>OU466860.2:27150025-32150025 GCA_911865555.2 Thlaspi arvense
AGACTTCTACTTGCCCACTAGTTTGAGGATGATAGGATGTGGCTACCTTGTGCTTCACGCCATACTTCCTTAAGAGGCTTTCAAACACTTTGTTGATGAAGTGGCTGCCACCGTCACTGATCACTACCTTTGGGACTCCAAACCGTGGGAAGATGATGGTCTTGAAGAGCCTGATCACCACTTTTGCATTGTTTGTTGGGGAAGCTATTGCCTCAACCCACTTAGACACATAATCAACCGCCACCAAGATGAACTTGTTGCCTTAAGAAGATGGGAATGAACCCATAAAATCTATCCCCCATGCGTCAAAGACATCAACTTCAAAGATTGGCACCTGAGGCATCTCATTCCTCTTCGTGATGTTTCCAGCTCTTTGACATGCTTCACAAGCTTTAACAAACTCATGAGCGTCTTTGAACAGAGATGGCCACCAAAAACCGGTTTGTAACACCTTTGTAGCTGTCTTGAAGGAAGCGAAATGACCACCATATGAAGAGCCGTGACAATGTAGAAGAATGTCCTTAGCTTCTTCTCTTGAAACACATCTCCTATACAAGCTGTCCACTCCTCTTTTGTACAAGTATGGCTCGTACCAAAAGTAATGAGAGATGTCTTTCATGAACTTCTTCTTGTAGTAAGGGTCTAGATTAGAAGGCTCCTCTCCACAAGCCAAGTAGATTACAATATCAGCGTACCAAGGCAAGTCCTCTTCTTTGAAACTCAACACCTCTTCAAACTTATCTTCAAGCTTCTCACATACGGCCGTTATGATCATCATGAACTGCTCTTCAGGAAGCGAATCATCTAGTGGCAAAGCTTCATTGACTCTCATCCTTGAGAGGTGATCAGCAACACCATTCTCTATCCCCTTCTTGTCTTTTATCTCCATATCAAACTCTTGTAGAAGAAGAATCCACCTTAAGAGCCTCGGTTTAGTGTCTTTCTTGGAATAGATGTACCTCAAAGCTGCATGATCTGTATAGACAACAACCTTAGAGCCCACGAGGTATGATCTGAACTTTTCAAAAGCAAACACATCGGCCAACAACTCCTTCTTGGTTGTAGCATATCTGACTTGCGTGTCATCCAACGTACGACTGGCATAGTAGATTACATGCAACCGCTTGTCTTTCCTCTACCCTAGAACAGCTCCCACGGCGTATCGCATCACACATAATCTCGAACGGTAGAGTCCAGTCCGGTGCTTGCACTATAGGCGCGGATACAAGAGCTTCTTTGATAGTCTTGAAAGCATGAAGACAATCCTCATCAAACACAAAGTCAGCTTCCTTGCATAACAACCGTGTGAGGGGCCTTGCTATCTTGGAGAGATCCTATATGAATCTCCTGTAGAAGCCTGCGTGGCCTAAGAAACTCCTCACTCCCTTCACATTAATCAGCGGCTCAAGACTCATCATGACCTCAACCTTGGCTTTATCAACCTCTATGCCCTTCTCTGATATCTTGTGGCCGAGTACTATCCCTTCTTTCACCATGAAGTGACACTTCTCCCAGTAGAGCACCAAGTTTGTCTCCTCGCAATGCTTAAGTACCTTGCAAAGATTCAACAAACAAGTAGAAAAGGACGCACCATAGACCAAGAAGTCATCCATAAACACTTCTACCATCTCTTCTATAAGATCAGAGAAGATCGACATCATACACCGCTGAAATGTAGCCGGTGCGTTACACAACCCGAATGGCATCCTTCGATAGGTGAAGGTGCCATAAGGGCATGTAAAGGTCGTCTTCTCTTGATCGTTTAGATGGATTGGTATTTTAAAGAAACCACTATAACCATCAATAAAGCAATAATAAGGATGATTAGCAAGTCTCTCAAGCATTTGATCAATAAAAGGAAGAGGAAAATGATCCTTTCTAGTAGCAGAATTAAGCTTCCTATAGTCTATACACATACGGTGACCAATTATAGTCCTAGTAGGAATCAATTCATCTTTATCATTCTTAATGACCGTGATCCCTCCCTTCTAAGGCACCACTTGTACAGGAGAAACCCACGTGCTGTCACTTATGG
Source organism: Thlaspi arvense (assembly GCA_911865555.2). Classification (NCBI taxonomy): domain Eukaryota; kingdom Viridiplantae; phylum Streptophyta; class Magnoliopsida; order Brassicales; family Brassicaceae; genus Thlaspi; species Thlaspi arvense. The sequence goes on from OU466860.2 coordinate 27,152,061, forward strand.
GATAGATCACGTCAGCCTCTAACAACTTAAGGATCTCTTTCTTAACTAATTCTTTCAAATTCGGGTTTAAACGCCTTTGATGTTCAATAGAAGAGGAGTTTTCATTATCTAAGTGAATCCTATGAGTGCAAAGCATTGGTGAAAGGCCCCTGATGTCACTTAGAGAGTACCCAATGGCTTTCCTATACTTTCTCAGCACATTTAGGAGTGAGTGCAACTCATCATCACTTAAGTTCTCATTCACAATCACGGGATAAGTATCATTAAGCCCTAAGAAAACATACCTTAGCCCTTTTGGGAGCTCCTTTAGGTCCACCTTTGGGGCTAGCAGCTCGCTCTTGTTGACGTTCCCATCATTAGTAGCCTCCTTAGAACCCGAGACGTGAGCCCTTAGACTGCCTTCTTGAACCGTTGTCTCCTCTGAGATCGAGTCATCCAGTCGATCTTGCACTCGTTCTGGTCCGGATCGAGCAACTTCACTCGATTCACCCACTCAATTTGATGTGGATCGAGCAGGAGAATGAATCGCTGTCTCGTTCTCTAAACTGATCGATTGGCTTCTCTCGATCTTCCCATCGATTGTTTTGCTGGATCGACCAGTCTCTTCGATCTTCTTGTCGATTTCTGTCCTGGATCGAGTGATCTTCTCGATTTCCTGATTGATCTCTAGGCATCCGCCTTCATCTTCCATCACAACTTTCCTAGAGTTAAGGAGATGAATATATTCTTGAGTCCTCTCACTTAGAAAACCAAACTCCCCTGGCTCTTTAGTCCATGCCAGCTTCAAGTGATCCTCTTGTGCTAGCTCCTCAAGTAACTCGTCGGCCAAAGCATCCAACATTTCAATGTAGAATGCTTGTCCTTCTATGGTTGGCTTCTTCAGGACCTCGTTGATATCAAAATCCAGCTTGATATCCTTGCCCAAGTGTAGAGTTATCTTCCCATTTTGGACATCAATGATTGCTCTGGCGGTTGCAAGGAATGGTCTTCCTAGTATAAGCGGATCTTTAGGCTCTTCATCCATCTCAAGCACAACAAAGTCGGTTGGCACATTGACATCGCTTATTCTCACTGGATGATCTTCTAGCAAACCCACTGGAAGTCTCACACTTATATCAGCTAACACAAGGGAGATCCTACACTCCTTGAACCATGTGAAACCTAGATTCCTTGCTATAGAATGGGGCATGAGATTACACAAACAGCTTTTAAACATCAATGGACCCAAAGCACAAGGAATGGTGAAGGATCCCAGATCTCCTAGCTTCTTAGGGACAATATCCTTGTGAATAATAGCACTACACTCTTCACTAAGCACCAAGACTTCTTTACTCTCCAAAGCACAAGGAATGGTGTCTTTGAAGAACTTAGCACACTTCAGCATCATAGCTAGGCAATCCACAAGAGGAAGCTTGATCTCTACATCCCTTAGATGCTTCTCAAACAAGAGTCTATGCTTCTCTATCAGCTGTTTCTCGAAGCGGCCAAGAAAAGGAAGCTTAGGTACATACGGTGGAGCCACGTAAACATCTTTCTCTTTAGTAGCTTGCTCCACTTTCTTCTAGGTGGCTACTTCTTTACCTTTTCTTGGTCTCTCAATCCACACATTATCAAAGTTTATTTTCTCATCAGCTGAAAGCTTACCCTCCCCCTCTCGAACCACAATGTCCTCATTGGTCTTAGGAGCAACTCGCGGTGGAAGTTCTTTGCCACTCCTTAGTGTAATGGCATTGGCGTATTCCTTGGGATTCTGTTCACACTTGCCCGGTAAGCTGCTCTGACCGCTTGTAGTAGCTTTTCCCTTCTATAACTGCTTGATCTTGTTGTTCAGGTTTGTTATCTGAGTTGACACGTCAGTGAGAGAGGAGTCAAGGCGGTTGTTCATCTCGGAAAACTTCTGATTAGTAGAAGCTTGACCTTGAAGCAACTGCTAGAACATTGCTTGTACCGGATCTTGTTGCTGCGGTTGCATTTGTTGTTGTTGAGGAACAAAGCCGGGAAGAAACATAGGAGTGTAACCTTTGTTGCCTTGCTGCTGCTGCTGACCCTGGAAGTTCCCTTGCCTCTGCCCTTGAAAGCCACTATTCGTTTGAAAACCCTTGTTGTAAGGAACAAACGGCTTTGCTTGCTGAGTGGGGGTACACTTGATCTTTAGGGTTCTCTACATTTGTGCTTCGGTAAGAGAGATTGGTGTTTGCTTGGTACCCTTGTGAATAGCCTTGAGGCTTGTTGTAGTTCTGACCAGCAATCCAGTTAGCTTCTTCTTGGCTCAAGTCTAACTCCTACAAGACTTCTTCTTGTTCACCCACGAAGTGTACATGCTTCTGGTTTGCAAGCACCAACTTGTCAATCTTCTCATGCAATGACTTAAGATCTTTCTTGTAAGACTATAGCTCAGAACCTCATGGAGCACGGTCATAGTCTTCAGCGTAGTTACTGTCACTCAAGGCCAAGTTCTCGATTAACTCCATTCCTTCTTCTACTTCTTGACCAAGGAAATTGCCCTTGCTTGCCGTGTCAAGTAGCATACGGATGTTGGGCAATGCTCCATGGTAGATTGTGCTTAAAAGAGTCTCTTCACTGAAGCCGTGGTGAGGACACTGAATGGTATAGTCTTTGAATCTCTCCATGGCTTCATTGAATGTCTCATTCTGCCTTTGAGTGAAGCCGCTGATCTCACTTCTCAACCTTGCTGTTCTTGTGCTAGAGAAGAACTTTGAGAAGAAAGCCTTCTTACACTCAGCCCAAGAGGTAATGGTGCCTTGTGGAAGGGTCTTCTCCCAATGCCTAGCCTTATCTCCGAGAGAAAATGGGAAGAGCTGGAGCTTGAATGCATCTTCCGAGATACCAAAGCGATTGTGATGCCAAAGCGATTGTGATGTGTATTAGGAGCATCTCCGGCACCAATGATCCGTGGGGGTCTAGCTTCGTGGTTGGGGTTTCCATTGCCCCTTCCTACAGTACCGTGAGCTGGTGGAGGTCCCTCAGGATGTTCTTGCTCAGCCATTGTTGCAAAGTCTACAGAACCGTCTTGAACAATCTACTCAAAAGCTCTAGCTTGCTCTCTTGCTCTTCTTGTTCTTGAATGTCTGATTTGGTGAATATTGTCTAGGGGTGAAAGTAGATTGTTGTCACTCCTAGAACGCAAATTCATGTACCTGAAAGACACAAGTGTGAAATGAAAGAGATTAGAAACCAAACTTAAAGTAAAGGCTTAGTCTTTACTAAACCCCAAATCTTAATGCTTCCTAACAATCCTAAGATGGCAACAGTGCCATTTGATAACAGGATTTTTATTGATGCAAGCAGGAGGTTATCAAAACTCAAGCAACATATAGATGTAGTATAGTGTGCAAGAGGAATCAATCCAACCTAGGATGCAGGAAGAGCCACTAAGAATGCAAGGATGAAGCAAATGTAAGCGAAATGGATAAATGGTTGGTAAAATCAAGGAAAACTAAATGCAACGATTTAATGTAATGCAGAACAATTTTAAAATCCCTGGAAGAGGGTTAACTACCACTAGGAACAAGCAGAATATTAAAAATGCAAGGCTACTAAAACTAAAAATCGACCAGTGAATCCACCACAGGATCGAGCACTGGATCGAGCAAAATGGATCGATCTAACAAACAACTTAAAGCAATTGACTTCTAATGAACAAGATGCAAACTAAATGAAGAGCAAGCGATTAACAGAGGTTTTAAAATGCTAAAAAGGAGGGTCTAGGGTCGAGGGTCATGTTCAAGGGTCTCAAGGTTTAAGCATTGGTTTGAAAACATTTAGATCTCCTCACTTTTGAGGTTTCTCTAAGCCTTGAAAACAAAACAAGAACCATCCATGGCATGTGGTATGGTTCACTTCCTCAATCTTTTATCCAAACCCATGGCGTTTGGTGGAAAAAGAGATCGAAGAGCAAGGAAAACAGATTTCAAATAACGACCTAACGTTAAGGTAAGACAGCCCTGGAATCATGGCGTTAGGGAAAGGAAAGATTAGTCTCTAGGATCTGGTTTTATAGGATATCTGAATCCTGTCAAGGTAAGACAGCCCTGGAATCATAGAGACCTTTTCCAAGGCTCTCTAGGTCTTATGACCCCAAGATCCTAGAAAAGAAGGTATGAAGAACAAAGAAAACACAAAGCTTTAAACCCTTTCAACCCTTTTGAATCGCCTCAACCCCAAAGATCCAAAAAGACTACTCACTACACATGATTAAAATTGAAGCAAAAGCAATAGATAAATAGCTAAGCATGATCAACCAACGATTAAAGGAAAAACTTGCTTAATATTAAAAGATTAAAGGTTCAAAACATGAAAAGCTTAAAATGTTTAACAATGGCGAAATCGCCTAAGGTAGAGAGAAAACAAAAAGACAGAATGAAGATAAGAGAAAGTGGTGGCTGCTTTTGCTAAAAATGGCTAAACCGTTAACTGGTCCCCCCTTCGCTAGCTGCCAAAGACAGCTGGACGGATAAGGCTCGTCTGGGATCGACTCGGGTAACTCGATCTCTGGCTCGATCGTCTTCTTGGATCGGATGGCTTCGGTCGATCTTTGAGTCAATCTTGTGATGATCGGGTTGGGAACTCGATCTAGCTCTCGATTTGCATGGCGTCATTCACGTCCATACTCCAGATCGATCTCCTCACTCAATCTTGATCTCGATCCTTGCTTATGAATCGATTTTGGTCATTCGATCTTCTGGTCGATCTCGTCTAGATCGACCTGCCTTGCTCGATCTGCTACTCGATCTCGGGTACTTTTCATGCACGGCTAAGTTCTCCAAGTGTCCACGAACTCCATTCTGATCCTGCTCACGTCCACATAACCTCCTCAACTCGAGAGTGCTCCAAACAACCTGATAATGATGCATATATGCAGGAAATATGCAAAATGCGAATGCAAAGGGACCTAGGACCTAAAATGCACCAAATAGAACAAACTATCCTATAATGCAAGATGAATGCATGAAAAACTATCCTAAATGCATGCAAAATATGCAAAATATATGGTAATATCACTAGCTCGATCTGAGTCTCGATCCCAGGTCCTTTGCTGAACGGCTGAGTTCTCCAAGTGTCCACAAGCTGCCTCTCGATCCTATGCACGTCCACGCAACCTGCACAACTCCAGGGCGTCCCAAACAACCTGATAATGATGCGAAAAATGCAGAAAATATGCAAAATGCGAATGCAAAGTGATCTAGGACCTAAAATACAACAAATGGTAGAAAATAGCCTATAATGCAAGATGAATATATGAAAACTAGCTCTAAATGCATGCTAAATATACAAAATATATGGTAATATCAACTCTCCCAAACTTCCCTTTTGCTTGCCCTCAAGCAAACAAAATTCAAGAGAGGAAGAGGGATTTAATTTTGTGTTTTGTTTTCTTATTTTCCTTTAAGCATATTTGAGTCTTCATGCATATACATTTGTATAGAAAATCAGAAAAAATTTCAAAATTTTCGAAAAAATTAATGTAGCTTGCATTTGCATTGGTAAATATTTTAAGATTGAGTCTAGATATTATCAATTAGGTTGCTTGCATTCACGTGCATAGGGGGCAATTTTCCTTGTAAAAGTGTTTTAAGCTCATAAATTGGTTCAAGGCCCTAGTTAGTAGTTCTTTGATGTTTGTGCAAACTTGAAGTTAAGTTCTAACCATACTTGGATCATTTGAATTGATTTTCTGTCTTGCTGAAACATTCTTGAATTGAATCCTTTCCTAATTAGTGAGAACCTTAATTTGAACTCTAATTATCACACTTTTGCATTTGAAAAAGGATACATGGTTTACGTGATCACTAGCCAAAGGGATTCTTAAATGATGTGTTTATTTGGGTTTTGCTTGCTAAGGGTAGTCTCTAGGAGGGTGAGTGAGCTTGAAAAGGAAAAATGAATGAGAGAGGGTTTTAGGATCATTGTTAGTGTATATGGGTAGATGAGAGTCGTCATGTATGCATTAATTGTCTTTACCTTTAGCATTATGCATAAGTTCAAACTTCTTTGAGAGAACCCATTGCTTGATTATTTCTTATAAATGAGATCATTCTTATCTCATAACCTTGTCCCTTAGCCAAAAGTATTCAGTTTTAAAAGCAAGTGTGATTCACCGGTTTGAATTTTAATGAATGTTAAAGGTTAGGATTCTTGGATTGATTGGAACAGACAAGTCTTGATTTGAGATTCAATATGTGATGAGTATGGCTAAGTTCTTTGAAGTAGAGTTTGTATACTGCATCCTAGAATTAAGAACAAGGACCATTGAGCTGATTCATTTAAAAAATATTTTTTGGAATTGAACCCCCATTTTTAAACCTCTCTCTCGGATTAGTCGTTGTTTGCTTGAGGACAAGCAAAAAGGCAAGTTTGGGGGAGTTGATAAACTCATAATTTAGCATATTTTAGAACTCATTTAGGATAGATTTCGCATTCTTATTGCATTCGTATTTAGATGATTTGTAACTTTTGCTCCATTTTAGGTTTTAGACATGTTTGCATTAGCATTTGCATATTTCTTGCATATATGCATTGTTTCTAGGTAATATGGTGTACATGGAGCTGTGTTAGATGCTGAGCATGGACAAGGAGTCAAAAGAAGAGCTTAGGAGTTGCTGGAAGTCAAGAAAGAGTTCAGCCAAAAAGAATTAGGCTGAGATCGAGCCTCAGATCGACCATCCAAGTCGTTTCAGCCTGAGATCGAGCCTCAGATCGACCATCCAAGTCGTTTCAGCCTGAGATCGAGCCTTAGATCGACCAATGACACTCGATTCAGCTTAGATCGACCTGAAGATCGAGCCGGCCAGTCGATTCAAACTTGGATCGACCACCAAATCGACCGGGCGGGTCCATTTTCGGTCCAGATTTTTGCTTCCTTCCTTGGACAGCTCACACTTTGTCTTTTAGTGAGGGAACCATTTGTGTGGTCCTTTATGAACACTTTTGACCTAGATTTGAGGGCATCCACGATTTTCACAGCCTCCTTCCCCATTTTTGGGTTTTGTGGATCACCTTAGAAACATTTTATCTATTTTCAAGCTTTATCTTTTGTAAAAACTATGATTTTGAATTTTAGAACTTCTCTTTAAGCTTTAATCGTTCTTTCTTGTTATCTGAATCATGTTTAACGCCTTTTATCTCATGATTAAGAGGAGTTCGAAAATGATAATAGAGTTGTTCTTTAGGATTTAAGGATGAGGTGATTAGGAAGGTTTTAAAGGTTAGATCTTGGTATTTTCTTGTTCTTAACTTTATCCTTTCTTGGTTTGGAGTACCAAATGCTTAAAGACCTTGAGAGGGGCTTTATGATCCAAGAGATTTCCTTATCTGATAAGAACTTAGGAAATCTCTTATATCCAAACCAAGAAACTAGTATGCCTTAAAGACCACGATAGTGGCAAGTAAGAACTAGTTAGGCCATGTTAAGATCCGTGCTTCAGCTCCATCAACCATCCTTTTCCACTACAAGCCATGGGTTTGGAGAGAATGAATGATGAGAGGACCTTATCTTATCCACAAACCATGGAAAGATGGATTAGGCTTAAGGATAACATATCAATAATTGTGTAGATTTACTTTTTTGCAAACCAAGATCGAACCTTGAACTTCCCTAAGCATGAACCTCATCCTTGAATCTGTTATTTATCATATAAGTATTTTCAAAAGCTTTCTCCTTTAGATTTAAGGTTTGCTCCTTTAGGTTGCTAGAAATAGCCTTAATTGCCTGTTTTTTTAGTTTTCGAATTTTAATAATCAGTAGTCTTGCACTTTAAATTCTCTGTTTTCTCCTAGTAGTTGTTAACCCTCTTCCAGGGATTTTATAATATTTTTCTTGCTCATTTCGTATTGCATTTAGTTGTTGTTGATTTTCTCATCCAATTACTCGAATTCGACTTAGCTTTACTTGGCTCTTGCATTCCTAGTATCTTTCATCATCCTAGGTTGGATTGATACCTAAAGTACTACAACAACACTAAGAGGCTTTAGGATTGATATTTAGAACTGTAAAAAGTCCTCTTATCAATTGGCTCCGTTGTCAACTTAGGTTTTGCTGAAATTACTAAGATTTTGAGCAAAACCTTAGTGTTTGCCAACTTTGGTTTTGCTGAAATTACTAAGATTTTTGAGCAAAACCAATGAAGAGACCATTGAGGATCCATGGCAGTTACCCTTTGAGGAGATAAGGATGCACACATTTGGGGGATTGTTCTATGATGAGTATGAGCCTGGTGATACAAGCCTCAACATGACCAAGGGAAATGGAGATTCAAAAGCACGTTCTTGGAAGCTTTAAAAGGCAAGGAAACTGAAGCATGTCCGGTAGATCGATGGCTAGATCGACCGGCCAAGGTCGATTCAGGACAAGATCGAGAGATGCATCGAGTACACCCACTCGTTCTCCTGCGTAGATCGACCACAGATCGATCCTCCAGCTCGAACCACCATTCCAAAACATTGTATATATCTTGCATTTTTGGATTTTTGAATTTTATTTCTTGTTAATGGTCTCTCTTGAACTTTTATTACACAAGGGACTGTGCAATTTAAGTTTGGGGGAGAGGTTGAGGGATTTAATTTTGCGTTTTGTTTTGCTTGAAAATAAGAAAACAAAATGCAAAATTAAATCCCTGAACCTCTTGTAGAAATCGAGTGGTAGATCATGATCTCCAATCCCTTATCCTTTCACCTACACACTTAAACATAAAAAGCATAAAACTGAAATAGAAAGAAAGCAAAAATATGTACAAGATAGACATGGGAATGCCTCCCAACTGCGCTTTCTTTAACGTCTTTAGCTAGACGTTACTTGGTTTAGGCTAGAGGTGGGTCTTGGAGAAGCATGGTGGTTCTCTCCTTGCTGCATTCACTCGCTAGGTAGGGCTTGACTCTATGCCCATTAACCGTGAAAGCCTTTCCACTCTTACCAACCAAAGTAACCGCTCCATAGGGTAGAACTTCCTTGATCTCAAAAGGTCCACACCATCTAGACTTGAGCTTGCCAGGGAATAACTTCAAGCGTGAGTTGTAAAGCAAGACCAGACTTCCCTCCTTGAGCTCCTTATGCACCAACTTCTTGTCATGAACCGCCTTGGTCCTTTCCTTGTAGATTTTGGCGCTCTCATAAGCGTCTAGCCTTAGCTCATCAAGCTTATGGAGTTGAATCAACCTCTTGTCCTGTGCTGTCTTGAGACTGAAGTTCATCTGCTTCACTGCCCACAATGCTCTATGCTCTAGCTCCACAGGGAGGTGACAACCTTTGCCATAGAGGAGAGTGAAGGGAGTGGTACCAATAGGAGTCTTGAAGGCGGTTTTATACGCCCAAAGGGCATCGTCTAGCTTACTTGCCCAATCCTTCCGAGTTACTCCCACTGTCCTTTCTAAGATAGCCTTGATCTGTCTATTAGGGACCTCTACTTGGCCACTAGTTTGTGGGTGATAAGGTGTAGCGACCTTGTGCTTCACTCCATACTTCATCAAGAGACCTTCAAACACTTTGTTGATGCAGTGGCTACCCCCATCACTGATCACTACTTTTAGAACTCCAAACCGTGGGAAGATGATAGTTTTGAAGAGTTTAACCACCACCGTTGAGTCGTTGGTTGGGGAAGCTATAGCCTCAACCCACTTAGACACGTAATCAACAACCTCCAAGATGAATTTGTTGCCGTAAGAAGATGGGAACGGACCCATAAGTCAATCCCCCAAGCATCATAAACATCAACTTCAAAGTTTGGCACCTGAGGCATCTCATTCCTCTTTGTGATGTTCCCTGCCCTATGACATGCTTCACAAGACTTAACAAACTCATGAGCATCCTTGAATAGTGGTGGCCACCAAAACCCGGCTTGTAAGACCTTTGTAGCAGTCTTGAAAGAAGCGAAATGTCCACCTTATGACAAGCCGTGGCAGTGAAGAAGGATGTCCCGTGCCTCCTCTCTTGAAACACATCTTCTGTACAAGCTATCTACTCCCCTCTTGTACAAGTAAGGCTCGTCCCAAAAATAATAGGAGATGTCTCTCATGAACTTCTTCTTGTGGTAGTGTTCAAGATGAGTAGGTTCCTCTCCACAAGCTAAGAAGTTGACTATATCAGCATACTAAGGCAGGTTCTCTTGCCTCAAACTCAAAACTTATTCAAACTGACCTTCTAGCCGTGTGCATACCACTGTGTTGATCATCATAAGCTGCTCCTCAGGAAGTGAATTTTCCAAGGGTAAGGCTTCGTTCACTGTCATCCTAGAAAGGTGGTCAGCAACACCATTCTCTATCCCCCTTCTTGTCTTTTATGTCCCTGTCAAACTCTTGTAGAAGAAGAATCCACCTTAAGACCCTCAGCTTGGTATCTTTCTTGGAGTAGATTTACCTCAAAGCAGCGTGATCCGTGTACACAATGACCTTAGAACCCGCCAATTAGGACCTGAACTTCTCAAAAGCAAAGACAACGGCCAGTAACTCCTTCTCGGTGGTTGCATACTTCACTTGCATGTCATCCAAGGTACGGCTGGCATAGTAGATCACGTGCAGCCTCTTGTCTTTCCTCTGACCCAAAACAGCACCCACGGCGTAGTCACTAGCGTCGCACATAATCTCAAAGGGCAGGTCCCAATCTGGTGCTTGAACAATAGATGCGGTGACAAGAGCTTCCTTGATAGTCTTGAAAGCGTGAAGACACTCCTCATCAAAGACAAAGTCAGCTTCCTTGCATAACAGCCGTGTAGGAGGGCGAGTTATTTTGGAGAAATCCTTGATAAACCGTCTGTAAAAGCCAGCGTGCCCTAGGAAACTCCTTAGCCCCTTGATATTAACCGGTGGCTCAAGACTCATCATGACCTTAATCTTTGCTTTGTCAACCTCTATCCCTTGCTCAGAAATCTTACGACTAAGTACTATCCCTTCCTTCACCACGAAGTGACACTTCTCCAAGTTCAGCACCAAGTTTGCCTCCTCACATCTCTCGAGTACCTTGCAAAGATTTGACTAACAAGCAGAAACGGACGCACCATACACAGAAAAATCATCCATAAAAACTTCCACCATTTCCTCTATAAGATCAGAGAAGATAGACATCATACACCTTTGAAAGGTTGCTGGTGCATTACATAACCCAAAAGGCATCCTTCGATATGCGAAGGTACAATAAGGCCATGTGAAAGTTGTCTTCTCTTGATCGTTAGGATTGGTATTTGAAAGAAACCACTATAACCATCAAGAAAGCAGTAATATGGGTGATTAGCTAATCTTTCAAGCATCTGATCAATAAAGGGAAGAGGAAAATGATATTTTCTAGTAGCTGAGTTAAGCTTCCTATAATCAATACACTTTCTATGTCCAGTTATGGTTCTTGTAGGAATCAACTCATCTTTTTCATTCTTAATGATCGTGATCCCTCCCTTCTTAGGCACCACGTGTATAGGATAAACCCACGTGCTGTCACTTATGGGATAGATCACGTCAGCCTCTAACAACTTAAGGATCTCTTTCTTAACTACTTCATTCAAATTCGGGTTTAAACGCCTTCTATGTTCAATAGAAGAGGAGTTTTCATTATCTAAGTGAATCCTATGAGTGCAAAGCATTGATGAAAGGCCCCTGATGTCACTTAGAGAGTACCCAATGGCCTTCCTATACTTTCTCAGCTCATTTAGGAGCGAGTGCAACTCATCATCACTCAAGTTTTCATTCACAATCACGGGATAAGTATCATTAAGCCCTACGAAAGCATACCTTAGCCCTTTTGGGAGCTCCTTTAGGTCCACCTTTGGGGCTAGCAGCTCGCTCCAGTCCTCCTCGTGGCTCTTGTTGATGTTCCCATCCTCAGTAGCCTCCTTAGAACCCGAGACGTGAGCCCTTAGACTGCCTTCTTGAACCGTTGTCTCCTCCGAGATCGAGTCATCCAGTCGATCTTGCACTCGTTCTGGTCCGGATCGAGCAACTTCACTCGATTCACCCTCTCGATTTGATGTGGATCGAGCAGGAGATCGAGTCGCTGTCTCGTTCTCTGAACTGATCGATTGGCTACTCGATCTTCGCATCGATTGTTTTGCTGGATCGACCAGTCTCCTCGATCTTCTTGTCGATTGCTGTCCTGGATTGAGTGATCTTCTCGATTTCCTGATCGATCTCTAGGCATCCGCCTTCATCTTCCATCACAACATTCCTAGAGTCGAGGAGATGAACGTATTCTTGAGTCCTCTCACTCAGAAAACCAAACGTCAGCCTCTAACAGTTTCAAGATCTCTTTCTTCACTACTTCTTTCAAATTCGGGTTTAAGCGTCTTTGATGTTCAATAGAAGAAGTGTTTTCATTCTCTAAGTGAATCCTGTGAGTACAAAGCATTGGTGAAAAGCCCTTGATGTCACATAGAGAGTACCCAATGGTCCTTCTTTACTTTCTCAACTCCTTAAGAGTGAGTTTAACTCATCATCACTCAGATTTTCATTCACAATGACAGGATAAGTGTCATTAGATCCCAAGAAAGCGTACCTTAGCCCATGAGGGAGCTCCTTTAGGTCCACCTTTGGGGCTAGCAGCTCGCTTCAGTCCCCCTCGTGGCTTGTGTTGATGTCGCCATCCTCATTAGCTTCTTTTGAACCCGAGTCATGAGCTTTCAGGCTGCCATCTTGAACCTTTGTCTCCTCTGAGATCGAGTCATCCATTCGATCTTCTACTCGTTCTGGTCCAGATCGATTGCACTAACGTCGATCTCTTGCTCGATTTGATGTGGATCGAGCAGTGGATCGATTAACTGAGTCGTTCTCTGAACTGATCAAGTTGCTTCTCTTGATCTCTTCATCGATTTTTTCACCGGATCGACCAGCCTCCTCGATCTTCTTGTCGATTGCTGTCCTGGATCGAGTGAAGTCCTCGATTTCCTGATCGATTTCTAGGCATTCGCCTTCATCTTCTTTCACAACCTGATATCCCTAGTATTTACACCATTTAGGACTGCATTTAGTACATGTTTTGGTTTTCTTTTGCATGTTTTCCCTTAGTTTTTGCCTCATTTTCTTCTCCTTTTAGACTTAGGTTGCATTTAGGGTATAGTTTGCATTTTCCTTGCATTTTGGATGTTTTTAGGTGCTTTTAAAGCTAAAAGGAGCTTGGAGGAGCTTAGGGGATGATTCAGGATGCTAGGTGGATCAAAGGGAGCAAGAAGGATCAAAGCAGAGAATCTCTGCAAAGGTTTTCGGTCAGAGCACGGTGAACATCGGTCAAGGGGTGACCGATACCAGATTTTTGGTCACCAGCATTGACCATGGGTGACCGATACCAGCACATCGATCACCAGCATCGGCCAGGGGTGATCGACACAAACACAACGAATGAATTTTGGTCACCAGCATCGACAATTGCCTGACCGATGGGATCTACATCGACCACAAGTGACCGATGTAACTGACAGATGTAAACCCAATCCGAACCCGTTTTTAATTACACTTTTGCCATTACTCTAAGGCTTCCTTCTCTAGGCTATAAATAGCCTCTTTTTCCAGATTTTCGACATGTCTTGTCAATTTACTGTTCTTAAGCATTTTCTTTAAGTTTGTAAGGCAAGTCCTTTGCTTTGTTTAATATATTTGCGTATTTCCCTTTATTCTCTCTTCTAATCATGATTAACATCCTTTTCCTTTGTGATTTGGTGTTAAACATGAGTATGAGTGAGTAGTCATCTTAAGGTTTCTAGATGTGGTAGATTAGGGGAATTTAAGACTTGATTAAGGCTTGTTAAGTGTTTTAGTTTATGGGTTCCTTTCTATTAATCTGTTATTCATGCTTGATTAGTCTTGATCAAACTTATCTAGGTTGTTAGTTTTCTCTTATGCCCACAAAATGTTTGATGAAATGCTGATCTTGTTTAATAGAGGATTTGCTGGCCTTGGCTCAAGAGATTGACTGTTGGAGGAGCATTTTGACTTGAATAGAGTTGTTTACTATTGCTTGCTTGATGTTTTAGCACTAATGAGAGTTAGTTCTTGTTAAGATGTTTAGCAAAGGGCTATTTGCCAAGAGATTGGATCTAGCTAGCTTAATTGTGAACTCTATGTCTAGGAATCACCATTGCTTGCGTACTTGCTTGATCAATGTAGTTTGGAACAGCCTTAGTTAGTGTCTGAAATTCCCCAAAGTCAATAACCACATTTAGGAACTTGCCTTTCTCTTATTTGAATCTCTGTTTTGCTTTGTTTTTCTTGCTCAAATCTGCTTAGTTTGCTTTTGTTTTCACTTTCTTTGTTGATTGATCACATCATATGATCATGGCCCATGCTAAAGATGAAGGACTTGTGGCTGAGGAAGGATGTGAAGATAACAAAGGCATTGGCGTTGAGGAAGCCTTTCCTAAAGGCCCAATGATCCAAATTCCGGAAGCCTTTCCTAAAGCGGAGCAGCATGAACCTGATGGAAATATGCTTGTAGCTGAGGAGACACTTGTAGCTGAGGAAGCAGCTCGTCCTGGAGTTAATCTTGAAGCACAATGGAGAAGACATGATCCTAAACCTCCCTGGTTTTTGATCCAAGAATATCAACAAATAGACAAGTGGTTCATATGCATTTTTTTCCCTTACCTTTGGTTTTGTCCCACTGAGTTTTCCAAGGAAGGTTTTTAATGAGGCTTATGGATCACTTTCACATCATCCATTTGTTGATCAAGACCCAAAGGCCCATTTCATTTTGTGGCCACGAAATAAGGAGTTCAAGGGTCATATTTTTATGTTCAAACTTGTTTAAATATCTTGTTCTTTCCTTGGCAAGTCAAGGAGCATATTCCAAGACATTTTGCTTTGTTTTCTGCTTCTTTTCATCTCTTTATAATCCCCCCTTGTACTCTGGCCGAAAATCATCTATCTTTTTAATAAAAATTCTTTTTAAAGTAGATCATCTCTTATGGTGTGTAATATCCTTAAGATGTTCAGCTTGTTTGCAAGAGCCAGTCGCCTCTCTTATTAACAATCATATCTACCCTTCTTCCATCATTCCCCACAAACCGTCTATATCCATATGCTTAACTTTCAAGGTCAAGATCATTAGGGAGATCATATCATCACACTAGGTTGTTAGAACAGTTGCCTAGGCACCAAAAACCTTTTCCTGCTTGCTTGACTTAGAGATTTCACTCTTAGCTCTTCTGTTTTCAACTAATCCCAATTGGATTGACATTAAAACCCATACTACAACTGACTAGTACAATGGGTGATTGACAACAAGAGGCAAAACCCTTGTATCAATTTGGCGCTGTTGCCATTTGGGATATAAGTTTGAATCATTAGAGTTTGTAGAATCTTTAAGAACAAGCTTTTACTTTTCTTTGGTTATTAATTCTCTTTGACTCTCATTTGTGTCTTTCAGGTATATGAACTTGAGATCCAGAGGTTCAAGCAATCTTGTGGACTGCATAGACAACATCAATCTGCTGGATAGAGGACAGAGAGCAAGGAGAAAGCAAGAAAGGCAGCAACACTTGCAAAGACTTGGTATGAACAATCAGGAACAAGTCATGGATGCCATCAGATTTCAGGGTCCTCCAGAAGCTGCCAACGCTCAGGGTATACAAGGACATCAAGGTGTTCAAGGCTTACAGGGTGAGCAAGAACCAAGAGGCGATGCACAAGCTCCAAAAGCAGCTAGACCTATTGGCGCTGGTGATGCACTAAATGCCTACAACAACAGGACAGGCAATATTCCACCAGCAGTCCAAAACAACAACTTTGAAATCAAGTCTAGATTGATTTCAATGGTTCAGAGCAGCTAATTTCATGGGTTACCACTTGAAGACTCTCTAGAACATCTGGATAATTTTGATAGGCTGTGCTCACTAACAAAGATAAATGGAGTGAGTGAAGATGGCTTCAAGCTCAGATTGTTTCCTTTCTCGCTTGGAGACAAAGCACACCAGTGGGAGAAAAACCTTCCCCAAGGAAGTATCACCAGTTGGGATGAGTAAAAGAAAGCCTTTCTAGCAAAGTTCTTCTCCACTTCAAGAACTGCTAGAATAAGGAATGAGATTTCAGGGTTTGCACAGAGGAACAATGAAAGCTTTGGAGAAGCTTGGGAGAGATTCAAGGGTTACACACTGCAATGCCCTCATCATGGCTTCTCACAAGCCTCTTTGCTATCCAGTTTCTATAGAGGAGCCTTGCCTAGATAAGAATGCTTCTGGACACAGCATCAAATGGGAACTTCCTGTCAAAAGATGTGGATGAAGGTTTGGAGTTAGTAGAGAATTTGGCTCAGTCTGATGGAAACTACAATGAGGAGTTTGACAGAGCACCAAGGAGTGCAAAGGATGAGTTAGAGTCTAGCAAGAAAGAAATCAAGTCTCTACATGAGAAGCTGGACTTATTGCTAAGAGAAAAGAAAGAGGTTCACTTTATGGGAGACATGGTTCAGCTTGATGATCAGGACCAATGCCAAGTTGAGGAGATGAACTATTTGGGAAACCAAAGCGGTTACAACAACTATGGGAACTACAGACCAAATCCCAACTTGTCGTACAGGAGCAACAATGTTGCAAACCCACAAGATCGGGTTTACCCTCAACAGCAACAACAAGCTGCCCCAAGACCTTTTGTTCTCTACAACAATCAAGGTTTTCAGCAGAGGAACAACAACTATCAGCCTAGAGCGCCCTACAACCCTCCAGGATTCAATGCCCAGGCTCAAGGACAAGCTTCCTCTAGCTCTCAAGACACTGAACTCAAGACCCTCATGCAACAAATGATCAACACTCAAGTCACCACAACCTTGGAAATGAACAAGAAGTTTGCAGAGGTCCACAACAAAATTGATTCAGTGCATGTAGAGCTCACCAACAAGTTTGATGGATTGGCTGCAAGAGTCAAAACACTGGAGAACAACAAAGGCATAGCTGGTCCCAAGCCACAAGGATAATTTCCTGGAAAACCAGAAGCTAACCCAAAGGTATTGTCCTCGAAGAAGAAAGCTTCTCAGCTGAAGAGGAAGCTATCATTGAAGAGTTCCTCTACTTGTTCACAGAGAACACTGAACCTCTAAGTGGGGGGGAAGAGTTCTTAGAAAATGACCAAGGAGCTGTAGAAGAAGGACCCTTTAGAGATGGGGAAAACTCAGATGATGAAGAGTGGTGGGCACCACATGAAGTTGTTGATAAAACAAAGGACTACTTGGTGGAAGCTGCTGATGGTAAAGAGAAACCTCAAACAGCTACTCTTCCTGTCTATCAACCAACCATCCCTTTTCTAGGAAGGTTCAAGGAACAGCTAGTTCAGAAATATGAAACCCTCTATGCTGCTCAGATGGAATTGAGAGGTTTGAATGGCCAAGAAGAACTTGAGAAGCTAAGGGTGAATGCTGGAACACCTGAGATTAAGGAGCTCACTATCAAGAAACTTGGAGATCCAGGATGTTTTACTCTCCCATGTGAGTTTAAGGGGCAGACTTTCAAAAGCTGTCTTTGTGACCTTGGAGCAAGTATCAACCTTCTCCCAACCTCTACTGCTAAAGCTCTTGGCTACACTCAACTTCAGGAGAGTAATGTGTCCCTTACTATAGCTGATGGGACAGTGAGGAAACCACTTGGGAGTCTCAAGGATGTACCAATGATGTTTGAAGGGGTAACCATCCCCACTGATTTCATGGTGCTTGATGTGGAAGGCCATATAAAGAATGCTATCATTCTAGGCAGACTTTTCCTGGCCTCAGCTGGAGCAGTGTTTGATGCCAAGGAATGCACAATTGAGCTGAAACTGACCAGGAAGAAGATTCTAAGGTTTGACATCAATGGCAATAAGCTGGAGAATGAGCAAGCGTTCTCAATGGAGATCAAGAAGCTGAAGCAGCTTGGAAAGAATAGGCCAGAGTTTGAAGGCTACCAAGGAGAGAGTTTTGATGGCTGTTGCTTGGTCAAGTTGTTTGAAGACACCACTGAAAAGGAGGTCCTTGAAGTGGTTGGTTACAAGAATCTAAATGATGTTAAGCTGGTTACTAGCAAGGGAGAAGTGGTTTTGCAACCAAGTGTCTCTAAGAAGGGAGAGTTTTGCTTCAAGCTTCAGCAAGAGGGGAATGCTACACCTTTTGCCAGGATCAAGGTGAATGGAGTCACCACCAAGGTCAAGAGAAGCAAGATGACACCAAGGAGTTCCAAGACTCCTTCTCCTCTCCTCAACTAAAGAGGTAATCAAATTCAAGCTTAGTGCTTTCTAAAGATAAACTAGGTTTACCTTCCAAGTGTGCTTGGAAGGTAGTTTATATTATGCTTTCTAGTTTATCTTTTATGCTTTGTTATTGTGTATATAAACAGGAGTTCGAATTGGGGGTTGAGAAAGTCTGAAGGGGACAAAGAACAAGTGTTTTCTGGCTGACATCGGTCAACTGTATCGGTCATGACAAGACCGATACACACTTTTCAGTAATAAATATCGGCCATGATTGATCGATGTCAGTAGAGCCAGTCTACACCAGTCAAACTCATCGGTCACTTGTGATCGATGTGGAAGGAAGTTTGAAAGAGGGGCACGTTTCGGTCATCCACGTCCGTCAAGCCTGATCGATGTAAACCCACCGGATAAATTTCGGTCAAGTGTATCGACCAGTTAATGATCGATGTGATTCTTAGGAAACATATGGGTCACTAACATCGGTCATACACAGACCGACATAAAAACATCGGATGGATTTCGGTCAAGTACATTGATCATGTGATGACCGATGTTGTCCCCAGGAAGCACATCGGTCACTAACATCGATCACCTATGACTGATACTGACTTTTCGGTCAGTAGCATCAGTCATTTGTGACCGATGTTCCACTCTAGGTAAGTACTTCAATTTTTCAAAAATTTTCCCTCCTTTGGTTTGGAGCCAAGGGAGTTTAAAATTTAACATTGGATCCTTCCTGACCTCTTTCATGACTTCTGAGCACTTTTGTTTTTGTTTCCCACACTTTTGATTCCTTTTGTTCCCTCACCAACCATTGATTCCTTTGGTTCCCTCTCGTTCCCTCTATTTAAACCAACAACTTCTTTACTTCTCTTCACACTTCATTTTACTTCTCTTTTCACATAAAGCACGAAACTATTAGTTCTCTATCTCTTTTATTACTTTCTCTAAGTGCTAGAGGTTCCACAAAGGTTTGCTTCCTAAACTATCATTCCTTTGCTCTTAAGCTTTGCATATGTTCATAATCGCTTAGTACATGTTTTAAGAGCAAATGTTGATTGGTTTTAAGTGTTATGCTTTAATTTTGCAATGTGAATTGGTTAGGATGAGCAAGTTAGATGTTGAAGCTTTGCTTAATGTGCATTTATCTCATTACTTGCTTGTTCTCATCCAATTGCAAGATCATCTCTTCTTTTGCCTAAGAACTGCTTTAGCTAGATGTGCATGCATAACTGTTTATACTTTGTGCATTCTAGCCTATCTAAACTGATAGCTTTTAATTTCTCCTTGCTTTGTAGAAGTGTAATCTTGTTGTTGAGACTTGTTAGACTCTTCTTAGCTTAGGGAATTTTCTTTTAAAGCTTTCAGTTATTAAGTTCTTCAGCTTTTGTTCTTTCTCTTACCTTGTTTTCAAGCTTTGCTTTTGAAGGTACAATGGGAAGAACAAAAATAACTGCTGGGAAAAAGGGCAAGGCACCTCAGGAAGGAGCAGCAACCTCACCACGAGCAAACAAAGCCAAGGGAAAGGGTGTTGCAGGTGAGACTTCATCCAAAGCCGCTGGAAAAAGACTAGCTGGAGAGAAAGGTGCCAAGCGGAATGAGAGAGGCAGAACTGTGGATGAAGAGGTTTGCTTCAACGAGCCAGATGCTAAGAAACTCATGGAGGCTTTCAACCAGTGCATCTTCAAGCCAACAAGATACCCTTGTGCTAGTACAATGAAAGCATTAGGGATCTACAGTGACTGCACGAAAGTGTTTCAGAACATGGAACTTGATGTCCTCATGACAGACCCATTCCTTCATATCGAGAACTCACCTACCAGTTTCTTTCCACTCTCCAAGTTGTCTGGTATGAGGACAGTGAGCTCTCTAATGGAGATGGGTGGATCTCCTTCCAAATCGGCAAGTAGAAGTTCACCTCTACCTTCCTAGCGATCGCTGCAGCTCTTGGTCTCAGATCCTACACCAACAAGAAGAGCCTTCTCTCCATCACCCGGAAGCAGCACGCAAGGCTGTGGGATGCCATTGGGACTGGGCAATACATTGCTGGAACAACAAGGAACCAGCACCTCAGACACCCTGCTGTGAGATATGCTCACAAGGCACTTGCAAACACACTCTTTGCAAGAAAGGAGACAACATATCTCACAAGCAAGGATATGGACCTGATTTAGAAAGGGGTGTATGATATTGTGCGGGCAGGCCAAGAAGGAAGACCTCTCACGGTGCCAGAAGACGATGCTTGCTATGTGACCATGCTGATGACACAGCTCTACTCCTACCAAAGCTGGGTTATGAACAAGGTGAAAGATGGGAGAAACCCACAGATTCATATTAGGGGAGTTGTCACAGCCATTCTTCTGGCTAGTGGAGTCAACCTTGATGAATATGAGGATGATGCCCTGGAACCACATTGGATTGACATGGCCTATCTCAAGAGGAGCCACTTCCTGGAGAAGAGCACTGATGACAAGCATGTATACAGCTTCATCAAAGACTTCAACACGCCAGCGAAAGTCCTCCTCCCTAATCCAAGACTCACCTCTTTCACCAAAAGAAGCAACATCTGCTTCAATCTGAGTGAGGAAGAGCTCTACACAGGTGGCCCTATCCCTGGAGAAAGTGAAGAAGACAGTGAGGAGGGAAACACTGAAGAGATTAGAGAAGAAGAAGGAGAAGATCACCAATGGAATGCTACTGCTGGCACTGAAGGCCAAGGAAAAACCTATGAAGAAGATGAGCTTGAAGAAGAAGAAGTGTTGAGCTACAGTTCAAGAAAGTTCCACTTCAAACCCTATGAAGCACCCAACCATGGAGGCTCTTTGAAGATAGCTCATGAGCACATCAATGCTCTCCAGAAGTGGTGTAAATGGCAAGACAAAGCCATTAAGGGATTGATGAAAATGGTTAGGAGGAAGTTCAAGAAAGACAAAGCAACATCAGCAAGTACTTCCCACCAAAGCCACTCTCATGAGCATACACTTCAATAAGAAGAGCAAGCAAATCCAGATGAGCCAAATGAAGAGGACGAAGCTGTTTGGAACCCTCATGGAAGACACTCTTTCCATGCACAGCCAAGTGATCAATGGGGGACATGGGCACAATCAAGAGCTTCATCTTATAAGCCAAGCACCCATGTACCATCAGCTTGGGAACCAACTCCCACTCCCTCTTCAGTTCAGGAGACATGGCAATGGGGTCAACAAGGGAACTCTTCTCAAGCAGAGCAGCTTTGGTCAAGCTGGGTTCAACCAAATCAAGAAGCAGAGCATTCCACAAAAGTTTATGAGAGGAAAAACAAGAGGAGAGCTAGCAATTCTACTCAGACCTCAGGATCATCCCACCACTCCTACCACTGAACAAGGTACCACATCCTCTCCACTGTTTATACCATTCCATCTTTTTAGTTTTTGTATTATATTTTGTGCTTTTCTCTCTCATTGCTTTCATTACACAAGAGACTGTGTAATTTAAGTGTGGGAGAGAGATTTGGGATTTGACTTTGTGTTCTGTTTTCTTAGTTTTTCTTTTCCTTTTTACTTTGAGTCTCATGCATATCATGCATTCATGTAAGGCATAGAAAAACACAAAAAATCAAAATTTTTTGCATATTTGCAAACCAAAAATAAAACATGTAGTTGCAATTCATTCTTCTAAGATTGAGTTTAGTGTTGACATATAGGTTGCATGGCATTTGCATAGGGCATTATCATGAATTTTCCTTGTAAAGTGCTTAGTGTTTAGAGATGATTTCAGTTTTTAAGTGCTTAGTTGTTTGATGCATCATATGATTGCTAGAAGTTAAGGCTGAACCATGCTTAGATTGCTAGATTTGGTCTTCTCATCGCATTCTGAAAGCATTTGTTCTCTGAAAATCAACTCTATCAACTTGAACTTTAATTTGGACTTTTAATTATCATGTCTTATGCATTGAAAAGTGAATTCATGGCTACCATATACATATTTGGATCATCTTTCTCCTTTCTACCAGTCTTGTTGATCCAAATATCTGATCCTCATACTTATGGGACAGTTACATCCTCACCCTTAACCAAAACCTCCTTTTGAGCCTAAACACTATTGTGAGAGCTGTAAGGCCTTTGCATAGCATTTTCGATTTTGTCTTGGCAAAAAGTGTTAGGAATAAGGCAGGCAATGATTAGCTCTCTTGTAGATATCAGCTTGCATCTTGAGCTTGATTCTAGGATAGGAGTTTTGGGGTTTAAAAGGGTAGTATAAGTGGTTTTGAACTTCATGTTTATATGTTTTGAAAGAAAGGGAAAAGATTTGAAATGGTAGAAAAGGGGAAACAGTCTAGAAATGTGGTTAAGTAAAGGGAAGAAAAGTTCTAAGTGCAAAGAAGAAAGGCGCCAGCAACAAAGCTCAGAAAGGGTCCAAAGAGGATTAATCAGACCAGGAGCAATCCACCAAAGGTGATGAAGGTGCCAATACAACAAAGAAGAACAAGTCCCAACCAAAAAGAAGTAACCACACAAGCAAAAAGAAGAAGTTTCCCCAGCCATGAAGAAGCGTAAATGATAAACGATTTCTTAGCTCGTGTTATGCATCAGAGATGTTATCAAAACTCTAATGCACGCAATGTTGTAGTAAGGCAAGAAGGAGAGTGTCAATCCACTTCTAGGAGATAGAGAATGCACAGAGAATGCAAGGTCCTAAACAAATCTAAGCAAAAATGAGACAGTTTATGGGAAAATATCAAAGAACTAGATGCAGCAACCTAAACAGAGTGAAACCTATTTTAAAAATACTAGAAGGGAAGCAACTACCACGAGAAACAAACAGATTAATTAAAGGAAAGAGATTCGAATTGTTAAAATTCGACTAGTGGATCGACCACAAGATCGACCACTAGATCGAGCAGTAACGATCGATCTCGTCTAAAACCGTAAGAACAACAAATCTAATGACCAGGATGCTATCAGATAACAAGCGAAAGATGAAAATAGACTTAGATATTCTAAAAGGAAGGGCTTAGGGTTGAGATTCATGTAAAGGGTTTCAAAGGATCGATCTTGGGTTTGAAACTTTAGATCGACTCACTTGGTGAGGATCTCTAAGCCATGAAAACAAAACAAGATCTATCCGTGGCTTCCGGTATAGATCACTCTTTCATCCTCTCCTCCAAACCCATGGCTTTTGGTGGAAAGAGAGGTTGAAAGGCAAGGAAAACAGATTTCAAGTAATGGCTTAACTAGTCCCCCAAACTTCCATGGCTTTTGGGAAGGGGTAACTAGTCTCTAAGGTGTGATCTTCCGAGGCTCCTGGATCTTGTCAAGGTAAGGAACCTCTCGGATCGTGAA
Source organism: Thlaspi arvense (assembly GCA_911865555.2). Lineage (NCBI taxonomy): Eukaryota > Viridiplantae > Streptophyta > Magnoliopsida > Brassicales > Brassicaceae > Thlaspi > Thlaspi arvense. The sequence goes on from OU466860.2 coordinate 27,175,520, forward strand.
GCTCTTGGCGTGAGAGTCTTCAAGCATTAAGCTTTCAACATCTTAGAAGAGATAGCCTTTAAAACGTTTAGAAAACAAACCAAGATCGAACCTTTTCTACCCCTTAATCCTTTCAACCCCGAACCCAAAGTAAACTACTCGCTACACATAGAGTAAATCAAGCAAAGCATAAGAAATACGACGATAAACATGAAAGAAAAACTGGATTAAAACGATAAAGATTCGAATACAAAAGCTTCAAAAGAAAACGAGTTCAACAATGGTGTTCTTCATTAAACGAGAGAGAAAAACATGAAAGAAAGGATAAGGATCTAAAAGTTATCGAAAAAGCATCTCGCCGCCTTGCCTAAAATGCCCAAACAAGCCAATGGTCCCCCCTTCGCTAACAGCCAAAAACGGTTGAAAGGACAGAAATCGACCACTGGATCGAGTGGTTCTCTCGATCACATCCGGGCATCATGTCTTCGGCTCGATCCGGGTCTCGATCTTCATCGGCGAATCGAGTGTTGCATCCGATCTTGGTGTCGATCTTCGGGTGGATCGAGTGGTGTACTCGATCTGGCTCTCGCTCTGCATGGCGTCATTTACGTCTGTACCGATTGATCGATTGCTTCACTCGATCTCCGTCTCGATCATTCTCCTTGGATCGCCTAGTTGGCTCGATCTTCTGGTCGATCAACTCCTGGATCGACCGGCCATGCTCGATCTGCTCCTCGATCATTGGTCCTTAGCATATTTCCGATCTCCCACGAACTGCTACATCAGCCTCCACACGCCCACGGACCTCCATGACTCCAAAGCAGCCAGAAACAACCTGAATGTGATGCAAAATGCAAGGAAAATGCATATGCTGATGCAAGAATGCTCTAGGACCCTAAGTGATGCAATCTACCCTAAAACATGATACAAATGCGTGAAAAACTAACTAATGAGTATGCAAAATGTATGCAATATGCAATAACATCAACTCCCCCAAACTTACTTCTTGCTTGCCCTCAAGTAACAAAAAAAACAAGTAAGGAAGAGAGGTTTTTAGGAAAATCAATGGGGTTTTAAACTTTTTGCAAAGGTGCCTTTCAAATGGATCATCTCAATGTCCTAGTTAACAGTTCTAAAATGCTAAGCTTACACTCATACTCCAAAGAACTTAGCCATACTCATCACACAAAGAAATTCAAATCATGACTCTCCTATTCCTAACAATCAAAGAAACTCATCCTTTAACATTCATTAACATTCGAACCATTAATCAAACTTATGCACTTTAAAGCAAAACACATTTGGCTAAGGGTTATGGTTATGAGCATAGAATGATCTCATTTGAAAAGGGTTTATAATCATAACAAGGGTTTCTCTCAAAAATGGCTTGAACTTATGCATAATGCTAAAGATAAAGACAATTTATGCATACATGATTAGATTCTCATCTACCCATGTAAACTATCAAATAATCCTATACCCCTCTCATTTAAAAAATTTAATCCTCACTCACCACTTAAGAGTCTACCCTTTTTCTCACACTTAGCAATCCCCAATTCAAAATAAAGACATTTTTAAACTTTTTAGGCTAGTGAAAAGGTTTTGAAAAATATTTTTGCTCTTAGAAATTTCTTATTAGTAGCTCTCTTATTTATTCTTTTTTTTTCTTTTCATTTTTTCTTTATTTGGCACTTAGGCTCTTTTTATTTCTTTTTCTTTTCTTCTCTCTTTTTTTTTATTTATTTTTATTTATTATGAGAGAGCTACCTTCTGAAATTAGAGCATACTTAGTTTTAAAAACAAACCTTTCACTTAAAACCTCATTTCTTTTCTTAAAACAGAAACTCTTTGAAACCGAAACAAATAGACAAGAAAGCAACCCCAATTATCCCCCAAACTTATCCTAAGCCAACACCTAGCTTCAAAATGCAAAGCTAGCAATCAATATGAAAACCAAATCATGTCACCTAAACCTAACACTTTATGCCAAGTTCAAACCGAAGGTAAGGCCTCACAAAGATGTCACACAAGAACATTTGGCTTCAAAGGCGGGTAAGGTTCAAGGAGGGAGTTCTACTTAGGCTCACAAAGAGTGGTAAAAAGGAAGAAGAGAGCCTAAATATTTTTAAAACCATGTGTTCATTTTCAAATGCATAAGAATGATAATTAGAGTTTCAAATTAAGGTTTTCACTTAGTAGAATGAGTTTCAAATCATGAGAGTTTAATTCAAGCCACGAAAATCCTAACTAGTGATCCAAGCATGGTTAGAACTTACTTTCAAAGCATAAACAAAGCATAAGAGAACTACCAACTAGGGCATTGAAATGATTCATAAGTAAAAACACCTTTTTAAGAAATTCTAACCCCTTATGCAAAATGCAAACAACCTAGATGATATGAGAAACTCTAGACTCAATCCTAACATGTTTTTTTTTTCTAAAAAAGATGAATGCAATCTACATGAATCTTTGAAAAAATTTTAAAAATTTTACCAATTTTTCATGACCTAAGACTCAAGGATGCAAAAAAGAAAATAAGATCAAAGAACACAAGATTAAATCACACAAGTACTCCCCCAAACTTGCTTGACACCATCCCGGTGGCAAACTCATCCGAAGGAGCAACAAAACACAATGCAAGAAACAAATATGAGCGATTATATACAATGGAAGAAGGTTGTTACCTCTGGTCTAGGCTCGGCTGGAACTTGAGGATGTTCCAGAGGAGCTAGAGATCGTTGCTTTGCCTTTGTCAGCTGGTTCTTGGAGAGAGTGGCGTGCCGGCTGAATGTTGTCTCCTTGGGTCTCGCGGATAACAACTCCTCCAGTTGAGAGTCTTCTCTTCTCGGGTTGTTGCATCTCTTGGCTTGCATCTGGCTTAGGCTGGCCTCCCTGAAGTGCTTTAACTTTCTTCCCAAGCTTCTTCAGCATCTTCCCTTGCCACTTGTTAATCTTACTTTGCATCTCTACCACCGATGCTAGGAACTTCTCGGTTTTTTTCCTCGGCTCAAAGTCCAGCTTAGGAAGTGTGTAAGCCTTGAGCATCTCGTCTTCCGTGCCTGGAGACTCTGACCTTTGACGTGGGGCAATGACTGAAGCAGGCGGTCCTCCTAAAGGGGCAAAGCATTCTTCCTCCGTGGGTAAGAACTCGATGTTCCCAACACCAAGCAGCTCGGTTTCGTCTTTGTTGGGAAGGATGCACACTCTCTTCTTGTCTTCGTCATCTATGAAGAGGTAGGCATAGAACCCTTCTGCTGGCATGCGTCTCAAGCTATCAGTATTCCTCATGTATGCTTCATCCATGAAAGCTCTGTTTGGAACGTGAGCAAAGTCATGGATGGGCACACCGGCTTGCACGAACAAAGGAGTAAGGAAACCGCCAATGTAGGAGGAGGTTGCCTTGCACCGTAAGGCATAAGCCTTGTACTTCACCAAGGAAGCCGCGAGCACACAGCCGTAGTTCACCTCATCGCCGAGTTCATCTTCTATGGGCTCTTCATTCGCATCCGGATCAGACACCAAGTGCTTCACACCTTGGAACAGGAAGCACAGCTCTGTCTTCGTGACAGTAGGAGCAACAGACCTTCCACTGAATGTATTGGCAATCAGCTTCAGAGTATACCTCAGCACCGGACTCCTAACTCGCTTGATCTTGGCGGTGTTGGCTTTGTAGTCTTCATTGCTGATCAGGTCCCAAAACTCGTCGGCTTTCTTGAAGGCTGGGAACTCGACCTTGTGTGCATCAGCGTTGAGACCGTAGGCTTGGCATATCTCAGGGATGGATAATGTGTAAGCTTGACGGCCAACTTTGAAGTAGAGGCGGCCTTGGGAAGGGACGGGTGCACTAGGATTCTCATACCGGAACTCCAAGGTGGCAAGGAAGTCTATTGTCACTTCAGGAATGGTTGGGCAATCCATCCGTGACAAACACCTCAAGCCAATGTTCTTGAGGAGTTGATCGAAGTCCCCAAGAATCCCGAGCCTAGACAAAAGCTCTCGATCAGCAAAATTTGTGGGTTCAAACCGGAGCCTCTCCAGCCTCTTCTTATCCCTCTTCTCATCTTTACTCCACCGGACCCTCTCTTGAGCTACCACTTCTTGTCCTTCTCCTTCTTGTGCTTGCTCCTCTCTTGTTCTCTTTGGTGCCATGGTTCTTGAAACAAATTCTAAAGATAATGATAAGCAAGCGGCGATTTGATGAGAATGAGAGAAGAGAAGGAGATAATTTATAATGACTACCCTAGAATTTTGGGGAATAAATAAAAATCATAGCTAAATAAAAGAAAATCAAATCTCTAGATACTGAAAAATCTAGAATTTTTCCTTTTACTTAGCTAGTTTTAAAAAATCAAAACTGATCCTATATTCTAAAACAAGATCTTGCGGATTTAAAGGAGATTTTCTTAAAATAAAATCATTAAATTTGAAAATACCTTTGCAAGAAGTTTAGAATATCTTTGCTAGCCTTTGAAAACTTAAAACTCTCACTCTCTTTGTTTAAAAATCTCGAGCAAACAGGAATGAGAGGGTGAGAGGTAGGTTGAAATATTTAAAGACTTTAGCAAAACCAAAACAATGGGTGGTCAAAGTGGTTTCTGACAAAGTGTTGGTCAAGGCACATCTTTCATGGTCAAAGATGCTTGCCTTGACCAAGTTTTGAATTTAAAAATTGGAGGGAAAGGAGTAAAGGAGGGAAAGAAAATTGTTACCTCGGCATGAGATCGAGTCCATTTGGTCGATCTAGGACTCGATCTCATGCCCAAAATGGCTTAGATCGAGAGGGTTACTCGATTTGAGACTCGATTCATAGTGAATCGAGTCCTGGATCGATTGGCTCTCTCGATCATTGAGATGTTTGCTCCTCAACTAAGTCCTAATGATCGAGCTATGTCCTCGATTTAGGGGTCGATTTGGCATAGATCGAGTGATGGATCGAGTCGAGTGATCGATCAGTTTTCAACAGATTTTCCCGAGAGAAATTAGATCGGTCGATCCGATTTGGATCGATCGATCCTTTTTCATCAAGGTCGATTTTGTCACTCGATCTCGTCTAGATCGACTGGCTCCTCTCGATTCACTGACTCGATCTAGCAAAGATCGAGCCAGGATCAGTCGATCTAGCACTCGATCTCTAGCCTTATCTTAACCCCTATTGCTCCCTTTAGACCTCAAAGGCAAGGTTTAGACTCCTTATACCTGTTCCTACACACTTGCAAAATAAAAACATAAAAGTGAAAGGGAAATAAAGCAGAAGTATGTACAAGATAAACATGGGAATGCCTCCCAAGTGCGCTTTCTTTAACGTCTTTAGCTAGACCTTCCTTGGTCTAAGCAGATGGTGGGTCTTGGAGAAGCACTGAGGTACTCTCCTTGTCAAAGCTGTCTGCCAAGTAGGGCTTGACTCTGTGTCCGTTGACGGTGAAGGCACTGCCACTTTTTCCCATCAGAGTAACAGCTCCATACGGCAAGACTTCTTGAATCACGAACGGTCCGCTCCACCTTGATTTCAGCTTGCCTGGGAAGAGCTTGAGCCTCGAGTTGTACAGCAACACCAGTCCTCCTTCCTTAAGCTCCTTGGCAACCAGCTTCTTATCATGAGCCTCCTTAGTCCGCTCCTTGTATATCCGGGAGCTCTCGTAAGCATTCAACCTCAACTCATCCAGTTCGTGTAGCTGAATAAGGCGCCTCTCCTGAGCCGTCTTGATATCAAAGTTCAGCCTCTTCACAGCCCACAACGCGCAGTGTTCCAGCTCAACCGGGAGGTGACAGCTCTTTCCATAGAGTAGAGTGAAAGGAGTTGTACCAATCGGCGTCTTGAAGGCGGTACGGTAGGCCCAAAGAGCATCATCCAGCTTCACTGACCAGTCTTTCCTTGTTGCTCCGATCGTCTTCTCCAGAATAGCTTTGATTTGCCTATTGGAGACCTCCACTTGACCGCTTGTCTGAGGATGATACGGTGTAGCCACCTTATGCTTAACCCCATACTTTCTCAAGAGGTTCTCAAAGACCTTGTTTATAAAATGGCTTCCTCCATCACTTATAACAACCTTGGGTACCCCAAACCTTGGGAAGATGATACTCTTGAAGAGCTTGATCACAACCTTAGAGTCATTTGTAGGGGAAGCAACAGCCTCAACCCATTTAGAGACATAATCCACAGCTACTAAGATGTATTGGTTGCCGTATGAAGAAGGAAAAGGCCCCATGAAGTCAATCCCCCACGCATCGAACACGTCAACCTTGAAGATAGGAACTTGAGGCATTTCGTTCCTCTTGGTTATATTCCATGCTCGCTGACATGCCTCACAGCTCTTCACAAACTCGTGTGCATCTTTAAAAATGGAGGGCCACCAGAAACCGGCTTGCAACACTTTCGTGGCTGTCTTGAATGAGGTGAAGTGTCCTCTGTAGGAAGAGCCATGACAATGATAGAGGATGTCCCTGGCTTCTTCCTTTGTAACACATCTCCGGTACAAGCTGTCTACTCCTCTTTTGTATAGGTAAGGCTCGTCCCAAAAGTAGTCACTAGCCTCCCTCATAAACCGCTTCTTGTGATAGCTGTTGAGATGTGTTGGCTCCTCATCACACGCTAGGTAGTTCACCACGTCAGCATACCACGGTAGATCCTCCTCTTTAAAACTCAACACTTCCTCAAACCTCCCTTCTAGCTTCCCACAAACAGCAGTAGTAATTGCCATAAGCTGCTCTTCTAGAAGGGAGTCATCTTAAGGGAGAGACTCGTTGATCCTTAGCCTTGAGAGGTGGTCAGCGACTCCATTTTCTATCCCTTTCTTGTCTTTAATCTCCATGTCAAACTCTTGGAGTAACAGAATCCATCTTAAGAGCCGAGGCTTAGTGTCTTTCTTCGAGTAGATGTATCGTAGGGCAGCGTGATCCGTGTATACAATAGCCTTGGAACCAACGAGATATGATCTGAACTTCTCAAAGGCGAAGACTACTGCAAGCAGCCCTTCTCCGTAGTGGTGTATCGTGATTGCGTGTCATCCAAGGTCCTTGTAGCGTAGTAGATCACATGTAGCTTCTTGTCTTTCTTCTGACCAAGGACGGCTCCTACGGCGTAGTCACTAGCATCACACATGATCTCAAAGGGAAGAGACCAGTCTGGTGCTTGGACTATAGGGGCTGATGTAAGGGCTTCCTTGATGGTCACAAAAGCCTTCAAACACTCCTCATCGAATACAAACTCAGCTTCCTTGCACAACAGCCGTGTAAGAGGGCGTGCAATCTTGGAGAAATCTTTGATGAAGCGCCTATAGAACCCTGCGTGCCCCAAGAAGCTTCTGATCCCTTTAACATTAACCGGCGGCTCAAGACCCATCATGACCTCCACCTTAGCCTGATCAACCTCAATACCCTTCTCTGAAATCTTGTGACCGAGCACTATCCCTTCCTTTACCATGAAGTGGCATTTCTCCCAGTTCAGCACCATGTTTGTCTCTTCACAACGTTTAAGTACCCTGAAAAGATTCAACAAACAAGCAGGAAAGGACGCACCATACACAGAAAAATCATCCATGAACACCTCTACCATCTCCTCTATAAGATCAGAGAAGATAGACATCATACACCGCTGAAAGGTAGCCGGTGCATTACACAATCCAAACGGCATCCTTCGATATGCAAAGGTACCGTAGGGACATGTGAAAGTCGTCTTCTCCTGATCGTTTGGGTGAATAGGAATTTGAAAGAAACCACTATACCCATCGAGAAAACAGTAGTAAGGGTGATTTGCAAGTCTCTCAAGCATTTGATCAATAAAAGGCAAAGGGAAATGGTCTTTCCTAGTCGCAAGGTTAAGTTTCCTATAATCAATACACATCCTATGACCAGTGATGGTTCTAGTAGGAATAAGCTCATCCTTTTCATTCCTTATGACCGTGATCCCTCCCTTCTTAGGCACCACATGTTCAGGAGAAACCCACGTGCTGTCACTTATGGGATAGATCACGTCAGCCTCTAAAAGCTTTAGGATTTCCTTCTTAACAACCTCTTTCAAGTTAGGATGCAAACGCCTTTGATGTTCTACAGAAGTGGCGTTCTCATTATCCAAGTGAATCCTATGAGTGAAAAGCATTGGTGAAAGGCCCTTGATGTCACTTAAAGAGTACCCAATGGCCTTCCTATACTTTCTCAGCTCAGTTAGGAGCGAGTGCAACTCATCATCACTAAGGTTTTCGTTCACAATCACGGGATAGGTGTCATTAGGCCCTAAGAAAGCATACCTTAGCCCTTTTGGGAGCTCCTTAAGGTCCACCTTTGGGGCTAACAGCTCACTCCAGTCATCCTCGTGGCTGTTGTTGTTGCTTTCCTCCTTGGAACTCTCCCTTGAACTCGAGGCATGGCCCTTCAGACTGCTTTCCTCCATCGCTATCCCTTCTGAGATCGAGTCATCCGGTCGATTCTCCTCTCGATGTCGTCTAGATCGAGCCATTTCACTCGATTCACTTACTTGATTTGATATGGATCGAGTAAGAGATCGAGACGCTGAGTCGATCTCTTGATTGGACTCCAAAATGATTGGGAGGTCTCTCTCGATCGTCCACTCAATTGTTTTTCCTGATCGAACATTCGTCTCGATCTGTCCATCGATTGTTGCGCCGGATCGAGTTGTGCTCTCGATTGACTTGTCGATCTGTCCCCATTGATCGAGTGATAGCGTCGATCTCGAAGTCGATCTCTAGGCAGCAACCTTCTTCATTCTTGATAATCCTCCTCGAATCCAGCAGGTTCACGTACTCTTGGGTTCTCTGATCCACATAGCCAAACTCCCCTGGCTCCTTAGTTAGTGATAGCTTCAGATGGTCTTCTAGAGCCAGCTCTTCCAGCAACTCATCCGCCAAGGCATCCATCGTTTCGATATAGAAAGCTTGTCCTTCAATGGTCGGCTTCTTTAGAACCTTGTTGATGTCAAAGTCTAGCCTGATCTCCTTCCTCAAATGCAAGGCAATCTTCCCGTTCTTCACATCTATTATAGCCCTGGCGGTTGCAAGAAACGGTCTCCCTAAGATGAGTGGGTCTTTAGATTCCTCGTCCATCTCTAACACTACAAAGTCTGTAGGTACGTTCACACCACTGATTCGCACCGGTAAGTCTTCAAGCAGCCCCACTGGTAACCTCACGCTTCTATCAGCCAGCACCAATGAGATCCGACAGTCTTTGAACCGAGTAAAACCAAGCTTCTTAGCCACGGAGTGAGGCATCAAGTTTATGCTAGCTCCGATATCACACAAGCAACTCTTGAACTCTAGAGGACCCAAAGCGCAGGGTATAGTGAAGCTTCCAGGATCTCCCAACTTCTTAGGGACTATCTCCTTGTGTATAACCGCACTACACTCTTCACTTAGAACAAGTACCTCTTTGCTTTCTTTGTTCTTCTTCACAAGGGTGTCCTTGAAAAACTTAGAGCACTTGGGCATCATAGCGAGACAGTCTACAAGAGGCAGCTTAATCTCTACGTCTCTCAGGTGCTTCTCAAACAAGATCCGGTGCTTCTCTATAAACTGCTTTTTGAAACGACCGGGGAATGGCAACTTCGGTACGTAAGGTGGGGGCACGTAGTCATTCTTCTCCTTGGTGGTTAGCTCAGCTTTCTTCTCAGCGACCGCCTTATCTCCTCTCCTCGGCCCTTGGATCCAAACGTTGTCAAAGTTTATCTCATCATCATCAGCAGAAAGTTTACCCTCCCCCTCTTGAATTACAACGTCCTCGTTGTTCTTGGTGGAGACCGGAGGTTCGAGCTCTTTTCCGCTTCTCAACGTTATAGCATTGGCATACTCCTTGGAATTTTGCTCACACTTTCCCGGAAGACTGTTCTGACCACTCGTGCTTGCTTTTCCCTTCTCCAGCTGCTTGATCTTGTTGTTTAGGTTGGTGATTTGAGTGGAGAAGTCGGTTAGAGATGAATCTAGCCGAGTGTTAATTTCAGCGAACTTCTGGTTAGTAGAGGCTTGCCCTTGTATTAGCTGTTGAAACATTGCTTGAACCGGATCAACTTGTTGTTGCATCGGTTGTTGTTGCTGAGGTGCAAAGCCCGGAGGGTAGTGAGGAGTATAACCCTTGTTGTTTTGTTGTTGCCCCTGGAAGTTGCTTTGCCCTTGACCTTGGAAACCACCACTCGGTTGAAAAACTTTGTTGTAAGGGATGAAAGGTTTAGCTTGTTGAGCAGGGTACACTTGATCTTTAGGGTTGGCTACATTGGTGCTTCGGTAAGAGAGGTTGTTGTTCTGGTAGCCTTGGTTGTAGCCTTGAGACTTGTAGTTATTCTGTCCAGCCACCCAATTTGCTTCTTCTTGGCTTAGCTCTAACTCCTCTTGGTTTTCATCAGCTTCACCAACAAAGTGAACATGCTTCTGAATACCTAACACCAACTTGTCAATCTTCTCATGCAAAGATTTGAGCTCCTTCTTGTGAGACTCTAACTCTGATCCTCTCGGTGCTCGGTCATAATCCTTGGCATAGTTTCCATCACTCAATGCCAGGTTTTCTATTAGCTCCATACCCTCTTCTACCTCTTGACCGAGGAAGTTCCCTTTGCTAGCTGTATCAAGCAACAACCAGATCTTTGGTGAAGCTCCACGGTATATGGTACTGAGTAGTGTCTCCTCGCTGAACCCGTGATGAGGACATTGGATCGTGTAATCTTTGAAATGCTCCATTGCCTCGTTGAATGTCTCGTTGTTCCTTTGAGTGAAACCACTGATTTCGCTTCTCAACCGAGCTGTCCTGGTGCTTGAGAAGAACTTTGAGAGAAAGGCCTTCCTACACTCAGCCCATGATGTGATGGTGCCTTGTGGGAGGGTCTTCTCCCATTGTCTAGCTTTGTCTCTGAGTGAAAAGGGGAATAGACGCAGCTTGAAAGCATCTTCAGATATGCCATTGATCTTGATCATCCCATATACTTGCTCGAAGTTGTCTAGGTGCTCCAAGGGGTCTTCCATTGCTAAGTCGTGGAACTTGTTGTTTTGCACCATGGAGATGAAACCTGGCTTGATCTCGAATTTATTGTTTTGCACCGGAGGAGGAGTGATCCCAAACCTATTGTGGTGGGTATGGGAGCATCTCCGGCTCCTATGATCCTCGGTGGTATAGCCGCGTGTTGGGGGTTTCCATTGCCCCGTCCTGCTGGAGGAGGTCCTTTTGGATGCTCGTGTTCAGCCCTAGCTTCAAAGTCAACCAAACCGTGCTGAACAATCTCCTCAAAGGCTCTTGTTTGCCCTCTGACTCTCCTTTGCCGTGAGTGACCAAGTTGATGAATTTTGTCTAAGGGTTGTAGTAGATTGTTGTCTCCCCTTGAACAAAGATTCATGTACCTGAAAACACACGTTTGAGAGTAGAAGTATTAGTAACTTGAAAAAGGTAAAGAGTTAGTCTTTGCTAAGACCCAAATCTCTATGTTCTCTAAACAATCCTAGAATGGCAACGGCGCCATTTGATAAACGATTTCTTAGCTCGTGTTATGCAGCAGAGATGTTATCAAAACTCTAATGCACGCAATGTTGTAGTAAGGCAAGCAGGAGAGTGTCAATCCACTTCTAGGAGATAAAGAATGCACAGAGAATGCAAGGTCCTAAACAAATCTAAGCAAAAATGAGACAGTTTATGGGAAAATATCAAAGAACTAGATGCAGCAACCTAAACAGAGTGAAACCTATTTTAAAAATACTAGAAGGGAAGCAACTACCACGAGAAACAAACAGATTAATTAAAGGAAAGAGCTTCGAATTGTTAAAATTCGACTAGTGGATCGACCACAAGATCGACCACTAGATCGAGCAGTAACGATCGATCTCGTCTAAAACCGTAAGAACAACAAATCTAATGACCAGGATGCTATCAGATAACAAGCGAAAGATGAAAATAGACTTAGAGATTCTAAAAGAAAGGGCTTAGGGTTGAGATTCATGTAAAAGGTTTCAAAGGATTTTGAAACTTTAGATCGACTCACTTGGTGAGGATCTCTAAGCCTTGAAAACAAAAGAAGATCTATCCGTGGCTTTCGGTATAGATCACTCTTTCATCCTCTCCTCCAAACCCATGGCTTTTGGTGGAAAGAGAGGTCGAAAGGCAAGGAAAACAGATTTCAAGTAATGGCTTAACTAGTCCCCCAAACTTCCATGGCTATTAGGAAGGGGTAACTAGTCTCTAAGGTGTGATCTTCCGAGGCTCCTGGATCCTGTCAAGGTAAGGAACCTCTCGGATCGTGAAGCTCTTGGCGTGAGAGTCTTCAAGCATTAAGCTTTCAACACCGTAGAAGAGATAGCCTTTAAAACGTTTAGAAAACAAACCAAGATCGAACCCTTTCTACCCCTTAATCCTCTCAACCCCGAACCCAAAGTAAACTACTCGCTACACATAGAGTAAATCAAGCAAAGCATAAGAAATACGACGATAAACATGAAATGAAAACTGGATTAAAAGGATAAAGATTCGAATACAAAAGCTTCAAAAGAAAATGAGTTCAACAATGGTGTTCTTCGTTAAACGAGAGAGAAAAACATGAAAGAAAGGATAAGGATCTAAAAGTTATCGAAAAAGCATCTCGCCGCCTTGCCTAAAATGCCCAAACAAGCCAATGGTCCCCCTTTCGCTAACAGCCAAAAACGGTTGAAAGGACAGAAATCGACCACTGGATCGAGTGGTTCTCTCGATCACATCCGGGCATCGTGTCTTCGGCTCGATCCGGGTCTTGATCTTCATCGGCGAATCGAGTGTTGCATCCGATCTTGGTGTCGATCTTCGGGTGGATCGAGTGGTGTACTCGATCTGGCTCTCGCTCTGCATGGCGTCATTTACGTCCGTACCGATTGATCGATTGCTTCACTCGATCTCCGTCTCGATCATTCTCCTTGGATCGCCTAGTTGGCTCGATCTTCTGGTCGATCAACTCCTGGATCGACCGGCCATGCTTGATCTGCTCCTCGATCATTGGTCCTTAGCATATTTCCGAGCTCCCACGAACTGCTACATCAGCCTCCACACGCCCACGAACCTCCATGACTCCAAAGCAGCCAGAAACAACCTGAATGTGATGCAAAATGCAAGGAAAATGCGTATGCTGATGCAAGAATGCTCTAGGACCCTAAGTGATGCAATCTACCCTAAAACATGATACAAATGCGTGAAAAACTAACTAATGAGTATGCAAAATGTATGCAATATGCAATAACATCAGTAAAGGGTAGAGTTTAGGAAAGGGTAGACTTAGAGGGTTCACTTTTGGGGTTTAGAAGTACTTAGATTTCATCTTTGGGTAGAAGGGAGCTTTGATTTGCATGCATAAGTGTGCTTTTACCTTTATCATTTTGCCTAAGATGAAATCCTTTTCATTGAGTGATCCTTTTTCTCTAATAACCCTTTGCTAAAAAGAGATCATTTTTATCTCATGACCTTATCCTTTCAACCAAATGTCTTCACTTGATTTGCATAAGCATGATTCATGTTCTGATCTTAATTGAATGTTAAAGAGTTGATTGATTTGAGCATTTTCCTAAGTTGAGATTTGAGATCATTTTGATACATGATGAACATGGCTAGGTTATTTAAAGTATAGCTGATTATGTTTGCATCTTACAACTAGGCACTTAAGCATTGATACCATCTCTTTACCTTTACACTTTTGGAATCTGAATGCCCACTTTCAAACCTCACTCTCCCATTTGTTCTTAATTGCTTGAGGACAAGCAAAAGGCAAGTGTGGGGGTGTTGATATCCCTTGTATTTACACCATTTAGGACTGCATTTAGTACATGTTTTGATTCTCTTTTGCATGTTTTCCCTTAGTTTTTACCTCATTTTCTTCTCCTTTTAGACTTAGGTTGCATTTAGGGTATAGTTTGCATTTTCCTTGCATTTTGGATGTTTTTAGGTGCTTTTGGAGCTAAAAGGAGCTTGGAGGAGCTTAGGAGATAATTCAGGATGCTAGCAGGATCAAAGGGAGCAAGAAGGATCAAAGCAAACAATCTCTGCAAAAGTTTTCGGTCACAGCACGGTGAACATCGGTCAAGGGGTGACCGATAGTGATATTGCTGCATATTTCATGTGTTTTGCATGCATGTAAGATAGTTTCTCATGTATTTACCTTGCACTTTAGAGTCTAGTTTGCATTGTTTTAGGTCCTAGAGCATTTTTGCATTAGCATTTGCATATTTCTTGCATTATGCATCACATTCAGGTTGTTTTCGGATACTTTGGAGCTATGGAGGATTCGTGGACGTGCTAAGGCTCGTGAGGAAGTTCGTGGACACTTGGAGAAATCAGGATTGCATGCTAAGGACCCGAGATCGAGTAGCAGATCGAGCAAGGCAGGTCGATCTATATGAGATCGACCAGAAGATCGAGTGACCAAGCCGATACAAGGAAACGGATCGAGACCGAGATCGAGATAGGAGATCGATCTGAAGTACGAACGTAAATGACGCCATGCAGATCGAGAACTAGATCGAGCCTCCAACCCGATCCAGACGAGATCGACTCAGAGATCGAGCAAAGTCACCTGATCCAAGATGAAGATCGAGAGCCAGATCGAGTCTGCTACCCGATCCCAGACGAACCTTATCCGTCCAGGCTGGATTTGGCGGCTAGCGAAGTGGGGACCAGCTAACGGTTTAGCCATTTTTGGCAAAAGCAGCCATGTGCTTTCTAACTTTTCATTCTGTCTTTTACCTTTGTTATCTTGCACCTTAGGCGATTTCGCCATTGAAACTCTTAAGCTTTTCTTTAGTTTTGAACCTTTTGAATCTTTAAGTTTTAATCATGTTTCTCTTTTCAGTCGCATTCAATCATGCTTAGCTTTCTGTTTATCGCTTTTGCTTTGATTTTAGCTATGTGTAGCGAGTAGTCGATTTGGGTTTTGGGGTTGGGGCGATTCGAAAAGGTTGAAAAGGTTAAAGCTTTGTATTTTCTTGTTCCTCATCGCCTTCTCATCTAGGATTTCGAGTGCTTAAGGCTTAGAGACTCTCACGCTAAGATCTCTATGATCCGAGGGATGTCTTACCTTGACAGGATCCAGATGTCCTGGAAAATCGAATCCTAGAGGCTAATCCTTCCTTTCCCACACGCCATGGTTGTTTAGGGGATTAGTTAGGCCGTTTGTTTGAAATCTATGTTTTATGCCCTTCAATCTCTTTTTCCACCAAACGCCATGGGTTTGGAGAAGCGAATGAAGGACTGATCCATACCACAAGCCATGGATGGATCTTGTTTTGTTTTCAAGGCCTAGAGAACCTCTCAAAGAGAGTTGATCTAATGTTTTCAAACTAAGCTTTGACCTTTGAAACCCACGAACGTAACCCTCAACCCTAGACCCTCTTTCTTAGTGTTTTAAGTCGTTTAATATCATTCCATCATCATAAAGTTGTGTTCTTGTCAATCGCATATTGCATCATTTCATCATTCTAGGTTGTTTAGACGAGATCGATCGTTGTTGCTCGATCTAGTGGTCGATCCTGTGGTCGATCCACTAGTCACTTTTTAATAATTAGTAGCTTTGCATTTTAAACATTCCGCTTGTTCCTCGTGGTAGTTAACCCTCTTTCAGGGATTTTAAAATTATTTTGCTTTGAATTTGACACTTGCATTTAGTTTTTAGGGATTTTACCAATCATTTATCATTCTAGCTTAGCTTTGCTCATCCTTTGCATTCTCAGTGAACTTGCTACCCCTAGGTGTGGATTGATATCTCTCTTGCTCACTATACTACATCTCTGTGTGCATTAGAGCATTAATAACCTCTCTGTTGCATCTTGACACATCATTGCATCATAAAAACCTGTTATCAAATGGCGCCGTTGCCATTTTAGGGGATAGTAAGCATTGAGATTTGGGGTTTGGTAAAGACTAAGCCTTTACTTTAAGTTGGTTACTGATTTCTCTACCTTCACACTTGTGTCTTTCAGGTACATGAATCTACGCTCCAGGGGTGACAAGAACTTACTTACGCCCTTGGACAATATTCACCAGCTTGGACACGCAAGATCAAGAAGAGTTAGAGAGCAAGCTAGAGCCTTTGAGGAGATTTTTCAGCAAGGTTCAGTGGATTTTTAAGCAATGGCTGAGCACGAACATCCAGAGGGACCTCCTCCAGCTCACGTGGCAGTGGGAAGGGGTAATGGAAACCCCCACCACACGGCTAGACCCCCACGGATCATTGGAGCAGGAGATGCTCCTAACACTCACCATAATAGGTTTGGGATCACTCCTCCTCCAGTGCAAAACAATAATTTCAAGATAAAGCCAGAATTTGTTCAGATGGTGCAAAACAACAAGTTTCTTGGGTTAGCTTTGGAGGACCCATTGGCGCATCTAGACAACTTTGAGCAACTTTGTGGAATGCTCAAGATAAATGGCATCTCGGAAGACAGCTTAAAGCTGTGCTTGTTTCCCTTTTCCTTAGGAGACAAGGCACGGCATTGGGAGAAGACTCTTCCCCAAGGCATTATCACTTCTTGGGCCGATTGTAAGAAAGCTTTCCTCTCAAAGTTTTTCTCAAGCTCTCGGACAGCAAGATTGAGGAGCGAGATCAGTGGTTTCACTCAGCGTCAGAATGAGTCCTTCAATGAGGATATGGAGCGCTTTAAGGATTACACAATCGCTTGCCCTCACCATGGTTTCAGCGAAGAGACCCTCTTGAGTACTAAATACCGCGGAGCACTTCCAAAGATCAGACTACTACTTGACACGGCAAGCAAAGGGACCTTTCTTGGTCAAGAGGTTGAGGAAGGTATGGAGCTCATAGAGAATTTGGCGTTGAGCGATGGCAACTACTCGGAAGACTATGACCGTGCACCAAGAGGAGCTGATCTTGAAGCCAACAAGAAGGAAATGAAGTCTCTCCATGAGAAGATCGATAAGCTCATGCTTGCAAACAAAAAGCATGTACATTTTGTTGGAGAAGCTGCAGATGTCTTGGATGAGCTAGAGCAATGCCAAGAAGAAGAAGCTAATTGGGTAAATGGTCAAAACAACTACAAACCTCAAGGATACTCTCAAGGCTACCAAGGCAACAACAACTTGTCTTATAGAAGCACCAACGTAGAAAACACAAAGGATCAGGTGTACCCTGCTCAACAAGCTAAACTGCTTGTGCCCTATAACAAAGGTTTTCAGCCGAATGGTGGTTTTCAAGGTCAGCGGCAAGGTAACTTTCAGGGACAGCAGCAGCAGCAAGGAAACAAAGCTTATACTCCTATGTACCCTCCAGGCTTTGTTCCTCAACAACAGATGCAACCGCAACAAGTTGAACCTGTACAAGCCATGTTTCAGCAGTTACTACAAGGGCAAGATTCAACAAACCAAAGGTTCGCCGAGATGAACAACCGCTTAGACTCTTCTCTCACTGATGTCTCTACTCAGATCACAACTCTAAACAACAAGATAAAGCAGTTAGAGAAGGAAAAAGCAAGTACAAGTGGTCAAAACAATCTACCGGGAAAGTGTGAGCAAAATCCCAAGGAATACACCAATGCTATCACACTAAGAAGTAGGAAAGAGCTTCCACCGAGGGTTGCGCCTAAAGACAATGAGGACATTGCGGTTCAAGAGGGGGAGGATAAGCCGTCGGCTGATGATGAGATCAACTTCCACAACGTGTGGATAGAGAGGCCAATGATATCCTCATAATTTACCTTGTTTTAGCTTGCATTTAGTTTACTTTTTGGTCTCTTTCATGCATTCATTCATCATATTTTGTCACATTTGCATTCATATTAGACATAATAGGTTTAAGGTTAGACATTTGCATGTTTTGCATTGTTTGGAGTATTTTTCAGGTCTAAATGGAGCAAGGAAGACATTTGGAGATTGGTGAATGATGAGGACATGAAGAACCAAGAATAATATCCAAGATGACGAGTTTTAGGCTGCACCAAAGTCCTGTATCGACCAAAGCTGAGAGAAATCTGTCCGATGTATAGATCGATATGAAATGTATGGGTCAAAACGAAGGTCTTCCGGTGAGATTCAGCCTCCACGTCCTTCATAGACGTTGTAGAGGATCGAATAAGATTTCCAACGGAGGTTGAATCATGACAATCCGATCAGTATTTCAATAGATACGGCGGTTCAAGCATCACTGTCCGCAACCAGAAGTTCCTATCGATCACCACATCGATCTCCTACCTCCTTCCTTCAGATCGATAGGTTTTGGTCCGAAAAGCATCTTTGACCATCTTTGAATTTTTTATTTTTGCTTCCTAGGGCTATTTTGGAGATGTTCCCTATAAATAGCTAAACCTAGATCTATTTTCTCTTATCCCTTCTCTTCCCCATAGCTTTGCTTTGGTTTTTCATAGAACAAGAACAAATCTTTTGTGGGTTGAGATTGGATCACTTGTGTATAATTTTATTTATGTTTTCTTCTCTTTTAATCATAAGTCTTTAATCTTTAGTCTTGCTCTTACTTTTATTAATTTCGAATTTGCTCTTTAGGGTTTGAGTTATTTTAGAGATTCATGATTTTTTGTGATGCAAAAGTGTTTCTTTTGGATGCTGGATGTGTTAGGTTGCTAGATCCCATTCCTCTTCTTGCTGAATTGATCTTTAATGCCTAGTACCTCTTTGGATTATACAAGAATCCTGGGCGTTTTATCCTGCACTCCATGTGTTTGATGAAATGTCTTAATGGTTTAAGTCTTGAAATAGATGCTTAGAATATCATGAGTCTTTGCATCACCCATTGGTGGAAAGTTGCCCTTAGATAACTGCAATAAACCTAACCAGTGAGTAGTTGTCTGATATATTCTAGCAAGTGATAAGTAATCACACAAGCCATCAAAAGTGGAGGTATGAGAACTTGTTAGATTTTATGGACCTTGTGCTTCTTGCTTGTTTGTTGGTAAATACACCACTAACCATGGGTTTGACATGCCAATGAACAAAGTAGCTTGTATTGTTTTAGATGTCCTTATCTAGAGTTGAATTGTTCTTAATTTGATTTGATCCCTTAACCATAAGTATGATTCACTTTGCTATCACTTTAGTCTTGAACCTTGCCTTTTTTGTGTTTGCTTTCTTTTTAGGGATTTCAGATGGGTTAGGTTTAGGGAATTGGAGACTCTATCTATGATTTCTTAGTGTTAATTCTTCCATTTCCTTTCTTGATTGCTGTGTTTAATGCTTAGTTAGCTCTAGCTAAGTTGATTAAGATCTTAGGCTCATTTTATGCCCACCAAGTGTTTGATGAAATGCCTGAACTGCTTTGCAAGAGAATTGTTTATCCTAGCTCAAGAGATTGACTGTCTAGGGAGTGATTTGGCAATATAGGGTTGATAGATTTGTCTTAATGCTTGCTCTTTATCATTTTACTAATGAGAATTAGTTCTTGACTTGGTAATTAGCAAAGAGATTAGTGCCAAGAGATTGGATTAGTCATATAAATGAATCCTATGCATAAAGAATAGCATTGTGTGAGTTTGTAAGCATCATAGGCTGAGTCAAGAGTTCCCTATTAGCAATTATCTCATCTCAAGTCCCATTTTTTCTCTGTTTTAAGCTCTGTTCTGAATTTGCTCTGTTTGTCCTTTATTTTGGTTGCTTTGCTTGATTTTCACCTTTTATGTTTTGCTTTCTTCTTGTTCATCCGTAGGTTGTTAGATTTCCTTCTTGTTCATCATAGGTTGTTAGAGTTCAATTTCCTCTCTTTATTTGGCCTAGCTTAGCAAGTTTTCTGCATCTTGATTGTTCCTTAGCCTTTGGATTGGATTGACACCTCAAGTACTACAATGACATGTGTGTTTGAGGATTGAGTTAAGGCTTAAAAACCTAACATCAGCCAATAAAAGGGAAAGAAGCAGCTGTAAAGAAGCAAGAGGAGAAAGCAACCGAGGAGAAGGATGAGTACATACCTCCACCTTATGTTCCTAAGCTTCCTTTTCCTGGTCGCTTCAAGAAAGAGCTTATAGAGAAGCATAGGATCTTGTTTGAGAAGCCCCTAAGGGACATAGAGATCAAGCTACCTCTCTTGGATTGCCTTGCCATGATGCCTAAATGTGCAAAAATTTTCAAAGACACGCTTGCAAAGAAGAATAAGGAAAGCAAGGAAGTGCTGGTGCTTAGTGAAGAGTGTAGCGCCATAATACACAAGGAGATAGTTCCCAAGAAGTTGGGAGATCCAGGAAGCTTCACTATACCATGTTTGACATTTCAGAGCTGTTTATGCGATCTTGGTGCTAGTATAAATCTGATGCCCCATTCTATAGCAAAGAAGCTCGGTTTTACCCGGTTAAAGACTGTAGAATCTCCTTGGTGCTAGCTGACATAAGCATGAGGTTGCCCGTGGGTTTGCTTGAGGACTTACTAGTGAGGGTCAGTGCCAACAGATTTCGTTGTGCTTGAAATGGATGAAGAGCCAAAGGATCCACTCATTCTTGGAAGGCCATTCCTTGCAACCGCCAGAGCAATCATCGATGTCAAGAATGGGAAGATAGCTCTACACTTGGGTAAGGATATAAGGCTGGATTTTGATATCAACGAGGTCCTGAAGAAGCCCACCACAGAAGGGCAAGCTTTCTACATAGAGACGTTGGATGCTTTGGCGGATGAACTGCTAGAGGAGCTTGCACAAGAGGATCACTTGAAGCTGGCATTGACTAAGGAGAGAGGAGAGTACGGTTTCGTGGATCAGAGGACTCAGGAGTACGTTAATCTCCTTGATTCTAGGAAAGTTGTGCTAGAAGATGATGGCGGATGTCTAGAGATCGATCAGGCAATCGAGAAGATCACTCGATCCAAGTCAGCAATCGACAGGAAGATCGAGGTTACTGGTTGATCCAGAGAAGAGAATGACTCAGACACTCGATCACCTACTCGATCCCAATTAAATCGAGTGAGTGATCCACCTGAGAGCAGTCGATCCAGAAAAGTAATCGATGGGAAGATCGAGGGAAGCCAACCGATCAGTTCAGAGAACGAGACGGGGACTCGATCTCCTGCTTGATCCAAACTAAATAGAGTAGGAGAATCGAGTGAAATTGCTCAATCCGGACCAGAACGAGTGCAAGATCGACTAGAAGACTCGATCTCGGAGGGGATAACGGTTCAGGAAAGCAGTCTTTTGGGTCAAGTATCGGGTTCAAAGGAGGCTACTGAGGATGGGAACGTCAACAAGAGCCACGAGGAGGACTGGAGCAAGCTGCTAGCCCCAAAGGTGGACCTTAAAGAGCTCCCAAAAGGGCTAAGGTATGCATTCTTAGGGCTTAATGAAACATATCCCGTGATTGTGAATGAGAACTTAAGTGATGATGAGTTGCATTCGCTCCTAAATGAGCTGAGAAAGTATAGGAAGGCCATTGGGTACTCTCTAAGTGACATCAAGGGCCTTTCACCAATGCTTTGCACTCATAGGATTAACTTGGATAATGAGAACGCCTCTTTTATAGAACACCAATCCATCCAAATGATCAAGAGAAGACGACCTTTACATGCCCTTATGGCACCTTCGCGTATCGAAGGATGCCATTCGGGTTGTGTAACGCACCGGCTACGTTTCAGCGGTGTATAATGTCGATCTTCTATGATCTAATAGAAGAGATGGTAAAAGTGTTTATGGATGACTTCTCTGTATATATGGTGCGTCTTTTTCTGCGTGTTTGTTGAATCTTTGTAAGGTACTAAAGCGTTGTGAGGAGACGAATGATAAACACTTTTTGAGCAAGGGTTAAATTGCAATGAGGTTATCAAACTCAAATGCAAGACATGTTGTAGTACAGCAAGCAAGAGAGAGTCAATCCATGCCTAGGATGATAGAGAATGCACAGAGAATACAAGGACTAATGCAAATCTAAGCGAAATGAGATGATTTATGAGAAAATTTCTAAAAACTAGATGCAGCAACTTAAATGGAATGAAACCTATTTTAAAAATACTAGAAAGGAAGAAACTACGACGAGAAACAAACAGAATAATTAAAGGAGAAAGCTTCGAATTATTAAATTTCGACTAGTGGATCGACCATGAGATCGACCACTAGATCGAGCAGTAACAATCGATCTCGTCTAAAAATGCAAGAACAGTAAAACTAAGGACCAGGATGCTATCAGAGATGAAGCGAAAGACGAGATAAGATGTAAAGATGCTAAGAGAAAGGGCCTAGGGTTGAGATTCATGGTCAGGGGTTCAAAGGTTCGACCTTTGGTTTAAAACTTTAAATCGACTCACTTGGTGAGGATCTCTAAGCCTTGAAAACTAAGCAAGATCTATCCATGGCTTTCGGTATAGATCACTCCTTCATCCTCTCCTCCAAACCCATAGTTTTGGTGGAAAGAGAGGTCGAAGGGCAAGGAAAACAGATTTCAAAT
This sequence comes from Thlaspi arvense, assembly GCA_911865555.2. Classification (NCBI taxonomy): domain Eukaryota; kingdom Viridiplantae; phylum Streptophyta; class Magnoliopsida; order Brassicales; family Brassicaceae; genus Thlaspi; species Thlaspi arvense. The sequence goes on from OU466860.2 coordinate 27,197,809, forward strand.
GAATGGCTTAACTAATCCCCCAAACTTCCATGGATTTTGGGAAGGGGTAACTAGTCTCTAAGGTGTGATCTTTCGAGGCTCCTGAATCCTGTCAAGGTAAGGAACCTCTCAGTTCATGAAGCTCTTGGCGTGAGAGTCTTCAAGCATTGAGATCTCAACACCTTAGAAGAGATAACCATTGAAAACATTTAGAAAAACCCCAAGATCGAAACCCTTTAGACCCCTTAATCCTCTCAACCCCGAACCCAAATAAACTACTCGCTACATATAGAGTAAATCAAGCAAAGCATGTAAAGCGAGACGATGAACATGAAAAGAAAACTAGATTGAAACGGAAATGATTCGATTACAAAGCTTAAGAAAAACGCGAGTTCAACAATGGTGTTCTTCACGAAAACGAGAGAGAAAACATAAGGAAAAAGATAAGGATCTAACGTTGTTATGGGAAAAGGACGTCGCCGCCTTCCCAAAATGCCGAAACAAGCTGATGGTCCCCCCCTCGCTAGCGGCCAAAAACGGTTGAAAGGACAGAGATCGATTCCAAGATCAAGCGGTTCTCTCGATCATATCTGGACATCGTGTCTTTGGCTCGATCTGGGTCTCGATCATCATCGGCGAATCGAGTGTTGCATCCGATCTCAGTATCGATCTTCGGCTGGATTGAGTGGTGTACTCGATCTGACTCTCGTTCTGCATGGCATCATTTACGTCCGTACCGTTTGATCGATTGGTTCACTCGATCCTTGTCTCAATCATTCTCCTTGGATCGCCTGGTTGGCTCGATCTTCTGGTCGATCAACTCCTAGATCGACTGGCCATGCTCGATCTGCTCCTCGATCTCTGATCCTTAGCATATATCCGAGCTCCCCCGAACTGCTACATCAGCCTCAACATGTCCACAAACCTCCACGACTCCAAAGCAGCCAGAAACAACCTGAATATGATGCAAAATGCAAGGAAAATGTGTATGCTGATGCAAGAATGCTCTAGGACCCTAAGTGATGCAATCTAACCTAAAACGTGATACAAATGCATGAAAAGCTAACTAATGAGTATGCAAAATGTATGCAATATGCAATGACATCAACTCCCCCAAACTTACTTCTTGCTTGCCCTCAAGCAACAAAAAATAAGTAAGAAAGAGAGGTTTTCAGAAAAATGAAATGGGGTTTAAACTTTTTGCAAAGGTGCCTTTCAAATGAATCAATCTCAATGTCCTAGTTAACAGTTCTAAAATGCTATGCTTACACTCATACTCCAAAGAACTTAGCCATACTCATCACACAAAGAAATTCAAATCATGACTCTCCTATTCCTAACAATCAAAGAAACTCATCCTTTAACATTCATTAACATTCGAACCATGAATCAAACTTATTCACTTTAAAGCAAAACACATTTGGCTAAGGGTGAAGGTTATGAGCATTGAATGATCTCATTTGAAAAGGGTTTATAATTAGAACAAGGGTTTCTCTCAAAAATGGCTGAACTTGTGCATAATGCTAAAGGTAAAGACAATTTATGCATACATGATTAGATTCTCATCTACCCATGTAAACTATCAAATGATCCTATACCCCTCTCATTTAACAAATTTATCCTCACTCACCACTTAAGAGTCTACCCTTTTTCTTCACAAAACTTAGCAACCCCCAATCCGAAACAAGAACATTTTTAAACTTTTTAGGCTAGTGAAAAGGTTTTGAAAAATATTTTTGCTCTTTAGATATTTCTTATTGGTAGCTCTCTTATTATTATTTTTTTCTTTTATTTTTTTCTTTATTTGGCACTTAGGCTCTTTTATTTCTTTTTCTTTTCTTTTCTCTCTTTTTTTTATTATGGGAGAGCTACCTCCTGAAATTTATTAGAGCATACTTAGTTTTAAAAACAACCTTTCACTTAAAACCCATTTCTTTCTTTAAAACACAAAGTTCTTTGAAACCGAGAACAAATAGGCAAGAAAGCAACCCCAATGATCCCCCAAACTTATCCTAAGCATATAACTAGCTTCAAAATGCAAAGCTAGCAATCATATGAAAACCAAATCATGTCGCCTAAATCTAACACTTTATGCCAAGTTCAAACCGAAAGGAAGGCCTCACAAAGATGTCACACAAGAACATTTGGCTTCAAAGAAGGGTAAGGTTCAAGGAGGGAGTTCTACTTAGGCTCACAAAGAGTGGTAAAAATGAAGAAGAGAGCCTAAATATTTTAAAACCATGTGTTCATTTTCAAATGCATAAGGATGATAATTAGAATTTCAAATTAAGGTTTTCACTTATTAGGATGAGTTTCAAATCATGAGAGTTCAATTTAAGCCACAAAAATCCTAACAAGTGATCCAAGCATGGTAAGAACTTACTTTCAAAGCATAGATAAAGCATTAGAGAACTACTAGCTAGGGCATTAAAACAATTCATAAGTCAAATCACACATGTACTCCCCCAAACTTGCTTGACACCGTCCCGGTGGCAAACTCATTTGAAGGAGCATCAAAACACAAAGCAAAAAGAAGCAAATATGAGCGGTTATGTACAATGGAAGAAGGTTGTTACCTCTGGTCTAGTCTCGGCTGGAACTTGAGGATGTTCCAGAGGAGCTAGAGATTGTTGCTTTGCCCTTGTCGACTGGTTCTTGGAGAGAGTGGCGCGCCGGCTGAATGGTGCCTCCTTGGGTCTCGCGGATGACAATACCACCGGTTGAGAGCATTCTCTTCTCGGGTTGTTGCACCTCTTGACTTGCAGCTTTCTTAGGCGAGCCTCCCTGAAGTGCCTTGACTTTCTTTCCAAGCTTCTTGAGCATCTTTCCTTGCCACTTGTTGTTCTTCCTTTGCATCTCCACAACTGAAGCTAGGAACTTCTCGGTTTTTGTCCTCGGCTCGAAGTCTAGCTTGGGAAGTGTGTAGGCCTCGGGCATCTCATCTTCCGTGGCTGGAGACTCTGACCTTTGACGAGGGGCAATCGCTGAAGCAGGTGGTCCTCCTAAAGGGGCAAAGCATTCTTCCTCCGTGAGCAAGAACTCGATGTTCCCAACACCAAGCAGCTCGGTTTCATCTTTGTTGGGCAGGATGCACACTCTCTTCTTATCTTCGTCGTCTATGAAGAGGTAGGCGTAGAACCCTTCCGCTGGCGTGAGTCCCAAGCTGTCAGTGTTCCTCATGTATGCCTCGTCCATGAAAGCTCTGGTTGGGACGTGAGCGAAGTCGTGAATGGGCACACCAGCTTGCACGAACAGAGGAGTAAGGAATCCGCCAATGTAAGAGGAAGTAGCCTTGCACCGCAAGGCATAAGCCTTGTATTTCACCAAGGAAGCCGTGAGCACACACCCGTAGTTCACTTCATCGCCGAGTTCATCCTCCATGGGCTCGTCATTTGCATCCGGATCACACACCAAGTGCTTCACACCTTGGAACAGGAAGCACAGCTCTGTCTTCGTGACCGTGGGAGCAACAGATCTTCCACTAAACGTGTTGGCAATCAGCTTCAGAGTGTACCTCAGCACCGGGCTCCTTACTCGCTTGATCTTGGCGGTGTTGGCTTTGTAGTCTTCATTGCTGATCAGGTCCCAAAAGTCGTCGGCTTTCTTGAAGGCTGGGAACTCGACCTTGTAGGCATCCGCGTTGAGACCATAAGCTTGGCATAGCTCAGGGATGGAGAGTGTATAGGCTTGACGTCCAACCTTGGAGTAGAGGCGACCTTGGGAAGGGACCGGTGTGCTAGGATTCTCGTAACGGAACTCCAAGGTGGCAAAGAAGTCTATTGTCACTTCAGGAATGGTTGAGCAATCCATCCGTGACAGACATTTCAAGCCAATGTTCTTGAGGAGTTGGTCGAAATCCCCAAGAATCCCTAGCTTGGACAACAGCTCTCGATCAGCAAACTTGGTAGGCTCAAACCGAAGCCTTTCCAGCCTTTTCTTGTCCCTCTTCTCATCCTTACTCCATCTGACCCTCTCTTGAACTGCCACTTCTTGTCCTTCTCCTTCTTGTGCTGTCTCTTCTCTTGTTCTCTTTGGGGCCATTGTTCCTGAAACAAGTTTCTAAAGAAATTTGATAAGCAAACAGCGGTTTTGATGAGAATGAGAGAAGAGAAGGAGAGAACTTATAAAAACTACCCTAGAATTTTGGGGAATAAATAAAAATCATAGCTAAATAAAGGAGAATCATATCTTTAGATACTGAAAAATCTAGAATTATTCCTTTTACTTAGCTAGTTTTTTTTAAAATCAAAACCAACCCTATATTCTAGAACAAGATCTTGCGAATTTAAAAGAAATTTTCTAAATTAAATCATTAAATTTTTGAAAATACCTTTGCAAGAAATGCAGAATCTCTTTGCTAGCTTTGAAAACTGAAACTCTCACTCTCTTTGTTTAAAATTTTCGAGAAAAACAGGAATGAGAGGATGAGAGGTTGTTGAAATATTTAAAGGCTAGCAAAAATCAAAACAATGGGTAGTAAAAGTGGTTTTTCTGACAAAGTCTTGGTCAAGGCATATCTTTCATGGTCAAAGATGCTTGCCTTGACCAAGTTTTGAATTCAAAAGTTGGAGGGAAAAGAGTAGAGGAGGGAAAGAAAATGTTACCTCGGCATGAGATCGAGTCCATTTGGTCGATCTAGGACTCGATCTCATGCCCATAATGGCTTATATCGAGAGGGTTACTCGGTTTGAGACTCGATTCATGATGAATCGAGTCTTGGATCGATTGGCTCTCTCGATCATTGAGATGTTGGCTCCACAGCTAAGTCCTCATGATCGAGCTATGTCCTCGATTTAGGGGTCGATTTGGCATAGATCGAGTGATGGATCGAGTCAAGTGATCGATCTATTTCCAACAGATTTTCCCGAGAGAAATTAGATCGGTCGATCTGTTTTGGATCGATCGATCCTTTTTCGTCAAGGTTGATCCTGTCACTCGTTCTCGTCTAGATCGACTGACTCCTCTCGATTCACTGACTCGATCTAGCAAAGATCGAGCCAGGATCAGTCGTTCTAGCACTCGATCTCTAGCCTTATCTTAACTCCTATCGCCCCTTTTAGACCTCAAGGTCAAGGTTTAGACTCCTTATACCTGTTCCTACACACTTGCAGAATAAAAACATAAATCTGAAAGGGAAATAAAGCAGGAATATATACAAGATAAACATGGGAATGCCTCCCAAGTGCGCTTTCTTTAACGTCTTTAGCTAGACCTTATTTGTTTAAGCGGATGGTGGGTCTTGGAGAAGCACCGAGGTTCTCTAGTATAGCCTTGATAAACATGGGAATGCCTTACTTGGCAGACGGCTATGACAAGGAGAGTAAGGCTTGACTCTGTGTCCGTTGACGGTGAATGCACTGCCACTTTTTCCCATCAGAGTAACAGCTCCATAAGGCAACACTTCTTGAATCACGAATGGTCCGCTCCACCTTGATTTCAGCTTGCCCGGGAAGAGTTTGAGCCTCGAGTTGTACAGCAACACTAGCCCTCCTTCCTTAAGCTCCTTGGCAACCAACTTCTTGTCATGAGTCTCCTTAGTCTGCTCCTTGTATATCCGAGAGCTCTCGTAAGCGTTCAGCCTCAACTCATCCAGTTCGTGTAGCTGAATAAGGCGCCTCTCCTGAGCAGTCTTGAGGTCAAAGTTCAGCCTCTTCACAGCCCACAACGCACGGTGTTCCAGCTCAACCGGGAGGTGACAGCCCTTGCCATAGAGTAGAGTGAAAGGAGTTGTACCAATCGGCGTTTTGAAGGCGGTACGGTAGGCCCAAAGAGCGTCGTCCAGCTTCACTGCCCAGTCTTTCCTTGTTGCTCCGACGGTCTTCTCTAGTATAGCCTTGATTTGCCTGTTGGAAACTTCCACTTGACCGCTTGTTTGAGGATGATACGGTGTAGCCACCTTATGCTTAACTCCATACTTTCTCAAGAGGTTCTCGAAGACCTTGTTTAAGAAGTGGCTTCCTCCATCGCTTATGACAACCTTAGGTACCCCAAACCTCGGGAAGATGATACTCTTGAACAGCTTGATTACCACCTTAGAGTCATTTGTAGGGGAAGCAACAGCCTCAACCCATTTAGAGACATAATCCACTGCTACTAAGATGTATTTGTTGCCATATGAAGAAGGAAATGGCCCCATGAAGTCTATCCCCCACGCGTCGAACACGTCAACCTCGAAGATGGGAACTTGAGGCATTTTGTTCCTCTTAGTGATATTCCCTGCTCGTTGGCATGCCTCACAGCTCTTCACAAACTTGTGTGCATCTTTAAAAATGGACGGCCACCAGAAACCGGCTTGCAACACTTTCGTGGCAGTCTTGAATGAGGCGAAGTGTCCTCCGTAGGAAGAGCCATGGCAATGATAGAGGATGTCCCTGGCTTCTTCCTTTGTAACACATCTCCGGTACAAACTGTCTACTCCTCTCTTGTATAAGTAGGGCTCGTCCCAAAAGTAGTCACTAGCCTCTCTCATAAACCGCTTCTTGTGATAGCTGTTGAGATGTGTTGGCTCCTCACCACACGCTAGATAGTTCACTACATCAGCATACCACGGTAGATCCTCCTCTTTGAAACTCAACACTTCCTCAAACCTCCCTTCTAGCTTTCCACAAACAGCCGTGGTAATCGCCATAAGCTGCTCTTCTGGAAGAGAGTCATCTAAGGGGAGAGACTCGTTGATCCTTAGCCGTGAGAGATGGTCAGCGACTCCGTTTTCTATTCCTTTCTTGTCTTTAATCTCCATGTCAAACTCCTGGAGTAAGAGAATCCATCTTAAGAGCCGAGGCTTAGTGTCTTTCTTCGAGTAGATGTATCGCAAGGCAGCGTAATCCATGCATACAATAGCCTTGTAACCAACAAGGTATGATCTGAACTTCTCAAAGGCGAACACTACTGCAAGCAACTCCTTCTCCGTAGTGGTGTACCTTGTTTGCGTGTCATCCAAGGTTCTTGAAGCATAGTAGATCACGTGCAGCTTCTTGTCTTTCTTCTCACCAAGAACGGCTCCTACGGCGTAGTCACTAGCATCACACATGATCTCAAAGGGAAGAGACCAGTCTGGTGCTTGGACTATAGGAGCTGATGTAAGGGCTTCCTTGATGGTCACGAAAGCTTTCAAACACTCCTCATCAAACACAAACTCAGCTTCCTTGCACAACAGCCGTGTAAGAGGGCGTGCAATCTTGGAGAAATCCTTGATGAAGCGCCTATAGAACCCTGCGTGTCCCAAGAAGCTTCTGACTCCCTTAACATTAACCGGCGGCTCAAGACCCATCATGACCTCCACTTTAGCCTGATCAACCTCAATGCCCTTCTCTGATATCTTATGACCAAGCACGATCCCTTCCTTAACCATAAAGTGGCATTTCTCCCAGTTCAGCACCAAGTTTGTCTCTTCACAACGTTTTAGTACCCTGCAAAGATTCAACAAACACGCAGGAAAGGACGCACCATAGACAGAGAAGTCATCCATGAACATCTCTACCATCTCCTCTATAAGATCAGAGAAGATCGACATCATACACCGTTGAAACGTAGTCGGTGCATTACACAATCCAAACGGCATCCTTCGATACGCAAAGGTACCGTAGGGATATGTGAAGGTCGTCTTCTCCTGATTATTTGGGTGAATTGGTATTTGAAAGAAACCGCTATACCCATCGAGAAAACAGTAGTAAGGGTGATTAGCAAGTCTCTCAAGCATTTGATCAATAAAAAGCAAAGGGAAATGGTCTTTCCTAGTCGCAAGGTTAAGTTTCCTATAATCAATACACATCCTATGACCAGTGATGGTTCTAGTAGGAATAAGCTCATCCTTTTCATTCCTTATGACCGTGATCCCTCCCTTCTTAGGCACCACATGTTCAGGAGAAACCCACGTGCTGTCACTTATGGGATAGATCACATCAGCCTCTAACAGCTTAAGGATTTCTTTCTTAACAACCTCTTTCAAATTAGGATTCAAACGCCTTTGATGTTCTATAGAAGAGGCGTTCTCATTATCCAAGTGAATCCTCTGAGTGCAAAGCATTGGTGAAAGGCCCTTGATGTCACTTAAAGAGTACCCAATGGCCTTCCTATACTTTCTCAGCTCAGTTAGGAGCGAGTGCAACTCATCATCACTAAGGTTTTCATTCACAATCATGGGATAGGTGTTATTAGGCCCTAAGAAAGCATACCTTAGCCCTTTTGGGAGCTCCTTAAGGTCCACCTTTGGGGCTAACAGCTCACTCCAGTCATCCTCGTGGCTGTTGTTGCTGCTTTCCTCCTTGGAGCTCTCCTTTGAACCCGAGGCATGGCCCTTCAGACTGCCTTCCTCCATCGCTATCCCTTCAGAGATCGAGTCCTCCGGTCGATTCTCCTCTCAATGTCGTCTAGATCGAGCCATTTCGCTTGATTCACTTACTCGATTTGATGTGGATCGAGTAAGGGATCGAGACGCTGAGTCGATCTCTTGATTGGACCCCAAAATGATCGGGAGGTCTACCTCGATCGCTGACTCGATTTTTTTTCTGATCGAGCATTCTTCCCGATCTGTCCGTTAATTGTTGCACCGGATCGAGTTGTGTTCTCGATTTCCTTGTCGATCTGACTCCTGGATCGAGTGATAGCATCGATCTCGGGGTCGATCTCTAGGCAGCAACTTTCATCCTTCTTGACAATCTTCCTAGAATCCAGCAGGTTGACGTACTCCTGGGTCCTCTGGTCCACATAACCAAACTCCCCTGGCTCCTTAGTCAGTGCCAGCTTTAGATGGTCTTCTAGAGCCAGCTCTTCCAGCAACTCATCCGCTAAAGCATCCATTGTTTCAATATAGAAAGCTTGCCCTTCAATGGTCGGCTTCTTCAGAACCTCATTGATGTCGAAGTCAAGCCTTATCTCCTTTCCCAAATGCAAGGCAATCTTCCCATTCTTCACATCTATGATAGCCCCGACGGTTGCAAGGAATGGTCTCCCTAAGATGAGTGGATCCTTAGGCTCTTCATCCATCTCCAACACGACAAAGTCCGTAGGCACGTTCACACCACTGATTCGCACCGGTAAATCTTCAAGCAGCCCCCCTGGTAGCCTCACACTCCTATCAGCCAGTCCCAACGAGATCCGACAGTCTTTGAAACGAGTAAAACCAAGCTTCTTAGCCACGGAGTGAGGCATCAGGTTTATGCTAGCTCCGAGATCACATAAGCAACTCTTGAACTCTAGAGGACCTAAAGCGCAGGGTATAGTGAAGCTTCCAGGGTCTCCCAACTTCTTAGGGACTATCTCCTTATGTATCACAGCACTACACTCTTCACTTAGAACAAGTACCTCCTTGCTTTCCTTGTTCTTCTTCACGAGAGTGTCTTTGAAGAATTTGGCGCATTTAGACATCATTGCAAGGCAGTCAACGAGAGGTAGCTTGATCTCCACGTCCTTAAGGTGCTTCTCAAAGAAAATTCTATGCTTCTCTATGAGTTGCTTCTTGAAGCGGCCAGGAAAAGGCAGCTTAGGTACATAAGGTGGAGGCACATAAGCATTCTTCTCCTTAGTGGTTTGCTCAGCTTTCTTCTCAGCAACTGCTTTGTCTCCTCTTCTTGGCCCTTGGATTTAAACGTTGTCAAAGTTAATCTCATCATCATCAGCCGAAGGTTTACCCTCCCCCTCTTGAATTACAACGTCCTCGTTGTTCTTGGTAGAGACCGGAGGTTCGAGCTCTTTGCCGCTTCTCAACATTATGGCATTAGCATACTCCTTGGGATTCTGCTCACACTTTCCCGGAAGACTGTTCTGACCACTCGTACTCGCTTTCCCTTTCTCCAGCTGCTTGATCTTGTTGTTTAAATTGGTGATCTGAGTGGAGAAGGCAGTGAGAGACGAGTCTAGACGAGTGTTCATCTCGGCGAACTTCTGGTTTATAGAGGCTTGCCCTTGTATTAGCTGTTGAAACATTACTTGAACCGGATCAACTTGTTGTTGCATCGGTTGTTGCTGCTGAGGTGCAAAGCCCGGAGGGTAGTTAGGTGTATAACCCTTGTTATTTTGATGTTGCCCTTGGAAGTTGTTCTGCCCTTGACCTTGGAAACCACCACTCGGTTGAAAACCTTTGTTGTAAGGGATGAAAGGTTTTGCTTGCTGAGCAGGGTACACTTGATCTTTAGGGTTTGCTACGTTGGTGCTTCGGTAAGAGAGGTTGTTGTTCTGGTAGCCTTGGTTGTAGCCTTGAGATTTGTAGTTGTTCTGTCCCGCTACCCAATTGACTTCTTCTTGGCTCAACTCTAACTCCTCTTGGTTCTCATCAGCTTCACCAACAAAGTGAACATGCTTCTGAATGGCTAACACCAGCTTATCTATCTTCTCATGCAAAGATTTCAGCTCCTTCTTGTGAGACTTTAGCTCTGATCCTCTCGGTGCACGGTCATAATCCTCAGCGTAATTGCCGTCACTCAATGCCAAGTTTTCTATCAGCTCCATACCCTCTTCTACCTCCTGACCGAGGAAGTTCCCTTTGCTAGCTGTGTCAAGCAACAACCTGATCTTTGGTGAAGCTCCACGGTATATGGTACTGAGTAGTGTCTCCTCGCTGAACCCGTGATGAGGACATTGGATCGTGTAGTCTTTGAAATGCTCCATTGCCTCGTTGAATGTCTCATTGTTCCTTTGAGTGAAACCCCTGATTTCGCTTCTCAACCGTGCTGTCCTGGTGCTTGAGAAGAACTTTTAGAGAAAGGCCTTCTTACACTCGGCCCATGATGTGATGGTGCCTTGTGGGAGGGTCTTCTCCCAATGTCCGGCTTTGTCTCCGAGTGAAAAGGGGAAGAGACGCAGCTTGAAAGCATCTTCGGATATGTCATTGATCTTTATCATCCCACATACTTGCTCGAAGTTGTCTAGGTGCTCCAAGGGGTCTTCCATTGCTAAGCCGTGGAACTTGTTGTTTTGCACCATTGAGATGAAACCTGGCTTAATCTCGAACTTGTTGTTTTGTACAGGAGGAGGAGTGATCCCAAACCTATTGTGGTGAGTATTGGGAGCATCTCCGGCTCCTATGATCCTTAGGGGTCTAGCCGCGTGTTGGGGGTTTCCATTGCCCCGTCCTGCTGCCCCGTGAGCTGGAGGAGGTCCTTCTGGATGCTCGTGTTCAGCCATAGCTTCAAAGTCAACCAAACCGTGCTGAACAATCTCCTCAAAGGCTCTTGTTTGTTCTCTGACTCTCCTTTGCCGTGAGTGACCAAGTTGATGAATGTTGTCTAAGGGTTGTAGTAGATTGTTGTCTCCCCTTGAACGAAGATTCATGTACCTGAAAACACACGTTTGAGAGTAGAAGGATTAGTAACTTGAAAAGGTAAAGACTTAGTCTTTGCTAAGTTCCAAATCTCTATGTTCTCTAAACAGTCCTAGCATGGCAACGGCGCCATTTGATAAACACTTTTTGTGCAAGGGTTAAATTGCAGTGAGGTTATCAAACTCAAATGCAAGACATGTTATAGTACAGCAAGCAAGAGAGAGTCAATCCATGCCTAGTATGATAGAGAATGCACAGAGAATACAAGGATTAATGCAAATCTAAGCGAAATGAGATGATTTATGAGAAAATCTCTAAAAACTAGATGCAGCAACTTAAATGGAATGAAACCTATTTTAAAAATACTAGAAAGGAAGAAACTACCACGAGAAACAAACAGAATAATTAAAGGAGAAAGCTTCGAATTATTAAAATTCGTACTAGTGGATCAACCATGAGATCGACCACTAGATCGAGCAGTAACAATTGATCTCGTCTAAAAATGCAAGAACAGTAAAACTAAGGACCAGGATGCTATCAGAGATCAAGCGAAAGACGAGATAAGATGTAAAGATGCTAAGAGAAAGGGCCTAGGGTTGAGATTCATGGTCAGGGGTTTCAAAGGTTCAACCTTGGGTTTAAAACTTTAAATCGACTCACTTGGTGAGGATCTCTAAGCCTTGAAAACTAAGCAAGATCTATCTGTGGCTTTCGGTATAGATCACTCCTTCATCCTCTCCTCCAAACCCATGGCTTTTGGTGGAAAGAGAGGTCGAAGGGCAAGGAAAACAGATTTCAAATGAATGGCTTAACTAATCCCCCAAACTTCCATGGCTTTTGGGAAGGGGTAACTAGTCTCTAAGGTGTGATCTTCCGAGGCTCCTGAATCCTGTCTAGGTAAGGAACCTCTCGGATCATGAAGCTCTTGGCGTGAGAGTCTTCAAGCATTGAGATCTCGACACCTTAGAAGAGATAGCCATTGAAAACGTTTAGAAAAACCCCAAGATCGAAACCCTTTAGACCCCTTAATCCTCTCAACCCCGAACCCAAATAAACTACTCGCTACACATAGAGTAAATCAAGCAAAGCATGTAAAGCGAGACGATGAACATGAAAAGAAAACTAGATTGAAACGGAAATGATTCGATTACAAATCTTAAGAAAAACGCGAGTTCAACAATGGTGTTCTACACAAAAACGAGAGAGAAAACATAAGGAAAAAGATAAGGATCTAAAGTTGTTATGGGAAAAGGACGTCGCCGCCTTCCCAAAATGCCGAAACAAGCTGATGGTCCCCCCCCTCGCTAGCGGCCAAAAACGGTTGAAAGGACAGAGATCGATTCCAAGATCGAGCGGTTCTCTCGATCATATCTGGACATCGTGTCTTTGGCTCGATCTGGGTCTCGATCATCATCGGCGAATCGAGTGTTGCATCCGATCTCGGTATCGATCTTCGGCTGGATCGAGTGGTGTACTCGATCTGACTCTCGCTCTGCATGGCGTCATTTACGTCTGTATTATTTGATCATTGCTTCACTCGATCCTTGTCTCGATCATTCTCCTTGGATCGCCTGGTTGGCTCGATATTCTGGTCGATCAACTCCTAGATCGACCGGCCATGCTCGATCTGCTCCTCGATCTCTGATCCTTAGCATATATCCGAGCTCCCCTGAACTGCTACATCAGCCTCAACATGTCCACGAACCTCCACGACTCCAAAGCAGCCAGAAACAACCTGAATATGATGCAAAATGCAAGGAAAATGCGTATGCTGATGCAAGAATGCTCTAGGACCCTAAGTGATGCAATCTAACCTAAAACGTGATACAAATGCATGAAAATCTAACTAATGAGTATGCAAAATGTATGCAATAACATCAACGAATCTTGTGCTTAACTGGGAGAAGTGTCACTTCATGGTGAAGGAAGGCATCGTGTTTGGCCACAAGATATCAGAGAAAGGCATAGAGGTTGATAAAGCCAAAGTTGAGGTCATGATGAGTCTTGAGCCGCCAGTTAATGTCAAAGGAGTGAGGAGTTTCCTAGGCCATGCTGGCTTCTACAGGCGCTTTATCAAAGATTTTTCCAAGATTGCACGCCCTCTCACAAGGCTGTTGTGCAAGGAAGCTGACTTTGTGTTTGATGAGGATTGCCTTCATGCTTTCGTGACCATCAAGGAAGCTCTAGTATCAGCGCCTATAGTGCAAGCACCGGACTGGCTCTACCATTCGAGATAATGTGTGACGCGAGTGACTACGCCGTGGGAGCTGTTCTTGGTCAGAGGAAAGACAAGCAGCTGCATGTGATTTACTATGCTTCACGTACCTTGGATGACACGCAAGCCAGATACACTACAACTGAGAAGGAGTTGCTGGCAGTTGTATTTGCCTTTGAGAAGTTCAGGTCATACCTCGTAGGCTCCAAGGCCACCGTCTACACGGATCACGCGGCTCTAAGGTACATCTATTCCAAGAAGGATACTAAACCGAGACTTTTGAGATGGATCCTTTTGCTCCAAGAATTCGACATGGAAATCAAGGACAAGAAAGGGATAGAGAACGGTGTTGCTGATCACCTCTCTAGGATGAGAATAAATGAGTCTCTGCCCTTAGATGATTCGCTTCCCGAAGAATAACTCATGATGATAACTACGGCTGTTTGTGGAAGGCTAGAAGGGCAGTTTGAAGAAGTTTTGAGCTTCAAAGATGAGGATCTTCCTTGGTATGCTGACATTGTAAACTTCATGGCATGTGGAGAGGAGCCAACTCACCTTGGTCATTACCACAAGAAGAAGTTTATGAGAGACGTTGCCCACTACTTTTGGGATGAGCCTTACTTGTACAAGAGGGGCGTGGACAGTTTATACAGGAGGTGCGTAACAAAGGAAGAAGCTAAGGACATTCTCCTTCACTGTCATGGCTCTTCATACGGCGGTCACTTTGCCTCATTCAAGACTGCTACAAAAGTCTTACAAGCCGGTTTCTGGTGGCTGTCTATCTTCAAAGACGCCCATGAGTTTGTGAGAAGTTTTGAAGCTTGTCAATGAGAAGGGAACATCACCAAGCAAAACGAGATGCCTCAGGTTCCTATCTTCGAGGTTGACGTTTTTGACGCATGGGGAATAGACTTTATGGGACCGTTTCCTTCTTCTTACGGCAACAAGTTCATTTTGGTGGCTGTAGACTATGTGTCTAAGTGGGTCGAGGCTATAGCTTCCCCAAAAAACGATGCAAAGGTGGTGATAAAGCTTTTCAAGACTATCATATTTCCACAGTTTGGAGTCCCCAAGGTTGTAATCAGTGACGGTGGTAGCCATTTCATCAACAAGGTGTTTGAAAGCCTTATAAGGAAGTATGGTGTGAAGCACAAGGTGGTTATACCGTATCATCCTCAAACGAGTGGGCAAGTAGAGGTCTCTAACCGACAGATCAAATCCATACTCGAGAGGACAATGGGTATTACTCGGAAGGACTGGGCAGCCAAGCTAGACGATGCTTTGTGGGCTTAGCGGACCGCTTTCAAGACGCCCATTGGTACTACTCCTTTCACTCTTCTATTCGGCAAGGCTTGTCATCTTCCCGTTGAGTTGGAGCATAGGGCACTGTGGGCAGTGAAGCAGCTCAACTACAACCTTAAGTCAGCTCAGGAGAAGCGTTTGATTCAGCTACATGAGCTTGATGAGCTATGGCTAGATGCATACGACAGTGCTAAGATCTACAAGTAGTGGACTAAGGCTGTTCATGATAAGAAGTTGGTTCACAAAGAGCTTGAGGAAGGTAGTTTGGTATTGCTCTACAACTCGAGGCTGAAGCTCCTTCCAGGAAAGCTGAAGTCAAGGTGGTGCGGACCGTTTGAGATCAAAGAGGTATTGCCTTATGGAGCTGTTACGTTGGTAGGCAAGAGTGGGAATGCATTCACAGTCAACGGACACAGAGTGAAGCCATACATGGTCAGTGCATTCAACAAGGAGAGCACTTCAATGCTTCTCCAAGACCCCCCTTCTGCCTAGACCAAGTAAAGTCTAGCTAAAGACGTTAAAGAAAGCGCACTTGGGAGGCATTCCCATGTCTATCTTGTATATATTTTTGCTTTCTTTCTCTTTCAGTTTTATGTTTTTATCTTCTGAGTGTGTAGGAAAAGGTATAAGGGATTGCAGGCCATGATCTTGGATCCAAAAGGAGTAAGGAGTGTCGAATATAGGCTAGAGATCGAGTGCTAGATTGACTCATCCTGACTCGATCTTGGCTAGATCGAGCCAGCAAATCGAGAGGAGTCAGTCGATCTAGACGAGATCGAGTAGAACATCGAGTGGAACGGTCGATCATGAGAGGACAATCCGCCAATGCGTTCATCTTGAAAAGCGAACGAGTGTAGATCGACCGAGACACTCGATCCTCAAAAATAGATCGAGTAGTCTACTCGATCTGTCTCTCGATCTAAGCTTAAATCAACCCTTGAATCGATGATGTGGCTCGAACAAGAGGACTCAGCCAACATGCCAAAAATCAAGGAACGAGAGGTACACTCGATCTAAAGCTCGATTCAATTCAAATCGAGTCATAAATCGAGCAATCCTCTCGATCCTGGCCATTATGGGCATGAGATCGAGTCCTAGATCGACCAAATGGACTCGATCTCATGCCTAGGTAACAATTTATTTTCCCTCTTTTCTACTTTCCCTCTAGTTTTTAAATTTAAAAAATGGTCAAGGCAAGCATCTTTGACCATGAAAGATGTGCCTTGACCACAGCTTTTGTTAGAAAACCACTTACCAACCCATGGTTTTGTATTTTTGTTGGTCTTTATATTTTCAACTAGAACACACTCTCTCATACCTTGTGTTTCGAGTTTTTAAAACAAGAGAGAGTGCGGTTTTTATTGTTTAAAAGATCAACAACATTTGTTTTCAAGCTTGCTAAGGTATTTCCGAATCATTGTTCAAAATGTTTTGGAAATTTTCCTTTTTATTGTTTGCTTGAGAGCTAGATGTTAGGAAATTTAAGCGAATTTTTAAAACTAGCTTTGCTCTTAGGAATATTAGGAAAAATTCTGGATTTGCTCTTATGTCTAGATTTTCTCCTCTATTTTCTTGCTAGAATTTTTATAAATCTCCCAAAAATCTAGGGCATTGGTTAAATCTTTTTCTTTCTCGCCTACTCTTTCTCTCGATATTTGCCGATTTGCTAATTCTCCTGCTTGAGAATCTTGTTTCAGGCACCATGGCTCCCAAAAGAACGAGAGAAGAGACAGCGCAAGAGGGAGAAGGTCAAGAAGTGGCTGTTCAAGAGAGGGTCAGATGGTCTAAAGAGGAGAAACGAGACAAGAAGCGGCTTGAAAGGCTGAAGTTAGAACCAACAAAGTTCGCGGACAAAGGTTTGCTGTTTAAGATGGGGATTTTGGGGGATTTTGATCAACTCCTCCAGAAGATAGGGCTTAGGTGTTTGTCACGGATGGATTGCCCAACCTTTCCCGAAGTGACAATTGACTTCCTTGTCACTTTGGAGTTTACGTACGAGAACCCTAGAGTCCCAACTCCTTCTCAAGGCCGCCTCTCTTTCAAGATCAAACGTCAAGCCTTTAGTCTCTCAATCCCCGAGCTTTGTCAAGCCTATGGCCTCGATGCTGCTGCCACGAAGGTTGAGTTCCCCTGTTTCACTCAAGCAAACGATCTGTAGGACATCTTAGCCGACGATGACTACAAGGCAAATACAGCAAAGATCAAGAGAGTGAGGAGTCCAGTACTGCGTTACACGCTGAAGTTGATCGCCAACACCTTCAGTGGACAGTCAGTAGCTCCCACAATAACCAAGACGAAGCTTTGCTTCTTGTTCCCGGGCATTAAGCATCTCGTGTGTGACCCCGATGAGAATGATGAGCCGTTGGAAGACCAATTAGGAGACGACGTGAACTACGGATGTATCCTAGCTGCTTCACTGGTGAAATACAAGGCGTATGCCTTGAGATGCAAGGCAAGCTCGTCGCTTATTGAAGGCTTCCTCACGCCCTTGTTCGTGCAAGCTGGTGTACCGCTTCAAGACTTCACTCCTGTTCTGGATAGAGCTTTCATGGACGAGATACACGGACAGCTTGGGACGTACGCCAGCTGAGGGCTTTTTTACGTATCTGTTCATTGATACGGAGAATGAGAAGAGGGTGTGTATCCTGCCAAAAAAGAACGAAACCGAGCTGTTGGGAGTTGCGAACATCGAGTTTCTCCCAAGCGTAGAGGAGTGTTTTGCTCCTCTAGGAGCCACAGCCACCATTCAACAAGCTACTCGCTCAAGATCAGAGTCTCCTGCCACGGATGATGAGATGCCCGAAGCCTTTTCCTCCCTAAGATCGATTTTGAGCCGCGGACTAAGACAGAAAAGTTCTTTGCTTCTGTTGTAGAGATTCAAAGGAAGATCAACAAATGGCAAAGTATGGTCATCAAGAAGCTTGCCAAGAAAGTCAAGGCGCTTCAAGGGGCTTCGCCAAAGCAGGCTGCAAGTGAGGAGGTTCAACAGCCCGAGAAGAGGAGGCTTTCAACCGGTGGAGTTGTCATCCGTGAGACTCAAGCAAGCAAAATCCAGCCGGCGCGTCTTTCCCTCCAACAGCCAACGTCCAAAGGCAAAGCCATAGCATCTAGCTCATCTGGAACATCCTCAAGTTCCAGCCGAGGCTAGATCCGAGGTACCAACAACTTTCCCTTGTAAATACCGCTCATATTTTCTTTGTTTTTGCTTAAGTGTTTTTGAATTATCTCGAATTTGTTTGCCACCGAGACAGTGTCATTCAAGTTTGGGGGAGTGTGTGTGTTATTTGACATGTTTTCTGTGCTCTTATTTTATATTTGCATCTTTTGAGTCCTGCATTATATTTCATTGCATCTAAGGCATAGAAAAGAACAAAAAAATTGGTAAAATTTTTAAAAATTTTCAAAAAAATTCATGTAGTTGCATTCACTTTGTTAAATATTTTAGGATTGAGTCTAGAATTTTTAAGCATCTAGGTTGTTTACATTTGCATAAGGGGTTAAAGTTTTCTTAAAAAGGTGTTTTAAGCTCATGGATTGTTTCAAGGCCCTAGTTAGTAGTAGTTCTTTGATGCATTGTACACTCTTAGAAAGTAAGTTCTAACCATACTTGGATCATGTGTTTTGATTTTCGTGGCTTGACTTGAACATTCATGAACTGAATCTTCTCCTAATAATCGAAAACCTTAATCTGAATTTTAATTATCTTACTTATGCATTTGAAAATGAACACATGGATCTTATACAAATTTAGGCTCTCTTCCTCCTTTCACCACTCTTTTGTGAGCCTAAGTAGAACTCCCACCATAACCCTTACCTTTTTTTCAAGCCAAATGTTCTTGTGTGATATCATTGTAAGGCCTCTTTTCGGTTTGAACTTAGCATAACGTGTTAGGTCTAGGCGACATGATTAGACTCTCATTTGATTGCTAGCTTTGCATTTTGAAGCTAGATTCAGGCTTAGGTTAGGTTTGGGGTTCATGGGGTTGTTTATTTTGCTTATTTGTTTACGGTTTCAAATTTGGTGATTGAAGTGTTTGAAAAGGGTTTTATGTGGAAGGCAATGTTTTCAAAAATAAAAAGCTCTAAGTGTATTTCAGAAGATAGCTCCTAAATAAAAAGAAAAGAAAAAGAAAAAAAAAGAGCCGAAGTGCCAAAAAGAAAAGAAAAGAATAATTAAGGACCTATCAATAAGAAAAGTAAAGAGCTAAAAATCTTTTCAGCCTTTCCACTAGCCTAAAAGAGTAAAGATGTTTTCTGTTTTTATTTGGGTTCGAGCTTAAAAAGGGTAGTATCTAAGAGGGTGAGTGAGCTGAAAAGAAAATAAATGAGAGGAGTTTTAGGATCATTGTTAGTGTACATGGGTAGATGAGAGTCTAATTATGTTTGCATCAATTGCCTTTACCATTAGCATTATGTATAAGTTCATACCCTTCTTGAGAGAAACCCTTTGCATTATAAAACCCTTTTAAATGAGATCAATCTATGCTCATTGCCTTTGCCCTTAACCAAATGTGTTCGGCTTTAAAATACATAAGTGTGATTCACGGTTTGATCATTAATGATATGTTAAAGGATAAGATTCATTGATTGTTTGGAATAGGAGAGTCATGATTTGAAATTCATTGTGTGATGAGTATGGCTAAGCTCTTTGGAGTATGACTGTGTGCATTGCATTTTAGAATTAATAACTAGGACCATTGAGATGATTCATTTGAAAAGCACCTTTGCAAGAAGCTTAAACTCCTGTTCTTAAAACCTTTCTCCCTTCTTGAATTTTGTTTGCTTGAGGGCAAGCAAAAGGCAAGTTTGGGGGAGTTGATATTGCTGCATATTTTATGTGTTTTGCATGGATGTAAGATAGTTTCTCATGCATTTACCTTGTACTTTAGGTTAGTTTGCATCGTTTTAGGTCCTAGAGCACTTTTGCATTAGCATTTGCATATTTCTTGCATTATGCATCACATTTAGGTTGTTTTCGGATACTTTGGAGCTATGGAGGATTCGTGGACGTGCTAAGGCTCGTGAGGAATTTCGTGGACACTTTGAGAAATCAGGATTGCATGCTAAGGACCCGAGATCGAGTAGCAGATCGAGCAAGGTAGGTCGATCTAGATGATATCGACCAGAAGATCGAGTGACCAAGCCGATGCAAGGAAATGGATCGAGACCGAGATCGAGATAGGAGACCGATCTGAACTATGGTCATAAATGACGCCATGCAGATCGAGAACTAGATCGAGCCTCCAACCCGATCCAGACGAGATCGACTCAGAGATTAAGCAAAGTCACCCGATCCAAGACGCAGATCGAGAGCCAGATCGAGTCTCCTGCCTGATCCCAGACGAACCTTATCTGTCCAGGCTGGATTTGGCGGCTAGCGAAGGGGGGACCAGCTAACGGTTTAGTCATTTTTGGCAAAAGCAGCCATTCGCTTTCTAACTTTTCATTCTGTCTTTTATCTTTGTTATCTTGCACCTTAGGCGATTTCACCATTGAAATTCTTAAGCTTTTCTTTAGTTTTGAACCTTTTGAATCTTTAAATTTTAATCATTTTCTCTTTTCAATCGCATTCAATCATGCTTAGCTTTCTGTTGATCGCTTTTGCTTTGATTTTAGCTATGTGTAGCGAGTAGTCGACTTGGGTTTTGGGGTTGGGGCGATTCGAAAAGGTTGAAAAGGTTAAAGCTTTGTATTTTCTTGTTCTTCATCGCCTTCTCCTCTAGGATTTCGAGTGCTTAAGGCTTAGAGACTCTCACGCCAAATTCTCTATGATCCGAGGGATTTCTTACCTTGCCAGGATCCAGATGTCCTGGAAAATCGAATCCTAGAGGTTGTTTAGGGAATTAGTTAGGCCGTTTGTTTGAAATCTATGTTTTATGCCCTTCAATCTCTTTTTCCACCAAACGCCATGGGTTTGGAGAAGAGAATGAAGGAGTGATCCATACCACAAGCCATGGATGGATCTTGTTTTGTTTTCAAGGCCTAGAGAACCTCTCAAAGAGAGTAGATCTAATGTTTTCAAACTAAGCTTTGACCTTTGAAACCCACGAACGTGACCCTCAACCTTAGACCCTCTTTCTTAGTGTTTTAAGTCGTTTAATATCATTTCATCATCATAAAGTTGTGTTCATGTCAATCGCATATTGCATCATTTCATCATTCTAGGTTGTTTAGACGAGATCGATCGTTGTTGCTCGATCTAGTGGTCGATCCTGTGGTCGATCCACTAGTCAATTTTTAATAATTAGTAGCTTTGCATTTTAAACATTCCGCTTGTTCCTCATGGTAGTTAACCCTCTTCCAGGGATTTTAAAGTTGTTTTGCTCTGAATTTGACATTTGCATTTAGTTTTCAGGGATTTCACCAATCATTTATCATTCTAGCTTAGCTTTGCTCATCCTTTGCATTCTCAGTGAACTTGCTACCCCTAGGTGTGGATTGATATCTCTCTTGCTCATTATACTACATCTATGTGTGCATTAGAGCTTTGATAACCTCTCTGTTGCATCTTGACACATCATTGCATCATAAAAACATGTTATCCGATACCAGATTTTCGGTCACCAGCATTGACCATGGGTGACCGATACCAGCACATCGATCACCAGCATCGGCCAGGGGTGATCGACACAAACACAACGAATGAATTTTGGTTACCAGCATCGACCACTGCCTGACCGATGGGATCTACATCAACCACAAGTGACCGATGTAACTGACCGATGTAAACCCTGTCTGAACCTGTTTTTAATTACACTTTTGCCATTACTCTAGGGCTTCCTTCTCTAGGCTATAAATAGCCTCTTTTTCCAGATTTTCGACATGTCTTGTCAATTTACTGTTCTTAAGTATTTTCTTTAAGTTTGTAAGACAAGTCCTTTGCTTTGTTTAATATATTTGAGTATTTGCCTTTAATATTTCTTTATTCTCTCTTCTAATTATGATTAACATCCTTTTCCTTTGTGATTTGGTGTTAAACATGAGTATGAGTGAGTGGTTATCTTATAGTTTCTAGATGTAGTAGATTAGGGGAATTTAAGACTTGATTAGGGCTTGTTAAGTGCTTCAGTTTATGGGTTCCTCTCTATTAATCTGTTATTCATGCTAGATTAGTCTTGATCAAACTTATATAGGTTGTTAGCTTTCTCTTATGCCCACCAAGTGTTTGATGAAATGCTGATCTTGTTTAATAGAGGATTTGCTGGCCTTGGCTCAAGAGATTGACTGTTTGAGGAGCATTTTGACTTGAATAGAGTTGTTTACTATTGCTTGCTTGATGTTTTAGCACTAATGAGAGTTAGTTCTTGTTAAGATGTTTAGCAAAGGGCTATTTGCCAAGAGATTGGATCTAGCTAGCTTAATTGTGAACTCTATGTCTAGGAATCACCATTGCTTGCTTACTTGCTTGATCAATGTAGTTTAGAACAGCCTTAGTTAGTTTCTGAAATTCCCCAAAGTCAATAACCGCATCTAGGAACTTGCATTTCACTTATTTGAATCTCTGTTTTGCTCTGTTTTGCTCTGTTTTTCTTGCTCAAATCTGCTTAGTTTGCTTTTGTTTTCACTTTCTTTGTTGATTGATCACACTAGGTTGTTAGAACAGTTGCCTAGGCAACAAAAACCTTTTTATGCTTGCTTGACTTAGAGATTTCACTCTTAGCTCTTCTGTTTTCAACTAATCTCAATTGGATTGACATTAAAAACTATACTACAACTGACTAGTACAATGGGTGATTGACAACAAGAGGCAAAACCCTTGTATCATAACCTTGCGAGAATCATGGATAAGAACATACTCTTGGGTCTGCTCATTCAGGAAACCATACTCTCTACACTCCTTAGTCAAAGCTAGTTGTAGGTGATCCTCTTGTGCTAGCTCCTCAAGCAACTCATCGGCTAAAGCATCCAAAGTCTCAAGGTTGGCTTCTTTAAGACTTCATTGATATCAAAGTCTAACTTGATGTCCTTGCCCAAGTGTAGAGAGATCTTGCCATTCTTCACATCTATAATGGCTCCAGCTGTTGCAAGAAACGGTCCTCCAAGGATTAGAGGATGCTTTGGCTCTTCATCCATTTCTAAAACAACAAAGTCGGTTGGCACGTTAACTCCACTGATCCTCACGGGCATATCTTCAAGCATACCAACAGGAAGCCTTATACTTCTATCAGCGAGCACGAGAGAGATTCTACACTCTTTAAAATTGGTGAAACCGAGCTTCTTTGCAATGGAATGGGGCATAAGATTAATGCTTGCACCAAGATCACATAAGCAGCTTTCAAACTTCAAGGGACCAAGAGCACAAGAAATGGTGAATGATCCTGGATCTTCAAGCTTCTTTGGAACTATCTCTTTGTGAATGATCGCACTGCACTCTTCACTAAGCACCAAAACCTCTTCACTCTCCTTGCTCTTCTTAGTCAGAGTATCCTTGAAGAACTTAGCACATTTAGGCATCATGGCTAAACAATCAACTAAGGGCAGCTTGATCTCAACATCTTTCAAATGTTTCTCAAAGACTGCTTTATGCTTCTCAAGCAGCTGCTTCTTGAACCGTCCAGGAAAAGGAAGCTTCGGTTTGTATGGTGGAGGAACAAATGCATCTTTCTCTTTGCTCACCTCCTCTACTTTCTTCTCTACAACGGCTTCCTTGCCTTTCCTTGGTCTTTCAATCCACACATTCTCAAAGGTAATCTCCTCATCATTTGAAAGCTTACCCTCCCCATCTTGAACCACAATGTCCTCATTATCTTTAGGTGCAGCCCTCGGCGGAAGCTCTTATCCACTTCTCAAAGTAATAGCATTAGCATACTCCTTGGGATTTTGCTCAAACTTGCCCGGTAAGCTGCCTTGACCGCTTGTATTAGCTTTGCCTTTCTCTAACTGTTTGATCTTGTTGTTCAGATTGGTGATCTGTGTAGAGACGCCAGTAAGAGAAGAGTCTAGCTGGTTGTTCATCTCAACAAACTTCTGATTTGTAGAAGCTTGACCTTGAAGCAACTGTTGGAACATTGCTTGAACCGGATCCTGAGGTCGGGGTTGCATTTGTTGCTGCTGTGGGACGAAACCAGGAGGAAACATAGGAGTGTAGCCTTTGTTGCCTTGCTGTTGCTGCTGGAAATTGCCTTGCCTCTGACCTTGGTACCCACTGTTTTGTTGAAACCCTTGTTGTAAGGTACAAAAGGCTTTGCTTGTTGAGGGGGGTACACCTGATCCTTTGGATTCTCAACGTTGGTGCTCATGTATGAGATATTGTTGTTAGCTTCTTCTTGGCTCAGCTCTAATTCCTCTAAGACATCTTCAGCTTTTCCCACAAAGTGTACATGCTTCTAATTTGCAAGCACTAGCTTGTCTATCTTCTCATGGAGCGATTTGAGCTCTTTTTGTGTGACTCCAGCTCAGAACCTCTAGGTGCTCGATCATAATCTTCAGTGTAATTCCCATCACTCAAAGCCAAGTTCTCTATAAGCTCCATACCCTCTTCCACTTCTTGACCAAGAAAGTTACCCTTGCTTGCTGTATCAAGCAACATTCTGATCTTGGGTAATGCTCCTCGGTATATTGTGCTCAAGAGAGTCTCTTCACTGAAGCCGTGGTGAGGACACTGAATTGTATAGTCTTTGAATCTCTCCATAGCTTCACTGAATGTCTAATTCTGTCTTTGAGTGAATCCGCTAATCTCACTTCGCAGCCTAGCTGTTCTTGTGCTCGAGAAAAACTTTGAGAGGAACGCCTTCTTACATTCAGGCCAAGAAGTAATGGTGCCTTGTGGAAGGGTCTTCTCCCAGTGCCTAGCTTTATCTCCAAGAGAAAATGGAAAGAGCCGTAGCTTGAAAGCATCTTCCGAGATCCCATTGATCTTTATCATTCTACAAACTTGTTCAAAGTTGTCAAGATGCTCCAGAGGGTCTTCCATAGCCAGTCCATGGAATTTGCTGTTCTGAACCACTGATCTCAAAGTTGTTGTTTTGGACTGCTGGAGGAGTGATCCCAAAGCGGTTGTGATGTGTATTTGGAGCATCACCAGCACCAATGATCCGTGGTGGTCTAGCTGCGTGGTTGGGGTTTCCATTACCCCTTCCTATAACACCGTGAGGTGGTGGAGGTTCCACAGGATGTTCCTGCTCAGCCATAAAGTCTACTGTACCAGCTTGCACAATCTCTTCAAAGGCTTGAGCTTGCTCTCATGCTCTTCTTGATCTTGCGTGTCCGAGTTGGTGAATATTGTCCAAGGGTTTAAGTAGATTTTTGTCACCCTAGACCTCAGATTCATGTACCTGAAAACACAAGTATGAAGGCAGAGAAATCAGTAACCAAAGTAAATGTAAAGGCTTAGTCTTTACTAAGCTCCAAATCCTAATGCTTTCTAACAATCCCAAGTTGGCAACGGCACCATTTGATAAACAGAATGTTTGCAAGTCTAAATATCAAAGCCTGAACCACTGTTAACAATGTAGTATAGCAGTAAAGGAGATCAATCCAGCCTGGGAGAAGAAAGACACTAAGAATGCAAGAACTAAGCAAATCTAAGCAGAATCGGGTAAATAGATGGTAACCCCCTCTTCATGCATGACGTTTGGGAGAGGATAGATTAGTCTCTAGGATTTGGTTTTCAAGGATCTCTGAATCCGGTCAAGGTAAGAAAGCCCTGGAATCATGGAGATCTTTTCAAAGACTCTCTAAGCTTTAAGACCCCAAATCCTAGAAGAGAATAGGTTAAGAACAAGAAAAACTCCTAAAAGCTTAAACCTTTAAACCCTTAAATCTCCCCAACCTTAAACCCAAAAGAAATCTACTCACTACTCATATTTGAAACCGATTGAAATGTAGATAATGTAGTGCTAAACATGATTAAAGAAAGCCATAAAAAGAAAAAGACTTAATATTGAAAAGATTCAAGGTTCAAAACATAGAAAAATTTCAAGAACAGAACAGTGGCTGAAATCGCCTAAAGGAAAGCTGGAAAAAGATAAGACTAAGCGTTTGTCTTCAAAGTGCCGCCCTTTGCCCAAAATAGCCAAACAGCCCTAATGGTCCCCTCACTACGCTCCAAAAATGAGCTGGCTGGATAAGGTTCCAGAGATCGATCTCGAGATCGATCAGCTCACTCGATCTTCTCCATGGATCGCCTTCTTTTGCTCGATCTTCAAGTCGATTTGGTTGGATGGATCGAGCACTTCCTTTGATCTTCTACTCGATCCTTGGATGATCGAGTCGTGGTCTCGATCTGGCTCTCGTTCTGCATGGCGTCATCCACGTCCGTACTCACGATCGATCCCCTCTCTCAATATTGGTCTCGATCCTCCTCCTTGAAACGACTTGAGTCACTCGATCTTCTGGTTGATCTCGTCTAGATCGACCTGCCTAGCTCGATCTGAGTCTCGATCCCGGGTCCTTTGCTGAACGGCTGAGTTCTCCAAGTGTCCACAAGCTGCCTCTCGATCCTACATCCACGCGACCTCCACAACTCCAGTGCGTCCCAAACAACCTGATAATGATGCAAAAATGCAGAAAATATGCAAAATGCAAATGCAAATTGATCTAGGACCTAAAATGCAACGAATGGTAGAAACTAGCCTATAATGCAAAATGAATGTATAAAAACTAGCTCTAAATGCATGCTAAATATGCAAAATATATGGTAATACCCATAATTGATAAGAGGACTTTTAACAGTTCTAAATATCAATCCTAAAGCCTCTTAGTGTTGCTGTAGTACTTTAGGTATCAATCCAGCCTAGGATGATGAAAGATACTAGGAATGCAAGAGCCAAGTAAAGCTAAGTCGAATTCGGGTAATTGGATGAGAAAATCAACAAAAACTAAATGCAATACGAAATGAGCAAGAAAACTATTTTAAAATCCCTGGAAGAGGGTTAACAACTACTAGAAAAAAACAGAGAATTTAAAGTGCAAGACTACTGATTACTAAAATTCGAAATCTAAAAAAACAGGAAATTAAGGCTATTTTTAGCAACCTAAAGGAGCAAACCTTAAATCTTAAGGGGAAAGATTTTGAAAATACTTATATGATAAATAACAGATTCAAGGATGAGGTTCATGCTTAGGGAAGTTCAAGGTTCGATCTTGGTTTGCAAAAAAGTAAATCTACACAATTCTTGATGTGTTATCCTTAAGCCTAAGAAGCCATCTTTCCATGGTTTGTGGATTAGATAAGGTCCTCTCATCATTCATTCTCTCCAAACCCATGGCTTGTGGTGGAAAAGGATGGTTGATGGAGCTGAAGCACGGATCTTAACATGGCCTAACTAGCCCTTACTTTCCATTATCGTGGTCCTTAAGGCATACTAGTTTTTTGGTTTGGACATAAGAGATTTCCTAAGTTCTTATGAGATACGGAAATCTCTTGGATCATAAAGCCTCTCTCAAGGTCTTTAAGCATTTGATACTCCAAACAAAGAAAGGATAAAGTTAAGAACAAGAAAATACCAAGATCTAACCTTTAAAACCTTCCTAATCACCTCATCCTTAAATATAAAGAACTACTCTATTATCATTTTTGAACCCCTCTTAATCATGAGTTATAAGGTGTTAAACATGATTCAGATAACAAGAAAGAAAGATTAAAGCTTAAAGAGAAGTTTTAAAATTCAAAATCAAAGTTTTTACAAAAGATAAAGCTTGAAAATGGATAAAATGTTTCTAAGGTGATCCACAAAACCCAAAAATGGGGAAGGAGGCTGTGAAAATCGTGGATGCCCTCAAATCTAGGTCAAAATTGTTCATAAAGGACCACACAAATTATTCCCTCACTAAAAGACAAAGTGTGAGCTGTCCAAGGAAGGAAGCAAAAATCTGGACCGAAAATCGACCCGCCTGGTCGATTTGGTGGTCGATCCAAGTTTGAATCGATTGGCCAGCTCGATCTTCTGGTTGATCTAAGCTGAATCGATTGGAATTGTTCGATATAAGGCTCGATCTCAGGCTGAAACAACTTGGATGGTTGATCTGAGGCTCGATCTCAGGCAGAAACGACTTGGATGGTCGATCTGAGGCTCGATCTCAGCCTAATTCTATTTGGCCAAACTCTTTCTTGACTCCCATCAACTCCTAAGCTCTTCTTTTGACTCCTTGTCTATGCTCAGCATCTAACACAGCTCCATGTACACCATATTACCTAGAAAAAATGCATATATGCAAGAAATATGCAAATGCTAATGCAAACATGTCTAAAACCTAAAATAGAGCAAAAGTTACAAATAATATAAATATGAATGCAATAAGAATGCAAAATCTATCCTAAATGAGTGCTAAAATACGCTAAATTATGAGTTTATCACTAACAAACTGAACTAACAACCTAAAGTGAGCATACACCAAAGAGAACTCAAGAAGAGATAGTTTGGCAATTGATAAGAGGATTTTTGCAAGTCTAGATATGAAAGCTCAAGCAACCTATAGTTGTAATATAGTATGCAAGAGAGTATCAATCCAGCCTGGGTGAAGAAAGAACACTAGGAATGGAAGTACTAAGCAAATTTAAGCAGAATCGGGTAAATAGATGGTAAAATCGATGAAAACTAAATGCAATGACCAAACTACTACGAAAGCTACTTTAAAATCCCTGGAAGAGGGTTAACTACTACAAGAAGGAAACAGAGGATTAAAAATGTAACTAACAACTCAAAATCGAGAGCTAAAATGGGTAAAACAGATCGATTCTAACAACTTCAGACAAATGATTTCTAATGATCAAGATGAAAGCTTTATGACAAGAGAATGATAAACAGAGGTTTTAAATGCTAAAAAGAGGGTTCAAGGTCGAGGGTCATATTCAAGAGTGTTCAAGGGTCAAGCTTTGGTTGGAAAACACATAGATCTACCCATTGATGAGCTTTCCCTAAGCCTTGAGAATCTTAAATAGACTCATCCATGGCGTATGGTATGATTTCCTTCTTCAATCTCTTCTCCAAACCCATGGCTTTTGGTGGAAAAAGAGATCGAAGAGCATGGACTACAGATCTCAATGAATGGCTTAACTAACCTCCTCTACATCCATGGCGTTTGGGAGAGGGTAGATTAGTTTCTAGGATTTGGTTTTCAAGGATCTCTGAATCCGGTCAAGGTAAGAGAAGCCCTGGAATCATAGAGATCTTTTCCAAGACTCCCTAAGACTTAAGACCCCAAAATCCTAGAAAAGAATAAGTGAAGAACAAGAAAAATACCAAAAGCTTAAACCCCTTAAACCCTTGAATCGCCTCAACCCCTTACCCAAAGAAAAACTACTCGCTACTCATGTATAAAACCGATTGAAATGCAGTAAAAGAAGAACAAAGCATGATTAAGGCAATCGATTAAAGGAAAATGCTTAATAATAAAAAGATTCAAAGTTTTAAAACAAGAAAAGCTCTAAGGTTCGACAATGGCGTCCCTCCTCAGAGAAAAAAAAAAGAAAAGGATAAGCCAAAGTATGGATAATGAAAGTGATAGCCGCCTCCTTCCTAAAATGGCCAAACATCCCTAATGGTCCCCTCACTACGCTCCAAAAATGAGCTGGCCGGATAAGGCTCCAGAGATCGATCTCGAGATCAATCAGTTCACTTAATCTTCTTCATGGATCGCTTTCTTTGGCTCGATCTTCTACTCGAGCCATTGGTCGATCGAGTCGTGAACTCGATCTGGCTCTCGATCTGCATGGCATGGCCCACGTCCGTACTCACGATCGATCTCTTCACTCGATCTCATGCTCGATCTTCCTCCTTGGATCGACTTGACTCACTCGATCTGCTGGTCGATATCGTCTAGATCGACCTGCCTTACTCGATCAGCTGCTTGATCCCGGTTCCTTTGCTGAATGGCTGAGTTCTCCAAGTGTCCACAAGCTTCCTCAGGAACCTTAGCACGTCCATAAATTCTCCACAGCTCCAAAGTGTCCAAAAACAACCTGAATGTGATGCAAAATGCAAGAAACATGCAAATGCCAATGCAAAAGTGCTCTAAGACCTAAAATGGTGCAAACTAGCCTAAAATGATAGATGTATGCATGAAAACTACTCTAAATGCATGCTAAATATGCTAAATTTATAGGTATATCAACTCCCCCAAACTTGCCTTTTGCTTGCCTTCAAGCAAACAAAATTCAAGAAAGGAAGAGAGGTTTGAAAGTGGGAGCTCAAATTTCTTGCAAAAGTGTTTTTCAAATGAATCAATTCAATGGTCCTAGTTCTTAATTCTAGGATGCAACATACAAACTCATACTCCAAAGAACTTAGCCATACTCATCACATGTTAAATCTCAAATCATGACTCTCATATCCCAAACAATCCACAAATCCAATCCTTTAACATTCATTAAGCTCAAAACCGTGAATCACACTTATGCATTTTAAAACCGAATACATTTGGCTAAGAGACAAGGTTTATGAGATGAAAATGATCTCATTTAAATGGGTATACCAAGCAATGGTTTCTCTCAAAAGAAGGTTGAACTTTATGCATAATGCTAAAGATAAAGGCAATTGATGCATGCATGACTAGACTCTCAGCTACCCATATACACTAACAATGTTCCTAAAACTCTCTCTCTCATTATTATTTTTTCCTTTTAAGCTCACTCACTCACCCTCCTAGAGATTCCCCTTAACAACAAGGCAAGAAGCCAATCATTACCCAAATAAAAACAACATTTCAAAACCTTTTTGGCTAGTGGTAAGACCATAAATATACTTAGCTCTTTTCTTTTTACTTTGATAGCTCTCTAATCATTTTTTTTCTTTTCTTTTTCTTTTTAAACATTTGGCCTTTTGACTCTTTTATTTTCTTCTTCTTTTCTTTTTGAGAGCTACCTTCTTTTTTCAAACTAGAACTTTTATTTTAAAACATAAGGTCTACCAGTTAAAACCATTAAACCTTTTTATTCAACTTCCAAACATCAAACTCTTTAAACCGAGACAAAAATAAATCAACTCCCATGAATACCCGCCCTATCCTAAGCCTAAAACTAGCTTCAAAATTCAAAGCTAGCAATCAAAGAAGAGCCTAATCATGTCGCCTAGACGTAACACTTATGCTAAGTCCAACCAAAGAAAAAGGCCTCACAAAGATATCACACAAGAACATTGGCTTGAAAAGAAGGTAAGGGTAAAGGTGGGGAGATCTATTTAAGCTTACAAGAGAGTGGTGAAAGGAAGAAAAAAGCCTAAATATGTATAAGTGATCCATGTATCCTTTTTCAAATGCATAAGTATGATAATTAAAAGTTTAAATTAAGGTTCTCACTTAGTAGGAAAGGATTCAATTCATGAATGTTCTACTTAAGCCACGAAAATCAAAACAAATGATCCAAGTATGGTTAGAACTTACTTTCAAAGCTTGCACAATGCATCAAAGAACTACTAACTAGGGCCTTGAACTAATTCATGAGCATAAAATACTTTTTTAAGAAAATCTTTTCATCATTGCTCCCTATGCAAGTGCGAATGCAAACAACCTAAATGTTTAAAATTCTAGACTCAATCCTACAATACACAACAATGCAAATGCAAACTACATGATTTTTTTGAAAATTTTTTAAAAATGTTATGACTTTTTTCTATGTCTTAAATGACGATGCAAGACTCAAGTATGATAACTCAAAATAAGATCAAAGAAAACATGTCAATCCACACATACACTCCCCCAAACTTGAATGACACTGTCTTGGTGGCAAACTAATCCAAGAGGAGTCAAAACACAAAGCTAAAATCAAAAGATGCATGGTATTTACAAGAGTTTGGTTGTTGGTACCTTTGAGCTAAGTAAGGCTGCAGCTTGAGGTTGCTCCAGACTTCTTGCTCTTCTTAGGAGTCTCGTGGCTGATCTCCTTGCCTTTCTCCTTGCTCGTTCTTTATGAAGAGAGTGGCACGCATGTTGGGCATTTCCTTGAGGCTCACAGATCTCTATCCCACCAGGTGATCCCCTTCTTTTCTCCGGCTGCTCAATCTCCTCGCTTGATGACTTCTTACGTGAGCTCCCTTTAAGCGTCTTGACCTTCTTGGCAAGCTTCTTGATCATCTTGCCTTGCCAGTTGTTGATCTTGCGCTGCATCTCAACGACCGAAGCAAGGAACTTCTCGGTTTTGGTTCTTGGCTTGAAATCAAGCTTAGGGAGGACGAAGCTTTCGGGCATCTCAGCATCGGAGGGAGGTGACTCTGAACGTGGGCGAGCAGCTTGTGTGGGCGCGGCTATGCCTCCTAGAGGTGCAAAGAATTCCTCAACACTCGGCAGGAACTCAACGTTGCCAACACCTAGCAGCTCCGTTTTCTCTTTGTTTGGCAAGATGCACACTCTCTTCTCATTTTCACAATCGTAGAATAGGTAAGCAAAGAAGACTTCAGCTGGTGTGCGCCCCAAGGAGTCTGTGTTGTGCATGTATGTCTCGTCCATATAAGCTCTCTCCGCGTAGGGCACAAAGTGAGGAAGTGGTACACCAGCTTGAACAAACATCGGTGTAAGGAAGCCTCCAATAAGCCCTGAGCTTGCCTTGCACCTCATAGCCCACACCTTGTACTTGAGTAGAGAGGAAGCCAAGATGCAACCGTAATTGACATCATCTCCAAGCTCATCCTCCATCGGCTCGTCATTCTCCTTAGGATCGCACAGAAGGTGCTTAGCGCCTTGGGACAGGAAACACAGCTCGTTCTTGGTGACTGTGGGAGCCACGGACCGTCCACTGAAGGTGTTGGCGATGAGTTTGAGAGTGTATCTCAGCACAAGACTGCGGACTCGCTTGATCTTGGCCGTGTTAGCCTTGTAATCATCGTTGCTGATCAGATCCCACAAGTCGTTGGCTTGAGTGAAAGGAGAAAACTCAACGAGCTTGGCACTAGCTTTCAGACCGTAGGCTTGGCAAAGCTCTTGGATGGAGAGATGATAGGCTTGTCTCCTGATCTTGAAGGTGATGTGGCCTTGCGATGGAGTGGGGAGGCTTGGATTCTCGTAGGTAAACTCCAAAGTGGCTAAGAAGTCCAGGGTTGCCTCGGTATAGGTTGGGCAATCCATCCTTGACAAGCACCGGAGCCCAATGTTCTTGAGAAGCTGATCAAAATCTCCCAATATCCCCATCCTTGCCAACTTCGTGGGGTCAAAACGGAGCCTCTCCAGCCTTTTCTTAGCTAGCTTCTCCCCCTTGGTCCATCTAACCCTCTCCTGAACCACTTCTTGAGCTTCTCCTTCTTGTGCTGTCTCTTCTCGGGTTCTCTTTGGTGCCATTGGTACATGAAACACAATTCTCAAAGAGGAGAATGAGTATAGGCAGCAAAATTGAGAGAAAGACAAGCTAAGAAAGAAAAACTTCTAACAAATAATCATAGATTTTTTTTTGGGAATTTATAAAAATTATTGCTAACAAGTTTTTATATAGATGCTGTAGGAGGTTATCAAAACTCAAGCAACACACAGTTGTAGTATAGCAAGAGGTATCAATCCAATCCTAGGAAGCAGGAAGAGCAATGAGAATGCAAGGGTAAGGTAAATCTAAGCAGAACGGATAAATAGTTGGTAAAATCTAGGAAAACTAAATGCAATGCAGAACAATTTTAAAATCCCTGGAAGAGGGTTAACTACCATTAGGAACAAGCAAAAGATAAAAAATGCAAAGCTACTAAGAACTAAAAATCGATCAGTGAATCGACCACAGGATCGAGCACTGGACCAAGCAGAATGGATCGATCTAACAAGCAACTTAAACAGACCGACTTCTAATGATCAAGAATGCAACTTTATGACAAACAAATGATTAAAAGAGGTTTAAAATACTAAAAGAGAGGGTTTAGGGTCGAGGGTCATAATCAAGGGTATCAAAGATTCAAGCCTTGGTTTGAAAACGTTTAGATCTACTCTTTTAAGAGGTTTTTCTAAGCCTTGAAAACAAAACAAGAACCATCCATGGCGTGTGGCATGGTTCACTTCCTCAATCTCTTCTCCAAACCCATGACGTTTGGTGGAAAAAGGGATTGAAGAGCAAGGAGAACAGATTTCAAACAATGACCTAACTAATCCCCTAAACAACCATGGCGTATGGGAAAGGAAGGATTAGCCTCTAGGATCTGGTTTTCCAAGATATCTGAATCCTGTCAAGGTAAGACAGCCTTTGGTTCATAGAGACCTTTTCCAAGGCTCTCTAGGCTTTAAGATCCCAAGATCCTATAAGAGAAGGCATGAAGAACAAAGAAAACACAAAGCTTTAAACCCTTTCAAACTTTTTGAATCACTTCAACCCCAAAAACCCAAAACGACTACTCACTACACAAGTTTAAGACCGAATCAAAAGCAATAAACGATAAGCTAAGCATGATTAACAAAAGACTAAAGAAAAACTTGCTTGATATTCAAAGATTCAAAGGTTCAAAAAACGAAAAAGCTTCAACTGTTCTACAATGGTGAATCGCCTAACTTAGCGTGATAAACAAAAAGACAGAATGAAGATAAGATAAAGGTGATGGCTGCTTTTGCCAAAAATGGCTAAACCGTTAGCTGGTCCCCCCCCCTCGCTAGCCATCAAAGACAGCTGGACGGATAAGGTTCGTCTGGGATGGACTCGGGTCACTCGATCTCTGGCTCGATCTTCGTCTTGGATCAGATGGCTCTGGT
This sequence comes from Thlaspi arvense, assembly GCA_911865555.2. NCBI lineage: Eukaryota > Viridiplantae > Streptophyta > Magnoliopsida > Brassicales > Brassicaceae > Thlaspi > Thlaspi arvense. Next base: position 27,232,149 of record OU466860.2, read on the forward strand.
TGATCTTTGAGTCGATCCCGTGATGATTGGGTTGGAAGCTCGATCTGGTTCTCGATCTGCATGGCGTCATTCACGTCCGTACTCCAGATCGATCTCCTCTCTCGATCTTGGTCTTGATCCTTCCTCTTGAATCGACTTGGTGCACTCGATCTTCTGGTCGATCTCATCTAGATCGACCTGCCTTGCTTGATCTGCTACTCGATCTCGGGTCCTTAGCATGCATGTCTGAGTTCTCCAAGTGTCCACGAGCTTCCTCACGAGCCTTAGCATGTCCATGAATCCTACACAATTCCAAAGTGTCCAAAACAACTTGAATATGATGCATAATGCAAGAATCATGCGAATGCTAATGCGAAAGAGCTCTAGGACCTAAAATGGTGCAAACTAGCCTATAATGCAAGATGAATGCATGATAAACTATACTAAATGCATGCAAAATATTCAAAATATATAGTAATATCAACTCCCCTAAACTTTCCTTTTGCTTGCCCTCAAGCAAACAAAATTCAAGAAGGAAGAGAGGTTTGAAAGTGAAAGCTCAAAATGAAAGATGTCAATGGAAAAATCGATTCAACGCCCAAGTTATAAGTTCTAAGATGCAAAGAGGTTGTTCTACTTTAAAAGCTTTAGCCATACCTGATACAAGAGTTTTGAGGTTCTTGTTGTCAATCACCCTTGTACTAGTGAGTTGTAGTATGGGTTGTAATGTCAATTCAATTGGGAACAGTTGAAAACATAAGAGTTGAGAGTGGAATCTCTAAGTCACGCAAGAAGGAAAAGGCTTTTGTTGCCTAGGCAACTGTTCTAACAACCTAGTTTGATCAATCAACAAAGAAAGTGAAAACAAAAGCAAGCTAAGCAGTTTTAAACAAGAAAAATAGAGCAAAACAGAGCAAATCCGAGATTCAAATAAGAGAAAGGCAAGTTCCTAGATGTGGTTATTGACTTTGGGGAATTTCAGACACTAACTAAGGCTGTTTCAAACTACATTGATCAAGCAAGTAAGCAAGCAATGGTGATTCCTAGACATAGAGTTCACAATTAAGCTAGCTAGATTCAATCTCTTGGCAAATAACCCTTTGCTAAACATCTTAACAAGAACTAACTCTCATTAGTGCTAAAACATCAAGCAAGCATTAGTAAACAACTCTATTCAAGTCAAAATGCTCCTCAAACAGTCAATCTCTTGAGCCAAGGCCAGCAAATCCTCTATTAAACATGATCAGCATTTCATCAAACACTTGGTGAGTATAAGAGAAAGCTAACAACTTAGATTAGTTTGATCAAGACTAATCTAGCATGAATAACAGATTAATGGAGAGGAACCCATAAACTGAAGCACTTAACAAGCCCTAATCAAGTCTTGAATTCCCCTAATCTACCACATCTAGAAACTCTAAGATAACTACTCACTCATACTCATGTTTAACACCAAATCACAAAGGAAAAGGATGTTAATCATGATTAGAAGAGAGAATAAAGAAAGATTAAAGGCAAATACTCAAATATATTAAACAAAGCAAAGGATTTGTCTTACAAACTTAAAGAAAATGCTTAAGAACAGTAATTTGACAAGACATCTCGAAAATCTGGAAAAAGAGGCTATTTATAGCATAGAGAAGAAAGCCTTAGAGTAATGGCAAAAGCGTAATTAAAACAGGTTCGGGCTGGGTCAGTATCGGTCAGTTACGTATGGATCCCCATCGGTCTGGAGTGATCGACACATATGACTGAAATCCATCCGTTGTGTTTGTGTCGGTCACCCTTGACCGATATTGGTGATCGATATTGCTCCGTACCGGTCATCCTTGACCGATGTTCACCGTGCTTTGACCGAAAACTTCTGCAGAGATTGTCTGCTTTGATCCTTCTTGCTCCCTCTTGCCCAGCTAGCATCCTGGATCATCCCCAAAGCTCCTACAAGCTCCTTTTAGCTCCAAAAGCACCTAAAAACATCCAAAATGAAAGAAAATGCAAACTATACTCTAAATGCAACCTAAGTCTGAAAGGAGAAGAAAATGGGACGAATGCTAAGGGAAAACATGCAGAAGAGGACCAAAATATGTACTAAATGCAGTCCTAAATGGTGTAAATACAAGGGATATCAACACCCCCACACTTGCCTTTTGCTTGTCCTCAAGCAAATAAGAACAAATGGGAGAGGGAGGTTTGAAAGTGGGCATTCAGATTCCAAAAATGCAAAGGTGAAGAGATGGCTTCAATGCTTAAGTGCCTAGTTGTAGGATGCAAACATAATCAGCTATACTTTAAAGAACTTAGCCATGCTCATCATGTTTCAAAATGATCTCAAATCTCAACTTAGGCAAATGCTCAAATCAATCTGCTCTTTAACATTCAATTAAGATCAGAACATGATTCATGCTTATGCAAATCAAGTGAAGACATTTGGTTGAAAGGGTAAGGTTATGAGATAAGAATGATCTCACTTAAGCACAGGGTTTTAAAAACATAAAGGATCACTCAATGAAATGACTTCATCTTAGGCAAAATGCTAAAGGTAAAAGCACACTTATGCATGCAATTCAAAGCTCTCTTCTACACTTATTTCTCAAAGATGAGTGTTAAGCATTTCTAAACCTAAGAGTGAACCCTCTAAGTCTACCATCTCCTAAACTCTACCCTTTACCCTTCTTCATGGCTGGGAAAACTTCTTCTTTTTGCTTGTGTGGTTGCTTCTCTTTGGTTGGGACTTGCTCTTCTTTGTTGTATAGGCACCTTCATCACCTTTGGTGGATTGCTTCTTGGTCAGATTTTTCTTCTTTTGGACCTTTCTAAGCATTGTTGTTGGCGCCAATTCTTCTTTTTGAACTTAGAGCTTTTATTCTCCTTTTGCTTAACCACAATACTAAACTGTTTCCCCTTTTCTACAATTTCAGATCTTTTCCTTTTCTTTCAAAACATATAGACATGAAGTTCAAACCACTTACACTACTCTTTTAAACCCCAAAACTCCTATCCTAGAATCAAGCTCAAGAAGCAAGCTGATATCTACTAGAGAGCTAATCATTGCCAGCCTTATTCCTAACACTTTTTGCCAAGACAAAATCTAAAATGCAATGCAAAGGCCTCACAGCTCTCAGAATAGTGTTTAGGCTCAAAAGGAGGTTTTGATTAAGGGTGAGGATGTAACTGTTCCATAATTATGAGGATCAGCTATTTGGATCAATAAGAGTGGTAGAAAGGAGAAAGATGATCCAAATATGTATATGGTAGCCATGCAATCACTTTTCAATGCATAAGACATGATAATTAAAATTTCAAATTAAGGTTCAAGTTGATAGAGTTGATTTTCAGAGAACAAATGCTTTCAGAATGAGATGAGAAGATCAAATCTAGCAATCTAAGCATGGTTCAGCCTTAACTTCTAGCAATCATATGATGCATCAAACAACTAAGAACTTAAAAATTAAAATCATCTCTAAACACTAAACACTTTACAAGGAAAATTCATCATAATGCCCTATGCAAATGCAATGCTACCTATATGCTAACTCTAGACTCAATCCTAGAAGAATGAAATGCAACTACATGCTTTCTTTTTGGTTTGAAAAAATGCAAATTTTTTTAAATTTTTCGATTTTTTGTGTTTTTCTATGCCTTACATGAATGCATGATATGCATGAGACTCAAAGTGAAAAGAAAAAGAAAAACTAAGAAAACAGAACACAAAGTCAAACCCCAAATCTCTCCCACACACTTAAATTACACAGTCTCTTGTGTAATGAAAGCAATGAGAGAGAGAAGCACAAGATATAATACAAAACTAAAAAGATGCAATGGGATAAACACAGGAGAGGATGTGGTACCTTGTTTAGTGGTAGGAGTGGTGGGAGGATTGATGAGGGAACCAAAGGAATCAAAAGAGTGGGGGACAATAACAGAAGTGTTCAGAAGCTAAGAAAGAGGTCAGAAAGAATCCCATGTGAAAATTTAAACTCCCTTGGCTCCAAACCAAAAGAGGTAAAAATTTTTGAAAGTTGAAGTACTTACCTCGGATGGAATATCCGTCACACATGACCAATATAACTGACCGAAATGGCAGTATCGGTCATGAGTAATCGATATTGGAGACTAATGTGCTTTGTGGGATTAGTATCGGTCATCACTGATCGACACACTTCACCGAAATACATCTGATGTGATTATATCGGTCATGAGTGATCGATACTGGTGACCGATATGATTCCAAAAATCTCATCGATCATCAGTGATCGATACACTGGACCGAAAATCAAACGGTGAGTTTATGACTATCAAGTCTGGTCGATGTGAATGACCGAAATGTGCCCTCCTTTCAAACTTCTTTCCATATCGATCACAAGTGACCGATATGTTGACTGGTGTAGACTGGCTCCACTGATATCGATCAAACATGATCAATATTGATGACCAAAAATTTGTGTATCGGTCTGTCATGACCAATACAAATGATCGATATCAGCCAGAATACACCTGTTCTTTGTCCCCTTCAGACTTTCTCAAACCCCAGTTCGAAATCCTGTTTCTATACACTAAAACAAAGCATAAAAGATAATCTAGAAAGCATAATATATACAAAAAGATACCTTGGGACTACCTCCCAAGTGTGCTTGTTTAAATTCACTAAGCTTGACTTTGATTACCTCTTTAGTTGAGGTGAGGAGAAGGAGTCTTGGAACTCCTTGGTGTCATCTTGCTTCTCTTGACCTTGGTGGTGAGTCCATTCACCTTGATCCTCGCAAAAGGTGAAGCATTCCCCTCTTGCTGAAGCTTGAAGCAAAAATCTCCCTTCTTAGAGACACTTGGTTGCAAAACCACTTCTCCCTTGCTAGTAACCAGCTTAACATCATTCAGATTCTTGTAACCAACCACTTCAAGGACCTCCTTTTCAGTGGTGTCTTCAAACAACTTGACCAAGCAGCAGCCATCAAAACTCTCTCCTTGGTAGCCTTCAAACTCTGGCCAATTCTTTCCTAGCTGCTTCAGCTTCTTGATCTCCATTGAGAAGGCTTGCTCATTCTCCAGCTTATTCCGCTTGGAGTCAAACCTTAGAACCTTCTTCTTGGTCAGCTTCAGCTCAATAATGCATTCCTTAGCATCAAACACTGCTCCAGCTGAGGCCAAGAAAGGTCTTCCTAAAAATTATAGCATTCTTTATATGCCCTTCCACATCAAGCACAAGGAAATCAGTGGGAATGGTTACTCATTCAATCATCATTGGCACATCCTTGAGACTCCCAAGTGGTTTCTTCACTGTCCCATCAGCTAGAGTAAGGAATACATTACTCTCCTGAAGTTGAGTGTAGCCAAGAGCTTTAGCAGTAGAGGATGGGAGAAAGTTGATACTTGCTCCATGGTCACAAAGACAGCTTTTGAAAGTCTGCCCCTTAAGCTCACATGGGAGAGTAAAACATCCTGGATCCCCAAGTTTCTTGATGGTGAGCTCCTTAACCTCAGGTGTTCCAGCATTCACCCTTAGCTTCTCAAGTTCTTCTTGGCCATTCAAACCTCTCAATTCCATCTGAGCAGCATAGAGGGTTTCATACTTCTGAACTAGCTGTTCCTTGAACCTTCCTGGAAAAGGGATGGTTGGTTGATAGACAGGAAGAGTAGCTGTATGAGGTTTCTCCTTATCATCAGCAGCTTCCACCAAGTAGTCCTTTGTGTTATCAACAACTTCATGTGGCGCCCACCACTCTTCATCATCTGAGTTTTCCCCATCTCCAAAGGGTCCTTCTTCTACAGCTCCTTGGTCATTTTCGATTTCTAAGAACTCTTCCCCCCCCTTCAGTGTCCTCAGTGAACAAGTAGAGGAACTCTTCAATGATAGCCTCCTCTTCAGCTGAGAAGCTTTCTTCCTCTAGCACAATAGCATTGCAGAACTCCTTTGGGTTAGCTTCTGGTTTTCCAGGAAACTGTCCTTGTGGCTTGGGACCAGCTATGCCTTTGTTGTTCTCCATTGCTTTGACTCTTGCAGCCAATCCATCAAACTTTTTGGTGAGCTCTACATGCACTGAATCAATATTGTTGTGGACCTCTGCAAACTTCTTGTTCATTTCCAAGGTTGTGGTGACTTGAGTGTTGATCATTTGTTGCATGAGGGTCTTGAGTTCAGTGTCTTGAGAGCTAGAGGAAGCTTGTCCTTGAGCTTGGGCATTGAATCATGGAGGGTTGTAGGGCGCTCTAGGCTGATAGTTGCTGTTCCTTTGCTGAAATCCTAGATTGTTGTAGGGAACAAAAGGTCTTGGGCAGCTTGCTATTGCTGTTGAGGGTAAACCTGATCTTGTGGGTTTGCAATATTGTTGCTCCTGTAAGACAAGTTGGAATTTGGTCTGTAGTTCCCATAGTTGTTGTAACCACCTTGGTTTCCCAACTTGGCATTGGTCCTGATCATCAACCTGAACCATGTCTCCCACAAAGTGAACCTCTTTCTTTTCCCTTAGCAACAAGTCCAGCTTCTCATGTAGAGAATTGATTTCTTTCTTGCTACACTCTAACTCATCCTTTGCACTCCTTCGTGCTCTGTCAAACTCCTCATTGTAGTTTCCATCAGACTGAGCCAAATTCTCTACTAACTCCAAACCTTCATCTACATCTTTTGACAGGAAGTTCCCATTTGATGATGTGTCCAGAAGCATTCTTATCTTAGGCAAGGCTCCTCTGTAGAGAGTGGATAGCAAAGAGTTTTGTGAGAAGCCATGATGAGGGCATTGCAATGTGTAACCCTTGAATCTCTCCCAAGCTTCTCCAAAGCTTTCATTGTTCCTCTGTGCAAACCCTGAAATCTCATTCCTTATTCTAGCAGTTCTTGAAGTGGAGAAGAACTTTGCTAGAAAGGCTTTCTTTCACTCATGCCAGCTGGTTATACTTCCTTGGGGAAGGTTCTTCTCCCACTGGTGTGCTTTGTCTCCTAGGGGAAAGGGAAACAACCTGACCTTGAAGCCATCTTTACTCACTCCATTTATCTTTGTTAGTGAGCACAGCCTATCAAAATTATCCAGATGATCTAGAGGGTCTTCAAGTGGTAACCCATGGAATTTGCTGCTCTGAATCATTGAAATCAATCCAGACTTGATTTCAAAGTTGTTATTTTGGACAGCTGGTGGAATGATACCTGTCCTGTTGTTGTAGGCATTTGGTGTATCACTAGCGCCAATAGGTCTAGCTGCTCTTGGAGCTTGTGCAACACCTCTTGGTCTTTGCTCACCTAGTAAGCCTTGAACACCTTGATGTCATTGTATGTCCTAGGCGCCTGCAGCTCCTAGAGGACCCTGAAATCTGATGTCATCCATAACTTGATCCTGATTGTTCATACCAAGTCTTTGCAAGTGTTGCTGCCTTTCTTGCTGTCTCATTGCTTTCTGTCCTCTATCCAGCAGATTAATGTTGTCTATGAAATCCACAAGATTGCTTGACCCTCTGGATCTCAAGTTCATATACCTGAAAGATAGAAATGAGAGTCAAAGAGAATTAGTAACCAAAGAAAAGTAAAAGCTTGATCTTAAAGATTCTACAAACTCTAATGATTCAAACTTAGTTCCCAAATGGCAACGGCGCCAAATTGATACAAGAGTTTTGAGGTTCTTGTTGTCAATCACCCTTGTACTAGTCAGTTGTAGTATGGGTTTTAATGTCAATCCAATTGGGAACAGTTGAAAACAAAAGAGTTGAGAGTGGAATCTCTAAGTCAAGCAAGCAAGAAAAGGCTTTTGTTGCCTAGGCAACTGTTCTAACAACCTAGTGTGATCAATCAACAAAGAAAGTGAAAACAAAAGCAAGCTAAGCAGTTTTAAATAAGAAAAACAGAGCAAAACAGAGCAAATCCGAGATTCAAATAAGAGAAAGGCAAGTTCCTAGATGTGGTTATTGACTTTGGGGAATTTCAGACACTAACTAAGGCTGTTTCAAACTACATTGATCAAGCAAGTAAGCAAGCAATGATAATTCCTAGACATAGAGTTCACAATTAAGCTAGCTAGATCCAATCTCTTGGCAAATAACCCTTTGCTAAACATCTTAAGAACTAACTCTCATTAGTGCTAAAACATCAAGCAAGCAATAGTAAACAACTCTATTCAAGTCAAAATGCTCCTCAAACAGTCAATCTCTTGAGCGAAGGCCAGCAAATCCTCTATTAAATAAGATCAGCATTTCATCAAACACATGGTGGGCATAAGAGAAAGCTAACAACCTAGATAAGTTTGATGAAGACTAATCTAGCATGAATAACAGATTAATAGAGAGGAACCCATAAACTAAAGCACTTAACAAGCCCTAATCAAGTCTTAAATTCCCTTAATCTACCACATCTAGAAACCCTAAGATAACTACTCACTCATACTCATGTTTAACACCAAATCACAAAGGAAAAGGATGTTAATCATGATTAGAAGAGAGAATAAAGAAAGATTAAAGGCAAATACTCAAATATATTAAACAAAGCAAAGGATTTGTCTTACAAACTTAAAGAAAATGCTTAAGAACAGTAATTTGACAAGACATATCGAATATCTGGAAAAAGAGGCTATTTATAGCCTAGAGAAGAAAGTCTAGAGTAATGGCAAAAGCGTAATTAAAACAGGTTCGGGCTGGGTCAGTATCAATCAGTTACATCGGTCTTCAGTGACCGATATGGATCCCCATCGGTCTGGAGTGATCGACACATATGACCGAAATCCATCTGTTGTGTTTGTGTCGGTCACCTTTGACCGATACTGGTGATTGATACTGCTCCGTATCGGTCATCCTTGACCAATGTTCACCGTGCTCTGACCGAAAACTTCTGCAGAGATTGCCTGCTTTGATCCTTCTTGCTCCCTTTTGCCCAGCTAGCATCGTGGATCATCTCCAAAGCTCCTCCGAGCTCCTTTTTCCTCCAAAAGCACCTAAAAACATCCAAAATGCAAAGAAAATGCAAACTATACTCTAAATGCAACCTAGGAGAAGAAAATGGGACAAAAGCTAATGGAAAACATGCAAAAGAGGACCAAAATATGTACTAAATGCAGTCCTAAATGGTGTAAATACAAGGGATATCAATACCCATCAAAGCAAGCAATGAACCCTAGCTTAGTCTACACAAGCATTCAAATCAACCAACTCCTTAACATTCATTAAGCGTTAACCAATGGATCAAGTTGTGCACATCAAGCGAAATCATTTGGTCATAGGGGTAAGGTCACAAGATGAAAATGATCTCGTTTTAAGAAGGGTTTTAAAAATCAGGGGATCACTCAATGAAAGAATCCTATCATTGGCAAAATGCTAAAGGTAAAGGCACACCTATGCATGCAAGTTAAAGCTCCCTGCTACCCATTTTACCCAAGATGATCCTAGAAACTTCTAAAACCCAAAGTTAACCCTAAATCTACCCTTTTCCAAAGCGCTTGATCATCTTCACTCTTCACAATGGGGGAAACTTCTCTTGGCTTTGCCGTGTGGTTGACTTCTTCTTTTTGAACTTTGCTCTTCATTGTTGATTGTTTAGCGCCGCTTTTATCACCTTTGGTGGATAGCTTGGTCAGATTTTTCCTTTCGGTTGACCTCTTCTTAGCTTTGTTGCTGCTGGCACCTTTCTTTTCTTTGACACTTAGAGCATTTTATCTATTTTACTTAACCACAGTTAACGCGTTCCCCCCCCCCCTTGTTACTAACCCCATACTTCTTTCTTCTTTTAGCACATATAAACATAAAACTCTTAAACCACTCAAATGACCCTTTCCCCAAACTCCTAACCTAGTACCAAACTCAAAATGCAAGCTGGTGTCTACAAGGGAGCTTCTACTTGCCAGCCCTATTCCTAACACTTTTTGCTAAGATAGGATCGAAAATAATGCAATGAAAGGCCTCACTACTCACGCAAAAGTGTTTGGGTTTGAAAGAAGGTTAGGTTTAAGGCGTGGTTAACTGTCCCATTATGATGAGGATCAGCTACTTGGATTAACAAGAGTGGTAAGAAAGGAAGAAGATAATTCAAGTATGTATAAGGGTAAGCCATGCAATCGCTTTCAATGCACAAACAAGATAATTCAATGTCAAGATTAAGGTTCAAATAAGATGGAGTTGGCATCAAATCAAAGCGAGTTTCAACATAAGACTAGAGTATCAATTGCAAGTAATCAAGGTATGGAGCAGCCTTAACTTCAAACTCACTAGATGCAATCAAACAACAAACAACTTAGGCATTGAAACAATTCAAACATTGACAACTTAACAAGTGTTTATCATTTATTCCCTATGCAAATGCAGCAACCTAAATGATTTTTAAAAATTCTAGACTCAATCCTAAAATATTCTACAATGCAAGTGCAACTACATGATTTTTTTTTTTGAAAATTTTTAAATGTTCTTTTCTATGCCTTAGGATGTATGCAAGACTCAAAGGATGATAACAGAAAATAAGAAGAAAGAAAACATGTCAAACACACCACACACTCCCCCACACTTGAATGACACCGTCTCGGTGGCAAACAAAGTCTAGAGAAGCTCAAAACACAAAGCAAAAACTTAAAACATGCGTGGTATATACAAGGGATGGTTGTTGGTACCTCGGAGCTAAGAAGTGCTGGAGCTTGAGGTTGCTCCAGACCTCTTGCTCCTTGTGGGGGTCTCATGAGATACTGCCTTGCCCTTATCCAAGCTAGCTTGCTCATGAACCGAGTGGCGCACAGGTTGGATTGTTGCTTTGGGCTCACAGATCTTAATGCCTCCTGTGGATCTCCTTCTCTTCTCGGGCTGCTCGACCTCTTCTCTTGAAGGTGAACCAGGTGAGTTCTTCTTAAGCTTCTTGATCTTTTGAGCAAGCTTCTTGATCATCTTGCTCTGCCACTTGTTTACCTTCCTTTGCATCTCCAGAACAGAAGCAAGAAACTTCTCCGCTTTTGTTCTCGGCTCAAAGTCAAGTTTTGGAAGAGTGAAGCTCTTGGGCATCTGGGCATCTGATGTGGGGGACTCTGACCGTGGGCGAGGGGCTAGTGCTGGAGCAGCTGTTCCTCCTAGAGGTGCAAAACACTCCTCTACACTTGGCAAGAACTCTACATTGCCAACTCCTTGCAGCTCGGTTTCCTCCTTATTCGGTAAGATGCAAACCCGCTTCTCATTCTCGCAGTCAATGAACAAGTAGGCGTAGAAACCCTCGGCTGGCGTGCGTCCCAAGCTGTCCGTGTTTCTCATGTAGATCTCGTCCATGTAGGCTCTCTCCGCGACAGGTACAAAGTCAACAAGTGGCACTCCGGCTTGCACAAACATAGGCGTGAGGAAGCCTCCAATCAAAGCTCAAGGCATACGCCTTGTACTTCACCAAGGAGGCGGGTATGATGCACCTATAGTTCACGTCGTCACTGAGCTCATCCTCCATTGGCTCGTCATTCTCCTTAGGATCACAAAGCAGATGCTTAACGCCTTGGAACAGGAAGCAAAGCTCGGTCTTGGTGACTGTGGGAGCTACAGACCGTCCACTGAAGGTGGTAGCAATCAGCTTGAGCGTGTATCTTAGCACTGGACTCCTCACTCTCTTTATCTTCGCCGTGTTCGCCTTGTAATCATCATTGCTTATGAGGTCCCACATGTCGTTAGCTTGAGTGAAAGAGGGGAACTTGATATCCCTTGTATTTACACCATTTAGGGATGCATTTAGTACATGTTTTGGTCCTCTTTTACATATTTTCCCTTAGCTTTTGTCCTATTTTCTTCTCCTTTTAGACTTAGGTTGCATTAGGAGTAAATATTGCATTTTCCTTGCATATTGGATGTTTTTAGGTGCTTTTGGAGCTTAAAGAAGCTTGGAGGAGCTTTGGGAATGTTCCAGGAGGCTAGCTGGACAAAAGGGAGCAAGAATGATCAAAGCAGAAGATCTCTGCAGAAGTTTTCGGTCAGAGCCTGGTGATTCTCGGTCTCTGGTGACCGAAATGGAGCAGTATCGATCACCAGTATCGGTCTGATGTGGTCGACACAAACACACCGTTCTAATTTCGGTCGTGTGTGTTGATCACTGATGACCGATACAGATAAATTTCGGTCACTGGAGGTCGACACAACTGACCGATACTGACCCAGCCCGAACCTGTTTTTAATTACACTTTTGCCACCTTTATAGGGTTTTCTCTCTTAGGCTATAAATAGCCCTTTTTCTATATTTTCGAGAGGTCTTGTCAAAATACTGTTCTTAAGCTATTTCTTTCAGTTTGTAAGACAATTTCTTTGCTTTGTTTAATACAATCAAGTATTTGCTTTAATCTTTCTTTAATCTTTCTTTTAATCATGATTAGCATCTTCTCCCTTTGTGATTTGGTGTTAAACATGATTATGAGTGAGTAGTTACCTTAGGGTTTCTAGATGTGGTAGATTAGGGGAATCTATGGCTTGATTAGGGCTTTTTATGTGTTTCTGTTTATGGGTTCCACTCTATTAATCTGTTATTCATGCTAGATTAGTCTTGATCAAACTGGTCTAGGTTGTTAGCTTTCTCTTATGCCCACCAAGTGCTTGATGAAATGCTGAACCTGTTTAATAGAGGATTTGCTGGCCTTGGCTCAAGAGATTGACTGTTTGAGGAGCATTTTGACTTGAATAGAGTTGATTAGTCTTGCTTGCTTGATGTTTTAGCACTAATGAGAGTTAGTTCTTGTAAGATGTTTAGCAAAAGGTTATTTGCCAAGAGATTGAGCTTAGTTGTGAACTCTATGTCTAGGAACCACCATTGCTTGCTTACTTGCTTGATCAATGTAGTTTGAAACAACCTTAATCAATGCCTGCAATTCCCCAAAGTCAATAACCACATATAGGAACTTGTCTTTCTCTAATTTGAATTTCGGATTTGCTCTGTTTTACTATGTTTTTCTTGTTTAGAATTGCTTAGTTTGCTTTTGCTTTCACCTTGTTGCTGCTTGTTTCACTTAGGTTGTTAGAACTGTTGCTTAGGCAACAAAACCTCTTTCCTGGCTTGCTTGACTTAGAGATTCCACTCTCAACTCTTCTGTCTTTCAACTCTTCCCATTTGGATTGATACAACCCTATGCTATACTGCAACTGACTAGTACAAGCTAGGGTAATTATCCTACAAGGGGTAAAACCCTTGTATCAATTTGGCACCGTTGCCATTTGGGAAACAATTTGAATTATTAGAGTTTGTAGAATCCTTAAGATCAGGCTTTTACTTTTCTTTGGTTACTAACTCTCTTTGACTTTCATTTCTGTCTTTCAGGTATATGAACTTGAGGTCCAGAGGTTCAAGCAACCTTGTGGAGTTCATAGACAACATCAACCTGTGGATAGAGGACAGAGAGCAAGGAGACAGCAAGAAAGACAGCAACACTTGCAAAGGCTTGGTATGAACATTCAAGATCAAGCCATGGACGACAACAGATTTCAGGGTCCTCAAGGAGCTGCAGGAGCTCAGGGCATACAGGGACACCAAGGTGTTCAAGGCTTACAAGGTGAGCAAGGACCAAGAGGCGCTGCACAAGCTCCAAGAGCAGCTTGACCTATTGGCGCAGGTGATGCACCAAATGCCTACAACAACAGGACAGGCATTATCCCACCATCAGTCCAAAACAACAACTTTGAAATCAAGTCTGGTTTGATTTCAATGGTTCAAGGCAGCAAATTCCATGGGCTACCACTTGAAGACCCCATGGATCATCTAGACAACTTTGATAGGCTCTGTTCCTTGACCAAGATAAATGGAGTTAGTGAAGATGGCTTCAAGCTCAGACTGTTCCCCTTTTCTCTAGGAGAAAAGGCACACCAGTGGGAGAAAAATCTTCCCCAAGGCAGTATAACCAGCTGGGATGAATGCAAGAAAGCCTTTCTAGCAAAAATTTTCTCCACTTCCAGAACTGCTAGAATCAGGAATGAAATCTCAGGGTTTGCACAAAGGAACAATGAAAGCTTTGGAGAAGCTTGGGAAAGATTCAAGGGTTACACTCTGCAATGCCCTCATCATGGCTTCTCACAAGCCTCTTTGCTGTCCACTCTCTACAGAGGAGCCTTGCCAAAGATAAGAATGCTTCTGCACACAGCATCAAATGGGAACTTCCTGTCAAAAGATGTAGATGAAGGTTTGGAGTTAGTAGAGAATTTGGCTCAGTCTAATGAAAACTACAATGAAGAGTTTGATAGAGCACCAAGGAGTGCTAAGGATGAGTTAGAATCTAGCAAGAAAGAGATCAAGTCTCTACATGAGAAACTGGACTTATTGCTAAGGGAAAAGAAAGAAGTTCACTTTGTGGGAGACATGGTTCAGCTTGATGATCAGCAACAATGCCAAGTTGAGGAGATGAACTACTTGGGCAACCAAGGTGGTTACAACAACTATGGGAACTACAGACCAAATCCCAACTTGTCTTACAGGAACAACAATGTTGCCAACCCACAAGACCAGGTTTACCCTCAACAGCAACAGCAAGCTGCACCAAGACCTTTTATCCCCAACAACAATCAAGGTTTTCAGCAGAGGAACAACAACTATCAGCCTAGGGCGCCCTACAACCCTCCAGGATTCAATGCTCAAGCTCAAGGACAAGTTTCCTCCAGCTCTCAAGACACTGAACTCAAGACCCTCATGCAACAAATGATTAACACTCAAGTCAGCACAACCTTGGAAATGAACAAGAAGTTTGCAGAGGTCCACAACAAAATTGATTCAGTGAATGTAGAGCTCACCAACAAGTTTGATGGATTGGCTGCCAGAGTCAAACCATTGTAGAACAACAAAGGCATATCTGGTCTTAAGCCTCAAGGCCACTTTCCTGGAAAACCAGAGGCTAACCCAAAGGAATTCTGCAATGCCATTATCACAGATGAAATGAACCCTCACCCCTGAAGAGGAGGCTATCATTGAAGAGTTCCTCTACTTGTTCACTGAGAACACTGAGAACACTGAACCTCTAAGTAGGGGGGGGGGGAAAGTTTCTAGAAGTTGAAGCTGAACAAAGATCTGTGGAAAGAGAACCCTTTGGAGTTGAGGAAAACTCAGATGATGAAGAGTGGTGGGCGCCACATGAGATTGTTGACAACACAAAGGATTACTTGATGGATGCTGCTGATGACCAGAAGGAACCTCAACCAGCTACTCTTCCTATCTATCAACCAACCATCCCTTTTCCAGGGAGGTTCAAAGAACAGATACTTCAGAAGTATGAAACTCTCTATGCTGCTCAGATGGAGTTGAGAGGGTTGAATGGCCAAGAAAAAGTTGAAAAGCGAAAGGTGAAGACTGGATCACCAGAAGTTAAGGAGCTTAATGTCAAGAGACTTGGAGATCCAGGCTGCTTCACTCTCCCATGTGAGCTAAAGGGGAGGACTTTCAAGAACTGCCTCTGTGATTTAGGGGCAAGTATCAACCTTCTCCCATCCTCTACTGCTAAAGCTCTTGGCTACACTCAACTGCAAGAGAGTAATGTATCCCTTACTATAGCTGATGGGACAGTGAAGAGACCACTAGGGAGTCTCAAGAATGTGCCAATGATGATAGAAGGAGTAACCATTCCCACTGATTTCTTGGTGCTTGATGTGGAAGGGCATATAAAGAATGCTATCATACTAGGAAGACCTTTCTTGGCTTCAGCTGGAGCAGTGTTTGATGCTAAGGAATGCACTATTGAGCTGAAGCTGACCAAGAAGAAGGTTCTAAGGTTTGACTCCAAGGGGAATAAACTGGAGAATGAGCAAGCCTTCTCAATGGAGATCAAAAAGCTGAAGCAACTTGGAAAGAATTGGCCAGAGTTTGAAGGCTATCAAGGAGAAAGTTTTGATGGCTGCTGCTTGGTCAAGTTGTTTGAAGACACCACTGAAAAGGAGGTCCTTGAAGTGGTTAGTTACAAGAATCTGAATGATTTTAAGTTGGTTACTAGCAAAGGAGAAGTGGTTTTGCAACCAAGTGTCTCCAAGAAGGGAGAGTTTTGCTTCAAGCTTCAGCTAGAAGGAAAAGCTACACCTTTTGCCAAGATCAAGGTGAATGGAGTCACCACCAAGGTCAAGAGAAGCAAGATGACACCAAGGAGTTCCAAGACTCCTTCTCCTCACCTCAACTAAAGAGGTAACCAAAGTCAAAGCTTAGTAACTTTAAACAAGCACACTTGGAAGGTAACCCCATGTTATCCTTTTGTATATATTCTGCTTTCTAGATGATCTTTTATGCTTTGTCTTTGTGTATAGAAACAGGAGTCTGAACTGGGGTTTGAGAAAGTCTGAAGGGGACAAATAACAGGTGTATTCTGGCTGGTATCGGTCATTTGTATCGGTCATGACAGACCGATACACATATTTTCGGTCAGTAGTATCGACCATGACTGACCGATATCAGTAGAGCCAGTCTACACCAGTCAACATATCGGTCACTTGTGATCGATATGGAAAGAATTTTAAAGGTGGGAAAGTTTTTTTTCGGTCATTCATATCGACCACACTTGGTCGACGTAAACATACCGTATGATTTTCGGTCTATCGTGTCGACCACTGTTGATCGATACGATTCTTAAAATCATATCAGTCACCAGTATCGATCACTCAAGATCGACACAATCATGCCAGATGTATTTCGGTCAAGTATGTCGACCACTGATGACCGATACAATCCCATGAAGCACGTCAGTCTCTAGTATCGATCACTCATGACCGAAAATGCAAATTTTGGTCACTAATATCGGTCATGAGTGACCGAAACTCCATCCGAGGTACAATGAGAAGAAGGAGCAGCTCAACAGCAAGCATCAGGAGTAGCTTGAGCTTTTGCCCTGATGAGAGCCAACTCTACCAAGAGGGATCAGTAGTTGAAGAGCGAAATGACAGTCATAGAGACACACAAAAAGGATCTTCTCAGGATCATCCCACAACTCCTACCACTAAACCAAGTACCACATCCTTTCCATTGTTTTATACCATTGCATCTTTTCATTTTAGTAATATATTTTGTTGCTTTCTCTCTTCCATTGCTTTCATTACACAAGGGACTGTGTAATTTAAGTGTGGGGGAGAGAGATTTGGGGTTTGACTTTGTGTTCTGTTTTTCTTAGTTTTTCTTTTTTTTGTTTTCACTTTGAGTCTCATGCATATCATGCATACATGTAAGGCATAGAAAAACACAAAAAAATCGAAAAAATTTGAAAATCTTTTGCATTTTTTGCAAACCAAAAAGAAAGCATGTAGTTGCATTTTCATTCCTTTAAGATTGAGTCTAGTGTTGACATATCGGTTGCATTGCATTTGCATAGGGCATTATGATGAATTTTCCTTGTAAAGTGCTTAGTGTTTAGAGATGATTTCGGTTTTCAAGTGCTTAGTTGTTTGATGCATCATATGATTGCTAGAAGTTAAGGCTGAACTATGCTTAGATTGCTAGATTTAGTCTTCTCATCTCATTCTGAAAGCATTTGTTCTCTAAAAATCAACTCTATCAACTTGAACTTTAATTTGAACTTTCAATTATCATGTCTTATGCATTGAAAAGTGAATTCATGGCTACCACATACATATTTGGATCATCTTTCTCCTTTCTACCACTCTTATTGATCCAAATAGCTGATCCTCATACTTATGGGACAGTTACATCCTCACCCTTAACCAAAACCTCCTTTTGAGCCTAAACACTATTGTGAGAGCTGTGAGGCCTTTGCATTGCATTTTCGATTTTGTCTTGGCAAAAAGTGTTAGGAATAAGGCTGGAAATAATTAGCACTCTTGTAGATATCAGCTAGCATCTTGAGCTTGATTCTAGGATAGGAGTTTTTGGGGTTTGAAAGGGTAGAGTTAGGTGGTTTGAGCTTAATGTTTTTTATCTTTTGAAAAGAAAAGGGAAAGATTTGAAATGGTAGATAAAGGGGAAACAGTTTAGTATTGTGGTTAAGCAAAGGGAAGAAAAGCTCTAAGTTCAAAAAGAAGAATTGGCGCCAACAACAAAGCTTAGAGAGGGTCCAAAGAAGAAAAATCAGACCAGGAGCAATCCACTAAAGGTGATGAAGGTGCCATTACAATAAAGAAGAGCAAGTCCCAACCAAGAAGAAGCAACCACACAAGCAGAATGAAGAAGGTTTCCCCAACCATGAATAAGAAGAAAGAAAAGGGTAGAGTTTAGGAAAGGGTAGACTTAGAGGGTTCACTTTTGGGTTTAGAAATGTTTAAGACTCATCTTTGAGAAGTAAGGGTAGAAGAGGGCTTTGAATTGCATGCATAAGTGTGCTTTTATCTTTAGCATTTTGCCTAAGATGAAGTCATTTCTTTGAGTGATCCTTTATGTCTTTAACCATGTGCTTAAATGAGATCATTATTGTCTCATAACCTTACCTATTTTCAACCAAATGTCTTCACTTGATTTGCATAAGCATGATTCATGTCCTGAACTTAATTGAATGTTAAAGAGTTGATTGATTTGAGCATTTGCCTAAGTTGAGATTTGAGATCATTTTGAAACATGATGAGCATGGCTAAGCTCTTTTAAGTATAGCTGATTGTGTTTGCATCCTACAACTAGGCACTTGAGCATTAAAACCATCTCTTTACCTTTGCACTTTTGGAATCTGAATGCCCACTTTCAAACCTCACTCTCCCATTTGTTCTTACTTGCTTGAGGACAAGCAAAAGGCAAGTGTGGGGGTGTTGATATCCCTTGTATTTACACCATTTAGGGCTGCATTTAGTACATGTTTTGGTCCTCTTTTGCATATTTTTCCCTTAGCTTTTGTCCTATTTTCTTCTCCTTTTAGACTTAGGTTGCATTAGGAGTATAGATTGCATTTTCCTTGCATATTGGATGTTTTTAGGTGCTTTTTGGAGCTTAAAGGAGCTTGGAGGAGCTTTGGGAATGATCCAGGAGGCTAGCTGGACAAAAGGGAGCAAGAAGGATCAAAGCAGAAGATCTCTGCAGAGTTTTCGGTCAGAGCCTGGTGATTTTCGGTCTCTGGTGACCGAAATGGAGCAGTATCGATCACCAGTATCGGTCTGATGTGGTCGACACAAACACACCGTTCTAATTTCGGTCGTGTGTGTCGATCACTGATGACCGATACAGATAAATTTCGGTCACTGAAGGTCGACATAACTGACCGATACTGACCCAGCCCGAACCTATTTTTAATTACACTTTTTGCCACCTTTCTAGGGTTTTCTCCCTTAGGCTATAAATCGCCCCTTTTTCTATATTTTCGAGAGGTCTTGTCAAAATACTGTTCTTAAGCTATTTCTTTCAGTTTGTAAGACAATTTCTTTGCTTTGTTTAATACAATCAAGTATTTGCTTTAATCTTTCTTTAATCTTTCTTTTAATCATGATTAGCATCTTCTCCCTTTGTGATTTGGTGTTAAACATGATTATGAGTGAGTAGTTACCTTAGGGTTTCTAGATGTGGTAGATTAGGGGAATCTATGGCTTGATTAGGGCTTTTTATGTGTTTCTGTTTATGGGTTCCACTCTATTAATCTGTTATTCATGCTAGATTAGTCTTGATCAAACTGGTCTAGGTTGTTAGCTTTCTCTTATGCCCACCAAGTGCTTGATGAAATGCTGAACCTGTTTAATAGAGGATTTGCTGGCCTTGGCTCAAGAGATTGACTGTTTGAGGAGCATTTTGACTTGAATAGAGTTGATTAGTCTTGCTTGCTTGATGTTTTAGCACTAATGAGAGTTAGTTCTTGTAAGATGTTTAGCAAAAGGTTATTTGCCAAGAGATTGAGCTTAGTTGTGAACTCTATGTCTAGGAACCACCATTGCTTGCTTACTTGCTTGATCAATGTAGTTTGAAACAACCTTAATCAATGCCTGCAATTCCCCAAAGTCAATAACCACATATAGGAACTTGTCTTTCTCTAATTTGAATTTCGGATTTGCTCTGTTTTACTATGTTTTTTCTTGTTTAGAATTGCTTAGTTTGCTTTTGCTTTCACCTTGTTGCTGCTTGTTTCACTTAGGTTGTTAGAACTGTTGCTTAGGCAAACAAAACCTCTTTCCTGGCTTGCTTGACTTAGAGATCCACTTCCACTCTCAACTCTTCTGTCTTTCAACTCTTCCCATTTGGATTGATACAACCCTATGCTATACTGCAACTGACTAGTACAAGCTAGGGTAATTATCCTACAAGGGGTAAAACCCTTGTATCAATTTGGCGCCGTTGCCATTTGGGAAACAATTTGAATTATTAGAGTTTGTAGAATCCTTAAGATCAGGCTTTTACTTTTCTTTGGTTACTAACTCTCTTTGACTTTCATTTCTGTCTTTCAGGTATATGAACTTGAGGTCCAGAGGTTCAAGCAACCTTGTGGAGTTCATAGACAACATCAACCTGTGGATAGAGGACAGAGAGCAAGGAGACAGCAAGAAAGACAGCAACACTTGCAAAGGCTTGGTATGAACATTCAAGATCAAGCCATGGACGACAACAGATTTCAGGGTCCTCAAGGAGCTGCAGGAGCTCAGGGCATACAGGGACACCAAGGTGTTCAAGGCTTACAAGGTGAGCAAGGACCAAGAGGCGCTGCACAAGCTCCAAGAGCAGCTAGACCTATTGGCGCAGGTGATGCACCAAATGCCTACAACAACAGGACAGGCATTATCCCACCATCAGTCCAAAACAACAACTTTGAAATCAAGTCTGGTTTGATTTCAATGGTTCAAGGCAGCAAATTCCATGGGCTACCACTTGAAGACCCCATGGATCATCTAGACAACTTTGATAGGCTCTGTTTCTTGACCAAGATAAATGGAGTTAGTGAAGATGGCTTCAAGCTCAGACTGTTCCCCTTTTCTCTAGGAGAAAAGGCACACCAGTGGGAGAAAAATCTTCCCCAAGGCAGTATAACCAGCTGGGATGAATGCAAGAAAGCCTTTCTAGCAAAAATTTTCTCCACTTCCAGAACTGCTAGAATCAGGAATGAAATCTCAGGGTTTGCACAAAGGAACAATGAAAGCTTTGGAGAAGCTTGGGAAAGATTCAAGGGTTACACTCTGCAATGCCCTCATCATGGCTTCTCACAAGCCTCTTTGCTGTCCACTCTCTACAGAGGAGCCTTGCCAAAGATAAGAATGCTTCTGGACACAGCATCAAATGGGAACTTCCTGTTAAAAGATGTAGATGAAGGTTTGGAGTTAGTAGAGAATTTGGCTCAGTCTAATGAAAACTACAATGAAGAGTTTGATAGAGCACCAAGGAGTGCTAAGGATGAGTTAGAATCTAGCAAGAAAGAGATCAAGTCTCTACATGAGAAACTGGACTTATTGCTAAGGGAAAAGAAAGAAGTTCACTTTGTGGGAGACATGGTTCAGCTTGATGATCAGCAACAATGCCAAGTTGAGGAGATGAACTACTTGGGCAACCAAGGTGGTTACAACAACTATGGGAACTACAGACCAAATCCCAACTTGTCTTACAGGAACAACAATGTTGCCAACCCACAAGACCAGGTTTACCCTCAACAGCAACAGCAAGCTGCACCAAGACCTTTTATCCCCAACAACAATCAAGGTTTTCAGCAGAGGAACAACAACTATCAGCCTAGGGCGCCCTACAACCCTCCAGGATTCAATGCTCAAGCTCAAGGACAAGTTTCCTCCAGCTCTCAAGACACTGAACTCAAGACCCTCATGCAACAAATGATTAACACTCAAGTCAGCACAACCTTGGAAATGAACAAGAAGTTTGCAGAGGTCCACAACAAAATTGATTCAGTGAATGTAGAGCTCACCAACAAGTTTGATGGATTGGCTGCCAGAGTCAAACCATTGTAGAACAACAAAGGCATATCTGGTCTTAAGCCTCAAGGCCACTTTCCTGGAAAACCAGAGGCTAACCCAAAGGAATTCTGCAATGCCATTATCACAGATGAAATGAACCCTCACCCCTGAAGAGGAGGCTATCATTGAAGAGTTCCTCTACTTGTTCACTGAGAACACTGAGAACACTGAACCTCTAAGTAGGGGGGGGGGGGAAGTTTCTAGAAGTTGAAGCTGAACAAAGATCTGTGGAAAGAGAACCCTTTGGAGTTGAGGAAAACTCAGATGATGAAGAGTGGTGGGCGCCACATGAGATTGTTGACAACACAAAGGATTACTTGATGGATGCTGCTGATGACCAGAAGGAACCTCAACCAGCTACTCTTCCTATCTATCAACCAACCATCCCTTTTCCAGGGAGGTTCAAAGAACAGATACTTCAGAAGTATGAAACTCTCTATGCTGCTCAGATGGAGTTGAGAGGGTTGAATGGCCAAGAAAAAGTTGAAAAGCTAAAGGTGAAGACTGGATCACCAGAAGTTAAGGAGCTTAATGTCAAGAGACTTGGAGATCCAGGCTGCTTCACTCTCCCATGTGAGCTAAAGGGGAGGACTTTCAAGAACTGCCTCTGTGATTTAGGGGCAAGTATCAACCTTCTCCCATCCTCTACTGCTAAAGCTCTTGGCTACACTCAACTGCAAGAGAGTAATGTATCCCTTACTATAGCTGATGGGACAGTGAAGAGACCACTAGGGAGTCTCAAGAATGTGCCAATGATGATAGAAGGAGTAACCATTCCCACTGATTTCTTGGTGCTTGATGTGGAAGGGCATATAAAGAATGCTATCATACTAGGAAGACCTTTCTTGGCTTCAGCTGGAGCAGTGTTTGATGCTAAGGAATGCACTATTGAGCTGAAGCTGACCAAGAAGAAGGTTCTAAGGTTTGACTCCAAGGGGAATAAACTGGAGAATGAGCAAGCCTTCTCAATGGAGATCAAAAAGCTGAAGCAACTTGGAAAGAATTGGCCAGAGTTTGAAGGCTATCAAGGAGAAAGTTTTGATGGCTGCTGCTTGGTCAAGTTGTTTGAAGACACCACTGAAAAGGAGGTCCTTGAAGTGGTTAGTTACAAGAATCTGAATGATTTTAAGTTGGTTACTAGCAAAGGAGAAGTGGTTTTGCAACCAAGTGTCTCCAAGAAGGGAGAGTTTTGCTTCAAGCTTCAGCTAGAAGGAAAAGCTACACCTTTTGCCAAGATCAAGGTGAATGGAGTCACCACCAAGGTCAAGAGAAGCAAGATGACACCAAGGAGTTCCAAGACTCCTTCTCCTCACCTCAACTAAAGAGGTAACCAAAGTCAAGCTTAGTAACTTTAAACAAGCACACTTGGAAGGTAACCCCATGTTATCCTTTTGTATATATTCTGCTTTCTAGATGATCTTTTATGCTTTGTCTTTGTGTATAGAAACAGGAGTCTGAACTGGGGTTTGAGAAAGTCTGAAGGGGACAAATAACAGGTGTATTCTGGCTGGTATCGGTCATTTGTATCGGTCATGACAGACCGATACACATATTTTCGGTCAGTAGTATCGACCATGACTGACCGATATCAGTAGAGCCAGTCTACACCAGTCAACATATCGGTCACTTGTGATCGATATGGAAAGAATTTTAAAGGTGGGAAAGTTTTTCGGTCATTCATATCGACCACACTTGGTCGACGTAAACATACCGTATGATTTTCGGTCTATCGTGTCGACCACTGTTGATCGATACGATTCTTAAAATCATATCAGTCACCAGTATCGATCACTCAAGATCGACACAATCATGCCAGATGTATTTCGGTCAAGTATGTCGACCACTGATGACCGATACAATCCCATGAAGCACGTCAGTCTCTAGTATCGATCACTCATGACCGAAAATGCAAATTTTGGTCACTAATATCGGTCATGAGTGACCGAAACTCCATCCGAGGTACAATGAGAAGAAGGAGCAGCTCAACAGCAAGCATCAGGAGTAGCTTGAGCTTTTGCCCTGATGAGAGCCAACTCTACCAAGAGGGATCAGTAGTTGAAGAGCGAAATGACAGTCATAGAGACACACAAAAAGGATCTTCTCAGGATCATCCCACAACTCCTACCACTAAACCAAGTACCACATCCTTTCCATTGTTTTATACCATTGCATCTTTTCATTTTAGTAATATATTTTGTTGCTTCTCTCTTCCATTGCTTTCATTACACAAGGGACTGTGTAATTTAAGTGTGGGGGAGAGATTTGGGGTTTGACTTTGTGTTCTGTTTTCTTAGTTTTTCTTTTTGTTTTCACTTTGAGTCTCATGCATATCATGCATACATGTAAGGCATAGAAAAACACAAAAAAATCGAAAAAATTTGAAAATCTTTTGCATTTTTTGCAAACCAAAAAGAAAGCATGTAGTTGCATTTCATTCCTTTAAGATTGAGTCTAGTGTTGACATATCGGTTGCATTGCATTTGCATAGGGCATTATGATGAATTTTCCTTGTAAAGTGCTTAGTGTTTAGAGATGATTTCGGTTTTCAAGTGCTTAGTTGTTTGATGCATCATATGATTGCTAGAAGTTAAGGCTGAACTATGCTTAGATTGCTAGATTTAGTCTTCTCATCTCATTCTGAAAGCATTTGTTCTCTAAAAATCAACTCTATCAACTTGAACTTTAATTTGAACTTTCAATTATCATGTCTTATGCATTGAAAAGTGAATTCATGGCTACCACATACATATTTGGATCATCTTTCTCCTTTCTACCACTCTTATTGATCCAAATAGCTGATCCTCATACTTATGGGACAGTTACATCCTCACCCTTAACCAAAACCTCCTTTTGAGCCTAAACACTATTGTGAGAGCTGTGAGGCCTTTGCATTGCATTTTTGATTTTGTCTTGGCAAAAAGTGTTAGGAATAAGGCTGGCAATAATTAGCTCTCTTGTAGATATCAGCTAGCATCTTGAGCTTGATTCTAGGATAGGAGTTTTTGGGGTTTGAAAGGGTAGAGTTAGGTGGTTTGAGCTTAATGTTTTTTATCTTTTGAAAAGAAAAGGGAAAGATTTGAAATGGTAGATAAAGGGGAAACAGTTTAGTATTGTGGTTAAGCAAAGGGAAGAAAAGCTCTAAGTTCAAAAAGAAGAATTGGCGCCAACAACAAAGCTTAGAGAGGGTCCAAAGAAGAAAAATCAGACCAGGAGCAATCCACTAAAGGTGATGAAGGTGCCATTACAATAAAGAAGAGCAAGTCCCAACCAAGAAGAAGCAACCACACAAGCAGAATGAAGAAGGTTTCCCCAACCATGAATAAGAAGAAAGAAAAGGGTAGAGTTTAGGAAAGGGTAGACTTAGAGGGTTCACTTTTGGGTTTAGAAATGTTTAAGACTCATCTTTGGGAAGTAAGGGTAGAAGAGGGCTTTGAATTGCATGCATAAGTGTGCTTTTATCTTTAGCATTTTGCCTAAGATGAAGTCATTTCTTTGAGTGATCCTTTATGTCTTTAACCATGTGCTTAAATGAGATCATTATTGTCTCATAACCTTACCTATTTTCAACCAAATGTCTTCACTTGATTTGCATAAGCATGATTCATGTCCTGAACTTAATTGAATGTTAAAGAGTTGATTGATTTGAGCATTTGCCTAAGTTGAGATTTGAGATCATTTTGAAACATGATGAGCATGGCTAGGCTCTTTTAAGTATAGCTGATTGTGTTTGCATCCTACAACTAGGCACTTGAGCATTAAAAACCATCTCTTTACCTTTGCACTTTTGGAATCTGAATGCCCACTTTCAAACCTCACTCTCCCATTTGTTCTTACTTGCTTGAGGACAAGCAAAAGGCAAGTGTGGGGGTGTTGATATCCCTTGTATTTACACCATTTAGGGCTGCATTTAGTACATGTTTTGGTCCTCTTTTGCATATTTTCCCTTAGCTTTTGTCCTATTTTCTTCTCCTTTTAGACTTAGGTTGCATTAGGAGTATAGATTGCATTTTCCTTGCATATTGGATGTTTTTAGGTGCTTTTGGAGCTTAAAGGAGCTTGGAGGAGCTTTGGGAATGATCCAGGAGGCTAGCTGGACAAAAGGGAGCAAGAAGGATCAAAGCAGAAGATCTCTGCAGAGTTTTCGGTCAGAGCCTGGTGATTTTCGGTCTCTGGTGACCGAAATGGAGCAGTATCGATCACCAGTATCGGTCTGATGTGGTCGACACAAACACACCGTTCTAATTTCGGTCGTGTGTGTCGATCACTGATGACCGATACAGATAAATTTCGGTCACTGAAGGTCGACACAACTGACCGATACTGACCCAGCCCGAACCTATTTTTAATTACACTTTTGCCACCTTTCTAGGGTTTTCTCCCTTAGGCTATAAATCGCCCCTTTTTCTATATTTTCGAGAGGTCTTGTCAAAATACTGTTCTTAAGCTATTTCTTTCAGTTTGTAAGACAATTTCTTTGCTTTGTTTAATACAATCAAGTATTTGCTTTAATCTTTCTTTAATCTTTCTTTTAATCATGATTAGCATCTTCTCCCTTTGTGATTTGGTGTTAAACATGATTATGAGTGAGTAGTTACCTTAGGGTTTCTAGATGTGGTAGATTAGGGGAATCTATGGCTTGATTAGGGCTTTTTATGTGTTTCTGTTTATGGGTTCCACTCTATTAATCTGTTATTCATGCTAGATTAGTCTTGATCAAACTGGTCTAGGTTGTTAGCTTTCTCTTATGCCCACCAAGTGCTTGATGAAATGCTGAACCTGTTTAATAGAGGATTTGCTGGCCTTGGCTCAAGAGATTGACTGTTTGAGGAGCATTTTGACTTGAATAGAGTTGATTAGTCTTGCTTGCTTGATGTTTTAGCACTAATGAGAGTTAGTTCTTGTAAGATGTTTAGCAAAAGGTTATTTGCCAAGAGATTGAGCTTAGTTGTGAACTCTATGTCTAGGAACCACCATTGCTTGCTTACTTGCTTGATCAATGTAGTTTGAAACAACCTTAATCAATGCCTGCAATTCCCCAAAGTCAATAACCACATATAGGAACTTGTCTTTCTCTAATTTGAATTTCGGATTTGCTCTGTTTTACTATGTTTTTCTTGTTTAGAATTGCTTAGTTTGCTTTTGCTTTCACCTTGTTGCTGCTTGTTTCACTTAGGTTGTTGTTAGAACTGTTGCTTAGGCAACAAAACCTCTTTCCTGGCTTGCTTGACTTAGAGATTCCACTCTCAACTCTTCTGTCTTTCAACTCTTCCCATTTGGATTGATACAACCCTATGCTATACTGCAACTGACTAGTACAAGCTAGGGTAATTATCCTACAAGGGGTAAAAACCCTTGTATCAATTTGGCGCCGTTGCCATTTGGGAAACAATTTGAATTATTAGAGTTTGTAGAATCCTTAAGATCAGGCTTTTACTTTTCTTTGGTTACTAACTCTCTTTGACTTTCATTTCTGTCTTTCAGGTATATGAACTTGAGGTCCAGAGGTTCAAGCAACCTTGTGGAGTTCATAGACAACATCAACCTGTGGATAGAGGACAGAGAGCAAGGAGACAGCAAGAAAGACAGCAACACTTGCAAAGGCTTGGTATGAACATTCAAGATCAAGCCATGGACGACAACAGATTTCAGGGTCCTCAAGGAGCTGCAGGAGCTCAGGGCATACAGGGACACCAAGGTGTTCAAGGCTTACAAGGTGAGCAAGGACCAAGAGGCGCTGCACAAGCTCCAAGAGCAGCTAGACCTATTGGCGCAGGTGATGCACCAAATGCCTACAACAACAGGACAGGCATTATCCCACCATCAGTCCAAAACAACAACTTTGAAATCAAGTCTGGTTTGATTTCAATGGTTCAAGGCAGCAAATTCCATGGGCTACCACTTGAAGACCCCATGGATCATCTAGACAACTTTGATAGGCTCTGTTCCTTGACCAAGATAAATGGAGTTAGTGAAGATGGCTTCAAGCTCAGACTGTTCCCCTTTTCTCTAGGAGAAAAGGCACACCAGTGGGAGAAAAATCTTCCCCAAGGCAGTATAACCAGCTGGGATGAATGCAAGAAAGCCTTTCTAGCAAAAATTTTCTCCACTTCCAGAACTGCTAGAATCAGGAATGAAATCTCAGGGTTTGCACAAAGGAACAATGAAAGCTTTGGAGAAGCTTGGGAAAGATTCAAGGGTTACACTCTGCAATGCCCTCATCATGGCTTCTCACAAGCCTCTTTGCTGTCCACTCTCTACAGAGGAGCCTTGCCAAAGATAAGAATGCTTCTGGACACAGCATCAAATGGGAACTTCCTGTCAAAAGATGTAGATGAAGGTTTGGAGTTAGTAGAGAATTTGGCTCAGTCTAATGAAAACTACAATGAAGAGTTTGATAGAGCACCAAGGAGTGCTAAGGATGAGTTAGAATCTAGCAAGAAAGAGATCAAGTCTCTACATGAGAAACTGGACTTATTGCTAAGGGAAAAGAAAGAAGTTCACTTTGTGGGAGACATGGTTCAGCTTGATGATCAGCAACAATGCCAAGTTGAGGAGATGAACTACTTGGGCAACCAAGGTGGTTACAACAACTATGGGAACTACAGACCAAATCCCAACTTGTCTTACAGGAACAACAATGTTTCCAACCCACAAGACCAGGTTTACCCTCAACAGCAACAGCAAGCTGCACCAAGACCTTTTATCCCCTACAACAATCAAGGTTTTCAGCAGAGGAACAACAACTATCAGCCTAGGGCGCCCTACAACCCTCCAGGATTCAATGCTCAAGCTCAAGGACAAGTTTCCTCCAGCTCTCAAGACACTGAACTCAAGACCCTCATGCAACAAATGATTAACACTCAAGTCAGCACAACCTTGGAAATGAACAAGAAGTTTGCAGAGGTCCACAACAAAATTGATTCAGTGAATGTAGAGCTCACCAACAAGTTTGATGGATTGGCTGCCAGAGTCAAACCATTGTAGAACAACAAAGGCATATCTGGTCTTAAGCCTCAAGGCCACTTTCCTGGAAAACCAGAGGCTAACCCAAAGGAATTCTGCAATGCCATTATCACAGATGAAATGAACCCTCACCCCTGAAGAGGAGGCTATCATTGAAGAGTTCCTCTACTTGTTCACTGAGAACACTGAGAACACTGAACCTCTAAGTAGGGGGGGGGGGGAAAGTTTCTAGAAGTTGAAGCTGAACAAAGATCTGTGGAAAGAGAACCCTTTGGAGTTGAGGAAAACTCAGATGATGAAGAGTGGTGGGCGCCACATGAGATTGTTGACAACACAAAGGATTACTTGATGGATGCTGCTGATGACCAGAAGGAACCTCAACCAGCTACTCTTCCTATCTATCAACCAACCATCCCTTTTCCAGGGAGGTTCAAAGAACAGATACTTCAGAAGTATGAAACTCTCTATGCTGCTCAGATGGAGTTGAGAGGGTTGAATGGCCAAGAAAAAGTTGAAAAGCTAAAGGTGAAGACTGGATCACCAGAAGTTAAGGAGCTTAATGTCAAGAGACTTGGAGATCCAGGCTGCTTCACTCTCCCATGTGAGCTAAAGGGGAGGACTTTCAAGAACTGCCTCTGTGATTTAGGGGCAAGTATCAACCTTCTCCCATCCTCTACTGCTAAAGCTCTTGGCTACACTCAACTGCAAGAGAGTAATGTATCCCTTACTATAGCTGATGGGACAGTGAAGAGACCACTAGGGAGTCTCAAGAATGTGCCAATGATGATAGAAGGAGTAACCATTCCCACTGATTTCTTGGTGCTTGATGTGGAAGGGCATATAAAGAATGCTATCATACTAGGAAGACCTTTCTTGGCTTCAGCTGGAGCAGTGTTTGATGCTAAGGAATGCACTATTGAGCTGAAGCTGACCAAGAAGAAGGTTCTAAGGTTTGACTCCAAGGGGAATAAACTGTAGAATGAGCAAGCCTTCTCAATGGAGATCAAAAAGCTGAAGCAACTTGGAAAGAATTGGCCAGAGTTTGAAGGCTATCAAGGAGAAAGTTTTGATGGCTGCTGCTTGGTCAAGTTGTTTGAAGACACCACTGAAAAGGAGGTCCTTGAAGTGGTTAGTTACAAGAATCTGAATGATTTTAAGCTGGTTACTAGCAAAGGAGAAGTGGTTTTGCAACCAAGTGTCTCCAAGAAGGGAGAGTTTTGCTTCAAGCTTCAGCTAGAAGGAAAAGCTACACCTTTTGCCAAGATCAAGGTGAATGGAGTCACCACCAAGGTCAAGAGAAGCAAGATGACACCAAGGAGTTCCAAGACTCCTTCTCCTCACCTCAACTAAAGAGGTAACCAAAGTCAAGCTTAGTAACTTTAAACAAGCACACTTGGAAGGTAACCCCATGTTATCCTTTTGTATATATTCTGCTTTCTAGATGATCTTTTATGCTTTGTCTTTGTGTATAGAAACAGGAGTCTGAACTGGGGTTTGAGAAAGTCTGAAGGGGACAAATAACAGGTGTATTCTGGCTGGTATCGGTCATTTGTATCGGTCATGACAGACCGATACACATATTTTCGGTCAGTAGTATCGACCATGACTGACCGATATCAGTAGAGCCAGTCTACACCAGTCAACATATCGGTCACTTGTGATCGATATGGAAAGAATTTTAAAGGTGGGAAAGTTTTTCGGTCATTCATATCGACCACACTTTGTCGACGTAAACATACCGTATGATTTTCGGTCTATCGTGTCGACCACTGTTGATCGATACGATTCTTAAAATCATATCGGTCACTAGTATCGATCACTCAAGATCGACACAATCATGCCAGATGTATTTCGGTCAAATATGTCGACCACTGATGACCGATACAAATCCCATGAAGCACGTCAGTCTCTAGTATCGATCACTCATGACCGAAAATGCAAATTTTGGTCACTAATATCGGTCATGAGTGACCGAAACTCCATCCGAGGTACAATGAGAAGAAGGAGCAGCTCAACAGCAAGCATCAGGAGTAGCTTGAGCTTTTGCCCTGATGAGAGCCAACTCTACCAAGAGGGATCAGTAGTTGAAGAGCGAAATGACAGTCATAGAGACACACAAAAAGGATCTTCTCAGGATCATCCCACAACTCCTACCACTAAACCAAGTACCACATCCTTTCCATTGTTTTATACCATTGCATCTTTTCATTTTAGTAATATATTTTGTTGCTTCTCTCTTCCATTGCTTTCATTACACAAGGGACTGTGTAATTTAAGTGTGGGGGAGAGATTTGGGGTTTGACTTTGTGTTCTGTTTTCTTAGTTTTTCTTTTTGTTTTCACTTTGAGTCTCATGCATATCATGCATACATGTAAGGCATAGAAAAACACAAAAAAATCGAAAAAATTTGAAAATCTTTTGCATTTTTTGCAAACCAAAAAGAAAGCATGTAGTTGCATTTCATTCCTTTAAGATTGAGTCTAGTGTTGACATATCGGTTGCATTGCATTTGCATAGGGCATTATGATGAATTTTCCTTGTAAAGTGCTTAGTGTTTAGAGATGATTTCGGTTTTCAAGTGCTTAGTTGTTTGATGCATCATATGATTGCTAGAAGTTAAGGCTGAACTATGCTTAGATTGCTAGATTTAGTCTTCTCATCTCATTCTGAAAGCATTTGTTCTCTAAAAATCAACTCTATCAACTTGAACTTTAATTTGAACTTTCAATTATCATGTCTTATGCATTGAAAAGTGAATTCATGGCTACCACATACATATTTGGATCATCTTTCTCCTTTCTACCACTCTTATTGATCCAAATAGCTGATCCTCATACTTATGGGACAGTTACATCCTCACCCTTAACCAAAACCTCCTTTTGAGCCTAAACACTATTGTGAGAGCTGTGAGGCCTTTGCATTGCATTTTCGATTTTGTCTTGGCAAAAAGTGTTAGGAATAAGGCTGGCAATAATTAGCTCTCTTGTAGATATCAGCTAGCATCTTGAGCTTGATTCTAGGATAGGAGTTTTTGGGGTTTGAAAGGGTAGAGTTAGGTGGTTTGAGCTTAATGTTTTTATCTTTTGAAAAGAAAAGGGAAAGATTTGAAATGGTAGATAAAGGGGAAACAGTTTAGTATTGTGGTTAAGCAAAGGGAAGAAAAGCTCTAAGTTCAAAAAGAAGAATTGGCGCCAACAACAAAGCTTAGAGAGGGTCCAAAGAAGAAAAATCAGACCAGGAGCAATCCACTAAAGGTGATGAAGGTGCCATTACAATAAAGAAGAGCAAGTCCCAACCAAGAAGAAGCAACCACACAAGCAGAATGAAGAAGGTTTCCCCAACCATGAATAAGAAGAAAGAAAAGGGTAGAGTTTAGGAAAGGGTAGACTTAGAGGGTTCACTTTTGGGTTTAGAAATGTTTAAGACTCATCTTTGGGAAGTAAGGGTAGAAGAGGGCTTTGAATTGCATGCATAAGTGTGCTTTTATCTTTAGCATTTTGCCTAAGATGAAGTCATTTCTTTGAGTGATCCTTTATGTCTTTAACCATGTGCTTAAATGAGATCATTATTGTCTCATAACCTTACCTATTTTCAACCAAATGTCTTCACTTGATTTGCATAAGCATGATTCATGTCCTGAACTTAATTGAATGTTAAAGAGTTGATTGATTTGAGCATTTGCCTAAGTTGAGATTTGAGATCATTTTGAAACATGATGAGCATGGCTAGGCTCTTTTAAGTATAGCTGATTGTGTTTGCATCCTACAACTAGGCACTTGAGCATTAAAACCATCTCTTTACCTTTGCACTTTTGGAATCTGAATGCCCACTTTCAAACCTCACTCTCCCATTTGTTCTTACTTGCTTGAGGACAAGCAAAAGGCAAGTGTGGGGGTGTTGATATCCCTTGTATTTACACCATTTAGGGCTGCATTTAGTACATGTTTTGGTCCTCTTTTGCATATTTTCCCTTAGCTTTTGTCCTATTTTCTTCTCCTTTTAGACTTAGGTTGCATTAGGAGTATAGATTGCATTTTCCTTGCATATTGGATGTTTTTAGGTGCTTTTGGAGCTTAAAGGAGCTTGGAGGAGCTTTGGGAATGATCCAGGAGGCTAGCTGGACAAAAGGGAGCAAGAAGGATCAAAGCAGAAGATCTCTGCAGAGTTTTCGGTCAGAGCCTGGTGATTTTCGGTCTCTGGTGACCGAAATGGAGCAGTATCGATCACCAGTATCGGTCTGATGTGGTCGACACAAACACACCGTTCTAATTTCGGTCGTGTGTGTCGATCACTGATGACCGATACAGATAAATTTCGGTCACTGAAGGTCGACACAACTGACCGATACTGACCCAGCCCGAACCTATTTTTAATTACACTTTTGCCACCTTTCTAGGGTTTTCTCCCTTAGGCTATAAATCGCCCCTTTTTCTATATTTTCCAGAGATCTTGTCAAAATACTGTTCTTAAGCTATTTCTTTAAGTTTGTAAGACAATTTCTTTGCTTTGTTTAATACAATCAAGTATTTGCTATAATCTTTATTTAATCTTTCTTTTAATCATGATTAGCATCTTCTCCCTTTGTGATTTGGTGTTAAACATGATTATGAGTGAGTAGTTACCTTAGGGTTTCTAGATGTGGTAGATTAGGGGAATCTTTGGCTTGATTAGGGCTTGTTATGTGTTTCTGTTTATGGGTTCCTCTCTATTAATCTGTTATTCATGCTAGATTATTCTTGATCAAACTGATCTAGGTTGTTAGCTTTCTCTTATGCCCATCAAGTGTTTCATGAAATGTTGAACCTGTTTAATAGAGGATTTGCTGGCCTTGGCTCAAGAGATTGACTGTTTGAGGAGCATTTTGACTTGAATAGAGTTGATTAGTCTTGCTTGCTTGATGTTTTAGCACTAATGAGAGTTAGTTCTTGTAAGATGTTTAGCAAAAGGTTATTTGCCAAGAGATTGAGCTTAGTTGTGAACTCTATGTCTAGGAACCACCATTGCTTGCTTACTTGCTTGATCAATGTAGTTTGAAACAACCTTAATCAATGCCTGAAATTCCCCAAAGTCAATAACCACATCTAGGAACTTGTCTTTCTCTAATTTGAATTTCGGATTTGCTCTGTTTTGCTCTGTTTTTCTTGTTTAGAATTGCTTAGTTTGCTTTTGCTTTCACCTTGTTGCTGCTTGTTTCAATTAGGTTGTTAGAACTGTTGCTTAGGCAACAAAACCCCTTTCCTGGCTTGCTTGACTTAGAGATTCCACTCTCAACTCTTCTGTCTTTCAACTCTTCCCATTTGGATTGATACAACCCTATGCTATACTGCAACTGACTAGTACAAGCTAGGGCAATTGTCCTACAAGGGGTAAAACCCTTGTATCAGAACTCCACTTGTTTAGCATCAGCCTTCAAACCGTAGGCTTGGCAAAGCTCCTGGATCGAGAGATGATAAGCTTGACGCCTGATCTTGAAGCTGATGTGGCCTTGGGAAGGAGTAGGAAGACTTGGATTCTCGTACGTGAACTCCAAGGTGGCAAGGAAAACGATTGTTGCCTCAGGATAGGTTGGGCAGTCCATCCTTGACAAGCACCAGAGTCCAATGTTCTTCAAAAGCTGATCAAAGTCTCCCAGGATCCCCATCTTAGCCAACAAGACCTCTATCCGCGAACTTAGTGCGATCGAACCTCAGCCTCTCTAGCCTCTTCTTGGCTTGTTTCTCTTCTTTTGTCGATTTGACCCTCTCCTGAACCACCTCTTGTACTTCTCCTTCTTGTGCTGTCTCTTCTCTGCTTCTCTTTGGTGCCATGGTACCTGAAACACAACTCTCAAGGAAGGAGATGAGTAAAGGCGGCGAATGTAAGAGAATGACAGGGTAGGAAAGAAAAACTTGTAACAATTAGCCAAGATTTTAGGGGATTTTATAAAAATTGTAGCTGGATAACAGAAAAGAAAATCTAGAGATAGTATTAAATCTAGAATATTTCTTAATATCTAGCTGTATCTAAAAATATTCCTAATTCCCTAGCAAATCATTCCCTAAATCATAACAGAAAAAGATTTTCTTGAAAAATTAAGCAAGCAAATCAAATAACACGAAAATACCTTTGAGTTTAGAGGAAAATAAAATGCACAAGTCTTAAAAAACTCAAATTCGCTCTCTATCTCTCTTTGTTTTGTGAAAGAGTGATTTCTCACAAAAGCTTGGTCAAGGCACATCTTTCATGGTCAAAGATTCCTGCCTTGACCAAGATTTGAATTTAAAATCAGGAGGGAAAGAAGAAAAGAGGGAAAAGAAATTGTTACCTCGGCACAAGATCGAGTTCATTTGGTCGATCTATGACTCGATCTCAGCCCATATTGGCTAGGATCAAGAGATTTGATCGATCAGGGACTCGATTCAAATTGCATCGAGTCCTAGATCGATTGTACCCTCTCGTTCCTTGACTTTTGGTCAACTATGATATACTCCTTGGATCGATCCACGTGATCGATTTGGGGGTCGATTTGGCTTAGATCGAGTGGCAGATCGATTAGACTATTCGATCTATCTTTGAGAATCGAGTGACTCGGTCGATCTTGACCTCGTTTGCTTTTCAAGCTAAACGCATAAGTGGTTTATCCTCTCGTGATCGACTGTTCCACTCGATTTGTCTACTCGATCTCGTCTAGATCGACTGACTCCTCTCGATTCACTAGTTCGATCTAGTAAAGATCGAGCTAGGATGAGTCGATCTAGCACTCGATCTCTAGCCTATACTTAACCCTTCTCGCCTCTTTTGGACTCTAAGATCACACCTAACAATCCCTTATCCATTCACCTACACACTTAAACATTAAAAGAATAAAAACTGAAGTAGAAAGAAAGCAAAAATATGTACAAGATAGACATGGGAATGCCTCCCAAGTGCGCTTTCTTTAACGTCTTTAGCTAAACGTTACTTGGTTTAGGCCTGAGGGGGGTCTTGGAGAAGCACGAAGGTGCTCTCCTTGCTGCAATCACTCGCCAGGTAGGGCTTAACTCTGTGCCCATTGACCGTGAAAGCATTACCGCTCTTGCCCACTAATGTAACCGCTCTGTAGGGTAGAACCTCTTTGATCTCAAACGGTCCACTTCACCTTGACTTGAGCTTCCCTGAGAATATCTTCAACCTCGAGTTGTAGAGTAGCACCAAACTGCTTTCTGTCAACTCCTTGTGAACCAGCTTCATGTCATGAACAGCCTTAGTCCACTCCTTGTAGATCTTAACACTGTTGTATGCATCCAGTCGTAGCTCATCAAGCTCATGTAGCTGAATTAACTGCTTCTCTTGAGCTGTCTTAAGGTTGTAGTTGAGCTGCTTCACTACCCATAGTGCTCTATGCTCCAACTCAATAGGAAGATGACACGCTTTACCGTATAGAAAAGTGAAAGGAGTCATTCCTATAATGGTCTTGAAAGCGGTTCGGTAAGCCCACAAAGCATCGTCTAGCTTGACCTCCCAATCCTTCCGAGTAGTCCCAACTGTCCTCTCGAGTATAGCTTTGATCTGCCTGTTAGAGACTTCTACTTGCCCACTAGTTTCAAGATGATAAGGTGTTGCTACCTTGTGCTTCACACCATACTTCCTTAAGAGACTTTCAAACACCTTGTTGATGAAGTGGCTTCCACCGTCACTGATTACTACCTTTGGGACTCCAAACCGTGGGAAGATGATGGTCTTGAAGAGCTTGATCACAACCTTTGCATCATTTGTTGGGGAAGCTATAGCCTCAACCCACTTAGATACATAATCAACCGCCACCAAGATGAACTTGTTGCCGTAAGAAGATGGGAATGGACCCATAAAATCTATCCCCCATGCGTCAAAGACATCAACTTCAAAGATAGGAACCTGAGGCATCTTGTTTCTCTTGGTGATGTTCCCTGCCCTTTGACAAGCTTCACAAGCCTTAACAAACTCGTGACTGTCCTTGAAGATAGATGGCCACCAGAAACCTGCTTGTAGCACCTTTGTAGCGGTCTTGAAAGAAGCGAAATGACCACCATATGAAGAGCCGTGACAATGGAGGATTATGTCCTTAGCTTCTTCCCTTGTTACACACTTTCTATACAAGCTGTCCACGCCCCTCTTGTACAAGTATGGCTCGTCCCAAAATTAGTGGGAGACATCTCTCATCAACTTCTTCTTGTGGTAAAGATCTAGGTGAGAAGGCTCCTCTCCACAAGCTAAGTAGTTTAATATATCAGAATACCAAGGCAAGTCTTCTTCCTTGAAACTCAAGACCTCTTCAAACTTCTCTTCAAGCTTCTCACATACCGCCGTGGTGATCATCATGAGCTGCTCTTCAGGAAGTGAATCATCAAGTGGCAAAGCTTCATTGACTCTCATCCTTGAGAGGTGATCAGCAACACCATTCTCCATCCCCTTCTTGTCATTTATCTCCATATCAAACTCTTGTAGAAGTAGAATCCACCTTAGAAGCCTCGGTTTAGTGTCTTTCTTGGAATAGATGTACCTCAAAGCTGCGTGATCTGTATAGACAACAACCTTAGAGCCTGCGAGGTATGGTCTGAACTTCTCAAAAGCAAACACAACAGCCAGCAACTCCTTCTCGTTGGTAGCATATCTGACTTGCGTGTCATCTAAGGTACGGCTGGCATAGTAGATTACATGCAACCGCTTGTCTTTCCTCTGACCAAGAACAGCTCCCATGGTGTAGTCGCTCGCGTCACACATGATCTCAAATGGTAGAGTTCAATCCGGTGCTTGTACTATTGGCGCAGATACAAGAGCTTCCTTGATCGTCACGAAAGCATGAAGACAATCCTCATCAAACACAAAGTCAGCTTCCTTGCATAACAACCGTGTGAGGGGCCTTGCTATCTTGGAGAAATCCTATATGAATCTCCTGTAGAAGCCTGCGTGGCCTAAGAAACGCCTAACTCATTTGACATTAACCGACGGCTCAAGACTCATCATGACCTCTACCTTGGCTTTATCAACCTCTATGCTGTTCTCTGATATCTTGTGGCCAAGTACTATCCCTTCCTTCACCATGAAGTGACACTTCTCCCTGTTGAGCACCAAGTTTGTCTCCTCACATCGCTTAAGTACCTTGCAAAAATTCAACAAACAAGCAGAAACCATAGACCGAGAAGTCATCCATAAATACTTCTACCATCTCTTCTATAAGATCAGAGAAGATCGACATCATACACCGCTGAAACGTAGCCGGTGTGTTACACAACCCGAATGGCATCCTTCGATATGCGAAGGTGCCATAAGGGCATGTAAAGGTCGTCTTCTCTTGATCGTTTGGATGGATTGGTATTTGAAAGAAACCGCTATAACCATCAAGTAAGCAATAGTAAGGATGATTAGCTAGCCTCTCAAGCATTTGATCAATAAAAGGTAAAGGAAAATGATCCTTTCTAGTGGCAGAATTAAGCTTCATATAGTCTATACACATACGGTGACCTGTTATAGTCCTAGTAGAAATTAATTCATATTTATCATTCTTAATGACTGTGATCCCTCCCTTCTTAGGCACCACGTGTACAGGAGAAACCCACGTGCTGTCACTTATGGGATAGATCGGGTCAGCCTCTAACAACTTAAGAATCTCTTTCTTAACTACTTCTTTCAAATTCAGCTAATTGAAGAGCGAGTGCAACTCATCATAACTTAAATTCTCATTCACAATCACGGGATAAGTATCATTAAGCCCTAAGAAAGCATACCTTAGCCCTTTTGGGAGCTCCTTTAGGTCCACCTTTGTGGCTAGAAGCTCGCTCCAATCATCCTTGTGGCTAGTGTTGGCGTTGCTGTCCTTAGTAGCCTCCTTAGAACCCAAGACATGAGCCTTTAGACTGCTTTATTGAACCGTTGTCTCGTCCGAGATCGAGTCATCCAGTCGATCTTGCACTCGTTCTGGTCTGGATCGAGCAACTTCACTCGATTCTCCCACTCGATTTGATTGGGATCGAGTAAGAGATCGAGTCCCCGTCTCGTTCTCTGAACTGATCGATTGGCTTCTCTCGATCTTCCCATCGATTGTTTTGCTGGATCGACCAGTCTCCTCGATCGTCTTGTCGATTGTTGTCCTGGATTGAGTGATCTTCTCGAACGCCTGATCGATCTCTAGGCATCCGCCTTCATCTTCTATCACAACTTTCCTAGAGTCTTGGAGATTGACGTACTCATGAGTCCTCTGATCCAAGAAACTGTACTCTCCTGTCTCCTCAGTCAAAGCAAGCTTCAAGTGATCCTCTTGTGCCAATTTTTCAAGCAGCTCGTCGGCCAAAGCAGCCAACGTTTCAATGTAGAATGCTTGTCCTTCTATGGTTGGCTTCATCAGGACCTCGTTGATTTCAAAATCAAGCTTGATGTCTTTTCCCAAGTGTAGAGCTATCTTCCCATTCTTGACATCAATGATGGCTCCGGCGGTTGCAAGGAATGGTCTTCATAGTATAAGCGGATCTTTAGGCTCTTCATCCATCTCAAGCACAACAAAGTCAGTTGGTACATTGACATTGCTTATTCTCCCTGGAAGATCTTCTAGCAAACCCACTGGAAGTCACATGCTTCTATCTGCTAACACAAGGGAGATCCTACACTCCTTGAACCGTGTAAAATCGAGCTTCTTTGCAATGAAGTAGGGCATGAGATTGATACGTGCTCCCAAATCGCATAAGCAGCTCTTAAACTTCAATGGTCCCAAAGCACAAGGAATGGTGAAGGATCCTGGATCTCCTAGCTTCTTAGGAACAATCTCCTTGTGAATGATGGCACTACACTCTTCACTAAGCACCAAGACTTCTTTACTCTCCTTAGTTTTCTTTGTAAGGGTGTCTTTGAAGAACTTAGCACACTTCGGCATCATAGCTAGGCAATTCACAAGAGGAAGCTTGATATCTACATCCCTTAGATGCTTCTCAAACAAGAGTCTATGCTTCTCTATAAGCTGTTTCTTGAAGCAGCCAGGAAAAGGAAGCTTAGGTACATATGGTGGAGGCATAAACATCTTTCTCTTTACTAGCTTGCTCCACTTTCTTCTCTACGGCTACCTCTTTACCCTTTATTGGTCTCTCAATCCACACATTATCAAAGTTGATCTCCTCATCGGCTGAAAGCTTATCCTCCCCCTCTTGAACCACAATGTCCTCATTGGTCTTAGGAGCAACGCGCGGTGGAAGTTCTTTGCCACTCCTTAGTATAATGGCATTGGCGTATTCCTTTGGATTCTGCTCACACTTGCCCGGTAAACTGCTTTGACCGCTTGTAGTAGCCTTTCCCTTCTCTAACTGCTTGATCTTATTGTTCAGGTTTGTAATCTGAGTTGAGACGTCAGTGAGAGAAGAGTCAAGTAGGTTGTTCATCTCGGCAAACTTCTGATTAGT
Organism: Thlaspi arvense; assembly: GCA_911865555.2. NCBI lineage: Eukaryota > Viridiplantae > Streptophyta > Magnoliopsida > Brassicales > Brassicaceae > Thlaspi > Thlaspi arvense. The sequence continues at coordinate 27,272,210 of OU466860.2, forward strand.
TGAAGCTTGACCTTGCAGCAACTGCTGGAACATAGCTTGGACCGGGTCTTGTTGTTGCGGTTGCATTTGTTGTTGTTGAGGAACAAAGCCGGGAGGAATCATAGGTGTGTAACCTTTATTGTCTTGCTGCTGCTGCTGCTGACCCTGGAAGTTCCATTGCCTCTGCCCTTGAAAGCCACTATTCGCTTGAAAACCCTTGTTGTAAGGAACAAACGGCTTTGCTTGCTGAGGGGGGTACACCTGGTCTTTAGGGTTCTCAACATTTGTGCTTCGGTAAAAGAGATTGTTGTTGGCTTGGTACCCTTGTGAATATCCTTGAGGCTTGTTGTAGTGCTGACCAGCAATCCAGTTGGCTTCTTCTTGACTCAAGTCTAGCTCCTCTAAGACTTCATCCGTTTCACCAACAAAGTGTACATGCTTCTGGTTTGCAAGCACCAACTTGTCAATCTTCTCATGCAAGGACTTAAGCTCCTTCTTGTGAGACTCTAGCTCGGAACCTCTTGGTGCACGGCCATAGTCTTCAGCATAGTTGCCGTCACTCAATGCCAAGTTCTCGATTAGCTCCATACCTTCTTCCACTTCTTGACCAAGGAAATTACCCTTACTAGCCGTATCAAGTAGCAACCGAATCTTGGGCAATGCTCCGCGGTAGATGGTGCTGAGGAGAGTCTCTTCACTGAAGCCGTGGTGAGGACACTGAATGGTATAGTCCTTGAATCGCTCCATGGCTTCATTGAATGTCTCATTGTTCCTTTGAGTGAAGCCACTAATCTCACTTTGCAGCCTTGCTGTTCTTGTGCTAGAGAAGAACTTTAAGAGGAAAGCCTTCTTCCACTCAGCCCAAGAGGTAATGGTTCCTTGTGGAAGTGTCTTCTCCCAATGTCTAGCCTTGTCTCCGAGAGAAAATGGAAAGAGATGCAGCTTGAAAGCATCTTCGGATATGCCATTAATCTTGATCATCCCACAAACTTGCTCAAAGTTGTCAAGTTGCTCCAAGGGGTCTTCCATTGCCAGCCCATGGAACTTGCTATTCTGACCTATAGAGATGAATCCTGGCTTTATCTCAAAGTTGTTGTTCTGAACCGGTGGAGGAGTGATCCCAAAACGATTATGATGCGTATTAGGAGCATCTCCAGCACCAATGATCTGTGGGGGTCTAGCCGCGTGGATGGGGTTTCCATTGCCCCTTCCTACAGCACCATGAGCTGGTGGAGGTCCCTCAAGATGTTCTTGCTCAGCCATTGTTGCAAAGTATACTGAACCGGCTTGAACAATCTCCTCAAAAGCTCTAGCTTGCTCTCTTGCTCTTCTTGTTCATACGTGCCCAAGTTGATGAATATTGTCCAGGGGTGGAAGTAAGTTGTTGTCACCCCTAGAACGCAGATTCATGTACCTGAAAGACACAAGTTTGAAGGCAGAGAGATTAGTAACCAAAATGAAAGCAAAGGCTTAGTCTTTACTAAACCCCAAATCTTAATGCTTCCTAGCAACCCTAAGATGGCAACAGCGCCATTTGTTAACAAGTTTTTATATAGATGCAAGAAGGAGGTTATCAAAACTCAAGCAACACACAGTTGTAGTATAGCAAGAGGTATCAATCCAATCCTAGAGAGCAGGAAGAGCAATGAGAATGCAAAGGTAAGGTAAATCTAAGCAAAGCGGATAAATAGTTGGTAAAATCTAGGAAAACTAAATGCAATGATCTAATGCAATGCAGAACAATTTTAAAATCCCTGGAAGAGGGTTAACTACCACTAGGAACAAGCAAAAAATAAAAAATGCAAAGCTACTAAGAACTAAAAATCGACCAGTGAATCGACCACATGATCGAGCAGAATGGATCGATCTAACAAGCAACTTAAACAGAACGACATCTAGTGATCAAGAATGCAACTTTATGACAAGCAAATGATTAACAGAGGTTTAAAATACTAAAAGAGAAGGTTTAGGGTCGAGGGTCATATTCAAAGGTATCAAAGATTCAAGCCTTGGTTTGAAAATGTTTAGATCTACTCTTTTAAGAGGTTTCTCTAAGCCTTGAAAACAAAACAAGAACCATCCATGGCGCGTGGTATGGTGCACTTCCTCAATCTCTTCTCCAAACCCATGGCGTTTGGTGGAAAAAGGGATCGAAGAGCAAGTAGAACAGATTTCAAACAATGACCTAACTAATCCCCTAAACAACCATGGCGTATGGGAAAGGAAGGATTAGCCTCTAGGATCTGGTTTTCCAGGATATATGAATCCTGTCAAGTTAAGACAGCCTTTGGTTCATAGAGACCTTTTTCAAGGCTCTCTAGGCTTTATGATCCCAAGATCCTAGAAGAGAAGGTATGAAGAACAAAAAAAACACAAAGCTTTAAACCCTTTCAACTTTTTTGAATCACCTCAACCCCAAAAACGCGAAACGACTACTCACTAAACATGTTTAAGATCGAATCAAAAGCAATAAACGATAACATAAGCATGATTAATGAAAGATTAAAGAAAAACTTGCTTGATATTCAAAGATTCATAGGTTCAAAAAACGAAAAAGCTTCAACTGTTCTACAATGGTGAATCGCCTAACTTAGCGTGAAAGACAAAAACAAAGAATGAAGATAATATAAAGGTGAAGGCTACATTTGATAACAAGTTTTTATAAAGATGCAAGCAGGAGGTTATCAAAACTCAAGCAACACACAATTGTAGTATAGCAAGAGGTATCAATCCAATCCTAGGGAGCAGGAAGAGCAATGAGAATGCAAGGGTAAGGTATATCTAAGCAAAACGGATAAATAGTTGGTAAAATCTAGGAAAACTAAATGCAATGATCTAATGCAATGCAGAACAATTTAAAAATCCCTGGAAGAGGGTTAACTACCACTAGGAACAAGCAAAAGATAAAAAATGCAAAGCTACTAAGAACTAAAAATCGACCAGTGAATCGACCAGAGGATCGAGCACTAGATCGAGCATAATGGATCGATCTAACAAGCAACTTAAACAGAACGACTTCTAATGATCAAGAATGCAACTTTATGACAAGCAAATGATTAACAAAGGTTTAAAATACTAAAAGAGAGGGTTTAGGGTCGAGGGTCATATTCAAAGGTATCAGAGATTCAAGCCTTGGTTTGAAAACGTTTAGATCTACTCTTTTAAGAGGTTTCTCTAAGCCTTGAAAACAAAACAAGAACCATCCATGGCGTGTGGTATTGTTCACTTCCTCAATATCTTCTCCAAACCCATGGCGTTTGGTGGAAAAAGGGATCGAAGAGCAAGGAGAACAGATTTCAAACAATGACCAAACTAATCCTCTAAACAACCATGGCGTATGGGAAAGGAAGGATTAGCCTCTAGGATCTGGTTTTCCAGGATATATGAATCCTCTCAAGGTAAGACAGCCTTTGGTTCATAGAGACCTTTTCCAAAGCTCTCTAGGCTTTAAGATCCCAAGATCCTAGAAGAGAAGGTATGAAGAACAAAAAAAACACAAAGCTTTAAACCTTTTCAACCTTTTTGAATCACCTCAACCCCAAAAACCCGAAACGACTACTCACTACACATGTTTAAGATCGAATCAAAAGCAGTAAACGATAAGCTAAGCATGATTAACGAAAGATTAAAGAAAAACTTGCTTTATATTCAAAGATTCAAAGGTTCAAAAAACGAAAAAGCTTCAACTGTTCTACAATGGCGAATCGCCTAACTTAGCATGAAAAACAAAAAGACAGAATGAAGATAAGATAAAGGTGATGGCTGCTTTTGCCAAAAATGGCTAAACCGTTAGCTGGTCCCCCCCCCCCCCCCTTGCTAGCCGCCAAATACAGCTGGACGGATAAGGTTCGTCTGGGATCGACTCGGGTCACTCGATCACTGGCTCGATCTTCGTCTTGGATCGGATGGCTCTGGTCGATCTTTGAGTCGATCCCGTGATGATCGGGTTGGAAACGCGATCTGGTTCTCGATCTGCATGGCGTCATTCACGTCCGTACTCCAGATCGATCTCCTCTATCGATCTTGGTCTCGATCCTTCCTCTTGAATCGACTTGGTGCACTCGATCTTCTGGTCAATCTCATCTCATCTAGATCGACCTGCCTTGCTCGATCCGCTACTTGATCTCGGGTCCTTAGCATGCACGTCTTAGTTCTCCAAGTGTCCACGAGCTTCCTCACGAGCCTTAGCATGTCCATGAATCCTCCACAGCTCCAAAGTGTCCAAAAACAACCTGAATATGATGCATGACAAACATTCTTTTTGAGAGATCGACCATCCCTTTTGATAGACACTCTTTTTGAGCAAGGGTTAAATTGCAGTGAGGTTATCAAACTCAAATGCAAGACATGCTGTAGTACAGCAAGCAAGAGAGAGTCAATCCATGCCTAGGATGATAGAGAATGCACAAAGAATACAAGGACTAATGCAAATCTAAGCGAAATGAGATGATTTATGAGAAAATCTCTAAAAACTAGATGCAGCAACTTAAATAGAATGCAGCCTATTTTAAAAATACTAGAAATGAAGAAACTACCACGAGAAACAAACAGAATATTTAAAAGAGAAAGCTTCAAATTATTAAAATTCGACTAGTGGATCGACCATGAGATCGACCACTAGATCGAGCAGTAACAATCGATCTCGTCTAAAAATGCAAGAACAGTAAAATTAAGGACCAGGATGCTATCAGAGATCAAGCGAAAGACGAGATAAGATGTAAATATGCTAAAGGAAAGGGCCTAGGGTTGAGATTCATGGTCAGGGGTTTCAAAGGTTCGACCTTGGGTTTAAAACTTTAAATCGACTCACTTGGTGAGGATCTCTAAGCCTTGAAAACTAAGCAAGATCTATCTGTGGCTTTCGGTATAGATCACTCCTTCATCCTCTCCTCCAAACCCATGGCTTTTGTTGGAAAGAGAGGTCGAAGGGCAAGGAAAACAGATTTCAATGAATGGCTTAACGAATCCCCCAAACTTCCATGGCTTTTGGGAAGGGGTAACTAGTCTCTAAGGTGTGATCTTCCGAGGCTCCTGAATCCTGTCAAGGTAAGGAACCTCTCGGATCATGAAGCTCTTGGCGTGAGAGTCTTCAAGCATTGAGATCTCAACACCTTAGAAGAGATAGCCATTGAAAACGTTTAGAAAAACCCCAAGATCGAAACCCTTTAGACCCCTTAATCCTCTCAACCCTGAACCCAAATAAACTACTCACTACACATAGAGTAAATCAAGCAAAGTATGTGAAACGAAATGATGAACATGAAAAGAAAACTAGATTGAACGGAAATGATTCGATTACAAATCATAAGAAAAACATGAGTTCAACAATGGTGTTCTTCACGAAAACGAGAGAGAAAACATAAAGAAGAAGATAAGGATCTCAAATTGTTGTGGGAAAAGGACGTCGCCGCCTTCCCAAAATGCCGAAACAAGCTGATGGTCCCCCCCTCGCTAGCGGCCAAAAACGGTTGAAAGGACAGAGATCGATTCCAAGATCGAGCGGTTCTCTCGATCATATTCGGACATCGTGTCTTTGGCTCGATCTGGGTCTCGATCATCATCAGCGAATCGAGTGTTGCATCCGATCTCGGTATCGATCTTCGGCTGGATCGAGTGGTGTACTCGATCTGACTCTCGCTCTGCATGGCATCATTTACGTTCGTACCGTTTGATCGATTGCTTCACTCGATCCTTGTCTCGATCATTCTCCGTGGATTGCCTGGTTGGCTCAATCTTCTGGTCGATCAACTCCTAGATCGACCGGCCATGCTCGATATGCTCCTCGATCTCTGATCCTTAGCATATATCCGAGCTCCCCCGAACTGCTACATCAGCCTCAACATGTCCACGAACCTCCACGACTCCAAAGCAGCCAGAAACAACCTGAATATGATGCAAAATGCAAGGAAAATGCGTATGCTGATGCAAGAATGCTCTAAGACCCTAAGTGATGCAATCTAACCTAAAACGTGATACAAATGCCTGAAAAGCTAACTAATGGTCAAGTGTCCTCCGTAGGAAGAGCCATGGCAATGATAGAGGATGTCCCAAGCTTCTTCCTTTGTAACACATCTCCGGTACAAACTGTCTACTCCTCTCTTGTATAAGTAGGGCTCGTCCCAAAAGTAGTCACTAGCCTCTCTCATAAACCGCTTCTTGTGATAGCTGTTGAGATGTGTTGGCTCCTCACCACACGCTAGATAGTTCACCACATCAGCATACCACGGTAGATCCTCTTCTTTGAAACTCAACACCTCCTCAAACTTCCCTTCTAGCTTTCCATAAACAGCCGTGGTAATCGCCATAAGCTGCTCTTCTGGAAGAGAGTCATCTAAGGGGAGAGACTCGTTGATCCTTAGCCGTGAGAGATGGTCAGCGACTCCGTTTTCTATTCCTTTCTTGTCTTTAATCTCCATGTCAAACTCCTGGAGTAAGAGAATCCATCTTAAGAGCCGAGGCTTAGTGTCTTTCTTCGAGTAGATGTATCGCAAGGCAGCGTGATCTGTGTATACAATAGCCTTGGAACCAACTAGATACGATCTGAACTTCTCAAAGGCGAAGACTACTGCAAGCAACTCCTTCTCCGTAGTGGTGTATCTTGTTTGCGTGTCATCCAAGGTTCTTGAAGCATAGTAGATCACGTGTAGCTTCTTGTCTTTCTTCTGACCAAGAACGGCTCCTACGGCGTAGTCACTAGCATCACACATGATCTCAAAGGGAAGAGACCAGTCTGGTGCTTGGACTATAGGAGCTGATGTAAGGGATTCCTTGATGGTCACGAAAGCTTTCAAACACTCCTCATCAAACACAAACTCAGCTTCCTTGCACAACAGCCGTGTAAGAGGGCGTGCAATCTTGGAGAAATCTTTGATGAAGCGCCTATAGAACCCTGCGTGTCCCAAGAAGCTTCTGACTCCCTTAACATTAACCGGCGGCTCAAGACCCATCATGACCTCCACTTTAGCCTGATATACCTCAATGCCCTTCTCTGATATCTTATGACCAAGCACGATCCCTTCCTTAACCATAAAGTGGTATTTCTCCCAGTTCAGCACCAAGTTTGTCTCTTCACAACGTTTTAGTACCCTGCAACGATTCAACAAACACGCAGAAAAGGACGCACCATAGACAGAGAAGTCATCCATGAACACATCTACCATCTCCTCTATTAGATCGGAGAAGATCGACATCATACACCGCTGAAACATGGCCGGTGCATTACACAATCCAAACGGCATCCTTCGGTATGCAAAGGTACCGTAGGGACATGTGAAGGTCGTCTTCTCTTGATCATTTGGGTGAATTGATATTTGAAAGAAACCGCTATACCCATCGAGAAAACAGTAGTAAGGGTGATTAGCAAGTCTCTCAAGCATTTGATCAATAAAAGGCAAAGGGAAATGGTCTTTCCTAGTCGTAAGGTTAAGTTTCCTATAATCAATACACATCCTATGACCAGTGATGGTTCTAGTAGGAATAAGCTCATCCTTTTCATTCCTTATGACCGTGATCCCTCCCTTCTTAGGCACCACGTGTACAGGAGAAACCCACGTGCTGTCACTTATGGGATAGATCACGTCAGCCTCTAAAAGCTTAAGGATTTCTTTCTTAACAACCTCTTTCAAATTAGGATTCAAACGCCTTTGATGTTCTATAGAAGAGGCGTTCTCATTATCCAAGTGAATCCTATGAGTGCAAAGCATTGGTGAAAGGCCCTTGATGTCACTTAAAGAGTACCCAATAGCCTTCCTATACTTTCTCAGCTCAGTCAGGAGCGAGTGCAACTCATCATCACTAAGGTTTTCATTCACAATCACGGGATAGGTGTTATTAGGCCCTAAGAAAGCATACCTTAGCCCTTTTGAGAGCTCCTTAAGGTCCACCTTTGGGGCTGACAGCTCACTCCAGTCATCCTCGTGGCTGTTGTTGTTGCTTTCCTCCTTGGAGCTCTCCTTTGAACCCGAGGCATGGCCCTTCAGACTGCCTTCCTCCATCGCTATCCCTTCTGAGATCGAGTCCTCCGGTCGATTCTCCTCTCGATGTCGTCTAGATCGAGCCATTTTGCTCGATTCACTTACTCGATTTGATGTGGGTCGAGTAAGGGATCGAGACGCTGAGTCGATCTCTTGATTGGACCCCAAAATGATCGGGAGGTCTCCCTCGATCGCCGACTCGATTGTTTTTCCTGATCGAGCATTCTTCTCGATCTGTCCGTCGATTGTTGCACCGGATCGAGTTGTGTTCTCGATTTCCTTGTCGATCTGACTCCTGGATCGAGTGATAGCGTCGATCTCGGGGTCGATCTCTAGGTAGGGACTTTCATCCTTCTTGACAATCTTCCTAGAATCCAGCAGGTTGATGTACTCTTGGGTCCTCTGGTCCACATAGCCAAACTCCCCTGACTCCTTAGTCAGTGCTAGCTTCAGATGGTCTTCTAGAGCCAGCTCTTCCAGCAACTCATCCGCTAAAGCATCCATCGTTTCAATATAGAAAGCTTGCCCTTCAATGGTCGGCTTCTTCAGAACCTCATTGATGTCGAAGTCAAGCCTTATCTCCTTTCCCAAATGCAAGGCAATCTTCCTATTCTTCACATCTATGATAGCCCCGGCGCTTGCAAGGAATGGTCTCCCTAAGATGAGTGGATCCTTAGGCTCTTCATCCATCTCCAACACGACAAAGTCCGTAGGCACGTTCACACCACTGATTCGCACCGGTAAATCTTCAAGCAGCCCTACTGGTAGCCTCACACTCCTATCAGCCAGTACCAACGAGATCCGACAGTCTTTGAAACGAGTAAAACCAAGCTTCTTAGCCACGGAGTGAGGCATCAGGTTTATGCTAGCTCCGAGATCACATAAGCAACTCTTGAACTCTAGAGGACCTAAAGCGCAGGGTATAGTGAAGCTTCCAGGGTCTCCCAACTTCTTAGGGACTATCTCCTTATGTATCACAGCATTACACTCTTCACTTAGAACAAGTACCTCCTTGCTTTCCTTGTTCTTCTTCACGAGAGTGTCTTTGAAGAATTTGGCGCATTTAGGCATCATTGCAAGGCAGTCAACGAGAGGTAGCTTGATCTCCACGTCCTTAAGATGCTTCTCAAAGAGGAATCTATGCTTCTCTATGAGTTGCTTCTTGAAGCGGCCAGGAAAAGGCAGCTTAGGTACATAAGGTGGAGGCACATAAGCATTCTTCTCCTTAGTGGTTTGCTCAGCTTTCTTCTCAGCAACTGCTTTGTCTCCTCTTCTTGGCCTTTGGATCCAAACGTTGTCAAAGTTAATCTCATCATCATCAGCCGAAGGTTTACCCTCCCCCTCTTGAATTACAACGTCCTCGTTGTTCTTGTTAGAGAGCGGAGGCTCGAGCTCTTTGCCGCTTCTCAACGTTATAGCAATAGCATACTCCTTGGGATTCTGCTCACACTTTCCCGGAAGACTGTTCTGACCACTCGTACTCGCTTTCCCTTTCTCTAGTTGCTTGATCTTGTTGTTTAAGTTGGTGATCTGAGTGGAGAAGTCAGTGAGAGACGAGTCTAGATGAGTGTTCATCTCGGCGAACTTCTGGTTTGTAGAGGCTTGCCCTTGTATTAGCTGTTGAAACATTGCTTGAACCGGATCAACTTGTTGTTGCATCGGTTGTTGCTGCTGAGGTGCAAAGCCCGGAGGGTAGTTAGGTGTATAACCCTTGTTATTTTGATGTTGCCCTTGGAAGTTGTTCTGCCCTTGACCTTGGAAACCGCCACTAAGTTGAAAACCTTTGTTGTAAGGGATGAAAGGTTTTGCTTGCTGAGCAGGGTACACTTGATCTTTAGGGTTGGCTACGTTGGTGCTTCGGTAAGAGAGGTTGTTGTTCTGGTAGCCTTGGTTGTAGCCTTGAGATTTGTAGTTGTTCTGTCCCGCTACCCAATTGGCTTCTTCTTGGCTCAACTCTAACTCCTCTTGGTTCTCATCAGCTTCACCAACAAAGTGAACATGCTTCTGATTGGCTAACACCAGCTTATCTATCTTCTCATGCAAAGATTTGAGCTCCTTCTTGTGAGACTCTAACTCTGATCCTCTCGGTGCACGGTCATAATCCTCAGCGTAATTGCCATCACTCAATGCCAATTTTTCTATCAGCTCCATACCCTCTTCTACCTCCTGACCGAGGAAGTTCCCTTTGCTAGCTGTGTCCAGCAACAACCTGATCTTTGGTGAGGCTCCACGGTATATGGTACTGAGTAGTGTCTCCTCGCTGAACCCGTGATGAGGACATTGGATCGTGTAGTCTTTGAAACGCTCTATTGCCTCGTTGAATGTCTCATTGTTCCTTTGAGTGAAACCGCTGATTTCACTTCTCAACCGTGCTGTCTTGGTGCTTGGAAGTTATTGTTTTGCACAGGAGGAGGAGTGATCCCAAACCTATTGTGATGAGTATTGGGAGCATCTCCAGCTCCTATGATCCTTGGGGGTTTAGCCGCGTGTTGGGGGTTTCCATTGCCTCGTCCTGCTGCCCCGTGAGCTGGAGGAGGTCCTTCTGGATGCTCGTGTTCAGCCATAGCTTCAAAGTCAACCAAACCGTGTTGTACAATCTCCTCAAAGGCTCTTGTTTGTTCTCTGACTCTCCTTTGCCGTGAGTGACCAAGTTGATGAATGTTGTCTAAGGGTTGTAGTAGATTGTTGTCTCCCCTTGAACGAAGATTCATGTACCTAAAAACACACGTTTGAGAGTAGAAGGATTAGTAACTTGAAAAGGTAAAGACTTAGTCTTTGCTAAGTCCCAAATCTCTATGTTCTCTAAACAGTCCTAGGATGGCAACGGCGCCATTTGATAAACACTCTTTTTGAGAGATCGACCATCCCTTTTGATAGACACTCTTTTTGAGCAAGGGTTAAATTGCAGTGAGGTTATCAAACTCAAATGCAAGACATGTTGAAGTACAACAAGCAATAGAGAGTCAATCCATGCCTAGGATGATAGAGAATGCACAAAGAATACAAGGACTAATGCAAATCTAAGCGAAATGAGATGATTTATGAGAAAATCTCTAAAAACTAGATGCAGCAACTTAAATAGAATGCAACCTATTTTAAAAATACTAGAAATGAAGAAACTACCACGAGAAACAAAGAGAATAATTAAAAGAGAAAGCTTCGAATTATTAAAATTCGACTAGTGGATCGACCAATCGATCTCCCACTAGATCGAGCAGTAACAATCGATCTCGTCTAAAAATGCAAGAACAGTAAAACTAAGGACCAGGATGCTATCAGAGATCAAGCGAAAGACGAGATAAGATGTAAAGATGCTAAAGGAAAGGGCCTAGGGTTGAGATTCATGGTCAGGGGTTTCAAAGGTTCGACCTTGGGTTTAAAACTTAAAATCGACTCACTTGGTGAGGATCTCTAAGCCTTGAAAACTAAGCATGATCTATCTGTGGCTTTCGGTATAGATCACTCCTTCATCCTCTCCTCCAAACCCATGGCTTTTGGTGGAAAGAGAGGTCGAAGGGCAAGGAAAACAGATTTCAAATGAATGGCTTAACTAATCCCCCAAACTTCCGTGGCTTTTGGGAAGGGGTAACTAGTCTCTAAGGTGTGATCTTCCGAGGCTCCTGAATCCTGTCAAGGTAAGGAACCTCTCGGATCATGAAGCTCTTGGCGTGAGAGTCTTCAAGCATTGAGATCTCAACACCTTAGAAGAGATAGCCATTGAAAACGTTTAGAAAAACCCCAAGATCGAAACCCTTTAGACCCCTTAATCCTCTCAACCCCGAACCCAAATAAACTACTCACTACACATAGAGTATATCAAGCAAAGTATGTGAAACGAAACGATGAACATGAAAAGAAAACTAAATTGAACGGAAATGATTCGATTACAAAGCTTAAGAAAAACGCGAGTTCAACAATGGTGTTCTTCACGAAAACGAGAGAGAAAACATAAAGAAGAAGATAAGGATCTCAAATTGTTGTGGGAAAAGGACGTCGCCGCCTTCCCAAAATGCCGAAACAAGCTGATGGTCCCCCCCTCGCTAGCGGCCAAAAACGGTTGAAAGGACAGAGATCGATTCCAAGATCGAGCGGTTCTCTCGATCATATCCGGACATCGTGTCTTTGGCTCGATCTGGGTCTCGATCATCATCGGCGAATCGAGTGTTGCATCCGATCTCGGTATCGATCTTCGGCTGGATCGAGTGGTGTACTCAATATGACTCTCGCTCTGCATGGCGTCATTTACGTCCGTACCGTTTGATTGATTGCTTCACTCGATCCTTGTCTCGATCATTCTCCTTGGATCGCCTGGTTGGCTCGATCTTCTGGTCAATCAACTTCTAGATCGACCGGCCATACTCGATCTGCTCCTCGATCTCTGATCCTTAGCATATATCCGAGCTCCCCTGAACTGCTACATCAGCCTCAACATGTCCACGAACCTCCACGACTCCAAAGCAGCCAGAAACAACCTGAATATGATGCAAAATGCAAGGAAAATGCGTATGCTGATGCAAGAATGCTCTAGGACCCTAAGTGATGCAATCTAACCTAAAACGTGATACAAATGCATGAAAAGCTAACTAATGAGTATGCAAAATATATGCAATATGCAGTAACATCAATGCATAATGCAAGAAACATACGAATGCTATTGCGAAAGTGCTCTAGGACCTAAAATGGTGCAAACTAGCCTATAAGGCAAGATGAATGCATGACAACTATCCTAAATGCATGCAAAATATGCAAAATATATACTAATATCAATTATCAACTAATAGTAAAAGAAAATCTTTTGAGATAATAGCAAAACAAGAAGTTTTCCTAATACTTTGGTGATTTAAAAAAAATATTAGCCTAATCCCTAGCTAATCATTTAACTAAATCACAAAAAGTGATTTTCTTGAAAAATTAAGCAAGCAGATCAAGCAACTCGAAAATACCTTTATATGAGAAGAAAATGAAATGCTCTAGTCTTTTAAAAACACAAACTCGCTCTCTCTCTTTTTGTTTTGTAAAAATCAGTTTTTTGCAAAGTAAAGATAAAAAGAGCAAAGAGAGGTTTTAAAGACAAAAAATCTTTGGACACATGCACAAGTGGTTTCTGAAAAAGCTTGGTCAAAGCACATATTTCATGGTCAAAGATGCTTTCCTTGACCATGATTTGAATTTAAAAACAGGAGGGAAAGAGAAAAGAGAGGGAAACAAAAACTTACCTCGGCAAGAGATCGAGTCCATTTGGTCGATCTAGGACTCGATCTCATGCCCATGTTGACTAGGATCAAGAGGGTTGATCGATCAGGGACTCGATTTATATTGCATCGAGTCCTAGATCAAGTGTGCCCCCTCGTTCCATCATTTTTGGTCACTCAGGCTATGCTCCTTGGATCGAGGCACGTGATCGATTTGGGGGTCGTTTGGACAAAGATCAAGTGGCAGATCGAGTAGACTGATCGATCTAACCTCGAGGATCGAGTGAGGTCAGTCGATCCACACCTCGTTTGCATTTCAAGCTAAACGTATTGGTGGTATATCCTCTCATGATCGACTGACTCACTCGATTGTCTACTCGATCTCGTCTAGATCGATTGACTCCTCTCGATTCACTAGCTCGATCTAGTAAAGATCGAGCCAGGATAAGTTGATCTAGCACTCGATCTTTAGCCTATACTTTACCTTTCTCGCCTCTTTTGACTCCAAGATCATGATCTCCAATCACCTATCCTTTCACCTACACATTTAAACATAAAAAGCATAAAACTGAAACAGAAAGGAAGCAAAAATATATACAAGATAGACATGGGAATTCCTCCCAAGTGCGCTTTCTTTAACGTCTTTAGCTAGAGTTTACTTGGTTTAGGCTAGAGGTGGGTCTTGGAGGAGCATTGTGGTGCTCTCCTTGCTGCAATCGCTCGCCAGGTAGGGCTTGACTCTATGTCCATTAACTGTGAAAGCATTACCACTCTTGCAACCAATATAACCGCTCCATAAGGTAGGACTTCTTTGATCTCAAAAGTTCCACACCATCTAGACTTCAGCTTTCCAGGGAACAGCTTCAACCTCAAGTTGTAGTGTAGCACCAGACTGCCTTCCCTTAACTCCTTATGAACCAGCTTCTTGTCATGAACTGCCTTACTCCTTTTCCTTGTAGATCTTAGCACACTCGTAGGCGTCCAATCTTAGCTCATCAAGCTCATAGAGTTGAATCAACCTCTTCTCCTGTGCCGTCTTGAGGTTGTAGTTCAGCTGCTTCACGGCCCACAGTGCTCTATGCTCTAGCTCCACAGGGAGGTGACATGCCTTGCCATAAAGGAGAGTGAAGGTAGTGGTACCAATAGGAGTCTTGAAGGCGGTCCTATACACCCATAAAGCATCGTCTTGCTTACTTGCCTAATCCTTCCGTGTTGCTCCCATTAACTGTGAAAGCATTACCACTCTTGCAACCAATATAACCGCTCCATAAGGTAGGACTTCTTTGATCTCAAAAGTTCCACACCATCTAGACTTCAGCTTTCTAGGGAACAGCTTCAACCTCAAGTTGTAGTGTAGCACCAGACTGTCTTCCCTTAACTCCTTATGAACCAGCTTCTTGTCATGAACTGCCTTACTCCTTTTCCTTGTAGATCTTAGCACACTCGTAGGCGTCCAATCTTAGCTCATCAAGCTCATAGAGTTGAATCAACCTCTTCTCCTGTGCCGTCTTGAGGTTGTAGTTCAGCTGCTTCACGGCCCACAGTGCTCTATGCTCTAGCTCCACAGGGAGGTGACATGCCTTGCCATAAAGGAGAGTGAAGGTAGTGGTACCAATAGGAGTCTTGAAGGCGGTCCTATACACCCATAAAGCATCGTCTTGCTTACTTGCCTAATCCTTCCGTGTTGCTCCCACTGTCCTCTCTAAGATAGCCTTGATCTGTCTATTAGAGACCTCTACTTGCCCACTAGTTTGTGGGTGATAAGGTGTTGCTACCTCGTGCTTCGCTCCATACTTCTTCAAGAGACTTCCAAACACTTTGTTGATGAAGTGGCTGCTGATGTTACCGCATATTGCATACATTTTGCATACATATTAGTTAGATTTTCATGCATTTACATCACACTTTAGACTAGATTGCATCACTTAGGGTCCTAGAGCATTCTCACACCAGCATACGCATGTTCCTTGCATTTTGCATCACATTCAGGTTGTTTCTGGCTACTTTGGAGTCGTGGAGGTTCGTGGACGTGCTGAAGCTGTTGTGGCGGTTCGTGGAAGGTCGGATGTTTGCTAAGGACCAGAGATCGGGAAGCAGATCAAGCATGGCAGGTCGATCTAGATGAGATCGACCAGAAGATCGAGAAAACCAGGCGATCCAAGGGGAATGATCGAGACGAAGATCGAGTGAAGCAATCGATCAAACGGTACGGACGTAAATGACGCCATGCAGAGCGAGAGCCGGATCGAGTCCACCACTCGATCCAACCAAAGATCGATACCAAGATCGGATGCAACACTCGATCCGCCGAAGATGATCGAGACCCAGATCGAGTTGAAGACACGATGTCCGAAGATGTTCGAGAGAGCCGCTCGATCCCGAAGTCGATCTCTGTCCTTTCAACCACTTTTGGCCGCTAGCGAGGGGGGGACCATCGAGTTGTTTTCGCTATTTTGGGAAGGCGGCGACGTCCTTTTCACACACAACTTTTCAGTCTTATCTTTTTTATGCTTTTCTCTCTGGTTTTGGAGAGAATCCACCATTGTCGAACTTGAATTTCTTTTCCTTGCTTTGTCTTCGAATCGCTTGAGTTTAATCTAGTTTTCTTTTCCTGTTCATCGTTTCTTTCTTCATGCTTTGCTTGATTTATCTTATGTGTAGTGAGTAGTTCATTTGGATTCGGGGTTGAGAGGATTCAAGGGGTCAAAAGGGTTTCGATCTTGGGGTTTTCTAGTGTTTAATGGCTATCCCTTCTAGGGTGTCGAGTTCCTAAAGCTTAAAGACTCTCACGCCAAGAGCTTTATGATCCTAGAGGTTCCTTACCTTGACAGGATTCAGGGACCTCTGAAGATCACACCCTAGAGACTAGTTACCCCTTCCCAAAAGCCATGGAAGTTTGGGGGACTAGTTAAGCCATTCGTTTGAAATCTGTTTTTACTGCCCTTCAACCTCTCTTTCCACCAAAATCCATGGGTTTGGAGGAGAAGATGAAGGAGTGATCTATACTGAAAGCCACGGATAGATCTTATTTTGTTTTCAAGGCTTAGAGATTCTCACAAAGTGAGCCGATTTAAAGTTTTCAACCCAAGTTCGGACCTTTGAAACCCCTGACCATGAATCTCAACCCTAGACTCTCTCTCTTAGCTTTTTTACATCTTCTCTCGTCATTCGTTTGATCTTTGATAGCATCCTGGTCGTTAGTTTTATTGTTCTTGTATTTTTAGACGAGATCGATCGTTATTGCTCGATCTAGTGGTCGATCCCATGGTCGATCCACTAGTCGAATTTTAGTAATTTGTAGCTTTGTCCTTTAATTATTCTGTTTGTTCCCCATGGTATTTTGATCATTCCTGGTAATATTAAAATAGTTTTGCATTCCATTTAGTTGCTGCATCTAGTTTTTAGTGATTTTCTCAAAACCTATCTTGTTTCGCTTGGATTTGCAAAGCCCTTTCATTCTCTTTGCATTTTCTGTCATCCTAGGTGTGGATTGACTCTCTCTTGCATAGTTTGCTACAACCTGTCTTGCATTTGAGTTTGATAGCCTCATTGCATACTCACCCTTGCAAAGAATATAGTTATCAAATGGCGCCGTTGCCATCCTTGTTTTAGTTACTAATCATTCTACTCTCAAACGTGTGTCTCTCAGGTACATGAATCTTCGTTCAAGGGGAGACAACAATCTACTACAACCCTTGGACAACATTCATCAGCTTGGTTATTCAGGGCAAAGAAGAGTACGAGAACAAGCCAGAGCCTTTGAGGAGATTGTTCAGCACGGTTTGGTTGACTTTGAAGCAATGGCTGAACACGAGCAACCAGAGGGACCTCCTCCAGCTCACGGGGCAGTGGGAAGGGGCAATGGAAACCCCCAACACACGGCTAGACCCCCAAGGATCATAGGAGCCGGAGATGCTCCCAGTACTCATCACAATAGGTTTGGGATCACTCCTCCTCCTGTACAAAACAACAACTTCGAGATTAAGCCAGGTTTCATCTCCATGGTGCAAAACAACAAGTTCCACGGCTTAGCAATGGAAGATCCCTTGGAGCACCTTGACAATTTCGAGCAAGTATGTGGGATGATCAAGATCAACGGCATATCCGAAGATGCTTTCAAGCTGCGTCTCTTTCCCTTTTTACTCGAAGACAAGGCTACCATCACCTCATGGGCCGAGTGAAAGCGAGTACAAGTAGTCAGAATAGCCTACCGGGCAAGTGTGAGCAAAATCCTAAGGACTATGCCAACGCCATCACGTTAAGAAGCAGCAAAGAGCTAGAACCTCCGGTTACTCCTAAGAACAACGAGGACGTTGTGATTCAAGAGGGGGAGGGTAAGCCTTCAGCTGATGATGAGATTAACTTTAACAATGTCTGGATCCAAGGGCCAAGAAGAGGAGACAAAGCAGTTGCTGAGAAGAAAGCGGAGCAAACTAATAAGGAGAAGAATGCTTATGTACCTCCACCGTATGTACCCAAGCTGCCTTTTCCTGGCCGTTTCAAGAAGCAACTCATAGAGAAGCATAGAATCCTCTTTGAAAAGCATCTTAAGGACGTGGAGATCAAGCTACCTCTTGTTGACTGCCTTGCAATGATGCCTAAATGCGCCAAATTCTTCAAAGACACTCTCGTGAAGAAGAATAAGGAAAGCAAGGAGGTGCTTGTTCTAAGTGAAGAGTGTAGTGCTGTGATACATAAGGAGATTGTCCCTAAGAAGTTGGGAGACCCTGGAAGCTTCACTATACCCTGCGCTTTAGGTCTTTTGGAGTTCAAGAGTTGCCTTTGTGATCTCGGAGCTAGCATAAATCTGATGCCTCATTCCGTGGCGAAGAAGCTTGGCTTTACTCGTTTCAAAGACTGTAGGATCTCGTTGGTACTGGCTGATAGGAGTGTGAGGCTACCAGTGGGGCTGCTTGAAGATCTACCGGTGCAAATCAGTGGTGTGAACGTACCTACGGACTTCGTCGTGTTGGAAATAGATGAAGAGCCTAAGGATCCACTCATCCTAGGAAGGCCATTCCTTGCAACCGCCGGAGCTATCATCGACGTCAAGAACGGGAAGATTGCCTTGCACTTGGGAAAGGATATAAGGCTGGACTTCGATATCAATGAGGTTCTGAAGAAGCCGACCATAGAAGGGCAAGCTTTCTACATTGAAACGATGGATGCCTTAGCGGATGAGTTGCTGGAAGAACTTGCTCAGGAGGACCATCTGAAGCTGGCACTGACAAAGGAGCCAGGAGAGTTTGGCTATGTGGATCAGAGGACCCAGGAGTACGTCAACTTGCTGGATTCTGGGCACATTGTTAAGAAGGATGAAAGCTGCTGCCTGGAGATCGACCCCGAGATCGACGCTATCACTCGATCCAGGAGTCAGATCGACAAGGCAATCGAGAACACAACTCGATCTGGTGCAGCAATCGACAGACAGATCGAGAGGAATGATCGATCCGGAAAAACAATCGAGTCGACGATCGAGAGAGACCTTTCGATCATTTTGGGGTCTAATCAAGAGATCGACTCAGCGTCTCGATCCCTTACTCGATCCACATCAAATCGAGTAAGTGAATCGAGCGAAACTGCTCGATCTAGACGACATCAAGAGCAAATCGACTGGAGGACTCGATTTCAGAAGGGATAGCGGTTGAGGAAAGCAGTCTTAAGGGCCATGCCTCGGGTTCTAAGGAGGGTTCCAAGGAGGAAAGCAACAACAACAGCCACGAGGATGACTGGAGCAAGCTGTTAGCCCCAAAGGTGGACCTTAAGGAGCTCCCAAAAGGGCTAAGGTATGCTTTCTTAGGGCCTAATAACACCTATCCCGTGATTGTGAATGAAAACTTAAGTGATGATGAGTTGCACTCGCTCCTGACTGAGCTGAGAAAGTATAGGAAGGCCATTGGATACTCTTTAAGTGACATCAAGGGCTTTTCACTAATGCTTTGCACTCACAGGATTCACTTGGATAATGAGAACGCCTCTTCTATAGAACATCAAAGGCGTTTGAATCCTAATTTGAAAGAGGTTGTTAAGAAAGAGATCCTTAAGCTTTTAGAGGCTGACGTGATCTATCCCATAAGTGACAGCACGTGGGTTTCTCCTGTACACGTGGGGCCTAAGAAGGGAGGGATCACGGTCATAAGGAATGAAAAAGATGAGCTTATTCCTACTAGAACCATTACTGATCATAGGATGTGTATTGATTATAGGAAACTTAACCTTGCAACTAGGAAAGATCATTTCCCTTTGCCTTTTATTGATCAAATGCTTGAGAGACTTGCTAATCACCCTTACTTCTGTTTCCTCGATGGGTATAGCGTTTTCTTTCAGATACCAATTCACCCAAATGATCAGGAGAAGATGACCTTCACATGTCCCTGTGGTACCTTCGCATATCGAAGGATGCCGTTTGGATTGTGTAATGCACCGGCTACGTTTCAGCGGTGTATGATGTCGATCTTCTCCGATCTAATAGAAGAGATGGTAGAGGTATTCATGGATGAATTCTCTGTCTATGGTGTGTCCTTTTCTGCGTGCTTGTTGAATCTTTGCAGGGTACTAAAGTGTTGTGAAGAAACAAACTTGGTGCTAAACTGTGAGAAATGCCACTTTATGGTTAAGGAAGGGATTGTGCTTGGTCATAAGATATCAGAGAAGGGCATTGAGGTTGATCAGGCTAAAGTGGAAGTCATGATGGGTCTTGAGCCGCCGGTTAACGTTAAGGGAGTCAGAAGTTTCTTAGGACACGCCGGGTTCTATAGGCGCTTCATCAAGGACTTTTCCAAGATTGCACGCCCTCTTACACGGTTGCTGTGCAAAGAAGCTGAGTTTGTGTTTGATGAGGAGTGTTTGCGAGCTTTCGTGACCATCAAAGAAGCCCTTACATCAGCCCCAATATTTCAAGCACTAGACTGGACACTACCCTTTGAGATCATGTGTGATGCTAGTGACTACATCGTAGGAGCCGTTTTTGGTCAGAAGAAAGACAAGAAGCTGCACGTGATTTACTATGCTTTAAGAACCTTGGTTGACACGCAAACAAGGTACACTACTACAGAAAAGGAGTTGCTTGCAGTAGTGTTCGCCTTTGAGAAGTTCCGGTCATATCTCGTGGGTTCCAAAGCTATTGTCTACACAGATCACGCGGCTTTGCGATACATCTATTCGAAGAAAGACACTAAGCCTCGGCTTTTGAGGTGGATTCTCTTGCTCCAGGAGTTTGACATGGAGATTAAAGACAAGAAGGGAATAGAAAACGGAGTCGCTGACCATCTCTCACGGCTAAGGATCAACGAGTCTCTCCCCTTAGATGACTCTCTTCCAGAAGAGCAACTAATGGCGATCACCACGGCTGTTTGTGGAAAGCTAGAGGGGCGGTTTGAAGAGGTGTTGAGTTTCAAAGAGGAGGATCTACCGTGGTATGCTGATGTCGTGAACTATTTAGCGTGTGGTGAGGAGCCAACAAATCTCAACAGCTAACACAAGAAGCGGTTCATGAGAGAGGCTAGTGACTACTTTTGGGACGAGCCCTACTTATACAAGAGAAGAGTAGACAGTTTGTACCGGAGGTGTGTTATAAAGGAAGAAGCTAGAGACATCCTCTATCACTGTCATGGCTCTTCCTACGGAGGACACTTCGCTTCATTCAAGATTGCCACGAAAGTGTTGCAAGCCGGTTTCTGGTGGCCGTCCATCTTCGAAGACGCACACGACTTTGTGAAGAGTTGTGAGGCATGTCAACTAGCAGGGAATATCACTAAGAGGAACGAAATGCCTCAGGTTCCCATCTTCGAGGTTGACGTGTTCGACGCGTGGGGCATAGACTTCATGGGGCCATTTTCTTCTTCATATGGCAACAAGTACATCTTAGTAGCAGTGGATTATGTCTCTAAATGGGTTGAGGCTGTTGCTTCCCCTACAAACGATTCTAAGGTGGTGATCAAGCTGTTCAAGAGTATAATTTTCCCGAGGTTAGGGGTACCTAAGGTGGTTATAAGCGACGGAGGGAGCCACTTCATAAACAAGGTTTTTAAGAACCTCTTGAGAAAGTATGGCGTTAAGCATAAGGTGGCTACACCATATCATCCTCAAACAAGCGGTCAAGTGGAAGTCTCCAACCGGCAAATCAAGGCTATGCTAGAGAAGACTGTCGGAGCAACAAGGAAAGACTGGGCAGTGAAGCTGGACGACGCTCTTTGGGCCTACCGTACCGCTTTCAAAACACCGATTGGTACAACCCCTTTCACTCTACTCTATGGCAAGGGCTGTCATCTCCCAGTTGAGCTGGAACACCGTGCGTTGTGGGCTGTGAAGAGGCTGAGCTTTGACCTCAAGACTGCTCAAGAGAGGCTCCTCATTCAGCTACATGAACTGGACGAGTTAAGACTGAACGCTTATGAGAGCTCTCGGATATACAAGGAGCGGACTAAGGAAGCTCATGACAAGAAGTTGGTTGCCAAGGAGCTTAAGGAAGGAGGTTTAGTGTTGCTGTACAATTCAAGACTCAAACTCTTCCCGGGAAAGCTGAAGTCAAGGTGGAGCGGGCCGTTTGTGATCCAAGAATTGCTGCCTTATGGAGCTGTTACATTGATGGGAGAGAGTGGCAATGCATTCACCGTCAACGGACATAGAGTCAAGCCTTACTTGGCAGACAGCTATGACAAGGAGAGTACCTCGGTGCTTCTCCAAGACCCACCATCCGCCTAAACCAAGTAAAGTCTAGCTAAAGACGTTAAAGAAAGCGCACTTGGGAGGCATTCCCATGTCTATCCTGTACATATTTCTGCTTTATTTCTCTTTCAGTTTTATGTATTTATTTTGCAAGTATGTAGGAGCAGGTATGAGGAGTCTAGACCTCCATCTTGAAGTCCAAAAGAGGCGATAGGGGTTAAGAAAAGGCTAGAGATCAAGTGCAAGATCGACTGATCCTGACTCGATCTTTGCTAGATCGAGTAAGTGAACGAGAGGAGCCAGTCGATCTAGACGAGAACGAGTGATAAGATCGATCTAGACGAAAATGGATCGACCGATCTAATTTCTCTCGGGAAAATCCGTTGAAAATAGATCGATCACTCGACTCGCTCCATCACTCGATCTATGCCAAATCGACCCCCAAATCGAGGAAGTAGCTCGATTATGAGGACATAGCCGTGGAGCCAACATCTCAATGATCGAGGGAGCCAATCGATCCAAGACTTGATTCATCATGGATCGAGTCACAAATCGAGTAACCCTCTTGATCTAAGCCATTATGGGCATGAGATCGAGTCCTAGATCGACCAAACGGACTCGATCTCATGTCGAGGTAACATTTTCTTTCCCTCCTTTATTCTTTTCCCTCCAATTTTTAAATTTAAAACTTGGTCAAGGCAAGCATCTTTGACCATGAAAGATGTGCCTTGACCAAGACTTTGTCAGAAAACCACATTTACTACCCATGGTTTTGCCTTTTGCTTAGCCTTTAAATATTTCAATAACTTCTCACCCTCTCATTCTTGTTTTCTCGGAAATTTTAAACAAAGAGAGTGAGAGTTTTTTGTTTTCAAAGGCTAGCAAGGCTCTTTAACATTCTTGCAAAGGTATTTTCGGAGTTTAATGAAATAGTTTTAGGAAAATTTCCTTTTAATTCGCAAGATATTGTTCTAGATGATAGAGCCGTTTTTGAATTTTAAAATTTAGCTAAGTAAAAGGAATAATTCTAGATTTTCTAGTATCTAAAGATTTGATTCTCCTTTATTTTGCTATAATTTTTATTAATTCCCCAAAATTCTAGGGTAGTAGTTATAAGCTTTCTCCTTCTCCTCTCTTATTCTCTCATCAAACCACCGTTTTGCTTATCAAACTTCTTGAGAAATTTGTTTCAGGTACAATGGCCCCCAAAGAACGAGAGAAGAGACAGCACAAGAGGGAGAAGGACAAGAGGTGGCTGTTCAAGAGAGGGTCAGATGGAGTAAGGATGAGAAGAGGGACAAGAAACGGCTTGAAAGGCTTCGGTTTGAGCCTACCAAGTTTGCGGATCGGGAGCTGCTGTTCAAGCTAGGGATTCCTGGGGATTTCGACCAACTCCTCAAGAACATTGGCTTAAGATGTCTGTCACGGATGGATTACCCAACCATTCCAGAAGTCACAATAGACTTCCTTCCCACGTTGGAGTTTCGTTACGAGAACCCTAGCGCACCCGTTCCTTCACAAGGTCGCCTCACCTTCAAGGTTGGACGTCAAGCCTTCAGCCTCTCCATCCCCGAGCTATGTCAAGCGTATGGTCTCAACACAGCTGCCACCAAGGTCGAGTTCCCCTCCTTCAAGCGAGCAAATGACTTTTGGGACCTGATTAGCAACGAAGACTACAAAGCCAACACCGCCAAGATCAAGAGGGTGAGAAGCCCGGTGCTGAGGTACACTTTGAAGCTGATCGCCAACACGTTTAGCGGAAGATCAGTTGCTCCCACGGTCACAAAGACCGAGCTTTGCTTCCTGTTCCAAGGCGTGAAGCACTTGTTGTGTGACCCAGATGAGAATGACGAGCCTATGGAGGATGAGCTCGGCGACGAGGTGAACTATGGATGTGTGCTTGCTGCCTCCTTGGTGAAATACAAGGCAGCCTCTTCTTTCATTGGGGGCTTCCTCACTCCTCTATTCTTGCAAACTGGTGTGCCTATACACGACTTCGCACACGTACCAGCCAGAGCTTTCATGGATGAGGTCTACATGAGGAATACCGACAGCTTGGGACGCACGACAGCAGAAGGGTTCTACGCTTACCTTTTCATAGACGACAAAAACGAGAAGAGAGTGTGCATCCTGCCAAACAAAGACGAGACCGAGCTGCTTGGGGTTGGGAACATCGAGTTCTTGCCAACGGAAGAGGAGTGCTTTGCTCCTCTAGGAGGACCGCCTGCCCCAGCGATTGCTCCTCATCGGGAAGATGAGATGCCGAAGCCTACACCCTTCCCAAGTTAGACTTTGAGCCGAGAACCAAAACAGAGAAGTTCCTAGCATCGGTTGTGCAGATGCAAAGGAAAATCAACAAGTGGCAAGGCAAAATGCTCATAAAACTTGCCAAGAAGGTCAAGGCACTTCAAGGAGGCTCGCCTAAGAAAGATGCAAGTGAGGAAGTTCACCAACCCAAGAAGAGGAGGCTGTCAACCGGTGGAGTAGTCATCCGTGAGACTCAAGGCAGCAACATTCAGCCGACGCGCCTTTCTCTCCAAGAACCAACCGACAAGGGCAAAACGATAGTCTCTAGATCCTCTGGAACATCCTCAAGTTCCAGCCGAGACTAGACAAGAGGTAACAACCTTCTTCCATTGTACATAACCGCTCATATTTGCATCTTTTTGCTTTGTGTGTTGGTGCTCCTTTGAATTTGTTTGCCACCGGGACGGTGTCAAGCAAGTTTGGGGGAGTACATGTGTGGTTTGACATGTGTTTTCTGATCTTATTTTCCTTTAGTATCCTTGAGTCTTTAGTTCATGAAAAATTAAATTTTTAAAAAAATTTCAAAGATTCATGTAGTTGCATTCATCTTGTCAAAACATGTTAGCGTTGAGTCTAGAATTTCTCTTAGCATCTAGGTTGTTTGCATTTGCATAAGGGGTTAAAGTTTCTTAAAAGGTGTTTTATACTCATGAATTGTTTCAATACCCTAGTTAGTAGTTCTCTAATGCTTTGCCTATGCTTTGCCTATGCTTTGAAAGTAAGTTCTTACCATGCTTGGATCACTTGCTATGATTTTCGTGACTTGAATTGAACTCTCATGATTTGAAACTTGTCCTAATAAGTGAAAACCTTAATCTGAAATTTTAATTATCATCCTTATGCATTTGAAAATGAACACATGGATTTTAAAATATTTAGGCTCTCTTCTTCCTTTTTACCACTCTTTGTGAGCCTAAGTAGAACTCCCACCTTGACCCTTACCCTTCTTTGAAGCCAAATATTTCTTGTGTGACATCATTGTGAGGCCTTCTTTTTCGGTTTTGAACTTAGCATAAAGTGTTAGGTTTAGGCGACATGATTTGGTTCTCATATGATTACTAGCTTTGCATTTTGAAGCTAGGTATAGGCTTAGATAAGTTTGGGGGATCATTGGGGTTGTCTTCATGTCTATTTGTTCTCGGTTTCAAAAAAAAAAGAGTTTGGTGTTTAAAAGAAAGAAATGGGTTTTAAGTGAAAAGTTGTGTTTAAAAACTAAATATATGCTCTAATAAATTTCAGAAGGTAGCTCTCCTAAATAAATAAAAAAAAAAAAGAGCCTAAGTGCCAAATAAAAATAAAATAAAAAGACAAAAAGACAAAAAAAAATAAATAAGAGAGCTACCAATAAGAAATAGTTAAAGAGCAAAATTACTTTCAACCTTTTCACTAGCCTAAAGAGTTAAAAATATTTTCTGTTTTGAATTGGAGAATGCTAAGCTTTGGATAAAAGGGGTAGATTCTAAGTGGTGAGTGAGGATGAAAGTTAATAAATGAGAGGGGTTTAGGATC
The DNA here is from genome assembly GCA_911865555.2 of Thlaspi arvense. Taxonomy (NCBI): domain Eukaryota; kingdom Viridiplantae; phylum Streptophyta; class Magnoliopsida; order Brassicales; family Brassicaceae; genus Thlaspi; species Thlaspi arvense. The sequence continues at coordinate 27,297,837 of OU466860.2, forward strand.
ATTGTTAGTTTACGTGGGTAGATGAGAATCTGATCATGTATGCATCAATTGCCTTCACCTTTAGCATTATGCATAAAGTTCTTGCCACTTTTGAGAGAAACCCTTGTTTTGATTGAAAACCCTTTTCAAATGAGATCATTCTATGCTCATAACCTACACCCTTAGCCAAATGTGTTTTGTTTTAAAGTGCATAAGTTTGATTCATGGTTCGGATGTTAATGAATGTTAAAGGATGAGTTTCTTTGATTGTTAGGAATAGGAGAGTCATGATCTGAATTTCTTTGTGTAATGAGTATGGCTAAGTTCTTTGGAGTATGAGTGTGTGCCTAGCATTTTAGAACTGTTAACTAGGACATTGAGATTGATTCATTTGAAAGGCACATTTGCAAGAAGCTTAAAACCCCCATTCGTTTTTTTTTAAAAACCTCTCTTCCTTACTTATTTTCTGTTGCTTGAGGGCAAGCAAGAAGTAAGTTTGGGGGAGTTGATGTTACAGCATATTGCATACATTTTGCTTACATAATAGTTAGCTTTTCATGCATTTACATCACACTTTAGACTAGATTGCATCACTTAGGGTCCTAGAGCATTCTCGCACCAGTATACGCATGTTCCTTGCATTTTGCATCACATTCAGGTTGTTTCTGGCTACTTTGGAGTCGTGGAGGTTCGTGGACGTGCTGAAGCTGTTGTGGCGGTTCGTGGAAGGTCGAATGTTTGCTAAGGACCAGAGATCAGGAAGCAGATCGAGCATGGCAGGTCGATCTAGATGAGATCGACCAGAAGATCGAGAAAACCAGGCGATCCAAGGGGAATGATCGAGACGAAGATCGAGTAAAGCAATCAATTAAACGGTACGGACGTAAATGACGCCATGCAGAGCGAGAGCCAGATCGATTCCACCACTCGATCCAACCAAAGATCGATACCAAGATCGGATGCAACACTCTATCCGCCGAAGATGATCGAGACCCAGATCGAGTTGAAGACACGATGTCCGAAGATGATCGAGAGAGCCGCTCGATCCCGAAGTCGATCTCTGTCCTTTCAACCGCTTTTGGCCGCTAACGAGGGGGGGACCATCGAGTTGTTTTCGCCATTTTGGGAAGGCGGCGACATCCTTTTCACACACAACTTTTCAGTCTTATCTTTTTTATGCTTTTCTCTCTGGTTTTGGAGAGAATCCACCATTGTCGAACTTGAAGTTTTTTTCCTTGCTTCGTATTCGAATCGCTTGAGTTTAATCTAGTTTTCTTTTCATGTTCATCGTTTCTTTCTTCATGCTTTGCTTGATTTATCTTATGTGTCGTGAGTAGTTCATTTAGGTTCGGAGTTGAGAGGATTCAAGGGGTCAAAAGGGTTTCGATCTTGGGGTTTTCTAGTGTTTAATGGCTATCTCTTCAAGGGTGTCGAGTTCCTAAAGCTTAAAGACTCTCACGCCAAGAGCTTTATGATTAGAGAGGTTCCTTACCTTGTCAGGATTCAGGGACCTCTGAAGATCACACCCTAGAGACTAGTTACCCCTTCCCAAAAGCCATGGAAGTTTGGGGGACTAGTTAAGCCATTCGTTTGAAATCTGTTTTTCCTGCCCTTCAACCTCTCTTTCCACCGAAAGCCATGGGTTTGGAGGAGAGGATGAAGGAGTGATCTATACCGAAAGCCACGGATAGATCTTATTTCGTTTTCAAGGCTTAGAGATTCTCACAAAGTGAGCCGATTTAAAGTTTTCAACCCAAGTTCGGACCTTTGAAACCCCTGACCATGAATCTCAACCCTAGACTCTCTCTCTTAGCATTTTTACATCTTCTCTCGTCATTCGTTTGATCTTTGATAGCATCCTGGTCGTTAGTTTTACTGTTCTTGTATTTTTAGACGAGATCGATCGTTATTGCTCGATCTAGTGGTCGATCCCATGGTCGATCTACTAGTCGAATTTTAGTAATTTGTAGCTTTGTCCTTTAATTATTCTGTGTGTTCCTCATGGTAGTTTGATCATTCCAGGTAATATTAAAATAGTTTTGCATTCCATTTAGTTGCAGCATCTTGTTTTTAGGGATTTTCTCAAAACCTATCTTCTTTCGCTGAGATTTGCAAAGCCCTTGCATTCTCTTTGCATTTTCTATCATCCTAGGTGTGGATTGACTCTCTCTTGCATACTGTGCTACAACCTGTCTTGCATTTGAGTTTGATAGCCTCATTGCATACTCACCCTTGCAAAGAATATAGTTATCAGCTGCCCCCATCACTGATCACTACTTTTGGAACTCCAAACCGTGGGAAGATGATGGTCTTGAAGAGCTTAACCACCACCTTTGAGTCGTTAGTTGGGGAAGCTGTAGCCTCAACCCACTTTGACACATAATCAACAGTCACCAGATGAATTTGTTGCCATAAGAAGATGGGAATGGACCCATGTAGTCAACCCCCCAAGCACCAAAACATCAACTTCAAAGATTGGCAGCTGAGGCATCTCGTTCCTCTTTGTGATGTTCCCTGCCCTTTGACATGCTTCACAAGACTTAACAAACTCATGAGCATCCTTATATAGCGATGGCCACCAAAACCCGGCGTGTAAGCCCTTTGTTGCCGTCTTGAAAGAAGCAAAATGACATCCATAGGATGAACCGTGACAATGAAGGAGGATGTCTTTAGCTTCCTCTCTTGTTACACACCTTCTGTAAAGGCTGTCTACTCCCCTCTTGTACGGGTAAGGCTCGTCCCAAAAGTATTGAGAGACATTCCTCATGAACTTCTTCTTGTGCTAGTGGTCAAGATGAGTAGGCTCCTCTCCACAAGCTAAGAAGTTGACTATATCTGCATACCAAGGTAGATCTTCTTCTCTCAAACTCAAAACTTCTTCAAACTGATCTTCTAACCGTGTGCATACAACCGTGTTGACCATAATGAGCTGCTCTTCAGGGAGTGAATCATCCAAAGGTAACGCTTCATTGACTCTCATCCTAGAAAATTAATCAGCGACACCATTCTCAATCCCCTTCTTGTCTTTTATCTCCATATCAAACTCTTGTAGAAGAAGAATCCACCTAAAGAGCCTCTGCTTGGTATCCTTCTTAGAGTATATATACCTTAAAGCAGCGTGATCTATGTATACAACAACCTTAGAGCCCACCTAGTATGATCTGAACTTCTCAAAAGCAAACACAACGGCCTTCAGCTCCTTCTCGGTTGTAGCATATCTCACTTGCGTGTCATCCAAGGTACGACTGGCGTAGTAGATAACATGCAACCTCTTGTCTTTCCTCTGCCCTAGAACAGCTACCATGGCGTAGTCACTCGCATCGCACAGGATCTCGAAGGGTAAGCTCCAATCTGGTGCTTGTACTATAGGTGCCGTGACAAGAGCCTCCTTGATGGTCTTGAAAGCGTGAAGACACTCCTCATCAAAAACAAACTCAGCTTCTTTGCATAACAGCCGTGTAAGAGGGCGAGCTATCTTGGAGAAATCCTTGATAAACCGCCTATAGAAGCCAACGTGCCCTAAGAAACTCCTTATCCCCTTGACATTAACCGGTGGCTCAAGACTCAGCTTCTTTGCTCAGATATCTTGTGACCGAGTACAATCCCTTCCTTCACCATGAAGTGACACTTCTCCCAGTTCAGCACCAAGTTTGTCTCCTCACATCTCTTGAGTACCTTGCAAAGATTTGACAAACAAGCAAAAAAGGACGCACCATACACAGAAAAATCATCCATAAATACTTCCACCATTTCCTCTATAAGATGAGAGAAGATAGACATCATGCACCTTTGAAAGGTTGCTGGTGCATTACATAACCCAAAAGGCATCCTTCGATAAGTGAAGGTACCATAAGGGCATGTGAAAGTCGTCTTCTCTTGATCGTTAGGATGGATTGGTATTTGAAAGAAACCACTATAACCATCAAGAAAGCAGTAATATGGGTGATTAGCTAATCTTTCAAGCATCTGATCAATAAAGGGAAGCTGAGTTAAGCTTCCTATAACCAATACACATTCTATGTCCAGTTATGGTTCTTGTAGGAATCAACTCATCTTTTTCATTCTTAATGACCGTGATACCCCCTTTCTTTGGTACCACATGGACCGGAGAGACCCACAGGGTATATCACGTCAGCCTCTAACAGTTTTAAGATCTCTTTCTTCACTACTTCTTTCAAATTTGGGTTTAAGCGTCTTTAATGTTTAATAGAAGAATTCTCTAAGTGAATCCTATGAGTGCAAAGCATTGGTGAAAGGCCCTTGATGTCACTTAGAGAGTACCCAATGGCATTTCTATACCTTCTCAGCTCAATAAGGAGCGAGTGCAACTTATCATCACTGAAGTTTTCATTCACAATCACAGGATAAGTCTCATTAAGCCCTAAGAAAACAAATGTTAGCCCTTTTGGGAGCTCCTTTAGGTCCACCTTTGGGGCAAGCAGCTCGCTCCAGTCCTCCTCGTGACTTATGTTGACGTTGCCGTCCTCAGTAGCCTCCTTAGAACCCGAGTCATGAGCTTTAAGACTGCTTTCTTGAACCGCTGTTCCCTCTGAGATCGAGTCATCCAGTCAATCTTCCACTCGTTCTGGTCCGGATCGACTAACTTCACTCGATTCACCTACTCGATTTGATGTGGATCGAGCAGGAGATCGAGTCCCCAACTCATTCTCTGAACTGATCGATTGGCCTCTCTCGATCTTCTCATCGTTCTCTTTTCTGGATCAACCATGTAAATCTCAACCATGTAAATCTCAACCATGTAAGCTCTCTCTGCGCAAGGGACGAAGTCCGGAAGGGGTACACCAGCTTGAACAAACATCGGAGTGAGGAAGCCTCCTATCAGCGCCGAGCTTGCCTTGCATCTCATCGCCCATGCCTTGTACTTCATCAAAGAGGCAGCCAAGATGCATCCGTAGTTAACATCATCTCCGAGCTCGTCCTCCATCGGCTCGTCGTTCTCCTTAGGATCACACAGAAGATGCTTAACGCCTTGGAACAAGAAACACAGGTCGTTCTTGGTGACTGTAGGAGCCATGGACCGTCCACTGAAGGTGTTGGCGATGAGCTTGAGCGTGTATCTCAGCACAGGACTGCAGACTCTCATGATCTTGGCCGTGTTCGCCTTGTAGTCATCGTTGCTGATCAGATCCCACAAGTCGTTGGCTTGAGTGAAAGGAGGAAACTCCACTTGCTTGGCGTCAGCCTTAAGGCCGTAGGCTTGTCTCCTGATCTTGAAGCTGATGTGGCCTTGGGAAGGGGTGGGAAGGCTTGGATTCTTGTAAGTGAACTCCAAAGTGGCGAGGAAATCTATGGTTGCCTCGGGATAGGTTGGACAATCCATTCTTGATAAGCACCGGAGCCCAATGTTCTTGAGAAGCTGATCAAAGTCTCCCAAGATCCCCATCTTAGCCAACAGATCCCTACTCGCGAACTTTGTGGGATCGAACCTTAGCCTTTCCAGCCGTTTATTGGCTTGTTTCTCCTCTTTAGTCCATCTGACCCTCTCCTGAACCACTTCTTGAGCTTCTCCTTCTTTTGCTGTCTCTTCTCTGGTTCTCTTTGGAGCCATGGTACCTGAAACACAAATCTCAAGGAAGAGAATGAGTATAGGCGGCGAAATTGAGAGAAAGAGAAAGTAAGAAAGAAAAACTTCTAACAATAACCCTAGATTTTTGGGGAATTTATAAAAATTGTAGCTACATAATAGAGAAGAAAATCTAGAGATATGATTAAATCTAGAAATTTTCCTAATATTTAGCTACTTCTAAAAATTATCCCAATTCCCTAACAACTAACAATCATCCATAGCAAATAAAAGGAAATTTTCTAAAAGATTTTAAACAATTGAACCGAAAATACCTTTGCAAGGATGAAAGCAGATGTTATTAGCCTTTAGAAATAGAAAATCACACTCTCTCTTTCTTTAGAAAACTCGAAATACAAATGAGAGAGAGTGTGTGGTTGCATGTAAATATAAAGGCTAACAAAAGTGTAAAACCATGGGCAAAACAAGTGGTTTCTGACAAAAGTGTGGCCAAGGCACATCTTTCATGGTCAAAGATGCTTGTCTTGACCACAATTCAAATTTAAAAACCGGAGGGAAAGAAGAAAAGAGGAAAAAAATTTACTTACCTCGGCACGAGATCTAGTCCATTTGGTCGATCTAAGACTCGAACTCATGCCCATGTAGACTAGGATCGAGAGGTTTGATCGATCATGGACTCGATTCAGTTTGCATCGAGTCTTAGATCGATTGTGCTTTGTCATTCCATGATTTTTGGCCACTCAGGCTATGCCCCTTGGATCGAGCCACATGATCGATTTGGGGGTCGTTTGGGCTTAGATCGAGTGGCAGATCGAGTAGACTGATCGATCTAACCTCGAGGATCGAGTGAGGTCAGTCGATCCACACCTCGTTTGCATTTCAAGTTAAATGTATGGGTGGTTTATCCTCTCATGATCGACTGACTCACTCGATTGTCTACTCGGTCTCGTCTAGATCGACTGACTCCTCTCGATTCACAAGCTCGATCTAGCAAAGATAGAGCCAGGATAAGTCGATCTAGCACTCAATCTCTAGCATATACTTCACCTTTTCTTGCCTCTTTGACTCCAAGATCATGATCTACAATCACCTATCCTTTCACCTACACACTTAAACATAAAAAGCATAAAACTGAAATAGAAAGAAAGCAAAAATATATACAAGATAGACATGGGAATGTCTCCCAAGTGCGCTTTCTTAAACGTCTTTAGCTAGACTTTACTTGGTTTAGGCCTGAGGTGAGTTTTGGAGAAGCATGGTGGTGCTCTCCTTGCTGCAATCACTCGCCAAGTAGGGCTTGACTCTGTGCCCATTAACCGTGAAAGCATTACCACTCTTGCCAACCAATGTAACCGCTCCATAGGGTAGAACTTCCTTGATCTCAAATGTTCCACACCATTTAGATTTGAGCTTTCCAGGGAACAGCTTCAACCTCGAGTTGTAGTGTAGCACCAGACTGCCTTCCCTTAACTCCTTATGAACCAGCTTCTTGTCATGAACCGCCTTGGTCCTTTCCTTGTAGATCTTAGCACTCTCGTAGGCATCCAACCGTAGCTCATCAAGCTCATGTAGTTGAATCAACCTTTTCTCCTGCGCTGTCTTGAGACTGAAGTTCAGCTGCTTCACGGCCCACAGTGCTCTATGCTCCAACTCAACAGGAAGATGACATGCCTTGCCGTATAGAAGAGTGAAGGGATTGGTACCTATAGGGGTCTTGAAAGCAGTCTGGTAAGCCCATAGAGCATCATCTAGTTTAACCGCCCAATCTTTCTGAGTTATTCCTACGGTCCTCTCTACGATAGCCTTGATCTGTCTATTCGAGACCTCTACTTGCCCACTAGTTTGTGGGTGATAAGGTGTGGCTACCTTGTGCTTCACGCCTTACTTCTTCAAGAGACTTTCAAACACTTTGTTGATGAAGTGGCTGCCCCCATCACTGATCACTACTTTTGGAACTCCCAACCGTGGGAAGATGATGGTCTTGAAGAGTTTAACCACCACCTTTGAGTCGTTAGTTGGGGAAGCTATAGCCTCAACCCACTTAGACACATAATCAACAGCCACCAAGATGAATTTGTTGTTGTAAGAAGATGGGAAAGGACCCATAAAATCTATCCTCAAGCGTCAAAAACATCTACTTCAAAGATTGGCACCTGAGGCATCTCATTCCTCTTCGTGATGTTTCCGGCTCTTTGACATGCTTCACAAGACTTAAGAAACTCATGAGCATCCTTGAATAGCGATGGCCACCAAAACCTGGCTTGTAATACCTTTGTTGCCGTCTTGAAAGAAGCAAAATGCCCTCCATATAACAAACCGTGGCAATGTAGAAGGATGTCTTGTGCTTCTTCTCTTGAAACACATCTTCTATACAAGCTGTCTACTCCCCTTTTGTACAAGGCTCGTCCCAAAAATAATGAGAGATGTCTCTCATGAACTTCTTCTTGTGGTAGTGGTCAAGATGAGTAGGTTCCTCTCCACAAGCTAAGAACTTCACTATATCAGCATACCAAGGCAGGTTTTCTTCTCTCAAAGCCAAAATATCCTCAAACTGATCCTCTAGCCGTGTGCATACAACCGTGTTGATCATCATGAGTTGCTCTTCAGGAAGTGAATCATCCAAGGGTAAGGCTTCATTCACTCTCATTCTAAAGAGGTGATCAGCAACACCATTCTCTATCCCCTTCTTGTCTTTTATCTCCATATCAAACTCTTGTAGAAGGAGAATCCACCTTAAGAGCCTCGGCTTGGTATCATTCTTAGAGTAGATATACCTCAATGCCGCGTGATCCGTGTATACAACAACCTTAGATCCCACCAAGTATGATCTGAACTTCTCAAAAGCAAACAAAACGGCCAGCAGCTCCTTCTTGGTGGTAGCATATCTCACTTGCATGTCATCCAAGGTACGACTGGCGTAGTAGATAACATGCAACCTCTTGTCTTTCCTCTGACCAAGAACAGCTCCCATGGCGTAGTCACTCGCGTCGCACATGATCTCGAAGGGTAAGCTCCAATCTGGTGCTTGTACTATAGGTACCGTGACAAGAACCTCCTTGATGGTCTTAAAAGCGTGAAGACATTCCTCATCAAAGACAAAGTCAGCTTCCTTGCATAACAACCGTGTAAGAGGGTGAGCTATCTTGGAGAAATCCTTGATAAACTGCCTGTAGAAGCCAGCGTGCCCCAAGAAACTCCTTATCCCTTTGACATTAACCGGCAGCTCAAGACTCATCATGACTTCAATCTTTGCTGTGTCAACCTCTATCCCTTGCTCAGATATCTTCTGAACGAGTACAATCCCTTCCTTCACCATGAAGTGACACTTCTCCCAGTTCAGCACCAAGTTTGTCTCCTCACATCTCTTAAATACCTTGCAAAGATTCAACAAACAAGCAGAAAAGGATGCACCATATACAGAGAAGTCATCCATAAACACTTCTACCATCTCTTCTATAAGATCAGAGAAGATCGACATCATGCACCGTTGGAATGTTGCTGGTGCGTTACACAACCCAAATGGCATCCTTCGATATGCGAAGGTACCATAGGGGCATGTAAAAGTCATCTTCTCTTGATCGTTAGGATGGATTGGTATTTGAAAGAAACCACTATAGCCATCAAGAAAGCAATAGTATGGATGATTAGCAAGTCTCTCAAGCATCTGATCAATAAAAGGAAGAGAAAAGTGATCTTTTCTAGTAGCTGAATTGAGTTTCCTATTGTCTATACACATTCGGTGACCAGTTATGGTTCTAGTAGGAATCAATTCACCTTTTTCATTCTTAATGACTGTGATTCCCCCCTTCTTAGGCACCACGTGGACAGGAGAAACCCATGTGCTGTCACTGATGGGGTATATCACATCAGCCTCTAACATTTTCAGAATCTCTTTTTTAACTACTTCTTTCAAATTCGGGTTTAAGCATTTTTGGTGTTCAATAGAAGAAGAGTTTTCATTATCTAAGTGAATCCTATGAGTGCAAAGCATTAGTGAAAGGCCCTTGATGTCACTTAGAGAGTACCCAATGGCTTTCCTATACTTTCTCAGCTCATTAAGGAGCGAGTACAACTCATCATCACTCAAGTTTTCATTGACAATCATGGGATAAGTCTCATTAAGCCCTAAGAAAGCATACCTTTTCCCTTTTGGGAGCTCCTTTAGGTTCACCTTTGGGGCTAGCAGCTCGCTCCACTCCTCCTCATTGCTTGTGTTGATGTTGCTGTCCTCACTGCCCTCCTTAGACCCCCGAGTCATGAGCCTTAAGACTGCTTTCTTGAACCGTTGTCCCCTCTGAGATCGAGTCATCCAGTTGATCTTCCACTCGTTCTGGTCCGGATCAAGTAACTTCACTTGATTCACCTACTCGATTTGATGTGGATCGAGCAGGAGATCGAGTCCCCGACTCGTTCTCTGAACTGATCGATTGGCCTCTCTCGATCTTCTCGTTGATTGCTGTCCTGGATCGAGTGATCTTCTCGATTTCCTGATCGATCTCTAGGCATCCGCCTTTATCTTCTTTCACAACTATCCTAGAATCAAGAAGATGGATGTATTCTTGAGTCTGATCACTCAGAAAACCAAACTCTCCATACTCCTTTGTAAAGGCAAGCTGCAAGTGATCTTCCTGTGCCAACTCCCTAAGCAATTCATCGGCCAAAGCGTCTAGAGTCTCAATGTAGAATGCTTGCCCTCCAATGATTGGTTTCTTCAAGTCTTCATTTATATCAAAGTCCAACTTGATGTCTTTGCCCAAGTGAAGAGAAATATAGCCATTCTTCACGTCAATGATGGCTCCAGTGGTTGCAAGGAAAGGTCTTCCAAGGATTAGAGGATCCACACATTATCAAAGGTGATTTCTTCATCAGCTGAAAGCTTACCCTCCCCCTCTTGAACCACAATGTCCTCATTGGCTTTAGGTGCAACTCCCGGCGGAAGCTCTTTCCCACTTCGTAAGGTGATAGCGTTTGCATACTCTTTGGAATTCTGCTCACACTTGCCCGAGAGGCTTCCTTGACCGCTTGAGCTAGCTTTCCCTTTCTCTAACTGCTTGATCTTGTTGTTCAGATTGGTGATCTGTGTATAGACATCAGTAAGAGAAGAATCTAGCCGATTGTTCATCTCAACAAACTTCTGATTTGTAGAGGCTTGACCTTGAAGCAACTGTTGGAACATTGCTTGAACCGGATCCTGAGGTTGGGGTTGCATTTGTTGCTGCTGAGGAACAAAACCGGGAGGAAACATAGGTGTGTAACCTTTGTTGCCTTTCTGTTGTTGCTGACTCTGAAAGTTCCCTTGCCTTTGCCCTTGATAGCCACTGTTTTGTTGAAAACCCTTGTTGTAGGATACAAATGGCTTTGCTTGCTGAGGGGGGTACACCTGATCTTTAGGGTTCTCAACGTTTGTACTCCTGTAAGAGAGATTGTTGTTGCCTTGGTATCCTTGTGAATAACCTTGAGGCTTGTTGTAGTTCTGACCAGCAACCCAATTAGCTTCTTATTGGCTCAGCTCTAGCTCCTCTAAGACTTCTTCGGCTTCTCCCTCAAAGTGTACATGCTTCTGATTAGCTCCATACCTTCTTCCACTTCTTGACCAAGAAAATTGCCCTTACTAGCGGTATCAAGCAATATTCGGATCTTTAGTAAAGCTCCACGGTATATTGTGCTCAAGAGGGTCTCTTCACTGAAGCCGTGGTGAGGACACTGAATGGTATAGTCCTTGAACTGCTCCATAGCTTCACTGAATTTCTCATTCTGTCTTTGAGTGAAGCCACTAATCTCACTTCTCAAACGAGCTGTTCTTGTGCTTGAGAAGAACTTTGAGAGGAACGCTTTCTTGCAATCAGCCCAAGAAGTAATGGTGCCTTGTGGAAGGGTCTTCTCCTAGTGCCTTGCTTTATCCCCAAGAGAAAATGGGAAGAGTCTAAGCTTGAAAGCATCTTCTGAGATCCCATTGATCTTTATCATCCCACACACTTGCTCAAAGTTGTCAAGATGCTCCAAAGGGTCTTCTATTGCCAGCCCGTGGAACTTGTTGTTCTGAACCATAGAGACAAAGCCAGGCTTGATCTCAAAGTTGTTGTTTTGGACTGGTGGAGGAGTTATCCCAAAGAGGTTGTGATGAGTGTTTGGAGAATCGCCGGCACCAATGATCCGTTGTGGTCTAGCATGGTTGGGGTTTCCATTACCCCTTCCTACAGCACCGTGAGCTGGTGGAGGTCCCTCAGGATGTTCCTGCTCAGCCATACTTTCAAAGTCAACTGTACCAACTTGCACAATCTCTTCAAAGGCTTGAGCTTGCTCTCTTGCTCTTCTTGATCTTGAACTTCCGAGTTGGTGAATATTGCCCAGGGGTTTAAGTAGATTGTTGTCACCCCTGGAGTGCAAATTCATGTACCTGAAAGACACAAGTGTGAAGAGAAAGAGATTAGTAACTGAATGCAAGTAAAGGCTTAGTCTTTACTAAACCCCAAATCCTAATGCTTCCTAACAATCCTAAGATGGCAACGGCGCCATTTGATAAACAGATTGTTAGCAAGGTGAAATATCAAATCTCAAACTACAACAATGATGTAGTACAGCAGTAAGGGTATCAATCCAACCTAGGACGCAGAAAGAACACTAGGAATGCAGGGGTAAAGCAAATCGGGAAAATGATTGGTAAAATTGGTGAAAACTAAATGCAATGACCAATTGAAATACAAAACAATTTTAAAATCCCTGGAGAGGGTTAACTATTACTAGGAAAAAGCAGAAGATTAAAAATAAAAATCTACTAAGAACTAAAAATCGAGAGCCAAATCGGGTAAAACAGTTCGATTCTAAGAACTTAAGATGATGACATCAAATGAACAAAGATGCAAGCTTTATGACAAGAGAATGATAAACAGAGATTTTAAAATGCTAAAAGAGGGTTCAGGGTCGAGGGTCATATTCAAGAGTGTTCAAAGGTTCAAGCTTTGGTTTGAAAACACATAGATCTACTCATTTGATGAGCTTTCCCTAAGCCTTGAAAACAAAAACAAGAACCATCCATGGCGTGTGGTATGATTCACTTCCTAAATCTCTTCTCCAAACCCATGGCGTTTGGTGGAAAAAAGAGATCAAAGATCAAGAAAAACAGATTTCAATCTATGGCATAACTAACCTCCTCTACATCCATGGCGTTTGGGAGAGGGTCGATTAGTCTCTAGAACATGGTTTTCAAGGATTTCAGAATTCTGTCAAGGTAAAAAAAGCCCTGGAATCATAGAGATCTTTTCCAAGACTCTCTAAGCCTTAAGACCCCAAGATCCTAGAAGAGAAGGAATGAAGAACAAGAAAAACACAAAAATTAAACCTCTTAAACCCTTGAATCGCCTCAACCCTTTACCCAAAGAAAAACTACTTGCTACTTATGATTGAAACCGATTGAAAAGCGATAAAAGAAGAACTAAGCATGATTACGCGATAGATTAAAGGAAAAGACTAAATATTGAAAAGATTTAAGTTCAAAATATGAAAAGCTCAAAGTTTGACAATGGCGGAATCGCCTCACCCCCAGAACAGAAAAATAATAAGCAAAATGTAGGATAATGAAAGAGATAGCCGCCGTTTGCAATGGTCCCCCCCCCCTCACTACGGTCCAAAAATGGTTAAGGCCCCAGAGATCGATCAGTTCACTCGATCGTCTTCAAGGATCGTCGTCTTCTGCTCGATCATCAAGTCGATCTGGTTGGAAGGATCGAGCTCTTCATTCGATCCTCTGGTCGATCTTTGGATGATCGGGTCGTGGTCTCGATCTGGCTCTCGTTCTGCATGGTGTCATCTACGTCTGTACTCCAGATCGATCTCCTCTCTTGATCTTAGTCTCGATCCTTCCCCTTGAATCGACTTGGGTCACTCGCGACCTGCCTTGTTCGATCCGCTACTCGATCTTGGGTCCTTTGCATGCATGGCTGAATTCTCCAAGTGTCCACAAGCTTCGTTTTGATCCTCCTTACGTCCACATAACCTCCACAACTCCAGAGTGCTCCAAACAACCTGATAATGATGCAAAAGTGCAAGAAATATGCGAAATGCGAATGCAAAGAGACCTAGGACCTAAAATGCAACAAATGGATGAAACTAGCCTATAATGCAAGATGAATGCATGAAAAACTATCCTAAATGCATGCAAAATATGCAAAATATATGGTAATATCAAGGATCTCTGAATCCGGTCAAGGTAAGAGAAGCCCTGGAATCATAGAGATCTTTTCCAAGACTCCCTAAGCCTTAAGACCCCAAAATCCTAGAAAGGAATAAGTGAAGAACAAGAAAAATACCAAAAGCTTAAACCCTTTAAACCCTTGAATCGCCTCAACCCTTTACCCAAAGAAAAACTACTCGCTACTCATGTTTAAAACCGATTGAAATGCAGTAAAAGAAGAACTAAGCATGATTAAGGCAAGCGATTAAAGGAAAATGCTTAATAATGAAAAGATTCAAAGTTTTAAAACAAGAAAAGCTCTAAGGTTCGACAATGGCCTCCGTCCTCAGAGAAAAAAAAGAAAAGGATAAGACAAAGTGTGGATAATGAAAGTGACAGCCGCCTCCTTCCTAAAATGGCCAAACATCCCTAATGGTCCCCTCACTACGCTCTAAAAATGAGCTGGTCGGATAAGGCTCTAGAGATCGATCTCGAGATCGATCAGTTCACTCGATCTTCTTCATGGATCGTTTTCTTTGGCTCGATCTTCTACTCGCTCCATTGGTCGATCGAGTCGTGAACTCGATCTGGCTCTTGATCTGCATGGCATGGCCCACGTCCATACTCACAATCGATCTCTCCACTCGATCTCATGCTCGATCTTCCTCTTTGGATCGACTTGAGTCACTCGATCTTCTGGTCGATCTCGTCTAGATCGACCTGCCTTGCTCGATCAGCTGCTCGATCCCGGTTCCTTTGCTGAATGGCTGAGTTCTCCAAGTGTCCACAAGCTTCCTCACAAACCTTAGCACGTCCATAAATTCTCCACAGCTCCAAAGTGTCCAAAAACAACCTGAATGTGATGCAAAATGCAAGAAACATGCAAATGCCAATGCAAAAGTGCTCTAGGACCTAAAATGGTGCAAACTAGCCTAAAATGATAGATGTATGCATGAAAACTACTTTAAATGCATGTTAAATATGCTAAATATATAGTTATATCAGCAATGATCAAAGAAGCAAAACAGAGTAAATAAACAGAGTATGGAAAATTCGAAATTCAGATAAAGAGAAGACAAGTTCCTAGATGTGGTTATTCATTCTAGGGAATTCAAAGACTAATTAAGGTTGTTTCAAACATCATTGATCAAGCAAACAAGCTAGCAATGCTGGTTCCTAGACATAGAATTCACAAACAAGCAAGATAAGTCCAATCTCTTGATAAATAGCCCTTTGCTAAACACTTTAACAAGAAGTAACTCTCATTAGTGCTAAAACATTCAACAAGTACTAGGAATCAACTCTATTCATGTCAAAATATTCCTCAAATAGTCAATCTCTTGAGCTAATGCCAGTAAATCCTCTATTGAACAAGATTAACATTTCATCAAACAGTTGGTGGGCATAAGTGAAAGCCTAAATCCAAGATTCAAGTGATCAAGTTAATAGAGAGGAACCCATGTTATTAATCACTAAACAAACTTTAATCAATCTCCAAATTCCCCTAATCACCACATCTAAGAACCCTAATCAAACTACTCACTAATAGTCATGTTTAACACTAAATCACAAGAGGAAAATATGCTAATCATGATTAAAAGAGAGATTAAGAAAAGATTAAAGGCAATTATAAACTTATATTAAATAAAGCAAGAAATTGTCGTACAAACTCAAAGAAATTATTCAAGAACAGTAGAATGACAAGACTTGTCAAAAATCCCCAGAAAATGAGTATTTATACATAAAGAGGGAAGCCCTAAAAGTAATAGCAGAATGGTAAATAAAAGCAGCTTCAGACTGAGATCTTATTGGTCTACATGTGACTGATAGGGTGATCGATAGGCTTTCTATCGGTCTAGAAGGTGACCGATAGGGTGACCGGAATATACATGGCATACTTCTATCGGTCACTTCTTTGACCGATAGCCTGATCGATAGCTTCTCTATCGGTCACTGCTTGACCGATAGCCTTCGTGCCTTGACCAATAGGGCTTGCAGAAATAGTTTGCATTGGTTCCTCTTGCTCCATCCAAGCTCAGCAAGCCTCCTGGTTCATTCCCAAAGCTCCTCCATGCTCCTCATAGCTCCATAAGCACCTAAAAACATCCTTTATGCAAAGAAAATGCAAACTACATCCTAAATGCAACCTAAGTCTAAAAGGAGAAGAAAATGGGACAAAAGATAAGAAAGACATGCAAAAGAGAACCAAAACATGCACTAAATACAACCCTAAGTGATGTAAATATATGAGATATCACTTATATCAGGAACCTTTCTGATTGCATACGCAGCCATACACAATCTCTTGGTTTGAATGTCACTTCTTTTCTTCCTTTGTCAGCTTGCTTCTTATATTGAATGGTCTTCTTTTCAATGTTCTCTTTGGTTTTGAGATGCTGCTTCTTGAAAAACTCAGCTTTACTTTCCCATCTTGACTTGTATGCTCGTATCGGGGTAATGGTGAGAGATCAATGGTGGCCTTCAAAAGGGTGGATAAAGTGTGATTTATAACCTCTGTTTTCCCATCTATTTGAGGATTACATGTTGTGGAGAAGAGCAGCTTGGTTCCTAGCTTTCTTCAAATGTGTTTTCCAGAAATGGCTGAGAAATTTGGTGGCTCTATCTGATACAATAGTCCTTGGTAGGCCATATAAACGCACCACCTCTTTAAAAAAAATGTCACTTATTTGTGTTGCATCATTGGTTATTGCACAAGGTATAAAATGTGCCATCGTGAAGAATCGGTCAACCACCACAAAGATGGAGTCCTTATTCCATATCTGGCAGACCTAATACAAAATCTTTAGAAACATCCACCTAAGGCATGTTAGCAATAGGCAATGGAATAAAAAGACTATAAGGATGTGACATGGATTTGGCTTTGAGGCAAGTGGCATATTTGGAGAAGAATCGTACATCTTTTTTAAGATGAGGACAAAAGAAATGTTTTACTATGATGCTCGGAGTTTTGTCTATGCTAAAGTGACCCATCAAACCATCTCCATGTGATTCTCTCATCAGTAAATCACGCATAAATCCTCTAAACAAGAAATCCTCATGTTGATCGAATAATCCAAAGGCTCCTTTGTTGCATTTTTTGTAGATATCTGTAAAATCAGGATCAGTTTCATATTGTATTTTAATATGTTCAAAACTCAATATTTTTGCCTCTATGGTAGTGATCAAAGAATAGCGTCTGGAAAGTACATCAGCCACTATGTTTTCTTTTCCATTCATGTACTTGATAATGTAGGGTAATGTTTCTACAAACTCTAACCATTTGACATGTTTCTTTTTAAATGACGTTTGTCTTCTTAGTGTTTAAGAGTTTCATGATCTGTATAAATAACAAACTCATTAGATAATAAGTAGTGCTGCCAAGTTTATAAAGTCCTTATCGAAATATTAAGCTATTTGCCATAGATGGAATAGTTTAAGACAGCTCCATTAAATTTTTCACTGAAGTAAGCCACTGGTGTCCCTCCTTAAGTTGGTATAGCTCCTATAACAGTCTCTGAAATATCACATTCAATCTCAAAAGTTTGATCAAAGCTAAGTAATATCAATACTAACACATGAATAAAACTGTTTTTGAGTTTGTTGAATGCTTCTTCTTGTGTTTATCCCCATTCAAAAGCAACATAATTTTTAATTACTAAAGTAAATAGTACTGAAATCTTTTACAAATCTTGTATTGAAATTTGTTAGTACATGCTCTTATATGTCTAATCATTAAAGGTGTTAACCATTCTTGTATTATCTTAATAATTTTTAAAAACTTACAACAAATTCTAAAAGTATCACTTAATTAATATAATTATGTTTTTCAATTAGCATAAAGATATAGAGATTTGTGTTAAATTAATAGTAATTATATTTTTAAGATATTAATTATTAATTTTTTTTATTTTTCTAATACTTTAATTATATTTAAATTTTTATATAATAAAATACTGATTTAAATCAATTAAATCAAATTTCTTCGTTCTATATAGTTTAAAACTCTTTGTAATGGGCTAAAGTGTATTTATAAAGAAAACAAAAAGGGTTGTAACTTATAAGTCACAGCACGGCCCATATAATATGAGGTTCTAGATTGCTAAAGAAGTTTCTGGAACCTTGTGTCCACGTGCTTAGACAAATAGTAAGAAGAAGCTTTGAATTTAGTGTCTAGAACGTTCTTTTACTCTCAACTTATATCCGTTTCTCTCTCCTCCACGCTTTACTCTCAAGATCAAACAAAACATTTTCAGATATTCACAAACTTTCCTCAAACTAAAGTTTCTAATTTGATACAGTTTAATACAAAGCCAGACTACAGAGTCAAATACGTGAAAAAGTCGCTGTCTTTGGCATATGGATTAGAAATGGAGCAACTGAAAGTGGAACTGGAGGAAGATACGGTGACGTACGGTGGTTCAACGGCGGTAGCTTCGTCGTCGGTTGGATCATCGTCGTCTCCGAGACCAATGGAAGGACTAAACGAAACAGGGCCACCTCCGTTTCTGACCAAGACTTACGAGATGGTGGAGGATCCGGCGACGGACACGGTGGTTTCTTGGAGTAATGGCCGTAACAGCTTTATTGTTTGGGATTCTCACAAATTCTCCACCACTCTCCTTCCTCGTTACTTCAAGCACAGCAATTTTTCAAGCTTTATCCGTCAGCTCAACACTTATGTAAGTGCCTCTTTTGCTATTTCATCATCTAGTTTCTCTGCTTCTTCCTTTTTTTGTTGTTTCTAATCCCAATTTTGGATTTCCTTAGATGGGTTTCTTTAAAGGTTAGTCCTCAGCTTTAAAGGTTAGTTCTTTGTGCTTTTAAACGACTAATTACAAATGGGTTTCGAAAATTTCGTTCTAAAGTGTTGTTGAGTAATCGTAATTTGATATTTATCTCTGAGTTAAGCTATAAATTGACTTTTTTGGATTGTGAAACTGCAAAATTACGGGAAATTAACTATAATTTTGTGGAATTTAGTAGGTTAATAAAATTAGCGAGGAAAATTGATTTAATTGCTCTGTTTTTAAAGGCTATGGCAGTTCAAAATCAGGGAAAATGAACAAAAAATCTATTGGAATATAGTAACATATTGAATTAGTCAAGAAAAACTTGATCTAATTGAATCCTTGTAGTGACATCTCTCTCAAATTTCATAGCTTATCGTTTGATATGACCCGGTTCTGCTCGCAGCTTACCTTGAAGCCTCTGTTTTTGAAAGTTAATATCTTGAAAGTCATGACAATAAGGATTGTATTGTATTGCAGGGATTTAGAAAGATCGATCCGGATAGATGGGAATTTGCGAGCGAAGGGTTCTTAGCAGGCCAGAAGCACCTCCTTAAGAGCATAAAACGAAGGAGAAACATGGGTTTGCCGAATGTGAATCAGCAAGGATCAGGATCAGGATCAGGATCAGGAATGTCGTGTGTGGAAGTTGGGCAATACGGATACGAAGGAGAGGTAGAGAGGCTGAAGAGGGATCATAGTCTCCTTGTAGCTGAAGTAGTTAGGCTGAGGCAGCAGCAACACAGCTCCAAGAATCAAGTTGCTGCAATGAAGCAGAGGTTGCTCGTTACAGAGAAGAGACAGCAACAGATGATGACGTTTCTCGCTAAGGCGTTGAACAATCCAAACTTTGTTCAGCAGTTTGCATTGATGAGCAAAGAGAAGAAGAGTCTCTTCGGTTTGGATGGCGGGAGGAAACGTAGGCTCACTTCTAGTCCAAGCTTGGGGGCTATGGAAGAGAGAATGTTGCATGAACAGGAGTTTGATAGAATGAAGGAGGATATGGAGACATTACTTGCCGCGGCTATCGATAATGAGTCGAGTAATTTGATGCCTACTAAGGAGGAACAGTGTTTGGAAGCTATGAATGTGATGATGGAAGATGGCAATCTAGAGGCAGAGGTGGGTGTGAAAGTTGAAGATCTGGTTGCTTCACCGTTGAATTGGGACAGTGAGGATCTACATGACATTGTAGATCAAATGGGTTTTCTTGGATCAGAACCTTGATAAACAGCTTAACTCATTAACTTGTCTGAAGACAGTTTTACGCCATCTAAGTCGTGGTAATTGCTACCACCTTTTATTTACTTGTTAAACTGTCTTTTTTGCTAATACTTGTTAAATTGTTCTTTTGCTTTGTTTCGATAATGCATGAAGTGTTGTGGTTTCTTGTATATTGTGTTTTTCATGTTCTAATGAATAAAAAGCTCTGATTTGATGTTCTTCCCTCTCCAGATGTTGCATTCAAGATTGAGGGGGTTGTATGTAAGAGAGAAGACCAGAATTCATTAACTTTTGTTAAGATTTGTTTGGGAAAAGAGACCAAGAAGCTCTGTGGTCGCTGCTAACTTGCTAAGGTGTGTGTTTTGACGTATGTTGGTTTACATTGTTGTGTTGAAGAGTTTATAAATTATGTAGCATGGTCTTTAGACTGGCAAATTGACTGGTGATTGTATATATATTATATAAGTTTTTTTCGAATGAAAATCTAAGTGATGGACTGATGGTAATTTGCAATAACTGAAACTCGATAGATAATGATTTTGATAAAATAGATAATGTGTATCTCTATCATTGAATCGTTGACAGCTCAGTTGATGTAAAATGGTTTACATGTGTGAATCTTTAACTCGTAACATAATGGTTTAGATTGTACCAACTCAATTACTACAATTATACTAATTAGTTGTGAAATAAAGAAATAAATCGATAAGCAAACATGAATTTTGCAGACTTTGGACGGTGTGATCCCGATTTTGGGAAAATTTGGGAAATGCAACTACTATCATAGCTAAAATCTAGGTGGTTTCCTGGCACCTTTGTGCGGAGTTCAGTTAATCTTTTAATTTTTCTTATAAAATTTAACTAAATAATGATATGCGTATACATACGAGTTTATATTTTATTATATATATCTGGTGAGAACAATTCCTACTCAAGAACTTCTGGCTCTTCTCGCTGATTAAAGAATCAGAGAACAAAACATCCAGAAACTAGAAACATATTGGTTTTGCTCTTGTTCTTTCTTTTGTTGTTCTGTCGATCTTTTCATTTTCTAGCTCTTGAATTTATTTTGTTCTCTGTATTTCATTCTCAGCTTTTTTATGTACATTAAAAAAAAATGTTCTTCCACTCAGATTGTTCAATTAAGATAAATCCATAGAGTCTGGTGGTATTATTGTTTCAATCTTCTTTCATTGTTGCTGTACAAAGATTATCAAATTCGGTTTGTGTGTCTCCATCGTTTTCATTTTTTTTAGAATTGTCTTTTTAATATGAAGTATGTCAATCGATGTCCAAATAATGATGAAAATGCTACAAGATATGGACGATGATGATTCAATCTTTCATGTTCAAAGATTTTTCATGGAGATGATCAAATTTTGTTTCCAATTTTCCTTAGTGATTTTAAATATACAAATTTATTTCAGTATAAAGCCCAAATAATGATGAAAATTTTACGAAACTGGAGATAATGATTAAATCTTTGTCGGACTAATTTTTGTATGGACGATGATGATTCATGCGCTGTCTCTGTTTTTTTGTCTTCATGCTCTGCCTTCTAAGAAATAAGAGAACGAAATATATTTTCACCATTATTTCCATCGTATAATCATAAAAAAAGAAATATTTGAAAACAAAGAAGAAATCATGATAATAGATACGTGTCTGATCCATCAGGGTCTGTTCGTTTCCTTATCTAGACACCGCATATTAATACAACATTCAGATACCATGCTTCGATGCAGTATTTAGATGTTTTTCGTTTATGTTCGTTTGTATATCTGTATTTACGTGAAAACAAATTTTCAATATTTTTTTCTAAAAACAAATTATTTTGAAAAATTTACGGTTTTGGTAAGAAACTGAATTTTATAGTTTTGACGAAAAACATAATTTTACGGTTCACGATTTTTTCGTAAATTTATGTTTTTGGTAAAAAAACAAAATTTTACAATTTTTCTGTGATTTTACGGTTTTAATGAAAAAATGAAAATTTGCTGTTTTTCGTAATTTTATAGTTTTGGCGGAAAATAAAATTTTATAGATTTCTCGTAATTTTATGGTTTTGGCAGAAAAACAAAATTTTACAGTTTTGGCAGAAAACGGAATTTTACGGTTTTGGCGGAAAAATAAAAGTTTATAATTTTCTTGTTATTTTACGGTTTTGATGGGAAAATGAATTTTACGGGTTTCTCGTAATTTTATAGTTTTGACTGGAAAACAGAATTTTACAGTTCTGGTGGGAAACGAAATTTTACGGTTTTGGTGAAAAAACAGAATTTTACGGTTTTGGCGAAAAAATAAATTTTACGGTTTTTTCGTAATTTTACGGTTTTGACAGTAAAACGGAATTTTACGGGTTTCTCATTATTTTACAGTTTTTGTGGGAAAACATAATTTTACAGTTTTCTCGTAATTTTACGGTTTTAGCGGGAAAATATACTTTTACTGTTTTGGCAGAAAACATATTTTTACAGTTTTGACGGAAAAATATAATTTTACGGTTTTTGGCGGGAAAATGAAATTTTTCGGTTTTGGAGAAAATAGAATTTTGTATTCTTAGCGAGAAAACAAAATTTTGCGGGTTTGATGGAAAAATGGAATTTACGGTTTTGGCGAGAAATCAGAATTTTGTGGTTTTAGCGGAAAAATGGCATTTTACGGTTTTGGTTTCAAAACAAAATTTTACGGTTTTGGCACGAAACATAATTTTTCAGTTTTGGGGGAAAAATGAGATTTTACGATTTCGGCAGGAAAATAAAATTTTATAGTTTTTGCAGAGAAACATAATTTTGCAGTTTTAGAAAAAAATGAAATTTTACGGTATTATTTCAGTTTGTGATTTTGAGGAAAAAATATTATTTTGTTGGTACTTTTACTATTTATGTGTAAATTTTTTATTTTTTATTATATATATATATATTTGGTATTAGTGTAAAATTAAATAAATTATAAATCATTTCAATTATAATTGTATGTAAGGCTTTTGACATTTTGGATGAACTTTAATGTATCCAAATTCTTATTTCAAATACATCCAAAATATCCAAATATTTGGGATGAACTTCATTATGCATCTAGATTTTTTTTATCTAGATACAATCTTAGTTGGATATAAACGAACAACATCTCAAAAGAACATCCATATACTACATCTAGATTATCAATAAACAAACTAGAAAGCACAATTTCATATTTTGGATGTAAAAAGCAAACCTCGTATTTGAGCCAATTCATTGCTGGAGAACCATCTATCATCGTCCCTTGCATCAGAACGCTAAGCACACTGTTCGCATCTCTCATGTTTCTTTGGCAGAGCAGCTCAAGGAGGATCTTAGGCAATTTAGTGCCCTGCTATGCAGTCTCGAGTCCAATGACCGTCAACACCACAATTAAAGCATTGAGCAGATCCAGAAGGGGGGCCTCTACTATCATAATCCTGAGAACCACGACATGCCTATCAAACAAACATGATAGTCAATGACTTAAGCAAACTCAGTCATCCTTTAATAGACAAATGATACAGCCTGTAAACAAAGATCTAAACAATTTACCCCTATTGATAGAAAGAGCGAGAGACCAAGGAGGGTAGGAGAAACCGAGCTAATATATCCGGCGGATCTGGCAGGTTTGGTGGCTCCGGAGGAACGGGGATGGTCAGCGACACTGAGGAGGAGGTTCTCCGGTTGAAAGAGAGAGACATGCTCACTCAGTTCCGACAGAGTGAAACGATGGATCGAAAGCTCAGTCCTGAAGAGCAACATAGAGTTCTGATAAGCCTGTGACCTATCTCAGTTTGTAAAATAGAAGAACTCTGACAGAAGAGAGTAATGATAACAGGATTTTTCTAGCCTTTAACTTATCAAATCCTAAAGCAAAGCATAGTGGTAAGTACTTTAAGTGTCAATCCAGCTCAGGTATGATGAAAGATACTAGAAATGCAAGAACTTGTAAATCTAAGTAGAATCCAGATTATTTGAGGAGAAAATCTATGAAAACTAAATGCAGCTACCAAATGACCACATAAACTATTTTAAAATCTCTACTCATGGGTTAAACAACTACTTGATGACTTCTAAGAATTTAAAATGCAGAACTACTAGTTTTTAAAATTTGAACACTAAAAGCAGACAGAAAAAGAAAGTTCTGACAACCTAGGATGATATTTAAGATACTAAGACAAAAGATGCAAACTTTAGAACTAGAAAATGATAAATTTAAGTTTTTAGATGCTAAAATAGATTCAAGGTGAGGATCATGCTTAAGAGGTTCAAGATTCAAACCTTGGGTTTTGAAAACATAGATATACACATTTGAGTGCCATCTCTAAGCCTTGAGAAGCTAAACTAGATTTATCCATGGCGTGTGGTATAAATCCTTTCCTTAACCTTTCCTCCTAACCCATGGCGTGTGGTGGAAAGAAAGATTGAAGAACATGAAGCATAAATCTCAAGAAATGGCCTAACTAGCTCCCTAAGCATCCATGGCGTTTGGGAAAAGATGAGCTAGTCTCTTAGATTTGGTTTTAAGGGATCTCCTGAATCCTGCTAAGGTAAGGAAATCCCTGAGATCAAAGAGATCTTTCTCAAGACTCTCTAGGCATTAAGACCCTCAAATCCAAGAAGAGATTAAGTTAAGAGCAAGAAAAAGACCAAAGCTTAAACTCTTAAACCCCTTAATCACCTCAACCTTAAAACCTTGGTAAACTACTCACTACACATGATTAAAACAGATGAAAATGCAAATGAGGAAAAGATAAACATGATTAAACTACTAAACAAGAGAGATTTAAGAGAAATACTTAAGATTAAAACGAGATTAAAGTTTTACAAACTAAGAAAAGCTTAAAAGTAAACAATGGCGGTTTTTCAAAGCATAAAGATGAAGGAGACAGAATGTATGGTTCACAATATGTCCGATCCGTCACCCAAAAATAGGTTAAAAACATTTATACCAAAGAAGGAAATGGTCCCCTCACTAAACTCCAAAATGTGAGCTGTCCGGATAAGGTTCAGAGATCGACCTGAGCAGTCGATCTCTTACTCGATCTTCCGCACAGAACGTCTTCTTTTACTCGATCTTCGGGTCGATCCTCGGGCGATCGAATCGTGACCTCGATCTGGCTCTCGTTCTTCCTCCTT
The DNA here is from genome assembly GCA_911865555.2 of Thlaspi arvense. Classification (NCBI taxonomy): domain Eukaryota; kingdom Viridiplantae; phylum Streptophyta; class Magnoliopsida; order Brassicales; family Brassicaceae; genus Thlaspi; species Thlaspi arvense. The sequence goes on from OU466860.2 coordinate 27,322,683, forward strand.
GAAACGACCCGAGTGGCTTGATCTTCTGGTCGATCTCGTCTAGATCGACCTTCCTAGCTCGATCTTCACCTCGATCCCGGTTCCTTTGCTGCATGGCCGAGTTCCTCCAAGTATCCATAGGCTCCCTTTCGATCCTTAGCAGGTCCACGCACCCTCCATAGCTCCAGTGTATCCAAAACAACCTGAATATGATGCAAGAATGCAAGAAATATGCAAAATGCTAATGCAAAGTGTTCTAGGACCTAAAATGAGAAAAATGGTGCAAAGTAGCCTATTATGAAAGATGTATGCATGAAAACTACTCTAAATGCATGCTAAATATGCGAAATATATGATATCAACTCCCCCAAACTTGCCTTTTGCTTGCCCTCAAACAAACAAAATTCAAGAAAGGAAGAGAGGTTTAAAAATGGGAGCTCAAATTTCTAAAAGTGTTTAAGCAAATGAATCAATTCAATGGTCCTAGTTCTCAATTCTAAGATGCAGTACACAAACTTCTATTCCAAAGAACTTAGCCATATTCATCACATATTGAATCTCAAACCATGACTCGCCTATTCCAAACAATCCATGAATCCTAACCTTTAACATTCATTTAAGATCAAACCGTGAATCACACTTATGCATTTAAAACCGAATACATTTGGCTAGGGACAAGGTCATGAGATAAGAATGATCTCATTCATATGGGTGTTTCAAGCAATGGTTTATCTCATAAAAGGTTGAACTTATGCATAATGCTAAAGGTAAAAGGCAATGTATGCATATATGACTAGACTCTCATCTACCCATACATACTAACAATGATCCTAATCCCTCTCTCATTTATTTTCTTTTTCAAGCTCACTCACCCTCTAGAGACTACCCACAACAAGCAAGGCAAGACGCTAAGCATAACCCATATAAACACATCATTTAAACTCATCCTAGGGAAACATCTTCAATCTAGTGGTATGGCCATATAAATACTTAGCTCTTTTCTTTTCTTTTGATAGCTCTCTTCTTTTTTTTTTTTTTTTTCTTTTTATGTACTTGGCCTTTTGGCTCTTTTCTATTTTTTTTTTCTTTTGAGAGCTATCTTCTTTTCTTTTGAACTTGAGCTTCTATTACAATGCAAGACCACCCACATAAAACTATGAATCCCCTTTTATTCAAACTTCAAACACCAACTCTTTTCAAAATCGAAAACAAATAAGCAAAAATCAACAACACCCGTGAATTCCCATCCCAACCTTAAGCCTAAAACTAGCTTTAATATGCAAAGCTAGCATCTACACGAGAGCCTAACCATGTCACCCTAAACCTAACACTTTATGCCAAGTTCAACCGAAAATTAAGGCCTCACAATATCACACACGAAATTTGGCTTGAAAGGAGGGTAAGAGTTAAGGTAAGGAGTTCTATTTAGGCTTACAAAAGAGTGGTGAAAGGAATAAGAAAGCCTAAATATGTATATGTAATCCATGTATTCTCTTTCAAATGCACAAGTATGATAATTCAAAATTCAAGTTAAGGTTTTCACTTGGTAGGAAAGGATTCAATTCATGTTTGTTCAACTTAAGCCACGAAAATCAAGAAAAATGATCCAAATATGGTTAGAACTTACTTTCAAAGTTTGAATAAAGCATCAAAGAACTACTAACTAGGGCCTTGAACTAATTCATGAGCTTAAAACACTTTACAAGGAAAAATTTATTTCATTGCTCCCTATGCAAATGCAAGCACCCTAAATGATAAAAATTCTAGACTCAATCCTAAAATATTTGACAATGCAAATGCAAGCTATATGATTTTTTTTTTGATTTTTTTGTATTTTTCTATGCACTTAGATGATGCATGAAGACTCAAAGATGCAAACACAAAATAAGATCCAAATAAAAACATGTCAAAGCACACACTCTCCCCCAAACTTGAATGACACCGTCTCGGTGTCAAACAAATTTAAGAAGAGACCAAAAACACAAAGCAAAAATTAAGAAAAATGCATGATATTTACAATGGTTGAGTTTTGGTACCTTGGAGCTAGGCATGACTGGAGCTTGAGGTTGCTCCGGTCCTCCTGCTCTTTCTAGGAGTGTTGTGGAGTACCTCCTTGTCCTTGTTCTTGCTCGTGCCCTCGTGTAGAGAAAGGCGTCCAACTTGATTATCACCTTGAGGCTCACAGATCTCCACACCTCCGGTTGAGCGTCTCCTCATTGTTTCACCCATTTTCTCTAACCTCTTCACTCACAGACGTCTCAGTTGAGCTTCCTTGTAGGTGTTTGATCTTCTTTGCTAGCTTCTTGATCATCTTGCCTTGCCACTTGTTAACTTTGCGCTGAATCTCAACAACCAAGGCAAGGAACTTCTCAGCCTTTGTCTGTGGCTCATAGTCAAGCTTTGGGAGATCAAAGCTTGGGGGTATCTCAGCATCTGTAGGAGGGGACACTGAAGGTGAACGAGTGAGCTGAGGTGGGGCTACCGTGTTTCCAAGAGGTTCAAAGTATTCTTCATCGCTTGGTAAGAACTCTATTGTGTCGATGCTTTGGAGATGTGTTTCATCTGGATTAGGCAGGATGCATACCTTCTTCTCATAGTGAGGGTTGTAGAATAAGTAAGCATAGAAGCCTGGAGCTGGAGTAGGTCCCAAGGAATCGGTGTGGCGCAAGTAGGTCTCATCCATGTAAGCACGCTCCACACAAGGCTCGAACTCCGCAAGAGGCACTCCCGCTTGTATGAACATTGGTGTGAGGAAGCCTCCTATGAGTGCAGAGCTCGCCTTACACCTTAACGCCTAAGATGCAACCGTAGTTGACATCTTGCCCAAGCTCATCCTCCATTTGGTCATCATTCTCCTCCCGATCACATACAACCTTCTTAACCCCTTGGAAAAGGAAGCATAGCTCGTTCTTGGTAACCGTTGGGGCCACGGATCTTCCACTGAATGTGTTGGCCAGCAGCTTGAGGGTGTACCTTAGCACAGGGTTTCGCACCTTCTTGATCTTGGCGGTATTGGCTTTGTAGTCCCCATAGCTAACCAAGTCCCATAGATAACTCGCGGATTTGAGCTGAGGGAACTCCACAAGCTTGGCTGCAGCATTGAGACCATAAGCTTGGCATAGCTCAGGGATGGAGAGGTGGTAGGCTTGCTTCCTGATCTTGAACGTGACATGACCCTTAGATGGAGTTTGGATGCTTGGATCTTCATAAGAGAAGTCCAAGGTGGAGAGGAAGTCAAGCGCAGCCTCGGGGTAAGTATGGCAGTCCATCCACGATAGGCAAGCAAGCCCCATGTCCCTTAGCAAGTCATCAAAGTCCTCCAACAAGCCTAGCTTTTCCAAGAGATCCCTGCTTGCAAACTTTGTAGGCTCAAACCGCAACCTCTCAAGCCTCTGATAAGCAATTTCTTTGCAAGGGTGAGTATGCAATGAGGCTATCAAACTCAAATGCAAGACAGGTTGTAGCACAGTATGCAAGAGAGAGTCAATCCACACCTAGGATGATAGAAAATGCAAAGAGAATGCAAGGGCTACGCAAATCTTAGCGAAACAAGAAAGGTTTTGAGAAAATCCCTGAAAACTAGATGCAGCAACTAAATGGAATGCAAACTATTTTAATATTACCAGGAATGATCAAACTACCATGAAGAACAAACAGAATAATTAAAGGAAAAAGCTACGAATTACTAAAATTCGACTAGTGGATCGACCACTAGATCGAGCAATAACGATCGATCTCGTCTAAAAATGCAAGAACAGTAAAACTAACGATCAGGATGCTATCAAGGATCAAGCGAATGACGAGAGAAGATGTAAAGATGCTAAAAGAGAGGGTCTAGGGTTGAGACTCATGGTCAGGGGGTTCGAAGGTCCGAACTTGGGTAGAAAACCTTAAATCGACTCACTTTGTGAGAATCTCTAAGCTTTGAAAACGAAATAAGATCTATCCGTGGCTTTCGGTATAGATCACTCCTTCATCCTCTCCTCCAAACCCATGGCTTTTGGTGGAAAGAGAGGTCGAAGGGCAGGAAAAACAGATTTCAAACGAGTGGCTTAACTAGTCCCCCAAACTTCCATGGCTTTTTGGAAGGGGTAACTAGTCTCTAGGGTGTGATCTTCAGAGGTCCCTGAATCCTGTCAAGGTAAGGAACCTCTCGGATCATAAAGTTCTTGGCGTGAGAGTCTTTAAGCTTTGAGAACTCGACACCCTAGAAGAGATAGCCATTAAAACACTAGAAAACCCCAAGATCAAAACCTTTTTAACCCCTTAAATCCTCTCAACCCCAAACCCAAATGAACTACTCACTACACATAAGATAAATCAAGCGAAGCATGGAGAAAGAAACGATGAACATGAAAAGAAAACTAGTTTAAACTCAAAACGATTCGATTACAAAAGCAAGAAAAACTCAAGGTTCGATAATGGTGGATAATCTCCAAAACCAGAGAGAAAAGCATAAAAAAGATAAGAATGAAAAGTTGTGTGGGAAAAGGACGTCGCCGCCTTCCCAATATGGCGAAAACAACCCGATGGTCCCCCCCTCGCTAGTGGCCAAAAGCGGTTGAAAGGACAGAGATCAACTCCGGGATCGAGCGGCTCTCTCGATCATCTTCGGACATCGTGTCTTCAACTCGATCTGGGTCTCGATCATCTTCGGCGGATCGAGTGATGCATCCGATCTTGGTATCGATCTTTGGTTGGATCGAGTGGTGGACTCGATCTGGCCCTCGCTGTGTATGGCGTCATTTACGTCTGTACCGTTTGATCGATTGCTTCACTCGATCTTTGTCTCGATCATTCTCCTTGGATCGCCTGGTCTTCTAGATCTTTTGGTCGATCTCATCCTAGATTGACCTGCCATGCTTGATCTGTTCCCCGATCTCTGGTCCTTAGCAAATATCTGACCTTCCACGAACCGCTACAACAGCTTCAGCACGTCCACAAACCTCCACGACTCCAAGGTAGCCAGAAACAACCTGAATGTGATGCAAAATGCAAGGAACATGCGTATGCTGGTGCAAAGATGCTCTAGGACTCTAAGTGATGCAATCTAGTCTAAAATGTGATGTAAATGCATGAAAAGCTAACTAATGTGTATGCAAAATATATGTAATATGCAGTAACATCAACTCCCCCAAACTTACTTCTTGCTTGCCCTCAAGCAACAGAAAATAAGTAAGGAAGAGAGGTTTTAAGAAAAACAAATGGGAGTTTTAGCTTCTTGCAAAGGTGCCTTTCAAATGAATCGATCTCAATGTCCTAGTTAACAGTTCTAAAATGCTATGCACACACTCATACTCCAAAGAACTTAGCCATACTCATCACACAAAGAAATTCAGATCATGACTCTCCTATCCCTAACAATCAAAGAAACTCATCCTTTAACATTCATTAACATCCGAACCATGAATCAAACTTATGCACTTTAAAGCAAAACACATTTGGCTAAGGGTGTAGGTTATGAGCATTGAATGATCTCATATGAAAAGGATTTACAATTAAGACAAGGGTTTTTCTCAAAAATGGCAAGAGCTTTATGCATAATGCTAAAGGTGAAGGCAATTGATGCATATATGATCAGATTCTCATCTACCCATGTAAATTAGCAATGATCCTAAACCCCTCCCATTTATTAACTTTCATCCTCACTCACCACTTAGAATCTACCCTTTTTCTTCTCAAAGCTTAGCATTCCCCAATTCGAAAAAAACATTTTTAACCTTTTAGGCTAGTGAAAAGGTTTGAAAATAATTTTTGCTCTTTAAATATTTCTTATTGGTAGCTCTCTTATTTATTTTTCTTTTCTTCTTCTTTTTTTTTATTTTATTTGGCACTTAGGCTCTTTTTTTTTCTATTTATTTTTTTTTTTATTTTTATTTGGGAGAGCTACCTCTTGAAATTTATTAGAGCATATATATAGTTTTTAAACACAACCCTTCACTTAAAACCCATTTCTTTCTTTTAAACACCAAACTCTTTGAAACCGAGAACAAATAGAAATAAAAACAACCCCAATGATCCCCCAAACTTGTCCTAAGCCTATACCTAGCTTCAAAAGGCAAAGCTAGCAATCATATGAGAACCAAATCATGTCGCCTAAACCTAACACTTTATGCTAAGTTCAAAACCGAAAGAAGAAGACCTCACAAAGATGTCACTCAAGAAATATTTGGCTTCAAAGAAGGATAAGGGTCAAGGTGGAAGTTCTATTTAGGCTCACAAAGAGTGGTAAAAAGGAAGAAGAGAGCCTAAATATTTTAAAATCCATGTGTTCATTTTCAAATGCATAAAGATGATAATTAAAATTTCAGATTAAGGTTTTCACTTATTAGGGCAAGTTTCAAATCATGAGAGTTCAATTCAAGTCACGAAAATCATAGCAAGTGATCCAAGCATGGTAAGAACTTACTTTCAAAGCATAAGCAAAGCATTAGAGAACAACTAACTAGGACATTGAAACAATTCATGAGTATAAAACACCTTTTTAAGAAACTTTAACCCCTTATGCAAATGCAAGCAACATAGATGCTAAGAAAAATTCTAGACTCAATCCTAACATGTTTTGACAAGATGAATGCAACTACATGAATCTTTGAAACTTTTTTAAAACTTTTACCAATTTTTCATGAACTAAAGACTCAAGGATGCTAAAGGAAAATAAGATCAGAGAACACATGTCAAACCACACATGTACTCCCCCAAACTTGCTTGACACCGTCCCGATGGCAAACACATTCGAAGGAGCACCAAAACACAAAGCAAAAAGAAGAAAATATGAGCGGTTTTGTACAATGGAAGAAGGTTGTTACCTCTGGTCTAGTCTCGGCTGGAACTTGAGGATGTTCCAGAGGAGCTAGAGACTATTGTTTTGCCCTTGTCGGTTGGTTCTTGGAGAGAAAGGCGCGCCGACTGAATGTTGCTGCCTTGGGTCTCGCGGATGACAACTCCACCGGTTGAGAGCCTCCTCTTCTCGGGTTGGTGAACCTCTTCACTTGCATCCTTCTTAGGCGAGCCTCCTTAAAGTGCCTTGACCTTCTTGGCAAGTTTCTTGAGCACTTTGCCTTGCCACTTGTTGATTTTCCTTTGCATCTCCACAACAGATGCTAGGAACTTCTCTGTTTTGGTTCTCGGCTCAAAGTCTAACTTGGGAAGGGTGTAGGCTTCGGGCATCTCATCTTCCGTGGCTGGAGACTCGGATCTTTGACGAGGAGCAATCGCGGGGCAGGTGGTCCTTCTAGAGGAGCAAAGCACTCCTCTTCCGTTGACAAGAACTCGATGTTCCCAACGCCAAGCAGCTCGGTCTCGTCTTTGTTTGGCAGGATGCACACTCTCTTCTCGTTTTCGTCGTCTATGAATGAAGAGGTAAGCGTAGAACCCTTCTGCTGGCGTGCGTCCCAAGCTGTCGGTGTTCCTCATGTAGACCTCATCCATGAAAGCTCTGGCTGGTACGTGTGTGAAGTCGTGTATAGGCACACCAGCTTGCAAGAATAGAGGAGTGAGGAAGCCGCCAATGAAAGAAGAAGTTACCTTGCACCGCAAGGCATAAGCCTTGTATTTCACCAAGGAGGCAGCAAGCACACATCCGTAGTTCACCTCGTCGCCGAGCTCATCCTCCATAGGCTCGTCATTCTCATCTGGTCACACAACAAGTGCTTCACGCCTTGGAACAGGAAGCAAAGCTTGGTCTTTGTGACCGTGGGAGCAACTGATCTTCTGCTAAACGTGTTGGCGACCAGCTTCAGAGTGTACCTCAGCACCGGGCTTCTCACTCTCTTGATCTTGGTGGTGTTGGCTTTGTAGTCCTCGTTGCTAATCAGGTCCCAAAAATTGTTAGCTCGCTTGAAGGAAGGGAACTCGACCTTGGTGGCATCCGCGTTGAGACCATACGCTTGACATAGCTCGGGGATGGAGAGGCTGAAGGCTTGACGTCCAACCTTGAAGGAGAGGTGACCTTGTGAAGGAACGGGTGCGCTAGGATTCTCGTAACGGAACTCAAATGTGGCAAGGAAGTCTATTGTCACTTCTGGAATGGTTGGGCAATCCATCCGTGACAGGCATCTTAGGCCAATGTTCTTGAGGAGTTGGTCGAAATCCCCAAGAATCCCTAGCTTGAACAGCAGTTCCCGATCAGCAAACTTGGTAGGCTCAAACCGAAGCCTTTCAAGCCGTTTCTTGTCCCTCTTCTCATCCTTACTCCATCTGACCCTCTCTTTAACAGCCACCTCTTGTCCTTCTCCCTCTTGTGCTGTCTCTTCTCTCGTTCTTTTGGGGGCCATTGTACCTGAAACAAATTTCTCAAGAAGTTTGATAAGCAAAATGGCGGTTTGATGAGAGAATAAGAGAGGAGAAGGAGAAAGCTTATAACTACTACCCTAGATTTTTGGGGAATTAATAAAAATTATAGCAAAATAAAGGAGAATCAAATATTTAGATACTAGAAAATCTAGAATTAATCTTTTTACTTAGCTAAAATTTAAAATTCAAAAACAGCCCTATCATCTAGAACAATATCTTGCGAATTAAAAAGAAATTTTCCTAAAAACATTTCATTAAACTCGAAAATACTTTTTTGCAAGAATGTTAAAGAGCTTTGCTAGCCTTTGAAAACAGAAAACTCTCACTCTCTTTGTTTAAAATTTTCGAGAAAACAAGAATGAGAGGGTGAGAAGTTATTGAAATATTTAATGACTAGCAAAAGGCAAAACCATGGGTAGTAAAGGTGGTTTTTTGACAAAGTCATGGTCAAGACACATCTTTCATGGTCAAAGATGCTTGCCTTGACCAAGTTTTGAATTTAGAAATTGAAGAGAAAAGAATAAAAGAGGGAAAGAAAATGTTACCTCGGCATGAGATCGAGTCCGTTTGGTCGATCTAGGACTCGATCTCATGCTCATAATGGCTTAGATCGAGAGGGTTACTCGATTTGAGACTCGATTCATGATAAATCGAGTCTTGGATCGATTGGCTCCCTCGATCGTTGAGATGTTGGCTCCACGGCTAAGTCCTAATGATCGAGCTACGTCCTCGATTTAGGGGTCGATTTGGCATAGATCGAGTGATGGATCGAGTCGAGTGATCGATCTGTTTTCAACAGATTTTCCCCATAGAAATTAGATCGGTCGTCAAGGTCGATCTTATCACTCGTTCTCGTCTAGATCGACTGGCTTCTCTCGATTCACTAACTCGATCTAGGAAAGATCGAGTCAGGATCAGTCGATCTAGCACTCGATCTCTAGCCTTTTCTTAACCCCTATCACCTCTTTTGGACTTCAAGATCAAGGTTCAGACTCCTCATACCTGTTCCTACACACTTGCAAAATAAAAATATAAAACTGAAAGAGAAAGAAAGCAGAAATATGTACAGGATAGACATGGGAATGCCTCCCAAGTGCGCTTTCTTTAACGTCTTTAGCTAGACTTTACTTGGTTTAGGCGGATGGTGGGTTCTGGAGAAGCACCGAGGTACTCTCCTTGTCATAGCTGTCTGCCAAGTAAGGCTTGACTCTGTGTCCGTTGACGGTGAATGCACTGCCACTCTTTCCCATCAATGTAACAGCTCCATAAGGCAGCACTTCTTGGATCACAAACGGCCCGCTTCACCTTGATTTCAGCTTTCCCGGGAAGAGTTTGAGTCTTGAATTGTACAGCAACACTAAACCTCCTTCCTTAAGCTCCTTGGCAACCAACTTCTTGTCATGAGCTTCCTTAGTCCGCTCCTTGTATATCCGAGAGCTCTCATAAGCGTTCAGTCTTAACTCATCCAGTTCATGTAGCTGAATAAGGCGCCTCTCTTGAGCAGTCTTGAGGTCAAAGTTCAGCCTCTTCACAGCCCACAACGCACGGTGTTCCAGCTCAACCGGAAGATGACAGCCCTTGCCATAGAGTAGAGTGAAAGGGGTTGTACCAATCGGTGTTTTGAAGGCGGTACGGTAGGCCCAAAGAGCGTCGTCCAGCTTTACTGCCCAGTCTTTCCTTGTTGCTTCGACAGTCTTCTCCAGTATAGCCTTGATTTGCCGGTTGGAGACTTCCACTTGACCGCTTGTTTGAGGATGATACGGTGTAGCCACCTTATGCTTAACGCCATACCTTCTCAAGAGGTTCTCAAAAACCTTGTTTATGAAGTGGCTTCCTCCATCGCTTATAACCACCTTAGGTACCCCAAAGCTCGGGAAAATGATACTCTTGAACAGCTTGATCACCACCTTAGAATCGTTTGTAGGGGAAGCAATTGCCTCAACCCATTTAGAGACATAATCCACTGCTACTAAGATGTATTTGTTGCCATATGAAGAAGGAAATGGCCCCATGAAGTCTATGCCCCATGCGTCGAACACGTCAACCTCGAAGATGGGAACCTGAGGCATCTCGTTCTTTTTAGTAATATTCCCTGCTCGTTGACATGCCTTACAGCTCTTCACAAACTCGTGTGCATCTTTAAAAATGGACGGCCACCAGAAACCGGCTTGCAACACTTTCGTGGCAGTTTCGAATGAAGCGAAGTGTCCTCCATAGGAAGAGCCATGGCAGTGATAGAGGATGTCTCTAGCTTCTTCCTTCGCAACACACCTCCGGTACAAACTGTCCACTCCTCTCTTGTATAAGTAGGGCTCGTCCCAAAAGTAGTCACTAGCCTCTCTCATGAACCGCTTCTTGTGATAGCTGTTGAGATGTGTTGGCTCCTCACCACACGCTAAATAGTTCACGACATCAGCATACCATGGTAGATCCTCCTCTTTGAAACTCAACACCTCTTCGAACCGCCCCTCTAGCTTTCCACAAACAGCCGTGGTAATCGCCATGAGTTGCTCTTCTGGAAGAGAGTCATCTAAGGGGAGAGACTCGTTGATCCTTAGCCGTGAGAGATGGTCAGCGACTCCGTTTTCTATTCCCTTCTAGTCTTTAATCTCCATGTCAAACTCCTGGAGCAAGAGAATCCACCTCAAAAGCCGAGGCTTAGTGTCCTTCTTCGAATAGATGTATCGCAAAGCCGCGTGATCCGTGTAGACAATAGCTTTGGAACCAACAAGATATGACCGGAACTTCTCAAAGGCGAACACTATTGCAAGCAACTCCTTCCCCGTAGTAGTGTACCTTGTTTGCGTGTCATCCAAGGTTCTTGAAGCATAGTAGATCACATGTAGCTTCTTGTCTTTCCTCTGACCAAGAACGGCTCCTACGGCATAGTCACTAGCATCGCACATGATCTCAAAGGGTAGAGTCCACTCTAGTGCTTGAACTATAGGGGCGGATGTAAGGGCTTCCTTGATGGTCACGAAAGCTCGCAAACACTCCTCATCAAACACAAACTCAGCTTCTTTGCACAACAACCGTGTAAGAGGGCGTGCAATCTTGGAGAAATCCATGATGAAGCACCTATAGAACCCGGCGTGTCCCAAGAAACTTCTGACTCCCTTAACGTTAACCGGTGGCTCAAGACCCATCATGACTTCCACTTTAGCCTGATCAACCTCAATGCCCTTCTCTGATATCTTATGACCAAGCACGATCCCTTCCTTAACCGTAAAGTGGCATTTTTCCCAGATTAGCACCAAGTTTGTCTCTTCACAACGCTTTAGTACCATGCAAAGATTCAACAAACACGTAGAAAAGGACGCACCATAGACATAGAAGTCATCCATAAACACATCTACCATCTCTTCTATTAGATCAGAGAAGATCGACATCATACACCGCTGAAATGTAGCCGGTGCATTACACAATCCAAACGGCATCCTTCGATATGCGAAGGTACTGTAGGGACATGTGAAGGTCGTCTTCTCCTGATCATTTGGGTGAATTGGTATCTGAAAGAAACCGCTATACCCATCGAGGAAACAGTAGTAAGGGTGATTAGCAAGTCTCTCAAGCATTTGATCAATAAAAGGCAAAGGGAAATGATCTTTCCTAGTCGCAAGGTTAAGTTTCCTATAATCAATACACATCCTATGACCAGTAATGGTTCTAGTAGGAATAAGCTCTTCTTTTTCATTCCTTATGACCGTGATCCCTCCCTTCTTAGGCACCACGTGTACAGGAGAAACCCACGTGCTGTCACGTAAGGGATAGATCACGTCAGCCTCTAAAATCTTAAGGATTTCTTTCTTAACAACCTCTTTCAAAATAGGATTCAAACGCCTTTGATGTTCTATAGAAGAGGCGTTCTCATTATCCAACTGAATCCTGTGAGTGCAAAGCATTGGTGAAAGGCCCTTGATGTCACTTAAAGAGTACCCAATGGCCTGCCTATACTTTCTCAGCTCAGTCAGGAGCGAGTGCAACTCATCATCACTTAAGTTTTTATTCACAATCACGGGGTAGGTGTTATTAGGTCCTAAGAAAGCATACCTTAGCCCTTTTGGGAGCTCCTTAAGGTCCACCTTTTGGGGCTAAAAGCTCGCTCCAGTCATCCTCGTGGCTGTTGTTGTTGCTTTCCTCCTTGGAACCCTCCTTAGAACCCGAGGCATGGCCCTTAAGACTGCTTTCCTCAATCGCTATTCCTTCTGAAATCGAGTCCTCCAGTCGATCTTGCTCTCGATGTCGTCTAGACCGGGCAATTTTGCTCGATTCACTTACTCAATTTGATGTGGATCGAGTAAGGGATCGAGATGCTGAGTCGATATCCTGATTGGACCCCAAAATGATCGGAAGGTCTCTCTCGATCTGTCTGTCGATTGCTGCACTGAATCGAGTTGTGTTCTCGATTGCCTTGTCGATCTGACTCCTGGATCGAGTGATAGCGTCGATCTCGGGGTCGATCTCTAGGCAGCAGCTTTCATCCTTCTTAACAATCTTCCTAGAATCCAGCAAGTTGACGTACTCTTGGGTCCTCTGATCCACATAGCCAAACTTCCCTGGCTCCTTTGTCAGTGCCAGCTTCAGATGGTCTTCCTGAGCCAGCTCTTCCAGCAACTCATCCGCTAAGGCATCCATTGTTTCAATGTAGAAAGCTTGCCCTTCTATGGTCGGCTTCTTCAGAACCTCATTGATATCGAAGTCCAGCCTTATATCCTTTCCCAAGTGCAAGGCAATCTTCCCGTTCTTGACGTCGATGATAGCCCCGGCGGTTGCAAGGAATGGTCTTCCTAGGATGAGTGGATCCTTAGGCTCTTCATCCATCTCCAATACGACGAAGTCCGTAGGCACGTTCACACCGCTGATTCGCACCGGTAGATCTTCAAGCAGCCCCACTGGTAGCCTCACACTCCTATCAGCCAGTACCAACGAGATCCTATAGTCTTTGAAACGAGTAAAGCCAAGCTTCTTTGACACGGAATGAGGCATCAGATTTATGCTAGCTCCGAGATCACAAAGGCAACTCTTGAACTCCAGAGGACCTAAAGCGCAGGGTATAGTGAAGCTTCCAGGGTCTCCCAACTTCTTAGGGACTATCTCCTTATGTATCACAGCACTACACTCTTCACTTAGAACAAGCACCTCCTTGCTTTCCTTATTCTTCTTCACGAGAGTGTCTTTGAAGAATTTGGCGCATTTAGGCATCATTGCAAGGCAGTCGACAAGAGGTAGCTTGATCTCCACGTCCTTAAGATGCTTCTCAAAGAGGATTCTATGCTTCTCTATGAGTTGCTTCTTGAAATGGCCAGGAAAAGGTAGCTTAGGTACGTACGGCGGAGGTATATAAGCATTCTTCTCCTTAGTAGTTTGCTCAGCTTTCTTCTCAGCAACTGCTTTGTCTCCTCTTCTTGGCCCTTGGATCCAGACATTGTCAAAGTTCATCTCATCATCAGCTGAAGGCTTACCCTCCCCCTCTTGAATTACAACATCCTCATTGTTCTTAGGGGTAACCGGAGGTTCTAGCTCTTTGCCGCTTCTTAACGTGATGGCGTTGGCATACTCCTTAGGATTCTGCTCACACTTGCCCGGTAGGCTATTCTGACCACCTGTACTTGCTTTCCCCTTCTCTAGCTGCTTGATCTTGTTGTTTAAATTGGTGATCTGAGTGGAGAAGTCAGTGAGAGACGAGTCTAGATGAGTGTTCATCTCGGCAAACTTCTGGTTTGTAGAGGCTTGCCCTTGTATCAGCTGCTGAAACATAGCCTGAACCGGATCAACTTGTTGTTGCATCGGTTGTTGCTGCTGTGGTGCAAAGCCCGGAGGGTAGTTAGGCGTATAACCCTTGTTATTTTGATGTTGCCCTTGGAAGTTGTTCTGCCCTTGACCTTGGAAACCACCACTCGGCTGAAAACCTTTGTTGTAAGGGATGAAAGGTTTTGCTTGCTGAGCAGGATACACTTGGTCCTTAGGGTTGGAAACGTTGGTGCTTCGGTAGGAGAGATTGTTGTTCTGGTTGTAGCCTTGGTTGTAGCCTTGAGGTTTGTAATTGTTCTGTCCCGCCACCCAATTGGCTTCTTCCTGGCTCAACTCTAGCTCCTCTTGATTCTCATCCGCTTCACCAACAAAGTGAACATGCTTCTGGTTGGCTAACACCAGCTTATCTATCTTCTCATGCAAAGATTTCAGCTCCTTTTTGTGAGACTCTAGCTCGGATCCTCTCGGTGCATGGTCATAATCCTCAGTGTAGTTGCCATCACTCAATGCCAAGTTTTCTATCAGCTCCATGCCCTCCTCTACCTCCTGACCAAGGAAGTTCCCTTTGCTAGCTGTGTCAAGCAACAACCTGATCTTTGGTGAAGCTCCGCGGTATATGGTGCTGAGTAGGGTCTCCTTGGTGAAACCGTGATGAGGACATTGGATCGTGTAGTCTTTGAAACGTTCCATTGCCTCGTTGAATGTCTCGTTGTTTCGTTGAGTGAAGCTGCTGATTTCGCTTCTCAACCGTGCTGTCCTGGTGCTAGAGAAGAACTTTGAGAGAAAGGCCTTCTTACACTCGGCCCATGAGGTGATGGTGCCTTGTGGTAGGGTCTTCTCCCAATGCCTAGCCTTGTCTCCGAGTGAAAAGGGAAAGATACACAGCTTGAAAGCATTTTCGGATATGCCGTTGATTTTGATCATCCCACATACTTGCTCGAAGTTGTCAAGGTGCTCCAAGGGATCTTCCATTGCTAAGCCGTGGAACTTGTTGTTTTGCACCATGGAGATAAAACCTGGATTAATCTCGAAGTTGTTGTTTTGTACAGGAGAAGGAGTGATCCCAAACCTATTGTGATGAGTATTGGGAGCATCTTCGGCTCCTATGATCCTTGGGGGTCTAGCCGCATGTTGGGGGTTTCCATTGCCCCTTCCTACTGCCCCATGAGCTGGAGGAGGTCCCTCTGGATGCTCGTGTTCAGCCATAGCTTCAAAGTCAACCAAACCGTGCTGAACAATCTCCTTAAAGGCTTTGGCTTGTTCTCGTACTCTTCTTTGCCGTGAATGACCAAGCTGATGAATGTTGTCCAAGGGTTGTAGTAGATTGTTGTCTCCCCTTGAACAAAGATTCATCTACCTGAGAGCACACGTTTGAGAGTGGAATGATTAGTAACTAAAACAAGGTAAAGGCTTAGTCTTTGCTAAGTTCCAAATCTCTATGTTTTCTAAACAATCCTAGGATGGCAACGGCGCCATTTGATAAGCAATTTATTTGCAAGGGTGAGTATGCAATGAGGCTATCAAACTCAAATGCAAGACAGGTTGTAGCACAGTATGCAAGAGAGAGTCAATCCACACCTAGGATGATAGAAAATGCAAAGAGAATGCAAGGGCTACGCAAATCTAAGCGAAACAAGAAAGGTTTTGAGAAAATCCCTGAAAACTAGATGCAGCAACGAAATGGAATGCAAACTATTTTAATATTACCAGGAATGATCAAACTACCATGAGGAACAAACAAAATAATTAAAGGACAAAGCTACGAATTACTAAAATTCGACTAGTGGATCGACCATGGAATCGACCACTAGATCGAGCAATAACGATCGATCTCGTCTAAAAATGCAAGAACAGTAAAACTAACGACCAGGATGCTATCAAGGATCAAGCGAATGACGAGAGAAGATGCAAAGATGCTAAAAGAGAGGGTCTAGGGTTGAGATTTATGGTCAGGGGGTTCGAAGGTCCGAACTTGGGTTGAAAACCTTAAATCGACTCACTTTGTGAGAATCTCTAAGCCTTGAAAACGAAATAAGATCTATCCGTGGCTTTCGGTATAGATCACTCCTTCATCCTCTCCTCCAAACCCATGGCTTTTGGTGGAAAGAGAGGTCGAAGGGCAGGAAAAACAGATTTCAAACGAGTGGCTTAACTAGTCCCCCAAACTTCCATGGCTTTTGGGAAGGGGTAACTAGTCTCTAGGGTGTGATCTTCAGAGGTCCCTGAATCCTGTCAAGGTAAGGAACCTCTCGGATCATAAAGCTCTTGGCGTGAGAGTCTTTAAGCTTTGAGAACTCGACACCCTAGAAGAGATAGCCATTAAAACACTAGAAAACCCCAAGATCGAAACCTTTTTAACCCCTTCAATCCTCTCAACCCCGAACCCAAATGAACTACTCACTACACATAAGATAAATCAAGCAAAGCATGGAGAAAGAAACGATGAACATGAAAACAAAACTAGATTAAACTCAAACGATTCGATTACAAAAGCAAGAAAAACACAAGGTTCGATAATGGTGGATAATCTCCAAAACCAGAGAGAAAAGCATAAAAAAGATAAGAATGAAAAGTTGTGTGGGAAAAGGACATCGCCGCCTTCCCAAAATGGTGAAAACAACCCGATGGTCCCCCCCTTGCTAGCGGCCAAAAGCGGTTGAAAGGACAGAGATCGACTCCGGGATCGAGCGGCTCTCTCGATCATCTTCGGACATCGTGTCTTCAACTCGATATGGGTCTCGATCATCTTCGGCGGATCGAGTGATGCATCCGATCTTGGTATCGATCTTTGGTTGGATCGAGTGGTGGACTCGATCTGGCCCTCGCTCTGCATGACGTCATTTACGTCTGTACCGTTTGATCGATTGCTTCACTCGATCTTTGTCTCGATCATTCTCCTTGGATCGCCTGGTCTTCTCGATCTTCTGGTCGATCTCATCCTAGATCAACCTGCCATGCTTGATCTGTTTCCCGATCTCTGGTCCTTAGCAAATACCCGACTTCCACGAACCGCCACAACAGCTTCAGCATGTCCACGAACCTCCACGACTCCAAGGTAGCCAGAAACAACCTGAATGTGATGAAAAATACAAGGAACATGCATATGCTGGTGCAAAGATGCTCTAGGACTCTAAGTGATGCAATCTAGTCTAAAATGTGATGTAAATGCATGAAAAGCTAACTAATGTGTATGCAAAATGTATGTAAGATGCAGTAACATCAGCCTCTTCTTTGCTTTCCTTTCTTCCTTAGTCCACTTGACCCTTTCTGCAATCACTTGCTGAGTTTCCTCTTGAGTTGCCAAATCTCTGCTTCTCTTGGGTGCCATGGTACCTGAAACACGAGTTCTCAAGGAGAAAGTGAGCATAAGCGACGATTAAGAGAGAAAGATAGACAAAGAGAGAAAATTTCTAAATATAAATCCTAGATTTTTGGGGATTTTTGAAAATTTATCAATAAATAAGAGAAGAAAATCTCTTGAGATAAGACTAAATCAAGAAAATTTCCCTAATACTTAGATATTTTTTTTAAAATTCATCCTAATCCTTAGCAAATAACATTCAACCAATTCAATAAAAGGAAATTTTCTTGAAAACTTAAATATGTTATTCAAGAACTCGAAAATACCTTTGAAAAGGGTTGTTTATTAGATGCTCTATGCCTTTAAAAACTGAACTCACACTCTCTCTTTCTAAAAAATCGGTTTGAAATGCAATGGGAGGAGAGTGTAGATGCAAGGTTTTAAAAAGACAAAAATTATGGATGCATGCAATTTGTTTCTGCAAAGTGTGGTCAAGACACATCTTTCATGACCAAAATTCAAATTCAAAATGGAGGGAAAGAGAAAGAAGGGGGAAATTTAAACCAACCTCGGCATGAGATCGAGTCAAATTGGTCGATCTTGACCTCGATCTCATGCCCATTTTATCTGTGATCGAGAAGATCGCTCGATTGGGGACTCGGTCTGATTTGAATCGAGCCTTACATCGAGTCTGCTCCTCGTTCCAATATTCCACGTGGTTATGGCCATGCTCCTTAGATCGGGCTCCTTGATCGATTTCGAGGTCGTTTTGGCAAAGATCGCGTGAGCTGATCGAGTGAAGTGATCGATCCAATTCGAGGATCGAGTGAGACCAGTCGATCCACACCCTGTTTGCATTTCAAGCTAAACGTATGGGTGGGTCATCCTCTCGCAATCAACTGACTCACTCGATTGTCTACTCGATCTCATCTAGATCGAGTGACTTTACTCGATTTACTAGCTCGATCTAGTAAAGATCAAGCCAGGATAGGTCGATCTATCACTCGATCGTTTGCCTCTAATTCTCCTTTCCTAGCCTTGTTAGCTCCAAGATCATGATCTCCGGTTCCCATCTCCTTACACCTACACACTTAAACTAAAAAGCATAAAATTGAAACAGAAAGAAATCAAAAATATGTACAATGATAGTCATGGGAATGCCTCCCAAGTGCGCTTGTTTTACGTCTTTTAGCTTGACTTTACTTGCTTAGGCTAGGGGGGGATCTTGGAGAAGGAACGTGGTGCTCTCCTTGCTGTAATCACTTGCCATGTAGGGCTTGACTCTATGCCCATTCACCGTGAAACTCTCTCCACTCTTGCCAACCAAAGTTACTACCCCATACGGTAGCACTTCTTTTATCTCAAACACACCGCTCCATCTAGGTTTGAGCTTTCCCGGGAAAAACTTCAAACGCGAGTTTTAGAGCAGAACCAGACTTCCCTCCTTGAGCTCCTTAAGCACCAGCTTCTTGTCATGAACCGCTTTGGTCGTCTCTTTGTAGATCTTGGCGCTTTCATAAGCATCCAACCTCAATTCATCAAGCTCATGAAGTTGCACCAGTCTTCTCTCTTGTGCTGTCTTGAGGTTGAAGTTCACTTGCTTCACAACCCAAGGATCTCTGTGCTCTAACTCCACAGGGAGGTGACAAGACTTGCCATAGAGGAGGTTGAAAGGCGTGGTACCAATGGGAGTCTTGAAAGCTGTTCTATAAGCCCAAAGAGCTTCATCAAGCTTGCTTGCCCAATCCTTCTTAGTCACTCCCGCGGTTCTCTCTAGGATAGCCTTGATTTTTCTATTTGAAACCTCCACTTGGCCACTGGTTTGAGGGTGATAAGGCATAGCTACCTTGTGTTTAACTCCATACTTCCTCAAAAGACCCTCAAAAATCTTGTTGATGAAGTGGCTGCCTCCATCACTAATCACCACCTTAGGAACTCCAAACCTTGGAAAAATGATAGTCTTGAAGAGCTTGACTACCACCTTTGAATCATTAGTTGGTGAGGCTATGACTTCCACCCACTTAGACACATAGTCTACTGCCACTAGGATATACTTGTTGCCATATGACACGATGGGAATGGACCCATAAAATCAATCCCCCAAGCGTCAAAGACTTCCACCTCAAAGATAGGTACCTGCGGCATCTCATTCATGTTTGTGATGTTCCCAGCTCTTTGGCAGGCTTCACACGATTTTACAAACTCATGTGCATCCTTGAAGAGTGTAGGCCACCAAAACCCAGCTTGGAGAACCTTTGTAGCCGTCTTGAATGAAGCGAAGTGCCCACCATAACTAATACCGTGGCAATGGAGAAGAATGTCTCTTGCTTCTTCTCTTGTGACAGATCTTCAATATAGGCTGTCCACACCTCTCTTGTACAGATAGGGATCATCCCAAAAGTAGTGAGAGATGTCCCTCATGAACTTCTTCCTATGGTAGTGGTCCAGGTGTGTAGGCTCTTCTCCACAAGCCAAGTAGTTAACAATATCCGCATACCATGGTAGATCCTCTTCCTTGATACTCAAGACTTCATCAAACTTCTTCTCTAGCTTTGCACATACCACGGTGTTAACCATCATAAGCTGCTCCTCAGGGAGTGAGTCATCCAAAGGCAAGACATCATTCACCCTCATTCTTGAAAGATGATCCGCTACACCGTTCTCTATACCCTTCTTATCCTTGATCTCTATATCAAACTCTTGCAAGAGAAGGATCCATCTTAAGAGTCTCGGTTTGGTGTCTTTCTTGGAATATATGCACCTTAAGGCAGCATGATCAGTATACACATTGACCTTAAAACCCACCAAGTAAGACCTAAACTTCTCAAAAGTAAAGACCACAGCTAGAAGCTCTTTCTCGGTGGTTGCATACTTCACTTGCGTGTCATCCAAGGTACGGCTTGCATAGTAAATCACATGCAGCTTCTTATCCTTCCTCTGACCCAAGACAGCACCCACGGCGTAGTCGCTTGCATTGCACATAATCTCAAACGGCAAATCCCAATCCAGAGCTTGAACTATAGGCGTGGTGACCAAAGCTTCTTTGATGGTCTTAAAGGCTTGTAAGCATTCTTCATCGAAGATGAACTCGGCTTCCTTGCACAGTATCCTTGTAAGAGGACGTGCTATCTTGGAGAAATCCTTGATAAACCTCCTGTAGAAGCCAGCGTGCCCCAAGAAGCTCCTAATCCCTTTCACATTAACCGGAGGCTCTAAGCTCATCATAACCTCTATCTTTGTCTTAACAACCTCAATCCCATGCTTAGAAATCTTGTGTCCAAGTACAATGCCTTCCCTCACCATAAAGTGACACTTTTCCCAATTTAGTACCAAGTTTGTCTCCTCACATCTCTTGAGAACCCTGCAAAGATTTGACAAACAACCACCAAACGAAGCACCATACACAGAAAAATCATCCATGAAAACCTCTACTATTTCCTCTATGAGGTCAGAGAAAATAGACATAATGCACCTTTGAAAGGTAGCTGGTGCATTACATAACCCAAATGGCATCCTTCAATATGCAAAGGTACCATAAGGGCATGTGAAAATGGTTTTCCCTTGGTCATTAGGATGAATGGGTATTTGAAAGAAACCGCTATACCCATTTAGGAAACACTAGTATGGGTGATTAGCTAATCTCTCTAGCATTTGATCAATGAAGGGAAGAGGGAAATGATCTTTTCTAGTGGCAGAGTTGAGTTTCCTATAATCAATACACATTCTATGTCTGGTTATTGTTCTTGTAGGAATTAACTCATCTTTTTCATTTTTATAACCGTGATACCCCCTTTCTTTGGTACCACATGGACCGGAGAGACCCATGTGCTATCACTGATAGGGTATATCACGTCAGCCTCTAAGAGTTTTAAGATTTCCTTCTTAACCACTTCTTTCAAATTCGGGTTCAAACGTCTTTGATGCTCAATAGAAGATGTGTTTTCATTATCTAAGTGAATCCTATGAGTACAAAGCATTGGTGAAAGGTCCTTGATGTCACTGAGAGAGTACCCAATGGCCCTGCTATACTTCCTCAGCTCCTTAAGGAGTGAGTCTAACTCATCATAACTTAGATTTTCATTCACAATGACCGGATAAGTATCATTTGGTCCTAAGAAAGCGTACCTTAGCCCATTAGGAAGCTGCTTTAGGTCCACCTTTGGGGTTAGCAGCTCGCTCCAGTCCTCCTCTTGGCTGGTGTTGGTGTTGCTGTCCTCATTCGCCTCTTTTGAACCCGAGTCATGAGCTCTTATGCTGCCTTCTTGAACCGTTCCTACCGCAGAGATCGAGCCAGTCAGTCGACCGTTCCCTCGTTCTAGGCTGGATCGATTGCACTCCCTCGATTCACTTGCTCGATTTGATATCGATCGAGCAGGAGATCGATTCGCTAGGTTATTCTCTGGAAAGATCGAGTTGTCTTGGTCGATCGTCTCATCGATCTGTTTCCTGGATCGAGTAATCTGATCGATTTCCAGGTCGATCTCTAGGCATTGACCTTCATCTTCTTTCACAGCCTTGCGAGAATCAAGGATGTGTACATACTCCCGGGTTTGTTCACTCAAGAAACCATACTTCCCACACTCCTTTGTCAAAGCCAGCTGTAAATGATCCTCTTGTGCCATTTCCTCAAGAAACTCATCAGCCAATGCATCCAAAGTTTCTATGTAAAACACTTGCCCATCAATCGTTGGCTTCTTCAAGACTTCGTTGATGTCAAAGTTCAGCTTGATGTCCTTGCCAAGGTGCAGAGAAATCTTGCCATTCTTCACGTCTATGATCGCTCCAGCAATTGCTAGAATAGGTCTACCAAGGATTAGAGGGTCTTTTGGTTCCTCATCCATTTCTAGAACTATGAAATCTGTTGGCACATTCACGTTGCTAATCCTCACGGGTAGCTCTTCAAGCAAGCCTACTGGGAGCCTTATACTTCGGTCAGCCAGAATGAGTGAGATTCTACACTCCTTAAACTTGGTAAAGCCTAGCTTTTTGGCAATGGACTGAGGCATGAGATTAATGCTTGCACCAAGATCACATAAGCAGCTTTCAAACTTCAAAGGGCCTAGTGCACAAGGGATAGTGAATGACCCCGGATCTCCTAGCTTATTTGGGGCTATCTCCTTGTGGATGATTGCACTGCATTCTTGACTCAATACCAAGACTTCTTCACTCTCTTTATCCCTCTTAGCAAGAGTATCCTTCAAGAACTTGGCATATTTTGGCATCATGGCAAACAATCAACCAACGGCAGTTTAATCTCAATGTTCCTTATGTGCTTCTCAAACAAGGCTTTATGCTTCTCAATCAATTGCTTCTAGAAACGTCCAGGGAAGGGGAGCTTTGGTTTGTAAGGTGGAGGTATGAAAGCTTCTTTATTTTTGCTGACTTCCTCCACTTTTTTCTCTAAAACCGCTTCCTTGCCTTTCTTTGGCCTTGCAATGTAGACATTGTCAAACATGATCTCTTGATCATTTGAGAGATTACTCTCCCCCTCTTGAATCACAATGTCCTCATTGTCTTCAAGTGTAGACCGTGGTGGCTTTCCCTTCCCGGGTAAGCTACCTTGACCGCTTGAACTGGCTTTCCCTTTCTCTAGTTGGCGAATCTTGTTTTTCAAGTTGGTGATTTATGTAGATACCTCAGTCAGAGAAGAGTCCAGCTTATTGTTCATATCAACAAACTTCTGATTTGTAGATGCTTGTCCTTGAAGTAATTGTTGGAACATAGCTTGAACCGGATCTTGAGGTGGAGGTTGAACTTGTTGCTGTTGAGGTACGAAACCAGGAGGAAACACATGAGAGTAGCTTTTGTTCCCTTGCTGTTGCTGGCCTTGGAAGTTCCCTTGTCTTTGCCCTTGGTACCCACTGTTTTTTGTAAACCATCCTTTGTTGTAAGGAACAAAAGGTTTTCCTTTAGTGGAGGGTACACTTGATCCTTGGGGTTTTCCACATTGGTACTTCGGTAAGAGAGGTTGTTGTTGCCTTGATACCTTTGAGCATAGCCATGTGGCTTAGTATAGTCCTGGCCTCCAACCCAATTCGCTTCCTCTTGGCTCTCCTCCAGCTCATTCAGAACATCCGTAGCCTCTCCCACAAAGTGTACATGCTTTTGATTTGCAAGTACCAACTTGTCAATCTTTTCATGTAGAGATTTCAGCTCCTTCTTGTTTGCCTCAAGGTCAGACCCTCTAGGTGCTCTATCATAGTCTTCAGCGTAGTTGCCATCACTCAAAGCAAAATTCTCAGTAAGCTCCATTCCCGCTTCTACATCTTGTCCAAGAAAATTCCTTTTAATCGCCGTGTCTAGAAGCATTCGAATCTTTGGAAGAGCTCCTCTATAGAGGGTGCTCAAGAGTGTCTCCTCTCTGAAGCCATGATGAGGACATGCAATGGTGTAGTCCTTGAACCGCTCCATTGCTTCACTAAAGGTCTAATTTTGCCTTTGTGTAAAACCGCTGATCTCACTCCTTAGGCGAGCTGTCCTTGTACTTGAGAAGAACTTGGACAGAAATGCCTTCTTGCAATCAGCCCATGAGGTTATAGTCCCTTGAGGTAAGGTCTTCTCCTAATGCCTTGCTTTATCCCCAAGTAAGAAAGGGAAAAGCCTAAGCTTGAAACTATACTTCGAGATCCCATTGATCTTGATCATGCGGCTTGATCTCGAAGTTGTTGTTTTGCACCGGTGGAGGAGTGATGCCAAAACGGTTGTGATGAGTGTTTGGTGCGTCACCTGCTCCGATGATTCTTGGTTGCCTTGGGGCGTGGTTGGAGTTTCCATTACCCCTAGCAGCAGCAGCACGGTGAGGTGGAGCCTCAGCTTGGTCTTGCTCGGCCATAACCTCAAAATCAATAATGCCCGGTTACTCTATCTCCTCAAAGTCTTGTGCTTGTTCTCTTGCTCTTCTTTCCCTTGCACTTCCAAGTTGATGAATGTTGTCTAGAGGTTGTAATAAGTTGTTCTCACCTCTAGACCTCAGATTCATGTACCTGAGAAGACAAGTAGGAAGGTAGATAGATTAGTAACCAAACTAAAAATAAAGACTTAGTCTCTACTAAACTCCAAATCCTAATACTTTCAAACTAAACCCAGGTTGGCAACGGCGCCATTTGATAACAGGATTTTTCTAGCCTTTAACTTATCAAATCCTAAAGCAAAGCATAGTGGTAAGTACTTTAGGTGTCAATCCAGCTCAGGTATGATGAAAAATACTAAGAATGCAAGAACTTGTAAATCTAAGTGGAATCTGGATTATTTGAGGAGAAAATCTATGAAAACTAAATGCAGCTACCAAATGACCACGAAAAATATTTTAAAATCCCTACTGATGGGTTAAACAACTACTAGATGACTTCTAAGAATTTAAAATTCAGAACTACTAGTTTTTAAAATTCGAACACTAAAAGCAGACAGAAAAGAAAAGTTCTAACAACCTAGGATGATATTTAAGATACTAAGACAAAAGATGCAAACTTTAGAACTAGAAAATGATAACTTTAAGTTTTTAGATGCTAAAAATAGATTCAAGATTGAGGATCATGCATAAGAGGTTCAAGATTCAAACCTTGGGTTTTGAAAACATAAATCTACACATTTGAGTGCCATCTCTAAGACTTGAGAAGCTAAACTAGATTTATCCTTGGCGTGTGGTATAAATCCTTTCCTCAACCTTTCCTCCTAACCCATGGCGTGTGGTGGAAAGAAAGATTGAAGAACGTGAAGCATAAATCTCAAGAAATGGCCGAACTAGCTCCCTAAACATCCATGGCGTTTGGGAAAGGATGAGCTAGTCCCTTGGATTTGGTTTTATGGGATCTCCTGAATCCTGCTAAGGTAAGGAAAAGCCTGATATCAAAGAGATCTTTCTCAAGACTCTCTAGGCATTAAGACCCCCAAATCCAAAAAGAGATTAAGTTAAGAGCAAGAAAAATACCAAGTCTTAAACACTTAAACCCCTTAATCACCTTAACCTTAAACGCTTGGTAAACTACTCACTACATATGATTAAAACAGATGAATTTGCAAAGGACTAAACAAGAGAGATTTAAGAGAAATACTTAAGATTAAAACGAGATTAAAGTTTTACAAACTAAGAAAAGCTTAAAAGTAAACAATGGCGGGTTTTCAAAGCATAAAGATGAAGGAGACAGAATGTATGGTTCACAATATGTCTGATCTGTCGCCCAAAAATAGGTTGAAAACATTTGTACCAAAGAAGGAAATGGTCCCCTCACTAAACTCCAAAATGTGAGCTGTCCAGATAAGGTTCAGAGATTGATCTGAGCAGTCGATCTCTTACTCGATCTTCCGCACATAATACCTTCTTTTACTCGATCTTCGGGTCAATCCTCGGGCGATCGAGTCGTGACCTCGATCTGGCTCTCGTTCTTCCTCCTTGAAACGACCCGAGTGTCTCGATCTTCTGGTCGATCTCGTCTAGATCGACCTGCCTAGCTCGATCTTCACCTCGATCCCGGTTCCTTTGCTGCATGGCCGAGTTCCTCCAAGTTTCCATAGGCTCCCTTTCGATCCTTAGCATGTACACACACCCTCCATAGCTCCAGTGTATCCAAAACAACCTGAATATGATG
Organism: Thlaspi arvense; assembly: GCA_911865555.2. NCBI lineage: Eukaryota > Viridiplantae > Streptophyta > Magnoliopsida > Brassicales > Brassicaceae > Thlaspi > Thlaspi arvense. The sequence goes on from OU466860.2 coordinate 27,348,594, forward strand.
CAAGAAATATGCAAAATGCTAATGCAAAGTGTTCTAGGACCTAAAATGAGATAAATGGTGCAAAATAGCCTATTATGAAAGATGTATGCATGTAAACTACTCTAAATGCATGCTAAATATGCGAAATATATGAGTATATCAAGTAAGATCTGACGGATAAAGGAAGGAGGTGGATAATACTTTAGATAATGTGTATTTTCAATGATATTCAACCTTAAGATTCTGGCTCACAATAAATACACTGTAGCAACTAATAAACGACATAGTTTTGGAATAACAACTAAACACTGAATATTATTTAAATAGTAAAGCCTCTTATTCAGAGTGAGGCACCATTGTCTTCAATCTCTCTTCTCTTTAGCCACTTTTCCCGATACTCTTCCTTTCCAGCTTCCTTGCAACTCTACCACTTTGTTTCTTCTTCTTACAATAAGCTAATGGAAAAGCCAACTTATCATTACCCCCTCGCAGAAGAATCAGCTTGTCTTCAAGTTGGAAGTGTGAGAATTGTGAAGCGATTCGGTTAAGGGGTTCCCAAGACGATTCAAAGATAGGCAGCCCTTTCCACTTAACTAGTACTTCTGGTTCCCCTGCTCTGTTTGAACCCCTAATATCCAGCAATTCTTCAGGTTCTGTGTTCCATTCCAATTCAGTAGAGAGAAACAAGAGAATGTCTTGTACCTGAGTTTGTGGTGCCAACGCCTTTTTCAGTTGTGACACATGAAACACATGATGAATTGCGCTATGAGCTGGCAGCTGTAACTTTTACGCTGTCTTCCCAACTCGACTAAGCACTACGGACCAAAAAATCTGGGGGACAACTTCTCATAGCGACGCAGAGCTATCGACGCTTGACGGTATTGTCTTAGCTTCAAATACACAAACTTCCCCACCTAAAACTCAACATCTCTGCGTTTTTTGTTAGCAGAGAACTGCATCTGCTTTTGACCTTTCTCCAAATTGTTTCCTAGCTCAACAATCATCTCATCTCTGTTTTTGAGTAACTCTTTCCACCGCTGCATTCTGAGTAGGGATATCTTCATACCTGAGGAGCTTTGGAGGATCTCTGCCATAAAGGGCCTTGAAAGGAGTAGTCTTGGTCGAAGTATGTTAAGTAGTATTGTACCATAGTTCGGCCCACAAGAGCCACTGACTCCAGGACTTTGGTTTGGCATTCGCAAAGCACCGTAAGTAAGTCTCCAAGCTCCGGTTAACCACCTCTGTCTGTTCGTCAGTTTGTGGGTGGTAAGCTGTGCTACGCCTCAGGTCTGTCCCTTGAGAGGAAAACAGAGCGGACCAAAACTGACTTAGAAAGACCCTGTCCCTATCTGAAACCATTGTTTCTGAGAACCCATGCAGCTTTGCTACTTCCTTGATGTAACTTTCTGCTACAGTATTGGTGGAGAAGGGATGGTTAAGGGGGATAAAGTGAGCATACTTTGTAAGTCGGTCAACAACGACTAATATCGCATACCAGCCTTTGGAGATTGGCAACCCATTAATGAAGTCTAGACTCACATCAGACCAAACCTTGTTAGGGATAGATAGAGGAGAAAGTAAGCCTGCCGGTGCTAGTGTGGGGTATTTGTTCTCTTGACACACCTGACATCTAGCAAAGAAATTCTCCACAACCTTTTTCATCCCCTTCCAGTATAGCTTTCTCGAAAGCCTCTTGTATATTTTCAACACTCCTTTGTGCCCTCCAACAGGTGTACAATGGACTTGTTCTAACACTTGCGGAATGAGAGATGAGTTCGACGACCATACAATACAAGTTCCTTTATATAAGAGTCCTTCCTCATATCTGTAGCTCGGATTCCCGAGCCCATCTTTCCCAATTGTCTTAAGCAGCTCTCGAAACTCACTTGCCTCTGCAATTTGCTTTGCCAGAATTATCTTCTGAAGAGATAACGGTGCGTTGAGTATCAACTCCTTATATTCTTCTTCATGTGGCCTCCTCGACAGTGCATCAGCTACTCTATTCTCACTGTCGGGCTTGTACTCTATCTTGTAATTCAACTCCAAAAGATTCGAAGCCCACCTCCGCTGCTCTGTGGGAACACTTTTATGGTCAAAGAGGTATTTCAAACTGCGCTGATTTGTTCTAATGACAACTTCATTCCCCAGCGTATAGTGTCTCCATTTGGTGATAGCGAACCTATCGCTAACAGCTCCCTTTCGTACACTGACCTTATCTTACCTTTATCAAAAAATCCTTTGCTTATGTACGCAGTGGGACGATTTCCTTGTATAGAACCACTCCCATGCCTGACCCGGAACCATCTGTTTCAATGACGAAGGGCTGCTTGAAATCTGGAAGTACCAGTACCGGCAGCTTCATCATTGCCTCTCTAACACCACTGAAAGCAACCGCAGCCTCATCATTCCATTTAAACCCTTCATTCTTCAACAAGTTGGTTAGGGGCCTCGCCTTGCGGCCATAGTCTTTAACAAATCTGTTATAGTAACCAGTCAAACTCAGAAATCTCTTCAGTTCTGTGACATTCTTAAGTTCTGTCCAGCTTTTAATCGCCTAAATCTTTCATTGATCAGCCGTAACACCCTTCTCCGATATCACGTGGCCTAAGTAGGCTACTTCAGGTTGTCCAAACTCGCATTTTTTTGCATTGGCATAGAAGCGGTGTTGTTGCAACACCTCTAGCACCTTTTCCAAGTGTTGCATATGAAGCTTCAGTCTCTTGCTGTATACTAAAATATCGTCAAAAAACACTAATAAAAACTCGCGGAGGAAGGACCTGAAAAGATCATTTATCAGAAACTGGAAAGTGGCTGGCGCGTTTGTGAGTCCAAACGGCATCACTAGGAACTCGTAGTGTCCCTTGTGTGTGTGGAAGGCAGTCTTTTCTACATCTCCCTTCCTTACCCTGATTTGGTGATATCCCGACTTCAAATCTATTTTGGAGAATATCATCACCCCCTGCAGTTCATCGAGTAGTTCTTCGATCACGGGTATGGGAAATCGATCAGGGATTGTCAGCTTGTTGAAGGCTCTGTAGTCAACGCAGAACCTCCATCCTCCGTCTTTCTTTTTCACTAGTAAAACAGGGCTCGAGTAAGGGCTAATACTCGACCTGATCACTTCATCCTCTAGCATTTCCTTTACCAAGGACTCCATCTCGTTCTTCTGAGTGAAAGAATAACGATAGGGGTGTCGGTTGACAGGTGCCGTCCCGAGGTACGCGTGCTCCCTGGTACGAGCTGGAGCTAATGCTTTAGACATTTGGAAAACTCGTTCATAACTGTCTATAGCCTTGATATCTCTGAAAGTCTTATTTCCTATGTTTTTCCTTTTCATAACTGTCTAATAGCCTTGATATCTCTGAAAGTCTTATTTCATATGTGTTTCCTTTCTCTCCTTCAAATAGAGCTGTCAATTCCAGGAGACAAACGATTACTCCTTCTCTGGCTACCTTCACCATGGAGTTGAGAGAGATTTGAGCTTGCACAAGGGCCGGATCTCCCACCAAGGTTACCTAGTCATTCCCAACCTTGAAACGGAGGATATGAAGTACCCAGTTAATTCAAGTCTCTCCTAACTTGGCCAACCATGAATATCCGAGAACAATGTCTGTTGTCCCCAACTCAAAAAGCAGAAACTCTTCCACGATTTCCACTCCTTGTATTGACAAACACACTCCAGTACACTCCCTTACGCTGAGATAATCTGACCATTCCCCACAGACACTCCAAACCCCGCAGTTCTGTTACTAGTAAACCAATTATTCTTATCACTTCAGGCGAAATGAAATTGCTAGTGGCTCTTGAGTCGATTAACACAATGACCTCCGTGTCGGCAATTTTTCCCTTCATTCACATGGATCTCTCGGCTGTTAAGCCTACCATCGACTGCAAGGATAATCGTAGCAACCTTTGAGTTTCTTCTTGTGCCTCAGGGGCCTCTACTTCACCCGCTTCTTTTAAGTTGTTTCGATCTTCTCCCTGCTCACACTCTTCCTCAAGCTCCAAACTCTGGAATCTTTGTTGAGGCTTACACTTGTGGCCCACGAAGAACTGCTCTCTACAGTGACGACAAGGATTGTTTCTTCTGATTGTTTTCTCCTGATTTATATCACTGCTTGCATTGTAGGCCTTTGGGGTTTGTGAACTTCCACTGACCTTTGCTGAATTTGAGCTAAAGCCCCTCGTAGCTTGGCTAAGTGGAGGTGCAAAGTTTGTCCTGGGTGCAGGAGGTCTGTAGGAAGAGCCATGTTGATCGCTATCTTGTGCTTCAATTAACCTCGCCTTGTCCACGATGTCCTTTAATCTTTTCAGAGCACAACACGTCACTTGGTCCCTGATGCTCTTCTTTAAACCCTTAAGGAACATTAACTCTACCACATCATCTGGAAAATGGGCACTTCCATAAGAAGCTCCTCAAACCTTTGACGGTACTCATCAAATGTTTCTGTAGCATCCGTATCCGAGAGAATTCAGAATGATCGAGCCGGACATGGCATTACCCGAGGAATGATCAAGCCAATGACAGATATTGGCTGGGAACTGGGAGGTTTGGACAATGGCCGGGTGATGACTGGAAAATAGTCGGATGGATGGCTGCGATAGCCGAGCCGGATGTACCATATCCAAGAGAAAATGATCCAGTCTGTGAGAAAATGGGATTAATCCGACTGAGAGTGGGGTCAGTCCGAGTGACAGTGGACTATATTTGAGAGAAAAGGAAAATTAGCCGAGGAATTGAGAATATCTAGGTGAAAAATGAAAAATGGCTGGACAGAAAGGAAATAACTCGGATAAGAGCGGTTTATCTGAGAGAAAAGGAAATTGTCCGAGAGAAGGTGGACTGGGCGGTGGGCCAAGGATGCTAGGTCGGCTTATACGCGGTTATCACGCGGATGGGTAGAGTTTGGTACGAGAAATAGTCGAGAAAAATCTAATCGGATCGGGATAACTCCTACTGGAACCGGGAAACATCGGTATATACCGGATTACTTAGGGTTTTGCGAGTTTACAAGGTGTTTTTGAGACTTAGATCGGGGGTGTTGCGTTTATTTAAGATAAATAAAGCAAAAAAAGAGTTTAGTCGAGAGAAAACCCTCGAAAAGAGAGTTTATCCTGAGGATAGCCGAGAGAGATTGAAGGATCGCCGTACGGATCTGACCATCGCTGAGATAAACTGGTAAGCGATCAGATATTTCCCTTTGTGTCGAGTTTTCATCGGATAACCTCGAGCTAATTGTCGTGTTTTGTGGGGTTTCTAAGGGAAAACAGAGTTTGGCTCGAAGAAAGGTGAACGGATCGAGAGATAGCCGAGGAGAAAGGGATCGAATCGTACTAGGGTGATCGGATATCTTCGATTTGGTGCGAATTTCTGATAAGGCTCAGGTTTTACCCAAATAAAAACTACTGCAAGTGCACATCAAAGCAGTCGTAGTATAAGGAGTATCGAATCTCAAAGGAGTATGTAAACTACACTAGCGATTTCAGATTCAGATTAAGCTAAGCAATAAATAGTGTATGTAATGCGAGATAACAAAATAAAAGGAAGCAAGCAAAATTTGTTTGATCTAAGACTCAGAAAACTAAAAGCGCTAAGTCAGGACAATTCGCAGATTGAATCTGAGAATGTAGAATGCATGAAATTAGGAATGAATAAGAACCATCTTGAACATGAATTGCAAATATTTAACTAATCAATTCTCATTGCAGAAGTTAACTATGCCTAAATCACAGGGTTTCAAATCTCTTTGCAAACCCTAACAACATAAACATGCAGTAATGATCAGGTTCAATTGTTCACAAAACTCCTAAGCCAAATCTCTTTGCACTAGGGCGTTTTGCTCATCTAATACTAGTTCAGGTGATTAATAATGCTTTAACATCTATCAAACAACCTAGGGTTTCGAAATCCAGATGATGTGTCTAAGAAATCGATATGAATGCAAGCACAGATGGAGAACCAATGGATTTCCTATAAGTTTAGCGATTCTACAAACTCTTCTTCAACCTTTGAAAAGCCCTAACTTAACTAACAAACTACTCAGACATGGTGAATGAAACAATCATCATGAAAAGAATAAATTGCATAAAAGAAATAAGAAATAGAAATAAAGGAGTTCGAAATCTTCTCTGAAGGAGTCTGATTTGTCTCTCCAAAAGCTCTGCTACAAATCTCTCTCTCTCCAGCTCTCTGAATTCTCAAAATCTAAGATTAAAAGCCAACAATGGATGAAAACATAATATATACAACCTAAAACACGATCTGGGGTCTTTTTGAAAATACTAGAACTTCTAGGCCAAAACTGCAATTTCTTCCTAATCTTTTAAAAACCAGCCACGATCCTTCTTCTACGGGTGACGAGCGTCACCAGGTCAGTGACGGTCGTCACCCAAGCCAGAACAACGCTTCTGACTTGCTTCATTCGAGGTTGTATCTTGAAATGCAATAAAAAGTTCAAAAACTTCCAATTATGCTCCATATATGCTTTAACCTGCAAAAACTCTACTATGACTCTAAAAAGACAAAAAAGAATCAATAAAAAGGACTTATATCATGGTTAAAAACCATAATAAACCATTATATATAGGAATCATGCAACCTTCAATGTTAACAGGAACATCCTCTAAGATGCCTTCTGGGGTTCTTATGGATCGATCTGCTAGGATAAGAGAGATCCCAGCTGGCTTGAAATCTGTTATTCCAAGTCTAGCAGCAACAGAGGATGGCATAAAGTTAATACTTGACCCTAGATCACAAAGAGAATGGGGAAAACGTCCTGCTGAGATTGAGCAATCAAGCACAAAGTTTCAGGATCAGAAAGCTTCGCTGGAATTCTACTTTGAATGCTGGCACTGACTTGTTCAGAAACAGTCACCTTCTTCTTCTTCTTCTTCAGAACTGTGCATAAGAGAATTGCACTAATGTCTCTGGTAAGCAATGCTCCTTCCTCAGGGCCTACACCATTAACAACCATTTTCTTTACATACCTTCTTAGTGCAGGTGAAAGTTTGACTGCATCAACAAGAGGAATCTCAAGCATCAGCTTGTCTATCATAGCCTTGCATCTGGCTTCTTCTATCTCTTGTTTAGACTTCATAGGATGCTTAGGGAATGGTGTTTTGGGTTTATAGACTCGTTCTCGGCAATTATCTGCCGTTATAGGCGAAACAACTTCGTTCTGGGGTGGGTGACGATCATCACCAGGGGTGATGCTCGTCACTGATCTGTAAGGACCCCCGATTCCTTTGTAAGATGGTGATGAGCGTCACTCCTCCTTGGTGACGCTCGTCACTCACCTCTGAGACTGCAAAATTTTCATCTTCAAACTCCATCAGTTGCACGATCTGGTCTGCACTCAACCTCTTTTTCTGCACTGTTTTAAGCTCCTTTTCACTCCTGACTGTGATGACATTAACCTGATGCTTGGGATTGATATCAGTCCTTCTAGGAAGGAATCCCTCTTGCCTTTGAACAGCTCCTGCAGTTTGAGCAACCTGCACATCCAGCTTCTTCATATGAGAGTTCAGACTCTCAACTTTTTCCATTCAGATCTTGATCAGCGAATCTAACTTGCCATTGAAGTTCACTGCCATCTTCTGCTGTCCTTCTAAGAGATGCTCCAGTATAGCTTCCATCTTATTGTCTTGTGGAGGTGCAGTTTGGTAGGAAGAAGAACCATAATTTCTGCTGTTCTGGTAAGGTTTCTGCAACTCAGTCTCTTGAAACTGTGGCTTTGTAGATTAACCAATTGCATTCTGGTTCCTTGGGAAGGTGTTCTTCTGATTGCTCCCATTGAAACCTCTGTTCCACTGTTGATTCTCAAACCTTTGGTTCTGAAAACCTCCATTGATGAAGTTAACATCCTTTTGCTCAAACTCTTCAGGATTTTCGAAGGTCTCCACCTCTGCAGCGAATTGGACTGATTTCTTTCCTACCAGAAGGCTGTGCATACTATCTAACTTATACTTAATCTCAACTATCTGGTTCCTTTCATTCAAACCAGCTTGTTTCATCCTCTGAATATCTGCATTTTTGGTGCTGTTGCTGCAGGCCAAGTTTTCAATCAGAGTCAATGCAACTTCTGGAAGGTTGGTGTTTAAGTTCCCAGCGCTAGCAGCATCCAGCGTCATCTGATACTTCCAGTCAATGTCTCTGAATAAAATCACAAGCAGTTGCACCTGACTGAAACCATGATGAGGACAGTCCATTTGATAAGACTTGAATCTCAGCCAAGAAGTTTAAAAGCTTCAGTAGGACCTTGGGTAAAGGATGCAATTTTCGTCCTCAAGTCTTTTGATCTGGCATCATCATAGAAATTGTTCAGAAAAGCATTCTTGGTGTCCCCCCAAGTGGTCAGTGAACCATGCTCCAGTTGCTTTAGCCAATAAGCAGCATCTCCTCCAAGTGAGTAAGGGAAAAGCTTACAGAACAGAAAGTCATAGCTAACTCCATTAGTTTTGACACTTGAAGCCAAATCCTCAAAGCTCTCAATATGATCCATTGAATACTCATGAGGTAAGCCAAGGAAAGGATGCTGTCCCACAAGCTGTTAATAAGCAGGCTTGAGCTCAAAATCTTTCCTCTGGAAAGCAGGAGGGTGGGTTGCAGCTCTGTTGGCATAGAACTGATCAGGTCTGTTGTAATCCCCTAGAGTCCTATGAACAAAACGCCCAGCAGCTATGTTAGCAGCAACATGAACTCCAGCGTCTTGTGCCACATGTTGAACCAGCTGTTCAACTATGACATACCCATCTTGATCCAGTCTCTGCCCTTCTTCATTCCTCCTGTTTCCCTCTCTATCAACCAAGTGACCTTCTGCATCTTCAACCAAGATGAGTGGATTAACCATTGTAGATTACTTCTTAGCTTTCCTGATAGTCCTCTCCAACTTAGCTAGCTCGTCAATGCCTAAGGTCAAAAGCTCCTTCTCTTTGTTGCTTATGGTACTGCGATTAGGCATACACCTGAAACCAGCACAAAGAAAAGTACCAAAAGTCAGTAAAAAAATAAAAACTTAGAAAAAATCCTAATACTAAAAATCGATAGGCAGCTATTACTGCCCGGAAATGACGCCAAAAACTTGACAGGGCTCAGGTTTTACCCAAATAAAAACTACTGCAAGTGCACAGCAAAGCAGTTATAGTATAAGGGGTATCGAATCCCAAAGGAGTATGTAAACTACACTAGCAATTTCAGATTCAGATTAAGTTAAGCAACAAATAGTGTATGAATGCAAGATAACAATATAAAAGGAAGCAAGCGAAATTAGTTTGATCTAAGACACAGAAAACTAAAAGCGCTAAGTCAGGACAATTCGCAGGTTGAATCCGAGAATATAGAATGCATGAAATTAGGAAAGAATAAGAACTGTCTTGAACATGAATCACAAATATTTAACTAATCAGTTCTCATTGCAGATGTTAACTATGCCTAAATCACCGAGTTTCAAATCACTTTGCAAACCTTAACAACCTAAACATGCAGTATTGATCAGGTTCAATTGCTTACAAAACTCCTAAGCCAAATCTCTTTGAACTAAGGCGTTTTGCTCATCTAATACTAGTTCATGTGATTAATAATGCTCTCATATCTATCAAACAACCTAAGGTTTCGAAATCCAGATGATGTGTCTAAGAAATCGATATGAATGCAAGCACATATGGAGAACCAATGGATTTCCTATAAGTTTAGCAATTCTGCAAACTCTTCATCAACCTTTGAAAAGCCCTAACTTAACTAACAAATTACTCAGACATGGTGAATGAAACAAACATCATGAAAAGAATAGATTGCATAAAAAAAATAAGAAATAGAAATAAAGGAGTTCGAAACCTGCTCTGAAGGAGTCTGATTTGTCTCTCGAAAAGCTCTGCTACAAATCCCTCTCTCCAGCTCTCTGAATTCTCAAAATCTAAGATTAAAAGCTAACAATGGCTGAAAACCTAATATATACAAGCTAAAACACGATCTGGAGTCTTTTTGCAAATACTGAACTTCTGGGCCAAAACTGCAATTTCTTCCCAGTCTTTTAAAAACCAGCCACGATCCTTCGTCTACGGGTGATGAGTATCACCAGGTCAGTGATGGTCGTCACCCATGCCAGAACAACGCTTCTGACTTGCTTCATTCGGGGTTGTATCTTGCAATGCTCCAAAAAGCTCCAAAACTTCCAATTATGCTCCATACATGCTTTAACCTGCAAAGACTCAACTAGGACTCTAAAAAGACCAAAAAGACTCAATAAAAAGGACTTATATCATGGTTAAAAACCATAAAAAACCATGATATATCAGTTTCATTGGGATTTTTTTCTGACCAGTCTATTTCCAGCCTCGTCTAAGGCGAGTGCGTGACTGTGGTTGGTGTCTAGGATTGTTGGATTACTAGGGTTTGATGTTTTGCATGTGTGATTGTGTGATTTTCATATTGTATGTTTAAAACTGATAAGTGATTATATGTTATGGTATTGTGAGGTGTTTACCGTGGCATAGATGATGTCTAGCTAACCTCAGAGTAATCCAGATTATGTACTAGGTTAGGGGATGTGGGATTCTTGCTAAAGAAGATATGAGTCTTAAAAAGGGATTGATCTTGGGTGGTTCAGTTAGATGATCATGGCCGTTTGATACATGTTATGTCTATTGCGAATTGATTGTGTGAGATGTTGAATCCTATAGTATGAATGCATGAATGGTACTGACCAGGTGCTACGAGATGACTGTACTCACTAAATATTTATCAAATGTTTATGCCTCTCATTTTGAGTGTGCAGGTACTGAGTAGTAAAGGGAGCGAGACCGGCGGCAGTGATGAACATGGGTGGATCAGGGATTGGGTGTTTTTATGTTTAAGACATGTATTTTGTCTTATGGGCTTTGGTGTTAAGCGTTTTAGGTTGCTTGATGATATGATGTATTCATTAGCGAACCATTGTGCTTTGTTTAAGTTAACCCCCGAATCTTGTTTAAGTGCTTTATTCAAGTTTAATGGAATGAAATGAAGTTGTTTTAAATCCGCTGTGTATTGATAAATGAAAAGAAAAAGTATAAAATTTGGCTAAGTATAGAACTGAACTGTTAGGATGTAGTGAAGGCACGGCTGCGAAATAGTTTGCTGAGCCGGGCTTCCACAAGTTGGTATCAGAGCGTTTAACGCTTCTAGGACTGAATGTTGGTGACTGCTGTTGTTTGTTTGTGTGGGGTTTGAGGGGGTCCGATCCATTCTTCACTGCCATGTCTCACGGTAAGGTTGTTTGTGTTGTGTTTTTGAAACATATAGTGAGTTAGCTTCGGCTAACTGGCATGATTGTACTTGCAGATAATTGATACCAGAAGAGCTGCGAGAAACAATGCGGGGAACCAGGCTGCTGGGTCTGTGAACTCAGTAAACGGTGATGTTTCTGAGAGGGCAAGGGAAGCTGAGAGACAGGCAGCTGCGATTGCAAATGAGGCGGCTAGAGTGGCAGCCGAGAATGCAGCAAGGAATGTTGTGGATGCTGTGAATGTGGCAGCAGGGAATGCTGCTGGTGCAGCGGGTTTTAGCAGCTGGGATAGCTGCAAATGCAGCTGGGATTGCTGCGAATGTAGCACCGGTGGGATTAGAGGCTGTGCTAGGGATGTTGGCACAGGTACTAACCAGACTACCTGCGGTGGCTCCTGCTCCGGCGGTTGCAGCAGAACCACAAGTGGTACCACCAGTTGGTGTTAATCCGGATGTGGTTGTGGAGGAAGCGGACCTAGTAGAGAGGGTTCCGAGTTACCTCAAGGTTTTGGATCACATGATGCAGTTGGGAACCAAGTTCTTTGCTGGAGATTCTACAATGATTGAGGTGGATGAGTGGAGGATGAGACTGGAAAGGAACTTTGAGTCGTCCGATGTCCTGAGGGTTATAAGAGGGACATAGCCGTACACTACTTGGAGGGTGATGCACACATGTGGTGGAAAGGAATCGTTAGAAGGCTGGTGAATGCGAATTGTTCGTATAAGACGTTTTCAGCATTGTTCAGCGTGTGGTACATAGAGTTTTGTGAATTGCTTTTGCGTGTTGTGTGTTAGTATACAGCCTTATCATTTTAGGGAATGAATGTGTTGTTTTGTTTGATTCGGGAGCGAGTCATTGTTTTGTTAATCCGGACATGATCGGAAAGGGACAGTTCCAGAAAGAACCCAGAGAGGACTTTGGGTTAGTTCAGGCGGTGATAACAGGATTTTTCTAAGCAGTGCAAGAGAGGTTATGAAAACTCAAGCAACACACAGTTGTAGTATGCATGAGGTATCAATCCATTCCTAGGAGCAGGAAGTACACTAAGAATGCAAAGGATGAGTAAAGCTAAGAAGATTATGAAAATGATTGGTAAAATCCCTAAAAACTAAATGCAAGTATCAAATGCAAAGCAAAATAATTTTAAAATCCCTGAAGGAGGGTTAACTACCACTAGGAACAAGCAGAAATTCTAAAATGCAAAGCTATTAAAAACTAAAAATCGACTAGTGGATCGACACTGGATCGACCACTAGATCGAGCAACAACGATTGATCTCGTCTAACAACCTAGAATGATGAATGATGCGATGAACTAATGAGCAAGATGCGAACTTTATGATGACAGAATGATAAGCAGAGATTTAAAATACTAAGAACGAGGGTCTAGGGTTGAGGGTCATATTCATGGGTCTCAAAGATTAAAGCTTGATTTGAAAACTTTTAGATCTATTCACTTTGTGAGGGTCTCTAGGCCTTGAAAACAAAACAAGATCCATCCATGGCGTGTGGTATGGATCACTTCCTCAATCTCTTCTCCAAACCCATGGCGTTTGGTGGAAAAAGAGATTGAAGAGCATAGAACACAGATTTCAAACAAATGACCTAACTAATTCCCTAAACAACCATGGCGTGTGGGAAAGGAAGGATTAGCCTCTAGGATCTGATTTTCCAGGACATCTGAATCCTGTCAAGGTAAGACAGCCTTTGGATCATAGAGATCTCTGCGAGAGACTCTCTAAGCCTTAAGTACTCAAGATCCTAGAAGAGAAGGTAATGAATAACAAGAAAATTCAAGGCTTTAACCCCTTCGACCCTTTTGAATCACCTCAACCCATCAACCCAAACGAAACTACTCGCTACTCATAAAGAAAACAAAACAAAACACAATAAACAGAAAGCTAAGCATGCTTAACGATTGATTAAAGCAAAAGATTCGATATTCAAGGGTTCAAATGCAAGAAAAAGCTTAAAGGTTCTACAATGGCGGAATCGCCTAAGCAAGAGAAAGAAAAACCAAAAAGATAAAAAATGAAAAGTGTCTGTGAAAGCAGGATCGCCGCCTTCCCAAAGTGGACAAACAGCTCGATGGTCGCCCCTTCGCTAGAAGCCAAAAACGGTTAAAGTAGTCTAGGATCGAGCAGGAAGCTCGATCTGGCTCTCGATCTTCGTCTTGGATCAGATGGCTTTGGTCGATCTCTGAGTCGATCTTGTGCTGATCGGGTTGGAAGCTCGATCTAGTACTCGATCTGCATGGCGTAAATTACGTCTGTACTTCAGATCGATCTCCTCACTCGATCTTGGTTTCATTGCATCGACTTGGTCACTCGATCTTCTGGTCTATCTCGTCTAGATCGACCTGTCTTGCTCGATCCGCTACTCGATCTCAGGTTCCTTTGCTGAACGTCTAATTTTTCCAAGTGTCCATGGGCTCCTCACGAGCCTTAGCACGTCCACGAATTCTCCAAGGCTCCAAAGTATCCGAAAATAACCTGAATGTGATGCATAATGCAAGAAATATGCAAATGCTAATGCAAAAGTGCTCTAGGACATAAAATGGTGCAAACTAGCCTAATATGCAAGGTAAATGCATGAGGAACTATCTCATATGCATTCAAAACACACGAAATATGCAGCAATATCAACTCTCCCAAACTTGCCTTTTGCTTGCCCTCAAGCAAACAAAATTCAAGAAGAAAGAGAGGTTTTAAAAACGGGGGTTTAAGCTTCTTGCAAAGGTGCTTTTCAAATGAATCACTTCAATGGTCCTAGTTCTTAATTCTAAAATGCAGTGCACACACTCATACTCCAAAGAACATAGCCATACTCATCACACAATGAATTTCAAATCATGACTCTCCTATTCTAAACAATCAAAGAATCTTATCCTTTAACATTCATTAATGATCAAACCGTGAATCAAACTTATGCAATTTAAAGCAGAACACATTTGGCTAAGGACATAGGCTATGAGATTAGAATGATCTCATTTAAGTGGGTTTGAAAATGCCACGGTTTCTCTCAAGAAGGGTATGAACTTTATGCATAATGCTAAAGGTAAAGGCAATTGATGCATACATGATTAGATTCTCATCTACCCGTACACACTAACAATCATCCTAAAACTCCTCTCATTTCTTTTCTTTTCAGCTCACTCACCCTCCTAGATACTACCCTCATCAACAAAGCATTAGCTTAGCAAATCCCAAATAAAAACAGAAGACATCCTTACTCTTTAGGCTAGTGGAAAGGCCGAAAACATTTTAAGCTCTTTACTCTTTCTTATTGATAACTCTCTACTCTTTCTTTTCTTTTCTTTTTTTTTATTTGGCGCTTAGACTCTTTTCTTTTCTTTTTCTTCTATTTGAGAGCTATCTCCTGAAATACACTTAGAGCTTTTTCATTTTGAAAACATTGCCTTCCACTTAAAACCTTTTTATTCACTCCAATCACCAAAACTTTTTGAAACCGAAAACAGATGAGCAAACAAACAACCCCCATGAACCCCAAACCTATTCCTAAGTCTAAAACTAGCTTCAAAATGCAAAGCTAGCAATCGAATGAGAACCTAATCATGTCGCCTAAACGTAACACATTATGCTAAGTTCAAACCGAAAAGAGGCCTCACAATGATAACACACAAGAACATTTGGCTTGAAAGAAGGATAAGGGCAATGGTGGGAGTTCTACTTAGGCTCACAAAAGAGTGGTGAAAGGAGGAAGAGAGCCTAAATATGTATATGATCCATGTGTTCATTTTCAAATGCATAAGTATGATAATTAAAGATCAGATTAAGGTTTTCACTTATTAGGACAAGATTCAGTTCATGAATGTTCAAGTCAAGCAACGAAAATCAAAACACATGATCCAAGTATGGTTAGAGCTTACTTTCTAAGAGTGTACAATGCATCAAAGAACTACTAAGTAGGGCCTTGAAACAATTCATGAGCTTAAAACACCTTTTAAAGAAAACTTTAACCTCTTATGCAAATGTAAACAACCTAGATGCTTAAAAATTCTAGACTCAATCCTAAAATGTTCAACAAAGTTGATGCAACTACATGAATTTTTTTTTTTTGAAAATTTTTAAAAATTTTAACAATTTTTTTGTTCTTTTTTATACATTAGATGCAATGAAATGTAATGCAGGACTCAAAGGGTGCAAACAGAAAATAAGAGCAAAGAAAACATGTCAAATAACACACACACTCCGCCAAACTTGAATGACACCGTCTCGGTGGCAAACAAATTCAAGAGAGTTCAAAACATAAAGTAAAAACAAAGAAAACATGTGCGGTATATACAAGGGAAGGTTGTTGGTACCTTGGAACTTGAGGATGTTCCAGACGAGCTAGAGGCTATGGCTTTGCCTTTGGACGTTGGCTCTTGGAGGGAAAGACGCGCCGACTGGATGTTGCTTCCTTGAGTCTCACGGATGACAACTCCACCGGTTGAAAGCCTCCTCTTCTCGGGCTGTTGAACCTCCTCACTTGTAGCCTGCTTTGGCGAAGTCCCTTGAAGCGCCTTGACTTTCTTGGCAAACTTCTTGATGACCTTACTTTGCCATTTGTTGATCTTCCTTTGCATCTCCACAACGGAAGCAAATAACTTTTCTGTCTTAATCCGCGGCTCAAAGTCAATCTTAGGGAGTACAAAGCTTTCGGGAATGTCATCATCTGAGGCAGGAGATTCTGAACGTGGGCGAGAAGCTAGTGCTGGAGCAGCTGTTCCTCCTAGAGGTGCAAAGCACTCCTCTACGCTTGGGAGAAACTTGATGTTCCCAACTCCCAATAGTTTGGTTTCGTCCTTATTTGGCAGGATACACACCCTTTTCTCATTCTCCTCATCAATGAACAGATACACATAAAAACCCTCAGCTAGCGTGCGTCCAAAGCTATCAGTGTTCCTTAGATAAATCTCATCCATGTACGCCCTATCCGGACAAGGTACAAAGTCAGCTAGTGGCACTCTGGCTTGAACAAACAAAGGAGTAAGGAACCCTCCAATCAAAGACGAACTCGCCTTGCACCTCATTGCATACGCCTTATACTTCACCAATGAAGAGGCTAGAATACAGCCGTAGTTCACGTCATCTCCTAGCTGGTCTTCCAACGGCTCATCATTCTCATTGGGGTCACACACGTGATGCTTAACGCCTTGGAACAAGAAGCAAAGCTCTGTCTTGGTGTCTGTAGGGGCCACAGACCGTCCACTAAAGGTGTTGTCGATCAGCTTCAGCGTGTAACGCAGCACCGGGCTTCTCACTCGCTTGATCTTTGCAGTGTTCGGCTTGTAGTCGTCATTGCTTATGAGGTCCCACAGCTCGTTGGCTTTAGAGAAAGAGGGGAACTTCACTTGTCCAGCATCAGCGTTCAAACCGTAAGCTTGGCAAAGCTTTTGGATCGAGAGATGATAGGCTTGACGTCTGATCTTGAAGGTGATGTGCCCTTGGGAAGGAGTAGGAAGATTCGGGTTCTCATACGTGAACTCCAAGGTTGCCAAGAAACCAACGGTTGCCTCGGGGTAAGTGGTGCAGTCCATGCGTGACAAACACCGGAGCCCTATGTTCTTCAAGAGCTGATCGAAATCTCCCAAAATCCCCATCATGGCCAACAGATCTCGGCTTGCAAACTTCGTAGGGTCGAACCTCAGCCTTCCAAGCCGCTTCTTGGCTTGTTTCTCCTCTTTGGTCCATCGAACGCTCTCCTGAAACACTTGCTGAGCCTCTCCTCCTTGTGTTATCTCTTCTCTTGTTCGTTTTGGAGCCATGGTACCGGAATCACAATTCTTAAGAAAAAGAAATGAGCAAAGGCGGCGAATGTAGAGACAAAGACTATGCAAGAGGGAAAAGCTTAAAACAAATACCTTAGATTTTTGGGGAATTTATAAAAATTCTAGCAAGAAAATAAAGGAGCAAATCTAGAGATAAGAGCAAATCCAGAATTTTTCCTAATATCTAGCTAGTTTCAAAAATTCGCTTAAATTCCCTAACATCTAGTTCTCAAGCAAAGCAATAAAAAGGAAATTTTCCAAAAACTTTTGAACAATGATTCGGAAATACCTTAGCAAGCTTGAAAACAGATGCTGTTGATCTTTTGAACAAGGAAAATCACACTCTCTCTTGTTTAAGAAACTCGAAACACAAAGTATGAGAGAGTGTGTTCTAGCTTGAAAATATAAAGACCAACAAAAATACAAAACTATGGGCAAGCAAATGATTTTCTGACAAAAAAGTGTAATCAAGGCACATGTTTCATGGTCAACGATGCTTGCCTTGACCACATTTCAAATTTAAAAACTGGAGGGAAAGAGGAAAAGAGGGAAAAGAAATTGTTACCTCGGCACGAGATCGAGTCCATTTGGTCGATCTAGGACTCGATCTCATGCCCATAATGGCTTGGATCGATAAGGGTGCTCGATTTAGGACTCGATTCAAATTTAATCGAGCTTTGGATCGAGTGCACCTCTCGTTCTTTGATTTTTGGCATATTGGCTAAGTCCTCTTGATCGAGCCACATCATCGATTTCGGGGTCGATTGAAGCTTAGATCGAGTGACAGATCGAGTAGTCTACTCAATCCACTTTCGAGGATCGAGTGACTCGGTCGATCCACACCTCATTCGCTTTTCAAGCTGAACGCATTGGCGGGTTTTCTTCTTCATGATCGACCGTTCCACTCGATTTCCTACTTGATCTTGTCTAGATCGACTGACTCCTCTCGATTCACTAGCTCGATCTAGCAAAGTTAAAGCCAGGATGAGTCGATCTAGCACTCGATCTCTAGCCTATATTTGCCTCTCTTTACTCCTTTTGGATCCAAGATCATGGCCTGCAATCCCCTATACCTTTTCCTACACACTTAGAAGATAAAAACATAAAACTGAAATAGAAAGAAAGCAGAAATATATACAAGATAACCATGGGAATGCCTCCCAAGTGCGCTTTCTTTAACGTCTTTAGCTAGACTTTACTTGGTTTATGCGGATGGTGGGTCTTGGAGAAGCATTGAAGTGCTCTCCTTGTTGAATGCAATGGCCATGTATGGCTTTACTCTATGTCCGTTGACTGTGAATGCATTCCCACTCTTGCCAACCAAAGTGACTGCTCCATAGGGCAATACCTCTTTGATCTCAAACAGTCCGCACTACCTTGATTTGAGCTTTCCTGGAAAGAGCTTCAACCTCGAGTTGTAGAGTAATACTAAACTGCCTTCCTTAAGCTCTTTATAAACCAGCTTCTTGTCATGAGCCGCCTTAGTACGCTCCTTGTAGATCCTAGCACTTTCGTAGGCCTCCAGCCTTTGCTCATCAAGCTCATGAAGCTGAATCAAGCGCTTCTCCTGAGCTGTCTTGAGATCATAGTTCAGCCGCTTCACAGCCCACAATGCTCTATGTTCCAGCTAAACAGGGAGGTGACATCCCTTGCCGTAGAGAAGAGTTAAAGGGGTTGTCCCTATGGGCGTTCTGAAGGGGGTCCGGTAAGCCCACAAAGCGTCGTCTAGCTTAGCCGCCCAATCCTTCCTAGTAGTACCAACTGTCCGCTCGAGTATATCTTTGATCTGCCGGTTAGAGACGTCTACTTGCCCACTCGTTTGAGGATGGTAAGGTGTAGCTACCTTGTGCTTCACGCCATACTTCCTTAGGAGGCTTTCAATCACTTTGTTGATGAAATGGCTGCCACCAGCGCTGATCACAACCTTAGGGACTCCAAATCGCAGGAATATAATGGTCTTGAAGAGCTTTGCCACCACCTTAGAGTCGTTTGTAGGGGAAGCAATGACCTCAACTCATTTGGATACATAGTCAACCGCTACTAGGATAAACATGTGATGTTACTTCATATTACATACATTTTGCATACTCATT
Source organism: Thlaspi arvense (assembly GCA_911865555.2). NCBI lineage: Eukaryota > Viridiplantae > Streptophyta > Magnoliopsida > Brassicales > Brassicaceae > Thlaspi > Thlaspi arvense. The sequence goes on from OU466860.2 coordinate 27,367,699, forward strand.
AGTTAGCTTTTCCTGCATTACTGGCACCTAACCTAATAGCTTTTTTTGTCTGAAGAGGCTTGCAGACCTATTAGTCGAGTAATTGGCGTTCCTCCACATAAAAACATTCCTCCTAGAGTAGCTGTTAATACGAAAGCGGTTAGCGGTGACCATTGAATAATTAATCCCCCAAACCGGGGAAGCTTAAGCGGAATTACAGTTAGAACGGATTGAAAAAACAACTTACACAGATCGGCCCCTACTAATGAGAGTATCACGTTTTAGGTTAGATTGCATCACTTAGAGTCCTAGAGCATTCTTGCACCAGCATACGCATGTTCCTTGCATTTTGCATCACATTTAGGTTGTTTCTGGCTGCTTTAGAATCGTGGAGGTTCATGGACGTGCTGAAGCTGTTGCAGCGGCTCGTGGAAGCTCGGATATTTACTAAGGATCAGAGATCGAGGAACAGATCAAGCATGGCAGGTCGATCTAGGATGTGATCGACCAGAAGATCGAGAAGACCGGGCGATCCGAGGAGAATGATCGAGACGAGGATCGAGTGAAGCAGTCAATCAAACGGTATGGATATAAATGACGCCATGCAGAGCGAGAGCCAGATCGAGTACACCACTCGATCCAACCAAAGATCGATACCGAGATCGGATGCAACGCTCGATCCGCCGAAGATGATCGAGACCCAGATCGAGCTGAAGACACGATGTTCGGAGATGATTGAGAGAACCGCTCGATCCCGGAGTCGATCTCTGTCCTTTCAACCACTTTTGGCCGCTAGCGAGGGGGGACCATCAGCTTGTTTTGGCCATTTTGGGAAGGCGGCGACATCCTTTTCCCACAGAACTTTTCATCCTTATCTTTTTTTATGTTTTTCTCTCTGGTTTTGAAGAAGAACACCATTGTCGAACTTTGAGTTTTCTTTAGCTTTGTAATCGAATCGTTTCAGCTTAATCTAGTTTTCTTTTCATGTTCATCGTTTCCTTTTCCATGCTTTGCTTGATTTACCTTATGTGTAGTGAGTAGTTTATTTGGGTTCGGGATTGAGAAGATTAAGGGGTCTAAAGGGTTTCAATCTTGGGGTTTTCTAAGTGTTTTAATGGCTATCTCTTCTAGGGTGTTGAGTTCTCAAAGCTTGAAGACTCTCACGCCAAGAGCTTCATGATCCGAGAGGTTCCTTACCTTGACAGGATTCAGGGACCTCTGAAGATCACACCCTAGAGACTAGTTACCCCTTCCCAAAAGCCATGGAAGTTTGGGGGACTAGTTAAGCCATTCATTTGAAATCTGTTTTCCATGCCCCTCGACCTCTCTTTCAACCAAAAGCCATGGGTTTGGAGAAGAGGATGAAGGAGTGATCTATACCGAAAACCACAGATAGATCTTGCTTAGAAGGCTTAGAGATCCTCACAAAGTGAGTCGATTTAAAGTTTTCAACCCAAGGTCGAACCTTTGAAACCCCTGACCATGAATCTCAACCCTAGGCCCTCTCTTTTAGCATCTTTACATCTTCTCTCGTCATTCGCTTGATCTTTGATAGCATCCTGGTCGTTAGTTTTACTGTTCTTGCATTTTTAGACGAGATCGATTGTTATTGCTCGATCTAGTGGTCGATCTCATGGTCGATCCACTAGTCAAATTTTAGTAATTCGAAGCTTTGTCCTTTAATTATTCTGTTTGTTTCTCATGGTAGTTTGATCATTCCTGGTAATATTAAAATAGTTTGCATTCCATTTAGTTGCTGCATCTAGTTTTTAGGGATTTTCTCAAAACCTATCTTGTTTCGCTTAGATTTGCTTTAGTCCTTGCATTCTCTTTGCATTTTCTATCATCCTAGGTCCGGTAAGCCCACAAAGCGTCATCTAGCTTAGCCGCCCAATCCTTCCTAGTAGTACCAACTGTCCGCTCGAGTATATCTTTGATCTGCCGGTTAGAGACGTCTACTTGCCCACTCGTTTGAGGATGGTAAGGTGTAGCTACCTTGTGCTTCACGCCATACTTCCTTAGGAGGCTTTCAATCACTTTGTTGATGAAATGGCTGCCACCAGCGCTGATCACAACCTTAGGGACTCCAAATCGCAGGAATATAATGGTCTTGAAGAGCTTTGCCACCACCTTAGAGTCGTTTGTAGGGGAAGCAATGACCTCAACTCATTTGGATACATAGTCAACCGCTACTAGGATAAACATGTGATGTTACTTCATATTACATACATTTTGCATACTCATTAGTTAGCTTTTCCTGCATTAGTATCACGTTTTAGGTTAGATTGCATCACTTAGAGTCCTAGAGCATTCTTGCACCAGCATACGCATGTTCCTTGCATTTTGCATCACATTTAGGTTGTTTCTGGCTGCTTTAGAATCGTGGAGGTTCATGGACGTGCTGAAGCTGTTGCAGCGGCTCGTGGAAGCTCGGATATTTACTAAGGATCAGAGATCGAGGAACAGATCGAGCATGGCAGGTCGATCTAGGATGTGATCGACCAGAAGATCGAGAAGACCGGGCGATCCGAGGAGAATGATCGAGACGAGGATCGAGTGAAGCAGTCAATCAAACGGTATGGACATAAATGACGCCATGCAGAGCGAGAGCCAGATCGAGTACACCACTCGATCCAACCAAAGATCGATACCGAGATCGGATGCAACGCTCGATCCGCCGAAGATGATCGAGACCCAGATCGAGCTGAAGACACGATGTTCGGAGATGATTGAGAGAACCGCTCGATCCCGGAGTCGATCTCTGTCCTTTCAACCACTTTTGGCCGCTAGCGAGGGGGGACCATCAGCTTGTTTTGGCCATTTTGGGAAGGCGGCGACATCCTTTTCCCACAGAACTTTTCATCCTTATCTTTTTTTATGTTTTTCTCTCTGGTTTTGAAGAAGAACACCATTGTCGAACTTTGAGTTTTCTTTAGCTTTGTAATCGAATCGTTTCAGCTTAATCTAGTTTTCTTTTCATGTTCATCGTTTCCTTTTCCATGCTTTGCTTGATTTACCTTATGTGTAGTGAGTAGTTTATTTGGGTTCGGGATTGAGAAGATTAAGGGGTCTAAAGGGTTTCAATCTTGGGGTTTTCTAAGTGTTTTAATGGCTATCTCTTCTAGGGTGTTGAGTTCTCAAAGCTTGAAGACTCTCACGCCAAGAGCTTCATGATCCGAGAGGTTCCTTACCTTGACAGGATTCAGGGACCTCTGAAGATCACACCCTAGAGACTAGTTACCCCTTCCCAAAAGCCATGGAAGTTTGGGGGACTAGTTAAGCCATTCATTTGAAATCTGTTTTCCATGCCCCTCGACCTCTCTTTCAACCAAAAGCCATGGGTTTGGAGAAGAGGATGAAGGAGTGATCTATACCGAAAACCACAGATAGATCTTGCTTAGAAGGCTTAGAGATCCTCACAAAGTGAGTCGATTTAAAGTTTTCAACCCAAGGTCGAACCTTTGAAACCCCTGACCATGAATCTCAACCCTAGGCCCTCTCTTTTAGCATCTTTACATCTTCTCTCGTCATTCGCTTGATCTTTGATAGCATCCTGGTCGTTAGTTTTACTGTTCTTGCATTTTTAGACGAGATCGATTGTTATTGCTCGATCTAGTGGTCGATCTCATGGTCGATCCACTAGTCAAATTTTAGTAATTCGAAGCTTTGTCCTTTAATTATTCTGTTTGTTTCTCATGGTAGTTTGATCATTCCTGGTAATATTAAAATAGTTTGCATTCCATTTAGTTGCTGCATCTAGTTTTTAGGGATTTTCTCAAAACCTATCTTGTTTCGCTTAGATTTGCTTTAGTCCTTGCATTCTCTTTGCATTTTCTATCATCCTAGGTCCGGTAAGCCCACAAAGCGTCGTCTAGCTTAGCCGCCCAATCCTTCCTAGTAGTACCAACTGTCCGCTCGAGTATATCTTTGATCTGCCGGTTAGAGACCTCTACTTGCCCACTCGTTTGAGGATGGTAAGGTGTAGCTACCTTGTGCTTCACGCCATACTTCCTTAGGAGGCTTTCAATCACTTTGTTGATGAAATGGCTGCCACCAGCGCTGATCACAACCTTAGGGACTCCAAATCGCAGGAATATAATGGTCTTGAAGAGCTTTACCACCACCTTAGAGTCGTTTGTAGGGGAAGCAATGACCTCAACTCATTTGGATACATAGTCAACCGCTACTAGGATAAACATGTGATGTTACTTCATATTACATACATTTTGCATACTCATTAGTTAGCTTTTCCTGCATTAGTATCACGTTTTAGGTTAGATTGCATCACTTTAAGTTACTAATCATTCTACTCTCAAACGTGTGTTCTCAGGTATATGAATCTTCCTTCACGGGGAGATAACAATCTACTTCCACCTTTGGACAATATTCATCAGCTTGGTCATTCACGGCAAAGAAGAGTACGAGAACAAGCCGGAGCCTTTGAGGAGATTGTTCAGCACGGTTTGGTTGACTTTGAAGCTATGGCTGAACACGAGCATCCAGAGGGACCTCCTCCAGCTCACGTGGCAGTGGGAAGGGGCAATGGAAAACCCCAACACGCGGCTAGACCCCCAAGGATCATAGGAGCCGAAGATGCTCCCAATACTCATCACAATAGGTTTGGGATCACTCCTCCTCCTGTACAAAACAACAACTTCGAGATCAAGCCAGGTTTCATCTCCATGGTGCAAAACAACAAGTTCCACGGCTTAGCAATGGAAGATCGCTTGGAGCACCTTGACAACTTCGAGCAAGTATGTGGGATGATCAAGATCAATGGCATATCCGAAGATGCTTTCAAGCTGCGTCTCTTTCCCTTATTACTCTGAGACAAGGCTAGGCATTGGGAGAAAACCCTCCCACAAGGCACCATCACCTCATGGGCCGAGTGTAAGAAGGCCTTTCTCTCAAAGTTTTTCTCTAGCACCAGGACAGCACGGTTGAGAAGCGAAATCAGCGGCTTCACTCAACGAAACAACGAGACATTCAACGAGGCAATGGAGCGTTTCAAAGACTACACGATCCAATGTCCTCATCACGGTTTCAGCGAGGAGACCCTACTCAGCACCATATACCGTGGAGCTTCACCAAAGATCAGGTTGTTGCTTGACACAGCTAGCAAAGGGAACTTCCTTGGTAAGGAGGTAGAAGAGGGTATGGAGCTGATAGAAAACTTGACATTGAGTGATGGCAACTACGCTGAGGACTATGACCGTGCACCGAGAGGATCCGAGCTAGAGTCTCACAAAAAGGAGCTGAAATCCTTGCATGAGAAGATAGATAAGCTGGTGTTAGCCAATCAGAAGCATGTTCACTTTGTTGGTGAAGCTGATGAGAATCAAGAGGAGCTTGAGTTGAGCCAGGAAGAAGCCAATTGGGTGGCGGGACAGAACAATTACAAACCTCAAGGCTACAACCAAGGCTACAACCAGAACAACAACCTCTCCTACTGAAGCACCAACGTTGCCAACCCTAAGGATCAAGTGTACCCTGCTCAGCAAGCAAAACCTTTCATTCCTTATAACAAAGGTTTTCAGCCGAGTGGTGGTTTCCAAGGTCAAGGGCAAAACAACTTCCAAGGGCAACATCAAAGTAACAAGGGTTACACGCCTAACTACCCTCCGGGCTTTGCACCTCAGCAGCAACAGCCAATGCAACAACAAGTTGATCCAGTTCAAGCAATGTTTCAACAGCTGATACAAGGGCAAGCCTCTACAAACCAGAAGTTCGCCGAGATGAACACTCGTCTAGACTCGTCTCTCACAGACTTCTCCACTCAGATCACCAACTTAAACAACAAGATCAAGCAGCTTGAGAACGGGAAAGCGAGTACAAGTGGTCAGAATAGACTACCGGGCAAGTGTGAGCAGAATCCTATGGAGTATGCTAACGCCATAACGTTGAGAAGCGGCAAAGAGCTAGAACCTCCGGTCTCTACTAAGAAAAACAAGGACGTTGTAATTCAAGAGGGGGAGGGTAAGCCTTCAGCTGATGATGAGATTAACTTTGACAACGTTTGGATCCAAGGGCCAAGAAGAGGAGACAAAGCAGTTGCTGAGAAGAAAGCTGAGCAAACTACTAAGGAGAAGAATGCTTATGTGCCTCCACCTTATGTACCTAAGCTGCCTTTTCCTGGCCGTTTCAAGAAGCAACTCATAGAGAAGCATAGAATACTCTTTGAGAAGCATCTTAAGGACGTGGAGATCAAGCTACCTCTTGTTGACTGCCTTGCAATGATGCCTAAATGCGCCAAATTCTTCAAAGACACTCTCGTGAAGAAGAATAAGGAAAGCAAGGAGGTGCTTGTTCTAAGTGAAGAGTGTAGTTGCTGTGATACATAAGGAGATAGTCCCTAAGAAGTTGGGAGACCTTGGAAGCTTCACTATACCATGCGCTTTAGGTCCCCTAGAGTTCGAGAGTTGCCTATGTGATCTCGGAGCTAGCATAAACTTCACTATACCGTGGCTAAAAAGCTTGGCTTTACCCGTTTCAAAGACTGTAGGATCTCGTTGGTACTGGCTGATAGAAGTGTGAGGCTACCAGTGGGGCTGCTTGAAGATCTACCGGTGCGAATCAGTGGTGTGAACGTACCTACGGACTTCGTCGTGTTGGAGATGGATGAAGAGCCTAAGGATCCACTCATCTTAGGAAGACCATTCCGTGCTATCGCCGGGGCTGTCATCGACGTCAAGAACGGGAAGATTGCCTTGCACTTGGGAAAGGATATAAGGCTGGACTTCGATGAAAGCTTCTGCCTAAAGATCAACCCCGAGATCGACGCTATCACTCGATCCAGGAGTCAGATCGACAAGGTAATCGAGAACACAACTCTATCCGATGCAGCGATCGACAGACAAATCGAGAGGAATGATCTATCCGGAAAAACAATCGAGTCGACGATCGAGAGAGACCTCCCAATCATTTTGGGGTCCAATCAGGAGATTGACTCAGCGTCTCGATCCCTTACTCGATCCACATCAAATCGAGTAAGTGAATCGAGCGAAATGGCTCGATCTAGACGACATCGAGAGGAAGATCGACTGGAGGACTCGATTTCAGAAGGGATAGCGGTGGAGGAAAGCAGTCTTAAGGGCCATGCCTCGAGTTCTAAGGAGGGTTCCAAGGAGGAAAGCAACAACCACAGCCACAAGGATGACTGGAGCGAGCTGTTAGCCCCAAAGGTGGACCTTAAGGAGCTCCCAAAAGGGCTAAGGTATGCTTTCTTAGGGCCTAATAACACCTATCCCGTGATTGTGAATGAAAACTTAAGTGATGATGAGTTGCACTCGCTCCTAACTGAGCTGAGAAAGTATAGGAAGGCCATTGGGTACTCTTTAAGTGACATCAAGGGCCTTTCACCAATGCTTTGCACTCACAGGATTCACTTGGATAATGAAAACGCCTCCTCTATAGAACATCAAAGGCGTTTGAATCCTAATTTGAAAGAGGTCGTTAAGAAAGAGATCCTTAAGCTTTTAGAGGCTGACGTGATCTATCCCATAAGTGACAGCACGTGGGTTTCTCCTGTACACGTGGTGCCTAAGAAGGGAGGGATCACGGTCATAAGGAATGAAAAGGATGAGCTTATTCCTACTAGAACCATCACTGGTCATAGGATGTGTATTGATTATAGGAAACTTAACCTTGCGACTAGGAAAGACCATTTCCCTTTGCCTTTTATTGATCAAATGCTTGAGAGACTTGCTAATCACCCTTACTACTGTTTCCTCGATGGGTATAGCGGTTTCTTTCAGATACCAATTCACCCAAATGATCAGGAGAAGACGACCTTCACATGTCCCTACGGTACCTTCGCGTATCGAAGGATGCCGTTTGGATTGTGTAATGCATCGGCTAAGTTTCAGCGGTGTATGATGTCGATCTTCTCCGATCTAATAAAGGAGATGGTAGAGGTGTTCATGGATGACTTCTCTGTCTATGGTGCATCCTTTTCTGCATGTTTGTTGAATCTTTGCAGGGTACTAGAGCGTTGTGAAGAGACAAACTTGGTGCTAAACTGGGAGAAATGCCACTTTATGGTCAAGGAAGGGATCGTGCTTGGTCATAAGATATCAGAGAAGGGCATTGAGGTTGATCAGGCTAAAGTGGAAGTCATGATGGGTCTTGAGCCACCGGTTAACGTTAAGGGAGTCAGAAGTTTCTTGGGACACGCCGGGTTCTATAGGCGCTTCATCAAAGATTTCTCCAAGATTGCACGCCCTCTTACACGGTTGTTGTGCAAAGAAGCTGAGTTTGTGTTTGATGAGGAATGTTTGCGAGCTTTCGTGACCATCAAGGAAGCCCTTACATCAGCCCCTATAGTTCAAGCACCAGACTGGTCTCTACCCTTTGAGATCATGTGTGATGCTAGTTACTACGCCGTAGGAGCCGTTCTTGGTCAGAAGAAAGACAAGAAGCTACATGTGATCTACTATGCTTCAAGAACCTTGGATGACACGCAAATAAGGTACACCACTATAGAGAAGGAGTTGCTTGCAGTAGTGTTCGCCTTTGAGAAGTTCAGATCATATCTTGTTGGTTCCAAGGCTATTGTCTACACGGATCACGCTGCTTTGCGATACATCTATTCGAAGAAAGACACTAAGCCTCGGCTCTTGAGGTGGATTCTCTTGCTCCTGGAGTTTGACATGGAGATTAAAGACAAAAAGGGAATATAAAACGGAGTCGCTGACCATCTCTCACGGCTAAGGATCAACGAATCTCTCCCCGTAGATGACTCTCTTCCAGAAGAGCAACTCATGGCGATCACCACGGCTGTTTGTGGAAAGCTAGAGGGGCGGTTTGAAGAGGTGTTGAGTTTCAAAGAGGAGGATCTACCGTGGTATGCTGATGTAGTGAACTATTTAGCGTGTGGTGAGGAGCCAACACATCTCAACAGCTATCACAAGAAACGGTTCATGAGAGAGGCTAGTGACTACTTTTGGTACGAGCCCTACTTATACAAGAGAGGAGTGGACAGTTTGTACCAGAGGTGTGTTAAAAAGGAAGAAGCTAGAGACATCCTCTATCATTGCCATGGCTCTTCCTACGGAGGACACTTCACTTCATTCAAGACTGCCACGAAAGTGTTGCAAGCCAGTTTCTGGTGGCCGTCCATCTTTAAAGATGCACACGAGTTTGTGGAGAGCTGTGAGGCATGTCAACGAGCAGGGAATATCACTAAGAGGAACGAAATGCCTCAGGTTCCCATCTTCGAGGTTGACGTGTTCGATGCGTGGGGCATAGACTTCATGGGGTCATTTCCTTCTTCATAAGGAAACAAATACATCTTAGTAGCAGTGGATTATGTCTCTAAATGGGTTGAGGCTATTGCTTCCCCTACAAACGACTCTAAGATGGTAATCAGACTGTTCAAGAGTATCATCTTCTCGAGGTTTGGGGTACCTAAGGTGGTTATAAGAGATGGAGGAAGCCACTTTATAAACAAGGTTTTTGAGAACCTCTTGAGAAAGTATGGCGTTAAGCATAAGGTGGCTACACCGTATCATCCTCAAACAAGCGGTCAAGTGGAAGTCTCCAACCGGCAAATCAATGCTATACTGGAGAAGACTGTCGGAGCAACAAGGAAAGACTGGGCAGTGAAGCTGGACGACGCTCTTTGGGTCTACCGTACCGCCTTCAAAACACCGATTGGTACAACCCCTTTCACTCTACTCTATGGCAATGGCTGTCATCTCCCGGTTGAGCTGGAACACCGTGCGTTGTGAGCTGTGAAGAGGCTGAACTTTGATCTCAAGACTGCTCAAGAGAGGCGCCTTATTCAGCTACATGAACTGGACGAGTTAAGACTGAACACTTATGAGAGCTCTCGGATATACAAGGAGCGGACTAAGGAAGCTCATGACAAGAAGTTGGTTGCCAAGGAGCTTAAGGAAGGAGGTTTAGTGTTGCTGTACAACTCAAGACTCAAACTCTTCCCGGGAAAGCTGAAGTCAAGGTGGAGCGGGCCGTTTGTGATCCAAGAAGTGTTGCCTTATGGAGCTGTTACGCTGATGGGAAAGAGTGGCAGTGCATTCACCGTCAATGGACACAGAGTCAAGCCTTACTTGGCAGACAGCTATGACAAGGAGAGTACCTCGGTGTTTCTCCAAGACCCACCATCCGCCTAAACCAAGTAAAGTCTAGCGAAAGACGTTAAAGAAAGCGCACTTGGGAGGCATTCCCATGTCTATCTTGTATATATTTCTGCTTTCTTTCTCTTTCAGTTTTATGTTTTTATTTTGCAAGTGTGTAGGAACAGGTATGAGGAGTCTGAACCTTGATCTTGAAGTCCAAAAGAGGCGATAGGGGTTAAGACAAAGCTTGAGATCGAGTGCTAGATCGACTGATCCTGACTTGATCTTTGCTAGATCGAGTCAGTGAATCGAGAGGAGCCAGTCGATCTAGACGAGAACGAGTGATAAGATCGACCTTGACGAAAAAGGATCGATCGATCCAAAATGGATCGACCGATCTAATTTCTCTCGGGAAAATCTGTTGAAAACAAATCGATCACTCGACTTGATCCATCACTCGATCTATGCCAAATCGACCCCCAAATCGAGGACATAACTCGATCATGAGGACTTAGCCGTGGAGCCAACATCTCAATAATCGAGGGAGCCAATCAATCCAAGACTCGATTCATCATGAATCGAGTGTCAAATCGAGTAACACTCTCGATCTAAGCCATTATGGGCATGAGATCGAGTCCTAGATGGACCAAATGGACTCGATCTCATGTCGAGGTAACATTTTCTTTCCCTCCTTTATTTTTATCCCTCCATTTTTTTAAATTCAAAACTTGGTCAAGGCAAGCATCTTTGACCATGAAAGATGTGCCTTTGACCAAGACTTTTTGCTAGTCTTTAAATGTTTCAACAACTTCTCACCCTCTCATTCTTGTTTTCTCGAAAATTTTAAACCAAGAGAGTGAGAGTTTTCGGTTTTCAAAGGCTATCAAAGGATTCTTTAACATTCTTGCAAAGGTATTTTCAGAGTTTAATGATTTATCTTTAGAACACGAGGGAGAAGGACAAGAGGTGGCTGTTCAAGAGAGGGTCAGATGGACTAAGGATGAGAAGAGGGACAAGAAAAGGCTAGAAAGGCTTCGGTTTGACCCTACCAAGTTTGCTGATCGAGAGCTGCTGTTCAAGCTAGGGATTCTTGGGGATTTCGACCAACTCCTCAAGAACATTGGCCTAAGATGTCTGTCACGGATGGATTGCCCAACCATTCCAGAAGTGACAATAGACTTCCTTGCCACGCTGGAGTTCCGTTACGAGAATCCTAGCACACCCGTTCCTTCACAAAGTCGCCTCTACTTCAAGGTTGGACATAAAGCCTACACCCTCTCCATCCCCGAGCTATGTCAAGCGTATGGTCAACGCGGATGCCAACAAGGTCGAGTTCCCCGCCTTCAAACGAGCAGACGACTTTTGGGACCTAATTAGCAACGAGGACTACAAAGCCAAGGCACTTCAAGGAGGCTTGCCTAAGAAGGATGCAAGTAAAGAGGTTCACCAACCCGAGAAGAGAAGGCTCTCAACCGGTGGAGTTGTCATCCGCGAGGCACAAAGCAGCACCATTCAGCCGGCGCGCCATTCTCTCCAAGAACCAGCCGACAAAGGCAAAGCAACAATCTCTAGCTCCTCTGGAACATCCTCAAGTTCCAGCCGAGACTAGACCAGAGGTAACAACCTTCTTCCATTGTACATAACCGCTCATATTTGCTTCTTTTTGCTTTGTGTTTTGGTGCTCCTTCGAATGAGTTTGCCACCGGGACGGTGTCAAGCAAGTTTGGGGGAGTACATGTGTGGTTTGACATGTGTTTTGTGATCTTATTTTCCTTTAGCATCCTTGAGTCTTTAGTTCATGAAAAATTGGTAAAAGTTTTAAAATTTTTTCAAAGATTCATGTAGTTGCATTCATCTTGTCAAAACATGTTAGGATTGAGTCTAGAATTTCTCTTAGCATCTAGGTTGTTTGCATTTGCATAAGGGGTTAAAGTTTCTTAAAAATGTGTTTTATACTTATGAATTGTTTCAATGCCCTAGTTAGTAGTTCTCTAATGCTTTGTCTATGCTTTGAAAGTAAGTTCTTACCATGCTTGGATCACTTGCTAGGATTTTCGTGACTTGAATTGAACTCTCATGATTTGAAACTTGTCCTAATAAATGAGAACCTTAATTTGAAATTTTAATTATCATCCTTATGCATTTGAAAATGAACACATGGATTTTAAAATATTTAGGCTCTCTTCTTCCTTTTCACCACTCTTTGTGAGCCTAAGTAGAACTCCCACCTTGACCCTTACCCTTCTTTGAAGCCAAATATATTTCTTGTGTGACATCATTGTGAGGCCTTTGATAAACACTTTCTTAGCATGGTTGAAAATGCAGTGAGGTTATCAAACTCAAATGCAAGACATGTTGTAGTACAGCAAGCAAGAGAGAGTCAATCCATGCCTAGGATGATAGAGAATGCAAAGAGAATACAAGGACTAATGCAAATCCAAGCGAAATGAGATGATTTATGAGAAAATCTCTAAAAACTAGATGCAACAACTTAAATAGAATGCAACCTATTTTAAAAATACTAGAAATGAAGAAACTACCACGAGGAACAAACAGATTAATTAAAGGACTAAGCTTCGAATTACTAAAATTCGACTAGTGGATCGACCTTGAGATCGACCACTAGATCGAGCAATAACAATCGATCTCGTCTAAAAATGCAAGAACAGTAAAACTAATGACTAGAATGCTATCAAAGATCAAGCGAATGACGAGATAAGATGTAAAGATGCTAAAAGGAAGGGCCTAGGGTTGAGATTCATGGTCTGGGGTTTCAAAGGTTCGACCTTGGGTTGAAAAATTTAAATCGACTCACTTTGTGAGGATCTCCAAGCCTTGAAAACTAAGCAAGATCTATCCGTGGCTTTCGGTATAGATCACTCCTTCATCCTCTCCTCCAAACCCATGGCTTTTGGTGGAAAGAGAGGTCGAAGGGCAAGGAAAACAGATTTCAAATGAATGGCTTAACTAATCCCCCAAACTTCCATGGCTTTTGGGAAGGGGTAACTAGTCTCTAAGGTGTGATCTTCCGAGGCTCCTGAATCCTGTCAAGGTAAGGAACCTCTCGGATCATGAAGCTCTTGGAATGAGAGTCTTCAAGCATTGAGATCTCAACACCTTAGAAGAGATAGCCGTTGAAAACACTTAGAAAAACCCCAAGATCGAAACCTTTTAGACCCCTTAATCCTCTCAACCTCGAACCCAAATAAACTACTCACTACACATAAAGTAAATCAAGCAAAGCATGTAAAAGGAAACGATGAACATCAAAAGAAAACTAGATTAAAACGGGAACGATTCTATTACAAAGCTTAAGAAAAACTCAAGTTCGACAATGGTGTTCTTCACGAACAACAAAGAGAAAACATAAAGAAAAAGATAAGGATTGAAACTTGTGTGGGAAAAGGACGTCGCCGCCTTCCCAAAATGGCCAAAACAAGCTGATGGTCCCCCCCTCGCTAGCGGCCAAAAGTGGTTAAAAGGACAGAGATCGACTCCAGGATCGAGCGGTTCTCTCGATCATATCCGGACATCGTGTCTTCGGCTCAATCTGGGTCTCGATCATCATCGGCGAATCGAGTGTTGCATCCGATCTCGGTATCGATCTTCGGGTGGATCGAGTGGTGTACTCGATCTGGCTCTCGCTCTGCATTGCGTCATTTACGTCCGTACCGTTTGATCGACTGCTTCACTCGATCCTTGTCTCGATCAATCTCCTTTGATCGCCTGGTTGGCTCGATCTTCTGGTCGATCACCTCGTAGATCGACCGGCCATGCTCGATCTGCTCCTCGATCTCTGATCCTTAGCATATATCCGAGCTCCCACGAACTGCTACATCAGCCTCAACATGTCCACGAACCTCCACGACTCCAAAGCAGCCAGAAACAACCTGAATGTAATACAAAATGCAAGGAACATGCGTATGCTGGTGCAAAAATGCTCTAGGACTCTAAGTGATGCAATCTAACCTAAAATGTGATACAAATGCATGAAAAGCTGAATAATGAGTATGCAAAATGTATGCAATATGCAGTAACATCAACTCCCCTAAACTTGCTAAGTTTTGAGAAGAAAAAGGGTAGATTCTAATTGGTGAGTGAGGATAAAGTTGATAAATGAGAGGGGTTTAGGATCATTGTTAGTTTACATGGGTAGATGAGAATCTGATCATGTATGCATCAATTGTCTTTACCTTTAGCATTATGCATAAGTTCAACAATTTTTGAGAGAAACCCTTGTTCTAATTGTAAACCCTTTTCAAATGAGATCATTCAATGCTCATAACCTACACCCTTAGCCAAATGTGTTTTGCTTTAAAGTCCATAAGTTTGATTCATGGTTCGAATGTTAATGAATGTTAAAGGATGAGTTTCTTTGATTGTTAGGAATAGGAGAGTTATGATCTGAATTTCTTTGTGTGATGAGTATGGCTAAGTTCTTTGGAGTATGAGTGTGAGCATAGCATTTTAGAACTGTTAACTAGGACATTGAGATTGATTCATTTGAAAGCACCTTTGCAAGAAGTTTAAACCCCCATTCGTTTTTCTTAAAACCTCTATTCCTTACTTATTTTCTGTTGCTTAAGGGCAAGCAAGAAGTAAGTTTGGGGGAGTTGATGTTACTGCATATTACATACATTTTGCATACTCATTAGTTAGCTTTTCATGCATCTGTATCACGTTTTAGGTTAGATTGCATTACTTAGAGTCCTAGAGCATTCTTGCACCAGCATACGCATGTTTCTTGCATTTTGCATCACATTTAGGTTGTTTCTGGCTGGTTTGGAGTCGTGGAGGTTCGTGGACGTGCTGAAGCTGTTGCAGCGGCTCGTGGAAGCTCGGATATTTACTAAGGATCAGAGATCGAGGAACAGATCGAGCATGGCAGGTCGATCTAGGATGTGATCGACCAGAAGATCGAGAAGACCGGGCGATCAGAGGAGAATGATCGAGACGAGGATCGAGTGAAGCAGTCGATCAAACGGTACAGACGTAAATGATGCCATACAGAGCGAGAGCCAGATCGAGTACACCACTCGATCCAACCGAAGATCAATACCGAGATCGGATGCAACGCTCGATCCGCCGAAGATGATCGAGACCCGATGTTCGGAGATGATCGAGAGAACCGCTCGATCCCGGAGTCGATCTCTGTCCTTTCAACCACTTTTGGCCGCTAGCGAGGGGGGGACCATCAGCTTGTTTTGGCCATTTTGGGAAGGCGGCCACGTCCTTTTCCCACAGAACTTTTCATTATTATCTTTTTTATGTTTTTCTCTCTGGTTTTAAAGAAGAACACCATTGTTGAACTTTGAGTTTTCTTTAGCTTTGAAATCGAATCGCTTCAGCTTAATCTAGTTTTCTTTTCATGTTCATCATTTCCTTTTCCATGCTTTGCTTGATTTACCTTATGTGTAGTGAGTAGTTTATTTGGGTTCGGGGTTGAGAGGATTAAGGGGTCTAAAGGGTTTCGATCTTGGGGTTTTCTAAGTGTTTTAATGGCTATCTCTTCTAGGGTGTTGAGTTCTCAAAGCTTGAAGACTCTCACGCCAAGAGCTTCATGATCCAAGAGGTTCCTTACCTTGACAGGATTCAGGGACCTCTGAAGATCACACCCTAGAGACTAGTTACCCCTTCCCAAAAGCCATGGGTTTGGAGGAGAGGATGAAGGAGTGATCTATACCGAAAGCCACAGATAGATCTTGCTTAGTTTTAAAGGCTTAGAGATCCTCACAAAGTGAGTCGATTTAATGTTTTCAACCCAAGGTCGAACCTTTGAAACCCCTGACCATGAATCTCAACCCTAGGCCCTCTCTTTTAGCATCTTTACATCTTCTCTCGTCATTCGCTTGATCTTTGATAGCATCCTGGTCGTTAGTTTTACTGTTCTTGCATTTTTAGACGAGATCGATTGTTATTGCTCGATCTAGTGGTCTATCTCATGGTCGATCCACTAGTCGAATTTTAGTAATTCGAAGCTTTGTCCTTTAATTATTCTGTTTGTTTCTCATGGTAGTTTGATCATTCCTGGTAATATTAAAATAGTTTGCATTCCATTTAGTTACTGCATCTAGTTTTTAGGGATTTTCTCAAAACCTATCTTGTTTCGCTTAGATTTGCTTTAGTCCTTGCATTCTCTTTGCATTTTCTATCATCCTAGGTGTGGATTGACTCTCTCTTGCATGATGTACTACAACCTGTCTTGCATTTGAGTTTGATAACCTCATTGCATTCTCACCCTTGCAAACAAAGTGTTTATCAACATGTTACCATATGAAGAAGGGAAAGGTCCCATGAAATCTATGCCCCATGCGTCAAACACGTCTACCTCAAAGATAGGAACCTGAGGCATCTCGTTCCTCTTCGTGATGTTTCCAGCTCTTTGACATGCTTCACAAGCTTTGACAAACACATGGGCGTCTTTGAACAGAGATGGCCACAAAAAACCGGCTTGCAACACTTTTGTAGCGGTTTTGAAAGAAGCAAAGTGTCCACCGTAAGAAGATCCATGGCAGTGAAGTAGAATGTCTCGAGCTTTATCCCTTGAGACACATCTTCTGTACAAGCTATCAACTCCTCTCTTGTATAAGTATGGCTCGTCCCAAAAGTAATAGGCAACATCTCTCATAAACTTCTTCTTGTGGTAATGATCAAGGTGAGTTGGCTCCTCTCCACATGCCAAGAAGTTTACAATGTCAGCGTACCAAGGAAGATCCTCTTCTTTGAAGCTCAAAACTTCCTCAAACTTGTCCTCAAGCTTCACACCAACCGCCGTAGTGATCATCATGAGTTGTTCTTCCGGAAGCGAATCATCTAGAGGCAAAGCTTCATTGATCCTCATCCTGGAAAGGTAATCAGCAACCCCATTCTCAATGCCCTTCTTGTCCTTTATCTCTATATCACTCTTGTAAAAGGAGAATCCAACTTAACAGCCTTGGCTTAGTGTCCTTCTTCGAGTAGATATACCTCAGAGCTGCATGATCCGTGTAGACAACAACCTTGGCTCCTACCAAATACGATATGAACTTCTCGAATGCAAAGATGACTGCCATCAGCTTCTTCTCGATTGTAGTGTATCTTGCTTGCGTGTCATCCAAGGTACGTGAAGCATAGTAGATAACGTGCAACCGCTTGTCTTTCCTCTGACCAAGAACATCTCCAATGGCGTAGTCACTCGCGTCACACATGATCTCGAATGGTAGAGTCCAGTCCGGTGCTTGTACTATTGGCGCGGATACAAGAGCTTCCTTGATGGTCACGAAAGCACGAAGACAATCCTCATCAAACACAAAGTCAGTTTCCTTGCATAGCAACCGTGTGAGGGGCCTTGCTATCTCGGAGAAATTCTTTATGAATTTCCTATAGAAGCCTGCGTGGCCTAAGAAACTCCTTACTCCTTTGACATTAACCGGCGGCTCAAGACACATCTTGACCTCTACTTTGGCTTTATCAACCTCTATGCCCTTCTCTGATATCTTGTGGCCAAGCACGATCCCTTCCTTCACCATGAAGTGACACTTCTCCCAGTTAAGCACAAGATTCGTCTCTTCACAACGCTTTAGTACCTTGCAAAGATTCAACAAACACGCAGAAAAAGACACACCATATAAAGAGAACTCGTCCATAAACACTTCTACCATCTCTTCTATTAGATCAGAGAAGATCGACATCATACACCGCTGAAATGTAGCCGGTGCGTTACACAACCCGAATGGCATCCTTCCATATGCGAAGGTGCCATAAGGGCATGTAAAGTTCGTCTTCTCTTGATCATTCGTATGGATTGGTATATGAAAGAAACCACTATATCCATCAAGAAAGCAATAATAAGGATGATTAACAAGCCTCTCAAGCATTTGATCAATAAAAGGTAAAGGAAAATGATCCTCTCTAGTAGCAAGATTAAGCTTCCTATAGTCTATACACATACGGTGACCAGTTATAGTCCTAGTAGGTATAAGCTCATCTTTAATATTCTTAATGACTGTGATCCCTCCCTTCTTAGGCACCACGTTTACAGGAGAGACCCATGTGCTGTCACTTATGGGATAGATCACGTCACCCTCTAACAGCTTAAGAATCTATTTCTTAACAACCTCCTTTATATTAGGATTCAAACGTCTTTGGTGTTCTATAGAAGAGGCATTCTCATTATCCAAGTGAATCCTATGAGTGCAAAGCATTGGTGAAAGGCCCTTGATGTCACTTAGAGAGTACCCAATGGCCTTCCTATACTTTCTCAGCTCATTTAGGAGCAAGTACAACTCATCATCACTTAAGTTCTCATTCACAATCACGGGATATGCTTCATTAAGCCCTAAGAAAGCATACCTTAGCCCTTTTGGGAGCTCCTTAAGGTCCATCTTTGGGGCTAGCAGCTCGCTCCAGTCCTCCTTGTGGCTCCCGTTGACGTTCCCATCCTCAGTAGCCTCCTTAGAACCCGTGCAATGACCCAGAAGACTGCCTTCCTTAACCGCTATCCTCCCTGAGATCGAGTCATCCTGTCGATCTTCAACTCGTTCTGCTCCGGATCGATCACTTTCACTCGATTCACTCACTCGATTAAAAGTGGATCGAGTGAGAGATCAAGGTGCTGAATAGTTCTCTGAAATGTACCCTGAACTGATCGGATGGCCTCTCTCGATCTTGCAATCGATTGATTTCCTGGATTGACTGCTCTCCTCGATCTGACTGTCGATTCTTTCACCGGATCGAGTTGTGTTCTCGATTGGCTTGTCGATCTGCCCTATGGATCGAGTGATTGCATCGATCTCGGGGTCGATTTCTAGGCAGCCGCCTTCATCTTCCTTGACAACCCTTCTAGAATCCAGCAGGTTGATGTACTCCTGAGTCCTCTCATCTAAGAAATCATACTCTCCCTTCTCTTTAGTCAAAGCCAGCTTCAAGTGGTCTTCTTGTGCCAACTCCTCTAGTAGTTCATCAGCTAGAGCATCCAACATCTCTATATAGAAAGCTTGCCCTTCTATGGTAGGCTTCTTCAAAACCTCGTTGATGTTGAAATCCAACTTGATTCCATTACGAAGATGTAGGGCAATCTTCCCGTTCTTTACATCGATGATAGCACTTGCGGTTGCTAGGAACGGCCTTGCAAGGATGAGCGGATTCTTAGGCTCTTCATCCATTTCTAACACAACGAAGTCTGTAGGCACTTTTACACCACTGATCCTCGATGGTAAATCCTCAAGCAAACCCACGGGTAACCTCACACTCCTGTCAGCTAGCACCAAGGAGATTCTACAGTCTTTGAATCAGGTAAAACCGAGCTTCTTAGCAATAGAATGTGGCATCAGATTTATGCTAGCTCCCAAATCGCACAAGCAACTCTGAAATGTCAAAGGACCGAGAGCACATGGTATAGTGAAGCTTCCTGGGTCTCCCAACTTCTTGGGGACTATCTCCTTGTGTATAATGGCGCTACACTCTTCACTAAGCACCAGCACTTCCTTGCTTTCCTTGTTCTTCTTTGCAAGCGTATCCTTGAAAAATTTTGCACACTTAGGCATCATAGCAAGGCAATCAACGAGAGGTAGCTTGATCTCTACGTCCCTGAGATGCTTCTCAAATAGAAGTCTATGCTTTTCTATAAGTTGTTTCTTGAAGCGGCCAGGAAATGGGAGCTTAGGAACATACGGTGGAGGTATGTACTCATCCTTCTCCTCCGTTGCTTGCTCCACTTTCTTCTCTACAGCCGCTTCTTTACCCTTTGTTGGCCTCTCTATCCACACATTGTGGAAGTTGATCTCTTCATCAGCCGAAGGTTTACCCCCCTCCGCTTGAGTAACAACGTCCTTGTTGTGTTTTGCTGCTGATCTAGCTGGAAGCTCCTTGGCACTTCTCAAGGTAATAGCATTGGCAATACTCTTTCGGATTCTGTTCACATTTTCCCGGTAAACTGCTTTGACCACTTATACTTGCTTTACCCTTCTCTAACTGCTTGATCTTGTTGTTTAGAGTTGTTATCTGAGTAGAGACATCAGTGAGAGAGGAGTCTGAGCGGTTGTTCATCTCAGCAAACTTCTGATTAGTGGAAGCTTGCCCTTGAAGCAACTGCTGAAACATGGCTTGTACCGGATCTGAACTTGTTGTTGCATTGGTTGTTGTTGAGGAACAAAGCCGGGAGGGTACATAGGAGTATAACCTTTGTTTCCTTGCTGCTGCTGTTGTCCCTGAAAGTTACCTTTTCGCTGACTTTGAAAACCACCACTCAACTGAAAACCTTTGTTATATGGCACAAAAGGTTTAGCTTGCTGAGGAGGGTACACCTGATCCTTTGGATTTTCAACGTTGGTGCTTCTATAAGACAAGTTGTTGTTGCCTTGGTAGCCTTGAGAGTAACCTTGAGGCTTGTAGTTGTTCTGACCGGCTACCCAATTAGCTTCTTCTTCTTGGCATTGCTCTAGCTCATCCAAGACATCCGCAGCTTCCTCAACAAAATGTACATGCTTTGGGTTTGCAAGCATTAGCTTATCGATCTTCTCGTGTAGAGACTTCAGTTCTTTCTTGTTGGCTTCAAGATCAGCTCCTCTTGGAGCACGGTCATAATCCTCTGAATAGTTTCCATCACTCAACGCCAGAATCTCAATGAGCTCCATACCTTCGTCTACTTATTGGCCAAGGAAGTTTCCTTTGCTTGCCGTGTCAAGTAGTAATCTGATCTTTGGGAGAGCTCCGCGGTATATGGTACTCAAGAGGGTCTCTTCACTGAAGCCATGGTGAGGACAAGCTATAGTATAATCCTTGAAACGCTCCATAGCCTCATTGAATGACTTATTCTGTCTTTGAGTGAAGCCACTGTGATATCCCTTGTATTTACACCATTTAAAGTTGCATTTAGTACGTATTTTGATCCTCTTTTGCATGTTTTCCCTTAGCTTTTGTCCCATTTTCTTCTCCTTTTAGACTTAGATTGCATTTAGAGTATACTTTGCATTTTCTTTGCATTTTGGATGTTTTTAGGTGCTTTTGAAGCTTAAAGGAGCTTGGAAGAGTTTTGGGAATGATACAAGATGCTAGCTGGGCAAAAGGGAGCAAGAAGGATCACAACAGAAGATATATGCAGAAGTTTTCGGTCAGAGCACAGAGAGTATCTGTCAAGGATGACCGATACCGAACAATTTCGATCACCAGTATTGGTCAAACGTGATCGACACAAACACACCGTTCTAATTTCGGTCCAGTGTGTCGATCACTCCAGACCGATATGGAACCTTTTCGGTCACTCAAGACCGACACAACTGACCGATACGCTGCTAAACAGAAGACCTTTTATTTACAACTTTGCCATTTTCGCTTGAACTCCTATATATACGAAAAATCCCTAATTTCTGGGGACAAGCTTTTACCCACCAGTTCTTTCTTTCTTTTTTGGACCCTTGGGTTTTGTAGTTTGAATCTTTGCTTCATTTTAATAAAAGTGTGCATCTTTCATCTTGTTTAAGCTTTCTAATCATGATTAGTCATCTTTCTCTCTTTGATTTGGTGGCTTTAATGGTGATTAGTGAGTAGTTCTTTTTTAGGGATTTGAGATGGGTTATGTTTAGGGAATTTGAGACTCCATCTATGATTGCTTAGTGTTAATTCTTCCATTTCCTTTCTTATTGCTGTGTTTAATGCTTAATTAGCCCTAGCTATGTTGATTAAGATCTTAGGCTCATTTTATGCCCACCAAGTGTTTGATGAAATGCCTGAACTGCTTTGCAAGAGAATTACTTATCCTAGCTCAAGAGATTGAATGTCTATGGAGTGATTTGGCAATATAGGGTTGATATATTTGTCTTAATGCTTGCTCTTTATCATTTCACTAATGAGAATTAGTTCTTGACTTGGTAATTAGCAAAGAGATTAGTGCCAAGAGATTGGATTAGTCATATAAATGAATACTATGCATAAGGAATAACACCGTGTGAGTTTGTAAGCATCATAGGCTGAGTTAAGAGTTCCCTATTACCAATTATCTCATCTCAAGTCCCATCTTTCCTCTGTTTTAAGCTCTGTTCTGAATTTGCCCTGTTTTTACCTTCATTTGATTGCTTCACTTGCATTTCATTCCTGCTTTGTGTTTGCTTTACTCTTGTTTGATCACTTAGGTTGCTAGATATTCTAAACCTTTTATATCTGCTTGAATTAGGATCTCTATTGCATTCTTACTGCTTCATTCTCCCCTTTTGGATTGATAAAACCCTATGCTATACTACAACTGATTAGTACAAGCTTGGGTAATTGAATCAAGTCCAAAAAGTCTTGTATCAATTTGGCGCCGTTGCCATTAAGGGAATGCTTTGTTCAGTAGGATTTGTAGAGATCTTGAGATCAAGCTTTGCTATTTTCGTTTTTGGTTACTGATTTTTCTTTTGGTTTAGAATTTGTTTAGTAGGTACCACAACACTTACTCTTAAGTGTCTACAGCTACATCTGAGGTTCAAGGTCAGGGATTTGGGGTTTGCTAAGCCAGAATTCAGTTATTGAAGCATGGAAGGACATCAGTATGCTGCTGGTTTTGGTCCACAAGGTCAACAAGGTCTTCAAGGGACCCAAGGCTTACAAGGACAGCAAGGTCAAGCTGGTGAAAAAGGAGCTGTTGTTCAGAGACTAAGAAGACCCATTGGTGCTGCTGATATACCCTCCAACTATGCTTCAAGGCAAGGAATCCTTCCACCAATGGAAACTGAGCAATACCAGATCAAGAGCAGTCTCATCACAATGATCCAAGAAAGGCAGTTCTTTGGATTGCCAAACCAAGACCCTTTAGAGCACCTGGATCAGTTTGAGAGGATATGCACATTAACAAAGCTTAGTGGAGTATCAGATGATGGTCTGAAGCTCAAGCTATTTCCATTCTCACTTGGTGATAGAGCTAGATTATGGGAGAAATCTCTAGCACAAGGTAGCATCACTACTTGGGAACAATGTAAATGTGCTTTCTTAACCAAATTCTTCTCTCCCTCAAGAACTGCACACTTCAGAAATGAGATCACAAACTTCAGGCAGTGGTCTAATGAAAGCTTTGGAGACACTTGGGAGAGGTTCAGAGGTTTCACTCACCAATGCCCCCATCATGGCTTCACTAAGGAAATGCTTCTATCCACACTATATAGAGGTGTTCTACCAAAGATCAGAATCCTTCTAGACACAGCTAGTAATGGTTATTTTCTTGGGAAAGATGTTGATGAAGGCTGGATACTAGTAGAGAACATGGCACTCAGCAATTGGGACTATGTGGATGACAAAGAGCAACATTCCATGAAGCTAGCAACAGCATTGTCTGAGATGAAAGCTCTGCAGAAGAAAGTTGATCTACTACTCAATGCAACCACTAAACTCCTACCCAATGAACTCTCACCAAACCTCTACCAGGAACACCATGTCAAAGCTCTCAACCAACAAGAGGTGCCACTGATACATCATGCCCATGACGCCTATATACACCAACCCATTGAAGACACTCACTCTCCACAGCATCAAGCTTCCTCTTCACAAACAGCTGGTATCACTGATTCTACACCTTCACATAATCTGGATTATAAAGAAATGCTCCTCCAACTACAACAACTTCACAATGGAGGATTGCAGAAGATGATGGCTGTTGAGATTCAAAAGAGTTTCACTGATATTCAGAGAAGTATGACTGATGAAATACACAAGGACATTTACTCCAAACTTCAATCACACATAGCTCCTATCAACATCAAGATCAAAAAACTAGACACCTTGTCTACCCCTTCAACCTCTTCACTCACACAGGAGTATGTCAAAGCTGTCACTCTCAGAAGTGGAAAGCAGCTTCCTCCAAGAGTAACTCCTTCTACACCCAATGAGGACATTGAGGAACTAGAAGAGGGGGTGGAGGTCAAAGAAAAGGAAGATACTCCAGAAGATGAAATGATTGAAGCTGAAAAGATTTCTGAGAAAGCCAAAGACAAGGAGGTTACTAAAGGCAAGACAAAGGAGGCTTCTAAGGAGTTAGCCAAAGAACCAAGATACATACCTCCTCCTTATCAGCCCACAATACCTTTTCCTGGAAGGTGTAATAAGCAGCTGGTTGCTAAATACAAAGGACTCTTCGATGAACAGATGAAGAAAATCCAGCTCACAATGCCAATGTTAGATGCCTTTGTCTTAGTCCCTCCTTATAAGAAATTCCTGAAGGATGCTGTTGCTGAAAGAACCAAAGATCTGCAGGGAATGGTAGTCCTCACACATGAATGTAGCGCCATTATTCAGCAGAAGAGAGTGACTCCTAACAAGCTAGGAGATCCAGGGAGCTTCACCTTACCCTGCTCTATAGGTCCACTCCTGTTTGACAAATGTTTGTGTGATCTTAGAGCTAGTGTCAGCATGATGCCCTACTCTGTAGCACAGCGCATAGGCTTTACTAAGTTCAAAGACTGCAGGATCTCCTTGGTACTAGCTGATAGGTCAGTAAGGCTTTCCAAAGGTCTGCTTGAAGATGTACCACTCAGGATTGGGAGTGTAGAAATACCTACTGATTTTGTAGTCTTGGACATGGATGAAGAGCCTAGATGATGAACTTCAAGAGGAGCTGTGTTGTGAAGACAAGCTCCAAGTGGCTTTGACAAGTGAGCATGTAGATGATGGGTACTTGGATAAGGAAAGCTTGGGCTATCAGCTGAAATTGGACTCTCACAGGTTCTTTGAGGAGGAAAAGCCATTTGAAAGCTTGGAGTACACAAAGAAAGAAGCCTTCTCAGTTCAGGAAACTGATTCCCCAAGCAAGGAAGCTGACGCCAAAAAGCAAGGCAGCTCAGATGATGACTGGAGCGAACACAAGGCACCAAAAGTGGAACTCAAAACACTTCGTCATGGGCTAAGGTATGTTTTCCTAGGTCCTAACTCCACTTACCCTGTTATAGTCAATGACAGCCTCAATGATGATGAGATCCTGGCTCTTGTTAAGGTGTTGAAGAGGTTTAGGAAAGCTATTGGGTATTCATTGGATGATATCCAAGGAATATCTCCTAACCTCTGCACTCACAGGATCCATCTAGAGGATGAGACAAGAACTTCTATTGAACCTCAGAGAAGGATGAATCCTAATTTAAAAGAAGTAGTGAAAAAATAAATCTTGAAGTTGCTTGAAGCAGGAGTGATCTATCCCATCTCAGATAGCACATGGGTCTCACCAGTCCATGTGGTACCTAAGAAGGGAGGGATCACTGTTGTTAAAAATGAGAATGATGAACTAATACCAAATAGGACAATCACTGGTCATAAAATGTGCATTGATTACATAAAACTTAATTCTGCTTCTAGGAAAGATCACTTCCCTTTGCCATTTATAGACCAAATGCTAGAAAGATTAGCAAATCATAAGTATTACTGCTTTTTAGATGGTTATAGTGGATTCTTTCAGATCCCTATCCATCCCAATGATCAGGAAAAAACTACTTTTACTTGCCCATATGGAACTTTCGCTTATAGGAGAATGCCTTTTGGTTTATGCAATGCTCCTGCGACTTTCCAAAGATGTATGACTGCTATCTTTTCTGACTGGCTTGAAGAAATGGTGGAGGTATTCATGGACGACTTTAGCGTTTATGGATCCTCCTTTGGTGTCTGCTTGTCTAACCTTTCTCTTCTCCAAAGGTGTGAAGACACAAAACTGGTTCTGAATTGGGAAAAGTGTCACTTCATGGTGCAAGAAGGAATTGTTTTGGGTCAGAAGATCTCAGAGAAAGGAATAGAGGTGGACAAAGCCAAGATAGAGGTCATGATGCACTTGGAACCTCCAATTACTATCAAAGGAATCAGAAGTTTTTTGGGGCATGCTGGCTTTTACAGAAGATTCATCAACGACTTCTCAAAGATTGCAAGACCCTTGACAAGATTGTTGTGTAAGGAGGCAGAGTTTGTGTTTGATGAAGACTGTCTTCAAGCCTTCCTTACTCTCAAACAAGCCCTGATATCAGCACCAATAGTTCAAGCCCCAAACTGGGATCTATCATTTGAAATAATGTGTGATGCTAGTGACTATGCAGTTGGAGCAGTTTTGGGGCAGAAAGTTGACAAAAAACTTCATGTTATCTACTATGCCAGCAGAACTATGGATGAGGCTCAGTCAAAGTATGCTACAACTGAGAAGGAACTCTTAGCAGTTGTCTTTGCATTTGAGAAGTTCAGGAGCTAGCTAGTAGGCTCCAAGGTGATTGTTTATACTTATCATGCTGCGCTGAGACACATTTATGCTAAGGACACCAAACCAAGGCTTCTTAGATGGATTCTTCTCTTGCAAGAGTTCGACATGGAGATTGTGGATAAGAGAGGCATTGAGAATGGAGTTGCTGATCACCTCTCATGACTGAGGATAGATGACTTTGTCCCAATCAATGATACTCTACCAGAGGAACAGTTGCATTCTCTAGGAGTCAAGAAAGCAGAAGTGGAAGGCCTAGAAGAAGATAAACTACCTTGGTATGCTGACTTTGTAAACTACTTGGTGGTTGGCCAGATACCACAGACCCTCAACTCCCATCAGAAGAAAAAGTTCTTAAGAGATGTCTCCCATTACTTTTGGGATGAGCCCTATTTATACAAAAGAGGGAATGATGGGTTATTCAGAATGTGTGTAGCTGAGGAAGAGATTCCAGGAATCCTGCACCATTGCCATGGCTCAGCCTATGGATGACATTTTGCAACATTCAAGACAGCCTCCAAGGTCCTACAAGCTGGTTTCTGGTGGCCTAGTCAGTTCAAGGACGCTCAAGCCCATATCTCCGCATGTGATGGCTGCCAAAGGAAGGGAAACATCTCCAAAAGAGATGAGATGCCTCTGAATTCTATCCTTGAAGTAGATCTTTTTTATGTGTGGGGGATTGACTTTATGGGACCTTTCCCTTCCTCTTATGGGAACAAGTACATACTTGTAGCAGTTGATTATGTGTCAAAGTGGGTTGAAGCCATTGCTAGTCCAACAAATGATGCTAGAGTTGTGCTGAAGCTCTTCAAGACAATTATCTTCCCAAGGTTTGGTACTCCAATATGTGTGATCAGTGATGGTGGAAGCCATTTCATCAACAAGGTTTTTGAGAGCTTGCTCAAGAAGAATGGTGTCAAGCACAAAGTTGCTACTCCTTACCATCCTCAAACAAGTGGCCAAGTGGAGGTGTCCAACAGAGAAATCAAGGCAATCTTAGAGAAAACAGTTGGTGTTACAAGAAAGGATTGGTCTAATAAGCTTGATGATGCTTTGTGGGCTTACAGGACAGCCTTCAAGACACCTATTGGCAGAACACCCTTCTTACTCCTCTATGGGAAGTCCTGCCATCTGCCTGTTGAGCTAGAGTATAAGGCCTTGTGGGCAACAAAGTTGCTGAATTTTGACATCAAGACAGCTCAGGAAAAGAGCCTTATCAA
Organism: Thlaspi arvense; assembly: GCA_911865555.2. Lineage (NCBI taxonomy): Eukaryota > Viridiplantae > Streptophyta > Magnoliopsida > Brassicales > Brassicaceae > Thlaspi > Thlaspi arvense. Next base: position 27,395,145 of record OU466860.2, read on the forward strand.
CTTGCATGAACTAGAGGAAAACCGCCTTGAAGCTTTTGAAAGTTCTAGGATCTACAAGGAGAGGACAAAAGCCTTCCATGATAAGAGGATCAAACATAAGGACTTCAAGGCAGGGGATCAGGTGCTGCTATTCAACTCAAGGTTGAAGCTATTTCCTGGAAAGCTGAAGTCAAGATGGTTAGGACAATTCAAGATCAAGGAAGTGCTGCCATATGGAGCTATAACTTTGTTCAGCAAGAATGGAGAAGACTTCACAGTGAATGGGCACAGGCTGAAACCATACATGGCAAGTGAGTCTCTTGGAGATGAAGTGGACATCAACCTTGATGAACCTCCACAAGAGTAATCAACCAAGGAAAGTCAAGCTTAGTGACTTTAAACAAGCACATTTGGGAGGTAGTCCCACGGTATCCTTTTGTATAAATTATACTTTCTAGTTTATCTTTTATGCTTTGTTTTAGTGTATAGAAGCAGGATTTCGAACTGGGGCTTGAAAAAGTTTGAAGGAGACAAAGAACAGGTGTACTCTGGCTGATATCGGTCATTTGTATCGGTCATGACAGATCGATACACAGATTTTCGGTCATTAGTAGCGATCATGATTGACCGATATCAGTAGAGCCAGTTTATGCCAGTCAACATATCGGTCACTTGCGACCGATATGGAAAGAAGTTTGAAAGAGGGATAGATTTTCGGTCATCAGTATCGGTCATGCAAGATCGACATAAACACACCATTCTAATTTCGGTCTAGTGTGTCGATCATTGGTGATCGATAAGATTCTTGGAAACATTTTGGTCACCAATATCGTTCACTCATGACCGACATAAACACACCGTGTTATTTTCGGTCAAGTGTGTCGATCACTGATGACCGATACTAATCCCAGGAAGCACCAGTCTCCAATATCGATCACTGATGACCGATACTGCCATTTCGGTCAGTTGTATCGGTCATGTGTGACCAAAATTCCTTCTGAGGTACAATGAGAAGCAGGAGCAGCTCAACAGCAAGCAACAGGAGGTCACAAAGAGAGGAAGCATCCCTTTCACCAAGAGCTAGCAAGTCTCCACAAACCTCAGGATCATCCCACAACTCCCACCATTTAACCAAGTACCACATCCCTTCCATTGTTCTATACCATTGCATCTTTCTATTTTTGTAATATATTTTGTTGCTTCTCTCTTCCATTGATTTCATTACACAAAGGACTGTGTAATTTGACGATTGGGGAGAGATTTGGGGCTTGACTTTTTTTTCTGCTTTCTTAGTTTTTCTTTTTCTTTTCACTTTGAGTCTCATACATATCATGCATATATGCAAGGCATAGAAAACACACAAAAAACAAAAAAATTTGAAATTTTTTGCATTTTTGCAAACCAAAAAGGAAGCATGTAGTTGCATTTCATTCTTCTAGGATTGAGTCTAGTGTTGACATGTAGGTTGCATTGCATTTGCATAGGGCATTATGATGAGTTTTCCTTGTAAAGTGCTTAGTGTTTAGAGATGATTTCAGTTTTTAAGTGCTTAGTTGTTTGATCCATCACTTGATTGCTAGAAGTTAAAGCTGAACCATGCTTAGATTGCTAGATTTGGTCTTCTCATCTCATTCTGAAAGCATTTGTTCTCTGAAAATCAACTCTATCAACTTGAACTTTAACTTGGACTTTTAATTATCATGTCCTATGCATTGAAAAGTGATTGCATGGCTACCATATACATATTTCGATCATCTTTCTCCTTTCTACCACTCTTGTTGATCCAAATAGCTGATCCTCATAATTATGGGACAGTTACATCCTCACCCTTAACTAAAACCTCCTTTTGAGCCTAAACACTATTGTGAGAGCAGTGAGGCCTTTGCATTGCATTTTCGATTTTGTCTTGGCAAAAAGTGTTAGGAATTAGGCTGGCAATGATTAGCTCTCTTGTAGATATCACCTTGCATCTTGAGCTTGATTCTAGGATAGGAGTTTTGGGGTTTAAAAAGGGTAGAGTAAGTGGTTTGAACTTCATGTTTTTTTTTATGTTTTGAAAGAAAGGGAAAAGATCTGAAATGGTATAAAAGGGGAAACAGTTTAGTATTGTGGTTAAGTAAAGGGAATAAAAGCTCTAAGTTTAAAAAGAAGGTTTGGCGCCAACAACAATGCTTAGAAAGGTCCAAAAGAAGAAAAATCTGACCAAGAAACAATCCACCAAAGGTGATGAAGGTGCCAACACAACAAAGAAGAGCAAGTCCCAACCAAAAAGAAGCAGCCACACAAGCAAGAGAAGAAGTTTCCCCAGCCATGAAGATGGGTAAAGGGTAGAATTTAGGAAAGGGTAGATTTAGAGGGTTCACTCTTGGGTTTAGAAATGCTTAGGACTCATCTTTGGGAAGTAAGGGTAGAAGAGAGCTTTGAATTGCATGCATAAGTATGCTTTTACCTTTAGCATTTTGCCTAAGATGAAGTCATTTCATTGAGTGATCCTTTATGTTTTTGAACCCTTGTGCTTAAATGAGATCATTCTTATCTCATAACCTTACCCTTTTTAACCAAATGTCTTCACTTGATTTGCATAAGCATGATTCATGTTCTGAAATTAATTGAATGTTAAAGAGCTGATTGATTTGAGCATCTGCCTATGTTGGGATTTGAGATCATTTTGAAACATGATGAGCATGGCTAGGATCTTTAAAGTATAGCTGATTATGTTTGCATCCTACAACTAGGCACTTGAGCATTGAAACCATCTCTTTACCTTTGCACTTTTGAAATCTGAATGCCCACTTTCAAACCTCACTCTCCCATTTGTTCTTGATTGCTTGAGGACAAGCAAAAGGCAAGTGTGGGGGTGTTGATATCCCTTATATTTACACCATTTAGAGCTGCATTTAGTACATATTTTGATCCTTTTTTGCATGTTTTCCCTTTGCTTTTGTCCCATTTTCTTCTTCTTTTAGACTTAGGTTGCATTTAGAGTATACTTTGCATTTTCTTTGCATTTTGGATGTTTTCAGGTGCTTTTGAAGCTTAAAGGAGCTTGGAGGAGTTTTGGGAATGATACAAGATGCTAGCTGGGCAAAAGGGAGCAAGAAGGATCACAGCAGAAGATCTCTGCAGAAGTTTTCGGTCAGAGAACAGAGAGTATCAGTCAGAGCACAGAGAGTAAGTGAATAAAAGCTCTATGTTTAAAAAGAAGGTTTGGCGCCAACAACAATGCTTAGAAAGGTCAAGAAGAAAAATCTGACCAAGAAGCAATCCACCAAAGGTGATGAAGGTGCCAACACAACAAAGAAGAGCAAGTCCCAACCAAAAAGAAGCAGCCACACAAGCAAGAGAAGAAGTTTCCCCAGCCATGAAGATGGGTAAAGGGTAGAATTTAGGAAAGGGAAGACTTAGAGGGTTCACTCTTGGGTTTAGAAATGCTTAGGACTCATCTTTGGGAAGTAAGGGTAGAAGAGAGCTTTGAATTGTATGCATAAGTATGCTTTTACCTTTAGCATTTTGCCTAAGATGAAGTCATTTCATTGAGTGATCCTTTATGTTTTTGAACCCTTGTGCTTAAATGAGATCATTCTTATCTCATAACCTTACCCTTTTTAACCAAATGTCTTCACTTGATTTGCATAAGCATGATTCATGTTCTGAAATTAATTGAATGTTAAAGAGCTGATTGATTTGAGCATCTGCCTATGTTGGGATTTGAGATCATTTTGAAACATGATGAGCATGGCTAGGATCTTTAAAGTATAGCTGATTATGTTTGCATCCTACAACTAGGCACTTGAGCATTGAAACCATCTCTTTACCTTTGCACTTTTGGAATCTGAATGCCCACTTTCAAACCTCACTCTCCCATTTGTTTTTGATTGCTTGAGGACAAGCAAAAGGCAAGTGTGGGGGTGTTGATATCCCTTGTATTTACACCATTTAGAGCTGCATTTAGTACATATTTTGATCCTTTTTTGCATGTTTTCCCTTTGCTTTTGTCCCATTTTCTTCTTCTTTTAGACTTAGGTTGCATTTAGAGTATACTTTGCATTTTCTTTGCATTTAGGATGTTTTCAGGTGCTTTTGAAGCTTAAAGGATCTTGGAGGAGTTTTGGGAATGATACAAGATGCTAGCTGGGCAAAAGGGAGCAAGAAGGATCACAGCAGAAGATCTCTGCAGAAATTTTCGGTCAGAGCACAAAGAGTATCAGTCAGAGCACAGAGAGTAAGGGAATAAAAGCTCTAAGTTTAAAAAGAAGGTTTGGCGCCAACAACAATGCTTAGAAAGGTCAAGAAGAAAAATCTGACCAAGAAGCAATCCACCAAAGGTGATGAAGGTGCCAACACAACAAAGAAGAGCAAGTCCCAACCAAAAAGAAGCAGCCACACAAGCAAGAGAAGAAGTTTCCCCAGCCATGAAGATGGGTAAAGGGTAGAATTTAGGAAAGGGTAGACTTAGAGGGTTCAGTCTTGGGTTTAGAAATGCTTAGGACTCATCTTTGGGAAGTAAGGGTAGAAGAGAGCTTTGAATTGCATGCATAAGTATGCTTTTACCTTTAGCATTTTGCCTAAGATGAAGTCATTTCATTGAATGATCCTTTATGTTTTTGAACCCTTGTGCTTAAATGAGATCATTCTTATCTCATAACCTTACCCTTTTTAACCAAATGTCTTCACTTGATTTGCATAAGCATGATTCATGTTCTGAAATTAATTGAATGTTAAAGAGCTGATTGATTTGAGCATCTGCCTATGTTGGGATTTGAGATCATTTTGAAACATGATGAGCATGGCTAGGATCTTTAAAGTATAGCTGATTATGTTTGCATCCTACAACTAGGCACTTGAGCATTGAAACCATCTCTTTACCTTTGCACTTTTGGAATCTGAATGCCCACTTTCAAACCTCACTCTCCCATTTGTTTTTGATTGCTTGAGGACAAGCAAAAGGCAAGTGTGGGGGTGTTGATATCCCTTGTATTTACACCATTTAGAGCTGCATTTAGTACATATTTTGATCCTTTTTTGCATGTTTTCCCTTTGCTTTTGTCCCATTTTCTTCTTCTTTTAGACTTAGGTTGCATTTAGAGTATACTTTGCATTTTGGATGTTTTCAGGTTCTTTTAAAGCTTAAAGGAGCTTGGAGGAGTTTTGGGAATGATACAAGATGCTAGCTAGGCAAAATAGAGCAAGAAGGATCACAGCAGAAGATCTCTGCAGAAGTTTTCGGTCAGAGCACAGAGAGTATCGGTCAAGGATGACCGATACTGAGCAATTTCGATCACCAGTATCGGTCAAACGTGATCGACACAAACACATCGTTCTAATTTCGGTCGAGTGTGTCGATCACTCCAGACCGATATAGAACCTTTTCGATCACTCAAGACCGACACAACTGACCGATACGCTGCCAGACTGAAGACCTTTTATTTACAACTTTGCCATTTTCGCTTGGACTCCTATATATACAAAAATCCCTAATTTCTGGGGACAAGCTTTTACCCAGCAGTTCTTTCTTTCTTTTTTGGACCCTTGGGTTTTGTAGTTTGACTCTTTGCTTCATTTTAATAAAAGTTTGCATCTTTCATATTGTTTAAGCTTTCTAATCATGATCGACTATCTTTCTCTCTTTGACTTGGTGGCTTTAATGGTGATTAGTGAGTAGATCTTTTTAGGGATTTGAGATGGTTAGGTTTAGAGAATTTGAGACTCTATCTATGATTGCTTAGTGTTAGTTCTTCCATTTCCTTTCTTGATTGCTGTGTTTAATGTTTAATTAGCCCTAGCTAAGTTGATTAAGATTTTAGGCTCATTTTATGCCCACCAAGTGTTTGATGAAATGCCTGAATTGCTTTGCAAGAGAATTGCTTATCCTAGCTCAAGAGATTGAATGTCTAGGGAGTGATTTGGCAATATAGGGTTGATAGATTTGTCTTAATGCTTGCTCTTTATCATTTCACTAATGAGAATTAGTTCTTAACTTAGTAATTAGCAAAGAGATTAGTGCCAAGAGATTGGATTAGTCATATAAATGAATCCTATGCATAAGGAATAGCATTATGTGAGTTTGTAAGCATCATAGGCTGAGTGAAGAGTTCCCTATTACCAATTATCTCATCTCAAGTCTCATATTTCCTCTGTTTTAAGCTCTGGTCTGAATTTGCCCTGTTTTTACCTTCATTTGATTGCTTCACTTGCATTTCATTCCTGCTTTGTATTTGCTTTACTCTTGTTTGATCACTTAGTTTGCTAGATATTCTAAACCTTTTATATCTGCTTGAATTAGGATCTCTATTGCATTCTTACTGCTTCATTCTCCCCTTTTGGATTGATAAAACCCTATGCTATACTACAACTGATTAGTACAAGCTTGGGTAATTGAATCAAGTCCAAAAAGTCTTGTAGAGCTTGAGAAAAACTTTGAAAGGAAAGCTTTCTTACAGTCAGACCAAGAAGTGATAGTTCCTTGTGGAAGAGTCTTCTCCCAATGCTGTGCCTTGTCTCCTAAGGAAAAGGGAAACAAACGCAGCTTGAAGCTATCCTCCAAGATGTCATTTATCTTGAGCATTCCACAAAGCTGCTTAAAGTTGTCTAGATGCGCCAATGGGTCCTCCAAAGCTAACCCATGAAATTTGTTGTTTTGCCCCATCTGAACAAACCTTGGCTTGATCTCGAAGTTTTTGGTTTGCACTAGAGGAGGAGTGATCCCAAAACTATTATGGTGAGTATAAGGAGCATCTCCTGCGCCAATGATCCGTGGGGGTCTAGCCGCGTGGTGGGGGTTTCCATTACCCCTTCCCATTGCTCTATGAGCTGGAGGAGGTCCCTCTGGATGTTCTTGCTCAATCATTGCTTCAAAATCCACTGAACCTTGCTGAACAATCTCCTCAAAGGCTCTAGCTTGCTCTCTAACCCTTCTTGATCTTGCGTGTCCAAGCTGATTGATAACAGGTTTTTAGCATATGCAATGATCAAATGCAATAGGAGGTTATCAAAACTCAAGCAGCACACAGTCGTAGTATAGTGCAAGAGGAATCAATCCAACCTAGGAGCTAGAAAGTGCAATGAGAATGCAAGGATCGAGTAAAGCTAAGCAAATGATGAACGGTTTTGTAAAAATCCTAAAAACTAGATGCAACGACTAAATGCAAAGGAAAACTATTTTAAAAAATCAGAAACGAGTGAACTACCACGACGAACAGACATAATGATTAAAACGCAATGCTATGAATTTATAAAAATTGATTAGTGGATCGACCACAAGATCGACCACTAGATCGAGCAAACACGATCGATCTCATCTAAATGTTCAACAGAAACGAATCTAATGACCAGGATGCAAACAAATAGCAAGCGAATGATTAACAGAGATGTAAGAATACTAAGAAAGAGGGTATAGGGTTGAGATTCATGTTCAAGGGTTTCAAAGGTTCAAGCTTGGTTTGAAAACTCTAGATCTACTCACTTTGTGAGATTCTCTAAGCCTTGAAAACAAAACAAGATCCATCCATGGCGTGTGGTATGGATCACTCCTTCATTCTCTCCTCCAGACCCATGGCGTTTGGCGGAAAAAGAGATTGAAGGGCAAAGAACTCAGATTTCAAACATGCGGCTTAACTAGTCCCCTAAACTACCATGGCGTTTGGAAAAGGGTAACTAGTCTCTAGGATGCGATTTTCAGAGATCTCTGGATCTTGTCAAGGTAAGAGACCTCTCTGATCATAAGGATCTTGGCGTGAGAGTCTTTAAGCCTTAAGAACTCGACATCCTAGAAGAGAAAGCCATGAAGAACAAGAAAACACCAAACTTTGAAAACCTTTTCAACCCCTTTGAATTCTCTCAACCCCAAAACCCGAATAAACTACTCACTACACATTAAGTAAACCAAGCAAAGCATAAACGGTGAACTCATAGATATGAAAAATGATTACTTAAAGCTTAAACGATTTAAAGATTCAAGAACAAAGCTTCAAAGTCTAACAATGGCGAAATCGCCTTCGAACAAAGAGAAAAAGATGAAAAAAATAAAGTGAAAACGTGTGTGTAAAAGCATCATCGCCGCCTTCCCGAAATAGGCCAAACAGCTCGATGGTCCCCCCTTTGCTAGCGGCCAAAAACGGTTAAAGCACTGAGAACGACCTCGAGATCGAGCATCTCGCTCGACCATCTTCGGACATCGCGACTTCAGCTCGATCTGTGTCTCGATCTTCTTCGGTGGATCGAGTGCTTCGTTCGATCTTGGAGTCAATCTTTGGAGGATCGAGTGGTGGACTCGATCCGACTCTCGCTCTGCATGGGATCATTCACGTCCGTACTCCTTGATCGATCGCCTTACTCGATCTCCGTCTCGATCAGTTCCCTTGGATCGGATGGACTACTCCGTCCCAGTGGCAAACATGTTCGAGAGAGCACAAAACACAATGCAAAAATAAAGAAAAACATGAATGGTATATACAATGGAAGGTTGTTGTTACCTCGGGTCTAGTCTCGGCTGGAACTTGAGGATGTTCCAGAAGAGCTAGATACTATGGTTTTCCCTTTGGAGCCTGGCTCTTGGAGAGAGAGACGCGCCGGCTGAATGTTGCTGCCTTGAGTCTCACGGATGACAACTCCACCGGTTGAAAGCCTTCTCTTCTCGGGCTGTTGAATCTCCTCACTCGCAGCCTGCTTTGGCGAACCTCTTTGAAGCGCCTTGACCTTCTTGGCAAGCTTCTTGATGACTTTGCTCTGCCACTTGTTGATCTTCCTTTGCATCTCCACAACCGAAGCAAAGAACTTTTCTGTCTTGGTCCGCGGCTCAAAGTCAAGCTTAGGGAGGACAAAGGCTTTGGGCATCTCGTCATCCGTGGCTGGAGACTCTGATTAGGGTGAGTAGCCTGCTGAATCGTTGCCACGGCTCCTAGAGGAGCAAAGCACTCTTCTATGCTCAGGAGAAACTCGATGTTCCCAATCCCCAACAGCTCGGTCTCGGTTTGGTTTGGCAAGATGCATGTCCTCTTCTCATTCTCCTCATCAACGAACAAGTACACAAAGAAGCCTTCGGCTGGTGTGCGTCCCAAGCTATCAGTGTTCCTTAGGTATGTCTCGTCCATGAAGGCTCTATCCGGAACGGGAGTGAAGTTCTGAAGCGGCACGCCGGCTTGCACGAATAAGGGAGTGAGGAAACCACCACTTAATGATGAGCTCGCCTTGGATCTCAAGGCATACGCCTTGTATTTGACCAATGAAGCGGCGAGGATGCACCCGTAGTTCACGTCATCTCCGAGCTGGTCTTCCAACGGTTCGTCGTTCTCATCCGGATCACAAAGGAGATGCTTAAGGCCTCGGAACAAGAATCAAAGCTCCGTCTTGGTCACCGTGGGGGCTAAAGACAGGCCACTAAAAGTGTTGGCCATCAGCTTCAAGGTGTAACCTAGCAACGGGTTCCTCACTCTCTTGATCTTCGCGGTATTCGCCTTGTAATCTTCATTGGCGATAAGATCCCAAAAATCGTTCGCTTGAGTGAAGGAGGGAAACTCCACTTTTGTGGCATCTGCATCGAGACTATAAGCTTGGCCAAGCTCAGAGATTGAGAGGCTGAAGGCTTGGCGTTTTATCTTGAAGGCGAGGCGGCCTTGAGAAGGAATCGGGACGCTAGGATCCTCGTACCCAAACTCCAAAGTGGCAAGGAAGTCGATTGTCACTTCGGGAAAGGTTGGGCAATCCATCCGTGACAAACACCTGAGCCCTATGTTCTGGAAGAGTTGATCAAAATCCCCCAAAATCCCCATCTTGGCCAGCAACCCTCTGTCCGCAAACTTAGTCGCCTCGAACCTTAGCCTTTGAAGCCTTTCCTTGTCCCGTTTCTCATCCTTACTCCAACGAACCCTCTCCTGAACAGCCACTTCTTGGGTTACTCTCTCTTGTGATGTCTCTTCTCTCGTTCTTTTGGGAGCCATTGTGCCTGAAACAAGTTTCTCAAGCAAAGCAATGAGAAAATCGGCGATATGATGAGAGAAAGAGAGAAGCAAAGAAGAAAATCTATAACTAATACCCTAGAATTTTGGGGGATTTATAAAAATTATAGCAAAATAATAGAGGATCAAATCTAGAGATAGAGAGAAATCTAGAATTTTTCCTATTACCAAGCTATTTTTAAAAATTTAAAACTGCCCTAGCATCTAAAACAATCAAAGCAAATAAAAAGGATATTTTCTTAAAGATTCAAAAATATCTTTGCAAGGATTGAAAGAAAATGCTGTTAGCCTTTAGAAAACAAAAGCTCACACTCTCTTTCTGCTTAACAACTCGTGAAAACAAGAATGAGAGAGTATGAAAGTAGTTGAAAATATTTAAAGGCGAACAAAAATAAAACCATGGGTAAAAGAAGTGGTTTTCTGACAAAAGCTATGGTCAAGGCACATCTTTCATGGTCAAAGATGTTTGCCTTGACCACTTTTTGAATTTAAAAACCGGAGGGAGAGAGTAAGAGAGGGAAAAGAAAATGTTACCTCGGCACGAGATCGAGTCTTTTGGTCGATCTAGGACTCGATCTCATGTCCATAGTGGCGTGGATCGAGAGGGTTGCTCGATTTGGGTCTCGATTCGAATTGAATCGAGTCTTGGATTAATAACACCTCTCGTTCCTTGAATTTTTGGCACGACGGCTAAGTCCTCATGATCGAGCCATGTTCTCGATTCAGGGGTCGATTTAAACTTGGATCGAGTGGCAGATCGAGTAGACTATTCGATCTAGCCTTGAGAATCGAGTGACTCAGTCGATCCACCTCTCGTTTGCTTTTCAGGCTAAACGTACAGGGTGTTCGTCCTCTCGTGATCGACTGTGTCACACGGTCTGTCTACTCGATCTCGACTAGATCAACTGACTCCTCTCGATTCAATAGCTCGATCTAGCAAAGATCGTGCCAGGATGAGTCGATATAGCACTCGATCTCTAGCTTATACTCCCCCCTTCTTACTCCTTTTGGATCTAATATCATGGCTTGCAATCCCTCGTACTTATTCCTACACACTCAGAAGATAAAAACATAAAACTGGAAAAGAAATAAAGCAAGAATATATACAGGATAAACATGGGAATGCCTCCCAAGTGCGCTTTCTTTAACGTCTTTAGCTAGACTTTACTTGGTTTAGGCAGATGGTGGGTCTTGGAGGAGCATCGAGGTGCTCTCCTTGTCAAATGCACTCGCCATGTATGGCTTAACTCTGTGTCCATTCACTGTGAATGCATTCCCACTCTTGCCGACCAACGTGACAGCTCTGTAGTGTAATACCTCCTTGATTTGATACGGACCGCTCCATCGTGATTTCAGCTTGTATGCAATGATGTATCAAAGCTAAAATGCAACACTTAGGTGTAGTAAAGCGTGCAAGCGAGTATCAATTCAAACCTAGGAGCTAGAAAGATCAGTGAGAATGCAAGGATCAAGTAAAGCTAAGCAAATGACAAGCGATTTTGTGAAAATCCTAAAAACTAGATGCAGCAGTAAAATGGAATGCAAAACTATTTTAAAAATACCAGAGATGATTACTACCACTAGGAACAAACATAATGATTAAAATGCAAAGCTATGAATTTATAAAAATCAACTAGTGGATCGACCACGGGATCGACACTAGATCGAGCAACAACGATCGATCGCGTCTAAAAGTGCAAGTGCAATGAAACTAATGACCAGGATGCGACGACTATCAAGTGGATGATTAACGAAGATGTAAGAATGCTAAGAAAGAAGGGTCTAGGGTTGAGATTCATGTTTAGGAGTTTCAAAGGTCCAAGCTTGGTTTGAAAACTTTAGATCTACTCACTTTGTGAGATTCTCTAAGCCTTGAAAACAAAACAAGTCCATCTGTGGCTTGCGGTATGGATCACTCCTTCATCCTCTCCTCCAAACCCATGGCGTTTGGTGGAAAGAGAGGTTCAAGGGCAATGAACTTAGATTTCAAAAACATGGCTTAACTAATCCCCTAAACTACCATGGCGTTTGGAAAAGGGTAACTAGTCTCTAGGATGTGATTTTCAGAGATCTTTGGATCCTGTCAAGGTAAGAGACCTCTCTGATTATAAAGATCTTGGCGTGAGACTCTTTAAGCCTTAGGAACTCAACATCCTAGAAGAGATAGCCTTTAAAAACAAGAAAACACCAAGCTTTGAAAACCTTTTCCACCCCTTTGGATCCTCTCAACCCCAAAACCCGATTAAACTACTCACTACACATTAGGTAAACCAAGCAAAGCACGAAAGATGAAACGATAAACATAAAAGACGATTACTTAAAGCTTAAGCGATTCAAAAGATCTAAGAACAAAGCTTCGAAATTCAACAATGGCGGAATCGCCCAAAAACCAGAGAGAAAGATGATAAAAAAAGTAAAAGTGAAAAGCGTGTGTGGAAATGTGATAGCCGCCTTCCCAAAGTAGGCCAAACAGCTCGATATTCCCCCCCTCGCTAGCGGCCAAAAATGGTTGAAAGGACTGAGATCGACCTCGAGATCGAGCATGCTGCTCGATCATCTTCGGACATCGTGTCTTCAACTCGATCTGTGTCTCGATCTTCTTCGGTGGATCGAGTGTTGCATCCGATCTTGGTATCGATCTTCGGCGGATCGATTGGTAGACTCGATCCGGCTCTCGCTCTGCATGGCCTCATTTACGTCCGTACCATCTGATCGATTGCTTTACTCGATCTCCGTCTCGATTATATTCCTTGGATCGGAAGGACTACTCGATCTTCTGGTCGATCTCAACTAGATCGACCGGCCGTGAACGATCTGTTCCCCGATCTCTGGTCCTTAGCAAACATCCGATGTTCCCACGAATCTCCACACTAGCCTCAGCACGTCCACGAACCTCCACGACTCCAAAGTAGCCAGAAACAACCTGAATATGATGCAAAATGCAAGGAACATGCGTATGCTGGTGCAAGAATGCTCTAGGACCTAAAGTGATGCAATATAGCCTAAAGTGTGATGTAAATGCATGAAAAGCTAACTTATATGTATGCAAAATACATGCAATATGCAGCAATATCAACTCCCCTAAACTTACTTCTTACTTGCCCTCAAGCAACAGAAAATAAGAAATGAAGAGAGGTTTTAGAAAAGACGGGGGTTTAAGCTTCTTGCAAAGGTGCCTTTCAAATGAATCGATCTCAATGTCCTAGTTACTAGTTCTAAAATGCAATGCGCACACTCATACTCCAAAGAACTTAGCCATACTCATCACACAAAGAAATTCAGATCATGACTCTCCTATTTCTAACAATAAAAAAAAACTCATCCTTTAACATTCATTAATAACCGAACCATGAATCAAACTTATGCATTTTAAAGCAGAACACATTTGGCTATGAGCATAGAATGATCTCATTTTTAAAGAGGGTTTATTTTAAGCAAAGGGTTTCTTTCGAAAATGGCAAGAACATTATGCATAATGCTAAAGGTGAAGGTAATTGATGCATACATGATTAGATTCTCATCTACCCATGTAAACTAACAATGATCCTAAACCCCTCTCATTTATTTTCTTTTAAGCTCACTTACCACTTAGAATCTACCATTTTCTCAAAGCAAAGGCTTAGCAATCCCCAAAACAAAACAAAAAACATTTTAACTCATTTAGGTTAGTGAAAAGGTTTTGAGAACACATAGCTGCCTGCTTTAGAATCGTGGAGGTTCATGGACGTGCTGAAGCTGTTGCAGCGGCTCGTGGAAGCTCGGATATTTACTAAGGATCAGAGATCGAGGAACAGATCAAGCATGGCAGGTCGATCTAGGATGTGATCGACCAGAAGATCGAGAAGACCGGGCGATCCGAGGAGAATGATCGAGACGAGGATCGAGTGAAGCAGTCAATCAAACGGTATGGATATAAATGACGCCATGCAGAGCGAGAGCCAGATCGAGTACACCACTCGATCCAACCAAAGATCGATACCGAGATCGGATGCAACGCTCGATCCGCCGAAGATGATCGAGACCCAGATCGAGCTGAAGACACGATGTTCGGAGATGATTGAGAGAACCGCTCGATCCCGGAGTCGATCTCTGTCCTTTCAACCACTTTTGGCCGCTAGCGAGGGGGGACCATCAGCTTGTTTTTGGCCATTTTGGGAAGGCGGCGACATCCTTTTCCCACAGAACTTTTCATCCTTATCTTTTTTTATGTTTTTCTCTCTGGTTTTGAAGAAGAACACCATTGTCGAACTTTGAGTTTTCTTTAGCTTTGTAATCGAATCGTTTCAGCTTAATCTAGTTTTCTTTTCATGTTCATCGTTTCCTTTTCCATGCTTTGCTTGATTTACCTTATGTGTAGTGAGTAGTTTATTTGGGTTCGGGATTGAGAAGATTAAGGGGTCTAAAGGGTTTCAATCTTGGGGTTTTCTAAGTGTTTTAATGGCTATCTCTTCTAGGGTGTTGAGTTCTCAAAGCTTGAAGACTCTCACGCCAAGAGCTTCATGATCCGAGAGGTTCCTTACCTTGACAGGATTCAGGGACCTCTGAAGATCACACCCTAGAGACTAGTTACCCCTTCCCAAAAGCCATGGAAGTTTGGGGGACTAGTTAAGCCATTCATTTGAAATCTGTTTTCCATGCCCCTCGACCTCTCTTTCAACCAAAAGCCATGGGTTTGGAGAAGAGGATGAAGGAGTGATCTATACCGAAAACCACAGATAGATCTTGCTTAGAAGGCTTAGAGATTCTCACAAAGTGAGTCGATTTAAAGTTTTCAACCCAAGCTCGGACCTTTGAAACCCCTAACCATGAATCTCAACCCTAGACCCTCTATCTTAGCATTTCTGCATCCTCTCTCGTCATTCGCTTGATCTTTGATAGCATCCTGGTCGTTAGTTTCGCTGTTCTTACATTTTTAGACGAGATCGATCGTTGTTGCTCGATCTAGTGGTCCATCCCGTGGTCGATCCACTAGTCGAATTTTAGTAATTCGTAGCTTTGTTCTTTAATTATTCTGTTTGTTCCTCATGGTAGTTTGATCATTCCTGGTAATATTAAAATAGTTTTTCATTCCATTTAGTTGCTGCATCTTGTTTTTAGGTATTTTCTCAAAACCGATCTTTATTCGCTTAGATTTGCAAATCCCTTGCATTATCTTTGCTCTTTCTATCATCCTAGGTGTGGATTGACTCTCTCTTGCATACTGTGCTACAAGCTGTCTTGCATTTGAGTTTTGATAGCCTCAATGCATACTCACCCTTGCAAAGAAATTAGTTATCAAATGGCGCCGTTGCCATCCTAGAATTGTTTAGAAAGCATAGAGATTTGGGACTTAGTAAAGACTAAGCCTTTATCTTGTTTTAGTTACTAATCATTCTACTCTCAAACGTGTGTCTCTCAGGAACATGAATCATCGTTCAAGGGGAGACAATAATCTACTTCAACCCTTGGACAATATTCATCAGCTTGGTCATTCACGGCAAAGAAGAGTACGAGAACAAGCCAGAGCCTTTGAGGAGATTGTTCAGCACGGTTTGGTTGACTTTGAAGCTATGGCTGAACACGAGCATCCAGAGGGACCTCCTCCAGCTCACGGGGCAGGTGGAAGGGGCAATGGAAACCCTCAACACGGGGCTAGACCCCCAAGGATCATAGGAGCCAGAGATGCTCCCAATACTCATCACAATAGGTTTGGGATCACTCCTCCTCCTGTACAAAACAACAACTTCGAGATTAAGCGAGGTTTCATCTCCATGGTGCAAAACAACAAGTTCCACGGCTTAGCAATGGAAGATCCCTTGGAGCACCTTGACAATTTCGAGCAAGTATGTGGGATGATCAAGATAAACAGCATATCAGAAGATGCTTTCAAGCTGCGCCTCTTTCCTTTTTCACTCGGAGACAAAGCTAGGCATTGGGAGAAGACCCTCCCACAAGGCACCATCACCTCATGGGCCGAGTGTAAGAAGGCCTTTCTCTCAAAATTCTTCTCTAGCACCAGAACAGCACGGTTGAGAAGCGAAATCAGCGGCTTCACTCAACGAAACAACGAGACATTGAACGAGGCAATGGAACGTTTCAAAGACTACACGATCCAATGTCCTCATCACGGTTTCAGTAAGGAGACCTTACTCAGCACCATATACCGCGGAGCTTCACCAAAGATCAGGTTGCTGCTTGACACAGCTAGTAAAGGGAACTTCCTTGGTCAGGAGGTAGAAGAGGGAATGGAGCTGATTGAAAACTAAGCATTGAGTGATGGCAACTACGCTGAGGATTATGATCGTGCACCGAGAGGATCCGAGCTAGAGTCTCACAAAAAGGAGCTGAAATCTTTGCATGAGAAGATAGATAAGCTGGTGTTAGCCAACCAGAAGCATGTTCACTTTGTTGGTGAAGCGGATGAGAATCAAGAGGAGCTTGAGTTGAGCGAGGAAGAACCCAATTGGGTGGCGGGACAGAACAATTACAAACCTCAAGGCTACAACCAAGGCTACAACCAGAACAACACTCTCTCCTACCGTAGTACCAACGTTGCCAACCCTAAGGACCAAGTGTACCCTGCTCAGCAAGCAAAACCTTACATCCCTTACAACAAAGGTTTTCAGCCGAGTGCTGGTTTCCAAGGTCAAGGGCAGAACAACTTCCAAGGGCAACATCAAGGTAACAAGGGTTATACGCCAAACTACCCTCCAGGCTTTGCACCTCAGCAGCAACAGCCGATGCAACAACAAGTTGGTCCGGTTCAGGCCATGTTTCAACAACTGATACAAGGGCAAGCCTCTACAAACCAGAAGTTCGCCGAGATGAACACTCGTCTAGACTCGTCTCTCACAGACTTCTCCACTCAGATCACCAACTTAAACAACAAGATCAAGCAGCTAGAGAAGGGGAAAGCGAGCACAATTTGTCAGGATAGCCTACCAGGCAAGTGTGAGCAGAATCCTAAGGAATATGCCAACGCCATCACATTAAGAAACAGCAAAGAGCTAGCACCTCTGGTTACTCCTAAGAACAACGAGGACGTTGTAATTCAAGAAGGGGAGGGTAAGCCTTCAGCTGATGATGAGATTAACTTTGACAATGTCTGGATCCAAGGGCCAAGAAGAGGAGACAAAGCAGTTGCTGAGAAGAAAGCAAAACAAACTGCTAAGGAGAAGGATGCTTATGTACCTCCACTGTTTGTACCTAAGCTGCCTTTTCCTGGCCGCTTCAAGAAGCAACTCATAGAGAAACATAGAATCCTCTTTGAGAAGCATCTGAAGGACGTAGAGATCAAGCTACCTCTCGTTAACTGCCTTGCAATGATGCCTAAATGTGCCAAATTCTTCAAAGACACTCTCGTGAAGAAGAATAAGGAAAGCAAGGAGGTGCTTGTTCTAAGTGAGGAGTGTAGTGCTGTGATACATAAGGACACAGTCCCTAAGAAGTTGGGAGACCCTGGAAGCTTCATTATACCCTGCGCTTTAGGTCCTCTGGAGTTCAAGAGTTGCCTTTGTGATCTCGGAGCTAGCATAAATCTGATGCCTCATTCCGTGGCGAAGAAGCTTGGCTTTACTCGTTTCAAAGACTGTAGAATCTCGTTGGTACTGGCTGATAGGAGTGTGAGGCTACCAGTGGGGCTGCTTGAAGATCTACCGGTGCGAATCAGCGGTGTGAACGTGCCTACGGACTTCGTTGTGTTGGAAATGGATGAAGAGCATAAGGATCCACTAATCCTTGGAAGGCCATTCCTTGCAACCGCCAGGGCTATCATCGACGTCAAGAACGGGAAGATTGCCTTGCACTTGGGAAAGGATATAAGGCTGGACTTCGATATCAATGAGGTTCTGAAGAAGCCGACCATAGAAGGGCAAGCTTTCTACATTGAAACGATGGATGCCTTAGCGGATGAGTTCCTGGAAGAACTTGCTCAGGAGGACCATCTGAAGCTAGCACTGACAAAGGAGCAAGGGGAGTTCGGCTATGTAGATCAGAGGACCCAGCAGTACTCCAACTTGCTGGATTCTAGGAAGATTGTTAAGAAGGATGAAGGCTGCTGCCTAGAGATCGACCCTGAGATCAATGCTATCACTCGATCTAGGAGCCAGATCGACAAGGCAATCGAGAACACAACTCGATCTGGTGCAGCAATCGACAGACAGATCGAGAGGAATCAGGAGATCGAGAGAGACCTTCCGATCGTTTTAGGGTCTAATCAGGAGATCGACTCAGCGTCTCGATCCCTTACTCGATCTACATCAAATCGAGTAAGTGAATCGAGCGAAACTGCTCGATCTAGACGACATCGAGAGCAAGATCGACTGAAGGACTCAATTTCAGAAGGGATATCGGTTGAGGAAAGCAGTCTTAAGGGCCATGACTCGGTTTCTAAGGAGGGTTCCAAGGAGGAAAACAACAACAACAGCCACGAGGATGACTGGAGCGAACTGTTAGCCCCAAAGGTGGACCTAAAGGAGCTCCCAAAAGGGCTAAGGTATGCTTTCTTAGGGCCTAATAACACCTATCCCGTGATTGTGAATGAAAACCTATGTGATGATGAGTTGCACTCGCTCCTGACTGAGCTGAGAAAGTATAGGAAGGCCATTGGGTAATCTTTAAGTGACATCAAGGGCCTTTCACCAATGCTTTGCACTCACAGGATTCACTTGGATAAGGAGAACGCCTCTTCTATAGAACATCAAAGGCTTTTGAATCCTAAGTTGAAAGAGGTTGTTAAGAAAGAGATCCTTATGCTTTTAGAGGCTGACGTGACCTATCCCATAAGTGACAGCACGTGGGTTTCTCCTGTACACGTGGTGCCTAAGAAGGGAGGGATCACGGTCATAAGGAACGATAAAGATGAGCTTATTCCTACTAGAACCATCACTGGTCATAGGATGTGTATTGATTATAGGAAACTTAACCTTGCAACAAGGAAAGATCATTTCCCTTTGCCTTTTATTGATCAAATGCTTGAGAGACTTGCTAGTCACCATTACTACTGTTTTCTCGATGGGTATAGCGGTTTCTTTCAGATACCAATTCACCCAAATGATCAGGAGAAGACGACCTTCACATGTCCCTACTGTACCTTCGCTTATCGAAGGATGCCGTTTGCATTGTGTAATGCACCGGCTACGTTTCAGCGGTGTATGATGTCGATCTTCTCCGATCTAATAGAAGAGATGGTAGAGGTGTTTATGGATGACTTCTCTGTCTATGGTGCGTCCTTTTCTGCGTGTTTGTTGAATCTTTGCAGGGTACTAAAGCATTGTGAAGAGACAAACTTGGTGCTAAACTGGGAGAAATACCACTTTATGGTTTAAGGAAGGGATCGTGCTTGGTCACAAGATATCAGAGAAGGGCATTGAGATTGATCAGGCTAAAGTGGAAGTCATGATGGGTCTTGAGGCGCCGGTTAACGTTAAGGGAGTCAGAAGTTTCTTGGGACACGCCGGGTTCTATAGGCATTTCATCAAGGACTTCTCCAAGATTGCACGCCCTCTTACACGGTTGTTGTGCAAAGAAGCTGAGTTTGTGTTTGATGAGGACTGTCTGCGAGCTTTCGTGACCATCAAGGAAGCCCTTATATCAGCCCCTATAGTTCAAGCGCTGGACTGGACACTACCCTTTGAGATCATGTGCGATGCTAGTGACTACGCCGTAGGAGTCGTTCTTGGTCAGAGGAAAGACAAGAAGCTGCACGTGATTTACTATGCTTCAAGAACCTTGGATGACACGCAAAGAAGGTACACTACTACAGAGAAGGAGTTGCTTGCAGTAGTGTTCGCCTTTGAGAAATTCCGGTCATATCTTGTGGGTTCCAAGGCTATTGTCTACACAGATCACGCGGCTTTGGGATACATCTACTCAAAGAAAGACACTAAGCCTCGGCTTTTAAGGTGGATTCTCTTGCTCCAGGAGTTTGACATGGAGATTAATGACAAGAAGGGAATAGAAAACGGAGTCGCTGACCATCTCTCACGGCTAGGGATCAACGAGTCTCGCCCCTTAGATGACTCTCTTCCAGAAGAGCAACTCATGGCGATCACCACGGCTGTTTGTGGAAAGCTAGAGGGGCAGCTTGAAGAGGTGTTGAGCTTCAAAGAGGAGGATCTTCCATGGTATGCTGATGTTGTGAACTACTTAGCGTGTGGTGAGGAGCCAACACACCTCAACAGCTATCACAAGAAGAGGTTTATGAGAGAGGCGAGTGACTACTTTTGGGACGAGCCATACTTATACAAGAGAGGGGTGGACAGTTTGTACCGGAGGTGTGTTACGAAAGAAGAAGCTAGAGACATCCTCTATCACTGTCATGGCTCTTCCTACGGAGGACACTTCGCTTCATTCAAGACTGCCACAAAAGTGTTACAAGCTGGTTTCTGGTGGCCGTCCATCTTCAAAGATGCACACGAGTTTGTGAAGAACTGTGAGGCATGTCAACGAGCAGGGAATATCACTAAGAGGAACGAGATGCCTCAGGTTCCTATCTTCGAGGTTGACGTGTTCGACGCGTGGGGCATAGACTTCATGGGGCCATTTCCTTCTTTATATGGCAACAAGTACATCTTAGTAGCAGTTGATTATATCTCCAAATGGGTTGAGGCTGTTGCTTCCCCAACAAACGATTCTAAGGTGGTGATCAGGCTGTTCAAGAGCATCATTTTCCCAGGGTTTGGTGTACCAAAGGTGGTTATAAGCGATGGAGGAAGCCACTTCATAAACAAGATCTTTGAGAACCTCTTGAGAAAGTATGGTGTTAAGCATAAGGTGGCTACACCGTATCATCCTCAAACGAGCGGTCAAGTGGAAGTCTCCAACAGGCAAATCAAGGCTATACTTGAGAAGGCAGTCGGAGCAACAAGGTAGGACTGGGCAGTAAAGCTGGACGACGCTCTTTGGGCCTACCGTACCGCCTTCAAAACACCGATTGGTACAACCCCTTTCACTCTGCTCTATGGCAAAGGCTGTCATCTCCCGGTTGAGCTTTAACACCGTGCATTATGGGCTGTAAAGAGGCTGAACTTTGACCTCAAGAATGCTCAAGAGAGGCGCCTCATCCAGCTACAAGAACTGGACGAACTAAGGTTGAACTCTTATGAGAGCTCTCGGATATACAAGGAGCGGACTAAGGAAGCTAATGACAAGAAGTTGGTGATAAACACTTTATTTGCAAGGGTGAGAATGCAATGAGGTTATCAAACTCAAATGCAAGAAAGGTTGTAGTACAGCAAGCAAGAGAGAGTCAATCCATACCTAGGATGATAGAAAATGCAAAGAGAATACAAGGACTAATGCAAATCTAAGCGAAACAAGATAGGTTATGAGAAAATCCCTAAAAACTAGATGCAGCAACTAAATGGAATGCAAACTATTTTAAAATTACGAGGAATGATCAAACTACCACGAGGACAAAGCTTCGAATTACTAAAATTGGACTAGTGGATCGACCATGAGATCGACCACTAGATCGAGCAATAACAATCGATCTCGTCTAAAAATGCAAAAACAGTAAAACTAACGACCAGGATGCTATCAAAGATCAAGCTAATGATGAGAAAAGATGTAAAGATGCTAAAAGAGAGGGCCTAGGGTTGAGATTCATGGTCAGGGGTTTCAAAGGTTCGACCTTGGGTTGAAAACTTTAAATCGACTCACTTTGTGAGGATCTCTAAGCCTTGAAAACTAAGCAAGATCTATCCGTGGCTTTCGGTATAGATCACTCCTTCATCCTCTCCTCCAAACCCATGGCTTTTGGTGGAACGAGAGGTCGAAGGGCATGGAAAACAGATTTCCAATGAGTGGCTTAACTAGTCCCCCAAACTTCAATGGCTTTTGGGAAGGGGTAACTAGTCTCTAGGGTGTGATATTCCGAGGTCCCCGAATCCTGTCAAGGTAGGGAACCTCTCGGATCATGAAGCTCTTGGCGTGAGAGTCTTCAAACATTGAGAGCTCAACACCCTAGAAGAGATAGCCATTAAAAACGCTTAGAAAACCCCAAGATCGAAACCCTTTAGACCCCTTTATCCTCTCAACCCCGAACCCAAATAAACTACTCACTACACATAAGGGAAATCAAGCAAAGCATGGAAAAGGAAACGATGAACATGAAAAGAAAACTAGATTAAGATGAAAACGATTCGATTACAAAGCTTAAGAAAACTCAAAGTTCGACAATGGTGTTCTTTCTCCAAAACCAGAGAGAAAACATAAAAAGATAAGGATAAAAGTTGTCTGTGAAAAAGACGTCGCCGCCTTCCCAAAATGGCCAAAACAAGCTGATGGTCCCCCCTTCGCTAGCAGCCTAAAGTGGTTGAAAGGACAGGGATCGACTCCGGGATCGAGCGGTTCTCTCGATCATCTCCGACCATCGTGTCTTCAGCTCGATTTGGGTCTCGATCATCTTTGACTGATCGAGCGTTGCATCCGATCTCGGTATCGATCTTCGGTTGGATCGAGTGGTGTACTCGATCTGGCCCTCGCTCTGCATGGTGTCATTTACGTCCGTACCGTTTGATCGACTGCTTCACTCGATCCTTGTCTCAATCATTCTCCTTAGATCGCCTGGTCTTCTCGATCTTCTCGTCGATCACATTCTAGATCGACCGGCCATGCTCGATCTGCTCCTCGATCTCTGATCCTTAGTAAAAATCCGAGCTTCCACGAACTACTACAACAGCTTCAGCACGTCCACGAACCTCCACGACTCCAAAGCGGCCAGGAACAACCTAAATGTGATGCAAAATGCAAGGAATATGCATATGCTGGTGCAAGAATGCTCTAGGACTCTAAGTTATGCAATCTAACCTAAAATGTGACAAAAATGCATAAAAAGCTAACTAATGAGTATGCAAAATACATGTAATATGCAGTAACATCAACTCCCCCAAACTTACTTCTTGCTTGCACTCAAGCAACAGAAAATAAGTAAGGAACATATGTTTTTAGGAAAACGAATGGGGGTTTAAACTTCTTGCAAAGGTGCCTTTCAAATGAATCAATCTCAATGTCCTAGTTAACAGTTCTAAAATGCTATGCTTATACTCATACTCCAAAGAACTTAGCCATACTCATCACACAAAGAAATTCAAATCATGACTCTCCTATTCCTAACAATCAAAGAAACTCATCCTTTAACATTCATTATCATTCGAACCATGAATCAAACTTATGCACTTTAAAGCAAAACACATTTGGCTAAGGGTGAAGGTTATGAGCATTGAATGATCTCATTTGAAAAGGGTTTACAATTAGAACAAGGGTTTCTCTCAAAAATGGTTGAACTTATGCATAATGCTAAAGGTAAAGACAATTGATGCATACATGATTAGATTCTCATCTACCCATGTAAACTAACAAATGATCCTAAACCCCTCTCATTTATCAACTTATCCTCACTCACCACTTAGAGTCTACCCTTTTTTTTTCTCAAAACTTAGCAATCCCCAATTCGAAACAAAAACATTTTTAAACTCTTTAGGCTAGTGAAAAGGCTTTGAAAATAACTTTGCTCTTTAGATATTTCTTATTGGTAGCTCTCTTATTTATTTTTTTCTTTTCTCTTATTTTTTTCTTTTTATTTTTATTTGGCACTTAGACTCTTTTTTTCTCTTTTTCTTTTATTATTATTATTATTTTTTTTTTTAAATGGGAGAGCTACCTCCTGAAATTTATTAGAGCATATACTTAGCTTTTAAACACAACATTTCACTTAAAACCCATTTCTTTCTTTCAAACACCAAACTCCTTGAAACCGAGAACAAATAGAAATGAAAACAGCCCCAATGATCCCCCAAACTTATCCTAAGCCTATACCTAGCTTCAAAATGCAAAGCTAGCAATCATATGAGAACCAAATCATGTCGCCTAAACCTAACTCTTTATGCCAAGTTCAAAACCGAAAAGAAGGCCTCACAATTATGTCACACAAGAACATTTGGCTTCAAAGAAGGGTAAGGTTCAAGGTGGGAGTTCTACTTAGGCTCACAAAGAGTGGTAAAAAGGAAGAAGAGAGCCTAAATATTTTAAAACCATGTGTTCATTTTCAAATGCATAAGGATGATAATTAGAATTTCAAATTAAGGTTCTCACTTATTAGGACAAGTTTCAAATCATGAGAGTTCAATTCAAGTCACGAAAATCCTAACAAGTGATCCAAGCATGGTAAGAACTTACTTTCAAAGCATAGACAAAGCATTAGAGAACTACTAACTAGGGCATTGAAACAATTCATGAGTAAAAACACCTTTTCAAGAAACTCTAACCCCCTATGCAAATGCAAACGACCTAGGTGCTATGAGAAACTCTAGACTCAATCCTAACATGTTTTGACAAGATGAATGCAACTACATGAATCTTTGAAAATTTTTTAAAAACTTTTACCAATTTTTGATGAACTAAAGACTCAAGGATGCTAAAGGAAAATAAGAACACAAAACACAAGTCAAATCACACATGTACTCCCCCAAACTTGCTTGACACCGTCCCGGTGGAAAACTTATTCGAAGGAGTATCAAAACACAAAGCAAAAAGAAGCAAATATGAGCGGTTATGTACAATGGAAGAAGGTTGTTACCTCTGGTCTAGTCTCGGCTGGAACTTGAGGATGTTCCAGAGGAGCTAGAGATTGTTGCTTTGCCCTTGTCGGCTGGTTCTTGGAGAGAATGGCGCGCCGACTGAATGGTGCTGCTTTGTGCCTCGCGGATGACAACTCCACCGGTTGAGTGCCTTCTCTTCTCGGGTTGTTGAACCTCTTTACTTGCATCCTTCTTAGGCGAGCCTCCTTGAAAAGCCTTGACTTTCTTTCCGAGTTTCTTGAGCATTTTGCCTTGCAACTTATTGATCTTTTTTTGCATCTCCACAACAGATGCTAGGAACTTCTCGGTTTTTGTCCTCGGCTCAAAGTCTAACTTGGGAAGTGTGTAGGCCTCGGGCATCTCATCTTCCGTGGCTGGAGACTCGGATCTTTGACGAGGAGCAATCGCACTCTTCCTCCGTGGGCAAGAACTCGATGTTCCCAACACCAAGCAGCTCGGTCTCATCTTTGTTTGGCAGGATGCACACTCTCTTTTTGTCTTCGTCGTCTATGAAGAGGTAGGCGTAGAATCCTTCTGCTGGCGTGCGTCCCAAGCTGTCGGTATTCCTCATGTATGCCTCATCCCTGAAAGCTCTAGCTGGCACATGGGCGAAGTCGTGTATAGGCACACCAGCTTGCAAGAATAGAGGAGTGAGGAAGCCGCCAATGTAAGAAGAAGTTGCTTTGCACCGTAAGGCATAAGCCTTGTATTTCACCAAGGAAGCAGCAAGCACACATCCGTAGTTCACCTCATCGCCGAGCTCATCCTCCATAGGCTCTTCATTTGCATCCGGGTCACACACTAAGTGCTTCACGCCTTGGAACAGGAAGCAAAGCTCGGTCTTTGTGACCGTAGGAGCAACAGATCTTCCACTAAACGTGTTGGCAATCAGCTTCAGAGTGTACCTCAGCACCGGGCTTCTCACTCGCTTGATCTTGGCGGTGTTGGCTTTGTAGTCCTCATTGCTGATAAGATCCCAGAAGTCGTTGGCTTTCTTGAAGGCGGGGAACTCGTCCTTGTTGGCATCCGCTTTGAGACCATAAGCTTGACATAGCTCAGGGATGGAGAGGGTGTAGGCTTGACGGCCAACTTTGACGTAGAGGCGACCTTGTGAAGGAACGGGTGTGCTAGGATTCTCGTAACGGAACTCCAACGTGGCAAGGAAGTCTATTGTAACTTATGGAATGGTTGGGCAATCCATCCGTGACAGACATCTTAGGCCAATGTTCTTGAGGAGTTGGTCGAAATCCCCAAGAATCCCTAGCTTGAACAGCAGCTCTCGATCAGCAAACTTGGTAGGCTCAAACCGAAGCCTTTCTAACCGTTTCTTGTCCCTTTTCTCATCCTTAGTCCATCTGACCCTCTCTTTAACTGCCACCTCTTGTCCTTCTCCCTCTTTTGCTGCCTCTTCTCTTGTTCTTTTGGGGGCCATTGTACCTGAAACAAGTTTCTCAAGAAGCTTGATAAGCAAAACGGCGGTTTGATGAGAATGAGAGAGGAGAAGGAGAAAACTTATAAATACTACCCTAGAATTTTAGGGAATTAATAAAAATCATAGCTAAATAAAGGAGAATCAGATCTTTAGATACTAGAAAATCTAGAATTATTCCTTTTACTTAACTAATTTTTAAAAATCAAAACCGACCCTATATTCTAGAACAATTTAAAGGAAATTTTCCTAAAGATAAATCATTAATTTTTGAAAATACCTTTGCAAGAAATGTAAAAGATCTTTGCTAGCCTCTGAAAACCAAAACTCTCACTCTCTTTATTTAAAATTTTCGAGAAAAACAAGAATGAGAGGGTGAGAGGTTGTTGAAACATTTAAAGACTAGCAAAGAGCAAAACTATGGGTAGTAAATGTGGTTTTCTGACAAAGTCTTGGTCAAGGCACATCTCTCATGGTCAAAGATGCTTGCCTTGACCAAGTTTTGAATTTAAAAATTGGAGGAAAAAGAATAAAAGAGGGAAAGAAAATGTTACCTCGGCATGAGATCGAGTCCATTTGGTCGATCTAGGACTCGATCTCATGCCCACAATGGCTTAGATCGAGAGGGTTACTCGATTTGAGACTCGAATCATGATGAATCGAGTCCTGGATTGATTGGCTCCCTCGATCATTGAGATGTTGGCTCCATGGCTAAGTCCTCATGATCGAGCTTTGTCCTCGATTTAGGGGTCGATTTGGCATAGATCGAGTGATGGATCGAGTCGAGTGATCGATCTTTTTCCAACAGACTTTCCCGAGAGAAATTAGATCGGTCGATCCATTTTGGATTAATCGATCCTTTTTCGTCAAGGTCGATCTTATCACTCGTTCTCGTCTAGATCGACTGGCTCCTCTCGATTCAGTGGCTCGATCTAGCAAAGATCGAGTCAGGATCAGTCGATCTAGCACTCGATCTCTAGCCTTGTCTTAACCCCTATTGCCTCTTTTGAACTTCAAGATTGAGGTTTAGACTCCTCATACCTGTTCCTACACACTTGCAGAATAAAAACATAAAATTGAAAGAGAAATAAAGCAGAAATATGTACAAGATAAACAAGGGAATGCCTCCCAAGTGCGCTTTCTTTAACGTCTTTAGCTAGACTTTACTTGGTTTAGGCGGATGGTGGGTCTTGGAGAAGCACCGAGGTACTCTCCTTGTCATAGCTGTCTGCCAAGTAAGGCTTGACTCTATGTCCATTGACGGTGAATGCACTGCCACTCTTTCCCATCAGTGTAACAGCTCCATAAGGCAACACTTCTTGGATCACAAACGGCCCGCTCCACCTTGACTTCAGTTTTCCCGGGAAGATTTTGAGCCTTGAGTTGTACAGCAACACTAAACCTCCCTCCTTAAGCTCCTGGATCGATTGGCTCCCTCGATCATTGAGATGTTGGCTCCATGGCTAAGTCCTCATGATCGAGCTTTGTCCTCGATTTAGGGGTCGATTTGGCGTAGATCGAGTGATGGATCGAGTCGAGTGATCGATCTTTTTCCAACAGATTTTCCCTAGAGAAATTAGATCGGTCGATCCATTTTGGATTGATCGATCCTTTTTCGTCAAGGTCCATCTTATCACTCGTTCTCGTCTAGATCGACTGGCTCCTCTCGATTCACTGGCTCGATCTAGCAAAGATCGAGTCAGGATCAGTCGATCTAGCACTCGATCTCTAGCCTTGTCTTAACCCCTATTGCCTCTTTTGAACTTCAAGATTGAGGTTTAGACTCCTCATACCTGTTCCTACACACTTGCAGAATAAAAACATAAAATTGAAAGAGAAATAAAGCAGAAATATGTACAAGATAAACAAGGGAATGCCTCCCAAGTGCGCTTTCTTTAACGTCTTTAGCTAGACTTTACTTGGTTTAGGCGGATGGTGGGTCTTGGAGAAGCACCGAGGTACTCTCCTTGTCATAGCTGTCTGCCAAGTAAGGCTTGACTCTATGTCCATTGACGGTGAATGCACTGCCACTCTTTCCCATCAGTGTAACAGCTCCATAAGGCAACACTTCTTGGATCACAAACGGCCCGCTCCACCTTGACTTCAGTTTCCCCGGGAAGATTTTGAGCCTTGAGTTGTACAGCAACACTAAACCTCCCTCCTTAAGCTCCTGGATCGATTGGCTCCCTCGATCATTGAGATGTTGGCTCCATGGCTAAGTCCTCATGATCGAGCTTTGTCCTCGATTTAGGGGTCGATTTGGCATAGATCGAGTGATGGATCGAGTCGAGTGATCGATCTTTTTCCAACAGATTTTCCCGAGAGAAATTAGATCGGTCGATCCATTTTGGATTGATCGATCCTTTTTCGTCAAGGTCGATCTTATCACTCGTTCTCGTCTAGATCGACTGGCTCCTCTCGGTTCACTGGCTCGATCTAGCAAAGATCGAGTCAGGATCAGTCGATTTAGCACTCGATCTCTAGCCTTGTCTTAACCCCTATTGCCTCTTTTGAACTTCAAGATTGAGGTTTAGACTCCTCATACCTGTTCCTACACACTTGCAGAATAAAAACATAAAATTGAAAGAGAAATAAAGCAGAAATATGTACAAGATAAACAAGGGAATGCCTCCCAAGTGCGCTTTCTTTAACGTCTTTAGCTAGACTTTACTTGGTTTAGGCGGATGGTGGGTCTTGGAGAAGCACCGAGGTACTCTCCTTGTCATAGCTGTCTGCCAAGTAAGGCTTGACTCTATGTCCATTGACGGTGAATGCACTGCCACTCTTTCCCATCAGTGTAACAGCTCCATAAGGCAACACTTCTTGGATCACAAACGGCCCGCTCCACCTTGACTTCAGTTTTCCCGGGAAGATTTTGAGCCTTGAGTTGTACAGCAACACTAAACCTCCCTCCTTAAGCTCCTTGGCAACCAACTTCCTGTCATGAGTCTCCTTAGTCTGCTCCTTGTATATCTGAGAGCTCTCATAAGCGTTCAGTCTTAACTCATCCAGTTCGTGTAGCTGAATAAGGCGCCTCTCCTGAGCAGTCTTGAGGTCAAAGTTCAGCCTCTTCACAGCCCATAACGCACGGTGTTCCAGCTCAACCGGGAGATGACAGCCCTTGCCATAGAGTAGAGTGAAAGGGGTTGTACCAATCGGTGTTTTGAAGGCGGTACAGTAGGCCCAAAGAGCGTCATCCAGCTTCACTGCCCAGTCTTTCCTTGTTGCCTCGACGGTCTTCTCTAGTATACCCTTGATTTTCCGGTTGAAGACTTCCACTTGACCGCTTGTTTGAGGATGATACGGTGTAGCCACCTTATGCTTAACTACATACTTTCTCAAGAGGTTCTCAAAAACCTTGTTTATGAAGTGGCTTCCTCCATCGCTTATAACCACCTTAGGTACCCCAAACCTCAGGAAGATGATACTCTTGAACAGCTTGATTACCACCTTAGAGTCATTTGTAGGGGAAGTAACCGCCTCAACCCATTTAGAGACATAATCCACTGCTACTAAGATGTATTTGTTGCCATATGAAGAAGGAAATGGCCCCATGAAGTTTATGTCCCACGCGTCGAACACGTCAACCTCGAAGATGGGAACCTGAGGCATTTCGTTCCTCTTAGTGATATTCCCTGCTCGTTGACATGCCTCACAGCTCTTCACAAATTCGTGTGCATCTTTGAAGATGGACGGCCACCAGAAACTGGCTTGCAACACTTTCGTGGCAGTCTTGAATGATGCGAAGTGTCCTCCGTAGGAAGAGCCATGGCAATGATAGAGGATGTCCCAAGCTTCTTCCTTTGTAACACATCTCCGGTACAGACTGTCTACTCCTCTCTTGTATAAGTAGGGCTCGTCCCAAAAGTAGTCACTAGCCTCTCTCATAAACCGCTTCTTGTGATAGCTGATAAGATGTGTTGGCTCCTCACCACACGCTAGATAGTTCACTACATCAGCATACCACGCTAGATCCTCCTCTTTGAAACTCAACACCTCTTCAAACCTCCCTTCTAGCTTTCCACAAACAGCCATGGTAATCGGCATGAGTTGCTCTTCTGGAAAAGAGTCATCTAAGGGGAGAGACTCGGTGATCCTTAACCGTGAGAGATGGTCAGCGACTCCGTTTTCTATTCTCTTCTTGTCTTTAATCTCCATGTCAAACTCCTAGAGCAAGAGAATCCACCTCAAGAGCCGAGGCTTAGTGTCTTTCTTCGAATAGATGTATCGCAAAGCAGCGTGATCCGTGTATACAATAGCCTTGGGACCAACAAGATATGATCTGAACTTCTCAAAGGCGAACACTACTGCAAGCAACTCCTTCTCTGTAGTGGTATACCTTGTTTGCGTGTCATCCAAGGTTCTTGAAGCATAGTAGATCACGTGTAGCTTCTTGTCTTTCTTCTGACCAAGAACTGCTCCTACAGCCTAGTCACTAGCATCACACATGATCTCAAAGGGAAGAGACCAGTCTGGTGCTTGGACTATAGGAGCTGATGTAAGGGCTTCCTTGATGGTCACGAAAGCTCTCAAACACTCCTCATTAAACACAAACTCAGCTTCTTTGCACAACAACCGTGTAAGTGGGCGTGCAATCTTGGAAAAATCTTTGATGAAGCGCCTATAGAACCCAGCGTATCCCAAGAAACTTCTGACTCCCTTAACGTTAACCGGCGGCTCAAGACCCATCATGACTTCCACTTTAGCCTGATCCACCTCACTGCCCTTCTCTGATATCTTATGACCAAGCACGATCCCTTCCTTAACCATAAAGTGGCATTTCTCCCAGTTCAGCACCAAGTTTGTCTCTTCACAACGCTTTAGTACCCTGCAAAGATTCAAAAAAGACGCAGAAAAGGACGCACCATAGACAGAGAAATCATCCATGAACACCTCTACCATCTCCTCTATTAGATCGGAGAAGATCGACATCATACACCGCTGAAACATAGCCGGTGCATTACACAATCCAAACGGCATCCTTCGATACGTGAAGGTACCGTAGGGACATGTGAAGGTCGTCTTCTCCTGATCATTTGGGTGAATTGGTATCTGAAATAAACCGCTATACCCATCGAGGAAACAGTAGTAAGGGTGATTAGCAAGTCTCTCAAGCATTTGATCAATAAAAGGCAAAGGGAAATGATCTTTCCTAGTCGCAAGGTTAAGTTTCCTATAATCAATACACATCCTATGACCAGTGATAGTTCTAGTAGGAATAAGCTCATCCTTTTCATTCCTTATGACCGTGATCCCTCCCGTCTTAGGCACCACGTGTACAGGGGAAACCCACGTGCTGTCACTTATGGGATAGATCACGTCAGCCTCTAAAAGCTTAAGGATTTCTTTCTTAACAACCTCTTTCAAATTAGGATTCAAACGCCTTTGATGTTCTATAGAAGAGGCGTTCTCATTATCCAAGTGAATCCTGTGAGTGCAAAGCATTGGTGAAAGGCCCTTGATGTCACTTAAAGAGTACCCAATGGCCTTCCTATACTTTCTCAGCTCAGTCAGGAGCGAGTGCAACTCATCATCACTTAGGTTTTCATTTATA
Organism: Thlaspi arvense; assembly: GCA_911865555.2. Classification (NCBI taxonomy): domain Eukaryota; kingdom Viridiplantae; phylum Streptophyta; class Magnoliopsida; order Brassicales; family Brassicaceae; genus Thlaspi; species Thlaspi arvense. Next base: position 27,426,618 of record OU466860.2, read on the forward strand.
ATCACGGGATAGGTGTTATTAGGCCCTAAGAAAGCATACCTTAGCCCTTTTGAGAGCTCCTTAAGGTCCACCTTTGGGGCTAGCAGCTCACTCCAGTCATCCTCGTGGCTGTTGTTGTTACTTTCCTCCTTGGAGCCCTCCTTAAAACACGAGGCATGGCCCTTAAGACTACTTTCCTTAATCGCTATCCCTTCTAAAATCGAGTCCTCCAGTCGATCTTCTTCTCGATGTCGTCTAGATCGAGCCATTTCGTTCGATTCACTTACTCGATTTGATGTGGATCGAGTAAGGGATCGAGACACTGAGTGGATCTCCTGATTGGACCCCAAAATGATCGGAAGGCTTCTCTCGATCGTCAACTCGATTGTTTTTCCTGATCGATCATTCCTCTCGATCTGTCTGTCGATTGCTGCACCAGATCGAGTTGTGTTCTCGATTGCCTTGTCGATCTGACTCCTGGATCGAGTGATAGCGTCGATCTCGGGGTCGATCTCTAGGCAGTAGCCTTCATCCTTCTTAACAATCTTCCTAGAATCCAGCAAGTTGACGTACTCCTGGGTCCTCTGATCCACATAGCCAAACTCCCCTGGCTCCTTAGTCAGTGCTAGCTTCAGATGGTCTTCTAGAGCCAGCTCTTCCAGCAACTCATCCGCTAAGGCATCCATCGTTTCAATGTAGAAGGCTTGCCCTTCTATGGTCGGCTTCTTCAGAACCTCATTGATATCGAAGTCTAACCTTATCTCCTTTCCCAAGTGCAACGCAATCTTCCCATTCTTGACGTCGATGATAGCCCTGGCGGTTGCAAGGAATGGTCTTCCTAGGATAAGTGGGTCCTTAGGTTCTTCATCCATCTCCAACACGATGAAGTCTGTAGGCACGTTCACACCACTGATTCGCACCGGTAGATCTTCAAGCAGCCCCACTGGTAGCCTCACACTCTAATCAGCCAGTACCAATGAGATCCTACAGTCTTTGAAACGAGTAAAGCCAAGCTTCTTAGCCACGAAGTGAGGCATCAGGTTTATGCTAGCTCCGAGATCACATAGGCAACTCTTGAACTCTAGAGGACCTAAAGCGCAGGGTATAGTGAAGCTTCTAGGGTCTCCCAACTTCTTAGGGACTATCTCCTTATGTATCACAGCAATACACTCTTCACTTAGAACAAGTACCTCCTTGCTTTCCTTATTCTTCTTCACGAGAGTGTCTTTGAAGAATTTGGCGCATTTAGGCATCATTGTAAGGCAGTCAACGAGAGGAAGCTTGATTTCCACGTCCTTAAGATGCTTCTCAAAGAGGATTCTATGCTTCTCTATGAGTTGCTTCTTGAAACGGCCAGGAAAAGGCAGCTTAGGTACATACGGTGGAGGCACATAAGCATTCTTCTCCTTAGTAGTTTGCTCAGCTTTCTTCTCAACAACTGCTTTGTCTCCTCATCTTGGCCCTTGGATCCAAACGTTGTCAAAGTTAATCTCATCATCATCAGCTGAAGGCTTACCCTCCCCCTCTTGAATTACAACGTCCTCGTTGTTCTTAGTGGAGACCGGAGGTTCTAGCTCTTTGCCGCTTCTCAACGTTATGGCGTTAGCATACTCCTTAGGATTCTGCTCACACTTGCCCGGAAGACTATTCTGACCACTCATACTCGCTTTCCCTTTCTCTAGCTGCTTGATCTTGTTGTTAAGTTGGTGATCTGAGTGGAGAAGTCAGTGAGAGACGAGTCTAGGGGAGTGTTCATCTTGGCGAACTTCTGGTTTGTAGAGGCTTGCCCTTGTATCAGCTGTTGAAACATTGCTTGAACCGGATCAAATTGTTGTTGCATCGGCTGTTGCTGTAGAGGTGCAAAGCCCGGAGGGTAGTTAGGCGTATAACCCTTGTTACTATGATGTTGCCCTTGGTAGTTGTTTTGCCCTTGACCTTGGAAACCACCACTCCGTGGAAAACCTTTGTTGTAAGGGATGAAAGGTTATGCTTGCTGAGCAGGGTACACTTGATCCTTAGGGTTGGCAACGTTGGTGCTTCGGTAGGAGAGGTTGTTGTGCTGGTTGTAGCCTTGGTTGTAGCCTTGAGGTTTGTAGTTGTTCTGTCCCGCCACCCAATTGGCTTCTTCCTGGCTCAACTCAAGCTCTTCTTGATTCTCATCAGCTTCACCAACAAAGTGAACATGCTTCTGATTGGCTAACACCAGCTTGTCTATCTTCTCATGCAAAGATTTCAGCTCCTTTTTGTGAGACTCTAGTTCTGATCCTCTCGGTGCACGGTCATAGTCCTCAGCGTAATTGCCATCACTGAATGCCAAGTTTTCTATCAGCTCCATACCCTCTTCTACCTCCTGACCAAGGAAGTTCCCTTTGCTAGTTGTGTCAAGCAACAACCTGATCGTCGGTGAAGCTCCACGGTATATGGTACTGAGTAGTGTCTCCTCGCTGAAACCGTGATGAGGACATTGGATCGTGTAGTCTTTGAAACGTTCCATTGCCTCGTTGAATGTCTCATTGTTTCGTTGAGTGAAGCCGCTGATTTTGCTTCTCAACCATGCTGTCCTGGTGCTAGAGAAGAACTTTGAGAGAAAGGCTTTCTTACACTCGGCCCATGAGGTGATGGTGCCTTGTGGGAGGGTCTTCTCCCAATGCCTAGCCTTGTCTCCGAGTGAAAAGGGAAAGAGACGCAGCTTGAAAGCATCTTCGGATATGCCATTGATCTTGATCATCCCACATACTTGCTCGAAGTTGTCAAGGTGCTTCAAGGGATCTTCCATTGCTAAGCCGTGGAACTTGTTGTTTTGCACGATGGAGATGAAACCTGGCTTGATCTCGAAGTTGTTGTTCTGTACAGGAGGGGGAGTGAACCCAAACCTATTGTGATGAGTATTGGGAGCATCTCCGGCTCCTATGATCCTTGGGGGTCTAACCGCGTGTTGGGGGTTTCCATTGCCCCTTCCCACTGCCCCGTGAGCTGGAGGAGGTCCCTCTGGATGCTCGTGTTCAGCCATAGCTTCAAAGTCAACCAAACCGTGCTGAACAATCTCCTCAAAGGCTCTGGCTTGTTCTCTGACTCTTCTTTGCCGTGTGTGACCAAGCTGATGAATATTGTCCAAAGGTGGAAGTAGATTGTTATCTCCCCGTGAACGAAGATTCATATACCTGAGAACACAAGTTTGAGAGTAGAATGATTAGTAACTTAAACAATGTAAAGACTTAGTCTTTGCTAAGTCCCAAATCTCTATGTTCTCTAAACAATCCTAGGATGGCAACGGCACCATTTGATAAACACTTTATTTGCAAGGGTGAGAATGCAATGAGGTTATCAAACTCAAATGCAAGACAGGTTGTAGTACAGCAAGCAAAAGAGAGCCAATCCATACCTAGGATGATAAAAAATGCAAAGAGAATACAAGGACTAATGCAAATCTAAGCGAAACAAGATGGGTTATGAGAAAATCCCTAAAAACTAGATGCAGCAACTAAATGGAATGCAAACTATTTTAAAATTACCAGGAATGATCAAACTACCACGAAGAACAAACAGAATAATTAAAGGACAAAGCTTCGAATTACTAAAATTCGACTAGTGGATCGACCATGAGATCGACCACTAGATCGAGTAATAACAATCGATCTCGTCTAAAAATGCAAGCACAGTAAAACTAACAACCAGGATGCTATCAAAGATCAAGCGAATGATGAGAAAAGATGTAAAGATGCTAAAAGAGAGGGCCTAGGGTTGAGATTCATGGTCAGGGGTTTCAAAGGTTCGACCTTGGGTTGAAAACTTTGAATCGACTCACTTTGTGAGGATCTCTAAGCATTGAAAACTAAGCAAGATGTATCAGTGGCTTACGGTATAGATCACTCCTTCATCCCCTTCTCCAAACCCATGGCTTTTGGTTGAAAGAGAGGTCGAGGGGCATGGAAAACAGATTTCAAATGAGTGGCTTAACTAGTCCCCCAAACTTCCATGGCTTTTGGGAAGGGGTAACTAGTCTCTAGGGTGTGATCTTCCGAGGTCACCGAATCCTTTCAAGGTAGGGAACCTCTCGGATCATGAAGCTCTTGGCGTGAGAGTCTTCAAGCATTGAGAGCTCAACACCCTAGAAGAGATAGCCATTAAAAACGCTTAGAAAACCCCAAGATCGAAACCCTTTAGACCCCTTTATCCTCTCAACCCCGAACCCAAATAAACTACTCACTACACAAAAGGTAAATCAAGCAAAGCATGGAAAAGGAAACGATGAACATGAAAAGAAAACTAGATTAAGATGAAAACGATTCGATTACAAAGCTTAAGAAAACTCAAAGTTCGACAATGGTGTTCTTCCTCCAAAACCAGAGAGAAAACATAAAAAGATAAGGATAAAAGTTGTCTGTGAAAAAGACGTCGCCGCCTTCCCAAAATGACCAAAACAAGCTGATGGTCCCCCCTTCGCTAGCAGGCAAAAGTGGTTGAAAGGACAGAGATCGACTCCAGGATCGAGCGGTTCTCTCGATCATCTCTGACTATCGTGTCTACGGCTCGATCTGGGTCTCGATCATCTTTGGTGCATCGAGCGTTGCATCCGATCTCAGTATCGATCTTCAGTTCGATCGAGTGGTTCTCTTGATCATATCCGGACATCGTGTCTTTGGCTCGATCTGGGTCTCGATCATCATCGGCGACTCGAGTGTTGCATCCGATCTCGGTATCGATCTTCGGCTGGATCGAGTGGTGTACTCAATCTGACTCTCGCTCTGCATGGCGTTCTTTACGTCCGTATCGTTTGATCGACTGCTTCACTCGATCCTTGTCTCGATCATTCTCCTTAGATTGTCTGGTCTTCTCGATCTTCTGGTCGATCACATCCTAGATCGACCGGCCATGCTCGATCAGCTCCTCGATCTCTGATCCTTAGTAAAAATCCGAGCTTCCATGAACTGCTACAACAGCTTCAGCACGTCCACGAACCTCCACGACTCCAAAGCGGCCAGGAACAACCTAAATGTGATGCAAAATACAAGGAATATGCATATGCTGGTGCAAGAATGCTCTAGGACTCTAAGTGATGCAATCTAACCTAAAACGTGACACAAATGCATGAAAAGCTAACTAATGAGTATGCAAAATGCATGTAATATGCAGTAACATCAGTTGGTTGCCAAGGAGCTTAAGGAAGGAGGTTTGGTACTGCTGTATAATTCAAGACTCAAACTCTTCTCGGGAAAGCTGAAGTCAAGGTGGAGCGGGCCGTTTGTTATCCAAGAAGTGCTGCCTTATGGAGCTGTTACATTGATGGGCAAGAGTGGCAGTGCAGTCACCGTGAACGGACACAGGGTAAAGCCTTACTTGGCAGACAGCTATGACAAGGAGGGTACCTCGGTGCTCCTCCAAGACCCACCATATGCCTAAACCAAGTAAAGTCTAGCTAAAGACGTTAAAGAAAGCGCACTTGGGAGGCATTCCTATGTCTATCTTGTATCTATTTCTGCTTTATTTCTCTTTCAGTTTTATGTTTTTATTTTGCAAGTGTGTAGGAGCAGGTATGAGGAGTCTAAACCTCGATCTTGAAGTCCAAAAGAGGCGATAGGGGTTAAAAAAAGGCTAGAGATCGAGTGCTAGATCGACTAATCTTGACTCGATCTTTGCTAGATCGAGTCAGTGAATCGAGAGGAGCCAGTCGATCTAGACGAGAACGAGTGATAAGATCGATCTAGATGAAAATAGATCGATCGATCCTAAATGGATCGACCGATCTAATTTATCTCGGGAAATCCTTTGGAAACAGATCGATCACTCGACTCGATCCACGACTCGATCTATGCCAAATCAACCCCCAAATCGAGGACGTAGATCGATCACGAGGACTTAGCCATGGAGCCGAAATCGCAACGATTGAGGGAGCCAATTGATCCGAGACTCGATTCATCATGAATCGAGTCACAAATCGAGTAACGCTCTCGATCTAAGCCATTATGGGCATGAGATCGAGTCCTAGATCGACCAAATGGACTCGATCTCATGCTGAGGTAACATTTTCTTTCCCTCCTTTATTCTTTTTCCTCCAGTTTTTAAATTCAAAACTTGGTCAAGGCAAGCATCTTTGACCATGAAAGATGTGTCTTGACCAAGACTTTGTCAGAAAACCACCTTTCCTACCCATGGTTTTGTTTCTTGCTTAGCCTTTAAATATTTCAACAACTTCTCACCCTCTCATTCTTGTTTTCTCGGAAATTTTAAGCAAAGAGAGTGAGAGTTATCTGGTTTCTAAGGCTAGCAAGGATCTTTAACAATCTTGCAAAAGGTATTTACGGAGTTTGATAAAATATTTTTTGGAAAATTCCCTTTTATTTCGCAAGCCATTGTTTTAGATGATAGGGCCGTTTTTGAATTTTAAAATTTAGCTAAATAAAAGGAAAAATTCTGGATTTTCTAGTATCTCTCTATATTTGATTCTCGTTTATTTTCCTTTAATTTTTATAAATCCCCCAAAATTCTAGGGTATTAGTTATAAGCTTTCTTCTTCACCTTTCTTCTTCTCTCATCCGATCGCCATTTTGCTTATCAAACTACTTGAGAAATTTGTTTCAGCCACAATGGCACCTAAAAGAACAAGAGAAGAGAGAGCACAAGAGGGAGAAGGTCAGGAGGTGGCTGTTCAAGAGAGGGTCAGATGGAGTAAGGATGAGAAGAGGGACAAAAAACGGCTTGAAAGGCTTTGGTTTGAGCCTACTAAGTTCGCGGACAGGGAGTTGTTGTTTAAGATGGGGCTGCTAGGAGATTTTGATCAACTCCTCCAGAGGAGAGGGCTGAGGTGTTTGTCACGGATGGATTGCCCAACCTTCCCTGAAGTGACAATCGACTTCCTAGCCACCTTGGCATTCGGATACGAGAATCGTAGCGTACCAATCCCTTCCCAAGGCCACCTCTTCTTTAAGATACAGCACCAACCTTTCAGTCTCTCAGTCCCCAAGCTCTGTCAAGCCTATGGCCTCGATGCGGCTGCTAGGAAAGTGGAGTTCCCCTCCTTCACTCAAGCGAACGACTTTTGGGACCTCATCGCCAATGACGACTACTAGGCGAACACCGCGAAGATCAAGAGAGTGAGGAACCCGGTGCTGCGCTACACCTTGAAGCTGATGGCTAACACCTTTAGTGGCCGGTCTGTAGCTCCCACGGTGACCAGGACGGAGCTTTGCTTTCTGTTCCAAGGCCTTAAAAATATCCTTTGCGATCCGGACGAGAACGAGGAGCCGTTGGTAGATCAACTCAGAGTCGACGTGAACTATGGGTGCATCCTTGCTGCTTCGTTGGTCAAATACAAGGCGTATGCCTTGAGGTGCAAGGCAAGTTCTTCACATATTGGCGGTTTCCTCACACCCTTGTTCGTGCAAGCCGGCGTACAGCTCGAGAACTTCACTCCTGTTCCGGATAGAGCGTTCATGGATGAGACATATCTGAGGAACACCGATAGCTTGGGCCGCACACCAGCTGAAGGCTTCTTTGAGTACTTGTATATTGACGAGGAGAATGAGAAGAGAACGTGTATCCTACCAAACCAGAACGAGACCGAGCTGTTTGGTGTAGGGAACATCGAGTTTCTTCCTAGCCAAGAAGAATGCTTCGCCCCTCTAGGAGCCACAGCCGCCGTTCAGCAAGCAGCCCGACCAAGATCAAAGTCTCCAGCCACTGATGATGAGATAGCCGAAGCATTCACCCTTCCCAAGCTTGACTTTGAGCCGCAGACTAAAACGGAGAAGTTCCTTGCTTCTGTTGTGGAGATGCAAAGGAAAATCAACAAGTGGCAAAGCAAGGTGCTGAAGAAGCTTGCAAGGAAGGTCCCCTGAGAAAGCAGAAAGCGAGGAGGTTCAACAGCCCGAGAAGAGGAGACTTTCAACCGGTGGAGTTGTCATCCGCGAGACACAAGGCAGCAACATCCAACTGGCGCGTCTTTCTCTCCAAGAACCAACCGGCAAGGGCAAAACCATAGTCTATAGCTCCTCTGGAACATCCTCAAGTTCCAGCCGAGACTAGACCAGAGGTAACAACCTTCTTCCATTGTAAATAACCGCTCATATTTGCTTCTTTTTGCTTTGTGTTTTGGTGCTCCTTTGAATTTGTTTGCCACCGGGACGGTCTCAAGCAAGTTTGGGGGAGTACATGTGTGGTTTAACATGTGTTTTCTGATCTTATTTTCCCTTTAGCATCCTTGAGTCTTCAGTTCATGAAAAATTTGTTAAATTTTTTAAAAAATTTCAAAGATTTATGTAGTTGCATTCATCTTGTCAAAACATGTTAGGATGGAGTATAGAATTTTTCTTAGCATCTAGGTTATTTGCATTTGCCTAAGGGGTTAAAGTTTTCTTAAAAAAGGTGTTTTATACTCATGAATTGTTTCAATGCCCTAGTTAGTAGTCCTCTAATTCTTTGCTTATTGAAAGTAAGTTCTTACCATGCTTGGATCACTTGCTATGATTTTTGTGACTTGAATTGAACTCTCATGATTTGAAGCTTGTCCTAATAAGTGAAAACCTTAATCTGAAATTTTAATTATCATCCTTATGCATTTGAAAATGAACACATGGATTTTAAAAAATTTAGGCTCTCTTCTTCCTTTTACCACTCTTTGTGAGCCTAAGTAGAACTCCCACCTTGACCCTTACCCTTCTTTGAAGCCAAATATTTCTTGTGTGACATCATTGTGAGGCCTTCTTTTTCGGATTTGAACTTAGCATAAAGTGTTAGGTTTAGGCGACATGATTGGGTTCTCATATGATTGCTAGCTTTGCATTTTGAAGCTATATATAGGCTTAGGATAAGTTTGGGGGATCATTGGGGTTGTTTTCATATTTATATGTTCTCGGTTTCAAAAGGGTTTGGTGTTTAAAAGAAAGAAATGGGTTTTAAGTGAAGGGTTGTGTTTAAAAATTATTTATATGCTCTAATAAATTTCAGGAGGTAGCTCTCTCAAATAAAAATAAAAATAAAAAGAATAAAAAAGAGCCTAAGTGCCAAAATAAAAGAAAAGAAAAAGAAAAAAAAAATAAACAAGAGAGCTACCAATAAGAAATGTGTAAAGAGCAAATTGTTTTCAACCTTTTCACTAGCCTAAAAGAGTAAAAAAATATTTTCTGTTTTGAATTGGGAATGCTAAGCTTTTGCTTTGAGAAAATGGTAGATTCTAAGTGGTGAGTGAGGATAAAAGTTAATAAATGAGAGGGGTTTAGGATCATTGTTAGTTTACATGGGTAGATGAGATTCTGATCATGTATGCATCAATTGCCTTCACCTTTAGCATTATGCATAAAGTTCTTGCCATTTTTGAGAAAACCCTTGTTTAAAATGAAAACCCTTTTCAAATGAGATCATTCTTTGCTCATAACCTGCACCCTTAGCCAAATGTGTTCTTCTTTAAAGTGCATAAGTTTGATTCATGGTTCGGATGTTAATGAATGTTAAAGGATGAGTTTCTTTGATTGTTAGGAATAGGATAGTCATGATCTGAATTTCTTTGTGTGATGAGTATGGCTAAGTTCTTTGGAGTATGAGTGTTGCATAGCATTTTAGAACTGTTAACTAAGACATTGAGATTGATTCATTTGAAAGGCACCTTTGCAAGAAGCTTAAACCCCCATTCGTTTTTAAAACCTCTCTTCCTTACTTATTTTTTGTTGCTTGAGGGCAAGCAAGAAGTAAGTTTGGGGGAGTTGATATTACTGCATATTGCATGCATTTTGCATACATATTAGTTAGCTTTTCATGCATTTACATCATGCCTTAGACTAGATTGCATCACTTAGGGTCCTAGAGCATTCTCGCACCAGCATACGCATGTTCCTTGCATTTCGCATCACATTCAGGTGGTTTCTGGCCATTTTGGAGTCGTGGAGGTTTGTGGACGTGCTGAAGCTGTTCTGGCGGTTCGTGGAAGGTCGGATGTTTGCTAAGGACCAGAGATCGGGGAACAGATCGAGCATGGCAGGTCAATCTAGATGAGATCGACCAGAAGATCGAGAAGACCAGGCGATCCAAGGAAACTGATCGAGACGAAGATCGAGTGGAGCAATCGATCAAACGGCACGGACGTAAATGACGCCATGCAGAGCGAGAGCCGGATCGAGTTCACCACTCGATCCAACCGAAGATCGATACCAAGATCGGATGCAACACTCGATCCGCCGAAGATGATCGAGACCCAGATCGAGTTGAAGACACGATGTTTGAAAGTGATCGAGAGAGCCGCTCGATCCCGAAGTCGATCTCTGTCCTTTCAACCGCTTTTGGCCGCTAGCGAGGGGGGGGGGACCATCGAATTTTTTTCGCCATTTTGGGAAGGCGGCGATGTCTCTTTCCAACACACTTTTTCAATCTTATATTTTTATGCTTTTTCTCTCTGTTTCAGAGATTATCCACCATTGTCGAACTTGAAGTTTTTCTTGCTTTTGTAATCGAATCGTTTGAAAGTTTAATCTAGTTCTTTTTCTTGTTCATCGTTTCTTTCTCCATTGTTTTTTTGATTTATCTTATGTGTAGTGAGTAGTTTCATTAGGGTTTAGGGGTTGAGAGGATTCAAAGGGTCAAAAAGGTTTTCGATCTTGGAGTTTTCTAGCGCTTAATTGCTATCTCTTCTAGGGTGTTGAGTTCCTAAAGCTTAAAGACTCTCACGCCAAGAGCTTTATGATCCGAGAGGTTTCTTACCTTGACAGGATCCAGGGACCTCTGAAAATTGCACCCTAGAGACTAGTTACCCCTTCCCAAAAGCCATGGAATTTTGGGGGACTAGTTAAGCCATGTGTTTGAAATCTGTTTTCCCTGCCCTTCAACCTCTCTTTCCACCAGAAGCCTTGGGTTTGGAGGAGAGGATGAAGGAGTGATCTATACCGAAAGCCACGGATAGATCTTATTTCATTTTCAAGGCTTAGAGATTCTCACAAAGTGAGTCGATTTAATGTTTTCAACCCAAGCTCGGACCTTTGAAACCCCTGACCATGAACCTCAACCCTAGACCCTCTTTCTTAGCATTTCTGCATCCTCTCTCGTCATTCGCTTGATCTTTGATAGCATCCTGGTCGTTAGTTTTGCTGTTCTTACATTTTTAGACGAGATCGATCGTTGTTGCTCGATCTAGTGGTCGATCCCGTGGTCGATCCACTAGTCGAATTTTAGTAATTCGTAGCTTTGTTCTTTAATTATTCTGTTTGTTCCACATGGTAGTTTAATCATTCCTGGTAATATTAAAATAGTTTTGCATTCCATTTAGTTGCTGCATCTAGTTTTTAGGGATTTTCTCAAAACCGATCTTTATTCGCTTAGATTTGCAAAGCCCTTGCATTCTCTTTGCTCTTTCTATCATCCTAGGTGTGGATTGACTCTCTCTTGAATACTGTGCTACAACCTGTCTTGCATTTGAGTTTTGATAGCCTCATTGCATACTCACCCTTGCAAAGAAATTAGTTATCATAATATCAAGCAAGTTTTTCTTCTAATCTTTCTTTAATCATGTTTATCTTATTATTTATTGCTTTTGCTTTGATCTTAAACATGTCTAGTGAGTAGTCTATTCGAGTTTTGGGGTTGAGGTGATTCAAAAGGGTTGAAAGGGGTTTAAAGTTTTGTGTTTTATTTGTTCTTCATACCTTCTCATCTAGGATCTTGGGATCTTAAAGCCTAGAGAGCCTTGGAAAAGGTCTCTATGATCAAAAGGCTGTCTTACCTTGACAGGATTCAGATATCCTGGAAAACCAGATCCCAGAGGCTAATCCTTCCTTTCCCACATGCCATGGTTGTTTAGGGGATTAGTTAGGTCAATACTTGAAATCTGTCTTTCTTGCTCTTCAATCTCTTTTTCCACCAAACGTCATGGGTTTGGAGAAGAGGTTGAGGAAGTGAACCATACCACATGCCATGGATGGTTCTTGTTTTGTTTTCAAGGCCTAGAGAACCTCACAAAGTGAGTAGATCTAAATGTTTTCAAACCAAAGCTTAAACCTTTGAGACCCTTGAATATGACCCTCGACCCTGGACCCTTCTTTTTAGTGTTTTAAATCGCTGTTAATCATTCGCTTCTCATTTAGTTTGCATCCTGTTCGTTAGATGACATTTGCTTGAAGTTGTTTGTTAGATCGATCCATTCTACCCGATCCAGTGCTCGTTCCTGTGGTCGATTCACTGGTCGATTTTTAGTTCTTAGTAGCTTTGCATTTTTCATCTTTTGCTTGTTCCTAGTAGTAGTTAACCCTCTTCCAGGGATTTTAAAATTGTTTTGCATTGCATTAGATCGTTGCACTTAGTTTTCCTAGATTTTACAAACCATTTTACTATTCTGCTTAGATTTGCTCATTCCCTTGCATTCTTAGTGTACTTCCTGCTCCTAGGTGTGGATTGATACCTCACTTGCATGCTATTCTACATCTCAGTGTTGCATTTGAGTTTTGATAACCTCTCCTGCTTGCATTGCTTAGTAAATACCTGTTATCAAATGGCACCGTTGCCGGCTTAGGTCGCTAGGAAGCATTAAGATTTGGGGTTTAGTAAAGACTAAGCCTTTACTTTAAGTTTGGTTACTAATCTCTTTCTCTTCAAACTTGTGTCTTTCAGGTACATGATTTGCGTTCTAGGGGTGACAACAACTTACTTACACCCCTAGACAATATTCACCAACTCGGACATTCAAGAACAAGAAGAGCTAGAGAACAAGCTAGAGCTTTTGAGGAGATTGTTCAAGCCGGTTCAGTAGACTTTGCAACAATGGCTAAGCAAGAACATCCTGAAGGACCCCCACCAGCAAACAGTGCTATACGAAGGGGCAATGGAAACCCCATCCACGTGGCTAGACCCCCACGAATCATAGGCGCTGGCGATGCTCCTAATACGCATCACAATCGCTTTGGGATCACTCCTCCTCCAGTCCAAAACAATAACTTCGAGATAAAGCCAGGGTTTTTTCAGATGGTGAAAAATAACAAGTTTCATGGGTTAGCTTTGGAGGACCCATTGGCGCATCTAGACAACTTTGAGCAGCTTTGTGGAATGCTTAAGATAATTGGCATCTCGGAGGACAGCTTCAAGCTGCGTTTGTTTCCCTTTTCCCTCGGTGACAAAGCGCGACATTAGGAGAAGACTCTTCCCCAAGGCACTATCACTTCTTGGGCCGACTGTAAGAAAGCTTTCCTCTCCAAGTTTTTCTCAAGCTCTCGGACAGCAAGGTTGAGAAGTGAGATCAGTGGCTTCACTCAAAGATAGAATGAGTCATTCAATGAGGCTTTGGAGCGTTTCAAGGATTATACTATAGCCTGTCCTCACCATGGCTTCAGTGAAGAGACCCTCTTGAGTACCATATACTGCGGAGCTCTTCCAAAGATCAGATTACTACTTGACACGGCAAGCAAAGGAAACTTCCTTGGCCAGGAGGTGGAAGAAGGTATGGAGCTCATTGAGAACCTGGCATTGAGTGATGGGAACAATTCAGAGGATTATGACCGTGCTCCAAGAGGAGCTGATCTTGAAGCTAACAAGAAAGAAATGAAGTCTCTCCATGAGAAGATAGATAAGCTAATGCTTGCAAACCAAAAGCATGTACATTTTGTTGGGGAAGCTGCAGATGTCTTGGATGAGTTAGAGCAATGCCAAGAAGAAGAAGCTAATTGGGTTGCTGGTCAGAACTACAACAAGCCACAAGGCTACTCTCAAGGCTACCAAGGCAACAACAATTTGTCGTACAGAAGCACAAACGTGGAGAACCCTAAAGATCAGGTGTACCCTCCTCAGTAAGCAAAGCCATTCGTTCCATATAACAAGGGTTTTCAACCTAATGGTGGCTTTCAAGGCCAGCGGCAAGGGAACTTCCAAGGTCAGCAGCAGCAGCAAGGCAACAAAGGTTACACTTCTATGTATCTTCCCGGCTTTGTTCCTCAACAAAACAAAATGCTACAGCAACAACAAGATCCGGTCCAAGTTATGTTCCAGCAGTTGCTTCAAGGTCAAGCTTCCACTAATCAGAAGTTTGCCGAGATGAACAACCGCCTTGACTCCTCTCTCACTGACGTCTCCACTCAGATTACAAACCTGAACAACAAGATCAAGCAGTTAGAGAAGGGAAAAGCTACTCCAAGCGGTCAGAACAGTCTACCGGGCAAGTGTGAACAGAATCCCAAGGAATACACCAACGCCATTACCTTGAGGAGTGGAAAAGAACTTCCTCCGCGAGTTGCTCCTAATGACAATGAGGACATTGTGATTCAAGAGGGGGAGGATAAGCTTTCAGCTGATGAGGAGATCAACTTTGATAATGTATGGATTGAGAGACCAATGAAGGGTAAAGAGGTTTCTGTAGAGAAGAATGTGGAGCAAGCTACTAAGGAGAAGGATGTTTATGTACCTCCACTGTATGGGCCTAAGCTTCCTTTTCCTGGCCGCTTCAAGAAACAGCTTATAGAAAAGTATAAACTCTTGTTTGAGAAGCATCTAAGGGATGTAGAGATCAAGCTTCCTCTTGTTGATTGCCTAGCTATGATGCCGAAGTGTGTTAAGTTCTTCAAAGACACTCTTACAAAGAAGAACAACGAGAGTAACGAAGTCTTGGTGCTTAGTGAAGAGTGTAGCACCATCATTCACAAGTAGATTGTTCCTAAGAAGCTAGGGGATCCAGGACCCTTCACCATTCCCTGTGCTTTGGGTCCATTGAAGTTCAAGAGCTGCTTATGCGATTTGGTTGCAAGTATCAATCTCATGCCCCATTCTATAGCAAAGAAGCTCGGTTTTACACGGTTCAAAGAGTGTAGGATCTCCCTTGTGTTAGCAGATAGAAGCGTGAAACTTCCAGTGGGTTTGCTAGAAGATCTTCCAGTGAGAATAAGCGATGTCAATGTACCAACTGACTTTGTTGTGCTTGAGATGGATGAAGAGCCTAAAGATCCGCTTATACTAGGAAGACCGTTCCTCGCAACCGCCAGAGCAATCATTGATGTCAAGAACGGGAAGATAGCTCTACACTTGGGCAAGGACATAAAGCGGGATTTTAATATCAACGAGGTCCTTAAGAAGCTGACCATAGAAGGGCAAGCATTCTACATAGAAACGTTGGATGCCTTGGCAGATGAATTGTTAGAAGAGCTTGCACAAGACAATCACTTGAAGCTGACATTAACTAAGGAGAGAGGAGAGTACAGTTTCTTGGATCAGAGGACTCAGGAGTACGTTAATCTCCTTGACTCTAGAAAAGTTGTGTTAGAAGATGAAGGCGGATGTCTAGAGATCGATCAGGCAATCGAGAAGATCACTCGATCCAGGACAGCAATCGACAAGAAGATCGAGGATGCTGGTCGATCCAGAGAAGAGAACGACTCAGACACTCGATCTACTACTCAATCCCAATCAAATCGAGTAAGTGATCGACCTGAGTGCAGTCGATCCAGCAAAACAATAGATGGGAAGATCGAGAGAAGCCAATCGATCAGTTCAGAGAACGAGACGGGGACTCGATCTCCTGCTCGATCCCAATCAAATCGAGTAGGAGAATCGAGTGAAGTTGCTCGATCCGGACAAGAACGAGTGCAAGATCGACTGGATGACTCGATCTCGGAGGGGACAACGGTTCAAGAAAGTTGTCTTATGGGTCATGTCTCGGGTTCTAAGGAGGCTACTGAGGCTGGGAACGTCAACAAGAGCCACGAGGAAGACTTGAGCGAGCTGCTAGCCCCAAAGGTGGACCTAAAGGAGCTCTCAAAAGGGTTAAGGTATGCTTTCTTAGGGCTTAGTGATCCACGTGATTGTGAATGAGAACTTAAGTGATGATGAGTTGCACTTGCTCCTTAATGAGCTGAGAAAGTATAAGAAGGCCATTGGGTATTCTCTAAGTGACATCAAGGGCCTTTCACCAATGCTTTGTACTCATAGGATTCACTTAGACAATAAGAACTCTTCCTCTATTGAACATCAAAGGCGTTTAAACCCGAATTTGAAAGAGGTAGTTAAGAAATAGATTCTTAAGTTGTTAGAGGCTGACGTGATCTATCCCATAAGTGACAGCACGTGGGTTTCTCCTGTACACGTGGTGCCTAAGAAGGGAGGGATCACGGTCATTAAGAATGATAAAGATGAATTGATTCCTACTAGGACTATAACAGGTCACCGTATGTGTATAGACTATAGGAAGCTTAATTTTGCTGGATCATTTTCCTTTACCTTTTATTGATCAAATGCTTGAGAGGCTTGCTAATCATCCTTACTATTGCTTTCTTGATGGATATAGTGGTTTCTTTCAAATACCAATCCATCCAAACGATCAAGAGAAGACGACTTTTACCTGGCACCTTTGCATATCGAAGGATGCCATTCGGGTTGTGTAACGCACCAGCTACGTTTCAGCGGTGTATGATGTCGCTCTTCTCTGATCTAATAGAAGAGATGGTAGAAGTGTTTATGGATGACTTCTCGGTCTATGGTGCGTCCTTTTCTGCTTGTTTGTTAAATCTTTTCAAGGTACTAAAGCGTTGTGAGGAGACAAACTTGGTTCTCAACTGGGAGAAGTGTCACTTCATGGTGAAGGAAGGGATAGTACTTGGCCACAAGATATCAGAGAAAGGCATAGAGGTTGATAAAGCCAAGGTTGAGGTCATGATGAGTCTTGAGCCGCCGGTTAATGTCAAAGGCTTCTACAGGAGATTCATAAAGGATTTCTCCAAGATAGCAAGGCCCCTCACACGGTTGTTATGCAAGGAAGCTGACTTTGTGTTTGATGTGGATTGTCTTCATGCTTTCGTGACCATCAAGGATGCCCACTCATCTTGAAAATTAGGACAAGAAGAAGTTTATGAGAGATGTCTCGCACTACTTTTGGGACAAGCCATACTTGTACAAGACGGGCGTGGACAGTTTGTATAGGAGGTGTGTAACAAGGGAAGAAGCTAAGGACATACTCCTACATTGTCACGGCTCATCATACGGCGGTCATTTCGCTTCTTTCAAGACCACTACAAAGGTGTTACAAGCAGGTTTCTGGTGGCCATCTATCTTCAAGGACGCTCACAAGTTTGTTAAGAGTTGTGAGGCGTGTCAAAGGGCAGGAAACATCACCAAGATAAATGAGATGCCTCAGGTTCCTATCTTTGAAGTTGATGTCTTCGACGCATGGGGGATAGATTTTATGGGTCCATTCCCATCTTCTTACGGCAACAAGTTCATCTTGGTGGCGGTTGATTATGTATCTAAGTGGGTTGAGGCTATAGCTTCCCCAACAAACGATGCAAGAGTAGTGATCAAGCTCTTCAAGATCATCATATTCCCACGGTTTGGAGTCCCCAAGATAGTAATCAGTGATGGTGGAAGCCACTTCATCAACAAGGTGTTTGAAAGCCTCTTAAGGAAGTATGGTGTGAAGCACAAGGTAGCTACACCTAATCATCCTCAAACGAGTGGGCAACTAGAGGTCTCTAACCGGCAGATCAAGGATATACTCGAGAGGACAGTTGGTATTACTCAGAAGGAATGGGCGGCTAAACTGGACGATGCTTTGTGGGCTTACCGGACCGCTTTCAAGACCCCTATTGGTACTACTCCTTTCACTCTCCTATACGGCAAGGCATGTCACCTTCCTGTTGAGTTAGAGCATAGGGCACTATGGGCAGTGAAGCAGCTCAACTACAACCTCAAAACAGCTCAGGAGAAGCGCTTGATTCAGCTACATGAGCTTGATGAGCTACGGTTGGATGCATACGACAGTGCTAAGATCTACAAGGAGCGGACTTAGGCTGTTCACGACAAGAAGCTTGTTCACAAGGAGTTAAGAGAAGGCAGTCTGGTGCTACTCTATGACTCAAGGTTGAAGCTGTTCCCGGGCAAGCTCAAATCAAGGTGGTGTGGACCGTTTGAGATCAAAGAGGTTCTACCCTATGGAGCAGTTACATTGGTTGGCAAGAGCAGGAATGCCTTCACGGTCAACGGGCACAGGGCTAAGCCTTACTTGGCGGATGGCTACAGCAAGGAGAGCACCTCCATGCTTCTCCAAGACCCCCATTAGGCCTAAACCAAGGAAAGTCTAGCTAAAGACGTTAAAGAAAGCGCACTTGGGAGGCATTCCCATGTCTATCTTTTACATATTTTTGCTTTATTTCTACTTTAGTTTTATGCTTTTAATGTTTAAGTGTGTAGGTTAATGGATAAGGGATTGTTAGGTGCGATCTTGGAGTCCAAAAAAGGCGAGAAGGGCTAAGTATATGCTAGAGATCGAGTGCTAGATCGAGCTAGTGAATCGAGAGGAGCCAGTCGATCTAGACGAGATCGAGTAGACAACGTCGATCTAGACGAGATCGAGCAGACAACGTCGATCTAGATGAGTTCGGATCGATCGGTCCCATCTTGATCGACCGATCTAAAATATCTCGGGAAATTCTCGGAGTTTGGATCGATCGGTCCAAATCTGGATCGACCGATCTAATTTCTCTTGAGAAGATCCTTCAAAGACAGATCGATTAGTCAACTCAATCCCCCACTCGATCTAAGCCTAATCGACCCTCAAATCGATCACGTAGCTCGAACCAAGGACCAATGCATGTTGACTAAAAGTCAAGGAACGAGAGGGTACAGTCGATCTAAGACTCGATGCAAAATGAATCGAGTCCCTGATCGATCAAACCTCTCGATCCTAGCCATTATGGGCATGAGATCGAGTCCTAGATCGACCGAATGGACTCGATTTGGTGCCAAGGTAACAATTTTTTTTCCCTCTTTTCTTCTTTCCCTCATATTTTTAAATTCAAATCTTGGTAAGGCAGGAATCTTTGACCATGAAAAATGTGCCTTGACCAACCTTTTTGTCAGAAACCAGTAGCTTGCCCACGGTTTTAGATTTTTGTTGGCCTTTATATTTTCAAGCAAACACACACTCTCTCATTTTTTGTGTTTCGAGTTTTCTAAGCAAGAGAGAGTGATATTTGTTTTTCCTGAAGGCCAACAACATTCTGTTTTCAATCTCTGCAAAGGTATTTTCGATTAATTGCTCAAAATGTTTTGGAAAATTTTCTTTTTATTGCTTGGCTTGAATAATAGATGTTAGGGGTTTAGCAAATTTTTAAAACTAGCTAGATATTAGAAAAAATTCTAGATTTGATTCTATCTCTAGATTCCTTTCTCTATTATCTTGCTAGAATTTTTATAAATTCCCCAAAAATCTAGGGTATTAGTTATAACTTTTTCTTTCTTGCTTACTCTTTCTCTCAATATTCGCCGCCTTTGCTCATTCACTTGCTTAAGAATTGTGTTTCAGGTACCATGGCTCCAAAAAGAACAAGAGAGGAGACAGCACAAGAAGGAGAAGGTCAAGAAGTGGTGGTTCAGGAGAGGGTCAGATGGTCTAAGGAGGAAAAGCAAGCCAAGAAGAGGCTAGAGAGGCTTCGGTTCGAACCAAGAAAAGTTCGCGGATAGGGGTTTGCTGTCTAAGATGGGGATTTTGGGAGATTTTGATCAACTCCTCAAGAACATAGGGCTCAGGCGTCTGTCACTGATGGATTGCCCAACTTTTCCTGAAGTGACAATGGACTTCCTAGCCACTTTGGAGTTTGCATATGAGAACCCGAGCATCCCTACTCCTTCTCAAGGCCACAATTCCTTCAAGATCAAGCGTCAGGCCTTTCGTCTCTCAATCTCGGAGCTTTGTCAAGCCTATGGCCTCAATGCTGCTGCCACCAAGGTTGAGTTCCCCTCTTTCACTCAAGCAAACGATATATGGGACCTCATAAGTAACGATGACTACAAGACGAATACTGCGAAGATCAAGAGAGTGAGGAGTCCGGTGCTGAGATACACGCTCAAGCTGATTGCCAACACCTTCAGTGGACAGTCTGTGGCCCCAACAGTCACCAAGACCGAGTTTGCTTCCTTTTTCAAGGCGTGAAGCACCTCGTGTGTGATCCGATGGAGAATGACGAGCCAATGGAGGATGAGCTCGGCGATGACGTGAACTATGGGTGCATCTTAGCCGCCTCCTTGGTGAAGTACAAGGCATATACCTTGCGATGAAAGGTAAGCTCGTCGCTTATTGGAGGCTTCCTCACGCCCTTGTTTGTGCAAGCTGGCGTACCGCTTCACGACTTCACTCCTGTTCCGGAGAGAGCCTTCATGGATGAGATCTACCTGAGGAACACGGATAGCTTGGGACGCACGCCAGCCGAGGGTTTCTACGCCTACTTGTACATTAATTCTGAGAACGAGAAGCGAGTGTGCATCTTACCAAACAAGGTGGAAACAGGGCTTCTAGGAGTTGGCAATGTAGAGTTCTTGCCGAGTGTAGAGGAGTGTTTTGTGCCTCTAGGAGGAACGGCTGCTCCAGCACTAGCTGCTCGCCCACGATCAGAGTCTCCTGCCTCAGGTGATGAGTTGCCCGGGAGCTTTGTTCTCCCCAAGGTCGATTTTGAGCCGCGGACTAAGACCGAGAAGTTCCTTGCTTCTGTTGTGGAGATGTAAAGGAAAATTAACTAATGGCAAAGCAAAGTAATCAAGAAGCTTGCCAAGAAGGTCAAGACACTTCAAGGGAGCTCACCTTAGAAGGCCATAAGCGAAGAGGTCAAGCAGCCCGAGAAGAGAAGGAGATCCTCGGGAGGCATTGAGATCCGTGAGCCACAAGCAACAGCTCAACCTGGACGCCACTCGGTTCATGAGCCTGCTAGCTTGGATAAGGGCAAAGGAGTAGCCCACAAGACCCCCACAAAGAGCAAGAGGTCTGGAGCATCCTCAAGCTCCAGCACTTCTTAGCTCCGAGGTACCAACAACCATCCCTTGTATATACCACGCATGCTTTCATTATTTTCGCTTTATGTTTTGAACTGCTTTGAATTTGTTTGCCACCGAGACGGTGTCATTCAAGTTTGGGGGAGTGTGTGTGTTATTTGACATGTTTTCTTTCTTCTTATTTTCTGTTTGCATCCTTTGAGTCTTCATTGCATCTAGGGCATAGAAAAGAACAAAACAAATTGGTAAAGTTTTTAAAAATTTTCAAAAACATTCATGACGTTGCATTCACTTTGTTAAACATTTTAGGATTGAGTCTAGAATTTTTGAGCATTTAGGTTGTTTACATTTGCATAAGGGGTTAAAGTTTTTCTTTAAAAAGTGTTTTAAGCTCATGAATTATTTCAAGGCCCTAGTTAGTAGTTCTTTGATGCATTGTACACTCTTTGTAAGTAAGCTCTAACCATACTTGGATCATGTGTTTTGATTTTCGTGGCTTAAGTTGAACATTCATGAATTGAATCCTATCCTAATAAGTGAGAACCTTAATTTGAATCTTCTTAATTATCATACTTATGCATTTGAAAATGAACACATGGGTTATATACATATTTAGGCTCTCTTCCTCCTTTCACCACTCTTTTGTGAGCCTAAGCAGAACCCCCACCATTACCCTTACCCTTCTTTCAAGCCAAATGTTCTTGTGTGATATCATTGTGAGGCCCCTTTTCGGTTTGAATTTGGCATAACGTGTTACGTTTAGGCGACATGATTAGGCTATTTTTAGGCTTAGGATTAGGTTTGGGGTTCATGGGGATTGTTTGTTTGCTTATCTGTTTTCGGTTTCAAGAGGAGTTTGGTGTTTAAAGTGAATAAAGAGGTTTTAAGTGGATTGCTCAATATTTTTAAAATGAAAAGCTCTAATTAATTCAGAAGATAGCTCTCGAGGAAAAATAATAAGAAAAAGAAAAGAAAAGAGCCTAAGTGCCAAATAAAAAGAAAAGAAAAGAAAAGAAAAAAAAATGGGTAGAGAGCTGTCAATAAGAATAGAAAAGAGCTAAATGTGTTTTCAGCCTTATCACTAGCCAAAGAGTTTGAAATTATGTTTTTATTTGGGATTTTTGCTAAGCTGATTGATTTGTTGATAAGGATAGTATCTAGGAGGGTGAGTGAGCTGAAAAGAAAAGAAATGAGAGGGGTTATAGGATCATTGTTAGTGTATATGGGTAGATGAGAGTCTAGTCATGTATGCATCAATTGCCTTTACCTTTAGAATTATGCATAAGTTCATCCCGTTTTTGAGAGAAACCCTTGCATTATAGAACCCATTTAAATGAGATCATTCTAGTCTCATAGCCTTTGTCCTTAACTAAAGGTGTTCGGCTTTAAAATGCATAAGTGTGATTCACGGTTTTGATCTAAATGAATGTTAAAGGATAGAATTCTTTGATTGTTTGGAATATGAGAGTCATGATTTGAAATTCATTATGTGATTAGTATGACTAAGTTCTTTGGAGTATGAGTGTGTGCCTTGCATGTTAGAGTTAAGAACTAGGACCATTGAAGTGATTCATTTGAAAAGCACCTTTGCAAGAAGCTTAAACCCCCGTTTTTAAAAACTTCTCTTCCTTTCTTGTTTTCTGTTTGCTTGAGGGCAAGCAAAAAGCAAGTTTGGGGGAGTTGATATTACTATATATTTTGTATATTTTGCATGCATTTAGGATAGTTTCTCATGCATTCACCTTGCATATTAGGCTAGTTTCCACCATTTTAGGTCCTAGAGCACGTTTGCATTAGCATTCGCATGTTTCTTGCATTATGCATCATATTCAGGTTGTTTTTGGACACTTTGGAGCTTTGGAGGATTCATTGACGTGCTAAGGCTCATGAGGAAGCTTACGGACGCTTGGAGAACTCAACAATTCAGCTAGGGACCCGAGATCGAGTAGCGGATCGAGCAAGGCAGGTCGATCTAGATGAGATCGACCAGAAGATCGAGTGTACCAAGTCGATTCAAGAGGAAGTATTGAGATCAAGATCGAGAGAGGATATCGATCTGGAGTACGGACGTAAATGACGCTATGCAGATCGAGAACCAGATCAAGCTACCAACCCGATCAACACAAGATCGACTCAGAGATCGACCAAAGCCATCCGATCCAAGACAAAGATCGAGAGCCGGTTCGAGCTTCCAGCCCGATCCCAGACAGACCTTATCTGTCCAGCTGTCTTTGGCGGCTAGCAAAGGGGGACCAGCTAACGGTTTAGCCATTTTTGGCAAAAGCAGCCATTCGCATTCATTATCTCGATTCTGTCTTTTCTGTTTTCTCTCTAAGTTAGGCGGTTCGCCATTGTTGCAAGAACTTAAGCTTTTTCAGTTTTTGTACCTTTGAATCTTTTAATATCAAGCAAGTTTTTCTTCTAATCTTTCGTTAGTCATTTTTAGCTTATCATTTTTTGCTTTTGCTTCGATCTTAAACATGTGTAGTGAGTAGTCTATTCGGGTTTCGGGGTTGAGGTGATTCAAAAGGGTTGAAAGGGGTTTAAAGTTTTGTGTTTTATTTGTTCTTCATACCTTCTCTTCTAGGATCTTGGGATCTTAAAGCCTAGAGAGCCTTGGAAAAGGTCTATATGATCAAAAGGCTGTCTTACCTTGACAGGATTCAGATGTCCTGGAAAACCAGATCCTATAGGCTAATCCTTCCTTTCCCACATGCCATGGTTGTTTAGGGGATTAGTTAGGTCAATACTTGAAATCTGTCTTTCTTGCTCTTCAATCTCTTTTTCCACCAAACGCCATGGGTTTGGAGAAGAAGTTGAGGAAGTGAACCATACCACACGCCATGGATGGTTCTTATTTTGTTTTCAAGGCCTAGAGAACCTCACAAAATGAGTAGATCTAAATGTTTTCAAACCAAAGCTTAAACCTTTTAGACCCTTGAATATGACCCTCGACCCTGGACCCTTCTTTTTAGTGTTTTAAATCTCTGTTAATCATTTGCTTGTCATTTAGTTTGCATCTTGTTTGTTAGAAGATATTTCCTTGAAGTTGTTTGTTAGATCGATCCATTCTGCTCGATCCAGTGCTCGATCCTGTGGTCGATTCACTGGTCGATTTTTAGTTCTTAGTAGCTTTGCATTTTTCATCTTTTGCTTGTTCCCAGTAGTAGTTAACCCTCTTCCAGGGATTTTAAAATTGTTTTGCATTGCATTAGATCGTTGCACTTAGTTTTCCTTGATTTTACCAACCATTTTACTATTCTGCTTAGATTTGCTCATTCCCTTGCATTCTTAGTGTACTTCCTGCTCTTAGGTGTGGATTGATACCTCACTTGCATGCTATACTACATCTCCGTGTTGCATTTGATTTTTGATAATCTCTCTTGCTTGCATTGCTTAGTAAAAACCTGTTATCACTTAGGTCCTGAAGGGACCATAGGTCCTACTATGTCCATTGACCACCTCGTGAATGGTTAGGGTGCGGAGATCGACGACAGTTTCTCTGCTGGACAATGGATGATCGGGGCGTGCCTCTGGCATTTGTCGCAGCTCTTGGATAATCTTTGACAGTCTGCTATCATGGTTGGCCAAAAATAGCCAAGTTTTTTAATTCGAATGATGAGCATTCGACCTCCAGCATGGCTTCCGCTAGGGCCTTGGTGAGTGTCGGACATTACAGTGTAGGCTTCCTCATCGGGTACGCTAAGGTATGGTTCGGAATGACCTCGCTTGTATAGCTTGTCGTTGAATAACACGCTATAGCGGGCACTTTTGACCTTGACCTTTCGAGCTTCCCACTTGTCGGGGGGAGCTATTCCGTGTATAATGTACTCAAGGATGGGTATCCTCCAGTCCGCTCTGGCGACGAATTCGTCCTTAAAGGTTGATTCGTCTGCGAGTGCAGTTGGTACTGTGTGGATTGTTGATTCCTGAGTATTTTGTAAGGAGGTCGGGTTCGACTCCGCGTCCTCTGGTGTAGAGTTAGCTGGCTCACCCTCGTCAGGATGGCTGGCTGCGTTGGATGGTCCCGGATCTTGGGACTGTTGAGTTTGTGACCGGGTTAATGACCGCGTGGTAATTGTGCTCACAGTCAGAGTTTTGAGTGCTAGATCTATGCTAGGTTTCTCAATCCCTTCGACTGGAATTATTTGCTTTACCGCTGGGTCTGAGGTAGAAGCTAGAGCTGCCAAAGCGTCTGCTGCCGTATTTTCCCCTCGGGTATGTGGACGAGCTCGAAACGAGTGAACTGTTCTGCGAGGCTGCGAACTATGATTAAGTTGGCTTCCATGCGTTCCTCTCTTGTCTCGTACTCGCCGCTGTAATGGTCGGTTACGAGTCTCGAGTCGCTGTGAGCTTTGATCTTGCTTGCACCAACGCCGATTGTGAGCCGGAGCCCGGCTATTAGTGCTACGTACTCGAACTCGTTATTTGACGAGGTGAATCCAAGACGAAAAGATTGTTCCATCACTTCTCCGGTTGGAGATGTGAGCTGGACTCTGACTCCGGAGCCTTGTTTGGACGATGCTCTGTGGACGTAAAGAGTCCAGGTTTTGTAGGATGGGCTTTCAGAGCTGGTATATGGGGCCAGCTTGACCATAAAGTCTGTCAGGACCTGGGCTTTGGCGCATGTCCTGGTCTGGTTATCGACATCGTACTCGCTGAGCTCGATGGCCCATTTTACGAGGCGTCCCGACTGGCTGGGACTGTGGAGAATAGTTCATAAAGGTTGTGAGGTCATTACCACGACTGAGTGCGACTGAAAGTAAGTTTGGAGCTTGTGAGCTGACATTACTACAGCTAGTGCTAACTTTTCCATCGCTGGATACCTAGTCTCGGGATCGATAAGTGTTTTACTTACGTAAAAGATTGGTTTTTGCTCGTTCAGCTCCTCCCGAACCAGTACGCTGCTTACTGCAGTTGGAGAGACCGCTGTATAAAGGTATAAGGGTTCTCCTTCGATTTATTTAGCTAGGATGGGGGGCTCGGTGAGATAGGTTTTGAGTTGGGTTAGTGCCTCCTCGTACTTCTCGTCCCACTGGAATTTTTTTTTTCCTTTTAGGAGCTGGTAGAATGAGAGACACTTGTCGGTTGCCGCGAGATGAACCGGTTAAGGGCTGCAACTCGACCGCTCAAGCGCTGTACTTCCCAAGTTGTTCTGGGAGATGGCATTTCTATTTACACCATTTAGGGCTGCATTTAGTACATATTTTGGTCCTCTTTTGCATGTTTTCCCTTAGCTTTTGTCCCATTTTCTTCTCCTTTTAGACTTAGGTTGCATTTAGAGTATAGTTTGCATTTTCTTTGCATTTTGGATGTTTTTAGGTGCTTTTGGAGCTAAAAGGAGCTTGGAGGAGCTTTGGGGAAGATCCATGATGCTAGCTGGGCAAAAGGGAGCAAGAAGGATCACAACAGAAGATCTCTACAGAAGTTTTCGGTCAGAGCACGGTGAGTATCAGTCAAGGATGACCGATACAGAGCAGTATCGATCACCAGTATCGGTCAAGTGTGATCGACACAAACACACCGGATGGATTTCGGTCAGATGTGTCGATCACTCCAGACCGATAGGGATCCATTTCGGTCACTGAAGACCGACGCAACTGACCGATACTGACCCAGCCCGAACCTGTTTTTAATTACGTTTTTGCCATTACTCTAGAGCTTTCTTCTCTAGGCTATAAATAGCCTCTTTTTCCAGATTTTTGACATGTCTTGTCAAAATACTGTTCTTGAGCATTTTTCTTTAAGTTTGTAAGACAATTTCTTTGCTTTTTTTAATATAATCAAGTATTTGCTTTAATTTTTCTTTAATCTCTCTTTTAATCATGATTAGCATCCTTTCTCTTTGTGATTTGGTGTTAAACATGATTATGAGTTAGTAGTTATCTTAGAGATTCTAGATGTGGTAGATTAGGGGAATTTAAGACTTGATTAGGGCTTGTTAAGTGCTTCAGTTTATGGGTTCCTCTCTATTAATCTGTTATTCATGCTAGATTAGTCTTGATCAAACTTGTCTAAGTTGTTAGCTTTCGCTTATGCCCACCAAGTGTTTGATGAAATGCTGATCTTGTTTAATAGTGGATTTGCTGGCCTTGGCTCAAGAGATTGACTGTTTGAGGAGCATTTTGACTTGAATAGAGTTGTTTACTCTTGCTTGCTTGATGTTTTAGCACTAATGAGAGTTAGTTCTTGTTAAGATGTTTAACAAAGGGTTATTTGCCAAGAGATTGGATCTAACTAGCTTAATTGTGAACTCTATGTCTAGGAATCACCATTGCTTGCTTACTTGCTTGATCAATGTAGTTTGAAACAGCCTTAGTTGATGTCTGAAATTCCCCAAAGTCAATAATCACATCTAGGAACTTGCTTTTCTCTTATTTGAATCTCGGATTTGCTCTGTTTTGCTCTGTTTTACTCTGTTTTTTCTTGCTTAAAACTGCTTAGCTTGCTTTTGCTTTCACTTTCTTTGCTGCTTGTTTCACTTAGGTTGCTAGAACTGTTGCTTAGGCAACAAAACATTTTCTCTGCTTGCTTGACTTAGAGGTTTTACTCTCAACTCTTCTGTTTTTAACTCTTCCCAATTGGATTGACATAAAACCCATACTACAACTGATTAGGACATGGTGATTGAGACAAGAATCTCACAAAAAATCTTGTATCAATTTGGCGCCGTTGCCATTTGGGAATTCTGTTTGAATCATTAGAGTTTGTAGAATCTTTAAGATCAAGTTTTTAGTTTACTAATCCCAGGAAGCACATCAGTCTCCAATATCGATCATTCATGACCGAAACTGCCATTTCGGTCAGTAATATCGGTAATGAGTGACCGATATTCCATCTGAGGTAAGTATCTCAACTTTCAAAAATTTTTACCTCCTTTGGTTTGGAGCCAAAGAAGTTTGAATTTTGGGATTCCTTCTGACCTCTTTCTTAGCTTTTGAACACTTTTGTTTTTGTCCCCCACACTTTTGTTTCCTTATGTTCCCTCACCAACCTTTGATTCATTTGGTTTCCTCTCTTTTCTCTCTATTTAAGCAACAACTTCCTTCACTTCTCTTCACACTTAAACTCACTCTTCTTCTCACCCGAAGCTCGAAACTATTAGTTCTTTTTCTCTTTTATTGCTTTCTCTAAGTTTTCAAAAGCTCACTAAAGGTTTGCTTCCTAAACTATCTCTCTTTGCTCTTACTCTTTACTTATGTTAAAAATCGCTTAGTAGAAGTTTTTAAGAGCAAGCAGTGTTTAGTTTTGATTGTTGTGCTATGGTTTTGCAATTTGGATTTGTTTTGAAATATCAAGCTCGATGTTGAAGTTCTGTTTAATGTATATTTATCTCATTGCTTGTTTATCATCATCCATTTGCAAGATCATCATCTCTTTTGCCTAAGAACCATTTTGCTAGAATGTCATGCATAACTGTTTATCTTTTGTGCATTCTAGCTTATTTAGTTGCTAGCTTTTGATCTCTTCTTGCTTTGAATAAGTTTAAGCTTGTTGTTAGGACTTGTTAGACTTTTCTTAGCTTAAAGAGTTTCTCCATTAAAAGCTTTCAGCTATTTGGTTCTTCAGCTTTTATTCTTTCACTTACCTTGTTTTCAAGCTTTGCTTTTGAAGGTAGCATGGGAAGAACAAACATAGCTGCTGGGAAAAAGGGAAAAGCACCTCAGGAAGCACCAATCCAACCAAGAACAAAGAAATATAAAGGAAAGGGCAAAGCTGATGAGCAATCCTCCAAAGCCGCTGGAAAGGGACCAGTTGGAAATGAGGGAGAAAATCAATGATAACAGTCTTTTTGCAAGGCGAAGATGCAATGAGGTTATCAAAACTCAAATGCAACACTTAGGTTGTAGTACTGTATGCAAGAGAGTGTCAATCCATTCCTAGGAGCTAGAAAGGTCAGAGAGAATGCAAGAGCAGTGTAAAGCTAAGCAATTGACAAGCGATTTTGTAAAAATCCTAAAAACTATATGCAGCAACCAAATGGAATGCAAAACTATTTTAAAATTTCTAAGAGTTATTAAACTACCACGAGGAACAAACAGAATAATTAAGATGCAAAGCTATGAATTTATAAAAATCGACTAGTGGATCGACCACAGGATCGACCACTAGATCGAGCAGTTTGGTTCGATCTCGTCTAAAAATGCAAGTATGAAGAAACTAATGACCAGGATGCGACGAATATCAAGCGAATGATTAACGAAAATGTAAGAATGCTAAGAAAGAAGGGTCTAGGGTTGAGATTCATGTTAGGGGGTTTCAAAGGTCCAAGATTGGTTTGAAAAATTTAGATCTACTCACTTTGTGAGATTCTCTAAGCCTTTAAAACAAAACGAGACCCATCCATGGCGTGTGGTATGGATCACTCTCTCATTCTCTCCTCCAGACCCATGGCGTTTGGCGGAAAAAGAGATTGAGAGGCAAGGAAAACAGATTTTAACCACGCGGCTTAACTAGTCCTCTAAACTACCATGGCGTTTGGGAAAGAGTAACTAGCCTCTAAGATGTGACTTTCAGAGAACTCTGGATCCTGTCAAGGTAAGAGCTCTCTCTGATCATAAAGATCTTGGCGTGAGACTCTTTAAGCCTTAAGAACTCAACATCTTAGAAAAGAAAGCCATTAAGAACAAGAAAACACCAAGCTTTGAAAACCTTTTCGACCCCGTGAATCCTCTCAACCCCGAAACCCAAATGAAACTACTCACCACACATTAATGATGTCACTACATATTGCATGCATTTTGCATACATATAAGTTAGCTTTTCATGCATTTACATCACACTTTAGGCTAGATTGCATCACTTTAGATCCTAGAGCATTCTTGCACCAGCATACGCATGTTCCTTGCATTTTGCATCATATTCAGGTTGTTTCTGGCTACTTTGGAGTTGTGGAGGTTTGGGACATGCTGAAGCTGTTGTGGAGGTTCGTGGAACGTCGGATCTTTGCTAAGGACCAGAGATCGGGGAGCAGATCGAGCATGGTAGGTCGATCTAGATGAGATCGACCAGAAGATCGAGAAGCCCAGGCGATCCAAGGGAAATGATCGAGACGAAGATCGAGTGGAGCAATCGATCATGTGGTACAGACATAAATGCCGCCATGCAGAGTGAGAGCCGGATCGAGACCACCACTCGATCCGACCGAAGATCGATAACAAGATCGGATGCAACACTCGATCCGCCGAAGAAGATCGTGCGCCAGATCGAGTAGAAGACACGATGTCTGAAAGTGATCGAGAGAGCCGCTCGATCCCGAAGTCGATCTCTGTCCTTTCAACCGTTTTTGGCCCCTAGCGAAGGGGGGACCATCAAGGTGTTTGGCCTATTTTGGAAAGGCGGCGATGATCTTTCCACGCACGCTTTTTCATTCTTATCTTTTTATGCTTTTTCTCTCTGGTTTGGAGACGATCCGCCATTGTTAGATTTTGAGCTTTGTTCTTAAATATTTTCGAATCATTTAAGCTTTAAGTAATCGTTTTTCATGTTCATCGCTTCATTACTTATGCTTTGCTTGATTTACTTAATGTGTAGCGAGTAGTTTCATTTGGGTCTCGGGGTTGAGAGGATTCACGGGGTCTAAAGGGTTTTCAAGTTTGGTGTTTTCTCGTTCTTAATGGCTTTCTCTTCTAGGATGTTGAGTTCTTAAGTCTTAAAGAGTCTCACCCCAAGATCTTTATGATCAGAGAGGTCTCTTATCTTGACAGGATCCAGAGATCTCCGAAAATCACATCCTAGAGGCTAGTTACCCTTTCCCAAAAGCCATGAAAGTTTAGGGGACTAGTTAGGCCGTGTGCTTGAAATCTAAGTTCATTGCCCTTCAACCTCTCTTTCCACCAGAAGCCATGGGTTTGGAGGAGAGGATGAAGGAGTGATCCATACCGAAAGCCACGGATGGATCTTGTTTTCGTTTTCAAGGCTTAGAAAATCTCACAAAGTGAGTAGATTTAAAGTTTTCAACCCAAACTTGGACCCTTGAAACCCCGGACCATGAATCTCAACCCTAGACCCTTCTTTCCTAGCATTCTTACATCTTCGTTAATCATTTGCTTGATATTCGTAGCATCTTGGTCATTAGTTTCACAGCGCTTGCATCTTTAGACGAGATCGATCATTGTTGCTCGATCAAGTGGGCGATCCTGTAGTCGATCCACTAGTCGTTTTTAGTAATTCATAGCTTTGCATTTTAATTATTCCGCTTGTTCCTCATGGTAGTTTAATCATTCCTGGTAATTTTCAAATAGTTTTTCATTCCATTTGGTTGCTGCATATAGTTGTTAGGATTTTCTCAATATCGCCTTTCATTCGCTTGGCTTTACACTGCTCTTGCATTCTCTTTGATCTTCCTAGCTCCTAAAAATGGATTGACTCTCACTTTCATACTGTACTACAACCTAAGTGTTGCATTTGAGTTTGATAGTCTCATTGCATCCTCACCCTTGCAAAGAAAGTAGCTATCAAATGGCGCCATTGCCATTCTAGGAGTGTTAGAAAGCATAGAGATTTGGAGCTTAGTAAAGACTAAGCTTTACTTTGTTTAAGTTACTAATCTCTCTACTCTCAAACGTGTTTCTTCTAGGTACATGCATCTTCGTTCCAGGGGAGACAACCATCTACTTCAACCCTTGGACAACATCCATCAACTTGCTCATTCACGGCAAAGAAGAGTACGAGAACAAGCTAGAGCTTTTGAGGAGATTGTTCAGCACGGTTTGGTTGACTTTGAAGCTATGGCTGAACACGAGCATCCAGAGGGACCTCCTCCAGCTCACGGGGTAGTGGGAAGGGGCAATGGAAACCCCCACCACGCGGCTAGACCCCCAAGGATCATAGGAGCCGGAGATGTTCCCAATACTCATCACAATAGGTTTGGGATCACTCCTCCTCCTGTACAAAACAACAACTTCGAGATTAAGCCAGGTTTCATCTCCATGGTGCAAAACAACAAGTTCCATGGTTTAGCAATGGAAGATCCATTGGAGCACCTCGATAATTTTGAGCAAGTATGTGGGATGATCAAGATAAACGGCATATCCGAAGATGCTTTCAAGCTGCGTCTCTTTCCCTTTTCACTCGGAGACAAAGCTAGGCATTAGGAAAAGACCCTTCCACAAGGCACCATCACCTCATGGGCCGAGCGTAAAAAGGCATTTCTGTCAAAATTCTTTTCTAGCACCAGAACAGCACGGTTGAGAAGCGAAATCAGTGGCTTCACTTAGCGGAACAATGAGACATTCAATGAGGCAATGGAACGTTTTAAAGATTACACGATCCAATGTCCTCATCACGGTTTCAGTGAGGAGACCTTACTCAGCACCATCTACCGCGAAGCCTCACCAAAGATCAGGTTGTTGCTTGACACAGCTAGTAAAGGGAACTTCCTTGGCCAGGAGGTAGAAGAGGGCATGGAGCTGATTGAAAACTTGGCATTGAGTGATGGAAACTATGCTGAGGATTATGACCGTGCACCGAGAGGATCCGAGCTAGAGTCTCACAAAAAGGAGCTTAAATCTTTGCATGAGAAGATTGATAAGCTGGTGTTAGCCAACCAGAAGCATGTTCACTTTGTAGGTGAAGCTGATGAGAATCAAAAAGAGCTTGAGTTGAGCCAGGAAGAAGCCAATTTGGTGGCAGGACAGAACAATTACAAACATCACAGCTACAACCAAGGCTACAACCAGAACAACAATCTCTCCTACCGTAGTACCAACGTCGCCAACCCTAAGGACCAAGTGTACCCTGCTCAGCAAGCAAAACCTTTCATACCTTACAACAAAGGTTTTCAGCCGAGTGGTGGCTTCCAAGGTCAAGGGCAGAACAACTTCCAAGGGCAACATCAAGGTAACAAGGGTTATACGCCAAACTACCTTCCGGGCTTTGCACCTAAGCAGCAACAGCCGATGCAACAACAAGTTGATCCGGTTCAGGCCATGTTTCAGCAGCTGACCCAAGGGCAAGCCTCTACAAACCAGAAGTTCGTCGAGATGAACACTCATCCAGACTCGTCTCTCACTGACTTCTCCACTCAGATCACCAACTTAAACAACAAGATCAAGCAGCTAGAGAAGGGGAAAGCGAGTACAAGTGGTCAGAATAGCCTACCGGGCAAGTGTGAGCAGAATCCTAAGGAATATGCCAACGCCATCACGTTAAGAAGCGGCAAAGAGCTAGCACCTCCGGTTACTCCTAAGAACCACGAGGACGTTGTAATTCAAGAGGGGCCTCAGCTGATGATGAGATTAACTTTGACAATGTCTGGATCCAAGGGCCAAGAAGAGGAGACAAAGCAGTTGTTGAAAAGAGAGCAGAGCAAGCTACCAAGGAGAAGGATGCTTATGTACCTCCACCGTATGTACCTAAGCTGCCTTTTCCTGGCCGTTTCAAGAAGCAACTCATAGAGAAGCACAGGATCCTCTTTGAGAAGCATCTTAAGGACGTAGAGATCAAGCTACCTCTCGTTGACTGCCTCGCAATGATGCCTAAATGCGCCAAATTTTTCAAAGACACTCTCGTGAAGAAGAATAAGGAAAGCAAGGAAGTGCTTGTTCTAAGTGAGGAGTGTAGTGCTGTGATACACAAGGAGATAGTCCCTAAGAAGTTGGGAGACCCTGGAAGCTTCACTATACCTTGCGCTTTAGGCCCTTTGGAGTTCAAGAGCTGCCTTTGTGATCTCGGAGCTAGCATAAATCTGATGCCTCATTCCATGGCGAAGAAGCTTGGCTTTACTCGTTTCAAAGACTGTAGAATCTCGTTGGTACTGGCTGATAGGAGTGTGACGCTACCAGTGGGGCTGCTTGAAGATCTACCGGTGCAAATCAGCGGTGTGAACGTGCCTACGGACTTCGTCGTGTTGGAAATGGATGAATAGCCTAAGGACCCACTCATCCTTGGAAGGCCATTCCTTGCAACCGCCGGGGCTATCATTGACGTCAAGAACGGGAAGATTGCCTTGCACTTGGGAAAGGATATAAGGCTAGACTTCGATATCAATGAGGTTCTGAAGAAGCCGACAATAGAAGGGCAAGCCTTTTATATTGAAACGATGGATGCTTTAGCGGATGAGCTGCTTGAAGAACTTGCTCAGGAGGACCATCTGAAGCTAGAACTTACAAAGGATCCAGGAGAGTTTGCCTATGTAGATCAGAGGACCAAGGAGTACGCCAACTAACTGGATTCTAGGAAAATTGTTAAGAAGGATGAAGGCTGCTGCCTAGAGATCGATTCTGAAATCGACGCTATCACTCGATCCAGATGTCAGATCGACAAGGCAATCGAGAACACAACTCGATCCGGTGCAGCAATCGACAGACAAATCGAGAGGGGTGATCAATCCAGGAAAACAATCGAGTCAAAGATCGAGAAAGACCTTCCGATCAGTTTGGGGTCTAATCCGGAGATCGACTCAGTGTCTCGATCCCTTACTAGATCCACATCAAATCGAGTAAGTGAATCGAGCGAAACTGCTCGATCTAGACGACATCGAGAGCAAGATCGACTGGACGACTCGATTTCAAAAGGGATAGCGGTTGAGGAAAGCAGTCTTAAGAGCCATGCCTCGGGTTCTAAGGTGGGCTCCAAGGAGGAAAACAACAACAACAGCCACGAGGATGACTGGAGCAAGCTGTTAGCCCCAAAGGTGGACCTTAAGGAGCTCCAAAAAGGGCTAAGGTATGCTTTCTTAGGGCCTAATAACACATATCCCGTGATTGTGAATGAAAACTTAAGTGATGATGAGTTGCACTCGTTCCTGACTGAGCTGAGAAAGTATAGGAAGGCCATTGGGTACTCTCTAAGTGACATCAAGGGCCTTTCACCAATGCTTTGCACTCACAGGATTCACTTGTATAATGAGAACGCCTCTTCTATAGAACATCAAAGGCGTTTGAATCCTAATCTGAATGAGGTTGTTAAGAAAGAGATCCTTAAGCTTTTAGAGGCTGACGTGATCTATCCCATAAGTGACAGCACGTGGGTTTCCCCTGTACACGTGGTGCCTAAGAAGGGAGGGATCACGGTCATAAGGAATGAAAAAGATGAGCTTATTCCTACTAGAACCATCACTGGTCATAGGATGTGTATTGATTATAGGAAACCTAATCTTGCAACTAGGAAAGATCATTTCCCTTTGCCTTTTATTGATCAAATGCTTGAGAGACTTGCTAATCACCCTTACTACTGTTTCCTCGATGGGTATAGCGGTTTCTTTCAGATACCAATTCACCCAAATGATCAGGAGAAGACGACCTTCACATGTCCCTACGGTACCTTCGCTTATCGAAGGATGCCGTTTGGATTGTATAATGCACCGGCTACGTTTCAGCGGTGTATGATGTCGATCTACTTCGAT
Organism: Thlaspi arvense; assembly: GCA_911865555.2. NCBI lineage: Eukaryota > Viridiplantae > Streptophyta > Magnoliopsida > Brassicales > Brassicaceae > Thlaspi > Thlaspi arvense. The sequence continues at coordinate 27,461,653 of OU466860.2, forward strand.
CTAATAGAAGAGATGGTAGAGGTGGTTATGGATGACTTCTCTGTCTATGGTGCGTCCTTTTCTGCGTGTTTGTTGAATCTTTGCAAGGTACTAAAGCGTTGTGAAGAGACAAATTTGGTGCTAAACTGGGAAAAGTGCCACTTTATGGTTAAGGAAGGGATCGTGCTTGGTCACAAGATATCAGAGAAGGGCATTGAGGTTGGTCAGGCTAAAGTGGAAGTCATGATGGTTCTTGAGGTGCCAGTTAACGTTAAGGGAGTCAGAAGTTTCTTGGGACACGCCGGGTTCTATAGGGGGTTCATCAAGGACTTCTCAAAGATTGCACGCCCTCTTACACGGTTGCTGTGCAAAGAAGCTGAGTTTGTGTTTGATGAGGAGTGTTTGCGAGCTTTCGTGACCATCAAGGAAGCCCTTACATCAGCCCCTATAGTTCAAGCACCGGACTGGACACTACCCTTTGAGATCATGTGCGATGCTAGTGACTACAGCGTAGGAGCCGTTCTTGGTCAGAGGAAAGACAAAAAGCTGCACGTGATTTACTATGCTTCAAGAACCTTGGATGACACGCAAAACGAGGTACACTACTACAGAGAAGGAGTTGCTTGCAGTAGTGTTCGCCTTTGAGAAGTTCCGGTCGTATCTTGTGGGTTCCAAGGCTATTGTCTACACAGAGCATGCGGCTTTGCGATACATCTATTCCAAGAAGGACACTAAGCCTCGGCTTTTAAGGTGGATCCTCTTGCTTCAAGAATTTGACATGGAGATTAAAGACAAGAAGGGAATAGAAAGCGGAGTCGCTGACCATCTCTCGCGGCTAAGGATCAACGAGTCTCTCCCCTTAGATGACTCTCTTCCAGAAGAGCAACTCATGGCGATCACTCCGGCTGTTTGTGGAAAGCTAAAAGGGCAGTTTGAGGAGGTGTTGAGCTTCAAAGAGCAGGATCTTCCCTGGTACGCTGATGTTGTGAACTACTTAACATGCGGAGAGGAGCCAACACATCTCAACAGCTATCACAAGAAGCGGTTCATGAGAAAGGCGGGTGACTACTTTTGGGACGAGCCCTACTTATACAAGAGAGGAGTGGACAGTTTGTACCGGAGGTGTGTTACGAAGGAAGAAGCTAGAGACATCCTCTATCACTGTCATGGCTCTTCCTACGGAGGACACTTCGCTTCATTTAAGACTGCCACGAAAGTGCTGCAAGCTGGTTTCTGGTGGCTGTCCATCTTCAAAGATGCACACGAGTTTATGAAGAGCTGTGAGGCATGTCAACGAGCAGGGAATATCACTAAGAGGAACGAGATGCCTCAGGTACCTATCTTCGAGGTTGACGTGTTCGACGCGTGGGGCATAGACTTCATGGGGCCATTTCCTTCTTCATACGGCAACAAGTACATCTTAGTAGCAGTTGATTATGTCTCGAAATGGGTTGAGGCTGTTGCTTCCCCTACAAACGATTATAAGGTGGTGATCAAGCTGTTTAAAAGCATCATATTCCCGAGGTTTGGGGTACCAAAGGTGGTTATAAGCGATGGAGGAAGCCACTTTATAAACAAGGTCTTTGAGAACCTTTTGAGGAAATACGGCGTTAAGCATAAAGTGGCTACACCGTATCATCCTCAAACGAGCGGTCAAGTGGAAGTCTCCAACCGGCAAATCAAGGCTATACTAGAGAAGACTGTTGGAGCAACAAGGAAAGACTGGGCAGTAAAGCTGGACGACGCTCTTTGGGCCTACCGTACTGCCTTTAAAACACCGATTGGTACGACCCCTTTCACTCTGCTCTATGGCAAAGGCTGTCACCTCCCGGTTGAGCTGGAACACCGTGCATTGTGGGCTGTAAAGAGGCTGAAATTTGACCTCAAGACTGCTCAAGAGAGGCGCCTCATCCAGCTACATGAACTGGACGAACTAAGGTTGAACGCTTATGAGAGCTCTCGGATATACAAGGAGCAGACTAAGGAAGCTCATGACAAGAAGTTGGTTGCCAAGGAGCTCAACGAAGGAGATTTGGTGCTGCTGTATAATTCAAGACTCAAACTCTTCCCGGGAAAGCTGAAGTCAAGGTGGAGCGGGCCGTTTGTGATCCAAGAAGTGCTACCTTATGGAACTGTCACGTTGATGGGCAAAAGTGGCAGTGCATTCACCGTGAACGGACACAAGGTTAAGCCTTACTTGGCGGACAGCTATGACAAGGAGAGTACCTCGGTGCTTCTCCAAGACCCACCATCTGCCTAAACCAAGTAAATTCTAGCTAAAGACGTTAAAGAAAGCGCACTTGGGAGGCATTCCCATGTCTATCCTGTACATATTTCTGCTTTATTTCTCTTTCAGTTTTATGTTTTTATTTTGCAAAGTGTGTAGGAACAGGTATAAGGAGTCTAAACCTCGATCTTGAAGGTCAAAAGAGGCGATAGGGGTTAAGAAAAAGTTAGAGATCGAGTGCTAGATCAAGTAATCCTGACTCGATCTTTGCTAGATCGAGTTAGTGAATCGAGAGGAGCCAGTCGATCTAGACGAGAACGAGTGATACGATCGATCTAGATGAAAACAGATCGATCGATCCTAAATGGATCGACCGATCTAATTTCTCTCGGGAAATCCTTTAAAAACAGATCGATCACTCGACTCGATCCATCACTCGATCTATGCCAAATCGACCCCCAAATCGAGGACGTAGCTCGATCACGAGGACTTAGCCGTGGAGCCAAAATCTCAATGATCAAGGGAGCCAATCGATCCGAGACTCGATTCATCATGAATCGAGTCACAAATCGAGTAACCCTCTCGATCTAAGCCATTATGGGCATGAGATCGAGTCCTAGATCGACCAAACGGACTCGATCTCATGCCGAGGTAACATTTTCTTTCCCTCCTTTATTCTTTTCCCTCCAGTTTTTAAATTCAAAACTTGGTCAAGGCAAGCATCTTTGACTATGAAAGATGTGCCTTGACCAAGACTTTGTCAGAAAACCACCCTTCCTACCCATGGTTTTGTCTCTTCCTTAGCCTTTAAATATTTCAACAACTTCTCACCCTCTCATTCTTGTTTTCTCGGAAATTTTAAGCAAAGAGAGTGAGAGTTATCTATTTTCTAAGGCTAGCAACACTCTTTAACAATCTTGCAAAAGGTATTTTCGGAGTTTGATAAAATATTTTTTGGAAAATTCCCTTTTATTTCGCAAGTCATTGTTTTATATGATAGGGCCGTCTTTGAATTTTAAAATTTAGCTAAATAAAAGGAACAATTCTGGATTTTCTAGTATCTCTAGATTTGATTCTCCTTTATTTTGCTATAATTTTTATTAATTCCCCAAAATGCTAGGGTACTAGTTATAAGCCTTCTTCTTCGCCTCTCTTCTTCTCTCATCCCATCGTCGTTTTGCATATCAAATTGCTTGAGAAATTTGTTTCAGGCACAATGGCTCCCAAAAGAACGAGAGAAGAGACAGCACAAGAGGGAGAAGGACAAGAGATGGCTGTTCAAGAGAGGGTCAGATGGAGTAAGGATGAGAAGAAGGACAAGAAACGGCTTGAAAGGCTTCGGTTTGAGCCTACTAAGTTTGCGGACCGGGAGCTGCTGTTCAAGCTATGGATCCTTGGAGATTTCGACCAACTCCTCAAGAACATTGGCTTAAGATGTCTGTCACGAATGGATTGCCCAACCACTCCAGAAGTGACAATAGACTTCCTTGCCACGTTGGAGTTTCGTTACGAGAACCCTAGCGCCCCCGTTCCTTCACAAGGCCGTCTCTCTTTCAAGGTTGGACGTCAAGCCTTCAGCCTCTCAATCCCCGAGCTTTGTCAAGCGTATGGTCTTAACGCAGTTGCCACCAAGATCGATTTCCCCTCCTTCAAGCGAGCAAATGACTTTTGGGACCTGATCAGCAACGAAGACTACAAAGCCAACACCGCCAAGATCAAGAGAGTGAGAAGCCCGGTGCTGAGGTACACTTTGAAGCTGATCGCCAACACGTTCAGCGGAAGGTCAGTTGCTCCCACGGTCACGAAGACCGAGCTTTGCTTCCTGTTCCAAGGCGTGAAGCATTTGTTGTGTGATCCGGCTGAGAATGAAGAACCTATGGAGGATGAACTCGGCGACGAGGTGAAATATGGATGCGTGCTTGCTGCCTCCTTGGTGAAGTACAAGGCTTACGCCTTGCGGTGCAAGGCAACCTCTTCTTTCATTGGTGGCTTCCTCACTTCTCTATTCTTACAAGTTGGCGTACCTATACACGACTTCACACACGTCCCATCTAGAGCTTTCATGGATGAGGTCTACATGAGGAATACCGACAGGTTGGGACGCACGCCAGCAGAAGGGTTCTACGCTTATCTCTTCATAGACGACGAAAACAAGAAGAGAGTGTGCATCCTGCCAAACAAGGACGAGACCGAGCTGCTTGGTGTTGGGAACATCGAGTTCTTGCCAACAAAAGAGGAGTGCTTTGCTCCTCTAGGAGGAACGCCTGCCCCAGCAATTGCTCCTCGTCGAAGGTTTGAGTCTCTAGCGACAGAAGATAAGATGCCCGAGGCCTACACCCTTCCCAATATAGACTTTGAGCCTAGAACCAAAACGGAGAAGTTCCTAGCATCTGTTGTGGAGATGCAAAGGAAAATCAACAAATGGCATGGTAAAATGCTCAAGAAACTTGCCAAGAAGGTCAAAGCACTTCAAGGAGGCTCGCCTAAGAAAGATGCAAGTGAAGAGGTTCAACAACCCAAGAAGAGGAGGCTTTCAACTGGTGGAGTTGTCATCCGTGAGACTGAAGGCAGCAACATTCAACCGGCGCGTCTCTCTCTTCAAGAGCCAGGCTCCAAAGGCAAAGCCGTAGCATCTAGCTTCTCTGGAACATCCTCAAGTTCCAGCCGAGACTAGACCCGAGGTAACAACCTTCTTCCATTGTACATACCGCTCATGTTTGCTTCTTTTTGCTTTGTGTTTTGATGCTCCTTCAGATTTGTTTGCCACCGGGACGGTGTCAAATAAGTTTGGGGGAGTATATGTGTGGTTTCACTTGTTTTTCTGATCTTATTTTCCCTATAGCATCCTTGAGTCTTCATTGCATGAAAAATTGGTAAAATTTTTAAAATTTTTTCAAAGATTCATGTAGTAGCATTCATCTCATTAAGCATTTTAGGATTGAGTCTAGATTCTTAAAGCATCTAGGTTGTTCATATTCGCATAAGGGGTTAGAGTTTTTCTTAAAAAGGTGTCTTAAACTCATGAATTGTTTCAATTCCCTAGTTAGTAGTTCTCTAATGCTTTGCTCATACTTTGAAAGTAAGTTCTTACCATGCTTGGATCACTTGCTATGATTTTCGTGACTTGAATTGAACTCTCATGATTTGAAGCTTGTCCTAATAAGTGAAAACCTTAATCTGAAATTTTAATTATCATCCTTATGCATTTGAAAATGAACACATGGATTTTAAAATATTTAGGCTCTCTTTTTTCTTTTACCACTCTTTGTGAGCCTAAGTAGAACTCCCACCTTGACCCTTACCCTTCTTTAAAGCCAAATATTTCTTGTGTGACATCATTGTGAGGCCTTCTTTTTCGGTTTTGAACTTACCATAAAGTGTTAGGTTTAGGCAACATGATTGGGTTCTCATATGATTGCTAGCTTTGCATTTTGAAGCTAGATATTGGCTTAGGATAAGTTTGGGAGATCATTGGGGTTGTTTTCATGTTTATATGTTCTCGGTTTCAAAAGAGTTTGGTGTTTAAAAGAAAGAAATAGGTTTTAAGTGGAGGGTTGCGTTTAAAAATTATATATATGCTATAATAAATTTCAGGAGGTAGCTCTCTCAAATAAAAATAAAAAGAAAAAGAAAAAGAGCCTAAGTGCCAAAATAAAAAAAAATAAAAAAGAAAAGAAAAAATAAATAAATAAATAAGAGAGCTACCAATAAGGAATAGTTAAAGAGCAAATTATTTTCAGTCTTTTCACTAGCCTAAAGAGTTAAAAATGTTTTCTGTTTTGAATTGGGGGATGCTAAGCTTTTGCCTTGAGAAAACGGGTAGATTCTAAGTGGTGAGTGAGGATAAAAGTTAATAAATGAGAGGGGTTTAGGATTATTGTTAGTTTACATAGGTAGATGGAAATCTGATCATGTATGCATCAATTGCCTTCACCTTTAGCATTATGTATAAAGTTCTTGCCACTTTTGAGAGAAACCCTTGTTTTAAATGAAAACCCTTTTCGAATGAGATCATTATATGCTCATAACCTGCACCCTTAGCCAAATGTGTACTGCTGTAAAGTGCATAAGTTTGATTCATGGTTCGGATGTTAATGAATGTTAAAGGATAAGTTTCTTTGATTGTTAGGAATAGGAGAGTCATGATCTGAATTTCTTTGTGTGATGAGTACGGATAAGTACTTTGGAGTATGAGTGTGTGCATAGCATTTTAGAACTGTTAACTAGGACATTGAGATTGATTCATTGGAAAGACACCTTTGCAAGAAGCTTAAACCCCCGTTCGTTTTTAAAACCTCTCTTCCTTTCTTATTTTCTGTTGCCTGAGGGCAAGCAAGAAGTAAGTTTGGGGGAGTTGATGTTATTGCATTTTGCATGCATATTAGTTAGCTGTTCATGCATTTACATCACGCTTTAGACTAGATTGCATCACTTAGGGTCCTAAAGCATTCTCGCACCAGCATACGCATGTTCCTTGCATTTTGCATCACATTCAGGTTGTTTCTGGCTACTTTGGAGTCGTGGAGGTTCGTGGACGTGCTGAAGCTGTTGTGGCGGTTCGTGGAAGGTCGGATGTTTGCTAAGGACCAGAGATCGGGGAGCAGATCGAGCATGGCAGGTCGATCTAGATGAGATCGACCAGAAGATCGAGAAGACCAGGCGATCCAAGAAAAATGATCGAGACGAAGATCGAGTGGAGCAATCGATCAAATGGTACAAACGTAAATGACGCCATGCAGAGCGAGAGCCAGATCGAGTCCACCACTCGATCCAACCGAAGATCGATACCATGATCGGATGCAACACTCGATCCGCCGAAGATGATCGAGACCCAGATCGAGTTGAAGACACGATGTCCGAAAGTGATCGAGAGAGCCGCTCGATCCCGAAGTCGATCTCTGTCCTTTCAACCACTTTTGGCCGCTAGCGAGGGGGGGGACCATCGAGCTGTTTTCGCCATTTTGGGAAGGCGGCGATGTCTTTTTCCACACACACTTTTTTCAGTCTTATCTTTTTATGCTTTTTCTCTCTGGTTTGGAGATTATCCGCCATTGTTACGCTTGAAGTTTTTCTGGCTTTTGTATTCGAATCGTTTGAAGTTTAATCTAGTTCTTTTTCATGTACATCGTTTCTTTCTTCGTGCTTTGCTTGATTTGCCTTATGTATAGTGAGTAGTTTTGTTTGGGTTTCGAGCTTGAAAGGATTCAAGGGGTCAAAAAGGTTTTCAATCTTGGATTTTTCTGGCGGTTAATGGCTATCTCTTCTAGGGTGTTGAGTTCCTAAGGCTTAAAGACTCTCACGCCAAGAGCTTTATGATCCGAGAGGTCTCTTACCTTGACAGAATCCAGAGACCTCTGAAGATCACACCCTAGAGGCTAGTTACCCCTTCCCAAAAGCCATGGAAGTTTGGGGGACTAGTTAAGCCATGTGTTTGAAATCTGTTTTTCCTGCCCTTTAACCTCTCTTTCCACCAGAAGCAATGGGTTGGAAGAGAGGATGAAGGAGTAATCTATACCGAAAGCCACAGATAGATCTTATTTCGTTTTCAAGGCTTAGAGATTCTCACAAAGTGAGTCGATTTATAGTTTTCAACCCAAGCTCGGACCTTTGAAACCCCTAACTATGAATCTCAACCCTGAACCTTCTTTCTTAGCATGTTTACATCCTCTCTCGTCATTCGCTTGATCTTTGATAGCATCCTGGTCGTTAGTTTCGCTGCTCTTACATTTTTAGACGAGATCGATCGTTGTTGCTCGATCTAGTGGTCGATCCACTAGTCGAATTTTAGTAATTCGTAGCTTTGTTCTTAAATTATTCTGTTTGTTCCTCATGCTAGTTTGATCTTTCCTGGTAATTTTAAAATAGTTTTGCATTCCATTTAGTTGCTGCATCTAGTAATTAGGGATTTTCTCAAAACCGATCTTTATTCGCTTAGATTTACACTGCTCTTGCATTCTCTTTGATCTTCCTAGCTCCTAGAAATGGATTGACTCTCACTTGCATACTGTACTACAACCTAAGTGTTGCATTTGAGTTTGATAGCCTCATTGCATCCTCACCCTTGCAAAGAAAGTAGTTATCAGCAATTGATGCATACATGATCAGATTCTCATCTACCCATGTAAACTAACAATGATCCTAAACCCCTCTCATTTATTATCTTTTAAGCTCACTCACCACTTAAAATCTACCTTTTTTCAAAGCAAAAGCTTAGCATTCCCCAATTCAAAACAGAAAGCATATTTTACTTTTTAGGCTAGTGAAAAGGTTGAAAATAATTTGCTCTTTACATATTTCTTATTGGTAGCTCTCTGTTTATTTATATTTATTTATTTATTTTTCTCTTTTTCTTTTATTTTGGTACTTAGGCTCTTTTCTTTTTCTTTTTATTTTTATTTTGAGAGAGCTACCTTCTGAAATTATTAGAGCATAAAATTTTTTAAACACAAACCTTTCACTCAAAACCTTTTTCTTTCTTTCAAAATACCAAACTCTTTTGAAACCGAGAGCATATAAATATGAAAACAACCCTTAAACCCCCAAACTTATTCTAAGGCTAAGTCTAGCTTCAAAATGCAAAGCTAGCAGACATATGAGAACCTAATCATGTCGCCTAAACCTAACACTTTATGCTAAGTTCAAACCGGGAAAAGGCGTCACAATGATGTCACACACAAAAACTTGGCTTCAAAGAAAGGAAAGGGTCAAGGTGGGAGTTCTACTTAGGCTCACAAAGAATGGTAGAAGTAAGAAGAGAGCCTAAATATTTTAAAATCCATGTGTTTATTTTCAAACACATAAGGATGATAATTGAAATTTCAGATTAAGGTTTTCACTTATTAGGACAAGTTTCAAATCATGAGAGTTCAATTCAAGTCACGAAAATCATAGCAAGTGATCCAAGCATGGTAAGAACTTACTTTCAAAGTATGAGCAAAGCATTAGAGAACTACTTAAAAGTTCAAGAAAAAAAGAATGAGAGAGTGTGAAGTTGTTGAAAACATTTAAAGGCTAACAAGAAACAAAATTATGAGTAAAAGAAGTGGTTTCCTGCAAAAGTCTTGGTCAAGGCACATCTTTCATGGTCAAAGATGCTCGCCTTGACCAAGTTTTGAATTTATAAACTGAAAGGAAAAGAATAAAGGAGGGAAAGAAAATGTTACCTCGGCACGAGACCGAGTCCCTTTGGTAGATCTAGGACTCGATCTCATGCCCATAATGGCTTGGATCGAGAGGGTCACTCGATTTAGGACACGATTCGATTTGAATCGAGTCGTGGATCAATTGGCTCTCTCGTTCCATGAGTTTTTGAAATCGCGACTAAGTCCTCCTGATCGAGCCATGCTATCGATTTAGAGGTCGATTCACCTTGGATCGAGTGGTGGATCGAGTTGACTAATCGATCTGTCTATGAGGGACTTTCCCGAGAGAAAAAAGATCGGTCGATCCATTTTTGGATCGATAGATCTAAACTCCAAGAATTTCCCGAGACATTTTAGATCGAGTTCACCACTCGATCAGTCTACTCGATCTCGTCTAGATCGACTACCTCCTCTCGATTCACTAGCTCGATCTAGCAAAGTGATAACTACTTTCTTTTGCAAGGGTGAGGATGCAATGAGGTTATCAAACTCAAATGCAACACTTAGGTTGTAGTACAATGATAATCACTTTTGGTACGGTTTATTATTGCAGTGAGGTTATCAAACTCAAATGCAAGACATGTTGTAGTACAGCAAGCAAGAGAGAGTCAATCCACTTCTAGGATGATAGAGAATTCACAGAGAATACAAGGACTAAAGCCAATCTAAGCGAAATGAGACGGTTTATGAGAAAATATCTAAAAACTAGATGCAGCAACTTAAACAGAATGAAACCTATTTTAAAAATACTAGAAAGGAAGAAACTACCACGAGAAACAAACAGAATAATTAAAGGAGAAAGCTTCGAATTATTAAAATTCGACTAGTGGATCGACCATGAGATCGACCACTAGATCGAGCAGTAACAATCGATCTCGTCTAAAAATGCAAGAACAGTAAAACTAATGACCAGGATGCTATCAGAGATCAAGCGAAAGATGAGATAAGATGTAAAGATGCTAAGAGAAAGGGCGTAGGGTTGAGATTCATGGTCAGGGGTTTCAAAGGTTCGACCTTGGGTTTAAAACTTTAAATCGACTCACTTGGTGAGGATCTCTAAGCCTTGAAAACTAAACAAGATCTATCCGTGGCTTTCGGTATAGATCACTCCTTCATCCTCTCCTCCAAACCCATGGCTTTTGGTGGAAAGAGAGGTCGAAGGGCAAGGAAAACAGATTTCAAACGAATGGCTTAACTAATCCCCCAAACTTCCATGGCTTTTGGGAAGGGGTAACTAGTCTCTAAGGTGTGATCTTTCGAGGCTCCTGGATCCTGTCAAGGTAAGGAACCTCTCGGATCATGAAGCTCTTGGCGTGAGAGTCTTCAAGCATTGAGATCTCAACACCTTAGAAAAGATAGCCTTTGAAAACGTTTAGAAAAACCCCAAGATCGAAACCCTTTTGACCCCTTAATCCTCTCAACCCCGAACCCAAAGAAACTACTCGCTACACATAGAGTAAATCAAGCAAAGCATATGAAACGAGACGATGAACAAGAAAAGAAAACTAGATTGAACAGAAATGATTCGAATACAAAGCTTAAGAAAAACGCGAGTTCAACAATGGTGTTCTTCACGAAAATGAGAGAGAAAACATCAAGGAAAAGATAAGGATCTAAAAAGTTATTATAGGAAAAGGACGTCGCCGCCTTCCCAAAATGCCGAAACAAGCTAATGGTCCCCCCTTTGCTAGCGGCCAAAAACGGTTGAAAGGACAGAGATCGACTCCAAGATCGAGTGGTTCTCTCGATCATATCCGGACATCGTGTCTTCGGCTCGATCTGGGTCTCGATCAACATCTGTGAATCGAGTGTTGCATCCGATCTCAGTATCGATCTTCGGCTGGATCGAGTGGTGTACTCGATCTGACTCTCGCTCTGCATGGCGTCATTTACATCCGTACCGTTTGATCGATTGCTTCACTCGATCCTTGTCTCGATCATTCTCCTTGGATCGTCTGGTTGGCTCGATCTTCTGGTCGATCAACTCTTAGATCGACCGGCCATGCTCGATCTGCTCCTCGATCTCTGATCCTTAGCATATATCCGAGCTCCCACGAACTGCTACATCAGCCTCAACATGTCCACGAACCTCCATGACTTCAAAGCAGCCAGAAACAACCTGAATGTGATGCAAAATGCAAGGAAAATGCGTATGCTGATGCAAGAATGCTCTAGGACCCTAAGTGATGCAATCTAACCTAAAACGTGATACAAATGCATGAAAAGCTAACTAATGAGTATGCAAAATGTATGCAATATGCAATAACATCAACTCCCCCAAACTTACTTCTTGCTTGCCCTCAAGCAACAAAAAATAAGTAAGGAAGAGAGGTTTTCAGAAAAAAATGAATGGGGGTTTAAACATTTTGCAAAGGTGCCTTTCAAATGAATCAATCTCAATGTCCTAGTTAACAGTTCTAAAATGCTATGCTTACACTCATACTCCAAAGAACTTAGCCATACTCATCACACAAAGAAATTCAAATCATGACTCTTCTATTCCTAACAATCAAAGAAACTCATCCTTTAACATTCATTAACATTCAAACCATGAATCAAACTTATGCACTTTAAAGCAAAACACATTTGGCTAAGGGTTTAGGTTATGAGCATTGAATGATCTCATTTGAAAAGGGTTTATAATTAGAACAAGGGTTTCTCTCAAAAATGGTTGAACTTGTGCATAATGCTAAAGGTAAAGACAATTTATGCATACATGATTAGATTCTCATCTACCCATGTAAACTATCAAACGATCCTATACCCCTCTCATTTAAGAAATTTTATCCTCACTCTCCACTTAAGAGTCTACCCTTTTCTTCACAAACTTAGCAATCCCCATTTCAAAACAAAGACATTTTCAAACTTTTTAGGTTAGTGAAAAGGTTTTGAAAAATATTTTTGCTCTTTAGATATTTCTTATTAGTAGCTCTCTTATTATTTTTTTTTCTTTTTCTTTTATTTTTTTATTTGGCACTTAGGCTCTTTTATTTCTTTTTCTCTTTTTTATTTTTTTTATTTTTTTGGGAGAGCTACCTCCTGAAATTTATTAGAGCATACTTAGTTTTTTTTTAAAAACACAACCTTTCATTTAAAATCCATTTGTTTCTTTAAAACACAAAGCTCTTTGAAACCGAGAACAAATAGGAAAGGAAACAACCCCAATGATCCCCCAAACTTATCCTAAACCTATACCTAGCTTCAAAATGCAAAGCTAGCAATCATATGAAAACCAAATCATGTCGCCTAAACCTAACACTTTATGCCAAGTTCAAACCGAAAGGAAGGCCTCACAGAGATGTCACACAAGAACATTTGGCTTCAAAGAAGGGTAAGGTTTAAGGAGGGAGTTCTACTTAGGCTCACAAAGAGTGGTAAAGAGGAAGAAGAGAGCCTAAATATTTTAAAACCATGTGTTCATTTTCAAATGCATAAGAATGATAATTAGAATTTCAAATTAAGGTTTTCACTTATTACGATTAGTTTCAAATCATGAGAGTTCAATTTAAGCCACGAAAATCCTAACAAGTGATCCAAGCATGGTAAGAACTTACTTTCAAAGCATAGACAAAGCATTAGAGAACTACTAACTAGGGCATTGAAACAATTCATAAGTAAAAATACCTTTTTAAGAAATTCTAACCCCTTATGCAAAATGCAAACAACCTAGATGCTATGAGAAACTCTAGACTCAATCCTAACATGTTTTAAAAAGATGAATGCAACTACATGAATCTTTGAAATTTTTTTTAAAAATTTTACCAATTTTTCCTGAACTAAAAACTCAAGGATGCTAAAGGAAAATAAGATCAAAGAACACAAGTCAAATCACACATGTACTCCCCCAAACTTGCTTGACACCGTCCCGGTGGCAAACTCATCCGAAGGAGCATCAAAACACAATGCAAAAAGAAACAAACATGAGCGGTTATATACAATGGAAGAAGGTTGTTACCTCTGGTCTAGTCTCGGCTGGAACTTGAGGATGTTCCAGAGGAGCTAGAGACTATGGTCTTGCCTTTGTCGGCTGGTTCTTGCAGAGAGTGGCGCGCCGGCTGAATGGTGGTTCCTTGGGTCTCGCGGATGACAACTCCACCGGTTGAGAGCCTTCTCTTCTCGGGTTGTTGCACCTCTTGGCTCGCAGCTTTCTTAGGTGAGCCTCCCTGAAGTGCTTTGACCTTCTTTCCAAGCTTCTTGAGCATCTTGCCTTGCCACTTGTTGATCTTCCTTTGCATCTCCACAACCAACGCTAGGAACTTCTCGGTTTTTGTCCTCGGCTCAAAGTCTAGCTTGGGAAGTGTGTAGGCTTCGGGCATCTCATCTTCCGTGGCTGGAGACTCTGACCTTTGATGAGGGGCAATCGCTGAAGCAGGTGGTCCTCCTAAAGGGGCAAAGCATTCTTCTTCCGTTGGGCAAGAACTCGATGTTCCCAACACCAAGCAGCTCGGTTTCATCTTTGTTGGGCAGGATGCACACTCTCTTCTTGTCTTCGTCATCTATGAAGAGGTAGGCGTAGAACCCTTCCGCTGGCGTGCGTCCCAAGCTGTCAGTATTCCTCATGTATGCCTCGTCCATGAAAGCTCTGGTTGGGACATGAGCAAAGTCATGAATGGGCACACCGGCTTGCACGAACAGAGGAGTAAGGAAACCGCCAATGTAAGAGGAAGTTGCCTTGCACCGCAAGGAATAAGCCTTGTATTTCACCAAAGAAGCCGCGAGCACACACCCGTAGTTCACTTCATTGCCGAGTTCATCCTCCATAGGCTCGTCGTTTGCATCCGGATCACACACCAAGTGCTTCACACCTTGGAACAGGAAGCACAGCTCTGTCTTCGTGACCGTAGGAGCAACAGATCTTCCACTAAACGTGTTGGCAATCAGCTTCAGAGTGTACCTCAGCACCGGGCTCCTTACTCGCTTGATCTTGGCGGTGTTGGCCTTGTAGTCTTCATTGCTGATCAGGTCCCAAAAGTCGTCGGCTTTCTTGAAGGCTGGGAACTCGACCTTGTATGCATCCGCGTTGAGACCATAGGCTTGGCATAGCTCAGGGATGGAGAGTGTATAGGCCTAACGTCCAACTTTGAAGTAGAGGCGACCTTGGGAAGGGACGGGTGCGCTAGGATTCTCGTACCGGAACTCCAAGGTGGCAAGGAAGTCTATTGTCACTTCACGAATGGTTGGACAATCCATCCGTGACAGACATCTTAAGCCAATGTTCTTGAGGAGTTGGTCGAAATCCCCAAGAATCCCTAGCTTAGACAACAGCTCTCGAACAGCAAACTTGGTAGGCTCAAACCGAAGCCTTTCCAACCGTTTCTTGTCCCTCTTTTCATCCTTATTCCACCGGACCTTCTCTTGAACTGCCACTTCTTGTCCTTCTCCTTCTTGTGCTTGCTCTTCACTTGTTCTATTTGGGGCCATTTTTCCTGAAACAAGTTTCTACAGAGATTGATAAGCAAACAGCGATTTGATGAGAATGAGAGAAGAGAAGGAGAGAACTTATAAAAACTACCCTAGAATTTTGGGGAATAAATAAAAATCATAGCTAAATAAAGGAGAATCAAATCTTTAGATACTGAAAAATCTAGAATTTTTCCTTTTACTTAGCTAGTTTTTAAAAATCAAAACCGATCCTATATTCTAGAACAAGATCTTGCGATATTATAGGAGATTTTCTAAAATTAAATCATTAAATTTTTGAAAATACCTTTGCAAGAAATGCATAATATCTTTGCTAGCTTTTGAAAACTGAAACTCTCACTCTCTTTGTTTAAAATTTTCGAGAAAAACAGGAATGAGAGGGTGAGAGGTTGTTGAAATATTTAAAGACTAGCAAAACCAAAACAATGGGTAGCAAAAGCGGTTTTTTCTGACAAAGTCTTGGTCAAGGCACATCTTTCATGGTCAAAGATGCTTGCCTTGACCAAGTTTTGAATTCAAAAGTTGGAGGGAAAAGAGTTAATGAGGGAAAGGAAATGTTACCACGGCATGAGATCGAGTCCATTTGGTCGATCTAGGACTCATCTCATGCTCATAATGGCTTAAATCGAGAGGGTTACTCGATTTGAGACTCGATTCATAGTGAATCGAGTCTTGGATCGATTGGCTCTCTCGATCATTGAGATGTTGGCTCCACGGCTAAGTCCTCATGATCGAGCTATCTCCTCGATTTAGGGGTCGATTTGGCATGGATCGAGTGATGGATCGAGTCGAGTGATCGATCTATTTTCAACAGTTTTTCCTGAGAGAAATTAAATCGGTCGATCCAATTTGGATCGATCGATCCTTTTTCGTCAAGGTCGATCTTGTCACTCGTTCTCGTCTAGATCGACTGGCTCCTCTCGATTCACTGACTCGATCTAGCAAAGATCGAGCCAGGATCAGTTGATCTAGCACTCGATCTCTAGCCTAATCTTAACCCCCATCGCCTCTTTTGGACCTCAAAGTCAAGGTTTAGACTCCTTATATCTGTTCCTACACACTTGCAGAATAAAAACATAAAACTGAAAGGGAAATTAAGCAGGAATATGTACAAGATAAACATAGGAATGCCTCCCAAGTGCGCCTTCTTTAACGTCTTTAGCTAGACCTTACTTGGTTTAGGCGGATGGTGGGTCTTGGAGAAGGACCGAGGTACTCTCCTTGTCATAGCTATCTGCCAAGTAGGGCTTCACTCTGTGTCCGTTGACGGTGAATGCACTGCCACTTTTTCCCATAAGAGTAACGGCTCCATAAGGCAACACTTCTTGAATCACGAATGGTCCGCTCCACCTTGAATTCAGCTTGCCCGGGAAGAGTTTGAGCCTCGAGTTGTACAGCAACACTAGTCCTCCTTCCTTAAGCTCCTTGGCAACCAACTTCTTGTCATGAGTCTCCTTAGTCTGCTCCTTGTATATCCGAGAGCTCTCGTAAGCGTTCAGCCTCAACTCATCCAGTTCGTGTAGCTGAATAAGGCGCCTCTCCTGAGCAGTCTTAAGTTCAAAGTTCAGCCTCTTCACAGCCCACAACGCACGGTGTTCCAGCTCAACCTGGAGGTGACAGCCCTTGCCATAGAGTAGAGTAAAAGTAGTTGTACCAATTGGCGTTTTGAAGGCGGTACGGTAGGCCCAAAGAGCGTCGTCCAGCTTCACTGCCCAGTCTTTCCTTGTTGCTCTGACGGTCTTCTCTAGTATAGCCTTGATTTGCCTGTTGGAGACTTCCACTTGACCGCTTGTTTGAGGATGATACGGTGTAGCCACCTTATGCTTAACTCCATACTTTCTCAAGAGGTTCTCAAAGACCTTGTTTATGACGTGGCTTCCTCCATCGCTTATAACAACCTTGGGTACCCCAAACCTCGGGAAGATGATAGTCTTGAACAGCTTGATTACCACCTTAGAGTCATTTGTAGGGGAAGCAACAGCCTCAACCCATTTAGAGATATAATCCACTGCTACTAAGATGTATTTTTTGCCATATGAAGAAGGAAATGGCCCCATGAAGTCTATCCCCCACGCGTCGAACACGTCAACCTCGAAGATAGGAACTTAAGGCATTTTGTTCCTCTTAGTGATATTCCCTGCTCGTTGACATGCCTCACAGCTCTTCACAAACTCGTGTGCATCTTTAAAAATGGACGGCCACCAGAAACCGGCTTGCAACACTTTCGAGGCAGTCTTGAATGAGGCGAAGTGTCCTCCGTAGGAAGTGCCATGGCAATGATAGAGGATGTCCCTGGCTTCTTCCTTTGTAACACATCTCCGGTACAAGCTGTCTACTCCTCTCTTGTATAAGTAGGGCTCGTCCCAAAAGTAGTCACTAGCCTCTCTCATAAACCGCTTCTTGTGATAGCTGTTGAGATGTGTTGGCTCCTCACCACACGCTAGATAGTTCACTACATCAGCATACCACGGTAGATCCTCCTCTTTGAAACTCAACACCTCCTCAAACCTCCCTTCTAGCTTTCCACAAACAGCCGTAGTAACTGCCATAAGCTGCTCTTTTGGAAGAGAGTCATCTAAGGGGAGAGACTCGTTGATCCTTAGCCGTGAGTGATGGTCAGCGACTCCGTTTTCTATCCCTTTCTTGTCTTTAATCTCCATGTCAAACTCCTGGAGTAAGAGAATCCATCTTAAGAGCCGAGGCTTGGTGTCTTTCTTCGAGTAGATGTATCGCAAGGCAGCGTGATCCGTGTATACAATAGCCTTGGAACCCACGAGATACGATCTGAACTTCTCAAAGGCGAAGACCACTGCAAGCAACTCCTTCTCCGTAGTGGTGTGTCTTGATTGCGTGTCATCCAAGGTTCTTGAAGCATAGTAGATCACGTGTAGCTTCTTGTCTTTCTTCTGACCAAGAACGGCTCCTACGGCGTAGTCACTAGCATCACACATGATCTCAAAGGGAAGAGACCAGTCTGGTGCTTGGACTATAGGAGCTGATGTAAGGGCTTCCTTGATGGTCACGAAAGCTTTCAAACACTCCTAATCAAACTCAAACTCTGCTTCCTTGCACAACAGCCGTGTAAGAGGGCGTGCAATCTTGGAGAAATCTTTGATGAAGCGCCTATAGAACCCTGCGTGTCCCAAGAAGCTTCTGACTCCCTTAACATTAACCGGCGGCTCAAGACCCATCATGACCTCAACCTTAGCCTGATCAACCTCAATGCCCTTCTCTGATATCTTATGACCAAGCACGATCCCTTCCTTAACCATAAAGTGGCATTTCTCCCAGTCCAGCACCAAGTTTGTCTCTTCACAACGTTTTAGTACCCTGCAAAGATTCAACAAACACGCAGGAAAGTACGCACCATAGACAGAGAAATCATCCATGAACACCTCATCTCCTCTATAAGATCGGAGAAGATCGACATCATACACCGCTGAAACGTAGCCGGTGCATTACACAATCCAAACGGCATCCTTCGATATGCAAAGGTACCGTAAGGACATGTGAAGGTCGTCTTCTCCTGATCATTTGGGTGAATAGGTATTTGAAAGAAACCGCTATACCCATCGAGAAAACAGTAGTAAGGGTGATTAGCAAGTCTCTCAAGCATTTGATCAATAAGAGGCAAGGGGAAATGGTCTTTCCTAGTCGCAAGGTTGAGTTTCCTATAATCAATACACATCCTATGACCAGTGATGGTTCTAGTAGGAATAAGCTCATCCATTTCATTCCTTATGACCGTGATCCCTCCCTTCTTAGGCACCACATGTACAGGAGAAACCCACGTGCTGTCACTTATGAGATAGATCACGTCAGCCTTTAAAAGCTTAAGGATTTCCTTCTTAACAACCTCTTTCAAATTAGGATTCAAACGCCTCTGATGTTCTATAGAGGAGGCGTTCTCATTATCCAAGTGAATCCTATGAGTGCAAAGCATTGTTGAAAGGCCCTTGATGTCACTTAAAGAGTACCCAATGGCCTTCTTATACTTTCTCAGCTCAGTCAGGAGCGAGTGCAACTCATCATCACTAAGGTTTTCATTCACAATCACGGGATAGGTGTTATTAGGCCCTAAGAAAGCATACCTTAGCCCTTTTGGGAGCTCCTTAAGGTCCACCTTTGGGGCTAACAGCTCACTCCAGTCATCCTCGTGGCTGTTGTTGTTGCTTTCCTCCTTGGAACTCTCCTTTGAACCCGAGGCATGGCCCTTCAGACTGCTTTCCTCCATCGCTATCCCTTCTGAGATCGAGTCCTCCGGTCGATTCTCCTCTCGATGTCGTCTAGATCGAGCCATTTCGCTCGATTCACTTACTCGATTTGATGTGGATCGAGTAAGGGATCGAGACGCTAAGTCGATCTTTTAATTGGACTCCAAAATGATCGGGAGGTCTCTCTCGATCACCGACTCGATTGTTTTTCCTGATCGAGCGTTCTTCTCGATCTGTCCGTCGATTGTTGCACCGGATCGAGTTGTGTTCTCGATTACCTTGTCGATCTGACTCCTGGATCGAGTGATAGCGTCGATCTCGGGGTCGATCTCTAGGCAGCAACCTTCTTCATTCTTAACAATCCTCCTAGAATCCAGCAGGTTCACGTACTCTTGGGTTCTCTGGTCCACATAGCCAAACTTCCCTGGCTCCTTAGTCAGTGCTAGCTTGAGATGGTCTTCTAGAGCCAGCTCTTCCAGCAGCTCATCCGCTTAAGCATCCATCGTTTCAATATAGAAAGCTTGCCCTTCAATGGTCGGCTTCTTCAGAACCTCGTTGATGTCGAAGTCAAGCCTGATCTCCTTTCCCAAATGCAAGGCAATCTTCCCATTTTTCACATCTATGATAGCCCCGGCGGTTGCAAGGAACGGTCTCCCTAAGATGAGTGGATCCTTAGGCAATTCATCCATCTCCAACACTACGAAGTCCGTAGGCACGTTCACACCACTGATTCGCACCGGTAAATCTTCAAGCAGCCCCACTGGTAGCCTCACACTCCTATCAGCCAGTAGCAACGAGATCCGACAGTCTTTGAAACGAGTAAAACCAAGCTTCTTAGCCACGGAGTGAGGCATCAGGTTTATGCTAGCTCCGAGATCACATAAGCAACTCTTGAACTCTAGAGGACCTAAAGCGCAGGGTATAGTGAAGCTTCCAGGGTCTCCCAACTTCTTAGGGACTATCTCCTTATGTATAACAGCACTACACTCTTCACTTAGAACAAGTACCTCTTTGCTTTCCTTATTCTTCTTCACGAGAGTGTCTTTGAAGAATTTGGCGCATTTAGGCATCATTGCAAGGCAATCAACGAGAGGTAGCTTGATCTCCACGTCCTTAAGATGCTTCTCAAAGAGGATTATATGCTTCTCTATGAGTTGCTTCTTGAAGCGACCAGGAAAAGGCAGCTTAGGTACATAAGGTGGAGGCACATAAGCATTCTTCTCCTTAGTGGTTTGCTCAGCTTTCTTCTCAGCCACTGCTTTGTCTCCTCTTCTTGGGCCTTGGATCCAAACGTTGTCAAAGTTAATCTCATCATCTTCAGCCGAAGGTTTACCATCCCCCTCTTGAATTACAACGTCCTCGTTGTTCTTTGTAGAGACTGGAGGTTCGAGCTCTTTACCGCTTCTCAACGTTATGGCATTAGCATACTCCTTGGGATTCTTCTCACACTTTCCCAGAAGACTGTTCTGACCACTCGTACTCGCTTTCCCTTTCTCCAGCTGCTTGATCTTGTTGTTTAAGTTGGTGATCTGAGTGGAGAAGTCGGTGAGAGATGAGTCTAGGCGAGTGTTCATCTCGGCGAACTTCTGGTTTGTAGAGGCTTGCCCTTGTATTAGCTGTTGAAACATTGCTTGAACCGGATCAACTTGTTGTTGCATCGGTTGTTGCTGTTGAGGTGCAAAGCCCGGAGGGTAGTTAGGTGTATAACCCTTGTTGTTTTGATGTTGCCTTTGGAAGTTGCTCTGCCCTTGACCTTGGAAACCACCACTAGGTTGAAAACCTTTGTTGTAAGGGATGAAAGGTTTTGCTTGCTGAGCAGGGTACACTTGATCTTTAGGGTTGGCTACGTTGGTGCTTCGGTAAGAGAGGTTGTTGTTCTGGTAGCCTTGGTTGTAGCCTTGAGACTTGTAATTGTTCTGTCCCGCCACCCAATTGGCTTCTTCTTGGCTAAACTCTAACTCCTCTTGGTTCTTATCAGCTTCACCAACAAAGTGAACATGCTTCTGATTGGCTAACACCAGCTTATCTATCTTCTCATGCAAAGATTTGAGCTCCTTCTTGTGAGACTCTATCTCAGATCCTCTCGGTGCACGGTCATAATCTTCAGCATAGTTTCCATCACTCAACGCCAAGTTTTCTATCAGCTCAATGCCCTCTTCTACCTCCTGACCTAGGAAGTTCTCTTTGCTAGCTGTGTCAAGCAATAACCGGATCTTTGGTGAAGCGCCACGGTATATGGTACTGAGTAGTGTCTCCTCGCTGAACTCGTGATGAGGACATTGGATTGTGTAGTCTTTAAAACGCTTCATTGCCTCGTTAAATGTCTCATTGTTCCTTTGAGTGAAACCGCTGATTTCGCTTCTCAACCGTGCTGTCCTGGTGCTGGAGAAGAACTTTGAGAGGAATGCCTTCTTACACTCAGCCCATGATGTGATGGTGCCTTGTGGGAGGGTCTTCTCCCAATGTCTAGCCTTGTCTCCAAGTGAAAAGGGGAAGAGACACAGCTTGAAAGCATCTTCGGATATACCATTGATCTTTATCATCCCACATACTTGCTCGAAGTTGTCTAGGTGCTCCAAGGGGTCTTCCATTGCTAAGCCGTGGAACTTGTTGTGTTGCACCATTGAGATGAAACCTGGCTTGATCTCGAAGTTGTTGTTTTGTACAGGAGGAGGAGTGATCCCAAACCTATTGTGATGAGTATTGGGAGCATCTCCGGCTCCTATGATCCTTGGGGGTCTAGCCGCGTGTTGGGGGTTTCCATTGCCCCATCCTGCTGCCCCGTGAGCTGGAGGAGGTCCTTCTGGATGATCGTGTTCAGCCATAGCTTCAAAGTCAACCAAACCGTGCTGAACAATCTCCTCAAAGGCTTTTGTTTGTTCTCTGACTCTCCTTTGCCGTGAGTGACCAAGCTGATGAATGTTGTCTAAGGGTTGTAGTAGATTGTTGTCTCCCCTTGAACGAAGATTCATGTACCTGAAAACACACGTTTGAGAGTAGAATGATTAGTAACTTGAAAAAGGTAAAGACTTAGTCTTTGCTAAGACCCAAATTTTTATGTTCTCTAAACAGTCCTAGAATGGCAATGGCACCATTTGATAATCACTTTTTGGACGGTTTATATTGCAGTGAGGTTATCAAACTCAAATGCAAGACATGTTGTAGTACAACAAGCAAGAGAGAGTCAATCCACTTCTAGGATGATAGAGAATGCACAGAGAATACAAGGACTAAAGTAAATCTAAGCGAAATGAGACGGTTTATGAGAAAATCTCTAAAAACTAGATGCAGCAACTTAACATAATGGAACCTATTTTAAAAATACTAGAAAGGAAGAAACTACCACGAGAAACAAACAGAATAATTAAAGGAGAAAGTTTCGAATTATTAAGATTCGGCTAGTGGATCGACCATGAGATCGACCACTAGATCGAGCAGTAACAATCGATCTCGCCTAAAAAAGCAAGAACAGTAAAACTAATGACCAGGATGCTATCAGAGATCAAGCGAAAGATGAGATAAGATGTAAGGATGCTAAGAGAAAGGGCCTAGGGTTGAGATTCATGGTTAGGGGTTTCAAAGGTTCGACCTTGGGTTTGAAACTTTAAATCGACTCACTTGGTGAGGATCTCTAAGCCTTGAAAACTAAAGAAGATCTATCCGTGGCTTTCGGTATAGATCACTCCTTCATCCTCTCCTCCAAAGCCATGGCTTTTGGTGGAAAGAGAGGTCGAAAGGCAAGGAAAACAGATTTCAAACGAATGGCTTAACTAATCCCCCAAACTTCCATGGCTTTTGGGAAGGGGTAACTAGTCTCTAAGGTGTGATCTTCCGAGGCTCCTGGATCCTATAAAGGTAAGGAACCTCTTGGATCATGAAGCTCTTGGCGTGAGAGTCTTCAAGCATTGAGATCTCAACACCTTAGAAGAGATAGCCTTTGAAAACGTTTAGAAAAACCCCAAGATCGAAACCCTTTTGACCCCTTAATCCTCTCAACCCCGTACCCAAAGAAACTACTCGCTACACATAGAGTAAAAAAACTAGATTGAACAGAAATGATTCGAATACAAAGCTCAAGAAAAACGCGAGTTCAACAATGGTGTTCTTCACGAAAACGAGAGAGAAAAACATAAAGGAAAAGATAAGGATCTAAAAAGTTATTATAGGAAAAGGACGTCGCCGCCTTCCCAAAATGCCGAAACAAGCTAATGGTCCCCCCTTCGCTAGCGGCCAAAAACGGTTGAAAGGACAGAGATCGACTCCAAGATCGAGTGGTTCTCTCGATCATATCCGGACATCGTGTCTTCGGCTCGATCTTGGTCTCGATCATCATCGGCGAATCGAGCGTTGCATTCGATCTCGGTATCGATCTTCGGCTGGATCGAGTGGTGTACTCGATCTGACTCTCGCTCTGCATGGCGTCATTTACGTCCGTACCGTTTGATCGATTGCTTCACTCGATCCGTGTCTCGATCATTCTCCTTGGATCGCCTGGTTGGCTCGATCTTCTGGTAGATCAATTACCAGATCGACCGGCCATGCTCGATCTGCTCCTTGATCTCTGATCCTTAGCATATATCCGAGCTCCCACGAACTGTTACATCAGCCTCAACATGTCCATGAACCTCCATGACTCCAAAGCAGCCAGAAACAACCTGAATGTGATGCAAAATGCAAGGAAAATGCGTATGCTGATGCAAGAATGCTCTAGGACCCTAAGTGATGCAATCTAACCTAAAACGTGATACAAATGCATGAAAAGCTAACTAATGAGTATGCAAAATGTATGCAATATGCAATAACATCAATGATGAGTTGCACTTGCTCTTAACTGAGTTGAGAAAGTATAGGAAGGCCATTGGGTACTCTCTAAGTGACATCAAGGGCCTTTCACCAATGCTTTGCACTCATAGGATTCACTTGGATAATGAGAACGCCTCCTCTATAGAACATCAAAGGTGTTTGAATCCAAATTTGAAAGAGGTTGTTAAGAAAGAGATTCTTAAGCTTTTTGAGGCTGACATGATCTATCCCATCAGTGACAGAACGTGGGTTTCTCCCGTACACGTGGTTCCTAAGAAGGGAGGGATCACGGTCATTAAGAATGACAAAGATGAGCTTATACCTACTAGGACTATTACTGGACACCGTATGTGTATTGATTATATGAAGCTTAATCTTGCTACTAGAAAGGATCATTTTTCCTTGCTTTTTATTGATCAAATTCTTGAAAGACTCGCTAATCACCCCTACTATTGCTTTCTTGATGGATATAGTGGATTTTTCCAAATACCAATCCATCCCAATGATCAGGAGAAGACGACATTTACATGCCCTTATGGCACCTTCGCATATCGAAGGATACCATTCGGGTTGTGTAACGCACCGGGTACGTTTCAGCGGTGTATGATGTCGATCTTCTCCGATCTTATAGAAGAGATGGTAGAAGTGTTTATGGATGACTTCTCGGTCTATGGTGCGTCCTTTTCTGCGTGTTTGTTGAATCTTTGCAGGGTACTAAAGCGTTGTGAGGAGACAAACTTAGTGCTTAATTGGGAAAAATGCCACTTCATGGTGAAGGAGGGAATCGTGCTTGGACACAAGATATCAGAGAAGGGTATTGAAGTCGACAAAGCAAAAATTGATGTGATGACAAGCCTTGAGCCGCCAGTTAACGTCAAAGGAGTGAGAAGTTTCTTGGGACACGCCGGCTTCTACAGGCGCTTCATTAAAGACTTCTCTAAGATTGCACGCCCTCTCACGCGGCTGTTGTGCAAGGAGGCTGAGTTCGTCTTTGATGAGGAGTGTTTGCAAGCTTTCATGACCATCAAGGAGGCCCTAGTATCCGCCCCTATAGTGCAAGCACCAGACTGGACTTTACCTTTCGAGATCATGTGTGATGCTAGTGACTATGCTGTGGGAGCCGTTCTAGGCCAAAGGAAGGATAAGAAGCTGCACGTGATTTACTATGCTTCAAGAACCTTGGATGACACGCAAACGAGGTATACCACTACGGAAAAGGAACTATTGGCGGTTGTATTCGCCTTTGAGAAGTTCAGGGCTTACCTCGTGGGTTCTAAGACCATTGTTTACACGGATCACGCAGCTTTTCGTTATATATATTCCAAGAAGGACACTAAGCCGAGGCTTTTGAGGTGGATCCTCTTACTTCAAGAATTTGACATGGAAATCAAGGACAAGAAAGGGATAGAGAACGGCGTTGCTGACCATCTCTCTCGGTTAAGGATCAACGAGTCTCTTCCTTTAGATGATTCTCTCCCCGAAGAACAACTCATGGCAATCACTACAGCTGTTTGTGGGAGCTTAGAGGCGCGGTTTGAGGAAGTTCTGAGCTTCAACAAGGAGGATCTCCCTTGGTACGCATATATTGTGAACTACTTGGCATGTGGGGAAGAGCCGTCGCTTCTTGACAACTACCACAGGAAGAAGTTCATGAGAGACGTGAGCCACTACTATTGGGATGACCCCTATTTATACAAGAAAGGAGTGGACAGCCTGTACAGAAGATGCGTGACAAAGGAGGAAGCGAGAGACATCATCTTTCATTGCCACCGGTCTTTGTATGGAGGGCATTTTGCTTCATTCAAAACCGCCACTAAGGTCTTACAAGCCGGCTTCTAGTGGCCGTCCATCTTCAAAGACACCCATGAGTTCCTGATGAGCTGCGAAGCATGTCAAAGAGCAGGGAATATTACTAAGAGGAATGAGATGCCTCAAGTTCCCATATTTGAGGTAGACGTCTTTGACGCGTGGGGCATAGACTTCATGGGGCCGTTTCCTTCATCATATGGCAACAAGTTCATACTAGTACCTGTTGATTACGTCTCTAAGTGGGTTGAGGCCATTGCTTCCCCAACAAACGACTCTAAGGTGGTGATCAAGCTACGGAGGGAGCCATTTCATCAACAAGCTGTTTGAAAATCTGCTAAAGAAGTATGGCGTGAAGCATAAGGTAGCTACGCCTTACAATCCTCAAATGAGTGGCCAAGTGGAGGTCTCTAACCGTCAGATAAAGGCGCTACTCGAAAGAACTATTGGGACAACTCGGAAGGATTGGGCAGTGAAGTTGGATGACGCTTTGTGGGCGTACCGGACTGCTTTCAAAACGCCTGTTGGTACCACTCCTTTCACTCTTCTCTACGGCAAAGGATGTCACCTTCCTGTTGAGCTGGAACATAGGGCGTTGTGGGCTGTAAAGCGGCTGAATTTTGATATGAAGATGGCTCATGAGAAGCGGTTGATCAAGTTGCACGAGCTTGATGAGCTAAGGCTGGACGCTTACGAAAGCGCTAGGATCTACAAGGAACGTACCAAGGCTGCTCATGACAAGAAGCTGGTACCTAAAGAGCTTAAGGAAGGGAGTTTGGTGCTGCTTTACAACTCGAAGCTCAAGCTCTTTCCAGGGAAGCTAAAGTCACGGTGGAGCGGTCCGTATGAAATCAATGAAGTATTACCTTACGGAGCTGTCACGTTGCTCGGCAAGAGTGGGAATGCATTCACAGTGAACGGACACAGAGTTAAGCCATACATGACGAGTGCGTTTGACAAGGAGAGCACCTTAATGCTTCTCCAAGACCCACCAATTACCTAAACCAAGTAAAGTCTAGCTAAGGACGTTAAAGAAAGCGCACTTGTGAGGCATTCCCATGTCTATCCTTGCTTTATTTCTTTTCCAGTTTTATGTTTTTATCTTATGAGTGTGTAGGAACAAGTATGAGAGACGCAGATCATGATCTGAGTTCCAAAAGGAGTAAGAAGGGGGCGAGAATAAGCTAGAGATCGAGTGCTAGATCGACTCATCCTGGCTCGATCTTTGCTAGATCGAGCTGGTGAATCGAGAGGAGTCAGTCGATCTAGACGAGATCGAGTAGACAGATCGAGTGAAGAAGTCGATCTATTTTCTCTCGGGAAAGTCCTTCATAGACGGATCGATCAGTCAACTCGATCCATCACTCGATCTAAGCTAAATCGACCCCCGAATAGATAGTATGGCTCGATTACGAGGACTAAGCCGTGATTTCAGAAACTCAAGGAACGAGAGAGCAAATCGATCCACGACTCGATTCAAATTGAATCACGTCCCAAATCGAGTAACCCTCTCGATCCAAGCCATTATGGGCATGAGATCGAGTCCCAGATCGACCAAAAGGACTCGATCTCGTGTCGAGGTAACAATTTCTTTTCCCTCTCTCTCTCTTTCCCTCCAATTTTTAAATTCAAAACTTGGTCAAGGCAGGAATCTTTGACCATGAAAGATGTGTCTTGACCAAGACTTTTGTCAGAAACCACTTCTTTTACTCATAGTTTTGTTTTTGTTAGCCTTTAAATGTTTTCAACAACTTCACACTCTCTCAGTCTTGTTTTCTCGAGTTGCTAAGTAAAAGAGAGTGTGAGTTATTTATTTTCTAAAGGCTAACAAGCATTTTTGACAATATTTGCAAAGGTATTTTCGGATTTTTGAA
The DNA here is from genome assembly GCA_911865555.2 of Thlaspi arvense. Taxonomy (NCBI): domain Eukaryota; kingdom Viridiplantae; phylum Streptophyta; class Magnoliopsida; order Brassicales; family Brassicaceae; genus Thlaspi; species Thlaspi arvense. The sequence continues at coordinate 27,489,119 of OU466860.2, forward strand.
AATCTTTAGGAAAATCTCCTTTTATTTCGCAATTGATTGTTTTAGATGCTAGGGCGGTTTTGAATTTTTTAAAACTAGCTTAATGATAGGAAAAATTGCGGATTTTCTAGTATCTGTAGATCTGATTCTCTATTATTTTGCTATAATTTTTATAAGTTCTCCAAAATTCTAGGGTGTTAGCTATCGATTTTCTTCTTTGCTTCTCTCTTTCTCTCAACATATCGCCTATTTGCTCATTGCTTTGCTTGAGAACCTTGTTTCAGGCGCAATGGCCCCCAAGAGAACGAGAGACGAGACAGCACAAGAGGGAGAAGGTCAAGAGGTAGCTGTTCAAGAAAGGGTTCGCAGGAGCAAAGATGAGAAGAGAGACAAGAAGCGGCTGGAGAGGCTTCGGTTCGAGCCTACCAAATTCGCGGACAGAGGGCTACTTGCTAGGCTGGGGATTCTTGGAGATTTTGACCAACTCCTCAAGAACATTGTCTTAAGATGTCTGCCACGAATGGATTGCCCAACCATTCCAGAAGTGACAATAGACTTCCTTGTCTCGTTGGAGTTTGGTTACGAGAACCCTAGCGTCCTTGTTCCTTCACAAGGCCGTCTCTCTTTCAAGGTCGGACGTCAAGCTTTCAGCCTCTCAATCCCCGAGCTGTGTCAAGCATATGGTCTCAACGCAGCCGCCACCAAGATCGAGTTCCCCTCCTTCACGCGCGCAAACGATTTTTGGGACCTGATCAGCAACGATGACTACAAGGCCAACACCGCCAAAATCAAGAGAGTGAGAAGCCCGGTGCTGAGGTACACCTTGAAGCTAATCGCCAAAACTTTCAGCGGATGGTTAGTTGCTCCCACGGTCACGAAGACCGAGCTTTCCTTCTTGTTCCGACGGAGAATGACGAGCCTATGGAGGATGAACTCGGTGATGACGTGAACTATGGGTGCGTACTTGCTGCTTCTTTGGTTAAGTATATAGCATATGCCTTGCGGTGCAAGGCAAGCTCTTCATTCATTGGCGGCTTCCTCTCACCTCTATTCGTGCAAGCCGGCGTACCAATACACGAGTTCACACCCATCCTTGCTAGAGCCTTCATGGATGAGATCTACATGAGGAATACCGACAGCTTGGGACGCACGCCAGCAGAAGGGTTCTACGCTTACCTTTTCATCGACGCGGATAATGAGAAGAGAGTGAGCATCCTGCCAAACAAAGAAGAGACCGAGCTGCTTGGTGTTGGGAACATCGAGTTCTTGCCAACCGTAGAGGAGTGCTTTGCTCCTCTAGGAGGAACGCCTGTCCAAGCAATCGCTCCACGCCCACGGTCTGAGTCCCCTGCCACGGAAGATGAGATACCCGAGGCCTACACCCTTCCCAAGATCAATTTCGAGCCAAGAACCAAGACGGAGAAGTTCCTAGCATCTGTTGTGGAAATGCAAAGGAAAATCAACAAGTGGCAAGGCAAAATGCTCAAGAAGCTTGCCAAGAAGGTCAAATCGCTTCAAGGTGGCTCGCCTAAGAAGGCTGCAAGTAAGGAGGTTTAACAACCCGAGAAGAGGAGGCTTTCAACCGGTGGAGTTGTCATCCGTGAGACTCAAGGCAGCAACATTCAACCGGCGTGCCTCTCTTTTCAAGAGCCAGGCTCCAAAGGCAAGGCCGTAGTATCTACCTCCTCTAGACCATCCTCAAGTTCCAGCCGTGACTAGACCCGAGGTAACAACCTTCTTCCATTGTATATAGCATTCATGTTTTCTTGATTTTGCTTTGTGTTTTGAACTCTCTCGAACGTGTTTGCCACCGGGACGGTGTCATTCAAGTTTGGGGGAGTATGTGTGTGGTTTGACTTGTTTATTTTGATCTTATTTTATCTTTGCATAACTTGAGTCTTGCATGCATCTAAGGCATAAAAAAGAAAAGGAAAAAAATGGTAAAAGTTTTAAAAGTTTTAAAAAATTTCAAAAAAATTCATGTAGTTGCATTCATCTTGTTAAGCATTTTAGGATTGAGTCTAGAATTTTTAAGCATCTAGGTTGTTTACATTTGCATAAGGGGTTAAAGTTTTCTTTAAAATGTGTTTTATGCTTATGAATGGTTCTCTAATGTTTTGCTCACACTTTGAAAGTAAGTTCTTACCATGCTTGGATCACTAGTTTTGATTTTCGTGACTTGAATTGAACTCTCATGATTTGAAACTTGTCCTATTAAGTGAAAACCTTAACTTGAATTTTTAAATATCATTCTTATGCACTTGAAAATGAACAAATGGATCTTAAAAGTATTTAGGCTCTCTTCTTCCTTTTACCACTCTTTGTGAGCCTAAGTAGAACTCCTACCTTGACCCTTACCTTTCTTTGAAGCCAATTTTTCGTGTGTGACATTATTGTGAGGCCTCTTCCGGTTTGAACTTAGCATAAAGTGTTACGTTTAGGCGACATGATTAGGTTCTCATATGTTTGCTAGCTTTGCACTTTGAAGCTAGATGTAGGCTTAGGATAAGTTTGGGGGATCATTGGGGTTGCTTTCATATTTATATGCTTTCGGTTTCAAAAGAGTTTGGTTTTGAAGTAAGAAAAAGGTTTTAAGTGAAAGGTTTTGTGTTTAAAAATTACAGTGGTCCAATAATTTCAGAAGATAGCTCTCTCAAAAATAAAATAAAAATATATATGTAAAAGAGCCTAAGTGCCAAAATAAAATTAAAAAAAAAAGAAAAAGAAAGAAATAAAAAGCAAAAAAGAAAAAAATATAATAAGAGGGCTATCAATAGGAAAGATATAAGGAGCTTAATATTGCTTTTACCTTTAGCATTATGCATAAAGTTCTTACCATTTTCGAGAGAAACCCTTTGCTTAAAATAAACCCTCTTTAAAAATGAGATCATTCTATGTTCATAGCCTTTACCCTTAGCCAAATGTGTTTTGCTTTAAAGTGCATAAGTTTGATTCATGGTTCGGTCATTAATGAATGTTAAAGGATGAGTTTCTTTGATTGTTTGGAATACGAGAGTCATGATTTGAAATTCTTTGTGCAATGAGTATGGCTAAGTTCTTTGGAGTATGAGTGTATGTATTGCATTTTTGAACTGGTAACTAGGACAATGAGATTGATTCATTCGAAAAGCACCTTTGCAAGAAGCTTATACCCCCGTTTGTTTTAAAACCTCTCTCCCTTCTTTAATTTTGTTTGCTTGAGGGCAAGCAAAAGGTAAGTTTGGGAGAGTTGATATAGCTGCATATTCCATGCATTTTGCATACATATAAGCTAGTTTCTCACGCATATACATTGCTTTTTAGGTTAGTTTGCATCACTTTAGGTCCTAGAGTGTTCCTGCACCAGCATATGCATATTTCTTGCATTTTGCATCACAAACAGGTTGTTTTCGAAAACTTTGGAGCCTTGGAGGGTTCGTGGACGTGTTGAGGCTCCTGAGGAAGTTCGTGGGACTTGAAGAATTCGGGAATGCTTGCTAAGGAGGTTCGAGCATGGCCGGTCGATCTAGATGAGATCGACCAGAAGATCGAGTAGCCCAGCCGATCCACCAAAAAAGATCGAGACGGAGATCGAGTGAAGCGATTGATTAAGGAGTACGGACGTGAATGACGCCATGCAGAGCGAGAGCCGGATTGAGTCCACCACTCGATCCTCCAAAGATCGACTCCAAGATTGAACGAAACACCCGATCCACCGAGGAAGATCGAGACGAAGATCGAGCTGAAGGCACGATGTCTGAAGATGATCGATAGAGATGCTCGATCCCGAAGTGGATCTCAGCGTACTTTAACCGCTTTTGGCCGCTAGCGAAGGGGGGACCATCGAGTGTTTGGCCTGTTTTGGCAAGTCGTCGAGCATGCTTTTGAGAACACGTTTTCATTTTTATCTTTTTATCATCTTTTTCTCTCTGCTCGAAGGCGATTTCGCCATTGTTGGATTTTGAAGCTTTTCTTGCTTTTGTATCGAATCGTTTAAGTTTAATCGATCGTCTTTCATTTTCATCGTTTCATCTTTCATGCTTTGCTTGATTTACTTAATGTGTAGTGAGTAGTTTAATCGGGGTTTGGGGTTGAGAGGATTTCAAGTTTGGAGTTTTCTTGTTCTTAATGGCTTTCTTTTCTAGGTTGTTGAGTTCTTAAGGCTTAAAGAGTCTCACGCCAAGATCTATATGATCAGAGAGAGCTCTTACCTTGACAGGATCCAGAGATCTCTGAAAGTCACATCCTAGAGGCTAGTTACTCTTTCCCAAACGCCATGGTAGTTTAGAGGACTAGTTAAGCCGCGTGTTTGAGATCTGTTTTCTTTGCCTCTCAATCTCTTTTTCCGCCAAACGCCATGGGTCTGGAGGAGAGAATGAGAGAGTGATCCATACCACACGCCATGGATGGGTCTTGTTTTGTTTTCAAGGCTTAGAGAACCTCACAAAGTGAGTAGATCTAGAGTTTTCAAACCAAGTTTGATCCTTTGAAACCCCTGAACGTGAATCTCAACCCTAGACCCTCTTTCTTAGTATTCTTACATCTTTGCTAGTCATTCGCTTCTTACCTGTTGCATCCTGGTCATTAGTTTCGTTGCGCTTGAACTTATAGACGAGATCGATCTTTGTTGCTCGATCTAGTGGTCGATCCTGTGGTCAATCCACTAGTCGGTTTTTATAAATTCATAGGTTTGCATTTTAATCATTCTGTTTGTTCGTCGTGGTAGTTCACTCTTTAATAGTAATTTTAAAATAGTTTTGCCTTGCATTTAGTCGTTGCATTTAGTTTTTAGGAATTTTACAAAATCATTCATCATTTGCCTAGCTTTACATTCTCACTGATCTTTCTAGCTCCTAGGATTGGATTGATACTCGCTTGCATACTTAACTACAACTAAGTGTTGCATTTGAGCTTTGATACATCATTGCATACACTCTGCAAAAGAAACCTGTTATCTGGCTCGCCCTCGGGATCAGAGCCCGAGAGGTGGAAGCCCGCAGCGATTCCCAACTCGTTGCGAACCAATTCGATGGAACTTACGAAACAAAAGTTGAACGAATGGAAGCATACCTGCATGTCGTCCGCAAACTGACGAAACAATTCGACAGCTTTGAGCTGACCTAAATTCCCCGCGGGGAGAACACCTCAGCAGATGCCCTGGCATCCCTGGCATCGACCTCGGACCCAGCGGTCAAAAGGATCATACCCGTGGAAGGAATCGAAAAAACGAGTATTAACATAGCCGTTAAAGCAGCAGCCGGCGAAACATTAGCCATATCAAACAAGGCATCAGCCAGCACGAAGGAACCTTCCAACGAGCCCGCGTCGACAAACGAAACGGATGTACCAGACGCAGAGAACCCGAATCCCGATCCAGACCCTGATGCGAACGAGCAAACCGCATTGAACGCAACCTGCACCGACAGACGGTTCGTCGCGGACGAAGACTTCCACGCTCGCCCGGACTGGCGAATCCCGATCTTCGAATACATCCAAAATGGCACCTTGCCGGACGACAAGTGGGAAGCCTGAAAACTGAGAACCAAAAGCTCCCGCTACTGTATAATCGATGAAAAACTATACAAACACAGCTTATCAAAGCCGTACTACAGATGTATCCACGGCATCGAAATCCTGGCCATCCTGTCCACCACTCACGACGGTGTGTGTGGCAGCCACTCCAGTGGACGAACCTTGGCCATAAGGATCAAGAAACATGGGTACTTCTGGCCAACGCTGATTGCGTACTGTGAAAGCTACGCTGCAAAATGCGACGACTGCTAGAAGCACGCGCCAGCAATCCATCAACCAACCGAAAGCCTCTCGTCCATCAGCGCCCCATACCCATTCATAAGATGGTCTATGGATATTGTAGGGCCAATGGTCCCCTCGGGACCAAAACAGTTAAGGTTCATGTTGGTCCTAACAGACTACTTCACCAAATGGGTAGAAGCAAGAGCCTACCAGCAAACGACTGATGTCGACGTACAAGACTTCATATGGCAAGATATAATATGCAGACACGGTCTCCCGTACGAGATCGTAATGGACAACGGCCCGCAATTTATATCAAAAGACTTCAAGGACTTCTGCAAAACGTGGCATATACAGATATCCTACTCCACACCCAGGTACCCGCAGGTAAACGGCCAGGCAGAAGCGACGAATAAAACAATAATGAATAACATCAAGAAAAGGTTAGACGCTAGGAAGGAATTGTGGTCTTACGAGCTGAATGCGGTCCTGTGGGCCTGTAGGACCACGCCCCATAAAGCAACTAAAGAAACACCTTTCTCGCTGGCCTACGGGATGGAAGCCGTGATTCCAACCGAACTCAGGGTCCCAACCCTCCGACGACAGCTCTGTCCAATCAACGCAGAACTCAGCGAAGAGATGCTCAGAGAAAAACTAGACCTAATCGAAGAAAAACGAGATCAAGCTTTAGTCCGCATCCACAGCTATCAGCAGGCCGCAGCCCGCTACTACAACTCTAACATGAAAGAACAGACGTTTAAAGTCGGTGATCTAGTACTCCGAAAGTCTTCGACAAAACGTGCAGAACAGGTGGAAAACTAGGGGCCAATTGGAAAGGTCCCTACAAGGTCACCGAAGTAGTTCGCCCCAACGTATACAAACTCTTCGATCAAAAGAGGAGAAAAGCCAAGCTGCGTCCATGGAATTCCATGAACCTCAAACGATACTATTCCTGAAATAGTCCCAAAATTGAACTACGACAAGGCTTGATCCCCTGGCGAGGTACGTAGGCAGCTCGCCCCTAGAGTCCAGCCCCAATCTTCAAAACCTTTGTTTGCATTTTCGTACTTCACTGTATATGCAAATCTTTTTATATATAAGACAGGCTACGGGCCTCCGAAAATTAACCGAGTTCATAGTCCCTAAATACGACGCAAGAACGATTAGGCATAAACGAGTACTCGGGATCAACGACGATCCGCTAAAAAATGTCTGGCCAGACAACACCCCCACGAGCTCATCTCTTACATGCCCCGAACAAACGTTCACATAATAACATGCTTTGGAACAAGTACCACAGCCCAAACAAACTCGAGTCGGGCAGCGTACCGAGCTTCAGCTCGCACTAAGAGCATTTTGGACTCTAACTACCATTCTGAAACCCGTACAAACACTTAGCCTCCACAGCCCGAGAAAAATGCGAAAATCACGCGAGTTGACGCCCGCTCCCGGGACAGCTCGCGAGAATTCAACCAGCTCGAAACAAAATAGAATCCAAGCAAACAGTCGAAAACAAAGTCGAATTACGCAAGGCACGAAAGTTCCTAAAACACGGAATTCGATTAAAAGAGAAAAGCCTTCCCAGGAAAACAAAAACCAGAGTACGTCGCGAACCAAAAGTGCTCGCGACCAAGAAAAAACAAACATAACAAAAGACAAACTGAGTTCAAGGATGAAAACCCTCCCGGGAAAAGTCTAGAACAAAAAGAAAAAGAAAAAAGGCGAGAAATCATCGGGATCACTCCGTAGGCGGAAGAGTGTCACCACAACCTTTTTCCACACCAGACCCGAGTTCGGCCTCGTCCTGAACGCTGGTTCCGGACCCATTTGCACCATCGCCCTTCTCACCACAATCATCGCCCGGAGCATCCTTGCTGCCATTACTCCCGTATTCATCCAAGCCAGTCGGCACGTCAGTGACAGGATCCACCTCCATCCGAACGGAGTCATCAGAAACTTGGGGAATATCTAGCTTGGCCAGAGTCATATCGGAAACAACCAGCCCCTTGAGCTTCCCTTCATAACTGTCAGCCTTGTGCGACCACTTGGAGAACTCTTCTTCAACCTTCGCTGTCCTAGCCATTATATCCGTGATCAGGTCGATATTAGCAACGACCTCCTGAAGAGAAATGCGGCAGTCCACCTCGCCCTTGCGTTTGTCCCATTTCTCCCTCAACGACTTCAGCAACTTATCGTACCCGGCATTGATCTCACGTTTCCTAGCTCTGGCAGCACGACGGATGGCTTCCTCCTTGGAGTCCCTCAGCTCGTTGTTCTGGGCCTCGAGCCTGGCGGCCTGATCAATTGCAGCTTGTCGCTCGAGTCTCGCGACTTTGATCTGAGCCTCTAGCAACTCGACGCGATGATTTAGCTCGCTGGAAGGAGTGTGCTCCTTCTCGCAGGCTGCTATCTGAGCCTTGGCCGCCTCCAACGAGTCCTTCAGTTCGCCAACCACTGCTGTTACCCTCGCGAGCTCGTCGACAGAAGGTGCACTCTGCAGCAGGTCCTCATAATAAGCAACCAGCTTATTCTTCGCTTCCATGGACTGAAAACCCAAAAACAAACGCATTTAGTTCACGCAAGCAACCACGAGGTGGGATATTGCGAACAGACCAGGACAAAATGAAAACTTACTCAAGCATCCGCTAGCGCTGTATCAATGTAAAGACCGCTAGCTCTCAGCTTCTCTACCAGCGGGATAGTGCATCCGGCCGGCTTACATTGTCTCAGCAGGTGGGCAAGCCCGACTGGATCTTCCATAATAGGAGCATCCATAGTGTGTTCATACCCCCAGTGAAAGGGCTTGCCTTCCGACCTGCCATCACGGGCAGACGACTTCTCCACCCTTTGACGTTTCGACTGCTGGTGAAACCCGCCATTGCTCCCTGAGCTCTGGGACTTCGAGCCATGCACGGCAGAAGCCCGCTTTGAATTACCACGATCTGGTGAGTCCGCACGAGGTGATACAACGTTTGGAGGACAAGCCCTTGTTGAGACATTAGTCTCCATCTCCTGCATCACCTCGTGTAGCGCAGACGCCACATCGCCGGCATTCGCAGGCTCACCATCACCAGCCTTCATCTTTCCTGCAGCCATCTCGAGCTGACGTTGCGAGGGACGGCGAGACATATTCCTGATCAGGGAAGGAGGAACCGTTGATGAACTGCTGTCCTCAAGTTGCGGGCCTTTTGCTACAAGTCAAAAGCCCGAAGTTACAGTTCGTGACACAACGTACAACCTCAGGAAATCTACGAAAGTCAAGATCAACGCATACCTGGCGAAACCTGAGCGGAAAGCGAAGCCTCTTTAGTGGGACAGGGAGCTGGTAAGCCCGAAGGATTCTATCCTTAGTAAAAGATGACCACCCAGTACGACCTCTCCTGAGTGCGTCAGCCCGATCCTTCAGCGCGTCGTCAAAGAGAATTTGACCGGGGGAATCTGTACCAAAACCAAAGCGGAGCCCGGTCAGTATACGATCCGCAAATCAAACGAAAACCAAACAGGCAATAATAACTAGAAGACAGCAGGAAATCTATGAAAGGCCTAAAAACTAAACAAGTTTCTCCTAACTGACGGATTCGGCCCATTCGGAGGGCAGAGAACTGAAATCGAAATCGCCAACCGGAGATTGGTCTATCTTGAAGAAGAAAGGCTTATCTTGCCACCCGTCATCCCGCGGCGGCAAACCATCAATGATTTTCCGACCCGATTTCGAGCATTCTTCTTCAACGTGCAAAGATGAAGAAATTCCTTGACTCCAAAGTGAAGTCCGTTCTCTCGCGATAAGACCCACAACCCGATAGTCGTCCGAACTAGGTTCAGATGCATCTGGGGAAACGCAATTTCCATCTCGGCTGCGAACTCTAGCAGGAACCGCGAAATCGGGAAGGTGAGCCCGCAGGACTCAAAGTATTGCCAGAAGGCACACCCGTATCCACTCATCACCCTTTGGGGACCCTCCGACTTCCGCGGCCGAAGTATCTTGACCCCGTAAGCAAGCTGGAGCTCCTCAACTTCGTCGGAACTCATCTTTGTGGTTATAGGAGGACCCCGAATTGCTGATGCCTTCACTCGCCGAGGTACGCCGGCAGGATCCCCTTTTTCTTTCTTGACAGCCATTAACTTCTCGTATTGATTAGCAGGAGAATCGGCCATAACGAAGGGAAATCAAAGAGAAAGAGGAAAGACATAGGCCAGCAAACGAACAAATAACATTCGATTTAAATCGGGCACACTAAAAACAAAAAACTGCAAATTTCGCTGAGCTCTTTTTCGTAAACGGAAGCAAAAGAGTAGAAGAGGAAAAAGCAAGAACAAGCAATTACGACTCTTTAAATAAAAGAACAAAAAGGAAAAGGGGAAGTTACCTTGAAAAGGAGTGGAGACATGTGCGGTTAACGAAGATGCGAGATGGAAAAATGATAAACACTTTTTGAGCAAGGGTTAAATTGCAGTGAGGTTATTAAACTCAAATGCAAGACATGTTGTAGTACAGCAAGCAAGAGAGAGTCAATTCATGCCTAGGATGATAGAGAATGCACAGAGAATACAATGACTAATGCAAATCTAAGCGAAATGAGATGATTTATGAGAAAATCTCTAAAAACTAGATGCAGCAACTTAAATGGAATGAAACCTATTTTAAAAATACTAGAAAGGAAGAAGCTACCACGAGAAACAAACAGAATAATTAAAGGAGAAAGCTTCGAATTATTAAAATTCGACTAGTGGATCGACCATGAGATCGACCAGTCTCTAAGGTGTGATCTTCCGAGGCTCCTGAATCCTGTCAAGGTAAGGAACCTCTCGGATCATGAAGCTCTTGGCATGAGAGTCTTCAAGCATTGAGATCTCAACACCTTAGAAGAGATAGCCATTGAAAACGTTTAGAAAAACCCCAAGATCGAAACCCTTTAGACCCCTTAATCCTCTCAACCCCGAACCCAAATAAACTACTCGCTACACATAGAGTAAATCAAGCAAAGCATGTAAAGCGAGACGATGAACATGAAAAGAAAACTAGATTGAAACGGAAATGATTCGATTACAAAGCTTAAGAAAAACGCGAGTTCAACAATGGTGTTCTCTCTGAAAACGAGAGAGAAAAAATAAGGAAAAAGATAAGGATCTAAAGTTGTTGTGGGAAAAAGACGTCGCCGCCTTCCCAAAATGCCGAAACAAGCTGATGGTCCCCCCCCCTCGCTAGCGGCCAAAAATGGTTGAAAGGACAGAGATCGATTCCAAGATCGAGCGGCTCTCTTGATCATATCCGGACATCGTGTCTTTGTCTCGATCTGGGTCTCGATCATCATCGGCGAATCGAGTGTTGCATCCGATCTCGGTATCGATCTTCGGCTGGATCGAGTGGTGTACTCGATCTGACTCTCGCTCTGCATGGCGTCATTTATGTCTGTACCGTTTGATCGATTGCTTCACTTGATCCTTGTCTCGATCATTCTCCTTGGATCGCCTGGTTGGCTCGATCTTTTGGTCGATCAACTCCTAGATCGACCGGCCATGCTCGATCTTCTGGTCGATCTCGTGGTTGATCCACTAGTCGAATTTTAATAATTCGAAGCTCTTTCCTTTGATTAATCTGTTTGTTTCTCGTGGTAGTTTCTTACTTTCTAGTATTTTTAAAATAGGTTTCACTCTGTTTAGGTTGCTGCATCTAGTTCTTAGATATTTTCTCATAAACTGTCTCATTTTGCTTAGATTTGCTTTAGTCCTTGCATTCTCTATGCATTCTCTATCTCCTAGAAGTGGATTGACTCTCTCTTGCTTGCTATACTACGACGTTGCTTGCATTAGAGTTTGATAACCTCTCTGCATCATAAACCCGAGCTAAGAAAGCGTATATCAAATGGCGCCATTGCCATTCTAGGATTGTTTAGAGAACATAGAGATTTGGGTCTTAGCAAAGACTAAGTCTTTACCTTTTTCAAGTTACTAATACTTCTACTCTCAAACGTGTGTTTTCAGGTACATGAATCTTCGTTCAAGGGGAGACAACAATCTTCTACAACCCTTAGACAACATTCATCAACTTGGTCACTCACGGCAAAGGAGAGTCAGAGAGCAACAAGAGCCTTTGAGGAGATTGTTCAGCACGGTTTGGTTGACTTTGAAGCTATGGCTGAACACGAGCATCCAGAAGGACCTCCTCCAGCAGGACGGGGCAATGGAAACTCCCAACATGCGGCTAGACCCCCAAGGATCATAGGAGCCGGAGATGCTCCCAATACCCACCACAATAGGTTTGGGATCACTCCTGCTCTGGTACAAAACAATAACTTCGAGATCAAGCCAGGTTTCATCTCCATGGTGCAAAACAACAAGTTCCACGGCTTAGCAATGGAAGACCCCTTGGAGCACTTAGACAACTTCGAGCAAGTATGTGGGATGATCAAGATAAATGGCATATCCGAAGATGCTTTCAAGCTGCGCCTCTTCCCCTTTTCACTCAGAGACAAAGCTAGACATTTGGAGAAGACCCTCCCACAAGGCACCATCACATCATGGGCTGAGTGTAAGAAGGCATTTCTCTCAAAGTTCTTCTCAAGCACAAGGACAGCTCGGTTAAGAAGCGAAATAAGTGGTTTCAATCAAAGGAACAACGAGACATTCAACGAGGCAATGGAGCGTTTCAAAGATTACACGATCCAATGTCCTCATCACGGGTTCAGCGAGGAGACTCTACTCAGTACCATATACCGTGGAGCTTCACCAAAGATCAGGTTGTTGCTTGACACAGCTAGCAAAGGGAACTTCCTCGGTCAAGAGGTAGAAGAGGTATGGAGCTGATAGAAAACTTGGCGTTGAGTGATGGAAACTATGCTGAAGATTATGACCGTGCACCAAGAGGATCAGAGTTAGAGTCTCACAAGAAGGAGCTCAAATCTTTGCATGAGAAGATTGATAAGTTGGTGTTAGCTAATCAGAAGCATGTTCACTTTGTTGGTGAAGCTGATGAGAACCAAGAGGAGTTAGAGCTAAGCCAAGAAGAAGCAAATTGGGTGGCTGGACAGAACAACTACAAGTCTCAAGGCTACAACCAAGGCTACCAGAACAACAACCTCTCTTACCGAAGCACCAACGTAGCCAACCCTAAAGACCAAGTTTACCCTGCTCAGCAAGCTAAACCTTTCATCCCTTACAACAAAGGTTTTCAACCGAGTGGTGGTTTCCAAGGCCAAGGGCAGAGCAACTTCCAAGGGCCACAACAAAACAACAAGGGTTATACTCCTAACTACCCTCTAGGCTTTGCACCTCAGCAACAACAACCGATGCAACTACAAGTTGATCCGGTTCAAGCAATGTTTCAACAGCTAATACAAGGGCAAGCCTCTACCAACCAGAAGTTCGCTGAAATGAACACTCGCCTAGACTCATCTCTAACCGACTTCTCCACTCAGATCACCAACCTAAACAACAAGATCAAGCAGTTGGAGAAAGGCAAAGCAAGCACGAGTGGTCAGAACAGTCTTCCGGGAAAGTGTGAGCAGAATCCCAAGGAGTATGCCAATGCTATAACGTTGAGAAGTGGCAAAGAGCTCGAACCTCTGGTCTCTACAAAGAACAACGAGGACGTTGAAATTCAAGAGAGGAGGGTAAACTTTCGGCTGATGATGATGAGATAAAATTTGACAACGTTTGGATCCAAGGGCCAAGGAGAGGAGATAAGGCGGTCGCTGAGAAGAAAAGTGAGCAAACCACCAAGGAGAAGAACTCTTACGTGCCCCCACCTTACGTACCAAAGTTTCCATTTCCCGGTCGTTTCAAAAAGCAGCTCATCGAGAAGCATCGGATCCTGTTTGAGAAGCACCTGAGAGACGTGGAAATCAAGCTGCCTCTTGTTGATTGTCTAGCTATGATGCCCAAGTGCGCCAAGTTTTTCAAGGACACCCTTGTGAAGAAGAACAAAGAAAGCAAGGAGGTACTTGTTTTAAGTGAAGAGTGTAGCGCGGTTATACACAAGGAGATAGTCCCCAAGAAGCTGGGAGACCCTGGAAGCTTCACTATACCCTGCGCTCTGGGTCCCCTAGAGTTCAAGAGCTGCTTGTGTGATCTCGGGGCTAGTATAAACTTGATGCCTCACTCCGTGGCTAAGAAACTTGGTTTTACTCGGTTTAAAGACTGTCGGATCTCATTGGTGCTGGCTGATAGAAGCGTGAGGTTGCCAGTGGGGCTGCTTGAAGATTTGCCGGTACGAATCAGTGGTGTGAACGTACCTACAGACTTTGTAGTGTTGGATATGGATGAGGAGCCTAAAGACCCACTCATCTTAGGGAGACCATTCCTTGCAACCGCCGGAGCTATCATAGACGTGAAGAATGGGAAGATTGCCTTGCATTTGGGGAAGGAGATCAGGCTAGACTGCGACATCAACGAGGTCCTGAAGAAGCCAACCATTGGAGGACAAGCTTTCTATATTGAAACAATGGATGCCTTGGCGGATGAGTTGCTGGAAGAGCTGGCTCTAAAAAACCATCTGAAGCTAGCACTGACTAAGGAGCCAGGGGAGTTTGGCTATGTGGACCAGAGAACCCAAGAGTACGTGAACCTGCTGGATTCTAGGAGGATTATCAAGAAAGAAGAAGGTTGCTGCCTAGAGATCGACTCCGAGATCGACGCTATCACTCGATCCAGGAGTCAGATCGACAAGTCAATTGAGAACACAACTCGATCCGGCGCAACAATCGATGGACAGATCGAGAAGAATGCTCGATCAGGAAAAACAATCGAGTCGACGATCGAGAGAGACCTCCCGATCATTTTGGAGTCCAATCAAGAGATCGACTCAGCGTCTCGATCCCTTACTCGATCCCTATCAAATCGAGTAAGTGAATCGAGCGAATGGCTCGATCTAGACGACATCGAGAGAAGAATCGACCGGAGGACTCGATCTCAGAAGGGATAGCGATGGAAGAAAGCAGTCTGAAGGGCCATGCCTCGAGTTCAAAGGAGAGTTCCAAGGAGGAAAGCAACAACAACAGCCACGAGGATTACTGGAGTGAGCTGTTAGCCCCAAAGGTGGACCTTAAGGAGCTCCCAAAAGGGCTAAGGTATGCTTTCTTAGGGCCTAATAACACCTATCCCGTGATAGTAAATGAAAACCTTAGTGATGATGAGTTGCACTCGCTCCTAACTGAGCTGAGAAGTATAGGAAGGCCATTGGGTACTCTTTAAGTGACATCAAGGGCCTTTCACCAATGCTTTGCACTCATAGGATTCACTTGGATAATGAGAACGCTTCTTCTATAGAACATCAAAGGCGTTTGAATCCTAACTTGAAAGAGGTTGTTAAGAAGGAAATCCTTAAGCTTTTAGAGGCTGACGTGATATATCCCATAAGTGACAGCACGTGGGTCTCCCCTATACACGTGGTGCCTAAGAAGGGAGGGATCACGGTCATGAGGAATGAAAAGGATGAACTTATCCCTACTAGGACCATTACCGGTCCAGGAGCCTCGGAAGATCACACCTTAGAGACTAGTTACCCCTTCCCAAAAGCCATGGAAGTTTGGGGGACTAGTTAAGCCATTTACTTGAAATCTGTTTTCCTTGCCTTTCGACCTCTCTTTCCACCAAAAGCCATGGGTTTGGAGGAGAGGATGAAAGAGTGATCTATACCGAAAGCCACGGATAGACCTTCTTTTGTTTTCAAGGCTTAGAGATCCTCACCAAGTGAGTCGATCTAAAGTTTCAAACCCAAGGACGAACCTTTGAAACCCCTAACCATGAATCTCGACCCTAGGCCCTTTCTTTTAGCATCTTCACGTCTATTCTCATCATTCGCTTGTTATCTGATAGCATCCTGGTCGTTAGCTTTACTGTTCTTACGATTTTAGACGAGATCGATTGTTACTGCTCGATCTAGTGGTCGATCTCGTGGTCGATCCACTAGTCGAATTTTAATAATTCGAAGCTCTTTCCTTTGATTAATCTGTTTGTTTCTCGTGGTAGTTTCTTACTTTCTAGTATTTTTAAAATAGGTTTCACTCTGTTTAGGTTGCTGGATCTAGTTCTTAGATATTTTCTCATAAACTGTCTCATTTTGCTTAGATTTGCTTTAGTCCTTGCATTCTATGTGCATTCTCTATCTCCTAGAAGTGGATTGACTCTCTCTTGCTTGCTATACTACGACGTTGCTTGCATTAGAGTTTGATAACCTCTCTGCATCATAAACCCGAGCTAAGAAATCGTATATGACTCCTCGATCTCTGATCCTTAGCATATATCCGAGCTCCCCCGAACTGCTACATCAGCCTCAACATGTCCACGAACCTCCACGACTCCAAAGCAGCCAGAATCAACATGAATATGATGCAAAATGCAAGGAAAATGCGTATGCTGATGCAAGAATGCTCTAGGACCCTAAGTGATGCAATCTAACCTAAAACGTGATACAAATGCATGAAAAGCTAACTAATGAGTATGCAAAATGTATGCAATATGCAATAAATCAACTCCCCCAAACTTACTTCTTGCTTGCCCTCAAGCAGCAGAAAATAAGTAAGGAAGAGAGGTTTTCCGAAAAATGAATGGGGGGTTAAACTTTTTGCAAAGGTGCCTTTCAAATGAATCAATCTCAATGTCCTAGTTAACAGTTCTAAAATGCTATGCTTACACTCATACTCCAAAGAACTTAGCCATACTCATCACACAAAGAAATTCAAATCATGACTCTCCTATTCCTAACAATCAAAGAAACTCATCCTTTAACATTCATTAACATTCGAACCATGAATCAAACTTATGCACTTTAAAGCAAAACACATTTGGCTAAGGGTGAAGGTTATGAGCATTGAATGATCTCATTTGAAAAGGGTTTATAATTAGAACAAGGGTTTCTCTCAAAAATGGCTGAACTTGTGCATAATGCTAAAGGTAAAGACAATTTATACATACAAGATTAGATTCTCATCTACCCATGTAAACTATCAAACGATCCTATACCCCTCTCATTTAACAAATTTATCCTCACTCACCACTTAAGAGTCTACCCTTTTTCTTCACAAAACTTAGCAACCCCCAATCCGAAACAAGAACATTTTTAAACTTTTTAGGCTAGTGAAAAGGTTTTGAAAAATATTTTTGCTCTTTAGATATTTCTTATTGGTAGCTCTCTTATTATTATTATTTTTTTTTCTTTTATTTTTTTCTTTATTTGCACTTAGGCTCTTTTTATTTCTTTTTCTTTTCTTTTCTCTTTTTTTTTTTATTATAGGAGAGCTACCTACTAAAATTTATTAGAGCATACTTAGTTTTAAAAACAACCTTTCACTTAAAACCCATTTCTTTCTTTAAAATACAAAGCTCTTTGAAACCGAGAACAAATAGGCAAGAAAGCAACCCCAATGATCCCCCAAACTTATCCTAAGCCTATACCTAGCTTCAAAATGCAAAGCTAGCAATCATATGAAAACCAAATCATGTCGCCTAAACCTAACACTTTATGCCAAGTTCAAACCGAAAGGAAGGCCTCACAAAGATGTCACACCAGAACATTTGGCTTCAAAGGAGGGTAAGGTTCAAGGAGGGAGTTCTACTTAGGCTCACAAAGGGTGGTAAAAAGGAAGAAGAGATCCTAAATATTTTAAAACCATGTGTTCATTTTCAAATGCATAAGGATGATAATTAGAATTTCAATTTAAGGTTTTCACTTATTAGGATGAGTTTCAAATCATGAGAGTTCAATTCAAGCCACGAAAATCCTAACAAGTGATCCAAGCATGGTAAGAACTTACTTTCAAAGCATAGATAAAGCATTAGAGAACTACTAACTAGGGCATTGAAACAATTCATAAGTAAAAACACCTTTTTAAGAAATTCTAACCCCTTATGCAAAATGCAAACAACCTAGATGCTATGCGAAACTCTAGACTCAATCCTAACATGTTTTAAAAAGATGAATGCAACTACATGAATCTTTGAAATTTTTTTAAAAATTTGACCAATTTTTCATGAACTAAGGACTCAAGGATGCTAAAGGAAAATAAGATCAAAGAACACAAGTCAAATCACACATGTACTCCCCCAAACTTGCTTGACACCGTCCCGGTGGCAAACTCATTTGAAGGAGCATCAAAACACAAAGAAAAAAGAAGCAAATATGAGCGGTTCTGTACAATGGAAGAAGGTTGTTACCTGGTCTAGTCTCGGCTGCAACTTGAGGATGTTCCAGAGAAGCTAGAGATTGTTGCTTTGCCCTTGTCGGCTGGTTCTTGGAGAGAGTGGCGCGCCGGCTGAATGGTTCCTCCTTGGGTCTCGCGGATGACAATACCGCCGGTTGAGAGCCTTCTCTTCTCGGGTTGTTGCACCTCTTGACTTGCAGCTTTCTTAGGCGAGCCTCCCTGAAGTGCCTTGACTTTCTTTCCAAGCTTCTTGAGCATCTTGCCTTGCCACTTGTTGATCTTCCTTTGCATCTCCACAACTGATGCTAGGAACTTCTCGGTTTTTGTCCTCGGCTCGAAGTCTAGCTTGGGAAGTGCATAGGCCTCGGGCATCTCATCTTCCGTGGCTGGAGACTCTGACCTTTGACGAGGGGCAATCGCTCAAGCAGGTGGTCCTCCTAAAGGGGCAAAGCATTTCTCCTCCGTGGGCAAGAACTCGATGTTCCCAACACCAAGCAGCTCGGTTTCATCTTTGTTGGGCAGGATGCACACTCTCTTCTTATCTTCGTCGTCTATGAAGAGGTAGGCGTAGAACCCTTCCGCTGGCGTGCGTCCCAAGCTGCCAGTATTCCTCATGTATGCCTCGTCCATGAAAGCTCTGGTTGGGACGTGAGCAAAGTCGTGAATGGGCACACCAGCTTGCACGAACAGAGGAGTAAGGAAACCGCCAATGTAAGAGGAAGTTTCCTTGCACCGCAAGGCATAAGCCTTGTATTTCACCAAGGAAGCCGCGAGCACACACCCGTAGTTCACTTCATCGCCGAGTTTATCCTCCATGGGCTCGTCATTTGCATCCGGATCACACACCAAGTGCTTCACACCTTGGAACAGGAAGCACAGCTCTGTCTTTGTGACCGTAGGAGCAACAGATCTTCCACTAAACGTGTTGGCAATCAGCTTCAAAGTGTACCTCAGCACCGGGCTCCTTACTCGCTTGATCTTGGCGGTGTTGGCTTTGTAGTCTTCATTGCTGATCAGGTCCCAAAAGTCGTCGGCTTTCTTGAAGGCGGGGAACTCGACCTTGTAGGCATCCGCGTTGAGACCATAAGCTTGGCATAGCTCAGGGATGGAGAGTGTATAGGCTTGACAGCCAACCTTGAAGTAGAGGCGACCTTGAGAAGGGACCGGTGTGCTAGGATTCTCGTAACGGAACTCCAAGGTGGCAAGGAAGTCTATTGTCACTTCAGGAATGGTTGGGCAATCCATCCGTGACAGACATCTCAAGCCAATGTTCTTGAGGAGTTGGTCGAAATCCCCAAGAATCCCTAGCTTGGACAACAGCTCTCGATCAGCAAACTTGGTAGGCTCAAACCGAAGCCTTTCCAGCCGTTTCTTGTCCCTCTTCTCATCCTTACTCCATCTGACCCTCTCTTGAACTGCCACTTCTTGTCCTTCTCCTTCTTGTGTTGTCTCTTCTCTTGTTCTCTTTGGGGCTATTGTTCCTGAAACAAGTTTCTAAAGAAATTTGATAAGCAAACGGCGGTTTTGATGAGAATGAGAGAAGAGAAGGAGAGAACTTATAAAAACTACCCTAGAATTTTGGGGAATAAATAAAAATCATAGCTAAATAAAGGAGAATCATATCTTTAGATACTGAAAAATCTAGAATTATTCCTTTTACTTAGCTAGTTTTTAAAAATCAAAACCGACCCTATATTCTAGAACAAGATCTTGCGATTTTAAAGGAAATTTTCTAAAATTGAATCATTAAATTTTTGAAAATACCTTTGCAAGAAATGCAGAATATCTTTGCTAGCTTTTGAAAACCAAAACTCTCACTCTCTTTGTTTAAAATTTTCGAGAAAAACAGGGATGAGAGGGTGAGAGGTTGTTGAAATATTTAAAGGCTAGCAAAAATCAAAACAATGGGTAGTAAAAGTGGTTTTTCTGACAAAGTCTTGGTCAAGGCACATCTTTCATGGTCAAAGATGCTTGCCTTGACCAAGTTTTGAATTCAAAAGTTGGAGGGAAAAGAGTAAAGGAGGGAAAGAAAATGTTACCTCGGCATGAGATCGAGTCCATTTGGTCGATCTAGGACTCGATCTCATGCCCATAAAGGCTTAGATCGAGCGGGTTACTCGATTTGAGAATCGATTCATGATGAATCGAGTCTTGGATCGATTGGCTCTCTCGATCATTGAGATGTTGGCTCCACGGCTAAGTACTCATGATCGAGCTTTGTCCTCGATTTAGGGGTCGATTTGGCACAGATCGAGTGATGGATCGAGTCGAGTGATCGATCTGTTTCCAACAGATTTTCCCGAGAGAAATTAGATCGGTCGATCCGTTTTGGATCGATCGATCCTTTTTTGTCAAGGTCGATCTTGTCACTCGTTCTCGTCTAGATCGACTGGCTCCTCTCGATTCACTGACTCGAACTAGCAAAGATCGAGCCAGGATCAGTCGATCTAGCACTCGATCTCTAGCCTTATCTTAACCCCTATCGCCTCTCTTAGAATTCAAGATCAAGGTTTAGACTCCTCATACCTGTTCCTACACACTTGCAGAATAAAAACATAAAACTGGAAGGGAAATAAAGCAGAAATATGTACAAGATAAACATGGGAATGCCTCCCAAGTACGCTTTCTTTAACGTCTTTAGCTAGACCTTACTTGGTTTAAGCGGATGGTGGGTCTTGGAGAAGCACCGAGGTACTCTCTTTGTCATAGCCGTCTGCCAAGTAAGGCTTGACTCTGTGTCCGTTGATGGTGAATGCACTGCCACTTTTCCCATCAGAGTAACAGCTCCATAAGGCAACACATCTTGAATCACGAACGGTCCGCTCCACCTTGATTTCAGCTTGCCCGGGAAGAGTTTGAGCCTCGAGTTGTACAGCAACACTAAACGTCCTTCCTTAAGCTCCTTGGCAACCAACTTCTTGTCATGAGTTTCCTTATTCCGCTCCTTGTATATCCGAGAGCTCTCAAAAGCGTTCAGCCTTAACTCATCCAGTTCGTGTAGCTGAATAAGGCGCATCTCCTGAGCAGTCTTGAGGTCAAAGTTCAGCCTCTTCACAGCCCACAACGCACGGTGTTCCAGCTCAACCGGGAGATGACAGCCCTTGCCATAGAGTAGAGTGAAAGGAGTTGTACCAATCGGCGTTTTGAAGGCGGTACGGTAGGCCCAAAGAGCGTCGTCCAGCTTCACTGCCCAGTCTTTCCTTGTTGCTCCAACAGTCTTCTCTAGTATAGCCTTGATTTGCCGGTTGGAGACTTCCACTTGACCGCTTGTTTGAGGATGATACGGTGTAGCCACCTTATGCTTAACTCCATACTTTCTCAAGAGATTCTCAAAGACCTTGTTTATGAAGTGGCTTCCCCCATCGCTTATTACCACCTTAGGTACTCCAAACCTCGGGAAGATGACACTCTTGAACAGCTTGATTACCACCTTAGAGTCATTTGTAGGGGAAGCAACAGCCTCAACCCATTTAGAGACATAATCCACTGCTACTAAGATGTATTTGTTGCCATATGAAGAAAGAAATAGCCCCATGAAGTCTATGCCCCACGCGTCGAACACGTCAACCTTGAAGATGGGAATTTGAGGCATTTCGTTCCTCTTAGTGATATTCCCTGCTCGTTGACATTCCTCACAGCTCTTCACAAACTCGTGTGCATCTTTAAAAATAGACGGCCACCAGAAACCGGCTTGCAACACTTTCGTGGCAGTCTTGAATGAGGCAAAGTGTCCTCCGTAGGAAGAGCCATGGCAATGATAGAGGATGTCCCTGGCTTCTTCTTTTGTAACACATCTCCGGTACAAACTGTCTACTCCTCTCTTGTATAAGTAGGGCTCGTCCCAAAAGTAGTCACTAGCCTCTCTCATAAACCGCTTCTTGTGATAGCTGTTGAGATGTGTTGGCTCCTCACCACACGCTAGATAGTTCACCACATCAGCATACCACGGTAGATCCTCTTCTTTGAAACTCAACACCTCCTCAAACTTCCCTTCTAGCTTCCCACAAACAGCCGTGGTAATCACCATAAGCTACTCTTTTGGAAGAGAGTCATCTAAGGGGAGAGACTCGTTGATCCTAGCCGTGAGAGATGGTCAGCGACTCCGTTTTCTATTCCTTTCTTGTCTTTAATCTCCATGTCAAACTCCTGGAGTAAGAGAATCCATCTTAAGAGCCGAGGCTTAGTGTCTTTCTTCGAGTAGATGTATCGCAAGGCAGCGTGATCCGTGTATACAATAGCCTTGGAACCAACGAGATATGATCTGAACTTCTCAAAGGCGAAGACTACTGCAAGCAACTCCTCCTCCGTAGTGGTGTATCTTGTTTGCGTGTCATCCAAGGTTCTTGAAGCATAGTAGATCACGTGCAGCTTCTTGTCCTTCTTCTGACCAAGAACGGCTCCTACGGCATAGTCACTAGCATCACACATGATCTCAAAGGGAAGAGACCAGTCTGGTGCTTGGACTATAGGAGCTGATGTAAGGGCTTCCTTGATGGTCACGAAAGCTTTCAAACACTCCTCATCAAACACAAACTCAGCTTCCTTGCACAACAGCCGTATAAGAGGGCGTGCAATCTTGGAGAAATCCTTGATGAAACGCCTATAGAACCCTGCGTGTCCAAAGAAGCTTCTAACTCCCTTAACATTAACCGGCGGCACAAGACCCGTCATGACTTCCACTATAGCCTGATCAACCTCAATGCCCTTCTCTGATATCTTCTGACCAAGCACGATCCCTTCCTTAACCATAAAGTGGCATTTCTCCCAGTTCAGCACCAAGTTTGTCTCTTCACAACGCTTTAGTACCCTGCAAAGATTCAACAAACACGCAGAAAAGGACGCACCATAGACAGAGAAGTCATCCATGAACACCTCTACCATCTCCTCTATTAGATCGGAGAAGATCGACATCATACACTGCAGAAACGTAGCCGGTGCATTACACAATCCAAACGGCATCCTTCGATATGCGAAGGTACCGTAGGGACATGTGAAGGTCGTCTTCTCCTGATCATTTGGGTTAATTGGTATCTGAAAGAAACCGCTATACCCATCGAGAAAACAGTAGTAAGGGTGATTAGCAAGTCTCTCAAGCATTTGATCAATAAAAGGCAAAGGGAAATGGTCTTTCCTAGTCGCAAGGTTAAGTTTCCTATAATCAATACACATCCTATGACCAGTAATGGTTCTAGTAGGGATAAGCTCATCCTTTTCATTCCTTATGACCGTGATCCCTCCCTTCTTAGGCACCACGTGTACAGGAGAAACCCATGTGCTGTCACTTATGGGATAGATCACGTCAGCCTCTAAAAGCTTAAGGATTTCTTTCTTAACAACCTCTTTCAAATTAGGATTCAAACGCCTTTGATGTTCTATAGAAGAGGCGTTCTCATTATCCAAGTGAATCCTATGAGTGCAAAGCATTGGTGAAAGGCCCTTGATGTCACTTAAAGAGTACCCAATGGCCTTCCTATACTTTCTCAGCTCAGTCAGGAGCGAGTGCAACTCATCATCATGATAAGCTACTTTTTTTCTTACGGTCTAATGCAGCAGAGAGGTTATCAAAACTCTAATGCAAGAAATGTTGTAGTAAGGCAAGCAGGAGAGTGTCAATCCACTTCTAGATGATAGAGAATCCACAGAGAATGCAAGGTCTAAGACAAATCTAAGCAAATGAGACAGTTTATGAGAAATAATCTAAAAACTAAATGCAACAACCTAAATGGAATGAAACCTATTTTAAAAATACTAGAAAGGAAGCAGTTACCACGAGGAGCAAACAGATAAATTAAAGAGAAGAGCTTCGAATTGTTAAAATTCGACTAGTGGATCGACCACACGATCGACCACTAGATCGAGCAGAAACGATCGATCTCGTCTAAAACCGTAAGAACAATGAATCTAAAGACCAGGATGCTATCAGGTAATAAGCTAAAGATGATATGAGACGTAAATATGCTAGGAGAGAGGGCTTGAGGGTTGAGATTCATATAAGGGGTTTCAAGGAACAATCTTGGGTTTGAAACTTTGGATCGACTCACTTGGTGAGGATCTCTAAGCCTCGAAAACAAAACAAGATCTATCCGTGGCTTTCGGTATAGATCACTCTTTCATCCTCTCCTCCAAACCCATGGCTTTTGGTGGAAAGAGAGGTCGAAAGGCAAGGAAAACAGATTTCGAACAATGGCTTAACTAGTCCCCCAAACTTCCATGGCTTTTGGGAAGGGGTAACTAGTCTCTAAGGTGAGATTTTCCGAGGCCCCTGGATCCTGTCAAGGTAAGGGACCTCTCGGATCATGAAGCTCTTGGCGTGAGAGTCTTCAAGCATTAAGCTTTCAACACCTTAGAAGAGATAGCCTTAAAAACGTTTAGAAAACAAACCAAGATCGAACCTTTTCTACCCCTTATCCTCTCAACCCCTAACCCAAAGTAAACTACTCACTACACATAAAGTAAATCAAGCAAGGTGGAAGAAATGAAATGATAAACATGGAACAACGACTAGATTAAACGATAAGGTTCGAGAATACAAAAGCTTGAAAAGAAAACTGGTTCAACAATGGTGTTCTTCCGAAAACAAGAGAGAAAAACTTGAAGGAAAAAGATAAGAAATCTAAAAGTTATTCAAAAAGCATTCGCCGCCTTGCCTAAAATGTCAAAACAGTCCAATGGTCCCCCCTTCGCTAACAGCCAAAAACGGTTGAAAGTACAGAGATCGACCATTGGATCAAGTTGTTCTATCGATCATATCCGGCCATCGTGTCTTCGGCTCGATCCGGGTCTCGATCTTCTTCGGTGAATCGAGTGCTGCATCCGATCTTGGTATCGATCTTTGGGAGGATCGAGTGATGTACTCGATCCAGCTCTCGCTCTGCATGGCGTCATTTACGTCCGTACCGATACATCGATTGCTTCACTCGATCTCCATCTCGATCATTATCCTTGGATCGCCTAGTTGGCTCGATCTTCTGGTCGATCAACTCCTAGATCGACCGGCCATGCTCGATCTGCTCCTCGATCACTGGTCCTTAGCACACTCCCGAGCTTCCATGAACTGCTACATCGGCCTCCACACCTCCACGAACCTCCGTGTCTCCAAAGCAACCAGAAACAACCTGGAATGAATGCAAAATGCAGAGAAAATGCACATGCTGATGCAAGAATGCTCTAGGACCCTAAGTGATGCAATCTAGCCTAAAACATGATACAAATGCATGAAAAACTACCTAATGAGTATGCAGAATGTATGCAATATGCAATGATATCAACTCCCCCAAACTTACTTCTTGCTTGCCCTCAAGCAACAAAAAAAAACAAGTAAGGAAGAGAGGTTTTCAGAAAATTCAAAGGGGTTTTAAACTTTTTGCAAAGGTGCCTTTCGAATAGATCATCTCAATGTCCTAGTTAATAGTTCTAAAATGCTAGGCTTACACTCATACTCCAAAGGACTTAGCCATACTCATCACACAAAGAAATTCAAATCATGAGTCTCTTATTCCTAACAATCAAAGAAATTCATCCTTTAACATTCATTAACATTCGAACCATGAATCAAACTTATGCACTTTAAAGCAAAACACATTTGGCTAAGGGTTATGGTTATGAGCATAGAATGATCTCATTTGAAAAGGGTTTACAATTAGACAAGGGTTTCTCTCAAAAATGGTTTGAACTAATGCACAATGCTAAAGGTAAAGGCAATTTATGCATACATGATTAGATTCTCATCTACCCATGTAAACTATCAAACAGTCCTATACCCCTCTCATTTAAGAAATCTAATCCTCACTCACCACTTAAGAGTCTACCCCTTCTTCTCAACTTAGCAATCCCCAATTCAAAATAAAGACATTTTTAAACTTTTTAGGCTAGTGAAAAGGTTTTGAAAAATATTTTTGCTCTTAGAAATTCCTTATTAGTAGCTCTCTTATTATTACTATTTTTCTCTTCATTTTTTTTTTATTTATTTGGCACTTAGGCTCTTTTTTTTTTTTTTTTTCTTTCTTCTTTTTTTTTTTTTTTTTTTTATTTTATTATGGAGAGCTACCTCCTGAAATTAGAGCATACTTATGTTTTAAAAACAAACCTTTTACTTAAAACCTCATTTCTTTCCTTAAAACACAAACTCTTTTGAACCGAAAACAAATTCACAAGAAAGCAACCCCAATGATCCCCCAAACTTATCCTAAGCCTACACCTAGCTTCAAAATGTAAAGCTAGCAATCAATTATGAAAACCAAATCATGTCGCCTAAACCTAACACTTTATGCCAAGTTCAAACCAAAAATAAGGCCTCACAAAGATGTCACACAAGAACATTTGGCTTCAAAGGAGGGTAAGGCTCAAGGAGGGAGTTCTACTTAGGCTCACAAAGAGTGGTAAAAAGGAAGAAGAGAGCCTAAATATTTTAAAACCATGTGTTCATTTTCAAATGCATAAGAATGATAATTAGATTTTCAAATTAAGGTTTTCACTTAGTAGGATGAGTTTCAAATCATGAGAGTTCAATTCAAGCCACGAAAATCCTAACTAGTGATCCAAACATGGTTAGAACTTACTTTCAAAGCATAAACAAAGCATTAGAGAACTACTAACTAGGGCATTGAAATGATTCATAAGTAAAACACCTTTTTAAGAAATCCTAACCCCTTATGCAAAATGCAAACAACCTAGGTTATATGAGAGATTCTAGACTCAATCCTAACATGTTTTTAAAGAGATGAATGCAACTACATGAATCTTGGAAAAAATTTTAAAAATTTTACCAATTTTTCATGAACTAAGACTCAAGGATGCAAAAAGGAAAATAAGATCAAAGAACACAAGATTAAATCACACAAGTACTCCCCCTAACTTGCTTGACACCGTCCCGGTGGCAAACTCATCCGAAGGAGCAAACAAACACAATGCAAGAAAAAAATATGTGCGGTTATATATAATGGAGGAAGGTTGTTACCTCTTGTCTAGGCTCGGCTGGAACTTGAGGATGTTCCAGAGGAGATAGAGATTGTTGCCTTTCCTTTGTTGCCTGGTTCTTGGAGGGAGTGGCGAGCCGGTTGAATGTTTTCTCCTTGGGTCTCGCGGATCACAACTCCTCCGGTTGAGAGTCTCCTCTTCTCGGGTTGTTGTATCTCCTGGCTTTCAGCTGGCTTAGGCTGGCTTCCTTGGAGTTGTTTGACCTTCTTCCCCAGCTTCTTAAGCATCTTCCCTTGCCACTTGTTTATCTTCCGCTGCATCTCCACCACCGAGGCTAAGAACTTCTCGGTTTTGGTCTTAGGCTCAAAATCCAGCTTGGGAAGTGTGTAAACCGCGGGCATCTCATCCTCTGTTCCTGGAGACTCTGACCTTTGGCTCGGGGCAATGGCTGAAGCAGGAAACCGCCAATGTAGGAAGAGGTTGCCTTGCACCGTAAGGCATAAGCCTTGTACTTCACCAGAGAAGCCGCGAGCACACAGCCGTAATTCACTTCATCGCCGAGTTCATCTTCTATGGGTTCTTCATTCGCATCCGGATCAGACACCAAATGCTTCACGCCTTGGAAAAGGAAGCACAGCTCCGTCTTCGTGACAGTAGGAGCAACAGACCTCCCACTAAATGTATTAGCTATCAGCTTCAAAGTATACCTCAGCACCGGATTCCTAACTCTCTTGATCTTGGCGGTGTTGGCTTTGTAGACTTCATTGCTGATTAGGTCCCAAAACTCGTCGGCTTTCTTGAAGGCTGGGAACTCCACCTTGTGTGCATCAGCCTTGAGACCGTAGGCTTGGCATAGCTCGGGGATGGATAGTGTGTAGGCTTGGCGGCCAACCTTGAAGTAGAGACGGCCTTGAGAAGGAACAGGTGCACTCGGATTCTCGTACCGGAACTCCAAAGTGGCTAGGACATCTATCGTCACTTCGGGAATTGTAGGGCAGTCCATCCGCGATAAGCACCTCAGACCAATATTCATGAGGAGTTGGTCGAAGTCTCCAAGGATCCCGAGCCTGGACAGAAGCTCTCGATCAGCAAACTTTGTAGGTTCAAACCGGAGCCTCTCCAACCTCTTCTTATCCCTCTTCTCATCTTTGCTCCACCGGACCCTCTCTTGAACTACCACTTCTTGTGTTTCTCCTTCTTGCACTCGCTCCTGAAACAAATTTTTCTAGAGAATGATTAGCAAGAGGCGATTGAATGAGAATAAGAGAAGAGGAGAAGAAGATTTATATAAACTATTCCAGAATTTTGGGGATCAAATAAAAATAATAGCTAGATAAAAGGAAATAAAATCTTTGAGATACTGAAAATTCAGAATTTTTCCTATTACTTAGCTAATTTTAAAAATTCAAACCCGATCCTATATCCTAAAACAAGAACTTGCGATTTTTAAGGGGATTTTCTTGAAATAAAATCATTAAACTTTGAAAATACCTTTGCAAGAGTAGAGGATATCTTTGCTAAACTTTAAAAGCTTTTAAATTCTCACTCTTTTTGTAAGAAAAACTCGAGCAAACAGAAATGAGAGGGTGAGGAATAAATTGAAACATTTAAAGAGTTTAACAAACCAAAACAATGGGTGGTCAAGGTGGTTTCTGACAAAAGTCTTGGTCAAGGCACATCTTTCATGGTCAAAGATGCTTGCCTTGACCAAGTTTCGAATTTAAAAATTGGAGGGAAAGGAGTAAAGGAGGGAAAGAAAATTGTTACTTCGGCATGAGATCGAGTCCTTTTGGTCGATCTAGGACTCGATCTCATGCCTAAAATGGCTTACTCGATTTGTGACTCGATTCAAGGTGAATCGAGTCCTGGATCGATTGGCTCTCTCGATCATTGAGATGTTGGCTCCTCGGCTAAGTCCCTCTGATCGAGCTATGTCCTCGATTTAGGGGTCGATTTAGCATAGATCGAGTGATGGATCGAGTCGAGTGATCGATCAATTTTCAACAGATTTTCCGAGAGAAATTAGATCGGTCGATCCTATTTGGATCGATCGATCCTTTTTCGTCAAGGTCGATCTTGTCACTCGTTCTCGTCTAGATCGACTGGCTACTCTCGATGCACTGGCTCGATCTAGCAAAGATCGAGCCAGGATCAGTCGATCTAGCACTCGATCTCTAGCTTTATCTTAACCCCTATTGCCCCTTTTGGAACCCAAAGACAAGGTTTAGATTCCTTATACCTGTTCCTACACACTAAAAACATAAAAACATAAAACTGAAAGAGAAATGAAAGCAAAAATATGTACAAGATAAACATGGGAATGCCTCCCAAGTGCGCTTTCTTTAACGTCTTTAGCTAGACCTTACTTGGTCTAGGCGGATGGTGGGTCTTGGAGAAGCACCGAGGTACTCTCCTTGTCAAAACTGTCCGCCAGGTAGGGCTTGACTCTGTGTCCGTTGACGGTGAATGCACTACCACTTCTTCCCATCAGAGTAACAGCTCCATATGGCAAGACCTCTTGAATCACGAACGGTCCGCTCCACCTTGATTTCAGCTTGCCCAGGAAGAGCTTTAGCCTCGAGTTGTACAGCAACACCAGTCCTCCTTCCTTAAGTTCCTTGGCAACCAATTTCTTGTCATGAGCCTCCTTAGTCCGCTCCTTGTAGATCTTGGAACTCTCGTAAGCATTCAACCTCAACTCGTCCAGTTCGTGTAGCTGAATAAGACGCCTTTCCTGAGCCGTCTTGAGATCAAAGTTCAGCCTCTTCACAGCCCACAATGCACGGTGTTCCAGCTCAACCGGGAGGTGACAACCCTTGCCATAGAGTAGAGTAAAAGGGGTTGTACCAATCGGCGTCTTGAAGGCAGTACGGTAGGCCCAAAGAGCATCGTCCAGTTTCACTGACCAGTCCTTCCTTGTTGCTCCAACGGTCTTCTCCAGAATAGCTTTGATCTGCCTGTTAGAGACTTCCACCTGACCGCTCGTTTGAGGATGATACGGTGTAGCCACCTTATGCTTAACCCCATACTTTCTCAAGAGGCTCTCAAAAACCTTGTTTACAAAATGGCTTCCTCCATCACTTATAACAACTTTGGGTACCCCAAACCTTGGAAAGATGATACTCTTAAACAACTTGATCACAAGCTTAGAGTCGTTTGTAGGGGAAGCAACAGCCTCAACCCATTTGGAGACATAATCCACAGCTACTAAGATGTACTTGTTGCCGTATGAAGAAGGAAAAGGCCCCATGAAGTCAATACCCCACGCATCGAACACGTCAACCTCGAAGATAGGAACTTGAGGCATTTCATTCCTCTTGGTAATGTTCCCTGCTCGCTGACATGCCTCACAGCTCTTCACAAACTCGTGTGCAGCTTTGAAGATAGACGGCCACCAGAAACCCGCTTGCAAAACTTTCGTGGCAGTTTTGAATGAAGCGAAGTGTCCTCCGTAGGAAGAGCCATGGCAATGATAGAGGATATCCCTGGCTTCTTCCTTTGTAACACATCTTCGGTACAAACTGTCTACTCCTCTTTTGTATAGGTAAGGCTCATCCCAAAAGTAGTCACTAGCCTCCCTCAAAAACCTCTTCTTGTGATAGCTGTTGAGATGTGTTGGTTCTTCACCACACGCTAGGTAGTTCACCATATCAGCATACCATGGTAGATCCTCCTCTTTAAAACTCAACACTTCCTCAAACCTTCCTTCTAGCTTCCCACAAACAGCAGTAGTAATCGCCATAAGTTGTTCTTCTGGAAGAGAATCGTCTAAAGGGAGAGACTCGTTGATCCTTAGTCTTGAGAGCTGGTCAGCGACTCCATTTTCTATCCCCTTCTTGTCTTTAATTTCCATGTCAAACTCCTGAAGTAAGAGAATCCATCTTAAGAGCCGAGGCTTAGTGTCTTTCTTTGAGTAGATGTATCGTAGAGCAGCATGATCTGTGTATACAATAGCCTTGGAGCCAACGAGATACGATCTGAACTTCTCAAAGGCGAAGACTACTGCAAGCAGCTCCTTCTCCGTAGTGGTGTATCGTGATTGCGTGTCATCCAAGGTCCTTGAAGCATAATAGATCACATGTAGCTTCTTGTCCTTCTTCTGACCAAGGACTGCTCCTACAGCATAGTCACTAGCATCACACATAATCTCAAAAGGGAGAGACCAGTCTGGTGCTTGGACTATTGGGGCTGATGTGAGGGCTTCCTTGATGGTCACGAAAGCCTTCTGAAATCGAGTCCTCCAGTCGATTCTCCTCTCGATGTCTTCTAGATCGAGCCATTTCGTTCGATTCACGTACTCGATTTGATGTGGATCGAGTAAGGGATCGAGACGCTAGGTCGATCTCTTGATTGGACCCCAAAATGATCGGGAGGTCTCTCTCGATCGCCGACTCGATTGTTTTTCCTGATCGATCAATCCTCTCGATCTGTCTGTCGATTGCTTCACCGGATCGATCAATCCTCATTGATGTCGAAGTCAAGCCTTATCTCCTTTCCCAAATGCAAGGCAATCTTCCCATTCTTCACATCTATGATAGCCCTGGCGGTTGCAAGGAATGGTCTCCCTAAGATGAGTGGATCCTTAGGCTCTTCATCCATCTCCAACACAACGAAGTCCTTAGGCACGTTCACACCACTGATTCGCACCGGTAAATCTTCAAGCAGCCCCACTGGTAGCCTCACACTCCTATCAGCTAGTACCAACGAGATCCGACAGTCTTTGAAACGAGTAAAGCCAAGCTTCTTAGCCACGGAGTGAGGCATCAGGTTTATGCTAGCTCCGAGATCACATAAGCAACTCTTGAACTCTAGAGGACCTAAAGCGCAGGGTATAGTGAAGCTTCCAGGGTCTCCCAAATTCTTAGGGACTATCTCCTTATGTATCACAGCACTACACTCTTCACTTAGAACAAGTACCTCCTTGCTTTCCTTATTCTTCTTCATGAGAGTGTCTTTGAAGAATTTGGCGCATTTAGGCATCATTGCAAGGCAGTCAACGAGAGGTAGCTTGATCTCCACGTCCTTAAGATGCTTCTCAAAGAGCTTCTCTATGAGTTGCTTCTTGAAGCGGCCAGGAAAAGGCAGCTTAGGTACATACGGTGGAGGCACATAAGCACTCTTCTCCTTAGTGGTTTGCTCAGCTTTCTTCTCAGCAACTGCTTTGTCTCCTCTTCTTGGCTCTTGGATCCAAACGTTGTCAAAGTTAATCTCATCATCATCAGCCGGAGGTTTACCCTCCCCCTCTTGAATTACAACGTCCTCGTTGTTCTTGGTAGAGACCGGAGGTTCGAGCTCTTTGCCGCTTCTCAACGTTATGGCGTTAGCATACTTCTTTGGATTCTGCTCACACTTCCCCGGAAGACTATTCTGACCACTCGTACTCGCTTTCCCTTTCTCCAGCTGCCTGATCTTGTTGTTTAAGTTGGTGACCTGAGTGGAGAATTCAGTGAGAGACGAGTCTAGACGAGTGTTCATCTCGGCGAACTTGCCCTTGTATTAGCTGTTGAAACATTACTTGAACCAGATCAACTTGTTGTTGCATCGGTTGTTGCTGCTGAGGTGCAAAGCCCGGAGGGTAGTTAGGTGTATAACCCTTGTTATTTTGATGTTGCCCTTGGAAGTTGTTCTGCCCTTGACCTTGGAAACCACCACTCGGTTGAAAACCTTTGTTGTAAGGGATGAAAGGTTTTACATGCTGAGCAGGGTACACTTGATCTTTAGGGTTGGCTACGTTGGTGCTTCGATAAGAGAGGTTGTTGTTCTGGTAGCCTTGGTTGTAGCCTTGAGGTTTGTAGTTGTCCTCTCCCGCAACCCAATTGGCTTCTTCTTGGCTTAACTCTAACTCCTCTTGGTTCTCATCAGCTTCACCAACAAAGTGAACATGCGTCTGATTGGCTAACACCAGCTTATCTATCTTCTCATGCAAAGATTTCAGCTCCTTCTTGTGAGACTCTAGTTATGATCCTCTCGGTGCACGGTCATAATCCTCAGCGTAGTTGCCATCACTCAATGCCAAGTTTTCTATCAGCTCCATACCCTCTTCTACCTCCTGACCGAGGAAGTTCCCTTTGTTAGCTGTGTCAAGCAACAACCTGATCTTTGGTGAAGCTCCACGGTATATGGTACTGAGTAGTGTCTCCTCGCTGAACCCGTGATGAGGACATTGGATCGTGTAGTGTTTGAAACGCTCCATTGCCTCGTTGAATGTCTCATTGTTCTTTTGAGTGAAACCACTGATTTCGCTTCTCAACCGTGCTGTCCTTGTGCTTGAGAAGAACTTTGAGAGAAAGGCCTTCTTACACTCGGCCCATGAGGTGATGGTTCCTTGTGGTAGGGTCTTCTCCCAATGTCTAGCTTTGTCTCCGAGTGAAAAGGGGAAGAGACGCAGCTTGAAAGCATCTTCGGATATGCCATTGATCTTTATCATTCCACATACTTGCTCGAAGTTGTCAAGGTGCTCCAAGGGATCTTCCATTGCTAAGTCGTGGAACTTGTTGTTTTGCACCATGGAGATGAAACCTGGCTTGATCTCGAAGTTGTTGTTTTGTACAGGAGGAGGAGTGATCCCAAACCTATTGTGATGAGTATTGGGAGTATCTCCGGCTCCTATGATCCTTGGGGGTCTAGCCGCGTGTTGGGGGTTTCCATTGCCCCTTCCTGCTGCCCCGTGAGCTGGAGGAGGTCCTTCTGGATGCTCGTGTTCAGCAATAGCTTCAAAGTCAACCAAACCATGCTGAACAATCTCCTCAAAGGCTCTGGCTTGTTCTCTGACTCTTCTTTGCCGTGAGTGACCAAGCCGATGAATGTTGCCTAAGGGTTGTAGTAGATTGTTGTCTCCCCTTGAACGAAGATTCATGTACCTGAAAACACACGTTTGAGAGTAGAATGATTAGTAACTTGAAAAAGGTAAAGACTTAGTCTTTGCTAAGTCCCAAATCTCTATGTTCTCTAAACAGTCCTAGGATGGCAACGGCGCCATTTGATAAACACTTTCTTAGCAAGGTTGAAAATGCAGTGAGGTTATCAAACTCAAATGCAAGACATGTTGTAGTACAGCAAGCAAGAGAGAGTCAATCCATGCCTAGGATGATAGAGAATGCAAAGAGAATACAAGGACTAATGCAAATCCAAGCGAAATGAGATGATTTATGAGAAAATCTCTAAAAACTAGATGCAGCAACTTAAATAGAATGCAACCTATTTTAAAAATACTAGAAATGAAGAAACTACCACGAGGAACAAACAGATTAATTAAAGGACCAAGCTTCGAATTACTAAAATTCGACTAGTGGATCGACCTTGAGATCGACCACTAGATCGAGCAAAAACAATCGATCTCGTCTAAAAATGCAAGAACAGTAAAACTAATGACCAGGATGCTATCAAAGATCAAGCGAATGACGAGATAAGATGTAAAGATGCTAAAAGAAAGGGCCTAGGATTGAGATTCATGGTCAGGGGTTTGAAAGGTTCGACCTTGGGTTAAAAACTTTAAATCGACTCACTTTGTGAGGATCTCTAAGCCTTGAAAACTATGCAAGATCTATCCGTGGCTTTCGGTATAGATCACTCCTTCATCCTCTCCTCCAAACCCATGGCTTTTGGTGGAAAGAGAGGTCGAAGGGCAAGGAAAACAGATTTCAAATGAATGGCTTAACTAATCCCCCAAACTTCCATGGCTTTTGGGAAGGGGTAACTAGTCTCTAAGGTGTGATCTTCCGAGGCTCCTGAATCCTGTCAAGGTAAGGAACCTCTCGGATCATGAAGCTCTTGGTGTGGGAGTCTTCAAGCATTGAGATCTCAACACCTTAGAAGAGATAGCCGATGAAAACACTTAGAAAAACCCCAAGATCGAAACCTTTAAGACCCCTTAATCCTCCCAACCCCGAACCCAAATAAACTACTCACTACACATAAAGTAAATCAAGCAAAGCATGTAAAAGGAAACGATGAACATCAAAAGAAAACTAGATTAAAATGGGAACGATTCGATTACAAAGCTTAAGAAAAACTCAAGTTCGATAATGGTGTTCTTCACGAAAAACAGAGAGAAAACATAAAGAAAAAGATAAGGATCCAAAGTTGGTGGGAAAAGGACGTCGCCGCCTTCCCAAAATGGCCAAAACAAGCTGATGGGCCCCCCCTCGCTAGCGGCCAAAAGTGGTTGAAAGGACAGAGAACGACTCCAGGATCGAGCGGTTCTCTCGATCATATCCGGACATCGTGTCTTCGGCTCGATCTGGGTCTCGATCATCATCGGCGAATCGAGTGTTGCATCCGATCTCGGTATCGATCTTCGGGTGGATCGAGTGGTGTACTCGATCTGGCTCTCGCTCTGCATGGCATCATTTACGTCCATACCATTTGATCGACTGCTTCACTCGATCCTTGTCTCGATCAATCTCCTTGGATCGCCTGGTTGGCTCGATCTTCTGGTCGATCACCTCCTAGATCAACCGGCCATGCTTGATCTGCTCCTCGATCTCTGATCCTTAGCATATATCCGAGCTCCCACGAACTGCTACATCAGCCTCAACATGTCCACGAACCTCCACGACTCCAAAGCAGCCAGAAACAACCTGAATGTAATGCAAAATGCAAGGAACATGCGTATGCTGGTGCAAGAATGCTCTAGGACTCTAAGTGATGCAATCTAACCTAAAATGTGATACAAATGCATGAAAAGCTGACTAATGAGTATGCAAAATGTATGCAATATGCAGTAACATCACTCTTGCAAGAGAAGAATCCATTTAAGAAGCCTTGGTTTGGTGTCCTTCTTGGCATAGATGTGTCTCAGCGCATCATGATCAGTGTAAACAATCACCTTGGAGCCTACCAGGTAGCTCTTGAATTTCTCAAATGCAAAGACAACTGCCAAGAGCTCTTTCTCAGTTGTAGCATACCTTGACTGAGCCTCATCCATAGTCCTGCTGGCATAGTAGATGACATGAAGTTTCTTGTCAACTCTCTGCCCCAAAACTGCTCCAACTGAATAGTCACTAGCATCACACATTATTTCAAATGGCAGATCCCAATTTGGTGCTTGAACTATTGGTGCTGATATAAGAGCTTGTTTGAGAGTAAGGAAGGCTTGAAGACAGTCTTCATCAAACACAAACTCTGTTTCTTTGCACAACAATCTTGTCAAAGGTCTTGCAATCCTTGAGAAGTCTTTGATAAATCTTCTGTAGAAGCCAGCATGCCCCAGAAAACTCCTGATCCCCTTGACAGTCGTTGGAGGTTCTAAATGCACCATTACATCAATCTTAGCCTTATCCACCTCTATTCCTTTCTCTGAGATCTTATGCCCCGAAACAATCCCTTCTTGCACCATGAAGTGACACTTTTCCCAATTCAGGACCAGTTTTGTGTCTTCACATCTTTGGAGAACCTGAGAAAGATTAGACAAACAGACACCAAAGGAGGATCTATAGACGCTAAAGTCGTCCATGAATACCTCCACCATTTCTTCAAGCAAGTCAGAAAAGATAGCAGTCATACATCTTTGGAAAGTAGCAGGAGCATTGCATAAACCAAAAGGCATTCTCCTATAAGCGAAAGTTCCATATGGGCAAGTAAAAGTAGTTTTTTCCTGATCATTGGGATGGATAGGGATCTGAAAGAATCCACTATAACCATCTAAAAAGCAGTAATACTTATGATTTGCTAATCTTTCTAGCATTTGGTCTATAAATGGCAAAGGGAAGTGGTCTTTCCTAGAAGCAGAATTTAGTTTTCTGTAATCAATACACATTCTATGACCAGTGATTGTCCTAGTTGGTATTAGCTCATCATTTTCGTTTTTAACAACAGTGATCCCTCCCTTCTTAGGTACCACATGGACTGGTTAGACCCATGTGCTATCTGAGATGGGATAGATCACTCATGTTTCAAGCAACTTCAGGATTTCCTTTTTTACTACTTCTTTTAAATTAGGATTCAACCTTCTCTGAGGTTCAACAGAAGTTCTTGTCTCATCCTCTAGATGGATCCTGTGAGTGCAGAGGTTAGGAGATATGCCTTGGATATCATCTAATGAATACCCAATAGCTTTCCTAAACCTCTTCAACACTTTAACAAGAGCCAGGATCTCATCATCATTGAGGCTATCATTGACTATAACAGGGTAAGTGGAGTTAGGACCTAGGAAAACATACCTTAGCCCATGAGGAAGTGGTTTAAGTTCCACCTTTGGTGCCCTGAGTTCGCTCCAGTCCTCATCTGAGCTGCCTTGCTTCTTGGCGTCAGCTTCCCTACTTGGGGAACTAGTCTCCTGAGCTGAGAAGACTTCTCTTTCTGTGTATTCCAAGCTTTCAAATGGCTCTTCCTCCTCAAAGAACATGTGGGAGTCCAGTTTCAGCTGATAACCCAAGCTTTCCTTATCCAAGTACCCATCATTTACATGCTCACTTGTCAAAGCCACTTATAACTTGTCCTCACAACACAGCTCTTCTTGGAGTTCATCATTAAACTTCTCTAGAGTGTCAATCTGGAATACTTGACCTTCAATAGTAGGCTGCTGCATGATCTTCTTGATGTCAAACTTTAAAGACATGTCCTTACCCAACTTCAGGTCAATCTTCCCCTTTTTAACATCAATGACTGCTCCTGTTGTGGCTAGGAATGGTCTCCCAAGAATAAGAGGATCTCTAGGCTCTTCATCCATGTCCAAAACTACAAAATTAGTAGGTATTTCTACACTCCCAATCCTTAGTGGTACATCTTCAAGCAACCCTCTGGGATGTCTTACTGACCTATCAGCCAATACCAAAGAGATTCTGCAATCCTTGAACTTAGTGAAGCCTAGGCGCTGTGCTACAGAGTAGGGCATCAAGCTGACACTAGCTCCAAGATCACACAAACATCTGTCAAACAGGAGTGGACCTATAGAGCAGGGTAAGGTGAAGCTCCCTGGATCTCCTAGCTTGTTAGGAGTCACTCTCTTCTGCTGAATAATGGCGCTACATTCATGTGTGAGGACTACCATTCCCTGCAGATCTTTGGTTCTTTCAGCAACAGCATCTTTCAGGAATTTCTGGTAAGGGGGGACCAAAACAAAGGCATCTAACAGCGGCATTGTGAGCTGGATCTTCTTCATCTGTTCATCAAAGAGTCCTTTGTATTTAGCAACCAGCTGCTTCTTAAACCTTCCAGGAAAAGGTATTGTAGGCTGAAAGGAGGAGGTATGTATCTTGGTTCTTTGGCTAACTCCTTAGAAGCCTCCTTTGTTTTGCCTTTAGTAACCTCCTTGTCTTTGGCTTTCTCAGAAATCTTTTCAGCTTCAATCATTCCATCTCCTGGAGTATCTTCCTTTTCTTCGACCTCCACCCCCTCTTCTTGTTCCTCAATGTCCTCATTGGGTATAGAAGGAGCTACTCTTGGTGGAAGTTGCTTCCCACTTCTGAGAGTGACAGCTTTGACATATTCCTGTGTGAGTGAAGAGGTAGAAGGGGTAGACAAGGTTTCTAGTTTGTTGATCTTGATGTTGAGAGGAGTGATGTGGGACTGTAATTTGGAATCAATGTCCTTGTTGATTTCATCAGTCATGCTTCTTTGAATATCAGTGAGGTTCCTTTGAATCTCAACAGCCATCATCTTTTGCAGTTCTCCAGTTTGAAGTTGTTGAAGTTGGAAGAACATCTCTTTGTAATCCAGATTATGTGAAGGTGAAGAAGAGTGTATACCAACTGTGGGAAGTGATGAAGCTTGATGCTGGGGAGAGTGAATGTCCTCAATGGACTGGTGTAGATAGGCGTCTTTTGCATGAAGCATGAGTGGCGCCCCTTGTTCTTGGATAGCTTGTACATGGTTCTCCTTGTAAAGGTTTGGTGAGAGGTCATTGGGTAGGAGTCTAGTGGTTGCATTGAGTAGTAGGTCAACCTTCTCTTGCAGCGCTTTGATCTCAGAGAGTGCTGTTGCTAGTTCCTTGGAGTGTTGCTCTTTGTCATCCACATAGTCCCCATTGCTGAGTGCCATGTTCTCCACTAGTACCCATCCTTCATCTACATCCTTTCCAAGGAAGTAGCCATTACTAGCTGTATCCAGAAGAATTCTGATCTTGGGGAGGACACCTCTATAGAGTGTGGATAGAAGCATTTACTTAGTGAAACCATGATGAGGGCACTGATGAGTGAAACCTCTGAATCTCTCCCATGTGTCTCCAAAGCTTTCAGTGGACCACTGCCTGAAGTTGGTGATCTCATTTCTGAAGTGAGCAGTTCTTGAAGGGGAGAAGAACTTAGTTAAGAAGGCATCTTTACATTGTCCCCAAGTGGTAATGCTGCCTTGTGCTAGAGACTTCTCCCATAGTTTAGCTTTGTCACTAAGTGAAAAAGGAAAGAGTTTCAGCATCAAACCATCATCTGATACACCACTAAGCTTTGTTAATGTGCATATCCTTTCAAACTGATCTAGATGCTCTAAGGGGTCTTGGTTGGGCAATCCAAGGAACTTCTTTTCTTGAATCAAAACAATCATGCTGCTCTTTATCTCATAGTGGTCAGTCTCCATAGGTGGAAGAATACCTTGTCTTGAAGCATAACTTGAAGGTATATCAGCATCACCAATAGGTCTCAATGGTCTTTGAAACAAAGCTCCTTGTAAACCATGTGGACCTTGCTGTCCTTGTAAGCCTTGGATCCCTTGATGACCTTGTGGACCTTGTGGACCTTGCAAACCAAAACCAGCAGCATACTGATGTTCCTCCATGCTTCAACACCTGAATTCTGATTCTGCAAACCCAAATCTTTGACCCTGAACATCAGTTGTAGTTGTAGACACTTAAGAGCAAGTGTTGTGGTACCTAGAAAAGAAATTCTAGACCAAAAGAGAGATCAGTAACCAAAAACGAAAATAACAGAACTTGATCTCAAGATCTCTACAAATCCTACTGAACAAAGCATTCCCCTAATGGCAACGGTGCCAAATTAATACAAGACTTTTTGGGACTTGATTCAATTACCCAAGCTTGTACTAATCAGTTGTAGTATAGCATAGGGTTTTATCAATCCAAAAGGGGAAAATGAAGCAATAAGAATGCAGTAGAAATCCTAATTCAAGCAGATATAAAAGGGTTTTAGAGTTTCTAGCAACCTAAGTGATCAAACAAAAACCAAACAAATACAAATAAGGAAGTAGGCAAGCAAATGACTAAAGTAGAAGTAAAAACAGAGCAAATTCAGAACAGAGCTTAAAACAAAGAAAAGATGGGACTTGAGATGAGATAATTGGTAATAGGGAACTCTTGACTCTACTTATGATGCTTACAAACTCACACAATGCTATTCCTTATGCATATGATTCATTTATATGACTAATCCAATCTCTTGGCACTAATCTCTTTGCTAATTACCAAGTCAATAACTAATTCTCATTAGTGAAATGATAAGGAGCAAGCATTAAAACAAATCTATCAACCCTATATTTCCAAATCACTCCCTAGACAGTCAATCTCTTGAGCTAGGATAAGCAATTCTCTTGCAAAGCAGTTCAGGCATTTCATCAAACACTTGGTGGGCATAAAATGAGCCTAAGTTCTTAATCAACTTAGCTAGGGCTAATTAAGCATTAAACACAGCAATCAAGAAAGGAAATGAAAAGAATTAACACTAAGCAATCATAAATAAAGTCTCAAATTCCCTAAACCTAACCCATCTCAAATCCCTAAAAAGGACTACTTACTAATCACCATTAAAGCCACCAAATCAAAGAGAAAAAGATGACTAATCATGATTAGAAAGCTTAAATAAGATGAAAGATGCAAACTTTTGTTGAAATGAAGCAAAGATTCAAATTACAAAATCCAGAGGTCTAAACTAGGAAGAAAGAACTGCGGGGTAAAAGATTGTTCCAAAAAAATAGGGATTTCCCGTATTTATAGGAGTCTAGGCGAAAATGGCATAATTGTAAATAAAGGGTCTTTGGGCAGAGCTGGTATCGATCAGTTGTGTCGACCTCCAGTGACCGAAATTTATCTGTATCGGTCATCAGTGATCGACACACACGACCGGAATTATAATGGTGTGTTTGTGTCGACCACATCAGACCGATACTGGTGATCGATACTGCTCTATTTTGGTCACCAGAGACCGAAAATTCCAGGCTCTGGCCGAAAACTTAAGCAGAGATCTTCTGCTTTGATCCTTCTTGCTCCCTTTTGTCCAGCTAGCCTCCTGGATCATTCCCAAAGCTCCTCCAAGCTCCTTTAAGCTCCAAAAGCACCTAAAAACATCCAATATGCAAGGAAAATGCAATATATACTCCTAATGCAACCTAAGTCTAAAAGGAGAAGAAAATGGGACAAAAGCTAAGGGAAAACATGCAAAAGAGGACCAAAACATGTACTAAATGCAGCCCTAAATGGTGTAAATACAAGGGATATCAGTGAGCTTAAAAGAAAATGAATGAGAGGGGTTTAGGATCATTGTTAGTTACATGGGTAGATGAGAATCTAATCATGTATGCATCAATTGCCTTCACCTTTAGCATTATGCATAAAGTTCTTACCATTTTCGAGAGAAACCCTTTGCTTAAAATAAACCCTCTTTTAAAATGAGATCATTCTATGCTCATAGCCTTTACCCTTAGCCAAATGTGTTTTGCTTTAAAGTGCATAAGTTTGATTCATGGTTCGGTTATTAATGAATGTTAAAGGATGAGTTTCTTTGATTTTTAGGAATAGGAGAGTAATGATTTGAATATCTTTGTGTGATGACTATGGCTAAGTTCTTTGGAGTATGAGTGTGTGCATAGCATTTTAGAACTGTTAACTAGGACATTGAGATTGATTCATTTGAAAGGCACATTTGCAAGAATCTTAAACCCCCGTTCGTTTTTAAAACCTCTCTTCCTTTCTTATTTTCTGTTGCTTGAGGGCAAGCAAGAAGTAAGTTTGGGGGAGTTGATGTTACTGCATATTGCATGTGTTTTGCATACATATTAGTTAGCTTTTCATGCATTTACATCACACTTTAGGCTAGATTGCATCACTTAGGGTCCTAGAGCATTCTCGCAGCAGCATACGCATGTTCCTTGCATTTTGCATCATATTCAGGTTGTTTCCGGGTACTTTGGAGTCGTGGAGTTTTTGAACATGCTGAGGCTAGTATGGAGGTTCGTGGGAACAACGGATGTTTGCTAAGGACCAGAGATTGGGGGGCAGATCGAGCACGGCCGGTCGATCTAGACGAAATCGACCAGAAGATCGAGTAGCTCAGACGATCCAAGGGAATTGATCGAGAAGAAGATCAAGTGAAGCAATCGATCAAATGGTAAGGACGTTAATGACGCCATGCAGAGCGAGAGCCGGATCGAGTCCACCACTCGATCCGACCGAAGATCGGATGCAACACTCGATCCGCCGAAGAAGATCGAGACCTAGATCGAGTAGAAGACACGTTGTCCGAAAGTGATCGAGAGAGCCGCTCGATCCCGAAGTCGATCTCTGTCCTTTCAACCGATTTTGGCCGCTAGCGAAGGGGGGACCATCAAGCGTTTTTGGCCCATTTGAGAAGGCGGCGATGATCTTTTACGAGGACACTTTTTTCATTCTTATATTTTTATGCTTTTTCTCTCTGGGTTGGAGACGATCCGCCATTGTTAGACTTTGAGCTTTGTTCTTGAATATTTCGACTCGTTTAAGTTTTAAATAATCGTTTTCATGTTCATCACTTCATCTTTCATGTTTTTTTCGGTTATTCTCATGTGTAGCGAGTAGTTTCATTTGGGTCTTGGGGTTGAGAGGATTCACGGGGTCTAAGGGGTTTTCAAGTTGGTAGTTTTCTTGTTCTTAATGGCTTTCTCTTCTAAGATGTTGAGTTCCTAAGGCTTAAAGACTCTCACGCCAAGATCTTTATGATCAAAGAGGTCTCTTACCTTGACAGGATCCAGAGATCTCTGAAAATCACATCCTAGAGACTAGTTACCCTTTCCCAAAAGCCATGGAAGTTTACGGGACTAGTGTAGGCCGTGTGTTTGAAATCTAAGTTCATTTCCCTTCAACCTCTCTTTCCACCAGAAGCCATGGGTTTGGAGGAGAGGATGAAGGAGTGATCCATGCCGAAAGCCACGGATTGATCTTGTTTTCGTTTTCAAGGCTTAAGGAATCTCACAAAGTGAGTCGATTTAAAGTTTTCAATCCCAACTTGGACCCTTGAAACCCCGGACCATGAATCTCAACCCTAGACCCTTCTTTCCTAGCATTCTTACATCTTCGTCAATCATTCACTTGATATTCGTAGCATCCTGGTCATTAGTTTCATTGCACTTGCATTTTTAGACGAGATCGATCCTTGTTGCTCGATCTAGTGGTCGATCCTGTGGTCAATCCACTAGTCGATTTTTAGTAATTCACAGCTTTGCATTTAAATTATTCTGTTTGTTCATCATGGTAGTTTAATCATTCCTGGTAATTTCAAAATAGTTTTGCATTCCATTTGGCTGCTGCATATAGTTTTTAGGACTTTTACAAAATCGGCTGTCATTTGATTAGCTTTTCATTGCCCTTGCATTCTCTCTGACCTTTCTAGCTTCTAGGAATGGATTGACACTCTCTTGCACACTGTACTACAACCTGGTTTGCATTTGAGTTTTGATAGCCTCATTGCATCCTCACCCTTGCAAAAGAAAGTAGTTATCAGCTGCCCAGCAACACCCTACTGACCACCTCGAACAAATCAACCCTCGAAGGGTAACAGACCTAGAATCGGTCCAAAGGCATATCGAGATGCAAAACGCGGAGCTCCGTAGAATGAGAGCATTCATGCATACAGCAACGAGCTCCGCACCAGACATTGACCTCGCCATCGAAGACACGAGGTGAACACCCTTCGTCGCTAGGATAGCAAACGCCAACCTCTGCTATACCGGAAGGATAAAATTCCCAAAATACACAGGGCAAACAGACCCTAAAGCACACATCAGACTCTTCAACCACGCGGCAGCCCGAGCCCGACTCGACGATAACGAAAAAGACTCCAGCTTCTGCGGACTGTTTGCCAAAACACTCGTAGGACCAGCGCAAGAATGGTTTGCAAGCTTGGAAAGCGGCTCCATCAACAACTTCACCCAGTTCGTAGCAGTATTCCTCAAGCAGTACTCGATGTTCATCGAAACGAAAACCACCGAGGCCGACCTATACAGTCTAAAGCAAGGCGAAAATGAACCGCTACAAAGTTTCTTGACAAGCTTCAAAGAAATAAAATACAAAATCGCCGACCTCAATGAAGGGCTAGCACTAGAAGCCCTCAACGACGGACTCTGGTACGCATCCGGCCTCAAGCTGGAAATCTCGATCAGGTGCATCACCTTGCTAAACGACGTGTTGCACCTAGCCATTCTTTTCGCAAAAGCAGAAGAAAAAGAGCATTTGAACGGAAGCAGCACGAAGCTAGCCTTTTAGCTCAAAGTCTGAGTTCGCAAAAAAGAAACCCCAAAAGGGAACCCGCGGGTAGAAATCAGCAATCGTTCGCAATCGATAGTCCAAACACGGACAAACGATCCGAGTACGATGCCAATAAATTCTGCAAACACCACAAGCGCAAAGGGCACTCCACCAAAGAATGCCGCGCAGCAGCCCGTCTACTAGCTGCAGCAAAAAAACCGCAGAGCGACGAAGACAACCCCGAGCAGGAATCCTGAGAAGAGGAAAGCCCCTCCGACACCCCCAAAACCCAAAAAGACGCC
This sequence comes from Thlaspi arvense, assembly GCA_911865555.2. NCBI lineage: Eukaryota > Viridiplantae > Streptophyta > Magnoliopsida > Brassicales > Brassicaceae > Thlaspi > Thlaspi arvense. Next base: position 27,533,569 of record OU466860.2, read on the forward strand.
TAAGACCAAGGCTACCTAAGGCAAACGAGACAGGTCGGAGAAAGGCGAACAATCGCCTCCTCCAGCAGCCAAACAAAGAGTCGAAACGATCTTCAGCTCTAGCATATGCGGAGGCCCGATGAAGTCGATTACAACCCCCTATCCTGCCCCAAAAAAGACCCTATGCCAACGCTTACAAAGCCTATTTTGCAGAAACTCCATTAACTCAATTAAAGCTTTTCAGCGACAAGCCGAATCCAAGTCGCGACCACAAACCAATCTAGATGGCCCAGACCACTGTATAAGCTTCCGCGAAAGCGAGACCCTGGGCCTAGATAAGTCGCACGACGACGCACTCGACATCCTTCTCGATGTAGCCGGATTCGAGCTCTCAAGAATAATGATAGACACTAGGAGCTCAGTCGACATCCTTTTCTACGAAGCATTCAAAGAACTTGGCTTCTCAAACTCAGCCCTAAACAACACAATCACACTCCTCACCGGATTTGCCGGAGACACAATCATTTCTCTCGGCACGATCCGACTACAGGTAAAAGCCGGGTCTGTGCTAAAAAACCTTGAATTCGTAGTGGTAGATCGCCAAGCGCTGTACAACGCTATCCTAGGACGCCCCTGGATTTTCGCCATGAAAGCAGTACCCTCCACTTACCACCAGTGCGTGAAGTTCTCATCTCCGAAGGGAACCCAAACAGTCTTCGGCAGTCAGAAGAACACCAGGATGTGTTACCTTAATTGTTACAAACAAACCGCGAACTCCCGGTATAGCAATTACAGAAAGAGCACGAGCTCGCCGAACAACAGACAAAGAAAAGCCAGGACCCCACCACGCGTGGACCTCCCAAGAACCTCATAACACCGATATGCATCGATAACTCTCACCCAGAAAGACGAGTCAACGTAGGAATGGAGCTCGCGAGCTCGATCAAAAAAGAGCTTGTCACTTTCCTAAAAGAGAACGTCCATACATTCGCATGGTTGACAGAAGATATGCCTGGGATCAATATAAAAGTAACCTCTCACGAGCTGAACGTCGATCCCACATTCAAACCCGTAAAACAAAAACAACGCAAGTTGGGGCCAGAAAGAGCAAAGGCAGTAAACGACGAAGTCGACCGACTCTTGAAAGTCGGATCGATCAGGGAAGTCAAGTACCCCGATTGGCTCGCTCACCGATCTCAACAAGGCATGCCCAAAAGACAGTTTCCCACTCCCGCACATCGACCGGCTCGTCGAAGCCACCGCCGGTCACGAACTGCTGTCCTTCATGGACGCTTTCTCGGGCTACAACCAGATCCTTATGAATCCAGAAGATCAGGAGAAAACTTCATTCATAACAGACCGCGGTACATACTGTTACAAAGTCATGCCATTCGGACTAAAGAATGTCGGAGCCACCTATCAAAGATTAGTAAACAGAATGTTCGCAGATCAGCTGGGCAAATCCATGGAAGTGTATATCGACGACATGCTTGTCAAGTCTTCAAAATCCTCAACCAATACGGGATGAAACTCAACCCCTCCAAATGCTCGTTCGGAGTAGCTTCAGGAGAATTCCTAGGCTACCTCGTAACCGAACGGGGAATTGAAGCAAACCCCAAACAAATCACAACCTTTCTCGAAATGCCTTCACCTAAGACCACTCGAGAAGTCCAAAGGTTAACAGGCCGAATAGCAGCTCTTAACCGCTTCATCTCCCGGTCAACAGATAAATGCCTCCCGTTTTATCACCTGCTACGAGCTAATAAAAAGTTCCAGTGGGACGATAAATGCGAAGAAGCATTACAACAGCTCAAGTCGTATCTTAGAGAACCCTCGATACTAGCTAAGCCTGTAGAAGGAGAACCACTATACATCTACCTCGCGGTATCACCCGCCGCGGTAAGCGGGGTGCTAGTGAGAGAAGAACAGAACGAGCAAAAGCCCATCTGTTACGTCAGCAAGACCCTAATAGATGCAGAAACAAGATACCCAGCCATAGAAAAACTGGCACTAGCCCTGGTGACGGCATCTCGCAAACTGAGACGGTACTTCCAGTCTCATTCTATCGTCATCATGACCTCGCAACAGTTGCGCACAATTCTGCACAGCCCGAACCAGTCAAGACGGCTAACAAAGTGGGCTATCGAACTAAGTGAGTACGATATAGAATATCGCACTAGGACTTGCGCTAAAGCACTAGTCCTAGCAGATTTCATCATCGAGCTATCGCCACAAACCGCGGATGACACCGCAACAAACAGCAAATGGACACTCCACGTCGATGGGGCATCCTCCAAACAGGGTTCTAGGGTAGGAATCAGGCTGGCCTCCCCCACCAGTGAAATACTAGAACAATCATTACGTGTCGGCTTCGAAGCGTCAAATAACGAAGCCGAATACGAGGCTTTAATCGCCGGGCTACGGCTCTGATATAACTGCATATTCCATGCATTTTTCATACATATAAATTAGTTCTCACGCATATACATTGCATTTTAGGTTAGTTTGCATCACTTTAGGTCCTAGAGTGTTCCTGCACCAGTATACGCATATTTCTTGTATTTTGCATCAAAAACAGGTTGTTTTCGGCTACTTTGGAGCCTTGGAGAGTTCGTAGACGTGTTGAGGCTCGTGAGGAAGTTCTTGGGACTTGAAGAATTTGGGAATGCTTGCTAAGGACCAGAGATCGAAAGGAGGTTCGAGCATGGCCGGTCGATCTAGAAGATCGAGTAGCCCAGCCGATCCACCAAAGAAGATCGAGACGGAGATCGAGTGAAGCGATCGATCAAGGAGTACGGACATGAATGACGCCATGCAGAGCGAGAGCCGGATCGAGTCCACCACTCGATCCTCCAAAGATCGACTCCAAGATCGAACGAAACACCCGATCCACCGAGGAAGATCGAGATGAAGATCGAGCTGAAGGCACGATGTCTGAAGATGATCGATAGAGATATCCCGAAGTCGATCTCACCGACTTTAACCGCTTTTGGCCGCTAGCAAAGGGGGGACCATCGAGTGTTTGGCCTGTTTTGGCAAGGCGGCGAGCATGCTTTTGAGAACATATTTTCATTTCTATCTTTTTATCATCTTTTTCTCTCTGCTCGAAGGCGATTTCGCCATTGTTGGGTTTTGAAGCTTTTCTTGCTTTTGTATCGAATCGTTTAAGATTGATCGATCGTCTTTCATGTTCATCGTTTCATCTTTCATGCTTTGCTTGATTTACTTAATGTGTAGTGAGTAGTTTAATCGGGTTTTGGGGTTGAGAGGATTTGAAGGGGTCGAAAAGGTTTTCAAGTTTGGAGTTTTCTTGTTCTTAATGGCTTTCTTTTTTAGGATGTTGAGTTCTTAAGGCTTAAAGAATCTCACGTCAAGATCTTTATGATCAGAGAGAGCTCTTACCTTGACAGGATCCAGAGATCTCTGAAAGTCACATCCTAGAGGCTAGTTACTCTTTCCCAAACGCCATGGTAGTTTAGAGGACTAGTTAAGCCGCGTGTTTGAGATCTGTTTTCCTTGCCTCTTAATGTCTTTTTCCGCCAAAGGCCATGGGTCTGGAGGAGAGAATGAGAGAGTGATCCATACCACACGCCATGGATGGGTCTGGTTTTATTTTCAAGGCTTAGAGAACCTCACAAAGTGAGTAGATCTAGAGTTTTCAAACCAAGCTTGAACCTTTGAAACCCCTGAACGTGAATCTCAACCCTAGACCCTCTTTCTTAGTATACTTACATCTTTGCTAGTCATTCACTTGTTACCTGTTGCATCCTGGTCATTAGTTTCGTTGCGCTTGAACTTTTAGACGAGATCGATCTTTGTTGCTCGATCTAGTGGTCGATCCTGTGGTCGATCCACTAGTCGATTTTTATAAATTCATAGGTTTGCAATTTAATCATTCTGTTTGTTCGTCGTGGTAGTTCACTCTTTCATAGTAATTTTTAAATAGTTTTGCCTTGCATTTAGTCGTTGCATTTAGTTTTTAGGAATTTTACAAAATCATTCATCATTTGCCTAGCTTTACTCGATCCTTGCATTATAACTGATCTTTCTAGCTCCTAGGATTGGATTGATACTCGCTTGCATACTTTACTACAAATAAGTGTTGCATTTGAGTTTTGATACATCATTGCATACACTCTGCAAAAGAAATCTGTTTTCAAATGGCGCTGTTGCCATTCTAGGAGTGTTTAGAAAGCATTGAGATTTGGGGTTTAGTAAAGACTAAGCCTTTACTTTGTTTAAGCTACTAATTTCTCTACTCTCAAACGTGTGTCTTTTTCAGGTACATGAATATTCGTTCAAGGGGAGACAACAATCTACTTCAACCCTTGGACAACATTCATCAACTTGGTCATTCACGGTAAAGAAGAGTACGAGAACAAGCTAGAGCTTTTGAGGAGATTGTTCAGCACGGTTTGGTTAACTTTGAAGCTATGGCCGAGCACGAGCATCCAGAGGGACCTCCTCCAGCTCACGGAGCAGTGGGAAGGGGCAATGGAAACCCCTAACACGCGGCTAGACCCCCAAGGATCATAGGAGCCGGAGATGATCCCAATACTCATTACAATAGGTTTGGGATCACTCCTCCTCCTGTACAGAACAACAACCTCAAGATTAAGCCGGGTTTCATCTCAATGGTGCAAAACAATAGGTTTCATAGGCTGGCAATGGAAGATCCCTTGGAACACCTTGATAACTTTGAACAAGTATGTGGGATGATCAAGATAAACGGCATATCCGAAGATGCTTTCAAGCTACGTCTCTTTCCATTTTCTCTTGGAGACAAGGCTAGACATTGGGAGAAGACACTTCCACAAGGCACCATTACATCTTGGTCTGAGTGTAAGAAGGCTTTCCTCTCAAAGTTTTTCTCTAGCACCAGAACGGCAAGGCTAAGAAGCGAGATCAGCGGCTTCACGCAAAGGAACAATGAGACTTTCAATGAAGCCATGGAACGGTTCAAGGACTATACTATCCAATGTCCTCACCACGGCTTCAGCGAAGAGACTCTTCTCAGCACTATCTACCGAGGAGCTTCACCAAAGATTCGCTTGTTGCTTGACACGGCTAGTAAGGGAAACTTCCTTGGTCAAGAGGTAGAAGAAGGTATGGAGCTGATTGAGAACTTGGCACTAAGTGACGGCAACTATGCTGATGATTATGACCGTGCACCGAGAGGTTCTGAGCTAGAGTCTCACAAGAAAGAGCTTAAGTCTTTGCTTGAGAAGATTGATAAGTTGGTTTTGGCAAACCAGAAGCATGTTCACTTTGTTGGTGAAGCGGATGAGAGCCAAGAGGAGCTTGAGTTTAGCCAAGAAGAAGCCAACTGGGTGGCGGGTCAAAACAAATACAAACCTCAGTCACAAGGCTACAACCAGAACAACAATCTCTCATACCGTAGCACCAATGTCGCAAACCCTAAGGATCAGGTGTACCCTGCTCAGCAAGCAAAGCCTTTCGTACCTTACAACAAAGGTTTTCAGCCAAGTGGTGGCTTCCAAGGGCAAGGGAAAACAACTTCCAAGGACAACAGCAAGGAAACAAGGGTTATACGCCAATGTACCCTCCGGGCTTTGTACCTCAGCAGCAACGACCAATGAAACAACAAGTTGATCATGTCCAAGCTATGTTTCAACAATTGATTCAAGGGCAAGCCTCTACAAACCAGAAGTTTTCCGAGATGAACACTCGCTTAGACTCGTCTCTCACGGATTTCTCTACTCAGATTACAACCTTGAATAACAAAATCAAGCAACTTGAGAAAGGAAAGGCAAGCTCAAGTGGTCAGAATAGCTTACCGAGCAAAATCCCAAGGAATACGCCAATGCCATTATGCTAAGGAGTGGGAAAGAGCTAGCACCTATGGTTAGTCCAAAGAACAACGAGGACGTTGTAATTCAAGAGGGGGAGGGTAAGCCTTCAGCCGATGGATTCAAGGGCCAAGAAGAGGTGACAAATCGGTTGTTGAGAAGAAAGCGGAGCAAACTACTAAGGAGAAAGATGCTTATGTACCTCCGCCGTATGTACCTAAGCTACCTTTTCCTGGCCGTTTCAAGAAGCAACTCAAATAGAATCATATAGTCTTGTTCGAGAAGCACCTTAAGGATGTAGAGATCAAGTTACCTCTCGTGGACTGCCTTGCAATGATGCCTAAATGCGTCAAATTCTTCAAAGACACTCTCGTGAAGAAGAATAAGGAAAGCAAGGAAGTGCTTGTTCTAAGTGAAGAGTGTAGTGGTGTAATACACAAGGAGATAGTCCCTAAGATGGGAGACCCTGGAAGTTTCACTATACCTTGCGCTTTAGGTCCTTTGGAGTTCAAGAGTTGCCTTTGTAATCTCGGAGCTAGCATAAATCTGATGCCTCATTCCGTGGCAAAGAAGCTTGGCTTTACCCGTTTCAAGGATTGCAGAACCTCGTTGGTACTAGCTGACAGAAGTGTGAGGTTACCCGTGGGTTTGCTTGAGGACTTGCCAGTGAAGATCAGTGGAGTAAACATGCCTACAGACTTCGTTGTGTTGGAAATGGATAAAGAACCAAAGGATCCACTCATTCTCGGTAGACCTTTCTTAGCCACCGCCGGAGCCATAATAAATGTCAAGAACGGGAAGATTGCCTTGCACTTGGGTAAAGATATAAGGCTAGACTTCGATATCAATGAGGTTTTGAAGAAGCCTATGATAGAAGGGCAAGCTTTCTACATTGAGACGTTGGATGCTTTAGCGGATGAGTTGCTGGAAGAGTTGGCTCAGGAAGATCATTTGAAGCTGGCACTGACTAAGGAGCCAGGAGAGTTTGATTATGTGGATCAGAGGACTTAAGAGTACGTCAACTTGCTCGATTCGAGGAAGGTTGTGCTTGAAGATGTAGGCGTTTGCCTATAGCTCGACTCCGATATCGATGACATTACTCGATCCAAGGGTCAAATCGACAAGATAATCGAGAGCACAACTTGATCCGATGCAGCAATCGACAGTCAGATCGAGGAGGGTGATCGATCCAGGAAAACAATCGAGTCCAAGATCGAGAAAGGCCGTCCGATCAGTTTGGGGTCTAATTCGGAGATTGACTCAGCGTCTCGATCCCTCACTCGACCCACATTAAATCGAGAGAGTGAATCGAGCGAAACTGCTCGATCTAGACGACATCGAGAGCAAGATCGACCTGACGACTCAATTTCAGAAGGGATAGCGGTTGGAGAAAGCAGCCTCAAGGGCCATGTCCCGGGTTCTAAGGAAGGTTCTAAGAAGGAGAACAACAACAACAGCCACGAGGATGATTGGAGCGAGCTGTTAGCCCCAAAGGTGGACCTTAAGGAGCTCCCAAAAGGGCTAAGGTATGCTTTCTTAGGGCTTAACGAAACCTATCCTGTGATTGTGAATGAAAAATTAAGTGATGATGAGTTGCACTTGCTCTTAACTGAGTTGAGAAAGTATAGGAAGGCCATTGGGTACTCTCTAAGTGACATCAAGGGCCTTTCACCAATGCTTTGCACTCATAGGATTCAGTTGGATAATGAAAACGCCTCCTCTATAGAACATCAAAGGCGTTTGAATCCAAATTTGAAAGAGGTTGTTAAGAAAGAGATTCTTATGCTTATAGAGATTCTTATGCTTATAGAGGTTGTTAAGAAAGAGATTCTTATGCTTATAGAACGTGGGTTTCTCCCGTACATGTGGTGCCTAAGAAGGGAGGGATCACAGTCATTAAGAATGACAACGATGAGCTTATACCTACTAGGACTATTACTGGACACCGTATGTGTATTGATTATAGGAAGCTTAATCTTGCTACTAGAAAGGATCATTTTCCCTTACCTTTTATTGATCAAATGCTTGAAAGACTCGCTAATCACCCCTACTATTGCTTTCTTTATGGATATAGTGGATTTTTCCAAATACCAATCCATCCCAATGATCAGGAGAAGACGACCTTTACATGCCCTTATGGCACCTTCGCATATCGAAGGATGCCATTCGGGTTGTGTAACGAACCGGCTATATTTCAGCGGTGTATGATGTCGATCTTCTCTAATCTTATAGAAGAGATGGTAGAGGTGTTTATGGATGACTTCTGATGTTACTGCATATTACATACATTTTGCATACTCATTAGTTAGTTTTTCATGCATTTGTATCACATTTTAGGTTAGATCGCATCACTTAGAGTCCTAGAGCATTCTTGCACCAGCATACGCATGTTCCTTGTATTTTGCATCACATTTAGGTTGTTTCTGGCTGCCTTGGAGTCGTGGAGGTTCGTGGACATGTTGAGGCTGTTGTAGCAGTTCGTGGAAGCTCGGATATTTGCTAAGGATCAGAGATCGAGGAGCAGATCGAGCATGGCCGGTCGATCTAGGATGTGATCGACCAGAAGATCGAGCCAACCAGGCGATCCAAGGAGAATGATCGAGACGAGGATCGATTGAAGCAGTCGATCAAACGGTACGGACGTGAATGACGCCATGCAGAGCCATAGCCAGATTGAGTACACCACTCGATCCAACCAAATATCGATACCGAGATCGGATGCAACACTCGATTCGCCGATGATGATCGAGACCCAGATCGAACTGAAGACACGATGTCCGGATATGATCGAGAGAACCGCTCGATCCTGGAGTCGATCTCTGTCCTTTCAAGCACTTTTGGCCGCTAGCGAGGGGGGGACCATCAGCTTGTTTTGGCCATTTTGGGAAGGCGGCGACGTCCTTTTCCCAGACAACTTTCAATCCTTATCTTTTTATGTATGTTTTCTCTCTGGTTTTGAGGAAGAACACCATTGTCGAACTTAGAGTTTTCTTAAGCTTGTAATCGAATCATTTTCATCTTAATCTAGTTTTCTTTTCATGTTCATCGTTTCCTTTTACATGCTTTGCTTGATTTACCTTATGTGTAGTGAGTAGTTTATTTGGGTTCGGGTTTGAGAGGATTAAGGGGTCTAAAGGGTTTCGATCTTGGGGTTTTTCTAAGTGTTTTCAACGGCTATCTCTTCTAGGGTGTTGAGATCTCAATGCTTGAAGACTCTCACGCCAAGAGCTTCATGATCCGAGAGGTTCCTTACCTTTACAGGATTCAGGAGCCTCGGAAGATCACACCCTAGAGACTAGTTACCCCTTCCCGAAAGCCATGGAAGTTTGGGGGACTAGTTAAGCCACTCATTTGAAATCTGTTTTCCATGCCCTTCGACCTCTCTTTCCACCAAAAGCCATGGGTTTGGAGGAGGGGATGAAGGAGTGATCTATACCGAAAGCCACGGATAGATCTTGCTTAGTTTTCGAGGCTTAGAGATCCTCACAAAGTGAGTCGATTTAAAGTTTTCAACCCAAGGTCGAACCTTTGAAACCCCTGACCATGAATCTCAACCCTAGGCCCTTTCTTTTAGCATCTTTACATCTTATCTCGACATTCGCTTGATCTTTGATAGCATCCTGGTTGTTAGTTTTACTGTTCTTGCATTTTTAGACGAGATCGATTGTTATTGCTTGATCTAGTGGTCGATCCACTAATCGAATTTTAGTAATTCGAAGCTTTGTTCTTTAATTATTCTGTTTGTTCCTCGTGGTAGTTTCATCATTCCTAGTAATTTTAAAATAGGTTGCATTCCATTTAAGTTGCTGCATCTAGTTTATAGGGATTTTCTAATAACTCATCTTGTTTCGCTTAGATTTGCATTAGTCCTTGTATTCTCTTTGCATTCTCTATCATCCTAGGTGTGGATTGACTCTCTCTTGCTTGCTGTACTACAACCTGTCTTGCATTTGAGTTTGATAACCTCATTGCATTCTCACCCTTGCAAATAAAGTGTTTATCAAATGGCGCCGTTGCCATCCTAGGACTGTTTAGAGAACATAGAGATTTGGGACTTAGCAAAGACTAAGTCTTTACCTATTTCAAGTTACTAATCATTCTACTCTCAAACGTGTGTTTTCAGGTATATGAATCTTCGTTCATGGGGAGATAACAATCTACTTCCACCTTTGGACAATATTCATCAGCTTGGTCACTCACGGCAAAGAAGAGTCAGAGAACAAGCCAGAGCCTTTGAGGAGATTGTTCAGCACGGTTTGGTTGACTTTGAAGCTATGGCTGAACACGAGCATCCAGAAGGACCTCCTCCAGCTCACGGGGCAGTAGGAAGGGGCAATGGAAACCCCCAATACGCGGCTAGACCCCCAAGGATCATAGGAGCCGGAGATGCTCCCAACACTCATCACAATAGGTTTGGGATCACTCCTCCTCCTGTACAAAACAACAACTTCGAGATCATCCAGGTTTCATCTCCATGGTGAAAAACAACAAGTTCCACGGCTTAGCAATGGAAGATCCCTTGGAGCACCTTGACAACTTCGAGCAAGTATGTGGGATGATAAAGATCAATGGCATATCCGAAGATGCTTTCAAGCTGCGTCTCTTCCCCTTTTCACTCGGAGACAAAGCTAGGCATTGGGAGAAGACCCTCCCACAAGGCACCATCACCTCATGGGCCGAGTGTAAGAAGGCCTTTCTCTCAAAGTTCTTCTCTAGCACTCGGACAGCACGGTTGAGAAGCGAAATCAGCGGCTTCACTCAACAGAACAATGAGACATTCAACGAGGCAATGGAGCATTTCAAAGACTACACGATCCAATGTCCTCATCACGGGTTCAGCGAGGAGACACTAGTCAGTACCATATACTGTGGAGCTTCACCGAAGATCAGGTTGTTGCTTGACACAGCTAGCAAAGGGAACTTCCTTGGTCAGGAGGTAGAAGAGGGTATGGAGCTGATAGAAAACTTGGCATTGAGTGATGGAAACTACGCTGAGGACTATGACCGCGCACCGAGAGGATCAGAGCTAGAGTCTCATAAAAAGGAGCTGAAATCTTTGCATGAGAAGATAGATAAGCTGGTGTTAGCCAATCAGAAGCATGTTCACTTTGTTGGTGAAGCTGATGAGAATCAAGAGGAGTTAGATTTGAGCCAAGAAGAAGCCAATTGGGTGGCGGGACAGAACAACTACAAACCTCAAGGCTACAACCAAGGCTACCAGAACAACAACCTCTCCTACCGAAGCACCAACGTAGCCAACCCTAAAGATCAAGTGTACCCTGCTCAGCAAGGAAAACCTTTCATCCCTTACAACAAAGGTTTTCAACCGAGTGGTGGTTTCCAAGGTCAAGGGCAGAACAACTTCCAAGGGCAACATCAAAGTAACAAGGGTTATACGCCTAACTACCCTCCGGGCTTTGCACCTCAAACCGATGCAACAACAAGTTGATCCGGTTCAAGCAATGTTTCAACAGCTCATACAAGGGCAAGCCTCTACAAACCAGAACTTCGTCGAGATGAACACTCGTCTAGACTCGTCTCTCACTGACTTCTCCACTCAGATCACCAACTTAAACAACAAGATCAAGCAGCTAGAGAAAGGGAAAGCGAGTACGAGTGGTCAGAATAGTCTTCCGGGAAAGTGTGAGCAGAATCCTAAGGAGTATGCTAACGCCATAACGTTGAGAAGCGGCAAAGAGCTCGAACCTCCGATCTCTACCAAGCACAACGAGGACGTTACAATTCAAGAGGGGGAGGGTAAACCTTCAGCTGATGATGATGAGATTAACTTTGACAATGTTTGGATCCAAGGGCCAAGAAGAGGAGACAAAGCAGTTGCTGAGAAGAAAGCTGAGCAAACTACTAAGGAGAAGAATGCTTATGTGCCTCCACCGTATGTACCTAAGCTGCCTTTTCCTGGCCGTTTCAAGAAGTAACTCATAGTGAAGCATAGAATCCTCTTTGAGAAGCATCTTAAGGACATGGAGATCAAGCTACCTCTCGTTGACTGCCTTGCAATGATGCCTAAATGCGCCAAATTCTTCAAAGACACTCTCGTGAAGAAGAATAAGGAAAGCAAGGAGGTACATGTTCTAAGTGAAGAGTGTAGTGCTGTGATACATAAGGAGATAGTCCCTAAGAAGTTGGGAGACCCTGAAAGCTTCACTATACCCTGCGCTTTAGGTCCTCTAGAGTTCAAGAGTTGCCTATGTGATCTCGGAGCTAGCATAAACCTGATGCCTCACTCTGTGGCTAAGAAGCTTGGCTTTACTCGTTTCAAAGACTGTCAGATCTCGTTGGTACTGGCTGATAGGAGTGTGAGGCTACCAGTGGGGCTGCTTGAAGATCTACCGGTGCGAATTAGTGGTGTGAACGTGCCTACGGACTTCGTCGTGTTGGAGATGGATGAAGAGCCTAAAGATCCACTCATCTTAGGGAGACCATTCCTTGCAACCGTCGGGGCTATTATAGATGTCAAGAATGGGAAGATTGCCTTGCACTTGGGAAAGGAGATAAGGCTGGACTTCGATATCAATGAGGTTCTGAAGAAGCCGACCATAGAAGGGCAAGCTTTCTACATTGAAACGATGGATGCCTTAGCGGATGAGTTGCTGGAAGAGCTGGCTCTAGAAGACCATCTGAAGCTAGCACTGACTAAGGAGCCAAGGGAGTTTGGCTATATGGATCAGAGGACCCATGAGTACGTCAACCTGCTGGATTCTAGGACGATTGTTAAGAATGATGAAAGTTGCTGCCTAGAGATCGACCCCGAGATCGACGCTATCACTCGATCCAGGAGTCAGATCGATAAGGCAATCGAGAACACAACTCGATCCGGTGCAACAATCGACGGACAGATCGAGAGGAATGTTCGATCAGGAAAAACAATCGAGTCGACGATCGAGAGAGACATCCTGATCATTTTGGGGTCCAATCAGGAGATCGACTCAGCGTCTCGATCCCTTACTCGATCCAAATCAAATCGAGTAAGTGAATCGAGCGAAATGGCTCGATCTTGACGACATCGAGAGGAGAATCGACTGGAGGACTCGATTTCAGAAGGGATAGCGATGGAGGATCATTTGATAGTTTACATGGGTAGATGAGAATCTAATCATGTATGCATAAATTGTCTTTACCTTTAGCATTATGCATAAGTTCAAACCATTTTTGAGAGAAACCCTTGTTATGATTAAGCGGTAGAAAATGTTTGATCTTGGTTTGTTTTCTAAATGTTTTAAAGGCTATCTCTTCTAAGGTGTTGAAAGCTTAATGCTTGAAGACTCTCACGCCAAGAGCTTCATGATCCGAGAGGTTCCTTACCTTGACAGGATCCAGGAGCCTCGGAAGATCACACCTTAGAGACTAGTTACCCCTTCCCAAAAGCCATGGAAGTTTGGGGGACTAGTTAAGCCATTACTTGAAATCTGTTTTCCTTGCCTTTCGACCTCTCTTTCCACCAAAAGCCATGGGTTTGGAGGAGAGGATGAAAGAGTGATCTATACCGAAAGCCACGGATAGATCTTGTTTTGTTTTCAAGGCTTAGAGATCCTCACCAAGTGAGTCAAACCCAAGATCGATCCTTTGAAACCCTTTACGTGAATCTCAACCCTAAGCCCTTTCTTTTAGAATCTCTAAGTCTATTTTCATCTTTCGCTTGTTATCTGATAGCATCCTGGTCATTAGATTTGTTGTTCTTACAGTTTTAGACGAGATCGATCGTTACTGCTCGATCTAGTGGTTGATCTTGTGGTCGATCCACTTATCGAATTTTAACAATTCGAATCTCTTTCCTTTAATTAATCTGTTTGTTTCTCGTGGTAGTCGCTTCCTTTCTAGTATTTTTAAAATAGGTTTCACTCTGTTTAGGTTGCTGCATCTAGTTCTTTGATATTTTCCCATAAACTGTCTCAATTTTGCTTAGATTTGCTTAGGACCTTGCATTCTTTGTGCATTCTCTGCCTCCTAGAAGTGGATTGACACTCTCCTGCTTGCCTTACTACAACATTGCGTGCATTAGAGTTTTGATAACCTCTCTGCTGCATAACACGAGCTAAGAAATCGTTTATCAAATGGCGCTGTTGCCATTCTAGGAGTGTTTAGAGAACATAGAGATTTGGGTCTTACCAAAGACTAAGTCTTTACCTTTTTCAAGTTACTAATACTTCTACTCTCAAACATGTGTTTTCAGGTACATGAATCTTCGTTCAAGGGGAGACAACAATCTTCTACAACCCTTAGACAACATTCATCAACTTGGTCACTCACGGCAAAGGAGAGTCAGGGAGGAAACAAGAGCCTTTGAGGAGATTGTTCAGCACGGTTTGGTTGACTTTGAAACTATGGCTGAACACGAGCATCCAGAAGGACCTCATCCAGCAGGACGGGGCAATGGAAACCCCCAACACGCGGCTAGACCACTGAGGATCATAGGAGCCGGTGATGCTCCCAATACCCACCACAATAGGTTTGGGATCACTCCTCCTCCGGTACAAAACAATAACTTCGAGATCAAGCCAGGTTTCATCTCCAAGGTGCAAAACAACAAGTTCCACGGCTTAGCAATGGAAGACCCCTTGGAGCACTTGGACAATTTCGAGCAAGTATGCGGGATGATCAAGATCAATGGCATATCCGAAGATGCTTTCAAGCTGCGTCTCTTCCCCTTTTCACTCGGAGACAAAGCTAGACATTGGGAGAAGACCCTCCCACAAGGCACCATCACATCATGGGCTGAGTGTAAGAAGGCCTTTCTCTCAAAGTTCTTCTCAAGCACCAGGACAGCTCGGTTGAGAAGCGAAATCAGTGGTTTCACTCAAAGGAACAACGAGACATTCAACGAGGCAATGGAGCGTTTCAAAGATTACACGATCCAATGTCCTCATCACGGGTTCAGCGAGGAGACACTACTCAGTACCATATAAAGTGAAGCTTCACCAAAGATCCGGTTGTTACTTGATACAGCTAGCGAAGGGAACTTCCTCGGTCAAGAGGTAGAAGAGGGTATGAAGCTGATAGAAAACCTGGCGTTGAGTGATGGAAACTATGCCAAGGATTATGACCGGGCACCGAGAGGATCAGAGTTAGAGTCTCACAAGAAGGAGCTCAAATCGTTGCATGAGAAGATTGACAAGTTGGTATTAGCTAATCAGAAGCATGTTCACTTTGTTGGTGAAGCTGATGAAAACCAAGAGGAGTTAGAGCTAAGCCAAGAAGAAGCAAATTGGGTAGCCGGACAGAACAACTACAAGTCTCAAGGCTACAACCAAGGCTACCAGAACAACAACCTCTCTTACCGAAGCACCAATGTAGCCAACCCTAAAGATCAAGTGTACCCTGCTCAACAAGCTAAAGCTATCATCCCTTACAACAAAGGTTTTCAACCGAGTGGTGGTTTCCAAGGTCAAGGGCAAAGCAACTTCCAGGGGCAACAACAAAACAACAAGGGTTATACTCCTAACTACCCTCCGGGCTTTGCACCTCAGCAACAACAACCGATGCAACAACAAGTTGATCCGGTTCAAGCAATGTTTCAACAGCTAATACAAGGGCAAGTTTCAACCAACCAGAAATTCGCTGAAATGAACACTCGGCTAGATTCATCTCTAACCGACTTCTCCACTCAAATCACCAACCTAAACAACAAGATCAAGCAGCTGGAGAAGGGAAAAGCAAGCACGAGTGGTCAGAATAGTCTTCCAGGAAAGTGTGAGCAAAATCCCAAGGAGTATGCCAATGCTATAACGTTAAGAAGCGGCAAAGAGCTCGAACCTCCGGTCTCTACCAAGAACAACGAGGACGTTGTAATTCAAGAGGGGGAGGGTAAACCTTTGGCTGATGATGATGAGATAAACTTTGACAACGTTTGGATCCAAGGGCCGAGGAGAGGAGATAAGGCTGTAGCCGAGAAGAAAGCTGAGCAGACCACCAAGGAGAAGAACTCTTACGTGCCCCCACCTTACGTACCGAAGTTGCCATTCCCCGGTCGTTTCAAAAAGCAGCTAATAGAGAAGCATCAGATCCTTTTTGAGAAGCACCTGAGAGACGTGGAGATTAAGCTGCCTCTTGTAGACTGTCTCGCTATGATGCCCAAGTGCGCCAAATTTTTCAAGGACACCCTTGTGAAGAAGAACAAAGAAAGCAAAGAGGTACTTGTACTAAGTGAAGAGTGTAGTGCGGTTATTCATAAGGAGATAGTGCCAAAGAAGCTGGGAGACCCTGGAAGCTTCACTATACCCTGTGCTTTGGGTCCTCTAGAGTTCAAGAGTTGCTTGTGTGATCTCGGGGCTAGCATAAACTTGATGCCTCACTCCGTGGCTAAGAAGCTTGGTTTCACTCGGTTTAAAGACTGTCGGATCTCATTGGTGCTGGCTGATAGAAGCGTGAGGTTACCAGTGGGGCTTCTTGAAGATTTACCGGTACGAATCAGTTGTGTGAACGTACCTACAGACTTTGTAGTGTTAGAGACGGACGAGGAACCTAAAGACCCACTCATCTTAGGGAGACCGTTCCTTGCAACAGCCGGGGCTATAATAGATGTGAAGAATGGGAAGATTGCCTTGCATTTGGGGAAGGAGATCAAGCTAGACTTTGACATCAACAAGGTTCTAAAGAAGCCGACCATTGAAGGACAAGCTTTCTATATCGAAACGATGGATGCTTTGGCGGACGAGTTGTTAGAAGAGCTAGCTCTAGAAGACCATCTGAAGCTAGCACTCACTAAGGAGCCAGGGGAGTTCGGCTATGTGGACCAGAGAACCCAAGAGTACGTGAACCTGCTGGATTCGAGGAGGATTATCAAGAATGAAGAAGGTTGCTGCCTAGAGATCGACCCTGAGATCGACGCTATCACTCGATCCAGGGGACAGATCGACAAGTCAATCGAGAGCACAACTCGATCCGGCGCAACAATCGACGGACATATCGAGAAGGATGCTCGATCAGGAAAAACAATCGAGTCAACGATCGAGAGAGACCTCCCGATCATTTTGGAGTCCAATCAAGAGATCGACTCAGCGTCTCGATCTCTTACTCGATCCATATCAAATCGAGTAAGTGAATCGAGTGAAATGGCTCGATCTAGACGACATCGAGAGGAGAATCGACCGGATGACTCGATCTCAGAAGGGATAGCGATGGAGGAAAGCAGTCTGAAGGGCCATGCCTCGAGTTCAAGGGAGAGTTCCAAGGAGGAAAGCAACAACAACAGCCACGAGGATGACTGGAGTGAGCTGTTAGCCCCAAAGGTGGACCTAAAGGAGCCCCCAAAAGGGCTAAGGTATGCTTTCTTAGGGCCTAATGACACCTATCCCGTGATTGTGAACGAAAACTTAGTGATGATGAGTTGCACTTGCTCCTAACTGAGCTGAGAAAGTATAGGAAGGCCATTGGGTACTCTTTAAGTGACATCAAGGGCCTTTCACCAATGCTTTGCACTCATAGGATTCACTTGGATAATGAGAACGCCACTTCTGTAGAACATCAAAGGCGTTTGGATCCTAACTTGAAAGAGGTTGTTAAGAAGGAAATCCTTAAGCTTTTAGAGGCTGACGTGATCTATCCCATAAGTGACAGCACGTGGGTTTCCCCTGTACACGTGGTGCCTAAGAAGGGAGGGATCACGGTCATAAGGAATGAAAAGGATGAACATATCCCTACTAGGACTATTACTGGTCATAGAATGTGTATTGACTATAGAAAACTTAACCTTGCGACTAGAAAAGACCATTTCCCCTTGCCTTTTATTGATCAAATGCTTGAGAGACTCGCAAATCACCCTTACTACTGTTTTCTCGATGGGTATAGTGGTTTCTTTCAATTTCCTATCCACCCAAACGATCAGGAGAAGACGACTTTCACATGTCCCTACGGTACCTTTGCATATCGAAGGATGCCGTTTGGATTGTGTAATGCACCGGCTACCTTTCAGCGGCATATGATGTCTATCTTCTCTGATCTTATAGAGGAGATGGTAGAGGTTTTCATGGATGATTTCTCTGTGTATGGTGCGTCCTTTCCTGCTTGTTTGTTGAATCTTTGCAGGGTACTTAAACGTTGTGAAGAGACAAACCTGGTGCTGAACTGGGAGAAATGCCACTTCATGTTTAAGGAAGGGATAGTGCTCGGTCACAAGATTTCAGAGAAGGATATTGAGATTGATCAGGCTAAGGTGGAGGTCATGATGGGTCTAGAGCCGCCGGTTAATGTTAAAGGGATCAGAAGCTTCTTGGGGCACGCAGGGTTCTATAGGCGCTTCATCAAAGATTTCTCCAAGATTGCACGCCCTCTTACACGGCTGTTGTGCAAGGAAGCTGAGTTTGTATTCGATGAGGAGTGTTTGAAGGCTTTCGTGACCATCAAGGAAGCCCTTACATCAGCTCCTATAATCCAAGCACCATACTGGTCTCTTCCCTTTGAGATCATGTGTAATGCTAGTGACTACGCCGTAGGAGCCGTCGTTGGTCAGAAGAAAGACAAGAAGCTACACGTGATCTATTATGCTTCAAGGACCTTGGATGACACGCAATCACGATACACCACTACGGAGAAGGAGCTGCTTGCAGTAGTCTTCGCCTTTGAGAAGTTCAGATCATATCTCGTTGGTTCCAAGGCTATTGTATACACGGATCACGCTGCCCTACGATACATATACTCGAAGAAAGACACTAAGCCTCGGCTCTTAAGATGGATTCTGTTACTCCAGGAGTTTGACATGGAGATTAAAGACAAAAAAGGGATAGAAAATGGAGTCGCTGACCACCTCTCAAGGCTAAGGATCAACGAGTCTCTCCCTTTGGATGACTCCCTTCCAGAAGAGCAGCTTATGGCGATTACTACTGCTGTTTGTGGGAAGCTAGAAGGGAGGTTTGAGGAAGTGTTGAGTTTTAAAGAGGAGGATCTACCGTGGTATGCTGACGTGGTGAACTACCTAGGGTGTGGTGAGGAGCCAACACATCTCAACAGCTATCACAAGAAGCGGTTTATGAGGGAGGCTAGTGACTACTTTTGGGACGAGCCTTACCTATACAAAAGAGGAGTAGACAGCTTGTACCGGAGATGTGTTACAAAGGAAGAAGCCAAGGACATCCTCTATCATTGCCATGGCTCTTCCTACGGAGGACACTTCGCCTCATTCAAGACAGCCATGAAAGTGTTGCAAGCCGGTTTCTGGTGGCCCTCCATTTTTAAAGATGCACACGAGTTTGTGAAGAGCTGTGAGGCATGTTAGCGAGCAGGGAATATAACCAAGAGGAACGAAATGCCTCAAGTTCCTATCTTCGAGGTTGACGTGTTCGATGCGTGGGGGATTGATTTCATGGGGCCTTTTCCCTCTTCATACGGCAACAAATACATCTTAGTAGCTGTGGATTATGTCTCTAAATGGGTTGAGGCTGTTGCTTCACCTACAAATGACTCTAAGGTTGTGAACAAGCTGTTCAAGAGTATCAACTTCCCAAGGTTTGGGGTACCCAAGGTTGTTATAAGTGATGGAGGAAGCCACTTTATAAACAAGGTCTTTGAGACCCTCTTAAGAAAGTATGGGGTTAAGCATAAGGTGGCTACACCGTATCATCCTCAAACAAGCGGTCAAGTGGAGGTCTCCAACAGGCAAATTAAAGCTATTCTGGAGAAGACTGTCGGAGCAACAAGGAAAGACTGGTCAGTGAAGCTGGATGACGCTCTTTGGGCCTACCATACCGCCTTCAAGACGCCGATTGGTACAACTCCTTTCACTTTACTCTATGGCAAGGGCTGTCACCTCCCGGTTGAGCTGGAACACGGCGCGCTGTGGGCTGTGAAGAGGCTGAACTTTGATCTCAAGACGGCTCAGGAGAGGGGTCTTATTCAGCTACACGAACTGGACGAGTTGAGGCTGAATGCTTACGAGAGCTCCCGGATATACAAGGAGCGGACTAAGGAGACTCATGATAAGAAGTTGGTTGCCAAGGAGCTTAAGGAAGGAGGACTGGTGTTGCTGTACAACTCAAGGCTCAAGCTCTTCCCGGGCAAGCTGAAATCAAGGTGGAACGGACCGTTCGTGATTCAAGAGGTCTTGCCGTATGGAGCTGTTACTCTGATGGGAAAAAGTGGCAGTGCATTCACCGTCAACGGACACAGAGTCAAGCCCTATTTGGCAGACAGCTTTGACAAGGAGAGTACCTCGGTGCTTCTCCAGGACCCACCATCCGCTTAGACCAAGTAAGGTCTAGCTAAAGACGTTAAAGAAAGCGCACTTGGGAGGCATTCCCATGTTTATCTTGTACATACTTCTGCTTTATTTCCCTTTCAGTTTATGCTTTTATTTTGTAAGTGGGTAGGAACAGGTATAAGGAGTCTAAACCTTGACTTTGAGGTCTTAAAGAGGCAATAGGGGTTAGAATAACGCTAGAGATCGAGTGCTAGATCGACTGATTCTGGCTCGATCTTTGCTAGATTGAGTCAGTGAATCGAGAGGAGCCAGTCGATCTAGACAAGAACGAGTGACAAGATCGAGCTTGACGAAAAAGGATCGATCGATCCAAATCGGATCGACCGATCTAATTTCTCTCGGGAAAATCTGTTGAAAACTGATCGATCACTCGACTCGATCCATCACTCGATCTATGCCAAATCGACCTCTAAATCGAGGACATAGCTCGATCATGAGGACTTAGCCGAGGAGCCAACATCTCAATGATCGAGAGAGCCAATCGATCCATGACTCGATTAACTATGAATCGAGTCTCAAATCGAGTAACCCTCTCGATCTAAGCCATTTTGGGCATGAGATCGAGTCCTAAATCGACCAAATGGACTCGATCTCATGCCGAGGTAAGAATTTTCTTTCCCTCCTTTACTCCTTTCCCTCCAATTTTTAAATTCAAAACTTGGTCAAGGCAAGCATCTTTGACCATGAAAGATGTGCCTTGACCAAGACTTTGTCAGAAACCACTTTGACCACCCATTGTTTTGGTTTTGCTAAAGTCCTTAAATATTTCAACCTACCTCTCACCCTCTCATTTCTGTTTGCTCGAAATTTTTAAACAAAGAGAGTGAGAGTTTTAAGTTTTCAAAGGCTAGCAAAGATATTCTAAACTTCTTGCAAAGGTATTTTCAAATTTAATGATTTTATTTTAAGAAAATCTCCTTTAAATCCGCAAGATCTTGTTTTAGAATATAGGATTGGTTTTGAATTTTTAAAACTAGCTAAGTAAATGGAATAATTCCAGATTTTTCAGTATCTAAAGATTTGATTTCCTTTTATTTAGCTATGATTTTTATTTATTCCCCAAAATTCTAGGGTAGTTATTATAAATTCTCTCCTTCTCTTCTCTCATTCTCATCAAATCGCCGCTTGCTTATCATTATCCTTAGAATTTGTTTCAGGAACCATGGCGCCAAAGAGAACAAGAGAGGAGCAAGCACAAGAAGGAGAAGGACAAGAAGTGGTAGCTCAAGAGAGGGTCCGGTGGAGTAAAGATGAGAAGAGGGATAAGAAGAGGCTGGAGAGGCTCCGGTTTGAACCCACAAAGTTTGCTGATCGAGAGCTTTTGTCTAGGCTCGGGATTCTTAGGGACTTCGATCAACTCCTCAAGAACATTGGCTTGAGGTGTTTGTCATGGATGGATTGCCCAACCATTCCTGAAGTGACAATAGACTTCCTTGCCACCTTGGAGTTCCAGTATGAGAATCCTAGTGCACCCGTCCCTTCCCAAGGCCGCCTCTACTTCAAAGTTGGCCGTCAAGCTTACACACTCTCCATCCCTGAGCTATGCCAAGCCTACGGTCTCAACACTGATGCATACAAGGTCGAGTTCCCAGCCTTCAAGAAAGCCGACGAGTTTTGGGACCTGATCAGCAATGAAGACTACAAAGCCAACACCGCCAAGATCAAGCGAGTTAGGAGTCCGGTGCTGAGGTATACTCTGAAGCTGATTGCCAATACATTCAGTGGAAGGTCTGTTGCTCCTACTGTCACGAAGACAGAGCTGTGCTTCCTGTTCCAAGGTGTGAAGCACTTGGTGTCTGATCCGGATGCGAATGAAAAGCCCATAGAAGATGAACTCGGCGATGAAGTGAACTATGGCTGTGTGCTCGCGGCTTCCTTGGTGAAGTACAAGGCTTATGCCTTACGGTGCAAGGCAACCTCCTCCTACATTGGCGGTTTCCTTACTCCTTTGTTCGTGCAAGCCGGTGTGCCCATCCATGACTTTGCTCACGTTCCAAACAGAGCTTTCATGGATGAAGCATACATGAGGAACACTGATAGCTTGGGACGCACGCCAGCAGAAGGGTTCTATGCCTACCTCTTCATAGATGACGAAGACAAGAAGAGAGTGTGCATCCTCCCCAACAAAGATGAAACCGAGCTGCTTGGTGTTGGGAACATCGAATTCTTACCCACGGAGGAAGAATGCTTTGCCCCTTTAGGAGGACCACCTGCTTCAGCCATTGCCCCAAGTCAAAGGTCAGAGTCTCCAGGCACGGAAGACGAGATGCCCGAGGCTTACACACTTCCCTAGCTGGACTTTGAATCGAGGACAAAAACCGAGAAGTTCCTAGCATCGGTGGTAGAGATGCAAAGGAAGATTAACAAGTGGCAAGGGAAGATGCTGAAGAAGCTTGGGAAGAAAGTTAAAGCACTTCAGGGAGGCCAGCCTAAGCCAGCTGCAAGCCAAGAGATGCAACAACCCGAGAAGAGAAGGCTCTCAACCGGAGGAGTTGTGATCCGCGAGACCCAAGGAGACAACATTCAACCGGCACGCCACTCTCTCCAAGAACCAGCTGACAAAGGCAAAGCAACGATCTCTAGCTCCTCTGGAACATCGTCAAGTTCCAGCCGAGCCTAGACCAGAGGTAACAACCTTCTTCCATTGTATATAACCGCTCATATTTGTTTCTTGCATTGTGTTTTGATGCTCCTTCAGATGAGTTTGCCACCGGGACGGTGTCAAGCAAGTTTGGGGGAGTACTTGTGTGATTTAATCTTGTGTTCTTTGATCTTATTTTCCTTTTTGCATCCTTGAGTCTTAGGTCATGAAAAATTGGTAAAATTTTTAAAATTTTTTCAAAGATTCATGTAGTTGCATTCATCTTTTTAAAAACATGTTAGGATTGAGTCTAGAGTTTCTCATATCACCTAGGTTTTTTGCATTTTGCATAATGGGTTAGAATTTCTTAAAAAGGTGTTTTTACTTATGAATCATTTCAATGCCCTAGTTGGTAGTTCTCTAATGCTTTGTTTATGCTTTGAAAGTAAGTTCTAACCATGCTTGGATCTCTAGTTAGAATTTTCGTGGCTTGAATTGAACTCTCATGATTTGAAACTCATTCTAATAAGTGAAAACCTTAAGAGGTGATTATTGGTTCTGTATTTTAATGGATTTGAGAATCCAAACCAAATTCAGTGTTATTGGTTCTTGTATTTTAAAATTTATATTGAAATACAGTGTTATTGGTTCTATGATTTTAAAATCCATATTGAAATACAGTGTTATTGGTTCTATCATTTTAGAATCTAAATATTATAAGGATTTGAGTTTTAATTGAATTTGAATGGATTTGGAAGGATTTTCATGACTAAAATACAAAGACCCAAATACAAGGTCTAACCTTGGTATTTGAGTGGATTTGATTTTTTTTTCCATTTTGCTGATTTTGAAATCAATAAATTTATCAAATCCAAATAAGATTTATAAATCCACCAAAATACAAGAACCAATAACCCCTACTTAATTTGAAACTCTAATTATCATTCTTATGCATTTGAAAATGAACACACATGGTTTTAAAATATTTAGGCTCTCTTCTTCCTTTTTACCACTCTTTGTGAGCCTAAGTAGAACTCCCTCCTTGAACCTTACCCTCCTTTGAAGCCAAATGTTCTTGTGTGACATCTTTGTGAGGCCTTACTTTCGGTTTGAACTTGGCATAAAGTGTTAGGTTTAGGCGACATGATTTGGTTTTCATATTGATTGCTAGCTTTGCATTTTGAAGCTAGGTGTTCGCTTCGGATAAGTTTGGGGGATCATTGGGGTTGCTTTCTTGTCTATTTGTTTCGATTTCAAAGAGTTTGTGTTTTAAAGAAAGAAATGAGGTTTTAAGTGAAAGGTTTGCTTTTAAAACTAAGTATGCTCTAATTTCAGAAGGTAGCTCTCTCATAATAAATAAAAATAAAAAAAAGGAGAAAAGAAAAGAAAAAGAAATAAAAAGAGCCTAAGTGCCAAATAAAGAAAAATGAAAAGAAAAAAAAATATATATATATATAATAATAATAAGAGAGGTACTAATAAGAAATTTCTAAGAGCAAAAGCATTTTTCAAAACCTTTTCACTAGCCTAAAAAGTTTAAAAATGTCTTTATTTTGAATTGGGGATTGCTAAGTGTGAGAAAAAGGGTAGACTCTTAAGTGGTGAGTGAGGATTAAATTTCTTAAATGAGAGGGGTATAGGATCATTTGATAGTTTACATGGGTAGATGAGAATCTAATCATGTATGCATAAATTATCTTTACCTTTAGCATTATGCATAAGTTCAAACCATTTTTGAGAGAAACCCTTGTTATGATTATAAACCCTTTTCAAATGAGATCATTCTATGCTCATAACCATAACCCTTAGCCAAATGTGTTTTGCTTTAAAGTGCATAAGTTTAATTCATGGTTTGAATGTTAATGAATGTTAAAGGATGAGTTTCTTTGATTGTTAGGAATAGGAGAGTCATGATTTGAATTTCTTTGTGTGATGAGTATGGCTGAGTTCTTTAGAGTATGGGTGTAGGCATAGCATTTTGGAATTCTTAACTAGGACATTGAGATGATCCATTTGAAAGGCACCTTTGCAAAAAGTTTAAAACCCCTTTTGATTTTCCTAAAAACCTCTCTTCCTTACTTGTTTTTTTTTGTTGCTTGAGGGCAAGCAAGAAGTAAGTTTGGGGGAGTTGATGTTATTGCATATTGCATACATTTTCCATACTCATTAGTTAGTTTTTCATGCATTTGTATCATGTTTTAGGTTAGATTGCATCACTTAGGGTCCTAGAGCATTCTTGCATCAGCATATGCATTTTCCTTGAATTTTGCATCACATTCAGGTTGTTTCTGGCTGCTTTGGAGTCATGGAGGTTCGTGGGCGTGTGGAGGCTGATGTAGCAGTTCGTGGGAGCTCGGAAATATGCTAAGGACCAGTGATCGAGGAGCAGATCGAGCATGGCCGGTCGATCTAGGAGTTGATCGACCAGAAGATCGAGCCAACTAGGCGATCCAAGGAGAATGATCGAGACGGAGATCGAGTCAAGCAATCGATCAATCGGTACGGACGTAAATGACGCCATGCAGAGCGAGAGCCAGATCAAGTACACCACTCGATCCACCTGAAGATCTATACCGAGATCGGATGCAACACTCGATTCGCCGATGAAGATCGAGACCCAGATCGAGCCGAAGACACAATGTCCGAATATGATCGAGAGAACCACTCGATCCAGTGGTCGATTTCTGTCCTTTCAACTGCTTTTGGCTGTTAGCGAAGGGGGGACCATTGGCTTGTTTGGGCATTTTAGGCAAGGCGGCGAGATGCTTTTTCAAGAACTTTTAGATCCTTATCCTTTCTTTCATGTTTTCTCTCTCGTTTTACGAAGAACACCATTGTTGAAACTCTTGTTTTCTTTGAAGCTTTTGTATTCAAATCTTTATCGTTTAATCCAGTTTTTCTTTCATGTTTATCGTCTCGTTTCTTCTGCTTTGCTTGATTTACTCTATGTGTAGCGAGTAGTTTACTTTGGGTTCGGGGTTGAGAGGATTAAGGGGTAGAAAAGGTTCGATATTGGTTTGTTTTCTAAACGTTTTAAAGGTTATCTCTTCTAAGGTGTTGAAAGCTTAATGCTTGAAGACTCTCACGCCAAGAGCTTCATGATCCGAGAGGTTCCTTACCTTGACAGGATCCAGGAGCCTCGGAAGATCACACCTTAGAGACTAGTTACCCCTTCCTTACCTTAACGAGATCGATTGTTACTGCTCGATCTAGTGGTCGATCTTGTGGTCGATCCACTAGTCGAATTTTAACAATTCGAAGCTCTTTCCTTTAATTAATCTGTTTGTTTCTCGTGGTAGTCGCTTCCTTTCTAGTATTTTTAAAATAGGTTTCACTCTGTTTAGGTTGCTGCATCTAGTTCTTTGATATTTTCCCATAAACTGTCTCAATTTTGCTTTGATTTGCTTAGGACCTTGCATTCTTTGTGCATTCTCTGCCTCCTAGAAGTTGATTGACACTCTCTTGCTTGCCTTACTACAACATTGCGTGCATTAGAGTTTTGATAACCTCTCTGCTGCATAACACGAGCTAAGAAATCGTTTATCATGTGTATTGATTATAGAAAACTTAACCTTGCGACTAGGAAAGACCATTTCCCTTTGCCTTTTATTGATCAAATGCTTGAGAGACTTGCTAATCACCCTTACTACTGTTTCATCGATGGCTATAGCGGTTTCTTTCAGATACCAATTCACCCAAATGATCAAGAGAAGATGACCTTCACATGTCCCTACGGTACCTTCGCATATCGAAGGATGCCGTTTGGATTGTGTAATGCACCGGCTACGTTTCAGCGGTGTATGATGTCGATCTTCCCCGATCTAATAGAGGAGATGGTAGAGGTGTTCATGGATGACTTCTCTGTCTATGGTGCGTCCTTTTCTGCGTGTTTGTTGAATCTTTGCAGGGTACTAAAACGTTGTGAAGAGACAAACTTGGTGCTGAACTGGGAGAAATGCCACTTTAGGGTTAAGGAAGGGATCGTGCTTGGTCATAAGATATCAGAGAAGGACATTGAGGTTGATCAGGCTAAAGTGGAAGTCATGATGGGTCTTGAGCCGCCGGTTAACGTCAAGGGAGTCAGAAGCTTCTTGGGATACGCAGGGTTCTATAGGCGCTTCATCAAAGATTTCTTTAAGATTGCACGCCCTCTTACACGGTTGTTGTGCAAGGAAGCTGAGTTTGTGTTTGATGATGAGTGTTTGAGAGCTTTCATGACCATCAAGGAAGCCCTTACATCAGCTCATATAGTCCAAGCACCAGACTGGTCTCTTCCCTTTGAGATCATGTGTGACGCTAGTGACTACGCCGTGGGAGCCGTTCTTGGTCAGAAGAAAGACAAGAAACTACACGTGATCTACTATGCTTCAAGAACCTTGGATGACACGCAAACAAGGTACACCACTACAGAGAAGGAGTTGCTTGCAGTAGTGTTCGCCTTTGAGAAGTTCAGATCATATCTCGTTGGTTCCAAGGCTATTGCATACACGGATCATGCTGCCTTGCGATACATCTATTCGAAGAAAGACATTAAGCCTCGGCTCTTAAGGTGGATTCTCTTGCTCCAGGAGTTTGACATGGAGATTAAAGACAAGAAGGGAATAGAAAACGGAGTTGCTAACCATCTCTCACGGCTAAGGATCAACGAGTCTCTCCCCTTAGATGACTCTCTTCCAGAAGAGCAGCTCGTGGCGATTACCACGGCTGTTTGTGGAAAGCTAGAAGGGAGGTTTGAAGAGGTGTTGAGTTTCAAAGAAGAGGATCTACCGTGGTATGCTGATGTAGTGAACTATCTAGCGTGTGGTGAGGAGCCAACACATCTCAACAGCTATCACAAGAAGCGGTTTATGAGAGAGGCTAGTGATTACTTTTGGGACGAGCCCTACTTATACAAGAGAGGAGTAGACAGTTTGTACCGGAGATGTGTTACAAAGGAAGAAGCTAGGGACATCCTCTATCATGGCCATGGCTCTTCCTACGGAGGACACTTCGCCTCATTCAAGACTGCCACGAAAGTGTTGCAAGCCGGTTTCTGGTGGCTTTCCATTTTTAAAGATACACACGAGTTTGTGAAGAGCTGTGAGGCATGTCAACGAGCAGGGAATATCACTAAGAGGAACGAAATGCCTCAAGTTCCCATCTTCGAGGTTGACATGTTCGATGCGTGGGGCATAGACTTCATGGGGCCATTTCCTTCTTCATATGACAACAAATACATCTTAGTAGCAGTGGATTATGTCTCTAAATGGGTTGAGGCGGTTGCTTCCCCTAAAAATGACTCTAAGGTGGTAATCAAGCTGTTCAAGAGTATCATCTTCCCGAGGTTTGGGGTACCTAAGGTGGTTATAAGCAATGGAGGAAGCCACTTCATAAACAAGGTCTTTGAGAACCTCTTGAGAAGGTATGGAGTTAAGCATAAGGTGGCTACACCGTATCATCCTCAAACAAGCGGTCAAGTGGAAGTCTCCAACCGGCAAATCAAGGCTATACTAGAGAAGACTGTCAAAGCAACAAGGAAAGACTGGGCAGTGAAGCTGGACGACGCTCTTTGGGCCTACCGTACCGCCTTCAAAACGCCAATTGGTACAACCCCTTTCACTCTACTCTATGGCAAGGGCTGTCATCTCCCGGTTGAGCTGGAACACCGTGCGATGTGGGCTGTGAAGAGGCTGAACTTTGACCTCAAGACTGCTCAGGAGAGGCGCCTTATTCAGCTACACGAACTGGATTAGTTAAGACTGAACGTTTATGAGAGCTCTCGGATATACAAGGAGCGGACTAAGGAGACTCATGACAAGAATTTGGTTGCCAAGGAGCTTAAGGAAGGAGGGTTAGTGTTGCTGCACAACTCAAGGCTCAAACTCTTCCCGGGAAAGCTGAAGTCAAGGTGGAGCGGACCGTTCGTGATTCAAGATGTGTTGCCTTATGGAGCTGTTACTCTGGTGGGAAAAAGTGGTAGTGCATTCACCGTCAACAGACACAGAGTCAAGCCTTACTTGGCAGACAGCTATGACAAGGAGAGTACCTCGGTGCTTCTCCAAGACCCACCATCCGCTTAAACCAAGTAAAGTCTAGCTAAAGACGTTAAAGAAAGCGCACTTGGGAGGCATTCTCATGTTAATCTTATACATATTTCTGCTTTATTTCTCTTTCAGTTTTATGTTTTTATTCTGCACGTGTGTAGGAACAGGTATGAGGAGTCTAAACCTTGATCTTGAAGTCCAAAAGAAGCAATAGGGGTTAAGAAAAGGCTAGAGATCGAGTGCTAGATCGATTGATCCTGACTCGATCTTTGCTAGATCGAGTCAGTGAATCGAGAGGAGCCAGTTGATCTAGATGAGAACGAGTGATAAGATCGACCTTGACGAAAAAGGATCGATCGATCCAAAACGGATCGACCGATCTAATTTCTCTCAGGAAAATCTGTTGAAAACAGATCGATCACTCGACTCGATCCATCACTCGATCTGTGCCAAATCGACCCCTAAATCGAGGACATAGCTCGATCATGAGGACTTAGCCATGGAGCCAACATCTCAATGATCGAGGGAGCCAATCGATCCAAGACTCGATTCATCATGAATCGAGTCTCAAATCGAGTAACCCTCTCGATCTAAGCCATTATGGGCATGAGATCGAGTCCTAGATCGACCAAATGGACTCGATCTCATGCCGAGGTAATATTTTCTTTCCCTCCTTTACTCTTTTCCCTCCAATTTTTAAATTCAAAACTTGGTCAAGGCAAGCATCTTTGACCATGAAAGATGTGCCTTGACCAAGACTTTGTCAGAAAAACCACCTTTACTACCCATGGTTTTGCTCTTTGCTGGACTTTAAATGTTTCAACAACCTCTCACCCTCTCATTCCTGTTTTTCTCGAGAATTTTAAACAGAGATAGTGAGAGTTTCGGTTTTCAGAAGCTAGCAAAGATCTTTTACATTTCTTGCAAAGGTATTTTAAAAATTTAATGATTTATCGTTAGGAAAATTTCCTTTAAATTCGCAAGATATTGTTGATGTCATTGCATTTTGCATACATTTTGCATACTCATTAGATAGTTTTTTTTATGCATTTGTATCATGTTTTAGGTTAGATTGCATCACTTAGAGTCCTAGAGCATTCTTGCATCAGCATTTGCATTTTCTCTGCATTTTGCATCCATTCCAGGTTGTTTTTGGTTGCTTTGGAGACACGGAGGTTCGTGGAGGTGTGGAGACCAATGTAGCGGTTCATGGAAGCTAGGGAAAATGCTAAGGACCTGTGATCGAGGAGCAGATCGAGCATGGCCGGTCGATCTAGGAGTTGATCGACCAGAAGATCGAGCCAACTAGGCGATCCAAGGATAATGATCGAGACGGAGATCGAGTGAAGCAGTCGATGCATCGGTACGGACGTAAATGACGCCATGCAGAGCGAGAGCCGGATCGAGTACACCACTCGATCCTCCCGGAGATCGATACCGAGATCGGATGCAACACTCGATTCGCCGAAGGAGATCGAGACCCGGATCGAGCCGAAGACACGATGCCCGGATATGATCGAGAGACCAACTCGATCCAATGGTCGATCTCTGTCCTTTCAACCGTTTTTGGCTGTTAGCGACGGGGGGGACCATTGGACTGTTTTGGCATTTTTGGCAAAGGCGGCGACTACTTTTCGATAACTTTTGAGATTTTTACCTTCTCTCCAAGTTTTAAGTTTTTCTCTCTGGTTTTTCGGAAGAACACCCATTGTAGAAGAGTTTCAAGCTTTTGTATTTTCGAATCTTTATCGTTTTTAATCCAGTTTATCTTTCATGTCTATCGTTTCTTCTCTTCGTCTTTGCTTGATTTCCTTTATGTGTAGTGAGTAGTTCATCCAGGGTTAAGGGTTGAGAGGATTGAAAGGTAGAAAAGGTTCGATCTTGGTTTGTTTTCTAAACGTTTTAAATCTATCTCTTCTAAGGTGATGAAAGCTTAATGCTTGAAGACTCTCACGCCAAGAGCTTCACGATTCGAGAGGTCCCTTACCTTGACAGGATCCAGGGACCTCGGAAGATCTCACCTTAGTGATTAGTTACCCCTTCCCAAAAGCCATGGTAGTTTGGGGGACTAGTTAAGCCATTGTTCGAAATCTGTTTTCCTTGCCTTTCAACCTCTTTTTCCACCAAAAGCCATGGGTTTGGAGGAGAGGATGAAAGAGTGATCTATACCGAAAGCCACGGATAGATCTTGTTCTGTTTTCGAGGCTTAGAGACCCTCACCAAGTGAGTCGATCTAAAGTTTCAAACCCAAGATCAACCTTTGAAACCCCTTATATGAATCTCGACCCTGAAACCCTTCTCTTTAGCTTATTTGCGTCGCATATCACCTTTTGCTTGTTGTTTGATAGCTTCCTGGTCTTTAGATTCCTTGTTCTTACGATTTTAGACGAGATCGATCGTTTCTGCTCGATCTAGTGGTCGATCTTGTGGTCGATCCACTGGTCGAATTTTAACAATTCGAAGCTCTTCCCTTTAATTTATCTGTTTGTTCCTCGTGGTAACTGCTTGCTTTCTAGTATTTTTAAAATAGGTTTCACTCTGTTTAGGTTGCTGCAATTAGTTTTCAAGATTTTCTCAACAAACTGTCTCATTTCACTTAGATTTGTCCTAGATCTTGCATTCTCTGTGGATTCTCTATCACCTAGAACTGGATTGACACTCTCTGCTTGCCTTACTACAACGTTGCATGCATTAGAGTTTTGATAAGTTCTCTGCTGCATTAGACCGTAAAGAAAAAACCTTTTTCAAATGGCGCCGTTGCCATTCTAGGTTGCTTAGAGAACATAGAGATTTGGGTCTTAGCAAAGACTAAGTCTTTACCTTTTTACAAGTTACTAATACTATTCTAAACCGTGTACTTTAAGGTACATGAATTTACGTTCAAGGGGAGACAACAACCTTCTTCAACCGCTTGACAACATACATCAACTCGGACACTCACGTCAAAGGAGAGTCAGAGATCAAACAAGAGCATTTGAAGAGATAGTTCAGAACGGTCAGGTCAACTTTGAAGACATGGCTGAGAATGACCATCCTGAAGGTCCTCCTCTAGCAGGACGGGGTAATGGTATCCCCCAACACGCGGCTAGACCTCCGAGGATTATAGGAGCTGGAGATGCTCCCAATACCCACCACAATAGGTTTGGGATCACTCCTCCTCCGGTACAAAACAACAACTTTGAGATCAAGCCAGGCTTCATATCTATGGTGCAAAACAACAAGTTCCACGGCTTAGCAATGGAAGACCCGTTGGAACACTTGGACAATTTTGAGCAAGTGTGTGGAATGATCAAGATCAACGGTATATCAGAAGATGCCTTCAACCTGCGTCTCTTCCCCTTTTCCCTCGGAGACAAAGCTAGACATTGGGAGAAGACCCTACCACAAGGCACCATCACATCATGGGCTGAGTGTAAGAAGGCTTTCCTCTCCAAGTTCTTCTCAAGCACAAGGACTGCTCGGTTGAGAAGCGAAATCAGCGGTTTCACTCAAAGGAACAACGAGACATTCAATGAGGCTATGGAGCGTTTCAAAGACTACACGATCCAATGTCCTCATCACGGGTTCAGTGAGGAGACTCTACTCAGCACAATCTACCGTGGAGCTTCACCAAAGA
The DNA here is from genome assembly GCA_911865555.2 of Thlaspi arvense. Taxonomy (NCBI): domain Eukaryota; kingdom Viridiplantae; phylum Streptophyta; class Magnoliopsida; order Brassicales; family Brassicaceae; genus Thlaspi; species Thlaspi arvense. The sequence continues at coordinate 27,565,787 of OU466860.2, forward strand.
TCCGGTTGTTGCTTGATACAGCTAGCAAAGGCAACTTCCTCGGTCAAGAAGTAGAAGAGGGTATGGAGCTAATAGAGAACCTTGCGTTGAGTGATGGAAACTATGCCGAGGATTATGACCGAGCACCAAGGGGATCAGAACTAGAGTCTCACAAGAAGGAGCTCAAATCGTTGCATGAGAAGATTGACAAGTTGGTCTTAGCTAATCAGAAGCATGTTCACTTCGTTGGTGAAGCTGAGGACAACCAAGAAGAGTTAGAGCTAAGCCAAGAAGAAGCAAATTGGGTAGCCGGTCAGAACAACTACAAGTCTCAAGGCTACAACCAAGGCTACCAGAATAACAACCTCTCTTACCGAAGCACCATTGTAGCCAACCCTAAAGATCAAGTGTACCCTGCTCAACAAGCTAAGCCTTTCATCCCTTACAACAAAGGCTTTCAACCAAGCGGTGGATTCCAAGGCCAAGGGCAAGGCAACTTACAAGGGCAACAACAACAAAACAAGGGTTATACTTCTAACTACCCTTCGGGCTTTGCACCTCAACAACAGCAACAACCGATGCAACAACAAGTTGATCCGGTTCAAGCAATGTTCCAACAGTTAATACAAGGGCAAGCTTCTACAAATCAAAAGTTCGCTGAAATGAACACTCGGCTGGATTCATCCTTAACCGACTTCTCTACTCAAATAACAAACCTCAACAACAAGATCAAGCAGCTAGAGAAGGGCAAAGCAAGCACGAGTGGACAGAACAGCCTTCCGGGAAAGTGTGAACAAAATCCAAAGGAGTATGCCAATGCTATTACGTTGAGAAGTGGCAAAGAGCTTGATCCTCCGGTTTCTACAAAGACCAACGAGGACGTTGTAATTCAAGAGGGGGAGGGTAAACTTTCAGCTGATAATGAGGAGATAAACTTTGACAACGTATGGATCCAAGGACCGAGGAGAGGTGACAAGGCGTTCGTTGAGAAGAAGGCTGAGAAAACCACCAAGGAGAAGGATGAATACGTGCCCCCACCTTACGTACCAAAGTTGCCATTCCCGGGTCGGTTCAAAAAGCAGTTAATAGAGAAGCACCGAATCCTATTTGAGAAGCACTTGAGAGACGTGGAGATAAAGCTGCCTCTTGTAGACTGTCTCGCCATGATGCCCAAGTGCGCCAAGTTTTTCAAGGACACCCTTGCCAAGAATAACAAAGAAAGCAAAGAAGTGCTTGTACTAAGCGAAGAGTGTAGCGCGGTTATTCATAAGGAGATATTGCCTAAGAAACTGGGAGATCCTGGAAGCTTCACCATACCGTGTGCTTTGGGTCCCCTTGAGTTCAAGAGCTGCTTGTGTGATCTCGGAGCCAACATAAACTTGATGCCTCACTCCGTGGCTAAGAAGCTTGGTTTCACTCGGTTCTCATTGGTGTTGGCTGATAGGAGCGTGAGACTACCAGTGGGGTTGCTTGAAGACTTGCCGGTGCGAATCAGTGGAGTAAACGTACCTACAGACTTTGTAGTGCTGGGGATGGAAGAGGAGCCAAAAGACCCACTCATCTTAGGAAGACCATTCCTAGCAACCGCCGGAGCCATAATAGACGTGAAGAATGGGAAGATTGCCTTGCATTTGGGGAAAGAAATCAGGCTAGACTTTGACATCAACAAGGTTCTAAAGAAGCCAACCATTGAAGGACAAGCTTTCTATATCGAAATGATGGATGCCTTGGCAGATGAGTTGCTAAAAGAGCTAGCTATAGAAGACCATTTGAAGCTAGCACTCACTAAGGAGCCAGGAGAGTTTGGCTATATGGACCAGAGAACTCAAGAGTACGTGAACCTGCTAGATTCGAGGAGGATCATCAAGAATGAAGAAGGATGTTGCCTAGAAATCGACCCCGAGATCGACGCCATCACTCGATCCAGGAGTCAGATCGACATGCCAATCGAGAACCCAACTCGATCCGGTGCAACAATCGACCGACAGATCGAGAATGATGCTCGATTAGAAGAAACAATCGAGTCGACGATCGAGAGAAGTGTCCCGATCATTTTGGAGTCCAATCAAAAGATCGACTCAACGCCTCGATCCCTTACTTGATCCATATCAAATCGAGTAATTGAATCGAGTGAAATGGCTCGATCTAGACGACATCGAGAGGAGAATCGACCGGAAGACTCGATCACAGGAGGGATAGCGATAGAGGAAAGCAGTCTGAAGGGCCATGCCTCGAGTTCAAAGGAGAGTTCCAATGAGGAGAACAACAACAACAGCCACGAGGATGACTGGAGTGAGCTGTTAGCCCCAAAGGTGGACCTTAAGGAGCTCCCAAAAGGGCTAAGGTATGCTTTCTTAGGACCTAATGACACCTATCCTGTGATAGTAAACGAGAACCTTAGTGATGATGAGTTGCACTCGCTCTTAACTGAGCTGAGAAAGTATAGGAAGGCCATTGGGTACTCTTTAAGTGACATCAAAGGCCTTTCACCAATGCTTTGCACTCATAGGATTCACTTGGATAATGAGAACGCCACTTCTGTAGAACATCAAAGGCGTTTGAATCCTAACTTGAAAGAGGTTGTTAAGAAAGAAATCCTTAAGCTTTTAGAGGCTGACGTGATCTATCCCATAAGTGACAGCACGTGGGTTTCACCTGTACACGTGGTGCCTAAGAAGGGAGGGATCACGGTCATAAGAAATGAAAAGGATGAACTTATCCCTACTAGGACCATTACTGGTCATAGAATGTGTATTGACTATAGAAAGCTTAACCTTGCGACGAGAAAAGACCATTTCCCTTTGCCTTTTATTGATCAGATGCTTGAGAGACTTGCAAATCACCCTTACTACTGTTTTCTCGATGGGTATAGCGGTTTCTTTCAAATACCTATTCACCCAAACGATCAGGAGAAAACGACTTTTACATGTCCCTACGGTACCTTTGCATATCGAAGGATGCCGTTTGGATTGTGTAATGCACCGGCTACCTTTCAGCGGTGTATGATGTCGATCTTCTCCGATCTTATAGAGGAGATGGTAGAGGTGTTTATAGATGACTTCTCTGTGTATGGTGCGTCCTTTCCTGCGTGTTTGTTGAATCTCTGCAGGGTACTTAAACGTTGTGAAGAAACAAACCTGGTGCTGAATTGGGAGAAATGCCACTTCATGGTCAAGGAAGGGATAGTACTCGGTCACAAGATTTCAGAGAAGGGTATTGAGGTTGATCAGGCTAAGGTTGAGGTTATGATGGGTTTGGAGCCACCGGTTAATGTTAAAGGGATCCGAAGCTTCTTGGGACACGTGGGGTTCTATAGGCGCTTCATCAAAGACTTCTCCAAGATTACACGCCCCCTTACACGGCTGTTGTGCAAAGAAGCTGAGTTTGTATTCGATGAGGAGTGTTTGAAGGCTTTCGTGACCATCAAGGAAGCCCTCACGTCAGCCCCTATAGTCCAAGCACCAGACTGGTCTCTCCCTTTCGAGATCATGTGTGATGCTAGTGATTACGCTGTAGGAGCAGTCCTTGGTCAGAAGAAGGACAAGAAGCTGCATGTGATCTATTATGCTTCAAGGACCTTGGATGACACGCAATCACGATACACCACTACGGAGAAGGAGCTGCTTGCAGTAGTCTTCGCCTTCGAGAAGTTCAGATCATATCTCGTTGGCTCCAAGGCTATTGTATACACGGATCATGCTGCTCTACGGTACATCTACTCAAAGAAAGATACCAAACCTCGGCTCTTAAGATGGATTCTCTTACTTCAGGAGTTCGACATGGAGATTAAAGACAAGAAGGGGATAGAAAATGGAGTCGCTGACCACCTCTCAAGGCTAAGGATCAACTAGTCTCTCCCTTTAGACGACTCTCTTCCAGAAGAACAACTTATGACAATTACTACCGCGGTTTGTGTGAAGCTAGAAGGAAGGTTTGAGGAAGTGTTGAGTTTCAAAGAGGAGGATCTACCATGGTATGCTGATGTGGTGAACTACCTAGCATGTGGTGAGGAGCCAACACATCTCAACGGTTATCACAAGAAAAAGTTTTTGAGGGAGGCTAGTGACTACTTTTGGGATGAGCCCTACTTATACAAAAGAGGAGTAGACAGCTTGTACCGGAGATGTGTTACAAAGGAAGAAGCCAAGGATATTCTCTATCATTGCCACGGCTCTTCCTACGGAGGACATTTCGCTTCGTTTAAAACAGCCACGAAGGTGTTGCAAGCGGGTTTCTGGTGGCCGTCTATATTCAGAGATGCACACGAGTTTGTGAAGAGCTGTGAAGCATGTCAGCGAGCGGGGAACATTACCAAAAGGAATGAAATGCCCCAAGTTCCTATCTTCGAGGTTGACGTGTTCGATGCGTGGGGTATTGACTTCATGGGGCCTTTCCCTTCTTCATACAGCAAAAAATACATCTTAGAAGCTGTGGATTATGTCTCCAAATGGGTTGAGGCTGTTGCTTCCCCTACAAACGACTCTAAGGTTGTGATCAAGTTGTTCAAGAGTATCATCTTTCCAAGGTTTGGGGTACCCAAGGTTGTTATAAGTGATGGAGGAAGCCATTTTGTAAACAAGGTTTTTGAGAGCCTCTTGAGAAAGTATGGGGTTAAGCATAAGGTGGCTACACCGTATCATCCTCAAACGAGCGGTCAGGTGGAAGTCTCTAACAGGCAGATCAAAGCTATTCTGGAGAAGACCGTTGGAGCAACAAGGAAGGACTGGTCAGTGAAGCTGGACGATGCTCTTTGGGCTTACCGTACCGCTTTCAAAACGCCGATTGGTACAACTCCTTTCACTCTACTATATGGAAAGAGTTGTCACCTCCCGGTTGAGCTGGAACACCGTGCATTATGGGCTGTGAAGAGGCTGAACTTTGATCTCAAGACGGCTCAGGAAAAGCGTCTCATTCAGCTACATGAACTGGACGAGTTGAGGTTGAATGCTTACGATAGTTCCAGGATCTACAAGGAGCGAACTAAGGAGGCTCATGACAAGAAACTGGTTGCCAAGGAGCTTAAGGAAGGAGGACTGGTGTTGTTGTACAACTCGAGGCTGAAGCTCTTCCCGGGCAAGCTAAAATCAAGGTGGAGCGGACCGTTCGTGATTCAGGAGGTCTTGCCTTACGGAGCTGTTACTCTGATGGGAAGAAGCAATAGTGCATTCACCGTTATAGAGTCAAGCCCTACCTAGCAGACAGCTTTGACAAGGAGAGTACCTCGGTGCTTCTCCAAGACCCACCATCTGCTTAGCCAAGTAAGGTCTAGCTAAAGACGTTAAAGAAAGCGCACTTGGGAGGCATTCCCATGTCTATCTTGTACATATTTTTGCTTTCATTTCTCTTCTAGTTTTATGCTTTTATGTTTTTAGTGTGTAGGAGCAGGTTTAAGGAATCTAAACCTTGTCTTTGAGGTCCAAAAGGAGCAATAGGGGCTACGATAAGGCTAGAGATCGAGTGCTAGATCGACTGAACCTGACTCGATCTTTGCTAGATCGAGTCAGTGAATCGAGAGGAGCCAGTCGATCTAGACGAGAACGAGTGACAAGATCGACCTTGACGAAAAAGGATCGATCGATTCAAACCAGATCGACCGATCTAATTTCTCTCGGGAAAATCTGTGGAAAATTGATCGATCACTCGACTCGATCCACCACTCGATCCAAGCCAAATCGACCCCTAAATCGGGGACTTAGCTCGATCAGAGGGACTTAGCCGAGGAGCCAACATCTCATTGATCGAGAGAGCCAATCGATCCAGGACTCGATTCACTTTGAATCGAGTCCCAAATCGAGTAACCCTCTCGATCTAAGCCATTTTAGGCATGAGATCGAGTCCTAGATCGACCAAAAGGACTCGATCTCATGCCGAGGTAACAAATTTCTTTCCCTCTTTATTGCTTTTCCCTCCAGTTTTTAAATTCAAACTTGGTCAAGGCAAGCATCTTTGACCATGAAAGATGTGCCTTGACCAAGACTTTTGTCAGAAAACCGCTTTGACCACCCATTGTTTTGGTTTTGTTAAACTCTTTAAATGTTTCAACTTGCTTCTCACTCTCTCACTTCTGTTTGCTCGAGTTTTCCTACAAAGAGAGTGAGAGTTTTTAAAAGCTTTAAGGTTTAACAAAGTATCCTTCACACTTGCAAAAGGTATTTTCGGATTTTAATGATTTTATTTCAAGAAAATCTCCTTAAAAATCGCAAGTTCTTGTTTTAGGATATAGGATCAGATTTGAATTTTTAAAATTAGCTAAGTATTAGGAAAAATTCTGGATTTTCAGTATCTCAAAGATTTGATTTCCTTTTATTTAGGTAATATTTTTGCTTGATCCCCAAAATTCTAGGGTAGTCTATATAAATCTTCTTCTCTTATCCTCTTATTCTCATCAAATCGCCCTTTGCTAAACATTCTGTAGAAAAAAAATTTCAGGAGCAATGGCACCAAAGAGAACAAGAGAGGAGCAAGCACAAGAAGGAGAAACTCAAGAGGTGGTTGCTCAAGAGAGGGTCCGGTGGAGCAAAGAAGAGAAGAGGGATAAGAAGAGGTTGGAGAGGCTCCGGTTTGAACCCACGAAGTTTGCTGATCGAGGGCTTCTGTCCAGGCTCGGGCTTCTTGGAGACTTCGATCAACTCCTCAACAACATCGGTCTGAGGTGTTTGTCGCGGATGGACTGCCCTACTATCCCCGAGGTGACAATTGATTTCCTTGCAACCTTGGAGTTCCGGTACGAGAATCCGAGTGCTCCTGTTCCTTCGCAAGGCCGTCTCTACTTCAAGGTTGGCCGCCAAGCTTACACGCTATCCATCCCCGAGCTATGCCAAGCCTACGGTCTCAAGGCTGATGCACACAAGGTGGAGTTCCCTGCCTTCAAGAAAGCCGACGAGTTGTGGGATCTCATCAGCAAGGAGGATTACAAAGCCAACACCGCCAAGATCAAGAGTCAGGAATCCAGTGCTGAGGTATACCTTGAAGCTGATTGCTAATACATTCAGTGGAAGGTCAGTTGCTCCTACTGTCACGAAGACGGAGCTGTGCTTCCTTTTCCAAGGTTTGAAGCATTTGGTGTCCGATCCGGATGAGAATGAAGATCCCATTGATGATGAACTTGGCGATGAAGTGAACTACGGCTGTGTACTTGCGGCTTCTCTGGTGAAGTACAAGGGTTATGCCTTACGGTGCAAAGCAACATCATCCTACATTGGCGGCTTCCTTACTCCCTTGTTCGTGCAAGCCGGTGTGCCCATCCATGACTTTGCTCACTTCCCAAACCGAGCCTTCATGGATGAAGCATACATGAGAAACACTGATAGCTTGGGACGCACGCCAGCTGAGGGGTTCTATGCTTACCTCTTCATTGATGATGAGGACAAGAAGCGAGTGTGCATTCTTCCCAACAAGGATGAAACGGAGCTACTTGGTGTTGGGAACATCGAGTTCTTACCGACGGAGGAGGAGTGTTTTGCTCCTTTAGGAGGACCGCCAGCTGCAGCCATTCAACCGCGCCAAAGGTCAGAATCTCCAGGGACAGAGGATGAGATACCCGAGGCTTACACATTGCCAAAGCTGGATTTTGAGCCAAGGACCAAAGCCGAGAAGTTCTTAGCCTCGGTGGTGGAGATGCAGCGGAAGATCAACAAGTGGCAAGGGAAGATGCTTAAGAAGCTGGGGAAGAAGGTCAAACAACTCCAAGGAAGCCAGCCTAAGCCAGCTGCAAGCCAGTAAATACAACAACCCGAGAAGAGGAGACTCTCAACCGGAGGAGTTGTGATCCGCGAGACCCAAGGAGAAAACATTCAACCAGCTCGCCACTCCCTCCAAGAACCAGGCGACAAAGGAAAGGCAACAATCTCTAGCTCCTCTGGAACGTCCTCAAGTTCCAGCCGAGCCTAGACAAGAGGTAACAACCTTCCTCCATTGTATATAACCGCACATCTCTTATTTCTTGCATTGTGTTTGATTGCTCCTTCGGATGAGTTTGCCACCGGGACGGTGTCAAGCAAGTTTGGGGGAGTACTTGTGTTATTTAATCTTGTGTTCTTTGATCTTATCTTTCTTTTGCTTCCTTGAGTCTTAGTCATGAAAAATTGGTAAAATTTTTTAAAATTTTTTTTTTCAAAATTCATGTAGTTGCATTCATTTCTTTAAAAACATGTAGGATTGAGTCTAGAATTTCTCATATCACTTAGGTTGATTGCATTTGCATAAGGGGTTAGGATTTCTTAAAAAGGTGTTTTACTTATGAATCATTTCAATGCCCTAGTTAGTAGTTCTCTAATGCTTTGTTTATACTTTGAAAGTAAGTTCTAACCATGCTTGGATCATTAGTTAGGATTTTCGTGACTTGAATTGAACTCTCATGATTTGAAACTCATCCTACTAAGTGAAAACCTTAATTTGAAAATCTAATTATCATTCTTATGCATTTGAAAATGAACACATGGTTTTAAAATATTTAGGCTCTCTTCTTCCTTTTTACCACTCTTTGTGAGCCTAAATAGAACTCCCTCCTTGAACCTTACCCTCCTTTGAAGCCAAATGTTCTTGTGTGACATCTTTGTGAGGCCTTATTTTCGGTTTGAACTTGGCATAAAGTGTTAGGTTTAGGCGACATGATTTGGTTTTCATAATTGATTGCTAGCTTTACATTTTGAAGCTAGGGATAAGCTTAGGATAAGTTTGGGGATCATTGGGGTTGCTTTCCCTTCCTATTTGTTCTCGGTTTCAAAGAACTTTGTGTTTTAAAGAAAGAAATGGGTTTTAAGTGAAAGGTTGTGTTTTAAAAACTAAGTATGCTCTAATAAATTTCAGGAGGTAGCTCTCCCATAATAAAAAAAAAAAAGGGAGAAAAAGAAAAGAAAAAAAATAAATAAAAGAGCCTAAGTGCCAAATAAAAATAAAAAGAAAAGAAAAAAATAAATAAATAAGAGAGCTACCAATAAGAAATATCTAAAGAGCAAAATTATTTTCAAAACCTTTTCACTAGCCTAATAAGTTTAAAAATGTTCTTGTTTTGAATTGGGGATTGCTAAGTTGAGAAGAAAGGGGTAGACTCTTAAGAGGTGAGTGAGGATTAAATTTCTTAAATGAGAGGGGTATAGGACTGTTTGATAGTTTACGTGGGTAGATGAGAATCTAATCATGTATGCATAAATTGTTTTTACCTTTAGCATTATGCATTAGTTCAAACCATTTTTGAGAGAAACCCTTGTCTAATTATAAACCCTTTTCAAATGAGATCATTTTATGCTCATAACCATAACCCTTAGCCAAATGTGTTTTGCTTTAAAGTGCATAAGTTTGATTCATGGTTCGAATGTTAATGAATGTTAAAGGATGAATTTCTTTGATTGTTAGGAATAAGAGAGTCATGATTTAAATTTCTTTGTGTGATGAGTATGGCTAAGTCCTTTGGAGTATGAGTGTAAGCTTAGCACTTTAGAATTGTTAACTAGGACATTGAGATGACCTATTCGAAAGGCACCTTTGCAAAAAGTTTAAAACCCCTTTGATTTTTCTGAAAACCTTTCTTCCTTACTTATTTTTCGTTGCTTGAGGGCAAGCAAGGAGTATGTTTGGGGGAGTTGATGTCATTGCATTTTGCATACATTTTGCATACTCATTAGATAGTTTTTTTTATGCATTTGTATCATGTTTTAGGTTAGATTGCATCACTTAGAGTCCTAGAGCATTCTTGCATCAGCATTTGCATTTTCTCTGCATTTTGCATCCATTCCAGGTTGTTTATGGTTGCTTTGGAGACACGGAGGTTCGTGGAGGTGTGGAGACCAATGTAGCGGTTCATGGAAGCTCGGGAAAATGCTAAGGACCAGTGATCGAGGAGCAGATCGAGCATGGCCGGTCGATCTAGGAGTTGATTGACCAGAAGATCGAGCCAACTAGGCGATCCAAGGATAATGATCGAGACTGAGATTGAGTGAAGCAGTCGATGCATCGGTACGGACGTAAATGACGCCATGCAGAGCGAGAGCCGGATCGAGTACACCACTCGATCCTCCCAGAGATCGATACCGAGATCGGATGCAACACTCGATTCGCCGAAGGAGATCGAGACCCGGATCGAGCCGAAGACACAATGCCCGGATATGATCGAGAGACCAACTCGATCCAATGGTCGATCTCTGTCCTTTCAACCGTTTTTGGCTGTTAGCGACGGGGAGGACCATTGGACTGTTTTGGCATTTTTGGCAAAGGCGGCGACTACTTTTCGACAACTTTTGAGATTTTTACCTTCTCTCCAAGTTTTAAGTTTTTCTCTCTGGTTTTTCGGAAGAACACCCATTGTAGAAGAGTTTCAAGCTTTTGTATTTTCGAATCTTTATCGTTTTTAATCCAGTTTATCTTCCATGTCTATCGTTTCTTCTCTTCGTCTTTGCTTGATTTCCTTTATGTGTAGTGAGTAGTTCATCCAGGGTTAAGGGTTGAGAGGATTGAAGGGTAGAAAAGGTTCGATCTTGGTTTGTTTTCTAAACGTTTTAAATCTATCTCTTCTAAGGTGATGAAAGCTTAATGCTTGAAGACTCTCACGCCAAGAGCCTCACGATCCGAGAGGTCCCTTACCTTGACAGGATCCAGGGACCTCGGAAGATCTCACCTTAGTGATTAGTTACCCCTTCCCAAAAGCCATGGTAGTTTGGGGGACTAGTTAAGCCATTGTTCGAAATCTGTTTTCCTTGCCTTTCAACCTCTTTTTCCACCAAAAGCCATGGGTTTGGAGGAGAGGATGAAAGAGTGATCTATACCGAAAGCCACGGATAGATCTTGTTCTGTTTTCGAGGCTTAGAGACCCTCACCAAGTGAGTCGATCTAAAGTTTCAAACCCAAGATCAACCTTTGAAAACCCTTATATGAATCTCGACCCTGAAACCCTTCTCTTTAGCTTATTTGCGTCGCATATCACCTTTTGCTTGTTGTTTGATAGCTTCCTGGTCTTTAGATTCCTTGTTCTTACGATTTTAGACGAGATCGATCGTTTCTGCTCGATCTAGTGGTCGATCTTGTGGTCGATCCACTGGTCGAATTTTAACAATTCGAAGCTCTTCCCTTTAATTTATCTGTTTGTTCCTCGTGGTAACTGCTTGCTTTCTAGTATTTTTAAAATAGGTTTCACTCTGTTTAGGTTGCTGCAATTAGTTTTCAAGATTTTCTCAACAAACTGTCTCATTTCACTTAGATTTGTCCTAGATCTTGCATTCTCTGTGGATTCTCTATCACCTAGAACTGGATTGACACTCTCTGCTTGCCTTACTACAACGTTGCATGCATTAGAGTTTTGATAAGTTCTCTGCTGCATTAGACCGTAAAGAAAAATCCTTTATCAATTGTTCTAGAATATAGGGTCGGTTTTGATTTTTAAAAATTAGCTAATAAAAGGAATAATTCTAGATTTTCTAGTATCTAAAGATCTGATTCTCCTTTATTTAGCTATGATTTTTATTAATTCCCCAAAATTCTAGTGTAGTATTTATAAGTTTTCTCCTTCTCCTCTTTCATTCTCATCAAACTGCCGTTTTGCTTATCAAGCTTCTTAAGAAACTTGTTTCAGGTACAATGGCCTACAAAAGAACAAGAGAAGAGACAGCAAAAGAGGGAGAAGGACAAGAGGTGGCAGTTCAAGAGAGGGTCAGATGGACTAAGGATGAGAAGAGGGACAAGAAACGGCTGGAAAGGCTTCGGTTTGAGCCTACAAAGTTTGCTGATCGAGAGCTGCTGTCCAGACTAGGTATTCTTGGGGATTTCGACCAACTCCTCAAGAACATTGGCCTAAGATGTCTGTCACGGATGGATTGCCCAACCATTCCAGAAGTGACAATAGACTTTATTGACACGATGGAGTTCCGTTACGAGAATCCTAGCACACCCGTCCCTTCACAAGGTCGCCTCTACTTCAAGGTTGGCCGTCAAGCCTACACCCTCTCCATCCCTGAGCTATGCCAAGCTTATGGTCTCAATGCGGATACCAACAAGGTCGAGTTCCCCGCCTTCAAGAAAGCCAACGACTTTTGGGACCTGATTAGCAATGAGGACTACAAAGCCAACACCGCCAAGATCAAGCGCGTGAGAAGCCTGGTGCTGAGGTACACTCTGAAGCTGATTGCCAACACGTTTAGTGGAAGATCTGTTGCTCCCACGGTCACAAAGACTGAGCTTTGCTTCCTGTTACAAGGCGTGAAGCACTTGGTGTGTGATCCGGATGCAAATGACGAGCCTATGGAAGATGAACTCGGCGATAAGGTGAACTACGGATGTGTGCTTGCTGCTTCTTTGGTGAAATACAAGGCTTATGCCTTGCGGTGCAAGGCAACTTCTTCTTACATTGGCGGCTTCCTCACTCCTCTATTCTTGCAAGCTGGTGTGCCTATTCACGACTTCGCCCATGAACCAGCTAGAGTTTTCATGGATGAGGCGTACATGAGGAATACCAACAGCTTGGGACGCACGCCAGCAGAAGGGTTCTACGCCTACCTCTTCATAGACGACGAAGACAAGAAGATAGTGTGCATCCTGCCAAACAAAGATGAAACCGAGCTGCTTGGTGTTGGGAACATCGAGTTCTTGCCCACGGAGAAAGAGTGCTTTGCTCCTCTAGGAGGACCACCTGCTTCAGCAATTGCTCCTCGTCAAAGGTCCGAGTCTCCAGCCACGGAAGATGAGATGCCCGAGATGTACACACTTCCCAAGTTAGACTTTGAGCCGAGGATAAAAACCGAGAAGTTCCTAGCATCTGTTGTGGAGATGCAAAGGAAGATCAATAAGTGGCAAGGCAAAATGCTCAAGAAACTTGGAAAGAAAGTCAAGGCACTTCAAGGAGGCTCGCCTAAGAAGGATGCAAGTAAGGAGGCTCAACAACCCGAGAAAAGAAGGCTCTCAACCGGTGGAGTTATCATCCGCGAGGCACAAAGCAGCACCATTCAGCCAGCGCGCCATTCTCTCCAAGAACCAGCCGACAAGGGCAAAGCAACAATCTCTAGCTCCTCTGGAACATCCTCAAGTTCCAGCCGAGACTAGACCAGAGGTAACAACCTTCTTCCATTGTACATAACCGCTCATATTTGCTTCTTTCTGCTTTGTGTTTTGTTACTCCTTCGAATGAGTTTGCCACCGGGACGGTGTCAAGCAAGTTTGGGGGAGTACTTGTGTGATTTGACATGTATTTTGTGATCTTATTTTCCTTTAGCATCCTTGAGTCTTTAGTTCATGAAAAATTGGTAAAAGTTTTAAAATTTTTTCAAAGATTCATGTAGTTGCTTTCATCTTGTCAAAACATGTTAGGATTGAGTCTAGAGTTTCTCATAGCATCTAGGTTGTTTGCATTTTGCATAAGGGGTTAGAGTTTCTTAAAAAGGTGTTTTTACTTATGAATTGTTTCAGTGCCCTAGTTAGTAGTTCTCTAATGCCTTGTCTATGCTTTGAAAGTAAATTCTTACCATGCTTGGATCACTTGTTAGGATTTTCGTGGCTTGAATTGAACTCTCATGATTTGAAACTTATCCTAATAAGTGAGAACCTTAATTTGAAATTCTAATTATCATCCTTATGCATTTGAAAATGAACACATGGTTTTAAAATATTTAGGCTCTCTTCTTCCTTTTTACCACTCTTTGTGAGCCTAAGTAGAACTCCCACCTTGAACCTTACCCTTCTTCGAAGCCAAATGTTCTCGTGTGACATCATTGTGAGGCCTTCCTTTCGGTTTGAACTTGGCATAAAGTGTTAGGTTTAGGCGACATGATTTGGTTCTCATATGATTGCTAGCTTTGCATTTTGAAGCTAGGTATAGGCTTAGGATAAGTTTGGGGGATCATTGGGGTTGTTTTCATTTCTATTTGTTCTCGGTTTCAAGGAGTTTGGTGCTTTAAAAGAAAAAAATGGGTTTTAAGTGAAAGGTTGTGTTTAAAAACTAAGTATATGCTCTAATAAATTTCAGGAGGTAGCTCTCCCAATTAAAAAAAAAAGAAAAAAATAAATAAAAGAAAAAAAAAAGAAATAAAAGAGCCTAAGTGCCAATTAAAAATAAAAAGAAAAAAAAAGAGAAAAGAAAAACAATAAGAGAGCTACCAATAAGAAATATTTAAAGAGCCAAGTTATTTTCAAAACCTTTTCACTAGCCTTAAGAGTTTAAAAATGTTTTTATTTCGAATTGGGGATTGCTAAGTTTTGTGAAGAAAAAGGGTAAACTCTAAGTGGTGAGTGAGGATAAAAGTTGTTAAATGAGAGGGGTTTAGGATCATTTGTTAGTTTACATGGATAGATGAGAATCTAATCATGTATGCATCAATTGTCTTTACCTTTTGCATTATGCATAAGTTCAACCATTTTTTAGAGAAACCCTTGTTCTAACTATAAATCCTTTCCAAATGAGATCATTCAATGTTCATAACCTTCACCCTTAGCCAAATGTGTATTGCTTTAAAGTGCATAAGTTTGATTCATGGTTCTAATGTTAATGAATGTTAAAGGATGAGTTTCTTTGATTGTTAGGAATAAGAGAGTCATGATTTGAATTTCTTTGTGTGATGAGTATGGCTAAGTTCTTTGGAGTATGAGTGTAAGCATAGCATTTTAGAACTGTTAACTAGGACATTGGGATTGATTCATTTGAAAGGCACCTTTGCAAGAAGTTTAAACCCCCATTCGTTTTTCTGAAAACCTCTCTTCCTTACTTATTTTCTGTTGCTTGAGGGAAAGCAAGAAGTAAGTTTGGGGGAGTTGATGTTACTGCATATTACATATATTTTGCATACTCATTAGTTAGTTTTTCATGCATTTGTATCACATTATAGGTTAGATTGCATCACTTATATTCCTAGAGCATTCTTGCACCGGCATACGCATGTTCCTTGCATTTTGCATCACATTTAGGTTGTTTTTCGCTGCTTTGGAGTCGTGGAGGTTCGTGGACATGTTGAGGCTGTTGTAGCAGTTCGTGGAAGCTCGGATATTTGCTAAGGATCAGAGATCGAGAAGCAGATCGAGCATGGCCGGTCGATCTAGGATGTGATCGACCAGAAGATCGAGCCAACCAGGCGATCCAAGGAGAATGATCAAGACGAGGATCGAGTGAAGCAGTCGATCAAACGGTACGGACGTGAATGACGCCATGCAGAGCGAGAGCCAGATCGAGTACACCACTCGATCCAACCGAAGATCGATACCGAGATCGGATGCAACACTCGATTCGCCGATGATGATCGAGACCCAGATCGAGCTGAAGACACGATGTCCGGATATGATAGAGAGAACCGCTCGATCCTGGAGTCGATCTCTGTCCTTCAACCAGTTTTGGCCGCTAGCGAGGGGGAGACCATCAGCTTGTTTTGGCTATTTTGGGAATGCGGCGACGTCCTTTTCCCAGACAACTTTCAATCCTTATCTTTTTATGTATGTTTTCTCTCTGGTTTTGAGGAAGAACACCATTGTCGAACTTAGAGTTTTCTTAAGCTTGTAATCGAATCGTTTTCATCTTAATCTAGTTTTCTTTTCATGTTCATCGTTTCCTTTTGCATGCTTTGCTTGATTTACCTTATGCGTAGTGAGTAGTTTATTTGGGTTCGGGGTTGAGAGGATTAAGGGGTCTAAAGGGTTTCGATCTTGGGGTTTTTCTAAGTGTTTTCAACGGCTATCTCTTCTAGGGTGTTGAGATCTCAATGATTGAAGACTCTCACGCCAAGAGCTTCATGATCTGAGAGGTTCCTTACCTTGACAGGATTCAGGAGCCTCGGAAGATCACACCCTAGAGACTAGTTACCCCTTCCCAAAAGCCATGGAAGTTTGGGGGACTAGTTTTAGCTACTCATTTGAAATCTGTTTTCCATGCCCTTCGACCTCTCTTTCCACCAAAAGCCATGGGTTTGGAGGAGGGGATGAAGGATTGATCTATACTGAAAGCCACGGATAGATCTTGCTTAGTTTTCGAGGCTTAGAGATCCTCACAAAGTGAGTCTATTTAAAGTTTTCAACCCAAGGTCGAACCTTTGAAACCCCTGACCATGAATTTCAACCCTAGGCCCTTTCTTTTAGCATCTTTACATCTTATCTCGCCATTCGCTTGATCTTTGATAGCATCCTGGTCGTTAGTTTTACTGCTCTTGCATTTTTAGACGAGATCGATTGTTATTGCTCGATCTAGTGGTCGATCTCATGGTCGATCCACTAATCGAATTTTAGTAATTCGATGCTTTGTTCTTCATCATTCCTAGTAATTTTAAAATAGGTTGCATTCCATTTAAGTTGCTGCATCTAGTTTTTAGGGATTTTCTAATAACTCATCTTGTTTCGCTTAGATTTGCATTAGTCCTTGTATTCTCTTTGCATTCTCTATCATCCTAGGTGTGGATTGACTCTCTCTTGCTTGCTGTACTACAACCTGTCTTGCATTTGAGTTTGATAACCTCATTGCATTCTCACCCTTGCAAATAAAGTGTTTATCAAATAGCGCCGTTGCCATCCTAGGACTGTTTAGAGAACATAGAGATTTGGGACTTAGCAAAGACTAAGTCTTTACCTTTTTCAAGTTACTAATCATTCTACTCTCAAACGTGTGTTTTCAGGTATATGAATCTTCGTTCACGGGGAGATAACAATCTACTTCCACCTTTGGACAATATTCATCAGCTTGGTCACTCACGGCAAAGAAGAGTCAGAGAACAAGCCAGAGCCTTTGAGGAGACTGTTCAGCACGGTTTGGTTGACTTTGAAGCTATGGTTGAACACGAGCATCCAGAAGGACCTCCTCCAGCTCACGGGGCAGTAGGAAGGGGCAATGGAAACCCCCAACACGCGGCTAGACCCCCAAGGATCATAGGAGCCGGAGATGCTCCCAACACTCATCACAATAGGTTTGGGATCACTCCTCCTCCTGTACAAAACAACAACTTTGAGATCAAGCCAGGTTTCATCTCCATGGTGCAAAACAACAAGTTCCACGGCTTAGCAATGGAAGATCCCTTGGAGCACCTTGACAACTTCGAGCAAGTATGTGGGATGATAAAGATCAATGGCATATCCGGACATCGTGTCTTCATCGAGCAAGCCATGGAACGGTTCAAGGACTATACTATCCAATGTCCTCACCACGGCTTCAGCGAAGAGACTCTTCTCAGCACTATCTACCGAGGAGCTTCACCAAAGATTCGCTTGTTGCTTGACACGGCTAGTAAGGGAAACTTCCTTGGTCAAGAGGTAGAAGAAGGTATGGAGCTGATTGAGAACTTGGCACTAAGTGACGGCAACTATGCTGAGGATTATGACCGTGCACCGAGAGGTTCTGAGCTAGAGTCTCACAAGAAAGAGCTTAATTCTTTGCTTGAGAAGATTGATAAGTTGGTTTTGGCAAACCAGAAGCATGTTCACTTTGTTGGTGAAGCAGATGAGAGCCAAGAGGAGCTTGAGTTGAGCCAAGAAGAAGCCAACTGGGTGGGGGGTCAAAACAAATACAAACCTCAAGGCTATTCACAAGGCTACAACTAGAACAACAATCTCTCATACCGTAGCACCAATGTCGCAAACCCTAAGGATCAGGTGTACCCTGCTCAGCAAGCAAAGCCTTTCGTACCTTACAACAAAGGTTTTCAGCCAAGTGGTGGCTTCCAAGGGCAAGGGAAAACAACTTCCAAGGACAACAGCAAGGAAACAAGGGTTATACGCCAATGTACCATCCGGGCTTTGTACCTCAGCAGCAAAAGCCGATGCAACAACAAGTTGATCCTGTCCAAGCTATGTTTCAACAATTGATTCAAGGGCAAGCCTCTACAAACCAGAAGTTTGCCAAGATGAACACTCGCTTAGACTCATCTCTCACGGATTTCTCTACTCAGATTACAACCTTGAATAACAAAATCAAGCAACTTGAGAAAGGAAAGGCAATTCAAGTGGTCAAAATAGCTTACCGGGCAAAATCCCAAGGAATACGCCAATGCCATTACGCTAAGGAGTGGGAAAGAGCTAGCACCTACGGTTAGTCCAAAGAACAACGAGGACGTTGTAATTCAAGAGGGGGAGGGTAAGCCTTCAGCTGATGATGAGATCAACTTTGACAATGTATGGATTTAAGGGCCAAGAAGAGGTGACAAAGCGGTTGTTGAGAAGAAAGCAGAGCAAACTGCTAAGGAGAAAGATGCTTATGTACCTCCGCCGTATGTACCTAAGCTACCTTTTCCTGGCCGTTTCAAGAAGAAACTCATAGAGAATCATATAGTCTTGTTCGAGAAGCACCTTAAGGACGTAGAGATCAAGTTACCTCTCGTGGACTGCCTTGCAATGATGCCTAAATGCGTCAAATTCTTCAAAGACACTCTCGTGAAGAAGAATAAGGAAAGCAAGGAAGTGCTTGTTCTAAGTGAGGAGTGTAGTGGTGTGATACACAAGGAGATAGTCCCTAAGAAGTTGGGAGACCCTGGAAGTTTCATTATACCTTGCGCTTTAGGTCCTTTGGAGTTCAAGAGTTGCCTTTGTAAGCTCGGAGCTAGCATAAATCTGATGCCTCATTCCGTGGCAAATAAGGTTGGCTTTACCCGTTTCAAGGATTGCAGAATCTCGTTGGTACTAGCTGACAGAAGTGTGAGGTTACCCATGGGTTTGCTTGAGGACTTGCCAGTGAAGATCAGTGGAGTAAACATGCCTACAGACTTCGTTGTGTTGGAAATGGATGAAGAACCAAAGGATCCACTCATTCTCGGTAGACCCTTCTTAGCCACCGCCGGAGCCATAATAGATGTCAAGAACGGGAAGATTGTCTTGCACTTGGGTAAAGATATAAGGCTAGACTTCGATATCAATGAGGTTTTGAAGAAGCCTACGATAGAAGGGCAAGCTTTCTACATTGAGACGTTGGATGCTTTCGCGGATGAGTTGCAAGAAGAGTTGGCTCAGGAAGATCATTTGAAGCTGGCACTGACTAAGGAGCTAAGAGAGTTTTGTTATGTGGATCAGAGGACTCAAGAGTACGTCAACTTGCTCGATTCGAGGAAGGTTGTGCTTGAAGATGTAGGCGTTTGCCTAGAGCTCGACTCCGAGATCGATGACATTACTCGATCCAGGGGTCAAATCGACAAGACAATCGAGAGCACAACACGATCCAGTGCAGCAATCGACAGTCAGATCGAGGAGGGTGATCGATCCAGGAAAACAATCGAGTCCAAGATCGAGAAAGGCCTTCCGATCAGTTTGGGGTCTAATCCAGAGATTGACTCAGCGTCTCGATCCCTCACTGGACCCACATTAAATCGAGAGAGTGAATCGAACAAAACTGCTCGATCTAGACGACATCGAGAGCAAGATCGACCTGACGACTCGATTTCAGAAGGGATAGCGGTTGGAGAAAGCAGCCTCAAGGGCCATGTCTCGGGTTCTAAGGAAGGTTCTAAGAAGGAGAACAACAACAACAGCCACGAGGATGATTGGAGCGAGCTGTTAGCCCCAAAGGTGGACCTTAAGGAGCTCCCAAAAGGGCTAAGGTATGCTTTCTTAGGGCTTAACGAAACCTATCCTGTGATTGTGAATGAAAAATTAAGTGATGATGAGTTGCACTTGCTCTTAACTGAGTTGAGAAAGTATAGGAAGGCCATTGGGTACTCTCTAAGTGACATCAAGGGCCTTTCACCAATGCTTTGCACTCATAGGATTCACTTGGATAATGAGAACGCCTCCTCTATAGAATATCAAAGGCGTTTGAATCCAAATTTGAAAGAGGTTGTTAAGAAAGAGATTCTTAAGCTTTTAGAGGCTGACGTGATCTATCCCATAAGTGACAGAACGTGGGTTTCTCCCGTACACGTGGTGCCTAAGAAGGGAGGGATCACGGTCATTAAGAATGACAAAGATGAGCTTATACCTACTAGGACTATTACTGGACACCATATGTGTATTGATTATAGGAAGCTTAATCTTGCTACAAGAAAGGATCATTTTCCCTTACTTTTTATTGATCAAATGCTTGAAAGACTCGCTAATCACCCTTACTATTGCTTTCTTGATGCATATAGTGGATTTTTCCAAATACCAATCAATCCCAATGATCAGGAGAAGACGACCTTTACATGCCCTTATGGCACCTTCGCATATCGAAGGATGCCATTCGGGTTGTGTAACGCACCGGCTACGTTTCAGCGGTGTATGATGTCGATCTTCTCTGATCTTACAGAAGAGATGGTAGAGGTGTTTATGGATGACTTCTGATGTTACTGCATATTACATACATTTTGCATACTCATTAGTTAGTTTTTCATGCATTTGTATCACAGTTTAGGTTAGATTGCATCACTTAGAGTCCTAGAGCATTCTTTCACCAGCATATGCATGTTCCTTGCATTTCGCATCACATTTAGGTTGTTTCTGGCTGCTTTGGAGTCGTGGAGGTTCGTGGACATGTTGAGGCTGTTGTAGCAGTTCGTGGAAGCTCGGATATTTGCTAAGGATCAGAGATCGAGAAGCAGATCGAGCAAGGCCGGTCGATCTAGGATGTGATCGACCAGAAGATCGAGCCAACCAGGCGATCCAAGGAGAATGATCGAGACGAGGATCGAGTGAAGCAGTCGATCAAACGGTACGGACGTGAATGACGCCATGCAGAGCGAGAGCCAGATCGAGTACACCACTCTATCCAACCGAAGATCGATACCGAGATTGGATGCAACACTCGATTCGCCGATGATGATCGAGACACAGATCGAGCTGAAGACACGATGTCCGGATATGATCGAGAGAACCGCTCGATCCTGGAGTCGATCTCTGTCCTTTCAACCACTTTTGGCCGCTAGCGAGGGGGGGACCATCAGCTTGTTTTGGCCATTTTAGGAAGGCGGCGACGTCCTTTTCCCAGACAACTTTCAATCCTTATCTTTTTATGTATGTTTTCTCTCTGGTTTTGAGGAAGAACACCATTGTCGAACTTAGAGTTTTCTTAAGCTTGTAATCGAATCGTTTTCATCTTAATCTAGTTTTCTTTTCATGTTCATCGTTTCCTTTTACATGCTTTGCTTGATTTACCTTATGTGTAGTGAGTAGTTTATTTGGGTTCGGGGTTGAGAGGATTAAGGGGTCTAAAGGGTTTTGATCTTGGGGTTTTTCTAAGTGTTTTCAACGGCTATCTCTTCTAGGGTGCTGAGATCTCAATGCTTGAAGACTCTCACGCCAAGAGCTTCATGATCCGAGAGGTTCCTTACCTTGACAGGATTCAGGAGCCTCGGAAGATCACACCCTAGAGACTAGTTACCCCTTCCCAAAAGCCATGGAAGTTTGGGGGACTAGTTAAGCCACTCATTTGAAATCTGTTTTCCATGCCCTTCGACCTCTCTTTCCACCAAAAGCCATGGGTTTGGAAGACGGGATGAAGGAGTGATCTATACCGAAAGCCACAGATAGATCTTGCTTAGTTTTCGAGGCTTAGAGATCCTCACAAAGTGAGTCGATTTAAAGTTTTCAACCCAAGGTCGAACCTTTGAAACCCCTGACCATGAATCTCAACCCTAGGCCCTTTCTTTTAGCATCTTTACATCTTATCTCGCCATTCGCTTGATCTTTGATAGCATCCTGGTCGTTAGTTTTACTGTTCTTGCATTTTTAGACGAGATCGATTGTTATTGCTCGATCTAGTGGTCGATCTCATGGTCGATCCACTAATCGAATTTTAGTAATTCGATGCTTTGTTCTTTAATTATTCTGTTTGTTCCTCGTGGTAGTTTCATCATTCCTAGTAATTTTAAAATAGGTTGCATTCCATTTAAGTTGTTGCATCTAGTTTTTAGGGATTTTCTAATAACTCATCTTGTTTCGCTTAGATTTGCATTAGTCCTTGTATTCTCTTTGCATTCTCTATCATCCTAGGTGTTGATTGACTCTCTCTTGCTTGCTTTACTACAACCTGTCTTGCATTTGAGTTTGATAACCTCATTGCATTCTCACCCTTGCAAATAAAGTGTTTATCAACTTCTCGATCTATGGTTCGTCCTTTTCTGCGTGTTTGTTGAATCTTTGCAGGGTACTAAAGCGTTGTGAGGAGACAAACTTGGTGCTTAATTGGGAAAAGGCCACTTCATGGTGAAGGAGGGAATCGTGCTTGGAAACAAGATATCAGAGAAGGGTATTGAAGTAGACAAAGCAAAGATTGATGTGATGACAAGCCTTGAGCCGCCAGTTAACGTCAAAGGAGTGAGAAGTTTCTTGGGACACACCGGCTTCCACAGGCGCTTCATTAAAGACTTCTCTAAGATTGCACGCCCTCTCACGCGGCTGTTGTGCAAGGAGGCTGAGTTCGTCTTTGATGAGGAGTGTTTGCAAGCTTTCATGACCATCAAGGAGGCCCTAGTATCCGGGCCTATAGTGCAAGCACCAGACTGAACTTTACCTTTCGAGATCATGTGTGATGCTAGTGACTATGCCGTGGGAGCCGTTCTAGGCCAAAGGAAGGATAAGAAGCTGCACGTGATTTACTATGCTTCAGAAACCTTGGATGACACGCAAACAAGGTATACCACTACAGAGAAGGAACTATTGGCGGTTGTATTCGCCTTTGAGAAGTTCAGGGCTTACCTCGTGGGTTTCCAAGACCTTTGTTTACACGGATCACGCAGCTTTGCGTTATATCTATTCCAAGAAGGACACTAAGCCGAGGCTTTTGAGGTGGATCCTCTTACTTCAAGAATTTGACATGGAAATCAAGGACAAGAAAGGGATAGAGAACGGCGTTGCTGACCATCTCTCTTGGTTAAGGATCAACGAGTCTCTTCCTTTAGATGATTCTCTCCCCGAAGAACAACTCATGGCAATCACTACGGCTGTTTGTGGGAGCTTAGAGGGGCGGTTTGAGGAAGTTCTGAGCTTCAAAGAGGAGGATCTCCCTTGGTACGCAGATATTGTGAACTACTTGGCATGTGGGGAGGAGCCGTCGCATCTTGACAACTACCACAGAAAGAAGTTCATGAGAGACGTGAGCCACTACTATTGGGATGACCCCTATTTATACAAGAAAGGAGTGGACAGCCTGTACAGAAGATGCATGACAAAGGAGGAAGCGAGAGACATCATCTTTCATTGCCACGGGTCTTTGTATGGAGGGCATTTTGCTTCATTCAAAACCGCCACTAAGGTCTTACAAGCCGGTTTCTGGTGGCCGTCCATCTTCAAAGACACCCATGAGTTCGCGATGAGCTGCGAAGCATGTCAAAGAGCAGGGAATATTACTAAGAGGAATGAGATGCCTCAAGTTCCCATATTTGAGGTAGACGTCTTTGACGCGTGGGGCATAGACTTCATGGGGCCGTTTCTTTCATCATACGGCAACAAGTTCATACTAGTACCTGTTGATTACGTTTCTAAGTGGGTTGAGGTCATTGCTTCCCCAACAAACGACTCTAAGGTAGTGATCAAGCTCTTTAAGAGCATTATTTTTCCGAGGTTTGGAGTTCCCAAGGTGGTGATAAGCGACAGAGGGAGCCATTTCATCAAAAAGCTGTTTGAAAATCTGCTAAAGAAGTATGGCGTGAAGCATAAGGTAGCTACGCCTTACCATTCTCAAACGAGTGGCCAAGTGGAGGTCTCTAACCGTCAGATAAAGGCGATACTCGAAAGAACTGTTGGGACAACTCGGAAGGATTGGGCAGTGAAGTTGGATGACGCTTTGTGGGCGTACCGGACTGCTTTCAAAACGCCTATTGGTAGCACTCCTTTCACTCTTCTCTACGGATAAGGATGTCACCTTCCTGTTGAGCTGTAACATAGGGCGTTGTGGGCTGTGAAGCGGCTGAATTTTGATATGAAGACGGCTCAGGAGAAGCGGTTGATCCAGTTGCACGAGCTTGATGAGCTAAGGCTGGACGCTTACGAAACAAGGAACGTACCAAGGCTGCTCATGACAAGAAGCTGGTACCTAAAGAGCTTATGGAAGGGAGTTTGGTGCTGCTTTACAACTCGAAGCTCAAGCTCTTTCCAGGGAAGCTAAAGTCACGGTGGAGCGGTCCGTATGAAATCAATGAAGTATTACCTTACGGAGCTGTCACGTTGGTCGCCAAGAGTGGGAATGCATTCACAGTGAACGGACACAGAGTTAAGCCATACATGGCGAGTGCGTTTGACAAGGAGAGCACCTCAATGCTTCTCCAAGACCCACCATCTGCCTAAACCAAGTAAAGTCTAGCTAAGGACGTTAAAGAAAGCGCACTTGGGAGGCATTCCCATGTCTATCCTATACATATCCTTGCAGACCATGATCTGAGTTCCAAAAGGAGTAAGAAGGGGACGAGTATAAGCTAGAGATCGAGTGCTAGATCGACTCTCCCTGGCTCGATCTTTGCTAGATCTAGCTGGTTAATCGAGAGGAGTCAGTCGATCTAGAAGAGATCGAGTAGACAGATCGAGTGAAGAAGTCGATCTAAAATGGATCGACCGATCTATTTTCTCTCGGGAAAGCCCTTCATAGACGGATCGATCAGTCAACTCGATCCATCACTCGATCTAAGCTAAATCGACCCCTGAATCGATAGTATGGCTCGATTACGAGGACTTAGCCGTGATTTCAGAAACTCAAGGAACGAGAGAGCCAATCTATCCACGACTCGATTCTAATCGAATCACGTCCCAAATCGAGTAACCCTCTCGATCCAAGCCATTATGGGCATGAGATCGAGTCCCAGATCGACCAAAAGGACTCGATCTCGTGCCGAGATAACATTTTTCTTTTCCCTCTCTCACTCTTTCCCTCCACTTTTTAAATTCGAAACTTGGTCAAGGCAGGAATCTTTGACCATGAAAGATGTGCCTTGACCAAGACTTTTGTCAGAAACCACTTCTTTTACCCATAGTTTTGTTTTTGTTAGCCTTTAAATGTTTTCAACAACTTCACACTCTCTCATTCTTGTTTTCTCGAGTTGCTAAGTTAAAGAGAGTGTGAGTTATTTATTTTCTGAAGGCTAACAAGCATTTTTGACAATCTTTGCAAAGGTATTTTCGGATTTTTGAAAATCTTTAGGAAAATCTCCTTTTATTTCGCAATTGATTGTTTTAGATGCTAGGGTGGTTTTGAATTTTTTAAAACTAGCTTAATAATAGGAAAATTTCCGGATTTTCTAGTATCCCTAGATCTGATTCTCTATTATTTTGCTATAATTTTTATAAGTTCCCCAAAATTATAGGGTGTTAGCTATCGATTTTCTTATTTGCTTCTCTCTTTCTCTGAACATATCGCCTATTTGCATTGCTTGAGGACCTTGTTTCAGGCGCAATGGCCCCCAAGAGAATGAGAGACGAGACAGCACAAGAGGGAGAAGGTCAAGAGGTATCTGTTCAAGAAAGGGTTACCAGGAGCAAAGATTAGAAGAGAGAAAAGAAGCGGCTGGAGAGGCATCGGTTAGAGCCTACCAAATTCGCGGACAGAGGGCTACTCGCTAGGCTGGGGATTCTTGGAGATTTTGACCAACTCCTCAAGAACATTGGCTTAAGATGTCTGCCACGAATGGATTGCCCAACCATTCTAGAAGTGACAATAGACTTCCTTGCCTCGTTGGAGTTTGGTTACGAGAACCCTAGCGTCCCTGTTCCTTCACAAGGCTGTCTCTCTTTCAAGGTCGGACGTCAAGCTTTCAGCCTCTCAATCCCCGAGCTGTGTCAAGCATATGGTCTCAACGCAGCCGCCACCAAGATCGAGTTCCCCTCCTTCACGGGCGCAAACGATTTTTGGGACCTGATCAGCAACGATGACTACAAGGCCAACACCGCCAAAATCAAGAGAGTGAGAAGCCCGGTGCTGAGGTACACCTTGAAGTTAATCGCCAAAACATTCAGCGGACGGTCAGTTGCTCC
The DNA here is from genome assembly GCA_911865555.2 of Thlaspi arvense. Lineage (NCBI taxonomy): Eukaryota > Viridiplantae > Streptophyta > Magnoliopsida > Brassicales > Brassicaceae > Thlaspi > Thlaspi arvense. Next base: position 27,591,575 of record OU466860.2, read on the forward strand.
CACGGTCACGAAGACCGAGCTTTGCTTCTTGTTCCAAGGCGTGAAGCATTTGTTGTGTGATCCGGCGGAGAATGACGAGCCTATGGAGGATGAACTCGGTGATGACGTGAACTACGGGTGCGTACTTGCTGCTTCTTTGGTGAAGTATAAAGCATATGCCTTGCGGTGCAAGGCAAGCTCTTCATTCATTGGCGGCTTCCTCTCACCTCTGTTCGTGCAAGACGGTGTACCAATGCACGAGTTCACACCCGTCCCGACAGAGCCTTCATGGATGAGATCTACATGAGGAATACCGACAGCTTGGGACGCACGCCAGCAGAAGGGTTTTACGCTTACCTTTTCATCGACGCGGATAATGAGAAGAGAGTGTGCATCCTGCCAAACAAAGACGAGACCGAGCTGCTTGGCGTTGGGAACATCGAGTTCTTGTCAACGGAAGAGGAGTGCTTTGCTCCTCTAGAAGGACCACAAAGACCGAGCTTTGCTTCCTGTTCCAAGGCGTGAAGCACTTGTTGTGTGACCCGGATGAGAATGACGAGCCTATGGAGGATGAGCTCGGCGACGAGGTGAACTACGGATGTGTGCTTGCTGCCTCCTTGGTGAAATACAAGGCTTATGCCTTGCGGTGCAAGGCAACTTCTTCTTTCATTGGCGGCTTCCTCACTCCTCTATTCTTGCAAGCTGGTGTGCCTATACACGACTTCACACACGTACCAGCCAGAGCTTTCATGGATGAGGTCTACATGAGGAACACCGACAGCTTGGGACGCACGCCAGCAGAAGGGTTCTACGCTTACCTCTTCATAGACGACCAAAACGAGAAGAGAGTGTGCATCCTGCCAAACAAAGACGAGACCGAGCTGCTTGGTGTTGGGAACATCGAGTTCTTGCCAACCGTAGAGGAGTGCTTTGCTCCTCTAGGAGGAACGCCTGCCCAAGCAATCGCTCCACGCCCAAGGTCTGAGTCCCCTGCCACGGAAGATGAGATGCCCGAGGCCTACACCCTTCCCAAGATCAATTTCGAGCCAAGAACCAAGACGAAGAAGTTCCTAGCATCTGTTGTGGAAATACAAAGGAAAATCAACAAGTGGCAAGGCAAAATTCTCAAGAAGCTTGCCAAGAAGGTCAAATCGCTTCTAGGTGGCTCGCCTAAGAAGGCTGCAAGTGAGGAGGTTCAACAACCCGAGAAGAGGAGGCTTTCAACTGGTGGAGTTGTCATCCGTGAGACTCAAGGCAGCAACATTCAACCGGCGCGCCTCTCTCTTCAAGAGCCAGGCTCCAAAGGCAAGGCCGTAGTATCTAGCTCCTCTGGACCATCCTCAAGTTCCAGCCGAGACTAGACCCGAGGTAACAACCTTCTTCCATTGTATATACCATTCATGTTTTCTTGGTTTTGCTTTGTGTTTTGAACTCTCTCGAATGTGTTTACCACCGGGACGGTGTCATTCAAGTTTGGGGGAGTATGTGTGTGGTTTGACTTGTTTATTTTGATCTTATTTTATCTTTGCATAACTTGAGTCTTGCATGCATCTAAGGCATAGAAAAGAAAAGGAAAAGATTGGTAAAATTTTTAAAAATTTTCAAAAAAATTCATGTAGTTGCATTCATCTTGTTAAGCATTTTAGGATTGAGTCTAGAATTTTTAAGCATCTAGGTTGTTTACATTTGCATAAGGGGTTAAAGTTTTCTTTAAAAGGTGTTTTATGCTTATGAATGGTTTCAATATCCTAGTTGGTAGTTCTCTAATGTTTTGCTCACACTTTGAAAGTAAGTTCTTACCATGCTTGGATCACTAGTTTTGATTTTCGTGACTTGAATTGAACTCTCATGATTTGAAACTTGTCATATTAAGTGAAAACCTTAACTTGAATTTTTAAATATCATTCTTATGCACTTGAAAATGAACACATGGATCTTAAAAGTATTTAGGCTCTCTTCTTCCTTTTACCACTCTTTGTGAGCATAAGTAGAACTCCTACCTTGACCCTTACCTTTCTTTGAAGCCAAATTTTCGTGTGTGACATCATTGTGAGGCTGATAAACTGTTTTCTTATGCTCTAATGCAGCAGAGAGGCTATCAAAACTCTAGTGCACGGAATGTTGTAGTAAAGCAAGCAGGAGAGTGTCAATCCACTTCTAGATGATAGAGAATCCACAGAGAATGCAAGGTCTAAGACAAATCTAAGCAAATAAGACAATTTATGGGAAATATTCTAAAAACTAAATGCAGCAACTTAAACAGAGTGAAACCTATTTTAAAAATACTAGAAAGGAAGCAGTTACCACGAGAAACAAACAGACAAATTAAAGGGAAGAGTTTCGAATTGTTAAAATTCGACTAGTGGATCGACCACAAGATCGACCACTAGATCGAGCAGAAAGGATCGATCTCGTCTAAAACCATAAGAACAATGAATCTAAAGACCAGGATGCTGTCAGGTAACTAGCAAAAGATGAAATGAGACGTAAATATGCTAAGAGAAAGGGCTTTAGGGTTGAGATTCATATAAAGAGTTTCAAGGATCGATCTTGGGTTTGAAACTTTAGATCGACTCACTTGGTGAGGATCTCTAAGCCTCGAAAACAAAACAAGATCTATCTGTGGCTTTCGGTATAGATCACTCTTTCATCCTCTCCTCCAAACCCATGGCTTTTGGTGGAAAAAGAGGTTGAAAGGCAAGGAAAACAGATTTCGAGTAATGGCTTAACTAGTCCCCCAAACTTCCATGGCTTTTGGGAAGGGGTAACTAGTCTCTAAGGTGTGATCTTCCGAGGCCCCTGGATCCTGTCAAGGTAAGGGACCTCTCGGATCATGAAGCTCTTGGCGTGAGAGTCTTCAAGCATTAAGCCTTCAACACCTTAGAAGAGATAGCCTTAAAAACGTTTAGAAAACAAACCAAGATCGAACCTTTTCTACCCTTCAATCCTCTCAACCCCGAACCCAAAGTAAAATACTCACTACTCATAAAGTAAATCAAGCAAAGCAGAAGAAATGAAACGATAATCATGAAAGAAAGACGAGATCAAACGATAAGGATTCGAATACAAAAGCTTAAAAAGAAAACTGGTTCAACAATGGTGTTCTTCTGAAAAACCAGAGAGAAAACTCAAGGTAAAGGATAAAAATCTAAAAGTTTCCCCAAAAGCATCTCGCCGCCTTGCCTAAAATGTCCAAACAATCCAATAGTCCCCCCTTCGCTAACAGCCAAAAACGGTTGAAAGGACAGAGATCGACCATTGGATCGAGTTGTTCTCTCGATCATATCCGGACATCGTGTCTTCGGCTCGATCCGGGTCTCGATCTTCATCGGTGAATCGAGTGTTGCATCCGATTTCGGTATCGATCTTTGGGTGGATCGAGTAGTGTACTCGATCTGGCTCTCGCTCTGCATGGCGTCATTTACGTCCGTACCGATTGATTGATTGCTTCACTCGATCTCCGTCTCGATCATTATCCTTGGATCGCCTAGTTGGCTTGATCTTCTGATCGATCAACTCCTAGATCGACCGGCCATGCTCGATCTACTCCTCGATCACTGGTCCTTAGCACATTCCCGAGCTCCCATGAGCTGCTACATCGGCCTCCACACCTCCACGAACCTCCATGACTCCAAAGCAACCAGAAATAACCTGGAATGGATGCAAAATGCCGAGAAAATGCACATGCTGATGCAAGAATGCTCTAGGACCCTAAGTGATGCAATCTAACCTAAAACATGATACAAATGCATGAAAAACTATCTAATGAGTATGCAAAATGTATGCAAAATGCAATGACATCAACTCCCCCAAACTTACTTCTTGCTTGCCCTCAAGCAACAAAAAACAAGTAAGGAAGAGAGGTTTTCAGAAAAATCAAAGGGGTTTTAAATTTTTTGCCAAGGTGCCTTTCGAATAGATCATCTCAATGTCCTAGTTAACAGTTCTAAAATGCTAAGCTTACACTCATACTCAAAAGGACTTAGCCATACTCATCACACAAAGAAATTCAAATCATGAGTCTCTTATTCCTAACAATCAAAGAAATTCATCCTTTAACATTCATTAACATTCGAACCATGAATCAAACTTATGCATTTTAAAGCAAAACACATTTGGCTAAGGGTTATGATTATGAGCATAGAATGATCTCATTTGAAAAGGGTTTATAATTAGACAAGGGTTTCTCTCAAAAATGGTTTGAACTAATGCATAATGCTAAAGGTAAAGACAATTTATGCATACATGATTAGATTCTCATCTACCCATGTAAACTATCAAACAGTCCTATACCCCTCTCATTTAAGAAATTTAATCCTCACTCACCACTTAAGAGTCTACCCCTTCTTCTCAACTTAGCAATCCCCAATTCAAAATAAAGACATTTTTAAACTTTTTAGGCTAGTGAAAAGGTTTTGAAAAATATTTTTGCTCTTAGAAATTTCTTATTAGTAGCTCTCTTATTATTACTATTTTTCTCTTCATTTTTTTTTTATTTTATTTGGCACTTAGGCTCTTTTATTTTTTTCTTCTTTTCTTTTTCTTTTTTTTTCATTTATTTAGAGAGAGCTACTTTCTGAAATAGAGCATACTTAGTTTTAAAAACAAACCTTTCACTTAAAACCTCATTTCTTTCCTTAAAACACAAACTCTTTTGAACCAAAAACAAATACACAAGAAAGCAACCCCAATGATCCCCCAAACTTATCCTAAGCATATACCTAGCTTCAAAATGCAAAGCTAGCAATCAATTATGAAAACCAAATCATGTCGCCTAAACCTAACACTTTATGCCAAGTTCAAACCGAAAATAAGGCCTCACAAAGATGTCACACAAGAACATTTGGCTTCAAAGGAGGGTAAGGTTCAAGGAGGGAGTTCTACTTAGGCTCACAAAGAGTGGTAAAAAGGAAGAAGAGAGCCTAAATATTTTAAAACCATGTGTTCATTTTCAAATGCATAAGAATGATAATTAGATTTTCAAATTAAGGTTTTCACTTAGTAGGATGAGTTTCAAATCATGAGAGTTCAATTCAAGTCACGAAAATCCTAACTAGTGATCCAAGCATGGTTAGAACTTACTTTCAAAGCATAAACAAAGCATTAGAGAACTACTAACTAGGGCATTGAAATGATTCATAAGTAAAACACCTTTTTAAGAAATCCTAACCCCTTATGCAAAATGTAAACAACCTAGGTGATATGAGAAATTCTAGACTCAATCCTAACATGTTTTTAAAGAGATGAATGCAACTACATGAATCTTTGAAAAAAATTTAAAAATTTTACCAATTTTTCATGACTAAGACTCAAGGATGTAAAAAGGAAAATAAGATCAAAGAACACAAGATTAAATCACACAAGTACTCCCACAAACTTGCTAAACACCGTCCCGGTGGCAAACTCATCCGAAGGAGCAAACAAACACAATGCAAGAAACAAACATGAGCGGTTATATACAATGGAAGAAGGTTGTTACCTCTTGTCTAGGCTCGGCTGGAACTTGAGGATGTTCCAGAGGAGCTAGAGATTGTTGCTTTTCCTTTGTTGCCTGGTTCTTGGAGGGAGTGGCGCGCCGGCTGAATGTTGTCTCCTTTGGTCTCGCGGATAACAACTCCTCCGGTTGAGAGTCTTCTCTTCTCGGGTTGTTGTATCTCTTGGCTTGTAGCTGGCTTAGGCTGGCTTCCCTGAAGTTGTTTGACCTTCTTCCCCAGCTTCTTAAGCATCTTCCCTTGCCACTTGTTGATCTTCCGTTGCATCTCTACCACCGATGCTAAGAACTTCTCGGTTTTGGTCCTCGGCTCGAAGTCCAGCTTGGGAAGTGTGTAAGCTTCGGGCATCTCGTCTTCTGTACCCGGAGACTCTGACCTTTGGCGCGGGGCAATGGCTGAAGCAGGCGGTCCTCCTAAAGGGGCAAAGCATTCTTCCTCCGTGGACAAGAACTCGATGTTCTCAACACCAAGCAGCTCGGTCTCATCTTTGTTGGGGAGGATGCACACTCTCTTCTTGTCTTCATCATCTATGAAGAGGTAAGCATAAAACCCTTCTGCTGGCGTGCGTCCCAAGCTATCAGTGTTTCTCATGTATGCTTCATCCATGAAAGCTCTGTTTGGGACGTGCGCAAAGTCATGGATGGGCACACCGGCTTGCACGAACAAAGGGGTAAGGAAACCGCCAATGTAGGAAGAGGTTGCCTTGCACCGTAAGGCATAAGCCTTGTACTTCACCAGGGAAGCCGCGAGCACACAGCCGTAATTCACTTCATTGCCAAGTTCATCTTCTATGGGCTCTTCATTCGCATCCGGATCAGACACCAAGTGCTTCACGCCTTGGAAAAGGAAGCACAGCTCTGTCTTCGTGACAGTAGGGGCAACAGACCATCCACTGAATGTATTGGCAATCAGCTTCAGAGTATACCTCAGCACCGGACTCCTAACTCTCTTGATCTTGGCGGTGTTGGCTTTGTAGTCTTCATTGCTGATCAGGTCCAAAAACTCGTCGGCTTTCTTGAAGGCTGGGAACTCGACCTTGTATGCATCAGCCTTGAGACCGTAGGCTTGGCATAGCTTGGGGATGGATAGTGTGTAAGCTTGACGGCCAACCTTGAAGTAGAGACGGCCTTGGGAAGGGACAGGTGCACTCGGATTCTCATACCGGAACTCCAAGGTGGCAAGGAAATCTATCGTCACCTCAGGAATGGTAGGGCAGTCCATCCGTGACAAGCATCTCAAACCAATGTTCTTGAGGAGTTGGTCGAAGTCTCCAAGGATTCCGAGCCTAGACAAAAGCTCTCGATCAGCAAACTTTGTAGGCTCAAACCGGAGCCTCTCAAGCCTCTTCTTATCCCTCTTTTCATCTTTGCTCCACCGGACCCTCTCTTGAGCCACCACTTCTTGTCCTTCTCCTTCTTGTGCTTGCTCCTCTCTTGTTCTCTTTGGTGCCATTGTTCCTGAAACAAAATTCTAAAAGGAATGATTAGCAAGTGGCGATTTGATGAGAATGAGAGAAGAGAAGGAGAGAATTTATAAAAACTACCCTAGAATTTTGGGGATTAAATAAAAATCATAGCTACATAAAAGGGAATCAAAACTTTTAGATACTGAAAATCCAGAATCTTTCCTTTTACTTAGCTAATTTTAAAAATTCAAAACCGATCATATATCCTAAAACAAGATCTTGCGATATTTAAGGAGATTTTCTTAAAATTAAATCACTAAATCTTTGAAAATACCTTTGCAAGAGGTTTAGGATATCTTTGCTAGCTCTTTGAAAACTTAAAATTCTCACTCTCTTTGTTAAAAATCTCGAGCAAACAGGAATGAGAGGGTGAGAGATGGTTTGAAATATTTAAAGACTTTAGCAAACCAAAACAATGGGTGGTCAAAGTGGTTTCTGACAAAAGTCTTGGTCAAGGCACATCTCTCATGGTCAAAGATGCTTGCCTTGACAAGGTTTGAATTTAAAAATTAGAGGGAAAGGAGTAAAGGAGGGAAAGAAAATTGTTACCTCGGCATGAGATCGAGTCCATTTGGTCGATGTAGGACTCGATCTCATGCCCAAAATGGCTTAGATCGAGAGGGTTACTCGATTTGAGACTCGATTCATAGTGAATCGAGTCCTGGATCGATTGGCTCTCTCGATCATTGAGATGTTGGCTCCTCGGCTAAGTCCGTCTGATCGATCTATGTCCTCGATTTAGGGGTCGATTTGGCATAGATCGAGTGGTGGATCGAGTCGAGTGATCGATCAGTTTTCAACAGATTTTCCCGAGAAAAATTAGATTGGTCGATCCGATTTGGATCGATCGATCCTTTTTTGTCAAGGTCGATCTTGTTACTCGTTCTCGTCTAGATCGACTGACTCCTCTCGATTCACTGACTCGATCTGGTAAAGATCGAGCCAGGATCAGTCGATCTAGCACTCGATCTCTAGCCTTATCTTAACCCCTATTGCCCCTTTTGGACCTCAAAGTCAAGGTTTAGACTCCTTATACCTGTTCCTACACACTTGCAACATAAAAACATAAAACTGAAAGAGAAATGAAAGCAGAAGTATGTACAAGATAAACATGGGAATGCCTCCCAAGTGCGCTTTCTTTAACGTCTTTAGCTAGACCTTACTTGGGCTAGGCGGATGGTGGGTCTTGGAGAAGCACTGAGGTACTCTCCTTGTCAAAGCTGTCCGCCAAGTAGGGCTTGACTCTGTGTCCGTTGACGGTGAATGCACTACCACTTCTTCCCATCAGAGTAACAGCTCCATACGGCAAGACCTCTTGAATCACGAACGGTCCGCTCCACCTTGATTTCAGCTTGCCCGGGAAGAGTTTGAGCCTCGAGTTGTACAGCAACACCAGTCCTCCTTCCTTAAGCTCTTTGGCAACCAACTTCTTGTCATGAGCCTCCTTAGTCCGCTCCTTGTAGATCTTAGAGCTCTCGTAAGCATTCAACCTCAACTCGTCCAGTTCGTGTAGCTGAATAAGGCGCCTCTCCTGAGCCGTCTTGAGATCAAAGTTCAGCCTCTTCACAGCGCACAACGCGCGGTGCTCCAGCTCAACCGGGAGGTGACAGCTCTTGCCATAGAGTAGAGTGAAAGGAGTTGTACCAATCGGCGTCTTGAAAGCAGTACGGTAAGCCCAAAGAGCATCGTCTAGCTTCACTGACCAGTCCTTCCTTGTTGCTCCAACGGTCTTCTCCAAAATAGCTTTGATTTGCCTGTTGGAGACTTCCACCTGACCGCTTGTTTGAGGATGATACGGTGTAGCCACCTTATGCTTAACCCCATACTTTCTCAAGAGGCTCTCGAAGACCTTGTTTATAAAGTGGCTTCCTCCATCACTTATAACAACCTTGGGTACCCCAAACCTTGGGAAGATGACACTCTTGAACAGCTTGATCACAACCTTAGAGTCATTTGTAGGGGAAGCAACAGCCTCAATCCATTTGGAGACATAATCCACAGCTACTAAGATGTACTTGTTGCCGTATGAAGAAGGGAAAGGCCCCATGAAGTCAATACCCCACGCATCGAACACGTCAACCTCGAAGATGGGAACTTGAGGCATTTCATTCCTCTTAGTTATGTTCCCTGCTCGCTGACATGCCTCACAGCTCTTCACAAACTCGTGTGCATCTTTAAAAATGGAGGGCCACCAGAAACCGGCTTGCAACACTTTCGTGGCAGTCTTGAATGAAGCGAAGTGTCCTCGATAGGAAGAACCATGGCAATGATAGAGGATGTCCCTGGCTTCTTCCTTTGTAACACATCTCCGGTTACAAGCTGTCTACTCCTCTTTTGTATAGGTAAGGCTCATCCCAAAAGTAGTCACTAGCCTCCCTCAAAAACCTCTTCTTGTGATAGCTGTTGAGATGTGTTGGCTCCTCACCACACGCTAGGTAGTTCACCACATCAGCATACCATGGTAGATCCTCCTCCTTAAAACTCAACACTTCCTCAAACCTTCCTTCTAGCTTCCCACAAACAGCTGTAGTAATCGCCATAAGCTGCTCTTCTGGAAGAGAGTCATCTAAGGGGAGAGACTCGTTGATCCTTAGCCTTGAGAGGTGGTCAGCGACTCCATTTTCTATCCCCTTCTTGTCTTTAATTTCCATGTCAAACTCCTGGAGTAACAGAATCCATCTTAAGAGCCGAGGCTTAGTGTCTTTCTTTGAGTATATGTATCGTAGAGCAGCATGATCCGTGTATACAATAGCCTTGGAGCCAACGAGATATGATCTGAACTTCTCAAAGGCGAAGACTACTGCAAGCAGCTCCTTCTCCGTAGTGGTGTATCGTGATTGCGTGTCATCCAAGGTCCTTGAAGCATAATAGATCACATGTAGCTTCTTATCTTTCTTCTGACCATGGATGGCTCCTACGGCATAGTCACTAGCATCACACATGATCTCAAAAGGGAGAGACCAGTCTGGTGCTTGGACTATAGGGGCTGATGTGAGGGCTTCCTTGATGGTCACGAAAGCCTTCAAACACTCCTCATCGAATACAAACTCAGCTTCCTTGCACAACAGCCGTGTAAGAGGGCGTGCAATCTTGGAGAAATCTTTGATGAAGTGCCTATAGAACCCTGCGTGTCCCAAGAAGCTTCTGATCCCTTTAACATTAACCGGCGGCTCTAGACCCATCATAACCTCAACCTTAGCCTGATCAACTTCAATACCCTTCTCTGAAATCTTGTGACCGAGCACTATCCCTTCCTTAACCATGAAGTGGCATTTCTCCCAGTTCAGCACCAGGTTTGTCTCTTCACAACGTTTAAGTACCCTGCAAAGATTCAACAAACACGCAGGAAAGGACGCACCATACACAGAGAAGTCATCCATAAACACCTCTACCATCTCCTCTATAAGATCAGAGAAGATCGACATCATACACCGCTGAAAGGTAGCCGGTGCATTACACAATCCAAACGGCATCCTTCGATATGCAAAGGTACCGTAGGGACATGTAAAAGTAGTCTTCTCCTTTTCGTTTGGGTGAATAGGTATTTGAAAGACACCACTATACCCATCGAGAAAACAGTAGTAAGGGTGATTTGCAAGTCTTTCAAGCATTTGATCAATAAAAGGCAAAGGGAAATGGTCTTTTCTAGTCGCAAGGTTAAGCTTTCTATAGTCAATACATATTCTATGACCAGTAATGGTCCTAGTAGGGATAAGTTCATCCTTTTCATTCCTTATGACCGTGATCCCTCCCTTCTTAGGCACCACGTGTACAGGGGAGACCCACGTGCTGTCACTTATGGGATAGATCACGTCAGCCTCTAAAAGCTTAAGGATTTCCTTCTTAACAACCTCTTTCAAGTTAGTATTCAAACGCCTTTAATGTTCTACAGAAGTGGCGTTCTCATTATCCAAGTGAATCCTATGAGTGCAAAGCATTGGTGAAAGGCCTTTGATGTCACTTAAAGAGTACCCAATGGCCTTCCTATACTTTCTCAGCTCAGTTAGGAGCGAGTGCAACTCATCATCACTAAGGTTTTCATTTACTATCACGGGGTAGGTGATATCATTGCATATTGCATACATTCTGCATACTCATTAGGTAGTTTTTCATGCATTTGTATCATGTTTTAGGCTAGATTGCATCACTTAGGGGACTAGTTAAGCCATTGTTCGAAATCTGTTTTCCTTGCCTTTCGACCTCTCTTTCCACCAAAAGCCATGGGTTTGGAGGAGAGGATGAAAGAGTGATCTATACCGAAAGCCACGGATAGATCTTGTTATGTTTTCGAGGCTTAGAGATCCTCACCAAGTGAGTCGATCCAAAGTTTCAAACCCAAGATCGTTCCTTGAAACCCCTTATATGAATCTCGACCCTCAAGCCTTCTCTCCTAGCATATTTACGTCTCATATCATCTTTAGCTTATTACCTGAGAGCATCCTGGTCTTTAGATTCATTGTTCTTACGGTTTTAGATGAGATCGATCGTTTCTGCTCGATCTAGTGGTCGATCTTGTGGTCGATCCACTAGTCGAATTTTAACAATTCGAAGCTCTTCTCTTTAATTTATCTGTTTATTCCTCGTGGTAACTGCTTCCTTTCTAGTATTTTTAAAATAGGTTTCATTCCATTTAGGTTGTTGCATTTAGTTTTTAGATTATTTCTCATAAACTGTCTCATTTGCTTAGATTTGTCTTAGACCTTGCATTCTCTGTGGATTCTCTATCATCTAGAAGTTAATTGACACTCTCCTGCTTGCCTTACTACAACATTGCTTGCATTAGAGTTTTGATAAACTCTCTGCTGCATTAGACCGTAAGAAAAATAGCTTATCAAATGGCGTCGTTGCCATTCTAGGTTGCTTAGAGAACATAGAGATTTGGGTCTTAGCAAAGACTAAGTCTTTACCTTTTTCAAGTTACTAATCCTACTACTCTAAACCGTGTGTTTTCAGGTACATGAATCTTCGTTCAAGGGGAGACAACAATCTTCTACAACCCTTAGACAACATTCATCAGCTTGGTCACTCACGGTAAAGAAGAGTCAGAGATCAAACAAGAGCCTTTGAGGAGATTGTTCAGCAAGGTCTGGTTAACTTTGAAGACATGGCTGCACAAGAGCATCCAGAAGGACCACCTCCAGCAGGACGGGGCAATGGAAACCCCCAACACGCGGCTAGACCTCCGAGGATCATAGGAGCCGGAGATGCTCCCAATACCCACCACAATAGGTTTGGGATCACTCCTCCTTCGGTACAAAACAATAACTTTGAGATCAAGCCGGGGTTCATATCTATGGTGCAAAACAACAAGTTCCACGGCTTAGCAATGGAAGACCCCTTGGAGCACTTGGACAATTTCGAGCAAGTGTGTGGAATGATTAAGATCAACGGTATATCAGAAGATGCCTTCAAGCTGCGTCTCTTCCCCTTTTCACTCGGAGACAAAGCTAGACATTGGGAGAAGACCCTCCCACAAGGCACCATCACATCATGGGCTGAATGTAAGAAGGCTTTCCTCTCAAAGTTCTTCTCAAGCACCAGGACTGCTCGGTTGAGAAGCGAAATCAGCGGTTTCACTCAAAGGAACAATGAGACATTCAATGAGGCTATGGAGCGTTTCAAAGATTACACGATCCAATGCCCTCATCACGGATTCAGTGAGGAGACTCTACTCAGTACCATATACCGTGGGGCTTCACCAAAGATCCGGTTGTTGCTTGATACAGCCAGCAAAGGGAATTTCCTCGGTCAAGAAGTAGAAGAGGGTATGGAGCTGATAGAGAACCTAGCGTTGAGTGATGGAAACTATGCTGAGGATTATGACCGAGCACCAAGGGGATCAGAATTAGAGTCTCACAAGAAGGAGCTCAAATCGTTGCATGAGAAGATTGACAAGTTGGTTTTAGCTAACCAGAAGCATGTTCACTTTGTTGGTGAAGCTGATGAAAACCAAGAGGAGTTAGAGCTAAGCCAAGAAGAAGCAAATTGGGTGGCCGGACAAAATAACTACAAGTCTCAAGGCTACAAACAAGGCTACAAAAACAACAATCTCTCTTACCGAAACACCAATGTAGCCAACCCTAAAGATCAAGTGTACCCTGCTCAACAAGCTAAGCCTTTCATCCCTTACAACAAAGGTTTTCAACCGAGCAGTGGTTTCCAAGGTCAAGGGCAAGGCAATTTCCAAAGTCAAGGGCAACAACAACAAAACAAGGGTTATACTACCAACTACCCTCCGGGCTTTGCACCTCAACAGCCACAACAACCGATGCAACAACAAGTTGATCCGGTTCAAGCAATGTTCCAACAGCTAATACAAGGGCAAGCTTCTACAAATCAGAAGTTCGCTGAAATGAACACTCGGCTAGATTCATCCTTAACGGACTTCTCCACTCAAATCACAAACCTCAACAACAAAATAAAGCAGCTGGAGAAGGGCAAGGCAAGCACGAGTGGACAGAACAGCCTCCCGGGAAAGTGTGAGCAAAACCCCAAGAAGTATGCCAATGCTATTACGTTACGAAGTGGCAAAGAGATTGAGCCTCCGGTCTCTACCAAGAACAACGAGGACGTTGTAATTCAAGAGGGGGAGGGTAAACTTTCAGCTGCTAATGAGGAGATAAACTTTGACAACGTATGGATCCAAGGACCGAGAAGAGGTGACAAGGCATTCATTGAGAAAAAGGCTGAGAAAACCATCAAGGAAAAGGATGACTACGTGCCCCCACCTTACGTACCAAAGTTGCCATTCCCGGGTCGTTTCAAAAAGCAGTTAATAGAGAAACACCGGATCCTGTTTGAGAAGCACTTGAGAGACGTGGAGATAAAGTTGCCTCTTATAGACTGTCTCGCTATGATGCCCAAGTGCGCCAAGTTTTTCAAGGACACCCTTGTGAAGAAGAACAAAGAAAGCAAAGAGGTGCTTGTACTAAGCGAAGAGTGTAGCGCGGTTATTCATAAGGAGATAGTACCTAAGAAGCTGGGAGATCCGGGAAGCTTCACCATACCGTGTGCTTTAGGTCCCCTAGAGTTCAAGAGTTGCTTGTGTGATCTCGGAGCTAGCATAAACTTGATGCCTCACTCCGTGGCTAAGAAGCTTGGTTTCACTCGGTTTAAGGAATGTTGGATCTCATTGGTGCTGGCTGATAGGAGCGTGAGATTACCAGTAGGGCTGCTCGAAGACTTACCGGTGCGAATCAGTGGTGTGAATGTACCTACAGACTTTGTAGTGCTGGAGATGGACGAGGAGAATGATGCTCGATCAGAAGAAACAATCGAGTTGACGATCGAGAAAGACCTCCCGATCATTTTGGAGTCCAATCAAGAGATCGACTCAACGTCTCGATCCCTTACTCGATCCATATCAAATCGAGTAGGTGAATCAAGTGAAATAGCTCGATCTAGAAGACATCGAGAGGAGAATCGATCGGAAGACTCGATCACAGAAGGGATAGCGATAGAGGAAAGCAGTCTGAAGGGCCATGCCTCGAGTTCAAAGGAGAGTTCCAAGGAGGAAAACAACAACAACAGCCACGAGGATGACTGGAGTGAGCTGTTAGCCCCAAAGGTGGACCTTAAGGAGCTCCCAAAAGGGCTAAGGTATGCCTTCTTAGGACCTAATGACACTTATCCCGTGATAGTAAATGAAAACCTTAGTGATGATGAGTTGCACTCGCTCTTAACTGAGCTGAGAAAGTACAGGAAGGCCATTGGGTACTCTTTAAGTGACATCAAAGGCCTTTCACCAATGCTTTGCACTCATAGGATTCACTTGGATAATGAGAACGCCACTTCTGTAGAACATCAAAGGCGTTTGAATCCTAACTTGAAAGAGGTTGTTAAGAAGGAAATCCTTAAGCTTTTAGAGGCTGACGTGATCTATCCCATAAGTGACAGCACGTGGGTTTCACCTGTACATGTGGTGCCTAAGAAGGGAGGGATCACGGTCATAAGGAATAAAAAGGATGAACTTATCCCTACTAGGACCATTACTGGTCATAGAATGTGTATTGATTATAGAAAGCTTAACCTTGCGACTAGAAAAGACCATTTCCCTTTGCCTTTTATTGATCAGATGCTTGAGAGACTTGCAAATCACCCTTACTACTGTTTTCTCGATGGGTATAGCGGTTTCTTTCAAATACCTATTCACCCAAACGATCAGGAGAAAACGACTTTTACATGTCCCTACGGTACCTTCGCATATCTAAGGATGCCGTTTGGATTGTGTAATGCACCGGCTACCTTTCAGCGGTGTATGATGTCGATCTTCTCCGATCTTATAGAGGAGATGGTAGAGGTGTTTATGGATGACTTCTCTGTGTATGGTGCGTCCTTTCCTGCGTGTTTGTTGAATCTTTGCAGGGTACTTAAACGTTGTGAAGAAACAAACCTGGTGCTGAACTGGGAGAAATGCCACTTCATGGTCAAGGAAGGGATAGTGCTCGGTCACAAGATCTCAGAGAGGGGTATTGAGGTTGATCAGGCTAAGGTTGAGGTTATGATGGGTTTGGAGCCGCCGGTTAATGTTAAAGGGATTAGAAGCTTCTTGGGACACGCAGGGTTCTATAGGCGCTTCATCAAAGATTTCTCCAACATTGCACGCCCCCTTACACGGCTGTTATGCAAGGAAGCTGAGTTTGTATTCGATGAGGAGTGTTTGAAGGCTTTCGTGACCATCAAGGAAGCCCTCACGTCAGCCCCTATAGTCCAAGCACCAGACTGGTCTCTCCCTTTTGAGATTATGTTTGATGCTAGTGACTATGCTGTAGGAGCAGTCCTTGGTCAGAAGAAGGACAAGAAGCTATATGTGATCTATTATGCTTCAAGGACCTTGGATGACACGCAATCACGATACACCACTACGGAGAAGGAGCTGCTTGCAGTAGTCTTCGCCTTTGAGAAGTTCAGATCATATCTCGTTGGCTCCAAGGCTATTGTATACACAGATCATGCTGCTCTACGATACATCTACTCAAAGAAAGACACTAAGCCTCGGCTCTTAAGATGGATTCTCTTACTCCAGGAGTTTGACATGGAAATTAAAGACAAGAAGGGGATAGAAAATGGAGTCGCTGACCACCTCTCAAGACTAAGGATCAACGAGTCTCTCCCTTTAGACGATTCTCTTCCAGAAGAACAACTTATGGCGATTACT
The DNA here is from genome assembly GCA_911865555.2 of Thlaspi arvense. NCBI lineage: Eukaryota > Viridiplantae > Streptophyta > Magnoliopsida > Brassicales > Brassicaceae > Thlaspi > Thlaspi arvense. Next base: position 27,607,668 of record OU466860.2, read on the forward strand.
ACTGCTGTTTGTGGGAAGCTAGAAGGAAGGTTTGAGGAAGTGTTGAGTTTTGAAGAGGAGGATCTACCATGGTATGCTGATATGGTGAACTACCTAGCGTGTGGTGAAGAGCCACACATCTCAACAGCTATCACAAGAAGAGGTTTTTGAGGGAGGCTAGTGACTACTTTTGGGATGAGCCTTACCTATACAAAAGAGGAGTAGACAGCTTGTACCGAAGATGTGTTACAAAGGAAGAAGCCAGGGATATCCTCTATCATTGCCATGGCTCTTCCTACGGAGGACACTTCGCTTCATTCAAAACTGCCACGAAAGTTTTGCAAGCGGGTTTCTGGTGGCCGTCTATCTTCAAAGATGCACACGAGTTTGTGAAGAGCTGTGAGGCATGTCAGCGAGCAGGGAACATTACCAAGAGGAATGAAATGCCTCAAGTTCCTATCTTCGAGGTTGACGTGTTCGATGCGTGGGGTATTGACTTCATGGGGCCTTTTCCTTCTTCATACGGCAACAAGTACATCTTAGTAGCTGTGAATTATGTCTCCAAATGGGTTGAGGCTGTTGCTTCCCCTACAAACGACTCTAAGGTTGTGATCAAGTTGTTCAAGAGTATCATCTTTCCAAGGTTTGGGATACCCAAAGTTGTTATAAGTGATGGAGGAAGCCATTTTGTAAACAAGGTTTTTGAGAGCCTCTTGAGAAAGTATGGGGTTAAGCATAAGGTGGCTACACCGTATCATCCTCAAACGAGCGGTCAGGTGGAAGTCTCTAACAGGCAGATCAAAGCTATTCTGGAGAAGACCGTTGGAGCAACAAGGAAGGACTGGTCAGTGAAACTGGACGATGCTCTTTGGGCCTACTGTACTGCCTTCAAGACGCCGATTGGTACAACCCCTTTTACTCTACTCTATGGCAAGGGTTGTCACCTCCTGGTTGAGCTGGAACACCGTGCATTGTGGGCTGTGAAGAGGCTGAACTTTGATCTCAAGACGGCTCAGGAAAGGCGTCTTATTCAGCTACACGAACTGGACGAGTTGAGGTTGAATGCTTACGAGAGTTCCAAGATCTACAAGGAGCGGACTAAGGAGGCTCATGACAAGAAATTGGTTGCCAAGGAACTTAAGGAAGGAGGACTGGTGTTGCTGTACAACTCGAGGCTAAAGCTCCTCCCGGGCAAGCTGAAATCAAGGTGGAGCGGACCGTTCGTGATTCAAGAGGTCTTGCCATATGGAGCTGTTACTCTGATGGGAAGAAGTGGTAGTGCATTCACCGTCAACGGACACAGAGTCAAGCCCTACCTGGCGGACAATTTTGACAAAGAGAGTACCTTGGTGCTTCTCCAAGACCCACCATCCGCCTAGACCAAGTAAGTTCTAGCTAAAGACGTTAAAGAAAGCGCACTTGGGAGGCATTCCCATGTTTATCTTGTACATATTTTTGCTTTCATTTCTCTTTCAGTTTTATGTTTTTATGTTTTTAGTGTGTAGGAACAGGTATAAGGAATCTAAACCTTGTCTTTGGGTTCCAAAAGGGGCAATAGGGGTTAAGATAAAGCTAGAGATCGAGTGCTAGATCGACTGATCCTGGCTCGATCTTTGCTAGATCGAGCCAGTGAATCGAGAGGAGCCAGTCGATCTAGACGAGAACGAGTGACAAGATCGACCTTGACGAAAAAGGATCGATCGATCCAAATAGGATCGACCGATCTAATTTCTCTCGGGAAAATCTGTTGAAAATTGATCGATCACTCGACTCGATCCATCACTCGATCTATGCTAAATCGACCCCTAAATCGAGAACATAGCTCGATCAGAGGGACTTAGCCGAGGAGCCAACATCTCAATGATCGAGAGAGCCAATCGATCCAGGGCTCGATTCACCTTGAATCGAGTCACAAATCGAGTAACCCTCTCGATCTAAGCCATTTTAGGCATGAGATCGAGTCCTAGATCGTCCAAAAGGACTCGATCTCATGCCGAGGTAACAATTTTCTTTCCCTCCTTTACTCCTTTCCCTCCAATTTTTAAATTCGAAACTTGGTCAAGGCAAGCATCTTTGACCATGAAAGATGTGCCTTGACCAAGACTTTTGTCAGAAACCACCTTGACCACCCATTGTTTTGGTTTGTTAAACTCTTTAAATGTTTCAATTTATTCCTCACCCTCTCATTTCTGTTTGCTCGAATTTTTCTTACAAAAAGAGTGAGAATTTAAAAGCTTTTAAAGTTTAGCAAAGATATCCTCTACTCTTGCAAAGGTATTTTCAAAGTTTAATGATTTTATTTCAAGAAAATCCCCTTAAAAATTGCAAGTTCTTGTTTTAGGATATAGGATCGGGTTTGAATTTTTAAAATTAGCTAAGTAATAGGAAAAATTCTGAATTTTCAGTATCTCAAAGATTTTATTTCCTTTTATCTAGCTATTATTTTTATTTGATCCCAAAAATTCTGGAATAGTTTATATAAATCTTCTTCTCCACTTCTCTTATTCTCATTCAATCGCCTCTTGCTAATCATTCTCTTGAAAAATTTGTTTCAGGAGCAATGGCACCAAAGAGAACAAGAGAGGAGCGAGTGCAAGAAGGAGAAACACAAGAAGTGGTAGTTCAAGAGAGGGTCCGGTGGAGCAAAGATGAGAAGAGGGATAAGAAGAGGTTGGAGAGGCTCCGGTTTGAACCTACAAAGTTTGCTGATCGAGAGCTTCTGTCCAGGCTCGGGATCCTTGGAGACTTCGACCAACTCCTCATGAATATTGGTCTGAGGTGCTTATCGCGGATGGACTGCCCTACAATTCCCGAAGTGACGATAGATTTCCTAGCCACTTTGGAGTTCTGGTACGAGAATCCGAGTGCACCTGTTCCTTCTCAAGGCCGTCTCTACTTCAAGGTTGGCCGCCAAGCCTACACACTATCCATCCCCGAGCTATGCCAAGCCTACGGTCTCAAGGCTGATGCACACAAGGTGGAGTTCCCGGCCTTCAAGAAAGCCGACGAGTTTTGGGACCTAATCAGCAATAAAGACTACAAAGCCAACACCGCCAAGATCAAGAGAGTTAGGAATCCGGTGCTGAGGTATACTTTGAAGCTGATAGCTAATACATTCAGTGGGAGGTCTGTTGCTCCTACTGTCACGAAGACGGAGCTGTGCTTCCTTTTCCAAGGCGTGAAGCATTTGGTGTCTGATCCGGATGCGAATGAAGAACCCATAGAAGATGAACTCGGCGATGAAGTGAATTACGGCTGTGTGCTCGCGGCTTCTCTGGTGAAGTACAAGGCTTATGCCTTACGGTGCAAGGCAACCTCTTCCTACATTGGCGGTTTCCTTACCCCTTTGTTCGTGCAAGCCGGTGTGCCCATCCATGACTTTGCTCACGTCCCAAAGAGAGCTTTCATGGATGAAGCATACATGAGAAACACCGATAGCTTGGGACGCACGCCAGCAGAAGGGTTTTATGCTTACCTCTTCATAGATGAGGAAGACAAGAAGAGAGTGTGCATCCTCCCCAACAAAGACGAGACCGAGCTGCTTGGTGTTGGCAACATCGAGTTCTTACCCATGGAGGAAGAATGCTTTGCCCCCTTAGGAGGACCGCCTGCTTCAGCCATTGCCCCGCGCCAAAGGTCAGAGTCTCCAGGAACAGAGGATGAGATGCCCGAGGTTTACACACTTCCCAAGCTGGATTTTGAGCCTAAGACCAAAACCGAGAAGTTCTTAGCCTCGGTGGTGGAGATGCAGCGGAAGATAAACAAGTGGCAAGGGAAGATGCTTAAGAAGCTGGGGAAGAAGGTCAAACAACTCCAAGGAAGCCAGCCTAAGCCAGCTGAAAGCCAGGAGATACAACAACCCGAGAAGAGGAGACTCTCAACCGGAGGAGTTGTGATCCGCGAGACCCAAGGAGAAAACATTCAACCGGCTCGCCACTCCCTCCAAGAACCAGGCAACAAAGGAAAGGCAACAATCTCTAGCTCCTCTGGAACATCCTCAAGTTCCAGCCGAGCCTAGACAAGAGGTAACAACCTTCCTCTATTGTATATAACCGCACATATTTGTTTCTTGCATTGTGTTTGTTTGCTCCTTCGGATGAGTTTGCCACCGGGACGGTGTCAAGCAAGTTTGGGGGAGTACTTGTGTGATTTAATCTTGTGTTCTTTGATCTTATTTTCCTTTTTGCATCCTTGAGTCTTAGTTCATGAAAAATTGGTAAAATTTTTAAAATTTTTTCAAAGATTCATGTAGTTGCATTCATCTCTTTAAAAACATGTTAGGATTGAGTCTAGAATTTCTCATATCACCTAGGTTGTTTGCATTTTGCATAAGGGGTTAGGATTTCTTAAAAAGGTGTTTTACTTATGAATCATTTCAATGCCCTAGTTAGTAGCTCTCTAATGCTTTGTTTATGCTTTGAAAGTAAGTTCTAACCATGCTTGGATCACTAGTTAGGATTTTCGTGGCTTGAATTGAACTCTCATGATTTGAAACTCATCCTACTAAGTGAAAACCTTAATTTGAAAATCTAATTATCATTCTAATGCATTTGAAAATGAACACATGGTCTTAAAATATTTAGGCTCTCTTCTTCCTTTTTACCACTCTTTGTGAGCCTAAGTAGAACTCCCTCCTTGAGCCTTACCCTCCTTTGAAGCCAAATGTTCTTGTGTGACATCTTTGTGAGGCCTTATTTTCGGTTTGAACTTGGCATAAAGTGTTAGGTTTAGGTGACATGATTTGGTTTTCATAATTGATTGCTAGCTTTACATTTTGAAGCTAGGTGTAGGCTTAGGATAAGTTTGGGGGATCATTGGGGTTGCTTTCTTGTGAATTTGTTTTCGGTTCAAAAGAGTTTGTGTTTTAAGGAAAAAAATGAAGTTTTAAGTGAAAGGTTTGTTTTTAAAACATAAGTATGCTCTAATTTCAGGAGGTAGCTCTCCATAATAAAATAAAATAAAAGAAAAAAAAAAGAAAGAAAAAAAAAAAAAAACAAAAAAAAAAGAGCCTAAGTGCCAAATAAATAAAAAAAAATGAAGAGAAAAATAGTAATAATAAGAGAGCTACTAATAAGAAATTTCTAGGAGCAAAAATATTTTTCAAAACCTTTTCACTAGCCTAAAAAGTTTAAAAATGTCTTTATTTTGAATTGGGGATTGCTAAGTTGAGAAGAAGGGGTAGACTCTTAAGTGGTGAGTGAGGATTAGATTTCTTAAATGAGAGGGGTATAGGACTGTTTGATAGTTTACATGGGTAGATGAGAATCTAATCATGTATGCATAAATTGCCTTTACCTTTAGCATTGTGCATTAGTTCAAACCATTTTTGAGAGAAACCCTTGTCTAATTGTAAACCCTTTTCAAATGAGATCATTCTATGCTCATAACCATAACCCTTAGCCAAATGTGTTTTGCTTTAAAGTGCATAAGTTTGATTCATGGTTCGAATGTTAATGAATGTTAAAGGATGAATTTCTTTGATTGTTAGGAATAAGAGACTCATGATTTGAATTTCTTTGTATGATGAGTATGGCTAAGTCCTTTGGAGTATGAGTGTAAGCCTAGCATTTTAGAACTATTAACTAGGACATTGAGATGATCTATTCGAAAGGCACCTTTGCAAAAACTTTAAAACCCCTTTGAATTTTCTGAAAACCTCTCTTCCTTACTTGTTTTTTTTGTTGCTTGAGGGCATGCAAGAAGTAAGTTTAGGAGAGTTGATCTTGGTTTGTTTTCTAAACGTTTTTAAGGCTATCTCTTCTAAGGTGTTGAAAGCTTAATGCTTGAAGACTCTCACGCCAAGAGCTTCATGATCCGAGAGGTCCCTTACCTTGACAGGATCCAGGGGCCTCGGAAAATCTTACCTTAGAGACCAGTTACCCCTTCCCAAAAGCCATGGAAGTTTGGGGGACTAGTTAAGCCATTGTTCGAAATCTGTTTTCCTTGCCTTTCGACCTCTCTTTCCACAAAAAGCCATGGGTTTGGAGGAGAGGATGAAAGAGTGATCTATACCGAAAGCCACGGATAGATCTTGTTTTGTTTTCGAGGCTTAGAGATCCTCACCAAGTGAGTCGATCCAAAGTTTCAAACCCAAGATCGTTCCTTGAAACCCCTTATATGAATCTCGACCCTCAAGCCCTCTCTCCTAGCATATTTATGTCTCATATCATCTTTAGCTTATTACCTGAGAGCATCCTGGTCTTTAGATTCATTGTTCTTACGGTTTTAGACGAGATCGATCGTTTCTGCTCGATCTAGTGGTCGATCTTGTGGTCGATCCACTAGTCGAATTTTAACAATTCGAAGCTCTTCTCTTTAATTTATCTATTTGTTCCTCGTGGTAACTGCTTCCTTTCTAGTATTTTTAAAATAGGTTTCATTCCATTTAGGTTGTTGCATTTAATTTTTAGATTATTTCTCATAAACTGTCTCATTTGCTTAGATTTGTCTTAGACCTTGCATTCTCTGTGGATTCTCTATCATCTAGAAGTGGATTGACACTCTCCTGCTTGCCTTACTACAACATTGCTTGCATTAGAGTTTTGATAACCTCTCTGCTGCATTAGACCGTAAGAAAAATAGCTTATCAGTAGGTGTCATTAGGTCCTAAGAAAGCATACCTTAGCCCTTTTGGGAGCTCCTTAAGGTCCACCTTTGGGGCTAACAGCTCACTCCAGTCATCCTCGTGGCTGTTGTTGTTGTTCTCCTCCTTGGAACTCTCCCTTGAACTCGAGACATGGCCCATCAGACTGCTTTCCTCCATTGCTATCCCTTCTGTGATCGAGTCCATCGGTCGATTCTCCTCTCGATATCGTCTAGATCGAGCCATTTCACTCGATTCACTTACTCGATTTGATATGGATCGAGTAAAGGATCGAGACGCTGAGTCGATCTCTTGATTGGACTCCAAAATGATCGGGAGGTCTCTCTCGATCGTCGACTCGATTGTTTCTCCTGATCGAGCGTCCTTCGCGATCTGTTGGTCGATTGTTGCACCGGATCGAGTTGAGTTCTCGATTGACTTGTCGATCTGACTCCTAGATCGAGTGATAGCATCGATCTCGGAGTCGATCTCTAGGCAGCAACCTTCGTCATTCTTGATGATCCTCCTCGAATCCAGCAGGTTCACGTACTCTTGGGTTCTCTGGTCCACATAGCCAAACTCCCCTGGCTCCTTAGTGAGTGCTAGCTTCAAATGGTCTTCTAGAGCTAGCTCTTCCAACAACTCATCCGCTAGAGCATTCATCGTTTCAATATAGAAAGCTTGTCCTTCAATGGTTGGCTTCTTTAGAACCTTGTTGATGTCAAAGTCTAGCCGATCTCTTTCCCCAAATGCAAGGCAATCTTCCCATTCTTCACATCTATTATAGCTCCGGCGGTTGCAAGGAATGGTCTCCCTAAGATGAGTGGGTCTTTCGGCTCCTCGTCCATCTCCAACACTACAAAGTCTGTAGGTACGTTCACACCACTGATTCGCACCGGTAAGTCTTCAAGCAACCCAACTGGTAATCTCACGCTCCTATCAGCCAGCACCAATGAGATCCGACATTCTTTAAACCGAGTAAAACCAAGCTTCTTAGCCACGGAGTGAGGCATCAAGTTTATGCTAGCTCCGAGATCACACAAGCAACTCTTGAACTCTAGAGGACCCAAAGCACAAGGTATAGTGAAGCTTCCAAGATCTCCCAGCTTCTTAGGCACTATCTCCTTATGAATAACCGCACTACACTCTTCGCTTAGCACAAGTACCTCTTTGCTTTCTTTGTTCTTCTTCACAAGGGTGTCCTTGAAAAACTTGGCGCACTTGGGCATCATAGCGAGACAGTCTACAAGAGGCAACTTTATCTCCACGTCTCTCAAGTGCTTCTCAAACAGAATTCGGTGCTTCTCTATTAGCTGCTTTTTGAAACGACCCGGAAATGGCAACTTTGGTACGTAAGGTGGGGGCACGTAGTCATTCTTCTCCTTGGTGGTTTTCTCAGCTTTCTTCTCAACGAATGCCTTGTCACCTCTTCTCGGTCCTTTAATCCACACGTTGTCTAAGTTGATCTCCTCATTATCAGCCGAAAGTTTACCCTCTCCCTCTTGAATTACAACGTCCTCGTTGTTCTTTGTAGAGACCGGAGGTTCAAGCTCTTTGCCACTTCTCAATGTAATAGCATTGGCATACTCCTTGGGGTTTTGCTCACACTTTCCCGGAAGGCTGTTCTGACCACTCGTGCTTGCTTTACCCTTCTCCAGCTGCTTTATCTTGTTGTTGAGGTTTGTGATTTGAGTGGAGAAGTCGGTTAAGGATGAATCGAGCCTAGTGTTCATTTCAGCGAACTTCTGATTTGTAGAAGCTTGCCCTTGTATTAGCTGTTGGAACATTGCTTGAACCGGATCAACTTGTTGTTGCATCGGTTGTTGTTGCTGAGGTGCAAAGCCCGGAGGGTAGTTAGGAGTATAACCCTTGTTTTGTTGTTGTTGCCCTTGGAAGTTGCCTTGCCCTTGACCTTGGAATCCACTACTCGGTTGAAAACCTTTGTTGTAGGGGATGAAAGGTTTAGCTTGTTGAGCAGGGTACACCTGATCTTTAGGGTTGGCTACGTTGGTGCTCCGGTAAGAGAGGTTGTTGTTCTGGTAGCCTTGGTTGTAGCCTTGAGACTTGTAGTTGTTCTATCCAGCCACCCAATTTGCTTCTTCTTAGCTTAGCTCTAACTCCTCTTGGTTCTCATCAGCTTCACCAACGAAGTGAACATGCTTCTGATTAGCTAAGACCAACTTGTCAATCTTCTCATGCAATGATTTGAGCTCCTTCTTGTGAGACTCTAATTCTGATCCTCTTGGTGCTCGGTCATAATCCTCGGCATAGTTTCCATCACTCAACGCCAGGTTTTCTATCAGCTCCATACCCTCTTCAACCTCTTGACCAAGGAAGTTCCCTTTGCTAGCTGTATCAAGCAACAACCGGATCTTTGGTGAAGCTCCACGGTATATGGTACTGAGTAGAGTCTCCTCACTGAACCCGTGATGAGGACATTGGATCATGTAATCTTTGAAACGCTCCATAGCCTCATTGAATGTCTCGTTGTTCCTTTGATTGAAACCGCTGATTTCGCTTCTCAACCGAGCAGTCCTGGTGCTTGAGAAGAACTTTGAGAGGAAAGCCTTCTTACACTCAGCCCATAATGTGATGGTGCCTTGTGGTAGGGTCTTCTCCCAATGTCTAGCTTTGTCTCCGAGTGAAAAGGGGAAGAAACACAGCTTGAAAGCATCTTCTGATATACCGTTGATATTTATCATTCCACATACTTGTTCGAAATTGTCCAAGTGCTCCAAGGGGTCTTCCATTGCTTAGCCGTGGAACTTGTTGTTTTGCACCATGGAGATGAAACCCGGCTTGATCTCGAAGTTATTGTTTTGTACTGGAGGAGGAGTGATCCCAAACCTATTGTGGTGGGTATTGGGAGCATCTCCGGCTCCTATGATCCTCGGAGGTCTAGCCGCGTGTTGGGGGTTTCCATTGCCCCGTCCTGCTAGAGGTGGTCCTTCTGGATGCTCTTGTGCAGCCATGTCTTCAAAGTTAACCAGACCTTGCTGAACAATCTCCTCAAAGGCTCTTGTTTGATCTCTGACTCTTCTTTGCCGTGAGTGACCAAGCTGATGAATGTTGTCTAAAGGTTGTAGAAGATTGTTGTCTCCCCTTGAACGAAGATTCATGTACCTTAAAACACACGGTTTAGAGTAGTAGGATTAGTAACTTGAAAAAGGTAAAGACTTAGTCTTTGCTAAGACCCAAATCTCTATGTTCTCTAAGCAACCTAGAATGGCAACGGCGCCATTTGATAAGCTATTTTTCTTACGGTCTAATGCAGCAGAGAGTTTATCAAAACTCAAATGCAAGCAATGTTGTAGTAAGGCAAGCAGGAGAGTGTCAATCCACTTCTAGATGATAGAGAATCCACAGAGAATGCAAGGTCTAAGACAAATCTAAGCAAATGAGACAGTTTATGGGAAATATTCTAAAAACTAAATGCAGCAACTTAAACAGAGTGAAACCTATTTTAAAAATACTAGAAAGGAAGCAGTTACCACGAGAAACAAACAGACAAATTAAAGGGAAGAGTTTCGAATTGTTAAATTCGACTAGTGGATCGACCACAAGATCGACCACTAGATCGAGCAGAAACGATCGATCTCGTCTAAAACTGTAAGAACAATGAATCTAAAGACCAGGATGCTGTCAAGTAACTAGCAAAAGATGAAATGAGACGTAAATATGCTAAGAGAAAGGGCTTTAGGGTTGAGATTCATATAAAGAGTTTCAAGGATCGATCTTGGGTTTGAAACTTTAAATCGACTCACTTGGTGAGGATCTCTAAGCCTCGAAAACAAAACAAGATCTATCCGTGGCTTTCGGTATAGATCACTCTTTCATCCTCTCCTCCAAACCCATGGCTTTTGGTGGAAAAAGAGGTTGAAAGGCAAGGAAAACAGATTTCGAGTAATGGCTTAACTAGTCCCCCAAACTTCCATGGCTTTTGGGAAGGGGTAACTAGTCTCTAAGGTGTGATCTTCCGAGGCCCCTGGATCCTGTCAAGGTAAGGGACCTCTCGGATCATGAAGCTCTTGGCGTGAGAGTCTTCAAGCATTAAGCCTTCAACACCTTAGAAGAGATAGCCTTAAAAACGTTTAGAAAACAAACCAAGATCGAACCTTTTCTACCCTTCAATCCTCTCAACCCCGAACCCAAAGTAAACTACTCACTACTCATAAAGTAAATCAAGCAAAGCAGAAGAAATGAAACGATAATCATGAAAGAAAGACTAGATCAAACGATAAGGATTCAAATACAAAAGCTTCAAAAGAAAACTGGTTCAACAATGGTGTTCTTCTGAAAAACCAGAGAGAAAACTCAAGGTAAAGGATAAAAATCTAAAAGTTTCCCCAAAAGCATCTCGCCGCCTTGCCTAAAATGTCCAAACAATCCAATGGTCCCCCCTTCGCTAACAGCCAAAAACGGTTGAAAGGACAGAGATCGACCATTGGATCGAGTTGTTCTCTCGATCATATCCGGACATCGTGTCTTCGGCTCGATCCGGGTCTCGATCTTCATCGGTGAATCGAGTGTTGCATCCGATTTCGGTATCGATCTTCGGGTGGATCGAGTGGTGTACTCGATCTGGCTCTCGCTCTGCATGGTGTCATTTACGTCCGTACCGATTAATCGATTGCTTCACGCGATCTCCGTCTTGATCATTATCCTTGGATCGCCTAGTTGGCTCGATCTTCTGATCGATCAACTCCTAGATCGACCGGCCATGCTCGATCTACTCCTCGATCACTGGTCCTTAGCACATTCCCGAGCTCCCATGAGCTACTACATCGGCCTCTACACCTCCACGAACCTCCATGACTCCAAAGCAACCAGAAACAACCTGGAATGGATGCAAAATGCCGAGAAAATGCACATGCTGATGCAAGAATGCTCTAGGACCCTAAGTGATGCAATCTAACCTAAAACATGATACAAATGCATGAAAAACTATCTAATGAGTATGCAAAATGTATGCAAAATGCAATGACATCAGAGGCCTCTTCCGGTTTGAACTTAGCATAAAGTGTTACGTTTAGGCGACATGATTAGGTTCTCATATGTTTGCTAGCTTTGCACTTTGAAGCTAGATGTAGGCTTAGGATAAGTTTGGGGGATCATTGGGGTTGCTTTCATATTTATATGCTTTCGGTTTCAAAAGAGTTTGGTTTTTGAAGTAAGAAAAAGGTTTTAAGTGAAAGGTTTTGTGTTTAAAAAGTACGGTGCTCCAAAAATTTCAGAAGATAGCTCTCTCAAAAATAAAATAAAAATATATATGTAAAAGAGCCTAAGTGCCAAAATAAAATTAAAAAAAAGAAAAAGAAAGAAATAAAAAGAAAAAAAAGAAAACAAAATATAATAAGAGGGCTATCAATAAGAAAGATATAAGGAGCTTAATATTTTCAAACCTTTTCACTAACCTAAAAGAGTTAAGATGTTTTCTGTTTTGATTTGGGGTTGCTAAGCGTTTGCTTTGGAGATAAGGGTAGATTTTACGAGGGTGAGTGAGCTTAAAGAAAGTAGATGAGAGGGGTTTTTAGGATCATTGTTAGTTTACATGGGTAGATGAGAATCTGATCATGTATGCATCAATTGCCTTTACCTTTAGCATTATGCATAAAGTTCTTACCATTTTCGAGAGAAACCCTTTGCTTAAAATAAACCCTCTTTAAAAATGAGATCATTCTATGCTCATAGCCTTTACCCTTAGCCAAATGTGTTTTGCTTTAAAGTGCATAAGTTTGATTCATGGTTCGGTCATTAATGAATGTTAAAGGATGAGTTTCTTTGATTATTTGGAATAAGAAAGTCATGATTTGAAATTCTTTGTGCAATGAGTATGGCTAAGTTCTTTGGAGTATGAGTGTGTGTATTGCATTTTAGAACTGGTAACTAGGACAATGAGATTGATTCATTCAAAAAGCACATTTGCAAGAAGCTTATACCCCCGTTTGTTTTAAAACCTCTCTCCCTTCTTTAATTTTGTTTGCTTGAGGGCAAGCAAAAGGTAAGTTTGGGGGAGTTGATATAGCTGCATATTCCATGCATTTTGCATACATATAAGTTAGTTTCTCACGCATATACATTGCTTTTTAGGTTAGTTTGCATCACTTTAGGTCCTAGAGTGTTCTTGCACCAGCATATGCATATTTCTTGCATTTTGCATCACAAACAGGTTGTTTTCGGCTACTTTGGAGCCTTGGAGGGTTCGTGGACGTGTTGAGGCTCCTGAGGAAGTTCGTGGGACTTGACGATTTCGGGAATGCTTGCTAAGGACCAGTGATCGAAAGGAGGTTCGAGCATGGCCGGTCGATCTAGATGAGATCGACCAGAAGATCGAGTAGCCCAGCCGATCCACCAAAGAAGATCGAGACGGAGATCGAGTGAAGCGATCGATCAAGGAGTACGGACGTGAATGACGCCATGCAGAGCGAGAGCCAGATCGAGTCCACCACTCGATAATCCAAAGATCGACTCCAAGATCGAACGAAACACCTGATCCACCGAGGAAGATCGAGTTGAAGGCACGATGTCTGAAGATGATCGATAGAGATGCTTGATCCCGAAGTGGATCTCAGCGTACTTTAACCGCTTTTGGACGCTAGCGAAGGGGGGACCATCGAGTGTTTGGCCTGTTTTGGCAAGGCGTCGAGCATGCTTTTGAGAACACGTTTTCATTTTTATCTTTTTATCATCTTTTTCTCTCTGCTCGAAGGTGATTTCGCCATTGTTGGATTTTGAAGCTTTTCTTGCTTTTGTATCGAATCGTTTAAGTTTAATCGATCGTCTTTCATGTTCATCGTTTCATCTTTCATGGTTTTCTTGATTTACTTAATGTGTAGTGAGTAGTTTAATCAGGGTTTGGGGTTGAGAGGATTTGAAGGGGTCGAAAAGGTTTTCAAGTTTGGAGTTTTCTTGTTCTTAATGGCTTTTTTTCTAGGATGTTGAGTTCTTAAGGCTTAAAAAGTCTCACGCCAAGATCTTTATGATCAGAGAGAGCTCTTACCTTGACAGGATCCAGAGATCTCTGAAAGTCACATCCTAGAGGCTAGTTACTCTTTCCCAAACGCCATGGTAGTTTAGAGGAGTAGTTAAGCCGCGTGTTTGAGATCTGTTTTCCTTGCCTCTCAATCTCTTTTTCCGCCAAACGCCATGGGTCTGGAGGAGAGAATGAGAGAGTGATCCATACCACACGCCATGGATGGATCTTGTTTTGTTTTCAAGGCTTAGAGAACCTCACAAAGTGAGTAGATCTAGATTTTTCAAACCAAGCTTGAACCTTTGAAACCCCTGAACGTGAATCTCAACCCTAGACCCTCTTTCTTAGTATTCTTACATCTTTGCTAGTCATTCGTTTGTTACCTGTTGCATCCTGGTCATTAGTTTCGTTGCGCTTGAACTTTTAGACGAGATCGATCTTTGTTGCTCGATCCTGTGGTTAATCCACTAGTCGATTTTTATAAATTCATAGGTTTGCATTTTAATCATTCTGTTTGTTCATCGTGGTAGTTCATTCTTTCATAATAATTTTAAAATAATTTTGCCTTGCATTTAGTCGTTGCATTTAGTTTTTAGGAATTTTACAAAATCATTCATCATTTGCCTAGCTTTACTCGATCCTTGCATTCTCACTGATCTTTCTAGCTCCTAGGATTGGATTGATACTCGCTTACATACTTAACTACAACTAAGTGTTGCATTTGAGCTTTGATACATCATTGCATACGCTCTGCAAAAGAAACCTGTTATCAGGCTCGCCCTCGGGATCGGAGCCCGAGAGGTGGAAGCCCGCAGCGATTCCCAACTCGTTGCGAACCAGTTCGATGGAACTTACGAAACAAAAGACGAACGAATGGAAGAATACCTGCATGTCGTCCGCAAACTGACGAAACAATTTGACAGCTTCGAGCTGACATAGATTCCCCACGGGGAGAACACCTCAGCAGATGCCCTGCCATCCCTGGCATCGACCTCGGACCCAGCGGTCAAAAGGATCATACCCGTGGAAGGAATCGAAAAAACGAGCATTAACATAGCCGTTAAAGCAGCAGCCGGCGAAACATTAGCCATATCAGACAAGGCATCAGCCAGCACGAACAAACCTTCCAACGAGCCCGCGTCGACAAACGAAATGGATGTACCAGACGCGGAGAACCCGAATCCCGATCCAGACCCTGATGCGAACGAGCAAACCGCATCGAACGCAACCGGCACCGACAAATGGTTCGTCGCGGATGAAAACTTCCACACTCGCCCGGACTGGCAAATCCCGATCTTCGAATACATCCAAAATGGCACCCTGCCCGACGACAAGTGGGAAGCCCGAAAACTGAGAACCAAAAGCTCCCGCTACTGTATAATCGAAGAAAAACTATACAAACGTAGCTTATCAAAGCTGTACTACAGATGTATCCACGGCATGGAAATCCTGGCCATCCTGTCCACCACTCACCACGGTGTGTGTGGCAGCCACTCCAGTGGACGAACCTTGGCCATAAGGATCAAGAAACATGGCTACTTCTGGCCAACGCTGATTGCGTACTGCGAAAGCTACGCTGTAAAATGCGACGACTGCCAGAAGCACGCGCCAGCAATCCATCAACCAACCGAAAGCCTCTCGTCCATCAGCGCCCCATACCCATTCATGAGATAGTCTATGGATATCATAGGGCCAATGGTCCCCTCGGGACCAAAACAGTTAAGGTTCATGTTGGTCCTAACAGACTACTTCACCAAATGGGTAGAAGCAAGAGCCTACCAGCAAACGACTGAAGTCCACGTACAAGACTTCATATGGCAAGATATAATATGCAGACACGGCCTCCCGTACGAGATCGTAATGGACAACGGCCCGCAATCTATATCAAAAGCCTTCAGGGACTTCTGCAAAACGTGGCATATACGGGTATCCTACTCCACACCCAGGTACCCACAGGGAAACGGCCAGGCAGAAGCGACGAATAAAACAATAATGAATAACATCAAGAAAAGGTTAGACGCTAGGAAGGAAATGTGGTCTTACGAGCTGAATGCCGTCATGTGAGCCTGTAGGACAACGCCCCATAAAGCAACTAAAGAAACACCTTTCTCGCTGACCTACGGGATGGAAGCCGTGATTCCAACCGAACTCAGGGTCCCAACCCTCCGACGACAGCTCTGTCCAATCAACGCAGAACTCAGCGAAGAGATGCTCAGAGACAAACTAGACCTAATCGAAGAAAAACGAGATCAAGCTTTAGTCCGCATCCAGAGCTATCAGCAGGCCGCAGCCCGCTACTACAACTCAAACATGAAAGAACAGACGTTTAAAGTCGGTGAACTAGTACTCCAAAAAGTCTTCGACAAAACGTGCAGAACAGGTGGAAAACTAGGGGCCAATTGGAAAGGTCCCTACAAGGTCACCGAAGTAGTTCGCCCCGGCGTATACAAACTCTTCGATCAAAAGAGGAGAAAAGCCAAGCTGCGTCCATGGAATTCCTTGAACCTCAAACGATACTATTCCTGAAATAGTCCCAAAATTAAACTACGACAAGGCTTGATCCCCTGGCGGGGTACGTAGGCAGCTCGTCCCTAGAGTCCAGCCCCAATCTTCAAAACCTTTGTTTGCATTTTTGTACTTCACTGTATACGCAAATCTTTTTATATATAAGACAGGCTACGGGCCTCCGAAACTTAACCGAGTTCATAGTCCCTAAATACAGCGCAAGAACGATTAGGCATAAACGAGTAATTGGGATCAACGACGATCCGCTAAAAAACGTCTGGCCAGACAACACCCCCACGAGCTCATCTCTTACATGCCCCGAACAAACGTTCACATAATAACATGCTTTAGCACAAGTACCACAGCCCAAACAAACTCGAGTCGGGCAGCGTACCGAGCTTCAGCTCGCACTAAGAGCGTTTTGGACTCTAACTACCATTCTGAAACCCGTACAAACACTTAGCCTCCACAGCCCGAGAAAAATGCGAAAATCACGCGAGCTGACGCCCGCTCCCGGGACAGTTCGCTAGAATTCAACCAGCTCGAAACAAAATAAAATCCAAGCAAACAGTCGAAAACAGAGTCGAATTACGCAAGGCACAAAAGTTCCTAAAACACGTAATTTGATTAAAAGAGAAAAGCCTTCCCAGGAAAAAAAAACCAGAGTACGTCGCGAACCAAAAGTGCTCGCGACCAAGAAAAAACAAACATAACAAAAGACAAACTGAGTTCAAAGATGAAAACCCTCTTGGGCAAAAGTCTAGAACAAAAAGAAAAAGAGGGAAGGCGAGAAATCATCGGGATCACTCCGTAGGCGGAAGAGTGTCAGCACGACCTTTTCCCACACCAGACCCAGCTCGGCCTCGTCCTGAACGCCGGTTCCGGACACATTTGCGCCATCGCCCTTCTCACCACAATCATCGCCTGGAGCATCCTTGCTGCCGTTACTCCCGTATTCATCCAAGCCAGTCGGCACGTCAGTGATAGGATCCACCTCCATCCGAACGGAGTCATCAGAAACTTGGGGAATATCCAGCTTGGCCAGAGTCATATCGGGAACAACCAGCCCCTTGAGCTTCCCTTCATAACTGTCAGCCTTGCGCGACCACTTGGGAAACTCTTCTTCAGCCTTCGCTGTCCTAGCCATTATATCCGTGATCAGGTCGATATTAGCAACGGCCTCCTGAAGAGAAATGCGGCAGTCCACCTCGCCCTTGCGTTTGTCCCATTTCTCCCTCAACGACTTCAGCAACTTATCGTACCCGGCCTTGATCTCGCGTTTCCTAGCTCTGGCAGCATGACGGATGGCTTCCTCCTTGGAGTCCCTCAGCTCGTTGTTCTGGGCCTCGAGCCTGGCGGCCTGATCAATGGCAGCTTGTCGCTCGAGTCTCGCGACTTTGATCTGAGCCTCTAGCAACTCGACGCGATGATTTAGCTCACTGGAAGGAGTGTGCTCCTTCTCGCAGGCCGTTATCTGAGCCTTGGCCGCCTCCAACGAGTCCTTCAGTTCGCCAACCACCGCTGTTACCCTCGCGAGCTCGTCGACGAAAGGGGCACTCTGCAGCAGGTCCTCATAATAAGAAACCAGCTTATTCTTTGCTTCCATGGACTGAAAACCCAAAAACAAACGCATTTAGTTCTGATATCATTGCATATTGCATACATTCTGCATACTCATTAGGTAGTTTTTCATGCATTTGTATCATGTTTTAGGCTAGATTGCATCATTTAGGGTCCTAGAGCATTCTTGCATCAGCATGTGCATTTTCTCTGCATTTTGCATTCATTCCAGGTTGTTTCTGGTTGCTTTGGAGACACAGAGGTTCGTGGAGGTGTGGAGGCCGATGTAGCAGTTCATGGAAGCTCGGGAGTGTGCTAAGGACCAGTGATCGAGGAGCAGATCGAGCATGGCCGGTCGATCTAGGAGTTGATCGACCAGAAGATCGAGCCAACTAGGCGATTCGAGGGTAATGATCGAGATGGAGATCGAGTGAAGCAATCGATGTATCGGTACGGACGTAAATGACGCCATGCAGAGCGAGAGCCAGATCGAGTACACCACTCGATCCTCCCGAAGATCGATATCGAGATCGGATGCAACACTCGATTCACCAAAGAAGATCGAGACCCGGATCGAGCTGAAGACACGATGGCCGGATATGATCGATAGAACAACTCGATCCAATGGTCGATCTCTGTCCTTTCAACCGTTTTTGGCTGTTAGAGAAGGGGGGACCATTGGACTGTTTTGACATTTTAGGCAAGGCGGCGAATGCTTTTTGGAGAACTTTGAGATTTTCTAACTTTTTCCTTTAAGTTTTCTCTCTCGTTTTCGGAAGAACACCATTGTTGAACCAGTTTTCTTTTCAAGCTTTTGTATTCTCGAACCTTATCGTTTAATCTAGTCGTTGTTTCATGTTTTATCGTTTCATTCTTCCACCTTGCTTGATTTACTTTATGTGTAGTGAGTAGTTCACTTTGGGTTAGGGGTTGAGAGGATTAAGGGGTAGAAAAGGTTCGATCTTGGTTTGTTTTCTAAACGTTTTAAGGCTATCTCTTCTAAGGTGTTGAAAGCTTAATGCTTGAAGACTCTCACGCCAAGAGCTTCATGATCCGAGAGGTCCCTTACCTTGACAGGATCTAGGGGCCTCGGAAAATCTCACCTTAGAGACTAGTTACCCCTTCCCAAAAGCCATGGAAGTTTGGGGGACTAGTTAAGCCATTGTTCGAAATCTGCCTTTCGACCTCTTTTTCCACCAAAAGCCATGGGTTTGGAGGAGAGGATGAAAGAGTGATCTATACCGAAAGCCACGGATAGATCTTGTTTTGTTTTCGAGGCTTAGAGATCCTCACCAAAGTGAGTCGATCCAAAGTTTCAAACCCAAGATCGTTCCTTGAAACCCTTTATATGAATCTCAACCCTCAAGCCCTCTCCTCTAGCATATTTACGTCTCATATCATCTTTAGCTTATTACCTGATAGCATCCTGGTCTTTAGATTCATTGTTCTTACGGTTTTAGACGAGATCGATCGTTTCTGCTCGATCTAGTGGTCGATCTTGTGGTCGATCCACTAGTCGTATTTTAACAATTCGAAGCTCTTCTCTTTAATTTATCTGTTTGTTCCTCGTGGTAACTGCTTCCTTTCTAGTATTTTTAAAATAGGTTTCACTCCATTTAGGTTGCTGCATTTAGTTTTTAGATTATTTCTCATAAACTGTCTCATTCGCTTAGATTTGTCTTAGACCTTGCATTCTCTGTGGACTCTCTATCATCTAGAAGTGGATTGACACTCTCATGCTTGCCTTACTACAACATTGCTTGCATTAGAGTTTTGATAACCTCTCTGCTGCATTAGAGCATAAAGAAAATAGCTTATCAAATGGCGCCGTTGCCATTCTAGGTTGCTTAGAGAACATAGCGATTTGGGTCTTAGCAAAGACTAAGTCTTTACCTTTTTCAAGTTACTAATCCTACTACTCTAAACCGTGTGTTTTCAGGTACATGAATCTTCGTTCAAGGGGAGACAACAATCTTCTACAACCCTTAGACAACATTCATCAGCTTGGTCACTCACGGCAAAGAAGAGTCAGAGATCAAACAAGAGCCTTTGAGGAGATTGTTCAGCAAGGTCTGGTTAACTTTGAAGACATGGCTGCACACGAGCATCCAGAAGGACCACCTCCAGCAGGAAGGGGCAATGGAAACCCCCAACACGCGGCTAGACCTCCGAGGATCATAGGAGCCGGAGATGCTCCCAATACCCACCACAATAGGTTTGGGATCACTCCTCCTCCGGTACAAAACAATAACTTTGAGATCAAGCCGGGGTTCATATCTATGGTGCAAAACAACAAGTTCCACGGCTTAGCAATGGAAGACCCCTTGGAGCACTTGGACAATTTCGAGCAAGTGTGTGGAATGATTAAGATCAATGGTATATCAGAAGATGCCTTCAAGCTGCGTCTCTTCCCCTTTTCACTCGGAGACAAAGCTAGACATTGGGAGAAGACCCTCCCACAAGGCACCATCACATCATGGGCTGAATGTAAGAAGGCTTTCCTCTCAAAGTTCTTCTCAAGCACCAGGACTGCTCGGTTGAGAAGCGAAATCAGCGGTTTCACTCAAAGGAACAATGAGACATTCAATGAGGCTATGGAGCGTTTCAAAGATTACACGATCCAATGCCCTCATCACGGGTTCAGTGAGGAGACTCTACTCAGTACCATATACCGTGGGGCTTCACCAAAGATCCGGTTGTTGCTTGATACAGCTAGCAAAGGGAACTTCCTCGGTCAAGAAGTAGAAGAGGGTATGGAGCTGATAGAGAACCTGGCGTTGAGTGATGGAAACTATGCTGAGGATTATGACCGAGCACCGAGGGGATCAGAATTAGAGTCTCACAAGAAGGAGCTCAAATCGTTGCATGAGAAGATTGACAAGTTGGTTCTAGCTAACCAGAAGCATGTTCACTTCGTTGGTGAAGCTGATGAAAACCAAGAGGAGTTAGAGCTAAGCCAAGAGGAAGCAAATTGGGTGGCTGGACAAAACAACTACAAGTCTCAAGGCTACAACCAAGGCTACCCGAACAACAACCTCTCTTACCGAAACACCAATGTAGTCAACCCTAAAGATCAAGTGTACCCTGCTCAACAAGCTAAGCCTTTCATCCCTTACAACAAAGGTTTCCAACCGAGCAGTGGTTTCCAAGGTCAAGGGCAAGGCAATTTCCAAGGTCAAGGGCAACAACAACAAAACAAGGGTTATACTACCAACTACCCTCCGGGCTTTGCACCTCAACAGCCACAACAACCGATGCAACAACAAGTTGATCCGGTTCAAGCAATGTTCCAACAGCTAATACAAGGGCAAGCTTCTACAAATCAGAAGTTCGCTGAAATGAACACTCGGCTAGATTCATCCTTAACCGACTTCTCCACTCAAATCACAAACCTCAACAACAAAATAAAGCAGCTGGAGAAGGGCAAGGCAAGCACGAGTGGACAGAGCAGCCTCCCGGGAAAGTGTGAGCAAAACCCCAAGGAATATGCCAATGCTATTACGTTACGAAGTGGCAAAGAGCTTGAGCCTCCGGTCTCAACCAAGAACAACGAGGACGTTGTAATTCAAGAGGGGGAGGGTAAACTTTCAGCTGATAATGAGGAGATAAACTTTGACAACGTATGGATCCAAGGACCGAGAAGAGGTGACAAGGCATTCATTGAGAAAAAGGCTGAGAAAACCACCAAGGAAAAGGATGACTACGTGCCCCCACCTTACGTACCAAAGTTGCCATTCCCGGGTCGTTTCAAAAAGCAGTTAATAGAGAAACACCGGATCCTGTTTGAGAAGCACTTGAGAGACGTGGAGATAAAGTTGCCTCTTGTAGACTGTCTCGCTATGATGCCCAAGTGCGCCAAGTTTTTCAAGGACACCCTTGTGAAGAAGAACAAAGAAAGCAAAGAGGTGCTTGTACTAAGCGAAGAGTGTAGCGCGGTTATTCATAAGGAGATAGTGCCTAAGAAGCTGGGAGATCCAGGAAGCTTCACCATACCTTGTGCTTTAGGTCCTCTAGAGTTCAAGAGTTGCTTGTGTGATCTCGGAGCTAGCATAAACTTGATGCCTCACTCCGTGGCTAAGAAGCTTGGTTTCACTCGGTTTAAGGAATGTCGGATCTCATTGGTGTTGGCTGATAGAAGCGTGAGATTACCGGTAGGGCTGCTCGAAGACTTACCGGTGCGAATCAGTGGTGTGAATGTACCTACAGACTTTGTAGTGCTGGAGATGGACGAGGAGCCGAAAGACCCACTCATCTTAGGGAGACCATTCCTCGCAACCGCCGGAGCCATAATAGACGTGAAGAATGGGAAGATTGCCTTGCATTTGGGGAAAGAGATCAGGCTAGACTTTGACATCAACAAGGTTCTAAAGAAGCCAACCATTGAAGGACAAGCTTTCTATATCGAAACGATGGATGCCTTGGCGGATGAGTTGCTGGAAGAGCTAGCTTTAGAAGACCATTTGAAGCTAGCACTCACTAAGGAGCCAGGAGAGTTTGGCTATGTGGACCAAAGGACCCAAGAGTACGTGAACCTGCTAGATTCGAGGAGAATCATCAAAAATGAAGAAGGATGTTGCCTAGAAATCGACCCCGAGATCGACGCTATCACTCGATCCAGGAGTCAGATCGACAAGCCAATCGAGAACCCAACTCGATCCGGTGCAACAATCGACCAACAGATCGATAATGATGCTCGATCAGAAGAAACAATCGAGTTGACGATCGAGAAAGACCCCCCGATCATTTTGGAGTCCAATCAAGAGATCGACTCAACGTCTCGATCCCTTACTCGATCCATATCAAATCGAGTAAGTGAATCGAGTGAAATGGCTCGATCTAGACGACATCGAGAGGAGAATCGACCGGAGGACTCGATCACAGAAGGGATAGCGATAGAGGAAAGCAGTCTGAAGGGCCATGCCTCGAGTTCAAGGGAGAGTTCCAAGGAGGAGAACAACAACAACAGCCACGAGGATGACTGGAGTGAGCTGTTAGCCCCAAAGGTGGACCTTAAGGAGCTCCCAAAAGGGCTAAGGTATGCTTTCTTAGGACCTAATGACACCTATCCCGTGATAGTAAATGAAAACCTTAGTGATGATGAGTTGCACTCGCTCTTAACTGAGCTGAGAAAGTATAGGAAGGCCATTGGATACTCTTTAAGTGACATCAAAGGCCTTTCACCAATGCTTTGCACTCATAGGATTCACTTGGATAATGAGAACGCCACTTCTGTAGAACATCAGAGGCGTTTGAATCCTAACTTGAAAGAGGTTGTTAAGAAGGAAATCCTTAAGCTTTTAGAGGCTGACGTGATCTATCCCATAAGTGACAGCACGTGGGTTTCACCTGTACACGTGGTGCCTAAGAAGGGAGGGATCACGGTCATAAGGAATGAAAAGGATGAACTTATCCCTACTAGGACCATTACTGGTTATAGAATGTGTATTGACTATAGAAAGCTTAACCTTGCGACTAGAAAAGACCATTTTCCTTTGCCTTTCATTGATCAAATGCTTGAGAGACTTGCAAATCACCCTTACTACTGTTTTCTCGATGGGTATAGCGGTTTCTTTCAAATACCTATTCACCCAAACGATCAGGAGAAAATGACTTTTACATGTCCCTACGGTACCTTTGCATATCGAAGGATGCCGTTTGGATTGTGTAATGCACCGGCTACATTTCAGCGGTGTATGATGTCGATCTTCTCCGATCTTATAGAGGAGATGGTAGAAGTTTTTATGGATGACTTCTCTGTGTATGGTGCGTCCTTTCCTGCGTGTTTGTTGAATCTTTGCAGGGTACTTAAACGTTGTGAAGAAACAAACCTGGTGCTGAACTGGGAGAAATGCCACTTCATGGTCAAGGAAGGGATAGTACTCGGTCACAAGATTTCAGAGAGGGGTATTGAGGTTGATCAGGCTAAGGTTGAGGTTATGATGGGTTTGGAGCCGCCGGTTAATGTTAAAGGGATTAGAAGCTTCCTGGGACACGCAGGGTTCTATAGGCGCTTCATCAAAGATTTCTCCAAGATTGCACGCCCCTTTACACGGCTGTTATGGAAGGAAGCTGAGTTTGTATTCGATGAGGAGTGTTTGAAGGCTTTCGTGACCATCAAGGAAGCCCTCACGTCAGCCCCTATAGTCCAAGCACCAGACTGGTCTCTCCCTTTTGAGATTATCTGTGATGCTAGTGACTATGCTGTAGGAGCAGTCCTTGGTCAGAAGAAGGACAAGAAGCTACATGTGATCTATTATGCTTCAAGGACCTTGGATGACACGCAATCACGATACACCACTACGGAGAAGGATCTGCTTGCAGTAGTCTTCGCCTTTGAGAAGTTCAGATCGTATCTCGTTGGCTCCAAGTCTATTGTATACACGGATCATGCTGCTCTACGATACATCTACTCAAAGAAAGACACTAAGCCTCGGCTCTTAAGATGGATTCTCTTACTTCAGGAGTTTGACATGGAAATTAAAGACAAGAAGGGGATAGAAAATGGAGTCGCTGACCACCTCTCAAGACTAAGGATCAACGAGTCTCTCCCTTTAGACGATTCTCTTCCAGAAGAACAACTTATGGCGATTACTACTGCTGTTTGTGGGAAGCTAGAAGGAAGGTTTGAGGAAGTGTTGAGTTTTAAAGAGGAGGATCTACCATGGTATGCTGATATGGTGAACTACATAGCATGTGGTGAGGAGCCAACACATCTCAACAGCTATCACAAGAAGAGGTTTTTGAGGGAGGCTAGTGACTACTTTTGGGATGAGCCTTACCTATACAAAAGAGGAGTAGACAGCTTGTACCGAAGATGTGTTACGAAGGAAGAAGCCAGGGATATCCTCTATCATTGCCATGGCTCTTCCTACGGAGGACACTTCGCTTCATTCAAAACTGCCACGAAAGTGTTGCAAGCGGGTTTCTGGTGGCCGTCTATCTTCAAAGATACACACGAGTTTGTGAAGAGCTGTGAGGCATGTCAGCGAGCAGGGAACATTACCAAGAGGAATGAAATGCCTCAAGTTCCTATCTTCAAGGTTGACGTGTTCGATGCGTGGGGTATTGACTTCATGGGGCCTTTCCCTTCTTCATACGGCAACAAGTACATCTTAGTAGCTGTGGATTATGTCTCCAAATGGGTTGAGGCTGTTGCTTCCCCTACAAACGACTCTAAGGTCGTGATCAAGTTGTTCAAGAATATCATCTTTCCAAGGTTTGAGGTACCCAAGGTTGTTATAAGTGATGGAGGAAGCCATTTTGTAAACAAGGTTTTTGAGAGCCTCTTGAGAAAGTATGGGGTTAAGCATAAGGTGGCTACACCGTATCATCCTCAAACGAGCGGTCAGGTGGAAGTCTCTAACAGGCAGATCAAAGCTATTCTGGAGAAGACCGTTGGAGCAACAAGGAAGGACTGGTCAGTGAAGCTGGACGATGCTCTTTGGGCCTACCGTACTGCCTTCAAGACGCCGATTGGTACAACCCCTTTCACTCTACTCTATGGCAAGGGTTGTCACCTCCAGGTTGAGCTGGAACACCGTGCATTGTGGGCTGTGAAGAGGCTGAACTTTGATCTCAAGACGGCTCAGGAAAGGCGTCTTATTCAGCTACACGAACTGGACGAGTTGAGATTGAATGCTTACGAGAGTTCCAAGATCTACAAGGAGCGAACTAAGGAGGCTCATGACAAGAAATTGGTTGCCAAGGAGCTTAAGGAAGGAGGACTGGTGTTGCTGTACAACTCGAGGCTAAAGCTCTTCCCGGGCAAGCTGAAATCAAGGTGGAGCGGACCGTTCGTGATTCAAGAGGTCTTGCCATATGGAGCTGTTATTCTAATGGGAAGAAGTGGTTGTGTATTCACCGTCAACGGACACAGAGTCAAGCCCTACCTGGCGGACAGCTTTGACAAGGAGAGTACCTCGGTGCTTCTCCAAGACCCACCATCCGCCTAGACCAAGTAAGGTCTAGCTAAAGACGTTAAAGAAAGCGCACTTAGGAGGCATTCCCATGTTTATCTTGTACATATTTTTGCTTTCACTTCTCTTGCAGTTTTATGTTTTTATGTTTTTAGTGTGTAGGAACAGGTATAAGGACTCTAAACCTTGCCTTTGGGTTCCAAAAGGGGCAATAGGGGTTAAGATAAAGCTAGAGATCGAGTGCTAGATCGACTGATCCTGGCTCGATCTTTGCTAGATCGAGCCAGTGAATCGAGAGGAGCCAGTCGATCTAGACGAGAACGAGTGACAAGATCGACTTTGACGAGAAAAGATCGATCGATCCAAATCGGATCGACCGATCTAATTTCTCTCGGGAAAATCTGTTGAAAATTGATCGATCACTCGACTCGATCCATCACTCGATCTATGCTAAATCGACCCCTAAATCGAGGACATAGCTCGATCAGAGGGACTTAGCCGAGGAGCCAACATCTCAATGATCGAGAGAGCCAATCGATCCAGGGCTCGATTCACCTTGAATCGAGTCACAAATCGAGTAACCCTCTCGATCTGAGCCGAGCCTAGACAAGAGGTAACAACCTTCCTCCATTGTATATAACCGCACATCTTTGTTTCTTGCATTGTGTTTGTTTGCTTCTTCGGATGAGTTTGCCACCGGGACGGTGTCAAGCAAGTTTGGGGGGAGTACTTGTGTGATTTAATCTTGTGTTCTTTGATCTTATTTTCCTTTTTACATCCTTGAGTCTTAGTCATGAAAAATTGGTAAAATTTTTAAAATTTTTTCAAAGATTCATGTAGTTGCATTCATCTCTTTAAAAACATGTTAGGATTGAGTCTAGAATTTCTCATATCACCTAGGTTGTTTGCATTTTGCATAAGGGGTTAGAATTTCTTAAAAAGGTGTTTTACTTATGAATCATTTCAATGCCCTAGTTAGTAGTTCTCTAATGCTTTGTTTATGCTTTGAAAGTAAGTTCTAACCATGCTTGGATCACTAGTTAGGATTTTCGTGGCTTGAATTGAACTCTCATGATTTGAAACTCATCCTACGAAGTGAAAACCTTAATTTGAAAATCTAATTATCATTCTTATGCATTTGAAAATGAACACATGGTTTTAAAATATTTAGGCTCTCTTCTTCCTTTTTACCTCTTTTTGTGAGCCTAAGTAGAACTCTCTCCTTGAACCTTACCCTCCTTTGAAGCCAAATGTTCTTGTGTGACATCTTTGTGAGGCCTTATTTTCGGTTTGAACTTGGCATAAAGTGTTAGGTTTAGGCGACATGATTTGGTTTTCATAATTGATTGCTAGCTTTACATTTTGAAGCTAGGTATAGGCTTAGGATAAGTTTGGGGGATCATTGGGGTTGCCTTCTTGTGAATTTGTTTTCGGTTCAAAAGAGTTTGTGTTTTAAGGAAAGAAATGAGGTTTTAAGTGAAAGGTTTGTTTTTAAAAACTAAGTATGCTCTATTTCAGAAGGTAGCTCTCCCTAAATAAAAACAAAATAAGAGAAAAAGAAAAGAAAAAAATAAAAATAAAAAAAATAAAAAATAAAAGAGCCTAAGTGCCAAATAAAAAAAAAATGAAGAGAAAAATAGTAATAATAAGAGAGCTACTAATAAGAAATTCCTAAGAACAAAAATATTTTTCAAAACCTTTTCACTAGCCTAAAAAGTTTAAAAATGTCTTTATTTTGAATTGGGGATTGCTAAGTTGAGAAGAAGGGGTAGACTTTTAAGTGGTGAGTGAGGATTAAATTTCTTAAATGAGAGGGGTATAGGACTGTTTGATAGTTTACATGGGTAGATGAGATTCTAATCATGTATGCATAAATTGCCTTTACCTTTAGCATTATGCATTAGTTCAAACCATTTTCGAGAGAAACCCTTGTCTAATTGTAAACCCTTTTCAAATGAGATCATTCTATGCTCATAACCATAACCCTTAGCCAAATGTGTTTTGCTTTAAAGTGCATAAGTTTGATTCATGGTTCGAATGATTAATGAATGTTAAAGGATGAATTTCTTTGATTGTTAGGAATAAGAGACTCATGATTTGAATTTCTTTGTGTGATGAGTATGGCTAAGTCCTTTGGAGTATGAGTGTAAGCTTAGCATTTTAGAACTGTTAACTAGGACATTGAGATGATCTATTCGAAAGGCACCTTTGCAAAAAGTTTAAAACCCCTTTGAATTTTCTGAAAACCTCTCTTCCTTACTTGTTTTTTTTTTGTTGCTTGAGGGCAAGCAAGAAGTAAGTTTGGGGGAGTTGATATCATTGCATATTGCATACATTCTGCATACTCATTAGGTAGTTTTTCATGCATTTGTATCATGTTTTAGGCTAGATTGCATTATTTAGGATCCTAGAGCATTCTTGCATCAGCATGTGCATTTTCTCTGCATTTTGCATTCATTCCAGGTTGTTTCTGGTTGCTTTGGAGACACGGAGGTTCGTGGAGGTGTGGAGGCCGATGTAGCAGTTCATGGAAGCTCGGGAGTGTGCTAAGGACCAGTGATCGAGGAGCAGATCGAGCATGGCCGGTCGATCTAGGAGTTGATCGACCAGAAGATCGAGCCAACTAGGCGATTCGAGGATAATGATCGAGATGGAGATCGAGTGAAGCAATCGATGTATCGGTACGGACGTAAATGACGCCATGCAGAGCGAGAGCCGGATCGAGTACACCACTCGATCCTCCCGAAGATCGATACCGAGATCGGATGCAACACTCGATTCACCAAAGAAGATCGAGACCCGGATCGAGCTGAAGACACGATGGCCGGATATGATCGATAGAACAACTCGATCCAATGGTCGATCTCTGTCCTTTCAACCGTTTTTGGCTGTTAGCGAAGGGGGGACCATTGGACTGTTTTGACATTTTAGGCAAGGCGGCGAATGCTTTTCGGAGAACTTTGAGATTTTCTAACTTTTTCCTTCAAGTTTTCTCTCTCGTTTTTGGAAGAACACCATTGTTGAACCAGTTTTCTTTTCAAGCTTTTGTATTCTCGAACCTTATCGTTTAATCTAGTCGTTGTTTCATGTTTTATCGTTTCATCTCTTTCACCTTGCTTGATTTCCTTTATGTGTAGTGAGTAGTTCACTTTGGGTTAGGGGTTGAGAGGATTAAGGGGTAGAAAAGGTTCGATCTTGGTTTGTTTTCTAAACGTTTTAAGGCTATCTCTTCTAAGGTGTTGAAAGCTTAATTCTTGAAGACTCTCACGCCAAGAGCTTCATCATCCGAGAGGTCCCTTACCTTGACAGGATCCAGGGGCCTCGGAAAATCTCATCTTAGAGACTAGTTACCCCTTCCCAAAAGCCATGGAAGTTTGGGGGACTAGTTAAGCCATTGTTTGAAATCTGTTTTCCTTGCCTTTCGACGTCTTTTTCCACCAAAAGCCATGGGTTTGGAGGAGAGGATGAAAGAGTGATCTATACCGAAAGCCACGGATAGATCTTGTTTTGTTTTCGAGGCTTAGAGATCCTCACCAAAGTGAGTCGATCCAAAGTTTCAAACCCAAGACCGTTCCTTGAAACCCCTTATATGAATCTTAACCCTCAAGCCCTCTCCTCTAGCATATTTACGTCTCATATCATCTTTAGCTTATTACCTGATAGCATCCTGGTCTTTAGATTCATTGTTCTTACGGTTTTAGACGAGATCGATCGTTTCTGCTCGATCTAGTGGTCGATCTTGTGGTCGATCCACTAGTCGAATTTTAACAATTCGAAGCTCTTCTCTTGAATTTATCTGTTTGTTCCTCGTGGTAACTGCTTCCTTTCTAGTATTTTTAAAATAGGTTTCACTCCATTTAGGTTGCTGCATTTAGTTTTTAGATTATTTCTCATAAACTGTCTCATTCGCTTAGATTTCTCTTAGACCTTGCATTCTCTGTGGATTCTCTATCATCTAGAAGTGGATTGACACTCTCCTGCT
The DNA here is from genome assembly GCA_911865555.2 of Thlaspi arvense. Lineage (NCBI taxonomy): Eukaryota > Viridiplantae > Streptophyta > Magnoliopsida > Brassicales > Brassicaceae > Thlaspi > Thlaspi arvense. The sequence goes on from OU466860.2 coordinate 27,637,166, forward strand.
TGCCTTACTACAACATTGCTTGCATTAGAGTTTTGATAACCTCTCTGCTGCATTAGAGCATAAAGGAAATAGCTTATCAAGTTCACGCAAGCAACTAGGAGGTGGGATATTGCGAACAGAACCAGGACAAAATGAAAACTTACTCGAGCATCCGCTAGCGCTGTATCAATGTAAAGACTGCGAGCTCTCAGCTTCTCTACCGTCGGGATAGTGCATCCGGCCGGCTTACAGTGTCTCAGCAGGTGGGCAAGCCCGGCTGGATCTTCCATAATAGGAGCATCCATAGTGTGTTCATAGCCCCAGTGAAAGGGCTTGCCCTGCGACCTGCCATCACGGGCAGACGACTTCGCCACCCTTTGATGTTTCGGCTGCTGTTGAGACCCGCCATTGCTCCCTGAGCTCTGGGACTTCGAGCCATGCGCGGCAGAAGCCCGCTTTGAATTACGACGTTTGGAGGACGAGCCCCAGTTGAGACATTAGTCTTTATCTCTTGCATCACCTCGTGTAGCGCAGACGCCACATCGCCGGCATTCGCAGGCTCACCATCACCAGCCTTCATCTTTCCTGCAGCCTTCTCGACCTGACGTTGCGAGGGACGGCGAGACATATTCCTGATCAGGGGAGGAGGAACCGTTGATGAACTGCTGTCCTCAAGTTGCGGGCCTTTTGCTACAAGTCTAAGGAAAGAGCGCTTCCCAGCAGAAAGAAAATCCAAGTTGATGCCATGGATTGATGGTCCTTTTACAGTTACAAAGAAGATCAACGACAATGCCTATCAACTTGACCTCCAAGGTAAGTACCCTATTAGCTCAAGTTTTAACATTACTGATTTACTTCCTTATGTTGCAGATGAGTTGGATTTGAGGTCAAATCCTTTCCAAGAAGGAGGGGATGATATGAGCATGGGGACACCTAACTTAGAAGATGAGCTTGTAGTCGTTGGACAACAAGATCAAGACCAGAAGGAGGTTGAAGAAGTTCTTAAGATGCAAGGAGGCCCAATGACCCGAGCTAGGACTAAGGCATTTCAAAATGCCTTAGAGGTTCTACTTAATCAGTTTAAGTATGAATCAAGTACTAAGGAGGCTACACGTTCCACACTGGTCTGCATTGTAGCCGGGGACTAAGCTAGTGGGTTTGTGGGATACTTTGTGCTCTTTTCCCTTAGTGAGTTTTGTCCCATTGGGTTTTCTCACTAAGGTTTTTAACGAGGCAAGTAGTCCCACAATGTCATTGCCCATTTAGCTTGGCCTTGTTCCAAGCCCACTTCTTCCTACCATCTGTGGCTTGGATGTGTCTAGGTTCTTTTCCTTGTTTTTAGTTGTGTCTTTCTTGTAGTTTGTGATATTTTGAACAAGAGTCATGCATGGTTAGTCAAGGGGGTTTGTCCCAAGACCAACTTATTGCTCTCTTGTTGACCGTTCTTCTTCCTCTCTCTCTTCTCCTCTTAAAACCGTGAGTTAGTTGTTTGTGTGGTTTCATCTATCTTTTGAATAAAATCTCTTTTGCAAAATAGATCATCTCTCTTGGTGCGTCATATACTTGAGAAATCCTGCTTAGAACCTAGGTGCGTCATATCCTTGTGTTCTAGTAGTTTTGTATCAAGAGCTTTCCATCTCTCTTGCTACATTCCATCTTCACTCTTTCCCCACTTTTCCCCTTCACTGAAACAACCCCCTTTCCACCATTCGGATCATTCCACCATTCACCACGAATTCTTCCTCACTTAGCTTGAAAGGAACGATCATTGACCGGGATCATATCAAGTGGTATCAGAGCAACCCTTCCAAAGCTAAGTTTTCTGATCCAGTCCGCCCTTGTTCATCATTTCAATATTTTTTTGACTCTTCATCTTCTGTCAAAAATATTTTTAAAATTATTGTTCATCACGGTTTTGATCTCTTGTTTAGCCACAAATTTTTTAAAAATAGTTTGGAATTTTTATAAAATTCTAATTTACCCAAGAACTACTTACTGCGAGAAATTTTGTTTTCAGGAGCAATGGCCGGGGAAGATGACCCGGAACCTTCAGCTGTACGTGCTCAGAGGATGTTGGTCGAAGCCCTCATGGCTGAGATGAAAAAAATGTTACAAGTTGAGGTAGACAAGATCAGGCAAAGCTATGAACAGAGAGATACAGAACAGAGACGCCAAGGCAAAGAAACCGTGAGAGAAGATGAACAAGAAGGGCAGGCTAGTGGACATCAGACTGATCAATACTACAAAAGCAGTAACTCCTCTAAAAGTGGCCGTAGAAGTTCTAGACAAGGCAGAGATCGTGTGCAAGACAACTTGGCTGGTCTCAAGTTGAAGATTCCCTCCTTTCACGGCAAGTGTGATCCAGATGCCTACCTTGAGTGGGAAACGAAGATAGAGCTGGTATTCAATGTTCAACATTACACTGAGGAGAACCGTGTTAAGGTGGCGGCCACAGAGTTCTACGACTATGCCCTAAGCTGGTGGGATCAACTCGTCACGACTAGAAGGAGAAACCAGGAGTATCCGGTTACAACTTGGAACGAGATGAGAAAATTGATGAGGAAACGGTTTGTTCCGAGCCATTACCATCGCGAGCTACATCAGAGGCTTCGGAGATTGACGCAAGGCAACCGTTCTGTGGAGGAATATTTTTAGGAAATGGAAACACTAATGCTTCGTGCAGCTATCTTGGAGGACAGTGAAGCTACGATGGCTAGGTTCCTCGGAGGCCTTAACCAAGAGATTCAGGACTGCCTAGAGACTGATGTTATTGCATATTGCATACATTTTTCTTACTCATAAGTTAGCTTTTCATGCGTTTGTATCATGTTTTAGGCTAGATTGCATCACTTAGGGTCCTAGAGCATTCTTGCATCAACATACGCATTTTCCTTGCATTTTGCATCACATTCAGGTTGTTTCTGGCTGCTTTGGAGTCGTGGAGGTTCGTGGACGTGCTGAAGCTGATGTAGCAGTTCGTGGGAGCTCGGAAATATGCTAAGGACCAGAGATCGAGGAGCAGATCGAGCATGGCCGGTCGATCTAGGAGTTGATCGACCAGAAGATCGAGCCAACTAGGCAATCCAAGGAGAATGATCGAGACGGAGATCGAGTGAAGCAATCGATCAATCGGTACGGACGTAAATGACGCCATGCAGAGCGAGAGACAGATCGAGTACACCACTCGATCCAGCCGAAGATCGATACCGAGATCGGATGCAACACTCGATTCGCCGAAGACACGATGTCCGGATATGATCGAGACCCAGATCGAGCCGAAGACACGATGTCCGGATATGATCGAGAGAACCACTCGATCTTGGAGTCGATTTCTGTCCTTTCAACCATTTTTGGCTGTTAGCGAAGGGGGGACCATTGGCTTGTTTGGGCATTTTAGGCAAGGCGGCGAGATGCCTTTTCGATAATTTTTATATCCTTATCCTTTCTTTCATGTTTTCTCTCTCGTTTTAGGAAGAACACCATTGTTGAACCAGTTTTTCCTTTGAAGCTTTTGTATTCGAATCTTTATCGTTTAATCCAGTTTTTCTTTCATGTTCATCGTTTCGTTTCATATGCTTTGCTTGATTTACTTTATGTGTAGTGAGTAGTTCCTTTGGGTTCAGGGTTGAGAGGATTAAGGGGTAGAAAAGGTTTCAATCTTGGGGTCTTTCTAAACGTTTTTAAAGGGCTATCTCTTCTAAGGTGTTGAAAGCTTAAAGCTTGAAGACTCTCACGCCAAGAGCTTCATGATCTGAGAGGTTCCTTACCTTGACAGGATTCAGGAGCCTCGGAAGATCACACCTTAGAGACTAGTTACCCCTTCCCAAAAGCCATGGAAGTTTGGGGGACTAGTTAAGCCATTTACTTGAAATCTGTTTTCCTTGCCTTTCGACCTCTCTTTCCACCAAAAGCCATGGGTTTGGAGGAGAGGATGAAAGAGTGATCTATACCGAAAGCCACAGATAGATCTCGTTTTGTTTTCAAGGCTTAGAGATCCTCACCAAGTGAGTCGATCTAAAGTCTTAAATCCAAGGTCGAACCTTTGAAACCCCTAACCATGAATCTCAACTCTAGGCCTTTCTTTTAGCATCTTTCGCTTGATACTTGATAGCATCCTGGTCATTAGCTTTACTGCATTTACATTTTTAGACGAGATCGATTGTTACTGCTCGATTTAGTGGTCGATCTCGTGGTCGATCCACTAGTCGAATTTTAATAATTCGAAGCTCTTTCCTTTGATTAATCTGTTTGTTTCTCGTGGTAGTTTCTTACTTTCTAGTATTTTTAAAATAGGTTTCACTCTGTTTAGGTTGCTGCATCTAGTTCTTAGATATTTTCTCATAAACTGTCTCATCTTGCTTAGATTTGCTTTAGTCCTTGCATTCTCTGTGCATTCTCTATCTCCTAGAAGTGGATTGACTCTCTCTTGCTTGCTATACTACGACGTTGCTTGCATTAGAGTTTGATAACCTCTCTGCATCATAAACCCGAGCTAGAAAATAGTTTATCAGAGACTCAGCATTACATCGACTTAGAGGAGATGCTTCACAAAGCAATGTTGTTTGAGCAACAAGTCAAGAGAAAAGGGTCGTACCGTTCGAGTTCTAGTACCGGACCAAACAGTCGGACAGTTTATCCGCAGGACGATAGAAACTCGTACCGGTCAGCATATCCGCAGAATCAGCCGAGAGAAGATAAGCCGATCAGTTCCAAATCCGAAATTGTCCAACCATATGGGAAAACTAAGTAGGCTAACACCAAGGCTCGTGATGTGAAGTGTTTCAAATGCCAAGGCCGAGGACATTACGCCAATGAGTGCATCAACAAACGTGTTATGGTGTTACTAGAAAATGGTGACATAGAATCAGAGGATGAGCAACAAGAAGAAACAGAGGAGGAACATGAGTTATTGCCAGTACAAGGAGGGTTGCTTGTAGCAAGAAGGACATTAACCGTGCAAAGCAAACCAGAAGAACAAGATCAGTGTGAGAATCTGTTTCATACTCGTTGCTTGGTTCAGGGAAAAGTTTGCAGTTTGATCATAGACGGTGGAAGTTGCGCTAATATGGCAAGCAGTATCATGGTTAAGAAGCTGAGTTTGCAAGCCACCCCTCACCCCAGCCCGTATAAGCTACACTGGTTGAATGACAAAAGAGAAATGAAGGTCACCGAACAAGTCTTAGTTCCACTGGCCATAGGAGAGTATAAAGATGAGATACTTTGTGATGTGCTACCTATGGAAGCAAGTCATATCCTGCTAGGGAGGCCGTGGCAATCTGACCGCCGGGTGATACATGATGGATTCTCCAGCCGGCACTCTTTTGAGTTTAAGGGAAAGAAGAACACTTTGATACCCATAACTCCTCAAGAAGTCTACAACGATCAGAAACACGCCTTGAGGTCAGCCAAACATTTAAACTTATTTGCTAAGGCTGGACAGGTTAAGAAAGCTTTATATTCCGAAACACCTATGCTATTATTTGTTTATAAAGAAACATTAACCACCATGGCTGATCTTACACCGGTGTATCCGAGTGAAATGCAAGCTCTTTTGCAGAACTATGAAGATGTCTTTCCAGAAGAGACACCAACGGGACTACCTCCCATCCGGGGTATAGAACACCAAATAGACTTCATGCCCGGGGCATCATTGCCAAACCGTCCCGCCTACCGTACCAACCCCGTGGAGACCAAAGAACTACAGAAGCAGGTGGATGAACTGATGGCCAAGGGACATATCCGTGAAAGCATGAGCCCTTGTGCAGTACCAGTCCTCCTTGTTCCAAAGAAAGACGGTAGCTGGAGGATGGGTGTTGACTGCCGTGCAATCAACAATATCACAGTGAAGTATCGCCATCCCATTCCTAGGCTAGATGACATGTTAGATGAATTGCATGGTTCTAATATTTTCTCCAAAATTGATTTAAAGAGTGGTTACCACCAGATCAGAATGAAAGAGGGAGATGAATGGAAAACCGCATTCAAAACCAAACATGGTTTATATGAATGGCTGGTTATGCCATTCGGATTGACTAATGCCCCTAGCACTTTTATGCGTTTAATGAATCATGTTCTTAGAGCGTATATAGGCATCTTTGTGGTGGTTTATTTTGATGACATCCTTGTTTATAGCAAAGGTCTAGAAGAGCATGTGGAACACATTAGACTTGTGCTTGATTTGCTTAGAAAAGAAAAACTATATGCTAACCTTAAGAAGTGTACTTTCTGCACTTCTAGTCTTGTTTTTCTTGGTTTTGTAGTAAGCTCAGAAGGAGTCAAAGTGGATGAGGAGAAAGTGAAGGCCATACGTGACTGGCCAAGTCCTAAGACCGTAGGAGAAGTAAGGAGTTTCCATGGCCTAGCCGACTTTTATAGGAGATTTGTGAGGGACTTTAGCACTATAGCTGCCCCACTCACTGAAGTCATCAAAAAGGAAGTTGGGTTCAAGTGGGAAACGGCTCAAGAAGAGGCTTTCCAAAGCCTAAAAGAGAAGCTTACTAACGCCCCTGTCCTTATATTGCCTAATTTCCTAAAGACTTTTGAGATTGAGTGTGATGCCTCATGAATAGGTATTGGCGCTGTTCTAATGCAAGAGAAGCAACCCATAGCATTTTTTAGTGAGAAGCTTGGAGGAGCCATGCTCAACTATCCAACATATGATAAGGAGTTGTACGCCTTGGTGAGAGCCTTACAAACGTGGCAACACTACCTCTGGCCTAAGCAATTTATCATTCACACGGACCATGAGTCCCTCAAACACCTCAAAGGTCAGCAAAAGCTCAACAAAAGGCACGCAAGGTGGGTTGAATTCATAGAAACCTTCCCATATGTCATAAAGTACAAACAAGGTAAAGACAATGTGGTTGCTGATGCATTGTCAAGAAGGTACACTCTTCTCACTACTTTAGAAGCTAAGTTGCTTGGATTTGATCAGCTTAGAGAGCTATACAAAGATGATGATGATTTTTCAGAAATTTTTGCTTCTTGTTTCAAATCTCCTTCGGGTAAATTCTTTAAACAAGATGGGTTTCTCTTCTCTGAGAACCGTCTTTGTGTACCTAATTGTTCTATGAGAGATTTGTTTATCAGGGAAGCACACGGAGGCGGTTTAATGGGTCACTTTGGCGTAGCAAAAACCTTAGAAGTAGTGAAAGATCATTTCTATTGGCCACACATGAGACGGGATGTGGAGAGAATTTGTGGGAGATGCAATACTTGTAAACAAGCCAAGTCCACCAAAATCACGGTTTGTACTCACCCTTACCCATACCCTCTCATCCGTGGAATGACATTTCCATGGACTTTGTTTTAGGCTTGCCTAGAACAAAGACAGGTAAGGACTCTATTTTTGTTGTAGTGGATAGATTCTCTAAGATAGCTCATTTTATTGCTTGTCATAAGACAGATGATGCTTTGCATATAGCCAATCTTTTTTTTAAAGAAATAGTTCGCATTCATGGTATGCCTAAGTCCATTGTTTCGGATAGAGACACTAAGTTCCTTAGTTTCTTTTGGAAAACCTTATGGTCTAAGCTAGGAACTAAGCTTATGTTTTCTACTACTTGTCATCCGCAAACTGATGGTCAGACCGAGGTAGTAAATAGGACTTTGGGTACTTTGTTGAGAGCTTTGATTAAAAAGAACCTTAAGTCTTGGGAGGATTGTTTGCCGCATATAGAGTTTGCATATAACCATGCTGTGCATTCTGCTTCTAAGTATTCACCTTTTCAGATTGTTTATGGGTTCAACCCCACTTCGCCTTTGGATTTAATGCATTTACCTTTGAGTGAAAGGATAAGTATGGACGGAAAGAGAAAAGCCGACTTGGTCAAACTAATACATTTGGATGCTAAGAAGAACTTAGAAGAGAAGACTAAGCTATATGCCAAACATGCGAATAAAGGAAGAAACAAGGTGGTTTTTGAAGCTGGTGATCAAGTGTGGGTACATCTAAGGAAACAGCGCTTCCCAGCAGAAAGAAAATCCAAGTTGATGCCATGGATTGATGGTCCTTTTACAGTTACAAAGAAGATCAACGACAATGCCTATCAACTTGACCTCCAAGGTAAGTACCCTATTAGCTCAAGTTTTAACATTACTGATTTACTTCCTTATGTTGCAAATGAGTTGGATTTGAGGTCAAATCCTTTTCAAGAAGGAGGGGATGATATGAGTATGGGGACACCTAACCTAGAAGATGAGCTTGTAGCCGTTGGACAACAAGATCAAGACCAGAAGGAGGTTGAAGAAGTTCTTAAGATGCAAGGAGGCCCAATGACTCGAGCTAGGACTTAGGCATTTCAAAATGCCTTAGAGGTTCTACTTAATCAGTTTAAGTATGAATCAAGTACTAAGGAGGCTACACGTTCCACACTGGTCTGCATTGTAGTCGGGGACTAAGCTAGTGGGTTTGTGGGATACTTTGTGCTCTTTTTCCCTTAATGAGTTTTGTCCCATTGGGTTTTCTCACTAAGGTTTTTAACGAGGCAAGTATTCCCACAATGTCATTGCCCATTTAGCTTGGCCTTGTTCCAAGCCCACTTCTTCCTACCATCCGTGGCTTGGATGTGTCTAGGTTCTTTTCCTTGTTTTTAGTTGTGTCTTTCTTGTAGTTTGTGATATTTTGAACAAGAGTCATGCATGGTTAGTCAAGGGGGTTTGTCCCAAGACCAACTTATTGCTCTCTTGTTGACCGTTCTTCTTCCTCTCTCTCTTCTCCTCTTAAAACCGTGAGTTAGTTGTTTCTGTGGTTTCATCTATCTTTTGAATAAAATCTCTTTTGCAAAATAGATCATCTCTCTTGGTGCGTCATATCCTTGAGAAATCCTGCTTAGAACCTAGGTGCGTCATATCCTTGTGTTCTAGTAATTTTGTATCAAGAGCTTTCCATCTCTCTTCCTACATTCCATCTTCACTCTTTCCCCACTTTTCCCCTTCACTGAAACAACCCCCTTTCCACCATTCGGATCATTCCACCATTCACCACGAATTCTTCCTCACTTAGCTTGAAAGGAATGATCATTGACCGGGATCATATCAAGGAGGCCATTGCTAATATCGATCTAATTACGGATATAATGGCCGGGACAGTGAAGGTTGAAGAAGAATTGACTAAGTAGACGCGCAAGGCTGACAGTTATGAAGGGAAGCTCAAAGGGCTGGTTGTTTCTGATATGACTCTAACCAAACTGGATGTTCCCCAGGTTTCTGATGATTCCGTTCGGATGGAGGTGGATCCTGTCACCAACATGCCTACTGGCTTGGATGAATACGACAGTAAAGGCAGCAAGGGTGCTCCGGGTGGTGACTGTGGTGAGAAGGGCGATGGCGCAGAAGGGTCCAGAACCGGCGTTCAGGATGAGGCCGAACTCGGGTCTGGTACGGGGAAAGGCCGTGATGACACTCTCCCGCCTACGGAGTAATCCCGACGATTTCTCGCCTTCCCTCTTTTTCTTTTTGTTTTAGACTTTTGCACGGGAGGGTTTTTATCCTTGAACTCAGTTTGTCTTTTGTTATGTTTGTTTTCCCTTGGTCGCGAGCACTTTTGGTTCGCGACATAATCTGGTTTTTGTTTGCCTCGGAAGGCTTTTCTTTCTTAATTGAATTCCGTGTTTAGGAACTTTCGTGCCTTGCGTACTTTGATTCTGTCTTCGATTATTTACTCGAATTTTATCTTGTGGCTAGGATTATTGGTGTGTCCAGTTGTCTTGTTTCGTGTTGAATTTTCGCAGGCTGTCTCGAAGGCGGGCGTTAGCTCGTGTGGCTTTGCATTTTTCTCGAGCTGCGGAGGCCGAGTATTTGTATTGGTTTCAGAATAGTAGTCAGCCTTGACAATGCTTTTAGTGCGAGCTGAAGCTCGATACGTTGTCCGACTCGAGTTTGTTTGGGCTGTAGTACTTGTGATAAAGCAGGTTATTATGCAAACATTTGTTCGGGGCATGTAAGAGATGAGCTCGTGGGGGTGTTGTCTGGCTAGACGTTTTTTAGCGGATCGTCGTTGATCCCGAGTACTCGTTTATGCCTATTTGTCCGCACGTCGTATTAAGAGACTATGAACTTGGTTAAATTTCGGAGGCTTGTAGCCTGGCTTATATATAAAAAGGATTTGCGTACACAATGCACTACAAAAATGCAAACAAAGGTTTCGAAGATTGGGGCTGGACTCTAGGGATGAGCTGCCTACGTACCCCGCCAGGGGATCAAGCCTTGTCGTAGTTCAATTTTGGGACTATTTCAGGAATAGTATCGTTTGAGGTTCATGGAATTCCATGGACGCAGTTCGGCTTTTCTCCTCTTTTGATCGAAGAGTCTATAGACGCTGGGGCGAACTACTTCAGTGACCTAGTAGGGACCTTCCCAATTGGCCCCTAATTTTCCACCTGTTCTGCACGTTTTGTCGAAGACTTTTCGAAGTACTAGATCGTCGACTTTAAACGTCCATTCTTTCACGTTTGAGTTATAGTAGCGGGCTGTGGCCTGCTGATAGCTCTGGATGCGGACTAAAGCTTGATCTCATTTTTCTTCGATTATGTCTAGTTTGTCTCTAAGCATCTCTTCGCTGAGTTCTGCGTTGATTGGACAGAGCTGTCGTCGGAGGGTTGGAACTCTGAGTTCGGTTGGGATCACGGCTTCCATCCCGTAGGCCAGCGAGAAAGGTGTTTCTTTAGTTGCTTTGTGGGGTGTGGTCCTACAGGCCCACAGGACCGCATTCAGCTCGTAAGACCACATTTCCTTCCTAGCATCTAGCCTTTTCTTGATGTTATTCATTATTGTTTTATTCATCGCTTCTGCCTGGCCGTTTCCCTGCGGGTACATGGGTGTGGAGTAGGATATCCATATATGCCACGTTTTGCAGAAGTCCCTGAAGGCTTTTGATATAAATTTCGGGCCGTTGTCCGTTACGATCTCGTACAGGAGGCCGTGTCTGCATATTATATCTTGCCATATGAAGTCTTGTACGTCGACTTCAGTTGTTTGCTGGTAGGCTCTTGCTTCTACCCATTTGGTGAAATAGTCTGTTAAGACCAGCACGAACCTTAGCTGTTTTGGTCCCGAGGGGACCATTGGCCCTATGATACCCATAGACCATCTCAAGAATGGGTATGGGGCACTGATGGACGAGAGGTTTTCAGTTGGTTGATGGATTGCTGGCGCGTGCTTCTGGTAGTCGTCGCATTTGGCAGCATAGCTTTCGCAGTCCGCAACCAGCGTTGGCCAGAAGTAGCCATGTTTCTTGATCCATATGGCCAAGGCTTGTCCACTGGAGTGGCTGCCACACACACCATGGTGAGTGGTGGACAGGATGGCCATGATTTCCATGCCGTGGATACATCTGTAGTACGGCTCTGATAAGCTGCGTTTGTATAGCTTTTCTTCGATTATACAGTAGCGGGAGCTTTTAGTTCTCAGTTTTCGGGCTTCCCACTTGTCGTCGGGCAAGGTGTCGTTTTGGATGTATACGAAGATCGGGATTTGCCAGTCTGAGCGGGCGTGGAAGTCTTCGTCCGTGACGAACCATCTGTCGGTGCTAGTTGCATTCGATATGGTTTGCTCGTTCGCATCAGGGTCCGCACCCGCTGCATCCGTTTCGGTTGTCGACGCGGGCTTGTTGGAAGGTTCGTTCGGGCTGGCTGATGGCTTGTCTTATATGGCTAATCCTTCGCCGGCTGCCGTTTTAACGGCTATGTTAATGCTCGGTTTTTTTATTCCTTCCACGGGTATGATCCTTTTGACCACTGGGTCTGAGGTCGATGCCAGGGATGCCAGGGCATCTGCTGAGGTGTTCTCACCGCGGGGAATCTTCGTTAGCTCGAAGCTGTCGAATTGTTTCGTCAGTTCGCGGATGACATGCAGGTATGCTTCCATTTGTTCGTCCTTTGTTTCGTACGTTCCATCGAACTGGTTCGTAACGAGTTGGGAATTGCTGCGGGCTTCCACCTCTCGGGCTCCGATCCCGAGGGCGAGCCGTAGCCCGGCGATTAAAGCCTCGTACTCGGCTTCGTTAGTTGACGCTTCGAAGCCGAGACGGAATGATTCTTCTAGTATTTCACTGGTGGGGGAGGCCAGCCTGATTCCTACCCCAGAACCCTGTTTGGAGGATGCCCCCCATCTGCGGCTTGTGGCGATAGCTCGATGATGAAATCTGCTAGGACTTGTGCTTTAGCGCAGGTCCTAGTGCGATATTCTATATCATACTTGCTTAGTTCGATAGCCCACTTTGTTAGCCGTCCTGACTGGTTCGGGGTGTGCAAAATTGTGCGCAACGGTTGCGAGGTCATGACGACGATAGAATGAGACTGGAAGTATAGTCTATGTTTGCGAGCTGCCGTAACCAAAGGTAGTGCCAGTTTTTCTATGGCTGGGTATCTTGTTTCTGCATCTATTAGGGTCTTGCTGACGTAATAGATGGGCTTTTCCTCGTTCTGTTCTTCTCTCACTAGCACCCCGCTTACCGCAGCGGGTGATACCGCGAGGTAGAGGTATAGCGGTTCTCCTTCTACCGGCTTAGCTAGTATCGGGGGTTCGCTTAGATACGACTTGAGCTGCTGTAATGCTTCTTCGCATTTATCGTCCCACTAGAACTTTTTATTAGCTTGTAGCAGGTGATAGAATGGGAGGCATTTATCTGTTGATCTGGAGATGAAGCGGTTAAGAGCTGCTATTCGGCCAGTTAACCTTTAGACTTCTCGAGTGGTCTTAGGTGAAGGCATTTCGAGAAAGGTTGTGATTTGTTTGGGGTTTGCCTCGATTCCCTCTTCGGTTACGAGGTAACCTAGGAATTCTCCTGAAGCTACTCCGAACGAGCATTTGGCGGGGTTGAGTTTCATCCCGTATTGGTTGAGGATTTTGAAGCATTCCCTGAGCTGGGCTACGTTGTTTTCTTCTCTGGAGGACTTGACAAGCATGTCGTCGATATACACTTCCATGGATTTGCTCAGCTGATCTGCGAACATTCTGTTTACTAGTCTTTGATAGGTGGCTCCGGCGTTCTTTAGTCCGAATGGCATGACTTTGTAACAGTATGTGCTGCGGTCTGTTATGAATGAGGTTTTCTCCTGATCTTCTGGATTCATAAGGATCTGGTTGTAGCCCGAGAAAGCGTCCATGAAGGATAACAGCTCGTGACTGGCAGTGGCCTCGACGAGCCGAGCTCGTGCTCTTTCTGTAATTGCTATACCGGGGAGTTCGCGGTTTGTTTGTAACAATTAAGGTAACACATCCTGGTATTCTTCTGACTACCGAAGATTGTTTGGGTTCCTTTCAGAGATGGGAACTTCACGCACTGGTGGTAAGTGGAAGGTACTGTTTTCATGGCGAAAATCCAGGGGCGTTCTAGGATAGCGTTGTATGGCGCTTGGCAATCTACCACTACGAATTCAACGTTTTTTAGCACTGACCCGACCTTTACCTGTAGTCGGATCGTGCCGAGAGAAATTGTTGTGTCTCCGGCAAATCTGGTGAGGAGTGTGACTGTGTTGTTTAGTGCTGAGTTTGAGAAGCCCATTTTTTTGAATGATTCGTAGAACAGGATGTCGACCGAGCTTATGGTGTCTATCATTATTCTTGAGAGCTCGAATCCGGCTACATCAAGACGGATGACGAGTGCGTCGTCGTGCGGCTTATCTAGGCCCAGGGTCTCGCTTTCGCGGATGCTTATGCAGTGGTCTGGGCCATCTAGATTGGTTTATGGTCGTGACTTGGATTCAGCTTTTCGCTGAAAAGCTTTAATTGAGTTAATGGAGTTTCTGCAGAATAGGGAGCCTCCAGAGATGAAGTTTATCTGCTTCGGGGCGGTAGCCCCTACACCCTCCCGGCAAAGCCGTAGGTTTTGTAGGCATTGGCATAAAGTCTTTTTTGGGGCAGGAGGGAGGGGGGGGGGGGGGGGGGGGGGGTTGTGATCGACTTCATCGGGCCTCCGCATATGCTAGAGCTGAAGATCGTTTTGATTCTTTGTTTGGCTGCTGGAGGGGGCGATTGTTCGCCCCTCTCCGACCTGTCTCGTTTGCATTTGGTGGCCTTGGTCTTAGGCGTCTTTTTGGGTTTTGGGGGAGTGTCGGAGGGGTTTTCCTCCTCGGAGGATTCCTGCTCGGGGTTGTCTTCGTTGCTTTGCGGTTTTTTTGCTGCAGCTAGTAGGCGGGGTGCTGCGCGGCATTCTTCAGTGGAGTGCCCTTTGCGCTTGTGGTGTTTGCAGAATTTACTGGCATCGTACTCGGATCGTTTGTCCGGGTTCGGACTATCGATTGTGAACAATTGCTGATTTCTACCTGCGGGTTCCCTTTTGGGGTTTCTTTTTTGCGAGCTCAGACTTTGAGCTAAGAGGCTGGCATCGTGCTGCTTATGTTCGAATGCTCTCGTTTCTTCTGCTTTTGTGAAAAACATGGCTAGGTGCAATGCGTCGTTTAGCGAGGTGATGCACCTGATCGAGAGTTCCAGCTTGAGGCCGGATGCGTACCAGAGTCTGTCCTTGAGGGCTTCAGGTGCTAACCCTTCATTGAGGTTGGGGATTTTGTATCTTATTTCTTTGAACCTTGTCAAGAAACTTCGTAGCGGTTCATTTTCGCCTTGCTTTAGCCTGTACAGGTCGGCCTCGGTGGTTTTCGTTTCGATGAACACCGAGTACTGCTTGAGGAATACTGATACGAACTGGGTGAAGTTATTGATGGAGATGCTTTCCAAGCTTGCAAACCATTCTTGCGCTGGTCCCACGAGTATTTCGGCAAACAGTCTGCAGTAGCCGGAGTTTTTTTTGTTATCGTCGAGTCGAGCTCGGGCTGCCACGTGGTTGAAGAGCCTGATGTGTGCCTTTGGGTCTGTTTGCCCTGTGTATTCCAGGAATTTTATCCTTCCGGTATCGTAGAGGTTGGCGTTTGCTATCCTGGCGACGAAGGGTGTTCGCCTCGTTTCTTCGATGGCGAGGTCGATGTCTGGTGCGGAGCTCGTTGTTGTATGCATGAAATCTCTCATTCTGCGGAGCTCCGCATTTTGCATCTCGATATGTCTTTGGACAGATTCTATATCTGTTACCCTTCGAGGGTTGATTTGGTCGAGGTGGTCAGTAGGGTGTTGCTGGGCAGCTCGTTCTTGTGAGCCATCGTTTAGCTGGATGGCGGGATGGTCGTCTTGCCTTGCATGCATTTCCCGAGAGTGGGTTCTGAGTGTTTCGAGATCTGCTGTTTCGGAGCGGGGGTCCGAAGGTATTCTGGACGGACTGGGGAGTTGCGATCCAAGACGAGGTAGAGGCGGAGGGAATATTTCCTGGTTCCCACGGGCTGTTGCCCTGCTGGGGCTCGGATCGTTGGGGTTGCTGACTCCTTGTCGTGAGGTAGAAGGTGCGATATGCTGCCTTCTGTTTTCTGGGGTTGCAAATGCCTGGGAGAAGTCCAGATGCACTCTAGGTCACGTATTAACCAACTCTGAGAACAAGCGTAAAAGCCCCGCCGGGCAACCATGTTCGAAAATTAAATTTAAAAAGAGGAAGGGAAAGAGAAAGGAGCCACGGTCATCCATCAGGCTAACCACTTGCCTTCTCATCGTCGTCCTCCCTCCTCGCCTCGTTACTTCCTCCTTCCTCCACGTTTGTACCAAACTGATTAAGGCCAACAAGCGCGCCTGAAACCGGGTCGACGTTCATAGCCATCGAGTCCTCCGAGATCACGGGGAGATTGAGCTTGCTGATCGAGAAATCTGAGACCTGGGCAGCCTTAAAAGCCACTCCCAAGTCCTCCTCTTCTTTGGTCACCCTCTCCAGCTCCTCCTCAACAGTAGTGGCCTTCGCGGCGAGCTGCTTGATATTACTGTATATTTTGTGTATTTTGCATGCATTTAAGATAGTTTCTCATGCATTCACCTTGCATATTAGGCTAGTTTGCACCACTTTAGGTCCTCGAGCACTTTTGCATTATCATTCACATGTTTCTAACATTATGCATTATATTCAGGTTGTTTTTGGACACTTTGGAGCTTTGGAGGATTCGTGGACGGGCTAAGGCTCGTGAGGAAGCTTATGGATGCTTGGAGAACTCAACCACTCAGCTAAGGACCCGAGATCAAGTAGCGGATCAAGCAAGGCAGGTCGATCTAGATGAGATTGACCAGAAGATCGAGCGCACCAAGTCGATTCAAGAGGAATGATCGAGATCAAGATCGAGAGAGGAGATCGATCTGGAGTACGGACGTAAAGGACGCCATGCAGATCGAGAACCAGATCGAGCTTCCAACCCGATCGACACAAGATCAACTCAGAGATCGACCCAAGCCATCCAATCCAAGACAAAGATCGAGAGCCAGATCGAGCTTCCAGCCCGAACCCAGACAAAACCTTATCTGACCAGCTATCTTTGGCGGCTAGCGAGGGGGGACCAGCTAACGGTTTAGTCATTTTTGGCAAAAGCAGCCATTCGCTTTCACTATCTTCATTCTGTCTTTTCTGTTTTCTCTCTAAGTTAGGCGATTCACCATTGTTGAAGAACTTAAGCTTTTCAGTTTTTAAACCTTTGAATCTTTGAATATCAATCGAGTTTTTCCTTTAATCATGCTTAGCTTCTTATTAATCGCTTTTGCTTCGTTCTCAGACATGTGTAGTGAGTAGTCGTTTCGGGTTTTAGGGTTGAGGAGATTCAAAAGGGTTGAAAGGGTTTAAAGCCTTGTGTTTTTTCTTTGTTTTTCATGCCTTCTCTTCTAGGATCTTGGGATCTTAAAGCCTAGAGAGCCTCGGAAGAGGTCTCTATGATCAAAAGTCTATCTTACCTTGACATGATTCAGATGTCCTGGAAAACCAGATCCTAGAGGCTAATCCTTCCTTTCCCACATGCCATGGTTGTTTAGGGGATTAGCTAGGTCAATATTTAAAATATGTGTTTCTTGCTCTTCGATCTCTTTTTCCACCAAACGCCATGGGTTTGGAGAAGAGATCGAGGAAGTGAACCATACCACACGCCATGGATGGTTCTTGTTTTGTTTTCAAGGCCTAGAGAACCTCACAAAGTGAGTAGATCTAAATGTTTTCAAACCAAAGCTTAAGCCTTTGAGATCCTTGAATATGATCCTCGACCATGGACCCTTCTTTTTAGTGTTTTAAACCTCTGTTAATCATTCGCTTGTCATTTAGTTTTCATCATGTTCGTTAGAAGTCATTTGCTTGAAGTTGTTTGTTAGATCGATTCATTCTGCTCGATCCTGTGGTCGATTCACTGATCGATTTTTAGTTTTTAGTAGCTTTGCATTTTTATTCTTTTGCTTGTTCCTCGTGGTAGTTAACCCTCTTCCAGGGATTTTAAAATTGTTTTGGGTTGCATTTGATTGCTGCATTTAGTTTTCCTTGAATTTACCTATTATTTTACTATTGTGCTTAGATTTGCTCATTCCCTTGCATTCTTAGTGTACTTCCTACTCCTAGGTGTGGATTGATACCTCACTTGCATGCTATACTACGTCTCAGTGTTGCATTTGAGTTTGATAACCTCTCCTGCTTACAACGACTCTCTAAAAACCTGTTATCAAATGGCGCCGTTGCCATCTTAGGTTGCTAGGAAGCATTAAGATTTGGGGTTTAGTAAAGACTAAGCCTTTACTTTAAGTTTGGTTACTAATCTCTCTGCCTTCCCTCTTGTGTATTTCAGGTACATGAATTTGTGTTCTAGGGGTGACAACAACTTACTTACACCCCTAGACAATATTCACCAACTTGGCCACTCAAGAACAAGAAGAGAAAGAGAGCAAGCTAGAGCTTTTGAGGAGATAGTTCAAGCCTGCTCAGTCCAATTTGCAACAATGGCTGAGCAAGAACATCCAGAAGGACCTCCACCAGCTCACGGTGCTGTAGGAAGGGGCAATGGAAACCCCATCCACGCGGCTAGACCCCCACGGATCATTGGTGCTGGAGATGCTCCTAATACGCATCACAACCGCTTTGGGATCACTCCTCCACCGGTCCAAAACAGTAACTTCGAGATCAAGCCAGGGTTTGTTCAGATGGTGCAAAATAACAAGTTTTATGGGTTAGCTTTGGAGGACCCATTGGCGCATCTAGACAACTTTGAGCAGCTTTTTGGAATGCTTAAGATAAATGGCATCTCGGAGGACAGCTTCAAGCTGCGTTTGTTTCTCTATTCCCTCTGTGACAAAGCATGACATTGGGGGAAGACTCTTCCCCAAGGCACTATCACTTCTTGGGTTGACTGTAAGAAAGCCTTCCTATCAAAGATTTTCTCAAGCTCTCGGACAGCAAGGTTGAGGAGTGAGATCAGTGGCTTCACTCAAAGACAGAATGAGTCATTCAATGAGGCTAAGGAGCGTTTCAAAGACTATACTATAGCTTGTCCTCACCATGGCTTCAGTGAAGAGACCCTCTTGAGTACCATATACCGCAGAGCTCTTCCAAAGATCAGATTACTACTTGACACGGCAAGCAAAGGAAACTTCCTTGGCCAAGAAGTAGGCGAAGGTATAGAGCTCATTGAGAACCTGGCATTAAGTGATGGGAACTATTCAAAGGATTACGACCGTGCTCCAAGAGGAGCTGATCTTGAAGCTAAAAAGAAAGAAATGAAGTCTCTCCATGAGAAGATAGATAAGCTAATGCTTGCAAACCAAAAGCATGTACATTTTGTTGGGGAAGCTGCAAATGTCTTGGATGAGCTAGAGCAATGCCAAGAAGAAGAAGCTAATTGGGTTGCTGATCAGAACTACAAGCCACAAGGCTACTCTCAAGGCTACCAAGGCAACAACAATTTGTCTTACCGAAGCACAAACGTGGAGAACCCTAAAGATCAGGTGTACCCTCCTCAGCAAGCAAAACCCTTTGTACCTTATAACAAGGGTTTTCAAGCGAATCGGCAAGGGAACTTCCAAGGTCAGCAGCAGCAGCAAGGCAACAAAGGTTAAACTCCTATGTTTCCTCCCGGCTTTGTTCCTCAACAACAACCAATGCAACCGCAACAACAAGATCCGTTCCAAGCTATGTTCCAGCAGTTGCTTCAAGGTCAAGCTTCCACTAATCAGAAGTTTGCCAAGATGAACAACCGCCTTGACTCCTCTCTCACTGACGTCTCAACTCAGATTACAAACCTAAACAATAAGATCAAGCAGTTAGAGAAAGGAAAAGCTACTACAAGTGGTCAGAACAGTTTACCGGGCAAGTGTGAGCAGAATCCCAAGGAATACGCCAACGCCATTACACTAAGGAGTGGCAAAGAACTTCCTCCGCAAGTTGCTGCTAAAGACAATGAGGACATTGTGGTTCAAGAGGGGGAGGATAAGCTTTCAGCTGATGAAGAGATCAACTTTGATAATGTGTGGATTGAGAGACCAAGGAAGGGTAAAGAGGTTGCTGTAGAGAAGAAAGTGGAGAAAGCTACTAAGGAGAAGGATATTTATGTACCTCCATCGTATGTGCCTAAGCTTCCTTTTCCTGGCCGCTTCAAGAAACAGCTTATAGAGAAGCATAGAATCTTGTTTGAGAAGCATCTAAGGGATGTAAAGATCAAGCTTCCTCTTGTTGATTGCCTAGCCATGATGCCGAAGTGTGCTAAGTTCTTCAAAGACACTCTAAAAAGAAGAACAAGGAGAGTAAAGAAGTCTTGGTGCTTAGCGAAGAGTGTAGCGCCATCATTCACAAGGAGATTGTTCCTAAGAAGCTAGGAGATCCAGGATCCTTCACCATTCCTTGTGCTTTGGGTCCATTGAAGTTCAAGAGCTGGTTATGCGATTTGGGTGCAAGTATCAATCTCATGCCCCATTCTATAGCAAAGAAGCTTGTTAGCAGATAGAAGCGTGAGACTTCCAGTGGGTTTGCTAGAAGATCTTCCAGTGAGAATAAGCGACGTCAATGTACCAACTGACTTTGTTGTGCTTGAGATGGATGAAGAGCCTAAAGATCCGCTTATACTAGGAAGACCGTTCCTTGCAACCGTCAGAGCAATCATTGATGTCAAGAATGGGAAGATAGCTCTACACTTGGGCAAGGACATAAAGCTGGATTTTGATGTCAACGAGTTTCTTAAGAAGCCGACCATAGAAGGGCAAGCATTCTACATAGAAACGTTAGATGCCTTGGCGGATGAACTGCTAGAAGAGCTTGCACAAGAGGATCACTTGAAGCTGGCATTGACTAAGGAGAGAGGAGAGTACGGTTTCTTGGATCAGAGGACTCAGGAGTAAGTTAATCTCCTTGACTCTAGAAAAGTTGTGTTAGAAGATGAAGGCGGATGCCTAGAGATCGATCAGGCAATCGAGAAGATCACTTGATCCAACACAGCAATCGACAAGAAGATCGAGGATACTGGTCGATCCGGAGAAGAGAATGACTCAGACACTCGATCTACTACTCCATCCCAATCAAATCGAGTAAGTGATCGACTTGAGTGCAGTCGATCCAGTAAAACAATCGATGGGAAGATCGAGAGAAGCCAGTCGATCAGTATAGAGAATGAGACATGGACTCGATCTCCTGCTCGATCCCAATAAAATCGAGTAGGAGAATCGAGTGAAGTTGCTCGATCCGGACCAGAACGAGTGCAAGATCGATCTTGGAGGGGACAACGGTTCAAGAAAGCAGTCTTTTGGGTCATGACTCGGGTTCTAAGGAGGCTACTAAGGATGGAAACATCAACAACAGCCACGAGAAGGATTGGAGCGAGCTGCTAGCCCCAAAGGTGAACCTAAAGGAGCTCCCAAAAGGGCTAAGGTATGCTTTCTTAGGGCTTAATGATACCTACCCCATGATTGTGAATGAGAATTTAAGTTATGATGAGTTGCACTCGCTCCTCAATGAGCTGAGAAAGTATGGGAAGGCCATTGGGTACTCTCTAACTGACATCGAGGGCCTTTCACCAATGCTTTGCACTCATAGGATTCACTTAGATAATGAGAACTTTTCCTCTATTGAACATCAAAGGCGTTTAAACCCGAATTTGAAAGAGGTAGTAAAGAAATAGATTCTTAAGTTGTTAGAGGCTGACGTGATCTATCCCATAAGTGACAGCACGTGGGTTTCTCCTGTACATGTGGTGCCTAAGAAGGGAGGGATCACGGTCATTAAGAATGATAAAGGTGAATTGATACCTACTAGGACTATCACAGGTCACCGTATGGGTATAGACTATAGGAAGCTTAATCTTGCTACTAGAAAGGATCATTTTCCTTTACCTTTTATTGATCAAATGCTTGAGAGGCTTGCTAATCACCCTTACTATTGTTTTCTTGATGGTTATAGTGGATTTTTTCAAATACCAATCCATCTAAAGGATCAAGAGAAGACGACCTTTACCTGCCCTTATGGCACCTTCGCATATCGAGGGATGCCATTCGGGTTGTGTAACGCACCGGCTACGTTTCAGCGGTGTATGATGTCGATCTTCTCTGATCTAATCGAAGAGATGGTAGAAGTGTTTATGGATGACTTCTCTGTATATGGTGCGTCTTTTTCTGCTTGTTTGCTGAATCTTTGCAAGGCACTAAAGCGTTGTGAAGAGACGAATCTTGTGCTTAATTGGGAGAAGTGTCACTTCATGGTGAAGGAAGGGATCGTGCTTGGCCACAAGATATAAGAGAAGGGCATAGAGGTTAATAAAGCTAAGGTTGAGGTCATGATGAGTCTTGAGCCGCCGGTTAATGTCAAAGGAGTACAGAATTTCTTAGGCCACGCAGGCTTCTACAGGAGATTCATAAAGGATTTCTCCAAGATAGCAAGGCCCCTCACACGGTTGTTATGCAAGGAAGCTGACTTTGTGTTTGATGAGGATTGTCTTCGTGCTTTCATGACCATCAAGGAAGCTCTTGTATCCGTGCCAATAGTGCAAGCACCGGAGTGGACTCTACCATTCGAGATCATGTGTGACGCGAGCGACTACGCCGTGGGAGCTGTTCTTGGTCAGAGGAAAGACAAGCGGTTGCATGTCCAGCCGTACCTTGGATGACACGCAAGTGAAGTATGCTACAACCGAGAAGGAGTTGCTGGCCGTTGTGTTTGCTTTTGAGAAGTTCAGGTCATACCTCGTAGGCTCTAAGGTTGTTGTCTACACAGATCACGCAGATTTGAGGTACATCTATTCCAAGAAAGACACTAAACCGAGGCTCTTAAGGTGGATTCTCCTTCTACAAGATTGATATGGAGATCAAAGACAAGAAGGGGATAGAGAATGGTGTTGCTGATCACCTCTCTAGGATGAGAGTCAATGAAGCTTTGCCACTTGATGATTCACTTCCTGAAGAGCAGCTCATGATGATCACCTCGACGGTATGTGAGAAGCTTGAAGATAAGTTTGAAGAAGCTTTGAGTTTCAAGGAAGAAGACTTACCTTGGTATGCTGATATAGTAAACTACTTAGCTTGTGGAGAGGAGCCTACTCACCTTGATCATTACCACAAGAAGAAGTTTATGAGAGATGTCTCCCACTACTTTTGGGACGAGCCATACTTGTACAAGAGGGGCGTAGATAGGTTGTATAGGAGGTGTGTAACAAGGGAACAAGCTAAAGACGTACTCCTCCATTGTCACGGTTCATCATACGGTGGTCATTTCGCTTCTTTCAAGATCGCTACAAAGGTGCTACAAGCGGGTTTCTGGTGGCCAACCATCATTTAGGATGCTCATGAGTTTGTCAAGAGTTGTGAAGCGTGTCAAAGGGCAGGAAACATCACCAAGAAAAACGAGATGCCTCGGGTTCCTATCTTTGAAGTTGATGTCTTTGAGGCATGGGGGATAGATTTTATGGGTCCATTCCCATCTTCATACGGCAACAAGTTCATCTTAGTGGCGGTTGACTATGTATCTAAGTGGGTTGAGGCTATAGCTTCCCCAACAAATGATGCAACAGTAGTGATCAAGCTCTTCAAGACCATCATATTCCCACGGTTTGGAGTCCCCAAGGTGGTAATCAGTGACGGTGGAAGCCATTTCATCAACAAGGTGTTTGAAAACCTCTTAAGGAAGTATGGTGTGAAGCACAAGGTAGCTACACCTTATCATCCTCAAACGAGTGGGCAAGTAGAGGTCTCAAACCGGCAGATCAAGGGTATAATCAAGAGGACAGTTGGTACTACTCGGAAGGATTGGGCGGCTAAGCTAGATGATGCTTTGTGGGCATACCGGACCGCTTTCAAAACCCCCATTGGTACTACTCCTTTCACTCTTCTATACGGCAAGGCATGTCACCTTCCTGGTGAGTTGGTGTATAGGGCACTATGGGCAGTGAAGCAGCTGAACTACAACCTCAAGACAGCTCAAGAGAAGCGGTTTATCCAGCTACACGAGCTAGATGAGCTATGGTTGGATGCATGCGACAGTGCTAAGATCAACAAGGAGCAGACTAAGGTGGTTCACGACAAGAAGCTTGTTCACAAGGAGTTAAGAGAAGGCAGTCTGGTGCTACTCTATGACTCGAGGTTGAAGCTGTTCCCGGGCAAGCTCAAATCAAGGTGGTGTGGATCGTTTGAGATCATAGAGGTTCTACCCTACGGAGTGGTTACATTGGTGGGCAAGAGCGACAATGCTTTCACGGTCAATGGGCACAGAGTTAAGCTTTACGTGGTGATAACAATATTCTTACAAGGCGAGGATGCAATGAGGCTATCAAAACTCAAATGCAAAACCAGGTTGTAGTACAGTATGCAAGTGAGTGTCAATCCATTCCTAGGAGCTAGAAAGGTCAGAAAGAATGCAAGGGCAGTGTAAAACTAAGTAAATGATAAGCGATTTTGTAAAAATCCTAAAACCTATATGCAGCAACCAAATGGAATGCAAAACTATTTTAAAATTATTAGGAAAGAGTGAACTACCACGACGAACAGACAGAATGATTAAGATGCAAAGCTATGAATTTATAAAAATCGACTAGTGGATCGACCACTAGATCGACCAGTTTGGATCGATCTTGTCTAAAAATGCAAGTACGAAGAAACTAATGACCAGGATGCGACGAATATCAAACGAATGATTAACGAAGATGTAAGAATGCTAAGAAATAAGGGTCTAGGGTTAAGATTCATGTTAGGGGTTTCAAAGGTCCAAGCTTGGTTTGAAAACTCTAAATCTACTCACTTTGTGAGATTCTCTAAGCCTTAAAAACAAAACAAGACCCATCCATGGCGTGTGGTATGGATCACTCTCTCATTCTCTCCTCCAGACCCATGGCGTTTGGCGGAAAAAGAGATTGAGAGGCAAGGAAAACAGATTTCAACCACGCGGCTTAACTAGTCCTCTAAACTACCATGGCGTTTGGGAAAGAGTAACTAGCCTCTAAGATGTGATTTTCAGAGATCTTTGGATCCAAGGTAAGAGCTCTCTCTGATCATAAAGATCTTGGCATGAGACTCTTTAAGCCTTAGGAACTCAACATCTTAGAAGAGAAAGCTATTGAGAACGAGAAAACAACAAACTTGAAAACCCTTTAGACCCCGTGAATCCTCTCAACCCCGAAACCCAAATGAAACTACTCACTATACATTAAGTAAACTAAGTAAAGCATGAAGAATGAAACGATAAACATGAAAAACGATGTATTAAGCTTAAACGATTCGAAATATTCAAGAACAAAGCTCAAAGTCTAACAATGGCAGATCGTCTCCATAACCAGAGAGAAAAAGCATAAAAAGATAAGAATGAAAAAGTGTGTGTGAAAAGATCATCGTCGCCTTCCCAAAATGGGCCAAACAGCTTGATGGTCCCCCCCTCGCTAGCGGCCAAAAACAGTTGAAAGGACTGAGATCGACCTCGAGATCGAGCATGCTTCTCGATCATCTTCGGACATCGTGTCTTCAACTCGATCTGTGTCTCGATCTTCTTCGGTGGATCGAGTGTTGCATCCGATCCTGGTATCAATCTTTTGGCGGATCGGGTGGTGGACTCGATATGGCTCTCGCTTTGCATGGCATCATTTACGTCAGTACCACTTGATCGATTGCTTTACTCGATCTCCGTCTTGATCAGGTTCCTTGGATCGGAAGGACTACTCGATCTTCTGGTCGATCTCACCTAGATCGACCGGCCGTGCTCGATCTGCTCCCCGTTCTCTGGTCCTTAGCAAACATCCGTTGTTCCCACGAACCTCCACACTAGCCTCAACACCTCCACGAACTCCACGACTCCAAAGTAGCCAGAAACAACCTGAATATGATGCAAAATGCAAGGAACATGCGTATGCTGGTGCAAGAATGCTCTAGGGCCTAAAGTGATGTGATCTAGCCTAAAGTGTGATGTAAATGCATGAAAAGCTAACTTATATGTATGCAAAATACATGCAATATGCAGTAACATCAACTCCCTCAAACTTACTTCTTGCTTGCCCTCAAGCAACAGAAAATAAGAAGGAGAAGAGAGGTTTTAGAAAAGACGGGGGGTTTAAGCTTCTTGCAAAGGTGCCTTTCAAATGAATTAATCTCAATGTCCTAGTTACTAGTTCTAAAATGCAAAGCGCACACTCATACTCCAAAGAACTTAGTCATACTCATCACACAAAGAAATTCATATCATGACCCTCATATTCCAAACAATCAAAGAATCCTAACCTTTAACATTCAATTAATGATCAAACCGTGAATCACACTTATGCACTTAAAACAGAATACATTTGGCTAAGGACAAGGTTATGAGACAAAGATGATCTGATTCAAGCGGGTAATTCAAACAAATGGTTATCTCAAAAAGGATTGAACTTATGCATAATGCTAAAGGTAAAGACAATTGATGCATACATGACTAGACTCTCATCTACCCATATACACTAACAATGATCCTGAACCCCTCTCATTTTCTTTCTTTTTCGAGCTCACTCACCCTCTAGAAACTACCCAAACGACAAGGCAAGAAGCCAAGGATAACCCACGAAAACAGGAGACAACTTTACTCTTCTTAGGCTAGTGGTGGTCAAACACAAACATAAAGCTCTTTCTTTAAATCTTGGTAGCTCTCTTCTCTTCTCTTATTATTATTTTTATTTTTTTTCTTTTCAAAATTTTGGCCTTTGGCTCTTTTCTTTTGTTTTATTGCTTTTTATTTTGAGAGCTACCTCCTTCTCTTTTAAAACTGAGCTTTTATTTAAAAACAGAACAACACCACCACTTAAAACCAAGAGTCCTTTTTATTTTCAAACCCCAAACACCATTTCTTTTTAAACTGAAAACATATAAGCAAAATTCTTTTAACACCAGCGAATCCCTGCCCCAAAACAAACCTAAAACTAGCTTCAAAATGAAAAGCTAGCATCAATATGAAAGCCTAATCATGTCGCCTAAACCTAACACTTTATGCCAAGTTCAATCCAAAAATAAGGCCTCACATCACACAAGAAATATTTGGCTTGAAAGGAAGGCAAGGTTCAGGGTGCGGAGTTCTATTCAGACTTACAAAGAGTGGTAGAAAAGGGTAAGAAAGCCTGAATATGTATATGTGATCCATGTATTTCATTTCAAATGCACAACTACATGAATTTTTGAAAAAAATTTACAATGAAGACTCTAGGATGCTAAAGGGAAAATAAGATCAGAAAACACATGTCAAACCACACACATACTCCCCCAAACTTGCTTGACACCATCCCGGTGGCAAACAAATTCAGAGGAGCACCAAAACACAAAGCAAAAAGAAGAAAACATGAATGGTATTTACAATGGAAGAAGGTTGTTACCTCGGGTCTAGTGTCGGCTGGAACTTGAGGATGTTCCGGAGGAGCTAGATACTACGGCCTTGCCTTTGGAGCCCGGCTCTTGAAGAGAGAGACGCGCCGGTTGAATGTTGCTGCCTTGAGTCTCACGGATGTCAACTCCACCGGTTGAAAGCCTCCTCTTCTCGGGTTGTTGAACCTCCTCACTTGCAGCTTGCTTAGGCGAGCCTCCTTGAAGCGATTTGACCTTCTTGGCAAGTTTCTTGAGCATTTTGCCTTGCCATTTGTTTATTTTCCTTTGCATCTCCACAACAGATGCTAGGAACTTCTCCGTCTTGGTTCTCGGCTCGAAATCGATCTTGGGAAGGGTGTAAGCCTCGGGCATCTCATCTTCCGTGGCAGGGGACTCAGACCTTGGACGTGGGGCGATCGCTGGGGCAGGCGTTCCTCCTAGAGGAGCAAAGCACTCTTCTACGGTTGGCAAGAACTCGATGTTCCCAACACCAAGCAGCTCGGTCTCCTCCTTGTTTGGTAGGATGTACACTCTCTTCTCTTGTTCGTCGTCGATGAAAAGATAAGCATAGAACCCTTATGCTGACGTGCGTCCCAAGCTGTCGGTATTCCTCATGTAGATCTCATCTATGAAAGCTCTAGCCGGGACGGGTGTGAAATCATGGATAGGTACGCCGGCTTGTATGAACAGAGGAGTGAGGAAACCGCCAATGAAAGAAGAGCTTGCCTTGCGGTGCAAGGCATATGCCGTGTACTTCACCAAAGAGGCGGCAAGTACGCATCCATAGTTCACGTCATCACCGAGTTCATCCTCCATAGGCTCATCATTCTCCGCCGGATCACACAACAAATGCTTCACGCCTTGGAACAAGAAGCAAAGCTCAGTCTTCGTGACCATGGGAGCAACTGACCGTCCGCTGAATGGGTTGGCAATCAGCTTCAAGGTGTACCTCAGCACCGGGCTTCTCACTCTCTTGATTTTGTTGGTGTTGACCTTGTAGTCTTCGTTGCTGATCAGGTCCCAAAAATCGTTTGCTCGCGTGAAGGAGGGGAACTCGATCTTGGTGGCGGCTGCGTTGAGACCATATGCTTGACACAGCTTGGGGATTGAGAGGCTCAAAGCTTGACGTCCAACCTTGAAAGAGAGACGGCCTTGCGAAGGAACAGGGGCGCTAGGGTTCTCGTAACGAAACTCCAACGTGGCAAGGAAGTCTATTGTCACTTCTGGAATGGTTGGGCAATCCATTCGTGACAGACATCTTAGGACAATGTTCTTGAGGAGTTGGTCGAAATCTCCAAGGATCCCTAGCTTGAACAGCAGCTCCCGGTCGGCGAACTTAGTAGGCTCGAACCGAAGCCTTCCCAGCCGCTTCTTATCCCTTTTCTCATCCTTACTCCATCGAATCATTTCTTGAACCGCCACTTCCTGACCTTCTCCTTCTTGTGCCGTCTCCTCTCTCGTTCTCTTGGGAGCCATCGTGCCTGAAACAAGTTTCTCAAACAAGGTAATAGGCAAAACGGCGATCGGATGAGAGAAGAAGAAAGGCAAAGAAGAAAACTTATACTTAATACCCTAGAATTTTAGGGAATTTATAAAAATCATAGCAAAATAATAGAGAATCAAATCTAGAGATACTAGAAAATCCAGAATTTTTCCTATTATTTAGCTAAATTAAAAAAATTCAAAACCGCCCTAGCATCTAAAACAATCAATTGCGAAATAAAAGGAGTTTTTTCTTAAAGATCTTTATCAAATAACCGAAAATACCTTGTGCAAAGATTGTTAAAGAAGCTTGTTAGCCTTTAGAAACAAATAACTCTCACTCTCTTTGCTTAAAAGTTCGAGAAAACAAGAATGAGAGAGTGTGAAGTTGTTGAAAACATTTAAAGGCTAACAAGAAACAAAAATATGGGTAAAAGAAGTGGTTTTCAGACAAAAGTCTTGGTCAAGACACATCTTTCATGGTCAAAGATGCTTGCTTTGACCAAGTTTTGAATTTAAAAACTGGAGGGAAAAGAATAAAGGTGGGAAAGAAAATGTTACCTCGGCACGAGATCGAGTCCCTTTGGTCGATCTAGGACTCGATCTCATGCCCATAATGGCTTGATCTGGCGGTTAGAGACTTCCACTTGGCCACTCGTTTGAGGATGGTAAGGCATAGCTACCTTATGCTTCACGCCATACTTCTTTAACAGATTTTCAAACAGCTTGTTGATGAAATGGCCCCCTCCGTCGCTTATCACCACCTTGGGAACTCCAAACCTCGGGAAAATAATGCTCTTAAAGAGCTTGATCACCACCTTAGAGTTGTTTGTTGGGGAAGCAATGGCCTCAACCCACTTAGAAACGTAGTCAACAGCCACTAGTATGAACTTGTTGCCGTATGATGAAGGAAATGGCCCCATGAAGTCTATGCCCCACGCGTCAAAGACGTCTACCTCAAATATGAAAACTTGGGGCATCTCGTTCCTCTTAGTAATATTCCCTGCTCTTTGACATGCCTCGCAGCTCATCACGAACTCATGGGTGTCTTTGAAGATGGACGGCCACCAGAAGCCGGCTTGCAAGACCTTTGTAGCTGTTTTGAACGAAGCAAAGTGCCCTCCATACAAGGACCCGTGGCAATGAAAGATGATATCTCTTGCTTCTTCCTTTGTCACGCATCTTCTGTACAGGCTATCTACTCCTCTCTTGTATAGATAGGGATCATCCCAATAGTAGTGGCTCACGTCTCTCATGAACTTCTTCCTATGGTAGTTATCAAGATGCAACGGCTCTTCCCCACATGCCAAGTAGTTCACAATATCCGCGTACCAGGAAAGATCTTCCTCTTTGAAGCTCAGAACTTCCTCAAACTGCCCCTCTAAGGTCCCACAGACAGCCGTAGTGATTAACATGAGTTGTTCCTCGGGGAGAGAATCCTCCAAAGGAAGAGATTCGTTGATCCTTAACCGAGAGAGATGGTCAGCAACGCCGTTCTCTATCCCTTTCTTGTCGTTGATTTCCATGTCAAATTCTTGAAGTAAGAGGATCCATCTCAAAAGCCTCTGCTTAGTGTCCTTCTTGGAATAGATATAGCGCAAAGCCGCGTGATCCGTGTAAACTATGGCTTGGAACCCATGAGGTAAGCCCTGAACTTCTCAAAGGCGAATACAACCGCCAATAGCTCCTTCTCAGTAGTGGTGTACCTCGTTTGCGTGTCCTCCAAGGTCCTTGAAGCATAGTATATCACATGCAGCTTCTTATCCTTACTTTGTCCTAGAACAGCTCCCACGGCATAGTCACTAGTATCACACATAATCTTGAAAGGTAGACTCCAGTCTGGTGCTTGCACTATGGGCGCGGATACTAGGGCCTCCTTGATGGTCACGAAAGCTTGCAAACACTCCTCATCAAAGACGAATTCAGCCTCCTTGCACAACAGCCGAGTGAGAGGGCGTGCAATCTTAGAGAAGTCTTTAATGAAGCGCCTGTAGAAGCTGGCGTGTCCCAAGAAGCTTCTCACCCCTTTGACGTTAACTGGCGGCTCAAGGCTTGTCATCACATCAATCTTTGCTTTGTCGACTTCAATACCCTTCTCTGATATCTTATGTCCAAGCATGATCCCCTCCTTAACCATGAACTGGCATTTTTCCCAATTGAGCACCAAGTTTGTCTCCTCACAACGCTTTAGTACCCTGCAAAGATTCAACAAACACGCAGAAAAGGACGCACTATAGACCGAGAAGTCATCCATAAACACCTCTACCATCTCTTCTATAAGATCGGAGAAGATCGACATCATACACCGCTGAAACGTAGCCGGTGCGTTACACAACCCGAATGGCATCCTTCGATACGCGAAGGTGCCATAAGGGCATGTAAAGGTCATCTTCTCCTGATCATGGGGATGGATTGGTATTTGGAAAAACCCACTATATCCATCAAGAAAGCAATAGTAGGGGTGATTAGCAAGTCTTTTTAGCATTTGATCAATAAAAGGCAAGGGAAAATGATCCTTTCTAGTAGCAAGATTAAGCTTCCTATAGTCAATACACATACGGTGTTCAGTAATAGTCCTAGTAGGTATAATCTCATCTTTGTCATTCTTAATGACCGTGATCCCTCCCTTCTTAGGCACCACGTGTACGGGAGAAACCCATGTGCTGTCACTTATGGGATAGATCACGTCAGCCTCTAAAAGCCTAAGAATCTCTTTCTTAACAACCTTTTTCAAATTTGGATTCTGATATGATCCCGGTCAATGATCGTTCCTTTCAAGCTAAGTGAGGAAGAATTCGTGGTGAATGGTGGAATGAACCGAATGGTGGAAAGGATGGGTTGTTTCAGTGAAGGGGAAAAGTGGGGAAAGAGTGAAGATGGAATGTAGCAAGAGAGATGGAAAGCTCTTGATACAAAACTACTAGAACACAAGGATATGACGCACCTAGGTTCTAAGCAGGATTTCTCAAGGATATGACGCACCAAGAGAGATGATCTATTTTGCAAAAGAGATTTTTATTCAAAAGATAGATGAAACAACACAAACAACTAACTCATGGTTTTAAGAGGAGAAGAGAGAGAGGAAGAAGAACGGTCAACAAGAGAGCAATAAGTTGGTCTTGGGACAACCCCCTTGACTAACCATGCATGACTCTTGTTCAAAATATCACAAACTACAAGAAAGACACAACTAAAAACAAGAAAAAGAACCTAGACACATCCAAGCCACGGATGGTAGGAAGAAGTGGGCTTGGAACAAGGCCAAGCTAAATGGGCAATGACATTGTGGGCATACTTGCCTCGTTAAAAACCTTAGTGAGAAAACCCAATGGGACAAAACTCACTAAGGGAAAAAGAGCACAAAGTATCCCACAAACCCACTAGCTTAGTCCCCGGCTACAATGCAGACCAGTGTGGAACGTGTAGCCTCCTTAGTACTTGATTCATACTTAAACTGATTAAGTAGAACCTCTAAGGCATTTTGAAATGCCTTAGTCCTAGCTCGGGTCATTGGGCCTCCTTGTATCTTAAGAACTTCTTCAACCTCCTTCTGGTCTTGATCTTGTTGTCCAACGGCTACAAGCTCATCTTCTAGGTTAGGTGTCCCCATGCTCATATCAGATTCAAACGCCTTTGATGTTCTATAGAAGAGGCGTTCTCATTATCCAAGTGAATCCTATGAGTGCAAAGCATTGGTGAAAGGCCCTTGATGTCACTTAGAGAGTACCCAATGGCCTTCCTATACTTTCTCAACTCAGTTAAGAGTGATTGCAACTCATCATCACTCAAGTTTTCATTCACAATCACAGGATAGGTTTCGTTAAGCCCTAAGAAAGCATACCTTAGCCCTTTTGGGAGCTCCTTAAGGTCCACCTTTGGGGCTATAAGCTCGCTCCAATCATCCTCGTGGCTGTTGCTGTTGTTCTCCTCCTTAGAACCTTCCTTAGAGCCCGAGACATGGCCCTTGAGGCTGCTTTCTCGAACCGATATCCCTTCTGAAATCGAGTCGTCAGGTCGATCTTGCTCTCGATGTCGTCTAGATCGAGCAGTTTCGCTCGATTTATTCACTCGATTTAATGTGGATCGAGTGAAGGATCGAGATGCTGAGTCGATCTCCAGATTAGACCCCAAATTGATTGGAAGGCTTTTCTCGATCTCGGACTCGATTGTTTTCCTGGATCGATCACCTTGCTCGATCTGACTGTCGATTGCTGCACCGGATCAAGTTGTGCTCTCGATTGTCTTGTCGATTTGACCCTTGGTTCGAGTAATGTCATCGATCTTGGAGTCGATCTCTAGGCAAAGGCCTACATCTTCAAGCACAACTTTCCTCGAATCAAGTAAGTTGACGTACTCCTGAGTCCTCTGATCCACATAACCAAACTCTCTTGGCTCCTTAGTCAGTGCCAGCTTCAAATGATCTTCTTGAGCCAGCTCTTCCAGCAACTCATCCGCTAAAGCATCCAACGCCTCAATGTAGAAAGCTTTCCCTTCTATCGTAGGCTTCTTTAAAACCTCATTGATATCGAAGTCTAGCCTTATATTTTTATCCAAGTGCAAGGCAATCTTCCCGTTCTTGACATCTATTATGGCTCCGGCGGTGGCTAAGAAAGGTCTACCGAGAATGAGCGGATCCTTTGGATCTTCATCCATTTCCAACACAACGAAGTCTGTAGGCACGTTCACTCCATTGATCTTCACTGGCAAGTCCTCAAGAAATCCCACGGGTAACCTCACACTCCTGTCAGCTAGTACCAACAAGATTCTACAATCCTTGAAACGGGTAAAGCCAAGTTTCTTTGCCACGGAATAAGGCATCAGATTTATGCTAGCTCCGAGATCACAAAGGCAACTCTTGAACTCCAAAGGACCTAAAGCGCAAGGTATAGTGAAGATTCCAGGGTTTCCCAACTTCTTAGGGACTATCTCCTTGTGTATCATAGCACTACACTCCTCACTTAGAACAAGCACTTCCTTACTTTCCTTATTCTTCTTCATGAGAGTGTCTTTGAAGAATTTGGCGCATTTAGGCATCATTGCAAGGCAGTCCACGAGAGGTAGCTTGATCTCTACGTCCTTAAGATGCTTCTCAAATAAGACTCTATGCTTCTCTATGAGTTGCTTCTT
Organism: Thlaspi arvense; assembly: GCA_911865555.2. NCBI lineage: Eukaryota > Viridiplantae > Streptophyta > Magnoliopsida > Brassicales > Brassicaceae > Thlaspi > Thlaspi arvense. Next base: position 27,670,364 of record OU466860.2, read on the forward strand.
GAAACGGCCGGGAAAAGGTAGCTTAGGTACATACGGTGGAGGTACATAAGCATCCTTCTCCTTAGTAGTTTGCTCCGCTATCTTCTCAACAACCGCTTTGTCTCCTCTTCTTGGCCCTTGAATCCAGACATTGTCAAAGTTGATCTCATCATCAGCTGAAAGCTTACCCTCCCCCTCTTGAATTACAACGTCCTCGTTGTTCTTGGGAGTAACCGTAGGTGCAAGCTCCTTTCCGCTTCTTAACGTGATGGCGTTGGCATATTCCTTAGGATTCTGCTCACACTTGCCCAGTACGCTATTCTGACCACTTGTACTCGCCTTCCCCTTCTCTAGCTGCTTGAGTTTGTTGTATAAGTTGGTGATTTGAGTAGAGAAGTCAGTGAGAGACGAGTCTAAACGAGTGTTCATCTCGGCAAACTTCTGGTTTGTAGAGGCTTGCCCTTGAATCAATTGTTGGAACATAGCTTGGACAGGATCAACTTGTTGTTGCATCGGTTGTTGCTGTTGAGGTACAAAGCCTGGAGGGTACATTGGCGTATAATCCTTGTTTCCTTGCTGTTGCCCTTGGAAGTTGTTCTGCCCTTGCCCTTGGAAGCCACCACTCGGCTGAAAACCTTTGTTGTATGGTACGAAAGGCTTTGCTTGCTGAGCAGGGTACACTTGATCCTTAGGGTTTGCTACATTGGTGCTGCGGTATGAGAGATTGTTGTTCTGGTTGTAGCCTTGTGAATAGCCTTGAGTTTTGTAGTTGTTTTGGCCCGCCACCCAATTGGCTTCTTCTTGGCTCAACTCAAGCTCCTCTTGGCTCTCATCCGTTTCACCAACAAAGTGAACATGCTTCTGATTTGCCAAAACCAACTTGTCAATCTTCTCGTGTAATGATTTCAACTCTTTCTTGTGAGACTCTAGCTCAGAACCTCGCGGTTAGGTCATAATCTTCAGCATAGTTGCCGTCACTTAGTGCTAAGTTCTCAATCAGCTCCATGCAAGGAACATGCGTATGCTGGTGCAAGAATCTTTGGCGAAGCTCTTGACCAAGGAAGTTCCCCTTACTGGCCGTGTCAAGCAACAAGCGAATCTTTGGCGAAGCTCCTCGGTAGATAGTGCTTAGAAGAGTCTCTTCGCTGAAGTCGTGGTGAGGACATTGGATAGTATAGTCTTTGAATCGTTCCAAGGCTTCATTGAAAGTCTCATTATTCCTTTGCGTGAAGCCGCTGATCTCGCTTCTTAGCCTTGCCGTTCTGGTTCTAGAGAAGAACTTTGGGAGGAAAGTCTTTTTACACTCGGCCCATGAGGTGATGGTGCCTTGAGGAAGTGTTTTCTCCCAATGTCTAGCCTTGTCTCCAAGAGAGAATGGAAAGAGGCGCAGCTTGAAAGCATCTTCGGATATGCCGTTTATCTTGATCATCCCACATACTTGCTCGAAATTGTCGAGGTGCTCCAAGGGATCTTCCATTGCTAAGCCGTGGAACTTGTTGTTTTGCACCATGGAGATGAAACCCGGCTTAATCTCGAAGTTGTTGTTTTGTACAGGAGGAGGAGTGATCCCAAACCTATTGTGATGAGTATTGGGAGCATCTCTGGCTCCTATGATTCTTGGGGGTCTAGCCGCGTGTTGGGGGTTTCCATTGCCCCTTCCCACTACCCCGTGAGCTGGAGGAGGTCCCTCTGGATGCTCGTGTTCAGCCATAGCTTCAAAGTCAACCAAACCGTGCTGAACAATCTCCTCAAAAGCTCTAGCTTGTTCTCGTACTCTTCTTTGCCGTGAATGACCAAGTTAATGAATGTTGTCCAAGGGTTGAAGTAGATTGTTATCTCCCCTTGAACGAAGATGCATGTACCTGAAAGAAACACGTTTAAGAGTAGAAAAATTAGTAACTTAAACAAAGTAAAGCTTCGTCTTTACTAAGCCCCAAATCTCTATGCTTTCTAACACTCCTAGAATGGCAACGGCGCCATTTGATAACAATATTTTTGCAAGGCAAGGATGCAATGAGGCTATCAAAACTCAAATGCAAAACCAGGTTGTAGTACAGTATGCAAGTGAGTGTCAATCCATTCCTTGGAGCTAGAAAGGTCAGAGAGAATGCAAGGGCAGTGTAAAACTAAGTAAATGATAAGCGATTTTGTAAAAATCCTAAAAACTATATGCAGCAACCAAATGGAATGCAAAACTATTTTAAAATTACTAGGAAAGAGTGAACTACCACGACGAAAAGACAGAATGATTAAAATGCAAAGCTATGAATTTATAAAAATCGACTAATGGATCGACCACAGGATCGACCACTAGATCGAGCAGTTTGGATCGATCTCGTCTAAAAATGCAAGTACGAAGAAACTAATGACCAGGATGCGACGAATATCAAGCGAATGATTAACGAAGATGTAAGAATGCTAAGAAAGAAGGGTCTAGGGTTGAGATTCATGTTAGGGGTTTCAAAGGTCCAAGCTTGGTTTGAAAACTCTAGATCTACTCACTTTGTGAGATTCTCTAAGCCTTGAAAACTAAACAAGATCCATCCATGGCGTGTGGTATGGATCACTCCTTCATTTTCTCCTCCAGACCCATGGCGTTTGGCAGAAAAAGAAATTGAAGGGCAAGGAAATCAGATTTCAAACATGCGGCTTAACTAGTCCCCTAAACTACCATGGCATTTAGGAAAGGGTAACTAGTCTCTAGGATGCGATTTTCAGAGATCTCTGGATCCTGTCAAGGTAAGAGCTCTCTCTTATCATAAAGATCTTGGCGTGAGACTCTTTACGCCTTAAGAACTCGACATCCTAGAAAAGAAAGCCATGAAGAACGAGAAAACAACAAACTTGAAAACCCTTTAGACCCCGTGAATCCTCTCAACCTCGAAACCCAAATGAAACTACTCACTACACATTAATTAAACTAAGTAAAGCATGAAGAATGAAACGATAAACATGAAAACAATGGATTAAGCTTAAACGATTCGAAATATTCAAGAACAAAGCTCAAAGTCTAACAATGGCGGATCGTCTCCAAAACCAGAGAGAAAAAGCATAAAAAGATAAGAATGAAAAAGTGTGTGTGAAAAGATCATCGCCGCCTTCCCAAAATGGGCCAAACAGCTCGATGGTCCCCCCCTCGCTAGCGGCCAAAAATGGTTGAAAGGACTGAGATCGACCTCGAGATCGAGCATGCTTCTCGATCATCTTCGGACATCATGTCTTCAACTCGATCTGTGTCTCGATCTTCTTCGGTGGATCGAGTGTTGCATCTGATCCTGGTATCGATCTTTTGGCGGATCGGGTGGAGGACTCGATCTGGCTCTCGCTTTTCATGGCGTCATTTACGTCCGTACCACTTGATCGATTGCTTCACTCGATCTTCGTCTCGATCAGGTTCCTTGGATCGGAAGGACTACTCGATCTTCTGGTCGATCTCACCTAGATCGACCGGCCGTGCTCGATCTGCTTCCCGATCTCTGGTCCTTAGCAAACATCCGTTGTTCCCACGAACCTCCACACTAGCCTCAGCACGTCCACGAACTCCACGACTCCAAAGTAGCCAGAAACAACCTGAATATGATGCAAAATGCAAGGAACATGCGTATGCTGGTGCAAGAATGCTCTAGGGCCTAAAGTGATGCAATCTAGCCTAAAGTGTGATGTAAATGCATGAAAAGCTAACTTATATGTATGCAAAATACATGCAATATGCAGTAACATCAACTGGCAAGTGATTGCAGCAAGGAGAGCACATCCGTGCTTCTCCAAGATCCCCTTCAAGCCTAAACCAAGTAAAATCTAGCTAAAGACGTTAAAGAAAGCGCACTTGGGAGGCATTCCCATGTCTATCTTGTATATATTTTTGCTTTATTTCTACTTCAGTTTTATGCTTTTAATGTTTAAGTGTGTAGGTGAATGGATAAGGGATTGTTAGCTGCGATCTTGGAGTCCAAAACAGGCGAGAATGGCTAAGTATAGGCTAGAGATCGAGTGCTAGATCGACTAATCCTGACTCGATCTTTACTAGATCGAGTCAGTGAATCGAGAGGAGACAGTCGATCTAGACGAGATCGAGTAGACAAATCGAGTGGAACGGTTGATCATGAGAGGATAAACACTCTATACGTTTAGCTTGAAAAGCAAATGAGGGGTAGATCGACCGAGTCACTCGATTCTCAAATTTAGATCGAATAGTCTACTCGATCTGCCATCTAAGCCAAATCGACCCTCAAATCGATCACGAAGCTCGATCCGAGGACCAATGCCTGGTTGACCAAAAGTCAAGGAACGAGAGGATCAGTCGATCTAAGACTCGATGCAAAATGAATTGAGTCCCTGATCGATCAAACCTCTTGATCCTAGCCATTATGGGCATGAGATCGAGTCCTAGATCGACCAAATGGACTCGATCTCGTGCCGAGGTAACAATTTATTTTCTCTCTTTTCTTCTTTCCCTCCTGTTTTTAAATTCAAATCTTGGTCAAGGCAGGAATCTTTGACCATGAAAGATGTGCCTTGACCAAGCTTTTTGTCAGAAACCACTAGCTTGCCCACGGTTTTAGATTTTTGTTAACCTTTATATTTTCAAACACACACTCTCTCATCATTTGTGTTTCGAGATTTCTAAAGCAAAGAGAGAGTGTGATTTTTTTTCTTTCCTAAAGGCTCACAGCATCTTCTTTCAAAGCTTTGCAAAGGTATTTTCGGGTCTTTGTTTTAAATCTTTTAGAAAATTTCCTTTTCTTTGCATTGTTTGAATAATAGATGTTAGGGGTATAGCGAATTTTTAAAACTAGCTAGATATTAGGAAAAAATCTAGATCTTATTCTATCTCTAGATTTCTTTCTCTATTATCTTGCTAGAATTTTTATAAATTCCCCAAAAATCTAGGGTACTAGTTATAACCTTTTCTTTCTTGCTTACTCTTTCTCTCAATATTCGCTGCCTTTGCTTATTCTCTTGCTTGAGAATCTTGTTTCAGGTACTATGGCCCCCAAAAGAACAAGAGAAGAGACAGCACAGTAAGGAGAAGGTCAAGAAGTGGTGGTTCAGGAGAGGGTCAGATGGTCTAAAGAGGAAAAGCAAGCCAAGAAGAGGCTAGAGAGGCTTCAGTTCGAACCAACAAAGTTCGCGGATAGGGGTTTGCTGTCTAATATGGGAATTTTGGGAGATTTTGATCAACTCCTCAAGAACATAGGGATCAGGTGTTTGTCACGAATGGATTGCCCAACCTTTCCCAAAGTGACAATCGATTTCCTAACCACTTTGGAGTTTGCATACGAGAACCCGAGCATCCCTACTCCTTCTCAAGGCCGCATCTCCTTCACGATCAAGCGTCAAGCCTTTAGTCTCTCAATCCCGGAGCTTTGTCAAGCCTATGGCCTCAATGCTTCTGCCACCAAGGTTGAGTTCCCCTCTTTCACTCAAGCCAACGATCTGTGGGACCTAATCAGCAACGATGACTATAAGGCAAATACTGCAAAGATTAAGAGAGTGAGGAGTCCGGTGCTGAGGTACACGCTCAAGCTGATTGCCAACACCATCAGTGGATGGTCAGTAGCCCCAACAGTCACCAAGACCGAGCTTTGCCTCGTATTCCAAGGCGTGAAGCATCTCGTGTGTGATCCTAAGGAGAATGACGAGCCAATGGAGGATGAGCTCGGCGACGACGTGAACTATGGGTGCATCTTAGCCGCCTCTTTGGTGAAGTACAAGGCATATGCCTTGCGGTGCAAGGCAAGCTCGTCGCTTATTGGAGGTTTCCTCATGCCATTGTTTGTGCAAGCTGGCGTACCACTTCAAGACTTCGCTCCTGTTCTGGAGAGAGCCTTCATGGATGAGATCTACCTGAGGAACACGGACAGCTTGGGACGCACGCCAGCCGAGGGTTTCTTCGCCTACTTGTACATTGATTCTGAGAACGAGAAGCGAGTGGGCATCTTGCCAACAAGATGGAAACAGAGCTTCAAGGAGTTGGCAATGTGGAGTTCTTGCCGAGTGTAGAGGAGTGTTTTGCCCCTTTAGGAGGAACAGCTGCTCCAGCACTAGCTGCTCACCCACGATCAGAGTCTCCTGCCACGGATGATGAGTTGCCCGAGAACTTTGTTCTCCCCAAGGTCGATTTTGAGCCGCGGACTAAGACCGAGAAATTCCTTGCTTCTGTTGTGGAGATGCAAAGGAAAATCAACAAATGGCAAAGCAAAGTAATCAAGAAGCTTGCCAAGAAGGTCAAGGCGCTTCAAGGGAGCTCACCTAAGATGGCTACAAGCGAAGAGGTCGAGCAGCCCGAGAAGAGAAGGAGATCCACGGGAGGCATTGAGATCCGTGAGCCACAAGCAACAGCTCAACCTGTGCGCCACTCGTTTCATGAAGGAGCTGCAATGGACAAGGGCAAAGGAGTAGCCCACGAGACCCCCACAAAGAACAAGAGGTCCGGAACGTCCTCAAGTTCCAGCACTTCTTAGCTCTGAGGTACCAACAACTGTCCCTTGTATATACCACGCATTGCTTTCTTTGTTTTTGCTTTATGTTTTAAACTCCTTTGAATTTGTTTGCCACCGAGACGGTGTCATTCAAGTTTGGAGGAGTGTGTGTGTTATTTGACATGTTTTCTTTCTTTTTATTTTCTGTTTGCATCCTTTGAGTCTTCATTGCATCTAAGGCATAGAAAAGAACAAAAATTTGGCAAAATGTTTTAAAATTTTTTCAAAAAAATTCATGTTGTTGCATTCACTTTGCTAAACATTTTATGATTGAGTCTAGAATTTTTGAGCATTTAGGTTGTTTACATTTGCATAAGGGGTTAAAGTTTTTCTTTAAAAGGTGTTTTAAGCTCATGAATTGTTTCAAGGCCCTAGATAGTAGTTCTTTGATGCATTGTACACTCTTAGAAAGTAAGCTCTAACCAAATAAAAAAGAAAAGAAAAGAAAAGAAATAAAATGAGTAGAGAGCTATCAATAAAAATAGAAAAGAGCTAAATGTGTTTTCAGCCTTTCCACTAGCTAAAGAGTTTGAAATGATGTTTTTATTTGGGATTTTGCTAAGCGAATTGCTTTGTTGATAAGGGTAGTTTCTAGGAGGGTGAGTAAGCTGAAAAGAAAAGAAATGATAGGGGTTTTAGGATCATTGTTAGTGTATATGGGTAGATGAGAGTCTAGTCATGTATGCATCAATTGCCTTTACCTTTAGCATTATGCATATGTTCATACCTTACTTGAGAGAAACCCTTGCATTATAGAACCCATTTAGATGAGATCATTCTAGTCTCATAGCCGTTCTCCTTAACCAAATGTGTTCGGCTTTAAAATGCATAAGTGTGATTCACGGTTCTGATCTTAATGAATGTTAAAGGATAGGATTCTTTGATTGTTTGGAATATGAGAGTCATGATTTGAAATTCATTATGTGATGAGTATGGCTAAGTTCTTTAGAGTATGAGTGTGTGCATTGCATCTTAGAGTTAAGAACTATGACCATTGAAGTGATTCATTTGAAAAGCACCTTTGCAAGAAGCTTAAACCCTCGTTTTTAAAACCTCTCTTCCTTCTTGAATTTTGTTTGCTTGAGGGCAAGCAAAAAGCAAGTTTGGGGGAGTTGATATTACTGTATATTTTGTGTATTTTGCATGCATTTAAGATAGTTTCTCATGCATTCACCTTGCATATTAGGCTAGTTTGCACCACTTTAGGTCCTAGAGCACTTTTGCATTAGCATTCGCATGTTTCTTGCATTATGCATCATATTCAGGTTGTTTTTGGACACTTTGGAGCTTTGGAGGATTCGTGGACGTGCTACGGCTCGTGAGGAGGCTTATGGATGCTTGGAGAACTCAACCACTCAGCTAAGGACCCGAGATCGAGTAGCAGATCTAGCTAGGCAGGTCGATCTAAATGAGATCGACTAGAAGATCGAGCGCACCAAGTCGATTCAAGAGGAAGGATCGAGAGAGGAGATCGATCTGGAGTACGGACGTAAATGACGCCATGCAGATCGAGAACCAGATCGAGCATCCAACCCGATCGACACAAGATCGACTCAGTGATCGACCCAAGCCATCCGATCCAAGACAAAGATCGAGAGCCAGATCGAGTTTCCAGCCCGATCCCAGACAAAACCTTATCCGACCAGCTGTCTTTTGTGACTAGAGAGGGGGGGGCCTGATATTGCTGCATATTTCGTGTGTTTTGCATGCATATAAGGTAGTTTCTCATGCATTTACCTTGCACATTAGACTAGTTTGCATCACTTTAGGTCCTAGAGTACTTTTGCACCAGCATTTGCATGTTTCTTGCATTTTGCATTGCATTCAGGTTGTTTTCGGCTACTTTGGAGCTATGGAGGATTTGTGGACGTGCTAAGGCTCGTGAGGAAATTCGTGGGCACTCGGAGAAATCAGGATTAAATGCTAAGGACCCGAGATCGAGTAGCGGATCGAGCATGGCAGGTCGATCTAGATGAGATCGGCCAGAAGATTGAGTGACCCATGTCGATGCGAAGAGACTGATCGAGACGACGATCGAGTGAAGAAATTGATCAAGGAGCAAGGATGTAAATGACGCCATGCAGAGCGAGAGTCGGATCGAGTCCACCACTCGATCCTCCATAGATAGACTCCAAGATCGGACGAAGCACTCGATCCACCGAAGAAGATCGAGACACAGATCGAGCTGAGGCCACGATTTCCAAAGACAATCGAGCGAGATGCCCGATCTCGAGGTTGATCCCAGGCTACTTTAACCGAATTTGGCATCTAGCGAGGGGGGACCATCGAGCTGTTTGCCCATTTTGGGAAGGCGGCGATCCTGCTTTTGGGAGAGCGTTTTTTCACTTTTTCTTTTTATCCTTTTCTCTCTAGTTTTGGAGGATTATCTCCGCCATTGTAGAACTTTGAGTTTTCTTGCTTTTACTTTTGGAATATTGAATCTTTGCTTTCAATCTACCGTTTTCATGTTTAGTCTATCATCTATTGCGTTTTGTTCGGTTTACTTTATGAGTAGTGAGTAGTTTCATCGGGTTTTCGGGGTTGAGAGGATTCAAAGGGGTTGAAAAGGTTTAAAGCTTGGTGTTTTCTTGTTCTTCATGGCTTTCTCTTCTAGGATATCGAGTGCTTAAGGCTTAGAGACTCTCACGCCAAGATCTTTATGATCCGAGGGATGTCTTACCTTGACAGGATCCAAATGTCCCTGAAAGTCGAATCCTAGAGGCTAATCCTTCCTTTCCCACACGCCATGGTTGTTTAGGAGATTAGTTAGGCCGTGTGTTTGAAATCTATGTTTTATGCCCTTCAATCTCTTCTTCCACCAAAAGTCATGGGTTTGGAGAAGAGAATGAAGGAGTGATCCATACAACACGCCATGGATGGATCTTGTTTTGTTTTCAAGGCCTAGAGACTCTCACAAAGTGAGTAGATCTAAAGTTTTCAAACCAAGCTTGAACATTAGAAACCCTTGAACATGATCTTCAACCTTGGACCCTCTTTCTTAGTATTTTCTCATCTCTGTTAATCATTTGCTTGCTAGTTGTTCACATCTTGGTCGTTAGATTCATTTCTGTTCGAACTGTTAGTAGATCGATCGTTGTTGCTCGATCTAGTGGTCGATCTTGTGGTCGATCCACTAGTCGATTTTTATTAATTCATAGCTTTGCATTTTAATCATTTTGCTTGTTCCTCGTGGTAGTTTACTCGTCTCTAGTATTTTTAAAATAGTATTGCTTTGCATTTGATCGTTGCATCTAGTTTTTAGGGATTTTACAAATCATTTGTCATTCGCTTAGCTTTGCATAACCTTTGCACTCTCATTGCACTTTCTAGCTCCTAAGTGTGGATTGATACTCTCTTGCATTCTATACTACAACATATAGGTGCTTGAGTTTGATAACATTCTTGCATCATCACACACACACACCAAAATCTTGTTATCAAATGGCGCTGTTGCCAACTTAGGGGATAGGAAGCATTGAGATTTGGGGTTTAGTAAAGACTAAGCCTTTGTTTTTCTTTTGGTTACTGATTTCTCTACTCTCAAACTTGTGTCTTTCAGGTACATGAATCTACGTTCAAGGGGAGACAAAAACTTACTTCAACCCTTGGACAACATTCATCAACTCGGACATTCAAGAACAAGAAGAGTTAGAGAGCAATCTAGAGCTTTTGAGGAGATTGTTCAGCAAGGTTCAGTGGATTTTGGAGCAATGTCTGAGCACGAACATCCTGAGGGATCTCATGAAGCTGTCGGAAGGGGCAATGGAAACCCCATACACGCGGAAAGACCCCCACGGATCATAGGAGCTGGAGATGCTCCCAACACTCATCATAATAGGTTTGGGATCACTCCTCCTCCTGTACAGAACAACAACTTCGAGATTAAGCCAGGATTCATCTCAATGGTGCAAAACAATAAGTTCCACGGGTAAGCAATGGAAGATCCCTTGGAGCATCTTGACAACTTTGAGCAAGTGTGTGGGATGATCAAGATTAATGGCATATCCGAAGATGCTTTCAAGCTGCGTCTCTTTCCATTTTCTCTTGGAGACAAGGCTAGACATTGGGAGAAGACCCTTCCACAAGGCACCATTACCTCTTGGGCTGAGTGTAAGGCGTTCCTCTCGAAGTTCTTCTCTAGCACCAGAACAGCAAGGTTGAGAAGTGAGATCAGCGGCTTCACTCAAAGGAACAATGAGACGTTCAATGAAGCCATGGAGCGGTTCAAGGACTACACCATTCAGTGTCCTCACCACGGCTTCAGCGAAGAGATTCTCCTAAGCACAATATACCGTGGAGCTTCACCAAAGATACGCTTGCTACTTGACACGGCTAGTAAGGGAAACTTCCTTGGTCAAGAGGTAGAAGAGGGCATGGAGCTGATTGAAAACTTGGCATTGAGTGACGGCAACTATGCTGAAGACTACGACCGTGCACCGAGAAGTTCTGAGCTAGAGTCTCACAAGAAAGAGCTTAAGTCATTGCATGAGAAGATTGACAAGCTAGTGTTGGCTAACCAGAAGCATGTTCACTTTGTTGGTGAAGCGGATGATACCTTAGAGGAGCTTGAGTTGAGTCAAGAAGAAGCCAATTGGGTGGCGGGTCAGAACAACTACAAACCTCAAGGGTATTCACAAGGCTACAACCAAAACAACAATCTCTCCTATAGAAGCACCAATGTCGCGAACCCTAAGGATTAAGTGTACCCTGCTCAGCAAGCAAAGCCATTCGTCCCATACAACAAAGATTTTCAGCCGAGTGGTGGTTTCCAAGGGCAGGGCAACTTCCAAGGACAAAAGCAAGGAAACAAGGGTTATACACCAATGTACCCTCCGGGCTTTGTTCCTCAACAACAACCGATGTAACCGCAACAAGTTGATCCGGTACAAGCCATGTTTCAACAACTGATTCAAGGGCAAGCCTCTACAAACCAGAAGTTTGCCGAGATGAACACTCGCTTAGACTCCTCTCTCACTGATTTCTCTACTCAGATTACAAACTTGAATAACAAGATCAAGAAGTTAGAGAAAGGAAATGCAAGTACAAGTGGTCAGAATAGCTTACCATGCAAGTGTGAGCAAAATCCCAAGGAATATGCCAACGCCATTACACTAAGGAGTGGGAAAGAGCTTGCACCTACGGTTACTCCTAAGAACAACAAGGACGTTGTAATTCAAGTGGGGGAGGGTAAGCTTTCAGCTGACGATGAGATCAACTTCCACAATGTTTGGATTAAGAGACCAAGAAAAGGTAATGAGGTTGCTGTAGAGAAGAAAGTGGAGCAAGCTGCTAAGGAGAAGGATGCTTATGTGCCTACACCGTATGTACCCAAGCTACCTTTTCCTGGCCGCTTCAAGAAGCAATTTATAGAGAAGCACAGAATCTTGTTTGAGAAGCATCTAAAGGACGTAGAGATCAAACTACCTCTCGTAGATTGCCTTGCCATGATGCCTAAATGTGCAAAAAATTTCAAAGACACGCTTGCAAAGAAAAATAAAGAAAGCAAGGAAGTGCTGGTTCTTAGTGAGGAATGTAGCGCTATAATACACAAGGAGATAGTTCCCAAGAAGTTGGGAGATCTTGGAAGCTTCAGTATACCTTGCGCTTTAGGTCCATTGGAGTTCAAGAGTTGCCTTTGCGATTTGGGAGCTAGTATAAATCTGATGCCTCATTTTATAGCAAAGAAGTTGGGATTCACGCGATTCAAAGATTGTAGAATCTCCTTGGTGCTAGCTGACAGAAGCGTGAGGTTACCCGTGGGTTTGCTTGAGGACTTGCCAGTGAGAATCAGTGGTGTAAACGTGCCTACGGACTTCGTTGTGTTGGAAATGGATGAAGAACCTAAGGATCCACTCATCCTTGGTAGACCGTTCTTAGCCACTGCTGGAGCCATCATCGACGTCAAGAATGGGAAGATAGCTCTACATCTAGGCAAGGACATCAGGCTTGATTTTGACATCAATGAGGTTTTGAAGAAGCCTACAATAGAAGGGCAAGCTTTCTACATTGAGACGTTGGACGCTTTAGCTGATGAGTTGCTAGAAGAGTTGGCTCAGGAGGATCATTTGAAGCTGGCATTGACTAAGGAGCCAGGGGAGTTCAGTTACTTGGATCAGAGGACTCAGGAATACGCCATCTCTGCTTGATTCTAGGAAGATTGTCAAGGAGGATGAAGGTGCCTGCCAAGAAATCGACTTCGAGATCGATGCTACTACTCGATCCAGGGGTCAAACCGACAAGACAATCGAGAAAACAACTCGATCCGGTGCAACAATCGGTGATCGACCCAGGGAATCAATCGAGTCCAAGATCGAGAGATGCCTTCTGATCAGTTCAGGGTCCATTCCGGAGAACGACTCGGCAGCTCGATCTCTCACTCGATCCACATTAAATCGAGTGAAACAGTTCGATCTAGACGACATCGAGAGCAAGATCGACTGGATGACTCGATCTTAGAAGGGACAGAGGTTCAAGAAAGCAGCCTTAAGGGTCATGTCTTGGGTTCTAAGGAGGGTTCCAAGGAGGAAAACAACAACAACAGCCACGAGGATGACTGGAGCGAGCTGCTAGCCCCAAAGGTGGACCTTAAGGAGCTCCCAAAAGGGCTAAGATATGCTTTCTTAGGGCTTAACGAAACTTATCCTGTGATTGTGAATGAAAACTTAAGTGATGATGAGTTTCACTCGCTCCTAACTGAGCTGAGAAAGTATAGGAAGGCCATTGGGTACTCTATAAGTGACATCAAGGGCCTTTCACCAATGCTTTGCACTCATAGGATTACTTGGATAATGAGAACGCCTCTTCTATAGAACATCAAAGGCGTTTGAATCCTAATTTAAAGGAAGTTGTTAAGAAGGAGATTCTTAAGCTATTAGAGGCTGACGTGATCTATCCCATAAGTGACAGCACGTAGGTTTCTCATGTACACGTGGTGCCTAAGAAGGGAGGGATCACAGTCATTAAGAATGATAAAGATGAGCTTATACCTACTAGGACTATTACAGGACACCGTATGTGTATTGACTATAGGAAGCTTAATCTTGCTACTAGAAAGGATCATTTTCTCTTACCTTTTATTGATCAAATGCTTGAGAGGATTGCTAATCATCCTTACTATTTCTTTCTTGATGGATATAGTGGATTCTTTCAAATACCAATCCATCCAAATTATCAGGAGAAGACGACATTTACATGCCCTTATAGCACCTTCGCGTATCGAATGATGCAATTTGGGTTGTGTAATGCACCGGCTACGTTTCAGTGGTGTATGATGTCGATCTTCTCCGATCTAAAAGAAGAAATGGTAGAGGTGTTTATGGATGACTTTTCTGTCTATGGTGGGTCCTTTTCTGCGTGTTTGTTGAATCTTTGTAAGGTACTAAAGCGTTGTGAGGAGACAAACTTGGTGCTTAATTGGGAGAAATGTCACTTCATGGTGAAGGAAGGGATCGTGCTTGGTCATAAGATATCAGAGAAGGGCATTGAGGTTGATAAGGCTAAGGTTGAGGTCATGATGAGTCTTGAGCCACCGATTAATGTCAAAGGGTGCGCTGGCTTCTACAGGCGCTTCATCAAGGATTTTTCCAAGATTGCACGCCCTCTCACACGGCTGTTGTGCAAGAAAGCCGACTTTGTCTTTGATGAGGAGTGCTTACAAGCTTTCAAGACCATTAAGGAAGCTCTTGTCACGGCACCAATAGTTTAAGCACCAGACTGGAGTCTACTGATGTTACTGCATATTGCATACATTTTGCATACTCATTAGTTAGCTTTTCATGCATTTGTATCACATTTTAGGTTAGATTGCATCACTTAGAGTCCTAGAGCATTCTTGCACCAGCATACGCATGTTCCTTGCATTTTGCATCACAATTAGGTTGTTTCTGGCTGCTTTGGAGTCGTGGAGGTTCGTGGACATGTTGAGGCTGATGTAGCAGTTCGTGGGAGCTCGGATATATGCTAAGGATCAGAGATCGAGGAGCAGATCGAGCATGGCCGGTCGATCTAGAAGGTGATAGACCAGAAGATCGAGCCAACCAGGCGATCCAAGGGGAATGATCGAGACAAGGATCGAGTGAAGCAGTCGATCAAACGGTACGGACGTAAATGACGCCATGCAGAGCGAGAGCCAGATCGAGTACACCATTCGATCCACCCGAAGATCGATACTGAGATCAGATGCAACACTCGATTCGCCGATGATGATCGAGACCCAGATCGAGCCGAAGACACGATGTCCGGATATGATCGAGAGAACCGCTCGATCCTGGAGTCGATCTCTGTCCTTCCAACCACTTTTGGCCGCTAGCGAGGGGGGGACCATCAGCTTGTTTTTGCCATTTTGGGAAGGCAGCGACGTCCTTTTCACACACAACTTTCAATCCTTATCTTTTTCTGTATGTTTTCTCTCTGGTTTTCAAGAAGAACACCATTGTCGAACTTGAGTTTTTCTTATGCTTTGTAATCGAATCGTTTTCACCTGAATCCAATTTTCTTTTCATGTTCATCGTTTCCTTTTACATGCTTTGCTTGATTTACTTTATGTGTAGTGAGTAGTGTATTTGGGTTCGGGGTTGAGAGGATTAAGGGGTCTAAAGGGTTTCGATCTTGGGGTTTTTCTAAGCGTTTCAACGGCTATCTCTTCTAGGGTGTTGAGATCTCAATGCTTGAAGACTCTCACGCCAAGAGCTTCATGATCCGAGAGGTTCCTTACCTTGACAGGATTCAGGAGCCTCGGAAGATCACACCCTAGAGACTAGTTACCCCTTCCCAAAAGCCATGGAAGTTTGGGGGATTAGTTAAGCCATTCATTTGAAATCTGCTTTTCATGCCCTTCGACCTCTCTTTCCACCAAAAGCCATGGGTTTGGAAGAGAGGATGAAGGAGTGATCTATACCGAAAGCCACGGATAGATCTTGCTTAGTTTTCAAGGCTTAGAGATCCTCACAAAGTGAGTCGATTTAAAGTTTTCAACACAAGGTCGAACCTTTGAAACCCCTGACCATGAATCTCAACCCTAGGCCCTTTCTTTTAGCATCTTTACATCTTATCTCGTCATTTACTTGATCTTTGATAGCATCCTGGTCATTAGTTTCACTGTTCTTGCATTTTTAGACGAGATCGATTGTTATTGCTCAATCTAGTGGTCGATCTCATGGTCGAATTTTAGTAATTCGAAGCTTGGTCCTTTAATTATTCTGTTTGTTCCTCGCGGTAGTTTCTTCATTCCTAGTATTTTTAAAATAGGTTGCATTCTATTTAAGTTGCTGCATCTAGTTTTTAGAGATTTTCTCATAAATCATCTCGTTTCGCTTGGATTTGCATTAGTCCTTGTATTCTCTTTGCATTCTCTATCATCCTAGGCATGGATTGACTCTCTGTTGCTTGCTGTACTACAACATGTCTTGCATTTGAGTTTGATAACCTCATTGCATTTTCACCTTTGCTAAGAAAGTGTTTATCAAATGGCGCTGTTGCCATCCAAGGACTGTTTAGAGAACATAGAGATTTGGGACTTAGCAAAGACTAAGTCTTTACCTTTTTCAAGCTACTAAACATTCTACTCTCAAACATGTGTTTTCAGGTATATGAATCTTCGTTCAAGGGGAGACAACAATCTACTTCCAGCTTTGGACAATATTCATCAGCTTGGTCACTCACGGCAAAGGAGAGTCAGAGAACAAGCCAGAGCCTTTGAGGAGATTGTTCAGCACGGTTTGGTTGACTTTGAAGCTATGGCTGAACACGAGCATCCAGAAGGACCTCCTCCAGCTCACGGGGCAGTAGGAAGGGGCAATGGAAACCCCCAACACGCGGCTAGACCCCCAAGGATCATAGGAGCCGGAGATGCTCCCAATACTCATCACAATAGGTTTGGGATCACTCCTCCTCCTGTACAAAACAACAACTTCGAGATCAAGCCAGGTTTCATCTCCATGGTGCAAAACAACAAGTTCCATGGCTTAGCAATGGAAGATCCCTTGGAGCACCTTGACAACTTCGAGCAAGTATGTGGGATGATAAAGATCAATGGCATATCCGAAGATGCTTTCAAGCTGCGTCTCTTCCCTTTTTCACTCGGAGACAAAGCTAGGCATTGGGAGAAGACCCTCCCACAAGGCACCATCACCTCATGGGCCGAGTGTAAGAAGGCCTTTCTCTCAAAGTTCTTCTCAAGCACCAGGACATCATGGTTGAGAAGCGAAATCAGCGGTTTCACTCAACGGAACAATGAGACATTCAACGAGGCAATGGAGCGTTTCAAAGACTACACGATCCAATGTCCTCATCACGGGTTCAGCGAGGAGACACTACTCAGTACCATATACCGTGGAGCTTCACCAAAGATCAGGTTATTGCTTGACACAGCTAGCAAAGGGAACTTCCTCGGTCAGGAGGTAGAAGAGGGTATGGAGCTGATAGAAAACTTGGCATTGAGTGATGGCAAGTACGCTGAGGATTATGACCGTGCACCGAGAGGATCAGAGCTAGAGTCTCACAAAAAGGAGCTGAAATCTCTGCATGAGAAGATAGATAAGCTGGTGTTAGCCAATCAGAAGCATGTTCACTTTGTTGGTGAAGCTGATGAGAACCAAGAGGAGTTAGAGTTGAGCCAAGAAGAAGCCAATTGGGTGGCGGGACAGAACAACTACAAACCTCAAGGCTACAACCAAGGCTACCAGAACAACAACCTCTCTTACCGAAGCACCAACGTAGCCAACCCTAAATATCAAGTGTACCCTGCTCAACAAGCAAAACCTTTCATCCCTTACAACAAAGGTTTTCAACCGAGTGGTGGTTTCCAAGGTCAAGGGCAGAAGAACTTCCAAGGGCAACATCAAAATAACAAGGGTTATACACCTAACTACCCTCCGGGCTTTGCACCTCAGCAGCAACAACCGATGCAACAACAAGTTAATCCGGTACAAGCAATGTTTCAACAGCTGATACAGGGGCAACCCTCTACAAACCAGAAGTTCGCCGAGACAAACACTCGTCTCTCACTGACTTCTCCACTCAGATCACCAACTTAAACAACAAGATCAAGCAGCTAGAGAAAGGGAAAGCGAGTACGAGTGGTCAGAATAGTCTTCCGGGAAAGTGTGAGCAGAATCCTAAGGAGTATGCTAACGCCATAACGTTGAGAAGCGGCAAAGAGCTCGAACCTCCGGTCTCTACCAAGAACAACGAGGACATTGTAATTCAAGAGGGGGAGGGTAAACCTTCGGCTGATGATGATGAGATTAAATTTGACAACGTTTGGATCCAAGGGCCAAGAAGAGGAGACAAAGCAGTTGCTGAGAAGAAAGTTGAGCAAACTACTAAGGAGAAGAATGCTTATGTGCCTCCACCATATGTACCTAAGCTGCCTTTTTCTGGCCGCTTCAAGAAGCAACTCATAGAGAAGCATAGAATCCTCTTTGAGAAGCATCTTAAGGACGTGGAGATCAAGCTACCTCTCGTTGACTGCCTTGCAATGATGCCTAAATGCGCCAAATTCTTCAAAGACACTCTCGTGAAGAATAATAAGGAAAGCGAGGAGGTACTTGTTCTAAGTGAAGAGTGTATTGCTGTGATACATAAGGAGATAGTCCCTAAGAAGTTGGGAGACCCTGGAAGCTTCACTGTACCCTACGCTTTAGGTCCTCTAGAGTTCAAGAGTTGCTTATGTGATCTCGGAGCTAGCATAAACCTGATGCCTCACTCCGTGGCTAAGAAGCTTGGCTTTACTCGTTTCAAAGACTGTCGGATCTCATTGGTACTGGCTGATAGGAGTGTGAGGCTACCAGTGAGGCTGCTTGAAGATTTACCGGTGCGAATCAGTGGTGTGAACGTGCCTACGGAATTCGTCGTGGTGGAGATTGTTGAAGAGCCTAAGGATCCACTCATCTTAGGGAGACCATTCCTTGCAACCGCCGGGGCTATCATAGATGTGAAGAATGGGAAGATTGCCTTGCATTTGGGAAAGGAGGTATGGCTTGACTTCGACATCAATGAGGTTCTGAAGAAACCGACCATTGAAGGGCAAGCTTTCTACATTGAAACGATGGATGCATTAGCGGATGAGTTGCTGGAAGAGCTGGCTCTAGAAGACCATCTGAAGCTAGCACTGACTAAGGAGCCAGGGGAGTTTGGCTATGTGGACAAGAGGACCCAGGAGTACATCAACCTGCTGGATTCTAGGAGGATTGTTAAGAATGATGAAGGTTTCTGCCTAGAGATCGACCCCGAGATCGACGCTATCACTCGATCCAGGAGTCAGATCGACAAGGCAATCGAGAACACAACTCGATCCGGTGCAACAATCGATGGACAGATCGAGAGGAATGTTCGATCAGGAAAAACAATCGAGTCGGCGATCGAGAGAGACCTCCCGATCATTTTGGGGTCCAATCAAGAGATCGACTCAGCGTCTCGATCCCTTACTCGATCCACATCAAATCGAGTAAGTGAATCGAGCGAAATGGCTCGATCTAGACGACATCGAGAGGAGAATCGACTAGAGGACTCAATTTCAGAAGGGATAGCGATGGAGGAAAGCTGTCTGAAGGGCCATGCCTCGGGGTCTAAGGAGGGTTCCAAGGAGGAAAGCAACAACAACAGCCACGAGGATGACTGGAGTGAGCTGTTAGCCCCAAAGGTGGACCTTAAGGAGCTCCCAAAAGGGCTAAGGTATGCTTTCTTAGGGCCTAAAAACACCTATCCCGTGATTGTGAATGAAAACCTAAGTGATGATGAGTTGCACTCGCTCCTGACTGAGCTGAGAAAGTATAGGAAGGCCATTGGGTACTCTTTAAGTGACATCAAGGGCCTTTCACCAATGCTTTGCACTCATAGGATTCACTTGGATAATGAGAACGCCTCTTCTATAGAACACCAAAGGCGTTTGAATCCTAATTTGAAAGAGGTTGTTAAGAAAGAAATCCTTAAGCTTTTAGAGGCTGACGTGATCTATCCCATAAGTGACAGCACGTGTGTTTCTCCTGTACACGTGGTGCCTAAGAAGGGAGGGATCACGGTCATAAGGAATGAAAAGGATGAGCTTATCCCTACTAGAACCATTACTGGTCATAGGATGTGTATTGATTATAGGAAACTTAACCTTGCGACTAGGAAAGACCATTTCCCTTTGCCTTTTATTGATCAAATGCTTGAGAGACTTGCTAATCACCCTTACTACTGTTTTCTCGATGGGTATAGCGGTTTCTTCCAGATACCAATTCACCCAAATGATCAGGAGAAGACGACCTTCACATGTCCCTATGGTACCTTCGCATATCGAAGGATGCCGTTTGGATTGTGTAATGCACCGGCTACGTTTCAGCGGTGTATGATGTCGATCTTCTCCGATCTAATAGAGGAGATGGTAGAGGTGTTCATGGATGATTTCTCTGTCTATGGTGCGTCCTTTTCTGCGTGTTTGTTAGATCTTTGCAGGGTACTAAAATGCTGTGAAGAGACAAACTTGGTACTGAACTGGGATAAATGCCACTTTATGGTTAAGGAAGGGATCGTGCTTGGTCATAAGATATCAGAGAAGGGCATTGAGGTTGATCAGGCTAAAGTGGAAGTCATGATGGGTCTTGAGCCGCCGGTTATGTTAAGGGAGTCAGAAGCTTCTTGGGACACGCAGGGTTCTATAGGCGCTTCATCAAAGATTTCTCCAATATTGCACGCCCTCTTACACGGTTGTTGTGCAAGGAAGCTGAGTTTGTGTTTGATGAGGAGTGTTTGAAAGCTTTCGTGACCATCAAGGAAGCCCTTACATCAGCTCCTATAGTCCAAGCACCAGACTGGTCTCTTCCCTTTGAGATCATGTGTGATGCTAGTGACTACGCCGTAGGAGCCGTTCTTGGTCAGAAGAAAGACAAGAAGCTACATGTGATCTACTATGCTTCAAGAACCTTGGATGACACACAAACAAGGTACACCACTACGGAGAAGGAGTTGCTTGCAGTAGTGTTCGCCTTTCAGAAGTTCAGATCATATCTCGTTGGTTCCAAGGCTATAGTATACACGGATCACGCTGCCTTGCGATACATATATTCGAAGAAAGACACTAAGCCTCGGCTCTTAAGATGGATTCTCTTGCTCTAGGAGTTTGACATGGAGATTAAAGACAAGAAAGGAATAGAAAACAGAGTCGCTGACCACCTCTCACGGCTAAGGATCAACGAGTCTCTCCCCTTAGATGACTCTCTTCCAGAAGAGCAGCTCATGGCGATTACCACGGCTGTTTGTGGAAAGCTAGAAGGGAGGTTTAAAGAGGTGTTGAGTTTCAAAGAAGAGGATCTACTGTGGTATGCTGATGTAGTGAACTATCTAGCGTGTGGTGAGGAGCCAACACATCTCAACAGCTATCACAAGCAGCGGTTTATGAGAGAGGCTACTGATTACTTTTGGGACGAGCCCTACTTATACAAGAGAGGAGTAGACAGTTTGTACCGGAGATGTGTTACAAGGGAAGAAGCTAGGGACATCCTCTATCATTGCCATGGCTCTTCCTACGGAGGACACTTCGCCTCATTCAAGACTGCCACGAAAGTGTTGCAAGCCGGTTTCTGGTGGCCGTCCATTTTTAAAGATGCACACGAGTTTGTGAAGAGCTGTGAGGCATGTAAACAAGCAGGGAATATCACTAAGAGGAACGAAATGCCTCAAGTTCCCATCTTCGAGGTTGACGTGTTCGACGCGTGGGGCATAGACTTCATGGGGCTATTTCCTTCTTCATATGGCAACAAATACATCTTAGTAGCAGTGGATTATGTCTCTAAATGGGTTGAGGCGGTTGCTTCCCCTACAAATGACTCTAAGGTGGTAATCAAGCTGTTCAAGAGTATCATCTTCCCGAGGTTTGGGGTACCCAAGGTGGTTATAAGCGATGGAGGAAGCCACTTCATAAACAAGGTCTTTGAAAACCTCTTGAGAAAGTATGGAGTTAAGCATAAGGTGGCTACACCGTATCATCCTCAAACAAGCGGTCAAGTGGAAGTTTCCAACCGGCAAATCAAGGCTATACTAGAGAAGACTGTCGGAGCAACAAGGAAAGACTGGGCAGTGAAGCTGGACGACGCTCTTTGGGCCTACCGTACCGCCTTCAAAACGCTGATTGGTACAACTCCTTTCACTCTACTCTATGGCAAGGGCTGTCATCTCCCGGTTGAGCTGGAACATCGTGCGTTGTGGGCTGTGAAGAGGCTGAACTTTGACCTCAAGACTGCTCATGAGAGGCGCCTTATTCAGCTACACGAACTGGATGAGTTAAGACTGAACGCTTATGAGAGCTCTCGGATATACAAGGAGCAGACTAAGGAGACTCATGACAAGAAGTTGGTTGCCAAGGAGCTTAAGGAAGGAGGTTTAGTGTTGCTGTACAACTCGAGGCTCAAACTCTTCCCGGGCAAGCTGAAGTCAAGGTGGAGCGGACCGTTCGTGATTCAAGAAGTGTTGCCTTATGGGGCTGTTACTC
This sequence comes from Thlaspi arvense, assembly GCA_911865555.2. Lineage (NCBI taxonomy): Eukaryota > Viridiplantae > Streptophyta > Magnoliopsida > Brassicales > Brassicaceae > Thlaspi > Thlaspi arvense. The sequence continues at coordinate 27,692,294 of OU466860.2, forward strand.
TGATGGAAAAAAGTGGCAGTGCATTCACCGTCAACGGACACAGAGTCAAGCCTTACTTGGCAGACGGCTATGACAAGGAGAGTACCTCGGTGCTTCTCCAAGACCCACCATCCGCCTAAACAAAGTAAAGTCTAGCTAAAGACGTTAAAGAAAGCGCACTTGGGAGGCATTCCCATGTTTATCTTGTATATATTTCTGCTTTATTTCCCTTTCAGTTTTATGTTTTTATTCTGCAAGTGTGTAGGAACAGGTATGAGGAGTCTAAACCTTGATCTTGAAGTCTAAAAGAGGCGATAGGGGTTAAGATAAGGCTAGAGATCGAGTGCTAGATCGACTGATCCTGACTCGATCTTTGCTAGATCGAGTCAGTGAATCGAGAGGAGCCAGTCGATCTAGACGAGAACGAGTGACAAGATCGACCTTGACGAAAAAGGATCGATCGATCCAAAACGGATCAACCGATCTAATTTCTCTCGGGAAAATCTGTTGAAAACAGATCGATCACTCGACTCGATCCATCACTCGATTTGTGCCAAATCAACCCCTAAATCGAGGACATAGCTCGATCATGAGGACTTAGCCGTGGAGCCAACATCTCAATGATCGAGAGAGCCAATCGATCCAAGACTCGATTCACCATGAATCGAGTCTCAAATCGAGTAACCCTCTCGATCTAAGCCATTATGGGCATGAGATCGAGTCCTAGATCGACCAAATGGACTCGATCTCATGCCGAGGTAACATTTTCTTTCTCTCTTTTACTCTTTTCCCTCCAATTTTTAAATTCAAAACTTGGTCAAGGCAAGCATCTTTGACCATGAAAGATGTGCTTTGACCAAGACTTTGTCAGAAAAACCACTTTTACTACCCATGGTTTTGCTCTTTGCTAGTCTTTAAATATTTCAACAACCTCTCACCCTCTCATTCCTGTTTTTCTCGAAATTTTTAAACAAAGATATTGAGAGTTTCGGTTTTCAGAAGCTAGCAAAGATCTTTTATATTTCTTGCAAAGGTATTTTCAAAATTTAATGATTTATTTTTAGGAAAATTTCCTTTAAATTCGTAAGATATTGTTCTAGAATATAGGGTCAGTTTTGATTTTTAAAAAACTAGCTAAGTAAAAGGAATAATTATAAATTTTTTGGTATCTAAAGATATGATTCTCCTTTACTTAGCTATAATTTTTATTAATTCCCCAAAATTCTAGGGTAGTTTTTATAAGTTCTCTCCTTCTCTTCTCTCATTCTCATCAAACCGCCGTTTTGCTTATCAAACTTCCTTAGAAACTTGTTTCAGGAACAATGGCCCCCAAGAGAACAAGAGAAGAGACAGCACAAGAAGGAGAAGGACAAGAGGTGGCAGTTCAAGAGAGGGTCAGATGGACTAAGGATGAGAAGAGGGACAAGAAACGGCTGGAAAAGCTTCGGTTTGAGCCTATCAAGTTTGCTGATCGAGAGCTGTTGTTCAAGCTAGGGATTCTTGGGGATTTCGACCAACTCCTCAAGAACATTGGCCTAAGATGTCTGTCACGGATGGATTGCCCAACCATTCCAGAAGTGACAATAGACTTCCTTGCCACGTTAGAGTTCCGTTACGAGAATCCTAGCACACCCGTCCCTTCTCAAGGTCGCCTCTACTTCAAGGTTGGCTGTCAAGCCTATACACTCTCCATCCCTGAGCTATGCCAAGCTTATGGTCTCAACGCGGATGCCAACAAGGTCGAGTTCCCTGCCTTCATGAAAGCCGACGACTTTTGAGACCTGATCAGCAATGAAGACTACAAAGCCAACACCGCCAAGATCAAGCGAGTAAGAAGCCCGGTGCTGAGTGTACACTCTGAAGCTGATCGCCAACACGTTTAGTGGAAGATCTGTTGCTCCTACGGTCACAAACACAGAGCTTTGCTTCCTGTTCCAAGGTGTGAAGCACTTGGTGTGTGATCCGGATGCAAATGACGAGCCTATGGAGGATGAACTCGCGATGAGGTGAACTACGGATGTGTGCTTGCTGCTTCCTTGGTGAAATACAAGGCTTATGCCTTGCGGTGCAAGGCAACTTCCTCTTACATTGGCGGTTTCCTCACTCCTCTGTTCTTGCAAGCTGGTGTGCCCATTCACGACTTCGCCCATGTACCAGCCAGAGCTTTCATGGACGAGGCATACATGAGGAATACTGACAGCTTGGGACGCACGCCAGCAGAAGGGTTCTACGCCTACCTCTTCATAGACGACGAAGACAAGAAGAGAGTGTGCATCCTGCCCAACAAAGATGAAACCGAGCTGCTTGGTGTTGGGAACATCGAGTTCTTGCCTACGGAGGAAGAATGCTTTGCCCCTCTAGGAGGACCACCTGCTTCAGCGATTGCCCCTCATCAAAGGTCCGAGTCTCCAGCCACGAAAGATGAGATGCCCGAGGCCTACACACTTCCCAAGTTAGACTTTGAGCCGAGGACAAAAACCGAGAAGTTCCTAGCATCTGTTGTGGAGATGCAAAGGAAGATCAACAAGTGGCAAGGCAAGATGCTCAAGAAGCTTGGAAAGAAAGTCAAGGCACTTCAGGGAGGCTCACCTAAGAAAGCTGCAAGTCAAGAGGTGCAACAACCCGAGAAGAGAAGGCTCTCAACCGGTGGAGTTGTCATCCGCGAGACCCAAGGAAGCACCATTCAGCCGGCGCGCCACTATCTCCAAGAACCAGCCGACAAGGGGAAGACCATAGTCTCTAGCTCCTCTGGAACATCCTCATGTTCCAGCCGAGACTAGACCAGAGGTAACAACCTTCTTCCATTGTACATAACCGCTCATATTTGCTTCTTTTTGCTTTGTGTTTTGCTACTCCTTCGAATGAGTTTGCCACCGGGACGGTGTCAAGCAAGTTTGGGGGAGTACATGTGTGATTTGACTTGTGTTCTGTGATCTTATTTTCCTTTAGCATCCTTGAGTCTTTAGTTCATGAAAAATTGGTAAAATTTTTAAAAAAATTTCAAAGATTCATGTAGTTGCATTCATCATGTTAGGATTGAGACTAGAGTTTCTCATAGCATCTAGGTTGTTTGCATTCTGCATAAGGGGTTAGAGTTTCTTAAAAAGGTGTTTTTACTTATGAATTGTTTCAATGCCCTAGTTAGTAGTTCTCTAATGCTTTGTATATGCTTTGAAAGTAAGTTCTTACCATGCTTGGATCACTTGTTAGGATTTTCGTGGCTTGAATTGAACTCTCATGATTTGAAACTTATCCTAATAAGTGAGAACCTTAATTTGAAATTCTAATTATCATCCTTATGCATTTGAAAATGAACACATGGTTTTAAAATATTTAGGCTATCTTCTTCCTTTTTACCACTCTTTGTGAGCCTAAGTAGAACTCCCTCCTTGAACCTTACCTTTCTTTGAAGCCAAATGTTCTTGTGTGACATCTTTTGTGAGGCCTTCCTTTCGGTTTGAACTTGGCATAAAGTGTTAGGTTTAGGCGACATGATTTGGTTCTCATATGATTGCTAGCTTTGCATTTGAAGCTAGGTATAGGCTTAGGATAAGTTTGGGGGATCATTGTGGTTGTTTTCTTTTCTATTTATTCTCGGTTTCAAAGAACTTGGTGTTTTAAAGAAAGAAATGGGTTTTAAGTGAAAGGTTGTATTTAAAAACTAAGTATGCTCTAATAAATTTCAGGAGGTAGCTCTCCCAAAAAAAAAAAAAAAGAAAAGAAAAAAGAAATAAAAGAGCCTAAGTGCCAAATAAAAATAAAAAAAAATAATAAGAGAGCTACCAATAAGAAATATTTAAAGAGCAAAGTTATTTTCAAAACCTTTTCACTAGCCTAAAAAGTTTAAAAATGTTTTTGTTTCGAATTGGGGATTGCTATGTTTTGAGAAGAAAAAGGGTAGACTCTAAGTGGTGAGTGAGGATAAAAGTTGATAAATGAGAGGGGTTTAGGATCGTTTGTTAGTTTACATGGGTAGATGAGAATCTAATCATGTATGCATAAATTGTCTTTACCTTTAGCATTATGCACAAGTTCAACGATTTTTGAGAGAAACCCTTGTTCTAATTATAAACTTTTTTCAAATGAGATCATTTAATGCTCATAACCTTCACCCTTAGCCAAATGTGTTTTGCTTTAAAGTGCATAAGTTTGATTCATGGTTCTAATGTTAATGAATGTTAAAGGATGAGTTTTTTTTATTGTTAGGAATAGGAGAGTCATGATTTGAATTTCTTTGTGTGATGAGTATGGCTAAGTTCTTTGGAGTATGAGTGTAAGCATAGCATTTTAGAACTGTTAACTAGGACATTGAGATTGATTCATTTGAAAGGCACCTTTGCAAGAAGTTTAAACCCCCATTTGTTTTTCGGAAAACCTCTCTTCCTTACTTATTTTTTGTTGCTTGAGGGCAAACAAGAAGTAAGTTTGGGGGAGTTGATGTTACTGCATATTGCATACATTTTGCATACTCATTAGTTAGCTTTTCATGCATTTGTATCACATTTTAGGTTAGATTGCATCACTTAGAGTCCTAGAGCATTCTTGCACCAGCATACGCATGTTCCTTGCATTTTGCATCACAATTAGGTTGTTTCTGGCTGCTTTGGAGTCGTGGAGGTTCGTGGACATGTTGAGGCTGATGTAGCAGTTCGTGGGAGCTCGGATATATGCTAAGGATCAGAGATCGAGGAGCAGATCGAGCATGGCCGGTCGATCTAGGAGGTGATCGACCAGAAGATCGAGCCAACCAGGCGATCCAGGGGGAATGATCGAGACAAGGATCGAGTGAAGCAGTCGATCAAACGGTACGGACGTAAATGACGCCATGCAGAGCGAGAGCCAGATCGAGTACACCACTCGATCCACCCGAAGATCGATACCGAGATCGGATGCAACACTCGATTCGCCGATGATGATCGAGACCCAGATCGAGCCGAAGACACGATGTCCGGATATGATCGAGAGAACCGCTCGATCCTGGAGTCGATCTCTGTCCTTTCAACCACTTTTGGCCGCTAGCGAGGGGGGGACCATCAGCTTGTTTTTGCCATTTTGGGAAGGCGGCGACGTCCTTTTCACACACAACTTTCAATCCTTATCTTTTTCTGTATGTTTTCTCTCTGGTTTTCAAGAAGAACACCATTGTCGAACTTGAGTTTTTCTTAAGCTTTGTAATCGAATCATTTTCACCTGAATCAAGTTTTCTTTTCATGTTCATCGTTTCCTTTTACATGCTTTGCTTGATTTACTTTATGTGTAGTGAGTAGTTTATTTGGGTTCGGGGTTGAGAGGATTAAGGGGTCTAAAGGGTTTCGATCTTGGGGTTTTTCTAAGCGTTTTCAACAGCTATCTCTTCTAGGGTGTTGAGATCTCAATGCTTGAAGACTCTCACGCCAAGAGCTTCATGATCCGAGAGGTTCCTTACCTTGACAGGATTCAGGAGCCTCGGAAGATCACACCCTAGAGACTAGTTACCCCTTCCCAAAAGCCATGGAAGTTTGGGGGATTAGTTAAGCCATTCATTTGAAATCTGCTTTCCATGCCCTTCGACCTCTCTTTCCACCAAAAGCCATGGGTTTGGAGGAGAGGATGAAGGAGTGATCTATACCGAAAGCCACGGATAGATCTTGCTTAGTTTTCAAGGCTTAGAGATCCTCACAAAGTGAGTCGATTTAAAGTTTTCAACCCAAGGTCGAATCTTTGAAACCCCTGACCATGAATCTCAACCCTAGGCCCTTTCTTTTAGCATCTTTACATCTTATCTCGTCATTTTCTTGATCTTTGATAGCATCCTGGTCGTTAGTTTCACTGTTCTTGCATTTTTAGACGAGATCGATTGTTATTGCTCGATCTAGTGGTCGATCTCATGGCCGATCCACTCGTCGAATTTTAGTAATTCGAAGCTTGGTCCTTTAATTATTATGTTTGTTCCTCGCGGTAGTTTCTTCATTCCTAGTATTTTTAAAATAGGTTGCATTCTATTTACGTTGCTGCATCTAGTTTTTAGAGATTTTCTCATAAATCATCTCGTTTCGCTTGGATTTGCATTAGTCCTTGTATTCTCTTTGCATTCTCTATCAACCTAGGCATGGATTGACTCTCTCTTGCTTGCTGTACTACAACATGTCTTGCATTTGAGTTTGATAACCTCATTGCATTTTCACTCTTGCTAAGAAAGTGTTTATCATCTACCGTTTGAGATCATATGTGATGCTAGTGACTATGCTGTGGGAGCTGTTCTAGGGCAGAGAAAGGACAAGCGGCTGCATGTGATTTACTATGCTTCAAGAACCTTGGATGACACGGAAACAAGATACACTACTACGGAGAAGGAGCTATTGGCAGTAGTGTTTGCCTTTGAGAAGTTCAGAGCTTATTTAGTGGGAGCCAAGGTTGTTGTCTACACACATCACGCGGTGCTTAGATACATATACTCCAAGAAGGATACTAAGCCAAGGCTCTTGAGATGGATACTTCTTCTTCAGGAGTTTGACATGGAGATTAAAGACAAGAAACGGATAGAGAATGGTGTTGCTGATCACCTCTCTAGGATGAGAATCAATGAGTCTTTGCCCTTGGATGATTTGCTCTTGGAAGAACAACTTATGATGATCACTACAGTCGTATGTGGAAAGATTGAGGACAAGTTTGAAGAGGTTTTGAGTTTCAAAGAAGAGAATCTTCCTTGGTACGCTGACATTGTGAACTACTTGGCATGCAGAGAGGAGCCAACTCATCTTGACAGCTATCACAAGAAGAAGTTCATGAGAGACGTAAGCCACTACTTTTGGGACGAGCCTTACTTGTACAAGAGGGGCGAGGACAGTTTATACCGGAGATGTGTAACAAAGGAGGAAGCTAAAGACATTCTCTTTCACTGCCATGGCTCTTCATACGGCGGACACTTTGCTTCGTTCAAGACCGCTACAAAAGTCTTACAAGCCGGTTTCTGGTGGCCGTCTGTCTTCAAAGACGCCCATGAGTTCGTGAAGAGTTGTGAAGCTTGTCAACGAGCAGGAAACATCACCAAGCGTAACGAGATGCCTCAGGTTCCTATCTTCGAGGTTGACGTGTTTGACGCATGGGGCATAGACTTCATGGGGCTGTTTCCCTCATCCTACGGCAACAAGTTCATATTGGTAGCGGATGACTACATCTCTAAATGGGTTGAGGCTATTGCCTCCCCTAAAAACGACTCTAAGGTGGTGATCAAGCTCTTTAAGAGCATCATATTCCCGAGGTTTGGAGTACCCATGGTGGTGATAAGCGACGGAGGAAGTCATTTCATCAACAAGGTGTTTGAAGGTCTCTTAAAGAAGTATGGCGTGAAGCACAAGGTAGCTACGCCTTACCATCCTCAAACGAGTGGCCAAGTGGAGGTCTCTAACCGGCAAATCAAGGCGATAATTGAGAGAACAGTTGGGACAACTCGGAAGGATTGGGCAGTGAAGTTAGACGACGCTTTTGTGGGCTTACCGGACTGCTTTCAAAACGCCCATTGGTACTACTCCTTTCACTCTTCTCTACGGCAAAGGATGTCACCTCCCCGTTGAGCTGGAACATAGAGCATTGTGGGCTGTGAAACGGCTGAATTTTGATCTAAAGACAGCTCAGGAGAAGCACTTGATCCAGCTACACGAACTTGATGAGCTAAGGCTAGATGCTTACGAAAGCGCTAGGATCTACAAGGAGCGCACTAAAGCTGCTCATGACAAGAAGTTGGTACCCAAGGAGCTTAAGGAAGGGAGTTTGGTGCTGCTTTACAATTCAAGGCTCAAGCTCTTTCCAGGAAAGCTGAAGTCACGATGATGCGGGTCTTTTGAGATCAAAGAGGTATTGCCTTATGGAGCGGTCACCTTGGTCGGCAAGAGTGGGAATGCATTCACAGTGAACGGACACAGAGTTAAGCCATACATGGCGAGTGCATTTGACAAGGAGAGCACATCAATGCTTCTCCAAGACCCACCATCTGCCTAAACCAAGTAAAGTCTAGCTAAAGACGTAAAAAAGAAAGCGCACTTGGGAGGCATTCCCATGTCTATCTTGTATATATTTTTGCTTTATTTCTCTTTCAGTTTTATGTTTTTATCTTATGAGTGTGTAGGAACAGGTATAAGGGATTGCAGAGCATAATCTTAGATCCAAAAGGAGTAAGAAGGGGCGAATATAGGCTAGAGATCGAGTGCTAGATCGACTCATCCTGGCTCGATCTTTGCTAAATCGAGCTAGTGAATTGAGAGGAGTTAGTCGATCTAGACGAGATCGAGTAGACATATCGTGTGCCACAGTCGATCACGAGAGGATGAATACCCTATACGTTTAGCTTGAAAAGCAAACGAGGGGTGGATCGACTGAGTCACTCGATTCTCAAGGCTAGATCGAGTAGTCTACTCGATCTGACATTCGATCCAAGCCTAAATCGACCCCTGAATCGAGAACGTTGCTCGATCATGAGGACTTAGCCGTTGTGCCAAAAACTCAAGGAACGAGAGGTATTATCGATCCAAGACTAGATTCAATTTGAATCGAGTCCCAAATCGAGCAACCCTCTCGATCCAAGCCATTATGGGCATGAGATCGAGTCCTAGATCGACCAAATGGACTCGATCTCGTGCCGAGGTAAAAATTCCTTTTTCCTCTTTTCTGTTTTCCCGCCGGTTTTTAAATTATAAAAGTGGTCAAGGCAAGTATCTTTGACCATGAAAGATGTGCCTTGACCACAGCTTTTGTCAGAAAACCACTTCTATTACCCATAGTTTTGTAAAATTGTTAGCCTTTATATTTCCAACATCACTCAAACTCTCCCATTTCTATTTTCACGAGTTCTTAAGCAAAAGAGAGTGTGTATTTTTATTTTCTAAAGGCTAACAGCAATCTCTTACAATCTTTGCAAAGGTATTTTCGAATCTTCAAGAAAATCTTTAAGAAAAATTCCTTTTAATTCGCTTTGATTGTTTTTGATAATAGGGCGGTTTATATTTTTTAAAACTAGTTTGATATTAGGAAAAATTCTAGATTTAACGATAACTCTAGATTTGATTATCTGTTATCTTAATAGGATTTTTATAAATTCCCCAAAATTCTAGAGTATTAGTTATAAGTTTACCTTCTTGCTAGTCTCTTTCTCGGTTTTTCGCTGCCTTGCTCATTCTCTTGTTTGAGAATCATGTTTCAGGCACCATGGCTCCCAAAAGAACAAGAGAAGAAACGGCACAAGAGGGAGAAGGTCAAGAAGTGGTTGTTCAAGAGAGGGTCTGATGGTCTAAGGAAGAGAAACGAGACAAGGAACGACTTCAAAGGCTGAAGTTCGAGCCAACAAAGTTTTCGGACAGAGGTTTGCTGTCTAAGATGGGGATATTGGGAGATTTTGATGAACTCCTCCAGAAGATAGGGCTCAGGTGTTTGTCACGGATGGATTGCCCAACCTTTCCCGAAGTGACAATCGACTTCCTTGCCACTTTGGAGTTTGCGTACGCGAATCCTAACATCTGAACTCCATCTCAAGGCCGCCTCTCTTTCAAGATCAAACGTCAAGCGTTCAGCCTCTCAATCCCCGAGCTTTGTCAAGCTTATGGCCTCAATGCTGCTGCCACAAAGGTTGAATTTCCCTCCTTCACTCAAGCAAACGATCTTTGGGACCTCATAGCCAACAATGACTATAAGGCGAATACCGCGAAGATCAAGAGGGTGAGGAGTCCGGTGCTGTGTTACACTTTGAAGCTGATGGCCAACACCTTCAGCGGACGGTCAATAGCCCCCACGGTCACCAAGATGGAGCTTTGCTTCTTGTTCCAAGGCATTAAGCATCTCGTGTGTGACCCGGATGAGAATGATGAGCCGTTGGAAGACCAGCTCGGAGATGACGTGAACTACGGACGCATCCTGGCTGCTTCATTGGTGAAATACAAGGCGTATGCCTTGAGATGCAAGGCAAGCTCGTCACTTATTGGAGGCTTCCTCACGCCTTTGTTCGTGCAAGCCGGTGTCCCGCTTCAGAACTTCACTCCCGTTTCAGATAGAGCTTTCATGGACGAGACATACCTAAGGAACACGGACAGCTTGGGACGCACGCCAGCTGAGGGTTTCTTTGAGTACCTATTCATTGATGCGGAGAATGAGAAGAGGGTGTGTATCCTGCCAAACAGAGTCGAAACCGCGCTGTTGGGAGTTGGGAACATCGAGTTTCTCCCAAGCGTGGAGGAGTGTATGGCTCATCTAGGAGTCACAGCCGCCATTCGCCAAGCTACTCGGCCAAGATCGGAGTCTCCTGCCACGGATGATGAGATGCCTGAAGCCTTTGTCCTTCCCAAGATCGACTTTGAGCTGCGGACAAAGACATAGATGTTCTTTGCTTCTGTTGTGGAGATGCAAAGGAAGATCAACAAATGGCAAAGCAAGGTCATCAAGAAGCTTGCCAAGAAACTCAAGGCGCTTCAAAGAGCTTCGCCAAAGCAGGCTGCAAGTGAGGAGGTTCAACAGCCCGAGAAGAGGAGACTTTCAACCGGTGGAGTTGTCATCCGTGAGACTCAAGGAAGCAACATCCAGCCGGCGCGTCTTTCTCTCCAAGAACCAGCCTCCAAAGGCAAAGCCATAGTATCTAGCTCATCTGGAACATCCACAAGTTCCAGCCAAGGCTAGATCCGAGGTACCAACAACCTTCCATTGTATATACCGCTCATATTTTCTTACTTTTTCTTTTTGTTTTTGAACTCTCTCGAATTTGTTTGCCACCGAGACGGTGTCATTCAAGTTTAGGGGAGTATGTGTGTGGTTTGACATGTTTATTTTGCTCTTATTTTCTATTTGCATCTCTTGAGTCTTCATTGCATCTAAGGCATAGAAAAGAACAAAAAAATTGGTAAACTTTTTAAAAATTTTCAAAAAAAAAATTAATGTAGTTGCATTCACATTGTTAAACATTTTAGGATTGAGTCTAGAATTTTTAAGCATCTAGTAGGTTGTTTACATTTGCATAAAGGGTTAAAATTTTCTTAAAAAGGTGTTTTAAGCTCATGAATTGTTTCAATACCCTAGTTAGTAGTTCTCTAATGCTTTGCTCACATTTTTAAAGTAAGTCCTTACCATGCTTGGATCACTTGTTTTGATTTTCGTGGCTTGACTTGAACATTCATGATTTGAAACTTGTCTTAATAAGTGAGAACCCTAACCTGATTTTTAAATATCATTCTTATGCATTTGAAAATGAACACATGGATCTTACACATATTTAGGCTCTCTTCCTCCTTTTACCACTCTTTGTGAGGCTAAGTAGAACTCCCGCCATTACCCTTACCTTTCTTTCAAGCCAAGTATTCCTGTGTGACATCATTGTGAGGCCTCTTTTCGGTTTGAACTTAGCATAACGTGTTACGTTTAGGCGACATGATTACGTTCTCATATGATTGCTAGCTTTGCATTTTGAAGCTAGTTATAGGCCTAGGATAAGTCTGGGGGTTTGATGGGATTGCTTTCTTGTTTATATGCTGACGGTTTCAAAAGGTCTTGGTGATTGAAGTGAATAAAAGTTTTTAAGTGAAAGGCTTTGTTTTCAAAATGTATAAAGCTCTAAGTATTTCAGAAGATAGCTCTCTCAAATAAAATAAAAAGAAAAGAAAAAAGCCTAAGTGCCGAATAAAAAGAAAAGAAAAGAAAAGAAAGAAATAATAGAGAGCTATCAATAAGAATAGAATAAGGAGCTAAAATATTTTCAAGCCTTTTCACTAGCCTAAAGAGTAAAGATGTTTTCTGTATTGATTTGGGGTTTGCTAAGCTAATGCTTTGTTGATAAGGGTAGTATCTAAGAGGGTGAGTGAGCTTAAAATAAAAGAAATGAGAGGGGTTTTAGGATGATTGATTAGTGTATGGGTAGATGAGAATCTGATCATGTATGCATTAATTGCCTTTACCTTTAGCATTATGCATAAAGTTCATACCATTCTTGAGGGAAACCCATTGCATTGTGAAACCCTTTTAAAATGAGATCATTTTATGCTCATAGCCTTCACCCTTAGCCAAATGTGTTCTGTTTAAAGTGCATAAGTTTGATTCACGGTTTGATCGTTAATGAATGTTAAGGGATGAGATTCTTTGATTGTTTGGAATAGGAGAGTCATGATTTGAAATTCAATGTGTAATGAGTATGGCTAATTTTTTTGGAGTATGAGTGTGTGCATTGCATCTTAGAATTAGTAACTAGGACGTAGAGATTGATTCCTTTGAAAAACACCTTTGCAAGGAGCTTAAACCCCGTATGTTTTAAAACCTCTCTCCCTTCTTGAATTTTGTTTGCTTGAGGGCAAGCAAAAGGCAAGTTTGGGGGAGTTGATATTGCTGCATATTTCGTGTGTATTGCATGCATATATGGTAGTTTCTCATGCATTTACCTTGCACATTAGACTAGTTTGCATCACTTTAGGTCCTAGAGTACTTTTGCACCAGCATTTGCATGTTTCTTGCATTTTGCATTGCATTCAGGTTGTTTTCGGCTACTTTGGAGCTATGGAGGATTTGTGGACGTGCTAAGGCTCGTGAGGAACTTCGTGGGCACTTGTAGAAATCAGGATTGCATGCTAAGGACTCGAGATCGAGTAGCGGATCGAGCATGGCAGGTCGATCTAGATGAGATCGACCAGAAGATCGAGTGAGCCGTGTCGATGCGAAGAGACTGATGGAGACGACGATCGAGTGAAGAGATCGATCAAGGAATACGGACGTAAATGATGCCATGCAGAGCGAGAGTCGGATCGAGTCCACCACTCGATCCTCCATAGATCGACTCCAAGATCGGACGAAGCACTCGATCCACCGAAGAAGATCGAGACACAGATCGAGCTGAGGCCGCGATTTCTGAAGACAATCGAGCGAGATGCTCGATCTCGAGGTCGATCCCAGGCTACTTTAACCGAATTTGGCATCTAGCGAGGGGGGACCATTGAGCTGTTTGTCCATTTTGGGAAGGCGGTGATCCTGCTTTTGGGAGAGCGTTTTTTCACTTTTTTTTTATCCTTTTCTCTCTAGTTTTGGAGGATTATCTCCGCCATTGTAGAACTTTGAGTTTTCTTGCTTTTACTTTTGGAATATTAAATCTTTGCTTTCAATCTACCGTTTTCATGTTTAGTCTATCATCTATTGCGTTTTGTTCGGTTTACTTTATGAGTAGTGAGTAGTTTCATCGGGTTTTCAGGTTTGAGAGGATTCAAAGGGGTTGAAAAGGTTTAAAGCTTGGTGTTTTCTTGTTCTTCATGGCTTTCTCTTCTAGGATATCGAGTGCTTAATGCTTAGAGACTCTCACGCCAAGATCTCTATGATCCAAGGGATGTCTTACCTTGACAGGATCCAAATGTCCCTGAAAGTCGAATCCTAGAGGCTAATCCTTCCTTTCCCACACGCCATGGTTGTTTAGGGGATTATTTAGGCCGTGTGTTTGAAATCTATGTTTTATGCTCTTCAATCTCTTTTTCCACCAAAAGGCATGGGTTTGGAGAAGAGAATGAAGGAGTGATCCATACCACACGCCATAGATGGATCTTGTTTTATTTTCAAGGAACTAAAAATTGGTCGATTTTTAGTTTTTAGGCTTGCGAGACATTGCGGAACTCGAGCTTGCTGAACTAGAAGAAGGCGGGAGAGAACGGAGAGGAAGGACTTCGGCTGCCAGCAAAGTAAACCACCTTCTGTCAGAATATTAAGATCCAACAAGCAAGGTCGAGATACAAGTTCAAAGAAAACTTACCGGGCGCGAAAACTGGAGCTGGAACGGGGGAGGTGAGAACTCGTCGGACTCGTTCTCGCGTGAACGTGCTCCAGATAACTTCTCCTTGTCTGAACAACTCTAGCTGGTGCTCGATATCGGGATCCTTGGGTGCTCTGGACAGTTGGCCTGATACACAAAAACAAGCAAAGGGTCAGAAAACTCGACGAGCATACCAAAACAAACATAGCTAACGAGCACTCGAGCCTAGGTAAACAACCGTTACCCGTGAACTCGACTGGCAGCCGGGAAAAGTCGAAATCCCCAATGGACGCCTCGTTAATCCAGAATTTAAACCCTGTTTTCTCCCAACCGCCAGTTCGACCTCGGGGACGCATAGAAAGCCCCAGGACGGCAGGCGTTGTACTTGACGGAGAAGAACGCTCTCAAATCAGAATAGCGGAAGATAATGTTCTCCTCTTTGGCCCTCACGGCACATCCGATGATGGCCCAAACCAAGTTCGGGCACATCTGCGGAAAAGCCAGCCGCAAGTCCGCCAGCACTTCGAGGATGAATCGAGGGATTGGGAAGAAAAGTCTGCAGTCCCGGAAGTATGTTGCATAAGCGCAACAAAAGCCCGGCTCAACCCTCACCGGAGTCTCCGCCGGCGTCAAAACGGCCAATTCTACCCCCTCGGGGATTTCGCATTCTCGACGGAAGTCGTCAAGGGCTTTCTGGTCGATCTTGGAAGGACCTACAGCGGTCCTCCCGGATTTTTCTCCCTCAACTTTCACTATGGCCGACATCGGAAAAGAAAAGAGGAAGAAAGCGGCAAATGATAAACCCAGAAAACTAAAAAGATGAAAATCGAAGCTTTTCTAAAGGAAAACTCGGCAAACAGTTTCTGAAAACTACAGAAAATGGAAGTTCCAGAAAATAAAAGGAAAGAGAGAGAGGAGGTTACCTTTAATTGACGAACTGATGCGGTTAAAGAAGGAGTGGAGAAGGTGGACTTTATATCGAGGTAATTATTATCAACTTCGAAGATCGCAGAGAATCTGGCCACGCGCCAATCTCAACCGTTCGATCCTCCTATCCTAACCGTCGAATATTCGACTTCGACGATTTGACGCGCTGAACAGCTCGATCGATCGAGGCCGTTAGATCGACTTCCTCTTTCCCCATCCGGACCATCCACATCATCAAGCTTTAGTGCGAATCTTCTCGAGGGATGCACCTTGCCCCGGGAAGCTCGACCGCCGAAACAGAAAAGTAAATGATAATATTTACTTCGAATCTCGATCGTCCACCTAGACGAGTTAATAACAGATTTATCTCGACACGCCAAGTTACGGTCTCGAGGTCGATTCTCGACCGCATGATCGACAAACTGTTCACCTTTCCAAGATCTGAACCGTCGATCTCGAATGATTATCTGACTCCATGATGTCAGCATAATCAAACACCAAATCTTTTAAAAGTCCCATCTTGCCGCCCATTAAAGCTCGAGCTCGCTCTCGTTAATGGTCTGGGGGGCAATTGTTAGAGCTGGATTTGACACCTCAAATCCGGCCCACTCAAGCCCAACGGATAGGTCCAAACTAAGCCAAAGTGGTTGGGCTTCAACCCTGCGACCCAGGTCCATTCACCTTTCAACGATCCAATCCTGAGCAACAAGATGCTGCGATCGGCGAGGTCGAGCTCCAGCTCGACTAAATCCCAAGAAACAAGGAAGAATCCGAGCCAACTCAGAGAATATTCTCGCCAGTTCAAACGAGTCCGAAGATCGCGGAAGAAGTTGCTGCACGTGGCGAGATATCCGGCTGAGGCTGCTGCACGTAGCCGAGATACACGCTGGAGCTCGAAGCTCGACGAGGCAAGCTATATAAAGGAGGAGAATGGCTTAGTTCGGGGAACCTTCAGCTTGATCTTTTTATATACTTTTTACACCCGAAAATATTGTAATTGCTCCCAGAGCTTTTTTCAGTTCATCTTTTTCATTGAGATTTTTGTAACCGTTTCATTCGACAGATTAATACAACATCTTTATTTCAGTTAGTGCTAACTTATATTGTCAATCTGTTCGAGGGAATCTAGCCATTAATCCTCTAAAACTCTTTCCTTACAAGTACACAAATTTCTGAGGGTGGATTTCATTATCCACAATAACCATAATATCATTTGCCCAGTCCGTCCTTATTTTACAATAACCCGAAGCGAACCATATTTTTTTCTTGTGGTTTAAATTCGGTTCCTCTATTTCTCGAACTACCCTAAAAACTGAACTCAGTACATGCGTTATCCCGAATGGCATCACTTAACGCTACTGTGAGCCTCACACTTTCGAACCACCGCTTAAAGCTAACGTCCGCAGCACTGTCACCTCCGGTATGGAAGCAGAGCCGGCGAGTAATCTCCGTCTCCTTCTTCCTCTCCCGCTTCGTCCTCCTCCCTAACGGTATAACATCTGTCTCTTCATATTCACCAATTTGATTCTCAATTTCACGAAGCTTAACTGAAAAATCATTAATTCGAGCTTCTGTTCTTCTTGTATTTGGTATCTGCTGAATCAGATGCCATAGCTGGTAGCTTAATTGATAAGTACGTCAAGAGGTAATAAATTGAAATTCACCTCAAAATCCTCTCTGAATCTTAATGTATTTACGAATTTCAGTCCAATGTTTGGCGAAATCTCTATAGCTCTATTTTTCGGGGTGCAAATGTGAAATCTCTGTAACTTAAAACCAGTTTTTGAATAGGAAAAAACTTGATCCACTTGAAGCATATGTACCACCAGTTATTCTAGCTCAGCTACAAATCCAGGATCTTGGTAACTTTCTGAATTTTTGCTCCGATTTCTCCTTGATACTCCAGATATATTGCTAACACTATATCTGATTTATGATGTTTGGAGAGCAAATTTTAAATGTGGAGAAACCTGAATTCGAGGCTTGCAGATCGCTACTTCGATCTGGTCCTGCTAGCTCCTTGCGTGTAAACATTCGAGCTGTAAGTATAAAAAGCTCACAAAACTTTAAGCAACCTTGTTTTTTGCTCGTTTTTGATGATAATGTGTGTAATTTAAACTCTCTTCAGTTTGTTTATGCTCGTGTTTGATGATAATGTGTGTGATTTAAACTCTCTTCAGCTTCAAGCTCGTGTTTGATGATAACGTGTGTGATTTAGACTCTCTTCACTTGTTTTTGCTCGAATTTGATTATAATGTGTGTGATTTAAACTCTCTTCTGCTTCTTTTTTGCTCGTGTTTGATGATAATGTGTGTGATTTGAACTCTCTTCAGGTCTCTTGTTTGATGATAATTTGTATGATTTAAAACTCTCTTCAGGTTGCTCAGTACGCTTCAGATGCTGGTTACTCCCAAACCGCGTCTAACGACGTTGATCGATGTCTAAGGTATTAACATTTCCCGGAATCTATATCTCAACAAAGTGATGCAGTTATAAGATAATATAACCTCGACACACAAAATCAGATTCGAGATAATAAAATTGTTGTATATGTTGAGTTTTATGCAGAGCATTGGAAGAAATGGATTCGCTGTTTCTACGTGCTTCGAGGAAAGATCCGAATGCAACTGTTGAGTTGATGAAGTCACAGCTTGGAACAGCGTTAACAGCACTGGACAGGTAAAACGGTATATACACACAGCGCGCAAGCACAAAGCGGATAATATATGCTAACTAAAACAACACCTGGCTGCAGCATTCTACAAACAGTTCCTTCTCAAGTGCTTGATAAAGGCAAAGCTATGGCGGAAGTCTACAGATCACCATCTGAAGAAGACGATGTTTCAGACTCCTCCGAGTTACAGTAGCTCCAGTCTATACTGTGAGTGATGCCTCAACATTGGTATCAAAATCCTCTGATTCCGTGTACGATCATGCATTGTTAACCTCCATTCGTGAAGGAGATGTAACATTTGCGTATATTAAAAAACCTGAACAGGGTGCTGTTTTAGTAATTGTCTCATATACAATCAGATGACATGACTTGTTTAAATGTATTATTGAAACCAATGACTGCATGAACAGGGTCCTGCTATTATAATTGTCTCCAATCTGTAGAAAAATTGGCGCTAAGAAGTAACAATATAAAGTTTGTAGCATGTATCTCTTACATTTAGTTTGTAAGACCATCAGAATCTCTAATGAGTTTTTAAAATTATTTTAATTATAAATTTTGAAATTTTTTAAGTTCAGAACCTCTCTAAGAATAATTAAAATTGCATAACTCTAATGGTTAGAGAATAATTAAAATTGCATAGCTCTAATGATAGAATCTCAAATGAGGTTCTTAAAGATAAAAAAAATATTGTTCTGAAAATTATAATATTTTAAGTAGATTTTATTTTGTTTAAATTATTAAACATTGTATATTTATAAAACTTAAATAAATTATATTTCATAAAATTTTAAACAAACAAATAAATTGCATTTCATAAATTTGCAGGTACTCATTGCAAGACAAGTTCCACAAATTGAGAAAAAAACAATCCAAGAAATGATAACATGAAGCCTCAAAGAGAGGATACGAAAAGCGGAGTAATTAAAATCATACAGCCATATGACAAAACCAAGGAGTGAGACGTAGGGGTGAACCACCACCAATAGATGCGTATCCTTCCTTGCTTTTGGGTGCCCTCGCTACTGATATAAACTGTGCCAACGGTTTTTGCAGAAACGGAACAGAGGCGGCAACCGAATAATGTCCTGCCGATTCAACAGTGATCACCATAAGTCACATGAAACAAGAAAAGATGAAATAATCTCCCCTTTTAAACATCATATCAAGACTCTATTATCTGAAACTTGCGTCTCGATATACTTAGTTATATGTCACAATCAGTCAATATCAGAAAACAGAGTCTAAAAGATGAGCAGAGATATACCGGGTCGGCAAAGAGGTTGAACAAAAAAGGTTGCACATCATCTAAAGTCTCAAGGCCTCCAAGATTCAGTAACAAGACTCCTATCTTCTCATCACTGACTACTTCTGAAGATGAAATGTTTAAGGGGTCAGAGGTCACCAAGGCTCTCAAAGGCAATGGATGTTTCCCAAACAACCGTTCGAAAAGAGTGGCTGTTTCGAAGCAGCAAATGCCTCATCGAAAGGTAATCTTGAGTACTGCACAGATCTCATTTGTGCTAAGAGTCTGCATAAAAGAGTATTATACCATTTAAGCTAATGTATAATCTCAAATGCTTCTTTAAGCTGATACATAAGACTGAGTATCCTGCATTCGAATTAATCGATTAAGACAAAAAATATTGGAATTACTCTTCACTTCTTATCCAATTTGCTTGAATTAACATTTATGATTAATCAATAAGAAAATGTGTTTGTTGCTCAAAAAAATAACGATTAAACTATCTTCCACTTACCCATATACGGAAAAGCTACAAATTGTTTGATAAAGCAGAATTCAAGTGAAAGAGAAGCTCAGAGACTTACGGAGGAGGACGAAAGTTGAGTAGGAAAATGAAGAAGAGCAAGAAGAAGCAGATGAGCTCATGGCTGGGCAATTCATTGCAGCTGAGCTTGAAGGTCGAGACGGTAACGCGACAATCAGATTTGGACTAAATAATTAAGAAATCTGATCGATTCTCATGGATAGTTTCGTCTCCTCCACTCTGGGAGAGATTTATTTCTCCAACTTTTGGCAGATGAGTGAAGTTAATCACACAGTTGTGATAAAATGAAGATTTTTTTTTGCGTAAGGTGGATTGGTGAATGGCTTGAGGAGGGAGAACCACACATGTCCATATAAGGCTGATAAGAATGGTTCAAAGTTTTTAGATGCCGGCAGCTTTCGTCATCTCAATATTAGAGGCCGGTTGATCCGCGTCTCGTCGCTTTGACAACCAACTTCATCGTTACACTCGAGATCGAGTGAAAGAGGTGAGAAAGGGAGAGAAACTCGCCGAATAAAGTATAGAAAAGGGGAATTACTTTTTTTATTTTTTTGTCTAATAAAATTAACCAATGAGAATTAAACACATACGAGACTCCTACCAATCCTAAAAACTCTCTTCGCCGAATAAAGTAAACAATTTATTTAGTTTTGAATTACATTTTTAATTTTTTTTCCTGAGAACCTTATGATCAGAGCTCCCGTTGGAGCTGCTCTAATGTGTCTAAATATGAGATTATCTTGCCTTGCAATAGATCTCATATCATAGATAACATATAATGTTAAAACTACCTAACATCAGCAACATATTTTAAGCAAGTGTAAAAATTCCCTCTGTGAGTTCTGCACTAAATATCAGATAAAATAAAAATGCTAGGCATAGGATCGACAATGAAGTCTGTAACAGATTCCACTCGTGTACAAGATGTAATGTCCGAAGTTGTCACCTTGTGTGGGGGAGCTCCTTGGCCTTGTTTCTTTGCTTTTCATCGTAGTAGCTGCTTCGCCTTTCTGTAGTGTTGTGTCCTTGTTGATCCATTTTGAGCTTAAAAATCAGAATGGTACAAACAAACCAAACTCGAATGGGTATTGGGCGTTCGACAAAGTGGGCATTCTTGCTTTTCATTACACCATTCCATAATACAGCTCCTGCACATGACAGATGATGACTCTTTCAACACAAGCACAAATGTCTCACAGACCATTTTGAATTTTTGGTTCCGTAGTTCGAGTGTATATGTTTGTTATCAATACAAGGTTCACATCTTATCTAAGCAGTTTGAACATCAAGACAGATTGAAATTGTTCCGGTTTAACTGCTCATTAAGGTTTTGGAGATAACGCATTTTAACGCGTTTGAGATCAGCCCCAGGCAGAGAAGAAATTACGGAAGAGGAAGGTTTCTTACCAACAAAATACATGACCGCAAGGAGTGGCTGTCGGGTATTGACGGTTGCTTAAGCAGAGAGTGCATTTCCCTACAGCCTGCAACCACAAGTACATACCTAAGGTACATAACATAATCATGATACTAAACCGCTATAACTGTTTTTGTCTTCTTAATTACATATAAACAAAATAGCCTTCGAGCAAGGTCATGGATTTTGATAAGAGGTTGTGCCTCTCTTCCAAGTATTTACTTTTGCCAACAATGATCAGTATTCAAGATATTAGCCATTTTAAAGTAACAAAGGTTTCTTAGGTTGTTTATAAATATAGTACCTCCAAATTTGAAGTTAAATCGGAAGTGGACCAGTTTCCCTTTTCAGCTTCTGATGTTATCAAGTTTCCGTCTTCGTTTAAAACAGGTAACCCTCTTCCTGCAAGAACAATACGAAAACTATACTATCATAAGTGGAAGTAGTTTTATGCATAAAAAGATAAAACTTTCAGCCTATGTCACCATCTTCTTTCACACTTCTTTTAAGAGAATTCTTAACTGTGATGCCATTCTAGACCATACTATGTTGAAAATTTAACAACCTAGTGTCAAAATCTAGGAATTTCTAGAGTGTTTAACATTCATAATCGAGGACATGAAAACCAGACCTCCAGAAGTTTGATAAGATCCTGTAGACGCCTGTTGAACTGAGCTTGTGATAGATGACAAATTACTCCGACGCAAGCCCTCGGCAGCAAGGATGCACAACTGGATTAGAAGGAAAACCCCGAGAATTTGGTATCTGCTCAGCAATACTTAAGGGACTTCAGCTACTCTGTCATAGTAAAAGCCAACACTTGCTGGAGAGAAGAGGAAAGAAAAATTCGTCACCTAGGTCTATGATTCAGTTGCTTTCCTATGAAAACATAACGAACCCCGGATGCTCGTTTCGATATATGATAATACAGACCTGAGAGAAATGAAGATCACTATTAAAGAACATTGCAAATTTGATGCTCTTTCTATATATTTCTAACAAATATCACCTTCGAAGTAGAAGAGCATCAGATTGGCACGGAGAACCAATTGTAAGACTTCACGGGCAACAGGGAGGACCTGAAAAATAGACACCCTCGGATAAAACATTCGCTACGCAGACAACAACCAACACCATGAGAACTAGAACCCGAGAAGTATACATTACCACAGGCCATCTCCGAGTAGCTCGGTGCCACAATCTCTTAACTCTATCTTTTAACCTAGATACAGCAGAAGCTGAAGTTTCCACTTGAGGTGATGATGCAAGATCAATCGTTCTTGGTGACTGGATATGACTATCACCGAAAATCTCATCAGACTCAGACTCATCAAAGGTAACCGCTCGTGTCGCAGCTCTAGAGCTGTAAACAAAGTACATAACATTAGAACCACTCTCTTAGAGATGTTACATAGCAATATTCAAATCTATTCTATTGTAAACAACAATAAGAAAGGTGAATGAGAACCTAATTCTCTCTGCGATATATGGAACTGCAGACTGATACAATATGAACAAAGCACGTCTAGCTGGTGTAGGAGAGAGCCCATAAGGTCCTGCAACCTAAAATTAGTTTGTTCTTCATCAGAAAAACACCAATCTTTCAACCAAGATAGCCTCAAAACGCAAAATGGGTTTGTGTAAGAACATTGGCTAGAGCATAAAACCTGTATAATGTCACAATATTCCTCTCCTAAAGTTTGTTGCCCTGATCCTGTGGTCAGAACAAAGTAAAGTATTTGCCCAAGAAGTTTCATCTGCAGGAGGACAAACCAAAAACGTCAAAAGCTGTGTAAAATCAAAAAAATATCATGGAATCTATACACACACACAAACACTCGTACCTCTTTCTGGTAAGCTAGAGCGACTCTTGTACCTAACAGTACAAGTCGAGAGTTGGATCAAAATTAGAGCGTAATTTGAATAAATCAATGAAATTGTGGCGATATTGATAGAAACAGATACTTCGGAGATTTGGTACCAAATAGGTGTCTGAAGGCATCGCGGCACGCTTCGTGGATGAAAGAAGCGTACTGGTCGTCTTTCTCGGCTGCTCTCATAATCTCCGGCTGAGCTGCGAGCGGGAATTGCCGGATTCCGCCGTGAAACCCGCTCGAACCGGGTTCGTCCGGACCCACATCGCTCCTAAGCCTCATCTCTCCCTGACTCTTGGTGGGTGGTTTAGTGGATCGATTGGAGTGCCCGACTGTCGATGATTATTATATCGATGAGATGATGTCAGCGAGTTGGAAGAACCAGTAAAACCCGGTTTATTCGGGTTTCAAAGTTCCAGCTCAAGTAGATTTTGACAATTGTGAATTTGTGATAGTTGAACTCCCGACACGCAGCAATTATCCGGGATCCGGAAGAACCAGTAAAACCCGGTTTATTCGGGTTTGATAGTTCCAGCTCAAGTACATTTTGACAATTATGAATTTGTGATAGTTGACCTTTCAACACGCAGCAATTATCCGGTATCCATGATCCGTTCCACTTCGTTTGGATTATCATTTTTGTAATCTGTATCGTATCTGATCCGCTACTAATTGGATATCCTGCATTTATATTTTCGTAGAAGTTCAGATTTTAACCAAATATTTAATCACTTTCTAAACTATTTAATATTATGTGGAAGTTTTTTTCCCATATTAATAAACCAAATAAAGATTTATTAACACTTTTACTTCAAAAGTGTAACACCGCCTCTCCTCATACGAGATAACATGTTAAACATTCAACTTTCCAACCAAATTACTACAGCATTAACTCCAAATCAACATTTATTTCATAGATATAAATCCAAATAATATAGCAAATAATCAACTTAAATTCGAAATAAACCATAACCTAGTCTCAAAACTAACTGAAAACCATTTGAAATAGAAAGCTAAGTGTTTTAAGGACCCCAATGACCGAACTAGAGAACCAGCTCGCCACCATCACACGCCAATCACTTCTGCTGCTCCTGCTCACTTGCGCAAGGGAAAAAGGGAAAGGAGGGGATGAGTAATTTAGATTACCTAGGAGAATGCATACATGTGGTCCACTACATATACCATTACTCAAACCTGTCGCTGGCTAGAACCAAACGAACGAGCGCAGTTTAATGATTCTTCTAACAATCAACAAACAAATATGCAATGAACAAAGCGAGCATATTGAACGCCTCTCGTTACAGTATCCCACGGATTAACCTTCGCAAGTTTCGTATGTCTTACACCCTTGCTAGGGGACGCATCTCCGCAAGAGTCTAAGTCGTTGCACGACTGGTCCGTCGACCTGAGCGCCACATGCCACTACGACAGGCACATCCTCTGTTGCAGACGTCAATCACACCAGCAGTGCCTTCTCACTGCTGGGTCCTAATGCAGTTTGTGCTTTCACACACTATATGCAATGCAATGCAGATTCACAATTCTCACAAGCAATATTCAACATCAAGCAACAATCAACAGTATTAATCCACATCTAGAATAAATAACAACCTAGCAAACAGCACAAATCTACAAGTTACGACCTAGAGCAGAACTTGTAGGGTTTTAAAGGACTTGAGATCTAGATCTAACAGAAACAAGCTAGCTAACGATGTCGAAGGGA
Organism: Thlaspi arvense; assembly: GCA_911865555.2. NCBI lineage: Eukaryota > Viridiplantae > Streptophyta > Magnoliopsida > Brassicales > Brassicaceae > Thlaspi > Thlaspi arvense. The sequence continues at coordinate 27,716,410 of OU466860.2, forward strand.
AGGCATGAACACATCCTCACCTTTGCCTAATCGATTGAAAGGGTTTAAGGGATCTAATGACGGAAAGCAAAGGACTCAAGAAAACAGCGGCTAGGAACGGCGGAACGACGGCGGTTCTCCTTGGCGGCGATGGTGATCGGCGGCGGTGGCTTGCTCGGTTAGGGTTCCTAGGTTCTATCTCTGAGTGCTTTGGGAGTTGTGATGGAAATCCTAAGTCTCTAGCTCTATTTATATAGGGAAGACTCTGGGAAAACCCTAATACCCTTTCCTCTTGGGCTTCTGACACATGAGCCTTTCCTTTTCCTGTTGGGCCTAGATCCAGGGCGTTACAATTCTCCCCCTCTTTAGAGGAATTCGCCCTCAAATTCCTGCAACCACCCTGTGATCCCTTCGCACCCTCAAAAAGCTTAGGACACCATTTCCTCATGTCATTTTCCTCTTCCCAGGTCTCCTCACTAATTCCATCTCTTTCCCAACACACCAAGACCATCCGGGTTTCCTTCCCTTGAACGTCTCTTGTCTGATATTCCTTTATCGAGACAGGTGTGCTTCGCACCCGGAGGTTTCCACTCACATCCACTGGCGGATTAGGTAGTATCAGCTCAGGCTCTCTAACTACCTTCCTCAACACAGATACATGGAACACATTATGGAAGTCAGACAACTCTTGTGGCAAGTCCAAACGATACGCCACATTGCCAACTCTCTCAATGACCCTATATGGTCCCATGTACCTTGGCTTAAGCTTTTTCAGCTTCCTAATCTCTTTCACACCCGTGAATGTTCTCATTTTCAGGTAGACCTCATCTCCAACTGAAAACTCTAAATCTTTCCTACGCTTATCTGCATAACTCTTCTGACGGTCGTGGGCTTCCTTAAGTCTGTCCTTAAGCAATTCCACTTGCGTAACCATCTCCTTAACCATGTCCGGCTCTAGGTCACGTCGCTCACCCACCTCAGTCCAACAGAGGGGAGTGCGACACGGTCTACCATACAGAGCCTCGTATGGAGACATACCGATACTCAAGTGATAACTGTTGTTGTAGGCAAACTCAGCTAATGGCAAGTACTCGCCCCACTTCCCCGCCCAGTCAAGAACACACGCCCGGAGCATATCCTTGAGGTTCTGAATCGTCCTTTCCGATTGTCCATCCGTTTGGGGGTGATAGGCAGTATTCTGATGAACCTTAGTTCCTAATGCTTTCTGAAAAGCCTGCCAGAACATCTATGTGAACTTCGGATCACGATCTGACACTATACTGACTGGCACTTCATGCAGTCTCACTATCGAATCCAGATACTTCTGAGCTAACCGATTGACTCCATCTGTCTTTTTAATAGCTAAGAAGTGCGCATACTTGGTAAGGCGGTCTACGATTACCCAAATCGCATCCTTATACCCAGTAGTCCGCGGCAGTCCGGTGACAAAATCCATAGTTACCATGTCCCATTTCCATTCTGGTAGTGGTAAGTTCTGGAGTAGTCCGCTTGGAACCCGATGTTCTGCTTTCACTTGCCGACATGTCTGACACTGTGATACCCAGGTGGCGACGTCCTTCTTCATACCGTCCCAATGGTAGTACCTCTTCAAGTCCCAATACATCTTTGTGCTTCCCGGATGGATAGCAAACCGTGACTGATGAGCTTGGCGCAGGATCTCGTCCTTCAGATCCTTTACCCTCGAAACACAAACCCTATCCCAGAATAGGTAAGTTCCATTGAACGCAACGCGGTACCCTTCCACCTTGCGTTCAATCAACCTTATGAGTGCATGGTCGTCCTGCTGAGCCTCGCAGATCCGTTCCAATAGGTCCGCTTGACCCAGGATTTCCAAACCGTTGGCCGGCTCATCGATGGTAGTGGGGCATAGGCGCAGGCTGGCTACCATCGAGACTAGCTCCTCAGCTTCCTTAGCAACTGATACATCTGCCTTCGTCTACTCAGGGCGTAATTGACCTCATGCTTCCGCAACTGACGTGAGGCGTATGCGACCACCTTCTCCTCTTGCATGAGCACGCAACCGAGTCCAGTCCCCGATGCGTCTGTATACACCATGTATGGTACACCTGTCCTTGGTAATACCAAAACGGGGGTATCAGTCAAACATCCCTTCAGATCTGCAAAACTCTTGGCATAAGCTTCCGTCCATTGGAACTTGACGTCCTTGCCTGTTAAGGCTGTCAATGGCTTGGCCATGCTTGCAAATCCTTTCACATACTTCCTGTAGTACCCAGCCAAACCCAAGAAACTACGGACCTCAGTAGCACTTGTCGGCGCAGGCACAATTGGTAATAGAAGTGATCTTTTCCGGATCCACCGCTACACCGGCTTCAGATACTACATGGCCTAGGAATCCGATCTTCCTCTGCCAGAAGCTGCACTTACTGAACTTTTCAAACAACTGATGCTCCTTCAACTTCTGCAAAATGATCCGCAGATGCCTGCCATGCTCCTCTTTACTCCCGGAGTAGACTAGTATGTCATCAATGAAGACAATCACGCACTTATCCACGTGTTCACAAAAAACGTCATTCATCAACTTCATAAAGGCGGCAAGCGCGTTAGTCAGTCCAAATGGCATAACCACGAACTCGTAATGACCATAACGCGTCCGAAATGCGGTATTCCTCACATCCTCCTCTGCTATGGGTATCTGGTGATATCCCGATGCAAGATCGATCTTCGATAACCAAGAGGCTCCCTGCAGCTGGTCCAACAGCTCATCGATCCGTGGCAAAGGGTACTTATTCTTAATAGTCACCTTATTCAAACCTTTATAATTAATATAGAGTCTGAAGCTACCGTCTTTTTTCTTCACGAATAGCACATATACTCCCCATGGCGAGCTACTTGACTGGATAAACCCCTTATCCAATAAGTCCTGAAGCTGCTTCTTCAGCTCAACCATTTCCGCAGATGCTAAACGATAAGGAGCCTTTGATACGGGCGCTGTCCCGGGGTCAACTTCAATCGTAAAGGCATCACCTAGCGTGGGAGGCGGTCCTTGTAGTGGCTTGAATACGTTCGCATATTCAGCTGCTACAGGAATCGCACTAAGATCTGCCACTACTTCCTCTTCTACCATCGAAATGGTGGCCAGATACGCTTCATGCCCCTTCCCCAGAAGCTCTTCTGCTTGCAACATCGAGATGATTCTGAACCCTGACTTCAACTGAACGCCTTGGAACGTTATCTAACGATTGTCTTTGGGAATCTGATATTACTATATATTTTGCATATTTTGCATGCATTTAGGATAGTTCCTCATCCATTCATCTTGCATATTAGGCTAGTTTGCACCATTTTAGGTCCTAGAGCACTTTTGCATTAGCATTCGCATGTTTCTTGCATTATGCATCATATTCAGGTTGTTTTTGGATACTTTGGAGCTGTGGAGGATTCATGGACATGCTGAGGCTCATGAGGAAGCTCATGGACACTTGGAGAACTCAGGAGTGCATGCTAAGGACCCAAGATCCAGTAGCGGATCAAGCAAGGCAGGTCGATCTTGATGAGATCAACTAGAAGATCGGGTGCACCTAGTCGATTCAAGAGGAAGGATCAAGACCGAGATCGAGAGACGAGATCGATCTGGAGTACGGACGTAAATGACGCCATGCAGAACGAGAGCCAGATCGAGACCAAGACTCGATCATCCAAAGATCGAGAAGTAGATCGAGGAGGATACTCGATCCCTCCAACCAGATCGACCAGAAGATCGAGCGGAGCAAGGCGATTCCTGAAGATGATCGAGCTCATTGGTCGATCTCAAGGTCGATCCCAGACGACCCTTATCCGTCCAGCTGTCTTTGGCGGCTAGCGAAGGGGGGACCAGCTAACGGTTTAGCCATTTTTAGCAAAAGGAGCCATCACTTTTATCCTATCTTGATTCTGTCTTTTCTGTTTTCTCTCTAAGTTAGGCGATTCGCCATTGTTGGAATACCTTAAGCTTTTTCAGTTTTTGAACCTTTGAATCTTTTAATATTAAGCAAGTTTTTCCTTTAATCGTTGTTAATCATGCTTAGCTTATTGTTTATTGCTTTTGCTTCGATCTTAAACATATGTAGTGAGTAGTCGTTTCGGGTTTTGTGGTTGAGGTGATTCAAAAGGGTTGAAAGGGTTCAAAGCTTTGTGTTTTCTTGTTCTTCATGCCTTCTCTTCTAGGATCTTGGGATCTTAAAGCCTAGAGAGCCTTGTAAAAAGTCTCTATGAGCAAAAGGCTATCTTACCTTGACAGGATTCAGATGTCCTGGAAAACCAGATCCTAGAGGCTAATCCTTTCTTTCCCACATGACATGGTTGTTTAGGAGATTAGTTAGGTCAATATTTGAAATCTGTCTTTCTTGCTTTTCAATCTCTTTTTCCACCAAACGTCATGGGTTTGGAGAAGAGATCGAGGAAGTGAACCATACCACACGCCATGGATGGTTCTTGTTTTGTTTTCAAGGCCTAGAGAAACCTCTTAAAAGAGTAGATCTAAAAATTTTCAACCCAAAGCTTGAATCTTTGATACCCTTGAATATGACCCTCGACCCTAAACCCTCGCTTTTAGTGTTTTATGCCTTTGTTAATCATTCGCTTGTCATTTAGCTTGCATTTCTGATCATTATAAGTCGTTCTGTTGAAGTTGCTTGTCAGATCGATCCATTCTGCTCGATCATGTGGTCAATTCACTGGTCGATTTTTAGTTTTTAGTAGCTTTTCATTTTTCACATTTTTCTTGTTCCTAGTGGTAGTTAACCCTCTTCCAGGGATTTTAAAATTGTTTTGCATTGCATTAGATTGCTGCACTTAGTTTTCGTTCAATTTACCAATCATTTATCATATTTGCTTAGATTCACTAGATCCTTGCATTCTCATTGCTCTTCCTGCTCCCTAGGAATAGATTGATACCTCTTGCTATACTACAACTGTGTATTGCTTGAGTTTTGATAACCTCCTGCTTGTATCCATATAAGAAACCTGCTATCAAATGGCGATGTTGCCATCTTAGGTTGTTAGAAAGCAATAAGATTTGGGGTTTAGTAAAGACTAAGCCTTTGTTTTCATTTTGGCTACTAATCTCTCTGCCTTCAAACTTGTGTCTTTCAGGTACATGAATCTGCGTTCTAGGGGTGACAACAACTTACTTACACCCCCTAGACAATATTCTTCAACTTGGGCACGCAAGATCAAGAAGAGTTAAAGAGCGAGCTAGAGCTTTTGAGGAGATTGTTCAGGCCTGTTCAGTGGACTTTGCAACAATGGCTGAGCAAGAACATCCTGAAGGACGTCCACCAGCTCACGTTGCTGTAGGAAGGGGCAATGGAAACCCCATCCACGTGGCTAGACCCCCACGGATCATTGGTGTGTGAGATGCTCCTAATACGCATCATAATCATTTTAGGATCACTCCTCCACCGGTACAGAACAACAACTTCGAGATAAAGCCAGGATTCATCTCTATGGTTCAGAATAGTAAGTTCCATGGGCTGGCAATGGAAGACCCCTTGGAGCATCTTGACAACTTTGAGCAAGTTTGTGGGATGATCAAGATTAATGGCATATCCGAAGATGCTTTCAAGCTGCGTCTCTTCCCATTTTCTCTCGGAGACAAGGCTAGACATTGGGAGAAGACACTTCCCCAAGGCAGCATCACCTCTTGGGCTGAGTGTAAGAAGGCCTTCCTCTCAAAGTTCTTCTCTAGCACAAGAACAGCAAGGTTGAGAAGTGAGATCAGCGGCTTCACTCAAAGGCAGAATGAGACATTCAATGAAGCCATGGAGAGATTCAAAGACTATACCATTCAGTGTCCTCACCACGGTTTCAGTGAAGAGACTCTTATAAGCACAATCTACCGTGGAGCATTGCCAAAGATCCGTATGCTACTTGACACGGCAAGCAAGGGCAATTTCCTTGGTCAAGAAGTAAAAGAGGGCATGGAGCTAATTGAGAACTTGGCATTGAGTGACAGTAACTATGCTGAAGACTATGACCATGCACCGAGAGGATCTGAGCTAGAGTCTCACAAGAAAGAGCTTAAGTCCTTGCATGAGAAGATTGACAAGTTGGTGCTTGCAAACCAGAAGCATGTACTCTTTGTGGGTGATCAAGAAGAGGTCTTGGAAGAGTTAGACTTGAGCCAATAAGAGGCTAACTGGATTGCTGGTCAGAACTATAACAAGCCTCAAGGATATTCACAAGGGTACCAAGCCAACAACAATCTCTCTTACCGAAGCACAAATGTTGAAAACCCTAAAGATCAAGTGTACCCCCCTCAGCAAGCAAAACCGTTTGTTCCTTACAACAAAGGTTTTCAAGTGAATAGTGGCTTTCAAGGGCAGATGCAAGCGAACTTCCAAGGTCAGCAGCAACAGCCAGGTAACAAAGGTTACACTCCTATGTTTCCTCTCGGCTTTGTTCCTCAACAACAACAGATGCAACAGCCTCCTCAAGATCCGGTTCAAGCTATGTTTCAGCAGTTGCTTCAAGGTCAAGCTTCCACTAATCAGAAGTTTGCCGAGATGAACAAACGCCTTGACTCCTCTCTCACTGACGTCTCAACTCAGATTACAAACCTGAACAACAAGATCAAGCAGTTAGAGAAGGGAAAGGCTACTACAAGCGGTCAAATCAGCTTACCGGGCAAGTGTGAGCAGAATCCCAAAGAATACGCCAATGCCATTACACTAAGGAGTGGCAAAGAACTTCCACCGCGAGTTGCTCCTAAGACCAATGAGGACATTGTGGGTCAAGAGGGGGAGGATAAGCTTTCAGCTGATGAGGAGATCAACTTTGATAATGTATAGATTGAGAGACCAAGAAAGGGTAAAGAGGTAACCGTAGACAAGAAAGTGGAGCAAGCTACTAAAGAGAAAGATGTTTATGTGCCTTCACCGTATGTACCTAAGTTTCCTTTTCCTGGCCGCTTCAAGAAACAGCTTATAGGGAAACATAGACTCTTGTTTGAGAAGCATTTAAGGGATGTAGAGATCAAGCTTCCTCTTGTTGATTGCCTAGCTATGATGCCGAAGTGTGCTAAGTTCTTCAAAGACACCCTTACAAAGAAGAACAAAGAGAGTAAAGAAGTCTTGGTGCTTAGTGAAGAGTGTAGCGCCATCATTCACAAGGAGATTGTTCCTAAGAAGCTAGGAGATCCAGGATCCTTCACCATTCCTTGTGCTTTGGGTCCATTGAAGTTTGAGAGCTGCTTATGCGATTTGGGAGCAAGTATCAATCTCATGCCCCATTTTATAGCAAAGAAGTTCGGTTTTACATGGTTCAAAGAGTGTAGGATCTCCCTTGTGTTAGCTGACAGAAGCGTGAGACTTCTAGTGGGTTTGCTAGAAGATCTTCCAGTGAGAATAAGTGATGTCAATGTACCAACTGACTTTGTTGTGCTTGAGATGGATGAAGAGCCTAAAGATCCGCTTATACTAGGAAGACCGTTCCTTGCAACCGCCAGAGCAATCATTGATGTCAAGAATGGGAAGATAGCTCTACACTTGGGCAAGGACATAAAGCTGGATTTTGATATCAACGAGGTCCTTAAGAAGCCGACCATAGAAGGACAAGCATTCTACATAGAAACGTTGGATGCCTTGGCGGATGAACTGCTAGAAGAGCTTGCACAAGAGGATCACTTGAAGCTGGCATTGACTAAGGAGAGAGGAGAGTACGGTTTCTTGGATCAGAGGACTCAGGAGTACGTTAATCTCCTTGACTCTAGAAAAGTTGTGTTAGAAGATGAAGGCGGATGCCTAGAGATCGATCAATCAATCGAGAAGATCACTCGATCCAGGACATCAATCGACAAGAAGATCGAAGACACTGGTCGATCCAGCAAAACAGTCGATGGGAAGATCGAGAGAAGACAATCGGTCAGTTCAGAGAACGAGTCAGGGACTCGATCTCTTGCTCGATCCACATCAAATCGAGTAGGTGAATCGAGTGAAGTTGCTCGATCAGGACCGGAACGAGTGAAAGATCGACTGGATGACTCGATCTCGGAGGAGTTAGCGGTTCAAGAAAGCAGTCTAAGGGCTCATATCTCGGGTTCTAAGTAAGCTACTGAGGATGGGAACGTCAACAAGAGCCACGAGGAGGACTGGAGCGAGCTGCTAGCCCCAAAGGTGAACCTAAAGGAGCTCCCAAAAGGGCTAAGGTATGCTTTCTTAGGGCTTAATGATACCTACCCCGTGATTGTGAATGAAAACTTAAGTGATGATGAGTTGCAGTCACTCCTAAATGAGCTGAGAAAGTATAGAAAGGCCATTGGGTACTCTCTAAGTGACATCAAGGGCCTTTCACTAATGCTTTGCACTCATAGGATTTACTTAAATAACGAGAACTCTTCTTCTATTGAACATCAAAGGTGTTTAAACCCAAATTTGAAAGAAGTAGTTAAGAAGGAGATTCTTAAGTTGTTAGAGGCTGATGTGATCTATCCCATAAGTGACAGCACGTGGGTTTCTCCCGTACACGTGGTGCCTAAGAAGGGAGGGATCACGATCATTAAGAATGATAAAGATGAAATGATTCCTACTAGGACTATCACAGGTCACCGTATGTATATAGACTATAGGAAGCTAAATTCTGCTACTAGAAAGGATCATTTTCCTTTACCTTTTATTGATCAAATGCTTGAGAGACTTGCTAATCATCCTTATTATTGTTTTTTTATGGTTATAGTGGTTTCTTTCAAATACCAATCCATCCAATTGATCAAGAGAAGACGACATTTACATGCCCTTATGGCACCTTCGCATATCGAAGGATGCCATTCGGGTTGTGTAACGCACCGGCTATGTTTCAGCGGTGTATGATGTCGATCTTCTCTGATCTAATAGAGGAGATGGTAGAAGTGTTTATGGATGACTTCTCGGTCTATGGTGCATCCTTTTCTGCTTGTTTGTTGAATCTTTGCAAGGTACTTAAGCGTTGTGAGGAGACAAACTTGGTGCTCAACTGGGAGAAGTGTCACTGCATGGTGAAGGAAGGGATAGTACTTAGCCACAAGATATCGGAGAAATGCATAGAGGTTGATAAAGCCAAGGTTGAGGTCATGATGAGTCTTGAGCCGCAGGTTAATGTCAAAGGAGTAAGGAGTTTCTTAGGCCATGCAAGCTTCTACAGGAGATTCATAAAGGATTTCTCCAAGATAGCAAGGCCCCTCACACGGTTGTTATGCAAGGAAGCTGACTTTGTGTTTGATGAGGATTGTCTTCATGCTTTTGTGACCATCAAAGAAGCTCTTGTATCTGCGCCTATTGTACAAGCACCGGACTGGACTCTACCATTCGAGATCATGTGTGATGCGAGCGACTACGCCGTGGGAGCTGTTCTTGGTCAGAGGAAAGACAAGTGGTTGCATGTAATCTACTATGCCAGCCGTACCTTGGATGACACGCAAGTCAGATATGCCACCACCGAGAAGGAGTTGCTGGCCGTTGTGTTTGCTTTTGAGAAGTTCAGGTCATATCTCATAGGCTCTAAGGTTGTTTTCTACACAGATCATGCAGCTTTGAAGTACATCTATTCCAAGAAAGACACTAAACCGAGGCTTCTAAGGTGGATTCTCCTTCTACAAGAGTTTGATATGGAGATTAAAGACAAGAAGGGGATAGAGAATGGTGTTGGTAATCACCTCTCTAGTATGAGGGTCAATGAAGCTTTGCCACTTGATGATTCACTTCCTGAAGAGCAGCTCATGATGATCACCACGGCGGTATGTGAGAAGCTTGAAGACAAGTTTGAAGAGGTCTTGAGTTTCAAGGAAGAAGACTTGCCTTGGTATGCTGATATAGTAAACTACTTAGCTTGTGGAGAGGAGCCTACTCACCTTGATCATTATCACAAGAAGAAGTTCGTGAGAGACATCTCTCATTACTTTTGGGACAAGCCATACTTGTACAAGAGGGGTGTAGACAGGTTATATAGGAGGTGTGTAACAAGGGAAGAAGCTAAAGACGTACTCCTACATTGTCACGGCTCATCATATGGCGGTCATTTTGCTTCTTTCAAGACCGCTACAAAGGTGTTACAAGCGAGTTTGTTAAGAGTTGCAAAAGCTTGTCAACGGGCAGGGAACATCACTAAGAGAAACGAGATGCCTCAGGTTCCTATCTTTGAGGTTGATGTCTTTGACGCATGGGGGATAGATTTTATGGGACCGTTCCCATCTTCTTACGGTAATAAGTTTATCTTGGTGGCGGTTGATTATGTGTCTAAGTGGGTTGAGGCTATAGCTTCCCCAACAAACGATGCAAGAGTGGTGATTAAGCTCTTCAAGACCATCATATTCCCACGGTTTGGAGTCCCCAAGGTAGTGATCAGTGATGGTGGAAGCCACTTCATCAACAAGGTGTTTGAAAGTCTCTTAAAGAAGTATAGTGTGAAGCACAAGGTTGCTACGCCTATCATCCTCAAACGAGTGGGCAAGTAAAGGTCTTTAACAGGCAGATCAAGGCAATAATCGAGAGGACAGTTGGGACTACTCGGAAGGATTGGGCGGTTAAGCTAGACCATGCTTTGTGGGCTTACCGAACCACTTTCAAGACCCCCATTGGTTGCACACCTTTCACTCTTCTATACGGCAAGGCGTGTCACCTTCCTGTTGAGTTGGAGCATAGGGCACTATGGGCAGTGAAGCAGCTCAACTACAACCTCAAGACAGCTCAGGAGAAGCGCTTGATTCAGCTACATGAGCTTGATGAGCTACGGTTGGATGCATACGACGGTGCTAAGATCTACAAGGGGCGAACTAAGGCTGTTCACGACAAGAAGCTTGTTCACAAGGAGTTAAGAGAAGGCAGTTGATGTCATTGCATTTTGCATACATTTTGCATACTCATTAGATAGTTTTTCATGCATTTGTATCATGTTTTAGGTTAGATTGCATCACTTAGGGTCCTAGAGCATTCTTGCATGAGCATGTGCATTTTCTCGGCATTTTGCATCCATTCCAGGTTGTTTCTGGTTGCTTTGGAGTCATGGAGGTTCGTGGAGGTGTGGAGGCCGATGTAGCAGTTCATGGGAGCTCGGGAATGTGCTAAGGACCAGTGATTGAGGAGTAGATCGAGCATGACCGGTCGATCTAGGGGTTGATCGACCAGAAGATCGAGCCAACTAGGCGATCCAAGGATAATGATCGAGACGGAGATCGAGTGAAGCAATCGATCAATCGGTACGGACGTAAATAACGCCATGCAGAGCGAGAGCCAGATCGAGTACACCACTCGATCCACCCGAAGATCGATACCGAGATCGGATGCAACACTCGATTCACCGATGAAGATCGAGACCCGGATCGAGCCGAAGACACGATGTCCGGATATGATCGAGAGAACAACTTGATCCAATGGTCGATCTCTGTCCTTTCAACCGTTTTTGGCTGTTAGCGAAGGGGGGACCATTGGATTATTTGGACATTTTAGGCAAGGCGGCGACGCCCTTTTTCGATAACTTTTAGATTTCTTATCTTTCTTTTCATGTTTTCTCTCTCGTTTTCGCAAGAACACCATTGTTGAACCAGTTTTCTTTTGAAGCTTTTGTATTCGAATCCTTATCGTTTGATCTAGTCTTTCTTTCATGTTTATCGTTTCATTTCTTCTGCTTTGCTTGATTTACTTTATGAGTAGTGAGTAGTTTACTTTGGGTTCGGGGTTGAGAGGATTGAAGGGTAGAAAAGGTTCGATCTTGGTTTGTTTTCTAAACGTTTTTAAGGCTATCTCTTCTAAGGTGTTGAAAGCTTAATGCTTGAAGACTCTCACGCCAAGAGCTTCATGATCCGAGAGGTCCCTTACCTTGACAGGATCCAGGGGCCTCGGAAGATCACACCTTAGAGACTAGTTACCCCTTCCCAAAAGCCATGGAAGATTGGGGGACTAGTTAAGCCATTACTCGAAATCTGTTTTCCTTGCCTTTCAACCTCTTTTTCCACCAAAAGCCATGGATTTGGAGGAGAGGATGAAAGAGTGATCTATACCGAAAGCCACGGATAGATCTTGTTTTGTTTTCAAGGTTTAGAGATCTCACCAAGTGAGTCGATCTAAAGTTTCAAACCCAAGATCGATCCTTGAAACCCTTTATATGAATCTCAACCCTAAAGCCCTTTCTCTTAGCATATTTACGTCTCATTTCATCTTTAGCTAGTTACCTGACAGCATCCTGGTCTTTAGATTCATTGTTCTTACAGTTTTAGACGAGATCGATCGTTTCTGCTCGATCTAGTGGTCGATCCACTAGTCGAATTTTAACAATTCGAAGCTCTTCCCTTTAATTTGTCTGTTTGTTTCTCGTGGTAACTGCTTCCTTTCTAGTATTTTTAAAATAAGTTTCGCTCTGTTTAGGTTGCTGCATTTAGTTTTTAGAATTTTTCCCATGAATTGTCTTATTTGCTTAGATTTGTCTTAGACCTTGCATTCCCTGTGGATTCTCTATCATCTAGAAGTGGATTGACACTCTCCTGCTTGCTTTACTACAACATTGCGTGCACTAGAGTTTTGATAGCCTCTCTGCTGCATTAGAGCATAAGAAATCAGTTTATCAAATGGCGCCGTTGCCATTCTAGGTTGCTTAGAGAACATAGAGATTTGGGTCTTAGCAAAGACTAAGTCTTTACCTTTTTCAAGTTACTAATACCTTTTCTCTAAACTGTGTGTTTTCAGGTACATGAATCTTCGTTCAAAGGGAGACAACAATCTACTACAGCCCTTAGACAACATTCATCAGCTTGGTCACTCACGGCAAAGGAGAGTCAGAGATCAAACAAGAGCCTTTGAGGAGATTGTTCAACACGGTCTGGTTAACTTTGAAGACATGGCTGAACACGAGCATCCAGAGGGACCTCCTCTAGCAGGACGGGGCAATGGAAACCCCCAACACGCGGCTAGACCTCCGAGGATCATAGGAGCCGGAGATGCTCCCAATACCCACCACAATAGGTTTGGGATCACTGCTCCTCCAGTACAAAACAATAACTTCGAGATCAAGCCGGGTTTCATCTCCATGGTGCAAAACAACAAGTTCCACGGCTTAGCAATGGAAGACCCCTTGGAGCACTTGGACAATTTCGAGCAAGTATGTGGAATGATAAAGATCAACGGTATATCAGAAGATGCTTTCAAGCTACGTCTCTTCCCCTTTTCACTCGGAGACAAAGCTAGACATTGGGAGAAGACCCTCCCACAAGGCACCATCACATCATGGGCTGAATGTAAGAAGGCTTTCCTCTCAAAGTTCTTCTCAAGCACCAGGACTGCTCGGTTGAGAAGCGAAATCAGCGGTTTCACTCAAAGGAACAACGAGACATTCAATGAGGCTATGGAGCGTTTCAAAGATTACACGATCCAATGTCCTCATCACGGGTTCAGTGAGGAGACTCTACTCAGTACCATATACCGTGGAGCTTCACCAAAGATCCGGTTGTTGCTTGATACAGCTAGCAAAGGGAACTTCCTCGGTCAAGAGGTTGAAGAGGGTATGGAGCTGATAGAAAACCTGGCGTTGAGTGATGGAAACTATGCCGAGGATTATGACCGAGCACCAAGAGGATCAGAATTAGAGTCTCACAAGAAGGAGCTCAAATCATTGCATGAGAAGATTGACAAGTTGGTCCTAGCTAATCAGAAGCATGTTCACTTCGTTGGTGAAGCTGATGAGAACCAAGAGGAGTTGGAGCTAAGCCAAGAAGAAGCAAATTGGGTGGCTGGACAGAACAACTACAAGTCTCAAGGCTACAACCAAGGCTACCAGAACAACAACCTCTCTTACCGGAGCACCAACGTAGCCAACCCTAACGATCAAGTGTACCCTGCTCAACAAGCTAAACCTTTCATCCCTTACAACAAAGGTTTTCAACCAAGTAGTGGTTTCCAAGGTCAAGGGCAAGGCAACTTCCAAGGGCAACAACAACAAAACAAGGGTTATACTCCTAACTACCCTCCGGGCTTTGCACCTCAGCAACAACAACCGATGCAACAACAAGTTGATCCGGTTCAAGCAATGTTCCAACAACTAATACAAGGGCAAGCTTCTACCAATCAGAAGTTCGCTGAAATGAACACTAGGCTTGATTCATCTCTAACCGACTTCTCCACTCAAATCACCAACCTTAAAAACAAGATAAAGCAGCTGGAGAAGGGTAAAGCAAGCACGAGTGGTCAGAACAGCCTTCCGGGAAAGTGTGAGCAAAACCCCAAGGAGTATGCCAATGCTATTACATTGAGAAGTGGCAAAGAGCTTGAACCTCCGGTCTCTACAAAGAACAACGAGGACGTTGTAATTCAAGAGGGGAAGGGTAAACTTTCGGCTGATAATGAGGAGATCAACTTTGACAACGTGTGGATTCAAGGACCGATAAGAGGTGACAAGGCATTCGTTGAGAAGAAAGATGAGAAAACCACCAAGGAGAAGAATGACTACGTGCCCCCACCTTACGTACCAAAGTTGCCATTTCCGGGTCGTTTCAAAAAGCAGCTAATAGAGAAGCACCGAATTCTGTTTGAGAAGCACTTGAGAGACGTGGAGATAAAGCTGCCTCTTGTAGACTGTCTCGCTATGATGCCCAAGTGCGCCAAATTTTTCAAGGACACCCTTGTGAAGAAGAACAAAGAAAGCAAAGAGGTACTTGTGCTAAGCGAAGAGTGTAGTGCGGTTATTCATAAGGAGATAGTGCCTAAGAAGCTGGGAGATCCTGGAAGCTTCACTATACCTTGTGCTTTGGGTCCTCTAGAGTATTCTTGCATCCGCATGTGCATTTTCTCGGCATTTTGCATCCATTCCAGGTTGTTTCTGGTTGCTTTGGAGTCATGGAGGTTCGTGGAGGTGTGGAGGCCGATGTAGCAGTTCATGGGAGCTCGGGAATGTGCTAAGGACCAGTGATCGAGGAGTAGATCGAGCATGACCGGTCGATCTAGGGGTTGATCGACCAGAAGATCGAGCCAACTAGGCGATCCAAGGATAATGATCGAGACGGAGATCGAGTGAAGCAATCGATCAATCGGTACGGACGTAAATAACGCCATGCAGAGCGAGAGCTAGATCGAGTACACCACTCGATCCACCCGAAGATCGATACCGAGATCGGATGCAACACTCGATTCACCGATGAAGATCGAGACCCGGATCGAGCCGAAGACACGATGTCCGGATATGATCGAGAGAATAACTCGATCCAATGGTCGATCTCTGTCCTTTCAACCGTTTTTGGCTGTTAGCGAAGGGGGGACCATTGGATTGTTTGGAAATCCCCGGCAACGGCGCCATTTGATAAACTGATTTCTTATGCTCTAATGCAGCAGAGAGGCTATCAACAACCGATGCAACAACAAGTTGATCCGGTTCAAGCAATGTTCCAACAACTAATACAAGGGCAAGCTTTATCTCCACGTCTCTCAAGTGCTTCTCAAACAGAATTCGGTGCTTCTCTATTAGCTGCTTTTTGAAACGACCCGGAAATGGCAACTTTGGTACGTAAGGTGGGGGTACGTAGTCATTCTTCTCCTTGGTGGTTTTCTCAGCTTTCTTCTGAACGAATGCCTTGTCACCTCTTCTCGGTCCTTGAATCCACACGTTGTCAAAGTTGATCTCCTCATTATCAGCCGAAAGTTTACCAGTACTTGCCTCTTGTAGACTGTCTCGCTATGATGCCCAAGTGCGCCAAATTTTTCAAGGACACCCTTGTGAAGAAGAACAAAGAAAGCAAAGAGGTACTTGTGCTAAGCGAAGAGTGTAGTGCGGTTATTGATCAGGAGATAGTGCCTAAGAAGCTGGTAGATCATGGAAGCTTCACTATACCTTGTGCTTTGGGTCCTCTAGAGTTCAAGAGTTGCTTGTGTGATCTCGGAGCTAACATAAACTTGATGCCTCACTCCGTGGCTAAGAAGCTTGGTTTTACTCGGTTTAAAGAATGTCGGATCTCATTGGTGCTGGCTGATAGGAGCGTGAGATTACCGGTTGGGTTGCTTGAAGACTTACCGGTGTGAATCAGTGGTGTGAACGTACCTACAGACTTTGTAGTGTTGGAGATGGACGAGGAGCCGAAAGACCCACTCATCTTAGGGAGACCATTCCTTGCAACCGCCGGAGCTATAATAGATGTGAAGAATGGGAAGATTGCCTTGCATTTGGGGAAAGAGATCAGGCTGGACTTTGACATCAACAAGGTTCTAAAGAAGCCAACCATTGAAGGACAAGCTTTCTATATTAAAACGATGGATGCTCTAGCGGATGAATTGTTGGAAGAGCTAGCTCTAGAAGACCATTTGAAGCTAGCACTCACTAAGGAGCCAGGAGAGTTTGGCTATGTGGACCAGAGAACCCAAGAGTACGTGAACCTGCTGGATTCGAGGAGGATCATCAAGAATGAAGAAGGTTGCTGCCTAGAGATCGACTCCGAGATCGACGCTATCACTCGATCCAGGAGTCAGATCGACAAGTCAATCGAGAACCCAACTCGATCCGGTGCAACAATCGACCAACAGATCGAGAATGATGCTCGATCAGGAGAAACAATCGAGTGGACGATCGAGAAAGACCTCCCGATCATTTTGGAGTCCAATCAAGAGATCGACTCAGCGTCTCGATCCCTTACTCGATCCATATCCAATCGAGTAAGTGAATCGAGTGAAATGGCTCGATCTAGACGACATCGAGAGGAGAATCGACCGGGGGACTCGATCACAGAAGGGATAGCGATAGAGGAAAGCAGTCTGAAGGGCCATGCCTCGAGTTCAAAGGAGAGTTCCAAGGAGGAGAATAACAACAACAGCCACGAGGATGACTGGAGTGAGCTGTTAGCCCCAAAGGTGGACCTTAAGGATCTCCCAAAAGGGCTAAGGTATGCTTTCTTAGGACCTAATGACACCTATCCCGTGATAGTAAATGAAAACCTTAGTGATGATGAGTTGCACTCGCTCTTAACTGAGCTGAGAAAGTATAGGAAGGCCATTGGGTACTCTTTAAGTGACATCAAAGGCCTTTCGCCAATGCTTTGCACTCATAGGATTCACTTGGATAATGAGAACGCCACTTCTGTAGAACATCAAAGGCGTTTGAATCCTAACTTAAAAGAGGTTGTTAAGAAGGAAATCCTTAAGCTTTTAGAGGCTGACGTGATCTATCCCATAAGTGACAGCACGTGGGTTTCCCCTGTACATGTGGTGCCTAAGAAGGGAGGGATCACGGTCATAAGGAATGAAAAGGATGAACTTATCCCTACTAGGACCATTACTGGTCATAGAATGTGTATTGACTATAGAAAGCTTAACCTTGCGACTAGAAAAGACCATTTCCCTTTGCCTTTTATTGATCAAATGCTTGAGAGACTTGCAAATCACCCTTACTACTGTTTTCTCGATGGGTATATCAGTTTCTTTCAAATACCTATTCACCCAAACGATCAGGAGAAAACGACTTTTACATGTCCCTACGGTACCGAAGGATGCCGTTTGGATTGTGTAATGCACCGGCTACCTTTCAGCGGTGTATGATGTCGATCTTCTCCGATCTTAGGAGATGGTAGAGGTGTTTATGGATGACTTCTCTGTGTATGGTGCGTCCTTTCCTGCGTGTTTGTTGAATCTTTGCAGGGTACTTAAACGTTCTGAAGAGACAAACCTGGTGCTGAACTGGGAGAAATGCCACTTCATGGTTAAGGAAGGGATAATGCTCGATCACAAGATTTCAGAGAAGGGCATTGAAGTTGATCAGGCTAAGGTTGAGGTTATGATGGGTCTTGAGCCGCCGATTAATGTTAAAGGGATCAGAAGCTTCTCGGGACACGCAGGGTTCTATAGGCGCTTCATCAAAGATTTCTCCAAGATTGCACGCCCTCTTACATGGCTGTTGTGCAAGGAAGCTGAGTTTGTATTCGATGAGGAGTGTTTGAAGGCTTTCGTGACCATCAAGGAAGCCCTCACATCAGCCCCTATAGTCCAAGCACCAGACTGGTCTCTCCCTTTTGAGATCATGTGTGATGCTAGTGACTACGCCGTAGGAGCCGTCCTTGGTCAGAAGAAAGATAAGAAGCTACATGTGATCTATTATGCTTGAAGGACCTTGGATGACACGCAATCACGATACACCACTATGGAGAAGGAGCTGCTTGCAGTAGTCTTCGCCTTTGAGTAGTTCAGATCATATCTCGTTGGCTCCAAGGCTATTGTATACACGGATCATGCTGCTCTACGATACATCTACTCGAAGAAAGACACTAAGCCCCGACTCTTAAGATGGATTCTGTTACTCCAGGAGTTTGACATGGAAATTAAAGACAAGAAGGGGATAGAAAATGGAGTCGCTGACCACCTCTCAAGGCTAAGGATCAACGAGTCTCTCCCCTTAGATGACTCTCTTCCAGAAGAGCAGCTTATGGCGATTACTACTGCTGTTTGTGGGAAGCTAGAAGGAAGGTTTGAGGAAGTGTTGAGTTTTAAAGAGGAGGATCTACCATGGTATGCTGATGTGGTGAACTACCTAGCGTGTGGTGAGGAGCCAACACATCTCAACAGCTATCTTCGAGGTTGACGTGTTCGATGCGTGGGGTATTGACTTTATGGGGCCTTTCCCTTCTTCATACGGCAACAAGTACATCTTAGTAGCTATGGATTATGTCTCCAAATGGGTTGAGGCTGTTGCTTCCCCTACAAATGACTCTAAGGTTGTGATCAAGCTGTTCAAGAGTGTCATCTTCCCAAGGTTTGGGGTACCCAAGGTTGTTATAAGTGATGGAGGAAGCCACTTTATAAACAAGGTCTTCGAGAACCTCTTGAGAAAGTATGGGGTTAAGCATAAGGTGGCTACACCGTATCATCCTCAAACAAGCGGTCAGGTGGAAGTCTCCAACAGGCAAATCAAAGCTATTCTGGAGAAGACCGTTGGAGCAACAAGGAAGGACTGGTCAGTGAAGCTAGACGATGCTCTTTGGGCCTACCGTACTGCTTTCAAGACGCCGATTGGTACAACCCCTTTCACTCTACTCTATGGCAAGGGCTGTCACCTCTCGGTTCAGCTGGAGCACCGCGCGTTGTGGGCTGTGAAGAGGCTGAACTTTGATCTCAAGACGGCTCAGGAGAGGCGCCTTATTCAGCTACACGAACTGGACGAGTTGAGGTTGAATGCTTACGAGAGCTCTAAGATCTACAAGGAGCGGACTAAGGAAGCTCATGACAAGAAATTGGTTGCCAAGGAGCTTAAGGAAGGAGGACTGGTGTTGCTGTACAACTCGAGGCTCAAACTCTTCCCGGGCAAGCTGAAATCAAGGTGGAGCGGACCGTTCGTGATTCAAGAGGTCTTGCCGTATGGAGCTGTTACTCTGATGGGAAGAAGTGGTAGTGCATTCACCGTCAATGGACACAGAGTCAAGCCCTACTTGGCGGACAGCTTTGACAAGGAGAGTACCTCAGTGCTTCTCCAAGACCCACCATCCGCCTAGACCAAGTAAGGTCTAGCTAAAGACGTTAAAGAAAGCGCACTTGGGAGGCATTCCCATGTTTATCTTGTACATACTTCTGCTTTCATTTCTCTTTCAGTTTTATGTTTTTATGTTGCAAGTGTGTAGGAACAGGTATAAGGAGTCTAAACCTTGACTTTGAGGTCCAAAAGGGGCAATAGGGGTTAAGATAAGGCTAGAGATCGAGTGCTAGATCGACTGATCTTGGCTCGATCTTTGCTAGATCGAGTCAGTGAATCGAGAGGAGTCAGTCGATCTAGACGAGAACGAGTGACAAGATCGACCTTGACGAAAAAGGATCGATCGATCCAAATCGGATCGACCGATCTAATTTCTCTCGGGAAAATCTGTTGAAAATTGATCAATCACTCGCCTCGATCCACCACTCGATCTATGCCAAATCGACCCCTAAATCGAGGACATAGATCGATCAGAGGGACTTAGCCGAGGAGCCAACATCTCAATGATCGAGAGAGCCAATCGATCCAGGACTCGATTCACCTTGAATCGAGTCTCAAATCGAGTAACCCTCTCGATCTAAGCCATTTTGGGCATGAGATCGAGTCCTAGATCGACCAAAAGGACTCGATCTCATGCCGAGGTAACAATTTTCTTTCCCTCTTTTACTCCTTTCCCTCCAATTTTTAAATTCAAAACTTGGTCAAGGCAAGCATCTTTGACCATGAAAGATGTGCCTTGACCAAGACTTTTGTCAGAAACCACCTTGACCACCCATTGTTTTGGTTTGCTAAAGTCTTTATATATCTCAAATTATCTCTCACCCTCTCATTCCTATTTGCTCGAGATTTTTAACAAAGAGAGTGAGAATTTTAAGTCTTTAAAGATTAGCAAAGATATCCTTAACTTCTTGCAAAGGTATTTTCAAAGATTTAATGGTTTATTTTTAAGAAAATCTCCTTCAATATCGCAAGATCTTGTTTTAGGATATAGGATCAGTTTTGATTTTTTAAAATTAGCTAAGTAAAAGGAAAAATTCTGGATTTTCAGTATCTAAAAGATTTGTTTCCCTTTTATGTAGCTATGATTTTTATTTAATCCCCAAAATTCTAGGGTAGTTTTTATAAATTCTCTCCTTCTCTTCTCTCATTGTCATCAAATCGCCACTTGCTAATCATTCTCTTTAGAATTTTGTTTCAGGAACAATGGCACCAAAGAGAACAAGAGAGGAGCAAGCACAAGAAGGAGAAGGACGAGAAGTAGTGGCTCAAGAGAGGGTCCGGTGGAGCAAAGATGAAAAGAGGGATAAGAAGAGGCTTGAGAGGCTCCGGTTTGAACCTACGAAGTTTGCTGATCGAGAGCTTTTGTCCAGGCTCGGGATCCTTGGGGACTTCGACCAACTCCTCAAAAACATTGGTTTGAGATGCTTGTCGCGGATGGACTGCCCTACCATTCCCGAGGTGACGATAGATTTCCTTGCCACCTTGGAGTTCCGGTATGAGAATTCGAGTGCCCCTGTCCCTTCCCAAGGCCGTCTCTAATTCAAGGTTGGCCGTCAAGCTTACACACTATCCATCCCCGAGCTATGCCAAGCCTACGGTCTCAAGGCTGATGCAAACAAGGTGGAATACCCAGCCTTCAAGAAAGCCGACGAGTTTTGGGACCTGATAAGCAATGAAGACTACAAAGCCAACACCGCCAAGATCAAGAGAGTTAGGAGTCCGGTGCTGAGGTATACTCTGAAGCTGATTGCCAATACATTCAGTGGAAGGTCTGTTGCTCCTACCGTCACGAAGACGGAGCTGTGCTTCCTTTTCCAAGGCGTGAAGCACTTGGTGTCTGATCCGGATACGAATGATGAGCCCATAGAAGATGAACTCGGCGATGAAGTGAATTACGGCTGTGTGCTCGCGGCTTCTCTGGTGAAGTACAAGGCTTATGCCTTATGGTGCAAGGCAACCTCTTCCTACATTGGCGGTTTCCTTACTCCTTTGTTCGTGCAAGCCGGTGTGCCTATCCATGACTTTGCTCACGTCCCAAATAGAGCTTTCATGGATGAAGCATACATGAGAAACACTGATAGCTTGGGACGCACGCCAGCAGAAGGGTTTTATGCTTACCTCTTCATAGATGAGGAAGATAAGAAGAGAGTGTGCATCCTCCCCAACAAAGATGAGACCGAGCTGCTTGGTGTCGGGAACATCGAGTTCTTACCCACGGAGGAAGAATGCTTTGCCCCTTTAGGAGGACCGCCTGCTTCAGCCATTGCCCCGCGCCAAAGGTCAGAGTTTCCAGGAACAGAGGATGAGATGCCCGAGGTTTACACACTTCCCAAGCTGGACTTTGAGCCGAGGACCAAAACCGAGAAGTTCTTAGCCTCGGTGGTGGAGATACAGCGGAAGATCAACAAGTGGCAAGGGAAGATGCTTAAGAAGCTAGGGAAGAAAGTCAAACAACTCCAAGGAGGCCAGCCTAAGCCAGCTACAAGCCAAGAGATACAACAACCCGAGAAGAGGAGACTCTCAACCGGAGGAGTTGTTATCCGCGAGACCCAAGGAGACAACATTCCGCAAGCGCGCCACTCCCTCTAAGAACCAGGCAACAAAGGAAAAGCAACAATCTCTAGCTCCTCTGGAACATCCTCAAGTTCCAGCCGAGCCTAGACAAGAGGTAACAACCTTCTTCCATTGTATATAACCGCTCATGTTTGTTTCTTGCATTGTGTTTGTTTGCTCCTTCGGATGAGTTTGCCACCGGGACGGTGTCAAGCAAGTTTGGGGGAGTACTTGTGTGATTTAATCTTGTGTTCTTTGATCTTATTTTACTTTTTGCATCCTTGAGTCTTAGTTCATGAAAAATTGGTAAAATTTTTTAAAATTTTTTCAAAGATTCATGTAGTTGCATTCATCTCTTTAAAAACATGTTAGGATTGAGTCTAGAATTTCTCATATCACCTAGGTTGTTTGCATTTTGCATAAGGGGTTAGAATTTCTTAAAAAGGTGTTTTACTTATGAATCATTTCAATGCCCTAGTTAGTAGTTCTCTAATGCTTTGTTTATGCTTTGAAAGTAAGTTCTAACCATGCTTGGATCGCTAGTTAGGATTTTCGTGGCTTGAATTGAACTCTCATGATTTGAAACTCATCCTACTAAGTGAAAACCTTAATTTGAAAATCTAATTATCATTCTTATGCATTTGAAAATGAACACATGGTTTTAAAATATTTAGGCTCTCTTCTTCCTTTTTACCACTCTTTGTGAGCCTAAGTAGAACTCCCTCCTTGAACCTTACCCTCTTTTGAAGCCAAATGTTCTTGTGTGACATCTTTGTGAGGCCTTATTTTCGGTTTGAACTTGGCATAAAGTGTTAGGTTTAGGCGACATGATTTGGTTTTCATAATTGATTGCTAGCTTTGCATTTTGAAGCTAGGTATAGGCTTAGGATAAGTTTGGGGGATCATTGGGATTGCTTTCTTGTGTATTTGTTTTCGGTTCAAAAGAGTTTGTGTTTTAAGGAAAGAAATGAGGTTTTAAGTGAAAGGTTTGTTTTTAAAACTAAGTATGCTCTATTTCAGAAGGTAGTTCTCTCTAAATAAATAAAAAAAAGGGAAAAAAAGAAAAGAAAAAAAATAAAATAAAAGAGCCTAAGTGCCAAATAAAGAAAAAAAAAATGAAGAGAAAAATAATAATAATAAGAGAGCTACTAATAAGAAATTCCTAAGAGCAAAAATATTTTTCAAAACCTTTTCACTAGCCCAAAAAGTTTAAAAATGTCTTTATTTTGAATTGGGGATTGCTAAGTGTGAGAAAAAGGGTAGACTCTTAAGTAGTGAGTGAGGATTAAATTTCTTAAATGAGAGGGGTATAGGACTGTTTGATAGTTTACATGGGTAGATGAGAATCTAATCATGTATGCATAAATTGTCTTTACCTTTAGCATTATGCATTGATTCAAACTATTTTTGAGAGAAACCCTTGTCTAATTATAAACCCTTTTCGAATGAGATCATTCTATGCTCATAACCATAACCCTTAGCCAAATGTGTTTTGCTTTAAAGTGCATGAGTTTGATTCATGGTTCGAATGTTAATGAATGTTAAAGGATGAGTTTCTTTGATTGTTAGGAATAGGAGAGTCATGATTTGAATTTCTTTATGTGATGAGTATGGCTAAGTTCTTTGGAGTATGAGAGACATCTCTCATTACTTTTGGGACAAGCCATACTTGTACAAGAGGGGCGTAGACAGGTTGTATAGGAGGTGTGTAACAAGGGAAGAAGCTAAAGACGTACTCCTACATTGTCACGGCTCATCATATGGCGGTCATTTTGCTTCTTTCAAGACCGCTACAAAGGTGTTACAAGCGGGTTTGTTAAGAGGTGCAAAAGCTTGTCAACGGGCAGGGAACATCACTAAGAGAAACGAGATGCCTCAGGTTCCTATCTTTGAGGTTGATGTCTTTGACGCATGGGGGATAGATTTTATGGGACCGTTCCCATCTTCTTACGGTAATAAGTTTATCTTGGTGGCGGTTGATTATGTGTCTAAGTGGGTTGAGGCTATAGCTTCCCCAACAAACGATGCAAGAGTGGTGATTAAGCTCTTCAAGACCATCATATTCCCACGGTTTGGAGTCCCCAAGGTAGTGATCAGTGACGGTGGAAGCCACTTCATCAACAAGGTGTTTGAAAGTCTCTTAAAGAAGTATAGTGTGAAGCACAAGGTTGCTACGCCTATCATCCTCAAACGAGTGGGCAAGTAGAGGTCTTTAACAGGCAGATCAAGGCAATAATCGAGAGGACAGTTGGGACTACTCGGAAGGATTGGGCGGTTAAGCTAGACCATGCTTTGTGGGCTTACCGAACCACTTTCAATACCCTCATTGGTTGCACACCTTTCACTCTTCTATACGGCAAGGCGTGTCACCTTCCTGTTGAGTTGGAGCATAGGGCACTATGGGCAGTGAAGCAGCTCAACTACAACCTCAAGACAGCTCAGGAGAAGCGCTTGATTCAGCTACATGAGCTTGATGAGCTACGGTTGGATGCATACGACGGTGCTAAGATCTACAAGGGGCGAACTAAGGCTGTTCACGACAAGAAGCTTGTTCACAAGGAGTTAAGAGAAGGCAGTTGATGTCATTGCATTTTGCATACATTTTGCATACTTATTAGATAGTTTTTCATGCATTTATATCATGTTTTAGGTTAGATTGCATCACTTAGGGTCCTAGAGCATTCTTGCATCAACATGTGCATTTTCTCGGCATTTTGCATCCATTCCAGGTTGTTTCTGGTTGCTTTGGAGTCATGGAGGTTCGTGGAGGTGTGGAGGCCGATGTAGCAGTTCATGGGAGCTCGGGAATGTGCTAAGGACTAGTGATCGAGGAGTAGATCGAGCATGACCGGTCGATCTAAGGGTTGATCGACCAGAAGATCGAGCCAACTAGGCGATCCAAGGATAATGATCGAGACGGAGATCGAGTGAAGCAATCGATCAATCGGTACGGACGTAAATAACACCATGCAGAGCGAGAGCCAGATCGAGTACACCACTCGATCCACCCGAAGATCGATACCGAGATCGGATGCAACACTCGATTCACCGATGAAGATCGAGACCCGGATCGAGCCGAAGACACGATGTCCGGATATGATCGAGAGAACAACTCGATCCAATGGTCGATCTCTGTCCTTTCAACCGTTTTTGGCTGTTAGCGAAGGGGGGACCATTGGATTGTTTGGACATTTTAGGCAAGGCGGCGACGTCCTTTTTCGATAACTTTTAGATTTCTTATCTTTCTTTTCATGTTTTCTCTCTCGTTTTCGCAAGAACACCATTGTTGAACCAGTTTTCTTTTGAAGCTTTTGTATTCAAATCCTTATCGTTTGATCTAGTCTTTCTTTCATGTTTATCGTTTCATTTCTTCTGCTTTGCTTGATTTACTTTATGAGTAGTGAGTAGTTTACTTTGGGTTCGGGGTTGAGAGGATTGAAGGGTAGAAAAGGTTCGATCTTGGTTTGTTTTCTAAACGTTTTTAAGGCTATCTCTTCTAAGGTGTTGAACGCTTAATGCTTGAAGACTCTCACGCCAAGAGCTTCATGATCCGAGAGGTCCCTTACCTTGACAGGATCCAGGGTCCTCGGAAGATCACACCTTAGAGACTAGTTACCCTTTCCCAAAAGCCATGGAAGTTTGGGGGACTAGTTAAGCCATTACTCGAAATCTGTTTTCCTTGCCTTTCAACCTCTTTTTCCACCAAAAGCCATGGGTTTGGAGGAGAGGATGAAAGAGTGATCTATACCGAAAGCCACGGATAGATCTTGTTTTGTTTTCGAGGCTTAGAGATCCTCACCAAGTGAGTCGATCTAAAGTTTCAAACCCAAGATCGATCCTTGAAACCCTTTATATGAATCTCAACCCTAAAGCCCTTTCTCTTAGCATATTTACGTCTCATTTCATCTTTAGCTAGTTATCTGACAGCATCCTGGTTTTTAGATTCATTGTTCTTACAGTTTAGACGAGATCGATCGTTTCTGTTCGATCTAGTGGTCGATCTTGTGGTCGATCCACTAGTCGAATTTTAACAATTCGAAGCTCTTCCCTTTAATTTGTCTGTTTGTTTCTCGTGGTAACTGCTTCCTTTCTAGTATTTTTAAAATAAGTTTCGCTCTGTTTAGGTTGCTGCATTTAGTTTTTAGAATTTTTCCCATGAATTGTCTTATTTGCTTAGATTTGTCTTAGACCTTGCATTCCCTGTGGATTCTCTATCATCTAGAAGTGGATTGACACTCTCCTGCTTGCTTTACTACAACATTGCGTGCACTAGAGTTTTGATAGCCTCTCTGCTGCATTAGAGCATAAGAAATCAGTTTATCAAATGGCGCCGTTGCCATTCTAGGTTGCTTAGAGAACATAGAGATTTGGGTCTTAGCAAAGACTAAGTCTTTACCTTTTTCAAGTTACTAATACCTTTTCTCTAAACTGTGTGTTTTCAGGTACATGAATCTTCGTTCAAAGGGAGACAACAATCTACTACAGCCCTTAGACAACATTCATCAGCTTGGTCACTCACGGCAAAGGAGAGTCAGAGATCAAACAAGAGCCTTTGAGGAGATTGTTCAACACGGTCTGGTTAACTTTGAAGACATGGCTGAACACGAGCATCCAGAGGGACCTCCTCCAGCAGGACGGGGCAATGGAAACCCCCAACACGCGGCTAGACCTCCGAGGATCATAGGAGCCGGAGATGCTCCCAATACCCACCACAATAGGTTTGGGATCACTGCTCCTCCAGTACAAAACAATAACTTCGAGATCAAGCCGGGTTTCATCTCCATGGTGCAAAACAACAAGTTCCACGGCTTAGCAATGGAAGACCCCTTGGAGCACTTGGACAATTTCGAGCAAGTATGTGGAATGATAAAGATCAACGGTATATCAGAAGATGCTTTCAAGCTACGTCTCTTCCCCTTTTCACTCGGAGACAAAGGGTTGATGCGATTCAAGGGTTTAAGAGGGTTTATGATAACAATATTTTTGCAAGGCGAGGATGCAATGAGGCTATCAAAATTCAAATGCAAAACCAGGTTGTAGTACAGTATGCAAGTGAGTGTCAATCCATTCCTAGGAGCTAGAAAGGTCAGAGAGAATGCAAGGGCAGTGTAAAGCTAAGTAAATGATAAACGATTTTGTAAAAATCCTAAAAACTATATGCAGCAACCAAAATGGAATGCAAAACTATTTTAAAATTACTAGGAAAGAGTGAACTACCACGACGAAAAGACAGAATGATTAAAATGCAAAGCTATGAATTTATAAAAATTGACTAGTGGATCGACCACAGGATCGACCACTAGATCGAGCAGTTTGGATCGATCTCGTCTAAAAATGCAAGTACGAAGAAACTAATGACCAGGATGCGACGAATATCAAGCGAATGATTAACGAAGATGTAAGAATGCTAAGAAAGAAGGGTCTAAGGTTGAGATTCATGTTAGGGGTTTCAAAGGTCCAAGCTTGGTTTGAAAACTCTAGATCTACTCACTTTGTGAGATTCTCTAAGCCTTGAAAACAAAACAAGATCCATCCATGGCGTGTGGTATGGATCACTCCTTCATTCTCTCCTCCAGACCCATGGCGTTTGGCGGAAAAAGAGATTGAAGGGCAAGGAAATCAGATTTCAAACACGCGGCTTAACTAGTCCCCTAAACTACCATGGCGTTTAGGAAAGGGTAACTAGTATCTAGGATGCGATTTTCAGAGATCTCTGGATCCTGTCAAGGTAAGAGCTCTCTCTTATCATAAAGATCTTGGTGTGAGACTCTTTACGCCTTAAGAACTCGACATCCTAGAAGAGAAAGCCATGAAGAACGAGAAAACAACAAACTTGAAAACCCTTTAGACCCCGTGAATCCTCTCAACCCCGAAACCCAAATGAAACTACTCACTACACATTAAGTAAACTAAGTAAAGCATGAAGAATAAAATGATAAACATGAAAAACGATGGATTAAGCTTAAACGATTCGAAATATTCAAGAACAAAGCTCAAAGTCTAACAATGGCGGATTGTCTACCAAACCAGAGAGAAAAAGCATAAAAAGATAAGAATGAAAAGTGTGTGGGAAAAGATCATCGCCGCCTTCCCAAAATGGGCCAAACAGCTCGATGGTCCCCCCCTCGCTAGCGGCCAAAAACGGTTGAAAGGACTGAGATCGATCTCGAGAGTGAGCATGCTTCTCGATCATCTTCAGACATCGTGTCTTCAACTCGATCTGTGTCTCGATCTTCTTCGGTGGATCGAGTGTTGCATCCGATCCTGGTATTGATCTTTTGGCGGATCGGGTGGTGGACTCGATCTGGCTCTCGCTTTGCATGGCGTCATTTACGTCCGTACCACTTGATCGATTGCTTCACTCGATCTCCGTCTCGATCAGGTTCCTTGGATCGGAAGGACTACTCGATCTTCTGGTCGATCTCACCTAGATCGACCGGCCGTGCTCGATCTGCTCCCCGATCTCTGGTCCTTAGCAAACATCCGTTGTTTCCACGAACCTCCACACTAGCCTCAGCACGTCCACGAACTCCACGACTCCAAAGTAGCCAGAAACAACCTGAATATGATGCAAAATGCAAGGAACATGCATATGCTGGTGCAAGAATGCTCTAGGGCTTAAAGTGATGCAATCTAGCCTAAAGTGTGATGTAAATGCATGAAAAGCTAACTTATATGTATGCAAAATACATGCAATATGCAGTAACATCAAGTCCCCCAAACTTACTTCTTGCTTGCCCTCAAGCAATAGAAAATAAGAAGGGAAGAGAGGTTTTAGAAAAGATGGAGGGGGGGGTTTAAGCTTCTTGCAAAGGTGCCTTTCAAATGAATTAATCTCAATGTCCTAGTTACTAGTTCTAAAATGCAATGCGCACACTCATACTCCAAAAAACTTAGCCATACTCATCACACAAAGAAATTCAGATCATGACTCTCATATTCCAAACAATCAAAGAATCCTAACCTTTAACATTCAATTAATGATGAAACCGTGAATCACACTTATGCACTTAGAACAGAATACATTTGGCTAAGGACAAGGTTATGAGACAAAGATGATCTCATTCAAGCAGGTAATTCAAACAATGGGTTATCTCAAAAAGGATTGAACTTATGCATAATGCTAAAGGTAAAGACAATTGATGCATACATGACTAGACTCTCATCTACCCATATACACTAACAATGATCCTAAACCCCTCTCATTTTCTTTCTTTTTCGAGCTCACTCACCCTCTAGAAACTACACAAACGACAAGGAAAGAAGCCAAGCATAACCCACGAAAACAGGAGACAACTTTACTTTTCTTAGGCTAGTGGTGGTCAAACACAAACTTAAAGCTCTTTCTTTAAATCTTGGTAGCTCTCTTCTCTTATTATATTTTTTTTTTCTTTTTAAACTTTGGCCTTTGGCTCTTTTCTTTTGTTTTATTTCTTTTATTTTGAGAGCTACCTCCTTCTCTTTTAAAACTGAAATTTTTATTTAAAAACAGAACAACACCACCACTTAAAACCATGAGTCCTTTTTATTTTCAAACCTCAAACACCATTTCTTTTTAAACTGAAAACATATAAGCAAAATTCTTTTAACACCAGCGAATCCCTGCCCTAAAACAAACCTAAAACTAGCTTCAAAATGCAAAGCTAGCATCAATATGAAAGCCTAATCATGTCGCCTAAACCTAACACTTTATGCCAAGTTCAATCCAAAAATAAGGCAAAACATCACACAAGAAATATATGGCTTGAAAGGAAGGCAAGGTTCAGGGTGCGGAGTTCTATTCAGACTTACAAAGAGTGGTAGAACAGGGTAAGAAACCCTGAATATGTATATGTGATCCATGTATTTCATTTCAAATGCACAAGTGTGATAATTCAAATTCAGATTAAGGTTCTCGCTTAGTAGGAAAGAATTCAATTCATGTCTGTTTAACTTAAGTCACGAAAATCATAGCAAGTGATCCAAGCATGGTAAGAACTTACTTTCAAAGTATGAGCAAAGCATTAGAGAACTACTAAGTAGGGCATTGAAACAATTCATGAGTTTAAAACACTTTTTTTAAGAAAAACTCTAACCCCTTATGCAAATGTGAACAACATATATGCTTTAAAATTCTAGACTCAATCCTAAAATGTTTAACAAGATGAATGCAACTACATGAATCTTTGAAAAAATTTTAAAACTTTTACCAATTTTTCATGCAATGAAGACTCAAGGATGTTAAAGGGAAAATAAGATCAGAAAACACATGTCAAACCACACACATACTCCCCCAAACTTGCTTGACACCGTCCCGGTGGAAAACAAATTCAAAGGAGCACCAAAACACAAAGCAAAAAGAAGCAAACATGAGCGGTATGTACAATGGAAGAAGGTTGTTACCTCGGGTCTAGTCTCGGCTGGAACTTGAGGATGTTCCAGAGGAGCTAGATGCTACGGTTTTGCCTTTGGAGCCTGGCTCTTGAAGAGAGAGACGCGCCGGTTGAATGTTGCTCCCTTGAGTCTCACGGATGACAATTCCTCCGGTTGAAAGCCTCCTCTTCTCGGGTTGTTGAACCTCTTCACTTGCAGCTTTCTTAGGCAAGCCTCCTTGAAGCGATTTGACCTTCTTGGCAAGTTTCTTGAGCATTTTGCCTTGACATTTGTTGATTTTCCTTTGCATCTACACAACAGATGCTAGGAACTTCTCCATCTTGGTTCTCGGCTCGAAATTGATCTTGGGAAGGGTGTAAGCCTCGGGCATCTCATCTTCCGAGGCAGGGGACTCAGACCTTGGACGTGGGGCAATCGCTGGGGCAGGCGTTCTTCCTAGAGGAGCAAAGCACTCTTCTACGGTTGGCAAGAACTCGATGTTCCCAACACCAAGCAGCTCGGTCTCCTCCTTGTTTGGTAGGATGCACACTCTCTTCTCTTGTTCGTCGTCGATGAAAAGATAAGCATAGAACCCTTCTGCTGGCGTGCGTCCCAAGCTATCGGTATTCCTCATGTAGATCTCATCCATGAAAGCTCTAGCCGGGACGGGTGTGAAATCATGGATAGGTACGCCGGCTTGTATGAATAGAGGAGTGAGGAAACCGCCAATGAAAGAAGACCTTGCCTTGCACCACAAGGCATATGCCTTGTACTTCACCAAAGAGGCGGCAAGTACGCATCCATAGTTCACGTCATCACCGAGTTCATCCTCCATAGGCTCATCATTCTCCGCCGGATCACACAACAAATGCTTCACGCCTTGGAACAAGAAGTAAAGCTCGGTCTTCGTGACCGTGGGAGCAACTGACCATCCGCTGAATGTGTTGGCGATCAGCGTCAAGGTGTACCTCAGCACCGGGCTTCTCACTCTCTTGATTTTGGCGGTGTTGGCCTTGTAGTCTTTGTTGCTGATCAGGTCCCAAAAATAGTTTGCTCGCGTGAAGGTGAGGAACTCGATCTTGGTGGCGGCTGCGTTGAGACCATATGCTTGACACAGCTCGGGGATTGAGAGGCTGAAAGCTTGACGTCCAACCTTGAAAGAGAGATGGCCTTGCGAAGGAACAGGGGCGCTAGGGTTCTTGTAACGAAACTCCAACGTGGCAAGGAAGTCTATTGTCACTTCTGGAATGGTTGGGCAATCCATTCGTGACAGACATCTTAGGCCAATGTTCTTGAGGAGTTGGTCGAAATCTCCAAGGATCCCTAGCTTGAACAGCAGCTCCCGGTCCGCGAACTTAGTAGGCTCGAACTGAAGCCTTTCCAGCTGCTTTTTATCCCTTTTCTCATCCTTACTCCATCGAATCCTTTCTTGAACCACCACTTTCTGACCTTCTCCTTCTTGTGCCGTCTCCTCTCTCGTTCTCTTGGGAGCCATCGTGCCTGAAACAAGTTTCTCAAACAAGGTAATGAGCCAAACGGCGATCGGATGAGAGAAGAAAAAAGGCAAAGAAGAAAACTTATACTTGATACCCTAGAATTCTGGGGAATTTATAAAAATCATAGCAAAATAATAGAGAATCAAATCTAGATATACTAGAAAATCCAGAATTTTTCCTATTATTTAGCTTAATTTAAAAATTCAAAACCGCCCTAGCATCTGAAACAATCAATTACGAAATAAAAGGAGATTTTCCTAAAGATTTTTATCAAATATCCGAAAATACCTTGTGCAAAGAATGTTAAAGAAGCTTGTTAGCCTTTAGAAACAAATAACTCTCACTCTCTTTGCTTAAAAGTTCGAGAAAACAAGAATGAGAGAGTGTGAAGTTGTTGAAAACATTTAAAGGCTAACAAGAAACAAAACTATGGGTAAAAGAAGTGGTTTTCTGACAAAAGTCTTGGTCAATGCACATCTTTCATGGTCAAAGATGCTTGTCTTGACCAAGTTTTGAATTTAAAAAATTGGAGGGAAAAGAATACCCAGAACCTCGAAGTACCCAGAACCTCGAAGTAAACTTCGGATCACGATCTGAAAGGATACTTACTGGCACTCCATGCAACTTCACGATCTGATCAATATACATGTCTACCAACTTTGGTACTCCATCCGTCTTTTTCATTGCTAAGAAGTGAGCAGACTTGGTCAAACGATCCACAATGACCCATATCCCGTCATGCAACTTCCTAGTCTTAGGTAACCCCAATACAAAGTCCATGGTGATCATGTCCCATTTCCATTCTGGCATTGGCAACGTCTGCAACAAACCACTTGGAAACTGATGCTCTGCTTTAACCAATTGGCACGTCTCACATCCGGCTACCCACTTAGCCACATCCCGTTTCATCCCAACCCAATGATAGTACCGTTTCAAATCCTGATACATCTTGGTCATTCCCTGATGAACAGAAAACCTTGACTGATGTGCCTCCTTAAGGATTTCATCCCTTAACTCCTTCACATCTGGGACACAGACCGGTCCGTTCACAACAATAGTCCCATTGTTTGAAGTCTGATATTCCGTCTTATCATTCTGTGACACCTTTTTCAGATTCTCATCCTGCTCCTGAGCAATCCGAATTCTAGTCAACAAGTCAGCTCTATCCGCAGCTTCCAAACCCAACGGTTCAACCCCATCCATTATTGCATTCAACTGCAATGTCCTTAGCATGTTCACAATGCTTCCAATATTCTGTTCAGATGATACGCTAGCCCTTCTCCTACTCAACGCATCCGCCACCAAGTTGGCCTTTCCTGGATGGTATGCTATTTCCAAGTCATAGTCCGCTACCAACTCTATCCATCTATGCTGTCTCAAGTTCAAATCCGGTTGAGTAAAGATGTACTTTAAACTCTTATGGTCCGTGTATATCTGCACCTTCTCGCCATACAAGTAAGATCTCCATATCTTAAGTGCAAATACCACAGCCGTCATCTCTAAATCATGCGTAGGGTAGTTTCCTTCATGCTTCCGTAGCTGCCGCGAAGCATAAGCTATCACCTTACCATTCTGCATCAGAACACAACCTAGTCCTTTCCTGGATGCATCCGTGTATACCACGTATGGCTCACCCGGTTCTGGTAACGCTAATACTGGTGCACTAGTGAGTAACTCCTTTAGCTTTGAGAAGCACTCTTCACACTCATCCGTCCAGACGTACTCCACGTCTTTACCAGTCAGCTTTGTCATTGGCTGAGCCATGCTTGCAAAACCTTTGACAAACCGCCTGTAGTAACCAGCTAGTCCGAGAAAACTCTGTATCTCTGTAGCATTTTATGGTATAGGCCAATCCGCAATAGCCTGAATCTTCTCAAATTCCTGCACCACCGGTATACTGCCTAAGTCTACATCCGGTCCTCCTTCTGTAGTAGTGATCGTTGCTTGATACGCCTCACAACCCTTCTCTATCAGCCGTTCTGCTTGAATAGATGAAACCACCAAACTTCCTGAGGTTGGTCTAACTCCCTAATAAACCAAGACCTCTCCTTCTCTCTCAAACTGCACCCTTCCACGGTGACAATCCAAGTGAGCTCTGTGCTTGCCTAACCAGTCCATTCCCAAAATGACATCGTAGGACTTAACCCTACAGATCACTAGATCCGCTGGCATGTTCACTTCGCCAAACATCACTGGAACATTCTTGACCGTTCCTAGTGAAAACATCACTTGGCCTCCAGCCGCCTGAACTAACCCAAAGTCCTCTCCGGGTTCCTTCTGGAACTGACCCTTTCCGATCATGTCCGGATTAACAAAACAATGACTCGCTCCCGAGTCAAACAGAACATGGGTTTCAACCTCACCCATTATCAAGGTCCCTACACATTCATTCCCTAGAATGCTAAGACTCTATACTAACACCCAACAACACACAAAGGCAAGTTTAGAAAATTCTAAGTACCACATGTACCAGTAATTGGATGAGAAGTGCTCGGTTCCTCGGCTGCTGCTGCACTCGTCGTGTACACCCTCGGCATAATGGCCTGTCTCTTGGCCTGTGATGCAAGCGCCTCCCCTGCTCTCTTCCCTTGAGCCACGGCTTGCTCCACCACTCCTGCCTTAGGACACTCACGCTTGAAATGCCCTGGTTCTCAACAACCGTAGCAAACCCGAACCGCACCATCACTGCCGGACACACGGACCACTCGCTGATCCTCCTCCGGACAGTCTCGTACCCGATGCTCTAAACTCCCGCACCTGTGGCATCCACTACCACCGCGCCTACACTCGCCAACGTGAGCCTTGCCACACTTGCTGCACACGCTGCGTCCCCCAGATCCTTTGTTCGGTAATCCTTTCCCAAACCTCCGGTTCTGTCCACTAGACTGACCCGCCTTGTCACGGCTGCACTAGCCCCAGCTAACATCAACGCAGCTTTCGCCTGTCCTGACTCCAACAATGCCGCCTTCTCAACAAGCTCAG
Organism: Thlaspi arvense; assembly: GCA_911865555.2. Taxonomy (NCBI): domain Eukaryota; kingdom Viridiplantae; phylum Streptophyta; class Magnoliopsida; order Brassicales; family Brassicaceae; genus Thlaspi; species Thlaspi arvense. Next base: position 27,751,185 of record OU466860.2, read on the forward strand.
CAACTGTCCTGAAGTCACGAACCACACACCCATTCCTTAGCTCAACTCGCAGTCCACTCATAAACCTGCGAATCAGCTTCTCGTCCGTGTCAAACTCATGAGACATACTTCCTCAGCTGATTAAACTGAGTCTCATACTGCCTCACTGTAAGCATCCCCTGACTAAGGTACATAAACGCCTTCTCCAACTCGTTGTAAGCTTCCTGTGGGAAGTACTTACTCCTGAACATCGCTGAAAATGTCTCATAAGAACAATTCGCATTCACCAGCCTTCTAACGATTCCTTTCCGCCACGTGTGTGCATCACCCTCCAAGTAGTGCACGGCAATGTCTCTCTTGTAACCCTCTGGACATCGAATAGACTCAAAATTCCGTTCCAGTCTCATCCTCCACTCATCTGCCTCAATCGGTGTAGAACCTCCAGCAAAGAACTTGGTTCCCAACCGCACCATGTGATCCAAAACCTTGAGGTAACTCGGAACCCTCTCCACTTGGTCCGCTTCCTCCTCAATCACATCCGCGTGAACCCCCACCGGTGGTACTACTTGTGGTGCTGCTGCAACCGCCGGAGAGGAGCCACCGCAGGTAGCCTAGCTAGTACCTGTGCTAACATACCAAGCACAGCCTCTAACCCCACTGGTGCCACATTCGCAGTAACCCCAGCTGCACCCGCAGCATTCCTAGCCACGTTCTCAGCATCCACAGCATTCCTTGCTGCTTCCACGGCTGCCACTCTAGCCGCCTCATTTGCAACCGCAGCTGCCTGTCTCTCGGCTTCCCTAGCCCTCTCAGCAACATCACCGTTGACTGAGTTCACAGACCCTGCAGCCTGGTTGTCCCCATTGTTTCTCACGGTTCTTCTGGTATCAACCTTCTGCAAGTACACAATGCCAGTTAGCCGAAGCTAACTCAAAACGTGTTTCACAACACCACACAACAACTTACCGCGAGACCTTGGCAGTGAAGAATGGATCGGACCCCCATAAACCCCAAACACTCAAACAAATAACAGCAGTCACCAATTTCAGTCCTAGAAGCGTTAAAACGCTCTGATACCAACTTGTGGTAACCCAACCCGGTTAACCGTACCGCGGCTGTGTCCCACTACATCCTCTAAGTCCGTTTCTATACTTAGCCATATTTTCGAACTTTTTCTTCTTTATTTTTCTAAGTCTTTCTTATCATTACACAGCGGAATATAAAGCAACTCAATCATTTATTCAACTTTCGTAAAACACTTAAACAGGATTCGGGGTTCCACATAAATCAAAACACAAGGTTCGCTAAAGATTACAACTGATCATCTAGCAACCTAACGATCAAACACCAAAGCCATAAGACTCTAAACACAACTCTTAACACAAACAAAACCAAGTCCCGATCCATCCATATCCTTCACTGCCGCCTGGTCTCGCCCTTTTACTGCTTAGTACCTACACACTCAAGATGAGAGGCATAAGTATTTCATAAATACTTAGTGAGTACGGTCATCCCGTAACACCTGGTCAGTACCAAACACGCAGTCATACTTTCGGATTCAACATTCAACACAGTCCATTCGCAATAGACATCACAATATCAAACGGCCATGATCATCTAGCCTAACCAACCAAGATCAATCCCTTTTTAAGACCCATGTCTACTTCAGCGAGAATCCCACATCCCCTAAGCTAGTACATGATCCGGATTACCCTGAGGTTAGCTAAACATCATATATGCCACGGTAAACACCACAATATATCACAACACAAGGATTGCTTATCCATTCCAAACACATAACATGAAAATCACACAATCAACATGCAAAACACTCAACCCTAGCAATCCTACGGTCCTAGACCCAACCACAGTCACGCACTCACCTTAGACAAGGCTGGAAACAGATTGGTCAGAAGAAATCCCGATGAAAACCGCACCAAAACGAAGATATCCGATCTCCCTAAGAATCTCTCGGCTCACGGTACGATCCGATCCTTATCCCCTCGGCTATCTCTTGATCCGTTCACCTTTCTTCAAGCCAAACTCTGTTTTCCCTCAGAAACCCCACAAAACAAGGCTATTAGCTCGAGGTTATCCGATGAAAACTCAACACTTAGGGAAATATCCGATCGCTTACCAGTTTATCTCGGCGATGGTCGGATTTGCTCGGCGATAACCTGATCTCTCTCGGATGTCCTCGGGATGTAGTACAGTATGCAAGTGAGTGTCAATCCATTCCTAGGAGCTAGAAAGGTCGGAGAGAATGCAAGGGCAGTGTAAAGCTAAGTTAATGATAAGCGATTTTGTAAAAATCCTAAAAACTATATGCAGCAATGGTAAACACTTTATTTGCAAGGGTGAGAATGCAATGAGGTTATCAAACTCAAATGCAAGACAGGTTGTAGCACAGCATGCAAAAGAGAGTCAATCCATACCTAGGATGATAGAAAATGCAAAGAGAATGCAAGGACTATGCAAATCTAAGTGAAACAAGATAGATTTTGAGAAAATCCCTAAAAACTAGATGCAGCAACTAAATGGAATGCAAACTATTTTAATATTACCAGGAATGATCAAGCTACCATGAGGAACAAACAGAATAATTAAAGGACAAAGCTTCGAATTACTAAAATTCGACTAGTGGATCGACCATGAGATCGACCACTAGATCGAGCAATAACAATCGATCTCGTCTAAAAATGCAAGAACAGTAAAACTAACGACCAGGATGCTATCAAAGATCAAGCGAATGACGAGAGAAGATGTAAAGATGCTAAAAGAGAGGGCCTAGGGTTGAGATTCATGGTCAGGGGTTTCAAAGGTTTGACCTTGGGTTGAAAACTTTAAATCGACTCACTTTGTGAGGATCTCTAAGCCTTGAAAACTAAGCAAGATCTATCCGTGGCTTTCGTTATAGATCACTCCTTCATCCCCTCCTCCAAACCCATGGCTTTTGGTGGAAAGAGAGGTCGAAGGGCATGGAAAACAGATTTCAAATGAGTGGCTTAACTAGTCCCCCTAACTTCCATGGCTTTTGGGAAGGGATAACTAGTCTCTAGGGTGTGATCTTCCGAGGCTCCTGAATCCTGTCAAGGTAAGGAACCTCTCGGATCATGAAGCTCTTGGCGTGAGAGTCTTCAAGCATTGAGATCTCAACACCCTAGAAGAGATAGCCGTTGAAAACACTTAGAAAAACCTCAAGATCGAAACCCTTTAGACCCCTTAATCCTCTCAACCCCGAACCCAAATGAACTACTCACTACACGTAAGGTAAATCAAGCAAAGCATGGAAAAGGAAATGATGAACATGAAAAGAAAACTAGATTAAGCTGAAAATGATTCGATTACAAAGCTAAAGAAAACTCAAAGTTCGACAAAGGTGTTCTTCTTCAAAAAACCAGAGAGAAAACATAAAAAGATAAGGATGAAAAGTGTGTGGGAAAAGGACGTCGCCGCCTTCCCAAAATGGCCAAAACAAGCTGGTGGTCCCCCCTTCGCTAGCGGCCAAAAGTGGTTAAAAGGACAGAGATCGACTCTGGGATCGAGCGGTTCTCTCGATCATCTCCGGCGGATCGAGCGTTGCATCCGATCTCGGTATCGATCTTCGGTTGGATCGAGTGGTGTACTCGATCTGGCTCTCGCTCTGCATGGCGTCATTTATGTCAGTACCGTTTGATCGACTGCTTCACTCGATCCTCGTCTCGATCATTCTCCTTGGATCGCCTGGTCTTCTCCATCTTCTGGTCGATCACATCCTAGATCGACCGGCCATGCTCGATCTGCGCCTCGATCTCTGATCCTTAGCAAATATCTGAGCTTCCACGAACTGCTACAACAGCTTCAACACGTCCACGAACCTCCACGACTCCAAAGCAGCCAGAAACAACCTAAATGGGATGCAAAATGCAAGGAACATGCGTATGCTGGTGATATCATTGCATATTGCATACATTTTGCATACTCATTAGGTAGTTTTTCATGCATTTGTATCATGTTTTAGGCTAGATTGCATCACTTAGGGTCCTAGAGAATTCTTGCATCAGCATATGCATTTTCTCTGCATGTTGCATCCATTCCAGGTTGTTTCTGGTCGCTTTGGAGACACGGAGGTTCGTGGAGTCGTGGAGGCCGATGTAGCAGTTCATGGAAGCTCGGGAGTGTGCTAAGGACCAGTGATCGAGGAGCAGATCGAGCATGGCCGGTCGATCTAGGAGTTGATCGACCAGAAGATCGAGCCAACTAGGCGATCCAAGGATAATGATCGAGACGGAGATCGAGTGAAGCAATCGATGTATCGGTACTGACGTAAATGACGCCATGCAGAGCGAGAGCCGGATCGAGTACACCACTCGATCCTCCTGAAGATCGATACCGAGATCGGATGCAACATTCGATTCACCGAAGAAGATCGAGACCCGGATCGAGCCTAAGACACGATGGCCGGATATGATCGAGAGAACAACTCGATCCAATGGTCGATCTCTGTCCTTTCAACCGTTTTTGGCTGTTAGCGAAGGGGGGACCATTAGACTGTTTTGGCATTTTAGGCAAGGCGGCGAATGCTTTTTGGACAACTTTTAGATTTCTAACCTTTTCTTTTAAGTTTTCTCTCTCGTTTTCTCGGAAGAACACCATTGTTGAACCAGTTTTTCTTTTCAAGCTTTTGTATTCTCGAACCTTATCGTTTAATCTAGTCGTTGTTTCATGTTTATCGTTTCATTTCTTCGACCTTGCTTGATTTACTTTATGTGTAGTGAGTAGTTTACTTTGGGTTAGGGGTTGAGAAGATTAAGGGGTAGAAAAGGTTCGATCTTGGTTTGTTTTATAAACGTTTTTAAGGCTATCTCTTCTAAGGTGCTGAAAGCTTAATGCTTGAAGACTCTCACGCCAAGAGCTTCATGATCCGAGAGTTCCCTTACCTTGACAGGATCCAGGGGCCTCGGAAGATCTCATCTTAGAGACTAGTTACCCCTTCCCAAAAGCCATGAAAGTTTGGGGGACTAGTTAAGCCATTGTTCGAAATCTGTTTTCCTTGCCTTTCAACCTCTCTTTCCACCAAAAGCCATGGGTTTGGAGGAGAGGATGAAAGAGTGATCTATACCGAAAGCCACGGATAGATCTTGTTTCGTTTTCGAGGCTTAGAGATCCTCACCAAGTGACTCGATCTAAAGTTTCAACCCCAAGATTGATCTTTGAAACCCGTTATATGAATCTCAACCCTAAAGCCCTCTCTTCTAGCATATTTACGTCTCATATCATCTTTAGCTGGTTACCTGATAGCATCCTGGTCTTTAGATTCATTGTTCTTACGGTTTTAGAAGAGATCGATCGTTTCTGCTCGATCTAGTGGTCGATCTTGTGGTCGATCCACTAGTCGAATTTTAACAATTCGAAGCTCCTCCCTTTAATTTATCTGTTTGTTCCTCGTGGTAACTGCTTCCTTTCTAGTATTTTTAAAATAGGTTTCACTCTGTTTAGGTTGCTGCATTTAGTTTTTAGATTATTTCTCATAAACTGTCTCATTTGCTTAGATTTGTCTTAGACCTTGCATTCTCTGTGGATTCTCTATCATCTAGAAGTGGATTGACACTCTCCTGCTTGCCTTACTACAACATTGCTTGCATTAGAGTTTTGATAGCCTCTCTGCTGCATTAGACCGTGAGAAATAGTTTATCAAATGGCGCCGTTGCCATTCTAGGTTGCTTAGCGAACAGAGAGATTTGGGTCTTAGCAAAGACTAAGTCTTTACCTTTTTCAAGTTACTAATCCTACTACTCTAAACCGTGTGTTTTCAGGTACATGAATCTTCGTTCAAGGGGAGACAACAATCTTCTATAACCCTTAGACAACATTCATCAGCTTGGTCACTCACGGCAAAGAAGAGTCAGAGATCAAACAAGAGCCTTTGAGGAGATTGTTCAGCAAGGTCTGGTTAACTTTGAAGACATGGCTGCACACGAGCATCCAGAAGGACCACCTCCAGCAGGACGGGGTAATGGAAACCCCCAACATGCGGCTAGACCTCCGAGATTCATAGGAGCCGGAGATGCTCCCAATACCCACCACAATAGGTTTGGGATCACTCCTCCTCCGGTACGAAACAATAACTTTGAGATAAAGCCGGGGTTCATATCCATGGTGCAAAACAACAAGTTCCACGGCTTAGCAATGGAAGACCCCTTGGAGCACTTGGACAATTTCGAACAAGTGTGTGGAATGATTAAGATCAACGGTATATCAGAAGATGCCTTCAAGCTGCGTCTCTTCGCCTTTTCACTCGGAGACAAAGCTAGACATTGGGAGAAGACCCTCCCACAAGGCACCATCACATCATGGGCTGAATGTAAGAAGGCTTTCCTCTCAAAGTTCTTCTCAAGCACCAGGACTGCTCGGTTGAGAAGCGAAATCAGCGGTTTCACTCAACGGAACAACGAGACATTCAATGAGGCTATGGAGCGTTTCAAAGATTACACTATCCAATGCCCTCATCACGGGTTCAGTGAGGAGACTCTACTCAATACCATATACCGTGGAGCTTCACCAAAGATCCGGTTGTTGCTTGATACAGCTAGCAAAGGGAACTTCCTCGGTCAAGAAGTAGAAGAGGGTATGGAGCTGATAGAGAACCTGGCGTTAAGTGATGGAAACTATGCCGAGGATTATGACCGAGCACCGAGGGGATCAGAATTAGAGTCTCACAAGAAGGAGCTCAAATCGTTGCATGAGAAGATTGACAAGTTGGTCTTAGCTAATCAGAAGCATGTTCACTTTGTTGGTGAAGCTGATGAAAACCAAGAGGAGTTAGAGCTAAGCCAAGAAGAAGCAAATTGGGTGGCTGGACAAAACAACTACAAGTCTCAAGGCTACAACCAAGGCTACCAGAACAACAACCTCTCTTACCGAAACACCAATGTAGCCAACCCTAAAGATCAAGTGTACCCTGCTCAACAAGCTAAGCCTTTCATCCCTAACAACAAAGGTTTTCAACCGAGTAGTGGATTCCACGGTCAAGGGCAAGGCAACTTCCAAGGGCAACAACAACAAAACAAGGGTTATACTCCCAACTACCCTCCGGGCTTTGCACCTCAACAGCAACAACAACCAATGCAACAACAAGTTGATCCGGTTCAAGCAATGTTCCAACAGCTAATACAAGGGCAAGCTTCTACAAATCAGAAGTTCGCTGAAATGAACACTCGGCTAGATTCATCCTTAACCGACTTCTCCACTCAAATCACAAACCTCAACAGCAAGATAAAGCAGCTGGAGAAGGTCAAGGCAAGCACGAGTGGACAGAACAGCCTCCCGGGAAACTGTGAGCAAAACCCCAAGGAGTATGCCAATGCTATTACGTTACGAAGTGGCAAAGAGCTTGAGCCTCCGGTCTCTACAAAGAACAATGAGGACGTTGTAATTCAAGAGGGGGAGGGTAAACTTTTAGCTGATAATGAGGAGATAACCTTTGACAACGTATGGATCCAAGGACCGAGAAGAGGTGACAAGGCATTCATTGAGAAAAAGGCTGAGAAAACCACCAAGGAGAAGGATGACTACGTGCCCCCACCTTACGTACCAAAGTTGCCATTCCCGGGTCGTTTCAAAAAGCAGTTAATAGAGAAGCACCGGATCCTGTTTGAGAAGCACTTGAGAGACGTGGAGATAAAGTTGCCTCTTGTAGACTGTCTCGCTATGATGCCCAAGTGCGCCAAGTTTTTCAAGGACACCCTTGTGAAGAAGAACAAAGAAAGCAAAGAGGTGCTTGTACTAAGCGAAGAGTGTAGCGCGGTTATTCATAAGGAGATAGTGCCTAAGAAGCTAGGAGATCCAGGAAGCTTCACCATACCTTATGCTTTAGGTCCTCTAGAGTTCAAGAGTTGCTTGTGTGATCTCGGAGCTAGCATAAACTTGATGCCTCACTCCGTGGCTAAGAAGCTTGGTTTCACTCGGTTTAAGGAATGTCGGATCTCATTGGTGCTGGCTGATAGGAGCATGAGATTACCGGTAGGGCTGCTTGAAGACTTACCGGTGCGAATCAGTGGTGTGAATGTACCTACAGACTTTGTAGTGCTGGAGATGGACGAGGAACCGAAAGACCCACTCATCTTAGGGAGACCATTCCTCGCAACCGCCGGAGCCATAATAGACGTGAAGAATGGGAAGATTGCCTTGCATTTGGGGAAAGAGAACAGGCTAGACTTTGACATCAACAAGGTTCTAAAGAAGCCAACCATTGAAGGACAAGCTTTCTATATCGAAACGATGGATGCCTTGGCGGATGAGTTGCTGGAAGAGCTAGCTCTAGAAGACCATTTGAAGCTAGCACTCACTAAAGAGCCAGGAGAGTTTGGCTATGTGGACCAGAGGACCCAAGAGTACGTGAATCTGCTAGATTCGAGGAGGATCATCAAGAATGAAGAAGGATGTTGCCTAGAAATCGACCCCGAGATCGACGCTATCACTCGATCCAAGAGTCAGATCGACAAGCCAATCGAGAACCCAACTCGATCCGGTGCAACAATCGACCAACAGATCGATGCTCGATCAGAAGAAACAATCGAGTTGACGATCGAGAAAGACCTCCCGATCATTTTGGATTCCAATCAAGAGATTGACTCAACGTCTCGATCCCTTACTCGATCCATATCAAATCGAATAAGTGAATCGAGTGAAATGGCTCGATCTAGACGACATCGAGAGGAGAATTGACCGGAGGACTCGATCACAAAAGGGATAGCGATAGAGGAAAGCAGTCTGAAGGGCCATGCCTCGAGTTCAAGGGAGAGTTCCAAGGAGGAGAACGACAACAACAACCACGAGGATGACTGGAGTGAGCTGTTAGCCCCAAAGGTGGACCTTAAGGAGCTCCCAAAAGGGCTAAGGTATGCTTTCTTAGGACCTAATGACACCTATCCCGTGATAGTAAATGAAAACCTTAGTGATGATGAGTTGCACTCGCTCTTAACTGAGCTGACAAAGTATAGGAAGGCCATTGGGTACTCTTTAAGTGACATCAAAGGTCTTTCACCAATGCTTTGCACTCATAGGATTCACTTGGATAATGAGAACGCCACTTCTGTAGAACATCAAAGGCGTTTGAATCCTAACTTGAAAGAGGTTGTTAAGAAGGAAATCCTAAAGCTTTTAGAGGCTGACGTGATCTATCCCATAAGTGACAGCACGTGGGTTTCCCCTGTACACGTGGTGCCTAAGAAGGGAGGGATCACGGTCATAAGGAATGAAAAGGATGAACTTATCCCTACTAGGACCATTACTGGTCATAGAATGTGTATTGACTATAGAAAGCTTAACCTTGCGACTAGAAAAGACCATTTCCCTTTGCCTTTCATTGATCAAATGCTTGAGAGACTTGCAAATCACCCTTACTACTGTTTTCTCGATGGGTATAGCGGTTTCTTTCAAATACCTATTCACCCAAACGATCAAGAGAAAACGACTTTTACATGTCCCTACGGTACCTTTGCATATCGAAGGATGCCGTTTGGATTGTGTAATGCACCGGCTACCTTTCAGCGATGTATGATGTCGATCTTCTCCGATCTTATAGAGGAGATGGTAGAGGTGTTTATGGATGACTTCTCTGTGTATGGTGTGTCCTTTCCTGCGTGTTTGTTGAATCTTTGCAGGGTACTTAAACGTTGTGAAGAAACAAACCTGGTGCTGAACTGGGAGAAATGCCACTTCATGGTCAAGGAAGGGATAGTGCTCGGTCACAAGATTTCAGAAAGGGGTATTGAGGTTGATCAGGCTAAGGTTGAGGTTATGATGGGTTTGGAACCACCGGTTAATGTTAAAGGGATCAGAAGCTTCTTGGGACACGCAGGGTTCTATAGGCGCTTCATCAAAGATTTCTCCAAGATTGCACGCCCCCTTACACGGCTGTTATGCAAGGAAGCTGAGTTTGTATTCGATGAGGAGTGTTTGAAGGCTTTCGTGACCATCAAGGAAGCCCTCACGTCAGGCCCTATAGTCCAAGCACCAGACTGGTCTCTCCCTTTTGAGATTATGTGTGATGCTAGTGACTATGCTGTAGGAGCAGTCCTTGGTCAGAAGAAGGACAAGAAGCTACATGTGATCTATTATGCTTCAAGGACCTTGGATGACACGCAATCACGATACACCACTACGGAGAAGGAGCTGCTTGCAGTAGTCTTCGCCTTTGAGAAGTTCAGATCGTATCTCGTTGGCTCCAAGGCTATTGTATACACGGATCATGCTGCTCTACGATACATCTACTCAAAGAAAGACACTAAGCCTCGGCTCTTATGATGGATTCTCTTACTTCAGGAGTTTGACATGGAAATTAAAGACAAGAAGGGGATAGAAAATGGAGTCGCTGACCACCTCTCAAGGCTAAAGATCAACGAGTCTCTCCCTTTAGACGACTCTCTTCCAGAAGAACAACTTATGGCGATTACTACTGCTGTTTGTGGGAAGCTAGAAGGAAGGTTTGAGGAAGTGTTGAGTTTTAAAGAGGAGGATCTACCATGGTATGCTGATGTGGTGAACTACCTAGCATGTGGTGAGGAGCCAACACATCTCAACAGCTATCACAAGAAGAGGTTTTTGAGGGAGGCTAGTGACTACTTTTGGGATGAGCCTTACCTATACAAAAGAGGAGTAGACAGCTTGTACCGAAGATGTGTTACAAAGGAAGAAGCCAGGGATATCCTCTATCATTGCCATGGCTCTTCCTACGGAGGACACTTCGCTTCATTCAAAACTGCCACGAAAGTGTTGCAAGCGGGTTTCTGGTGGCCGTCTATCTTCAAAGATGCACACGAGTTTGTGATAAGCTGTGAGGCATGTCAGCGAGCAGGGAACATTACCAAGAGGAATGAAATGCCTCAAGTTCCTATCTTCGAGGTTGACGTGTTCGATGCGTGGGGTATTGACTTCATGGGGCCTTTTCCTTCTTCATACGGCAACAAGTACATCTTAGTAGCTGTGGATTATGTCTCCAAATGGGTTGAGGCTGTTGCTTCCCCTACAAACGACTCTAAGGTTGTGATCAAGTTGTTCAAGAGTATCATCTTTCCAAGGTTTGGGGTAACCAAGGTTGTTATAAGTGATGGAGGAAGCCACTTTGTAAACAAGGTTTTTGAGAGCCTCTTGAGAAAGTATGGGGTTACGCATAAGGTGGCTACACCGTATCATCCTCAAACGAGCGGTCAGGTGGAAGTCTCTAACAGGCAGATCAAAGCTATTCTGGAGAAGACCGTTGGGGCAACAAGGAAGGACTGGTCAGTGAAGCTGGACGGTGCTCTTTGGGCCTACCGTACTGCCTTTAAGACGCCGATTGGTACAACCCCTTTCACTCTACTCTATGGCAAGGGTTGTCACCTCCCGGTTGAGCTGGAACACCGTGCATTATGGGCTGTGAAGAGGCTGAACTTTGATCTCACGACGGCTCAGGAAAGGCGTCTTATTCAGCTACACGAACTGGATGAGTTGAGGTTGAATGCTTACGAGAGTTCCAAGATCTACAAGGAGCGGACTAAGGAGGCTCATGACAAGAAATTGGTTGCCAAGGAGCTTAAGGAAGGAGGACTGGTGTTGCTGTACAACTCGAGGCTGAAGCTCTTCCCGGGCAAGCTGAAATCAAGGTGGAGCGGACCGTTCGTGATTCAAGAGGTCTTGCCATATGGAGCTGTTACTCTGATGGGAAGAAGTGGTAGTGCATTCTCCGTCAACGGACACAGAGTCAAGCCCTACCTGGCGGACAGCTTTGACAAGGAGAGTACCTCGGTGCTTCTCCAAGACCCACCATCCGCCTAGACCAAGTAAGGTCTAGCTAAAGACGTTATAGAAAGCGCACTTGGGAGGCATTCCCATGTTTATCTTGTACATATTTTTGCTTTCATTTCTCTTTCAGTTTTATGTTTTTATGTTTTTAGTGTGTAGGAACAGGTATAAGGAATCTAAACCTTATCTTTGGGGTCCAAAAGGGGCAATAGGGGTTAAGATAAAGCTAGAGATCGAGTGCTAGATCGACTGATCCTGGCTCGATCTTTGCTAGATCGAGCCAGTGAATCGAGAGGAGCCAGTCGATCTAGACGAGAACGAGTGACAAGATCGACCTTGACGAAAAAGGATCGATCGATCCAAATCGGATCGACCGATCTAATTTCTCTCGGGAAAAAATCTGTTGAAAACTGATCGATCACTCGACTCGATCCACCACTCGATCTATGCCAAATCGACCCCTAAATCAAGGACATAGCTCGATCAGAGGGACTTAGCCGAGGAGCCAACATCTCAATGATCGAGAGAGCCAATCGATCCAGGGCTTGATTCACCTTGAATCGAGTCACAAATCGAGTAACCCTCTCGATCTAAGCCATTTTAGGCATGAGATCGAGTCCTAGATCGACCAAAAGGACTCGATCTCATGCCGAGGTAACAATTTTCTTTCCCTCCTTTACTCCTTTCCCTCCAATTTTTAAATTCAAAACTTGGTCAAGACAAGCATCTTTGACCATGAAAGATGTGCCTTGACCAAGACTTTTGTCAGAAACCACTTTGACCACCCATTGTTTTGGTTTGTTAAACTCTTTAAATGTTTCAATTTATTCATCACCCTCTCATTTCTGTTTGCTCGAGTTTTTTTTACAAAGAGAGTGAGAATTTAAAAGCTTTTAAAGTTTAGCAAAGATATCCTCTACTCTTGCAAAGGTATCTTCAAGGTTTAATGATTTTATTTCAAGAAAATCTCCTTAGAAATCGCAAGTTCTTGTTTTAGGATATAGGATCCGATTTGAATTTTTAAAATTAGCTAAGTAATAGGAAAAATTCTTGATTTTCAGTATCTCAAAGATTTGATTTCCTTTTATCTAGCTATTATTTTTATTTGATCCTCAAAAATTCTAGGGTAGTTTAAATAAATCTTCTTCTCCTCTCCTCTTATTCTCATTCAATCGCCTCTTGCTAATCATTCTCTAGAAAAATTTGTTTCAGGAGCAATGGCACCAAAGAGAACAAGAGAGGAGCAAGTGCAAGAAGGAGAAACACAAGAAGTGGTGGTTCAAGAGAGGGTCCGGTGGAGCAAAGATGAGAAGAGGGATAAGAAGAGGTTGGAGAGGCTCCGGTTTGAACCTACAAAGTTTGCTGATCGAGAGCTTCTGTCCAGGCTCGGGATCCTTGGAGACTTCGACCAACTCCTCAAGAACATTGGTCTGAGGTGCTTGTCGCGGATGGACTGCCCTACAATTCCCGAGGTGACGATAGATTTCCTAGCCACTTTGGAGTTCCGGTACGAGAATCCGAGTGCACCTGTTCCTTCTCAAGGCCGTCTATATTTCAAGGTTGGCCGCCAAGCTTACACACTATCCATCCCCGAGCTATGCCAAGCCTACGGTCTCAAGGCTGATGCACACAAGGTGGAGTTCCCAGCCTTCAAGAAAGCCGACGAGTTTTGGGACCTGATCAGCAATGAAGACTACAAAGCCAACACCGCCAAGATCAAGAGAGTTAGGAGTCCAGTGGTGAGGTATACTTTGAAGCTGATAGCTAATACATTCAGTGGGAGGTCTGTTGCTCCTACTGTCACGAAGACGGAGCTGTGCTTCCTTTTCCAAGGCGTGAAGCATTTGGTGTCTGATCCGGATGCGAATGAAGAGCCCATAGAAGATGAACTCGGCGATGAAGTGAATTACGGCTGTGTGCTCGCGGCTTCTCTGGTGAAGTACAAGGCTTATGCCTTACGGTGCAAGGCAACCTCTTCCTACATTGGCGGTTTCCTTACCCCTTTGTTCGTGCAAGCCGGTGTACCCATCCATGACTTTGCTCACGTCCCAAACAGAGCTTTCATGGATGAAGCATACATGAGAAACACTGATAGCTTGGGACGCACGCCAGCAGAAGGGTTTTATGCTTACCTCTTCATAGATGAGGAAGACAAGAAGAGAGTGTGCATCCTCCCCAACAAAGACGAGACCGAGCTGCTTGGCGTTGGGAACATCGAGTTCTTACCCACGGAGGAAGAATGCTTTGCCCCTTTAGGAGGACCGCCTGCTTCAGCCATCGCCCCGCGCCAAAGGTCAGAGTCTCCAGGAACAGAGGATGAGATGCCCGAGGTTTACACACTTCCCAAGCTGGATTTTGAACCTAAGACCAAAACCGAGAAGTTCTTAGCCTCGGTGGTGGAGATGCAGCGGAAGATAAACAAGTGGCAAGGGAAAATGCTTAAGAAGCTGGGGAAGAAGGTCAAACAACTCCAAGGAAGCCAGCCTAAGCCAGCTGTAAGCCAGGAGATACAACAACCCGAGAAGAGGAGACTCTCAACCGGAGGAGTTGTGATCCGCGAGACCCAAGGAGAAAACATTCAACCGGCTCGCCACTCCCTCCAAGAACCAGGCAACAAAGGAAAGGCAACAATCTCTAGCTCCTCTGGAACATCCTCAAGTTCCAGCCGAGCCTAGACAAGAGGTAACAACCTTCCTCCATTGTATATAACCGCACATCTTTGTTTCTTGCATTGTGTTTGTTTGCTCCTTCGGACGAGTTTGCCACCGGGACGGTGTCAAGCAAGTTTGGGGGAGTACTTGTGTGATTTAATCTTGTGTTCTTTGATCTTATTTTCCTTTTTACATCCTTGAGTCTTAGTCATGAAAAATTGGTAAATTTTTTAAATTTTTTTCAAAGATTCATGTAGTTGCATTCATCTCTTTAAAAACATGTTAGGATTGAGTCTAGAATTTCTCATATCACCTAGGTTGTTTGCATTTTGCATAAGGGGTTAGAATTTCTTAAAAAGGTGTTTTACTTATGAATCATTTCAATGCCCTAGTTAGTAGTTCTCTAATGCTTTGTTTATGCTTTGAAAGTAAGTTCTAACCATGCTTGGATCACTAGTTAGGATTTTCGTGGCTTGAATTGAACTCTCATGATTTGAAACTCATCCTAGTAAGTGAAAACCTTAATTTGAAAATCTAATTATCATTCTTATGCATTTGAAAATGAACACATGGTTTTAAAATATTTAGGCTCTCTTCTTCCTTTTTACCTCTCTTTGTGAGCCTAAGTAGAACTCCCTCCTTGAACCTTACCCTCCTTTGAAGCCAAATGTTCTTGTGTGACATCTTTGTGAGGCCTTATTTTCGGTTTGAACTTGGCATAAAGTGTTAGGTTTAGGCGACATGATTTGGTTTTCATAATTGATTGCTAGCTTTACATTTTGAAGCTAGGTATAGGCTTAGGATAAGTTTGGGGGATCATTGGGGTTGCCTTCTTGTGAATTTGTTTTCGGTTCAAAAGAGTTTGTGTTTTAAGGAAAGAAATGAGGTTTTAAGTGAAAGGTTTGTTTTTAAAAACTAAGTATGCTCTATTTCAGAAGGTAGCTCTCTCTAAATAAATAAAAAATAAGAGAAAAAGAAAAGAAAAAAAAATAAATAAATAAAAGAGCCTAAGTGCCAAATAAAAAAAAAATGAAGAGAAAAATAGTAATAATAAGAGAGCTACTAATAAGAAATTCCTAAGAGCAAAAATATTTTTCAAAACCTTTTCACTAGCCTAAAAAGTTTAAAAATATCTTTATTTTGAATTGGGGATTGCTAAGTTGAGAAGAAGGGGTAGACTTTTAAGTGGTGAGTGAGGATTAAATTTCTTAAATGAGAGGGGTATAGGACTGTTTGATAGTTTACATGGATAGATGAGAATCTAATCATGTATGCATAAATTGCCTTTACTTTTAGCATTATGCATTAGTTCAAACCATTTTCGAGAGAAACCCTTGTCTAATTGTAAACTCTTTTCAAATGAGATCATTCTATGCTCATAACCATAACCCTTAGCCAAATGTGTTTTGCTTTAAAGTGCATAAGTTTGATTCATGGTTCGAATGATTAATGAATGTTAAAGGATGAATTTCTTTGATTGTTAGGAATAAGAGACTCATGATTTGAATTTCTTTGTGTGATGAGTATGGCTAAGTCCTTTGGAGTATGAGTGTAAGCTTAACATTTTAGAACTGTTAACTAGGACATTGAGATGATCTATTCGAAAGGCACCTTTGCAAAAAGTTTAAAACCCCTTTGAATTTTCTGAAAACCTCTCTTCCTTACTTGTTTTTTTTTTGTTGCTTGAGGGCAAGCAAGAAGTAAGTTTGGGGGAGTTGATATCATTGCATATTGCATATATTCTGCATACTCATTAGGTAGTTTTTCATGCATTTGTATCATGTTTTAGGCTAGATTGCATCATTTAGGGTCCTAGAGCATTCTTGCATCAGCATGTGCATTTTCTCTGCATTTTGCATTCATTCCAGGTTGTTTCTGGTTGCTTTGGAGACACGGAGGTTCGTGGAGGTGTGGAGGCCGATGTAGCAGTTCATGGAAGCTCGGGAGTGTGCTAAGGACCAGTGATCGAGGAGCAGATCGAGCATGGCCGGTCGATCTAGGAGTTGATCGACCAGATGATCGAGCCAACTAGGCGATTCGAGGATAATGATCGAGATGGAGATCGAGTGAAGCAATCGATGTATCGGTACGGACGTAAATGACGCCATGCAGAGAGAGAGCCGGATCGAGTACACCACTCGATCCTCCCGAAGATCGATACCGAGATCGGATGCAACACTCGATTCACCAAAGAAGATCGAGACCCGGATCGAGCTGAAGACACGATGGCCGGATATGATCGATAGAACAACTCGATCCAATGGTCGATCTCTGTCCTTTCAACCGTTTTTGGCTGTTAGCGAAGGGGGGACCATTGGACTGTTTTGACATTTTAGGCAAGGCGGCGAATGCTTTTTGGAGAACTTGGAGATTTTCTAACTTTTTCCTTCAAGTTTTCTCTCTCGTTTTCGGAAGAACACCATTGTTGAACCAGTTTTCTTTTCAAGCTTTTGTATTCTCGAACCTTATCGTTTAATCTAGTCGTTGTTTCATGTTTTATCGTTTCATCTCTTCCACCTTGCTTGATTTACTTTATGTGTAGTGAGTAGTTCACTTTGGGTTAGGGGTTGAGAGGATTAAGGGGTAGAAAAGGTTCGATCTTGGTTTGTTTTCTAAACGTTTTAAGGCTATCTCTTCTAAGGTGTTGAAAGCTTAATGCTTGAAGACTCTCACGCCAAGAGCTTCATGATCCGAGAGGTCCCTTACCATGACAGGATCCAGGGGCCTCGGAAAATCTCACCTTAGAGACTAGTTACCCCTTCCCAAAAGCCATGGAAGTTTGGGGGACTAGTTAAGCCATTGTTCGAAATCTGTTTTCCTTGCCTTTTGACCTCTTTTTCCACCAAAAGCCATGGGTTTGGAGGAGAGGATGAAAGAGTGATCTATACCGAAAGCCACGGATAGATCTTGTTTTGTTTTCGAGGCTTAGAGTTCCTCACCAAAGTGAGTCGATCCAAAGTTTCAAACCCAAGATCGTTCCTTGAAACCCCTTATATGAATCTCAACCCTCAAGCCCTCTCCTCTAGCATATTTACGTCTCATATCATCTTTAGCTTATTACCTGATAGCATCCTGGTCTTTAGATTCATTGTTCTTACGGTTTTAGACGAGATCGATCGTTTCTGCTCGATCTAGTGGTCGATCTTGTGGTCGATCCACTAGTCAAATTTTAACAATTCGAAGCTCTTGTCTTTAATTTATCTGTTTGTTCCTCGTGGTAACTGCTTCCTTTCTAGTATTTTTAAAATAGGTTTCACTCTATTTAGGTTGCTGCATTTAGTTTTTAGATTATTTCTCATAAACTGTCTCATTCGCTTAGATTTGTCTTAGACCTTGCATTCTCTGTGGATTCTCTATCATCTAGAAGTGGATTGACACTCTCCTGTTTCCCTTACTACAACATTGCTTGCATTAGAGTTTTGATAACCTCTCTGCTGCATTAGAGCATAAAGAAAATAGCTTATCACCCACCAACATGACAGCTCCGTAAGGTAATACTTCCTTGATTTCACACGGACCGCTCCACCGTGACTTCAGCTTTCCTGGAAAGAGCTTGAGCCTCGAGTTGTAAAGCAGCACCAAACTCCCTTCCTTGAGCTCCTTAGGCACCAGTTTATTGTCATGAGCAGCCTTGGTAAGCTCCTTGTAGATCCTAGCGCTTTCGTAAGCGTCCAGCCTTAGCTCATCAAGCTCGTGCAACTGGGCCAAACGCTTCTCCTGAGCCGTCTTCAGATCAAAATTCAGTCGCTTCACAGCCCACAACGCCCTATGTTCCAACTCAACAGGGAGATGACACCCTTTACCGTAGAGAAGAGTGAAAGGAGTGGTACCAATAGGCGTTTTGAAAGCAGTCCGGTACGCCCACAAAGCGTCATCCAACTTCACTGCCCAATCTTTCCGAGTAGTCCCAACTATTCTTTTGAGTATTGCCTTGATCTGACGGTTAGAGACCTTCACTTGGCCACTCGTTTGAGGATGGTAATGCGTAGCTACCTTATGCTTCACGTCATACTTCTTTAACAGATTTTCAAACAGCTTGTTGATGAAATGGCTCCCTCCGTCGCTTATCACCACCTTGGGAACTCCAAACCTCGGGAAAATAATGCTCTTAAAGAGCTTGATCACCACCTTAGAGTCGTTTGTTGGGGAAGCAATGGCCTCAACCCACTTAGAGACGTAATCAACAGCCACTAGTATGAACTTGTTGCCGTATGATGAGGGAAATGGCCCCATGAAGTCTATGCCCCACGCGTCAAAGACGTCTACCTCAAATATGGGAACTTGGGGCATCTCGTTCCTCTTAGTAATATTCCCTGCTCTTTGACATGCCTCGCAGCTCATCACGAACTCATGGGTGTCTTTGAAGATGGACGACCACCAGAGGCCGGCTTGCAAGACCTTTGTAGCGGTTTTGAACGAAGCAAAGTGCCCTCCATACAAGGATCCGTGGCAATGAAAGATGATATCTCTTGCTTCTTCCTTTGTCACGCATCTTCTGTACAGGCTATCTACTCCTCTCTTGTATAGATAGGGATCATCCCAATAGTAGTGGCTCACGTCTCTCATGAACTTCTTCCTATGGTAGTTGTCAAGATGCGACGGCTCTTCCCCACATGCCAAGTAGTTCAAAATATCTGCGTACCAAGGGAGATCCTCCTCTTTGAAGCTCAGAACTTCCTCAAACTGCCCCTCTAAGGTCCCACAAACAGCCGTAGTGATTGCCATGAGTTGTTCCTCGGGGAGAGAATCGTCCAAAGGAAGAGACTCGTTGATCCTTAACCGAGAGAGATGGTCGGCAACGCCGTTCTCTATCCCTTTCTTGTCCTTGATTTCCATGTCAAATTCTTGAAGTACGAAGATCCATCTCAAAAGCCTCGGCTTAGTGTCCTTCTTGGAATAGATATAGCGCAAAGCCGCGTGATCCGTGTAAACTATGGTCTTGGAACCCACGAGGTAAGCCCTGAACTTCTCAAAGGCGAATACAACCGCCAATAGCTCCTTCTCAGTAGTGGTGTACCTCGTTTGCGTGTCATCCAAGGTTCTTGAAGCATAGTATATCACGTGCAGTTTCTTATCCTTCCTTTGGCCTAGAACAGCTCCCACGGCATAGTCACTAGCATCGCACATAATTTTGAAAGGTAAAGTCCAGTCTGGTGCTTGCACTATAGGCGCAGATATTAGGGCCTCCTTGATTGTCACGAAAGCTTGCAAACACTCCTCATCAAAGACGAATTCAGCCTCCTTGCACAACAGTCGACAAAAAGCCCATCAGTGACAGCGCGTGGGTTTTTCCTGTCCACGTGGTGCCTAAGAAGGGAGGTATCACGGTCATTAAGAATGAAAAAGATGAATTGATTCCTACAAGAACCATAACTAGTCACCGAATGTGTATAGACTATAGGAAGCTTAATTCAGCTACTAGAAAGGATCATTTTCCTCTTCCTTTTATTGATCAGATGCTTGAAAGACTTGCTAATCATCCATATTATTGCTTTCTTGATGGTTATAGTGGTTTCTTTCAAATACCAATCCATCCTAACGATCAAGAGAATATGACTTTTACATGCCCTTATGGCACCTTCACATATCGAAGGATGCCATTTGGGTTGTGTAATCCACCAGCAACATTCCAGCGGTGCATGATGTCGATCTTCTCTGATCTTATAGAAGAGATGGTAGAAGTGTTTATGGATGACTTCTCTGTATAAGGTGCGTCTTTTTCTGCTTGTTTTTTGAATCTTTGCAAGGTACTTAAGAGATGTGAGGAGACAAACTTGGTTCTTAATAGGGAGAAGTGTCACTTCATGGTGAAGGAAGGGATTGTACTCGGTCACAAGATATCTGAGCAAGGGATAGAGGTTGACAAAGCAAAGATTGAAGTCATGATGAGTCTTGAGCCGCCGTTAATGTCAAAGGGATAAGGAGTTTCTTGGGGCACGCTGGCTTCTACAGGCGGTTTATCAAGGATTTCTCCAAGATAGCTCGCCCTCTTACACGGTTGTTATGCAAGGAAGCTGACTTTGTCTTTGATGCGGAATGTCTTCATGCTTTCAAGACCATCAAGGAGGCTCTTGTCACGGCACCTATAGTTCAAGCACCAGATTGGAGCTTACCGTTCGAGATCATGTGTGACGCGAGCGACTACGCCGTAGGAGCTGTTCTAGGGCAGAGGAATGATAAGAGATTGCATGTTATCTACTATGCTAGTCGTACCTTGGATGACACGCAAGTGAGATATGCTACAACCGAGAAGGAGCTGCTGGCCGTTGTGTTTGCTTTTGAGAAGTTCAGATCATACTTGGTAGGCTCCAAGGTTGTTGTATTCACGGATCATGCTGCTTTGAGGCATATCTACTCTAAGAAGGATACCAAACCGAGGCTCTTAAGGTGGATTCTTCATCTACAAGAGTTTGATATGGAGATAAAAGACAAGAATGGGATAGAGAATTATGTTGCTGATCACCTCTCTAGGATGAGAGTGAATGAAGCCTTACCTTTTGATTCACTTCCTGAAGAACAACTCATAATGATCAACACGGTTGTTTGTACACGGCTAGAGGATCAGTTTGAAGATGTTTTGGCTTTGAGAGAGGAGAACCTGCCTTGATATGCTGATATAGTAAACTTCTTAGCTTGTGGAGAGGAACCTACTCATCTTGACCAGTACAACAAGAAGAAGTTCATGAGAGACATCTCTCATTATTTTTGGGATGAGCCTTACTTGTACAAGAGGGGAGTAGACAGCTTGTATAGAAGATGTGTTTCAAGAGAGGAGGCACAAGACATCCTTCTACATTGCCACAATTTGTCATATGGAGGACATTTTGCTTCTTTCAAGACTGCAACAAAGGTCATACAAGCCGGTTTTTGGTGGCCATCGCTATTCAAAGATGCTCATGAGTTTGTTAAGTCTTCTGAAGCATGTCAAAGATCTGGAAACATCACGAAGAGGAATGAGATGCCTCAGGTGCCAATCTTTGAAGTTGATGTCTTTGACGCATGGGGGATAGACTTTATGGGTCCATTCCAATCTTCTTACGACAACAAATTCATCTTGGTGGCTGTTGATTATGTGTCTAAGTGGGTTGAGGCTATAGCTTCCCCAACAAACGATGCAAAAGTGGTGATCGAGCTCTTCAAGACCATCATCTTCCCACGGTTTGGAGTACCAAAAGTAGTGATCAGTGACGGGGGCAGCCACTTCATCAACAAAGTCTTTGAAAGTCTCTCAAAGAAGTATGGCGTGAAGCACAAGGTAGCAACACCTTATCACCCACAAACTAGTGGGCAAGTAGAGGTCTCTAATTGATGTCATTGCATATTGCATACATTTTGCATACTCATTAGTTAGCTTTTCATGCATTTGTATCACGTTTTAGGTTAGATTGCATCACTTAGGGTCCTAGAGCATTCTTGCATCAGCATACGCATTTTCCTTGCATTTTGCATCACATTCAGGTTGTTTCTGGCTGCTTTGGAGTCGTGGAGGTTCGTGGACGTGTTGAAGCTGATGTAGCAGTTCGTGGGAGCTCAGAAATATGCTAAGGACCAGAGATCAAGGAGCAAATCGAGCATGGCCGGTCGATCTAGAAGTGGATCGACCAGAAGATCGAGCCAACCAGGCGATCCAAGGAGAATGATCAAGACAAAGATCGAGTGAAGCAATCGACCAATCGGTACGGACGTAAATGACGCCATGCAGAGCGAGAGTCAGATCGAGTACACCACTCGATCCAGCCGAAGATCGATACCGAGATCGGATGCAACACTCGATTCGCCGATGATGATCGAGACCCGGATCGAGCCGAAGACACGATGCCCGGATATGATCGAGAGAACCACTCGATCTTCGAGTCGATTTCTGTCCTTTCAACCGTTTTTGGCTGCTAGCGAAGGGGGGACCATTGGCTTGTTTGGGCATTTTAGGCAAGGCGGCGACATCCTTTTTCGATAACTTTTAGATCCTTATCCTTTTCTTTATGTTTTCTCTCTGGTTTTCGTAAAGAGCACCATTGTTGAAACTCGTTTTTCTCTTAAGCTTTTGTATTCGAATCGTTTCTGTTTAATCCAGTTTTCCTTTCATGTTCATCGTCTCGTTTCATATGCTTTGCTTGATTTACTCTATGTGTAGCGAGTAGTTTACTTTGGGTTCGGGGTTGAGAGGATTAAGGGGTCAAAAGGGTTTCGATCTTGGTTTGTTTTTCTAAATGTTTTCAAAGGCTATCTCTTCTAAGGTGTTGAGATCTTAATGCTTGAAGACTCTCACGCCAAGAGCTTCATGATCCGAGAGGTTCCTTACCTTGACAGGATCCAGAAATCTCGGAAGATCACACCTTAGAGACTAGTTACCCCTTCCCAAAAGCCATGGAAGTTTGAGGGACTAGTTAAGCCATTTACTTGAAATCTGTTTTCCTTGCCTTTCGACCTCTCTTTCCACCAAAAGCCATGGGTTTGGAGGAGAGGATGAAAGAGTGATCTATACCGAAAGCCACGGATAGATCTTCTTTTGTTTTCAAGGCTTAGAGATCCTCACCAAGTGAGTCGATCTAAAGTTTCAAACCCAAGGTCGAACCTTTGAAACCCCTAACCATGAATCTCAACCCTAGGCCCTTTCTTTTAGCATCTTTACGTCTATTCTCATCTTTCGCTTGATCTCTGATAGCATCCTGGTTATTAGATTTACTGTTCTTGCGTTTTTAGACGAGATCGATTGTTACTGCTCGATCTAGTGGTCGATCTCGTGGTCGATCCACTAGTCGAATTTTAATAATTCGAAGCTCTTTCCTTTAATTAATCCGTTTGTTTCTCGTGGTAGTTGCTTCCTTTCTAGTATTTTTAAAATAGGTTTCATTCTGTTTAGGTTGCTGCATCTAGTTCTTAGATATTTTCTCATAAACTGTCTCATTTTGCTTAGATTTGCTATAGTCCTTGCATTCTCTGTGCATTCTCTATCTCCTAGAAGTGGATTGACTCTCTCTTGCTTGCTATACTACGACATTGCTTGCATTAGAGTTTGATAACCTCTCTGCATCATAAACCCTCGCTAGAAAACGTTTATCAAATGGCGCCGTTGCCATTCTAGGACTGTTTAGAGAACATAGAGATTTGGGTCTTAACAAAGACTAAGTCTTTACCTTTTTCAAGTTACTAATACTTCTACTCTCAAACGTGTGTTTTCAGGTACATGAATCTTCGTTCAAGGGGAGACAACAATCTTCTACAACCCTTAGACAACATTCATCAACTTGGTCACTCACAGCAAAGGAGAGTCAGAGAGCAAACAAGAGCCTTTGAGGAGATTGTTCAGCACGGTTTGGTTAACTTTGAAGATATGGCTGAACACGAGCATCCAGAAGGACCTCCTCCAGCAGGACGGGGCAATGGAAACCCCCAACACGCGGCTAGACCCCCAAGGATCATAGGAGCCGGAGATGCTCCCAATACCCACCACAATAGGTTTGGGATCACTCCTCCTCCTGTACAAAACAATAACTTCGAGAGCAAATTAGACCCTCCCACAAGGCACCATCACATCATGGGCTGAGTGTAAGAAGGCATTCCTCTCAAAGTTCTTCTCAAGCACACGTACAACACGGTTAAGAAGCGAAATCAGCGGTTTCACTCAAAGGAACAACGAGACATTCAACGAGGCAATGGAGCGTTTCAAAGATTACACGATCCAATGTCCTCATCACGGGTTCAGTGAGGAGACACTACTCAGTACCATATACCGTGGAGCTTCACCAAAGATCAGGTTGTAGCTTGACACAGCTAGCAAAGGGAATTTCCTCGGTCAAGAGGTAGAAGAGGGTATGGAGCTGATAGAAAACTTGGCGTTGAGTGATGGAAACTATGCTGAAGATTATGACCGTGCACCAAGAGGATCAGAGTTAGAGTCTCACAAGAAGGAGCTCAAATCTTTGCATGAGAAGATTGATAAGCTGGTGTTAGCCAATCAGAAGCATGTTCACTTTGTTGGTGAAGCTGATGAGAACCAAGAGGAGTTAGAGCTAAGCCAAGAAGAAGCAAATTGGGTGGCTGGACAGAACAACTACAAGTCTCAAGGCTACAACCAAGGCTACCAGAACAACAACCTCTCTTACCGAAGCACCAATGTAGCAAACCCTAAAGACCAAGTGTACCCTGCTCAGCAAGCTAAACCTTTCATCCCTTACAACAAAGGTTTTCAACCGAGTGGTGGTTTTCAAGGTCAAGGGCAGAGCAACTTCCAAGGGCAACAACAACACCACAAGGGTTATACTCCTAACTACCCTCCGGGCTTTTCACCTCAGCAACAACAACCGATGCAACAAGATGATCCGGTTCAAGCAATGTTTCAACAGCTAATACAAGGGCAAGCCTCTACCAACCAGAAGTTCGCTGAAATGAACACTCGCCTAGACTCATCTCTAACCGACTTCTCCACTTAGATCACCAACCTAAACAACAAGATTAAGCAATTGGAGAAAGGGAAAGCAAGCACGAGTAGTCAGAACAGCCTTTCGGGAAAGTGTGAGCAGAATCCCAAGGAGTATGCTAATGCTATAACGTTGAGAAGCGGCAAAGAGCTTCAACCTCTGGTCTCTACAAAGAACAACGAGGACGTTGTAATTCAAGAGGGGGAGGGTAAACCTTCGGCTGATGATGATGAGATAAACTTTGACAACGTTTGGATCCAAGGGCCGAGGAGAGGAGATAAGGTGGTCGCTGAGAAGAAAAGTGAGCAAACCACCAAGGAGAAGAACTCTTACGTGCCCCCACCTTACGTACCGAAGTTGGCATTTCCCGGTCGTTTCAAAAAGCAGCTAATAGAGAAGCATCAAATTCTGTTTGAGAAGCACCTGAGAGACGTGGAGATCAAGCTGCCTCTTGTAGATTGTCTTGCTATGATGCCCAAGTGCGCCAAGTTTTTCAAGGACACCCTTGTGAAGAAGAATAAAGAAAGCAAGGAGGTACTTGTTTTAAGTGAAGAGTGTAGTGCGGTTATACATAAGGAGATAGTCCCTAAGAAGCTGGGAGACCCTGAAAGCTTCACTATACCCTGCGCTTTGGGTCCTCTAGAGTTCAAGAGTTGCTTGTGTGATCTCAGAGCTAGCATAAACTTGATGCCTCACTCCGTGGCTAAGAAGCTTGGTTTTACTCTGTTTAAGGACTGTCGGATCTCATTGGTGCTGGCTGATAGAAGCGTGAGGTTACCAGTGGGGCTGCTTGAAGATTTACCGGTACTAATCAGTGGTGTGAACGTACCCACAGACTTTGTCGTGTTGGATACGGATGAGGAGCCTAAAGACCCACTCATCTTAGGGAGACCATTCCTTGCAACTGCCGGGGCTATAATAGATGTGAAGAATGGGAAGATTGCCTTGCATTTGGGGAAGGAGATCAGGCTAGACTTCGACATCAACAAGGTTCTAAAGAAGCCGACCATTGAAGGACAAGCTTTCTATATTGAAACGATGGATGCATTGGCGGATGAGTTGCTGGAAGAGCTAGCTCTAGAAGACCATCTGAAGTTAGCACTAACTAAGGAGCCAGGGGAGTTTGGTTTTGTGGACCAAAGAACCCAAGAGTACGTGAACCTGCTGGATTCTAGGAGGATTATCAAGAATGAAGAAGGTTGCTGCCTAGAGATCGACCCCGAGATCGACGCTATCACTCGATCCAGGAGTCAGATCGACAAGTCAATCGAGAACACAACTCGATCTGGTGCAACAATCGACGGACAGATCAAGACGAATGCTCGATCAGGAAAAACAATCGAGTCGACGATCGAGAGAGACCTCCCGATCATTTTGGGGTCCAATCAAGAGATCGTCTCAGCGTCTGGATCCCTTACTCGATCCCTATCAAATTGAGTAAGTGAATCGAGGAAAATGGCTTGATCTAGACGACATCGAGAGGAGAATCGACCGGAGGACTCGATCTCAGAAGGGATAGCGATGGAGGAAAGCAGTCTGAAGGGCCATGCCTCGAGTTCAAGGGAGAGTTCCAAGGAGGAAAGTAACAACAACAGCCACGAGGATGACTGGAGTGAGCTGTTAGCCCCAAAGGTGGACTTTAAGGAGCTCCCAAAAGGGCTAAGGTATGCTTTCTTAGGGCCTAATAACACCTATCCCGTGATTGTGAACGAAAACCTTAGTGATGATGAGTTGCGCTCGCTCCTAACTGAGCTGAGAAAGTATAGGAAGGCCATTGGGTACTCTTTAAGTGACATCAAGGGCCTTTCACCAATGCTTTGCACTCATAGGATTCACTTGGATAATGAGAACGCCTCTTCTATAGAACATCAAAGGCGTTTGAATCATAACTTGAAAGAGGTTGTTAAGAAGGAAATCCTTAACTTTTAGATCCTTATCCTTTTCTTTATGTTTTCTCTCTGGTTTTTCTAAAGAACACCATTGTTGAAACTCGTTTTTCTCTTAAGCTTTTGTATTCGAATTGTTTCTGTTTAATCCAGTTTTCCTTTCATGTTCATCGTCTCGTTTCATATGCTTTGCTTGATTTACTCTATGAGTAGCGAGTAGTTTACATTGGGTTCGGGGTTAAGAGGATAAAGGGGTCAAAAGGGTTTTGGTCTTGGTTTGTTTTTCTAAATGTTTTCAAAGGCTATCTCTTCTAAGGTGTTGAGATCTTAATGCTTGAAGACTCTCACGCCAAGAGCTTCATGATCCGAGAGGTTCCTTACCTTGACAGGATCCAGGAATCCCGGAGGATCACACCTTAGAGACTAGTTACCCTTTCCCAAAAGCCATGGAAGTTTGGGGGACTAGTTAAGCCATTTACTTGAAATCTGTTTTCCTTGCCTTTCGACCTCTCTTTCCACCAAAAGCCATGGGTTTGGAGGAGAGGATGAAAGAGTGATCTATACCGAAAGCCACGGATAGATCTTGTTTTGTTTTCAAGGCTTAGAGATCCTCACCAAGTGAGTCGATCTAAAGTTTCAAACCCAAGATCGATCCTTTGAAATCCTTTACATGAATCTCAAGCCTAGGCCCCTTTCTTTTAGAATCTCTAAGTCTATTTTCATCTTTCGCTTGTTACCTGATAACATCCTGGTCATTATATTTGTTGTTCTTACGGTTTTAGACGAGATCGATCGTTACTGCTCGATCTAGTGGTCGATCTTGTGGTCGATCCACTTGTCGATTTTTAACAATTCGAAGCCCTTTCCTTTAATTAATCTGTTTGTTTCTCGTGGTAGTTGCTTCTTTTCTAGTATTTTTAAAATAGGTTTCGCTCTGTTTAAGTTGCTGCATCTAGTTCTTAGCTATTTTATCATAAACTGTCTCATTTTGCTTAGATTTGCTTTAGTCCTTGCATTCTCTGTGCATTCTCTATCTCCTAGAAGTGGATTGACACTCTCCTGCTTGCCTTACTACAACATTGCATGCATTAGAGTTTTGATAACCTCTCTGCTGCATGAAACCTGCTTGAGAAAGATAGTTTATCAAATGGCGCCGTTGCCATTCTAGGAGTGTTTAAAGAACATAGAGATTTGGGTCTTAGCAAAGACTAAGTCTTTACCTTTTTCAAGTTACTAATACATCTACTCTCAAACGTGTGTTTTCAGGTACATGAATCTTCGTTCAAAGGGAGACAACAACCTACTACAACCCTTAGACAACATTCATCAACTTGGTCACTCACGGCAAAGGAGAGTCAGAGAGCAAACAAGAGCCTTTGAGGAGATTGTTCAGCACGGTTTGGTTGACTTTGAAGCTATGTCTGAACACGAGCATCCAGAAGGACCTCCTCCAGCAGGACGGGGCAATGGAAACCCCCAACACGCGGCTAGACCACCAAGGATCATAGGAGCCGGAGATGCTCCCAATACCCACCACAATAGGTTTGGGATCACTCCTCCTCCGGTACAAAACAATAACTTCGAGATCAAGCCTGGTTTCATCTCCGTGGTGCAAAACAACAAGTTCCACGGCTTAGCAATGGAAGACCCCTTGGAGCACCTAGACAACTTCGAGCAAGTATGTGGGATGATCAAGATCAATGGCATATCCGAAGATGCTTTCAAGCTGCGCCTCTTCCCCTTTTCACTCGGAGACAAAGCTAGACATTGGGAGAAGACCCTCCCACAAGGTACCATCACATCATGGGCTGAGTGTAAGAAGGCATTTCTCTCAAAGTTCTTCTCAAGCACCAGGACAGCTCGGTTGAGAAGCGAAATCAGTGGTTTCACTCAAAGGAACAACGAGACATTCAACGAGGCAATGGAACATTTCAAAGATTACACGATCCAATGTCCTCATCACGAGTTCAGCGAAGAGACACTACTTAGTACCATATACCGTGGAGCTTCACCAAAGATCAGGTTGTTGCTTGATACAGCTAGCAAAGGGAACTTCCTCGGTCAAGAGGTAGAAGAGGGTATGAAGCTGATAGAAAACCTGGCGTTGAGTGATGGAAACTATGCCGAGGATTATGACCGAGCACCGAGAGGATCCGAGTTAGAGTCTCACAAGAAGGAGCTCAAATCGTTGCATGAAAAGATTGACAAGTTGGTCTTAGCTAATCAGAAGCATGTGCACTTTGTTGATGAAGCTGATGAAAACCAAGAGGAGTTAGAGCTAAGCCAAGAGGAAGCAAATTGGGTAGCCGGACAGAACAACTACAAGTCTCAAGGCTACAACCAAGGCTACCAGAACAACAACCTCTATTACCGAAGCACCAATGTAGCCAACCCTAAAGATCAAGTGTACCCTGCTCAACAAGCTAAACCTTTCATCCCTTACAACAAAGGTTTTCAACAGAGTAGTGGTTTCCAAGGTCAAGGGCCAAGCAACTTCCAAGGTCAACAACAACACAACAAGGGTTATACTCCTAACTACCCTCCGGGCTTTGCACCTCAGCAACAACAACCGATGCAACAACAAGTTGACCCGGTTCAAGCACTGTTCCAACAGCTAATACAAGGGCAAGCTTCAACCAACCAGAAGTTCGCTGAAATGAACACTTGGCTAGATTCATCTCTAACCGATTTCTCCACTCAGATCACCAACCTAAACAACAAGATCAAGCAGTTGGAGAAAGGCAAAGCAAGTACGAGTTGTCAGAACTGTCTTCCAGGAAAGTGTGAGCAAAATCCCAAGGAGTATGCCAATGCTATAACGTTGAGAAGTGGCAAAGAACTCGAACCTTCGGTCTCTACCAAGAACAACGAGGACGTTGCAATTCAAGAGGGGGAGGGTAAAACTTTGGCTGATGGTGATGAGATAAACTTTGACAACGTTTGGATCCAAGGGCCGAGGAGAGGAGATAAGGCGGTAGCTGAGAAGAAAGCTGAGCTAACCACCAAGGAGAAGAATGACTACGTGCCCCCACCTTACGTACCGAAGTTGCCATTTCCCGGTCGTTTCAAAAAGCAGCTTATAGAGAAGCACCGGATCTTGTTTGAGAAGCACCTAAAAGACGTGGAAATCAAGCTGCCTCTTGTAGACTGTCTCGCTATGATGCCCAAGTGCGCCAAGTTTTTCAAGGACACCCTTGTGAAGAAGAACTAAGAAAGCAAAGAGGTACTTGTACTAAGTGAAGAGTGTAGTGCGGTTATTCATAAGGAGATAGTGCCTAAGAAGCTGGGAGATCCGGGAAGCTTCACTATACCCTGTGCTTTGGGTCCTCTAGAGTTCAAAAGTTGCTTTGTGATCTCGGGGCTAGCATAAACTTGATGCCTCACTCCGTGGCTAAGAAGCTTGGTTTTACTCGGTTTAAAGACTGTCGGATCTCATTGGTGCTGGCTGATAGAAGCGTGAGGTTACCAGTGGGGCTTCTTGAAGACTTACCGGTACGAATCAGCGGCGTAAACATACCTACAGACGTTGTAGTGTTGGAGATGGACGAGGAACCTAAAGACCCACTCATCTTAGGGAGACCGTTCCTTGCAACCGCCGGGGCTATAATAGATGTGAAGAATGGGAAGATTGCCTTGCATTTGGGGAAAGAGATCAGGCTAGACTTTGACATCAACAAGTATCTAAAGAAGCCAACCAATGAAGGACAAGCTTTCTATATTTAAACGATGGATGCATTGGCGGATGAGTTGCTGGAAGAGCTAGCTCTAGAAGACCATTTGAAGCTAGCACTCACTAAGTAGCCAGGGGAGTTCGGCTATGTGGACCAGAGAACCCAAGAGGACGTAAACCTGCTGGATTCGAGGAGGATTATCAAGAATGAAGAAGGTTGCTGCCTAGAGATCGACCCCGAGATCGACGCTATCACTCGATCCAGGGGAAAGATCGACAAGTCGATCGAGAGCACAACTTGATCCGGCGTAACAATCGACGGACAGATCGAGAAGGATGCTCGATCAGGAAAATCAATCGAGTCGACGATCGAGAGAGACCTCCCGATCATTTTAGAGTCCAATCAAGAGATCGACTCAGCGCATCGATCCCTTACTCGATCCATATCAAATCGAGTAAGTGAATCGAGTGAAGTGTCTCGATCTAGACGACATCGAGAGGAGAATCGACCGGAGGACTCGATCTCAGAAGGGATAGCGATGGAGGAAAGCAGTCTGAAGGGCCATGCCTCGAGTTCAAGGGAGAGTTCCAAGGAGGAAAGCAGCAACAACAGCCACGAGGATGACTGGAGTGAGCTGTTAGCCCCAAAGGTGGACCTAAAGGAGCTCCCACAAGGGCTATGGTATGCCTTCTTAGGGCCTAATGACACCTATCCCGTGATAGTAAATGAAAACCTTAGTGATGATGAGTTGCACTCGCTCCTAACTGAGCTGAGAAAGTATAGGAAGGCCATTGGGTACTCTTTAAGTGACATCAAGGGCCTTTCTCCAATGCTATGCACTCATAGGATTCACTTGGATAATGAGAACGCCACTTCTGTAGAACATCAAAGGCGTTTGAATCCTAACTTGAAAGAGGTTGTTAAGAAGGAAATCCTAAAGCTTTTAGAGGCTGACGTGATCTATCCCATAAGTGACAGCACGTGGGTTTCCCCTGTACACGTGGTGCCTAAGAAGGGAGGGATCACGGTCATAAGGAATGAAAAGGATGAACTTATCCCTACTAGGACCATTACTGGTCATAGAATGTGTATTGACTATAGAAAGCTTAACCTTGCGACTAGAAAAGACCATTTCCCCTTGCCCTTTATTGATCAAATGCTTGAGAGGCTTGCAAATCACCCTTACTACTGTTTTCTCGATGGGTATAGTGGTTTCTTTCAAATTCCTATCCACCCAAATGATCAGGAGAAGACGACTTTCACATGTCCCTACGGTACCTTTGCATATCGAAGGATGCCGTTTGGATTATGTAATGCACCGGCTACCTTTCAGCGGTGTATGATGTCTATCTTCTCTGATCTTATAGAGGAGATGGTAGAAGTATTCATGGATGATTTCTCTGTGTATGGTGCGTCCTTTCCTGCTTGTTTGTTGAATCTTTGCAGGGTACTTAAACGTTGTGAAGAGACAAACCTGGTGCTGAACTGGGAGAAATGCCACTTCATGGTCAAGGAAGGGATAGTGCTCGGTCACAAGATTTCAGAGAAGGGTATTGAGGTTGATCAAGCTAAGGTGGAGGTTATGATGGGTCCAGAGCCGCCGGTTAATGTTAAAGGGATCAGAAGCTTCTTGGGGCACGCAGGGTTCTACAGGCGTTTCATCAAGGATTTCTCCAAGATTGCACGCCCTCTTACACGGCTGTTGTGCAAGGAAGCTGAGTTTGTATTTGATGAAGAATGTTTGAAGGCTTTCGTGACCATCAAGGAAGCCCTTACGTCAGCCCCTATAGTCCAAGCACCAGACTGGTCTCTTGCCTCTGAGATCATGTGTGATGCTAGTGACTACGCCGTAGGAGCCGTCCTTGGTCAGAAGAAAGACAAGAAGCTACATGTGATCTATTATGCTTCAAGGACCTTGGATGACACGCAATCACGATACACCACTACGGAGAAGGAGCTGCTTTCAGTAGTCTTTGCCTTTGAGAAGTTCAGATCATATCTCGTTGGTTCCAAGGTTATTGTATACACTGATCACGCTGCCCTACGATACATCTACTCGAAGAAAGACACTAAGCCTCGGCTCTTAAGATGGATTCTGTTACTCCAGGAGTTTGACATGGAGATTAAAGACAAGAAAGGGATAGAAAATGGAGTCGCTGACCACCTCTCAAGGCTAAGGATCAACGAGTCTCTCCCTTTAGATGACTCTCTTCCAGAAGAGCAGCTTATGGCGATTACTACTGCTGTTTGTGGGAAGCTAGAAGGAAGGTTTGAGGAAGTGTTGAGTTTTAAGGAGGAGGATTTACCGTGGTATGCTGATGTGGTGAACTATCTAGCGTGTGGTGAGGAGCCAACACATCTCAACAGCTATAACAAGAAGCGGTTTATGAGGGAGGCTAGTGACTACTTTTGGGACGAGCCTTACCTATACAAAAGAGGAGTAGACAGCTTGTACCGGAGATGTGTTACAAAGGAAGAAGCCAGGGACATTCTCTATCATTGCCATGGCTCTTCCTACGGAGGACACTTCGCCTCATTCAAGACTGCCACGAAGGTGTTGCAAGCCGGTTTCTGGTGGCCCTCCATTTTTAAAGATGCACACTAGTTTATGAAGAGCTGTGAGGCATGTCAGCGAGCAGGGAATATAACCAAGAGGAACGAAATGCCTCAAGTTCCTATCTTCGAGGTTGACGTGTTCGATGCGTGGGGGATTGACTTCATGGGGCCTTTTCCCTCTTCATACGGCAACAATTACATCTTAGTAGCTGTGGATTATGTCTCCAAATGGGTTGAGGCTGTTGCTTCCCCTACAAATGACTCTAAGGTTGTGATCAAGTTGTTCAAGAGTATCATCTTCCCAAGGTTTGGGGTACCCAAGGTTGTTATAAGTGATGGAGGAAGCCACTTTATAAACAAGATCTTTGAGAGCCTCTTCAGAAAGTATGGGGTTAAGCACAAGGTGGCTACACCGTATCATCCTCAAACAAGCGGTCAAGTGGAGGTCTCCAATAGGCAAATCAAGACTATCCTAGAGAAGACCATCGGAGCAACAAGGAAGGATTGGTCAGTGAAGCTGGACGATGCTCTTTGGGCCTACCGTACCGCTTTCAAGATGCCGATTGGTACAACTCCTTTCACTCTAATCTATGGCAAGGGCTGTCACCTCCCGGTTGAGTTGGAACACCGTGCGTTGTGGGCTGTGAAGAGGCTGAACTTTGATCTCAAGACTGCTCAGGAGAGGCGCCTTATTCAGCTACACGAACTGGACGAGTTAAGGCTGAATGCTTATGAGAGCTCCCGGATATACAAGGAGCGGACTAAGGAGGCTCATGAAAAGAATCTGGTCGCCAAGGAGCTTAAGGAAGGAGGACTGGTGTTGCTGTACAACTCGAGGCTCAAGCTCTTCCCGGGCAAGCTGAAATCAAGATGGAGCGGACCGTTCGTGATTCAAGAGGTCTTGCCGTATGGAGCTGTTACTCTGATGGGAAAAAGTGGCAGTGCATTCACCGTCAACGGACACAGAGTCAAGCCCTACTTGGCAGACAGCTTTGACAAGGAGAGTACCTCAGTGCTTCTCCAAGACCCACCATCCGCTTAGACCAAGTAAGGTCTAGCTAAAGACGTTAAAGAAAGCGCACTTGGGAGGCATTCCCATGTTTATCTTGTACATACTCCTGCTTTCATTTCTCTTTCAGTTTTATGTTTTTATGTTGCAAGTGTGTAGGAACAGGTATAAGGAGTCTAAACCTTGACTTTGAGGTCTTAACAAAGCAATAGGGGTTAGAATAAGGCTAGAGATCGAGTGCTAGATCAACTGATCCTGGCTCGATCTTTGCTAGATCGAGTCAGTGAATCGAGAGGAGCCAGTAGATCTAGACGAGATCGAGTGACAAGATCGACCTTGACGAAAAAGGATCGATCGATCCAAATCGTATCGACCGATCTAATTTCTCCCAGGAAAATCTGTGAAAAACTGATCGATCACTCGACTCGATCCACCACTCGATCTATGCTAAATCGACCCCTAAATCGAGGACATATCTCGATCACAAGGACTTAGTCGAGGAGCCAACATCTCAATGATCGAGAGAGCCAATCGATCCAGGACTCGATTCACTATGAATCGAGTCTCAAATCGAATAACCCTCTCGATCTAAGCCATTTTGGGCATGAGATCGAGTCCTAGATCGACCAAATGGACTCGATCTCATGCCGAGGTAACAATTTTCTTTCCCTCCTTTACTCCTTTCCCTCCAATTTTTAAATTCAAAACTTGGTCAAGGCAAGCATCTTTGACCATGAAAGATGTGCCTTGACCAAGACTTTGTCAGAAACCACTTTGACCACCCATTGTTTTGGTTTTGCTAAGTCTTTAAATGTTTCAATCATCCTCTCACCCTCTCATTTCTGTTTTGCTCGAGATTTTTAAACAAAGAGAGTGAGAGTCTTACTTTTTAAGAGCTAGCAAAAGATATTCTAAACCTCTTGCAAAGGTATTTTCAAATTCAATGATTTATTTTAAGAAAATCTCCTTTTAATCCGCAAGATCTTGTTTTAGAATATAGGATTGGTTTTGAATTTTTTAAAACTAGCTAAGTAATTGGAATAATTCCAGATTTTTCAGAATCTAAAGATTTGATTTCCTTTTATTTAGCTATGATTTTTATTTATTCTCCAAAATTCTAGGGTAGTTATTATAAATTCTTTCCTTCCCTTCTCTCATTCTCATCAAATCGCCTCTTACTTATCAATATCCTTAGAATCTTGTTTCAGGAACAATGGCACCAAAGAGAACCAGAGAAGAGCAAGCACAAGAAGGAGAAGGACAAGAAGTGGTTGCTCAAGAGAGGGTCAGGTGGAGCAAAGATGAAAAGAGGGATAAGAAGCGGCTGGAGAGGCTCCGGTTTGAACCCACAAAGTTTGCTGATCGAGAGCTTTTGTCTAGGCTCGGGATTCTTGGGGACTTCGATCAACTCCTCAAGAACATTGGCTTGAGATGTTTGTCACAGATGGATTGCCCAACCATTCCTGAAGTGACAATAGATTTCCTTGCCACCTTGGAGTTCCGGTATGAGAATCCTAGTGCACCCATCCGTTCCCAAGGCCGCCTCTACTTCAAAGTTGGCCGTCAAGCTTACACACTCTCCATCCCTGAGCTATGCCAAGCCTACAGTCTCAACGCTGATGCACACAAGGTCGAGTTTCCAGCCTTCAAGAAAGCCGACGAGTTTTGGGACCTGATCAGCAATGAAGAATACAAAGCCAACACCGCCAAGATCAAGCGAGTTAGGAGTCCGGTGCTGAGGTATACTCTGAAGCTGATTGCCAATACATTCAGTGGAAGGTCTGTTGCTCCTACTGTCACGAAGACGGAGCTGTTGCTTGGTGTTGGGAACATCGAGTTCTTACCCACGGAGGAAGAATGCTTTGCCTCTTTAGGAGGACCGCCTGCTTCAGCCATTGCCCCAAGCCAAAGGTCAGAGTCTCCAGGCACGGAAGACGAGATACCCGAGGCTTACACACTTCCCAAGCTGGACTTTGAACCAAGGACAAAAACCGAGAAGTTCCTAGCATCGGTGGTAGAGATGCAAAGGAAGATTAACAAGTGGCAAGGAAAGATGCTGAAGAAGCTTGGGAAGAAAGTTAAAGCACTTCAGGGAGGCCAGCCTAAGCCAGCTGCAAGCCAAGACATGCAACAACCCGAGAAGAGAAGGCTCTCAACCGGAGGGATTGTCATCCGCGAGACCCAAGGAGACAACATTCAGCCGGCGCGCCATTCTCTACAAGAACCAGCTGACAAAGGCAAAGCAACGATCTCTAGCTCCTCTGGAACATCCACAAGTTCCAGCCGAGCCTAGACCAGAGGTAAACAACCTTCTTCCATTGTATATAACCACTCATATTTGTTTCTTGCATTGTGTTTTTGATGCTCCTTCGGATGAGTTTGTCACCGGGACGGTGTCAAGCAAGTTTGGGGGAGTACTTGTGTGATTTAATCTTGTGTTCTTTGATCCTATTTTCCTTTTTGCATCCTTGAGTCTTAGGTCTTGAAAAATTGGTAAAATTTTTTAAAATTTTTTCAAAGATTCATGTAGTTGCATTCATCTTTTTTAAAAAAAAAAAAAAAAACATGTTAGGATTGAGTCTAGAGTTTCTCATATCACCTAGGTTGTTTGCATTTTGCATAAGGGGTTAGAATTTCTTACAAAGGTGTTTTTACTTATGAATTGTTTCAATGCCCTAGTTAGTAGTTCTCTAATGCTTTGTCTATGCTTTGAAAGTAAGTTCTTACCATGCTTGGATCACTAGTTAGGATTTTCGTGGCTTGAATTGAACTCTCATGATTTGAAACTCATTCTAATAAGTGAAAACCTTAATTTGAAATTCTAATTATCATTCTTATGCATTTGAAAATGAACACATGGTTTTAAAATATTTAGGCTCTCTTCTTCCTTTTTACCACTCTTTGTGAGCCTAAGTAGAACTCCCTCCTTGAACCTTACCCTCCTTTGAAGCCAAATGTTCTTGTGTGACATCTTTGTGAGGCCTTCCTTTCGGTTTGAACTTGGCATAAAGTGTTAGGTTTAGGCGACATGATTTGGTTTTCATATTGTTGCTAGCTTTGCATTTTGAAGCTAGGTGTAGGCTTAGGATAAGTTTGGGGGATCATTGGGGTTGCTATCTTGTCTATTTACTCTCGGTTTCAAAGAGCTTTGTCTTTTAAGGAAAGAAATGAGGTTTTAAGTGAAAGGTTATTTTTAAAACTAAGTATGCTCTAATTTCAGGAGGTAGCTCTCCATAATAAAATAAAATAAAAAAGAGAAAAGAAAAGAAAAAAAATAAAAAAGAGCCTAAGTGCCAAATAAAGAAAAAAAATAAAACAAAAAAATAATAATAATAAGAGAGCTACCAATAAGAAATTTCTAAAGAGCAAAAGTATTTTTCAAAACCTTTTCACTAGCCTAAAAGTTTAAAAATGTCTTTATTTTGAATTGGGGATTGCTAAATTTGTGAAGGAAAGGGTAGACTCTTAAGTGGTGAGTGAGGATAAAATTTCTTAAATGAGAGGGGTATAGGATCATTTGATAGTTTACATGGGTAGATGAGAATCTAATCATGTATGCATAAATTGTCTTTACCTTTAGCATTATGCACAAGTTCATCCATTTTTGAGAGAAACCCTTGTTCTGATTATAAACCCTTTTCAAATGAGATCATTCTATGCTCATAACCTTAATCTAGCCAAATGTGTTTTGCTTTAAAGTGCATAAGTTTGATTCATGGTTCGAATGTTAATGAATGTTAAAGAATGAGTTTCTTTGATTGTTAGAAATAGGAGAGTTATGATTTGAATTTCTTTGTGTGATGAGTATGGCTAAGTTCTTTGGAGTATGAGTGTAAGCATAGCATTTTAGAACTGTTAACTAGGACATTGAGATTGATTCATTTGAAAGGCACCTATGCAAAAAGTTTAAAACCCCATTCACTTTTTTCTAAAAACCTCTCTTCCTTACTTATTTTTTGTTGCTTGAGGGCAAGCAAGAAGTAAGTTTGG
This sequence comes from Thlaspi arvense, assembly GCA_911865555.2. Classification (NCBI taxonomy): domain Eukaryota; kingdom Viridiplantae; phylum Streptophyta; class Magnoliopsida; order Brassicales; family Brassicaceae; genus Thlaspi; species Thlaspi arvense. The sequence goes on from OU466860.2 coordinate 27,789,108, forward strand.
GGGAGTTGATGTCATTGCATATTGCATACATTTTGCATACTCATTAGTTAGCTTTTCATGCATTTGTATCATGTTTTAGGTTAGATTGCATCACTTAGGGTCCTAGAGCATTCTTGCATCAGCATACGTATTTTCCTTGCATTTTGCATCACATTCAGGTTGTTTCTGGCTGCTTTGGAGTCGTGGAGGTTCGTGGACGTGTTGAAGCTGATGTAGCAGTTCGTGGGAGCTCGGAAATATGCTAAGGACCAGAGATCGAGGAGCAGATCGAGCATGGCCGGTCGATCTAGAAGTTGATCGACCAGAAGATCGAGCCAACCAGGCGATCCAAGGAGAATGATCGAGACAAAGATCGAGTGAAGCAATCGATCAATCGGTACGGACGTAAATGACGCCATGCAGAGCGAGAGTCAGATCAAGTACACCACTCGATCCAGCCGAAGATTGATACCGAGATCGGATGCAACACTCGATTCGCCGATGATGATCGAGACCCGGATCGAGCCGAAGACACGATGCCCAGATATGATCGAGAGAACCACTCGATCTTGGAGTCGATTTCTGTCCTTTCAACCATTTTTGGCTGCTAGCGAAGGGGGGACCATTGGCTTGTTTGGGCATTTTAGGCAAGGCGGCGACATCCTTTTTCGATAACTTTTAGATCCTTATCCTTTTCTTTATGTTTTCTCTCTGGTTTTCGTAAAGAACACCATTGTTGAAACTCGTTTTTCTCTTAAGCTTTTGTATTCGAATCGTTTCTGTTTAATCCAGTTTTCCTTTCATTTTCATTGTCTCGTTTCATATGCTTTGCTTGATTTACTCTATGTGTAGCGAGTAGTTTACTTTGGGTTCGGGGTTGAAGACTCTCACGCCAAGAGCTTCATGATCCGAGAGGTTCCTTACCTTGACAGGATCCAGGAATCTCGGAAGATCACACCTTAGAGACTAGTTACCCCTTCCCAAAAGCCATGGAAGTTTGGGGGACTAGTTAAGCTATTTACTTCAAATCTGTTTTCCTTGCCTTTTGACATCTCTTTCCACCAAAAGCCATGGGTTTGGAGGAGAGGATGAAAGAGTGATCTATACCGAAAGCCACGGATAGATCTTCTTTTGTTTTCAAGGCTTAGAGATCCTCACCAAGTGAGTCGATCTAAAGTTTCAAACCCAAGGTCGAACCTTTGAAACCCCTAACCATGAATCTCAACCCTAGGCCCTTTCTTTTAGCATCTTTACGTCTATTCTCATCTTTCGCTTGATCTCTGATAGCATCCTGGTTATTAGATTTACTGTTCTTGCATTTTTAGACGAGATCGATTGTTACTGCTCGATCTAGTGGTCGATCTCGTGGTCGATCCACTAGTCGAATTTTAATAATTCGAAGCTCTTTCCTTTAATTAATCCGTTTGTTTCTCGTGGTAGTTGCTTCCTTTCTAGTATTTTTAAAATAGGTTTCATTCTGTTTAGGTTGCTGCATCTAGTTCTTAGATATTTTCTCATAAACTGTCTCATTTTGCTTAGATTTGCTCTAGTCCTTGCATTCTCTGTGCATTCTCTATCTCCTAGAAGTGGATTGACTCTCTCTTGCTTGCTATACTACGACATTGCTTGCATTAGAGTTTGATAACCTCTCTGCATCATAAACCCTCGCTAGAAAACGTTTATCACTAATAGACAGATCAAGGCTATCTTAGAGAGGACAGTGGGAACAACTCGGAAAGATTGGGTGGTTAAACTAGATGATGCTCTATGGGCTTACCGGACCACTTTCAAGACTCCTATATGCACCACTCCCTTCACACTTCTATACGGCAAGGCATGTCATCTTCCTGTTGAGTTGGAGCATAGAGCACTGTGGGCCATGAAGCAGCTGAACTTCAGTCTCAAGACGGCGCAGGAGAAGAGGTTGATTCAGCTACATGAGCTTGATGAGCTACGGTTAGAAGCCTACGAAAGTGCTAAGATCTATAAGGAGAGGACCAATGCGGTTCATGACAAGAAGCTGGTTCATAAGGAGTTAAGAGAAGGCAGTCTGGTGCTACTCTACGACTCGAGGTTGAAGATGTTCCCTGGAAAGCTCAAATCTAGATGGTGTGGACCGTTTGAGATCAAGGAGGTTCTACCCTATGGAGCAGTTACATTGGGTTGCAAGAGCGGTAATGGTTTCACGTTTAATGGGCACAGAGTCAAGCCCTACTTGGCGAGTGATTGCAGCAAGGAGAGCACCACCATGCTTCTCCAAGACCCACCTCAGGCCTAAACCAAGTAAATTCTAGCTAAAGACGTTAAAGAAAGCGCACTTGGGACATGTCTATCTTGTACATATTTTTGCTTTCTTTCTATTTCAGTTTAATGCTTTTTATGTTTAAGTGTGTAGGAGAAAGGATGAGGGATTGTAGACCATGTTCTTGGAGACAAAAGAGGTGAGAAGGGTTAAGTATAAGCTAGAGATCGAGTGCTAGATCGACTTATCCTAGCTCGATCTATCGAGCTAGTGAATCGAGAGGAGTCAGTCGATCTAGATGAGATCGAGTAGACAATCGAGTGAGTCAGTCGATCATGGGAACATAAACCACCCATACGTTTAGCTTGAAATGCAAACAAGTTGTATATCGACTGACCTCACTCGATCCTCGAAGTTAGATCGATCAGTCTACTCGATCTGCCACTCGATCTAAACCCAAACGACCCTCAAATCGATCATGTGGCTCGATCCAAGGAGCACAGCCTGAGTGACCAAAAATCATGGAACAAGAGGGTACAATCGATCTAAGACTCGATGCAATCTGAATTGAGTCCCTGATCGATCAAACCTCTCGATCCTAGTCAACATGGGCATGAGATTGAGTCATAGATCGACCAAATGGACTCGATCTCGTGCCAAGGTAAGTGAATTCTCTCCCACTTTCTTCTTTCCCTCCTGTTTTTAAATTTGAATTGTGGTCAAGGCAAGCATCTTTGACCATGAAAAATGTGTTTTGACCACACTTTTGTCAGAAACCACTTGTTTTGCACATGGTTTTGCACTTTTGCTAGTCTTTATATTTCAATGCAACCACACACTCTCTCTCATTTGTATTTCGAGTTTTCTAAAGAAAGAGAGAGTGTGATTTCCTATTTCTAAAGGCTAATAACTTCTACTTTCATCCTTGCAAAGGTATTTTCGGTTCGAATTGTTTAAAATCTTTTAGAAAAAATCTTTTTATTTGCTTTAGATGATGGTTAGTTGTTAGGGAGTTTAATTAATTTTTAAAAATAGCTAGATATTAGGAAAATTTCTAGATTTAATCCTATCTCTAGATTTTCTTCTCTATATTCTAGCTAAAGTTTTTATAAATTCCCCAAAAATATAGGGTTATTGTTACAAGTTTTTCTTTCTCACCTTGTCTTTCTCTCAATATTCGCCGCCTATACTCATTCTCTTGCTTGAGATTCGTGTTTCAGGTACCATGGCTCCAAAGAGAACGAGAGAAGAGACAGCACAATAAGGACAAGCTCAAGAAGTGGTTCAAGAGAGGGTCAGATGGACAAAAGAGGAGAAGCAAGCCAAGAAACGGCTGGAAAGGCTTCGGTTCGATCCCACAAAGTTCGCGAGTAGGGATCTTTTGGCTAAGATGGGGATTTTGGGAGATTTTGATCAGCTTCTCAAGAACATTGGGCTCCGGTGCTTATCAAGAATGGATTGCCCAACTTATCCCGAGGCAACCTTGGACTTCTTGGCCACTTCGGAGTTCACCTACGAGAATCCGAGTATCTCCACTCCTTCTCAAGGCCACCTCACCTTCAAGAACAGGAGACAAGCCTATCACCTCTCTATAGCCGAGCTTTGCCAAGCATACAGTCTGAAGGCTGACGCCAAGCAAGTGGAGTTTCCTCCTTTCACTCAAGCCAACAACTTGTGGGATCTGATCAGCAACGATGACTACAAGGCGAACACGGCCAAGATCAAGAGAGTCTGCAGTCCTATGCTGAGATAAACGCTCAAGCTCATCGCCAACACCTTCAGTGGATGGTCCGTGGCTCCAACTATCACCAAGAACGAGCTGTGTTTCTTGTTCCGAGGCGTTAAGCATCTCCTATGTGATCCCAAGGAGAACGACGAGCCAATGGAGGACGAGCTCGGAGATGATGTTAACTACGGTTGCATCCTAGCTGCTTCTTTGATGAAGTACAAGGCATGGGCGATGAGATGCAAGGCGAGTTCGGCGCTGATAGGAGGCTTCCTCACTCCGATGTTTGTTCAAGCCGGTGTGCCACTTCCTGATTTCGTTCCTTGCGCAGAAAGAGCCTACATGGATGAGATCTATATGAGGAACACATATAGCTTGGGACGCACGCCAGCTGAGGGCTTCTTTGCTTATTTATTCTATGATTGTGAGAATGAGAAGCGGGTGTGCATATTGCCGAACAAGGAGGAAACCGAGCTGCTAGGTGTTGGTAATGTAGAGTTTCTGCCGAGTGTAGAGGAGTGCTTTGCACCTCTAGGAGGCACAGCCTCTCGCCCACGTTCAGAGTCGCCTACATCAGATGCTGAGATGCCCGAGAGCTTTGTTCTCCCCACGCTTGACTTCGAACCAAGAACCAAAGCTGAGAAGTTCCTTGCTTCAATCGTTGAGATGCAGCGCTATGGCAAGGGAAGATGATCAAGAAGCTTAGCAAGAAAGTCAAGGCGCTTAAAGGGAACTCACCTAAGAAGACTACAAGCGTGGAGGTCGAGCAACCCGAGAAGAGGAGGCGATCAACCGGAGGCATTGAGATTCGTGAGCCACAAGCAACGAACCAACCTGCGCACCACTCTCTCAATGAGGAAACGAGCAAGGATAAAGGCAAGGAGATCAGCCACGACACTCCTAAGAAGAGCAAGAAGTCTGGAGCAACCTCAAGCTCCAGCCTTACTTAGCTCCGAGGTACCAACAACCAATCCTTATATATAACATGTTAGGATTGAGTCTAGAGTTTCTCATAGCATCTAGGTTGTTTGCATTTTGCATAAGGGGTTAGAATTTCTTGAAAAGGTGTTTTTACTTATGAATTGTATCAATGCCCTAGTTAGTAGTTCTCTAATGCTTTGTCTATGCTTTGAAAGTAAGTTCTTACCATGCTTGGATCACTTGTTAGGATTTTCGTGGCTTGAATTGAACTCTCATGATTTGAAACTTGTCCTAATAAGTGAGAACCTTAATTTGAAATTCTAATTATCATCCTTATGCATTTGAAAATGAACACATGGTTTTAAAATATTTAGGCTCTCTTCTTCCTTTTTACCACTCTTTGTGAGCCTAAGTAGAACTCCCACCTTGAACCTTACCCTTCTTCGAAGCCAAATGTTCTTGTGTGACATCATTGTGAGGCCTTCCTTTCGGTTTGAACTTGGCATAAAGTGTTAGGTTTAGGCGACATGATTTGGTTCTCATATGATTGCTAGCTTTGCATTTTGAAGCTAGGTATAGGCTTAGGATAAGTTTGGGGGATCATTGGGTTTGTATTCATTTCTATTTGTTCTCGGTTTCAAGAAGTTTGGTGTTTTAAAAAAAAAAAGAAATGGGTTTTAAGTGAAAGGTTATGTTTAAAACTAAGTATATGCTCTAATAAATTTCAGGAGGTAGCTCTCCCAATATAAAAAAATAAAATAAATAATAATAATAAAAGAAAAAAGAAGAAGAAGAAATAAAAGAGCCTAAGTGCCAAATAAAAATAAAAAGAAAAAAAAAATAATAAGAGAGCTACCAATAAGAAATATTTAAAGAACAAAGTTATTTTCAAAACCTTTTCACTAGCCTTAAGAGTTTAAAAATGTTTTTGTTTCGAATTGGAGATTGCTAAGTTTTGTGAAGAAAAAGGGTAGACTCTAAGTAGTGAGTGAGGATAAAATTTGTTAAATGAGAGGGGTTTAGGATCATTTGTTAGTTTACATGGGTAGATGAGAATCTAATCATGTATGCATCAATTGTCTTTACCTTTAGCATTATGCATAAGTTCAACCATTTTTGATAGAAACCCTTTTTCTAATTATAAACCCTTTTCAAATGAGATCATTCAATGCTCATAACCTTCACCCTTAGCCAAATATGTTTTGCTTTAAAGAACATAAGTTTGATTCATGGTTCTAATGTTAATGAATGTTAAAGGATAAGTTTCTTTGATTGTTAGGAATAGGAGAGTCATGATTTGAATTTCTTTGTGCGATGAGTATGGCTAAGTTCTTTGGAGTATGAGTGTAAGCATAAAATTTTAGAACTGTTAACTAGGACATTGAGATTGATTTATTTGAAAGGCACCTTTGCAAGAAGTTTAAACCCCCATTCGTTTTTTCTGAAAACCTCTCTTCCTTACTTATTTTATGTTGCTTGAGGGCAAGCAAGAAGTAAGTTTGGGGGAGTTGATGTTACTACATATTGCATACATTTTGCATACTCATTAGTTAGCTTTTCATGCATTTGTATCACATTTTAGGTTATATTGCATCACTTAGTGTCCTAGAGCATTCTTGCACCAGCATACGCATGTTCCTTGTATTTTGCAACACATTTAGGTTGTTTCTGGCTGCTTTGGAGTCGTGGAGGTTCGTGGACATGTTGAGGCTGATGTAGCAGTTCGTGGGAGCTCGGATATTTGCTAAGGATCAGAGATCGAGGAGCAGATCGAGCATGACCGGTCGATCTGTGACTTGATCGACCAGAAGATCGAGCCAACCAAGCGATCCAAGGAGAATGATCGAGAAGAGGATCGAATGAAGCAGTCGATCAAACGGTACGGACGTGAATGACGCCATGCAGAGCGAGAGCCAGATCGAGTACACCACTCGATCCAACTAAAGATCGATACCGAGATCGGATGCAACACTCGATTCGCCGATGATGATCGAGACCCAGATTGAGCTGAAGACACGATGTCCGGATATGATCGAGAGAACCGCTCGATCCTGGAGTCGATCTCTGTCCTTTCAACCACTTTTGGCCGCTAGCGAGGGGGGGACCATCAGCTTGTTTTGGGCATTTTGGGAAGGCGGCGACGTCCTTTTCCCACGCAACTTTCAATCCTTATCTTTTTCTGTATGTTTTCTCTCTGGTTTTGAGAAGAACACCATTGTCGAACTTGAGTTTTTCTTAAGCTTTGTAATTGAATCGTTTTCATCTTAATCTAGTTTTCTTTTGATGTTCATCGTTTCCTTTTACATGCTTTGCTTGATTTACCTTATGTGTAGTGAGTAGTTTATTTGGGTTCGGGGTTGAGAGGATTACAGGGTCTAAAAGGTTTCGATCTTGGGGTTTTTCTAAGTGTTTTTAACGGCTATCTCTAGAGACTAGTTACCCCTTCCCAAAAGCCGTGGAAGTTTGGGGGACTAGTTAAGCCACTCATTTGAAATCTTTTTTCCATGCCCTTCGACCTCTCTTTCCACCAAAAGCCATGGGTTTGGAGGAGAGGATGAAGGAGTGATCTATACCGAAAGCCACGGATAGATCTTGCTTAGTTTTCAAGGCTTAGAGATCCTCACAAAGTGAGTCGATTAAAGTTTTCAACCCAAGGTCGAACCTTTGAAACCCCTGACCATGAATCTCAACCCTAGGCCCTTTCTTTTAGCATCTTTACATCTTATCTCGTCATTCGCTTGATCTTTGATAGCATCCTGGTCGTTAGTTTTACTGTTCTTGCATTTTTAGACGAGATCGATTGTTATTGCTCGATCTAGAGGTCGATCTCATGGTCGATCCACTAGTCGAATTTTAGTAATTCGAAGCTTTGTCTTTTAATTATTCTGTTTGTTCCTCGTGGTAGTTTCTTCATTCCTAGTAATTTTAAAATAGGTTGCATTCCATTTAAGTTGCTGCATCTAGTTTTTACGGATTTTCTCATAACTCATCTCGTTTCGCTTAGATTTGCATTAGTCCTTGTATTCTCTTTGCATTCTCTATCATCCTAGGCATGGATTGACTCTCTCTTGCTTGCTGTACTACAACCTGTCTTGCATTTGAGTTTGATAACCTTATATCATTCTCACCCTTGCAAATAAAGTGTTTATCAAATGGACGTCGCCGCCTTCCCAAAATGGCCAAAACAAGCTGATGGTCCCCCCCTCGCTAACGGCCAAAAGTGGTTGAAAGGACAGAGATCGACTCCAGGATCGAGCGGTTCTCTCGATCATCTCCGGACATCGTGTCTTCAGCTCGATCTGGGTCTCGATCATCATCGGTGGATCGAGTGTTGCATCCGATCTCGGTATCGATCTTCTGTTGGATCGGGTGGTGTACTCAATCTGGCTCTCGCTCTGCATGACGTCATTTACGTCCGTACCGTTTAATCGTCTGCCTCACTCGATCCTCATCTCGATCATTCTCCTTGGATCGCCTGGTTGGCTCGATCTTCTGGTCAATCACATCCTAGATTGACCGGCCATGCTCGATCTGCTCCTCGATCTCTGATCCTTAGCAAATATCCGAGCTTCCACGAACTGCTACAACAGCCTCAACATGTCCACAAACATCCACGACTCCAAAGCAGCCAGAAACAACCTAAATGTGATGCAAAATGCAAGGAACATGCATATGCTGGTGCAAGAATGCTCTAGGACTCTAAGTGATGCAATCTAACCTAAAATTTGATACAAATGCATGAAAAGCTAACTAATGAGTATGTAAAATGTATGCAATATGCAGTAACATCAACTCTCCCAAACTTACTTCTTGCTTGCCCTCAAGCAACAGAAAATAAGTAAGGAAGAAAGGTTTTCAGAAAAACGAATGGGGGTTTAAACTTCTTGCAAAGGTGCCTTTCAAATGAATCAATCTCAATGTCCTAGTTAACAGTTCTAAAATGCTATGCTTACACTCATACTCCAAAAAACTTAGCCATACTCATCACACAAAAAAATTCAAATCATGACTCTCCTATTCCTAACAATCAAAGAAACTCATCCTTTAACATTCATTAACATTAGAACCATGAATCAAACTTATGCACTTTAAAGCAAAACACATTTGGCTAAGGGAGAAGGTTATGAGCATTGAATGATCTCATTTGAAAAGGGTTTATAATTAGAACAAGGGTTTCTCTAAAAAATGGTTGAACTTATGCACAATGCTAAAGGTAAAGACGATTGATGCATACATGATTAGATTCTCATCTACCCATGTAAACTAACAAATGATCCTAAACCCCTCTCATTTAACAACTTTTATCCTCACTCACCACTTAGAGTCTACCCTTTTTCTTCTCAAAACTTAGCAATCCCCAATTCGAAACAAAAACATTTTTAAACTCTTAAGGCTAGTGAAAAGGTTTTGAAAATAACTTTGCTCTTTAAATATTTCTTATTGGTAGCTCTCTTATTATTTTTTTTCTTTGCTCTTTTTTATTTTATTTTTATTTTGAACTTAGGCTCTTTTATTTCTTTTTCTTTTATTTATTTTTTTCCTTTTTTTTTATTGGGAGAGCTACTTCCTGAAATTTATTAGAGCATATACTTAGTTTTTAAACACATCCTTTCACTTAAAACCCATTTCTTTCTTTAAAACACCAAACTCTTTGAAACCAAGAACAAATAGAAATGAAAACAACCCCAATGATCCCCCAAACTTATCCTAAGCCTATACCTAGCTTCAAAATACAAAGCTAGCAATCATATGAGAACCAAATCATGTCGCCTAAACCTAACATTTTATGCCAAGTTCAAACCGATAGGAAGGCCTCACAATGATGTCACACAAGAACATTTGGCTTCAAAGAAGGGTAAGGTTCAAGGTGGGAGTTCTACTTAGGCTCACAAAGAGTGGTAAAAAGGAAGAAGAGAGCCTAAATATTTTAAAACCATGTGTTCATTTTCAAATGCATAAGGATGATAATTAGAATTTCAAATTAAGGTTCTCACTTATTAGGATAAGTTTCAAATCATGAGAGTTCAATTTAAGCCACGAAAATCCTAACAAGTGATCCAAGCATGGTAAGAACTTACTTTCAAAGCATAGATAAAGCATTAGAGAACTACTAACTAGAGCATTGAAACAATTCATAAGTAAAAACACCTTTTCAAGAAACTCTAACCCTTATGCAAAATGCAAACAACTTAGATGCTATCAGAAACTCTAGACTCAATCCTAACATGTTTTGACAAGATGAATGCAACTACATGAATCTTTGAAAATTTTTAAAAATTTTTACCAATTTTTCATGAACTAAAGACTCGAGGATGCTAAAGGAAAATAAGATCACAAAACACAAGTCAAATCACACATGTTGATAAGCTATTTTCTTTATGCTCTAATGCAGCAGAGAGGCTATCAAAACTCTAATGCAAGCAATGTTGTAGTAAGGCAAGCAGGAGAGTGTGAATCCTTCTAGATGATAGAGAATCCACAGAGAATGCAAGGTCTAAGACAAATCTAAGCGAATGAGACAGTTTATGAGAAATAATCTAAAAACTAAATGCAGCAACCTAAATGGAGTGAAACCTATTTTAAAAATACTAGAAAGGAAGCAGTTACCACGAGGAACAAACAGATAAATTAAAGAGAAGAGCTTCGAATTGTTAAAATTCGACTAGTGGATCGACCACAAGATCGACCACTAGATCGAGCAGAAACGATCGATCTCGTCTAAAACCGTAAGAACAATGAATCTAAAGACCAGGATGCTATCAGGTAATAAGCTAAAGATGATATGAGACGTAAATATGCTAGAGGAGAGGGCTTGAGGGTTGAGATTCATATAAGGGGTTTCAAGGAACGATCTTGGGTTTGAAACTTTGGATCGACTCACTTTGGTGAGGATCTCTAAGCCTCGAAAACAAAACAAGATCTATCCGTGACTTTCGGTATAGATCACTCTTTCATCCTCTCCTCCAAACCCATGGCTTTTGGTGGAAAAAGAGGTCGAAAGGCAAGGAAAACAGATTTCGAACAATGGCTTAACTAGTCCCCCAAACTTCCATGGCTTTTGGGAAGGGGTAACTAGTCTCTAAGGTGAGATTTTCCGAGGCCCCTGGATCCTGTCAAGGTAAGGGACCTCGCGGATCATGAAGCTCTTGGCGTGAGAGTCTTCAAGCATTAAGCTTTCAACACCTTAGAAGAGATAGCCTTAAAACGTTTAGAAAACAAACCAAGATCGAACCTTTTCTACCCCTTAATCCTCTCAACCCCTAACCCAAAGTGAACTACTCACTACACATAAAGTAAATCAAGCAAGGTGGAAGAGATGAAACGATAAACATGAAACAACGACTAGATTAAACGACAAGGTTCGAGAATACAAAAGCTTGAAAAGAAAACTGGTTCAACAATGGTGTTCTTCCAAAAACGAGAGAGAAAACTTGAAGGAAAAAGTTAGAAAATCTAAAAGTTATCGAAAAAACATTCGCCGCCTTGCCTAAAATGTCAAAACAGTCCAATAGTCCCCCCTTCGCTAACAGCCAAAAACGGTTGAAAGGACAGAGATCGACCATTGGATCGAGTTATTCTATCGATCATATCCGGCCATCGTGTCTTCGGCTCGATCCGGGTCTCGATCTTCTTCGGTGAATCGAGTGCTGCATCCGATCTCGGTATTGATCTTTGGGAGGATCGAGTGGTGTACTCGATCCGGCTCTCGCTCTGCATGGCGTCATTAACGTCCGTACCGATACATCGATTGCTTCACTCGATCTCCATCTCGATCATTATCCTTGGATCGCCTTGTTGGCTCGATCTTCTGGTCGATCAACTCCTAGATCGACCAGCCATGCTCGATCTGCTCCTCGATCACTGGTCCTTAGCACACTCCCGAGCTTCTATGAACTGCTACATCGGCCTCCACACCTCCACGAACCTCCGTGTCTCCAAAGCAACCAGAAACAACCTGGAATGGATGCAAAATGCAGAGAAAATGCATATGCTGATGCAAGAATGCTCTAGGACCCTATGTGATGCAATCTAGCCTAAAACATGATACAAATGCATGAAAAACTACCTAATGAGTATGCAAAATGTATGCAAAATGTATGCAAAATGCAATGACATCACATGTACTCCCCCAAACTTGCTTGACACCGTCCCGGTGGCAAACTCATTTGAAGAAGCACCAAAACACAAAGCAAAAAGAAACAAATATGAGCGGTTATGTACAATGGAAGATGGTTGTTACCTCTGGTCTAGTCTCGGCTGGAACTTGAGGATGTTCCAGAGGAGCTAGAGATTGTTGCTTTGCCCTTGTCGGCTGGTTCTTGGAGAGAATGGCGCGCTGGCTGAATGGTGCTGCTTTGTGCCTCGCGGATGACAACTCCACCGGTTGAGAGCCTTCTTTTCTCGGGTTGTTGAGCCTCCTTACTTGCATCCTTCTTAGGCGAGCCTCCATGAAGTGCCTTGACTTTCTTTCCAAGTTTCTTGAGCATTTTGCCTTGCCACTTATTGATCTTCCTTTGCATCTCCACAACAGATGCTAGGAACTTCTCGGTTTTTATCCTCGGCTCGAAGTCTAACTTAGGAAGTGTGTAGGCCTTGGGCATCTCATCTTCCGTGGCTGGAGACTCGGACCATTGACGAGGAGCAATCGCTGAAGCAGGTGGTCCTCCTAGAGGAGCAAAGCACTCTTCCACCGTGGGCAAGAACTCGATGTTCCCAACACCAAGCAGCTCGGTTTCATCTTTGTTTGGCAGGATGCACACTCTCTTCTTGTCTTCGTCGTCTATGAAGAGGTAGGCGTAGAACCCTTCTGCTGGCGTGCGTCCCAAGCTGTCGGTATTCCTCATGTACGCCTCATCCATGAAAGCTCTGGCTGGTACATGGGCGAAGTCGTGAATAGGCACACCAGCTTGCAAGAATAGAGGAGTGAGGAAGCCGCCAATGTAAGAAGAAGGTGCCTTGCACCGCAAGGCATAAGCCTTGTATTTCACCAAGGAAGCAGCAAGCACACATCAGTAGTTCACCTCATCGCCGAGTTCATCCTCCATAGGCTCGTCATTTGCATCCGGATCACACACCAAGTGCTTCACGCCTTGGAAAAGGAAGCAAAGCTCGGTCTTTGTGACCGTGGGAGCAACAGATCTTCCACTAAACCTGTTGGCAATCAGCTTCAGAGTGTACCTCAGCACCGGGTTTCTCACTCGCTTGATCTTGGCGGTGTTGGCTTTGTAGTCCTCATTGCTAATCAGGTCCCAAAAGTCGTTGGCTTTCTTGAAGGCGGGGAACTCGACCTTGTTGGTATCCGCGATGAGACCATAAGCTTGGCATAGCTCAGGGATGGAGAGGGTGTAGGCTTGACGGCCAACCTTGAAGTAGAGGCGACCTTGTGAAGGGACGGGTGTGCTAGGATTCTCGTAACGGAACTCCAATGTGGCAAGGAAGTCTATTGTCACTTCAGGAATGATTGGGCAATCCATCCGTGACATACATATTAGGCCAATGTTCTTGAGGAGTTGGTCGAAATCCCCAAGAATCCCTAGCTTGGACAGCAGCTCTCGATCAGCAAACTTGGTAGGCTCAAACCAAAGCCTTTCCAGCCGTTTCTTGTCGCTCTTCTCATCCTTAGTCCATCTGACCCTCTCTTGAACTGCCACTCCTTGTCCTTCTCCCTCTTGTGCTGTCTCTTCTCTTGTTCTTTTGGGGGCCATTGTACCTGAAACAAGTTTCTCAAGAAGCTTGATAAGCAAAACGGCGGTTTGATGAGAATGAGAGAGGAGAAGGAGAGAACTTATAAATACTACCCTAGAATTTTGGGGAATTAATAAAAATCATAGCTAAATAAAGGAGAATCAGATCTTTAGATGCTAGAAAATCTAGAATTATTCCTTTTACTTAGTTAATTTTTAAAAATCAAAACCGACCCTATATTCTAGAACAATATCTTGCGAATTTAAATGAAATTTTCCTAAAGATAAATCATTAAATTTTGAAAATACCTTTGCAAGAAATGTAAAAGATCTTTGCTAGCTTCTGAAAACCGAAACTCTCACTCTCTTTGTTTAAAATTTTCGAGAAAAGCAGGAATGAGAGGGTGAGAGGTTGTTGAAACAATTAAAGACTAGCAAAGAGCAAAACCATGGGTAGTAAAGGTGGTTTTCTGACAAAGTCTTGGTCAAGGCACATCTTTCATGGTCAAAGATGCTTGCCTTGACCAAGTTTTGAATTTAAAAATTGGAGGGAAAAGAATAAAAGAGGGAAAGAAAATGTTACCTCGGCATGAGATCGAGTCCATTTGGTCAATCTAGGACTCGATCTCATGCCCATAATGGCTTAGATCGAGAGGGTTACTCGATTTGAGACTCGATTCATGATGAATCGAGTCTTGGATCAATTGGCTCCCTCGATCATTGAGATGTTGGCTCCACGGCTAAGTCCTCATGATCGAGCTATGTCCTCGATTTAGGGGTCGATTTGGCACAGATCGAGTGATGGATCGAGTCGAGTGATCGATCTGTTTTCAACAGATTTTCCCGAGAGAAATTAGATCGGTCGATCCGTTTTGGATCGATTGATCCTTTTTCGTCAAGGTCGATCTTATCACTCGTTCTCGTCTAGATCGACTGGCTCCTCTCGATTCACTGACTCGATCTAGCAAAGATCGAGTCAGGATCAGTCGATCTAGCACTCGATCTCTAGCCTTATCTTAACCCCTATCGCCTCTTTTGGACTTCAAGATCAAGGTTTAGACTCCTCATACCTTTTCCTACACACTCGCAGAATAAAAATATAAAACTAAAACAGAAATAAAGCAGAAATATGTACAAGATAAACATGGGAATGCCTCCCAAGTGCTCTTTCTTTAACGTCTTTAGCTAGACTTTACTTGGTTTAGGCGGATGGTGGGTCTTGGATAAGCACCGAGGTACTCTCCTTGTCATAGCTGTCTGCCAAGTAAGGCTTGACTCTGTGTCCGTTGACGGTAAATGCACTGCCACTTTTTCCCATCAGAGTAACAGCTCCATAAGGCAACACTTCTTGGATCACGAACGGTCCGCTCCACCTTGACTTCAGTTTTCCCGGGAAGAGTTTGAGCCTTGAGTTGTACAGCAACACTAAACCTCCTTCCTTAAGCTCCTTGGCAACCAGCTTCTTGTCATTAGTCTCCTTAGTCTGCTCCTTATATATCTGAGAGCTCTCATAAGCGTTCAGTCTTAACTCATCCAGTTCGTGTAGCTGAATAAGGTGCCTCTCCTGAGCAGTCTTGAGGTCAAAGTTCAGCCTCTTCACAGCCCACAACGCACGGTGTTCCAGCTCAACCGGGAGATGACAGCCCTTGCCATAGAGTAGAGTGAAAGGGGTTGTACCAATCGGCGTTTTGAAGGCGGTACGGTAGGCCCAAAGAACGTCGTCCAGCTTCACTGCCCAGTCTTTCCTTGTTGCTCCGACAGTCTTCTCTAGTATAGCCTTGATTTGCCGGTTGGAGACTTCCACTTGACCGCTTGTTTGAGGATGATACGGTGTAGCCACGTTATGCTTAACTCCATACTTTCTCAAGAGGTTCTCAAAGACCTTGTTTATAAAGTGGCTTCCTCCATCGCTTATAACCACCTTAAGTACCCCAAACCTCGGGAAGATGATACTCTTGAACAGATTGATTACCACCTTAGAGTCATTTGTAGGGGAAGCAACCGCCTCAACCCATTTAGAGACATAATCCACTTCTACTGAGATGTATTTGTTGCCATATGAAGAAGGAAATGGCCCCATGAAGTCTATGCCCCACTCGTCGAACACGTCAACCTCGAAGATGGGAACTTGAGGCATTTCGTTCCTCTTAGTGATATTTCCTGCTCGTTGACATGCCTCACAGCTCTTCACAAACTCGTGTGCATCTTTAAAAATGGACGGCCACCAGAAACCGGCTTGCAACACTTTCGTGGCAGTCTTGAATGAGGTGAAGTGTCCTCCATAGGAAGAGCCATGGCAATGATAGAGGATGTCCCTAGCTTCTTCCTTTGTAACACATCTCTGGTACAAACTGTCTACTCCTCTCTTGTATAAGTAGGGCTCGTCCCAAAAGTAATCACTAGCCTCTCTCATAAACCGCTTCTTGTGATAGCTGTTGAGATGTGTTGGCTCCTCACCACTCGCTAGATAGTTCACTACATCAGCATACCACGGTAGATCCTCCTCTTTGAAACTCAACACCTCTTCAAACCTCCCTTTTAGCTTCCCACAAACAGTCATGGTAATCACCATGAGCTGCTCTTCTGGAAGAGAGTCATCTAAGGGGAGAGACTCGTTGATCCTTAGCCGTGAGAGGTGGTCAGCGACTCCGTTTTCTATCCCTTTCTTGTCCTTAATTTCCATGTCAAACTCCTGGAGCAAGAGAATCCATCTTAAGAGCCGAGGCTTAGTGTCTTTCTTCGAATAGATGTATCGCAAGGCAGCGTGATCCGTGTATACAATAGCCTTGGAACCAACGAGATATGATCTGAACTTCTCAAAGGCGAACACTACTGCAAGCAACTCCTTCTCCGTAGTGGTGTACCTTGTTTGCGTGTCATCGAAGGTTCTTCAAGCATAGTAGATCACGTGTAGCTTCTTGTCTTTCTTCTGATCAAGAATGGCTCCTACGACGTAGTCACTAGCATCACACATGATCTTAAAGGGAAGAGACCAGTCTGGTGCTTGGACTATAGGAGCTGATGTAAGGTCTTCCTTGATGGTCACGAAAGCTCTCAAACACTCCTCATCAAACACAAACTCAGCTTCTTTGCACAACAACCGTGTAAGAGGGCGTGCAATCTTGGAGAAATCTTTGATGAAGCGCCTATAGAACCCTGCGTGTCCCAAGAAGCTTCTGACTCCCTTGACGTTAACCGGCGGCTCAAGACCCATCATGACTTCCACTTTAGCCTGATCAACCTCAATGCCCTTCTCTGATATCTTATGACCAAGCACAATCCCTTCCTTAACCATAAAGTGGCATTTCTCCCAGTTCAGCACCAAGTTTGTCTCTTCACAACGTTTTAGTACCCCGCAAAGATTCAACAAACACGCAGAAAAGGACGCACCATAGACAGAGAAGTCATCCATGAACACCTCTACCATCTCCTCTATTAGATCGGAGAAGATCGACATCATACACCGCTGAAACGTAGCCGGTGCATTACACAATCCAAACGGCATCCTTCGATATGCGAAGGTACCGTAGGGACATGTGAAGGTCGTCTTCTCCTGATCATTTGGGTGAATTGGTATCTGAAAGAAACTGCTATACACATCGAGGAAACAGTAGTAAGGGTGATTAGCAAGTCTCTCAAGCATTTGATCAATAAACGGCAAATGGAAATGGTTTTTCCTAGTCGCGAGGTTAAGTTTCCTATAATCATTACACATCCTATGACCAGTGATGGTTCTAGTAGGAATAAGCTCATCCTTTTCATTCCTTATGACCGTGATCCCTCCCTTCTTAGGCACCACGTGTACAGGAGAAACCCACGTGCTGTCACTTATGGGATAGATCACGTCAGCCTTTAAAAGCTTAAGGATTTCTTTCTTAACAACCTCTTTCAAATTAGGATTCAAACGCCTTTGATGTTCTATAGAAGAGGCATTCTCATTATCCAAGTGGATCCTGTGAGTGAAAAGCATTGGTGAAACGCCCTTGATGTCACGTAAAGAGTACCCAATGGCCTTCCTATACTTTCTCAGCTCAGTCAGGAGCGAGTGCAACTCATCATCACTTAGGTTTTCATTCACAATCACGGGATAGGTGTTATTAGGCCCTAAGAAAGCATACCTTAGCCCTTTTGGGAGCTCCTTGAGGTCCACCTTTGGGGCTAACAGCTCACTCCAGTCATCCTCGTGGCTGTTGTTGTTGCTTTCCTCCTTGGAACCCTCCTTAGAACCCGAGGCATGGCCCTTTAGACTGCTTTCCTCCATCGCTATCCCTTCTGAAATCGAGTCCTCCAGTCAATTCTCCTCTCGATGTCGTCTAAATCGAGCCATTTCGCTCGATTCACATACTTGATTTGATGTGGATCGAGTAATGGATCGAGGCGCTGAGTCGATCTCCTGATTGGACCCCAAAATGATCGGGAGGTCTCTCTCGATTGTCGACTCGGTTTTTTTTCCTGATCGAGCATTCCTCTCGATCTGTCTGTCGATTGTTGCACCGGATCGAGTTGTGTTCTCGATTGCCTTGTCGATCTGACTCCTGGATCGAGTGATAGCGTCGATTTCGGGGTCGATCTCTAGGCAGCAACCTTCATCATTCTTAACACTCCTCCTAGAATCCAGCAGGTTGACGTACTCCTAGGTCCTTTAATCCACATAGCCAAACTACCCTGGCTCCTTAGTTAGTGCTAGCTTCAGATGGTTTTCTAGAGCCAGCTCTTCCAGCAACTCATCCGCTAAGGCATCCATCGTTTCAATGTAGAAAGCTTGCCCTTCTATGGTCGGCTTCTTCAGAACCTCATTGATATCGGAGTCCAGCCTTATCTCCTTTCCCAAGTGCAAGGCAATCTTCCCATTCTTGACATCTATGATAGCCCCGACGGTTGCAAGGAATGGTCTCCCTAAGATGAGTGGATCTTTAGGCTCTTTATCCATCTCCAACACGACGAAGTCCGTAGGCACGTTCACACCACTGATTCGCACCGGTAGATCTTCAAGCAGCCCCACTGGTAGCCTCACACTCCTATCAGCCAGTACCAACGAGATCCGGCAGTCTTTGAAATGAGTAAAGCCAAGCTTCTTAGCCACGGAGTGAGGCATCAGGTTTATGCTAGCTCAGAGATCACATAGGCAACTCTTGAACTCTAGAGGACCTAAAGCGCAGGGTATAGTGAAGCTTCCAGGGTCTCCCAACTTCTTAGGGACTATCTCCTTATGTATCACAGCAATACACTCTTCACTTAGAACAAGTACCTCCTTGCTTTCCTTATTCTTCTTCACTAGAGTGTCTTTGAAGAATTTGGCGCATTTAGGCATCATTGCAAGGAAGTCAACGAGAGGTAGCTTGATCTCCACGTCCTTAAGATGCTTCTCAAAGAGAATTCTTGAAACGGCCAGGAAAAGGCAGCTTAGGCACATACGGTGGGGGCACATAAGCATTCTTCTCCTTAGTAGTTTGCTCAGCTTTCTTCTCAACAACTGCTTTGTCTCCTCTTCTTGGCCCTTGGATCCAAACGTTGTCAAAGTTAATCTCATCATCATCGGCTAAAGGTTTACCGTCCCCCTCTTGAATTACAACGTCCTCGTTGTTCTTAGTAGAGACCAGAAGTTCTAGTTCTTTGCCGCTTCTCAACGTTATGGCGTTAGCATACTCCTTAGGATTCTGCTCACACTTTCCCGGAAGACTATTCTGACCACTCGTACTCACTTTCCCCTTCTCTAGCTGCTTGATCTTGTTGTTTAAGTTTGTGATCTGAGTGGAGAAGTCAGTGAGAGACGAGTCTAGACGAGTGTTCATCTCGGCGAACTTCTGGTTTGTAGAGGCTTGCCCTTGTATCAGCTGTTGAAACATTGCTTGAACTGGATCAACTTGTTGTTGCATCGGCTGTTGCTGCTGAGGTGCAAAGCCCGTAGGGTAGTTAGGCGTATAACCCTTGTTACTTTGATGTTGCCCTTGGAAGTTGTTCTGCCCTTGACCTTGGAAACCACCACTCGGTTGAAAACCTTTGTTGTAAGGGATGAAAGGTTTTGCTTGCTGAGCAGGGTACACTTGATCTTTAGGGTTGGCTACGTTGGTGCTTCGGTAGGAGAGGTTGTTGTTCTGGTAGCCTTGGTTGTAGCCTTGAGGTTTGTAGTTGTTCTGTCCTGCCACCCAATTGGCTTCTTCTTGGCTCAACTCTAACTCCTCTTGGTTCTCATCAGCTTCACCAACAAAGTGAACATGCTTCTGATTGGCTAACACCAGCTTATCTATCTTCTCATGCAAAGATTTCAGCTCCTTTTTGTGAGACTCTAGCTCTGATCCTCTCGGTGCACGGTCATAGTCCTCAGCGTAGTTGCCATCACTCATAGCCAAGTTTTCTATCAGCTCCATACCCTCTTCTACCTCCTGACCAAGGAAGTTCCCTTTGCTAGCTGTGTCAAGCAACAACCTGATCTTCGGTGAAGCTCCATGGTATATGGTACTGAGTAGTGTCTCCTCGCTGAAACCGTGATGAGGACATTGGATCGTGTAGTCTTTGAAACACTCCATTGCCTCGTTGAATGTCTCATTGTTCCGTTGAGTGAAGCCGCTGATTTCGCTTCTCAACCGTGCTGTCCTGGTGCTAGAGAAGAACTTTGAGAGAAAGGCCTTCTTACACTCGGCCCATGAGGTGATGGTGCCTTGTGGGAGGGTCTTCTCCCAATGCGTAGCCTTGTCTCCGAGTGAAAAGGGGAAGAGACGCAGCTTGAAAGCATCTTCGGATATGCCATTGATCTTTATCATCCCACATACTTGCTCGAAGTTGTCAAGGTGCTCCAAGGGATCTTCCATTGCTAAGCCGTGGAACTTGTTGTTTTGCACCATGGAGATGAAACATGGCTTGATCTCGAAGTTGTTGTTTTGTACAGGAGGAGGAGTGATCCCAAACCTATTGTGATGAGTGTTGGGAGCATCTCCAGCTTCTATGATCCTTGGGGGTCTAGCCGCGTGTTGGGGGTTTCCATTGCCCCTTCCTACTGCCCCGTGAGCTGGAGGAGGTCCTTCTGGATGCTCGTGTTCAGCCATAGCTTCAAAGTCAACCAAACCGTGCTCAACAATCTCCGCAAAGGCTTTGGCTTGTTTTCTGACTCTTCTTTACCGTGAGTGACCAAGCTGATGAATATTGTCCAAAGGTGGAAGTAGATTGTTATCTCCCCGTGAACGAAGATTCATAAACCTGAAAACACACGTTTAAGAGTAGAATGATTAGTAACTTGAAAAAGGTAAAGACTTAGTCTTTGCTAAGTCCCAAATCTCTGTGTTCTCTAAACAGTCCTAGGATGGCAACGACGCCATTTGATAGTCACTTTATTCGCAAGGGTGAGAATGCAATGAGGTTATCAAACTCAAATGCAAGACAGGTTGTAGTACAGCAAGCAAGAGAGAGTCAATCCACACCTAGGATGATAGAGAATGAAAAGAGAATACAAGGACTAATGCAAATCTAAGCGAAACGAGATGAGTTATGAGAAAATCCCTAAAAACTAGATGCAGCAACTTAAATGGAATGCAACCTATTTTAAAATTACTAGGAATGATGAAACTACCACGAGGAACAAACAGAATAATTAAAGGACAAAGCTTCGAATTACTAAAATTTGACTAGTGGATCGACCATGAGATCGAGCAATAACAATCGATCTCGTCTAAAAATGCAAGAACAGTAAAACTAACCACCAGGATGCTATCAAAGATCAAGCGAATGACGAGAGAAGATGTAAGGATGCTAAAAGAAAGGGCTTAGGGTTGAGATTCATGGTCAGGGGTTTCAAAGGTTCGACCTTGGGTTGAAAACTTTAAATCGACTCACTTTGTGAGGATCTCTAAGCCTTGAAAACTAAGCAAGATCTATCTGTGGCTTTCGGTATAGATCACTTCTTCATCCCCTCCTCCAAACCCATGGCTTTTGGTGGAAAGAGAGGTCGAAGGGCATGGAAAACAGATTTCAAATGAGTGGCTTAACTAGTCTCCCAAACTTCCATGGCTTTTGGGAAGGGGTAACTAGTCTCTAGGGTGTGATCTTCCAAGGCTCCTGAATCCTGTCAAGGTAAGGAACCTCTCGGATCATGAAGCTCTTGGCGTGAGAGTCTTCAAGCATTGAGATCTCAACACCCTAGAAGAGATAGCCGTTGAAAACACTTAGAAAAACCCCAAGATCGAAACCCTTTAGACCCCTTAATCCTCTCAACCCCGAACCCAAATAAACTACTCACTACACATAAGGTAAATCAAGCAAAGCATGTAAAAGGAAACGATGAACATGAAAAGAAAACTAGATTAAGATGAAAACGATTCAATTACAAAGCTTAAGAAAACTCAAAGTTCAACAATGGTGTTCTTCGTCAAAAACCAGAGAAAAACATACAGAAAAGATAAGGATTGAAAGTTGTGTGGGAAAAGGACGTCACCGCCTTCCCAAAATGGCCAAAACAAGCTGATGGTCCCCCCCTCGCTAACGGCCAAAAGTGGTTGAAAGGACAGAGATCGACTCCAGGATCGAGCGGTTCTCTCGATCATCTCCGGACATCGTGTCTTCAGCTCGATCTGGGTCTCGATCATCATCAGCAGATCGAGTGCTGCATCCGATCTCGGTATCGATCTTCGGTTGGATCGGGTGGTGTACTCGATCTGGCTCTCGCTCTGCATGGCGTCATTTACGTCCGTACCATTTAATCGACTGCTTCACTCGATCCTCGTCTCGATCATTCTCCTTGGATCGCCCGGTTGGCTCGATCTTCTGGTCGATCACATCCTAGATCGACCGGCCATGCTCGATCTGCTCCTCGATCTCTGATCCTTAGCAAATATCCGAGCTTCCACGAACTGCGACAACAGCCTCAACATGTCCACGAACCTCCACGACTCCAAAGCAGCTAGAAACAACCTAAATGTGATGCAAAATACAAGGAACATGCGTATGCTGGTGCAAGAATGCTCTAGGACTCTAAGTGATGCAATCTAACCTAAAATGTGATACAAATGCATGAAAAGCTAACTAATGAGTATGCAAAATGTATGCAATATGCAGTAACATCACAAGGCTAGAGCAAAGTATGACTTGGGGATTACTTAGCTTCATACTTAGGAAAATCAATACTATAAAGAAGCAAGGAACATAATCAAGCCACTAATTCAGTCAATTTGCATCAAGGAAAAGATGTCTAAGTAATGCACATGTCAAACCCCCTTTTGATGGTGTATTTATACAAAACCAGCATAAACAACAAGGCTCTTAAAGATCAAACAATCTACTATGATGCAATATAATCATCTAAGCAATTGTCTCTAACTTAGTTCTTTCAAGCATTTAAACAAACACTTGTGATGCAGCAAGCACTTGTGATGCAGCAAGCACTTATGATCTATTTCACTTTAACAAGTTACTCAAGCCTTAAGAACAACTAAGCAAGGTAAACCAAGCAAGCATTAAGCGCATATTCCCTAAGTAATCATCTAATCATCCCCAAATCTGTTCCAACCTTAAACCATGAAAGACTACTCATCATTCATCTCAAAATCAATAGAACAAAGCAAAATCAACAAAGCAAACATAATCAAACAAAAACTAGAAGGTAAATGACAAGGGAAATACAACACTTTATTAAAAAGCGTGATCTTGATAAAAATCTCATAAAATCTCTTTGTGGTTCTCCCACAGCTAAAAAAATAGGGATTAAAAACAAGATAAGTCCTGAAAAATATAATCCAAAACTAATATAAGTGAAAAGATAAGGTTTTGGGAAAAAGTTGAAATAAAATAATTAGTCAACAGCGCGGGGTTGACGCATCGGGCAGTACAAACAGATGTTCTGCTCGATGCGTCATGCTCAATGCAGTCTTTCTCTGTCATGGCTCGGTTATCTAGATGGTCCTTCATCATCAAATGGGTCTGGGGTCGTATCGGGCAAGGAGTCGGGGGTTCTGCTCGATGCTGGACCCCGATATGTCCTGTTTCTCCATATCGGCATGTACGGCCTTCTCTGCTCAGCATGCCATCCCGATGCAATTCTGGACTTCTTGATCAAACCTCTTGCTCTTCGTCCTGCGGTCCACATCAGACATACTCTGCAAGTGTTCTGGTCAATGCACCACCCCGGTATAGGATCTGAACGTGCAAGACAGCTTCTCCATGGCATCTCCCGGGACATTTGTGGTTCCAAACTTCTTCCAAGCTCTTAATCCTCCAAATACACCTGACATATACCTCAAACATGCAGATGTATCCATTCCTAATCTAAATTCATGCATGGATACTTCTAGGTGCAAATGGAGTTATAATGATGATATATGATGCATAGGAAAGGAAAACATGTACAATATTCTCCTTAAAATACTATAAGATAGCAAGCTATCAACACCTCCACACTTAGTTTTTGCTTTCCCTCAAGCAAACAAAACATCAAGCAAGGTGATGAGGTTTTAAAAAGGGAACTCATATCTTTAAAATGCTAACAATATATCAAAAGGATGTCCATGTTTCTAATACTAAAATGAAATTGATGGAACAGTACTCTAAAAGCTTAGCCACTCTCATCTCAAAGCAATAATGATCACAATGCTATCAACCTATACAAACTCATCAGATCACTCAGCCTTTTCAACATTCATAAAGCAAGTAACGAATGGATCAAGTTTGCGCAAATCAAGTGAAAACATTTGGTTTAAGGGACATGGTTGTGAGATAAAAATGATTTCATGCATAAGGAATTAAAAGAATCAAGGGATCACTCATTTGAAAAGAATATATCTAAGGCAAAATGCTAAAGTTAAAAGCACACTTATGCATGCAAGTAAAACCTCTCTTCTACCCTTTCCCAAAGATGATCATAATGAAGTTTAAATCCCAAGTGAAACTCCTAAATCTGACCTTCCCAAAGCTCTTGTGATCCCTTTCTTCTTGATGTGTGGGGGAAAATTATTCTTCTTTTGCTTGACTGGTTGACTTCATTTTAGAACATGCTCTTCTTTGTTGCATAGGCGCCATCTTTCATCACCCTTTTGGTGGATTGCTTGGTCTGATTTTTCTCCTTTTGGATGACCTTTGTTAGCTTGTTATTGCAGGCACCTTTTCTTCTTTGTTAATTAGAGCTTTCTCCTTTGTCATTTAACCACCAAATAAAATTATCTTCCCCACAAACACAATGCCATCTTCTTCATACTACCATTCCCACTCTTCTTATCTTCTCAAAACATGTAAACAATCAAAGCTCAAACCACTTAACTCTACCCTTTCCCACGCTCTTAACCTATTATCAAGCTCAAAAATGCAAGCTGATATCTACAAGAGAGCTCCTCCTTGCCAGCCTTAATCCTAACATTTTTTCCTAAGATAAATTCAAAAGTGCAATGCAAGGCGTCATAAAATCTCACAATAGTGTTTGGGTTTAGAAGGAAGGATTAGTTCAAGGTGTGGATAACTGTCCCTTAATGATGAGTATCAGCTACTTGGATTAACAAGGGTGGTAAAAGGAAGAAGATAATCCAAGTATGTATATTGGTAATTATGTGATCACTTTCAATGCACAAAAAAGATAATTCAATGTTCAAATTAAGGTTACACTTAGATAGATGTTGAGTTCATCCCAAAGCAAGCTTCAGTTTTAAACAAGGCTTTCAAAATTACAAATTCCAAAAGTGGTTCAGACTTATTTCAAGCTCAACATCAAATGCATCAAAGGACTAAGATCAAGGGCATCATTTTAATAACTTCCAAAGATTTACTATTATTGTTCACACATTAAACAAGCAAGCTATTACTGGGTGAATGCAACTAGTCTAAGTCCTACATGAACACAAATGAACACTCTCTTTTTAGGAAATCATTTTCGAAAACTTTCAAATTTTTAGAGGTTTTCTATGCCCTAAGTGCAATGCAAGTAATAATGTGTATGAGAGATGCTCTAGCTACATGTTATGTGATATGAATGCAATATGTTAGTTCAAGAAAACCTTCCTCCACACTTAGATTACACAGTCCATTGTGTAACAAAAGTGCAAGAGGAGCTAAAACTAAATAATATGGAAAGCTAAATGTATGTTCAAGGACTAAGGTGTGTACTTGTAATGGTGGCAGGTGGGAAGGAGGATGGACCTTTATTGAGCTGTCAGGGGCTAGTTGAGACCGTAAGAAGAGGTGTCATTTCCCTCCTAAGCCTTGAAATGGCTTTTTTGTTTCACATCGGGGTGATCAAAGAGAATATTGCTGGGTGCACCTGGTCGATGTATCACGTTGTTGTATAACGGCTTACTGTAATCGCTGTATCCTTCTAATTATGGACCACAATGATTTCAAACTTACACTATTCGAAAGCTTACTCCATCTTCTACATGTTTGCTGAAGAACACAAAGAATGAATCGGATCGGAAAGCCTCCATTCGGGTTGATCTAGATCAAAATATGTCCTGCATCTGCCTGTACTGGGCAAGGTCTTCTCTGGGTTTTGCTCGGTGTACGTCCTTGGTGCAGGCCTGTCTCTCTATGATGGAGATCATACTGGGGAAGGTCTTCAAGATTTTCTGGTCGGTGCAACACCTCGGTGCAATCCCCCTCAGGCAAATCCCACGGTGTACGGACTGTTATCCCGATGTACGTATATATCCCTTTGAGGTTTTGCTCGATATGATCTCCATCGCGCATTTAGCTTGACATATAGACTGCTTCTTCTCCAAGATAAACTACATCAGGCAAAAGTTTCAGAGGTTCTGCCCGATATGGTACCCCGATGCGGAAACAAAGCTTTGGGTTTCTTGGATTTTCCACATTGTCTGATCAGTTCAACCAATTTTTCCAACCTGAAATCACTTTAAAACATATAAAAAGCAAAAGGAAAGCGTATTTACATATATAGGCATGGGATTACCTCCCAAGTGTGCTTTGTTTAAGGTATCTTAGCTTGACCCTTCTTTGCTTGGCTACATGGCAACATCAAGGAAACTAAGTGTTGTCTCCTTCTCCAGGACCTCTGAGGCTAAGTATGGCTTGATCTTTGAGTTGTTTAGAAGCACCAAGTCTCCAGGTTTGAATTCCTTGTGCACTAGGCGCCAATCACATCTCTTACGTACCCTTAGCCCTTTGGGAGGTGGCTTGAGGTCATCATCTTCCTTATCCGGTCCTGACTTGCCATCCTCAGTCTTACTGGCCTCTTGATTCACCGAGCTCACCACTTCACTTCTTAGTTCGACAAACGGCTTGTGGTGTATGTCTAACTTGTTCCTCTTGAACAGCCGCGCATAGTTTGAATTTTCTTCATGCAACTGATTCCTTAGTCAACACCACTCTCAAATGATCCTCTGTGTTCAACTCCTAAAAACGCTCATCATTCAGCTCATCTCTAGCATCAACTCTGAACACTTGTCCTTGTATTGTTGGCTTTTTCATGACCTCATGTATGTCATACTTGAGGACCATGTCTTTACCCAAATGCAGCTCTATCTTTCCTCCCTTGACATCTATCACTACACCAGCCGTAGCAAGGAAGGGTCTACCGAGTATCAGAGGATCTGGTGGTTCAGCAGCAAGCTCTAATACAACAAAATCAGTTGGTACTTCAATCTTTCCCACTCAAACAGGGAGGTTCTCAAGGAGTCCAATGGGATGTCTAACAGAACGGTCAGCCAACACAAGAGATATCATGCATGGTCTAATCCTTGTGAATCCTAAGCGCCTTGCAGTAGAAAGGGGCATAAGACTCACACTTGCACCAATATCACAAAAACAGTTGTTGAATGTGAACGGTCCTATGGAGCATGGTAAAGTGAAGCTTTCGGGGTCTCCTAGCTTCTCAGGTAGATGTGGTTGCTGTATAAATAACATTAACTTCATGTGTAAGAACAACCATCCCTTGAAGATCTCGTTGTCTCTCTGAAACTGCATCCTTCAAGAACTTATAATACTGAGGTACAAGCATGAAGGCATCAAGCAAGGGCATAGTCAACTCTACCTCTTTCATTTGCTCGTCAAAAAGCTGCTTGTATTTCTCCACTATCTGCTTTTTGAATCTTCCTGGAAAGGGAAGTGGTGGCTTATAATGAGGAGGAACAAAGACATCTTCCTTCCTTGTAGATGGTAGGACTTCTCTTGGTGCTTCATCAACTACTTATTTCCTTTTCCTCCCGTGCTCTGCCTCAACTCGTTCAAGAACTTTTAACACAAGAGATGTCTTTGCTTCAGCTTCGACCTCTTTTTTTTGAGTCTCAAGAGACACCCCCCACTTTGTTTCCCAATTTCCTCATGGAGTGGTGGTGGTGAAGCTGGTGCTTGTAGCTGCTTACCACTCCTAGTAGTAATGGCTTGTATAGCAGATGGAATGGGTGGTTGAAGTGTATGAGATGAAACTTCTTTCAGCGTGGCTATCTCTTCACTAAATTTGTCAAACTTGAGTAGTAGATTAGCATGCATCTCCATTGTGCTATTTGTATGAGCTGCAAGAAACTGCTCAAACAGCTTAGCTGTGGCTGCATCATGCGTAGATGGTGTTGAGGTTCAACCTGATGGTGTTGTTCATGGTCTGTTGCATACATACTCTCTTCTAGTGCTTCATGTGAAGGTCCAAAACTGTGGTGTTGATGAATGGGAACACCAAGATGGTTGTATAACAGAGCACTACCCTTTGTGCGTACTTGAGGAATGTAAGCATTGTAAATGTCATAACTTGTATCCTTGTAAGGCTCAAGATGAACATCCTCTTGTTGCATGTAGTAAGCGACTTCTAAGTTGTAAGCATGATCAAGAGCTGACTTCTTCTCCTTAGCCTTTGGTGATTAATTCATAGAGTTCTCAATCAACAAGTCTAGTTTAACATTCATGGCAATTATATCCTGCTAAGTCTTGTGAAGAGATACTTCAATACTCTTCTTGTAAGTGTCCTCATGTTCATCCTCATAGTTTTCATTACTCATGGCAAGGTTTTCAATGAGCTGCAAGCCGTCTTTTACACTTGTACCAAAGAAGTGTCCATTGATAGCTGTGTCTAGGAACATCTTGAACCGTGGTAATACTCCTCTGTAAAGTGTGCTGAGCAAGGATTCGATTGAGAAGCCATGATGAGGGCAACGCAATGTGTAGCCTTGAAACCTTTCCCATGCTGCACATAATGTTTTATCTGATGATTGTGTGAAACCTGATATGTTCTGCCTTAGTATAGCTGTCCTGGTAGAAGAGTAAAACTTTACAAGAAACACTATTTTTCAATCAACCCAAGAACATATGGATCCACAAGGCAGAGCTCTTTCCCACAAGTGTAAACGATCACCAAGAGAGAAAGGAAATAACTTCAATTTAAAACCATCTTGTGTGACACCACTGATCCGTTGTAAGCTGCAGATGCTCTCAAAACTGTCCAAGTGATCAAGCGGATCCTCCATAGGTGTGCCATTGAAGCGGTTGGCCTGTACCACTGCAATCACACTACTCTTGATCTCAAGTTCTTGAGATGGTGGAGGGAGTATACCTCTGCGTCTACTATGAAGGTAAGAAGCATCATGAGAACCAATGTGTTTGATGTAGGTTTTTGGACTATCTCAATCCTCAACCCACATTAGTCATTGTAGTATTGAGTTTATCAATCCAAAAGGGGAAGATTAAAGCAGTAGGAATGCAATAGAGCTCTTAATTAAAGCAGATATAGAGGGTGTGTAGATGTCTAAAACCTAAAGGATCAAACAGAAATGAAGCAAACATCAAACTAAGAGTGAACAGCAAGCAAATCAACTAAGACAAAAGTTAAAATAGAGCAAATTCGAAATAGACTAAAAACAGAGGAAGGACAAGACTCGAGATGGGATAATTGGTGCTAGGGAACTTTCAACTCAACCTATGAAGCTTACAAACTCACACAATGCTATTCCTTATGCATATAATTCATTTATATGGCTAATCCAATCTCTTGACACTAATTTCTTTACTAATTAACAAGTCAAGAACTAATTCTCATTAGTGAAATGGTAAATAGAAATCATGAAGACAATCTATCAATCCTGTATTGCCAAATCACTCCCTAGACAGCCAATCTCTTGAGCTAGGATAAGCAATTCTCTTGCAAAGCAGTTCAGGCATTTCATCAAACACTTGGTGGACATAAAATGAGCCTAAGATCCTAATCAACTTAGCTAAGGCTAATCACGCATTAAACATAGCAATCAAGAAAGGAAATGGAAAAATTAACACTAAGCAACCATAGATGAAACATCAAATTCCCTAAACCTAACCCATCTCAAATCTCTAAAAGTACTACTTACTAATCACCATTGAAACCATTAAATCAAAAAGAAATAGATAGCTAATCATGTTTAGAGAGATTAAGCATAAAGATAAATGCAAACTTATATTGAAATGGAACAAATATTCAAACTACAAAATAAAAACATGAACAAAGAGGAAATAACTGCTAGATAAAAGGATGATCCAAAAAAATAGGGATTTTAAGTATTTATAGGAGTCTAAGCAGAGTGGCAAAAATGTAAATAAGTTGTCTTCAGTCTGGGTCAGCATTGATCATCTGTGGTCGATGTGGGTGATCGATGTGAAGGACATCGATCAGGCTTGCTCGATTTAGCTGGTCGATGTGCTCCTCTGATTCTCGACATCGATCAGTTGATGATCGATGTGCTTGATTGATGCTAAAGTCTTGTAGCTCCTGCTCGTTTACATCGATCAGTCTAGACCGATGTGAGTGATCGATGCAAGTGTCATGTGGCTCAACATCTATCAGTCATGACCGATGCAAGTGATTGATATGAACTCTATTTCTTTCTCCTACTTTACATCGATCACTCCTGATCGATGCGGTTTGTGCCTTGATCGATGCTAGGCCAAATCTCCATTTTCTTGACTCCCCTTGCTCCTCTTTGATTGTGGAAACTCCTTGGATCACTTCTACACTTCCTCTTTGTCTTAAATGGTTCCTTAAGTACCTAGAAACATCCCTTATGTAAGAGAAATGCAAACTAGAACCTAAATGCAAGCCTAGTCTAAAAACAAGGAAGAATGAGACAAAGGAAAAGGAAAACATGCAAAAGAGGACTAAAACATGGACTAAATTCAAGCTTATATGATGCAGTTATGAGAGATATCAACACCCCGCACTTGACTTTTGCTTGTCCTCAAGCAAATAAGAACAAATGGGAGAGTGAAGTTTGAAAGTGGGAGCTCAAAACTAAAGATGCCAATGGAAAAATTGAATCAATGCTCAAGTTATAGGTTCCAAGATGCAAAAGATTGTTCTACTTCAAAATCTTTAGCCATACCTTTCATAGCAAACTATGCACTCTAGCTTAGCCAGCACAAGCATTCAAATCAATCAACTCTTTAACATTCATTAATTGTAACCAATGGATCAAG
Organism: Thlaspi arvense; assembly: GCA_911865555.2. Lineage (NCBI taxonomy): Eukaryota > Viridiplantae > Streptophyta > Magnoliopsida > Brassicales > Brassicaceae > Thlaspi > Thlaspi arvense. Next base: position 27,820,015 of record OU466860.2, read on the forward strand.
TTCATGCATGTCAAGTGAGCACATTTGGTGAAAAGGGACATAATCATGAGATGAAAATGATCTCATTTAGATAAAGGTTCAAAGACACAAAGGATCACTCAATCAAATGAATATATCTTTGGCAAAATTCTAAAGGTAAAAGCACACCTATGCATGCAAGTAAAAGCTCTCTTGTACCTTTTTTACCCCAAGATGAACCTATTATCTCCTAAACCCAAAGTGAAACCCTTAGATCTACCCTTTCCCAAAGCACTTGATTTCTTCTTCTTTCATGTTTGGGAAAACTCTTTCTTTTTTTTGCTTGTGTGGTGGATTCTTTGTTGGAACTTGCTCTTCTTTGTTGTATAATTGGCGCCATTTTTCTTCATCTTTGGTGGATTGCTTAGTCTGAATTCTCCTTTTGGATGACCTTTGTAAGCTTTGTTGTTGTTGTCACCTTCTTTAGCTTTAACACTTAGAGCTTTTTCTTCTTTACACTTAACCCCAAACTTAGCTTGTTTCTCCATACTACCATTCCCATACTTCTTCTTCTTATTTTAAAAGATATAAACAGTAAAAATTAAACCACTTATACTACCTTTTCCCAAACTCCTAACCTAAAACCAAGCTCAAGATGCAAGCTGGTGTCTACAAGAGAGCTTTTCCCTGCCATCCTTATTCCTAACACTTTTTTCCAAGATATAATCGAAAATAATGCAATGCAAGGCCTCACAACTCTCACAATAGTGTTTAAGTTCAGAAAGAAGGATTGGGTTATGGTGTGGTTAACTGTCCCATAATGATGAGTATCAGCTACTTGGGTTAACAAGAGTGGTAAGAAGGGAAGAAGATAACCCAAGTATGTATATGGTAATTAAATGTCAAGATTATGGTTTTAATAAATAGAGTTGACATCAAATCAAAGCAAGCTTCAACATAAGGCAAGAATATCGATGCAAGTAGTCAAGATATGGTGCAGTCTTAACTTCAAACTCACTACAATGCAATTAAACAACAGATATCCGATGCATTAAAAATAACTCAAACATTAACATCTTGACAAATGTTTATCATCTACTTTCTATGCAAAAGTATGCAAAATTATATGAAATGCATCTAGACTCAATCTCATTTATGTAAATGCAACTAAATGATCTTTTTAGTTCCAAAAATTTTGAAAATTTAATGGATTCTCAGTACAGTTAGAAGAATGCATGAATGCATAAGACTCAAGTATGCAAAAGAGAAAATAAGAAAACAAAACACAATGTCAAAAGCAATACCCTCCTCCACACTTAGATTACACAGTTGGACTTGCTTTTTTTGGTTCCTTTCACATCGGTCAGCCATGACCGATGCTGCTGATCAATGTAATCTTCAAAACCTCCTGCCCATTTGCATCGATCACCCATGATCGACGCTGGTGATCGATGTAGGCACATTGAGCAAGCTTTGATTGATGCTGCTGCTCGATGTAGATCCCCAAACTCTCGGTCAGTTTACATCGATCACTCCTGGTCGATGTGATTTACATCGTCAACCCTTGATCGATGTTAGTTGCCTGACTCTCGGGTTTGGTTACATATCGATGTAAGTGTTTGATGCTGTCCTGCTCAGTTGAAATTGATCTCTACTGCTCGATGCTCATGATCGATGCTGGCCAGGACATGTTCCAACTTAGCTAACCACTTGCCTAAAACTCCACTTGTTCTTAGGATCAAAAGAAGAACAGAAAAACAAACATAAAATGCAATAACATGTACAACGATAACATGGGAATACCTCCCAAGTGTACTTGTTTAACGTCCTTAGCTTGACTTTCCTTGGTTGATCACTCTTGTGGAGGATCTTCAAGGTTGATGTCTACATCATCTCCAAGGGACTCACTTGCCATGTATGACTTCAGCCTGTGCCCATTCACTGTGAAGTCTTCTCCATCTTTGTCAAACAAAGTCACAGCTCCATATGGCAACACTTCCTTGATCTTGAATGGTCCTGACCACCTTGACTTCAGCTTTCCAGGAAACAACTTCATCCTTGAGTTTAACAACAGCACCTGATCTCCTGCCTTGAAGTCTTTGGGTTTTATTCTCTTGCCATGAAAAGCTTTTGTCCTCTCCTTATAGATCCTAGAATTCTCAAAAGCCTCAAGGCGGTTTTCTTCTAACTCATGCAAGTTAATGAGTCTTTTCTCTTGAGCTGTCTTGATGTCAAAATTCAACAGCGTTGTTGCCCACAAGGCTTTGTATTCCAGCTCAACAGGCAGATGAAAAGCCTTGCCATAAAGGAGTGAGAAGGGAGTCCTACCAATGGGTGTCTTGAAGGCTGTCATGTATGCCCACAAAGCATCATCAAGCTTATTAGACCAATCCTTTCTTGTAACACCAACTGTCTTCTCTAAGATAGCTTTGATCTCCCCGTTGGACACTTCCACTTGACCACTTGTTTGAGGATGGTAAGGAGTGGCAACCTTATGCTTAACACCATTCATCTTTAGCAAAATCTCAAAGAACTTGTTGATGAAGTGACTCCCTCCATCACTTATAACACATCTTGGAACACCAAACCTTGGGAAGATGATTGTCTTGAAAAGATTCAGCACAACTCTAGCATCATTTGTTGGACTGACAATGGCTTCAACCCACTTTGAGATATAATCTACAACAACAAGGATGTATTTATTCCCATAGGATGAAGGGAAAGGTCCCATGTAGTCAATCCCCCACACAACAAACAGATCCACTTCAAGAATAGAGTTTAGAGGCATCTCATCTCTCTTGGAGATGCTTCCCTTCCTTTGGCATTCATCACATGAGGAGATGTGAGCCTGGGCGTCCTTGAACAAAGTAGGCCACCAAAAACCAGTTTGAAGTACCTTTGAGGCTGTCTTGAAGGTTACAAAGTGACCCCCATAGGCTGAACCATGGCAGTGATGTAGAAATCCTTGAACTTCTTCCTCAGCTATGCACCTCTCTTGTAGAGATAAGGTTCATCCCAATAGTAGTGAGAGACATCTTTTGAGAATTTTTTCTTCTGATATGAGTTAAGGTTCAATGGTATCTGGCCAATAACGAAGTAGTTCACAAAGTCAACATACCAAGGCAATTTGTTCTCTTCTAATCTCATCACTTCGGCTGTCTTCACTCGTAAAGCATGCATCTGCTCTTCTGGTAAAGTAACATTGATTGGGACAAAATCATCTATTCTTAGTCTTGAAAGGTGATCAACTACACCATTCTCAATGCCTATCTTATCCACAATCTCCATGTCAAACTCTTGCAAGAGGAGGATCCATCTAAGGAGTCTTGGCTTGGTGTCTTTCTAAGCATAGATGTGCCTAAGTGCAGTATGATCAGTGTAGACTATCACCTTAGACCCCACTAGGTAGCTTCTGAACTTCTCAAATGCAAAGACAACTGCTAGGAGCTCCTTTTCTGTTGTAGCTTATCTTGTTTGAGCTTCATGCATTGTTCTACTGGCATAGTAGATAACATGAAGCTTCTTTTCTACCCTTTGACCTAAGACTGCTCCAACTGCATAGTCACTTGCATCACACATGATCTCAAAGGGGAGATCCCAGTTTGGTGTTGTACTATGTAAGCAGTCTTCATCAAAGACAAAGTCTGTCTCCTTGCATAGAAGCCTTGTCAATGGTCTTGCTATCTTTGAGAAGTCCTTGATGAACCTCCTATTGAAACCAGCATGCCCCCAAGAAGCTTCTGATTCCCTTGACTGAATTTGTAGGTTCTAAGTGCAGCATCACATCTATCTTGGCCTTGTCCACTTCTACTCCCTTCTTTGAAATCATGTGACCCAACACAATGCCTTCTTGAACCATGAAATGGCATTTCTCCAAATTCAGAACCAGCTTAGTGTCTTCACATCTCTGTAAAACCTGAGAAATATATGACAAGAAGACGCCAAAGAAGGATCCATAGACGCTAAAGTCATCCATGAATACCTCCACCATCTCTTCAAGCAAGTAAAAAAAAATGGAGGTCATACACCTCAGAAAAGTTGTTGGGGCATTGCACAGTCCAAATGACATTCTTCTATAAGCAAAAGTGCCATAAGGACATGTGAATGTAGTTTTTTTCCTGATCATTTGGGTGAATTGGGATCTAGAAGAAACCACTATAGCCACCCAAGAAGCAATAATACTGAGGGGGTTATTGGGAGAGGGATTTATATAAATTTTGAGAATTTTCAGATTCCATCATTATTGGTTTATTGATTCTTAAATTCTTAACAAAATCCATTGATATTGGTTTAAAGATTTTAAAATTCCATCCAAAATCTTTTGTTATTCAAAAAGCTTGGCTTTTATGATTCTATTAAAATCTTGTGTTATTGGGACATAGATTTTAAACAATTTAACTCATAGAACAAGATTTTGGAAGACTTTACAAATATTATTTATATGGCGTAGATTCTCAAAGTCATTATAATAAAATATTTTCATAGGTTTTCTAAATAAATAAACTCTTTCCAAATTTAACAAATCTTTTGAACAAATTTCACAAATCTTTCAACTCTTAAAATCAATCAAAACTTTATAACTCCACCTCCCAATAACCCCCCTTACGATTTGCTAATCTTTCTAACATTTGGTCTATGAATGGCAAAAGGAAGTAATCATTCCTAGAAGCAGAATCCAGTTTTCTGTAATCTATGCACATCCTGTGACCAGTGATTGATCTAGTTGGTATTAGCTCATCATTTTCGTTTTTTACCACAATGATTCCTTCTTTCTTAGGCACCACATGGACTGGTGAGACCCATGTGCTGTCTGAGATAGGATAAATCACTCCAGTTTCAAGAAACTTCAAGATTAACAAGTTCCTAGATCTGGTTATTGACTTTGGGGATTCAAAGGCAAGACTTAGGCTGTTTCAAACACCATTGATGAAGCAAACAAGCAATCAAGGCTAATTCAAAGACATAGAGTTCACAATCAAGCAAGTTAGGTCCAATCTCTTGGCAAATAATCCTTTGCTAATGATTCTAACAAGAACTAACTCTCATTAGTGCTTGAACAATCAACAAGAATGAATAACCAACTCTATTCAAGTCAAAATACTCCTCAAACAGTCAATCTCTTGAGCTAAGGCCAGTAAATCCTCTATTAAACAAGATCAGCAATTTCATCTTACACTTGGTGGGCATAAGATGAAGCCTAAATCTAGATTCATGTGATCAAGACAAATCTAGCTTAAGAACAGATTAATAGAGAGGAATCAACCTAATTAAGCACTAACAAATCCTAATCAAGCCTCTAAATTCCTCTAATCTACCACATCTAAGAACCCTAAAAGATCTACTCACTCATCATTATAAAAAACACCAAATCACAAGAGTAAATGATGCTAAACATGATTAAAAGGAAGATTAGAGAAGAAATTAAAGAGCAAATACAAAACATTGATTAAAATGGTAGACTTGTTCTTAAAAACTCAATAGCAATCTGAAAACTAAGCAAGAAGAAGACTTAATTCTAAAAATATTAGATCAAGCCTATTTATACTAAATGACAAAAAGCCCTAGAATAATTGCAAAGTTGTAAATAAAAAGAAGTTCGGACTGGCTTCCATCGGTCACAAGTTACCAATGGGGATGACTGATGCTCCACTCGTTTGCTTTTCATCAGTGTGCTGATGACCAATGCAAATCTTCCAACACTCACTTGGAACTCATCGGCCAGTCTTGACCAATGCTCTTGACCGATGCAGGTGTCCTGTCTCTTCTCATCGGTCACTTGACCGATGCAGATGACCGATGGGATTCTTCTGCTTCTCTGCTGCACTACATCGATCAACACAGACCGATGGGCTTCCTTGACCGATGTAACACCAGAAATCGCCTCCCTTAGCTCCTCTAGCTCCTTCTCAGCTTGGCTAATGATATGATTCCAGTTGATGATCGTAACCTTATAAGCTAACCCACGAGTGATTTGGTACGTGATGATGGTATTATCCGAATGATGATAAGAGGTTGATAGGTTTGAAGTGAAAAAGGGGAAAGAGTGAAGATGGAATGAAGCAAGAGTTGCGGATGGCTCTTGATACAAACTAATAGAACACAATGGATATGACACACCTATGATTATAAGTAGGGTTTCTCAAGGATATGACGCACCAAGAGAGATGATCTATTTTGCAAAGGAATTTTTATTGAAAAGATAGATGAAGAGACAACTCAACTCCCGTACATGGTTTTAAGGGAGAGGAGAAACAACACAAAACACAAAGAGAATTAAGTTAGTCTCGGGAAAAACCCCCTTGACTAACCATGCAAAGACTCGGTTCAAACTACTAAAAGAAATAAGAAACAAGACTTCAAAACGACTAAGTACATGATACTTTGAGAAATAACCAAGCCACGGATGGTAGAAAGAAATGGGCTTGGGAAAGGCTAAGCTTAATGGGAAAAGACAATGTGGGAACACTTGCCTCGTTAAAAACCTTAGTGAGAAAACCCAATGGGACAAGACTCACTAAGGGAAAAAGAGCACAAAATGTCCCACAAACCCGTTAGCTTAGTCCTCGGCTACAATACAGACCAGGGTGGAAAGTGTAGCCTTTTCAGTACTTGGTTACTACTTAAACTGGTTAAGTAAAACCTCTAAGGCATTTTGAAATGCCTTAGTCTTAGCTCGGGTCATTGGGCCTCCTTGTACTTCAAGAACATTCTCAGCTGCCTTCTTATCTTGATCTTGATTTCCAACGGCTACAAGCTCCATCTTCTATGTTAGATGCGTCCATGCTCATATCATACCCTCCTTGAAAATGATTTGACCTCAAATCCGATTCATCTGCAACATAAGGAATTAAATCAGTAACGTTAAAGCTTGAGCTAATAGGATACTTACCTTGGAGATCAAGTTAATAGGCATTGTCGTTGATTTTCTTTGTAACTGTAAATGGTCCATCAATTCTTGGCTTCAACTTGGAGTTTCTTTCAGCCGGGAAGCGTTCCTTTCTCAAATGTACCCAAACTTGATCACCAGCCTCAAAGATCATCTTGCTTCTCCCCTTGTTTGTATGCTTAGCATAAAGCTTTGTCTTCTCCTCTAAGTTCTTCTTGACTTCCGAATGTATATGCTGCACTAACTCGGCCTTTTTCTTGCCGTCTACACTCATCCTTTCACTCAAAGGTAAAGGCATTAAATCCAAAGGAGAAGTGGGGTTAAATCCATAAACAACTTGAAAAGGCGAATATTTAGAAGCAGAATGCACAGCATGGTTGTATGCAAACTCTATATAAGGCAAACATTCTTCCCAAGACTTAAGGTTCTTATTAATCAAAGCCCTCAATAATACTCCTTAAGTCCTATTTACTACTTCGGTCTGACCATCAGTTTATGGGTGACAAGTAGTAGAAAACATCAACTTAGTTCCTAGCTTAGACCATAAGGTTTTCCAAAAAAAAAACTAAGGAACTTGGTGTCTCTATCCGAAACAATAGACTTAGGCATACCGTGAATGCGAACTATTTCCTTAAAGAAAAGATTGGATATATGCAAAGCATCATCTGTTTTATGACAAGCAATAAAATGAGCCATCTTAGAGAATCTATCCACTACAACAAAGATAGAGTCCTTATCTGTCTTTGTTCTAGGCAAGCCTAAAACAAATTCCATGGAAATGTCATTCCACGGATGAGAAGGTTTGGGTAAAGGTGAGTACAAACCGTGATGTTGCACCTTGGACTTGGCTTGCTTACAAGTATTGCACCTCCCACAAATTCTCTCAACATCCCGTCTCATGTGTGGCCAATAGAAATGGTCTTTCATGACTTCTAAGGTTTTTGCCACGCCAAAGTGACCCATTAAACCGCCACTGTGTGCTTCCCTAATAAACAAATCTCTCATAGAACAATTAGGCACACAAAGATGGTTCTTATAAAAGAGAAACCCATCTTGTTTAAAACAAGAAGCAAGAAGCAAAAGGTTCTGAAAAATCACCATCATCTTTATAAAGCTCTTTAAGCTGATCAAATCCTACCAACTTAGCTTCTAAAGTAGTGAGAAGAGTGTACCTTCTTGACAATGCATCGGCAACCACATTGTCCTTACCTTGTTTGTATTTCATAACGTATGGGAATGTTTCTATGAATTCAACCCCCCCCCCCCCCCCCCCCCCCTCGTGTCTTTTGTTGAGCTTTTGCTGACCTTTGAGATGTTTGAGAGGCTCATGGTCTGTGTGGATAACGAATTCTTTAGGCCAGAGGTAATGTTGCCATGTTTGTAAGGCCCTCACCAAGGCGTACAGCTCTTTATCATATGTCGGATAGTTGAGCATGGCCCCACCGAGTTTCTTTCTAAAAAATGCTATAGGTTGCTTGTCTTGCATTAGAACTGCGCCAATACCTATTCCTGATGCATCACACTCAATCTCAAAAGTTTTTACGAAGTTAGGTAAGATAAGAACAGGGGCGTCAGTAAGCTTCTTCTTTAGGCTTTGGAAAGCCTCCTCTTGAGTCGTTTCCCACTTGAACCCAACTTCCTTTTTGATGACTTCGATGAGTGGAGCAGCTATACTACTGAAGTCTCTCACGAATCTTCTATAAAAGCCAGCTAAGCCATGGAAACTTCTTACTTCTCCCACGGTCTTAGGACTTGACCAGTCACGGATGGCCTTCACCTTTTCCTCATCCACTTTTACTCCTTCTGAGCTTACTACAAAACCAAGAAAAACAAGACTAGAAGTGCAAAAAGTACACTTCTTAAGGTTAGCGTATAGTTTTTCTTTTCTGAGAAAATCAAGCACTAATCTAATGTGTTCTACATGTTCTTCTAGACCTTTGCTATAAACAAGAATGTCATCGAAATAAACTACCACAAAGATGCCTATATACGCCCTAAAAACATGATTCATTAGACGCATAAAAGTGCTAAGGGCATTAGTCAATCCGAATGGCATAATTAGCCATTCATATAAACCATGCTTGGTTTTGAATGCGGTTTTCCACTCATTCCCTTCTTTCATTTTGATCTGGTGGTAACCGCTTTTTAAATCAATTTTTGAGAAAATGTTAGAACCATGCAATTCAAATAACATGTCATCTAGCCTAGGAATGGGATGGCGATACTTCACCGTGATATTGTTGATTGCACGGCAGTCAACACACATCCTCCAACTACCATCTTTCTTTGGAACTAGAAGTACTGGAACCGCACAAGGGCTCATGCTTTCACGGATATGTCCCTTGGCCATCAGTTCATCCACCTGTTTCTGTAGTTCTTTGGTCTCTACGGGATTGGTACAGTATGCGGGACGGTTTTGCAATGATGCCTCGGGAATGAAATCTATTTGGTGTTCTATATCCCGGATGGGAGGTAGATGATATCCCTTGTATTTACACCAATTAGGGCTGCATTTAGTACATATTTTGATCCTCTTTTGCATGTTTTCCCTTTGCTTTTGTCCCATTTTCTTCTCCTTTTAGACTTAGGTTGCATTTAGAGTATAGTTTGCATTTTCTTTGCATTTTGGATGTTTTTAGGTGCTTTGGGAGCTTAAAGGAGCTTGGAGGAGTTTTGGGAATGATACAAGATGCTAGCTGGGCAGAAGGGAGCAAGAAGAATCACAGTAGAAGATCTCTGCAGAAGTTTTCGGCCAGAGCACAGAGAGTATCGGTCAAGGGTGACTGATTATGAGCATATCGATCACCTGTATCGGTCAAGTGTGATCGACACAAACACACCGGATGAATTTCGGTCATATGTGTCGATCACTCCAGACAGATAGGGACCCATTTCGGTCAATGAAGACCGACACAACTGACCGATACTGACCCAGCCCGAACCTGTTTTTAATTACATTTATGCCATTACTCTAGGGTTTTCTTCTCTAGACTATAAATAGCCCCTTTTCCAGATTTTCGAGGGGTCATGTCATTGTACTGTTCTTGAGCACTTTCTTTAAGTTTGTAAGACAATTTCTTTGCTTTGTTTAATATAATCAAGTATTTGCTTTAATCTTTCTTTTAATCATGATTAGCATCCTTTCCCTTTGTGATTTGGTGTTAAACATGATTATGAGTGAGTAGTCATCTTAGGGTTTCTAGATGTGGTAGATTAGGGGGATTTAAGGCTTGATTAAAGCTTGTTAAGTGCTTTAGTTTATGGGATCCTCTCTATTAATCTGTTATTCATGCTAGATTAGTCTTAATCAAACTTCTCTAAGTTGTTAGCTTTCTCTTATGCCCACCAAGTGTTTGATGAAATGCTGATCATGTTTAATAGAGGATTTGCTGGCCTTGGCTCAGGAGATTGACTGTTTGAGGAGCATTTTGACTTGAATAGAGTTGTTTAATCATGCTTTCTTGATGTTTTAGCACTAATGAGAGTTAGTTCTTGTTAGAATGTTTAGCAAAGGGTTATTTGCCAAGAGATTGGATCTAACTAGCTTAAGTGTGAACTCTATGTCTAGGAATCACCATTGCTTGCTTGTTTGCTTGATCAATGTAGTTTGAAACAGCCTTAGTTAATGTCTGAAACTCCCCAAAGTCAATAACCACATTTAAAGACTTGCCTTTCTCTTATTTGAATTTCGGATTTGCTCTGTTTTGCTCTATTTTACTCTGTTTTTCTTGCTTAGAATTGCTTAGTTTGCTTTTGCATTCACTTTGTTTGCTGCTTGTTTCACTTAGGTTGCTAGAACTGTTGCTTAGGCAATAAAACCAATTATCTGCTTGCTTGACTTAGAGACATTACTCTCAACACTTCTGTTTTCAACTCTTCCCATTGGATTGACATAAAACCCTTACTACAACTGACTAGTGTCACAAACCTTGTGTCAGTAGACCCGTTGGTGTCTCTTCTGGAAAGACGTCTTTGTAATCCTGCAAAAGAGCTTGCATTTCACTCGGATACACCGGTGTAAGATCAGCCATGGTGGTTAACGTTTCCTTATAAACAAATAACATCATAGGTGTTTCCGAGTATAAAGCTTCCTTAACCTGTCCAGCCTTAGCAAAGAAGTTTAGATGTTTGGCTGACCTCAAGGTGTGTTTCTGATGATTGTAGACTTCTTGAGGAGTTATGGGAATCAAAATATTCTTCTTACCCTTAAACTCAAAGGAGTGACGGTTTGAGAATCCATCATGTATCACCCGGCGGTCAGATTGCCACGGCCTCCTTAGAAGGATATGACTTGCTTCCATAGGTAGCACATCACAAAGTATCTCATCTTTATACTCACCGATTGTTAATGGCACTAAGACTTGTTCGGTGACCTTCATTTCTCCTTTATCATTCAACCAATGTAACTTATATGGGCTTGGGTGAGGAGTAGCTTACAAACTTAACTTGTTGACCATAATCCTGCTCGCAACATTAACACAATTTCCGCCGTCTATGATCAAACTGAAAACCTTTCCCTGAACCAAACAACGGGTGTGAAACAAGTTCTCACGCTGATCTTGTTCCTCCGGCTTGCTTTGCATGGTCAATGTCCTTCTTGCTACAACCTTATCCGTCCAGCCTGATCGATTGCCAGATCACGAAGCTCGATCTGGCAATCGATCATATCCTGAATAGAGTGGCTCTTGGTCGATCCTCGAGTCGATCTTGTGCTGATTGGGTTGGAAGCTCGATCCGGTCCTCGATCTGCATGGCGTCGTCTATGTCCGTACTCCAAATCGATCTCCATGCTCGATCTTCTGGTCGATCCCATCTAGATCGACCTGCCTTGCTCGATCTACTGCTCGATCTCAGGTCTTTAGCGTGCAATCCTGATTTCTCCAAGTGTCCATAAGCCTCTCCACGAACCTCAGCACGTCCACGAATCTTCCATAGCTCCAAAGTAACCGAAAGCAACCTGATTGTGATGCAAAAAGCACGAAACATGCGAATGCTGGTGCAAAGACACTCTAGGACCTAAAGTGATGCAGACTAACCTAATATGCAATGTAAATGCATGAGAAACTAAACTATATGTATGCGAAATGCATGGAATATGCAGTTATATCAATTCCCCCAAACTTACCTTTTGCTTGCCCTCAAGCAAACAAAATCTAAGAAGGGAGAGAGGTTTTTGAAACAAACGGGGGTTTAAGCTTTTTGTAAAGGTGTTTTTCAAATGAATCAATCTCAACGTCCTAGTTACTAGTTCTAAAATGCAATGCGCACACTCATACTCCAAAAAACTTAGCCATACTCATCACAGAAAGGATTTCAAATCACGACTCTCCTATTCCAAACAATCAAAGAAACTCATCCTTTAACATTCATTAATAACCGAACCATGAATCAAACTTATGCACTTTAAAACAGAACACATTTGGCTAAGGGTATAGGCTATGAGCATAGAATGATCTCATTTGAAAAAGGGTTTTTATTTAAGACAAGGGTTTCTCTAAAAAATGGTAAGAACTCTATGCATAATGCTAAAGGTAAAGGCAATTGATGCATACATGATCAGATTCTCATCTACCTATGTAAACTAATCAATGATCCTAAAACCCCTCTCATTTTTTTTTTATTTAAGCTCACTCACCACTTAGAGTCTACCCTTTTTCCCATAGCAAAAGCTTAGCAATCCCCAAAACAAAACAGGAAACATCTTAACTCTTTTAGGCTAGTGAAAAAGTTTTAAAAATATTAAGCTCCTTATTTTTTTTTTCTTATTGATAGATCTCTTAGTTTTTTTTTTCTTTTTATCTCTTTCTTTTTTCTTTTCTTTTTATTTTGGCACTTAGGCCCTTTATTTATATATATTTTTATTTTATTTTTGAGAGAGCTATCTTCTGAAATTATTGGAGCATTATACTTTTTTAAACACAAAACCTTTCACTTAAAACCTTTTTCTTACTTCATAAACCAAACTCTTTTGAAACCGAAAGCCTATTAATATGAAAGCAACCCCAATGATCCCCCAAACTTATCTGAAGCCTACATCTAGCTTCAAGATGCAAAGCTAGCAAACATATGAGAACCTAATCATGTCGCCTAAACGTAACATTTTATGTTAAGTTCAGACCGGAATAGGCCTCACAAATGATGTCACACACGAAAACTTGGCTTCAAAGAAAGGTAAGGGTCAAGGTGGGAGTTCTACTTAGGCTCACAAAAAGTGGTAAAAGGAAGAAGAGAGCCTAAATATTTTAAAATCCATGTGTTCATTTTCAAATGCATAAGGATGATATTTAAAAATTCAAGTTAGGGTTCTCACTTAATAGGACAAGTTTCAAATTATGAGAGTTTAATTCAAGTCACGAAAATCAAAACTAGTGATCCGAGCATGGTAAGAACTTACTTTCAAAGTATGAGCAAAGCATTAGAGAACTACCAACTAGGAGATTGAAACCATTCATAAGCTTAAAACACCTCTTTAAGAAAACTTTAACCACTTATGCAAATGTGAACAACCTAGATGCTTAAAAATTCTAGACTCAATCTTAAGATGCTTAAAAATGAATGCAACTACATGAATTTTTGTGAAAATGTTTTTAAAAATTTTACCAATTTTTCATGCAATGAAGACTCAAGGATGCTAAAAGGAAAATAAGATCAGAATAAACATGTCAAACCACACACATACTCCCCCAAACTTGAATGACACCATCCCAGTGGCAAACAAATTCGAAGGAGCTCAAAACACAATGAAAAAAGAAAGAAAATATGAACGGTATATACAAGGGTAGGTTGTTTGGTACGTCGGAGCTAGACTCGGCTGGAACTTGAGGACTCGCCTTGACCTTCTTGGCAAGCTTCTTGATCATCGTTCCTTGCCACTTAGTTATTTTCTGCTGCATCTCCACTACTGAGGCAAGAAACTTCTCAGCCTTGGTCCGCGGCTCATAGTCCATCCTCGGAAGCTTAAAGTGGGCCGGTATTGCTCCATCTAATGGTGGTGACTCTGACGGCTCTCGCGTGGACTGAATGGGCATCATTGTTGTTCCAAGCGGAGCGTAGCACTCCTTGTGGGTTGGGCAGAACTGAATCGTGCCGATGCTATCCAAGTTAGTCTCCTCGGCGTTGGGCAAGATACACACGTTCTTCTTCCCTCCATCATCGTAGAACTGATAAGCGAAGAATCCTGGAGCTGGCGTAGGTCCCAAGCTATCAGTATTTTGCATGTAAGTCTCATCCATGTATGACCTGTCCGCGCAAGGCTAGAACCGCTGAAGTGGTACACCGGCTTGGATGAAGAGCGGCGTGAGAAACCCTCCAATGTAAGCTGAGCTCGCCTTGCATCTAAGAGCGTAAGCTTTGTACTTCACCAAGGAGGAGGCTAGAATGCACTCGTAGTTGACATCGTTCTCGAGGTCATCCATATGCGGATCATGGTTCTCCTCTTCGCTGCTGCATAGTATCCCTTTAATCCCTTGGAAGAGAAAACACAGCTCGGTCTTCGTCACCGTGGGAGACACGGCTCGTCTGCTGAAGGTGTTCGCCAACAACTTGAGCGTGTACCTCAGAACGGGATTCCTCACCTTCTTGATTTTAGCCGTGTTGGCTTTGTACTCTTAATCGCAAAGCACGTCCCATATGATGCTGGCGTTCTTGAGAGGCGGAAACTCCACTTGCTTAGCCGCGGCGTTGAGTCTGTATGCTTGGCAAAGCTCCTCAATGGAAAGGTGATAGGACCGCTTCTTGACCTTGAAGCTGAGATGCCCTTGAGAGGGAGTTGGGAAGCTCAGATTCTCATAGGAGAACTTTAGGGTAGAGAGGAAATCCATCGTCACTTGCGGATAAGTTGGACAGTCCATCCTTGAAAGGCAAGCAAGCCCCATGTTTTGTAGAAGGGAGTCAAAATCCCCTAGGAGACCCATCTCTTCCAGCAAATCCCTGCTCGCGAACTTAGTAGGCTCGAAGCGCAGCCTCTCTAGCCTCTTCTTCGCCGACTTTTCCTCCTTAGTCCAGCGGGTCCTCTCCTCTTGAACTTGTTGGTTTCCCTCTTCCTGAACCACTCGTTGTTCATCCTCTCTCTGTGCAGCCTCTGCTCTGGTTCTCTTAAGTGCCATTGGTGCCTGAAACACGATTCTCAAACAAAGAGTAAGCAAAGGCGGCGAGAGATCGAGAAAGAGAATGGCGAGAAATAAAAATCCACAACTAACACCTTAGATATATGGGGGATTTATAAAAATTGTATCTAGATAAAGGGAAATAAAATCTAGAGATAGGATCAAATCTAGAATATTTCCTATTTTCTAGCTACTTTTAAAAAATCGATAAAACCCTTAGCAACTTAAATCGATCAAGCGGTTATAAAAGGAAATATTAAAAAGATTTACTTAAAACTCTTGGAATACCTTGCAAGATCGAAGATAAGAGTTAAATGCCCTTGTGAAAAGAAGAAGAACACTCTCTCTCGATTAAAAATTCAAAGGAATAGAAATGAGAGAGTGTAGGATTGTTGAAAACTTAAAGGCGACAAAAATCTAATACCATGGGTGGTGCAAGTGGTTTTCTGACAAAAGGTGGTCAAGGCACAACTTTCGTGGTCAAAGATTCCTGCCTTGACCACCATTCAAAATTAAAAAGCGAGGGAAAGGAGAAAGAGAGGGAAAAAATTTTGTTACCTCGGCATGAAATCGAGTCCCTTTGGTCGATCTAGGACTCGATCTCATGCCCATAATGGCTGGATCGAGAGATTTGATCGATCAGTGACTCGATTGGATTATAATCGAGTCTTAGATCGAGTGTACTCTCTCGTTCCTTGACTTTTGGTCAACTAGGCTGAGTCCGCGTGATCAAGCCATGTTCTCGATTCAGGGGTCGATTCGATTTAGATCGAGTGATGGATCGAGTCGAGTGATCGATCTGTCTTTGAAGGATTTTCCCGAGAGAAAATAGATCGGTCGATCCATTTTTGGATCGATCGATCTAAACTCCAAGAATTTCCTGAGACATTTTAGATCGGTCGATCTAGATGGGACCGATCGATCCGTGCTCATCTAGATCGACCTTATCACTCGATCTCGTCTAGATCGACTAACTCCTCTCGATTCACTAACTCGATCTAGTCGATATTCGCCCCTTCTCACTCCTTTTGGATCTAAGATCTTTGCCTGCAATCCCTTATACCTGTTCCTACACAATCAGAAGATAAAAACATAAAACTGAAAGAGAAATAAAACAGAAATATGTACAAGATAGGCATGGGAATGCCTCCCAAGTGCGTTTTCTTTAACGTCTTTAGCTAGACTTTACTTGGTTTAGGCAGATGGTGGGTCTTGGAGAAGCATTGAGGTTCTCTCCTTGTCAAATGCACTCGCCATGTATGGCTTAACCCTGTGTCCGTTCACTGAAAATGCATTCCCACTCTTGCGCACCAACGTGACAGCTCCGTAAGGTAATACTTCCTTGATTTCATATAGACCACTCCATCGTGACTTTAGCTTCCCTGGAAAGACCTTGAGCCTAGAGTTGTATAGCAGCACCAAACTCCCTTCCTTAAGCTCTTTAGGTACCAGCTTCTTGTTATGAGCAGCCTTGGTACGTTCCTTGTAGATCCTAGCGCTTTCGTAAGCGTCCTGCCTTAGCTCGTCAAGCTCGTGCAACTGGATCAACCGCTTCTCCTGAGCCGTCTTAAGATCAAAATTCAACCGCTTCACAGCCCACAACGCCCTATGTTCTAACTCAACAGGAAGGTGACACCTTTTACCGTAGAGGAGAGTGAAAGGAGTGGTACCAATAGGCGTTTTGAAGGCAGTCCGGTACGCCCACAAAGCGTCATCTAACTTCACCGCCCAATCCTTCCGAGTAGTCCCAACTGTTCTGTCGAGTATCGCCTTGATCTGGCGGTTAGAGACTTCCACTTGGCCACTCGTTTGAGGATGGTAAGGCGTAGCTACCTTGTGCTTTACGCCATATTTCTTTAGCAGATTTTCAAACAGTTTGTTGATGAAATGGCTCCCTCTGTCGCTTATCACCATCTTGGGGACTCCAAACCTCGGAAAAATAATGCTCTTAAAGAGCTTGATCACCACCTTAGAGTCGTTTGTTGGGGAAGCAATAGCCTCGACCCATTTAGAGACGTAATCAACAGCTACTAGTATGAACTTGTTGCCGTATGATGCATCTCATTCCTCTTGGTAATATTCCCTGCTCTTTGCCATGCCTTGCAGCTCATCACAAACTCATGGGTGTCTTTGAAGATGGACAGCCACCATACTAAGACTTTAGTGGCGGTTTTGAATGAAGCAAAATGCCCTCCATACAAAGAACCGTGGCAATGGAAGATGATATCTCTAGCTTCCTCCTTTGTCACGCATCTTCTGTACAGGCTATCAACGCCTCTCTTGTACAAATAGGGCTCATCCCAATAGTAGTGGATCACGTCCCTCATGAACTTCTTCCTATGGTAGTTGTCAAGATGCGAAGGCTCTTCCCCACACGCCAAGTAATTCACAATATTCGCGTACCAAGGGAGATCCTCGTCCTTGAAGCTCAGAACTTCCTAAAACTGCCCCTCTAAGCTCCCACAAACAGCCGTAGTGATTGCCATGAGTTGTTCTTTGGGGAGAGAATCATCTAAAGGAAGAAACACGTTGATCCTTAACCGAGAGAGATGGTCAGCAACACCGTTCTCTATCCCTTTCTTGTCTTTGATCTCCATGTCAAATTCCTGGAGTAAGAGGATCCATCTCAAAAGCCTCGGCTTAGTGTCCTTCTTGGAATAGATATAACGCAAAGCTGCGTGATCCATGTAAACAATGCTCTTGGAACCCACAAGGTAAGCCCTGAACTTCTCAAAGGCGAATACAACCACCAATAGTTCCTTCTCCGTAGTGGTAAGCCATGAACTTCTCGTTTGCGTGTCATCCAAGGTTCTTGAAGCATAGTAAATCACGTGCAGCTTCTTATCCTTCCTTTGGCCTAGAACGGCTCCCACAGCATAGTCACTAGCATCACACATGATCTCAAAAGGTAGAGTCCAGTCTGGTGCTTGCACTATAGACGCGGATACTAGGGCCTCTTTGATGGTCATGAAAGCTTGCAAACACTCCTCCTCAAAGACGAACTCAGCCTCCTTGCACAACAGCCGCGTGAGAGGGCGTACAATCTTAGAAATATCTTTGATGAAGCGCCTGTAGAAACCGGCGTGTCCCAAGAAACTTCTCACTCCTTTGACGTTAGCTGTAGGCTCAAGGCTTGTCATCACATCAATCTTTGCTTTGTCGACTTCAATACCCTTCTGTGATATCTTATGTCCAAGCACGATCCCTTCCTTTACCATGAAGTGGCATTTTTCCCAATTAAGCACCAAGTTTGTCTCCTCACAACGCCTTAGTACCCTGCAAAGATTCAACAAACACGCAGAAAAGGACGCACCACAGACCGAGAAGTCATCCATAAACACCTCTACCATCTCTTGACGTCTATTATGGCTCCGACGGTGGCTAAGAAAGGTCTACCGAGAATGAGTGGATCCTTTGGTTCTTCATCCATTTCCAACACAACGAAGTCTGTAGGCACGTTTACCTCACTGATCTTCACTGGCAAGTCTTCAAGCAAACCCACGGGTAACCTCACACTTCTGTCAGCTAGTACCAACGAGATTCTGCAATCCTTGAAACACGTGAAGCCAAGTTTCTTTGCCACGGAATGAGGCATCAGGTTTATGCTAGCTCCGAGATCACAAAGGCAACTCTTGAACTCCAGGACCTAAAGCGCAAGGTATAGTGAAGCTTCCAGGGTCTCCCAACTTCTTAGGGATTATCTCCTTGTGTATCACAGCACTACACTCCTCACTTAGAACAAGCACTTCCTTGCTTTCCTTATTCTTCTTCACGAGAGTGTCTTTGAAGAATTTGGCGCATTTAGGCATCATTGCAAGGCAGTCCACGAGAGGTAGCTTGATCTCTACGTCCTTAAGATGTTTCTCAAACAAGACTCTATGCTTCTCTATGAGTTGCTTTTTGAAACGGCCAGGAAAAGGTAGCTTAGGTACATACGGTGGAGGTACATAAGCATCCTTCTCCTTAGTAGTTTGCTCTGCTTTCTTCTCAACAACCGCATTGTCTCCTCTTCTTGGCCCTTGAATCCAGACATTGTCAAAGTTGATCTCATCATCAGCTGAAAGCTTACCCTCCCCCTCTTGAATTACAACGTCCTCGTTGTTCTTTGGAGTAACCGTAGGTGCTAGCTCTTTCCCACTCTTTAGCGTAATGGCATTGGCGTATTCTTTGGGATTTTACTCACACTTGCCCGGTAAGCTATTCTGACCACTTGAGCTTGCTTTTCCCTTCTCAAGTTGCTTGATTTTGTTATTCAAGGTTGTAATCTGAGTAGAGAAATCCGTGAGAGACGAGTCTAAGCGAGTATTCATCTCGGCAAACTTCTGGTTTGTAGAGGCTTGCCCTTGAATCAGTTGTTGAAACATAGCTTGGACAGGATCAACTTGTTGTTGCATCGGTTGTTGCTGCTGAGGTACAAAGCCCGGAGGGTACATTGGCGTATAACCCTTGTTTCCTTGCTGTTGTCCCTGGAAGTTGTTCTGCCCTTGCCCTTGGAAGCCACCACTCGGCTGAAAACCTTTGTTGTATGGTACGAAAGGCTTTCCTTGCTGAGCAGGGTACACTTGATCCTTAGGGTTTGCGACATTGGTGCTACGGTATGAGAGATTGTTGTTCGGGATATAGCCTTGTGAATATCCTTGAGGTTTGTAGTTGTTTTGACCCGCCACCCAATTGGCTTCTTCTTGGCTCAACTCAAGCTGCTCTTGGCTCTCATCCGCTTCACCGGCAAAGTGAACATGCTTCTGGTTTGCCAAAACCAACTTGTCAATATTCTCATGCAAGGATTTCAACTCTTTTTTTTTGTGAGACTCTAGCTCAGAACCTCTCGGTGCACGGTCATAACCCTCAGCATAGTTGCTGTCACTTAATGCTAAGTTCTCAATCAGCTCCATGCCTTCTTCTACCTCTTGACTAAGGAAGTTTCCCTTACTAGCCGTGTCAAGCAACAAGCGAATCTTTAGTGAAGCTCCTCGGTAGATAGTGCTAAGAAGAGTCTCTTCGCTGAAACCGTGGTGAGGACATTGGATAGTATAGTCCTTGAACCGTTCCATGGCTTCATTGAAAGTCTCATTGTTCCTTTGCGTGAAGCCGTTGATCTCGCTTCTTAGCCTTGCCGTTCTGGTGCTAGAGAAAAATTTTGAGAGGAAAGCCTTCTTACACTCAGCCCAAGATGTAATGGTGCCTTCTGGAAGTGTCTTCTCCCAATGTCTAGCCTTGTCTCCAAGAGAAAATGGAAAGAGATGCCGCTTGAAAGCATCTTCGGATATGCCGTTTATCTTGATCATCCCACATACTTGTTCGAAGTTATCAAGGTGTTCCAAGGGATCTTCCATTGCTAGCCCCTGAAACTTATTGTTTTGCACCATTGAGATGAAACCCGGCTTAATCTCGAAGTTGTTGTTCTGTACAGGAGGAGGAGTGATCCCAAACCTATTGTGATGAGTATTGGGAGCATCTTCGGCTCCTATGATCCTTGGGGATCTAGCTGCGTGTTGGGGGTTTCCATTGCCCCTTCCCACTGCCTCGTGAGCTGGAGGAGGTCCCTCTGGATGCTCGTGCTCAGCCATCGCTTCAAAATCAACCAAATCGTGCTGAACAATCTCCTCAAAAGCTCTAGCTTGCTCTCGTACTCTTCTTTGCCGTGAATGACCAAGTTGATGAATGTTGTCCAAGGGTTGATGTAGATTGTTGTCTCCCCTTGAACGAAGATTCATGTACCTGAAAGACACACGTTTGAGAGTAGAGGGATTAGTAACTTTAATGAAGTAAAGGCTTAGTCTTTACTAAACACCAAATCTCAATACTTTCTAAACAATCCTAGAATGGCAACGGCGCCATTTGATAGCTATATTTTTGAAGCAATGTATGCAATGATCTATCAAAACTCAGATGCAACACTTAGTTGTAGTAAAGTATGCAAGCGAGTATCAATCCAATCCTAAGAGCTAGAAAGATCAGTGACAATGCAAGGATCGAGTAAAGCTAGGCAAATGATGAATGATTTTGTGAAATTCCTAAAAACTAGATGCAATGATCAAATGCTAGGCGAAACTATTTTAAAAATACCAGGGACAAACTAGCTACCACGATGTAAAGACAGAATAATTAAAATGCAAAGCTACGAATTACTAAAATTCGACTAGTGGATCAACCACGAGATCGACCACTAGATCGAGCAAAAGCAATCGATCTAAAAAGCAGTTTCAAGCGAAAGTAAATCTAACGACCAGGGTGCAAGCAAGTAACAAGCGAATGATCAACAAAGACTAAGATATGCTAAAAAGAGGGTCTAGGGTTGAGATTCATGTTCAGGGGTTTCAAAGGTTCACGCTTGGTTTGAAAACTCTAGATCTACTCACTTTGTGAGGTTCTCTAAGCCTTGAGAACAAAACAAGATCCATCCATGGCGTGTGGTATGGATCACTCTCTCATTCTCTCCTCCAGACCCATGGCGTTTGGCGGAAGAAGAGATTGAAAGGCAAGGAAAACAGATTTCAAACATGCGGCTTAACTAGTCCTCTAAACTACCATGGCGTTTGGGAAAGAGTAACTAATCTCTAGGATGCGATTTTCAGAGATCTCTGGATCCTGTCAAGGTAAGAGCTCTCTCTGATCATAAAGATCTTGGCGTGAGACTCTTTAAGCCTTAAGAACTCGACATCCTAGAAGTGAACGCCTTTAAAAACAAGAAAACACCAAACTTGAAAATCCTTTCGACCCTTTGAATCCTCTCAACCCCAAAACCCAATAAATATACTCGCGACTCATGAAACAAACCGTACGAAATGCAATAAGTGATGAACTAAACATGAAAGGCGATTTATTTAACTTAAACAATCCAATATTCAAAAGCGAAAACAAGAAAAAGCTCGAAGTTCAACAATGGCGAATCGCCTTAAACGAGAGAGAAAATAGAAAAAGTAGTCGACAAAACATGATAAGGAAAAGGATCGTTGGTTTTTGCCTAAAATGGCCAAACCACAAATGTTCCCCCCCTTCGCTACGGTCTAAAAACAGGCTGGACGGATAAGGTTAGTCTGGGATCGATCACGAAGCTCGATCTAGCAATTGATCATGTCCTGAATCGAGTGGCTCTTGGTGGATCCTCGAGTCGATCTTGTGCTGATCGGGTTGGAAGCTCGATCCGGTCCTGGATCTGCATGGCGTCGTCTACGTCCGTACTCCAAATCGATCTCCATGCTCGATCTTCTGGTCGATCCCATCTAGATCGACCTGCCTTGCTCGATCTGCTGCTCGATCTCAGGTCTTTATCGTGCAATCCTGATTTCTCCAAGTGTCCATAAGCCTCTCCACGAACCTCAGCACGTCCACGAATCTTCCATAGCTCCAAAGTAACCGAAAGCTACCGGATTGTGATGCAAAATGCATGAAACATGCGAATGCTGGTGCAAAGACACTCTAGGACCTAAAGTGATGCAAACTAACCTAATATGCAATGTAAATGCATGAGAAACTAAACTATATGTATGCGAAATGCATGGAATATGCAGTTATATCAAACATCATCTCCGGCCATCGTTCCTGAAAAGGTAAATCCACTCGCAGTAAGTAGTTCTTTGATAGATTAGAATTTATAAAAATTCTAAACTATTTTGAAAAATATTTTGCGAGATACTAAAGACCAAATCCGTGATGAACAAAATTTTTAAAATTATTTTTGAGAGTAGATGAAGAGACAAAAATTCAATCGATCAAAATAATGAAAAATCGATCGGATATGAACACTTAGCTTTGAAGGCTTGCTCATATACCACTTGTTATGATTGCCGTTGATGATCGTAACCTTATAAGCTAACCCACGAGTGATTTGGTACGTGATGCTGGTATTATCCGAATGATGATAAGAGGTTGATTCGTTTGAAGTGAAAAAGGGGAAAGAGTGAAGATGGAATGCAGCAAGAGTTGCAGATGGCTCTTGATAAAAACTACTAGAACACAAAGGATATGACACACCTATGATTCTAAGCAGGGTTTCCCAAGGATATGGCGCACCAAGAGAGATGATCTATTTTGTAAAGGAATTTTTATTGAAAAGATAGATGAAGCGACAACTCAACTCCCGTACATGGTTTTTAGGGAGAGGAGAAATAACACAAAACACAAAGAGCATTAAGTTAGTCTCGGGACACACCCCCTTGACTAACCATGCAAAGACTCGGTTCAAACTACTAAAAGAAATAAGAAACAAGACTTAAAAACGACTAAGTACATGATACTTTGAAAAATAACCAAGCCACGGATGGTAGAAAGAAATGGGCTTGGGAAAGGCTAAGCTTAATGGGCAATGACAATGCGGGAACACTTGCCTCGTTAAAAACCTTAGTGAGAAAACCCAATGGGACAAAAATCACTAAGGGTAAAAGAGCACAAAATGTCCCACAAACCCATTAGCTTAGTCCTCGGCTACAATACGGACCAAGGTGGAAAGTGTAGCCTTTTCAGTACTTGTTTCATACTTAAACTGGTTAAGTAAAACCTCTAAGGCATTTTGAAATGCCTTAGTCTTAGCTCGGGTCATTGGGCCTCCTTGTACTTTAAGAACTTCCTCAGCTGCCTTCTTGTCTTGATCTTGATTTCCAACGGCTACAAGCTCATCTTCAAAGTTAGATGCGTCCATGCTCATATCAGCTAACTCCTTGAACCATTCCCGCACTTCCTCCTTGCTCCCAATAGCTCCTTAAGTACCTAAAAACATCCTTAATGCATAAAGGATGCAAACTACAACCTAAATGCAACTTAAGTCTAAAAGGAAAGGAAAATGGGACTAAAGAGAAGGAAAACATGCAAAAGAAGACCAAAAGATGAACTAAATGCAAGATTATATGATGTAAATGTGTGAGATATTAACACCTCCACACTTACCTTTTGCTTGTCCTTAAGCAAACAAACTATGACAAATGGAGGATGAGGTTTAAAGGTGGGCACTCAAATCCAAAAATGCTAAGGTAAATAAATAAAGTCAATGTCTAAGTGCCTAAGTGTAGGATGTAAAACATAATCTGTTATATTTTAAAGAACTTAAACATGCTCATCATGTTTCAAAATGATCTCAAATCTCAACCTAGACAAATGCCAAATCAATCAGCTCTTTAACATTCATTAAGCTTGTAACCATGAAACATGTTTGGGCAAATCAAGTGAAAACATTTGGTTTTAAGGGTAAGGTTATGAGATTAAATCGGTCTCATTAAAGCAAAGGGTTCAGAAACATAAGGGATCACTCAATGAAAATGATTCTATATTAGGCAAAATGCTAAAGGTAAAAGCACACTTATGCATGCAAATCAAAGCTCTCTTCTACTCTTTACCCAAAGATTAATCCTAAGAACTTCTAAACCCCAAAGTGAACCCCTAAATCTACCCTTTTCCTAAACTCTAACCTTTCTCCTTCTTCATGGTTGGAGAAACTTCTTCTTTTTGCTTGTGTGGTTGACCTTTGTTGTTGGGACTTGCTCCTTTCTTGTTGATTAGGCGCCATTTTTCACCTTTGGTGGATTTTCTTGGGTCTGATTTCTTCTTTTGATTGACCTTTCAAAGCTTGCTGATTTTTGGCGCCTCCTTATCTTACACACATAGAGCTTTTTCTTCCCTTTACTTAACCAAAATTAAACTTATTTCCCCATATTACCATTCCATACTTTTCTTTCTTCTTTTAAAGGATAAACATGAAGCTCAAACCACTTAACACTACCCTTTTATCCCAAACTCCTAACCTAGAATGAAGCGCAAGATGCAAGCTGATATCTACAAGAGAGCTTTTCCTTGGAAGCCTTAATCCTAACACTTTTTGCCAAGATAGAATTCGAAATGATGTATGCAAGGCCTCACAACTCCCAAGATAATGTTTAAGCTCAAAAGGAAGTTTGGTTAAGGGTGTGGATTAACTATCCCATAAGTATGAGGATCAGCTATTTGGATCAACAAGAGTGGTAAAAAGGAAGAAGATGATCCAAATATGTGTATGGTAGCCATGAAATCACTTTTCAATGCATAACATGATAATTAAAAATTCAGATTAAGGTTTAAATAAATAGAGTTGATTTTCAATGAGCAAGTGCTTTCAGTATGAGATAAGAGAATCAAATTTAGCAATCCAAACATGGTTCAGATTTAACTTCTAACATTATTATGATGCATTAAACAATTAACCACTTAGACATTTAAATCAAACCTAAACACATAGCATTTTACAAGGAGAATTCATCATCATGCCCTATGCAAATGCAATGCAGCCTATATGCAAACACAAGACTCAATCTTAAGCAAATGAAATGCAATTACATGCCTTCTTTTTAGTTTGCAAAAATAAGCAAAATTTTTCAATTTTTTCGATTTTTTTTGTGTTTTTCTATGCCTTAGATGAATGCATGTGACTCAAAGATGAAAAAAATAAAAAACTAAGAAAAGAACAAACAAAGTCAAACCCCAAATCCCTCCTCCACACTTAAATTATACAGTCTCTTGTGTAATAAAAGGAGTGAGAGAGAGAAGCAACAAAACTATATTACAAAAATTAAAAAAAAATGCAATGGTATAGACAATGGAAAGGATGTGGTACCTTATCTGACTCGCCCTCCTCTTGTTTCTGCTCTGCTTGCCTTGTGAATAAGTTGCTGGTTCTTTTGGAGGAGGCACCCAACTTCGCCAATGAGCTTGTACTTGAGTTGGATTGCCTTGAGAGTCCCACTCTTTCCATGTTGTATAAACCTCTGAAGGATTGCAAACTGGCGCATCCCATGCTGATGGTGATTGGGACCTAGGCTAATAAGATGAAGCTCTTGAAGGTTCCCAAGCTGTCCATTGATCAGTTTGTTGCACTAGGAAGGAATGTCTCCCTTGGGGCATCCAGATTGCTTCCACTTCTTCGTTAGGTTCTTCTTGCTGCACTTGCTCTTCATAGTGTGAAGTATACTCATGTCTATGGCTCTGTTGGGAAGCTCCTTTTAATGTAGACTTGTCTTTCTTGAACTTCCTTTCGACCAGATTCACTAGCTTCTTTATAGTCTTATCCTACCATTTCCACCACCTTTGGAGTTTGTTGATGTGGTCATGGGCATACTTCAGAGAGCTTCCTTGGCTTGGAACCTCATGAGGTTTGAAGTGAAACCTCTTGGTGTTGTATTCCAGTAACTCATCCTCATCTTGCTCTTCCTCTTGGGAATCCTCTTGACTTTCAGCGCCAACATCAGCTTCTTCTTGCACTTCCTCTTCACTGCTCTTTTCAGCTTCTTCTTCACTTCCTTCTTCTCTATTCTCTTCTCTTTCTCCAGTGATAGGGCAACCATGATACAGCACTCTCTCTTCTGGACAAAAGTCTATATTGCACCTCATGGTTATGGATGTATGCTGCTCATTTGGAAAGAGAAACCTTGCTAGCTCTTTGGATGGCTTGAGGAACTGATAGATTTGCTTCCCTTGGATGCTCTTCTCTAGGTAGTGACTCGTTTTGAGATACATCAGATCTATCCATAGTGGTGGCAAAGCAACTGCAGCATGCTCCTCAGGATCCACTCCACTTGCCATCATGATGGCTGTCACAACTCCTCCAATGTGTAGTTGTGGGTTATTCTCTCTCTTCCCCTGGAGCATGATCCAGCTTCTATAAGAATAAAGTTGCTCCATCAGTAGAGTCACATAAAAGGGAGCTTTGTTGGCCTGGCTAGAAGTATTCCATCCTTGCTTGAGTTCACTAGTGGCTGCATTCCATTGTAGATGACATCCAGCTCCCTTGATGTTACATTGGTTGTTTCCTTTCTTGCAAAAAGTGTGTTTGCAAGCGCCTTGTGAGCATATCTCACAGCTGGATGCTGCAGATGCTGGTTCCTGGTGACTCGTGAAGTATATTTGCCAACCCCAATCACTTACCATAGCATTGCATGCTGTCTCTTACTGATTTCGAAGTGATCCTTTTAGCAGCATAGGGATACATACCAAGACCTTCAGAAATCTCTCTAAAGGTTGCTGTGAACTTCTGTTTACTAAGTCTGAAAGATATCCAGCCATCTCCATTGTCAATCTCACTCTCTTCATAACTCACCACTTTGAAAGTGGAGAGAAACTGATTGGTGAGATACTGGTAGGAAGGGAGTGGTTTCGCCATGAATTCGCCAAGTCCCATGCTGTCAAAGATTGTCTTGCAATCTTCATATATTCCAAGGGCTTTCATTGTGGGGATGCAAGGGTACCTTGTAGCTTTGAAGGTACACTGATTGAAGAGCTCCATGAGTTCCCTTGCACTTGGCTGTTTGGTTGAGACTTCTTCCATAGCCTTTCCCTTTCCTTTGTCCTTGGACTTGGCAGCCTTGCTTTCTACACCTCTCTTTCCAGCAGCCTTTGAGGATTGCCCATCAGCAACACCCTTGCCCTTGTCTCTGATTGTAAGTGCAGCAGTTGGCGCCTTCTTCTTAGTTGCTTAAGTTTTGTTTTCCCGCAGCTTCTTTGGTTCTCCTCACGGTACCTACAAGAAGAAAGCTTGAAGATCCAGTAAGTAGAAGAACAAAAGTTGAAAAGCAATGACTTAAAGCTCTTAAAATTTTTTTTCTCAAACATAAAGGAGGTTTAACTAGCATTTAAATAAGCAAACCTCTAATGAACTAATAGAATTTAAGAGAAAAATACATAAACATGCTAGAGTTCTAAACAGATTTAAACTATTATCCATGTGAACACATGGTGGCCCTTAAACAAAATGAAGCTTGATTATGCAAGTTAATTTAATGCAAGCAAGCAATTATATTTATGAACAGTACTCAGCCCTAAACCTTCTACTTGCTTAACTAACAAATTCCACCATGAAAAAATCAAAATAAGCACTTTAAACTAATCAAAACTAGTTCTTAATGCAAAAGATTCAAAAACTTTAAACAAGCTCAAAGCATAAGAACAAGAGATGAATAGTTTAAGAAAGCAAACCTTTTAGGACTTCTGAGCACTTTGAAAAGACAAATAAAAGAGAGAAGAAGCTAAGAAATTTCGTGGCTTAAGTGATAGAAGAGAGAATATGAAGTGTGAAGAGTG
This sequence comes from Thlaspi arvense, assembly GCA_911865555.2. Lineage (NCBI taxonomy): Eukaryota > Viridiplantae > Streptophyta > Magnoliopsida > Brassicales > Brassicaceae > Thlaspi > Thlaspi arvense. The sequence continues at coordinate 27,848,002 of OU466860.2, forward strand.
AAGAGGAGTTAGATGGCTTATATAGAGCCTAAAAGGGAACATATAGAATCTAAGGAGTGGTGGACAAAACCAAAAGTGCTCAGAAGTGGGTCAGAATGGCAGGGAGGAGCCCAAAAATTTTAAATTCACTCCCTTGGCTCCAAACCAAGAGAGGGAAATTTTTTTGAAAATTTCAGTCATACCTCGGAGACCACATCGGTCACTTTTGACCGATACTAGTGACCGATGTAGGCCTTTAAACACTCGCTCGGTTTCCATCGGCCACTGCAGACCGATACTCCTGACCGATACAAGTTTGTCTGACACTTGCTTGGATCCCATCGGTTTCTCTTGACCGATGGAAACTACCTGCGTACTTCTTTTCCCACATCGGTCTGGCATGACCGATGGAAGTGATCGATATCAACCAGAAGGCACCTGTTTTGGTTCCCCAAACATCTTCTCATTCCCCAATCCGAAATCTTGCTTCTAAGAACACAAAAATGCGTAAACATGAACTAAAAAGCATAATATATAAAAAGGATACCATGGGAATACCTCCCAGGTGTGCTTGTTTAAAGTCACTTAGCTTGACTTTGATTACCTCTCTAGTCAATCACCCAATGCATAGCATTGGTTTTAAGTCAATCCAAGGTGTTTAGTTGAATAACAGAAGAGTTGCAAGTAGAAAGCTCTAAGTCAAGTGAAACAGAAAGGTTTTTGTTGCTTAAGCAACTGAACTAACAACCTAAGGTGATCATATACCAAAGAGAACTCAAGAAAGAGCAGTTTAGCAATGATCAAAGAAGCAAAACAGAACAAATAAACAGAGTAATTGGCAAATTCGAAATTCAATAAAGAGAAGACAAGTCCCTAGATGTGGTTTTTGATTTTGGGGAATTAAAAAGCTAACTAAGGTTGTTACAAACATCACTGATCAAGCAAACAAGATACCAATGCTGATTCCTAGACATAGAGTTCACAAACAAGCAAGCTAAGTTCAATTTATTGACAAATAACACTTTGCTAAACATTTTAACAAGAACTAATTATCATTATTGCTACAACATTCAACATGCATGATAAACCAACTATATTCATGTCAAAGTACTCCTCAAATAGTCAATCTCTTGAGCTAAGGCCAGTAAATCCTCTATTAAACAAGATCAGCATTTCATCAAACACTTGGTGGGCATAAAATGAAGCTTAAATCTAGATTCATGAGATCAAGACAAATCTAGCTTAAGAACAGATTAATAGAGAGGAATCAATGTTATTAAGCACTAATAAACCTTAGATAAGCTTCTAAATCCCCCTAATCTACCACATCTAAGAACCCTCATTAAACTACTCATCATGTTAAACATCTAATCATAAAGAGAAAAGATGCTAATCATGATTAAGAGAAAGATTAAGAAATGATAAAAGGCAAATACAAACTTATATTAAGCAAAAGCAGAAATTGTCTTACAAACTTAGAAAAATCAACCAAGAACAGTAAATTGATAAGACTCTCCTCTCAAAGTTCTCAAAACTGGTATTTATTCTAAAAGGCAAATGCCCTAACATAATGCAAAATGGAAAGTAGAAGCATGTTCGGACTGGACCCTATCAATCAGTTGTGACCGATAGGGTGATCAATAGGGTGTATCGGTCTTGAAGATGACCGATAGGGTGACCGGAATAAAAATGATGTGTTCCTATGAGTCACTTCTTAACCGATGGTCTGATCGATAGCCCTCTATCGGTCTTGACTTGATCGATAGCTTGACCGGTAGGACTCCAGAAACGCCTTCCCTAGCTCCTCTTGCTTCCTCTTGGCTTGGCTAGCCTCCTGATCAGCTCCCACACTTACTCCTTGCGCCATTCAGCTCCATAAGCACCTAAAAACATCCTTTATGTAAATAAAATGCAAACTACATTTTAAATGCAACCTAAGTCTAAAAGGAGAAGAAAATGAGACAAAAGATAAGGAAAACAAGCAAAAGAGAACAAAAACATGCACTGAATTCAAACCTAAATGATGCAAATGTATGAGATATCAACACCCCCACACTTGCCTTTTGCTTGTCCTCAAGGAAACAAGCTAAGACAAATGGAGGATGAGGTTTAAAAGTGGGCATTCAAATCCAAAAGTGCAAAGGTAAAGAGAAGGAATCAATGCTTAAGTGCCTAGTTGTGAGATGCAAACATGATTAGCTATACTTTAAAGAATTTAGCCATGCTCATCATGTTTCAAAATGATCTCAAACCTCAACTTAGACAAATGCTCAAATCAATCAACTCTTAAACATTCAATTAAGCTCAAAACCATGAATCATGTTTATGCAAATCAAGTGAATACATTTGGTTCAAAGGGTAAGGTTATGAGATTAAAATGATCTCATTTAAGCAAAGGGTTTAATATCACAAGGGATCACTCAATGAAATGATTTTATCTTAGGAAAAATGCTAAAGGTATAAGCACACTTATGTATGCAATTCAAAGCTCTCTTCTATCCTTTTACCCAAAGATGAATCCTAAACACTTCTAAACCCCAAAGTAAATCCCTAAATCTACCCATTTCCTAAACTCTACCCTTTCTCCTTCTTCATGGCTCGGGAAACTTCTTCTTTTTGCTTGTGTGGCTGCTTCTTTTTGTTGGGACTTGCTCCTTTTTGTTGAATTGGAGCCATTATTCACCTTTGGTGGACTGCCTTGGGTCTGAGTTTATTTTTTTGATATACCATTTCAAAGCTTTGTTGTTGGCGCCTTTCTTCTTTGAACACTTGTAGCTTTTTCTTTCCTTTACTTAACCACAATTCTAGACTTATTTCCCCGTACTACCATTTCGAACTTTTCCTTTTTCTTAAAGCAAATAAACATTGAAACTCAAAACCACTTAGATTCTATCCCAAACTCCTAACCTAGAATCAAGCTCAAAATGCAAGCTGATATCTACAAGAGAGCTCATCATTTCCAGCCTTATTCCTAACACTTTTTTGCCAAGACAAAATTCGATAATGATATGCAAAGGCCTCACAGCTCTCAAGATAGTGTTTAAGCTCAAAAAGAGGTTTGGCTAAGGGAGTGGATAAGCTATTTGGATCAACAAGAGTGGTAAGAAGGGAAAAGATGATCCAAATATGTATATGGTAGCCATGAAATCAGTTTTCAGTGCACAGACATGATAATTAAAAATTCAAATTAAGTTTCAAGTTGATAGAGTTGATTTTCAAAGAACAAATGCTTTCAGTATGAGACAAGAGCATCAAAATTAGCAAACCAAGCATGGTTCAGTCTTAATTTCTAGCTTTCTTATGATGCATCAAACAACTAACCACTTAAACACTGAAATCATATCTAAACTCTAAGCACTTTACAAGGAAGAATTATCATTATGCCCTATGCAAATGCAATGTAAACTATATGCAAACACTAGACTCAATCCTAATCGAATGAAATGCAACTATATGCTTTCTTTTTTGTTTGCAAAAACATGCAAAATTTTTCAAATTTTTTGATTTTTTTTTGTGTTTTCCTATGCCATAGACGAATGCATGATATGCATGTGACTCAAGATGAAAGAAAATGAAAAACTAAGAAAACAAAACACATATTCAAACCCCAAATCCCTCCCCCACACTTAAATTACACAGTCCCTTGTGTAATGAAAGTAATGAGAGAGAGAGGCAACAAAATATATTACAAAACATTAAAAAAAAAGTGCAGTGGTATATACAAAGAAAGGATGTGGTACCTTTTAATTTTGGTGGGAGGAGTGGTGGGAGGATCCAGATGTCTCTAGCTGTGGAGACTTACTAGCCCTTCTCTTGTTCCTCCTCTGCTGGCTTTGTGAAGATGTTGCTGCTTCTTAAGGTGGAAGAACCCAGCTTGACCATAAAGCTTGAGCTTGAGATGAGTTGCCTTGAACATCCCATTGCTGCCAAGTTGTTTGAACCTCAGAAGAAGTATATGCTGGCGCCTCCCGTCCTGTTGGTTCTTGGGACCTTGGCTCATACGATGAGGCTTTTGAAGGTTCCCAAGCTGCCCATTGATCAGTTGGCTGCACATGGAAGGAGTGCCTTCCTTGGGGGTTCCAAATAGCTTCTTCTTCTTCAGTAGGTTCAGCTTGTTGTTGCTCTTCAAAGTGGGAATAATGCTCATGACTATGGCTTTGATGGAAAGCTCCTCTTGATGTAGCTTTATCCTTCTTGAACTTCCCCTTGACCATCTTCACCAACTTTTTGATGGTCTTGTCTTGCCATTTACACCATTTCTGAAATTTGTTGATATGTTTATGAGCAAACTTCAGAGAGCTCCCTTGGCTTGGGACTTCATGAGGCTTTACGTGGAACCTCTTTGAGTAGTCCAACATCTCATTCTCATCAAGCTCTTCTTCTTGGGATTCTTCTTGGCTTTCAGCGCCAGCAGCAACATCTCCTTGTACCTCCTCTTCACTGCCTTCTTCACCTTCTTCTTTCTCTTCTTCCTCACTATCTTCTTTTCTCTCTTATGTGATTGGGCCTCCATGGTAAAGCTGACTTGCATCTGGGCAGAAGCTGATATTTCTCCTCATAGTTATGGATGTATGCTATGGATTTGGAAGGAGGAAGCTTGCTGGTTCTCTGAAGCCCTTGAGAAAGGTGTAGACATGCTTCCCTTTGATGCTCCCCACAAGGAAGTGAGTCCTTCTGAGGTAGACCACAATGGTTCCAAGGCGTCTTCATCATGTTCCTCAAAGTTTACACCACTGGCCATTAGAATTGCTGTTACAACTCCTCCAGTATGAAGATGTGGCTTCCCCTCCCTTTTTCCTTTGTTCAAAACCCAGCTCATATAGGATTGGAGCTGCTCCATTAGCATAGTCACATAGCATGGGTATCTGCTTAGTGGCTCTAGAAGCATTCCATCCTTGCTGGTAACCACAAGTGAATGCATGCCATTGTATATGAAGTCCATCTCCTTTGCTGTTAGATTTGTTGTTTCCTTTCTTGCAAAGAATGTGTTTGCAAGAGCCTTGTGAGCATATCTCACAGATGGATGCTTCAGATGTTGATTCTTTGTGGCTCTTGCCATGAACTTGCCATCCCCAATCACGCTTCATAGCATATCATACTGCCTTTGGTCGATTAAGAACTTTCTCCTTTTGTGAACATAAGGAGTCATACCAAGTGCTTAAGAGAGTTCAGAGAAGGTTGATGTGAACTATCGCTTGCCAAGCTTGAATGATATCTACTCATCTCCGCTCACTCTCTTCATAGCTAACCACCTTGGAAGTGGAGAGGAACTGATAAGTGAGCTGCTGATAGGAAGGAAGTGGATTTTCCATAAAGTCACCACGCCCCATGTGCTCAAATATTGTCTTGCAATCCACATAGATCCCAAGCGCCTTCATTGTGGAGGGACAGGGGTATCTTGTTGGTTTGAAGATGCATGTGTTAAAGGCTTCCATGAGTTCTCTATCACTTGGCTCCTTGTATGAACTTCTTCTTCTACAGTTTTTCCTTTTCCTTTTGGCTTGGCAGCTATGTTCCCAACAGGCCTCTTTCCAACAGCTTTTGATGACTGCCCATCAGCAACTCTTTTACCCTTGTCTCTTTTAGTGCTTGGAGAAGTTGGCGCTTCTTCTTGTGGGATTTTCCCTTTGCTTCCAGCAGCAGTTTTTGTTCTCCCCATGGTATCTATAAGAACAAAGCTTGAAGATGCTATGAGTAAAAGAACAAAAGTTGAGAAATAATGACTAAAAGCTTTACAAAGAATTTCTCTAAGCTGAAAGAAGTAAATGCAATGAGAATTTAATCTTAGATCCTCGGCTATATCCAAAATTTCGAGTGGTGACACAATGACGACGTTAATGAAATTCTCATCATTCCACAGTCAACCTTAAAACCAAGATTCAAAATAAAAGAAAGTAGGCGAAATTTGTTTGATTTAAGATTCAGAAAACTAAAAGTGCTAAATCAAGGCAATTCGCAGGTTGAATCCGAGAATGTAGAATGCATAAAATCAGGAATAAATAAGAACCGTCTTGAAAATGAATCGCAAATATATATCTAATCAGTACTCATTGCAGACGTTAACTATGTCTAAATAACAGAGTTTCAAATCTCTTTGCAAATCCTAACAATCTAAACATGCAGTAATGATCAGGTTCAATTGTTCACAAAACTCCTAAGCCAAATCTATTTGCACTAGGGCATTTTCCTCATCTAATACTAGGTCAGGTGATTAATAATGCTCTCACATATATCAAACAACCTAGGGTTTCAAAATCCAGATGATGTGTCTAAGAAATCAATGGATTTTCTAAAAGTTTAGCAATTCTACAAACTCTTCTTCAACCTTTGAAAAACCCTAACTTAACTAACAAACTACTCAGACATGGTGAATGAAACAAATATCATGAAAAGAATAGATTGCATAAAAGAAATTAGAAATAGAAATAAAGGAGTTCGAAATATGCTCTGAAGGAGTCTGATTTGTCTCTTTAAAAGCTCTGTTACAAATCTCTCTCTCAAGCTCTCAAAAAGAATAAGATACAAGATATAAGCCAACAATGGCTGAAAACCTAATATATACAAGCTAAAACACGATATGGGGTCTTTTGTAAATACAGGAACTTCTGGGCCAAAACTGCACTTTCTTCCCAATCTTTTAAAAACCAGCCACGATCCTTCCTCTACGGGTAACGAGCGTTACCAGGTCAGTGACGGTCGTCCCCCAAGCCAGAACAACGCTTCTAACTTGCTTCATTCGGAGTTGTATCTTGCAATGCTCCAAAAAGCTCCAAAACTTCCAATTATGCTCCAGACATGCTCTAACCTGCAAAGACTTTACTAGGACTCTATAAAGACCAAAAAGACTCAATAAAAAGGACTTATATCATGGTTAAAAACTATAAAAACCATGATATATCAACTCCCCCAGACTTAGCTTTTGCTTGCCCTCACGCAAACATCAGACAGAGAACAGGGTCGAAGTTTGAAAACAGAAACAGTCAGCTAAACAACAGGAACACCACATTGATCAACACTTTCGAATCCACATACCACAGAGCCAACAAAAGATTAAATTTCAGTATAATCATCACAAGCTTAGCAAATCTCTCAAATCTAATCCAAATCCCTTCAAGAAATCCGAAATCTCTATCTAAGTGTGATGTCTCATCAAGGTTTTATCATGTCAATCACTTACATATTTGTTTCTCTTCCTAAACACTGAACAAAGCAATCTCAACACAGCTCTCCTATTTTCTCTTCCCTAGATCTTTTCCTTTGGATATTTTCGATTTTTCAGCTTCTTTTCTCATTTGTTTTTACAGTCTAAGATATGGTGCTACTCAATACTTGTGTTCCTTGTGAGGAGACATGTTCTTGAGTGTGTTCATTACTGTTGTTCATTGTAAGGAGACAAGGTCATGAATGCGGCATTCTATTGACTTAAACTCTTTAAAACTGCATCAGGGAAGATCAAAGAGAGCTTGCGTCTAAACATACTTGTCAGCGTTGAAAGAGAGAATCAAGATCAATGAGAATCAAACCCCAAGATAAGAAGTTAGCTCATTAAGATGGAGCTAACAGAAAATTTTCCAGATTCTCTAAGAACCTAAATCTTCATTACTAGACTAATCTACCTATGACTTTCAACTTAGTAAGACTAGTAATCAACTACTGTGGCAATGGTTCTTATAAGCATAGACGTTCTGTGGTTAGTTCCAAGAAAAACTGACGTTTCAAAACTTTGACTCTATAAAAACAGGTTTTTTTACTCAACTTTAAGACTCTAAAAATCAAATACAATGCACACAACGTCAGTAGCCACCTCCCCCAGACTTAAACAACAGTGTCCTCAGCGTTATTAAGCCAAGAGTTGGTCAAAAGGAAGCATGTGAACGTGTAGAACCAAACTAGAAAAGTGGTACCTCGCGAGGGACCGGGTGACAAGCGTCACCCACCTGTGGTGACGATCGTTACCACTCTGAAACTTCAAAATCGCTTTGTTGGATGTGTTAATGTAATGCCATCATGTGTGCTCTGAAGTCAGACTGTTAGAGCCCTCAAAACACATATCTAAAACATCCAAACAAAGCATAACCCATGGTCCAACAAGTTCACAAGACATCATCAAAGCAAACTGACAAACTCACTCTTTTTTTTTTCTATTTTTCTCATGTTTTTGTGGTTTTTTTGAGCTATGTAATAGAAAACATAACTAAGTCTATGAAAAAAGAAAATTACCAGTGGGTTGCCTCCCACTAAGCGCTTGTTTAAAGTCATTAGCTCGACTTTGAATGCTGCTCAGACAGCTGGTGGAGTAGAAGGTGGCAATGAATGCCTTGGAGAAGAACGTCTCCTCATCCATGGTGGTGTGAAAGCAGTAGGTGCATGAAATCTTCCAAGGAAGTGAGGAACATCAGCAGGGTGGGTCGTGACTGTGGGTGTGACACTTCTTTTTCCTGCATAATCATCAAAAGAAACACCCAGCTTTCCACGAGAATCTTGTTGCTTGCGTCAGTGTGAAACAGCTTTTGCACCTTTTAAGTTCTTATTGATGAGATTAGGAGGTTTGGAATTGGTACCAGGAAGTGCATACCTTTGCTTAGTTGCCGGTTTCTGGGTTGTTGATATCTCTTGTATTTGCACCATTTAAGCTTGTATTTAGTGCATGTTTTGGTTCTCTTTTGCATGTTTTCCTTATCTTCTGTCCCATTTTCTTCTCCTTTTAGACTTCGGTTGCATTTAGGATGTAGTTTGCATTTTCTTTGCATCATGGATGTTTTTAGGTACTTATGGAGCTATGAGGAGCATGGAGGAGCTTTGGGGATGATCCAGGAAGCTAGCTGAGCCAAGAGGAGCAAAAGGAACCAAGGCAGACAGTCTCTACGGAGCCTATCGGTCAAGACACAAGGCCTATCGGTCAAAGAGTGACCTATAGAAGGACTATCGACCAAACCTATCGGTCAAAGAAGTGACCGATTGAAGTACACCGTATGGATTTCGGTCACCTTATTGGTGACCCTCTAGACCGATAGGACTCATATCGATCACCCTATTGGTCACAACTAACCGATAGGAACCCAGTCCAGAGCTGCCTTTTATTAAACTTTTGCCATTACTTTTAGGGCATCCTCCTTTATGTATAAATACTATTTTTCTGGGGATTTTCGAGCAGTCGTGTCATACCACTGTTCTTGAGTTATTTTTCTGAGTTTGTAAGACAAATTTCTTGCTTTATTTAACATGAGTTTGTATTTACCATTAATCTTTCCTTAATCTCTCTTTTAATCATGATTAAAATCTTTTCCTCTTGTGATTTGGTGTTAAACATGGTTATTAGTGAGTAGTTTGCCTAGGGTTCTTAGATGTGGTAGATTAAGGGGATTTATGGATTGATTAAGGTTTATTTAGTGCTTAATAACATGGGTTCCTCTCTATTGATCTGTTCTTAAGCTAGATTTCTCTTGATCAAACTTATCTAGGATTTTAGCTTTCTCTTATGCCCACCAAGTGTTTGATGAAATGCTGATCTTGTTTGATAGAGGATTTGCTGGCCTTAGCTCAAGAGATTGACTGTTTGAGGAGCATTTTGAGATGAATAGAGTTGATTATTAATGCGTGTTGAATGTTTTTAGCACTAATGAGAGTTAGTTCTTGTTAAGATGTTTAGCAAAGGGCTATTTATCAAGAGATTGGACTTAGCTTGCTTGTTTGTGAACTCTATGTCCAGGAACCACCATTGCTGGCTTGTTTGCTTGATCAATGTTGCTTGAAACAACCTTAGTTAGTCTCTGAATTCCCCAAAGTCAATAACCACAATAAACTTGTTTCTCTTTGATTGAATTTCGAATTTGCTATTTACTCTGTTTATTTGCTGTGTCTTGCTTCTTTGATCATTGCTAAACTGTCTCTTTTGAGTTCTCTTTGGTTATTGATCACTTTAAGTTGTTAGTTTAGTTGCTTAGGCAACAAAAGCCCTATTTGCTTGCTTGACTTAAGGATTTCTGCTTGCAACTCAATTGTATTCAACAACTCCCCATGGATTGACATATACTCCTGTACTACAACTGATTTAAGTACAAAGGGTGATTGAGAAGAGACGAAAACCTTTGTATCAGTTGTCGAATGTTGAATCTTCAGTTTGGCAACATTAGATGGACTTGTAGCTGAAAGATCATGTCGCTCTTTTGTGTTCAGGTTGGTGACGAGCGTCATCAGGTCAGTGACGGTCGTCACTGACCCTGCAGTTTGAGTTTCTGAAACCTTTTTGCAATTCAGCTATGCAATTTTTGCTTCTATCATAAACTCCTCTTCCTCCAGAAACTTTTCATTCATTGGACCCTCTTTTCCGAGCCTAGTGTTGAAGATATCATCCTCACTCCAATCCTCAAACATAACCATCTTGTTCACTTGCTCACTAGCATCTGATTCATTGACATACCCAGCAGTAGTGTCGTCTGAATGTTCCATGACTGGATCTTCATCTCTGGAAGTCCTTACAAAAAAAGTCTGGCCATCAATGGTGGATTTTCCTCTCAGCATACCCATGTCAAATTAAATGACAACATCACCCAAATTAAGCTCTATCTTCCCTTTTCTCACATCAATGATGGCGCCAGCAGTAGCCAAGAATGATCTTACCAGAATAAGAGGATCTTTAGGTTCCTCAGCATATTGCAAAACCACAAAGTCTGTAGGAATTATACAGCCTTCAATCGATTCCCAAACCTTTGATCCTGAAAACCTCCATTGATGAAGTTAACATCCTTTTGCTCAAACTCTTCAGGATTTTTGAAAAGCCTCCACCTCTGCAGCGAATTGGACTGATTTATTTCCCACCAAAAGGCTGTGCATACTGTCCAGCTTAGCCTTAACTTCAGCAATCTGATTCCCATCATACAAACCACCTTGTTTCATCCTCTGAATATCTGCATTCTTGGTGATGTTGCTACAGGCCAAGTTCTCAATCAACCTGATTGCTTCTTCTGTTCTGTTGGTGTTGAAGTTGCCACTGCTTGAAGCATCTAGCGCCATCTGATACTTCCAATCAATGCCTCTAAAGAAGATACCAAGAAACTGCACTTGATTGAAGCCATGGTGAGGGCAGTCCCTTTGATAAGACTTGAATCTTCCCAAGTGGTCAGCGAACCAGGCTCCAGTTGCTTCAGCCAATATGCAGCCTCTCTTCCAAGTGAGTAAGAGAAAAGCTTGCAGAACAGAAAGTCATAGCTAACTCCATTAGATTTGACACTTGAATCCAAATCCTTAAACCTCTCAAAATGATCCATTGGATGCTCATGAGGTAAGCCATGGAAAGGGTGCTGTCCCACCAGCTTATAATAAGCAGCCTTGAGCTCAAAATCATTCCTCTGGAAAGCAGGAGGGCGGATTGCAGCTCTGTTGACATAGAACTGATCAGGTCTGTTGTAATCACCTAGAGTCCTCTGAACAAAACGCCCAGCAGCGTTGTTAGAAGCAGCAGGAGCTCCAGCTTTTTGTGCCACTTTTTGAACCAGCTGTTAAACAATGACATTCCAATCTTGATCCAGTCCCTGCCCTTCTTCATTCCTAATGTTTCCCTTTCTGTCAACCAAATGACCTTCTGCATCTTCAACCAAGATCGGTTGATTAAACATTGTAGATTGTTTCTTAGTTTTCCTGATGGTCCTCTCCAACTTAGCGAGTTTGTCGATGCTCAAAGTCACAAGCTCCTTCTCTTTGTTGCTTCTGGTACTGCGATTAGGCATACACCTGAAACCAGCACAAAGAAAAGTAGAAGAAAGTTAGTAAACAAATAAAAACTACTGCAAGTACACAGCAAATCAGTCGTAGTATAAGGGGTATCGAATCCCAAAGGAGTATGTAAACTACACTAGCGATTTCAGATTCAGATTAAACTAAGCAATAAATAGTGTATGTACTGCGAGATAGCAAAATAAAAGAAAGCAAGCAAAATTTGTTTGATCTAAGATTCAGAAAACTAAAAGTGCTAAGTCAAGGCAATTCGCAGGTTAAATTCGATAATGTAGAATGCATAAAATCAGGAATGAATAAGAACCTTCTTGGACATGAATCGCAAATATATATCTAACCAATTATCATTGCAGAAATTAACTATGTCTAAATCATAGAGTTTCAAATCTCTTTGCAAACCCTAACAATCTAAACATGCAGTAATGATCAGGTTCAATTGTTCACAAAAATCCTAAGCCAAATCTCTTTGCACTAGGGCATTTTGCTAATCTAATACTAGTTCAGGTGATTAATAATGCTCTCACATCTATAAAAAAACCTAGGTTTCGAAATCCAGATGAAGTGTCTAAGAAATCAATATGAATGCAAGCACAGATGAAGAACCAATGGATTTCCTATAAGTTTAGCAATTCTACAAACTCTTTTTCAACCTTTGAAAAGCCCTAACTTAACTAACAAACTACTCAGACATGGTGAATGAAACAAACATCATAAAAAGAATAAATTACGTAAAAGAAATAAGAAATAGAAATAAAGGAGTTCGAAATCTGCTCTGAAGGAGTCTGATTTGTCTCTCCAAAAGCTCTACTACAAATCTCTCTCTCAAGCTCTCAAAAAGAATAAGATACAAGATATAAGCCAGCAATGGCTGAAAACCTAATATATACAAGCTAACACACGATCTGGGGTATTTTTGCAAATACTGAAACTTCTGGGCTGAAACTGAAAAACCAGCCATGATCCTTCCTCTAGGGGTGACGAGCGTCACCAGGTCAGTAACGGTCGTCACCCAATCCAGAACAACGCTTCTGACTTGCTTCATTCGAGGTTGTATCTTGCAATGCTTCAAAAAGCTCTAAAACTTCCAATTATGTTCTAGACATGCTTTAACCTGCAAAGACTATACTAGGACTCTAAAAAGACCAAAAAGACTCAATAAAAAGGACTTATATCATGGTAAAAACCATAAAAACCATGATATATCACAAAGGTATCCATGAGGGGCATGTTGAGCTCAATCTTCTCCAGGATCTGTTTCTTGAATCATATTGGGAAATGGTACAGCAGTTTGTAAGCTGATGAGACAAATCGTGGCTCCATACTTTTCTCCTTAGGAACTTCTTTTGGTTTGTCTCTCCTATCCCGTTCTTGTAGCTTGGTATAGAGTTGATCCTCTACGCTTTCTTGTATCTCCTCGACTCTCTTATCGTCCGATTTTTTGAGTTCATCCCCCCCCACTTGCTTTTCATCGTTCACAATGAGATGCCACGGTGGTTCCCGTGGTGGTAGGATCTTGCCACTTCTTAGCTGGACTGCTTGAACATAAGCTGTCCTTGGGCTTGGTTGTTAAAGAGTTGGGCTTTTGTAAGTATCCGACAGTGGATGTAAGCTTTTGGTTGTGTCGTACTTGTCCATCTGTCTAATAATGCAGTCACACTTTGGACAAGTGGAACAAGAAAGGTCTTAATTTCAGAATCTTATGGTGGGACAGGGTAATAACCGTACTGGTGGTAAGGCGGTGGGTAAGTTTGTGGAGGTGGTTGGTGGTAATAGTTTCAACTACAGCATGGGGCAGGGCTTTTTGGAGCATGACTTTCAACTACCATCGGTTTGTCGTGTGCCTTTAGTAACAGATCAATTTTTTCTTGCAGCTTTAGCACCTCTATATCCTATTTCCTCTGAGTCGTATTTGTCATCATCAAATTCATCCTCATAGTATATGTCACTTGTTGCCTAGTTCTCTACCAGATGCATTCCGTCTTCTACATCCTTGCCTATGAATATGCCGGTACTTGCTGCATCTAGCAATGTCTTATATTTCTTCAAGACTCCTCTATATAGAATTTTTAGTAGGGAGGAGCTTGAATATCCATGGTGAGGACACTTGATGGTGTAGCTCTTCAGACGTTCCCATGCTTCCCTGAAGTGTTCATCGTTGGCTTGTGTAAACGTGGAGATATCGAACTGCAGCTTCAACTTTCTTGATGGTGAGAAGAACTTAGTCAAAAAGGCTTTTTTACATTCAGCCCAAGTCGTGATAGATCTCGGTTTCAACGCATTCTTCCATTGGTGAGCTTTCCCGTCGAGTGAGAAAGGAAATAGCTGGAGCTTGAATCCATCTTCTGAAATTCATTCTTGCTTGGATAATGAGCAAATTTTTTCGAAGTCATCAAGGTGATCTAATGGGTCCTCCTCCGGGCCACCTTGATACTTACTCTTTCGTACCATGGCAAGCATGCTGCTATTAATCTTAAAGCCGGCAACACTCACGGGTGGGGTAATGACAACCCTTGTCTTGTAGCCACTCGACGAGTCATGGTCACCAATTGTTCGCTGTTGTCGTTGTTACATTGTGTGGCTCTTCAAACAGCACATAGTGGAGGTTGTTGTCATTCATTGTTGATGTTGGTGGGGGTACCTGCAAAAGTTTCTGAAAGGGTTGTATTATTAACCAAACAAAAAAAGAAGAATAAAGTCCTAGTGTAGTTCAAAACACAAAGATCTAATACTCAAAAGTAAACCCAATCGGCAACAGCACCATTTGATAACTAGCTTTTCACGGCTTGCTAACAAAGCCAAACTGCGTTACAGCCGTTAGAGTATAGCGGGTTAAGGGAAATCAATCCGCTTAGGTTTTCAGATGTATTAAACCTTAAGATGGTTTTGAACAGTCTAGGAAGAATAAAAAGGGGTTTACACTATCTCAAGGAGGTCTAGCTGTCACTACTAGGACCTTTGACTCTAAATAACTAATCTACGAGATCTAGTATCAAAAAGAGACTTACTAGAGCAAAAGCAAGAAACGGTAAAAAATAATACTAGGCATGGTTCAGAAGATAAGGCGTGTAAGGGCAAAGAGTAAAGATGGATCTTGGGTTATCAAATGAACATCCTTTAAGAGGATATAAAGGCTAGCCCTTTAGCATTGGATTTCTAGCCAAGACAGATCCACTCTCGTGGTAAACATCACTTTGAATCCCATCACCATAGACGAGCTCCCACAACGCGGCACAATGGAAGAGACAATCATGAAAAGACAACCTTATAAAGCCAAAACGCTTCCTTGGACAACAAATCTCTTAGGCCGGGAACAACGGATCTCATAGAAGATCGGTCCTTGCATTTACATCAAACATGGTGTTTGTTTGAGAGACCTTGAAAGTATATATTGAAATATCAAAGATAATCTAAGTATGAGTAGCACATAATATGAAAGGACTAAGTATATTAAGCTTAAGCAAACACCCAAGATCCAAATTTAACCCACTTACCCTAACCTTATCTTCAAACCAGAATGAAACTAGTCGCTACTCATGATGTAAAACGTTAATCCTATTGAGGAAAGAACAATGAACATCATTAACAGGAAAAGAAAGAAGTTTTCGCAAAACTAACTAGATTAAGCAAGAAAAATAAGCTCGAGCTACAATGGTGTTCTTAGTTTTGAGGAGGAAGAAGATGATTAAAAAGGAGAGACACAAAGAAATGATAAAGATAAAAGTGGGTGTCCCCTTTCCCAATTCGTCATAGATGGTTATAAATAGGAGTGGTCCCAAAAACTCTAGCACTCGCTTTGTCGCCACGCGTGGAAAGGATCCAAGGTAAAAAGCAAACTCCTTTGTTTTTATCCGGTTTACTGGCTTCATCCTGCTGAGGAAACCCTTAGCGGGCATGCTTACCTTGTGGTACAGATTGTGTCGTCTTTGTTGGGTCGCTGCCACGGCGTTTGTCTGGTGTATTGCAAGACAATATCTACATCGGCTCATGTATCGGCCTCATCCTGATGTAATGAGTCGTAGTGCAAGTCCCATGCTGCTCGTCACGTTCTTTGTCTCTGGTTTCCTCCCAGTGCATTGCAAGACATCGTTTGCTTCCCCTTTGGTCATCCCTCTTTCTCTCTGAGTGACTTGGTCTCTTTCGCCTGACTTCCGTGATCGTTCAGGTACCGGAAAAGAGCTCAAAACATGCAAGGCCAATGCAAAAATCCTAACTAATGCATCCTAGACCTACATGAATGGAAACAAAGCATAAACTTGGACCTAAATGCAATATCCCTAGCTTAACTATCATGAAAAGGCAAGGAAACGAAGGAAATATAAGAGGTATCGTTGAGATTGTTTTAAGGAGGAGAATATTGTGTTCTACTTCTACATGATTGATGAAGATGAACTTGACTATTTTGTTATAATTTTTTAGATATGAAGTTGATTTTATCTTTCTACCATATGCATTTGATCGTCATGAACATCTAACCATCGAGAGAGATTCTAAGATAAATTGTACACTCATATTAGACTTCCTTTATATGATTCTTGTCAACGGGGATTGGATAATTGCGTGCCATTTTATATATTTTATTTCTTACCCTAACATAAAAGGACTAAAGGTTCATTGGCTCAACCTTTTCATTATGAGGATTAACATACTGCTCACAAGTCAAGATATTGACAATAAACAAACGATTGGTGGGAGGTAATCCGCCAATATGTTTTTCTTTTATTTTATTTTCTTCTTTCTGTGTCTGTTTTCCCTCGTCTTTATCGTTTACTGATGTTGTTTTCTTTCTTTTGTTTCCCATTTGAGTCAGTCTGATGTTTTTATTGAGCCAATTCAAGTTGTTTTATTGAGTTAAAAATGTTGTTGAGAATTATGCGCTTTTCTTGGAACTAACCACATTGCATTTACATTTAAAAAACCATTGTTACACCGGCTGAATGCAGATTTTACTAGATAAAACGCTGTAAGTGGATTTATCTATTATAGAAAGTTTATGTTTATGAAAAGTTCAAATGAACAAAGTTGACTTTGCACTAAATAATTTTTAATTTTCTCATCTTGAGGCATGTTATACATCATACTTGATACCTCTTCTAGCACTGTCATTGTAAGCTAAGTGGAATCTCTCTGTGAAATTCTATTATAAAAAAAAAGAAAAGTAATATGGTAAGCTTAAGAACATCAGCCTAAATTTCTTGAAAAGGACTGAGAAGGTGAATCTACACATATAAAAATGTCTGCTTCCAAGGATTACGAAAGTGAGTGACACCGTTTATGATCTATAAAAATGATATTACCATATATTCTGCATATTTTGCATGCACTTAGGATAGTTTTTCATGCATTCATCTTGTATTATAAGCTAGTTTGTTCTATTTGTTGCATTTTAGGTTCTAGGTCCCTTTGCATTCGCATCTTGCATGTTTCTTGTACTTTTGCATCAATATCAGGTTGTTTGGAGCACTATGGAGTTGCTGAGGTTGTGTGGACGTGAGGAGGATCAGAACCAAGCTCGTGGACACTTGGAGAACCTAGCTTGGCATGCGAAGGACCCGAGATCGAGTAGCGGATCAAGCAAGGCAGGTCGATCTAGACGAGATCGACCAGAAGATCGACTGGGCCCGAATCGTTTCAAGAAGGGATCGACGATCAGATCTAGTGAGGAGATCAATCGTGAGTACAGACGTAGATGACGCTATGCAGATCAAGAGCCAGATCGAGTCCTCAACTCGATCATCATAGGATCGACTCAAAGACCGACTGAAGCCATCCGACTAATCCGTCCAGCTGTCTTTGGAGGAAGGGGGGGGGGGGGGGGGGGGGGGGGGGGAGGGGCAGACCAGTTAACGGTTTAGCCATTTTTGGCAAAAGAAGCCATCACTTTCTCTTATCTTTATTCTGTCTTTTACTTTTCTCTCTTCCTTAGGCAATTTTGCCATTGTTGAAAATCTTAAGGTTTTTCAGTTTTTAAACCTTGAGTCTTTTAATATTAAGCAAGTTTTTCTTTAATTGCTTGTTAATCATGTTTAGTTCATCCTTTAATGCTTTTCAATCAATCTTAATCATGTGTAGCGAGTAGTCTTTTTGGGTCTTTGGGGTTGAGGCTATTCAAAGGGGTTGAAAGGGTTTAACGCTTTGTGTTTTCTTTGTTCTTCATACCTTCTCTTCTAGGATCTTGGGGTGATAAGGCTTAGAGAACCTTGGAAAAGATCTCTATGATTCCAGGGCAGTCTTACCTGGAAAGGATTCAGATATCCTTGAAAACCAGATCCTAGAGGCTAATCTTTCCTTTCCCGCACGCCATGGTTGTAAAGGAGATTAGTTAGGTCATTATTTGAAATCTGTTTTCCTTGCCCTTCGATCTCTTTTTCCACCAAACTCCATGGGTTTGGGGAAGAGATTAAGGAAGTGAACCATACCACACGCCATGGATGGTTCTTGTTTTGTTTTCAAGGCTTAGAGAGACCTCACAAGTGAGTAGATCTAAATGTTTTCAAACCAAAGCTTAAACTTTGAGACCCTTGAACATGACCCTCGTCCATAAACCCTCCTTTTAGTATATTAAAACCTCTGTTCATCATTCGCTTGTCATTTAGCTTGCATCTTGTTCATTTGAAGTCAATCACTATAAGTTGTTTGTTAGATCGATCCATTCTGCTCTATCCAGTGCTCGATGCAGTGGTCGATTCACTGGTCGATTTTTAGTTCTTAGTAGCTTTGCATTTTTAATTCTCTGCTTGTTCCTAGTGGTAGGTAATCCTCTTCCAGGGATTTTAAAATTGTTTTGCATTGCATTAGATTGTTGCATTTAGTTTTCCTTGATTTCACCAATCATTTATCCATTTTGCTTATATTTTCTTCATCCTTGCATTCTTAATGGCTTTCCTGCATCCTAGGTTGGATTGATTCCTCTTGCACACAATAGTACATCTATATGTTGCTTGAGTTTTGATAACCTCCTGCTTGCATCACTAAAATCCTGTTATCAAATGACGGCGTTTCCGTCTAAGGATTGTTAGGAAGCATTAAGATTTGGGGTTTAGTAAAGACTAAGCCTTTACTTTAAGTTTGGTTACTAATCTCTTTCTCTTCACACTTGTGTCTTTCAGGTACATGAATTTGCGTTCTAGGGGTGACAACAATCTACTTACACCCCTGGACAATATTCACCAACTCGGACATTCAAGCACAAGAAGAGCAAGACAGCAAGCTAGAGCTTTTGAGGAGATTGTTCATGCCAGTTCAGTAGACTTTGCAACAATGGCTGAGCAAGAACATCCTGAGGGATCTCCACCAGCTCACGGTGCTGTAGGAAGGGGCAATGGAAACCCCAACCACGCAGCTAGACCCCCACGGATCATTTGTGCCGGAGATGCTCATAATACGCATCACAATCGCTTTGGGATCACTCCTCCACCAGTACAGAACAACAACTTCGAGATTAAGCCAGGGTTCATCTCTATGGTTCATAATAGCAAGTTCCATGGGCTGGCAATGGAAGATCTCTTGGAGCATCTTGACAACTTTGAGCAAGTTTGTGGGATGATAAAGATCAACGGTATCTTGGAAGATGCATTCATGCTCCGTCTCTTCCCATTTTCTCTCGGAGACAAGGCTAGGCATTGGGAACAAACCCTTCCACAAGGCACCATTACCTCTTGGGCTGAGTGTAAGAAGGCTTTCCTCTCAAAGTTCTTCTCTAGCACAAGAACAGCAAGGTTGAGAAGTGAGATCAGCGGCTTCACTCAAAGGCAGAATGAGACATTCAATGAAGCCATGGAGAGATTCAAAGACTATACCATTCAGTGTCCTCACCACGGCTTCAGTGAAGAGACTCTCCTAAGCACAATATACCGTGGAGCCTTACCCAAGATCCGAATGTTGCTTGACACAGCTAGTAAAGGCAATTTTCTTGGTCAAGAAGTAGAAGAGGGTATGGAGCTAATCGAGAACTTGGCATTAAGTGACGGTAACTACGCTGAAGACTATGACCGTGCACCAAGAGGATCTGAGCTAGAGTCTCACAAGAAAGAGCTTAAGTCATTGCATGAGAAGATCGACAAGTTGGTGCTTGCAAACTAGAAGCATGTACACTTTGTGGGTGAAACCGAAGAGGTCTTAGATGAGTTAGACTTGAGTCAAGAAGAAGCTAACTGGATTGCCGGTCAGAACTACAACATACCTCAAGGATATTCACAAGGGTACCAAGCCAACAACAATCTCTCTTACCGAAGCACAAATGTTGAGAACCCTAAAGACCAAGTGTACTCCCCTCAGCAAGCAAAGCTGTTTGTTCCTTATAGCAAGGGTTTTCAAGCGAATAGTGGCTTTCAAGGGCAAAGGCAAAGGAACTTCCAGGGTCAGTAGCAGCAAGGCAACAAAGGCTACACTCCTATATTTACTCCAGGCTTTGTTCCTCAACAACAACAAATGCAACCGCAACAACAAGATCCGGTACAAGCTATGTTCCAGAGTTGCTTCAAGGTCAAGCTTCAACTAATCAGAAGTTTGCCGAGATGAACAACCGCCTTGACTCCCATCTTACTGACGTCTCAACTCAGATTACAAACCTGAACAACAAGATCAAACAGTTAGAGAAGGGAAAAGCTACTACAAGCAATCAAAGCAGCTTACCGGGCAAGTGTGAGCAGAATCCCAAGGAATACGCCAATGCCATTACACTAAGAAGTGGCAAAGAACTTCCACCGCGAGTTGCTCCTAAGAACAATGAGGACATTGTAGACCAAGAGGGGGAGGGTAAGTTTTCAGCTGATGAGGAGATTAACTTTGATAATGTGTGGATTGAGAGACCAAGAAAGGGTAAAGAAGTAGCCGTAGAGAAGAAAGTGGAGCAAGCTACTAAAGAGAAAGATGTTTATGTGCCTCCAACGTATGCACCTAAGCTTCCTTTTCCTGGCCGCTTCAAGAAACAGCTGATAGAGAAGCATAGACTCTTGTTTGAGAAGCATCTAAGAGACGTTGAGATCAAGTTGCCTCTTGTGGATTGCCTAGCTATGATGCCGAAGTGTGCTAAGTTCTTCAAAGACACCCTTACAAAGAAGAACAAGGAGAGTAAAGAAGTTTTGGTGCTTAGTGAAGAGTGTAGTGCCATTATCCATAGAGAAATAGTGCCTAAGAAGCTAAGAGATCCAGGATCCTTCACCATTCCTTGTGATTTGGTCCATTGAATTTCAAGAGCTGCTTATGCGATTTGGGAGTAAGTATAAATCTCATGCCCCATTCCATTGCAAAGAAGCTCGATTTCATATGGGTCAAAGAGTGTAGGATCTCCCTTGTGTTAGCTGACAGGAGCGTGAGACTTCCAGTGGGTATGTTAGAGGATCTTCGAGTGAGGATAAGCGATGTCAATATACCAACCGACTTTGTTGTGCTTGAGATGGATGAGGAGCCTAAAGATCCGCTTATACTAGGAAGACCATTCCTTGCAACCGACGGAGCAATCATTGATGTCAAGAATGGGAAGATAGCTCTACACTTGGGCAAGGACATCAAGCTGGATTTTGATATTAATGAGGTCCTGAAGAAGCCAACCATAGAAGGACAAGCATTCTACATTGAAACGTTGGATGCTTTAGCCGACGAGTTACATGAGGAGCTAGCACAAGAGGATTACTTGAAGCTGGCATTGACTAAGGAGCCAGGGGAGTTTTGTTTTCTGAGTGAGAGGACTCAAGAATACGTTCATCTACTCGACTCTAGGAAAGTTGTGATGGAAGATGAAGGCGGATGCCTAGAGATCGATCAGGAAATCGAGAAGATCACTCGATCCAGGACAGCAATCGACAAGAAGATCGAGGAGACTGGTCGATCCAGCAAAACAATCGATGGGAAAATCAAGAGAAGCCAATCGATCAGTTCAGAGAACGACTCAGCAGCTCGATCTCCTGTTCGATCCACATCAAATCGAGTGGGTGAATCGAGTGAAGTTGCTCGATCCGGACCAGAACGAGTGGAAGATCGACTGGATGAATCGATCTCGGAGGAGACAACGGTTTAAGAAGGCAGTTTAAAGGCTCATGTCTTGGGTTCTAAGGAGGCTACTGAGGATGGGAACGTAAACAAGAGCCGCGAGGAGGACTAGAGCGAGCTGCTAGCCCCAAAGGTGGACCTAAAGGAGCTCCCAAAAGGGCTAAGGTATGCTTTCTTAGGGCTTAATGATACTTATCTCGTGATTGTGAATGAGAACTTGAGTGATGATGAGTTGCACTCACTCCTAAATGAGCTGAGAAAGTATAGGAAGGCCATTGGGTACTCTGTAATTAACATCAAGGGCCTTTGACCCATGCTTTGCACTCATAGGATTCACTTAGATAATGAGAACTCTTCTTCTATTGAACATCAAAGGCGTTTCAACCCGAATTTTAAAGAAGTAGTTAAGAAAGAGATCCTTAAGTTGTTAGAGGCTGACGTGATCTATCCAATAAGTGACAGCATGTGGGTTTCTCCTGTACACGTGGTGCCTAAGAAGGGAGGGATCACGGTCATTAATAATAATGAAGATGAATTGATTCCTACTAGGACTATAACTGGTCACCGTATGTGTATAGACTATAGGAAGCTTAATTCTGCTACTAGAAAGGATCATTTTCCTTTAACTTTTATTGATCAAATGCTTGAAAGGCTTGCTAATCATCCTTATTATTGCTTTCATGATGGTTATAGCGGTTTCTTTCAAATACCAATCCATCCAAACGATCAAGAGAAGACGACCTTTACATGCCCATATGGCACCTTCGCATATCAAAGGATGCCATTCGGGTTGTGTAACGCACCGGCTACATTTCAGCGGTGTATGATGTCGATCTTCTCTGATCTTATAGAAGAGATGGTAGAAGTGTTTATGGATGACTTCTCGGTCTATGGTGCATCCTTTTCTGCTTGTTTGTTGAATCTTTGCAAGGTACTTAAGCGTTGTGAGGAGACAAACTTGGTGCTCAACTGGGAGAAGTGTCACTTCATGGTGAAGGAAGGGATTGTACTCGGCCACAAGATATCAGAGAAGGGCATAGAGGTTGTTAAAGCCAAGGTTGAGGTCATGATGAGTCTCAAGCCGCCGGTTAATGTGAAGGGAGCGAGGAGTTTCTTAGGCCACGCAGGCTTCTACTGAGATTCATAAAGGATTTCTCCAAGATAGCAAGGCCCCTCACACGGTTGTTATGCAAGGAAGCAGACTTTATGTTTGATGAGGATTGTCTTCATACTTTCAAGACTATCAAAGAAGCTCTTCTATCCGCGCCTATAGTACAAGCACCGGACTGAACTCTACCGTTCGAGATCATGTGTGACGCGAGCGACTACGCTGTGGGAGCTGTTCTAGGGCAAAGGAAAGACTAGCGGTTGCATGTAATCTACTATGCCAGCTGTACCTTGGATGACATGCAAGTCAGATATGCTACAACCGAGAAGGAGTTATTGGCCGTGGTATTTGCTTTTGAGAAGTTCAGATCATATTTGGTGGGCTCCAAGGTTGTTGTTTACACAGATCATGCAGCTTTGAGGTACATCTATTCCAAGAAAGACACCAAGCCAAGACTATTGAGATGGATCCTTTTGCTCATCATCTCTCTAGGAGGGGATAGAGAATGGTTTTGCTCATCATCTCTCTAGGATGAGAGTCATTGAAGCTTTGCCACTTAATGATTCGCTTCCTGAAGAGCAGCTCATGATGATCACCACAGCCGTATATGAGAAGCTTGAAGATAAGTTTGAAGAGGTGTTGAGTTTTAAAGAAGAGGACTTGCCTTGGTACGCGGATATTGTAAACTACTTGGCTTGTAGAGAGGCATCTAGACCACTACTACAAGAAGAAGTTCATGAGAGACATATCTCATTACTTTTGGGACGAGCCATACTTGTACAAAAGAGGAGTGGATTGCTTGTATAGAAGATGTGTTTCAAGAGAAGAAGCTAAGGACATTCTTCTACATTGTCACGGCTCTTCATATGGCGGTCATTTCGCTTCCTTCAAGACTGCTACAAAGGTGTTACAAGCCGGTTTTTGGTGGCCATCTCTGTTCAAAGACGCTCATGAATTCGTTAAAGCTTGTGAAGCATGTCAAAGAGCTGGAAAAATCACGAAGAGGAATGAGATGCCTCAGGTGCCTATCTTTGAAGTTGATGTCTTTGACGCATGGGGGATAGATTTTATGGGTTCATTCCCATCCTCTTACGGCAACAAGTTCATCTTGGTAGCGGTTGATTATGTGTCTAAGTGGGTTGAGGCTATAGCTTCCCCAACAAACGATGCAAAAGTGGTGATCAAGCTCTTCAAGACCATCATCTTCCCTCGGTTTGGAATCCCAAAGGTAGTGATCAGTGATGGGGGCTGCCCCTTCATCAACAAGGTGTTTGAAAGCCTCTTAAGGAAGTATGGCGTGAAGCACAAGGTTGCCACACCTTATCATCCTCAAACTAGTGGGCAAGTAGAAGTCTCTAACAGGCAGATCAAGGCGATACTAGAGAGGACAGTTGGGGCTACTAGAAAAGATTGGGCGGTTAAACTCAATGCTGCTGCTAAGCAAGTGGAGTTCCCTCAGCTTAAATCAGCGAATGATCTATGGGGTCTGATCAGCCTTGATGACTACAAGGCCAACACCACCAAGATCAAGAAAGTCTGAAACCCCTTGCTGAGATACACCCTCAAACTCCTGGCGAATACTTTCAGTGAAACGTCTGCTCCCCCTACAGTGACAAATAATGAGCTTTGTTTCCTCTTCCAAGGGCTAAAGAAGATTCTATGCAATCGGGAGGAACATGATGAGCCCTTAGAGGACGGGCTTGGAGATGATGTCAACTACGGTTGCATCTTAGCCACTTCTTTGGTCAAGTACAAGGCATGGGCACTAAGGTGTAAAGCAAGGTCAGCACTCATTGGCGGCTTCCTTAAACCGATGTTTGTCCAAGCTGGAGTTCCTCTCCTTGAATTTGAACCTTGCGCAGATAGAGCATACATGGACGAGCAGTACATGCGCAACACTGATAGCTTGGGACCTACGCCAGCTCCAGGGAAGTTTGCTTACCTCTACTACGACCAAAATCATGCCAAGAAGGTTTGCATTATGCCCAACAAGGATGAGACGAGCTTAGACAGCATTGGCACCATCGAGTTTTGGCCAACGGATGAGGAGTGTATCGCAGCCCTTGGACCAACAGCAGTTCCTTCTCAGATTGCACGAGCACCCTCAGAGTTACCTCCCTCAAACGCCAAGATGCCAGCCAGCTTTTACCTCCTTAAGATCGACTTTGAACCAAGGACCAAAACCGAGAAGTTCCTTGCATCTTTGGTGGACGTTCATGAGAAGGTGAACAAGTGGCAGAGCAAGATGATCAAAAAGCTCGCCAAGAAGATCAAGCAGCTCCAAGGAAGCTCATCTGATGCGTCTTCAAGTGAAGAGGTCGAGCAGCCCGAGAAGAGGAGGAAGTCTACGGGCGGTATTGAGATCTGTGAACCGCAAGGCAGCAACCAAGCTGCAAGACTCTCTCTCCATGGACCCGCGACAAGCAAGGGCAAGGGCAAGGCAGACTCTCAAGACCCTCCTAGCAAGATCAGGAAGTCTGGAGCATCCTCAAGCTCCAGCTTAGCCAAGCTCCGAGGTACCAACAACCATCCCTTGTATATACCACACATGTTTTCTTTTTTTTGCTTTGTGTTTTGAACTCCTTTGGATTTGTTTGCCACCAAGACGGTGTCATTCAAGTTTGGGGGAGTGTGTGGTGTGTTTGACATGTTTTATTTCTTCTTATTTTCTGTTACCATCCCTTGAGTCTTGCATGCATCCTAAGGCATAGAAAAGAACAAAAAATTGGTAAAATTTTAAAAAATTTTCAAAACAATTCATGTAGTTGCATTCGAATTGTTAAGCATTTTAGGATTGAGTCTAGAATTTTAGAGCATTTAGGTTGTTTACATTCGCATAAGGGGTAAAAGATTTTCTTGAAAAGTGTTTTAAGCTCATGAATTGTTTCAAGGTCCTAGTTAGTAGTTCTTTGATGCATTGTTCACTCTTTGAAAGTAAGCTCTAACCATACTTGGATCATGTGTTTTGATTTTCATGGCTTAAGTTGAACATTCATGAATTGAATCCTATCCTAATAAGTGAGAACCTTAATTTGAATCTTTTTAATTATCATACTTATGCATTTGAAAAAGGATACATGGATCACTTTGCATATTTAGGCTTTCTTCTTCCTTTCACCACTCTCTTGTAAGCCTAAATAGATTTCCCCACCCTTACCTTACCTTCTTTTCAAGCCAATGTTCTTGTGTGTTAAATCTTTGTGAGGCCTCTTTTCGGTTGAACTTAGCATAAAGTGTTAGGTTTAGACGATATGATTAGGCTCTCATATTGATTCTACCTTCGTATTTTGAAGCTAGTTTTAGGCTTAGGATAGGGCGGGTGTTCTTGGGGATTGTTTTGTTTTGCTTCGGTTTAAAGAGTTTGATATTTGGAAGTTGAATAAAAGGGTTTAAATGGTTTTAAGTGGAAGACTTGCGGTTTTAAAAATAAAATCTCTAGTTTAACAAACAAGGTAGCTCTCAAAAGAAAAGAAAAATAAAAGAAAAAA
This sequence comes from Thlaspi arvense, assembly GCA_911865555.2. Lineage (NCBI taxonomy): Eukaryota > Viridiplantae > Streptophyta > Magnoliopsida > Brassicales > Brassicaceae > Thlaspi > Thlaspi arvense. The sequence continues at coordinate 27,874,297 of OU466860.2, forward strand.
GCCAAAAGGCCAAGTGTTTAAAAAGAAAAGAAAAGAAAAAAACTGAGTAGAGAGCTATCAAAGTAAAAAGAAAAGAGCTAAGTATATTTTCAGCCTTTCCACTAACTTAAAGAGTTTTAAAATGATGTTTTTACTTGGGTTTTGCTAGGTGAATTGCCTTGATGATAAGGGTAGTCTTTAGGAGGGTGAGCGAGCTTCAAAAGATAAGAAAAAAAGATGGGAGAGGGTTCTAGGATCTTTGATTAGTATGCATGGGTAGATGAAGGTTTAATCATGTATGCATCAATTGTCTTCACCTTTAGCATTATGTGAAAGTTCGACCATTATTTGAGATTACCCCTTGTTTGAATAACCCTTGTAAGTGAGATTGTTTTTATCTCGTAACCCTTGTCCCTTAGCCAAGTGTATCCGGTTTTAAAGTGCATAAGTGTGATTCACGGGTTGAGCTTAATGAATGTTAAAGGGTAGGATTCTTGGATTGTTTGGAATATGAGAGTCATGATTTGAAATTCATTATGTGATGAGTACGGCTAAGTTCTTTGGAGTATGAGTGTGTGCATTGCATCTTAAAATTAAGAACTAGGACCATTGAATTGATTCATTTGAAAAACACTTTTGCAAGAAGCTTAAACCCCCGTTTTTTTAAAACCTCTCTTCCTTCTTGAATTTTATTCGCTTGAGGGCAAGCAAAAGGCAAGTTTGGGGGAGTTGATATTACTATATATTCTGCATATTTTGCATGCACTTAGGATATTTTTTCATGCATTCATCTTGCATTATAGGCTAGTTTGTTCCATTTGTTGTATTTCAGGTTCTAGGTCCCTTTGCATCCGCATCTTGCATGTTTCATGCACTTTTGCATCAATATAAGGTTGTTTGGATCACTATGGAGTTTCTGAGGTTGTGTGGACGTGAGGAGGATCAGAACCAAGCTCGTCGACACTTGGAGAACTTAGCTTGGAATGCGAAGGACCCGAAATTGAGTAACGGATCGAGCAAGGCAGGTCGATCTAGACGAGATCATCCAGAAGATCAATTGGGTCCGGATCGTTTCAAAAAGGGATCGAGGATCAGATCGAGTGAGGAGATCGATCGTGAGTATGGACGTAGATAACACCATGCAGATCGAGAGCCAGATCGAGTCCTCAACTCGATCATCACAGGATTGACTCAAATATCGACCGAAGGGGGGGACTATTTAACGGTTTAGCCATTTTTGGCAAAAGAAACCATCAGTTTCTCTTATCTTCATTCTGTCTTTTACTTTTCTCTCTACCTTAGGCGATTTCGCCATTCTTGAAAATCTTAAGCTTTTTCAGTTTTTAAACCTTGAGTCTTTTAATATTAAGCAAGTTTTTCTTTAATCGCTTGTTAATCATGTTTAGTTCATCCTTTACTGCTTTTCAGTCGATCTTAATCATGTGTATCGAGTAGTCTTTTTGGGTTTTTGGGGTTGAGGCGATTCAAAGGGGTTGAAAGGGTTTAAAGCTTTGTGTTTTCTTTGTTCTTCATACCTTCTCTTATAGGATCTTGGGGTCATAAGGCTTAGAGAGCCTTGGAAAAGGTCTCTATGATTCCAGGGCTGTCTTACCTTGACAGGATTCAGATATCCTAGAAAACCAGATCCTAGAAGCTAATCTTTCCTTTCCCACACGCCATGGTTGTAAAGGAGATTAGTTAGGTCATTATTTGAAATCTGTTTTCCTTGCTCTTCGATCTTTTTTTCCACCAAACGTCATAGGTTTGGAGAAGAGATTGAGGAAGTGAACCATACCACACGCCATGGATGGTTCTTGTTTTGTTTTAAAGGCTTAGAGAAACCGCACAAGTGAGTAGATCTAAATGTTTTCAAACCAAAGCTTAAACCTTGAGACCCTTGATCATGACCCTCGACCCTAAACCCTCCTTTTAGTATATTAAAACCTCTGTTCATCATTCGCTTGTCATTTAGCTTGCATCTTGTTCATTAGAAGTCAATCGCTATAAGTTGTTTGTTAGATCGATCCATTCTGCTTGATCCAATGCCCGATCCAGTGGTCGATTCACTGGTCGATTTTTAGTTCTTAGTAGCTTTGCATTTTTAATTATCTGCTTGTTCCTAGTGGTAGTTAACCCTCTTCCAGGGATTTTAAAATTGTTTTGCATTGCATTAGATTGTTGCATTTAGTTTTCGTTGACTTCACCAATCATTTATCCATTTCGCTTAGATTTGCTTCATCTTTGCATTCTTAGTGGCTCTTCCTGCATCCTATGTTGGATTGATTCCTCTTGCACACTATACTACATCTATATGTTGCTTGAGTTTTGATAACCTCGTGCTTGCATCACTAAAATCCTGTTATCAGAAAAGAAAATAAAAAAGTCGATAAGGACACCCTGAAAAAAACAAAGAGGGAGGAGTCGACGAAGGGAAGAAACAATAAGGGAGATGTACCAAGATTGTCTGTGTATTTAGGAGCTTAGAAGGAAGGTAATCTATAATTTCTTTGATTGGTACTCCCTCGATGACACCGCCTGCTTAAATGTTGAAGGGGCCAACGACGAAGAATTCAAATTTCTCTAATGGATGCTGAATTGTAACTTAGACCATTGCTAAGTTTGTGGTAGGTATACTGACATACTATCTATTATTGATCATGTGGTATGTGGATTCAAGAGTGTTGGTCAATGTAGTGTTACAAAGAGTTGATGAGTTCCTATGTTTTCAAACCTCGACTATGTACTTAGTAATTTTTTTGAGGACTATGTACTAAGTCTACATGAGTTAATGTGTTGCATTTTTAAGGCTTTTTAACCCAAGGTTTTCAAAAAAAATTTGAGACATAGTGTGTTTTTAGAATTTTTAGTTCTTTTACCGAGTCACTTTGGAGAAAATAAGTTATTTTGGTTGCAAACTCACATATGACGATATATAACTATGGAGAGATATCTAAAGGTTGACATTAGTTAAAGCACTTACCACCCATGGATTGAGCTGAATATTTGGCACCAACTAGATCTTTGAGTTAGTTGTCATTTAGAATTGGTTTAAAATCAAATGCAACAGTGAGATCAAAAGTTATGCAAGTTTTCATGAAGACAGTCCAATCTGGTGAGCATATGAAGCATACGCGGAAGGAGTCATCGGATTGATCGATCGATCCAACATCAAAAATCAATCTCGTGAATTTTGGGATCGATCGATCCAAACTCATATTGATCAATCCCATCCCAAAACAAAAAAAAAGGCAATATCTTATTTTGCCTCGTAATCGTCCTAACTCAACTTATCTCGATCTTAGCTTCATTTATACATTATTTTAGCCACTTTTGAATTTTTGGAAGCTTTAGAACCTTTGGAAAGAGGAATCTCTAACTCTACATAACTTAAGAAGTTTTTCTAACTCGTTTGGATTTCTTATTTATTTGATTATTAGTTTTTCTTCAGCTCTTTGCCGTTTGTGTGCTTTCATGTTTGTGTAGTTTTATAGTTAGGTTTATTGTTTAAAGGTAGTTTTGTGAATCATCGAATCATTCATAAAATGAGATTTACCATCTATTGTTGAAATCAATTGTTGATCTCGTTGCTATATCTTGATTAGCTATCTAGTTTATGATCTTAGACTGTTTGACACCCCATAATTGTTTGTTTAAAAATCAGAAAGAACATAGATAAGCAGATTGTCATTCGCCAACGAAAGTTAATGTGTGATCTATGAACAAATTGTTAATGTCTGTTTATAATTCTAAGTTCAAACGATATTTAGAACCTTAGATTTTTAGATAAAGTGATTGATACCACTAGGTCTGGATATATTATATGTTAGATCTTGTTCGATTTAGTATTCGCTTTGATTTAATTCCAAAAATAATTGAATATCCGTAAAGTTTTAGAGCAAATCAAATAGTAAAATATAGTATTCGTAAAAAACAGAGAAAAATCACAATTATTAAAATATTGAAGGATTACTATTAATACACTTTTAAAAAGGCGTTTGGACTAGAACAATTGAAATCTTTTTTTATTACTGAACTAACTTAGCGTACTTATAATCTCCTTTTTGCCTTTGATAACAAAAATGATATTTACGATTGTGCCATTACTTTTTTTCTACCTAACCGAGTTATTTGATGGTAGACTTATCTAGTTCTGGTCAACGACTGGTAGATTTGTTTTTATCTGGTAGATTTGTTCCGTTTGCTAGACTTGTCGTTGACGATGAAGTACTTACGACGTAGAAATTTTTTAGGAACGGTAGAGTTTTTTCAAAACTGGTAGACTTAAAAATAAGTTGTGGTAGATTTTTTGTTATCGACCCTTCGCTGAGGGAAATCCGTGGTGATTGGTTGACTTTTTCTGTTTGTTGACTTTATATGACGGTAAATTTGTTGGTGAAATTGGTAGATTTATTTTGCATTTAGTAGATTTATTTGTTGTGGTGGTAGATGTTTTGATCATCTTGGTAGAGTTCGTTTGCATTTTCTGAACATGGTGCTGTTTACTTGGTGGTAGAGTTATTGCATTGATGGTAGAGTTTATTGTTGTAGTAGATTTACTTCATTGTTGTTATAGATTTACTTCATTTTTGTAGTGGTACAGTTATATTTTCTATAATTACTAAAATAACATCATTGGTAGATTCATCGTGATTGCATGATGGTAGACTTATTATGTGTTGGTAGATAGTTGACTTTTTAACAAATCATGATTGCGTAGTGGTAGACTTGTTATGTGGTGTTGGACGGTGAAGAATGTTCAAATCGAATGTTGATCAGTGGAATGTTGAAGTTCAACGTGATAAGAAGGTAAACATCATAATGAAGAGATTTAACCTATATTTCGATTGTTGAAGACCCATTCATTACATCGGAAAATTTTAATTAAGTACACACAGATGCAGTTCTTAAAGAAATGTAGAGATGTTCACTGAACGAAGTAAATAGAGACAGAGGCAGCGATCCATAATACACAGTAGAAAATAGACGCTATTAGAACTCAAATCTAAGCAGGTTGTACTGTAGGAAAAGGTAGCAGTCGTCGCAACACATTAATGAGTGTTTGAACTTGCAGCTTGGAAAATCTTCTACTTTGAAAACATTGGGCAACAGATCTACAGTAGCAGTTTGTATTTTCTTCTTGGTTCGAGAAACCTCTTCACCTAGTTTGATAATGTAGGGCAAACGTGATCTCCACCCTACAATTATTTCCATCATCTCTACTTCTATTGGATAGTGGCCATATGCGGTTACGATAACAGCGACCATCAATATTGCTTTGTCTATCCCGGCTTTGGAAGCCGTGTTGAAAAGTCTGAGCAAAATTTAATCGTCGTGGGATATAGCTATTATCTTCATCCCGTGCATCGTGAGGATTCTCGGATGAGAGAGCCAAATTGAAGAAGCAATGAAAGCGGTCGAGCAGAGTTCTATCAGCAACAAAGTCTGATTGGTTTAGTGCTTCCATTACATATAGTTATTTTAATGTTGCGTTTAGTTTTTTTGACGCACATGCTGCACGACATGCATCCTTAGCAGAAACTCGTCCAACTCTCTAAAGAATCGGCCCAAGTAGGTCTCTTATTTGGTGGAGTCGATCGTTTGTTTCTATTTTGTGCTGATACAAAAAGAATATAGAGAAGAGGAAAAGTCAGAACTTCAGATAAAGTTAATCCTCCATCTATTAACCAACTAATCCACCACAACAGATTAAAAACAGAGGTGCAGAAAGCTTAAATCTACCATAATGAGAAGCAGTATATCTATCAAAGCAGTTTATTAACAGACCTAGAGATAACGTAAATCTACCATCAAGAGACCTTGTATAAGTACCACACACAATCTGGCGAACTGATTTGACGATAATCTCTAACTATAACCTACAACAGATTCGAATTAGCCACAAAAGTGGAGGTAGTTGGCGGACAAAAAGGAAGAGGAATACATTCTTAAGTTAATGGATTGGGAGGCGGCAATAATGATATTGGCCAGGTTGGAATCAGCACAAGTTAGAAGTGTGAGAATCGGGTAGAGTGAAGTTGGCGACGTCAGGTAGAGTGACTGAGGCGGTGGAGTACCCGGAGAGAGTTATGTCGACGGTAGTGGCAGAAGATTTAGTTGGGAGAGGAAGAGTAGTCGATGGCAGAGTAAACTAAAAGGTTGTAAATAACCAAAAAAAATATATATACTAAATAATAACAAAAATTTGGGACCACACATCACACAATTATTTTAAGCACTCACACTCTAGGGTTGCTGCAATCTTCTTCTTCCTCTATTCATCGATTCTACATCATCTCTCGATCTTCTTCTTCCTCTATTCATCGATTCTACATCATCTCTCGATCTTCTTCTTCTTCTATTCAATACTCATTTGGAGGTTCTTTCATTGATTTATTAAGGTCTTGGTTTAGCCATATGGAACAAATTATTTTGGTTTGTGGAAAATGAAGTTTTCACAAAAATCGATGAAGGTTTGGCATAGACAAGGGAAATGGATGTCGAATATCATTGGAAGGTGTAGCTATTTCCTCCCAAAGATGCCACTTTGATGGATACAATCGCCTCCTTAAAACCGTCCCGCCCCCATGGATAATACTCAAAAGCTTCGTCGTCTATAACTCTCTTAGCGCAGTTAAAAGGAAGTTGACTATTCTGATTAATATCAAATATCCCAATGCGCAGTACGAATAGCAACGCAAGCACCTTCTTCTTCTAATATGACCAAGTTTTGCATCTTCCAAATACCTCAATCAACTCATACCAATTTTGCCCTACACCAGCATTCACGCCAAGCTCTCCCTAGAACTCGTTATGATTTATCTCCCACGGCTCATTCCCATTGGGCTGACAGTTTAGCCCGATTATCTCTTCAAACTCGTGGAGCAAAAACCGCACTGGACACCTACTGAGAAGTGCCCAAATCTTGTAACTTTGATCAATAGTCAGTTAGTCTGTTACCATGTTATGGACCATTTTTGCTGCCCATACGTACGCCTTCTCTGCAAGGCTCAATACTACTCCTACATGAGAACTGTTCCTTATGTCATTATAGCCATCCTCGCTAACAGCCTCCTTCAACATCGCAAAACCCATCAAATGACAATAGTTATTCAAACTTTTCTTCTGAATAGGAGATTTCCCCAGGGGAAACAATCGGGGTGGGTATTTCAGCTTCATCGCACTTGTAGACGCCATCCACTAAGCTGCAAAATTATAACACATATATCATAAACAACTCTACCAACATAGAGCAAACAAGTCTACCAACACATAGCAAACAAACAAGTTTACCACCACAGAGTTTACCACCAAACGTCTGAACCATCAAGTCTACCAACACGTTTATCATTGCAAAACAAGTCTACCAACATGTTTTACATCACAAAACAAGTCTACCACCAAAACAGCATGTCCTTAACATGAAGTCTACCATCAATACACAACAAATTCAACAAATGTACCATAACACCACCTCGACATTCACTGAAAACGGAAAATTAAAATCTGGTTACCTTTTTGCTGTTAACTTTTTTAGTATTCACTGGTTTCCGTCGCCTACTTGTTGTCGTCCTCACCATATTTCTGTTAAATAAAAACATTAGCCCGTTTAGAAACTTAATCAACAAATAAGTCTACCAAAATAACAAATGCGACCAATGAAAGCAGATAAGTCTACCAATAAAAAGTCTGCCATCAAATAAGTCTATCCAGTTACTTTTTCCACGCTTTACTTTGTCTATCCTCACCGGATTTCGTCGCCTTCTTCTCCTTGTCCTCGCCGGAATTCTGCTAAATAAAAACACAAGTCCGGTTATAAATTTCCACAAAAACTCTAGATCTACAAATCTGAAACCAATGTTACCATCAATCGGCTACTCCGACAAGAAAAACCTTAGATCTACAAATGGAGTCAATTCGACGATGATGGATGAAAGGACTTACTCAAAATTCAATAGCCACGAAACGAAGCAGTCGTCGAAAAATTATTTCGCCATAAAATGAAGCATTCGCCGCCGTTTGTCGTAAGGAGGCACTACCGTCGTCTCTAGGTAAACACCGCAAAGGAAACATCAGGATTTGCCTGTCGGAGAAGAGAGGTCTAGGGATTTTTATCCCGTGGCGGCGAAAGTGAAATAATTTTTGGGATGAAAATTTTTTTTTATTTTATATTTTGAATTATTTGTTAATTTCTAATTTATTTTAATTAAAATTTATTTATTAATTTCTCATTTTTTCCTAGAATGATAATATGGTTATTTTATAGTTCTTTTGGATCATATGATCTTCTACAAATTTATTAAGATTATTATAGTTACACAAACATGAGAGAGTTAGTCTAGTCAATACCCTATTAAGTAAGGTTATTCTGAATAAATAACTCTTATTATATTCTAAAAAATAAGATATCTAATCTGATCTATATAATAATAAATATATTATATTAATACATATTTAATTATATATATATATACATAGTAGAACGTTGTATTTTATTTTTAAACATACAACTTCAATCTTTAAAATTGCGATTACTTTAGCTTTTTTCACGATTTTAATTTATATTTAGAGTTTATTACCTAAAGTAATCTTAATAAATAGGGTATTTACTATATTAACTCTAACCAGATTAACCTTAATAAATTTGTAAAATACCATTTGAGACAAAATATTTAAGAAATAACAAGTTTGCCATTCTAGGAATAAAATGATTATTCAGTAATAAAGATAAAAATAAAATAAATCAGTAATTCTAGAAAAAAAATAAGATTAAAAGAAATAGAGATTAAAATTGTAATAAGAAAGAAAAAAAATCATTTGCTAAAAAAAAAAAAACTTGCCGCTACGGAAACCCTAGATCTCTCTTCTGCGACGGGCGATTCTGGAGTGGAGGAAATTCGCTTTGCTGCGACGGGCGATTCTTTCGTGTGTGGCATATAGTCATTGACGATGGCGGCGTCTCATAAGCAGCGATGGCGGCGGCTCTTTCGTTTCGAGTAAGTGGTTTCATCTTCGATTCAAGTCGATTTTTGTAGATCTAGGGTGTTATCGGAGTAGTGGATTCACGATTAAACTCGATTCAAACTGATTTCATCTTTCATTCAACTGGTTTCATCTTTGATTCAACTGGTTTCGGATTAAAAAAGTTTTGGATTAATGGTGACCGTGAACCATGGATTTTTATTTATTTGCAGTACAACAACGACTACGATGATGGAATCCAGTGATTATCGAAACTTGAACCGCGAAAAGGTAACCGGATGAAAATGTTTCCGTTTTCAGTGAATTATCGGGGAAAAACCTAGGTGCCATATGGTAGATTTGTTATCATATAGTTGATAATGTGATGGTAGACTTTTAATTGTCTAACCACGCTATTTCATTGTATTTAGTAGAAATCCGGTGAGGATAAGGGCTGGATCCGGTGAGGAAAGGCGGAATCTGGCGGGGATACGGGCGGAATCCGGTCAGGATAGAGAAAGGTAACATGAACTGTGGCTTGTTCTTTTATGGATTATTTAATGTGACGGTAGATTTGTATAAATTATGGTAGAATTGATAGATGGTAATTCTTAATGGTTTTTGGTGGTAAACTTGATGATTTGTTGTGATAGACTTGTTATGTTAGAGTTTTGAAGCTCTTGTTGGTGGATTTAATGATTGAGGTACTTCATGGTATACTTAATGTTTAACTATTTTTGTGGTTGTAGACTTGATAAGTTGTCTTGGTAGACTTGTTGGTGGAGTTTATGGTTGTCGAGTATTGGTGGTAGACTTAATGTACAACTATTTTGTGGTGGTAGACTTGTTGGTGGAGTTTATGATTATTGCGTGTTAGTGGTAGACATATTGGATGACATACTTTAGTTTTGGTGGTAGACTTGATAAGTTAGATCTATTGATATAGTTGGTTGCTTTCGTTTGGTGGTAGACTTAATAGATGACTTATATGTAATTTATTGCAGCTCAGTGGATGGCGTCTTCACGCGAGGAGGAGCGGAATTACCCACCTCGATTGTTTACCCCAGAGAAATTTCCTATTCAGAAGAGGAGTTTGAACAACTATTACCATTTGACAGATTATGGGATGTTGAAGGAGGTTGTTGGCGAGGATGTCTACAATGACATACAAAACAATTCTCAAGTAGGAGTGGTATTGAGTCTTGCAGAGAAGACGTACATATGGACCGCAAAAAAAGTCCATAACATGGTAACAAATTAACTGGCTATTGACCGAAGTTAGGAGATTTGAGCACTTATCGGTGGGCGTCAAGTGCAGTTTACACTCCACGAGTTTGAGGATATAACCAGGCTCAACTGTCAGCCCATCGGGGACGAGCCGTGGGACATAGATCACAACGTGTTCTGAGGAGAGCTTGGCATGAATGCAGGGGTAGGGCCAAATTGGCATGAGCTGGTTAAGGTATTTGGAAGATGCAAAACTTGGTCGTATCAGCAGAAGAAGATGCTTGCGTTGCTGTTCATCTTGCATGTTGGGATATTTGATATTAATCGGAATAGTCGACTTCATTTGGACTGTGCGAAGAGAGTTATTGATGACGAAGCTTTTGAGAGTTATTGATGACGAAGCTTTTGAGAGTTATTGATGACGAAGCTTTTGAGAGTTATCCATGGGGGCGGGTCGGTTTTAAGGAGATGATTTTGTCCTTCAAAATTGCATCTTTAGGGGGAAATAGCTACACCTTCCATGGATGTGTGCATTCGTTGCTTATATGGGTTTATAAGTCGGTTCCAATATTGGGAGAAAATTTTGGCAAACTTGAGAACAATCCGCTTATTTTACTGTGTCCTCTAGTTCGGTGGCTTTCGAGTAGGGACATATACACTCTTGAGAAAGTTTTGGAGGAAGAAAGAAGTAGAACCGAAAACAATAAGGTATGTTTTCTTACATTTTTGTATTTTGGTAGAGTTATAGCCTTAGTTATGGTAGAAATATTATAATAATTGTGCTTCTGATGGTACATATAAAATTCACTTATGGTAGTTTTGATTTAGATTATATGTTCTATTAGACTTATGTATGTCGTGGTAGATATTTAAGTATTACTGATAATTGTGCTTATGATGGTACATATAAAACTCACTTATGGTGGATTTGATTTTAATTAATGGTAGAGTTGTTTTAGATTACATGTTGTCTTAGACCTATGTCCAAGGAGAAGGAGAAGGGGAAGGAGAAAGAGAAAGATAAGAGGAAGGAGAAGGATAAAGTGAAGGAAATGGTAAAGGAAAAGGCGAAGGAAAAGGTGAAAGAGAACGAGAAGGATAAAGAGGGTGAAGAGGAGAGCGATCCTGAATTTATAGGGACGCATTTGAAGATGCGTAAGGGAGCAAGTGCCGAGAGGAATATGTCCCCTATTGAAAAAAAGACTTAGTCTACCGAGGCTAAGAGAAAGGATAAGAAGGAGGAGAAGAAAAGGACGAAGGAGATAGGAGAGGATGTGAGTTGTAAGGAAATATCAGATAGTGAAATGTATTTGCCAGTTGGGAAATGTGCTGATTAGGTTCGAAAGACGAGATGGGTTTAAGGAGATTAGCAGCAGAAGGGAGAAAGTAGTGCATTGTTACAGGCCGTGCAGCTTTTGATGTCCAAAGTTGAAGCCATTGACAAAAGGATTGACTCTATGGTGGAGAAACGTGACAGCCCTATCAAGGAAGCTGAAAAAAATACCGCCGAAGACGAAGATGCTGAATCCAATGCTAATCCCTCACCGGATGGTAAGGATCAGGTACGCAAGTCTCTCTTCTTGTAAAAGAAACTTACACAAGTTACTTGGATTATCTGAAGATGTCTATGGTGGTTTTTGTCTTTCATTTGTGTTGGAACCTAGAAAATTGAACATTTTCGGGTTTTTTCTGACGGTAAACTTTTACTAGTAACTTTTGAGTGACAGTAGACTTTTATTTTGAAGTTTTTTCTCTTTATAAGTTTGAATTTTCGTTATATCTCGAATATGCACTCATTTATATATGTTCTGCAGCCAATGACTAAGACAATTGCGTATGATTTGCAAAAACATTAAAAAAAACTATTAGACTTTAATTTCTTAACAAAAAAACTTTTATTGCTTAACTAAAACACATTTATTTGTTTTAATTGGGTGTTGCTCGAGTACAGTCGTGGATGCTTGAGATACAGGAAACCTCCGATCCAGAGTTTCAATCATCAAGGGTGGCTAGAAAGCCAAATATGAGTGGGTTTATTGGGCGTAAAGTTAAAACAGAACCGCGTTCACCATCAGTTCATGATACAAAATCGAAACCAACAACGCAAATCAAAGAAGAAAACTTCGTTACACCGGGTTCAGGAGAAAAAATAAAGATACCAGAACTGATCGACGAAGTTGATGACGCACTTCTGAGAGCTGTGAATGACCTTATGGCAGTCTCTACCAAGATTTGCCAACAAACCATCCTAAAGCCTAGGAAGCACACCCTTGCTGCCACTCAAATCTCACCATTCAAGGGGAGTTCTGTGGTACAGAGAATTATGGGTAATGTTACTCCTTCGCAGACCACATATAACCTATTTGACGAGGTGGACCGACGCAAATTGGAAACACTGCTGGAGTACATCAAACAAGACTTGTAAGTTCTATCTATTTTCAGTAACACTAAAGTCCCTAGGAGATGTAACAATCCAAAACATCTCACTCTCCTATTGCTTTTCTATAGGGACAACCCGTTTGAGATGTCATATGTCGGGGTTGATTTTTATATTACGCTTATGACCTCCAAAGAAATAGAGTGACGAATACAGATGGTTGACTGGCAAGATATTGTTATTTAGGTTGTACATTATTTTTATGTTCGGTAGATTTATACTAACCATTGCAGCAGATTTATCTAGATTTAACTGCTCGCTTAGCAGTAGACTTACTTAGTGGTGGCAGTAGACTTATTTAACAAGTTAGTGGTGGTAGAGTTAATTGTTCGCTTAGCAGTAGACTTATAACTTTGGAGCTATCTATGGAAGACTTACTAAAAATTGGTGGATTTAAAATTGATAGACTTAGTTAACTTGTATATCCGATGGTACTTAACAACTTATCATGTACTTTCATGTATTTTCAGCAAATGGCATCTGGATTTGATATGTTTCAACATCGGTCCTTCCTAGTTCCATCTCCTTTTCGGAATGGCAGAGTTGCATTCCTCGATCCATTCTTTGGATATTTATGGCGCAGAGATTATGAGAAAAAGTTCGTACCTGACAAGAACAATTAGATCTTCTCAGAGTGATATTTGAACATAGCAAATAGCATATTCCGTGATTTCCCTTGTCCGCCAAAGAAATGGGTGGACGATGTTGACTACTTGTACATCGCCCACAACACCGACAACAGACATTGGGTGGTTCTAGAAGTGCATTTTGCTAAGAGAAAGATTAGGATTTTTTTTAGCGTGCTCTGGTTATATAGTGACAAGTTCATTGAAGACTCAGTTAAGCCTTATGCAAAGCTGATTCCTTTGTTGTTGAAGCAAATAGCACCACCTGAGAAGAGGGCAGTAATGAGTGACCAATGCTTCAACGCATACAAGTTAAAATCAGCTCTGCAGAATAGATGATACAAGAGTTTTGGGGCTCTTGATTCAATCACATAAGCTTGTACTAATCAGTTGTAGTATAGCATAGGGTTTTATCAATCCAAAAAGGGAGAATGAAGCAGTAAGAATGCAATAGAGATCCTAAATTAAGCAGATATAGATAGTTTTAGAAGCCTAACAACCTAAATGAGCAAGCAAAGAAGCAAAAGAAAGCAATTAAAGAGCAGTAATGGCAAAGAGAAACAGAGCATAAACAGAGTAAAAGCTGAACTAAAACAGAGTAAAAACTAGACTACAAAGATTAAAAGATGGTTCAAGATCAAGGCAATGGTGATAGGGTGATTCATGTTCATGTCTAGGGTGATCAAAACAAGCAATTCTAAACACTCAACCTTAGGTAAGGAACACTAATATAGACTAATCCAATCTCTTGGCATTAATCTCTTTTCTAATCATATATTCAAGATAAATCTCTTTACTCAAACACATAATCATGAAGCATTAAAATCAAGTTCCATAAAACCAATTAGCATGCTAGACATCTAATCTCTTAGGCTAGGTTTACTAATCTCTTATATGATATATCAAACATCAACTCACATTCTTATGCATAATCAATGTCTAAAGGCAATTTCTCATCAATATGGTACTAAGAAATAAGCACATTCAAGCAAGAAATGATAGATGCAAAGACTCATGATTATCAAAACACCATTTTCAAGCATTGAACTTAATTCAGGAATTTCATCAAACACTTGGTGTGCATGTGAAAACCTAAAATCAACTTCTCCAACAAAGAGGTACTAGGCATTAAGCACAATCATATAAGAAAGGGAATGAGAAGATGTAAGCCCTAATCAACCTAAACAATCACTAAAATCACCCTATCTGCCCTAATCTCAAACCCAAAGCAAACTACTCTCTAATCATAGTAAAAACCATCAAATCTATGAAAAAAACATAGTTAATCATGATTAGAAAGACAAAAGATTAAGGGAAATGCAAACATTTATTGAAATAAGCAAAGATTCAAGTTACAAAATCAAAAAGCTAAAACAAAGAAGAAGAGACTGTTGGATAAAGAGTTGTTCCCAAAAATTAGGGATTTTAAGTATTTATAGGAGTCTCAGCAAAAATGGCAAAATCGTAAATAAATGGTCTTTGGTCTGGGTCAACATCGATCAGTTGCATCGATCAGTGTTGATCGATGTGAATCCTATCGATGGGCTTCTGCTGGTCGATGCAGGTTGAGCGGTTTCACGAAAATTGCGATATCTGTTGAACGGCATATCAGAATGACCTGAAACTATGTCCTCCTGAAAGCTAACTCACGTGGCTAAAACTTGCATTAAGAGTTAAGATGCTGAATAGAGACAGAGGCTACTCGTCCGAGCTGATCTTCAAGCGGGTCAAGATTAACGGTAAAAACTCTAGATGGATATGTGTTCACTTTATTTGCCGTAACTCTTCAACCACTGATGGGAATGACTCGAAACTAGAACCAAACGAAATCTAACTAAAGTGGGTACAAAGTTGATGAAGGACGCCGAAGCCAAATCGGAATGCAAACACCTCATCTGAGGTGATCTTCAGTCCGTATGAATCTTATCAGCCAGGAAGGTGATCGATACAGTGACCGAAATTAACTCGGCGCGTTTGTATCGATCACTCCTGATTGATACTGATGATCGATATACTCGTATCGGTCACTTCATGATCGATGCTCCTGAACAAAAATCTTGTATCGGTTATTCCTTGATCGCTGCTCCTGACCGAAAATCTTGTATCGGTCACTCCTTAGTCGATAGCCTCCATGCACAGACCGATAGGGGTTGAGCGGTTTCACGAAAACTTCTGTAACATTCTAACTACTGATGGGAATGACCTGAAACCAACTCCAGGCGCAAGCTAACTCACGGGGGGTTACAACATTGCTGAAGACTGTTGATACTGAATCGTGTTAGAGCTGCTTTGTCCGAGCCAGTTTTGTCAGGTGAAGTTTTTGGCCCCTTAGACAAGGTGCACCTTCTTCTTGGCTCTTTTCATGTCTTGTGCTGCACCCACCATCATCTCCCATGCTCCTTGTAGCTCAATGAGTACCTGTAAACATCTTTTATGCAAAGAATATGCAAACTACACCCTAAATGTAACCTAAGTCTAAAAGAAGAAGAAAATGGGACAAAGGATAAGGAAAACATACAAAAGAGAACCAAAACATGCACTAAATGCAAGCCTAAATGATGTAAATACTAGAGATATCAACAGACAAACTGGAGACTGTGGGGTGTATACGTTGAAGTAAGTGCTTAGCTCTAGGTCATTTTTGGGAGCCGCTCAGAGACAGCAACATGCCTGGGATTCGCCTGAAACTTGCTGCAGAAATGTTCGATGAAGCGGACGAGGAGTACAACTTCCAACGATCTGATCCTAACCCGTGTGGTGAGTGGGAAGATAAGTTTCCACTACAGACAGGATCAGTGAAATGATGAAGCCAGTGTTGTTTTCTTGAGGGGTTTGCAGACTCAGATGTTTTTCATGGGTTACGGCTGCTATTTTTTTTGTTTAACTTGTACTAAAGTTAATGATTCGGTGTTGCAGCATACTTATTTGAGGGAAATATCTATATGTATTTGTTGTAGTGGTAGATTTAAATACGATGTTGCAACAGATTTATTTGGGAGAAGTATCTATATATTTTTCGTAGTGGTAGATCTAAATTCTGTTTTGCAGCATACTTATTTGAGATTAGCAAAAATACTCTTAGACTTATTACTATGGTTCTTAAATAAACAAACAAGAAATGCAAACATATTAGTATGGTTCTTACATAATCACAAAATGCTTATTACTCTCACACTTATTAGTATATGAAATTTAAACAAAGAACTCGTAATAGTTACTTAAGGCAAGTAGCCCGATTATGACCAACTTCCTTACACATGGTATATTTGTGGTCCTTCCTAGGACGTTTCTTCGCCATGGCCTTTTCAAGAGCATCCTTAAAACGTGTTTTCTTTGGCCTTCCAGGAAAGTTACGCATTGTAGGTTGGCGACTTCATCAGGCAAAGGTAGGGCAATATCTCGTGGCATTATACAACCTGAGTATGCATTGCACAAGTATGTCGTATGATAATACAGATTACAAAGGGAGATGGGTGTTGGTAGATCAGGGCTTTTCTGAGTCTTCTTGAACTCTTCAGCTGCTGCAATGGCATGGACACAAGGAATTTTATCTTAATCAAACCTGTGGCAAGTACATGTTTTCAGCATCAGGTTAACTACGTGCAATACTGTCCTAGATGTCACTTGCGTTCGATGAGCATCTATCTCTTGGACACCCAACTGCTTAGCATCTTCAACTCTAACCTGTTCTGTACAAACAAATCTATCATAGTGAAAATAAATCTACCTCTACCATAATGAAAACAAATCTACTAAAGTGAATCTACCTAACTAAAACAAATCTACTATACCGAAAAAAAATCTACCACATATAGATTAACTTTAACCTGCAGCAAGTCTTCGACTCCTTTTGTGAGATATGTTTGCATCTGAGCAGCATTTCTGCATCTTTTCGTCAAAAGAATCCTGATATCTTCTAAAAGTTCAACAATAGGCTTACTTCTTCCACTGGTCAGAACCTTATTAAGTGATTCTGCTATATTACTGGTTGTGAAGTTGTATCTATCCCCTTGGAAATGAGCGCGACTCCACTTACATACACCGGATTTTTCCAAATAACTGAACAGCTGCAGATGTATAGCCTGAATCTGTGCGTAATATGCATTAAACTCTGCTTCTGTATATGTTGTAGTACCCTTCTTTAGAAGCCCAAAACTGTTTCCCCTTTTGAATTTCAACAAATAGTTTTTATAGAGATGATATGTGCAAATACCCCGCTTTGCTAGAGGGTAAACCTTCCCTATCGCCTTTCCTATTGCTCTGTGTCTATCAGAAATAATGCTTAGTCTCTCATCATCAGGTATCACACGGTATAGCTGTCTAAAAAACCACTCCCAAGACTCGTCATTCTCAGTATCAACGACACCAAAAGCTATAGGAAATATATTAAAATTTCCATCTTGGGTTGTTCATATTGCTGCATATTTCATGTGTTTTGCATGCATATAAGGTAGTTTCTCATGCATTTACCTTGCACATTAGGCTAGTTTGCATCACTTTAGGTCTTAGAGTACTTTTGCACCAGCATTTGCATGTTTGTTGCATTTTGCATCGCATTCAGGTTGTTTTCGGCTACTTTGGAGCTATGGAGGATTCGTGGACATGCTAAGGCTCGTGAGGAAGTTTGTGGACACTTGGAGAAATCAGGATTGCATGCTAAGGGCCCGAGATCGAGTAGCGGATCGAGCATGGCAGGTCGATCTAGACGAGATTGACCAGAAGATCGAGTGACCTGTGTCAATGCGAAGAGACTGATCGAGGCGACGATCGAGTGAAGAGATCGATCAAGGAGTAAGGACGTAAATGACGCCATGCAGAGCGAGAGTCGGATCGAGTCCACTACTCGATCCTCCATAGATCGACCCCAAGATCGGATAAAGCACTCGATCCACCGAAGAAGATCGAGACACAGATCGAGCTAAGGCCACGATTTCCGAAGACGATCGAGCGAGATGGCCGATCTCGAGGTCGATCCCAGGCTACTTTAACCGAATTTGGCATCTAGCGATGGGGGGGGGGGGGGGGGGGGGGGGGGGGGGGGGGGGGGGGGGGGGGGGGGGGGGGGGGGGGGGGGGGGGGGGGGGGGGGGGGGGGGGGGGGGGGACCATCGAGCAGTTTGGCCCATTTTGGGAAGGCGGCGACTCTACCTTTTGACACATGCTTTTCCATTATTGTTTTCTATCATCTATCATCTTTTTCTCTGGTTTTTGAAGGTGATTCCACCATTGTTAGAGTTGGAGTTTTTCTTACTTTGTTCTTGAATATTGAATCTTTTAAGTTTAAAGCAATCGTTTTTCATGTTTACTAGATCATCTTCCATGTTTTATTCGGTTTATTTCATGTGTATTGAGTAGTATCATTGGGTTTTCGGGGTTGGGAAGATTCAAAGGGGTTTAAAGGGATTAAAGCTTGGTGTTTTCTTGTTTTTGATTACAACCTCTTCTAGGATTCGAGTGCTTAAGGCTTAGAGAGTCTCACGCCAAGATCTCTATGATCCAAAGGGCCTCTTACCTCGACAGGATCCAGAAGTCCTGGAAAATCGAATCCTAGAGGCTAGTCTACCTTTCCCAAATGCCATGGTAGTTTAGGGGACTAGTTAGGTCAATATTTGAAATCTATGTTTTATGCCTTTCAACATCTTTTTCTACCAAACGCCATGGGTTTGGAGAAGAGAATGAAAGAGTTATCCATACCACACACCATGGATGGAACTTGTTTTGTTTCCAATGCCTAGAGAATCTCACAAAGTGAGTAGATCTAAAGTTTTCAAACCAAGCTTGAACCTTTGAATCCCTTGAACATGAATCTCAACCCTGGACCCTTCTTTTTAGTATTTTCACATCTCTGTTAATCATTTTCTTGCTATTTGTTCGCATCTTGGTCATTAGATTCATTTCTGTTCGAACAGTTAGTAAATCGATCGTTGTTGCTCGATTTAGTGGTCGATCATGTGGTCGATCTACTAGTCGATTTTTATTAATTCATAGCTTTGCATTTTAATCATTTTGCTTGTTCCTCGTGGTAGTTAACTCGCTTATAGTATTTTTAAAATAGTTTTGCTTCGCATTTGATCGTTGCATCTAGTTTTTAGGGATTTTACAAATCATTTGTCATTTGCTTAGCTTTGCATAACCTTTGCATTCTCATTGCACTTTCTAGCTCCTAAGTGTGGATTGATACTCTCTTGCATTCTATACTACAACACATAGGTGCTTGAGTTTGATAACATTCTTGCATCATCACACTCACACAACACACATACAAAAAGCTTGTTATCAGTTGTTGCGATGAGTAGTGTACCTTTGTATTTCCCATGGAAGAACGTCCCATCTACGATAACAACTTTCCTCATATAGGGGAACCCCTGTATGCTTGCCCCAGAAGCGAGGAACAAAAACTTGAATCGATCCTCCTCATCCACTTCAAGCTTTATAAGTGTCCCTGGATTAGCTCGCCTAATCATGTTAGGTACCTAGGAAGTTGTTCGTACCCACTCTCAGAAGTTTCACTTACTAATTCTCTTGCATACCGTAAGGCACGGTGGGCTTTCCAGTAGTCCACCTGTAAAGGATTATCATGAAGGCAACACACCCATTACTATAAAAGTATCTCATACAAAAATCTGCCACTGTTGAAAACAAAATTCTACCATGAAAGAACATAAGACTAAAGCAAAACTATCAAATTAACAAAAAATATATCAAAAGAAAAACAAATCTACCACAATAGTGAAACAAAAATCTACCATGTAAGAACCTATGACTAAAATAAATCTATCAAAGTGAAAAAAAAATCTGCCCAAAGAAAGAGCAAATCTACCAGTACTAGAAAAATATACCTTAATCCCGAATCGTTTAGTCAGAGCATCGGAGACATGACTTAGCTACACACTCGGTCCAACACTGCCTACAAAGTCTTTATAAAGGCGACCAAGAATCTCGTAAGTTGCATGACGGTTACGGAGCGATCGGACTGTAACAGAACATGTGTGCTTCCGAACATACGTCTTAATGTAGAAAAATGGATTATCACCCACGGTTGAAGCTCGGACACTCCATCTACATCCAGGAACCCAACACTTTACTGTCAACAACTTGGAATTCGAGTAACCGACATCGAAGTCAAATTTTTGAGCAACACTCACAATTTTGAGTTGCCTAAACAGCTCATCTTTTGTCTGAAAATGCTGCCCAACTGCTAAGTCTATTGAACTTAGTTCGAGGTTCAGAATTTCAGGAACTAGTAGATTTTTGCTTTTTGTTGGTAAAATTTCTGCTTTTTCTTGTTCTTCTTCTTCCTCTTCATCTGAACTTTCACAGCGAGAGACTTTTCCTTTCTTCCTCTTCGTCCCGTACTCTTCGTCATCTGAGGAAACACCATTCGGATCAACGCACACATCATACCTAAAATTCAAATCATCATCCGAGTCAACTTCATCATCGTTGTTGTAACCATCGTCATCATCCTCAAATTCATTATCTTGTTTATCTCCTTTACCTCCTTCTGCATCATCGTTTTCGTATGCATCATCGTTTTCGTATGTCCCGTCTTCTTCAGCTTCTGAATCTTGCATGTGTTGATTATCGTGAGTGACAACAACCAGAGTTCTTGCTTCTGATGGGATGAAATCTTTCTTAGACTTCTCTTTAATCTCAATGCATAATCAGACAGGATCTTGCTTCAATTGTGAAAAAAACCACGCAACTGCCTTCCATTTTCTACAATATGGGAGGTGAATCTTGTGGTAGTCTCTTCAACAATTGCTTGGACAAAGTATAGCTGAAATGCAGTTCTTGAAATCGATTATCAAAACCGAAATCCTCAAACACCATTCCAACCAAATCAACAAACGAGGTTTCAGGATATACCCTTAGTATCCTGCAACCCTTTGATTTGTCGACGACGAAGAACCAATGATTCTTGTCAAAAACCCATTTGCCACAAACCAAAACGACTTCCTCCATTAAAACCGAAAAATACGAAAACAAAAGAGATCGATGATGAAGATAGAGGTTCACAGCAAGGGTGTCACCCCAGATTCTCTCAGATTTGCCAAATAAATTTCAGAGAAGAGAGATCGATGAAGGAGATTGGAATTTTCGAGTCTTCTTGTACGGAAGCAGCAACCTTAAGTAAATATATGTTTCATCTCTTTTGTGGTTGTTGCGTAAAAAAAAATATTATTTTTACCTTTCTCGATAATTCCGCCGTAACAAAAAGAACAATGCTTCATTCACCAACTCTTGCCATCTAAGCCATTATCGAAATCTCAAACTAATCTTCTTCATGATTCAGGTGACAGAGCACATTATCCCGACCGACCCCGTAAGTTTTGTAGATCCAGTTGTAATTTCACAACAAAACGCTGGTTACTTATATCTATTTTTCTTTACTCGTCCACTCTTCTAACCCAACATTTTCGGGATCGTCACATGTATATTTTGCTGAACAGTAGTATTTTCTGGGTTTAGCTTCTCCATAACGTTTTCTCTACGTTTTTTCTACGTTTTCAACTAGGACAGTGTATGATAGATTTACTTGACATCCTAGTGGCTGTGGTGATAGACATATATAATTTGTTTTCATCTTCGGGACTTGATGATAGATTTAATCGCAGTTGGTGTATCAGTTTTGGTAGACATAAATTTGTTTTAGAACTGATGTACTTCTACCGTACTTGCAGATGGAGCCTACAGACGGATTCAGTCAAATACAAGATGTACTCGATGAGATCGTAGTGCGGGTGGGCCGAGTATCTGGGAAGGTTGCTTGTCGTGCACCTTGTGCATCTAGGCTACTATCAGAATCGTTGAAGCAACCATCTATTATGCAAGCACTTATACTTTCTGACTTTTTGTCAGACACTACCTTGGTGGAATGTTTTCCTCGGTTCTTCAATTTGGCTATCTCATCAGGAAATCCTCAGGCCTTATACCTGCACGGGATGGCTAGGGGACATTGAAAATGCAGTCAAACTTTTCAACAAGGCTTCTAAAGCGGGGATAGACCATGCAACTTTAATGTTTGCTATATGCGGCACCGCATATGGTCTATACACACGACGACTACAAATTCTAGACCGTATTGCAGGCTGGAGATCACGCATAGAGTACATGATTCAGATTGGTGAAGAAGTCTCCAGAACGAAGAAGGGAGTGTATAACGAGAGCCTAGGCTTGTTGCCAAATGGATTTGGATATGATGATTTTCCAAGTTGCAAATTCCAGCACCGAATTGCTGGCTGCGAGGAGTGCTACCTATTCATTCAATACCAACTCCTCAAATTTGAATTCTGATGCTAGTTGTCGCGTTCCCTTCTATTAATATGTTATTTTATCCCATCTCTTAATATTGCTCTCCTTATGTCTATGTATTTTTGTTACAAAATGTAGGACTTATGCAGATGAAGATCCTGAAGTTTTCTAATGTAATTGAATGGATTTTCAACTTACTAATCATTGTCTTAATCACATTTATCACTAATATGAAACACAAAACCATGAAATCATTATCGACATGTGCCACGAATAAACAAAGAATAGAAAAACACCACACTTCATAGTATACGTACGTGGTAGATTTAAGTGTTGAGTTTTCAAAAGTCAACTATAAACCATCACCTTTCAAGATACACTAGTCTACCGTAACACTCTAAATCTAAATCTACCGACGATGTTAGACGAGTAATTTCAAAAAGGTTAACTCTACCATTACATCATCAATTAAGGTCTACAGTAACTGCGCATCACTTGACAATCAATACTTAAGTCTACCACCACAAAAATAACTCTACCAGTACGGTGATATGAACCATCCGTAGACTACCGGGAAATAAACCTCCCATTGAAAGAAATATATCTACCATGCAAACGAAAAATCTACCGCTATAGCTGGTCTAACAACCTAAATAGTCAAACATCTACCATCGCATTAGAACAAGTCTACCAAAATTAGATAACAAGTCTATCGATGGTGTAACAAATCTTCCGTCAAAAAAGGAAATCCAATCGAAATCTACAGCTGTAAAACAATTTTCCACCACGTGAAAATATATCTACCAAATGAAGTCTATCAACTCTACGGCTCTCCCTCGGCGTTGACCGGATCCAATAAGTCTACCGTCAAAACCTAAAATAACGTGGCAAGGCTTCAGTAATGGCATTTTCAAAAACTATTTTTTTGTCATCAAAGACTTCAGAGGTAAAATCGGTACTCTAGATTATTCTAGTAATAAAAAAAAAGAGTTACATCATTCTAGTCATAAACCTAATTTCCATGGTTAGAATAGTAATCATCCCTTACTTTTATAGATTTTTTATTATAAATATGTGTGAAATAGGATATAAGGATAAAAAAATACTAATAAATAAATCAGAAATTACTCAGATTAGCACCAAATATATGTTTATTATTAGAATAATATCTATGAAAGAGTATTTACTAAAATAACACATATCTTATGGTAAATGATATAATATCTACTACTATTTTTTTTTTTTGGTCGAAGACTGTGAGATTTACATCCACCAAGATTTCTTTAAAAGAACGAAAACTCTCATACATAAAATTGTCTTGGGTGAACAAACTCCATCCTATCATCATTCAAAACAGAAATCAAACTAGTCGGAACGGAGTCAAGAGATTCAAAACCCAGCGGAATAGTAAAAACATAGCTGGCTAGACCATCCGCAAGATAGTTAGCTTCCCTATCCACATGGGAGAAACGGACTAACCAGTCCTTCGAAACAAAACCATGGCACAAACGCACCAGGAATGACAGCGGGTGTGAGTCACTCACCCCTGTCTTAAGAAATCCCACAAACTGATCCGAGCCCACTTCCATCTCCAACCGTTGTATCCTCTTCTCCTACGCAATATATATCCCGTAATAGACCCCCCCCCAGAGTTCCGATAATGGCGCTGTGCATCTCCTAATATTCACTGCAAAGCGTTCGTGCCATTCTCCATCACTATCCCGTATCACTCCTCCGGCAGTAGCGAGTCCGGGGTTGCCCCTCGATGCTCAATCTGTGGAGAAATCCAACTGATAAGCTACTTTTTTTCTTACGGTCTAATGCAACAGAGAGGTTATCAAAACTCTAATGCAAGCAATATTGTAGTAAGGCAAGCAGGAGAGTGTCAATCCACTTCTAGATGATAGAGAATCCACAGAGAATGCAAGGTCTAAGACACATCTAAGCAAATGAGACAGTTTATGAGAAATAATCTAAAAACTAAATGCAACAACCTAAATGGAATGAAACCTATTTTAAAAATACTAGAAAGGAAGCAGTTACCACGAGGAACAAACAGATAAATTATAGAGAAGAGCTTCGAATTGATAAAATTCGACTAGTGGATCGACCACACGATCGACCACTAGATCGAGCAGAAACGATCGATCTCGTCTAAAACCGTAAGAACAATGAATCTAAAGACCAGGATGCTATCAGGTAATAAGCTAAAGATGATATGAGACGTAAATATGCTAGGAGAGAGGGCTTGAGGGTTGAGATTCATATAAGGGGTTTCAAGGAACGATCTTGGGTTTGAAACTTTGGATCGACTCACTTGGTGAGGATCTCTAAGCCTCGAAAACAAAACAAGATCTATCCGTGGCTTTCGGTATAGATAACTCTTTCATCCTCTCCTCCAAACCCATGGCTTTTGGTGGAAAGAGAGGTCGAAAGGCAAGGAAAACAGATTTCGAACAATGGCTTAACTAGTCCCCCAAACTTCCATGGCTTTTGGGAAAGGGTAACTAGTCTCTAAGGTGAGATTTTCCGAGGCCCCTGGATCCTGTCAAGGTAAGGGACCTCTCGGATCATGAAGCTCTTGGCGTGAGAGTCTTCAAGCATTAAGCTTTCAACACCTTAGAAGAGATAGCCTTAAAAACGTTTAGAAAACAAACCAAGATCGAACCTTTTCTACCCCTTAATCCTCTCAACCCCTAACCCAAAGTAAACTACTCACTACACATAAAGTAAATCAAGCAAGGTGGAAGAAATGAAACGATAAACATGAAACAACGACTAGATTAAACGATAAGGTTCGAGAATACAAAAGCTTGAAAAGAAAACTGGTTCAACAATGGTGTTCTTCCGAAAACTAGAGAGAAAAACTTGAAGGAAAAAGATAAGAAATCTCAAAGTTATTCAAAAAGCATTCGCCGCCTTGCCTAAAATGTCAAAACAGTCCAATGGTCCCCCCTTCGCTAACAGCCAAAAACGGTTGAAAGGACAGAGATCGACCATTGGATCGAGTTGTTCTATCGATCATATCCGGCCATCGTGTCTTCGGCTCGATCCGGGTCTCGATCTTCTTCGGTGAATCGAGTGCTGCATCGGTGAATCTTGGTATCGATCTTTGGGAGGATCAAGTGATGTACTCGATCGAGCTCTCGCTCTGCATGGCATCATTTACGTCTGTACCGATACATCGATTGCTTCACTCGATCTCCATCTCGATCATTATCCTTGGATCGCCTAGTTGGCTCGATCTTCTGGTCGATCAACTCCTAGATCGACCGGCCATGCTCGATCTGCTCCTCGATCACTGGTCCTTAGCACACTCCCGAGCTTCCATGAACTGCTACATCGGCCTCCACACCTCCACGAACCTCCGTGTCTCCAAAGCAACCAGAAACAACCTGGAATGAATGCAAAATGCAGAGAAAATGCACATGCTGATGCAAGAATGCTCTAGGACCCTAAGTGATGCAATCTAGCCTAAAACATGATACAAATGCATGAAAAACTACCTAATGAGTATGCACAATGTATGCAATATGCAATGATATCAACTCCCCCAAACTTACTTCTTGCTTGCCCTCAAGCAACAAAAAAAAACAAGTAAGGAAGAGAGGTTTTCAGAAAATTCAAAGGGGTTTTAAACTTTTTGCCAAGGTGCCTTTCGAATAGATCATCTCAATGTCCTAGTTAACAGTTCTAAAATGCTAAGCTTACACTCATACTCCAAAGGACTTAGCCATACTCATCACACAAAGAAATTCAAATCATGAGTCTCTTATTCCTAACAATCAAAGAAATTCATCCTTTAACATTCATTAACATTCGAACCATGAATCAAACTTATGCATTTTAAAGCAAAACACATTTGGCTAAGGGTTATGGTTATGAGCATATAATGATCTCATTTGAAAAGGGTTTACAATTAGACAAGGGTTTCTCTCAAAAATGGTTTGAACTAATGCACAATGCTAAAGGTAAAGGCAATTTATGCATACATGATTAGATTCTCATCTACCCATGTAAACTATCAAACAGTCCTATACCCCTCTCATTTAAGAAATCTAATCCTTACTCACCACTTAAGAGTCTACCCCTTCTTCTCAACTTAGCAATCCCCAATTCAAAATAAAGACATTTTTAAACTTTTTAGGCTAGTGAAAAGGTTTTGAAAAATATTTTTGCTCTTAGAAATTTCTTATTAGTAGCTCTCTTATTATTACTATTTTTCTCTTTATTTTTTTTTATTTATTTGGCACTTAGGCTCTTTTTTTTTTTTTTTTTTTCTTTCTTCTTTTTTTTTTTTCTTTTTTTTTATTTTATTATGGAGAGCTACCTCCTGAAATTAGAGCATACTTATGTTTTAAAAACAAACCT
Organism: Thlaspi arvense; assembly: GCA_911865555.2. NCBI lineage: Eukaryota > Viridiplantae > Streptophyta > Magnoliopsida > Brassicales > Brassicaceae > Thlaspi > Thlaspi arvense. The sequence continues at coordinate 27,901,149 of OU466860.2, forward strand.
TTCACTTAAAACCTCATTTCTTTCCTTAAAACACAAACTCTTTTGAACCGAAAACAAATTCACAAGAAAGCAACCCCAATGATCCCCCAAACTTATCCTAAGCCTACACCTAGCTTCAAAATGTAAAGCTAGCAATCAATTATGAAAACCAAATCATGTCGCCTAAACCTAACACTTTATGCCAAGTTCAAACCGAAAATAAGGCCTCACAAAGAGTCACACAAGAACATTTGGCTTCAAAGGAGGATAAGGCTCAAGGAGGGAGTTCTACTTAGGCTCACAAAGAGTGGTAAAAAGGAAGAAGAGAGCCTAAATATTTTAAAACCATGTGTTCATTTTCAAATGCATAAGAATGATAATTAGATTTTCAAATTAAGGTTTTCACTTAGTAGGATGAGTTTCAAATCATGAGAGTTCAATTCAAACCACGAAAATCCTAACTAGTGATCCAAGCATGGTTAGAACTTACTTTCAAAGCATAAACAAAGCATTAGAGAACTACTAACTAGGGCATTGAAATGATTCATAAGTAAAACACCTTTTTAAGAAATCCTAACCCCTTATGCAAAATGCAAACAACCTAGGTGATATGAGAGGTTCTAGACTCAATCCTAACATGTTTTTAAAGAGATGAATGCAACTACATGAATCTTGGAAAAAATTTTAAAAATTTTACCAATTTTTCATGAACTAAGACTCATGGATGCAAAAAGGAAAATAAGATCAAAGAACACAAGATTAAATCACACAAGTACTCCCCCAAACTTGCTTGACACCGTCCCGGTGGCAAACTCATCCAAAGGAGCAAACAAACACAATGCAAGAAACAAATATGTGCAGTTATATACAATGGAGGAAGGTTGTTACCTCTTGTCTAGGCTCGGCTGGAACTTGAGGATGTTCCAGAGGAGCTAGAGATTGTTGCCTTTCCTTTGTTGCCTGGTTCTTGGAGGGAGTGGCGAGCCGGTTGAATGTTTTCTCCTTGGGTCTCGCGGATCACAACTCCTCCGGTTGAGAGTCTCCTCTTCTCGGGTTGTTGTATCTCCTGGCTTTCAGCTGGCTTAGGCTGGCTTCCTTGGAGTTGTTTGACCTTCTTCCCCAGCTTCTTAAGCATCTTCCCTTGCCACTTGTTTATCTTCCGCTGAATCTCCACCACCGAGGCTAAGAACTTCTCGGTTTTGGTCTTAGGCTCAAAATCCAGCTTGGGAAGTGTGTAAACCTCGGGCATCTCATCCTCTGTTCCTGGAGACTCTGACCTTTGGCTCGGGGCAATGGCTGAAGCAGGCGGTCCTCCTAAGGGGGCAAAGCATTCTTCCTCCGTGGGTAAGAACTCGATGTTCCCAACACCAAGCAGTTCGGTCTCGTCTTTGTTGGGGAGGATGCACACTCTCTTCTTGTCTTCCTCATCTATGAAGAGGTAAGCATAAAACCCTTCTGCTGGCGTGCGTTCCAAGTTATCGGTGTTTCTCATGTATGCTTCATCCATGAAAGCTCTGTTTGGGACGTGAGCAAAGTCATGGATGGGCACACCGGCTTGCACGAACAAAGGGGTAAGGAAACCGCCAATGTAGGAAGAGGTTGCCTTGCACCGTAAGGCATAAGCCTTGTACTTCACCAGAGAAGCCGCGAGCACACAGCCGTAATTCACTTCATCGCCGAGTTCATCTTCTATGGGTTCTTCATTCGCATCCGGATCAGACACCAAATGCTTCACGCCTTGGAAAAGGAAGCACAGCTCCGTCTTCGTGACAGTAGGAGCAACAGACCTCCCACTGAATGTATTAGCTATCAGCTTCAAAGTATACCTCAGCACCGGATTCCTAACTCTCTTGATCTTGGCGGTGTTGGCTTTGTAGTCTTCATTGCTGATTAGGTCCCAAAACTCGTCGGCTTTCTTGAAGGCTGGGAACTCCACCTTGTGTGCATCAGCCTTGAGACCGTAGGCTTGGCATAGCTCGGGGATGGATAGTGTGTAGGCTTGGCGGCCAACCTTGAAGTAGAGACGGCCTTGAGAAGGAACAGGTACACTCGGATTCTCGTACCGGAACTCCAAAGTGGCTAGGAAATCTATCGTCACTTCGGGAATTGTAGGGCAGTCCATCCGCGATAAGCACCTCAGACCAATATTCATGAGGAGTTGGTCGATGTCTCCAAGGATCCCGAGCCTGGACAGAAGCTCTCGATCAGCTAACTTTGTAGGTTCAAACCGGAGCCTCTCCAACCTCTTCTTATCCCTCTTCTCATCTTTGCTCCACCGGACCCTCTCTTGAACTACCACTTCTTGTGTTTCTCCTTCTTGCACTCTCTCCTCTCTTGTTCTCTTTGGTGCCATTGCTCCTGAAACAAATTTTTCTAGAGAATGATTAGCAAGAGGCGATTGAATGAGAATAAGAGAAGAGGAGAAGAAGATTTATATAAACTATTCCAGAATTTTGGGGATCAAATAAAAATAATAGCTAGATAAAAGGAAATAAAATCTTTGAGATACTGAAAATTCAGAATTTTTCCTATTACTTAGCTAATTTTAAAAATTCAAACCCTATCCTATATCCTAAAACAAGAACTTGCGATTTTTAAGGGGATTTTCTTGAAATATAATCATTAAACTTTGAAAATACCTTTGCAAGAGTAGAAGATATCTTTGCGAAACTTTAAAAGCTTTTAAATTCTCACTCTTTTTGTAAGAAAAACTCGACCAAACAGAAATGAGAGGGTGAGGAATAAATTGAAACATTTAAAGAGTTTAACAAACCAAAACAATGGGTGGTCAAGGTGGTTTCTGACAAAAGTCTTGGTCAAGGCACATCTTTCATGGTCAAAGATGCTTGCCTTGACCAAGTTTCGAATTTAAAAATTGGAGGGAAAAGAGTAAAGGAGGGAAAGAAAATTGTTACCTCGGCATGAGATCGAGTCCTTTTGGTCGATCTAGGACTCGATCTCATGCCTAAAATGGCTTAGATCGAGAGGGTTACTCGATTTGTGACTCGATTCAAGGTGAATCGAGTCCTGGATCGATTGGCTCTCTCGATCATTGAGATGTTGGCTCCTCGGCTAAGTCCCTCTGATCGAGCTATGTCCTCGATTTAGGGGTCGATTTAGCATAGATCGAGTGATGGATCGAGTCGAGTGATCGATCAATTTTCAACAGATTTTCCGAGAGAAATTAGATCGGTCGATCCTATTTGGATCGATCGATCCTTTTTCGTCAAGGTTGATCTTGTCACTCGTTCTCGTCTAGATCGACTGGCTCCTCTCGATTCATTGGCTCGATCTAGCAAAGATCAAGCCAGGATCAGTCGATCTAGCACTCGATCTCTAGCTTTATCTTAACCCCTATTGCCCCTTTTCGAACCCAAAGACAAGGTTTAGATTCCTTATACCTGTTCCTACACACTAAAAACATAAAAACATAAAACTGAAAGAGAAATGAAAGCAAAAATATGTACAAGATAAACATGGGAATGCCTCCCAAGTGCGCTTTCTTTAACGTCTTTAGCTAGACCTTACTTGGTCTAGGCGGATGGTGGGTCTTGGAGAAGCACCGAGGTACTCTCCTTGTCAAAACTGTCTGCCAGGTAGGGCTTGACTCTGTGTCCGTTGACGGTGAATGCACTACCACTTCTTCCCATCAGAGTAACAGCTCCATATGGCAAGACCTCTTGAATCACGAACGGTCCGCTCCACCTTGATTTCAGCTTGCCCGGGAAGAGCTTTAGCCTCGAGTTGTACAGCAACACCAGTCCTCCTTCCTTAAGTTCCTTGGCAACCAATTTCTTGTCATGAGCCTCCTTAGTCCGCTCCTTGTAGATCTTGGAACTCTCGTAAGCATTCAACCTCAACTCGTCCAGTTCGTGTAGCTGAATAAGACGCCTTTCCTGAGCCGTCTTGAGATCAAAGTTCAGCCTCTTCACAGCCCACAATGCACGGTGTTCCAGCTCAACCGGGAGGTGACAACCCTTGCCATAGAGTAGAGTAAAAGGGGTTGTACCAATCGGCGTCTTGAAGGCAGTACGGTAGGCCCAAAGAGCATCGTCCAGTTTCACTGACCAGTCCTTCCTTGTTGCTCCAACGGTCTTCTCCAGAATAGCTTTGATCTGCCTGTTAGAGACTTCCACCTGACCGCTCGTTTGAGGATGATACGGTGTAGCCACCTTATGCTTAACCCCATACTTTCTCAAGAGGCTCTCAAAAACCTTGTTTACAAAATGGCTTCCTCCATCACTTATAACAACTTTGGGTACCCCAAACCTTGGAAAGATGATACTCTTGAACAACTTGATCACAACCTTAGAGTCGTTTGTAGGGGAAGCAACAGCCTCAACCCATTTGGAGACATAATCCACAGCTACTAAGATGTACTTGTTGCCGTATGAAGAAGGAAAAGGCCCCATGAAGTCAATACCCCACGCATCGAACACGTCAACCTCGAAGATAGGAACTTGAGGCATTTCATTCCTCTTGGTAATGTTCCCTGCTCGCTTACATGCCTCACAGCTCTTCACAAACTCGTGTGCATCTTTGAAGATAGACGGCCACCAGAAACCCGCTTGCAAAACTTTCGTGGCAGTTTTGAATGAAGCGAAGTGTCTTCCGTAGGAAGAGCCATGGCAATGATAGAGGATATCCCTCGCTTCTTCCTTTGTAACACATCTTCGGTACAAGCTGTCTACTCCTCTTTTGTATAGGTAAGGCTCATCCCAAAAGTAGTCACTAGCCTCCCTCAAAAACCTCTTCTTGTGATAGCTGTTGAGATGTGTTGGCTCTTCACCACACGCTAGGTAGTTCACCATATCAGCATACCATGGTAGATCCTCCTCTTTAAAACTCAACACTTCCTCAAACCTTCCTTCTAGCTTCCCACAAACAGCAGTAGTAATCGCCATAAGTTGTTCTTCTGGAAGAGAATCGTCTAAAGGGAGAGACTCGTTGATCCTTAGTCTTGAGAGGTGGTCAGCGACTCCATTTTCTATCCCCTTCTTGTCTTTAATTTCCATGTCAAACTCCTGAAGTAAGAGAATCCATCTTAAGAGCCGAGGCTTAGTGTCTTTCTTTGAGTAGATGTATCGTAGAGCAGCATGATCTGTGTATACAATAGCCTTGGAGCCAACGAGATATGATCTGAACTTCTCAAAGGCGAAGACTACTGCAAGCAGCTCCTTCTCCGTAGTGGTGTATCGTGATTGCGTGTCATCCAAGGTCCTTGAAGCATAATAGATCACATGTAGCTTCTTGTCCTTCTTCTGACCAAGGACTGCTCCTACAGCATAGTCACTAGCATCACACATAATCTCAAAAGGGAGAGACCAGTCTGGTGCTTGGACTATAGGGGCTGACGTGAGGGCTTCCTTGATGGTCACGAAAGCCTTCAAACACTCCTCATCGAATACAAACTCAGCTTCCTTGCATAACAGTCGTGTATGGGGGCGTGCAATCTTGGAGAAATCTTTGATGAAGCGCCTATAGAACCCTGCGTGTCCCAAGAAGCTTCTAATCCCTTTAACATTAACCGGCGGCTCCAAACCCATCATAACCTCAACCTTAGCCTGATCAACCTCAATACCCCTCTCTGAAATCTTGTGACCGAGCACTATCCCTTCCTTGACCATGAAGTGGCATTTCTCCCAGTTCAGCACCAGGTTTGTTTCTTCACAACGTTTAAGTACCCTGCAAAGATTCAACAAACACGCAGGAAAGGACGCACCATACACAGAGAAGTCATCCATAAACACCTCTACCATCTCCTCTATAAGATCGGAGAAGATCGACATCATACACCGCTGAAAGGTAGCCGGTGCATTACACAATCCAAACGGCATCCTTCGATATGCGAAGGTACCGTAGGGACATGTAAAAGTCGTTTTCTCCTGATCGTTTGGGTGAATAGGTATTTGAAAGAAACCGCTATACCCATCGAGAAAACAGTAGTAAGGGTGATTTGCAAGTCTCTCAAGCATCTGATCAATAAAAGGCAAAGGGAAATGGTCTTTTCTAGTCGCAAGGTTAAACTTTCTATAATCAATACACATTCTATGACCAGTAATGGTCCTAGTAGGGATAAGTTCATCCTTTTCATTCCTTATGACCGTGATCCCTCCCTTCTTAGGCACCACGTGTACAGGTGAAACACACGTGCTGTCACTTATGGGATAGATCACGTCAGCCTCTAAAAGCTTAAGGATTTCCTTCTTAACAACCTCTTTCAAGTTAGGATTCAAACGCCTTTGATGTTCTACAGAAGTGGCGTTCTCATTATCCAAGTGAATCCTATGAGTGCAAAGCATTGGTGAAAGGCCTTTGATGTCACTTAAAGAGTACCCAATGGCCTTCCTATACTTTCTCAGCTTAGTTAAGAGCGAGTGCAACTCATCATCACTAAGGTTTTCATTTACTATCACGGGATAGGTGTCATTAGGTCCTAAGAAGGCATACCTTAGCCCTTTTGGGAGCTCCTTAAGGTCCACCTTTGGGGCTAACAGCTCACTCCAGTCATCCTCGTGGCTGTTGTTGTTGTTTTCCTCCTTGGAACTCTCCTTTGAACTCGAGGCATGGCCCTTCAGACTGCTTTCCTATATCGCTATCCCTTCTGTGATCGAGTCTTCCGGTCGATTCTCCTCTCGATGTCGTCTAGATCGAGCTATTTCACTCGATTCACCTACTCGATTTGATATGGATCGAGTAAGGGATCGAGACGTTGAGTCGATCTCTTGATTGGACTCCAAAATGATCGGGAGGTCTTTCTCGATCGTCAACTCGATTGTTTCTTCTGATCGAGCATCATTCTCGATCTGTTGGTCGATTGTTGCACCGGATCGAGTTGGGTTCTCGATTGGCCTGTCGATCTGACTCCTGGATCGAGTGAAAGCGTCGATCTCAGGGTCGATTTCTAGGCAACATTCTTCTTCATTCTTGATGATTCTCCTCGAATCTAGCAGGTTCACGTACTCTTGGGTCCTTTGGTCCACATAGCCAAACTCTCCTGGCTCCTTAGTGAGTGCTAGCTTCAAATGGTCTTCTAAAGCTAGCTCTTCCAGCAACTCATCCGCCAAGGCATCCATCGTTTCGATATAGAAAGCTTGTCCTTCAATGGTTGGCTTCTTTAGAACCTTGTTGATGTCAAAGTCTAGCCTGATCTCTTTCCCCAAATGCAAGGCAATCTTCCCATTCTTCACGTCTATTATGGCTCCGGCGGTTGCGAGGAATGGTCTCCCTAAGATGAGTGGGTCTTTCGGCTCCTCGTCCATCTCCAGCACTACAAAGTCTGTAGGTACATTCACACCACTGATTCGCACCGGTAAGTCTTCGAGCAGCCCTACCGGTAATCTCACGCTCCTATCAGCCAGCACCAATGAGATCCGACATTCCTTAAACCGAGTGAAACCAAGCTTCTTAGCCACGGAGTGAGGCATCAAGTTTATGCTAGCTCCGAGATCACACAAGCAACTCTTGAACTCTAGGGGACCTAAAGCACAAGGTATGGTGAAGCTTCCCGGATCTCCCAGCTTCTTAGGTACTATCTCCTTATGAATAACCGCGTTACACTCTTCGCTTAGTACAAGCACCTCTTTGCTTTCTTTGTTCTTCTTCACAAGGGTGTCCTTGAAAAACTTGGCGCACTTGGGCATCATAGCGAGACAGTCTACAAGAGGCAACTTTATCTCCACGTCTCTCAAGTGCTTCTCAAACAGGATCCGGTGTTTCTCTATTAACTGCTTTTTGAAACAACCCGGGAATGGCAACTTTGGTACGTAAGGTGGGGGCACGTAGTCATCCTTTTCCTTGATGGTTTTCTCAGCCTTTTTCTCAATGAATGCCTTGTCACCTCTTCTCGTTCCTTGGATCCATACGTTGTCAAAGTTTATCTCCTCATTAGCAGCTGAAAGTTTACCCTCCCCCTCTTGAATTACAACGTCCTCGTTGTTCTTGGTAGAGACCGGAGGCTCAATCTCTTTGCCACTTCGTAACGTAATAGCATTGGCATACTCCTTGGGGTTTTGCTCACACTTTCCCGGGAGACTGTTCTGTCCACTCGTGCTTGCCTTGCCCTTCTCCAGCTGCTTTATTTTGTTGTTGAGGTTTGTGATTTGAGTGGAGAAGTCGGTTAAGGATGAATCTAGCCGAGTGTTCATTTCAGCGAACTTCTGATTTGTAGAAGCTTGCCCTTGTATTAGCTGTTGGAACATTGCTTGAACCGGATCAACTTGTTGTTGCATCGGTTGTTGTGGCTGTTGAGGTGCAAAGCCCGGAGGGTAGTTGGTAGTATAACCCTTGTTTTGTTGTTGTTGCCCTTGACCTTGGAAACCACTGCTCGGTTGAAAACCTTTGTTGTAAGGGATGAAAGGCTTAGCTTGTTGAGCAGGGTACACTTGATCTTTAGGGTTGGCTACATTGGTGTTTCGGTAAGAGAGATTGTTGTTGTGGTAGCCTTGGTTATAGCCTTGAGACTTGTAGTTGTTTTGTCCGGCCACCCAATTTGCTTCTTCTTGGCTTAGCTCTAACTCCTCTTGGTTTTCATCAGCTTCACCAACAAAGTGAACATGCTTCTGGTTAGCTAAAACCAACTTGTCAATCTTCTCATGCAACGATTTGAGCTCCTTCTTGTGAGACTCTAATTCTGATCCCCTTGGTGCTCCGTCATAATCCTCAGCATAGTTTCCATCACTCAACGCTAGGTTCTCTATCAGCTCCATACCCTCTTCTACTTCTTGACCGAGGAAATTCCCTTTGCTGGCTGTATCAAGCAACAACCGGATCTTTGGTGAAGCCCCACGGTATATGGTACTGAGTAGAGTCTCCTCACTGAATCCGTGATGAGGGCATTGGATCGTGTAATCTTTGAAACGCTCCATAGCCTCATTGAATGTCTCATTGTTCCTTTGAGTGAAACCGCTGATTTCGCTTCTCAACCGAGCAGTCCTGGTGCTTGAGAAGAACTTTGAGAGGAAAGCCTTCTTACATTCAGCCCATGATGTGATGGTGCCTTGTGGGAGGGTCTTTCTCCCAATGTCTAGCTTTGTCTCCGAGTGAAAAGGGGAAGAGACGCAGCTTGAAGGCATCTTCTGATATACCGTTGATCTTAATCATTCCACACACTTGCTCGAAATTGTCCAAGTGCTCCAAGGGGTCTTCCATTGCTAAGACGTGGAACTTTTTGTTTTGCACGATAGATATGAACCCCGGCTTGATCTCAAAGTTATTGTTTTGTACCGGAGGAGGAGTGATCCCAAACCTATTGTGGTGGGTATTGGGAGCATCTCCGGCTCCTATGATCCTCGGAGGTCTAGCCGCGTGTTGGGGGTTTCCATTGCCCCGTCCTGCTGGAGGTGGTCCTTCTGGATGCTCTTGTGCAGCCATGTCTTCAAAGTTAACCAGACCTTGCTGAACAATCTCCTCAAAGGCTCTTGTTTGATCTCTGACTCTTCTTTGCCGTGAGTGACCAAGCTGATGAATGTTGTCTAAGGGTTGTAGAAGATTGTTGTCTCCCCTTGAACGAAGATTCATGTACCTGAAAACACACGGTTTAGAGTAGTAGGATTAGTAACTTGAAAAAGGTAAAGACTTAGTCTTTGCTAAGACCCAAATCTCTATGTTCTCTAAGCAACCTAGAATGGCAACGGCGCCATTTGATAAGCTACTTTTTTTCTTACGGTCTAATGCAGCAGAGAGGTTATCAAAACTCTAATGCAAGCAATGTTGTAGTAAGGCAAGCAGGAGAGTGTCAATCCACTTCTAGATGATAGAGAATCCACAGAGAATGCAAGGTCTAAGACAAATCTAAGCAAATGAGACAGTTTATGAGAAATAATCTAAAAACTAAATGCAACAACCTAAATGGAATGAAACCTATTTTAAAAATACTAGAAAGGAAGCAGTTACCACGAGGAACAAACAGATAAATTAAAGAGAAGAGCTTCGAATTGTTAAAATTCGACTAGTGGATCGACCACACGATCGACCACTAGATCGAGCAGAAACGATCGATCTCGTCTAAAACCGTAAGAACAATGAATCTAAAGACCAGGATGCTATCAGGTAATAAGCTAAAGATGATATGAGACGTAAATATGCTAGGAGAGAGGGCTTGAGGGTTCAGATTCATATAAGGGGTTTCAAGGAACGATCTTGGGTTTGAAACTTTGGATCGACTCACTTTGGTGAGGATCTCTAAGCCTCGAAAACAAAACAAGATCTATCCGTGGCTTTCGGTATAGATCACTCTTTCATCCTCTCCTCCAAACCCATGGCTTTTGGTGGAAAAAGAGGTCGAAAGGCAAGGAAAACAGATTTCGAACAATGGCTTAACTTGTCCCCCAAACTTCCATGGCTTTTGGGAAGGGGTAACTAGTCTCTAAGGTGAGATTTTCCGAGGCCCCTGGATCCTGTCAAGGTAAGGGACCTCTCGGATCATGAAGCTCTTGGCGTGAGAGTCTTTAAGCATTAAGCTTTCAACACCTTAGAAGAGATAGCCTTAAAAACGTTTAGAAAACAAACCAAGATCGAACTTTTTCTACCCCTTAATCCTCTCAACCCCTAACCCAAAGTAAACTACTCACTACACATAAAGTAAATCAAGCAAGGTGGAAGAAATGAAACGATAAACATGAAACAACGACTAGATTAAACGATAAGGTTCGAGAATACAAAAGCTTGAAAAGAAAACTGGTTCAACAATGGTGTTCTTCCGAAAACGAGAGAGAAAAACTTGAAGGAAAAAGATAAGAAATCTCAAAGTTATTCAAAAAGCATTCGCCGCCTTGCCTAAAATGTCAAAGCAGTCCAATGGTCCCCCCTTCGCTAACAGCCAAAAACGGTTGAAAGGACAGAGATCGACCATTGGATCGAGTTGTTCTATCGATCATATCTGGCCATCGTGTCTTCGGCTCGATCCGGGTCTCGATCTTCTTCGGTGAATCGAGTGCTGCATCCGATCTTGGTATCGATCTTTGGGAGGATCGAGTGATGTACTCGATCCAGCTCTCGCTCTGCATGGCGTCATTTACGTCCGTACCAATACATCGATTGCTTCACTTGATCTCCATCTCGATCATTATCCTTGGATCGCCTAGTTGGCTCAATCTTCTGGTCGATCAACTCCTAGATCGACCAGCCATGCTCGATCTGCTCCTCGATCACTGGTCCTTAGCACACTCCCGAGCTTCCATGAACTGCTACATCGGCCTCCACACCTCCACGAACCTCCGTGTCTCCAAAGCAACCAGAAACAACCTGGAATGAATGCAAAATGCAGAGAAAATGCACATGCTGATGCAAGAATGCTCTAAGACCCTAAGTGATGCAATCTAGCCTAAAACATGATACAAATGCATGAAAAACTACCTAATGAGTATGCACAATGTATGCAATATGCAATGATATCACCAACCAATCATTCTCTCGACAAGTGTTCTCGGTTTCCCATATCCCTTGTTCATAATGTTAGCCAGAGTAACTTCCTTAGCCAAGTCATTAATAAATCTCACTCTATCCCTGCACTTCCCGTTATGACCAAACACATTCCCCAATCTCCATTTCCACCCCCACCAGATAGCCATTGCAAACAGTGTGGGCCAAGTGGATCCTTCCACTGAACTATCATCTCACAAGTTGTTATTAATCCATTCAATGAGAGACTCTGAAAAGAAAACTTTCCTTTTCCGAGATGGGACAATACGGGTCCAGATTCCCACCATAGCCAGAGAATCCCTCAGAATGTGTAGAGTAGATTCTACGTCCCCTTTACATACTTGGCACACGCTCGAGTCACATAGATGCCTCCTCAGTCTCTCCTCATTCGACATAATCACCTGATGTCTTACAAGCCAGATAAAAACTCTGACTCGTTTTGGTGCCATAACCCTCCATACTCGACAAAAGAAGTTTTCCATGTTTTGCTGTGACTTTGAAGCACGTTGCATTATAGCATATGCTGACTTGACTGTAAAACTTTCATCCACAGTCTCTACCCATGATACACGATCTTTAACCCCTTTGACATTATCAAGAACCACAGCCAAAAATTCCAGCCGCATATTTTCTGTGACAAAAGTAGCAATTTATACTACTATTTATACTAATTACGTTCATGTCATTTAGATTTTCATTTTTTTAAAAATAATTAAAATTAAAATTAACAAATTTCAAAACGAAAATTAATAAAAACAAAAATATAAGGTAAAATAATGATTTACAAAAAAAATTCACCTCACAACAGAAAAGGAGTTTTGTCTCGCTGACGAGCCTCTCACCATCAATATTCTCCACCGGAATTAAAAATCCTGAGCCACCGGCCGGTCCACGCTTTTCATTTGTCATCTATGCTTCTCAAAACTGAAGTTCCTCACCGTCGGTAAACCACGTCTGTAGTTCTCCGGATTGTGATAAATTTAGAGGAAACATTTGTAGTATAATAGTTTCTCTCATCTTTATTCATTAACCAATAGACTTATTTATACAAATTTTATAACTTGTTTAGCAAGTTCTTTACATATTGAATATAGGAAATTTACCTATTTGCCATTAAGGTAATATACACATTAATGTTAACTATCCTAATAACAATAAGAAAATATGTTCACGTCGATCTCGTCATCCGAGATCTCCCAATACCCTCCCGCAAGCTCATACGTGGTAACACGTATGAGATTGGACAAATCATCAAGTCGTCTTCACGATGTTTATACCTAATCATCGGGTCATCAACGACATTATACCTCGCCACAAGGTTCTTGATACGGTAGAAAATACATCATGATCGTAGAGTTGTGTATCTCTATCGTCTCGTCATCATGTCACCATGTGAACTGAACGAACCCATCAATTGATTCATGTTCATCATCATCTCACCGGATCAGTACGTATGATATCCGTATAAGTCATCATCTTTGTGTCTATCATCGAATTCGTAGTTGATAAATAGCCACAAGAAAACCTGAAAAAGAAAGTCGCTGAACCTGAACGAACCTTAAGCTCATGCTCATAATTCACAGCAACATCGCATCAACAATCACTTCTTTTTTTTTCTTTTTTTTTTAGCAAAACCATAAAAAGATAAATAAAATATTAATCAGAAAACCAGAATTTTTGGAGATGTTTGGGCAACACGTCCCCCTCTCTCTTTTTTTGTATAATAATAAAATAATCAAAAATAAGTAAAACAAAATTGGAATCCAAAAGGAATAACATCACATAAACTTTTGAAAAACCAACGAAAATATTAAAAAATCAAAGCACTAACTTACTTTTTTTTTTCATAAAACAAAATTAAGTAAAACTTATAAATATAAAGATGAAAGCTAGAAACATAGTAGTAGGTGGTTAAGAATTGAACAAAGCCTTTTTGTATATAGTTATTGTTCTGAAAATAACAAAATTCAAACCCATAAGAATTGGATCTTAGCTCGGATACCATGATAAATTTGGAGGAAACATTTGTAGTATAATAGTTTCTCTCATCTTTATTCATTAACCAATAGACTTATTTATACAAATTCTATAACTTATTTAGCAATTTATTTTATATATTCAATATAGGAAATCTACCTATTTGCCATTAAGGTAATATACACATTAATGTTAACTATCCTAATAACAGTAAGGAAATAGGTTCATCCGAGATCTCCCAATAGATTGATCTTGGTGTATCTGCCCTCACCTTCTTTCTCAATTTCTCAATTTTTGGCAAAAACTCTCTTGTTGTCATCTCAGCGTCCCTGCCTTACAAAAAATTATGGTGTCATCTTTATTTTCCATTTCTTCAAGTAAATACTCTATCTCTAGAGTGTCTCAAACTAGTATGTTGTTTGATGGTATGAATTGCCAAAAGTTATTTACGAAAGCAGTTTCAATTCGTGATTTATAATATTGATAGGTGATTGTCCATTTTTAGAATTTTAATTTGTGATTCCAACTAACTGTGAATTTGAATCTGTCGTTAACTATAACATCCTTGTTAGCAATGTTTCTTAAAAAACAATTTCTATTGGTATATGACGAGTGTTTTGGCAAGAAGAACGAAACAAACCTTGGTCAGAACTCACCCTGAGCATTCGACCCACATCTGTTTGGTCTAATAGAATTGTGGAGTTGGGATTCCTTTAACGAAATAAGAAACAAGTATTAGATTCTTCTTGTTCTATCATTACTGTAACACCAGCCTCTTTCAAATAAAGACAGCATGTTAAAGTGCATTAACTTTCACTATAAGAAACCACTTGCTAGTTTAATGTCACTTTTATTCTCAAGGATCGTATTCAAAACGTCTTACAAGACCACTTTAACTTAACCAGTAAATTCGAATTTAAATAATCGTCTTAAAAATAAATAATGAATAATAAAATTAAACTCGCATCTTCCCAATACCATCACCAAGCCACAAGACTACTCATGAATGTCTACGCGCTCACCTGTAGAGGAAAGAGGGATGAGTATTTTAACAATACTCAGTGAGGGCGGGTCCTAGGGACCCATGATATACATCTCGCACATGCATAACCATTCCAAACAAAAGTCCTAAGCTAATACACTCAGGCAAACTTGTTCAAAGACACTCATAGATCAAGGAATGACATCATTAGACCTAACTGGTGCATCCACCCCGCGGCATATAGTGGCCTACACGGTGTCCGTCCTCAAGACGCAGGGCTCGTCAAGCCACCAACGATGGACTATGGAGTCCCACACGCCACCATATCCAAACTATACATATCAAAAGAGGTTCCTATATCTAATACCAACCTGCAAGTAATTTTCCCCATGTGATACAAACTTAGAGGTTGAAGCAGATGTTCCAACAATGAGGCAAGCTCCAAGAACAAGATCAGGGACTAAGGACTTAGCTGAGCACTTTAACCGAGCTGTGGAGACTCTCATCACTACGCAACACTTAGAAGATGTCACTACTCAACTTAGCCAACTGAGCATCGCCAAGGAAGCAGCTATGGTGAGGGCACGCCTAAACGAGGAAGGCATCCCCAACCAGCAAGAAGACTCCCTAAACAAGGAAGGCATTCCCAACAAGCAAGAAGACCTCCCAGCTAGTCAAGAAGACGGTTTAAACATCATCAACGGTCCTCACATCAAAACAATAGCTTATACACACGGATGGCCAATGATTCATGCTAGCAAAGGATTTTCCTTACTTAGCATTACGCTACTTAAGTGAAAATGCTTCTAAACCACCTAAACCGAGGTAAGTCCGAGTTTTTATTTCAATATGGTTTATTCAACTAATAAAACTCTTTCTTTGGTTGTTTTGATTCAGCTTTTATTTCATTTAAATATTAGTATAAGGCATGTTGGCCACATTTTATTTACATTTTCGTTTTAAGGCATTGTTAGCCAAATAGTTTAACCTAAGGGTTTTGTAATCTGTTTCAAGTCTCCTACAAGGGCAAAGCTGTTCGGACTGTGTATAAAGTTCCCTCACAGCCGTGTATCTTTTCATCATATCAATAAAGACCGAACTTCTTGGCTAAGTACCAATCTCTTGTTCTCTAAAGCTTTGTGCGATTCATTGCCTCAAGAGTTCTTTGTGTTATCAAGGTTTATCACCATAAAGCCTTGTGACGACTATCGATCCATCACTCTCTATTCATCTCACAACTTATATCTTGCAAATAGAGTTGTATGGCTCTTTGCTAGGTCCCCATCTCGATCCACATCCTTCCATAGCCCATCCATTGATTGCAAGCTGAATGAGTTGAACAACCAACGGCCCAATTCCATCACCATACACGGTTACTAGTTTGTAGGCGTGTGTCACCATGTAATGCAAACACCCGCAAACACTATTCATACATCAATCAACAGTATTCCGTTTAACAAGCTATGATACTAAGGTCATCATTCAACAACCGCAGGACAATAATAATTATTATGGTGTTACTAACGCGTTACTATCAGGTTCAACCAACAATCAAATATGTGTATTTATATAGATACAAGATATCTCTTGTATTTACACCATTTAGGCTTGCATTTAGTACATGTTTTGGTTCTCTTTTGCATGTTTTTCTTAGTTTTTGTCCCATTTTCTTCTCCTTTTAGACTTAGGTTGTATTTAGGATATAGTTTGCATTTTTCTTACATTATGGATGTTTTTAAGTGCTCATGGACCTAAAAGGAGCTTAGAGGAGCTTTGAGGATGATCCATGAAGCTAGCTAGGCCAAATGGAGCAAAAGGGACCAAGGCAGACTATCTCTGCAAAGCTTTTCGGTCAGTGCACAGAGGCTATCAGTCAAGGAGTGATCGATACTAGGCGTAACGATCAAAGGTATCAATCAGGAGTGATCGATACCAAGACGTCGTGTGTATTTCGGTCACTGTGTTGATCACTCTCCAGATCGATATAATTCGTAACGATCAAACCCAAACTGTTACAACTGATCGATAAAAACCCAGTCCGTGCCTGTTTTGTTTACACTTTTGCCATTATTCTAGGACTTCCTTCTTTTGACTATAAATATCCCCTTCTCTGTATTTTTGAGAAGTCATTTCAATTTACTGTTCTTAAGCATTTTCTTTGAGTTTGTTAGACAAATCTGTTGCTTTATTTAATATAAGTTGGTATTTGCCTTTAATCTTTCTTTAATCTCTCTTTTAATCATGATTAGCATCTTTTCCTCTTGTGATTTGGTGTTAAACATGAGTATTAGAGAGTAGTTTGCTTAGGGTTCTTAAATGTGGTAGATTAGGGTAATTTAGGACTTGATTAAGGCTTGTTTAGTACTTCAGTATATGGGTTCCTCTCTATTAAACTGTTCTTAAAGTAGATTTGTCTTGATCACACATATCTAGAATTTATGCTTTCTCTTATGCCCACCAAGTGTTTGATGAAATGCTGATCTTGTTTAATAGAGGATTTGTTGGCCTAGGCTCAAGAGATTGACTGTTTTAGGAGCATTTTGACTTAAATAGAGTTGTTTATTAATGCTTGCTGAATGTTTTAGCACTAATGAGAGTTAGTTCTTGTCAAAGTGTTTAGCAAAGGGCTATTTTACAAGAGATTGGATCTAGCTTGCTTGTTTGTGAACTCTATGTCTAGGAATCACCATTGCTAGCTTGTTTGCTTGATCAATGTTGTTTGAAACAGCCTTAGTTAGTCACTAGATCCCCCAAAGTCAATAATCACATCTATGAACTTGCTTTTCTCTTTTAATATATTTCGGATTTGCCTTGTTTTGCTCTGTTTTACTTGCTTAATTTTGTTTAAAACTGCCTTTTTCTTTTGTTCTCTTTGTTGCTTGATCATCTTAGGGTGATAGATTGGTTTCTTAGGCAACAAAAAAGTCTTATGTTTGCTTGACTTATAGATCTCTGCTCACTACTCTCCTGCTTTCAACAAAACCCATTTGGATTGATAAAAACCTTATGCTATGCTACAACTGACTAGTGCAAGCTTGAGCGATTGACCAAGAGACCCAAAAAACTCTTGTATCAATTTGGCGCCATTTCCATTTAGATTTACAGTTTGAAACATTAGAGTTTGTAGAATCTTTAAGATCAAATTTTTAGATTTCTTTGGTTACTAATCTCCTTTGACTCTCTTTGCTGTCTTTTAAGTATATAAACTTGAGATCCAGAGGTTCTAGCAATCTTATGGACTTCATAGACAACATCAATCTGTTGGACAGAGGTCAGAGAACAAGGAGACAGCGAGAAAGGCAGCAACACTTGGAAAGACTTGGGATGAACATTCAGGAACATGTCATGGATGATATCAGATTTCAGGGTCCCCAAGGAGCTGTTGGCACTCTGGGTATACAAGGAAATCAAAGTGTTCAGGGCTTACAGGGTGAGAAAGTACCAAGAGGCATTGCACAAGCTCCAAGAGTAGCTAGACCCATTGGCGCTGGTGATGCACCCAATGCCTACAACAACAGAACTGGCACCATTCCACCAGCAGTCCAAAACAACAACTTTGAAATCAAGTCTGGATTGATTTCAATGGTTCAGGGCAGTAAGTTCCATGGTTTGCCACTTGAAGGTCGTCTAGATCATCTGGATAACTTTGATATACTATGCTCACTAACAAAGATCAATGGAGTGAGTGAAGATGGCTTCAAGCTCAGGTTGTTTCCTTTTTCTCTTGGAGACAAAGCACACCAATGGGAGAAGAACATGCCCTAAGGAAGCATAACTAGCTGGGATGAGGGCAAGAAAGCCTTCTTAGCAAAGTTTTTCTCTACTTCAAGAACTGCAAGAATAAGGAATGAGATTTTTCAGGGTTTGCACAAAGGAACAATGAATGCTTTGGTGAAGCTTGGGAGAGATTCAAGGGCTACACACTGCAATTCCCTCATCATGGCTTCTCACAGGCCTCTTTGCTCTCCACTCTCTACAGAGGAGCTTTGCCTAAGATAAGAATGCTTTTGGACACTGCATCAAATGGGAACTTCTTGTCAAAAGATGTGGATGAAGGCTTGGAGCTGGTAGAGAATTTGGCTCAGTCTGATGGAAATTACAATGAGGAATTTGACAGAGCTACAAGAACTGCAAAGGATGAGTTAGAGTCTAGCAGGAAAGAAATCAAGTCTCTATATGAGAAGCTGGACTTGTTGCTAAGGGAAAAGAAAGAGGATAACTTTGTTGGGGATATGGTTCAGCTTTATGATCAAGAGCAATGCCAAGTTGAGGAGATGAACTACTTGGGCAATCAAGGTGGATACAATAGCTATGGGAACTACAGACCAAATCCCAACTTGTTTTACAGAAGCAACAATGTTGCCAACGCACAGGATCATGTTTACCTTCAACAGCAACAACAAGCTGCCCCAAGACCTTTTGTTCTGTACAATAACAATAAAGGTTTTCAGCAAAGGAACAACAACTACCAGCCTAGAGCGCCCTACAACCCTCCAGGATTCAATGGTCAAGCTCAAGGACAAGCTTCTTCCAGCTCTCAAGACACTGAACTCAAGACTCTCATGCAACAAATGATCAACACTCATGTCACCACAACCTTGGAAATGAACAAGAAGTTTGCAGAGGTCCACAACAAAATCGATTCAGTACATGTAGAGCTCACTAACAAGTTTGAAGGGTTGGCTGCAAGAGTCAAAACACTGGAGAACAACAAAGGCATAGCTGGTACCACAGATGTAGAATCCTTTGAAGTAGGAGCAAACACAGATGAAGAAGAGTGGTTGCCACATGAGGTTGTTGATAACACCAAGTTCTACTTAGTTGAAGTTCCTGATGATAAAGAGAAGACTCAAACTGTTATCCTTCCTGTTTACCAACCAACCATCCCTTTTCCAGGAAGATTCAAGGAACAGCTAGTGCATAAGTCTGAGACCCTCTATGCTGCTCAAATGGAAATGAGGGGTTTAAATGGCCAAGAAGAGCTTAAGAAGCTAAGAGTTAAAGCTGGAGCATCTGAGGTTAAAGAGTTTGAAGTCAAGAAACTTGGAGATCCAGGATGTTTCACTCTCCCATGTGAGCTTAAAGAGCAGACCTTCAAAAGCTGTCTTTGTGATCTTGGAGCAAGTATGGAGCAAGTATCAACCTTCTCCCATCCTCTACTGCTAAAGCTCTTAGCTACACTCAACTTCAAGAGAGTAATGTGTCCCTTACTATAGCTGATGAGACAGTGAAGACACCACTTGGGAGTCTCAAGGATGTACCAGTGATGATTGAATGAGTAACCATCCCCACTGATTTCTTGGTGCTTGATGTGGAAGGCCATATAAAGAATGCTATCATTCTGGGAAGACCTTTTTTAGCCTCAACTGGAGCAGTGTTTGATGCCAGGGAATGCACAACAGAGCCGAGACTGACCAAGAAGAAGGTTCTAAAGTTTGACTCCAAGGGGGAATAAGCTGGAATATGAGCAGGCCTTATCAATGAACATCAAGAAGTTGAAGAAGCTTCGGAAGCATTGTCCAGAGTTTGAAGGCTATGTTGGTGAAAGTTTTGATGGTTGCTGTTTAACCAAGCTGTTTGGTGATACCACTGAAGAGGAGGTCCTCAAAGTGGGAGTTTCTGATTGCATGAATGAAGTTCTATTGAATGACAAGGAAGATGGGGTTGTCTTGAAACCCTTTGTTCCTAGGAATTGTGAAGTCCACTACAAGATGAAGGGGAGGAACAAACCAAAACCCTTTTCTGAGTTGAAGGTTGATGGAGTCACCAGAAGGATCAAAGTGAGCACTGCAACACCTAGGAGTTCCAAGACTCCTTCTCACCACCTCCACTAGAGAGGTAAGCAAAGTCAAGCTTAGTGACTTTAAACAAGCACACTTGGGAGGTAGTCCCATGGTATCCTTTTGTATATATTATGCCTTCTAGTTTCTTTTTATACTTAGCTAATGTGTATAGAAGCAGGAGTTCGAATTGGGGGTTAAGAAAATCTCTAAGGGACAAAGAACAGGTGCTTTCTGGCTGATATCGATCAATTGTATCGGTTATAAAGAGATCGATACTGAGCATATCGATCATGAGTATCGATCATGAGTGACCGATATCAGTGGAGCCGGAATGCACCAGTCAACCTATCGATCACTTTTGATCGATAGGGAAGGGAGTCCGAAAGTGAAAACCATATCAGTCATTCATATCGATCAAACACTGATCGATACAAACGTGCCGTATGAATTTTGGTCAGTGTATCAATCAGCTGATAACCGATACGATTCACAGGAAGGGTATCGATCACTCGTTTCGATCACTTGTGATCGATACTGAGCATATCGATCAGTAGTATCGATCACGTGTGACCGATACCCGCCCGAGGTAAGTGTTTCATCTTTTCAAAAAAAATTCCCTCCTTTGGTTTGGAGCAAAGGAGGTTTAAATTTAAACTTTGGATCCTTCCTGTCCACTTGCAGAGCTCCTGAGCACTTTTCTTCTTGTCCCCCATTTCTTTGGTTCCCTCACCAACTTTTGATTCCTTTGGTTCCCCCTTTCCCACTCTATTTAAACCAACATTGTTCTCCACTTCTCTTCACACTTCAGTTCACTACTTCTCTCACTTATAGCACGAAAATCTTAGTTCTTTCTCTCTTTTATTTGCTTTCACTAAGTGCTCAGAAGCTTCATTAAGGTTTGCTTCCTCAACTATCCATTCTTTGCTCTTAATCAATGCATATGTTTAAAATCGCTTAATCTATGGTTTTAAGAGCAAGTTTTGATTAGTTTTAACTGTTGTGCTTTGATCTTGCATTGTGGATTTGTTTAAAGTGAGCAAGTTAGATGTTTAAGCTTTGTTTACTGTTCATAAATCTCATTACTTGCTTGTTTACATCCCTTTGCAAGATCATCATCTCCTTTGCCTAAGAACGACTTTGCTAGATTCACATGCATAGCTGTTTTATTTTTATGAACTCTAGCTTATCTAAACTGTTAGTTTTCGAATCCCTAATGCTTTTTGGAAGTTTAATCTTGTTCTTAAGACTTGTTAAGCTTATCTTAGCCTAGAGAGTTTTCTTTTTAAAAGTTTTTAGTTATTTGGGTTTTTCAGCTTTTGTTCTTTCACTTATCTTATCTTCAAGCCTTGTTTTTGAAAGTACCATGGGGAAGACAAATATAGCTGCTAGGAGAAAGGGAAAGGCACCACAGGATGAAGCACCCACTTCACCAAGAGGCAGGAAAGATAAAGGAAAGGGCGCTGCTTCTGAGAACACATCCAAAGCTGCTGGAAAGAGACCAGTTGGAGACAAAGGTGCTAAGCAAAAAGGCAAGGGCAAGGCTACTGAGAAAGAAGTTCCATTCAGGAAGCACAGTGCTAGGGAGATCATGGAAGCATTCAGTCAATACACCTTCAAGCCCACGAGATACCCATGCACCTCCACAATGAAGGAACTAGGGATCTATGAAGACTGCATATGCATCTTTGAGCACATGGGACTTACCGAGCTGTTGACAAAGCCTCTTCCCTCCTATGAGCGCTTCACTCATCAGTTCCTTTCCACTCTCAAGGTGGTCAGTTATGAAATGAGTGAGCTCTCCGACCGTGATGGATGGATCTCCTTCAAGCTTGGGAAGCAAAGGTTTACAATCACCTTCCAAGAACTCTCGAGAGAGCTGGGGCTGAGGACTTATTTTCAAAGAGGAAACAAGTTCTCAATCAGAGAATCGCAGTACACAAAGCTATGGGGAATGATTGGAGTTGGGGAATTCAAAGCTGGAGCCACAAGAAACCATCACTTGAAGCACCCTGCTGTTAGTTATGCACACAAGGCGATTGCAAACACTTTCTTTGCAAGGAAGGCAACCACACACCTGACTGGCAGGGAGAGAGAGGCTTCATCTATACTGGACTGTATGCCAATGTGGACACCAACAAAAATGCAACGCCTAGAGGTCCACCAAGCAAATTCTCATGCTTTGTAAGACTGTTGATGGAGCAGCTGCCAACCTATCAGAGCTGGGTTCTAAACAAAGGGAAAATGGAGAAGAATCCACAACTTTACATTGGAGAAGTTATGACAGCTATACTCATGGCCTGTGGTGTGAATCTTGAGGAACATGCTGAAGATGCTCTAGGTCCTTCATGGGCAGATATGGATTATCTGAAGAGAAGCAATCTCATTGAGAAGAGTATTCAAGACAAGCATGTCTACAAATTCCTCGATGATCTCCAAGAGCCAGCAAGAGTCCTTCTCCCAAACCCAAGGCTCACCTCCTTCACCACAAGGACCAACATCAACTTAAATCTGAGTGAAGATGAGCTCTACAAAGGCGGCCTTGTCCCTGAAGAGAAAGAAGAAGACAATGAGGAAGGAAACACTGAAGAGATTGAAGAAGAAGCTGAAGAAGATCACCAAGAAGATGCTGCTGCTGGCGCTGAAGGCCAGGGAGAAACTCATGAAGAAGATGAGCTTGAAGAAGAAGAAGTGTTGAGCTACAGTTCAAGGCAGTTCCACTTCACACCTTATGAAGTACCCAGCCAAGGAAGTTCTTTGAAGGTGGCTCATTAACACATCAACTCTCTCCAGAAATGTTGTAAATGGCAAGACAAATCCATTAAGAGTTTGGTGAAAATGGTTAAGGGGAAGTTCAGGAAAGACAAAGCTACTTCAGCAAGAATTTCCCATCAGAGCCATACTCATGAGCACACTCCTCATCAAGAATAGCAACCACAACAAGCTGAGCCAACTGAAGAGGAAGAAGCTGTTTGGAACCCCATGGAAGACACTCTTTCCATGCACAGCCTAGTGATCAATGGTGGACATGGGCACAACCAAGAGCATCATCATATGAGTCAAGTACCCATGTACCATCAGCTTGGGAACCAACTCCCATTCCCTATGAAGTTCAAGAACCATGGCAATGGGGTACACAAGGTGACTCTTCTCAAGCAGAGAGGTTATGGTCAAGCTGGGTTGCTCCCACACAAGAAGCAGCACCATCTACAAAGGTTTATGAGAGGAGGAACAAGAGGAGAGCTAGCAAGTCTCCTCATACATCTGGATCCTCCCACCACTCCTACTATTAAGCAAGGTACCACATCCTATTCATTGTCTATACCATTGCATCTTTTTCAGTTTTGTATTATATTTTGTTGCTTCTCTCTCTCTCATTGCTTTCATTACACAAGAGACTGTGTAATTTAAGTGTGGGGGAGAGATTTGGGGTTTGACTTTGTATTTTGTTTTCTTAGTTTTTCTTTCTCTTTCACTTTGAGTCTCATGCATACCATGCATTCAAATAAGGCATAGAAAAACACAAAAAAAAAATCGAAAAATTTGAAAAATTTGCATGTTTTTGCAAACCAAAAAGAAAGCATATAGTTGCATATCATTCTCTTAAGATTGTGTCTAGTGTTGACATATAGGTTGCATTGCATTTGCATAGGCCATTGTGATGAACTTTCCTTGTAAAATGCTTAGAATTTATAGATGATTTCAGTGTTTAAGTGGCTAGTTGTTTGATACATCAAAAGATTGCTAGAAGTTAAAGGCTGAACCATGCTTAGATTGCTAGATTTGGCCTTCTCATCTCATTCTGAAAGCATTTGTTCTCTGAAAATCAACTCTATCAACTTGAACTTTAATTTGGACTGTTAATTATCATGTCTTATGCATTGAAAAGTGATATCATGGCTACCATATACATATTTGGATCATATTTTTCCCTTCTACCACTCTTGTTGATCCAAATAGATGATCCTCATACTTATGGGACAATTACATCTACACTCTTAACCAAAACTCCTTTTTCAACCTAAACACTATCTTGAGAGCTGTGAGGCCTTTGATCATCATTTTCAATTTTGTCTTGTCAAAAACTGTTAGGAATAACACTGGCAATAATAAGCTCTCTTGTAGATATCAGCTTGCCTCGTGAGCTTGATTCTAGGATAGGAGTTTTGGGGTAAAAGGGTAGTGTAAGTGGTTTGAACTTCATGTATATATGTTTTGAAAAAAAAGGGAAAGGTTTGATATGGTAGATAAGGGGAAACAGTCTAAAGTTGTGGTTAAGTAAAGGGAAGTAAAAGCTCTAAGTGTAAAGAAGAAAGGTTCCAGCAACAAAGCTCAGAAAGGTCAAAAGAAGAAAAATCAGACCAAGAGCAATCCACCGAAGGTGCTGAAGGTGCCAATGCAACAAAGAAGAGCAAGTCCCAACCAAAAATAAGCAGCCACACAAGCAAAAAGAAGAAGTTTCCCCAGCCATGAAGAAGGGTAAAGGGTAGAGTTTTGGAAAGGGTAGACTTGGGGGTTCACTTTTGTGTTTATAAGTGCTTAGGATTCATCTTTGGGTAGAAGGGAGCTTTGAATTGCATGCATAAGTGTGCTTTTACCTTAATTGAATGTTAAAGAGTTTGTTGATTTGAGCATTTGCCTAAGTTGAGATTTGAGATCATTTTGAAACATAATGAGCATGGCTAGGTTCTTTAATGTATAGCTGATTATGTTTGCATCCTACAACTAGGCATTTTAGAATTGACACCATCTCCTTACCTTTGCACTTTTAGAATCTGAATGCCTACCTTCAAACCTCACTCTCTCATTTGTTCTTATTTTCTTAAGGACAAGCAAAATGCAAGTGTGGGGGTGTTGATATCTCTTGTATTTACACCATTTAGGCTTGCATTTAGTACATGTTTTCCTTAGTTTTTATCCCATTTTCTTCTCCTTTTAGACTTAGATTGCATTTAGGATATAGTTTGCATTTTTTCTTGCATTATGGATGTTTTTAGGTGCTTATGGAGCTAAAAAGAGCTTGGAGGAGCTTTGAGGATGATCCAGGAAGCTAGCTGGGCCAAAAGGAGCAAAAGGGACCAAGGCAGACTATCTGTGCAAAGCTTTTCGGTTAGTGCACGGAGGCTATCGGTCAAGAAGTGATCGATACTAGACGTAACGATCAAAGGTATCGATCAGGAGTGATCGTACAAACGTGTCGTGTGTATTTTGGTCACTGTATCGATCACTCTCCAAATTGATATGATTCGTAACGATCAAATCCAGACTGTTACAACTGATCGATACAAACCCAGTCCGAGCCTGTTTTATTTACACTTCTGCCATTACTCTAGCGCTTCCTTCTTATGGCTATATATAGCCCTTTTTTCTGTATTTTCGAGAAGTCATGTCAATTTACTGTTCTTAAGCATTTTCTTTGAGTTTGTAAGACAAATCTTTTGCTTTATTTAATATAAGTTGGTAATTGCCTTTAATCTTTTTTTAATCTCTCTTTTAAATATGATTAGTATCTTTTCTTCTTGTGATTTGGTGTTAAACATGAGTATTAGTGAGTAGTTTGCTTAGGGTACTTAGATGTGGTAGATTAGGGGAATTTTGGACTTGATTAAGGCTTGTTTAGTGCTTCAGTATATGGGTTCCACTCTATTAATCTGTTCTTAAACTAGATTTGTCTTGATCACACTTATCTAGAATTTAGGCTTTCTCTTATGCCCACCAAGAGACTAACTGTTTGAGGAGCATTTTGACTTGAATAGAGTTGTTTATTAATGCTTGCTGAATGTTTTAGCACTAATGAGAGTTAGTTCTTGTTAAGGTGCTTAGCAAAGGGCTATTTTACAAGAGATTGGATCTAGCTTGCTTGTTTGTGAACTCTATGTCTAGGAATCACCATTCCTAGCTTGTTTGCTTGATCCATGTTGTTTGAAACAGCCTTAGTTAGTCTCTAGATTCCCCAAGGTCAATAACCACATCTAGGAACTTGCTTTTCTCTTTTGATATATTTCGGATTTGCCTTGTTTTGCTCTGTTTTACTTGCTTAATTTTGTTTAAAACTGCCTTTTTCTTTTGTTCTCTTTGTTGCTTGATCATCTTAGGGTGATAGATTGGTTGCCTAGGCAACAAAAATCTCTTCTCTGCTTGCTTAACTTATAGATCTCTGCTCAGAACTCTTCTGCTTATATGCAAATTCAACCAATGGTAGATACTTTCCCCATTTTCCTTCTCAGTCTAACACACAAGCTGTCAACATATCCTCAAGTGTCTGGATTGTTCGCTCGGACTGTCCATCAGTCTGCGGATGATAAGCTGTGCTAAGATGCACTTTCATGCCCAACGCCTTCTGAATGACTTGCCAGAAGATTGATGTGAACTTTGGGTCATGATCCGACACGATGCTTACTGGTACTCCATGCATTTGTACCACTACATCCAAATATCTCTGCGCTAGCTGATCTGCCCATCTGTTTTCTTGATGGCCAGGAAATGTGCCGATTTGGTAAGTTGATCCACAATCACCCATATAGCCTCCTTGTTTCTGGATGTCTTTGGTAACCCAGTAACAAAATCCATAGTTACCATATCCCATTTCCATTATGGTAATGACAAATTATGTAGTAACCCACTAGGCACTCTGAGCTCTGCCTTTACCAACTGACACGTATGGCACTGAGAAACCCACTTGGCAATGTCTCGCTTCATTCCATCGCAGTGGTAGTAACGCTTCAGATCACGATACATTTTTGTACTTCCCGGATGAATAGAAAATGTCGAGGTATGAGCTTGACCCAAGACCTCGTCCTTCAGATCTTTATTGTCGGGTAGAATGACTCCGTTCCTGAACAAGTAAGTACCATTTGCGGCAGTGCGATATCCATCTAATCCCTTGTTGATCAATTTCTGTAACACATCATCTACTTGCTGCGCTTCACGGATCATCCACAGTAAATCTGCTTGATCTAAGGCTTCTAACCCGGTTGACTCCTCATCAATAGACGTAGCGCACAACCGCAAGGTAGCCAGGATCACGACAAGTTCTTCCACTTCCTTCCCTTTCGAAACATCTGTCTTACGTCTACTAAGAACGTATGCCACTTGATTAGCTTTCCCAAGGTGGTAGAGTATGTCTACGTCGTAATCCGCCAACAACTCTGTCCACCTCCGCTGCCTCAGATTCAAGTCTCCTTGAGTGAAGATGTACTTCAAACTCTTATGATCATTAAATATTTGTACCTTCTCTCCATACAGGTATGAACGTCATATTTTAAGAGCGAAAACCACAGCAGCAAACTCCAGGTCATGTGTAGGGTAATTAGCTTCATTTGGCCACAACTGCCTTGATGCATAGGCAATCACCTGTCCTTCTTGCATAAGCACACACCCTGGACCTGTCCCGGATGTATTGGTATACACCATATAATGTACTCCCGGCCTTGGTAGCACAAGCACAGGAGTTTGGGTCAAGTGGTCCTTCAGGTTCGCGAAGCTCTTAGCACACGCTTCTGACCAAATAAATTTGACATCCTTTCCAGTCAACTTGGTCATTGGTTTGGCCGTGCTAGCGAATCCGTTCACAAACTTCCGGTAGTAACCCATCAATCCTAAGAAACTACGGACTTCGGTAGTGTTTTTAGGCGTTGGCCAATTGGTGATAGCGGTGATCTTTTCAAGGTCGACTACAACTCTGGCTTATGACACTACATGACCTAAGAACCCAATTTTTCTTTGCCAGAAACTACACTTGCTCAACTTCGCATATAGCTTCTGTTCCCGCAAAATATTCATCACCACTTGCAGATGCGACTCATGCTCCCTCCTACTCTTCGAGTAGATCAGTATGTCGTCGATGAACACGATCACACATTTGTCTAAATATTATCGAAATACATTATTCATCAACTTTAGAAATGCTGTTGGCACGTTGGTCAATCCGAAAGGCATTACTACGAACTCGTAGTGACCATATCGGGTTCGAAAGGCTTTCTTCCTCACATCATCTTCTACTATCAGAATCTGGTGGTAACCCGAGGCTAAATCTATCTTGGAAAACCATGATGCCCCTTGCAGGTGGTCCAACAACTCATCAATCCTTGGCAACGGGTACTGATTCTTCAGCCCCCGATAGTCGATGCAGAGTCTGAAACTTCCATCCTTTTTCTTAACGAATAACACTAGGGCTCCCCACGGTGAACTGCTCGGTCGAATGAACCCCTTGTCGGCTAAGTCCTCCAACTGCTTCTTCAGCTCGGCAATTTCAGCTGGTGCCAAGCGATAAGGCGCATTCGATATATGTGCTGTTATGGGCTCTAACTCTATCGTAAATGCATCACCTCGATGAGGAGGTGGCCCTGATAATGGTTCAAAGACGTCCTTGTACTCTGCGATGACTGGAACAGTGCTCACCTCTAATGGCACATCTTCCTTGGTCACTGAAATGGTGGGAAAATATGCTTTATTCCCCTTTGCTAGTAACTCATCCGCCCGCAGCATTGAGATAATGGAAATCCCCGTATGCTTCTTAATCCCTTGGAAAACCACCTTTCCATCTGTCCTCGGGATATGCACTCGGGCTCACGGACAATCTAACACAGCTTGGTGTTCGGTCAACCAATCTATTCCCCGGATGACTTCATAATGGTTTAACTCCATCTTCACAAGGTTCCCGAACATCGTTACGCCTTCCAACACTATTGGCACTTCCTTATAAATTCTCGTGGACTTCATAATTTGATCTCTGGCTGTCTCGATCTCCTTCTCCGTCGAGATAAAAATACGTTTGAAGGTCCAGCATTGTGTTAATGTTGGACACACAAAGCTATGGGTAGCTCCTGTGTCAAATAAAGTATTTGCGGCGACTCCCCCAACCAAAACCGATCCTACACAG
Organism: Thlaspi arvense; assembly: GCA_911865555.2. Classification (NCBI taxonomy): domain Eukaryota; kingdom Viridiplantae; phylum Streptophyta; class Magnoliopsida; order Brassicales; family Brassicaceae; genus Thlaspi; species Thlaspi arvense. The sequence goes on from OU466860.2 coordinate 27,930,169, forward strand.
TTGGTACTACACTAAGCATGCTATTCGAATTTCACACAGGACACTCAATGAATAAATACAAAAGTCTATAAGAATGACATACCAGCGATTGATTCCACACCAGCATGTTCGCCAGCAACATAGACTCGAGGTCTTGCAGGTTGCCCGCTGGAGGTGCTGGCAACTGAAGCTGTCCACGATTATGTCCTCTTGGCTGCTGCCCCTGAATCGGAACCGTACATTGCCTTGCAAAGTGCCCGACCTGTCCGCAACGATGGCAAGTGCTTCGGATTGGATGGACCACCTGTGGTTAAGCTGTTCTTTGCGCATGGCCTGCTGTACAATCTTTCTTCACATGCCCCGGCTGATGGCACCTGTAGCAAACAACACCCCTAGGAGACTCCATTTTGTGTCTAGGACTCATTAAAAGTCCATCCTATTATATTTCAGCCATAAACTTATGTTCTAAAAATTCATAGGACCTTATGTTGCTTCTATTCCCTGTTTGGTCTTATTGAATCGTAGCATATGTGTTCATTTAACGAAATGAGAAATAAGTACTAGATTATTTTCGTTCTATCATTACGATCTCAAAACGACTATTACAAGGGTGGTTGCTCCAGTTTGTGTCTAGGACTCATAAAAAGTCTGTGTTATGACATTATAGCCCGAAATATCTGTTCTGGATCTTTATAGGACCTTTTGATGCTTGTATTCCCAGTTTGGTCTTATAAAAAAATAGAGTTGAGATTCTTCTGTACTAAATTCTTCTCGTTCTATCATTATGATCTCGAAATGACTATTACAAGGCTATATACCATTTTGTGTGTAGACTCATTAAAAGTCCACCTTATGTTATTATGGCCAGAAACTTTTGTTCCGGATCTTCATAGGACCTTTCGATGCTTGTATTCCCTGTTTGGTCTTATAAAATAGTAGAGTTGGGATTTCTTTAATATAATAAGTAACAAGTACCAGATTTTTATCGTTATATCAATACAATTCTCCAAATGATTGTTATAAGGCTAATTACTCCATTTATGTATGATTCTTACTGATGTATATTAATTTATCGTTTAATTTGTTTATTAATTTGAGAAAGTGTGGCTTTGTGTGTGATTCTTACTGATATGAATTGAGTTATCGGGTCTTATGTTGATTGATTTGAGAAAGTGTGGATTTGTTTACGATTTTTACTGATGTGAATTGAATTATCGGGTCTCATGTTGTTTGATTTGAGAAAGTGTAGTTTATGTGTATTGAGTTGAGATTTGAGATTGTGGCTTCTGAATATTGAGTTGAGATATGAGAATTTGGCTTATTTTTATTGACTTGAGAAATGAGAATGTAGCTGAAAGCCAAGAAGAAGCTCATGTTGGCACTGAAAGCCAAGAGGATTCTCAAGAGGAAGAGCTAGATGAGAATTGATAGCTAAGTTTTTGCATGTGTATGTAATGATGTATCAAAGCTCAAATGCAACACTTAGTTGTAGTAAAGTATGCAAGCGAGTATCAATCCAATCCTAGGAGCTAGAAAGATCAGTGAGAATGCAAGGATCTTGTAAAAGTAAGCAAATGATGGACAGTTTTGTTAAATTACTAAAAACTAGATGCAATGATTAAATGCAGGGCAAAACTATTTTAAAAATACCAGGAACGAGCTAACTACCACTAGGAAAAGACAGAATGATTAAAATGCAAAGCTACGAATTACTAAAATCCGACTAGTGGATCGACAAAAGCAATCGATCTAAAAAGCAGTTTAAGCATAAGTAAATCTAATGACCAGGGTGCAAGCAAGCAACAAGCGAATGATCAACATAGACTAAGAAATACTAAAAAGAGGGTCCAGGGTTGAGATTCATGTTCAGGGGTTTGAAAGGTTTCAGCTTGGTTTGAAAACTTTAGATCTACTCACTTTGTGAGGTTCCCTAAGCCTTGAAAACTAAACAAGATCCATCCATGGCATGTGGTATGGATCACTCCTTCATTTTCTCTGCCAGACCCATGGTGTTTGGTGGAAAAAGAGATTGAAGGGCAAGGAAAACAGATTTCAAACACGCGGTTTAACTAGTCCCCTAAACTACCATGTCGTTTGAAAAAGGGTAACTAGTCTCTAGGATGCGATTTTCAGAGATCTTTGGATCCTGTCAAGGTAAGAGCTCTCTCTGATCATAAAGATCTTGGCGTGTGACTCTTTAAGCCTTAAGAACTCGACATCCTAGAAGAGAAAGCCTTTAAGAACAAGAAAACACCAAACTTGAAAACCTTTTCGACCCCTTGAATCCTCTCAACCCCAAAACCCAAATAAACTACTCGCGACTCATGAAATAAACCGTACGAAATGCAATAAACAAAGAACTAAAAATGAAAGGCGATTGATTTAACTTAAACGATTCAATATTCAAAAGCAAAACAAGAAAAAGCTCGAAGTCTAACAATGGTGAATCGCCTAAAACGAGAGAGAAGATAGAAAAGTAGTCGACAAAACGTGATAATAAAAGGTATCATTGGTCTTTGCTTAAAATGGCCAAACCGCAAATGGTCCCCCCCTTCGCTACGGTCCAAAAACAGGCTGGACGGATAAGGTTGGTCTGGGCTCGATCACGAAGCTCGATCTGGCAATCGATCATGTCCTGAATCGAGCGGCTCTTGGTCGATCCCCTAGTCGATCTTGTACTGATCGGATTGGAAGCTTGATCCGGTCCTCGGTCTGCATGGCGTCGTCTACGTCCGTACTCCAAATCGATCTCCACGCTCGATCTTCTGGTCGATCTCATCTAGATTGACCTGCCTTGCTTGATCTGCTACTCGATCTTAGGTCCTTAGCGTGCAATCCTGATTTCTTCAAGTGTCCACGAACCTCTTCACGAGCCTCAGCACGTCCACGAATCTTCCATAGCTCCAAAGTAACCGAAAGAAACCTGATTGTGATGCAAAATGCACGAAACATACGAATGCTGGTGCAAAGACACTCTAGGACCTAAAGTGATGTAAACTAACCTAATATGCAATGTAAATGCATGAGAAACTAAATTATATGTATGCAAAATGCATGGAATATACAGTTATATCAACTCTCCCAAACTTACTTCTTGCTTGCCCTCTAGCAACAGAAAATAAGAAAGGAAGAGAAGTTTTAAAACAAACGGGGGTTTAAGCTTCTTGCAAAGGTTCCTTTCAAATGAATCAATCTCAACGTCCTAGTTACTAGTTCTAAAATGCAATTCACACACTCATACTCCAAAGAACGTAGCCATACTCATCGCACAAAGAATTTCAGATCATGACTCTCCTATTCCAAACAATCAAAGAAACTCATCCTTTAACATTCATTAATAACCGAACCATGAATCAAACGTATGCACTTTAAAGCAGAACACATTTGGCTAAGGGTATAGGCTACGAGCATAGAATGATCTCATTTGAAAAAGAGTTTTTATTTAAGGCAAGGGTTTCTCTCAAAAATAGTAAGAACTTTATGCATAATGCTAAAGGTATAGGCAATTGATGCATACATGATCAAATTCTCATCTACCCATGTAAACTAACAACGATCCTAAAATCTCTCTCATTTATTTTTATTTAAGCTCACTCACCACTTAGAGTCTACCCTTTTTCCCAAAGCAAAAGCTTAGCAATCCCCAAAACAAAACAGAAAGCATTTTAACTTTTTTTAGGTTAGTCAAAAGGTTTGAAAATACTAAGCTCTTTAACTCTTTCTTATCGATAACTCTCTTATATTATTTTTTCTTTTTCTTTTCTTTTTCTTTTCTTTTATTTTTGGCACTTAAGCTCTTTTATTATTTTTTATTTTTTATTTTGAGAGAGTTATCTTCTGAAAGCATTAGAGCATTATACATTTTTAAGCACAAAACCTTTCACTTAAAACCTTTTTCTTACTTCAAATACCAAACTCTTTTCGAAACCGAAAGCATATAAGCACGAAAGCAATCCCAATGATCCCCCAAACTTATCCTAAGCCTACATCTAGCTTCAAAATGCAAAGCTAGCAATCACATGAGAACCTAATCATGTCGCCTAAACATAACACTTTATGCTAAGTTCAAACCGGAAGAGGCCTCACAATGATGTCACACACGAAAACTTGGCTTTAAAGAAAGGTAAGGGTCAAGGTGGGAGTTCTACTTAGGCTCACAAAGAGTGGTAAAAGGAAGAAGAGAGCCTAAATATTTTTAAGATCCATGTGCTCATTTTCACGTGCATAAGAATGATATTTAAAAATTCACGTTAGGGTTCTCACTTAATAGGACAAGTTTCAAATCATGAGAGTTCAATTGAAGTCACGAAAATCAAAACAAGTGATCCAAGCATGGTAAGAACTTATTTTTAAAGTGTGAGCAAAGCTTTAGAGAACTACCAACTAGGAGATTGAAACCATTCATAAGCTTAAAACACCTTTTTAAGAAAACTTTAACCCCTTATGCAAATGTAAACAACCTAGATGCTTAAAAATTCTAGACTCAATCCTAAAATGCTTAACAAGATGAATGCAACTACATGAATTTTTCTAAAAATTTTTATGCAATGAAGACTCAAGGATGCTAAAGGGAAAATAAGATCAGAATAAACATGTCAAACAATACACATACTCCCCCAAACTTGAATGACACCGTCCCGGCGGCAAACAATTTCAAAGGAGCTCAAAACACAATGCAAAAAGAAAGAAAATATGAAAGGTATATACAAGGGTAGGTCGTTTGGTACCTCGGAGCTAGACTCGGCTGGAACTTGAGGATGTTCCAGTGGAGCTGCTCGTGCTAGAGGAGTGTCGGGCTATGTTCTTGCCTTTATCCTTGCTGCTCACAGATGACAATACCGCCAGTTGACCTCCTCCTCTTCTCGGGCTGGTTAACCTCTTCACTCTATGACCCCTTAGACCTCGCGGATGAGCTTCCTTGAAGCGCCTTGACTTTCTTGGCAAGCTTCCTGATCATCTTTCCTTGCCACTTATTATTCTTCCACTGCATCTCCACCACTGAGGCAAGAAACTTCTCAGCCTTGGTGCGCGGCTCAAAGTCCATCCTCGGAAGCTCAAAGTGGGCTGGCATTGCGCCATCTGATGGTGGTGACTTCGACTGCTCTCGCGTGGACTAAATGGGCATCATCGTCGTACCAAGTGGGGCGTAGCACTCCTCGTGTGTTGGGCATAACTGAATCGTACCGATGATATCCAAGTTAGTCTCCTCAGCGTTGGGCAAGATGCACACGTTTTTCTTCCCTCCGTCATTGTAGAACTGATAAGCGAAGAATCCTGGAGCTGGCGTAGGTCCCAAGCTATCGGTATTTCGCATGTAAGTCTCGTCCATGAATGACCTGTCTGCGCAAGGCTCGAACCGTTGAAGTGGTACACCGGCTTGGATGAAGAGCGGCATGAGAAACCCTCCAATGTAAGCTGAGCTCGCCTTGCATCTAAGAGCATAAGCCTTGTACTTCACCAAGGAGGAGGCTAGAATGCACCCGTAGTTGACATTGTTCCCGAGGTCATAAATAAGCGGATCATGGTTCTCCTCTTCGCTGCTGCATAGTATCCTCTCGATTCCTTGGAAGAAAAAACACAGCTCGGTCTTGGTCACCGTGGGAGACACGGCTCGTCCGCTGAAGGTGTTCGCCAACAACTTGAGCGTGTACCTTAGAACGGGATTCCTCACTTTCTTGATTTTAGCCCTGTTGGCTTTGTACTCTTCGTCGCAAAGCACGTCCCATATGATGCTGGCGTTCTTGAGAGGTGGAAACTCCACTTGCTTAGCCGCGGCATTGAGTCCGTATGCTTGGCAAAGCTCCTCAATGGAAAGGTGATATGACCGCTTCTTGACTTTGAAGCTGAGATGCCCTTGAGAGGGAGTTGGGAGGCTCGGATTCTCATAGGAGAACGCAAAGGTAGAGAGGAAATCCATCGTCACTTACGGATATGTTAGACAGTCCATCCTTGAAAGACAAGCAAACCCCAAGTTTTGTAGAAGGGAGTCAAAATCCCCTAGGAGACCCATCCTTTCCAGCAAGTCTCTGCTCGCGAACTTGGTAGGCTCGAAGCACAGCCTCTGTAGCCTCTTTTTCACCGTCTTTTCCTCCTTAGTCCAATGGGTCCTCTCATGAATTTGCTGGTGTTCCTCCTCTTGAACTTGTTGAGTTCCCTCTTCCTTAACCACTCGTTGTTCATCCTCTCTCTGTGCAGCCTCTTCTCTGGTTCTCTTAGGTGCCATTGGTACCTGAAACACGTTTCTCAAACAAAGAGTGAGCAACGGCGGCGAGAAATCGAGAAAGAGATTGGCGAGAAGGAAAAATCTACAACTAACACCCTAGATTTTTGGGGATATTATAAAAATTGTATCTAGATAAAGGAAAAGAAAATCTAGAGATAGGATTAAATCTAGAATATTTCCTGATTTCTAGTTACTTTAAAAAAAATTTGATAAAACCCTTAGCAACCTAAATCGATCAAGCGGTTATAAAAGGAAATATTGAAAAGGTTTAATTAAAAATCTTGAAATACCTTGCAGGATCGAAGATAAGAGCTAAATGCCTTTGGAAAATGAATAAGAACACTCTCTCTCGATTAAAAACTCGTAGGAATAGAAATGAGAGAGTGTAAAATTGTTGAAAACTTAAAGGCAACAAAAATCTAAAACCATGGGTGATGAAAGTGGTTTTCAGACAAAACGTGGTCAAGGCACAACTTTCGTGGTCAAAGATTCCTGTCTTGACCACCATTCAAAATTAAAAAGCGAGGGAAAAGAGAAAGGGAGGGAAAAAATTCTGTTACCTCGGCATGAGATCGTGTCCCTTCGGTCGATCTAGGACTCGATCTCATGCCCATAATGGCTGGATCGAAAGATTTGATCGATCAATGACTCGATTGGACTAAAATCGAGTCATAGATCGATTATACTCCCTCGTTCCTTGACTTTTGGTCAACTAGGCTGAGTCGCGTGATCGAGCCATGTTCTCGATTCAGGGGTCGATTCGATTTAGATCGAGTGATGGATCGAGTCGAGTGATCGATCTGTCTTTGAAGGATTTTCCCGAGAGAAAATAGATCGGTCGATCCATTTTTGGATCGATCGATCTAAACTCCAAGAATTTCCTGAGACATTTTAGATCGGTCGATCTAGATGGGACCGATCGATCCGTGCTCATCTAGATCGACCTTATCACTCGATCTCGTCTAGATCGACTAACTCCTCTCGATTCACTAACTCGATCTAGTCGATATTCGCCCCTTCTCACTCCTTTTGGATCTAAGATCTTTGCCTGCAATCCCTTATACCTGTTCCTACACAATCAGAAGATAAAAACATAAAACTGAAAGAGAAATAAAACAGAAATATGTACAAGATAGGCATGGGAATGCCTCCCAAGTGCGTTTTCTTTAACGTCGTTAGCTAGACTTTACTTGGTTTAGGCAGATGGTGGGTCTTGGAGAAGCATTGAGGTTCTCTCCTTGTCAAATGCACTCGCCATGTATGGCTTAACTCTGTGTCCGTTCACTGTGAATGAATTCCAACTCTTGCCCACCAATGTAACAGCTCCGTAAGGTAATACTTCCTTGATTTTATACGGACCACTCCACCGTGACTTTAGCTTCCCTGGAAAGAGCTTGAGCCTTGAGTTGTAAAGCAGCACCAAACTCCCTTCCTTAAGCTCCTTAGATACCAGATTCTTGTCATGAGCAGCCTTGGTACGCTCCTTGTAGATCCAAGCGCATTTGTAAGCGTCCAGCCTCAGCTCATCAAGCTCGTGCAACTGGATCAACCGCTTCTCCTGAGCCGTTTTCAGATCAAAATTCAACCACTTCACAGCCCACAACGCCCTATGTTCCAGCTCAACGGGGAGGTGACATCCTTTGCCGTAGAGAAGGGTGAAAGGATTAGTACCAATGGGCGTTTTGAAAGCAGTCCGGTACGCCCACAAAGCGTCATTTAACTTCACCGCCCAATCTTTCCGAGTAGTCCCAACTGTTCTCTCGAGTATCGCCTTGATCTGACGGTTAGAGACCTCCACTTGGCCACTCGTTTGAGGATGGTAAGGTGTAGCTATCTTGTGCTTCACGCCATATTTCCTTTAGCAAACTAGATCGAGCAAAAGCAATCGATCTAAAAAGCAGTTTAAGCGAAAGTAAATCTAATGACCAGGGTGCAAGCAAGCAACAAGCGAATGATCAACAGAGACTAAGAAATACTAAAAGGAGGGTCCAGGGTTGAGATTCATGTTCAGGGGTTTCAAAGGTGACAGCTTGGTTTGAAAACTTTAGATCTACTCACTTTGTGAGGTTCCCTAAGCCTTGAAAACTAAACAAGATCCATTCATGGAATATGGTATGGATCACTCCTTCATTCTCTCCTCCAGACCTATGGCGTTTGGCAGAAAAAGAGATTGAAAGGCAAGGAAAACAGATTTCAAACACGCGGCTTAACTAGTCCCCTAAACTACCATGGCGTTTGGGAAAGGGTAACTAGTCTCTAGGATGCGATTTTCAGAGATCTATGGATCCTGTCAAGGTAAGAGCTCTCTCTGATCATAAAGATCTTGGCGTGAGACTCTTTAAGCCTTAAGAACTCGACATCCTAGAAGAGAAAGCCTTTAAGAATAAGAAAACACCAAACTTGAAAACCTTTTCGACCCCTTGAATCCTCTCAACCCCAAAACCCAAATAAACTACTCTCGACTCATAATAAACCGTACGAAATGCAATAAACGAAGAACTGAACATGAAAGGCGATTGATTTAACTTAAACGATTCAATATTCAAGAGCAAAACAAGAAAAAGCTCGAAGTCTAACAATGGCGAATCGCCTAAAACGAAGATGTTATTGGAAAGCTCCTCTTGAAGCTCCTCTTCATAGTGCGGATCGCCTAAAACGAATCTGGTCAAAGGGAAGCACACTTCCCACTATGAAGAGAAAGTGCCATAAGTCGAACTTAATGAAGATGAGGAAGCAATTTGGATGCCTCAAGGAAGACACTCCTTCCAAGTGCAGCAAACTGATCAATGGGCACCTTGGGAACCTTGAAGAGCTTCATCTTATGAGCCAATGTCCCAACCACCATCAGCATGGGAGGCGCCAGCTTACACTTCTTCTGAGGGTGATGTTATTGCATATTGCATACATTTTGCATACTCATTAGTTAGTTTTTCATGCATTTGTATCATGTTTTAGGTTAGATTGCATCATTTAGGGTCCTAGAGCATTCTTGCATCAGCATATGCATTTTCCTTGCATTTTGCATCACATTCAGGTTGTTTCTGGCTGCTTTGAAGTCATGGAGGTTTGTGGGCGTGTGGAGGCTGATGTAGCAGTTCGTGGGAGCTCGGAAATATGCTAAGGACCAGTGATCGAGGAGCAGATCGAGCATGGCCGGTCGATCCAGGAGTTGATCGACCAGTAGAGCGAGCCAACTAGGCGATCCAAGGAGAATGATCGAGATGGAGATCGAGTGAAGCAATCGATCAATCGGTACGGACGTAAATGACGCCATGCAGAGCAAGAGCCAGATCGAGTACACCACTCGATCCACCCAAAGATCGATACCGAGATCGGATGCAACACTCGATTCGCCGATGAAGATCGAGACCCGGATCGAGCCGAAGACACGATGCCCAGATGTGATCGAGAGAACCACTCGATCTAGTGGTCGATTTCTGTCCTTTCAACCGTTTTTGGCTGTTAGCGAAGGGGGGACCATTGGCTTGTTTGGGCATTTTAGGCAAGGCGGCGAGATGCTTTTTCGAGAACTTTTAGATCCTTATCCTTTCTTTGATGTTTTCTCTCTCGTTTTAACAAAGAACACCGTTGTTGAACTCGTTTTTCCTTTGACGCTTTTGTATTCGAATCTTTATCGTTTAATCCAGTTTTTCTTTCATGTTTATCGTCTCGTTTCTTCTGCTTTGCTTGATTTACTCTATGTGTAGCGAGTAGATTACTTTGGGTTCGGGGTTGAGAGGATTAAGGGGTAGAAAAGGTTCGATCTTGGTTTGTTTTCTAAACGTTTTAAAGGCTATCTCTTCTAAGGTGTTGAAAGCTTAATGTTTGAAGACTCTCACGCCAAGAGCTTCATGATCCGAGAGGTTCCTTACCTTGACAGGACCCAGGAGCCTCGGAAGATCACACCTTAGAGACTAGTTACCCCTTCCCAAAAGCCATGGAAGTCTGGGGGACTAGTTAAGCCATTGCTTGAAATCTGTTTTCCTTGCCTTTCGACCTCTCTTTCCACCAAAAGCCATGGGTTTGGAGGAGAGGATGAAAGAGTGATCTATACCGAAAGCCACGGATAGATCTTGTTTTGTTTTCAAGGCTTAGAGATCCTCACCAAGTGAGTCGATCTAAAGTTTCAAACCCAAGATCGATCCTTTGAAACCCTTTACATGAATCTCAACCCTAAGCCCTTTCTTTTAGAATCTTTAAGTCTCATTTCATCTTTCGCTTGTTATCTGATAGCATCCTGGTCATTAGATTTGTTGTTCTTACGGTTTTAGACGAGATCGATCGTTACTGCTCGATCTAGTGGTCGATCTCGTAGTCGATCCACTAGTCGAATTTTAACAATTCGAAGCTCTTTCTTTTAATTAATCTGTTTATTTCTCGTGGTAGTTGCTTCTTTTCTAGTATTTTTAAAATAGGTTTCACTCTGTTTAGGTTGCTGCATCTAGTTTTTAGTTAATTTCTCATAAACTGTCTCATTTTGCTTAGATTTGCTTAGGACCTTGCATTCTTTGTGCATTCTCTGCCTCCTAGAAGTGGATTGACACTCTCCTGCTTGCCTTACTTCAACATTGCTTGCATTAGAGTTTTGATAACATCTCTGCTGCATAACACGAGCATAAGAAAAACGTTTATCAAATGGCGCCTTTGCCATTCTAGGAGTTTTTAGAGAACATAGAGATTTGGGTCTTAGCAAAGACTAAGTCTTTACCTTTCTCAAGTTACTAATACATCTACTCTCAAACATGTGTTTTCAGGTACATGAATCTTCGTTCAAGGGGAGACAACAATCTTCTACAACCCTTAGACAACATTCATCAACTTGGTCACTCACGGCAAAGGAGAGTCAGGGAGCAAACAAGAGCCTTTGAGGAGATTGTTCAGCACGGCTTGGTTAACTTTGAAGACATGGCTGAACACGAGCATCCAGAAGGACCTCCTCCAGCAGGACGGGGCAATGGAAACCCCCAACACGCGGCTAGACCACCGAGGATCATAGGAGCCATAGATGCTCCTAATACCCACCACAATAGGTTTGGGATCACTCCTCCTCCGGTACAAAACAATAACTTCGAGATCAAGCCAGGTTTCATCTCCATGGTGCAAAACAACAAGTTCCACAGCTTGGCAATGGAAGACCCCTTGGAGCACCTAGACAACTTCGAGCAAGTATGTGGGATGATCAAGATCAATGGCATATCCGAAGATGCTTTCAAGCTGCGTCTATTCCCCTTTTCACTTGGAGACAAAGCTAGACATTGAGAGAAGAACCTCCCACAAGGCACCATCACATCATGGGCTGAGTGTAAGAAGGCCTTTCTCTCAAAGTTCTTCTCAAGCACCAGGACAGTTCGGTTGAGAAGCGAAATCAGTGGTTTCACTCAAAAGAACAACGAGACATTCAACGAGGCAATGGAGCGTTTCAAAGATTACACGATCCAATGTCCTCATCACAGGTTCAGCGAGGAGACACTACTCAGTACCATATACCGTGGAGCTTCACCAAAGATCCGGTTGTTGCTTGATACAGCTAGCAAAGGGAACTTCCTCGGTCAAGAGGTAGAAGAGAGTATGGAGCTGATAGAAACCCTGGCGTTGAGTGATGGAAACTATGCCGAGGATTATGACCGAGCACCGAGAGGATCAGAGTTAGAGTCTCACAAGAAGGAGCTCAAATTGTTGCATGAGAAGATTGACAAGTTGGTATTAGCTAATCAGAAGCATGTTCACTTTGTTGGTGAAGCTGATGAAAACCAAGAGGAGTTAGAGCTAAGCCAAGAAGAAGCAAATTGGGTAGCCGGACAGAACAACTACAAGTCTCAAGGCTACAACCAAGGCTACCAGAACAACAACCTCTCTTACCGAAGCACCAATGTAGCCAACCCTAAAGATCAAATGTACCCTGCTCAACAAGCTAAACCTTTCATCCCTTACAGCAAAGGTTTTCAACCGAGTGGTGGTTTCCAAGGTCAAGGGCAAAGCAACTTCCAAGGGCAACAACAACACAACAAGGGTTATACTCCTAACTACCCTCTGGGCTTTGCACCTCAGCAACAACAACCGATGCAACAACAAGTTGATCCGGTTCAAGCAATGTTTCAACAGCTAATACAAGGGCAAGCTTCAACCAACCAGAAGTTCGCTGAAATGAACACTCGGCTAGATTCATCTCTAACCGACTTCTCCACTCAAATCACCAACCTAAACAACAAGATCAAGCAGCTGGAGAAGGGAAAAGCATGCACGGGTGGTCAGAACAGTCTTCCGGGAAAGTGTGAGCAAAATCCCAAGGAGTATGCCAATGCTATAACGTTGAGAAGCGGCAAAGAGCTCGAACCTCCGGTTTCTACTAAGAACAACGAGGACGTTGTAATTCAAGAGGGGGAGGGTAAACCTTTGGCTGATGATGATGAGATAAACTTTGACAACGTTTGGATCCAAGGGCCGAGGAGAGAGATAAGGCGGTAGCCGAGAAGAAAGCTGAGCTAACCACCAAAGAGAAGAATGACTACGTGCCCCCACCTTACGTACTGACGTTGCCATTTCCCGGTCGTTTTAAAAAGCAGCTTATAGAGAAGCACCGGATCTTGTTTGAGAAGCACCTAAAAGACGTGGAAATGAAGCTGCCTCTTGTAGACTGTCTCGCTATGATGCCCAAGTGCGCCAAGTTTTTCAAGGACACCCTTGTGAAGAAGAACAAAGAAAGCAAAGAGGTACATGTACTAAGTGAAGAGTGTAGTGCGGTTATTCATAAGGAGATAGTGCCTAAGAAGCTGGGAGACCCTGGAAGCTTCACTATACCCTGTGCTTTGGGTCCTCTAGAGTTCAAAAGTTGCTTGTGTGATCTCGGAGCTAGCATAAACTTGATGCCTCACTCCATGGCTAAGAAGCTTGGTTTCACTCGGTTTAAAGACTGTTGGATCTCATTGGTGCTGGCAGATAGAAGCGTGAGGTTACCAGTGGGCTTCTTGAAGATTTACCAGTACGAATCAGTGGTGTGAACGTACCTACAGACTTTGTAGTGTTAGAGATGGACGAGGAATCTAAAGACCCACTCATCTTAGGGAGACCGTTCCTTGCAACCGCCGGGGCTATAATAGATGTGAAGAATGGGAAGATTGCCTTGCATTTGGGGAAGGAGATCAGGCTAGACTTTGACATCAACAAGGTTCTAAAGAAGCCGACCATTGAAGGACAAGCTTTCTATATCGAAACGATGGATGCTTTGGCGGACGAGTTGTTGGAAGAGCTAGCTCTAGAAGACCATCTGAAGCTAGCACTCACTAAGGAGCCAGGGGAGTTCGGCTATGTGGACCAGAGAACCCAAGAGTACGTAAACCTGCTGGATTCGAGGAGGATTATCAAGAATGAAGAAGGTTGCTGCCTAGAGATCGACCCCGAGATCGACGCTATCACTCGATCCATGGGATAGATCGACAAGTCAATCGAGAGCACAACTCGATCCGGCGCAACGATCGACAGACAGATCGAGAAGGATGCTCGATCAGGAAAAACAATCGAGTTGACGATCGAGAGAGACCTCCCGATCATTTTGGAGTCCAATCAAGAGATCGACTCAGCGTCTCGATCCCTTACTCGATCCATATCAAATCGAGTAAGTGAATCGAGTGAAATGGCTCGATCTAGACCACATCGAGAGGAGAATCGACCAGAGGACTCGATCTCAGAAGGGATAGCGATGGAGGAAAGCAGTCTGAAGGGCCATGCCTCGAGTTCAAGGGAGAGTTCCAAGGAGGAAAGCAACAACAACAGCCACGAGGATGACTGGAGTGAGCTGTTAGCCCCAAAGGTGGACCTAAAGGAGCTCCCAAAAGGGCTAAGGTATGCTTTCTTAGGACCTAATGACACCTATCCCGTGATTGTGAACGAAAACCTTAGTGATGATGAGTTGCACTCGCTCCTAACTGAGCTGAGAAAGTATAGGAAGGCCATTGGGTACTCTTTAAGTGACATCAAGGGCCTTTCACCAATGCTTTGCACTCATAGGATTCACTTGGATAATGAGAACGCCACTTCTGTAGAACATCAAAGGCGTTTGAATCCTAACTTGAAACAGGTTGTTAAGAAGGAAATCCTTAAGCTTTTAGAGGCTGACGTGTTCTATCCCATAAGTGACAGCACGTGGGTTTCCCCTGTACACGTGGTGCCTAAGAAGGGAGGGATCACGGTCATAAGGAATGAAAAGGATGAACTTATCCCTACTAGGACTATTACTGGTCATAAAATGTGTATTGACTATAGAAAACTTAACCTTGCGACTAAAAAAGACCATTTCCCCTTGCCTTTTATTGATCAAATGCTTGAGAGACTTGCAAATCACCCTTACTACTGTTTTCTCGATGGGTATAGTGGTTTCTTTCAAATTCCTATTCACCCAAACGATCAGGAGAAGACGACTTTCATATGTCCTTACGGTACCTTTGCATATCGAAGGATGCCGTTTGGATTGTGTAATGCACCGGCTACCTTTCAGCGGTGTATGATGTCTATCTTCTCTGATCTTATAGAGGAAATGGTAGAGGTGTTCATGGATGATTTCTCTGTGTATGGTGCGTCCTTTCCTGCGTGTTTGTTGAATCTTTGCAGGGTACTTAAACGTTGTGAGGAGACAAACCTGGTGCTGAACTGGGAGAAATGCCACTTCATGGTTAAGGAAGGGATAGTGCTCGGTCACAAGATTTCAGAGAAGGGCATTGAGGTTGATCAGGCTAAGGTGGAGGTCATGATGGGTCTAGAGCCGCCGGTTAATGTTAAAGGGATCAGAAGCTTCTTGGGGCACGCAGGGTTTTATAGGCGTTTCATTAAGGATTTCTCCAAGATTGCTCGCCCTCTTACACGGCTGTTGTGCAAGGAAGCTGAGTTTGTATTCGATGAGGAGTGTTTGAAGGCTTTCGTGACCATCAAGGAAGCCCTTACATCAGCCCCTATAGTCCAAGCACCAGACTGGTCTCTTCCCTTTGAGATCATGTGTGATGCTAGTAACTATGCCGTAGGAGCCGTCCTTGGTCAGAAGAAAGACAAGAAGCTACATGTGATCTACTACGCTTCAAGGACCTTGGATGACACGCAATCACGATACACCACTACGGAGAAGGAGCTGCTTGCAGTAGTCTTCGCCTTTGAGAAGTTCAGATCATATCTCGTTGGTTCCAAGGCTATTGTATACACGGATCATGCTGCCCTACGATACATCTACTCGAAGAAAGACACTAAGCCTCAGCTCTTAAGATGGATTCTGTTACTCCAGGAGTTTGACATGGAGATTAAAGACAAGAAAGGGATAGAAAATGGAGTCGCTGACCACCTCTCAAGGCTAAGGATCAACGAGTCTCTCCCTTTAGATGACTCCCTTCCAGAAGAGCAGCTTATGGCGATTACTACTGCCGTTTGTGGGAAGCTAAAAGGAAGGTTTGAAGAAGTGTTGAGTTTTAAAGAGGTGGATCTACCGTGGTATGCTGACGTGGTGAACTACCTAGCGTTGGACAGAGGTCAGAGAGGTCAGAGAGCAAGGAGACAGCAACACTTGGAAAGACTTGGGATGAACATTCAGGAACAAGTCATGGATGATATCAGATTTCAGGGTCCCCAAGGAGCTGTTGGCACTCTGGGTATACAAGGAAATCAAAGTGTTCAGGGCTTACAAGGTGAGAAAGTACCAAGAGGCATTGCACAAGCTCCAAGAGTAGCTAGACCCATTGGCGCTGGTGATGCACCCAATGCCTACAACAACAGAACTGGCACCATTCCACCAGCAGTCCAAAACAACAACTTTGAAATCAAGTCTGGATTGATTTCAATGGTTCAGGGCAGTAAGTTCCATGGTTTGCCACTTGAAGGTCGTCTAGATCATCTGGATAACTTTGATAAACTATGCTCACTAACAAAGATCAATGGAGTGAGTGAAGATGGCTTCAAGCTCAGGTTGTTTCCTTTTTCTCTTGGAGACAAAGCACACCAATTGGAGAAGAACATGCCCTAAGGAAGCATAACTAGCTGGGATGAGGGCAAGAAAGCCTTCTTAGCAAAGTTTTTCTCTACTTCAAGAACTGCAAGAATAAGGAATGAGATTTCAGGGTTTGCACAAAGGAACAATGAAAGCTTTGGTGAAGCTTGGGAGAGATTCAAGGGCTACACACTGCAATGCCCTCATCATGGCTTCTCACAGGCCTCTTTGCTCTCCACTCTCTACAGAGGAGCTTTGCCTAAGATAAGAATGCTTTTGGACACTGCATCAAATGGGAACTTCTTGTCAAAAGATGTGGATGAAGGCTTGGAGCTGGTAGAGAATTTGGCTCAGTCTGATGGAAATTACAATGAGGAATTTGACAGAGCTACAAGAACTGCAAAGGATGAGTTAGAGTCTAGCAGGAAAGAAATCAAGTCTCTATATGAGAAGCTGGACTTGTTGCTAAGGGAAAAGAAAGAGGATAACTTTGTTGGGGACATGGTTCAGCTTTATGATCAAGAGCAATGCCAAGTTGAGGAGATGAACTACTTGGGCAATCAAGGTGGATACAATAGCTATGGGAACTACAGACCAAATCCCAACTTGTCTTACAGAAGCAACAATGTTGCCAACGCACAAGATCATGTTTACCTTCAACAGCAAAAACAAGCTGCCCCAAGACCTTTTGTTCCGTACAATAACAATCAAGGTTTTCAGCAAAGGAACAACAACTACCATCCTAGAGCGCCCTACAACCCTCCAGGATTCAATGGTCAAGCTCAAGGACAAGCTTCTTCCAGCTCTCAAGACACTGAAATCAAGACTCTCATGCAACAAATGATCAACACTCAGGTCACCACAACCTTGGAAATGAACAAGAAGTTTGCAGAGGTCCACAACAAAATCGATTCAGTACATGTAGAGCTCACTAACAAGTTTGAAGGGTTGGCTGCAAGAGTCAAAACACTGGAGAACAACAAAGGCATAGCTGGTACCACAGATGAAGAATCCTTTGAAGTAGGAGCAAACACAGATGAAGAAGAGTGGTTGCCACATGAGGTTGTTGATAACACCAAGTACTACTTAGTTGAAGTTCCTGATGATAGAGAGAAGACTCAAACTGTTATCCTTCCTGTTTACCAACTAACCATCCCTTTTCCAGGAAGATTCAAGGAACAGCTAGTGCATAAGTATGAGACCCTCTATGCTGCTCAAATGGAAATGAGGGTTTTAAATGGCCAAGAAGAGCTTAAGAAGCTAAGAGTTAAAGCTGGAGCATCTGAGGTTAAAGAGTTTAAAGTCAAGAAACTTGGAGATCCAGGATGTTTCACTCTCCCATGTGAGCTTAAAGGGCAGACCTTCAAAAGCTGTCTTTGTGATCTTGGAGCAAGTATGGAGCAAGTATCAACCTTCTCCCATCCTCTACTGCTAAAGCTCTTAGCTACACTCAACTTCAAGAGAGTAATGTGTCCCTTACTATAGCTGATGAGACAGTGAAGACACCACTTGGGAGTCTCAAGGATGTACCCGTGATGATTGAAGGAGTAACCATCCCCACTGATTTCTTGGTGCTTGATGTGGAAGGCCATATAAAGAATGCTATCATTCTGGGAAGACCTTTTTTAGCCTCAACTGGAGCAGTGTTTGATGCCAGGGAATGCACAACAGAGCCGAGACTGACCAAGAAGAAGGTTCTAAAGTTTGACTCCAAGGGGGAATAAGCTGGAATATGAGCAGGCCTTATCAATGGACATCAAGAAGTTGAAGAAGCTTCGGAAGCATTGTCCAGAGTTTGAAGGCTATGTTGGTGAAAGTTTTGATGGTAGCTGTTTAACCAAGCTGTTTGGTGATACCACTGAAGCGGAGGTCCTCAAAGTGGGAGTTTCTGATTGCATGAATGAAGTTCTATTGAATGACAAGGAAGATGGGGTTGTCTTGAAGCCCTTTGTTCCTAGGAATTATGAAGTCCACTACAAGATGAAGGGGAGGAACAAACCAAAACCCTTTTCTGAGTTGAAGGTTGATGGAGTCACCAGAAGGATCAAAGTGAGCACTGCAACACCTAGAAGTTCCAAGACTCCTTCTCACCACCTCCACTAGAGAGGTAAGCAAAGTCAAGCTTAGTGACTTTAAACAAGCACATTTGGGAGGTAGTCCCATGGTATCCTTTTGTATATATTATGCCTTCTAGTTTCTTTTTATGCCTAGCTAATGTGTATAGAAGCAGGAGTTCGAATTGGGGGTTAAGAAAATCTCTAAGGGACAAAGAACAGGTGCTTTCTGGCTGATATCGATCAATTGTATCGGTTATAAAGAGATCGATACTGAGCATATCGATCATGAGTATCGATCATGAGTGACCGATATCAGTGGAGCCGGAATGCACCAGTCAACCTATCGATCACTTTTGATCGATAGGGAAGGGAGTCCGAAAGTGAAAACCATATCAGTCATTCATATCGATCAAACACTGATCGATACAAACGTGCCGTATGAATTTTGGTCAGTGTATCAATCAGCTGATAACCGATACGATTCACAGGAAGGGTATCGATCACTCGTTTCGATCACTTGTGATCGATACTGAGCATATCGATCAGTAGTATCGATCACGTGTGACCGATACCCGCCCGAGGTAAGTGTTTCATCTTTTCAAAAAAAATTCCCTCTTTTGGTTTGGAGCAAAGGAGGTTTAAATTTAAACTTTGGATCCTTCCTGTCCACTTGCAGAGCTCCTGAGCACTTTTCTTCTTGTCCCCCATTTCTTTGGTTCCCTCACCAACTTTTGATTCCTTTGGTTCCCCCTTTCCCACTCTATTTAAACCAACACTGTTCTCCACTTCTCTTCACACTTCAGTTCACTACTTCTCTCACTTATAGCACGAAAATCTTAGTTCTTTCTCTCTTTTATTTGCTTTCACTAAGTGCTCAGAAGCTTCATTAAGGTTTGCTTCCTCAACTATCCATTCTTTGCTCTTAATCAATGCATATGTTTAAAATCGCTTAATCTATGGTTTTAAGAGCAAGTTTTGATTAGTTTTAACTGTTGTGCTTTGATCTTGCATTGTGGATTTGTTTAAAGTGAGCAAGTTAGATGTTTAAGCTTTGTTTACTGTTCATAAATCTCATTACTTGCTTGTTTACATCCCTTTGCAAGATCATCATCTCCTTTGCCTAAGAACGACTTTGCTAGATTCACATGCATAGCTGTTTTATTTTTATGAACTCTAGCTTATCTAAACTGTTAGTTTTCGAATCCCTAATTATTTTTGGAAGTTTAATCTTGTTCTGAAGACTTGTTAAGCTTATCTTAGCCTAGAGAGTTTTCTTTTTAAAAGTTTTCAGTTATTTGGGTTTTTCAGCTTTTGTTCTTTCACTTATCTTATCTTCAAGCCTTGTTTTTGAAAGTACCATGGGGAAGACAAATATAGCTGCTAGGAGAAAGGGAAAAGCACCACAGGAGGAAGCACCCACTTCACCAAGAGCCAGGAAAGATAAAGGAAAGGGCGCTGTTGCTGAGAACACATCCAAAGCTGCTGGAAAGAGACCAATTGGAGACAAAGGTGCTAAGCAAAAAGGCAAGGGCAAGGCTAGTGAGGAGGAAGTTCCATTCAGGAAGCACAGTGCTAGGGAGATCATGGAAGCATTCAGTCAATACACCTTCAAGCCCACGAGATACCCATGCACCTCCACAATGAAGGAACTAGGGATCTATGAAGACTGCATATGCATCTTTGAGCACATGGGGCTTACCGAGCTGTTGACAAAGCCTCTTCCCTCCTATGAGCGCTTCACTCATCAGTTCCTTTCCAATCTCAAGGTGGTCAGTTATGAAATGAGTGAGCTCTCCGACCGTGATGGATGGATCTCCTTCAAGCTTGGGAAGCAAAGGTTTACAATCACCTTCCAAGAATTCTCGAGAGAGCTGGGGCTGAGGACTTATTTTCAAAGAGGAAACAAGTTCTCAATCAGAGAATCACAGTACACAAAGCTATGGGGGAATGATTGGAGTTGGGGAATTCAAAGCTGGAGCCACAAGAAACCATCACTTGAAGCACCCTGCTGTTAGTTATGCACACAAGGCGATTGCAAACACTTTCTTTGCAAGGAAGGCAACCACACACCTGACTGGCAGGGAGAGAGAGACTTCATCTATACTGGACTGTATGACAATGTGGACACCAACGAAAATGCAACGCCTAGAGGTCCACCAAGCAAATTCTCATGCTTTGTAAGACTGTTGATGAAGCAGCTGCTAACCTATCAGAGCTGGGTTCTAAACAAAGGGAAAATAGAGAAGAATCCACAACTTTACATTGGAGAAGTTATGACAGCTATACTCATGGCCTGTGGTGTGAATCTTGAGGAACATGCTGAAGATGCTCTAGGTCCTTCATGGATAGATATGGATTATCTGAAGAGAAGCAATCTCATTGAGAAGAGTATTCAAGACAAGCATGTCTACAAATTCCTCAATGATCTCCAAGAGCCAGCAAGAGTCCTTCTCCCAAACCCAAGGCTCACCTCCTTCACCACAAGGACCAACATCAACTTAAATCTGAGTGAAGAGGCGCTCTACAAAGGCGGCCCTGTCCCTGAAGAGAAAGAAGAAGACAATGAGGAAAGAAACACTGAAGAGATAGAAGAAGAAGCTGAATAAGATCACCAAGAAGATGCTGCTGCTGGCGCTGAAGGCCAGGGAGAAACTCATGAAGAAGATGAGCTTGAAGAAGAAGAAGTGTTGAGCTACAGTTCAAGGCAGTTCCACTTCACCCCTTATGAAGTACCCAGCCAAGGAAGTTCTTTGAAGGTGGCTCATTAACACATAAACTCTCTCCAGAAATGTTGTAAATGGCAAGACAAATCCATTAAGAGTTTGGTGAAAATGGTTAAGGGGAAGTTCAGGAAAGACAAAGCTACTTTAGCAAGAATTTCCCATCAGAGACATACTCATGAGCACACTCCTCATCAAGAATAGCAACCACAACAAGCTGAGCCAACTGAAGAGGAAGAAGCTGTTTGGAACCCCATGGAAGACACTCTTTCCATGCACAGCCTAGTGATCAATGGTGGACATGGGCACAACCAAGGGCATCATCATATGAGCCAAGTACCCATGTACCATCAGCTTGGGAACCAACTCCCATTCCCTCTGAAGTTCAATAATCATGGCAATGGGGTATACAAGGTGACTTTTCTCAAGCAGAGAGGTTATGGTCAAGCTGGGTTGCTCCCACACAAGAAGCAGCACCATCTACAAAGGTTTATGAGAGGAGGAACAAGAGGAGAGCTAGCAAGTCTCCTCATACATCTGGATCCTCCCACCACTCCTACTATTAAGCAAGGTACCACATCCTATTCATTGTCTATACCATTGCATCTTTTTCAGTTTTGTATTATATTTTGTTGCTTCTCTCTCTCTCATTGCTTTCATTACACAAGAGACTGTGTAATTTAAGTGTGGGGGAGAGATTTGGGGTTTGACTTTGTATTTTGTTTTCTTAGTTTTTCTTTCTCTTTCACTTTGAGTCTCATGCATACCATGCATTCATATAAGGCATAGAAAAACACAAAAAAAAAATCGAAAAATTTGAAAAATTTGCATGTTTTTGCAAACCAAAAAGAAAGCATATAGTTGCATATCATTCTCTTAAGATTGTGTCTAGTGTTGACATATAGGTTGCATTGCATTTGCATAGGCCATTGTGATGAACTTTCCTTGTAAAATGCTTAGAATTTATAGATGATTTCAGTGTTTAAGTGGCTAGTTGTTTGATACATCAAAAGATTGCTAGAAGTTAAAGGCTGAACCATGCTTAGATTGCTAGATTTGGCCTTCTCATCTCATTCTGAAAGCATTTGTTCTCTGAAAATCAACTCTATCAACTTGAACTTTAATTTGGACTGTTAATTATCATGTCTTATGCATTGAAAAGTGATTTCATGGCTACCATATACATATTTGGATCATATTTTTCCTTTCTACCACTCTTGTTGATCCAAATAGATGATCCTCATACTTATGGGACAATTACATCTACACTCTTAACCAAAACTTCCTTTTTAACCTAAACACTATCTTGAGAGCTGTGAGGCCTTTTATCATCATTTACAATTTTGTCTTGTCAAAAACTGTTAGGAATAACACTGGCAATAATAAGCTCTCTTGTAGATATCAGCTTGCCTCGTGAGCTTGATTCTAGGATAGGAGTTTTGGGGTAAAAGGGTAGTGTAAGTGGTTTGAATTTCATGTATATATGTTTTGAAAGAAAAGGGAAAGGTTTGATATGGTAGATAAGGGGAAACAGTCTAAAGTTGTGGTTAAGTAAAGGGAAGTAAAAGCTCTAAGTGTAAAGAAAAAAGGTGCCAGCAACAAAGCTCAGAAAGGTCAAAAGAAGAAAAATCAGACCAAGAGCAATCCACCGAAGGTGCTGAAGGTGCCAATGCAACAAAGAAGAGCAAGTCCCAACCAAAAATAAGCAGCCACACAAGCAAAAAGAAGAAGTTTCCCCAGCCATGAAGAAGGGTAAAGGGTAGAGTTTTGGAAAGGGTAGACTTGGGGGTTCACTTTTGTGTTTAGAAGTGCTTAGGATTCATCTTTGGGTAGAAGGGAGCTTTGAATTGCATGCATAAGTGTGCTTTTACCTTAATTGAATGTTAAAGAGTTTGTTGATTTGAGCATTTGCCTAAGTTGAGATTTGAGATCATTTTGAAACATAATGAGCATGGCTAGGTTCTTTAATGTATAGCTGATTATGTTTGCATCTTACAACTAGGCATTTAAGAATTGACACCATCTCCTTACCTTTGCACTTTTGGAATCTGAATGCCTACATTCAAACCTCACTCTCTCATTTGTTCTTATTTGCTTAAGGACAAGCAAAATGCGAGTGTGGGGGTGTTGATATCTCTTGTATTTACACCATTTAGGCTTGCATTTAGTACATGTTTTCCTTAGTTTTTGTCCCATTTTCTTCTCCTTTTAGACTTCGATTGTAATTAGGATATAGTTTGCATTTTTTCTTGCATTATGGATGTTTTTAGGTGCTTATGGAGCTAAAAAGAGCTTGGAGGAGCTTCGAGGATAATCCAGGAAGCTAGCTGGGCCAAAAGGAGCAAAAGGGACCAGGGCAGACTATCTCTGCAAAGCTTTTCGGTTAGTGCACAGTGGCTATCGGTCAAGAAGTGATCGATACTAGGCGTAACGATCAAAGGTATCGATCAGGAGTGATCGATACAAACGTGTCGTGTGTATTTTGGTTACTGTATCGATCACTCTCCAGATTGATATGATTCGTAACGATCAAACCCAGACTGTTACAACTGATCGATACAAACCCAGTCCGAGCCTGTTTTATTTACACTTCTGCCATTACTCTAGGCCCTTTTTATGGCTATATATAGCCCATTTTCTGTATTTTCGAGAAGTCATGTCAATTTACTGTTCTTAAGCATTTTCTTTTAGTTTGTAAGACAAATCTTTTGCTTTATTTAATATAAGTTGGTAATTGCCTTTAATCTTTTTTTAATCTCTCTTTTAAACATGATTAACATCTTTTCTTCTTGTGATTTGATGTTAAACATGAGTATTAGTGAGTAGTTTGCTTAGGGTTCTTAGAAGTGGTAGATTAGGGGAATTTTGGACTTGATTAAAGCTTGTTTAGTGCTTCAGTATATGGGTTCCTCTCTATTAATCTGTTCTTAAACTAGATTTGTCTTGATCACACTTATCTAGAATTTAGGCTTTCTCTTATGTCCACCAAGAGACTAACTGTTTGAGGAGCATTTTGACTTGAATAGAGTTGTTTATTAATGCTTGCTGAATGTTTTAGCACTAATGAGAGTTAGTTCTTGTTAAGGTGCTTAGCAAAGGGCTATTTTACAAGAGATTGGATCTAGCTTGCTTGTTTGTGAACTCTATGTCTAGGAATCACCATTGCTAGCTTGTTTGCTTGATCAATGTTGTTTGAAACAGCCTTAGTTAGTCTCTAGATTCCCCAAGGTCAATAACCACATCTAGGAACTTGCTTTTCTCTTTTGATATATTTCGGATTTGCCTTGTTTGCTCTGTTTTACTTGCTTAATTTTGTTTAAAACTGCCTTTTTCTTTTGTTCTCTTTGTTGCTTGATCATCTTAGGGAGATAGATTGGTTGCCTAGGCAACAAAAATCTCTTCTCTGCTTGCTTAACTTATAGATCTCTGCTCACAACTCTTCTGTTTATATGCAAATTCAACCAATGGTAGATACTTTCCCCATTTTCCTTCTCAGTCTAACACACAAGCTGTCAACATATCCTCAAGTGTCTGGATTGTTCGCTCGGACTGTCCGTCGGTCTGCGGATGATAAGCTGTGCTAAGATGCACTTTCGTGCCCAACGCCTTCTGAATGGCTTGCCAGAAGATTGATGTGAACTTTGGGTCATGATCTGACACGATGCTTACTGGTACTCCATGCATTTGTACCACTACATCCAAATATCTCTGCGCCAGCTGATCTGCCCCATCTGTTTTCTTGATGGCCAGGAAATGTGCCGATTTGGTAAGTTGATCCACAATCACCCATATAGCCTCCTTGTTTCTGGATGTCTTTGGTAAACCAGTAACAAAATCCATAGTTACCATATCCCATTTCCATTATGGTAATGAAAAATTATGTAGTAACCCACTAGGAACTCTGAGCTCTGCCTTTAACAACTGACACGTCTGGCACTGAGAAACCCACTTGGCAATGTCTCGCTTCATTCCATCGTAGTGGTAGTAACGCTTCAGATCACGATACATTTTTGTATTTCCCGGATGAATAGAGAATGTCGAGGTATGAGCTTGACCCAAGACCTCGTCCTTCAGATCTTTATTGTCGGGTAGAATAACTCAGTTCCTGAACAAGTAAGTACCATTTGCGGCAGTGCGATATCCATCTAATCCCTTGTTGATCAATTTCTGTAACACATCATCTACTAGCTGCGCTTCACGGATCATCCACAGTAAATCTGCTTGATCTAAGGCTTCTAACCCGGTTGACTCCTCATCAATAGACGTAGCGCACAACCGCAAGGTAGCCAGGATCACGACAAGTTCTTCCACTTCCTTCCCTTTCGAAACATCTGCCTTACGTCTACTAAGAACGTATGCCACTTGATTAGCTTTCCCAAGGTGGTAGAGTATGTCTACGTCGTAATCCGCCAACAACTCTGTCCACCTCCGCTGCCTCAGATTCAAGTCTCCTTGAGTGAAGATGTACTTCAAACTCTTATGATCAGTAAATACTTGTACCTTCTCTCCATACAGGTATGAACGTCATGTTTTAAGAGCGAAAACCACAGCAGCAAACTCCATGTCATGTGTAGGGTAATTAGCTTCATTTGGCCACAACTGCCTTGATGCATATGCAATCACCTGTCCTTCTTGCATAAGCACACACCCTGGACCTGTCCCGGATGTATTGGTATACACCATATAATGTACTCCCGGCCTTGGTAGCACAAGCACAGGAGTTTGGGTCATGTGGTCCTTCAGGTTCGCGAAGCTCTTAGCACACGCTTCTGACCAAATAAATTTGACATCCTTCCCAGTCAACTTGGTCATTAGTTTGGCCGTGCTAGCGAATCCGTTCACAAACTTCCGGTAGTAACCCACCAATCCTAAGAAACTACGGAATTCGGTAGCGTTTTTAGGCGTTGGCCAATTGGTGATAGCGGTGATCTTTTTCAGGTCGACTGCAACTCTGGCTTATGACACTACATGACCTAAGAACCCAATTTTCCTTTACCAGAAACTACACTTGCTCAACTTCGCATATAGCTTCTGTTCCCGCAAAATATTCATCACCACTTGCAGATGCGACTCATGCTCCCTCCTACTCTTCGAGTAGATCAGTATGTCGTCGATGAACACGATCACACATTTGTCTAAATATTCTCAAAATACATTATTCATCAACTTTATAAATGCTGTTGGCGCATTGGTCAATCCGAAAGGCATTACTACGAACTCGTAGTGACCATATCGGGTTCGAAAGGCTTTCTTCCTCACATCATCTTCTACTATCAGAATCTGGTGGTAACCCGAGGCTAAATCTATCTTGGAAAACCATGATGCCCCTTGCAGGTGGTCCAACAACTCATCAATCCTTGGCAACGGGTACCGATTCTTTATAGTCACCTTGTTCAGCTCCTGATAGTCGATGCAGAGTCTGAAACTTCCATCCTTTCTCTTAACGAATAACACTAGGGCTCCCCACGGTGAACTGCTCGGTCGAATGAACCCCTTGTCGGCTAAGTCCTCCAACTGCTTCTTCAGCTCGGCAATTTCAGCCGGTGCCAAGCGATAAGGCGTCTTCGATATAGGTGCTGTTATGGGCTCTAACTCTATCGTAAATGCATCACCTCGATGAGGAGGTGGCACCGATAATGGTTCAAAGACGTCCTTGTACTCTGCGATGACTAGAACAGTGCTCACCTCTAATGGCACATCTTCCTTGGTCACTGAAATGGTGGGAAAATATGCTTTATTTCCCTTTGCTAGTAACTTCTCCGCCTGCAGCATTGAGATAATGGAAATCCCCGTATGCTTCTTAATCCCTTGGAAAACCACCTTTCTATCTGTCCTCGGGATATGCACTCGGGCTCACGGACAATCTAACACAGCTTGGTGTTCGGTCAACCAATCCATTCCCTGGATGACTTCATAATGGTTTAACTCCATCTTCACAAGGTTCCCGAACATCGTTACGCCTTCCAACACTATTGGCACTTCCTTATAAATTCTTGTGGACTTCATAATTCGATCTCCGGCTGTCTCGATCTCCTTCTCCGTCGAGATAAAAATACCTTTGAAGGTCCAGCATTGTGTTAATGTTGGACACACAAAGCTATGGGTAGCTCCTGTGTCAAACAAAGTATGTGCGGCGACTCCCCCAACCAAAACCGATCCTACACAGTTGGTACTACACTAAGCATGCTATTCAAATTTCACACAAGACACTCAATGAATAAACACAAAAGTCTATAAGAATTATATACCAGCGATCGGTTCCACACCAGCATGTTCGCCAGCAACATAGACTCGAGGTCTTGCAGGTTGCCCCGCTGGAGGTGCTGGCAACTGAAGCTGTCCACGATTATGTCCTCTTGGCTGCTGCCCCTGAATCGGAACCGTACATTGCCTTGCAAAGTGCCCGACCTGTCCGCAACGATGGCAAGTGCTTCGGATTGGATCGACCACCTGTGGTTAAGCTGTTCTTTGCGCATGGCCTGCTGTACAATCTTTCTTCACATGCCCCGGCTGATGGCACCTGTAGCAAACAACACCCCTAGGAGACTCCATTTTGTGTCTAGGACTCTTTAAAAGTCCATCCTATTATATTTCAGCCATAAACTTATGTTCTAAAAATTCATAGGACCTTATGTTGCTTCTATTCCCTGTTTGGTCTTATTGAATCGTAACATATGTGTTCATTTAACGAAATGAGAACTAAGTACTAGATTCTTCTCGTTCTATCATTACAATCTCAAAACGACTATTACAAGGGTGGTTGCTCCAGTTTGTGTCTAGGACTCATAAAAAGTCTGTGTTATGACATTATAGCCCGAAAGGAAGAGCTAGATGAGAATTGATAGCTAACTTTTTGCAGTGTGTATGCAATGATGTATCAAAGCTCAAATGCAACACTTAGTTGTAGTAAAGTATGCAAGCGAGTATCAATCCAATCCTAGGAGCTAGAAAGATCAGTGAAAATGCAAGGATCTTGTAAAAGTAAGCAAATGATGGACAGTTTTGTGAAATTACTAAAAACTAGATGCAATGACTAAATGCAGGGCAAAACTATTTTAAAAATACCAGGAACGAGCTAACTACGACAAGGAAAAGACAGAATGATTAACAAGTACCAGATTTTTATCGTTATATCAATACAATTCTCCAAATGATTGTTATAAGGCTAATTACTCCATTTATGTATGATTCTTACTGATGTATATTAATTTATCGTTTAATTTGTTTATTAATTTGAGAAAGTGTGGCTTTGTGTGTGATTCTTACTGATATGAATTGTGTTATCGGGTCTTATGTTGATTGATTTGAGAAAGTGTGGATTTGTTTACGATTTTTACTGATGTGAATTGAATTATCGGGTCTCATGTTGTTTGATTTGAGAAAGTGTAGTTTATGTGTATTGAGTTGAGATTTGAGATTGTGGCTTCTGAATATTGAGTTGAGATATGAGAATTTGGCTTATTTTTATTGACTTGAGAAATGAGAATGTAGCTGAAAGCCAAGAAGAAGCTCATGTTGGCACTGAAAGCCAAGAGGATTCCCAAGAGGAAGAGCTAGATGAGAATTGATAGCTAAGTTTTTGCAGTGTGTATGCAATGATGTATCAAAGCTCAAATGTAACACTTAGTTGTAGTAAAGTATGCAAGCGAGTATCAATCCAATCTTAGAAGCTAGAAAGATCAGTGAGAATGCAAGGATCTTGTAAAAGTAAGCAAATGATGGACAGTTTTGTGAAATTACTAAAAACTAGATGCAATGATTAAATGCAGGGCAAAACTATTTTAAAAATACCAGGAACGAGCTAACTACAACAAGGAAAAGACAGAATGATTAAAATGCAAAGCTACGAATTACTAAAATTCGACTAGTGGATCGACAAAAGCAATCGATCTAAAAAGCAGTTTAAGCGAAAGTAAATCTAATGACCAGGGTGCAAGCAAGCAACAAGCAAATGATCAACATAGACTAAGAAATACTAAAAAGAGGGTCCAGGGTTGAGATTCATGTTCAGGGATTTGAAAGGTTTCAGCTTGGTTTGAAAACTTTAGATCTACTCACTTTGTGAGGTTCCCTAAGCCTTGAAAACTAAACAAGATCCATCCATGGCATGTGGTATGGATCACTCCTTCATTCTCTCCGCCAGACCTATGGTGTTTGGTGGAAAAAGAGATTGAAGGGCAAGGAAAACAGATTTCAAACACGCAGCTTAACTAGTCCCCTAAACTACTATGTCGTTTGGGAAAGGGTAACTAGTCTCTAGGATGCGATTTTCAGAGATCTTTGGATCCTGTCAAGGTAAGAGCTCTCTCTGATCATAAAGATCTTGGCGTGTGACTCTTTAAGCCTTAAGAACTCGACATCCTAGAAGAGAAAGCCTTTAAAAACAAGAAAACACCAAACTTGAAAACCTTTTCGACCCCTTGAATCCTCTCAACCCCAATAGCCAAATAAACTACTCGCGACTCATAAAATAAACCGTACGAAATGCAATAAACGAAGAACTAAAAATGAAAGGCGATTGATTTAACTTAAACGATTCAATATTCAAAAGCAAAACAAGAAAAAGCTCGAAGTCTAACAATGGCGAATCGCCTAAAACGAGAGAGAAGATAGAAAAGTAGTCGACAAAACGTGATAATAAAAGGTATCGTTGGTCTATGCTTAAAATGGCCAAACCGCAAATGGTCCCCCCCTTCGCTACGGTCCAAAAACAGGCTGGACGGATAAGGTTGGTCTGGGCTCGATCACGAAGCTCGATCTGGCAATCGATCATGTCCTGAATCGAGCGGCTCTTGGTCGATCCCCAAGTCGATCTTGTACTGATCGGGTTGGAAGCTTGATCCGGTCCTCGGTCTGCATGGCGTCGTCTACGTCCGTACTCCAAATCGATCTCCACGCTCGATCTTCAGGTCGATCTCATCTAGATTGACCTGCCTTGCTTAATCTGCTACTCGATCTTAGGTCCTTAGCGTGCAATCCTGATTTCTTCAAGTGTCCACGAACCTCTACACGAGCCTCAGCACGTCCACGAATCTTCCATAGCTCCAAAGTAACCGAAAGAAACCTGATTGTGATGCAAAATGCACGAAACATACGAATGCTGGTGCAAAGACACTCTAGGACCTAAAGTGATGTAAACTAACCTAATATGCAATGTAAATGCATGAGAAACTAAATTATATGTATGCAAAATGCATGGAATATACAGTTATATCAACTCTCCCAAACTTACTTCTTGCTTGCCCTATAGCAACAGAAAATAAGAAAGGAAGAGAAGTTTTAAAACAAACGGGGGTTTAAGCTTCTTGCAAAGGTTCCTTTCAAATGAATCAATCTCAACGTCCTAGTTACTAGTTCTAAAATGCAATTCACACACTCATACTCCAAAGAACGTAGCCATACTCATCGCACAAAGAATTTCAGATCATGACTCTCCTATTCCAAACAATCAAAGAAACTCATCCTTTAACATTCATTAATAACCGAACCATGAATCAAACGTATGCACTTTAAAGCAGAACACATTTGGCTAAGGGTATAGGCTACGAGCATAGAATGATCTCATTTGAAAAAGAGTTTTTATTTAAGGCAAGGGTTTCTCTCAAAAATAGTAAGAACTTTATGCATAATGCTAAAGGTATAGGCAATTGATGCATACATGATCAAATTCTCATCTACCCATGTAAACTAACAACGATCCTAAAACCCCTCTCATTTATTTTTATTTAAGCTCACTCACCACTTAGAGTCTACCCTTTTTCCCAAAGCAAAAGCTTAGCAATCCCCAAAACAAAACAGAAAGCATTTTAACTTTTTTTAGGTTAGTCAAAAGGTTTGAAAATACTAAGCTCTTTAACTCTTTCTTATCGATAACTCTCTTATATTATTTTTTCTTTTTCTTTTCTTTTTCTTTTCTTTTATTTTTGGCACTTAAGCTCTTTTATTATTTTTTATTTTTTATTTTGAGAGAGTTATCTTCTGAAAGTATTAGAGAATTATACATTTTTAAGCACAAAACCTTTCACTTAAAACCTTTTTCTTACTTCAAATACCAAACTCTTTTCGAAACCGAAAGCATATAAGCACGAAAGCAATCCCAATGATCCCCCAAACTTATCCTAAGCCTACATCTAGCTTCAAAATGCAAAGCTAGCAATCATATGAGAACCTAATCATGTCGCCTAAACGTAACATTTTATGCTAAGTTCAAACCGGAAGAGGCCTCACAATGATGTCACACACGAAAACTTGGCCTTAAAGAAAGGTAAGGGTCAAGGTGGGAGTTCTACTGAGGCTCACAAAGAGTGGTAAAAGGAAGAAGAGAGCCTAAATATTTTTAAGATCCATGTGCTCATTTTCAAGTGCATAAGAATGATATTTAAAAATTCACGTTAGGGTTCTCACTTAATAGGACAAGTTTCAAATCATGAGAGTTCAATTGAAGTCACGAAAATCAAAACAAGTGATCCAAGCATGGTAAGAACTTATTTTTAAAGTGTGAGCAAAGCTTTAGAGAACTACCAACTAGGAGATTGAAACCATTCATAAGCTTAAAACACCTTTTTAAGAAAACTTTAACCCCTTATGCAAATGTAAACAACCTAGATGCTTAAAAATTCTAGACTCAATCCTAAAATGCTTAACAAGATGAATGCAACTACATGAATTTTTCTAAAAATTTTTATGCAATGAAGACTCAAGGATGCTAAAGGGAAAATAAGATCAGAATAAACATGTCAAACAACACACATACTCCCCCAAACTTGAATGACACCGTCCCGGCGGCAAACAATTTCAAAGGAGCTCAAAACACAACGCAAAAAGAAAGAAAATATGAAAGGTATATACAAGGGTAGGTCGTTTGGTACCTCGGAGCTAGACTCGGCTGGAACTTGAGGATGTTCCAGTGGAGCTGCTCGTGCTAGAGGAGTGTCGGGCTATGTTCTTGCCTTTATCCTCGGTGGGGAAACCATGAACGGAATGTCGAGCTTGTTGCGCGGTTCCTTGCTGCTCACAGATGACAATACCGCCAGTTGACCTCCTCTTCTTCTCGGGCTGGTTAACCTCTTCACTCTATGACCTCTTAGACCTCGCGGATGAGCTTCCTTGAAGCGCCTTGACTTTCTTGGCAAGCTTCCTGATCATCTTTCCTTGCCACTTAGTATTCTTCCACTGCATCTCCACCACTGAGGCAAGAAACTTCTCAGCCTTGGTGCGCGGCTAAAAGTCCATCCTCGGAAGCTCAAAGTGGGCTGGCATTGCGCCATCTGATGGTGGTGACTTCGGCTGCTCTCGCGTGGACTAAATGGGCATCATCGTCGTACCAAGTGGGGCGTAGCACTCCTCGTGTGTAGGGCAGAACTGAATCGTACTGATGCTATCCAAGTTAGTCTCCTCAGCGTTGGGCAAGATGCACACGTTTTTCTTCCCTTCGTCATTGTAGAACTGATAAGCGAAGAATCCTGGAGCTGGCGTAGGTCCCAAGCTATCGGTATTTCGCATGTAAGTCTCGTCCATGAATGACCTGTCTGCGCAAGGCTCGAACCATTGAAGTGGTACACCGGCTTAGATGAAGAGCGGCGTGAGAAACCCTCCAATGTAAGCTGAGCTCGCCTTGCATCTAAGAGCGTAAGCCTTGTACTTCACCAAGGAGGAGGCTAGAATGCACCTGTAGTTGACATTGTTCCCGAGGTCATCCATAAGCGGATCATGGTTCTCCTCTTCGCTGCTGCATAGTATCCCCTTGATTCCTTGGAAGAAAAAACACAGCTCGGTCTTGGTCACCGTGGGAGACACGGCTCGTCCGCTGAAGGTGTTCGCCAACAACTTGAGCGTGTACCTCAGAACGGGATTCCTCACTTTCTTGATTTTAGCCCTGTCGGCTTTGTACTCTTCATTGCAAAGCACGTCCCATATGATGCTGGCGTTCTTGAGAGGCGGAAACTCCACTTGCTTAGCCGCGGCGTTGAGTCCGTATGCTTGGCAAAGCTCCTCAATGGAAAGGTGATATGACCGCTTCTTGACTTTGAAGCTGAGATGCCCTTGAGAGGGAGTTGGGAGGCTCGGATTCTCATAGGAGAACGTAAAGGTTGAGAAGAAATCCATCGTCACTTGCGGATATGTTGGACAGTCCATCCTTGAAAGGCAAGCAAACCCCAAGTTTTG
The DNA here is from genome assembly GCA_911865555.2 of Thlaspi arvense. Classification (NCBI taxonomy): domain Eukaryota; kingdom Viridiplantae; phylum Streptophyta; class Magnoliopsida; order Brassicales; family Brassicaceae; genus Thlaspi; species Thlaspi arvense. The sequence continues at coordinate 27,963,274 of OU466860.2, forward strand.
TAGAAGGGAGTCAAAATCCCCTAGGAGACCCATCCTTTCCAGCAAGTCTCTGCTCGCGAACTTGGTAGGCTCGAAGAGCAGCCTCTGTAGCCTCTTTTTCGCCGCCTTTTCCTCCTTAGTCCAATGGGTCCTCTCATGAATTTGCTGGGGTTCCTCCTCTTGAACTTGTTGAGTTTCCTCTTCCTGAACTACTCGTTGTTCATCCTCTCTCTGTGCAGCCTCTTCTCTGGTTCTCTTAGGTACCATTGGTGCCTGAAACACGTTTCTCAAACAAAGAGTGAGCAACGGCGGCGAGAAATCGAGAAAGAGATTGGCGAGAAGGAAAAATCTACAACTAACACCCTAGATTTTTGGGGATATTATAAAAATTGTATCTAGATAAAGGAAAAGAAAATCTAGAGATAGGATTAAATCTAGAATATTTCCTGATTTCTAGTTATTTTAAAAAAAAATTGATAAAACCCTTAGCAACCTAAATCGATCAAGCGGTTATAAAAGGAAATATTGAAAAGATTTAATTAAAAATCTTGAAATACCTTGCAAGATCGAAGATAAGAGCTAAATGCCTTTGGGAAATGAATAAGAACACTTTCTCTCGATTAAAAACTCGTAGGAATATAAATGAGAGAGTGTAAAATTGTTGAAAACTTAAAGGCAATAAAAATCTAAAACCATGGGTGATGAAAGTGGTTTTCTGACAAAAGGTGGTCAAGGCACAACTTTCGTGGTCAAAGATTCCTGCCTTGTCCACCATTCAAAATTAAAAAGTGAGAGAAAAGAGAAAGGGAGGGAAAAAATTATGTTACCTCGGCATGAGATCGAGTCCCTTCGGTCGATCTAGGACTCGATCTCATGTCCATAATGGCTGGATCGAGAGATTTGATCGATCAGTGACTCGATTGGACTAGAATCGAGTCTTAGATCGATTATACTCCCTCGTTCCTTGACTTATGGTCAACTAGGCTGAGTCGCGTGATCGAGCCATGTTCTCGATTCAGGGGTCGATTCGATTTAGATCGAGTGATGGATCGAGTCGAGTGATCGATCTGTCTTTGAAGGATTTTCCCGAGAGAAAATAGATCGGTCGATCCATTTTTGGATCGATCGATCTAACCTCCAAGAATTTCACGAGACATTTTAGATCGGTCGATCTAGATGGGACCGATCGATTCGTGCTCATCTAGATCGACCTTATCACTCGATCTCGTCTAGATCGACTAACTCCTCTCGATTCACTAACTCGATCTAGTAAAGATCGAGTTAGGATTAGTCGATCTAGCACTCGATCTCTAGTCGATATTCGCCCCTTCTCACTCCTTTTGGATCTAAGATCTTTGCCTGCAATCCCTTATACCTGTTCCTACACAATCAGAAGATAAAAACATAAAACTGAAAGAGAAATAAAACAGAAATATGTACAAGATAGACATAGAAATGCCTCCCAAGTGCGTTTTCTTTAACGTCTTTAGCTAGACTTTACTTGGTTTAGGCAGATGGTGGGTCTTGGAGAAGCATTGAGGTTCTCTCCTTGTCAAATGCACTCGCCATGTATGGCTTAACTCTATGTCTGTTCACTGTGAATGCATTCCCACTCTTGCCCACCAATGTAACAGCTCCGTAAGGTAATACTTCCTTGATTTCATACGGACCACTCCACCGTGACTTTAGATTCCCTGGAAAGAGCTTGAGCCTTGAGTTGTAAAGCAGCACCAAACTCCCTTCCTTAAGCTCCTTAGATACCAGCTTCTTGTCATGAGCAGCCTTGGTACGCTCCTTGTAGATCCTAGCGCTTTCGTAAGCGTCCAGCCTCAGCTCATCAAGCTCGTGCAACTGGATCAACCGCTTCTCCTGAGCCGTTTTCAGATCAAAATTCAACCACTTCACAGCCCACAACGCCCTATGTTCCAGCTCAACGGGGAGGTGACATCTTTTGCCGTAGAGAAGGGTGAAAGGAGTAGTACCAATGGGAGTTTTGAAAGCAGTCCGGTACGCCCACAAAGCGTCATCTAACTTCACCGCCCAATCTTTCCGAGTAGTCCCAACTGTTCTCTCGAGTATCGCCTTGATCTGACGGTTAGAGACCTCCACTTGGCCACTCGTTTGAGGATGGTAAGGTGTAGCTATCTTGTGCTTCTCTCTTTCTTCATTCTTTGTCACGCATCTTCTGTACAGGCTATCCACTCCTCTCTTGTATAAATAGGGCTCATCCCAATAGTAGTGGCTCACGTCCCTCATGAACTTCTTCCTATGGTAGTTGTCAAGATGCAAAGGCTCCTCCCCACATGCCAAGTAGTTCACAATATCCGTGTACCAAGGGAGATCCTCCTCTTTGAAGCTCAGAACTTCCTCAAACCGCCCTTCTAGGCTCCCACAAATAGCTGTAGTGATTGCCATGAGTTGTTCCTCGGGGAGAGAATCATCTGAAGGAAGAGACTCGTCGATTCTTAACCGAGAGAGATGGTCAGCAACGCCGTTCTCTATCCCTTTCTTGTCTCTGATCTCCATGTCAAATTCTTTGAGTAAGAAGATCCATCTCAAAAGCCTCGGCTTAGTGTCCTTCTTGGAATAGATGTAGCGCAAAGCCGTGTGATCTGTGTAAACAGTGGTCTTGGAACCCACGAGGTAAGCCCTGAACTTCTCAAAGGCGAATACAACCGCCAATAGCTCCTTCTCTGTAGTCGTGTACCTCGTTTGCGTGTCATCCAAGGTTCTTGAAGCATAGTAAATAACGTGCAGCTTCTTATCCTTCTTTTGCCCTAGAACGGCTCCCACGGCATAGTCACTAGCATCACACATAATCTCGAAAGGTAGAGTCCAGTCTGGTGCTTGCACCATAGGCGCAGATACTAGGGCCTCCTTGATGGTCACGAAAGCTCGCAAACACTCCTCATCAAAGACGAATTCAGCCTCCTTGCACAACAGCCGCGTAAGAGGGCGTGCAATCTTAGAAAAATCTTTGATGAAACGCCTGTAGAAGCCGGCGTGTCCCAAGAAACTTCTCACTCTTTTGACGTTAACTGGCGGCTCAAGGCTTGTCATTACTTCAATCTTTGCTTTGTCGACTTCAATACCCTTCTCTGATATCTTATGGCCCAGCATGATTCCCTCCTTAACCATGAAGTGGCATTTTTCCCAGTTAAGCACCAAGTTTGTCTCCTCACAACGCTTTAGTACCCTGCAAAGATTCAACAAACACGCAGAAAAGGATGCACCATACACCGAGAAGTCATCCATAAACACCTCTACCATCTCTTCTATTAGATCGGAGAAGATCGACATCATTCACCGCTGAAACATAGCCGGTGCGTTACACAACCCGAATGGCATCCTTCAATAAGCGAAGGTGCCATAAGGGCATGTAAAGGTCGTCTTCTCCTGATCATTTGGATGGATTGGTATTTGGAAAAAATCCACTATATCCATCAAGAAAGCAATAGTAGGGGTGATTAGCAAGTCTTTCAAGCATTTGATCAATAAAAGGCAAGGGAAAATGATCCTTTCTAGTTGCAAGATTAAGCTTCCTATAATCAATACACATACGGTGTCCAGTAATAGTCCTAGTAGGTATAAGTTCATCTTTGTCATTCTTAATGACCGTGATCCCTCCCTTCTTAGGCACCACGTGTACGGGAGAAACCCACGTGCTGTCACTTATGGGATAGATCACATCAGCCTCTAAAAGCTTAAGAATCTCTTTCTTAACAACCTCTTTCAAATTAGGATTCAAACGCCTTTGATGTTCTATAGAAGAGGCGTTCTCATTATCCAAGTGAATCCTATGAGTGCAAAGCATTGGTGAAAGGCCCTTGATGTCACTTAGAGAGTACCCAATGGCCTTCCTATACTTTCTCAACTCAGTTAAGAGTGAGTGCAACTCATCATCACTTAAGTTTTCATTCACAATCACAGGATAGGTTTCATTAAGCCCTTAGTAAGCATACCTTAGCCCTTTTGGGAGCTCCTTAAGGTCCACCTTTGGGGCTAACAGCTCGCTCCAATCATCCTCGTGGCTGTTGCTGTTGTTTTCCTCCTTGGAGCCTTCCTTAGAACCCGAGACACGGCCTTTGAGGCTGCTTTCTCCAACTGCTATCCCTTCTGAAATCGAGTCGTCAGGTCGATCTTGCTCTCGATGTCGTCTAGATCGAACAGTTTCGCTCGATTCACTCACTCGATTTAATGTGGATCGAGCGAGAGATCGAGACGCAGAGTCGATCTCCAGATTAGACCCCAAACTGATCAGAAGGCTTCTCTCAATCTTGGACTCGATTGTTTTCCTGGATTGATCACCCTCCTCGATATGACTATCGATTTGACTCCTGGATCGAGTAATGCTGTCGATCTCTGAATCTATCTCTAGGCTAACGCCTTCATCTTCTAGCACAACCTTCCTTAAATCAAGCAAGTTGACGTATTCCTGAGCCCTTTGGTCCACAAAACCGAATTCTCCTGGCTCCTTAGTCAATGCCAGCTTCAAATTATCCTCCTGAGCTAACTCTTCCAGCAACTCATCCGCTAAAGCATCCAACGTTTCAATGTAGAAAGCTTGCCCTTCTATCGTAGGCTTCTTCAAAACCTCATTGATATCGAAGTCCAACCTTATATCTTTTCCCAAGTGCAAGGCAATCTTCCCGTTCTTGACGTCTATGATAGCTCCGGCGGTGGCTAAGAAAGGTCTCCCGAGAATGAGAGGATCCTTTGGTTCTTCATCCATTTCCAACACAACAAAGTTTGTAGGCACGTTTACTCCACTGATCTTCACTGGCAAGTCCTCAAGCAAACCCACGGGTAACCTCACACTTTTATCAGCTAGTACCAACGAGATTCTACAATCCTTGAAACGGGTAAAGCCAAGCTTCTTTGCCACGGAATGAGGCATCAGATTTATGCTAGCTCCGAGATCACAAAGGCAACTCTTGAACTCCAAAGGACCTAAAGCGCAAGGTATAGTGAAGCTTCCAGGGTCTCCCAACTTCTTAGGGACTATCTCCTTGTGTATCACAAGACTACACTCCTCACTTAGAACAAGCACTTCCTTACTTTCCTTATTTTTCTTCACGAGAGTGTCTTTGAAGAATTTGGCGCATTTAGGCATCATTACAAGGCAGTCCACGAGAGGTAGCTTGATCTCTACGTCCTTAAGGTGCTTCTCAAATAAGACTATATGCCTCTCTATGAGTTGCTTCTTGAAACGGCCAGGAAAAGGTAGCTTTGGTACATACGGTGGAGGTACATAAGCATCCTTCTCCTTAGTAGTTTGCTCCGCTTTCTTCTCAACAACCGTTTTATCATCTCTCCTTGGTCCATGAATCCAAACATTGTCAAAGTTTATCTCATCATCGGCTGAAAGCTTACCCTCCCCCTCTTGAATCACAACGTCCTCGTTGATCTTGGGAGTAACCGTAGGTGCTAGCTCGTTCCCACTTCTTAGCGTAATGGCTGCTCACACTTGCCCGGTAAGCTATTCTGACCACTTGAGCTTGCCTTTCCCTTTTCAAGTTGCTTGATTTTATTATTCAAGGTTGTAATCTGAGTAGAGAAATCCGTGAGAGACGAGTCTAGGCGAGTATTCATCTCGGCAAACTTCTGGTTTGTAGAGGCTTGCCCTTGAATCAGTTGTTGAAACATAGCTTGGACAAGATCAACTTGTTGTTGCATCGGTTGTTGCTGCTGAGGTACAAAGCCCGGAGGGTACATTGGCGTATAACCTTTGTTTCCTTGCGGTTGTCCTTGGAAGTTGTTCTGCCCTTGCCCTTGGAAGCCACCACTCGGCTGAAAACCTTTGTTGTAAGGGACGAAATACTTTGCTTGCTGAGCAGGGTACACTTGATCCTTAGGGTTCGCGACATTGGTGCAACGGTATGAGAGATTGTTGTTTTGGTTGTAGCCATGTGAATATCCTTGAGGTTTGTAGTTGTTTTGACCCGCCACCCAATTGACTTCTTCTTGGCTCAACTCAATCTCTTCTTGGCTCTCATCCGCTTCACCAACAAAGTGAACATGCTTCTGATTTGCCAAAACCAACTTGTCAATCTTCTCATGCAAGGAATTCAACTCTTTCTTGTGAGACTCTAGCTCAGAACCTCTCGGTGCACGGTCATCATCCTCAGCATAGTTGCCGTCACTTAATGTTAAGTTCTCAATCAGCTCCATGCCTTTTTCTACCTCTTGACCAAGGAAGTTTCCCTTACTAGCCGTGTGAAGCAACAAGCGAATCTTTGGTGAAGCTCTGCGGTATATGGTTGAGTAAGGTCTCTTCACTGAAGCCGTGATGAGGACACTGGATTGTGTAATCTTTAAACCGCTCCATGGCTTCGTTGAACGTCTCATTGTTCCTTTGAGTGAAGCCGCTGATTTTGCTTCTCAACCGTGCTGTTCTGGTGCTAGAGAAGAATTTTGAGAGAAACGCCTTTTTACACTCGGCCCATGATGTAATGGTACCTTTTGGAAGTGTCTTCTCCCAATGTCTAGCCTTGTCTCCAACAGAAAATGGAAAGAGACGTAGCTTGAAAGCATCTTCGAATATGCCGTTTATCTTGATCATCCCACATACTTGTTCGAAGTTATCGAGGTGTTCCAAGGGATCTTCCATTGCTAGCCCATGAAACTTATTGTTTTGCACCATTGAGATGAAACCCGGCTTAATCTCAAAGTTGTTGTTCTGTACAGGAGGAGGAGTGATCCCAAACCTATTGTGATGAGTATTGGGAGCATCTCCGGCTCCTATGATCCTTGGGGGTCTAGCCGCGTGTTGGGGGTTTCCATTGCCCCTTCCCACTGCCCCGTGAGCTGGAGGAGGTCCCTCTAGATGCTCGTGCTCGGCCATAGCTTCAAAGTCAACCAAACCGTGCTAAACAGTCTCCTCAAAAGCTCTAGCTTGTTCTCGTACTCTTCGTTACCGTGAATGACTAAGTTGATGAATGTTGTCCAAGGGTTGAACCCTTGAATGAAGATTCATGTACCTGAAAGACACACGTTTGAGAGTAGAGAAATTAGTAACTTAAACAAAGTAAATGCTTAGTCTTCACTAAACCCCAAATCTCAATGCTTTCTAAACACTCCTAGAATGGCAACAGCGCCATTTGATAGCTAAGTTTTTGCAGTGCGTATGCAATGATGTATCAAAGCTCAAATGCAACACTTAGTTGTAGTAAAGTATGCAAGCGAGTATCAATCCAATCCTAGGAGCTAGAAAGATCAGTGAGAATGCAAGGAACTTGTAAAACTAAGCAAATGATGGACAGTTTTGTGAAATTCCTAAAAACTAGATGCAATGATTAAATGCAGGGCAAAACTATTTTAAAAATACCAGGAACGAGCTAGCTACCACGAGGAAAAGACGGGATGATTAAAATGCAAAGCTACGAATTACTAAAATTCGACTAGTGGATCGACCACGGGATCGACCACTAGATCGAGCAAAAGCAATCGATCTAAAAAGTAGTTTAAGCGAAAGTAAATCTAATGACCATGGTGCAAGCAAGCAACAAGCGAATGATCAACAGAGACTAAGAAATACTAAAAGGAGGGTCCAGGGTTGAGATTCATGTTCAGGGGTTTCAAAGGTTTAAGCTTGGTTTGAAAACTTTAGATCTACTAACTTTGTGCGGTTCCCTAAGCCTTGAAAACTAAACAAGATCCATTCATGGAATATGGTATGGATCACTCCTTCATTCTCTCCTCCAGACCTATGGCGTTTGGCAGAAAAAGAGATTGAAGTGCAAGGAAAACAGATTTCAAACACGCGGCTTAACTAGTCCCCTAAACTACCATGGCATTTGGGAAAGGGTAACTAGTCTCTAGGATGCGATTTTCAGAGATCTATGGATCCTGTCAAGGTAAGAGCTCTCTCTGATCATAAAGATCTTGGCGTGAGACTCTTTAAGCCTTAAGAACTCGATATCCTAGAAGAGAAAGCCTTTAAGAACAAGAAAACACCAAACTTGAAAACCTTTTCGACCCCTTGAATCCTCTCAACCCCAAAACCCAAATAAACTACTCACGACTCATAATAAACCGTACGAAATGCAATAAACGAAGAACTAAACATGAAAGGCGATTGATTTAACTTAAACGATTCAATATTCAAGAGCAAAACAAGAAAAAGCTCGAAGTCTAACAATGGCGAATCGCCTAAAACGAGGGAGAAGATAGAAAAGTAGTCGACAAAACGTGATAATGAAAGGTATCGTTGGTCTTTGCCTAAAATGGCCAAACCGCAAATGGTCCCCCCCTTCGCTACAGTCCTAAAACAGGCTGGACGGATAAGGTTGGTTTGGGATCGATCACGATGCTCGATCTGGCAACCGATCATGTCCTGAATCGAACGGCTCTTGGTCGATCCCCTAGTTGATCTTGTACTGATCGGGTTGGAAACTCGATCCGGTCCTTGATCTGCATGGCGTCGTCTACGTCCGTACTCCAAATCGATCTCCATGCTCGATCATCTGGTCGATCTCATCTAGATCGACCTGCCTTGCTCGATCTGCTACTCGATCTCAGGTCCTTAGCGTGCAATCCTAATTTCTTCAAGTGTCCACGAACCTCTTCACGAGCCTCAGCATGTCCACGAATCTTCCATAGCTCCAAAGTAACCGAAAGCAACCTGATTGTGATGCAAAATGCACGAAACATGCGAATGCTGGTGCAAAGACACTCTAGGACCTAAAGTGATGCAAACTAACCTAATATGAAATGTAAATGCATGAGAAACTAAACTATATGTATGCAAAATGCATGGAATATACAGTTATATCAAGAATGAGTTGCTGGAATACAACACCAAGAGGTTTCACTTCAAACCTCATGAGGTCCCAAGCCAAGGAAGCTCTCTGAAGTATGCCCATGATCACATCAACAAACTCCAAAAGTGGTGTAAACTGCAGGATAAGACCATCAAGAAGCTAATGAATCTGGTCAAAGGGAAGTTCAAGAAAAACCAGTCTACATCAAGAGGAGCTTTCCAACAAATCCATGGTCATGAGCACACTTCCCACTATGAAGAGAAAGTGCCATAAGTCGAACCTAATGAAGATGAGGAAGCAATTTGGATGCCTCAAGGAAGACACTCCTTCCAAGGGCAGCAAACTGATCAATGGGCACCTTGGGAACCTTGAAGAGCTTCATCTTATGAGCCAATGTCCCAACCACCATCAGCATGGGAGGCGCCAGCTTACACTTCTTCTGAGGGTGATGTTATTGCATATTGCATACATTTTGCATACTCATTAGTTAGTTTTTCATGCATTTGTATCATGTTTTAGGTTAGATTGCATCACTTAGGGTCCTAGAGCATTCTTGCATCAGCATATGCATTTTCCTTGCATTTTATATCACATTCAGGTTGTTTCTGGCTGCTTTGGAGTCATGGAGGTTCATGGGCATGTGGAGGCTGATGTAGCAGTTCGTGGGAGCTCGGAAATATGCTAAGGACCAGTGATCGAGGAGCAGATCGAGCATGGCCGGTCGATCCAGGAGTTGATCGACCAGAAGATCGAGCCAACTAGGCGATCCAAGGAGAATGATCGAGACGGAGATCGAGTGAAGCAATCGATCAATCGGTACGGACGTAAATGACGCCATGCAGAGCGAGAGCCAGATCGAGTACACAACTCGATCCACCCAAAGATCGATACCGAGATCGGATGCAACACTCGATTCGCAGATGAAGATCGAGACCCGGATCGAGCCGAAGACACGATGCCCGGATTGATCGAGAGAACCACTCGATCCAGTGGTCGATTTCTGTCCTTTCAACCATTTTTGGCTGTTAGCGAAGGGGGGACCATTGGCTTGTTTAGGCATTTTAGGCAAGGCGGCGAGATGCTTTTTCGAGAAATTTTAGATCCTTATCCTTTCTTTGATGTTTTCTCTCTCGTTTTAACGAAGAACACCATTGTTGAACTCGTTTTTCCTTTGAAGCTTTTGTATTCGAATCTTTATCGTTTAATCCAGTTCTTCTTTCATGTTTATCGTCTCGTTTCTTCTGCTTTGCTTGATTTACTCTATGTGTAGCGAGTAGTTTACTTTGGGTTCGGGGTTGAGAGGATTAAGGGGTAGAAAAGGTTCGATCTTGGTTTGTTTTCTAAACGTTTTAAAGGCTATCTCTTCTAAGGTGTTGAAAGCTTAATGTTTGAAGACTCTCACGCCAAGAGCTTCATGATCCGAGAGGTTCCTTATCTTGACAGGATCCAGGAACCTCGGAAGATCACACCTTAGAGACTAGTTACCCCTTCCCAAAACCCATGGAAGTTTGGGGGACTAGTTAAGCCATTGCTTGAAATCTGTTTTCCTTGCCTTTCGATATCTCTTTCCACCAAAAGCCATGGGTTTGGAGGAGAGGATGAAAGAGTGATCTATACCGAAAGCCACAGATAGATCTTGTTTTATTTTCAAGGCTTAGAGATCCTCACCAAGTGAGTCGATCTAAAGTTTCAAACCCAAGATCGATCCTTTGAAACCCTTTACATGAATCTCAACCCTAAGCCCTTTCTTTTAAAATCTTTTAGTCTCATTTCATCTTTTGCTTGTTATCTGATAGCATCCTGGTCATTAGATTTGTTGTTCTTACGGTTTTAGACGAGATCGATCGTTACTGCTCGATCTAGTGGTCGATCTCGTGGTCGATCCACTAGTCGAATTTTAACAATTCGAAGCTCTTTCCTTTAATTAATCTGTTTGTTTCTCGTGGTATTTGCTTCCTTTCTAGTATTTTTAAAATAGGTTTCACTCTGTTTAGGTTGCTGCATCTACTTTTTAGTTAATTTCTCATAAACTGTCTCATTTTGCTTAGATTTTCTTAGGACCTTGCATTCTTTGTGCATTCTCTCCCTCCTAGAAGTGGATTGACACTCTCCTGCTTGCCATACTACAACATTGCGTGCATTAGAGTTTTGATAACATCTCTGCTGCATAACACGAGCATAAGAAAAACGTTTATCAAATGGCGCCGTTGCCATTCTAGGAGTGTTTAAAGAACATAGAGATTTGGGTCTTAGCAAAGACTAAGTCTTTACCTTTTTCAAGTTACTAATACATCTACTCTCAAACGTGTGTTTTCAGGTACATGAATCTTCGTTCAAGGGGAGACAACAATCTTCTACAACCCTTAGACAACATTCATCAACTTGGTCACTCACGGCAAAGGAGAGTCAGGGAGCAAACAAGAGCCTTTGAGGAGATTGTTCAGCACGGATTGGTTAAATTTGAAGACATGGCTGAACACGAGCATCCAGAAGGACCTCCTCCAGCAGGACGGGGCAATGGAAACCCCCAACACGCGGCTAGACCACCGAGGATCATAGGAGCCGGAGATGATCCCAATACCCACCACAATAGGTTTGGGATCACTCCTCCTCCGGTACAAAACAATAACTTCGAGATCAAGCCAGGTTTCATCTCCATGGTGCAAAACAACAAGTTCCACGGCTTAGCAATGGAAGACCCCTTGGAGCACCTAGAAAACTTCGAGCAAGTATGTGGGATGATCAAGATCAATGGCATATCCGAAGATGCTTTCAAGCTGCGTCTATTCCGCTTTTCACTCGGAGACAAAGCTAGACATTGGGAGAAGACCCTCCCAGCACCATCACATTATGGGCTGAGTGTAAGAAGGCCTTTCTCTCAAAGTTCTTCTCAAGCACCAGGACAGCTCGGTTGAGAAGCGAAATCAGTGGTTTCACTCAAAGGAAAAACGAGACATTCAACGAGGCAATGGAGCGTTTCAAAGATTACACGATCCAATGTCCTCATCACGGGTTCAGCGAGGAGACACTACTCAGTACCATATACCGTGGAGCTTCACCAAAGATCCGGTTGTTGCTTGATACAGCTAGCAAAGGGAACTTCCTCGGTCAAGAGGTAGAAGAGGGTATGGAGCTAATAGAAAACCTGGCGTTGAGTGATGGAAACTATGCCGAGGATTATGACCGAGCACCGAGAGGATAAGAGTTAGAGTCTCACAAGAAGGAGCTCAAATCGTTGCATGAGAAGATTGACAAGTTGGTATTAGCTAATCAGAAGCATGTTCACTTTGTTGGTGAAGCTGATGAAAACCAAGAGGAGTTAGAGCTAAGCCAAGAAGAAGCAAATTGGGTAGCCGGACAGAACAACTACAAGTCTCAAGGCTACAACCAAGGCTACCAGAACAACAACCTATCTTACCGACGCACCAATGTAGCCAACCTTAAAGATCAAGTGTACCCTGCTCAACAAGCTAAACCTTTCATCCCTTACAGCAAAGGTTTCCAACCGAGTGGTGGTTTCCAAGGTCAAGGGCAAAGCAACTTCCAAGGGCAACAACAACACAACAAGGGTTATACTCCTAACTACCCTCCGGGCTTTGCACCTCAGCAACAACAACCGATGCAACAACAAGTTGATCCGGTTCAAGCAATGTTTCAACAGCTAATACAAGGGCAAGCTTCAACCAACCAGAAGTTCGCTGAAATGAACACTCGGCTAGATTCATCTCTAACCGACTTCTCCACTCAAATCACCAACCTAACCAACAAGATCAAGCAGCTGGAGAAGGGAAAAGCAAGCACGAGTCGTCAGAACAGTCTTCCGGGAAAGTGTGAGAAAAATCCCAAGGAGTATGCCAATGCTATAACGTTAAGAAGCGGCAAAGAGCTCGAACCTCCGGTCTCTACCAGGAAAAACAATCGAGTCGACGATCGAGAGAGACCTCCCGATCATTTTGGAGTCCAATCAAGAGATCGACTCAGCGTCTCGATCCCTTACTCGATCCATATCAAATCGAGTAAGTGAATCGAGTGAAATGGCTCGATCTAGACGACATCGAGAGGAGAATCGACCGGAGGACTCGATCTCAGAAGGGATAGCGATGGAGGAAAGCAGTCTGAAGGGCCATGCCTCGAGTTCAAGGGAGAGTTCCAAGGAGGAAAGCAACAACAACAGCCACGAGGATGACTGGAGTGAGCTGTTAGCCCCAAAGGTGAACCTAAAGGAGCTTCCAAAAGGGCTAAGGTATGCTTTCTTAGGGCCTAATGAAACATATCCCGTGATTGTGAACGAAAACCTTAGTGATGATGAGTTGCACTCGCTCCTAACTGAGCTGAGAAAGTATAGGAAGGCCATTGGGTACTCTTTAAGTGACATCAAGGGCCTTTCACCAATGCTTTGCACTCATAGGATTCACTTGGATAATGAGAACGCCACTTCTGTAGAACATCAAAGGCATTTGAATCCTAACTTGAAAGAGGTTGTTAAGAAGGAAATCCTTAAGCTTTTAGAGGCTGACGTGATTTATCCCATAAGTGACAGCACTTGGGTTTCCCCTGTACACGTGGTGCCTAAGAAGGGAGGGATCACGGTCATAAGGAATGAAAAGGATGAACTTATCCCTACTAGGACTATTACTGGTCATAGAATGTGTATTGACTATAGAAAACTTAACCTTGCGACTAAAAAAGACCATTTCCCCTTGCCTTTTATTGATCAAATGCTTGAGAGACTTGCAAATCACCCTTACTACTGTTTTTTCGATGGGTATAGTGGTTTCTTTCAAATTCCTATTCACCCAAACGATCAGGAGAAGACGACTTTCACATGTCCTTACGGTACCTTTGCATATCGAAGGATGCCGTTTGGATTGTGTAATGCACCGGCTACCTTTCAGCGGTGTATGATGTCTATCTTCTCTGATCTTATATAGGAAATGGTAGAGGTGTTCATGGATGATTTCTCTGTGTATGGTGCGTCCTTTCCTGCGTGTTTGTTGAATCTTTGCAGGGTACTTAAACGTTGTGAGGAGACAAACCTGGTGCTGAACTGGGAGAAATGCCACTTCATGGTTAAGGAAGGGATAGTGCTCGGTCACAAGATTTCAGAGAAGGGCATTGAGGTTGATCAGGCTAAGATGGAAGTCATGATGGGTCTAGAGCCGCCGGTTAATGTTAAAGGGATCAGAAGCTTCTTGGGGCACGCAGGGTTTTATATGCGTTTCATCAAGGATTTCTCCAAGATTGCTCGCCCTCTTACACGGCTGTTGTGCAAGGAAGCTGAGTTTGTATTCGATGAGGAGTGTTTGAAGGCTTTCGTGACCATCAAGGAAGCCCTTTCATCAGCCCCTATAGTCCAAGCACCAGACTGGTCTATTCCCTTTGGGATCATGTGTGATGCTAGTAACTACGCCGTAGGAGCCGTCCTTGGTCAGAAGAAAGAAAAGAAGCTACATGTGATCTACTACGCTTCAAGGACCTTGGATGACACGCAATCACGATACACCACTACAGAGAAGGAGCTGCTTGCAGTAGTCTTCGCCTTTGAGAAGTTCAGATCATATCTCGTTGGTTCCAAGGCTATTGTATACACGGATCACGCTGCCCTACGATACATCTACTCGAAGAAAGACACTAAGCCTCGGCTCTTAAGATGGATTCTGTTACTCCAGGAGTTTGACATGGAGATTAAAGACAAGAAAGCGGTAGAAAATGGAGTCGCTGACCACCTCTCCAGGCTAAGGATCAACGAGTCTCTCCCTTTAGATGACTCCCTTCCAGAAGAGCAGCTTATGGCGATTACTACTGCCGTTTGTGGGAAGCTAGAAGGAAGGTTTGAGGAAGTGTTGAGTTTTAAAGAGGAGGATCTACCGTGGTATGCTGACGTGGTGAACTACCTAGCCTGTGGTGAGGAGCCAACACATCTCAACAGCTATCACAAGTAGCGGTTTTTGAGGGAGGCTAGTGACTACTTTTGGGACGAGCCTTACCTATACAAAAGAGGAGTAGAGAGCTTGTACCGGAGATGTGTTACAAAGGAAGAAGCCAGGGACATCCTCTATCATTGCCATGGCTCTTCCTACGGAGGACACTTCGCCTCATTCAAGACAGCCATGAAAGTGTTGCAAGCCGGTTTCTGGTGGCCCTCCATTTTTAAAGATGCACACGAGTTTGTGAAGAGCTGTGAGGAATGTCAGCGAGCAGGGAATATAACCAAGAGGAACAAAATGCCTCAAGTTCCTATCTTCGAGGTTGACGTGTTCGATGCGTGGGGGATTGACTTCATGGGGCCTTTTCCTTCTTCATATGGCAACAAATACATCTTAGTAGCTGTGGATTATGTCTCTAAATGGGTTGAGGCTGTTCCTTCCCCTACAAATGACTCTAAGGTTGTGATCAAGCTGTTCAAGAGTATCATCTTCCCAAGGTTTGGGGTACCCAAGGTTGTTATAAGTGATGGAGGAAGCCACTTTATAAACAAGGTCTTTGAGAGCCTCTTGAGAAAGTATGGGGTTAAGCATAAGGTGGCTACACCGTATCATCCTCAAACAAACGGTCAAGTGGAGGTCTCCAACAGGCAAATTAAAGCTATTCTGGAGAAGACTGTCGGAGCAACAAGGAAAGACTGGTCAGTGAAGCTGGATGACGCTCTTTGGGCCTACCGTACCGCCTTCAAGACGCCGATTGGTACAACTCCTTTCACCTTACTCTATGGCAAGGGTTGTCACCTCCCGGTTGAGCTGGAACACCGTGCATTGTGGGCTGTGAAGAGGCTGAACTTTGATCTCAAGACGGCTCAGGAGAGGCGCCTTATTCAGCTACACGAACTGGACGAGTTGAGGCTGAATGCTTACGAGAGCTCCCGGATATACAAGGAGCGGACTAAGGAGGCTCATGATAAGAAGTTGGTTGCCAAGGAGCTTAAGGAAGGATGACTGATGTTGCTGTACGACTCGAGGCTCAAGCTCTTCCCGGGGAAGCTGAAATCAAGATGGAGTGGACCGTTCATGATTCAAGAGGTCTTGCCGTATGGAGCTGTTACTCTGATGGGAAAAAGTGGCCGTGCCTTCACCGTCAACGGACACAGAGTCAAGCCCTACTTGGCAGACAGCTTTGACAAGGAGAGTACCTCGGTGCTTCTCCAAGACCCACCATCCGCTTAGACCAAGTAAGGTCTAGCTAAAGACGTTAAAGAAAGCGCACTTGGGAGGCATTCCCATGTTTATCTTGTACATACTTCTGCTTTATTTCCCTTTCAGTTTTATGCATTTATTTTGTAAGTGTGTAAGACCAGGTATAAAGAGTCTAAACCTTGACTTTGAGGTCTTAAAGAGGCAATAGGGGTTAGAATAAGGCTAGAGATCGAGTGCTAGATCGACTGATTCTGGCTCGATCTTTGCTAGATCGAGTCAGTGAATCGAGAGAAGCCAGTCAATCTAGACGAGAACGAGTGACAAGATCGATCTTGACGAAAAAGGATCGATCGATCCAAATCGGATCGACCGATCTAATTTCTCTCGGGAAAATCTGTTGAAAACTGATCGATCACTCGACTCGATCCATCACTCGATCTATGCCAAATCGACCCCTAAATCGAGGACATAGCTCGATCATGAGGACTTAGCCGAGGAGCCAACATCTCAATGATCGAGAGAGACAATCGATCCAGGACTCGATTCACTATGAATCGAGTCTCAAATCGAGTAACCCTCTCGATCTAAGCCATTTTAGGCATGAGATCGAGTCCTAGATCGACCAAATGGACTCGATCTCATGCCGAGGTAACAATTTTCTTTCCCTCCTTTACTTCTTTCCCTCCAATTTTTAAATTCAAAACTTGGTCAAAGCAAGCATCTTTGACCATGAAAGATGTGCTTTGACCAAGACTTTGTCAGAAACCACTTTGACCTCCCATTGTTTTGGTTTTGCTAAAGTCTTTAAATATTTCAAACTACCTCTCACCCTCTCATTCCTGTTTGCTCGAGATTTTTAAACAAAGAGAGTGAGAGTTTTAAGTTTTCAAAGGCTAGCAAAGATATTCTAAATTTCTTGCAAAGGTATTTTCAAATTTAATGATTTTATTTTAAGAAAATCTTCTTTAAATCCGCAAGATCTTGTTTTAGAATATAGGATTGGTTTTGAATTTTTAAAACTAGCTAAGTAAATGGAATAATTCCAGATTTTTCAGTATCTAAAGATTTGATTTCCTTTTATTTAGCTATGATTTTTATTTATTCCCCAAAATTCTAGAGTAGTTATTATAAATTCTCTCCTTCTCTTCTCTCATTCTCATCAAATCGCCGCTTGCTTATCGTTATCTTTAGAATTTTTTTCAAGAACCATGGCACCAAAGAGAACAAGAGAGGAGCAAGCACAAGAAGGAGAAGGACAAGAAGTTGTAGCTCAAGAGAGGGTCCGGTGGAGTAAAGATGAGAAGAGGGATAAGAAGAGGCTGGAGAGGCTCCGGTTTGAACCCACAAAGTTTGCTGATCAAGAGCTTTTGTCTAGGCTCGGGATTCTTGGGGACTTCGATCAACTCCTCAAGAACATTGGCTTGAGGTGTTTGTCACGGATGGATTGCCCAACCATTCCTGAAGTGACAATAGACTTCCTAGCCACCTTGGAGTTCCGGTATGAGAATCCTAGTGCACTCGTCCCTTCTCAAGGCCGCCTCTACTTCAAAGTCGGACGTCAAGCCTATACACTATCCATCCCTGAGCTATGCCAAGCCTACGGTCTCAACGCTGATGCACACAAGGTCGAGTTCCCAGCCTTCAAGAAAGCCGACGAGTTTTGGGACCTGATCAGCAATGAAGACTACAAAGCCAACACCGCCAAGATCAAGCGAGTTAGGAGTCCGGTGCTGAGGTATACTCTGAAGCTGATTGTCAACACGTTCAGTGGAAGGTCTGTTGCTCCTACTGTCACGAAGACAGAGCTGTGCTTCCTGTTCCAAGGTGTGAAGCACTTGGTGTCTGATTCGGATGCGAATGAAGAGCCCATAGAAGATGACGTGAACTACGGCTGTGTGCTCGCGGCTTCCCTGGTGAAGTACAAGGCTTATGCCTTACGGTGCAAGGCAACCTCCTCCTACATTGGCGGCTTCCTTACTCCTTTGTTCGTGCAAGCCGGTGTGCCCATGCATGACTTTGCTCACGTTCCAAACAGAGCTTTCATGGATGAAGCATACATGAGGAGTACTGATAGCTTGGGACGCATGCCAGCAGAAGGGTTCTATGCCTACCTCTTCATAGATGACGAAGACAAGAAGAGAGTGTGCATCCTCCCCAACAAAGATGAAACCGAGCTGCTTGGTGTTGGGAACATCGAGTTCTTACCCACTGAGGAAGAATGCTTTGCCCCTTTAGGAGGACCGCCTGCTTCAGCCATTGCCCCACGTCAAAGGTCAGAGTCTCCAGTCACGGAAGACGAGATGCCCGAGGCTTACACACTTCCCAAACTAGACTTTGAGCCGAGGACAAAAACCGAGAAGTTCCTAGCATCGGTGGTAGAGATGCAAAGGAAGATTAACAAGTGGCAAGGGAAGATGCTGAAGAAGCTTGGGAAGAAAGTTAAAGCACTTCAGGGAGGCCAGCCTAAGCCAGCTGCAAGCCAAGAGATGCAACAACCCGAGAAGAGAAGACTCTCAACCGGAGGAGTTGTTATCCGCGAAACCCAAGGAGACAACATTCAACCGGCGCGCCATTCTCTCCAAGAACCAGCTGACAAAGGCAAAGCAACGATCTCTAGCTCCTCTGGAACATCCTCAAGTTCCAGCCGAGCCTAGACCAGAGGTAAACAACCTTCTTCCATTGTATATAACCGCTCATATTTGTTTCTTGCATTGTTTTTCGATGCTCCTTCGGATGAGTTTGCCACCGGGACGGTGTCAAGCAAGTTTGGGGGAGTACTTGTGTGATTTAATCTTGTGTTCTTTGATCTTATTTTCCTTTTTTGCATCCTTGAGTCTTAGGTCATGAAAAATTGGTAAAAGTTTTTAAAAAATTTTCAAAGATTCATGTAGTTGCATTCATCTTTTTAAAAACATGTTAGGATTGAGTCTAGAGTTTCTCATATCACCTAGGTTGTTTGCATTTTGCATAAGGGGTTAGAATTTCTTAAAAAGGTGTTTTTACTTATGAATCATTTCAATGCCCTAGTTGGTAGTTCTCTTATGCTTTGTTTATGCTTTGAAATTAAGCTCTAACCATGCTTGGATCACTAGTTAGGATTTTCGTGGCTTGAATTGAACTCTCATGATTTGAAACTCATCCTACTATGTGAAAACCTTAATTTGAAACTATAATTATCATTCTTATGCATTTGAAAATGAACACATGGTTTTAAAATATTTAGGCTCTCTTCTCCCTTTTTACCACTCTTTGTGAGCCTAAGTAGAACTCCCTCCTTGAACCTTACCCTCCTTTGAAGCCAAATGTTCTTGTGTGACATCTTTGTGAGGCCTTACTTTCGGTTTAAACTTGGCATAAAGTGTTAGGTTTAGGCGACATGATTTGGTTTTCATATTGTTGCTAGCTTTGCATTTTGAAGCTAGGTGTAGGCTTAGGATAAGTTTGGGAGATCATTGGGGTTGCTTTCTTGTCTAATTGTTTTGGTTTCAAAGAGTTTGTGTTTTAAGGAAAGAAATGAGGTTTTAAGTGAAAGGTTTGCTTTTAAAACTAAGTATGCTCTAATTTCAGAAAGTAGCTCTCTCATAATAAGTAAAAATAAAAAGAAAAAGAAAAGAAAAAGAAATAAAAAGAGTCTAAGTGCCAAATAAAGAAAAATGAAAAAAAAAATAATAATAATAATAATATAAGAGCTACTAATAAGAAATTTCTAAGAGCAAAAGTATTTTTCAAAACCTTTTCACTAGCCTAAAAAGTTTAAAAATGTCTTTATTTTGAATTGGGGATTGCTAAGTGTGAGAAAAAGGGTAGACTCTTAAGTGGTGAGTGAGGATTAAATTTCTTAAATGAGAGGGGTATAGGATCATTTGATAGTTTACATGGGTAGATGAGAATCTAATCATGTATGCATAAATTGTCTTTACCTTTAGCATTATGCATAAGCTCAAACCATTTTTGAGAGAAACCCTTGTTATGATTATAAACCCTTTCCAAATGAGATCATTCTATGCTCATAACCATAACCCTTAGCCAAATGTGTTGTGCTTTAAAGTGCATAAGTTTGATTCATGGTTCGGATGTTAATGAATGTTAAATGATGAGTTTCTTTGATTGTTAGGAATAGGAGAGTCATGATTTAAATTTCTTTGTGTGATGAGTATGGCTAAGTTCTTTGGAGTATGAGTGTAAGCATAGCATTTTAGAACTGTTAACTAGGACATTGAGATGATCCATTTGAAAGGCACCTTTGCGAAAAGTTTAAAACCCCTTTGATTTTCCTAAAAACCTCTCTTCCTTACTTGTTTTTTGTTGCTTGAGGGCAAGCAAGAAGTAAGTTTGGGGGAGTTAATGTTATTGCATATTGCATACATTTTGCATACTCATTAGTTAGTTTTTCATGCATTTGTATCATGTTTTAGGTTAGATTGCATCACTTAGGGTCCTAGAGCATTCTTGCATCAGCATATGCATTTTCCTTGCATTTTGCATCACATTCAGGTTGTTTCTGGCTGCTTTGGAGTCATGGAGGTTCGTGGGCGTGTGGAGGCTGATGTAGCAGTTCGTGGGAGCTCGGAAATATGCTAAGGACCAGTGATCGAGGAGCAGATCGAGCATGGCCGGTCGATCCAGGAGTTGATCGACCAGAAGATCGAGCCAACTAGGCGATCCAAGGAGAATGATCGAGACAGAGATCAAGTGAAGCAATCGATCAGTCGGTACAGACGTAAATGACGCCATGCAGAGCGAGAGCCAGATCGAGTACATCACTCGATCCACCCAAAGATCGATACCGAGATCGGATGCAACACTCGATTTGCCGATGAAGATCGAGACCCGGATCGAGCCGAAGACACGATGCCCGGATGTGATCGAGAGAACCACTCGATCCAGTGGTCGATTTCTGTCCTTTCAACCGTTTTTGGCTGTTAGCGAAGGGGGGACCATTGGCTTGTTTGGGCATTTTAGGCAAGGCAGCGAGATGCTTTTTCGAGAACTTTTAGATCCTTATCCTTTCTTTGACGTTTTCTCTCTCGTTTTAACGAAGAACACCATTGTTGAACTCGTTTTTCCTTTGAAGCTTTTGTATTCGAATCTTTATCGTTTAATCCAGTTTTTCTTTCATGTTTATCATCTCGTTTCTTCTGCTTTGCTTGATTTACTCTATGTGTAGCGAGTAGTTTACTTTGGGTTCGAGGTTGAGAGGATTAGGGGGTAGAAAAGGTTCGATCTTGGTTTGTTTTCTAAACGTTTTAAAGGCTATCTCTTCTAAGTTGTTAAAAGCTTAATGCTTGAAGACTCTCACGCCAAGAGCTTCATGATCCGAGAGGTTCCTTACCTTGACAGGATCCAGGAGTCTCGGAAGATCACACCTTAGAGACTAGTTACCCTTTCCCAAAAGCCATGGAAGTTTGGGGGACTAGTTAAGCCATTGCTTGAAATCTGTTTTCCTTGCCTTTCGACCTCTCTTTCCACCAAAAGCCATGGGTTTGGAGGAGAGGATGAAAGAGTGATCTATACCGAAAGCCACTGATAGATCTTGTTTTGTTTTCAAGGCTTAGAGATCCTCACCAAGTGAGTCGATCTAAAGTTTCAAACCCAAGATCGATCCTTTGAAACCCTTTACATGAATCTCAATCCTAAGCCCTTTCTTTTAGAATCTTTAAGTCTCATTTCATCTTTCGCTTGTTATCTGATAGCATCCTGGTCATTAGATATGTTGTTCTTACGGTTTTAGACGAGATCGATCGTTACTGCTCGATCTAGTGGTCGATCTCGTGGTCGATCCACTAGTCGAATTTTGACAATTCGAAGCTCTTTCCTTTAATTAATCTCTTTGTTTCTCGTGGTAGTTGCTTCCTTTCTAGTATTTTTAAAATAGGTTTGACTCTGTTTAGGTTGCTGCATCTAGTTTTTAGTTAATTTCTCATAAACTGTCTCATTTTGCTTAGATTTGCTTAGGACCTTGCATTCTTTGTGCATTCTCTGCCTCCTAGAAGTGGATTGACACTCTCCTGCTTGCCTTACTACAACATTGCGTGCATTAGAGTTTTGATAACATCTCTGCTGCATAACACGAGCATACGAAAAACGTTTATCAGAGGGTTATACAACATGGCAACAATGGGATACTCAAGGCAACTCAACTCAAGTCCAAGCTCACTAGCCAAGTTGGGTTCCTCCACCACAAGAGCCAGCAACTTCTTCACAAGGCAAGCAGAGGAGAAATAAGAGGAGGTCTAGTCAGTCTCCACAGCCAGAAACATCTGGATAATCCCACCACTCCTCTTACAACAATTAAGGTACCACATCCTTCCATTCTATATACCATTGCATCTTTTTAAGTTTTTGTAATATATTTTGTTGCTTCTCTCTCTCTCATTCCTTTCATTACACAAGAGACTGTGTAATTTAAGTGTGGAGGATAGATTTGGGGTTTGACTTTGTTTGTTCTTTTCTTAAGTTTTTCATTTTCTTTCAGCTTGAGTCACATGTGTATCATGCATTCATCTAAGGCATAGAAAAATACAAAAAA
Source organism: Thlaspi arvense (assembly GCA_911865555.2). Taxonomy (NCBI): domain Eukaryota; kingdom Viridiplantae; phylum Streptophyta; class Magnoliopsida; order Brassicales; family Brassicaceae; genus Thlaspi; species Thlaspi arvense. The sequence continues at coordinate 27,985,674 of OU466860.2, forward strand.
TAAAAAATCAAAATTTTTTGAAACAACTTGCAGTTTTTCCAAACCAAAAAGAGAGCATGTAGTTGCATTTCATTTGTTTTGGATTGAGTCTAGTGTTTGCATAGAGGTTGCATTGCATTTGCATAGGGCACAATGATGAATTCTCATTGTAATATGCTTAGTGTTTAGAGATGATTTAAATGTTTAAGTAGTTAGTTGTTTGATGCATCATAAGAATGTTAGAATTAAGGCTGGACCATGCTTGGATTACTAAATTTGATGCTCTTAACTCATACTGAAAGCATTTGTTCTTTGATAATCAACTCTATCAACTTGAACCTTAATCTGAATGTTTAATTATCATGTTTGTGCATTGAAAAGTGAATTCATGGCTACCATATACATATTTGGTTCATATTTTCCCTTTTCACCACTCTTGTTGATCCAAATAGCTGATCCTCATACTTATGAGACAGTTAATCCACTCCCTTAACCAAACCTCTTTTTGAGCTTAAACTTTATCTTGAGAGTTGTAAGGCCTTTGCATATCATTTTAGAATTTTGTCTTAGCAAAAAGTGTTAGGAATAAGGCTGGCAAAAAAAAGCTCTCTTGTAGATATCAGCTTGCATCTTTAGCTTGATTCTAGGTTAGGAGTTTGGGATAAAAGGGTAGAGTTAAGTGGTTTGAGTTTCATATCTATATACTTTAAATGAAGAAGAAAAAGTTTGAAATGGTAGTATGGGGGAACAGGTTAGAATTGTGGTTAATTACAAAGGGAATAAAAGCTCTAAGTGTTTAGAAAGAAGGCGCCAACAACAAGGCTTTGAAAGGTCAATCAAAAGAAGAAATCAGACCAAGCAATCCACAAAAGGTGAAAAATGGCACCCAAGCAACAAGTAAGGCGCAAGTCCCAACAAAAAGAAGCAACCACACAAGTGAAAAGAAGAAGTTTCCCCAACCATGAAGAAGAAGACGAAGGGTTAGAATTTAGGAAAAGGGTAGACTTAGGGGTTCACTTTGGGGTTTAGATGTTTATAGGATTCATCTTTGGGTAAGAGGGTAGAAGAGAGCTTTGATTTGCATGCATAAGTGTGCTTTTACCTTTAGCATTTTACCTAAGATAGAATCATTTTCATTGAGTGATCCCTTATGTTTATGAACCCTGTTCTTGAATGAGGTCATTTTAATCTCATAACCTTACCCTTAAAACCAAATGTCTTCACTTGATTTGCACAAAATTGATTCATAGTTATGAACTTAATGAATGTCAAAGAGTTGATTGATTTGAGCATTTGTCTAGGTTGAAATTTGAGATCATTTGAAACATGATGAGCATGGCTAGGTTCTTTAAAGTATAGCTGATTGTGTTTGCATCCTACAACTAGGCACTTAAGTGTTGACTCTATCTCTTTACCTTTGCATTTTTTAATTTGAATGCCCACTTTTAAACCTCATCCTCTATTTGTCTTAGTTTGTTTGCTTGAGGATAAGCAAAAGGCAAGTGTGGGGGTGTTGATATCTCATGCATTTACATCATTTAGGCTTTGCATTTAGTTCATATTTTGGTCTCCTTTTGCATGTTTTCTTTTTCTTTAGTCTCATTTTCTTCTCCTTTTAGACTTATGTCGCATTTAGGTTTTAGTATGCATTTTCTATGCATTAAGGATGTTTTTAGGTACTTAAGAAGCTATAAGGAGCAAGGAGGAAGTGTGGAAACAGATCAAGGAGCTAGCCAAGCTGATAAGGAGCAAAAGGAGCTAAGGAAGGCAATTTCTGGTGTTCCATCGGTCAAAGTATGAAACCCATCGATCTGGCATGATCGATACAAAGCAGCAGGAGCCCATCGGTCAAGGAGTGACCGATGGAAAAGCAGCGGATGCACCATCGATCAAGCTTATCGATCAAACTTGACCGATGAAAAACAGGACAAGCCCATCGATCAAGCCTATCGGTCAAGGAGTGACCGATGGGAAAGCAGCGGATGCACCATCGATCACCCCTATCGATCAATCTAGACCGATTGAGGCCAATCCGAACTTGCTTCTATTTACAACTTTTCTATTAATTTAGAGCATTTGTCTTTTAGTATAAATAGACTTAATCTAATGTTCTTAGAATCAAGTTTTGTTCTTGCTTTATTTTCTGATTACTTTTGATCTTTGTAAGAACAAATCTATCATTTTCATAAAAATTTTATATTTGCCTTTTAATTTCTTCTCTAATCTACCTTTTAATCATGTTTAGCATCATTTACTCTTGCGATTTGGTGTTAACTATGGTGATTAGTGAGTACTTTTCTTAGGATTCTTAGATGTGGTAGATTAGGGGAATTTAGAAGCTTGATTAGGATTTGTTAGTGTTTAATATGATTGATTCCTCTCTATTAATCTGTTCTTAAGCTATATTTGTCTTGATCACATGAATCTAGAATTAGGCTTCATTTTATGTCCACCAAGTGTTTGATGAAATGCTGATCTTGTTTAAAGATGAAATACTGGCCTTAGCGCCAGAGATTGACTGTTTGAGGATTATTTTGACTTGAATAGAGTTGGTTATTCATGCTTGTTGATTGTTCTAGCAGTAAAGAGAATTAGTTCTTGTTAGGATGATTAGAAAAGTGTTATTTGTCAAGAGATTAAACTTAACTTGCTTGATTGTGAACTCTATGTCTATGAATCAGAATTGATAGCTTGTTTGCTTGATCAGTGATGTTTGAAACAACTTTAGTTATCCTTTGAATTCCCCAAAGTCAATAACCACATCTAGGAACTTTTTTTCTCTTATTGAATTTTGAGGAGTTGGTCGAAATCCCCAAGAATCCCTAGCTTGAACAGCAGCTCTCGATCAGCAAACTTGGTAGGCTCAAACCGAAGCCTTTCAAGCCGTTTCTTGTCCCTCTTCTCATCCTTACTCCATCTGACCCTCTCTTGAACAGCCACCTCTTGTCCTTCTCCTTCTGGTGCTGTCTCTTCTCTTGTTCTTTTGGGGGCCATTGTACCTGAAACAAATTTCTCAAGAAGTTTGGTAAGCAAAACGGCGGTTTGATGAGAGAATAAGAGAGGAGAAGGAGAAAGCTTATAACTACTACCCTAGAATTTTGGGGAATTAATAAAAATTATAGCTAAATAAAGGAGAATCAAATCTTTAGATACTAGAAAATCTAGAATTAATCCTTTTACTTAGCTAAAATTTAAAATTCAAAAACAGCCCTATCTTCTAGAACGACATCTTGCGAATTAAAAGGAAAGTTTCCTAAAAATATTTCATTAAACACTGAAAATGTCTTTGCAAGAATGTTAAAGAACCTTTGCTAACCTTTGAAAACCGAAAACTCTCACTCTCTTTGTTTAAAATTTTCGAGAAAACAAGAATGAGAGGGTGAGAGGTTGTTGAAACATTTAAAGACTAGCAAAAGGCCAAACCATGGATAGTAAAGGTGGTTTTCTGACAAAGTCTTGGTCAAGGCACATCTTTCATGGTCAAAGATGCTTGCCTTGACCAAGTCTTGAATTTGAAAATTGGAGGGAAAAGAATAAAGGAGGGAAAGAAAATATTACCTCGGCATGAGATCGAGTCCGTTTGGTCGATCTAGGAGTCGATCTCATGCCCATAATGGCTTAGATCGAGAGGGTTACTCGATTTGAGACTCGATTCATGATGAATCGAGTCTTGGATCGATTGGCTCCCTCGATCGTTGTGATGTTAGCTCCACGGCTAAGTCCTCATGATCGAGCTACGTCCTCGATTTGGGGGTCGATTTGGCAAAGATCGAGTGATGGATCGAGTCGAGTGATCGATCTGTTTTCAACAGATTCTCCTGAGAGAAATTAGATCGGTCGATCCATTTTGGATCGATCGATCCTTTTTCGTCAAGGTCGACCTTATCACTCGTTCTCATCTAGATCGACTGGCTCCTCTCGATTCACTGGCTCGATCTAGCAAAGATCGAGTCAGGATCAGTCGATCTACCACTCGATCTCTAGCCTTTTCTTAACCCCTCTCGCCTCTTTTGGACTTCAAGATCAAGGTTTAGACTCTTCATACCTGTTCCTACACACTTGCAAAATAAAAACTTAAAACTGAAAGAGAAATAAAGCAGATATATGTACAGGATAGACATGGGAATGCCTCTCAAGTGCGCTTTCTTTAACGTCTTTAGCTAGACTTTACTTGGTTTAGGCGGATGGTGGGTCTTGGAGGAGCACCGAGGTACTCTCCTTGTCATAGCTGTCTGCCGAGTAAGGCTTGACTCTGTGTCCGTTGACGGTGAATGTACTGCCACTCTTTCCCATCAATGTAACAGCTCCATAAGGCAGCACTTTTTGGATCACAAACGGCCCGCTCCACCTTGATTTCAGCTTTCCTGGGAAGAGTTTGAGTCTTGAATTGTACAGAAACACTAAACCTCCTTCCTTAAGCTCCTTGGCAACCAACTTCTTGTCACGAGCTTCCTTAGTCCGCTCCTTGTATATCCGAGAGCTCTCATAAGCGTTCAGTCTTAACTCGTCCAGTTCCTGTAGCTGAATAAGGCGCCTCTCTTGAGCAGTCTTGAGATTAAAGTTCAGCCTCTTCACAGCCCACAACGCACGGTGTTCCAGCTCAACCGGGAGATGACAGCCCTTGCCATAGAGTAGAGTGAAAGGGGTTGTACCAATCGGCGTTTTGAAGGCGGTACGGTAGGCCCAAAGAGCGTCGTCCAGCTTCACTGCCCAGTCTTTCCTTGTCGCTCCGACAGTCTTCTCTAGTATAGCCTTGATTTGCCGGTTGGAGACTTCCACTTGACCGCTTGTTTGAGGATGATACGGTGTAGCCACCTTATGCTTAACGCCATACTTTCTCAAGAGGTTCTCAAAGACCTTGTTTATGAAGTGGCTTCCTCCATCGCTTATAACCACCTTAGGTACTCCAAACCTCGGGAAAATGATACTCTTGAACAGCTTGATTACCACCTTAGAGTCGTTTGTAGGGGAAGCAACAGCCTCAACCCATTTAGAGACATAATCCACTGCTACTAAGATGTATGTGTTGCCATACGAAGAAGGAAATGGCCCCATGAAGTCTATGCCCCACGCGTCGAACACGTCAACCTCGAAGATGGGAACCTGAGGCATTTTGTTCCTCTTAGTGATATTCCCTACTCGTTGACATGCCTCACAGTACTTCACAAACTCGTGTGCATCTTTGAAGATGGACGGCCACCAGAAACCAGCTTGCAACACTTTCGTGGCAGTTTTGAATGAAACGAAGTGTCCTCCGTAGGAAGAGCCATGTCAGTGATAGAGGATGTCTCTAGCTTCTTCCTTCGTAACACATCTCCGGTACAAACTGTCCACTCCTCTCTTGTATAAGTAGGGCTCGTCCCAAAAGTAGTCACTAGCCTCTCTTATGAAACGCTTCTTGTGATAGCTGTTGAGATGTGTTGGCTCCTCACCACACGCTAAATAGTTCATGACATCAGCATACCACGGTAGATCCTCCTCTTTGAAACTCAACACCTCTTCAAACCGCCCCTCTAGCTTTCCACAAACTGCCGTGGTGATCGCCATGAGTTGCTCTTCTGGAAGAGAGTCATCTAAGGGTATAGACTCGTTGATCCTTAGCCGTGAGAGATGGTCAGCGACTCCGTTTTCTATTCCCTTCTTGTCTTTAATATCCATGTCAAACTCCTGGAGCAAGAGAATCCACCTCAAAAGCCGAGGCTTAGTGTCTTTCTTCGAATAGATGTATCGCAAAGCAGCGTGATCCGTGTATACAATAGCCTTGGAACCAACAAGATATAACCTGAACTTCTCAAAGGCGAACACCACTGCAAGCAACACCTTCTCCGTAGTGGTGTACCTTGTTTGCGTGTCATCCAAGGTTCTTGAAGCATAGTAGATCACGTGTAGCTTCTTGTCTTTCTTCTGACCGAGAACGGCTCCTACGGCGTAGTCACTAGCATCGCACATGATCTCAAAGGGTAGAGACCAATCTGGTGCTTGAACTATAGGGGCTGATGTAAGGGCTTCCTTGATGGTCACGAAAGCTCGCAAACACTCCTCATCAAACACAAACTCAGCTTCTTTGCACAACAACCGTGTAAGAGGGCGTGCAATCTTGGAGAAATCTTTGATGAAGCGCCTATAGAACCCGGCGTGTCCCAAGAAACTTCTGACTCCCTTAACGTTAACCGGCGGCTCAAGACCCATCATGCCTTCCACTTTAGCCTGATCAACCTCAATGCCCTTCTCTGATATCTTATGACCAAGCATGATCCCTTCTTTGACTATAAAGTGGCATTTCTCCCAGTTTAGCACCAAGTTTGTCTCTTCACAACGCATTAGTACCCTGCAAAGATTCAACAAACACGCAGAAAAGGACGCACCATAGACAGAGAAGTCATCCATAAACACCTCTACCATCTCTTCTATTAGATCGGAGAAGATCGACATCATACACCGCTGAAATGTAGCCGGTGCATTACACAATCCAAACGGCATCCTTCGATATGCGAAGGTACCGTAGGGACATGTGAAGGTCGTCTTCTCCTGATCATTTGGGTGAATTGGTATCTGAAAGAAACCACTATACCCATCGAGAAAACAGTAGTAAGGGTGATTAGCAAGTCTCTCAAGCATTTGATCAATAAAAGGCAATGGGAAATAATCTTTCCTAGTCGCAAGGTTTAAGTTTCCTATAATTAATACACATCCTATGACCAGTAATGGTTCTAGTAGGAATAAGCTCATCTTTATCATTCCTTATGACCGTGATCCCTCCCTTCTTAGGCACCACGTGTACAGGAGAAACCCACGTGCTGTCACTTATGGGATAGATCACGTCAGCCTCTAAAAGCTTAAGGATTTCTTTCTTAACAACCTCTTTCAAATTAGGATTCAAACGCCTTTGATGTTCTATAGAAGAGGCGTTCTCATTATCCAAGTGAATCCTGTGAGTGCAAAGTATCTGGTGAAAGGCCCTTGATGTCACTTAAAGAGTACCCAATGGCCTTCCTATACTTTCTCAGCTCAGTCAGGAGCGAGTGCAACTCATCATCACTTAAGTTTTCATTCACAATCACGGGATAGGTGTTATTAGGCCCTAAGAAAGCATACCTTAGCCCTTTTGGGAGCTCCTTAAGGTCCACCTTTGGGGCTAACAGCTCGCTCCAGTCATCATCGTGGCTGTTGTTGTTGCTTTCCTCCTTGGAACCCTCCTTAGAACCCGAGGTATGGCCCTTAAGACTGCTTTCTTCAACCGTTATCCCTTCTGAAATCGAGTCCTCCAGTCGATCTTGCTCTCGATGTCGTCTAGATTGAGCAATTTCGCTCGATTCACTTACTCGATTTGATGTGGATCGAGTAAGGGATCGAGACGCTGAGTCGATCTCCTGATTGGACCCCAAAATGATCGGAAGGTTTCTCTCGATTGTCGACTCGATTGTTTTTCCGGATCGATCATTCCTCCCGATCTGTCTGTCGATTGCTGCACCGGATCGAGTTGTGTTCTCGATTGCCTTGTCGATTTGACTCCTGGATCGAGTGATAGCGTTGATCTCTGGGTCGATCTCTAGGCAGCAGCTTTCATCCTTCTTAACAATCTTCTTAGAATCCAGCAAGTTGACGTACTCCTGGGTCCTCTGATCCACATAGCCAAACTTCCCTGGCTCCTTAGTCAATGCCAGCTTCAGATGGTCTTCCTGAGCCAGCTCTTCCAGCAACTCATCTGCTAAGGCATCCATCGTTTCAATGTAAAAAGCTTGCCCTTCTATGGTCGGCTTCTTCAGAACCTCTTTGATATCGAAGTCCAGCCTTATGTCCTTTCCCAAGTGCAAGGCAATCTTCCCGTTCTTGACGTCGATGATAGCCCCGACGGTTGCAAGGAATGGTCTTCCTAGGATGAGTGGATCCTTAGGTTCTTCATCCATCTCCAACACGACGAAGTCCGTAGGCACGTTCACACCACCGATTCGCACCGGTAGATCTTCAAGTAGCCCCACTGGTAGCCTCACACTCCTATCAGCCAGTACCTACGAGATCCTACAGTCTTTGAAACGAGTAAAGCCAAGCTTCTTAGCCATGGAGTGAGGCATCAGGTTTATGCTAGCTCCGAGATCACAAAGGCAGCTCTTGAACTCCAGAGGACCTAAAGCGCAGGGTATAGTGAAGCTTCCAGGGTCTCCCAACTTCTTAGGGACTATCTCCTTATGTATCACATCACTACACTCTTCACTTAGAACAAGCACCTCCTTGCTTTCCTTATTCTTCTTCACGAGTGTGTCTTTGAAGAATTTGGCGCATTTAGGCATCATTGCAAGGCAGTCAACGAGAGGTAGCTTGATCTCCACGTCCTTAAGATGCTTCTCAAAGAGGATTCTATGCTTCTCTATGAGTTGCTTCTTGAAACGGCCAGGAAAAAGCAGCTTAGGTACATACGGTGGAGGAAAATAAGCATTCTTCTCCTTAGTAGTTTGCTCAGCTTTCTTCTCAGCAACTGCTTTGTCTCCTCTTCTTGGCCCTTGGATCCAGACATTGTCAAAGTTAATCTCATCATCAGCTGAAGGCTTACCCTCCCCCTCTTGAATTACAACGTCCTCGTTGTTCTTAGTAGAGACCGGAGGTTCTAGCTCTTTGCTGCTTCTTAACGTGATGGCGTTGGCATACTCCTTAGGATTCTGCTCACACTTGCCCGGTAGGCTATTCTGACCACTTGTACTCGCTTTCCCCATCTCTAGCTGCTTTATCTTGTTGTTTAGGTTGGTGATCTGAGTGGAGAAGTCAGTGAGAGACGAGTCTAGACGAGTGTTCATCTCGGCAAACTTCTGGTTTGTAGAGGCTTGCCCTTGTATCAGCTGTTGAAACATTGCCTGAACCGGATCAACTTGTTGTTGCATCGGCTGTTGCTGCTGAGGTGCAAAGCCCGGAGGGTAGTTAGGCGTGTAACCCTTGTTACTTTGATGTTGCCCTTGGAAGTTGTTCTGCCCTTGACCTTGGAAACCACCACTCGGCTGAAAACCTTTGTTGTAAGGGATGAAGGGTTTTGCTTGCTGAGCAGGGTACACTTGGTCCTTAGGGTTGGCAACGTTGGTGCTTCGGTAGGAGAGATTGTTGTTCTGGTTGTAGCTTTGGTTGTAGCCTTGAGGTTTGTAGTTGTTCTGTCCCGCCACCCAATTGGCTTCTTCCTGGCTCAACTCTAGCTCCCCTTGATTCTCATCCGCTTCACCAACAAAGTGAACATGCTTCTGGTTGGCTAACACCAGCTTATCTATCTTCTCATGCAAAGATTTCAGCTCCTTTTTGTGAGACTCTAGCTCGGATCTCCTCGGTGCACGGTCATAATCTTCAGCGTAGTTGCCATCACTCAATGCCAAGTTTTCTATCAGCTCCATGCCCTCTTCTACCTCCTGACCAAGGAAGTTCCCTTTGCTAGCTGTGTCAAGCAACAACCTGATCTTTGGTGAAGCTCCGCGGTATATGGTGCTGAGTAGGGTCTCCTCGCTGAAACCGTGATGAGGACATTGGATCGTGTAGTCTTTGAAACGCTCCATTGCCTCGTTGAATGTCTCGTTGTTTCGTTGAGTGAAGCCGCTGATTTCGCTTCTCAACCGTGCTGTCCTGGTGCTAGAGAAGAACTTTGAGAGAAAGACCTTCTTACACTCGGCCCATGAGGTGATGGTGCCTTGTGGGAGGGTCTTCTCCCAATGCCTAGCCTTGTCTCCGAGTGAAAAGGGAAAGAGATGCAGCTTGAAAGCATATTCGGATTTGCCATTGATCTTGATCATCCCACATACTTGCTCGAAGTTGTCAAGGTGCTCCAAGGGATCTTCCATTGCTAAGTCGTGGAACTTGTTGTTTTGCACCATGGAGATGAAACCTGGCTTAATCTCGAAGTTGTTGTTTTGTACAGGAGGAGGAGTGATCCCAAACCTATTGTGATAAGTATTGGGAGCATCTCCGGCTCCTATGATCCTTGGGGGTCTGGCCGCGTGTTGGAGCTGGAGGAGGTCCCTCTGGATGCTCGTGTTCAGCCATAGCTTCAAAGTCAACCAAACCGTGCTGAACAATCTCCTCAACGGCTCTGGCTTGTTCTCGTACTCTTCTTTGCCATAATGATGAATATTGTCCAAAGGTTGAAGTAGATTGTTATCTGCCCTTGAACGAAGATTCATATACCTGAGAACACACATTTGAGAGTAGAATGATTAGTATCTAAAACAAGGTAAAGACTTAGTCTTTGCTAAGTCCCAAATCCCTATGTTTTCTAAACAACCCTAGGATGGCAACAGCACCATTTGATAAACATTTTTCTTTGCAAGGGTGAGTATGCAATGAGGTTATCAAATTCAAATGCAAGACAGGTTGTAGCACAGTATGCAAGAGAGAGTCAATCCACACCTAGGATGATAGAAAATGCAAAGAGAATGCAAGAAATATGCAAATCTAAGCAAAACAAGATAGGTTTTGAGAAAATCCCTAAAAACTAGATGCAGCAACTAAATGGAATGCAAACTATTTTAATATTACCAAGAATAATCAAACTACAATGAGGAACAAACAGAATAATTAAAGGACAAAGCTACAAAATTTGACTAGTGGATCGACCATGGGATCGACCACTAGATCGAGCAATAACAATCGATCTCGTCTAAAAATGCAAGAACAGTAAAACTAACGACCAGGATGCTAACAAAGATCAAGCGAATGACGAGAGAAGATGTAAAGATGCTAAAAGAGAGGGCCTATGGTTGAGATTCATGGTCAGGGGTTTCAAAGGTTCGACCTTGGGTTGAAAACTTTAAATCGACTCACTTTGTGAGAATCTCTAAGCTTTGAAAACTAAGCAAGATCTATCCGTGGCTTTCGGTATAGATCACTCCCTCATCCTCTCCTCCAAACCCATGGCTTTTGGTGGAAAGAGAAGTCGAAGGGCATGGAAAACAGATTTCAAACGAGTGGCTTAACTAGTCCCCCAAACTTCCATGGCTTTTGGGAAGGGGTAACTAGTCTCTAGGGTGTGATCTTCAGAGGTCCCTGGATCCTGTCAAGGTAAGGAACCTCTCGGATCCTAAAGCTCTTGGCGTGAGAGTCTTTAAGCTTTGAGAACTCGACACCCTAGAAGAGATAGCCATTAAACACTTAGAAAAACCCCAAGATCGAAACCTTTTTGACCCCTTAGATCCTCTCAACCCCGAACCCAAATGAACTACTCACTACACATAAGATAAATCAAGCAAAGCATGGAAAAGGAAACGATGAACATGAAAAGAAAACTAGATTAAGCTGAAAACGATTCGATTACAAAAGCATAGAAAAAATCAAAGTTCAAAAAGTTGTGGATTTCTCCAAAACCAGAGAGAAAAACATGAAAAAAGATAAGGATGAAAAGTTGTGTGGGAAAAAGACGTTGCCGCCTTCCCAAAATGGTGAAAACAAGCTGATGGTCCCCCCCCTCGCTAGCGGCCAAAAGCGGTTGAAAGGACAGAGATCGACTCCGGGATCGAGCGGCTCTCTCGATCATCTTCGGACATCGTGTCTTCAACTCGATCTGGGTCTCGATCATCTTCGGCGGATCGAGTGTTGGATCTGATCTCGGTATCGATCTTCGGTTGGATCGAGTGGTGTACTCGATCCGGCTCTCGCTCTGCATGGCGTCATTTACGTCCGTACCGATTGATCAATTGCTTCACTCGATCTTCTGGTCGATCTCATCCTAGATCAACCTGCCATGCTCGATCTGTTCCTCGATCTCTGATCCTTAGCACATATCCGAGCTTCCACGAACCGCTACAACAGCTTCAGCACGTCCATGAACCTCCACGACTCCAAAGCAGCCAGAAACAACCTGAATGTGATGCAAAATGCAAGGAACACGCGTATGCTAGTGCAAGAATGCTCTAGGACTCTAAGTGATGCAATCTAATCTAAAATGTGATGCAAATGCATGAAAAGCTAACTAATGTGTATGCAAAATGTATGTAATATGCAGTAACATCAATAGGATGCTTATTGATCACTCCAGACCGATAGGATGCTTATCTATCATATGTTTTTACCGATAGGGTGACCGATAGGATGCTTATCGATCACTTGTGATCGATAGCTTGACCGATGTCTCGCCTGATAATCCTATCGTCATATTCTGATCGATAGACTGACTGAAATACATCTGAATATTTTCTATCGGTCACTCTCTAGACCGATAGAGTGACCGAAATACAACCAATACATTTCCATCAGTCAGTATCTAATCGATAGGATGACCGATAGCATTCACACTTTGCACTTCCTTTTCCTTTTCGGTCATGACTAACCGATAGGTTGACCGGTGCATTTTGGCTCCACCACTATCAATCACCTCATGGCCGATAGCATGACCGATAGCATGACCGATAGGGTCTGTATCGATCTTATCTTAACCGATACAATGATTGATAGTAGCCAAAATACACCTGTTCTTGTTCCCTTAAACACTTTCTCAAGGCCCAGACCAAACTCCTGCTTCTAAAAACATTAACAAAGTATAAAAATGAACTAAAAAGCATAATATTTACAAAGGATTCCATGGAACTACCTCCCAAGTGTGTTTGTTTTGAGTCACTTAGCTTGACTTTGATTACCTCTCTAGTGGAGGTGAGGAGAAGGAGTCTTGGAACTCCTTGGTGTTTTCCTGCTTCCTTTGACTCTGATGGTGACTCCATTCATCTTAAACTTAGCAAAAGGCATAGTCTTCCTGTCTTGCTGTATCTTGAAGCAAACCAGACTCATCCTTGAGCCACTTGGTTGCAAAACCACCTCTCCTTTCTTAGTAACGAGCTTAATGTCATTCAAATTCTTGTAACCAACCACTTCAAGGACCTCCTTTTCAGTGGTGTTGATGTTATTGCATATTGCATACATTTTGCATACTCATTAGTTAGTTTTTCATGCATTTGTATCATGTTTTAGATTAGATTGCATCACTTAGGGTCCTAGAGCATTCTTGCATCAGCATTTGTATTTTCCTTGCATTTTGCATCACATTCAGGTTGTTTCTGGCTGCTTTGGAGTCATGGAGGTTCGTGGGCGTGTGGAGGCTGATGTAGCAGTTCGTGGGAGCTTGGAAATATGCTAAGGACCAGTGATCGAGCAGCAGATCGAGCATGGCCGGTCGATCCAGGAGTTGATCGACCAGAAGATCGAGCCAACTAGGCGATCCAAGGAGAATGATCGAGACAGAGATCGAGTGAAGCAATCGATCAATCGGTACGGACGTAAATGACGCCATGCATAGCGAGAGCCAGATCGAGTACACCACTCGATCCACCCGAAGATCGATACCGAGATCGGATGCAACACTCGATTCGCTGATGAAGATCGAGACCCAGATCGAGCCGAAGACACGATGCCCGGATGTGATCGAGAGAACCACTCGATCCAGTGGTCGATTTCTGTCCTTTCAACCGTTTTTGGCTGTTAGCGAAGGGGGGACCATTGGCTTATTTGGGCATTTTAGGCAAGGCGGCGAGATGCTTTTTCGATAACTTTTAGATTCTTATCTTTTTCTTTCAAGTTTTTTCTCTCGTTTAACGAAGAACACCATTGTTGAACCAGTTTTCTCTTAAGCTTTTGTATTCGAATCTTTATCGTTTAATCCAGTTTTTCTTTCATGTTTATCGTCTCGTTTCTTCTGCTTTGCTTGATTTACTCTATGTGTAGTGAGTAGTTCCTTTGGGTTTGGGGTTGAGAAGATTAAGGGGTAGAAAGGGTTCGATCTTGGTTTGTTTTCTAAACGTTTTTAAGGCTATCTCTTCTAAGGTATTAAAAGCTTAATGCTTGAAGACTCTCACGCCAAGAGCTTCATGATCCGAGAGGTTCCTTACCTTGACAGGATCCAGGAGCCTCGGAAGATCACACCTTAGAGACTAGTTACCCCTTCCCAAAAGCCATGGAAGTTTGGGGGACTAGTTAAGCCATCTACTTGAAATCTGTTTTCCCTGCCTTTCGACCTCTCTTTCCACCAAAAGCCATGGGTTTGGAGGAGAGGATGAAAGAGTGATCTATACCGAAAGCCACGGATAGATCTTGTTTTGTTTTCAAGGCTTAGAGATCCTCACCAAGTGAGTCGATCTAAAGTTTCAAACCCAAGATCGATCCTTTGAAACCCTTTACATGAATCTCAACCCTAGGCCCTTTCTTTTAGAATCTTTAAGTCTTATTTCATCTTTCGCTCGTTACCTGATAGCATCCTGGTCATTAGATTTGTTGTTCTTACGGTTTTAGACGAGATCGATCGTTACTGCTCGATCTAGTGGTCGATCTTGTGGTCGATCCACTAGTCGAATTTTAACAATTCGAAGCTCTTTCCTTTAATCAATCTGTTTGTTTCTCGTGGTAGTTGCTTCCTTTCTAGTATTTTTAAAATAGGTTTCACTCTGTTTAGGTTGCTGCATCTAGTTCTTTGATATTTTCCCATAAACTGTCTCATTTTGCTTAGATTTGCTTAGGACCTTGCATTCTTTGTGCATTCTCTGCCTCCTAGAAGTGGATTGACACTCTCCTGCTTGCCTTACTACAACATTGCATGCATTAGAGTTTTGATAGCCTCTCTGCTGCATAAACCCTGCTTGAGAAATAGTTTATCAGGTGTATTCAAACAACTTGGCCAAGCAGCAGCCATCAAAACTCTCTCCATGGTAGCCCTCAAACTCTGGCCAGTTCTTGTTAATGCCCTTCACCTTGTTAAGGTCCATAGAGAAAGCATCATGCTCCAGCTTGTTGCCTTTGCTGTACCTTGTTCTTAGTGAGCCTCAGCTCTGTTGTGCACTCTCTAGCATCAAATATAGTGCCAGCTGAAGCAAGAAATGGCCTTCCAAGAATGATAGCATTTTTAATATGTCATTCCACATCCAACACTAGTCAGTAGGGATGGCTACTCCTTCAATCTGCATAGAAACATCTTTGAGGGCTTCTAAAGGCATCTTCACAGTCCCATCAGCAATGGTAAGAGAGACATTGCTTTGCTGGAACTTAGTGTATACTAACTCCTTAGAAGTAGAAGCTGGTAAAAGATTGATTCTGCCTCCTAAATCATACAAACAGCTCTTGAAGGTCTTGCCTTTAAGCTCACATGGGAGAGTGAAACAACCTGGATCTCCAAGCTTCTTGATGCTCAGCTCCTTAATCTCAGATACTCTAGCTTTAACTCTTAGTTTCTCAAGTTCCTCTTGACCATTCAGACCTCTCATTTCCATTTGAGCAGCGTAGAGAATTTCATACTTCTTAACTAGCTGTTCCTTGAATCTTCCAGGAAAAGGGATAGTGGGCTGATAAGCTGGGAACACATCAGCTTGAGCATCCTTCTTGGCATCAGAAACTTGAACAAGTTCCTCCCCCTCACTTTGCTCATCAATGTCCTCATTGATCATGAACAGAAAGTCATCTATAATAGATTCTTCATCAGAAGTGAAAGCATCAAGGGACTCAACAGCTTGGCAGTATTCCTTTGGATTGTTCTCACATTTTCCAGGAAGAGTACCTTGAAGGCGTGGGGCATTTGCTATGCCTTTGTTGTTCTCCAAGGTATTCATCCTTGCAGCTGATCCATCAAACTTTTTGGTCAACTCCACATGTACAGAATCAATCTTGTTATGAACTTCAGCAAACTTCTTGTTCATATCTAAGGTTGTGTTGACCTGATTCTGAAGCATTTTCTGCATCATACTCTTGAGTTCAGGATCTTGGGATCTGGAGGAAGCTTGAGCTGGTGCTAGAGCATTGAATCCTAGAGGGTTATAGGACGCCCTTTGTTGGAAGTTGTTGCTCCTCTGTTGAAAACCTTGATTGTTGTTGTAGGGAGCAAAAGGTCTTGGAGCAGCTTGCTGTTGTTGTTGAGGTGGGTACACTTGGTCTTGAGGATTTGCAACATTGTTGATTCTGAATGATAAGTTGGGGTTTGGTCTGTAGTTGCCATACCCATTGTAGCCTCCTAGTTTACCAAGGTAGTTCATCTCCTCAACTTGGTAAGTCTCTTGACCATCAAGCTGAAACATATCTCCAACATAGTGATCTTCTTTCCTTTCCCTTAGCAGTAGATCAATCTTTTCATGCAGAGCTTTGATCTCTTTCTTGCTAGACTCCAGTTCATCTTTAGCACTCCTTGCTGTTCTATCAAACTCCTCATTGTAATTCCCATCAGACTGTGCTAAATTCTCAATAAGCTCCAATCCCTCATCAACATATTTAGATAAGAAGTTACCATTAGATGCAGTGTCCAGAAGCATTCTGATCTTTGGGAGAGCGCCTCTGTAGAGAGTGGAGAGCAGAGATGCTTGTGAGAAACCATGGTGTGGGCACTACAATGAGTAGCCATTGAATCTTTCCCAAGCTTCACCGAAGCTTTCATTTTTCCTCTGTGCAAACCTTGAAATCTCATTTATGATCCTAGCAGTCTTTGAAGTAGAGAAGAACTTTGCTAAAAAGGCTCTCTTGCATTCATCCCAACTGGTGATGCTTCCTTAAGGTAAGGTTTTCTCCCACTGGTGTGCTTTATCTCCAAGAGAGAATGGGAACAACCTTAGTTTAAAGCCATCCTCACTTACCCCATTTATCTTTGTAAGGGAGCATAGTCTGTCAAAATTATCCAGGTGATCCAATGGGTCTTCAAGTGGCAACCCATGGAACTTACTGCCCTGAACCATTGAAATCAATCCAGAATTGATTTCAAAGTTTTTTGTTTTGCTCTGCAGGTGAAATGATCCTAGTTCTGTTATTATAGGCATTTGGTCTTGCTGCTCTTGGAACCTGAGCTGCGCCCCTTAGTCCCTGCTCACCTTGAAAGCCCTGAACACCTTGCTGACCTTGAAGACCCTGAGCGCCAGCAGCTCCTTAAGGACCCTGGAATATTATGTCATCCATATTGTTCATCCCAAGTCTCTCACAGTGCTGTGATCTTTCTCTCTGTCTTCTTGCTCTCAGCTCTCTTTCAAGTTGCAAGATGTTGTTATAATAAGGCTACAGATTCTCAGTGCCTTTGGACCTTAAATGCATGCACAAGAGAGAAACCAAGAGTAGAAACAGAGTTAGTAAGCAAATTCAAAGAAAACTTGATCTTAAAGACTCTACAAACTCTAATGATTCAAACAGAAAATCCCAATGGCAACGGCGCCAAATTGTTACAAGTTTTTGCCTTTATGTCAATCACCCATTGTACTTAATCAGTTGTAGTATATGGGTTTTAATGTCAATCCAAGGGGTTTTAGTTGAATAGCAGAAGAGTTGCAAGCAGAAG
The DNA here is from genome assembly GCA_911865555.2 of Thlaspi arvense. Lineage (NCBI taxonomy): Eukaryota > Viridiplantae > Streptophyta > Magnoliopsida > Brassicales > Brassicaceae > Thlaspi > Thlaspi arvense. Next base: position 28,002,898 of record OU466860.2, read on the forward strand.
TCCTTAAGTCAAGTGAATCAAGAAGGTTTTTATTGCCTAAGCAACTGAACTAACAACCTAAAGTGATCATAAACCAAAGAAAGTTCAAGAAAAGACAGTTTAGTAATGATCAAAGAAGCAAAACGGAGTAAATCAGCAGAGCAATGACTAATTCGAAATTCAGACAAAGAGAATACAAGTTCCCAGATGTGGTTATTGATTTTGGGGAATTCAAAGACTAACTAAGGTTGTTTTCAACATCATTGATCAAGCAAACAAGCTAGCAATGCTGGTTCCTAGACATAGAGTTCACAAACAAGCAAGCTAAATTCAATCTCTTGACAAATAGCCCTTTGCTAAACACTTTAACAAGAACTAACTCTCATTAGTGCTAAAACATTTAACAAGCATTATAAACCAACTCTATTCATGTCAAAATACTCCTCAAACAGTCAATCTCTTGAGCTAAGGCCAGTAAATCCTCTATTAAACAAGATCAGCATTTCATCAAACACTTGGTGGGCATAAGGGAAAGTCTTCATGAGATCAAGACAAATCTAGCTTAAGAACAGATAAATAGGTAGGAACCCATGTTATTAAGCACTGAACAAACCTTAATTGATCCCTAAATTCCCCAAATCTACCACATCTAAGAACCCTAAGCAAACTACCCACTAAGCAACATGTTTAACATCAAATCACAAAGAGAAAGGATGTTAATCATGATTAAAAGAGAAATTACGAAAAGAATAAAGGCAAATACAAATTTAAATTAAATAAAGCAAGAAATTTTTCTTACAAAATCAAAAAAATCACTCAAGAATAGTAAATTGACAAGACATGTTGAAAATCCATTAAGACAGAGTATTTATACTTAACAAGAAAAGCCTTAAAAGTAATGGAAGTTTGGTAAATAAAAGCAGGTTCGGACTAGGATCCTATCGGTCTACATGTGACCAATAGGGTGATCGATATGCTTACTATCGGTCTAGAAGGTGTGCTATCGGTTCACAAACAAGCAAGCTAAATTCAATCTCTTGACAGATAGCCCTTTGCTAAACACTTTAACAAGAACTAACTCTCATTAGTGCTAAAACATTCAACAAGTATTATAAACCAACTCTATTCATGTCAAAATACTCCTCAAACAGTAAATCTATTGAGCTAAAGCCAGTAAATCCTCTATTAAACAAGATCAGCATTTCATCAAACACTTGGTGGGCATAAGAGAAAGGCTAATTCTATATTCATGAGATCAAGACAAATCTAGCTTAAGAACAGATCAATAGAGAGTAACCCATGTTATTAAGCATAAAACAAACCTTAATTAATCCCTAAATTCCCTTAATCTACCACATCTAAGAACCCTAAGCAAACTACACACTAAGCAACATGTTTAACATCAAATCACAAGGGGAAAGTATGATATTCATGATTAAAAGAGAAATTAAGAAAGCATTAAAGGTAAATACAAACTTATATTAAATAAAGCAAGAAATTTTTCTTACAAACTCAAAAAAATCACTCAAGAATAGTAAATTGACAAGACATGTCGAAAATCCATTAAGACAGAGTATTTATACTTAAAGAGAAAAGCCTTAAAAGTAATGGCAGTTTGGTAAATAAAAGCAGCTTCGGACTAGGATCCTATCGGTTTACATGTGACCAATAGGGTGATCGATATGCTTACTATCGGTCTAGAAGGTGTGCTATCGGTTCACAAACAAGCAAGCTAAATTCAATCTCTTGACAGATAGCCCTTTGCTAAATACTTTAACAAGAACTAACTCTCATTAGTGCTAAAACATTCAACAAGCATTATAAACCAACTCTATTCATGTCAAAATACTCTTCAAACAGTCAATCTCTTGAGCTAAGGCCAGTAAATCCTCTATTAAACAAGATCAGCATTTTATCAAACACTTGGTGGGCATAAGAGAAAGCCTAATTCTATATTCATGAGATCAAGACAAATCTAGCTTAAGAACAGATCAATAGAGAGTAACCCATGTTATTAAGCATAATACAAACCTTAATTAATCCCTAAATTCCCTTAATCTACCACATCTAAGAACCCTAAGGAAACTGCACACTATGCAACATGTTTAACATCAAATCACAAGGGGAAAATATGATATTCATGATTAAAAGAGAAATTAAGAAAGCATTAAAGGTAAATACAAACTTATATTAAATAAAGAAATTTGTCTTACCAACTCAAAGAAATCACTCAAGAACAGTAAATTGACAAGACATGTCGAAAATCCATTAATACAGAGTATTTATACTTAAAGAGAAAAGCCCTAAAAGTAATGGCAGTTTGGTAAATAAAAGCAGCTTCGGACTAGGATCCTATCGGTCTACATGTGACCGATAAGGTGATCGATAGGCTTGCTATCGGTTTAGAAGGTGACCGATAGGGTGACCGGAATATGTCTGATATATTTATATCAGTCACTTCTTTGACCAATAGCTTGATCGATAGCTCCTCTGTCGGTCACTCCTTGACCGATAGACTTCGTGCCTTGACCGATATAGCTTGCAGAAATCGCTTGCCTTGGCTCCTCTTGCTCCATCTTAGCTCAGCTAGCCTCCTGATTCATTCCCAAAGCTCATCCTTGCTCATCATAGCTCCTTAAGCACCTAAAAACATCCTTGACGCAAAGAAAATACAAACTACATCCTAAATGCAACCTAAGTCTAAAAGAAGAAGAAAATGGGACAAAAGATAAGGAAAACATGCAAAAGAGAACCAAAACATGCACTAAATGCAAGCTTAAATGAGATATCAGGAATGTGAATTGATGTTTGATCTATTGTATAAGAGATTAGTAAATCTAGCCTAAGGGATTAGATGTCTAGCATGCTAATTGATTTTATGGAACTTGCTTTTAATGTTTGCTAGTTATAATTCCACCATTGAAAGTGGATTAGGAATTATGATTAGTGAAAAGGATTATTGCCAAGGGATTGGATTAGTCTTTATTAGTGTTCCTTACCTAAGGTTGAGTGTTTAGAATTGCTTGTTTTGATCACCCTAGACATGAACATGAATCACCCTATCACCATTGCCTTAATCTTGAACCATTTTTAATCTTTGAAGTTTAGCTTTTAATCTGTTTTTGCTCTGTTACTCTTTTGTTTGCTTTCTTGTTTGTCATTAGGTTGTTAGACATCAAAATCCCTTCTCTATTAGCTTAGCTTAGTAAAGTTTTCTACATCTCAGTTGTCATTATCTTCCCAAGTGGATTGACATCTCAAATACAACAATGGCATGTGTGTTTGAGGATTGATCAAAAGACTGAAAACCTAAACATCAGGTACTTCAAGCTGAGCTATGGTGGCCAACTTTGTTCAAGGATACTCAGACCTACATTGCATCCTGTGATGCTTGCCAAAGAAAAGGAGGCATCAGCAAGAGAGATGAGATGCCTCTCACTCCAATCCTTGAAGTTAATGTGTTTGATGTTTTGGAAATAGACTTCATGGGACCATTTCCCTCTTCTTATGGGACTAAGTATATCCTTGTAGATGTGGATTATGTGTCAAAATGGGTGGACGCAATAGCTAGTCGCACAAATGACGCCAAGGTTGTGCTTAAGCTCTTCAAGTCAATCATCTTCCCAGGGTTTGATGTCCCGAGATGTGTTATAAGTGATGGAGGATGCCACTTCATCTACAAGTTTTTTTAGAGCTTGCTCAAGAAGAATGGTGTTAAGCATATGGTTGCTACTGCTTACCATCCTCAAACCAGTGGCCAAGTGGAAGTATCTAACAGAGAAATCAAGGCCATCTTGGAGAAGACTGTGGGGATAACTAGAAGGACTGGTCTCACAGGCTGGATGATGCTCTTTGGACATATAGGACAGCCTTCAAGATACCTATTAGCAGGTCACCATTCTCACTTATATATGGTAAAGCCTGCCATCTTCCTGTGGAACTGGAGTACAAGGCTCTGTGGAAAACAAGGCTGCTGAATTTTGATATCAAGACTGCCTAAGAGAAGAGGCTTATCAACCTCCATGAGCTGGAAGAGGATCGCCTAGAAGCATTTGAGAGCTCCAGGATTTACAAGGAAAGGATCAAAGCATTCCATGATAAGAAGATAAGGCCTAAGGACTTCAAAGCTGGAGACAATGTGCTGTTATTCAACTCAAGGCTGACGTTATTCCATGGAAAACTCATGTCCAAGTGGACAGGACTTTTCAAGATCAAAGAACTACTTCCCTAAGGAGCTGTGACATTGTTCAACCAAGAAGGAGGAGACTTCACAGTGAAAGGGCATAGACTGGAGCCTTACATGGCTAGTGACAGACTTGAAGATGATACAGACATTCACCTCCAAGAACCTTTAGCTGCCTAAGGAGCAAGAAAAGTCGAGCTTAGTGACTCTAAACAAGCACTCTTAGGAGGTATTCCCATGTTATCCCTGTCTATATTATTTGCTTTTTCATGTTTTTCACTTTTGTTTTAGTATCCAGGAGTATCCTTAGGCACCAAGGATGAGATCAGGAAAGAACAGCTGAGTTACAAAGGAGGATGAACTCGCAGATGGGGCATATCGGGCAGCATATCGATGTGATCAGGTTGATACGCATAGTATCGGGTATATGTTGGGGTATCTCACCCGATATCGCGTTTCTCTATGCTTATATCGATCTGTGTATCGGATATGGAAGTCGATACATATGAGAGGAGCTTGTATCGACCTGAGTACTAAATTATAGCTGACCCGATACACCTTGCTGGCGTGCGTATCGACCAACATACCGGTCACACCCGGATCGATACACATGGAAGAGTGACATATCCAACAGAGCACAAAGGAGCATGCCAATCGATACACCTCCATTGGCTGTATATCAAACAACATACAGCCCGATACATAGCAGAGGCAATACATACGAAGATGTGTATCGACCTCAGTTGGCTGGTACACTAAGCATAGAAGTGTATCGACCGGAGTATCGAGGACGACAATGATGATATGCCTTAACAAAAGGGCGATGGTGATTTCCGAGAGATGCGTCAAGGCATATCGACATCTGGATCGGTTAGTCAGCTCGGTACGACTTACCCAGGAGAGTATTGATCAACGTATTAATGTCCCACCCCGATACCCACCACCTCGAAGTGTATCGACCACCATATCGACCTTTCACCCCGGTATCGGCCACGAATACAGCTGTAAGTCTACCTAACTCTTCATCCTTCACTTCTTTTGCACTGCCTTTTGTCTATTCATCATTTATAGTTGTTTGAACCTTCTCTATGACTTCTATTACATAGAAGACTGTGTAATTTAAGTGTGGGGGAGGATATTGCATTTCACTTTGTGTTTTGTTTTCTTATTTTGTCTTTTGCATACTTGAGTCTCATGCATACATTCATGCATTTCCTTTAGAAAATCAGAAAATTTTCAAATTTTTGAAAACCAAAAACATTCATTTAGGTGCATTTGCATATCTAATATTAAGTCTAGATGCATTTCATGTAGCCTTGCACACATTTGCATAGGGAGTAGATGATAAACACTTGTTAAGATGCCCATGTTTGAATTGTTTTCAATGCCTTGGTTATTTTTGTTTGAATGCATACTAGTGAGTTTGAAGTTAAGGCTGCACCATGCTCTGAATTCTTGCATTGATACCCTTAACTTATGCTGAAGCTTGCTGTGATTTGATTCCAACTCTATCTTATTAGAACCTTAATCTGAATTTGAATTATCTTGTTTGTGCATTGAGAGTGTTTAACATGGCTACCCATATACATATTTGGATCATCTTCTTCCCTTCTTACCACTCTTGTTGGTCCAAGTAGCTGATATTTACCATTAAGGGACAGTTATCCACATCCTAAACCAATCATTCCTTTTTAACCCAAACACTATAGTGAGAGTTTTGAGGCCTTGCATTGCATAATTTTCAATTTTATCTTGCCAAAAAGTGTCAGGAATAAGGCTGGCAAGGAGAAGCTTTCTTGTAGACACCAGCTTGCATTTTGAGCTTGGTACTAGGATATGAGATTGGGAAAGGGTAGTGCTAAGTGGTTTGTTGTTAAATTTTTTGCATCTTTTGAAAGAAGAAGTGTGGGGGAAGATAATCAGTCTTTGTGGATAAGTAAAAAGGGAGAAAGCTCTAAGTGCTAAAGGAGAGAAGGGGCTAATAACAACAAGATTGCAAGGTCATCCAAAAAGGAGAAATCAGACCAAGCAATCCACCAAAGGTGATAAAAATGGCGCCAAAGAAACAGCAAAGAAGAGCAAGTTCCAAAAAAAAGAAGTCAACCATATAAGCAAGAATAAAGTTTCCCCCGCACATCAATAAGAAGGAGATGAAAAATACTTTGGGAAAGGGTAGAATTAGGAGTTTCATTTGGGGTTTATATGTTATTAGGTTCATATTTGGGTAACAAGGGTAGAAGAGAGCTTTGACTTGCATGCATAAGCGTGCTTTTACCTTTAGCATTTTGCCTAAGATAAAATCCTTTCACTGAGTGATCCCTTTGATTGTTGAACCTTTGTTGCATGATATCATTTTCATCTCATAACCTTATCTCTTAAACCAAATGTTCTCACTTGATTTGCACAAACTTGATCCATTGGTTACAATTAATGAATGTTAAAGAGTTGGTTGATTTGAATGCTTGTGTAGGCTAAGCTTGAGTTCATTGTTTGTTAGGATTAGTATGGCTAAAGCTTTTAAAGTAGAACAATCTTTATTCATCTTAGAATATATAACTTGGTCATTGAATCAATTTTACCATTGACATCTTTAGTTTTGAGCTCCCACCTTCAAACCTCTCTCTCTTATTTGTCTTTGATTGCTCGAGGACAGCAAAAGGCAAGTGTAGGGGAGTTGATATACACTACGATTACTCCATTATTTGCATACGTTTAGTGTTAGTTTCAGCATTAAACACCATTTCTTGCATGTTCATATCTCCATTGCACCCATTTATGACTTAGAGTGTAGCAAGGAGTTATATTGCATGTTTGGTGCATTTTGAGCACTTGGCAGGTGAAATGAAGGAGTTTAAAGACTGATTTGGGAGTGATATAGTGGAAGGACAACGGTGAGAAGGCCTTATATCAAGCGGTGTATCGACCTACTAAGCCGATACGGAGCCTACAGAGCAGCATATCGACATGCATACATCGATACAAGCCAAGGAGTCATACCGAAGTGCATATCGAGGTCCCAAGTCAATACAGCGAGACAGGACAAGTCAAAGAGTATCGAGCTGCTCTGACTGATACATCAAACCTCAGGACACCTGTGCCAGTCTACATATCATTGAGGAAGCAGCCGATACACGAGCCATGGGACATGTATCGAGCAGAGTATCGAGGAGAGCAAGCCGGTATGCCTTAACAAAATGGCGATTGTATCGACCAATGTACCGGGGAGACATGTCGATAAGCCTTAGCTCGAGGCGATTGTATCGATCGACCAGGATTGGTTGATACAGCCTTCGACCAACCAATATCGAGCTACGTATCGATCAGACAAGCCGATACAGACACTCCGAACTAGCCATTTTTTGGTTTATTTCGAGTTACTATGGGTTTTTCCTGAAAAATATATATATATATGTTTAGAGCCAAAAACATGAGGAGGATCTTCTTTTCATCTTTTATCCTCTAGACATTAGCTTTATCCTTTGTATTTCTCCTTGAACTTGTAATTCTGTCTTGAATCTTGTTCTTCCAATCAAAGTTGGTGTTTATCTTCTTCGTGATTATGATTAGTCATTCTCCTTTGCTTTAGGTTATGGCTAAAACCATGATTAGTGAGTCGCGTGCTTATGGTGTCAGGTGGGATAGAGATAGGGAGATTTGAAGCTTGATTAGTGATTGCTTAGTTCTTATTCTTATTGTTCCTTCTTATTGATTGTGTTTAATGCTAGATTAGCTCTTGCTAAGTTGATCTAGATCCTAGGATTCTCTTATACTTGATAAGTGTTTAATTAATTGTTTGAATGAGTCAAATAAGAGATTTGTTTATCTTAGCCTAAAAATTTAGCTGTCTAAGGAGTAGACTGGCATTATAGAATTGGATTTGTTGCTCTTAATGTTTGTTAATCATCTGTTCAGTAATGGAAGTTGTCTTGAATTTGTACTTAGCAAAATGATTAGTACTCAAAGAATTGAGCTAGTTATAGCTGTTAATTATATGCTTAGGAATAGCTTGTTGTGGGTTTGTAAGTATCACTAGTTAAGCTGAGAATCTTCTTTGATCAATAACCCTATCTCAAGCCCCACTTGTCTTTTGATTGTTTGAATTCGAAACTGCTATATTGTTCAATCTTGCTTAGTTAATAGCTTTAGTTTAATCACCACCTGTCTTTGAATTGGTTTGAATTGAAATTCCCAATGTCTTACTTTGCCCATTATGGATTGACACTCACATACTACAATGATATTAGTATATGTGGGAATTGAAATAGAGTAAACTCCTACATCACGTATAAGTCAAGTTCTTCTCTTATTCCAGACTGATAAGGAACTTAAAAGTAGTTCACCACAAAAGAGTTTGTCTCTTCATAGTCAATTTCATATTTACCATATTTTCATATAAAGTTTTTTTTATATCCCACTTGGTTTACACCCTTATGTGTATAGACAACTGGTCCAAATATTCATCTCTTTCCACGAGATTTTAACTTTATGACTATTAATTCTTTATAATTTGGCTAATCATTTCTTTGTGTACACTTTGCAATAGATTTTGTGATCCTCTTTCCCATTTATCATATCAACTGCTACATTGCATGCAAAAATATCTACGACGTCGATTTGCTTTTCGGTTCTATTTTATTCTACACATGACATAACTTGTTGAGATTGGTCTCTTTATTGTCTCAGGTACATAACTTTATTTCCTGTCATGTTTAATGTCTCTTCTTGAGACCATTCAAAAATCTATCTTCTTAGCCTGGCCATTGTCAAATTTTGCTCATTTGCTTTTCTGAGGATACTTATGTTTGGAACCAATAAGTCTAACACACTTTATGCAATCTTTACACTCTTTAGCAGCTTGATATTGTCGTTTTGGAACATTAAACTTTATTGGAGTCTTTATAGCTGGTATGTGATTTTGTCACTCTATTTGGGACATTAAATATTTCTGGCAACCGATTTACAAAACTCTGCAAATGAACAATCTTTTGGACCAGTAATTCACATTCTTTAGTCTGAGGATCAATGATAATTCATTTCAACTTATCTTTTCCAGCTGATTCTTTTCTCCCCCTAATGTTGGAAAAATGACATATTAAAATGACAGTCTATAAATCAAGCTATAAATAAATCTTTCATGTATGGCTCTATATACTTAAATATCACTGGAGATTTATATCCAACATATATTTTCAACCTCGTTTGAGGATCCATCTTATACTGTTGTGGTGGAGCAATGTGGATGTATACTGCACATTCAAATCTTTTAGATGGAAAAAATTTGGTTTCTGACCCAAAATCAAATTTAATGGGAGAACATTGATTACGTGTTGGCTTTATGCGAATTAACATTTCTTGATTTTATGTATGAACATTTCCTACTTGATGTTCAATATTTATCCTTATATTTTTGTCATCAAAGGCTTAAGACGTGGTGTATATATTCAAGTTGCATATATTCAATATAATAAATTACTTAACTACAAACTTTTCCTTGTATAATTTCTAGGGTATTACATTCTCCCCTCCTTAAATAGGATTCGTCCCCGAATCCTCTTCTTTTTAAACACCTCCTCTTGAGCTTCTGGCCATCCTTCTTTTTAGTGTCGCCTTTCAACATCGTCAGTCGGTGTTGAAATCTCAGGTCCTTATTTATCACCATTCAGCCGTTCACTTTATCTAGTATCGTCGTCTTCATGGATGTCGTCATTCTCCTTCGTCTCTCCAAGGTTGGCTTTCCGGTTTCCTTTTTCTTGAATCGGTTTTGTCTGTTGGTTTGCGTAGCTTGTCTAATCTTCTTTCCAGATCTACACAACTACCATACCCTCATTCCGATCCTTTTCCTCAAATTCCCCTAGATCTCCTTGGTCTAAATCCTAGAGGTTCAGACTAACGGAAAACGGGTTTTCCTATCTCCACTACCGGGAACCTAACTCTCACCTACTAGGAAACCTCAAGGTAAAGTCGCTCTCTTCCGAAACCGACTTAACGAGAAATCCTTACTAAGCGCACTCGCAAAGAGGCGATCGGACTCTACCTAACACCTAGATCTACGGACTTTCACATAACACACGCAAGAGATTTGAGTTTGCACCTATATTTACCTTGGCTTGGTCTCAGACTCAGACCTAAACCTAATACCGACTTCTCTAACTCTTCTGGAAGTCTGATCTTCCTCCTGCTTGCGAGACACGGAGCGAGTGACAGGGCGGTGAGTGGGGTTCAGTGGTTGTGGCTTCCGGCGCTTCAAACAAATTTTCTTGTGAGCTCCTTTGTATCCGCACTCAGGGCACATTTTGTGTTTAGCGGCGGACGACTTCGAGGTCGGAATATTAGGACAGGCGTGGGGGAAATGTCCACGTTCCCTACATTTGCTACACTGTATGCCCATCATTACCCTTTCGGGCGGTAGAATGCTCATACAAGGAGTTCTCTTGGGCGGTCTTCCTCCTCGGCTTGATTCACCTTGTTCGAATATCGGGGTTGGATTCATGTTCTCATTGGTATTGAGTCCACTTCCTCCGTTTACTTTGTCTGGAGTTACCGCATAGTCGGGTCCGCAGAAATTCACCTCGGGTAAGAACAGTTGTCCGAATAGCTCACTGATGTCATAGGAAACTCTCGGATAGCTCTCCGAATTTACGTTCATCCTGCTATATTCATCGGCTGGATCCTCTACGGTCTCCTCTGGGCTTGTTGGGATGCACGTAAGTTCTTCCGTCCAACGGGTCACTGAATATCTTGGATTTACGGATCCGTCTTCTCCGTAGGCTCGTTTGTTAGGATCGGCGTTCTCAAGTTGTCCTCCCCATCTTGCGAGATTCGCTCGGACTGTTGCCGTTATTTCCTCAGTGTCGTTCCCTGTGACAATGAAGGGGTACACATAGTCGACTGGATTGGACTCCGTAGGCATGTACGAGTATAAGCCGTATCCTGGTACAAATACAATAGGTAATCGACAGGTTGGGCTGTTCGTATCCCAATAGTTTGGCATAGCTTCTCCGGATGATATCTTGATAATCTCCGTTGATGGCACGCTGGTTTCCGGACCTAAGTTTGGTATTGGTGCCTCAGTGTAGTAGTGTTCTTCCCCGACCGTCCCTCTATATATCTGTTGGCCGAACATATATGTGAACTGATCCGCCAGGTTTTCTCCATCTACGGTGCTCTGTCCCGCATAAGTATCGTAATCAGTGATTTCGAGGTAATGTTCTTCTTTTGAACTCGAGTCTCCCGATGAGTCTGATCCGTCTGACTCATATCCTCCACTAAACCACGAATTCCCCAAGTAGTTCTCACCCTGCCAGTCGCTCGGCGCCATCTCTGTCTGTTAACAAGATTCTGCACGGTTAGGTTTATCCTAAAGAAAAAAAAGGTTTACCCCAATACCCCACCTAGACCTACTGTGTGGACGTGACCGGATACCTAATGGTGCTTTTGCGACTCGTTTTTGACTCGATAAAACATTTTGAAAACATTTTTGAAAAATCCCTTGCTTCCAAACGCATGATACAGAAACCATGCTCTGATACCACCATTTGTAACACCCCCGATTCGGAATAGGACCAGTTCCGACCGGAGACACTACAAAATGTCGAGGTTCACTTGATAGGTCAGCTCGTCTTAGAATACATCTAAGCTTAAGGCCATCCCGGCAAGTTAGCTCGACCCTCTCGGCCGAAGCCTAAGGCTTGCCAACCCATACTCCATCCGAGAGTTGGGTAGACTCGGGCTAAGCCATTTACCAGCAGAAGACACACAGGTTTTATAGATAGAAAATCCGCTTTTATTTCAAGAAACATACATAATACAAATGTTTATTTTTAATACAAAGCGGATCTGTAGCATCCGTATCCGAGAAAATCTGGAATGATCGAGCCGGACAGGAGGTTGTCCGAAGGAATGTGAGTTCAGTCAACGGAAAATCCGTACGGATGGGAGGTTCAGACTATAGTCGATGGATGACTGGGAAATAGTCAAAGGATGGCCGGGCTGGCCGAGAAGGACGGACCATATCCGAGAGAAAAATGGTTCTGTCCGGGAGAAAGTGGATTATGTCCGAGCGAAATGGATTATGTCCGAGAGAAATGGATTATGTCCGGGAGAAAGTGGATTATGTCCAAGAGAAATGGATTATGTTAGAGGGAAAAGGAAAATAAGCGAGGCTTTTTGGTTTTAGCCGAGTAAAAATGGGCTGGGCCCGTGGGCTGGGAGTTTGGTCAGATGAAAACTAATTTCTCGTGGGGATGGTCGAGCGGTTTAGGCGATATCCGAGATAAATCAAAGCTGACCGGGATAAACCTGACTGGAACCGAGAGCGCCGGCTATAACGGGTTAACTAGGTTTTGCGAGCATATAAAAGGGATTTTGAGACTTTTTCTCGAGACTGCCGCATTATTTGAGAGAAATAACGCGTGAGAGAGAGATTGATCGAGAGTTTCTGGCGAGTAACTTTGGGCTGATCGATCTGAATTATACTGTTTCCGTGGGAATACAGCTTCTTGCCCGAGAAAAAGTGACCGGGTTGAGAGATAGCCGAGAGGTGTTGGGATTTTGCCGGACCAGTCTGAGCGATAGCCGAGAAATTGCAAGTGTGTCCGAGTATCTCAGTTTCTGATCGAGAAATCACCGAGATTCTTTCGACTGAAACGTTTGTTTCTGTGTCTAAGGTGAGTGCGTTACTGTAGTTTGTATCTAGAATCGTTGGATTGCTAGGTTATCTGATTTTCATTGATTGCTTGTGTAAGTTAGTGGTTTCTGCTTAGCAAGGTCAATGTTTCTGTGATTTTGAATGGTTAAGTGTGAACCGTGGTCAATACATGATGTCTAACTAGCTGTGTGAATGTCCAGATCGAGTTACTAGCTCAAGGGGAATTGTGATTCTCGCTTGGAGCAGTACCGATGCCTTGTGAGGCTTCACAAGTAGTTGAGATGATCATAGGACCGTACTGTTTTCTGTGCTTGCTTGCTAAGTGATAATGTGAATTGTATAACAGATAGTATGATGCATTTTCTGGTACTGGCTAAGGTGTTACGGGATGACCGTATTCACTAAGTATTTATCAAATACTTATGCCTCTCTGTTTGAGTGTGCAGGTAAGGATAAAGTCCATGGCGAGTAGCTTTGCGGACTGGAAGGCAGTGAAGAAAAGGGGTGGATTATGACTGGATTTTGGGATTCATATTCTGAGTTTGAGTTTATAAGTTAGTTTGTTATTGAGTCCAAATTCTGTTAAGTGTTTCTGGAATAATTATGCAATGAGAATGAATGTCTTTTGATGAATCGAACTTGTTTAAGTTTAAGAAAAGTTTTTAAAATATGTATGTTTTTGTATTCTGGCCGAGAGAAGACTCGGTGAGGTTCAGGTCGGTCTAGTGATAGATGGTCGGGTCCTCACAAGTTGGTATCAGAGCATGGTCGATTCTAGGACAGTTCATTTGCATAGTTGGGGTTAGAGTCGATCCACTTTTTCACTGCCAGGTCTCGCAGTATGTTGTTCTGTAGAGTGTGAAACTCTTGTCTAGGGTTAGCTTCAGGCTAACCAGTTTTTCTGTTTGGCAGATGGCTCCGAGAAAGAGAACTGCAAGAGCTCAAGTGAATGGTGCTGAGAATACTGAGAGTTCTGGAACTGAGAATGTGGTCATGGACAAGCAAGTGAATGCGGCTGGGAATGCTGTAAATGTGGCTGCGGCCAATGCTGGAAACGTGGCAGGGAATGCTGCGGGAGCACAACCGGTTTGGTGGGAGGCTGTTCTGGGGCTGTTGCTCAAGTGTTGGAGCGTCTACCAATGGTTGCGCCTACGCCGGTAGTGGCACCGGTAGTGGCACCACAAGTGGTGGAACTGGCTGTTGCCGATGGAGTTGGGGAGGCAGATCAGGGTGTGGTGATTCCGTCTTACCTCAAGGTTCTGGATCATATGGGGAGGCTAGGAACCAAGTTCTTTGCGGGAGGTTCTGCGCCTATTGAGGCTGATGAGTGGAGGATGAGACTGGAGCGGAACTTCGAGTCTATCCGCTGTCCTGAGGGTTACAAGAAGGACATAGCTGTGAATTACTTGGAGGGTACTGCGCACAGCTGGTGGAAGGGAATCACCGGGCGTTTGGTGAATCCGAACTGTTCGTATGAGACGTTCTCTGCGATGTTTCAGAGTAAGTACTTCCCGCAGGAAGCTTACAATCAGTTGGAGGCTGAGTTTCTGTATTTGCGCCAATGAACCAAGACGGTTCGGCAGTATGAGACCGAGTTCAACCAGTTACGTAAGTACGTGGGACATGACTACGACACTTAGGATAAGCTGATCTGAAGGTTCATGTGTGGGCTAAGGGTTGAGCTGAGGAACAGTTGTCTGGTGCGTGACTATGCGACGGTCACTGAGCTTATGGAGAAATCAGCACTGTTGGAATCTGGACAAGCAAAGGAAGCTTTGTCAATGGCAAGTACTGTGGTTGCCGTGGCCAAGTGTGGTCAATCGTCTGGAGGACAGAACCGCAGGTTTGGGAGGAATGTTCCAGCCAAGTCTAGTGGGAACCGCAGTGTGTGTGGATCATGCGGGAAGGTGCATGTGGGCGTTTGTAGGCGTTCAGCCGGGGCTTGTCACCGTTGTGGAAGCCGGGAGCATCAAGTGCGGGATTGTCCTGAGCCAGACACAAGGATGGTGAGAGTGTCGGATGGAGACAGCGTTTCTGTTGTGTGTTACGGTTGTGGAGAACCGGGACACTACATGCGTGTTTGTCCGAGGTCAGGAGCAGCTGGGCAAGCCGCTTCTCAGGCTAAGCGTGCAGGAGATGCACTGGCACCGGCGGCCAAGAGGCAGGCCATCATGCCGAGAGTGTACGCAGCGACCGCAGATGGGAGTGGAGATCTGAGCGCTTCTCGACCGATCACTGGTGAGTTTTATTACTTACAGTTTTCTGAGTTCTGTATGTTGCTTGTTGTTTGTGTCTGCGTGTGCTGTTAAGTGTCTTAGCGTTCTAGGGGTTGAATGTGTAGGGACCTTATTAATGGGTGAGGTAGAGACCCATGTTCTGTTTGACTCTGAAGCGAGTCATTGTTTTGTGAATCCAGAGATGATTGGAAAGGAAGAATTCCAGAAGGAACCCGGAGAGGATTTTGGTTTAGTGAGGGCGGCTGGTGGCCAAGTGATGTACTCACTAGGAATGGTTAAAAACATTTATGTCTGGATTGGCAAAGTTAGTATGCCAACAGATTTGGTAATCTGTAATGTTAAGTCTTATGATGTAATCCTCGGGATGGATTGGCTTAGTAAGTACAAGGCGCATCTAGATTGCCACCGCGGGAGGGTAAGGTTTGAAAGAGATGGCGAGGTTCTGGTGTATCAAGGAATAAGATCGACTTCTGGTAGCTTGGTTGTATCAGCAATACAAGCGGAGCGTTTGATAGAGAAAGGGTGTGAGGCATACCTAGCGACAATATCAATAGATGAGGTTGGACCGGATGTGGAATTAGGAGATGTTACAGTAGTACAAGAGTTTGAGGATGTTTTCCAAGCTTTGACTGGAATGCCACCGGCTCGTTTAGATCCGTTCACGATTGAACTTGAACTGGGGACAGCGCCGATATCGAAAGCACCGTACAGAATGGCACCGGCCGAGATGGCTGAACTGAAGAAGCAACTGGCTGAACTTTTGGACAAAGGTTTTGTAAGGCCAAGCAGTTCACCATGGGGCGCACCTGCTCTGTTTGTAGAGAAGAAGGATGGAAGTTTCAGGCTTTGCATCGACTACCGAGGGTTGAACCGTGTAACTGTGAAGAACAAGTATCCACTTCCAAGGATAGACGAGTTGTTGGACCAGCTCAGGGGTGCTACTTGGTTCTCAAAGATTGATTTGGCTTCAGGGTACCACCAAATACCAATAGATGAACCGGATGTTCGGAAGACTGCCTTTAGGACAAGGTATGGTCATTACAAGTTTGTGGTCATGCCGTTTGGATTGACGAATGCGCCAGCTGCATTTATGAAGCTGATGAATGGCGTGTTCAGGGAGTACTTGGATGAGTTTGTGATTATTTTCATAGATGACATCTTGGTGTATTCAAAGAGTCCGGAAGAGCATGAGAAGCATTTGCGGATTGTTATGGAAACGTTGCGAGAACAGAAGTTGTTTGCTAAGTTGAGTAAGTGTAGCTTCTGGCAACAGCATATTGGGTTCTTGGGTCACATTGTATCGGACAAGGGAGTGTCTGTGGATCCTGAAATGATCAAGGCTATTGCGGATTGGCCGAGACCCGAGAATGCATCTGAGATAAGAAGTTTTCTGGGGTTGGCTGGCTATTATAGGCGTTTTGTGAAGGGCTTTGCGAGTATGGCTCAGTCAATGACACGTCTGACTGGTAAGGATGTTGAGTTCGTTTGGACGGCTGAGTGTGAGGAGTGTTTCTTGAAGCTGAAAGGAATGCTTACAAGTGCACCAGTGTTGGCTTTACCCGAGCCGGATGAACCGTATGTGGTGTACACGGACGCTTCTGGGAAAGGACTAGGTTGTGTCCTAATACAGCATGGAAATGTGATTGCATATGCGTCAAGGCAGCTAAGGATGCATGAGGCGAACTACCCTACGCATGACTTGGAAATGGCAGTTGTAGTCTTTGCGTTAAAGATATGGCGATCCTACTTGTATGGTGGAAAAGTTCAGGTGTTTACCGATCATAAGAGTTTGAAGTACATCTTCACTCAACCGGAGTTGAATTTGAGGCAACGGAGATGGATGGAGTTAGTTGCTGACTACGACTTAGAGATAGTTTATCATCCGGAAAGGCTAATCTCGTTGCTGATGCATTAAGTCGGAGGAGGGCTAGTGTATCTTCTGCCAAGGATGTGGAAGGAGTTGTGAATCTCCTAAGGACGTTAAGGTTGAACGTTTTATCTGAAGAACTGGAACCCTTAGGTTTGGGAGCTGCGGATCAAGCTGACTTGTTATCAAGGATTCGTTTGGCTCAAGAGAAGGATGAGAATCTGAACAAGTTGTCACAGAGTGACAAGACCGAGTATCAGACTTCCAACAATGGGACGATTGTTGTGAATGGCAGGGTATGTGTTCCTGACGTCAAAGAGTTAAGGAAGGACATTCTAAGGGAAGCACATCAGTCGAGGTTTTCTGTGCATCCGGGAATGACCAAGATGTACCAGTATCTGAAAAGGTACTATCATTGGGTCGGGATGAAGCGGGACATAGCCAAGTGGGTGGGTAGCTGTCCGACATGCCAGCTGGTTAAGGCTGAGAATCAGGTCCCAAGTGGGTTGTTGCAAACATTACCAATACCGGAATAGAAATAGGATATGATCACAATGGATTTTGTGTTGGGTTTACCGAGGTCTTTGAAGAAGCATGATGCAATTTGGGTCATTGTTGATAGGTTGACCAAGTCTGCTCACTTCTTGCCTATGAGGAAAACGGATGGAGTGGCTAGGCTGGTGGAGTTGTATGTCGATGAGATCGTCAAGCTTCATGGAGTGCCTGCGAGCATTGTGTCAGATCGTGATCCAAAGTTTACTTCACGATTTTGGAAATAGATTCAGAAAGAGTTGGGACGAAGGTGCATATGAGTACTGCATATCATCCACAAACGGATGGTCAGTTTGAAAGGACCATCAGGACGTTAGAGGACATGCTGAGAGCGTGTGTACTGGACTAGAGTGGTAACTGGGAAAGTTATCTATCGTTGGCTGAGTTTGCATATAACAACAGTTACCATATGAGCATTGAGATGTCTCCGTATGAGGCGTTGTACGGAAGGCCATGTAGAACACCGCTATGTTGGACCCAAGTGGGGGAGCGGAGTGAGTTAGGACCTACTATAGTCGAAGAGACTACTGAAAAGATCAGGTTTCTGAAGGTTAAGCTGAAAGAGGCTCAAGACCGACAAAAGAGTTATGCGGATAAGCGCCATAAGGACTAAGAGTTCAGTGTGGGCGATCTGGTTTATCTGAAGGGTATGACTTACAAGGGGAAAAGCCAAGCAACGTTTGATGCTAAGTTGAGTCCGAGTTACATGGGACCGTACCGGATTCTGGAAAGGATTGGACCAGTGGCGTATAAGTTGGACTTACCACCGGAAATGATTGCTTACTACAATGTGTTTCACGTGTCGCAGCTGAGAAAGCACATAACCGAATGTGAGACTGTGATATCTGAACCACCTTCAGAATTGCAAGAGAATCTGACCGTGGAAAGTAGACCGATTCGAGTGGTTGACAGGAAAGAAAAGCTTAGGTGTGGTAAGAGTGTCAGGAGGATCCAAGTTGTCTGGGACTGTAATGGGGATGAGCAAACTACTTGGGAAGTAGAGTCCAAGATGAGTACAAGGTTCCCGAAATGGTTTGAGAAACTTCAGGACGAAGAACCGGATTCGAGGGCGAATCCAAACCAAGTGGGGGAGAGTTGTAGCATATGTATCCAAGAAAATCTGGAATGATCGAGCCGGACAGGAGGTTGTCCGAAGGAATGTGAGTTCAGTCAAGGGAAAATCCGTACGGATGGGAGGTTCAGACTATAGTCGATGGATGACTGGGAAATAGTCGAAGGATGGCCGGGCTGGCCGAGCAGGACAGACCATATCCGAGAGAAAAATGGTTCTGCCCGGGAGAAAGTGGATTATGTCTGAGAGAAATGGATTATGTCCAAGAGAAATGGATTATGTCTGGGAGAAAGTGGATTATGTCCGAGAGAAATGGATTATGTCCGAGAGGAAATGGATTATTGATGTCACTACATATTGCATGCATTTTGCATACATATAAGTTAGCTTTTCATGCATTTACATCACACTTTAGGCTAGATAGCATCACTTTAGATCCTAGAGCGTTTTTGCACCAGCATACGCATGTTCCTTGCATTTTGCATCATATTCAGGTTGTTTCTGGCTACTTTGGAGTCGTGGAGGTTTGTGGACGTGCTGAAGCTGTTGTGGAGGTTCGTGGAACGTCGGATGTTTGCTAAGGACCAGATATCGGGGAGCAGATCGAGCATGGCAGGTCGATCTAGATGAAATCGACCAGAAGATCGAGAAGCCCAGGTGATCCAAGGGAAATGATCGAGACGAAGACCGAGTGGCGCAATCGATCAAGTGGTACGGACGTAAATGACGCCATGCAGAGCGAGAGCCGGATCGAGTCCACCACTCGATCCGACTGAAGATCGATACCAAGATCGGATTCAACACTCGATCCGCTGAAGAATATCGAGACACAGATCGAGTAGAAGACACGATGTCCGAAAGTGATCGACAGAGCCGCTCGATCCCGAAGTCGATCTCTGTCCTTCCAACCGTTTTTGGCTGCTAGCGAGGGGGGGACCATCGAACTGTTTTTACCATTTTGGGAAGGCGGCGATGATTTTGCCCCACACACTTTTCATTTTCTTATCTTTTTATGCTTTTTCTCTCTGGTTTTGGAGACGATCCGCCATTGTTAGACTTTGAGCTTCGTTATTGAATATTTTGAATCGTTTAAGTTTAATCCATCGTTCTTATGTTTATCGTTTCATTCTTCATGCTTTGCTTAGTTTATTTAATGTGTAGTGAGTAGTTTCATTTGGGTCTCGGGGTTTGAGAGGATTCACAGGGTCATAAAGGTTTTCAAAGCTTGGTGTTTTCTTGTTCTTATGGCTTTCTTTTCTAAGATGTTTAGTTCTTAAGGCTTAAAGAGTCTCACGCCAAGATCTTTATGATCAGAGAGAGCTCTTACCTTGAAAGGATCCAGAGATCTCTGAAAATCACATCTTAGAGGCTAGTTACTCTTTCCCAAACGCCATGGTAGTTTAGAGGACTAGTTAAGCCGCGTGGTTGAAATCTGTTTTCCTTGCCTCTCAATCTCTTTTTCCGCCAAACATCATGGGTCTGGAGGAGAGAATGAGAGAGTGATCCATACCACACGCCATGGATGGGTCTTGTTTTGTTTTCAAGGCTTAGAGAATCTCACAAAGTGAGTAGATCTAGAGTTTTCAAACCAAGCTTGGACTTTTGAAACCCCAAACATGAATCTCGACCCTAGACCCTTCTTTCTTAGCATTCTTACATCTTCGTTAGTCATTCGCTTGATATTCGCCGCATCCTGGTCATTAGTTTCTTTATACTTGCATTTTTAGACGAGATCGATCCAAACTTCTCAATCCTGTGGTCGATCCACTAGTCGATTTTTGTTATATCATAGCCTTGTATTTTAATTATTCTGCTTATTCCTCATGGTAGTTCAATCACTCTTGGTAATTTTAAAATAGTTTTGCATTCCATTTGGTCGTTGCACATAGTTTTTAGGATTTTCACAATATCGCCTATCATTCGCTTAGCTTTACACTGCTCTTGCATTCTCTTTGATCTTCCTAGCTCCTAGAAATGGATTGACTCTCACTTGCATACTGTACTACAACCTAAGTGTTGCATTTGAGTTTGATAGCCTCATTGCATCCTCACCCTTGCAAAGAAAGTTCTTATCAAATGGCGCCGTTGCCATTCTAGGAGTGTTAGAAAGCATAGAGATTTGGAGCGTAGTAAAGACTAAGCTTTACTTTGTTTAAGTTACTAATCTCTCTACTCTCAAACGTGTTTCTTCCAGGTACATGCATCTTCGTTCCAGGGGAGACAACCATCTACTTCAACCCTTGGACAACATCCATCAACTTGGTCATTCACGGCAAAGAAAAGTACGAGAACAAGCTAGAGCTTTTGAGGAGATTGTTCAGCACGGTTTGTTTGACTTTGAAGCTAGGGCTGAACACGAGCATCCAGAGGGACCTCCTCCAGCTCACGGGGCAATGGGAAGGGGAAATGGAAACCCCCACCACGTGGCTAGACCCCCAAGGATCATAGGAGCCGGAGATGCTCCCAATACTCATCACAATAGGTTTGGGATCACTCCTCCTCCTGTACAAAACAACAACTTCGAGATTAAGCCAGGTTTCATCTCCATGGTGCAAAACAACAAGTTCCACGGTTTAGCAATGGAAGATCCCTTGGAGCACCTCGACAATTTCGAGCAAGTATGTGGGATGATCAAGATAAACGGCATATCCGAAGATGCTTTCAAGCTGCGTCTCTTTCCATTCTCTCTTGGAGACAAGGCTAGACATTGGGAGAAAACACTTCCTCAAGGCACCATCACTTCATGGGCCGAGTGTAAGAAGGCTTTCCTCTCAAAATTCTTCTCTAGCACCAGAACGGTAAGGCTAAGAAGCGAGATCAGCGGCTTCACGCAAAGGAATAATGAGACTTTCAATGAAGCCATGGAACGATTCAACGACTATACTATCCAATGTCCTCACCACGGCTTCAGCGAAGAGACTCTTCTAAGCACTATCTACCGCGGAGCTTCACCAAAGATCAGGTTGTTGCTTGACACGGCCAGTAAGGGGAACTTCCTTGGTCAAGAGTTAGAAGAAGGCATGGAGCTGATTGAGAACTTAGCACTAAGTGACGGCAACTATGCTGAACATTATGACCGTGCACCACGAGGTTCTGAGCTAAAGTCTCACAAGAAAGAGTTGAAATCATTACACGAGAAGATTGACAAGTTGGTTATGGTAAATCAGAAGCATGTTCACTTTGTTGGTGAAGCGGATGAGAGCCAAGAGGAGCTTGAGTTGAGCCAAGAAGAAGCCAATTGGGTGGCGGGTCAAAACAACTACAAACCTCAAGGCTATTCACAAGGTTACAACCAGAACAACAATCTCTCATACCGCAGCACCAATGTAGCAAACCCTAAGGATCAAGTGTACCCTGCTCAGCAAGCAAAGCTTTTCGTACCCTACAACAAAGGTTTTCAGCCGAGTGGTGGCTTCCAAGGGCAAGGGCAGAAAAACTTCCAAGGACAACAGCAAGGAAACAAGGGTTATACGCCAATGTACCCTCCGGGTTTTGTACCTCAGCAGCAACAACCGATGCAATAACAAGTTGATCCTGTCCAACCTATGTTCCAACAATTGATTCAAGGGCAAGCCTCTACAAACCAGAAGTTTGTCGAGATCAACACTCGTCTAGACTCATCTCTCACTGACTTCTCTACTCAGATCACAACAAGATCAAGCAGCTAGAGAAGGGGAAGGCGAGTACAAGTGGTCAGAATAGCCAACCGGGCAAGTGTAAGCAGAATCCTAAGGAATATGCCAACGCAATCACGTTAAGAAGCGGCAAAGAGCTAGCACCTACGGTGACTCCTAAGAACAACGAGGACGTCGTAATTCAAGAGGGGGAGGGTAAGCTTTCCGCTGATGATGAGATCAACTTCGACAATGTCTGGATTCAAGGGCCTAGAAGAGGAGATAAAGCGGTTGTTGAGAAGAAAGCGGAGCAAACTACTAAGGAGAAGGATGCTTATGTACCTCCACCGTATGTACCTAAGCTGCCTTTTCCTGGCCGTTGCAAGAAGCAACTCATAGAGAAGCATAGAGTCTTGTTTGAGAAGCATCTTAAGGACGTAGAGATCAAGCTACCTCTCGTGGACTGCCTTGCAATGATGCCTAAATGCGCCAAATTCATCAAAGACACTCTTGTGAAGAAGAATAAGGAAAGTAAGGAAGTGCTTGTTCTAAGTGAGGAGTGTAGTGCTGTGATACACAAGGAAATAGTCCCTAAGTAGTTGGGAGACCCTGGAAGCTTCACTATACCCTGCGCTTTAGGTCCTTTGGAGTTCAAGAGTTGCCTTTGTGATCTCGGAGCTAGCATAAATCTGATGCCTCATTCCGTGGCAAAGAAACTCGGCTTTACCCGTTTCAAGGACTGTGGAATCTCGTTGGTACTAGCTGACAGGAGTGTGAGGTTACCCGTAGGATTGCTTGAGGACTTGCCAGTGAAGATCAGTGGAGTGAACGTGCCTACAGACTTCGTTGTTTTGGAAATGGATGAAGAGCCAAAGGACCCACTCATTCTCGGTAGACCGTTCTTAGCTTTCGCCAGAGCTATAATAGACGTCAAGAACGGGAAGATTTCCTTACACTTGGGTAAAGATATAAGGCTAGACTTCGATATCAATGAGGTTTTAAAAAAGCCTACGATAGAAGGGCAAGCTTTCTACATTGATACATTGGATGCCTTAGCGGATGAGTTGCTGGAAGAGCTGGCCCAGGAAGATCATTTGAAGCTGGCACTGGCTAAGGAGCCATGAGAGTTTGGTTATGTGGATCAGAGGACTCAGGAGTACGTCAACTTGCTTGATTCGAGGAAAGTTATGCTTGAAGATGTAGGCGTTTTCCTAGAGATCGACTCCAAAATCGATGACATTACTCGATCCAGGGGTCAAATCGACGAGACAATCGAGAGCACAACTCGATCCGGTGTAGAAATCGACAGTCAGATCGAGGAGGGTGATCGATCCAGGAAAATAATCGAGTCCGAGATCGAGAAAGGCCTTCCGATCAATTCGAGGTCCAATCCGGAGATCGACTCAGCGTCTCGATCTCTCACTCGATCCACATTAAATCGAGTGAGTGAATCGAGCGAAACTGCTCGATCTAGACGACATCGAGAGCAAGATCGACCCGACGACTCGATTTCAAAAGGGATAGCGGTTGGAGAAAGCAGCCTCAAGGGCCATATCTCGGGTTCTAAGGAAGGGTCTAAGAAGGAAAACAACAGCAACATCCATGAGGATGATATGAGCGAGCTGTTAGCCCCAAAGGTGGACCTTAAGGAGCTCCCAAAAGGGCTAAGGTATGCTTTCTTAGGGCTTAACGAAACCTATCCTGTGATTGTGAATGAAAACTTGAGTGATGATGAGTTGCAATCACTCTTAACTGAGTTGAGAAAGTATAGGAAGGCCATTGGGTACTCTCTAAGTGACATCAAGGGCCTTTCACCAATGCTTTGCACTCATAGGATTCACTTGGATAATGAGAACGCCTCTTCTATAGAACATCAGAGGCGTTTGAATCCAAATTTGAAAGAGGTTGTCAAGAAGGAGATTCTTAAACTTTTAGAGGCTGACATGATCTATCCCATAAGTGACAGCACGTGGGTTTCTCCCGTACACGTGGTGCCTAAGAAGAGAGGGATCAGGGTCGTTAAGAATGACAAAGATGAGCTTATACCAACTAGGACTATTACTGGACACCGTATGTGTATTGACTATAGGAAGCTTAATCTTGCTACTAGAAAGGATCATTTTCCCTTGCCTTTTATTGATCAAATGCTTGAAAGACTTGCTAATCACCCCTAATATTGCTTTCTTGATGGATATAGTGGATTTTTCCAAATACCAATCCATCCCAACGATCAGGAGAAGACGACCTTTACATACCCTTATGGTACCTTCGCGTATCGAAGGATGCCATTCGGGTTGTGTAACGCACCGGCTACGTTTCAGCAGTGTATGATGTCGATCTTCTCCGATCTAATAGAAGAGATGGTAGAGGTGTTTATGGATGACTTCTCGGTCTATGGTGCGTCCTTTTCTGCGTGTTTGTTGAATCTTTGCAGGGTTTTAAAGCGTTGTGAGGAGACAAACTTGGTGCTCAACTGGGAAAAATGCCACTTCATGGTTAAGGAGGGGATCATGCTTGGACATAAGATATCAGAGAAGGGTATTGAAGTCGACAAAGCAAAGATTGATGTTATGACAAGCCTTGAGCCGCCAGTTAATGTAAAAAGGGTGAGAAGCTTCTTGGGACACGCCGGCTTCTACAGGCGCTTCATTAAAGACTTCTCTAAGATTGCATGCCCTCTCACTCGGCTGTTGTGCAAGGAGGCTGAATTCGTCTTTGATGAGGAGTGTTTGCAAGCTTTCGTGACAATCAGGGAAGCCTTAGTATCCGCGCCTATAGTGCAAGCACCAGATTGGACTCTCCCATTCGAGATATGTGCGATGCTAGTGACTACGCCGTGGGAGCTTTTCTAGGCCAAAGGAAGGATAAGAAGCTGCACGTGATATACTATGCTTCAAGAACCTTGGATGACACGCAAACGAGGTACACCACTACTGAGAAGGAGCTATTGGCGGTTGTATTCGCCTTTGAGAAGTTCAGAGCTTACCTCGTGGGTTCCAAGACCATAGTTTACACGGATTACGCAGCTTTGCGCTAAATCTATTCCAAGAAAGACACTAAGTCGAGGCTTTTGAGATGGATCCTCTTACTCCAGGAGTTGGACATGGAGATCAAAGACAAGAAAGGAATAGAGAACGACGTTGCTGACCACCTCTCTCGGTTAAGGATCAACGAGTCTCTTCCTTTAGATGATTCTCTCCCCGAGGAACAACTCATGGCGATCACTACGGCTGTTTGTGGGAGCTTAGAGGGGCGGTTTGAGGAAGTTCTGAGCTTCAAGGAGGAAGATCTTCCCTGGTACGCGGATATTGTGAACTACTTGGCATGTGGTGAGGAGCCTTCGCATCTTGACAACTACCATAGGAAGAAGCTCATGAGAGACGTGAGCCACTACTATTGGGATGACCCCTACCTGTACAAAAGAGGCGTAGACAGTTTATACCGGAGGTGTGTTACGAAAGAAGAAGCCAAGGACATTCTCTTTCACTGCCATGGCTCTTCCTACGGAGGACACTTTACTTCGTTCAAGACTGCTACGAAAGTGTTGCAAGCTGGCTTCTGGTGGCCGTCTATCTTCAAGGATGCACACGAGTTTGTGAAGAGCTGTGAGGCGTGTCAACGAGCAGAAAATATCACTAAGAGGAACGAGATGCCTCAAGTTCCTATCTTCGAGGTAGATGTCTTTGACGCGTGGGGTATAGACTTCATGGGGCTGTTCCCTTCATCATACGGCAACAAGTTCATACTCGTAGCTGTAGACTACGTCTCTAAGTGGGTTGAGGCCATTGCTTCCCGAACAAACGACTCTAAGGTGGTGATCAAGCTCTTTAAGAGCATTATTTTTCCGAGGTTTGGAGTTCCCAAGGTGGTGATAAGCGACGGAGGGAGCCATTTCATCAACAAGCTGTTTGAAAATCTGCTAAAGAAGTATGGTGTGAAGCATAACGTAGCTACGCCTTACCATCCTCAAACGAGTGGCCAAGTAGAGGTCTCTAACCATCATATCAAGGCGATACGCGAGAGAACAGTTGGGACTACTCGGAAGGACAGGGCTATGAAGTTAGATGACGCTTTGTGGGCGTACCAGACTGCCTTCAAGACGCCTATTGGTACCACTCCCTTCACTCTTCTCTACGTTAAAGGCTGTCACCTTCCTGTTGAGCTGGAGCATAGGGCGTTGTGGGCTGTGAAGCAGATGAATTTTGATCTGAAGACGGCTCAGGAGAAGCGTTTGATCCAACTGCACGAGCTTGATGAGCTAAGGCTGGATGCCTACGAAAGCGCTCGGATCTACAAGGAACGTACCAAGGCTGCTCATGACAAGAAGCTGGTACCTAAGGAGCTTAAGGAAGGGAGTTTGGTGCTGCTTTACAACTCGAGGCTCAAGCTCTTTCCAGGAAAGCTGAAGTCACGGTGGAGCGGTCTTTATGAGATCAAGGAAGTACTACCTTACGGGGCTGTCACGTTGGTCGGCAAGAGTGGAGATGCATTCACAGTGAACGGACACAGAGTTAAGCCGTACATGGCGAGTGCATTTGACAAGGAGAGCACCTCAATGTTTCTCCAAGACCCACCATCTGCCTAAACCAAGTAAAGTCTAGCTAAAGACGTTAAAGAAAGCGCACTTGGGAGGCATTCCCATGTCTATCCTGTATATATTTATACTTTATTTCTTTTTCCAGTTTTATGTTTTTGTCTTGTGAGTGTGTAGGAAAAAGTATGGGAGACGCAAGCCATGATCCGAGTTCCAAAAGGAGTAAGAAAGGGGCGTATATGAGCTAGAGATCGAGTGCTAGATCCACTCATCCTGGCTCGATCTTTGCTAGATCGAGCTAGAGAATCGAGAGGAGGTAGTCAATCTAGACGAGATCGAGTAGACTGATTGAGTGACGAACTCGATCTAAAATGTCTCGGGAAATTCTTGGAGTTAGATCGATCGATCCAAAAATGGATCGACCGTTCTATTTTCTCTCGGGAAAGT
Organism: Thlaspi arvense; assembly: GCA_911865555.2. Classification (NCBI taxonomy): domain Eukaryota; kingdom Viridiplantae; phylum Streptophyta; class Magnoliopsida; order Brassicales; family Brassicaceae; genus Thlaspi; species Thlaspi arvense. The sequence goes on from OU466860.2 coordinate 28,030,030, forward strand.
CCCTCATAGACAGATCGATTAGTCAACTCGATCCACCACTCGATCCAAGCTGAATCGACCCCTGAATCGATGGCATGGCTCGATCACGAGGACTTAGTCGCGATTTCAAAAACTCAAGGAACGAGAGAGCCAATCGATCCACGACTCAATTTAAATCGAATCGTGTCCTAAATCGAGTGACCCTCTTGATCCAAGCCATTATGGGCATGAGATCGAGTCCTAGATCGACCAAAGGGACTCGATCTCGTGCCGAGGTAACATTTTCTTTCCCTCCTTTATTCTTTTCCCTCCAGTTTTTAAATTCAAAAATTGGTCAAGGCAAACAACTTCACACTCTCTCATTCTTGTTTTCTCGAGATTTTAAGCAAAGAGAGTGAAAGTTATTTGTTTCTAAAGGCTAGCAAGTTTCTTTAACAATCTTTGCAAAAGGTATTTTCGAATATTTGATAAAAATCTTTAGGAAAATCTCCTTTTATTTCGCAATTGATTGTTTTAGATGCTAGGGCGGTTTTGAATTTTTAAATTTAGCTAAAAATAGGAAAAATTCTGGATTTTCTAGTATCTCTATATTTGATTCTCTATTATTTTGCTATAATTTTTATAAATTCCCTAAGATTCTAGGGTATTAAGTATAAGCTTTCTTCTTTGCCTCTCTTCTTCTCTCATTCGATTGCCGTTTTGCTCATTACCTTGCTTGAGAAACTTTTTTCAGGCACGATGGCCTCCAAGAGAACGAGAGAGGAGACGGCACAAGAAGGAGAAGGTCAGGAAGTGGCTGTTCAAGAGAGGGTTCGATGGAGTAAGGACGAGAAGAGGGATAAGAAGCAGCTGGAAAGGCTTCGGTTCGAGCCTACTAAGTTTGCGGACCGGGAGCTGCTGTTCAAGCTAGGGATCCTTGGAGATTTCGACCAACTCCTCAAGAACATTGGCTTAAGATGTCTGTCATGAATGGATTCCCAACCATTCCAGAAGTGACAATAGACTTCCTTGCCACGTTGGAGTTTCATTACGAGAACCCTAGTGCCCCCGTTCCTTTACAAGGCCGTCTCTCCTTCAAGGTTGGACGTCCAGCCTTCAGCCTCTCAATCCCCAAGCTGTGTCAACCATATGGTCTCAACGCAGCCGCCACCAAGATCGAGTTCCCCTCCTTCATGCGAGCAAACGATTTTTGGGACCTGATCAGCAACGAAGACTACAAGGCCAACACCGCCAAAATCAAGAGAGTGAGAAGCCCGTTGCTGAGGTACACCTTGAAGCTGATCGCCAACACATTCAGCGGAAGGTCAGTTGCTCCCACGGTCACGAAGACCGAGCTTTGCTGCTTGTTCCAAGGCGTGAAGCATTTGTAGTGTGATCCGGCGGAGAATGAAGAGCCTATGGAGGATGAACACGGCGACGAGGTGAACTATGGATGCGTACTTGCTGCCTCTTTGGTGATGTACAAGGCTTATGCCTTGCGGTGCAAGGGAAGCTCTTCTTTCATTGGTGGCTTCCTCACTCCTCTATTCATACAAGTTGGCGTACCTATACACGATTTCACACCTGTCCTGGCTAGAGCTTTCATGGATGAGGTCTACATGAGGAATGCCGACAGCTTGGGACGCACGCCAGCAGAAGGGTTCTACGCTTATCTTTTCATCGACGACGAAAACGAGAAGAGGGTATGCATCCTACCAAACAAGGACGAGACCGAGCTGCTTGGTGTTGGGAACATCGAGTTCTTGCCAACCGTTGAGGAGTGCTTTGCTCCTCTAGGAGGAACGCCTGCCCCAGCGATTGCTCCTCGTCAAAGGTCTGAGTCCCCAGCCACGGAAGATGAGATGCCCGAGGCTTACACCCTTCCCAAGATAGACTTTGAGCCGATAACCAAAATGGAGAAGTTCCTAGCATCTGTTGTGGAGATGCAAAGGAAAATCAACAAATGACAAGGCAAAATGCTCAAGAAACTTGCCAAGAAGGTCAAATCGCTTCAAGGAGGCTCGCCTAAGAAAGCTGCAAGTGAAGAGGTTGAACAACCCGAGAAGAGGAGGCTTTCAACCGGTGGAGTTGTCATCCGTGAGACTCAAGGCAGCAACATTCAACCGGCGCGTCACTCTCTTCAAGAGCCAGGCTCCAAATGCAAAGCCGTAGCATCTAGCTCCTCTGGAACATCCTCAAGTTCCAGCCGAGACTAGACCCGAGGTAACAACCTTCTTCCGTTGTACATACTGCTCATGTTTGCTTCTTTTTGCTTTGTGTTTTGGTGCTCCTTTGAATTTGTTTGCCACCGGGACGGTGTCAACCAAGTTTGGGGGAGTATGTGTGTGGTTTGACATGTTTATTCTGATCTTATTTTCCCTTTAGCATCCTTGAGTCTTCATTGCATGACAAATTGGTAAAAATTTTAAAAATTCATGTAGTTGTATTCATCTCATCTTAGGATTGAGTCTAGAATCTTAAAGCATCTAGGTTATTCATATTCGCATAAGGGGTTAGAGTTTTTCTTAAAAAGGTGTTTTCAATGCCCTAGTTAGTAGTTCTCTAATGCTTTGCTCATACTTTGAAAGTAAGTTCTTACCATGCTTGGATCACTTGCTATGATTTTCGTGACTTGAATTGAACTCTCGTGATTTGAAACTTGTCCTAATAAGTGAAAACCTTAATCTGAAATTTCAAATCATCCTTATGCATTTGAAAATGAACACATGGATTTTAAAATATTTAGGCTCTCTTCTTCCTTCTACCACTCTTTGTGAGCCTAAGTAGAACTCCCACCTTGACCCTTACCTTTCTTTGAAGCCAAGTTTTCGTGTGTGACATCATTGTGAGGCCTTTTTCCGGTTTGAACTTAGCATAAAGTGTTAGGTTTAGGCGACATGATTATGTTCTCATATGTTTGCCAGCTTTGCATTTTGAAGCTAGGCTTAGGCTTGGAATAAGTTTGGGGGTTTAAGGGGTTGTTTTCATGTTTATATGCTCTCGGTTTCAAAAGAATTTGGTATTTGAAAGAAAGAAAAAGGTTTTAAGTGAAAGGTTTGTGTTTAAAAATTTTTATGCTCTAATAATTTCAGAAGGTAGCTCTCTCAAAATAAAAATATAAAGAAAAAAAAAAGAAAAAAGCCTAAGTGCCAAAATAAAAGAAAAGAAAAAGAAAAAGAAAATATAAATATAATTAAACAGAGAGCTACCAATAAGAAATATGTAAAGAGCAAATTATTTTCAACCTTTTCACTAGCCTAAAGAGTTAAAAATGCTTTCTGTTTTGAATTGGGGAATGCTAAGCTTTTGCTTTGAGAAAAGGGTAGATTTTAAGTGGTGAGTGAGCTTAAAAGATAATAAATGAGAGGGGTTTAGGATCATTGTTAGTTTACATGGGTAGATGAGAATCTGATCATGTATGCATCAATTGTCTTCACCTTTAGCATTATGCATAAAGTTCTTGCCATTTTTTGAGAGAAGCCCTTATTTTAAATTAAAACCCTTTTCGAATGAGATCATTCTATGCTCATAGCCTGCACCCTTAGCCAAATGTGTTCTGCTTTAAAGTGCATAAGTCTGATTCATGGTTCGGTCTTTAATGAATGTTAAATGATGAGTTTCTTTGATTGTTAGGAATAGGAGAGTCATGATCTGAATTTCTTTGTGTGATGAGTATGGCTAAGTTCTTTGGAGTATGAGTGTGCGCATTGCATTTTAGAACTAGTAACTAGGACATTGAGATTGATTCATTTGAAAGGCACCTTTGCAAGAAGCTTAAAACCCCCGTTTGTTTTAAAACCTCTCTTCCTTTCTTATTTTATGTTGCTTGAGGGCAAGCAAGAAGTAAGTTTGGGGGAGTTGATGTCACTACATATTGCATGCATTTTGCATACATATAAGTTAGCTTTTCATTCATTTACATCACACTTTAGGCTAGATTGCATCACTTTAGATCCTAGAGCATTTTTGCACCAGTATACGCATGTTCCTTGCATTTTGCATCATATTCAGGTTGTTTCTGGCTACTTTGGAGTCGTGGAGGTTCGTGGACGTGCTGAAGCTGTTGTGGAGGTTCGTGGAACGTCGGATGTTTGCTAAGGACCAGAGATCGGGGAGCAGATCGAGCATGGCAGGTCGATCTAGATGAGGTCGACCAGAAGATCGAGAAGCCCAGGCGATCCAAGGGAAATGATCGAGACGAAGATCGAGTGGAGCAATCGATCAAGTGGTACGGACATAAATGACGCCATGCAGAGCGAGAGCCGGATCGAGTCCACCACTCGATCCGACCGAAGATCGATACCAAGATCGGATGTAACACTCGATCCGCCGAAGAAGATCGAGACCCAGATCAAGTAGAAGACACGATGTCCGAAAGTGATCGAGAGAGCCGCTCGATCCCGAAGTCGATCTCCGCCTTTCAACCGTTTTTGGTCGCTAGCGAGGGGGGGACCATCTTATCTTTTTATGCTTTTTCTCTCTGGTTTTGGAGACGATCCGCCATTGTTAGACTTTGAGCTTCGTTATTGAATATTTTGAATCGTTTAAGTTTAATCCATCGTTCTTATGTTTATCGTTTTATTCTTCATGCTTTGCTTAGTTTATTTAATGTGTAGTGAGTAGTTTCATTTGGGTCTCGGGGTTTGAGAGGATTCACGGGGTCGAAAAGGTTTTCAAAGCTTGGTGTTTTTCTTGTTCTTATGGCTTTCTTTTCTAAGATGTTGAGTTCTTAAGGCTTAAAGAGTCTCACGCCAAGATCTTTATGATCAGAGAGAGCTCTTACCTTGACAGGATCCAGAGATCTCTGAAAATCACATCTTAGAGGCTAGTTACTCTTTCCTAAACGCCATGGTAGTTTAGAGGACTAGTTAAGCCGCGTGGTTGAAATCTGTTTTCCTTGCCTCTCAATCTCTTTTTCCGCCAAACGTCATGGGTCTGGAGGAGAGAATGAGAGAGTGATCCATACCACACGCCATGGATGGTTCTTGTTTTGTTTTCAAGGCTTAGAGAATCTCACAAAGTGAGTAGATCTAGAGTTTTCAAACCAAGCTTGGACCTTTGAAACCCCTAACATGAATCTCGACCCTAGACCCTTCTTTCTTAGTCATTCGCTTGATATTCGCCGCATCCTGGTCATTAGTTTTTTCATACTTGCATTTTTAGATGAGATCGATCCAAACTGCTCGATCTAGTGCTCGATCCTGTGGTCGATCCACTAGTCGATTTTTGTTAAATCATAGCCTTGCATTTTAATTATTCTGCTTGTTCCTCGTGGTAGTTCAATCACTCTTGGTAATTTTAAAATAGTTTTGCATTCCATTTGGTCGTTGCACATAGTTTTTAGGATTTTCCCAATATCGCCTATCATTCGCTTAGCTTTACACTGCTCTTGCATTCTCTTTGATCTTCCTGGCTCCTAGAAATGGATTGACTCTCACTTGCATACTGTAATACAACCTAAGTGTTGCATTTGAGTTTGATAGCCTCATTGCATCCTCACCCTTGCAAAGAAAGTTGTTATCAATTATGTCTGAGGGAAAAGGAAAATAACCGAGGCTTTTTGGTTTTAGCCGAGTAAAAATGATTTGGGCCCGTGGGCTGGGAGTTTGGTCGGATGAAAACTAATTTCTCGTGGGGAGGGTCGAGCGGTTTAGGCGATATCCGAGATAAATCAAAGCTGACCGGGATAAACCTGACTGGAACCGGGAGACGCCGGCTATAACCGGGTTAACTAGGTTTTGCGAGCATATAAAAGGGATTTTGAGACTTTTTCTCGAGACAGCCGCATTATTTGAGAGAAATAACGCATGAGAGAGAGATTGGTCGAGAGAAATCCCATAGTTTCTGATTATCCCGAGAGTTGGCCAAGAGAGATTGAAGTTTCGCTGGCGATTCCGACTATCACCGAGAGATCGAGCATTCTGTCCGAGTTTCTGTGGATCTGTTTCGACCATTCGTCCTGATTTGAGGGTTTGCCGAGGGAATAACCGAGTTTATCCGAGGATTTCTGAGCGGATCGTGTGATATCCGAGAACACTTCGATTCGTCCGAGAGAATCTTGTAAGTGTTCGGCTATTCTGATTTCTGTTGAGTTTCTGCCGAGTAACTTTGGGCTGATCGATCTGAATTATACTGTTTCCGAGGGAATACAGCTTCTTGCCCGAGAAAAAGTGACCGGGTTGAGAGATAGCCGAGAGGTGTTGGGATTTTGCCGGACCAGTCTGAGCGATAGTCGAGAAATTGCAAGTGTGTCCGAGTATCTCAGTTTCTGATCGAGAAATCACCGAGATTCTTTCGACTGAAACGTTTGTTTCTGTGTCTAAGGTGAGTGCGTGACTGTAGTCTGTATCTAGAATCGTTGGATTGCTAGGTTATCTGATTTTCATTGATTGCTTGTGTAAGTTAGTGGTTTCTGCTTAGCAAGGTCAATGTATTTGTGATTGTGAATGGTTAAGTGTGAACCGTGGTCAATACATGATGTCTAACTAGCTGTGTGAATGTCTGGATCGAGTTACTAGATCAAGGGGATGTGTGAATCTCGCTTGGAGCAGTACTGATGCCTTGTGAGGCTTCACAAGTAGTTTAGATGATCATAGGACCGTACTGTTTTCTGTGCTTGCTTGCTAAGTGATAATGTGAATTGTATAACAGATAGTATGATGTGTTTTCTGGTACTGGCTAAGGTGTTACGGGATGACCGTATTCACTAAGTATTTATCAAATACTTATGCCTCTCTGTTTGAGTGTGCAGGTAAGGATAAAGTCCAGGGCGAGTAGCTCTGAAGGCGGACTGGAAGGCAGTGAAGAAAAGGGGTGGATTAGGACGATGTTTTGGGATTCATATTCTGAGTTTGAGTTTCTAAGTTAGTTTGTTATTGAGTCCGAATTCTGTTAAGTGTTTGTGGAATAATTATGCAATGAGAATGAATGTCTTTTGATGAATCGAATTAGTTTAAGTTTAAGAAAAGTTTTTAAAATATGCATGTTTTTGTATTCTGGCCGAGAGAAGACTCGGTGAGGTTCGGGCCGGTCTAGTGATAGACAGTCGGGTCCTCACAGGATCCGTCCGAGATTTTCAAATATCATACAAAAACCCTTGTACAAAAAACATACTTACTAAATTTTACAAAAGGCACCCAAATCTACTCTGGTGATCCTAACATCCACAGCACCCTCTAATCCAAATGACTTACTAAGGTTTCCTGCAAGAGAAAAAGGGGGGATGAGTAATCTAAGATTACTCAGTGAGTCCAGGACCCACTAAAAGAAAGAAAACCCTGAGAACCCCAAGAACCCCCAAACAACAAGCAATAGCCGAAGCATCTAAGACTAAATAGCCGAAGCATGCAATCCTAGAACTATATGCAAATGCTATCCTAATTTCCATCCCACACACACTCGCGTGGACATAGAGATCTCTATCGGCCAGTTCTCCTACCACGAACACCCTGCACTTAAATATCACATAGACAAGTCAAGCCGGAACATCGGTACCACGATCACCCTGCACTTGACTATCATGAAGACAAGCCAAGCCGGAACATCGGACACCCTGGGAGCTCCTCGGTCGGTTCACATCTCGGTGGGATTTCCATCCAAGAGCCGCCAAGTGAGTTCACATCCCAGGCGGGACATACCATACACGTTTATTTACAACTCCACTCACATTACCTTCCAGCCATGCAGCGTTGCTCATCCGGTGAAGGAACATGCAAATGGATCTGAGATCTGGCAGTCTTTACACCCTTCTTAGTACTCGGTAAGGATGATAACATGTCCCACGGACATGCATCAAACCGTTACCTCACCCAACGGGTTTCGCAGCAAACAGATCTACCAGATCTGAGGCTAATCCTGCATAAAGACGTTAGTATACACTCGGATCTATACAGATCCGAGCTTCCCTGCATCAGACGTTAGTCACACACATACACACAAGCACAAAACCTAATCTACCGAGGCTAGTGTTGTGATACAATGCAGATCCGAGATCTACACTGCAGCACGAACAGCAACCGCGATACTCCACCACTACCGGGACTCACCTCGAACTGGACACGAACTAGACTAACTACCAAGCAGCCTACTGAAGCTAAGCTTCTCTATTCTACACGCCTCACAGACTCTCTGTAAGTTTTGAAAGGCTTTAGGAGTGGGAATGGAAAGTGAGAGGAAAGGAGGTGGTATTTATAGCTGAAAAGTTACCCCATGGTAACTACTTAAGTTGTGTAAAATCTGGACAATTCCTTACTTCAGTGTTGGCCACGTTTTAACCCTATTCTCTAGCCTCCTTCTAATAGATCCTAGGCCTGCCAAACCAAGCTTATCCATAAGCTTAAGGTGGGAGCTTCTCATTGGTTCATAACTATTCCTTTCTCCCTTCTCTTGTGCATTTTACTGTCTAACTCTTCAGGTAATTCGCCTAGTTCATTTATAACACTTCCTTAACCCTCCAGTGTTGCATAATGATGACCCTCTCCCTTGGTTGACAAAGTATCACCCATTTGGTCCTTAGTTAGGCGGAAATGGATCAGATAAGTAACAAATTCGGACTCATGCATTCCTTCTTGTTTTCTCCGGGATCTTGGCCATAATAGTTGCTGGATGGACTCCTCTTAGGGGCTTAGTTAAAGTTTCTTAGACTCCTGAGCTGTTGGATTTTGGACCGAGCTTGTTTTTCCTCCATCTGACCAATTCTGCGGCGCTTAAACATCTATTGGACTGTGCGAATTTTACAGGTCGCGGAAGAATGTTTCTTGACCTGATTCGTTTTGGATGATCTTCCTAAGGGTATTGGCTACCTCCGTGATTAATCCCATAATTTTAAAAATTTGTACCGAGGGGTCGTTCGGCTTGAAACTTCGGTCGGGTCATATAGCGCTTGAACGGGGTATTACAGTCGTGCTCATCGAGGGCTGGATTTTCATGCTTGTTGTGAGCTGTGCTCTCCTGATTGGTGAGGTTTTGATCGTTACTGCTGGGAAGAATCATAGCTTTCAAGCTTTGTTTTGCTGTTTTCAAGAATTCATTCTCCCAGTCCTCACAGACAGCGCCAATTGTTGAATGAGGAAATCACATATATGAATAAGTAATTAACAGTTGTGGGTTTCAGTGAAACAATCATTTATAAGAGCTTAAAGGCGTATGAACAATTACAAAGATGGCGTGACTTAGAGGTCTTGCCGAAGTGAAAGAAAGTATTTAAGGCAATGAACTAGAAAACTTGGAACTTTAGGTCTTGTTCTTCTGTTCTATAGAGATTATGAGTTAATCTTCGAGTTGTCCAAGATCTTATATTTATAGGATTAAGATGTCGGTTGCTGCAAATTCCTTTTCCTTTTCCCTTTCAGATTAATTCTCTTACATTTAGATATACAAAATATAATCTTTTTCTCTAATTATAATAGAGATTTTTCATTATTGCTAAAAAAATTTCTGAATCTTAAAATTGTCATGATTCTCCCTGTATTGATGGGATTAGTTTATTGCTAGAAAAAGTAATATGCTCATTTTTTTCTTGAAAAAAATGTTGTAGAATTTTAATATAACGTTAGCTTGCCAAACTTTAAGAACGGGGTTTTGAGTTCCACAAACTTTTTATTAATCCATCTTTATTAGTTCTCTTAAATTTATCGCTACTTTTACCATCTTTATAGCCACACATTAAAAATAGGATACAATCTGATCTTTATTTGTGAATGTATTATAATAACCGAAAAATAAGTTTAGAAAAAAGTAAGAATAGTGATACATGTTATTAATATGTTTTTCTGTTTACCACTTGGATTTGATCGAACTAAAACTAAAAATTGAAATAAAATGAGGGTTGATGTCCACTTGTGTGTCGAACAAAAAAACCATTGTTTTCTATTATTTTTTCACAGCAGAAAACAATATATTAATTACGTTTCGAATGAACAGGGTTTTGAGTTCCATAAACTCTTACTTATTCCTTATTATTAGTTCTCTTAGATTTGTTGCTACTTTTACCTCTTTATAACCACACATTAGAAATAGGATACAATTTAATCTTTATTTGTGAATGTATTTTATATATTATTAGATAAACATGTTTAATAAAAAATACTGATGTATCGTAAGGAGAAGAAAAATTAGTGCAAACTAATAATGATCTGGAAATTTGACATGAATGTGACATGACTAATTTTCTATGATAAACAAAATATTTTGATTAATTAAGTTAAAACTAAATAAATTTCATTTTCAAATAAAAAATGATTATATTATATGTGAATACATTGTCATTATATACCAACAATTTGAAATTATAAATAAAACAAAAAATAAACAGATAGAAAAATAAATTATAAGTATCTTTTTAGTGAAAAAAAAGTAGAAGTAAAAGTAAAAATGAATCTTTACGACTTTGGTTTTCTGTAAAATTCTCGGGCTATATCGTTGTTTTAAAGTATCTTAAACTCATTTTTATTTTAAAGCTTCCAATTTATAAGAAAAATAGAGATGTTATTTTTTCCTCTATGATTGAAGGAAAAATAAAAATTGTTCTTTTTCCTGTAAAATAGAATAAGTTGGAAAGGAAAAAAGAAAATATATATTGAAGATGAACTTAATGTTTAATATATTATTCAAAGTGAAGAAAAAAAATATGAGTCAAAAGGATACAAAAATAATGAAGAATAATTTTGATAGTTTTAATACTTTTATTTGAAATGTTTAAAAATATTATCTTACACATTAATTATTTCATGCGTATATGTTTTCAACATTTTAAAATATTATTTTATATATCATGTTTTTTATATGTTCTGATCCATTATATTTTATATTAACACATATATCAAAGTTAGGAATAGAAGAACTATTAATTTTTAATATAACAATAAATTATTAAATATATTATTTTACACCTTAAACCATACATATATAAGTTTAGGATTCAACTAGTTTAAACGTTGAAATTATGGAGAGTTTGTGGAAGCGAGCGATTGAAGGATATAAAAAAGTTGACGAAAAAATGAGCGGAGAGCTACCATATAATTTTATAAAATATGATTTAATAAATTTTACAAAAAAGTATTTATTATAATTTTTATTGAAAAACCATATATCAGAAACGCTGAAAAGTATAATATTATTTTTAAATAGAAAACGATAGAAACAATTTTTGTAATTATTGTTAAACGCCATAAACTCTATCATATAAAAATAACGTTTGCAAAAAATATCATAAAAATTAACCAACATCTAAATATTAAAATTCACTTATTTCTAACTCATACCTACATTCATAAATATATGTATTTTGTTAAAAACAAAATTCAACAAGACATTGTAAAAATATATATTTTGTTATTTTCTTTTAATTTTTTTTACAGATATGTGTGCGGATATAAATATTAATTGTGCAAAAGTTAAAGTCGCATGCAAACTCTCGTGCATGCATTTTGTTAACCTCAAATATTATAGTCCAATTGTAATTTTAGTTATTAGATAATTTATACTCTCTCTCTATTTCTAAAAGGAGGATCATCTAGAAAAACAATTCTGTTTCAAAAAGATGATTTTTTTTATTTTCTTAATATAGTTTTTGTTAAGTATTTCTAATTTTAATTTTATTTTTGTCTAGTTTTTTTCTTTTATATGAATAAAAGGCAAAAGACAAATCCGTTATTTCAAAAAATTTCTTAATTAGTGTGAATATCTCAAAAAATCATTCTTTAAGGAACAAAATAAATATTTTTTTAAATCTCTATATGCCTAATAGTGGTGAGGTGGTTGGTATGCACGAATTTGCAGATCAACTATCTACCCACTCATAGGATAAATAAAGATGGTAAAACCCATTCTGGTTTAAATAGCGATAGGTCAACGAAAAATGTATACTTAAAATATATATATTGACAAGATTATATTGTGTAAAAAGAAAAGAAAGCCAGTATAGATGATATTCAAAATAAATAATAAGAATTCAATTATTATTTAATATATCTTTAATTTTTAAAATTATATGTCACTCTAAACTCTAAAAACAATCAAAAAAAGTTTTCAAAAGACAGTCAACCATATAAAACGTTTACGTGATTGTTGTTAAATACTAAAACTGTATATGTGTTCGGGAGAAAATTTTGGGATGCCACGTTGGGGTGTGTTATTCGTCGAGGTTGGAGCTGAGCCTCCGAGTTCCGTCCTCTGGAAGGAAAGGCGGCGAGTTGTCGTTCCGGGGTGGAAGCTTCCTGTCTCGACGTGGTGGGGTGAACATCGGATTCGGTCCCTGTAAGCACTTAAACAAACATCAGGCGAGCCTTCGGGAAGACCGGAAGAGGGTTTCCCTCCCGAAGGTTCTCCGACGCCCAAGTCAGTGGACATCCTACCGGGAACAAGTACTACTGGCTAGTCTTGAAAAGTCTCATCCTGGGATCGAGGTGTTGGAATTTGTGAGGGTTTGTCTCACATAAGAAGAAACACAATCAACTTGTGATTGGTTCTTCATTAACCAACCAAATGAACTCACTTCAACATAATAAAAAATGCATTAGTATGATAAACAATCTGAGTATTACAAGCAACATAACTAGAGAGTTTGTTGTCATAACCAAAGAAAGGTTCAGTAATCTAATGACTAACTAAGTAAAGTAGAGTTGCACTAGCATGAGACATGAATCCATATTTGAGTAACAACAACACTTAGAGTTTGTGTTCTCATTAAAGAAGGATTAGCTCACTAACTTAGTGTCTAACTGAACAAAGAAAGAGTTTAGGTGGTTTGAAGTATAATTAGACAAGTAACGGTCTGCCATTAAGGCAGACCTAAACTGCATATAACTCACTCTCTATATTGCCTTAATTTAATTAAGCATAAGTAAAGGAGAGAGATGTATACAAATTTAACAAGAACTTGTCTCTTTTATTATAAATTCTGTGTGTTTTACAATGAGAGAGGGCGTCCTTATATAGAAATTAAACTTGGGCACAAAGACAAAGATTGAAAGTGACAGCACATAACAACTCTTTTTTTAAGTCACACATGTGACTCTTGCTTCCCTCCACTTCTTTGAATTCAAACGGTTATGGAGGCAAGTGAGGAGCTTCTAGAACACTTGACAACTTCTCTTAGGCGTGCATACACTCCTCCTTACAGTTTGGGCTGACTTGGTGGAGTTTATGTGGGCTTGTACGGACAGCCCACTAAGAGATTGTATGGACAGCCCAATAAGTTGGGCTTGCAACACACTTCATGACTCCTAAGCCTCCATTGCTTCATATACACATGGTTGATCACCTTCTTGATGTCTTTTACATGTGATGAGCTTCATTCTTGGCTAAGTCACGCTTTGACACTTCTCTTCTTCTTCTTATTTTATATGGAGATGCTTGGCCTTCACTTCGTGTGTGGCATTCTCATCTCCTCACTCTAATACGAGGTGCCTATCTGATCTCGAGTGTTTTAAAGAAGATTTCTACTCGTCAAAAGGGAAAACGAAGCGGCTACAAAGGCGAGGTTCCGATTTAGGGATAACTTAAACCTGGTAGGCATTTACTCGGGAAGAACCAGAAGTTTGCATATGATCCTGCTGTTTAGTCCGGGCGACTGCCTTAGACGAAGCTCTCTCTTTATTTTCATCTCTTCCCTCTCTCCCTCTCTTGCATCCCCCCCCCCCCCCCCCCCCCCCCCCCCCCCCCCCCCCCCCCCCCCCTCCCCCTCTTCTTGGAAGGGTTTGTCTCTTATTTATACTCGTGATCCTCTTGTTATATCCCTTCCACGCGGCGCACCCAGGGAGCATGTGGGAGTAATGATTCTGGCGTGTTTGGGGAAATCCGCACACTGCCCCTGTACAGTGCGCGGGAGTGGGTCGACCGAGCTAGTGTGGCGTATGTTAGCACTCGATGCAGTCTAGGTCCACGTAGTGAGCTCTCCTTCAACCCGGTAAAATGGGTCCCAACAGTTGCCCCCAACTTCTCGGCTGATCTATGGATGAGTCGGGAAGTCGAACCTTCATTAGCTCCCTGTAAAACAAACATGGTTATCCGATTTCCTAAATGGTATGCCGCTTACGGGCTGGATTGATGCGGCAACCTCACCACATACCACAAGGGGTACGGTACTGGTCTGGGAAAAGTTAAGTTCTAAATCTTAGAGGGAAATTTGAGGACTTATCAAAGCCGCACCGCGCATCTTGGGGGATACGGTTCTGGTTAGATGGTTTGGACTTCCGAGGAAGTTAGGTAGGGTATCGACTTCGGCCTCGGTGTGCTCCATGACAGAAGGCGCCCTTAGCTGAAACTGATAGTTTTGGCCACTAGTGGACATCTCTCCGGAGGGATTTTACTTCTTGTTTTGTGAGGCACTATACAAGAAGCCGTCTGACCCTCGCTCATCGGGGTCACGAGCAAAGTTATAGTCTTGCGTGATCGTGGGAATCAGCACAAGGCAACTATGAGGGCTAAGACACCGGCCCAAGGGCCAAAAGTGGCACCATTGGACGGATGAAGGAATGTTTCCTGCGTTGCGGGGCGCTAACGCAAGGGGGAGTCGCTACTCGAATACATCTGGTGCGGCATAGGGCATTTCCCAAGGGCGTTACCTCAACTCCTTTACTTTCTAGACAGTCTTTGCGTTGTACTTACGCGAAAGTTGGTGGGTTTTTGAGAATGTCCTTGTGACGTACCCTGGAGTGGAAGAGGTCGGGAAATTATCCGGAAGAGAAAGCCTGCAAGTAAGCAACCTCAATTCCTGTTGTTCCTGAGTGGCAAGTGCGTCCTAGTAAAGAGCACACTCATTTGTCGCTCGGCCCTGATAACACGTTTTTTACTATGATGATACAAGCATGAGAGGTTATCAAAACTCAAATGCAACACTGAGATGTAGTATAGCATGCAAGTGAGGTATCAATCCACACCTAGGAGCAGGAAGTACACTAAGAATGCAAGGGAATGAGCAACTATAAGCAGAATAGTAAAATGATTGGTAAATTTAAGGAAAACTAAGTGCAGCGATCTAATGCAATGCAAAAAAATTTTAAAATCCCTGGAAGAGGGTTAACTACCACGAGGAACAAGCAAAAGATTAAAAATTCAAGGCTACTAAAAACTAAAAATCGACCAGTGAGTCGACCACAGGATCGAGCACTGGATCGAGCATAATGGATCGATCAAACAAACAACTCTAAGCGGATGACTTCTAACGAACAGGATGCAAACTAAATGGCAAGCGGATGATGAACAGGGGTTTAAAACACTAAAAAGAAGGGTCCAGGGCCGAGGGTCATATTCAAGGGTCTCAAAAGTTTAAGCTTTGGTTTGAAAACATTTAGATCTACTCACTTTGTGAGGTTCTCTAGGCCTTGAAAACAAAACAAGAACCATCCATGGCGTGTGATATGGTTCACTTCCTCAACCTCTTCTCCAAACTCTTGGCGTTTGGTGGAAAAGGATATTGAAGAGCAGGAAAGACAGATTTCAAATATTGACCTAACTAATCCCCTAAACAACCATGGCATGTGAGAAAGGAAGGATGAGCCTCTAGGATCTGGTTTTCCATGACATCTAATCCTGTCAAGGTAAGACTGCCTTTTGATCATAGAGACCTTTTCCAAGGCTCTCTAGGCTTTAAGATCCCAATATCCTAAAAGAGAAGGTATGAAGAACAAATAAAACACAAAGCTTTAAACCCTTCCAACCATTTTGAATCCTCTCAACCCCAAAACCCGAAACGACTACTCACTACACATGTTTAAGATCGAAACAAAAGTAATAAAAGATATGCTAAGCATGATTAACGAAGGATTAAAGAAAAACTTGCTTGATATTAAAACATTCAAAAGTTCAAAAACGAAAAAGCTTAAGGTATTCAACAATGGCGAATCGCCTAACTTAGAGAGAAAAACAGAAAAGACAGAATGAAGATAGTGAAAGCGAATGGCTGCTTTTGCCAAAAATGGCTAAACCGTTAGCTGGTCCCCCCCCCTCGCTAGCCGCCAAAGACAGCTGGACGGATAAGGTTTGTCTGGGATCAGGCTGGAAGCTCGATCTGGCTCTTGATCTTTGTCATGGATTAGATGGCTTTGGTCGATCTCTGAGTCGATCTTGTGTTGATCGGGTTCGAAGCTCGATCTGGTTCTCGATCTGCATGGCGTCATTTACGTCCGTACTCCAGATCGATCTCCTCTCTCGATCTTGATCTCGATCCTTTCTCTTGAATCGACTTGGTGCACTCTATCTTCTGGTCGATCTCATCTAGATCGACCTGCCTTGCTCGATCCGCTACTCGATCTCGGGTCCTTAGCTGAATGGTTGAGTTCTCCAAGCGTTCATAAGCTTCCTCAAGAGCCTTAGCACATCCACGAATCCTCCGAAGCTTCAAAGTGTCCAAAATTAACCTGAATATGATGCATAATGCAAGAAACATGCGAATGCTAATGCAAAAGTGCTCTAGGACCTAAAATGGTGCAAACTAGCCTAATATGCAAGGTGAATGCATGAGAAACTATCCTAAATGCATGCAAAATATACAAAATATATAGTAATATCAACTCCCCCAAACTTGCCTTTTGCTTGCCCTCAAGCAAACAATATTCAAGAAGGAAGAGAGGTTTTAAAAACGGGGGTTTAAGCTTCTTGCAAAAGTGTTTTTCAAATAAATCAATTCAATGGTCCTAGTTCGTAATCCTAAAATGCAATGCACACACTCATACTCCAAAGAACTTAGCCATACTCATCACATAATGAATTTCATATCATGACTGTTATATCCCAAACAATCCAAGAATCCTATCCTTTAACATTCATTAAGATCAAAACCGTGAATCACACTTATGCATTTTAAAGCCGAACACATTTGGTTAAAGACAAAGGCTATGAGACTAGAATGATCTCATTTAAATGGGTTCTATAATGCAACAGTTTTTCTCAATAAGGGTATGAACTTATGAATAATGCTAAAGGTAAAGACAATTGATGCATACATGACTAGACTCTCATCTACCCATATACACTAACAATGATCCTAAAATCCCTCTCATTTCTTTTCTTTTCAGCTCACTCACCATCCTAGATACTACCCTTATCAACAAAGAAATTAGCTTAGCAAAATCTCAAATAAAAACATCATTTCAAACTCTTTGGCCAGTGGAAAGGCTGAAAACACATTTAGCTCTTTTCTATTCTTATTGATAGCTCTCTACTCATTTTTTTTCTTTTCTTTTTATTTGGCACTTAGGCTCTTTTTTTTTTCTTTTTTTCTCTTATTCTTTTTCTTTGAGAGCTATCTTCTGAAATAACTATAGCTTTTCATTTTAAAAACATTGAGCCTTCCACTTAAAACCTTTTTATTCACTTCAAACACCAAACCCTTTTTGAAACCGAAAACAAATAAGCAAACAAACAATCCCCATGAACCCCAAACCTAATCCTAAGCCTAAAACAAGCTTCAAAATGCAAAGCCAGCAATCAAATGAGAGCCTAATCATGTCGCCTAAACGTAACACGTTATGCCAAGTTCAAACCGAAAAGATGCCTCACAATGATATCACACAAGAACATTTGGCTTGAAAGAAGGGTAAGGGTAATGGTGGGAGTTCTACTTAGGCTCACAAAATAGTGGTGAAAGGAGGAAGAGAGCCTAAATATGTATATGATCCATGTGTTCATTTTCAAATGCATAAGTATGATAATTAAGAAGATTCAAATTAAGGTTCTCACTTATTAGGATAGGATTCAATTCATGAATGTTCAACTTAAGCCACGAAAATCAAAACACATGATCCAAGTATGGTTAGAGCTTACTTTCAAAGAGTGTAACATCAATGGACTACTAACTAGGGCCTTGAAACAATTCATGAGCTTAAAACACTTTTTAAGAAAAACTTTTACCCCTTATGCAAATGTAAACAACCTAGATGCTTAAAAATTCTAGACTCAATCCTAAAATGTTTATCAAATTGAATGCAACTACATGAATTTTTTTTTAAAAATTTTAAAATTTTTACCAATTTTTTTGTTCTTTTCTATGCTTTAGGATGTATGCAAGACTCAAAGGATGATAACAGAAAATAAGAAGAAAGAAAACATGTCAAACACACCACACACTCCCCCAAACTACAATGACACCGTCTCGGTGGCAAATAAATCCAAGAGAGTTCAAAACATAAAGCAAAAACAAAGAAAGCATGCATGGTATATACAAGGGATGGTTGTTGGTACCTCGGAGCTAAGAGGTGCTGGAGCTTGAGGTTGCTCCAGACCTCTTGCTCTTTGTGGGGGTCTTGAAAGCGGTTCGGTAAGCCCACAAAGCATCATTCTTGCTTAACTGCCCAATCTTTTCTAGTAGTCCCAACTGTCCTCTCGAGTATTGCCTTGATCTGCCGGTTAGAGACCTCTACTTGCCCACTCGTTTGAGGATGATAAGGTGTAGCTACCTTGTGCTTCACACCATACTTACTTAAGAGGCTTTCAAACACCTTGTTGATGAAATGGTTTCCATCGTCACTGTTTACTACCTTGGGAACTCCAAACCGTGGGAATATGATGGTCTTGAAGAGCTTGATCACCACCTTTGCATCATTTGTTGGGGAAGCTATAGCCTCAACCCACTTAGATACATAATCAACCACCACTAAGATGAACGTGTTGCCGTAAGAAGATGGGAATGGACCCATAAAATCTATCCCCCATGCGTCAAAGACATCAACTTCAAAGATAGGAACCTGAGGCATCTCGTTTCTCTTGGTGATGTTTCATGCCCTTTGACACGCTTCACAACTCTTAACAAACTCATGAGCGTTCTTGAAGATAGATGGCCACCAGAAACCCGCTTGTAGCACCTTTGTAGCAGTCTTGAAGGAAGCGAAATGACCGCCGTATGATGAGCCGTGACAATGTCGGAGTATGTCCTTAGCTTCTTCCCTTGTTACACACCTCCTATACAAGCGGTCCACGCACCTCTTGTACAAGTATGGCTCGTCCCAAAAGTAATGAGAGATGTCTCTCATGAACTTCTTCTTGTGATAATGATCAAGGTGAGTAGGCTCCTCCCCACAAGCTAAGTAGTTTACTATATCAGCATACCAAAGCAAGTCTTCTTCCTTGAAACTCAAGACTTCTTCAAACTTATCTTCAAGCTTCTCACATACCGCCGTGGTGATCATCATGAGTTGCTCTTCAGAAGTGAATCATCAAGTGGCAAAGCTTCATTGACTCTCATCCTTGAGAGGTGATCAGCAACACCATTCTCTATCCCCTTCTTGTGTTTGATCTCCATATCAAACTCTTGTAGAAGGAGAATCCACCTTAAGAGCCTCGGTTTAGTGTCATTCTTGGTATAAATGTACCTCAAAGCTGCGTGATCTGTGTAGACAACAAACTTTGAGCCTACGAGGTATGACCTGAACTTCTCAAAAGAAAACACAACGGCCAGCAACTCCTTCTCGGTGGTGGCATATCTGACTTGCGTGTCATCCAAGGTAAGACTGGCATAGTATATTACATGCAACCGCTTGTCTTTCCTCTGACCAAGAACAGCACCAACGGCGTAGTCGTCGCTCGCGTCACACATTATCTCGAATGGTAGAGTCCAGTCCAGTGCTTGTACTATAGGCGCGGATAAAAGAGCTTCCTTGATGGTCACGAAAGCATGAAGACAATCCTCATCAAACACAATGTCAGCTTCCTTGCATAACAACCGTGTGAGGGGCCTTGCTATCTTGGAGAAATCCTTTATGAATCTCCTGTAGAAGCTTGCGTGGCCTAAGAAACTCCTTACTCCTTTGACATTAACTGGCGGCTCAAGACTCATCATGAAATCAACCTTGGCTTTGTCAACCTCTAAGCCCTTCTCTGATATCTCGTGGCCAAGTACTATCCCTTCCTTCACCATGAAGTGACACTTCTCGCAGTTGAGCACCAAGTTTGTCTCCTCACAACTCTTTAGTACATGGCAAAGATTCAACAAACAAGCAGAAAAGGACGCACCATAGACCGAGAAGTCATCCATAAACACTTCTACCATCTCCTCTATTAGATCAGAGAAGATCCACATCATACACTGCTGAAACGTAGCCGGTGCGGTACACAACCCGAATGGCATTCTTCGATATGCGAAGGTGCCATAAGGGCATGTAAAGGTCGTCTTCTCTTGATCGTTTGGATGGATTGGTTTTTGAATGAAACTGTTATAACCATCGAGAAAACAATAGTAAGGGTGATTAGCAAGTCTCTCAAGCATTTGATCAATAAAAGGCAAAGGGAAATGGTATTTCCTAGTCGCAAGGTTAAGTTTCCTATAATCAATACACATCCTATGACCAGTGATGGTTCTAGTAGGAATAAGCTCATCCTTTTCATTCCTTATGACCGTGATCCCTCCCTTCTTAGGCACCACGTGTACAGGAGAAACCCACGTGCTGTCACTTATGGGATAGATCACGTCAGCCTCTAAAAGCTTAAGGATTTCTTGCTTAACAACCTCTTTCAAATTAGGATTCAAACGCCTTTGATGTTCTATAGAAGAGGCGTTCTCATTATCCAAGTGAATCCTATGAGTGCAAAGCATTGGTGAAAGGCCCTTGATGTCACTTAAAGAGTACCCAATGGCCTTCCTATACTTTCTTAGCTCAGTCAGGAGCGAGTGCAACTCATCATCACTAAGGTTTTCATTCACAATCACGGGATATGTGTTATTAGCCCCTAAGAAAGCATACCTTAGCCCTTTTGGGAGCTCCTTAAGGTCCACCTTTGGGGCTAACAGCTCACTCCAGTCATCCTCGTGGCTGTTGTTGTTGCTTTCCTCCTTGGAACTCTCCCTTGAACCTGAGGTATGGCCCTTTAGACTGCTTTCCTCCATCGCTATCCCTTATGAAATTGAGTCCTCCGGTCGATTCTCCTCTCGATGTCGTCTAGATCGAGCCATTTCGCTCGATTCACTTACTCGATTTGATGTGGATCGAGTAAGGGATCGAGACGCTGGGTCGATCTCTTGATTGGACCCCAAAATGATCGGGAGGTCTCCCTCGATCGTCGACTCGATTGTTTTTCCTGATCGAGCATTCTTCTCGATCTGTCCGTCGATTGTTGCACCGGATCGAGTTGTGTTCTCGATTTCCTTGTCGATCTGACTCCTGGATCGAGTGATAGCGTTGATCTCGGGGTCGATCTCTAGGCAGCAACTTTCTTCCTTCTTGACAATCTTCCTAGAATCCAGCAGGTTGACGTACTCCTGGGTCCTCTGGTCCACATAGCCAAACTCCCCTGGCTCTTTAGTCAGTGCTAGCTTCAGATGGTCTTCTAGAGCCAGCTCTTCCAGCAACTCATCCGCTAAAGCATCCATCATTTCAATATAGAAAGCTTGCCCTTCAATGGTCGGCTTCTTCAGAACCTCATTGATGTCGAAGTCAAGCCTTATCTCCTTTCCCAAATGCAAGGCAATCTTCCCATTCTTCACATCTATGATAGCCCCGGCGGTTGCAAGGAATGGTCTCCCTAAGATGAGTGGATCTTTAGGCTCTTCATCAATCTCCAACACAACAAAGTCCGTAGGCACGTTCACACCACTGATTCGCACCGGTAAATCTTCAAGCAGCCCCACTGGTAGCCTCACACTCCTATCAGCCAGTACCAACGAGATCCGACAGTCTTTGAAATGAGTAAAACCAAGCTTCTTAGCCACATAGTGAGGCATCAGGTTTATACTAGCTCCGAGATCACATAAGCAACTCTTGAACTCTAGAGGGCCTAATGCGCAGGGTATAGTGAAACTTCCAGGGTCTCCCAACTTCTTAGGGACTATCTCCTTATGTATCACAGCACTACACTCTTCACTTAGAACAAGTACCTCCTTGCTTTCCTTGTTCTTCTTCACGAGTGTCTTTGAAGAATTTGGCGCATTTAGGCATCATTGCAAGGCAGCCAACGAGAGGTAGTTTGATCTCCACGTCCTTAAGATGCTTCTCAAAGAGGATTCTATGCTTCTTTATGAGTTGCTTCTTGAAGCGGCCAGGAAAAGGCAGCTTAGGTACATAAGGTGGAGGCACATAAGCATTCTTCTCCTTAGTGGTTTGCTCAGCTTTCTTCTCAGCAACTGCTTTGTCTCCTCTTCTTGGCCCTTGGATCCAAACGTTGTCAAAGTTAATCTCATCATCATCAGCCGAAGGTTTACCCTCCCCCTCTTGAATTACAATGTCCTCGTTGTTCTTGTTAGAGACCGGAGGTTCGAGCTCTTTGCCGCTTCTCAACGTTATGGCATTAGCATACTCCTTGGGATTCTGCTCACACTTTCCCGGAAGACTGTTCTGACCTCTCGTACTCGCTTTCCCTTTCTCTAGCTGCTTGATCTTGTTGTTTAAGTTGGTGATCTTAGTGGAGAAGTCAGTGAGAGACGAGTCTAGACGAGTGTTCATCTCGGCGAACTTCTGGTTTGTAGAGGCTTGCCCTTCTATTAGCTGTTGAAACATTGCTTGAACCGGATCAACTTGTTGTTGCATCGGTTGTTGCTGCTGAGGTGCAAAGCCCAGAGGGTAGTTAGGTGTATAACCCTTGTTATTTTGATGTTGCCCTTGGAAGTTGTTCTGCCCTTGACCTTGGAAACCACCACTCGGTTGAAAACCTTTGTTGTAAGGGATGAAAGGTTTTGCTTGCTGAGCAGGGTACACTTGATCTTTAGGGTTTGCTACGTTGGTTCTTTGGTAAGAGAGGTTGTTGTTCTGGTAGCCTTGGTTGTAGCCTTGAGATTGGTAGTTGTTCTGTCCCGCCACCCAATTGGCTTCTTCTTGGCTCAACTCTAACTCCTCTTGGTTCTCGTCAGCTTCACCAACAAAGTGAACATGCTTCTGATTGACTAACACCAGCTTATCTATCTTCTCATGCAAAGATTTGAGCTCCTTCTTGTGAGACTCTAACTCTGATCCTCTTGGTGCACGGTCATAATCCTCAGCGTAATTGCCATCACTCAATGCCAAGTTTTCTATCAGCTCCATACCCTCTTCTACCTCCTGACCGAGGAAGTTCCCTTTGCTAGCTGTGTCAAGCAACAACCTGATCTTTGGTGAAGCTCCACGGTATATGGTACTGAGTAGTGTCTCCTCGCTGAACCCGTGATGAGGACATTGGATCATGTAGTCTTTGAAACGTTCCATTGCCTCGTTGAATGTCTCATTGTTCCTTTGAGTGAAGCCGCTGATTTCGCTTCTCAACCGTGCTGTCCTGGTGCTTGAGAAGAACTTTGAGAGAAAAGCCTTCTTACACTCGGCCCATGATGTGATGGTGCCTTGTGGGAGGGTCTTCTCCCAATGTCTGGCTTTGTCTCCGAGTGAAAAGGGGAAGAGACGCAGCTTGAAAGCATCTTCGGATATGCCATTGATCTTTATCATCCCACATACTTGCTCGAAGTTGTCTAGGTGCTCCAAGGGGTCTTCCATTGCTAAGCCGTGGAACTTGTTGTTTTGCATCATTGAGATGAAACCTTGCTTTATCTCGAAGTTATTGTTTTGTACAGGAGAAGGAGTGATCCCGAACCTATTGTGATGAGTGTTGGGAGCATCTCTGGCTCCTATGATCCTTGGGGGTCTAGCCGCGTGTTGGGGGTTTCCATTGCCCCGTCCTGCTGCCCCGTGAGCTGGAGGGGGTCCTTCTGGATGCTCGTGTTCAGCCATAGTTTCAAAGTCAACCAAACCGTGCTGAACAATCTCTTCAAAGGCTCTTGTTTGTTCTCTGACTCTCCTTTGTCGTGAGTGACCAAGTTGATGAATGTTGTCTAAGGGTTGTAGTAGATTGTTGTCTCCCCTTGTACGAAGATTCATGTACCTGAAAACACACGTTTGAGAGTAGAAAGATTAGTAACTTGAAAAGGTAAAGACTTAGTCTTTGCTAAGTCAACAATCTCTATGTTCTCTAAACAGTCCTAGGATGGCAACGGCGCCATTTGATAAACACTTTTTTGAGCAAGGGTTAAATTGCAGTGAGGATATCAAACTCAAATGCAAGACATGTTGTAGTACAGCAAGCAAGTGAGAGTCAATCCATGCCTAGGATGATAGAGAATGCACAGAGAATACAACGACTAATGCAAATCTAAGCGAAATGAGATGATTCATGGGAAAATCTCTAAAAATTAGATGCAGCAACTTAAATGGAATGAAACCTATTTTAAAAATACAAGAAAAGAAGAAAATACCACGAGAAATAAACAGAATAATTAAAGGAGAAAGCTTCGAATTATTAAAATTCGACTAGTGGATCGACCATGAGATCGATCACTAGATCGAGCAGTAACAATCGATCTCGTCTAAAAATGCAAGAACAGTAAATCTAAGGGTGTGATCTTCCGAGGCTCCTGGATCCTGTCAAGGTAAGGAACCTCTCGGATCATGAAGCTCTTGGCGTGAGAGTCTTCAAGCATTAAGCTTTCAACACCTTAGAAGAGATAGCCTTTAAAACGTTTAGAAAACAAACCAAGATCGAACCTTTTCTACCCCTTAATCCTCTCAACCCCAAACCCAAAGTAAAATACTCGCTATACATAGAGTAAATCAAGCAAAGCAGAAGAGACGAGACGATAAACATGAAAGAAAAACTGGATTAAACGATAAAGATTCGAATACAAAAGCTTCAAAAGAAAAACGAGTTCAACAATGGTGTTCTTCGTTAAAACGAGAGAGAAAACATCAAAGAAATGATAAGGATCTAAAAGTTATTGAAAAAGCATCTCGCCGCCTTGCCTAAAATGCCCAAACAAGCCAATGGTCCCCCCTTCGCTAACAGCCAAAAACGGTTGAAAGGACAGAAATCGACCACTGGATCGAGTGGTTCTCTCGATCATATTCAGACATCGTGTCTTCGGCTCGATCTGGGTCTCGATCTTCATCGGCGAATCGGGTGTTGCATCCGATCTCGGTATCGATCTTCGGGTGGATCGAGTGGTGTACTCGATCTGGCTCTCGCTCTGCATGGCGTCATTTACGTCCGTACCGATTGATCGATTGCTTCACTCGATCTCCGTCTCGATCTTCTGGTCGATCAACTCCTAGATCGACCGACCATGCTCGATCTGCTCCTCAATCACTGGTCCTTAGCATATTTTCGAGCTCCCACGAACTGCTACATCAGCCTCCACACGCCCATGAACCTCCATGACTCCAAAGCAGCCAGAAACAACCTGAATGTGATGCAACATGCAAGGAAAATGCATATGCTGATGCAAGAATGCTCTAGGACCCTAAGTGATGCAATCTAACCTAAAACATGATACAAATGCATGAAAAACTAACTAATGAGTATGCAAAATGTATGCAATATGCAATAACATCAACTCCCCCAAACTTACTTCTTGCTTGCCCTCAAGCAACAAAAAACAAGTAAGGAAGAGAGGTTTTTAGGAAAATCAAAGGGGTTTTAAACTTTTCGCAAAGGTGCCTTTCAAATGGATCATCTCAATGTCCTAGTTAACAGTTCTAAAATGCTATGCTTACACTCATACTCCAAAGAACTTAGCCATACTCATCACACAAAGAAATTCAAATCATGACTCTCCTATTCCTAACAATCAAAGAAACTCATCCTTTAACATTCATTAACATTCGAACCATGAATCAAACTTATGCACTTTAAAGCAAAACACATTTGGCTAAGGGTTATGGTTATGAGCATAGAATGATCTCATTTGAAAAGGGTTTATAATCATAACAAGGGTTTCTCTCAAAAATGGTTTGAACTTATGCATAATGCTAAAGGTAAAGATAATTTATGCATACATGATTAGATTCTCATCTACCCATGTAAACTATCAAAAGATCCTATACCCCTCTCATTTAAGAAATTTAATCCTCACTCACCACTTAAGAGTCTACCCTTTTTCTCACACTTAGCAATCCCCAATTCAAAATAAAGACATTTTTAAACTTTTTAGGCTAGTGAAAAAGTTTTGAAAAATACTTTTGCTCTTAGAAATTTCTTATTAGTAGCTCTTTTATTATTATTATTTTTTTTTTCTTTTCATTTTTCCTTATTTGGCACTTAGGCTCTTTTTATTTCTTTTTCTTTTCTTTTTCTCTTTTTTATTTTTATTTTTACTTATTATGAGAGAGCTACTTTCTGAAATTAGAGCATACTTAGTTTTAAAAGCAAACCTTTCACTTAAAACCTCATTTCTTTCCTTAAAACACAAACTCTTTGAAACCGAAACAATTAGACAAGAAAGCAACCCCAATGATCCCCCAAACTTATCCTAAGCCTACACCTAGCTTCAAAATGCAAAGCTAGCAACAATATGAAAACCAAATCATGTCGCCTAAACCTAACACTTTATGCCAAGTTCAAACCGAAAGTAAGGCCTCACAAAGATGTCACACAAGAACATTTGGCTTCAAAGGAGGGTAAGGTTCAAGGAGGGAGTTCTACTTAGGCTCACAAAGAGTGGTAAAAAGGAAGAAGAGAGCCTAAATATTTTAAAACCATGTGTTCATTTTCAAATGCATAAGAATGATAATTAGAGTTTCAAATTAAGGTTTTCACTTAGTAGGATGAGTTTCAAATCATGAGAGTTCAATTCAAGCCACGAAAATTCTAACTAGTGATCCAAGCATGGTTAGAACTTACTTTCAAAGCATAAACAAAGCATAAGAGAACTACCAACTAGGGCATTGAAATGATTCATAAGTAAAAACACCTTTTTAAGAAATTCTAACCCCTTATGCAAAATGCAAACAACCTAGGTGATATGAGAAACTCTAGACTCAATCCTAACATGTTTTTAAAAAGATGAATGCAACTACATGAATCTTTGAAAAAAATTTAAACATTTTACCAATTTTTCATGACCTAAGACTCAAGGATGCAAAAAGGAAAATAAGATCAAAGAACACAAGATTAAATCACACATGTACTCCCCCAAACTTGCTTGACACCGTCCCGGTGGCAAACTCATCCGAAGGAACATCAAAACACAATGCAAGAAACAAATATGAGCGGTTATATACAATGGAAGAAGGTTGTTTACCTCTGGTCTAGGCTCGGCTGGAACTTGAGGATGTTCCAGAGGAGCTAGAGATCGTTGCTTTGCCTTTGTCAGCTGGTTCTTGGAGAGAATGGCGCGCCGGCTGAATGTTGTCTCCTTGGGTCTCGCGGATCACAACTCCTCCGGTTGAGAGCCTTCTCTTCTCGGGTTGTTGCATCTCTTGGCTTGCAGCTGGCTTAGGCTGGCCTCCCTGAAGTGCTTTAACTTTCTTCCCAAGCTTCTTCAGCATCTTCCCTTGCCACTTGTTAATCTTCCTTTGCATCTCTACCACCGATGCTAGGAACTTCTCGGTTTTTGTCCTCGGTTCAATGTTCAGCTTGGGAAGTGTGTAAGCCTCGGGCATCTCGTCTTCCGTGCCTGGAGACTCTGACCTTTGACGTGGGGCAATGGCTGAAGCAGGCGGTCCTCCTAAAGGGTCAAAGCATTCTTCCTCCGTGGGTAAGAACTCGATGTTCCCAACACCAAGCAGCTAGGTTTCATCTTTGTTGGGGAGGATGCACACTCTCTTCTTGTCTTCGTCATCTATGAAGAGGTAGGCATAGAACCCTTCTGCTGGCGTGCGTCCCAAGCTATCAGTATTCCTCAGGTATGCTTCATCCATGAAAGCTCTGTTTGGAACGTGAGCAAAGTCATGAATGGGCACACCGGCTTGCACGAACAAAAGAGTAAGGAAGCCGCCAATGTAGGAGGAGGTTGCCTTGCACCGTAAGGCATAAGCCTTGTACTTCATCAGGGAAGCCGCGAGCACACAGCCGTAGTTCACCTCATCGCCGAGTTCATCTTCTATGGGCTCTTCATTCGCATCCGGATCAGACAACAAGTGCTTCACACCTTGGAACAGGAAGCACAGCTCTGTCTTCGTGACAGTAGGAGCAACAGACCTTCCACTGAACGAGTTGGCAATCAGCTTCAGAGTATACCTCAGCACCGGACTCCTAACTCGCTTGATCTTGGCGGTGTTGGCTTTGTAGTCTTCATTGCTGATCAGGTCCCAAAACTCGTCGGCTTTCTTGAAGGCTGGGAACTCGACCTTGTGTGCATCAGCGTTGAGACCGTAGGCTTGGCATAGCTCAGGGATGGATAGTGTATAGGCTTGATGTCCGACTTTGAAGTAGAGGCGGCCTTGAAAAGGGACGGGTGCACTAGGATTCTCATACCGGAACTCCAAGGTGGCTAGGAAGTCTATTGTCACTTCAGGAATGGTTGGGCAATCCATCCGTGACAAACACCTCAAGCCAATGTTCTTGAGGAGTTGATCGAAATCCCCAAGAATCCTGAGCCTAGACAAAAGCTCTCGATCAGCAAACTTTGTGGGTTCAAACCGGAGCCTCTCCAGCCTCTTCTTATCCCTCTTCTCATCTTTACTCCACCGGACCCTCTCTTGAGCTACCACTTCTTGTCCTTCTCCTTCTTGTGCTTGCTCCTCTCTTGTTCTCTTTGGTGCCATGGTTCCTGAAACAAATTCTAAAGATAATGATAAGCAAGCGGCGATTTGATGAGAATGAGAGAAGAGAAGGAGAGAATTTATAATAACTACCCTAGAAATTTGGGGAATAAATAAAAATCATAGCTAAATAAAAGGAAATCAAATCTTTAGATACTGAAAAATCTGGAATTATTCCATTTAAAAGGAAATCATAGCTAGTTTTAAAAATTCAAAACCAATGCTATATTCTAAAACAAGATCTTGCGGATTTAAAGGAGATTTTCTTAAATAAAATCATTAAATTTGAAAATACCTTTGCAAGAAGTTTAGAATATCTTTGCTAGCGTTTGAAAATTTAAACTCTCACTCTCTTTGTTTAAAAATCTCGAGCAAACAGGAATGAGAGGGTGAGAGGTAGTTTGAAATATTTAAAGACTTTAGCAAAACCAAAACAATGGGAGGTCAAAGTGGTTTCTGACAAAGTCTTGGTCAAGGCACATCTTTCATGGTCAAAGATGCTTGCCTTGACCAAGTTTTGAATTTAAAAATTGGAGGGAAAGGAGTAAAGGAGGGAAAGAAAATTGTTACCTCGGCATGAGATCGAGTCCATTTGGTCGATCTAGGACTCGATCTCATGCCCAAAATGGCTTAGATCGAGAGGGTTACTCGATTTGAGACTCGATTCATAGTGAATCGAGTCCTGGATCGATTGGCTCTCTCGATCATTGAGATGTTGGCTCCTCGGCTAAGTCCTCATGATCGAGCTATATCCTTGATTTAGGGGTCGATTTGGCATAGATAGAGTGATGGATCGAGTCGAGTGATCGATCAGTTTTCAACAGATTTTCCCGAGAGAAATTAGATCGGTCGATCCGATTTGGATCGATCGATCCTTTTTCGGCAAGGTCGATCTTGTCACTCGTTCTCGTCTAGATCGACTGGCTCCTCTCGATTCACTGACTCGATCTAGCAAAGATCGAGCCAGAATCAGTCGATCTAGCACTCGATCTTTAGCCTTATTCTAACCCCTATTGCCTCTTTAAGACCTCAAAGTCAAGGTTTAGACTCCTTATACCTGTTCCTACACACTTACAAAATAAAAGCATAAAACTGAAAGGGAAATAGAGCAGAAGTATGTACAAGATAAACTTGGGAATGCCTCCCAAGTGCGCTTTCTTTAACGTCTTTAGCTAGACCTTACTTGGTCTAAGCGGATGGTGGGTCTTGGAGAAGCACCGAGGTACTCTCCTTGTCAAAGCTGTCTGCCAAGTAGGGCTTGACTCTGTGTCCGTTGACGGTGAAGGCACTGCCACTTTTTTCCATCAGAGTAACAGCTCCATACGGCAAGACCTCTTGAATCACAAACGGTCCGCTCCATCTTGATTTCAGCTTCCACGGGAAGAGCTTGAGCCTCGAGTTGCACAGAAACACCAGTCCTCCTTCCTTAAGCTCCTTGGCAACCAACTTCTTATCATGAGCCTCCTTAGTCCGCTCCTTGTATATCCGAGAGCTCTCGTAAGCATTCAGCCTCAACTCGTCCAGTTCGTGTAGCTGAATAAGGCGCCTCTCCTGAGCCGTCTTGAGATCAAAGTTCAGCCTCTTCACAGCCCACAATGCACGGTGTTCCAGCTCAGCCGGGAGGTGACAGCCCTTGCCATAGAGTAAGGTGAAAGGAGTTGTACCAATCGGCGTCTTGAAGGCGGTACGGTAGGCCCAAAGAGCGTCATCCAGCTTCACTGACCAGTCTTTCCTTGTTGCTCCGACAGTCTTCTCCAGAATAGCTTTAATTTGCCTGTTGGAGACCTCCACTTGACCGCTTGTTTGAGGATGATACGGTGTAGCCACCTTATGCTTAACCCCATACTTTCTCAAGAGGCTCTCAAAGACCTTGTTTATAAAGTGGCTTCCTCCATCACTTATAACAACCTTGGGTACCCCAAACCTTGGGAAGATGATACTCTTGAACAGCTTGATCACAACTTTAGAGTAATTTGTAGGGGAAGCAACAGCCTCAACCCATTTAGAGACATAATCCACAGCTACTAAGATGTATTTGTTGCCGTATGAAGAGGGAAAAGGCCCTATGAAGTCAATCCCCCACGCATCGAACACGTCAACCTCGAATATAGGAACTTGAGGCATTTCGTTCCTCTTGGTTATATTCCCTGCTCGCTGACATGCCTCACAGCTCTTCACAAACTCGTGTGCATCTTTAAAAATGGACGGCCACCAGAAACCGGCTTGCAACACTTTCGTGGCTCTCTTGAATGAGGCGAAGTGTCCTCCGTAGGAAGAGCCATGGCAATGATAGAGGATGTCCCTGGCTTCTTCATTTGTAACACATCTCCGGTACAAGCTGTCTACTCCTCTTTTGTATAGGTAAGGCTCGTCCCAAAAGTAGTCACTAGCCTCCCTCAAAAACCGCTTCTTGTGGTAGCTGTTAAGATGTGTTGGCTCCTCACCACACGCTAGGTAGTTCACCACGTCAGCATACCACGGTAGATACTCCTCTTTAAAACTCAACACTTCCTCAAACCTTCCTTATAGCTTCCCACAAACGGCAGTAGTAATCGCCATAAGCTGCTCTTCTGGAAGGGAGTCATCTAAAGGGAGAGACTCGTTGATCCTTAGCCTTGAGAGGTGGTCAGCTACTCCATTTTCTATCCCTTTCTTGTCTTTAATCTCCATGTCAAACTCCTGGAGTAACAGAATCCATCTTAAGAGGCGAGGCTTAGTATCTTTCTTCGAGTAGATGTATCGTAGGGCGGCGTGATCCGTGTGTACAATAGCCTTGGAACCAACGAGATATGATCTGAACTTCTCAAAGGCGAAGACTACTGCAAGCAGCTCCTTCTCCGTAGTGGTGTATCGTGATTGCGTGTCATCCAAGGTCCTTGAAGCGTAGTAGATCACATGTAGCTTCTTGTCTTTCTTCTGACCAAGGACGGCTCATACGGCGTAGTCACTAGCATCACACATGATCTCAAAGGGAAGAGACCAGTCTGGTGCTTGGACTATAAGGGCTGATGTAAGGGCTTCCTTGATGGTCACGAAAGCCTTCAAACACTCCTCATCGAATACAAACTCAGCTTCCTTGCACAACAGCCGTGTAAGAGGGCGAGCAATCTTGGAGAAATCCTTGATGAAACGCCTATAAAACCCTGCGTGCCCCAAGAAGCTTCTGATCCCTTTAACATTAACCGGCGGCTCTAGACCCATCATGACCTCCACCTTAGCCTGATCAACCTCAATGCCCTTCTCTGAAATCTTGTGACCGAGCACTATCCCTTCCTTAACCATGAAGTGGCATTTCTCCCAGTTCAGCACCAGGTTTGTCTCCTCACAACGTTTAAGTACCCTGCAAAGATTCAACAAACAAGCAGGAAAGGACGCACCATACACAAAGAAATCGTCCATGAACACCTCTACCATTTCCTTTATAAGATCAGAGAAGATAGACATCATACACCGCTGAAAGGTAGCCGATGCATTACACAATCCAAACGGCATCCTTCGATATGCAAAGGTACCGTAGGGACATGTGAAAGTCGTCTTCTCCTGATCTTTTGGGTGGATAGGAATTTGAAAGAAACCACTATACCCATCGAGAAAACAGTAGTAAGGATGATTTGCGAGTCTCTCAAGCATTTGATCAATAAAAGGCAAGGGGAAATGGTCTTTTCTAGTCGCAAGGTTAAGTTTTCTATAGTCAATACACATTCTATGACCAGTAATAGTCCTAGTAGGTATAAGTTCATCCTTTTCATTCCTTATGACCGTGATCCCTCCCTTCTTAGGCACCACGTGTACAGGGGAAACCCACGTGCTGTCACTTATGGGATAGATCACGTCAGCCTCTAAAAGCTTAAGGATTTCCTTCTTAACAACCTCTTTCAAGTTAGGATTCAAACGCCTTTGATGTTCTACAGAAGTGGCGTTCTCATTATCCAAGTGAATCCTATGAGTGCAAAGCATTGGTGAAAGGCCCTTGATGTCACTTAAAGAGTACCCAATGGCCTTCCTATACTTTCTCAGCTCAGTTAGGAGCGAGTGCAACTCATCATCACTAAGGTTTTCGTTCACAATCACGGGATAGGTGTCATTAGGCCCTAAGAGCCCTTTTGGGAGCTCCTTTAGGTCCACCTTTGGGGCTAACAGCTCACTCCAGTCATCCTCGTGGCTGTTGTTGTTGCTTTCCTCCTTGGAACTCTCCCTTAAACTCGAGGCATGGCCCTTCAGACTGCTTTCCTCCATCGCTATCCCTTCTGAGATCGAGTCCTCTGGTCGATTCTCCTCTCGATGTTGTCTAGATCGAGCCATTTCACTCGATTCACTTACTCGATTTGATATGGATCGAGTAAGGGATCGAGACGCTGAGTCGATCTCTTGATTGGACTCCAAAATGATCGGGAGGTCTCTCTCGATCGTCGACTCGATTGTTTTCCCTGATCGGGCATCCTTCTCAATCTGTCCGTCGATTATTGCGCCGGATCGAGTTGTGCTCTCGATTGACTTGTCGATCTGTCCCCTGGATCGAGTGATAGCATCGATCTCGGGGTCGATCTCTAGGCAGCAACCTTCTTCATTCTTGATAATCCTCCTCGAATCCAGCAGGTTTACGTACTCTTGGGTTCTCTGGTCCACATAGCCGAACTCCCCTGGCTCCTTAGTGAGTGCTAGCTTCAGATGGTCTTCTAGAGCTAGCTCTTCCAGCAACTCATCCGCCAAAGCATCCATCGTTTCGATATAGAAAGCTTGTCCTTCAATGGTCGGCTTCTTTAGAACCTTGTTGATGTCAAAGTCTAGCCTGATCTCCTTCCCCAAATGCAAGGCAATCTTCCCATTCTTCACATCTATTATAGCCCCGACGGTTGCAAGGAACGGTCTCCCTAAGATGAGTGGGTCTTTAGGTTCCTCGTCCATCTCTAACACTACAAAGTCTGTAGGTACGTTCACACCACTGATTCGTACCGGTAAATCTTCAAGAAGCCCCACTGGTAACCTCACGCTTCTATCAGCCATCACCAATGAGATCCGACAGTCTTTAAACCGAGTGAAACCAAGCTTCTTAGCCACGGAGTGAGGCATCAAGTTTATGCTAGCCCCGAGATCACACAAGCAACTCTTGAACTCTAGAGGACCCAAAGCACAGGGTATAGTGAAGCTTCCAGGGTCTCCCAGCTTCTTAGGCACTATCTCCTTATGAATAACCGCACTACACTCTTCACTTAGTACAAGTACCTCTTTGCTTTCTTTGTTCTTCTTCACAAGGGTGTCCTTGAAAAACTTGGCGCACTTGGGCATCATAGCGAGACAGTCTACAAGAGGTAGCTTGATTTCCACGTCTTTTAGGTGCTTCTCAAACAAGATCCGGTGCTTCTCTATAAGCTGCTTTTTGAAACGACCGGGAAATGGCAACTTCGGTACGTAAGGTGAGGGCACGTAGTCATTCTTCTCCTTGGTGGTTAGCTCAGCTTTCTTCTCAGCGACCGCCTTATCTCCTCTCCTCGGCCCTTGGATCCAAACGTTGTCAAAGTTTATCTCATCATCATCAGCCAAAGGTTTACCCTCCCCCTCTTGAATTACAACGTCCTCGTTGTTCTTGGTAGAGACCGGAGGTTCGAGCTCTTTGCCGCTTCTCAACGTTATAGCATTGGTATACTCCTTGGGATTTTGCTCACACTTTCCCGGAAGACTGTACTGACCACTCGTGCTTGCTTTTCCCTTCTCCAGCTGCTTGATCTTGTTGTTTAGGTTGGTGATTTGAGTGGAGAAGTCGGTCAGAGATGAATCTAGCCGAGTGTTCATTTCAGCGAACTTCTGGTTGGTTGAAGCTTGCCCTTGTATTAGCTGTTGAAACATTGCTTGAACCGGATCAACTTGTTGTTGCATCGGTTGTTGTTGTTGAGGTGTAAAGCCCGGAGGGTAGTTAGGAGTATAACCCTTGTTGTGTTGTTGTTGCCCTTGGAAGTTGCTTTGCCCTTGACCTTGGAAACCACCACTCGGTTGAAAACCTTTGTTGTAAGGGATGAAAGGTTTAGCTTGTTGAGCAGGGTACACTTGATCTTTAGGGTTGGCTACATTGGTGCTTCTGTAAGAGAGGTTGTTGTTTTGGTAGCCTTGGTTGTAGCCTTGAGACTTGTTGTTGTTCTGTCCGGCTACCCAATTTGCTTCTTCTTGGCTTAGCTCTAACTCCTCTTGGTTTTCATCAGCTTCACCAACAAAGTGAACATGCTTCTGATTAGCTAATACCAACTTGTCAATCTTCTCATGCAACGATTTGAGCTCCTTCTTGTGAGACTCTAACTCTGATCCTCTCGGTGCTCGGTCATAATCCTCGGCATAGTTTCCATCACGCCAGGTTTTCTATCAGCTCCATACCCTCTTCTACCTCTTGACCGAGGAAGTTCCCTTTGCTAGCTGTATCAAGCAACAACCGGATCTTTGGTGAAGCTCCACGGTATATGGTACTGAGTAGTGTCTCCTCGCTGAACCCGTGATGAGGACATTGGATCGTGTAATCTTTGAAACGCTCCATTGCCTCGTTGAATGTCTCGTTGTTCCTTTGAGTGAAACCACTGATTTCGCTTCTCAACCAAGCTGTCCTGGTGCTTGAGAAGAACTTTGAGAGAAAGGCCTTCTTACACTCAGCCCATGATGTGATGGTGCCTTGTGGGAGGGTCTTCTCCCAGTGTCTAGCTTTGTCTCCGAGTGAAAAGGGGAATAGACACAGCTTGAAAGCATCTTCGGATATGCCATTGATCTTGATCATCCCACATACTTGCTCGAATTGTCTAGGTGCTCCAAGGGGTCTTCCATTGCTAAGCCGTGGAACTTGTTGTTTTGCACCATGGAGATGAAACCTGGCTTGATCTCGAAGTTATTGTTTTGTACCGGAGGAGGAGTGATCCCAAACCTATTGTGGTGGGTATTGGGAGCATCTCCGGCTCCTATGATCCTCGGTGGTCTAGCCGCGTGTTGGGGGTTTCCATTGCCCCGTCCTGCTGGAGGAGGTCCTTCTGGATGCTCGTGTTCAGCCATGTCTTCAAAGTTAACCAAGCCGTGCTGAACAATCTCCTCAAAGGCTCTTGTTTGCTCCCTGACTCTCCTTTGCCGTGAGTGACCAAGTTGATGAATGTTGTCTAAGGGTTGTAGAAGATTGTTGTCTCCCCTTGAACGAAGATTCATGTACCTGAAAACACACGTTTGAGAGTAGATGTATTAGTAACTTGAAAAAGGTAAAGACTTAGTCTTTGCTAAGACCCAAATCTCTATGTTCTCTAAACACTCCTAGAATGGCAACGGCGCCATTTGATAAACGTTTTTCTTATGCTCGTGTTATGCAGCAGAGATGTTATCAAAACTCTAATGCACGCAATGTTGTAGTAACGCAAGCAGGAGAGTGTCAATCCACTTCTAGGAGATAGAGAATGCACAGAGAATGCAAGGTCCTAAGCAAATCTAAGCAAAAATGAGACAGTTTATGGGAAAATATCAAAGAACTAGATGTAGCAACCTAAACAGAGTGAAACCTATTTTAAAAATACTAGAAAGGAAGCAACTACCACGAGAAACAAACAGATTAATTAAAGGAAAGAGCTTCGAATTGTTAAAATTTGACTAGTGGATCGACCACAAGATCGACCACTAGATCGAGCAGTAACAATCGATCTCGTCTAAAACCGTAAGAACAACAAATCTAATGACCAGGATGCAATCAGATAACAAGCGACAGATGAAAATAGACTTAGAGATTCTAAAAGAAAGGGCCTAGGGTTGAGATTCATGTAAAGGGTTTCAAAGGATCGATCTTGGGTTTGAAACTTTAGATCGACTCACTTAGTGAGGATCTCTAAGCCTTGAAAACAAAACAAGATCTATCCGTGGCTTTCAGTATAGATCACTCTTTCATCTTCTCCTCCAAACCCATGGCTTTTGGTGGAAAGAGAGGTCGAAAGGCAAGGAAAACAGATTTCAAGCAATGGCTTAACTAGTCCCCCAAACTTCCATGGGTTTTGGGAAGGGGTAACTAGTCTCTAAGGTGTGATCTTCCGAGGCTCCTGGATCCTGTCAAGGTAAGGAACCTCTCGGATCATGAAGCTCTTGGCGTGAGAGTCTTCAAGCATTAAGCTTTCAACACCTTAGAAGAGATAGCCTTTAAAACGTTTAGAAAATAAACCAAGATTGAACCTTTTCTACCCCTTAATCCTCTCAACCCCGAACCCAAAGTAAACTACTCGCTACACATAGAGTAAATCAAGCAAAGCAGAAGAGACGAGACGTTAAACATGAAAGTAAAACTGGATTAAACGATAAAGATTCGAATACAAAAGCTTCAAAAGAAAAAACGAGTTCAACAATGGTGTTCTTCATTAAAACGAGAGAGAAAACATCAAAGAAAGGATAAGGATCTAAAAGTTATTGAAAAAGCATCTCGCTGCCTTGCCTAAATTGCCCAAACAAGCCAATGGTCCCCCCTTCGCTAACAGCCAAAAACGGTTGAAAGGACAGAAATTGACCACTGGATCGAGTGGTTCTCTCGATCATATTCAGACATCGTGTCTTCGGCTCGATCTGGGTCTCGATCTTCATCGGCGAATCGGGTGTTGCATCCGATCTCAGTATCGATCTTCGGGTGGATCGAGTGGTGCACTCGATCTGGCTCTCGCTCTGCATGGCGTCATTTACGTCCGTACCGATTGATCGATTGCTTCACTCGATCTCCGTCTCGATCTTCTTGTCGATCAACTCCTAGATCGACCGGCCATGCTCGATCTGCTCCTCGATCACTGGTCCTTAGCATATTTCCGAGCTCCCACGAACTGCTACATCAGCCTCCACACGCCCACGAACCTTCATGACTCCAAAGCAGCCAGAAACAACCTGAATGTGATGCAAAATGCAAGGAAAATGCATATGCTGATGCAAGAATGCTCTAGGACCCTAAGTGATGCCATCTAACCTAAAACATGATACAAATGCATGAAAAACTAACTAATGAGTATGCAAAATGTATGCAATATGCAATAACATCAGGATCTCAGCTCGGAGATGGAGCGCCTGTCCTTGGCGGTTGTGGACAGCCAGTGGGATTTGGAGGCGCGTAACTTGGAAGTGGAAACACTCCGCCAAACCCTTAAAGTCCACTGAGGGTTCGCACTTGGGGGCGAAGTGGACTTGGCGCTGATGGCCGCTGAGGCTTTCTTGACGAGCCAAACTACGATCTGCATGCTTAGACGGAAGCTCGAGAAAGAGAGGCGACACAACAGGCCACGGGGACCAGATACTTCTGAGGTGGCTGGAGGCGCTATAGGCGCAGGCCCTTCTTTGCCGGTGGGGCCTTCGCGTCTGCCGGATTTTTAATTTATTTTTGCTTCGGGGACTCGTTTCCTTTGTAACTTTTATCTTCAAACTTGAACCGGTGGCCGCTTTGGCCTGTTTTCTTTTATGTAATGCACTTTATCTTATTTCGCCTAGCTTCATCTCTTGCACTTCTTACGTTTTACCCTGCGTTGCGGGCCCAGAGTCTCGGTTTCAAGGCCAATATGCGTAATGATCCTGAAGCTCCGAGACGGTTGAGTAAAACTATTCGGGAGCAAATTTCGAGGTGCCCCATAGGGATGTGTGATTCGTCGAGGTTGGAGCTGATCCTCCGAGTTCCGTCCTCTAAGGGAAAAGCTGCGAGTCGTCGTTCCGGGGTGGAATCTTCCTGTCTCGATGCGGTGGGGTGAATATCGGATTCAGTCTATGTGAGCACTTAAACAAATGCCAGGCGAGCCTTCGGGAAGACCGGAAGGGGGTTTCCCTCCCAAAGGTTCTCCGACGCCCAAGTTAGTGGACATCCTATCGGGAACAAGTACTCGGGAGGGGAGTTTTCTATGGGCTAGTCGTGAGAAGTCTCGTCCGGGGATCGAGGCTCCTATCTGATCAAGGGTGTTTTAAAGGGGGTTTCTACTCGTCAAAAGAGAAAACGAAGTGGCTACAAAGGCGAGGTTCTGAGTCAGGGATAACTTAACCTGGTAGGCATTTACTCGGGAAGAACCAGAAGTTCGCCTGTGATCCTGCTGTTTGGTCAGGGCGACTGCCTTAGACGAAGCTTTCTTTTTATTTTTATCTTTTCTTCTCTCCCTCTCTTGCCTCACCCGCCCCTCTTTTTGGAAGTGTTTGCCTCCTATTTATACTCGTGATCCTCTTGTTCTGTCCCTTCCACGCGGCGCGTCCGGGAAGCAGGTGGGAGTAATGATTCTGGCGTGTTTGGGAAAATCTGCCAAATGCCCCGGTATAGTGCGCAGGAGTGGGTCGGTCGAGCTAGCGTGGCGTGTTTCAGCACTCGATGCAGTCTAGATCCACGTGGTGAGCTCTCTTTCGATCCAGTAAAATGGGTCTCAACAATATGCATAAAAACTTAACATTTACATAATGTATAAGAAAATTAATGAATAATTAAATATTACAACTAATTATGTCTATAAAAAATTATATATGTTTATATTTGCGGGCTAACCATAAATATTAAATAAATTATTATATATTTTAATATTTTTCAGTTTATTTAGTTGTTATATTTACACTTTTTATTTAAGAAAGTATTTTAAAATCTTGATTAATATTTTCTTATCTCCAATATCTGATATTGAAATGTATAATATTTTTTATTTAATTTATTTTTATTTTTTTATTATTCAATATTTACATAATGTTATTTGTAATACATAGTTAATAATGTATGAATAGATGATAATGGTTTTTCTTTACGGTCTAATGCAGCAGAGAACTTATCAAAACTCTAATGCATGCAACGTTGTAGTAAGGCAAGCAGAGAATGTCAATCCAGTTCTAGGTGATAGAGAATCCACAGAGAATGCAAGATCTAGGACAAATCTAAGTGAAACGAGACAGTTTGTTGAGAAAATCTTGAAAACTAATTGCAGCAACCTAAACAGAGTGAAACCTATTTTAAAAATACTAGAAAGCAAGCAGTTACCACGAGGAATAAACAGATAAATTAAAGGGAAGAGCTTCGAATTGTTAAAATTCGACTAGTGGATCGACCACAAGGTCGACCACTAGATCGAGAAGAAACGATCGATCTCGTCTAAAATCGTAAGAACAAGGAATCTAAAGACCAGGTAGCTATCAAGCGACAAGCAAAAGGTGATATGCGACGTAAATAAGTTAAAGAGAAGGGTTTCAGGGTCGAGATTCATATAAGGGGTTTCAAAGGTTGATCTTGGGTTTGAAACTTTAGATCGACTCACTTGGTGAGGGTCTCTAAGCCTCGAAAACAAAACAAGATCTATCAGTGGCTTTCGGTATAGATCACTCTTTCATCCTCTCCTCCAAACCCATGGCTTTTGGTGGAAAAAGAGGTTGAAAGGCAAGGAAAACAGATTTCGAACAATGGCTTAACTAGTCCCCCAAACTACCATGGCTTTTGGGAAGGGGTAACTAATCACTAAGGTGAGATCTTCCGAGGTCCCTGGATCCTGTCAAGGTAAGGGACCTCTCGGATCGTGAAGCTCTTGGCGTGAGAGTCATC
This sequence comes from Thlaspi arvense, assembly GCA_911865555.2. Classification (NCBI taxonomy): domain Eukaryota; kingdom Viridiplantae; phylum Streptophyta; class Magnoliopsida; order Brassicales; family Brassicaceae; genus Thlaspi; species Thlaspi arvense. Next base: position 28,069,933 of record OU466860.2, read on the forward strand.
AAGCATTAAGCTTTCATCACCTTAGAAGAGACAGATTTAAAACGTTTAGAAAACAAACCAAGATCGAACCTTTTCTACCCCTTAATCCTCTCAACCCTTAACCCTGAATGAACTACTCACTACACGTAAAGGAAATCAAGCAAAGACGAAGAGAAGAAACGATAAACATGAAAGATAAACTGGATTAAAAACGATAAAGATTCGAAAATACAAAAGCTTGCAACTGTTCTACAATGGTGTTCTTCAATGAAAACGAGAGAGAAAAACTAAAACCTGGGAGAGAAGGTAAAAATCTCAAAAGTTGTCGAAAAGTAGTCGCCACCTTTGCCAAAAATGCCAAAAACAGTCCAATGGTCCCCCCCGTCGCTAACAGCCAAAAACGGTTGAAAGGACAGAGATCGACCATTGGATCGAGTTGGTCTCTCGATCATATCCGGGCATCGTGTCTTCGGCTCGATCCGGGTCTCGATCTCCTTCGGCGAATCGAGTGTTGCATCCGATCTCGGTATCGATCTCCGGGAGGATCGAGTGGTGTACTCGATCCGGCTCTCGCTCTGCATGGCGTCATTTACGTCTGTACCGATGCATCGACTGCTTCACTCGATCTCCGTCTCGATCATTATCCTTGGATCGCCTAGTTGGCTCGATCTTCTGGTCGATCAACTCCTAGATCGACCGGCCATGCTCGATCTGCTCCTCGAGCACTGGTCCTTAGCATTTTCCCGAGCTTCCATGAACCGCTACATTGGTCTCCACACCTCCACGAACCTCCGTGTCTCCAAAGCAACCATAAACAACCTGGAATGGATGCAAAATGCAGAGAAAATGCAAATGCTGATGCAAGAATGCTCTAGGACTCTAAGTGATGCAAATCTAACCTAAAACATGATACAAATGCATGAAAAACTACATAATGAGCATGCGGAATGTATGTAAAATGCAATGACATCAACTCTCCCAAACTTACTTCTTGCTTGCCCTCAAGCAACAAAAAAAAACAAGTAAGGAAAAGAGGTTTTCAGAAATATCAAAGGGGTTTTAGACTTTTTGCAAAGGTGCCTTTCGAATAGATCATCTCAACGTCCTAGTTCTTAATTCTAGAATGCAGTGTACAAACTCTACTTCAAAGAACTTAGCCATATTCATCACATGTTGAATTTCAGATCATGACTCTCATATCCCAAACAATCCGAGAATCCTATCCTTTAACATTCAATTAATGATCAAACCGTGAATCACACTTATGCACTTGAAACATAATACATTTGGCTAAGGACAAGGTCATGAGACAAAGATGATCTCATTCAAGTGGGTGATTCAAACAATGGGTTATCTCAAAAAGAATCGAACTTATGCATAATGCTACAGGTAAAGACAATTGATGCATACATGACTAGACTCTCATCTACCCATATACACTAACAATGATCCTAAACCCCTCTCATTTTCTTTCTTTTCAAGCTCACTCACCCTTAGAAACTTCCCAAACAACAAGGCAATAAGCCAAGCATAACCCACAAACATAGAAAACAACTTTACTCTTCTTTAGTGGTGGTCGAACACAAATTTAAAGCTTTTAAAAACTTGGTAACTCTCTTCTCTTATTATTTTTTATTTTTTTTTTTCTTTTTTCTTTTTTTTTTTATTTTGGCCTTTGGCTCTTTTCTTTTTGATTCTCTCTTTTTATTATTATTTTTTTTTTTTTTTTTTGAGAGTCACCTTCTTTTCTTTTAAAAACTGAGCTTTCTTTTAAAATAGAACAAACCACCACTTAAAACCATGAGTCTTTATTTTCAAACCCCAAATCATTTCCTTTTTTAAACCGAAAACAAATAAGCAAAATTCCTTTTAACACCAATGAATCCTAGCCCCAAAACAAACCTAGAACTAGCTTCAAAATGCAAAGCTAGCATCAATATGAAAGCCTAATCATGTCGCCTAAACCTAACACTTTATGCCAAGTTCAATCTGGAAATAAGGCCTCACATCACACAAGAAAGATTTGGCTTGAAAGGAAGGCTAGGTTCAGGGTGTGGTGTTCTATTCAGACTTACAAAGAGTGGTAGAAAGGGGTAAGAAAGCCTGAATATGTATATGTGATCCATGTACTTCATTTCAAATGCACAAGTGTGATAATTCAAATTCAGATTAGGGTTTTCACTTAGTAGGAAAGGATTCAATTCAAGTATGTTCAACTTATGCCACGAAAATCAAAGCAAATGATCCAAGTATGGTTAGAACTTAACTTCAAGTTTGCACAAGCACTAAAGAACTACTAACTAGGATATTGAAGTGATGCATAAGTAAAACACCTTTTTAAGAAATTTTAACCTCTTGTGCAAATGCAATCAACCTAAGTGATATGAGAAATTCTAGACTCAATCCTACATGTTTTTAAAGAAATGAATGCAACTACATGAATTTTGAAAAAAATTTTAAAAATTTTACCAATTTTTCATGACTAAGACTCAAGGATACAAAAGAAAGATAAGATCAAAGAACACAAGATTAAATCACACAAGTACTCCCCCAAACTTGCTTGACACCGTCCCGGTGGCAAACTCATCCGAAGGAGCAATCAAACACAATGCAAGAAATAAGAGATGTGCGGTTATATACAATGGAAGAAGGTTGTTTACCTCTAGTCTAGGCTCGGCTGGAACTTGAGGATGTTCCAGAGGAGCTAGAGATTGTTGCCTTTCCTTTGTTGCCTGGTTCTTGTAGGGAGTGGCGCGCCGGTTGAATGTTGTCGCTTTGGGTCTCGCGGATCACAACTCCTCCGGTTGAGAGTCTCCTCTTCTCAGGTTGTTGTATCTCCTGGCTCGCAGCTGGCTTAGGCTGGCTTCCCTGAAGTTGTTTGACCTTCTTCCCCAGCTTCTTAAGCATCTTCCCTTGCCACTTGTTGATCTTCCGCTGCATCTCCACCACCGAGGCTAAGAACTTCTCGGTTTTGGTCCTCGGCTCAAAATCCAGCTTTGGCAATGTGTAAGCCTCGGGTATCTCATCCTCTGTCCCTAGAGATTCTGACCTTTGGCGCGGTTCAATGGCTGCAGCTGGCGGTCCTCCTAAAGGAGCAAAACACTCCTCCTCCGTCGGTAAGAACTCGATGTTCCCAACACCAAGTAGCTCCGTTTCATCCTTGTTGGGAAGAATGCACACTCGCTTCTTCTCCTCATCATCAATGAAGAGGTAAGCATAGAACCCCTCAGCTGGCGTGCGTCCCAAGCTATCAGTGTTTCTCATGTATGCTTCATCCATGAAGGCTCGGTTTGGGACGTGAGCAAAGTCATGGATGGGCACACCGGCTTGCACGAACAAGGGAGTAAGGAAGCCGCCAATGTAGGATGATGTTGCCTTGCACCGTAAGGCATAAGCCTTGTACTTTACCAGAAAAGCCACGAATACACAGCCGTAGTTCACTTCATCGCCGAGTTCATCTTCAATGGGATCTTCATTCTCATCCGGATCGGACACCAAATGCTTCAAACCTTGGAAAAGGAAGCACAGCTCCGTCTTCGTAACAGTAGGAGCAACTGACCTTCCACTGAATGTATTAGCAATCAGCTTCAAGGTATACCTCAGCACTGGACTCCTAACTCTCTTGATCTTGGCGGTGTTGGCTTTGTAGTCTTCGTTGCTGATTAGGTCCCAAAACTCGTCGGCTTTCTTGAAGGCAGGGAACTCCACCTTGTGTGCATCAGCCTTGAGACCGTAGGCTTGGCATAGCTCGGGGATGGATAGCGTGTAAGCTTGGCGGCCAACCTTGAAGTAGAGACGGCCTTGAGAAGGAACAGGAGCACTCGGATTCTCGTACCGGAACTCCAAGGTTGCAAGGAAATCAATTGTCACCTCGGGGATAGTAGGGCAGTCCATCCGCGACAAACATCTCAGACCGATGTTGTTGAGGAGTTGATCGAAGTCTCCAAGAAGCCCGAGCCTTGACAGAAGCCCTCGATCAGCAAACTTCATGGGTTCAAACCGGAGCCTCTCCAACCTCTTCTTATCCCTCTTCTCTTCTTTGCTCCACCGGACCCTCTCTTGAGCAACCACCTCTTAAGTTTCTCCTTCTTGTGCTTGCTCCTCTCTTGTTCTCTTTGGTGCCATTGCTCCTGAAAAACTTTCTAGAGAATGTTTAGCAAAGGGCGATTTGATGAGAATAAGAGGATAAGAGAAGAAGATTTATATAGACTACCCAAGAATTTTGGGGATCAAGCAAAAATATTAGCTAAATAAAAGGAAATCAAATCTTTGAGATACTGAAAATCCAGAATTTTTCCTAATACTTAGCTAATTTTAAAAATTCGAATCTGATCCTATATCCTAAAACAAGAACTTGCGATTTTTAAGGAGATTTTCTTGAAATAAAATCATTAAAATCCGAAAATACCTTTTGCAAGTGTGAAGGATACTTTGTTAAACCTTAAAGCTTTTAAAAATTCTCACTCTCTTTGTAGGAAAACTCGAGCAAACAGAAGTGAGAGAGTGAGAAGCAAGTTGAAACATTTAAAGAGTTTAACAAAACCAAAACAATGGGTGGTCAAAGCGGTTTTCTGACAAAAGTCTTGGTCAAAGCACATCTTTCATGGTCAAAGATGCTTGCCTTGACCAAGTTTGAATTTAAAAACTGGAGGGAAAAACAATAAAGAGGGAAAGAAATTTGTTACCTCGGCATGAGATCGAGTCCTTTTGGTCGATCTAGGACTCGATCTCATGCCTAAAATGGCTTAGATCGAGAAGGTTACTCGATTTGGGACTCGATTCAAAGTGAATCGAGTCCTGGATCGATTGGCTCTCTCGATCAATGAGATGTTGGCTCCTCGGCTAAGTCCCTCTGATCGAGCTAAGTTCTCGATTTAGGGGTCGATTTGGCTTGGATCGAGTGGTGGATCGAGTCGAGTGATCGATCAATTTTCCACAGATTTTCCCGAGAGAAATTAGATCGGTCGATCCGGTTTGGATCGATCGATCCTTTTTTGTCAAGGTCGATCTTGTCACTCGTTCTCGTCTAGATCGACTGGCTCCTCTCGATTCACTGACTCGATCTAGCAAAATCGAGTCAGGTTCAGTCGATCTAGCACTCGATCTCTAGCCTTATCGTAGCCTCTATTGCTCTTTTTTTGAACTCAAAGACAAGGTTTAGATTCCTCAAACCTGCTCCTACACACTAAAAGCATAAAAGCATAAAACTAGAAGAGAAATGAAAGCAAAAATATGTACAAGATAGACATGGGAATGCCTCCCAAGTGCGCTTTCTTTAACGTCTTTAGCTAGACCTTACTTGGCTAGCGGATGGTGGGTCTTGGAGAAGCACCGAGGTACTCTCCTTGTCAAAGCTGTCTGCTAGGTAGGGCTTGACTCTATGTCCGTTGACGGTGAATGCACTACCGCTTCTTCCCATCAGAGTAACAGCTCCGTAAGGCAAGACCTCTTGAATCACGAACGGTCCGCTCCACCTTGATTTTAGCTTGCCCGGGAAGAGCTTCAGCCTCGAGTTGTACAACAACACCAGTCCTCCTTCCTTAAGCTCCTTGGCAACCAGTTTCTTGTCATGAGCCTCCTTAGTTCGCTCCTTGTAGATCTTGGAACTCTCGTAAGCATTCAACCTCAACTCGTCCAGTTCATGTAGCTGAATGAGACGCTTTTCCTGAGCCGTCTTGAGATCAAAGTTCAGCCTCTTCACAGCCCATAATGCACGGTGTTCTAGCTCAACCGGGAGGTGACAACTCTTTCCATATAGTAGAGTGAAAGGAGTTGTACCAATCGGCGTTTTGAAAGCGGTACGGTAAGCCCAAAGAGCATCGTCCAGCTTCACTGACCAGTCCTTCCTTGTTGCTCTAACGGTCTTCTCCAGAATAGCTTTGATCTGCCTGTTAGAGACTTCCACCTGACCGCTCGTTTGAGGATGATACGGTGTAGCCACCTTATGCTTAACCCCATACTTTCTCAAGAGGCTCTCAAAAACCTTTTTTACAAAATGGCTTCCTCCATCACTTATAACAACCTTGGGTACCCCAAACCTTGGAAAGATGATACTCTTGAACAACTTGATCACAACCTTAGAGTCGTTTGTAGGGGAAGCAACAGCCTCAACCCATTTGGAGACATAATCCACAGCTACCAAGATGTATTTGTGCCGTATGAAGAAGGGAAAGGCCCCATGAAGTCAATACCCCACGCATCGAACACGTCAACCTCGAAGATAGGAACTTGGGGCATTTCATTCCTTTTGGTAATGTTCCCTGCTCGCTGACATGCCTCACAGCTCTTCACAAACTCGTGTGCATCTCTGAATATAGACGGCCACCAGAAACCCGCTTGCAACACCTTCGTGGCTGTTTTGAACGAAGCGAAATGTCCTCCGTAGGAAGAGCCGTGGCAATGATAGAGAATATCCTTGGCTTCTTCCTTTGTAACACATCTCCGGTACAAGCTGTCTACTCCTCTTTTGTATAAGTAGGGCTCATCCCAAAAGTAATCACTAGCCTCCCTCAAAAACGTTTTCTTGTGATAGCCGTTGAGATGTGTTGGCTCCTCACCACATGCTAGGTAGTTCACCACATCAGCATACCATGGTAGATCCTCCTCTTTGAAACTCAACACTTCCTCAAACCTTCCTTCTAGCTTCCCACAAACCGCGGTAGTAATTGCCATAAGTTGTTCTTCTGGAAGAGAGTCGTCTAAAGGGAGAGACTCGTTGATCCTTAGCCTTGAGAGGTGGTCAGCGACTCCATTTTCTATCCCCTTCTTGTCTTTAATCTCCATGTCAAACTCCTGAAGTAAGAGAATCCATCTTAAGAGCCGAGGTTTGGTATCTTTCTTTGAGTAGATGTACCGTAGAGCAGCATGATCCGTGTATACAATAGCCTTGGAGCCAACGAGATACGATCTGAACTTCTCAAAGGCGAAGACTACTGCAAGCAGCTCCTTCTCCGTAGTGGTGTATCGTGATTGCGTGTCATCCAAGGTCCTCGAAGCATAATAGATCACATGTAGCTTCTTGTTCTTCTTCTGACCAAGGACTGCTCCTACAGCATAGTCACTAGCATCACACATAATCTCAAAAGGGAGAGACCAGTCTGGTGCTTGGACTATAGGGGCTGACGTGAGGGCTTCCTTGATGGTCACGAAAGCCTTCAAACACTCCTCATCGAATACAAACTCAGCTTCTTTGCACAACAGCCGTGTAAGGGGGCATGCAATCTTGGAGAAGTCTTTGATGAAGCGCCTATAGAACCCTGCATGTCCCAAGAAGCTTCTGATCCCTTTAACATTAACCGGCGGCTCCAAACCCATCATAACCTCAACCTTAGCCTGATCAACCTCAATACCCTTCTCTGAAATCTTGTGACCGAGCACTATCCCTTCCTTGACCATGAAGTGGCATTTCTCCCAGTTCAACACCAGGTTTGTTTCTTCACAACGTTTAAGTACCCTGCAAAGATTCAACAAACACGCAGGAAAGGACGCACCATACACAGAGAAGTCATCCATAAACACCTCTACCATCTCCTCTATAAGATCGGAGAAGATCGACATCATACACCGCTGAAAGGTAGCCGGTGCATTACACAATCCAAACGGCATCCTTCGATATGCAAAGGTACCGTAGGGACATGTAAAAGTCGTTTTCTCCTGATCGTTTGGGTGAATAGGTATTTGAAAGAAACCGCTATACCCATCGAGAAAACAGTAGTAAGGGTGATTTGCAAGTCTCTCAAGCATCTGATCAATAAAAAGCAAAGGGAAATGGTCTTTTCTTGTCGCAAGGTTAAGCTTTCTATAGTCAATACACATTCTATGACCAGTAATGGTCCTAGTAGGGATAAGTTCATCCTTTTCATTTCTTATGACCGTGATCCCTCCCTTCTTAGGCACCACGTGTACAGGTGAAACCCACGTGCTGTCACTTATGGGATAGATCACGTCAGCCTCTAAAAGCTTAAGGATTTCTTTCTTAACAACCTCTTTCAAGTTAGGATTCAAACGCCTTTGATGTTCTACAGAAGTGGCGTTCTCATTATCCAAGTGAATCCTATGAGTGCGAAGCATTGGTGAAAGGCCTTTGATGTCACTTAAAGAGTACCCAATGGCCTTCCTATACTTTCTCAGCTCAGTTAAGAGCGAGTGCAACTCATCATCACCAAGGTTCTCGTTTACTATCACGGGATAGGTGTCATTAGGTCCTAAGAAAGCATACCTTAGCCATTTTGGGAGCTCCTTAAGGTCCACCTTTGGGGCTAACAGCTCACTCCAGTCATCCTCGTGGCTGTTGTTGTTGTTCTCCTCCTTGGAACTCTCCTTTGAACTCGAGGCATGGCCCTTCAGACTGCTTTCCTCTATCGCTATCCCTCCTGTGATCCAGTCTTCCGGTCGATTCTCCTCTTGATGTCGTCTAGATCGAGCCATTTCACTCGATTCACTTACTCGATTTGATATGGATCGAGTAAGGAATCGAGGCGTTGAGTCGATCTCTTGATTGGACTCTAAAATGATTGGGAGGTCTTTCTCGATCGTCAACTCGATTGTTTCTTCTGATCGAGCATCATTCTCGATCTGTCGGTCGATTGTTGCACCGGATCGAGTTGGGTTCCCGATTGGCATGTCGATCTGACTCCTGGATCGAGTGATGGCGTCGATCTCGGGGTCGATTTCTAGGCAACATCCTTCTTCATTCTTGATGATCCTCCTCGAATCTAGCAGGTTCACGTATTCTTGAGTTCTCTGGTCTACATAGCCAAACTCTCCTGGCTCCTTAGTGAGTGCTAGCTTCAAATGGTCTTCTATAGCTAGCTCTTCCAGCAACTCATCCGCCAAGGCATCCATCGTTTCGATATAGAAAGCTTGTCCTTCAATGGTTGGCTTCTTTAGAACCTTGTTGATGTCAAAGTCTAGCCTGATTTCTTTCCCCAAATGCAAGGCATCCTTCTCATTCTTCACGTCTATTATGGCTCCGGCGGTTGCTAGGAATGGTCTCCCTAAGATGAGTGGGTCTTTCGGCTCCTCGTCCATCTCCAGCACTACAAAGTCTGTAGGTACGTTTACTCCACTGATTCGCACCGGCAAGTCTTCAAGCAACCCCACTGGTAGTCTCACGCTCCTATCAGCCAACACCAATGAGATCCGACATTCCTTAAACCGAGTGAAACCAAGCTTCTTAGCCACGGAGTGAGGCATCAAGTTTATGCTGGCTCCGAGATCACACAAGCAGCTCTTGAACTCAAGGGTACCCAAAGCACACGGTATGGTGAAGCTTCCAGGATCTCCCAGTTTCTTAGGCAATATCTCCTTATGAATAACCGCGCTACACTCCTCGCTTAGTACAAGAACTTCTTTGCTTTCTTTGTTCTTCTTGGCAAGGGTGTCCTTGAAAAACTTGGCGCACTTGGGCATCATGGCGAGACAGTCTACAAGAGGCAGCTTTATCTCCACGTCTCTCAAGTGCTTCTCAAATAGGATTCGGTGCTTCTCTATTAACTGCTTTTTGAACCGACCCGGGAATGGCAACTTTGGTACGTAAGGTGGGGGCATGTATTCATCCTTCTCCTTGGTGGTTTTCTCAGCCTTCTTCTCAATGAATGCCTTGTCACCTCTCCTCGGTCCTTGGATCCATACGTTGTCAAAGTTTATCTCCTCATTATCAGCTGAAAGTTTACCCTCCCCCTCTTGAATTACAACGTCCTCGTTGGTCTTTGTAGAAACCGGAGGATTAAGCTCTTTGCCACTTCTCAACGTAATAGCATTGGCATACTCCTTTGGATTTTGTTCACACTTTCCCGGAAGGCTGTTCTGTCCACTCGTGCTTGCTTTGCCCTTCTCTAGCTGCTTGATCTTGTTGTTGAGGTTTGTTATTTGAGTAGAGAAGTCGGTTAAGGATGAATCCAGCCGAGTGTTCATTTCAGCGAACTTTTGATTTGTAGAAGCTTGCCCTTGTATTAGCTGTTGGAACATTGCTTGAACCGGATCAACTTGTTGTTGCATCGGTTATTGTTGTTGTTGAGGTGCAAAGCCCGGAGGGTAGTTAGAAGTATAACCCTTGTTTTGTTGTTGTTGCCCTTGGAAGTTGCCTTGCCCTTGACCTTGGAATCCACTGCTTGGTTGAAAGCCTTTGTTGTAAGGGATGAAAGGCTTAGCTTGTTGAGCAGGGTACACTTGATCTTTAGGGTTGGCTACATTGGTGCTTCGGTAAGAGAGGTTGTTGTTCTGGTAGCCTTGGTTGTAGCCTTGAGACTTGTAGTTGTTCTGACCGGCTACCCAATTTGCTTCTTCTTGGCTTAGCTCTAACTCTTCTTGGTTGTCCTCAGCTTCACCAACGAAGTGAACATGCTTCTGATTAGCTAAGACCAACTTGTCAATCTTCTCATGCAACGATTTGAACTCCTTCTTGTGAGACCCTAGTCTGATCCCCTTGGTGCTCGGTCATAATCCTCAGCATAGTTTCCATCACTCAACGCAAGGTTCTCTATTAGCTCCATACCCTCTTCTACTTCTTGACCGAGGAAGTTGCTTTTGCTAGCTGTATCAAGCAACAACCGGATCTTTGGTGAAGCTCCACGGTAGATTGTGCTGAGTAGAGTCTCCTCACTGAACCCGTGATGAGGACATTGGATCGTGTAGTCTTTGAAACGCTCCATAGCCTCGTTGAAAGTCTCATTGTTCCTTTGAGTGAAACCGCTGATTTCGCTTCTCAACCGAGCAGTCCTGGTGCTTGAGAAGAACTTGGAGAGGAAAGCCTTCTTACACTCAGCCCATGATGTGATGGTGCCTTGTGGTAGGGTCTTCTCCCAATGTCTAGCTTTGTCTCCGAGGGAAAAGGGGAAGAGACGCAGCTTGAAGGCATCTTCTGATATACCGTTGATCTTGATCATTCCACACACTTGCTCAAAATTGTCGAAGTGTTCCAACGGGTCTTCCATTGCTAAGTCGTGGAACTTGTTGTTTTGCACCATAGATATGAAGCCCGGCTTGATCTCAAAGTTGTTGTTTTGTACCGGAGGAGGAGTGATCCCAAACCTATTGTGGTGGGTATTGGGAACATCTCCGGCTCCTATGATCCTCGGAGGTCTAGCCGCGTGTTGGGGGATACCATTGCCCCGTCCTGCTAGAGGAGGACCTTCAGGATGCTCATTCTCAGCCATGTCTTCAAAGTTGACCTGACCGTTCTGAACTATCTCTTCAAATGCTCTTGTTTGATCTCTGACTCTCCTTTGACGTGAGTGTCCGAGTTGATGTATGTTGTCAAGCGGTTGAAGAAGGTTGTTATCTCCATGTGAACGTAAATTCATGTACCTGAAAGTACACGGTTTAGAATAGTATTAGTAACTTGAAAAAAAGGTAAAGACTTAGTCTTTGCTAAGACCCAAATCTCTATGTTCTCTAAGCAACCTAGAATGGCAACGGCGCCATTTGATAATGGTTTTTCTTTACGGTCTAATGCAGCAGAGAACTTATCAAAACTCTAATGCATGCAACGTTGTAGTAAGGCAAGCAGAGAGTGTCAATCCAGTTCTAGGTGATAGAGAATCCACAGAGAATGCAAGATCTAGGACAAATCTAAGTGAAATGAGACAGTTTGTTGAGAAAATCTTGAAAACTAATTGCAGCAACCTAAACAGAGTGAAACCTATTTTAAAAATACTAGAAAGCAAGCAGTTACCACGAGGAACAAACAGATAAATTAAAAGGAAGAGCTTCGAATTGTTAAAATTTGACTAGTGGATCGACCACAAGATCGACCACTAGATCGAGAAGAAACGATTGATCTCGTCTAAAATCATAAGAACAAGGAATCTAAAGACCAGGTAGCTATCAAGCGACAAGCAAAAGGTGATATGCGACGTAAATAAGTTAAAGAGAAGGGTTTCAGGGTCGAGATTCATATAAGGGGTTTCAAAGGTTGATCTTGGGTTTGAAACTTTAGATCGACTCACTTGGTGAGGGTCTCTAAGCCTCGAAAACAAAACAAGATCTATCCGTGGCTTTCGGTATAGATCACTCTTTCATCCTCTCCTCCAAACCCATGGCTTTTGGTGGAAAAAGAGGTTGAAAGGCAAGGAAAACAGATTTCGAACAATGGCTTAACTAGTCCCCCAAACTACCATGGCTTTTGGGAAGGGGTAACTAATCACTAAGGTGAGATCTTCCGAGGTCCCTGGATCCTGTCAAGGTAAGGGACCTCTCGGATCGTGAAGCTCTTGGCGTGAGAGTCTTCAAGCATTAAGCTTTCATCACCTTAGAAGAGATAGATTTAAAACGTTTAGAAAACAAACCAAGATCGAACCTTTTCTACCCCTTAATCCTCTCAACCCTTAACCCTGAATGAACTACTCACTACACATAAAGGAAATCAAGCAAAGACGAAGAGAAGAAACGATAAACATGAAAGATAAACTGGATTAAAAACGGTAAAGATTCGAAAATACAAAAGCTTGCAACTGTTCTACAATGGTGTTCTTCGATGAAAACGAGAGTGAAAAACTAAAAACTGGGAGAGACGGTAAAAATCTCAAAAGTTGTCGAAAAGTAGTCGCCGCCTTTGCCAAAAATGCCAAAAACAGTCCAATGGTCCCCCCGTCGCTAGCAGCCAAAAACGGTTGAAAAGACAGAGATCGACCATTGGATCGAGTTGGTTTCTCGATCATATCCGGGCATTGTGTCTTCGGCTCGATCCGGGTCTCGATCTCCTTCGGCGAATCGAGTGTTGCATCCGATCTCGGTATCGATCTCCGGGAGGATCGAGTGGTGTACTCGATCCGGCTCTCGCTCTGCATGGCGTCGTTTACGTCCGTACCGATGCATCGACTGCTTCACTCGATCTCCGTCTCGATCATTATCCTTGGATCGCCTAGTTGGCTCGATCTTCTGGTCGATCAACTCCTAGATCGACCGGCCATGCTCGATCTGCTCCTCGATCACTGGTCCTTAGCATTTTCCCGAGCTTCCATGAACCGCTACATTGGTCTCCACACCTCCACGAACCTCCGTGTCTCCAAAGCAACCATAAACAACCTGGAATGGATGCAAAATGCAGAGAAAATGCAAATGCTGATGCAAGAATGTTCTAGGACTCTAAGTGATGCAAATCTAACCTAAAACATGATACAAATGCATGAAAAACTACCTAATGAGCATGCAGAATGTATGTAAAATGCAATGACATCAATAGAACATAGTTAATATACAATATTAATTATATATTGAACATATAAAATATTTTATAGCTGCACACATTGCGAACGGATCACCTAGTTATAATAATAAAAAATTAAGTTTAGAAAAAATAAGATTAGGGATATATGTTATTAATATTTATTTTTTGTTTGCTACTTGTATTTGATCGAACTAAAATTACGTTGAAATAAACTTAATGAGGGCTCATATTTATTTGAGGGCTCATATCTACTTGTGTGTCAAACAAAAAAAAACCATTAAATCCTATTTTTTTACAGCAGAAAATAATATTTTAATTACATTTAGAATGAGTTGATATATCATATATTTATACCATTTAAGCATATATATTTTACATAGAAATTAGTATCTTGCATACATCATTTCTTCATCTTTGTCCCATTTTCATTTTTTTAGGCTTAGTACGTACTTAGGCTAGACATTGCATGTTTGGTGCATTTGAGTGTTTGACAGGTGTTTTTGGAGTGGTTTGAGGTTAAGTAGAGTATTGGAACTGAAGATGGAGGCTAGCTAAGGTAAAAAAGGACTAAGGAGGAGCACTAGGACAAACATCGGACAGAAGCATTGGCCATGGTGCACGATGTGGATTTAGACACAAGCAACACGCAAACATCGGGCCTGTCCAGGTTGAACATTGGGCAAGACTGCCTTATGTCCCAGGACAGGAGAGACGAACATCGGGCTGAAGTGACAGCAATATCGGGAAGGCGTGCCCGATAGGAATTCAGATGCATGCAACGGCTAAACAACGTGCACGAACATTGGAAACCCAACCCGATGTTGGGAAGCCTAAGAATGGTGAAAATTACTATTTAAACCCTGCATCCTAGGGTCCCCCCAAAGGTATTATAAATATATAAAAGACATAATTTTTATATTATTCTGTGGTTTTTTCTTTCCTAAAACGTTTTTTGAGTATTCCTAAAACGTTTTTTGAATATTATTCTTCCCTAAATCTTTCCTGTTTATCGCCTTTTTAATCATGTCTAATCACTTTTTCTCTCTAGATTTGGTGGTTTTAGTTATAATTAGTGATTAGTCATCCTTAGGGTTCGTGATAGGGTAGATTAGATGAGTTCTATGTGTTATCCATGATCGTTTATACTCTTAATAGAATATTTCTCTCTAATTGATGGTTTAATTGCTAGATTACTCTTGATCACACTGATTTAGAATTTAGCTTTCTCATATGTCTACCAAGTGTTTGATGAAATATTGATCATTTTAGAAAATTTATCCATTCTAGCCTAACAGATTTGATGTCTAAAGGGTATTTTGGCATTAATTAATTTGGTTGTTCTGGCTTGCTAATCATTTGTTCACTAATAGGAATTAGTTCTTGATTAGATAGTTAGTAAAAAGATTTTCACCAAGGGATTGAGTTAATCTTGCTTGTCTGAATCTCATGGCTAGGAATTAGCATTTACAAATGTTTTGATAGCATCTTGGTATTTTTTATGTACTCCCCTGTCCCAAAGCCCCATCTTAAGTCCTTCTTATCTTATAATCATTTGAATTTGCATACTCTGTTTTGTATTGATCATTTGCTACTCTGTTTTTATCCTACTAGCTATTGTTTCATGGTAGAAACGTTTGATTAGATTGCTAGACAACAGCATCACTGAATTTGCTTGAATTAGATAGTTTATTGCATTCCTATTATCTTGAACTTTCTCATTTGGATTGATAACCTCAAATGCTGCAATGGCATGAAGTATGTTGAGGAATTGAACTAGTAAAACACCTGCATCATGCGTTCTAAATCCGATGAAAGTGATGGCCAGTTGTCTTCATTCCTTAACATATTTACCAACTGTAAACAATCTGATTCAAAATGCATAAATAGGAAGCCGATATGAAGGAGAGCATGCATTGCTCAAATAAATAAGTTAACTCAACATGAATTAAGGAAAGTACTCAAGCTTTAACAAACATGTCATCACACTTGCTTCCATCAGCAAGCTTAGTCACCATGCCACCATCAAAAAAGGATCCATCAGAGGTCTTATGATGCATCTATTTGTCATTTTGGTAGGGGATCTGGGGTTACCACGTAGTGAGCTGGGTTAGACGGTTCCACAACTGTTTCGACCACTTTCTCAATAATTTGGGAGATTTCTATACCCATGCTTATTGTGTGGATAATTGTATAGTATCAAAAGAGGAGAGATCCTTCCAGTTGAAGAGTTTATCGTATCAGACTTTTCAGATATACCATATGAGCCAATGAAACATTGCAAGAACTTCCTTCGGGACTCCATTACTGTTAACTTTTAAAAGCAGAAAGTCAACATTCGTGAACAATGATTCGCATGTGAGTATATCCAAAATAATCAGGATCCTCGATAAAGCCCAAGATTGCAAGCCTAATGAACATTCAAAGATGAGATGGTTAATCATTTTATTTTCTGCACCACATCGGGTACATGTACCAACCATCCCACAAAATCGGCCTGCCAGACGGCTAATTACCATCACACACCCAAAACTGACTTGCCATATGTTAGAGAAGAAATTAGCACATTTTCTAAAAGGCTTTCTCTAGCAATAACTTAAGCCTATCAGGACCATGAAGACCGCATCGACCTAGCTCAGACTAAAGGAAATATTCTAAAGATAACCATCGAAGATCGGAAACATCATATCAGCTCAAAGGATAAAGGAGAATTTCTATATTTCTCGGAGAATAAGGGATATTTCAATATCCCAAATATGGAAATATTAACTGAAGGCAAAAAAGAAAAGGAGTTCGGAGCAACCAACCTCCCATCCCTATAAATAAAAAAGACTTGAAGACAAGAAGAACAACTTATACATTCTACAGAGCAGCAGAGTTAATCCCAGAGACTCCAACGCTTTCTAGTTTATTTAACAAAACACTTTTTCACTTCGGCATAACCTTCTCGGTTATACCTTTCTTTGTAATCGCTTCGCTAACTTGCTATTAATAAAAGATCTTATTCTCCAAAACCCACGACTGTTAATCAAACCCTAGTGGTGATTTTCTGGTTCAACAGTTGGCGCCGTCTGTGGGGACTAAGAGAATAAATTCTTGAAAAACTAGCAAAAAAAAAGCCGAAGCGATGAGTCTCCCGACCGATAACAGCGATCTCATCCGCAACGACGATACTGCTACACACACTAAGACACCCGCTCTTTGAGAACAAGTTAACTCAACCACCGCGAATCCACCCACGGGAGCGCTCCCAGCTCCTATCCTCGCCTCTGACCTCGCAGCAGTGATCCAGACTAACATGCTTCCCCTCACGCAGAACATGGACACCCTTCAGGCCCAGCAAGCCAAGTACGACGAACAGCCCAGCGCCTTCACGGCTGCAACCACCGTGAGATCAGGACCAATCGGACGTCGACTAATCTTCGAGACACCAGAGCAAGACGACACCCGAGGAACGGCACCGGCTACTGAGGAGCCATCGGAGGAGCTAAATTCCGAGATCGCAAGGCTACATCAGCAAATTAACGAAATCGGATTCCATGTCCACCGAGCCACCAGCTCGGCACCCGAGATCTCGGCCATACTGTCAGATGCCGATGCAATCTGTTCGCTCCGTGGATCACCGACGTACGACTTGGCGAGGCGATAAAACTAAAGCTCCCATACTACAATGGGATGGAAGACCCCAACTTATGGCTAACCGGATTCAACGTCACCATGAAGAGACAGCGCTTCGAGACCGATCTCGAACGCGAGGCAAACCACTGTCAAACCTTCGTAGAGCACCTCAGCAAGGACGCTCTCAAGTGGTTCTCTAACCTACCTCCGACACTGATCAAATCCTTCAAGGATCTGACCCATGCCTTCATCAAACATTATTCAGTGTTCATCACGAAAAGGACGGTCAACCTATTCATTCTAGTGCAGGAACGTGACCAACCACTTCGTGATTTCATTGAAAAATTTAAGAACGCATCCGCAACTTACGACCAAATCCCACAAGCCTTAGCCATCGAGGCACTTATGAATGACTTATGGTTCGAATCTTCCTTCAAGGAAGATCTGCAGAAACACCCAAAGGAAACCATAGAAGACGCACACCATCGGGCCCAGACTTTCATACGGATGGAGGAGGAAAGAGCGTTATATGCCAAGAAAAACGGCATGGACGTGGCAAGCACCTCGAAAGACACGGAACCCGCAGGCAAAAGCAAGCCATCCTCCCACGCCGTTGTAACAACTGGAGAGAAGCCCTGGAATCAGTGGATCTTAGGAGATCCCCCGAGGAACACGAGCGATAGGGACGATAATCACGACCTTTACTGCTCTTTTCACGGCAGAACAGAACATGCTACCTCAGCTTGTCGACACCTCCATAACACGCTGTACGAAAAGTACAAGGAAGGCAAAATCAGCATTAACGGTGATATATCCCAAAGCAAAAACTCCTATTCACGTAGATCCAACTCCAGGGACTCGCGCCAAAACACCTCCAGCAGGGATTACCAGAATTCAGGGTAAAGCAGCAACCGAGGCGGTTTTGGCCGACGCCGACGAAGTCGTTCACCGGAGAAAAAGCACGAAGAAAATGAAAAGGAAAAAGGAGCAGAGCGACAGAACGATGAAGGCGAGCACGACAACCCACCCCCCTCTGCCGAAGCGACGGGTTAACATGATCATTGGAGGATTCCCGGTTGCGATGATTCAGTTCGCGCCATTAAAGAGTATGGCCACAAAACAATCGCGTCGCGAAAGTTTCCTCGTCCGGTGGACTACCACCCAACAATCACATTCGCATCGGAAGACATGCACGGGTTACACACCCCGCATAACGACCCGCTAGTGGTCGAACTACACATCCACGACAGAGAAGTGGCTAAAATATTAGTGGATACCGGCAGCACTCTCAACATTATCTTTAAAGATGCGTTGACCAAGATGGGACTCCAGGATTGGCTTTGCCAGTGAGTCCTTCTTCAGCCTTGGCACCATACGACTTACGGTCTATGCCTGCAGAGTGAAAAATATTGTCAAATTTACTGTAATGGATAAACCAGCAATCTACAACGCTATACTCAGCACACCATGGATCCACGAGATGAAAGCTATCGTGTCGACTTATCATCAATGCATGAAGTTCGCCTCCTCGACCGGAGTTTTTACGCTCCATAGAAATCAGCAGATGGAAAGGTCTTGTTTTATCGGCGAACGCAAAGTACGACTCTCCACGGCAAAAGCCCTCAAAGACGCTAAATAAGCAAAGAAGATTCAACGACGAAATTATTATGATACTTAGCTTTTTTGCTTTTTTATTAAAACCGGGTTCGGCCCTTGAGTGATACCACTCATTCAATAATTGTAATGAACTACGTACGGCTTGATCCCAATTTGGGTACGTAGGTAACCTCCGGGTGCAGCTGTAAAAAAAAAAAAATATTTATTCCAACAACTCAGCTCGGCGCATAGAGTCATATTTCCTTCTGCGAATGCATGTTGCTGAATCGAGTGTTCTGGCCAAACATTCGATTTGAAAAAACAAACATCACAAATAAAAATCAGTGGCTGATCACCACTCCTTTGATACTTTGGTTTGATTTAATTACTTCTGAAGTGGATAAGAAGGAAGCCGAGGACAATACTCGCACGACCCTCGATCATACCTTTCGGGCCGAAGTGAATCCCGAAAAATTGGTATTCGATCTTGATCGTCGTTTGGTGAAAGACGGGCAAAGGAATCCTGCTTCTAGTTCCGAAATAAAAAGTTCCATTACACATACGAAAAAGAGGAAGAATGAAGAAACTTTCATTATAAAAAATAATAGTGATAATAATAATAAACCCTCCCGGGCAAAGTTCTTATAAAAGAAAAAAGAAAGATATAAAGATACACGCCATCTAACTCACTTTTGCAGGCTATCAATTTATGATATGCTCGGAAATTGATAACTATCTCGTCGATAGCATCACTGGTCGCCTTCCACTTGGCGAACACCTTCTCGAAAGGCGGAAGGGTCCCGGCAGGAAGCTCCCACCCTTTATCATGTATCTTCTTCAAGAAGGCCACCATGTGGCTACATTTCTCCATGCCAACAAAGGGTGCTTCCATCTCTTCGCGTTGAACCAGCGAAGCCTGAATCCGATCTAACCGCGGCTTAAACCAAGCGGTCATACTATCGAAAACTCTGTCAGCAGCACCTTGAGCGACCTCCTCACAAGACTCCTGAAGCTTTTCCTTCTCGGTGAGGAATCTCTGTAAGTTCTCTTTGTTCTGCTTTTCGAGAGACTCGTTCTGGACTTGGAGAGCAGCGACCTGCTTGCGAAGTCGATTAGCTTCGGCCACCTCGCCTTTAAAAGTTTCAATGGCGCCTTCCAGCTAAACGCACTTCTCCTTGAGAAGTTGGTTCTCCTCTTCCGCCTTTTTGAGCTCCTTGATCTCAGAACAGGCGGCGTCCAGTATCATTTCCTCTTGGCAAGTACTTTCGTCATACGCCACGAATGCGGACATATACCCTCCCAAACCCTACATCACAGCTTATTGTCAGAAAACACGCAATAAAAGGGGCACTACACGTTCACAACCGAAGAATATTATAACCAAAAAATACTCGAGCTATCATTTGACTCGCTGAAGATATGGAATCTGCCAGTTTCAGCTCTCGAAGTGGCTTACCCCATCGCGGCTTCTTCCTACACTTCCAGATCAGGTTCACGACAAACTCGCGATTAAGCATCGCCGGAGTAGTCCCATCCCATCTGATGCAAAAATGATGATGATTATAGTCAAAAGACTCCTCGGCCTGTTTGGGTTCGGCCGGAGCACTTGAATTGGCACCATTTGTGCCAGCGGCCTTTTGAGGTCGATCTCAGTGCACTTTAACCGTTTTTGGCCGCTAGCGAGGGGGGGACCATCGAGCTGTTTGGCCTATTTCTGGAAGGCGGTGATCTTGCTTTTCCACACACGTTTTCACTTTATCTTTTTGAGTTTTTCTCTCTGTTCGAAGGCGGTTTTGCTATTGTTAGACCTTGAAGCTTTGTTCTTGAATATTGAATCGTTTAAGTTAAAAGTAATCATTTTTCATGTTTAATAGTTCATCTTCTATGCTTTGTTCGGTTTACTTTATGTGTAGCGAGTAGTGCATTCGGGTTTTGGGGTTGAGAGGATTCAAAGGGGTCGATAAGGTTTTCAAGTTTGGTGTTTTATTGTTCTTCATGACTTTCTCTTCTAGGATATCGAGTTCTTAAGGCTTAGAGACTCTCACGCCAAGATCTTTATGATCAAAGGGACCTCTTACCTTGACAGGATTCAGAGGTCCTTGAAAGTCGAATCCTAGAGGCTAGTCTACCTTTCCCAAACGCCATGGTAGTTTAGGGGACTAGTTAGGCCGTGTGTTTGTAATCTAAGTTTTATGCCCTTCAATCTCTTTTTCCGCCAAACGCCATGGGTTTGGAGGAGAGAATGAAAAAGTGGTCCATACCACACGCCATGGATGGATCTTGTTTTGTTTTCAAGGCCTAGAGAATCTCACAAAGTGAGAAGATCTAAAGTTTTCAAACCAAGCTTGAACCTTTGAAACCCTTAAACATGAATCTCAACCCTGGACCCTCTTTCTTAGTATTCTTACATCTCTGTTAATCACTCGCTTGCTATCTGTTCGCATCCTGGTCATTAGATTCGTTTCTGTTGAACTTTTAGACGAGATCGATCGTTGTTGCTCGATCTAGTGGTCGATCCTGTGGTCGATCTACTAGTCGATTTTTATAAATTCATAGCTTTGCATTTTAATCATTCTGTTTGTTCCTCGTGGTAGTTAACCCGTTTCTAGTATTTTTAAAATAGTTTTGCCTTGCATTTGATTGTTGCATCAAATTTTGAGGATTTTTACAAAACCGTTCATCATTTGCTTAGCTTTACATGATCCTTGCATTCTCATTGCACTTTCTAGCTCCTAGGTGTGGATTGAAACTCACTTGCATGCTATACTACATCTCAGTGTTGCATTTGAGCTTTGATACATCATTGCATTGCAAAAAACATGTTACCAAATGGCGCTGTTGCCATCTTAGGAGTGTTTAGGAAGCATTGAGATTTGGGGTTTAGTAAAGACTAGGCCTTCCTTTTTCTTTTGGTTACTGATTCCTCTACTCTCAAACTTGTGTCTTTCAGGTACATGAATCTACGTTCAAGGGGAGACAACAATCTACTTCAACCCTTGGACAACATTCATCAACTCGGACATTCAAGACAAAGAAGAGTTAGAGAGCAAGCTAGAGCTTTTGAGGAGATTGTTCAGCCAGGTTCAGTGGACTTTGAAGCGATGGCTGAGCACGAACATCCAGAGGGACCTCCTCCAGCTCACGGGGCAGTGGGAAGGGGTAATGGAAACCCCCAACACGCGGCTAGACCCTCACGGATCATAGGAGCGGGAGATGCTCCCAACACGAGTCTGTATCTAGAATCGTTGGATTGCTAGGTTATCTGATTTTCATTGATTGCTTGTGTAAGTTAGTGGTTTCTGCTTAGCAAGGTCAATGTATCTGTGATTGTGAATGGTTAAGTGTGAACCTTGGTCAATACATGATGTCTAACTAGCTGTGTGAATGTCTGGATCGAGTTACTAGATCAAGGGGATGTGTGAATCTCGCTTGGAGCAGTACCGATCCTTGTGAGGCTTCACAAGTAGTTTAGATGATCATAGGACCGTACTGTTTTCTGTGCTTGCTTGCTAAGTGATAATGGGAATTGTGTAACTGATAGTATGATGCGTTTTCTGGTACTGGCTAAGGTGTTATGGGATGACCGCATTCACTAAGTATTTATCAAATACTTATGCCTCTCTGTTTGAGTGTGCAGGTAAGGATAAAGTCCAGGGCGAGTAGCTCTGAAGGCGGACTGGAAGGCAGTAAAGAAAAGGGGTGGATTAGGACTAGGTTTTGGGATTCATATTCTGAGTTTGAGTTTCTAAGTTAGTTTGTTATTGAGTCCGAATTCTGTTAAGTGTTTCTGGAATAATTATGCAATGAGAATGAATGTCTTTTGATGAATCGAACTTGTTTAAGTTTAAGAAAAGTTTTTAAAATATGCATGTTTTTGTATTCTTGCCGAGAGAAGACTCGGTGAGGTTCGGGCCGGTCTAGTGATAAACGGTCGGGTCCTCACAGGATCCGTCCGAGATTTTCAAATATCATACAAAAACCCTTGTACAAAACATACTTACTAAATTTTACAGAAGGCACCCAAATCTACTCCGGTGGTCCTAACATCCACAGCACCCTCTAATCCAAACGACTTACTAAGGTTTCCTGCAAGAGAAAAAGGGGGGATGAGTAATCTAAGATTACTCAGTGAGTCCAGGACCCACTAAAAGAAAGAAAACCCCGAGAACCCCAAGAACCCCCAAACAACAAGCAATAGCCGAAGCATCTAAGACTAAATAGCCGAAGCATGCAATCCTAGAACTATATGCAAATGCTATCCTAATTTCCATCCCACACACACTCGCGTGGACATAGAGATCTCTATCGGCCAGTTCCCCTATCACGAACACCCTGCACTTAAATATCACATAGACAAGTCAAGCCGGAACATCGGTACCACGATCACCCTGCACTTGACTATCATGAAGACAAGCCAAGCCGGAACATCGGACACCCTGGGAGCTCCTCGGTCGGTTCACATCTCGGTGGGATTTTCATCCAAGAGCCGCCAAGTGAGTTCACATCCCAGGCGGGACATACCATGCACGTTTATTTACAACTCCACTCACATGACCTTCCAGCCATGCAGCGTGTTTTACATAAACCGCACACTTGCTCATCCGGTGAAGGAACATGCAAATGGATCTGAGATCTGGCAGTCCTTACACCCTTGTTATTACTCGGTAAGGATGATAACATGTCCTACAGACATGCATCAAACCGTTACCTCACCCAACGGGTTTCGCAGCACACATATCTACCAGATCTGAGGCTAATCCTGCATAAAGACGTTAGTATACACTCGGATCTATACAGATCTGAGCTTCCCTGCATCAGACGTTAGTCACACACATACACGCAAGCACAAAACCTAATCTACCGAGGCTAGTGTTGTGATGCAATGCAGATCCGAGATCTACACTGCAGCACGAACAGCAACCGCGATACTCCACCACTACCGAGACTCACCTCGAACTGGACACGAACTAGACTAACTACCAAGCAGCCTACCGAAGCTAAGCTTCTCTATTCTACACGCCTCACAGACTCTCTGTAAGTTTTGAAAGGCTTTAGGAGTGGGAATGGAAAGTGAGAGGAAAGGAGGTGGTATTTATAGCTGAAAAGTTACCCCATGGTAACTACTTAAGTTGTGTAAAATCTGGACTATTCCTTACTTCAGTGTTGGCCACGTTTTAACCCTATTCTCTAGCCTCCTTCTAATAGATCCTAGGCCTGCCAAACCAAGCTTATCCATAAGCTTAAGGTGGGAGCTTCTCATTGGTTCATAACTATTCCTTTCTTCCTTCTCTTATGCATTTTACTGCCTAACTCTTCAGGTAATTCGCCTAGTTCATTTATAACACTTCCTTAACCCTCCAGTGTTGCATAATGATGACCCTCTCCCTTGGTTGACAAAGTATCACCCATTTGGTCCTTAGTTAGGCGGAAATGGATCAGATAAGTAACAAATTCGGACTCATGCATTCCTTCTTGTTTTCTCTGGGATCTTTGCCATAATAGTTGCTGGATGGACTCCTCTTAGGGGCTTAGTTAAAGTTACTTAGACTCCCGAGCTGTTGGATTTTGGACCGAGCTTGTTTTTCCTCCATCTGACCAATTCTGCGGCACTTAAACATCTATCTGACTGTGCGAATTTTACAGGTCGCGGAAGAATGTTTCTTGACCTGATTCGTTTTGGATGATCTTCCTAAGGGTATTGGCTACCTCTGTGGTTAATCCCATAATTTTAAAAATTTGTACCGAGGGATCGTTCGGCTTGAAACTTCGGTCGGGTCATATAGCGCTTGAACGGGGTATTACAGTCGTGCTCATCGAGGGCTTGATTTTCATGCTTGTTGTGAGTTGTGCTCTCCTGATTGGTGAGGTTTTGATCGTTACTGCTGGGAAGAATCATAGCTTTCAAGCTTTGTTTTGCTGTTTTCAAGAATTTATTCTCCCAATCTTCACAGACAGCGCCAATTGTTGAATGAGGAAATCACATATATGAATAAGTAATTAACAGTTGTGGGTTTCAGTGAAACAATCATTTATAAGAGCTTAAAAGCGTATGAACAATTACAAAGATGACGTGACTTAGAGGTCTTGCCGAAGTGAAAGAAAGTATTTAAGGCAATGAACTAGAAAACTTGGAATTTTAGGTCTTGTTCTTCTGCTCTATAGAGATTATGAGTTAATCTTCGAATTGTCCAACATCTTATATTTATAGGATTAAGATATCGGTTGCTGCAAATTTCTTTTCTTTTTCCCTTTCAGATTAATTCTCTTACATTTGGATATATAAAATATAATCTTTTTCTCTGATTATAATAGAGATTTTTTATTATTGCCAAAAAAATTTCTGGATCTTAAAATTGTCATGATTCTCCCTGTATTGATAGAATTAGTTTATTGCTAGAAAAAAGAAATATGCTCACTTTTTTCTTAAATAAAAATGTTGTAGAAGTTTAATATAACTTTAGCTTGCCAAACTTTAAGAACGGGGTTTTGAGTTCCACAAACTTTTTATTAATCCATCTTTATTAGTTCTCTTAAATTTATCGCTACTTTTACCATCTTTATAGCCACACATTAAAAATAGGATACAATCTGATCTTTATTTGTGAATGTATTATAATAACCAAAAAATAAGTTTAGAAAAAAGTAAGAATAGTGATACATGTTATTAATATGTTTTTTCTGTTTACCACTTGGATTTGATCGAACTAAAACTAAAAGTTGAAATGAACTTAATGAGGGTTGATGTCCACTTGTGTGTCGAACAAAAAAACCATTGTTTTCTATTATTTTTTCACAGCAGAAAACAATATATTAATTACGTTCCGAATGAACAGGGTTTTGAGTTCCATAAACTCTTTGTTATTCCTTATTATTAGTTCTCTTAGATTTGTTGCTACTTTTACCTCTTTATAACCACATATTAAAAATAGGATACAATTTGATCTTTATTTGTGAATATATTTTATATATTATTAGATAAATATGTTTAATGAAAAATACTGATGTATCGTAAGGAGAAGAAAAATTAGTGCAAATTAATAATGATCTGAAAATTTGACATGAATGTGACATGACTAATTTCCTATAATAAACAAAATATTTTGATTAATTAAGTTAAAACTAAATAAATTTCATTTTCAAATAAAAAATAATTATATTATATGTGAATACATTGTCATTATATATCAACAATTTGAAATTATAAATAAAACAAAAAAATAAACAGATAGAAAAATAAATTATAAGTATTTTTTTAGTAAAAAAAAAGTAGAAGTAAAAGTAAAAATGAATCTTTACGACTTTGGTTTTCTGTAAAATTCTCGGGCTATATCATTGTTTTAAAGTATCTTAAACTCATCTTTATTTTAAAGCTTCCAATTTATAAGAAAAATAGAGATGTTATTTTTTCCTCTATGATTGAAAAAAAAATAACAATTGTTCTTTTTCTGTAAAATAGAATAAGTTGGAGAGGAAAAAAGAAAATATATATTGACGATGAACTTAATGTTTAATATATTATTCAAAATGAAGAAAAAAAAATATATTAGTCAAAAGGATACAAAAATAATGAAGAATAATTTTGATAGTTTTAATACTTTTATTTGAAATGTTTAAAAATAATGAAGAATATTTCATGCGTATATGTTTTCAACATTTTAAAATATTATTTTATATATCATGTTTTTTATATGTTTTTATCCATTATATTTTATATTAACACATATATCAAAGTTAGGAATAGAAGAACTATTAATTTTTAATATAACAATAAATTATTAAATATATTATTTTACACCTTAAACCATACACATATAAGTTTAGGATTCAACTAGTTTAAACGTTGAAATTATGGAGAGTTTGTGGAAACGAACGATTGAAGGATATAAAAAAGTTGACGAAAAGATGAGCGGACAGCTACCATATAATTTTATAAAATATGATTTAATAAATTTTACAAAAAAGTATTTATTATAATTTTTTATTGAAAAACTATATATCAGAAACGCTGAAAAGTATAATATTATTTTTAAATAAAAAACGATAGAAACAGTTTTCATAATTATTGTTAAACGCCATAAACTCTATCATATAAAAATAACGTTTGCAAAAAATATCATAAAAATTAACCAACATCTAAATATTAAAATTCACTTATCTCTAACTCATACCTACATTCATAAATATATGTATTTTGTTAAAAACAAAATTCAACCAGACATTGTAAAAATATATATTACAAAATATATATTTTGTTATTTTCTTTTAATTTTTTTCACAGATATGTGTGCAGATATAAATATTAATTGTGCAAAAGTTAAAGTCGCATGCAAACTCTCGTGCATGCATTTTGTTAACCTCAAATATTACAGTCCAATTATAATTTTAGTTATTAGATAATTTATACTCTCTCTATATTTCTAAAAGGAGGATCATCTAGAAAAACAATTCTGTTTTGAAAAAGATGATTTTTTTCATTTTTCAATATAGATTTTGTTAAGTATTTCTAATTTTATCTTTATTTTTATCTAGTTTTTTTCTTTTATATGAATAAAAGACAAAAGACAAATCCGTTACAAAAGACAAATCGAGGTCTGGCGAGTGCGATCCACATGGCAAGCCTCTGGTGGTTCGAGCCGTAGTGCATCACTTCACGCAGCGTGTGCCGCTTCCTCGAGAGCCATCGGTCATCTTTTCTGCTGTGGCGGGCTCCTTTCCTCTCTCTTTGCATTAAATGCGCGTCACTTCCCACGCACGGCTCGAGAGTCTGATAATTATTTCTCCACTGACTTTTGGCTTCCTTGACCGACGCGATTCCTCTCGCCTGCCACTTCGATTACTTCTTCCTCCATAAAATCGGGAAACTCGCAGTTACACAGATTTATTCCATTTTCAGAGCAAATTTCAGAACATTTCTTTTTCTCGAACTACACTTTCTTTTTTCTACCACATACCTTTCTTCTCGTTCTGTTAAGATGTCGGCTCGAGTTTGTCGTCAGGCGCATGGCGACCTCACTTCTCCGGGGGCGACGGTGAGGTCCAGAAAACTGCCGAAATATCTTCAGAACCAGTCCCCGCCAATTTTTCGTGGGCTGGGGGCAAGGCTGAGGAGATCGCCGGAGTACCTTCTGCATCCAACCCTGTGCGGACCGCCTTCCTTCTACTTGCACGCCGGACTTGCTGTAGAGAGTCTTGTCGCCAACCTTTCCTACTCCTCCGGGCTAAACACCACTTTCCCCGATGAATGGGACCGGGCAGATCGGCCTCCGCGACATTGCATCGCGATCCAGGACTATTTCTTCCTGTACGGCTTCCGAGGCAGATTCCCTCATATGGTGGTTCATTTCTACCGGTTCGGCGGCATCTGCCTAGCCAACTCCACCCTTCCGCTTGGGAGCTCCTCTGCATCTTCCAAGTCCTGTCGGACTTATCCGGAGTCCGATTCCATGGCTCTACGGTGCTGATGTTCTACCAGCTCCGAAGCCTGACCGCCAATGCTCTTCGGGTCAACCTGCACACCCGGGACAGGTGCACTGTCCCCATCCTGGGCGACTGTTTCAGGAGCCGCGACTGGCGGGAGTGGTACATCTTCTAGGAGGTGTCGCCGGAGGTCAACGTCCAGCTCACCTGGATGCCAAGGGGTAAAATTCTTTCACTACCGCCACCCCTTTTCTTTTGAGTTTAGCCTGCACTCCGTACTCTCATTGCTGTCTTGTTTTTTCCTTTTTCAGGCCCCGTGACGCCGTCGGCCTCTGAGCGGGTCGATCTACACCACCTTCTTGGGATATCCCAACGGTTCCGGTCGTTCAACTTCCTGCTCTCTCCCCCTAGCATCGGGGCGAGTTCGCTCGTCCTCCCGTCCGGTATGACTCTAGACATCTCAGGTAGGGATTCTGACTCTTCTGTCCTCGTCATGTGCGGGTTTCTCAATTCTCACCCGCCGGTCCTACTTTTGCAGGTTCTCGGGATCGGATTGAGAAGATCTGGGACCTGTATGTCCCGACGGCCGCATGCCCCCAGCGAGTATCCTATGGGCCGCCCGGAGGACACCCGTCCAAACACCGCGCCAGAGGCCTCGAGTGAACTCTTCCGAGAAGGAAGCCTCGTCTTGGCCTTCGCACCGACGGCGCCTCACCGGGTCTCCCGTGGTGAGGGCGACGTGGTCCCCGAGTCCTTCTTTGACCCTTCCTGCTCACTACTCTTCCGAGTCAGCCTTGACTACCAGTGCGGGGACCCGGTTTATTCCGACGTCCCAAAGTACCTGGTGACCGTCAAAAGTCCAGAGCCGCGCGAGCCGCTAATCCGGTCCCCGATTCCCCGTGCTCGCTGAAGGTGATGAGCATCTCTTTGGAGTCGGAGCCAACGTTCATGCCTCCTCGTCCGACCGCCTGCTCGACCCGCGAGCTCACCAGTTGGCGGCTGACCGCCTTGGAGCTTGCACGGTAAGCTACTTTCTCGGGACGTCTTCCTTTGGTTTTCCGGTTCCTTACCTTTGTCTTACTGGTTCCTTTCTTCTTTTGATAGAGTCAACGCTCGCTTGAGAAGTTGGAGTACGAGCTCCACACGGCTGAACATCGCGAGCGCAGCCTTGCTAACAAGACTTGCGAGCTTCAGGCCGAACTCCTGGTGACCCAGGATAAGCTCGCTGAGGCCCAGACTTCCGCCCAGGTGGAGGATCTCAGCGCGGAGATGGAGCGCCTGTCCTTGGAAGTCGTGGACAGCCAGTGGGATTTGGAGGCGCGTAACTTGTAAGTGGAAACACTCCGCCAAGCCCTTAAAGTCCACTGAGGGTTCAC
The DNA here is from genome assembly GCA_911865555.2 of Thlaspi arvense. Lineage (NCBI taxonomy): Eukaryota > Viridiplantae > Streptophyta > Magnoliopsida > Brassicales > Brassicaceae > Thlaspi > Thlaspi arvense. The sequence goes on from OU466860.2 coordinate 28,099,084, forward strand.
TATGGGGGTCGAAGTGGACTTGGCGCGGATGGCGGCTGAGGCTTTCTTGACGAGCCAAACTACGATCTGCATGCTTAGACGGAAGCTCGAGAAAGAGAGGCGACACAACAGGCCACGGGGACCAGATACTTCTGAGGTGGCTGGAGGCGCTATAGGCGCGGGCCCTTCTTTGCCGGTGGGGCCTTCGCGTCTGTCGGATTTTTAATTTATTTTTGCTTCGGGGACTCGTTCCCTTTGTAACTTTTATCTTCAAACTTGAACCGGTGACCGCTTTGGCCTGTTTTCTTTTATGTAATGCACTTTATCTTATTTTGCCTAGCTTCATCTCTTGCACTTCTTACGTTATACCCTGCGTTGCGGGCCCAGAGTCTCGGTTTCAAGGCCAATATGCGTAATGATCCTGAAGCTCCAAGACGGTTGAGTAAAACTATTCGGGAGAAAATTTCGAGGTGCCCCATAGGAGTGTGTGATTCGTCGAGGTTGGAGCTGATCCTCCGATGTCCGTCCTCTAGGGGAAAGGCTGCGAGTCGTCGTTCCAGGGTGGAATCTTCCTGTCTCGACGCGGTGGGGTGAATATCGGATTCAGTTTATGTGAGCACTTAAACAAATGCCAGGCGAGCCTTCGGGAAGACCGGAAGGGGGTTTCTCTCCCAAAGGTTCTCCGACGCTCAAGTTAGTAGACATCCTACCGGGAACAAGTACTCGGGAGGGGAGTTTTCTATGGGCTAGTCGTGAGAAGTCTCGTCCGGGGATCGAGGCTCCTAACATGATTATTGGAGGATTCCCGGTTGCGATGATTCAGTTCGCGCCATTAAAGAGTATGGCCGCAAAACAATCGCGTCGCGAAAGTTTCCTCGTCCGGTGGACTACCACCCAACAATCACATTCGCATTGGAAGACATGCACGGGTTACACATCCCGCATAACGACCCGCTAGTGGTCGAACTACACATCCACGACAGAGAAGTGGCTAAAATATTAGTGGATACCGGCAGCACTCTCAACATTATCTTTAAAGATGCGTTGACCAAGATGGGACTCCAGGATTGGCTTTGCCAGTGAGTCCTTCTTCAGCCTTGGCACCATACGACTTACGGAAATTGATAACTATCTCGTCGATAGCATCACTGGTCACCTTCCACTTGGCAAACACCTTCTCAAAAGGCGGAAGGGTCCCGGCAGGAAGCTCCCACCCTTTATCATGCATCTTCTTCAAGAAGGCCACCATGTAACTACTTTTCTCCATGCCACCAAGGGGTGCTTCCATCTCTTCGCGTTGAACCAGCGAAGCCTGAATCCGATCTAACCGCGGCTTAAACCAAGCGGTCATACTATCGAAAACTCTGTCAGCAGCACCTTGAGCGACCTCCTCACAAGACTCCTGAAGCTTTTCCTTCTCGGCAAGGAATCTCTGTAAGTTCTCTTTGTTCCGCTTTTCGAGAGACTCGTTATGGACTTGGAGAGCAGCGACCTGCTTGCGAAGTCGATTAGCTTCGGCCACCTTGCCTTTAAAAGTTTCAATGGCGCCTTCCAGCTAAACGCACTTCTCTTTCAGAAGTTGGTTCTCCTCTTCCACCTTTTTGAGCTCCTGGATCTCAGAACAGGCGGCGTCCAGTATCATTTCCTCTTGGCAAATATTGTCGTCATACGCCGCGAATGCGGACATATACCCTCCCAAACCCTACATCACAGCTTATTGTCAGAAAACACGTAATAAAAGGGGCACTACACGTTCACAACTGAAGAATATTATAACCAAAAAATACTCGAGCTATCATTTGACTCGCTGAAGATATGGAATCCGCCAGTTTCAGCTCTCGAAGTGGCTTACCCCATTGCGGCTTCTTCCTGCACTTCCAGTTCAGGTTCACGACAAACTCGCGATTAAGCATCGCCGGAGTAGTCCCATCCCATCTGATGCAAAAATAATGATGATTATAGTCAAAAGACTCCTCGACCTCTTTGGGTTCGGCCGGAGCACTTGAATTGGCACCATTTGTGCCAGCGGCCTTTTGAGGTCGATCTCAGTGCACTTTAACCGTTTTTGGCCGCTAGCGAGGGGGGGGGACCATCAAGCTGTTTGGCCTATTTCTGGAAGGCGGTGATCTTGCTTTTCCACACACGTTTTCACTTTATCTTTTTTGAGTTTTTTTCTCTGTTCGAAGGCGGTTTCGCCATTGTTAGACCTTGAAGCTTTGTTCTTGAATATTGAATCGTTTAAGTTAAAAGTAATCATTTTTCATGTTTAATAGTTCATCTTCTATGCTTTGTTCGGTTTACTTTATGTGTAGCGAGTAGTGCATTCAGGTTTTGGGGTTGAGAGGATTCAAAGGGGTCGATAAGGTTTTCAAGTTTGGTGTTTTCTTGTTCTTCATGACTTTCTCTTCTAGGATATCGAGTTCTTAAGGCTTAGAGACTCTCACGCCAAGATCTTTATGATCAAAGGGACCTCTTACCTTGAAAGGATCCAGAGGTCTTTGAAAGTCGAATCCTAGAGGCTAGTCTACCTTTCCCAAACGCCATGGTAGTTTAGGGGACTAGTTAGGCCGTGTGTTTGTAATCTAAGTTTTATGCCCTTCAATCTCTTTTTCCGCCAAACGCCATGGGTCTGGAGGAGAGAATGAAGAAGTGGTCCATACCACACGCCATGGATGGATCTTGTTTTGTTTTCAAGGCCTAGAGAATCTCACAAAGTGAGAAGATATAAAGTTTTCAAACCAAGCTTGAACCTTTGAAACCCTTAAACATGAATCTCAACCCTGGACCCTCTTTCTTAGTATTTTTACATCTCTGTTAATCATTCTCTTGCTATCTGTTCGCATCCTGGTCAATAGATTCGTTTCTGTTGAACTTTTAGACGAGATCGATCATTGTTGCTCGATCTAGTGGTCGATCCTGTGGTCGATATACTAGTCGATTTTTATAAATTCATAGCTTTGCATTTTAATCATTCTGTTTGTTCCTCGTGGTAGTTAACCCATTTCTAGTATTTTTAAAATAGTTTTGCCTTGCATTTGATTGTTGCATCAAATTTTGAGGATTTTTACAAAACCGTTCATCATTTGCTTAGCTTTACATGATCCTTGCATTCTCATTGCACTTTCTAGCTCCTAGGTGTGGATTGAAATTCACTTGCATGCTATACTACATCTCAGTGTTGCATTTGAGCTTTGATACATCATTGCATTGCAAAAAACATGTTACCAAATGGCGCCGTTGCCATCTTAGGAGTGTTTAGGAAGCATTGAGATTTGGGGTTTAGTAAAGACTAGGCCTTTCTTTTTCTTTTGGTTACTGATTTCTCTACTCTCAAACTTGTGTCTTTCAGGTACATGAATCTACGTTCAAGGGGAGACAAAAATCTACTTCAACCCTTGGACAACATTCATCAACTCGGACATTCAAGACAAAGAAGAGTTAGAGAGCAAGCTAGAGCTTTTGAGGAGATTGTTCAGCCAGGTTCAGTGGACTTTGAAGCGATGGCTGAGCACGAACATCCAGAGGGACCTCCTCCAGCTCACGGGGCAGTGGGAAGGGGTAATGGAAACCCCCAACACGCGGCTAGACCCTCACGGATCATAGGACAAGAGATGCTCCCAACACGAGTCTGTATCTAGAATCGTTGGATTACTAGGTTATCTGATTTTCATTGATTGCTTGTGTAAGTTAGTGTTTTCTGCTTAGCAAGGTCAATGTATCTGTGATTGTGAATGTTTAAGTGTGAACCGTGGTCAATACATGATGTCTAACTAGCTGTGTGAATGTCTGGATCGAGTTACTAGATCAAGGGGATGTGTGAATCTCGCTTGGAGCAGTACCGATGCCTTGTGAGGCTTCACAAGTAGTTTAGATGATCATAGGACCGTACTGTTTTCTGTGCTTGCTTGCTAAGTGATAATGGGAATTGTATAACTGATAGTATGATGCGTTTTCTGGTACTGGCTAAGGTGTTACGGGATGACCGTATTCACTAATTATTTATCAAATACTTATGCCTCTCTGTTTGAGTGTGCAGGTAAGGATAAAGTCCAGGGCGAGTAGCTCTAAAGGCGGACTGGAAGCCAGTGAAGAAAAGGGGTGGATTAGGACTAGGTTTTGGGATTCATATTCTGAGTTTGAGTTTCTAAGTTAGTTTGTTATTGAGTCCGAATTCTGTTAAGTGTTTCTGGAATAATTATGCAATGAGAATGAATGTCTTTTGATGAATCGAACTTGTTTAAGTTTAAGAAAAGTTTTTAAAATATGCATGTTTTTGTATTCTGGCCGAGAGAAGACTCGGTGAGGTTCGGGCCGGTCTAGTGATAGACGGTCGGGTCCTCACAGGATCTGTCCGAGATTTTCAAATATCATACAAAAACCCTTGTACAAAACATACTTACTAAATTTTACAAAAGGCACCCAAATCTACTCCGGTGGTCCTAACATCCACAGCACCCTCTAATCCAAACGACTTACTAAGGTTTCCTGCAAGAGAAAAAGGGGGGATGAGTAATCTAAGATTACTCAGTGAGTCCAGGACCCACTAAAAGAAAGAAAACCCCGAGAACCTCAAGAACCCCCAAACAACAAGCAATAGCCGAAGCATCTAAGACTAAATAGCCGAAGCATGCAATCCTAGAACTATATGCAAATGTTATCCTAATTTCCATCCCACACACACTCGCGTGGACATAGAGATCTCTATCGGCCAGTTCCCCTACCACGAACACCCTGCACTTAAATATCACATAGACAAGTCAAGCCGGAACATCGGTACCACGATCACCCTGCACTTGACTATCATGAAGACAAGCCAAGCCGGAACATCGTCGTTCCGGGGTGGAATCTTCCTCTCTCGACGCGGTGGGGTGAATATCGGATTCAGTCTATGTGAGCAATTAAACAAATGCCAGGCGAGCCTTCGGGAAGACCGGAAAGGGGTTTCCCTCCCAAAGGTTCTCCGACGCCCAAGTTAGTGGACATCCTACCAGGAACAAGTACTCGGGAGGAGAGTTTTCTATGGGCTAGTCATGAGAAGTCTCGTCTGGGGAACGAGGCTCCTATCTGATCTAGGGTGTTTTAAAGGGGGTTTCTACTCGTCAAAAGAGAAAACGAAGTGGCTACAAAGGCGAGGTTCTGAGTCAGGGATAACTTAACCTAGTAGGCATTTACTCGGGAAGAACCAGAAGTTCGCCTGTGATCCTGCTGTTTGGTCAGGGCGACTGCCTTAGACGAAGCTTTCTCTTTATTTTTATCTTTTCTTCTCTCCCTCTCTTGCCTCACCCGCCCCTCTTTTTGGAAGTGTTTGCCTCCTATTTATACTCGTGATCCTCTTGTTCTGTCCCTTCCATGCGGCGCGTCCGGGAAGCAGGTGGGAGTAATGATTCTGGCGTGTTTGGGAAAATCTGCCAAATGCCCCGGTATAGTGCGCCGGAGTGGGTCGGTCGAGCTGGCGTGGCGTGTTTCAGCACTCGATGCAGTCTAGATCCACGTGGTGAGCTCTCCTTCGATCCAGTAAAATGGTTCTCAACAATATGCATGAAAACTTAACATTTACATAATGTATAAGAAAATTAATGAATAATTAAATATTATAACTAATTATGTCTATAAAAAAATTATATGTGTTCATATTTGCGGGCTAACCATAAATATTAAATAAATTATTATATATTTTAATATTTTTCAGTTTATTTAGTTGTTATATTTACACTTTTTGTTTAAGAAAGTATTTTAAAATCTTGATTAATATTTTTTTATCTCCAATATCTGATATTAAAATCTATAATATTTTTTATTTAATTTATTTTTATTTTTTTATTATTCAATATTTACATAATGTTATTTGTAATACATAGTTAATAATGTATAAATAGAACATATTTAATATATAATATTAATTATATATTGAACATATAAAATATTTTATAGCTGCACACATTGCAAACGGATCACCTAGTTATAATAATAAAAAAATAAGTTTAGAAAAAAATAAGATTAGGGATATACGTTATTAATATTTATTTTTTGTTTGCTACTTGTATTTGATCGAACTAAAATTAAGTTGAAATAAACTTAATGAGGGCTCATAATTACTTGAGGGCTCATATCTACTTGTGTGTCAAACAAAAAAAAACCACTAAATCCTATTTTTTTACAGCAGAAAATAATATTTTAATTACATTTCGAATGAGTTGATATATCATATATTTATACTATTTAAGCATATATATTTTACATAGAAATTAGTATCTTGCATACATTATTTCTTCATCTTTGTCCCAAACACTCATCATAATAGGTTTGGGATCACTCCTCCCCCTGTACAGAACAACAACTTCGAGATTAAGCCAGGATTCATCTCAATGGTGCAAAACAATAAGTTCCACGGGCTAGCAATGAAAGATCTCTTGGAGCATGATAAGCTATTTTCTTTATGCTCTAATGCAGCAGAGAGGTTATCAAAACTCTAATGCAAGCAATGTTGTAGTAAGGCAAGCAGGAGAGTGTCAATCCACTTCTAGATGATAGAGAATCCACAGAGAATGCAAGGTCTAAGACAAATCTAAGCGAATGAGACAGTTTATGAGAAATAATCTAAAAACTAAATGCAGCAACCTAAATGGAGTGAAACCTATTTTAAAAATACTAGAAAGGAAGCAGTTACCACGAGGAACAAACAGATAAATTAAAAAGAAGAGCTTCGAATTGTTAAAATTCGACTAGTGGATCGACCACAAGATCGACCACTAGATCGAGCAGAAACGATCGATCTCGTCTAAAACCGTAAGAACAATGAATCTAAAGACCAGGATGCTATCAGGTAATAAGCTAAAGATGATATGAGACGTAAATATGCTAGAGGAGAGGGCTTGAGGGTTGAGATTCATATAAGGGGTTTCAAGGAACGATCTTGGGTTTGAATCTTTGGATCGACTCACTTTGGTGAGGATCTCTAAGCCTCGAAAACAAAACAAGATCTATCTGTGGCTTTCGGTATAGATCACTCTTTCATCCTCTCCTCCAAACCCATGGCTTTTGGTGGAAAAAGAGGTCGAAAGGCAAGGAAAACAGATTTCGAACAATGGCTTAACTAGTCCCCCAAACTTCCATGGCTTTTGGGAAGGGGTAACTAGTCTCTAAGGTGAGATTTTCCGAGGCCCCTGGATCCTGTCAAGGTAAGGGACCTCTCGGATCATGAAGCTCTTGGCGTGAGAGTCTTCAAGCATTAAGCTTTCAACACCTTAGAAGAGATAGCCTTAAAACGTTTAGAAAACAAACCAAGATCGAACCTTTTCTACCCCTTAATCCTCTCAACCCCTAACCCAAAGTGAACTACTCACTACACATAAAGTAAATCAAGCAAGGTGGAAGAGATGAAACGATAAAACATGAAACAACGACTAGATTAAACGATAAGGTTCGAGAATACAAAAGCTTGAAAAGAAAACTGGTTCAACAATGGTGTTCTTCCGAAAACGAGAGAGAAAACTTGAAGGAAAAAGTTAGAAAATCTCAAAGTTCTCCAAAAAGCATTCGCCGCCTTGCCTAAAATGTCAAAACAGTCCAATGGTCCCCCCTTCGCTAACAGCCAAAAACGGTTGAAAGGACAGAGATCGACCATTGGATCGAGTTGTTCTATCGATCATATCCGGCCATCGTGTCTTCAGCTCGATCCGGGTCTCGATCTTCTTTGGTGAATCGAGTGTTGCATCCGATCTCGGTATCGAACTTCGGGAGGATCGAGTGGTGTACTCGATCCGGCTCTCGCTCTGCATGGCGTCATTTACGTCCGTACCGATACATCGTTGCTTCACTCGATCTCCATCTCGATCATTATCCTTGAATCGCCTAGTTGGCTCGATCTTCTGGTCGATCAACTCCTAGATCGACCGGCCATGCTCGATCTGCTCCTCGATCACTGGTCCTTAGCACACTCCCAGCTTCCATGAACTGCTACATCGGCCTCCACACCTCCACGAACCTCCGTGTCTCCAAAGCAACCAGAAACAACCTGGAATGAATGCAAAATGCAGAGAAAATGCACATGCTGATGCAAGAATGCTCTAGGACCCTAAATGATGCAATCTAGCCTAAAACATGATACAAATGCATGAAAAACTACCTAATGAGTATGCAGAATGTATGCAATATGCAATGATATCAACTCCCCCAAACTTACTTCTTGCTTGCCCTCAAGCAACAAAAAAAAACAAGTAAGGAAGAGAGGTTTTCAGAAAATTCAAAGGGGTTTTAAACTTTTTGCAAAGGTGCCTTTCGAATAGATCATCTCAATGTCCTAGTTAACAGTTCTAAAATGCTAAGCTTACACTCATACTCCAAAGGACTTAGCCATACTCATCACACAAAGAAACTCAAATCATGAGTCTATTATTCCTAACAATCAAAAAAATTCATCCTTTAACATTCATTAATCATTCGAACCATGAATCAAACTTATGCACTTTAAAGCAAAACACATTTGGCTAAGGGTTATGGTTATGAGCATAGAATGATCTCATTTGAAAAGGGTTTACAATTAGACAAGGGTTTCTCTCGAAAATGGTTTGAACTAATGCATAATGCTAAAGGTAAAGGCAATTTATGCATACATGATTAGATTCTCAGCTACCCATGTAAACTATCAAACAGTCCTATACCCCTCTCATTTAAGAAATTTAATCCTCACTCACCACTTAAAAGTCTACCCCTTCTTCTCAACTTAGCAATCCCCAATTCAAAATAAAGACATTTTTAAACTTTTTAGGCTAGTGAAAAGGTTTTGAAAAATATTTTTGCTCTTAGGAATTTCTTATTAGTAGCTCTCTTATTATTACTATTTTTCTCTTCATTTTTTTTTATTTGGCACTTAGGATCTTTTATTTTATTTATTTATTTTTTTTCTTTTTCTCTTATTTTTTTTTTATTTAGAGAGAGCTACCTTCTGAAATAGAGCATACTTAGTTTTTAAAAACAAACCTTTCACTTAAAACCTCATTTCTTTCCTTAAAACACAAACTCTTTTGAACCGAAAACAAATTCACAAGAAGGCAACCCCAATGATCCCCCAAACTTATCCTAAGCCTATACCTAGCTTCAAAATGTAAAGCTAGCAATCAATTATGAAAACCAAATCATGTCGCCTAAACCTAACACTTTATGCCAAGTTCAAACCGAAAATAAGGCCTCACAAAGATGTCACACAAGAACATTTGGCTTCAAAGGAGGGTAAGGTTCAAGGAGGGAGTTCTACTTAGGCTCACAAAGAGAGGTAAAAAGGAAGAAGAGAGCCTAAATATTTTAAAACCATGTGTTCATTTTCAAATGCATAAGAATGATAATTAGATTTTCAAATTAAGGTTTTCACTTAGTAGGATGAGTTTCAAATCATGAGAGTTCAATTCAAGCCACGAAAATCCTAACTAGTGATCCAAGCATGGTTAGAACTTACTTTCAAAGCATAAACAAAGCATTAGAGAACTACTAACTAGGGCATTGAAATGATTCATAAGTAAAACACCTTTTTAAGAAATTCTAACCCCTTATGCAAAATGCAAACAACCTAGGTGATATGAGAAATTCTAGACTCAATCCTAACATGTTTTTAAAGAGATGAATGCAACTACATGAATCTTTGAAAAAAATTTAAAAATTTTACCAATTTTTCATGACTAAGACTCAAGGATGTAAAAAGGAAAATAAGATCAAAGAACACAAGATTAAATCACACAAGTACTCCCCCAAACTTGCTTGACACCGTCCCAGTGGCAAACTCATCGGAAGAAGCAAACAAACACAATGCAAGAAACAAAGATGTGCGGTTATATACAATGGAGGAAGGTTGTTACCTCTTGTCTAGGCTCGGCTGGAACTTGAGGATGTTCCAGAGGAGCTAGAGATTGTTGCCTTTCCTTTGTTGCCTGGTTCTTGGAGGGAGTGGCGAGCCGGTTGAATGTTTTCTCCTTGGGTCTCGCGGATCACAACTCCTCCGGTTGAGAGTCTCCTCTTCTCGGGTTGTTGTATCTCCTGGCTTACAGCTGGCTTAGGCTGGCTTCCTTGGAGTTGTTTGACCTTCTTCCCCAGCTTCTTAAGCATTTTCCCTTGCCACTTTTTTATCTTCCGCTGCATCTCCACCACCGAGGCTAAGAACTTCTCGGTTTTGGTCTTAGGTTCAAAATCCAGCTTGGGAAGTGTGTAAACCTCGGGCATCTCATCCTCTGTTCCTGGAGACTCTGACCTTTGGCGCGGGGCAATGGCTGAAGCAGGCGGTCCTCCTAAAGGGGCAAAGCATTCTTCCTCCGTGGGTAAGAACTCGATGTTCCCAACACCAAGCAGCTCGGTCTCGTCTTTGTTGGGGAGGATGCACACTCTCTTCTTGTCTTCCTCATCTATGAAGAGGTAAGCATAAAAACCCTTCTGCTGGCGTGCGTCCCAAGCTATCAGTGTTTCTCATGTATGCTTCATCCATGAAAGCTCTGTTTGGGACGTGAGCAAAGTCATGGATGGGCACACCGGCTTGCACGAACAAAGGAGTAAGGAAACCGCCAATGTAGGAAGAGGTTGCCTTGCACCGTAAGGCATAAGCCTTGTACTTCACCAGAGAAGCCGCGAGCACACAGCCGTAATTCACTTCATCGCCGAGTTCATCCTCTATGGGTTCTTCATTCGCATCCGGATCAGACACCAAATGCTTCACGCCTTGGAAAAGGAAGCACAGCTCCGTCTTCGTGACAGTATGAGCAACAGACCTCCCACTGAATGTATTAGCTATCAGCTTCAAAGTATACCTCAGCACCGGACTCCTAACTCTCTTGATCTTGGCGGTGTTGGCTTTGTAGTCTTCATTGCTGATTAGGTCCCAAAACTCGTCGGCTTTCTTGAAGGCTGGGAACTCCACCTTGTGTGCATCAGCCTTGAGACCGTAGGCTTGGCATAGCTCGGGGATGGATAGTGTGTAGGCTTGGCGGCCAACCTTGAAATAGAGATGCCCTTGAGAAGGAACAGGTGCACTCGGATTCTCGTACCGGAACTCCAAAGTGGCTAGGAAATCTATCGTCACCTCGGGAATTGTAGGGCAGTCCATCCGCGACAAGCACCTCAGACCAATGTTCTTGAGGAGTTGGTCGAAGTCTCCAAGGATCCCGAGCCTGGACAGAAGCTCTCGATCAGCAAACTTTGTAGGTTCAAACCGGAGCCTCTCCAACCTCTTCTTATCCCTCTTCTCATCTTTGCTCCACCGGACCCTCTCTTGAACCACCACTTCTTGTGTTTCTCCTTCTTGCACTACCTCCTCTCTTGTTCTCTTTGGTGCCATTGCTCCTAAAACAAATTTTTCTAGAGAATGATTAGCAAGAGGCGATTGAATGAGAATAAGAGAAGAGGAGAAGAAGATTTATATAAACTACTCTAGAATTTTGGGGATCAAATAAAAATAATAGCTAGATAAAAGGAAATAAAATCTTTGAGATACTGAAAATCAAGTATTTTTCCTATTACTTAGCTAATTTTAAAAATTCAAACCCGATCCTATATCCTAAAACAAGAACTTGCGATTTTTAAGGAGATTTTCTTGAAATAAAATCATTAAACCTTGAAAATACCTTTGCAAGAGTAGAGGATATCTTTGCTAAACTTGAAAAGCTTTTAAATTCTCACTCTCTTTGTAAGAAAAACTCGAGCAAACAGAAATGAGAGGGTGAGGAATAGATTGAAACATTTAAAGAGTTTAACAAACCAAAACAATGGGTGGTCAAAGTGGTTTCTGACAAAAGTCTTGGTCAAGGCACATCTTTCATGGTCAAAGATGCTTGCCTTGACCAAGTTTTGAATTTAAAAATTAGAGGGAAAGGAGTAAAGGAGGGAAAGAAAATTGTTACCTCGGCATGAGATCGAGTCCTTTTGGTCGATCTAGGACTCGATCTCATGCCTAAAATGGCTTAGATCGAGAGGGTTACTCGATTTGTGACTCGATTCAAGGTGAATCGAGCCCTGGATCGATTAGCTCTCTCGATCATTGAGATGTTGGCTCCTCGGCTAAGTCCCTCTGATCGAGCTATGTCCTCGATTTAGGGGTCGATTTAGCATAGATCGAGTGATGGATCGAGTCGAGTGATCGATCAATTTTCAACAGATTTTCCCGAGAGAAATTAGATCGGTCGATCCGATTTGGATCGATCGATCTTTTTTCGTCAAGGTCGATCTTGTCACTCGTTCTCGTCTAGATCGACTGGCTCCTCTCGATTCCTGGCTCGATCTAGCAAAGATCGAGCCAGGATCAGTCGATCTAGCACTCGATCTCTAGCTTTATCTTAACCCCTATTGCCCCTTTTGGAACCCAAAGGCAAGGTTTAAAGTCCTTATACCTGTTCCTACACACTAAAAACATAAAAACATAAAACTGAAAGAGAAGTGAAAGCAAAAATATGTACAAGATAAACATGGGAATGCCTCCCAAGTGCGCTTTCTTTAACGTCTTTAGCTAGACCTTACTTGGTCTAGGCGGATGGTGGGTCTTGGAGAAGCACCGAGGTACTCTCCTTATCAAAGCTGTCCGCCAGGTAGGGCTTGACTCTGTGTCCGTTGACGGTGAATGCACTACCACTTCTTCCCATTAGAGTAACAGCTCCATATGGCAAGACCTCTTGAATCACGAACGGTCCGCTCCAGTCCTCTTGATTTCGGCTTGCCCGGGAAGAGCTTTAGCCTCGAGTTGTACAGCAACACCAGTCCTCCTTCCTTAAGCTCCTTGGCAACCAATTTCTTGTCATGAGCCTCCTTAGTTCGCTCCTTGTAGATCTTGGAACTCTCGTAAGCATTCAATCTCAACTCGTCCAGTTCGTGTAGCTGAATAAGACGCCTTTCCTGAGCCGTCTTGAGATCAAAGTTCAGCCTCTTCACAGCCCACAATGCACGGTGTTCCAGCTCAACCGGGAGGTGACAACCCTTGCCATAGAGTAGAGTGAAAGGGGTTGTACCAATCGGCGTCTTGAAGGCAGTACGGTAGGCCCAAAGAGCATCGTCCAGCTTCACTGACCAGTCCTTCCTTGTTGCTCCAACGGTCTTCTCCAGAATAGCTTTGATCTGCCTGTTAGAGACTTCCACCTGACTGCTCGTTTGAGGATGATACGGTGTAGCCACCTTATGCTTAACCCCATACTTTCTCAAGAGGCTCTCAAAAACCTTGTTTACAAAATGGCTTCCTCCATCACTTATAACAACCTTGGGTACCCCAAACCTTGGAAAGATGATATTCTTGAACAACTTGATCACGACCTTAGAGTCGTTTGTAGGGGAAGCAACAGCCTCGACCCATTTGGAGACATAATCCACAGCTACTAAGATGTACTTGTTGCCGTATGAAGAAGGGAAAGGCCCCATGAAGTCAATACCCCACGCATCGAACATGTCAACCTCGAAGATAGGAACTTGAGGCATTTCATTCCTCTTGGTAATGTTCCCTGCTCGCTGACATGCCTCACAGCTCTTCACAAACTCGTGTGCATCTTTGAAGATAGACGGCCACCAGAAACCCGCTTGCAACACTTTCGTGGCAGTTTTGAATGAAGCGAAGTGTCCTCCGTAGGAAGAGCCATGGCAATGATAGAGGATATCCCTGGCTTCTTCCTTCGTAACACATCTTCGGTACAAGCTGTCTACTCCTCTTTTGTATAGGTAAGGCTCATCCCAAAAGAAGTCACTAGCCTCCCTCGAAAACCTCTTCTTGTGATAGCTGTTGAGATGTGTTGGCTCCTCACCACATGCTAGGTAGTTCACCATATCAGCATACCATGGTAGATCCTCCTCTTTAAAACTCAACACTTCCTCAAACCTTCCTTCTAGCTTCCCACAAACAGCAGTAGTAATCGCCATAAGTTGTTCTTCTGGAAGAGAATCGTCTAAAGGGAGAGACTCGTTGATCCTTAGTCTTGAGAGGTGGTCAGCGACTCCATTTTCTATCCCCTTCTTGTCTTTAATTTCCATGTCAAACTCCTGAAGTAAGAGAATCCATCTTAAGAGCCGAGGCTTAGTGTCTTTCTTTGAGTAGATGTATCGTAGAGCAGCATGATCCGTGTATACAATAGCCTTGGAGCCAACGAGATACGATCTGAACTTCTCAAAGGCGAAGACTACTGCAAGCAGCTCCTTCTCCGTAGTGGTGTATCGTGATTGCGTGTCATCCAAGGTCCTTGAAGCATAATAGATCACATGTAGCTTCTTGTCCTTCTTCTGACCAAGGACTGCTCCTACAGCATAGTCACTAGCATCACACATAATCTCAAAAGGGAGAGACCAGTCTGGTGCTTGGACTATAGGGGCTGACGTGAGGGCTTCCTTGATGGTCACCAAAGCCTTCAAACACTCCTCATCGAATACAAACTCAGCTTCCTTGCATAACAGCCGTGTAAGGGGGCGTGCAATCTTGGAGAAATCTTTGATGAAGCGCCTATAGAACCCTGCGTGTCCCAGGAAGCTTCTAATCCCTTTAACATTAACCGGCGGCTCCAAACCCATCATAACCTCAACCTTAGCCTGATCAACCTCAATACCCTCTCTGAAATCTTGTGACCGAGTACTATCCCTTCCTTGACCATGAAGTGGCATTTCTCCCAGTTCAGCACCAGGTTTGTTTCTTCACAACGTTTAAGTACCCTGCAAAGATTCAACAAACACGCAGGAAAGGACGCACCATACACAGAGAAGTCATCCATAAACACTTCTACCATCTCCTCTATAAGATCGGAGAAGATCGACATCATACACCGCTGAAAGGTAGCCGGTGCATTACACAATCCAAACGGCATCCTTCGATATGCAAAGGTACCGTAGGGACATGTAAAAGTCGTTTTCTCCTGATCGTTTGGGTGAATAGGTATTTGAAAGAAACCGCTATACCCATCGAGAAAACAGTAGTAAGGGTGATTTGCAAGTTTCTCATGCATTTGATCAATGAAAGGCAAAGGGAAATGGTCTTTTCTAGTCGCAAGGTTAAGCTTTCTATAGTCAATACACATTCTATGACCAGTAATGGTCCTAGTAGGGATAAGTTCATCCTTTTCATTCCTTATGACCGTGATCCCTCCCTTCTTAGGCACCACGTGTACAGGTGAAACCCACGTGCTGTCACTTATGGGATAGATCACGTCAGCCTCTAAAAGCTTAAGGATTTCCTTCTTAACAACCTCTTTCAAGTTAGGATTCAAACGCCTCTGATGTTCTACAGAAGTGGCGTTCTCATTATCCAAGTGAATCCTATGAGTGCAAAGCATTGGTGAAAGGCCTTTGATGTCACTTAAAGAGTACCCAATGGCCTTCCTATACTTTCTCAGCTCAGTTAAGAGCGAGTGCAACTCATCATCACTAAGGTTTTCATTTACTATCACGGGATAGGTGTCATTAGGTCCTAAGAAAGCATACCTTAGCCCTTTTGGGAGCTCCTTAAGGTCCACCTTTGGGGCTAACAGCTCACTCCAGTCATCCTCGTGGCTGTTGTTGTTGTTCTCCTCCTTGGAACTCTCCCTTGAACTCGAGGCATGGCCCTTCAGACTGCTTTCCTCTATCTCTATCCCTTCTGTGATCGAGTCCTCCGGTCGATTCTCCTCTCGATGTCGTCTAGATCGAGCCATTTCACTCGATTCACTTACTCGATTTGATATGGATCGAGTAAGGGATCGAGACGTTGAGTCGATCTCTTGATTGGACTCCAAAATGATCGGGGGGTCTTTCTCGATCGTCAACTCGATTGTTTCTTCTGATCGAGCATCATTATCGATCTGTTGGTCGATTGTTGCACCGGATCAAGTTGGATTCTCGATTGGCTTGTCGATCTGACTCCTGGATCGAGTGATAGCGTCGATCTCGGGGTCGATTTCTAGGCAACATCCTTCTTCATTCTTGATGATTCTCCTCGAATCTAGCAGGTTCACGTACTCTTGGGTCCTTTGGTCCACATAGCCAAACTCTCCTGGCTCCTTAGTGAGTGCTAGCTTCAAATGGTCTTCTAAAGCTAGCTCTTCCAGCAACTCATCCGCCAAGGCATCCATCGTTTCGATATAGAAAGCTTGTCCTTCAATGGTTGGCTTCTTTAGAACCTTGTTGATGTCAAAGTCTAGCCTGATCTCTTTCCCCAAATGCAAGGCAATCTTCCCATTCTTCACGTCTATTATGGCTCCGGCGGTTGCGAGGAATGGTCTCTCTAAGATGAGTGGGTCTTTCGGCTCCTCGTCCATCTCCAGCACTACAAAGTCTGTAGGTACATTCACACCACTGATTCGCACCGGTAAGTCTTCGAGCAGCCCTACCGGTAATTTCACGCTTCTATCAGCCAACACCAATGAGATCCAACATTCCTTAAACCGAGTGAAACCAAGCTTCTTAGCCACGGAGTGAGGCATCAAGTTTATGCTAGCTCCGAGATCACACAAGCAACTCTTG
The DNA here is from genome assembly GCA_911865555.2 of Thlaspi arvense. Taxonomy (NCBI): domain Eukaryota; kingdom Viridiplantae; phylum Streptophyta; class Magnoliopsida; order Brassicales; family Brassicaceae; genus Thlaspi; species Thlaspi arvense. The sequence continues at coordinate 28,115,494 of OU466860.2, forward strand.
AACTCTAGAGGACCTAAAGCACAAGGTATGGTGAAGCTTCCCGGATCTCCCAGCTTCTTAGGCACTATCTCCTTATGAATAACCGCGCTACACTCTTCGCTTTGTACAAGCACCTCTTTGCTTTCTTTGTTCTTCTTCACAAGGGTGTCCTTGAAAAACTTGGCGCACTTGGGCATCATAGCGAGACAGTCTACAAGAGGCAACTTTATCTCCACGTCTCTCAAGTGCTTCTCAAACAGGATCCGGTGTTTCTCTATTAACTGCTTTTTGAAACGACCCGGGAATGGCAACTTTGGTACATAAGGTGGGGGCACGTAGTCATCCTTTTCCTTGGTGGTTTTCTCAGCCTTTTTTTTCAATGAATGCCTTGTCACCTCTTCTCGGTCCTTGGATCCATACGTTGTCAAAGTTTATCTCCTCATTATCAGCTAAAAGTTTACCCTCCCCCTCTTGAATTACAACGTCCTCGTTGTTCTTGGTTGAGACCGGAGGCTCAAGCTCTTTGCCACTTCGTAACGTAATAGCATTGGCATATTCCTTGGGGTTTTGCTCACACTTTCCCGGGAGGCTGCTCTCTCCACTCGTGCTTGCCTTGCCCTTCTCCAGCTGCTTTATTTTGTTGTTGAGGTTTGTGATTTGAGTGGAGAAGTCGGTTAATGATGAATCTAGCCGAGTGTTCATTTCAGCGAACTTCTGATTTGTAGAAGCTTGCCCTTGTATTAGCTGTTGGAACATTGCTTGAACCGGATCAACTTGTTGTTGCATCGGTTGTTGTGGCTGTTGAGGTGCAAAGCCTGGAGGGTAGTTGGTAGTATAACCCTTGTTTTGTTGTTGTTGCCCTTGACCTTGGAAATTGCCTTGCCCTTGACCTTGGAAATTGCCTTTCCCTTGACCTTGGAAACCACTGCTCGGTTGGAAACCTTTGTTGTAAGGGATGAAAGGCTTAGCTTGTTGAGCAGGGTACACTTGATCTTTAGGGTTGGCTACATTGGTGTTTCGGTAAGAGAGGTTGTTGTTCGGGTATCCTTGGTTGTAGCCTTGAGACTTGTAGTTGTTTTGTCCAGCCACCCAATTTGCTTCCTCTTGGCTTAGCTCTAACTCCTCTTGGTTTTCATCAGCTTCACCAACGAAGTGAACATGCTTCTGGTTAGCTAGAACCAACTTGTCAATCTTCTCATGCAACGATTTGAGCTCCTTCTTGTGAGACTCTAATTCTGATCCCCTCGGTGCTCGGTCATAATCCTCAGCATAGTTTCCATCACTCAACGCCAGGTTCTCTATCAGCTCCATACCCTCTTCTACTTCTTGACCGAGGAAGTTCCCTTTGCTAGCTGTATCAAGCAACAACCGGATCTTTGGTGAAGCCCCACGGTATATGGTACTGAGTAGAGTCTCCTCACTGAACCCGTGATGAGGGCATTGGATCGTGTAATCTTTGAAACGCTCCATAGCCTCATTGAATGTCTCATTGTTCCTTTGAGTGAAACCGCTGATTTCGCTTCTCAACCGAGCAGTCCTGGTGCTTGAGAAGAACTTTGAGAGGAAAGCCTTCTTACATTCAGCCCATGATGTGATGGTGCCTTGTGGGAGGGTCTTCTCCCAATGTCTAGCTTTGTCTCCGAGTGAAAAGGGGAAGAGACGCAGCTTGAAGGCATCTTCTGATATACCGTTGATCTTAATCATTCCACACACTTGCTCGAAATTGTCTAAGTGCTCCAAGGGGTCTTCCATTGCTAAGCCGTGGAACTTGTTGTTTTGCACCATAGATATGAACCCCGGCTTGATCTCAAAGTTATTGTTTTGTACCGGAGGAGGAGTGATCCCAAACCTATTGTGGTGGGTATTGGGAGCATCTCCGGCTCCTATGATCCTCGGAGGTCTAGCCGCGTGTTGGGGGTTTCCATTGCCCCTTCCTGCTGGAGGTGGTCCTTCTGGATGCTCGTGTGCAGCCATGTCTTCAAAGTTAACCAGACCTTGCTGAACAATCTCCTCAAAGGCTCTTGTTTGATCTCTGACTCTTCTTTGCCGTGAGTGACCAAGCTGATGAATGTTGTCTAAGGGTTGTAGAAGATTGTTGTCTCCCCTTGAACGAAGATTCATGTACCTGAAAACACACGGTTTAGAGTAGTAGGATTAATAACTTGAAAAAGGTAAAGACTTAGTCTTTGCTAAGACCCAAATCGCTATGTTCTCTAAGCAACCTAGAATGGCAACGGCGCCATTTGATAAGCTATTTTCTTTATGCTCTAATGCAGCAGAGAGGTTATCAAAACTCTAATGCAAGCAATGTTGTAGTAAGGCAAGCAGGAGAGTGTCAATCCACTTCTAGATGATAGAGAATCCACAGAGAATGCAATGTCTAAGACAAATCTAAGCGAATGAGACAGTTTATGAGAAATCATCTAAAAACTAAATGCAGCAACCTAAATGGAGTGAAACCTATTTTAAAAATACTAGAAAGGAAGCAGTTACCACGAGGAACAAACAGATAAATTAAAGAGAAGAGCTTCGAATTGTTAAAATTTGACTAGTGGATCGACCACAAGATCGACCACTAGATCGAGCAGAAACGATCGATCTCGTCTAAAACCGTAAGAACAATGAATCTAAAGACCAGGATGCTATCAGGTAATAAGCTAAAGATGATATGAGACGTAAATATGCTAGAGGAAAGGGCTTGAGGGTTGAGATTCATATAAGGGGTTTCAAGGAACGATCTTGGGTTTGAAACTTTGGATCGACTCACTTTGGTGAGGATCTCTAAGCCTCGAAAACAAAACAAGATCTATCCGTGGCTTTCGGTATAGATCACTCTTTCATCCTCTCCTCCAAACCCATGGCTTTTGGTGGAAAAAGAGGTCGAAAGGCAAGGAAAGCAGATTTCGAACAATGGCTTAACTAGTCCCCCAAACTTCCATGGCTTTTGGGAAGGGGTAACTAGTCTCTAAGGTGAGATTTTCCGAGGCCCCTGGATCCTGTCAAGGTAAGGGACCTCTCGGATCATGAAGCTCTTGGGGTGAGAGTCTTCAAGCATTAAGCTTTCAACACCTTAGAAGAGATAGCCTTAAAACGTTTAGAAAACAAACCAAGATCGAACCTTTTCTACCCCTTAATCCTCTCAACCCCTAACCCAAAGTGAACTACTCACTACACATAAAGTAAATCAAGCAAGGTGGAAGAGATAAAACGATAAAACAACGACTAGATTAAATGATAAGGTTCGAGAATACAAAAGCTTGAAAAAAAACTGGTTCAACAATGGTGTTCTTCCGAAAACGAGAGAGAAAACTTGAAGGAAAAAATTAGAAAATCTCAAAGTTCTCCAAAGAGCATTCGCCGCCTTGCCTAAAATGTCTAAACAGTCCAATGGTCCCCCCTTCGCTAACAGCCAAAAACGGTTGAAAGGACAGAGATCGACCATTGGATCGAGTTGTTCTATCGATCATATCCGGCCATCGTGTCTTCAGCTCGATCCGGGTCTCGATCTTCCTTGGTGAATCGAGTGTTGCATCCGATCTCGGTATCGATCTTCGGGAGGATCGAGTGGTGTACTCGATCCGGCTCTCGCTCTGCATGGCGTCATTTACGTCCGTACCGATACATCGATTGCTTCACTCGATCTCCATCTCGATCATTATCCTCGAATCGCCTAGTTGGCTCGATCTTCTGGTCGATCAACTCCTAGATCGACCGGCCATGCTCGATCTGCTCCTCGATCACTGGTCCTTAGCACACTCCCGAGCTTCCATGAACTGCTACATCGGCCTCCACACCTCCACGAACCTCCGTGTCTCTAAAGCAACCAGAAACAACCTGGAATGAATGCAAAATGCAGAGAAAATGCACATGCTAATGCAAGAATGCTCTAGGACCCTAAATGATGCAATCTAGCCTAAAACATGATACAAATGCATGAAAAACTACCTAATGAGTATGCAGAATGTTGTATACAAGGGCCAAGGAGAGGTTACTCCTAAAAACAATGATGATGACGTTGTAATTCAAGAGGGGGAGGGTAAGCCTTCAGCTGATGATGAGATCAACTTTGACAATGTTTGGATTCAAGGGCCAAGGAGAGGTGAGAAAGCGGTTGTAGAGAAGAAAGCAGAACAAGCTGCTAAGGAGAAGGATGCTTATGTGCCTCCACCGTATGTACCCAAGCTACCTTTTCCTGGCCGCTTCAAGAAGCAACTCATAGAGAAGCATAGAATGTTGTTTGAGAAGCATCTTAAGGACGTAGAGATCAAGCTACCTCTCGTGGACTGCCTTGCAATGATGCCTAAGTGCGCCAAATTCTTCAAAGATACGCTTGTAAAGAAATATAAGGAAAGCAAGAAAGTGCTAGTACTTAGTGAAGAATGTAGCGCTGTAATACACAAGGAGATAGTTCCCAAGAAGTTGGGAGACCCGTGAAGCTTCACTATACCTTGCGCTTTAGGTCCTTTGGAGTTCAAGAGTTGTCTTTGCGACCTCGGAGCTAGTATAAATCTGATGCCTCATTCCATAGCAAAGAAACTTGGCATTACCCGGTTCAAAGATTGTAGAATCTCGTTGGTACCAGCTGACAGGAGCGTGAGGTTACCCGTGGGTTTGCTTGAGGAGTGAGAATCAGCGGTGTAAACGTGCCTACAGGCTTCGTTGTGTTGGAAATGGATGAAGAACCTAAGGTTCCGCTCATTCTCGGTAGACCATTCTTAACCACCGCCGGAGCCATCATAGACATCAAGAATGGGAAGATAGCGCTGCACTTGGGTAAAGATATAAGGCTGGACTTTGATATCAATGAGGTTTCGAAGAAGCCTACGATAGAAGGGCAAGCTTTCTACATTGAGACGTTGGACGCTTTAGCGGATGAGTTGCTAGAAGAGTTGGCTCAGGAAGATCATTTGAAGCTGGCATTGACTAAGGAGCCAGGAGAGTTCAATTACTTGGATCAGAGGACTCAGGAATACGTTAACCTGCTTGATTCAAGGAGAGTTGTGCTAGAAGATGAAATCGCTTGCCTAGAGATCGACTCCGAGATCGATGACATTGCTAGGTCCAGGGGTCAAATCGACAAGACAATCGAGAACACAACTCAATCCGGTGCAACAATCGATAGTCAGATTGAGCAAGGTGATCGATCCAGGAAATTAATCGAGTCCGAGATCGAGAGATGCCTTCCGATCAGTTCAGGGTCTAATCTGGAGATCGACCCAGCGTCTCGATCTCTCATTCGATCCACATTAAATCGAGTGAGTGAATCGAGTGAAACTGCTCGATCTAGACGACATCGAGAGCAAGATCGACTGGATGACTCGATTTCAGAGGAGACAACGGTTCAAGAAAGCAGCCTTAAGGGTCATGTCTCGGGTTCTAAGGAGGGTTCCAAGGAGGAAAACAACAGCAACAGCCACGAGGATGATTGGAGCGAGCTGCTAGCCCCAAAGGTGGACCTTAAGGAGCTCCCAAAAGGGCTAAGGTATGCTTTCTTAGGGCTTAACGAAACCTATTCCGTGATTGTGAATGAGAAATTAAGTGATGATGAGTTGCACTCGCTCTTAACTGAGTTGAGAAGTATAGGAAGGCCATTGGGTACTCTCTAAGTGACATCAAGGGCCTTTCACCAATGCTTTGCACTCATAGGATTCACTTGGATAATGAGAACGCCTCTTCTATAGAACATCAAAGGCGTTTGAATCCTAACTTGAAAGAGGTTGTTAAGAAAGAGATTCTTAAGCTTTTAGAAGCTGACGTGATCTATCCCATAAGTGACAGCACGTGGGTTTCTCCCGTACACGTGGTGCCTAAGAAGGGAGGGATCACGGTCATTAAGAATGACAAAGATAAGCTTATACCTACTAGAACTATTACAGGACACCGTATGTGTATTGACTATAGGAAGCTTAATCATGCTACTAGAAAGGATCATTTTCCCTTGCCTTTTATTGATCAAATGCTTAAAAGACATGCTAATCATCCCTACTATTGCTTTCTTGATGGATATAGTGGATTTTTCCAAATACCAATCCATCCAAACGATCAGGAGAATACGACCTTTACATGCCCTTATGGTACCTTCGCGTATCGAAGGATGCCATTCGGGTTGTGTAACGCACCGGCTACTTTTCAGCGGTGTATGATGTCGATCTTCTCCGATCTAATAGAAGAGATGGTAGAGGTGTTTATGGATAACTTCTATGTCTATGGTGCGTCCTTTTCTGCGTGTTTGTTGAATCTTTGCAAGGTACTAAAGCGTTGTGAGGAGACAAACTTGGTGCTTAATTGGGAGAAATGTCACTTCATGGTGAAGGAAGGGATCGTGCTTGGTCACAAGATATCAGAGAAGGGCATTGAGGTTGATAAGGCTAAGGTTGAGGTCATGATGAGTCTTGAGCCGCCGGTTAATGTTAAAGGAGTGAGGAGTTTCTTGGGACACGCTGGCTTCTACAGGCGCTTCATCAAGGATTTTTCTAAGATTGCACGCCCTCCTCCACGGCTGTTGTGCAAGGAGGCTGATTTCGTCTTTGATGAGGAGTGTTTGCAAGCTTTCGTGACCATCAAGGAAGCTCTAGTATCCGCGCCTATAGTGCAAGCACCGGACTGGACTCTACCGTTCGAGATTATGTGCGATGCTAGTGACTATGCCGTGGGAGCCGTTCTAGGTCAAAGGAAAGAGAAGAAGCTGCACGTGATTTACTATGCTTCAAGAACCTTGGACGACACGCAAACAAGGTATACTACTACGGAGAAGGAGCTATTGGCAGTAGTGTTTGCCTTTGAGAAGTTCCGGTCATACCTCGTGGGTTCCAAGGCCATTGTCTACATAGATCACGCGGCTTTAAGGTACATCTATTCCAAGAAGGACACTAAGCCGAGGCTTTTGAGATGGATTCTTCTTCTTCAGGAGTTTGACATGGAGATTAAACACAAGAAAGGGATAGAGAACGGCGTTGCTGACCATCACTCTTGGTTAAGAATCAACGAGTCTCTACCTTTAGATGATTTGCTCCCCGAGGAACAACTCATGGCGATCACTGGCTGTTTGTGGAAACCTAGAAGGGCAATTTGAGGAGGTTCTGAGCTTCAAAGAGGAGGATCATCCTTGGTATGCGGACATTGTGAACTACTTCGCATCTTGACAACTATCACAGGAAGAAGTTCATAAGGGACATAAGCCACTACTTTTGGGACGAGCCCTATATATACAAGAGAGGTGTTGACAGCCTATACAGGAGATGCATGACGAAGGAGGAAGCAAGAGATATCATCTTTCACTGCCATGGCTCTTCGTATGGTGGGCACTTTGCTTCATTCAAAACCGCCACTAAGGTCTTGCAAGCCGGTTTCTGGTTGCCGTCCATCTTCAAAGACACCCATGAGTTCGTGATGAGTTGCGAAGCTTGTCAACGAGCGGGGAACATCACTAAGAGGAACGAGATGACTCAGGTTCCTATCTTTGAGGTAGACGTCTTTGACGCATGGGGCATAGACTTTATGGGGCCGTTTCCTTCTTCATACGGCAACAAGTTCATTTTGGTGGCTGTTGACTACGTTTCTAAATGGGTTGAGGCCATTTCTTCCCCTACAAACGACTCTAAGGTGGTGATCAAGCTCTTTAAGAGCATCATTTTCCCGAGGTTTGGAGTACCCAAGGTGGTGATAAGCGACAGAGGAAGCCATTTCATCAACAAGTTGTTTGAAAACCTTCTTAGGAAGTATGGCGTGAAGCACAAGGTAGCTACACCTTACCATCCTCAAACGAGTGGCCAAGTGGAGGTCTTTAACCGACAGATCAAGGCGATACATGAGAGAACAGTTGGGACAACTCGGAAGGATTGGGCAGTGAAGTTAGATGACGCTTTGTGGGCTTACCGGACTGCTTTCAAAACGCCCATTGTTACTACTCCTTTCACTCTTCTCTACGGCAAAGGATGTCACCTCCTCGTTGAGCTAGAACATAGGGCATTGTGGGCTGTGAAGCGGCTGAATTTTGATCTAAAGACGGCTCAGGAGAAGCGTATGATCCAGCTGCACGAACTTGATGAGCTAAGGCTGGATGCTTACGAAAGCGCTAGGATCTACAAGGAGCGTACTAAGGCTGCTCACGACAAGAAGTTGGTACCCAAGGAGCTTAAGGAAGGGAGATTGGTGCTGCTTTACAATTCAAGGCTCAAGCTCTTTCCAGGAAAGCTAAAGTCACGATGGAGCGGTCCGTATGAAATCAAGGAGGTATTGCCCTACAGAGCTGTCACGTTGGTAGGCAAGAGTGGGAATGCATTCACAGTGAACGGACACAGAGTTAAGCCATACATGGCGAGTGCATTTGACAAGGAGAGCACCTCAATGCTTCTCCAAGACCCACCATCTGCCTAAACCAAGTAAAGTCTAGCTAAAGACGTTAAAGAAAGCGCACTTGGGAGGCATTCCCATGTCTATCTTGTACATATTTTTGCTTTATTTCTCTTTCAGCTTTATGTTTTTATCTTTTGAGTGTGTAGGAACAGGTATAAGGGATTGCTGAGCATGATCTTAGATCCAAAAGGAGTAAGAAGGGGTGAGTATAAGCTAGAGATCGGGTGCTAGATCGACTCATCCTGGCTCGATCTTTGCTAGATCGAGCTAGTGAATCGAGAGGAGTTAGTCAATCTAGATGAGATCGAGTAGACGGATCGTGTGACACAGTTGATCACGAGATGACGAAAACCCTATACGTTTAGCTTGAAAAGCGAACGAGAGGTGGATCGACTGAGTCACTCGATTTGCAAGGCTATATCGAATAGTCTACTCGATCTGCCACTCGATCCAAGCTTAAATCGACCCCTGAATCGAGAACGTGGCTCGATCATGAGGACTTAGCCGTCGTACCAAAAACTCAAGGAACGAGAGGTGTTATCGATCCAAGACTCGATTCAATTCGAATCGAGTCCCAAATCGAACAACCCTCTCTATCCAAGCCATTATGGGCATGAGATCGAGTCCTAGATCGACCAAATGGACTCGATCTCGTGCCGAGGTAACATTTCTTTTTCCCTCCTCTCCTCTTTCCCTCCGGTTTTTAAATTCAAAAGTGGTCAAGGCAAGCATCTTTGACTATGAAAGATGTGCCTTGGCCACAGCTTTTGTCAGAAAACCACTTCTTCTACCCATGGTTTTGTTTTTGTTAGCCTTTAAATGTTTTCAACCACTTTCACACTCTCTCATTCTTGTTTTCTCGAGTTGTTAAGCAAAAGAGAATGTGAATTCTTGTTTTCTAAAGGCTAACAACTTTTTTTTCAATCCTTGCAAAGGTATTTTCGAATCTTTAAGAAAATCTTCAAGAAAATATCCCTTTTTATTCGCTTTGATTGTTTTAGATGCTAGGGCGGTTTGAATTTTTAAAAATAGCTTGATAATAGAAAAAATTCTAGATTTATCTTTATCTCTAGATATGATTCTCTATTATTTTGTTATAATTTTTTATAAATCCCCCAAAATTCTAGGGTATTAGTTATAAGTTTTCTTCTTTGCTTCTCTTTTTCTCTTAACATATCGCCGTTTTGCTCATTGCTTTGCTTGAGAAACTTGTTTCAGGCACAATGGCTCCCAAAAGAACGAGAGAAGAGACAGCACAAGAGGGAGGAAACCAAGAAGTGGCTGTTCAGGAGAGGGTTCGTTGGAGTAAGGATGAGAAACGGGACAAGGAACGGCTTCAAAAGCTGAGGTTCGAGCCAACTAAGTTTGCGGACAGAGGATTGCTGGCCAAGATGGGGATTCTAGGAGATTTTTATCAGCTCCTCCAGAAGATAGGGCTGAAGTGTTTGTCACGGATGGATTGCCCTACCTATCCCGAAGTGACAATCGACTTCCTTGCCACATTGGAGTTTGCGTACAGGAATCCTAGCGTCCCAATTCCTTCTCAAGGCCGCCTCTCCTTCAAGATAAAATGCCAAGCCTTCAGTCTCTCAATCCCCGAGCTTTGCCAAGCTTATGGCCTCGATGCAGCTGCCACGAAAGTTGAGTTTTCCTCCTTCAGTCAAGCAAACGATTTTTGGGACCTCAACGCCAATGAAGACTACAAGGCGAATACCGCGAAGATCAAGAGAGTGAGGAACCCGGTGCTACGTTACACTTTGAAGCTGATGGCCAACACCTTTAGTGGTCGGTCTGTAGCCCCCACGGTGACCAAGACGGAGCTTTGCTTTTTGTTCCAAGGCCTTAAGCATCTCCTTTGTGATCCGGATGAGAACGAGAAGCCGTTGGAAGACCAGCTCGGAGATGACGTGAACTACGGGTGCATCCTTGCTGCTTCATTGGTCAAATACAAGGCGTATGCCTTGAGATGCAAGGCAAGCTCATCACTTATTGGCGGTTTCCTCACACCCTTGTTCGTGCAAGCCAGCGTAAGGCTTCAGAACTTCACTCCCGTTCCGAATAGAGCCTTCATGGACATATCTAAGGAACACTGATAGCTTGGGACGCACGCCAACTGAGGGATTCTTTAAATACTTATTCATTGATGAGGAGAATGAGAAGAGGGCGTGCATCTTGTCAAACCAAACCGAGACCGAGCTTTTGGGAATTGGGAACATCGAGTTTCTTTCAAGAATATAGGAGTGCTTTGCTCCTCTAGGAGCCGCGGCAACCATTCAGCAGGCTACTCGACCTAGATCAGAATCTCCAGCCACAGATGATGAGATGCCCGAAGCCTTTGTCCTCCCTAAGCTTGACTTTAAGCTGCGGACCAAGACAGAAAAGTTCTTTGCTTCTGTTGTGGAGATGCAACGAAAGATCAACAAATGGCAGAGCAAAGTCATCAAGAAGCTTGCCAAGAAGGTCAAGGCGCTTCAAGGAGCTTCGCCAAAGCAGGCTGCGAGTGAGGAGGTCCAACAACCCGAGAAGAGGAGGCTTTCAACCGGTGGAGTTGTCATCCGTGAGACTCAAGGCAGCAACATTCAGCCGGCGCGTCTCTCACTCCAAGAGCCAGCCTCCAAAGGCAAAGCCATAATATCTAGCTCGTCTGGAACATCCGCAAGTTGCAGCCGAGGCTAGACCCGAGGTACCAACAACCTTCCATTGTACATACCGCTCATGTTTCTTGATTTTTGCTTAGTGTTTTGAGCTCTCTCGAGTTTGTTTGCCACCGGGACGGTGTCATTAAAGTTTGGGGGAGTATGTGTGTGGTTTGACATGTTTATTTTGCTCTTATTTTCTCTTTGCATCCCTTGAGTCTTGCATACATCTAAGGCATAGAAAAGAAAAGGAAAAAACTGGTAAACTTTTTAAAAATTTTCAAAAAAATTCTTGTAGTTGCATTCACATTGTTAAGCATTTTAGGATTGAGTCTAGAATTTTTAAGCATCTAGGTTGTTTACATTTGCATAAGGGGTTAAAATTTTCTTAAAAAGGTGTTTTAAACTCATGAATTGTTTCAGTGCCCTAGTTAGTAGTTCTCTAATGCTTTGCTCACACTTTGAAAGTAAGTCCTTACCATGCTTGGATCACTTGTTTTGATTTTCGTGACTTGAATTGAACACTCATGATTTGAAACTTGTCCTAATAAGTGAGAACCCTAATCTGAATTTTTAAATATTATTCTTATGCATTTGAAAATGAACACATGGTTCTTAAAAATATTTAGGCTCTCTTCCTCCTTTTACCACTCTTTGTGAGCCTAAGTAGAACTCCCACTATCACCCATACCTTTCTTTCAAGCCAAGCTTTCTTGTGTAACATCATTGTGAGGCCTCCTTTCGGTTTGAACTTAGCATAACGTGTTATGTTTAGGCGACATGATTAGGTTCTCATATGATTGCTAGCTTTGCATTTTGAAGCTAGATGTAGGCTTAGGATAAGTTTGGGGGTTTGATGGGGTTGCTTTCATGTTTATATGCTTTCGGTTTCAAAAGAGTTTAGTAATTGAAGTGAACAAAAGGTTTTAAGTGAAAGGCTTTGTTTTCAAAATGTATAATGCTCTAAGTATTTCAGAAGATAGCTCTCTCAAGTAAAATAAAAAAAAAAAAGAGAAAATAGCATAAGTGCCAAAATAAAAAGAAAAGAAAACGAAAGAAAAGAATAAGAGAGCTATCAATAAGAAAAATTAAGGAGCTAAAATATTTTCAAGCCTTTTCACTAACCTAAAGAGTAAAAAAATGTTTTCTGTTTTTTTTTTATTTGGGTCTGAGATTAATAAGGGTAGTCTCTAGGAGGGTGAGTGAGCTAAAAGAAAAAGAAAATGAGAGGGGTTTTAGGATCATTGTTAGTGTACAAGGGTAGATGAGAATCTAATCATGTATGCATCAATTGCCTTTACCTTTAGCATTACGCATAAGTTTATACCATTCGCGGGAGAAACCCATTGCATTGTGAAACCCTCTTTAAAATGAGATCATTCTTATGCTCATAGCCTTCACCCTTAGCCAAATGTGTTTTGCTTTAAAGTGCATAAGTTTGATTCACGGTTCGATCGTTAATGAATGTTAAAGGATGAGTTTCTTTAATTGTTTAGAATAAGAGAGTCATGATTTGAAATTCATTGTGTGATGAGTATGGCTAAGTTCTTTGGAGTATAAGTGTGCGCATTGCATTTTAGAACTAGTAACTAGGACAATGAGATTGATTCATTTGAAAGACACCTTTGCAAGAAGCTTAAACCCCCGTTTGTTTTAAAACCTCTCTCCCTTCTTGAATTTTGTTTGCTTGAGGGCAAGCAAAAGGCAAGTTTATGGGAGTTGATATTGCTGCATATTTCATGTATTTTGCATACATATAAGTTAGTTTCTCATGCATTTACATTGCACTTTAGGCTAGTTTGCATCACTTTAGGTCCTAGAGTATTCTTGCACCAGCATATGCATGTTTCTTGTAGTTTGCATCGCATTCAGGTTGTTTTCGGCTACTTTGGAGTCTTGGAAGATTCGTAGACGTGCTGAGGCTCGTGGGGAGGTTCGTGGGAACTTTGAGATTTCAGGAATGCTTGCTAAGGATCAGAGATCGAGAAGCGGATCGATCATGGCCGGTCGATCTAGATCAGATCGACCAGAAGATCGAGTAGTTCATCCGGTCCAAGGGAACTGATCGAGACAGAGATCGAGTGAAGCGATCGATCAAGGAGTACGGACGTAAATGATGCCATGCAGAGCGAGAGTCGAATCGAGTCCACCACTCGATCCTCCAAAGATCGACTCCAAGATCAAACGAAGCACTCGATCCACCGAAGAAGATCGAGACACAGATTGAGCTGATGTCACGTTGTCCGAAGACGATCGAGCGAGATGCTCGATCTCGAGGTCGATCTCAGTGCACTTTAACCGTTTTTGGCCGCTAGCGAGGGGGGGACCATCGAGCTGTTTGGCCTATTTCGGGAAGGCGGCGATCTTGCTTTTCCACACACGTTTGAAATCTAAGTTTTATGCCCTTCAATCTCTTTTTCCGCCAAACGCCATGGGTCTGGAGGAGAGAATGAAAGAGTGGTCCATACGACATGCCATGGATGGATATTGTTTTCAAGGCCTAGAGAATCTCACAAAGTGAGTAGATCTAAAGTTTTCAAACCAAGCCTGAACCTTTGAAACCCTTAAACATGAATCTCAACCCTGGACCCTCTTTCTTAGTATTCTTACATCTTTGTTAATCATTCGCTTGCTATTTGTTCACATCCTGGTCATTAGATTCGTTTCTGTTGAACTTTTAGACGAGATCGATCATTGTTGCTCAATCTAGTGGTCGATCCTGTGGTCGATCCACTAGTCGATTTTTATAAATTCATAGCTTTGCATTTTAATCATTATGTTTGTTCCTCGTGGTAGTTAACCCGTTTCTAGTATTTTTAAAATAGTTTTGCCTTGCATTTGATTGTTGCATCTAGTTTTTAGGATTTTTACAAAACCGTTGATCATTTGCTTAGCTTTACATGATCCTTGCATTTTCATTGCACTTTCTAGCTCCTAGGTGCGGATTGACACTCACTTGCATGCTATACTACATCTCAGTGTTGCATTTGAGCTTTGATACATCATTGCATTGCAAAAAACTTGTTATCACTGTCCGAGGCGGTGAATGAATGTCCGCTTGAGGTGACAAAGGAACACCTGCCCAAGGCGCCGAAGGAATAGCAACTTGAGGTGGGGATGCAGGGTAGGAAACAGCCTCGCGGCGGCTCCCGGCGGCGTTAAAAGCAACCCCGTCACCACCATCTATGACTCGAGAAGTAGGAGTTTGGGACGGTTCACCCTAAGAACCCTTCGCGGCTCTCTCAGTCCGTGCCTGCCTCAATCTCTCCAGCGCCGCCGCCCTGGAAAATTTTTAAAAAAGAAATAATAGCGATACAACGTCAAAACATCTCCTCGGCATGATACAATAACACGCGAAGCCAGAAAAAGTGTTTACCTCGCAAGAGTCTCGTTCTCAGCAGCCAGTTCGGCATCATCGGAATCCACCAAACTCGGTGGATCCTGGGAAGTCATCTTCTTCTTCTTTACAGAAGAACTCGCAGGAGCATCTGCGGCACCCGGCAAAGCCGCTTTCCTCTTCTTTCGGCCAGCCCCTACGGGTTTCGGCAGCGAAGCCCTTCGAGGAGCTGAAAAACAAACACGTCAATAAGATCTCATCACCCAGCACTAATTAAATACTGCTTCAATCTTGCAGTCTACCTGGTCTTGGAGGTTTGACCTTCTTCTCGGCAGGCTTGGCTGCTTTCTTTTTAGCAGCCCCTTTCTTCTCCTTCTCAAACCACAGTTGCCGGCTCAGATCGCACAGCCTCTTAACATCAACGTCAAACCCGAACGGGTCATCTCTAAGACATATTGTCACTACCATAACAAGACAAATACACATTAGCATCCGGGGATTAGCAAAAAAACAAGGGGGTAAAGAAAACTCAGTTCGCCTTACATGGCGTCGACCTTGATAGCTAGGCTTTTGCAGTGTGTATGCAATGATGTATCAAAGCTTAAATGCAACACTAAATTGTAGTAAAGTACGCAAGTGAGTGTCAATCCAATCCTAGGAGCTAGAAAGTGCAATGAGAATGCAAGGATCTTGTAAAACTAAGCAAATGATGGACAGTTTTTTGTGAAATTCCTAAAAACTAGATGTAATGATCAAATGTTAGGCAAAACTATTTTAAAAATACCAGGAACGAGCTAGCTACCACGAGGATAAGACAGAATGATTAAAATGCAAAGCTACGAATTACTAAAATTCGACTAGTGGATCAACCACAGGATCGACCACTAGATCGAGCAAAAGCAATCGATCTAAAAGGCAGTTTAAGCGAAAGCGAATCTAATGACCAGGGTGCAAGCAAACAACAAGCAAATGATCAACAGAGACTAAGAAATACTAAAAGGAGGGTCCATGGTTGAGATTCATGTTCAGGGGTTTCAAAGGTTTAAGCTTGGTTTGAAAACTTTAGATCTACTCACTTTGTGAGGTTCCCTAAGCTTTGAAAACAAAACAAGATCCATCCATGGCGTGTGGTATGGATCACTCCTTCATTCTCTCGTCCAGACTCATGGCGTTTGGCGGAAAAAGAGATTGAAGGGCAAGGAAATCAGATTTCAAACACGCGGCTTAACTAGTCCCCTAAACTACCATGGCGTTTGGGAAAGGGTAACTAGTCTCTAGGATGCGATTTTCAGAGATCTCTGGATCCTGTCAAGGTAAGAGCTCTCTATGATCATAAAGATCTTGGCGTGAGACTCTTTAAGCCTTAAGAACTCGACATCCTAGAAGAGAAAGCCATGAAGAACAAGAAAACACCAAACTTGAAAACCTTTTCGACCCCTTCGAATCCTCTCAACCCCAAAACCCAATGAAACTACTCGCTAAACCGTACGAAATGCAATAAACGAAGAACTAAATATGAAAGACGATTGATTTAAGTTAAACGATCCAATATTCAAAAGGAAAACAAGAAAAAGCTCGAAGTCTAACAATGGCGAATCGCCTAAAACGAGAGAGAAGATAGAAAAGTAGTCGACAGAAAAGGATAATGAAAGGGATCGTTGGTCTTTCCCTAAAATGGCCAAACCGCAAATGCTCCTGCGAGTTCTTCTGTAAAGAAGAAGAAGATGACTTCCCAGGATCCACCGAGTTTGGTGGATTCCGATGATGCCGAACTGGCTGCTGAGAACGAGACTCTTGTCTTGAATCGAGCGGCTCTTGGTCGATCTCCGAGTCGATCTTGTGCTGATCAGGTTGGAAGCTCGATCCGGTCTTCGATCTGCATGGCGTCGTCTACGTCCGTACTCCAAATCGATCTCCATGCTCGATCTTCTGGTCGATCTCATCTAGATCGACCTGCCTTGCTCGATCTGCTACTCGATCTCAGGTCCTTAGCGTGAGATCCTGATTTCTCCAAGTGTCCACGAACCTCCTCACGAGCCTCAGCACGTCCACGAACCCTCCAAGACTCCAAAGTAGCCGAAAACAACCTAATTGTGATGCAAAATGCAGGAAACATGCAAATGCTGGTGCAAAAACACTCTAGGACCTAAAGTGATGCAAACTAACCTAATATGCAATGTAAATGCATGAGAAACTAAACTATATGCATGCAAAATGCATGGAATATGCAGTTATATCAACTCCCCCAAACTTACCTTCTGCTTGCCCTCAAGCAAACAAAATTAAAGAAGGGAGAGAAGTTTTAAAACAAACGGGGGTTTAAGCTTCTTGCAAAGGTGTTTTTCGAATGAATCAATCTCAACATCCTAGTTACTAGTTCTAAAATGCTGATGTTATTGCATATTGCATATATTTTGCTTACTCATTAGTTAGTTTTTTCATGCATTTGTATCATGTTTTAGGTTAGATTGCATCACTTAGGGTCCTAGAGCATTCTTGCATCAGCATATGCATTTTCCTTGCATTTTGCATCACATTCAGGTTGTTTCTGGCTGCTTTGGAGTCATGGAGGTTCGTGGGCGTGTGGAGGCTGATGTAGCAGTTCGTGGGAGCTCGGAAATATGCTAAGAACCAGTGATCGAGCAGCAGATCGAGCATGGCCGGTCGATCCAGGAGTTGATCGATCAGAAAGATCGAGCCAACTAGGCGATCCAAGGAGAATGATCGAGACGGAGATCGAGTGAAGCAATCGATCAATCGGTACGGACGTAAATGACGCCATGCAGAGCGAGAGCCAGATCGAGTACACCACTCGATCCATCCGAAGATCGATACCGAGATCGGATGCAACACTCGATTCGCTGAAGAAGATCGAGACCAGGATCGAGCCGAAGACACGATGCCCGGATGTGATCGAGAGAACCACTCGATCCAGTGGTCGATTTCTGTCCTTTCAACCGTTTTTGGCTGTTAGCGAAGGGGGGACCATTGGCTTGTTTGGGCATTTTAGGCAAGGCGGCGAGATGCTTTTTCGATAACTTTGAGATTCTGATCTTTTTCTTTCAAATTTTCTCTCTCGTTTAACGAAGAACACCATTGTTGAACCAGTTTTCTCTTAAGCTTTTGTATTCAAATCTTTATCGTTTAATCCATTTTTTCTTTCATGTTTATCGTCTCGTTTCTTCTGCTTTGCTTGATTTACTCTATGTGTAGTGAGTAGTTCCTTTGGGTTCGGGGTTGAGAAGATTAAGGGGTAGAAAGGGTTCGATCTTGGTTTGTTTTCTAAACGTTTTTAAGGCTATCTCTTCTAAGGTGTTGAAAGCTTAATGCTTGAAGACTCTCACGCCAAGAGCTTCATGATCTGAGAGGTTCCTTACCTTGACAGGATCCAGGAGCCTCGGAAGATCACACCTTAGAGACTAGTTACCCCTTCCCAAAAGCCATGGAAGTTTGGGGGACTAGTTAAGCCATCTACTTGAAATCTGTTTTCCATGCCTTTCGACCTCTCTTTCCACCAAAAGCCATGGGTTTGGAGGAGAGGATGAATGAGTGATCTATACCAAAAGCCACGGATAGATCTTGTTTTGTTTTCAAGGCTTAGAGATCCTCACCAAGTGAGTCGATCTAATGTTTCAAACCCAAGATCGATCCTTTGAAACCCTTTACATGAATCTCAACCCTAGGCCCTTTATTTTAGAATCTTTAAGTCTTATTTCATCTTTCGCTCGTTACCTGATAGCATCCTGGTCATTAGATTTGTTGTTCTTACGGTTTTAGACGAGATCGATCGTTACTGCTCGATTTAGTGGTCGATCTTGTGGTCGATCCACTAGTCGAATTTTAACAATTCGAAGCTCTTTCCTTTAATCAATCTGTTTGTTTCTCGTGGTAGTTGCTTCCTTTCTAGTATTTTTAAAATAGGTTTTACTCTGTTTAGGTTGCTGCATCTAGTTCTTTGATATTTTCCCATAAACTGTCTCATTTTGCTTAGATTTGCTTAGGACCTTGCATTCTTTGTGCATTCTCTGCCTCCTAGAAGTGGATTGACACTCTCCTGCTTGCCTTACTACAACATTGCATGCATTAGAGTTTTGATAACCTCTCTGCTGCATAAACCCTGATTGAGAAATAGTTTATCAAATGGCACCGTTGCCATTCTAGGAGTGTTTAGAGAACATAGAGATTTGGGTCTTAGCAAAGACTAAGTCTTTACCTTTTTCAAGTTACTAATATATCTACTCTCAAACGTGTGTTTTCAGGTACATGAATCTTCGTTCAAGGGGAGACAACAATCTTCTACAACCCTTAGACAACATTCATCAACTTGGTCACTCACGGCAAAGGAGAGTCAGGGAGCAAACAAGAGCCTTTGAGGAGATTGTTCGGCATGGCTTGGTTAACTTTGAAGACATGGCTGAACACGAGCATCCAGAAGGACCTCCTCCAGCAGGACGGGGCAATGGAAACACCCAACACGTGGCTAGACCACCAAGGATCATAGGAGCCAGAGATGCTCCAAATACCCACCACAATAGGTTTGGGATCACTCCTCCTCCGGTACAAAACAATAACTTCGAGATCAAGCCTGGTATCATCTCCATGGTGCAAAACAACAAGTTCCACGGCTTAGCAATGGAAGACCCGTTGGAGCACCTAGACAACTTCGAGCAAGTATGTGGGATGATCAAGATCAATGGCATATCCGAAGATGCTTTCAAGCTGCGTCTCTTCCCCTTTTCACTCGGAGACAAAGCTAGACATTGGGAGAAGACCCTCCCACAAGGCACCATCACATCATGGGCTGAGTGTAAGAAGGCATTTCTCTCAAATTCTTCTCAAGCACCAGGACAGCTCGGTTGAGAAGCGAAATCAGTGGTTTCACTCAAAGGAACAACGAGACATTCAACGAGGCAATGGAGCGTTTCAAAGATTACATGATCCAATGTCCTCATCACGGGTTCAGCGAGGAGACACTACTCAGTACCATATACCATGGAGCTTCACCAAAGATCCGGTTGTTGCTTGATACAGCTAGCAAAGGGAACTTCCTTGGTCAAGAGGTAGAAGAGGGTATGGAGCTGATAGAAAACCTGGCGTTGAGTGATGGAAACTATGCCGAGGATTATGACCGAGCACCGAGAGGATCAGAAATAGAGTCTCACAAGAAGGAGCTCAAATCGTTGCATGAAAAGATTGACAAGCTGGTGTTAGCTAATCAGAAGCATGTTCACTTTGTTGGTGAAGCTGATGAGAACCAAGAGGAGTTGGAGCTAAACCAAGAAGAAGCAAATTGGGTAGCTGGACAAAACAACTACAAGTCTCAAGGCTACAACCAAGGCTATCAGAAACAACAACCTCTCTTACCGAAGCACCAATGTAGCCAACCCTAAAGATCAAGTGTACCCTGCTCAACATGCTAAACCTTTCATCCCTTACAACAAAGGTTTTCAACCGAGTAGTGGATTCCAAGGTCAAGGACAAGGCAACTTTCAAGGGCAACAACAACACAACAAGGGTTATACTCATAACTACCCTCCGGGCTTTACACCTCAACAACAACAACCGATGCAACAACAAGTTGATCCGGTTCAGGCAATGTTTCAACAGTTAATACAAGGGCAAGCTTCAACCAACCAGAAGTTCGCTGAAATGAACACTCGGCTAGATTCATCTCTAACCGACTTCTCCACTCAAATCACCAACCTAAACAACAAGATCAAGCAGCTGGAGAAGGGAAAAGCAAGCACGAGTGGTCAGAACAGTCTTCCGGGAAAGTGTGAGCAAAATCCCAAGGAGTATGCCAATGTTATAACGTTGAGAAGCGGCAAAGAGCTCGAACCTCCGGTCTCTACCAAGAACAACGAGGACGTTGTAATTCAAGAGGGGGAGGGTAAACCTTTGGCTGATGGTGATGAGATAAACTTTGACAACGTTTGGATCCAAGGGCCGAGGAGAGGAGATAAGGCGGTAGCTGAGAAGAAAGCTGAGCTAACCACCAAGGAGAAGAATGACTATGTGCCCCCACCTTACGTACCGAAGTTGCCATTCCCTGGTCGTTTCAAAAAGCAGCTTATAGAGAAGCACCAGATCTTGTTTGAGAAGCACCTAAAAGACGTGGAAATCAAGCTGCCTCTTGTAGACTGTCTCGCTATGATGCCCAAGTGCGCCAAGTTTTTTCAAGGACACCCTTGTGAAAAAGAACAAAGAAAGCAAAGAGGTACTTGTACTAAGTGAAGAGTGTAGTACGGTTATTCATAAGGAGATAGTGCCTAAGAAGCTGGGAGATCCTAGAAGCTTCACTATACCCTGGGCTTTGGGTCCTCTAGAGTTCAAGAGCTGCTTGTGTGATCTCGGGGCTAGCATAAACTTGATGCCTCACTCCGTGGCTAAGAAGCTTGGTTTCACTCGGTTTAAAGACTGTCGGATCTCATTGGTGCTGGCTGATAGAAGCGTGAGGTTACCAGTGGGGCTTCTTGAAGACTTACCGGTACGGATCAGTGGTGTAAACGTACCTACAGACTTTGTAGTATTGGAGATGGACGAGGAGCCTAAAGACCCACTTATCTTAGGGGAGACCGTTCCTTGCAACCGCCGGGGCTATAATAGATGTGAAGAATGGGAAGATTGCCTTGCATTTGGGGAAGGAGATCAGGCTAGACTTTGACATCAACAAGGTTCTAAAGAAGCCAACCATTGAAGGACAAGCTTTCTATATCGAAACGATGGATGCCTTGGCGGATGAGTTGCTGGAAGAGCTAGCTCTAGAAGACCATCTGAAGCTAGCACTCACTAAGGAGCCAGGGGAGTTTGGCTATGTGGATCAGAGAACCCAAGAGTATGTGAACCTGCTGGATTCGAGGAGGATTATCAAGAATGAAGAAGGTTGCTGCCTAGAGATCGACCCCGAGATCGATGCTATCACTCAATCCAGGAGACAGATCGACAAGTCAATCGAGAGCACAACTCGATCGCCTAAACGTAACACTTTATGCTAAGTTCAAACCGGAAGAGGCCTCACAATGATGTCACACACGAAAACTTGGCTTCAAAGAAAGATAAGGGTCAATGTGGGAGTTCTACTAAGGCTCACAAAGAGTGGTAAAAGGAGGAAGAGAGCCTAAATATTTTTAAGATCCATGTGTTTAATTTCAAGTGCATAAGAATGATATTTAAAAATTCAAATTAGGGTTCTCACTTAATAGGACCAGTTTCAAATCATGAGTGTTCAATTCAAGTCACGAAAATCAAAACTAGTGATCCAAACATGGTAAGAACTTACTTTCAAGGTGTGAACAAAGCATTAGAGAACTACCAACTAGGATATGGAAACCATTCATAAGCCTAAAACACCTTTTTAAGAAAACTTTAACCCCTTATGCAAATGTAAATAACCTAGATGCTTAAAAATTCTAGACTCAGTCCTAAGATGCTTAACTAGATGAATGCAACTACATGAATTTTTTTGAAAATTTTAAAAATTTTACCAATTTTTTCATGTAATGAAGACTCAAGGATGTTAAAGGGAAAATAAGATCAGAATAAACATGTCAAACCACACACATACTCCCCCAAACTTGAATGACACCGTCCCGGTGGCAAACAAATTCATAAGAGCTCAAAACACAATGCAAAAAGAAAGAAAATATGAACGGTATATACAAGGGTAGGTCGTTTGGTACATTGGAGCTAGACTCGGCTGGAACTTGAGGATGTTCCAGCGGAGCTGCTCGTGCTAGAGGAGTGTCGGGCTATGTCCTTGCCTTTATCCTCGGTGGGGAAGCCATGAAAGGAATGTCGAGCTTGTTGCGCGGTTCCTTGCTGCTCACGGATGACAATACCGCCAGTTGACCTCCTCCTCTTCTCGGGCTGCTTAACTTCTTCACTCTTTGACCCTTTAGACCTCGCGGATGAGCTTCCTTGAAGCGCCTTGACTTTCTTGGCAAGCTTCTTGATCATCTTTCCTTGCCACTTAGTTATCTTCCGCTGCATCTCCACCACTGAGGCAAGAATCTTCTAAGCCTTGGTCCGCGGCTCAAAGTCCATCCTCGGAAGCTCAAAGTGGGCCGGCATTGCTCCATCTGATGGTGGTGACTCTGACTGCTCTCGCGTGGACTGAATGGGCATCATTGTTGTTCCAAGCGGGGCGTAGCACTCCTCGTGGGTTGGGCAGAACTGAATCGTACCGATGCTATCTAAGTTAGTGTCCTCAGCGTTGGGTAAGATGCACACGTTTTTCTTCCCCCATCATCGTAGAACTGATAGGCGAAGAATCCTGGAGCTGGCGTAGGTCCCAAGCTTTCGGTGTTGCGCATGTAGGTCTCGTCCATGAAGGCTCTATCCGCGCAGGGCTCGAACCTTTGAAGTGGTACACCGGCTTGGATGAAGAGCGGCGTGAGAAACCCTCCAATGTAAGCTGAGATCGCCTTGCATCTCAGAGCGTATGCCTTGTACTTCACCAAGGAGGAGGCTAGAATGCACCCGTAGTTGACATCGTTCCCGAGGTCATCCATAAGCGGATCGTGGTTCTCCTCTTCGCTGCTGCATAGTATCCTCTTGATCCCTTGGAAGAGGAAACACAGCTCGGTCTTCGTCACCGTGGGAGACACGGCTCGTCCGCTGAAGGTGTTCGCCAACAACTTGAGAGTGTACCTCAGGACGGGATTCCTCACCTTCTTGATTTTAGCCGTGTTGGCTTTGTACTCTTCATCACAAAGCACGTCCCATATGATGCTGGCGTTCTTGAGAGGGGGAAACTCCACTTGCTTAGCCGCGGCGTTGAGTCTGTATGCTTGGCAAAGCTACTCAATGGAAAGGTGATAGGATCGCTTCTTGACCTTGAAGCTGAGATGCCCTTGAGAGGGAGTTGGGAGGCTCGGATTCTCATAGGAGAACACCAAGGTAGAGAGGAAATCCATTGTCGCTTGCGGATATGTCGGACAGTCCATCCTTGAAAGGCAAGCAAGCCCCATGTTTTGGAGAAAGGAGTCAAAATCCTTGAGGAGACCCATCCTTGCCAGCAAGTCTCTGCTCGCGAACTTGGTAGGCTCGAAGCGCAGCCTCTCTAACCTCTTCTTCGCCGCCTTTTCCTCCTTAGTCCAACGGATTCTCTCATGAACTTTCTGAGGTTCCTCCTCTTGAACTTGTTGAGTTCCCTCTTCTTGAACCACTCATTGTTCATCCTTTCTCTGTGCAGGCTCTTCTTCGGTTCTATTAGGTGCCATTGGTGCCTGAAAACACGATTCTCAAAAAAAAAGAGTGAGCAAAGGCGACGAGAAATCGAGAAAGAGACTAGCGAGAAAGAAAAATCTACAACTAACCACCCTAGATTTTTGGGGGATTTATAAAAATTGTATCTAGATAAAAGAAAAGAAAATATAGAGATGGCATTAAATCTAGATTATTTCCTGATGTTCTAGCTACTTAAAAAATCGTTTTAAAACCCTTAGCAACTTAAATCGATCAAGCGATGAGAAAAGGAAATTTTGAAAAGATTTAATTAAAAATCTTGAAATACCTTGCAAGATCGAGTATAAGAGCTAAATGCCTTTAGAAAAGAGGAAGAACACTCTCTCTCGATTAAAACTCGTAAGAATAAGAGGATCCATCTCAAAAGCCTCGGCTTAGTATCTTTCTTGGAATAGATATAATGCAAAGCCGCGTGATCCGTGTAAACAATGGTCTTTGGAACCCACGAGGTAAGCCCTGAACTTCTCAAAGGCAAATACAATCGCCAAATAGCTCCTTCTCTGTAGTGGTGTACCTCGTTTGCGTGTCATCCAAGGTTCTTGAAGCATAGTAAATCACATGCAGCTTCTTATCCTTCCTTTGGCCTAGAACGGCTCCCACGGTATAGTCACTAGCATCACACATTAATCTCGAAAGGTAGAGTTCAGTCCTGGTGCTTGCACTATAGGCGCGGATACTAGGGCCTCCCTGATGGTCACGAAATCTTGCAAACACTCCTCATCAAAGACGAATTCAGCCTCCCTTGAACAACAGCCGCGTGAGAGGGGCGTGCAATCTTAGAGAAATTTTTGATGAAGCGCCTGTAGAAGCCGGCGTGTCCCAAGAAACTTCTCACTCCTTTGACGTTAACTGGCGGCTCAAGGCTTGTCATTACTTCAATCTTTGCCTTATCAACCCTCAATACCCTTCTCTGATATCTTATGGCCAAGCACGATCCCTTCCTTCACCATGAAGTGACATTTTTCCCAATTAAGCACCAAGTTTGTCTCCTCACAACGCTTTAAAACCCTGCAAAGATTCAACAAACATGCAGAAAAGGACGCACCATAGACCGAGAAGTCATCCATAAACACCTCTACCATCTCTCTATTTAGATCGGAGAAGATCGACATCATACACCTCTGAAACGTAACCGGTGCGTTACACAACCCGAATGGCATCCTTCGATAAGCGAAGATCCCATAAGGGCATGTAAAGGTCGTCTTCTCCTGATCATTAGGATGGATTGGTATTTGGAAAAATCCACTATATCCATCTAGAAAGCAATAGTAGGGGTGATTAACAAGTCTTTCAAGCATTTGATCAATAAAAGGCAAGGGAAAATGATCCTTTCTAGTAGCAAAATTAAGCTTCGTATTATCATATACACATACGGTGTCCAGTAATAGTCCTAGTAGGTATAAGCTCATCTTTGTCATTCTTAATGACCGTGATCCCTCCCTTCTTAGGCACCACGTGTACGGGAGAACCCACGTGCTGTCACTTATGGGATAGATCACGTCAGCTTCTAGTAGCTTTAAAAATCTCTTTCTTAACAACCTCTTTTATAATTAGGATTCAAACACCTTTGATGTTCTATAGAAGAGGCGTTCTTATTATCCAAGTGAATCCTATGAGTGCAAAGCATTGGTGAAAAGGCCCTTGATGTCACTTAAAGAGTACCCAATGGCCTTTCTTATACTTTCTCAACTCAGTTTAAGAGCGAGTGAAAAACTCATCATCACTTAAGTTTTCATTCACAATCACAGGATTTGTTTCGTTCAGCCCTAAGAAAGCATACCTTAGCGCTTTTAGGAGCTCCTTAAGGTCCACCTTTGGGGCTAAACAGCTCGCTCCAATCATTCTCGTGGCTGTTGCTGTTGTTTTCCTCCTTGGAACCATCCTTGGAACCCGAGACATGACCCTTGAGGCTGCTTTCTTCAACCGCTATCCTTTTCGAAATCGAGTCGTCCAATCGATCTTTCTCTCGATGTCGTCTAGATCGCTAGCAGTTTCGCTCGATTCACTCACTCGATTTAATGTGGATCGAGTGAGAGATCGAGACGCTGAGTCGATCTCCGGATTGGACCCCAAACTGATCGGAAGGCCCTCTCTCGATCTTAGACTCGATTGTTTTCCTGGATCGATCACCTTCCTCGATCTGGTTGTCGATTGCTGCACCGGATCGAG
Source organism: Thlaspi arvense (assembly GCA_911865555.2). Lineage (NCBI taxonomy): Eukaryota > Viridiplantae > Streptophyta > Magnoliopsida > Brassicales > Brassicaceae > Thlaspi > Thlaspi arvense. Next base: position 28,141,216 of record OU466860.2, read on the forward strand.
TTGTGCTCTCGATTGTCCTTGTCGATTTGGCTCCTGGATCGAGTAATGTCGTCGATCTCTGAGTTGATTTCTAGGCAGACGCCTTCATCTTCTAGCACAACCTTTCTTGAATCAAGCAAGTTAACGTATTTATGAGTCCTCTGATCCACATAACCGAACTCTCCTGGCTCCTTAGTCAATGCCAGCTTCAAATGATCCTCGTGAGCCAACTCTTCCAGCAACTCATCCGCTAAAGCATCCAACGTTTCAATGTAGAAAGCTTGCCCTTCTATCGTAGGCTTCTTCAGAACCTCATTGATATCGAAGTCCAGCCTTATACCTTTACCCAAGTGCAAAGCAATCTTCCCATTCTTGACGTCTATGATGGCTCCGGCGGTTGGAGGAATGGCCTTCCAAAAATGAGTGGATCCTTAGGCTCTTCATCCATTTCCAACACAACGAAGTCCGTAGGCACATTTACACCGCTGATCCTTACTGGCAAGTCCTCAAGCAAACCCACGGATATCCTCACACTCCTGTCAGCTAGTACCAACGAGATTCTACAATCCTTGAAATGAGTAAAGCCAAGCTTCTTTGCCACGGAATGAGGCATCAAATTTATACTAGCTGTGAGATCACAAAGACAACTCTTGAACTCTAAAGGACCTAAAGCACAAGGTATAGTGAAGCTTCCAGGGTCTCCCAACTTCTTAGGGACTATCTCCTTGTGTATCACAGCACTACACTCCTCACTTAGAACAAGCACTTCCTATTTTCCTTATTCTTCTTCACGAGAGTATCTTTGAAGAATTTAGCGCATTTAGGCATCATTGCAAGGCAGTCCACGAGAGGTAGCTTGATCTCTACGTCCTTAAGATGCTTCTCAAACAAGACTCTGTGCTTCTCTATGAGTTGCTTCTTGAAACGGCCAGGAAAAGGTAGCTTAGGTACATATGGTGGAGGCACATAAGCATCTTTCTCCTTAGTAGTTTGCTCTGCTTTCTTCTCAACAACCGCTTTCTCACCTCTCCTTGGTCCTTGAATCCAAACATTGTCAAAGTTGATCTCATCATCAGCTGAAAGCTTACCCTCCCCCTCTTGAATCACAACGTCCTCGTTGATCTTGGGAGTAACCGTAGGTGCTAGCTCTTTCCCACTACTTAGCGTAATGGCATTGGCGTATTCCTTGGGATTCTGCTCACACTTGCCCGGTAAGCTATTCTGACCACTTGTACTCGCCTTTCCTTTCTCCAGCTGCTTGATCTTGTTGTTCAAGTTGGTGATCTAAGTAGAGAAATCCGTGAGAGACAAGTCTAAACGAGTATTCTTCTTGGCAAACTTTTGATTCGTAGAGGCTTGCCCTTGAATCAATTGTTGAAACATAGCTTGGGCATGATCAACTTGTTGTTGCATCGGTTGTTGTTGTTGAGGTGCAATGCCTGGTGGGTACATTGGTGGATAACCCTTGTTTCCTTGCTGTTGCCCTTGGAAGTTGTTCTGCCCTTGACCTTGGAAGCCACCACTCGGCTGAAAACTTTTGTTGTATGGTACGAAAGGCTTTGCTTGCTGAGCAGGGTACACTTGGTCCTTAGAGTCTGCGACGTTTGTACTACGGTATGAGAGATTGTTGTTCTGGTTGTAACCTTGGGAATAGCCGTGAGGTTTGTAGTTGTTCTGTCCTGCCACCCAATTGGGTTCTTCCTGGTTTAGCTCAAGCTCCTCCACGGTTTCATCCGCTTCACTGATGTCACTACATATTGCATGCATTTTGCATACATATAAGTTAGCTTTTCATGCATTTACATCACACTTTAGGCTAGATTGCATCACTTTAGATCCTAGAGCATTCTTGCACCAGCATACGCATGATCCTTGCATTTTGCATCATATTCAGGTTGTTTCTAGCTACTTTGGAGTCGTGGAGGTTCGTGGACGTGCTGAAGCTGTTGTGGAGGTTCGTGGAATGTCGGATGTTTGCTAAGGACCAGAGATCGGGGAGCAGATCGAGCATGGCTGGTCGATCTAGATGAGATCGACCAGAAGATCGAGAAGCTCAGGCGATCCAAGGGAAATGATCGAGACGAAGATCGAGTGGAGCAATCGATCAAGTGGTACGGACGTAAATGACGCCATGCAGAGCGAGAGCCGGATCGAGTCCACCACTCGATCCGACCGAAGATCGATACCAAGATCGGATGCAACACTCGATCCGCCGAAGAAGATCGAGACCCAGATCGAGTAGAAGACACGATGTCCGAAAGTGATCCAGAGAGCCGCTCGATCCCGAAGTCGATCTCTGTCCTTTCAACCATTTTTAGCCGCTAGCGAGGGGGGGGACCATCGAGCTGTTTTTTCCCATTTTGGGAAGGAAGCGATGATCTTTTCCCACACACTTTTCATTTCTTATCTTTTTATGCTTTATCTCTCTGGTTTTGGAGACGTTCGCCATTGTTAGACTTTGAGCTTTGTTATTGAATATTTTGAATCGTTTAAGTTTAATCCATTGTTCTTATGTTTATCGTTTCATTCTTCATGCTTTGCTTAGTTTATTCAATGTGTAGTGAGTAATTTCATTTGGGTCTCGGGGTTGAGAGGATTCACAGGGTCGAATAGGTTTTCAAAGCTTGGTGTTTTCTTGTTCTTAATGGCTTTCTTTTCTAAGATGTTGAGTTCTTAAGGCTTAAAGAGTCTCACGCCAAAATCTTTATGATCAGAGAGAGCTCTTACCTTGACAGGATCCAGAGATCTCTGAAAAGCACATCTTAGAGGCTAGTTACTCTTTCCCAAACGCCATGGTAGTTTAGAGGACTAATTAAGCCGCGTGGTTGAAATCTGTTTTCCTTGCCTCTCAATCTTTTTTTCCGCCAAACGCCATGGGTCTGGAGGAGAGAATGAGAGAGTGATCCATACCACACGCCATGGATGGATCTTGTTTTGTTTTCAAGGCTTAGAGAATCTCACAAAGTGAGTAGATCTAGAGTTTTCAAACCAAGCTTGGATCTTTGAAACCCCTAACATGAATCTCGACCCTAGACCCTTCTTTCTTAGCATTCTTACATCTTCGTTAGTCATCCGCTTGATATTCGCGCATCCTGGTCATTAGTTTCTTCATACTTGCATTTTTAGACGAGATCGATCCAAACTGCTCAATCTAGTGGTCGATCCACTAGTCAAATTTACCAAGAGTGATTGAACTACGACGAGGAACAAACAAAATAATTACTAAGCTCTTGCATTCTCTTTGACCTTCCTAGCTCCAAGAAATGGATTGACTCTCACTTGCATACTGTACTACAACCTAAGTGTTGCATTTGAGTTTTGATAGCCTCATTGCATCCTCACCCTTGCAAAGAAAGTTGTTATCAAATGGCGCCGTTGCCATTCTAGGAGTGTTAGAAAGCATAGAGATTTGGAGCTTAGTAAAGACTAAGCTTTACTTTGTTTATGTTACTAATCTCTCTACTCTCAAACGTGTTTCTTCCAGGTACATGCATCTTCGTTCCAGGGGAGACAACCATCTACTTCAACCCTTGGACAACATCCATCAACTTGGTCATTCACGGCAAAGAAGAGTACGAGAACAAGCTAGAGATTTTCAGGAGTATGTTCAGCACGGTTTGGTTGACTTTGAAGCTATGGCTGAACACGAGCACCTAGAGGGACCTCCTCTAGCTCACGGGGCAGTGGGAAGGGCAATGGAAAACCCCCACCACACGGCTAGACCCCCAAGGATCATAGGAGCCAGAGATTCTCCCAATACTCATCACAATAGGTTTGGGATCACTACTCTTCCTGTGAAAAACAACAACTTCGAGATTAAGCCAGGTTTCATCTCCATGGTGCAAAACAACAAGTTCCACGGTTTAGTAATGGAAGATCCCTTGGAGCACCTCGACAATTTCGAGCAAGTATGTGGGATGATCAAGATAAACGGCATATCCGAAGATGCTTTCAAGCTGCGTCTCTTTCCATTCTCTCTTGGAGACAAGGCTAGACATTGGGGAGAAAACACTTCCTCGAGGCACCATCACTTCATGGGCCGAGTATAAGAAGGCTTTCCTCTCAAAATTCTTCTCTAGCACCAGAACGGCAAGGCTAAGAAGCGAGATCAGCGGCTTCACGCAAAGAAATAATGAGACTTTCAATGAAGCCATAGAACGATTCAAGGACTATACTATCCAATGTCCTCACCACGGCTTCAGCGAAGAGACTCTTCTAAGCACTATCTACCGCGGAGCTTCACAAAAGACCAGGTTGTTGCTGACACGGCCAGTAAGGGGAACTTCCTTGGTCAAGAGGTAGAAGAAGGCATGGAGCTGATTGAGAACTTAGCACTAAGTGACGGCAACTATGCTGAAGATTATGACCGTGTACCACGAGGTTCTGAGCTAGAGTCTCACAAGAAAGAGTTGAAATCATTACACGAGAAGATTTGAAAAGTTGGTGTTGGCAAATCAGTAGCATGTTCACTTTGTTGGTGAAGTGGATGAGAGCCAAGAGGAGCTTGAGTTGAGCCAAGAAGAAGCCAATTGGGTGGCGGGTCAAAACAACTACAAACCTCAAGGCTATTCACAAGGTTACAACCAGAACAACAATCTCTCATACCGCAGCACCAATGTAGCAAACCCTAAGGATCAAGTGTACCCTGCTCAGCAAGCAAAGCCTTTCGTACCCTACAACAAAGGTTTTCAGCTGAGTGGTGGCTTCCAAGGGCAAGGGCAGAAAACAACTTTCAAGGACAACAGCAAGGAAACAAGGGTTATACGCCAATGTACCCTCCGGGCTTTGTACCTCAGCAGCAACAACCGATGCAACAACAAGTTGATCCTGTCCAAGCTATGTTCCAACAATTGATTCAAGGGCAATCCTCTACAAACCAGAAGTTTGCCGAGATGAACACTCGTCTAGACTCGTCTCTCACTGAGTTCTCTACTCAGATCACCAACTTAAACAATAAGATCAAGCAGCTAGAGAAGGGGAAGGCGAGTACAAGTGGTCAGAATAGCCTACCGGGCAAGTGTGAGCAGAATCCTAAGGAATATGCCAACGCCATCACGTTAAGAAGCGGCAAAGAGCTAGCACCTACGGTTACTCCTAAGAACAACGAGGACGTTGTAATTCAAGAGAGGGAGGGTAAGCTTTTCGCTGATGATGAGATCAACTTCGACAATGTCTGGATTCAAGGGCCAAGAAGAGGAGGCAAAGCGGTTGTTGAGAAGAAAGCGGAGCAAACTACTAAGGAGAAGGATGCTTATGTACGTCCACCGTATGTACCTAAGCTGTCTTTTCCTGGCCGTTTCAAGAAGCAACTCATAGAGAAGCATAGAGTCTTGTTTGAGAAGCATCTTAAGGACGTAGAGATCAAGCTACCTCTCGTGGACTGCCTTGCAATGATGCCTAAATGCGCCAAATTCTTCAAAGACACTCTCGTGAAGAAGAATAAGGAAAGTAAGGAAGTGCTTGTTCTAAGTGAGCAGTGTAGTGCTGTGATACACAAGGAAATAGTCCCTAAGAAGTTGGGAGACCCTGGAAGCTTCACTATTGCGCTTTATGTCCTTTGGAGTTCAAGAGTTGCCTTTGTGATCTCGGAGCTAGCATAAATCTGATGCCTCATTCCATGGCAAAGAAACTCGGCTTTACCCGTTTCAAGGACTGTAGAATCTCGTTGGTACTAGCTCACAGGAGTGTGAGGTTACCCTTAGGATTGCTTGAGGACTTGCCAGTGAAGATCAGCAGAGTGAACGTGCCTACAGACTTCGTTGTTTTGGAAATGGATGAAGAGCCAAAAGATCCACTCATTCTCGGTAGACCTTTCTTAGCTACTGCCGGAGCCATAATAGACGTCAAGAACGGGAAGATTGCCTTGCAATTGGGTAAAGATATAAGGCTCGACTTCGATATCAATGAGGTTTTGAGAAAACCTACGATAGAAGGGCAAGCTTTCTACATTGATACGTTGGATGCCTTAGCGGATGAGTTGCTGGAAGAGCTGGCTCAGGAAGATCATTTGAAGCTGGCACTGACTAAGGAGCCAGGAGAGTTTGGTTATGTGGATCAGAGGACTCAGGAGTACGTCAACTTGCTTGATTCGAGGAAAGTTGTGCTTGAAGATGTAGGCGTTTGCCTAGAGATCGACTCCAAGATCGATGACATTACTCGATCCAGGAGTCAAATCGACAAGAAAATCGAGAGCACAACTCGATCCGGTGCAGCAATCGACAGTCAGATCGAGCAATGTGATCGGTCCAGGAAATCAATCGAGTCCGAGATCGAGAAAGGCCTTCCGATCAATTTTGGGTCTAATCTGGAAATCGACTCAGCGCCTCGATCCCTCACTCGATCCACATTATATCGAGAGAGTGAATCAAGCGAAACTGCTCGATCTAGACGACATCGAGAGCAAGATCGACCCGACGACTCGATTTCAGAAGGGATAGCGGTTGGAGAAAGCAGCCTCAAGGGCCATATCTCGGGTTCTAAGTAAGGTTCTAAGAAGGAGAACAACAGCAACAGCCACAAGGATGATTAGAGCGAGCTGTTAGCCCCAAAGGTGGACCTTAAGGAGCTCCCAAAAGGGCTAAGGTATGCTTTCTTAGGGCTTAACGAAACCTATCCTGTGATTGTGAATGAAAACTTGAGTGATGATGAGTTGCAATCACTCTTAACTGTGTTGAGAAAGTATTGGAAGGCCATTGGGTAATCTCTAAGTGACATCAAGGGCCTTTCACCAATGCTTTGCAATCATAGGATTCACTTGGATAATGAGAACGCCTCTTCTATAGAACATCAGAGGCGTTTGAATCCAAATTTGAAAGAGGTTGTCAAGAAGGAGATTCTTAAGCTTTTAGAGGCTAACGTGATCTATCCCATAAGTGACAGCACGTGGGTTTCTCCCGTACATGTGGTGCCTAAGAAGGGTGGGATCACGGTCGTTAAGAATGACAAAGATGAGCTTATACCTACTAGGACTATTACTGGACACCGTATGTGTATTGACTATAGGAAGCTTAATCTTGCTACTAGAAAAGATCATTTTCCCTTCCCTTTTATTGATCAAATGCTTGAAAGACTTGCTAATCACCCCTACTATTGCTTTCTTGAAGGATATAGTGGATTTTTCCAAATACCAATCCATCCCAACGATCAGGAGAAGACGACCTTTACATGCCCTTATGGTACCTTCGCGTTTCGAAGGATGCCATTCGGGTTGTGTAACGCACCGGCTACGTTTCAGCGGTGTATGATGTCGATCTTCTCCGATCGAATAGAAGAGATGGTAGAGGTGTTTATGGATGACTTCTCGGTCTATGGTACGTCCTTTTCTGCATGTTTGTTGAATCTTTGCAGGGTTTTAAAGCGTTGTGAGGAGACAAACTTGGTGCTCAACTGGGAAAAATGCCACTTCATGGTTAAGGAGGGGATCGTGCTTGGACATAAGATATCAGAGAAGGGTATTGAAGTCGAAAAAGAAAAGATTGATGTTATGACAAGCCTTGAGCCGTCAGCTAACGTAAAAGGGGTGAAAAGCTTCTTGGGACACGCCGGCTTCTACAGGCGTTTCATTAAAGACTTCTCTAAGATTGCACGCCCTCTCACTCGGCTGTTGTGCAAGGAGGCTGAATTCGTCTTTGATGAGGAGTGTTTGCAAGCTTTCGTGACAATCACGGAAGCCCTAGTATCCGCGCCTGTAGTGCAAGCACCAGATTGGACTCTCCCATTCAAGATTATGTGTCATGCTAGTGACTATGCCGTGGGAGCCGTTTTAGGCCAAAGGAAGGATAAGAAGCTGCACGTGATTTACTATGCTTCAAGAACCTTGGATGACACGCAAACGAGGTACACCACTACAGAGAAGGAGCTATTGACGGTTGTATTCGCCTTTGAGAAGTTCAGAGCTTACCTCGTGGGTTCCAAGACCATAGTTTACACGAATCACGCAGCTTTGCGCTACATCTATTCCAAGAAGGACACTAAGGAGGCTTTTGAGATGGATCCTCTTACTCCAGGAGTTTGACATGGAGATCAAAGACAAGAAAGGAATAGAGAACGGCATTGCTGACCACCTCTCTCGGTTAAGGATCAACGAGTATCTCACTTTAGACGATTCTCTCCCCGAGGAACAACTCATGGCGATCACTACGACTGTTTGTGGGAGCTTAGAGGGGCGGTTTGAGGAAGTTCTGAGCTTCACGGAGGAAGATCTTCCCTGGTATGCGGATATTGTGACCTACTCGGCATGTGGTGAGGAGCCTTTGCATCTTGACAACTACCATAGGAAGAAGCTCATGAGAGACGTGAGCCACTACTATTGGGATGACCCCTACCTGTACAAAAGAGGCGTAGACAGTTTATACCGGAGGTGTGTTATGAAAGAGGAAGCCAACGACATTCTCTTTCACTGCCATGGCTCTTCCTACGGAGGACACTTTGCTTCGTTCAAGACTGCTACGAAAGTGTTGCAAACTGGCTTCTGGTGGCCATCTAAATTCAAGGATGCACACGAGTTTGTGAAGAGCTGTGAGGCGTGTCAACAAGCAGGGAATATCACTAAGAGGAACGAGATGCCTCTAGTTCCTATCTTCGAGGTAGATGTCTTTGACGCGTGGGGCATAGACTTCATGGGGCCGTTCCCTTCATCATATGGCAACAAGTTCATACTCATAGCTGTAGACTACGTCTCTAAGTGGGTTGAGGCCATTCCTTCCCCAACAAACGACTCTAAGGTGGTGATCAAGCTTTTCAAGAGCATTATTTTTCCGAGGTTTGGAGTTCCCAAGGTGGTGATAAGCGACGGAGGGAGCCATTTCATCAACAAGCTGTTTGAAAATCTGCTAAAGAAGTATAGTGTGAAGCACAAGGTAGCTACGCCTTACCATCCTCAAACGAGTGGCCAAGTAGAGGTCTCTAACCGTCAGATCAAAGCGATACTCGAGAGAACAGTTGGGACTACTCGGAAGGATTGGGCTATGAAGTTGGATGACGATTTGTGGGCGTACCGGACTGCCTTCAAGACGCCTATTGGTACCACTCCCTTCACTCTTCTCTATGGTAAAGGCTGTCACCTTCCTGTTGAGCTGGAGCATAGGGCGTTGTGGGCTGTGAAGCAGCTGAGTTTTGATCTGAAGACGGCTCAGGAGAAGCGTTTGATCCAACTGCACGAGCTTGATGAGCTAAGGCTAGATGCCTACGAAAGCGCTCGGATCTACAAGGAACGTACCAAGGCTGCTCATGACAAGAAGCTGGTAACTAAGGAGCTTAAGGAAGGGAATTTGGTGCTGCTTTACTACTCGAGGCTTAAGCACATTCCAGGAAAGCTGAAGTCACGGTGGAGCGGTCCGTATGAGATCAAGGAAGTACTACCTTACAGGGCTGTCACGTTGGTTGGCAAGAGTGGAGATGCATTCACAGTGAACGGGCATAGAGTTAAGCCGTACATGGCGAGTGCATTTGACAAGGAGAGAACCTCAATGCTTCTCCAAGACCCACCATCTGCCTAAACCAAGTAAAGTCTAGCTAAAGACGTTAAACAAAGCGCACTTGGGAGGCATTCCATGTCTATCCTGTACATATTTTTACTTTATTTCTTTTTCCAGTTTTATGTTTTTGTCTTGTGAGTGTGTAGGAAAAAGTACGGGAGACGCAAGCCATGATCCGAGTTCCAAAAGGAGTAAGAAAGGGGCATATATGAGCTAGAGATCGAGTGCTAGATCGACTCATCCTGGCTCGATCTTTGCTAGATCGAGCTAGTGAATCGAGAGGAGGCAGTCGATCTAGAGGAGTTCGAGTACACTGGTCGAGTGGCGAACTCGATCTAAAATGTCTCGGGAAATTCTTGGAGTTTAGATAGATTGATCCAAAAATGGATCGACCGATCTATTTTCTCTCGGGAAAGTCCCTCATAGACAGATCGATTAGTCAACTCGATCCACCACTCGATCCAAGCTGAATCGACCCCTGAATCGATAGCATGGCTCGATCACGAGGACTTAGTCGTGATTTCAAAAACTCAAGGAACGTGAGAGCCAATCGATCCACGACTCGATTCTAATCGAATCGTGTCCTAAATCGAGTAACCGTCTCGATCCAAGCCATTATGGGCATGAGATCGAGTCCTAGATCGACCAAAGGGACTCGATCTCGTGCTGAGGTAACATTTTCTTTCCCTCCTTTATTCTTTTCCCTCCAGTTTTTTTTAAATTCAAAACTTGGTCAAGGCAAGCATCTTTCACCATGAAAGATGTGCCTTGACCAAGACTTTTGTCAGAAAACCACTTCTTTTACCCATAGTTTTGTTTCTTGTTAGCCTTTAAATGTTTTCAACAACTTTACACTCTCTCATTCTTGTTTTCTCGATCTTTTAAGCAAAAAGAGAGTGAAAGTTATTTCTTTAACAATCTTTGCAAAATGTATTTTCGGATATTTGATAAAAATCTTTAGGAAAATCTCCTTTTATTTTGCAATTGATTGTTTAAGATGCTAGGACGGTTTTGGATTTTTAAATTTAGCTAAATAATAGGAAAAATTCTGGATTTTCTAGTATCTCTAGATTTGATTCTCTATTATTTTGCTATAATTTTTATAAATTCCCCAAAATTCTAGGGTATAAAGTATAAGTTTTCTTCTTTGCCTCTCTTCTTCTCTAATCCGATCACCGTTTTGCTCATTACCTTGCTTGAGAAACTTGTTTCAGGCACGATGGCCCCCAAGAGAACGAGAGAGGAGACGGCACAAGAAAGAGAAGGCCAGGAAGTGGCTGTTCAAGAGAAGGTTCGATGGAGTAAGGACGAGAAGAGGGATAAGAAGCGGCTGGAAAGGCTTCGGTTCGAGCCTACTAATTTTGCGGATCGGGAGCTGCTGTTCAAGCTAGGGATCCTTGGAGATTTCAACCAACTCCTCAAGAACATTGGCTTAAGATGTCTGTCACGAATGGATTGCCCAACCATTCCAGAAGTTACAATAGACTTCCTTGCCACGTTGGAGTTTCGTTACGAGAACCCTAGCGCCCCCGTTCCTTCACAAGGCCGTCTCTCTTTCAAGGTTGGACGTCAAGCCTTCAGCCTCTCAATCCCCGAGCTGTGTCAAGCATATGGTCTCAACGCAGCCGCCACCAAGATCGAGTTCCCCTCCTTCACGCGAGCAAACGACTTTTGGGACCTGATTAGCAACGAAGACTACAAGGCCAGCACCGCCAAAATCAAGAGAGTGAGAAGCCTGGTGCTGAGGTACACCTTGAAGCTGATCGCCAACACATTCAGCGGAAGGTCAGTTGCTCCCACGGTCACGAAGATCGAGCTTTTCTTCTTGTTCCATGGCGTGAAGCATTTGTTGTGTGATCCGGCGGAGAATGAAGAGCCTATGGAGGATGAACTCGGCTACGAGGTGAACTATGGATGCGTACTTGCTGCCTCTTTGGCGAAGTACAAGGCTTATGCCTTGCGGTGCAAGGCAAGCTCTTCTTTCATTGGCGTCTTCCTCACTCCTCTATTCATACAAGCTGGCGTACCTATACACGATTTCACACCCGTCCCGGCTAGAGCTTTCATGGATGAGGTCTACATGAGGAATACCGACAGCTTGGGACGCACGCCAGCAGAAGGGTTTTACGCTTATCTTTTCATCGACGATGAAAACGAGAAGAGAGTATGCATCCTACCAAACAAGGACGAGACCGAGCTGCTTGGTGTTGGGAACATCGAGTTCTTGCCAACCGTAGAGGAGTGCTTTGCTCCTCTAGGAGGAACACCTGCCCCAGCGATTGCTCCTCGTCAAAGGTCTGAGTCCCCAGCCACAGAAGATGAGATGCCCGAGGCTTACACCCTTCCCAAGATAGACTTTGAGCCGAGAACCAAAACGGAGAAGTTCCTAGCATCTGTTGTGGAGATGCAAAGGAAAATCAACAAATGGCAAGGCAAAATGCTCAAGAAACTTGCCAAGAAGGTCAAATCGCTTGAAGGAGGCTCGCCTAAAAAGCTGCAAGTGAAGAGGTTCAACAACCCGAGAAGAGGAGGCTTTCAACCGGTGAAGTTGTCATCCGTGAGACTCAAGGCAGCAACATTCAACCGGCGCGTCTCTCTCTTCAAGAGCCAGGCTCCAAAGGCAAAGCTGTAGCATCTAGCTCCTCTAGAACATCCTCAAGTTCCAGCCGAGACTAGACCCGAGGTAACAACCTTCTTCCATTGTACATACCGCTAATGTTTGCTTCTTTTTGCTTTGTGTTTTGGTGCTCCTTTGAATTTGTTTGCCACCGGGACGTAGTCAAGCAAGTTTGGGGGAGTATGTGTGTGGTTTGACATGTTTTTATTCTGATCTTATTTTCCCTTTAGCATCCTTGTGTCTTCATTTCATGAAAAATTGGTAAAATTTTTTAAAAAATTCATGTAGTTGCATTCATCTCATTAAGCATCTTAAGATCGAGTCTAGAATCTTAAAGAATCTAGGTTGTTCATATTCGCATAAGGGGTTAGAGTTTTTTCTTAAAAAGGTGTTTTTTAACTCATGAATTATTTCAATGCCCTAGTTAGTAGTTCTCTAATGCTTTGCTCATACTTTGAAAGTAAGTTCTTACCATGCTTGGATCACTTGCTATGATTTTCGTGACTTGAATTGAACTCTCATGATTTTTAACTTGTCCTAATAAGTGAAAACCTTAATCTGAAATTTCAATTATCATCCTTATGCATTTGAAAATGAACTCAAGGATTTTAAAATATTTAGGCTCTGTTCTTCCTTCTACCACTCTTTGTGAGCCTAAGTAGAACTCCCACATTGACCCTTACCTTTCTTTGAAGCCAAGTTTTCGTGTGTGACATCATTGAGAGTCCTTTTTCTGGTTTGATCTTAGCATAAAGTGTTAGGTTTAGGCGACATGATCAGGTTCTCATATGTTTGCTAGCTTTGCATTTTGAAGTTAAACTTAGGCTTAGAATAAGTTTGGGGGTTTAAGGGGTTGTTTTCATGTTTATATGCTCTCGGTTTCAAAAGAGTTTGGTATTTGAAAGAAAGAAAAAAGTTTTTAAGTGAAAAGTTTGTGTTTAAAATTTTTTATGCTCTAATAATTTCAGAAGGTAACTCTCTCAAAATAAAAATAAAAAGAAAAAGAAAAGAGCCTAAGTGCCAAAATAAAAGAAAAGAAAAAGAAAAAAAAAATATAAATAAACAGAGAGCTACCAATAAGAAATATGTGAAGAGCAAATTATTTTCAACCTTTTCACTAGTCTAAAGAGTTAAAAAATGTTTTCTGTTTTGAATTGGAGAATGCTAAACTTTTGCTTTGAAAAAAGGGTAGATTTTAAGTGGTGAGTGAGCTTAAAAGATAATAAATGAGAGGAGTTTAGGATCATTGTTAGTTTACATGGGTAATGAAAATCTGATCATGTATGCATCAATTGCCTTCACCTTTAGCATTATGCATAAAGTTCTTGCCATTTTTTGAGAGAAACCCTTATTTTAAATAAAAACCCTTTTCGAATGAGATCATTCTATGCTCATAGCCTGCACTCTTAGCCAAATGTGTTCTGCTTTAAAGTGCATAAGTTTGATTCATGGTTCGGTCTTTAATGAATGTTAAAGGATGAGTTTCTTTGATTGTTAGGAATAGGAGTCATGATCTGAATTTATTTGTGTGATGAGTATGGCTAAGTTCTTTGGAGTATGAGTGTACGCATTGCATTTTAGAACTAGTAACTAGGACATAAAGATTGATTCATTTGAAAGGCACCTTTGCAAGAAGCTTAACACCCCCGTTTGTTTTAAAACCTCTCTTCCTTTCTTATTTTCTGTTGCTTGAGGGCAAGCAAGAAGTAAGTTTGGGGGAGTTGATGTCACTACATATTGCATGCATTTTGCATACATATAAGTTAGCTTTTCATGCATTTACAACACACTTTAGGTTAGATTGCATCACTTTAGATCCTAGAGCATTCTTGCACCAGCATACGCATGATCCTTGCATTTTGCATCGTATTCTGGTTGTTTCTGGCTACTTTGGAGTCGTGGAGGTTCGTGGACGTGCTGAAGCTGTTGTGGAGGTTCGTGTAACGTTGGATGTTTGCTAAGGACCAGAGATCGGGGAGCAGATCGAGCATGGCAGGTCGATCTAGATGAGATCAACCAGAAGATCGAGAAGCTCAGGCGATCCAAGGGAAATGATCGAGATGAAGATCGAGTGGAGCAATCGATCAAGTGGTACGGACGTAAATGACGCCATGCAGAGCGAGAGCCGGATCGAGTCCATCACTTGATCCGACCGAAGATCGATACCAAGATCGGATGCAACACTCGATCCGCCGAAGAAGATCGAGACCCAGATCGAGTAGAAGACACGATGTCCGAAAGTGATCGAGAGAGCCGCTCGATCCCGAAGTCGATCTCTGTCCTTTCAACAGTTTTTTTGGCCGCTAGCGAGGGGAGGGGGGGGGGGGGGGACACCATCGAGCTGTTTTCCCACTTTGGGAAGGCGGCGATGATCTTTTCCCACACACTTTTCATTTCTTATCTTTTTATGTTTTTTCTCTCTGGTTTTGGAGACGTTCCGCCATTGTTAGACTTTGAGCTTTGTTATTGAATATTTTGAATCATTTAAGTTTAATCCATCGTTCTTATGTTTATCGTTTCATTCTTCATGCTTTGCTTAGTTTATTCAATGTGTAGTGAGTAGTTTCATTTGGGTCTCGGGGTTGAGAGGATTCACGGGGTCGAAAAGGTTTTCAAAGCTTGGTGTTTCTTGTTCTTAATGGCTTTTTTTTCTTAAATGTTGAGTTCTTAAGGCTTAAAGAGTCTCACGCCAAGATCTTTATGATCAGAGAGAGCTCTTACCTTGACAGGATCCAGAGATCTCTGAAAATCACATCTTAGAGGCTAGTTACTCTTTCCCAAACGCCATGGTAGTTTAGAGGACTAGTTAAGCCGCGTAGTTGAAATCTGTTTTCCTTGCCTCTCAATCTTTTCTTCTGCCAAACGTCATGGGTCTGGAGGAGAGAATGAGAGAGTGATCCATACCACACGCCATGGATGGGTCTTGTTTTGTTTTCAAGGCTTAGAGAATTTCACAAAGTGAGTAGATCTAGAGTTTTCAGACCAAGCTTGGATCTTTGAAGCCCCTAACATGAATCCCGACCCTAGACCCTTCTTTCTTAGCATTCTTACATCTTCGTTAGTCATTCGCTTGATATTCGACGCATCCTCGTTATTAGTTTCTTCATACTTGCATTTTTAGACGAGATGGATCCAAACTGCTCGATCTAGTAGTCGATCCACTAGTCGATTTTTGTTAAATCATAGCCTTGCATTTTAATTATTTTGTTTATTCTTCGTGGTAGTTCAATCACTCTTGGTAATTTTAAAATAGTTTTGCATGCCATTTGGTCGCTGCACATAGTTTTTAGGATTTTCACAATATCGCCTGTCATTCGCTTAGCTTTACACTGCTCTTGCATTCTCTTTGACCTTCCTAGCTCCTAGAAATGGATTGACTCTCACTTGCATACTGTACTACAACCTAAGTGTTGCATTTGAGTTTTGATAGCCTCATTGCATCCTCACCCTTGCAAAGAAAGTTGTTATCATTCACTAACGAAGTGAACATGCTTCTGGTTAACTATCACCAGCTTGTCAATCTTCTCATGCAAGGATTTCAACTCTTTCTTGTGAGACTCTAGCTCAGAACCTCTCGGTGCACGATCATAATCTTCAGCATAGTTGCCGTCGCTCAATGCCAAGTTCTCAATCAGCTCCATGCCCTCTTCTACCTCTTGAACAAGGAAGTTCCCTTTACTAGCCGTGTCAAGCAACAAGCGAATCTTTGGTGAAGCTTCGCGGTAGATGGTGCTGAGTAAGGTCTCTTCACTGAAGCCGTGATGAGGACACTGGATTGTGTAATCTTTAAACCGCTCCATGGCTTAATCTCTTCACTGAAGCCGTGATGAGGACACTGGATTGTTCCTTTGAGTGAAGCCGCTGATTTCGCTTCTCAACCGTGCTGTTCTGGTGCTAGAGAAGAATTTTGAGAGAAACGCCTTTTTACACTCGGCCCATGAGGTGATGGTGCCTTGAGGAAGTGTTTTCTCCCAATGTCTCGCCTTGTCTCCAAGAGAAAATGGAAAGAGACGCAGCTTGAAAGCATCTTCGGATATGCCGTTTATCTTGATCATCCCACATACTTGTTCGAAGTTGTCAAGGTGCTTCAAGGGATCTTCCATTGCTAGCCCATGAAACTTATTTTCTTGCACCATTGAGATAAAACCTGGCTTAATCTCAAAGTTGTTGTTCTGTACAGGAGGAGGAGTGATCGCAAACCTATTGTGATGAGTATTGGGAGCATCTCCAGCTCCTATACTCCTTGGGGGTCTAGCCGCGTGTTGGGGGTTTCCATTGCCCCTTCCCACTGCCCCATGAGCTGGAGGAGGTCCCTCTGGATGCTCGTGCTCAGCCATCGCTTCAAAATCAACCAAACCGTGCTGAACAATCTCCTCAAAAGCTCTAGCTTGCTCTCGTACTCTTCTTTTTCGTGAATGACCAAGTTGATGAATGTTGTCCAAGGGTTGAAGTAGATTGTTGTCTCCCCTTGAACGAAGATTCATGTACCTGAAAGACACACGTTTGAGAGTAGATAAATTAGTAACTTAAACAAAGTAAAGGCTTAGTCTTTACTAAACCCCCAATCTCAATGCTTTCTAAACACTCCTAGAACGGCAACGGGGCCATTTGATAGCTAGGTTTTTGCAGTGTGTATGCAATGATGTATCAAAGCTCAAATGCAACACTAAGTTGTAGTAAAGTATGCAAGTGAGTGTCAATCCAATCCTAGGAGCTAGAGAGTGCAATGAGAATGCAAGGATCGTGTTAAACTAAGCAAATGATGGACAGTTTTGTGAAATTCCTAAAAACTAGATGCAATGATTAAATGCAGGGCAAAACTATTTTAAAAATTCCAGGAACGAGCTAGCTACCACGAGGAAAAGACAGAATGATTAAAATGCAAAGCTACGAATTACTAAAATTCGACTAGTGGATCGACCATGGGATCGAGCAAAAGCAATCGATCTAAAAGGCAGTTTAAGCGAAAGCGAATCTAATGACCAGGGTGCAAGCAAACAACAAGAAAATGATCAACAAAGACTAAGCAATACTAAAAGGAGGGTCCAGGGTTGAGATTCATGTTCAGGGGTTTCAAAGGTTTAAGCTTGGTTTGAAAACTTTAGATCTACTCACTTTGTGAGGTTCCCAAAGCCTTGAAAACAAAACAAGATCCATCCATGGCGTGTGGTATGGATCACTCCTTCATTCTCTCCTCAAAACTCATGGCGTTTGGCGGAAAAAGAGATTGAAGGGCAAGGAAATCAGATTTCAAACACACGGCTTAACTAGTCCCATAAACTACCATGGCGTTTGGGAAATGGTAACTAGTCTCTAGGATGCGATTTTCAGAGATCTCTGGATCCTGTCAAAGTAAGAGCTCTCTATGATTATAAAGATCTTGGCGTGAGACTCTTTAAGCCTTAAGAACTTGACATCCTAGAAGAGAAAGCCATGAAGAACAAGAAAACACCAAACTTGAAAACCTTTTCGACCCCTTTGAATTCTCTCAACCCCAAAACCCAATGAAACTACTCGCGACTCATGAAATAAACCGTACGAAATGCAATAAACGAAGAACTAAACATGAAAGACGATTGATTTAAGTTAAACGATCCAATATTCAAAAGTAAAACAAGAAAAAGCTCAAAGTCTAACAATGGCGAATCACCTAAAACGAGAGAGAAGATAGAAAAGTAGTCGACAAATAAGGATAATGAAAGGGATCGTTGGTCTTTCCCTAAAATGGCCAAACCGCAAATGGTCCCCCCTTTCGCTACGGTCAAAAAACAGGCTGGACAGATAAGGTTGGTCTGGGATCGATCACGAAGCTTGATCTGGCAATCGATCATGTCTTGAATCGAGCGGCTCTTTGTCGATCTCCGAGTCGATCTTGTGCTGATCAGGTTGGAAGCTCGATCCAGTCTTCGATCTGCATGGCGTTGTCTACGTCCGTACTCCAAATCGATCTCCATGCTCGATCTTCTGGTCGATCTCATCTAGATCGACCTGCCTTGCTCGATCTGCTACTCGATCTCAGGTCCTTAGCGTGAGATCCTGATTTCTCCAAGTTTCCACGAACCTCCTCACAAGCCTCAGCACGTCCACGAACCCTCCAAGACTCCAAAGTAGCCGAGAACAACCTGATTGTGATGCAAAATGCAGGAAACATGCAAATGCTGGTGCAAAAACATGCAAATGCTGGACCTAAAGTGATGTAAATTAACCTAATATGCAATGTAAATGCATGAGAAACTAAACTATATGCATGCAAAATGCATGGAATATGCAGTTATATCAGACCTCCAAGTCTTGAATAAAGTAAGATCAGAACCACCAATGGATGCTTCGTTAATCTTCACGTAGAAGAAAAACCGGTCCCATTTGTGAACCTTACTCGTCGGGTCCCCGCTGATGATTCCCTCCTTCATCGTGGTATAAAAATGGCGCCACCCACCGCGGTTCATCCTTCCTTTCTTCAGAACGGATATCCTTTCGAAGATATCCCAATTAAAAGGAACCATTGCCGCGCGAGCTACCGCTGCGAGAAAGCTGCGCCACCGGCATGAGAAAGCTGCGCCACCGGCATCTTCCTCCATTCACAGTAATGGAAAAGCAGCAAAATCGGGAACTGAAGGACAAACTCCGCGAAGTGGCACTCGTAAGAATAGAAATAGCCTTCTGGGGGTGTGGTCACTCTCTCGTGAACCTGGGGAAGTAGAAGCTCGACCCCCTGGCGAAAACGGCACTTCGAGCAAAGCTCCTAGAGTCTTTTGATATTCCCATATATTCTGCATATTTTGCATGCATTTAGGATAGTTTTTCATGCATTCATCTTGCATTATAGGCTAGTTTGTTCCATTTGTTGCATTTTAGGTTCTAGGTCCCTTTGCATTTAAATTTTGCATGTTTCTTGCACTTATGCATCATTATCAGGTTGTTTGTAGCACTATGGAGTTGCGGAGGTTATGTGGACGTGGGGAGGATCACAACAAAGCTCGTGGACACTTGGAGAACTCAACCGTGCATGTTAAGGACCCGAGATCGAGTAGCGGATCGAGCAAGGCAGGTCGATCTAGACGAGATCGACCAGAAGATCGAATGACCCAAGTCGATTCAAGAGGAGGGATCGAAACCAAGATCGAGAGAGGAGATCGATCTGGAGTACGGTCGTGAATGACGCCATGCAGATCGAGAGCCAGATCGAGTTCCTAACCTGATCATCACAGGATCGACTCAAAGATCGCCCGAAGCCATCCGATCCAAGAAGACGATCGAGCCAGAGATCGAGTGACCCGAGTCGATCCCAGACGAGCCTTATCCGTCCAGCTGTCTTGGGCGGCTAGCGAAGGGGGGACTAATTAACGGTTTAGCCATTTTTGGCGAAAGCAGCCATCCCTTTCTCTTATCTTCATTCTGTCTTTTTGTTTTCTCTCTACCTCAGGCGATTTCGCCATTATTAAACATCTTATGCTTTTCGTGTTTTAAACCTTTGGATCTTTTAATATTAAACAAGTTTTTCCTTTAATCCTTTGTTGATCATGCTTAGCTTTCCCAATTCCTTCTCAAGGCCGCCTCTCCTTCAAGATAAAATGCCAAGCCTTCAGTCTCTCAATCCCCGAGCTTTGCCAAGCTTATGGCCTCGATGCAGCTGCCACGAAAGTTGAGTTTTCCTCCTTCAGTCAAGCAAACGATTTTTGGGACCTCAACGCCAATGAAGACTACAAGGCGAATACCGCGAAGATCAAGAGAGTGAGGAACCCGGTGCTACGTTACACTTTGAAGCTGATGGCCAACACCTTTAGTGGTCGGTCTGTAGCCCCCACGGTGACCAAGACGGAGCTTTGCTTTTTGTTCCAAGGCCTTAAGCATCTCCTTTGTGATCCGGATGAGAACGAGGAGCCGTTGGAAGACCAGCTCGGAGATGACGTGAACTACGGGTGCATCCTTGCTGCTTCATTGGTCAAATACAAGGCGTATGCCTTGAGATGCAAGGCAAGCTCATCACTTATTGGCGGTTTCCTCACACCCTTGTTCGTGCAAGCCAGCGTAAGGCTTCAGAACTTCACTCCCGTTCCGAATAGAGCCTTCATGGACATATCTAAGGAACACTGATAGCTTGGGACGCACGCCAACTGAGGGATTCTTTAAATACTTATTCATTGATGAGGAGAATGAGAAGAGGGCGTGCATCTTGTCAAACCAAACCGAGACCGAGCTTTTGGGAATTGGGAACATCGAGTTTCTTTCAAGAATATAGGAGTGCTTTGCTCCTCTAGGAGCCGCGGCAACCATTCAGCAGGCTACTCGACCTAGATCAGAATCTCCAGCCACAGATGATGAGATGCCCGAAGCCTTTGTCCTCCCTAAGCTTGACTTTAAGCTGCGGACCAAGACAGAAAAGTTCTTTGCTTCTGTTGTGGAGATGCAACGAAAGATCAACAAATGGCAGAGCAAAGTCATCAAGAAGCTTGCCAAGAAGGTCAAGGCGCTTCAAGGAGCTTCGCCAAAGCAGGCTGCGAGTGAGGAGGTCCAACAACCCGAGAAGAGGAGGCTTTCAACCGGTGGAGTTGTCATCCGTGAGACTCAAGGCAGCAACATTCAGCCGGCGCGTCTCTCACTCCAAGAGCCAGCCTCCAAAGGCAAAGCCATAATATCTAGCTCGTCTGGAACATCCGCAAGTTGCAGCCGAGGCTAGACCCGAGGTACCAACAACCTTCCATTGTACATACCGCTCATGTTTCTTGATTTTTGCTTAGTGTTTTGAGCTCTCTCGAGTTTGTTTGCCACCGGGACGGTGTCATTAAAGTTTGGGGGAGTATGTGTGTGGTTTGACATGTTTATTTTGCTCTTATTTTCTCTTTGCATCCCTTGAGTCTTGCATACATCTAAGGCATAGAAAAGAAAAGGAAAAAACTGGTAAACTTTTTAAAAATTTTCAAAAAAATTCTTGTAGTTGCATTCACATTGTTAAGCATTTTAGGATTGAGTCTAGAATTTTTAAGCATCTAGGTTGTTTACATTTGCATAAGGGGTTAAAATTTTCTTAAAAAGGTGTTTTTAAACTCATGAATTGTTTCAGTGCCCTAGTTAGTAGTTCTCTAATGCTTTGCTCACACTTTGAAAGTAAGTCCTTACCATGCTTGGATCACTTGTTTTGATTTTCGTGACTTGAATTGAACACTCATGATTTGAAACTTGTCCTAATAAGTGAGAACCCTAATCTGAATTTTTAAATATTATTCTTATGCATTTGAAAATGAACACATGGTTCTTAAAAATATTTAGGCTCTCTTCCTCCTTTTACCACTCTTTGTGAGCCTATGTAGAACTCCCACTATCACCCATACCTTTCTTTCAAGCCAAGCTTTCTTGTGTAACATCATTGTGAGGCCTCCTTTCGGTTTGAACTTAGCATAACGTGTTATGTTTAGGCGACATGATTAGGTTCTCATATGATTGCTAGCTTTGCATTTTGAAGCTAGATGTAGGCTTAGGATAAGTTTGGGGGTTTGATGGGGTTGCTTTCATGTTTATATGCTTTCGGTTTCAAAAGAGTTTAGTAATTAAAGTGAACAAAAGGTTTTAAGTGAAAGGCTTTGTTTTCAAAATGTATAATGCTCTAAGTATTTCAGAAGATAGCTCTCTCAAGTAAAAAAAAAAAAAAAAAGAGAAAATAGCATAAGTGCCAAAATAAAAAGAAAAGAAAACGAAAGAAAAGAATAAGAGAGCTATCAATAAGAAAAATTAAGGAGCTAAAATATTTTCAAGCCTTTTCACTAACCTAAAGAGTAAAAAAAAATGTTTTCTGTTTTTTTTTTATTTGGGGTCTGAGATTAATAAGGGTAGTCTCTAGGAGGGTGAGTGAGCTAAAAGAAAAAGAAAATGAGAGGGGTTTTAGGATCATTGTTAGTGTACAAGGGTAGATGAGAATCTAATCATGTATGCATCAATTGCCTTTACCTTTAGCATTACGCATAAGTTTATACCATTCGCGGGAGAAACCCATTGCATTGTGAAACCCTCTTTAAAATGAGATCATTCTTATGCTCATAGCCTTCACCCTTAGCCAAATGTGTTTTGCTTTAAAGTGCATAAGTTTGATTCACGGTTCGATCGTTAATGAATGTTAAAGGATGAGTTTCTTTAATTGTTTAGAATAAGAGAGTCATGATTTGAAATTCATTGTGTGATGAGTATGGCTAAGTTCTTTGGAGTATAAGTGTGCGCATTGCATTTTAGAACTAGTAACTAGGACAATGAGATTGATTCATTTGAAAGACACCTTTGCAAGAAGCTTAAACCCCCGTTTGTTTTAAAACCTCTCTCCCTTCTTGAATTTTGTTTGCTTGAGGGCAAGCAAAAGGCAAGTTTATGGGAGTTGATATTGCTGCATATTTCATGTATTTTGCATACATATAAGTTAGTTTCTCATGCATTTACATTGCACTTTAGGCTAGTTTGCATCACTTTAGGTCCTAGAGTATTCTTGCACCAGCATATGCATGTTTCTTGCAGTTTGCATCGCATTCAGGTTGTTTTCGGCTACTTTGGAGTCTTGGAAGATTCGTAGACGTGCTGAGGCTCGTGGGGAGGTTCGTGGGAACTTTGAGATTTCAGGAATGCTTGCTAAGGATCAGAGATCGAGAAGCGGATCGATCATGGCCGGTCGATCTAGATCAGATCGACCAGAAGATCGAGTAGTTCATCCGGTCCAAGGGAACTGATCGAGACAGAGATCGAGTGAAGCGATCGATCAAGGAGTACGGACGTAAATGATGCCATGCAGAGCGAGAGTCGAATCGAGTCCACCACTCGATCCTCCAAAGATCGACTCCAAGATCAAACGAAGCACTCGATCCACCGAAGAAGATCGAGACACAGATTGAGCTGATGTCACGTTGTCCGAAGACGATCGAGCGAGATGCTCGATCTCGAGGTCGATCTCAGTGCACTTTAACCGTTTTTGGCCGCTAGCGAGGGGGGGACCATCGAGCTGTTTGGCCTATTTCGGGAAGGCGGCGATCTTGCTTTTCCACACACGTTTGAAATCTAAGTTTTATGCCCTTCAATCTCTTTTTCCGCCAAACGCCATGGGTCTGGAGGAGGAGAGAATGAAAGAGTGGTCCATACGACATGCCATGGATGGATATTGTTTTCAAGGCCTAGAGAATCTCACAAAGTGAGTAGATCTAAAGTTTTCAAACCAAGCCTGAACCTTTGAAACCCTTAAACATGAATCTCAACCCTGGACCCTCTTTCTTAGTATTCTTACATCTTTGTTAATCATTCGCTTGCTATTTGTTCACATCCTGGTCATTAGATTCGTTTCTGTTGAACTTTTAGACGAGATCGATCATTGTTGCTCAATCTAGTGGTCGATCCTGTGGTCGATCCACTAGTCGATTTTTTTATAAATTCATAGCTTTGCATTTTAATCATTATGTTTGTTCCTCGTGGTAGTTAACCCGTTTCTAGTATTTTTAAAATAGTTTTGCCTTGCATTTGATTGTTGCATCTAGTTTTTAGGATTTTTACAAAACCGTTGATCATTTGCTTAGCTTTACATGATCCTTGCATTTTCATTGCACTTTCTAGCTCCTAGGTGCGGATTGACACTCACTTGCATGCTATACTACATCTCAGTGTTGCATTTGAGCTTTGATACATCATTGCATTGCAAAAAACTTGTTATCACTGTCCGAGGCGGTGAATGAATGTCCGCTTGAGGTGACAAAGGAACACCTGCCCAAGGCGCCGAAGGAATAGCAACTTGAGGTGGGGATGCAGGGTAGGAAACAGCCTCGCGGCGGCTCCCGGCGGCATTAAAAGCAACCCCGTCACCACCATCTATGACTCGAGAAGTAGGAGTTTGGGACGGTTCACCCTGAGAACCCTTCGCGGCTCTCTCAGTCCGTGCCTGCCTCAATCTCTCCAGCGCCGCCGCCCTGGAAAATTTTTAAAAAAGAAATAATAGCGATACAACGTCAAAACATCTCCTCGGCATGATACAATAACACGCGAAGCCAGAAAAAGTGTTTACCTCGCAAGAGTCTCGTTCTCAGCAGCCAGTTCGGCATCATCGGAATCCACCAAACTCGGTGGATCCTGGGAAGTCATCTTCTTCTTCTTTACAGAAGAACTCGCAGGAGCATCTGCGGCACCCGGCAAAGCCGCCTTCCTCTTCTTTCGGCCAGCCCCTACGGGTTTCGGCAGCGAAGCCCTTCGAGGAGCTGAAAAACAAACACGTCAATAAGATCTCATCACCCAGCACTAATTAAATACTGCTTCAATCTAGCAGTCTACCTGGTCTTGGAGGTTTGACCTTCTTCTCGGCAGGCTTGGCTGCTTTCTTTTTAGCAGCCCCTTTCTTCTCCTTCTCAAACCACAGTTGCCGGCTCAGATCGCACAGCCTCTTAACATCAACGTCAAACCCGAACGGGTCATCTCTAAGACATATTGTCACTACCATAACAAGACAAATACACATTAGCATCCGGGGATTAGCAAAAAACAAGGGGGTAAAGAAAACTCAGTTCGCCTTACATGGCGTCGACCTTGATAGCTAGGCTTTTGCAGTGTGTATGCAATGATGTATCAAAGCTTAAATGCAACACTAAATTGTAGTAAAGTACGCAAGTGAGTGTCAATCCAATCCTAGGAGCTAGAAAGTGCAATGAGAATGCAAGGATCTTGTAAAACTAAGCAAATGATGGACAGTTTTGTGAAATTCCTAAAAACTAGATGTAATGATCAAATGTTAGGCAAAACTATTTTAAAAATACCAGGAACGAGCTAGCTACCACGAGGATAAGACAGAATGATTAAAATGCAAAGCTACGAATTACTAAAATTCGACTAGTGGATCAACCACAGGATCGACCACTAGATCGAGCAAAAGCAATCGATCTAAAAGGCAGTTTAAGCGAAAGCGAATCTAATGACCAGGGTGCAAGCAAACAACAAGCAAATGATCAACAGAGACTAAGAAATACTAAAAGGAGGGTCCATGGTTGAGATTCATGTTCAGGGGTTTCAAAGGTTTAAGCTTGGTTTGAAAACTTTAGATCTACTCACTTTGTGAGGTTCCCTAAGCTTTGAAAACAAAACAAGATCCATCCATGGCGTGTGGTATGGATCACTCCTTCATTCTCTCGTCCAGACTCATGGCGTTTGGCGGAAAAAGAGATTGAAGGGCAAGGAAATCAGATTTCAAACACGCGGCTTAACTAGTCCCCTAAACTACCATGGCGTTTGGGAAAGGGTAACTAGTCTCTAGGATGCGATTTTCAGAGATCTCTGGATCCTGTCAAGGTAAGAGCTCTCTATGATCATAAAGATCTTGGCGTGAGACTCTTTAAGCCTTAAGAACTCGACATCCTAGAAGAGAAAGCCATGAAGAACAAGAAAACACCAAACTTGAAAACCTTTTCGACCCCTTCGAATCCTCTCAACCCCAAAACCCAATGAAACTACTCGCTAAACCGTACGAAATGCAATAAACGAAGAACTAAATATGAAAGACGATTGATTTAAGTTAAACGATCCAATATTCAAAAGGAAAACAAGAAAAAGCTCGAAGTCTAACAATGGCGAATCGCCTAAAACGAGAGAGAAGATAGAAAAGTAGTCGACAGAAAAGGATAATGAAAGGGATCGTTGGTCTTTCCCTAAAATGGCCAAACCGCAAATAGTCCCCCCCCCCCCCCCCCCCCCCCTTCGCTACGGTCCAAAAACAGGCTGGACGGATAAGGTTGGTCTGGGATCGATCACGAAGCTCAATCTGGCAATCGATCTTGTCTTGAATCGAGCGGCTCTTGGTCGATCTCCGAGTCGATCTTGTGCTGATCAGGTTGGAAGCTCGATCCGGTCTTCGATCTGCATGGCGTCGTCTACGTCCGTACTCCAAATCGATCTCCATGCTCGATCTTCTGGTCGATCTCATCTAGATCGACCTGCCTTGCTCGATCTGCTACTCGATCTCAGGTCCTTAGCGTGAGATCCTGATTTCTCCAAGTGTCCACGAACCTCCTCACGAGCCTCAGCACGTCCACGAACCCTCCAAGACTCCAAAGTAGCCGAAAACAACCTAATTGTGATGCAAAATGCAGGAAACATGCAAATGCTGGTGCAAAAACACTCTAGGACCTAAAGTGATGCAAACTAACCTAATATGCAATGTAAATGCATGAGAAACTAAACTATATGCATGCAAAATGCATGGAATATGCAGTTATATCAACTCCCCCAAACTTACCTTCTGCTTGCCCTCAAGCAAACAAAATTAAAGAAGGGAGAGAAGTTTTAAAACAAACGGGGGTTTAAGCTTCTTGCAAAGGTGTTTTTCGAATGAATCAATCTCAACATCCTAGTTACTAGTTCTAAAATGCTGATGTTATTGCATATTGCATATATTTTGCTTACTCATTAGTTAGTTTTTCATGCATTTGTATCATGTTTTAGGTTAGATTGCATCACTTAGGGTCCTAGAGCATTCTTGCATCAGCATATGCATTTTCCTTGCATTTTGCATCACATTCAGGTTGTTTCTGGCTGCTTTGGAGTCATGGAGGTTCGTGGGCGTGTGGAGGCTGATGTAGCAGTTCGTGGGAGCTCGGAAATATGCTAAGAACCAGTGATCGAGCAGCAGATCGAGCATGGCCGGTCGATCCAGGAGTTGATCGATCAGAAAGATCGAGCCAACTAGGCGATCCAAGGAGAATGATCGAGACGGAGATCGAGTGAAGCAATCGATCAATCGGTACGGACGTAAATGACGCCATGCAGAGCGAGAGCCAGATCGAGTACACCACTCGATCCATCCGAAGATCGATACCGAGATCGGATGCAACACTCGATTCGCTGAAGAAGATCGAGACCAGGATCGAGCCGAAGACACGATGCCCGGATGTGATCGAGAGAACCACTCGATCCAGTGGTCGATTTCTGTCCTTTCAACCGTTTTTGGCTGTTAGCGAAGGGGGGACCATTGGCTTGTTTGGGCATTTTAGGCAAGGCGGCGAGATGCTTTTTCGATAACTTTGAGATTCTTATCTTTTTCTTTCAAATTTTCTCTCTCGTTTAACGAAGAACACCATTGTTGAACCAGTTTTCTCTTAAGCTTTTGTATTCAAATCTTTATCGTTTAATCCATTTTTTCTTTCATGTTTATCGTCTCGTTTCTTCTGCTTTGCTTGATTTACTCTATGTGTAGTGAGTAGTTCCTTTGGGTTCGGGGTTGAGAAGATTAAGGGGTAGAAAGGGTTCGATCTTGGTTTGTTTTCTAAACGTTTTTAAGGCTATCTCTTCTAAGGTGTTGAAAGCTTAATGCTTGAAGACTCTCACGCCAAGAGCTTCATGATCTGAGAGGTTCCTTACCTTGACAGGATCCAGGAGCCTCGGAAGATCACACCTTAGAGACTAGTTACCCCTTCCCAAAAGCCATGGAAGTTTGGGGGACTAGTTAAGCCATCTACTTGAAATCTGTTTTCCATGCCTTTCGACCTCTCTTTCCACCAAAAGCCATGGGTTTGGAGGAGAGGATGAATGAGTGATCTATACCAAAAGCCACGGATAGATCTTGTTTTGTTTTCAAGGCTTAGAGATCCTCACCAAGTGAGTCGATCTAATGTTTCAAACCCAAGATCGATCCTTTGAAACCCTTTACATGAATCTCAACCCTAGGCCCTTTATTTTAGAATCTTTAAGTCTTATTTCATCTTTCGCTCGTTACCTGATAGCATCCTGGTCATTAGATTTGTTGTTCTTACGGTTTTAGACGAGATCGATCGTGACTGCTCGATTTAGTGGTCGATCTTGTGGTCGATCCACTAGTCGAATTTTAACAATTCGAAGCTCTTTCCTTTAATCAATCTGTTTGTTTCTCGTGGTAGTTGCTTCCTTTCTAGTATTTTTAAAATAGTTTTTACTCTGTTTAGGTTGCTGCATCTAGTTCTTTGATATTTTCCCATAAACTGTCTCATTTTGCTTAGATTTGCTTAGGACCTTGCATTCTTTGTGCATTCTCTGCCTCCTAGAAGTGGATTGACACTCTCCTGCTTGCCTTACTACAACATTGCATGCATTAGAGTTTTGATAACCTCTCTGCTGCATAAACCCTGATTGAGAAATAGTTTATCAAATGGCACCGTTGCCATTCTAGGAGTGTTTAGAGAACATAGAGATTTGGGTCTTAGCAAAGACTAAGTCTTTACCTTTTTCAAGTTACTAATATATCTACTCTCAAACGTGTGTTTTCAGGTACATGAATCTTCGTTCAAGGGGAGACAACAATCTTCTACAACCCTTAGACAACATTCATCAACTTGGTCACTCACGGCAAAGGAGAGTCAGGGAGCAAACAAGAGCCTTTGAGGAGATTGTTCGGCATGGCTTGGTTAACTTTGAAGACATGGCTGAACACGAGCATCCAGAAGGACCTCCTCCAGCATGACGGGGCAATGGAAACACCCAACACGTGGCTAGACCACCAAGGATCATAGGAGCCAGAGATGCTCCAAATACCCACCACAATAGGTTTGGGATCACTCCTCCTCCGGTACAAAACAATAACTTCGAGATCAAGCCTGGTATCATCTCCATGGTGCAAAACAACAAGTTCCACGGCTTAGCAATGGAAGACCCGTTGGAGCACCTAGACAACTTCGAGCAAGTATGTGGGATGATCAAGATCAATGGCATATCCGAAGATGCTTTCAAGCTGCGTCTCTTCCCCTTTTCACTCGGAGACAAAGCTAGACATTGGGAGAAGACCCTCCCACAAGGCACCATCACATCATGGGCTGAGTGTAAGAAGGCATTTCTCTCAAATTCTTCTCAAGCACCAGGACAGCTCGGTTGAGAAGCGAAATCAGTGGTTTCACTCAAAGGAACAACGAGACATTCAACGAGGCAATGGAGCGTTTCAAAGATTACATGATCCAATGTCCTCATCACGGGTTCAGCGAGGAGACACTACTCAGTACCATATACCATGGAGCTTCACCAAAGATCCGGTTGTTGCTTGATACAGCTAGCAAAGGGAACTTCCTTGGTCAAGAGGTAGAAGAGGGTATGGAGCTGATAGAAAACCTGGCGTTGAGTGATGGAAACTATGCCGAGGATTATGACCGAGCACCGAGAGGATCAGAAATAGAGTCTCACAAGAAGGAGCTCAAATCGTTGCATGAAAAGATTGACAAGCTGGTGTTAGCTAATCAGAAGCATGTTCACTTTGTTGGTGAAGCTGATGAGAACCAAGAGGAGTTGGAGCTAAACCAAGAAGAAGCAAATTGGGTAGCTGGACAAAACAACTACAAGTCTCAAGGCTACAACCAAGGCTATCAGAACAACAACCTCTCTTACCGAAGCACCAATGTAGCCAACCCTAAAGATCAAGTGTACCCTGCTCAACATGCTAAACCTTTCATCCCTTACAACAAAGGTTTTCAACCGAGTAGTGGATTCCAAGGTCAAGGACAAGGCAACTTTCAAGGGCAACAACAACACAACAAGGGTTATACTCATAACTACCCTCCGGGCTTTACACCTCAACAACAACAACCGATGCAACAACAAGTTGATCCGGTTCAGGCAATGTTTCAACAGCTAATACAAGGGCAAGCTTCAACCAACCAGAAGTTCGCTGAAATGAACACTCGGCTAGATTCATCTCTAACCGACTTCTCCACTCAAATCACCAACCTAAACAACAAGATCAAGCAGCTGGAGAAGGGAAAAGCAAGCACGAGTGGTCAGAACAGTCTTCCGGGAAAGTGTGAGCAAAATCCCAAGGAGTATGCCAATGTTATAACGTTGAGAAGCGGCAAAGAGCTCGAACCTCCGGTCTCTACCAAGAACAACGAGGACGTTGTAATTCAAGAGGGGGAGGGTAAACCTTTGGCTGATGGTGATGAGATAAACTTTGACAACGTTTGGATCCAAGGGCCGAGGAGAGGAGATAAGGCGGTAGCTGAGAAGAAAGCTGAGCTAACCACCAAGGAGAAGAATGACTATGTGCCCCCACCTTACGTACCGAAGTTGCCATTCCCTGGTCGTTTCAAAAAGCAGCTTATAGAGAAGCACCAGATCTTGTTTGAGAAGCACCTAAAAGACGTGGAAATCAAGCTGCCTCTTGTAGACTGTCTCGCTATGATGCCCAAGTGCGCCAAGTTTTTCAAGGACACCCTTGTGAAAAAGAACAAAGAAAGCAAAGAGGTACTTGTACTAAGTGAAGAGTGTAGTACGGTTATTCATAAGGAGATAGTGCCTAAGAAGCTGGGAGATCCTAGAAGCTTCACTATACCCTGGGCTTTGGGTCCTCTAGAGTTCAAGAGCTGCTTGTGTGATCTCGGGGCTAGCATAAACTTGATGCCTCACTCCGTGGCTAAGAAGCTTGGTTTCACTCGGTTTAAAGACTGTCGGATCTCATTGGTGCTGGCTGATAGAAGCGTGAGGTTACCAGTGGGGCTTCTTGAAGACTTACCGGTACGGATCAGTGGTGTAAACGTACCTACAGACTTTGTAGTATTGGAGATGGACGAGGAGCCTAAAGACCCACTTATCTTAGGGAGACCGTTCCTTGCAACCGCCGGGGCTATAATAGATGTGAAGAATGGGAAGATTGCCTTGCATTTGGGGAAGGAGATCAGGCTAGACTTTGACATCAACAAGGTTCTAAAGAAGCCAACCATTGAAGGACAAGCTTTCTATATCGAAACGATGGATGCCTTGGCGGATGAGTTGCTGGAAGAGCTAGCTCTAGAAGACCATCTGAAGCTAGCACTCACTAAGGAGCCAGGGGAGTTTGGCTATGTGGATCAGAGAACCCAAGAGTATGTGAACCTGCTGGATTCGAGGAGGATTATCAAGAATGAAGAAGGTTGCTGCCTAGAGATCGACCCCGAGATCGATGCTATCACTCAATCCAGGAGACAGATCGACAAGTCAATCGAGAGCACAACTCGATCGCCTAAACGTAACACTTTATGCTAAGTTCAAACCGGAAGAGGCCTCACAATGATGTCACACACGAAAACTTGGCTTCAAAGAAAGATAAGGGTCAATGTGGGAGTTCTACTAAGGCTCACAAAGAGTGGTAAAAGGAGGAAGAGAGCCTAAATATTTTTAAGATCCATGTGTTTAATTTCAAGTGCATAAGAATGATATTTAAAAATTCAAATTAGGGTTCTCACTTAATAGGACCAGTTTCAAATCATGAGTGTTCAATTCAAGTCACGAAAATCAAAACTAGTGATCCAAACATGGTAAGAACTTACTTTCAAGGTGTGAACAAAGCATTAGAGAACTACCAACTAGGATATGGAAACCATTCATAAGCCTAAAACACCTTTTTAAGAAAACTTTAACCCCTTATGCAAATGTAAATAACCTAGATGCTTAAAAATTCTAGACTCAGTCCTAAGATGCTTAACTAGATGAATGCAACTACATGAATTTTTTTGAAAATTTTAAAAATTTTACCAATTTTTCATGTAATGAAGACTCAAGGATGTTAAAGGGAAAATAAGATCAGAATAAACATGTCAAACCACACACATACTCCCCCAAACTTGAATGACACCGTCCCGGTGGCAAACAAATTCATAAGAGCTCAAAACACAATGCAAAAAGAAAGAAAATATGAACGGTATATACAAGGGTAGGTCGTTTGGTACATTGGAGCTAGACTCGGCTGGAACTTGAGGATGTTCCAGCGGAGCTGCTCGTGCTAGAGGAGTGTCGGGCTATGTCCTTGCCTTTATCCTCGGTGGGGAAGCCATGAAAGGAATGTCGAGCTTGTTGCGCGGTTCCTTGCTGCTCACGGATGACAATACCGCCAGTTGACCTCCTCCTCTTCTCGGGCTGGTTAACTTCTTCACTCTTTGACCCTTTAGACCTCGCGGATGAGCTTCCTTGAAGCGCCTTGACTTTCTTGGCAAGCTTCTTGATCATCTTTCCTTGCCACTTAGTTATCTTCCGCTGCATCTCCACCACTGAGGCAAGAATCTTCTAAGCCTTGGTCCGCGGCTCAAAGTCCATCCTCGGAAGCTCAAAGTGGGCCGGCATTGCTCCATCTGATGGTGGTGACTCTGACTGCTCTCGCGTGGACTGAATGGGCATCATTGTTGTTCCAAGCGGGGCGTAGCACTCCTCGTGGGTTGGGCAGAACTGAATCGTACCGATGCTATCTAGGTTAGTGTCCTCAGCGTTGGGTAAGATGCACACGTTTTTCTTCCCCCATCATCGTAGAACTGATAGGCGAAGAATCCTGGAGCTGGCGTAGGTCCCAAGCTTTCGGTGTTGCGCATGTAGGTCTCGTCCATGAAGGCTCTATCCGCGCAGGGCTCGAACCTTTGAAGTGGTACACCGGCTTGGATGAAGAGCGGCGTGAGAAACCCTCTAATGTAAGCTGAGATCGCCTTGCATCTCAGAGCGTATGCCTTGTACTTCACCAAGGAGGAGGCTAGAATGCACCCGTAGTTGACATCGTTCCCGAGGTCATCCACAAGCGGATCGTGGTTCTCCTCTTCGCTGCTGCATAGTATCCTCTTGATCCCTTGGAAGAGGAAACACAGCTCGGTCTTCGTCACCGTGGGAGACACGGCTCGTCCGCTGAAGGTGTTCGCCAACAACTTGAGAGTGTACCTCAGGACGGGATTCCTCACCTGCTTGATTTTAGCCGTGTTGGCTTTGTACTCTTCATCACAAAGCACGTCCCATATGATGCTGGCGTTCTTGAGAGGGGGAAACTCCACTTGCTTAGCCGCGGCGTTGAGTCTGTATGCTTGGCAAAGCTACTCAATGGAAAGGTGATAGGATCGCTTCTTGACCTTGAAGCTGAGATGCCCTTGAGAGGGAGTTGGGAGGCTCGGATTCTCATAGGAGAACACCAAGGTAGAGAGGAAATCCATTGTCGCTTGCGGATATGTCGGACAGTCCATCCTTGAAAGGCAAGCAAGCCCCATGTTTTGGAGAAAGGAGTCAAAATCCTTGAGGAGACCCATCCTTGCCAGCAAGTCTCTGCTCGCGAACTTGGTAGGCTCGAAGCGCAGCCTCTCTAACCTCTTCTTCGCCGCCTTTTCCTCCTTAGTCCAACGGATTCTCTCATGAACTTTCTGAGGTTCCTCCTCTTGAACTTGTTGAGTTCCCTCTT
Organism: Thlaspi arvense; assembly: GCA_911865555.2. Taxonomy (NCBI): domain Eukaryota; kingdom Viridiplantae; phylum Streptophyta; class Magnoliopsida; order Brassicales; family Brassicaceae; genus Thlaspi; species Thlaspi arvense. Next base: position 28,174,421 of record OU466860.2, read on the forward strand.
CTTGAACCACTCATTGTTCATCCTTTCTCTGTGCAGGCTCTTCTTCGGTTCTATTAGGTGCCATTGGTGCCTGAAACACGATTCTCAAAAAAAAGAGTGAGCAAAGGCGACGAGAAATCGAGAAAGAGACTAGCGAGAAAGAAAAATCTACAACTAACACCCTAGATTTTTGGGGGATTTATAAAAATTGTATCTAGATAAAAGAAAAGAAAATATAGAGATGGCATTAAATCTAGATTATTTCCTGATTTCTAGCTACTTAAAAAATCGTTAAAACCCTTAGCAACTTAAATCGATCAAGCGATGAGAAAAGGAAATTTTGAAAAGATTTAATTAAAAATCTTGAAATACCTTGCAAGATCGAGTATAAGAGCTAAATGCCTTTAGAAAAGAGGAAGAACACTCTCTCTCGATTAAAACTCGTAAGAATAAGAGGATCCATCTCAAAAGCCTCGGCTTAGTATCTTTCTTGGAATAGATATAATGCAAAGCCGCGTGATCCGTGTAAACAATGGTCTTGGAACCCACGAGGTAAGCCCTGAACTTCTCAAAGGCAAATACAATCGCCAATAGCTCCTTCTCTGTAGTGGTGTACCTCGTTTGCGTGTCATCCAAGGTTCTTGAAGCATAGTAAATCACATGCAGCTTCTTATCCTTCCTTTGGCCTAGAACGGCTCCCACGGTATAGTCACTAGCATCACACATAATCTCGAAAGGTAGAGTTCAGTCTGGTGCTTGCACTATAGGCGCGGATACTAGGGCCTCCCTGATGGTCACGAAATCTTGCAAACACTCCTCATCAAAGACGAATTCAGCCTCCTTGAACAACAGCCGCGTGAGAGGGCGTGCAATCTTAGAGAAATTTTTGATGAAGCGCCTGTAGAAGCCGGCGTGTCCCAAGAAACTTCTCACTCCTTTGACGTTAACTGGCGGCTCAAGGCTTGTCATTACTTCAATCTTTGCCTTATCAACCTCAATACCCTTCTCTGATATCTTATGGCCAAGCACGATCCCTTCCTTCACCATGAAGTGACATTTTTCCCAATTAAGCACCAAGTTTGTCTCCTCACAACGCTTTAAAACCCTGCAAAGATTCAACAAACATGCAGAAAAGGACGCACCATAGACCGAGAAGTCATCCATAAACACCTCTACCATCTCTTCTATTAGATCGGAGAAGATCGACATCATACACCTCTGAAACGTAACCGGTGCGTTACACAACCCGAATGGCATCCTTCGATAAGCGAAGATCCCATAAGGGCATGTAAAGGTCGTCTTCTCCTGATCATTAGGATGGATTGGTATTTGGAAAAATCCACTATATCCATCTAGAAAGCAATAGTAGGGGTGATTAACAAGTCTTTCAAGCATTTGATCAATAAAAGGCAAGGGAAAATGATCCTTTCTAGTAGCAAAATTAAGCTTCGTATTATCAATACACATACGGTGTCCAGTAATAGTCCTAGTAGGTATAAGCTCATCTTTGTCATTCTTAATGACCGTGATCCCTCCCTTCTTAGGCACCACGTGTACGGGAGAAACCCACGTGCTGTCACTTATGGGATAGATCACGTCAGCTTCTAGTAGCTTAAAAATCTCTTTCTTAACAACCTCTTTATAATTAGGATTCAAACACCTTTGATGTTCTATAGAAGAGGCGTTCTTATTATCCAAGTGAATCCTATGAGTGCAAAGCATTGGTGAAAGGCCCTTGATGTCACTTAAAGAGTACCCAATGGCCTTCTTATACTTTCTCAACTCAGTTAAGAGCGAGTGAAACTCATCATCACTTAAGTTTTCATTCACAATCACAGGATTTGTTTCGTTCAGCCCTAAGAAAGCATACCTTAGCGCTTTTAGGAGCTCCTTAAGGTCCACCTTTGGGGCTAACAGCTCGCTCCAATCATTCTCGTGGCTGTTGCTGTTGTTTTCCTCCTTGGAACCATCCTTGGAACCCGAGACATGACCCTTGAGGCTGCTTTCTTCAACCGCTATCCTTTTCGAAATCGAGTCGTCCAATCGATCTTTCTCTCGATGTCGTCTAGATCGAGCAGTTTCGCTCGATTCACTCACTCGATTTAATGTGGATCGAGTGAGAGATCGAGACGCTGAGTCGATCTCCGGATTGGACCCCAAACTGATCGGAAGGCCTCTCTCGATCTTAGACTCGATTGTTTTCCTGGATCGATCACCTTCCTCGATCTGGTTGTCGATTGCTGCACCGGATCGAGTTGTGCTCTCGATTGTCTTGTCGATTTGGCTCCTGGATCGAGTAATGTCGTCGATCTCTGAGTTGATTTCTAGGCAGACGCCTTCATCTTCTAGCACAACCTTTCTTGAATCAAGCAAGTTAACGTATTTATGAGTCCTCTGATCCACATAACCGAACTCTCCTGGCTCCTTAGTCAATGCCAGCTTCAAATGATCCTCGTGAGCCAACTCTTCCAGCAACTCATCCGCTAAAGCATCCAACGTTTCAATGTAGAAAGCTTGCCCTTCTATCGTAGGCTTCTTCAGAACCTCATTGATATCGAAGTCCAGCCTTATACCTTTACCCAAGTGCAAAGCAATCTTCCCATTCTTGACGTCTATGATGGCTCCGGCGGTTGGAAGGAATGGCCTTCCAAAAATGAGTGGATCCTTAGGCTCTTCATCCATTTCCAACACAACGAAGTCCGTAGGCACATTTACACCGCTGATCCTTACTGGCAAGTCCTCAAGCAAACCCACGGATATCCTCACACTCCTGTCAGCTAGTACCAACGAGATTCTACAATCCTTGAAATGAGTAAAGCCAAGCTTCTTTGCCACGGAATGAGGCATCAAATTTATACTAGCTGTGAGATCACAAAGACAACTCTTGAACTCTAAAGGACATAAAGCACAAGGTATAGTGAAGCTTCCAGGGTCTCCCAACTTCTTAGGGACTATCTCCTTGTGTATCACAGCACTACACTCCTCACTTAGAACAAGCACTTCCTATTTTCCTTATTCTTCTTCACGAGAGTATCTTTGAAGAATTTAGCGCATTTAGGCATCATTGCAAGGCAGTCCACGAGAGGTAGCTTGATCTCTACGTCCTTAAGATGCTTCTCAAACAAGACTCTGTGCTTCTCTATGAGTTGCTTCTTGAAACGGCCAGGAAAAGGTAGCTTAGGTACATATGGTGGTGGCACATAAGCATCTTTCTCCTTAGTAGTTTGCTCTGCTTTCTTCTCAACAACCGCTTTCTCACCTCTCCTTGGTCCTTGAATCCAAACATTGTCAAAGTTGATCTCATCATCAGCTGAAAGCTTACCCTCCCCCTCTTGAATCACAACGTCCTCGTTGATCTTGGGAGTAACCGTAGGTGCTAGCTCTTTCCCACTACTTAGCGTAATGGCATTGGCGTATTCCTTGGGATTCTGCTCACACTTGCCCGGTAAGCTATTCTGACCACTTGTACTCGCCTTTCCTTTCTCCAGCTGCTTGATCTTGTTGTTCAAGATGGTGATCTAAGTAGAGAAATCCGTGAGAGACAAGTCTAAACGAGTATTCTTCTTGGCAAACTTTTGATTCGTAGAGGCTTGCCCTTGAATCAATTGTTGAAACATAGCTTGGGCATGATCAACTTGTTGTTGCATCGGTTGTTGTTGTTGAGGTGCAAAGCCTGGTGGGTACATTGGTGGATAACCCTTGTTTCCTTGCTGTTGCCCTTGGAAGTTGTTCTGCCCTTGACCTTGGAAGCCACCACTCGGCTGAAAACTTTTGTTGTATGGTACGAAAGGCTTTGCTTGCTGAGCAGGGTACACTTGGTCCTTAGAGTCTGCGACGTTTGTACTACGGTATGAGATATTGTTGTTCTGGTTGTAACCTTGGGAATAGCCGTGAGGTTTGTAGTTGTTCTGTCCTGCCACCCAATTGGGTTCTTCCTGGTTTAGCTCAAGCTCCTCCACGGTTTCATCCGCTTCACTGATGTCACTACATATTGCATGCATTTTGCATACATATAAGTTAGCTTTTCATGCATTTACATCACACTTTAGGCTAGATTGCATCACTTTAGATCCTAGAGCATTCTTGCACCAGCATACGCATGATCCTTGCATTTTGCATCATATTCAGGTTGTTTCTAGCTACTTTGGAGTCGTGGAGGTTCGTGGACGTGCTGAAGCTGTTGTGGAGGTTCGTGGAATGTCGGATGTTTGCTAAGGACCAGAGATCGGGGAGCAGATCGAGCATGGCTGGTCGATCTAGATGAGATCGACCAGAAGATCGAGAAGCTCAGGCGATCCAAGGGAAATGATCGAGACGAAGATCGAGTGGAGCAATCGATCAAGTGGTACGGACGTAAATGACGCCATGCAGAGCGAGAGCCGGATCGAGTCCACCACTCGATCCGACCGAAGATCGATACCAAGATCGGATGCAACACTCGATCCGCCGAAGAAGATCGAGACCCAGATCGAGTAGAAGACACGATGTCCGAAAGTGATCCAGAGAGCCGCTCGATCCCGAAGTCGATCTCTGTCCTTTCAACCATTTTTAGCCGCTAGCGAGGGGGGGACCATCGAGCTGTTTTTCCCATTTTGGGAAGGAAGCGATGATCTTTTCCCACACACTTTTCATTTCTTATCTTTTTATGCTTTATCTCTCTGGTTTTGGAGACGTTCGCCATTGTTAGACTTTGAGCTTTGTTATTGAATATTTTGAATCGTTTAAGTTTAATCCATTGTTCTTATGTTTATCGTTTCATTCTTCATGCTTTGCTTAGTTTATTCAATGTGTAGTGAGTAATTTCATTTGGGTCTCGGGGTTGAGAGGATTCACAGGGTCGAATAGGTTTTCAAAGCTTGGTGTTTTCTTGTTCTTAATGGCTTTCTTTTCTAAGATGTTGAGTTCTTAAGGCTTAAAGAGTCTCACGCCAAAATCTTTATGATCAGAGAGAGCTCTTACCTTGACAGGATCCAGAGATCTCTGAAAAGCACATCTTAGAGGCTAGTTACTCTTTCCCAAACGCCATGGTAGTTTAGAGGACTAATTAAGCCGCGTGGTTGAAATCTGTTTTCCTTGCCTCTCAATCTTTTTTTCCGCCAAACGCCATGGGTCTGGAGGAGAGAATGAGAGAGTGATCCATACCACACGCCATGGATGGATCTTGTTTTGTTTTCAAGGCTTAGAGAATCTCACAAAGTGAGTAGATCTAGAGTTTTCAAACCAAGCTTGGATCTTTGAAACCCCTAACATGAATCTCGACCCTAGACCCTTCTTTCTTAGCATTCTTACATCTTCGTTAGTCATCCGCTTGATATTCGCGCATCCTGGTCATTAGTTTCTTCATACTTGCATTTTTAGACGAGATCGATCCAAACTGCTCAATCTAGTGGTCGATCCACTAGTCAAATTTACCAAGAGTGATTGAACTACGACGAGGAACAAACAAAATAATTACTAAGCTCTTGCATTCTCTTTGACCTTCCTAGCTCCAAGAAATGGATTGACTCTCACTTGCATACTGTACTACAACCTAAGTGTTGCATTTGAGTTTTGATAGCCTCATTGCATCCTCACCCTTGCAAAGAAAGTTGTTATCAAATGGCGCCGTTGCCATTCTAGGAGTGTTAGAAAGCATAGAGATTTGGAGCTTAGTAAAGACTAAGCTTTACTTTGTTTATGTTACTAATCTCTCTACTCTCAAACGTGTTTCTTCCAGGTACATGCATCTTCGTTCCAGGGGAGACAACCATCTACTTCAACCCTTGGACAACATCCATCAACTTGGTCATTCACGGCAAAGAAGAGTACGAGAACAAGCTAGAGATTTTCAGGAGTATGTTCAGCACGGTTTGGTTGACTTTGAAGCTATGGCTGAACACGAGCACCTAGAGGGACCTCCTCTAGCTCACGGGGCAGTGGGAAGGGGCAATGGAAACCCCCACCACACGGCTAGACCCCCAAGGATCATAGGAGCCAGAGATTCTCCCAATACTCATCACAATAGGTTTGGGATCACTACTCTTCCTGTAAAAAACAACAACTTCGAGATTAAGCCAGGTTTCATCTCCATGGTGCAAAACAACAAGTTCCACGGTTTAGTAATGGAAGATCCCTTGGAGCACCTCGACAATTTCGAGCAAGTATGTGGGATGATCAAGATAAACGGCATATCCGAAGATGCTTTCAAGCTGCGTCTCTTTCCATTCTCTCTTGGAGACAAGGCTAGACATTGGGAGAAAACACTTCCTCGAGGCACCATCACTTCATGGGCCGAGTATAAGAAGGCTTTCCTCTCAAAATTCTTCTCTAGCACCAGAACGGCAAGGCTAAGAAGCGAGATCAGCGGCTTCACGCAAAGAAATAATGAGACTTTCAATGAAGCCATAGAACGATTCAAGGACTATACTATCCAATGTCCTCACCACGGCTTCAGCGAAGAGACTCTTCTAAGCACTATCTACCGCGGAGCTTCACAAAAGACCAGGTTGTTGCTTGACACGGCCAGTAAGGGGAACTTCCTTGGTCAAGAGGTAGAAGAAGGCATGGAGCTGATTGAGAACTTAGCACTAAGTGACGGCAACTATGCTGAAGATTATGACCGTGTACCACGAGGTTCTGAGCTAGAGTCTCACAAGAAAGAGTTGAAATCATTACACGAGAAGATTGAAAAGTTGGTGTTGGCAAATCAGTAGCATGTTCACTTTGTTGGTGAAGTGGATGAGAGCCAAGAGGAGCTTGAGTTGAGCCAAGAAGAAGCCAATTGGGTGGCGGGTCAAAACAACTACAAACCTCAAGGCTATTCACAAGGTTACAACCAGAACAACAATCTCTCATACCGCAGCACCAATGTAGCAAACCCTAAGGATCAAGTGTACCCTGCTCAGCAAGCAAAGCCTTTCGTACCCTACAACAAAGGTTTTCAGCTGAGTGGTGGCTTCCAAGGGCAAGGGCAGAACAACTTTCAAGGACAACAGCAAGGAAACAAGGGTTATACGCCAATGTACCCTCCGGGCTTTGTACCTCAGCAGCAACAACCGATGCAACAACAAGTTAATCCTGTCCAAGCTATGTTCCAACAATTGATTCAAGGGCAATCCTCTACAAACCAGAAGTTTGCCGAGATGAACACTCGTCTAGACTCGTCTCTCACTGAGTTCTCTACTCAGATCACCAACTTAAACAACAAGATCAAGCAGCTAGAGAAGGGGAAGGCGAGTACAAGTGGTCAGAATAGCCTACCGGGCAAGTGTGAGCAGAATCCTAAGGAATATGCCAACGCCATCACGTTAAGAAGCGGCAAAGAGCTAGCACCTACGGTTACTCCTAAGAACAACGAGGACGTTGTAATTCAAGAGAGGGAGGGTAAGCTTTTCGCTGATGATGAGATCAACTTCGACAATGTCTGGATTCAAGGGCCAAGAAGAGGAGGCAAAGCGGTTGTTGAGAAGAAAGCGGAGCAAACTACTAAGGAGAAGGATGCTTATGTACGTCCACCGTATGTACCTAAGCTGTCTTTTCCTGGCCGTTTCAAGAAGCAACTCATAGAGAAGCATAGAGTCTTGTTTGAGAAGCATCTTAAGGACGTAGAGATCAAGCTACCTCTCGTGGACTGCCTTGCAATGATGCCTAAATGCGCCAAATTCTTCAAAGACACTCTCGTGAAGAAGAATAAGGAAAGTAAGGAAGTGCTTGTTCTAAGTGAGCAGTGTAGTGCTGTGATACACAAGGAAATAGTCCCTAAGAAGTTGGGAGACCCTGGAAGCTTCACTATTGCGCTTTATGTCCTTTGGAGTTCAAGAGTTGCCTTTGTGATCTCGGAGCTAGCATAAATCTGATGCCTCATTCCATGGCAAAGAAACTCGGCTTTACCCGTTTCAAGGACTGTAGAATCTCGTTGGTACTAGTTGACAGGAGTGTGAGGTTACCCTTAGGATTGCTTGAGGACTTGCCAGTGAAGATCAGCGGAGTGAACGTGCCTACAGACTTCGTTGTTTTGGAAATGGATGAAGAGCCAAAAGATCCACTCATTCTCGGTAGACCTTTCTTAGCTACTGCCGGAGCCATAATAGACGTCAAGAACGGGAAGATTGCCTTGCAATTGGGTAAAGATATAAGGCTCGACTTCGATATCAATGAGGTTTTGAGAAAACCTACGATAGAAGGGCAAGCTTTCTACATTGATACGTTGGATGCCTTAGCGGATGAGTTGCTGGAAGAGCTGGCTCAGGAAGATCATTTGAAGCTGGCACTGACTAAGGAGCCAGGAGAGTTTGGTTATGTGGATCAGAGGACTCAGGAGTACGTCAACTTGCTTGATTCGAGGAAAGTTGTGCTTGAAGATGTAGGCGTTTGCCTAGAGATCGACTCCAAGATCGATGACATTACTCGATCCAGGAGTCAAATCGACAAGAAAATCGAGAGCACAACTCGATCCGGTGCAGCAATCGACAGTCAGATCGAGCAATGTGATCGGTCCAGGAAATCAATCGAGTCCGAGATCGAGAAAGGCCTTCCGATCAATTTTGGGTCTAATCTGGAAATCGACTCAGCGCCTCAATCCCTCACTCGATCCACATTATATCGAGAGAGTGAATCAAGCGAAACTGCTCGATCTAGACGACATCGAGAGCAAGATCGACCCGACGACTCGATTTCAGAAGGGATAGCGGTTGGAGAAAGCAGCCTCAAGGGCCATATCTCGGGTTCTAAGTAAGGTTCTAAGAAGGAGAACAACAGCAACAGCCACAAGGATGATTAGAGCGAGCTGTTAGCCCCAAAGGTGGACCTTAAGGAGCTCCCAAAAGGGCTAAGGTATGCTTTCTTAGGGCTTAACGAAACCTATCCTGTGATTGTGAATGAAAACTTGAGTGATGATGAGTTGCAATCACTCTTAACTGTGTTGAGAAAGTATTGGAAGGCCATTGGGTAATCTCTAAGTGACATCAAGGGCCTTTCACCAATGCTTTGCAATCATAGGATTCACTTGGATAATGAGAACGCCTCTTCTATAGAACATCAGAGGCGTTTGAATCCAAATTTGAAAGAGGTTGTCAAGAAGGAGATTCTTAAGCTTTTAGAGGCTAACGTGATCTATCCCATAAGTGACAGCACGTGGGTTTCTCCCGTACATGTGGTGCCTAAGAAGGGTGGGATCACGGTCGTTAAGAATGACAAAGATGAGCTTATACCTACTAGGACTATTACTGGACACCGTATGTGTATTGACTATAGGAAGCTTAATCTTGCTACTAGAAAAGATCATTTTCCCTTCCCTTTTATTGATCAAATGCTTGAAAGACTTGCTAATCACCCCTACAATTGCTTTCTTGAAGGATATAGTGGATTTTTCCAAATACCAATCCATCCCAACGATCAGGAGAAGACGACCTTTACATGCCCTTATGGTACCTTCGCGTTTCGAAGGATGCCATTCGGGTTGTGTAACGCACCGGCTACGTTTCAGCGGTGTATGATGTCGATCTTCTCCGATCGAATAGAAGAGATGGTAGAGGTGTTTATGGATGACTTCTCGGTCTATGGTACGTCCTTTTCTGCATGTTTGTTGAATCTTTGCAGGGTTTTTAAAGCGTTGTGAGGAGACAAACTTGGTGCTCAACTGGGAAAAATGCCACTTCATGGTTAAGGAGGGGATCGTGCTTGGACATAAGATATCAGAGAAGGGTATTGAAGTCGAAAAAGAAAAGATTGATGTTATGACAAGCCTTGAGCCGTCAGCTAACGTAAAAGGGGTGAAAAGCTTCTTGGGACACGCCGGCTTCTACAGGCGTTTCATTAAAGACTTCTCTAAGATTGCACGCCCTCTCACTCGGCTGTTGTGCAAGGAGGCTGAATTCGTCTTTGATGAGGAGTGTTTGCAAGCTTTCGTGACAATCACGGAAGCCCTAGTATCCGCGCCTGTAGTGCAAGCACCAGATTGGACTCTCCCATTCAAGATTATGTGTCATGCTAGTGACTATGCCGTGGGAGCCGTTTTAGGCCAAAGGAAGGATAAGAAGCTGCACGTGATTTACTATGCTTCAAGAACCTTGGATGACACGCAAACGAGGTACACCACTACAGAGAAGGAGCTATTGACGGTTGTATTCGCCTTTGAGAAGTTCAGAGCTTACCTCGTGGGTTCCAAGACCATAGTTTACATGGATCACGCAGCTTTGCGCTACATCTATTCCAAGAAGGACACTAAGGAGGCTTTTGAGATGGATCCTCTTACTCCAGGAGTTTGACATGGAGATCAAAGACAAGAAAGGAATAGAGAACGGCATTGCTGACCACCTCTCTCGGTTAAGGATCAACGAGTATCTCACTTTAGACGATTCTCTCCCCGAGGAACAACTCATGGCGATCACTACGACTGTTTGTGGGAGCTTAGAGGGGCGGTTTGAGGAAGTTCTGAGCTTCACGGAGGAAGATCTTCCCTGGTATGCGGATATTGTGACCTACTTGGCATGTGGTGAGGAGCCTTTGCATCTTGACAACTACCATAGGAAGAAGCTCATGAGAGACGTGAGCCACTACTATTGGGATGACCCCTACCTGTACAAAAGAGGCGTAGACAGTTTATACCGGAGGTGTGTTATGAAAGAGGAAGCCAACGACATTCTCTTTCACTGCCATGGCTCTTCCTACGGAGGACACTTTGCTTCGTTCAAGACTGCTACGAAAGTGTTGCAAACTGGCTTCTGGTGGCCATCTAAATTCAAGGATGCACACGAGTTTGTGAAGAGCTGTGAGGCGTGTCAACAAGCAGGGAATATCACTAAGAGGAACGAGATGCCTCTAGTTCCTATCTTCGAGGTAGATGTCTTTGACGCGTGGGGCATAGACTTCATGGGGCCGTTCCCTTCATCATATGGCAACAAGTTCATACTCATAGCTGTAGACTACGTCTCTAAGTGGGTTGAGGCCATTCCTTCCCCAACAAACGACTCTAAGGTGGTGATCAAGCTTTTCAAGAGCATTATTTTTCCGAGGTTTGGAGTTCCCAAGGTGGTGATAAGCGACGGAGGGAGCCATTTCATCAACAAGCTGTTTGAAAATCTGCTAAAGAAGTATAGTGTGAAGCACAAGGTAGCTACGCCTTACCATCCTCAAACGAGTGGCCAAGTAGAGGTCTCTAACCGTCAGATCAAAGCGATACTCGAGAGAACAGTTGGGACTACTCGGAAGGATTGGGCTATGAAGTTGGATGACGATTTGTGGGCGTACCGGACTGCCTTCAAGACGCCTATTGGTACCACTCCCTTCACTCTTCTCTATGGTAAAGGCTGTCACCTTCCTGTTGAGCTGGAGCATAGGGGGTTGTGGGCTGTGAAGCAGCTGAGTTTTGATCTGAAGACGGCTCAGGAGAAGCGTTTGATCCAACTGCACGAGCTTGATGAGCTAAGGCTAGATGCCTACGAAAGCGCTCGGATCTACAAGGAACGTACCAAGGCTGCTCATGACAAGAAGCTGGTAACTAAGGAGCTTAAGGAAGGGAATTTGGTGCTGCTTTACTACTCGAGGCTTAAGCACATTCCAGGAAAGCTGAAGTCACGGTGGAGCGGTCCGTATGAGATCAAGGAAGTACTACCTTACAGGGCTGTCATGTTGGTTGGCAAGAGTGGAGATGCATTCACAGTGAACGGGCATAGAGTTAAGCCGTACATGGCGAGTGCATTTGACAAGGAGAGAACCTCAATGCTTCTCCAAGACCCACCATCTGCCTAAACCAAGTAAAGTCTAGCTAAAGACGTTAAACAAAGCGCACTTGGGAGGCATTCCATGTCTATCCTGTACATATTTTTACTTTATTTCTTTTTCCAGTTTTATGTTTTTGTCTTGTGAGTGTGTAGAAAAAAGTACGGGAGACGCAAGCCATGATCCGAGTTCCAAAAGGAGTAAGAAAGGGGCATATATGAGCTAGAGATCGAGTGCTAGATCGACTCATCCTGGCTCGATCTTTGCTAGATCGAGCTAGTGAATCGAGAGGAGGCAGTCGATCTAGAGGAGTTCGAGTACACTGGTCGAGTGGCGAACTCGATCTAAAATGTCTCGGGAAATTCTTGGAGTTTAGATAGATCGATCCAAAAATGGATCGACCGATCTATTTTCTCTCGGGAAAGTCCCTCATAGACAGATCGATTAGTCAACTCGATCCACCACTCGATCCAAGCTGAATCGACCCCTGAATCGATAGCATGGCTCGATCACGAGGACTTAGTCGTGATTTCAAAAACTCAAGGAACGTGACAGCCAATCGATCCACGACTCGATTCTAATCGAATCGTGTCCTAAATCGAGTAACCGTCTCGATCCAAGCCATTATGGGCATGAGATCGAGTCCTAGATCGACCAAAGGGACTCGATCTCGTGCTGAGGTAACATTTTCTTTCCCTCCTTTATTCTTTTCCCTCCAGTTTTTAAATTCAAAACTTGGTCAAGGCAAGCATCTTTCACCATGAAAGATGTGCCTTGACCAAGACTTTTGTCAGAAAACCACTTCTTTTACCCATAGTTTTGTTTCTTGTTAGCCTTTAAATGTTTTCAACAACTTTACACTCTCTCATTCTTGTTTTCTCGATCTTTTAAGCAAAGAGAGTGAAAGTTATTTCTTTAACAATCTTTGCAAAATGTATTTTCGGATATTTGATAAAAATCTTTAGGAAAATCTCCTTTTATTTTGCAATTGATTGTTTAAGATGCTAGGACGGTTTTGGATTTTTAAATTTAGCTAAATAATAGGAAAAATTCTGGATTTTCTAGTATCTCTAGATTTGATTCTCTATTATTTTGCTATAATTTTTATAAATTCCCCAAAATTCTAGGGTATAAAGTATAAGTTTTCTTCTTTGCCTCTCTTCTTCTCTAATCCGATCACCGTTTTGCTCATTACCTTGCTTGAGAAACTTGTTTCAGGCACGATGGCCCCCAAGAGAACGAGAGAGGAGACGGCACAAGAAAGAGAAGGCCAGGAAGTGGCTGTTCAAGAGAAGGTTCGATGGAGTAAGGACGAGAAGAGGGATAAGAAGCGGCTGGAAAGGCTTCGGTTCGAGCCTACTAATTTTGCGGATCGGGAGCTGCTGTTCAAGCTAGGGATCCTTGGAGATTTCAACCAACTCCTCAAGAACATTGGCTTAAGATGTCTGTCACGAATGGATTGCCCAACCATTCCAGAAGTTACAATAGACTTCCTTGCCACGTTGGAGTTTCGTTACGAGAACCCTAGCGCCCCCGTTCCTTCACAAGGCCGTCTCTCTTTCAAGGTTGGACGTCAAGCCTTCAGCCTCTCAATCCCCGAGCTGTGTCAAGCATATGGTCTCAACGCAGCCGCCACCAAGATCGAGTTCCCCTCCTTCACGCGAGCAAACGACTTTTGGGACCTGATTAGCAACGAAGACTACAAGGCCAGCACCGCCAAAAATCAAGAGAGTGAGAAGCCTGGTGCTGAGGTACACCTTGAAGCTGATCGCCAACACATTCAGCGGAAGGTCAGTTGCTCCCACGGTCACGAAGATCGAGCTTTTTCTTCTTGTTCCATGGCGTGAAGCATTTGTTGTGTGATCCGGCGGAGAATGAAGAGCCTATGGAGGATGAACTCGGCTACGAGGTGAACTATGGATGCGTACTTGCTGCCTCTTTGGCGAAGTACAAGGCTTATGCCTTGCGGTGCAAGGCAAGCTCTTCTTTCATTGGCGTCTTCCTCACTCCTCTATTCATACAAGCTGGCGTACCTATACACGATTTCACACCCGTCCCGGCTAGAGCTTTCATGGATGAGGTCTACATGAGGAATACCGACAGCTTGGGACGCACGCCAGCAGAAGGGTTTTACGCTTATCTTTTCATCGACGATGAAAACGAGAAGAGAGTATGCATCCTACCAAACAAGGACGAGACCGAGCTGCTTGGTGTTGGGAACATCGAGTTCTTGCCAACCGTAGAGGAGTGCTTTGCTCCTCTAGGAGGAACACCTGCCCCAGCGATTGCTCCTCGTCAAAGGTCTGAGTCCCCAGCCACAGAAGATGAGATGCCCGAGGCTTACACCCTTCCCAAGATAGACTTTGAGCCGAGAACCAAAACGGAGAAGTTCCTAGCATCTGTTGTGGAGATGCAAAGGAAAATCAACAAATGGCAAGGCAAAATGCTCAAGAAACTTGCCAAGAAGGTCAAATCGCTTGAAGGAGGCTCGCCTAAAAAGCTGCAAGTGAAGAGGTTCAACAACCCGAGAAGAGGAGGCTTTCAACCGGTGAAGTTGTCATCCGTGAGACTCAAGGCAGCAACATTCAACCGGCGCGTCTCTCTCTTCAAGAGCCAGGCTCCAAAGGCAAAGCTGTAGCATCTAGCTCCTCTAGAACATCCTCAAGTTCCAGCCGAGACTAGACCCGAGGTAACAACCTTCTTCCATTGTACATACCGCTAATGTTTGCTTCTTTTTGCTTTGTGTTTTGGTGCTCCTTTGAATTTGTTTGCCACCGGGACGTAGTCAAGCAAGTTTGGGGGAGTATGTGTGTGGTTTGACATGTTTATTCTGATCTTATTTTCCCTTTAGCATCCTTGTGTCTTCATTTCATGAAAAATTGGTAAAATTTTTAAAAAATTCATGTAGTTGCATTCATCTCATTAAGCATCTTAAGATTGAGTCTAGAATCTTAAAGAATCTAGGTTGTTCATATTCGCATAAGGGGTTAGAGTTTTTCTTAAAAAGGTGTTTTTAACTCATGAATTATTTCAATGCCCTAGTTAGTAGTTCTCTAATGCTTTGCTCATACTTTGAAAGTAAGTTCTTACCATGCTTGGATCACTTGCTATGATTTTCGTGACTTGAATTGAACTCTCATGATTTTTAACTTGTCCTAATAAGTGAAAACCTTAATCTGAAATTTCAATTATCATCCTTATGCATTTGAAAATGAACTCAAGGATTTTAAAATATTTAGGCTCTGTTCTTCCTTCTACCACTCTTTGTGAGCCTAAGTAGAACTCCCACATTGACCCTTACCTTTCTTTGAAGCCAAGTTTTCGTGTGTGACATCATTGAGAGTCCTTTTTCTGGTTTGATCTTAGCATAAAGTGTTAGGTTTAGGCGACATGATCAGGTTCTCATATGTTTGCTAGCTTTGCATTTTGAAGTTAAACTTAGGCTTAGAATAAGTTTGGGGGTTTAAGGGGTTGTTTTCATGTTTATATGCTCTCGGTTTCAAAAGAGTTTGGTATTTGAAAGAAAGAAAAAAGTTTTTAAGTGAAAAGTTTGTGTTTAAAATTTTTTATGCTCTAATAATTTCAGAAGGTAACTCTCTCAAAATAAAAATAAAAAGAAAAAGAAAAGAGCCTAAGTGCCAAAATAAAAGAAAAGAAAAAGAAAAAAAAAATATAAATAAACAGAGAGCTACCAATAAGAAATATGTGAAGAGCAAATTATTTTCAACCTTTTCACTAGTCTAAAGAGTTAAAAAATGTTTTCTGTTTTGAATTGGAGAATGCTAAACTTTTGCTTTGAAAAAAGGGTAGATTTTAAGTGGTGAGTGAGCTTAAAAGATAATAAATGAGAGGGGTTTAGGATCATTGTTAGTTTACATGGGTAATGAAAATCTGATCATGTATGCATCAATTGCCTTCACCTTTAGCATTATGCATAAAGTTCTTGCCATTTTTTGAGAGAAACCCTTATTTTAAATAAAAACCCTTTTCGAATGAGATCATTCTATGCTCATAGCCTGCACTCTTAGCCAAATGTGTTCTGCTTTAAAGTGCATAAGTTTGATTCATGGTTCGGTCTTTAATGAATGTTAAAGGATGAGTTTCTTTGATTGTTAGGAATAGGAGTCATGATCTGAATTTATTTGTGTGATGAGTATGGCTAAGTTCTTTGGAGTATGAGTGTACGCATTGCATTTTAGAACTAGTAACTAGGACATAAAGATTGATTCATTTGAAAGGCACCTTTGCAAGAAGCTTAACACCCCCGTTTGTTTTAAAACCTCTCTTCCTTTCTTATTTTCTGTTGCTTGAGGGCAAGCAAGAAGTAAGTTTGGGGGAGTTGATGTCACTACATATTGCATGCATTTTGCATACATATAAGTTAGCTTTTCATGCATTTACAACACACTTTAGGTTAGATTGCATCACTTTAGATCCTAGAGCATTCTTGCACCAGCATACGCATGATCCTTGCATTTTGCATCGTATTCTGGTTGTTTCTGGCTACTTTGGAGTCGTGGAGGTTCGTGGACGTGCTGAAGCTGTTGTGGAGGTTCGTGTAACGTTGGATGTTTGCTAAGGACCAGAGATCGGGGAGCAGATCGAGCATGGCAGGTCGATCTAGATGAGATCAACCAGAAGATCGAGAAGCTCAGGCGATCCAAGGGAAATGATCGAGATGAAGATCGAGTGGAGCAATCGATCAAGTGGTACGGACGTAAATGACGCCATGCAGAGCGAGAGCCGGATCGAGTCCATCACTTGATCCGACCGAAGATCGATACCAAGATCGGATGCAACACTCGATCCGCCGAAGAAGATCGAGACCCAGATCGAGTAGAAGACACGATGTCCGAAAGTGATCGAGAGAGCCGCTCGATCCCGAAGTCGATCTCTGTCCTTTCAACAGTTTTTGGCCGCTAGCGAGGGGGGGGGGGACACCATCGAGCTGTTTTCCCACTTTGGGAAGGCGGCGATGATCTTTTCCCACACACTTTTCATTTCTTATCTTTTTATGCTTTTTCTCTCTGGTTTTGGAGACGTTCCGCCATTGTTAGACTTTGAGCTTTGTTATTGAATATTTTGAATCATTTATGTTTAATCCATCGTTCTTATGTTTATCGTTTCATTCTTCATGCTTTGCTTAGTTTATTCAATGTGTAGTGAGTAGTTTCATTTGGGTCTCGGGGTTGAGAGGATTCACGGGGTCGAAAAGGTTTTCAAAGCTTGGTGTTTCTTGTTCTTAATGGCTTTTTTTTCTAAGATGTTGAGTTCTTAAGGCTTAAAGAGTCTCACGCCAAGATCTTTATGATCAGAGAGAGCTCTTACCTTGACATGATCCAGAGATCTCTGAAAATCACATCTTAGAGGCTAGTTACTCTTTCCCAAACGCCATGGTAGTTTAGAGGACTAGTTAAGCCGCGTAGTTGAAATCTGTTTTCCTTGCCTCTCAATCTTTTCTTCTGCCAAACGTCATGGGTCTGGAGGAGAGAATGAGAGAGTGATCCATACCACACGCCATGGATGGGTCTTGTTTTGTTTTCAAGGCTTAGAGAATTTCACAAAGTGAGTAGATCTAGAGTTTTCAGACCAAGCTTGGATCTTTGAAGCCCCTAACATGAATCCCGACCCTAGACCCTTCTTTCTTAGCATTCTTACATCTTCGTTAGTCATTCGCTTGATATTCGACGCATCCTCGTTATTAGTTTCTTCATACTTGCATTTTTAGACGAGATGGATCCAAACTGCTCGATCTAGTAGTCGATCCACTAGTCGATTTTTGTTAAATCATAGCCTTGCATTTTAATTATTTTGTTTATTCTTCGTGGTAGTTCAATCACTCTTGGTAATTTTAAAATAGTTTTGCATGCCATTTGGTCGCTGCACATAGTTTTTAGGATTTTCACAATATCGCCTGTCATTCGCTTAGCTTTACACTGCTCTTGCATTCTCTTTGACCTTCCTAGCTCCTAGAAATGGATTGACTCTCACTTGCATACTGTACTACAACCTAAGTGTTGCATTTGAGTTTTGATAGCCTCATTGCATCCTCACCCTTGCAAAGAAAGTTGTTATCATTCACTAACGAAGTGAACATGCTTCTGGTTAACTATCACCAGCTTGTCAATCTTCTCATGCAAGGATTTCAACTCTTTCTTGTGAGACTCTAGCTCAGAACCTCTCGGTGCACGATCATAATCTTCAGCATAGTTGCCGTCGCTCAATGCCAAGTTCTCAATCAGCTCCATGCCCTCTTCTACCTCTTGAACAAGGAAGTTTCCTTTACTAGCCGTGTCAAGCAACAAGCGAATCTTTGGTGAAGCTCCGCGGTAGATGGTGCTGAGTAAGGTCTCTTCACTGAAGCCGTGATGAGGACACTGGATTGTGTAATCTTTAAACCGCTCCATGGCTTAATCTCTTCACTGAAGCCGTGATGAGGACACTGGATTGTTCCTTTGAGTGAAGCCGCTGATTTCGCTTCTCAACCGTGCTGTTCTGGTGCTAGAGAAGAATTTTGAGAGAAACGCCTTTTTACACTCGGCCCATGAGGTGATGGTGCCTTGAGGAAGTGTTTTCTCCCAATGTCTCGCCTTGTCTCCAAGAGAAAATGGAAAGAGACGCAGCTTGAAAGCATCTTCGGATATGCCGTTTATCTTGATCATCCCACATACTTGTTCGAAGTTGTCAAGGTGCTCCAAGGGATCTTCCATTGCTAGCCCATGAAACTTATTTTCTTGCACCATTGAGATAAAACCTGGCTTAATCTCAAAGTTGTTGTTCTGTACAGGAGGAGGAGTGATCGCAAACCTATTGTGATGAGTATTGGGAGCATCTCCAGCTCCTATACTCCTTGGGGGTCTAGCCGCGTGTTGGGGGTTTCCATTGCCCCTTCCCACTGCCCCATGAGCTGGAGGAGGTCCCTCTGGATGCTCGTGCTCAGCCATCGCTTCAAAATCAACCAAACCGTGCTGAACAATCTCCTCAAAAGCTCTAGCTTGCTCTCGTACTCTTCTTTTTCGTGAATGACCAAGTTGATGAATGTTGTCCAAGGGTTGAAGTAGATTGTTGTCTCCCCTTGAACGAAGATTCATGTACCTGAAAGACACACGTTTGAGAGTAGATAAATTAGTAACTTAAACAAAGTAAAGGCTTAGTCTTTACTAAACCCCAAATCTCAATGCTTTCTAAACACTCCTAGAACGGCAACGGCGCCATTTGATAGCTAGGTTTTTGCAGTGTGTATGCAATGATGTATCAAAGCTCAAATGCAACACTAAGTTGTAGTAAAGTATGCAAGTGAGTGTCAATCCAATCCTAGGAGCTAGAGAGTGCAATGAGAATGCAAGGATCGTGTTAAACTAAGCAAATGATGGACAGTTTTGTGAAATTCCTAAAAACTAGATGCAATGATTAAATGCAGGGCAAAACTATTTTAAAAATTCCAGGAACGAGCTAGCTACCACGAGGAAAAGACAGAATGATTAAAATGCAAAGCTACGAATTACTAAAATTCGACTAGTGGATCGACCATGGGATCGAGCAAAAGCAATCGATCTAAAAGGCAGTTTAAGCGAAAGCGAATCTAATGACCAGGGTGCAAGCAAACAACAAGAAAATGATCAACAAAGACTAAGCAATACTAAAAGGAGGGTCCAGGGTTGAGATTCATGTTCAGGGGTTTCAAAGGTTTAAGCTTGGTTTGAAAACTTTAGATCTACTCACTTTGTGAGGTTCCCAAAGCCTTGAAAACAAAACAAGATCCATCCATGGCGTGTGGTATGGATCACTCCTTCATTCTCTCCTCAAAACTCATGGCGTTTGGCGGAAAAAAGAGATTGAAGGGCAAGGAAATCAGATTTCAAACACACGGCTTAACTAGTCCCATAAACTACCATGGCGTTTGGGAAATGGTAACTAGTCTCTAGGATGCGATTTTCAGAGATCTCTGGATCCTGTCAAAGTAAGAGCTCTCTATGATTATAAAGATCTTGGCGTGAGACTCTTTAAGCCTTAAGAACTTGACATCCTAGAAGAGAAAGCCATGAAGAACAAGAAAAACACCAAACTTGAAAACCTTTTCGACCCCTTTGAATTCTCTCAACCCCAAAACCCAATGAAACTACTCGCGACTCATGAAATAAACCGTACGAAATGCAATAAACGAAGAACTAAACATGAAAGACGATTGATTTAAGTTAAACGATCCAATATTCAAAAGTAAAACAAGAAAAAGCTCAAAGTCTAACAATGGCGAATCACCTAAAACGAGAGAGAAGATAGAAAAGTAGTCGACAAATAAGGATAATGAAAGGGATCGTTGGTCTTTCCCTAAAATGGCCAAACCGCAAATGGTCCCCCCTTTCGCTACGGTCAAAAAACAGGCTGGACGGATAAGGTTGGTCTGGGATCGATCACGAAGCTTGATCTGGCAATCGATCATGTCTTGAATCGAGCGGCTCTTTGTCGATCTCCGAGTCGATCTTGTGCTGATCAGGTTGGAAGCTCGATCCAGTCTTCGATCTGCATGGCGTTGTCTACGTCCGTACTCCAACTCGATCTCCATGCTCGATCTTCTGGTCGATCTCATCTAGATCGACCTGCCTTGCTCGATCTGCTACTCGATCTCAGGTCCTTAGCGTGAGATCCTGATTTCTCCAAGTTTCCACGAACCTCCTCACAAGCCTCAGCACGTCCACGAACCCTCCAAGACTCCAAAGTAGCCGAAAACAACCTGATTGTGATGCAAAATGCAGGAAACATGCAAATGCTGGTGCAAAAACATGCAAATGCTGGACCTAAAGTGATGTAAATTAACCTAATATGCAATGTAAATGCATGAGAAACTAAACTATATGCATGCAAAATGCATGGAATATGCAGTTATATCAGACCTCCAAGTCTTGAATAAAGTAAGATCAGAACCACCAATGGATGCTTCGTTAATCTTCACGTAGAAGAAAAACCGGTCCCATTTGTGAACCTTACTCGTCGGGTCCCCGCTGATGATTCCCTCCTTCATCGTGGTATAAAAATGGCGCCACCCACCGCGGTTCATCCTTCCTTTCTTCAGAACGGATATCCTTTCGAAGATATCCCAATTAAAAGGAACCATTGCCGCGCGAGCTACCGCTGCGAGAAAGCTGCGCCACCGGCATGAGAAAGCTGCGCCACCGGCATCTTCCTCCATTCACAGTAATGGAAAAGCAGCAAAATCGGGAACTGAAGGACAAACTCCGCGAAGTGGCACTCGTAAGAATAGAAATAGCCTTCTGGGGGTGTGGTCACTCTCTCGTGAACCTGGGGAAGTAGAAGCTCGACCCCCTGGGGAAAACGGCACTTCGAGCAAAGCTCCTAGAGTCTTTTGATATTCCCATATATTCTGCATATTTTGCATGCATTTAGGATAGTTTTTCATGCATTCATCTTGCATTATAGGCTAGTTTGTTCCATTTGTTGCATTTTAGGTTCTAGGTCCCTTTGCATTTAAATTTTGCATGTTTCTTGCACTTATGCATCATTATCAGGTTGTTTGTAGCACTATGGAGTTGCGGAGGTTATGTGGACGTGGGGAGGATCACAACAAAGCTCGTGGACACTTGGAGAACTCAACCGTGCATGCTAAGGACCCGAGATCGAGTAGCGGATCGAGCAAGGCAGGTCGATCTAGACGAGATCGACCAGAAGATCGAATGACCCAAGTCGATTCAAGAGGAGGGATCGAAACCAAGATCGAGAGAGGAGATCGATCTGGAGTACGGTCGTGAATGACGCCATGCAGATCGAGAGCCAGATCGAGTTCCTAACCTGATCATCACAGGATCGACTCAAAGATCGCCCGAAGCCATCCGATCCAAGAAGACGATCGAGCCAGAGATCGAGTGACCCGAGTCGATCCCAGACGAGCCTTATCCGTCCAGCTGTCTTGGGCGGCTAGCGAAGGGGGGACTAATTAACGGTTTAGCCATTTTTGGCGAAAGCAGCCATCCCTTTCTCTTATCTTCATTCTGTCTTTTTGTTTTCTCTCTACCTCAGGCGATTTCGCCATTATTAAACATCTTATGCTTTTCGTGTTTTAAACCTTTGGATCTTTTAATATTAAACAAGTTTTTCCTTTAATCCTTTGTTGATCATGCTTAGCTTTCTATCTATTGCTTTTCATTCGAACTGAACCATGAATAGCGAGTAGTCTTTTTGGGTTTTCGGGGTTGAGGCGATTCGAAAGGGCTGAAGGGTTGGCTTTGTGTTTTCTTTGTTCTTAATACCTTCTCTTCTAGGATCTTGGGGTCTTAAGGCTTAGAGAGCCTTGGAAAAGGTCTCTATGATTCCAGGGCTGTCTTACCTTGACAGGATTCAGATATCCTAGAAAACCAGATCCTAGAGACTAATCTTTCCTTTCCCACACGCCATGGCTGTAAAGGGGATTAGTTAGGTCATTATTTGAAATCTGTTTTTCTTGCTCTTCGATTTCTTTTTCCACCAAACGCCATGGGTTTGGAGAAGAGATAGAGGAAGTGAACCATATCACATGCCATGGATGGTTCTTGTTTTGTTTTCCAGGCTTAGAGAAACCTCACAAGTGAGTAGATCTAAATGTTTTCAAACCGAAGCTTAAACCTTTGAGACCCTTGAATATGACCCTCGACCCTAAACCCTCCTTTTTAGTATTTTAAAACCTATGTTCATCGTTTGCTTGTCATAAAGTTGCATCTTGTTCATTAGAAGTAAATCTCTTTAAGTTGTTTGTTATATCGATCCATTCTGCTCAATCGAGTGCTCGATCCAGTGGTCGATTCACTGGTCGATTTTTAGTTCTTAGTAGCCTTGCAATTTTAATCTTTTGCTTGTTCCTAGTAGTAGTTAACCCTCTTCCAGGGATTTTAAAATTGTTTTGCATTGCATTAGGTCGTTGCATTTAGTTTTCCTTGATTTTACCAACCATTTATCCATTTTGCTTAGATTTACTTCATCCTTGCATTCTTAGTGGCTCTTCCTCCATCCTAGGTTGGATTGATTCCTCTTGCACACTATACTACATCTATATGTTGCTTGAGTTTTGATAACCTCCTGCTTGCATCACTAAAATCATGTTATCAAATGGCACCGTTGCCATCTTAGCATTGTTAGGAAGCATTAAGATTTGGGGTTTAGTAAAGACTAAGCCTTTACTTTAAGTTTGGTTACTAATCTCTTTCTCTTCACACTTGTGTCTTTCAGGTACATGAATTTGCGCTCAAGGGGTGACAACAACTTACTTACACCCCTGGACAATATTCACCAACTCGGACATTCAAGAACACGAAGAGTGAGAGAGCAAGCTAGAGCCTTTGAGGAGATTGTTTAAGCCGGTTCAGTAGACTTTCCAACAATGGCTGAGCAAGAACATCCTGAGGGACCTCGACCAGCTCATCGTGATGTAGGAAGGGGTAATGGAAACACCAACCATGCAGCTAGACCCCCACAGATCATTGGTGCTGGAGATGCGCCTAATACGCATCACAATCGCTTTGGGATCACTCCTCCACCAGTACAGAACAACAACTTCGAAATAAAGCCAGGGTTCATCTTTATGGTTCAGAATAGCAAGTTCCATGGGCTGGCTATGGAAGACCCCTTAGAGCATCTTGACAACTTTGAGCAAGATTGTGGGATGATAAAGATCAATGGGATCTCGGATGACGCCTACAAGCACTGGCTCTTCCCATTTCCTCTCGGAGACAAGGCTAGGCATTGGGAGAACACCCTTTCACAAGGCACCATTACCTCTTGGGCTGAGTGTAAGAAGGTTTTCCTCTCAAAGTTCTTCTCTAGCACAAGAACAACAAGGTTGAGAAGTGAGATCAGCGGATTCACTCAAAGGCAGAATGAGACTTTCAATGAAGCTATGGGGAGATTCAAAGACTATACCATTCAGTGTCCTCACCACGGCTTCAGTGAAGTGACTCTTCTAAGAACAATCTACCGTGGAGCCTTACCCAAGATCAGAATGTTGCTTGTCACGGCTAGTAAAGGCAACTTTCTTAGTCAAGAAGTAGAGGAGGGTATGAAGTTAATCGAGAACTTGGCCTTGAGTGATGGTAACTACGCTGAAGACTATGACCGTGCACCTCGCGGTTCTGAGCTAGAGTCTCACAAGAAGAAGCTCAAGTCATTGCATGAGAAGATTGACAAGTTGGTGCTTGCAAACCAGAAGCAGTACACTTTGTGGGTGAAGCCGAAGAAGTCTTGGAAGAGTTAGACATAAGCCAAGAAGAAGCTAACTGAATTGCTGGTCAGAACTACAACAAACCTCAAGGATATTCACATGGGTACCAAGCCAACAACAATCTCTCTTCCCAAAGCACAAATGTTGAGAACCTTAAAGATCAAGTGTACCCCCCTCAGCAAGCAAAGCCATTTGTTCTTTATAACAAAGGTTTTCAAGCGAATAGTGGCTTTCAAGGGCAGAGGCAAGGGAACTTCCAGGGTCAGCAGCAGCAGCAAGGCAACAAAAGCTACACTCCTATGTTTCCTCCCGGCTTTGTTCCTCAACAACAACAAATGCAACCGCAACAACAAGACCCGGTACAAGCAATGTTCCAGCAGTTGCTTCAAGGTCAGGATTCTATTAATTAGAAGTTTGCCGAGATGAACAACCACCTTAACTCCTCTCTTACTGACGTCTCAACTCAGATAACAAACCTGAACAACAAGATCAAGCAGTTAGAGAAGGGAAAAGCTACTACAAGCGGTCAAAGCAGCTTACCGGGCAAGTGTGAGCAGAATCCTAAGGAATATGCCAATGCCATTACACTAAGGAGTGGCAAAGAACTTCCACTGCGAGCTGCTCCTAAGACCAATGAGGACATTGTGATTCAAGAGGGGGAGGGTAAGCTTTCAGCTGATGAGGAGATCAACTTTGTTAATATGTTGATTGAGAGACCAAGAAAGGGTAAAGAAGTAGTCGTAGAGAAGAAAGTGGAGCAAACTACTAAGGAGAAGGATGTTTATATGCCTCCACCGTATGTACATAATCTTCCATTTCCTGGCCGCTTCAAGAAATAGCTGATAGAGAAGCATAGACTCTTGTTTGAGAAGCATCTAAGGGATTTAGAGATCAAGTTGCCTCTTGTGGATTGCTTAGCTATGATGCCGAAGTGTGCTAAGTCCTTCAAAGACACCCTTACAAAGAAGAACAAGGAGAGTAAAGAAGTTTTGGTGCTTAGTGAAGAGTGTAGTGCTATTATTCACAGAGAAATAATGCCTAAGAAGCTAGGAGATCCAGGATCATTGACCATTCCTTGTGCTTTGGGTCCCTTGAAGTTTAAGAGCTGTTTATGCGATCTTGGTGCAAGTATAAACCTTATACCCCATTCCATTGTAAAGAAGCTCGGTTTCACACGGTTCAAAGAGTGTAGGATCTCCCTTGTGTTAGCTGACAGGAGCGTGAGACTTCCAGTGGGTATGCTAGAGGATCTTCCAGGGAGGATAAGCAATGTCAATGTACCAACCGACTTTGTTGTGCTTGAAATGGACGAAGAGCCCAAAAATCTGCTTATACTTGGAAGACCATTCCTTGCAACCGCCGGAGCAATCATCGATGTCAAGAATGGGAAGATAGCTCTGCACCTTGGCAAAGACATCAAGCTGGATTTTGATATCAACGAGGTCCTGAAGAAGCCGACCATTGAAGGACAATCATTCTACATAGAAATGTTGGATGCCTTAGCTGATGAATTGTTAGAAGAGTAGGCTCAAGAGGATCATTTGAAGCTGGCTCTGACTAAGGAAAGAGGAGAGTATGGTTTCTTAGATCAGAGAACTCAGGAGTACGTTAATCTCCTTGATTCTAGAAGAGTTGTCAAAGGAGATGAAGACATGTGCCTTGAGATCGACCCCGAAATCGATGAAGTTACTCGATCCAGAGGTCAGATCGACAAGAAAATCGAGAACCTCACTCGATCCAGAGGTTGGCTCGGCGAGGAGACTGGCCGATCTAGAGGAGCAATTGAGGCAAAGATCGAGAGAATCTAATCGATCAGTTTAGAGAACGACTCAGCAGCTCGATCTCTTACTCGATCCCAATCAAATCCAGTGGGTGAATCGAGTGAAGTTGCTCGATCCAGACCAGAACGAGTGGAAGATCGACTAGATGACTCGATCTCAGAGGAGACAACGGTTCAAGAAGGCAGTCTAAAGGCTCATGTCTCGGGTTCTAAGGAGGCTACTGAGGACGGGAACGTCAATGTAAGCCACGAGGAGGACTGGAACGAGCTGCTAGCCCCAAAGGTGGACCTAAAGGAGCTCCCAAAAAGGCTAAGGTATGCTTTCTTAGGGATTAATGAGACTTATCCCGTGATTGTGAATGAGAACTTGAGTGATGATGAGTGCACTCGCTCCTTACTGAGCTGAGAAAGTATAGGAAGGCCATTGGGTACTCTCTAAGTGACATCAAGGGCCTTTCACCAATGCTTTGCACACATAGGATTCACTTAGATAATGAGAACTCTTCTTCTATCAAACATCAAAGGCGTTTAAACCCGAATTTGAAAGAAGTAGTTAAGAAAAAGATCCTTAATTTGCAAGAGGCTGACGTGATCTATCCCATCAGTGACAGCACGTGGGTTTCTCCTGTACACGTGGTGCCTAAGAAGGGATGGATCACGGTCATTAAGAATGATAAAGATGAATTGATTCCTACTAGGACTATAACAGGTCACCATATGTGTATAGACTATATGAAGCTTAATTTAACTACTAGAAACGACCATTTTCCTTTACTTTTTATTGATCAAATGATTGAAAGACTTGCTAATCATCCTTATTATTGCTTTCTTGATGGTTATAGTGGATTTTTTCAAATACCAATCCATCCGAACGATCAAGAGAAGACGACCTCTACATGCCCTTATGGCACCTTCGCCTATCGAAGGATGCCATTCGGGTTGTGTAACGCACCGGCTACATTCTACCGGTGTATGATGTCGAGTGTTTATGAATGACTTCTCGGTCTATGGTGCGTCTTTTTCTGCTTGTTTGTTGAATCTTTGCAAGGTACAAGGGTTGTGAGGAGACAAACTTGGTGCTCAACTGGGAGAAGTGTCACTTCATGGTGAAGGAAGGGATTGTACTCGGCCACAAGATATCAGAGAAAGGCATAGAGGTTGATAAAGCCAGGGTTGAGGTCATGATGAGTCTTGAGCCGCCGGTTAATGTAAAGGGAGTAAGGAGTTTCTTAGGCCAGGCAGGCTTTTACAGGAGATTCATAAAGGATTTCTCCAAAATAGCAAGGCCCCTCACACGGTTGTTATGCAAGGAAGCTGACTTTGTGTTTGATGAGGATTGTCTTCATGCTTTCAAGACTATCAAAGAAGCTCTTGTATCCGTGCTTATAGTACTGATGTTATTGCATATTGCATACATTTTGCATACTCATTAGTTAGCTTTTCATGCATTTGTATCACGTTTTAGGTTAGATTGCATCACTTAGGGTCCTAGAGCATTCTTGCATCAGCATACGTATTTTTCTTGCATTTTGCATCATATTCAGGTTGTTTCTGGCTGCTTTGGAGTTGTGGAGGTTCGTGGACATGTTGAGGCTGATGTAGCAGTTCGGGGGAGCTCGGATATATGCTAAGGATCAGAGATCGAGGAGCAGATCGAGCATGGCCAGTCGATCTAGGAGTTGATCGACCAGAAGATCGAGCCAACCAGGCGATCCAAGGAGAATGATCGAGACAAGGATCGAGTGAAGCAATCGATCAAACGGTACGTACGTAAATGACGCCATGCAGAGCGAGAGTCAGATCGAGTACACCACTCGATCCAGCCGAAGATCGATACCGTGATCGGATGCAACACTCGATTCGCCGATGATGATCGAGACCCAGATCGAGCCAAAGACACGATGTCCGGATATGATCGAGAGAACCGCTCGATCTTGGAATCGATCTCTGTCCTTTCAACCGTTTTTGGCCGCTAGTGAGGGGGGGGACAATCAGCTTGTTTCGGCATTTTGGGAAGGCGGCGACGTTCTTTTCCCAGAACAACTTTAGATCCTTATCTTTTTCCTTATGTTTTCTCTCTCGTTTTGAAAAAGAACACCATTGTTGAACTCGCGTTTTTCTTAAGCTTTGTAATCGAATCATTTCCGTTTCAATCTAGTTTTCTTTTCATGTTCATTGTCTCGCTTTACATGCTTTGCTTGATTTACTCTATGTGTAGCGAGTAGTTTATTTGGGTTCGGGGTTGAGAGGATTAAGGGGTCTAAAGGGTTTCGATCTTGGGGTTTTTCTAAACGTTTTCAATGGCTATCTCTTCTAAGGTGTTGAGATCTCAATGCTTGAAGACTCTCACGCCAAGAGCTTCATGATCCGAGAGGTTCCTTACCTTGACATGATTCAGGAGTCTCGGAAGATCACACCTTAGAGACTAGTTACCCCTTCCCAAAAGCCATGGAAGTTTGGGGGATTAGTTAAGCCATTCGTTTGAAATCTGTTTTCCTTGCCCTTCGACCACTCTTTCCACCAAAAGCCATGGGTTTGGAGGAGAGGATGAAGGAGTGGTCTATACCGAAAGCCACTGATAGATCTTGCTTAGTTTTCAAGGCTTAGAGATCCTCACCAAGTGAGTCGATTTAAAGTTTTAAACCCAAGGTCGAACCTTTGAAACCCATGACTATGAATCTCAACCCTAGGCCCTTTCCTTTAGCATCTTTACATCTTATCTCGTCTTTCGCTTGATCTCTGATAGCATCCGGGTCATTAGTTTTACTGTTCTTGCATTTTAGACGAGATCGATTGTTACTGCTCGATCTAGTGGTCGATCTCATGGTCGATCCACTAGTCGAATTTTAATAATTCGAAGCTTTCTCCTTTAATTATTCTATTTGTTTCTCGTGGTAGTTTCTTCATTTCTAGTATTTTTAAAATAGGTTACATTCTATTTAAGTTGCTGCATCTAGTTTTTAGAGATTTTCTCATAAATCATCTCATTTCGCTTAGATTTGCATTAGTCCTTGTATTCTTTGTGCATTCTCTATCATCCTAGGCATGGATTGACTCTCTCTTGCTTGCTGTACTACAACATGTCTTGCATTTGAGTTTGATAACCTCACTGCAATTTAACCCTTGCTCAAAAAAAAGTGTTTATCAAATGGCGCTGTTGCCATCCTAGGACTGTTTAGAGAACATAGAGATTTGGGACTTAGCAAAGACTAAGTCTTTATCTTTTCAAGTTACTAATCCTTCTACTCTCAAACGTGTGTTTTCAGGTACATGAATCTTCGTTCAAGGGGAGACAACAATCTACTACAACCCTTAGACAACATTCATCAACTTGGTCACTCACGGCAAAGGAGAGTCAGAGAACAAACAAGAGCATTTGAGGAGATTGTACAGCACGGTTTGGTTGACTTTGAAGCTATGGCTGAACACGAGCATCCAGAAGGACCTCCTCCAGCTCACGGGGCAGCAGGACGGGGCAATGGAAACCCCCAACACGCAGCTAGACCCCCAAGGATCATAGGAGCCGAAGATGCTCCTAATACTCACCACAATAGGTTTGGGATCACTCCTCCTCCTGTACAAAACAATAACTTCGAGATCAAGCCAGGTTTCATCTCAATGGTGCAAAACAACAAGTTCCACGGCTTAGCAATGGAAGACTCCTTGGAGCACCTAGACAACGTCGAGCAAGTATGTGGGATGATAAAGATCAATGGCATATCTGAAGATGCTTTCAAGCTGCGTCTCTTCCCCTTTTCACTCGGAGACAAAGCCAGACATTGGGAGAAGACCCTCCCACAAGGCACCATCACATCATGGGCCGAGTGTAAGAAGGCCTTTCTCTCAAAGTTCTTCTCAAGCACCAGGACAGCACGGTTGAGAAGCAAAATCAGCGGTTTCACTCAAAGGAACAATGAGACATTCAACGAGGCAATGGAACGTTTCAAAGACTACACGATCCAATGTCCTCATCACGGGTTCAGCAAGGAGACACTACTCAGTACCATATACCGTGGAACTTCACCAAAGATCAGGTTGCTGCTTGACACAGCTAGCAAAGGGAACTTCCTCGGTCAGGAGGTAGAAGAGGGTATGGAGCTGATAGAAAACTTGGCATTGAGTGATGGCAATTACGCTGAGGATTATGACCGTGCACCGAGAGGATCAGAGTTAGAGTCTCACAAGAAGAAGCTCAAATCTTTGCATGAAAAGATAGATAAGGTGGTGTTAGCCAATCAGAAGCATGTTCACTTTGTTGGTGAAGCTGATGAGAACCAAGATGAGTTAGCGTTGAGCCAAGAAGAAGCCAATTGGGTGGCGGGACAGAACAACTACAAATCTCAAGGCTACAACCAAGGCTACCAGAACAACAACCTCTCTTACAGAAGCACCAACGTAGCCAACCCTAAAGATCAAGTGTACCCTACTCAGGAAGCAAAACCTTTCATCCCTTACCACAAAGGTTTCCAACCGAGTGGTGGTTTCCAAGGTCAAGGGCAGAACAACTTCCAAGGGCAACATCAAAATAACAAGGGTTCTACACCTAACTACCCTCCGGGCTTTGCACCTCAGCAGCAACAACCGATGCAACAACAAGTTGATCCGGTTCAAGCAATGTTTCAACAGCTAATACAAGGGCAAGCCTCTACAAACCAGAAGTTCGCCGAGATGAACACTCGTCTCTCACTGACTTTTCCACTCAGATCACCAACTTAAACAACAAGATCAAGCAGCTAGAGAAAGGGAAAGCGAGTACAAGTGGTCAGAACAGTCTTTCGGGAAAGTGTGAGCAGAATCCCAAGGAGTATGCTAATGCCATAACGTTGAGAAGCGGCAAAGAGCTCGAACCTCCGGTCTCTAACAAGAACAACGAGGACGTTGTAATTAAAGAGGGGGAGGGTAAACCTTTGGCTGATGATGATGAGATTAACTTTGACAACGTTTGGATCCAAGGGCCAAGAAGAGGAGACAAAGCAGTTGCTGAGAAGAAAGCTGAGCAAACCACTAAGAAGAAGAATGCTTATGTGCCTCCACCTTATGTACCTAAGCTGCTTTTCCTGGCCGCTTCAAGAAGCAACTCATAGAGAAGCATAGAATCCTCTTTGAGAAGCACATTAAGGACGTGGAGATCAAGCTACCTCTCGTTGACTGCCTTGCAATGATGCCTAAATGCACCAAATTCTTCAAAGACACTCTGGTGAAGAAGAACAAGGAAAGCAAGGAGGTACTTGTTCTAAGTGAAGAGTGTAGTGCTGTGATACATAAGGAGATAGTCCCTAAGAAGTTGGGAGACCCTGGAAGCTTCACTATACCCTGCGCTTTAGGCCCTCTAGAGTTTAAGAGTTGCTTATGTGATCTCGGAGCTAGCATAAACCTGATGCCTCACTTCGTGGCTAAGAAGCTTGGTTTTACTCATTTCAAAGACTGTCGGATCTCGTTGGTACTGGCTGATAGGAGTGTGGGGCTACCAGTGGGGCTGCTTTAAGATTTACCGGTGCGAATCAGTGGTGTGAACGTGCCTACAAACTTTGTCGTGTTGGAGATGGATGAAGAGCCTAAGGATCCACTCATCTTAGGGAGACCATTCCTTGCAACCGCCGGGGCTATCATAGATGTGAAGAATGGGAAGATTGCCTTGCATTTGGGAAAGGAGATAAGGCTTGACTTCGACATCAATGAGGTTCTGAAGAAGCCGACCATTGAAGGGCAAGCTTTCTATATTGAAACGATGGATGCTTTAGCGGATGAGTTGCTGGAAGAGCTGGCTCTAGAAGACCATCTGAAGCTAGCACTGACTAAGGAGCCAGGGGAGTTTGGCTATGTGGACCAGATGACCCAGGAGTACGTCAACCTGCTGGATTCTAGGAAGATTGTTAAGAAGGATGAAAGTTGCTGCCTAGAGATCAACCGCGAGATCGACGCTATCACTCGATCCAGGAGTCAGATCGACAAGGAAATCAAGAACACAACTCGATCCGGTGCAACAATCGACAGACAGATCGAGAAGAATGCTCGATCAGGAAAAACAATCGAGTCGACGATCGAGGGAGACCTCCCGATCATTTTGGGGTCCAATCAAGAGATCGACCCAGCGTCTCGATCCCTTACTCGATCCACATCAAATCGAGTAAGTGAATCGAGCGAAATGGCTCGATCTAGACGACATCGAGAGGAGAATCGACCGGAGGACTTGATTTCAGAAGGGATAGCGATGGAGGAAAGCAACAACAACAGCCACGAGGATGACTGGAGTGAGCTGTTAGCCCCAAAGGTGGACCTTAAGGAGCTCCCAAAAGGGCTAAGGTATGCTTTCTTAGGGCCTAATAACACCTATCCCGTGATTGTGAATGAAAACCTTAGTAATGATGAGTTGCACTCGCTCCTGACTGAGCTGAGAAAGTATAGGAAGGCCATTGGGTACTCTTTAAGTGACATCAAGGGCCTTTCACCAATGCTTTGCACTCATAGGATTCACTTGGATAATGAGAACGCCTCTTCTATAGAACATCAAAGGCGTTTGTATCCTAATTTGAAAGAGGTTGTTAAGAAAGAAATCCTTAAGCTTTTAGAGACTGACGTGATCTATCCCATAAGTGACAGCACGTGGGTTTCTCCTGTACACGTGGTGCCTAAGAAGGGAGGGATCACGGTCATAAGGAATGAAAAGGATGAGCGTATTCCTACTAGAACCATCACTGGTCATAGGATGTGTATTGATTATAGGAAACTTAACCTTGCGACTAGGAAAGACCATTTCCCTTTGCCTTTTATTGATCAAATGCTTGAGAGACTTGCTAATCACCCTTACTACTGTTTTCTCGATGGGTATAGCGGTTTCTTTCAAATACCAATTCACCCAAATGATCAGGAGAAGACGACCTTCACATGTCCCTACGGTACCTTTGCATATCGAAGGATGCAGTTTGGATTGTGTAATGCATCGGCTACGTTTCAGCGGTGTATGATGTCGATCTTCTCCGATCTTATAGAGGAGATGGTAGAGGTGTTCATGGATGACTTCTTTGTCTATGGTGCGTCCTTTCCTGCGTGTTTGTTGAATCTTTTCAGGGTACTAAAACGTTGTGAAGAGACAAACTTGGTGCTGAACTGGGAGAAATGCCACTTTATGGTTAAGGAAGGGATCGTGCTTGGTCATAAGATATCAGAGAAGGGCATTGAGGTTGATCAGGCTAAGGTGGAGGTCATGATGGGTTTTGAGCCGCCGGTTAATGTTAGGGGAGTCAGAAGCTTCTTGGGACACGCAGAGTTCTATAGGTGCTTCATCAAGGATTTCTCCAAGATTGCACGCCCTCTTACACGGCTGTTGTGCAAGGAAGCTGAGTTTGTGTTTGATGAGGAGTGTTTGAAAGCTTTCGTGACCATCAAGGAAGCCCTTACATCAGCTCCTATAGAGATCATGTGTGATGCTAGTGACTATGCCGTAGGAGCCGTTCTTGGTCAGAAGAAAGACAAGAAGCTACACGTGATCTACTATGCTTCAAGGACCTTAGATGACACGCAAACAAGATACACCACTACGGAGAAGGAGTTGCTTGCAGTAGTGTTCGCCTTTGAGAAGTTCAGATCGTATCTTGTTGGTTCCAAGGCTATTGTATACACGGATCATGCTGCCTTGCGATACATCTACTCGAAGAAATACACTAAGCCTCGGCTCTTAAGATGGATTCTCTTACTCCAGGAGTTTGACATGGAAATTAAAGACAAGAAAAGAATAGAAAACGGAGTCGCTGACCATCTCTCACGGCTAAGGATCAACGAGTCTCTCCCCTTAGATGACTCTCTTTCAGAAGAGCAGCTTATGGCGATTACCACGGCTGTTTGTGGAAAGCTAGAAGGGAGGTTTGAGGAGGTGTTGAGTTTCAAAGAAGAGGATCTACCATGGTATGCTGATGTGGTGAACTATCTAGCGTGTGGTGAGGAGCCAACACATCTCAACAGCTATCACAAGAAGCGGTTTATGAGAGAGGCTAGTGACTACTTTTGGGATGAGCCCTACTTATACAAGAGAGGAGTAGACAGTTTGTACCAGAGATGTGTTACAAAGGAAGAAGCCAGGGACATCCTCTATCATTGCCATGGCTCTTCCTACGGAGGACACTTCGCCTCATTCAAGACTGCCACGAAAGTGTTGCAAGCCGGTTTCTGGTGGCCGTCCATTTTTAAAGATGCACACGAGTTTATGAAGAGCTGTGAGGCATGTCAACGAGCAAGGAATATAACTTAGAGGAACGAAATGCCTCAAGTTCCTATCTTCGAGGTTGACGTGTTTGACGCGTGGGAGATAGAAATCATTGGGCCATTTCCTTCATCATATGGCAACAGATACATCTTTGTAGCAGTGGATTATGTCTCTAAATGGGTTGAGGCTGTTGCTTCCCCTACAAATGACTCTAAGGTGGTAATCAAGCTGTTCAAGAGTATCATCTTCCCGAGTTTTGGGGTACCCAAGGTTGTTATAAGCGATGGAGGAAGCCACTTCATAAACAAGGTCTTCAAGAACCTCTTGAGAAAGTATGGAGTTAAGCATAAGGTGGCTACACCGTATCACCCTCAAACAAGCGGTCAAGTGGAAGTCTCCAACAGGCAAATCAAGGCCATACTAGAGAAGACCGTCGGAGCAATAAGGAAAGACTGGGCAGTGAAGCTAGACGACGCTCTTTGGGCCTACCGTACCGCCTTCAAAACGCCGATTGGTACAACTCCTTTCACTCTACTCTATGGCAAGGGCTGTCACCTCCCGATTGAGCTGGAACACCGTGCGTTGTGGGCTGTGAAGAGGCTGAACTTTGACCTCAAGACTGCTCAGGAGAGGCGCCTTATTCAGCTACACGAACTGGATGAGTTGAGGCTGAACGCTTACGAGAGCTCTCGGATATACAAGGAGCGGACTAAGGAGACTCATGACAAGAAGTTGGTTGCCAAGGAGCTTAAGGAAGGAGGGCTAGTGTTGCTGTACAACTCGAGGCTCAAACTCTTCCCGGGCAAGCTGAAATCAAGGTGGAGCGGACCGTTCGTGATTCAAAAAGTGTTGCCTTATGGAGCTGTTACTCTGATGGGAAAAGGTGGTAGTGCATTCACCGTCAACGGACACAGAGTCAAGCCTTACTTGGCAGACGGCTATGACAAGGAGAGTACCTCGGTGCTTCTCCAAGACCCACCATCCGCTTAAACCAAGTAAGATCTAGCTAAAGACGTTAAAGAAAGCGCACTTGGGAGGCATTCCCATGTTTATCTTGTACATATTCCTGCTTTATTTCCCTTTCAGTTTTATGTTTTTATTCTGCAAGTGTATAGGAACAGGTATAAGGAGTCTAAACCTTGACCTCGAGGTCTAAAAGGGGCGATAGGAGTTAAGATAAGGCTAGAGATCGAGTGCTAGATCGACTGATCCTGGCTTGATCTTTGCTAGATCGAGTCAGTGAATCGAGAGGAGCCAGTCGATCTAGACGAGAACGAGTGACAAGATCGACCTTGACGAAAAAGGATCGATCGATCCAAAACGGATCGACCGATCTAATTTCTCTCGGGAAAATCTGTTGAAAATAGATCGATCACTCGACCTGATCCATCACTCGATCTATGCCAAATCGACACCTAAATCGAGGACATAGCTCGATCATGAGGACTTAGCCGTTGAGCCAACATCTCAATGATCGAGAGAGCCAATCGATCCAAGACTCGATTCATGATGAATCGAGTCTCAAATCGAGTAACCCTCTCGATCTAAGCCATTATGGGCATGAGATCGAGTCCTATATCGACCAAATGGACTCGATCTCATGCCGAGGTAACATTTTCTTTCCCTCATTTACTCTTTTCCCTCCAACTTTTGAATTCAAAACTTGGTCAAGGCAAGCATCTTTGACCATGAAAGATGTGCCTTGACCAAGACTTTGTCAGAAAAACCACCTTTACTACCCATTGTTTTGATTTTTGCTAGCCTTTAAATATTTCAACAACCTCTCACCCTCTCATTCCTGTTTTTCTCGAAAATTTTAAACAAAGAGAGTGAGAGTTTCGGTTTTCAAAAGCTAGCAAAGATATTCTGCATTTCTTGCAAAGGTATTTTCAAAAATTAATGATTCAATTTTAGAAAATTTCCTTTAAATTCGCAAGATCTTGTTCTAGAATATAGGGTCGGTTTTGATTTTTAAAAACTAGCTAGGTAAAAGGAATAATTCTAGATTTTTCAGTATCTAAAGATATGATTCTCCTTTATTTAGCTATGATTTTTATTTATTCCCTAAAATTCTAGGGTAGTTTTTATAAGTTCTCTCCTTCTCTTCTCTCATTCTCATCAAAACCGCCGTTTGCTTATCGAATTTCTTTAGAAACTTGTTTCAGGAACAATGGCCCCAAAGAGAACAAGAGAAGCGACAGCTGAAGAAGGAGAAGGACAAGAAGTGGCAGTTCAAGAGAGGGTCAGATGGAGTAAGGATGAGAAGAGGGACAAAAAAAGGCTGGAAAGGCTTCGGTTTGAGCCTACCAAGTTTGCTGATCGAGAGCTGTTGTCTAAGCTAGGGATTCTTGGGGATTTCGACCAACTCCTCAAGAACATTTGCTTAAGATGTCTGTCACGGATGGATTGCCCAACCATTCCTGAAGTGACAATAGACTTCCTTGCCACCTTGGAGTTCCGTTACGAGAATCCTAGCACACCGGTCTCTTCTCAAGGTCGCCTCTACTTTAAGGTTGGACATCAAGCCTATACACTCTCCATCCCTGAGCTATGCCAAGCTTATGGTCTCAACGCGGATGCCTACAAGGTCGAGTTCCCCGCCTTCAAGAAAGCCGACGACTTTTGGGACCTGATCAGCAATGAAGACTACAAGGCCAACACCGCCAAGATCAAGCGAGTAAGGAGCCCGGTGCTGAGGTACACTCTAAAGCTAATTGCCAACACGTTTAGTGGAAGATCTGTTGCTCCTACGGTCACGAAGACAGAGCTGTGCTTCCTGTTCCAAGGTGTGAAGCACTTGGTGTGTTATCCGGATGCAAATGACGAGCCCATGGAGGATGAACTCGGCGATGAAGTGAACTACGGGTGTGTGCTCGCGGCTTCCTTGGTGAAATACAAGGCTTATGCCTTGCGGTGCAAGGCAACTTCCTCTTACATTGGCGGTTTCCTTACTCCTCTGTTCGTGCAAGTTGGTGTGCCCATTCACGACTTTGCTCACGTCCCAACCAGAGCTTTCATGGACGAGGCATACATGGAAATACTGTTAACTAGGACATTGAGATTGATTCATTTGCAAGGCACCGTTGCAAAAAGTTTAAACCCCCATTCATTTTTTTTGGAAAACCTCTCTTCCTTACTTATTTTCTGTTGCTTGAGGGCAAGCAAGAAGTAAGTTTGGGGGAGTTGATGTTATTGCATATTGCATACATTTTGCATACTCATTAGTTAGCTTTTTATGCATTTGTATCACGTTTTAGGTTAGATTGCATCACTTAGGGTCCTAGAGCATTCTTGCATCAGCATACGCATTTTCCTTGCATTTTGCATCATATTCAGGTTGTTTATGGCTGCTTTGGAGTCGTGGAGGTTCGTGGACATGTTGAGGCTGATGTAGCAGTTCGGGGGAGCTCGGATATATGCTAAGGATCAGAGATCGATGAGCAGATCGAGCATGGCCGGTCGATCTACGAGTTGATCGACCAGAAGATCGAGCCAACCAGGCGATCCAAGGAGAATGATCGAGACAAGGATCGAGTGAAGCAATCGATCAAACGGTACGGACGTAAATGACGCCATGCAGAGCGAGAGTCAGATCGAGTACACCACTCGATCCAGCCGAAGATAGATACCGAGATCGGATGCAACACTCGATTCGCCGATGATAATCGAGACCCAGATCGAGCCAAAGACACGATGTCCGGATATGATCGAGAGAACCGCTCGATCTTGGAATCGATCTCTGTCCTTTCAACCGTTTTTGGCCGCTAGTGAGGGGGGGACCATCAGCTTGTTTCGGCATTTTGGGAAGACGGCGACGTCCTTTTCCCAGAACAACTTTAGATCCTTATCTTTTTCCTTATGTTTTCTCTCTCGTTTTGAAAAAGAACACCATTGTTGAACTCGCGTTTTTCTTAAGCTTTGTAATCGAATCATTTCCGTTTCAATCTAGTTTTCTTTTCATGTTCATCGTCTCGCTTTACATGCTTTGCTTGATTTACTCTATGTGTAGCGAGTAGTTTATTTGGGTTCGGGGTTGAGAGGATTAAGGGGTCTAAAGGGTTTCGATCTTGGGGTTTTTCTAAACGTTTTCAATGGCTATCTCTTCTAAGGTGTTGAGATCTCAATGCTTGAAGACTCTTACGCCAAGAGCTTCATGATCCGAGAGGTTCCTTACCTTGACAGGATTCAAGAGTCTCGGAAGATCACACCTTAGAGACTAGTTACCCCTTCCCAAAAGCCATGGAAGTTTGGGGGATTAGTTAAGCCATTCGTTTGAAATCTGTTTTCCTTGCCCTCTATTTTCCACCAAAAGCCATGGGTTTGGACGAGAGGATGAAGGAGTGATCTATACCGAAAGCCACGGATAGATCTTGCTTAGTTTTCAAGGCTTAGAGATCCTCACCAAGTGAGTCGATTTAAAGTTTTAAACCCAAGGTCGAACCTTTGATACCCCAGACCATGAATCTCAACCCTAGGCCCTTTCCTTTAGCATCTTTACATCTTATCTCGTCTTTCGCTTGATCTCTGATAGCATCCTGCTCATTAGTTTTAATGTTCTTGCATTTTTAGACGAGATCGATTATTACTGCTCGATCTAGTGGTCGATCTGATGGTCGATCCACTAGTCGAATTTTAATAATTCGAAGCTTTCTCCTTTAATTATTTTGTTTGTTTCTCGTGGTAGTTTCTTCATTTCTAGTATTTTAAAATAGGTTGCATTCTATTTAAGTTGCTGCATCTAGTTTTTAGAGATTTTCTCATAAATCATCTCATTTCGCATAGATTTGCATTAGTCCTTGTATTATTTGTGCATTCTCTATCATCCTAGGCATGGATTGACTCTCTCTTGCTTGCTGTACTACAACATGTCTTGCATTTGAGTTTGATAACCTCACTGCAATTTAACCCTTGCTAAAAAAAAAGTGTTTATCAAGTACAAGCACCGGACTGGACTCTACCGTTCGAGATCATGTGTGACACGAGCGACTATGCCGTGGGAGCTGTTCTTGGTCAGAGGAAAGACAAGAGGTTGCATGTAATCTACTACGCTAGCCGTTGTGTTCGCTTTTGAGAAGTTCAGATCATACCTCGTGGGCTCTAAGGTTGTTGTCTATACAGACCACGCAGATTTGAGGTACATATATTCCAAGAAAGACACTAAATCGAGGCTCTTAAGGTGGATTCTCCTTCTACAAGAATTTGACATGGAGATAAAAGATAAGAATGGGATATAGAATGGTGTTGTTGATCACCTCTCAAGGATGAGAGTCAATGAAGCTTTGCCACTTGATGATTCACTCCCGGAAGAGCAGCTCATGATGATCACCACGGCGGCATGTGAAAAGCTTGAAGACAAGTTTGAAGAGGTCTTGAGTTTTAAAGAAGAAGAATTGCCTTGGTACGCTGATATTGTAAACTACTTGGCTTATGGAGAGGAGCCTTCCCATCTAGACCACTACTACAAGAAGAAGTTCATGAGAGACATCTCTCATTACTTTTGGGACGAGCCATACTTGTACAAAAGAGGAGTGGACAGCTTGTATAGAAGGTGTGTTTCAAGAGAAGAAGCTAAAAACATTCTTCTACATTGTCACGACTCTTCATATGGTTGTCATTTCGCTTCTTTCAAAACTGCTACAAAGGAGTTACAAGCCGGCTTTTGGTGGCCATCTCTGTTCAAAGACGCTCTTGAATTTGTTAAAGCTTGTGAAGCATGTCAAAGAGCTGGAAACATCATGAGGAGGAATGAGATTCCTCAGGTGCCAATCTTTGAAGTTGATGTCTTTGACGCATAGGAGATAGATTTTATGGGTCCATTCCCATCTTCTTACGGCAACAAGTTCATCTTGGTGGCGGTTGATTATGTGTCTAAGTGGGTTGAGGCTATAGCTTCCCCAACGAACGATGCAAAAGTGGTGATCAAGCTCTTCAAGACCATCATCTTCCCACGGTTTGGAGTTCCAAAGGTAGTGATCAGTGATGGGGGCAGCCACTTCATCAACAAGGTCTTTGAAAGTCTCTTAAGGAAGTATGGCGTAAAGCACAAGGTAGCAACACCTTATCATCCTCAAACTAGTGGGCAAGTAGAAGTGTCTAACAGGCAGATCAATGCGATACTAGAGAGGACAGTTGGGGCTACTAGAAAAGATTGGGCGGTTAAACTCGATGATGCTTTGTGGGCTTACCGGACCGCCTTCAAAACCCCCATTGGTACTACTCCTTTCACTCTTCTTTACGGCAAGGCATGGCATCTTCCTGTTGAG
Organism: Thlaspi arvense; assembly: GCA_911865555.2. Taxonomy (NCBI): domain Eukaryota; kingdom Viridiplantae; phylum Streptophyta; class Magnoliopsida; order Brassicales; family Brassicaceae; genus Thlaspi; species Thlaspi arvense. The sequence goes on from OU466860.2 coordinate 28,214,542, forward strand.
TTAGAGCATAGAGCACTATGGGCAGTGAAGCAGCTGAACTACAACCTCAAGACAGCTCAAGAGAAGCGGTTGATTCAGCTACATGAGCTTGATGAGCTACGGTTAGAAGCGTACGAAAGTGCTAAGATCTACAAGGAGAGGACCAAGGCGGCTCATGACAAGAAGCTGGTTCATAAGGAGCTAAGAGAAGGCAGTCTGGTGCTATTCTACGACTCGAGGTTGAAGCTGTTTCCAGGGAAGCTCAAGTCTAGATGGTGCGGACCGTTTGAGATCAAGGAAGTTTTGTCTTATGGAGCGGTTACGTTTGAGATCAAGAAAGTAGATCTCGTGCCGCGGTAAGTGTTTTCTTTCCCTCTTACCTTCTTTCCTTCCTATTTTTAAATTTGAACTGTGGTCAAGGCAGGAATCATTTAAAATGAAAGATGTGCCTTGACCACACTTTTGTCAGAAAACCACTAGTTTTGCCCATGGTGTTGCATTTTTGTTGGCCTTTATATTTTCAAGCAAACACACTCTCTCATCTTTTGTGTTTCGAGTTTTCTAAGCAAGAGAGAGTGTGATTTGTTTTTTCTAAAGGCTAACAACTTCTACATTCAATCTTTGCAAAGGTATTTTCGGGTCTTTGTTTTAAATCTTTTAGAAAATTTCCTTTTAATTGCTTTGATTGATGTTAGAGGTTAGGGAGTTTAACGATTTTTTTAAAACTAGCTAGATATTAGGAAAAATTCTAGATTTAATCCTATCTCTAGATTCTCTTCTCTATTATCTTGTTAGAATATTTATTTATTCCTCAAAAATCTAGGGTATTTGTTATAAGTTTTTCTTTCTTGACTAGTCTTTCTCTCAATATTCACCTTCTTTGCTCATTCTCTTGCTTGAGAATTGTGTTTCAGGTACTATGGCTCCCAAGAGAACGAGAGAAGAGACAGTGCAAGAGGGAGAGGCTCAAGAAGTAGTTCATGAGAGGGTCAGATGGTCGAAAGTGGAGAAGCAAGCTAAGAAACGGCTGGAAAGGCTTCAGTTCGATCCCACAAAGTTCGTGGATAAGGATCTTTGGGCTAAGATGGGCATCTTGGGAGACTTTGATCAACTCCTCAAGAACATAGGGCTCCGGTGTTTATCTCGCATGGATTGTCCAACATATCCCGAGGCGACAATCGATTTCCTAGCCACCTTGGTGTTCACGTATGAGAACCTGAGTCTTCCTAGTCCTTCCCAAGGCCACATCTCCTTCAAGATCAGGCATCAAGCTTAACATCACTCGATCCAGGAGATTTGCCAAGCCTACGGTTTGAAGGCTGATGATAAACAAGTGGAGTTCCCCTCTTTCACTCAAGCTAACGACCTGTGGGACCTGATAAGCAACGATGACTACAAGGCGAACACGGCGAAGATCAAGAGAGTGAGGAGTCTGGTGCTAAGATACACGCTCAAGCTAATTGCCAACACCTTCAGTGGACGGTCCGTGGCTTCCACAGTCACCAAGACCGAGCTTTGCTTCCTGTTCCAAGGCGTTAAGCATCTGCTTTGTGATCCTAAGGAGAATGACGAGCCAATGGAGGATGAGCTCGGCGACGATGTGAACTACGGCTGCATCCTAGCTGCTTCCTTGGTGAAGTATAAGGCGTATGCGCTGAGATGCAAGGTGATTTCAGCTTTGATTGAGGGCTTCCTCACACCCATGTTCGTGCAAGCCGGAGTGCCACTTGCTGACTTTGTACCTGTCGCGGAGAGAGCCTACATGGACGAAATCTACATGAGAAACACGGATAGCTTGGGACGCATGCCACCCGAGGGTTTCTACGCCTACTTGTACATCGACTGTGAGAATGAGAAGAGGGTTTGCATCTTACCGAATATTGAGGAAACCGAGCTGCAAGGAGTTGGCAATGTAGAGTTCTTGCCGAGTGTAGAGGAGTGCTTTGCACCTCTAGGAGGAACAGCTGCTCCCGCACTAGCCTCTCGCCCAAGTTCAGAGTCACCTACATCAGATGCCGAGATGCCCGAGAGCTTCGTCCTTCCCAAGCTTGACTTTGAGCCGCGCACCAAAGCTGAAAAGTTCCTTGCTTCAATCGTGGAGATGCAACGCAAGATCAACAAATGGCAAGGGAAAGTGATCAAGAAGCTCAGCAAGAAGGTCAAAGCGCTTAAGGGGAGTTCACCTAAGAGGACTACGCGTGTGGAGGTCGAGCAGCCCGAGGAGAGGAGGAGATCCACCGGAGGCATTGAGATCTGTGAGCCACAAGCAACAAGCCAACCTGCGCGCCACTCTCTTCATGAGGAAAGGAGCACGGATAAGGGCAAAGGGATCAGCGAAGACCCTCCTAAGAAGAGCAAGAAGTCTGGAGCAACCTCAAGCTCCAGCACTTCTTAGCTCCGAGGTACCAACAACCATCCCTTGTATATACCACGCATGCTTTCTTTGTTTTTGCTTTGTGTTTTGAACTCCTTTGGATTTGTTTGCCACCGAGACGGTGTCATTCAAGTTTGGGGGAGTGTGTGGTGTGTTTGACATGTTTTCTTTCTTCTTATTTTTTGTTGTGATCCTCCAAATACTTAGTCCTTTTCTTTTACTTTGATAGCTCTCTACTTATTATTTTTTTTTTTAAACATTTGGCCTTTTGGAGGATCACAACAAAGCTCGTGGACACTTGAAGAACTCAACCGTGCATGCTAAGGACCCGAGATCGAGTAGCGGATCGAGCAAGGCAGGTTGATCTAGACGAGATCGACCAGAAGATCGAATGACCCAAGTCGATTCAAGAGGAGGGATTGAAACCAAGATCGAGAGAGGAGATCGATCTGGAGTACGGACGTGAATGACACCATGCAGATCAAGAGCCAGATCGAGTTCTTAACCCGATCATCACAGGATCGACTCAAAGATCGACCAAAGCCATCCGATCCAAGAAGACGATCGAGCCAGAGATCGAGTGACCCGAGTCGATCCCAGACGAGCCTTATCCGTCCAGCTGTCTTTGGCGGCTAGCGAAGGGGGGACCAGATAACGGTTTAGCCATTTTTGGCAAAAGCAGCCATCACTTTCTCTTATCTTCATTCTGTCTTTTTGTTATCTCTCTACCTTGGGCGATTTCGCCATTGTTGAACATCTTAAGCTTTTCGTGTTTTAAACCTTTGGATCTTTTAATATTAAACAAGTTTTTCCTTTAATTGTTTGTTGATCATGCTTAGCTTTCTATCTATTGCTTTTCATTCGATCTTAACCATGAGTAGCGAGTAGTCTTTTTGGGTTTTCAGGGTTGAGGCGATTCAAAAGGGTTGAAAGGGTTTAAGGCTTTATGTTTTCTTTGTTCTTAATACCTTCTCTTCTAGGATCTTGGGGTCTTAAGGCTTAGAGAGCCTTGGAAAAGGTCTCTATGATTCCAGGGCTGTCTTACCTTGACAGGATTCAAATATCCTAGAAAACCAGATCCTAGAGACTAATCTTTTTTTTCCCACACGCCATGGTTGTAAAGGGGATTAGTTAGGTCATTATTTGAAATCTGTTTTTCTTGCTCTTCGATCTTTTTTTCCCCAAACGCCATGGGTTTGGAGAAGAGATTAAGGAAGTGAACCATATCACACGCCATGGATGGTTTTTGTTTTGTTTTCAAGGCTCAGAGAAACCTTACAAGTGAGTAGATCTAAATATTTTCAAACCAAAGCTTAAACCTTTGAGACCCTTGAATATGACCCTCGACCATAAACCCACCTTTTTAGTATTTTAAAACCTCTGTTCATTGTTTGTTTGTCATAAAGTTGCATCTTGTTCATTAGAAGTAAATCCCTTTAAGTTGTTTGTTAAATCGATCCATTCTTCTCGATCCAGTGCTCGATCCAGTGGTCGATTCACTGGTCTATTTTTAGTTCTTAGTAGCCTTGCATTTTTAATCTTTTGCTTGTTCCTAGTAGTAGTTAACCCTCTTCCAGGGATTTTAAAATTGTTTTGCAGTGCATTAGGTCGTTGCATTTAGTTTTTCTTGATTTTACCAACCATTTATCCATTTTGCTTAGATTTACTTTATCCTTGCATTCTTAGTGGCTCTTCCTGCATCCTAGGTTGGATTGATTCCTCTTGCACACTATACTACATCTATATGTTGCTTAAGTTTTGATAACCTCCTGCTTGCATCACTAAAATCCTGTTATCATCTTTCTGCAGTCATCCAAGTCCTCCCGTCTTTAATATCGGTCTTATGCTTCGACATTGCGACCTTCTGCGAAAGACCTTCGATTCTGCTCTCTGTCTCGAAACTCGCTGGTCCGGGGCCATCCAAGTCCATTTCTAAGTCCGCGGCAGGATGATCCGACGGAATCTCATCCCGATAACCCGAGGACCCCTCGGAGTTAGAAGAAGAAGAAGCGACTGGACTAATCTAGACTCGCTTGGCACGGTCGGCGAGACAAATCTTGTCATCATTAAAAGAAGAGTTCGAAGACGAAGCTGACATTTTTGAAAATTCTTGAATGGATTAAAAGAACAAATGGATGATTGGCGGAGAAGAAAGAAAAATTACCACAAAACAGAAGAAAGTCGAGAATTTTTTGGAGTAAGAAGACAAATAGATATCTGGAGCAAGAAGACGAAGAAGTAAAGTAATAAAAATCAAAAAGAAATATCAATAGTTTCCTAAAATGACGCGTGTCAAGATTCACACAATCTCGCCGCTTGGCGAACCCTTTGCTTTTCCCGCTTGGAAGCAAAACCCTAAAATTGGGTTGGAGTATTTTAATAATTAAATTCATGAAGAACGCCACGCGTCAAGTCCACTTAAAATCGGGCCGGGCTGGCCATAGCGAAACAACACTCTCAACGAGCTAACGCTTATTGCAAGATCAAACCCATCTATAACTTCATGAAGTCCGCTGACCTGATTTTACAATCAGTCTCGCCGAACTAGGGGGGACTTACTGTTAGAGGGGAAATGAGCATATTTCTTAAAAGGTTTTCTCTAGCAATAACCTAAGCCTATCAGGACCATGAAGACCACGCCGACCTAGCTCGGACTAAAGAAAATATTCTGAAGATAACCATTGAAGATCGGAAACATCGGATCATCTCAAAGGATAAAGGAGAATTTCCATATTTCTCGGAGAATAAGGGATATTTCCATATCGCAAATATGGAAATATTAACCGAAGACAAAAAAGAAAAGAGTTCGGAGTAACCGACTTCTCATCCCTATAAATAAAAAAGACCTCGAAGACAAGAAGAACAACTCATATATTCTAGAGAGCAGCAGAGCTAATCTCAGAGACTCCAACGCTTTCTAGTTTATTTCACAAAACACTTTTTCACTTCGGTATAACCTTCTCGGTTATATCTTTCTTTGTAATCGCTTCGCTAACTTGCTATTAATAAAAGATCTTGTTCTCCGAAACCCACAACTGTTAATCAAATCCTAGTGGTGATTTTCTGGTTCAACACTATAGGAAGTGCTTGATCTTACTAGATGTTTTCAGCGTCCAAACTTTGTTTTTCAGAAGATTTGTGCTTGGCTCTGAAACTGTTTTGGGTGCTTGTGCCTCCCGTAGCTCATTTGCAAGAGCGAATCCAGAGCGTACCGTATAGGCACCAGAGTTGAAATAAATCCAGCATAATCCATCAACTTTAAAGCGTCGGCTATGTCGGAGACTCAATATAGACATCTCAGATTTATTACTAATTTAACCATTTTCATAACCATACATTAAAATGGAATGTAATATGATCGTTCTTTATGAATATATTAAAAAGAAAGTTAATGTTTACATAAAAAAGAATTAGTGTTACATGCTATTAATATGTATTTTTGTATGATATTTATATCTGATCGAACTAAATTTGGATTAAAATTCAAATATGAACATAATCAGGATTCGTGTCCACTTGTGTGCTAAACAAACAAACAAAAACAATTTGTTTAGCTTACAGGAAACTAATGATATCAATTAAAAAATATAAAACCAAATCTATAAGTATTAAAAATAATAATTATCTTTTAAAAATACATTTATTTAACATAGATCTCTAATTACATCTTTGATGACTCTAAGATAAACTTCCTCCAAACCTTATTTATAAACTTATATAAATATAAGAAGACCACTTGAAAGAAAAAGAACAAAAATAAAGAAAAATATGGGGAAGAAAAAAATAGAATTAAAAAGAATAGAATGCCTAAAAGAGAGAAGCAGCAAATACTCAAAACGCAAAAAAGGACTTTTGAAGAAGGCAGAGGAAATGGCAGTATTGTGTGATGTTGATATTGGCCTCCTTGTATTTTCTCCAACCTCGAAGCCTACCCTTTTCCACTCTCGTTCAAGGTATTCTTATTTTTTTTTTTTTTTGAATTTATTATTCCTTTCAGAACTTTAAAAACATTTGAACAGTATTTTTGGAAAACAATTATTATTGGTAGAAAAATATATACCATATGGGGGTGGGTTGGAGGGGGGGATGTTTAATCAATTATGGTTGGGTTTTCATATGAGACTTTTTAGGTTTTTATTTTATTTTTGGTTCACGAATAATAATGTGTAAAGTAAACTTGATTTTGTTATCTTTAAAGGATGTTATTCAATTATAGATATAAGTTCAGTTCTCTAGATTTTATGAACTTCCAGATTTCAAAATTTGATCATGTTTTAAAGAATTCAGGTGTGTCGATAGTAAAATCTCTGCAATATGACTTGGATTTTGGTTTAATATTTTATTCATGAAACTCTTTTGAAATTCATTTCGAATTATTTAATATAAAGAAATATTTAAAATCATTTAATTTTATAACACTTGATTTTAATGAAGTCTGAAAATCTTAATTAAAAACAACAAATATAAAAAAAATTAGCAAATTTTTCAAATAAGAGATCTAACAATAATGAATTTTATGATATAATTTATAATAATTATTTAATTTATAATTTTAAGTAAGTGTGGTTTGAAATTAGTATTTTTTTTTCCAGTTTTTCGTGTGCATATTAAATATTTAATGTATATTTAAATTGAAACTGTTTTAAACGTTTGCTCGATTTTGTAAAACACTATAAATTTTGTTTAGTAAACTTTTTTATTTATATTGAACACCTAACTTATTTCAACTACCAGAAAATAAAGTTCTACTTTTTAAAATATTTATCAATATACAGCAACGCTAGCTAGCTCCAAATGATCCTAATTCATGTACATATCAAATAACTGTATTTCTATGTTTAAAAAAACATAAGCATCTTTTTAAGTTATAAAATGGAAAAAGCATAAGCATTTTTAAGCGATTTTGAATTTGAAAAAAATATTAGAAATATTTTATTTTATTTATTTAGACAACAAAATTTATTATACAGTTGACCAGTATAAATTCCAATAACCAGTATTTGCCTAAAAATAACGCTTATGCAATTGTAGACTCCTTTGTAGAATCTTAGAATATAAAGTTTTATTATATAATTGTTTGTCAGTTGTATATTCAAAATACCAATATTTGCTTCCTAATGGTGTTTATGAAATTGCAGACCTCTTAGTAGAATTCTGGAGAGGCTCTCCATAATGCCAAAACAAGATCGTGAAGAAAGGTTTGATATTTCTAATTTTTATTTGGTTATTATATAACTATATAGGTTTTATTCATTTTTAATTTCAATTAATAGTTAATTTGCCTGATAGCAAGAACAAAATACAAAAAAAAACATATAGACATATACACAAGTATTTTGTGTTCAAGTAAACAAATCTACTCCTAAATAAAGACACATAATACTTTATATCTTTATTTTATACTATTTTGTTTGTATATAAGATATATCTGTTAAACCTTATTTATTTATTAAATTTTTAATATAAATTAACAAAATTTTAGATTTTTCTAAAATATGCCTAACTTTTTATCATGTTTAACATCGAACTCTAATATTGTAAAATAAACACAAATATCTTAAAATATAAATAGTTGGTGTTAATTATAAATATACCGTTCTATATAAATTTCTCGTGCCACTTTACTTGTTCTTTGTAAACTAATGTGAATAAAACATTTCTCAGCTTATCATAACACATTCATAATTAAAATCTTAATTAGAAATTAAAAATTTTCAACCCATATAAACAAACTCAAACCCTACATATAATATTTTTTATATTCTATAATTTCATTGTAAAACTTGCATTGATGTAGCTATTCTATATATAATGATATAAATTCTTGTTTTTATTAGTATGATCTCTACATAAATAAACTGTAGATCTATAAATTTAAACCATAACATAAATAGTGTATTTTCTTTAACTTTGAAAGAATTACTATATTCTATAGTTGTACATAGAAACTGCAGCAGTTTATATATTTTATTCAGAATTATCCTTTTTCACTTAGTAACATATTTAATTTTAAGAAATTTGTTGTTTTTTAGAAAAAAATAGTTTCAAACATAGTATGCATGAAAAAAAATTATATTTTTCTGTACAAATGCTGACTTGAATTAATTTTTGTTAAGAGACTAAGTAATTATGATGAAAAGTAGAAATAAAAATTTACCATAACTAAAAAAAGAAAAGGGTGAGGAGAAAGATAATTTACTTGACACATATACGTGTATGCGTTATGATGTTTAGTTAAAGGTAGTATAGAATAATGACAAATAATACTGTTATTTAGTTATTTAGTTAATTATAATTATTTTTTTGTTTCATCCAAAAATAATATTATCTTTTATTATTATTATCGATATTTCTTAAATTAACATGTGCGGTTTTGTTATTGTTGTATGTACACATCTAGGAGAGCCTACACAATAAAGGTTTGACTTGTTCATTAGTTATCAATAATAAATTAATATCTCATTTGCCACACAAAGAAACTGATTCAACACTTTCCATTTTTGGTATTATATAAAATCTATTTTTACTTTAAATTTATAGACATTGAAGAAGCTGTTATACAAAAAAGATACAGAAAATTCCAGTGAAAATCAGCATATTTCATCTATAAGGTATATATTTTTTTTCTTCTAAACTACTAAAATATACAATAATTTATGTTTATTTTCATGGGTTCAATTGTAATTTTTTATATATAAAAATGCATATTTTCAGAATACTAAATCTAATTTTGTTATTATCATTGCAGAGATAGAGTGCCAGAGGTACACAAATAGTTAAAAGTATTAAAACTACTTGCTCTTTATTTTTTTTGTTTAAAATTATTTATTATGTTTAATAACTATTAAAATTTAGGAAGATGATAAGGTAACTGAACTGAGAGAAGTTAGGGAATCACTTGATGAAAATATATCAATTTTGAGGTAATAATAGCCAAAAGCTTTTTTTGTAAAAAAAAATTGTTTTTCTATTAAATGTGATAAACAAATATAGTTGTATAAAAATGCATTTCTTATCAATTAGTTAACTATTAGTTTACCAAAACAAATTTTAATTTATTTATAAGGGACTGGGAGAATCCATATAGAGTTGATGATTTGACCCGACTTAATATCATGGAAGACCATCTAGTTTCTACTCTTAGCCATCTCAGAAAGGTAATTGTAATTAATATACAACAAAAACATTTGTTATTCCAAAAAATAACATGATTAAAATTTAACCCTTTTTGTTACAGCTTAAAATCCAAGAAGATTAGCAAACTTTGATATGGTTTCAAAATAAAAACAAAATATCATATATAATTTCTCAAAAAAAATATATATATAAATAAATATATGATATCATGATAATTATTTTACTTTTTATTTAATATAAAAAAAGAAAATATGTTATATTGATAAATATGATTATTCATCACCTAAGTCTACAAGTGTTACTATGTATTATCATATTGAGTGATTATTCATCACCTAAGTCTGCAAATGTCATTATGTGTCATCGTATTAAATGATTAATTATAACTTATGTGTCTTCATTTTGATTGTCACTTGCTTCTTATATATATGTGATTGTAATCTTAACTAGAAGCAGATGTTGCTTCTTTTGGTGAAAGAGGTGAGTCTTGGGTTAGGGAGGAGGATTCTTACTGGTTTTTGGTGATTGTTGAGGAATTGGTAAACATACTTGTCCTGAACACTCTTCTCAAGAAAATGGCTTCTCTTCAGATAATCCATATCTATCCAGATAGGATCTAGAGCATCTCCAGCATGTTCCTCAAGATTCACATCACAAGCTATGAGTATAGCTGTGACAACCCCTCCAATGTGGAGCTGTAGATTTCTTTCCCTTTTTCCTTTGTTGATAATCCAGCTCTGATAGGTTAGCAGCTGCTCCATCAACAGTCTCACAAGGCATGGGAACTTGCTTGGTGGGTTGGCGCCCATACTGGTGTACAGTCCATTGTAGAGGAAGTCTCTTTCTTTGCCAGTTAGGTGTGAGGTTCCTTCCTTGCAAAAAATGTGTTTGCAAGCACCTTTTGTACATATCTAATTGCAGGATGCTTCAAGTGCTGGTTCCTTGTAACCCCAGCTCTGAATTCCCCAAATCTAATGACTTCTTATAGCCTTGAGTACTGAGATTCATGGATCAAGAACTTCTTTCCTCTTTGAAATTAGGTGCTTTGCCCTAGCGCTCTAGAGAGTTCTTGGAATGTGATTGTGAACCTCTATTTTCCAAGCTTGAAAGAGATCCATCCATCATGGTCAGGGAGTTCACTCTTCTCATAGTTGACCACCTTGAGTGTGGAGAGGAACTGATGAGTGAAGCGCTCATAGGAGGGAAGAGGCTGTACCAGCTTGGTGAGCCCCATTTGCTCAAAGAGGGTAATGCACTCTTCATAGATCCCTAACTCCTTCATTGTGGTGGAGCTTGGGTATCTTGTTGGCTTGAAGGTGCATCTACTAAATCCCTCCATGAGCTCCCTAGCACCATACTTCCTTGATGGAATATCTTCCTCAGCAGCTTTTCCCTTGCCTCTCTGCTTGGCACCCTTCTCTCCATCCGGTCTCTTCCCAGCGGCTTTGGATGAAGTCTCGGCTGCAACCCCTTTTCCTTTGTCCCTGGATGCTCGTGGTGAGGTAGTGGTTCCTTCCTGAGGTGCTTTTCCCTTTTCCCCAGCAGCTATGTCTGTTCTCGCCATGGTACCTTCAAAAGCAAAGCTTGAAAGCAAGGTAAGAGAATGAACAACAGATGAAGAACTTAATAACTGAAAGCTTTAAAAGAAAATTCTCTAAGGTAAGAAGAGTCTAACAAGTCTCAACAACAAGATTAAACTTCTACAAAGCAAGGAGAAATCAAAAGCTAGCAGTTTAGGTAGGCTAGAATGCACAAAGGATAAACAGTTATGCATGCACATCTAGCTAAAGCAGTTCTTAGGCAAAAGAAGAGATGATCTTGCAAATGGATGAGAACAAGCAAGTAATGAGATAAATGCACATTAAGCAAAGCTTCAACATCTAACTTGCTCATCCTAACCAATTCACATTGCAAAACCAAAGCAAAACATTTAAAACCAATCAACATTTGCTCTTAAAGCATGTACTAAGCGATTATGAACATATGCAAAGCTTAAGAGCAAAGGAATGATAGTTTAGGAAGCAAACCTTTGTGGAACCTCTGAGCACTTAGAGAAGCAATAAAAGAGATAGAGAACTAATAGTTTCGTGCTTTATGTGAGAAGAGAAGTAAAATGAAGTGTGAAGAGAAGTGAAGAAGTTGTTGGTTTAAATAGAGGGAAGGAGAGGGAACCAAAGGAATCAATGGTTGGTGAGGGAACAAAAGGAATTAAAAGTATGGGGGACAAAAACAAAAGTGCTCAGAAGTCATGAAAGAGGTCAGGAAGGATCCAATGTTAAATTTTAAACTCCCTTGGCTCCAAACCAAAGGAGGGAAAACTTTTGAAAAATTGAAGTACTTACCTCGGGTGGAACATCTGTCACAAATGACTGATGCTACTGACCGAAAAGTAAGTATCGGTCATAGGTGATCAATGTTAGTGACCAATGTGCTTCCTGGAGACAACATCGGTCATCACATGATCAATGTGCTTGACCGAAATCCATCTGATGTGTTTATGTCGGTCTGTGTATGAGCGATGTTAGTGACCGATATATTTCCTAAGAATAACATCGATCACTAACTGGTCGATACACTTGACCGAAATTCATCCGGTGGGTTTACATCGATCAAGCTTGACCGATGTGGATGACTGAAACGTGCCCCTCTTTCAAACTTCCTTCCACATCGATCACAAGTGACCGATGTGTTTGACTGGTGTAGACTGGCTCTACTGACATCGATCAATCATGGCCGATATTTATGACCGAAAAGTGTGTATCGGTCTTGTCATGACCAATACAGTTGACCGATGTCAGCCAGAAAACATCTGTTCTTTGTCCCCTTCAGACTTTCTCAACCCCCAATTTGAACTCCTGTTTATATACACTATAACAAAGCATAAAATATAAACTAGAAAGCATAATATATACAAAAAGATACCATGGGAATACCTCCCAAGTGTGCTTGTTTAAAGTCACTAAGCTTGACTTTGATTACCTCTTGGTTAGTGAGTAGAGGTGGATAGAGCTGGTGCTCCTACCTCTTTCTTCCTCCAGACCCATGTTCCCTTTGATAGTTGCTTGTATTTCTCATGAGCTAACATCCAATGCCTTTTATTCTTGACATTTGGTGTGGCTGAAGGTGTCACTTCCTTGGCTGTTGAGTTGTCAATATCCTTCAAACTTTCCTCAAGCTTCAACTCGGTATTCTGATTCTTGTTTGGTTTAGTAGGAAAAGCATCACTCATCAACATGCTCATAGTGAGGTTCATAGCATCCTCCAAACTATCTGAGAGCTTCCAGTAGTAATCCTCTTGCTCAGTTGCTCCACAGAAAGCTATGGAAGGAGAATCAATCTTGTAGACTTTGAACTCATCAACATTCTTCAAAATTACTGAACCTCTCTTGAAGTCTAACTGAGCTCTCGCTGTTGCCAAGAATGGAGTGCCTAGAAGAAGTGGCACCTCTCTGGAATATGTTTTCTCCATGACCACAAAGTCTGTTGGCACTAGACATTCTCCAATCTTCAAATGGTAGTCTTTCACCATGCCCAAAGGTTTTGTGGAAGTGTTGTCCACAAAAGTGATAGAAGTCCTGGATGGCAGCAGTTTCTTGATCCCCAGAGTTTGGCTCAGATGGAGAAACATGACATTGACAGTTGATCCTGAATCACATAAGGCTTTGACATTGTCAAGCATCTCCAGCTCACAAGTGATGAGGAACTTTCCTGGGTTTGTGATTTTTGGCAATGACTTCATCATCTTCCTTCTTTTCATGTGAGCCCTCACATTCTCAAGGATTGGTTCCACCACTTCCAGCTTGTCAAAAACTTCTTTCAGGAACCTAATTTGATGTTTCACTTCTAGCAAAGTGGTGCCATGTGGGAGTTGTATTCCAGCATCTTGTATGTCTTGCTTGAAATTTGTGTACATCTCCATTCTAGCTTTTGTGAAATGCATTGTGGGGTAGGAGACTGGTGTTTTGCAGTCCTGAGCTGAAAGTTCTTTACCCTTTTCAGTAGTGGTTGAAGAGTTGCCCACTTGATGATGGAAAAGCTCTTTGGAGACTTGAGGAATGTTATTAGATATGACCATCAAAGCATGGTGTGTCTCAAGTGGTTCTTCATCAGCATCAGTCTGTTTTGGTGTGGTGGCTTCTTCAGCAGCAGCAAGGGTTTTCTCAGCCTCCTCTTTCTAAGCAGCTTCCAGTGCTGCTCTTTCCTGTTCTTCTTCTCTGTTCAAGCTTTCATCAAATCCATGGAGGAACTTCCTTACAACTTCCTGAGCTTCTTCATCAGTGATGTTACTACCTCTGACTTCTCCTCCATACTCAACCCTCATCCTGTCTATATGTAATATCATTTCTTGGATCATGAGGCCCAGCTCTTCCAATGAAGCATCTTCATCAGTGAATTCCTCTTCTGCGTCCTCTGCCTCTTCAGTGAGTAAGTGGCAGAATTCCTGAGGTTTGTGTGCAGCTTGTCTAGGAAGAGTGTCCTGAAGTCTTGGTGTTTGTGCATCATCTTGGCTGTTCTCCAAGAGATGTAACCTTGAGTCCAGGTCATCAAACTTGACATGAAGGTCATTATGAACATAATCTATCCTGTTGTGCAGATCAGCAAATCTCTTGTTCATCTCCATAGTTCCAATGGTTTAGAGATTGATGTTGACCATGATCATGCTCCTAATGTCAGCTGATCAAGATGTAGGAATATAGGGTTGGTATTGAGTGTGGGAAGGAGTGTAGCTCTCTTCAAAGTAGTGCACAGGTAGAGGCTCTTGGCAGAAGTTACTGTAGGTAGTGTCTTCAAAGTACAACATCTTGATGTTTGTTGTAGCTATCTTGAAATGACAACACTTGAAAAGTAGTGAGTGACCAGATAAAACTAAAACTTGATCTTAAATATTCTACAAACTCTAATGATTCAAACTTAGATCCCAAATGGCAACGGCGCCAAATTGATACAAGGGTTTTGCCACTTGTTGTCAATCACCTATTGTACTAGTTAGTTGTAGTATGGGTTTTAATGTCAATCCAATTGGGATTAGTTGAAAACAGAAGAGCTAAGAGTGAAATCTCTAAGTCAAGCAAGCATGAAAAGGTTTTTGTTGCCTAGGCAACTGTTCTAACAACCTAGTGTGATCAATTAACAAAGAAAGTGAAAACAAAAGCAAACTAAGCAGATTTAAGCAAGAAAAACAGAGCAAAACTGAGCAAATCCGAGATTCAAATAAGAGAAAGGCAAGTTCCTAGATGTGGTTATTGACTATGGGGAATTTCAGACACTAACTAAGGCTGTTCCAAACTACATTGATCAAGCATGTAAGCAAGCAATGGTGATTCCTAGACATAGAGTTCACAATTAAGCTAGCTAGATCCAATCTCTTGGCAAATAACCCTTTGCTAAATATCTTAACAAGAACTAACTATCATTAGTGCTAAAACATCAAGCAAGCAATAATAAACAACTCTATTCAAGTCAAAATGCTCCTTAAACAGTCAATCTCTTGAGCCAAGGCCAGCAAATCCTTTATTAAGCAAGATCAGCATTTCATCAAACACTTGGTGGGCATAAGAGAAAGCTAACAACCTAGATAAGTTTGATCAAGACTAATCTAGCATGAAGAACAGATTAATAGAGAGGAACCCATAAACTGAAGTACTTAACAAGCTCTAATCAAGTCTTAAATTCCCCTAATCTACCACATCTAGAAACTCTAAGATAACTACTCACTCATACTCATGTTTAATACCAAATCACAAAGGGAAAGGATGTTAATCATGATTAGAAGAGAGAATAAAGAAAGATTAAAGACAAATACTCAAATATATTAAACAAAGCAAAGGATTTGTCTTACAAACTTAAAGAGAATGCTTAAGAGCAGTAAATTGACAAGACATCTCGAAAATCTGAAAATAGGCTATTTATAGCCTAGAGAAGGAAGCCCTAGAGTAACGGCAAAAATGTAATTAAAAACAGGTTCGAACTGGGTTTACATCGGTCAGTTACATCGGTCACTTGTGGTCGATGGAGATCCCATCGGTCAGGCAGTGGTCGAGGCTGGTGCCGAAATTCATTTGTTGTGTCCGTGTCGATTACCCCTGGCCGATGCTGCTGATCGATGTGCTGGTATCGGTCACCTATGGTCGATGCTGGTGACCGAAAATCTGGTATCGGTCACCCCTTGACCGATGTTCACCGTGCTCTGACCGAAAACTTTTGCAGAGATTGTTAGCTTTGATCCTTCTTGCTCCCTTTGATCCAGCTAGCATCCTGAATCATCCCCTAAGCTCCTCCAAGCTCCTTTTAGCTCCAAAAGCACCTAAAAACATCCAAAATGCAAGGAAAATGCAAACTATACCCTAAATGCAACCTAAGTCTAAAAGGAGAAGAAAATGGGGCAAAAACTAAGGGAAAACATCTAAAAGATAACCAAAACATGTACTAAATGCCGTTCTAAATGGTGTAAATACAAGGGATATCAGAACTTGAGTTTTTACAGTTGGCACCGTCTATGGGGAATAAGAGACCTATCTTTGAAAGAAAAGCAAAGCTTGAAGATGGTTGAAATGCCTATCAACCATGGTACCACCAACCTCACCGTAGGATCCACCGACCTTACATGGGGAGCTACCGATCCCACCAGAAACACCCAGGAGCCGATCATAGACCCGATCACCGGACTCCCAGTGGTCAGCCAAACCGATCTGCAAGACGACCCGACTGCCGCTCAGAACACCCGCGAGGCAGACCAGGTCGGCCAAACTGGTGGAACAAACACGACCGACCTGCCACAACCGCCTCCCATTGATATGGCCAGCATCATCAGATCGGTCGCAGCACAGCTACAATAGAGCATAGATGCTCGCTTCGAGTCCCTCCGCGCCGAACAGATCGCCTACCGAAAAGACCTAGATCGGCTTCTCAACGCTAGGTTTCATACCCAAGAGTAGGCCGATCTGACCACGCCCCCACGACAGCCGATCTGCAACGCAGATAAGACAAGACTGGTCAACAACCTGTTCGGCACCACACCGACAGACGACCTGCAGAGAGC
Organism: Thlaspi arvense; assembly: GCA_911865555.2. Taxonomy (NCBI): domain Eukaryota; kingdom Viridiplantae; phylum Streptophyta; class Magnoliopsida; order Brassicales; family Brassicaceae; genus Thlaspi; species Thlaspi arvense. The sequence goes on from OU466860.2 coordinate 28,231,071, forward strand.
ACAAGTGGAAGGCTCCAACGCTCGCTCGTCCCGAAACACTACATGTGCCGATCTGACAACGGTCTCTGAACTCGATCTTCTCCATCAGCGTTTTGACGATATAAACAGTAAGATCCACAACTCGACGACCTCGGCTCCGGAGTTAGACAAAATCTTCCAGCAAGCACAGCAGATCCCGTTCACATCGGCTATCACCAAGGCTCCTCTCAAGGACATAGGCCGGATGAAGCTACCTCCCAGTTATACCGGAACGACGGATCCGAAGCGACACTTGACCGCGTTCAACGCAGTCATGGGACGAGCTCATTTCACGGACGAAGGGTGAGACGCATGCCTCTGTCAGTACTTCGTGGAGTCACTCTCTATAAGCGCCCTCACCTGGTTTTCGCAGCTTCCTCCGAACTCCATCGCCAGCTACAAGAAACTCACAAGCCGATTCCTTAAACACAATTCGATCTACATCGACACAGAGTCTACAGCGCTCGATCTATGGGCGTGCGTCCAGGGTGACACAGAACCGTTACACAACTTCATCGATCGGTTACGATCCATCATTTCCTGATGCAGCTTGTCGGACGAGCTATCTCTCAACATCCTTATCAGAAACTTGAGAGACAATCAATAGTACTGCCAGAGATTGAAAACCGGAAAGACCAAAACCCTAGAAGACGCCTTGCATGAAGCGACCAGTTATATCAGGCTCGAAGAACATAGGGCAGCAAAGGCCAAAGCCAAGTTGGCCAATCAAAAATCTTCTGGCGATAAAAAACCTCGATCGTCAAATCAGGATAGTCACCAAGAACCTTGACAGCACTACAACAGGGACGACAAGAGCCACAAGAGTATCAACGCCGTCGGACGGCAGACGAAGTAGAACACTTGGGATCGTCTTAGCGCCAAAGACCCAGATAGTAAGAAGCCGTGGTGCAAATATCACAAGGTGCACGGCCGTCACTGATGTTATTGCATATTGCATACATTTTGCATACTCATTAGTTAGCTTTTCATGCATTTGTATCACGTTTTAGGTTAGATTACATCACTTAGGGTCCTAAAACCTTCTTGCATCAGCATAAGCATTTTCCTTGCATTTTGCATCATATTCAGGTTGTTTCTGGCTGCTTTGGAGTCGTGGAGGTTCGTGGACATGTTGAGGCTGATGTAGCAGTTTGGGGGAGCTCGGATATATACTAAGGATCAGAAATCGAGGAGCAGATCGAGCATGGCCGGTCGATCTAGGAGTTGATCGACCAGAAGATCGAGCCAACCAGGCGATCCAAGGAGAATGATCGAGACAAGGATCGAGTGAAGCAATTGATAATCACTTTTTGGACGGGTTATATTGCAGTGAGGTTATCAAACTCAAATGCAAGACATGTTGTAGTACAGCAAGCAAGAGAGATTCAATCCACTTCTAGGATGATAGAGAATGCACAGAGAATACTAGGGCTAAAGCAAATCTAAGCGAAATGAGACGGTTTATGAGAAAATTTCTAAAAACTAGATGCAGCAACGTAAACAGAATGAAACCTATTTTAAAAATACTAGAAAGGAAGAAACTACTACGAGAAACAAACTGAATAATTAAAGGAGAAAGCTTCGAATTATTAAAATTCGACTAGTGGATCGACCATGAGATCGACCACTAGATCGAGCAGTAACAATCGATCTCGTCTAAAAATGCAAGAACAGTAAAACTAATGGCCAGGATGCTATCAGAGATCCAGCGAAAGATGAGATAAGATGTAAGGATGCTAAGAGAAAGGGCCTAGGGTTGAGATTCATGGTTAGGGGTTTCAAAGGTTTGACCTTGGGTTTAAAACATTAAATCGACTCACTTGGTGAGGATCTCTAAGCCTTGAAAACTAAACAAGATCTATCCGTGGCTTTCGGTCTAGATCACTCCTTCATCCTCTTCTCCAAACCCATGGCTTTTGGTGGAAAGAGAGGTCGAAGGGCAAGGAAAACAGATTTCAAACGAATGGCTTAACTAATCCCCCAAACTTCCATGGCTTTTGGGAAGGGGTAACTATTCTCTAAGGTGTGATCTTCCGAGGCTCCTGGATCCTGTCAAGGTAAGGAACCTCTCGGATCATGAAGCTCTTGGCGTGAGAGTCTTCAAGCATTAAGATCTCAACACCTTAGAAGAGATAGCCTTTGAAAACGTTTAGAAAAACCCCAAGATCGAAACCCTTTTGACCCCTTAATCCTCTCAACCCCGAACCCAAAGAAACTACTCGCTACACATAGAGTAAATCAAGCAAAGCATATGAAACGAGACGATGAACATGAAAAGAGAACTAGATTGAACAGAAATGATTCGAATACAAAGCTTAAGAAAAACGCGAGTTCAACAATGGTGTTCTTCACAAAAACTAGAGAGAAACATAAAGGAAAATATAAGGATCTAAAGTTGTTTGAAAAAGGACGTCGCCGCCTTCCCAAAATGCCGAAACAAGCTAATGGTCCCCCCTTCGCTAGCGGCCAAAAACGGTTGAAAGGACAGAGATCGACTCCAAGATCGAGTGGTTCTCTCGATCATATCTGGACATCGTGTCTTCGGCTCGATCTGGGTCTCGATCAACATCGGCGAATCGAGTGTTGCATCCGATCTCGGTATCGATCTTCGGCTGGATCGAGTGGTGTACTCGATCTGACTCTCGCTCTGCATGGCGTCATTTACGTCCGTACCGTTTGATCGATTGCTTCACTCGATTCTTATCTCGATCATTCGCCTTGGATCGTCTGGTTGGCTCGATCTTCTGGTCGATCAACTCTTAGATCGACTGGCCATGCTCGATCTGCTCCTCGATCTCTGATCCTTAGCATATATCCGAGCTCCCACGAACTGCTACATCAGCCTCAACATGTCCACGAACCTCCATGACTCCAAAGCAGCCAGAAACAACCTGAATGTGATGCAAAATGCAAGGAAAATGCGTATGCTGATGCAAGAATGCTCTAGGACCCTAAGTGATGCAATCTAACCTAAAACGTGATACAAATGCATGAAAAGCTAACTAATGAGTATGCAAAATGTATGCAATATGCAATAACATCAGCAATCGATCAAACGGTACGGACGTAAATGACGCCATGCAGAGCGAGAGTCAGATCGAGTACACCACTCGATCCAGCCGAAGATCGATACCGAGATCGGATGCAACACTCGATTCACCGATGATGATCGAGACCCAGATCGAGCCAAAGACACGATGTCCGGATACGATCGAGAGAACCGTTCGATCTTGGAATCGATCTCTGTCCTTTCAACCGTTTTTGGCTGCTAGCGAGGGGGGACCATCAGCTTGTTTCGGCATTTTGGGAAGGCGGCGACGTCCTTTTCCCATAACAACTTTAGATCCTTATCATTTTCCTTATGTTTTCTCTCTCGTTTTCGGAGAGAAGACCATTGTTGAACTCGCATTTTTCTTAAGCTTTGTAATCGAATTATTTCCGTTTCAATCTAGTTTTCTTTTCATGTTCATCGTCTCGCTTTACATGCTTTGCTTGATTTACTCTATCTGTAGCAAGTAGTTTATTTGGGTTCGGGGTTGAGAGGATTAAGGGGTCTAAAGGGTTTCGATCTTGGGGTTTTTCTAAACGTTTTCAATGGCTATCTCTTCTAAGGTGTTGAGATCTCAATGCTTGAAGACTCTCACGCCAAGAGCTTCATGATCCGAGAGGTTCCTTACCTTGACAGGATTCAGGAGCCTCGGAAGATCACACCTTAGAGACTAGTTACCCCTTCCCAAAAGCCATGGAAGTTTGGGGGATTAGTTAAGCCATTCATTTGAAATCTGTTTTCCTTGCCCTTCGACCTCTCTTTCCACCAAAAGCCATGGGTTTGGAGGAGAGGATGAAGGAGTGATCTATACCGAAAGCCACTGATAGATCTTGCTTAGTTTTCAAGGCTTAGAGATCCTCACCAAGTAAGTCGATATAAAGTTTTAAACCCAAGGTCGAACCTTTGAAACCCCTGACCATGAATCTCAACCCTAGGCCCTTTCCTTTAGCATCTTTACATCTTATCTCGTCTTTCGCTTGATCTTTGATAGCATCCTGGTCCTTAGTTTTACTGTTCTTGCATTTTTAGACGAGATCGATTGTTACTGCTCGATCTAGTGGTCGATCTCAAGATCGATCCACTAGTCAAATTTTAATAATTCGAAGCTTTCTCCTTTAATTATTCTGTTTGTTTCTCGTGGTAGTTTCTTCTTTTCTAGTATTTTTAAAATAGGTTTCATTCCATTTAAGTTGCTGCATCTAGTTTTTAGAGATTTTCTCATAAATCATCTCATTTCGCTTAGATTTGCATTAGTCCTTGTATTCTCTGGGCATCCTCTATCATCCTAGGCGTGGATTGACTCTCTCTTGCTTGCTGTACTACAACATGTCTTGCATTTGAGTTTGATAACCTCACTGCAATTTAACCCTTGCTCAAAAAGTGTTTATCAAATGGCGCCGTTGCCATCCTAGGACTGTTTAGAGAACATAGAGATTTGGGACTTAGCAAAGACTAAGTCTTTACCTTTTAAAGTTACTAATCCTTCTTCTCTCAAACGTGTGTTTTCAGGTACATGAATCTTCGTTCAAGGGGAGACAACAATCTACTACAAACCTTAGACAACATTCATCAACTTGGTCACTCACGGCAAATGAGAGTCAGAGAACAAACAAGAGCCTTTGAGGAGATTGTTCAGCACGGTTTGGTTGACTTTGAAGCTATGGCTGAACACGAGCATCCAGAAGGACCTCCTCCAGCTCACGGGGCAGCAGGAAGGGGCAGTGGAAACCCCCAACACGCGGATAGACCCCCAAGGATCATAGGAGCCGGAGATGCTCCCAATACTCATCACAATAGGCTTGGGATCACTCCTCCTCCTGTGCAAAACAATAACTTCGAGATCAAGCCAGGTTTCATCTTAATAGTGCAAAACAACAAGTTCCACGGCTTAGCAATGGAAAACACCTTGGAACACCTAGACAACTTCGAGCAAGTATGTGGGATGATAAAGATCAATGGCATATCCGAAGATGCTTTCAAGCTGCGTCTCTTCCCCTTTTCACTCGGAGACAAAGCCAGACATTGGGAGAAGACCCTCCCACAAGGCACCATCACATCATGGGCCGAGTGTAAGAAGGCTTTTCTCTCAAAGTTCTTCTCAAGCACCATGACAGCACGGTTGAGAAGCGAAATCAGCGGTTTCACTCAACGGAACAATGAGACATTCAACGAGGCAATGGAGCATTTCAAAGACTACACGATCCAATGTCCTCATCACGGGTTCAGCGAGGAGACACTACTCAGTACCATATACCGTGGAGCTTCACCAAAGAACAGGTTGTTGCTGGACACAGCTAGCAAAGGGAACTTCCTCGGTCAGGAGGTAGAAGAGGGTATGAAGCTGATAGAAAACTTGGCATTGAGTGATGGCAATTACACTGAGGATTATGACCGTGCACCGAGAGGATCAGAGTTAGAGTCTCACAAGAAGGAGCTCAAATCTTTGCATGAGAAGATAGATAAGCTGGTGTTAGCCAATCAGAAGCATGTTCACTTTGTTGGTGAAGCTGATGAGAACCAAGAGGAGTTAGAGTTGAGCCAAGAAGAAGCCAATTGGGTGGCGGGACAGAACAACTACAAATCTCAAGGCTACAACCAAGGCTACCAGAACAACAACCTCTCTTACCGAAGCACCAACGTAGCCAACCCTAAAGATCAAGTGTACCCTGCTCAGCAAGCAAAACCTTTCATCCCTTACAACAAAGGTTTTCAACCGAGTGGTGGTTTCCAAGGTCAAGGGCAGAACAACTTCTAAGGGCAACATCAAAATAACAAGGGTTATACACCTAACTACCCTCCAGGCTTTGCACCTCAGCAGCAACAACCGATGCAACAACAAGTTTATCCGGTTCAAGCAATGTTTCAACAGCTAACACAAGGGCAAGCCTCTACAAACCAGAAGTTCGCCGAGATGAACACTCGTCTAGACTCGTCTCTCACTGACTTCTCCACTCAGATCACCAATTTAAACAACAAGATCAAGCAGCTGGAGAAAGGGAAAGCGAGTACGAGTGGTTAGAATAGTCTTCCGGAAAAGTGTGAGCAGAATCCCAAGGAGTATGCTAATGCCATAACGTTGAGAAGCGGTAAAGAGCTCGAACCTCCGGTCTCTACAAAGAACAACGAGGACGTTGTAATTCAGGAGGGGGAGGGTAAACCTACGGCTGATGATGATGAGATTAACGTTGACAACGTTTGGATCCAAGGGCCAAGAAGAGGAGACAAAGCAGTTGCTGAGAAGAAAGCTGAGCAAACCACTAAGGAGAAGAATGCTTATGTGCCTCCACCTTATGTACCTAAGCTGCCTTTTCCTGGCCGCTTCAAGAAGCAACTCATAGAGAAGCATAGAATCCTCTTTGAGAAGCACCTTAAGGACGTGGAGATCAAGCTACCTCTCATTGACTGCCTTGCAATGATGCCTAAATGCGCCAAATTCTTCAAAGACACTTTCGTGAAGAAGAATAAAGAAAGCAAGGAGGTACTTGTTCTAAGTGAAGAGTGTAGTGCTGTAATACATAAGGAGATAGTCCCTAAGAAGTTGGGAGACCCTGGAAGCTTCACTATACCCTGCGCTTTAGGCCCTCTAGAGTTCAAGAGTTGCTTATGTGATCTCGGAGCTAGCATAAACCTGATGCCTCACTCCGTGGCTAAGAAGCTTGGTTTAACTCGTTTCAAAGACTGTCGGATCTCGTTGGTACTGGCTGATAGGAGTGTGAGGCTACCAGTGGGGCTGCTTGAAGATTTACCGGTGCGAATCAGTGGTGTGAACGTGCCTACGGACTTTGTCGTGTTGGAGATGGATGAAGAGCCTAAGGATCCACTCATCTTAGGGAGACCATTCCTTCATGCTTTAGCGGATGAGTTGCTGGAAGAGCTGGCTCTAGAAGACCATCTGAAGCTAGCACTGACTAAGGAGCCAGGGAAGTTTGGCTATGTGGACCAGAGGACCCAGGAGTACGTCAACCTGCTGGATTCTAGGAGGATTGTCAAGAATGATGAAGGTTGTTGCCTAGAGATCGACCCCGAGATCGACGCTATCACTCGATCCAAGAGTCAGATCGACCAGGCAATCCAGAACACAACTTGATCCGGTGCAACAATCGACGGACAGATCGAGACGAATGCTCGATCAGGAAAAACAATCGAGTCGGCGATCGAGAGAGACCTCCCGATCATTTTAGGGTCCAATCAAGAGATCGACTCAGCGTCTCGATCCCTTACTCGATCCACATCAAATCGAGTAAGTGAATCGAGCGAAATGGCTCGATGTAGACGACATCGAGAGGAGAATCGACCGATGGACTCGATCTCAGAAGGGATAGCGATGGAGGAAGGCAGTCTGAAGGGCCATGCCTCGGGTTCAAAGGAGAGTTCCAAGGAGGAAAGCAGCAACAACAGCCACGAGGATGACTGGAGTGAGCTGTTAGCCCCAAAGGTGGACCTTAAGGAGCTTCCAAAAGGGCTAAGGTATGCTTTCTTAGGGCCTAATAACACCTATCCCGTGATTGTGAATGAAAACCTTAGTGATGATGAGTTGCACTCGCTCCTGACTGAGCTGAGAAAGTATAGGAAGGCCATTGGGTACTCTTTAAGTGACATCAAGGGCCTTTCACCAATGCTTTGCACTCATAGGATTCACTTAGATAATGAGAACGCCTCTTCTATAGAACATCAAAGGCTTTTGAATCCTAATTTGGAAGAAGTTGTTAAGAAAGAAATCCTTAAGCTTTTAGAGGCTGACGTGATCTATCCCATAAATGACAGCACGTGGGTTTCTCATGTACACGTGGTGCCTAAGAAGGGAGGGATCACGGTCGTAAGGAATGAAAAGGATGAGCTTATTCCTACTAGAACCATCACTGGTCATAGGATGTGTATTGATTATAGGAAACTTAACCTTGCGACTAGGAAAGACCATTTCCATTTGCCTTTTATTGATTAAATGCTTGAGAGACTTGCTAATCACCCTTACTACTGTTTTCTCGATGGGTATAACGGTTTCTTTCAAATACCAATTCACCCAAATGATCAGGAGAAGACAACCTTCACATGTCCCTACGGTACCTTTGCATATCGAAGGATGCCGTTTGGACTGTGTAATGCACCGGCTACGTTTCAGCGGTGTATGATGTCGATCTTCTTCGATCTTATAGAGGAGATGGTAGAGGTGTTCATGGATGACTTCTCTGTCTATGGTGCGTCCTTTCCTGCGTGTTTGTTGAATCTTTGCAGGGTACTAAAACGTTGTGAAGAGACAAACTTGGTGCTGAACTTGGAGAAATGCCACTTTATGGTTAAAGATGGGATCGTGCTTGGTCATAAGATATCAGAGAAGGGCATTGAGGTTGATCAGGCTAAAGTGGAGGTCATGATGGGTCTTGAGCCGCCGGTTAATGTTAAGGGAGTCAGAAGCTTCTTGGGACACGCAGGGTTCTATAGGCGCTTCATCAAGGATTTCTCCAAGATTGCACGCCCTCTTACACAGCTGTTGTGCAAGGAAGCTGAGTTTGTGTTTGATGAGGAGTGTTTGAAAGCTTTCGTGACCATAAAGGAAGCCCTTACATCAGCTCCTATAGTCCAAGCACCAGACTGGTCTCTTCCCTTTGAGATCATGTGTGATGCTAGTGACTACGCCGTAGGAGCCGTTCTTGGTCAGAAGAAAGACAAGAAGCTTCATGTGATCTACTATGCTTCAAGAACCTTGGATGACACGCAAAAAAGATACACCACTACGGAGAAGGAGTTGCTTGCAGTAGTGTTCGCCTTTGAGAAGTTCAGATCGTATCTCGTTGGTTAAAGCTATTGTATACACGGATCACGCTGCCTTGCGAAACATCTACTCGAAGAAAGACACTAAGCCTCGACTCTTAAGATGGATTCTCTTACTCCAAGAGTTTGACATGGAGATTAAAGACAAGAAAGGAATAGAAAACAGAGTCGCTGACCATCTCTCATGGCTAAGGATCAACGAGTCTCTCCCCTTAGATGACTCTCTTCCAGAAGAGCAGCTTATGGCGATTACCACGGCTGTTTGTGGGAAGCTAGAAGGGAAGTTTGAGGAGGTGTTGAGTTTCAAAGAAGAGGATCTACTGTGGTATGCTGATGTGGTGAACTATCTAGCGTGTGGTGAGGAGCCAACACATCTCAACAGCTATCACAAGAAGCGGTTTATGAGAGAGGCTAGTGACTACTTTTGGGACGAGTCCTACTTATACAAGAGAGGAGTAGACAGTTTGTACCGGAGATGTGTTACAAAGGAAGAAGCCAGGGACATCCTCTATCATTGCCATGGCTCTTCCTACTGAGGACACTTCGCCTCATTCAAGACTGCCACGAAAGTGTTGCAAGCCGGTTTCTGGTGGCCGTCCATTTTTAAAGATGCACACGAGTTTGTGAAGAGCTGTGAGGCATGTCAACGAGCAGGGAATATCACTAAGAGGAACGAAATGCCTCAAGTTCCCATCTTCGAGGTTGACGTGTTCGACGCGTGGGGGATAGACTTCATGGGGCCATTTCCTTCTTCATATGGCAACAAATACATCTTAGTAGCAGTGGATTATGTCTCTAAATGAGTTGAGGCTGTTGCTTCCCCTACAAATGACTCTAAGGTGGTAATCAAGCTGTTCAAGAGTATCATCTTCCCGAGGTTTGGGGTACCCAAAGTTGTTATGAGCGATGGAGGAAGCCACTTCATAAACAAGGTCTTCGAGAACCTCTTGAGAAAGTATGGAGTTAAGCATAAGGTGGCTACACCGTATCATCCTCAAACAAGCGGTCAAGTGGAAGTCTCCAACATGCAAATCAAGGCCATGCTAGAGAAGACCGTCGGACCAACAAGGAAAGACTGGGCAGTGAAGCTGGACAACGCTCTTTGGGCCTACCGTACCGCCTTCAAAACGCCGATTGGTACAACTCCTTTCACTCTACTCTATTGCAAGGCCTGTCACCTCCCGGTTGAGCTGGAACACCGTGCGTTTTGGGCTGTGAAGAGGCTGAACTTTGACCTCAAGACTGCTCAGGAGAGGCGCCTTATTCAGCTACACGAACTGGATGAGTTGAGGCTGAACGCTTACGAGAGCTCTCGGATATACAAGGAGCGGACTAAGGAGACTCATGACAAGAAGTTGGTTGCCAAGGAGCTTAAGGAAGGAGGGCTAGTGTTGCTGTACAACTCGAGGCTCAAACTCTTCCCGGGCAAGCTGAAATCAAGGTGGAGCGGACCATTCGTGATTCAAGAAGTGTTGCCTTATGGAGCTGTTACCCTGATGGGAAAAAGTGGCAGTGCATTCACCGTCAACGGACACAGAGTCAAGCCTTACTTGGCAGACGGCTATGACAAGGAGAGTACCTCGGTGCTTCTCCAAGACCCACCATCCGCTTAAACCAAGTAAGGTCTAGCTAAAGACGTTAAAGAAAGCGCACTTGGGAGGCATTCCCATGTTTATCTTGTACATATTTCTGCTTTGTTTTCCTTTCAGTTTTATGTTTTAATTCTGCAAGTGTGTAGGAACAGGTATAAGGAGTCTAAACCTTGACCTTGAGGTCTAAAAGGGGCAATAGGGGTTAAGATAAGGCTAGAGATCGAGTGCTAGATCGACAGATCCTGGATCGATCTTTGCTAGATCGAGTCAGTGAATCGAGAGGAGTCAGTCGATCTAGACGAGAACGAGTGACAGGATCAACCTTGACAAAAAAGGATCGATCGATCCAAAACGGATCGACCGATCTAATTTCTCTCGGGAAAATCTGTTGAAAATAGATCGATCACTCGACTCGACCCATCACTCGATCTATGCCAAATCGACCCCTAAATCGAGAACATAGCTCGATCATGAGGACTTAGCCGTGGAGCCAACATCTCAATGATCAAGAGAGCCAATCGATCCAAGACTCGATTCGTCATGAATCGAGTCTCAAATCGAGTAACCCTCTCGATCTAAGCCATTATGGGCACGAGATCGAGTCCTAGATCGACCAAATGGACTCGATCTCATGCCGAGGTAACATTTTCTTTCCCTCCTTTACTCTTTTCCCTCCAACTTTTGAATTCAAAACTTGGTCAAGGCAAGCATCTTTGACCATGAAAGATGTGCCTTGACCAAGACTTTGTCAGAAAAACCACTTTTACTACCCATTGTTTTGATTTTTGCTAGCCTTCAAATATTTCAACAACCTCTCACCCTCTCATTCCTGTTTTTCTCAAAAATTTTAAACAAAGAGAGTGAGAGTTTCGGTTTTCAAAAGCTAGCAAAGATATTCTGCATTTCTTGCAAAGGTATTTTCAAAAATTTAATGATTATTTTTTTAGAATTTTTTTTTTAAATTCGCAAGATCTTGTTCTAGAATATAGGGTCGGTTTTGATTTTTAAAAACTAGCTAAGTATAAGGAATAATTCTAGATTTTTCGGTATCTAAAGATATGATTCTCCTTTATTTAGCTATGATTTTTATTTATTCCCCAAAATTCTAGGGTAGTTTTTATAAGTTCTCTCCTTCTCTTCTCTCATTCTCATCGAAACCGCCGTTTGCTTATCAAATTTCTTTAGAAACTTGTTTCAGGAACAATGGCCCCAAAGAGAACAAGAGAAGAGACAGCACAAGAAGGAGAAGGACAAGAAGTGGCAGTTCAAGAGAGGGTCAGATGGAGTAAGGATGAGAAGAGGGACAAGAAACGGCTGGAAAGGCTTCGGTTTGAGCCTACCAAGTTTGCTGATCGAGAGCTGTTGTCCAAGCTAGGGATTCTTGGGGATTTCGACCAACTCCTCAAGAACATTAGCTTGAGATGTCTGTCACGGATGGATTGCCCAACCATTCCTGAAGTGACAATAGACTTCCTTGCCACCTTGGAGTTCCGTTACGAGAATCCTAGCACACCGGTCCCTTCTCAAGGTCGCCTCTACTTCAAGGTTGGCCGTCAAGCCTATACACTCTCCATCCCTGAGCTATGCCAAGCTTATGGTCTCAACGCAGATGCCTACAAGGTCGAGTTCCCCACCTTCAAGAAAGCCGACACCGCCAAGATCAAGCGAGTAAGGAGCCCGGTGCTGAGGTACACTCTGAAGCTGATTGCCAACACGTTTAGTGGAAGATCTGTTGCTCCCAGGTCACGAAGACAGAGCTGTGCTTCCTGTTCCAAGGTGTGAAGCACTTGGTGTGTGATCCGGATGCAAATGACGAGTCCATGGAGGATGAACTCGGTGATGAAGTAAACTACGGGTGTGTGCTCGCGGCTTCCTTGGTGAAATACAAGGCTTATTCCTTGCGGTGCAAGGCAACTTCCTCTTACATTGGCGGTTTCCTTACTCCTCTGTTCGTGCAAGCTGGTGTGCCCATTCACGACTTTGCTCACGTCCCAACCAGAGCTTTCATGGACGAGGCATACATGAGGAATACTGACAGCTTGGGACGCACGCCAGCGGAAGGGTTCTACGCCTACCTCTTCATAGACGACGAAGATAAGAAGAGAGTGTGCATCCTGCCCAACAAAGATGAAACCGAGCTGCTTGGTGTTGGGAACATCGAGTTCTTGCCCACGGAGGAGGAATGCTTTGCCCCTTTAGGAGAACCACCTGCTTCAGCGATTGCCCCTCGTCAAAGGTCAGAGTCTCCAGCCACGGAAGATGAGATGCCCGAGGCCTACACACTTCCCAAGCTAGACTTCGAGCCGAGGACAAAAACTGAGAAGTTCCTAGCATCAGTTGTGGAGATGCAAAGGAAGATCAACAAGTGGCAAGGCAAGATGCTCAAGAAGCTTGGAAAGAAAGTCAAGGCACTTCAGGGAGGCTCGCCTAAGAAAGCTGCAAGTCAAGAGGTGCAACAACCCGAGAAGAGAAGGCTCTCAACCGGCGGTATTGTCATCCGCGAGACCCAAGGAGGCACCATTCAGCCGGCGCGCCACTCTCTCCAAGAACCAGCCGACAAGGGCAAAGCAACAATCTCTAGCTCCTCTGGAACATCCTCAAGTTCCAGCCGAGACTATACCAGAGGTAACAACCTTCTTCCATTGTACATAACCGCTCATATTTGCTTCTTTTTGCTTTGTGTTTTGATGCTCCTTCAAATGAGTTTGCCACCGGGACGGTGTCAAGCAAGTTTGGGGGAGTACATGTGTGATTTAACTTGTGTTCTTTGATCTTATTTTCCTTTAGCATCCTTGAGTCTTTAGTTCATGAAAAATTGGTAAAATTTTTAAAAAAATTTCAAAGATTCATGTAGTTGCATTCATCTTTTTAAAACATGTTAGGATTGAGTCTAGAGTTTCTCATAGCATCTAGGTTGTTTGCATTTTGCATAAGGGGTTAGAATTTCTTAAAAAGGTGTTTTTACTTATGAATTGTTTCAATGCCCTAGTTAGTAGTTCTCTAATGCTTTATCTATGCTTTGAAAGTAAGTTTTTACCATGCTTGGATCACTTGTTAGGATTTTCGTGGCTTGAATTGAACTCTCATTATTTGAAACTCATCCTAATAAGTGAAAACCTTAATTTGAAATTCTAATTATCATCCTTATGCATTTGAAAATAAACACATGGTTTTAAAATATTTAGGCTCTCTTCTTCCTTTTTACCACTCTTTGTGAGCCTAAGTAGAACTCCCTCCTTGAACCTTACCCTTCTTTGAAGCCAAATGTTCTTGTGTGACATCTTTGTGAGGCCTTCCTTTCGGTTTGAACTTGGCATAAAGTGTTAGGTTTAGGCGACATGATTTGGTTTTCATATGATTGCTAGCTTTGCATTTTGAAGCTAGGTATAGGCTTATGATAAGTTTGGGGGATCATTGGGGTTGCTTTCTTGCCTATTTGTTCTCGGTTTCAAAGAGCTTTGTGTTTTAACGAAAGAAATGGGTTTTAAGTGAAATGTTGTTTTTAAAACTAAGTATGATCTAATAAATTTCAGGAGGTAGCTCTCCCATAATAAAAAAAAGAGAGAAAAGAAAAGAAAAAGAAATAAAAAGAGCCTAAGTGTCAAATAAAGAAAAAAATAAAAGAAAAAAAAATAATAATAATAAGAGAGCTACCAATAAGAAATATCTAAAGAGCAAAATATTTTTCAAAACCTTTTCACTAGCCTAAAAAGTTTAAAAATGTTCTTGTTTCGAATTGGGGGTTGCTAAGTTTTGTGAAGAAAAATGGTAGACTCTTAAGTGGTGAGTCTAATCATGTATGCATAAATTTGTTAAATGAGAGGGGTATAGGATCGTTTGATAGTTTACATGGATAGATGAGAATCTAATCATGTATGCATAAATTGTCTTTACCTTTAGCATTATGCACAAGTTCAGCCATTTTTGAGAGAAACCCTTGTTCTAATTATAAACCCTTTTCAAATGAGATCATTCAATGCTTATAACCTTCACCCTTAGCCAAATGTGTTTTGCTTTAAAGTGCATAAGTTTGATTCATGGTTCGAATGTAACGAATGTTAAATGATGAGTTTCTTTGATTGTTAGGAATAGGAGAGTCATGATTTGAATTTCTTTGTGTGATGAGTATGGCTAAGTTCTTTGGAGTATGAGTGTAAGCATAGCATGTTAGAACTGTTAACTAGGACATTGAGATTGATTCATTTGAAAGGCACCTTTGCAAAAAGTTTAACCCCCCATTCATTTTTCGGAAAACCTCTCTTCCTTACTTATTTTCTGTTGCTTGAGGGCAAGCAAGAAGTAAGTTTGGGGGAGTTGATGTTATTGCATATTGCATACATTTTGCATACTCATTAGTTAGCTTTTCATGCATTTGTATCACGTTTTAGGTTAGATTGCATCACTTAGGGTCCTAGAGCATTCTTGCATCAGCATACGCATTTTCCTTGCATTTTGCATCATATTCAGGTTGTTTCTGGCTGCTTTGGAGTCGTGGAGGTTCGCGGACATGTTGAGGCTGATGTAGCAGTTCGGGGGAGCTCAGATATATGCTAAGGATCAGAGATCGAGGAGCAGATCGAGCATGGCCAGTCGATCTAGGAGTTGATCGACCAGAAGATCGAGCCAACCAGGCGATCCAAGGAGAATGATCGAGACAAGGATCGAGTGAAGCAATCGATCAAACGGTACGGACGTAAATGACGCCATGTAGAGCGAGAGTCAGATCGAGTACACCACTCGATCCAGCCGAAGATCGATACCGAGATCGGATGCAACACTCGATTCGCCGATGATGATCGAAACCCAGATCGAGCCAAAGACACGATGTCTAGTTTTCTTTTCATGTTCATCGTCTCGCTTTACATGCTTTGCTTGATTTACTCTATGTGTAGCGAGTAGTTTATTTGGGTTCGGGGTTGAGAGGATTAAGGGGTCTAAAGGTTTTCGATCTTGCAATGGCTACCTCTTCTAAGGTGTTGAGATCTCAATGCTTGAAGACTCTCACGCCAAGAGCTTTATGATCCGAGAGGTTCCTTACCTTGACAGGATTCAGGAGCCTCGGAAGATCACACCTTAGAGACTAGTTACCCCTTCCCAAAAGCCATGGAAGTTTGGGGGATTTGTTAAGCCATTCATTTGAAATCTGTTTTCCTTGCCCTTCGACCTCTCTTTCCATGAAAAGCCATGGGTTTGGAGGAGAGGATGAAGGAGTGATCTATACCGAAAGCCACGGATAGATCATGCTTAGTTTTCAAGGCTTAGAGATCCTCACCAAATGAGTCGATATAAAGTTTTAAACCCAAGGTCGAACCTTTGAAACCCCTGACCATGAATCTCAACCCTAGGCCCTTTCCTTTAGCATCTTTACATCTTATCTCGTCTTTCGCTTGATCTCTGATAGCATCCTGGTCCTTAGTTTTACTGTTCTTGCATTTTTAGACGAGATCGATTGTTACTGCTCGATCTAGTGGTCGATCTCATGGTCGATCCACTAGTCGAATTTTAATAATTCGAAGCTTTCTCCTTTAATTATTCTGTTTGCTTCTCGTGGTAGTTTCTTCCTTTCTAGTATTTTTAAAATTGGTTTCATTCCATTTAAGTTGCTGCATCTAGTTTTTAGTGATTTTCTCCTAAATCATCTCATTTCGCTTAGATTTGCATTAGTCCTTGTATTCTCTGGGCATCCTCTATCATCCTAGGCATGGATTGACTCTCTCTTGCTTGCTGTACTACAACATGTCTTGCATTTGAGTTTGATAACCTCACTGCAATTTAACCCTTGCTCAAAAAGTGTTTATCAGTCACACCCTCCCGGCCCTCTTGCAGAAGGCATGTGAAGCTGGTGAGTGCACCATACCGGAGCCTCAGAGTCTAACGCGGCATTCTGATGATGATCAGGACAGGTGACCTGACAGCGATCGAGATAGAAGAGCCGATGCTGATCGTCCATCCACCAAACGCGAATGGAAGGAAACAAAACGTGACCGTGAAGACGATCACACACCCCCGACCTCACCGCGCCGACGGATGAACATGATTATGGGAAGACTCCTCTCATACACCGACTCAATCAATTCGATCAAGCGGCACGAGCGAAAGGCCGCCAATCCTCCGAAGGACGCCCCAACACTGTTTAAAGACGACCTCCCGATCACGTTTACAGAAAAAGATGCGCAGAACATAGATCGGCCGCATAACGATCCACTCGTCATCTCACTTCGGCTCGGAGAAGACGACGTCTCGAAGATATTGATTGGCATAGGAAGCTCAGTCGACCTCATCTTCATGAACACGCTACACAAGATGAGCATCACCGAACGGGACATTAAAGTCGCACCCTCACCCCTCACTGAGTTTGCTGGGGATTCGATCTCCACGATCGGGACCATAACGATGCCAGTAACCATAGGTGGAAAATCCATTACGGTGACGTGATGTTATTGCATATTGCATACATTTTTCATACTCATTAGTTTGTTTTTCATGCATTTGTATCATGTTTTAGGTTAGATTGCATCACTTAGGGTCCTAGAGCATTCTTGCATCAGCATATGCATTTTCCTTGCATTTTGCATCACATTCAGGTTGTTTATGGCTGCTTTGGAGTCATGGAGGTTCGTGGGCATGTGGAGGCTGATGTAGCAGTTCGTGAGAGCTCGGAAATATGCTAAGGACCAGTGATCGAGCAGCAGATCGAGCATGGCCGGTCGATCCAGGAGTTGATCGACCAGAAGATCGAGCCAACTAGGCGTAAATGACGCCATGCAGAGCGAGAGCCAGATCGAGTACACCACTCGATCCACCCGAAGATCGATACCGAGATCGGATGCAACACTCGATTCGCCGAAGAAGATCAAGACCCGGATCGAGCCGAAGATACGATGCCCGGATGTGATCGAGAGAACCACTCGATCCAGTGGTCGATTTCTGTCCTTCAACCGTTTTTGGCTGTTAGCGAAGGGGGGACCATTGGATTGTTTGGGCATTTTAGGCAAGGTGGCAAGATGCTTTTTCGATAACTTTTAGATTTCTTATCTTTTTTTTTGAAGTTTTCTCTCTCGTTTAGTGAAGAACACCATTGTTGAACCAGTTTTTCTTTTGAAGCTTTTGTATTCGAATCTTTATCTTTTAATTCAGTTTTCCTTTCATGTTTATCGTCTCGTTTCTTCTGCTTTGCTTGATTTACTCTATGTGTAGCGAGTAGTTTACTTTGGGTTCGGGGTTGAGAGGATTAGGGGTTAGAATATGTTCGATCTTGGTTTGTTTTCTAAACGTTTTAAAGGCTATCTCTTCTAAGGTGTTGAAAGCTTAATGCTTGAAGACTCTCACGCCCAGAGCTTCATGATCCGAGAGGTTCCTTACCTTGACAGGATCCAGGAGCCTCGGAAGATCACACCTTAGAGACTAGTTATCCCTTCCCAAAAGCCATGGAAGTTTGGGGGACTAGTTAAGCCATCGACTTGAAATCTGTTTTCCTTGCCTTTCGACCTCTCTTTCCACCAAAAGCCATGGGTTTGGAGGAGAGGATGAAAGAGTGATCTATACCGAAAGCCACAGATAGATCTTGTTTCGTTTTCAAGGCTTAGAGATCCTCACCAAGTGAGTCGATCTAAAGTTTCAAACCCAAGATCGATCCTTTGAAAACCCTTACATGAATCTCAACCCTAGACCCCTTCTTTTAGAATCTTTAAGTCTTATTTCGTCTTTCGCTTGTTCCCTGATAACATCCTGGTCATTAGATTTGTTGTTCTTACGGTTTTAGACGAGATCGATCGTTACTGCTCGATCTAGTGGTCGATCTTGTGGTCGATCCACTAGTCGATTTTTAACAATTCGAAGCTCTTTCCTTTAAGTAATCTGTTTGTTTCTCGTGGTAGTTGCTTCCTTTCTAGTATTTTTAAAATAGGTTTCGCTCTGTTCAAGTTGCTTCATCTAGTTCTTAGTTAATTTCTCATAAACTGTCTCATTCTGCTTATATTTGCCTAGTACCTTGCATTCTTTGTGCATTCTCTGCCTCCAAGAAGTGGATTGACACTCTCCTGCTCGCCTTACTACAACATTGCATGCATTAGAGTTTTGATAACCTCTTTGCTGCATAAAACCTGCTTGAAAGTTAGTTTATCAAATGGCGCCGTTGCCATTCTAGGAGTGTTTAGGGAACATAGAGATTTGGGTCTTAGCAAAGACTAAGTCTTTACCTTTTTCAAGTTACTAATACATCTACTCTCAAACGTGTGTTTTCAGGTACATGAATCTTCGTTCAAGGGGAGACAACAACCTTCTACAACCCTTAGACAACATTCATCAACTTGGTCACTCACGGCAAAGGAGAGTCAGAGAGCAAACAAGAGCCTTTGAGGAGATTGTTCAGCACGGTTTGGTTGACTTTGAAGCTATGGCTGAACACGAGCATCCAGAAGGACCTCCTCCAGCAGGACGGGGCAATGGAAACCCCCAACATGCGGCTAGACCACCAAGGATCATAGGAGCCGGAGATGCTCCCAATACCCACCACAATAGATTTGGGATCACTCCTCCTCCGGTGCAAAACAATAACTTTGAGATCTAGCCAGGTTTCATCTCCATGGTGCAAAACAACAAGTTCCACGGCTTAGCAATGGAAGACCCCTTGGAGCACCTAGACAACTTCGAGCAAGTATGTGGGATGATCAAGATAAATGGCATATCCGAAGATGCTTTCAAGCTGCACCTCTTCCCCTTTTCACTCGGAAACAAAGCTAGACATTGGGAGAAGACCCTCCCACAAGGCACCATCACATCATGGGCTGAGTGTAAGAAGGCATTTCTCTCAAAGTTCTTCTCAAGCACCAGGACAGCTCGGTTGAGAAGCGAAATCAGTGGTTTCACTCAAAGGAACAACGAGACATTCAACGAGGCAATGGAGCGTTTCAAAGATTACACAATCCAATGTCCTCATCACGGGTTCAGCGAAGAGACTCTTCTCAGTACCATATACCGTGGAGCTTCACCAAAGATCAGGTTGTTGCTTGACACAGCTAGCAAAGGGAACTTCCTCGGTCAAGAGGTAGAAGAGGGTATGGAGCTGATAGAAAACCTGGCGTTGAGTGATGGAAACTATGCCAAGGATTATGACCGAGCACCGAGAGGATCAGAAATAGAGTCTCACAAGAAGGAGCTCAAATCGTTGCATGAAAAGATTGACAAGTTGGTCTTAGCTAATCAGAAGCATGTGCACTTTGTTGGTGAAGCTGATGAAAACCAAGAGGAGTTAGAGCTAAGCCAAGAAGAAGCAAATTGGGTAGCTGGACAGAACAACTACAAGTCTCAAGGCTACAACCAAGGCTACCAGAACAACAACCTCTCTTACCGAAGCACCAATGTAGCCAACCCTAAAGATCAACTGTACCCTGCTCAACAAGCTAAACCTTTCATCCCTTACAACAAAGGTTTTCAACAGAGTAGTGGTTTCCAAGGTCAAGGGCCAAGCAACTTCCAAGGTCAACAACAACACAACAAGGGTTATACTCCTAACTACCCTCCGGGCTTTGCACCTCAGCAACAACAACCGATGCAACAACAAGTTGACCCGGTTCAAGCAATGTTCCACCAGCTAATACAAGGGCAAGCTTCAACCAACCAGAAGTTCGCTGAAATGAACACTCGGCTAGATTCATCTCTAACCAACTTCTCCACTCAGATCACCAACCTCAACATCAAGATCAAGCAGTTGGAGAAAGGCAAAGCAAGTACGAGTGGTCAGAACAGTCTTCCGGGAAAGTGTGAGCAAAATCCCAAGGAGTATGCCAATGCTATAACGCTGAGAAGTGGCAAAGAACTCGAACCTCCGGTCTCTACCAAGAACAACGAGGACGTTGTAATTCAAGAGGGGGAGGGTAAACCTTTGGCTGATGGTGATGAGATAAACTTTGACCACGTTTGGATCCAAGGGCCGAGGACAGGAGATAAGGCGGTAGCTGAGAAGAAAGCTGAGCTAACCACCAAGGAGAAGAATGACTACGTGCCCCCACCTTACGTACTGAAGTTGCCATTTCCCGGTCGTTTCAAAAAGCAGCTTATAGAGAAGCACCGGATCTTGTTTGAGAAGCACCTAAAAGACGTGGAAATCAAGCTGCCTCTTGTAGACTGTCTCGTTATGATGCCCAAGTGCGCCAAGTTTTTCAAGGACACCCTTGTGAAGAAGAACAAAGAAAGCAAAGAGGTACTTGTACTAAGTGAAGAGTGTAGTGCGGTTATTCATAAGGAGATAGTGCCTAAGAAGCTGGGAGATCCTGGAAGCTTCACTATACCCTGTGCTTTGGGTCCTCTAGAGTTCAAAAGTTGCTTGTGTGATCTCGGAGCTAGCATATAATTGATGCCTCACTCCGTGGCTAAGAAGCTTGGTTTTACTCGGTTTAAAGACTGTCCGATCTCATTGGTGCTGGCTGATAGAAGCGTGAGGTTACCAGTGGGGCTTCTTGAAGACTTACCGGTACGAATCAGTGGTGTAAACGTACCTACAGACTTTGTAGTGTTGGAGATGGACGAGGAACCTAAAGACCCACTTATCTTAGGGAGACCGTTCCTTGCAACCGCCGGGGCTATAATAGATGTGAAGAATGGGAAGATTGCCTTGCATTTGGAGAAGGAGATCAGGCAAGACTTTGACATCAACAAGGTTCTAAAGAAGCTGACCATTGAAGGACAAGCTTTCTATATTGAAACGATGGATGCATTGGCGGATGAGTTGCTGGAAGAGCTAGCTCTAGAAGACCATTTAAAGCTAGCACTCACTAAGGAGCCAGGGGAGTTCGGCTATGTGGACCAGAGAACCCAAGAGTACGTAAACCTGCTGGATTCGAGGAGGATTATCAAGAATGAAGAAGGTTGCTGCCTAGAGATCGATCCCGAGATCGATGCTATCACTCGATCCAGGGGACAGATCGACAAGTCAATCGAGAACACAACTCGATCCGGCGGAACAATCGACGGACAGATCGAGAAGGATGCTCGTTCAGGAAAAACAATCGAGTCGACGATCGAGAGAGATCTCCCGATCATTTTGGAGTCCAATCAAGAGATCGACTCAGCGCCTTGATCCCGTACTCGATCCATATTAAATCGAGTAAGTGAATCGAGTGAAATGGCTCGATCTAGACGACATCGAGAGGAAAATCGACCGGAGGACTTGATCTCAGAAGGGATAGCGATGGAGGAAAGCAGTCTGAAGGGCCATGCCTCGAGTTCAAGGGAGAGTTCCAAGGAAGAAAGCAACAACAACAGCCACGAGGATGACTGGAGTGATCTGTTAGCCCCAAAGGTGGACCTAAAGGAGCTCCCAAAAGGGCTAAGGTATGCTTTCTTAGGGCCTAATGACACCTATCCCGTGATAGTGAACGAAAACCTCAGTGATGATGAGTTGCACTCGCTCTTGACTGAGCTGAGAAGTATAGGAAGGCCATTGGGTACTCTTTAAGTGACATCAAGGGCCTTTCTCCAATGCTATGCACTCATAGAATTCACTTGGATAATGAGAACGCCACTTCTGTAGAACATCAAAGGCGTTTGAATCCTAACTTGAAAGAGGTTGTTAAGAAGGAAATCCTAAAGCTTTTAGAGGCTGACGTGATCTATCCCATAAGTGACAGCACGTGGGTTTCCCTAGTACACGTGGTGCCTAAGAAGGGAGGGATCACGGTCATAAGGAATGAAAAGGATGAACTTATCCCTACTACGACCATTACTGGTCATAGAATGTGTATTGACTATAGAAAGCTTATCCTTGCGACTAGAAAAGACTATTTTCCCTTTCCTTTTATTGATCAAATGCTTGAGAGGCTTGCAAATCACCTTTACTACTGTTTTGTCGATGGGTATAGTGGTTTCTTTCAAATTCCTATCCACCCAAACGATCAGGAGAAGACGACTTTCACATGTCCCTACGGTACCTTTGCATATCGAAGGATGCCGTTTGGATTATGTAATGCACCGGCTACCTTTCAGCGATGTCTATCTTCTCTGATCTTATAGAGGAGATGGTAGAGGTATTCATGGATGATTTCTCTGTGTATGGTGCGTCCTTTCCTGCTTGTTTGTTGAATCTTTGCAGGGTACTTAAACGTTGTGAAGAGACAAACCTGGTGCTGAACTGGGAGAAATGCCACTTCATGGTCAAGGAAGGGATAGTGCTCGGTCACAAGATTTCAGAGAAGGGTATTGAGGTTGATCAAGCTATGGTGGAGGTCATGATGGGTCTAGAGCCGCCGGTTAATGTTAAAGGGATCAGAAGCTTCTTGGGGCACGCAGGGTTCTACAGGCGTTTCATCAAGGATTTCTCCAAGATTGCACGCCCTCTTACACGGCTGTTGTGCAAGGAAGCTGAGTTTGTATTCGATGAAGAATATTTGAAGGCTTTCGTGACCATCAAGGAAGCCCTTACATCAGCCCCTATAGTCCAAGCACCAGACTGGTCTCTTCCCTTTGAGATCATGTGTGATGCTAGTGACTACGCCGTAGGAGCCGTCCTTGGTCAGAAGAAAGACAAGAAGCTACATGTGATCTATTATGCTTCAAGGACCTTGGATGACACGCAATCACGATACACCACTACGGAGAAGGAACTGCTTGCAGTAGTCTTCGCCTTTGAGAAGTTCAGATCATATCTGGTTGGTTCCAAGGCTATTGTATACACGGATCACGCTGCCCTACGATACATCTACTCGAAGAAAGACACTAAGCCTCGGCTCTTAAGATGGATTCTGTTACTCCAGGAGTTTGACATGGAGATTAAAGACAAGAAAGGAATAGAAAATGGAGTCGCTGACCACCTCTCAAGGCTAAGGACCAACGAGTCTCTCCCTTTAGATGACTCTCTTCCAGAAGAGCAGCTTATGGCGATTACTACTGCTGTTTGTGGGAAGCTAGAAGGAAGGTTTGAGGAAGTGTTGAGTTTTAAGGAGGAGGATCTACCGTGGTATGCTGATGTGGTGAACTATCTAGCGTGTGGTGAGGAGCCAACACATCTCAACAGCTATCACAAGAAGCGGTTTATGAGGGAGGCTAGTGACTACTTTTGGGACGAGCCTTACCTATACAAAAGAGGAGTAGACAGCTTGTACCCGAGATGTGTTACAAAGGAAGAAGTCAGGGACATTCTCTATCATTGCCATGGCTCTTCCTACGGAGGACACTTCGCCTCATTCAAGACTGCCACGAAGGTGTTGCAAGCCGGTTTCTGGTGGCCCTCTATTTTTAAAGATGCACACGAGTTTGTGAAGAGCTGTGAGGCATGTCAGCGAGCAGGGAATATAACCAAGAGGAACGAAATGCCTCAAGTTCCTATCTTCGAGGTTGACGTGTTCGATGCGTGGGGGATTGACTTCATGGGGCCTTTTCCCTCTTCATACGGCAACAAATACATCTTAGTAGCTGTGGATTATATCTCCAAATGGATTGAGGCTGTTGCTTCCCCTACAAATGACTCTAAGGTGGTAATCAAGTTGTTCAAGAGTATAATCTTCCCAAGGTTTGGGGTACCCAAGGTTGTTATAAGTGATGGAGGAAGCCACTTTATAAACAAGGTCTTTGACAGCCTCTTGAGAAAGTATGGGGTTAAGCACAAGGTGGCTACACCGTATCATCCTCAAACAAGCGGTCAAGTGGAGGTCTCCAATAGGCAAATCAAGGCTATCCTAGAGAAGACCGTCGGAGCAACAAGGAAGGATTGGTCAGTGAAGCTGGACGATGCTCTTTGGGCCTACCGTACCGCCTTCAAGACGCCGATTGGTACAACTCCTTTCACTCTACTCTATGGCAAGGGTTGTCACCTCCCGGTTGAGCTGGAACACCGTGCATTGTGGGCTGTAAAGAGGCTGAACTTTGATCTCAAGACGGCTCAGGAGAGGCGCCTTATTCAGCTACACGAACTGGACGAGTTGAGGCTGAATGCTTATGAGAGCTCCCGGATATACAAGGAGCGGACTAAGGAGGCTCATGACAAGAAGCTGGTCGCCAAGGAGCTTAAGGAAGGAGGACTGGTGTTGCTGTACAACTCGAGGCTCAAGCTCTTCCCGGGCAAGCTGAAATCAAGGTGGAGCGGACCGTTCGTGATTCAAGAGGTCTTGCCGTATGGAGCTGTTACTCTGATGGGAAAAAGTGGCAGTGCATTCACCGTCAACGGACACAGAGTCAAGCCCTACTTGGCAGACAGCTTTGACAAGGAGAGTACCTCGGTGCTTCTCCAAGACCCACCATCCGCTTAGACCAAGTAAGGTCTAGCTAAAGACGTTAAAGAAAGCGCACTTGGGGGGCATTCCCATGTTTATCCTGTACATACTTCTGCTTTATTTCCCTTTCAGTTTTATGTTTTTATTTTGCAAGTGTGTAGGAACAGGTATAAGGAGTCTAAGCCTTGACTTTGAGGTCTTACAAAGGCAATAGGGGTTAGAATAAGGCTAGAGATCGAGTGCTAGATCGACTGATCCTGGTTCGATCTTTGCTAGATCGAGTCAGTGAATCGAGAGGAGACAGTCGATCTAGACGAGATCGAGTGACAAGATCGACCTTGATGAATAAGGATCGATCGATCCAAATCGGATCGACCAATCTAATTTCTCTCGGAAAAATCTGTGAAAAACTGATCGATCACTCGACTCGATCCACCAGTCGATCTATGCTAAATCGACCCCTAAATCGAGGACATAGCTCGATCACAAGGACTTAGCCGAGGAGCCAACATCTCAATGATCGAGAGAGCCAATCGATCCAGGACTCGATTCATAGTGAATCGAGTCTCAAATCGAGTAACCCTCTTGATCTAAGCCATTTTGGGCATGAGATCGAGTCCTAGATCGACCAAATGGACTCGATCTCATGCCGAGGTAACAATTTTCTTTCCCTCCTTTACTCCTTTCCCTCCAATTTTTAAATTCAGAACTTGGTCAAGGCAAGCATCTTTGACCAAGAAAGATGTGCCTTGACCAAGACTTTGTCAGAAACCACTTTGACCACCCATTGTTTTGGTTTTGCTAAGTCTTTAAATGTTTCAATCATCCTCTCACCCTCTCATTCCTGTTTTGCTCGAGATTTTTAAACAAAGAGAGTGAGAGTCTTACTTTTTAAGAGCTAGCAAAAGATATTCTAAACCTCTTGCAAAGAATCTTGTTTCAGGAACAATGGCACCAAAGAGAACCAGAGAAGAGCAAGCACAAGAAGGAGAAGGACAAGAAGTGGTTGCTCAAGAGAGGGTCAGGTGGAGCAAAGATGAAAAGAGGGATAAGAAGCGATTGGAGAGGCTCCGGTTTGAACCCACAAAGTTTGTTGATCGAGAGCTTTTGTCTAGGCTCGGGATTCTTGGGGACTTCGATCAACTCCTCAAGAACATTGGCTTGAGGTGTTTGTCACGTATGGATTGCCCAACCATTCCTGAAGTGACAATAGACTTCCTAGCCACCTTGGAGTTCCGGTATGAGAATCCTAGTGCACCCGTCCCTTCTCAAGGCCGCCTCCACTTCAAAGTTGGCCGTCAAGCTTACACACTCTCCATCCCTGAGCTATGCCAAGCCTACGGTCTCAACGCTGATGCACACAAGGTCGAGTTCCCAGCCTTCAAGAAAGCCGACGAGTTTTGGGACCTGATCAGCAATGAAGACTACAAAGCCAACACCGCCAAAATCAAGCGAGTTAGGAGTCCGTTGCTGAGGTATACTATGAAGCTGATTGCCAATACATTCAGTGGAAGGTCTGTTGCTCCTACTGTCACAAAGACGGAGCTGTGCTTCCTCTTCCAAGGTGTGACGCACTTGGTGTCTGATCCGGATGCAAATGAAGAGCCCATAGAAGATGAACTCGGCGATGAGGTGAACTACGTCTGTGTGCTCGCGGCTTCCCTGGTGAAGTACAAGGCTTATGCCTTACGGTGCAAGGCAACCTCCTCCTACATTGGCGGTTTCCTTACTCCTTTGTTTGTGCAAGCCGGTGTGCCCATGCATGACTTTGCTCACGTCCCAAACAGAGCTTTCATGGATTAAGCATACATGAGGAATACTGATAGCTTGGGACGCACGCCAGCAGAAGGGTTCTATGCCTACCTCTTCATAGATGACGAAGACAAGAAGAGAGTATGCATCCTTCCCAACAGGGATGAAACCGAGCTGCTTGGTGTTGGGAACATCGAGTTCTTACCCACGGAGGAAGAATGCTTTGCCCCTTTAGGAGGACCGCCTGCTTCAGCCATTGCCCCACGTCAAAGATCAGAGTCTCCAGGCACGGAAGACGAGATACCCAAAGCTTACACACTTCCCAAGCTGGACTTTGAACCAAGGACAAAAACCGAGAAGTTCCTAGCATCGGTGGTAGAGATTCAAAGGAAGATTAACAAGTGGCAAGGGAAGATGCTGAAGAAGCTTGGGAAGAAATTTAAAGCATTTCAGGGAGGCCAGCCTAAGCCAGCTGCTAGCCAAGAGATACAACAACCCGAGAAGAGAAGGCTCTCAACCGGAGGGATTGTCATCCGCGAGACCCAAGGAGACAACATTCAGCCGGCATGCCATTCTCTACAAGAACCAGCTGACAAAGGCAAAGCAACGATCTCTAGCTCCTCTGGAACATCCTCAAGTTCCAGCCGAGCCTAGACCAGAGGTAAACAACCTTCTTCCATTGTATATAACTGCTCATATCTGTTTCTTGCATTGTGTTTTGATGCTCCTCCGGATGAGTTTGCCACCGGGACGGTGTCAAGCAAGTTTGGGTGAGTACTTGTGTGATTTAATCTTGTGTTCTTTGATCTTATTTTCCTTTGTGCATCCTTGAGTCTTAGGTCATGAAAAATTGGTAAAATTTTTAAATTTTTTTCAAAGATTCATGTAGTTGCATTCATCTTTTTAAAAACATGTTAGGATTGAGTCTAAAGTTTCTCATATCACCTAAGTTGTTTGCATTTTGCATAAGGGGCTAGAATTTCTTAAAAAGGTGTTTTTACTTATGAATCATTTCAATGCCCTAGTTGGTAGTTCTCTTATGCTTTGTTTATGCTTTGAAAGTAAGTTCTAACCATGCTTTGATCACTAGTTAGGATTTTCGTGGCTTGAATTGAACTCTCATGATTTGAAACTCATCCTACTAAGTGAAAACCTTAATTTGAAACTCTAATTATCATTCTTATGCATTTGAAAATGAACACATGGTTTTAAAATATTTAGGCTCTCTTCTTCCTTTTTACCACTCTTTGTGAGCCTAAGTAAAACTCCCTCCTTGAACCTTACCCTCCTTTGAAGCCAAATGTTCTTGTGTGACATCTTTGTGAGGCCTTACTTTCGGTTTGAACTTGGCATAAATTGTTAGGTTTAGGCGACATGATTTGGTTCTCATATTGATTGCTAGCTTTGCATTTTGAAGCTAGGTATTGGTTTAGGATAAGTTTGGGGGATCACTGGGGTTTGCTTTCTTGTCTAATTGTTTCGGTTTCAAAGAGTTTGTTTTTTAAGGAAAGAAATAAGGTTTTAAGTGAAAGGTTTGTTTTTAAAACTAAGTATGCTCTAATTTCAGAAAGTAGCTCTCTCATAATAAATTAAAAAAAAATAAAAATTAAAAAAAAAAGAAATAAAAAGAGCCTAAGTGCCAAATAAAAAAAAAAGAGAAGAAAAAAAAATAATAATAATAAGAGAGCTACTAATAAGAAATTTCTAAGAGCAAAAATATTTTTTCAAAACCTTTTCACTAGCCTAAAAAGTTTAAAAATATCTTTATTTTGAATTAGGGATTGCTAAGTGTGAGAAAAAGGGTAGACTCTTAAGTGGTGAGTGAGGATTAAATTTCTTAAATGAGAGGGGTATAGGATCATTTGATAGTTTACATGGGTAGATGAGAATCTAATCATGTATGCATAAATTGTCTTTACCTTTAGCATTATGCATAAGTTCAAGCCATTTTTGAGAGAAACCCTTGTTATGATTATCAACCCTTTTCAAACGAGATCATTCTATGCTCATAACCATAACCCTTGGCAAATGTGTTTTGCTTTAAAGTGCATAAGTTTGATTCATGGTTCGAATGTTAATGAATGTTAAAGAATGAGTTTCTTTGATTGTTAGGAATAGGAGAGTCATGATTTGAATTTCTTTGTGTGATGAGTATGACTAAGTTCTTTGGAGTATGAGTGTAAGCATAGCATTTTAGAACTGTTAACTAGGACATTGAGATGATCCATTTGAAAGGTACCTTTGCAAAAAGTTTAAAACCCCTTTGATTTTTCTAAAAACCTCTCTTCCTTACTGATACAAACTTAGGAGCTGAAGCTCACATCCCTACCATGAGACAAGCTCCAAGAACAAGATCAGGAACTAAAGACTTAGCTGATGGCTTCAACCAAGCAGTAGAGACGCTGATCACTTCCCAACACTTAGAGGATATCACTACTCAACTAAGTCAACTAAGCATCGCCAAGGAAGCAGCAATGGCAAGGGCTTATCTAGACGAGGAGGGCATTGAGCAAGAAGACCTTCCCAACGAGCAAGCAGGCGGTTTAGACATCACCAACGACCCTCTCATCAAAAGCATAGGTTATACACGTGACTGGCCATTGATTCATGCCAACAAAGGAGTTTCCTTATTCACCATCACGTCAGCTAAGTAAACCGCCTCATTTGGAGCTAAACCAAGGTATGATCCGAATCCTTAATTTCAATATGGTTTAGTTCTATTAATCAATCTTTTCTGTTTTGTTTTCTTGGTTTAGTTTTTATCTCATTTAAACTTTAGTATAAGGCATGTTGGCCACCTTTTATTTACATTTTTTGTTTTAAGGCATTGTTAGCCAAGTAGTTTAACCTAAGGGTTTTGTAATCTGTTTCAAGTCCCCTAGAAGGGCAAAGCTGTTTGGACTGTTTATAAAGTCCCCTCACAGCCGTGTATTCTTTCACCATATCAATAAAGATCGAACTTCTTGGCTAAGTACCAAACTCTTGTTCTCTAAAGCTTTGTGTGATTCATTGCTTGAGAGTTCTTTGTCTTATCAAGGCTTAGATCCATAAAGCCTTGTGGCGACTTTCGTTCCATCCTTCTATTCATCTCATCCTTTAGTTCTTACAAATAGAGTGGCACAACTCTTTGTTTGAGCTCCATCTCGATCCCCTTCCTTCCATAGTCCATCCACTGATTGCAAGCCGAAAGAGTTGAACAACCAGCGGCCCAATCCCATCATCCCTACACGGGTATCTGTTGGTAGGCGTGTGTCATCTGGTATCAGAGCCGAAAGGCTCCATAAACAGGTGTACTCTATCCCTTTTTGCATCGTTTGCTCCCTAGCCTTGTTTGGTTCATTAGTTGTTCATTCATCATTTTTCAAAAAAAAAATATAAGAAGTTCATTATTTTCATTGTTTAATCCTATTTTAAAAACCATAAAACCCTAAAAGAAGTTTTCTATCTTGCATTTTCGCCTTATTTCATATCTTACAAAAAAAAAAAATCATAAAAACTTTTTCATCAATTAAAGTGCATATTCGGTTTAAGCACTCTTTCCATAAACGGTCCTTTTGCATTTAGTTCTTACTTGTTTAGGATTATTGCATATTGACTTGCTGTGTGAGGTTATTGCTATTGATTAGGTCGGATTCTAGTAGTAAGGCATTAGGACTATAGCTCATAAGCTGTGTTTTAGTTGACTTTTATTAGAACCCCTTTAAGCACTTGTTCTTTGAAATTTTGTAGGTACTAAGATGGGAGAAGCCGATCAAGCTGATGTTATGAGGCAGATGCTCGAGTCTATTCAAGGCATCAGTGCTAGGATGAATCAGTTGGAGCAGCGCCTGCCACCACCACCTCCCGCCGGAGCTCCCAATGGCCCTAGAAACCGAGAGGGGACTCCCTTAACACAAGGGGGAAGTGAAACTAACGATGACATGCCGAGTTTGGAGGAAGACAATCCCAACCCGAGGCAAAGGAGGTACCATGATCGTCCTAGAAGAGGGAGAGGCCGAGAAGATGATCAACCGTGGCTTGGAGGAAAGGATATCAAGCTTACAGCCCCCATATTCGCTGGAAGAGTCAACCCCGAGGCATATGTGGATTGGGAGAGAAGAATGGAGTATATCTTCGACTACTACCAGTACCATGATGCCAAGAAGGTCTCCTTAGCAGCTGCACAACTCACCGAGAATGCTCTTGCCTGGTGGGACAGAGAAGTTTCGGAGAGAAGGAGACATAGACACGACCAGATCACCACTTGGGCAGAGATGCGATACCACTTGAGGAAGAGATATGTTCCTTCCTACTACCACCGAGACCTACAGAAGAAGTTCAGAAAGCTCACACAGGGTACTAGATCCGTTGAGGAGTACTTTGAGGAGTTTGAACTACTCAAAAACCGCTTGGAGACCAACGAGACAGAAGAAACCCTCATGGCGCAGTTCATTGATGGGTTACATGACCGGATAGCAAGAAAGGTGGAGAGGACTACTTACCGAGATCTTGATGAGCTCCTACACTTGGCTGTACAAGCCGAGCAGCACATCAAGAGGAAGTCAGCCTCTACTGCTAGAGCTAAGCCCACTTGGAGTTCACAGCCGAGGGCCTTTGATAGAGACAAAGCACCAGAAGCAGCTTCCAAGTACAAGAAGCCGGTTGTAGAGACGTCTAAGGCAGCTGCTGGCGTGTCAAGCAAGCCCCCAAAACCAGCGAGCTAGAGATGTTACATGCTTCAAGTGCCAAGGAAGAGGCCATTACGCTAGGGAATGTCCAAATCAACGGGTGATGCTACTCAAGGAGGATGGCGAGTATGAATCCCAAGATGAAGCCGAGGCCAAGTTTGATGAATCAGAGGAAGAAGTGACTGATTTTCCTGACGAGGGAGAGCTACTAGTGACCCGGAGAGTTCTCAGTGCCATGTTTGATCCAGAAACCATTCAGAGAGAGAACATCTTCCATACACGCTGTACCGTGAACACCAAGGTATGTAGTCTCATTATAGATGGTGGTTCGTGTACTAACGTGGCTAGTAAGTATCTTGTAGATAAGCTAGGTCTCAAGAAGACAAAGCACCTGAGGCCCTACAGACTCAAATGGCTGAATGACGAGACAGAACTAAAGATAGGAGAGCAAGTGTTAGTACCATTCAGCATTGGCCAGTACGAGGATCAGGTTTTATGTGACGTAGTTCCCATGCAAGCAGGCCACATTCTGCTTGGTAGACCATGGCAGTTTGACAAGGAGACGATACACAATGGCCGTACCAACTTCTACAGCTTCTCTCACAACAAGAAGAACCATAACCTTTCTCCACTTACACCCCAAGAAGTCTTTAATCTCCAAAAGGCTATGGACAAAGGGGCTAAGGTAAGTAAAACTAGCCTCTATGTTACTCCTAGTAATGTTTTAAAGGCTTTAGAATCCAAAACGCAGGTGCTACTAATGATCTTTAGAGAAGGGTTGTTTTCAGGTCAAGAGGAGACTGTTTTACCCGCCGAGATGAATGAGCTTTTGGAGAAGTTCAAAGATGTCTTCCTTGAGGAGATACCAGCTGGTTTACCACCCATCCGAGGCATTGAGCACCAGATAGACCTTATACCCGGAGCACCTTTACCCAACCGGCCAGCTTATAGAGCTAACCCGGAGGAAGCAAAGGAGCTAGAAGCACAAGTTCAGGAGCTTATGTCCAAAGGATACATCCGGGAAAGCTTAAGTCCTTGCGCTGTACCGGTCTTGTTAGTGCCAAAGAAGGACGGATCATGGAGGATGTGTGTAGACTGCCGAGCCATAAACAACATCACCATCAAGTATAGGCACCCCATTCCCCGGTTAGATGACATGCTGGATGAGTTGAGTGGAGCTACCATATTTTCAAAGGTTGATCTCAAGAGTGGCTACCACCAAGTCAGAATGAAGGAGGGAGACGAATGGAAGACAGCATTCAAGACCAAGAGAGGGTTATATGAGTGGCTGGTCATGCCTTTCGATCTCACCAATGCACCAAGCACCTTTATGAGGCTCATGAACCACGTACTGCGGGCATACATCTGTAAGTCAGTAGTTGTGTATTTTGATGACATTCTGATCTATAGCTCTAGCTTAGATGATCATCTTAAACACATTGAGCAGGTGCTAGAAACCTTAAGGTTAGAGGGCTTATATGCAAACCTAAAGAAATGTACCTTTTGCACTGATCAGTTAGTGTTTTTAGGCTTTGTAGTAAGTTCACAGGGGCTAAAGGTGGATGAAGAGAAGATCAAGGCAATTCAGGAGTGGCCAACCCCTTCCACCATTGGTCATGTCCGGAGCTTCCACGGTCTAGCCAGCTTCTATAGGCGATTCGTGAAGGATTTCAGTACCATAGCCGCCCCCTTAACCTCGGAGATCAAGAAAAATGTAGCATTCTCATGGGGAGAGGCACAGGAGCTAGCATTTCAAAGGCTTAAGGATAGCCTTACACAGGCGCCTGTTTTGGCATTACCTAACTTTAACCAAATGTTTGAAGTTGAATGTGATGCATCAGGGACAGGAATCGGAGCTGTTCTTACTCAAGGAGGGAGACACGTGGCTTTCTTCAGTGAAAAGCTCAATGGAGCAACTCTTAACTACCCTACCTATGACAAAGAACTATATGCTCTAGTAAGATCTCTTGAAACTTGGCAGCATTACCTTTTATCTAAAGAGTTTGTTATTCATACAGATCATGAGACTCTCAAGTACTTGAGAGGCCAAACTACTTTGAAGAAGAGGCATGCTAGATGGCTTGAGTTCATAGAGACATTTCCCTATGTAATCAAATACAAGAAGGGAAAGGAGAATGTTGTAGCGGATGCTTTATCAAGGAGACACGCCCTCATCTCAATAATGGAGGCTAAGATCATGGGGTTTGAGCATCTCAAGCAACTATACGGAGAGGACCCTGACTTCAAGGAGCTTTATAGCCAGTGTAGCCGAGGAGTGTTTGGTTCTTTTTACAGGCATGATGACTTTCTATTCAAGGACCGCCGGCTATGCTTACCTCAAAGCTCGGTTAGGGAACTCATCATAAGGGAGGCACACGGTGGAGGCCTCATGGGCCATTTTGGGATGGACAAGACACTTAGCATCGTCAAGGAGCACTTCTTTTGGCCTCACCTTAGACGTGACGTTGAGAGGTTCTGCTCCAAGTGCATCACTTGCTTGAAAGCAAAATCCAGGTTGCATCCCCACGGCTTATACATTCTTTTACCTATACCTGACCTACCATGGGTAGACATTTCTATGGATTTTGTTTTAGGCTTACCAAAGATCAGAAACAAGGATTCAGTCTTTGTAGTGGTGGACCGTTTCTCTAAAATGGCGCATTTCATCCCATGTGCCAAGACTAATGATGCTACTCAGATTGCTGATTTGTTCTTTAAGGTGGTGGTGAGGATTCATGGACTTCCAAGAACCATTGTTTCTGACCGAGACACCAAGTTCTTGAGCCACTTTTGGAGAACCGTGTGGAGGAAGCTGGGAACTAAGCTTCTCTTCTCAACAACTTGTCACCCCCAAACCGATGGACAGACTGAAGCAGTCAGCCGTACACTCTCCACCCTCTTAAGGGCTACGGTTGGTAAAAATTTAAATAATTGGCTAGACTGTTTACCTTTCATTGAGTTTGCTTATAATAGAGTCCCCCACTCGGCTACTAAGCTTTCACCCTTTGAGATTGTCTATGGTTTTAGACCCATTGCTCCTTTAGATCTTACTCCTTTACCACCGGTGCAACAAGTGAGTCAAGATGGAGTTAGTAAGGCCGAGCTGATGAAGACTATGTTCAAGAAGGTCAAGGAGAAAATAGACAAGAGGAATGAGCACTACAAGAAGAATGCTGATAAGGGTCGCCGAGAAGTCACCTTTGAACCAGGCGATTGGGTGTGGCTGCACATGAGAACCGAGAGGTTTCCAGTTCAGAGGAAGTCTAAGCTGTTACCGAGAGGAGATGGCCCATTCAAAGTCCTCAAGAAGATCAATGACAATGCATATCAGATTGAACTTCCAGGTGAGTTTAACATTTCTAATACTTTCAATGTATCTGACTTGCTGCCGTTTGATGTAGGTGAATTAGTTATGAGGACAGAACCTTTCCAAGGGGGAGAGGATGATACAAACTTAGGAGCTGAAGCTGACATCCCTACCATGAGACAAGCTCCAAGAACAAGATCAGGAACTAAAGACTTAGCTGATGGCTTCAACCAAGCAGTAGAGACGCTGATCACTTCCCAACACTTAGAGGATATCACTACTCAACTAAGTCAACTAAGCATCGCCAAGGAAGCAGCAATGGCAAGGGCTTATCTAGACGAGGAGGGCATTGAGCAAGAAGACCTTCCCAACGAGCAAGCAGGCGGTTTAGACATCACCAACGACCCTCTCATCAAAAGCATAGGTTATACACGTGACTGGCCATTGATTCATGCCAACAAAGGAGTTTCCTTATTCACCATCACATCAGCTAAGTAAACCGCCTCATTTGGAGCTAAACCAAGGTATGATCCGAATCCATAATTTCAATATGGTTTAGTTCTACTAATCAATCTTTTCTGTTTTGTTTTCTTGGTTTAGTTTTTATCTCATTTAAACTTTAGTATAAGGCATGTTGGCCACCTTTTATTTACATTTTTTGTTTTAAGGCATTGTTAGCCAAGTAGTTTAACCTAAGGGTTTTGTAATCTGTTTCAAGTCCCCTAGAAGGGCAAAGCTGTTTGGACTGTTTATAAAGTCCCCTCACAGCCGTGTATTCTTTCACCATATCAATAAAGATCGAACTTCTTGGCTAAGTACCAAACTCTTGTTCTCTAAAGCTTTGTGTGATTCATTGCTTGAGAGTTCTTTGTCTTATCAAGGCTTTGATCCATAAAGCCTTGTGGCGACTTTCGTTCCATCCTTCTATTCTTCTCATCCTTTAGTTCTTACAAATAGAGTGGCACAACTCTTTGTTTGAGCTCCATCTCGATCCCCTTCCTTCCATAGTCCATCCACTGATTGCAAGCCGAAAGAGTTGAACAACCAGCGGCCCAATCCCATCATCCCTACACGGTTATCTGTTGGTAGGCGTGTGTCACTTACTTGCTTTTTGTTGCTTGAGGGCAAGCGAGAAGTAAGTTTGAGGGAGTTGATGTTATTGCATATTGCATACATTTTGCATACTCATTAGTTAGTTTTTCATGCATTTGTATCATGTTTTAGGTTAGATTGCATCACTTAGGGTCCTAGAGCATTCTTGCATCAGCATATGCATTTTCCTTGCATTTTGCATCACATTCAGGTTGTTTCTGGCTGCTTTGGAGTCATGGAGGTTCGTGGGCGTGTGGAGGCTGATGTAGCAGTTCGTGGGAGCTCGGAAATATGCTAAGAACCAGTGATCGAGCAGCAGATCGAGAATGGCCGGTCGATCCAGGAGTTGATCGACCAGAAGATCGAGCCAACTAGGCGATCCAAGGAGAATGATCGAGATGGAGATCGAGTGAAGCAATCGATCAATCGGTACGGACGTAAATGACGCCATGCAGAGCGAGAGCCAGATCGAGTACACCACTCGATCCACCCGAAGATCGATACCGAGATCGGATGCAACACTCGATTCGCCGAAGAAGATCGAGACCCGGATCGAGCCGAAGACACGATGCCCGGATGTGATCGAGAGAACCACTCGATCCAGTGGTCGATTTCTGTCCTTTCAACCGTTTTTGGCTGTTAGCGAAGTGGGGACCATTGGATTGTTTGGGCATTTTAGGCAAGGCGGCGAGATGCTTTTTCGATAACTTTTAGATTTCTTAGGTTTTTTTTGAAGTTTTCTCTCTCGTTTAGCGAAGAACACCATTGTTGAACCAGTTTTTCTTTTGAAGCTTTTGTATTCGAATTTTTATCTTTTAATCCAGTTTTCCTTTCATGAATATC
Source organism: Thlaspi arvense (assembly GCA_911865555.2). NCBI lineage: Eukaryota > Viridiplantae > Streptophyta > Magnoliopsida > Brassicales > Brassicaceae > Thlaspi > Thlaspi arvense. The sequence goes on from OU466860.2 coordinate 28,267,364, forward strand.
GTCTCGTTTCTTCTGCTTTGCTTGATTTACTCTATGTGTAGCGAGTAGTTTACTTTGGGTTTGGGGTTGAGAGGATTAAGGGGTAGAATAGGTTCGATCTTGGTTTGTTTTCTAAACGTTTTAAAGGCTATCTCTTCTAAGGTGTTGAAAGCTTAATACTTGAAGACTCTCACGCCAAGAGCTTCATGATCTGAGAGGTTCCTTACCTTGACAGGATCCAGGAGCCTCGGAAGATCACACCTTAGAGACTAGTTATCCCTTCCCAAAAGCCATGGAAGTTTGGGGGACTAGTTAAGCCATCTACTTGAAATCTGTTTTTCTTTCCTTTCGACCTCTCTTTCCACCAAAAGCCATGGGTTTGGAGGAGAGGATGAAAGAGTGATCTATACCGAAAGCCACGGATAGATCTTGTTTCGTTTTCAAGGCTTAGAGATCCTCACTAAGTGAGTCGATCTAAAGTTTCAAACCCAAGATCGATCCTTTGAAAACCCTTACATGAATCTCAACCCTAGACCCCTTCTTTTAGAATTTTTAAGTCTTATTTCGTTTTTCGCTTGTTCCCTGATAGCATCCTGGTCATTAGATTTGTTGTTCTTACGGTTTTAGACGAGATCGATCGTTACTGCTTGATCTAGTGGTGGATCTTGTGGTCGATCCACTAGTCGATTTTTAACAATTCGAAGCTCTTTCCTTTAATTAATCTGTTTGTTTCTCGTGGTAGTTTCTTCCTTTCTAGTATTTTTAAAATAGGTTTCGCTCTGTTCAGGATGCTGCATCTAGTTCTTAGTTAATTTCTCATAAACTGTCTCATTCTGTTTAGATTTGCCTAGTACCTTGCATTCTTTGTGCATTCTCTGGCTCCTAGAAGTGGATTGACACTCTCCTGCTTGCCTTACTACAACATTGCATACATTAGAGTTTTGATAACCTCTCTGCTGCATAAAACCTGCTTGAAAGTTAGTTTATCATGACGTTCGAGGTCATCGACCGACCTGTGATTAATAATGCCATCCTGGGAACACCCTGGCTGAACGCCATGCGAGCCGTCCCATCTCCCTACCTCCAGTCCATCAAAATGCCAATCAGAGGCCGTATCTTCACCATCCGTGGTGATCAGACAGTATCTCAGCATTTTTACACCGACAAACAGCGCATCCGCAAGGCATCAACGTTCGTGATCCACAGATAGTTCACCACGAGAAGCTGAAGAGCAACCTCATTGTTCAAGTCAACATCGACGTCACTCACCCTGAGCGTTGCGTCGGCATCGGCACGGAGCTACTGCCAAGTATGCAGGACGAGCTGATCACCTTTCTCTAAGAGAATGTTGGAATATTCGCATGGTCAATTGCCGATATGAAAGTCATCAGCCCTCAAATCACCGACCATGATTAGGCCCCGAACGGACACAAGCTGTTCACGATGAGGTGGATAAGCTGCTGAATGCCGGATCAATCGCCGAAGTCAAGTACCCGGTGGTAGTCAAGAAGAAGAACGGGAAGTGGCGAGTCTGTGTAGATTTCACAGACCTCAACAAAGCTTGCCCGAAGGACAGTTTCGAGGCAACTGTGGGCAACAAACTCCTCTCCTTCATGGATGCGTTCTCCGGATACAACCAGATTCTCATGAATCTGGACGATAGTGAGAAGATTGCATTCATCACAGATCGAGGAACTTATTGCTACAAGGTCATGCCGTTTGCTATGAAAAACGCAGGAGCCACTTATCAGTGCCTCGTCAACAAGATGTTTGCCGATCAGCTCGGGAAGATGATGGAAGTGTACATAGACAATATGCTCGTCAAATCGGCTAAAGCAGCCGACCACATCATTCATCTCCACGAGTGCTTTATGATATTGTACCAGTACGGTATGAAGCTCAACTCCGCGAAATGCACCTCCGCTGTCACATCGGGAGAATTCTTAGGCTACTTGGTCACGCAGCGGGGGATGGAAGCCAATACCAAATAGATCTCCGTGATCTTGGAACTACCTTCACCAAGGAATACTTGCGAAGTTCAGTGCCTGACAGGGAGGATAGCCGTGCTGAATTGATTCATATCTCGGTCCACGGACAAGTGTCTTCCCTTCTAACAGCTTCTACGAGGCAACAAACGGTTCGAGTGGGATGAAAATTGTGAAGAAGCGTTCCTGCAACTTAAGACGTATCTCTCAACACCCCCGATCCTGGCCAAACCTGAACACGGCGACACCTTGCTACTTTACATTGCGGTTTCCAGTGCGGCAATCAGCGGCGTCTTGGTTCGAGAGGACCGTGGAGAGCAGAAGCCGATCTTCTACTTCAGCAAAACTTTGGACGGTCCTAACACTCGTTATCCGACCTTAGAGAAGTCACCTACGCGGTCGTTGTCGCTTCGAGGAAGTTACGTCCTTATTTCCAATCACACTCTATAGCCGTCCTGACTAGCCAACCCCTTCAGTCGATCTTACACAGCCCGACACAATCCGGACGCATGGTCAAGTAGGCCATCGAGCTATCTGAGTTCGATATCGAATATCGAACACGAAGTTCTGCAAAATCCCAAGTTTTTGCAGACTTTCTGATCGAACTATCACCTGGACTCTTGAATTCCGACTCAACAAATTCAGAAACGTGGACACTGCACGTCGATGGAGCATCATCCCGATTAGGAGCTGGAATCAGCATTCTTTTGGAATCCCCCACTGGAGAACTTCTCGAGCAATGTTTCTGCTTGGAGTTTAGCGCATCTAACAACAAGGCCGAATTCCGAAGCACTGATCGGAGGCTTTCGTCTAGCTCGAGGAATGAATATCAAACACATCAGGGCATTCAGCGATTCATAGCTCGTCGCCAAGCAGTTCAGTGGAGAGTACGATGCGAAAGACGAACGAATGGACGCCTACCTAAAGTTGGTAAAGCTGTTAACAACAGAGTTCACGACCTTTGAGCTACATCAGATCGACCGATCTGCCAACACTGGTGCTGACGCTTTGGCTGCTATAGCATCGAAAAAAAGACTCGGCCTTTCGACGAATTATCCCGGTCTAAGGGTTCACCCAACCCAGCATAGCCCTGACCCAGGAGGATTTCCAGATCTGATATCATTGCATATTGCATACATTCTGCATACTCATTAAGTAGTTTTTCATGCATTTGTATCATGTTTTAGGCTAGATTGCATCACTTAGGGTCCTAGAGCATTCTTGCATCAGCATATGCATTTTCTCTGCATTTTGCATCCATTCCAGGTTGTTTCTGGTTGCTTTGGAGACACGGAGGTTCGTGGAGGTGTGGAGGCCGATGTAGCAGTTCATGGAAGCTCGGGAGTGTGCTAAGGACCAGTGACCGAGGAGCAGATCGAGCATGGCCGGTCGATCTAGGAGTTGATCGACCAGAAGATCGAGCCAACTAGGCGATCCAAGGATAATGATCGAGATGGAGATCGAGTGAAGCAATCGATGTATCGGTACGGACGTAAATGACGCCATGCAGAGCGAGAGCCGGATCGAGTACACCACTCGATCCTCCCAAAGATCGATACCGAGATCGAATGCAGCACTCGATTCACCGAAGAAGATCGAGACCCGGATCGAGCCGAAGACACGATGGCCGGATATGATCGAGAGAACAACTCGATCCAATGGTCGATCTCTGTCCTTTCAACCGTTTTTGGCTGTTAGCGAAGGGGGGACCATTGGACTGTTTTGACATATTAGGCAAGGCAGCGAATGCTTTTTGGAGAACTTTTAGATTTTCTAACTTTTTTCCTTCAAGTTTTCTCTCTCGTTTTCGGAAGAACACCATTTGTTGAACCAGTTTTCTTTTCAAGCTTTTGTATTCTCGAATCTTATCGTTTAATCTAGTCGTTGTTTCATGTTCATCGTTTCATTTCTTCCACCCTGCTTGATTTACTTTATGTGTAGTGAGTAGTTTACTTTGGGTTAGGGGTTAAGAGGATTAAGGGGTAGAAAAGGTTCGATCTTGGTTTGTTTTCTAAACGTTTTTAAGGCTATCTCTTCTAAGGTGTTGAAAGCTTAATGCTTGAAGACTCTCACGCCAAGAGCTTCATGATCTGAGAGGTCCCTTACCTTGACAGGATCCAGGGGCCTCGGAAGATCTCACCTTAGAGACTAGTTACCCCTTCCCAAAAGCCATGGAAGTTTGGGGGACTAGTTAAGCCATTGTTCGAAATCTGTTTTCCTTGCCTTTCGACTTCTCTTTCCACCAAAAGCCATGGGCTTGGAGGAGAGGATGAAACAGCGATCTATACTGAAAGCCACTGATAGATCTTGTTTTGTTTTCGAGGCTTAGAGATCCTCACCAAGTTAGTCGATCCAAAGTTTCAAACCCAAGATCGTTCCTTGAAATCCCTTATATGAATCTCAACCCTAAAGCCCTCTCTTCTAGCATATTTACGTCTCATATTGCCTTTAGCTTGTTACCTGATAGCATCCTGGTCTTTAGATTCATTGTTCTTACGGTTTTAGACGAGATCGATCGTTTCTGCTCGATCTAGTGGTCGATCTTGTGGTCGATCCACTAGTCGAATTTTAACAATTCGAAGCTCTACCCTTTAGTTTACCTGTTTGTTCCTCGTGGTAACTGCTTACTTTCTAGTATTTTTAAAATATGTTTCACTCCGTTTAGGTTGCTGCATCTAGTTTTTAGATTATTTCTCATAAACTGTCTCATTTGCTTAGATTTGTCTTAGACCTTGCATTCTCTGTGAATTCTCTATCATCTAGAAGTGGTTTGACACTATCCTGCTTGCCTTACTACAACATTGCTTGCATTAGAGTTTTGATAGCCTCTCTGCTGCATTAGACCGTAAGAAAAACGCTTATCAAATGGCGCCGTTGCCATTCTAGGTTGCTTAGAGAACATAGAGATTTGGGTCTTAGCAAAGACTAAGTCTTTACCTTTTTCAAGTTACTAATCCTACTACTCTAAACCGTGTGTTTTCAGGTACATGAATCTTCGTTCACGGGGAGACAACAATCTTCTACAACCCTTGGACAACATTCATCAGCTTGGCCACTCACGGCAAAGAAGAGTCAGAGATCAAACAAGAGCCTTTGAGGAGATTGTTCAGCAAGGTCTGGTTAACTTTGAAGACATGGCTGCACACGAGCATCCAGAAGGACCACCTCCAGCAGGACGGGGCAATGGAAACCCCCAACACGCGGCTAGACCTCCGAGGATCATAGGAGCCGGAGATGCTCCCAATACCCACCACAATAGGTTTGGGATCACTCCTCCTCCGGTACAAAACAATAACTTTGAGATCAAGCCGGGGTTCATATCTATGGTGCAAAACAACAAGTTCCACGGCTTAGCAATGGAAGACCCCTTGGAGCACTTGGACAATTTCGAGCAAGTGTGTGGAATGATTAAGATCAACGGTATATCAGAAGATGCCTTCAAGCTTCGTCTCTTCCCCTTTTCACTCGGAGACAAAGCTAGACATTGGGAGAAGACCCTCCCACAAGGCACCATCACATCATGGGCTGAATGTAAGAAGGCTTTCCTCTCAAAGTTCTTCTCAAGCACCAGGACTGCTCGGTTGAGAAGCGAAATCAGCGGTTTCACTCAAAGGAACAACGAGACATTCAATGAGGCTATGGAGCGTTTCAAAGATTACACGATCCAATGCCCTCATCACGGGTTCAGTGAGGAGACTCTACTCAGTACCATATACCGTGGGGCTTCACCAAAGATCCGGTTGTTGCTTGATACAGCTAGCAAAGAGAACTTCCTCGGTCAGGAAGTAGAAGAGGGTATGGAGCTAATAGAGAACCTGGCGTTGAGTGATGGAAACTATGCTGAGGATTATGACCGAGCACCGAGGGGATCAGAATTAGAGTCTCACAAGAAGGAGCTCAAATCGTTGCATGAGATGATTGACAAGTTGGTTTTAGCTAACCAGAAGCATGTTCACTTCGTTGGTGAAGCTGATGAAAACTAAGAGGAGTTAGAGCTAAGCCAAGAAGAAGCCAATTGGGTGGCTGGACAAAACAACTACAAGTCTCAAGGCTACAACCAAGGCTACCAGAACAACAACCTCTCTTACCGAAACACCAATGTAGCCAACCCTAAAGATCAAGTGTACCCTGCTCAACAAGCTAAGCCTTTCATCCCTTACAACAAAGGTTTTCAACCGAGCAGTGGTTTCCAAGGTCAAGGGCAAGGCAATTTCCAAGGTCAAGGGCAACTACAACAAAACAAGGGTTATACTACCAACTACCCTCCGGGCTTTGCACCTCAACAGCAACAACAACCGATGCAACAACAAGTTGATCCGGTTCAAGCAATGTTCCAACAGCTAATACAAGGGCAAGCTTCTACAAATCAGAAGTTCGCTGAAATGAAAACTCGGCTAGATTCATCCTTAACCGACTTCTCCACTCAAATCACAAACCTCAACAACAAAATAAAGCAGCTGGAGAAGGGCAAGGCAAGCACGAGTGGACAGAACAGCCTCCCGGGAAAGTGTGAGCAAAACCCCAAGGAGTATGCCAATGCTATTACGTTACGAAGTGGCAAAGAGCTTGAGCCTCCGGTCTCTACCAAGAACAACGAGGACGTTGTACTTCAAGAGGGGGAGGGTAAACTTTCAGCTGATAATGAGGAGATAAACTTTGACAACGTATGGATCCAAGGACCAAGAAGAGGTGACAAGGCATTCATTGAGAAAAAGGCTGAGAAAACCACCAAGGAAAAGGATGACTACGTGCCCCCACCTTACGTACCAAAGTTGCCATTCCCCGGTCGTTTCAAAAAGCAGTTAATAGAGAAGCACCGGATCATGTTTGAGAAGCACTTGAGAGACGTGGAAATAAAGTTGCCTCTTGTAGACTGTCTCGCTATGATGCCCAAGTGCGCCAAGTTTTTCAAGGACACCCTTGTGAAGAAGAACAAAGAAAGCAAAGAGGTGCTTGTACTAAGCGAAGAGTGTAGCGCGGTTATTCATAAAGAGATAGTGCCTAAGAAGCTGGGAGATCCGGGAAGCTTCACCATACCTTGTGCTTTAGGTCCTCTAGAGTTCAAGAGTTGCTTGTGTGATCTCGGAGCTAGCATAAACTTGATGCCTCACTCCGTGGCTAAGAAGCTTGGTTTCACTCGGTTTAAGGAATGTCGGATCTCATTGGTGCTGGCTGATAGGAGCGTGAGATTACCGGTAGGGCTGCTCGAAGACTTACCGGTGCGAATCAGTGGTGTGAATGTACCTACAGAATTTGTAGTGCTGGAGATGGACGAGGAGCCGAAAGACCCACTCATCTTAGGGAGACCATTCCTCGCAACCGCCGGAGCCATAATAGACATGAAGAATGGGAAGATTGCCTTGCATTTGGGGAAAGAGATCAGGCTAGACTTTGACATCAACAAGGTTCTAAAGAAGCCGACCATTGAAGGACAAGCTTTCTATATCGAAACGATGGATGCCTTGGCGGATGAGTTGCTGGAAGAGCTAGCTTTAGAAGACCATTTGAAGCTAGCACTCACTAAGGAGCCAGGAGAGTTTGGCTATGTGGACCAAAGGACCCAAAAGTAGGTGAACCTGCTAGATTCGAGGAGAATCATCAAGAATGAAGAAGGATGTTGCCTAGAAATCGACCCCGAGATCGACGCTATCACTCGATCCAGGAGTCAGATCGACATGCCAATTGAGAACCCAACTCGATCCGGTGCAACAATCGACCAACAGATCGAGAATGATGCTCGATCAGAAGAAACAACCGAGTTGACGATCGAGAAAGACCTCCCGATCATTTTGGAGTCCAATCAAGAGATCGACTCAACGTCTCGATCCTTTACTCGATCCACATCAAAACGAGTAAGTGAATCGAGTGAAATGGCTCGATCTAGACGACATCGAGAGGAGAATCGACCGGAGGACTCGATCACAGAAGGGATAGCGATAGAGGAAAGCAGTCTGAAGGGCCATGCCTCGAGTTCAAAGGAGAGTTCCAAGAAGGAGAACAACAACAACAGCCACGAGGATGACTGGAGTGAGCTGTTAGCCCCAAAGGTGGACCTTAAGGAGCTCCCAAAAGGGCTAAGGTATGCTTTCTTGGGACCTAATGACACCTATCCCGTGATAGTAAACGAAAACCTTAGTGATGATGAGTTGCACTCGCTCTTAACTGAGCTGAGAAAGTATAGGAAGGCCATTGGGTACTCTTTAAGTGACATCAAAGGCCTTTCACCAATGCTTTGCACTCATAGGATTCACTTGGATAATGAGAACGCCACTTCTGTAGAACATCAAAGGCGTTTGAATCCTAACTTGAAAGAGGTTGTTAAGAAGGAAATCCTTAAGCTTTTAGAGGCTGACGTGATCTATCCCATAAGTGACAGCACGTGGGTTTCACCTGTACACGTGGTGCCTAAGAAGGGAGGGATCACGGTCGTAAGGAATGAAAAGGATGAACTTATCCCTACTAGGACCATTACTGGTCATAGAATGTGTATTGACTATAGAAAGCTTAACCTTGCGACTAGAAAAGACCATTTCCCTTTGCCTTTTATTGATCAGATGCTTGAGAGACTTGCAAATCACCCTTACTACTGTTTTCTCGATGGGTATAGCGGTTTCTTCCAAATACCTATTCACCCAAATGATCAGGAGAAAACGACTTTTACATGTCCCTACGATACCTTTGCATATCGAAGGATGCCGTTTGGATTGTGTAATGCACCGGCTACCTTTCAGCGGTGTATGATGTCGATCTTCTCCGATCTTATAGAGGAGATGGTAGAGGTGTTTATGGATGACTTCTCTGTGTATGGTGCATCCTTTCCTGCGTGTTTGTTGAATCTTTGCAGGGTACTTAAACGTTGTGAAGAAACAAACCTGGTGCTGAACTGGGAGAAATGCCACTTCATGGTCAAGGAAGGGATAGTGCTCGGTCACAAGATTTCAGAGAGGGGTATTGAGGTTGATCAGGCTAAGGTTGAGGTTATGATGGGTTTGGAACCGCCGGTTAATGTTAAAGGGATCAGAAGCTTCTTGGGACACGCAGGATTCTATAGGCGCTTCATCAAAGATTTCTCCAAGATTGCACGCCCCCTTAATCGGCTGTTATGCAAGGAAGCTGAGTTTATATTCGATGAGGAGTGTTTGAAGGCTTTCGTGACCATCAAGGAAGCCCTCACGTCAGCCCCTATAGTCCAAGCACCAGACTGGTCTCTCCCTTTTGAGATTATGTGTGATGCTAGTGACTATGCTGTAGGAGCAGTCCTTGGTCAGAAGAAGGACAAGAAGCTACATGTGATCTATTATGCTTCAAGGACCTTGGATGACACGCAATCACGATACACCACTACGGAGAAGGAACTGCTTGCAGTAGTCTTCGCCTTTGAGAAGTTCAGATCGTATCTCGTTGGCTCCAAGGCTATTGTATACACGGATCATGCTGCTCTACGATACATCTACTCAAAGAAAGACACTAAGCCTCGGCTCTTAAGATGGATTCTCTTACTTCAGGAGTTTGACATGGAAATTAAAGACAAGAAGGGGAAAGAAAATGGAGTCGCTGACCACCTCTCAAGGCTATGGATCAACGAGTCTCTCCCTTTAGACGACTCTCTTCCAGAAGAACAACTTATGGCGATTACTACTGCTGTTTGTGGGAAGCTAGAAGGGAGGTTTGAGGAAGTGTTGAGTTTTAAAGAGGAGGATCTACCATGGTATGCTGATATGGTGAACTACCTAGCATGTGGTGAGGAGCCAACACATCTCAACAGCTATCACAAGAAGAGGTTTTTGAGGGAGGCTAGTGACTACTTTTGGGATGAGCCTTACCTATACAAAAGAGGAGTAGACAGCTTGTACCGAAGATGTGTTACAAAGGAAGAAGCCAGGGATATCCTCTATCATTGCCATGGCTCTTCCTACGGAGGACACTTCGCTTCATTCAAAACTGCCACAAAAGTGTTGCAAGCGGGTTTCCGGTGGCCGTCTATCTTCAAAGATGCACACGAGTTTGTGAAGGGCTGTGATGCATGTCAGCGAGCAGGGAACATTACCAAGAGGAATGAAATGCCTCAAGTTCCTATCTTCGAGGTTGACGTGTTCGATGCGTGGGGTATTGACTTCATGGGGCCTTTTCCTTCTTCATACGGCAACAAGTACATCTTAGTAGCTGTGGATTATGTCTCCAAATGGGTTGAGGCTGTTGCTTCCCCTACAAACGACTCTAAGGTTGTGATCAAGTTGTTCAAGAGTATCATCTTTCCAAGGTTTGGGGTACCCAAGGTTGTTATAAGTGATGGAGGAAGCCATTTTGTAAACAAGGTTTTTGAGAGCCTCTTGAGAAAGTATGGGGTTAAGCATAAGGTGGCTACACCGTATCATCCTCAAACGAGCGGTCAGGTGGAAGTCTCTAACAGGCAGATCAAAGTTATTCTGGAGAAGACCGTTGGAGCAACAAGGAAGGACTGGTCAGTGAAGCTGGACGAGGCTCTTTGGGCCTACCGTACTGCCTTCAAGACGCCGATTGGTACAACCCCTTTCACTCTACTCTATGGCAAGGGTTGTCACCTCCCGGTTGAGCTGGAACACCGTGCATTGTGGGCTGTGAAGAGGCTGAACTTTGATCTCAAGACGGCTCAGGAAAGGCGTCTTATTCAGCTACACGAACTGGACGAGTTGAGGTTGAATGCTTACGAGAGTTCCAAGATCTACAAGGAGCAGACTAAGGAGGCTCATGACAAGAAATTGGTTGCCAAGGAGCTTAAGGAAGGAGGACTGGTGTTGCTGTACAACTCGAGGCTGAAGCTCTTCCCGGGCAAGCTGAAATCAAGGTGGAGCGGACCGTTCGTGATTAAAGAGGTCTTGCCATATGGAGCTGTTACTCTGATGGGAAGAAGTGGTAGTGCATTCACCGTCAACGGACACAGAGTCAAGCCCTACCTGGCGGACAGCTTTGACAAGGAGAGTACCTCGGTGCTCCTCCAAGACCCACCATCCGCCTAGATCAAGTAAGGTCTAGCTAAAGACGTTAAAGAAAGCGCACTTGGGAGGCATTCCCATGTTTATCTTGTACATATTTTTGCTTTTATTTCTCTTTCAGTTTTATGTTTTTATGTTTATAGTTTGTAGGAACAGGTATAAGGAATCTAAACCTTATCTTTGGGTTCCAAAAGGGGCAATAGGGGTTAAGATAAAGCTAGAGATCGAGTGCTAGATCGACTGATCCTGGCTCGATCTTTGCTAGATCGAGCCAGTGAATCGAGAGGAGCCAGTCGATCTAGACGAGAACGAGTGACAATATCGATCTTGGCGAACAAGGATCGATCGATCCAAATCGGATCGACCAATCTAATTTCTCTCGGGATAATCTGCTGAAAATTGATCGATCACTCGACTCGATCCATCACTCGATCTATGCTAAATCGACCCCTAAATCGAGGACATAGCTCGATCAGAGGGACTTAGCCAAAGAGCCAATATCTCAATGATCGAGAGAGCCAATCGATCCAGGGCTCGATTCACCTTGAATCGAGTCACAAATCGAGTAACCTTCTCGATCTAAGCCATTTTAGGCATGAGATCGAGTCCTAGATCGACCAGAAGGACTCGATCTCATGCCGAGGTAACAATTTTCTTTCCCTCCTTTACTCCTTTCCCTCCAATTTTTAAATTCAAAACATGGTCAAGGCAAGCATCTTTGACCATGAAAGATGTGCCTTGACCAAGACTTTTGTCAGAATCCACTTTGACCACCCATTGTTTGGGTTTGTTAAACTCTTTAAATGTTTCAATCTATTCCTCACCCTCTCATTTTTGTTTGCTCGAGTTTTCCTTACAAAGAGAGTGAGAATTTAAAAGCTTTTAAGGTTTAGCAAAGATATCCTCTACTCTTGCAAAGGTATTTTCAAGGTTTAATGATTTTATTTCAAGAAAATCTCCTTAAAAATCGCAAGTTCTTGTTCTAGGATATAGGATCGGATTTGAATTTTTAAAATTAGCTAAGTAATAGGAAAAATTCTTAATTTTCAGTATCTCAAAGATTTTATTTCCTTTTATCTAGCTATTATTTTTATTTGATTGATGTCATTGCATTTTGCATACATTTTGCATACTCATTAGATAGTTTTTTTTATGCATTTGTATCATGTTTTAGGTTAGATTGCATCACTTAGAGTCCTAGAGCATTCTTGCATCAGCATTTGCATCTCCTCTGCATTTTGCATCCATTCCAGGTTGTTTATGGTTGCTTTGGAGACACGGAGGTTCGTGGAGGTGTGGAGACCAATGTAGCGGTTCATGGAAGCTCGGGAAAATGCTAAGGACCAGTGATCGAGGAGCAGATCGAGCATGGCCGGTCGATCTAGGAGTTGATCGACCAGAAGATCGAGCCAACTAGGCGATCCAAGGATAATGATCGAGACGGAGATCGAGTGAAGCAGTCGATGCATCGGTACGGACGTAAATGACGCCATGCAGAGCGAGAGCCGGATCGAGTACACCACTCGATCCTCCAGGAGATCGATACCGAGATCGGATGCAACACTCGATTCGCCGAAGGAGATCGAGACCCGGATCGAGCCGAAGACACGATGCCCGGATATGATCGAGAGACCAACTCGATCCAATGGTCGATCTCTGTCCTTTCAACCGTTTTTGGCTGTTAGCGACGGGGGGGACCATTGGACTGTTTTGGCATTTTTGGCAAAGGCGGCGACTACTTTTCGATAACTTTTGAGATTTTTACCTTCTCTCCAAGTTTTAAGTTTTTCTCTCTGGTTTTTCGGAAGAACACCCATTGTAGAAGAGTTTCAAGCTTTTGTATTTTCGAATCTTTATCGTTTCTAATCCAGTTTATCTTTCATGTCTATCGTTTCTTCTCTTCGTCTTTGCTTGATTTCCTTTATGTGTAGTGAGTAGTTCATCCAGGGTTAAGGGTTGAGAGGATTGAAGGGTAGAAAAGGTTCGATCTTGGTTTGTTTTCTAAACGTTTTAAATCTATCTCTTCTAAGGTGATGAAAGCTTAATGCTTGAAGACTCTCACGCCAAGAGCTTCACGATCCGAGAGGTCCCTTACCTTGACAGGATCCAGGGACCTCGGAAGATCTCACCTTAGTGATTAGTTACCCCTTCCCAAAAGCCATGGTAGTTTGGGGGACTAGTTAAGCCATTGTTCGAAATCTGTTTTCCTTGCCTTTTAACCTCTTTTTCCACCAAAAGCCATGGGTTTGGAGGAGAGGATGAAAGAGTGATCTATACCGAAAGACACGGATAGATCTTGTTCTGTTTTCGAGGCTTAGAGACCCTCACCAAGTGAGTCGATCTAAAGTTTCAAACCCAAGATCAACCTTTGAAACCCTTTATATGAATCTCGACCCTGAAACCCTTCTCTTTAGCTTATTTGCGTCGCATATCACCTTTTGCTTGTTGTTTGATAGCTTCCTGGTCTTTAGATTCCTTGTTCTTACGATTTTAGACGAGATCGATCGTTTCTGCTCGATCTAGTGGTCGATCTTGTGGTCGATCCACTAGTCGAATTTTAACAATTCGAAGCTCTTCCCTTTAATTTATCTGTTTGTTCCTCGTGGTAACTGCTTGCTTTCTAGTATTTTTAAAATAGGTTTCACTCTGTTTAGGTTGCTGCAATTAGTTTTCAAGATTTTCTCAACAAACTGTCTCATTTCACTTAGATTTGTCCTAGATCTTGCATTCTCTGTGGATTCTCTATCACCTAGAACTGGATTGACACTCTCTGCTTGCCTTACTACAACGTTGCATGCATTAGAGTTTTGATAAGTTCTCTGCTGCATTAGACCGTAAAGAAAAAACCATTATCAAATGGCGCCGTTGCCATTCTAGGTTGCTTAGAGAACATAGAGATTTGGGTCTTAGCAAAGACTAAGTCTTTACCTTTTTACAAGTTACTAATACTATTCTAAACCGTGTACTTTCAGGTACATGAATTTACGTTCAAGGGGAGACAACAACCTTCTTCAACCGCTTGACAACATACATCAACTCGGACACTCACGTCAAAGGAGAGTCAGAGATCAAACAAGAGCATTTGAAGAGATAGTTCAGAACGGTCAGGTCAACTTTGAAGACATGGCTGAGAATGACCATCCTGAAGGTCCTCCTCTAGCAGGACGGGGCAATGGTATCCCCCAACACGCGGCTAGACCTCCGAGGATCATAGGAGCCGGAGATGCTCCCAATACCCACCACAATAGGTTTGGGATCACTCCTCCTCTGGTACAAAACAACAACTTTGAGATCAAGCCAGGCTTCATATCTATGGTGCAAAACAACAAGTTCCACGGCTTAGCAATGGAAGACCCGTTGGAACACTTGGACAATTTTGAGCAAGTGTGTGGAATGATCAAGATCAACGGTATATCAGAAGATGCCTTCAAGCTGCGTTTCTTCCCCTTTTCCCTCGGAGACAAAGCTAGACATTGGGAGAAGACCCTACCACAAGGCACCATCACATCATGGGCTGAGTGTAAGAAGGCTTTCCTCTCCAAGTTCTTCTCAAGCACAAGGACTGCTCGGTTGAGAAGCGAAATCAGCGGTTTCACTCAAAGGAACAACGAGACATTCAATGAGGCTATGGAGCGTTTCAAAGACTACACGATCCAATGTCCTCATCACGGGTTCAGTGAGGAGACTCTACTCAGCACAATCTACCGTGGAGCTTCACCAAAGATCCGGTTGTTGCTCGATACAGCTAGCAAAGGCAACTTCCTCGGTCAAGAAGTAGAAGAGGGTATGGAGCTAATAGAGAACCTTGCGTTGAGTGATGGAAACTATGCCGAGGATTATGACCGAGCACCAAGGGGATCAGAACTAGAGTCTCACAAGAAGGAGCTCAAATCGTTGCATGAGAAGATTGACAAGTTGGTCTTAGCTAATCAGAAGCATGTTCACTTCGTTGGTGAAGCTGAGGACAACCAAGAAGAGTTAGAGCTAAGCCAAGAAGAAGCAAATTGGGTAGCCGGTCAGAACAACTACAAGTCTCAAGGCTACAACCAAGGCTACCAGAACAACAACCTCTCTTACCGAAGCACCAATGTAGCCAACCCTAAAGATCAAGTGTACCCTGCTCAACAAGCTAAGCCTTTCATCCCTTACAACAAAGGCTTTCAACCAAGCGGTGGATTCCAAGGCCAAGGGCAAGGCAACTTCCAAGGGCAACAACAACAAAACAAGGGTTATACTTCTAACTACCCTCCGGGCTTTGCACCTCAACAACAACAACAACCGATGCAACAACAAGTTGATCCGGTTCAAGCAATGTTCCAACAGTTAATACAAGGGCAAGCTTCTACAAATCAAAAGTTCGCTGAAATGAACACTCGGCTGGATTCATCCTTAACCGACTTCTCTACTCAAATAACAAACCTCAACAACAAGATCAAGCAGCTAGAGAAGGGCAAAGCAAGCACGAGTGGAAAGAACAGCCTTCCGGGAAAGTGTGAACAAAATCCAAAGGAGTATGCCAATGCTATTACGTTGAGAAGTGGCAAAGAGCTTGATCCTCCGGTTTCTACAAAGACCAACGAGGACATTGTAATTCAAGAGGGGGAGGGTAAACTTTCAGCTGATAATGAGGAGATAAACTTTGACAACGTATGGATCCAAGGACCGAGGAGAGGTGACAAGGCGTTCGTTGAGAAGAAGGCTGAGAAAACCACCAAGGAGAAGGATGAATACGTGCCCCCACTTTACGTACCAAAGTTGCCATTCCCGGGTCGGTTCAAAAAGCAGTTAATAGAGAAGCACCGAATCCTATTTGAGAAGCACTTGAGAGACGTGGAGATAAAGCTGCCTCTTGTAGACTGTCTCGCCATGATGCCCAAGTGCGCCAAGTTTTTCAAGGACATCCTTGCCAAGAAGAACAAAGAAAGCAAAGAAGTGCTTGTACTAAGCGAAGAGTGTAGCGCGGTTATTCATAAGGAGATATTGCCTAAGAAACTGGGAGATCCTGGAAGCTTCACCATACCGTGTGCTTTGGGTCCCCTTGAGTTCAAGAGCTGCTTGTGTGATCTCGGAGCCAGCATAAACTTGATGTCTCACTCCGTGGCTAAGAAGCTTGGTTTCACTCGGTTTAAGGAATGTCGGATCTCATTGGTGTTGGCTGATAGGAGCGTGAGACTACCAGTGGGGTTGCTTGAAGACTTGCCGGTGCGAATCAGTGGAGTAAACGTACATACAGACTTTGTAGTGCTGGAGATGGACGAGGAGCCAAAAGACCCACTCATCTTAGGAAGACCATTCCTAGCAACCGCCGGAGCCATAATAGACGTGAAGAATGGGAAGATTGCCTTGCATTTGGGGAAAGAAATCAGGCTAGACTTTGACATCAACAAGGTTCTAAAGAAGCCAACCATTGAAGGACAAGCTTTCTATATCGAAACGATGGATGCCTTGGCGGATGAGTTGCTAGAAGAGCTAGCTATAGAAGACCATTTGAAGCTAGCACTCACTAAGGAGCCAGGAGAGTTTGGCTATGTGGACCAGAGAACTCAAGAGTACGTGAACCTGCTAGATTCGAGGAGGATCATCAAGAATGAAGAAGGATGTTGCCTAGAAATCGACCCCGAGATCAACGCCATCACTCGATCCAGGAGTCAGATCGACATGCCAATCGAGAACCCAACTCGATCCGGTGCAACAATCGACCGACAGATCGAGAATGATGCTCGATTAGAAGAAACAATCGAGTCGACGATCGAGAGAAGTGTCCCGATCATTTTGGAGTCCAATCAAAAGATCGACTCAACGCCTCGATCCCTTACTCGATCCATATCAAATCGAGTAATTGAATCGAGTGAAATGGCTCGATCTAGACGACATCGAGAGGAGAATCGACCGGAAGACTCGATCACAGGAGGGATAGCGATAGAGGAAAGCAGTCTGAAGGGCCATGCCTCGAGTTCAAAGGAGAGTTCCAAGGAGGAGAACAACAACAACAGCCACGAGGATGACTGGAGTGAGCGGTTAGCCCCAAAGGTGGACCTTAAGGAGCTCCCAAAAAGGCTAAGGTATGCTTTCTTAGGACCTAATGACACCTATCCTGTGATAGTAAACGAGAACCTTAGTGATGATGAGTTGCACTCGCTCTTAACTGAGCTGAGAAAGTATAGGAAGGCCATTGGGTACTCTTTAAGTGACATCAAAGGCCTTTCACCAATGCTTTGCACTCATAGGATTCACTTGGATAATGAGAACGCCACTTCTGTAGAACATCAAAGGCGTTTGAATCCTAACTTGAAAGAGGTTGTTAAGAAAGAAATCCTTAAGCTTTTAGAGGCTGATGTGATCTATCCCATAAGTGACAGCACGTGGGTTTCACCTGTACACGTGGTGCCTAAGAAAGGAGGGATCACGGTCCTAAGAAATGAAAAGGATGAACTTATCCCTACTAGGACCATTACTGGTCAAAGAATGTGTATTGACTATAGAAAGCTTAACCTTGCGACGAGAAAAGACCATTTCCCTTTGCCTTTTATTGATCAGATGCTTGAGAGACTTGCAAATCACCCTTACTACTGTTTTCTCGATGGGTATAGCGGTTTCTTTCAAATACCTATTCACCCAAACGATCAGGAAAAAACGACTTTTACATGTCCCTACGGTACCTTTGCATATCGAAGGATGCCGTTTGGATTGTGTAATGCACCGGCTACCTTTCAGCGGTGTATGATGTCGATCTTCTCCGATCTTATAGAGGAGATGGTAGAGGTGTTTATGGATGACTTCTCTGTGTTTGGTGCGTCCTTTCCTGCGTGTTTGTTGAATCTCTGCAGGGTACTTAAACGTTGTGAAGAAACAAACCTGGTGCTGAATTGGGAGAAATGCCACTTCATGGTCAAGGAAGGGATAGTACTCGGTCACAAGATTTCAGAGAAGGGTATTGAGGTTGATCAGGCTAAGGTTGAGGTTATGATGGGTTTGGAGCCACCGGTTAATGTTAAAGGGATCTGAAGCTTCTTGGGACACGCGGGGTTCTATAGGCGCTTCATCAAAGACTTCTCCAAGATTGCACGCCCCCTTACACGGCTGTTGTGCAAAGAAGCTGAGTTTGTATTCGATGAGGAGTGTTTGAAGGCTTTCGTGACCATCAAGGAAGCCCTCACGTCAGCCCCTATAGTCCAAGCACCAGACTGGTCTCTCCCTTTCGAGATCATGTGTGATGCTAGTGACTACGCTGTAGGAGCAGTCCTTGGTCAGAAGAAGGACAAGAAGCTGCATGTGATCTATTATGCTTCAAGGACCTTGGATGACACGCAATCACGATACACCACTACGGAGAAGGAGCTGCTTGCAGTAGTCTTCGCCTTCGAGAAGTTCAGATCATATCTCGTTGGCTCCAAGGCTATTGTATACACGGATCATGCTGCTCTACGGTACATCTACTCAAAGAAAGATACCAAACCTCGGCTCTTAAGATGGATTCTCTTACTTCAGGAGTTCGACATGGAGATTAAAGACAAGAAGGGGATAGAAAATGGAGTCGCTGACCACCTCTCAAGGCTAAGGATCAACGAGTCTCTCCCTTTAGACGACTCTCTTCCAGAAGAACAACTTATGGCAATTACTACCGCGGTTTGTGGGAAGCTAGAAGGAAGGTTTGAGGAAATGTTGAGTTTCAAAGAGGAGGATCTACCATGGTATGCTGATGTGGTGAACTACCTAGCATGTGGTGAGGAGCCAACACATCTCAACGGTTATCACAAGAAAAAGTTTTTGAGGGAGGCTAGTGACTACTTTTGGGATGAGCCCTACTTATACAAAAGAGGAGTAGACAGCTTGTACCGGAGATGTATTACAAAGGAAGAAGCCAAGGATATTCTCTATCATTGCCACGGCTCTTCTTACGGAGGACATTTCGCTTCGTTCAAAACAGCCACGAAGGTGTTGCAAGCGGGTTTCTGGTGGCCGTCTATATTCAGAGATGCACACGAGTTTGTGAAGAGCTGTGAGGCATGTCAGCGAGCTGGGAACATTACCAAAAGGAATGAAATGCCCCAAGTTCCTATCTTCGAGGTTGACATGTTCGATGCGTGGGGTATTGACTTCATGGGGCCTTTCCCCTCTTCATACGGCAACAAATACATCTTAGTAGCTGTGGATTATGTCTCCAAATGGGTTGAGGCTGTTGCTTCCCCTACAAACGACTCTAAGGTTGTGATCAAGTTGTTCAAGAGTATCATCTTTCCAAGGTTTGGGGTACCCAAGGTTGTTATAAGTGATGGAGAAAGCCATTTTGTAAACAAGGTTTTTGAGAGCCTCTTGAGAAAGTATGGGGTTATGCATAAGGTGGCTACACCGTATCATCCTCAAACGAGCGGTCAGGTGGAAGTCTCTAACACGCAGATCAAAGCTATTCTGGAGAAGACCGTTGGAGCAACAAGGAAGGACTGGTCAGTGAAGCTGGACGATGCTCTTTGGGCTTACCGTACCGCTTTCAAAACGCCGATTGGTACAACTCCTTTCACTCTACTATATGGAAAGAGTTGTCACCTCCCGGTTGAGCTGGAACACCGTGCATTATGGGCTGTGAAGAGGCTGAACTTTGATCTCAAGACGGCTCAGGAAAAGCGTCTCATTCAGCTACATGAACTGGACGAGTTGAGGTTGAATGCTTACGAGAGTTCCAGGATCTACAAGGAGCGAACTAAGGAAGCTCATGACAAGAAACTGGTTGCCAAGGAGCTTAAGGAAGGAGGACTGGTGTTGTTGTACAACTCGAGGCTGAAGCTCTTCCCGGGCAAGCTAAAATCAAGGTGGAGCGGACCGTTCGTGATTCAGGAGGTCTTGCCTTACAGAGCTGTTACTCTGATGGGAAGAAGCGGTAGTGCATTCACCGTCAACGGGCATAGAGTCAAGCCCTACCTAGCAGACAGCTTTGACAAGGAGAGTACCTCGGTGCTTCTCCAAGACCCACCATCCGCTTAGCCAAGTAAGGTCTAGCTAAAGACGTTAAAGAAAGCGCACTTGGGAGGCATTCCCATGTCTATCTTGTACATATTTTTGCTTTCATTTCTCTTCTAGTTTTATGCATTTATGTTTTTAGTGTGTAGGAGCAGGTTTAAGGAATCTAAACCTTGTCTTTGAGGTCCAAAAGGAGCAATAGGGGCTACGATAAGGCTAGAGATCGAGTGCTAGATCGACTGAACCTGACTCGATCTTTGCTAGATCGAGTCAGTGAATCGAGAGGAGCCAGTCGATCTAGACGAGAACGAGTGACAAGATCGACCTTGACGAAAAAGGATCGATCGATTCAAACCAGATCGACCGATCTAATTTCTCTCGGGAAAATCTGTGGAAAATTGATCGATCACTCGACTCGATCCACCACTCGATCCAAGCCAAATCGACCCCTAAATCGGGGACTTAGCTCGATCAGAGGGACTTAGCCGAGGAGCCAACATCTCATTGATCGAGAGAGCCAATCGATCCAGGACTCGATTCACTTTGAATCGAGTCCCAAATCGAGTAACCTTCTCGATCTAAGCCATTTTAGGCATGAGATTGAGTCCTAGATCGACCAAAAAGACTCGATGTCATGCCGAGGTAACAAATTTCTTTCCCTCTTTATTGCTTTTCCCTCCAGTTTTTAAATTCAAACTTGGTCAAGGCAAGCATCTTTGACCATGAAAGATGTGCCTTGACCAAGACTTTTGTCAGAAAACCGCTTTGACCACCCATTGTTTTGGTTTTGTTAAACTCTTTAAATGTTTCAACTTGCTTCTCACTCTCTCACTTCTGTTTGCTCGAGTTTTCCTACAAAGAGAGTGAGAGTTTTTAAAAGCTTTAAGGTTTAACAAAGTATCCTTCACACTTGCAAAAGGTATTTTCGGATTTTAATGATTTCATTTCAAGAAAATCTCCTTAAAAATCGCAAGTTCTTGTTTTAGGATATAGGATCAGATTTGACTTTTTAAAATTAGCTAAGTATTAGGAAAAATTCTGGATTTTCAGTATCTCAAAGATTTGATTTCCTTTTATTTAGCTAATATTTTTGCTTGATCCCCAAAATTCTAGGATAGTCTATATAAATCTTCTTCTCTTATCCTCTTATTCTCATCAAATCGCCCTTTGCTAAACATTCTCTAGAAATTTTTTTTTCAGGAGCAATGGCACCAAAGAGAACAAGAGAGGAGCAAGCACAAGAAGGAGAAACTCAAGAGGTGGTTGCTCAAGAGAGGGTCCGGTGGAGCAAAGAAGAGAAGAGGGATAAGAAGAGGTTGGAGAGGCTCCGGTTTGAACCCATGAAGTTTGCTGATCGAGGGCTTCTGTCCAGGCTCGGGCTTCTTGGAGACTTCGATCAACTCCTCAACAACATCGGTCTGAGGTGTTTGTCGCGGATGGACTGCCCTACTATCCCCGAGGTGACAATTGATTTCCTTGCAACCTTGGAGTTCCGGTACGAGAATCCGAGTGCTCCTGTTCCTTCTCAAGGCCGTCTCTACTTCAAGGTTGGCCGCCAAGCTTACACGCTATCCATCCCCGAGCTATGCCAAGCCTACGGTCTCAAGCCTGCCTTCAAGAAAGCCGACGAGTTGTGGGATCTCATCAGCAAGGAGGATTACAAAGCCAACACCGCCAAGATCAAGAGAGTCAGGAATCCAGTGCTGAGGTATACCTTGAAGCTGATTGCTAATACATTCAGTGGAAGGTCAGTTGCTCCTACTGTCACGAAGACGGAGCTGTGCTTCCATTTCCAAGGTTTGAAGCATTTGGTGTCCGATCCGGATGAGAATGAAGATCCCATTGAAGATGAACTTGGCGATGAAGTGAACTACGGCTGTGTACTCGCGGCTTCTCTGGTGAAGTACAAGGGTTATGCCTTACGGTGCAAGGCAACATCATCCTACATTGGCGGCTTCCTTACTCCCTTGTTCGTGCAAGCCGGTGTGCCCATCCATGACTTTGCTCACGTCCCAAACCGAGCCTTCATGGATGAAGCATACATGAGAAACACTGATAGCTTGGGACGCACGCCAGCTGAGGGGTTCTATGCTTACCTCTTCATTGATGATGAGGACAAGAAGCGAGTGTGCATTCTTCCCAACAAGGATGAAACGGAGCTACTTGGTGTTGGGAACATCGAGTTCTTACCGACGGAGGAGGAGTGTTTTGCTCCTTTAGGAGGACCGCCAGCTGCAGCCATTCAACCGCGCCAAAGGTAAGAATCTCCAGGGACAGAGGATGAGATACTCGAGGCTTACACATTGCCAAAGCTGGATTTTGAGCCAAGGACCAAAGCCGAGAAGTTCTTAGCCTCAGTGGTGGAGATGCAGCGGAAGATCAACAAGTGGCAAGGGAAGATGCTTAAGAAGCTGGGGAAGAAGGTCAAACAACTCCAAGGAAGCCAGCCTAAGCCAGCTGCAAGCCAGGAAATACAACAACCCGAGAAGAGGAGACTCTCAACCGGAGGAGTTGTGATCCGCGAGACCCAAGGAGAAAACATTCAACCAGCTCGCCACTCCCTCCAAGAACCAGGCGACAAAGGAAAGGCAACAATCTCTAGCTCCTCTGGAACGTCCTCAAGTTCCAGCCGAGCCTAGACAAGAGGTAACAACCTTCCTCCATTGTATATAACCGCACATCTCTTATTTCTTGCATTTTGTTTGATTGCTCCTTCGGATGAGTTTGCCACCGGGACGGTGTCAAGCAAGTTTGGGGGAGTACTTGTGTGATTTAATCTTGTGTTCTTTGATCTTATCTTTCTTTTGCATCCTTGAGTCTTAGTCATGAAAAATTGGTAAAATTTTTAAAATTTTTTTTTTTCAAAATTCATGTAGTTGCATTCATTTCTTTAAAAACATGTAGGATTGAGTCTAGAATTTCTCATATCACTTAGGTTGATTGCATTTGCATAAGGGGTTAGGATTTCTTAAAAAGGTGTTTTACTTATGAATCATTTCAATGCCCTAGTTAGTAGTTCTCTAATGCTTTGTTTATACTTTGAAAGTAAGTTCTAACCATGCTTGGATCATTAGTTAGGATTTTCGTGACTTGAATTGAACTCTCATGATTTGAAACTCATCCTACTAAGTGAAAACCTTAATTTGAAAATCTAATTATCATTCTTATGCATTTGAAAATGAACACATGGTTTTAAAATATTTAGGCTCTCTTCTTCCTTTTTACCACTCTTTGTGAGCCTAAGTAGAACTCCCTCCTTGAACCTTACCCTCCTTTGAAGCCAAATGTTCTTGTGTGACATCTTTGTGAGGCCTTATTTTCGGTTTGAACTTGGCATAAAGTGTTAGGTTTAGGCGACATGATTTGATTTTCATAATTGATTGCTAGCTTTACATTTTGAAGCTAGGGATAGGCTTAGGATAAGTTTGGGGATCATTGGGGTTGCTTTCCCTTTCTATTTGTTCTCGGTTTCAAAGAACTTTGTGTTTTAAAGAAAGAAATGGGTTTTAAGTGAAAGGTTGTGTTTTAAAAACTAAGTATGCTCTAATAAATTTCAAGAGGTAGCTCTTCCATAATAAAAAAAAAAAAAAAAAAAGAGGGAGAAAAAGAAAAGAAAAAAAATAAATAAAAGAGCCTAAGTGCCAAATAAAAATAAAAAGAAAAGAAAAAAAAATAAATAAGAGAGCTACCAATAAGAAATATCTAAAGAGCAAAATTATTTTCAAAACCTTTTCACTAGCCTAAAAAGTTTAAAAATGTTCTTGTTTTGAATTGGGGATTGCTAAGTTGAGAAGAAAGGGGTAGACTCTTAAGAGGTGAGTGAGGATTAAATTTCTTAAATGAGAGGGGTATAGGACTGTTTGATAGTTTACGTGGGTAGATGAGAATCTAATCATGTATGCATAAATTGTCTTTACCTTTAGCATTATGCATTAGTTCAAACCATTTTTGAGAGAAACCCTTGTCTAATTATAAACCCTTTTCAAATGAGATCATTTTACGCTCATAACCATAACCCTTAGCCAAATGTGTTTTGCTTTAAAGTGCATAAGTTTGATTCATGGTTCGAATGTTAATGAATGTTAAAGGATGAATTTCTTTGATTGTTAGGAATAAGAGAGTCATGATTTGAATTTCTTTGTGTGATGAGTATGGCTAAGTCCTTTGGAGTATGAGTGTAAGCTTAGCATTTTAGAATTGTTAACTAGGACATTGAGATGACCTATTCGAAAGGCACCTTTGCAAAAAGTTTAAAACCCCTTTGATTTTTCTGAAAACCTCTCTTCCTTACTTATTTTTCGTTGCTTGAGGGCAAGCAAGGAGTAAGTTTGGGGGAGTTGATGTCATTGCATTTTGCATACATTTTGCATACTCATTAGATAGTTTTTTTTATGCATTTGTATCATGTTTTAGGTTAGATTGCATCACTTAGAGTCCTAGAGCATTCTTGCATCAGCATTTGCATTTTCTCTGCATTTTGCATCCATTCCAGGTTGTTTATGGTTGCTTTGGAGACACGGAGGTTCGTGGAGGTGTGGAGACCAATGTAGCGGTTCATGGAAGCTTGGGAAAATGCTAAGGACCAGTGATCGAGGAGCAGATCGAGCATGGCCGGTCGATCTAGGAGTTGATCGACCAGAAGATCGAGCCAACTAGGCGATCCAAGGATAATGATCGAGACGGAGATCGAGTGAAGCAGTCGATGCATCGGTACGGACGTAAATGACGCCATGCAGAGCGAGAGCCGGATCGAGTACACCACTCGATCCTCCCGGAGATCGATACCGAGATCGGATGCAACACTCGATTCGCCGAAGGAGATCGAGACCCGGATCGAGCCGAAGACACGATGCCCGGATATGATCGAGAGACCAACTCGATCCAATGGTCGATCTCTGTCCTTTCAACCGTTTTTGGCTGTTAGCGACGGGGGGGACCATTGGACTGTTTTGGCATTTTTGGCAAAGGCGGCGACTACTTTTCGATAACTTTTGAGATTTTTACCTTCTCTCCAAGTTTTAAGTTTTTCTCTCTGGTTTTTCGGAAGAACACCCATTGTAGAAGAGTTTCAAGCTTTTGTATTTTCGAATCTTTATCGTTTTTAATCCAGTTTATCTTTCATGTCTATCGTTTCTTCTCTTCGTCTTTGCTTGATTTCCTTTATGTGTAGTGAGTAGTTCATCCAGCGTTAAGGGTTGAGAGGATTGAAGGGCAGAAAAGGTTCGATCTTGGTTTGTTTTCTAAACGTTTTAAATCTATCTCTTCTAAGGTGATGAAAGCTTAATGCTTGAAGACTCTCACGCCAAGAGCTTCACGATCCGAGAGGTCCCTTACCTTGACAGGATCCAGGGACCTCGGAAGATCTCACCTTAGTGATTAGTTACCCCTTCCCAAAAGCCATGGTAGTTTGGGGGACTAGTTAAGCCATTGTTCGAAATCTGTTTTCCTTGCCTTTCAACCTCTTTTTCCACCAAAAGCCATGGGTTTGGAGGAGAGGATGAAAGAGTGATCTATACCGAAAGCCACGGATAGATCTTGTTCTGTTTTCGAGGCTTAGAGACCCTCACCAAGTGAGTCGATCTAAAGTTTCAAACCCAAGATCAACCTTTGAAACCCCTTATATGAATCTCGACCCTGAAACCCTTCTCTTTAGCTTATTTGCGTCGCATATCACCTTTTGCTTGTTGTTTGATAGCTTCCTGGTCTTTAGATTCCTTGTTCTTACGATT
Source organism: Thlaspi arvense (assembly GCA_911865555.2). Lineage (NCBI taxonomy): Eukaryota > Viridiplantae > Streptophyta > Magnoliopsida > Brassicales > Brassicaceae > Thlaspi > Thlaspi arvense. The sequence continues at coordinate 28,292,984 of OU466860.2, forward strand.
TTAGACGAGATCGATCGTTTCTGCTCGATCTAGTGGTCGATCTTGTGGTCGATCCACTAGTCGGATTTTAACAATTCGAAGTTCTTCCCTTTAATTTATCTGTTTGTTCCTCGTGGTAACTGCTTGCTTTCTAGTATTTTTAAAATAGGTTTCACTCTGTTTAGGTTGCTGCAATTAGTTTTCAAGATTTTCTCAACAAACTGTCTCATTTCACTTAGATTTGTCCTAGATCTTGCATTCTCTGTGGATTCTCTATCACCTAGAACTGGATTGACACTCTCTGCTTGCCTTACTACAACGTTGCATGCATTAGAGTTTTGATAAGTTCTCTGCTGCATTAGACCGTAAAGAAAAAACCATTATCAAATGGCGCCGTTGCCATTCTAGGTTGCTTAGAGAACATAGAGATTTGGGTCTTAGCAAAGACTAAGTCTTTACCTTTTTACAAGTTACTAATACCTTTTCAGTATCTCAAAGATTTTATTTCCTTTTATCTAGCTATTATTTTTATTTGATCCCCAAAATTCTAGAATAGTTTATATAAATCTTCTTCTCCTCTTCTCTTATTCTCATTCAATCGCCTCTTGCTAATCATTCTCTAGAAAAATTTGTTTCAGGAGCAATGGCACCAAAGAGAACAAGAGAGGAGCGAGTGCAAGAAGGAGAAACACAAGAAGTGGTGGTTCAAGAGAGGGTCCGGTGGAGCAAAGATGAGAAGAGGGATAAGAAGAGGTTGGAGAGGCTCCGGTTTGAACCTACAAAGTTTGCTGATCGAGAGCTTCTGTCCAGGCTCGGGATCCTTGGAGACTTCGACTAACTCCTCATGAACATTGGTCTGAGGTGCTTATCGCGGATGGACTGCCCTACAATTCCCGAGGTGACGATAGATTTCCTAGCCACTTTGGAGTTCCGGTACGAGAATCCGAGTGCACCTGTTCCTTCTCAAGGCCGTCTCTATTTCAAGGTTGGCCGCCAAGCCTACACACTATCCATCCCCGAGCTATGCCAAGCCTATGGTCTCAAGGCTGATGCACACAAGGTGGAGTTCCCAGCCTTCAAGAAAGCCGACGAGTTTTGGGACCTAATCAGCAACGAAGACTACAAAGCCAACACCGCCAAGATCAAGAGAGTTAAGAGTCCGGTGCTGAGTTGAAGCTGATAGCTAATACATTCAGTGGGAGGTCTGTTGCTCCTACTGTCACGAAGACGGAGCTGTGCTTCCTTTTCCAAGGCGTGAAGCATTTGGTGTCTGATCCGGATGCGAATGAAGAACCCATAGAAGATGAACTCGGCGATGAAGTGAATTATGGCTGTGTGCTCGCGGCTTCTCTGGTGAAGTACAAGGCTTATGCCTTACGGTGCAAGGCAACCTCTTCCTACATTGGCGGTTTCCTTACTCCTTTGTTCGTGCAAGCCGGTGTGCCCATCCATGACTTTGCTCACGTCCCAAACAGAGCTTTCATGGATGAATCATACATGAGAAACACTGATAGCTTGGGACGCACGCCAGCAGAAGGGTTTTATGCTTACCTCTTCATAGATGAGGAAGACAAGAAGAGAGTGTGCATCCTCCCCAACAAAGACGAGACCGAGCTGCTTGGTGTTGGGAACATCGAGTTCTTACCCACGGAGGAAGAATGCTTTGCCCCTTTAGGAGGACCGCCTGCTTCAGCCATTGCCCAGCGCCAAAGGTCAGAGTCTCCAGGAACAGAGGATGAGATGCCCGAGGTTTACACACTTCCCAAGCTGGATTTTGAGCCTAAGACAAAAACCGAGAAGTTCTTAGCCTCGGTGGTGGAGATGCAGCGGAAGATCAACAAGTGGCAAGGGAAGATGCTTAAGAAGCTGGGGAAGAAGGTCAAACAACTCCAAGGAAGCCAGCCTAAGCCAGCTGTAAGCCAGGAGATACAACAACCCGAGAAGAGGAGACTCTCAACCGGAGGAGTTGTGATCCGCGAGACCCAAGGAGAAAACATTCAACCGGCTCGCCACTCCCTCCAAGAACCAGGCAATAAAGGAAAGGCAACAATCTCTAGCTCCTCTGGAACGTCCTCAAGTTCCAGCCGAGCCTAGACAAGAGGTAACAACCTTCCTCCATTGTATATAACCGCACATATTTGTTTCTTGCATTGTGTTTGTTTGCTCCTTCGGATGAGTTTGCCACCGGGACGGTGTCAAGCAAGTTTGGGGGAGTACTTGTGTGATTTAATCTTGTGTTCTTTGATCTTATTTTCCTTTTTACATCCTTGAGTCTTAGTCATGAAAAATTGGGTAAAATTTTTAAAATTTTTTTTCAAAGATTCATGTAGTTGCATTCATCTCTTTAAAAACATGTTAGGATTGAGTCTAGAATTTCTCATATCACCTAGGTTGTTTGCATTTTGCATAAGGGGTTAGGATTTCTTAAAAAGGTGTTTTACTTATGAATCATTTCAATGCCCTAGTTAGTAGTTCTCTAATGCTTTGTTTATGCTTTGAAAGTAAGTTCTAACCATGCCTGGATCACTAGTTAGGATTTTCGTGGCTTGAATTGAACTATCATGATTTGAAACTCATCCTACTAAGTGAAAACCTTAATTTGAAAATCTAATTATCATTCTTATGCATTTGAAAATGAACACATGGTTTTAAAATATTTAGGCTCTCTTCTTCCTTTTTACCACTCTTTGTGAGCTTAAGTAGAACTCCCTCCTTGAACCTTACCCTCCTTTGAAGCCAAATGTTCTTGTGTGACATCTTTGTGAGGCCTTATTTTCGGTTTGAACTTGGCATAAAGTGTTAGGTCTAGGCGACATGATTTGGTTTTCATAATTGATTGCTAGCTTTACATTTTGAAGCTAGGTATAGGCTTAGGATAAGTTTGGGGGATCATTGGGGTTGCTTTCTTGTGTATTTGTTTTCGGTTCAAAAGAGTTTGTGTTTTAAGGAGAGAAATGAGGTTTTAAGTGAAAGGTTTATTTTTAAAAACTAAGTATGCTCTATTTCAGAAGGTAGCTCTCTCTAAATAAAAAAAAAGAGAAAAAAAAAAAAATATATATATATATATATATAAAAGAGCCTAAGTGCTAAATAAATAAATAAAAAAAAATGAAGAGAAAAATAATAATAATAAGAGAGCTACTAATAAGAAATTCCTAAGAGCAAAAATATTTTTTCAAAACCTTTTCACTAGCCTAAAAAGTTTAAAAATGTCTTTATTTTGAATTGGGGATTGCTAAGTTGAGAAGAAGGGGTAGACTCTTAAGTGGTGAGTGAGGATTAAATTTTTTAAATGAGAGGGGTATAGGACTGTTTGATGGTTTACATGGGTAGATGAGAATCTAATCATGTATGCATAAATTGCCTTTACCTTTAGCATTATGCATTAGTTCAAACCATTTTTGAGAGAAACCCTTGTCTAATTATAAACCCTTTTCAAATGAGATCATTCAATGCTCATAACCTTCACCCTTAGCCAAATGTGTTTTGCTTTAAAGTGCATAAGTTTGATTCATGGTTCGAATGTTAATGAATGTTAAAGGATGAATTTCTTTGATTGTTAGGAATAAGAGACTCATGATTTGAATTTCTTTGTGTGATGAGTATGGCTAAGTCCTTTGGAGTATGAGTGTAAGCTTAGCATTTTAGAATTGTTAACTAGGACATTGAGATGATCTATTCGAAAAGCACCTTTGCAAAAAGTTTAAAACCCCTTTGAATTTTCTGAAAACCTCTCTTCCTTACTTGTTTTTTTTGTTGCTTGAGGGCAAGCAAGAAGTAAGTTTGGGGGAGTTGATATCATTGCATATTGCATACATTCTGCATACTCATTAGGTAGTTTTTTATGCATTTGTATCATGTTTTAGGCTAGATTGCATCACTTAGGGTCCTAGAGCATTCTTGCATCAGCATATGCATTTTCTCTGCATTTTGCATCGTGTACACCACTCGATCCTCCCAAAGATCGATACCGAGATCGGATGCAGCACTCGATTCACCGAAGAAGATCGAGACCCGGATCGAGCCGAAGACACGATGGCCGGATACGATCGAGAGAACAACTCGATCCAATGGTCGATCTCTGTCCTTTCAACCGTTTTTGGCTGTTAGCGAAGGGGGGACCATTGGACTGTTTTGACATATTAGGCAAGGCGGCGAATGCTTTTTGGAGAACTTTTAGATTTTCTAACTTTTTTCCTTCAAGTTTTCTCTCTCGTTTTCGGAAGAACACCATTTGTTAAACCAGTTTTCTTTTCAAGCTTTTGTATTCTCGAATCTTATCGTTTAATCTAGTCGTTGTTTCATGTTCATCGTTTCATTTCTTCCACCCTGCTTGATTTACTTTATGTGTAGTGAGTAGTTTACTTTGGGTTAGGGGTTGAGAGGATTAAGGGGTAGAAAAGGTTCGATCTTGGTTTGTTTTCTAAACGTTTTTAAGGCTATCTCTTCTAAGGTGTTGAAAGCTTAATGCTTGAAGACTCTCACGCCAAGAGCTTCATGATCCGAGAGGTCCCTTACCTTGACAGGATCTAGGGGCCTCGGAAGATCTCACCTTAGAGACTAGTTACCCCTTCCCAAAAGCCATGGAAGTTTGGAGGACTAGTTAAGCCATTGTTCGAAATCTGTTTTCCTTGCCTTTCGACTTCTCTTTCCACCAAAAGCCATGGGCTTGGAGGAGAGGATGAAAGAGTGATCTATACCGAAAGCCACGGATAGATCTTGTTTTGTTTTCGAGGCTTAGAGATCCTCACCAAGTGAGTCGATCCAAAGTTTCAAACCCAAGATCGTTCCTTGAAATCCCTTATATGAATTTCAACCCTAAAGCCCTCTCTTCTAGCATATTTACGTCTCATATTGCCTTTAGCTTGTTACCTGATAGCATCCTGGTCTTTAGATTCATTGTTCTTACGGTTTTAGAAGAGATCGATCGTTTCTGCTCGATCTAGTGGTCGATCTTGTGGTCGATCCACTAGTCAAATTTTAACAATTCGAAGCTCTACCCTTTAGTTTACCTGTTTGTTCCTCGTGGTAACTGCTTCCTTTCTAGTATTTTTAAAATAGGTTTCACTCCGTTTAGGTTGCTGCATCTAGTTCTTAGATTATTTCTCATAAACTGTCTCATTTGCTTAGATTTGTCTTAGACCTTGCATTCTCTGTGGATTCTCTATCATCTGGAAGTGGTTTGACACTCTCCTGCTTGCCTTACTACAACATTGCTTGCATTAGAGTTTTGATAGCCTCTCTGCTGCATTAGACCGTAAGAAAAACGCTTATCAAGATCACAGCCGACGAAGACGAAACCGTTCCTGCAGCAACCACTGACGACTAGCCAGCAGCAGATTGGTGAATCGAGATCCGACGTTTTCTCTAGACTGGCGAATTACCATCGGAGAAGTGGGCTGCTCGGCGGATTCATGCACGAAGTGCTAAGTACGCGATCGTCAAAGGAGTCTTATGCCGATGGACCGAATCCGACGTCTTGCTCACTTGTCTACATGGCGACGAGGTACAGCGATGCATCAAGGATACTCACGATGGTGCATGTGGGAATCATTCCAGCGGACAAGCGCTTGCTCTAAAAATTAAGAAACACGGTTTCTTCTGGCCGACTATGCAGAAAGACTGCATCAAATACACTCGGAAGTGCGAGTACTGCCAGCTACACGCCCCGATAATACATTAACCCACCGAGTTCCTGACTTCGGCCATACTGCCATATCCGTTCATGCGCTGGGCAATGGACATCGTCGGACCAATGGTTTCCTCTCGCCAGCGCAAGTACATGCACATAATGACAAACTACTTTATGGAGTGGGTCGAAGCCAAGGCGTTTGCTGACATCACTGCTACCGAAGTTCAAAAATTCGTCTGGAGATACATTATATGCCGACATGGCCTTCCTTACGAGATTGTCACTGACAACGGCCCTCAGTTCATATCGAAGAAATTTGAAGACTTTTGCGCAAAATGGAAGATCCGTCTCAACAAGTCCACCACTCGTCACCGCAGGGGAATGGACAAGCAGAAGCCACTAACAAGATAATTCTGGATGGCATCAAGAAGCGTCTCAATGCCAAGAAGGGTTTCTGGGCCAACGAGCTGGATGGCGTGCTCTGGTTGCATCGCATAACTCCTCGAACAGCTACCGAGAAGACTCCTTTCTCACTCGCATATGGATGTGAGGCAATGGTTCCAGCAGAGATCAACATCGGCAGCATACGACGCATAGTACTCCCAGACTTTCCTGCTGTAAATTCCGCGATGCTGGTCGAGAATCTTGACAGGATCGAAGAAACACGCAACCAAGCCTTGCGTAGAATGCAGAATTATCAGAACCAGGAAGCTCGGTACTACAACAAAAAGGTGCAAAGTAGACATTTTGACAGAGGCGACCTCGTCCTTCGAAAGGTCTACGACAACAATAAGAAAGACAATGCGGGAAAGCTATGAGCTAACTGGGAAGGACCTTACGTCATTACAAACCGGGCGTTTATTGGCTCGAAACGATGGCCGAAGAACTCATCCCACGAGCTTGGAATTCTCTAAACCTCAAACGGTACTACAGCTAGATCGGCACCTCCTTCAGGTCGGCATTATAAAAAAAAGAAAGGAATAGTACCAATGAACTACAAAGCGGTTTGATCCCCGAAAGGGATACGTAGGCAGCCTATCTTCGGATGGCGCAACTGCTCCCCCTCCTAAAACGGGGGGAATCCGACTATTTTTTTGATTTCCGAGCCTTTTTGTAAGCCTTAACTCCCAACTTCAAATATTCAATGAAAAATCATTTTTCCTCAAGTATTTTGTCAATTTAACATTGGCATCCTGGCCAGATGCTCGATTCGTCTAAAGCTAAAGTCTGATCTACTTTAGCTCGGCAACTTAAAGCCAAGTCCGTCTTGCAGCTTACAGTTTTACCTGTTACAATGGATCCGAGCCATGCGTTGTTATCAGCAAAGTCAGTCTTGCATCCGCATTCGACTCGGATACTTCTAAGTGGTACCAATAAAATAACGCCGACCTGAATCGCACATCTGGTATTCACATTTAGAAGATAAGTGGTACAAACAGCCATAAGCCAGGCCTCCTGCACGTTCGTATTCACACTTTCTTTTAAGCCAGAATCCGCTCTGCATTTCTTAAGTCATGCAAAATTACTAAGCCGACCTAGTCGCATCTTGCATTCGACTTAAGAAACTTTTTAAGTATCAAATACATGCCGATACTCATTCACCTATTCACTTTATACTTAGAACTTTAATCGCATAAATGTAAGCCGATATCGCATCGCGATTTGTGTTCTAGATTTTCAAATAAAGTTTTTCATTAATAATTAGCCAGAACGGCAAAGTAGGATACATCATCTAAAGAAAAAAATACAAAAAAATTACAAAGGCGGTCATTCCTCGGTCTCGACCTCTTTCTGAATCTTGCCTTGCTCGTGCTCGGCCTCTTGACCGTCAGGTTGATCGACCTCTTGACCAACATGATGATTGGCCTCTCGACTGTTAGGCTGATCGGCATCACTACCTTCTCCCTGATCGGCCTCACGCTCTTTCACCTGCTCGGCTCCTTCCAGGGACTTGGCTGCTTCGGAAGGAAGACCACTTGACACTTCCAAGAAGATCTCCGGCTCTGAAACCTTGAGCTCATCAGAAGTAATGCTCATTTCTTCAAAAGCATCATGCTCTGCCTTGCTATCGGCAGTCATCTTGTCGATATTTTCCTCCACCACAGCCAAAAATTGTAACCTTGCTTACGGACGATTCCAAGGGCCCTTTTTGCACCGACCCATGGGGCCGCGGTTGAGATAAGCTCTTCTGCTTTCTCCTTGCGGGAAAGAGAGTCTTTCACCTTCGCCACCGAACTAGCGTAGTGTTTGTTCACCACGGAGGCCACGCGCTTGGCCACGTCTTGACCGAAGGCAAATTTTTCGTCTTGAGCCTCTTTCAGCGCGGCCTCAAGTTTCCTCTCCGACTCGACCCTCTCCTTCTTAATTTGCTTCACCGCTCGGTTCAGCAGTTTATTTTTCTCCGCGTTGTCGGCCCGAAGATTCGCCAAGTCTTCAGTGGATGCCTGCATTGCAGCATCGAACTTGGCATTCTTTTGTCTCTGAATCTCGAGGGGCTCCTTAAAAAAATTAATATGTGTAAGATAATATTTTTGAATATTTCAAAATAAAAACTTAAAATCGATCAAAATTATTCTATTATTGTCTTCTGTGACTCATTTTTTTAACCTTGAATAATATATTAAAAATTAAGATCATCTGTAATGTATTTTTCTATCTTTTCTTCTAAAGTATAGATGGATTTCTCTCCAACTTATTTGTATTTTAAATAAAAAAGAAAGATTGTTACTTTTTCCTCCAATTATAATAGAAAAAGTAACATCGCTAGTTTTTCTCTAAATTAGAAGATTTAAAGTAAATGTGGGTTAAAGATGCTTTAAATCAAAGACATATCCTGAGATTTTATAGAAAAGCAAATTCATAAAGATTCATTTTTTACTTTTACTTCTACTTTTTATTCATATGTTTATTTATATCAAATAAAATTTATAATCAATATTTGTTATAAAATTTGTGAAATTATATTTTATAAAATTCTCCGGTAGCTCTCCGCTCATCTCTTTGTCCAATAGTGAGGAATTAGTTTGATGAAAAAAAAATAATTTTCTTATGATTGGTCTGCATGCATGTATTCATTATAAATTTTTTGTTACACCTGCGTTTATTATAAAATTTATTTTTAAGATTTTTAAATAACTCCGTAAAACAAAGTTTGAGAGTGTTATGGAAAAACAAAACTGTAGATATTTATTTTTACTTTTACTTTTACTTCAACTTCTTATTCATATTTATGTTTTTATTTATAATTTATATTTTCATCCGGTTACATTGTGTTTTATTTCTGATCTCAAATTCTCGATCTACAATGAGACTGTATATTAGTATGATATCAAGTTTTAATTTCTTAAAAAAAAAGATAAGTGATAAAATGATATTGTAATGTAAGCTACCCAAATTCCATAAAAAATAATATAAAATGTTAAAAAATTATATATAAATAATAATATATCATACTCCTAACATTATTAATATATAGCATATATACTATCTTATTTGATAATCTATTATTATTTTTCTATATAAAAATATAAAATATATATTGGTTGTAAAAATTTTGTAATCATATCTTATGCAATCTATTAGTCATTAATCAGGATATAAAGAGATTCTTCTCCACAGAGATAGTGGAAGCTAACCTTAATAACACCCACATATACCTCCTTCCTAAGACTTCAGCAGCCAAAACTCCCTTGGAGTATCGACTAATAGCCATGTGAAATGTACATTACAAAATCATTGCAAAGATCCTTACTACTCGTCGGCAACCTCTTCTGTGCACTCTTGTCTCGGAGCATCAGTCAGCTTTCGTTCCTGACAAAGCGATAGCTGACAACGTGCTCATCACACATGAGACCTTGCATTACTTAAAAATGTCACAAGCCACTAAAAAGTGTTCAATGGTTGTAAAAACTATTATGAGCAAAGCATAAGATCGCATAGAGTGGGGCTTTCTTCGAGAGATTCTTCAGTGTCTAGGCTTCCACCAAACGTTTGTGAACTGGATTATGGCATATGTCACATCAGCGTCTTACACATTCCTTATAAATGGGTCCCCGAACGGCGAAGTTCTCCCCACGAGAGGTGTTAGAGAAGGAGATCCCCTCTCCCCATTCCTCTTCATCCTTTGCATAGAAGTCCTGGCCCGTGTTTGTCGAGAAGCTCAGGAATCATGCAGACTAAAAGGATTCCAAGTGTCTCGGCGTAGCCCGCACATCAATCATCTCCTCTTCGCGGATGGCACCATGTTCTTCTGCAGAACCAATTAAGCCTGTTGTCATGAGCTAACCTGAATCATGGGGAAATACGAACAAATTTCAGGTCAACGAATCAACTTTGACAAATCGTCAATCACTTTCTCCACAAAAAACACCATTAGAGATCAAAGGAAGGGTGAAAAAAGCACTAGAGATAACCAAAGAAGGAGGTTCTGGAAAATACCTTGGCTTTCTCGAATCTTTTGGAAGACAGAACAGGGATGTATTCACAGGTTTAGTTGACAGAATAAGACAAAGGTCCCATAGCTGGTCCACTCGCTTCCTTCCGGGTGCTGGTAAGCATGTCCTACTTCAAGCGGTACTCTCAGCCCTACCACCTTACACAATGTCGTGTTTCTTTCTCCCCAAGTCCCTCTGTAAACGCATCAAATCAATCTTGACAAGGTTCTTCTAGGACTCCTCTCCGAAGAAACAAAAGATCTCACGGGTAGCCTGGAAAAGGCTTTGAGAACCAAAGAGAGCATGGGGATTAGGTTTCAGGGAGATAGAGGAATCAATGTAGCCCTCCAATCAAAGCAAAGCTGGAAAATTCTCAAAAATCAGAATAGCTTACTCGCAAAGGTTCTGATAGGCAAATACTGCCAAGATAAAAGATTTATGGAAGTGGATTGCAATGCTGGAGCCTCTCACGACTGGAGAGGAATCTTGGAAGGTAGGAATGTTCTTCGGAAAGGCCTGGGATGGGTAGTGGGGAACGGTCACGTTATCAATGTTTGGACTGAGCCCTAGCTCTCGATGGTGAACCCTCAAGCTCATATGGGGTCACCTACACGATCGAATGCAAGCCTAACTGTCAAGGACCTACTGCATCACGATTCAAACAGCTGGAATCTAGAGGCTATTCAAACTCACTTACCTCAGTATGAGGATACCATCAGACTTCTAATCCCGAGTACAACAAATCCTCCGGACATGCTGGTGTGGTTACCTACAAAATCAGGAAATTTTCAACAAAAACAGGGTACAACCTCTAAAAAAAGCTTCAATCAAATCGGAGATACACAGTTTGGTTGCTACTAGTATGTATGGAACATCCGCACATACAACAAGATCAAACATCACCTCTGGAGAGCTACAAACGGAGCACCCCCTGTGGGAGTTAACCTTCTGTGGCGAGGTGTAGACGCTAATGCAAGCTGTGCAAGATGTGGGGAACATGTGTCAATCTCACACATTTGGTATGATTGCCCTTCCACAAAACAGTATGGAGATCAACTCCCATAACGCCGAACCCAGTGACTCTCCCGACATACAAGGATTCTAGAGGCCTCCTTCGCTCCCTCTACAACTCCAAAACCAGCCATCGTCAGCCCTGTAGGAGACTCCTCTTTATCCCTAGATTTTCTGGTTTCTCTGGACCTCTAGAAACATGCTGATCTTCGAAGGAACGAGTTACTCAGTGCTTGAGCTCGTAGATAAAGCCTCTCGGGAAGCGACATTGTGGCACTCAGCCAATATACCTTCGATCCTGACACCCTCGTAGCCCCTTCGACCGAAGAACAAACCTCCCTCCCCCGCAACGTCGATCTGCTGCTCTGATGGTGCATGGCTAACAGATTCGCGAATTGGAGGCGTGATCTTAGAAAATTTATCTTCGCAACGCTTTGTCGCCTCAGCCATCGTAGCAGAAGCCTTAGCGGTTCTAGCTGCACTTCGCGAAGCCATCTCGGTGGAGATCTGACACCTTCATCTCTAATCGGACTCGGAAGTCCTTATCAACACCCTCTTAACGGGGGCGGAACTAACAGAGATCGCAGTCATCCTTGCAGATGTACGGAGCCTCGATCCTCTCTTCTCTTCTCTTTCTTTCAGCTTCATTCCCCGATCTGCTAATCGTATGGCAGACGGGCTTGCAAAAGCAACTATCCCATCTTTAAGTCTAATGGACCTCTTGTAGACATTTTAATTTTTAATTACACATGTTGAAAAATATGTAGTAGCTAAATTAGAAACCGGAATTGATATAGACTCAAAAATAATAAAATTTTATCATTAAAAACAAAAATTTAAAGATATTAAGAAAATAATATCCTTAAAAACAAAAACTTTAAGATAATATGAATACAATATTAGAGCAGTGTTTTGAACAAATGGTTACTATTCTCTCTCTACTTCATTGTTGCTTAGATTGAATTTGGGAAAGTGACAATGTATCTATAAATTCAGATATATTCTAGAATCTTATTGTTGAACCAGAAAATCACCACTAAGGATTTGATTAACAATTGTAGATTTCGAAGAATAAGATCTTTTATTAATAGCTGTAAAGTGAAGCGATAACAAGAGATTACTTAACTGAGAGGTTATGCCGAAGTGAAAAGAAAGTGTTTGCGAAGTAAACTAGAAAGCGTTGGAGTTCTCGGTTTTAGCTATGCTGCTCTCTAGATTGTATGAGTTGTTTTTTTCAGCTTCGAGGTCTTGTTTTTTATAGGGATAGGAGATCGGTTACTCCGAACTCCTTTTCCTTTTGATGAATATTTCCGTATTTGCGATATGAAAATATTCCGTACTCTCCGAAGAATTTGGACATTCTCATTTATCCTTTGAGTCAATCCAATGCTTCCGGACTTCCTAGATTATCCTTAGGAGTTTTCCTTTTATCCGAGCTAGGCCGGCGCGGTCCTCCTGGTCTTCATGGGCTTAGGTTATTGCTAGAGAAAGCCTTTCAGGAAATGTGCTTATTTCCCCTCTAACAGTAAGTCCCCCCCCCCCCCTAGTTCGGCGAGGCTGATTGTAAATCAGGTCGGCGGGCTTCATGAAGTTAAGCGGGCTTGAGCTCGCAGTAAGTATTAGTTCGTCAAGAGTGTTTCTTCGCGATGGCCAGCTCGGCCCGATTTTAAGTGGATCTGACCCGTTATTAAATATTCGACCCATTAGGGTTTTACTCTGAGCGGCAAAGGCGAAAGGTTTATCAGACGGCGAATATTGACACGCGTCCTTTTAGGAAACTGTTGATATTTCTTTCGATTTTATTTCTTCGTCTTCTAACTTATGAGAAATCCTTTATGAATCTTTCTATCTTGGAGAAATACTTTATGAATCTCCTGTAGAAGCCCGCGTGACATAAGAAGCTCCTCACTCCTTTTACATTAACCGGCGGCTCAAGACTCATCATGACCTCAACCTTAGTTTTATCAAACTCTATTCCTTTCTGTGATATTTTGTGGCCAAGTACAATCCCTTCCTTCACCATGAAGTGACACTTCTCCCAGTTCAGCACCAAGTTTGTCTCCTCACAACGCTTAAGTACCTTGCAAAGATTCAACAAACAAGCAGAAAAAGACGCACCATATACATAGAAGTCGTCCATCAACACTTCTACCATCTCTTCAATAAGTTCAGAGAAGATCGACACCATACACCGCTGGAATGTTGCGGGTGCATTACACAACCCGAATGGCATCCTTCGATATGCGAAGGTGCCATAAGGGCATGTAAAGGTCATCTTCTCTTGATCGTTTGGATGGATTGGTATTTGAAAGAAACCACTATAAACATCAAGAAAGCAATAATAATGATGATTAGCAAGTCTTTCAAGCATTTGATCAATAAAAGGAAGAGGAAAATGATCTTTTCTAGTAGCTGAATTAAGCTTCCTATAGTCTATACACATTTGGTGACCAGTTATGGTTCTTGTTTGAATCAATTCATCTTTATCATTCTTAATGACCGTGATCCCTCCCTTCTTAGGCACCACGTGGACAGGAGAAACCCACGTGCTGTCACTGATGGGGTATATCACGTCAGCCTCTAACAATTTCAGGATCTCTTTCTTAACTACTTCTTTCAAATTTGGGTTTAAACGCCTTTGATGTTCAATAGAAGAAGAGTTCTAATTATCTAAGTGAATCCTATGAATGCAAAGCATTGGTGAAAGGCCCTTGATGTCACTTAGAGAGTACCCAATGACCTTCCTATACTTTCTCAGCTCATTTAGGTGCGAGTGCAACTCATCATCACTCAAGTTCTCATTCACAATCACGGGATAGGTCTCATTAAGCCCTAAGAAAGCATACCTTAGCTCTTTTGGGAGATCCTTTAGGTCCACCTTTGAGGGTAGCAGCTCGCTCCAGTCCTCCTCGTGGCTCGTGTTGACGTTCCCGTCCTTAGTAGCCATCTTAGAACCCGAGATATGAGCCTTTAGACTGCCTTCTTGAACCGTTGTCTCCTCCGAGATCGAGTCATCAGTCGATCTTCCACTCGTTCTGGTCCGGATCGAGCAACTTCACTCGATTCACCCACTCGATTTGATGTGGATCGAGTCCTCGTCTCGTTCTCTGAACTGATCGATTGGCTTCTCTCGATTTTCCCATCGATTGTTTTGCTGGTTCGACCAGTCTCCTCGATCTTCTTGTCATTCTTGATCCTGAATCGAATGAGCTTGTCGATTTCTTGATCGATCTCTAGGCATCCGCCTTCATCTTCCTTCACAACTTTCCTAGAATCGAGAAGATTAACATACTCTTGGGTCTTCTCATTCAAGAAACCGCACTCTCCTCTCTCCTTAGTCAAAGCCAGCTTCAAGTGATCCTCTTGTGCCAACTCTTCAAGCAGTTCATCGGCCAAAGCATCCAACGTTTCAATGTAGAATGCTTGTCCTTCTATGGTTGGCTTCTTCAAGACCTCATTGATATCAAAATCCAACTTGATGTCTTTGCCCAAGTGTAAAGCTATCTTCTCATTCTTTACATCAATGATTGCTCCGGCGGTTGCAAGGAATTGTCTTCCAAGTATAAGCGGATCCTTAGGCTCTTCATCCATCTCAAGCACAACAAAGTCGGTTGGTACATTGACATCGCTTATCCTCACTGGAAGATCCTCTAGCATACCCACTGGAAGTCTCACGCTTCTATCAGCTAACACAAAGGAGATCCTACACTCTTTGAAACGTGTGAAACCTAGCTTCATTGCTATAGAATGGGGCATGAGATTGATACTTGCTCCCAAATCGCATAAACAGCTATTAAACTTCAATGGACCCAAAGCGCAAGGAATGGTGCAGGATCCTGGATCTCCTAGCTTCTTAGGCACTATTTCTCTGTGGATAATAGCACTACACTCTTCACTAAGCACCAAAACTTCTTTACTCTCCTTGTTCTTCTTTGTAAGGGTGTCTTTGAAGAACTTAGCACACTTCGGCATCATAGCTAGACAATCCACGAGAGGAAGCTTGATCTCAACGTCCTTTAGATGCTTTTCAAATAAGAGTCTATGCTTCTCTATCAGCTGTTTCTTGAAGCGGCCAGGAAAATGAAGCTTTGGTACATATGGTGGAGGCACATAAGCATCTTACTCCTTAGTAGCTTGCTCCACTTTCTTCTCTACAGCTACTTCTTTGCCCTTCCTTGGCCTCTCAGTCCACACATTATCAAACTTTATTTCTTCATCAGCTGAAAGCTTACCCTCCCCCTCTTGAACCACAATGTCCCCATTGGCCTTAGGAGCAACTCGCGGTGGAAGTTCTTTCCCACTTCTTAGTGTTATAGTGTTTGCATACTCTTTGGGATTCTACTCACACTTGATCGGTAAGCTGCTCTGACCGCTTGTAGTAGCTTTTCCCTTCTCTAACTGCTTGATCTTGTTGTTCAGGTTTGTTATCTGAGATGAGACGTCAGTTAGAGAGGAGTCAAGGCGGTTGTTCACCTCGGTAAACTTCTGATTAGTTGAAGCTTGACCTTGAAGCAACTGCTGAAACATCGCTTGGACCGGATCTTGAGGTTGGGTTTGCATCTGTTGTTGTTGTGGAACGAAGCCGGGAGGAAACATAGGAGTGTAGCCTTTGTTGCCTTGCTGCTGCTGCTGACCCTGGAAGTTCCCTTGCCTCTGCCCTTGAAAGCCACTATTCGCTTGAAAACCCTTGTTATAAGGAACACACGGCTTTGCTTGCTGAGGGTGGTAAACTTGATCTTTAGGGTTCTCAACGTTTGTGTCCTGTAATGGAGATTGTTGTTGGCTTGGTATCCTAGTGAATAATCTTGAGGTTTGTTGTAGTTCTGACCAGCCATCCAGTTAGCTTCTTCTTGACTCAAGTCTATCTCCTCCAAGACTTTTTCGGTTTCTCCCACAAAGTGTACATGCTTCTGGTTTGCAAGTACCAACTTGTCAATCTTCTCATGAAGCGACTTTAGCTCTTTCTTGTGAGACTCTAGCTCGGAACCTCGTGTTGCATGGTCATAGTCTTCGGCGTAGTTGCCGTCACTCAAAGCCAAGTTCTAGATTAACTCCATACCCTCTTCTACTTCTTGATCAAGAAAATTGCCTTTACTAGCCGTGTCAAGCAACATTCTGATCTTGGGTAAGGCTCCACAGTATATTATGCTTAGGAGAGTCTCTTCACTGAAGCCGTGGTGGGGACACTGAATGGTATAGTCTTTGAATCTCTCCATAGCTTCATTGAATGTCTCGTTTTGCCTTTGAGTGGATCCGATGATCTCACTTCGCAGCCTTGCTGTTCTTGTGCTCGAGAAGAACTTTGAGAGGAACGCCTTCTTACATTCAGCCCAAGAGGTAATGGTGCCTTGTGGAAGGGTCTTCCCCCAATGCATAGCCTTATCTCCGAGAGAAAATGGTAAGAGCCGGAGCTTGAAAGCATCTTCCGAGATACCATTGATCTTTATCATCCCACAAACTTGCTCAAAGTTGTCAAGATGCTCCAAGGCGTCTTCCATAGCCAGCCCATGGAATTTTCTGTTCTGAACCATAGAGATGAACCCTGGCTATATCTCGAAGTTGTTGTTCTGTACTGGTGGAGGAGTGATCCCAAAGCGATTGTGATGCATATTAGGAGCATCTCCAGCACCAATGATCCGTGGGGGTCTAGCTGCGTGGTTGGGGTTTCCATTGCCCCTTCCTACAGCGTCGTGAGCATGTGGAGGTCCCTCAGGATGTTCTTGCTCAGCCATTGTTGCAAAGTCTACTTAACCAGCTTGAACAATCTCCTCAAAGGCTCTAGCTTGCTCTCTCACTCTTCTTGATCTTGCGTGGCCAAGTTGATGAATATTATCCAGGGGTGTAAGCAAGTTGTTGTCACCCCTAGAACACAGATTCATGTACCTGAAAGACACAAGTTTGAAGGCAGAGAGATTAGTAACCAAAATGAAAATAAAGGCTTAGTCTTTACTAAACCCCAAATCTTAATGCTTCCTAACAATCCTAAGATGGCAACGACGCCATTTGATAACAGGATTTTTACAAGCAGAGGTTATTATCAAAGCTCAAGTAACCTATGGATGTAGTATAGTGTGCAAGAGGTATCAATCCAACATAGGAAGCAGGAAGAACACTAAGAATGCAAGGATGAAGCAAATCTAAGCAAATTGGGGAAATGATTGGTAAAATCAAAGAAAACTAAATGCAACGATCTAACGGAATGTAAAACAATTTTAAAATACCTGGAAGAGGGTTAACTAACACTGACAGGAAACAGAGCAACAAAAGAGTAAATTTACTAAGAACTAAAAATCGAGCTGTGAATCGACCACAGGATCCACCAATGGATCGAGTAAAACAGACCGATCTAACAACTTAAACCAAGACGACTTCTAATGAACAAGAATGCAACTTTATGACAAGCAAATGATGGAAAGAGGTTTTAAAATGCTAAAAGAGGGTTTAGGGTCGAGGGTCATATTCATGAGTGTCAAAGGATTAAGCTTTGGTTTGAAAACGTTTAGATCTACTCATTCGTGAGCTTTCTCTAAGCCTTGAAGACAAAACAAGAACCATCCATGGCGTGTGGTATGATTCAATTCCTGAATCTCATCTCCAAACCCATGGCGTTTGGTGGAAAAAGAGATCGAAGAGCAAGGAAAACAGATTTTAATATATAACCTAACTAATCTCCTCTACAACCATGGCGTTTGAGAGAGGAAATATTAGTCTCTATGATCTGGTTTTCTAGGATATATGAATCCTCTCAAGGTAAGACAGCCCTGGAATCATAGAGATCTTTTCCAAGACTCTCTAAGCCTTAAGACCCCAAGATCCTAGAAGAGAAGGTATGAAGAACAAAGAAAGCACAAAACTTAAACCTCTTAAACCCTTTGAATCACCTCAACCCCGAAAACCCAAAAAAGGACTACTCGCTGCACATGATTAAGAATGATTGAAAAGCGATAAAGGATGAACTAAACATGATTAACGATGCGATCAAAGAAAAACTGCTTAATATTAAAAGATTCAAGTTCAAAAACTAAAGAAAAGCTTCGATGTTCAACAATGGCGATTCGCCTAAGATAAGAGCAGAAAAGATAAAAGTAAAACGTGTCTAAGAAAGTTGATGTCATTGCATATTGCATACATTTTGCATACTCATTAGTTAGCTTTTCATGTATTTGTACCATGTTTTAGGTTAGATTGCATCACTTAGGGTCCTAAAGCATTCTTCCATCAGCATACGCATTTTCCTTGCATTTTGCATCACATTTAGGTTGTTTCTGGCTGCTTTGGAGTCGTGGAGGTTCGTGGACATGTTGGGGCTGATGTAGCAGTTCGTGGGAGCTCGGAAATATGCTAAGGAGCAGAGATCGAGGAGCAGATCGAGCATGGCCGGTCGATCTAGGAGTTGATCGACCAGAAGATCGAGCCAACTAGGCGATCCAAGGAAAATGATCGAGACGGAGATCGAGTGAAGCAATCGATCAATCGGTACGGACGTAAATTACGCCATGCAGAGCGAGAGACAGATCGAGTACACCACTCGATCCAGCCGAAGATCGATACCGAGATCGGATGCAACACTCGATTCGCCGATGAAGATCGAGACACAGATCGAGCCGAAGACACGATGTCTGGATATGATCGAGAGAACCACTTGATCTTGGAGTCGATTTCTGTCCTTTCAACCGTTTTTGGCTGCTAGCGAAGGGGGGACCATTGGCTTGTTTGAGCATTTTAGGCAAGGCGGCGACGTCCTTTTCGATAACTTTTAGATCCTTATCTTTTTCCTTATGTTTTTTCTCTCTCGTTTTCGTGAAGAACACCATTGTTGAAACTCGTTTTTTCTCTTAAGCTTTTGTATTCAAATCATTATTGTTTAATCCAGTTTTCCTTTCATGTTCATCGTCTCGTTTCATATGCTTTGCTTGATTTACTCTATGTGTAGTGAGTAGTTCCTTTGGGTTCGGGGTTGAGAGGATTAAGGGGTAGAAAGGGTTTTGATCTTGGGGTTTTTCTAAACGTTTTTAAAGGCTATCTCTTCTAAGGTGTTGAAAGCTTAAAGCTTGAAGACTCTCACGCCAAGAGCTTCATGATCCGAGAGTTTCCTTACCTTGACAGGATCCTGGAGCCTCGGAAGATCACACCTTAGAGACTAGTTACCCCTTCCCAAAAGCCATGGAAGTTTGGGGGATTAGTTAAGCCATTTACCTGAAATCTGTTTTCCTTGCTTTTCGACCTCTCTTTCCACCAAAAGCCATGGGTTTGGAGGAGAGGATGAAAGAGTGATCTATACTGAAAGCCACGAATAGATCTTGTTTTGTTTTCAAGGCTTAGAGATCCTCACCAAGTGAGTCGATCTAAAGGTTCAAACCCAAGGTCGAACCTTTGAAACCCCTAACCATGAATCTCAACCCTAGGCCCTTTCTTTTAGCATCTTTACATCTATTCTCATCTTTCGCTTGATCTCTGATAGCATCCTGGTCATTAGATTTACTGTTCTTGCGTTTTTAGATGAGATCGATTGTTACTGCTTGATCTAGTGGTCGATCTCGTGGTCGATCCACTAGTCGAATTTTAATAATTCGAAGCTCTTTCTTTTAATTAATCCGTTTGTTTCTCGTGGTAGTTGCTTCCTTTCTAGTATTTTTAAAATAGGTTTCATTCTGTTTAGGTTGCTGCATCTAGTTCTTAGATATTTTCTCATAAACTGTCTCATTTTGCTTAGATTTGCTCTAGTCCTTGCATTTTCTGTGCATTCTCTATCTCCTAGAAGTGGATTGACTCTCTCTTGCTTGCTATACTACGACATTGCTTGCATTAGAGTTTGATAACCTCTCTGCATTATAAACCCTCGCTAGAAAGCGTCTATCAAATGGCGTCGTTGCCATTCTAGGACTGTTTAGAGAACATAGAGATTTGGGTCTTAGCAAAGAGTAAGTCTTTACCTTTTTCAAGTTACTAATACTTCTACTCTCAAACGTGTGTTTTCAGGTACATGAATCTTCGTTCAATGGGAGACAACAATCTTCTACAACCCTTAGACAACATTCATCAACTTGGCCACTCACGGCAAAGGAGAGTCAGAGAGCAAACAAGAGCCTTTGAGGAGATTGTTCAGCACGGTTTGGTGGACTTGGAAGCTATGGCTGAACACAAGCATCCAGAAGGACCTCCTCCAGCAGGACGGGGCAATGGAAACCCCCAACACGCGGCTAGACCCCCAAGGATCATAGGAGCCGGAGATGCTCCCAATACCCACCATAATAGGTTTGGGATCACTCCTCCTCCTGTACAAAACAATAAATTCGAGATCAAGCCAGGTTTCATCTCCATGGTGCAAAACAACAAGTTCCACGGCTTAGCAATGGAAGACCCCTTGGAGCACCTAGACAACTTCGAGCAAGTATGTGGGATGATCAAGATCAATGGCATATCCGAAGATGCTTTCAAGCTGCGTCTCTTCCCCTTTTCACTCGGAGACAAAGCTAGACATTGGGAGAAGACCCTCCCACAAGGCACCATCACATCATGGGCTGAGTGTAAGAAGGCATTCCTCTCAAAGTTCTTCTCAAGCACCAGGACAGCACGGTTGAGAAGCGAAATCAGCGGTTTCACTCAAAGGAACAACGAGACATTTATCGAGGCAATGGAGCATTTCAAAGATTACACGATCCAATGTCCTCATCACGGGTTCAGCGAGGAAACACTACTCAGTACCATATATCGTGGAGCTTCACCAAAGATCAGGTTGTTGCTTGACAGAGCTAGCAAAGGGAACTTCCTTGGTCAGGAGGTAGAAGAGGGTACGGAGCTGATAGAAAACTTGGCGTTGAGTGATGGAAACTATGCTGAAGATTATGACCGTGCACCAAGAGGATCAGAGATGGAGTCTCAGAAGAAGGAACTCAAATCTTTGCATGAGAAGATAAATAAGTTGGTGTTAGCTAATCAGAAGCATGTTCACTTTGTTGGTGAAGCTGATGAGAACCAAGAGGAGTTAGAGCTAAGCCAAGAAGAGGCAAATTGGGTGGCTGGACAGAACAACTACAAGTCTCAAGACTACAACCAAGGCTACCAGAACAACAACCTCTCTTACCGAAGCACCAACGTAGCCAACCCTAAAGACCAAGTGTACCCTGCTCAGCAAGCTAAACCTTTCATCCCTTACAACAAAGGTTTTCAACCGAGTGGTGGTTTCCAAGGTCAAGGGCAGAGCAACTTCCAAGGGCAACAACAAAACAACAAGGGTTATACTCCTAACTACCCTCCGGGCTTTGCACCTCAGCAGCAACAGCCGATGCAACAACAAGTTGATCCGGTTCAAGCTATGTTTCAACAGCTAATACAAGGGCAAGCCTCTACAAACCAGTAGTTCGCTGAAATGAACACTCGCCTAGACTCATCTCTAACCGACTTCTCCACTCAGATCACCAACCTAAACAACAAGATCAAGCAGTTAGAGAAAGGGAAAGCAAGCACGAGTGGTCAGAACAGCCTTCCGGGAAAGTGTGAGCAGAATCCCAAGGAGTATGCCAATGCTATAACGTTGAGAAGCGACAAAGAGCTCGAACCTCCGGTCTCTACAAAGAACAACGAGGACGTTGCAATTCAAGAGGGGGAGGGTAAACCTTCGGCTGATGATGATGAGATAAACTTTGACAACGTTTGGATCCAAGGGCCGAGGAGAGGAGATAAGGCTGTCGCTGAGAAGAAAAGTGAGCAAACCACCAAGGAGAAGAACTCTTACGTGCCCCCACCTTACGTACATAAGTTGCCATTTCCCGGTCGTTTCAAAAAGCAGCTTATAGAGAAGCACCGGATCCTGTTTGAGAAGCACCTGAGAGACGTGGAAATCAAGCTGCCTCTTGTAGATTGTCTTGCTATGATGCCCAAGTGCGCCAAGTTTTTCAAGGACACCCTTGTGAAGAAGAACAAAGAAAGCAAAGAGGTACTTGTTCTAAGTGAAGAGTGTAGTGCGGTTATACATAAGGAGATAGTCCCTAAGAAGCTGGGAGACCCTGGAAGTTTCACTATACCCTGCGCTTTGGGTCCTCTAGAGTTCAAGAGTTGCTTGTGTGATCTCGGAGCTAGCATAAACTTGATGCCTCACTTCGTGGCTAAGAAGCTTGGTTTTACTCGGTTTAAAGACTGTTAGATCTCATTGGTGCTGGCTGATAGAAGCGTGAGGTTACCAGTGGGGCTGCTTGAAGATTTACCAATGCGAATCAGTGGTGTGAACGTACCTACAGACTTTGTAGTGTTGGATATGGATGAAGAGCCTAAAGACCCACTCATCTTAGGAAGACCGTTCCTTGCAACCGCCGAGGCTATCACAGATGTGAAGAATGGGAAGATTGCCTTGCATTTGGGGAAGGAGATCAGGCTTGACTTCGACATCAACGAGGTTCTGAAGAAGCCAACCATCAAAGGGCAAGCTTTCTACATTGAAAAGATGGATGCTTTGGCAGATGAGTTGCTGGAAGAGCTAGCTCTAGAAGACCATCTGAAGTTAGCACTAACTAAGGAGCCAGGGGAGTTTGGCTATGTGGACCAGAGAACCCAAGAGTACGTGAACCTGCTGGATTCTAGGAGGATTATCAAGAATGAAGAAGGTTGCTGCCTAGAGATCGACCCCGAGATCGACGCTATCACTCGATCCAGGAGTCAGATCGACAAATCAATCGAGAACACAACTCGATCAGGTGCAACAATCGATGGACAGATCGAGAAGAATGCTCGATCAGGAAAAACAATCGAGTCGACGATCGAGAGAAACCTCCCAATCATTTTGGAGTCCAATCAAGAGATCGACTCAGCGTCTCGATCCCTTACTCGATCCCTATAAAATCGAGTAAGTGAATCGAGCGAAATGGCTCGATCTAGACGACATCGAGAGGAGAATTTACCGGAGGACTCGATCTCAGAAGGGATAGCGATGGAGGAAAGCAGTCTGAAGGGCCATGCCTCGAGTTCAAGGGAGAGTTCCAAGGAGGAAAGCAACAACAACAGCCACGAGGATGACTGGAGTGAGCTGTTAGCCCCAAAGGTGGACCTTAAGGAGCTCCCAAAAGGGCTAAGGTATGCTTTCTTAGGGCCTAATAACACTTATCCCGTGATAGTAAATGAAAACCTTAGTGATGATGAGTTGCAATCGCTCCTAACTGAGCTGAGAAAGTATAGGAAGGCCATTGGGTACTCTTTAAGTGACATCAAGGGCCTTTCACCAATACTATGCACTCATAGGATTCACTTGGATAATGAGAACGCCTCTTCTATAGAACATCAAAGGCGTTTGAATCCTAACTTGATTGAGGTTGTTAAGAAGGAAATCCTTAAGCTTTTAAAGGCTGACGTGATCTATCCCATAAGTGACAGCACGTGGGTTTCCCCTGTACACGTGGTGCCTAAGAAGGGAGGGATCACGGTCATAAGGAATGAAAAGGATGAGCTTATCCCTACTAGGACCATCACTGGTCATAGAATGTGTATTGACTATAGGAAACTTAACCTTGCGACTAGGAAAGACCATTTCCCTTTGCCCTTTATTGATCAAATGCTTGAGAGACTTGCAAATCACCCTTACTACTGTTTTCTCGATGGGTATAGCGGTTTTTTTCAAATACCTATTCACCCAAATGATCAGGAGAAGACGACCTTCACATGTCCCGACGGTACCTTTGTATATCGAAGGATGCCGTTTGGATTGTGTAATGCACCAGCTACATTTCAGCGGTGTATGATGTCGATCTTCTCTGATCTTATAGAGGAGATGGTAGAGGTATTCATGGATGACTTCTCTGTATATGGTGCGTCCTTTCCTGCGTGTTTGTTGAATCTTTGCAGGGTACTTAAACGTTGTGAAGAGACAAACTTGGTGCTGAACTGGGAGAAATGCCACTTCATGGTTAAGGAAGGGATCGTGCTGGGTCACAAGATATCAGAGAAGGGTATTGAGGTTGATCAGGCTAAGGTGGAGGTCATGATGGGTCTTGAGCCGCCGGTTAATGTTAAGGGAATCAGAAGCTTCTTGGGGCACGCAGGGTTCTACAGGCGTTTCATCAAGGATTTCTCCAAGATTGCTCGCCCTCTTACACGGCTGTTGTGCAAGGAAGCTGAGTTTGTATTTGATGAGGAGTGTTTGAAGGCTTTCGTGACCATCAAGGAAGCCCTTACATCAGCACCTATAGTCCAAGCACCAGACTGGTCTCTTCCCTTTGAGATCATGTGTGATGCTAGTGACTACGCCATAGGAGCCGTCCTTGGTCAGAAGAAAGACAAGAAGCTACACGTGATCTACTATGCTTCAAGGACCTTGGATGACACGCAATCACGATACACCACTACATAGAAGGAGTTGCTTGCAGTAGTCTTCGCCTTTGAGAAGTTTAGATCATATCTGGTTGGCTCCAAGGCTATTGTATACACGGATCACGCTGCCTTACGATACATCTACTCGAAGAAAGACACTAAGCCTCGGCTCTTAAGATGGATTCTGTTACTCCAGGAGTTTGACATGGAGATTAAAGACAAGAAAGGGATAGAAAATAGAGTCGCTGACCACCTCTCACGGCTAAGGATCAACGAGTCTCTCCCCTTAGATGACTCTCTTCCAGAAGAGCAGCTTATGGCGATCACTACGGCTGTTTGTGGGAAGCTAGAGGGGAGGTTTGAGGAGGTGCTGAGTTTCAAAGAGGAGGATCTACCGTGGTATGCTGATATGGTGAATTATCTAGCGTGTGGTGAGGAGCCAACACATCTCAACAGCTATCACAAGAAGCGGTTTATGAGAGAGGCTAGTGACTCCTTCTGGGACGAGCCCTACCTATACAAAAGAGGAGTAGACAGCTTGTACCGGAGATGTGTTACAAAGGAAGAAGCCAGGGACATCCTCTATCATTGCCATGGCTCTTCCTACGGAGGACACTTTGCCTCATTCAAGACAGCCACGAAGGTGTTGCAAGCCGGTTTCTGGTGGCCCTCCATTTTTAAAGATGCACACGAGTTTGTGAAGAGCTGTGAGGCATGTCAACGAGCAGGGAATATAACCAAGAGGAACGAAATGCCTCAAGTTCCTATCTTCGAGGTTGACGTGTTCGACGCGTGGGGAATTGACTTCATGGGACCATTCCCTTCTTCATACGGCAACAAATACATCTTAGTAGCTGTGGATTATGTCTCTAAATGGGTTGAGGCTGTTGCTTCCCCTACAAATGACTCTAAGGTGGTAATCAAGTTGTTCAAGAGTATCATCTTCCCGAGGTTTGGGGTACCCAAGGTTGTTATAAGTGATGGAGGAAGCCACTTTATAAACAAGGTCTTTGAGAACCTCTTGACAAAGTATGGGGTTAAGCATAAGGTGGCTACACCGTATCATCCTCAAAGAAGCGGTCAAGTGGAGGTCTCCAATAGGCAAATCAAGGCTATTCTAGAGAAGACCGTCGGAGCCACAAGGAAAGACTGGGCAGTGAAGCTGGATGACGCTCTTTGGGCCTACCGTACCGCCTTCAAGACGCCGATTGGTACAACCCCTTTCACTCTACTCTATGGCAAGGGCTGTCACCTCCCGGTTGAGCTGGAACACCGTGCGTTGTGGGCTGTGAAGAGGCTGAACTTTCATCTCAAGACGGCTCAGGAGAGGCGCCTTATTCAGCTACACGAACTGGACGAGTTGAGGCTGAATGCTTACGAGAGCTCCCAGATATACAAGGAGCGGACTAAGGATGCTCATGACAAGAAGTTGGTTGCCAAGGAGCTTAAGGAAGGAGGACTAGTGTTGCTGTACAACTCGAGGCTCAAACTCTTCCCGGGCAAGCTGAAATCAAGGTGGAGCGGACCGTTCGTGATTCAAGAAGTCTTACCGTATGGAGCTGTTACTCTGATGGGAAAAAGTGGCAGTGCATTCACCGTCAACGGACACAGAGTCAAGCCCTACTTGGCAGACAGCTATGACAAGGAGAGTACCTCAGTGCTTCTCCAAGACCCACCATCCGCCTAGACCAAGTAAGGTCTAGCTAAAGACGTTAAAGAAAGCACACTTGGGAGGCATTCCCATGTTTATCTTGTACATATTTCTGCTTTATTTCCCTTTCAGTTTTATGTTTTTATTTTGCAAGTGTGTAGGAACAGGTATAAGGAGTCTAAACCTTGACTTTGAGGTCTCAAAAAGGCAATAGGGGTTAAGATAAGGCTAGAGATCGAGTGCTATATCGACTGATCCTGGCTCGATCTTTGCTAGATCGAGTCAGTGAATCGAGAGGAGCCAGTCGATCTAGACGAGAACGAGTGACAAGATCGACCTTGACGAAAAAGGATCGATCGATCCAAATCGGATCGACCAATCTAATTTCTCTCGGGGAAATCTGTTGAAAACAGATCGATCACTCGACTCGATCCATCACTCGATCTATGCCAAATCGACCCCTAAATCGAGGACATAGCTCGATCATGAGGACTTAGCCGAGGAGCCAACATCTCAATGATCGAGAGAGCCAATCGATCCAGGACTCGATTCACCATGAATCGAGTCTCAAATCGAGTAACCCTCTCGATCTAAGCCATTTTGGGCATGAGATCGAGTCCTAGATCGACCAAATGGACTCGATCTCATGCCGAGGTAATATTTTTCTTTCCCTCCTTTACTCTTTTCCCTCCAACTTTTGGCTCTCGTTCTTCATGCCGAGAGTCTTGGTCTCGATCTGGCTCTCGTTCTTCATGGCGTCATTTACGTCCATACTCCAGAACGATCATCTCTGTCGATCCTTGCTCGATCCGCTACTCGATCTCGGGCCCTTTGCATGCACGGCTGAGTTCTCCAAGTGTCCACGAGCTCCATTTTGAACCTCCTCACGTCCACATAGCCTCCACAACTCCATAGTGCTCCAAACAACCTGATAATGACGCAAAAGTGCAACAAATATGCAAAATGCGAATGCAAAGTGACCTAGGACCTAAAATGCAACAAATGGAACAAACTAGCCTATATTGCAAGATGAATGCATGAAAAACTATCCTAAATGCATGCAAAATATGCAGAATATATGATAATATCATTGAGCGGATTAAGGCGTTTATAGCGCAGGAGCCCGACATCCACCGGCTCAAACTTAAGATAGTTGATGCCAAGGCGAGAGCGGATTGCCACAAGCAGCTGAGGTTGGCAGGACACGAGGTTCCGGTTAAGGAACTTCTGTCCCACTCCTCTAATGTCGACCGTTTGAAGATAGAGCGTCACAGGATCAAGGATGCTCCGCTTACTAAGGACGACTTCATCGCTCCAACACGAGTTCATATGCGACCTTCTGACTCTGAGTTGGAGGCGGCCGGGATTCAAGTGCCAAAGCGGCGTTGAGCTCTTCTTTTTATTTATGTGATGTTCATAGTTGTTGTTTTTTGTTTTAGAAAATTTATGCGAGATAAACGCTTCCTTTTCCTTTTTTAATGAATCGAATGAGATAGTTTATTGCAATGTTTTTGCTAACACTCGTTGACGAGGTGACCTTTATTTTTAAGGCTTTTGCGAAGTCAAAAAGTTTATTTTGTCTTGTGGTGCGGGGGCATTCTTTAGGCCGGTTCTGGAAGCAAGATTCATTCGCTCGGCTTATACCAAACGACAATCAAGATCGAATACCAAGCTTTCAGGATTCACGTCGGCCTGAAAGGTATGATTGAGGGTCGTGCGAGTATTGTCCTCCGCTTTTGTCTTATCCACTTTGGAAGTAAATAATTCGAATCGAAGTATAAAAGGAGTGGTGATCAGCCACTAATTTAGTTCTTTGCTTTTGCTTTTTCAAATCGAATGTTTAGCCCGAATATCAATTCAGCAAGATGCATTGGCATAAGGGAAGATTGCTCTATGTGCCGAGCTTATTTCGGTCAATTTGGACCAGTAGTTATCATTTACTTTGAACGCTGAGCTGGTTAACAAAGTTAAAGGTAATTTTGTTAGGATAGTGACTGGACCCGAAGGCTGCCTACATACCCAAAATGAGATCAAGTCATTCGTAGTTCTTGGCAACAATTGTAAATTTAAATGCCGAGTTGTGTTCTCTAAGGGTAGTACTTCCTTAACTTCATCGAATTTCGTACTCACTTGACCAGTTATCCATCCATTTTTTCCAATTTGTAGACGTCGGGTTTGACGATGTGCGTGATGCGATATGATCCCTTCCAATTTGCTTTAAGTTTTGTCGGGTTTGTAACCCTCCACAAAACAAGATCATAAAGCGAGAACAATCGGCTGTGTACCTTCTTGTTATAATATCTAGAGATTTGCTGCTGATAGTTCTGAATGCGCAATAAAGCTTTATCGCGAAGTTCATCTAAGCCATCCAGAGCATTGATTAGCTTTTCGTCGTTTAGTTGCGGGTTCTGAACCATTATGGTTCTTCGTGCACTTGGTACATGCACTTCGGCAGGTGCTAACGCCTCACAGCTGTGAGACAGCAAAAAATGAGTTTCTCCTGTTGCAGTTCGTGGAGTCGTTCGGTGGGACCAGAAGACGCCATTGATAACAGGTTTTTACTCTAGATGCAAGCAGGAGGTTATCAAAACTCAAGAAACACACAATTGTAGTATAGCAAGAAGTATCAATCAATTCCTAGAGAGCAGGAAGAGCAATGAGAATGCAAGGATCTAGTGAATCTAAGCAAATATGATAAAGGATTGGTAAAATCAAGGAAAACTAAATGCAACGATCTAATACAATGCAAAACAATTTTAAAATACCTGGAAGAGGATTAACTACCACGAGGAACAGGCAAAAGATGAAAAATGC
The DNA here is from genome assembly GCA_911865555.2 of Thlaspi arvense. Classification (NCBI taxonomy): domain Eukaryota; kingdom Viridiplantae; phylum Streptophyta; class Magnoliopsida; order Brassicales; family Brassicaceae; genus Thlaspi; species Thlaspi arvense. The sequence continues at coordinate 28,321,800 of OU466860.2, forward strand.
AAAGCTACTAAAAACTAAAAATCGACTAGTGAATCGACCATAGGATCGAGCAGAATGGATCGATCTAACAAGCAACTTAAACAGAACGACTTCTAATGATCAAGAATTCAACTTTATGACAAGCAAATGATGAACAGAGGTATCTAAGATTCAAACCTTGGTTTGAAAACGTTTAGATCTACTCTTTTAAGAGGGTTCTCTAAGCCTTGAAAACAAAACAAGAACCATCCATGGCGTGTGGTATGGTTCACTTCTTCAATATCTTCTCCAAACCCATGGCTTTTGGTGGAAAAAGAGATCGAAGAGCAAGGAGAACAGATTTCAAACAATGACCTAACTAATCCCCTAAACAACCATGGCGTATGTGAAAGGAAGGATAAGCATCTAGGATCTGGTTTTCCAGGACATCTGAATCCTGTCAAGGTAAGACAGCCTTTGGTTCATAGAGACCTTTTCCAAGGCTCTCTAGGCTTTAAGATCCCAAGATCCTAGAAGAGAAGGTATGAAGAACAAGGAAAACACAAAGCTTTAAACCCTTTCAACCGTTTTGAATCACATCAACACCAACACCCGAAACGACTACTCACTACTGATGTTTAAGATCGAATCAAAAGCAATAAACGATAAGCTAAGCATAACTAACAATAGATTAAAGAAAAACTTGCTTGATATTAAAAGATTCAAAAGTTCAAAAACTAAAAAAGCTTAAGCTATTTTACAATGGCGAATCGCCTAACTTAGAGGGAAAAAAGGAAAAGACAGAATGAAGATTGGATAAAGGTGATGGCTGCTTTTGCCAAAAATGGCTAAACCATTAGCTGGTCCCCCCTTCGGTAGCCGCCAAAAACAGCTGGACGGATAAGGTTCGTCTGGGATTGACTCGGGTCACTCGATCTCTTGCTCGATCTTTGTCTTGGATCGGATGGCTTTGATCGATCTTTGAGTCGATCCTGTGATGATCGGGTTAGAAGCTCGATCTGGTTCTCGATCTACATGGCGTCATTCACGTCCGTACTCCAGATCGATCTCCTCTCTCGATCATAGTCTCGATCCTTCCTCTTGAATCAACTTGGTGCACTCGATCTTCTGGTCGATCTCATCTAGATCGACCTGCCTTGCTCGATCCGCTACTCGATCTCGGGTCCTTAGCATGCACGGCTGAGTTCTCCAAGTGTCCACGAGCTTCCTCACGAGCTTCAACATGTCCATGAATCCTCCACATCTCCAAAGTGTCCAAAAACAACCTGAATATGATGCATAATGCAAGAAACATGCGAATGCCAATGCAAAAGGGCTCTAGGACATAAAATGGTGCAAACTAGCCTATAATGCAAGATGAATGCATGAAAAACTATCCTAAATGCATGTAAAATATGCAGAATATATGGGAATATCACCCATCCAATTCATATGCCCATCTTCCCTCTAGGTCTGTTAGCCGCTTCTTAAGACCGTCAAGATACATTTTGTTGGAAGCCTCCGCTTGTCCGTTTCCTTGTGGATAGCAAGGTGTTGAGTAATTTATGCATATTCCCCAACCCTCACAAAAATTTCGGAAAATCGACGAGGTAAACAGCGTGTCATTATCCGTGACGATCTCGTATGGGAGGCCATGTCGGCATATGATGTTTTTCCATACGAAAAGCTGGACGTCAATTGCATTAATGCTGGTGTATGCTCTAGCTTCAACCCATTTTGTAAAATAGTCCGTCATAACCAGGAAGTGTTGGTTGCGACCTGACTTAGGCATCGGGCCGATTGCATCCATTGACCACCTCATGAAGGGGTATTGTGGAACAGTGGTTTGAAGGAGCTCAGTGGGTGCGTTTTTCTGACATGGTCTGCACCGTAGTACAATGCTCTTCTAGGCCAGAATAACCCATGCTTCTTTATCTTCAAGGCCAATGCTCTTCATCCTGAGTGGTTGCCGCTTGCTCCTTCGTGAGTTTCGACCATTACTCTCTTTGCTTGTGCTTCGTCGCAGCACCGTAACATCACTTTGTTTGCTGTCCACCAGAAAAGGTTGCCGTCCCGAATGAAGTATTGCGCTGCTTTCCTCCGGAGATTCCTAGCTGCCCATCTATCTTACGGGACTGTTCCTTTGGATAGGTAAGACTTAATTGCATCCTGCCAAGGTTGATTTTGTTGTTCGGCATCCACTTCCATTGGGTCGTCCGCTTCATCTTCCTGGTGAAGAACCATGTTGCAAGATCCTTTGGATAGCTGGATGCTAGGTTGCTCGATGATTTCCACTGGAATTGTTCGGCGAAGTGCAGGGTCTGTTGTTGACGCTAATGCTGCCAGCGCATCGGCGGCAGTGTTCTCACTTCGCGGGATTTTTGTTAGTTTGAAGGAGTCGAATTGCCTTGTTATTTCCTGGACCTGCTTCAGGTAAGCGTTCATTCGCTTGTTCTTCGCGTTGTAGTCTCTTTTGACCTGGCTGGCGACGAGCTGGGAATCGCAAAAAGCATGAATATTTTTTGCTCCTACTTCTTTGGCGAGACGAATTCCTCCGAGTAAAGCTTTGTATTCGGCTTTATTGTTCGAGGCAGGGCAGCCGAGCTTGAATGATTGTTCAAGGACTTCTCCTATTGGTGATTTCAAACAGATGCCGACTCCTGATCCTTGCTTTGAGGATGCGCCGTCGATGTACAAGTTCCAGCAATTTTCGGCGGGTGTTTCATCATTTAATAGGTCTGGTGGTATTTCGATCATGAAGTCTGCCAAGACTTGAGATTTGGTGCTAGTGCGAGCGCGGTACTTGATATCATACTCGGACAATATCTATCACCCATTTAGCCATTCGGCCGGACTGACTTGTACTGTGCAGAATGCTCTGAAGTGGTTGACTGGTGAAGACGACGATAGTGTGAGACTGGAAGTAGGGTCGTAACTTCTGCGCCGAGATAATTACTGCATAAGCGAGTTTTTTCAGAGCCGGGTAACGAATTTCGGCTCCATCCAGAGTTTTGCTGATATAGAAGATCGGTTTTTGTTCGCCGCGATCGTCTTTGACAGGGATGCCGCTTACTGTTGTTGTCGAAACTACGATGTAAAGGTACATAGTCGCGCCATCTTCCGTTTTTGCTAATCTCGACGGGGTGGTTATGAACTCCTTTAACTGCACGAACGCCTCATCGCACTTGTCGTCCCAGTCAAAACGTTTATTACTCCAAAGTAATTGATAAAGAGGAGACATTTATCAGTTGAACGCGAGATGAAGCTGTTTATCCCGGCAATTCTCCCAGTTAGTCGTTGTACTTTGCGCCTATTTTTGGGCGACGGGATATCCAGTATTGCCGAAATTTTTTTTGGGTTTGCTTCTATTCCCCTTTGGGTGACAACGTAACCTAGGAATTCTCCTGAAGTCACTCTGAATGTGCATTTGGCTGGATTTAATTTCATTCCATATTTCTCGAGGGTTTTGAAATAATCTCTGAGGTGGCCGACATGATCTTTAGCGACTGCCGATTTTAGTAGCATATTGTCGATGTAAACCTCCATGGTGCGGCCGAGCTGACTTGCAAACATTTTGTTGACCAACTGCTGATATGTGGTCCTGCGTTTTTTAGTCTGAAAGGCATGCCTTTATAACAATATGTTCCGCGATTGGTGATGAACACCGTCTTCTCTCTATCGTTGGGGTGCATAAAGATTTAATTGTACCCGGAGAAGGTGTCCATAAAGGACAGCAGTTGATTTCCGGCTGTTGACACGGTCGATGTGAGGGAGTGGAAAGCAATCTTTTGGGCAAGATTTATTGAGATCGGTGAAGTCAACGCAGACTCTGCCCTTTTAACAACAACGGGGTTGGCTAGCCAATCGAGATATTGAACCTCGGTAATCGATCCAGCTCCGAGTAGTTTTTCCACTTCGTCGATTACTGCTTGTGCTTTTTCGGGGCCGAGCTTCCTTTGTTTTTGTTTAATTGATTTGAACGTAGGGTCTACGTTTAGTTTATGCGATGTGATTTTGGTGTTGATTCCCTTCATGTCCTCCATAGACCAGGCGAATAAGTGTACGTTGTCCCGTAAAAGTTTGACGACCTCCGTTTTTATATCTTCTGCGAGATTGCCGCCTATGCTAACGATTCTTTACGTATGTTGCTCGTCAATGCCTATCTGTATAACCCGCTCGGGCTTCGGTCTTTTGTGGAAGGGAAGGCGCGGGTCTAAATCTTCGTTTGCCGTGCATGTAGTCGCCATTCTGATTTTTTTTTCGCTAAGTGATAAACATTTTTTGAGCAAGGGTTAAATTGCAGTGAGGTTATCAAACTAAAATGCAAGACATGTTGTAGTACAGCAAGCAAGAGAGAGTCAATCCATGCCTAGGATGATAGAGGATGCACAGAGAATACAAGGACTAATGCAAATCTAAGCGAAATGAGATGATTTATGAGAAAATCTCTAAAAACTAGATGCAGCAACTTAAATGGAATGAAACCTATTTTAAAAATACTAGAAAGGAAGAAACTACCACGAGAAACAAACAGAATAATTAAAGGAGAAAGCTTCGAATTATTAAAATTCGACTAGTGGATCGACCATGAGATCGACCACAAGATCGAGCAGTAACAATCGATCTCGTCTAAAAATGCAAAAACAGTAAAACTAAGGACCAGGATGATATCAGAGATCAAGCGAAAGACGAGGTAAGATGTAAAGATGCTAAAGGAAAGGGCCTAGGGTTGAGATCCATTGTCAGGGGTTTCAAAGGTTCGACCTTGGGTTTATAACTTTATATCGACTCACTTGGTGAGGATCTCTGAGCCTTGAAAACTAAACAAGATCTATCCGTGGCTTTCGGTATAGATCACTCCTTCATCCTCTCCTCCAAACCCATGGCTTTTGGTGGAAAGAGAGGTCGAAGGGCAAGGAAAACAGATTTCAAATGAATGGCTTAACTAATCTCCCAAACTTCCATGGCTTTTGGGAAGGGGTAACTAGTCTTAAGGTGTGATCTTCCGAGGCTCCTGAATCCTGTCAAGGTAAGGAACCTCTCGGATCATGAAGCTCTTGGCGTGAGAGTCTTCAAGCATTGAGATCTCAACACCTTAGAAGAGATAGCCATTGAAAACGTTTAGAAAAACCCCAAGATCGAAACCCTTTAGACCCTTTAATCCTCTCAACTCTGAACCCAAATAAACTACTCGCTACACATAGAGTAAATCAAGCAAAGCATGTAAAGCGAGACGATGAACATGAAAAGAAAACTAGACTGAAACGGAAATGATTCGATTACAAAGCTTAAGAAAAACATGAGTTCAACAATGGTCTTCTCTCCGAAAACGAGAGAGAAAACATAAGGAAAAAGATAAGGATCTAAAGTTGTTGTGGGAAAAGGACGTCGCCGCCTTCCCAAAATGCCGAAACAAGCTGATGGTCCCCCCCTCGCTAGCGGCCAAAGACGGTTGAAAGGACAGATATCGATTCCAAGATCGAGCGGTTCTCTCGATCATATCCGGACATCGTGTCTTTGGCTAGATCTGGGTCTCGATCATCATCGGCGAATCGAGTGTTGCATCCGATCTCGGTATCGATCTTCGGCTGGATCGAGTGGTGTACTCAATCTGACTCTCGCTCTGCATGGCACCATTTACGTCCGTACCGTTTGATCGATTGCTTCACTCGATCCTTGTTTCGATCATTCTCCTTGGATCGCCTGGTTGGCTCGATCTTCTGGTCGATCAACTCCTAGATCGACCGGCCATGCTCGATCTGCTCCTCGATCTCTGATCCTTAGCATATATCCGAGCTCCCCCGAACTGCTACATCAGCCTCAACATGTCCACGAACCTCCACGACTCCAAAGCAGCCAGAAACAACCTGAATATGATGCAAAATGCAAGGAAAATGCGTATGCTGATGCAAGAATGCTCTAGGACCCTAAGTGATGCAATCTAACCTAAAATGTGATAAAAATGCATGAAAAACTAACTAATGAGTATGCAAAATGTATGCAACATGCAATAACATCAACTCCCTCAAACTTACTTCTTGCTTGCCCTCAAGCAACAGAAAATAAGTAAGGAAGAGAGGTTTTCCGAAAAATGAATAGGGGTTAAACTTTTTGCAAAGGTGCCTTTCAAATGAATCAATCTCAATGTCCTAGTTAACAGTTCTAAAATGCTATGCTTACACTCATACTCCAAAGAACTTAGCCATACTCATCACATAAAGAAAAGAAATTCAAATCATGACTCTCCTATTCCTAACAATCAAAGAAACTCATCCTTTAACATTCATTAACATTCGAACCATGAATCAAACTTATGCACTTTAAAGCAAAACACATTTGGCTAAGGGTGAAGGTTATGAGCATTGAATGATCTCATTTGAAAAAGGTTTATAATTAGAACAAGGATTTCTCTCAAAAATGGCTGAACTTGTGCATAATGCTAAAGGTAAAGACAATTTATGCATACATGATTAGATTCTCATCTACCCATGTAAACTATGAAACGATCCTATACCCCTCTCATTTAACAAATTTATCCTCACTCACCACTTAAGAGTCTACCCTTTTTCTTCACAAAACTTAGCAACCCCCAATCCGAAACAAGAACATTTTTAAACTTTTTAGGCTAGTGAAAAGGTTTTGAAAAATATTTTTGGTCTTTAGATATTTCTTATTGGTAGCTCTCGTATTATTATTATTTTTTTCTTTATTTGGCACTTAGGCTCTTTTTATTTTTTTTTCTTTTCTTTTCTCTTTTTTTTTTTATTATGGGAGAGCTACCTCCTGAAATTTATTAGAGCATACTTAGTTTTAAAAACAACATTTCACTTAAAACCCATTTCTTTTTTTAAAACCAAAGCTCTTTGAAACCGAGAACAAATAGGCAAGAAAGCAACCTCAATGATCCCCCAAACTTATCCTAATCTTATACCTAGCTTCAAAATGCAAAGCTAGCAATCATATGAAAACCAAATCATGTCGCCTAAACCTAACACTTTATGCCAAGTTCAAACCGAAAGGAAGGCCTCACAAAGATGTCACACAAGAACATTTCGCTTCAAAGAAGGGTAAGGTTCAAGGAGGGAGTTCTACTTAGGCTCACAAAGAGTGGTAAAAAGGAAGAAGAGAGCCTAAATATTTTAAAACCATGTGTTCATTTTCAAATGCATAAGGATGATAATTAGAATTTCAAATTAAGGTTTTCACTTATTAGGATGAGTTTCAAATCATGAGAGTTCAATTTAAGCCACGAAAATCCTAACAAGTGATCCAAGCATGGTAAGAACTTACTTTCAAAGCATAGATAAAGCATTAGACAACTACTAACTAGGGCATTGAAACAATTCATAAGTAAAAACACCTTTTTAAGAAATTCTAACCCCTTATGCAAAATGAAAACAACCTAGATGCTATGAGAAACTCTAGACTCAATCCTAACATGTTTTAAAAAGATGAATGCAACTACATGAATCTTTGAAAACATTTTAAATATTTTACCAATTTTTCATGAACTAAAGACTCAAGGATGCTAAAGGAAAATAAGATCAAAGAACACAAGTCAAATCACACATGTACTCTTCCAAACTTGAGGATGTTCCAGAGGAGCTAGAGATTGTTGCTTTGCCCTTGTCGGCTGGTTCTTGGAGAGAGTGGCGCGCCGGCTGAATGGTGCCTCCTTGGGTCTCGCGGATGACAATACCGCCGGTTGAGAGCCTTCTCTTCTCGGGTTTTTGCACCTCTTGACTTGCAGCTTTCTTAGGCGAGCCTCCCTGAAGTGCCTTGACTTTCTTTCCAAGCTTCTTGAGCATCTTGCCTTGCCACTTGTTGATCTTCCTTTGCATCTCCACAACTGATGCTAGGAACTTCTCGGTTTTTGTCCTCGGCTCGAAGTCTAGCTTGGGAAGTGTGTAGGCCTCGGGCATCTCATCTTCCGTGGCTGGAGACTCTGACTTTTGACGAGGGGCAATCGCTGAAGCAGGTGGTCCTCCTAAAGGGGCAAAGCATTCCTCCTCCGTGGGCAAGAACTCGATGTTCCCAACACCAAGCAGCTCGGTTTCATCTTTGTTGGGCAGGATGCACACTCTCTTCTTATCTTCGTCGTCTATGAAGAGGTAGGCGTAGAACCCTTCCGCTGGCGTGCGTCCCAAGCTGTCATTATTCCTCATGTATGCCTCGTCCATGAAAGCTCTGGTTGGGACGTGAGCAAAGTCGTGAATGGGCACACCAGCTTGCACGAACAGAGGAGTAAGGAAACCGCCAATGTAAGAGGAAGTTGCCTTGCACCGCAAGGCATAAGCCTTGTATTTCACCAAGGAAGCCGCGAGCACACACCCGTAGTTCACTTCATCGCCGAGTTCATCCTCCATGGGCTCGTCATTTGCATCCGGATCACATACCAAGTGCTTCACACCTTGGAACAGGAAGCACAGCTCTGTCTTCGTGACCGTAGGAGCAACAGATCTTCCACTAAACGTGTTGGCAATCAGCTTCAGAGTGTACCTCAGCACCGGGCTCCTTACTCGCTTGATCTTGGCGGTGTTGGCTTTGTAGTCTTCATTGCTGATCAGGTCCCAAAAGTCGTCGGCTTTCTTGAAGGCGGGGAACTCGACCTTGTAGGCATCCGCGTTGAGACCATAAGCTTGGCATAGCTCAGGGATGGAGAGTGTATAGGCTTGACGGCCAACCTTGAAGTAGAGGCGACCTTGAAAAGGGACCGGTGTGCTAGGATTCTCGTAACGGAACTTTCAAGGTGGCAAGGTAGTCTATTGTCACTTCAGGAATGGTTGGACAATCCATCTGTGACAGACATCTCAAGCCAATGTTCCACGGCTAAGTCATCATGATCGAGCTATGTCCTCGATTTAGGGGTCGATTTGGCATAGATCGAGTGATGGATCGAGTCGAGTGATCGATCTATTTTCAACAGATTTTCCCGAGAGAAATTAGATCGGTCGATCCATTTTGGATCGATCGATCTTTTTTCGTCAAGGTCGATCTTGTCACTCGTTCTCGTCTAGATCGACTGGCTCCTCTCGATTCACTGACTCGATCTAGCAAAGATCGAGCCAGGATCAGTCGATCTAGCACTCGATCTCTAGCCTTATCTTAACCCTTATCGCCTCTTTTAGACTTCAAGATCAATGTTTAGACTCCTTATACCTGTTCCTACACACTTGCAGAATGAAAACATAAAACTGAAAGGGAACTAAAGCAGAAATATGTACAAGATAAACATGGGAATGCCTCCCAAGTGCGCTTTCTTTAACGTCTTTAGCTAGACCTTACTTGGTTTAAGCGGATGGTGGGTCTTGGAGAAGCACCGAGGTACTCTCCTTGTCATAGCCGTCTGCCAAGTAAGGCTTGACTCTGTGTCCGTTGACGGTGAATGCACTACCACTTTTTCCCATCAGAGTAACAGCTCCATAAGGCAACACTTCTTGAATCACGAACGGTCCGCTCCACCTTGATTTCAGCTTGCCCGGGAAGAGTTTGAGCCTCGAGTTGTATAGCAACACTAGCCCTCCTTCCTTAAGCTCCTTGGCAACCAACTTCTTGTCATGAGTCTCCTTAGTCCGCTCCTTGTATATCCGAGAGCTCTCGTAAGCGTTCAGCCTCAACTCATCCAGTTCGTGTAGCTGAATAAGGCGTCTTTCCTGAGCAGTCTTGAGGTCAAAGTTCAGCCTCTTCACAGCCCACAACGCACAGTGTTCCAGCTCAACCGAGAGGTGACAGCCCTTGCCATAGAGTAGAGTGAAAGGAGTTGTACCAATCGGCGTTTTGAAGGCAGTACGGTAGGCCCAAAGAGCGTCGTCCAGCTTCACTGCCCAGTCTTTCCTTGTTGCTCCGACGGTCTTCTCTAGTATGGCCTTGATTTGCCTATTGGAGACTTCCACTTGACCGCTTGTTTGAGGGTGATACGGTGTAGCCACCTTATGTTTAACTCCATACTTTCTCAAGAGGTTCTCGAAGACCCTGTTTATGAAGTGGCTTCCTCCATCGCTTATAACAACCTTGGGTACCCCAAACCTCGGGAAGATGATACTCTTGAACAACTTGATTACCACCTTAGAGTCATTTGTAGGGGAAGCAACAGCCTCAACCCATTTAGAGACATAATCCACTGCTACTAAGATGTATTTGTTGCCGTATGAAGAAGGAAATGGCCCAATGAAGTCTATCCCCCACGCGTCGAACACGTCAACCTCAAAGATAGGAAGTTGAGGCATTTCGTTCCTCTTAGTTATATTCCCTGCTCGTTGACATGCCTCACAGCTCTTCACAAACTCGTGTGCATCTTTAAAAATGGACGGCCACCAGAAACCGGCTTGCAACACTTTCATGGCAGTCTTGAATGAGGCGAAGTGTCCTCCGTAGGAAGAGCCATGGCAATGATAGAGGATGTCCCTGGCTTCTTCCTTTGTAAGTAGGGCTCGTCCCAAAAGTAGTCACTAGCCTCTCTCAGAAACCGCTTCTTGTGATAGCTTTTGAGATGTGTTGGCTCCTCACCACACGCTAGATAGTTCACCACATCAGCATACCACGGTAGATCCTCTTCTTTGAAACTCAACACCTCCTCAAACCTCCCTTCTAGCTTTCCACAAACAGCCGTGGTAATCGCCATGAGCTACTCTTCTGGAAGAGAGTCATCTAAGGGGAGAGACTCGTTGATCCTTAGCCGTGAGAGATGGTCAGCGACTCCGTTTTCTATTCCTTTCTTGTCTTTAATCTCCATGTCAAACTCCTGAAGTAAGAGAATCCATCTTAAGAGCCGAGTTTTAGTGTCTTTCTTCGAGTATATGTATCGCAAGGCAGCGTGATCCGTGTATACAATAGCTTTGGAACCAACGAGATACGATCTGAACTTCTCAAAGGCGAAGACTACTGCAAGCAACTCCTTCTCCGTAGTCGTGTATCTTGTTTGCGTGTCATCCAAGGTTCTCGAAGCATAGTAGATCACGTGTAGCTTCTTGTCTTTCTTCTGACCAAGAACGGCTCCTACGACGTAGTCACTAGCATCACACATGATCTCAAAGGGCAGAGACCAGTCTGGTGCTTGGACTATAAGAGCTGATGTAAAGGCTTCCTTGATGGTCACGAAAGCTTTCAAACACTCCTCATCAAACACAAACTCAGCTTCCTTGCACAACAGCCGTGTAAGAGGGTGTGCAATCTTGGAGAAATCCTTGATGAAGCGCCTATAGAACCCTGCGTGTCCCAAGAAGCTTCTGACTCCCTTAACATTAACCGGCGGCTCAAGACCCATCATGACCTCCACTTTAGCCTGATCAAACTCAATGCCCTTCTCTGATATCTTATGACCAAACACGATCCCTTCCTTAACCATAAAGTGGCATTTCTCCCAGTGCAGCACCAAGTTTGTCTCTTCACAACGTTTTAGTACCCTGCAAAGATTCAACAAACACGCAGGAAAGGATGCACCATAGACAGAGAAGTCATCCATGAACACCTCTACCATCTCCTCTATTAGATCGGAGAAGATCGACATCATACACCGCTGAAACATAGCTGGTGCAATACACAATCCAAACGGCATCCTTCGATATGCGAAGGTACCGTAGGGACATGTGAAGGTCGTCTTCTCCTGATCATTTGGGTGAATTGGTATCTGAAAGAAACCGCTATATCCATCGAGAAAACAGTAGTAAGGGTGATTAGCAAGTCTCTCAAGCATTTCATCAATAAAAGGCAAAGGGAAATGGTCTTTCCTAGTCGCAAGGTTAAGTTTCCTATAATCAATACACATCATATGACCAATAATGGTTCTAGTAGGGATAAGCTCATCCTTTTCATTCCTTATGACCGTGATTCCTCCCTTCTTAGGCACCACGTGTACAGTGGAAACCCACGTGCTGTCACTTATGGGATAGATCACGTAAGCCTCTAAAAGCTTAAGGATTTCTTTCTTAACAACCTCTTTCAAATTAGGATTCAAACGCCTTTGATGTTCTATAGAAGAGGCGTTCTTATTATCCAAGTGAATCCTATGAGTGCAAAGCATTGGTGGAAGGCCCTTGATGTCACTTAAAGAGTACCCAATGGCCTTCCTATACTTTCTCAGCTCAGTCAGGAGCGAGTGCAACTCATCATCACTAAGGTTTTCATTCACAATCACGGGATAGGTGTTATTAGGCCCTAAGAAAGCATACCTTAGCCCTTTTGGGAGCTCCTTAAGGTCCACCTTTCGGGCTAACAGCTCACTCCAGTCATCCTCGTGGCTGTTGTTGTTGCTTTCCTCCTTGGAACTCTCCCTTGAACCTGAGGTATGGCCCTTTAGACTGCTTTCCTCCATCGCTATCCCTTCTGAAATCGAGTCCTCTGGTCGATTCTCCTCTCGATGTCGTCTAGATCGAGCCATTTTGCTCGATTCACTTACTCGATTTGATGTGGATCGAGTAAGAGATCGAGACGCTGACTCGATCTCTTGATTGGACCCCAAAATGATCGGGAGGTCTCCCTCGATCGTCGACTCGATTGTTTTTCCTGATCGAGCATTCTTCTCGATCTGTCCATCGATTGTTGCACCAGATCGAGTTGTGTTCTCGATTGCCTGGTCGATCTGACTCTTGGATCGAGTGATAGCGTCGATCTCGGGGTCGATCTCTAGGTCGATCTCTAGGCAGAAACTTTCGTCCTTCTTAACAATCTTCCTACAATCCAGCAGGTTGACGTACTCCTGGGTCCTCTGGTCCACATAGCCAAACTCCCCTGGCTCCTTAGTCAGCGCTAGCTTAAGATGGTCTTCTAGAGCCAGCTCTTCCAGCAACTCATCCGCTAAAGCGTCCATCGTTTCAATATAGAAAGCTTGCCCTTCAATGGTCGGCTTCTTCAGAACCGCATTGATGTCGAAGTCAAGCCTTATCTCCTTTCCCAAATGCAAGGCAATCTTCCCATTCTTCACATCTATGATGGCCCCGGCGGTTTCAAGGAATGGTCTCCCTAAGATGAGTGGACCCTTAGGCTCTTCATCCATCTCCAACACGACAAAGTCCGTAGGCATGTTCACACTACTGATTCGCACCGGTAGATCTTCAAGCAGCCCATTGGTAGCCTCACACTCCTATCAGCCAGTACCAACGAGATCCGACAGTCTTTGAAACGAGTAAAACCAAGCTTCTTAGCCACGGAGTGAGGCATCAGGTGTATGCTAGCTCCGAGATCACATAAGCAACTCTTGAACTCTAGAGGACCTAAAGCGCAGGGTATAGTGAAGCTTCCAGGGTCTCCCAACTTCTTAGGGACTATCTCCTTATGTATCACAGCACTACACTCTTCACTTAGAACAAGTACCTCCTTGCTTTCCTTATTCTTCTTCACGAGAGTTTCTCTGAAGAATTTGGCGCATTTAGGAATCATTGCAAGGCAGTCAACGAGAGGTAGCTTGATCTCCACGTCCTTAAGGTGCTTCTCAAAGAGGATTCTATGCTTCTCTATGAGTTGCTTCTTGAAGCGGCCAGGAAAAGGCAGCTTAGGTACATAAGGTGGAGGCACATAAGCATTCTTCTCCTTAGTGGTTTGCTCAGCTTTCTTCTCAGCAACTGCTTTGTCTCCTCTTCTTGGTCCTTGGATCCAAACGTTGTCAAAGTTAATCTCATCATCATCAGCCGAAGGTTTACCCTCCCCCTCTTGAATTACAACGTCCTCGTTGTTCTTGTTAGAGACCGGATGTTCGAGCTCTTTGCCGCTTCTCAACGTTATGGCATTAGCATACTCCTTGGGATTCTCCTCACACTTTCCCGGAAGACTGTTCGGACCACTCGTACTCGCTTTCCCTTTCTCTAGCTGCTTGATCTTGTTGTTTAAGTTGGTGATCTGAGTGGAGAAGTCAGTGAGAGACGAGTCTAGACGAGTGTTCATCTCGGCGAACTTCTGGTTTGTAGAGGCTTGCCCTTGTATTAGCTGTTGAAACATTGCTTGGACCGGATCAACTTGTTGTTGCATCGGTTGTTGCTGCTGAGGTGCAAAGCCCGGAGGGTAGTTAGGTGTATAACCCTTGTTATTTTGATGTTGCCCTTGGAAGTTGTTCTGCCCTTGACCTTGAAAACCACCACTCGGTTGAAAACCTTTTGTTGTAAGGGATGAAAGGTTTTGCTTGCTGAGCAGGGTACACTTGATCTTTAGGGTTTGCTACGTTGGTGCTTCGGTAAGAGAGGTTGTTGTTCTGGTAGCCTTGGTTGTAGCCTTGAGATTTGTAGTTGTTCTGTCCCGCCACCCAATTGGCTTCTTCTTGGCTCAACTCTAACTCCTCTTGGTTCTCATCAGCTTCACCAACAAAGTGAACATGCTTCTGATTGGCTAACACCAGCTTATCTATCTTCTCATGCAAAGATTTGAGCTCCTTCTTGTGAGACTCTAACTCTGATCCTCTCGGTGCACGGTCATAATCCTGTGAAGGTAAGGAACCTCTCGGATAATGAAGCTCTTGGCGTGAGAGTCTTCAAGCATTGAGATCTCAACACCTTAGAAGAGATAGCCTTTGAAAACGTTTAGAAAAACCCCAAGATCGAAACCCTTTAGACCCCTTAATCCTCTCAACCCCGAACCCAAATAAACTACTCGCTACACATAGAGTAAATCAAGCAAAGCATGTAAAGCGAGACGATGAACATGAAAAGAAAACTAGATTGAAACGGAATGATTCGATTACAAAGTTTAAGAAAAACGCGAGTTCAACAATGGTCTTCTCTCCGAAAACGAGAGAGAAAACATAAGGAAAAAGATAAGGACCTAAGTTGTTGTGGGAAAAGGACGTCGCCGCCTTCCCAAAATGCCGAAACAAGCTGATGGTCCCCCCCTCGCTAGCGGCCAAAAACGGTTGAAAGGACAGAGATCTATTCCAAGATCGAGCGGTTCTCTCGATCATATCCGGACATCGTGTCTTTGGCTCGATCTGGGTCTCGATCATCATCGGCGAATTGAGTGTTGCATCCGATCTCGGTATCGATCTTCGGCTGGATCGAGTGGTGTACTCGATCTGACTCTCGCTCTGCATGGCGTTATTTACGTCCATACCGTTTGATCGATTGCTTCACTCGATCCTTGTCTCGATCATTCTCCTTGGATCGCCTGGTTGGCTCGATCTTCTGGTCGATCAACTCCTAGATCGACCGGCCATGCTCGATCTGCTCCTCGATCTCTGATCCTTAGCATATATCCGAGCTCCCCCGAACTGCTACATCAGCCTCAACATGTCCACGAACCTCCACGACCCCAAAGCAGCCAGAAACAACCTGAATATGATGCAAAATGCATATGCTGATGCAAGAATGCTCTAGGACCCTAAGTGATGCAATCTAACCTAAAACGTGATACAAATGCATGAAAAGCTAACTAATGAGTATGCAAAATGTATGCAATATGCAATAGCATCACTAAGGAGGCACATTCATGTTGTTGACTAATCGCCTTGCAGCATGAACGTGCCGGTAGGTGTCAAAAACTTGATGCATTGATGGTATGTTGAGATGACGGCCTTTATTCTGTGGATCCACGGGGTCCCCAGTATGACGTTGTAGATAGTCGGGCTGTCGATGACTGCAAATTTCACCTTTTTGGTGACGCTGCCGACGTAGGTGAGTAGATGTATCGAGCCGATACTGTAGGAGGTGTCGCCTGCGTATCCTGTTAGAGGTTTTGCCGTTGTTGTTATTTCGCTTTCATTGATGCTCATCCTCGCCCGTGTGTCCATGAAGATAATATTGACGGTGCTCCCGCTGTCAACCAAAGCTTTGGCGACCGTTTGTAAAGTTATGACCAGTGGGTCAACATGTGGCATGTGCGAGCTGCGTAGATCCCCTGCTGTGAAATCCACTGGTGCTTTATTTTTTGGAGTGATCGGATCGTGCTTTGCTTCTACTGCTTTTTCTTCGTAATGCTTAATTTCTTTAAACGAAATGGGGTCGTCGAATACCCCTCCTGATATCATGTAAGAATCGTCGAACGTTGCCTGTTCTCCCGTGGGTGGTAGGATCGCGGTGATAGGATTGCCGTGCTCGTCGAGAGCAGATGTATCAGAGCGCGTGGTGGTGTCCTCGTTGTTGAGGGCGAGGTCGCTGCTACTGGTTGGAAGGCTCATCGCTTCGGTTCTTTAGTCACTAGTTTCAAGAATTTATTCTCCTAGTCCCCTCAAACGGCGCCAACTTTTGAACCAGAAAATCACCAATGAGGATTTGATTAACAGTTGTGGGTTTTGAAGAATAAGATCTTTTATTAATTGCGGTAAAGCGAAGCGATTACAAGAGATGGCTTAACCAAGAGGTTATGCCGAAGTGAAAAGAAAGTGTTTGCAAAGTAAACTAGAAAGCGTTCGAATTCTCGGTTTTAGCTCTGCTGTTCTTTAGATTGTATGAGTTGTTCTCTTCAGCTTTTGGGGTCTTCTTATATATAGGGATATGAGGTCGGTTACTCAGAACTCCTTTTCTTTTTGATGAATATTTCCCTATTTGCGATATGGAAATATCTCTTACTCTCCGAAGAATATGAAAATTACCTTTAAACAAAAACTTAGATATGGTTCTTCATTATGCTTCATTTTTAAGATTTCTTTTACTAATTGTAAATTTAATTCGGCTTAATATAAGATTTAATGGTTTGATATTTGGTGTAGATCGTAAATCGCTTAAACCGACATATATACGTTATGAGCTTTTAAACCATCAATTAGGGGATATATATTTAAAACTTTGCTTTTGGGATATATAGTGTGAGGTTTTTTTTTCAACATTAAAATTGTATTTCATACGCACATAAGTATTCTTTCTCGCTTTTCGCCCTTGAGTTTGCCCTAGCCTCCGTTCTCTTCCGACCGGCGATTGGAGGTTTCCATAGCTCTAATGTAGGTCGGATTCGGTTTCCTCTTTGTATTTCATCTTCTGTTGTCCTTTTCTTTCCGGTTTCTCTTGAAGTTTTTGTTCCAAAATTTTTAGATCTAGTTTTTCTAAATTTACTTTTGGTATCTTCTTCCTCTTGGGGGATTTTTTTACGGTTTCCATTGGTTTTAAGCCTTTCTTGCCCTCTGATTTTAGATCTATCGAAGTGGTTGTGGGCGGGGTTTTGTTCCTTTGTCGGATTCATCGGCGGGTTGTTCTGTCTTAGCCTCCTCGTTTTAGTTCAATCCTGCTCTTCTCCCTCTTTGTTGGTAAGTTATTTCCTTATGGTTGTGTGGTTTGGTGTTGCCTCTTGCCTCTTCTCCTTCTCTTGGATGCTCCTGTTTCAGATGTGCTCTTCTTGGTGTACTTGTCAAAAGCCGTTTTTTTGTACACCCCTCTTTGATGTTAGTGTCTTCCTGTTTGATTTTGCTTGCAGCTATTATCGGGTTCTCTTGCTGCTTCAATCGACTTTGGGCTGGAGTTGTGGTTCTTTGAGGTGACTTCAATCCTGTCAAGTTTTGGGTTCTATCGGTGTTTGGTTATGTCAGAAACCTTGGTTGTTGGGAGTGTTCTCATAGTTTTGCAGGTCACGTGTTCGTGTAAAGGTTCTGGGATAAAAGTTAAATGAAATGTGTTTCTACTGTTTTCCTCTTGCATATAGATCCCTATAGTTTGTCTCTTCTTTTTTTAGATAATTTGGTTTGTTTTTAGGCTTATCGGACCACCCTTATCAGCAGGCACCCACGTCCTCTCTTGGGCCTATGGGCCTCGTCTCTGTCCGACAATTGGTGCGTGATGCAGGAGTTTTCACTTTTGTGTCAATTTCTCACATGCTCATCATTGTAGTATTTATGGTATCAATCCAAATGGAATGATTGAGGACAATAGGATTGTAATAGATATGTTTAATTTAAGCCAAGCAGAAAATGGTGATGTCTAGAGCCCTAAACAACCATGCAAACCTTTATGAAAACAATAATAATACTAAGCAACACTTAGTAAAATATTAACACTAAGCAATTTCGAATACAGATAATTATAGAGAAAGAAGGGCTCAAGATGGGGTTACTAATATAGGGGAGCCATCTATTTAATCAGTAATGTTTACAAACTCACAACAATGCTATTTCCTAAGCATAAAATTCATAATTATGACTAATACAATCTCTTGGTACTAATCACCTTGCTAATGACCTATTCATAAACTAATTCTCATCAGTGAACAAATGACCAACAAGCATTAAAAGCAGATAATCTAATTCTATATTGCCAATCTATTCCCTATAAACATCTAATTTCTTAGGCTAGAATAAGAAAATATCTTATTTGACTAACTCATGAATTTTAACAAACACTTCATAGGCATAAATGAAGCCTAGGATGTTGATAAACTTAGCAAGGGCTAATCTAGCAAGAAGATCATCAATAAGAAGGGAAATGGAAGAATCAATACTAAGCAATCATTAACCAAGCATCAACCTCCCCTCATATATCCCATCCTAAACCCAAACAAAAGACTACTCACTAAACATGGTTTTAACCACAAACCAAATCAAAGGAAGATGGCTAATGAAGAAAAACACAAACTTGGATTAAAAAAGCAAGATCCAATACATAAATTCGATTTATAAGAAGAAAATGAGTGAAATGCTTGTGCAAAAGATAGATCCTAAAAATTATGTCTCTTCATATTTATAGTGTTTCAGAAAAACCTCTAGTAAACCGGGAATAAATCAGAAATTTCGTGGTTCGGATGGCCCATATCCGGCAGCCTAGGTTGATATGTAGCTTGATATGCACGTCCTGAAGGTTGTATCGACCTAGCTACCACAATATACAGCTCGATATTATCTTCTTCAGCTATGTATTAGCCGATCTTGCCAGGTACACACGTCGATATTGCTTTCCTTCATGTTTGTATCGAGCTGTTCCACCTTGGTATGTTGCTCAATATGCTCGCGAAGATGTGTGTATCGACCTGGTCCTCCTTGGTACGCTGCTCGATATGGACTTCAGGCTGGCTGTATCGAGCTTGCTTGCCGATACGTTGCTCTGTATGGACTTCGGGGAGGCGCATATCGGACAGAGCTACTCCAATATATTGCTCTGCAGGGTTATCTTGAGGAGGATGTACTGAAGAAGATGATGGTGATGGCTTCATCACTTTCAGAGTTTCCAAGAAGAACTATAGGATGTCTTTCCAGCTATTGAAGATGCTTTTGGATTCTCTTATGGAAGCGCTAGAGGATAGAATCTGGGAGTTAGCAAGGAAGAGATCAGCAGCCTTTGGGAGCATGTAGCCAAGGGCGCTTTCAAGCCAGGAAGAAGTAAGGTTTCTCTGATCAGAAATCCAACAATAAGATATGTGCACAAGGCGCTGGCGCATACACTCTTTGCTAGGAAGGAAAGCGGAGCTGTTGAAGGAGGAGAATGGGAGCTGATTAATCATGGTCTTATGAGTTTTTTGGAAAGCACCAACCAAGGTGTGGCGCTTAGGGGAGCAGATGGAACAACTGGAATTGTCACCATCTTCATGCAGCAGCTTTGGGTCATAAAACATTGGTTAACAACCAATGATGACAAAATGCCAAAGCTGTATTGTGCTGAACTTATTACACAGCTGATGGAAGCTGTAGGAGTTGAGAGTGGACCACCAATAGTCAAGATCACATCCTTAGACCTGCCATACTTAAAGAAAGCAAGGTTCCTTGGTGAACAAGTGAGTGACAAGTTTATCTACAACTTCCTCCAAGAAGATGGATCTGCTGCAAAGCTTTTACTGCCTAATGTGCATCGCACATCCTTCTCCAACCCCAGCAGCTTTGCCTTTCAAATTCCACAGCACCTTCTCTACCAAGCTGGCGCTTCATCATCTCACACTTACCAATGTGCTAGCATCCCTCTTCCTCAAGGAGACTATCTCCTTGTGATCTTTGAAGGAGGGCAAATGGAAGAAGGAATTCAGGAAGAAGAAAGACTCAGATGATCCAAGCTACAACAGTGAGGAGTACCACTTCCAGCCCCATGATGTCTCACATCGAGGAGGACCTCTGAAGAAAGTCCATGAGCACATCAACCTTTTGCAAAGATGGAACAAATGGCAAGAAAAAACCATCAAGAAGTTGGTAAAGGGCATAAAGAGCATGAAAGCTAATGAAGAGGAAGTCTAGTAATGCCTCTACTTCTGCTCCTCAAGAAGAGCAACAAGCTGAAAGCCAAGGAGTGGCTAGAGCTCCTAGTAGAAGGCGCTCTTTTGCAGGTTATGAGGAAGTGAGAGCTTGGGTGCCACCAAGGGCATCCTATAAAGAAGCGCCAAGAAGGAGAAGACTCCCAAGGGAAGAGAGGCCAATGAGGAGCCATAACATTGATATAGAGGACCTTTCAGGCGCCTCATACACCTCCCACACAACCTTCTAAGGTAACAACAACTCCTCCATTGTATATACCATTGCATTTTTTTTTTCTTGTAATATATTTATGTTGCTTCTTTCTTCTACTCTTTTATTATACAAGGGATTGTGTAATTTAAGTGTGGGGGAGGAATTTCGGGTTTGACTTTGTTTATTGTTTTTTTAGTTTTTCATTTTCATCCATCTTTGAGTCTTATGCATTCATATAAGTGCATAAAAAAACAAAACAAAATCGAAAAAATTGAAAAATTTGCATCTTTTGCAAACCAAAAAGAAAAGTATGTAGTTGCATTCATTTGTTTAGGATTGAGTCTAGTATTTATGTATATAGGTTGCATTGCATTTGCATAGGGCACGATGATGATAATTCCTTGTAAAATGCTAAGTGTTTAGGACTGATTTAAATGCCTAAGTGGTTAAATGTCTAATGCATCATAAGAAGTTAGAAACTAAGGCTGAACCATGCTCTTGAATGCTAAATCTGATCCTATAATCTCATGCTAAAATCTCTTGCTCTCTGAAAATCATCCCTATTTATTAGAACCATTAATTTGAATTGTTAATTATCATGCCCTTGCATTGAAAAGTGGTTTCATGGATCACCCATATACATGTTTGGACTTTCTTTCTTCCTTTTTACCTTTCTTGCTTGTCAAAATAGCTGATCCTCATCATTAAGAGACAGTTACCACACCTTAACCTTACCTTCTTTTCAAACCCAAACACTATATATGTGTGTGTGAGGCCTATTTTTGAATGAACTAAGCATAAAGTGTTAGGTAGGCACGACAAGGATAGGTTGCTATGTAGAACTAGCTCTTCACTTTGAGCTAGACATAGGTTGAGGATGGTAGTTATAGGTCTGGACGGATTTGAGTGTTACATTGATCTAAAAGGGGAGAGTGAGAGAAGGAAGAAAGTGAAAAGGGGAAAGGAATGAAGATGGGAAAGCAAACAAAAGCTCAGCATGTGTGAAACCAAATAATCTCAAAAAGGGTGGCCATTATGAAGATAGAGTCTCAACAGCAACAAAGAAGGCATCAAAGCCTAAATACATCAAAAAATGCAGAAATGGAGACTCCCAAATACAAAGAAAAGGCGCCCACAACATGATGAGATCAAATAAGAAGCTTCCCTGAAAATGGCAAAGTGTGGAGAGTGTTAGAGTGTTGAGAAAGGGTAGTTAGAATTGGGTCTTGTTTAGGGTAAGAGTTATGGGGAAGATGATCAAGAAGCTGGCAATGAAGATCAAGGACCTACAAGGAAGCTCATCTGAGACGTATGTGAGTGAAGAGGTTGAGCAAATGGGCGAAACAATGAGGAGACGCTCAACTGGAGGTGTTGAGATCCGTGAGCCTCAAGAAGGTGATCAAGCTGCTCACCTTTCTCTACACGAGGGCACAAGCAAGAGCAAGGACAAGGACGTACTCCACGACACTCCTAGAAAGAGCAGGAGGACCGGAGCAACCTCAAGCACCAGTCATGCCTAGCTCCAAGGTACCAAAACTCAAACCTTATAAATATCATGCATTTTTTTTGAATTGTTGCTCTGTGTTTTTGGTCTCCTCTTGAGTTTGTTTGACACCGAGACGGTGTCATTCAAGTTTGGGGGAGTGTGTGTGCTTTGACATGTTTTTATTTGGATCTTATTTTGTGTTTGCATCTTTGAGTCTTCATGCATCATCTAAGTGCATAGAAAAATACAAAAAAAAATCAGAAATGTTTTTAAAAATTTCAA
This sequence comes from Thlaspi arvense, assembly GCA_911865555.2. Taxonomy (NCBI): domain Eukaryota; kingdom Viridiplantae; phylum Streptophyta; class Magnoliopsida; order Brassicales; family Brassicaceae; genus Thlaspi; species Thlaspi arvense. The sequence continues at coordinate 28,343,792 of OU466860.2, forward strand.
AAAAAAAATCATAGAGCTTGCATTTGCATTGTTAAATATTTTAGGATTGAGTCTAGAATTTTAATCATTTAGGTTGTTTGCATTTGCATAGGGAGCAATGATATGAAATTTTCCTTGTAAAGTGTTTTAATCTCATGAATTAGTTCAAGGCCCTAGTTAGTAGTTCTTTGATGCTTTATTCAAGCTTTGAAAGTAAGTTCTAACCATCTTTGGATCATTTGTCTTGATTTTCGTGGCTTAAGTTGAACAAACATAAATTCAATCCTTTCCTACCAAGTGAAACCTTAACTTGAATTTTAAATTATCATATTGTGCATTTGAAAAAGAATTCATAGATTACATATACATATTTAGGCTTTCTTATTCCTTTCACCACTTTTTTGTAAGCCTGAATAGAACTCCTCACCTTAACCCTTACATTCCTTTCAAGCTAAATTTCGTGTGTGATATTATATTTTGAGACCTTTTATTTTCGGTTGAACTTGGCATAAAGTGCTAGGTTTAGGCGACATGATTAGGCTCTCATATTGATGCTAGCTTTGCATATTGAAGCAAGTTTAGGGCTTAAGGTTAGGGTGGGAATTCGTGGGTGTTGATTGATTATGCTTATTTGTCTCGGTTTTGAAAAGAATTGGTGTTTGGGGTTTAAACGAAAGGGATGCATAGTTTTTAGTGGTTGGCCTTGTTTTAAATGAAAGCTCGAGTTTGAAAAAAGAGATAGCTCTCAAAAAGAAAAGAAAAAACCCAAAAGGCCAAGTAAAATAAAATAAAAAATATGAGAAGAGAGCTATCAAAATAAAGGAAAAAGAGCTAAGTATATATATGGCCATACCACTAGCTATCAAAATAAAGGAAAAAGAGCTAAGTATATATATGGCCATACCACTATCTCAGTGCACTTTAACCGTTTTTGGCTTCTAGCGAGGGGGAGACCATCGAGCTGTTTGGCCTATTTCGGGAAGGCGGCGATCTTGCTTTTACACACACGTTTTCACTTTAACTCTTCAGAGTTTTTCTCTCTGTTGGAAGGCGATTTCGCCATTGTTAGACCTTGAATCTTTTTCTTACTTGTTCTTGAATATTGAGAATGAAGGAGTGATCCATACCACACGCCATGGATGGATCTTGTTTTGTTTTCAAGGCCTAGAGAATCTCACAAGCTTGAACCTTTGAAACCCTTGAACATGAATCTCAACCCTGGACCCTCTTTCTTAGTATTCTTACATCTCTGTTAATCATTCGCTTGCTATCTGTTCACATCATGGTCATTAGATTCATTTCTGTTAAACTTTTCGACGAGATCGATCGTTGTTGCTCGATCTAGTGGTCAATCCTGTGGTCGATCCACTAGTCAATTTTTATAAATTCATAGCTTTTCATTTTAATCATTCTGCTTGTTCCTCGTAGTAGTTCACTCAATTCTTGTATTTTTAAAATAGTTTTGCTTTGCATTTGACTATTGCATCTAGTTTTTAGGATTTTTACAAAACCGTTCATCGTTTGCTTAGCTTTGCATGATCCTTGCATTCTCATTGCAGTTTCTAGCTCCTAGGTTGGATTGATTCCTCTTGCACTATACTACGACTGTGTGCTGCTTGAGTTTTGATAACCTCCTGCTTGCATCTTGACAATCACATTACACATAGCTAAAAAAGTGTTATCATTCAGGAATTTCATCAAACACTTGGTGTGCATGTGAAAACCTAAAATCAACTTCTCCAACAAAGAGGTACTAAGCATTAAGCACCATCATATAAGAAAGGGAATGAGAAGATCTAAGCCCTAATCAACCTAAATAATCACTAAAATCACCCTATCTGCACCAATCTTAAACCTAAAGTAAACTGCTCACTAATCATGGTGAAAACCATCAAATCTATGAAGAAAAGATAGTTAATCATGACTAGGGGGATTAAACAAGATGAAAGATGCAAACTTTAATTAAAACCAAGCAAAGATTCAAATACAAATTTATTTAAAATCTAGAGAAGAAAAGAAGAACTGTTGGATAAAGAGTTTTTCCCAGAAATTAGGGATTTTAAGTATTTATAGGAGTCTAAGCGAAAATGGAAAAATTATAAATAAATGGTCTTCAGTCTGGGTCCACATCGATCAGTTGCAGCAGTCAGGGTTGATCGTTGTGAATCTTATCGATGGGTTTCTGCTGATCAGTGCAGGTTGAACGGTTTTACGAAAATTGCGATATCTGTTGAACAGCATATCAGAATGACCTGAAACCAAGTCCTCCAGAAAGCTTACTCACGTGGAAACAACTTTTGTGAAGAGTGAAGATGCTGAATAGAGACGAAGGCTACTCGTCCGTGCTGACATTCAAGTTGGTCAAGATCAACGGTAAAAACTCCAGATGGACATGTGCTCACTTTATTCGCCATAACTATTCAACCACTGATGGGAATGACTCAAAACTAAAACCAAACGACATTTAACTCAAGTGGCTACAAACTTTATTAAGGACTCCGAAGCCAAATCGGAATGCGAACACCTCATCTGAGCTGATCTTCAGTCGATATGAATCATATCAGTCACCACCTGATCGTTGCACTTGACCGAAATTAGTCCGCTGGATTTACAAAGATCAGTGTTTGATCGATGTGAATGACCGATACGTTCATATCGGTCACCACCTGATCGTTGCACTTGACCGAAATTAATCAGGCGGGTTTATAGCGATCAGTGCTTGATCGATACGGATTGTATCGATCACTCCTTGACTGATAGGAACCGAGCGGTTTCACGAAACATTCTGTAAGTTTCTAACCGCTGATGGGAATGATCTGAAACTAACTCCAGACGCACGCTAACTCACGGTGCTACAGAATTGGTGAATACTGTTGAAGCTGAATCGGGATGGAGACGCTTTGTCCAAGCCGGTTTTGACAGGTGAAGTTTCTGGACGGTTCAACGAGGTGCACCTTCTTCTTGGCTCTTTTGATGTCTTGTGCTGCACCCACCATCGTCTCCCATGCTCCTTGTAGTCTCAAAACTCTCCAAACACACCTGTAGAACTCCTAAAATGCACAAAACATGCAATGCTCACCCTAAATCTATACTAAGTCCTAATTGAATGCAAATGAGACAAAAACAAGCAAAAATGAATGTTTAAAGACTATAAATCAATGAAAAGTGTATGCTAATATGGTGTAAATAATGAGTATATGAACACCCCCACACTTTCTTTTTGCTTATCCTCAAGCAAATAAGAACAAATGGGAGAGTGAGGTTTGAAAGTGGGAGCTCAAAACTAACGATGTCAATGAGAAAAACTGATTCAATGCCCAAGTTATAGGTTCTAAGATGCATAGATATTGTTCTAGTTTAAAAACATTAGCCATACCCATCATAGCAAACAATGAACTCTAGTTTAGCCTACACAAGCATTCAAATCAACCAACTCTTTAACATTCATTTATCAGTAACCAATGGATCACGTTTGTGCAAATCAAGAGAAAACATTTGGTCAAAGATTCAGAGGATCACTCAATGAAATGATTCTATCTTAGGCAAAATGCTAAAGGTAAAAGCACACCCATGCATGCAAGTCAAAGCTCTCTTCTATCATTTTTACCCAAGATGAACCTAATAACTTCTAAAACCCCAAGTAGAATTCCTAAATCTACCCTTTCCCAAAGCACTTGATCTCTTCCTTCTTCATATTTGGGGGAAACTCCTTCTTCTTTTGTTTGTGTGGTTGAATTCTTTTTGAAACTTGCTCTTCTTTGTTGTATGATTGGCGCCATTTTCATCACCTTTGGTGGATTGCTTATACTGATTTCTCCTTTTGGATGACCTTTTGTAAGCTTTGTTGTTGTTGGCACCTTTCTTCTTTAGCACTTAGAGCATTCTTCCTAGTTAACGTAACCACAAAATGAACTGTTCCCCCATACTACCAATCCCATACTTCTTCTTCTTCTCAAAGATGTAAACAATTAATGCTCAAACCACTTACACTACCCTTTCCCAAACTCCTAACCTAATACCAAGCTCAAAATGCAAGCTGGTGTCTACAAGAGAGCTTCTCCTTGCCAGCCTTATTCCTAACACTTTTGCCAAGATAAGATCAAAAATGATGCAATGCAAGGCCTCACAACTCTCACAATAGTGTTTAGGTCTAGAAAGAAGGATTGGTTTAGGGTGTGGTTAATTGTCCCATAATGACGAGGATCAACTACTTAGATTAACAAGAGTGGTAAGAAGGGAAAAATATAATCCAAGTATGTATATGTGTAGCCATGTAATCATTCTCAATGCACAAACAAGATAATTCAAAGTCAGGATTATGGTTCTAATAAGATAGAGTTGGCATCAAATCAAAGCAAGTTTCAGCATAACACAAAAATATAAATGCAAGTAGTCAAGATATGGTGCAGCCTTAACTTCAAACTCACTACAATGCAATCAAACAAAAGATAACCAAGGCATTGAAAACAATTCAAACATTAACATCTTGACAAGTGTTTATCATCTACTCCCTATGCAAATGTATGCATACATATATGAAATGCATCTAGACTCAATATTAGTTATGTAAATGCAACTAAATGATCTTTTTGGTTCCAAAATTTTTGAAAATTTCATGGATTTTCAGTGCACATAGATGAATGCATGAATGCATAAGACTCAAGTATGTAAAAGAGAAGATAAGAAAATAAAACACCATGTCAAATGCAATGCCCTCCCCCACGCTTAAATTACACAGCCCCTTGTGTAGTAGAAGCTTGAAGGAGGTGAATAAAAAAAACTAAAAATGATTGCAAAATGATGCATAAAGGAAGAAGAGGAGTTAGGTACCTTGGAAGAGTTTTTGGAAGACTGGATGGGTCTATAGGTCTCTCCCAAACTTATAACAACTTGCCTTAAACCACAATTGCTCCTGTTATGGAAAGAAAAACACAAAATAAAACATAAAATGCAATAATATGTACAAGGATAACATGGGAATACCTCCCAAGAGTGCTTGACTTGTCATACTCCTTAAGATCATGGAGGATGATGGAGTGGAACTGGAGTTCCTTCTCCTTTCTTCTTGAACAATGTGTTGGGTCCACAGTGAAGCTTCTCCTTAGGTTTCATGACTCTCTTTCTTGGCTTCTTTGGTCCACCATAGAGCTTCACCTTGATTCCATAAAACAAGTCAAGAATACAAGCACCATCAAAGGCTTCACCATCATACTCATTGTGGTCAAGAGGGTCTTGATCTTCTTTTAGCACTTTAGCCTTGAATCCCCTCAGCTCTTTCTTGACATCAGGTGGCTTCTTAGCAGCTCCTTTCTCAACATTAGTGATGCTTCCACAAAAGCTTGAAGGTAGAGGCTTTATTGCATAGCTAACTCCATCATTTACCTTCTTGAGGGTGACTCTCTCGTTGGTGAAGTCAATATCAACGCCAGTTGTGTTCAGAAATGGGGTCCCAAGTAGTATAGCAGGCTTCTGAGTGTGAACCATTTCCATCACAACAAAATCAGTTGGTATATTGCAGGCTCCAATCCTCACAGAAAAGTCTTCAATGAGACCAACAGGTGTTCTCAAAGAAGAGTCCACAAAAGTGATTGTGGAATCATATGGTTTCAGCTTGGTGACTCCTATTTCTTTTGCCAAGCCAAGAGACATCACATTGATACTTGAACCTGTGTCACACATTGCCTCTTCCACAACCAATTCACCAAGCTCACAAGAGACTAGAAACTTTCCTGGATTACCAAGCTTCTTGATGTTCTGTTCCTTAACCTTAGATGCTCCAGTTTTAGCTCTTAGTTTCTCAAGCTCCTCTTGACCATTAAGACCTCTCATTTCCATTTGAGCAGCATAAAGGGTCTCATACTTCTGTACTAGCTGTTTTTTGAATCTTCCTGGAAAAGGATAGTGGGTTGGTAAATAGGAAGAATAGCAGCTTGAGTCTTCTCTTTATCATCAGGAACTTCAATCAAGTAGTCATTGCTGTCATCAACAACTTCATATAGCGCCCACCACTCTTCTTCTTCGGTGTTTTCCCCTTCTTCAAGGGGTTCTTCTTCTGCAAGAGTTCCTTGAGAGCGTGGTGCTGGTGCAGTTCCCTGTCTGACCTCCATGTCAGCTTCAACAACCTCAGCTTCAATGGTTATGTCTTCTTCATCAGCCTTGGCATCACTAGCTGACCTCAAGTGAAAAGCACTTCCCCCACACTTAGACTCAATGTCCATATTGATGATAGAGAGTTTCACCTTTGAAGTAATCTGAGCAATAGAGTTTTCTTTCTCAGCAATATCAGTTAGGGAAGTGGATGAGATACCATAAAAATGCTGTAAGGGCTTCATGAAGGTAATTGGCTGAGCATTGTTCTCTTGTTTATTCAGCTGCATAGTCAAGGAGTCTATTTGGGATTGGAAGTTGTTGATGGTGGAGGCAATACTTCTTTGAATTTCACCAGCCATGCTTCTTTGAATTTCAGCCATACTTCTTTGAATTTTAGCAGCCATGCTTCCTTGAAGTTCTGCAGTTTGGACTTGTTGCATTTGAAGTAGAATCTGCTTGATATCCAACTCTTGAGGTGGCTGAGGGCTTGGTGGTTGTTGAGGTGGCAGCAAGGCAAGCTGCATAGCAGTATTGGGAAGTATCATGTTCCCTTGCTGTTGGTTATAGGCGCCAAGTGGTTGAGAAGAAGAGCTTTGATGGTGTTGAATGTAAGGGCCTTCATTTAACATCATATCCACCTTTGTTTGCATAGCTTTTATCTCGTGTATTGTTGTTTCCAACTTCTCTTAAGCTGTTTTTGCATTCTGCTCAAACTCATCAACATAATCCCAATTACTTAGTGACATGTTCTCCACCAATATCCAACCTTCATCTTTCCCAAGGAAATAACCATTACTAGTTGTATCTAGAAGGATTCTTATCTTTGGGATAACACATCAATAGAGTGTGGATAGTAGCATTTCTTTGGTGAAGCCATTGTGAGGGCATTGGTGAGTGAAGCTTCTAAACTTTTCCCAAGTGTCTCCAAAGTTCTCATTAGACCACTGCTTGAAGTTGGTGATCTCATTCCTGAAATGTGCAGTTCTTGAGGGAGAGAAGAACTTGGTTAAGAAAGCACCTTTGCATTGTTCCCAAGTGGTGATGCGGCCTTGTGCTAAAGACTTTTCCCACATTTGAGCTCTACCACCAAGAGAGAATGGGAACAATATGAGTTTCAACCCATCATCTGAAACTCCACTAAGCTTTGTCAAAACACATATCCTCTCAAAGTGATCCAAGGGCTCAAGAGGGTCTTGATTAGGCAAGCCAAAGAACTTCTTTTCTTGAACCAAAGCAATCATGCTGCTCATTATCTCATAGTGGTTAGTCTCCATAGGTGGAAGAATACCTTTCCTTGAAGCATAGCTTGATGGTATATCTGCAGCACCTATAGGTCTCAATGGTCTTTGAACCAAAGCTCCTTGTAAACCATGTGGACCTTGCTTTCCTTGTAAGCCTTGGATCCCCTGATGACCTTGCAAACCAAAACCAGCAGCATACTGATGTTCTTCCATGCTTCAACAGCTGAATTCTGATTCTGCAAACCCAAATCTTTGACTTTGAACCTCAGTTGTAGTTGTAGACACTTAAGAACAAGTGTTGTGGTACCTACAAAAGAAATTCTAGACCAAAATAGAAATCAGTAACCAAAAACGAAAATAACAAAGCTTGATTTCAAGATCTTTACAAATCTTACTGAACAAAGCATTCCCCTAATGGCAACGGCGCCAAATTGATACAAGACTTTTTAGGGACTTGATTCAATTACCCAAGCTTGTGCTAATCAGTTGTAGTATATCATAGGGTTTTATCAATCCAAAAGGGGAGAATGAAGCAGTAAGAATGCAATAGAGATCCTAATTCAAGCAGATATAGATAGATTTAGAAGCCTAACAACCTAAATGATCAAGCAAAGAAGCAAAAGAAAGGAAACAAAGGGCAATAAAAGCAATAGGAAACAGAGCAAGATCAGAGTAAAAGCTGAACTAAAACAAAGTAAAAGAAAGACTTCAAAGATTAAAAGATGGTTCAAGATCAAGGCAATGGTGATAGGGTGATTCATGTTCATGTCTAGGTTGATCAAAATAAGCAATTCTAAACACTCAACCTTAGGTAAAGAACACTAATATAGACTAATCCAATCTCTTGGCATTAATCTCTTTTCTAATCATATATTCAAGATAAATCTCTTTACTCAAACACATAATCATCAAGCATTAAAATCAAGTTCCATAAAACCAATTAGCATACTAGACATCTAATATCTTAGGCTAGGTTTACTAATCCTTTATATGATATATCAAACATCAACTCACATTCTCATGCAAAATCAATGTCTAAAGGCAATAAGCACATTCAAGCAATAAATGATAGATGCAAAGACTTATGATTATCTAAACACCATTTTTAAGCATTAAACTTTATTCAGGAATTTCATCAAACAGTTGGTGTGCATGTGAAAACCTAAAATCAACTTCTCCAACAAAGAGGTACTAAGAATTAAGCACAATCATATAAGAAAGGGAATGAGAAGATCTAAGCCCTAATCAACCTAAATAATCATTAAAATCACCCTATCTGCCCTAATCTCAAACCTAAAGCAAACTACTCACTAATCATGGTGAAAACTATCAAATCTATGAAGAAAAGATAATTAATCATGAATAGGGGGATTAAACAAGATGGAAGATGCAACTTTAATTAAAATCAAGCAAAGATTCAAATACAAAGTTATTCAAAATCTAGAGAAGAAAAGAAGAGCTGTTGGATAAAGAGTTGTTCCCAGAAATTAGGGATTTTAAGTATTTATAGGAGTCTAAGCGAAAATAGAAAAATTGTATGTAAATGGTCTTCAGTCCGGGTCCACTTCGATCAGTTGCAACAGTCACGGTTGATCGTTGTGAATCCTATTGATGGGCTTCTGCGATATCTGTTGAACAGCATATCAGAATTACCTGAAACCAAGTCCTCCTGAAAGCTAACTCACGTGGCTACAACTTTCATGAAGAGTGAAGATGCTGAATAGAGAAGAAGGCTACTGGTCCGAGCTGATATTCAAGTCGGTCAAGATCAACAGTAAAAACTCCAGATGGACATGTGCTCACTTTATTCGCCGTAACTCTTCAACCACTAATGGGAATGACTCAAAACTAAAACCAAACGAAATCTAACTCAAGTGGCTACCAAGTTGATGAAGGACGCCGAAGCCAAGTCGTAATGAAAACACCTCATCTGAGCTGATCTTCAGTCGATATGAATCATATCGTTCACCACCTAATCGTTGCACTTGACCAAAATTAATCCGCTGGATTTACAACGATCAGTGTTTGATCGATGTGAATTACCGATACGTTCATATCGGTCACCACCTGATCATTGCACTTGACCGAAATTAATCCGGCGGGTTTATAATGATCAGTGCTTGATCAACACGGATTGTATCGATCACTCCTTGACCGATAGGAACTGAGCGATTTCACAAAAAAACATTCTGTAACGTTCTAACCGCTGATGGATGACTCCAGACGAATGCTAACTCACGGGGCTACAACATTGGGGAAGACTGTTGAAGCTGAATCGGGTTGGAGACGCTTTGTCTGATCCGGTTTTAACAGGTGAAGTTTCTCGCCGGTTCAACAAGGTGCACGTTCTTCTTGGCTCTTTTGATGTCTTTTGCTGCACCCACCATCGTCTCCCATGCTCCTTGTAGTCTCAAAACTCTCCAAACACACCTTCAGAACTCCTAAAATGCACAAAACATGCAATGCTCACCCTAAATCTATACTAAGTCCTAATTGAATGCAAATGGGACAAAAACAAGCAAAAATGAATGTTTAAAGACTATAAAACAATGCAAAATGTATGCTATTATGGTGTAAATAATGAGTATATCAATATATCAGAGTTTTATAGTTTTTAACCATAGTATAAGTCCTTTTTATTGAGTCTTTTTGGTCCTTTTAGAGTCCTAGTAGAGTCTTTGCAGGTTAAAGCATGTCTGGAGCAAAATTGGTAGTTTTGGAGCTTTCTGGAGCATTGGAAGTTACAGCCCCAAAGTGTACAACTCAGAAGTGTTATTCTGGCTTGGGTGACGGTCGTCACCAAGCTGGTGACGCTCGTCACCCCTAGAGGAAGGAGTCCTGGCCTGGTTTTTAAAAGATTGGGAACAAATTGCAGTTTTGGCCCAGAAGTTCTAGTATTTACAAAAAGACCCCAGATCGTGTTTTAGCATTGTTTGCATCTCATCTCCCACAATTGGATTGATACCTGATCTCTATTCTACAACTGATTAGAAGAGGCAGGACATTTGATAAAGTAGACCAAAAACTGCTGTTTCAAATTGGCGCTGTTGCCATTGTGGATTGTTTGAGTTTAACATTGCTGTTAGACTAAATTCTTTACTTTAAAAGTTACTAATTTGCTTTGTTTTCTGTGCTCTGTTTTTTCAGGTAATTTTATGAATTTGAGGTTTAAAGGCTCATCAAATCTGACTCTTTTCATTGATAACATTCATAGGAAAAGAGCTGTAAGACATAGAGTTCAAGAGATAGAAGGACAGAGGATGGCAGAGCAAGAATCTCAGTTACCACATGTTGGTGTTGTTGGACAAGCACCACTACTACAAGCTGCATCACACATAGATGAAGCACAAGAAGCTTTGAACCAAGCGGCTGGAGTTCAAGGATTGTGAGTACCGGTTCATGCACCTGGAGCTGCAAGACCAATAAGAGCTGGTGATGCCCCATACACTCACCACAACAGGAATGGCATTCACGCTCCAGCTGTACATCAAAACCACTTCAAGATCAAGCTTGGGTTGATCAACATGGTGCAAGGCAACATATTCCATGGCCTGCCCAATGAAGACCCTTTGGATAATCTTGACCAGTTTGATAAGGTGTGTGGTATGACCAAGATTCAAGGAGTCTCTGAAGATGCTTCGAAGCGGCGCTTGGTCCCTTTCAGTTTAGGTGACAAAGCACATCAGTAGGAGAAGACACTTCCAGAAGGTTCAATCTCTACATGGAATGAGTGCAAAACAGCATGGGAATGAGACATTTTCTGAAGCTTGGGAGCGATTCAAGTCTTACACTTTGCAGTGCCCACACCATGGCTTCACAAATGAAACCTTGCTGTCTACTTTATATAGATGAGTGACGCCAAAGTACAGAATGCTCTTGGACACAGCTTCCAATGAAAATTTCATGGGCAATACTGTTGTAGATGGTCTAGCTCTTGTGGAGAACTTGGCGCTTTCTGATGGAAACTTTGGTGAAGAATATGATAGAACATCTACAGCTGTTGTAAGCGGTAAAGGTGAGAGCACAACAAAGAAGGAGATTAAAGCTTTGAATGACAAGTTAGACAAGTTGCTGAGTGTTTCTTTCAAGAATGTCAGTTTTGTTGGTGATAGTGTTGCTACACAAGAGGAAGATGGGACAGTTGTAGAAGAAGAAGTTTTCTACATGAATCAACAAGGATGCAGTTTTAACAACTACAGGAACCATCCCAACTGATCTTGCAGAAGCACCAACGTGGCTAACCCTCATGATCAATTATATCCATCACAAGCTGCTCAACAAAACAAAGGAACCAAACCTTTTATTCCTTTTAACCAGCATAACAACTTTGCTTCAAGACCATCATTTCAAGGCGATTTTCGACAAGCTAACTTTCAACCAAGACCAGCTTTTATTCCACCAGGTTTTGGCAATACACAAACCTCTTCAAGCACTAAAGATGTTGATTTGAAGCAGATGATGCAACAATTGTTGACTGGTCAAGCCAACACCACTATAGAGCTGCACAAAAAATCGCTGAAGTGCATAACAAAATAGACGCCACTATTTGTGACCCGAATGGCAAGTTAGATGCTCTGAACCACGTAGTCAAGTCTCCAGAAAGCAAAGGAGCTTCATCTTCAAACCTTCTGAACAAGTTACCAGGAAAGAGTGAAGCAAATCGTAGGAATTCTGCCACTTGCTTACTGAAGAGGATGAAGACTTTGATGATGAAGATGCTTCATTGGAAGAGCTTGGCATTATGCTTCAAGAGATGCTGTTACATGTGGACTTGTTAAAGGTTGAGTGTGGGAGGAATGTCATCAACGTCAACATTGATGATCAATAAGCTACGAACATTGTAGAGAAGTTCCTCCAAGGACTAGCTGACAGCTTGAACAGAGAAGAAGAGCAAGAAAGTGCCGCACAAGAAGCTGCTAAAAAAGAAGAGGCTGAGAAAGCCTTAGTTGCTCCAGAAGAAGAAGCCAAACCAGAGCTCAGTGAAGCTGATAAAGAGCTTGTAGAGACGTACCACGCTTTGATTGTCTTGACTAGAGAAAGTCCTGAAGACTTCGAGGAGTTGTATGACCACCAAGTGTGCAGATCCTCAAGCAGCAATGATAAGGGTAAAACTCCTGAAGTTCAAGCTTACAAACCACCAATCCCTTATCCCATGATGTACTTTACAAAGACTCAGATGACAGTCTACTCAAAGTTCAGGAAAGACATACAAGACGCTGGAATAAAGCTTCCTCATGGCACCACTTTGCTTGAAGTGAAGGATCAAATCAGGTTCCTCAAAGAAGTCTTTGACAAGCTGGAAGTAATGGAGCCAATTCTAGAGAATGTGGGGGCCAATCTGAAGAGAAGCAAAGAGCTGAAGACATTGACAAAGCTTCCCAATCCAGGAAAGTTCCTCATCACTTGTGAGCTTGAGATGCTAGATAATGTTGGAACCTTATGAGATTCAGGTTTAACAGTGAATGCCATATCTCTCCACTTAATCCAAACTTTAGGAATCAAGGAGTTGAAGCCCTGCAAAGCCTCTATCACCTTTGTGGATAATACCTCAACAATACCCATGGGCATGGTAAAGGATTTCCCTTTGAAAATTGAGAATTGCTTGGTGCCAACAGATTTTGTGGTTATGGAGAAGACATATTCAAGAGAGGTGCCACTTCTTCTTGATACACCATTCTTGGCAACAGCAGGAGCTCAAGTAGACTTTAAGAGAAGCTCTGTGATTCTGAAGAATGTTGATGAGTTCAAAGTCTACAAGATTGTGTCTCCTTCCATAGCTTTTTATGGAACAATCAGTGAAGAAGAGAGTGAGCAGCAGCTACTTACAGAGCGTGTGGAGCATGCTATGAGCTTCACAATGAGTATGTTGATGAGTGACACTCTCCCTGATGAGCCAGAACAGAAGCTTAACACTGAGTTGAATCTTGATGATGGTTTGAAAGAGAATGGAAGCTTGATCACCAAGGCAGTGAAGCCTTTGATCACACCAAGTGTCAAGAAGAAGAAAAGCAGGATGACAGCTCATGAGAAGAAGAGACTGACGTCAGTAGGCACTTGGGTTTACCGGAAGAAAGTGGTAGGAGCACCAGCTCCATCAACCTCTTCTCACTAGTCCTCAAACCATCAAAGTCAAGTTTAGTGACTTAAAACAAGCACACCTAGGAGGTAATCCCATGACTATCCTTGTAAATTTATGCTTTTTTTATTACTAATGTCTCTATTTAGTGTTTCAGAAGTCAAAAATCAGGTCCATGGATGTGTAGAATGGTTTAAAGGCCAATGAAAGAAGACCCTGTTTTCACATCGAGGTGCCATATCGAGCATACCATATGTCATTTCTGCTTGATACAGCTTGGCTCGAGGAAGGACCAGTCCGTACACCGAGCTGATTGCACGATGGGGAACATATCGACGTGTAGCATCGATTAGAACACCAAAAGCCCTGCTCGATGTGATCGCTCCTGAAGCCCTAGTCTCGACACCGTGGAGAATGGAGCGTATATCGATCAAGATGCACTGTGGAGATTACATCGAGGTGTAGATACGAGCAGAACACCAAAATCCCTGCTCGATGTGATCACCAGTCCGTACATCGAGGAGCTACAACCCATACATCTATCAAATTGTTCGATGGAGTTACACCGAGAAGTTGCATCGAGCAGAACATCCAAGGTTCTACTCGATATGGGTGCTAACAACCAGCTCGATGTAAGACGGTGTCCGGTACGACAACCACTGAGGAGAACAGCAACCATGTATGAGACGTTCCACATCGAGCAAAACACCAACATGTTTGCTCGATGCACCATGGCTGAGCGAGGAACAAGCATCCAGACGGTGCCATGCATTGCCCACGGGAAGGATCATGCAATCCGAATTGTCTCCCCACACCGAGCAAAAACATCGAGCAGAATATCTACTGAGACAGGTCGATGCAAGGTGCCTTGAAAGAGAAGCTGACCAGAACACAGAACCTCCGAGGCAGCAGAGCATCATCGCTGAGCCACATGACCCGACGTGCCCGATATAGTACACATCGAGGTACCACATCGAGTTTTTTGCTCGATATGATCCGTGTAAGATTGTTTTTGAAATTTTTACATTGGTAAATCGAGTAAAACCTTTTTGTGAACATTGATGGATGGTAAAAGAATCTTTTCTTTCCCTCTCAGATGCATTTTTAAATTTTAAATTAGATTTTCTTGCATTATCTTTGAATTTTTCTAGATATCCCTTACCGTCTTGCATTAAAACTATCAGTCTTCTTCTCTCTCCACACACACATCCATATCGAGCTAAACATCTCTTTTTCAAGCATCTTTTCTTTCTCTCTTGCATTCTCTAGAACTTCATCCTTTTGGTTCAATAATTAAGGTAAACTTTGTTTAAATCCCTTGTTTCTTGAGTTTAATCGTTTCAAATTGAGGTAGGATGTATTAGAATGATCGATTATAGTTGTTTGCTCAATTTTGTTTATGATTTTGATTTGCATGTCACCATTGTTACACATCTTTGAAATTATATGTTGAAATGTTTGAAAACTGCTGTTTTTGTGCTTAGTTTGACTTTATGTTTAGAATGTGGCCAAACCTATACATGCTATTGTTTTTCCAGCATATTGACCATTGAAATGTTTCTTATTAGACTAGTGATGGTGAATCTGATGCATAGTTTGGTGGAGAGAGAGTGATGTTTTTGGTTTCATATGCTTAAAATTGTTGCAATTGCTGCTTGCTACTGTGGGAATTTTAGTTTTAGCTGTATTTATTCTTTTGAGCTGAAAAGTTTTGCTAAATTCGAATCTGTTTGTAAATGATCAGTGTGAAGTTTTGCAGAATTTTCTAGTGCCTGCTTGAATTTTGAAAATTAATTTCCTGCACATTGCTCTTAAAAAATATTATACTAATTCTAGCTTCAAGCATTGCATTTTCAGGTACTACGTCAAACACCAGAGGAAATGAGGAGTTTCTGACTCAAATGTTGCTGCAAGAAACAGAACTGAGGCAAAAAGGCCAGTAGTTGATGAAGAATCAGTCCAAGATGCAGCACCAAAGCTGAAGGACTACTTGAGAGTGATGAGGAGAGTGGACTAAACTCCTACAAGATATGTTGATCCTGGTCTATTGGTAGAGCTAGGAATAAAGACAGAATTGGATGAGTTGTTGAGCAACATTGGACTGGAGAAATTTGCTAGTCTTGGCTATCCAACTTACAAGCAACATTCTTGTGAGTTCCTTGCAAGCTTCAAGGTCTACTTCTACAAGTTTGTTGAAGAGTATGATGAAGGAGAAGAAGACTTTGGCAATGGATTCATCAAGTTCAGAGCCAACAGAGCATGGTACACCATGAGGTTCACTCAGCTTGAAATGTTTTTTGGATTTTATCAAGGCTCAAGAGCACAAAACATGCGCTTCAAGCATGATGAGCTAAGTCATGTATGGGAAGAGATAGCGAATGATGCTTATAAAGCTGGTCATCTGAAGAGTGCTAGAATCCGCCATCCAGCTATCAGATATGTTCATAGAGTCCTCACCAGTACACTCTTCTACGTAAAAGAGCAAAATATGGTCAACGAAGATGAGATGGGGTTGCTTGTGAATGGCTTGAAGAACATAATGGTTGAAACAAGGCATGGGAAGATCCAAGGAGAGCGGTTAGGAGTTGGTCTTGTGACAATCCTAGTGAAGTAATTTCTAGCATACCAGAAATAGGCTTTCAACACCAGAGACAAGAAGCCAAAGATAGCCATTGGAGGTGTGATCACTCCCATCTTACTTGGCGCTGGAGTTGAGCTTGGCACACCAGATGTTACAATGATCTTCCTAGATGTCCCTTATCTCAGTAAGATCGGATACCTTTCAGGAGCTATTAATACAGGATTTGGCTATCAATTTGAGTTGGAAAGCAGGAAGAGGAAGACCATCTTGCCCAAGCAGCGCTTAACCAACTTCACCTCGTATGAGAATATCTGATTCATGCCAACAAAAGATGAGCTTTATGACCCAAGGACTGACCCACCATTGATGAGGCCAAGCAAAATGAAGAACATGGGCACCACCAGAGACTCAGATGTGGAAGAAGACTTTGAAGAGCAGCATTGAGAACAAGAGGTTCAGCATCAAGGGATGGAAGAGGAAGAACATGAGGACTATGATAGTCACCCTTATGCATTTGACCCATATGATGTGATCTGCACATCTGAAGCTTCAAAGGCTGCACATGAGCACATTAGGCTTCTTCAGAGATAGAACCACTTCCAGGACAAAGCCATCAGAGGGTTGCTGAGACGGTCAAAGCAAGCAAGAAGTCGGTTGACTCATTGAAGAAGAAGGTGAGGAAGCTCAAGAAGAAGTTGGGAGGATCTTCATCAGCCAAGAGATCTGATCAAGCGATCCAAACAGAGCCACAAGGAGGAGGATCTGATGTTGAAGACATGTCTAAGGACACACCAGAGAGGACAGTCTAAGAGAGACACTCATTCCACATCATTGAGCGGCCAAGAACACAAGTTCCTCAACCGGCCAGGCATTCATTTCATGTAGCTGCTCCAAGGCGAAAAGGAAAGAAGAGAAGGACTAGACAGAAAACTCCATCAGAGGAGGAAGCTTCACCTTCCCATGCCATTGAGAGTTCAGACTCTCACCACTCCTCCACCTGAAGTAACCACACTAACCATTGTAAATACCACTCATTTGTTTTTATTATTGCGATTGTTTGCTTAATGTTTGTGAACACTCTCTTTAGCATTTTTATTACACAGGCACTGTGTAATTTAAGTATGGGGGAGGGTGTATGATGGACTGATGCTTGCATTTTCATTTGCATAGTACAATAGGAACCATGCATCATGATTTTATTGCATAAGGCATAGAAAAAAACTAAAAAATTGAATTTTTTTCGAAAATTGCTTCAGAAAAAGAGTTTGATTTTCATGCATTCTTATAGGATTTAGTCTTCATGCATTTATATAGGACTAGCTTGCTTGTTTAAATTGGTAACTATGATAGTACATCTTTGTTAATGCTAGTGATTTATGAAAAGGATGCCCTTGTTTTTAATCCTTTGGTGCATTTGATGTTAAACTAGAAATAAAGCTGAACAACTTTTTGAATTTGTATTTGTGTGAGCTTTGTTTGAGACTGAAGCATACTTTGAAATGATTATAATCTTTGTTTAAGTGGAACCTAATTTGAATTCGCAATTATCATGCCTTATGCTTTTGTGAATGATGTCATGAATAGTTTAAAATATTTGGATCTTCTTATTCTCTTTTGCCACTCTCTAAAAGATCCATTTAGATCTCCCCACCCTTAACTAAACCTTCTTTCAAGCCAAGAAATTAATAGTGTGTGATTTGTGAGGCCTCTTCCATCATGGTTGTTGCTTAGCAAAAAATTTTGGGTTGGAACTAGAAGGGAAGTAGTTCCATTGTAGAACTAGCTCACTCTTGAGTTAGATAGGTTAAGAAGTTTTTGGGGAATGGTTTGGGGTTATCTTGAGTTTAGTTTTTAAGAGAAGCTAAGAAGAAAATTAGTCAAGGCACAAAGAAAAAGGAGTGTGACACAAGCAAAAAGGGGGAAATGGCGATTTTAAACCCAAAGAAAGAAGGCTCATGTTCAAAGAAGAAAAGAAGATGCAAGAAGTGCAAAACCAGTAAATCAAAAAGCCAAAGGCGAATCAAGCACCAGCATCACCAAATAAAGGAGGGAAGATCAAAAGAAGCAAATCGCCACCACTTGAAGTTCAAAAGAAGATGTTTCCTCCAAAGCCCTTGAAGAAGAAAAGTTTTTGGGTTTAAAAAAAGGTTTAAGTTCTTAAAAAGGGTAGCATAAGAGGGTCTTACACTGCTTAGCTAGAGTTAGGAACACATCTTATAGATCTTGGGTAGATGGGAGTCTTTCTTTGTATATGTAAGTTGTTCTTTGACCCTTAGCATTTTGCCAAAGCACAACCATACTTTTCTTTGAGAAGACCCTTTAAACACCAAAACCAATTTGTGAAGTGGGATCATTTTTATTCCACTAAGCTTTGTCCCTTAGCCAAATAACACTTTCACATTTGCATAAGTATGATTCATGGTTTGAGCATAATTGAATGCTAAAAAGGTTGTTTGATTTGATGAGCATGTGTAGGTTAATAGCTTAGTGATCATTCTTGTTTTGTGATGAAAGTGGCTAAGTTTTTAAAGTATTTTTCCATCAAGTGCACTCTAGAATTAGGAACATGGACTTCATTTTGATTTATTGTTAGCATTTGCAATGATATGAGTTCCCATTTAAATCCTCATCACCATATTAAGTCTTTGTTTGCTTTAGGGCAAGCAAAAGCTAAGTGTGGGGGTGTTGATAGCTTACTATTTTAGATCATTTTAGGCTGCATTTCATGCATCTTTTCCTCTGTTTTTGCATTATCGTTCAGCATTTAGGTATCAATTGCAATTAGAATCAACATAGCATGCATTTAGCTTAGGATTACATACATTTGCATACATATGCATGTTTGTGGTGATTCTCATGTGTTTTTGGAGTTTCTTGGAGCTGGGGAAGGGATGTAATCAGCTCATGATCAAAGGAGATGTCAAAAGTGGACTTCTTGCAAAGTCTGGTCCATATCGAGCAAGCATATCGAGCAGAACACCTGTGGGGTATGCTTGATGTAAGCAGCAGGACGAGAGGAGAAGGATCAGCACGAGGATTCCAAGCCGTTGGTCTGCATCAAGGACTAGCATTGAGGAAAGACGTCGATATACGCTGCATGGACCATATCAAGGTCGCATATCGAGCAGAACATTGACCGTACGACCTCGATGCAACTCATCTGCATTGACCATTTGACTTTTGTTAACCTTATCTTATATTTTTAGGTTTTTATGCTTCTTTTGGCTCCCTTTTATAAAAGGGAAGCCACAAAACATTATCCTTATCAAGTCTTTATCTTCCAAGTTTAGCTTACTACCAAAAACCTTTCCTAAACCTTAAAGGGCCATTGTCGTAAGGATCTTGATCTTTCATATAGTTTGCATTTTTATGGTTTAATCTTGTCTTCTAATCTCCGTTCTTGCATCTTGGTAGCTTAGATTTATCATATTTGGCATTTTAAACTCATCTAGTTATGTTTATCTCCAAATAAATGGGATTAAACATGATTAGTGAGTAGTCTTCCTTAGATTTAAGTTTCTAAGTAGAGAAGGTGGTGATTAAGATGTGATTAAGGGGTGATTAGACTTGTTTAATGGTTCTCTGTTATCTCCTTCTCTTGAAAAGTGATTAATGTTGATACAGCTTTCTCCTTTTGAATGAATATGGTTTGATAGATACATATGGTTCATTTGATGTCTTGATATCTCTTCTCTAAGTACAGTTTGCTTATTTGGCTTGATAATATAGCTTGTGATATAACTGTGTATTCCATGCATTTTGCATACATATAGTTTAGTTTCTCATGCATTTACATTGCATATTAGGTTAGTTTGCATCGTTTTAGGTCCTAGAGTGTCTTTGCACCAGCATTCGCATGTTTCGTGCATTTTGCATCACAATCAGGTTGCTTTCGGTTACTTTGGAGCGTTGGAAGATTCGTGGACGTGCTAAGGCTTGTGAAGAGGTTCGTGGACACTTGGAGAAATCAGGATTGCACGCTAAGGACCTGAGATCGAGCAGGAGATCGAGCAAGTCAGGTCGATCTAAATGAGATCGACCAGAATATCGAGCACGGAGATCGATTCGGAGTACGGAGGTAGACGACACCATGCAAATCGAGGACCGGATCGAGTTTCTAACCTGGGGATCGACCAGGAGCCACTCGATTCAGGACATGATCGATTGCCAGATCGAGCTTCGTGATCGATCCCAGACCAACCTTATCCGTCCAGTCTGTTTTTGGACCGTAGCGAAGGGGGGGACCATTTGCGGTTTGGCCATTTTAGGCAAAAACCAACGATCCTTTTCTTTATCACGTTTTGTCGACTACTTTTCTATCTTCTCTCTCGTTTTTAGGATTCGCCATTGTTAGACTTCGAGCTTTTCTTGTTTTGCTTTTGAATATTGAATCGTTTAAGTTAAATCAATCGCCTTTCATGTTTAGTTCTTCGTTTATTGCATTTTGTACAGTTTATTTCATGAGTCGCGAGTAGATTTATTGGGATTTGGGGTTGAGAGGATTCAAGGGGTCGAAAAGGTTTTCAAGTATGGTGTTTTCTTGTTCTTAAAGGCTTTCTCTTCTAGGATGTCGAGTTCTTAAGGCATAAAGAGTCTCACGCCAAGATCTTTATGATCAGAGAGAGCTCTTACCTTGACAGGATCCAGAGATCTCTGAAAATCGCATCCTAGAGACTAGTTACTCTTTCCCAAACGCCATGGTAGTTAAGGGGACTAGTTAAGCCGCGTGTTTGAAATCTGTTCTCCTTGCCTCTCAATCTCTTTTTCCGCCAAACGCCATGGGTCTGGAGGAGAGAATGAGAGAGTGATCCATAGCACACGCCATGGATGGATCTTGTTTAGTTTTCAAGGCTTAGGGAACCTCACAAAGTGAGTAGATCTTAAGTTCTCAAACCAAGCTGAAACCTTTGAAACCCCTGAACATGAATCTCAACCCTGGACCCTCCTTTTAGTATTTCTTAGTCTCTGTTGATCATTCGCTTGTTGCTTGCTTGCACCTTGTCATTAGATTAACTTTCACTCAAACTGCTTTTTATATCGATTGATTTTGCTCGATCTAGTGGTCGATCTCGTGGTCGATCCACTAGTCGAATTTTAGTAATTCGTAGCTTTGCATTTTAATTATTCTGTCTTTTCCTCGCGGTAGCTAGCTCGTTCCTAGTATTTTTAAAATAGTTTTACCATGCATGTGATCATTGCATCTAGTTTTTAGGAATTTCACAAAACTGCCCATCATTTGCTTAGTTTTACAGGATCCTTGCATTCTCACTGAACTTTCTAGCTCCTAGGATTGGATTGATATTCTCTTGCATATTTTACTACAAGTAAGTGTTGCATTTGAGCTTTGATACATCATTGCATACACTCTGCAAAACCTTAGCTATCAAATGGCACCGTTTCCGTTCTAGGAGTGTTTAGGAAGCATTGAGATTTGGGGTTTAGTAAAGACTAAACTTTTACTTTGTTTAAGTTACTAACTTCTCTACTCTCAAACGTGTGTCTTCAGGTACATGAATCTTCGTTCAAGGGGAGACAACAATCTACTTCAACCCTTGGACAACATTCATCAACTTGGTCATTCACGGCAAAGAAGAGTACAAGAACAAGCTAGAGCTTTTGAGGAGATTGTTCAGCACGGTTTGGTTGACTTTGAAGCTATGGCCGAGCACGAGCATCTAGAAGGACCTCCTCCAGCTCATGGGGCAGTGGGAAGGGGCAATGGAAACCCCCAACATGCGGCTAGACCCCCAAGGATCATAGGAGCCGGAGATGTTCCCAATACTCATCACAATAGGTTTGGGATCACTCCTCCTCCTGTACAGAACAACAACTTCGAGATTAAGCCGGGTTTCATCTCAATGGTGCAAAACAATAAGTTTCATGCGCTAGCAATGGAAGATCCCTTGGAACACCTTGATAACTTCGAACAAGTATGTGGGGTTTTACCCCTTGTAGGACAATTGCCCTAGCTTGTACTAGTCAGTTGCAGTATAGCATAGGGTTGTATCAATCCAAATGGGAAGAGTTGAAAGACAGAAGATTTGAGAGTGGAATCTCTAAGTCAAGCAAGCCAGGAAAGGGGTTTTGTTTCCTAAGCAACAGTTCTAACAACCTAAGTGAACCAAGCAGCAACAAGGTGAAAGCAAAAGCAAACTAAGCAATTATAAGCAAGAAAAACAGAGTAAAACAGAGCAAATCCGAGATTCAAATAAGAGAAAGACAAGTTCCTAGATGTGGTTATTGACTTATGGGAATTTCAGACATTAATTAAGGCTGTTTCAAACTACATTGATCAAGCAAGTAAGCAAGCAATGGTGGTTCCTAGACATAGAGTTCACAACTAAGCTAGTTAGATCCAATCTCTTGGCAAATAACCCTTTGATAAACCTCTTAACAAGAACTAACTCTCATTAGTGCTAAAACATCAAGCAAGCAAGACTAATCAACTCTATTCATGTCAAAATGCTCCTCAAACAGTCAATCTCTTGAGCCAAGGCCAGCAAATCCTCTATTAAACAGGTTCAGCATTTCATCAAACACTTGGTGGGCATAAGAGAAAGCTAACAATCTAGACTAGTTTGATCAAGACTAATCTAGCATGGATAACAGATTAATAGAGAGGAACCCATAAACAGAAGCACATAACAAGCCTTAATCAAGCCATAGATTCCCCTAATCTACCACATCTAGAAACCCTAAGGTAACTACTCACTCATAATCATGTTTAACACCAAATCACAAAGGAAGAAGATGCTAATCATGATTAAAAGAAAGATTAAAGAAATATTAAAGCAAATACTTGATTGTATTAAACAAAGCAAAGAAATTATCTTACAAACTTAAAAAAATAGCTTAAGAACAGTATTTTGACAAGACCTCTCGAAAATATAGAAAAAGGGGCTATTTATAGCTTAAGGGAGAAAACCCTAGAAAGGTGGCAAAAGTGTAACTAAAAACAGGTTCGGGCTGGGTCAGTATTGGTCAGTTGTGTCGACCTCCAGTGACCGAAATGTTTCTGTATCGGTCATCAGTGATCGACACACACGACCGAAATTATAACGGTGTGTTTGTGTCGACCACATCAGACCGATACTGGTCATCGATACTGCTCCATTTCGGTCACTAGAGACCGAAAATTCCAGGCTCTGACCGAAAACTTCTGCAGAGATCTTCTGCTTTAATCCTTCTTGCTCCCTTTTGTCCAGCTAGCCTCCTGGATCATTCCCAAAGCTCCTCCAAGCTTCTTTAAGCTCCAAAAGCACCTAAAAACATCCAATATGCAAGGAAAATGCAATCTAAACTCCTAATGCAACCTAAGTCTAAAAGGAGAAGAAAATGGGACAAAAGCTAAGGGAAAATATGCAAAAGAGGACCAAAACATATACTAAATGCAGCCCTAAATGGTGTAAATACAAGGGATATCAGCACCCCCACACTTGCCTTTTGCTTGTCCTCAAGCAAGTAAGAACAAATGGGAGAGTGAGGTTTGAAAGTGGGCATTCAGATTCCAAAAGTGCAAAGGTAAAGAGATGGTTTTAATGCTCAAGTGCCTAGTTGTAGGATGCAAACACAATCAGCTATACTTAAAAGAACCTAGCCATGCTCATCATGTTTCAAAATGATCTCAAATCTCAACTTAGGCAAATGCTCAAATCAATAAACTCTTTAACATTCAATTAAGTTCACAACATGAATCATGCTTATGCAAATCTAGTGAAAACATTTGGTTAAAAAGGGGTGAGGTTATGAGACAATAATGATCTCATTTAAGCACAGGGTTAAAGACATAAAGGATCACTCAATGAAATGACTTCATCTTAGGAAAAATGCTAAAGGTAAAAACACACTTATGCATGCAATTCAAAGCCCTCTTCTACCCTTACTTTCCAAAGATGAGTCCTAAGAATTTCTAAACCCAAAAGTGAACCCTCTAAGTCTACCTTTTCCTAAATTCTACCCTTTTCTTTCTTCTTATTCATGGCTGGGGAAACCTTCTTCATTCTGCTTGTGTGGTTGCTTCCTCTTGGTTGGGACTTGCTCTTCTTTATTGTAGTGGCACCTTCATCACCTTTGGTGGATTGCTCCTGGTCTGATTTTTCTTTTTTGGACCCTCTCTGAGCTTTTTTGTTGGCGCCAATTCTTCCTTTTGAACTTAGAGCTTTTCTTCCCTTTGCTTAACCACAATACTAAACTGTTTCCCCTTTATCTACCATTTCAAATCTTTTCCTTTTCTTTTCAAAAGATAAAAAACATTAAGCTCAAACCACCTAACTCTACCCCTTTCAAACCCCAAAAACTCCTATCCTAGAATCAAGCTCAAGATGCAAGCTGATATCTACAAGAGAGCTAATCATTGCCAACCTTATTCCTAACACATTTTGCAAAGAAAAAATCGAAAATGCAATGCAAAGGCCTCACAGCTCTCACAATAGTGTTTAGGCTCAAAATGAGGTTTTGGTTAAGGGTGAGGATGTAACTGTCCCATAAGTATGAGGATCAGCTATTTGGATCAACAAGAGTGGTAGAAAGGAGAAAGATGATCCAAATATGTATATGGTAGCCATGAATTCACTTTTCAATGCATAAGACATGCTAATTGAAAGTCCAAATTAAAGTTCAAGTTGATAGAGTTGATTTTCAGAGAACAAATGTTTTCAGAATGAAATGAGAAGACCAAATCTAGCAATCTAAGCATGGTTAAGCCTTAACTTCTAGCAATCATATGATGCATCAAACAACTAAGCACTTGAAAACCGAAATCATCTCTAAACACTAAGCACTTTACAAGGAAAATTCATCATAATGCCCTATGCATATGCAATGCACCCTATATGTCAACACTAGACTCAATCTTAAAGGAATGAAATGCAACTACATGCTTTCTTTTTGGTTTGCAAAAAATGCAAAAGATTTTCAAATTTTTTCGATTTTTTTGTATTTTTCTATGCCTTACATGTATGCATGATATGCATGAGACTCAAAGTGAAAAGAAAAAGAAAAACTAAGAAAACAGAAAACAAAGTCAAACCCCAAATCTCTCCCCCACACTTAAATTACACAGTCCCTTGTGTAATGAAAGCAATGGAAGAGAGAAACAACAAAATATATTACAAAAAAAAAGAAAAGATGCAATGGTATATAACAATGGAAAGGATGTGGTACTTGGTTTAGTGGCAGGAGTGGTGAGATGATCCTGAGGTTTGAGGAGACTTGCTAGCTCTCCTCTTCCTTCTTTCATAAACAATAGTGGAATGCTGAGCTGCTTCTGGAGGTGGTGGAACCCAGCTTGACCATAGCTGTTCAGCCTGTGAAGAAGTTCCTTGTGAGCCCCATTGCCATGTTTCCTGAACTTCAGAGGAGTTTGATAAACTCATAATTTAGCATAATTTAGCACTCATTTAGGATAGATTTTGCATTCATATTGCATTCATACTTAGATTATCTGTAACTTTTGCTCCATTTTAGGTTTTAGACATGTTTGCATTAGCAGTTGCATATTTCTTGCATATATGCATTGTTTTTAGGTAATATGGAGTACATGGAGCTGTGTTGGACGCTGAGCATGGACAAGGAGTCAAAAGAAGAGTTTGGGAGTTGCTGGGAGTCAAGAAAGAGTTCGGCCAAAAAGAATTAGGCAGAGATCGACCACCAGATCGACCATCCCACTCGTTTCAGCCTCAGATCGACCACTAGATCGACCATCCCACTCGTTTCAGCCAGAGATCGACCACCAGATCGACCATCCCACTCGTTTCAGCCTCAGATCGACCACTAGATCGACCAGGCCACTCGTTTCAGCTCAGATCGACCACTAGATCGACCAGGCGGGTCGATCTTCAGCCCAGATTTCTGCTCCCTTCCTTGGACAGCTCAGACTTTGTCTTTTAGTGAGGGGAGCAGTTGTGTGGTTCTATATGAACACTCTAAACCTAAAATTTTGGGGCATCCACGAAATTTACAGCCTCCATCCCAATTTTTGGGTTTTGGGAATCACCATTAAAGCATATTTTTCTATTTTTCAAGCTTTATCTTTTGTAAAAACTTTGATTTTGAATTTAAGAACTTCTCTTTAAGCTTTAATCTTTCTTTCTTGTTATCTTAATCATGTTTAACTCCTCTTAACTTATGATTAAGAGGGGTTTGAAAATGATAATAGAGTAGTTCCTTAGGATTTAAGGATGAGGTGATTAGGAAGGTTTTAAAGGTTAGATCTTGGTATTTTCTTGCTCTTAACTTTATCCTTTCTTGGTTTGGAGTATCAAATGCTTAAAGACCATGAGAGAGGCTTTATGATCCAAGAGATTTCCTTTTCTCATAAGAACTTAGGAGATCTCTTATGTCCAAACCAAGAGACTAGTATGCCTTAAAGACCACAGAAGTGGCAAGTAAGGGCTAGTTAAGCCATGCTAAGATCCGTGCTTCAGCTCCATCAACCATCCTTTTCCACCACAAGCCATGGGAAGATTGCTTCTTAGGCTTAAGGATAGCTCATTTTGAAATGTGTAGATTTACTTTTTGCAAACCAAGATCGAACCTTGAGCTTCCCTAAGCATGAACCTCATCCTTGGATCTGTTATATATCATTCAAGTAGTTTCAAAAGCTTTCTCCTTTAGATTTAAAGTTTGCTCATTTAAGTTGCTAGAAATAGCCTTAATTGCCTGTTTTCAGTTTTCGAATTTTCATAATCAGTAGTCTTGCACTTTAAATTCCTAGTTTTCTTCTAGTAGTTGCTAACCCTTAAGACGGGATTTTAAAATTGTTTTCTTGCTCATTTCGTATTGCATTTAGTTTTTGTTGAATTTCTCCCTCATTTACCCGAATTTGACTTAGCTCTACTTTGCTCTTGTATTTCTAGTATCTTTCTCACATAGGCTGGATTGACACCTAAAGTACTACAGCAACACTAAGAGGCTTTAGGATTGATAATTAGAACTGTGAAAAAAAAAAGCTGTTTATCAATTGGCGCCGTTGCCAACTTAGGTTTTGCTGAAATTACTAGGATTTGGAGCTTAGTCTAGACTAAGTTTTTATTTTTCATTTTGGTTACTAACTCTCTTTCAAGTGTTTGTTCTTTTTGCAAGGCACAATCACAAGGAAGACAGTATGGATTCGGATATATCATCAATGTCTGAGGCCTTATTAGCGAATCAAGAGAGAATGCTGGCTTGGGACCCAACTAGCAACCATGGTTTTGAAAGGTCATCCACTTATCAAAGAGGGCTTATGGATGAACATTCTGCTTCAGAGAATCACTATGGATATGCTGAGGAATACCAATCCTGGGACATGGAGGACGAGCAAGGAGCAGCCTATTCTTCCCACATCTCTAAGGAGGAAGAAACTCTCAACATGATGAAGTTGCTTTTGGAGCAGCAAGGATCAACCTACTCTTCCCACATCTCTAAAGAGGAAGAAACTCTCAACATGATGAAGTTGCTTTTGGAGCAGAAAGAACAGCTTAATGAGAGCATTAGCATGCCTGACTTCAAACTAGGCTCTCCTGCTCCATTTTCAAGAGTTGCTGCAACAACACATGTGGAGTCTATCAACACCGAAATCACACAAGGGAATGAGGAACAAGATGATAAAGCTCTCACCAATGATGAATTCCAACAAGAAGCTGAAAAACTTGAAGCTCTTCTTAGGTACATTGTTGATGAAAATCTTGAGCAAAGCTTTGAAGATCCTTGTGAAGAAAGTTCGGTTGTTGAATGTTTAGAGGATGCTAGTGAGAGCTCATTTGTTGAGCAAGAGCCCTCCACCAAGAAAGAAACACATTTGAACCTCATTCCCAGGAAGGAGACAAAGAAGAATCCCATTGCATTAGCCTCCAAGGAGGGTGAAGAAGAAGAATCTCCAATGCAACAACCTTTTGCCAAGCACCTCGGTTTCACCCTCACCAATGAAGAAAGCATTGAGGATCCACGGCAGTTACACTTTGAGGAGATAAGGATGCACACATTTGGGGGATGGTTCTATGATGAGTATGAGCCTGGTGATACAAGCCTCAACATGACCAAGGAAGAGCCTTGAGGATTTATGGAAGCTACCCTTTGAGGAGATAAGGATGCACACATTTTGGGGATGGTTCTATGATGAGTATGAGCCTGGTGATACAAGCCTCAACATGACCAAGGAAGATGGAGATCTAAAGGCACGCTCTTGGAAGCTCTTAAATACAGGAAAACTGAAGCATGTCCAGTAGATCGATGGCTAGATCGAGTGACAAGGTCGATCTAAAGAACAGATCGATCGGTCCAAAAATGGATCGACCAATCTAATTTCTCTCGGGAAATTCTCAGAGTTTGGACCGATCGGTCCTATCTAGATCGACCTCTTGATCGAGCATGATCCTCGATCTTCTGCCCAGAACGACCCTCAGATCGATCCTCTAGCTCGATCCACAACACAGCGCAAGGTACACCATTCCAACACCTTGTATATATCCTGAATTCTTGGCTTTTTGAATTTTTTTCCTTATTGCTGGTCTCTGTTGAACTTTTATTACACAAGGGACTGTGTAATTTAAGTTTGGGGGAGAGGTTGAGAGATTTGATTTTGTGTTTTGTTTTCTTATTTTCCCTTTAAGCAGATTTGAGTCTTCATGCATATTCATTTGCATAGAAAATCAGAAAAAATTTCAAAATTTTCGAAAAAATTCATGTAGCTTGCACTTGCATTGGTAAATATTTTAGGATTGAGTCTAGATATTATCATATAGGTTGCTTGCATTCACGTGTATATGGGGCAATTTTTCTTTAAAAAAAAGTGTTTTATGCTTATGAATTAGTTCAAGGCCCTAGTTAGTAGTTCTTTGATGCTTGTGCAAACTTGAAGTTAAGTTCTAACCATATTTGGATCATTTGTTTTGATTTTCGTGGCTTAAGTTGAACATACATGAATTGAATCCTTTCCTACTAAGTGAGAACCTTAATCTGAATTTGAATTATCACACTTGTGCATTTGAAATGAAATACATGGATCACATATACATATTCAGGCTTTCTTACCCCTTTCTACCACTCGTTCTAAGTCTGAATAGAACTCCACACCCTGAACCTTGCCTTCCTTTCAAGCCAAATATTTCTTGTGTGATGTGAGGCCTTATTTTCGGATTGAACTTGGCATAAAGTGTTAGGTATAGGCGACATGATAAGGCTTTCATTTTGATGCTAGCTTTGTATTTTGAAGCTAGTTCTAGGTTTGTTTTGGGGCAGGGATTCGCTGGTGTTAAAAGAATTTTGCTTATGTGCTTTCAGTTTAAAAAGAAATGGTGTTTGGGGTTTGAAAAGCAAGGACTCATGGTTTTAAGTGGTGGTGTTGTTCTGTTTTTTTTTTTAAAATAAAAGCTCAGTTTTAAAAGAGAAAGAGGTAGCTCTCAAAAATAAAAGAAAATCAGAAAGAAAAGAGCCAAAGGCCAAAGTTTAAAAAGAAAAAAAAAATAATAAGAGAAGAGAGCTACCAAGATTTAAAGAAAGAGCTTTAAGTTTGTGATTGATCACCACTAGCCTAAGAAGATTAAAGATGTCTTCTGTTTTTGTGGGTTATGCTTGGCTTCTTGCCTTGTTGTTTGGGTAGTTTCTAGAGGGTGAGTGAGCTTGAAAAATAAAGAAAATGAGAGGGCTTTAGGATCATTGTTAGTGTATATGAGTAGATGAGAGTCTAGTCATGTATGCATCAATTGTCTTTACCTTTAGCATTATGCATAAGTTCAATCCTTTTTGAGATAACCCATTGTTTGAATTACCCACTTGAATGAGATCATCTTTGTCTCATAACCTTGTCCTTAGCCAAATGTATTCTGTTCTAAGTGCATGAGTGTGATTCACGGTTTGATCATTAATTGAATGTTAAAGGTTAGAATTCTTGGATTGTTTGGAATATGAGAGTCAGGATCTGAAATTCAACATGTGATGAATATGGCTAAGTTCTTTGAAGTAGAGTTTGTATACTGCATCCTAGAATTAAGATCAAGGACCATTGAGATGATTCATTTGAAAAACACTTTTTCAAGAAATTTGAACCCCCATTTTCAAACCTCTCTCTTGGATTTGTCTTTGTTTGCTTGAGGACAAGCAAAAAGGCAAGTTTGGGGGAGTTGATAAACTCATAATTTAGCATAAGTTAGCACTCATTTAGGATAGATTTTGCATTCATATTGCATTCATACTTAGATTATCTGTAACTTTTGCTCCATTTTAGGTTTTAGACATGTTTGCATTAGCATTTGCATATTTCTTGCATATATGCATTGTTTTTAAGTAATATGGAGTACATGGAGCTGTGTTGGACGCTGAGCATGGACAAGGAGTCAAAAGAAGAGCTTGGGAGTTACTGGGAGTCAAGAAAGAGTTCTGCCAAAAAGAATTAGGCAGAGATCGACCATCCCACTCCTTTCAGCCTCAGATCGACCACTAGATCGACCATCCCACTCGTTTCAGCCAGAGATCGACCACCAGATCGACCATCCCACTCGTTTCAGCCTCAGATCGACCACTAGATCGACCAGGCCACTCGTTTCAGCTCAGATCGACCACTAGATCGACCAGGCGGGTCGATCTTCGGCCCAGATTTCTGCTTCCTTCCTTGGACAGCTTATACTTTGTCTTTTAGTGAGGGGACCAGTTGTGTGGTCCTATATGAACACTCTAAACCTAAAATTTTGGGGCATCCACGAAATTTACAGCCTCCATCCCCATTTTTGGGTTTTGTGGATCACCATTAAAGCATGTTTTTCCATTTTTCAAGCTTTATCTTTTGTAAAAACTTTGATTTTGAATTTAAGAACTTCTCTTTAAGCTTTAATCTTTCTTTCTTGTTATCTTAATCATGTTTAACTCCTCTTATCTTATGATTAAGAGGGGTTTGAAAATGATAATAGAGTAGTTCTTTAGGATTTAAGGATGAGGTGATTAGGAAGGTTTTAAAGGTTAGATCTTGGTATTTTCTTGCTCTTAACTTTATCCTTTCTTGGTTTGGAGTATCAAATTCTTAAAAACTTGAGAGAGGCTTTATGATCCAAGAGATTTCCTTTTCTCATAAGAACTTAGGAGATCTCTTATGTCCAAACCAAGAGACTAGTATGCCTTAAAGACCACGGAAGTGGCAAGTAAGGGCTAGTTAAGCCATGCTAAGATCCGTGCTTCAGCTCCATCAACCATCCTTTTCCACCACAAGCCATGGGTTTGGAGGGGATGAATGATGAGAGGAACTTATCTTACCCACAAGCCATGGGAAGATTGCTTCTTAGGCTTAAGGATAGCTCATTTTGAAATGTGTAGATTTACTTTTTGCAAACCAAGATCGAACCTTGAGCTTCCCTAAGCATGAACCTCATCCTTGGATCTGTTATTTATCATTCAAGTAGTTTCAAAAGCTTTCTCCTTTAGATTTAAAGTTTGCTCATTTAAGTTGCTAGAAATAGCCTTAATTGCCTGTTTTCAGTTTTCGAATTTTCATAATCAGTAGTCTTGCACTTTAAATTCCTAGTTTTCTTCTAGTAGTTGATAACGCTTAAGAGGGGATTTTAAAATTGTTTTCTTGCTCATTTCGTATTGCATTTAGTTTTTGTTGAATTTCTCCCTTATTTACCCGAATTTGACTTAGCTCTACTTTGCTATTGTATTTCTAGTATCTTTCTCACCTAGGCTGGATTGACACCTAAAGTACTACAGCAACACTAAGAGGCTTTAGGATTGATAATTAGAACTGTGAAAAAAAAAGCTATCTATCAGAGTTGGGGTTTGGCGCCTCCCAAGCTGATGGAACATGGGCTCTTGGCTCATAAGATGAAGCCCTTGGTTGTTCCCATGTACCCCACTGGTCTCTTGGTTGTGTATGAAATGAATGTCTTCCATGGGGGTTCCATATAGCTTCCTCCTCTTCAGTTGGCTGAAGTTGCTCTTCTTGTTGAGAGTTGAGCTCATGGGTGTGGCTGTGGTGGGAAGTTCTTGCTGATGTAGCCTTGTTCTTCTTGAACTTCCCTTTCATCATTTTCATAAGCCGTTTCATGGCTTTATCCTGCCACTTGCACCGCTTCTGGAGTGTGCTGATGTGTTCATGAGCTGCTCTCAAAGAGCTTCCTTGGTTAGGTGCTGCATAAGGCTGGAAGTGGAACTGCCTTGAGCTGTAGTTCAACACTTCCTCTTCTCCAAGCTCATCTTCTTCATGGGTTCTTCCTTGAAAATCAGCGCCAGCATTAGCATTCCCTTGATCTTATTCTTCTTCTTCTCTGATCTCTTCAGTGTGCTCCTCCTTTGCATCACTGTCTTCTTCTTCCTCTCCAGGAACAGGGCCGCCTGTGTAGAGCTCTTTAGTGCTTGGGTTGAAGCTGATATTTCCGTTTCTGAAGAAGGATGTAAGCTT
Source organism: Thlaspi arvense (assembly GCA_911865555.2). Lineage (NCBI taxonomy): Eukaryota > Viridiplantae > Streptophyta > Magnoliopsida > Brassicales > Brassicaceae > Thlaspi > Thlaspi arvense. Next base: position 28,376,125 of record OU466860.2, read on the forward strand.
TGGATTGGGGAGGAGGACTTTTTCTGGTGTGCCAAAGCTTGTGATGAAGTTGTACACATGCTTTCTACCAATGGTTCTTTCAAGGTAGTGGCTTCTCTTGAGGTAATCAATGTCAATCCATAATGGCTCAAGTGCATCACCTTCATGCTTGTCAAGGTCTAGTCCACTGGCTTGTAGAACTGCTGTCACAACTCCCCCAACGTGCATTTGAGGGCTCTTCTCCTTCTTTGTCTTACTCAAAACCCAGCTCTGGTAGGATAGAAGCTGCTCCATCAACATAGCCACATAGCAGGGGTTGCTTCTCGGTGCTCTGAGAGGTTCCCCATACTCATCGCTTCCCAACACCTCATACAGTCCTTGGTATATCAGATCTAACTCCTTTCCTGTATGATATGTTGTCTCCTTCCTTGCAAAGAGTGTATTCGCAAGTGCTTTGTGGACATATCTCATGGCTGGATGCCTTAGGTGCTGGTTTCTTGATCTTCCAGGAGTGTATTGCCCAACTCCAATGAGACCCCACAGCCTGGTGTGCTGCCTATTTGGGATTTCGAACCTGCTCAGCTTGGTGTGGTGGGACTTCAGCTCTAGATCCTTGGCGATCTTTGTGAATGTTGAGGAGAACTCTTCCTTGCCAATCCTAAAAGAGATCCATCCATCGCCATAAGGGAGCTCATTGTCTTCATACCAAACCACTTTGAGTGTGGAGAGGAATTGGTAAGTGAGCTGTTGGTAAGAGGGGAGTTGCATCTCCATGAAAGCTCCAAGACCCATGCGCTCAAACGTGGTTTTGCAGTCAGTATAGAGTCAAAGCGCCTTCATTGTGGAGGTGCATGGATATCTTGTTGGCTTGAAAGTGCACTGGTTGAAAGCCTTCATGAGTTCTTTAGCAGCACTGCCCTTGTTTTGTTAATCTTCTCCCTCATTCCCAACCGGTCTCTTCCCAGCGGCTTTGGAGGATTGCTCATCAGCTTTTCCCTTTCCTTTTTCTTGCCTTGCTGATGGTGCTGTGGTTGCTTCTTGAGGTGCTTTTCCCTTTTTCCCAGCAGCTACTTTTGTTCTTCACATTGTACCTTCAAAAGCAAAGCTTGAAAACAATGTAAGTGAAAGAACAAAAGTTGAAGAACCAAATAGCTGAAAGCTTTTAAATAAAAAGCTCCTTAAGCTAAGAGAAGTCTAACAAGTCCTAACAACAAGCTGAAACTTCTTTAAAGCAAAAAGAGATCAAAAGCTGACAACTAAATGAGCTAGGATGAACAGAAGATAAGCAGTTATGCATGACATCCTAGCAAAGAGATGATGATCTTGCAAAATGGATGAAATTAAACAAGCTATGAGATGAATAGACAATTAAGCATAACTTTAACAGTCTAGCTTGATATTTCAACAATAATCCAAAATGCAAAATCATAGCACAACATATAAAACTAAACACTACTTGCTCTTAAAAATTTCTTACTAAGCGTGAAGAGAAGTGAAAGAGAGATAGTTTAGGAAGCAAACCTTTTGTAGAACTTCTGAACACTTAAAGCAAGCAATAAAAGAGAAGAAGAACTAGTAATTTCGAGCCTTAGGTGAGAAGAAGAGTGAGTTTAAGTGTGAAGAGAAGTGAAAGAAGATTGTTGCTTAAATAGAGAGAAAGGAGGAGAAACCAAAGGAATCAAAGGTTGGTGAGGGAACATAAGGAATCAAAAGTGTGGGGGACAAAAACAAAAGGTGTTCAGAAGCCAAGAAAGAGGTCATAAGGAATCCCAATTAAAAATTTAAACTCCATTGGCGCCAAACCAAAGGAGGGAAAAGTTTTTTTGGAAGTTGATACTCTTACCTCGGATGGAGTTTCGGTCACTCATGACCGATATTACTGACCAAAATTGCATTTTCGGTCATGAGTGATCGATACTGCTGACTGACGTGCTTCCTGGGATTTGTATCGGTCATCAGAGGTCGACACACTTGACCGAAATACATCTGATATGATTGTGTCGATCTTGAGTGATCGATACTGGTGACCGATATGATTTCAAGAATCATATCGGTCAACAGTGGTCTTCACGATAGACCGAAAATCCTACGGTATGTTTACGTCGACCAAGTGTGGTCGACATGTGATGTTATTGCATATTGCATACATTTTGCATACTCACTAGTTAGCTTTTCATGCATTTGTATCACATTTTAGGTTAGATTGCATCACTTAGGGTCCTAGAGCATTCTTGCATCAGCATACGCATTTTTCTTGCATTTTGCATCATATTCAGGTTGTTTCTGGCTGCTTTGGAGTCGTGGAGGTTCGTGGACATGTTGAGGCTGATGTAGCAGTTCGGGGGAGCTCGGATATATGCTAAGGATCAGAGATCGAGGAGCAGATCGAGCATGGCCGGTCGATCTAGGAGTTGATCGACCAGAAGATCGATCCAACCAGGCGATCCAAGGAGAATGATCGAGACAAGGATCGAGTAAAGCAATCGATCAAACGGTACGGACGTAAATGACGCCATGCAGAGCGAGAGTCAGACCGAGTACACCACTCGATCCAGCCAAAGATCGATACCGAGATCGGATGCAACACTCGATTCGCCGATGATGATCGAGACCCAGATCGAGCCAAAGACACGATGTCCGGATATGATCGAGGGAACCGCTCGGTCTTGGAATCGATCTCTGTCCTTTCAACCGTTTTTGGCCGCTAGCGAGGGGGGGACCATCAGCTTGTTTCGGCATTTAGGGAAGGCAGCGACGTCCTTTTCCCACAACAACTTTAGATCCTTATTTTTTTCCTTATGTTTTCTCTCTCGTTTTCGGAGAGAACACCATTGTTGAACTCGCGTTTTTCTTAAGCTTTAAAATCGAATCATTTCCGTTTCAATCTAGTTTTCTTTTCATGTTCATCGTCTCGCTTTACATGCTTTGCTTGATTTACTCTATGTGTAGCGAGTAGTTTATTTGGGTTCGGGGTTGAGAGGATTAAGGGGTCTAAAGGGTTTCGATCTTGGGGTTTTTCTAAACGTTTTCAATGGCGATCTCTTCTAAGGTGTTGAGATCTCAATGCTTGAAGACTCTCACGCCAAGAGCTTCATGATCCGAGAGGTTCCTTACCTTGACAGGATTCAGAAGCCTCGGAAGATCACACCTTAGAGACTAGTTACCCCTTCCCAAAAGCCATGGAAGTTTGGGGGATTAGTTAAGCCATTCATTTGAAATCTGTTTTCCTTGCCCTTCGACCTCTCTTTCCACCAAAAGCCATGGGTTTGGAGGAGAGGATGAAGGAGTGATCTATACCGAAAGCCACGGATAGATCTTACTTAGTTTTCAAGGCTTAGAGATCCTCACCAAGTGAGTCGATATTAAGTTTTAAACCCAAGGTCGAACCTTTGAAACCCCTGACCATGAATCTCAACCCTAGGCCCTTTCCTTTAGCATCTTTACATCTTATCTCGTCTTTCGCTTGATCTCTGATAGCATCCTGGTCCTTAGATTTACTGTTCTTGCATTTTTAGATAAGATCGATTGTTACTGCTCGATCTAGTGGTCGATCTCATGGTTGATCCACTAGTACGAATTTTAATAATTCGAAGCTTTCTCCTTTAATTATTCTGTTTGTTTCTCGTGGGAGTTTCTTCCTTTCTAGTATTTTTAAAATAGGTTTCATTCCATTTAATTTGCTGCATCTAGTTTTAGTTTTTAGAGATTTTCTCATAAATCATCTCATTTCTCTTATATTTGCATTAGTCCTTGTATTCTCTGTGCATCCTCTATCATCATAGGCATGGATTGACTCTCTCTTTCTTGCTGTACTACAACATATCTTGCATTTGAGTTTGATAACCTCACTGCAATTTAACCCTTGTTCAAAAAGTGTTTATCAAATGGCGCTGTTGCCATCATAGGACTGTTCAGAGAACATAGAGATTTGGGACTTAGCAAAGACTAAGTCTTTACTTTTTCAAGTTACTAATCCTTCTACTCTTAAACGTGTGTTTTCAGGTACATGAATCTTCGTTCAAGGGGAGACAACAATCTACTACAACCCTTAGACAACATTCATCAACTTGGTCACTCACGGCAAAGGAGAGTCAGAGAACAAACAAGAGCCTTTGAGGAGATTGTTCAGCACGGTTTGGTTGACTTTGAAGCTATGGCTGAACACGAGCATCCAGAAGGACCTCCTCCAGCTCACGGGGCAGCAGGAAGGGGCAATGGAAACCCCCAACACGCGGCTAGACCCCCAAGGATCATAGGAGCCGGAGATGCTCCCAATACTCATCACAATAGGTTTGGGATCACTCCTCCTCCTGTGCAAAACAATAACTTCGAGATCAAGCCAGGTTTCATCTCAATGGTGCAAAACAACAAGTTCCACGGCTTGGCAATGGAAGACCCCTTGGAGCACCTCGACAACTTCGAGCAAGTATATGGGATGATAAAGATCAATGGCATATCCGAAGAAGCTTTCAAGCTGCGTCTCTTCCCCTTTTCACTCGGAGACAAAGCCAGACATTGGGAGAAGACCCTCCCACAAGGCACCATCACATCATGGGCCGAGTGTAAGAAGGCTTTTCTCTCAAAGTTCTTCTCAAGCACCAGGACAGCACGGCTGAGAAGCGAAATCAGCGGTTTCACTCAAAGGAACAATGAGACATTCAACGAGGCAATGGAACGTTTCAAATACTACACGATCCTATGTCCTCATCACGGGTTCGGCGAGGAGACACTACTCAGTACCATATACCGTGGAGCCTCACCAAAGATCAGGTTGTTGCTGGACACAGCTAGCAAAGGGAACTTCCTCGGTCAGGAGGTAGAAGAGGGTATGGAGCTGATAGAAAACTTGGCATTGAGTGACGGCAATTACGCTGAGGATTATGACCGTGCACCGAGAGGATCAGAGTTAGAGTCTCACAAGAAGGAGCTCAAATCTTTGCATGAGAATATAGATAAGCTGGTGTTAGCCAATCAGAAGCATGTTCAATTTGTTGGTGAAGCTGATGAGAACCAAGAGGAGTTAGAGTTGAGCCAAGAAGAAGCCAATTGGGTGGTGGGACAGAACAACTACAAATCTCAAGGCTACAACCACGGCTACCAGAACAACAACCTCTCTTACCGAAGTACCAACGTAGCCAACCCTAAAGATCAAGTGTACCCTGCTCAGCAAGCAAAACCTTTCATCCCTTACAACAAAGGTTTTCAACCGAGTGGTGGTTTCCAAGGTCAAGGGCAGAACAACTTCCAAGGGCAACATCAAAATAACAAGGGTTATACACCTAACTACCCTCCGAGCTTTGCACCTCAGCAGCAACAACCGATGCAACAACAAGTTGATCCGGTCCAAGCAATGTTTCAACAGCTAATACAAGGGCAAGCCTCTACAAACCAGAAGTTCGCCGAGATGAACACTCGTCTAGACTCGTCTCTCACTGACTTCTCCACTCAGATCACCAACTTAAACAACAAGATCAAGCAGCTAGAGAAAGGGAAAGCGATTACGAGTGGTCAAAACAGTCTTCCGGGGAAGTGTGAGCAGAATCCCAAGGAGTATGCTAATGCCATAACGTTGAGAAGCGGCAAAGAGCTCAAACCTCCGGTCTCTAACAAGAACAACGAGGACGTTGTAATTCAAGAGGGGGAGGGTAAACCTTCGGCTGATGATGATGAGATTAACTTTGACAACGTTTGGATCCAAGAGCCAAGAAGAGGAGACAAAGCAGTTGCTGAGAAGAAAGCTGAGCAAACCACTAAGGAGAAGAATGCTTATGTGCCTCCACCTTATGTACCTAAGCTGCCTTTTCCTGGCCGCTTCAAGAAGCAACTCATAGAGAAGCATCGAATCCTATTTGAGAAGCATCTTAAGGACGTGGAGATCAAGCTACCTCTCGTTGACTGCCTTGCAATGATGCCTAAATGCGCCAAATTCTTCAAAGACACTCTCGTGAAGAAGAATAAGGAAAGCAAGGAGGTACTTGTTCTAAGTGAAGAGTGTTGTGCTGTGATACATAAGGAGATAGTCCCTAAGAAGTTGGGAGACCCTGGAAGCTTCACTATACCCTGCGCTTTAAGCCCTCTAGAGTTCAAGAGTTGCTTATGTGATCTCAGAGCTAGCATAAACCTGATGCCTCACTCCGTGGCTAAGAAGCTTGGTTTTACTCGTTTCAAAGATTGTCGGATCTCGTTGGTACTGGCTGATAGGAGTGTGAGGCTACCAGTGGGGCTGCTTGAAGATTTACCGGTGCGAATCAGCGGTGTGAACGTGCCTACAGACTTTGTCGTGTTGGAGATGGATGAAGAGCCTAAGGATCCACTCATCTTAGGGAGACCATTCCTTGCAACCGCCGGGGCCATCATAGATGTGAAGAATGGGAAGATTGCCTTGCATTTGGGAAAGGAGATAAGGCTTGACTTCGACATCAATGAGGTTCTGAAGAAGCCGACCATTGAAGGCCAAGCTTTCTATATTGAAACAATGGATGCTTTAGCGGATGAGTTGCTGGAAGAGCTGGCTCTAGAAGACCATCTGAATCTAGCACTGACTAAGGAGCCAGGGGAGTTTGGCTATGTGGACCAGAGGACCCAGGAGTACGTCAATCTGCTGGATTCTAGGAGGATTGTCAAGAATGATGAAGGTTGCTGCCTAGAGATCGACCCCGAGATCGACGCTATCACTCGATCCAGGAGTCAGATCGAGAAGGAAATCGAGAACACAACTCGATCCGGTGCAACAATCGACGGACAGATCGAGAAGAATGCTCAATCAGGAAAAACAATCGAGTCGACGATCGAGGGAGACCTCCCGATCATTTTGGGGTCCAATCAAGAGATCGACCCAGCGTCTCGATCCCTTACTCGATCCACATCAAATCGAGTAAGTGAGTCGAGCGAAATGGCTCGATCTAAACGACATCGAGAGGAGAATCGACCGGAGGACTCGATTTCAGAAGGGATAGCGATGGAGGAAAGCAGTCTAAAGGGCCATACCTCAGTTTCAAGGGAGAGCTCCAAGGAGGAAAGCAACCACAACAGCCATGAGGATGACTGGAGTGAGCTATTAGCCCCAAAGGTGGACCTTAAGGAGCTCCCAAAAGGGCTAAGGTATGCTTTCTTAGGGCCTAATAACACCTATCTCGTGATTGTGAATGAAAACCTTAGTGATGATGAGTTGCACTCGCTCCTGACTGAGCTGAGAAAGTATAGGAAGGCCATTGGGTACTCTTTAAGTGACATCAAGGGCCTTTCACCAATGCTTTGCACTCATAGGATTCACTTGGATAATGAGAACGCCTCTTCTATAGAACATCAAAGGCGTTTGAATCCTAATTTGAAAGAGGTTGTTAAGAAAGAAATCTTTAAGCTTTTAGAGGCTGGCGTGATCTATCCCATAAGTGACAGCACGTGGGTTTCTCCTGTACACGTGGTGCCTAAGAAGGGAGGGATCACGGTCATAAGGAATGAAAAGGATGAGCTTATTCCTACTAGAACCATTACAGGTCATAGGATGTGTATTGATTACAGGAAACTTAACCTTGCGACTAGGAAAGACCATTTCCCTTTGCCTTTTATTGATCAAATGCTTGAGAGACTTGCTAATCACCCTTACTACTGTTTTCTCGATGGGTATAGCGGTTTCTTTCAGATACCAATTCACCCAAATGATCAGGAGAAGACGACCTTCACATGTCCCTACGGTACCTTCGCATATCGAAGGATGCCGTTTGGATTGTGTAATGCACCGGCTACGTTTCAGCGATGTATGATGTCGATCTTCTCCGATCTTATAGAGGAGATGGTAGAGGTGTTCATGGATGACTTCTCTGTCTATGGTGCGTCCTTTCCTGCCTGTTTGTTTAATTTTTGCAGGGTACTAAAACGTTGTGAAGAGACAAACTTGGTGCTGAACTGGGAGAAATGCCACTTTATGGTTAAGGAAGGGATCATACTTGGTCATAAGATATCAGAGAAGGGCATTGAGGTTGATCAGGCTAAAGTTGAGGTCATGATGGGTCTTGAGCCGCCGGTTAATGTTAAGGGAGTCAGAAGCTTCTTGGGACACGCAGGGTTCTATACGCGCTTCGTCAAGGATTTCTCCAAGATTGTACGCCCTCTCACACGGCTGTTGTGCAAGGAAACTGAGTTTGTGTTTGATGAGGAGTGTTTGATGAGGAGTGTTTGAAAGCTTTCGTGACCATCAAGGAAGCCCTTACATCAGCTCCTATAGTCCAAGCACCAGACTGGTCTCTTCCCTTTGAGATCATGTGTGATGCTAGTGACTACGCCGTAGGAGCCGTTCTTGGTCAGAAGAAAGACAAGAAGCTACATGTGATCTACTATGCTTCAAGAACCTTGGATGACACGCAAACAAGATACACCACTACGGAGAAGGAGTTGCTTGCAGTAGTCTTCGCCTTTGAGAAGTTCAGATCGTATCTCGTTGGTTCCAAAGCTATTGTATACACGGATCACGCTGCCTTGCGATACATCTACTCGAAGAAAGACACTAAGCCTCGGCTCTTAAGATGGATTCTCTTACTCCAGGAGTTTGACATGGAGATTAAAGACAAGAAAGGGATAGAAAACGGAGTCGCTGACCATCTCTCACGGCTAAGGATCCACGTGTCTCTCCCCTTAGATGACTCTCTTCCAGAAGAGCAGCTTATGGCGATTACCACGGCTGTTTGTGGAAAGCTAGAAGGGAAGTTTGAGGAGGTGTTGAGTTTCAAAGAAGAGGATCTACCGTGGTATGCTGATGTGGTGAACTATCTAGCCTGTGGTGAGGAGCCAACACATCTCAACAGCTATCGCAAGAAGCGGTTTATGAGAGAGGCTAGTGACTACTTTTGGGACGAGCCCTACTTATACAAGAGAGGAGTAGACAGTTTGTACCGGAGATGTGTTACAAACGAAGAAGCTAGGGACATCCTCTATCATTGCCATGGTTCTTCCTACGGAGGACACTTTGCCTCATTCAAGACTGCCACGAAAGTGTTGCAAGCCGGTTTCTGGTGGCCGTCCATTTTTAAAGATGCACACGAGTTTGTGAAGAGCTGTGAGGCATGTCAACGAGCAGGGAATATAACTAAGAGGAACGAAATGCCTCAAGTTCCCATCTTCGAGGTTGACGTGCTCGACGCGTTGGGCATAGACTTCATGGGGCCATTTCCTTCTTCATACGGCAACAAATACATCTTAGTAGCAGTGGATTATGTCTCTAAATGGGTTGAGGCTGTTGCTTCCCCTACAAATGACTCTAAGGTGGTAATCAAGCTGTTCAAGAGTATCATCTTCCCGAGGTTTGGGGTACCCAAAGTTGTTATAAGCGATGGAGGAAGCCACTTCATAAACAAGGTCTTCGAGAACCTCTTGAGAAAGTATGGAGTTAAGCATAAGGTGGCTACACCGTATCATCCTCAAACAAACGGTCAAGTGGAAGTCTCCAACAGGCAAATCAAGGCCATACTAGAGAAGACCGTCGGAGCAACAACGAAAGACTGGGCAGTGAAGCTGGACGACGCTCTTTGGGCTTACCGTACCGCCTTCAAAACGCTGATTGGTACAACTCCTTTCACTCTACTCTATGGCAAGGGCTGTCACCTCCCGGTTGAGCTGGAACACCGTGCGTTGTGGGCTGTGAAGAGGCTGAACGTTGGCCTTAAGACTGCTCAGGAGAGGCGGCTTATTCAGCTACACGAACTGGATGAGTTGAGGCTGAACGCTTACGAGAGCTCTCGGATATACAAGGAGCGGACTAAGGAGACTCATGACAAGAAGTTGGTTGCCAAGGAGCTTAAGGAAGGAGGGCTAGTGTTGCTGTACAACTCGAGGCTCAAACTCTTCCCGGGCAAGCTGAAATCAAGGTGGAGCAGACCGTTAGTGATTCAAGAAGTGTTGCCTTATGGAGCTGTTACTCTGATGGGAAAAAGTGGTAGTGCATTCACCGTCAACGGACACAGAGTCAAGCCTTACTTGGCAGACGGCTATGACAAGGAGAGTACCTCGGTGGTTCTCCAAGACCCACCATCCGCTTAAACCAAGTAAGGTTTAGCTAAAGACGTTAAACAAAGCGCACTTGGGAGGCATTCACATGTTTATCTTGTACATATTTCTGCTTTATTTCCCTTCCAGTTTTATGTTTTTATTCTGCAAGTGTGTAGGAACAGGTATAAGGAGTCTAAACATTGATCTTGAAGTCTAAAAGAGGTGATAAGGGTTAAGATAAGGCTAGAGATCGAGTGCTAGATCGACTGATCCTGGCTCGATCTTTGCTAGATCGAGTCAGTGAATCGAGAGGAGCCAGTTGATCTAGACGAGAACGAGTGACAAGATCGACCTTGACGAAAAAGGATCGATCGATCCAAAACGGATCGACCGATCTAATTTCTCTCGGGAAAATCTGTTGAAAATAGATCGATCACTCGACTCGATCCATCACTCGATCTATGCCAAATCGACCCCTAAATCGAGGACATAGCTCGATCATGAGGACTTAGCCATGGAGCCAACATCTCAATGATTGAGAGAGCCAATCGATCCAAGACTCGATTCATCATGAATCGAGTCTCAAATCGAGTAACCCTCTCGATCTAAGCGATTATGGGCATGAGATCGAGTCCTAGATCGACCAAATGGACTCGATCTCATTCCGAGGTAACAATTTCTTTCCCTCCTTTACTCTTTTCCCTCCAACTTTTGAATTCAAAACTTGGTCAAGGCAAGCATCTTTGACCATGAAAGATGTGCCTTGACCAAGACTTTGTCAGAAAAAACCACTTTTACTACCCATTGTTTTGATTTTTGCTAGCCTTTAAATATTTCAACAACCTCTCACCCTCTCATTCCTGTTTTTCTCGAAAATTTTAAACAAAGAGAGTGAGAGTTTTGGTTTTCAAAAGCTAGCAAAGATATTCTGCATTTCTTGCAAAGGTATTTTCAAAAATTTAATGATTCAATTTTAGAAAATTTCCTTTAAATTCGCAAGATCTTGTTCTAGAATATAGGGTCGGTTTTGATTTTTAAAAACTAGCTAAGTAAAAGGAATAATTCTAGTTTTTTCAGTATCTAAAGATATGATTCTCCTTTATTTAGCTATGATTTTTATTTATTCCCCAAAATTCTAGGGTAGTGTTTATAAGTTCTCTCCTTCTCTTCTCTCATTCTCATCAAAACCGCCGTTTGCTTATCAAATTTCTTTAGAAACTTGTTGCAGAAACAATGGCCCCAAAGAGAACAAGAGAAGAGACAGCACGAGAAGGACAAGGACAAGAAGTGGCAGTTCAAGCAGAAGGGACGAGGCATACATGAGGAATACTGACAGCTTGGGACGCATGCCAGCAGAAGGGTTCTACGCCTACCTCTTCATAAACGACGAAGATAAGAAGAGAGTGTGCATCCTGCCCAACAAAGATGAAACCGAGCTGTTTGGTGTTGGGAACATCGAGTTCTTGCCCACGGAGGACGAATGCTTTGCCCCTTTAGGAGGACCACCTGCTTCAGCGATTGCCCCTCGTCAAAGGTCCGAGTCTCCAGCCACGGAAGATGAGATTCCCGAGGCCTACACACTTCCCAAGCTAGACATTGAGCCGAGGACAAAAACCGAGAAGTTCCTAGCATCGGTTGTGGAGATGCAAAGGAAGATCAACAAGTGGCAAGGCAAGATGCTCAAGAAGCTTGGAAAGAAAGTCAAGGCACTTCAGGGAGGCTCGCCTAAGAAAGCTGCAAGTCAAGAGGTGCAACAACCCGAGAAGAGAAGGCTCTCAACCGGCGGTATTGTCATCCGCGAGACCCAAGGAGGCACCATTCAGCCGGTGCGCCACTCTCTCCAAGAACCAGCCGAAAAGGGCAAAGCAACAATCTCTAGCTCCTCTGGAACATCCTCAAGTTCCAACCGAGACTATACCAGAGGTAACAACCTTCTTCCATTGTACATAACCGCTCATATCTGCTTCTTTTTGCTTTGTGTTTTGATGCTCCTTCAAATGAGTTTGCCACCGGGACGGTGTCAAGCAAGTTTGGGGGAGTACATGTGTGATTTGACTTGTGTTCTTTGATCTTATTTTCCTTTTGCATCCTTGAGTCTTTAGTTCATGAAAAATTGGTAAAATTTTTTAAATTTTTTTTCAAAGATTCATGTAGTTGCATTCATCTTGTCAAAACATGTTAGGATTGAGTCTAGAGTTTCTCATAGCATCTAGGTTGTTTGCATTTTACATAAGGGGTTCGAATTTCTTAAAAAGGTGTTTTTACTTATGAATATTTTCAATGCCCTAGTTAGTAGTTCTCTAATGGTTTGTCTATGCTTTGAAAGTAAGTTCTTACAATGCTTGGATCACTTGTTAGGATTTTCGTGGCTTGAATTGAACTCTCATGATTTGAAACTCATCCTAATAAGTGAAAACCTTAATTTGAAATTCTAATTATCATCCTTATGCCTTTGAAAATGAACACATGGTTTTAAAATATTTAGGCTCTCTTCTTCCTTTTTACCACTCTTTGTGAGCCTAAGTAGAACTCCCTCCTTGAACCTTACCCTTCTTTGAAGCCAAATGTTCTTGTGTGACATCTTTGTGAGGCCTTCCTTTCGATTTGAACTTGGCATAAAGTGTTAGGTTTAGGCGACATGATTTGGTTTTCATATGGTTGCTAGCTTTGCATTTTGAAGCTAGGTATAGGCTTAGGATAAGTTTGGGGGATCATTGGGGTTGCTTTCTTGCCTATTTGTTCTCGGTTTCAAAGAGCTTTGTGTTTCAAAGAAAGAAATGGGTTTTAAGTGAAAGGTTGTTTTTAAAACTAAGTATGCTCTAATAAATTTCAGGAGGTAGCTCTCCCATAATAAGAAAAAAGAGAGAAAAGAAATGAAAAAAAAAATAAAAAGAGCCTAAGTGTTAAATAAAGAAAAAAATAAAAGAAAAAAAATAATAATAATAATAAGAGAGTTACTAATAAGAAATATCTAAAGAGCAAAAATATTTTTCAAAACCTTTTCACTAGCCTAAAAAGTTTAAAAATGTTCTTGTTTCGGATTGGGGGTTGCTAAGTTTTGTGAAGAAAAAGGGTAGACTCTAAGTGGTGAGTGAGGATAGAAGTTGATAAATGAGAGGGGTATAGGATCGTTTGTTAGTTTACATGGGTAGATGAGAATCTAATCATGTATGCATAAATTGTCTTTACCTTTAGCATTATGCACAAGTTCAACCATTTTTGAGAGAAACCCTTGTTCTAATTATAAACCATTTTCAAATGAGATCATTCAATGCTCATAACCTAAACCCTTAGCCAAATGTGTTTTGCTTTAAAGTGCATAAGTTTGATTCATGGTTCTAATGTTAATGAATGTTAAAAGATGAGTTTCTTTGATTGTTAGGAATAGGAGAGTCATGATTTGAATTTCTTTGTGTGATGAGTATGGCTAAGTTCTTTAGAGTATGAGTGTAAGCATAGCAGTTTAGAACTGTTAACTAGGACATTGAGATTGATTCATTTGAAAGGCACCTTTGCAAAAAGTTTAAACCCCCTTTCATTTTTCGGAAAACCTCTCTTCCTTACTTATTTTCTGTTGCTTGAGTGCAAGCAAGAAGTAAGTTTGGGGGAATTTATGTTATTGCATATTGCATACATTTTGCATACTCACTAGTTAGCTTTTCATGCATTTGTATCACGTTTTAGGTTAGATTGCATCACTTAGGGTCCTAGAGCATTCTTGCATCAGCATACGCATTTTCCTTGCATTTTACATCATATTCAGGTTGTTTCTCGCTGCTTTGGAGTCGTGGAGGTTCGTGGACATGTTGAGGCTGATGTAGCAGTTCGGGGGAGCTCGGATATATGCTAAGGATCAGAGATCGAGGAGCAGATCGAGCATGGCCGGTCGATCTAAGAGTTGATCGACCAGAAGATCGAGCCAACCAGGCGATCCAAGGAGAATGATCGAGGCAAGGATCGAGTGAAGCAATCGATCAATTGGTACGGACGTAAATGACGCCATGCAGAGCGAGAGTCAGACCGAGTACACCACTTGATCCAGTCGAAGATCGATACCGAGATCGGATGCAACACTTGATTCGCCATGATGATCGAGACCCAGATCGAGCCAAAGACACGATGTCCGGATATGATCGAGAGAAACGCTCGATCTTGGAATCGATCTCTGTCCTTTCAACCGTTTTTGGCCGCTAGCGAGGGGGGACCATCAGCTTGTTTCGGCATTTTGGGAAGGCGGCGACGTCCTTTTCCCACAACAACTTTAGATCCTTATCTTTTTCCTTATGTTTTCTCTCTCATTTTCGGAGAGAACACCATTGTTGAACTCGCATTTTTCTTAAGCTTTGTAATCGAATCATTTCCGTTTCAATCTAGTTTTCTTTTCATGTTCATCGTCTCGCTTTACATGCTTTGCTTGATTTACTCTATGTGTAGCGAGTAGTTTATTTGGGTTCGGGGTTGAGAGGATTAAGGGGTCTAAAGGGTTTCGATCTTGGGGTTTTTCTAAACGTTTTCAATGGCTATCTCTTCTAAGGTGTTGAGATCTCAATGCTTGAAGACTCTCACGCCAAGAGCTTCATGATCCGAGAGGTTCCTTACCTTGACAGGATTCAGGAGCCTCGGAAGATGACACCTTAGAGACTAGTTACCCCTTCCCAAAAGCCATGGAAGTTTGGGGGATTAGTTAAGCCATTCATTTGAAATCTGTTTTCCTTGCCCTTCGACCTCTCTTTCCACCAAAAGCCATGGGTTTGGATGAGAGGATGAAGGAGTGATCTATACCGAAAGCCACGGATAGATCTTGCTTAGTTTTCAAGGCTTAGAGATCCTCACCAAGTGAGTCGATATTAAGTTTTAAACCCAAGGTCGAACCTTTGAAACCCCTGACCATGAATCTCAACCCTAGGCCCTTTCCTTTAGCATCTTTACATCTTATCTCGTCTTTCCCTTGATCTTTGATAGCATCCTGGTCCTTAGTTTTACTGTTCTTGCATTTTTAGATGAGATCGATTGTTACTGCTCGATCTAGTGGTCGATCTCATGGTCGATCCACTAGTCGAATTTTAATAATTCGAAGCTTTCTCCTTTAATTATTCTGTTTGTTTCTCGTGGTAGTTTCTTCCTTTCTAGTATTTTTAAAATAGGTTTCATTCCATTTAAGTTGCTGCATCTAGTTTTTAGAGATTTTCTCATAAATCATCTCATTTCGCTTAGATTTGCATTAGTCCTTGTATTCTCTGTGCATCCTCTATCATCCTAGGCATGGATTGACTCTCTCTTGCTTGCTGTACTACAACATGTCTTGCATTTGAGTTTGATAACCTCACTGCAATTTAACCCTTACTCAAAAAGTGTTTATCAACATGCATGACCGAAAACTTTCCCTACTTTCAAACTTCTTTCCATATCGATCACAAGTGACCGATATGTTGACTAGTGTAGACTGGCTCTACTGATATCGGTCAGTCATGGTCGATACTACTGACCGAAAATATGTGTATCGCTCTGTCATGACCGATATAAATGACCGAAATCAGGCAGACTACACCTGTTCTTTGTCCCCTTCAGACTTTCTCAAACCCCAGTTCAGAATCCTGTTTCTATACACTAAAACAAAGCATAAAAGATAATCTAGAAAGTATAATATATACAAAAGGATAACATGGGATTACCTCCCAAGTGTGCTTGTTTAAAGTCACTAAGCTTGACTTTGGATACTTCTTTAGTTGAGGTGAGGAGAAGGAGTCTTGGAACTCCTTGGTGTCATCTTGCTTCTCTTGACCTTGGTGGTGACTCCATTCACCTTGATCTTGGCAATAGGTGTAGCTTTTCCTTCTAGCTTGAAGCAAAACTCTCCCTTCTTAGAGACACTTGGTTGCAAAACCACTTCTCCCTTGCTAGTAACCAGCTTAACATCATTCAGATTCTTGTAACTAACCACTTCAAGGACCTCCTTTTCAGTGGTGTCTTCAAACAACTTGACCAAGCAGCAGCCATCAAAACTTTTTCCTTGATAGCCTTCAAACTCTGGCCAATTCTTTCTAGGCTGCTTCAGCTTCTTGATCTCCATTGAGAAGGCTTGCTCATTCTCCAGCTTATTCCCCTTTGAGTCAAACCTTAGAACCTTCTTCTTGGTCAGCTTCAGCTCAATAGTGCATTCCTTAGCATCAAACACTGCTCCAGCTGAGGCTAGGAAAGGTCTTCCTAGAATGATAGCATTCTTTATGTGCCTTTCCACATCAAGCACCAGGAAATCAGTGGGAATGGTTACTCCTTCTATCATCATTGGCACATCCTTGAGACTCCCTAGTGGTCTCTTCAATGTCCCATCAGCTATAGTAAGGGATACATTACTCTCTTGCAGTTGAGTGTAGCCAAGAGCTTTAGCAGTAGAGGATGGGAGAAGGTTGATACTTGCCCCTAAATCACAGAGGCAGTTCTTGAAAGTCCTCCCTTTTAGCTCACATGGGAGAGTAAAGCAGCCTGGATCTCCAAGTTTCTTGACATTAAGCTCCTTAACTTCTGGTGATCCAGTCTTCACCTTTAGCTTTTCAACTTTTTCTTGGCCATTCAACCCTCTCAACTCCATCTGAGCAACATAGAGAGTTTCATACTTCTGAAGTAGCTGTTCTTTGAACCTCCCAGGAAAAGGGATGGTTGGTTGATAGATAGGAAGAGTAGCTGGTTGAGGTTCCTTCTGGTTATCAGCAGCATCCATCAAGTAATCCTTTGTGTTGTGAACAATCTCATGTGGCACCCACCACTCTTCATCATCTGAGTTTTCCTCAACTCCAAAGGGTTCTCTTTCCACTGCTCTTTGTTCAGCTTCCACTTCAGAAACTCTTCCCCCCCCCCACTTAGAGGTTCAGTGTCCTCAGTGAATAAGTAGAGGAACTCTTCAATGATAGCCTCCTCTTCAGGGGAGAGGTTCATTTCTTCTGTGACAATGGCATTGCAGAATTCCTTTGGGTTAGCCTCTGGTTTTCCAGGAAAGTGACCTTGAGGCTTGGGACCAGCTATGCCCTTGTTGTTTTCCAGTGTTTTGCCTCTTGCAGCCAATCCATCAAACTTGTTGGTGAGCTCTACATTCACTGAATCAATTTTGTTGTGGACCTCTGCAAAATTCTTGTTCATTTCCAAGGTTGTGATGACTTGAGTGTTGATCATTTGTTGCATGGGGGTCTTGAGTTCAGTGTCTTGAGAGCTGGAGGAAGCTTGTCCTTGAGCTTGAGCATTGAATCCTGGAGGGTTGTAGGGCGCCCTAGGCTGATCGTTGTTGTTCCTCTGCTGAGAACCTTGATAGTTGTAGGGGATAAAAGGTCTTGGTGCAGCTTGCTGTTGCTGTTGAGGGTAAACCTGGTCTTGTGGGTTGGCAACATTGTTGTTCCTGTAAGACAAGTTGGGATTTGGTCTGTAGTTCCCATAGTTGTTGTAACCACCTTGGTTGCCCAAGTAGTTCATCTCCTCAACTTGGCATTGTTCCTGATCATCAAGCTGAACCATGTCTCCCACAAAGTGAACTTCTTTCTTTTCCCTTAGTAACAAGTCCAGCTTCTCATGTAGAGACTTGATCTCTTTCTTGCTAGATTCTAACTCATCCTTAGCACTCCGTGGTGCTCTATCAAACTCCTCATTGTAGTTTCCATCAGACTGAGCCAAATTCTCTACTAACTCCAAACCTTCATCTACATCTTTTGACAGGAAGTTCCCATTTGATGCTGTGTCCAGAAGCATTCTTATCTTAGGCAAGGCTCCTCTGTAGAGATTGGACAGCAAAGAGGCTTGTGAGAAGCCATGATGAGGGCATTGCAGAGTGTAACCCTTGAATCTTTCCCAAGCTTCTCCAAAGCTTTCATTGTTCCTCTGTGCAAACCCTGAGATTTCATTCCTGATTCTAGCAGTTCTGGAAGTAGAGAAGAATTTTGCTAGAAAGGCTTTCTTGCATTCATCCCAGCTGGTTATACTGCCTTGGGGAAGATTTTTCTCCCACTGGTGTGCCTTATCTCCTAGAGAAAAGGGGAACAGTCTGAGCTTCAAGCCATCTTCACTAACTCCATTTATCTTGGTCAAGGAATAGAGTCTATCAAAGTTGTCTAGATGATCCAGGGGGTCTTCAAGTGGTAGCCCAAGGAATTTGCTGCCTTGAACAATTGAAATCAAACCAGACTTGATTTCAAAGTTGTTGTTTTGGACTGTTGGTGGGATAATGCCTGTCCTGTTGTTGTAGGCATTTGGTGCATCACCTGCTCCAATAAGTCTAGCTGATCTTGGAGCTTGTGCAGCGCCTCTTGGTCCTGGCTCACCTTGTAAGCCTTGGACACCTTGGTGTCCCTGTATGCCCTGAGCTCCTGCAGCTCTTTGAGGACCCTGAAACCTGTTGTCGTCCATGGCTTGATCTTGAATGTTCATTCCAAGCCTTTGCAAGTGTTGCTGTCTTTCTTGCTGTCTCCTTGCTCTATGTCCTCTATCCAGCAGGTTGATGTTGTCTATGAACTCCACATGGTTGCTTGAACCTCTGGACCTCAAGTTCATATACTTGAAAGACAAAAATGAAAGTCAAAGAGAGTTAGTAACCAAAGAAAAGTAAAAGCTTGATCTTAAGGATTCTACAAACTCTAATGATTCAAACTGTTTCCCAAATGGCAACGGCGCCAAATTGATACAAGGGTTTTACCCCTTGTATGACAATTGCCCTAGCTTGTACTAGTCAGTTGCAGTATAGCATAGAGTTGTATCAATCCAAATGGGAAGAGTTGAAAGACAGAAGAGTTGAGAGTGGAATCTCTAAGTCAAGCAAGCCAGGAAAGGGGTTTTGTTGCCTAAGCAACGGTTCTAACAACCTAAGTGAACCAAGCAGCAACAAGGTGAAAGCAAAAGCAAACTAAGCAATTCTAAGCAAGAAAAACAGAGTAAAACAGAGCAAATCCGAGATTCAAATAAGAGAAAGACAAGTTCCTAGATGTGGTTATTGACTTAGGGGAATTTCAGACATTGATTAAGGCTGTTTCAAACTACATTGATCAAGCAAGTAAGCAAGCAATGGTGGTTCCTAGACATAGAGTTCACAACTAAGCTAGTTAGATCCAATCTCTTGGCAAATAACCCTTTGCTAAACCTCTTAACAAGAACTAACTCTCATTAGTGCTAAAACATCAAGCAAGCAAGACTAATCAACTCTATTCAAGTCAAAATGCTCCTCAAACAGTCAATCTCTTGAGCCAAGGCCAGCAAATCCTCTATTAAACAGGTTCAGCATTTTATCAAACACTTGGTGGGCATAAGAGAAAGCTAACAACCTAGACTTGTTTGATCAAGACTAATCTAGCATGGATAACAGATTAATAGAAAGGAACCCATAAACAGAAGCACATAACAAGCCTTAATCAAGTCATAGATTCCCCTAATCTACCACATCTAGAAACCCTAAGGTAACTACTAACTCATAATCATGTTTAACACCAAATCACAAAGGAAGAAGATGCTAATCATGATTAAAAGAAAGATTAAAGAAATATTAAAGCAAATACTTGATTGTATTAAACAAAGCAAAGAAATTGTCTTACAAACTTAAAGAAATAGCTTACGAACAGTATTTTGACAAGACCTTTCGAAAATATAGAAAAAGGGGCTATTTATAGCCTAAGGGAGAAAACCCTAGAAAGATGGCAAAAGTGTAATTAAAAACAGGTTCGGGCTGGGTCAGTATCGGTCAGTTGTGTCGACCTCCAGTGACCGAAATTTATCTGTATCGGTCATCAGTGATCGACACACACGACCGAAATTATAACGGTGTGTTTGTGTCGACCACATCAGACCGATACTGGTGATTGATACTGCTCCATTTCGGTCACCAGAGACCGAAAATTCCAGGCTCTGACAGAAAACTTCTGCAGAGATCTTCTGCTTTGATCCTTCTTGCTCCCTTTTGTCCAGCTAGCCTCCTGGATCATTCCCAAAGCTCCTCCAAGCTCCTTTAAGCTCCAAAAGCACCTAAAAACATCCAATATGCAAGGAAAATGCAATATAAACTCCTAATGCAACCTAAGTCTAAAAGGAGAAGAAAATGGGACAAAAGCTAAGGGAAAATATGCAAAAGAGGACCAAAACATGTACTAAATGCAGCCCTAAATGGTGTAAATACAAGGGATATCAGGAGCTTCACAAAAGATTCGCTTGTTGCTTGACACGGCCAGTAAGGGAAACTTCCTTGGCCAAGAGGTAGAAGAAGGCATGCAGCTGATTGAGAACTTAGCATTAAGTGACGGCAACTATGCCGAGGATTATGACTGTGCACCGAGAGGTTCTGAGCTAGCGTCTCACAAGAAAGAGTTGAAATCCTTGCATGAGAAGATTGACTAGTTGGTTTTGGCAAATCAGAAGCATGTTCACTTTGTTGGTGAAGCGGATGAGATCCAAGAGGAGCTCGAGTTGAGTCAAGAAGAAGCCAACTGGGTGGCGGGTCAAAACAACTACAAACCTCAAGGATATTCACAAGGCTACAACCAGAACAACAATCTCTCATACCGTAGCACCAATGTCGCGAACCCTAAGGATCAAGTGTACCCTGCTCAGCAAGCAAAGCTTTTCGTACCTTACAACAAAGGTTTTCAGCTGAGTGGTGGCTTCCAAGGGCAAGGGCAGAACAACTTCCAAGGAAAACAGCAAGGAAACAAGGGTTATACACCAATGTACCCTCCGGGCTTTGTACCTCAACAGCAACAACCGATGCAACAACAAGTTGATCCTGTCCAAGCTATGTTTCAACAACTGATTCAAGGGCAAACCTCTACAAACCAGAAGTTTGCCGAGATGAATACTCACCTAGACTCGTCTCTCACGGATTTCTCTACTCAGATTACAACCTTGAATAATAAAATCAAGCAACTTGAGAAGGGAAAATCAAGCTCAAGTGGTCAGAATAGCTTACCGGGCAAGTGTGAGCAAAATCCCAAGGAATACGCCAATGCCATTACGCTAAGGAGTGGGAAAGAGCTAGCACCTACGGTTACTCCAAAGATCAACGAGGACATTGTGATTCAAGAGGGGGAGGGTAAGCTTTCAGCCGATGATGAGATCAACTTTGACAATGTCTGGATTCAAGGGCCAAGAAGAGGTGACAAAGCGGTTGTTGAGAAGAAAGCGGAGCAAACTACTAAGGAGAAGGACGCTTATGTGCCTCCACCGTATCTACCGAAGCTACCTTTTCCTGGCCGTTTCAAGAAGCAACTCATAGAGAAGCATAGAGTCTTGTTTGAGAAGCACCTTAAGGACGTAGAGATTAAGCTACCTCTCGTGGACTGCCTTGCAATGATGCCTAAATGCGCCAAATTCTTCAAAGACACTCTCGTGAAAAAGAATTAGGAAAGCAAGGAAGTGCTTGTTCTAAGTGAGGAGTGTAGTGCTATGATACACAAGGAGATTGTCCCTAAGAAGTTGGGAGACCCTGGAAGTTTCACTATACCTTGCGCTTTAGGTCCTTTGGAGTTCAAGAGTTGTCTTTGTGATCTCGGAGCTAGCATAAATCTGATGCCTCATTCCGTGGCCCAGAAGCTTGGCTTTACCTGTTTCAAGGATTGCAGAATCTTGTTGGTACTAGCTGACAGAAGTGTGAGGTTACCCGTGGGTTTGCTTGAGGACTTGCCAGTGGAAATCAGTGGAGTAAACGTGCCTACAGACTTTGTTGTGTTGGAAATGGATGAGGAACCAAAGGATCCACTCATTCTCTGTAGACCTTTCTTAGCCACCGCCGGAGCTATCATAGACGTCAAGAATGGGAAGATTGCCTTGCACTTGGGTAAAGATATAAGGCTGGACTTCGATATCAATGAGGTTTTGAAGAAACCTACGATAGAAGGGCAAGCTTTCTACATTGAAACGTTGGATGCTTTAGCGGATGAGTTGCTAGAAGAGTTGGTTCAGGAAGATCATTTGAAGCTGGCATTGACTAAAGAGCCAGGAGAGTTCGGCTACGTGGATCAGAGAACTCAAGAATACGTCAACTTGCTTGATACAAGGAAGGTTGTGCTAGAAGATGAAGATGTTAGCCTAGAGATCGACTCAGAGATCGACAGCATTACTCAATCCAGGAGTCAAATCGATAGTCAGATCGAGGAGATTGATCGATCCAGGAAAACAATCGAGTCCAAGATCGAGAGAAGCCTTCCGATCAATTTGGGGTCTAATCTGGATATCGACTCTGCGTCTCGATCTCTCACTCGATCCACATTAAATCGAGTGAGTGAATCGAGCGAAACTGCTCGATCTAGACGACATCAAGAGCAAGATCGACCTGACGACTCGATTTCAGAAGGGATAGCGGTTGGATAAAGCAGCCTCAAGGGCCATTTCTCGGGTTCTAAGGAAGGCTCCAGGGAGGAAAAAAACAGCAACAGCCACAAGGATGATTGGAGCGAGCTGTTAGCCCCAAAGGTGGACCTTAAGGAGCTCCCAAAAGGGCTAAGGTATGCTTTCTTAGGGCTTAACAAAACCTATCCTGTGATTGTGAATGAAAACTTGAGTGATGATGAGTTGCAATCGCTCGTAACTGAGTTGAGAAAGTATATGAAGGCCATTGGGTACTCTCTAAGTGACATCAAGGGCCTTTCACCAATGCTATGCACTCATAGGATTCACTTGGATAATGAGAGCGCCTCTTCTATAGAACATCAAAGGCGTTTGAATCCAAATTTGAAAGAGGTTGTTAAGAAAGAGATTCTTAAGCTTTTAGAGGCTGACGTGATCTATCCCATAAGTGACAGCACGTGGTTTTCTCCCGTACACCTGGTGCCTAAGAAGAGAGGGATCACAGTCATTAAGAATGACAAAGATGAGCTTATACCTACTAGAACAATTACTGGACACCGTATGTGTATTGATTATAGGAAGCTTAATCTTACTACTAGAAAGGATCATTTTCCCTTGCCTTTTATTGATCAAATGCTTGAAACACTTGCTAATCACCCCTACTATTGCTTTCTTGATGGATATAGTGGATTTTTCCAAATATGAATCCATCCAAATGATCAGGAGAAGATGACCTTTACATGCCCTTATGGCACCTTCGCGTATCGTAGGATGCCATTCGGGTTGTGTAATGCACCGGCTACGTTTCAGCGGTGTATGATGTAGATCTTCTCCGATCTAATAGAAGAGATGGTAGAGGTGTTTATGGATGACTTCTCGGTCTATGGTGCGTCCTTTTCTGCGTGTTTGTTGAATCTTTGCTGGGTATTAAGGAGTTGTGAGGAGACAAACTTGGTGCTTAACTGGGAAAAATGCCACTTCATGGTTAAGGAGGGTATCGTGCTTGGACATAAGATATCAGAGAAGGGTATTGAAGTCGATAAGGCAAAGATTGGAGTAATGACAAACCTTGAGCCGCCAGTTAACGTCAAAGGGGTGAGAAGTTTCTTGGGACACGCCGACTTCTACAGGCGCTTCATCAGAGATTTCTCTAAGATTGCACGCCCTCTCACGCGGCTGTTGTGCAAGGAGGCTGAATTCGTCTTTGATGAGGAGTGTTTGCGAGCTTTCATGACTATCAAGGAGGCCCTAGTATCCACGCCTATAGTGCAAGCACCAGACTGGGGTCTACCTTTCAAGATTAGGTGTGATGCTAGTGACTATGCCGTGGAAGCCGTTCTAGGCCAAAGGAAGGATAAGAAGCTGCACGTGATTTACTATGCTTCAAGAACCTTGGATGACACACAAACGAGGTACACCACTACAGAGAAGGAGCTATTGGCGGTTGTATTCGCCTTTGAGAAGTTCAGGGCTTACCTCGTGGGTTCCAAGACCATTGTTTACACAGATCACGCAGCTTTGCGTTACATCTATTCCAAGAAGGACACTAAGCCGAGGCTTCTGAGATGGATCCTCTTACTCCAGGAATTTGACATGGAGATCAAAGACAAGAAAGGGATAGAGATCGGCGTTGCTGACCATCTCTCTCGGTTAAGGATCAACAAGTCTCTTCCTTTAGACGATTCTCTCCCCGAGGAACAACTCATGGCAATCACTACGGCTGTTTGTGGGAGCTTAGAAGGGCGGTTTGAGGAATTTTTGAGCTTCAAAGAGGAGGATCTCCCTTGGTACGCGGATATTGTGAACTACTTGGAGTGTGGGGAAGAGCCTTCGCATCTTGACAACTACCATAGGAAGAAGTTCTTGAGGGACGTGAGCCACTACTATTGGGATGAGCCCTATTTATACAAGAGAGGAGTGGATAGCCTATACAGAAGATGCGTGACAAAGGAGGAAGCAAGAGATATCAACTTTTATTGCCATGGTTCTTTGTATGGCGGGCACTTCACTTCATTCAAAACCGCCACTAAGGTCTTACAAGCCGGCTTCTGGTGGCCGTCCATCTTCAAAGTCACCCATGAGTTCGTGATGAGTTGCGAAGCTTGTCAAAGAGCGGGGAATATCACTAAGAGTAATGAGATGCCTCAAGTTCCCATATTTGAGGAAGATGTCTTTGACGCGTGGGGCATAGACTTCATGGGGCTGTTTCCTTCATCATACGGCAATAAGTTCATACTAGTAGCTGTTGACTACGTCTCTAAATGGGTTGAGGCCATTGCTTCCCCAACAAACGACTCTAAGGTGGTGATCAAGCTCTTTAAGAGCATTATTTTCCCGAGGTTTGGAGTTCCCAAGGTGGTAATAAGCGACAGAGGGAGCCATTTCATTAACAAGCTGTTTGAAAATCTGCTAAAGAAGTATGGCGTGAAGCACAAGGTAGCTACGCCTTACCATCCTCAAACGAGTGGCCAAGTGGAGGTCTCTAACCGTCAGTTCAAGACGATACTCGAGAGAACAGTTTGGACTACTCGGAAGGATTGGGCGGTGAAGTTAGATGACGCTTTGTGGGCCTACCAGACTGCTTTCAAGACACCCATCGGTACTACTCCTTTCACTCTTCTATACGGTAAAGGGTGTCACCTTCCTGTTGAGTTGGAACATAGGGCGTTGTGGGCTGTGAAGTGGCTGAATTTTGATCTGAAGACGGCTCAGGAGAAGCGATTGATCCAGTTGCACGAGCTTGATGAGCTAAGGCTGGACGCTTACGAAAGCGCTAGGATCTACAAGGAACGTACCAAGGCTGCTCATGACAAGAAGCTGGTACCTAAAGAGCTTAAGGAAGGGAGTTTGGTGCTGCTATACAACTCGAGGCTCAAGCTCTTTCCAGGGAAGCTAAAGTCACGGTGGAGCGGTCCGTATGAAATCAAGGAAGTATTACCTTACAGAGCTGTCACGTTGGTGGGCAAGAGTGGGAATGCATTCACAGTGAACGGACACAGAGTTAAGCCATACATGGCGAGTGCATTTGACAAGGAGAGCACCTCAATGCTTCTCCAAGACTTACCATCTGCCTAAACCAAGTAAAGTCTAGCTAAAGACGTTAAAGAAAGCACACTTGGGAGGCATTCCATGTCTGTCCGGTACATATTTTTGCTTTATTTCTTTTCCAGTTTTATGTTTTTATTATGTGAGTGTGTAGGAACAGGTATAAGGGATTACAGGCAAGGATCTTAGATCCAAAAATAGTGAGAAAGGGCGAATATTGACTAGAGATCGAGTGCTAGATCGACTAATCCTAACTCGATCTTTACTAGATCGAGTTAGTGAATCGAGAGGAGTTAGTCGATCTAGACGAGATCGAGTGACAAGGTCGATCTAGATGAGCACGGATCGATCGGTCTGATCTAGATCGACCGGTCTAAAATGTCTCGGGAAAATCCTTCAAAGACAGATCGATCACTCGACTCGATCCATCACTCGATCTAAATCGAATCGACCCCTGAATCGAGAACATGGCTCGATCACGCGGACTCAGCCTAGTTGACCAAAAGTCAAGGAACGAGGGAGTACAATCGATCTAAGACTTGATTCTAATCCAATCGAGTCACTGATCGATCAAATCTCTCAATCCAGCCATTATGGGCATGAGATCGAGTCCTAGATCGACCGAAGGGACTCGATCTCATGCCGAGGTAACAAAAATATTTTCCCTCTCTTTCTCCTTTCCCTCACTTTTTAATTTTGAATGTTGGTCAAGGCAGGAATCTTTGACCACGAAAGTTGTGCCTTGACCACCTTTTGTCAGAAAACCACTTTCACCACCCATGGTATTAGATTTTTGTTGCCTTTAAGTTTTCAACAATCTTACACTCTCTCATTTCTATTCCTACGAGTTTTTAATCAAGAGAGAGTGTTCTTCCTTTTTCTTATTTAGGAAATATTCTAGATTTAATCCTATCTCTAGATTTTCTTTCCCTCTATCTATATACAATTTTTATAAACTCCCCAAAAATCTAGGGTGTTAGTTGTGGAGTTTTCTTTCTCGCTAGTCTCTTTCTCGATTTCTCGCCGCCTTTGCTTACTCTTTGTTTGAGAATCGTGTTTCAGGCACCAATGGCACCTAAGAGAACCAGAGAAGAGGCTGCACAGAGAGAGGATGAACAACGATTGGTTCAAGAAGAGGGAACTCAACAAGTTCAAGAGGAGGAACCTCAGCAAACTCATGAGAGGACCCGTTGGACTAAGGAGGAAAAGGCGGCAAAGAAGAGGTTAGAGAGGCTGCGCTTCGACCCTACCAAGTTCGCGAGCAGAGACTTGCTGGAAACGATGGGTCTCCTAGGGGATTTTGACTCACTTCTACAAAACATGGGGCTTGCTTGCCTTTCAAGGATGGACTGTCCAACATATCCGCAAGTGACGATGGATTTCCTCTCTACCTTGGCGTTCTTCTATGAGAATCCGAGCCTCCCAACTCCCTCTCAAGGGCATCTCAGCTTCAAGGTCAAAAAGCTGCCCTATCACCTTTCCATTGAGGAGCTTTGCCAAGCATACGGACTCAACGCCACGGATAAGCAAGTGGAGTTTCCGCCTCTCAAGAACGCCAGCATCATATGGGACGTGCTTTGCGATGAAGAGTACAAGGCCAACACGGCTAAAATCAAAAAGGTGAGAAATCCCGTTCTGAGGTACATGCTCAAGTTGTTGGCAAGCACCTTCAGCGGATGAGCCGTGTCTCCCACGGTGACGAAGACCGAGCTGTGTTTCCTTTTTCTAAGGGATCAAGGGGATACTATGCAGCAGCGAAGAGGAGAACCATGATCCGCTTATGGATGACTCGGGAACGATGTCAACTACGGGTGCATTCTAGCCTCCTCCTTGGTGAAGTACAAGGCCTACGCTCTAAAATGCAAGGCAAGCTCAGCTTACATTGGAGGGTTTCTCACGCCGCTCTTCATCCAAGCCGGTGTACCACTTCAACGGTTCGAGCCTTGCGCGGACAGGTCATACATGGACGAGACCTACATGCGCAACACCGATTGCTTGGGACCTACACCAGCTCCAGGATTCTTTGCTTATCAGTTCTACGATGACGGAGGGAAGAAGAACGTGTGTATCTTACCCAACGCCGAGGAGACTAACTTGGATAGCATCGGTATGATTCAGTTCTGCCAAACCCACGAGGAGTGCTACGCTCCGTTTGGAACAACAATGATGCCCATTCAGTCCACGCGAGAGCCGTCAGAGTCACCACCATCAGATGGAGCAATGCCGGCCCACTTTGAGCTTCCGAGGATGGACTTTGAGCCGCGGACCAAAGCTGAGAAGTTTCTTGCCTCAGTAGTGGAGATGCAGCGGAAGATAACAAAGTGGCAAGGAAAGATGATCAGGAAGATTGCCAAGAAAGTCAAGGCGCTTCAAGGAAGCTCATCCGCGAGGTCTAAGGGGTCAAAGAGTGAAGAGGTTAACCAGCCCGAGAAGAGGAGGAGGTCAACTAGCGGTATTGTCATCTGTGAGCAGCAAGGAACCGCGCAACAAGCTCGACATTCCGTTCATGGTTTCCCCACCGAGGATAAAGGCAAGAACATAGCCCGACACTCCTCTATCATGAGCAGCTCCGCTGGAACATCCTCAAGTTCCAGCAGAATCTAGCTCCGAGGTACCAAACAACCTACCCTTGTAGATACCGTTCATATTTTCTTTCTTTTTGCATTGTGTTTTGAGCTCCTTTGAATTTGTTTGCCACCGGGACGGTGTCATTCAAGTTTGGGGGAGTATGTGTGTGGTTTGACATGTTTATTCTGATCTTATTTTCCCTTTAGCATCCTTAAGTCTTCATTGCATGAAAAATTGGTAAAATTTTTAAAAATTTTAAGAAAAATTCATGTAGTTGCATTCAAATTGTTAAACATTTTAGGATTGAGTCTAGAATTTTTAAGCATCTTGGTTGTTTACATTTGCATAAGGGGTTAAAGTTTTCTTAAAGAGGTGTTTTAAGCTTATGAATGGTTTCAATCTCCTAGTTGGTAATTCTCTAATGCTTTGCTCATACTTTGAAAGTAAGTTCTTACCATGCTTGGATCACTAGTTTTGATTTTCGTGACTTGAATTAAACTCTCATGATTTGAAACTTGTCCTACTAAGTGAGACCCTAACTTGAATTTTTAATTATCATCCTTAAGCATTTGAAAATGAACACATGGATTTTAAAAAATTTAGGCTCTCTTCTTCCTTTTACCACTCTTTGTGAGCCTAAGTAGAACTCCCACCTTGACCCTTACCTTTCTTTGAAGCCAAGTTTTCGTGTGTGACATCTTTGTGAGGCCTCTTCCGGTTTGAACTTAGCATAAAGTGTTACGTTTAGGCGACATGATTAGGTTCTCATATGATTGCTAGCTCTGCATTTTGAAGCTAGATGTAGGCTTAGGATAAGTTTGGGGGATCATTGGGATTGCTTTCATGCTTATATGCTTTCGGTTTCGAAAAGAGTTTGGTATTTGAAGTAAGAAAAAAGTTTTAAGTGAAAGGTTTTGTATTTAAAAATGTATAATGCTCTAATAATTTCAGAAGATAACTCTCTCAGAATAAAAAAAATTATTATAAAAAACTAAAAAATAAAATAATAAAAGAGCCTAAGTGCCAAAAATAAAAGAAAAGAAAAAGAAAAAAAAATATATAAGAGAGTTATCGATAAGAAAGAGTTAAAGAGCTTAGTATTTTCAAACCTTTTCACTAACCTAAAAGAGTTAAAATGCTTTCTGTTTTGTTTTGGGGATTGCTAAGCTTTTGCTTTGGGAAAAAGGGTAGACTCTAAGTGGTGAGAGAGCTTAAATAAAAATAAATGAGAAGGGTTTTAGGATCATTGTTAGTTTACATGGGTAGATGAGAATTTGATCATGTATGCATCAATTGCCTTTACCTTTAGCATTATGCATAAAATTCTTACCATTTTTGAGAGAAACTCTTGTCTTATATAAAAACCCTTTTTCAAATGAGATCATTCTATGCTTATAGCCTATACCCTTAGCCAAATGTGTTCTGCTTTAAAGTGCATAAGTTTGATTCATGGTTCGGTTATTAATGAATGTTAAAGGATGAGTTTCTTTGATTGTTTGGAATAGGAGAGTCATGATTTGAAATCCTTTGTGTGATGAGTATGGCTAAGTTCTTTGGAGTATGACTGTGCACATTGCATTTTAGAACTAGTAACTAGGACGTTGAGATTGATTCATTTGGAAAACGCCTTTGCAAGAACTTAAACCCCTGTGTGTTTCAAAACCTCTCTCCCTTCTCAGATTTTGTTTGCTTAAGGGCAAGCAAAAGGTAAGTTTGGGGGAGTTGATATAACTGTGTATTCCATGCATTTTGCATACATATAGTTTAGTTTCTCAAGCATTTACATTACATAATAGGTTAGTTTGCATTGTTTTAGGTCCTAGAGTGTCTTTGCACCAGCATTCGCATGTTTTGTGCATTTTGCATCACAATCAGGTTGCTTTCGGTTACTTTGGAGCTTTGGAAGATTCGTGGACGTGCTAAGGCTTGTGAAGAGGTTCGTGGACACTTGGAGAAATCAGGATTGCACGCTAAGGACCTGAGATCGAGCAGGAGATCGAGCAAGGCAGGTCGATCTTGATGAGATCGACCAGAAGATCGAGCATGGAGATCGATTCGGGGTACGGACGTAGACGACGCCATGCAGATCGAGGACCGTATCGAGCTTCCAACCCGATCAACACAAGATCGATTCGGGGATCGACCAGGAGCCACTCGATTCAAGACATGATCGATTGCCAGATCGAGCTTCGTGATCGATCCCTGACCAACCTTATCCGTCCAGCCTGTTTTTGGACCGTAGCGAAAGGGGGGACCATTTGCGGTTTGGCCATTTTAGGCAAAAACCAATGATCCTTTTCTTCATCACGTTTTGGCGACTACTTTTCTATCTTCTCTCTCGTTTTTAGGATTCGCCATTGTTAGACTTCGAGCTTTTTCTTGTTTTGCTTTTGAATATTGAATCGTTTAAGTTAAATCAATCGCCTTTCATGTTTAGTTCTTCGTTTATTGCACTTTGTACGGTTTATTTCATAAGTCGCGAGTAGATTTATTGGGTTTTGGGGTTGAGAGGATTCAAGGGGTCGAAAAGGTTTTCAAGTTTGGTGTTTTCTTGTTCTTAAAGGCTTTCTCTTCTAGGATGTCGAGTTCTTAAGGCTTAAAGAGTCTCACGCCAAGATCTTTATGATCAGAGAGAGCTCTTACCTTGACAGGATCCAGAGATCTAAATCACATCCTAGAGACTAGTTACTCTTTCCCGAACGCCATGGTAGTTTAGGGGACTGGTTAAGCCGCGTGTTTGAAATCTGTTCTCCTTGCCTCTCAATCTCTTTTTCCGCCAAACGCCATGGGTCTAGAGGAGAGAATGAGAGAGTGATCCATACCACACGCCATGGATGGGTCTTGTTTATTTTTCAAGGCTTAGGGAACCTCACAAAGTGAGTAGATCTAATGTTTTCAAACCAAGCTGAAACCTTTGAAACCCCTGAACATGAATCTCAACCCTGGACCCTCCTTTTAGTATTTCTTAGTCTCTGTTGATCATTCGCTTGTTGCTTGCTTGCACCTTGGTCATTAGATTTACTTTCGCTCAAACTGCTTTTTAGATCGATAGCTTTTGCTCGATCTAGTGGTCGATCTCGTGGTCGATAAACTAGTTTAATTTTAGTAATTCGTAGCTTTGTATTTTAATTATTCTGTCTTTTCCTCGCGGTAGCTAACTCGTTCCTAGTATTTTTAAAATAGTTTTGCCCTGGATTTGATCATTGCATCTAGTTTTCAGGAATTTCACAAAACTGCCCATCATTTGCTTAGTTTCACAGGATCCTTGCATTCTCACTGAACTTTCTAGCTCCTAGGATTGGATTGATACTCACTTGCATACTTTACTACAACTAAGTGTTGCATTTGAGCTTTGATACATCATTGCATACACTCTGCAAAAACTTAGCTATCAAATGGTCTATGTTTCCTTTGTTCAGTGACACCAAAGTGATAGTTCACCTTGCTAGATGATTCGCTTAGGGCTCGATAATGCTGGTTTTGAGATTCTTGACTTGATGGTTAGATAATATGCATTGAAAGATCTTGCTTTCGCTTTATTCTTGTTCATTGCTTAGCTATGTTAGGGTGTTGCAAGTTTGTGCTTAAATCCATAATCTTGATTGGTGTATAACTGCTTAGGTCCTTATTGGTTCACAAGATTGATAAGTTGATCTGAACTCTTGTTTGGGTGAGAGAGTAGTTGCTTGATTGGTACATCTCTTAGGCTAGAATGATTCTGATCTTTATGCTCATGGTTGAAGGATACGCCATCACAAGTGGGTCATACACTTCAATCTTATTGAATATTTATTGCTTATTGACGCCAAGTGATTCTCTTTAGAAACCTTGTCTAGGAGCATAACATTGAGAATTGCTTGCTTGTTAATGTTTGTTGAGTGCCTTAGTAGAAATCCCCTTGTCACTCTTGAAAATCACAATCCCACAATTGCTTAGAACCTTGGGTCTTGCTTTTAATTAATTGTCTTCAAAGTCATCTTGCTTAGTTCTTGCTTTAGTAGTTATTTCATGCTTCAATTTCTGTTTAGTCATTGCTTTAAGTTCATTGTCCAGTTCTATTCTCTTGCATTTAGTTGATGCTTTTCTTTCATTGTGCCATTAGGTTGTTAGAATTGTTCTCTTATAATCAAACCTCAATCTTGCTTAGCTTACAGCATTGTTTGCATCTCATCTCCCACAATTGGATTGATATCTGATCTCTATTCTACAACTGATTAGAAGAGGCAGGACATTTAATATAGTAGACCAAAAACTGCTGTTTCAATTGTCAATGAAAACGTCAATGATGAACAACTCCTTGCACTTGTGAAAGTGTTAAAGAGGTTTAGGAGGGCCATTAGATATTCTCTTGATGATATAGGTCTCTCTCCTAGCCTTTGCACTCACAGGATTCATCTAGAGGATGAGACAAAATCATCTATCGAACCTCAAAGGAGACTGAATCCTAATCTGAAAGAGGTTGTTAAAAAGTAGATCCTAAAACTTCTTGATGCTGGCGTGATCTATACTATCTCAGAAAGCACATGGGTCTCACCAGTGATATCCACTTTATTTGCAAGGCTGAGAATGCAATGAGGTTATCAAACTCAAATGCAAGAGAGGTTGTAGTACAGCAAGCAAGAGAGAGTCAATCCACACCTAGGATGATAGAGAATGCAAAGAGAATACAAGGACTAATGCAAATCTAAGCAAAACGAGATGAGTTATGAGAAAATCCCTAAAAACTAAATGCAGCAACTTAAATGGAATGCAACCTATTTTAAAATTACTAGGAATGATGAAACTACCACGAGGAACAAACAGAATAATTAAAGGACAAAGCTTCGAATTACTAAAATTCGACTAGTGGATCGACCATGAGATCGACCACTAGATCGAGCAATAACAATCGATCTCGTCTAAAAATGCAAGAACAGTAAAACTAACGACCAGGATGCTATCAAAGATCAACCGAAAGACGAGAGAAGATGTAAAGATGCTAAAAGAAAGGGCCTAGGGTTGAGATTCATGGTCAGGGGTTTCAAAGGTTCGACCTTGGGTTGAAAACTTTAAATCGACTCACTTTGTGAGGATCTCTAAGCCTTGAAAACTAAGCAAGATCTATCCGTGGCTTTCGGTGGAAAGAGAGGTCGAAGGGCATGGAAAACAGATTTCAAATGAGTGGCTTAACTAGTCCCCCAAACTTCCATGGCTTTTGGGAAGGGGTAACTAGTCTCTAGGGTGTGATCTTCCGAGGCTCCTGGATCTTGTCAAGGTAAGGAACCTCTCGGATCATGAACCTCTTAACGTGAGAGTTTTCAAGCATTAAGTCTCAACACCCTAGAAGAGATAGCCGTTGAAAACACTTAGAAAAACCCCAAGATTGAAACCTTTAGACCCCTTAATCCTCTCATCCCCGAACCCAAATAAACTACTCACTACACAAAAGGTAAATCAAGCAAAGCATGTAAAAGGAAACGATGAACATGAAAAGAAAACTAGATTAAGATGAAAACGATTCGATTTCAAAGCTTAAGAAAACTCAAAGTTCGACAATGGTATTCTTCTCAAAACCAGAGAGAAAAAACATACAGAAAAAGATAAGGATTGAAAGTTGTGTGGGAAAAGGATGTCGCTGCCTTCCCAAAATGGCCAAAACAAGCTGATGGTCCCCCCCTCGCTTGCGGCCAAAAGTGGTTGAAAGGACAGAGATCGACTCCGGGATCGAGCGGTTCTCTCGATCATATCCGGACATCGTGTCTTCAGCTCGATCTGGGTCTCGATCATCATCGGCGAATCGAGTGTTGCATCTGATCTCGGTATCGATCTTCGGTTGGATCTGGTGGTGTACTCGATCTGGCTCTCGCTCTGCATGGCGTCATTTACGTCCATACTGTTTGATCGACTGCTTCACTCGATCCTCGTTTCGATCATTCTCCCTGGATCGCCTGGTTGACTCGATCTTCTGGTCGATCACATCCTAGATCGACCGGCCATGCTCGATCTGCTCCTCGATCTCTGATCCTTAGCAAATATCCGAGCTTCCACGAACTGCTACAACAGCATCAACATGTCCACGAACCTCCACGACTCCAAAGCAGCCAGAAACAACCTAAATGTGATGCAAAATGCAAGGAACATGCGTATGCTGGTGCAAGAATGCTCTAGGACTCTAAGTGATGCAATCTAACCTAAAATGTGATAGAAATGCATGAAAAGCTAACTAATGAATATGCAAAATGTATGTAATATTCAGTAACATCAACTCCCCCAAACTTACTTCTTGCTTGCCCTCAAGCAAAGAAAATAAGTAAGGAAGAGAGGTTTTCAGAAAAACGAATGGGGGTTTAAACTTCTTGCAAAGGTGCCTATCAAATGAATCAATCTCAATGTCCTAGTTAACAGTTCTAAAATGCTATGCTTACACTGATACTCCAAAGAACTTAGCCATACTCTTCACACAAAGAAATTCAAATCATGACTCTCATATTCCTAACAATCAAAGAAACTCATCCTTTAACATTCATTATCATTAGAACCATGAATCAAACTTATGCACTTTAAAGCAAAACACATTTGGCTAAGGGTGAAGGTTAT
Source organism: Thlaspi arvense (assembly GCA_911865555.2). Taxonomy (NCBI): domain Eukaryota; kingdom Viridiplantae; phylum Streptophyta; class Magnoliopsida; order Brassicales; family Brassicaceae; genus Thlaspi; species Thlaspi arvense. Next base: position 28,410,577 of record OU466860.2, read on the forward strand.
GAGCATTGAATGATCTCATTTGAAAAGGGTTTATAATTAGAACAAGGGTTTCTCTCAAAAATGGTTGAACTTATGCACAATGCTAAAGGTAAAGACAATTGATGCATACATGATTAGATTCTCATCTACCCATGTAAACTAACAAATGATCTTAAACCCCTCTCATTTATCAACTTTTATCCTCACTCACCACTTAGAGTCTACCCTTTATCTTCTCAAAACTTAGCAATCCCCATTTCGAAACAAAAACATTTTTAAACTTTTTAAGCTAGTGAAAAGGTTTTGAAAATTACTATGCTCTTTAAATATTTCTTATTGGTAGCTCTCTTATTATTTTTTTTTCTTCTCTTTTTTTTTTTAATTTTTTTGGCACTTAAGCTCTTTCATTTCTTTTTTTTTTTTTTTTTTTTATTGGGAGAGCTACTTCCTGAAATTTATTAGAGCATATGCTTAGTTTTTAAACACAACATTTCACTTAAAACCCATTTCTTTCTTTAAAACACCAAACTCCTTGAAACCGAGAACAAATAGAAATGAAATCAACCCCAATGATCCCCCAAACTTATCCTAAGCCTATACCTAGCTTCAAAATTCAAAGCTAGCAATCATATGAGAACCAAATCATATCGCCTAAACCTAACACTTTATGCCAAGTTCAAACCAAAAGGAAGGCCTCACAATGATGTCACACAAGAACATTTGGCTTCAAAGAAGGGTAAGGTTCAAGGTGGGAGTTCTACTTAGGCTTACAAAGAGTGGTAAAAAGGAAGAAGAGAGCCTAAATATTTTAAAACCATGTGTTCATTTTCAAATGCATAAGGATGATAATTAGAATTTCAAATTAAGGTTCTCACTTATTAGGATAAGTTTCAAATCATGAGAGTTGAATTCAAGCCACGAAAATCCTAACAAGTGATCCAAGCATGGTAAGAACTTACTTTCAAAGCATAGACAAAGCATTAGAGAACTACTAACTAGGGCATTGAAACAATTCATAAGTAAAAACACCTTTTCAAGAAATTCTAACCCCTTATACAAAATGCAAACAACCTAGATGCTATGAGAAACTCTAGACTCAATCCTAACATGTTTTGACAAGATGAATGCAACTACATGAATCATTGAAAAAATTTTAAGAACTAAAGACTCAAGGATGCTAAAGGAAAATAAGATCACAAAACACAAGTCAAATCACACATGTACTCCCCCAAACTTGCTTGACACCGTCCCGGTGGAAAACTCATTCGAAGGAGTAGCAAAACACAAAGCAAAAAGAAGCAAATATGAGCGGTTATGTACAATGGAAGAAGGTTGTTACCTCTGGTCTAGTCTCGGCTGGAACTTGAGGATGTTCCAGAGGAGCTAGAGATTGTTGCTTTGCCCTTGTCGGCTGGTTCTTGGAGAGAGTGGCGCGCTGGTTGAATGGTGCTGCTTTGTGCCTCGCGGATGACAACTCCACCGGTTGAGAGCCTTCTCTTCTCGGGTTGTTGAGCCTCCTTACTTGCATCCTTCTTAGGCGAGCCTCCTTGAAGTGCCTTGACTTTGTTTCCAAGTTTCTTGAGCATTTTGCCTTGCCACTTATTGATCTTCCTTTGCATCTCCACAACAGATGCGTGGAACTTCTCGGTTTTTGTCCTCGGCTCAAAGTCTAACTTTGGAAGTGTGTAGGCCTCGGGCATCTCATCTTCCGTGGCTGGAGACTCGGACCTTTGACGAGGAGCAATCGCTGAAGCAGGTGGTCCTCCTAGAGGAGCAAAGCACTCTTCCTCCGTGGGCAAGAACTCGATGTTCCCAACACCAAGCAGCTCGGTTTCGTCTTTGTTTGGCAAGATGCATACTCTCTTCTTGTCTTCGTCGTCTATGAAGAGGTAAGCGTAGAACCCTTCTGCTGGCGTGCGTCCCAAGCTGTCGGTATTCCTTATGTACGCCTCATCAATGAAAGCTCTGGCTGGTACATGGGCAAAGTCGTGAATAGGCACACCAGCTTGCAAGAATAGAGGAGTGAGGAAGCCGCCAATGTAAGAAGAAGTTGCCTTGCACCGCAAGGCATAAGCCTTGTATTTCACCAAGGAAGTAGCAAGCACACATTCGTAGTTCACCTCATCGCCGAGTTCATCCTCCATAGGCTCGTCATTAGCATCCGGATCACACACTAAGTGCTTCACGCCTTGGAACAGGAAGCAAAGCTCGGTCTTTGTGACCGTGGGAGCAATAGATCTTCCACTAAACGTGTTGGCAATCAGCTTCAGAGTGTACCTCAGCACCGGGCTTCTCACTCGCTTGATCTTGGCGGTGTTGGCTTTGTAGTCCCATTGCTAATCAGGTCCCAAAAGTCGTTGGCTTTCTTGAAGGCGGGGAACTCGACCTTGTTGGTATCGCGTTGAGACCATAAGCTTGGCATAGCTCAGGGATGGAGAGGGTGTAGGCTTGACGGCCAACCTTGAAGTAGATGCGACCTTGTGAAGGGACGGGTGTGCTAGGATTCTCGTAACGGAACTCCAACATGGCAAGGAAGTCTATTGTCACTTCTGGAATGGTTGGGCAATCCATCCATGACAGACATCTTAGGCCAATGTTCTTGAGGAGTTGGTCGAAATCCCCAAGAATCCCTAGCCTGGACAGCAGCTCTCGATCAGCAAACTTGGTAGGCTCAAACCGAAGCCTTTCCAGCCGTTTCTTGTCCCTCTTCTCATCCTTAGTCCATCTGACCCTCTCTTGAACTGCCACCTCTTGTCCTTCTCCCTCTTGTGCTGTCTCTTCTCTTGTTCTTTTGGGGGCCATTGTACCTGAAACAAGTTTCTCAAGAAGCTTGATAAGCAAAACGGCGGTTTAATGAGAATGAGAGAGGAGAAAGAGAAAACTTATAAATACTACCCTAGAATTTTGGAGAATTAATAAAAATCATAGCTAAATAAAGGAGAATCAGATCTTTAGATACTAAAAAATCTAGAATTATTCCTTTTACTTAGCTAATTTTTAAAAATCAAAACCGACCCTATATTCTAGAATAATATCTTGCGAATTTAAAGGAAATTTTCCTAAAGATAAATCATTAAATTTTGAAAATACCTTTGCAAGAAATGTAAAAAGACCTTTGCTAGCTTCTGAAAACCGAAACTCTCACTCTCTTTATTTATAATTTTCGAGAAAAACAGGAATGAGAGGGTGAGAGGTTGTTGAAACATTTAAAGACTAGCAAAGAGCAAAACTATGGGTAGTAAATGTGGTTTTATGTCAAAGTCTTGGTCAAGGCACATCTTTCATGGTCAAAGATGCTTGCCTTGACCAAGTTTTGAATTTAAAAATTGGAGGGAAAAGAATAAATGAGGGAAAGAAAATGTTACCTCGGCATGAGATCGAGTCTATTTGGTCGATCTAGGACTCGATCTCATGCCCATAATGGCTTAGATCGAGAGGGTTATTGATTTGAGACTCGATTCATGATGAATCGGGTCTTGGATCGATTGGCTCCCTCGATCATTGAGATGTTGGCTCCATGGCTAAGTCCTCATGATGGAGCTATGTCCTCGATTTAGGGGTCGATTTGGCACAGATCGAGTGATGGATCGAGTCGAGTGATCGATCTGTTTTCAACAGATTTTCCCGAGAGAAATTAGATCGGTCGATCCGTTTTGGATCGATCGATCCTTTTTCGTCAAGGTCGATCTTATCACTCGTTCTCGTCTAGATCAACTGGTTCCTCTCGATTCATTGACTTGATCTAGCAAAGATCGAGTCAGGATCAGTCGATCTAGCACTCGATCTCTAGCCTCATCTAAACCCCTATTGCCTCTTTTGGACTTCAAGATCAAGGTTTAGACTCCTCATACCTGTTCCTACACACTTGCAGAATAAAAACATAAAACTGAAAGAGAAATAAAGCAGAAATATGTACAAGATAAACATGGGAATGCCTCCCAAGTGCGCTTTCATTAACGTATTTCGGTAGACTTTACTTGGTTTAGGGAGATGGTGAGTCTTGAAGAAGCACCGAGGTACTCTCCTTGTCATAGCTGTCTGCCAAGTAAGGCTTTACTCTGTGTCCGTTGACGGTGAATGCACTGCCACTTTTTCCCATCAGAGTAACAGCTCCATAAGGCAAAACTTCTTGGATCACGAACGGTCCGCTCCACCTTGACTTCAGCTTTCCCGGGAAGAGTTTGAGCCTTGAGTTGTACAGCAACACTAACCCTCCTTCCTTAAGCTCCTTGGCAACCAACTTCTTGTCATGAGTCTCCTTAGTCTGCTCCTTGTATATCCGAGACCTCTCATAAGCGTTCAGTCTTAACTCATCCAGTTCGTGTAGCTGAATAAGGTGCCTCTCCTGAGCAGTCTTGAGGTCAAAGTTCAGCCTCTTCACAGCCCAAAACGCACGGTGTTCCAGCTCAACCGGGAGATGACAGCCCTTGCCATAGAGTAGAGTGAAAGGGGTTGTACCAATCGGCGTTTTAAAGGTGGTACGGTAGGCCCAAAGAGCGTCGTCCAGCTTCACTGCCCAGTCTTTCCTTGTTGCTCCGACAATCTTCTCTAGTATAGCCTTAATTTGCCGGTTGGAGACTTCTACTTAACCGCTTGTTTGAGGATGATACGGTGTAGCCACCTTATGCTTAACTCCATACTTTCGCAAGAGGTTCTCATAGACCTTGTTTATGAAGTGGCTTCCTCCATCGCTTATAACCACCTTAGGTACCCCAAACCTCGGGAAGATGATACTCTTGAACAGCTTGATTACCACCTTAGAGTCATTTTTTGGGGAAGCAACCCCCTCAACCCATTTAGAGAAATAATCCACTGCTACTAAAATGTATTTGTTGCCATATGAAGAAGGAAATGGCCCCATGAAGTCTATGCCCCACGCGTCGAACACGTCAACCTCGAAGATGGGAACTTGAGGCATTTCGTTCCTCTTAGTGATATTCCCTGCTCGTTGACATGCCTCACAGCTCTTCACAAACTCGTGTGCATCTTTAAAAATTGACGGCCACCAGAAACCGGCTTGCAACACTTTCGTGGCAGTCTTGAATGAGGCTAAGTGTTCTCCGTAGGAAGAGCCATGGCAATGATAGAGGATGTCCCTGGCTTCTTCCTTTGTAACACATCTCTGGTACAAACTGTCTACTCGTCTCTTGTATAAGTAGGGCTCGTCCCAAAAGTAATCACTAGCCTCTCTCATAAACCTCTTCTTGTGATAGCTGTTGAGATGTGTTGGCTCCTCACCACACGCTAGATAGTTCACCACATCAGCATACCCGGGTAGATCCTCCTCTTTGAAATTCAACACCTCTTCAAACCGCCCCTCTAGCTTTCCACAAACAGCCGTGGGAATCGCCATGAGCTGCTCTTCTGGAAGAGAGTCATCTAAGGGGAGAGACTCGTTGATCCTTAGCCGTGAGAGATGGTCAGCGACTCCGTTTTCTATCCCCTTCTTGTCTTTAATCTCCATGTCAAACTCCTGGAACAAGAGAATCCATCTTATGAGCCGAGGCTTAGTGTCTTTCTTCGAATAGATGTATCGTAAGGCAGCGTGATCCGTGTATACAATAGCCTTGGAACCAACGAGATATGATCTGAACTTCTCAAAGGCGAACACTACTGCAAGCAACTCCTTCTCTGTAGTGGTGTACCTTGTTTGCGTGTCATCCAAGGTTCTTGAAGCATAGTAGATCACGTGCAGCTTCTTGTCTTTCTTCTGACCAAGAACGGCTCCTACGGCGTAGTCACTAGCATCACACATGATCTCAAAGGGAAGAGACCAGTCTGGTGCTTGGACTATAGGAGCTGATGTAAGGGCTTCCTTGATGGTCACGAAAGCTCTCAAACACTCCTCATCAAACACAAACTCAGCTTCCTTGCACAACAACCAAGTAAGAGGGCGTGCAATCTTGGAGAAATCTTTGATGAAGCGCATATAGAACCCTGCGTGTCGCAAAAAGCTTCTGACTCCCTTGACGTTAACCGGCGGCTCAAGACCCATCATGACTTCCACTTTAGCCTGATCAACCTCAATGCCCTTCTCTGTTATCTTATGACCAAGCACCATCCCTTCCTTAACCATAAAGTGGCATTTCTTCCAGTTCAGCACCAAGTTTGTCTCTTCACAACGTTTTAATACCGTGCAAAGATTCAACAAACACGCAGAAAATGACGCACCATAGACAGAGAAGTCATCCATAAACACCTCTACCATCTCCTCTATTAGATCGGAGAAGATCGACATCATACACCGCTTAAACGTAGACGGTGCATTACACAATCCAAACGGCATCCTTCGATATGCGAAGGTACCATAGGGACATGTGAAGGTCATCTTCTCCTGATCATTTGGGTGAATTGGTGTCTGAAAGAAACCGCTATACCCATCAAGGAAACAGTAGTAAGGGTGATTAGCAAGTCTCTCAAGCTTTTGATCAATAAAAGGCAAAGGGAAATGGTCTTTCCTAGTCGCAAGGTTAAGTTTCCTATAATCAATACACATCCTATGACCAGTGATGGTTCTAGTAGGAATAAGCTCATCATTTTCATTCCTTATGACCGTGATCCCTCCCTTCTTAGGCACCACATGTACAGGAGAAACCCACGTGCTGTCACTTATGGGATAGATCACGTCAGCCTCTAAAAGCTTAAGGATTTCTTTCTTAACAACCTCTTTCAAAATAGGATTCAAACGCCTTTGATGTCCTATAGAAGAGGCGTTCTCATTATCCAAGTGAATCCTGTGAGTGCAAAGCATTGGTGAAAGGCCCTTGATGTCACTTAAAGAGTACCCAATGGCCTTCCTATACTTTCTCAGCTCAGTTAGGAGCGAGTGCAACTCATCATCACTTAGGCCCTAAGAAGGCATACCTTAGCCATTTTGGGAGCTCCTTAAGGTCCACCTTTGGGGCTAACAGCTCACTCAAGTCATCCTCGTGGCTGTTGTTGTTGCTTTCCTCGTTGGAACCCTCCTTAGAAACCGAGGCATGGCCCTTAAGACTGCCTTCCTCTATCGCTATCCGTTCTGAAATATAGTCCTCCAGTCGATTCTCCTCTCGATGTCGTCTAGATCGAGCCATTTCGCTCGATTCACTTACTCGATTTGATGTGGATCGAGTAAGGGATCGAGACGCTGAGTCGATCTCCTGATTGGACCCCAAAATGATCGGGAGGTCTCTCTAGATCGTTGACTCGATTGTTTTTCCTGGTCGAGCATTCCTCTCGATCTGTCTGTCGATTGTTGCACCGGATCGAGTTGTGTTCTCGATTGCCTTGTCGATCTGACTCCTGGATCGAGTGATAGCGTCGATCTCTAGGCAGCAACCTTCATCGTTCTTAACAATCCTCCTAGAATCCAGCAGGTTGATGTACTCCTAGGTCCTCTGATCCACATATCAAAACTCTCCTGGTTCCTTAGTCAGCGCTAGCTTCAGATGGTCTTCTAGAGCCAGCTCTTCCAGCAACTCATCGGTTAAGTCATCCATCGTTTCAATGTAGAAAGCTTGCCCTTCTATGGTCGGCTTCTTCAGCACCTCATTGATATCGAAGTCAAGCCTTATCTTCTTCCCCAAGTGCAAGGCAATCTTCCCATTCTTCACATCTATGATAGCCCCGGCGGTTGCAAGGAATGGTCTCCGTAAGATGAGTGGATCTTTAGGCTCTTCATCCATCTCCAACACGACGAAGTCCGTAGGCATGTTCACACCACTGATTCGCACTGGTAGATCTTCAAGCAGCCCCACTGGTAGCCTCACACTCCTATCAGCCACTACCAACGAGATCCGACAGTCTTTGAAACGAGTAAAACCAAGCTTCTTAGCCACGGAGTGAGGCATCAGGTTTATGCTAGCTCCGAGATCACATAGGCAACTCTTGAACTCTAGAGGACCTAAAGCGCAGGGTATAGTGAAGCTTCCAGGGTCTCCCAACTTCTTAGGGACTATCTCCTTATGTATCACAGCACTACACTATTCACTTAGAACAAGTACCTCCTTGCTTTCCTTATTCTTCTTCACAAGAGTGTCTTTGAAGAATTTGGCGCATTTAGGCATCATTGCAAGGCAGTCAACGAGAGGTAGCTTGATCTCCACGTCCTTAAGATGCTTCTCAAAGAGGATTCTATGCTTCTCTATGAGTTGCTTCTTGAAACGGCCAGGAAAAAGGCAGCTTAGGTACATACGGTGGAGGCACATAAGCATTCTTCTCCTTAGTGTTTGCTCAGCTTTCTTCTCAACAACTGCTTTGTCTCCTCTTCTTGGCCCTTGGATCCAAACGTTGTCAAAGTTAATCCTCCCCCTCTTGAATTACAACGTCCTCGTTGTTCTAGGTAGAGACCGGAGGTTCGAGCTCTCTGCTGCTTCTCAACGTTATGGCATTAGCATGCTCCTTAGGATTCTGCTCACACTTTCCCGGAAGACTATTCTGACCACTCGTACTCGCTTTCCCCTTCTCTAGCTGCTTCATCTTGTTGTTTAAGTTGGTGATCTGAGTGGAGAAGTCAGTGAGAAACGAGTCTAGACGAGTGTTCATCTCGGCGAACTTCTGGTTTGTAGAGTCTTGCCCTTGTATCAGCTGTTGAAACATTGCTTGAACCGGATCAACTTGTTGTTGCATCGGTTGTTGCTGCTGAGGTGCAAAGCCCGGAGGGTAGTTAGGCGTATAACCCTTGTTACTTTGATGTTGCCCTTGGAAGTTGTTCTGCCCTTGACCTTGGAAACCACCACTCGGTTGAAAACCTTTGTTGTAAGGGATGAAATATTTTGCTTGCTGAGCAGGGTACCCTTGATCTTTAGGGTTGGCTACGTTGGTGTTTCGGTAGGAGAGGTTGTTCTTCTGGTAGCCTTGGTTGTAGCCTTGAGGTTTGTAGTTGTTATGTCCCGCCACCTAATTGGCTTCTTCTTGGCTCAACTCTAACACCTCTTGATTCTCATCAGCTTCACCAACAAAGTGAACATGCTTCTGATTGGCTAACACCAGCTTATCGATCTTCTCATGCAAAGATTTTAGCTCCTTTTTGTGAGACTCTAGCTCTGATCCTCTCGGTTCACGGTCATAGTCCTCAGCGTAGTTGCCATCACTCAATGCCAAGTTTTATATCAGCTCCATACCCTCTTCTACCTCCTGACCAAGGAAGTTCCCTTTGCTAGCTGTGTCAAGCAACAACCTGATCTTCGGTGAAGCTCCACGGTATATGGTACTGAGTAGTGTCTCCTCGCTGAAACCGTGATGAGGACATTGGATCGTGTAGTCTTTGAAACGCTCCATTGCCTCGTTGAATGTCTCATTGTTCCGTTGAGTGAAGCCGCTGATTTCTCTTCTCAACCGTGCTGTCCTGCTGCTAGAGAAGAACTTTGAGAGAAAGGCCTTCTTACACTCGGCCCATGAGGTGATGGTGCCTTCTTCTCCCAATGCCTAGCTTTGTCTCCAAGTGAAAAGGGGAAGAGACGCAGCTTGAAAGCATCTTCGGATATGCCATTGATCTTTATCATCCCACATACTTGCTCAAAGTTGTCGAGGTGTTCCAAGGGATCTTCCAATGCTAAGCCGTGGAACTTGTTGTTTAGCACCATGGAGATGAAACCTGGCTTGATCTCGAAGTTGTTGTTCTGTACAGGAGGAGGAGTGATCCCAAACCTATTGTGATGAGTGTTGGGAGCATCTCCGGCTCCTATGATCCTTGGGGGTCTAGCCGCGTGTTGGGGGTTTCCATTGCCCCGTCCTACTGCCCCGTGAGCTGGAGGAGGTTCTTATGGATGCTCGTGTTCAGCCATAGCTTCAAAGTCAACCAAACCGTGCTGAACAATCTCCTCAAAGGCTCTGGCTTGTTCTCTGACTCTTCTTTGCCGTGAGTGACCAAGCTGATGAATATTCTCCAAAGGTGGAAGTAGATTGTTATCTCCCCGTGAACAAAGATTCATATACCTGAAAACACATGTTTGAGAGTAGAATGATTAGTAACTTGAAAAAGGTAAAGACTTAGTCTTTGCTAAGTCCCAAATCTCTATGTTCTCTAAACAGTCCTAGGACGGCAACGGCGCCATTTGATAGACACTTTATTTGCAAGGGTGAGAATGCAATGAGGTTATCAAACTCAAATGCAAGACAGGTTGTAGTACAGCAAGCAAGAGAGAGTCAATCCACACCTATGATGATAGAGAATGCAAAGAGAATACAAGGACTAATGCAAATCTAAGCAAAACGAGATGAGTTATGAGAAAATCCCTAAAAACTAGATGCAGCAACTTAAATGGAATGCAACCTATTTTAAAATTACTAGGAATGATGAAACTACCACGAGGAACAAACAGAATAATTAAAGGACAAAGCATCGAATTACTAAAATTCGACTAGTGGATCGACCATGAGATCGACCACTAGATCGAGCAATAACAATCGATCTCTTCTAAAAATGCAAGAACAGTAAAACTAACGACCATGATGCTATCAAAGATCAAGCGAAAGACGAGAGAAGATGTAAAGATGCTAAAAGAAAGGGCCTAGGGTTGAGATTCATGGTCAGGGGTTTCAAAGGTTCGACGTTGGGTTGAAAACTTTAAATCGACTCACTTTGTGAGGATCTCTAAGCCTTGAAAACTAAGCAAGATCTATCCGTGGCTTTCGGTATAGATCACTCCTTCATCCCCTCCTCCAAACCCATGGCTTTTGGTGGAAAGAGAGGTCGAAGGGCATGGAAAACAGATTTAAAATGAGTGGCTTAACTAGCCCCCCAAACTTCCATGACTTTTCGGAAGGGGTAACTAGTCTCTAGGGTGTGATCTTCGAGGCTCCTGAATCCTGTCAAGGTAAGGAACCTCTCGGATCATGAAGCTCTTGGCGTTAGAGTCTTCAAGCATTAAGATCTCAACACCCTGAAAGAGATAGCAGTTGAAAACACTTAGAAAAATCCCAAGATCGAAACCCTTTAGACCCCTTAATCCTCTCAACCCCGAACCCAAATAAACTACTCACTACACATAAGGTAAATCAAGCAAAGCATGTACAAGGAAACGATGAACATGAAAAGAAAACTAGATTAAGATGAAAACGATTCGATTGCAAAGCTTAAGAAAACTCAAAGTTCGACAATGGTGTTCTTCTCAAAACCAGAGAGAAAAAACATACAGAAAAAGATAAGGATTGAAAGTTGTGTGGGAAAAGGACGTCGCCGCCTTCCCAAAATGGCCAAAACAAGCTGATAGTCCCCCCCTCGCTTGCGGCCAAAAGTGGTTGAAAGGACAGAGATCGACTCCGGGATCGAGCGGTTCTCTCGATCATATCCGGACATCGTGTCTTCAGCTCGATCTGGGTCTCGATCATCATCGGCGAATCGAGTGTTGCATCCGATCTCGTTATCGATCTTCGGTTGGATCGGGTGGTGTACTCGATCTGGCTCTCGCTCTGCATGGCGTCATTTACGTCCGTACTGTTAGATCGACTGCTTCATTCGATCCTCGTTTCGATCATTCTCCCTGGATCGCCTGGTTGGCTCGATCTTCTGGTATTCACATCCTAGATCGACCGGCCATGCTCGATCTGCTCCTCGATCTCTGATCCTTAGCAAATATCCGAGCTTCCACGAACTGCTACAACAGCCTCAACATGTCCACGAACCTCCACGACTCCAAAGCAGCCAGAAACAACCTAAATGTGATGCAAAATGCAAGGAACATGCGTATGCTGGTGCAAGAATGCTCTAGGACTCTAAGTGATGCAATCTAACCTAAAATGTAATACAAATGCATGAAAAGCTAACTAATGAGTATGAAAAATGTATGTAATATGCAGTAACATCAACCAGTCCATGTGGTGCCTAAGAAAAGAGGGATCACTGTAGTAAAAAATGAAAATGATGAGCTAATACCAACTAGAACAATTACTGGTTATAGGATGTGTATAGATTACATAAAACTGAATTCTGCTTCCAGGAAAGATCACTTCTCCTTATCATTCATAGACCAAATGTTAGAGAGATTAGCGAATCATAACTACTATTGCTTCCTAAATAGTTATAGTTGATTCTTTCAAATCTCTATCTGTAACACCCCGATTCGATCTTTACCCAAGGTGGAACCGCGAATCCACAATGCCGAGGTTCACTTGATAAGTCAGCCCGTCTTGGAACGAATCCAAGCATAAGGCCGTCTTGCCAAGTTAGCTCGACTCTTGACCTAGGCCTAAGGCTTTTCAACCCGTACCCCGATCTGGAGTTGTGTTAGTCCGGACTAGACTAATATCATTAAGCAAGCCTAAGTTTATAAAAACGTACTTAATATTAATACCATAGCATTCTCGAAAATACGTCCTTACAAATCATATATATATATAACGCTGCAGGAGAGGGTAAACCCAAAAACAAGGCGTCTAGTAACCAAGTTTTACAAAAACCAATGCAGATCTACTCCAGTGGCCTAACGTTCCGCTCCTCTTAATTAGGCCATCTACGGGTTACCTGTTAGGAAGGAAAAAGGGGATGAGTAATCTAAGATTACTCAGTGAGTCCAGGACTCTCTAACAAGATAACACCCAAAACACCCAAGAAACGCCAAGCAACAAGCATGTAAGCAAGCAAACACGAAATAGTCGAAGCAGCATAAAGTAAATAGCCGAAGCATGCAATCCTAGATTTATATGAAACTAAACTATATGCAAAGGTGCTACCACTTTTGCACCCAACCACGTTCTCACAACGCACACATACTACCACACACCACACGCCTCACTCGCGTGGACACAGAGATCTCGAAGTGGGTCGGCCAGTTCCCCTACCACGAACACCCTGCACTTGACTATCACAAAGACAAGTCAAGCCGGAACATCGATACCACGAACACCCTGCACTTGACTATCACGAAGACAAGGCAAGCCGAAACATCGCACACCCTGTTCAAACCTCGGTGGGGTTTCCATCCGAGAGCCGCCAAGTGAGTTCACATCCCAAGCGGGATAACCATGACGCCTCGCTGGGTTCCCGACTATCCCGTTGGATAGTACTTGGCCAGGTTAGCAAGACCTGTGTAGCGCCGAGTCTTCCCATCTAGCATTCCGTCGCTAAACTTTGGGAGCGAGGAACTCCGACTACACCGTGACTAAGTCACGAAGGATACAACACCAACATGACTCTGCAGTATAATGGATCTCACGCCATTATACCTCACATCCGAGTTGATCCACACTTGATCAAACGCCAACACACCTCCACACAACCTTCGAGAAGTTAGCATCCTAGAGTGACGGCAAAGCCAGAACTTCTCTTGTTCTAACTCTCGTTTATAATTACAAGCCTAATGCTTGAACCTCACTCATGTACATTTATTATAATTCCACTTACATGACTTTCCAGCCATGGAGTGGGTTTTACCATAAACCGCACACTCGCTGATCCGGTGAAGGAGCATGCAAATGGATCTGAGATATGGCAATCCGTACACCCTTCTCATCACTCGGTAAGGATGATAACATGTCCCACAGACATGCATCAAACCGTTACCTCACCCAACGGGTTTTGCAGCACGCAGATCTACCACATCTGAGGCTGTTCCTGCATAAAAACGTTAGTATACACTCAGATCTATTCAGATCCGAGTTTTTCTGCATCACACGTTAGTCACACACATAGACACAAGCACACAACCTAATCTACCGAGGCTAGTGTTGTGATACAATGCAGATCCGAGATCTACACTACATCACGAACAGCAACTGCGATAGTCCACCTCTACCATGACTCACAGATCTGACGAAATCTTCCACAAAATCCTCAGATCTAGACACTCACGACCACACCACACTCAGATCTAAGACCTAAGACACCGCTCACTCACTAAAAACTCAGATGCGAACACTCTCTCACAAAACCGAACTAACTCTCTCTTTTCTCTCACAGACTCTCACTCTTTTCTTCTCTCTTTCTTTCTCTCTCACACAGTCTCTAGCACGCCCAAGGTACCAACTGTTGGGGTGGGTTGAGGGTTAAGGGCCTTTATATAGAGTTTCTCCACCAATGAGGTGTTAACACCTTACCTTCTCTCTTCCAACCAATCAGAAAACGCCAGCACGCAACCTAATTATTCTTCTCTCTTCCCCACCAATCAGAAATGATCATATGATTAATGTGACTCATTCCTGCCTCCTTCAATCCGAAGTAATGAAATATACTCGTCTCTGTCCCTTGTTTACTCCTTTTGACTTTAACTCGGATCTCAAGTGCGTCTATCGACTTCCTCTGGAATTTTGATGGTTTCCTTTAGTAGATACGCTCCTCTTAGGCTAAGAATAAGTTTCCCAAGTTCCCGAGTTGATAGGTTCTTGACCGAGTTGGTTTCTCCTCCGTTTAGCCAATTTCGCGGCTCATACACATCTATTGGACTGTTCGTTTTTTAGCGAACTCATCAGAATTTTTCTTGGAGAAATTCTTCTTCCACGGGCTTCACTGGGGTCTTGGCTACTTCTATGCAAAGTCCCATACTTTTTAAAATTGTACCAAGGGGTGTCCATAACCGAAAGCTCCGTCCGGGTCGTTTAGCTCTTTGACAGGGTTATTACCTTCTCTCCCCCCCCCCCCCCCCCCCCCCCCCCCCCCATCCTCAAATTCTTGGTCTTGAGATGGTTCTCCTTGCTCCATTGTTGCATTTAAATCGCTGCTCGTCCTCCCACGTAACCCCCATTCGATTATGCCTTCCCCAAAAGACTTGTATTTGAGGAATCTCTCGGTTCTTCAGCTTTCGTATCCTTCCAGATATGTAAAATCCGCTTGTAGCTCTTCTATCCTCTCAGGCTCAATTGCTTCTGGGTCTCGAATGTGTTTTCGCAGCAATGACACATGAAACACCGGATGTAGATTCATGTCCGATGGTAACTCCGGTCTATACGCTACCTCGCCCACTCTTCCTTTGATCTGATACGGCCCAATATAACGCACCGCCAGTTTGCCTACTTTCCCTAATCTGTCCTTTCCTTTTTGTGCGGACAATTTCAGGTATACCCAGTCTCCAACTTCGAAGGTGACTTCTCGTCGTCTTTGATCAGCATACTTTTTCTCACGCTCTTGGGCCTTCCTCATGTTCCTTCGAACAACTTGCAATCTTTCCATCGTCTCGTCCACTATTGGAGGCCCAAACACTCTTCGTTCTCCAATTTTTTTCCAGCAAAGAGGGGTTCAGCACGGTCTTCCATGTAGAGCTTCGTATGGTGACATACCAATAATTGCGTGATAGCTGTTGTTTTAAGAGAACTCGATCAGAGGTAAGTAATCTTTCCAAACACCTCCCCAATCTAAGATACACAGCCGTAGCAAGTCTTCCAATGTTCGTATTGTCCTCTCGGTCTGTCAGTCTGTTTCCGGATGGAATGCTGTATTGATATGCAGTTTGATTCCTAATGCACCTTGCAATGCTCTCCCGAACGCTGCTGTGAATCTCGGGTCTTGGTCTGACACTATATTCATCGGTACTCTGTGTAGTCTCGCGATCTGGTTCAAGTATAGGATCGCCAAGGTTTCTACTTTGTCAGAGTCCCTAATAGCCAATAAGTGCATAGCTTTTGTCAGTCGGTCCACAATTACCCATACGGCATTGTTCATTCTTCCTCTTGAAACGGGTAATCCCACTATGAAGTCCATAGAGATCGAATCCCATTTCCACTGTAGTATCGGGAGACTTTGTAGTAGTCCTCCCGGCACTTGGTGTTCTGCTTTGATTTTCTGGCATACTTGGCGTTGAGCTACCCACAGATCGTTTCATTCCCAGCCAATGATAATACCTTCGAATGTCTTTGTACATCTTTGTGCCTCCAGGATGAATGCTATATATTGAACAGTGCGCCATCTGTAAGATCTCCTCTCTTAGTCTCGCGCCTTCTGGTATGGCGATTCTACCTTTTAATAGTAGGGTTCCGTCTCCAACCAGGTGATATCCACTTGGATCTTCTGCTTTGGCTCCTTCCACTCTCTCAATGATTTTTAGGATCTTCTTATCACGCTGTTTTTCCTTTCAAATCCGTTGAATCAGTCCGACTTGATTCAGTGCTTGAAGTCTTAACGGTTAGCTTGGTTCGCCCTCTAAAGCTGATAGGCTTACCAGTTTCAATTCCCGGTTTAGCTCTTCTATTTCCTTTTCTGCGCTCACATCGGCCCTTCGTCGGCTTAAGGCATCCGCCACTACGTTGGGTTTGCCCGGGTGATACTGGATTTGCACGTCATAATCTGCAAAGAACTCCATCCATCGTCTTTGCCGTAGGTTAAGATCTGCTTGCGTAAACAAGTACGTCTGGCTTTTATGGTCCGTGAACACTTGTATACTGTCCCCGTATACGTAGGATCTCCATATCTTTAATGCAAATACAACTGTGGCCATTTCCAGATCATGCGTCGGGTAGTTCTCTTCGTGTTTATGTAACTGTCTCGAGGCGTAGGCGATAACTTTGCCCTCCTGCATCAGGACACAACCCAATCCTACTCTTGAAGCATTTGTATAATACATAAGGTTTGCTCGGCTCCAGTAATGTCAATATAGGTGCTTACAATAGCGCCTCCTTGAGTTTCACAAACGCTTCTTCCGCCTCTGAACTCCAAACAAAAGGGATCTCTTTTCCCGTAAGTTTTGTCAAAGGTTTAGCAATAGAATAGAAACCCTTAATAAACTTCTGATAATATCCAACTAAGGCGAGAAAGCTTTGGACCTCGGTAACAGTTGTTTGACGTGGCCATTCTTGAAGGGCTTCTACTTTCTCTGGATCCACTGTTACACCTTTTTCTAAGACTCGATGTCCTGGAAAACCAATCTCCCTCTTCTAGAAACGGCACTTACTGAACTTGGCATACAGCTTCTTGTCCCTTAGTCTTTCTAGAACCTTTAAGTGTTCCTTATGCTCCTCCTCCGTCCGGGAATAGATCAAGTTGTCATCGATAAAGATGATCACAAATTGATCCAAGTAGTCGTGGAACACCTCATTCATGAGTCTCATGAATGCTGTTGGGGCGTTTGTCAGTCCAAATGGCATGACTACAAATTCGTACTGCCTGTATCTTGTATTAAACGCTGTCTTTTAGACATCTCCGTCTGCGATCGAGAATTGATGATAGCCTGACGCACGGTCTATCTTCGAGAACCAACTACCTCCTTGTAACTGATCTAACAATTCATCGATCTTAGGAACTGGGTACTTATCCTTGATCGTGAAATTGTTAATCCCGCGATAGTCGATGCATAGCCTCATACTGCCATCTTTCTACTTCACGAATAAGACCGGTGCTCCCCAAGGCGATGAGCTCGGTCGGATGAATCCATTCCCCATCAGATCTTCTAGCTGCGTTTTTAATTCAGCTAACTCGGCTGGGGCCATCCGATAAGGTGCCTTTGCTATTGGCGTCGCTCCCAACTCTAAGTTTACAGTGAACGGGTTCTTCCTTGGCGGGGGTAACTTTTTCAGCTGCTTGAACACATCTGCGTACTCTCGACCTATCGGGATATCCTCTAACCTCAACTCTTCATCCTTATCCTCCTCAACCACCTTAATGGAAACTAAATACGCTTCCCTATATTCTAGTTGTGTACTACCCTTGGGGCTGCTACTAAGGATACTACCGCACTAGGTTTTATCCCATAGTACATCGTATCGGGTTTCTGGCTCTCTTTAAGGGTCACTCTCCCTTTCTCACAATCTAACTGGGCCCTATAACTACACAGCCAATCCATGCCAAGGATCACCTTGAAATAGCCTAGGGGCATTACTAACAGGTAAGCCCTAAAGGTTCTATCCCTAACCTCTATGGGTACTCCTAAGACCATTCTAACTGCACTAAGGGGTTAATTTCCAGGAGTTAACATGGAAACACTCACATCCTCACTCACTAAGGAATACTAAACCTAGACACTACCTCGGGATTCACAAAACTATGCGTCGCTCCCGAGTCGAACAAAACATGCGTGGGAATCCCACCAACATGTAGTGTTCCCGTTATGGGACCGTTAGTCGGTTCTGCGGAGTCTAATGCTACTGGCTCGGATAACAACCTATTAAACTATCTATTGGGCAGAACGTACCGGATTACCTAAGTTGGTTTTTGCGACACCTTTGACTCGATAATACAACAGGCTTGTCCCGTAAGCATGATCCTAAAACCATTCTCTGATACCACCATTGGTAACCCCCCCCCCCCCCCCCCCCCCCCCCCCCCCCCCCATTCGATCTATACACAAGGTGGAACCGTGAATGTCACACTACCGAGGTCAGCCCGTCTTGGAACGAATCCAAGCATAAGGCCGTCTTGCCAAGTTAGCTCGAACCTTCTCGACAAAGGCTTAAGGCTTTTCAACTCGTACCCCGATCTCGAGTTGTGTTAGTCCGGACTAGACTAATATCATTAAGCATGCCTAAGTTTGTAAAAACGTACTTAATATTAATACAAGAGCATTCTCGAAAATATGTTCTTACAAACCATATATATATAACGTTGCAAGGGAGGGTAAACCTAAAAACAAGGCATTTAGTACATACTTTATCTCACAACCGAGTTTTACAAAAACCAACACAAATCTACTCCGGTGTCCTAATGTTTCGCTCCGCTTACTAAGGCAATCTACGGGTTACATTTTAGGAAGGAAAAGGGGAATGAGTAATCTAAGATTACTCAGTGAGTCCAGAACTCTCTAACAAGATAACACCCAAAACACCAAAGAAACCCCAAGCAACAAGCAAGCAAGCAAGCAAACAGGCAATAGCCGAAGCAACATAAAGTAAATAGCCGAAGTATGCAATTCTAGATCTATATGCAACTAATCTATATGCAAAGGTGCTACCACTTTTGCACTCAACCGCGTTCTCACAACGCACACATACTACCACACACCACACGCCTCACTCGCGTGGACACAAAGATCTCTAAGTGGGTTGGCCAGTTCTCCAACCACGAACACCCTGCACTTTACTATCACAGAGACAAGTTAAGCCGGAACATCGGTACCTGATATACTTACATATTTTGCATATTTAGCATGCATTTAGAGTAGTTTTTTCATGCATTCATCTCTCATTCTAGGCTAGTTTGCACCATTTGTCTCATCTTAGGTCCTAAGTGCATTTTGCATTAGCATTTGCATATTTCTTGCATTATTGCATCACATTCAGGTTGTTTTGGACACACTGGAGCTGTGGAGGTTGAGTGAACGTGCTAAGGATCAGAATGGAGCTTGTGGACACTTGGGAAAGCTCGGCCATGTAGCAAAGGAGCTGAGATCGAGAGGTGGATCGAGCTAGGCAGGTTGATCTAGATGAGATCGACCAGAAGATCGACTAAGCCCGGATCGTTTCAAGGAAGGGAATGAGTTCAAGATCGACCAAGGTGATCGATCGTGTGTACAGACGTAGATTATTCCATGCAGAACGAGAGCTAGATCGAGTGCACGGCCCGATCATCCGAGGATCGAGTAGAAGATCGAGCTAAAGCAGACGATCCAGCCAAAGGATCGAGTGATCAGATCGACTGACTTGCTCGATCTCTACATCCTTATCCGGCCAACTGGTTTTTGGACTCTTGTGGGGGAGGGGGACCATTTCCTTGTTTGGCCTAGTTTAGGCAAACGAATGAAAACCATTCATTTTGTCTTGGACCCTTTTAAGCTTTCTTAGTGTTTAAGGCGATTTTCCACCATTGTTAACGGTTTCAAGCTTTTCATACTTTGTGGATCTTTAATCTTGCTTAATCATTAGTATTTTCCTTAATCGCTTTTCTTTAATCATGCTTAGCTCTTCATCGATTCCATTTTCTTGTGATTTAAACATGTGTAGCGAGTAGTAACCATCGGGATTTATGGATTGGGGCGATTTAGAGGGCTTAAGGGTTTAAAGCTTGGGCTTTTCTTGTTTTCAACTCATTCTCTTCTTGGATTTGGGGGCTTAATGCCTAAAGAGTCTTGGGAAAGATCTTTATGATCTCAGAGATCTCCTTACCTTAGCAGGATTCAGGAGTCTCCTAACACCAGATCTAAGAGATTAGTTTCCCTTTCCCAAACACCATGTTTGCTTAGGGGACTAATTAGGCCACTATTTGAGATCTAACCTTAATGTTCTTTGACCCATCTTTCCACCACAAACCATAGGTTTGGAGGAAGGGTTAAGGAAAGGGTTTATACCACAAACCATGGATAAACCTCTTTTAGCTCCTTAAGGCTTAGAGAAAGCTCATCAATTGAGTAGATTTATATTTTTCAAAACCCAACCTTAAACCTTTAACCTTCTTAATATGACCCTCAACCTTAGATCCTTCTTTTAGCATTTCAAAACCACAAGTTTTCATTTCCAAGTCTTCAAAGTTCGCATCTTTGCTTCGGTTTCATTGCATATCACCTTAAGTTGCTAGAAGTTCTCTATTTACCCGCTTTAGTTCTCGATTTTTAATAATTAGTAGATTTGCATTTTTAATCCTCTGTTTTCTTCTAGTAGTTTTTAACCCTCTTCCAGGGAGTTTAAAATAGTTTTCGTAATCATTTGGTCGTTGCATTTAGTTTTTATCGATTTTACCATCTATTTACCCGATTCTGCTTAGCTTTGCATTGCTCTTGCATTCCTTATGTTCTTTCTACAACCCAGGCTCGATTGATACACCCTTACCATTATACTACATCCTAACAGTGGTTTGGGCTTTGAATCAACAGCTTAGAAACATTCTGTTTATCAAATGGCGCTGTTGTCATCTTAGGTTTGATTAGGAAGCATTAGGATTTGGAGCTTAGTAAAGACTAAGTCTTTTACTTTTCTTTTGGTTACTCATTGCTCTACCATACTGTTTGTCTTCTCAGGTACATGAATTTGAGGTCCAGTGGTGACAACAATCTTCTACAACCACGGGACAATATTCACCCACTCGGAAGTGCAAGGCATAGAAGGACAGTAGAGCAAGAATAGAACTTTGAGAAGATAGAGCAACCTGGTCTAGCTGAATTTTGGGTTATGGCTGAGCAAGACCAAGAAGAAGCTCCACCTCACCGTGCTGCTGGTGCCAGGGGCAACGGAAACCCCAACCACGCTCCAAGGCAGCGGAGAATCATTGGTGCTGGTGATGCTCCAAATACACATCACAACCGCTTTGGGATCACTCCTCCACCTGTGCAAAACAACAACTTCGAGATCAAGCCAGGCTTCATCTCCATGGTTTAAAACAACAAGTTTCATGGGCTAGCAATGGAGGACCCTTTGGATCATCTTAACAACTTTGAGCAAGTTTGTGGGATGATAAAGATCAATGGCATCTCGGAAGACAGCTTCAAGCTAAGGCTTTTCCCTTTTTCTCTTGGGGATAAAGCAAGACAGCGGGAGAAGACATTACCTCAGGGGACCATCACTTCATGGGCTGATTGCAAGAAAGCCTTTCTGTCAAAGTTTTTCTCAAGCACAAGAACAGCAAGGCTAAGAAGTGAGATCAGGGGCTTCACACAAAGGCAGAATGAGACCTTTAATGAAGCTATGTAGCGGTTCAAAGACTACAATATAGCTTGCCCTCATCATGGCTTCAGTGAAGAGACTCTCTTGAGCACAATCTATAGAGGACCACTCCCAAAGATTCGCATGTTGCTTGATACAGCAAGTAAGGACAACTTTCTTGGGCAAAATGTAGAAGAGGGAATGGAGCTCATTAAGAATCTTGCTTTGAGTGATGGGAACTATGCTGAAGATTATGACAGAGCACCAAGAGGGTCTGATCTTGAAGCAAACAAGAAGGAGCTGAAGTCTCTCCATGAAAAGATTGACAAGCTAGTACGTGCAAACCAGAAGCATGTACACTTTGTGGGCGAAGCTGAAGATGTTATAGATGAGTTGGAGTTGAGCCAAGAAGAAGCGAATTGGGTTGGAGGCCAGAACTACACAAAGCCACAGGGCTATGGTCAAGGGTTTCAAGGCAACAACAACCTCTCTTACAGGAGCACCAACGTGGAGAATCCAAAGGATCAAGTGTACCCTCCACAACAAGGCAAACTATTTGTTCCCTACAACAAAGGGTTTACACAAAACAGTGGGTACCAAGGTCCGAGACAAGGGAATTCCAAGGTCAGCAACAACAGCAAGGAAACAAGAGTTATCCTCCTGGTTTCATGCCTCAGCAGCAACAAGTTCAAGCTCTGATATGCTCAAATTAACCCTTAGAGCTAATCTCTCAAATTAAGTGATCACTGTAGTATTTAGGGATCGAATCCACAAGGACTTAAGGTTATCACTCAACAGGTTGTAGATTCAAATAAAGCTAAGCAATCAATAATGAAATGAAAATAAAATAACAACGAAAGCAATGATGTCAAATCTGTTACGAACACTCATGCAAACAATTAAAAGCAACAACATAATCCATAATCTCATCAGTTCATACAAATTTCAGAACACAATCAAAGCTGACAAACTGACTCAAGACAAAGACATAAAAACTGACTCAAGAGAAAATGAAAAATAACAAAGGGAAAAGAAAAAGTAACCAGGATAGCTAGAGGAACTAATCCTCATCCTCAAGATCAGGTGAATGTGGGCGAACACAACCGCAGTTGGAGATCACCGAGACAGCGTTCCACAACGCCTGAATACTCTGCACCACATAACGCTGAAAGGTAGCATGCTCCATCGGAATGTCAGGGGTCGGTGGAAGTGTATGTCGACCAATCGGCGGAGGCAGCGTCCGTGGTAGAGATGGGTGAAGAGAGGGACCTCCAGCAAGGCCCTCAACAGGCGCATCCTCAGCAGCAGGAGCAGCAGCGCGGGAAGATCCTCCTCTGCGCCTAGTACCTGGCACGGATTGTAGCAGTGTAGCATCAGGCTGGAAACTGAGGGAGTCTCTCTGCAGTGTAGTGAGAGCAGTCTGAGGCAGCGGAATAAGACATCGCTGACCAGTGTGACTAATGAAGCTCCATAGTGGCTCATCTCCTGCGATCCAGTGTGTCATCCTCAAGTAATCCAGGTCAATGAGGTGGCGCTCAGACACAACTCTGCAAGTCGAAGTGTCAATGCGGAAGTGGCGGAAGATGGGGGTGAGGAGGCTGCCAATACTTTCGAGCCTGCCCCGAGCTCCAGTGAATGCCTCGGTCTTCAGCGAAGCCAAGTGATGGGCAAAAATGGCACCCATGTTGACATCGCTGTCAACCAGATACTCCTCTGTCAACACATCCTCAATGCCGTAATACAGGAGAGTCAGCTCAGAAACTCTCATCTTCCTGGGCTCAGACTTGCACAGGAGAGTGGTGGAGAAGAGGTGGACAAGGTAGCGCAGCAACGATTGGCGCACATCAGTCTGAGTAGACCTCTTGGAGTCATAAAATACATTCCCGAAATGGGACCAGAAACTGTTCAGGTCAGGAAACGGCGTCGGGAGGGAGACGCCAGTGCGCTCTGGATCGAACCCGAAGATGGTATAGAGCTCAAGAAATGTGATCATGTACCTGATGCCTCTGATGAGGAATGTGAGAGTCCCCTCATCTGCTCTCCTCACGATGTCATTGGTGTAATACACCCTCGCCATGGCAATGAATTGGCGGACTAGCTTTGGGTATAAATCGTACTGCTTGGTCGCCATGGTTACCAAACCAATCTTCTGCAGTACGCGCAGAGCCTCCTCCTTGAGTCCGAGGTGGCGCAATGTAGCCTCATCTGCGAACCGGGTAGGCGGAAAGTCCATCTTGAGCCAGGCATTGTAGAACAAGGTGTCGTAATCGTCCCTCTCCTCACTGATTTCCCAGAAGATGCAATCGCGTTTCGCCACCTCCTTCGCCGGAGTATCCTCCCAAACCCTCTCCATCGGGATCATTAACCCTTCTCTCCGAGGCCATAGAGGAAGAGCTGGTATAGCAGGTGCTGAGTTGGAGGATTCTCCGGTCTCAGTGCGTGATCTCTTGCTGTTTCGTGGAGCCATCTACACGCAGAAAACCAAGAAAACGCAGAAATTTCGAAAATCAGGCCAAAATTCGAAAATTTGAAAATTCAAAATCTGGCCTATATCATCAAGGGCGAACCTAACCAGCAACTTAGTGATCACTAATCACAAACAATTCCAGTCTAAAATCCCAATTTCGGACCTATTTTTGAAAAATTCATCATCAATCCGAAAATTTCAAAATTTTGCAAAACAAGCTATAAAAACTATGGGGCAAGGTCGAATTCCTCCTAAACAACCTAGAGAAGCATGATTCAAGTCCTAAATCAAGCTAAAACAGGTCAAATTGGAAGTTTCAAACCTTGGGGTCAAACTGAAAAATTGAGTTTCGAGTGTCATACCTTGCAGATCGGATGAGTGAGTTATATATTCAGAATCAGCATGAAATTCCGCCCGGGATAGGCTTTGGAATCACTCAAATCTGTCAAGAAACAAGAAAGTTCTGATTTGTTGGAAATTTGGGAGTTTTCGGGTTTTAGAGAAGAAGTGAAGAAGAAGATGAAGTCCCGACGAGTTAAAAGGACTTACCTGATTAATGAGGGTGTCGATCGACACTGGTCAGTGTTGATTAGGGTGTCGACCGTAATCGACAGGTGCTCGCCTCGACACCCTGTGCGATTTTTTTTTTTTTGATTAAACACACGAAAATGAGTTAGTAAAAATCAAAAATTAGACTAAGTATGTACACTTACCAGTGGGTTGCCTCCCACCAAGCGCTCGTGCGGGTTGCGCCCAGTAATGTTTCACCCTTTGCCCATTGACAACAAACTCCCTGCCTTCTGGAGTTGACAGAACAACTGCGCCATATGGTCTGGCTTCCTTGACTGTGAAAGGACCAGACCAACGAGAAGGCAATTTTCCAGGAAATAATTGTAAACGTGAGTTATACAAAAGTACCTGGTCATTTGGTTCAAACTGTCTGGCAAGGATTTTCTTGTCATGGTAGGCTTT
Organism: Thlaspi arvense; assembly: GCA_911865555.2. Lineage (NCBI taxonomy): Eukaryota > Viridiplantae > Streptophyta > Magnoliopsida > Brassicales > Brassicaceae > Thlaspi > Thlaspi arvense. Next base: position 28,435,403 of record OU466860.2, read on the forward strand.
GGTCTTCTCCTTGTACGGCTTTGAGTTCTCATATGCATGATGCCTGATCTCATCTAACTCATTGAGCTGTATCTGGCACCTCTCTGCTGCAGATTTCCAGTCAAAGTTCATCTTCTTGACAGCCCAATTTGCCTTGTGTTAAACCTCCACTGGAAGGTGACATGCTTTCCCATAAGGCAGATGAAATGGTGTGGTGCCAATTGGTGTCTTGAACGCTGTCCTGTAGGTCCAAAGTGCATCATCTAACTTGGCAGACCAGTCCTTCCTTGTCTTCTCCAGGATTTCCTTGATTTGCATGTTGGAAACTTCAACCTGACCACTTGTTTGAGGGTGGTAAGGTGTAGCAACCTTGTGATGAACTCCATACTTCTGCAGCAGTTTCTCAAACACTCTATTGATAAAGTGTTTCTCACCATCACTGATCACAATCCGTGGCACTCCAAACTTGGGAAAAATGATGATTTTGAACAGTTTCAGGATCACTGCAGCATCATTGTGTGGACAGGCAATTGCTTCCACCCATTTGGAGATATAATCCACTGCAACCAGGATCTACTTGTTCCCATATGATGAAGGAAAGGGTCCCATGAAATCGATGCCCCAGCAGTCAAAACCTTCAACTTCAAGTATGAAGTTTTGTGGCATCTCATGTCTTCTACTGATCTTCCCTCTCCTTTGGCAGACACCACATTGTGAGATGAATGTCTGAGCATCCTTGAACATTGTAGGCCACCAGAAACCTGCTTGTAGTACCTTGGAGACAGTCTTAAATGTAGCAAAGTGCCCTGCATATTCAGAGCCATGACAGTGGAAAAGCACATTCTGAACCTCAGTTTCTGCAAGGCATCTTCTGTAGATTCCATCTGAATAGTACTTGTACAAGTATGGCTCATCCCAGTAATATCTCCTTAGTTCCCTCATGAATTTATTCTTCTCATACCCTTTGTGAGTGTCAGGAACCTCATCTGCAGCTAGGTAGTTGGCAATATCAGCATACCAAGGCCTAGAAGAGGTTGCAACTGTGAAGATAGGCTGAGAGAAAACATCACGCAGGATCTGTTGAAGTATAGTTGCAGTTCGGGATTGGTGTCGATCGACACCAGATGGGGTGTGTCGATCGACACTGGTCAGCGTCGACCAGGGTGACGAGGGAGACGTCGATCCTGCTCGATTATGGCTCGCGTCGAGATTGGTGTCGATCGACACCAAGTGATGGGTGTCGATCGACACCAAGTGATGGGTGTCGATCGACACCCTACTCCTTAATGCCCTCCGACTTGGTCCTTTCACCATCAACTTCAGTATAGCTCCAAAAGGTTCCAGAATGCACAATTATGCTCTATTTGTACCTAGTCTGCATAGACTCTATAGGACTCGAAAAATACCAAAAAGACTCTGTAAACAAGACTTATATCATGGTCAAAAACCAGCAGAAACCATGATATATCAAGCTCCAGAATTCATTCCACCTCAAGATCCGGTTTAAGCAATGTTTCAACAGTTACTTCAAGGTCAAGCTTCTACAAATCAGAACTTTGTTGATATGAACAATAGGCTGGACTCTTCTCTTACTGAGGTGTCTACACAGATAACCAACCTGAACAACAAGATCAAACAGTTAGAGAAAGGCAAAGCTAGTTCAAGCGGTCAGGGCAGCTTACCCGGAAAGTATGAGCAAAACCCCAAGGAGTATGCAAACACTATTACTTTGAGAAGTGGGAAAGAGCTTCCGCCGAGAGCTGCACAAAAGGACAATGAGGACATTGTGGTTCAGGAGGGGAAGGGTAAGCTTTCAAATCATGAAGAGATCACCTTTCACAATGTGTGGATTGAAAGGCCAAGGAAAGGCAAAGAAGCAGTTGTAGAGAAGAAAGTGGAGGAGGTTAGCAAAGAGAAAGATGCATTTGTACCTCCACCCTACAAACCGAAGCTTCCTTTCCCTGGACGCTTCAAGAAACAGCTGCTTGAGAAGCATAGGGCAGTATTTGAGAAGCATTTGAAAGATGTTGAGATCAAGCTACCTTTAGTTAATTGTTTGGCAATGATGCCGAAATGTGCCAAGTTCTTCAAGGATACTCTTACTAAGAAGAGAAAGGTCCTTTGCTCTTGGTCCTTTGACGTTTGGAAGCTGCTTATGTGATCTTGGTGCAAGCATTAATCTTATGCCCCATTCCATTGCGAAGAAGCTAGGTTTCACCAAGTATAAGGAATGTAGGATCTCTCTTCTGCTCGCTGATAGAAGTATAAGGCTTCCTGTGGGTATGCTTGAAGCCTTGCCCGTGAGGATCAGTTGAGTTAACGTGCCAACCGACTTTGTTGTTCTAGAGATGGATGAAGAGCCAAAGGATCTTCTAATCCTTGGTAGACCGTTTCTTGCAACCGCTGGAGCCATCATTGACGTGAAGAATGGCAAGATTTCTCTACACATGGGCAAAGACATCTAGTTAGACTTTGATATCAATGAAGTCTTGAAGAAGCCAACCATTGGAGGACAAGCTTTCTACATTGAGACTTTAGATGCTCTTGCTGATGAGTTGCTTGAGGAGCTGGCACAGGAAGATCACTTGCAGCTGGCCTTGACAAAGGAGTGTGGGAAGTTTGGTTTTCTGAGTGAGCAGACTCAAGAATACGTACACATCCTTGATTCTCGCAAGGTTGTGAAGAAAGATGAAGGCGGAGGCCTAGAGATCGATCAGGAAATCGACGAGATCACTCGATCCAGGGCAACGATCGCAAGAAGATCGAGAGAGCCAACTCGATCAGTTCAGAGAACGACTCAGTGAATGGATCCACTGCTCGATCCATATCAAATCGAGCAAGAGATTGATTTGAGTGCAATCAATCCGGACCAGAACGAGGGGAAGATCGACTGGATGACACGATCTCAGAGGAGACAATGGTTCATGTTGGCCGCCTGAAAGCTCATGACTCGGGTTCCAAGGAGGCTAATGAGGATGGCAACATCAACACAAGCCACGAGGAGGACTGGAGCGAGCTGCTAGCCCCAAAGGTGGACCTAAAGGAGCTCCCAAAAGGGCTAAGGTACGCTTTCTTAGGGCCCAATGACATTTATCCTGTCATTGTGAATGAAAATCTGAGTGATGATGAGTTAAACTCACTCCTTAAGGAGTTGAGAAAGTATAGGAAGGCCATTGGGTACTCTCTAAGTGACATCAATGGCCTTCACCAATGCTTTGTACTAATAGGATTCACTTAGAGAATGGAAACACTTCTTCTATTGAACATTAAACACGTTTGAACCCAAACTTGAAAGAAGTAGTTAAGAAAGAGATCTTGAAACTTTTAGAAGTTGACGTGATATACCCTATTAGTGATAGCACATGGGTCTCTCCAGTCCATGTGGTACCAAAGAAAGGGGGTATCACGGTCACAAAAAATGAAAAAGATGAGCTGATTCCTACAAGAACAATAACTGGACGTAGAATGTGTATTGATTATAAGAAACTTAACTCAGCTTCTAGAAAATATCATTTTCCTCTTCCCTTTATTGACCAAATGTTATAGAAGCTTGCTAATCATCCATACCATTGCTTTCTTGATGGTTATAGTGGTTTCTTTCAAATACCAATTCATCCTAACGATCAAGAGAAGACGAATTTCACATGCCCTTATGGTACCTTCGCACATCGAAGGATGCCTTTTGGGTTATGTAATGTACCAGCAACCTTTCAAAGGTGCATGATGTATATCTTCTCTGATCTTAGAGGAAATGGTGGAAGTTTTTATGGAATATTTTTCTGTGTATGGTGCATCCTTTTTTTTTTGTTTGTCTAATCTTTGCAAGGTACTCAAGAGATATGAGGAGACAAACTTGGTGCAGAACTGGGAGAAGTGTCACTTCTGGTGAAGGAAGGGATTGTACTCGGTCACAAGATTTCTAAGCAGGGGATAGAGGTTGATAAAGAAAAGATTGAGGTCATGATGAGCTTGGAGCCTCCGGTTAATGTCAAGAGTATAAGGAGTTTCTTGGGGTACGCTGGCTTCTACAAACGGTTTATCAAGGATTTCTCCAAGATAGCTCGCCCTCTTACACGGCTGTTATGCAAGGAAGCTGACTTTCTCTTTGATGAGGAGTGTCTTCATGCTTTCAAAAACATCAAGGAAGCTCTTGTCACCACGCTAGTGACTACGCCGTGGGTACTGTTTTGGGTCAGAGGAAGGACAAAAGGCTGCACGTGATGTACTATCCAAGTCGTACCTTGGATGACACGCAAATGAAGTATGCTACCACCAAGAAGGAGCTACTAGCCGTTGTCTTTGCTTTTGAGAAGTTCAGGTCCTACTTGGTTGGTTCTAAGGTCATTGTGTACACGGATCACGCTGCTTTGAGGTACATCTACTCCAAAAAAGATACCAAGCCGAGGCTCTTAAGGTGGATTATTCTTCTACAAGAGTTTGTAATGGAGATAAGGGATAAGAAGGGCATAGAGAATGGTGTTGCTAATCACCTCTCAAGGATGAGAGTGAATGAAGTCTTACCTTTGGATGACTCACTTCCTGAGGAGCAGCTCATGATGGTCAACATTGTTGTATTTGCACGGCTAGAGGATCAGTTCGAAGAAGTTTTGATCTTCAAGGAAGAAAACCTACCTTGGTATACGGATATAGTCAACTTCTTAGCTTGTGGAGAAGACCCTACGCACCTTGACTACTACCACAAGAAGAAGTTCATGAGAGACATCTCTCATTACTTTTGAGACGAGCCTTATCTGTATAAGAGGGGAGTAGATAGCTTATACAGAAGATGTGTAACAAGAGAAAAATCTAAGGACATTCTCCTTCACTGTCACGGCTTGTTATATGGTGGGCATTTTGCTTCTTTCAAGATGGCTACAAAGGTCTTACAAGCCGGGTTCTGGTGGCAAACACTCTTCAAGGATGCTCATGAGTTTGTTAATTCTTGTGAAGTATGTCAGAGAGCCGGGAACATCACAAAGAGGAATGAGATGCCACCAGTTCCCATCTTTGAAGTAGAAGTTTTTGACGCTTGGGGGATAGACTTCATGGGTCCATTCCCATCTACTTATGGAAACATATACATTATGGTGGCTGTTGATTACATGTCTAAGTGGGTTGAGGCTATAGCTTCTCCAACTAATGATGCAAGAGTGGTGATCAAGCTATTCAAGTCTATCATCTTTCCAAGATTTGGGGTTCCAAAGGTAGTGATCAGTGATGGGGGCAGCCACTTCATCAACAAAGTCTTTGAAAGTCTTCTGAAAAAGTATGGGGTTAAGCACAAGGTGGCCACACCTTACCACCCTCAAACCAGTGGCCAAGTGGAGGTTTCAAACAGGCAAATCAAGGCCATACTGGAGAGAACCGCTGGAGTTACTAGAAAGGATTGGGCAAGCAAGCTTGATGAAGCTTTAAGGGCTTATAGAACCGAATTCAAGACTCCCATTGGTACCACTCCTTTCAACCTCCTTTATGGAAAGTCTTGTCACCTCCCTGTTGAGTTATAGCACAAGGCTCTGAGGGCAGTGAAGCAACTGAACTTCAACCTCAAGACGGCAGAAGAGAGACGGCTGGTGCAACTCCATGAACTTGATGAGCTAAGGCTAGATGCTTATGAGAGTGCTAAGATTTACAAGGAGAGGACCAAGGCGGTTCATGACAAGAAACTGGTTCATAAGGAGCTAAAGGAAGGTAGTCTGGTCCTACTATAGAACTCAAGGCTGACGTTTTTCCCTGGAAAGCTCAAGTCTAGGTTCAGTGGACCGTTTGAGATAAAAGAAGTACTAGCTTATGGAGCGGTTACATTGGTTGGCAAGAATGGGGAGAGCTTCACGGTTAATGGGCACAGAGTCAAGCCCTACCTGGCGAGTGAATACAGCAAGGAGAGCACTACACTGCTTCTTCAAGACCCACCTCTGGCCTGAACCAAGTAAAGTCTAGCTAAAGACGTTAAAGAAAGCGCACTTGGAAGGCATTCTCATGTCTATCTTGTACATCTTTTTGCTTTCTCTCTATTTCAGTTTTATGCTTTTTATGATTAAGTGTGTAGGTGAAAGGATAAGGGATTGGAGATCATGATCTTGGAGTCAAAAAGGGCAAAGAAGGAGGAAGTAGAGGCAAGAGATCGAGTGATAGATCGACCTACCCTGACTCGATCTTTACTAGATCGAGCTAGTGAATTGAGTGAAGTCACTCGATCTAGATGAGATCGAGTAGACAATCGAGTGAGTCAGTCGATTGTGAGAAGATGACCCACCCATGTGTTTAGCTCAAAATGCAAACGGGGTGTGGATAGACTGACCTCACTCGATCCTCGAGTTGAATCGATCGGTTTACTCGATCATGTCACTCGATCCTTGCCAAAACGACCCCCAAATCGATCATGTGGCTCGATCCAAGGAGCATGGCCGTACAGACATAGAATCATGGAACGAGAGGACACACTCGATCTAGGACTCGATTTAAATCGAATCGAGCCCCCAATCGATCAAACCTCTCGATCCTAGCCAACATGGGCATGAGAGCGAGTCCAAGATCGACCAAATGGACTCGATCTCATGCTGAGGTAAGTCAAAATTTTTCCCTCCTTTCTCTTTTCCCTCCGGTATTAAATTTGAATTGTGGTCAAGGCAAGCATCTTTGACCATGAAAGATGTGCCTTGACCACACTTTTTCAGAAACCACTTATTCTACCCATTGTTTTCTTAGTCTTTATATTCACATGCATCCACACTCTCTCATTTTTGTGATTCGAACTGTTTTGAAAAGTAAAGAGAGAGTATGAGTCTGGTTTTAAAGCTGAGAGCATTTAGCATTCATCACTCGCAAGGGTATTTTCGGTTATTTGAGTTTCTTGTTTAATTTTTTTTGGAAAATTTCCTTTTGTTAGTCTAGGATGAATGTTAGTTGTTAGGGGATTATGATAATTTTTAGAATTAGCTAAATATTAGGAAAATTGGTAGATTTGATCCTATCTCTTGATATTTTCTTCTAGTATTTAGCTATAATTTTTATAAATTCTCCAAAAATCCGGGCGTATTGTTATAAGTTTTTCTTTTTTGCTCTCTCATTATCTCTATATAGCCGCCTATACTCATTCTTCTCTTTGAGAATCTGAATTTCAGGCACCATGTCACCTAAGAGAAGGAGAGAAGTGGAGGGACAAGAAGAAGAAGCTCAACAAGTGGTGCAAGGGAGGGTTAGATGGACCAAGGAAGAGAAAAAAGCAAAGAAGAGACTTGAGAGGCTGCGCTTTGAACCAACCAAATTTGCAAGCCGAGAGCCCTTGGAAAGGATGGGGCTATTAGAAGACTTTGATGAGCTTCTCACGGACATGGGGCTAGCTTGCCTCTCAAGGATTGATTGCCCCACATATCCAGAGGCCACGCTTGACTTCCTCTCAACCATGGAGTTTTCTTATGAAAATCCGAGCCTCCCTACTCCAACACAAGGTCACCTTACCTTCAAGATCAGGAGACATGCTTATCATCTCTCCATCCAAAACCTTTACCAAGCCTACGGTCAAAAAGCTACTGCCAAGCTTGTAGAGTTTCCTCCTTTCACACAAGCAAACGATCTATGGGACTTGCTATGCGACGAAGGCTACAAGAGTAACACGGCGAAGATCAAGAAGGTTCGTAACCCCGTGCTGAAATACGCCCTCAAGCTCCTTGCCAACACCTTCAGTTGGCGATCCGTGGCTCCAACAGTCACCAAGAATGAGCTGTGCTTTCTCTTCCAAGGCATTAAGAAGATCTTATACAGCCAAGAAGAGAATGATGTGCCGATGAGGGATGAGCTTGGCAATGATGTCAACTATGGTTGCATCTTGGCCTCTTCTTTGGTCAAGTATAAGGCATGGGCTTTGAGATGCAAGGCGAGATCAGCACTGATTGGAGGCTTCCTTACACCGCTCTTTATACATGTCAGAGTCCCTATCCAAGAGTTTGAGCCTTGCGAGGAGAAAGCATACATGGATGAGGCTTACATGCGAAACATGGATTCCTTAGGTCCCACGCCAGCTCCAGGCTTCTATGCCTACTTGTTATACGGCGAAAACAACATGAAGAGAGTGTGCATCCTGCCTAACGTGGATGAGACGCACCTAGAATGTTGTGGCACCATCGAGTTTGTCCTGAATGAAGAGGAATGTTTTGCACCTCTTGGAGCCACAGCCGCGCCGCCCCAAGTTGCTCGTGAGTCTTCAGTGCCACCTACATAAGACGCCGAGATGCCAACCAGCTTTGATCTCCCTAAACTCGATTTTGAACCAAGGACCAAAACCCAGAAGTTCCTTGCATCCGTGGTGGAGATTCAGCGAAAGGTGAATAAGTGGCAGAGCAAGATGATTATAAAGCTTGCCAAGAAGATCAACGGGCTCCAAAGAAACTCATCTGGTGCATCTTCAAGTGAAGAGGCCGACCAGCCCGAGAAGAGAAGAAGATCAACTGGTGGGATTGTTATCCGTGAGCCCCAAGGAAGCAACATCCAAGCTGCACGCCACTCTGTACACGAAGGGACAAGCAAGGAGAAAGGCAAGGCGGTCACTCATAAGACTCCTAGAAAGAACAGGAAGTCTGGAGCATCCTCAAGTTCCAGTCATGCCTAGCTCCAAGGTACCAACAACCAAACCCTTGTATATACCATTCATTTTTCTTATTTTTGCTTTGTGTTTTGAGCTCCTCTTGAATTTGTTTGCCACCAAGACGGTGTCAATCAAGTTTGGGGGAGTGTGTGTGTGCTTTGACATGTTTTCTTTGATCTTATTTTGTGTTATCATCCCTTGAGTCATCATGCATCATGTAAGGCATAGAAAATACAAAGAAATGATAAATTTTACAAACAAATTTCAAAAAAAAACATGTAGCTTGCATTATTGTTAAATATTGTAGGATTGTGTCTAGAATTTTTAAAATCATTTAGGGCATTTGCATTTGCATTGGGAGCAATGATACAAATTTTTCCTTGTAAAGTGTTTTAAGCTCATGAATTGTTTCAAGGCCCTAGTTAGTAGTCCTTTGATGCATTGTTCACACTTTGAAAGTAAGCTATAACTATATTTGGATCATTTGTTTTGATATTCGTGGCTTAAGTTGAATATTCATGAATTGAATCCTTTCCTCTCATGTGAGAATCTTAATTTGAATCTTTTTAATTATCATACTTATGCATTTGAAAAAGGATACATGGATCACATATACATATTCATGCTTTCTTGCTCCCTTTCACCACTCTCTTGTAAGACTGAGTAGACTTCTAACCTTGACCCTTACCCTCCTTTCAAGCCAATTTTCTTGTGTGACATCTTTGTGAGGCCTTATTTTCGGTTTGAACTTGGCATAAAGTATTAGGTTTAGGCGACATGATTAGGCTTTCATATTGTTGCTAGCTTTACATTTTGAAGCTAGTTTTAGGCTTAGGATAGGGTGGGGATTCATGGGAGTTGTTTGCTTTGGTTTCGGTTTGAAAAGTTTTTGTGTTTGGGGTTTGAACAAAAGAGAAATGAATGGTTTTAAGTGGTAGGGCCTTGTGTTTAAAAATGATTGCTCTTGTTTACAAAAGAAGGTAGCTCTCAAAGAAAAGAAAAAGAAAAAAAAATTCAGAAAAGAAAAGAGCCAAAAGGCCAAGTTTAAAAAGAAAAAAAAATAAGAGAAGAGAGCTACCAAAAGTATTTAAAAGAGCTAAGTATGTTTATAGCCTTACCACTAGCCGAAGTTTTAAAATGATGTTTTTATTTGGGTTTTTGCTTGGCGAATTGCCTTGTTGATGAGGGTAGTCATTAAGAGGGTTAGTGAGTTTAAAAAGAAAAGAAAAATGAGAAGGGTTTAGGATCATTGTTAGTGTATATGGGTAGATGAGAATCTAGTCATGTATCCATCAATTGTCTTTACCTTTAGCATTATGCATAAGTTCAATATTCTTTAAGAGAACCCATTGCCTGAATTACCCATTTAAATGAGATCATTTCTGTCTTATAACCTTGTCCCTAAGCCAAATGTATTCGGTTTTAAAGTGCATAAGTGTGATTCACGGTTTTGAGTTTAATGAATGTTAAAGGTTAGGATTCTTGGATTGTTTGGGATGTGAGAGTCATGGTTTGAGATTCATTATGTGATGAATATGACTAAGTTCTTTAGAGTATGAGTGTGTGCATTGCATCTTAGGATTAAGAACTAGGACCACTGAATTGATTCATATGAAAAACACTTCTGCAAGGAATTTGAGCTCCCGTTTTTAAACCTCTCTTCCTTTCTTGAATTTTGTTTGCTTGAGGGCAAGCAAAAGACAAGTTTGGGGGAGTTGATATACTTACATATTTTGCATATTTAGCATGCATTTAGAGTAGTTTTTCATGCATTCATCTCTCATTCTAGGCTAGTTTGCACCATTTGTCTCATCTTAGGTCCTAAGTGCATTTTGCATTAGCATTTGCATATTTCTTGCATATTTGCATCAAATTCAGGTTGTTTTGGACACACTGGAGCTGTGGAGGTTGAGTGAACGTGCTAAGGATCAAAATGGAGCTTGTGGACACTTGGGAGAACTCGGCCATGTAGCAAAGGAGCTGAGATTGATATTGCTGCATATTTCGTGTGTTTTGCATGCATATAAGATAGTTTCTCATGCATTTACCTTGCACATTAGGCTAGTTTGCACCATTTTAGGTCCTTGAGCACTTTTCATTAGCATTTGCATATTTCTTGCATTATGCATCACATTCATGTTGTTTTCGGATACTTTGGAGCCTTGGAGGATTCGTGGACGTGCTAAGGCTTGTGAGGAGCCCATGGACACTTGGAAGACTTAGACGTTCAGCAAAGGGACCTGAGATCGAGTAGCGGATCGTGCAAGGCAGGTCGATCTAGACGAGATCGACCAGAAGATCGAATGACCAAGTTGATGCAAGGAAACAGATCGAGACCAAGATCGAGTAAGAAGATCGATCTGATGTACGGACGTAATTGACGCCATGCAGATCGAGTACCAGATCGAGCTTCCAACTCGATCAGCACAAGATCGATTCAGAGATCGACCAAAGCCATCCGATCCAAGACGAAGATCGAGGGCCAGATCGAGCCTCTTGCTCGATCCCATACTACTTTAACCGTTTTTTGCTTCTAGCGTAGGGGGGACCATCGAGCTGTTTGCCCATTTTGGGAAGGCGGCGATCCGGCTTTCACACACACTTTCACTTTTATCTTTTTTCGTCTTTCTTCTTTCTCTTGTTTAGGCGATTTCCGCCATTGTAGAACTTCAAGCTTTTCTTGCTTTTGCACTTTGAATATTGGACCTTTTTGATAACAGGTTTTTGCAATGCAATGATGTATCAAAGCACAAATTCAACACTGATACGTAGTATAGCATGCAAGTGAGTGTCAATCCACACCTAGGGGTAGCAAGTTCACTAAGAATGCAAGGGAATGAGCAAAGCTAAGCGAAAATGATAAATGATTGGTAAAATCCCTAAAAACTAAATGCAAACACCAAATGCAAAGCAAAACAATTTTAAAATCCCTGGAAGAAGGTTAACTACCATGAGGAACAAGAAAAATATTAAAAATACAAAGCTAATAAAAACTAAAAATCGACCAGTGAATCGACCACTGGATCAATCTACAAGCAACATAAACAGAAATGACTTTTGATGGACGGGATGCAACTGAACGGCAAGCGAATAATTAACAGAGGTTTAAAACACTAAGAAAGAGGGTCTAGTTCTTAAAGATTAAAGCTTGGTTTGAAAACATTTAGATCTACTCCTTTAGGAGGTTTCTCTTAGCCTTGAAAACAAAACAAGAACCATCCATGACGTGTTGTATGATTCACTCCCTCAATCTCTTCTCCAAACCCATGGCGTGTGGTGGAAAAATAGATCGAAGGGCAAGGAACACATATTTCAAACAATGACCTAACTAGTCCTCTTTACAACCATGGCGTTTGGGAATGGAATGACTAGCCTCTAGGATCTGGTTTTCCAGGACATCTGAATCCTGTCAAGGTAAGACATCCCTTGGATCATAGAGATTTTGGCGTGAGACTCTCTAAGCCTTAAGTACTCAAGATCCTAGAAGAGACAGTAATGAAGAACAAGAAAACTCAAAGCTTTAACTTTTTCAACCCCTTTTGAATCGCCTCAACCCATCAACCCAAATGAAACTACTCGCTACACATAATGAAAACCGAACAGAATGCAAAAGATGATCTACTAAACATGATTAACGATTGATTAAAAGCAAAAGGTTCAATATTCAAAGTGCAAAAGCAAGACAAACTCGAAGTTCTACAATGGTGAATCGCCTCAAAACAAGAGAGAACGAAACGGTAAAGAGACATAATGAAGATAATGAAAGGGATAGCTGCGTTTTGCCAAAAATGGCCAAACCGCAAATGGTCCCCCCTTCGCTACGGTCCAAATCCAGCGGGATGGATAAGGTTTGCCTGGGATCGACTCGGGTCACTCGATCTCTGGCTCGATCTTCTCTTGGATCGGATGACTTCGGTCGACCTCTGCATCTATCTTGTGTTAATCGGGTTGGGAGCTCGATCTGGTTCTCGATCTTCATGGCGTCATTTATGTCCGTACTACAGATCGATCTACTCTCTCGATCTTGATCTCGATCCTTCCTTGAGAATCGACTCGGTGCACTCGATCTTCTGGTTGATCTATATGAGATCGGGGGTTTAAGCTTCTTGCAAAGGTGTCTTTCAAATGAATCACTTCAATGGTCCTAGTTCTTAATTCTAAAATGCAATGCACACACTCATACTCCAAAGAACTTAGCCATACTCATCACACAATGAATTTCAAATCATGACTCTCCTATTCCAAACAATCAAAGAATCTTATCCTTTAACATTCATTATTGATCAAACCGTGAATCAAACTTATGCACTTTAAAGCAGAACACTTTTGGCTAAGGACAAAGGCTATGAGCATATAATGATTTCATTTAAAAGGGTTTAACAATGTAGTGGTTTCTCTCAAGAAAGGTATGGACTTATGCATAATGCTAAAGGTAAATGCAATCGATGCATACATAACTAGACTCTCATCTACTGATATTACTGCAAATTGCATACATTTTGCATACTCATTAGTTAGCTTTTCATGCATTTGTATCGCATTTTAGGTTAGATTTCATCACTTAGAGTCCTAGAGCATTCTTGCACCAGCATACGCATGTTCCTTGCATTTTGCATCACATTCAGGTTGTTTCTGGCTGCTTTGGAGTCAGGGAGGTTCGTGGACATGTTGAGGCTGATGTAGCAGTTCGTGGGAGCTCGAATATTTGCTAAGGATCAGAGATCGAGGAGCAGATCGAGCATGGCCGGTCGATCTGTGACGTGATCGACCAGAAGATCGAGCCAACCAGGCGATCTAAGGAGAATAATCGAGACAAGGATCGAGTGCAGCAGTCGATCAAACGGTACGGACGTAAATAACGCCATGCAGAGCGAGAGCCAGATCGAGTACACCACTCGATCCAACTGAAGATCGACACCGAGATCGATGCAACACTCGATTCGAGACCCAGATCGAGCTGAAGACATGATGTCCGGATATGATCGAGAGAACCGCTCGATCCTGGAGTCGATCTCTGTCCTTTCAACCACTTTTGGCCGCTAGCGAGGGGGGGGGGGACCATCAGCTTGTTTTGGCCATTTTGGGAAGGCGGCGACGTCCTTTTCCCACACAACTTTCAATCCTTATCTTTTTCTGTATGTTTTTTCTCTGGTTTTGAGAAGAACACCATTGTCGAACTTGAGTTTTTCTTAAGCTTTGTAATTGAATTCTTAATCCAGTTTTCTTTTCATGTTCATCGTTTTCTTTTACATGCTTTGCTTGATTTACTTTATGTGTAGTGAGTAGTTTACTTGGGTTCGGCGTTGAGAGGATTACGGGGTTTAAAGGGTTTCGATCATGGGGTTTTTCTAAGCGTTTTCAACGGCTATCTCTTCTAGGGTGTTGAGATCTCAATGCTTGAAGACTCTCAGGCCAAGAGCTTCATGATCCAAGAGGTTCCTTACCTTGACAGGATTCAGGAGCCTCGGAAGATCACACCCTAGAGACTAGTTACCCCTTCCCAAAAGCCATGGAAGTTTGGGGGACTAGTTATGCCATTCATTTGAAATCTGCTTTCCATGCCCTTCGACCTCTCTTTCCACCAAAAGCCATGCTTTGAAAGGTGTTTTTACTTATGAATTGTTTCAATGCCCTAGTTAGTAGTTCTCTAATTCTTTGTCTATGCTTTGAAAGTAAGTTCTTACCATGCTTGGATCACTTGTTAGGATTTTAGTGGCTTGAATTGAACTCTCATGATTTGAAACTTATCCTAATAAGTGAGAACCTTAATTTGAAATTCTAATTATCATCCTTATGCATTGGAAAATGAACACATGGATTTAAAATATTTAGGCTCTCTTCTTCCTTTTTACCACTCTTTGTGAGCCTAAGTAGAACTCCCTCCTTGAACGTTACCCTTCTTTGATGCCAAATGTTCTTGTGTGACATCTTTGTGAGGCCTTCTTTTCGGTTTGAACTTGGCATAAAATGTTAGGTTTAGGCGACATGATTTTGTTCCCATATGATTGCTAGTTTTGCATCTTAAAGCTAGGTATAGGCTTAGGATAAGTTTGGGGGATCATTGGGGTTGTTTTCTTTTCTATTTGTTCTCGGTTTCAAAGAGTTTGGTGTTTTTAAAGAAAGAAATGGGTTTTAAGTGAAAGGTTGTGTTTAAAAACTAAGTATGCTCTAATAAATTTCGGGAGGTAGCTCTCCCAATAAAAAAGAAAAGAAAAGAAAAAAAAATATAAAATAAAAGAGCCTAAGTGCCAAATAAAAATAAAAATAAAAAAAAAAAAAGAGAAAAGAAAATAATAAGAGAGCTACCAATAAGAAATACTCAAAGAGCAAAGTTCTTTTCAAAACATTTTCACTAGCCTTAAGAGTTTAAAAAGGTTTTTGTTTCGAATTGGGGATTGCTAAGTTTTGAGAAGAAAAAGGGTAGACTCTAAGTGGTGAGTGAGGATAAAAGTTGTTAAATGAGAGGGGTTTAGGATCATTTGTTAGTTTACATGGGTAGATGAGAATCTAATCATGTATGCATCAATTGTCTTTACCTTTAGCATTATGCATAAGTTCAACCATTTTTGAGAGAAACCCTTGTTCTAATTATAAACCCTTTTCAAATGAGATCATTCAATGCTCATAACCTTCACCCTTAGCCAAATGTGTTTTGCTTTAAAGTGCAGAAGTTTGATTCGTGGTTCTAATGTTAATGAATGTTAAGGGATGAGTTTCTTTGATTGTTAGGAATAGGAGAGTCATGATTTGAATTTCTTTGTGTGATGAGTATGGCTAAGTTCTTTGGAGTATGAGTGTAAGCATAGCATTTTAGAACTGTTAACTAGGACATTGAGATTGATTCATTTGAAAGGCACCTTTGCAAGAAGTTTAAACCCCCATTCGTTTTTCTGAAAACCTCTC
Source organism: Thlaspi arvense (assembly GCA_911865555.2). Lineage (NCBI taxonomy): Eukaryota > Viridiplantae > Streptophyta > Magnoliopsida > Brassicales > Brassicaceae > Thlaspi > Thlaspi arvense. The sequence goes on from OU466860.2 coordinate 28,450,869, forward strand.
TTCCTTACTTATTTTCTGTTGCTTGAGGGCAAGCAAGAAGTAAGTTTGGGGGAGTTGATATTACTGCATATTGCATACATTTTGCATACTCATTAGTTAGCTTTTCATGCATTTGTATCGCATTTTAGGTTAGATTGCATCACTTAGAGTCCTAGAGCATTCTTGCACCAGCATACGCATGTTCCTTGCATTTTGCATCACATTCAGGTTGTTTCTTGCTGCTTTGGAGTCGTGGAGGTTCGTGGAGATGTTGAGGCTGATGTAGCAGTTCGTGGGAGCTCGGATATTTGTGGAGGATCAGAGATCGAGGAGCAGATCGAGCATGGCCGGTTGATCTGTGAAGTGATCGACCAGAAGATCGAGCGAACCAGGCGATCTAAGGAGAATGATCGAGACAAGGATCGAGTGCAGCAGTCGATCAAACGGTACAGACGTAAATGACGCCATGCAGAGCGAGAGCCAGATCGAGTACACCACTCGATCCAACTGAAGATCGATACCGAGATCGGATGCAACACTCGATTCGCCGATGATGATCGAGTCCCAGATCGAGCTGAAGACACGATGTCCGGATATTATCGAGAGAACCGCTCGATCCTGGAGTCGATCTCTGTCCTTTCAACCACTTTTGGCCGCTAGCGAGGGGGGGGGGACCATCAGCTTGTTTCGGCCATTTTGGGAAGGCGACGACGTCCTTTTCCCACACAACTTTCAATCCTTATCTTTTTCTCTATGTTTTTTCTCTGTTTTTGAGAAGAACACCATTGTTGAACTTGAGTTTTTCTTAAGCTTTGTAATCGAATCGTTTTCATCTTAATCAAGTTTTCTTTTCATGTTCATCGTTTCCTTTTACATCCTTTGCTTGATTTACTTTATGTGTAGTGAGTAGTTTACCTGGGTTCGGGGTTGAGAGGATTACGGGGTCTAAAGGGTTTTGATCTTGGGGTTTTTCTAAGCGTTTCCAACGGCTATCTCATCTAGGGTGTTGAGGTCTCAATGCTTGAAGAGTCTCACGCCAAGAGCTTCATGATCCGAGAGGTTCCTTACCTTGACAGGATTCAGGAGCCTCGGAAGATCACACCCTAAAGACTAGTTACCCCTTCCCAAAAGCCATGGAAGTTTGGGGGACTAGTTAAGCCATTCATTTGAAATCTGTTTTCGATGCCCTTCGACCTCTCTTTCCACCAAAAGCCATTGGTTTGGAGGAGAGGATGAAGGAGTGATCTATACCGAAAGCCACGGATAGATCTTGCTTAGTTTTCAAGGCTTAGAGATCCTCACAATGTGAGTCGATTTAAAGTTTTCAACCCAAGGTCGAACCTTTGAAACCCCTGACCATGAATCTCAACCATAGGCTCTTTCTTTTAGCATCTTTACATCTTATCTCATCATTCGCTTGATCTTTGATAGCATCCTGGTCGTTAGTTTTACTGCTCTTGCATTTTTAGACGAGATCGATTGTTATTGCTCGATCTAGTGGTCGATCTCATGGTCGATCCACTAGTCGAATTTTAGTAATTCGAAATGAGCATGTGGGGATACCCATTAAATTACCTTGATTCGAAACGTTGTGACTCGTTTTTTTCAAAATTGACGTGTGTTGTAATTTTCAAAATTGATTCTCTGTTTCAGTTTCTTATTTTTAGCAAAATTTATGTGCGTTAGTTGTAATTAGATAGTCCTTTAATTATTATGTTTGTTCTTCGTGGTAGTTTTTTCATTCCTAGTATTTTTAAAATAGGTTGCATTCTATTTAAGTTGCTGCATCTAGTTTTTAGGGATTTTCTCATAACTCATCTCGTTTTGCTTGGATTTGCATTAGTCCTTGTATTCTCTTTGCATTTTCTATCATCCTAGGCATGGATTGACTCTCTCTTGCTTGCTGTACTACAACATGTCTTGCATTTGAGTTTGATAACCTCATTGCATTTTCACCCTTGCTAAGAAAGTGTTTATCAAACGGCGCCGTTGCCATCCTAGGACTGTTTAGAGAACATAGAGATTTGGGACTTAGCAAAGACTAAGTCTTTACCTTTTTCAAGTTACTAATCATTCTACTCTCAAACGTGTGTTTTCAGGTACATGAATCTTTGTTCAGGGGGAGACAACAATCTACTACAACCCTTGGACAACATTCATCAGCTTGGTGACTCACGGCAAAGAAGAGTCAGAGAACAAGCCAGAGCCTTTGAGGAGATTGTTCAGCACGGTTTAGTTGACTTTGAATCTATGGCTGAACACGAGCATCCAGAAGGACCTCCTCCAGCTCACGGGGCAGTAGGAAGGGGCAATGGAAACCCCCAACACGCGGCTAGACCCCCAAGGATCATAGGAGCCGGAGATGCTCCCAATACTCATCACAATAGGTTTGGGATCACTCCTCCTCCTGTACAAAACAACAACTTCGAGATCAAGCCAGGTTTCATCTCTATGTTGCAAAACAACAAGTTCCACGGCTTAGCAATGGAAGATCCCTTGGAGCACCTTGACAACTTCGAGCAAGTATGTGGGATGATAAAGATCAATGGCATATCCGAAGATGCTTTCAAGCTACGCCTCTTCATCTTTTCCCTCGGAGACAAAGCTAGACATTGGGAGAAGACCCTCCCACAAGGCACCATCACATCATGGGCCGAGTGTTAGAAGGCCTTTCTCTCAAAGTTCTTCTCCAGCACCAGGACAGCACGGTTGAGAAGCAAAATCAGCGGTTTCACTCAAAGGAACAATGAGACATTCAACGAGGCAATGGAGCATTTCAAAGACTACACGATCTAATGTCCTCATCATGGGTTCAGCGAGGAGAGACTACTCAGTACCATATACCGTGGAGCTTCACCAAAGATCAGGTTGTTGCTTGACACAGCTAGCAAAGGGAACTTCCTTGGTCAGGAGGTCGAAGAGGGTATGAAGCTGATAGAAAACTTGGCATTGAGTGATGGCAACTACGCTGAGGATTATGACCGTGCACCGAGAGGATCAGAGCTAGAGTCTCACAAAAAGGAGCTGAAATCTTTGCATGAGAAGATAGATAAGCTGGTGTTAGCCAATCAGAAGCATGTTCACTTTGTTGGTGAAGCTGATGAGAACCGAGAGGAGTTAGAGTTGAGCCAAAAAGAAGCCAATTGGGTGGCGGGACAGAACAACTACAAACCTCAAGGCTACAACCAAGGCTACCAGAACAACAACCTCTCCTACCGAAGCACCAACGTAGCCAACCCTAAAGATCAAGTGTACCCTGCTCAGCAAGCAAAACCTTTCATCCCTTACAACAAAAGTTTTCAACCGAGTGGTGGCTTCCAAGGTCAAGGGCAGAACAACTTCCAAGGGCAACATCAAAATAACAAAGGTTATACGCCTAACTACCTTCCGGGCTTTGCACCTCAGCAGCAACAACCGATGCAACAATGATAAGCGTTTTTCTTACGGTCTAATGCAGTAGAGAGGCTATCAAAACTCTAATGCAAGCAATGTTGTAGTAAGGCAAGCAGGAGAGTGTCAAACCACTTCTAGATGATAGAGAATCCACAGAGATTGCAAGGTCTAAGACAAATCTAAGCAAATGAGACAGTTTATGAGAAATAATCTAAAAACTAGATGCAGCAACCTAAACGGAGTGAAACCTATTTTAAAAATACTAGAAAGGAAGCAGTTACCACGAGGAACAAACAGGTAAACTAAAGGGTAGAGCTTCGAATTGTTAAAATTCGACTAGTGGATCGACCACAAGATCGACCACTAGATCGAGCAGAAACGATCGATCTCGTCTAAAACCGTAAGAACAATGAATCTAAAGACCAGGATGCTATCAGGTAACAAGCTAAAGGCAATATGAGATGTAAATATGCTAGAAGAGTGGGCTTTAGGGTTGAGATTCATATAAGGGATTTCAAGGAACGATCTTGGGTTTGAAACTTTGGATCGACTCACTTGGTGAGGATCTCTAAGCCTCGAAAACAAAACAAGATCTATCCGTGGCTTTCGGTATAGATCACTCTTTCATCCTCTCCTCCAAGCCCATGGCTTTTGGTGGAAAGAGAAGTCGAAAGGCAAGGAAAACAGATTTCGAACAATGGCTTAACTAGTCCCCCAAACTTCCATGGCTTTTGGGAAGGGGTAACTAGTCTCTAAGGTGAGATCTTCCGAGGCCCCTGGATCCTGTCAAGGTAAGGGACCTCTCGGATCATGAAGCTCTTGGCGTGAGAGTCTTCAAGCATTAAGCTTTCAACACCTTAGAAGAGATAGCCTTAAAAACGTTTAGAAAACAAACCAAGATCGAACCTTTTCTACCCCTTAATCCTCTCAACCCCTAACCCAAAGTAAACTACTCACTACACATAAAGTAAATCAAGCAGGGTGGAAGAAATGAAACGATGAACATGAAACAACGACTAGATTAAACGATAAGATTCGAGAATATAAAAGCTTGAAAAGAAAACTGGTTCAACAAATGGTGTTCTTCCGAAAACGAGAGAGAAAACTTGAAGGAAAAAAGTTAGAAAATCTAAAAGTTCTCCAAAAAGCATTCGCCGCCTTGCCTAATATGTCAAAACAGTCCAATGGTCCCCCCTTCGCTAACAGCCAAAAACGGTTGAAAGGACAGAGATCGACCATTGGATCGAGTTGTTCTCTCGATCATATCCGGCCATCGTGTCTTCGGCTCGATCCGAGTCTCGATCTTCTTCGGTGAATCGAGTGCTGCATCCGATCTCGGTATCGATCTTTGGGACGATCGAGTGGTGTACTCGATCCGGCTCTCGCTCTGCATGGCGTCATTTACGTCCGTACCGATACATCGATTGCTTCACTCGATCTCCATCTCGATCATTATCCTTGGATCGCCTAGTTGGCTCGATCTTCTGGTCGATCAACTCCTAGATCGACCGGCCATGCTCGATCTGCTCCTCGATCACTGGTCCTTAGCACACTCCCGAGCTTCCATGAACTGCTACATCGGCCTCCACAACTCCACGAACCTCCGTGTCTCCAAAGCAACCAGAAACAACCTGGAATGGATGCAAAATGCAGAGAAAATGCATATGCTGATGCAAGAATGCTCTAGGACCCTAAGTGATGCAATCTAGCCTAAAACATGATACAAATGCATGAAAAACTACCTAATGAGTATGCAGAATGTATGCAATATGCAATGATATCAACTCCCCCAAACTTACTTCTTGCTTGCCCTCAAGCAACAAAAAAAACAAGTAAGGAAGAGAGGTTTTCAGAAAATTCAAAGGGGTTTTAAACTTTTTGCAAAGGTGCTTTTCGAATAGATCATCTCAATGTCCTAGTTAACAATTCTAAAATGCTAAGCTTACACTCATACTCCAAAGGACTTAGCCATACTCATCACACAAAGAAATTCAAATCATGAGTCTCTTATTCCTAACAATCAAAGAAATTCATCCTTTAACATTCATTAACATTCGAACCATGAATCAAACTTATACACTTTAAAGCAAAACACATTTGGCTAAGGGTTACGGTCATGAGCATAGAATGATCTCATTTGAAAAGGGTTTATAATTAGACAAGGGTTTCTCTCAAAAATGGTTTGAACTAATGCATAATGCTAAAGGTAAAGGCAATTTATGCATACATGATTAGATTCTCATCTACCCATGTAAACTATCAAACAGTCCTATACCCCTCTCATTTAAGAAATTTAATCCTCACTCACCACTTAAGAAATTTAATCTTCTCAACTTAGTAATCCCCAATTCAAAATAAAGACATTTTTAAACTTTTTAGGCTAGTGAAAAAGGTTTTGAAAAAATATTTTTGCTCTTAGGAATTTCTTATTAGTAGCTCTCTTATTATTATTATTTTTCTCTTCATTTTTTTATTTATTTATTTGGCACTTAGGCTCTTTTATATATATATATATATTTTTTTTCTTTTCTTTTTCTCTTTTTTTTTATTTAGAGAGAGCTACCTTCTGAAATAGAGCATACTTAGTTTTTAAAAATAAACCTTTCACTTAAAACCTCATTTCTCTCCTTAAAACACAAACTCTTTTGAACCGAAAACAAATACACAAGAAAGCAACCCCAATGATCCCCCAAACTTATCCTAAGCCTATACCTAGCTTCAAAATGTAAAGCTAGCAATCAATTATGAAAACCAAATCATGTCGCCTTAACCTAACACTTTATGCCAAGTTCAAACCGGAAATAAGGCCTCACAAAGATGTCACACAAGAACATTTGGCTTCAAAGGAGGGTAAGGTTCAAGGAGGGAGTTCTACTTAGGCTCACAAAGAGTGGTAAAAAGGAAGAAGAGAGCCTAAATATTTTAAAACCATGTGTTCATTTTCAAATGCATAAGAATGATAATTAGATTTTCAAATTAAGGTTTTCACTTAGTAGGATGAGTTTCAAATCATGATAGTTCAATTCAGGCCACGAAAATCCTAACTAGTGATCCAAGCATGGTTAGAACTTACTTTCAAAGCATAAACAAAGCATTAGAGAACTACTAACTAGGGCATTGAAATGATTCATAAGTAAAACACCTTTTTAAGAAATCCTAACCCCTTATGCAAAATGCAAACAACCTAGGTGATATGAGAAATTGTAGACTCAATCCTAACATGTTTTTAAAGAGATGAATGCAACTACATGAATCTTTGAAAAAAAATTTTAAAAATTTTACCTATTTTTCATGACTAAGACTCAAGGATGTAAAAAGGAAAATAAGATCAAAGAACACAAGATTAAATCACACAAGTACTCCCCCAAACTTGCTTGACACCGTCCCGGTGGCAAACTCATCCGAAGGAGCAAACAAACACAATGCAAGAAACAAATATGTGCGGTTATATACAATGGAGGAAGGTTGTTACCTCTTGTCTAGGCTCGGCTGGAACTTGAGGACGTTCCTGAGGAGCTAGAGATTGTTGCCTTTCCTTTGTTGCCTGGTTCTTGGAGGGAGTGGCGAGCCGGTTGAATGTTTTCTCCTTGGGTCTCGCGGATCACAACTCCTCCGGTTGAGAGTCTCTCCTCTTCTCGGGTTGTTGTATCTCCTGGCTTACAGCTGGCTTAGGCTGGCTTCCTTGGAGTTGTTTGACCTTCTTCCCCAGCTTCTTAAGCATCTTCCCTTGCCACTTGTTTATCTTCCGCTGCATCTCCACCACCGAGGCTAAGAACTTCTCGGTTTTGGTCTTAGGCTCAAAATCCAGCTTGGGAAGTGTGTAAACCTCGGGCATCTCATCCTCTGTTCCTGGAGACTCTGACCTTTGGCGCGGGGCAATGGCTGAAGCAGGCGGTCCTCCTAAAGGGGCAAAGCATTCTTCCTCCGTGGGTAAGAACTCGATGTTCCCAACACCAAGCAGCTCGGTCTCTTCTTTGTTGGGGAGGATGCACACTCTCTTCTTGTCTTCCTCATCTATGAAGAGGTAAGCATAAAACCCTTCTGCTGGCGTGCGTCCCAAGCTATCAGTGTTTCTCATGTATGCTTCATCCATGAAAGCTCTGTTTGGGACGTGAGCAAACCTATTGAAAAGGATGAGCTTATTCCCTTTGCCTTTTATTGATCAAATGCTTGAGAGACTTACTAATCACCCTTACTACTGTTTTCTCGATGGGTATAGCGGTTTCTTTCAGATACCAATTCACCCAAATGATCAGGAGAAGACGACCTTCACATGTCCCTACGGTACCTTTTCATATCGAAGGATGCCATTTGGATTGTGTAATGCACCGGCTACGTTTCAGCGGTGTATGATGTCGATCTTCTCTGATCTAATAGAGGAGATGGTAGAGGTGTTCACGGATGATTTCTCTGTCTATGGTGCGTCCTTTTCTGCGTGTTTGTTGAATCTTTGCAGGGTACTAAAACGTTGTGAAGAGACAAACTTGGTGCTGAACTGGGAGAAATGCCACTTTATGGTTAAGGAAGGGATCGTGCTTGGTCATAAGATATCAGCGAAGGGCATTGAGGTTGATCAGGCTAAAGTGGAAGTCATGATGGGTCTTGAGCCGCCGGTTAACGTTAAGGGAGTCAGAAGCTTCTTGGGACACGCAGGGTTCTATAGGCGCTTCATCAAAGATTTCTCCAAGATTGCACGCCCTCTTACACGGTTGTTGTGCAAGGAAGCTGAGTTTATGTTTGATGAGGAGTGTTTGAAAGCTTTCGTGACCATCAAGGAAGCCCTTACATCAGCTCCTATAGTCCAAGCACCAGACTGGTCTCTTCCCTTTGAGATCATGTGTGATGCTAGTGACTACGCCGTAGGAGCCGTTCTTGGTCAGAAGAAAGACAAGAAGCTACACATGATCTACTATGCTTCAAGAACCTTGGATGACACTCAAACAAGGTACACTACTACAGAGAAGGAGTTGCTTGCAGTAGTGTTCGCCTTTGAGAATTTCAGATCATATCTCGTTGGTTCCAAGGCTATTGTATACACGGATCAGGCTGCCTTGCGATACATCTATTCGAAGAAAGACACTAAGCCTCGGCTCTTAAGATGGATTCTCTTGCTCCAGGAGTTTGACATGGAGATTAAAGACAAGAAAGGAATAGAAAATGGAGTCGCTGACCACCTCTCACGGCTAAAGATCAACGAGTCTCTCCCCTTAGATGACTCTCTTCCAGAAGAGCAGCTCATGGCGATTACCACGGCCGTTTGTGGAAAGCTAGAAGGGAGGTTTGAAGAGGTGTTGAGTTTCAAAGAAGAGGATCTACCGTGGTATGCTGATGTAGTGAACTATCTAGCGTGTGGGGAGGAGCCAACACATCTCAATAGCTATCACAAGAAGCGGTTTATGAGAGAGGCTAGTGATTACTTTTGGGACGAGCCCTACTTATACAAGAGAGGAGTAGACAGTTTGTACCGGGGATGTGTTACAAAGGAAGAAGCTAGAGACATCCTCTATCATTGCCTTGGCTCTTCCTACGGAGGACACTTCGCCTCATTCAAGACTGCCACGAAAGTGTTGCAAGCCGGTTTCTGGTGGCCGTCCATTTTTAAAGATGCACACGAGTTTGTGAAGAGCTGTGAGGCATGTCAACGAGCAGGGAATATCACTAAGAGGAACAAAATGCCTCAAGTTCCCATCTTCGAGGTTGACATGTTCGATGCGTGGGGCATAGACTTCATGGGGCCATTTCCTTCTTCATATAGCAACAAATACATCTTAGTAGCAGTGGATTATGTCTCTAAATGGGCTGAGGCGGTTGCTTCGCCTACAAATGACTCTAAGGTGGTAATCAAGCTGTTCAAGAGTATCATCTTCCCGAGGTTTGGGGTACCTAAGGTGGTTATAAGCGATGGAGGAAGCCACTTCATAAACAAGGTCTTTGAGAAGCTCTTGAGAAAGTATGGAGTTAAGCATAAGGTGGCTACACCGTATCATCCTCAAACAAGCGGTCAAGTGGAAGTCTCCAACCGGCAAATCAAGGCTATACTAGAGAAGACTGTCGGAGCAACAAGGAAAGACTGGGCAGTGAAGCTGGACGACGCTCTTTGGGCCTACCGTACCGCCTTCAAAACGCCGATTGGTACAACTCCTTTCACTCTACTCTATGGCAAGGGCTGTCATCTCCCGGTTGAGCTGGAACACCGTGTGAAGAGGCTGAACTTTGACCTCAAGACTGGTCAGGAGAGGCACCTTATTCAGCTACACGAATTGGATGAGTTAAGACTGAACGCTTATGAGAGCTCTCGGATATACAACGAGCGGACTAAGGAGACTCATGACAAGAAGTTGGTTGCCAAGGAGCTTAAGGAAGGAGGGTTAGTGTTGCTGTATAACTCGAGGCTCAAACTCTTCCTGGGCAATCTGTTGAAAACAGATCAATCACTCGACTCGATCCATCACTCGATCTGTGCCAAATCGACCCCTAAATCGAGGACATAGCTTGATCATGAGGACTTAGCCGTGGAGCCAAGTTCTCAATGATCGAGAGAGCCAATCGATCCAAGACTCGATTCACCATGAATCGAGTCTCAAATCGAGTAACCCTCTCGATCTAAGCCATTATGGGCATGAGATCGAGTCCTAGATCGACCAAGTCTACTCGATCTCATGCCGAGGTAACATTTTCTTTCCCTCCTTTATTCTTTTCCCTCTAATTTTTAAATTCAAAACATGGTCAAGGCAAGCATCTTTGACCATGAAAGATGTGCCTTGACCAAGACTTTGTCAGAAAAACCACCTTTACTACCTATGGTTTTGCTCTTTGCTAGTCTTTAAATATTTCTGCAACCTCTCACCCTCTCATTCCTGTTTTTCTCGAAAATTTTAAACAAAGAGAGTGAGAGTTTCGGTTTTCAGAAGCTAGCAAAGATCTTTTACATTTCTTGCAAAGGTATTTTCGAAATTTAATAATTTATCTTTAGGAAAATTTCCTTTAAATTCGCAAGATATTGTTCTAGAATATAGGGTCGGTTTTGATTTTTAAAAACTAGCTAAGTAAAAGGAATAATTATAGATTTTTCTGTATCTAAAGATATGATTCTCCTTTATTTAGCTATAATTTTTATTAATTCCCCAAAATTATAGGGTAGTTTTTATAAGTTCTCTCCTTCTATTCTCTCATTCTCATCAAACCGCCGTTTTGCTTATCAAACTCCTTTAGAAACTTGTTTCAGGAACAATGGCCCCCAAGAGAACAAGAGAAGAGACAGCACAAGAAGGAGAAGAACAAGAGGTGGCAGTTCAAGAGAGGGTCAGATGGACTAAAGATGAGAAGAGGGACAAGAAACGGCTGGAAAGGCTTCGGTTTGAGCCTACAAAGTTTGCTGATCGAGAGCTGTTGTTCAAGCTAGGGATTCTTGGGGATTTCGACCAACTCCTCAAGAACATTCGCCTAAGATGTCTGTCACGGATGGATTGCCCAACCATTCCAGAAGTGACAATAGACTTCCTTGCCACGTTGGAGTTCCGTTACGAGAATCCTAGCACACCCGTCCCTTCACAAGGTCGCCTCTACTTCAAGGTTGGCCGTCAAGCCTACACCTTCTCCATCCCTGAGCTATGCCAAGCTTATGGTCTCAACGCGGATGCCAACAAAGTCGAGTTCCCCGCCTTCAAGAAAGCCAACGACTTTTGGGACCTGATCAGCAATGAAGACTACAAAGCCAACACCGCCAAGATCAAGCGAGTGAGAAGCCCGATGCTGAGGTACACTCTGAAGCTGATCGCCAACACGTTTAGTGGAAAATCTGTTGCTCCTACGGTCATAAAGACAGAGCTTTGCTTCCTGTTCCAAGGTGTGAAGCACTTGGTGTGTGATCCGGATGCAAATGACGAGCCCATGGAGGATGAACTCGGCGATGAGGTGAACTACGGATGTGTGCTTGCTGCTTCCTCGGTGAAATACAAGGCTTATGCCTTGCGGTGCAAGGCAACTTCCTCTTACATTGGCGGCTTCCTCACTCCTCTGTTCTTGCAAGCAGGTGTGCCCATTCACGACTTCGCCCATGTACCAGCCAGAGCTTTCATTGATGAGGCATACATGAGGAATACCGACAGCTTGGGACGCACCCCACCTACCTCTTCATAGACAACGAAGACAAGACGAGAGTGTGCATCCTCCCAAACAAAGATGAAACCGAGCTGCTTGGTGTTGGGAACATCGAGTTCTTGCCCACGGAGGAAGAATGCTTTGCCCCTCTAGGAGGACCACCTGCTTCAGCGATTGCTCCTCGTCAAAGGTCCGAGTCTCCAGCCACGGAAGATGAGATGCCCGAAGCCTACACACTTCCCATGTTAGACTTTGAGCCGAGGACAAAAACTGAGAAGTTCCTAGCATCTGTTGTGGAGATGCAAAGGAAGATCAATAAGTGGCAAGGCAAGATGCTCAAGAAGCTTGGAAAGAAAGTCAAGGCACTTCAGGGAAGCTCACCTAAGAAAGCTGCAAGTCAAGAAGCGCAACAACCCAAGAAGAGAAGGCTCTCAACCGGTAGAGTTTGAAAATTATAGAAGATTATAGGATAAGGATTCGACTCTCATGTTTAGGAAAAGGTGAAAATGTATTAGATGATAAAAAGTTATCTACAATGAGAGGGGATACACTTGGTTTATATAGAACACATTCTAGGTCAGAAAGGGTTACGCACAAAGCCACTATTGCGTCCTCATTCTGCCTTGTACAAACCGTGTGTGACTCATCCCTTTACAGCTCATAACGGTAACAAAAGGATAAGGGAGGAGGTACAGCCGCTATAGGACAAAGTGTACGGTCACCTTATCCTTTAGCTTTTCTTATCCTCCTTTCCCTCTTCTTTCTAATACAAACTAACTTCCTTATTACTCAAGTAACTATATTTACTATGTAACTATTAATTAGTTACTAGTAAATACCTTCTTGATTAACACTCCCCCTCAAGTTTATACTACAATACTGATTGTGTATAAACTTGGCACTTGCAAGGATAACCTCATTAAAAACCTATGCTTGGAAAACCACGTGGGACAAAACCAAGCTTAGGGAAAAAGAGTATTATCCCTACAAGTTGGAGAGTCTCTCTCAAGGATGTGTTAGGTCTACAAGACCAAGCTTACCATGGATAAATTGGCAAACTTGGTTACTTGCTGCCTTGGTAAAGATGTCGGCCAATTGGTCCGAACTCTTAGTAAAACAAGGGAGAATTGTACCATCTTCGATCTTCTCTCTTGTCTTGTGGCAATCAGTCTCTATGTGCTTGGTCCTCTCATGAAACACTGGATTAGTGGCTATATGGATGGCAGCTTGGTTGTCGCAATGGAAGGTGATTGGTGTCTTCTGCTCTATCCCGAAGTCCTTAAGTAGAGCCTTCAGCCAAGTTAGCTCATTTGTGAGCTTCTTCATCGCCCTATACTCTGCTTCAGCACTCGAACAAGACACCACCTTCTGCTTCTTTGTCTTCCAAGTCACAAGATTTCCACCAATGAAGGTGCAAAAGCCGGTTGTAGACTGCCTTGTGTTGCGATCTCCATTGTAATCTGCATCACAGTATCCCACAATTTCCGTGCTTGAATTTCTTCCCATCCAAATGCCTTTGCCAGGACTCCCTTTGATATATCTCAGAATCCTTTCCACCAAGCTCCAATGGTATACCGTAGGTACTTGCATGTGTTGAGCCACCTGATTCACAGCAAAAGAAAGATCAGGCCGAGTATATGTTAAGTATATGAGCTTACCAACGAGTCTTCGGTACTGTTCCGGGCAATGATATGGAGTATCATCCTTCTCCCCCTTTCGATTGACCTTGTATCCTTGCTCTAGTGGTGTGTCCACCGGTTTAGCTCCAAGTTTTCCTGTAAGCTTTAGAAGATCAAGTGCATATTTCCTTTGTGAGAGAAATAGTCCCTCCTTGGATCTACACACTTCAATCCCTAAGAAATACTTCAAAACACCCAAATCTTTAATATCAAAGGCTGAGTGCAAAGAGGACTTAATGGCTTGAATACCCTCTTTGTTACTCCCTGAAATAATCAAATCATCCACATAGACCAACACTACTACTATGCCATGAATATCTTGCTTAGTAAATAGAGTGTGATCAGAATGTGACCTCTTGAAGCCATTAGCCAGTAGTGTAGAGCTTAACTTGTGATACCAAGCTCTTGGAGATTGTTTAAGCCCATAGATTGCTTTCCGAAGCCTTAAGACCTTTCCCGGAGCCACTATGTCTTCTAAACCCGGAGGAGGTGACATGTAGACTTCTTCTTCTAACTCCCCCTGAAGGAAAGCGTTCTTGACATCCATTTGCCACAACTCCCAATCCAAATTAACTGCTAAAGAGAGAACCACTTTCACTGTGTGTTGCTTAGCTACTGGAGCAAATGTTTCCCTATAGTCATCCCCATACGTTTGTGTAAACCCTCTTGCAACCAGCCTTGCCTTATATCTTTCTATTTCACCATCACTCTTGTACTTAATGGTGAATACCCACTTTGAGCTAACACACTTCTTTCCTTTTGGTAGTTCTTCTTCAACCCACGTTTGATTCCTGACCATAGCTTGAACCTCATCATCAACAGCATTAGTCCATTCCTTTCTTTCCTTGGCTTCCTCATAGCTTTGTGGAATAAGTTCTACATCCAGCTTGCTGATAAAGGCTTGATGTTCTTCCGGAAGAAGGTCAATCGAACAGGTAGCTTGAATTGGATGAGCGACAGCTTGGCAGTTGTAGTAAACTCTCGTATTCTTCCAGTTTGAAGGTGATTTCTTCTCTCTTGTACTCTTCCTTGGATTCTCCCGAGTGTAGACTGGATCTGATGTAGTTTGTGGAGCTTCATAGACATTGTCATCGCTTGAAGATTCAATAATCTCTCCTTCACTAGACTGTCCCGCCTCTGCCACTTCTTCACTAGACTTCTCTCCTCTATCACTTTCTTGGTGATCATCCAAAGGTTCCTGAAAAGCATCGTTCTCATCCTCTCTAACTTCATTCACGTCCTCATTTGGAGATGGTGGAGCTTCCTTCTCTGCCTGAGGGGAGCTTGCATTCCCTAAGTGTTCCAGAATTCGTCGGAGGCTTGAAGCTCTATCAGCGGTTGAGTAGGTAGGTAGGTCCTTCACACTCTCCCAACTCTTTTCCCCAAAGTAGGCCTTGTCTTCCAAAAACTTGACATCCCTTGACACATAATACCGGTTGGTGACTGGATCAAAGCACTTGTAGCCCTTCTGAGTTTTTGAGTATCCAATGAATACGCACTTGTTACTCTTAGGCTCCAGCTTGTTCTTTAAGTCACCTGGAACAAACACAAAACACAGACTACCAAACACCCTTAAATGGTCAATACTAGGATTTGAGTTATTTAGGATTTGGAAAGGAGATTTATCATCAAGGATACGAGTTGGTGTTCGGTTGATGAGATAGCAAGCTGTCATTACTGCATCGCCCCAAAACCGCTTAGGCATGTGTTTTTGAAATAGCATAGCTCTTGCCACCTCCATTAGGTGCCTATTCTTTCTCTCAGCAACACCATTTTGTTGGGGGTTATATGGGCAGCTGGTTTGATGAAGAATTCCACATTTCTCTAAGTGTTCTTTGAGCTTGTTGCTTGTATATTCACCTCCATTATCTGTTCTTAGAATCTTAATCTTTGCATCAAAGTAGTTAGTCACATAGTTTTGAAAGTTTATAAATGCATCATAAACTCTATCCTTAGATGGCATCAAGGTTACCCAAGTATACTTAGATTTCTCATCTATAAATGTGACAAAATACTTATGGTTATCTCTAGATGCACAAGGTGAAGACCAAACATCAGAATGCACAAGATCAAAACATTTTTCATAAATCGCACTAGACTTAGGAAAAACAGCTTTGCAATGTTTGCCTAATATGCATGCTTCACAATTTGCACAATCATAAGAAAAACCAGGCATTAATAAACTTAAAGCTCTAGAATGAGGGTGACCAAGTCTTTCATGCCATAAAACAACAGATGTCTTAACAGAGTTTGCAAAGATAGAAGAAACATTATTCTTAGAAACAGAATTTAAAGAGATGTCTTGGAACACATATAAGTCATCCTTGGTGCTTCCTTGCCCAAACACTTTTCCACTCTCAATATCCTGCAACTTAACATCATTAGGACTAAAAAATAGCTAAACAGTTTAAGTCCTTAGTAGTTTTCTTTACAGAAAGGAGATTAGAGGTGAACTTAGGCATATAAAAGGCACTTAGCTTCTTGTTAAACACATTAATATAACCTATACCTTCTATTGGCACATTATGGCCATTTGCAACCTTAACATTCCCTAAAGCCGGTTTAATGTTCTCTAACAACTTAGGATTACTAATCATATGGTGAGAAGCTCCTGAGTCTAATACTAATGAGTTTAAATCACTAGAATTAGAAGATAAGAGAGATATACCGCCTGGATGTAACTTAGATGCAATGGATTGAAGGAGGCTCTCTAGATCAGCTTTGTTCATCACAATGGTCTCCTGAGAGGTGGAAGCTGAGCTCTTGTCTTGTATAGCTTGTAATGCCTTCTCATGATGACCGAACTGCACTATAGCTCTTTCAGCATTTTCGGAGCCTTCACTTGCTTCTGCCACATTCGCCTTCATCTTGTCCTTCTTGAACTTATCTGGCTTCAAATGAGGGTGTAGGATCCAGCATTTGTCTTTGAGATGACCCTTTTTCTCACAATGCTCACAAACCCATGTCTTCTTGTCTCCATGTTTCGCCACTCCCACCTTGTTAGCCGTAGGTAGACTTGCATTCTTGTTGCCAAACAGCTCCTGATTGCCATACTCCTTTTGTATCTTAGCACAAACTTGCTCTAGGGTAGGGATCTTGTCTTCTCTCAAGATGTGTTGGATTACATCAGTATAGCCTTGATTCAGAGACAGTAGCAACCCAAACACACGATCTTGCTCTCTTCTTTCCTTGAGTGTCTTAGCATCAGTGGTAAAGGGTCTCAACATATCTAACTCAGCAACCAACGATCTATACCTTCCGAAATGGGTGTTGAAGTCACTCTCTTCTTGGCTCAGATTTCCGAGAGTTTCTTGATACCATAGACCCGAGTCAAGTTAGACTCATTGCCGAAGACACCTGTAAGAGTATCCCACAGCTCCTTAGCAGTCTCACAGTACGAATAGCCTTCTAGAATTGACGCCTCTAGTGAGCAGTGTAGAGCAGTCAGCACATTCAGATCATACTGCTTCCAAGTATCCTCATCCAGACCTCTATCAATTGCCTTTAGCTCTTCATAGGTGAACTCAATGTGTTTTGTGAGCTTCCTTCCTCCCAACACATTCAGAGTTGTTCGCTTCCACAACAGAAAGTTGTTCCCATTTAGAGTTACCGCAAATCTCAAGTCTTTGAAGGTGTCATTCATCTTGCCATCATACACCGTAACAGGCATAGGAGCTTGTTGAAGAGCAGCCATCACCACAGCTTAAGTATTTCGCCTATTGAACACCAAAACTAACACTTTCCAAGACCAAAGATTCAACTTTCGAACCTTCCTTACTCAAACCACAAGCCAAACCGCAACACTAATCTATCCACAACCTTTGCCTTAAACTGATTCCTCTAGACTAAACCTTTCAACCAGAGAGAGAGATAAAGCTCAAACCTTTACTTTTTCAGATCTGACTTGCTTCACCTTCTTAGCTCGGTTTGATGCTTCAGCTTAACCCACAAGAACCAGCTTCAACCCAGAATAGCTTTTGCCACGGATTAACTCACAAGAACTTCTCTCAAACACAAGAATCGAACAAGAAAACCAAGATTTAAGACTCAAGAATCACAAAACCGCTCTGATACCATGAAAATTATAGAAGATTATAGGATAAGGATTCGACTCTCATGTTTAGGAAAAGGTGAAAATGTATTAGATGATAAAAAGTTATCTACAATGAGAGGGGATACACTTGGTTTATATAGAACACATTCTAGGTCAGAAAGGGTTACGCACAAAGCCACTATTGCGTCCTCATTCTGCCTTGTACAAACCGTGTGTGACTCATCCCTTTACAGCTCATAACGGTAACAAAAGGATAAGGGAGGAGGTACAGCCGCTATAGGACAAAGTGTACGGTCACCTTATCCTTTAGCTTTTCTTATCCTCCTTTCCCTCTTCTTTCTAATACAAACTAACTTCCTTATTACTCAAGTAACTATATTTACTATGTAACTATTAATTAGTTACTAGTAAATACCTTCTTGATTAACAGAGTTGTCATCCGCGAGACCCAAGGAAGCACCATTCAGTCGGCGCGCCACTCTCTCCAAGAACCAGTCGACAAGGGCAAAGCAACAATCTCTAGCTCCTCTGGAACATCCTCAAGTTCCAGCCGAGACTAGACCAGAGGTAACAACCTTCTTCCATTGTACATAACCGCTCATATTTGCTTCTTTTTGCTTTGTGTTTTGATGCTCCTTCGAATGAGTTTGCCACCGGGACGGTGTCAAGCAAGTTTGGGGGAGTACATGTGTGATTTGACTTATGTTCTGTGATCTTATTTTCGTTTAGCATCCTTGAGTCTTTACTTCATGAAAAATTGGTAAAATTTTTAAAATTTTTTCAAAGATTCATGTAGTTGCATTCATCTTGTCAAAACATGTTAGGATTGAGTCTAGAGTTTCTCATAGCATCTAGGTTGTTTGCATTTTGTATAAGGGGTTAGAATTTCTTGAAAAGGTGTTTTTACTTATGAATTGTTTCAATGCCCCAGTTAGTAGTCCTCTAATGCTTTGTCTATGCTTTGAAAGTAAGTTCTTACCATGCTTGGATCACTTGTTAGGATTTTCGTGGCTTGAATTGAACTCTCATGATTTGAAACTTATCCTAATAAGTGAGAACCTTAATTTGAAATTCTAATTATCATCCTTATGCATTTGAAAATGAACACATGGATTTAAAATATTTAGGCTCTCTTCTTCCTTCTTACCACTCTTTGTGAGCCTAAGTAGAACTCCCTCCTTGAACCTTACCCTTCTTTGAAGCCAAATGTTCTTGTGTGACATCTTTGTGAGGTCTTCCTTTCGGTTTGAACTTGGCATAAAGTGTTAGGTTTAGGCGACATGATTTGGTTCCCATATGATTGCTAGCTTTGCATCTTAAAGTTAGGTATAGGATTAGGATAAGTTTGGGGGATCATTGGGGTTGTTTTCTTTTCTATTTGTTTTCGGTTTCAAACAGTTTGGTGTTTTTAAAGAAATAAATGGGTTTTAAGTGAAATGTTGTGTTTAAAAACTAAGTATGCTCTAATAAATTTCAGGAGGTAGCTCTCCCAATAAAAAAGAAAAGAAAAGAAAAAAAATATAAAATAAAAGAAAAAGAAATAAAAGAGCAGAAGTGCCAAAAAAAAAAAAAAAAAAGAAAATAATAAGAGAGCTACCAATAAGAAATACTCAAAGAGCAAAGTTATTTTCAAAACCTTTTCACTAGCCTTAAGAGTTTAAAAATATTTTTGTTTCGAATTGGGGATTGCTAAGTTTTGAGAAGAAAAAGGGTAGACTCTAAGTGGTGAGTGAGGATAAAAGTTTTTAAATTAGAGGGGTTTAGGATCCTTTGTTAGTTTACATGGGTAGATGAGAATGTAATCATGTATGCATCAATTGTCTTTACCTTTAGCATTATGCATAAGTTCAACAATTTTTGAGAGAAACACTTGTTCTAATTATAAACCCTTTTCAAATGAGATCATTCAATGCTCATAACCTTCACCCTTAGCCAAATGTGTTTTGCTTTAAAGTGCATAAGTTTGATTCATGGTTCTAATGTTAATGAATGTTAAGGGATGAGTTTCTTTGATTGTTAGGAATAGGAGAGTTATGATTTGAATTTTTTTGTGTGATGAATATGGCTAAGTTCTTTGGAGTATGAGTATAAGCATTGCATTTTAGAACTGTTAACTGGGACATTGAGATTGATTCATTTGAAAGGCACCTTTGCAAGAAGTTTAAACCCCCATTCGTTTTTCTGAAAACCTCTCTTCCTTACTTATTTTCTGTTGCTTGAGGGCAAGCAAGAAGTAAGTTTGGGGCAGTTGATATTACTGCATATTGCATACATTTTGCATACTCATTAGTTAGCTTTTCAAGCATTTGTATCACATTCTAGGTTAGATTGCATCACTTAGAGTCCTAAAGCATTCTTGCACCAGCATACGCATGTTCCTTGCATTTTGCATCACATTCAGGTTGTTTCTTGCTGCTTTGGAGTCGTGGAGGTTCGTGGACATGTTGAGGCTGATGTAGCAGTTCGTGGGAGATCAGATATTTGCTAAGGATCAGAGATCGAGGAGCAGATCGAGCATGGCCATTTTGGGAAGGCGGGGATGTCCTTTTCCCACACAACTTTCAATCCTTATCTTTTTCTGCATGTTTTTTCTCTGGTTTTGAGAAGAACACCATTGTCGAACTTGAGTTTTTCTTAATTTTTGTAATCGAACCATTTTCATCTTAATCCAGTTTTCTTTTCATGTTCTTCGTTTCCTTTTACAAGCTTTGCTTGATTTACTTTATGTGTAGTGAGTAGTTTACTTGGGTTCGGGGTTGAGAGGATTACGG
Source organism: Thlaspi arvense (assembly GCA_911865555.2). Classification (NCBI taxonomy): domain Eukaryota; kingdom Viridiplantae; phylum Streptophyta; class Magnoliopsida; order Brassicales; family Brassicaceae; genus Thlaspi; species Thlaspi arvense. The sequence goes on from OU466860.2 coordinate 28,470,845, forward strand.
GGTCTAAAGGGTTTCGATCTTGGGGTTTTTCTAAGCGTTTTCAACGGCTATCTCTTCTAGGGTGTTGAGATCTCAATGCTTGAAGCCTCTCACTCCAAGAGCTTCATGATCCGAGAGGTTCCTTACCTTGACAGGATTCAGGAGCCTCGGAAGATCACACCCTAGAGACTAGTTACCCCTTCCCAAAAGCCATGGAAGTTTGGGGGACTAGTTAAGTCATTCATTTGAAATCTGCTTTCCATTCCCTTCGACCTCTCTTTCCACCAAAAGCCATGGGTTTGGAGGAGAGGATGAAGGAGTGATCTATACCGAAAGCCAAGGATATATCTTGCTTAGTTTTCAAGGCTTATAGATCCTCACAAAGTGAGTCGATTTAAAGTTTTCAACCCAAGGTCGAACCTTTGAAACCCCTGACCATGAATCTCAACCCTAGGCCCTTTTTTTTAGCATCTTTACATCTTGTCTCGTCATTCGCTTGATCTTTGATAGCATCCTGGTCGTTAGTTTTACTGCTCTTGCATTTTTAGATGAGATCGATTGTTATTGCTTGATTTAGTGGTCGATCCACTAGTCGAATTTTAGTAATTCGAAGCTTGGTCTTTAATTATTCTTTTTGTTCCTCGTGGTAGTTTCTTCATTCCTAGTATTTTTAAAATAGGTTGCATTCTATTTAAGTTGCTGCATTTAGTTTTTAGGGATTTTCTCATAACTCATCTCGTTTCGCTTGGATTTGCATTAGTCCTTGTATTCTCTTTGCATTCTCTATCATCCTAGGCATGGATTGACTCTCTATTGCTTGCTGTACAACAACATGTCTTGCATTTGAGTTTGATAACCTCATTGCATTTTCACCCTTGCTAAGAAAGTGTTTATCATCTTCCCATGTACACTAACAATGATCCTAAAACCCCTCTCATTTCTTTTCTTTTTACTCACTCACCCTCCCAGTTACTACCCTTATCACCAAAGCGATTCGCTTAGCAAAAACCCAAGTTAAAACAGAAAACATCCTTACTCTTTAGGCTAGTGAAAAGGCTGAAAACAATTTTTTCTTATTAGTAGCTCTCTTATTTTCTTATTAGTAGCTCTCTTCTTTTCTTTTCTCTTATTTTTTTGATCCACTTTAGATCCTTATCTTTAAATATTTCTTATTAGTAGCTCTCTTATTTTTTTCTTTTTATTTTTATTTGGCACTTAGGCTCTGTTATTCCTTTTTCTTTTCTTTTTCTCTCTTTTTTATTTTATTATGGGAGAGTTACCTCCTGAAATTTATTAGAGCATACTTAGTTTTTAAACACAACATTTTACTTAAAACCGATTTCTTTCTTTAAAACACCAAGTTCTTTGAAACCGAGAACAAATAGAAAAGAAAACAACCCCAATGATCCCCCAAACTTATCCTAAGCCTATACCTAGCTTCAAAATGCAAACCTAGCAATCATATGAAAACCAAATCATGCCGCCTAAACCTAACACTTTATGCCAAGTTCAAACCGAAAGGAAGGCCTCACAAAGATGTCACACAAGAACATTTGGCTTCAAATAAGGGTAAGGTTCAAGGAGGGAGTTCTACTTAGGCTCTCAAAGAGTGGTAAAAAGGAAGAAGAGAGCCTAAATATTTTAAAATCATGTGTTCATTTTCAAATGCATAAGGATGATAATTAGAATTTCAAATTAAGGTTCTCACTTATTAGGACAAGTTTCAAATCATGAGAGTTCAATTCAAGCCACGAAAATCCTAACAAGTGATCCAAGCATGGTAAGAACTTACTTTCAAAGCATAGACAAAGCATTAGAGAACTACTAACTAGGGCATTGAAACAATTCTTAAGTAAAAACACCTTTTTAAGAAACTCTAACCCCTTATGCAAAATGCGAACAACCGAGATGCTATGAGAAACTCTAGACTCAATCCTAACATGTTTTGACAAGATGAATGCAACTACATGAATCTTTGAAAAAATTTTAAAAATTTTATCAATTTTTCATGAACTAAAGACTCAAGGATGCTAAAGGAAAATAAGATCACAGAACACAAGTCAAATCACACATGTGATTTTGCATCACAATCAGGTTGTTTTCGGCTAGTTTGGAGTCTTGGAGGGTTCATGGACGTGCTGAGGCTCGTGAAAAGGTTTGTGGACACTTGGAGAAATCAGGATTGCACGCTAAGGACCTGAGATCGAGCAGCAGATCGAGCAAGGCAGGTCGATATATATGAGATCGACCAGAAGATCGAGCATGGAGATCGATTTGGAGTACGGACGTAGACGACGCCATGCAGATCGAGGACCGGATCGAGCTTCCAACCCGATCAGCACAAGATCGAGTCGGGGATCGTTTTAGGCGATTCGCCATTGTTAGACTTTGAGCTTTTTCTTGTTTTGCTTTTTGAATATTGAATCGTTTAAGTTAAATCAATCGCCTTTCATGTTTAGTTCTTCGTTTATTGCATTTTGTACGATTTATTTCATGAGTCGCGAGTAGTTTGATTGGGTTTTGGGGTTGAGAGGATTCAAGGGGTCGAAAAGGTTTTCAAGTTTGGTGTTTTCTTGTTCTTAAAGGCTTTCTCTTCTAGGATGTCGAGTTCTTAAGGCTTAAAGAGTCTCACGCCAAGATCTTTATGATCAGAGAGAGCTCTCACCTTGAAAGGATCCAAAGATCTCTAAAAATCGCATCCTAGAGACTAGTTACCCTTTCCCAAACGCCATGGTAGTTTAGGGGACTAGTTAGGCCGCGTGTTTGAAATCTGTTTTCCTTGCCCTTCAATCTCTTCTTCCGCCAAACGCCATGGGTCTGGAGGAGAGAATGAAGGAGTGATCAATACCACACGCCATGGATGGATCTTGTTTAGTTTTCAAGGCTTAGGGAACCTCACAAAGTGAGTAGATCTAAAGTTTTCAAACCAAGCTTAAACCTTTGAAACCCCTGAACATGAATCTCAACCCTGGACCCTCCTTTTAGTATTTCTTAGTCTCTGTTTATCATTCGCTTGTTGCTTGCTTGCACCCTGGTCATTAGATTTACTTTCGCTTAAACTGCTTTTTAGATCGATTGTTTTTGCTCGATCTAGTGGTCGATCCCGTGGTCGATTCACTAGTCAAATTTTAGTAATTAGTAGCTTTGCATTTTAATCATTCTGTCTTTTCCTCGTGGTAGCTAGCTCGTTCCTGGTATTTTTAAAATAGTTTTGCCCTGCATTTAATCATTGCAGCTAGTTTTTAGGAATTTCACAAAACTGTCCATCATTTGCTTAGTTTTACAAGATCCTTGCATTCTCACCGATCTTTCTAGCTCCTAGGATTGGATTAATACTCTCTTGCATACTTTACTACAACTAAGTGTTGCATTTGAGCTTTGATACATCGTTGCATACACACTGCAAAAATCTAGCTATCAATTCTACAATCCTTGAAACGGGTAAAGCCAAGCTTCTTTGCCACGGAATGAGGCATCAGATTTATGCTAGCTCCGATATCACAAAGGCAACTCTTGAACTCCAAAGGACCTAAAGCGCAAGGTATAGTGAAGCTTCCAGGGTCTCCCAACTTCTTAGGGACTATCTCCTTGTGTATCACAGAACTACACTCCTCACTAAGAACAACCACTTCCTTGCTTTCCTTATTCTTCTTCACGAGAGTGTCTTTGAAGAATTTGGCGCATTTAGGCATCATTGCAAGGCAGTCCACGAGAGGTAGCTTGATCTCTATGTCCTTAAGGTGCTTCTCAAACAAGACTCTATGCTTCTCTATGAGTTGCTTCTTGAAACGGCTAGGAAAAGGTAGCTTAGGTACACACAGTGGAGGCATATAAGCATCCTTCTCCTTAGTCATTTTCTCCGCTTTCTTCTCAACAACCTCTTTCTCACCTCTTCTTGGTCCTTGAATCCAAACATTGTCAAAGTTGATCTCATCATCATCAGCTGAAAGCTTACCCTCCTCCTCTTGAATCACAACGTCCTCGTTGATCTTGGAAGTAACCTTAGGTGCAAGCTCTTTTCCACTTCTCAATGTGATGGCGTTGGCATATTCCTTGGGATTTTGCTCACACTTGCTCGGTAAGCTATTCTGAACACTTGAGCTTGCCTTTCCCTTCTCAAGTTGCTTTATCTTATTATTCAAGGTTGTAATCAGAGTAGAGAAATCCGTGAGAGACGAGTCTAAGCGAGTGTTTATCTCGGCAAACTTCTGGTTTGTAGAGGCTTGCCCTTGAATCAATTGTTGAAACATAGCTTGGACAGGATCGAATTGTTGTTGCATCGGTTGTTGTTGCTGAGGTACAAAGCCCAGAGGGTACATTGGTGTATAACCCTTGTTTCCTTGCTGTTGGCCTTGGAAGTTGTTCTGCCCTTGCCCATGGAAGCCACCACTCGGCTGAAAACCTTTGTTGTATGGTACAAAAGGCTTTGCTTGCTGAGCAGGGTACACTTGATCCTTAGGGTTCGCGACATTGGTGCTACAGTATGAGATATTGTTGTTCTGGTTGTAGCCTTGTGAATATCCTTGAGGTTTGTAGTTGTTCTGTCATGCCACCCAATTGGCTTCTTCCTGGTTTAGCTCAAGCTCCTCCACGGTTTCATCCGCTTCACCAACAAAGTGAGCATGCTTCTAGTTAGCTAACACCAGCTTGTCAATCTTCTCATGCAAGGATTTCAACTCTTTCTTGTGAGACTCTAGCTCAGAGCCTCTCGGTGCACGATCATAATCTTCAGCATAGTTGTCGTCGCTCAATGCCAAGTTCTAAATTAGCTCCATGCCCTCTTCTACCTCTTGACCAAGGAAGTTCCCTTTACTAGCTGTGTCAAGCAACAAGCGAATCTTTGGTGAAGCTCCGCGGTAGATGGTGCTGAGTAAGGTCTCTTCACTGAAGCCGTGATGGGGATACTGGATTGTGTAATCTTTAAACCACTCCATGGCTTCATTGAACGTCTCATTGTTCCTTTGAGTGAAGCTGCTGATTTCGCTTCTCAATCGTGCTGTTCTGGTGCTAGAGAAGAATTTTGAGAGAAACGCCTTTTTACACTCGGCCCATGAGGTGATGGTGCCTTGAGGAAGTGTTTTCTCCCAATGTCTCGCCTTGTCTCCAAGAGAAAATGGAAAGAGACGCAGCTTGAAAGCATCTTCGGATATGCCGTTTATCTTGATCATCCCACATACTTGTTCGAAGTTATCAAGGTGTTCCAAGGGATCTTCCATTGCTAGCCCATGAAACTTATTGTTTTGCACCATTGATATGAAACCCGGAGCTGTTGTTCTGTACAGGAGGAGGAGTGATCCCAAACCTATTATGGTGACTGTTGGGAGCATCTCCGGCTCATATAATCCTTGGGGGTCTAGCCATGTGTTGGGGGTTTCCATTGCCCCTTCCCAATGCACCATGAGCTGGAGGAGGTCCCTCTGGATACTCGTGCTCAGCCATCGCTTCAAAATCAACCAAACTGTGCTGATAAATCTCCTCAAAAGCTCTAGCTTGCTCTCGTACTCTTCTTTGCCGTGAATGACCAAGTTGATGAATGTTGTCCAAGGGTTGAAGTAGATTGTTGTCTCCCCTTGAACGAAGATTCATGTACCAGAAAGACACACGTTTGAGAGTAGAGAAATTAGTAACCGAAACAAAGGAAATGCTTAGTCTTTACTAAACCCCAAATCTCAATGCTTTCTAAACACTCCTAAGATGGCAACCGCGCCATTTGATAGCTAGGCTTTTACAGTGTGTATGCAATGATGTATCAAAGCTCAAAGGCAACAATAAGTTGTAGTAAAGTATGCAAGTGAGTGTCAATCCAATCCTAGGAGGTAGAAAGTGCAATGAGAATGCAAGGATCTTGTAAAACTAAGCAAATGATGGACAGTTTTGTGAAATTCCTAAAAACTAGATGCAATGATTAAATGCAGGGCAAAACTATTTTAAAAATACCAGGAACGAGCTAGCTACCACAAGGAAAAGACAGAATGATTAAAATACAAAGCTACAAATTACTAAAATTCGACTAGTAGATCGACCACTAGATCGAGCAAAAGCAATCGATCTAAAAGGCAGTTTAAGCGAAAGCGAATGTAATGACCAGGGTGCAAGCAAACAACAAGCGAATGATCAACAGAGACTAAGAAATACTAAAAGGAGGGGCCTGGGTTGAGATTCATGTTCAAGGATTTCAAAGGTTTAGGTTTGGTTTGAAAACTTTAGATCTACTCACTTTGTGAGGTTCCCTAAGCCTTGAAAACAAAACAAGATTCATCCATGACGTGTGGTATGGATCACTCCTTCATTCTCTCCTCCAGACCTATGGCGTTTGGCGGAAAAAGAGATTGAAGGGCAAGGAAATCAGATTTCAAACACGCAGATTAACTAGTCCCCTAAACTATCATGGCGTTTGGGAAAGGGTAACTAGTCTCTACGATGCGATTTTCAGAGATCTATGGATCCTGTCAAGGTAAGAGCTCTCTATGATCATAAAGATCTTGGCGTGAGACTCTTTAAGCCTTAAGAACTCGACATCCTAGAAGAGAAAGCCATGAAGAACAAGAAAATACCAAACTTGAAAACCTTTTCGACCCCTTAGAATCCTCTCAACCCCAAAACCCAATGAAACTACTCGCGAGTCATGAAATAAACCGTACAAAATGCAATAAACGAAGAACTAAACATGAAAGACGATTGATTTAAGTTAAACGATCCAATATTCAAAAGTAAAACAAGAAAAAGCTCCAAGTCTAACAATGGCGAATCGCCTAAAACGAGAGAGAAGATCAAAAAGTAGTCGACAAAACGGGATCATGAAAGGGATCGTTGGTCTTTTCCTAAAATGGCCTAACCGCAAATGGTCCCCCCCCCCTTTGCTACGGTCCAAAAAAGGCTGGACGGATAAGGTTGGTCTGGGATCGATCACGAAGCTCGATCTGGCAATCGATCATGTCCTGAATCGAGCGGCTCTTGATCGATCTCCGAGTCGATCTTGTGCTGATCGGGTTGGAAGCTCGATCCGGTCCTCGATCTGCGTGGTGTCGTCTACGTCCGTACTCCAAATCGATCTCCATGCTCGATTTTCTGGTCGATCTCATCTAGATCGACCTGCCTTGCTAGATCTGCTACTCGATCTCAGGTCCTTAGCGTGCAATTCTGATTTCTCCAAGAGTCCACGAACCTCCTCACGAGCCTCAGCACGTCCACGAACCCTCTAAAACTCCAAAGGAGCCGAAAACAACCTGATTGTGATGCAAATGCAGGAAACATGCAAATGCTGGTGCAAAAACACTCTAGGACCTAAAGTGATGCAAACTAACCTAATATGCAATGTAAATGCATGAGAAACTAAACTATTTGCATGCAAAATGCATGGAACATGCAGTTATATCACTCTACCTTCACACTTGTGTCTTTCAGGTACATGAATCTACGCTCCAGGGGTGACAACGACTTACTCATGCCCTTCGACAATATTCACCAGCTTGGACACGCATGATCAAGAAGAGTTAGAGAGCAAGCTAGATCCTTTGAGGAGATTGTTCAGCAAGGTTCAGTGGATTTTGAAGTAATGACTGAGCACGAACATCTAGAGGGACCTCCTCCAGCTCATGAGGCAGTGGGAAGGGGTAATGGAAACCCCCACCACGCGGCTAGACCCCCACGGATCATTGGAGCGGGAGATGCTCCTAACACTCACAATAATAGGATTGGGATCACTCCTCCTCCAGTGCAAAACAATAATTTCGAGATAAAGTCAGGATTTGTTCAGATGGTGCAAAACAACAAGTTTCATGGGTTAGCTCTGGAGGACCCATTGGTGCATCTAGACAACTTTGAGCAGCTTTGTGGAATGCTCAAGATAAATGGCATCTCGAAAGACTGCTTCAAGCTGCGCTTGTTTCCCTTTTCCTTAGGAGACAAGGCACGGCATTGGGAGAAGACTCTTCCCCAAGGCACTATACCTTCTTTGGCCGATTGTAAGAAAGCTTTCCTCTCAAAGTTTTTCTCAAGCTCTCGGACAGCAAGATTGAGGAGCGAGATAAGTGGTTTCACTCAGCGTCATCATGAGTCCTTCAATGAGGCTATTGAGCGCTTTAAGGATTACACAATCGCTTGCCCTCACCATGGTTTCAGCGAAGAGACCCTCTTGAGTACTATTTACCGCGGAGCACTTCCAAAGATCAGACTACTAGTTAACACGGCAAGCAAAGGGAACTTTCTTGGTCAAGAGGTTGAGGAAGGTATGGAGCTCATAGAGAATTAGTTATATCTTTGCGATTCATGTTCAAGACGGTTTTAATTCATTCCTGATTGCATGCATTCTACACTCTCAGATTCAACCTGCGAACTGTCCTGACTTAGCGCCTTTAGCCTTCTGAACTTTAAGAACAAGCATAAAAACGCCCTCTTGCATTTATTCTACTGTTTTGCATTACATTCATTATTTATCGCTTAGCTTAATCTGAATCTATAATCGCTAGTGTGGTTTACATACTCCCTTGGGATTCGATAACCCCTTGTACTACAACTGCTTTTGCTGTGCACTTGCAGTAGTTTTATTTGGGTAAAACCTGACCCTATCAAGTTTTTGGCGCCGTTGCCGGGGAGTAATAGCTGCCTATCGATTTTTAGTATTAGGATTTTCTCTAAGTTTTTATTTCTTTACTGATTTTCAGCTACTTTTCTTTGTTCCTGTTTCAGGTGTATGCCTAATCGCAGAACCAGAAGCAACAAAGAGAAGGAGCTTGTGACTTTGAGCATCGACGAGCTTGCTAGGTTGGAGAGAACTAACAGGAAAGCTAAGAAGCAATCTGCAATGGTCGCTCCACTGATCTTGGTTGAAGATGCAGAAGGTCACTTGGTTGACAGGGAAGGAAACAGGAGGAACGAAGAGGGACAGAGAATTGATCAAGAGGGGAATGTCATTGTTGAACAGCAGGTTCAGCAAGTGGCTGAGAACGTGGGAGTCCCTGCTGCTGTCAATAACGCTGCTGGGCATTTTGTTCAGAGGACTCTAGGTGATTACAACAGACCTGATCAGTTATATGCCAACAGAGCTGCAATCCGACCTCCTGCCTTCCAGAGGAACGATTTTGAGGTTAAACCAGTCTACTATCAGCTGGTTGGTCAGCATTCCTTCCATGGTTTACCTCATGAGCATCCTATGGATCACATAGAGAGGTTTGAGGATTTAGCTTCCAGTGTCAAAGTTAATGGAGTCAGCAATGATTTCCTGTTCTGCAAGCTTTTTCCTTACTCTCTTGAAGGAGAAGCTGCATATTGACTGAAGCAACTGGAACCTGCTTCATTAACTACTTGGGAGGACACCAAGAATGCCTTTCTGAACAATTTCTATGATGATGCCAGATCAGAAGACATGAGGACGAAAATTGCATCATTTACACAAGGACCTACTGAAGCTTTCAAGGCTTCTTGGATCAGGTTCAAGTCTTATCAAAGGGACTGCCCTCATCATGGTTTCAATCAAGTGCAACTGCTTGGTATCTTCTTCAGAGGCATTGACTGGAAATATCAGATGGCGCTGGATGCAGCAAGTGCAGGAAACTTCAACACCAACAGACCAGAAGAAGCTGTAAGATTGATTGAAAACTTGGCCTGCAGTAACAGCACTAAGAATGCAGATTTTCAGAGAAAGCAGCAGGCTGGTTTGAATGATGGAAACCAAATAGCTGAAGTTAAGGCTAAGTTGGACAGCATGCACAGCCTTTTGGTGGGAAAGAAGTCAGTCCAATTCGCTGCAGAAGTGGAGAGTTTCGAAAATCCTGAAGAATTTGAGCAGAAAGATGTTAATTTCATCAATGGAGGGGGTTTTCAGAGCCAAAGGTTTGGAAATCAGCAATGGAACAGAGGCTACAACATCAATAATCAGCAGAGTACCTTTACAGGAGGACAGAGCAAGCCTGGTTACACTCTTAAGACCTTGTTCCAGAAGACTGAAGTTGAGAAACCTTACCAAAACAGCAGGAATTATGGTTCTTCTTCCTACCAAACTGCACCTCCACAAGACAATAAAATGGAAGCTATGCTGGAGCAGGTACTTGAAGGACAACAGAAGATGACAGTAAACTTCAATGGCAAGCTAGATTCGCTGTATCAAGACCTGAATGGAAAAATTGAGAGTCTGAACTCTCACATGAAGAAGCTTGATGTGCAGGTTGCTCAAACTGCAGGAGCTGTTCAAAGGCAAGAGGGATTCCTTCCTGGAAGGACTGATATCAATCCCAAGCATCAGGTTAATGCCATCACAGTCAGGAATGAAAAGGAGCTTAAAACAGTGCAGAAAAAGAGGTTGAGTGCAGAACAGATCGTGCAACTCATGGAGTCTGAAGATGAAATTTTTTCTGTCTCAGAGGTGAGTGATGAGCGTCACCAAGGAGGAGTGACGCTCGTCACCAACATAGAAGAGAATCGGGGGTTGTCACAGGTGAGTGACGAGCGTCACCCCCCTGGTGACGGTCGTCACCCACCCCAGAATGAAGCTGCTTCGCCTGTAACTGCAAATTATGACCAGGAACGTGTCTATAAACGCAAAACACCATTCCCCAAGCATCCTAGGAAGTCTAAACAGGAGATAGAAGAAGCCAGATGTAAAGCTATGATAGACAAGCTGATGCTTGAGATCCCTCTTGTTGATGCAGTCAAGCTTTCACCAGCTCTAAGAAGGTATGTTAAGAGAATGGTTGTGAATGGTGTAAGTCCTGAGGAAGGAGCATTGCTTACCAGAGACATCAGTGCAATTCTTTTAGGCACAGTTCCAAAGAAGAAGAAGAAGGTGACTGTTTCTGAACAAGTCAATACCATCACTCAAAGCAGAGTTCCAGAGAAGCTATCTGATCCAGGGACCTTTGTGCTTGATTGCTCAATATCTGCAGGACGTTTTCCCCACTCTCTATGTGATCTAGGGTCAAGTATTAACTTGATGCCTTTCTCTGTTGCTGCTAGACTTGGAATGACTGATTTCAAGCCAGCTGGGATCTCTCTCATCCTAGCAGATCGATCCATAAGGACCCTAGAAGGCATGTTAGAGAATGTTCATGTTAACATTGAAGGCTGCATAATTCCTACAGATTTTGTGGTTCTGAAATATGTTGAAACATTGAAGGCTGCATAATTCCTACAGATTTTGTGGTTCTGAAATATGTTGAAGAACCTAAAGATCCTCTTATTCTCGGAAGACCATTCTTGGCTACTGCTGGAGCCATCATTGATGTGAGAAAGGGGAACATTGAGCTTGATCTTGGTGATGTTGTCATGAACTTTGACATGGATAAGTTAAGAGGTAGTTCTACCATTGATGGTCAGGCCTTTTCTGTAAGAACTTCTAGAGATGAAGAGACTGTCATGGAGCATTCAGAAGACACTATTTCTGAGTGTGTCAATGAATCAGATATAAATGGGCAAGTGAGCAAGATGGCTGTTGAAGAGCTAATATCTGAAACTTCTGCAGAAGCTGTTGGGTTTGAGGATTGCAGTGAGGATCATATCTTCATGACTGGGCTTGAAAAAGAGGTTCTAATGAATGCCAAGTTGCTGGAGGAAGACGTGTATGTAATGGAAGCAACACTTGCGGAGCTGAATTGCAGGAAAACTGCAGAAACTCGAACTGCAGAGTCAGTGACGAGCGTCACTGACCTGGTGACGCTCGTCACCAACCTGGACACAAAGGAGAGACGTGATATTTGCTCTACAAGTCCATCATATGTTGCCAATCCGAAAATTCAACAGTCCACAACCCAGAAACCTGCAACTAAGCAAAGAAAGTTTGGTGTTTCTTTTGATGATTCTGCAGGAAAACGAAATGTCCCACCCACAGTCACGACCCACTCTGCTGATGTTCCTCACTTCCTTGGAAGTGTTCATACATCTACTGCTTACAAACCACCATGGATGAGGAGACATTCTTCTCCAAGGCATTCAATGCCACCTTCTGTTCCACCAGCTGTCTGAGCAGCATTCAAAGTCGAGCTAATGACTTTAAACAAGCGCTTAGTGGGAGGCAACCCACTGGTAAGTTTTCTTTTTCATATATTAGTTTAGTTTTCTATTACATAGCTAAAAAAAAAACCCAAAAAACACAAAAAAATCGAAAAAAAAAAAAAAAAAAAGTCACTTTGTTCAGTTTGCTTGGATGATATCTTGTGAACTTGTTGGACCATGGATTATGCTTTGTTTGGATGTTTTGATGTGTGTTTTGAGTGCTCTTACAGTTTGACTTCGGACTACACATGATGGCATAGCATTTAAACATCCAACATGACGATTTCTGAAGTTTCAGAGTAGTGACGCTCGTCACCAATATGGTGACGCTCGTCACCAGCTCCTTCGCGAGGTACCACTTTTCCACCTTGGTTTTACACGTTCTCATGCTTCATTTTGACCAACTCTTGGCTTAATAACACTGGGGACAGTGTTGTTTAAGTCTGGGGGAGGTGGTTACTGACGTTGTGTGCTTTGTGTCATGTTTATAGAGTCTTAAAGTTGAGTCAAAAACCTGTTTTTCTAGAGTCAAAATTTTTGAAACTGTTAGTTTTTCTTGGAACTAACCATATGACGTTTTTGCTGATAAGAACCATTGCCACAGTAGTTGATTACAAGTCTCACTAAGTTGAAAGTCATAGGTAGATCAGTCTAGCAATGAAGGTTTAGGTTCTTAGAGAATCTGAAAATTTGCTGTTAGCTCCACCTTAATGAACTTTAAATTTCTTGTCTTGGTGATTGATTCTTATTGATCTTGATTCTCTCTTTAAGCACTGACAATAAGGTTAAGATACAGTCTCTCTTTGATCTTCCCTGATGTAGTTTTAAAAGTTTAAGTTCAAAGAATGGTGCATTCATGACCCTGTCTCCTCATAAGGAACAACAGTAGTGAACACACTCAAGAACCTGTCTCCTCACAAGGAACACAAGTATTGAGTAGCACCATATCTTAGACTGAAAAAGTTGAGAAAAAGAAGTGAAAAATCGAAAATATCCTAAAGAAAAAGATTAAGGGAAGAGAAAATAGGAGAGCTGTGTTGAGATTGATTTGTTCAGTTGTTAGGAAGGGAAAAGAATCTGTAAAGTGATTAAGATGATAGAGCTTTGATGAGACTTCACACTTAGATAAAAATAAGGAGTTAACAGTAGAAATTTCGGATTTCTTGAAGGGATTTGGACTGGACTTGAGAGATTTGCTAAGCTTGTGATGATTAGGCTGAAATTTGATCTTGTGTTGACTATGTGGTATGTGGATTCGAAAGCTCTAACTAGTATGGTGTTCCTGATGACTGACTGACTGTTTCTTGTTTTCAAACCTCGACCTTATTCTTTTTCTGATGTTTGCTTGAGGGCAAGCAAAAGCTAAGTCTGGGGGAGTTGATATATCATGGTTTTTATGGTTTTTAACCATGATATAAGTCCTTTTTATTGAGTCTTTTTGGTCTTTTTAGAGTCCTAGAAGAGTCTTTGCAGGTTATAGCATGTCTGGAGCATAATTGGAGATTTTGGAACCTTTTGGAGCATTCTGAGTTGAAGCCACGAAGTACCTAGTTCGAAGAAGAAAGTATGCCATATGGTGACGCTCGTCACCAAGCTGGTGACGCTCGTCACCCACCAAGGAAGGAGGTCGTGGCCTGTTTTTAAAAGATTGGGAAGAAATTGCAGTTTTGGCCCAGAAGTTCCAGTATTTACAAAAAGACCCCATATCGTGTTTTAGCTTGTATATTAGCTTTGTTCATGTTAACATTGAAGGCTGCATAATTCCTACAGATTTTGTGGTTCTGAAATATGTTGAAGAACCTAAAGATCCTCTTATTCTCGGAAGACCATTCTTGGCTACTGCTGGAGCCATCATTGATGTGAGAAAGGGGAACATTGAGCTTGATCTTGGTGATGTTGTCATGAACTTTGACATGGATAAGTTAAGAGGTAGTTCTACCATTGATGGTCAGACCTTTTCTGTAAGAACTTCTAGAGATGAAGAGACTGTCATGGAGCATTCAGAAGACACTATTTCTGAGTGTGTCAATGAATCAGATATAAGTGGGCAAGTGAGCAAGATGGCTGTTGAAGAGCTAATATCTGAAACTTCTGCAGAAGCTGTTGGGTTTGAGGATTGCAGTGAGGATCATATCTTCATGACTGGGCTTGAAAAAGAGGTTCTAATGAATGCCAAGTTGCTGGAGGAAGACGTGTATGTAATGGAAGCAACACTTGCAGAGCTGAATTGCAGGAAAACTGCAGAAACTCGAACTGCAGAGTCAGTGACGAGCGTCACTGACCTGGTGACGCTCGTCACCAACCTGGACACAAAGGAGAGACGTGATATTTGCTCTACAAGTCCATCATATGTTGCCAATCCGAAAATTCAACAGTCCACAACCCAGAAACCTGCAACTAAGCAAAGAAAGCTTGGTGTTTCTTTTGATGATTCTGCAGGAAAACGAAATGTCCCACCCACAGTCACGACCCACTCTGCTGATGTTCCTCACTTCCTTGGAAGTGTTCATACATCTACTGCTTACAAACCACCATGGATGAGGAGACATTCTTCTCCAAGGCATTCAATGCCACCTTCTGTTCCACCAGCTGTCTGAGCAGCATTCAAAGTCGAGCTAATGACTTTAAACAAGCGCTTAGTGGGAGGCAACCCACTGGTAAGTTTTCTTTTTCATATATTAGTTTAGTTTTCTATTACATAGCTAAAAAAAAAAACCCAAAAAACCCAAAAAAAAAAAAAAAAAAAAAAAAAAAAAAAAAAGTCACTTTGTTCAGTTTGCTTGGATGATATCTTGTGAACTTGCTGGACCATGGATTATGCTTTGTTTGGATGTTTTGATGTGTGTTTTGAGTGCTCTTACAGTTTGACTTCGGACTACACATGATGGCATAGCATTTAAACATCCAACATGACGATTTCTGAAGTTTCAGAGTAGTGACGCTCGTCACCAATATGGTGACGCTCGTCACCAGCTCCTTCGCGAGGTACCACCACTTTCCACCTTGGTTTTACACGTTCTCATGCTTCATTTTGACCAACTCTTGGCTTAATAACACTGGGGACAGTGTTGTTTAAGTCTGGGGGAGGTGGTTACTGACGTTGTGTGCTTTGTGTCATGTTTATAGAGTCTTAAAGTTGAGTCAAAAACCTGTTTTTCTAGAGTCAAAATTTTTGAAACTGTTAGTTTTTCTTGGAACTAACCATATGACGTTTTTGCTGATAAGAACCATTGCCACAGTAGTTGACTACAAGTCTCACTAAGTTGAAAGTCATAGGTAGATCAGTCTAGCAATGAAGGTTTAGGTTCTTAGAGAATCTGAAAATTTGCTGTTAGCTCCACCTTAATGAACTTTAAATTTCTTGTCTTGGTGATTGATTCTTATTGATCTTGATTCTCTCTTTAAGCACTGACAATAAGGTTAAGATACAGTCTCTCTTTGATCTTCCCTGATGTAGTTTTAAAAGTTTAAGTTCAAAGAATGGTGCATTCATGCCTGTCTCCTCACAAGGAACAACAGTAGTGAACACACTCAAGAACCTGTCTCCTCACAAGGAACACAAGTATTGAGTAGCACCATATCTTAGACTGAAAAAGTTGAGAAAAAGAAGTGAAAAATCGAAAATATCCTAAAGAAAAAGATTAAGGGAAGAGAAAATAGGAGAGCTGTGTTGAGATTGATTTGTTCAGTTGTTAGGAAGGGAAAAGAATCTGTAAAGTGATTAAGATGATAGAGCTTTGATGAGACTTCACACTTAGATAAAAATAAGGAGTTAACAGTAGAAATTTCGGATTTCTTGAAGGGATTTGGACTGGACTTGAGAGATTTGCTAAGCTTGTGATGATTAGGCTGAAATTTGATCTTGTGTTGACTATGTGGTATGTGGATTCGAAAGCTCTAACTAGTATGGTGTTCCTGATGACTGACTGACTGTTTCTTGTTTTCAAACCTCGACCTTATTCTTTTTCTGATGTTTGCTTGAGGGCAAGCAAAAGCTAAGTCTGGGGGAGTTGATATATCATGGTTTTTATGGTTTTTAACCATGATATAAGTCCTTTTTATTGAGTCTTTTTGGTCTTTTTAGAGTCCTAGAAGAGTCTTTGCAGGTTATAGCATGTCTGGAGCATAATTGGAGATTTTGGAACCTTTTGGAGCATTCTGAGTTGAAGCCACGAAGTACCTAGTTCGAAGAAGAAAGTATGCCATATGGTGACGCTCGTCACCAAGCTGGTGACGCTCGTCACCCACCAAGGAAGGAGGTCGTGGCCTGTTTTTAAAAGATTGGGAAGAAATTGCAGTTTTGGCCCAGAAGTTCCAGTATTTACAAAAAGACCCCATATCGTGTTTTAGCTTGTATATTAGCTTTGTTCATGTTAACATTGAAGGCTGCATAATTCCTACAGATTTTGTGGTTCTGAAATATGTTGAAGAACCTAAAGATCCTCTTATTCTCGGAAGACCATTCTTGGCTACTGCTGGAGCCATCATTGATGTGAGAAAGGGGAACATTGAGCTTGATCTTGGTGATGTTGTCATGAACTTTGACATGGATAAGTTAAGAGGTAGTTCTACCATTGATGGTCAGACCTTTTCTGTAAGAACTTCTAGAGATGAAGAGACTGTCATGGAGCATTCAGAAGACACTATTTCTGAGTGTGTCAATGAATCAGATATAAGTGGGCAAGTGAGCAAGATGGCTGTTGAAGAGCTAATATCTGAAACTTCTGCAGAAGCTGTTGGGTTTGAGGATTGCAGTGAGGATCATATCTTCATGACTGGGCTTGAAAAAGAGGTTCTAATGAATGCCAAGTTGCTGGAGGAAGACGTGTATGTAATGGAAGCAACACTTGCAGAGCTGAATTGCAGGAAAACTGCAGAAACTCGAACTGCAGAGTCAGTGACGAGCGTCACTGACCTGGTGACGCTCGTCACCAACCTGGACACAAAGGAGAGACGTGATATTTGCTCTACAAGTCCATCATATGTTGCCAATCCGAAAATTCAACAGTCCACAACCCAGAAACCTGCAACTAAGCAAAGAAAGCTTGGTGTTTCTTTTGATGATTCTGCAGGAAAACGAAATGTCCCACCCACAGTCACGACCCACTCTGCTGATGTTCCTCACTTCCTTGGAAGTGTTCATACATCTACTGCTTACAAACCACCATGGATGAGGAGACATTCTTCTCCAAGGCATTCAATGCCACCTTCTGTTCCACCAGCTGTCTGAGCAGCATTCAAAGTCGAGCTAATGACTTTAAACAAGCGCTTAGTGGGAGGCAACCCACTGGTAAGTTTTCTTTTTCATATATTAGTTTAGTTTTCTATTACATAGCTAAAAAAAAAACCCAAAAAACCCAAAAAAAATCGAAAAAAAAAAAAAAAAAAAAAAAAAGTCACTTTGTTCAGTTTGCTTGGATGATATCTTGTGAACTTGCTGGACCATGGATTATGCTTTGTTTGGATGTTTTGATGTGTGTTTTGAGTGCTCTTACAGTTTGACTTCGGACTACACATGATGGCATAGCATTTAAACATCCAACATGACGATTTCTGAAGTTTCAGAGTAGTGACGCTCGTCACCAATATGGTGACGCTCGTCACCAGCTCCTTCGCGAGGTACCACTTTTCCACCTTGGTTTTACACGTTCTCATGCTTCATTTTGACCAACTCTTGGCTTAATAACACTGGGGACAGTGTTGTTTAAGTCTGGGGGAGGTGGTTACTGACGTTGTGTGCTTTGTGTCATGTTTATAGAGTCTTAAAGTTGAGTCAAAAAAACCTGTTTTTCTAGAGTCAAAATTTTTGAAACTGTTAGTTTTTCTTGGAACTAACCATATGACGTTTTTGCTGATAAGAACCATTGCCACAGTAGTTGACTACAAGTCTCACTAAGTTGAAAGTCATAGGTAGATCAGTCTAGCAATGAAGGTTTAGGTTCTTAGAGAATCTGAAAATTTGCTGTTAGCTCCACCTTAATGAACTTTAAATTTCTTGTCTTGGTGATTGATTCTTATTGATCTTGATTCTCTCTTTAAGCACTGACAATAAGGTTAAGATACAGTCTCTCTTTGATCTTCCCTGATGTAGTTTTAAAAGTTTAAGTTCAAAGAATGGTGCATTCATGACCCTGTCTCCTCACAAGGAACAACAGTAGTGAACACACTCAAGAACCTGTCTCCTCACAAGGAACACAAGTATTGAGTAGCACCATATCTTAGACTGAAAAAGTTGAGAAAAAGAAGTGAAAAATCGAAAATATCCTAAAGAAAAAGATTAAGGGAAGAGAAAATAGGAGAGCTGTGTTGAGATTGATTTGTTCAGTTGTTAGGAAGGGAAAAGAATCTGTAAAGTGATTAAGATGATAGAGCTTTGATGAGACTTCACACTTAGATAAAAATAAGGAGTTAACAGTAGAAATTTCGGATTTCTTGAAGGGATTTGGACTGGACTTGAGAGATTTGCTAAGCTTGTGATGATTAGGCTGAAATTTGATCTTGTGTTGACTATGTGGTATGTGGATTCGAAAGCTCTAACTAGTATGGTGTTCCTGATGACTGACTGACTGTTTCTT
Organism: Thlaspi arvense; assembly: GCA_911865555.2. Classification (NCBI taxonomy): domain Eukaryota; kingdom Viridiplantae; phylum Streptophyta; class Magnoliopsida; order Brassicales; family Brassicaceae; genus Thlaspi; species Thlaspi arvense. The sequence continues at coordinate 28,489,384 of OU466860.2, forward strand.
GTTTTCAAACCTCGACCTTATTCTTTTTCTGATGTTTGCTTGAGGGCAAGCAAAAGCTAAGTCTGGGGGAGTTGATATATCATGGTTTTTATGGTTTTTAACCATGATATAAGTCCTTTTTATTGAGTCTTTTTGGTCTTTTTAGAGTCCTAGAAGAGTCTTTGCAGGTTATAGCATGTCTGGAGCATAATTGGAGATTTTGGAACCTTTTGGAGCATTCTGAGTTGAAGCCACGAAGTACCTAGTTCGAAGAAGAAAGTATGCCATATGGTGACGCTCGTCACCAAGCTGGTGACGCTCGTCACCCACCAAGGAAGGAGGTCGTGGCCTGTTTTTAAAAGATTGGGAAGAAATTGCAGTTTTGGCCCAGAAGTTCCAGTATTTACAAAAAGACCCCATATCGTGTTTTAGCTTGTATATTAGGTTTTTCAGCCATTCTTTTGGCATATATCTTGTATCTTATTATTTTTGAGAGCTTTAGAGAGAGATTTGTAGCATAGCTTTTGGAGAGACAAATCAGACTCCTTCAGAGCAGATTTCGAACTCCTTTATTTCTAGTTCTTATTTCTTTTATGCAATCTATTCTTTTCATGATGTTTTCTCAAATCACCATGTCTGAGTAGTTTGTTAGTTAAGTTAGGGCTTTTCAAAGGTTGAAGAAGAGTTTGTAGAATTGCTAAAAACTTTTAGGAAATTCATTGGTTCTTCATCTGTGCTTGCATTCATATCGATTTCTTAGACACATCATCTGGATTTCGAAACCCTAGGTTGTTTGATAGATGTGAGAGCATTATTAATCACCTGAACTAGTATTAGATGAGCAAAACGCCCTAGTACAAAGAGATTTGGCTTAGGAGTTTTGTGAACAATTGAACCTGATCATTACTGCATGTTTAGGTTGTTAGGGTTTGCAAAGAGATTTGAAACTCTGTGATTTAGACATAGATAACTTCTACAATGAGAATTGATTAGTTATATCTTTGCGATTCATGTTCAAGACGGTTTTAATTCATTCCTGATTGCATGCATTCTACACTCTCAGATTCAACCTGCGAACTGTCCTGACTTAGCGCCTTTAGCCTTCTGAACTTTAAGAACAAGCATAAAAACGCCCTCTTGCATTTATTCTACTGTTTTGCATTACATTCATTATTTATCGCTTAGCTTAATCTGAATCTATAATCGCTAGTGTGGTTTACATACTCCCTTGGGATTCGATAACCCCTTGTACTACAACTGCTTTTGCTGTGCACTTGCAGTAGTTTTATTTGGGTAAAACCTGACCCTATCACCAAGGCAACAACAACTTGTCTTATAGAAGCACCAACGTAGAAAACCCAAAGGATCAGGTGTACCCTGCTCAACAAGCTAAACCGTTTGTGCCCTATAACAAAGATTTTCAGCCGAATGGTGGTTTTCAAGGTCAGCGGCAAGGTAACTTTCAGGGACAGCAGCAGCAGCAAGGAAACAAAGCTTATACTCCTATGTACCCCCCAGGCTTTGTTCCTCAACAACAGATGCAACCGTAACAAGTTGATCCTGTACAAGCCATGTTTCAGCAGTTACTTCAAGGGCAAGCTTCAACAAACCAGAGGTTCGCCGAGATGAACAACCGCATAGACTCCTCTCTCACTGATGTCTCTACTCAGATCACAACTCTGAAAAACAAGATAAAGCAGTTAGAGAAGGGAAAAGCAAGTACAAGTGGTCAAAACAGTCTACCGGGAAAGTGTGAGCAAAATCCCAAGGAATACGCTAATGCTATCAGACTAAGAAGTGGGAAAGAGCTTCCACCGAGGGTTCCGCCTAAAGACAATGAGGACATTGCGGTTCAAGAGGGGGAGGATAAGCCGTTGGCTGATGATGAGATCAACTTCCACAACATGTGGATAGAGAGGCCAACAAAAGGGAAATAAGCAGCTGTAAAGAAGCAAGCGGAGAAAGCAACCGAGGAGAAGGATGAGTACATACCTCCACCTTATGTTCCTAAGCTTCCTTCTCCTGGTCGCTTCAAGAAACAGCTTATAGAGAAGTATAGGCTCTTGTTTGAGAAGCACCTAAGGGACGTAGAGATCAAGCTACCTCTCGTGGATTGCCTTGCCATGATGCCTAAACGTGCAAAATTTTTCAAAGACACGCTTGCAAAGAAGAATAAGGAAAGCAAGGAAGTGGTGGTGCTTAGTGAAGAGTGTAACTCCATAATACACAAGGAGATAGTTCCCAAGAAGTTGGGAGATCAAGGAAGCTTCAGTATACCATGTGCTCTGGGTCCTTTGACATTTCAGAGGTGTTTATGCGATCTTGGTGCTAGTATAAATCTGATGCCCCATTCTATAGCAAAGATGCTCGGTTTTACCCGGTTCAAAGACTGTAGAATCTCCTTGGTGCTAGCTGACAGAAGCGTGAGGTTACCCGTGGGTTTGCTTGAGGATTTACCAGTGAGGGTCAGTGGTGTAAACGTGCCTACAGATTTCGTTGTGCTTGAAATGGATGAAGAGCCTAAGGATCCGCTCATTCTTGGATGGCCATTCCTTGCAACCGCCGGAGCAATCATCGATGTCAAGAATGGGAAGATAGCTCAACACTTGGGAAATGATATAAGGCTGGATTTTGATAACAATGAGGTCCTGAAGAAGCCCACCATAGAAGGGCAAGCTTTCTACATAGAGACGTTGGATGCTTTGGCGGATAAACTGGTAGAGGACATTGCACAAGAGGATCACTTGAAGCTGACTGATGTTATTGCATATTGCATACATTTTGCATACTCATTAGTTAGCTTTTCATGCAATTGTATCACGTTTTAGGTTAAATTGCATCACTTAGGGTCCTAGAGCATTCTTGCATCAGCATACGCATTTTCCTTGCATTTTGCATCATATTCAGGTTGTTTCTGGCTGCTTTGGAGTCGTGGAGGTTCGTGGACATGTTGAGGCTGATGTAGCAGTTCGGGGGAGCTCGAATATATGCTAAGGATCAGAGATCGAGGAGCAGATCGAGCATGGCCGGTCGATCTAGGAGTTGATCGACCAGAAGATCGAGCCAACCAGGCGATCCAAGGAGAATGATCGAGACAAGGATCGAGTGAAGCAATCGATCAAACGGTACGGACGTAAATGACGCCATGCAGAGCGAGAGTCAGATCGAGTAATCCACTCGATCCAGCCGAAGATCGATACCGAGATCGGATGCAACACTCGATTCGCCGATGATGATCGAGACCCAGATCGAGCCAAAGACACGATGTCCGGATATGATCGAGAGAACCGCTCGATCTTGGAATCAATCTCTGTCCTTTCAACCGTTTTTGGCCGATAGCGAGGGGGGGACCATCAGCTTTTTTCGGCATTTTGGGAAGGCGGCGACGTCCTTTTCCCACAAAACCTTTAGATCCTTATGTTTTTCCTTAAGTTTTCTCTCTCGTTTTCGGAGAGAACACCATTGTTGAACTCGCGTTTTTCTTAAGCTTTGTAATCGAATCATTTCCGTTTCAATCTAGTTTTCTTTTCATGTTCATCGTCTCGTTTTACATGCTTTTCTTGATTTACTCTATGTGTAGCGAGTAGTTTATTTGGGTTCGGGGTTGAGAGGATTAAGGGGTCTAAAGGGTTTCGATCTTGGGGTTTTTCTAAACGTTTTCAATGGCTATCTCTTCTAAGGTGTTGAGATTTCAATGCTTGAAGACTCTCACGCCAAGAGCTTCATGATCCGAGAGGTTCCTTACCTTGACAGGATTCTGGAGCCTCGGAAGTTAAGCCATTCATTTGAAATCTGCTTTCCATGCCCTTCGACCTCTCTTTCCACCAAAAGCCATGGGTTTGGAGGAGAGGATGAAGGAGTGATCTATACCGAAAGCCACGGATAGCTCTTGCTTAGTTTTCAAGGCTTAGAGATCCTCACCAAGTGAGTCGATATAAAGTTTTAAACCCAAGGTCGAACCTTTGAAACCCCTGACCATGAATCTCAACCATAGGCCATTTCCTTTAGCATCTTTACATCTTATCTCGTCTTTCGCTTGATCTCTGATAGCATCCTGGTCCTTAGTTTTACTGTTCTTGCATTTTTAGACGAGATCGATTGTTACTGCTCGATCTAGTGGTCGATCCACTAGTCGAATTTTAATAATTCGAAGCTTTCTCCTTTAATTATTCTGTTTGTTTCTCGTGGTAGTTTCTTCCTTTCTAGTATTTTTAAAATAGGTTTCATTCCATTTAAGTTGCTGCATCTAGTTTTTAGAGATTTTCTCATAAATCATCTCATTTCGCTTAGATTTGCATTAGTCCTTGTATTCTCTGTGCATCCTCTATCATCCTAGGCATGGATTGACTCTCTCTTGCTTGCTGTACTACAACATGTCTTGCATTTGAGTTTGATAACCTCACTGCAATTTAACCCTTGCTCAAAAAGTGTTTATCAAATGGCGCTGTTGCCATCCTAGGACTGTTTAGAGAACATAGAGATTTGCGACTTAGCAAAGACTAAGTCTTTACCTTTTCAAGTTACTAATCCTTCTACTCTCAAACATGTGTTTTCAGGTACATGAATCTTCGTTCAAGGGGAGACAACAATCTACTACAATACTTAGACAACATTCATCAACTTGGTCACTCACGGCAAAGGAGAGTCAGAGAACAAACAAGAGCCTTTGAGGAGATTGTTCAGCACGGTTTGGTTGACTTTGAAGCTATGGCTGAACACGAGCATCCAGAAGGACCTCGTCCAGCTCACGGGGCAGCAGGAAGGGGCAATGGAAACCCCCAACACGCGGCTAGACCCCCAAGGATCATTGGAGCCGGAGATGCTCCCAATACTCATCACAATAGGTTTGGGATCACTCCTCCTCCTGTGCAAAACAATAACTTCGAGATCAAGCCAGGTTTCATCTCAATGGTGCAAAACAACAAGTTCCACGGCTTAGCAATGGAAGACCTCTTGGAGCACCTAGACAACTTCGAGCAAGTATGTGGGATGATAAAGATCAATGGCATATCCGAAGATGCTTTCAAGCTGCGTCTCTTCCCCTTTTCACTCGGAGACAAAGCCAGACATTGGGAGAAGACCCTCCCACAAGGCACCATCACATCATGGGCCGAGTGTAAGAAGGCTTTTCTCTCAAAGTTCTTCTCAAGCACCAGGACAGCACGGTTGAGAAGCGAAATCAGCGGTTTCACTCAAAGGAACAATGAGACATTCAACGAGGCAATGGAACGTTTCATAGACTACACAATCCAATGTCCTCATCACAGGTTCAGCGAGGAGACACTACTCAGTACCATATACAGTGGAGCTTCACCAAAGATCAGGTTGTTGCTTGACACAGCTAGCAAAGGGAACTTCCTCGGTCAGGAGGTAGAAGAGGGTATGGAGCTGATAGAAAACTTGGCATTGAGTGATGGCAATTACGCTGAGGATTATGACCGTGCACCGAGAGGATCAGAGTTAGAGTCTCACAAGAAGGAGCTCAAATCTTTTCATGAGAAGATAGATAAGCTGGTGTTAGCCAATCAGAAGCATGTTCACTTTGTTGGTGAAGCTGATGAGAACCAAGAGGAGTTAGAGTTGAGCCAAGAAGAAGCCAATTGGGTGGCGGGACAGAACAACTACAAATCTCAAGGCTACAACCAAGGCTACCAGAACAACAACCTCTCTTACCGAAGCACCAACGTAGCCAACCCTAAAGATCAAGTGTACCCTGCTCAGCAAGCAAAACCTTTCATCCCTTACAACAAAGGTTTTCAACCGAGTGGTGGTTTCCAAGGTCAAGGGCAGAGCAACTTCCAAGGGCAACAACAAAACAACAAGGGTTATACTCCTAACTACCCTCCGGGCTTTGCACCTCAGCAGCAACAGCCGATGCAACAACAAGTTGATCCGGTTCAAGCTATGTTTCAACAGCTAATACAAGGGCAAGCCTCTACAAACCAGAAGTTCGCCGAGATGAACACTCGTCTAGACTCGTCTCTCACTGACTTCTCAACTCAGATCACCAATTTAAACAACAAGATCCAGCAGCTGGAGAAAGGGAAAGCGAGTACGAGTGGTCAGAATAGTCTTCCGGGAAAGTGTGAGCAGAATCCCAAGGAGTATGCTAATGCCATAACGTTGAGAAGCGGTAAAGAGCTCGAACCTCCGGTCTCTACAAAGAATAACGAGGACGTTGTAATTCAGGAGGGGGAGGGTAAACCTTCGGCTGATGATGATGAGATTAACTTTGACAATGTTTGGATCCAAGGGCCAAGAAGAGGAGACAAAGCAGTTGCTGAGAAGATAGTTGAGCAAACCACTAAAGAGAAGAATGCTTATGTGCCTCCACCTTATGTACCTAAGCTGCCTTTTCCTGGCCGCTTCAAGAAGCAACTCATAGAGAAGCATAGAATCCTCTTTGAGAAGCATCATAAGGACGTGGAGATCAAGCTACCTCTCGTTGACTGCCTTGCAATGATGCCTAAAAGCGCCAAATTCTTCAAAGACACTCTGGTGAAGAAGAATAAGGAAAGCAAGGAGGTACTTGTTCTAAGTGAAGAGTGTAGTGCTGTAATACATAAGGAGATAGTCCCTAAGAAGTTGGGAGACCCTGGAAGCTTCACTATACCCTGCGCTTTAGGCCCTCTAGAGTTCAAGAGTTGCTTATGTGATCTCGGAGCTAGCATAAACCTGATGCCTCACTCCGTGGCTAAGAAGCTTGGTTTTACTCGTTTCAAAGACTGTCGGATCTCGTTGGTACTGGCTGATAGGAGTGTGAGGCTACCAGTGGGGCTGCTTGAAGATTTACCGGTGCGAATCAGTGGTGTGAACGTGCCTACAGACTTTGTCGTGTTGGAGATGGATGAAGAGCCTAAGGTTCCACTCATCTTAGGGAGACCATTCCTTGCAACCGCTGGGGCTATCATAGATGTGAAGAATGGGAAGATTGCCTTGCATTTAGGAAAGGAGATAAGGCTTGACTTCGACATCAATGAGGTTCTGAAGAAGCCGACCATTGAAGGGCAAGCTTTCTATATTGAAACGATGGATGCTTTAGCGGATGAGTTGCTGGAAGAGCTGGCTCTAGAAGACCATCTTAAGCTAGCACTGACTAAGGAGCCAGGGGAGTTTGGCTATGTGGACCAGAGGACCCAGGAGTACGTCAACCTGCTGGATTCTAGGAGGATTGTCAAGAATGATGAAGGTTGCTGCCTAGAGATCGACCCTGAGATCGACGCTATCACTCGATCCAAGAGTCAGATCGACCAGGCAATCGAGAACACAACTCGATCCAGTGCAACAATCGACGGACAGATCGAGACGAATGCTCGATCAGGAAAAACAATCGAGTCGGTGATCGAGAGAGACCTCCCGATCATTTTGGGGTCCAATCAAGAGATCGACTCAGCGTCTCGATCCTTTACTCGATCCACATCAAATCGAGTAAGTGAATCGAGCGAAATGGCTCGATCTAGACGACATCGAGAGGAGAATCGACCGGAGGACTCGATCTCAGAAGGGATAGCGATGGAGGAAGGCAGTCTGAAGGGCCATCCCTCGGGTTCAAAGGAGAGTTCCAAGGAGGAAAGCAACAACAACAGCCATGAGGATGACTGGAGTGAGCTGTTAGCCCCAAAGGTGGACCTTAACGAGCTCCCAAAAGGGCTAAGGTATGCTTTCTTAGGGCCTAATAACACCTATCCCGTGATTGTGAATGAAAACCTTAGTGATGATGAGTTGCACTCGCTCCTGACTGAGCTGAGAAAGTATAGGAAGGCCATTGGGTACTCTTTAAGTGACATCAAGGGCCTTTCACCAATGCTTTGCACTCATAGGATTCACTTGGATAATGAGAACGCCTCTTCTATAGAACATCAAAGGCGTTTGAATCCTAATTTGAAAGAGTTTGTTAAGAAAGAAATCCTTAAGATTTTAGAGGCTGACGTGATCTATCCCATAAGTGACAGCACGTGGGTTTCTCCTGTACACGTGGTGCCTAAGAAGGGAGGGATCACGGTCATAAGGAATAAAAAGGATGAGCTTATTCCTACTAGAACCATCACTGGTCATAGGATGTGTATTGATTATAGGAAACTTAACCTTGCGACTAGGAAAGACCATTTCCCTTTGCCTTTTATTGATCAAATGCTGGAGAGACTTGCTAATCACCCTTACTACTGTTTTCTCGATGGGTATAGCGGTTTCTTTCAAATACCAATTCACCCAAATGATCAGGAGAAGACGACCTTCACATGTCCCTACGGTACCTTTGCATATCGAAGGATGCCGTTTGGATTGTGTAATGCACCGGCTACGTTTCAGCGGTGTATGATGTCTATCTTCTCCGATCTTATAGAGGAGATGGTAGAGGTGTTCATGGTTGACTTCTCTGTCTATGGTGCGTCCTTTCCTGCGTGTTTGTTGAATCTTTGCAGGGTACTAAAACATTGTAAAGAGACAAACTTGGTGCTGAACTAGGAGAAATGCCACTTTATGGTTAAGGAAGGAATCGTGCTTGGTCATAAGATATCAGAGAAGGGCATTGAGGTTGATCAGGCTAAAGTGGAGGTCATGATGGGTCTTGAGCCGCCTGTTAATGTTAAGGGAGTCAGAAGCTTCTTGGGACACGCAGGGTTCTATAGGCGCTTCATCAAGGATTTCTCCAAGATTGCACGCCCTCTTACACGGCTGTTGTGCAAGGAAACTGAGTTTGTGTTTGATGAGGAGTGTTTGAAAGATTTCGTGACCATCAAGGAAGCCCTTACATCAGCTCCTATAGTCCAAGCACCAGACTGGTCTCTTCCCTTTGAGATCATGTGTGATGCTAGTAACTACGCCGTAGGAGCCGTTCTTGGTCCGAAGAAAGACAAGAAGCTGCACGTGATCTACTATGCTTCAAGAACCTTGGATGACACGCAAACAAGATACACCACTACGGAGATGGAGTTGCTTGCAGTAGTCTTCGCCTTTGAGAAGTTCAGATCGTATCTCGTTGGTTCCAAAGCTATTGTATACACGGATCACGCTGCCTTGCGATACATCTACTCGAAGAAAGACACTAAGCCTCGACTCTTAAGATGTATCCTCTTACTCCAGGAGTTTGACATGGAGATTAAAGACAAGAAAGAAATAGAAAACGGAGTCGCTGACCATCTCTCACGGCTAAGGATCAACGAGTCTCTCCCTTTAGATGACTCTCTTCCAGAAGAGCAGCTTATGGCGATTACCACGGCTGTTTGTGGGAAGCTAGAAGGGAAGTTTGAGGAGGTGTTGAGTTTCAAAGAAGAGGATCTACCGTGGTATGCTGATGTGGTGAACTATCTAGCGTGTGGTGAGGAGCCAACACATCTCAACAGCTATCACTAGAAGCGGTTTATGAGAGAGGCTAGTGACTACTTTTGGGACGAGCCCTACTTATACAAGAGAGGAGTAGACAGTTTGTACCGGAGATGTGTTACAAAGGAAGAAGCCAGGGACATCCTCTATCATTGCCATGGCTCTTCGTACGGAGGACACTTCGCCTCATTCAAGACTGCCATGAAAGTGTTGCAAGCCGGTTTCCGGTGGCCGTCCAGTTTTAAAGATGCACACGAGTTTGTGAAAAGCTGTGAGGCATGTCAACGAGCAGGGAATATCACTAAGAGGAACGAAATGCCTCAAGTTCCCATCTTCGAGGTTGACGTGTTCGACGCGTGGGGGATAGACTTCATGGGGCCATTTCCTTCTTCATATGGCAACAAATACATCTTAGTAGCAGTGGATTATGTCTCTAAATGGGTTGAGGCTGTTGCTTCCCATACAAATGACTCTAAGTGGTAATCAAGCTGTTCAAGAGTATCATCTTCCCGAGGTTTGGGGTACCCAAAGTTGTTATAAGCGATGGAGGAAGCCACTTCATAAACAAGGTCTTCGAGAACCTCTTGAGAAAGTATGGAGTTAAGCATAAGGTGGCTACACCGTATCATCCTCAAACAAGCGGTCAAGTGGAAGTCTCCAACAGGCAAATCAAGGCCATACTAGAGAAGACCGTCGGAGCAACAAGGAAAGACTGGTGTTTAGAGTCTTATGGCTTTGGTGTTTGACCGTTTAGGTTGCTAGATGATTGGTTGTAATCGTTAGTGAACCTTGTGATTTGATTTATGTGGAACCCCGAATCTGTTTAAGTATTTTTGAGAGTTAAATGAATGAAATGAGTTATTTATATTCCGCTTTGTATTGATAAGAAAGACTAAGAAAAATAAAGACAAAGTTCGAAATTATGGCTAAGTATAGAAACAGACTTAGAGGATGTAGTGGGACACAGCCGCGGTACGGTTTACCGGGTTGGGTTACCACAAGTTGGTATCAGAGTGTTTTAACGCTTCGAGGACTGAAATTGGTGACTGTTGTTGTTTGTTTGTTTGTTTAGGGTTTATGGGGGTCCGATCCATTCTTCAGTGCCAAGGTCTCGTGGTAAGTTGTTGTGTGGTGTTGTGAAACACGTTTCGGCTAACTGGCATTGTGTACTTGCAGATGGTTGATACCATAAGAACCGTGAGAAATAATGGGGACAACTAGGCTGCGGGGTCTGTGAACTTAGTCAACGGTGATGTTGCTGAGAGGGCTAGGGAAGCCGAGAGACAGGCAGCTGCGGTTGCGAATGAGGCGGCTAGAGTGGCAGCCGTGGAAGCAGCAAGGAATGCTGCGGAAGCTGAGAACGTGGCTAGGAATGCTGCGGGTGCAGCTGGAGTTGCTGTGAATGTAGCACCAGTGGGGTTAGAGGCTGTGCTTGGGATGTTAGCACAGGTACTAGCTAGGCTACCTGCGGTGGCTCCTGCTCTGGCGGTTGCAGCAGCACCACATGTAGTACCACCGGTGGGGGTTCACGCGGATGTGGTTGAGGAGGAAGCGGACCACGTGGAGAGGGTTCCCAGTTACCTCAAGGTTTTGGATCACATGGTGCGGTTGGAAACCAAGTTCTTTGCTGGAGGTTCTACACCGATTGAGGCAGATGAGTGGAGGATGAGACTGGAACGGAATTTTGAGTCTATCTGATGTCCAGAGGGTTACAAGAGGGACATAGCAGTGCACTACTTGGAGGGTGATGCACACATGTGGTGGAAAGGAATTGTTGGAAGGCTGGTGAACGCGAATTGTTCTTATGAGACATTTTCAGCGATGTTCAGGAGTAAGTACTTCCCACAGGAAGCTTACAACGAGTTGGAGAAGGCGTTTCTGTACCTTAGTCAGGGGACGCTTACAGTGAGGCAGTATGAGACTCAGTTTAATCAGCTGAGGAAGTATGTGTCTCATGAGTTTGACACGGAGGAGAAGCTGATTCGCAGGTTTATGAGTGGACTGCGAGTTGAGCTAAGGAATGGGTGTGTGGTTCGTGACTTCAGGACAGTTGCTGAGCTTGTTGAGAAGGCGGCATTGTTGGAGTCAGGACAGGCGGAAGCTGCGTTGATGTCAGCTGGGGCTAGTACAGCCGTGACCAAGGCGGGTCAGTCTAGTGGACAGAACCGGAAGTTTGGGAAAGGAGTACCGAACAAAGGATCTGGGGGACGCGGCGTGTGCATCAAGTGTGGCAAGGCTCACGTTGGCGAGTGTAGGCGCGGTGGTAGTGGATGCAACAGGTGCGGGAGTTTAGAGCATCGGATACGAGACTGTCCGGAGGAGGATCAGCGTGTGGTCCGTGTGTCCGGCAGTGATGGTGCGGTTCGGGTTTGCTAAGGTTGTGGAGAACCAGGGCATTTCAAGCGTGAGTGTCCTAAGGCAGGAGTGGTGGAGCAGGCCGTGGCTCAAGGGAAGAGAGCAGGGGAGGTGCTTGCATCACAGGCCAAGAGACAGGCCATTATGCCAAGGGTGTACACGACGAGTGCAGCAGCAGCCGAGGAACCAAGCACTTCTCATCCGATTATGGTACGTGTGGTACTTAGTATTTTCTAAACTTGCCTTGTGTGTTGTTGTGTGTTAGTATAGAGTCTTAGCATTCTAGGGAATGAATGTGTAGGGACCTTGCTAATGGGTGAGGTTGAAACCCATGTTCTGTTTGACTCGGGAACGAGTCATTGTTTTGTTAATCCGGACATGATCGGAAAGGGTCAGTTCCAGAAGGAACCCGGAGAGGACTTTGGGTTAGTTCAGGCGGCTGGAGGCCAAGTGATGTTTTCACTAGGAACGGTTAAGAATGTTCCAGTGATGTTTGGCGAAGTGAACATGCCAGCGGATCTAGTGATCTGTAGGGTTAAGTCCTACGATGTCATTTTGGGAATGGACTGGTTAGGCAAGCACAGAGCTCACTTGGATTGTCACCGTGGAAGGGTGCGGTTGGAGAGAGATGGAGAGGTCTTGGTTTATCAGGGAGTTAGACCAACCTCAGGAAGTTTGGTGGTTTCAACTATTCAGGCAGAACGGCTGATAGAGAAAGGTTGTGAGGCGTATCTAGCAACGATCACTACTACAGAAGGAGGGCCGGATGTAGACTTAGGCAGTATACCGGTGGTGCAAGAATTTGAGGATGTTTTTCAGGCGTTGGCAGGACTGCTGATAATGGTTTTTTCTTTACGGTCTAATGCAGCAGAGAACTTATCAAAACTCTAATGCATGCAACGTTGTAGTAAGGCAAGCAGAGAGTGTCAATCCAGTTCTAGGTGATAGAGAATCCACAGAGAATGCAAGATCTAGGACAAATGTAAGTGAAATGAGACAGTTTGTTGAGAAAATCTTGAAAACTAATTGCAGCAACCTAAACAGAGTGAAACCTATTTTAAAAATACTAGAAAGCAAGCAGTTACCACGAGGAACAAACAGATAAATTAAAGGGAAGAGCTTCGAATTGTTAAAATTCGACTAGTGGATCGACCACAAGATCGACCACTAGATCGAGCAGAAACGATCGATCTCGTCTAAAATCGTAAGAACAAGGAATCTAAAGACCAGGAAGCTATCAAACAACAAGCAAAAGGTGATATGCGACGCAAATAAGCTAAAGAGAAGGGTTTCAGGGTCGAGATTCATATAAGGGGTTTCAAAGGTTGATCTTGGGTTTGAAACTTTAGATCGACTCACTTGGTGAGGGTCTCTAAGCCTCGAAAACAGAACAAGATCTATCCGTGGCTTTCGGTATAGATCACTCTTTCATCCTCTCTCCTCCAAACCCATGGCTTTTGGTGGAAAAAGAGGTTGAAAGGCAAGGAAAACAGATTTCGAACAATGGCTTAACTAGTCCCCCAAACTACCATGGCTTTTGGGAAGGGGTAACTAATCACTAAGGTGAGATCTTTCGAGGTCCCTGGATCCTGTCAAGGTAAGGGACCTCTCGGATCGTGAAGCTCTTGGCGTGAGAGTCTTCAAGCATTAAGCTTTCATCACCTTAGAAGAGATAGATTTAAAACGTTTAGAAAACAAACCAAGATCGAACCTTTTCTACCCTTCAATCCTCTCAACCCTTAACCCTGGATGAACTACTCACTACACATAAAGGAAATCAAGCAAAGACGAAGAGAAGAAACGATAGACATGAAAGATAAACTGAATTAAAAACGATAAAGATTCGAAAATACAAAAGCTTGAAACTCTTCTACAATGGGTGTTCTTCCGAAAAACCAGAGAGAAAAACTTAAAACTTCGAGAGAAGGTAAAAATCTCAAAAGTTATCAAAAAGTAGTCGCCGCCTTTGCCAAAAATGCCAAAACAGTCCAATGGTCCCCCCCCCCCCCCCCCCCCCCCCGTCGCTAACAGCCAAAAACGGTTGAAAGGACAGAGATCGACCATGGGATCGAGTTGGTCTCTCGATCATATCCGGGCATCGTGTCTTCGGCTCGATCCGGGTCTCGATCTCCTTCGGCGAATCGAGTGTTGCATCCGATCTCGGTATCGATCTCCGGGAGGATCGAGTGGTGTACTCGATCCGGCTCTCGCTCTGCATGGCGTCATTTACGTCCGTACCGATGCATCGACTGCTTCACTCGATCTCCGTCTCGATCATTATCCTTGGATCGCCTAGTTGGCTCGATCTTCTGGTCGATCAACTCCTAGATCGACCGGCCATGCTCGATCTGCTCCTCGATCACTGGTCCTTAGCATTTTCCCGAGCTTCCATGAACCGCTACATTGGTCTCCACACCTCCACGAACCTCCGTGTCTCCAAAGCAACCATAAACAACCTGGAATGGATGCAAAATGCAGAGAAAATGCAAATGCTGATGCAAGAATGCTCTAGGACTCTAAGTGATGCAATCTAACCTAAAACATGATACAAATGCATAAAAAAAACTATCTAATGAGTATGCAAAATGCAATGACATCAACTGGCACCAGCTCGTTCAGATCCATTCACGATTGAACTTGAGCTGGGGACAGCTCCATTGTCTAAAGCACCATACCGGATGGCGCCATCAGAGATGGCTGAACTGAAGAAGCAGCTAACGGAGTTGTTGGACAAAGGCTTCATTAGACCTAGTAGTTCGTGAAGAATAATGATGGGAGTTTCAGGCTTTGCATTGACTACCGCGGATTGAACCGTGTGACCGTGAAGAACAAGTATCCACTTCCCAGGATAGACGAGTTGTTGGACCAACTCAGGGGAGCTACTTGGTTCTCTAAAATCGATTTGGCATCGGGGTACCATCAAATACCCATAGAGGAGACAGACGTGCGTAAGACTGCCTTTAGGATAAGGTATGGTCGTTACGAGTTTGTGGTCATGCCATTTGGTTTGACGAATGCGCAAGCTGCATTCATGAAGTTGATGAATGGCGTATTCAGAGAGTACCTAGATGAGTTTGTGATTATTTTCTTAAATGATATTCTAGTATACTCTAAGGATGAGGAAGAGCATAAGAGTCATTTGCGGACTGTTCTGGAGAAGTTGAGGGAACAGAAGTTATATGCCAAGCTCAGTAAGTGTAGCTTTTGGCAACGGCATATAAGGTTCTTGGGTCACATTGTTTCGGATAAGGGAGTGTCCGTGGACCCAGAGAAGATTCAGGCTATTGCGGATTGGCCTAGACCAGAGAATGCTACAGAGATAAGGAGTTTTCTCAGACTAGCTGGTTACTACAGGCGGTTTGTCAAAGGTTTTGCAAGCATGGCTCAGCCAATGACAAAGCTGACTGGTAAAGACGTGGAGTATGTCTGGATGGAGGAGTGTGAAGAGTGCTTCTCAAAGTTAAAGGAGTTACTCACTAGTGCACCAGTATTGGCATTACCAGAACCGGGTGAGCTATACGTGGTATACACGGATGCATTCAGGAAAGGACTAGGTTGTGTTCTGATGCAGAATGGTAAGGTGATTGCTTATGCTTCGCGGCAGCTATGGAAGCATGAAGGAAACTACCCTACGCATGATTTAGAGATGGCGGCTGTGGTATTTGCACTTAAGATATGGAGATCTTACTTGTATGGCGAGAAGGTGCAGATATACACGGACCATAAGAGTTTAAAGTACATCTTTACTCAACCGGATTTGAACTTGAGACAGCGTAGATGGATGGAGTTGGTAGCGGACTATGACTTGGAAATAGCATACCATCCAGGAAAGGCCAACTTGGTGGCGGATGCGTTGAGTAGGAGTAGGGCTAGCGTATCATCTGAACAGAATGTAGGAAGCATTGTGAACATGCTAAGGACATTGCAGTTGAATGCAATAACAGATGGGGTTGAACCGTTGGGTTTGGAAGCTGCGGATAGAGCTGACTTGTTAACTAGAATTCGGATTGCTCAGGAGCAGGATGAGAATCTGAAAAAGGTGTCACAGAATGATAAGACAGAATATCAGACTTCAAACAATGGGACCATTATTGTGAACGGACGGGTCTGTGCTCCAGATGTGAAGGAGCTGAGGGATGAAATCCTTAAGGAGGCACATCAGTCAAGGGTTTCTGTTCATCCGGGAATGACCAAGATGTATCAGGATGTGAAACGGTACTATCATTGGGTTGGGATAAAACGTGATGTGGCTAAGTGGGTAGCCGGATGTGAGACGCGCCAATTGGTTAAGGCAGAGCATCAGTTTCCAGGTGGTTTGTTGCAAACGTTGCCAATGCCAGAATGGAAATGGGACATGATCACCATGGACTTTGTACTGGGATTACCTAAGACTAGGAAGTTGCATGACAGGATATGGGTCATTGTCGATCGTTTGACCAAGTCTGCTCACTTCTTAGCAATGAAAATGACTGATGGAGTACCAAAGTTGGTGGACATGTATATTGATCAGATCGTGAAGTTGCATGGAGTGCCAGTAAGTATCATTTCAGATTGTGATCCAAAGTTTACTTCAAGGTTCTGGAAAGAGTTCCAGGAAGCGTGTGGAACGCGATTGCATATGAGTACAGCGTATCATCCTCAGACTAATGGGCAATCATAACGGACGATCAGGACATTGGAGGATATGTTGAGAGTGTGTGTACTGGACTGGGGTGGTAGTTGGGAAGACTACTTACCGTTGGCTGAATTTTCCTACAACAATAGTTACCAAAGGAGCATAGAGATGTCTCTGTATGAGGCGTTGTATGACAGGCCGTGCAGGACACCATTGTGTTGGACACAAGTGGGGGAGCGTAGCGTAATGGGGCCAGCAGTGGTCGAGGCTACTACAGAAAAGATCAGATTGTTAAAGGTTAAGCTGAAAGAGGCTATGGACAGGCAGAAAAGTTATGCGGACAAGCATCGCAGGGATCTGGAGTTCAGTGTGGGTGATATGGTTTATCTTAAAGCACTGACTTATAAGGGAACAGATAGAGCAGCTAAGAGTGCCAAGTTGAATCCGAGGTACATGGGGCCGTACCGGATACTGGAAAGAGTGGGCGCAGTCGCTTACAAGTTGGACTTGCCATCGGGAATGGGAGCGTTCCACAATGTATTCCATGTGTCGCAGCTGAGGAAGCACATTACCGAATGAGAAACGGTTATAGAGGAGCCGCTAGCAGACTTGCAAGAGGACCTTGCAGTAGTGGTTAGGCCGGTTCGAGTGTTAGATCGGAAAGAAGAGACTAAGCGTGGGAAGCTGGTCAGAATGGTTCAGGTCGTATGGGACGCGACAGGCATGAACAGGTTACTTGGGAAAAGGAGGCTAGGATGAAAGCTGAGTATCCCAAATGGTTTGACAAGTTGCAAATGGATGAGTCGGATTCGAGGACGAATCCAGAACGGGTGGGGGAGAGTTGTAGCATCCATATCCGAGAAAATGTGGAATGATCGTACCGGACAGGGCATTGTCCGAGGGATGACCGAGCCAAGGGTTGGATACTGGCTGGGAAATGGAGGTTCGGACTATGGTCGGGTGTTGACCGGTGAAATAGTCGGATGTGGGCTGGATAGCAGAGCCGGATGGACCATATCCGAGGGAAAACAGGGTCCAGTCCGAGGGAAATGGGATTTATCCGAGTGCAGTGGGATATATCCGAGAGTCTGGGAGGTTAGTCCGAGTGACAGTGGACTGTCTCCCAGGGGGAATAGGAAGCCTCCGAGAGAAATAGAGGATTAGCCGAGGTGGGACAAGTTGTCCGGGAGAAACAGGAATATCCGGATGAAAAATGGAAAATACCTCGGATAAGGGCGGTTTATCCGAGTGGGAAGGGATTTGGGCCAAGGGCCAAGTGTTTGGTTGGCTATTTTGGGATTTATAGAGTGGATGGTCGAGCTGGTACAGGGAATAGCCGAGGAAAATCGAATCGGACCGGGATAATCCTACTGGAACCAGGAAAACGTCGGATAAGTCCGGGTTACCTAGGGTTTTGCGAGTATATAAGGGAATTTGAGACTTAACTCGAGGGTGTTGCGTTTATTTGAGCTAAATAAAGCAAAGAGAGAGTTTAGTCAAGAGAAAACCTTAAGAAAAACAGTTTATCCCGAGGACATCCGAGAGAGATCAGGCTATCGCCGAGCAGAACCGATCATCGCCGAGATAAACTGGTAAGCGATCGGATATTTCCCTAAGTGTTGAGTTTTCATCAGATAACCTCGAGCTAATAGCCTTGTTTTGTGGGGTTTCTGAGGGAAAACAGAGTTTGGTTCGAAGAAAGGTGAACGGATCAAGAGATAGCCGAGGGGATAAGGATCGGATCGTATCGTGAGCCGAGAGATTCTTAGAGAGATCGGATATCTTCGTTTTGGTGCGGGGTTCATCGGGATTTCTTCTGACCAATCTGTTTCTAGCCTTGTCTAAGGTGATTGCGTGATTGTGGTTGGGTCTAGGACCGTAGGATTGCTAGGGTTGAGTGTTTTGCATGTTGATTGTGTGATTTTCATGTTATTTGTTTAGAATTGATAAGCAATCCTTATCTTGTGATATATTGTGGTGTTTACCGTGGCATATATGATGTTTAGCTAACGTCAGGGTAATCCAGATCATGTACTAGCTTAGGGGATGTGGGATTCTCGCTGAAGTAGACATGGGTCTTAAAAAGGGATTGATCTTGGTTGGTTAGGCTAGATGATCATGGCCGTTTGATATGGTTATGTCTATTGCGGATTGATTGTGTTGAATGTTGAATCCGAAAGTATGACTGCGTGTTTTGGTACTGACCAGGTGTTACGGGATGACCGTACTCACTAAGTATTTATGAAATACTTATGCCTCTCATTTTGAGTGTGCAGGTACTAAACAGTAAGGGGCGAGAACAGGCGGCAGTGATGGATATGAATGGATCGGGACTTGGTTTTATTTGTGTTAAGACTTGTTTTTAGAGTCTTATGGCTTTGGTGTTTGGCCGTTTAGGTTGCTAGATGATTGGTTGTAATCGTTAGTGAACCTTGTGATTTGATTTATGTGGAATCCCGAATCTGTTTAAGTATTTTTGAGAGTTAAATGAATGAAATGAGTTATTTATATTCCGCTGTGTATTGATAAGAAAGACTTAGAAAAATAATGAAAAAGTTCGAAATTATGGCTAAGTATAGAAACGGACTTAGAGGATGTAGTGGGACACAGCCGCGGTACGGTTTACCGGGTTGGGTTACCACAAGTTGGTATCAGAGCGTTTTAACGCTTCTAGGACTGAAATTGGTGACTGCTGTTGTTTGTTTGTTTGTTTAGGGTTTATGGGGGTCCGATCCATTCTTCACTGCCACGGTCTCGTGGTAAGTTGTTGTGTGGTGTTGTGAAACACGTTTTGATTTAGCTTCGGCTAGCTGGCATTGTGTACTTGCAGATGGTTGATACCAGAAGAACCGTGAGAAACAATGGGGACAACCAGGCTGCGGGGTCTGTGAACTCAGTCAACGGTGATGTTGCTGAGAGGGCTAGGGAAGCCGAGAGACAGGCAGCTGCGGTTGCGAATGAGGCGGCTAGAGTGGCAGCCGTGGAAGCAGCAAGGAATGCTGCAAAAGCTGAGAACGTGGCTAGGAATGTTGCGGGTGCAGCTGGGGTTGCTGCGAATGTATCACCAGTGGGGTTAGAGGCTGTGCTTGGGATGTTAGCACAGGTACTAGCTAGGCTACCTGCAGTGGCTCCTGCTCCGGCGGTTGCAGCAGCACCACATGTAGTACCACCGGTGGTGGTTCACGCGGATGTGGTTAAAGAGGAAGCGGACCATGTGGAGAGGGTTCCGAGTTACCTCAAGGTTTTGGATCACATGGTGCGGTTGGGAACCAAGTTCTTTGCTGGAGGTTCTACACCGATTGAGGCAGATGAGTGGAGGATTAGACTGGAACGGAATTTTGAGTCTATCTGATGTCCAGAGGGTTACAAGAGGGACATAGCAGTGCGCTACTTGGAGGGTGATGCACACACGTGGTGGAAAGGAATTGTTGGAAGGCTGGTGAACGCGAATTGTTCTTATGAGACATTTTCAGCGATGTTCAGGAGTAAGTACTTCCCACAGGAAGCTTACAACGAGTTGGAGAAGGCGTTTATGTACCTTTGTCAGGGGACGCTTACAGTGAGGCAGTATGAGACTCAGTTTAATCAGCTGAGGAAGTATGTGTCTGATGAGTTTGACATGGAGGAGAAGCTGATTCGCAGATTTATGAGTGGACTGCAAGTTGAGCTAAGGAATGGGTGTGTGGTTCGTGACTTCAGGACAGTTGCTGAGCTTGTTGAGAAGGCGGCATTATTGGAGTCAGGACAGGCGGAAGCTGCGTTGATGTCAGCTGGGGCTAGTACAGCCGTGACCAAGGCGGGTCAGTCTAGTGGACAGAACCGGAAGTTTGGGAAAGGAGAACCGAACAAAGGATCTGGGGGACGCAGCGTGTGCATCAAGTGTGGCAAGGCTCACGTTGGCGAGTGTAGGCGCGGTGGTAGTGGATGCAACAGGTGCGGGAGTTTAGAGCATCGGATAAGAGACTGTCCAGAGGAGGATCAGCGTGTGGTCCGTGTGTCCGGCAGTGATGGTGCGGTTCGGGTTTGCTACGGTTGTGGAGAACCAGGGCATTTCAAGCGTGAGTGTCCTAAGGCAGGAGTGGTGGAGCAGGCCGTGGCTCAAGGGAAGAGAGCAGGGGAGGCGCTTGCATCACAGGCCAAGAGACAGGCCATTATGCCAAGGGTGTACACGACGAGTGCAGCAGCAGCCGAGGAACCAAGCACTTCTCATCCGATTACTGGTACGTGTGGTACTTAGTATTTTCTAAACTTGCCTTGTGTGTTGTTGTGTGTTAGTATAGAGTCTTAGCATTCTAAGGAATGAATGTGTAGGGACCTTGCTAATGGGTGAGGTTGAAACTCATGTTCTGTTTGACTCGGGAGCGAGTCATTGTTTTGTTAATCCGGACATGATCGGAAAGGGTCAGTTCCAGAAGGAACCCGGAGAGGACTTTGGGTTAGTTCAGGCGGCTGGAGGCCAAGTGATGTTTTCACTAGGAACGGTTAAGAATGTTCCAGTGATGTTTGGCGAAGTGAACATGCCAGCGGATCTAGTGATCTGTAGGGTTAAGTCCTACGATGTCATTTTGGGAATGGACTGGTTAGGCAAGCACAGAGCTCACTTGGATTGTCACCTTGGAAGGGTGCGGTTTGAGAGAGATGGAGAGGTCTTGGTTTATCAGGGAGTTAGACCAACCTCAGGAAGATTGGTGGTTTCAGCTATTTAGGCAGAACGGCTGATAGAGAAAGGTTGTGAGGCGTATCTAGCAACGATCACTACTACAGAAGGAGGGCCGGATGTAGACTTAGGCAGTATACCGGTGGTGCAAGAATTTGAGGATGTTTTTCAGGCGTTGGCAGGACTGCCACCAGCCCGTTCAGATCCATTCACGATTGAACTTGAGCCGGGGACAGCTCCATTGTCTAAAGTACCATACCGGATGGCGCCAGCAGAGATGGCTGAACTGAAGAAGCAGCTAACGAAGTTGTTGGACAAAGGCTTCATTAGACCTAGTAGTTCGTGAAGAACAAGGATGGGAGCTTCAGGCTTTGCATTGACTACCGCGGATTGAACCGTGTGACCATGAAGAACAAGTATCCACTTCCTAGGATAGACGAGTTGTTGGACCAACTCAGGGGAGCTACTTGGTTCTCTAAGATCGATTTGGCATCGGGGTACCATCAAATACCCATAGAGGAGACAGACGTGCGTAAGACTGCCTTTAGGACAATGTATGGTCGTTACGAGTTTGTGGTCATGCCATTTGGTTTGACGAATGCGCCAGCTGCATTCATGAATTTGATGAATGGCGTATTCAGAGAGTACCTAGATGAGTTTGTGATTATTTTCATAGATGATATTCTAGTATACTCTAAGGATGAGGAAGAGCATAAGAGTCATTTGCGGACTGTTCTGGAGAAGTTGAGGGAACAGAAGTTATATGCTAAGCTCAGTAAGTGTAGCTTTTGGCAACGGCATATAGGGTTCTTGGGTCACATTGTCTCGGATAAGGGAGTGTCCGTGGACCCAGAGAAGATTCAGGCTATTGCGGATTAGCCTAGACCAGAGAATGCTACAGAGATAAGTAGTTTTCTTGGACTAGCTGGTTACTACAGGCGGTTTGTCAAAGGTTTTGCAAGCATGGCTCAGCCAATGACAAAGCTGACTGGTAAAGACGTGGAGTATGTCTTGACGGAGGAGTGTGAAGAGTGCTTCTCAAAGTTAAAGGAGTTACTCACTAGTGCACCAGTATTGGCGTTACCAGAACCGGGTGAGCCATACGTGGTATACACGGATGCATCCAGGAAAGGACTAGGTTGTGTTCTGATGCAGAATGGTAAGGTGATAGCTTATGCTTCGCGGCAGCTATGGAAGCATGAAGGAAACTACCCTACGCATGATTTAGAGATGGCGGCTAAGGTATTTGCACTTAAGATATGGAGATCTTACTTGTATGGCGAGAAGGTGCAGATATACACGGACCATAAGAGTTTAAAGTACATCTTTACTCAACCGGATTTGAACTTGAGACAGCGTAGATGGATGGAGTTGGTAGCGGACTATGACTTGGAAATAGCATACCATCCAGAAAAGGCCAACTTGGTGGCGGATGCGTTGAGTAGGAGAAGGGCTAGCGTATCATCTGAACAGAATATAGGAAGCATTGTGAACATGCTAAGGACATTGCAGTTGAATGCAATAACAGATGGGCTTGAACCGTTGGGTTTGGAAGCTGCGGATAGAGCTGACTTGTTGACTAGAATTCGGATTGCTCAGGAGCAGGATGAGAATCTGAAAAAGGTATCAGAGAATGATAAGACAGAATATCAGACTTCAAACAATGGGACCATTGTTGTGAACGGACGGGTCTGTGTTCCAGATGTGAAGGAGTTGAGGGATGAAATCCTTATGGAGGCACATCAGTCAAGGTTTTCTGTTCATCCGGAAATGACCAAGATGTATCAGGATTTGAAACGGTACTATCATTGGGTTGGGATGAAACGTGATGTGGCTTAGTGGGTAGCCGGATGTCAGACGTGCCAATTGGTTAAGGCAGAGCATCAGTTTCCAGGTGGTTTGTTGCAAACGTTGCCAATGCCAGAATGGAAATGGGACATGATCACCATGGACTTTGTATTGGGATTACCTAAGACTAGAAAGTTGCATGACGGGATATGGGTCATTGTGGATCGTTTGACCAAGTCTGCTCACTTCTTAGCAATGAAAAAGACTGATGGAGTACCAAAGTTGGTGGACATGTATATTGATCAGATCGTGAAGTTGCATGGAGTGCCAGTAAGTATCATTTCAGATCGTGATCCGAAGTTTACTTCAAGGTTCTGGAAAGAGTTCCATGAAGCGTGTGGAACGCAGTTGCATATGAGTACAGCGTATCATCCTCCGACTGATGGGCAATCATAACGGACGATCAGGACATTGGAGGATATGTTGAGAGCGTGTGTACTGGACTGGGGTGGTAGTTGGGAAGACTACTTACCATTGGCTGAATTTGCATACAACAATAGTTACCAAAGGAGCATAGAGATGTCTCCGTATGAGGCGTTGTATGACAGGCCGTGCAGGACACCATTGTTTTGGACACAAGTGGGGGAGCGTAGCGTAATGGGGCCAGCAGTGGTCGAGGCTACTACAGAAAAGATCAGATTGTTAAAGGTTAAGCTGAAAGAGGCTATGGACAGGCAGAAAAGTTATGCGGACAAGCATCGCAGGGATCTGGAGTTCAGTGTGGGTGATATGGTTTATCTTAAAGCACTGACTTATAAGGGAACAGATAGAGCAGCTAAGAGTGCCAAGTTGAATTCGAGGTACATGGGGCCGTACCGGATACTGGAAAGAGTGGGCGCAGTGGCTTACAAGTTGGACTTGCCATCGGGAATGGGAGCGTTCCACAATGTTTTCCATGTGTCGCAGCTGAGGAAGCATATTACCGAACGAGAAACGGTTATAGAGGAGCCGCCAGCAGACTTGCAAGAGGACCTTGCAGTAGTGGCTAGGCCGGTTCGAGTGTTAGATCGGAAAGAAGAGACTAAGCGTGGGAAGCTGGTCAGAATGGTTCAGGTCGTATGGGACTGCGACGGGCATGAACAGGTTACTTGGGAAAAGGAGGCTAGCATGAAAGCTGAGTATCCCAAATGGTTTGACAAGTTGCAAATTGATGAGTCGGATTCGAGGACGAATCCAGGACGGGTGGGGGAGATTTGTAGCATCCGTATCCGAGAAAATGTGGAATGATCATACCGGACAGGGCATTGTCCGAGGGATGACCGAGCCAAGGGTCGGATACTGGCTGGGAAATGGAGGTTCGGACTATGGTCGGGTGTTGACCGGTGAAATAGTTGGATGTGGGCTGGATAGCCGAGCCGGATGGACCATATCCGAGGGAAAACAGGGTCCAGTCCGAGGGAAATGGGATTTATCCGAGTGCAGTGGGATATATCCGAGAGTCTGGGAGGTTAGTCCGAGTGACAGTGGACTGTCTCCCAGGGGGAATAGGAAACCTCCGAGAGAAATAGAGGATTAGCCGAGGTGGGACAAGTTGTCCGGGAGAAATAGGAATATCCGGATGAAAAATGGAAAACACCTCGGATAAGGGCTGTTTATCCGATTGGGAAGGGATTTGGGCCAGGGGCCAAGTGTTTGGTCGGCTATTTTGGGATTTATAGAGTGGATGGTCGAGCCGGTACAGGGAATAGCCGAGGAAAATCGAATCGGACCGGGATAATCCTACTGGAACCAGGAAAACGTCGGATAAGTCCGGGTTACCTAAGGTTTTGCGAGTATATAAGGGAATTTGAGACTTAACTCGAGGGTGTTGCGTTTATTTGAGCTAAATAAAGTAAAGAGAGAGTTTAGTCAAGAGAAAACCCTAAGAAAAACAGTTTATCCCGAGGACATCCGAGAGAGATCAGGCTATCGCCGAGCAGAACCGATCATCGCCGAGATAAACTGGTAAGCGATCGGATATTTCCCTAAGTGTTGAGTTTTCATCGGATAACCTCGAGCTAATAGCCTTGTTTTGTGGGGTTTCTGAGGGAAAACAGAGTTTGGCTCGAAGAAAGGTGAACGGATCAAGAGATAGCCGAGGGGATAAGGATCGGATCGTATCGTAAGCCGAGAGATTCTTAGAGAGATCGGATATCTTCGTTTTGGTGCGGGGTTCATCGGGATTTCTTCTGACCAATCTGTTTCTAGCCTTGTCTAAGGTGAGTGCGTGACTGTGGTTGGGTCTAGGACCGTAGGATTGCTAGGGTTGAGTATTTTGCATGTTGATTGTGTGATTTTCATGTTATGTGTTTGGAATTGATAAGCAATCCTTATGTTGTGATATATTGTGGTGTTTACCGTGGCATATATGATGTTTAGCTAACGTCAGGGTAATCCAGATCATGTACTAGCTTAGGGGATATGGGATTCTCGCTGAAGTAGACATGGGTCTTAAAAAGGGATTGATCTTGGTTGGTTAGGCTAGATGATCATGGCCGCTTGATATTGTTATGTCTATTGCGAATTGATTGTGTTGAATGTTGAATCCGAAAGTATGACTGCGTGTTTTGGTACTGACCAGGTGTTACGGGATGACCGTACTCACTAAGTATTTATGAAATACTTATGCCTCTCATTTTGAGTGTGCAGGTACTAAGCAGTAAGGGGCGAGACCAGGCGGCAGTGATGGATATGAATGGATCGGGACTTGGTTTTATTTGTGTTAAGACTTGTGTTTAGAGTCTTATGGCTTTGGTGTTTGACCGTTTAGGTTGCTAGATGATTGGTTGTAATCGTTAGTGAACCTTGTGATTTGATTTATGTGGAACCCCGAATCTGTTTAAGTATTTTTGAGAGTTAAATGAATGAAATGAGTTATTTATATTCCGCTGTGTATTGATAAGAAAGACTTAGAAAAATAAAGAAAAAGTTCGAAATTATGGCTAGGTATAGAAACAGTCTTAGAGGATGTAGTGGGACACAGCCGCGGTACGGTTTACCGGGTTGGGTTACCACAAGTTGGTATCAGAGCGTTTTAACGCTTCTAGGACTGAAATTGGTGACTGCTGTTGTTTGTTTGTTTGTTTGGGGTTTATGGGGGTCCGATCCATTCTTCACTGCCAAGGTCTCGTGGTAAGTTGTTGTATGGTGTTGTGAAACACGTTTTGAGTTAGCTTCGGCTAACTGGCATTGTGTACTTGCAGATGGTTGATACCAGAAGAACCGTGAGAAACAATGGGGACAACCAGGCTGCGGGGTCTGTGAACTCAGTCAACGGTGATGTTGCTGAGAGGGCTAGGGAAGCCGAGAGACAGTCAGCTGCGGTTGCGAATGAGGCGGCTAGAGTGGCAGCCGTGGAAACAGCAAGGAATGCTGCGGAAGCTGAGAATGTGGCTAGGAATGCTGCAGGTGCAGCTGGGGTTGCTGTGAATGTAGCACCAGTGGGGTTAGAGGCTGTGCTTGGGATGTTAGCACAGGTACTAGTTAGGCTACCTGCGGTGGCTCCTGCTCCGGCGGTTGCAGCAGCACCACATGTAGTACCACCGGTGGGGGTTCACGCGGATGTGGTTGGGGAGGAAGCGGACCATGTGGAGAGGGTTCCGAGTTACCTCAAGGTTTTGGATCACATGGTGCGGTTGGGAACCAAGTTCTTTGCTGGAGGTTCTACACCGATTGAGGCAGATGAGTGGAGGATGAGACTGGAACGGAATTTTGAGTCTATCTGATGTCCAGAGGGTTACAAGAGGGACATAGCAGTGCACTACTTGGAGGGTGATGCACACACGTGGTGGAAAGGAATTGTTGGAAGGCTGGTGAACGCGAATTGTTCTTATGAGACATTTTCAGCGATGTTCAGGAGTAAGTACTTCCCACAGGAAGCTTACAACAAGTTGGAGAAGGCGTTTCTGTACCTTAGTCAGGGGACGCTTACAGTGAGGCAGTATGAGACTCAGTTTAATCAGCTGAGGAAGTATGTGTCTCATGAGTTTGACATGGAGGAGAAGCTGATTCGCAGGTTTATGAGTGGACTGCGAGTTGAGCTAAGGAATGGGTGTGTGGTTCTTGACTTCAGGACAGTTGCTGAGCTTGTTGAGAAGGCGGCATTGTTGGAGTCAGGACAGGCGGAAGCTGCGTTGATGTCAGCTGGGGCTAGTACAGCCGTGACCAAGGCGGGTCAGTCTAGTGGACAGAACCGGAAGTTTGGGAAAGGAGTACCGAACAAAGGATCTGGGGGACGCAGCGTGTGCATCAAGTGTGGCAAGGCTCACGTTGGCGAGTGTAGGCACGGTGGTAGTGGATGCAACAGGTGCGGGAGTTTAGAGCATCGGATACGAGACTGTCCGGAGGAGGATCAACGTGTGGTCCGTGTGTCCGGCAGTGATGGTGCAGTTCGGGTTTGCTACGGTTGTGGAGAACCAGGGCATTTCAAGCGTGAGTGTCCTAAGGCAGGAGTGGTGGAGCAGGCCGTGGCTCAAGGGAAGAGAGCAGGGGAGGCGCTTGTATCACAGGCCAAGAGACAGGCCATTATGCCAAGGGTGTACACGACGAGTGCAGCAGCAGCCGAGGAACCAAGCACTTCTCATCCGATTACTGGTACGTGTGGTACTTAGTATTTTCTAAACTTGCCTTGTGTGTTGTTGTGTGTTAGTATAGAGTCTTAGCATTCTAAGGAATGAATGTGTAGGGACCTTGCTAATGGGTGAGGTTGAAACCCATGTTCTGTTTGACTCGGGAGCGAGTCATTGTTTTGTTAATCCGGACATGATCGGAAAGGGTCAGTTCCAGAAGGAACCCGGAGAGGACTTTGGGTTAGTTCAGGCGACTGGAGGCCAAGTGATGTTTTCACTAGGAACGGTTAAGAATGTTCCAATGATGTTTGGCGAACTGAACATGCCAGCAGATCTAGTGATCTGTAGGGTTAAGTCCTACGATGTCATTTTGGGAATGGACTGGTTAGGCAAGCACAGAGCTCACTTGGATTGTCACCGTGGAAGGGTGCGGTTTGAGAGAGATGGAGAGGTCTTGGTTTATCAGGGAGTTAGACCAACCTCAGGAAGTTTGGTGGTTTCAGCTATTCAGGCAGAACGGCTGATAGAGAAAGGTTGTGAGGCGTATCTAGCAACGATCACTACTACAGAAGGAGGGCCGGATGTAGACTTAGGCAGTATACCGGTGGTGCAAGAATTTGAGGATGTTTTTCAGGCGTTGGCAGGACTGCCACCAGCTCATTCAGATCCATTCACGATTGAACTTGATCCGGGGACAGCTCCATTGTCTAAAGCACCATACCGGATGGCGCCATCAGAGATGGCTGAACTGAAGAAGCAGCTAACGGAGTTGTTGGACAAAGGCTTCATTAGACCTAGTAGTTCGTGAAGAACAAGGATGGGAGTTTCAGGCTTTGCATTGACTACCGCGGATTGAACCGTGTGACCGTGAAGAACAAGTATCCACTTCCCAGGATAGACGAGTTTTTGGACCAACTCAGGGGAGCTACTTGGTTCTCTAAAATCGATTTGGCATCGGGGTACCATCAAATACCCATAGAGGAGACAGACGTGCGTAAGACTGCCTTTAGGATAAGGTATGGTCGTTACGAGTTTGTGGTCATGCCATTTGGTTTGACGAATGCGCCAGCTGCATTCATGAAGTTGATGAATGGCGTATTCAGAGAGTACCTAGATGAGTTTGTGATTATTTTCTTAAATGATATTCTAGTATACTCTAAGGATGAGGAAGAGCATACGAGTCATTTACGGACTGTTCTGGAGAAGTTGAGGGAACAGAAGTTATATGCCAAGCTCATTAAGTGTAGCTTTTGGCAACGGCATATAAGGTTCTTGGGTCACATTGTTTCGGATAAGGGAGTGTCCGTGGACCCAGAGAAGATTCAGGCTATTGCTGATTGGCCTAGACCAGAGAATGCTACAGAGATAAGGAGTTTTCTCAAACTAGCTGGTTACTACAGGCGGTTTGTCAAAGGTTTTGCAAGCATGGCTCAGCCAATGACAAAGCTGACTGGTAAAGACGTGGAGTATGTCTGGACGGAGGAGTGTGAAGAGTGCTTCTCAAAGTTAAAGGAGTTACTCACTAGTGCACCAGTATTGGCGTTACCAGAACCGGGTGAGCCATACGTGGTATACACGGATGCATTCAGGAAAGGACTAGGTTGTGTTCTGATGCAGAATGGTAAGGTGATTGCTTATGCTTCACGGCAGCTATGGAAGCATGAAGGAAACTACCCTACGCATGATTTAGAGATGGCGGCTGTGGTATTTGCACTTAAGATATGGAGATCTTACTTGTATGGCGAGAAGGTGCAGATATACACGGACCATAAGAGTTTAAAGTACATCTTTACTCAACCGGATTTGAACTTGAGACAGCGTAGATGGATGGAGTTGGTAGCGGACTATGACTTGGAAATAGCATACCATCCAGGAAAGGCCAACTTGGTGCCGGATGCGTTGAGTAGGAGTAGGGCTAGCGTATCATTTGAACAGAATGTAGGAAGCATTGTGAACATGCTAAGGACATTGCAGTTGAATGCAATAACAGATGGGGTTGAACCGTTGGATTTGGAAGCTGCGGATAGAGCTGACTTGTTGACTAGAATTCGGATTGCTCAGGAGCAGGATGAGAATCTGAAAAAGGTGTCACAGAATGATAAGACAGAATATCAGACTTCAAACAATGGGACCATTGTTGTGAACGGACGGGTCTGTGTTCCAGATGTGAAGGAGCCGAGGGATGAAATCCTTAAGGAGGCACATCAGTCAAGGTTTTCTGTTCATCCGGGAATGACCAAGATGTATCAGGATTTGAAACGGTACTATCATTGGGTTGGGATGAAACGTGATGTGGCTAAGTGGGTAGCCGGATGTGAGACGTGCCAATTGGTTAAGGCAGAGCATCAGTTTCCAGGTGGTTTGTTGCAAACGTTGCCAATGCCAGAATGGAAATGGGACATGATCACCATGGACTTTGTACTGGGATTACCTAAGACTAGGAAGTTGCATGACGGGATATGGGTCATTGTGGATCGTTTGACCAAGTCTGCTCACTTCTTAGCAATGAAAATGGCTGATGGAGTACCAAAGTTGGTGGACATGTATATTGATCAGATCGTGAAGTTGCATGGAGTGCCAGTAAGTATCATTTCAGATCGTGATTCGAAGTTTACTTCAAGGTTCTGGAAAGAGTTCCAGGAAGCGTGTGGAACGCGGTTGCATATGAGTACAGCGTATCATCCTCAGACTGATGGGCAATCATAACGGACGATCAGGACATTGGAGGATATGTTGAGAGCGTGTGTACTGGACTGGGGTGGTAGTTGGGAAGACTACTTACCGTTGGCTGAATTTGCATACAACAATAGTTACCAAAGGAGCATAGAGATGTCTCCGTATGAGGCGTTGTTTGACAGGCCGTGCAGGACACCATTGTTTTGGACACAAGTGGGGGAGCGTAGCGTAATGGGGCCAGCAGTGGTCGAGGCTACTACAGAAAAGATCAGATTGTTAAAGGTTAAGCTGAAAGAGGCTATGGACAGGCAGAAAAGTTATGTGGACAAGCATCGCAGGGATCTGGAGTTCAGTGTGGGTGATATGGTTTATCTTAAAGCACTGACTTATAAGGGAACAGATAGAGCAGCTAAGAGTGCCAAGTTGAATTCAAGGTACATGGGGCCGTACCGGATACTGGAAAGAGTGGGCGCAGTGGCTTACAAGTTGGACTTGCCATCGGGAATGGGAGCGTTCCACAATGTATTCCATGTGTCGCAGCTGAGGAAGGATATTACCGAACGAGAAACGGTTATAGAGGAGCCGCCAGCAGACTTGCAAGAGGACCTTGCAGTAGTGGCTAGGCCGGTTCGAGTGTTAGATCGGAAAGAAGAGACTAAGCGTGGGAAGCTGGTCAGAATGGTTCAGGTCGTATGGGACTGCGACGGGCATGAACAGGTTACTTGGGAAAAGGAGGCTAGGATGAAAGCTGAGAATCCCAAATGGTTTGACAAGTTGCAAATGGATGAGTCGGATTCGAGGACGAATCCAGAACGGGTGGGGGAGATTTGTAGCATCCGTATCAAAGAAAATGTGGAATGATCGTACCGGACAGGGCATTGTCCAAGGGATGACCGAGCCAAGGGTCGGATACTGGCTGGGAAATGGAGGTTCGGACTATGGTCGGGTGTTGACCGGTGAAATAGTCGGATGTGAGCTGGATAGCCGAGCCGGATGGACCATATCCGAGGGAAAACAGGGTCCAGTCCGAGGGAAATGGGATTTATCCGAGTGCAGTGGGATATATCCGAGAGTCTGGGAGGTTAGTCCGAGTGACAGTGGACTGTCTCCCAGGGGGAATAGGAAACCTCCGAGAGAAATAGAGGATTAGCCGAGGTGGGACAAGTTGTCCGGGAGAAATAGGAATATCCGGATGAAAAATGGAAAACACCTCGGATAAGGGCTGTTTATCCGAGTGGGAAGGGATTTGGGCCAAGGGCCAAGTGTTTGGTCGGCTATTTTGGGATTTATAGAGTGGATGGTCGAGCCGGTACAGGGAATAGCCGAGGAAAATCGAATCGGACCGGGATAATCCTACTGGAACCAGGAAAACATCGGATAAGTCCGGGTTACCTAAGGTTTTGCGAGTATATAAGGGAATTTGAGACTTAACTCGAGGGTGTTGCGTTTATTTGAGCTAAATAAATTAAAGAGAGAGTTTAGTCAAGAGAAAACCCTAAGAAAAACAGTTTATCCCGAGGACATCCGAGAGAGATCAGGCTATCGCCGAGCAGAACCGATCATCGCCGAGATAAACTGGTAAGCGATCGGATATTTCCCTAAGTGTTGAGTTTTCATCGGATAACCTCGAGCTAATAGCCTTGTTTTGTGGGGTTTCTGAGGGAAAACAGAGTTTGGCTCGAAGAAAGGTGAACGGATCAAGAGATAGCCGAGGGGATAAGGATCGGATCGTATCGTGAGCCGAGAGATTCTTAGAGAGATCGGATATCTTCGTTTTGGTGCGGGGTTCATCGGGATTTCTTCTGACCAATCTGTTTCTAGCCTTGTCTAAGGTGAGTGCATGACTGTGGTTGGGTCTAGGACCGTAGGATTGCTAGGGTTGAGTGTTTTGCATGTTGATTGTGTGATTTTTATGTTATGTGTTTGGAATTGATAAGCAATCCTTATGTTGTGATATATTGTGGTGTTTACTGTGGCATATATGATGTTTAGCTAACGTCAGAGTAATCCAGATCATGTACTAGCTTAGGGGATATGGGATTCTCGCTGAAGTAGACATGGGTCTTAAAAAGGGATTGATCTTGGTTGGTTAGGCTAGATGATCATGGCCGTTTGATATTGTTATGTCTATTGTTGAATGTTGAATCCGAAAGTATGACTGCATGTTTTGGTACTGACCAGGTGTTACGGGATGACCGTACTCACTAAGTATTTATGAAATACTTATGCCTCTCATTTTGAGTGTGCAGGTACTAAGCAGTAAGGGGCGAGACCAGGCGGCAGTGATGGATATGAATGGATCGGGATTTGGTTTTATTTGTGTTAAGACTTGTGTTTAGAGTCTTATGGCTTTGGTGTTTGACCGTTTAGGTTGCTAGATGATTGGTTGTAATCGTTAGTGAACCTTGTGATTTGATTTATGTGGAACCCCGAATCAATTTAAGTATTTTTGAGAGTTAAATGAATGAAATGAGTTATTTATATTCCGCTGTGTATTGATAAGAAAGACTTAGAAAAATAAAGAAAAAGTTCGAAATTATGGCTAGGTATAGAAACGGACTTAGAGGATGTAGTGGGACACAGCCGCGGTACGGTTTACCGGGTTGGGTTACCACAAGTTGGTATCAGAGCGTTTTAACGCTTCTAGGACTGAAATTGGTGACTGCTGTTGTTTGTTTGTTTGTTTGGGGTTTATGGGGGTCCGATCCATTCTTCACTGCCAAGGTCTCGTGGTAAGTTGTTGTATGGTGTTGTGAAACACGTTTTGAGTTAGCTTCGGCTAACTGGCATTGTGTACTTGCAGATGGTTGATACCAGAAGAACCGTGAGAAACAATGGGGACAACCAGGCTGTGGGGTCAGTGAACTCAGTCAACGGTGATGTTGCTGAGAGGGCTAGGGAAGCCGAGAGACAGGCAGCTGCGGTTGCGAATGAGGCGGCTAGAGTGGCAGCCGTGGAAGCAGCAAGGAATGCTGCGGAAGCTGAGAACGTGGCTAGGAATGCTGCGGGTGCAGCTGGGGTTGCTGTGAATGTAGCACCAGTGGGGTTAGAGGCTGTGCTTGGGATGTTAGCACAGGTACTAGCTAGGCTACCTGCGGTGGCTCCTGCTCCGGCGGTTGCAGCAGCACCACATGTAGTACCACCGGTGGGGGTTCACGCGGATGTGGTTGAGGAGGAAGCGGACCATGTGGAGAGGGTTCCGAGTTACCTCAAGGTTTTGGATCACATGGTGCGGTTGGGAACCAAGTTCTTTGCTGGAGGTTCTACACCGATTGAGGCAGATGAGTGGAGGATGAGACTGGAACAGAATTTTGAGTCTATCTGATGTCCAGAGGGTTACAAGAGGGACATAGTAGTGCACTACTTGGAGGGTGATGCACACACGTGGTGGAAAGGAATTGTTGGAAGGCTGGTGAACGCGAATTTTTCTTATGAGACATTTTCAGCGATGTTCAGGAGTAAGTACTTCCCACAGGAAGCTTACAACGAGTTGGAGAAGGCGTTTCTGTACCTTAGTCAGGGGACGCTTACAGTGAGGCAGTATGAGACTCAGTTTAATCAGCTGAGGAAGTATGTGTCTCATGAGTTTGACACGGAGGAGAAGCTGATTCGCAGGTTTATAAGTGGACTGCGAGTTGAGCTAAGGAATGGGTGTGTGGTTCGTGACTTCAGGACAGTTGCTGAGCTTGTTGAGAAGGCGGCATTGTTGGAGTCAGGACAGGCGGAAGCTGCGTTGATGTCAGCTGGGGCTAGTACAGCCGTGACCAAGGCGGGTCAGTCTAGTGGACAGAACCGGAAGTTTGGGAAAGGAGTACCGAACAAAGGATCTGGGGGACGCAGCGTGTGCATCAAGTGTGGCAAGGCTCACGTTGGCGAGTGTAGGCGCGGTGGTAGTGGATGCAACAGGTGCGGGAGTTTAGAGCATCGGATACGAGACTGTCCGGAGGAGGATCAACGTGTGGTCCGTGTGTCCGGCAGTGATGGTGCAGTTCGGGTTTGCTACGGTTGTGGAGAACCAGGGCATTTCAAGCGTGAGTGTCCTAAGGCAGGAGTGGTGGAGCAGGCCGTGGCTCAAGGGAAGAGAGCAGGGGAGGCGCTTGCATCACAGGCCAAGAGACAGGCCATTATGCCAAGGGTGTACACGACGAGTGCAGCAGCAGCCGAGGAACCAAGCACTTCTCATCCGATTACAGGTACGTGTGGTACTTGGTATTTTCTAAACTTGCCTTGTGTGTTGTTGTGTGTTAGTATAGAGTCTTAGCATTCTAAGGAATGAATGTGTAGGGACCTTGCTAATGGGTGAGGTTGAAACCCATGTTCTGTTTGACTCGGGAGCGAGTCATTGTTTTGTTAATCCGGACATGATCGGAAAGGGTCAGTTCCAGAAGGAACCCGGAGAGGACTTTGGGTTAGTTCAGGCGGCTGGAGGCCAAGTGATGTTTTCACTAGGAACGGTTAAGAATGTTCCAGTGATGTTTGGCAAAGTGAACATGCCAGCGGATCTAGTGATCTGTAGGGTTAAGTCCTACGATGTCATTTTGGGAATAGACTGGTTAGGCAAGCACAGAGCTCACTTGGATTGTCACCGTGGAAGGGTGCGGTTTGAGAGAGAAGGAGAGGTCTTGGTTTATCAGGGAGTTAGACAAACCTCAGGAAGTTTGGTGGTTTCAGCTATTCAGGCAGAACGGCTGATAGAGAAAGGTTGTGAGGCGTATCTAGCAACGATCACTACTACAGAAGGAGGGCCGGATGTAGACTTAGGCAGTATACCGGTGGTGCAAGAATTTGAGGATGTTTTTCAGGCGTTGGCAGGACTGCCACCAGCTCATTCAGATCCATTCACGATTGAACTTGAGCCGGGGACAGCTCCATTGTCTAAAGCACCATACCGGATGGCGCCAGCAGAGATGGCTGAACTGAAGAAGCAGCTAACGGAGTTGTTCGACAAAGGCTTCATTAGACCTAGTAGTTCGTGAAGAACAAGGATGGGAGCTTCAGGCTTTGCATTGACTACCGCGGATTGAACCGTGTAACCATGAAGAACAAGAATCCACTTCCCAGGATATACGAGTTGTTGGACCAACTCAGGGGAGCTACTTTGTTCTCTAAGATCGATTTGGCATCAGAGTACCATCAAATACCCATAGAGGAGACAGACGTGCGTAAGACTGCCTTTAGGACAAGGTATGGTCGTTACGAGTTTGTGGTCATGCCATTTGGTTTGACGAATGCGCCAGCTGCATTCATGAAGTTGATGAATGGCATATTCAGAGAGTACCTAGATGAGTTTGTGATTATTTTCATAGATGATATTCTAGTATACTCTAAGGATGAGGAAGAGCATAAGAGTCATTTGCGGACTGTTCTGGAGAAGTTGAGGGAACAGAAGTTATATGCCAAGCTCAGTAAGTGTAGCTTTTGGCAACGGCATATAGGGTTCTTGGGTCACATTGTCTCGGATAAGGGAGTGTCCGTGGACCCAGAGAAGATTCAGGCTATTGCGGATTGGCCTAGACCAGAGAATGCTACAGAGATAAGGAGTTTTCTCGGACTAGCTGGTTACTACAGGCGGTTTGTCAAAGGTTTTGCAAGCATGGCTCAGCCAATGACAAAGCTGACTGGTAAAGACGTGGAGTATGTCTGGACGGAGGAGTGTGAAGAGCGCTTCTCAAAGTTAAAAGAGTTACTCACTAGTGCACCAGTATTGCCGTTACCAGAACCGGGTGAGCCATACGTGGTAT
Source organism: Thlaspi arvense (assembly GCA_911865555.2). Lineage (NCBI taxonomy): Eukaryota > Viridiplantae > Streptophyta > Magnoliopsida > Brassicales > Brassicaceae > Thlaspi > Thlaspi arvense. The sequence continues at coordinate 28,525,123 of OU466860.2, forward strand.
ACACGGATGCATCCAGGAAAGGACTAGGTTGTGTTCTGATGCAGAATGGTATGGTGATAGCTTATGCTTCGCGGCAGCTATGGAAGCATGAAGGAAACTACCCTACGCATGATTTAGAGATGGCGGCTGTGGTATTTGCACTTAAGATATGGAGATCTTACTTGTATGGCGAGAAGGTGCAGATATACACAGATTTACTCAACCGGATTTGAACTTGAGACAGCAAAGATGGATGGAGTTGGTAGCGGACTATGACTTGGAAATAGCATACCATCCAGGAAAGGCCAACTTGGTGGCGGATGCGTTGAGTAGGAGAAGGGCTAGCGTATCATCTGAACAGAATGTAAGAAGCATTGTGAACATGCTAAGGACATTGCAGTTGAATGCAATAACAGATGGGGTTGAACCGTTGGGTTTGGAAGCTTCGGATAGAGCTGACTTGTTGACTAGAATTCGGATTGCTCAGGAGCAAGATGAGAATCTGAAAAAGGTGTCACAGAATGATAAGACAGAATATCAGACTTCAAACAATGGGACCATTGTTGTGAACGGACGGGTCTGTGTTCCAGATGTGAAGGAGCTGAGGGATGAAATCCTTAAGGAGGCACATCAGTTAAGGTTTTCTGTTCATCCGGGAATGAACAAGATGTATCAGGATTTGAAACGGTACTATCATTGGGTTGGGATGAAACGTGATGTGGCTAAGTGGGTAGCCGGATGTGAGACGTGCCAATTGGTTAAGGCAGAGCATCAGTTTCCAGGTGGTTTGTTGCAAACGTTGCCAATGCCAGAATGGAAATGGGACATGATCACCATGGACTTTGTACTGGGATTACCTAAGACTAGGAAGTTGCATGACGGGATATGGGTCATTGTGGATCGTTTGACCAAGTCTGCTCACTTCTTAGCAATGAAAAAGACTGATGGAGTACCAAAGTTGGTGGACATGTATATTGATCAGATCGTGAAGTTGCATGGAGTGCCAGTAAGTATCATTTCAGATCGTGATCCGAAGTTTACTTCACGGTTCTGGAAAGAGTTCCAGGAAGCGTGTGGAATGCGGTTGCATATAAGTACAGCGTATCATCCTCATACTGATGGGCAATCATAACGGACGATCAGGACATTGGAGGATATGTTGAGAGCGTGTGTACTGGACTGGGGTGGTAGTTGGGAAGACTACTTACCGTTGGCTGAATTTGCATACAACAATAGTTACCAAAGGAGCACAGAGATGTCTCCGTATGAGGCGTTGTATGGCAGGCCGTGCAGGACACCATTGTGTTGGACACAAGTGGGGGAGCGTAGCATAATGGGGCCAGCAGTGGTCGAGGCTACTACAGAAAAGATCAGATTGTTAAAAGTTAAGCTGAAAGAGGCTATGGACAGGCAGAAAAGTTATGCGGACAAGCATCGCAGGGATCTGGAGTTCAGTGTGGGTGATATGGTTTATCTTAAAGCACTGACTTATAAGGGAACAGATAGAGCAGCTAAGAGTGCCAAGTTGAATCCGAGGTACATGGGGCCGTACCGGATAGTGGAAAGAGTGGGTGCAGTGGCTTACAAGTTGGACTTGCCATCGGGAATGGGAGTGTTCCACAATGTATTCCATGTGTCGCAGCTGAGGAAGCACATTACCGAACGGGAAACAGTTATAGAGGAGCCGACAGCAGACTTGCAAGAGGACCTTGCAGTAGTGGCTAGGCCGGTTCGAGTGTTAGATCGGAAAGAAGAGACTAAGCGTGGGAAGCTGGTCAGAATGGTTCAGGTCGTATGGGACTGCGACGGGCATGAACAGGTTACTTGGGAAAAGGAGGCTAGGATGAAAGCTGAGTATCCCAAATGGTTTGACAAGTTGCAAACGGATGAGTCGGATTCGAGGACGAATCCAGAATTGGTGGGGGAGAGTTGTAGCATCCGTATCCGAGAAAATGTGGAATGATCGTACTGGACAGGGCATTGTCCGAGGGATGACCGAGCCAAGGGTCGGATACTGGCTGGGAAATGGAGGTTCGGACTATGGTCGGGTGTTGACCGGTGAAATAGTCGGATGTGGGCTGGATAGCCGAGCCGGATGGACCATATCCGAGGGAAAACAGGGTCCAGTCCGAGGAAAATGGGATTTATCCGAGTGCAGTGGGATATATCCGAGAGTCTGGGAGGTTAGTCCGAGTGACAGTGGACTGTCTCCGAGGGGGAATAGGAAACCTCCGAGAGAAATAGAGGATTAGCCAAGGTGGGACAAGTTGTCCGGGAGAAATAGGAATATCCGGATGAAAAATGGAAAACACCTCGGATAAGGGCGGTTTATCCGAGTGGGAAGGGATTTGGGCCAAGGGCCAAGTGTTTGGTCGGCTATTTTGGGATTTATAGAGTGGATGGTCGAGCCGGTACAGGGAATAGCCGAGGAAAATCGAATCGGACCGGGATAATCCTACTGGAACCAGAAAAACGTCGGATAAGTCCGGGTAACCTAGGGTTTTGCGAGTATATAAGGGAATTTGAGACTTAACTCGAGGGTGTTGTGTTTATTTGAGCTAAATAAAGCAAAGAGAGAGTTTAGTCAAGAGAAAACCCTAAGAAAAACAGTTTATCCCGAGGACATCCGAGAGAGATCAGGCTATCGCCGAGCAGAACCGATCATCGCCGAGATAAACTGGTAAGCGATCGGATATTTCCCTAAGTGTTGAGTTTTCATCGGATAACCTCGAGCTAATAGCCTTGTTTTGTGGGGTTTCTGAGGGAAAACAGAGTTTGGCTCGAAGAAAGGTGAACGGATCAAGAGATAGCCGAGGGGATAAGGATCAGATCATACCGTGAGCCGAGAAATTCTTAGAGAGATCGGATATCTTCGTTTTGGTGCGGTTTTCATCGGGATTTCTTCTGACCAATCTGTTTCTAGCCTTGTCTTAGGTGAGTGCTAGATCGACTGATCCTGGCTCGATCTTTGCTAGATCGAGTCAGTGAATCGAGAAGAGCCAGTCGATCTAGACGAGAACGAGTGGCAAGATCGACCTTAACAAAAAAGGATCGATCGATCCAAATCGGATCGACCGATCTAATTTCTCTCGACTCGATCCATCACTCGATCCATGCCAAATCGACCCCTAAATCGAGGATACAGCTCGATCATGAGGACTTAGCCGAGGAGCCATCATCTCAATGATCGAGAGAGCCAATCGATCCAGGACTCGATTCACTATGAATCGAGTCTCAAATCAAGTAACCCTCTCGATCTAAGCCATTTTGGGCATGAGATCGAGTCCTAGATCGACCAAATGGACTCGATCTCATGCCGAGGTAACATTTTTCTTTCCCTCCTTTACTCTTTTCCCTCCAACTTTTGAATTCAAAACTTGGTCAAGGCAAGCATCTTTGACCATGAAAGATGTGCCTTGACCAAGACTTTGTCAGAAACCACTTTGACTACCCATTGTTTTGGTTTTGCTAAGTCTTTAAATATTTCAAACAACCTCTCACCCTCCCATTCCTGTTTTGCTCGAGAATTTTAAACAAAGAGAGTGAGAGTTTCAATTTTCAAAAGCTAGCAAAGATATTCTGCATTTCTTGCAAAGGTATTTTCAAAGATTTAATGGTTTAATTTTAAAAAATCTCCTTTAATATCGCAAGATCTTGTTTTAGAATATAGGACCGGTTTTGAATTTTTAAAACTAGCTAAGTAAAAGGAAAAATTCCAGATTTTTCAGTATCTAAAGATTTGATTCCCTTTTATTTCGCTATGATTTTTATTTATTCCCCAAAATTCTAGGGTAGCTTTTTATAAATTCTCTCCTTCTCTTCTCTTATTCTCATCAAACCGCCGTGTGCTTATCAATCTCTTTAGAATTTGTTTCAGGAACCATGGCCCCAAAGAGAACAAGAGAGGAGCAAGCACAAGAAGGAGAAGGAGTGGAAGTTCAAGAGAGGGTTAGATGGAGCAAGGATGAGAAGAGGGATAAGAAGTGGCTGGAGAGGCTCCGGTTTGAGCCTACCGAGTTTGCTGATCGAGAGCTGTTGTCTAAGCTCGGGATTCTTGGGGACTTCAACCAACTCCTCAAAAACATTGGCTTAAGATGTCTGTCACGGATGGATTGCCCAACCATTCCTGAAGTGACAATAGACTTCCTTGCCACCTTGGAGTTCCGGTATGAAAATCCTAGTGCACCCGTCCCTTCCCAAGGCCGCCTCTACTTCAAAGTTGGACGTCAAGCCTACACACTCTCCATCCCTGAGCTATGCCAAGCCTACGGCCTCAACGCGGATGCATACAAGGTCGAGTTCCCAGCCTTCAAGAAAGACGACGAGTTTTGGGATCTGATCAGCAATGAGGACTACAAAGCCAACACCGCCAAGATCAAGCGAGTAAGGAGTCCGGTGCTGAGGTACACTCTGAAGCTGATTGCCAACACGTTCAGTGGAAGGTCTGTTGCCCCTACGGTCACGAAGACGGAGCTGTGCTTCCTGTTCCAAGGTGTGAAGCACTTGGTGTCTGATCCGGATGCAAATGAAGAGCCCATAGAGGATGAACTCGGCGATGAAGTGAACTACGGGTGTGTGCTCGCGGCTTCCTTGGTGAAGTACAAGGCTTATGCCTTATGGTGCAAGGCAACCTCCTCTTACATTGGCGGTTTCCTTACTCCTCTGTTCGTGCAAGCCGGTGTGCCCATTCATGACTTTGCTCACGTCTCAAACAGAGATTTCATGATGAAGCATACATGAGGAATACTGATAGCTTGGGACGCATGCCAGCAGAAGGGTTCTATGCCTACCTCTTCATAGATGACGAAGACAAGAAGAGAGTATGCATCCTGCCCAACAAAGATGAAACCGAGCTGCTTGGTGTTGGGAACATCGAGTTCTTGCCCACGGAGGAAGAATGCTTTGCCCCTTTAGGAGGACCGCCTGCTTCAGCAATTGCCCCGCGTCAAAGGTCAGAGTCTCCAGGCACAGAAGATGAGATGCCCGAAGCTTTCACACTTCCCAAGCTGGACTTTGAGCCGAGGACAAAAACCGAGAAGTTCTTAGCATCAGTTGTGGAGATGCAAAGGAAGATCAACAAGTGGCAAGGCAAGATGCTCAAGAAGCTGGGGAAGAAGGTCAAAGCACTTCAGGGAGGCTCGCCTAAGCCAGCTGCAAGCCAGGAGATGCAACAACCCGAGGAGAGAAGGCTCTTAACCGGAGGAGTTGTCATCTGCGAGACCCAAGGAGACAACATTCAGCCGGCGCGCCACTCTCTCCAAGAACCAGCTGACAAAGGCAAAGCAACGATCTCTAGCTCCTCTGGAACATCCTCAAGTTCCAGCCGAGCCTAGACCAGAGGTAAACAACCTTCTTCCATTGTATATAACCGCTCATGTTTGTTTCCTTTGCATTGTGTTTTGATGCTCCTTCGGATGAGTTTGCCACCGGGACGGTGTCAAGCAAGTTTGGAGGAGTACATGTGTGATTTGATTTGTGTTCTTTAATCTTATTTTCCTTTAGCATCCTTGAGTCTTAGTTCATGAAAAATTGGTAAAATTTTTAAAACTTTTTCAAAGATTCATGTAGTTGCATTCATATTTTTTAAAACATGTTAGGATTGAGTCTAGAGTTTCTCATATCACCTAGGTTGTTTGCATTTTGCATAAGGGTTTAGAATTTCTTACAAAGGTGTTTTTACTTATGAATTGTTTCAATGCCCTAGTTAGTAGTTCTCTAATGCTTTGTTTATGCTTTGAAAGTAAGTTCTTACCATGCTTGGATCACTTGTTAGGATTTTCGTGGCTTAAATTGAACTATCATGATTTGAAACTCATCCTACTAAGTGAAAACCTAAATTTGAAATTCTAATTATCATTCTTATGCATTTGAAAATGAACACATGGTTTTAAAATATTTAGGCTCTCTTCTTCCTTTTTACCACTCTTTGTGAGCCTAAGTAGAACTCCCTCCTTGAACCTTACCCTCCTTTGAAGACAAATGTTCTTGTGTGACATCTTTGTGAGGCCTTTCCTTTCGGTTTGAACTTGGCATAAAGTGTTAGGTTTAGGCGACATGATTTGGTTTTCATATTGTTGCTAGCTTTGCATTTTGAAGCTAGGTGTAGGCTTAGGATAAGTTTGGGGATCATTGGGGTTGCTTTCTTGTCTATTTGTTTTCGGTTTCAAAGAGCTTTGTGTTTTAAGGAAAGAAATGAGGTTTTAAGTGAAAGGTTGTTTTTAAAAACTAAGTATGCTCTAATTTCAGGAGGTAGCTCTCCCATAATAAAAAAAAAAAAAAAAGAAATAAAAAAAAAAAAAGGCCTAAGTGCCAAATAAAAAAAAATAATAATAATAATAAGAAAAAAATTAATAAGAGAGCAACTAATAAGAAATTTCTAAAGAGCAAAAGTTTTTTTCAAAACCTTTTCACTATCCTAAAAAGTTTAAAAATGTCTTTGTTTCGAATTGGGGATTGCTAAGTTGTAAAGAAAAGGGTAGACTCTTAAATGAGAGGGGTATAGGATCGTTTGATAGTTTACATGGGTAGATGAGAATCTAATCATGTATGCATAAATTGTCTTTACCTTTAGCATTATGCATAAGTTCAACCACTTTTGAGAGAAACCCTTGTTCTGAATATAAACCCTTTTCAAATGAGATCATTCTATGCTCATAACCATAACCCTTAGCCAAATGTGTTTTGCTTTAAAGTGCATAAGTTTGATTCATGGTTCAAATGTTAATGAATGTTAAAGGATGAGTTTCTTTGATTGTTAGGAATAGGAGAGTCATGATTTGAATTTCTTTGTGTGATGAGTATGGCTAAGTTCTTTGGAGTATGAGTGTAAGCATAGCATTTTAGAACTGTTAACTAGGACATTAGGATTGATTCATTTGAAAGGCACCTTTGCAAAAAGTTTAAAACCCCATTCATTTTTTTTCTAAAAACCTCTCTTCCTTACTTATTTTCTGTTGCTTGAGGGCAAGCAAGAAGTAAGTTTGGGGGAGTTGATGTTATTGCATATTGCATACATTTTGCATACTTATTAGTTAGCTTTTCATGCATTTGTATCACGTTTTAGGTTAGATTGCATCACTTAGGGTCCTAGAGCATTCTTGCATCAGCATACGCATTTTCTTTGCATTTTGCATCACATTCAGGTTGTTTCTGGCTGCTTTGGAGTCGTGGAGGTTCGTGGACGTGTTGAGGCTGATGTAGCAGTTCGTGGGAGCTCGGAAATATGCTAAGGACCAGAGATCGAGGAGCAGATCGAGCATGGCTGGTCGATCTAGGAGTTGATCGACCAGAAGATCGAGCAAACCAGGCGATCCAAGGAGAATGATCGAGACAAGGATCAAGTGAAGCAATCGATCAAACGGTACGGACGTAAATGACGCCATGCAGAGCGAGAGTCAGATCGAGTACACCACTCGATCCAGCCGAAGATCGATACCGAGATCGGATGCAACACTCGATTCGCCGATGATGATCGAGACCCGGATTGAGCCGAAGACACGATGCCCGGATATGATCGAGAGAACCACTCGATCTTGGAGTCGATCACTGTCCTTTCAACCGTTTTTGGCTGCTAGCGAAGGGAGAACCATTGGCTTGTTTGGGCATTTTGGGCAAGGCGGCGATGACCTTTTTCGAGAACTTTTAGATCCTTATCCTTTTCTTTTATGCTTTCTCTCTCGTTTTCGTGAAGAACACCATTGCTGAAACTCGTCTTTCTCTTAAGCTTTTTGTATTCGAATCATTATCATTTAATCCAGTTTTCTTTCATGTTCATCGCGGCGTTTCTCATGCTTTGCTTGATTTACTCTATGTGTAGCGAGTAGTTTCCTTTGGGTTCGGGGTTGAGAGGATTAAGGGGTTTAAAGGGTTTCGATCTTGGGGTTTTTCTAACGTTTTCAAAGGCTATCTCTTCTAAGGTGTTGAGATCTTAATGCTTGAAGACTCTCACGCCAAGAGCTTAATGATCCGAGAGGTTCCTTACCTTGACAGAATTCAGGAATCTCGGAAGGTCACACCTTAGAGACTAGTTACCCCTTCCCAAAAGCCATGGAAGTTTGGGGGACTAGTTAAGCCATTTACTTGAAATCTGTTTTCCTTGCCCTTCGACCTCTCTTTCCACCAAAAGCCATGGGTTTGGAGGAGAGGATGAAGGAGTGATCTATACCGAAAGCCACGGATAGATCTTGTTTTGTTTTCAAGGCTTAGAGATCCTCACCAAGTGAGTCGATCTAAGGTTTCAAACCCAAGGTCGAACCTTTGACCCCCTTTACATGAATCTCAACCCTAGGCCCTTTCTTTTAGCATCTTTACATCTCATTTCATCTTTCGCTTGTCATCTGATAGCATCCTGGTCATTAGTTTTACTGCTTTTACGTTTTTAGACGAGATCGATTGTTACTGCTCGATCTAGTGGTCGATCTCATGGTCGATCCATTAGTCGAATTTTAATAATTCGAAGCTCCTTCCTTTAATTGTTCTGCTTGTTTCTCGTGGTAGTTTCTTCCTTTCTAGTATTTTTAAAATAGGTTTCATCCTGTTCAAGTTGCTGCATCTAGTTTTTAGATATTTTATCATAAACTATCTCATTTTGCTTAGATTTGCATTAGTCCTTGCATTCTCTGTGCATTCTCTATCTCCTAGGCATGGATTGACTCTCTCTTGCTTGCTGTACTACAACATGACTTGCATTAGAGTTTGATAACCTCTCTGCAATATAAATCCTTGCTAAGGAAACGTTTATCACATACTTGAGTCATCATGCATCACTTAAGGCATATAAAAATACAAATAAATGATAAAAGTTTTAAAAAATTTCAAAAAAATTCATGTAGCTTGCATTTGCATTGTTAAATATTGTAGTATTGAGTCTATAATTTTTAAAATCATTTAGGGTATTTGCATTTGCATAGGGAGCAATGATACAAATTTTTCCATGTTAAGTGTTTTTAAACTCATGAATTAGTTCAAGGCCCTAGTTAGTAGTTTTTTGATGCATTGTTCAAACTTTGAAAGTAAGCTCTAACCATATTTGGATCATTTGTTTTGATTTTCGTGGCTTAAGTTGAACATTCATGAATTGAATCCTTTCCTATCAAGTGAGAACCTTAATTTCAACTTTTTAATTATTATACTTATGCATTTGAAAAAGGATACATGGATCACATATACATATTTAGGCTTTCTTTTCCCTTTTACCACTCTTTTGTAAGCCTGAATAGAACTTCCTACCTTGACTTTTACATTCCTTTCAAGCCAAAATTCTTGTGTGACATCATGGTGAGGCCTTATTTTTGGTTTGAACTTGGCATAAAGTGTTAAGTTTAGGCGACATGATTAGGCTTTCATATGATTGCTAGCTTTGCATATTGAAGCTAGTTTTAGGCTTAAGTTTAGGATGGGGGTTCATGGGTGTTGATGTCTTGCTTACTTGTTTTCGGTTTAAAAAGAGTTTGGTGTTTGGAATTTGAATAAAAGGGTTTAATAGTTTTAAGTGGGTGGTCCTTGGTTGTATTGTTTAAAAGCTCTAATTTTAAAAGAAAAATAGATAACCCTCAAAAAGAAAAAAATAAGAAAATAGCCAAAAGGCCAAATGTTTCAAGAATAGAAAGACAAATTTTGAGAAGAGGGCTACCAAAAATAAAAGAAAAGAGCTAAGTTTATGTATAAGACCATCCTATTAGCTACAAAAAGGTTGAGAATGATGTGTTTATTAGGGGTTTTGCTAGGCGCATTGCCTTGTTTTTATGGGTAATCTCTAGGAGGATGAGTGAGCTTAAAAAGAAAAAAAAATGAGAGGGGTTTAGGATCATTGTTAGTGTATATGGGTAGATGAGAGTCTAGTCATGTATGCATCAATTGTCTTTACCTTTAGCATTATGGATAAGTTCAACCTTCTTTGAGAGAACCCATTGCTTGATTTACCCTTATGAATGAGATCATTTTTGTCTCATAACCTTCTCCTTAAGCCAAATGTATTCGGTTTTAAAATGCATAAGTGTGATTCACGGTTTGAGCTTAATGAATGTTAAAGGATAAGATTCTTGGATTGTCTAGAATATGAGAGTCATGATTTGAGATTCAACATGTGATGAATATGGCTAAGTTCTTTGGAGTATGAGTTTGTGTGTTGCATCTTAGAATTGAGAACTAGGACCATTGAGTTGATTCATTTGTTTAAACACATTTGGAAATTTGAGCTCCCACCTTTAAAACCTCTCTTCCTTTCTTGAATTTTGTTTGCTTGAGGGCAAGCAAAAGGCAAGTTTGGGGGAGTTGATATACTCACATATTTTGCGCATTTAGCATGCACTTAAGGTTAGTTTTCATGCATTCATCTCTCATTTTAGGCTAGTTTGCACCATTTGTCTCCTTTTAGATCCTAAGTGCATTTTGCATTAGCATTTGCATATTTTCTGCATTTTTGCATCATTATCAGGTTGTTTTGGACACTCTGGAGTTGTGGAGGTTACATGGACGTGCTAAGGATCAAGAGGAAGCTTGTGGACACTTGGAGAACTCAGCCATTCAGCAAGGGAACCAGGATCGAGGAGCAGATCGAGCTAGGATGGTCGATCTAGATGAGATTGACCAGAAGATCGAGTGACTCAAGTTGTTTCAAGAAGGAGGATCGAAACCAAGATTGAGAGAGGAGATCGATCGTGAGTACAGACGTGGATTACGCCATGCAGAACGAGAGTCAGATCGAGACCACGACCCGATCATCCAAGGATCGAGTAGAAGATCAAATGAAGTACTCGATCCATCCAACCGAATCGACTTAAAGACCGAGCAATGGAAGACGATCCACCAGGAGATCGAGCTAGATATCGATCGACCAACTCGATCTCTAGCACCTTATCCGACCAGCTCATATTTTGGAACGTAGTGAGGGGACCAGTTTGTGGTTTAGCTATTTTGGGCAAATTATCCCATCACTTTCAGGAACATTTAGCCTTATCTATTTCGAGCTTTACCTTAGGTGATTAGCCATTGTTCTGTTCTTTATGCTTTTCTTTTTTTTGAACCTTTGAATCTTGTTTAATCTTAAGCATTTTCGTTAATCTATCTTTCTTAATCATGTTTAGCGTTTCAGTCCTTGCATTTGAATCGGTTTTAGCTATGTGTAGCGAGTAGTTTCTATTGGATTTAAGGCTGGGGTGATCAAGGGCTTAAAGGTTTAAGCTTTTGGAAGTCTTTCTTGTTCTTAACTCATTCTCTTCTAGGATATGGGGTCTTAAAGCTTAGGGAGTCTTGGAAAATATCTCTATGATTCCAGGTGTTCTCTTACCCTGACCAGATTCAGAGATCCTTGAAAGCCAAATCCTATAGACTAATCTATCCTCTCTCAAACGCCATGGATGAAGAGGGGGTTAGTTAAACAACTTTTTGAGATATTTGCTTACTGCTCTTTGACCCATCTTTCCACCACACGCCATGGGTTTGGAGGAAGGGTTGAGGAAAGGGGTCATTGATATATCATGGTTTTTATGGTTTTTAACCATGATATAAGTCCTTTTTATTGAGTTTTTTTGGTCTTTTTAGAGTCCTAGAAGAGTCTTTGCAGGTTATAGCATGTCTGGAGCATAATTGGAGATATCGGAGCCTTTTGGAGCATTTCGAGTTGAAGCCACAAAGTGCCTAGCTCGGGAAGAAAAGTATGCATATGGGTGACTCTCGTCACCAACCTGGTGATGCTCGTCACCCAGAAAGGAAGGGGTCGTGGCTGTTTTCTAAAAGATAGAGGATTATTTGCAGTTTTAGCCCAGAAGTTCCAGTATTTGCAAAAAGGCCCCATATAGTGTTTTAGCTTGTATATTAGGTTTTGCAGCCATTCTTTTGGTGCATATCTTGTATCTTATTATTCTAGAGAGCTTTAGAGAGAGATTTGTAGCAGAGCTTTTGGAGAGACAAATCAGACTCCTTCAGAGCAGATTTTGAACTCCTTTACTTTCTATTTCTTATTTCTTTTATGCAATTTATTCTTTTCATGATGTTTTCACAAATCACGATGTCTGAGTAGTTTGTTAGTTAAGTTAGGGCTTTTTGAAGGTTGAAAAAGAGTTTGTAGAATTGCTAAAAACTTATAGGAAATTCATTGGTTCTTCATATGTGCTTGCATTCATATCGATTTCTTAGACACATCATTTGGATTTCGAAACCTTAAGTTTTTGATATATGTGAGAGCATTATTAATCACCTGAACTAGTATTAGATGAGCAAAACACCTATTTGCAAAGAGATTTGGCTTATGAGTTTTGTGAACAATTGAAACTGATCATTACTGCATGTTTAGGTTGTTAGGGTTTGCAAAGAGATTTGAAACTCTGTGATTTAGACATAGTTAACTTCTGCAATGAGAATTGATTAGTTATACCTTTGCGATTCATGTTCAAGACGGTTCTTAATCATTCCTGATTTCATGCATTCTACATTCTTGGATTTAACCTGCGAATTGTCCTGACTTAACGTCTTTAGCCCTCTAAACTTTAAGAACAAGCATAAAACGCCCACTTGCTGGGATTATTTATTTTACTGTTTTACATTACATTCATTACTTATTGCTTAGCTTAATCCGAACCTGAACTCTTTAGTGTAGTTTACTTACTCCATTGGGATTCGATAACCCCTTGTACTACAACTGCTTTTGCTGTGCACTTGCAGTAGTTTTATTTGGGTAAAACCTGAGCCCTATCAAGTTTTTGGCACCGTTGCCGGAGAGTAATAGCTGCCTTTCGATACCTAGTATTAGGATTTTGTTTAAGTTTTAATTTGTTTAACTAACCCCCTCTTTGTTAGTTTTCTACTTTTCTTTGCTACTTTTCTTTGTTCCTGTTTCAGGTGTATGCCTAATCGCAGAATCAGAAGCAACAAGGAGAAGGAGCTTGTGACTTTGATCATCGACGAACTAGCTAGGTTGGAGAGAACTAACAGGAAAGCTAAGAGGCAATCTACAATGGTCGCTCCACTTATACTGGTTGAAGATGCAGAAGGTCACTTGGTTGACAGGGAAGGAAACATGAGAAACGAAGAGGGGCAGAGAATTGATCAAGAGGGGAATGTCATTGTTGAACAGCAGGTTCAACAAGTGAATGAGAACGTAGGAGTCCCTGCTGCTGCCAATAACGCTACAAGGCGTTTTGTTCAGAGGACTCTAGGTGATTACAACAGACCTGATCAGTTCTACGCCAACAGAGCTGCAATCCGACCTCATGCCTTCCAGAGGAACGATTTTGAGGTTAAACCTGTCTACTATCATATGGTTAGCCAGCATCCATTCCATGGCTTACCTCATGAGCATCCTATGGATCATATAGAGAGGTTTGAGGACCTGGCTTCAAGTGTTAAAGCTACTTGAGTTAGCAATGACTTCCTGTTCTGCAAGCTTTTTCCTTACTCTCTTGGAGGAGAGGCTGCATATTGGCTGAAGCAACTGGAACCTGCTTCATTGACCACTTGGGAAGACACTAAGAACGCCTTTCTGAATAACTTCTATAATGATGCAAGATCAGAGGACATGAGGACGAAAATTGCATCATTTACACAAGGCCCTACTGAAGCTTTTAAGGCTTCCTGGATCAGGTTCAAGTCTTATCAAAGGGACTGTCCTCATCATGGCTTTAGTCAGGTGCAATTACTTGGGATTTTCTTCAGAGTCATAGACTGGAAGTATCAGATGGCGCTGGATGCAACAAGTGCAGGAAACTTCAACACCAACAGACCAGAGGAGGCGATCAGACTGATTGAGAATTTGGTCTGCAGCAACAACACTAAAAATACAGACTTTCAGAGGATGAAACAAGCTGGTGTGGCTGATGGAAATCAGATTGCTGAAGTTAAGGCTATGTTGGATGATAGACACAGCCTTTTGGTGGGAAAGAAGCCAGTTCACTTTGCTGCAGAAGTGGAAACATTCGAAGCTCCAGAGGAAGTTGAGCAGGAGGATGTAAATATCATCAATTCTGGTGGTTTTCAGGGTCAAAGGTATGGGAATCAGCAGTGTAACAGAGGATACAACAATAACAACCAGAAGAACGCCTTTACAGGAGGACAGAGCACGCCTGGTTTCACTCCTAAGCCCCCATTCCAGAAGAAAGAGTACCAGAAGTCATTCCAGAATAGTGAAAATTACAAAAACTATGGTTCTTCTTCTTATCAACCAGCACCTCCACAAGAGAACAAAATGGAAGCAATGCTAGAACAACTCTTGGAAGGACGACAGAAGCTTACAGTGGACTTCAATGGCAAACTAGATTCGCTGTACAAAGACCTGAATGGAAAAATTGAGAGTTTGAACTCTCACATGAAGAAGTTTGATGTGCAGGTTGCTCAAACTGCAGGAGCTGTTCAAAGGCAAGAGGGATTCCTTCCTTGATGGACTGACATCAATCCCAAGCATCAGGTTAATGTCATCACAGTCAGGAATGAAAAGGAGCTTAAAACAGTGCAGAAAAAGAGGTTGAGTGCAGAACAGATCGTGCAACTCATGGAGTCTGAAGATGAAAATTTTTCAGTCTCAGAGGTGAGTGACGAGCGTCATCAAGGAGGAGTAACGCTCGTCACCAACATACAAGAGAATCGGGGGTTGTCACAGGTGAGTGACGAGCGTCACCCCCCTGGTGACGGTCGTTACCCACCCCAGAATGAAGCTACTTCGCCTGTAACTGCAAACAATGGCCAGGGGCAAGCGTATAAACCCAAGATACCATTCTCCAAGCATCCTAGGATGTCTAAACAGGAGCTAGAAGAAGCCAGATGCAAAGCTATGATAGACAAGCTGATGGTTGAGATGCCTCTTGTAGATGCAGTCAAGCTTTTACCAGCTCTAAGAAGGTATGTAAAGAGAATGGTTGTGACTGGTGTAAGTCCTCAGGAAGGAGCATTGCTTACCAGAGACATCAGTGCAATCCTCTTGAGTACAATTCCAAAGAAGAAGAAGAAGGTGACTGTTTCTGAACAAGTCAATACCATCACTCAAAGTAGAGTTCCAGAGAAGCTATCTGATCCAGGGACCTTTGTGCTTGATTTCTCAATATCTGTAGGACGTTTTCCCCACTCTCTATGTGATCTAGGGTCAGGTATTAACTTGATGCCTTTCTCTGTTGCTGCCAGACTTAGAATGACTGAATTCAAGCCAGCTGGAATCTCTCTCATCCTAGCAGATCGATCCATAAGGACCCATAAGGCATGTTAAAGGATGTTCCTGTTAACATTGAAGGCTGCGTAGTTCCTACAGATTTTGTGGTTCTGAAATATGCTGAAGAACCTAAAGATCCTCTTATTCTGGGAAGACCATTCTTGGCTACTGCTGGCACCATCATTGATGTGAGAAAGGGGAACATTGAGTTTGATCTTGGTGATGTTGTCATGAACTTTGACATGGATAAGTTAAAAGGGAATTCTATTATTGATGGTCAGACATATTCTGTAAGGACTTCCAGAGATGAAGAGAATGTCATGGAGCATTCAGAAGACACTACTGCTGGGTATGTCACTGAATCTGATACAAGTAGGCAAGTGAACAAGATGGCTGTTGAAGATGCAATATCTGAAACTTCTGCAGAAGCTGTTGGGTTTGAGGATTGCAGTGAGGATTATATCTTCATGACTGGGCTTGAAAAAGAGGTTCCAATGAATGTCAAGTTGCTGGAGGAAGACGTGTTTGTGATGGAGGCAAGACTTACAGAGCTGAACTGCAGGAAAACTGCAGCAACTCGAACTGCAGAGTCGGTGACGACCGTCACTGACCTGGGGATGCTCGTCACCAACCTGGACACAAAGGAGAGACGTGATATTTACTTTACAAGTCCATCCTATGTTGCCAAACCGAAAGTTCAACATTCCACAACCCAGAAACCTGCAACTAAGCAAAGAATGCTTGGTGTTTCTTTTGATGATTATGCAGGAAAAAGAAGTGCCCCACCCCCAGTCAAAACCCGCCCTACTGATGTTCCTCACTTCCTTAGAAGAATTCATGCATCTACTGCTTATAAACCACCATGGATGAGGAGACATTCTTCTGCAAGGCATTCAATGCCACATTCTGCTCCACCAGCTGTCTGAGCAGCATTCATAGTCGAGCTAATGACTTTAAACAAGTGCTTAGTTGGAGGCAACCCACTGGTAAGTTTTCTTTTTCATATACTTAGTCTAGTTTTCTATTACATAGCTAAAAAATCGAAAAAAAAAAGAAAGAGAGTCAGTTTGTCAATTTGCTTTGAGGATGTCTTGTTAGCTTGTTAAACCATGGATTATGCTTCGTTTGGATGTTTTGATGTGTGTTTTGAGTGCTCTTACAGTCTTACTTCGGAGCACACTGATAAACACTTTTTGAGCAAGGGTTAAATTGCAGTGAGGTTATCAAACTCAAATGCAAGACATGTTGTAGTACAGCAAGCAAGAGAGAGTCAATCCATGCCTAGGATGATAGAGAATTCACAGAGAATACAAGGACTAATGCAAATCTAAGCGAAATGAGATGATTTGTGAGAAAATCTCTAAAAACTAGATGCAGCAACTTAAATGGAATGAAACCTATTTTAAAAATACTAGAAAGGAAGAAACTACCATGAGAAATAAACAGAATAACTAAAGGAGAAAGCTTCGAATTATTAAAATTCGACTAGTAGATCGATCATGAGATCGACCACTAGATCGAGCAGTAACAATCGATCTCGTCTAAAAATGCAAGAACAGTAAAACTAAGGACCAGGATGCTATCAGAGATCAAGCGAAAGACGAGATAAGATGTAAAGATGCTAAGAGAAAGGGCCTAGGGTTGAGATTCATGGTCAGGGGTTTCAAAGGTTTGACTTTGGGTTTAAAACTTTAAATCGACTCACTTGGTGAGGATCTCTAAGCCTTGAAAACTAAGCAAGATCTATCCGTGGCTTTCGGTATAGATCACTCCTTCATCCTCTCCTCCAAACCCATGGCTTTTGGTGGAAAGAGAGGTCGAAGGTCAAGGAAAACAGATTTCAAATGAATGGCTTAACTAATCCCCCAAAACTTCCATGGCTTTTGGGAAGGGGTAACTAGTCTCTAAGGTGTGATCTTCCGAGGCTCCTGAATCCTGTCAAGGTATGGAACCTCTCGGATCATGAAGCTCTTGGCGTGAGAGTCTTCAAGCATTGAGATCTCAACACCTTAGAAGAGATAGCCATTGAAAACGTTTAGAAAAACCCCAAGATCGAAACCCTTTAGACCCCTTAATCCTCTCAACCCCGAACCCAAATAAACTACTCGCTACACATAGAGTAAATCAAGCAAAGCATGTAAAGCAAGACGATGAACATGAAAAGAAAACTAGATTGAAACGGAAATGATTCGATTACAAAGCTTAAGAAAAACGCGAGTTCAACAATGGTGTTCTTCACGAAAACCAGAGAGAAAACAAAAGGAAAAAGACAAGGATCTGAAGTTGTTGTGGGAAAAAGACGTCGCCGCCTTCCCTAAATGCCGAAACAAGCTGATGGTCCCCCCCTCGCTAGCAGTCAAAAACGGTTGAAAGGACAGAGATCGATTCCAAGATCGAGCGGTTCTCTCGATCATATCCGGACATCGTGTCTTTGGCTCGATCTGGGTCTCGATCATCATCGGCGAATCGAGTGTTGCATCTGATCTCGGTATCGATCTTCGGCTGGATCGAGTGGTGTACTCGATCTGACTCTCCTATTCCTAACAATCAAAGAAACTCATCTTTTAACATTCATTAACATTAGAACCATGAATCAAACTTATGCACTTTAAAGCAAAACACATTTGGCTAAGGGTGAAGGTTATGAGCATTGAATGATCTCATTTGAAAATGGTTTATAATTAGACATGGGTTTCTCTCCAAAATGGCTGAACTTGTGCATAATGCTAAAGGTAAAGACAATTTATGCATACATGACTAGATTCTCATCTACCCATGTAAACTATCAAACGATCCTATACCCCTCTCATTTAACAAATTTATTCTCACTCACCACTTAAGAGTCTACCCTTTTTCTTTACAAAACTTAGCAACCCCCAATCCGAAACAAGAACATTTTTAAACTTTTTAGGCTAGTGAAAAGGTTTTGAAAATAATTTTGCTCTTTAGATATTTCTTATTGGTAGCTCTCTTATTTTTTTCTTTTTTTTTTATTTTTATTTGGCACTTAGACTCTTTTATTTCTTTTTCTTTTCTTTTTTTTTATTATGGGAGAGCTACCCCCTGAAATTTATTAGAGCATACTTAGTTTTAAAAACAACCTTTCACTTAAAACCCATTTCTTTCTTTAAAACACAAAGTTCTTTGAAACCGAGAACAAATAGGCAAGAAAGCAACCCCAATGATCCCCCAAACTTATCCTAAGCATATACCTAGCTTCAAAATGCAAAGCTAGCAATCATATGAAAACCAAATCATGTCGCCTAAACCTAACACTTTATGCCAAGTTCAAACCAAAAGGAAGGCCTCACAAAGATGTCACACAAGAACATTTGGCTTCAAAGAAGGGTAGGGTTCAAGGAGGGAGTTCTACTTAGGCTCACAAAGAATGGTAAAAAGGAAGAAGAGAGCCTAAATATTATAAAACCATGTGTTCATTTTCAAATGCATAAGGATGATAATTAGAATTTCAAATTAAGGTTCTCACTTATTAGGACAAGTTTCAAATCATGAGAGTTCAATTTAAGCCACGAAAATCCTAACAAGTGATCCAAGCATGGTAAGAACTTACTTTCAAAGCATAGACAAAGCATTAGAGAACTACTAACTAAGGCATTGAAACAATTCATAAGTAAAAACACCTTTTTAAGAAATTCTAACCCCTTATGCAAAATGCAAACAACCTAGATGCTATGAGAAACTCTAGACTCAATCCTAACATGTTTTAAAAAGATGAATGCAACTACATGAATCTTTGAAAAAATTTTAAAATTTTTACCAATTTTTTATGAACTAAAGACTCAAGGATGCTAAAGGAAAATAAGATCACAAAACACAAGTCAAATCACACATGTACTCCCCCAAACTTGCTTGACACCGTCCCGGTGGCAAACTCATTCGAAGGAGCATCAAAACACAAAGCAAAAAGAAGCAAATATGAGCGGTTATGTACAATGGAAGAAGGTTGTTACCTCTGGTCTAGTCTCGGCTGGAACTTGAGGAT
The DNA here is from genome assembly GCA_911865555.2 of Thlaspi arvense. Taxonomy (NCBI): domain Eukaryota; kingdom Viridiplantae; phylum Streptophyta; class Magnoliopsida; order Brassicales; family Brassicaceae; genus Thlaspi; species Thlaspi arvense. Next base: position 28,544,238 of record OU466860.2, read on the forward strand.
GTTCCAGAGGAGCTAGAGACTATGGTCTTGCCTTTGTCGGCTGGTTCTTGGAGAGAGTGGCGCACCGGCTGAATGGTGGTTCCTTGGGTCTCGCGGATGACAACTCCACCGGTTGAGAGCCTTCTCTTCTCGGGTTGTTGCACCTCTTGGCTCGCAGCTTTCTTAGGTGAGCCTCCCTGAAGTGCTTTGACCTTCTTTCCAAGCTTCTTGAGCATCTTGCCTTGCCACTTGTTGATCTTCCTTTGCATCTCCACAACCGATGCTAGGAACTTCTCGGGTTTGTCCTCGGCTTGAAGTCTAGCTTGGGAAGTGTGTAGGCCTCGGGCATCTCATCTTCCGTGGCTGGAGACTCTGACCTTTGACGAGGGGCAATCGCTGAAGCAGGTGGTCCTCCTAAAGGGGCAAAGCATTCTTCCTCCGTGGGCAAGAACTCGATGTTCCCAACACCAAGCAGCTCGGTTTCATCTTTGTTGGGCAGGATGCACACTCTCTTCTTATCTTCGTCGTCTATGAAGAGGTAGGCGTAGAACCCTTCCGCTGGCGTGCGTCCCAAGCTGTCAGTATTCCTCATGTATGTCTCGTCCATGAAAGCTCTGGTTGGGACGTGAGCCAAGTCGTGAATGAGCACACCAGCTTGCACGAACAGAGGAGTAAGGAAACCGCCAATGTAAGAAGAAGTTGCCTTGCACCGCAAGGCATAAGCCTTGTATTTCACCAAGGAAGCCGCGAGCACACACCCGTAGTTCACTTCATCGCTGAGTTCATCCTCCATGAGCTCGTCATTTGCATCCGGATCACACACCAAGTGCTTCACACCTTGGAACAGGAAGCACAGCTCTGTCTTCGTGACCGTAGGAGCAACAGATCTTCCACTAAACGTGTTGGCAATCAGCTTCAGAGTGTACCTCAGCACCGGGCTCCTTACTCGCTTGATCTTGGCGGCGTTGGCTTTGTAGTCTTCATTGCTGATCAGGTCCCAAAAGTCGTCGGCTTTCTTGAAAGCGGGGAACTCGACCTTGTAGGCATCCGCGTTGAGACCATAAGCTTGGCATAGCTCAGGGATGGAGAGTGTATAGGCTTGACGTCCAACCTTGAAGTAGAGGCGACCTTGAGAAGGGACCGGTGTGCTAGGATTCTCGTAAGAGAACTCCAAGATGGCAAGGAAGTCTATTGTCACTTCAGGAATGTTTGGGCAATCCATCCGTGACAGACATCTTAAGCCAATGTTCTTGAGGAGTTGGTCGAAATCCCCAAGAATCCCTAGCTTAGACAACAGCTCTCGATCAGCAAACTTGGTAGGCTCAAACCGGAGCCTTTCCAGCCGTTTCTTGTCCCTCTTCTCATCCTTACTCCATCTGACCCTCTCTTGAACTGCCACTTCTTGTCCTTCTCCTTCTTGTGCTGTCACTTCTCTTGTTCTCTTTGGGGCCATTGTTCCTGAAACAAGTTTCTAAAGAAATTTGATCAACAAACGGCGGTTTTGATGAGAATGAGAGAAGAGAAGGAGAGAACTTATAAAAACTACCCTAGAATTTTGGGGAATAAATAAAAATCATAGCTAAATAAAGGAGAATCATATCTTTAGATACTGAAAAATCTAGAATTATTCCTTTTACTTAGCTAGTTTTTAAAAATCAAAACCGACCCCATATTCTAGAACAAGATCTTACGAATTTAAAGGAAATTTTCTAAAATTAAATCATTAAATTTTTGAAAATACCTTTGCAAGAAATGCAGAATATCTTTGCTAGCTTTTGAAAACCAAAACTCTCACTCTCTTTGTTTAAAATTTTCGAGAAAAACAGGAATGAGAGGGTGAGAGGTTGTTGAAATATTTAAAGGCAAGCAAAAATCAAAACAATGGGTAGTAAAAATGGTTTTCTGACAAAGTCTTGGTCAAGGCACATCTTTCATGGTCAAAGATGCTTACCTTGACCAAGTTTTAAATTCAAAAGTTGGAGGGAAAAGAGTAAAGGAGGGAAAGAAAATGTTACCTCGGCATGAGATCGAGTCCATTTGGTCGATCTAGGACTCGATCTCATGCCCATAATGGCTTAGATCGAGAGGGTTACTCGATTTGAGACTCGATTCATGATGAATCGAGTCTTGGATCGATTGGCTCTCTCGATCATTGAGATGTTGGCTCCACGGCTAAGTCCTCATGATAGAGCTATGTCCTCGATTGAGGGGTCGATTTGGCATAGATCGAGTGATGGATCGAGTCGAGTGATCGATCTATTTCCAACAGATTTTCCCGAGAAAAATTAGATCGGTCGATCAGTTTTGGATCGATTGATCCTTTTTCGTCAAGGTCGATCCTGTCACTCGTTCTCGTCTAGATCGACTGACTCCTCTCGATTCACTGACTCGATCTAGCAAAGATCGAGCCAGGATCAGTCGATCTAGCACTCGATCTCTAGCCTTATCTTAACTCCTATCACCCCTTTTAGACTTCAAGATCAATGTTTAGACTCCTTATTCCTGTTCCTACACACTTGCAGAATAAAAACATAAAACTGAAAGGGAAATAAAGCAGGAATATGTACAAGATAAACATGGGAATGCCTCCCAAGTGCGCTTTCTTTAACGTCTTTAGCTAGACCTTACTTGGTTTAAGCGGATGGTGGGTCTTGGAGAAGCGCTGAGGTACTCTCCTTGTCATAGCCGTCTGCCAAGTAAGGCTTGACTATGTGTCCGTTGACGGTGAATGCACTGCCACTTTTTCCCATCAGGGTAACAGCTCCATAAGGCAACACTTCTTTAATTATGAATGGTCCGCTCCACCTTGATTTCAGCTTGCCCGGGAAGAGTTTGAGCCTCGAGTTGTACAGCAACACTAGCCCTCCTTCCTTAAGCTCCTTGGCAACCAACTTCTTGTCATGAGTCTCCTTAGTCCGCTCCTTGTATATCCGAGAGCTCTCGTAAGCGTTCAGCCTCAACTCATCCAGTTCGTGTAGCTGAATAAGGCGCCTCTCCTGAGCAGTCTTGAGGTCAAAGTTCAGCCTCTTCACAGCCCACAATGCACGGTGTTCCAGCTCAACCGGGAGGTGACAGCCCTTTCCATAGAGTAGAGTGAAAGGAGTTGTACCAATCGGCGTTTTGAAGGCGGTACGGTAGGCCCAAAGAGCGTGTCCAGCTTCACTGCACAGTCTTTCCTTGTTGCTCCGACGGTCTTCTCTAGTATAGCCTTGATTTACCTGTTGGAGACTTCCACTTGACCGCTTGTTTGAGGATGATACGGTGTAGCCACCTTATGCTTAACTCCATACTTTCTCAAGAGGCTCTTGAAGACTTTGTTTATGAAGTAGCTTCCTCCATCGCTTATAACAACCTTGGGTACCCCAAACCTCGGGAAGATGATACTCTTGAACAGCTTGATTACCACCTTAGAGTCATTTGTAGGGGAAGCAACAGCCTCAACCCATTTAGAGACATAATCCACTGCTACTAGGATGTATTTGTTGCCATATGAAGAAGAAAATGGCCCCATGAAGTCTATCCCCCACGCGTCGAACACGTCAAACGGTTGAAAGGACATAGATCGATTCCAAGATCGAGCGGTTCTCTCGATCATATCCGGACATCGTGTCTTTGGCTCGATCTGGGTCTCGATCATCATCGGCGAATCGAGTGTTGCATCCGATCTCGGTATCGATCTTCGGCTGGATCAAGTGGTGTACTCGATCTGACTCTCGCTCTGCATGGCGTCATTTACGTCCGTACCGTTTGATCGATTGCTTCACTCGATCCTTGTCTCGATCATTCTCCTTGGATCGCCTAGTTGGCTCAATCTTCTGGTCGATCAACTCCTAGATCGACCGGCCATGCTCGATCTGCTCCTCGATCTCTGATCCTTAGCATATATCCGAGCTCCCCCGAACTGCTACATCAGCCTCAACATGTCCACGAACCTCCACGACTCCAAAGCAGCCAGAAACAACCTGAATATGATGCAAAATGCAAGGAAAATGCGTATGCTGATGCAAGAATGCTCTAGGACCCTAAGTGATGCAATCTAACCTAAAACGTGATACAAATGCATGAAAAGCTAACTAATGAGTAAGCAAAATGTATGCAATATGCAATAACATCACATACATGATTGCATAACATTTAAACATCCAACATGTCGATTCTGAAGTATCAGGTCGTGGTGACGCTCGTCACCAGACTAGTGACGCTCGTCACCAGACTGATGACGCTCGTCACCCAACCCCCTGCGAGTAACACTTTTCTGACTTGGTTTTTCGACTTCTAATTCATTATTCTGACCAACTCTTGGCCTAATAGCACTGGGGACAGTGTTGTTTAAGTCTGGGAGAGGTGGTTACTTACGTTGTGTGCTTTGTGTCATCTTTTTAGAGTCTTAAAGTTGAGTCAAAACATGTTTTATTGAGTCAAAATTTTGAAACTGTCAGTTTTTCTTGGAACTAACCATATGACCTTTTTGCTGATAAGAACCATTGCCACAGTAGTTGATTACAAGTCTTACTAAGTTGAAAGTCATAGGTAGATCAGTCTAGCAATGAAGGTTTAGGTTCTTAGAGAATCTGAAAATTTTGCTGTTAACTCCACCTTAATGAACTTTAAACTTCTTGTCTTGGTGATTGATTATTATTGATCTTGATTCTCTCTTTCAGCACTGACAATAAAGTTAAGATACAGTCTCTCTTTGATCTTCCCAGATGTAGTTTTTAAAAGTTTAAGTCCAAAGAATGGTGCATTCATGATGTCTCCTCACAAGGAACAACAGTAATGAACACACTCGAGAACCTGTCTCCTCACAAGGAACACAAGTATTGAGTAGCACCATATCTTAGACTGTAAAAGTTGAGAAAAAGAAGTGAAAAATCGAAAATATCCAAAGGAAAAGATCAAGGGAAGAGAAAATAGGAGAGCTGTGTTGAGATTGATTTGTTCAGTTGCTAGGAAGGGAAAAGAATATGTAAAGTAATTGAGATGATAGAGCCTTGATGAGATTTCACATTTAGATAAAAAAAAATAAGGAGTTGACAGTAGAAATTTCGGATTTCTTGAAGGGATTTGGACTAGACTTGAGAGATTTGCTAAGCTTGTGATGATTAGACTGAAATTTGATCTTGTGTTGACTCTGTGGTATGTGGGTTCGAAAGTTCTAACTAATGTGGTGTTCCTGATGACTAACTAATGTGGTGTTCCTGATAACTAACTGACTTTTTATTGAGTCTTTTTGGTCTTTTTAGAGTCCTAGAAGAGTCTTTGCAGGTTATAGCATGTCTGGAGCATAATTGGAGATATTGGAGTCTTTTGGAGCATTTCGAGTTGAAGCCACAAAGTGCCTAGCTCGGGAAGAAAAGTATGCATATGGGTGACGCTCGTCACCAACCTGGTGACGCTCGTCACCCAGAAAGGAAGGGGTCGTGGCTGTTTTCTAAAAGATAAATGATTATTTGTAGTTTTGGCCCAGAAGTTCTAGTATTTACCAAAAGGCCCCAGATCGTGTTTTAGCTTGTATATTAGGTTTTTCAGCCATTCTTTTGGCACATATTTTGTATCTTATTATTCTAAAGAGCTTTAGATAGAGATTTGTAGCAGAGCTTTTGGAGAGACAAATCAGACTCCTTCAGAGCAGATTTTGAACTCCTTTACTTTCTATTTCTTATTTCTTTTATGCAATCTATTCTTTTCATGATGTTTTCACAAATCACCATGTCTGAGTAGTTTGTTAGTTAAGTTAGGGCTTTTCAAAGGTTGAAGAAGAGTTTGTAGAATTGCTAAAAACATATAGGAAATTCATTGGTTATTCATCTGTGCTTGCATTCATATCGATTTCTTAGACACATCATCTGGATTTCGAAACCCTAGGTTTTTGATAGATGTGAGAGCATTATTAATCACCTAAACTAGTATTAGATGAGCAAAACACCTATTTGTAAAGAGATTTGGCTTAGGAGTTTTGTGAACAATTGAACCTGATCATTGCTGCATGTTTAGGTTGTTAGGGTTTGCAAAGAGATTTGAAACTCTGTGATTTAGACATAGTTAACTTCTGCAATGAGAATTGATTAGTTATACCTTTGCGATTCATGTTCAAGACGGTTCTTAATCATTCCTGATTTCATGCATTCTACATTCTTGGATTCAACCTGCGAATTGTCCTGACTTAATGCCTTTAGCCCTCTAAACTTTAAGAACAAGCATAAAACGCCCACTTGCATTTATTTTACTGTTTTGCATTACATTCATTACTTATTGCTTAGCTTAATCTGAACCTGAACTCTTTAGTGTAGTTTACTTACTCCCTTGGGATTCGATAACCCCTTGTACTACAACTGCTTTTGTTGTGCACTTGCAGTAGTTTTATTTGGGTAAAACCTGAGCCCTATCAGTCATACCACACGCCATGGTTGATCCTAGCTTAAGTTTCTCAAGGCTTAGAGATAGCTCTTCAAAAGAGTAGATTTATGTTTTCAAACCCAAAGCTTAAGTCTTGAACTTTTTAAACATGATCCCCAGTATTAGATCCTCTTTTAGTCATTTTAAACCTCAAGTAATCATCTTTTAGTTATAAACTTGCTTCTTTAATCATTAGAAGTCATTCATCTAAGTTGTTAGAAATTTCCTGTTTATCTGCATTTAGCTCTCGATATTTAGTAATTAGTAGTTTTGTATTTTAGATTCTCTGTTTTCATCTAGTAGGTTTTAATCCTCTTCCAGGGATTTTAAAATAGTTTCCGTGGTCATTCAACACTTGCATTTAGTTTTTATCGATTTTACCATCTATTTACCCGTTTCTGCTAAGCTTTGCATTGCTCTTGTATTCCTAGTGTCTTTCTACAACCTAGGCTGGATTGATACTCTCTTACCATTATTCTACATCATTACTGTGGTTTGGGCTTTGATTCACAACACCAAGACATCTGTTTATCAATTTACCGACTGGAATTGCCACCATCCATGGAACAGTTTCACAAGGTCTTTCACGTATCTATGCTAAGGAAATGCATAAGTGACCATGAGAACGTGATTCCTGAACCACCTTCATACTTACGGAGAAAAAAACATGGCTATTGAAGGGAGACCAGTCTGGATTGTGGGAAAAAAAGTTAAGGCAGAACGTCAAAAGAAAGTTCAGATGATTCAGGTTGTTTGGGATTGTGATGGTGAAGAAGAAGTTACTTGGGAGCCAGAGGCGAGAATGAAAGTAGAATTTCCTAAGTGGTTCGAGAAACTTAAGGAAAATACGGATCTAAGTGGTCCTAGGAAGACTCGAGGATAAGTCTAAGCTAAATGGGGGGGGGGGGGGGGGGGGGGGGGGGGGGGGGGGGGGGAGTTGTAACATTCGTGATATTCAGATCGAGCTGAATAATTGGAGAATCTGAATGTAAAGGCCGGAGAGTAGTAAAAACTAGGGGGTTTTCCAGGTGATGATTGTGCCATCAAAGAAAAAAAATAGAAGAGTGAAAAAGAGCTGGATCGAGTGGTGCAGACAATGATTTCTCACATAAGCATGTTTTTGGATGGTTGGTTGGATTTCAGACAGGATGGTTATTGATGTCCGATCCAAGCTGAAAATGTCCGAGTGGACAAGGGTGACTTGACCAACCATGTTTTTCAGACAGTTTGTCGGGATTCATACATGACAGTTACTTTAGTCCAAGTTAAGCTGGAGTTGTCTAATAGACTTTGTGGAATAATCGGATGGAAAGAAAATATCTGCTAAGTCATGAAAATAACCAATTGGGAGCGGTTTTAGCCGAGGGAGTTAATAAAATATTAGGCTAAGTTTGAGCGGGAACGGTTATCGACAATTACCGAGAGAATTGCTCAACAAAAATCAAGCAGAAAAAGTTATCAGATTGGAAGCAAGGATTTGTTCGGCACTTGGTTACTCGGATGAAATGCTGCAGATCAATTAATCTAAAGTTTATTGGATATTTTGTTGTAAAACTCGAGAGAATCCGCATTATTTCATTTATGCACAAATTCCTTCGAGAGAAAAACAGAGAAAACCCGAGAAAAAGAGAAAGAGTTACCCGAGAGAGATTTCACTCGAGAAAAAAGAGATCTGATTTGAGAAATTATCTAAGAATCTTCGAATCCAATCCTATAGTTGAGTAATTTTGACTATCACCGAGGAACTTGGAGGATTACCGAGAGAAGCCTGACTGGATCCGGAAGATTGCTGACAATACATCGAGTAAATTTAATATTATGTGACAGCTGATTGACTAAGGTGAATGCGTGACCATTAGCTATAGTCTAGACTTGCTTTCATTCATAGATTCATTTAGCCTCTGATTGATTGATCCATTTTGATTGCTTGCTATTACTATTTATATTTCTGCTGATAACAGTAAGGACTTTTGAGCTGTAATTGGCTAGAGAGCCAAGATTGGCCTTAAGCCGTGTATCGGTTGGAGGGTCATGATTGGCTAGAAAGCTGTAATAAGGTCGGAGTGCCATGTATTGATTGTGATAGTGGTATTGTTTAATTAAATGGACTGTTTGGATGTGTTATATTGATTATGGTTTAGTGGGATGAGATGACCGCTCTCACTAAGCATTCATTTTGTTTATGCCTTCTTTTATGAATATAGGTATTGAGTTAGCCCGTGAAAAAAATTGATATGAATTATATAACTAAAGAAAAAAAGAAAAAATGGTAAATTTAAATATAACTTAGGTCAAGTATTTTAATATAATAATCTTTAGCAAATTTTTATTATATACTTGGATTTTGTTATTATCTAAGTAATAATTTATGTTTTAAAAATAACTTGACTATCGATTAAAATGCTGAAAAATGTTAAATAAAGAATTTTTTTAGAAATATATTAAATTCAATCAAAAAATATGGCCGAGATAAATCTTTATTGCGATTTTGAAAATTGGACCAGGATGTCTCATTATTTTTCTCCAACAAAAATCAGTCACGTGTAAATGACCTCCCATAGATATACAAGATCATCCAAAGTGGTCCCTAAACCCTTATAATAACGTTTACAACTATATATATAACTAGAAAGTTTGCGGCGGAAATTCGTACATTTCCTAGATGTGAGTCTAAAGCATGTTATATAGGTTTGTTATAAGTGCTACTCTATCATGTGGTTTTTAATATTTTTTTTCGGAGCTTTGCCAATCGAAATAATAATATAAAATACAGACTTTAAATATTGGTTACAGAGTATTTGGAGGAATATGAATATCATATATATACATATAAATCAAAATTTGATCACATATACATTAGATCATTGTATTTGTATTATATACTACGACTTGAAAGTAAGCAACTATCAGATATTTCGGAAATTATATGTAAGAAAATGCATGACTTTCTTTTGCCAAGGGGGTCTCCTGAACCATTTTTTTCTTTACGAGGAGGTGGCCAGGTGCAGTCGGACTTCCATGCTCAAAAATCTTGCCAAGGTGTCGACAACGTTACTTACACTAGAAAAGGATCTATTATTACCATAATGAAAACATGTGATATCAATTATCTTTGAGACTATCTATTTAAAAACATCCACTGTGTGTTTACAAAAAAAGATGTGCGAATATTTCTTTGGAAACTTAAAATAATATAATTCTGTTAGTAATTTTTGTTATTGTTGTACCAAAAACTGGAACGGTTAATATTTGCAAACATAACTAAATTAAAGGGTTTTGATTTTCTGTTACTAACAAAGATGCTATGTATTTAAAAAAAAAAAAAAAACAAAGACGCTTGGCATCAATTTTCAAAAAGCCAAGTTCAAAGAATGCAAATGGAAGTACACAAGTGAAAAAAAAATAGAATAAGAGGAATAACGTTTCTGAACCGTGGTAAATTGAGACTGTTAATCAAAAAAAAAAAATAGGAGAAATAGCGATGGCTAAAATAAAAACAGAAATTTACGTACATAGACACTTTGGCAAACTCGAATTACTAACTAACACACTTAACAACACAAACACACTTTCGTAGGATAAAAAGACTTTTATACCCTTCTTTTTATGTTTTATGTTTGTCGTCGACTCCTCGTTACCTCGTAACAATTGTATTAACAATTTTTTTATATCCTGTAACAAACCAAAACATCTTTGAACAGATTCTTTTTCCTCCGTCTCCATCGGCGACGAAACTGCTTTTATCAGCGTTCTCTGATTCATCGACTCTTATCAACGGCTTCGAGTGTGGAATCCTTTGCCAGCGTACAGAATCCCGACTGTCAAAAACCTCCTACCGATTTGATCTCAGAATAGCAGGTAAATCCCTAAGATCTTTTTCACTCCAGATTTATATTCTTGATACTGAATCTCACCCATCAATGCTCATATTAGTTAGTCCTGATTACAGAATAAAATTCACAATTTCCCGTTCCTTTGTTTATATATATGCGGCTGTCATCGTTCACTCGATTCTACCTTCATAACCAATCCACCATCTACCAGATTACGCATCCATGCGGTTGGCGAATGCTATGGATGAATGCGGTGGATTAATGTTGTGGATGAATACTGTGGTTGAATTTGGTGAATGAATGCGGTGGGTGAATGCAGTGGATGACAGCGGGGATGACAGCGGTGGATGACAGCGGTGGATGAATGCGATGGATGCATGGAAACTGTTGATAAATCGTTTCAACCATCTTCCAAATTATGCATCGATCTCGATAAGCTCGCCCTTTTATTTTTACCGCTCAGTTAAACACAAGAAAAGTGTACATATTGGCATCCACAAGAGAAGTATACATATTGCATCTATGTTGCATATTAATTAAGTGGACGATGAGCAACCATACCCACACACCACATACTTTTCTCATTTTCATCTCCCATCCACAATAGTGCATCCAATTCATCCATCCGATTGCATCCATATAGGCATCGTCAATGTACATCTCTATAGAGCATCCATAAAGTATAGGAATCTATGATCATCCACCATGTTAATGGTCAGCCATATAGGACATCTATTAATTTCATCACTTTGTATATACTAACTTATATGCTTTCACTCTCTCTGGTGCAGGCCCTAACCACAATATAGAGTGAGACACTTGCTTACTAACACGCTTCTTTGCAATGGATATATTCTTCAAAGATCTGATGCTTCTAAGTTTTTTTGTTACTCTACATTGATCTAATTTCTGGATTTTAGTCAATTTTGTAAGGATTTGAATTTGAATTGGCTTTGGCTTTGATGAGTAACTTTGCTACATTGATCATGTTTTAGAGATTTTATCCATGCTTGATTTTTAATTAAGAGATTTTGTCCATCTTACTATGATAGCAAAGAAGAATTTTGATTTCAGATTCTAAATACTGAAATAGCAACTTTGAATAACCAAAACAAATCTGACCATTTGTTTGTCCATATAGTATATGCTAATGGTGTCCATAGTATATTCTATCCATCACAACATTCATCCATCAGAATTATAAATTTTAACACATTGTATGTAGAAGATTGGTGAACCAATGAACATTAAACTATGTACACAATTGAGGTCTACATTATTGCGAGATGGACATAAACTAGGGACATAAACCATGAACAGCTGTCGCAGTCAGTGATTGATTTATTAGGGTTCGAATTCTCATACCATTCACATTGTTCTTAATTGATTTCTTGTATCCACCATGTACTATCCACTTTAGTTGTTCTCATCCACCATTGTTCATCCACCATTTCTATGTTAGCTTGGGTACTTGTTCTCTCTTGCATCCACCTAATTAATTAACATGGTTCATTGTTTAGCATATCACTCTAATTGTTCTGAATTGATTTCTTGCGTACACCTTACACCATCTAATTTTGTTAATCGCATCCACTATTGCTCATCCACCATTATGCATCCACCATTGCTAATTGTTCATCCATACTTGCTCATCCACATTATTCTCATTCATTGGTTGATTTCTAATGTTTGAAGTTCGTCATATCCTTCGCACTGTTCCGAATTGATTTCTTACATCCACCACTACTCATCTACCATTGCTTATCCATTGTTACTAGTCCACATTTATTCATTGCTCATCCACTATTGCTCATTGTTCATCCAAATTATGCAATCCACAATATCACAATCCAGCAGCGTCTTCAACCCAACTTCCCCAATAATAACCATCGAGACATCTATCTATGGAGTCCATTATTTATTGTCGTCCACGGCCATTCAGTAGACAATGCTGTCCACAAAACATAGAACAACTGAATACAAAGAACAACTGAACACAAAGAATACAATCACGTTATTGATCCAAATGGACTATGAATCACCTACTCCGCCAATCAGGCGTCATAGACAATTTGTTTAGCATCGACCACACAACACCGTCCAAAAATCAAGCACAATATGGCATAGGCAATCTTATTTTCAAGTCGTCCACAACCAATACTTCTCCAATATGGTCCAATAACACAATGTCCACAACATACACTTTTATGTACGCTACACTCACCCCATTACTGTGGATACCCGTCCACAAAATATACCTATTACAAAACAATCGTCTAATGCGAACTTCGACAAATCAAGCACAATATGGCATAGACAATCTTATTTTCAAGTCGTCCACAACCAATACTTCCCCAATATGGTCCAATAACACAATGTCCACAATATACACTTTTATGTACGCTACACTCACCCCATTATTGTGGATACCCGTCCACAAAATATACCTATTACAAAACAATCGTCTAATGCGAACTACAAAACGTCCATATTTCATTATCCATCTGGACGCGACTTTCCTACCATAATTTGCTTTCTCCGTTCACAACTAATCAATCAACTAACAATTCACCGCCAATTACACAAATCCACTGATTTCCTCTTCGTGCATAAAACAAAAACTCAACCAAACTACCCCACATTCCAGGCTCATGCTCCTTGATTCCTCAACAAGAACGCCACCCACGCCTTCGATGATGGTAGATCGGTGGTTTCCTTCACTGGTTTTTGGTCAAATCAACGACCTAGGCCTCCAAAGAGACGGCGCGTGGATTATGAATGCCCATATATCAATTTTCACCATTTGGGTAAACTGTAGTTTCAGTAAAACATCCAATATATTAAAAGGGGCAAATTAGACACAACACTACCAAAAAGTACAACAAAGTGCCTCCTCTCACATTAGTGTCTTATTTTGCAACAAATTTTTCGAAAGTGCCTACGTGCGTAAATGTCTCAAATAAAAATAAGTGGAATGAATTTAGTTAGAGGAATAAAATAAATTAGAGAAACAATGGTAGAGGAATAATTTATAAAGACAAATGGTAATTATCTAGAGGAACATAGTGGAAAACTAAAATTAATTAAAAAGTCCATATTTTTTTTTTTTGCTACATAAACTATGTAACCTAATATTAATAAACTATGTAATCTAATATTAATGACGATGACTTCCACCTCTTTTCTTCAACCACATAAATTTAGCAATTTCATTACGAACAGTTCTCATATATGTTCCTGCTTCTGCTTCTTCTTCAACACCAACACTTTGATCATCATTTGCATCATCATTGACATTATATCATTCATCTAAATTAGTTTTTAAATCTGCTTCCTCAAAATCAATGTCTTCAATATTATTCATCCGAATACAATTATGAAGTTCCATTGTAGCAAATATGACTCTGTCTTTGAACTGCAATGTTATACCTTGGAAGTTCATTTAAAATCCTCCATTTTTTCTTCCAAACACCAAATGTTCATTGTATAACTGAACGAAGAGATCCATGCCATCCGTTAAATATTTCCTTGCTATTTTGTGTCAGTTCACCATTCAAAAACTCTTGGAGATAATATCGTGTGCCACTGCTACTTTGTTTTCGGCATGCAGCTAAATATCCACGTCTATTCGCATATCCAGAATCTACAAGATAATACATATTTTCTGGAGGTTTAGGAAACATAGGATCATCTCGAATAGCTGTTGATAATACATGTGCATCATGAGCTGATCCTGCCATGCCAACGAAACAATATGTGAAAAGCATGTCTATGTTACACATGGCAAAGACATTGAGACTCAGAGTTCCTTTTCAATTATAGAATCGAATAGATTCTCGTCCTAGAGTCACCACAACAGTACATGCGTCCCATTTAATGCCCCAATAAATCCATCAAAATATGGCCAATATCGTATATGATTTTCAAGATGCTTTGATTGAGCTTCAAGTTCTTGTGCCATTCGTGGTCGTATATAATCTACAGCCATTTGTTCCATTGCTTCAAGGACTTCATGAAACTTTTGACATATTGTCTCTTGTGCATGGCCAAATCTAAAACATATATCACCTTGAGTATCATATTGCCCATAGATTATGAGAAATATTGCAACACTCTCGTCAACATGCATATTTTGCGTGTCTTGTAGATTATACCTCTCCTCTAAAATTTCAAACATACGTGTAAAAGCCTCTGGACTCATCTGTATGAGCATTCGAGATGAACTCTCATTTTCATAGATTTGTTTCCGAATAATGTGCCACCCTCTGCCTCTTTTTTTATTCATTGGTTCTTTGCAAAAGAATTTTCCATAATACTTCAACAGAGGAGAGATGTGAGTGTGTAAAATTTCATCGTCTTCCAGCAATAACAACTTTGTAATTTCTTCATCCGATAAATTTTCAAGTCCACGTAAATGCAATTCTGCAATATGAAATATCTGAAAATAATACAGTAAAAATTAGAAAAATATTTTAAAATTTTATAGTGATACAAAAGTATATTTTTCTTGAATGTGATACAAAAATAAAATTTTATTGAATGGAAATATAGCAAGTCATTATTTTATTTTGTAAATATATATTTTATTGGCATTGATGACTACTAGCAAAAACAATAATGCATAGCTAATTTGTGCCACTTCTAGTTTCGACTTTTATATTAGGTGAGGGCACAACTCCAAGCAAAGATAAGAAAGTAGTCCCTGAAGAACCCATATCAAACATTTCATATCCTTGGCTGAAACTTGAGGATGCATTAGTATTTATTCCTGCCATTTGTGAGTGTATAGATATGGAAGAGAAGGAGTTGCAGAGCTGCTAGTACCCCTCAGATTTATAATATCACATGGATAGCTGTATCTATCAACTTCAGTTAGGTTCTCCAAAAACTAAATTTTATTTTCTTCACTCCGTAATTTCATAAATCCATCACGAACATCTTCGTCATTCATCAACAGCCTATTTGCTTCCCACCAAAATTTCCACATCGGTTCAACCGGCAACGTCTCCAATACAGCTACAACATCGCCAAAAGTTGCTTTTGAGTTATGTCACGACCATAAGACATCCAATAAGCTTGTTCGAGACTCTTCAAGATGTTGAAATCCAGTTTGAACTTGGCTCTCTAAGTTGATTCTTTTTCGATTAGGACGTCTAGTAGTAGACTTTTGAGCATGCAAGGTTGATTTATTTATACGGGATGGAGAACTCCGTACTTGTTCCCT
The DNA here is from genome assembly GCA_911865555.2 of Thlaspi arvense. Classification (NCBI taxonomy): domain Eukaryota; kingdom Viridiplantae; phylum Streptophyta; class Magnoliopsida; order Brassicales; family Brassicaceae; genus Thlaspi; species Thlaspi arvense. Next base: position 28,559,670 of record OU466860.2, read on the forward strand.
AGTAGCAGCGATAGCTGACTGACTAGCTCGTGAAAAATCATTATCAGATGTTAGTTCCATCGGAAGTTAGGATCTATTGTGTAACACACCCGGTTCAGAATAGGACCAGTCCCGACCGGAGACGCTACAAAATGTCGAGGTTCACTCGATAGGCCAGTCCGTCTTAGAACACATCTAATCTTAAGGCCATCACGGCAAGTTAATTCGACCCTCGTAACTGAGGCCTAAGGCTTGCCAACCCGTAATCCAGTCGAGAGTTGTGTAGACTCGGACTAAGTCATCTTAACAGCGGAAGCCACAAGGGTTTTGTACTTAGAAAGTACGCTTCTATATTTCATGAAATATACATATTACAAAGCATTTATTTATTTTAAATAGCACATCCATTCGAGATATCAAATATTATACAGAAAACCCTTGTACAAACATATTTACTATATTTTCAAAAGGCACCCAATTCTACTCCGGCGATCCTAACGTCCACATCATCCTTCAACCCAAAAGGCTTACTACGGTTTCTTGCAAGAGAGGGGGGGGGGGGTTGAGTAATCTAAGATTACTCAGTGAGTCCAAGACCCACTAAAAGAAAGAAAACCCCGAAAACCCCAAAAACCTCAAAAACCCCAAAAACCCCAAAAACCCCAAAGAAATTCCCAATCAACAAGCAATAGCCGAAGCAACATAAAATAAATAGCCGAAGCATGCAACCCTAGATCTATATGCAAGCGCTATACTAAAGCCAAAAGTGCCACCACTTCCACACCAAACACACACGCGTGGACACAGAGATCTCTAAGTGTGTCGGCCAGTTCCCCTCCGCGAATACCTTGCACTTGACTATCACAATGACACGCCTAGCCGGAACATAACTACTACGAACACCATGCACTTGGCTATCACAAAGACAAGCCAAGCCGGAACATCACTATACCCTGGGACCTCCTCGGTCGGTTCATATCTCGGTGGAGTTTCCATCCGAGAGCCGCCAAGTGAATTCACATCCCAGGCGGGACAACCATGAGTCCTCGCTGGTTTCCCACTATCCCGTCGGATAGTACTCTGCCATAGGCTTGCAAGGCCCGTCCATCTCTGAGTCTTCCCATCTAGCAGTACATTCGCTTACCATGGGGAGCGGGGAATTCTGACCACACTGTAATTAAGTCATGAAGGATAACACGCCACCAACATGACTCTGTAGTATAATGGATCACACCCCATTACACTTCACACCGCGTTGATCCACACTTGATCAAACGCCAACACACTCCACACAACCTCCGAGAAGTTCGCGCCCTAGAGTGACGGCAAAGCCAGAACTCCTCTAGTCCCAACTCTTGTTAACAGATACAAGCCTCACACGCTTGAACCATGCTCATGCACGTTCATTACAACTCCGCTTACGTGACTTTTCAGCCACGCAACGGGTTTTATCATAAATCATACACTCGCTCATTCGATGAAGGAACATGCAAGTGGATCTGAGATCCAGCAGTCCTTACACCCTTCTCACCACTCGGTAAGGATGATAACATGTCCCACAGACATGCATCAAACCGTTACCTCATCCAACGGGTTCCACAGCACACAGATCTAACAAGTCCGAGGCTGAACCTGCACCAAAAACGTTAGTATACACTCGGATCCACATTGATCCGATCTTCCCTGCATGACACGTTGGTCACACACATACACACAAGCATAGAGTATACTCTACCGAGGCTAGTTTTGCGCTACAATGCAGATCCGAGATCCACAGTGCACCACGAACAGCAACCGCGATAGTCCACCACTACCGGGACTCACCTTGGACTACACCAGAAAGTGGCCTACCGAGGCTAAGCTCACCACTCTACACGCTTCACACACTCACTCTCTGGTTTCAAAAGGTTTTGGGAGTAGAAAATTAAAATGGGGGTGAATGGGATGAATGAGGAGGTATTTATGAACAAAAAGCTACCCATGGTAACAACTAAGGTGTGTAGAAATCTGGATCCTTCTTCACTTAGATACATGCCACGTTTTTACCTTATGTCTTAGGCTCCTTCTCATAGACTTTAGGCCTGCCATTTGGTTCTTATCCACAAACATAAGGTGGAAGCTTCCCACTGGCCCAGAACTGTGCATTTAACCTTTCTTCTGTGTTTTTCACTGCCAAATGACCCAAGTGAAATGATTAACTGATGGTAAACACCTCCTTTGTCCTCTATTGTGGCATTATAACATACCTCTCTCCTGGTTGTCAAAGAATTATCCAACTGCACTGTAGTTTTGTCGGTAGTATACATAACAGACTTTAACGGGACCAACATGTTTTCTCTTGTTTTCTTTGAGATCATGGCCATATTCTTTAGTGGATGGACTCCTCTTAGGCTTAGTTAATGTTTTTTAGACTCCCGAGCTGTTTGGTTCTTGACCGAGATGGTGTCTCCGCCATCTGACTCATTCCGCAGCTCTTAGACGTCTATCAGATTGAACGAATTTTGTAAGTCTCGGCAGAATTTTTTTTTGAACTAATTCTTTTTGCACGATCTCCTTTAGGATCTTGGCTACCTCCGTAATTAAACCCACAATTTTTAAAATTGTACCGAGGGGTCATCTTGCTAGAAAACTCTGTTCGGGTCGGATAGCGCTTTGACGGGGTATTACATATTGTCTTCTGGTGTTTCCTCCACCGCTATGTCATCATCACTTTCTTTGTAGAATGTTTGTACGGAATGTGTGTTGTGAATAACGATCATCTTGTTCAAGATCACGTTCACACAAAAAATTAATCGAATAATTCTTTAAATGGAAGAGTTTTGCTTTGTAGCACTCGCACAAATTTTTTTATTTTTTCCAAATTCCTAAAATGATATTAAAATATTGTTAATTAAATTCAGTGTGTAATACTAATATTATATATTAATATTTTTAGCACTCACCGTAATTCGACCACTCCACCAAGATTAGGACATCTCTAACCTTCCAGTTAGAAGATTAACCCTAACACCAGTACGACTAGTTAATATAGTGTTATACTGCCGCAGTTTACGCATATAGTCAATTTTGCTTTTTATTTATGACTGACGCTTTGAACGTCTTCCATTACTTGATCCAGCATTATTTTCATTTTTGTTCCTTATATTCTTTATTTAAAAAAAAAAAAAACACATCAATAAATATGAATATACGTAATTTTTCAACATTAATGTATTCAACTAATGACAACTTAACCCATAAACAATATATAATTGTAATGAAAACTTGATCCAATTAAGAGTATTAACAATATGATTTTGTCTCTCAAAATTCAATTACATACTACCAGTTTTAAAAGATACGCAAATATAATCCTTCGTATACATAAAAAACTTTAACATAGTATTAAAACATTAACAAATTATAGAAACACAGCATTATATGATGTAACTACATATAAAATCCAGATTAATTATGAATTAAGTGTTACAAAAAACTATAATAAAATAATGATATAAAAACTGAAAGCACTTAAAGAATCTATTACTTTACACTCATGGCTAAGATTTCTTCTAATTCATAACCTGGTTTTATGATAAGTAGAAATTGTGTTTTGTTTTTTTTTCTACAGCTGAAATCTTTGGTGTGGTGATGTATTTATAGGGAATGTTGGTTTTATCTATTTTTGTAACATATTTTTGAGTTATTCAAATAAATCTTTTAGTTTGGAAATATCTAATTTGTTGTTGTAGAATGTTTGGCTATTTATTTATTTTTTATTAGAATTTTCGAAAATATCTTGTTTGTTATGGTATCACATAAAAGTAGCTGATATATTTAATTACTTTTATTTTTTAAATACAACAAATATGATAAACAAACAAAAAAATTATTATGTTTCACCATTCCTCTTCTTTTTTTTTTGTGGAGGGCCAGATCTCAGCATAATAAAGTCCAATTCCACTTAAAATATGGATCCCATTTTTTCTACCTAAAAATAAAAAAAAAACGTAAATAAAAAGAATTTAGAAAAATGCAGCGTAACTGATAGTTACGCCAAAATTTGTTCTACTGTTTATATCTCCATTTGCAACGTTTGTAACTCCATTTGCAGCGTTTGTATCTCCATTTGCAGCCGTGATAAATTGGTTTTGACAGATTTAATACCAAAAAACCCAGTAAATGATTTTGATATTGACGATTGAAAGCATTTATAAGAGAAAACTAGGTGTCTTGCCTGCGACATGCGCGGACCGAATTGCTTAATAAATTGTTGTTTTGAATAATATCAGATATGTTCAAAAACATAACGAAACCGAATTAAATAGTTCAATACATCCAAAAACCTTATTAAATAGTTGGAGTAGCATTTTTTGAAACACAAATGAGAAACATGCATTCTCCTTATTGTTCATTTGATCTAGAGCTTGCGGTCAAGGCCTCCTCACCACATTGTAGCCTGTAATAAAAATTTATGATATGTATGAGGAGCTAAGAAGTAGTAAACTAAATTGATTTATTCTGTTTACAATGTTATTATCTATCGCAGAAACGATGAATATCAGGAACATCGGCATTGAAATAGAACTCACAATACTTCTTCATTGCAATAACATTCATAATACCTATACAAAAAAAACTAAGATCACAAGACAACAAATATAAACCAACAAACATAGTTTGGTGTATTATAGTATTCATAATACCTTCATATTGTTTGTTGATGTACCACCATCTCAGCACACAAATAACCTCTCCATCACGGTTTTGAGACCATTGCAAGGCAAATCTTCAGCTACTTTTCCCATCGCGCAACATTTAGTTACACGTTTTCTATAGAAAAGACGTTATAAAATTGCAATGAATCGATAATATGATGTGAAAATAAATAATAACCTTACTTGTCATCTTGGAGATCAAAAGGGATGATAGCGTAATCATCTTATATTTTACTCTCATCAAAAATCTCTAGCTCACCGATGTTTTTAAGAACACCAATTAAATCTAACAAACAATATCACAAAATAATAAAACTTTTCTTTTTTTCTTGTTTCTCTAACACAAGAATTATTACTATTCATTTTATAAAAAAATTACCAATAGTATAATTGGCATCCATTCTACTTCCAATAACATCTCCAAAATCAACCAATGTCAACAATAAACCATCTTCGAGACCAGGCACAGAAAAAAATCTAGTGTTTATAACAAATTTCAGCTTCAAAGGATGCCTTGCTATACGAATGAAAGCATTAGAAGTTTTAACTACAAAACCGCTTAAGAATTCCCGCTTTCCTTCGATAAGTTTGTCTTCAAACAAATGAATATATTTGTTTCCAATTGAAGCTTGTATCTTCGACCCCTATAAGAGTCATTACAACTGGACACAAATACATCTTAGGAGACGGGAAATGGAATTAAAGCTGGGATGAGTGAACTTACATGCTTGTCAACGAAGATCATCTTTAATTTAGGACGACAATTTCTATCCTTCGCACGCCATTTCTTCAGCAGATTAATTTGAACAGAGGGATTCACAACACAAGGGTCTATCTCAGAGACTTTTAAGAACGTCTGCATCGTAGCAGAAATGTCAAAACAACCAAATTCTAAACCAGTCGTTATATGAAATAAGAAGCATAGAGTGTATCGACAATTACAATATTAATATTTAGTTTTCCTATTTGTAGTGTTGATGCTGATTAGCTATCTTTATAGGCAAACAGTTTCCTAAATTTATTTTGAAAGAATAAAAGCCAGTTCTGTTTTACGTATAAAGTAAAAAAAACCAAGATATAGAATAATTAGTTCATAAATAAATAGGATAATAAACGTGCAATACTAACCAAAACCGAGACTAAAAACCAAACCAAAACAATGAAAATCCATAACCAAAACAAACCCAGAACCAAAAAAAATCTCAGACCAAATTCAATATGCAGAACAAAAACCAAAAGATCTAGATGTTCTCAAACACTTCCTCGTAGACAACGTTAACAGTACGTTTCTTTGGTTTCCCAGCCTCGCCAGTTATTAATATCTTCAAACCGGAACGTGATGTTACTCTGGAGACAGCGACGTATAGCTGACCATGGAAAACACAGGTCTTGGCAAAATAATACCAACTTTTGTAAAGTCTGACCTTGACTCTTATTTATAGTCATCGCAAAAGCAACACCAACAGGAAACTGTCGACGACGTATCCTGAATGGAAATCTAGTCTCATGTGGCGAAACAAACATCCTTGGAATCAATACTTTCTGTCCAACCCTGTCCCGTGTGATAAGTGTAGCTTCAATCACATACGCCGCGAGCTGCGTTACAAGTAACCTTGTTCTGGTGCACAGACCACCCCGAGGATCGATATTCCTTAGCAACATAATAGGAGCGCATATCTTTAGCTTTAGATCATGATTGGGCAAACCAGAAACATTAATGTTATTCAGATATTCTTGGGTGTAAACCATATCGTCATTTTTACTTGTGTCCGACGTATCAATACTATCTGAACTAAGGTACGAATATTCCTCGCCTATAACAAAAAAAAAAACAAAATTAACCGAAAGCATCTTAACTAAACCAAACTATATACGAAACAGTAAATGTTACCTATTACGCAAGATAACATATACTGGTTTATAACGTCGACGTCAGAATTCTTTGGACTCAGCATAGCTCGGCCCTGAAAAAACAACGGATCTCGCTCTCTTGCATATGAATAGCTATACAATTCTTGGACAATTTTCTCCGTAGGATCTCTACTCCCAGTTATCAGCAAATCATCTGGTATATCTATCTCAACCTCTCCAATGTTAGGCTCATTGATCTTTCCGTCACCTATAGCAAGTATCCATTTTTAAAAAGACTCCAGTTCTTGGGCACTATTTGCATCAACACTACAAAGAAGACGCATATTCGTGGTAAGTTTCAAGACTGTACAACTGCTCCACAACGCTGAATAGTTCATAGATGACATGACAGTTTCAGCTCGATTACCACCAATAATCACATGTAATATCTGTCTAAAATCTCCACCGAACACAACAACTTTATCACCAAACACTTTATCACATTTCAGAATATCCCTCATTGTTCTATCTAATGTCTCAAAATAATGTTTGCTCATCATCGGCGCCTCATCCCAAATAATCAGTTTGGCTTCCTTGATGAATTCCTCCTGATGTGATCCTGCAGCAGTTGAACATGTTGTAAACTCGTTAACAGCGATTGGAATGAAAAACCTAGAATGAGCGGTCCTTCCTCCTTGGAGCAACAAAGAAAAAATCCCACTCAATGCCACATTTAGGACGATGTCACCTCTAGAGCGAATATCAGATCCCAATACACTCCACAAAAATGTTTTGCCAGTACCACCAAAACCGCAAACAAAAAACATACCACCCTCGTCATGATTAACAGCGTGTATAATCTTGTCGTAAACCCGTTTTTGTTCATCTGTTTTGGTTGTCAGTAATCTCGTATGCTCGGCCTTAAGCTGATCTCTATTATAACTGCGCTCGTCCATTAGAAGATGATTAATAGTCTTATCCATATCATCGTCCACAGCATGAGGCATCTTATCGTAGTTGGTCAAGGAATTCCCATTTCGACGAAGATATTTCTCTATTTTAGAAAGTGCACAACTCTTCAACTCATCATCGGTCATAGTGAAATCTACACAGTATGAAACAAAAATTAGCCTACACTCATTAATCTAAGATTATAATGACACATGCAAAACAAAAAACCGGCTTACTTGGATTATCCGATTTTTTCTTGAGCATATATAATATATCCTCACTCAGAATCTTCCATGTCTTATTCCACACGTTAACAGGCTCAAAAATGCTATTAGTGAGTAACATAATAGCAAATAGCCTACGCAAATATTTTCCTGAGCCCCAAAAACTCGCTTCTTCGATAGCCAAAATATACTCTTTATCATCGTCCAGCAATCCCAAAGCGTAGCAAGGTTCTTTGTACGAAGCTTAAACAACACCTTTCACTGTTCGTATATCCTCATAACTCTTCGGACATTTAACAATGTTCAGTAAAACACGCATGTAGTACCACTGAACATAACTAGGAGGAACATACATAATTCCTCCAATGGCAAAGCCTCTTTCGCATAGCTTCCACTCCCTAGTCCTCTGCACCCAAACGAACTTTATCGGGAAATCAGCATATGGCAACTCCTTTGCCTCCAGGAATTTACTATTTGCTTCCATCCAAGCCATAAAACTTAGACCGAACCACGGACGCACATATTATAACATCATCTATAGAAGCATCTTCATTATAGACAGCCATTTGCTGGCCCGGCAAATGGAAAGAGAGATTAACAATCGTCGAACAAAAATGTGTTGGGAAAGCTAATATCCTCCAAGGTGCCTCGCATGCTGATATATATCTGAAAAACAAAACTCAATAATATATCACATGAAAGGTCATATTAACAAACATCTCGTTCAATAATCAAAAGACAAACCTGCAGCTGAGAAACTTTTTAACTTCATTATCAAGGTTATCATCTTGTTCAACAGACGCACCAATATAGCCAGGACCTTTGGTAATATACTTAAAAAGATACTTGATTGACCTCGTTTGATTGCACCACTCAACATTTATATGGGCTCAAAAACGACTCAAAAGGTCCTTGTTGTACGGAACCACATATCTATTGTCACAATAAAACCCCTTCTTGCAGATAGTCATATCATTACTACCACGCTTGTAAACAGGAAACCCACCATCATCAATCATCGTTATCTCACTATAAGGTTTGGGATAAAACTTAGTACATTTGCCTTGATTCATACACTCATTGGTTTTATTGACCTCACCACATGGACCATGTATCATCAAGTCACCAACGACCTCATATAAATACGGTTCCAAGTCCTTATCAGGTATCTCAGCAGAAATAAACCTATCGATATCATCCCTAGTCGGTAGCTTTGAATCTGGATGTAGAAACAGCACCATATGGGCATGGGGTAAACCTCTTTTTTGAAACTCGATGGTATACATGGCTACAAATCAACAAAACGGATAAAATTGTAAATACATCAGTTAAATATCTAGCAAATTTTACTACGGGAATTTAGGCTAGAATTAATAAAATACCTGAATTCACACAACCCAAAGAACCACCATTTCTCAAGTAATCCACGAGATTATCAAGTTTAATCTTAAAAACACAACAACAGATATCTGGACGATCCTCAGTTTTGAAGTCATGTTTTTGCAGATACCTTGTAATCTCAGGCCATTTTGGATTACAAGTAATAGTAATAAAAAAATCAGGATATCCATAATACTTGCAAGTCGCCATGGCATCTAGATAATGTTGCATCAAATATCGTTTGCCTCCAGTGAAAGACGAAGGAATAAACACTCGCTTGCCTTGCTCAGCAAGATTGTAATCCCCTTTCTTAGCTGATGCAGCAATCTTATCATAATACTCGGTATGGAGATTTTTTTGATTAAGGAATATATATCGCAGTCTATTTGATTCGATCATGGTGTACGTATCAACCAAGAATTGCTGGAACAGTTGCCCATACGTTAATATATACGGAGATTCGCCACTTCTCTCTTGGATACGAAAAGTAAAAAACTCTCGCATTGTTATGTTTTTCTCTTCCTACCCTGTGTATCCATAAACCAATATCAATACGGAGTCGGAAACTATCTTCTCCATACGGTAACAAGAGAGGATACTGCAATGGTAGATAAGTAGGATGCAACTCATCAATCCGCTACAGATCTCCTGAAGTGTTCTCGATAATAATGTCCCGTTTACTCATTGTCATGTTGAAATCACCAGGAATCAAAGCCGCAACCTCTTTCTCACTTGGAAGGTTATGAGTTCGCCCAATAGTGGTTCTCTCAGCTGCTAGAACCAATTGCATTTGCTTAGAGTCATTGGTTTGTGATATCCTATCCCGCGCTGATCGAAATGCTCGAACGTGAGGGTTATGAGCATCTAGCATGCGCTTCAATAGCTCAACAATTTCCGGTCAGAGCGAACGCGAATCACTGTACCTATACATAAAAATATAAATACCATATGCATGACTGATATAGATAACATATCAATTATATAATATTGTTGTCTAACAATTACCTGGAAGTCGTGATCCTATTGGCGATCTCATTGGCGGGATCATGTATATAGAGCTGAAGAAAAGCCAGGGGAGCCCCATCAACGGGCAATAGAGACCCAATAAGATCACAATTGTCACCAGAAATCTGGAAAACATATGGACCCTTTCCATTATTAATAGCATGGTTAATTCTTCCCCCAAGCGATGTAAACGAAAACATCATGTTATATGCTCTTACAAACTCCCTAAAATGTGTCCTTGTCTCGTTTCGATTATATAACAGACATAGTAATGTATTTGGTGGGGACCTGAGAAAAGGAATATCAACTTTTCCCTTATGGCAACACATAGTAAACTCGGGATTCACATTCATCGTTCCCTTGCCCACTCGCTCGCCGAAACCACATGTCAGCGTTACAATAAGTACAAATATACGCTTGATCTCCATCATCATAATAACCTAAAAATAATAAGCTTAGAAAAAAAATTATAATTTGATGACTAACCGTTCAAACCAATTCAGACCAATAAATATATTTAACTACTGTTCAGGTCGAATCTAACAAGAAAGTATACGGCTTCACGTGTCGTTGGTACTTCCACAGTCTGGATTGTTTTCGCTTTGAAGCAGTTTGACGAAGAGGTCTTGAGCATTCACCATTATCATCATCTGATTCAGACTCAAACGGTAAAAAAAAACAAAATCATCTATTTCTGGTGGTTTTTTTAGAGCAGCTGCAGTGAACAAAACCGAGTTATCAAGTGTGTATAATCATAAATTAATAAATATATAGAAAAAACCATCCAGATACGAAACGTTTTACCACCAGCACGTCGGGACCTTATTATATACATACGATTCTTCCCTGCGATTTTACTTAGACCCGCTCTACTAATACTATTATGGTCTATAACAGTGAGACTCTAATAGGGCTCAGGTTTTACCCAAATAAAACTACTGCAAGTGCACAGCAAAGCAGTTATAGTACAAGGGGTATCGAATCCCAAGGGAGTATGTAAACAACACTGTCAATTGTAGGTTCGGATTAAGCTAAGCAGTATGAGATGTATGTAATGTGAATGACAAATTAAAAGTAAGCAAACAAATTTTAGTTGTTGATCTAAGTTTCAGAAAACTAAAAGCGCTAAGTCAGGATAGTTAGCAGGTTGAATCCGAGAATGTAGAATGCATGAAATGAAGTATGATTAAGAACCGTTTTGAACATGAATATCAAATATATAACTAATTAATTCTCATTGCAGAAGTTAATTATGTTTAAATCACAGAGTTTCAAATCTCTTTGCAAACTCTAACAACCTAAACATGCAATATGATCAAATTAAATTGTTCACAAAACTTCTAAGCCAAATCTCTTTGCACTAAGTAGTTTTGCTCATCAAATACTAGTTCAGGTTATCAATAATGCTCTCACATATATTTAACAACCTATGATTTTCGGATTTCTAGATGATGTTTCTAAGAAATTTGATTTTAAAGCAAGCAGAGATGAAAAACCAAAAGATATTCCTAACAGGTGGCAATTCTACAAACTCTTCATCAACCTTTGAAAAAGCCCTAACTTAACTAACAAATTACTCAGACATGATCATGGAATCACAAAACATAACTGAATTAATTTGCATTTAAAAGAATAGAATAAAAACAAAGGGGGTTCGAAATCTTCTGTAAAAAGAGTACAAGATTTGTCTCCCCAAAAGCTCTCAATAAAATCCTCTCTAAAGCTCTTTGAATTCTCAAAAACTAAGATCAAAGCCAACAATGGCTGAAAAACCTAATATATAGAGGATAAACACGACTGGGGCCTTCTTGCAAATACTAGAACTTCTGGGCCAATTCTGTAAATAATGCTCCATCTTTTAATAAACCAGCCACGACCCCTTCCTTTATGGGTGACAAGCGTCACCAAAGGTGGTGACGAGCGTCACTCATCTCTGATTACGCCTTCTGAGTTGTACACTTCGTGGCTTCATCTTGTAATGATCCAAAAAGCTCTAAAACCTCCAATTATGCTCCAGACGTGCTATAACCTGCAAAGACTCTAAAAAGACCAAAAAGACTCAATATAAAGGACTTATATCATGGTTAAAAACCATAAAAACCATGATATATCAACTCTCCCAGACTTAGCTTTTGCTTGACTTCAAGCAAACATCAGACAAAGAACAGGGTCGAGGTTTGAAAACAAGAAACAGTCAGTTAAACATCAGGAACACCACACTAGTTAACACTTTCGAATCTACATACCACAGAGTCAACACAAAATCAAATTTCAGTCTAATAATCGCAAGCTTAGAAAATCTTTTAAATCCAATCCAAATCCCTTCAAGAAATCCGAAATCTCTATCGCTAACTCCTTATATCTATCTAAGTGTGATGTCTCATCATGGTTTTATTATCTCAATCACTTATAGATTCATTTCCCTTCCTAAACAACTGAACAAAGCAATCTCAACACAACTCTCCTATTTTCTCTTCCCTTAATCTTTTTCTTTCTGATTTTTTCGATTTTTTCATTTCTTTTCTCATTTTTTACAGTCTAAGATATGGCGCTACTCAATACTTGTGTTCCTTGTGAGGAGACAGGTTCTTGAGTGTGTTCATTACTGTTGTTCCTTGTGAGGAGACATGGTCATGAATGCTCCATTCTTTGGACTTAAACTCTTAAAAACTACATCAGGGGAGATCAAAGAGAGACTGTATCTTAACCTTATTGTCAGTGCTGAAAGAGAGAATCAAGATCAATAAGTATCAAGTCCCAGGATAAGAAGTTTAAAATTCATTAAAGTAGAGGTAACAGCAAATTTTCTAGATTCTTTAAGAACCTAAATCTTCATTGCTAGACTAATCTACCTAAGATTTTCAACTTAGTAAGACTTGTAGTTAGCTACTGTGGCAATGGTTCTTATAAGCAAAAACGTCATATGGTTAGTTCCAAGAAAAACTGACAATTTCAAAATTTTGACTCAATAAAAACAGGTTTTAACTCAACTTTAAGACTCTATAAACATGACACAAAGCACACAACGTCAGTAACCACCTCCCCCAGACTTAAAAAACACTGTCCCCAGTGTAATTAAGCCAAGAGTTGGTTAAAAAGATGCATGAGAAATTGTAAAACCAAGGTGAAAAACTGGTACCTCGCAAAGGGTCGGGTGACGAGCGTCACTGCGACGTGTATTTCAGAATCGTCAAGTTAGATAGTTATTAACGTAATGTTCTCATGTGTGCTCTAATGTTAGACTATGAGAGCACTCAAACACACAATTAATAACATCCAAACATAGCATTAAGAACCTGGTTCAACAATCTCACAAAACATCATCAAAGTAAATGACAACTAATCAAAGAAAACATAAAAATGACTCCAGAGAAAATAAAAGAAAAGAGAAATAGAAACAAGTAACCAGATAATAGAGGCTCAGTCCTCATCCTTGCAGGGCTCAGTGGTGTAATGTGGGCGGACACAACCATAGTTGCTAAGTGCAGCAACAGCATCCCAGAGTCCCTCAAAGCTGTCAATGACATACTCCTGAAAAGCAGCCATGTCCATGGGTGTCTGTGGTCGTGGAGGACGCCTGAAAGCAGTGGATGTAGTGGTCTGGCGTCGAGATAGTCCAACATCAGCAGCAGTGGAAGCGCCAGCAGTAGCAGCTCTAGCAGGACGCAGAGGTAGAGGGCGCAGCAGACTCCGATCAGGCAGGAAAAGCAGCTGGCGTGTGACTCCCTGGATCATCGTGAGCGCTCTCTGTGACAACTTAATGCCAACATACTCTCCTGCTGTAGTAGTAAATGTCCAGACAACTCCAGGCTTTAGCCATGTAACATGGCGCAAATGCTGGTCATCTATGAGGAATCTGTCACTGCGAAGGCTGCAGGGAGTGACATCGATCTGAAAATGCTGAAAAATCATTGTCAGGAGGCTGCCAACACTCTCAGTCTTCTCCCTCGGACTGGTGAATGGCTTGGTCTTCAAGGAGACCAAATGCTCAGCAAAAATACCGCCAAAGTTGGCGCGGATCATGCTTTCCATGGGTATCACCTCAGCGAGCATATCAGCAAAGCCATAGTAAAGGAGAAGCAGCTCACTAACCCGTGTCTTGCTTGGTGCAGACTTGCACAGTATGTTCTTGCCAAGAAGGCGCAGAATGTACCTCAAGACCGGATGTCGAACCTCTGTCTGCGTGCTGGTCTTGTTGTGATAGACTCCATTCCCGAACTTGGACCAGAATGTCTGCATGTGGTTCCACTGTGAGGGAAGGAGAACGCCTGTGGGATGGTCAGAGAAACCATAGATCCCGCAAAGCTCCATCAGACTGATCCTATTGCGAACCCCGCGGATCAGGAATGTTAGCGTGCCTTCCTGCGCACTCCTAGCCAGCTCATTCGCGTAGTACACGCAAACAGTAGAGAGGAACTGGCGGACCAAATCTGGGTACAAATCATATTGCTGGAATGGCATAGTGCCCATTCCGAACCTCTCCAAAGTCTCCACAACCTCATCGAAAATGCTCATCTTCTGCAAGACAGTGGCATCTGTGAACCTGGTGGTTAAGCTTCTTTGACAGTAAAGGGGCCTGACCATCGAGAACGCAATTTACCAGGAAAAAACTGTAAACGAGAGTTGTAAAGTAGTATCTGGTCATTGGGCTCGAAATGTCTGGAGATGATCTTCTTATCATGATATGCCTTTGTCCTCTCCTTGTATAACTTGGAGTTTTCATAGGCCAGATATCTGATTTCATCTAGTTCATTGAGCTGAATCAAGCGCCTCTCTGCAGCAGGCTTTAGATCGAAATTCAGCTTCTTGATAGCCCATTCTGCTTTGAACTCTAACTCTACTGGTAGATGGCACGCCTTGTCATAAAGAAGATGGAATGGTGTAGTCCCAAGTGGCGTTTTGTATGCTGTCCTGTAAGCCCATAATGCATCATCCAATTTTGCTGACCAATCTTTCCTTGTCTTCCCAACTGTCTTCTCCAGAATCTGTTTGATCTGTCTGTTGGAAACCTCAACTTGTCCCCTGGTCTGGGGATGATAAGGCGTGGCAACTCTGTGCTGTACACCATACTTCTTCAGCAGCTTATCAAAAACTTTGTTAACAAAGTGAGAACCACCACCACATATAACAATTCACGGGACACCAAATCTGGGGAAGATAATGGTCTTGAACAACTTCAAAACCACTGCAGCATCATTAGTAGGAGTGGCCAACGCCTCTACCCACTTAGATACATAGTCAACAACAACCAGAATGTATCTATTCCCATAAGATGAGGGAAAAGGTCCCATGAAGTGAATACCCCAACAATCAAAGACTTCAACTTCAAGAATGAAGTTCTGTGGCATCTCATGTCTTCTGCGATCTTTCTTCTTCTCTGACAAGTGTCACAGCTAGTAATGAATGCCTGGGCGTCCCTGAACATAGTAGGCCACCAAAAACCAGCTTGAAGAACCTTGGAGACTGTTTTGAAAGTGGCAAAGTGTCAAGCATACTCTAAACCATGATAGCGAAATAGGACGTCTTGGACTTCCTCTTCTGCAATGTATATCCTGTAAATCTCATCAGCACAATGCTTGTAGAGATATGGCTCATCCCAATAGAATCTCCTAAGTTCTCTCAAGAACTTCTTCTTGGCATACCCCTTGAAATCATGTGGTACATCCTCTGCAGTAAGGTAATTGGCAATATCAGCATACCAGGGCCTCTTTGGATCGTCCAAAGCATAAACTTGCTCTTTAAAAGCTGTTCCTAAGCTTGCACAGATCGCAGCCAAGTTCAGAGATTGGTGACGAGCATCACCACTATTGGTGATGAGTGGTGACGCTCGTCACCTCCTTCGTGTGAAAATTTGGTCGCGACTGTTCTCGGTTGGTGACTAGCGTCACTCTTATGGTGTCGCTCGTCACTCCCCAGCAGTTTCGTGAAAACTGCAGGTTTTCAATACTTTCATCCTGCAGTCTGGTTTCCACCTTGTAGACATTTTCTTCAGGCAAGAAATAATTGATTTGGACACTGTCTTCAACCTGAATCCTGGATAGATGATCAGCAACTCTATTCTCAACACCTTTCTTGTCCTCCACTTCAATGTCAAACTCTTGAAGAAGCAGAATCCATCTCAACAACCTTGGCTTTGTATCCTTCTTCTGCATCAGATACTTCAGTGCTGAATGGTCAGTATGGACCACGACCTTGAAGCCAACAAGATACTCTCTCAAATGCAAAGACAACAGCCAATATTTATTTTTCAGTTGTTGCATAGTTCTTCTGAGCATCATCCAAAGTCCTACTTGCATAGTAAATAGCGTGGAGCTTCTTGTCTTTCTTCTGTCCCAGCACTGCTCCCACTGCAATATCACTGGCATCACACATCACTTCAAAGGGCAAGTCCCAATCTGGAAGCTGCACAACAGGAGCTGTAACCAAAGCCTATTTGATCTGTTCAAAAGCAGACTTGTACTCTTCTGTGAACTCAGACTTCACATCTTTGTAGAGGAGAGCAGTAAGGGGTCGTGCTATCTTACTAAAGTCCTTGATGAATCTTCTGTAGAAGTCAGCGTGACCCAGAAAACTCCTTATTACTTTGACTGAATCAGGTGCTTGCAGACTTTTTATCACTTCAATATTCGCCCTATCCACCTCTATACCTTCTCCTGAGACTCTGTGACCAAGTACAATGCCATCTTGTACCATAAAATGGCACTTCTCCCAGTTCAGAACCAAGTGCTTCTCTTCACATCTCTGCAGAACTGCACACAAGTTATCCAAGCAGCTCTTGAAAGAGGACTAATAAACTGAGAAGTCATCAATGAAAAGCTCCATAAACTTCTTAATCATGTCAGTGAAGATCGACATCATGCATCTCTAGAAGGTTGCAGGAGCATTACACAGTCCAAAAGGCATTATGCGATATGCAAAAGTGCCATAAGGACAGGTAAGAGTGGTCTTCTCTTGATCATCTGGATGGATGAGGATCTGAAAGAAGCCTGAGGTTCCATCAAGGAAGCAGTAATACTTGTGATTTGCCAGCCTCTCCAGCATCTGATCGATGAAAGGAAGAGGAAAATGGTCCTTCCTTGTTGCTGTATTCAGCTTCCTGTAATCAATGCACATCCCGTGTCCTGTCACAGTTCTGGGGTGAATCAGCTCTTCCTTGTCATTCTTCACCACTGTAACTCCTCCTTTCTTAGGCAGCACGTGCACTGGACTCACCCAAGCACTGTCTGATATGGGATAGATGAGTGTTCAACTGATGATTTCGATTCATCCTCTAAATGTATCCTATCCATACACAAGTCTGGAGAGATCCCTGAAATATCATCAAGAGAATAGCCAAGAGCTTTGCGAAATCTGCGCAGCTTACTCAGCAAAAGGGTGAGCTCTGCATTGTTCAATGAAGCGTTAACAATAACAGGATAAGTGGAGTTTTCTCCAAGAAAAGCGTACCTTAGACCTGCAGGGAGCTGTTTAAGCTTAACTTTTGGTGCTTTTGCTGCATTCCAATCACCCATTGTAGCAGCTTTCGCAGATTTGGTGACAAGCTCATCCTGTGCAACAGTTGCATCACATGTGCAGTAGCATCCATCATCTTTGTGTAGCCTGTTGCAGCAGCATCCAAACCCTCATACTCTGCTGTAGAAGTGGTCAACGCCCTCTCCAAGGGGTCCTCTGAACTCATCTAATGGAAGATCTGATCAGCAATGTTTGTGAGAACATCTACATAAAAAGTCTGTCCATCTATGGTTGGCCTCTTCATCAGTTTGTCCATTTCGAATTTCATCACTAAGTCACCAAAATTAAGCTCTATTCTACCCTTCCTGATATCAATGATAGCTCCTGCAGTAGCTAAGAAGGGTCTGCCAAGAATCAAAGAGTCTTTGGGTTCTTCTCCATATTCCAGAACCACAAAATCAGTAGGAATCATGCAATCTCCTATTTTGATAGGAACATCCTCTATCACACCCTCTGAGACTCTGACTGATCTATCAGCTAGGACAAGAGATATCCTTGTAGCCTTAAAATTGGTCATCCCCAAGCTCTTGGCAATAGAATGAGGCATGAGGTTCACAATAGAACCAAGATCACACAATGACCTCTCAAACCTGTCAGAAAAGATTGTGCAGTCTAAAACAAAGCTCCCAGTGTCTAAAAGCTTCTCTCGCACTCTGTTCTGAATCACTGCACTGACCTGCTCGTTGATCATCATAGCCCCAGCCTCTAAACTCAAGTTATTGGTCACCATTCTCTTCACATACCTCCTTATAACAGGAGTAATCCTCACAACATCAATCAATGGGATCTCAATAACCAACTTGTCCATGATAGCCTTGCATTTAGCATCTTCAGGCTCCTGTTTAGACTTCTTAGGATGCTTAGGATAGGGTATCTTGGGCTTATACACTGTCTCCTTAGCATTATACAAAGTCTGAGATGAAACTGCAGTATGTTGCAACGGGTGACGAGGGTCACTCGTTTTGGACAAGTCGTGGTTGTTTGCTCGGTTTGGGTGACGAGCGTCACCCTCCTGGTGACGGTCGTCACAAACTTGTGAAGAAAAATCGACAAGGTCATGCTCAGTGGGTGACGAGCGACACCCATGTTTGGTGATGAGCGTCACCCGTGGGTTTTCAGCAGAGATTCCTTCATCTCCATACTCTTCAAGTCCCACGAAATTTCTTGAGCTCAAATCCTTCTGCAATACTGGTTGCAGGTTCTTTTCACTCCTCAATGTGATGGCATTCACATGGTCTTTGGGATTAGCATCAGTTCTTCCTGGAAGAATCCTTCTTGCCTCTGAACAGCTCCTGCAGTTTGAGAAACTTGAACATCAAGCTTCTTCATATGAGAGTTCAGACTCTGAACATCAATCTGACTTCCATCATCTAAACCAGGTTGTTTCTTCCTCTGATAATCTGCATTCTTGGTGCTGCTGTTGCGGACCAAGTTCTCAATCAACCTGATTGCTTCTTCTGGTCTGTTGGTGTTGAAGTTTCAAGCACTAGCTGCATCAAGCGCCATCTGGTATTTCCAGTCAATGCCTCTAAAGAAGATCCCAAGTAGTTGCACCTGACTGAAACCATGATGAGGACAGTCCCTTTGATAAGACTTGAAAAGGATGCAATTTTTGTCTTCATGTTTTCTGATCTGGCATCATCATAAAAGTTATTCAGAAAAGCATTCTTAGTGTCTTCCTAAGTGGTTAGTGCAGCAGGTTCCAGGTTCTTCAGCCAATATGCAGCCTCTCCTCCAAGAGAGTAAGGGAAGAGCTTGCAGAACAGAAATTCATTGGTGACTCAATTAGCTTTGACACTCAATATGATCCATAGGATGCTCATGTGGTAAGCCATGGAATGGATGCTGGCCAACCAGCTGATAATAGACAGGTTTAAGCTCAAAATCGTTCCTCTGGAAGGCAGGAGGGCGGATTGCAGCTCTGTTGGCATATAACTGATCTGGTCTGTTGTAGTCCCCTAAAGTCCTCGGTACAAAATGCCCAGCAGCGTTATTGGTAGCAACGAGGACTCCAGCGTCTTCTGCTACTTGTTGAACCTGCTGTTCAACAATGACATTCTCATCTTGATCAATTCTCTGCCCCATCTTCATTCCTCCCGTTTCCCTCTCTGTCAACCAAGTGACCTTCTGCATCTTCAACCAAGATAAGTGAAGCGACCATTGTATATTGCTTCTTAGCTTTCCTGATAGTCCTTTCCAACTTAGCTAGCTCGTCAATGCCTAATGTCAAAAGCTCCTTCTCTTTGTTGCTTCTGGTACAATGATTAGGTATACACCAGAAACCAACACAAAGAAAAGTAGCGGAAAGTTAGTAAACAAATTAAAACTTAGATGAAATCCTAATATTAAAAATCGATAGGCAGCTATTACTACCTGGCAACGGCGCCAAAAACTTGATAGGGCTAAGGTTTTACCCAAATAAAACTAATGCAAGTGCACAGCAAAGCAGTTGTAATACAAGGGGTATCGAATCCCAAGGGAGTATGTAAACTACACTGTCAATTGTAGGTTCTGATTAAGCTAAGCAGTATACGATGTATGTAATGCGAATGACAAATTAAAAGTAAGCAAACGATTTTTAGTTGTTGATCTAAATTTCAGAAGACTAAAAGCGCTAAGTCAGGATAATTTGCAGGTTGAATCCAAAAATGTAGAATGCATGAAATCAGGTATGATTAAGAACCGTTTTGAATATGAATATCAAATATATAACTAATCAATTCTCATTTCAGAAGTTAACTATGTTTAAATCACAGAGTTTCAAATCTCTTTGCAAACTCTAACAACCTAAACATGCAATATGCTCAAATTCAATTGTTCACAAAACTTCTAAGCCAAATCTCTTTGCACTAAGTTTTTTTGCTCATCAAATACTAGTTCAAGTTATCAATAATGCTCTCACATATATTTAACAACCTATGATTTTCGGATTTCTAGATGATGTTTCTAAGAAATTCGATTTTAAAGCAAGCAGAGATGAAAAACCGAAAGATATTCCTAACAGGTGGCCTTTGAAAAAGACCTAACTTAACAAACAAATTACTCAGACATGATCATGGAATCACAAAATATAACTGACTGAATTTGCATTTAAAAGAATAGAATAAAAACAAAGGGGGTTCGAAATCTTCTCCAAAAAGAGTACAAGATGTGTCTCCCTGAAAGCTCTCAATAAAATCCTCTCTAAAGCTCTCTGAATTCTCAAAAACTAAGATCAAAGCCAACAATGGCTGAAAAACCTAATAATTAGAGGCTAAACATGATCTGAGGCCTTTTTGCAAATATTGGAACTTTTGGGCCAATTCTGTAAATAATGCTCCTTCTTTTAATAAACCAGCCACGACCCCTTCCTTTCTGGGTGACGAGCGTCACCCATCTATGATTTCACCTTCTGAGTTGTACACTTCATGGCTTCATCTTGTAATGATCCAAAAAGCTCCAAAACCTCCAATTATGCTCCAGACGTGCTATAACCTGCAAAGGCTCTACTAGGACTCTAAAAAGACCAAAAAGACTCAATAAAAAAGACTTATATCATGGTGAAAAACCATAAAAACCATGATATATCATACGCTTAGTTTTTTTTCACAGCTAGAGACGGTGCATATTGCTGAGACTTAGTCTTATATCCTCTCACCAAATGAAGTAAATAAATCAGATTTATATAGCCAACCGAGACCTTTGTGTGACAAGGACAAAGAAGAGACACTTATACGTCTAATTGGAATAGGTATCTTCTTTGGAATAATCCCAAGGCTTATATGCTTTTTTTTGGGAGCCATTAGCAAGAACAACAACGATGGGTAAAACCTACAAATAATAAAATGGATAACTCTATACTTATACACGCATAAATGTATACTAGGGAATATTATTAAAAAGAAGAAAGTATCTATTACTGTGAATATGCGAACATATCTTGCATATATATAATAACCTAATCTAATAAAAAAAGAGAAAATTCCATACAATTGAATATTGTGGATAAATAGAAATAATCTAAATAGTTATCATTTATGGACAATAGAATTATATATATATATATATATAAAATGGATTGATCGGATACAACCTTTATATAAGTTTCCTTATCCTTTTATACTGTGCAACCAATTTTTGTATATCACTTATACCATGAATCAAAATTTTATATAGCATAAGTAACATAAACTATTACGAGAAAATCGATTATTTATATCATCTTAAATCTTTTTGCAATCCATTGATTATCTATAGTATAAAATCACGATGTTTTCAATCAGTAATTTTGTAGTCTATATATTATATTTCTACAATATTCCAATTAATCAAGTAAAATTAATAAAAAATAAATAAGTACTATCTACATATTGAGTATAATCCAGCACATCACAAACGATGATATCTTAATTAAATAAAACATAACAACGAACTTAACATTTTACAATCTGCTTACGTTCTTAAGAGCAGAATAAAAAGAGATAACTTAAAATAGAGTAGCATATATTACAATCCCATTTTACAATAGGATAGATAGAGACTTCATAATTGTTCAGGAATAAAACGTAATTTTTGTTATAAAAAACGAAGGATGCGGCCGTGGAGTTCACCATCACGATAAATCATGTCCTTCACCGTAGAGTCATAGCCTGTTTATCAAAATAGTTCAAATATATCACTAATTTAAATCACCAAAAAGAAGCAATATAACAACAATAAAAAATTAACAAAGAACAAAAACTTACATTTCTTGAAACTCACGGACATCATCGTCGATTGGTCTGAACATAAACACAGAACAAGGATAATGAGATCGTAGAACAACACCCTTGGCGTCAGCACCTACATCGTTACCAGAAGGCAATGAGATTCCTCAAAAATTACATAAAGTATCTATATCTTTAAATTAAAATACACAAATATATTACTCACCTTTACCCTCTGATACCCTCCAAAACCTCAAGACACAGACAACCGATTCATACAGATTTTGTCCATACGCATGAACGAAATCCCTAGCAACACTACCAATGGCAAAACAGATAACCGTATCTTCCTTGAATAACAAAATCGCATATTAAAAACCAAACACAACACCGAATATAAACTATTTTAACTATATAAAGTAGTAATTATTATTCCTTTTTACCTCGCATCAGATAGCTCAAAACGAACATAAGAGAGATCATCCTAAACATGCATCATTGCTAACATCCTGAAGTGCACCCATCCTCACAACCGTCCCCATGACATCTGATGCAATCGGTATTTAAAATCGTATAATTACGGTATATGCATAAGAAGAATTAATATTAAATCAAAATTTTATAAAACATTACCGATTAAAGATCCACATTTGAATGCTCGAGTGTGAACATCAAACAGTCGGCGACAGTTAAGAAAGAGCTCATGAGTTCCATCTTCGTATTTCCTGACCCTCGTCGAGCGGTCAAACTGAATCCTTTGACCGTAATCGGATAAAGTCACACACCCATCCTCACGCTTGACAATAAAATCAGAGATCTGATACAAAGAATCCAGCTTGAAATAATTTCCAAAGATGAGAAACTCTTCCTGCATAATGGTGATCAAGATTTGAGTTCCCTAATCATTAATTTTCAAAAATCAGAAAATCAACTAGCAGATCTACATGCAAACAAGAAGAACAAGTAGCTAGATTTTTGAAATCAAACACCCGATTGTCACAGCCGATAATCTTCAAAGTTCGACCAAATTAGTTGTGTTGCTTCCATCAGCGAAGAATCTTAATACAGACGGACCTATGCACGAATCCTTTTTTCAAGCCGAGAAGAGAATCCATGCCGGATTTTAACAAAAAGATCGTATTTCTGGTTAATCTAGCAAACAGTTACTCGACGGCGAAAAAAGAGGGCGTAAGTGTGTTAAAAACCGTAAACTATGTGTTTATTTATATATAGACGGAAGACAATTGCACCTTTTCGATATTTTAATTCATTGTTCTTTAATAAAATATCTGACAACTTTCCATATTCTTTTTGTTTGTCGTTATCAGGGGATCGTACCAATGCAAGTTGGAGCCAAGCTGAGAAATGATTAAAACAATTCAAACCCATTGATATAAATGCATACCTTTTTGTGGCTAACAAACAATAATTTTTTGGTCGAATTAAAAACACAAATAAACCATTTTTAACCACAAAACATTCAAAAACAACATTGGACTTACCTAAAAAATAATAACCATAATCTAAATAAACCGAGTCATTTTGTATAATTTATTAAGAATGTCTGATCAATTATAGTGTTTTTTATAATCATTGAATTTGCAAACCATTAAAATACTAAGAAATTCCAAAAACCAAAAAATTAAATAAACAAAGAAAACAAAATCCTAGGACCCCAATAAATCCGACAAAACCTCATAAAACTAAAACATGGTTGATCTCGACTTTTTTGGACCCTCTTGACCTTCTTCACCATCAGCCTGTCACTTGTTTCCTCTCTCGATCATCTCAGAACTGGCGAACCGTCAGAAATATCCCCGCTAGTCCCATGCATATCAAGCTAACAAAAAATTAAACCACAATATGAAAACATCAGATAAGCACGTTACTTCAAGAATCACAAATTATTTTCAATCATTAAATTAATATTACTAACCTGTGCATATTGTTCCATAAGAGCATCATCATCGGTAATGATATCAATCTTGAAGGCTGAATTGCGGGTTTTTAAATTATCAGTAGAACTATCAACTATAAAAGCATTGTTTTACCGATAAGATTTTGAAGAACCTCAGGTAACATAGAATCATCACCCTAATAATAAAAAATAAAAAAGGCAAAAGTTCAATCGACTAAACCATGGAAAAAACAACAACCAATTAAGCTAACATTAGCAAGATCATCAGCTGTGTTCTCGAGAAATGGAGCCGCAACACCATGAAAAATCAAAAATCTAGCATCCCTTCAAGAATCGTCACCATCCAACAGCACCAACTTAAACCTAAACCAAACATAAAATCACACCAGGCTCATAAGAATATTATAACACAGGTAGGAACCAATTGACTGTACACGAGGCAGAGAAGTTACTTAGCCACGACATCAGCATCATGCTTATCACACCCGAGACAATCAAATAATATTGGATCATCAATCCCAACATTAACATCTTCAACCTGTTGAACTTTCCTTTTACATGTTCTGCATGCAACATAATACCAAATTGGATTTGTTTCAATCGACTTTACAGTGGCAAACATCACACATTTCCCAACCTATACACAATCAAATAAGAATCAAACAGTAATAATAACAGACATATTCCACAAAAAAATAATAATAATAAGATAAACACCTCCATAGTTTCCACAATTTATCTTATCGTCCTCCTAAAATTTTTAGTAAAAAACTTATCTTCCCACGACCCAGAAGAACCACTCGAGTATTGACCACTATCATCACAGGTAATAACAAGATTGTCATTAGGCAACCTACAGGAAAAAATCAAAACACTATAAAAAACTACGTACCGAAAATATGAAATCATCATTACCAGAGAAAGAAAACGCACATGGGCCAAAATTCATCATAAAAAGCACCCTGAGGATCAAACAACAACTTGGTGGCATTGAATTCATTCGACACACGATATGTAGACGATCAGACGAAGACACACCAAATATTATAAAAACAAGAATATAACAAAGGAAAATATAACAAAGTCAAGCAAAATATATCACCTTTGTAATGATTAACACATGCAAACCAAATAACGCAGACCACCACAGAAGCTAGTCACTTCTCAACATAATCAAGAACTTGTTGTCCATAATCAGACCAAAGAGTATACACCAAACTCAATCCCCTGTTTTTTAAGACAAAAGACAAAAAAGACAATGTAATTGAAGAAATAAAATAATTCAAAATAGAACTTAAAACACTATACAAAACTTACGTTGTATCACGAAGAACAAAATCAAGGTTTTTAGTTGGTTTTCCCCTCGCACTGACCTCGGTTATTTCACCGACATTAACAACCTGACCAACCACATCTACCAAGCGAAAAAATGAAATATTATTCAAGCAACAGAGATTCATATTATAAAATAGTCAAAGTAAAATATAAATACCAAACAAAACATCGTTCTTCATGTTGGCGTTCAGGATTTCACCTAAACACTTCAAATACTCGTCAAGCAAGCACGTCGGAAAGTAGTTGCAAGGGACATTATTTGTTGTCTGAAAGAAGACCAACTTTAACGATTAAGGACACGTCCAATAATTGATGGTATACTTGACAATAGAAAAATTTCTAACGATAAACTGATCTCCTTCTTTGATAGACTCTCCAAACTTACTAACGGAATCCTCATTAACAGATGCATGCACCTGAGTACCCTAATCAAACATTAAATCAAATTAAGTCAAATAGAGAACAACAACATGCTGAAAATATAAAACATCTAAACAATATATTAAATCAGACTTACCACCTCATCTTCCAATACCATCTCCATGGACACAGCCTTAGCCACTTTCAAAACCTTCCACAATTTCATGACACGAATTTTAAGCTTGATCTTGTCATTAGCTGGATTGATATCATTGATAAGAACCAAAGCAGAGGTTTTCCTTCAAAGGAACAAAATTTATTCGAAGTCTAAGAAAATTATACAAAAGAGGGAGATCAATGCCACATATATAGCGAACAATACGCCGCCAAATAAATTAATTAATTCGTATTTCTCACTTTTTATGAAATTAAGGCGATAAACGTATGAAAGATCCATATATAGACGATGATAAATATGGTAGATTTAATAATTGATGATAATTACCAAAACAAATTGAGAACATCCTTATCGAGTAATAAAACTATATGCATTAGACATCATATAGTAATTCAATATACAGAAAATATAAGTAACATATCTGAGAACTTTCAATTCACATATAATCTATTGATACGAACTATAGAAATTATCAAGATTTGGTACCAAGAAGATCACAAATATGGTAAACATATGCATATAGATACGTCAAATCTAATAACTAAAAACAACAATTTTCTTGCATAATTTCTATGATATTATCCTTGATATACCTAATAATGCAAATCTAGGATATGCAAATCCATGATATGATATTATCTTAATATAGATACGTCAA
This sequence comes from Thlaspi arvense, assembly GCA_911865555.2. NCBI lineage: Eukaryota > Viridiplantae > Streptophyta > Magnoliopsida > Brassicales > Brassicaceae > Thlaspi > Thlaspi arvense. The sequence goes on from OU466860.2 coordinate 28,586,403, forward strand.
ATCTAATAACTAATATATTTTTAGAAAATTTCCGATAATGCTAAACATCCAAAAAACAAAATATTTTGATAAGGATAAAATATATTACAAATCTTAATATATATCACATATTCCGTGCGGTATATTCTAGAAATCGTATTGCACATATTATTCCATGCAAAAAGAGTCTTAGAATATCATAGTAATTATCAAAGCCAAATTTTCGTACCCCATAACATTTCTATATTCAGACAATAACATCTTCAATAAATAAATATGACGTAAGCGGTTGTCTACATGATTGAGACATATGTGAGTGTATATATATATATTAAAATCTTTGGGTTTTTCGTTTAGAAATACAGTTTTGAGTGGTAGCTGAATTTTTAATATGGTCCAATGGACACCAATTTATAAAAACTCAATTTATACATCATCGAAAAGCCGATGTAAGATCTAATCAATATAATACAGCTGAATTACAATCATGAACCAAGCCAAGCCAAATCGGTTTTAGAGTCGAACATTTTCATCAGGGACATGACAATCTTTCCACACAAGGAATTAATGTCGAATATTATACAAACGAAGTTATAATATGAAACATGAGATTTTGCCATTCAGGTCACGAGTTTCTACATATAAACTAACACTTGATCAGCATAAGAGGAATCCAAGACATGAAATAAATGTTTTAAATAATTTGATCAGCATAAGTTACCAACATTGTCAATTTGGTCTATCAAATCTGCGAAACATATATAATTTCAGGTTTCATAATATAGAAATCAAAATCATAACGATTTTTGAAACGTTAAAACAGACATCCGTCAGAGACATACCAACGCCAATAGTATGATCAACATCACCGTCATTGATGCTCTCAAACCGAACAAAGGTGAAGCATCTCGAGAAAATGTTTACACAATTGACCACACATTGAGTCCTCTCTTTGAAACTAATAATAAAAGGATGAGGTACAAATCCTAACATATCCAGAACGGGAAGGAGATCAAAATCCCTGATAATCACCCAACCACCATCCAACAAAGAACTAGTAAAACTTTCGACATATTGGTCTTTTATTATGGCTCTAATTCTATCACCCTGAATATCAAAACAAACAATTACACCAGGAACGTGAGAAGTAAAGTAAGTTGTAATGATTTTAAACTTAGCAATGCAACAAACAAACTCAACTTACATTAACATCAACTAATATCAAGTGCAGCGTATTGTCAACACCAGAAAAATGCATAAACCTTCGCAATACTTTAACTCTGGTCACCCACACATGATTTAATGGATCAAATTCAGAGACATTGACCATATGAGAAGCATAAGATCGATGGGCAGCATAAGAGAGCAGGTGAGACATTCTATAACCCCAACCAACAATAAAGAAACGTAATTAGTTAAATCTACAACTCTAGCACATATATACAAAATCATATAATTTACTAACCTAGATATTATCCTTTTTTCTAGTCACATATATTCATAGATAATTGCAATCTATCACTTTTTTTGTAAATTATCTACCCAAAATAAATGAATATATTAAATCTATAAATCGATGATTAGAAGTTACAAATATCCCAATCTGAAACAAAACATACATTACGATTAAACTAACCAATTCGTATATTAACACACCAGAACGGATCTTATAGATAAGCATACAATGTAATCATCAGCATCATAAAGATATATTATGATGATTAATAAATAATATAAAATATCATATAAGGGTCAATAAAACAATTTTCTTATGGTAAAAGTCTGCCGAGAAACAACATCTAGTTAAAACATAAAAAGGGAATGAAACAAAGATCATTGCACATGTAGTTGCGTCAATCTAATTGATGATATACAAAGGGTTGCCTTCTTTGTCCTCATCACTCTGTTCACTCTCTCCATTCCTGATTAAACATATACACGTATTTCAATTACAACAACAATTATTATAATGCATACAAAATAATTGTTTCAAAAAACATATAACCATCTTACAACAGATCACATTGCTCGTGCGCCAATTGATGGTCTGGGTTGAACAAAATCCTCGAGATACCGAAATGGTCACACACGTGATATTCGTCTATAAAAAGAACATGGTAAGTAAGAAAGCGAAGATCAGTAATACATAAGTATACTTAATAGTATGATTCCAGTGTCTTACCATCGCGTATAATGACACGCCAATCACTCTGAACACAAATGACCAACTGTTCATCATGACAACACCATCTATCGTTGAACTCAATCGCCAATTTCCCATGTGCAAAACATGTTATCGTTCGTTCACTAAGACTATGTTAGTTTAGACTATCCCATTGCATAATATAAATTGGAACAATTATTAAACACTAAACAAATGCTTACGTTTCATCGATCAGTGTAAACTCAATCCTCGATGTCACGTTCGACTCTAATGCCTCAAACGAAGGATCACTAACAAACTCAAGTACCACAACAGACTCAATGCCACCAATCAAATCTGCAAATATTATTTCAACACAACACACATTTAAAACAGAATCGTTGAATTAAAAACACAATCCAGGGATCGATATGACGACTCACCAACAGGACAATTTTGCTGGAAATTCCCAAGGTAGAGTTTCTCATAACTAAGAAACTGCAAACATTGGCCATATCCCGTATAGAAATCACCAGTTGTGAAATCTCCAAATACTCTCGTGCTAGATCCAAACTCAATTTTCCAGTTGTTCTTTGTCATCTGCCTCGCCGATCTCGCCGATCATACATTGAAATTTTTGATCCCTTTCCATAGACCTCCCTTATAGAGTCTCTTTAAGAAATAAGGAACCAATTCCTCATTTCTAACGGTTGCATGTATATTCGAATTCTTGAACATATATACCCATTTTCAAATAAAAATTAAAATCAATCCCCATATTGAAACAATCGAAACCAAGTGAAAGTCATAGCGTAAAATTGCCTGATCGTCGAGGAGAACGAAATGAAGGACATCATCATCACCACCTGGCACCAATTCTAGCCATCTTTTATAAACCCTCACTCTGATTCTCCAATCCTCTCTCGAAGATTCCAACTCAAAAATTCTAGAGATATTGGCCATTCTGACGTTCGAAAAGTGAGATGAATTTTAATAATAGATCGCTCTTTTCTGTGTATAGCAAAACTACTCTGCCGTTTTGAAATGAAATCAATACAATATTAGCGTATAGAAAATACAGAACATAAAAAGACTAAACCGATGAGCCACAATGTAAAAGTTTTCAAATTATTAATAAATAAAAAGAGTCAAACGGTTCAGAATCTTAATTATTTGCGACAGTTCGTAACATTCAAGAAAAATTTGAATCATTAAAATGAGATAAATTAGAAAACGTTCACAAATTCTAAACGCTTCAATATAATTTGTTTAAATTTAGTCACATCGAGACCCATATCAATAATGAGAATAATAGTTTCTTATCTATCAATCTGATGTGGTAGATACAAATTTGCGTTGACCCAAATTATAACTCATAAACTGTAGTAACACTTTTCATAAAATAATATAACGGTAAAATTTTGATCATCTGTCATTTTTTTAGTAACTGAACATCGAAATTGTATAAAGCGATGATTAAATGACATTTCCTATGACTATAGATAAATCATAGATTTCTCATAAATAATAGTTAACTATAATATTGTCCAAAACAATTGAAAGAAGTAAAAAATGACAAAGATAATATTATCTAGAACCAAAAAAACCCAAAGCCAAATAAATAGAAGTAAAAATCAAACCAAAATAAAAACCCAAAAAAAACAATATGTATCCAATGCTCATCTCATACTTGATAATTTATCCAGATCACCCTGTATCCTCGCCGATGAACTTCTCTTTGGCAAACTACGATAATAACCAATTCCAACTTACCAAATGATCAATAAAAACTTGATCAAAACAGTATGATTGTGAATAATTTTAAAACCTAACCTGGACCTGAAATCCTCAACTTCAACAATCAAAAGATCCACTATGAAATGTGTAGGATACATTGTCGAAATGGTAACACGTCCTAAGACAGAAACAAAAAAAAAATAAACCAATACGATACAACTAAAACTTAAAAAAACATGATATATACACATATCAATACCTGCATGGATAACGATAACACCCCACCTAACCACGCAAACAACCACACCAGATGAACACCTGATCCAATCAGCACAAAACCGATCGGCCACCGCACCAGACAGCTTACATCTAAGAAAAACAGCACTGGAAACAATCACAAACATTAGCAAAATACATAATGGAACCATAGCGCAGTAACGAACAGATGAACGAACCTAGCATCCCTCAGATCAAAAGTAATAGTCTCTAACTCACTGCGACCAAAATATGTAGAACCCATATCACATACAAGCCCACCCCAACAATTTTACTCCCTAACATTCAAAACTTCACCAATCAAATCTGCCCAAAATATTTAATATATTCGAAGAAATTATATAAGATTTAAACATGGAATTGTAAAGACAAATTATAAGATGGAAACGTTTAATGTATAGCTAACCAACTAAGTAATCATCACTGTGGACTCGATCGGGAATCCTTTGGAATTTCACAAACTCAAAGGAGTTACAGCGACAAGGATGAAAGAACTTATCGACACAAGTCGTATACTTAAAGAATATTCTACTGAGATGCTTAGTAGCATGATAATGCCCAGTCCCGTTAACAAACATGAAATTTTCGATCACAACCCATTTACCCTCTAAGAAACAGGAAGAGAATCTGTCATAATTCAATGTTGAAACAGTCCCTTGGATCTTGAAACCCTATCACACAAAACAAAAGTATATTGAAATTATACACGTAAAAAAAATTCTAAAACGAAATATAAAACACAAAACCAACCTTCTCATCACATAAAAGTAGTTCCAATCGCTGGCCAGCCGAATGAGTAAAATGTGTCCAAACACATAACACGTTCACATGAAGAGAACCCTCATACAAACCATGCGCTAGTAGTAAGACATGCGAATAACATGAATGTCTCACAGAACATGGCACATAATCACGATACGGTATACCACCGGTACGATGGATTCAAGCATGCTTATGTCCACAACACGGTAAATCTTCCACAAGGATTCCATTCTCGAATTTAGTAGGTGTTATAGGCTGAAGAACACCTACAGTAAAAGCATAATTAGATACTTTTGGAGAAGAGACACCACGTTCTCCATCTTGCACATGATCATCAGTAGGACCACCAGATACAAAATCGACACGAGAATCACAATCAAGATCGTCCTCAAGTAAATCATCATCATCGTTATCAGTCAACTCCTCAGTAGAAGAAGAATCATAATCATCAAGAGTATCATCACTGGAATCATCACCGTTAGACTTGTCATCAAGATCATCTAAATCATCATCATCATTCTCACAATCGTCTTCATCTCCATCACACTCATAATCACAATCCATATCATCAACATCGCCACCAGACAAACCATCATCATCTTCATCTTCCATATCACTAATATCATCTCTACTCCCAAGTTTAAATACCCGATTGGTACGAACATGACGCAAAACAGGTAGCAAACAATCGCAAGATCGACTACAACCACCTGGACATGTAATTGCAAAACAACACACGTGTAAGCAAACACATAATATATGTATGAGAAAAAATAGCAACAACCTACCTAGATCACGGCCCATTTAACGAAATGTTTTTTTAAATAGCCATGCAAAAAGAATGAAAATGCCGATAAACCAACTTAAGTTTCCAGCAATAACTAACCAAATTAAGTTATCATGTATAGAGAACATTACCACGACACAAAGCAAGAGACGGAACCATGATCGGAACTAATAACGATATAAAGTTATAAAACTACAAGCAAGTAGCGACCAAGTAATTTATCAATTTTTAATAAAATAATTTAGGGTTTACAATACTGATGTTTCAATAACTGGGTTTACAATTTTGATGTTCAATAATTATTACCTTAAAATGGACACACATCATATTAAATTTCAGGACGATATTAACAAAATCATAGGTTCAAATATATTGGTAGTTATTACGTGTATATATTACATAACTAATTAACATTTTTGAATATATGAACAAATGGAAAATTGACACGATATACACATGGGAAACTTGACATAAAAATCGCATTCTTTTTTAAACTACAACTATACAATTTTCCATTTATACTTATTTATACGAATAACCATTTTCAATGTATCCATGTAAGTTGATATATACATAAACTCTTTACATTTGTGACGCATTAGTAGAGACATATATTGATTGATATATATGAATCTCATATGTGAAAACAAATTAACCATAGATATATATATATATATATATATATTATCAAATATATAATACACATATATTGACATCGATAGGTACAAATAAATCTTACATAAACCAAAATATACATATATATATAGCTATATAAATTATACGTTTTGTAGATCGTGGTTAAATAAATGGGATATAACTACATAAATTAATTAGTTGTAACGGATAACGCCATGACGATTCATTTTAAGGTATAATGCCATAACGAATACATGTTAATCACAATCGAATACTACTTTTCGAACTAATCAATATATTATTATATTTTAGAAACCATAGAACACATGTATCGATATCGATATTTTCAAATAATACGACTACAAATCTATAATAAATATATATATATTTTATATTGATATGCACAAGTGAGCCATAAGTTTATACATATCGCAATTTTTTTCCTTCTCGAGACACATAGCTAATATATTTATCTATATTTATATTTATATTGATCAACACGAGGAAGACATCGGTTTTTACATACGACCATATTTTCTTTTAGACCAAACTAATTGTTATAGTTATTCTTTTGAAAGTTGTACTTATTAAAATATCCAAGATTTTTACATTTAATATCAAGAACCAGTATTTGCTGTATATCGAATTACACGGAAGAAGACACACGAAAAATAACACTCGAGTTTCATTGAATTACTGTAAACTCAAAATCAAGGGTAATTGAGCCATCAAATATCAATTCAATTTATAAGTATCTATAATTTTAATTCTGCTAAAATTTGTAAGTAGCTGTCATTGATGCCAAGAAAGGAAAGATTGAGCTACAGTTGGGTAAAGATATGTCTCTGAAATTTGACATCAAGCAGATTATGCAGAAGCCTACTATTAAAGGCCAAGTGTTCCAGATTGATATTCTAGAAAAGCTGCATGATGAACTTCAAGAGGAGTTGTGTTGTGGAGACACACTTCAAGGAGCTTTGACAAGTGAGCATGTAGATGATGGATACTTGGATAAGGAAAGCTTGGGTTATTAGCTGAGATTGGACTCTCACAGGTTCTTTGAAGAGGAAGAGCCATTTGACAGGTTGGAGTACACAAAAAAGGAAGTCTTCTCAGCTCAAGAAACTGATTCCCCAAGCAATAAAGCTGACGCCAAGAAGCAAAGCAGCTTGGATGAGGACTAGAGTGAGCTCAAGGCACCAAAAGTAGAGCTCAAACCACTTCCTCAACGGCTAAGGTATGTTTTCTTAGGTCCTAACTCCACTTATCCTGTTATAGTCAATGACAACCTTAATGATGATGAGATCCTGGCCCTTGTCAAGGTGTTAAAGAGGTTTAGGAAAGCTACTGGATATTCACTGGATGATATCCAAGGCATATCTCCTAACTTCTGCACTCACAGGATCCATCTAGAGGATGAGACAAGAACTTCTATTGAACCTCAAAGAAGGCTGAATCCTAATTTAAAAGAAGTAGTAAAAAAGGATATCTTGAAGTTGCTTGAAGCATGAGTGATCTATCCCATCTTAGATAGCACATGGGTCTCACCAGTCCATGTGGTACCTAATAAAAGAGGGATCACTGTTGTTAAAAATGAAAATGATGAGCTAATAAAAACTAGAACAACTACTGGTCATAGAATGTGAATATATTACAGAAAACTTAATTCTGCTTCTAGAAAAGATCACTTCCCTTTGCCATTTATAGACCAAATGTTACAAAGATTAGAAAATCATAAGATTACTGCTTTTTAGATGGTTAGAGTGGATTCTTTCAGATCCATATTCATCCTAATGATCAAGAGAAAACTACTTTTACTTGCCCATATGGAACTTTTGCTTATAGAAGAATGCCTTTTGGCTTATGCAATGCTCCTGCTACTTTTCAAAGATGTATGACTTCTATCTTTTCTGAGTTGCTTGAAGAAATGGTGGAGGTATTCATGGATAACTTTAGTGTCTATGGATCCTCCTTTGGTGTCTGCTTGTCTAACCTTTCTCAGGTCCTCCAAAGGTGTGAAGACACAAAACTGGTCCTGAATTGGGAGAAGTGCCACTTCATGGTACAGGAAGGAATTGTTTTATGTCACAAGATCTCAGAGAAAGGGATAGAAGTGGACAAGGCTAAGATTGATGTAATGGTGCACTTAGAACCTCCAACCACTGTCAAGGGGATAAGAGGCTTTCTGGGGCATGCTGGCTTCTACAGAAGATTCATCAAGGACTTCTCAAGGATTGCAAGGCCCTTGACAAGATTGTTGTGTAAGGAGACAGAGTTTGTGTTTGATGAAGACTGCCTGCAAGCCTTCCTTACCCTCAAACAAGCTCTGGTTTCAGCGCCAATAGTCCAAGCCCCAAACTGGGATTTGCTATTTGAAATAATGTGTGATGCTGGTGACTATGCAGTTGGAGCAGTTTTAGGGCAGAGAGTTGACGAGAAACTTCATGTTATCTACTACGCTAGCAGAACTATGGATGAGGCTCAGTCAAAATATGCTACAACTGAGAAGGAGCTCTTGGCAGTTGTCTTTGCATTTGAGAAGTTCAGAAGCTACCTAGTAGGCTCCAAGGTGATCGTCTATACTGATCATGCTGCGCTGAGACACATCTATGCCAAGAAAAACACCAAACCAAGGCTTCTTAGGTGGATTCTCCTCTTACAAGAGTTTGATATGGAGATTGTGGATAAGAGAGGCATTGAGAATGGAGTTGCTGATCACATCTCAAGACTGAGGATAGATGACTTTGTCCCAATCAATGATACTCTACCAAAAGAACAGCTGCATGCTTTATGAGTGAAGAAAGCTGAAGTATAAAGCCTAGAAGAGGATAAAATGCCTTAGTATGCTGATTTTGTGAACTACTTTGTGATTGGCCAGATACCACACACCCTCAACTCACATCAGAAGAAGAAGTTCTTAAGAGATGTCTCCCATTAATTTTGGAATGAGCCTTATTTTTACAAAAGAGAAAATGATGGGTTGTTCAGAAGGTGTATAGCTGAAGAAGAAATTCCAGGAATTTTGCATCATTGCCTTGGCTCATCCTATGGAGGGCACTTTGCAATATTCAAGACAGCCTCTAAGGTCCTCCAAGCTGGCTTTTGGTGGCCCAGCCTCTTCAAGGACGCCCAAGCTCACATCACCTCATGTGATGCTTGTCAAAGAAAGGGAAACATCTCCAAGAGGAATGAGATGCCTCTGAATTCTATCCTTGAAGTGGATCTGTTTGATGTGTGGGGGATAGACTTTATGGGACCCTTCCCTTCCTCTTACGGGAACAAGTACATTCTTGTAGCTGTTGATTATGTGTCAAAGTGGGTTGAAGCCATTGCTAGTCCAACAAATGATGGTAGAGTTGTGCTGAAGCTCTTCAAGACAATTATCTTCCCAAGGTTTGGTACTCCAAGGTGGGTGATCAGTGATGGTAGAAGTTATTTCATCAACAAGGTTTTTGAGAGATTGGTCAAGAAGAATGGTGTCAAGCACAAGGTTGCTACTCCTTACCATCCTAAAACAAGTGGCCAAGTCCAACAGAGAGATCAAAGTCATCTTAGAGAAAATAGTTGGTGTCACAAGAAAGGACTGGTTTAATAAGCTTAATGATGCTTTGTGGGCTTATAGGACAGTCTTCAAGACACCCAGTGGCAGAACTCCTTTCTCACTCCTTTATGGGAAGTCCTGTCATCTACCTGTTGAGCTGGAATATAAAGCTTTGTGGGCAACAAAGTTGCTCAATTTTGACATCAAGACAGCTCAAGAAAAGAGACTTATCAACTTGCATGAACTAGAGGAAAACTGCCTTGAAGCTTGTGAGAGTTCTAGGATCTACAAAGAGAGGACAAAAGCTTACCATGACAAAAGGATCAAACACAAGGGTTTCAAGGCAGGGGATCAGGTGCTGCTATTTGATAGGGTCAGGTTTTACCCAAATAAAACTACTGCAAGTGCACAGCAAAAGCAGATGTAGTATAAGGGGTATCGAAATCCCAAGAGAGTAATGCAGACTACACTATCGAATATAGATTCGGACTAAGCTAAGCAAAATATGATGTATGTAATGCGAATGAATAAATGGAAGTAAGCAAACGAATGTGTGAAGTTATCTAAGTTCAAGAAGATTAAAAGCGCTAAGCCAAGGTAATTCGCAGGTTTGAATCCAAGAATGTATGATGCATGAAATCAGGAATGATTAAGAACCGTTTTAAACATGAATCTCTAATGCATAACTAATCAATTCTCATTGCAAAAGTTATCTATACCTAGATCACAGAGTTTCAAATCTCTTTGTAAACCCTAACAACCTAAGCATGCAGGAATGATCAGATTCAGTTGTTTACAAAACTCCTAAGCCAAATCTCTTTGTACTAAGTTGTTTTGCTCATCAAATACTAGTTCAGGTTATGAATAATGCTCTCACATATATTTAACAACTTATGATTTTCGGATTCCTAGATGATGTGTCTCAGAAATTCGATCTTAAAGCAAGCAGAGATGAAAAACCATAAGATATTCCTAACAGATAGCGATTCTACAATCTTTTCATCAACCTTTGAAAAATCCTAACTTAACTAGCAGATTACTCAGACATGATTATGAGATCACAAAACATAACTGAATAAAATTGCATTAAGAGAAAGAGTAAGAAACAAAGGGGGTTCGAAATCTTCTCAAAAGAGTACAGGATTTGTCTCCCAAAAAAAGCTCTGAATAAATCTCTCTCTAGCTCTCTGAATTCTCAAAAACTAAGATAATAGCCAACAATGGCTGAAAAACCTAATAAATAGAAGCTAAACACGATCTGGGGTCTTCATATAAATAAAGGAAACTTCTGGGCCAATTCTGCAATTCTTCTTGATACTTTTAATAAAACGCCACGCTACTTCCTTAGTGGGTGACGAGCGTCACTAAAGGGGTGATGATCGTCACCATTTGTGAATACTTTCTGCTTCGAGCTTGGTACTTCGTGGCTTCCACTCAGAATGCTCCAAAAGGTTCCAAAATCTCCAATTATGCTCCAGACATGCTATAACCTGCAAAGACTCTTCTAGGACTCTAAAAATACCAAAAAGACTCAATAAAAAGGACTTATATCATAGTTAAAAACCATAAAAACCATGATATATCAACTCCCCCATACTTAGCTTTTGCTTGCCCTCAAGCAAACATTAGACAAAGAATAAGGTCGAGGTTTGAAAACAAGAAACAGTCAGTCAGTCATCAGAAACACCACACTAGTTACAGCTTTAGAATCCACATACCACAGAGTCAACACAAGATCAAATTTCAGCCTAATCATCACAAGCTTAGCAAATCTCTCAAGTTCAGTCTAAATCCCTTCAAGAAATCCGAAATTTCTACTGTCAACTCCTTATTTTTTATCTAAGTGTGAAGTCTCATCAAAGCTCTATCATCTTAATCACTTTACAGATTCTTTTCCCTTCCAAACAACTGAACAAATCAATCTCAACACAGCTCTCCTATTTTCTCTTCCCTTAATCTTTTTCCTTAGGATATTTTCGATTTTTCACTTCTTTTTCTCAACTTTTTCAATCTAAGAAATGGTGCTCCTCAATACTTGTGTTCCTTGTGAGGAGACAGGTTCTTGAGTGTGTTCACTACTGTTGTTCCTTGTGAGGAGACAGGGTCATGAATGCACCATTCTTTGAACTTAAACTTTTAAAAACTACATCAGGGAAGATCAAAGAGAGACTGTATCTTAACCTTATTGTCAGTGCTTAAAGAGAGAATCAAGATCAATAAGAATCAATCACCAAGACAAGAAATTTAAAGTTCATTAAGGTGGAGCTAACAGCAAATTTTCCAGATTCTCTAAGAACCTAAACCTTCATTGCTAGACTGATCTACCTATGACTTTCAACTTAGTAAGACTTGTAATCAACTACTATGGTAATGGTTCTTATCAGCAAAAACGTCCTATGGCTAGTTCAAAGAAAAACTAATAGTTTCAAAAATTTTGACTCTAGAAAAATAGATTTTTGACTCAACTTTAAGACTCTATAAACATGACACAAAGCACACAACGTCAGTAACCACCTCCCCCAGACTTAAACAACACTGTCCCCAGTGTTATTAAGCCAAGATTTGGTCAGAAAAATGAATGAGAAGTCGAAAAACCAAGTCAGAAAAGTGTTACCTCGCGTGGGGTCGGGTGACGAGCATCACCAATCTGGTGACGAGCGTCACCACGACCTGTATTGCCCAAATCTTATGTTAGATGTTAATTAACGAAGTGTTTGCATGTGTACTCGAAAGTTAGACTTTTGAGCATTCAAACACATAATTAACAACATCCAAACATAGCAATAATAACCTGGTTCAACAATCTCACAAAACATCATCAAAGAAACTGACAACTAACTCAAAGTAAACATAAAAATGACTCAAGAGAAGGAAAAATAAAAGGGAAAAAGGAACAAGTAACCAGATAGTAAAACCTCAATCCTCATCCTCACAAGGCTCAGTAGTGTAGTGGGGCGGACACAACCACAGTTGCTAAGTGTAGCAACAGCATCCCAGAGTCCCTCAAAGCTATCAATGACATACTCCTGAAAAGCAGCCATATCCATGGGTGTCTGTGGTCGTGGAGGACGCCTGAAAGCAGCAGAAGAGCAACTCTGGCGTGTAGAAGGTCCAGCATCAGTAGCAGCAGCAGTAGAAGCAGAGGGACCAGCTGTAGCAGCTCTAGCAGGGCGCAGAGTCAAGGGGCGCAGAAGAGTCTGTGCTGGCATGAAGAATAGCTGGCGTGGGTCTGTCTGGATAGTAGTGAGGGCTCTCTGTGGCAACTTAATGCCAACATACTCTCCAAAAGTAGTAGTGAAAGTCCAGACAACTCCAGTCTTCATCCAAGTGACATGGCGCAGATACTGGTCATCCATAAGCGATCTATCACTGCACAGACTGCAAGGAGTAACATCGATCTGGAAATGATGGAAGATCGGTGTCAACAAGCTGCCCACACCCTCAGTCTTCTCCCCTGGACTGGTGAATGGCTTGGTCTTCAAAGAGACCAAGTGCTCAGCGAAAACAGCACCTAAGTTGGCGCGAACCATACTATCAACTGGTATCGAATCATCCAGCATCTCATAAAGTCCGTAGTAGAGGAGAATCAGTTCACTAACTCGAGTCTTGCTGGGCGCAGACTTGCACAGAATGGTATGACCAAAGAGGCGCAGAAGGTACCTCAAAACCGGATGTCTAACCTCTGTCTGCGTGCTGGTCTTGCTATCATAGACTCCATTCCCGAACTTGGACCAGAATATCCTCATATGGGTCCACTGAGAGGGAAGGAGAACGCCTGTGGGATGGTCAGAGAAGCCATAAATCCCACAAAGCTCCATCAGACTGATCCGGTATCGCATCCCTCGGATCAGAAATGTCATAGTGCCTTCCTGAGCACGCTTCGCCAGCTCATTCGCGTAGTAGACGCGAACTGTAGAGAGAAACTGGCGGACCAAATCTGGGTACAGATCGTACTGCTGGAATGGCATAGTCCCCATGCCAATTCGCTCCAGAATCTCATAAACCTCCTCAAAGATCCCCATCTTCTGCAGAACAGCAGGATCTGCGAGTCGAGTGGGGATAATCTTAACTCCCAACCACGCATTGTAGAACAGCGTGTCATACTCATCCCATTCCTCCTGAATATCACGGAATACACAGGTATCCCGAGCCACATCTTGCTTCGGAGTCCCTGCCCAAGCCACTCCTGAGGCTATTTTCCGATCCTCTCGTTTGGGCCATGGGGGCCTGCAAACCGGGTGCTGACTGAAGGAATCTGTAGACCCTGTTGCAGTGCTGGAAGACGAGCTTTGTCTTGGTCGTTTCTCCTGACGAGGCATCTGAAAATTGAACACCAAAATCGACCAAAACCATCTCAAAAATTAGTAAATTTTTCAAAATTCGAAAAATCAACCAAACAGGATGAAATAGCTGATGGCGATTAACTACTGCACTACCAGGAACACAATTCAAGCATCAGTTCAACCTAAATCACCCAAAATTTCCAGATTTTTGCAATTTTCATCATGAACTCGAAAATTCAAAACAGTGCAAATCAACCGATAAAAGCTCACAAAGATGGTTTCATTCCTCTAATACAACCTAACTAACCATGATTCAACAGTTAAATCAAGCCAATCAAGTCAAAAATCGGATTTTACCAAACCTAAGGCGGACTGAAAATTGGGTTTTCCGAAAACATACCTTGCAGATCGTAAAAACTGAGTTGATATTCAGAAAGAGGAGTAAAATCCACACGGATTAGACTCTTGAATCACTCAATTTGGTTAAGAAAATCAAAAGTTATGAAATTCCTATTTTCTAACTAGTTTCGGTTATTTTGCAGGTTTGCTCGAGGAAGAAGAAGAGAAAAGCTTAAGTCCCGTGTTCGATTATGATGGGTGACGAGCGTCACCATAAGGGTGACGATCGTCACCGTTCTTTTTTTTTTTTTTTTTTTTTTTTTTTTTAACTGAAAAATTCTAACTAATAATCCTAAGCACGAAAATAAATACTAAGTATTATATCTACAACTTACCAGTGGGTTGCCTTCCACTAAGCGCTCTTTTAAAGTCATTAGCTTGGCTTTGGTTGGCTGCTTAGACAGCTGGTGCCTGATTCAGAGACACAATGTGTCCTGCTGGAATCTCTGCTTGTGCCCAGTAATGCTTCACCCTTTGTCCATTGACAGTGAACTCCTCTCCTTTGGAGTTAATCAGGACAATTGCACCATGTGGGCGAGCTTCTTTGACAGTGAAAGGACCTGACCATCTAGAACGCAGTTTACCAGGAAAAAGCTGTAAACGAGAGTTATAGAGTAGTACCTGGTCATTGGGCTCGAAATGCCTGGAGATGATCTTCTTATCATGATATGCCTTTGTCCTCTCCTTGTATAACTTGGAGTTTTCATAGGCTAGATATCTGAGCTCATCCAGTTCATTGAGCTGAATCAACCGCCTTTCTGCAGCAGGTTTCAGATCGAAATTCAGCTTCTTGATTGCCCATTCTGCTCTGAACTCCAGCTCTACTGGTAAATGGCACGCCTTGCCATAGAGAAGGTGGAATGGAATAATCCTAAGTGGCGTTTTGTAGGCAGTCCTGTAGGCCCATAATGCATCATCCAGCTTTGCAGACCAATCTTTCCTTGTCTTCCCAACTGTCTTCTCCAGAATTTGCTTGATCTGTCTGTTGGAAACCTCAACTTGTCCACTTGTTTGGGGGTGATAGGGCGTGGCCACTCTGTGCTGTACACCATATTTCTTCAACAGCTTGTCAAAAACCTTGTTGACAAAGTGAGAACCCCCATCACTTATGACAATCCGTGGGACACCAAATCTGGGAAAGATAATGGTCTTAAACAGCTTCAAAACCACTGCAGCATCATTAGTAGGAGTAGCCAACGCCTCTACCCACTTAGATACATAATCAACAGCAACCAGAATGTATCTATTCCCATAAGACGAGGGAAAAGGTCCCATGAAGTCAATACCCCAACAATCGAAAACTTCAACTTCCAGAATGAAGTTCTGTTGCATCTCATGTCTCCTGCTGATTTTTCCTCTTCTCTGACAAGTATCACAGCTTGTGATGAAGGCTTGGGCGTCCCTGAACATAGTAGGCCACCAAAATCCAGCCTGCAAAACCTTAGAGACAGTCTTGATTTTAGCAAAGTGTCCAGCATAGTCTGATCCATGACAGTGAAAGAGCACGTCCTGAACTTCTTCTTCTGCTAAGCATCTTTTGTAAATACCATCAGCACAATGCTTGTAGAGGTATGGCTCATCCCAATAGAATCTCCTAAGTTCTCTCAAGAACTTCTTCTTAGCATAGCCTTTAAAATCATGTGGTTCATCCTCTGCAGCAAGATAATTGGCAATATCAGCATACCAGGGTCTCTTTGGATCATATAAAGCATAAACAGGCTCTTCAAAAGCTTTCCCCAAGCTTGCACAAATCGCAGATAAGTGTGGAGATCGGTGACGAGCGTCACCAATGTTGGTGACGAGCGTCACCTCTCTCGTATACTTTTGTCGCGAATGGTCTTGGTTGGTGACGAGCGTCACCCTCCTGGTGTCGCTCGTCACTCCCCTGCAGTTTCGTGAAAACTGCAGGTTTTCAACACTTTCCTCCTGTTCTCTGGTTTCCACTAAGTAAACATTCTCTTCAGGCAAGAAATCATTGATGGGAACACTGTCTTCGACCTGAATCCGGGATAAATGGTCAGCAACTCCATTCTCCACCCTTTTCTTGTCCTTCACTTCAATATCAAATTCCTGAAGAAGCAGGATCCATCTTAACAGCCTTGGTTTTGCATCCTTCTTCTGCATTAGGTACTTCAGTGCTGAATGGTCAGTATGAACCACGACCTTGGAGCCAACAAGATACTGCCTGAACTTCTCAAAAGCAAACACAACAGCTAACAATTCCTTCTCAGTTGTTGCATAATTCTTCTGAGCATCATCCAAAGTCCTACTTGCATAGTAGATGGCGTGGAGTTTCATGTCTTTCCTCTGTCCCAGCACTGCTCCAACTGCAAAATCGCTGGCATCACACATTACCTCAAAAGGTAAGTCCCAATCTGGAGGCTGCACAACAGGGGCTGTAACCAAAGCCTGTTTGATCTGTTCAAAAGCAGATTTGCACTCTTCTGTGAACTCAAACTTCACATCCTTGCAGAGGAGAGCAGTAAGTGGGCGTGCTATCTTGCTAAAATCTTTGATGAACCTTCTGTAGAAGCCTGCATGTCCCAGAAAACTCCTCACTGCTTTGACGGAATCAGGTGCTTGCAGACTTGTCATCACCTCAATTTTCGCCCTATCCACCTCTATACCGTCTCCTGAGACTCTGTGGCCAAGTACAATACCATCCTGCACCATAAAATGACACTTCTCCCAGTTTAAAACCAAGTGCTTCTCTTCACATCTCTGCAGAACTGCACACAGATTATCCAAACAGCTCTTGAAAGAAGATCCATAAATAGAGAAGTCATCCATGAACACCTCCATAAACTTCTCTATCATGTCTGTGAAAATCGACATCATGCATCTTTGGAAGGTTGCAGGAGCATTACACAGACCAAAAGGCATTCTGCGATATGCAAAAGTGCCATAGGGACAGGTAAAAGTGGTCTTCTCCTGATCATCTGGATGGATGGGGATCTGAAAGAAGCCTGAATACCCATCAAGGAAGCAGTAATACTTGTGATTCGCCAGCCTCTCTAGCATCTGATCGATGAAAGGTAGAGGAAAATGATCCTTCCTTGTTGCTGCATTCAGTTTCCTGTAGTCTATACACATCCTGTGTCCTGTCACAGTCCTGGTTGGAATCAGCTCATCCTTGTCATTCTTTACCACGGTGACACCTCCTTTCTTAGGCACCACGTGCACTGGACTCATCCAAGCACTGTCTGAAATAGGATAGATGATACCAGCCTGCAACAACTTCATGATCTCTTTCTTGACCACATCCTGCAAATTCGGATTTAGCCTCCTCTGGTGCTCAACTGATGATTTCAACTCATCCTCCAAGTGTATTCTATGCATGCACAAGTCTGGAGAGATACCTGAAATGTCTTCAAGAGAATAGCCAAGAGCTTTGCGAAATTTTCGCAGCTTACTTAGCAATAGGGTGAGCTCTGTATTGTTCAATGAAGCATTAACAATAACAGGATAGGTGGAGTTTTCTCCTAGAAATGCGTACCTTAGCCCTGCAGGGAGCTATTTAAGCTCAACTTTTGGTGCTTTTGCTGCTGACCAGTCACTCATTGTGGCGGCTTTTGCAGATGTGGAGACAAGTTCATCCTGTGCAACCAGTTGCATCACTTGTGCAGTAGCATCCATCATCTTTGTGTAGCCTGTTGCAGCAGCATCTAAATGCTCATACTCAGCTGTAGAAGTGGTCAACGCCCTTTCCAAGGGGTCCTCTGAACTCATCTCATGGAAGATCTGATCAGCAATGTTTGTGAGAACATCAACATAAAAAGTCTGTCCATCTATGGTTGGCCTCTTCATCAGCTTATCTATTTCGAATTTCATCACTAAATCGCCAACATTCAGCTCTATTCTACCCTTCCTGACGTCAATAATAGCTCCTGCAGTGGCTAAGAAGGGTCTGCCAAGAATCAAGGGGTCTTTGGGCTCTTCTCCATACTCTAGAACCACAAAATCAGTAGGGATCATACAATCTCCTATTTTGATAGGAACATCCTCTATCACCCCTTCAGGAACTCTAACTGATCTATCAGCTAGGACAAGAGATATTCTTGTAGCTTAAAATCGGTCATCCCCAAACTCTTGGCAACAGAATAAGGCATGAGGTTCACACTAGACCCAAGATCACACAATGACCTCTCAAACTTGTCATTGAAGATGGTGCAGTCTAAAACAAAGCTTCCTGGGTCTGAAAGCTTCTCTGGAACTCTTTTCTGAATCACTGCACTGACCTGCTCGTTGATCATCATAGCCCCAACCTCAAGACTCAAGTTATTGGTCACCATTCTCTTCACATACCTCCTAATAACAGGAGTTATCCTTACAGCATCAATCAATGGGATCTCTATTACCAACTTGTCCATGATAGCCTTGCATCTTGCATCCTCAAGCTCCTGCTTAGACTTCTTAGGATGCTTAGGATAGGGTATCTTAGGTTTATACACGGTCTCCTTAGCATTATCTGACGTCTTAGGCGAAACTGCAACATGTGGTGTCTGGTGACGGGCGTCACTGGATTGGTGACGAGCGTCACTCACTTTGGACGAGTCGGGGTCGAGTACTGGATATGGGTGACGAGCGTCACCCCCTTGGTGACGGTCGTCACCAATTTGTGAAGAATTGGGGTTGGGGTTGTCCTCAATGGGTGACGAGCGACACCCATTATTGGTGATGAGCGTCACCAATGGTTCTGCAGTAAAATTTTCTTCATCTTCATACTCTTCCATACCCACGAAATTTCTTGAGGTTAAATCCTTCTGCAACACTGGTTGCAGGTTCCTTCCACTCCTCAATGTGATGGCATTCACGTGGTGTTTGGGATTAGCATCAGTTCTTCCTGGAAGAAATCCTTCTTGCCTCTGAACAGCTCCTGCAGTTTGAGCAACTTGAACATCAAGCTTCTTCATATGAGAGTTCAAACTCTCAATTTTCTCATTCAAGTCCTGATAGAGCGAATCTATCTTGCCATTGAAGTTCACAGTAAGCTTCTGTTGTCCTTCCAAGATCTGTTCTAACATTGCTTCCATTTTGTTCTCTTGTGGAGGTGCTGGTTGATAGGAAGTAGAACCATAGTTTCTGTAATTTCCACTGTTCTGGAATGGCTTCTGATACTCTGTCTTCTGGAAAGGGGGTCTAGGAGTGAAACCAGGCGTGTTCTGTCCTCCTGTAGGGGCGTTTTTCTGATTGTTGTTGATGTATCCTCTGTTCCACTGCTGATTCCCATACCTTTGTCCCTGAAATCCGCCAGAATTGATGAAATTTACATCCTCCTGCTCAACTTCCTCTGGAGCTTCGAAAGTCTCTACTTCTGCAGCAAAGTGAACTGACTTCTTCCCTACCAAAAGGCTGTGCATATCATCCAACTTAGCCTTAACTTCAGCAATCTGATTTCCATCAGCTACACCAGCTTGTTTCATTCTCTGAAAGTCTGCATTTTTAGTGCTGTTGCTGCAGACCAAGTTCTCAATCAGTCTCACCGCCTCCTCTGGTCTGTTGGTGTTGAAGTTCCCTGCACTTGATGCATCCAGCGTTATCGGATATTTCCAGTCAATGCCTCTGAAAAAGATCCCAAGTAATTGCACCTGACTGAAACCATGATGAGGGCAGTCCCTTTGATAAGACTTGAACCTGATCCAAGAAGCCTTGAAAGCTTCAGTAGGGCCTTGTGTAAATGATGCAATTTTCGTCCTCATGTCTTCTGATCTGGCATCATCATAGAAATTGTTCAGAAAGGCATTCTTGGTGTCCTCCCAAGTAGTTAATGAAGCAGGTTCCAGTTGCTTCAGCCAATATGCAGCTTCTCCTTCAAGAGAGTATGGAAAAAGCTTGCAGAACAGAAAGTCATTGCTAACCCCATTAGCTTTGACACTGGAAGCCAAGTCCTCAAATCTCTCTATGTGATCCATAGGATGCTCATGAGGTAAACCATGGAAGGGATGCTGTCCAACCAGCTGATAGTAGACAGGTTTAACCTCAAAATCGTTCCTCTGGAAGGCAGGAGGTCGGATTGCAGCTCTGTTGGCATAGAACTGATCAGGTCTGTTGTAATCACCTAGAGTCCTCTGAACAAAATGCCCAGCAGCGTTATTGACAGCAGCAGGGACTCCCACGTTCTCAGCCACTTGCTGAACCTGCTGTTCAAAAATGACATTCCCCTCTTGATCAATTCTCTGCCCCTCTTCGTTCCTCCTGTTTCCTTCCCTGTCAACCAAGTGACCTTCTGCATCTTCAACCAAGATAAGTGGAGCGACCATTGTAGATTGCTTCTTAGCTTTCCTGTTAGTTCTCTCCAACCTAGCAAGCTCGTCGATGCTCAAAGTCACAAGCTCCTTCTCTTTGTTGCTTCTGGTTCTGCGATTAGGCATACACCTGAAACAGGAACAAAGAAAAGTAGCTGAAAATCAGTAAACAAATAAAAACTTAGACAAAATCCTAATACTAAAAATCGATAGGCAGCTATTACTCCCCGGCAACGGCGCCAAAAACTTGATAGGGTCAGGTTTTACCCAAATAAAACTACTGCAAGTGCACATCAAAAGCAGATGTAGTATAAGGGGTATGGAAATCCCAAGAGAGTAATGCAGACTACACTATCGAATATAGATTCGGACTAAGCTAAGCAAAATATGATGTATGTAATACGAATGAATAAATGGAAGTAAGCAAACGAATGTGTGAAGTTATCTAAGTTCAAGAAGATTAAAAGCGCTAAGCCAGGGTAATTCGCAGGTTTAAATCCAAGAATGTATGATGCAGGAAATCAGGAATGATTAAGAACCGTTTTAAACATGAATCTCTAATGCATAACTTATCAATTCTCATTGCAAAAGGTATCTATACCTAGATCACAGAGTTTCAAATCTCTTTGTAAACCCTAACAACCTAAGCTTGCAGGAATGATCAGATTCAGTTGTTTACAAAACTCCTAAGCCAAATCTCTTTGTACTAAGTTGTTTTGCTCATCAAATACTAGTTCAGGTTATGAATAATGCTCTCACATATATTTAACAACCTATGATTTTCGGATTCCTAGATGATGTGTCTCAGAAATTCGATCTTAAAGCAAGCAGAGATGAAAAACCATAAGATATTCCTAACAGATAGCGATTCTACAATCTTTTCATCAACCTTTGAAAAACCCTAACTTAACTAGCAGATTACTCAGACATGATTATGAGATCACAAAACATAACTGAATAAAATTGCATTAAGAGAAAGAGTAAGAAACAAAGGGGGTTCGAAATCTTCTCAAAAGAGTACAGGATTTGTCTCCCCAAAAAAGCTCTGAATAAATCTCTCTCTAGCTCTCTGAATTCTCAAAAACTAAGATAATAGCCAACAATGGCTGAAAAACCTAATAAATAGAAGCTAAACACGATCTGGGGTCTTCATGTAAATAAAGGAAACTTCTAGGCCAATTCTGCAATTCTTCTTGATACTTTTAATAAAACGCCACGCTCCTTCCTTAGTGGGTGACGAGCGTCACTAAAGGGGTGACGATTGTCACCATTTGTGAATACTTTCTGCTTCAAGCTTGGTACTTCGTGGCTTCCACTCAGAATGCTCCAAAAGGTTCCAAAATCTCTAATTATGCTCCAGACATGCTATAACCTGCAAAGACTCTTCTAGGACTCTAAAAATACCAAAAAGACTCAATAAAAAGGACTTATATCATGGTTAAAAACCATAAAAACCATGATATATCACTATTCAACTCAAGGTTGAAGCTATTTCCTGGAAAGCTGAAGTCAAGATGGTCAGGACCATTCAAGATCAAGGAAGTGTTGCCATATGGAGCTGTGACTTTGTTTACCAAGAATGGAGAAGACTTCACGGTGAATGGGCACAGGCTGAAGCCATACATGGCAAGTGAGTCTCTTGGAGATGAAGTAGACATCAGCCTTGAGGAACCTCCACAAGAGTGATCAACCAAGGAAAGTCAAGCTAAGGACGTTAAACAAGCTCACTTGGGAGTTATTCCCCTGTTATCCTTGTATATATTCTTGCATTTTATGTTTCCCTTTGTATTTTTCTTTCAATCAACAAGAGAAAGTGTGAGCTAAGGCAATTGTTATGGGTTAAGGATGCAGAAACAGGTGCTTTCTGGCTAACATCGATCAACTGTATCGGTCATGACAAGACCGATACAGACATTTCGGTCATGAATATCGATCATATTTGGTCGATGTCAGTGGAGCCAGTTTGCACCAGTAGATATATTGATCACTTGTGATCGATATGGAAGGAAGTTTGAAAGGGGGATTCATTTCGGTCATTCACATCAATCAAGCTTGATCATTGTAAACCCGCCGAACTAATTTCGGTCAAGTGTATCGATCAGTTGGTGATCGATGTGATTCTCTGAAACATATCGATCACCCACAACGATCACACACTGATCGACATAAACCAAGCGGATTAATTTCGGTCAAGAACATCGATCATGTGATGACCGATATGATCTCCATTAAAAACAACGATCACTAGCATCGATCACTTGTGATCGATGTCCACCCGAAGTACAATGAGAAGAAGGCAGTTCCTTGAGAAAGGTATCAGCAGCCAACACATCTACACCTTCTTCAAGAATCCCCAAACACCAGCACAGTTCCTCCTCCCAAACCCACAGCAAACAAGCATCAATATAAGGAGTAACTTGAGTTTATGCTCTGATGAGACCCAACTCTACCAAGAGAGATCAGTAGTTGAAGAGCGAAATGATAGTCATGGAGACACAAAAAAAGGGATCTTCTCACCACTCCTCCCACCACTCCTACTATTAAGCAATGTACCACATCCTCTCCACTGTTTATACCATTGCACCTTTTTCAGTTTTGTATTATATTTTGTGCTTCTCTCTCTCATTGCTTTCATTACACAAGAGGCTGTGTAATTTAAGTGTGGGAGAGAGATTTGGGGTTTGACTTTGTGTTTTGTTTTCTTAGTTTTTCTTTTTCTTTCACTTTGAGTCTCATGCATATCATGCATTCATGTAAGGCATTGAAAAACACAAAAAATATCGAAAAATTTGAAAATTTTTGCATTCTTGCAAAACAAAAAGAAAGCATGTAGTTGCATTTTATTCTTCTAGGATTCAGTCTAGTGTTGACATATTGGTTGCATTGCATTTGCATAGGGCATTAGGATGAGTTTTCATTGTAAAGTGTTTAGTGTTTAGAGATGATTTCAGTGTTTAAGTGGCTAGTTGTTTGATGCATCATATGATTGCTGGAAGTTAAGGCTGAACCATGCTTAGATTGCCAGATTTGGTATTCTCATCTCATTTTGAAAGCACTTGTTCTCTGAAAATCAACTCTATTAACTTGAACTTTAATTTGGACTTTTAATTATCATGTCTTATGCATTGAAAAGTGAATTCATGGCTACCATATACATATTTGGATCATCTTTTTCCTTTCTACCATTCTTGTTGATCCAAATAGCTGATCCTCATACTTATGGGACAGTTACATCCACACCCTTAACTAAAACCTCCTTTTGAGCCTAAACACTATTGTGAGAGCTGTGAGGCATTCGCATTGCATTTTCGATTTTGTGTTGGCAAAAAGTGTTAGGAATAAGGCTGGAAATTATTAGCTCTCTTGTAGATATCAGCTTGCATCTTGAGCTTGATTCTAGGATAGGAGTTTTTGGGTTTAAAAGGGTAGTGCAAGTGGTTTGAAATTCATGTTTATATGTTTTTAAAGAAAAGGAAAAGATTTGAAATGGTAGAAAAGGAGAAACAATCTAGAATTGTGGTTAAGTAAAGGGAAGAAAAAGCTCTAAGTATAAAGACGAAAGGCGCCAACAACAAAGCTCAGTAAGGTCTAAAGAAGAAAAATCAGACCAGGAGCAATCCACCAAAGGTGGTGAAGGTGCCAATGCAACAACGAAGAGCAAGTCCCAACCAAAAAGAAGCAACCACACAAGCAAAAAGAAGAAGTTTTCCCCAGCCCCGAAGAAGGGTAAAGGGTAGAGTTTAGGAAAGGGTAGACTTAGGGGTTCACTTTTGGGTTTAGAAATGCTTAGGATTCATATTTGGGTAGAAGAGAGCTCATGTATAAGTGTGCTTTTACCTTTAGCATTTTTCCTAAGATGAAATCCTTTTCATTGAGTGATCCCTTATGTTTATTAACCCTTTGCTAAAATGAGATTATTCTTATCTCATAACCTTACCCTTTTCAACCAAATGTTTTCACTTGATTTGCATAAGCATGATTCATGGTTCTGATCTTAATTGAATGTTAAAGAGTTGGTTGATTTGAGCATTTGCCTAAGTTAAGATTTGAGATCATTTTGAAACATGATGAGCATGGCTTGGTTCTTTAAAGTATAGCTGATTATGTTTGCATCCTACAACTAAGCACTTAGCATTGATACCATCTCTTTACCTTTGCACTTTTGGAATCTGATTGCCTACCTTCAAACCTCACTCTCTCACTTGTTCTTATTTGTTTGAGGACAAGCAAAAGGCAAGTGTGGGGGTGTTGATATCTTTTGTATTTACACCATTTAGGACTGCATTTAATACAAGATTTGGTTCTCTTTTGCATGTTTTCCCTTAGTTTTTGTCCTATTTTATTCTCATTTTAGACTTAGGTGCATTTAGGGTATAGTTTGTATTTTCCTTGCATTATGGATTTTTTAGGTGCTTTTGGAGATATAAGGAGCTTGGGGGAGCTTCGAGGATGATTCAGGATGCTAGCTGGATCAAAGGGAGCAAAAGGGATCAAAGCAGACAATCTCAGCAATGGTTTTCAGTCAGAGCATGGAGAACATCGATCAAGGGGGTGACCGATACTGGATTTTCGGTCAGGAGCATCGATCAGGAGATGACCGATACAAGCACATCGATCATCAGCATCGATCACTGCCCAGACAGATGTAACTCTACATCGATCAACCCTGACTGTTGTAACTGATCGATGTGAACCCAGACCAAAGACCATTTATTTATGATTTTGCCATTTTTTCTTAGACTCCTATAGATATGAAAATTCCCTAATTTTTGGGGACAAGCTTTTATCCAGCAGTTCTTTCTTCCTTGTTTAGACCTTTGGGTTTTGAAATTTGAATGTTTGCTTAATTTTATTTAAATTTTGCATCTTTCATCTTGTTTAAGCTCTCTAATAATGATTACATCTTTCTCTCTTTGAATTGATGGTTTTAATGGTGCTTAGTGAGTAGTCCTTTAGGGATTTTGAGATGGGTTAGGTTTAGGGAATTGGAGGCTCTATCTATGATTGCTTAGTGTTAATTCTTATATTTCATTTCTTGATTGCTGTGTTTAATGCTTAATTAGCCCTAGCTAAGTTGATTAAGATCTTAGGCTCATTTTATGCCCACCAAGTGTTTGATGAAATGCCTGAACTGCTTTGCAAGAGAATTGCTTATCCTAGCTCAAGAGATTGACTGTCTAGGGAGTGATTTGGCAATATAAGGTTGATAGATTTGTCTTAATGCTTGCTCTTTATCATTTCACTAATGAGAATTAGTTCTTGACTTGGTAATTAGCAAAGAGATTAGTGCCAAGAGATTGGATTAGTCATGTAAATGAATCCTATGCATAGGAATAGCATTGTGTGAGTTTGTAGGCATCTTAGACTAAGTCAAGAGATCCCTATTACCAATTATCTCATCTCAAGTCCCATCTTTTCTCTGTTTTTGCTCTGTTTCTTATTGTCCTGTTATTACATTTACTTTGGTTGTTTTGCTTGCTTTCCTCCTTATTTTATGTTTGTTTGGTTTCTGCTTGATCACTTAGGTTGCTGGATATTCTAAAACCCCTTTTATATCTGGTTGAATTAGGAAATCTACTATAATCCTGCTGTTTCAATCTTCCACTTTGGATTGACATTAAAACCCAATGCTACAATGACTAGTGCAATGGATGATTGACCAAGAGAGTCAAAACTCTTGTATCAAGAATAGCGCACATGGGTGACTGGAAGAACAAGAAAGAGCAGCACTGGAAGCTGCTCAGAAAGAGGAGGCTGAGAAAACCATTTCTGCTGCTGAAGAAGCCGCCACACGAAAGCACACTGATGCTGATGAAGAACCACTTGAGACACACCATGCTTTGATGGTCTTGTCTAACAACACTCCTCAAGACTCCAAGGAGCTCTTCCATCACCAAGTGGGAAATTCTTCAAGCAGTAATGAGAAGGGTAAAGGACTTGCAGTTCAGGACTGCAAACCACCAGTCTCCTACCCCACAATGCATTTCACAAAAGCTAGAATGAAGATGTACACAATGTTCAAGCAAGACATACAAGATGCTGGAATAAAGCTCCCACATGGCACCAATTTGCTAGAAGTGAAACATCAAATTAGGTTTCTGAAAGAAGTTTTTGACAAGCTGGAGGTGGTGGAACCAATCCGTGAGAATGTGGGGGATGAAATGAAAAGAAGCAAGATGATGAAATCATTGCCAAAGCTCCCCAACCCAGGAAAGTTCCTCATCACTTGTGAGCTGGAGATGCTAGACAATGTCAAGGCCTTATGTGATTCAGGATCAACTGTGAATGTTATGTCTCTCCATTTAAGCCAAACTCTGGGAATCAAGAAACTGCTGCCATCCAAGACCTCTATCACTTTTGTGGACAACACCTCCACAAGGCCTCTAGGCATGGTGAAAGACTACCCCTTGAAGATTGGAGAATGCCTAGTGCCAACAGACTTTGTAGTCATGGAGAAAACATATTCCAGAGAGGTCCCACTTCTTCTAGGCACACCGTTCTTGGCAACAGCAGGAGCTCAGTTAGACTTCAAGAGAGGTTCAGTGATTCTAAAGAATATTGATGAATTCAAAGTCTACAAGATTGACTCTCCTTCCATAGTTTTCTATGGGGCAACTGAGCAAGAGAATGAAAAGTGGAGGCTTCCAGATAATTTGGAGGATGCTATGAATCTCACTATGAGCATGTTGATGAGCGATGCTTTACCTACTGAACCAGAAAAGACACAAGATGCTGTGTTGAAGCTTGAAGAGGGTTTGAAGGATAATGAAAGCTTAACCACCAAGGATGAGAAGCCTTCAACCACACCAAATGTCAGAAAGAAAAGGCATAGGATGTCATCTCGTGGCAAACCCAAGCAACTATCAAAGGGAACATAGGTCTGGAGGAAGAAAGAGGTAGGAGCACCAGCTCCATCAATCTCTACTCACTAGCCCCCAAGTAATCAAAGTCAAGCTTAGTGACTTTAAACAAGCACAATTTGGAGGTAGTCCCATGGTATCCTTTTGTATATATTATGCTTTCTTGTTTATCTTTTATGCTTTATTATAGTGTATATAAACAAGAGTTCGAATTGGGGGTTGAGAAAGTCTAAAGGGGACAAAGAACAGATGTTTTCTGGCTGACATCGATCAACTGTATCAGTCATGGCAAGACCGATACACACATTTTGGTCATGAATATCGATCATATTTGATCAATGGCAGTGGAGGCAGTTTACACCAGTCAACATATCGATCACTTGGAAGGAAGTTC
The DNA here is from genome assembly GCA_911865555.2 of Thlaspi arvense. Lineage (NCBI taxonomy): Eukaryota > Viridiplantae > Streptophyta > Magnoliopsida > Brassicales > Brassicaceae > Thlaspi > Thlaspi arvense. The sequence goes on from OU466860.2 coordinate 28,614,445, forward strand.
GAAAGGGAGATACATTTTGCTCATTCACATCGATCAAGTTTGATCGATATAAAGCCGCCAGACTAATTTCGGTCAAGTGTATCGATCAGTTGGTGATCGATGTGATTCTCAGAAACATATCGATCACCAACATCGATCATACACTGATCGATATAAACCCAGCGGATTAATTTCGGTTAAGAATATTGATCATGTGATGACCGATGTGATCCCTAGGAAGAATATCGATCACTAGCATCGATCACATATGATCGATGCTGACATTTCGGTCAGTTAACGGTCATTTTTGATCGATGTTCCACCCGATGTAAGTACTTCATTTTTCAAAAAAATTTCCCTCCTTTGTTTTGGAGCCAAGGGGGTTTAAATTACACATTGGATTCTCCCTGACCTCATTCACCACTTCTGAGTACTCTTGTTCTTGTCCTCCACTCTTTTGATTCCTTTGGTTCCCTCACCAACTATTGATTCCATTGGTTCCCCCTTTTTCCTTCTATTTAAACCAACAATCTCCTTCACTTCTCTTCACACTTCAGTTCACTACTTCTTCTCACCTAAAGTACGAAATTATTAGTTTTCTCTCTTTTATTGCTTTTTCTGAGTGCTCAGAAGCTCCACTAACGTTTGCTTCCTAAACTATCATTTATTTTCTTTTAATCTGTGCATTTATTCAAAATCGCTTAGTATATGTTTTTAAGAGCAAGTTTTGATTAGTTATAAGTGTTCTGCTTTGGTTTTGCAATGTGGATTTGTTTAAGATAAGCAAGTTAGATGTTTAAGCTTTGTTTACTGTTCATCTATCTCATTACTTGCTTAATTATCATCCCTTTGCATGATCATCATCTCTTTTGCCCAAGAACCATTTTGCTAGATTCTCATGCATAACTGTTTATTCTTTGTGCATTCTAGCTTATCTAAACTGTTAGCTTTTGATTTTCTCTGTCTTTATAGAAGTTTAATCTTGTTGCTAAGACTTGTTAAGGTTACTTTAGCCTAGAGAGTTTTCTGTTTAATGCTTTCAGTTATCAGGTTCTTCAGCTTTTGTTCTTTCATTTACCTTGTTTTCAAGCTTTGCTTTTGAAGGTACAACAGGAAGAACAAACATAGCTGCTGGGAAAAAGGGAAAGGCACCACAGGAAGGAGCAACCACTTCACAAAGAGCTAGGAAAGATAAGGGAAAAGGCGCTGCTGCTGAGACTTCATCCAAGGCCAGTTGGAGATAAAGGCGCCAAGCAGAGAGGCAAGGGAAAAGCTGCTGAGGACACGCCATCCAGGAAATACGGTGCTAGGGAACTCATGGAGGCATTCAGTCAATGCCCCTTTAAGCCAACAAGATACCCATGCCCCACCACAATGAAGGAGCTAGGGATCTATGAAGACTGCATTTGCCTCTTTGAGCACATGGGGCTTACAAAGCTGTTACAGCCTCTTCCCTCCTATGAGTGCTTCACTCATCAGTTCCTCTACACTTTCAAGGTGGTCAACTATGAGATGAGTGAGCTCCCTGACAGTGTTGAATGGATCTCCTTCAAGCTTGGAAAACAGATGGTTATAATCACCTTCCAATAACTCTCTAAGGCGCTGGGGCTAAGCACCTATTTTCAAAGAGGAAAGAAGTTCTCAATCCATGAATCACAGTACACAAGGCTATGGAAAATGATTGGAGTTGGGGAATTCATAGCTGGAATTACAAGGAACAAACACTTGAAGCATCCTGCAGTTAGATATGCACACAAGGCGCTTGCAAACACTTTCTTTGCAAGGAAGGAAACCTCACACCTAACTGGCAAGGAGAGAGACTTCCTCTACAATGGATTGTATACCAGTGTGGCCACCACCGAGAATGCAACACCTATTGTTCCACCAAAAAAATTCCCATGCCTTGTAAGACTGTTGATGGAGCAGCTGTTAACCTACCAGAGCTGGGCTATAAACAAGGAAAAAAGGGAGAAGAACCCACAACTTCACATTGGAGGAGTTGTGACAGCAATACTCATGGCCTGTGATGTGAATCTTGAGGAGCATGCTGAAGATGCTCTAAGTCCTTCCTGGATAGACATGGACTATCTGAAGAGAAGCCATTTCCTTGAGAAGAGTGTCCAAGACTGGCATGTCTACCTATTCCTCAATGATCACCAAGAGCCAGTAAAAGCCCTTCTCCCTAACCAAAGGTTCACCTCCTTCACCACAAGGACCGAAATCAACTTCAATCTGAGTGAGGAGGAGCTCTACAAAGGCGGCCTTATCCGTGGAGAGAGAGAGAAGAAAACAGTGAGGAAGGAAACACTGAAGAGATTGGAGAGGAAGCTGAAGAAATCACCAATGGAATGCTGCTGCTGGCGCTGCAGGCCAAGGAGGAACCTATGAAGAAGATGAACTTGAAGAAGAAGAAGTGTTGAGCTACAGTTCAAGGCAGTTCCACTTTAAACCCTATGAAGCACCCAGCCAAGGAGGCTCTTTGAAGGTAGCTCATAAGCACATCAACTCTCTACAGATATGGTGTAAATGGCAAGACAAAGCCATAAAGAAGTTGGTGAACATGGTTAAGGGGAAGTTGAAAAAGGACAAAGCATGGCTACCATATACATATTTGGATCATCTTTTTCCATTCTATCACTCTTGTTGATCCAAATAGCTGATCCTCATACTTATAGGACAGTTACATCTACACCCTTAACCAAAACCTCCTTTTGAGCCTAAACACTATTGTGAGAGCTATGAGGCCTTTCCATTGCATTTCTCGATTTTGTCTTGGCAAAAAGTGTTAGGAATAAGGCTGGCATTGATTAGCTCTCTTGTAGATATCAGCTTGCATCTTGAGCTTGATTCTAGGATAGGAGTTTTGGGGTGAAAAGGTAGTGTAAATGGTTTGAACTTCATGTTTATATATTTTTAAAGAAAAGGAAAAGATCTGAAATGGTAGAAAAGGGGAAACAGTCTAGAATTGTGGTTAAGTAAAGAGAAGAAAAGGCTCTAAGTACAAAGAAGAAAGGCGCCAGAAACAAAGCTCAGAAAGGTCCAAAGAAGAAAAATCAGACCAGGAGCAATCCACCAAAAGTGATGAAGGTGCCAATGCAACAAATAAGAGCAAGTCCCAACCAAAAAGAAGCAACCACACAAGCAAAAAGATGAAGTTTCCCCAGCCATGACGAAGGATAAAGGGTAGAGTTTAGGAAAGGGTAGACTTAGGGGTTCACTTTTGGGTTTAGAAGTGCTTAGGATTCATCTTTAGGTAGAAGGGAGCTTTGATTTGCATGCATAAGTGTGCTTTTACCTTTTGAATTTTTCCTAAGATGAAATCCTTTTCATTGAGTGATCCCTTATGTTTATTAACCCTTTGCTAAAATGAGATCATTCTTATCTCATAACCTTACCCTTGCAACTAAATGTCTTCACTTGATTTGCATTAAGCATGATTCATGTTATGATCTTAATTTGATGTTAAAGAGTTGGTTGATTTGAGCATTTGCCTATATTAAGATTTGAGATCATTTTGAAACATGATTAGCATGGCTAGGTTCTTTAAAGTATAGCTGATTATGTTTGCATCCTACAACTAGGCACTTAAGCATTGATACCATCTCTTTGCCTTTGCACTTTTGGAATCTGAATGCCCACCTTCAAACCTCACTCTCCCATTTGTTCTTATTTGCTTGAGGACAAGCAAAAGGCAAGTGTTGGGGTGTTGATATCTCTTATATTTACACCATTTAGGTCTGCATTTAGTACATGTTTTGGTTCTCTTTTGCATGTTTTCCCTTAGTTTTTGTCCCATTTTCTTCTCCTTTTAGACTTAGGTTGCATTTAGGATATAGTTTACATTTTTCTTGCATTTTGGATGTTTTTAGGTGCTTTTGGAGCTAAAAGGAGCTTGGAGGAGCTTTGGGGATGATTCAGGATGCTAGCTGGATCAAAGGGAGCAAAAGGGATCAAAGCAGACAATCTCTGCAAAGATTTTCGGTCAGAGCACGGAGAACATCGATCAAGGGGGTGACCGATACCAGATTTTTGGCCAGAAGTATCGATCATCAGGTGACCGATACGAGCACATCGATCAACAGCATCGATCAGAAGTGATCGATACAAATGCCCGGGATGAATTTCGGTCACCACATCGACCACTGTCCAGACCGATGGAATTTACATCAATCACTAGCATCGATCACTTATGACCGATGTAAACCCAGTCCGAACCTGTTTTATTTACATTTTTGCCATTACTCTATTGCTTCCTTCTCTAGGCTATAAATAGCCTATTTTTCTAGATTCTCGACAAGTCTTGTTAATTTACTGTTCTGAAGTATTTCCTTTGAGTTTGTAAGACAAAACCTTTGCTTTATTTAATATATTTGAGTATTTGCCTTTAATCTTTCTTTATTCTCTCTTCTAATCATGATTAACATCATTTTCCTTTGTGATTTGGTGTTAAATATGAGTATTAGTGAGTAGTTTGCTTAGAGTTTCTAGATGTGGTAGATTAGGGGAATTTAGGACTTGGTTAAGGCTTGTTTAGTGCTTCAGTTTATGGGTTCCTCTCTATTAATCTATTTTTAATGCTAGATTTGTCTTGATCACATTTATCTCGTTTGTTAGCTTTCTCTTATGCCCACCAAGTGTTTGATGAAATGCTGATCTTGTTTAATAGAAGATTTGCTGGCCTTGGCACAAGAGATTGACTGTTTTAGGAGCTTTTTGACTTGAATAGAGTTGTTTTCTAATGCTTGCTTAATGTTTTAGCACTAATGAGAGTTAGTTCTTGTTAAGATGTTTAGCAAAGGGCTATTTTACAAGAGATTGGATCGAGCTTGCTTGATTGTGAAGTCTATGTCTAGGAATCACCATTGCTTGCTTGTTTGCTTGATCAATGTAGTTTGAAACAGCCTTAGTTAGTCTATGAATTCCCCAAAGTCAATAACCACATCTAGGAACTTGCATTTCTTTTATTTTAATCTCGGATTTGCTCTGTTTTGCTTGCTTAATTTTGTTTAATTTGCCTTTGTCATTACTCTCTTTGCTGCTTGATCATATTAGAATATTAGGTTGGTTGCTTAGGCAACAAAAACACTTTTCTGCTTGCTTGACTTAGACATTTTTACTCTCAACTCTTCTGTTTTCAACAAAAACCCATTTGGATTGATAAAAACCTTATGCTATACTACAACTGACTAGTACAAGCTTGGGTGGTTGAATCAAGACCTTAAAAATCTTGTATCACCAAAACACCAAAAACAAACCTAAAACAAGAGCAAATATGCAATGCTAATTCAAAATGCAAACTAACCTTAGATGGGATGAATGAGACACACTTTGGACTGTTTAGATGATGGAATGTCATGAAAACTATACTAAATGACGTCTAATGAGATGTAATAATGCAAGCTGTCAACTCTCCCACACTTGCCTTTTGCTTGTCCTCAAGCAAATGTGGATGAGATGTTTGAAAATGGAGTTCACAACCTAAGATGTCAAATGAAGAAATGAGTTCAATAACTAAGTTACGAGCTCTAGGATGCAACATGATTTTTTATTTACTCTATAATACTAGCCACATTCATCAAAAGCAATAGCAAGCACTCAAGTCTTAATCTCCACAAGCAATCAAAAGCAATAGCAAGCACTCACTCCAAGCCGCGGATGGTAGAAAGAAGTGGGCTTGGACAAATGACAAGTTAATGGGAAATGATGTTTTAGAAACACTTGCCTCATTAAAAACCTTAGTGAGAAAACCCAATGGGACAAAACTCTCTAAGGGAAAAATAGCACTTAGTGAGAAAACCCAATGGGACAAAACTCTTTGGCACACGGCTGTTGTGCAAGGAAGCTGAGTTTGTATTCGATGAGGAGTGTTTGAAGGCTTTCGTGACCATCAAGGAAGCCCTTACATCAGCCCCTATAGTCCAAGCACCAGACTGGTCTCTCCCCTTTGAGATCATGTGTGATGCTAATGACTACGCCGTAGGAGCCGTCCTTGGTCAGAAGAAAAACAAGAAGCTACACGTGATCTATTATGCTTCAAGGACCTTGGATGACACGCAATCACGATACACCACTACGGAGAAGGAGCTGCTTGCAGTAGTCTTTGCCTTTGAGAAGTTCAGATCATATCTCGTTGGCTCCAAGGCTATTGTATACACGGATCACGCTGCCTTACGATACATCTACTCGAAGAAAGACACTAAGCCTCGGCTCTTAAGATGGATTCTGTTACTTTAGGAGTTTGACATGGAGATTAAAGACAAGAAAGGGATAGAAAATGGAGTCGCTGACCACCTCTCACGGCTAAGAATCAACGAGTCTCTCCCCTTAGATGACTCTCTTCCAGATGAACAGCTTATGGCGATCACTACTGCTGTTTGTGGGAAGCTAGAAGGGAGGTTTGAGGAGGTGCTGAGTTTCAAAGAAGAGGATCTACCGTGGTATGCTGATGTAGTGAACTATCTAGCATGTGGTTAGGAGCCAACACATCTCAACAACTATCACAAGAAGAGGTTTTTGAGGGAGGCTAGTGACTACTTTTGGGATGAGCCCTACTTATACAAAAGAGGAGTAGACAGCTTGTACCGGAGATGTGTTACAAAGGAAGAAGCCAGGGACATCCTCTACCATTGCCATGGCTCTTCTTACGGAGGACACTTCACCTCGTTCAAGACAGCCACAAAGGTGTTGGAAGCCGGTTTCTGGTGGCCCTCCATTTTTAAAGATGCACACGAGTTTGTGAAGAGCTGTGAGGCATGTCAACGAGCAGGGAATATAACTAAGAGGAACGAAATGCCTCAAGTTCCTATCTTCGAGGTTGACATGTTTGACGCGTGGGGGATTGACTTCATGGGGCCATTCCCTTCTTCATATGGCAACAAATACATCTTAGTAGCTGTGGATTATGTCTCCAAATGGGTTGAGGCTGTTGTTTCCCCTACAAATGACTCTAAGGTGGTAATCAAGTTGTTCAAGAGTATCATCTTCCCAAGGTTTGGAGTACCCAAAGTTGTTATAAGCGATGGAGGAAGCCACTTCATAAACAAGGTCTTTGAGAACCTCTTGAGAAAGTATGGGGTTAAGCATAAGGTGGCTACACCGTATCATCCTCAAACAAGCGGACAAGTGGAGGTCTCCAACAGGCAAATCAAGGCCATTCTAGAGAAGACTGTCAGAGCAACAAGGAAAGACTGGTCAGTGAAGCTGGATGACGCTCTTTGGGCCTACCGTACCGCTTTCAAAACGCCAATTGGTACAACTCCTTTCACTCTACTCTATGGTAAGGGTTGTCACCTCCCGGTTGAGCTGGAACACCGTGCATTGTGGGCTGTGAAGAGGCTGAACTTTGATCTCAAGACGGCTCAGGAGAGATGCCTTATTCAGCTACGCGAACTGGATGAGTTGAGGTTGAATGCTTACGAGAGCTCCCGGATATACAAGGAGCAGACTAAGGAGGCTCATGACAAGAAGTTGGCTGCCAAGGAGCTCAAGGAAGGAGGACTAGTGTTGCTGTACAACTCGAGACTCAAACTCTTCCCGGGCAAGCTGAAATCAAGGTGGAGCGGACCGTTCATGATTCAAGAAGTGTCGCCTTATGGAGCTGTTACTCTGATGGGAAAAAGTGGCAGTGCATTCACCATCAACGGACACAGAGTCAAACCCTATTTGGCAGATAGCTATGACAAGGAGAGTACCTCAGTGCTTCTCCAAGACCCACCATCCGCTTAGACCAAGTAAGGTCTAGCTAAAGACGTTAAAGAAAGCGCACTTGGGAGGCATTCCCATGTTTATCTTGTACATATTTCTGTTTTATTTCCCTTTCAGTTTTATGTTTTTATCTTGCAAGTGTGTAGGAACAGGTATAAGGAGTCTAAACCTTGACTTTGAGGTCTTAAAAAGGCAATAGGGGTTAGAATAAGGCTAGAGATCGAGTGCTAGATCGACTGATCCTGGCTTGATCTTTGCTAGATCGAGTCAGTGAATCGAGAGGAGCCAGTCGATCTAGACGAGATCGAGTGACAAGATTGACCTTGACGAAAAGGATCGATCGATCCAAATCAGATCGACCGATCTAATTTCTCTCGGGAAAATCTGTTGAAAACTGATCGATCACTCGACTCGATCCATAACTCGATCTATGCCAAATCGACCCCTAAATCGAGGACATAGCTCGATCATGAGGACTTAGCCGAGGAGCCAACATCTCAATGATCGAGAGAGCCAATCGATCTAGGACTCGATTCACTATGAATCGAGTCTCAAATCGAGTAACCCTCTCGATCTAAGCCATTTTGGGCATGAGATCGAGTCCTAGATCGATCAAATGGACTCGATCTCATGCCGAGGTAACATTTTTCTTTTTCTCCTTTACTCTTTTCCCTCCAACTTTTGAATTCAAAACTTGGTCAAAGCAAGCATCTTTGACCATGAAAGATGTGCCTTGACCAAGACTTTGTCAGAAAAACCACTTTGACCACCCATTGTTTTGGTTTTGCTAGTCTTTAAATATTTCAAACATCCTCTCACCCTCTCATTCCCGTTTTGCTCGAGATTTTTAAACAAAGAGAGTGAGAGTTTTACTTTTCAAAAGCTAGCAAAAGATATTCTTAACTTCTTGCAAAGGTATTTTCAAAGATTTAATGATTTAATTCTAGAAAATCTCCTTTAAATCCGCAAGATCTTGTTTTAGAATATAGGATTGGTTTTGAATTTTTAAAACTAGCTAAGTAAAAGGAATAGTTCCAGATTTTTCAGCATCTAAAGATTTAATTCTCCTTTACTTAGATATGATTTTTATTTATTCCCCAAAATTCTAGGGTAGCCTTTTATAAATTCTCTCCTTCTATTCTCTCATTCTCATCAAACCGTCGTGTACTTATCAATATCTTTAGAAATTTGTTTCAGGAACCATGGCCCCAAAGAGAACAAGAGAGGAGCAAGCACAAGAAGGAGAAGGACAAGAAGTGGCAGTTCAAGAGAGGGTTAGATGGAGCAAGGATGAGAAGAGGGATAAGAAGCGGCTAGAGAGGCTCCGGTTTGAACCTACAAAGTTTACGGATCGAGAGCTGTTGTCTAAGCTTGGGATTCTAGGGGACTTCGACCAACACCTCAAGAAAATTGGCTTAAGATGTCTGTCACGGATGGATTACCCAACCATTCCTGAAGTGACAATAGACTTCCTTGCCACTTTGGAGTTCCGGTATGAAAATCCTAGTGCACCCGTCCCTTCTCAAGGCCGCCTCTACTTCAAAGTTGGACGTCAAGCCTACACACTCTCCATCCCTCAGCTATGCCAAGCCTACGGTCTCAACGCTGATGCATACAAGGTCGAGTTCCCAGCCTTCAAGAAAGCCGACGAGTTTTGGGACCTGATCAGCAATGAAGATTACAAGGCCAACACCGCCAAGATCAAGCGAGTTAGGAGCCCGGTTCTGAGGTATACTATGAAGCTGATTGCCAACACGTTCAGTGGAAGGTCTGTTGCTCCTACGGTCACGAAGACAGAGCTGTGCTTCCTGTTCCAAGGTGTGAAGCACTTGGTGTCTGATCCGGATGCAAATGAAGAGCCCATAGAAGATGAACTCGGCGATGAGGTGAACTATGGCTGTGTGCTCGCGGTTTCTCTGGTGAAGTACAAGGCTTATGCCTTACGGTGCAAGGCAACCTCCTCTTACATTGGCGGCTTCCCTACTCCTCTGTTCGTGCAAGCCGGTGTGCCCATTCATGACTTTGCTCACGTCCCAAACAGAGCTTTCATGGATGAAGTATACATGAGGAATACTGATAGCTTGGGACGCACGCCAGCAGAAGGGTTCTATGCCTACCTCTTCATTGATGACGAGGACAAGAAGAGAGTTTGCATCCTTCCCAACAGAGATGAAACCGAGCTGCTTGGTGTTGGGAACATCGAGTTCTTGCCAACGGAGGAAGAATGCTTTGCCCCTTTAGGAGGACCGCCTTCTCCAGCCATTGCCCCGCGTCAAAGATCAGAATCTCCAGGCACGGAAGATGAGATGCCCGAGGCTTACACACTTCCCAAGCTGAACTTTGAGCCGAGGACAAAAACCGAGAAGTTCCTAGCATCGGTGGTAGAGATGCAAAGGAAGATTAATAAGTGGCAAGGCAAGATGCTGAAGAAGCTTGGGAAGAAAGTCAAAGCACTTCAGGGAGGCACGCCTAAGCCAGCTGCAAGTCAAGAGATGCAACAACCCGAGAAGAGAAGGCTCTCAACCGGAGGAATTGTCATCCGCGAGACCCAAGGAGACAACATGCAGCCGGCGCGCCACTCTCTCCAAGAACCAGGCGACAAAGGAAAAGCAACAATCTCTAGCTCCTCTGGAACATCCTCAAGTTCCAGCCGAGCCTAGACCTGAGGTAAACAACTTTCTTCCATTGTATATAACCGCTCATGTTTGTTTCTTGCATTGTGTTTTGATGCTCCTTCGAATGAGTTTGCCACCGGGACGGTGTCAAGCAAGTTTGGGGGAGTACATGTGTGATTTAAACTTGTGTTCTTTGGTCTTATTTTTCCTTTTTGCATCCTTGAGTCTTTAGTCATGAAAAATTGGTAAAATTTTTAAAATTTTTTCAAAGATTCATGTAGTTGCATTCATCTTTTTTTTAAAAAAAAAAAAAAAAAAAAAAAAAAAACATGTTAGGATTGAGTCTAGAGTTTCTCATATCACTTAGGTTGTTTGTATTTTGCATAAGGGGTTAGAATTTCTTACAAAGGTGTTTTTACTTATGAATTGTTTCAATGCCCTAGTTAGTAGTTCTCTAATGCTTTGTCTATGCTTTGAAAGTAAGTTCTTACCATGCTTGGATCATTTGTTAGGATTTTCGTGGCTTGAATTGAACTCTCATGATTTGAAACTCATTCTATTAAGTGAAAACCTTAATTTGAAATTCTAATTATCATTCTTATGCATTTGAAAATAAACGCATGGTTTTAAAATATTTAGGCTCTCTTCTTCCTTTTTACCACTCTTTGTGAGACTAAGTAGAACTCCCTCCTTGAACCTTACCCTCCTTTGAAGCCAAATGTTCTTGTGTGACATCTTTGTGAGGCCTTCCTTTCGGTTTGAACTTGGCATAAAGTGTTAGGTTTAGGCGACATGATTTGGTTTTCATATTGTTGCTAGCTTTGCATTTTGAAGCTAGGTGTAGGCTTAGGATAAGTTTGGGGGATCATTGGGGTTGCTTTCTTGATCATTTGTTTTCGGTTTCAAAGAGCTTTGTGTTTTAAGGAAAGAATGAGGTTTTAAGTGAAAAGTTGTTTTTAAAACATAAGTATGCTCTAATTTCAGGAGGTATCTCTCCATAATAATAAAAAAAAAAAAGAAGAGAAAAGAAAAGAAAAAGAAACCAAAAGAGCCTAAGTGCCAAATAAAGAAAAAAAATGAAAAGAAAAAATAATAATAAGAGAGCTACCAATAAGAAATTTCTAAAGAGCAAAAGTATTTTCTAAAACCTTTTCACTAGCCTAAAAGTTTAAAAATGTCTTATTTTTGAATTGGGGATTGCTAAATTTGTGAAGGAAAGGGTAGACTCTTAAGTGGTGAGTGAGGATAAAATTTCTTAAATGAGAGGGGTATAGGATCATTTGATAGTTTACATGGGTAGATGAGAATCTAATCATGTATGCATAAATTGTCTTTACCTTTAGCATTATGCATAAGTTCAACCATTTTTGAGAGAAACCCTTGTTCTATTTATAAACCCTTTTCAAATGAGATCATAACCATAACCCTTAGCCAAATGTGTTTTGTTTTAAAGTGCATAAGTTTGATTCATGGTTCGAATGATTAATGAATGTTAAAGGATGAGTTTCTTTGATTGTTAGGAATAGGAGAGTCGTGATTTGAATTTCTTTGTGTGATGAGTATGGCTAAGTTCTTTGGAGTACGAGTGTAAGCATAGCATTTTAGAACTGTTAGCTAGGACATTGAGATTGATTCATTTGAAAGGCACCTTTGCAAAAAGTTTTAAACCCCATTCATTTTTTCTGAAAACCTCTCTTCCTTACTTATTTTCTGTTGCTTGAGGGCAAGCAAGAAGTAAGTTTGGGGGAGTTGATGTTATTGCATATTGCATACATTTTTCATACTCATTAGTTAGCTTTTCATGCATTTGTATCATGTTTTAGGTTAGATTGCATCACTTAGGGTCCTAGAGCATTCTTGCATCAGCATACGCATTTTGCATCACATTCAGGTTGTTTCTGGCTGCTGTGGAGTCGTGGAGGTTCGTGGACGTGCTGAAGCTGATGTAGCAGTTCGTGGGAGCTCGGAAATATGCTAAGGACCAGAGATCGAGGAGCAGATCGAGCATGGCCGGTCGATCTAGGAGTTGATCGACCAGAAGATCGAGCCAACTAAGCGATCCAAGGAGAATGATCGAGACGGAGATCAAGTGAAGCAATCGATCAATCGGTACGGACGTAAATGACGCCATGCAGAGCGAGAGACAGATCGAGTACACCACTCGATCCAGCCGAAGATCGATACCGAGATCGGATGCAACACTCGATTCGCTGATGAAGATCCAGACCCAGATCGAGCCGAAGACACAATGTCCGGATATGATCGAGAGACCCACTCGATCTTGGAGTCGATTTCTGTCCTTTCAACCGTTTTTGGCTGCTAGCGAAGGGGGGGACCATTGGCTTTTTTGGGCATTTTAGGCAAGGCGGTGACGCCCTTTTTCGATAACTTTTAGATTCTTATCTTCTTCTTTTATGTTCTTTCTCTCTCGTTTTCGAAGAACACCATTGTTGAAACTCGTTTTTCTCTTAAGCTTTTGTATTCGAATCCTGATCGTTTAATCTAGTTTTTCTTTCATGTTCATCGTTTCGTTTCATATGCTTTGCTTAATTTACTTTATGTGTAGTGAGTAGTTCCTTTGGGTTCGGGGTTGAGAGGATTAAGGGGTAGAAAAGGTTTCGATCTTGGGGTCTTTCTAAACGTTTTTAAAGGCTATCTCTTCTAAGGTATTGAAAGCTCAAAGCTTGAAGACTCTCACGCCAAGAGCTTCATGATCCGAGAGGTTCCTTACCTTGACAGGATCCAAGAGCCTCGGAAGATCACACCTTAGAGACTAGTTACCCCTTCCCAAAAGCCATGGAAGTTTGGGGGACTAGTTACCCCTTCCCAAGAGCCATTTACTTGAAATCTGTTTTCCTTGCCTTTCGACCTCTCTTTCCACCAAAAGCCATGGGTTTGGAGGAGAGGATGAAAGAGTGATCTATACAGAAAGCCACAGATAGATCTTGTTTTTTTTTCAAGGCTTAGAGATCCTCACCAAGTGTGTCGATCTAAAGTTTCAAACCCAAGGTCGAACCTTTGAAACCCCTAACCATGAATCTCGACCCTAACCCCTTTCTTTTAGCATCTTTACGTCTATTCTCATCATTCGCTTGTTATCTGATAGCATCCTGGTCATTAGCTTTACTGTTCTTACGATTTTAGACGAGATCGATTGTTACTGCTCGATCTAGTGGTCGATCCACTAGTCGAATTTTAATAATTCGAAGCTCTTTCCTTTGAATAATCTGTTTGTTTCTCGTGGTAGTTTCTTACTTTCTAGTATTTTTAAAATAGGTTTCACTCTGTTTAAGTTGCTGCATCTAGTTTTTAGATATTTTCTCATAAACTGTCTCATTTTGCTTAGATTTGCCTTAGTCCTTGCATTCTTTGTGCATTCTCTATCTCCTAGAAGTGGATTGACTCTCTCTTGCATGCTATACTACAACATTGCTTGCATAAGAGTTTGATAACCTCTCTGCATCATAAACCCGAGCTAAGAAAACGTTTATCACGGGGTATTACATATTGTCCTCTGGTGTTTCCTCCACCGATATGTCATCATCACTTTCTTCTTGATGATGTATTTGTAGGATGTTTGTACGGAGTGTGTGTGGTGATAACGATCATCTTGTTCAAGATCATGTTGATACAAGATTTTTTGTGAGATTCTTGTCTCAATCGCCCTTGTACTAGTCAGTTGTAGTATGGGTATTATGTCAATCCAATTGGGAAGAGTTGAAAACAGAAGAGTTGAGAGTAAAATCTCTAAGTCAAGCAAGCAGAGAAAAGGTTTTGTTGCCTAAGCAACAGTTCTAGCAACCTAAGTGAAACAAGCAGCAAAGAAAGTGAAAGCAAAAGAAAGCTAAGCAGTTTTAAATAAGAAAACAGAGCAAAACAGAGCAAATCCGAGATTCAAATAAGAGAAATGCAAGTTCCTAGATGTGGTTATTGACTTTGGGGAATTTCAGACATCAACTAAGGCTGTTTCAAACTATATTGATCAAGCAAGTAAGCAAGCAATGGTGATTCCTAGACATAGAGTTCACAATTAAGCTAGTTAGATCCAATCTCTTGGCAAATAACCCTTTGCTAAACATCTTAACAAGAACTAACTCTCATTAGTGCTAAAACATCAAGCAAGCAAGATTAAACAACTCTATTCAAGTCAAAATGCTCCTCAAACAGTCAATCTCTTGAGCCAAGGCCAGCAAATCCTCTATTAAACCAGATCAGCATTTCATGAAACACTTGGTGGGCATAAGAGAAAGCTAACAACTTAGACAAGTTTGATCAAGCCTAATCTAGCATGAATAACAGATTAATAGAGAGGAACCCATAAACAGAAGCACTTAACAAACCCTAATCAAGTCTTAAATTCCCCTAATCTACCACATCTAGAAACTCTAAAATAACTACACACTCATAATCATGTTAACACCAAATCACAAAAGGAGAAGATGCTAATCATGATTAAAAGAGAGATTAAAGAAAGATTAAAGCAAATACTTGATTATATTAAACAAAGTAAAGAAATTGTCTTGCAAACTTAAAGAAAATGCTCAAGAACAGTATTTTGACAAGACATATCGAAAATCTGGAAAAAGAGGCTATTTATAGCCTAGAGAAGAAAGCCCTAGAGTAATGGTAAAAGCGTAATTAAAAACAGGTTCGGGCTGGGTCTGTATCGGTCAGTTGCGTCGATCTTCAATGACCGAAATGGATCCCTATCAGTCTGGAGTGATCGACACATATGACCGAAATCCATCCGGTGTGTTTGTGTCGATCACACTTGACCGATAATGGTGATCGACACTACTCCGTATCGGTCACCCTTGACCGATACTCAGTGTGCTCTGACCGAAAACTTCTGCAGAGATCTTCTGCTGTGATCTTTCTTGTTCCCTTTTGCCCAGCTAGCATCCTGGATCATCCCCAAAGCTCCTCCAAGCTCCTTTTAGCTCCAAAGGCACCTAAAAACATCCAAAATACAAAAAAAATGCAAACTATACTCTAAATGCAACCTAAGTCTAAATGGAGAAGAAAATGGGACAAAAGCTAAGGGAAAACATGAAAAGAGGACCAAAATATGTACTAAATGCAGCCTTAAATGGTGTAAATATAAGGGATATCAACACCCCCACACTTACCTTTTGCTTTTCCTCAAGCAAATAAGAACAAATGGGAGAGTGAGGTTTGAAAGTGGGCATTCAGATTCTAAAAGTGCAAAGGTAAAGAGATGGTTTCAAATCTTAAGTGCCTAGTTGTAGGATGCAAACTTAATCAGCTATACTTTAAAGATCCTAGCTGTGCTCATCATGTTTCAAAATGATCTCAAATCTCAACTTAGGCAAATGCTCAAATCAATCAACTCTTTAACATTCAATTAAGTTCAGAACATGAATCATGCTTATGCAAATCAAGTGAAGACATTTGGTTGAAAAAGGGGTAAGGTTATGAGATAAGAATGATCTCATTCAAGCACAGAGTTTTAAAAACATAAAGGATCACTCAATGAAATGACTTCATCTTAGGCAAAATGCTAAAGGTAAAAGCACACTTATGCATGCAATTCAAAGCTCTCTTCTACCCTTATTTCCCAAAGATGAGTCATAAGCATTTCTAAACCCAAGAGTGAACCCTCTAAGTCTACCCTTTCCTAAACTCTACCCTTTAACCATCTTCATGGATGGGGAAACTTCTTCTTTTTGCTTGTGTGGTTGCTTATTTTTGGTTGGGACTTGCTCTTCTTTGTTGTGTCGGCACCTTCATCACCTTTGGTGGATTGCTTCTTGATCAGATTTTTCTTCTTTTGGACCCTTCTAAGAATTGTTGTTGCCGCCAATTCTTCTTTTTGAATTTAGAGCTTTTATTCCCTTTACTTAACCACAATACTAAACTTTTTCCCATTTTCTACCATTTCAGATCTTTTCGTTTTCTTTCAAAACATATAAACATGAAGTTCAAACCACTTACACTACCCTTTTAAACCCCAAAACTCCTATCCTAGAATCAAGCTCAAGATGCAAGCTGATATCTACAAGAGAGCTAATCATTGCCAGCCTTATTCCTAACATTTTTTGCCAAGACAAAATCGAAAATGCAATACAAATGCCTCACAGCTCTCACAATAGTGTTTATGCTCAAAAGGAGGTTTTGGTTAAGGGTGAGGATGTAACTGTCCCATAATTATGAGGATCAGCTATTTGGATCAACAAGAGTGGTAGAAAGGAGAAAGATGATCCAAATATGTATATGGTAGCCATGAATTCATTTTTCAATGCATAAGACATGATAATTAAAAGTCCAAATTAAAGTTCAAGTTGATAGAGCTGATTGTCAGAGAGCAAATGCTTTCAGAATGAGATGAGAAGACCAAATCTAGCAATCTAAGCATGGTTTAGCCTTAAATTCTAGCAATCATATAATGCATCAAACACCTAAGCACTTAAAAACAGAAATCATCTCTAAACACTAAGCACTTTACAAGGAAAATTTATCATAATGCCCTATGCAAATGCAATGCTACCTATATGCCAATTTTAGACTCAATCCTAGAAGAATGAAATGCAACTACATGCTTTTTTTTTGGTTTTCAAAAATACAAAAAAAAAAAATTAAAAATTTTTCGATTTTTTCTGTTTTTCTATGCCTTACATGTATTCATGATATCCATAAGACTCAAAGTGAAAGGAAAAATAAAAACTGAGAAAACAGAACACAAATTCAAACCCCAAATCTCTCCCCCACACTTAAATTACACAGTCCCTTGTGTAATGAAAGTAATGGAAGAGAGAAGCAACAAAATATATTACAGAAAAAAAAAGATGCAATGGTACAAAACAATGGAAAGGATGTGGTACCTAGTTCAGTGGTAGGAGTTGTGGGAGGATTGATGAGGGAACCAAAGGAATAAAAAGTATGGGGGATAAAAACAAAAGTGTCCAGTAGCTAAGAAATAGGTCAGAAGGAATCCCATTTAAAAATTCAAACTCCTTTGGCTCCAAACCAAAGGAGGTAAAAAATTTTGAAAGTTGAGATACTTACCTCGGATGGAATATCGGTCACTCATGACCGATACTACTGAACGAAATGGCAATTTTGGTCATGAATGATCGATATTGGAGACTGATGTGCTTCCTGGGATTAGTATCGGTCATCATTGATCGACACACTTGACCGAAATACATCCGGTGTGATTGTGTCGGTCTTGAGTGATCGATACTAGTGACCGATATGATTCCAAGAATATCACCGATCACCAGTGATCGACACACTGGACCAAAAATCATACGGTGTGTTTATGTCGATCAAGTCTGGTCGATATGAATGACCGAAATTTTGTCCTGCTTTGACCGATATGTTGACTGGTGTAGACTGGCTCCACTGATATCGATCAAACATGATCGATACTGATGACCGATATCAGCCAGAATACACCTGTTCTTTCTCCCTTTCAGACTTTCTTAAACCCCAGTTCGAAATCCTGTTTCTATACACTAAAGCAAAGCATAAAAGATAAACTAGAAAGCATAATATATGCAAAAGGATACCATGGGACTACCTCCCAATTGTGCTTGTTTAAAGTCACTAAGCTTGACTTTGATTACTTCTTTAGTTGAGGTGAGGAGAAGGAGTCTTGGAACTCCTTGGTGTCATCATGCTTCTCTTGACCTTGGTGGTGACTCCATTCACCTTGATCTTGGCAAAAGGTGTAGTATTCCCCTCTTGCTGAAGCTTGAAGCAAAACTCTCCCTTCTTAGAGACACTTGGTTTCAAAACCACTTCTCCCTTGCTAGTAACCAGCTTAACATCATTCAGATTCTTGTAACCAACCACTTCAAGGACCTCCATTTCAGTGGTGTCTTCAAACAACTTAACCAAGCAGCAGCCATCAAAACTCTCTCCTTGGTAGCCTTCAAACTCTGGCCAGTTCTTTCCAAGCTGCTTCAGCTTCTTTGATCTCCATTGAGAAGGCTTGCTCATTCTCCAGCTTATTCCCCTTGGAGTCAAACCTTAGAACTTTTTTCTTGGCCAGCTTCAGCTCAATAGTGCATTCCTTAGCATCAAACACTGCTCCAGCTGAGGCTAAGAAAGGCCTTCCTAAAATGATAGCATTCTTTATATGCCCTTCCACATCAAGCACCAGGAAATCAGTGGGAATGGTTACTCCTTCTATCATCATTGGCACATCCTTGAGATTCCCAAGTGGTTTCTTCACTGTCCCATCAGCTATAGTAAGGGATACATTACTCTCCTGAAGTTAAGTGTAGCCAAGAGCTTTAGCAGTAGAGGATGGGAGAAGATTGATGCTTGCTCATAAATCACAGAGGTAATTCTTGAAAGTCCTCCCCTTTAGCTCACCTGGGAGAGTGAAGCAGCCTGGATCTCCAAGTTTTTTGACATTGAGTTCCTTAACTTCTGCTGATCCAGTCTTATCTCTGAGCTTCTCAAGCTCTTCTTGGCCATTTAAACCCCTCATCTCCATCTGAGCAGCATAGAGGGTTTCATATTTCTGAACTAGCTGTTCCTTGAACCTGGCTGGAAAAGGGATGGTTGGCTGATAGACAGGAAGGTCAGCAGCTTGAGTTACCTTCTTGGCATCAGAGGCTTCAACAAAGTCTTCCCCTGTAGCATCAACAACTTCATGTGGCACCCACCACTCTTCTTCTTCCTTGATGGTTCCTTCTTCAAGAGAGTTCTCCTCAGTGACATAAGCTTCAATAAGCTCCTCCCCCCACTCTGAATGTCAATGTCCTCATTGATTAAGGAAAGGGAAGTCATTCTTCTTCTTCAAGAGGAGTAAAGGCAACTGCAGACTCAACAGCTTGGCAATACTCAAAGGGGGCCTCTAAGGTCTGTATCCTTGAATCCAAATCATCAAACTTGGTGTTGAGCTCAGCAAACTTGGTGTTGAGCTCAGCAAGAACAGAGTCTAATTTATTATGCAACTCAGCAAATCCCTGGTTCATCTCCAATGTTGCAAGGAGTTGTAAGTTGAGGAATTCAGTGAGTATACTCTTGATATCAGCTGCAGTAGAAGTAGAAGCATTGAGCTGAGCTAGAGGGAGAGCAGGCGTATGTTCAAACTGTGGGTGGGTATTGTAGCTGGCTGCATAGTAGTTCATAGGCAGAAGCTCTTGGTAGAAGTTGTTGCACTTTGGAGTTTCAAAACAGAGCATCTTCTCCACTTGTAGAGAGGTACCTAAAATGAAAATGCTTGAAAAGGAGTGAGTAACCACATAAAACTAAAAACTTGATCTTAAAGATTCTACAAACTCTAATGATTCAAACAGAATTCCCAAATGGCAACGGCTAGATTCTTGTCTCAATCACCTTTGTACTAGTCAGTTGTAGTATGGGTTTTATGTCAATCCAATTGGGAAGAGTTGAAAACAGAAGAGTTGAGAGTAAAATCTCTAAGTCAAGCAAGCAGAGAAAAGGTTTTGTTGCCTAAGCAACAGTTCTAGCAACTTAAGTGAAACAAGCAGCAAAGAAAGTGAAAGCAAAAGCAACCTAAGCAGTTTTAAATAAGAAAAACAGAGTAAAACAGAGCAAAACAGAGCAAATCCGAGATTCAAATAAGAGAAAGGCAAGTTCCTAGATGTGGTTATTGACTTTGGAGAATTTCAGACATCAACTAAGGCTGTTTCAAACTACATTGATCAAGCAAGTAAGCAAGCAAGTAAGCAAGCAATGGTGATTCCTAGACATAGAGTTCACAATTAAGCTAGTTAGATCCAATCTCTTGGCAAATAACCCTTTGCTAAACATCTTAACAAGAACTAACCCTCATTAGTCCTAAAACATCAAGAAAGCAAGAGTAAACAACTCTATTCAAGTCAAAATGCTCCTCAAACAGTCAATCTCTTGAGCCAAGGCCAGCAAAACCTCTATTAACCAAGATCAACATTTCATCAAACACTTGGTGGGCATAAGAGAAAGCTAACAACTTAGACAAGTTTGATCAAGACTAATCTAGCATGAATAACAGATTAATAGAGAGGAACCCATAAACTGAAGCACTTAACAAGCCCTAATCAAGTCTTAAATCTCCCTAATCTACCACTTCTAGAAACCCTAAAATAACTACTCACTCATAATCATGTTTAACACCAAATCACAAAGGGAGAGGATGCTAATCATGATTAAAAGAGAAATTAAAGAAAGATTAAAGCAAATACTTGATTATATTAAACAAAACAAAGAAATTGTCATGCAAACTTAAAGACAATGCTCAAGAACATTATTTTAACAAGACATGTTCAAAATCTGGAAAAAGGCTATTTATAGCCTAGAGAAGAATGCCCTAGAGTAATGGCAAAAGCGTAATTAAAAACAGGTTCAGGCTGGGTCAGTATCGGTCAGTTGCGTCGGTCTTCAGTGACCGAAATGGATCCCTATCGGTCTGGAGTGATCGACACATATGACCGAAATCCATCCGGTGTGTTTGTGTCGATCACACTTGACCGATACTGGTGATCAATACTGCTCTGTATCGGTCACTCTTGACCGATACTCACTGTGCTCTGACCGAAAACTTCTGCAGAGATCTTCTACTGTGATCCTTTTTGCTCCCTTTTTCCCAGCTAGCATCCTGGATCATCCCCAAAGCTCCTTTTAGCTCCAAATGCACCTTAAAACATCCAAAATGCAAAGAAAATGCAAACTATACTCTAAATGCAACCTAAGTCTAAAAGGAGAAGAAAATAGGACAAAAGCTAAGGGAAAACATGCAAAAAAAGACTAAAATATGTACTAAATGTAGCCCTAAATGGTGTAAATACAAGGGATATCACATGTTCACCAAAAATTAATCGAGTAGTTCTTTAAATAGAAGAGCTTTGCTTTGTAGCACTCGTACAAATTTTCCATTTTTTCCAAATTCCTAAAAAGATATTAAAATATTGTTAATAAAATTCAGTGTGTAATACTAATATTATATGGTAATATTTTTAGCACTCACCGCAATTCGATCGCTCCACCAATATTCGGACATCTCTAACCTTCCAGTTAGAAGATTAACCATAACACCAGCACGACTGGTTAATATAGTGTTATACTGCCGCAGGTTACGCATATAGTCAATTCTGCTTTTTATTTATGGCTCTCATTTGACTAAAATGCATGTTGTTTTATAAAAAAAAATTCTTCCACTCATATCTTTTCAAGATTATCAGGTAATCTAATCATATACCTTTTTGCTTTTAGCTCGTCATTCACAAGTTCGAGCAAAATATTTTAATTTTTTGGACTACAAACAGATTATATTAATTTTGCACACAAAAAAAGAAAAAAAAAACAGAGTGTATTAATTAAAAATATACAAACTAAGTAAGTATATATATCACTACAATTTTTAATGTTTTAATATTTAAGTTTATTGATATATAAAAGCCGTTTTTACCAGCTTTAACTAATATATATTTTTATTAATTAAAATCAAAAACGAAAATTAAATATATTAGAGATATCTAATTAGATAAACATTAAGATTTTCTCTAAATTTTATATTTATATAAATCTTTTAATTAGAAAATTTTTATTCAGATAAAATTTAATATTTGTAAATTATCTTTACAAATTTAAAAGTAGTTTTAGTAGAATAATCTATAGATAAGTATATAATAAAAAACAAATCTTTGGATTTTTTTCCTGTCAAAAATATATTTTAGTAGAATATTCTATTGTGCATTTGAATCATTTATTTAGCTTTTGTTGTAGGAAAACTTTACGTATTGCATCAGTTAAACAACTTTAATATATGACACAAGTAAGTGATGTTCTAAAAAAAGGTATATTTTAAATTATGTTATATTTTTAAAATAGAACATTAAATTTTAAAATATTTTTTAATCATTTATATTCTGTAATTTGTTTTTTTCAATGATTGAAATGTATTTTAGAATGCTTTATACCAAAATAATAAAAGAAGATTTAACCAGATGTATTTATCGATTTAAAAATTAGTTTATTACTATTTT
Organism: Thlaspi arvense; assembly: GCA_911865555.2. Taxonomy (NCBI): domain Eukaryota; kingdom Viridiplantae; phylum Streptophyta; class Magnoliopsida; order Brassicales; family Brassicaceae; genus Thlaspi; species Thlaspi arvense. Next base: position 28,636,706 of record OU466860.2, read on the forward strand.
ATAATATTTTTATCAATTAATAATTTTACATATTAATAAAACATTATGGTCTAAACAGTCGATATATGAGTTTTTTCGTTAAATTATGATTTGGTATTTTTAGAATCAAATCCCAAAAAGGAAATAAATTACCTTTTCACAATATCGATACATATATTTCACTATGGATACATATATTTGTAATTCATTGTTGTGCCAGAATATCATTTAATAGAAATAAGTAATAAATAGCTATGAGTTCAGAGAATAGATCTTTATTACGACTCAAAGGCTAAAAGATTATAAAATGGTAAAACTGTCAAGCCTTGCCGAAGCCTTGCCGAAGTAACTTAAGAATTTTAAGAATAATAAACTGGAAAGTTTGAAACTTTTATGTTTTGCTCTTTTGCTTTCTATGGATTTTTGATAGGTCTTTATGATGTCCAAAGTCCTCTATTTATAACGCTTAGGAAGTTGTTGCACCGAATTCTCTTTCCTTTATCTTTTAGGAATATTTCTCATATTTCAAATATAGAAATTTCTTTTTTTTCCTCATTTAGTGGAGACTTTCCATTATCTTCAAGTGTTTTTCTTTTACTCGAGGAGATTTATACAACTTAAACCGTTTTGATGGGCTTGATTTATTATAGGAAAAGCTTTAGGAGAAATATGATCATTTCCTCTCTAATAATAAGTCCTCCTCCTAGTTCGTCGACATGACTGCAAATCAGCTCGGCAAACTTCATGAATTAAACATGGCAAATCACATAATAAGTATCTGCTTGTCAAGGATAAATTTTTCTTTAAACTCGGCGTGTATTAATTATGTGAGACTTCGGCAGGATGGGTCGAATTGCTCCGTTTTATTAAACTTTGTTAATGGGTCTTAACTTTAGTTCGTTGGCCCAGATTATATTAGGATTTTCAAAGTTGGGAAACTCAAAGGTCCTTGGGTGCGAGAAATGAGGGATTTTTACACGCGTCCTGTAAGGAACCTGTTCATATTCCCATCAGATTTTCTTTTGAAGTCTTTATCTCTTCGTCTTCTTCATTCAAGATAAAAATCTTCTATCTTCTCTCCTGAAGAGATGATCAGCTACTCCATTCTCAACCCCTTCTTGTCTTTCATCTCAATGTCAAATTCTTGGAGAAGCAGAATCCATCTCAACAACCTTGGCTTTCCTTTTTCCGCGCCAAGTACTTCAGTGAAGAATGATCTGTATGGACCACGACCTTGGAGCCTACAAGGTACTGGCAAAATTTCTCAAAGGAAAATATCACTACCAATGATAGGGGTCTAGTTTTACCCAATGTAAAGTACTACTGCAAGTGCACATCAATGTAGTTGTAGCACAAATGGTTATCGAATCCCAAGAGAGTAAGCTACTACACTAGAAATTTTAGATTCATATTATGCTAAGTGGTAATGAATGAATGAAAAGCGAAATAACTAAGTAAATAAAAGCAGGCGATTTCTGTTGATTATTTCTAAAGTTCAGAAAGCTAAAAACGATAGGTCAGGATAATTCGCAGGTTGAATCTGAGAATGTAGGATGCATGCAATCAAGAAATAATTAAAACCATGTAGAACTCGAAACACTAATTTATAACTAATCAATTCTCATTGCAGAAGTTATATGCCTAAATTCTAGAATTTCAAATCCTTTTGCAAATTCTAACAATACAAACAAGCAGTAATGATCAGGTTCGATTGTTCATAAAATTCCTAAATCAAAATCTCTTTGCAGATAGTAATTTTTCTCATCAAAAACTAGTTCATGTGATTAACAATGTTCTCACATCTACTATATAACCTAAGGTGCGATTTATAGATGACCAGTCCTAAAATCGGATTGTATGCAAGTCTATATGAAGAACCAATGGATTTTCCTAACAATTTAGCAATTTTAAAACTCTTATCATCCTAACCTAACTGGTAGATTACTCAGACATGGATATGAATTCACAAAACATAACTGAATAGTATTGCATAAAATAGATAAAAGTAGAGATACAAGGGTTCGGAATCTTCTCTAAAAGAGTACATGATTTGCTCCCTCAATGCTCTGAAATCAATCTCTCTCAAAAACTCTCTAGAACATCAGATATAAGCCAAAGAATGGCTGACAAACCTAATTTACAGGCTAAAACGTGAATGGGACTGTTTTGTAAATAGTAGAACTTATGGGCCAAAATTATAATTCTTCCTTCTATCTTTTAATAAACCACGCGACTCTTCCTCAGATGTGGGTGATGAGCATCACCAGACATAGGGTGATGATAGTCACCAGTTAAATATCATGTCTTCATGTTGCTTTGCTCGGGAAGAACTCTTGCTTTGATCCAAAATATCCAATTATACTCCAAGTATGCAGTAACCTGTAAAGACTCTACTTGGACTCTAAAAAGGCCAAAAAGACTCAATAAAAGGACTTATATCATGGTTAAAAACCATGATATATCAACTTCTCCGGACTTATCTTTTACTTGCCCTCGAGCAAACATAAGACTAAGAACAGAGTTAAGGTTTGAAAACGCGGGAACTCACCTTTTCATAGATCATTGTTTTGACTGTTCATCCTATAATCCACACACTGCATTTCTTAAACCAAATCAGACCACCATGTATTTCTCCTTCGACATTCACAGCGTCTCAAATTCAACTCCTATATTCACAGCATTGTCCAATAACTATCCTTGCTAAACCTCATTAGCAGTCTAAATATTCAATGACCATGAATGATACTCACAGGCTGATTCTGCACTCCTTCTTAAAAGCGTTCAACGCCTTTTCCGTCGAGATCGTGGGAAGAACTACAAATGTTATCCGCAACGGGTATAACCTTCTTACCCTTGGGATCTTTCTTTTCCTTTTTTGCATGCTTAGATAGGGGATCATTCCAGAGGTCGATGACATCATTCTCTTCCTCTGCGATACCGGGCTATCGAACGCTTGTGATTCCCTGATTTCCTCAGGAAACTCATCAGTCTCATCCATAACATTTTCCGGGTTAGATCTTTCCAATCCAATCTCAGACTGCAAGACATTGAATATACACCAAGCTTGAGATGCCTCAACTTCATCAAGACAAACCGTATAATGTTGAGCCTTATCAAAACAAACTGTGGTTGCCCTATTGTTCAGAATTTTTACTTCATGGTGGAATCTAGAGATACCGCATTATTATCAGCAGACGGAGAGACCGCTTTATCTCTCATTATAAGAACGTCCGACCTCCTTCAAAATATAGGTCGCATCTTTCAAGATTCGTGTGAATTAGGAAATGTATAAGAATCAATACTTCTAAGATGTACCGATCTTAATTCATGCCGAACTGACTTTTTCTTTAGTTCCTCAGCCTCAATTATGTACACTCGCCAAACTGTGGAAGGGGTGTAATGACCCTGATAAGTGATGAGAACGTCTGGTCGCGGCCAAAGTAGGACAGTCAGCGACCTGTTATGGAAAGATTTATCTTGTGGCTGTTTTGTCCTTATAGATTCAAAGCGTTATTTTTTTTATAGATTAGCGGATAAGTATGAACCTGGTCTAGGAGCTATTTTGTGTTTATATATTAAAGGATAAGCACGAAGCTGGTCAAGGAGCTATTATGTCTTTATAGATTAGTGGATAGGATCAAGAGTCGATAGGATAGGATAGGGCCAATAGTGGATAGGATAGTATAGGATCAAAGATGGATAGGATTGATGATTGGACCTATGTGTTAGGTAGCTAAGTTAACCCCTATAAATACCCCATCCCATTGCCATTTAGAACTCACACCCAAAAGAACTAGAGAAAGAAAGAAAGTGTCGAGAGAAAAGACGTTCAGGTAGAGCTTTAGGAGAACTGGAGGTAGGAGGCAAAGCTAGGATCCATCTGTAATAGTGAAGTTTAGTCTATAAACCATTCAGCCGAAAGCACTATGAGTTGTGGTGATGTGTGATTATTTGCTAGGATTCGTTTGCTAGATTGTGTGATGTTTATGCTATTTACTTGTTTTATTAATGTTCAATTGTGTGCTAGGATTCACTTGCTAGTTTTTGGTTAAGTTATTCATTTGCATTTGAGCTTCTATGACTAACTAGCTAAATTTTGTGATGATTGGTGATGAGTTGTGATGGCAGTTTGATCCTACCTTGTTACCCAATGTTTAGCCAATGGATCGACTAAGTGGGAAGACTCAGAGAGACAGGATTGCAGCCTAGTGCTTACTTTTATCCGACGGGATAGTCAGGTGTTGGCCGTAGATAGTCGGAGCCTGTTGAGTCTGCGCGGTCGAAAAACGGGACTCGGATTGGTGAAGATCTATCTCATGTGCCTTTATGGCTATGAGATAGCTGTTCACGAGAGGGACAGACGCTAGGCCTTTGGTGATGGTGTGGTGATGACTTGATTGTTTTTACTAACGTTAACTTTGTGTGAATGCATGTTGTGTGTTATTTTGGGTTTTGGGTAGGAAATTATTATATCTGTTAGGGGAACTATAACTCAGTGAGCGATTAGCGCTTACCCCTCACTTTCTTTTGCAGGAAACCAATAGACAGTAAACCTTGTAGCGGAAAGTAAGGAACGTTAGGCCGTCAGTGTAGGTTTCTGTTGCCTTTGTAAAATAAACATTTGATGCATGTTGTATAATTTCTTGGGTGTAGGGCTAAAGCGTGAAAGTTTGTTAAATGTTTTGTGATATATATGAATTAAAAAAGTGTTTTTTTATAATTAACGAGTTTCAGCTGATAATAGTCTTGTCCGGGCTAACACAATTCTTGGCTTAGGTACGAGTTGGCAAGCCTTAGGCTTTAGCTGAGAGGGATCAGATTTTGTGTAAGGACCGGCCGCGAACTTGGATTTGTTCTAAGGTCTTGGCTGGACCGTCTGTCATGTTCGATATTGTAGCATCTTCGCTTTGGTCCGGGTGGGATGCTTGGTCGTGCACGTTCTTGTTTTATTATTACACGGCCGATCAGCTCAAATCCGGCCTAGATCGCGTCAGGGGTGTTATAAGGGTACTTATTGTTACAGATGGGTCTAGCACCCGTCTTTAAACCCCTTCATTTATTTAAATCGGCTCATTAAAAAGACCCCATAACTCACTCGCTGATTAGGTCGGCGCATTAAAAAAAAAAATATTCAGAGATAGATCTGATCCCAGAAAATAATGGTTATAGAATATTTCCTATCTCTAAAAAGGAAGGAGAAATGCTTTGCACCGACCCAGGGTGAGTATAAAAGGAGTTCTAAGCAACCTTCAAAAGCATCGAGATTTTCATTCTCGCAACCTAGAGCAAACTTTTCTTACGGCTTATAAGCCTTAGATCTTAAATCTCTTTTATTAATTAGGTCGGCGTTCTTATTATAACGACCAAATCCACCATGTAACCTCTCGAGCTCTGGCTTTGATTAATTGAGACTAACTCTGTAGAACCCACAAACTCCATATGATTTTCATAAGTGTTATTGAGTTTTTGCAAGGTCTTCGGGAATTCAGTGACGTCGGTGAATCCTGCAAAAGTAACATTGTGAGGGTTATCAAAGAAGTGAAGTGGAAAATGTTGAGTTTATTTAAGTGAACCCTAGAGAATATACAAAGTGCAATACAAGTAAAGAGATATATACGATGAGAATAATATATGATTCTAATTACAATACTTTTCCCCAAGATGCATCATGAAGATAACAAATGCACAGCTTGGAAAGCGAATGCAGTAGTTGAGCTCTTCTAAGAGCTTTAGTTAAGGTATCAGCCAGCTGCTTGGAAATTCGAATATGCATAGTTGAAATCTAACCGTCTGTAATAGCCTTACGAGTGGTGTGACAATCAAATTCAACATGTTTGGCTAGTTTATAAAAAACAAAACAGGACTTGCTGCAAGTAGTAACGCAGATTGATTATCACGATGAAGAGGGATGGGGTGATCTTGAGGTAGGCCAAAAAATCTGAGAAGTTCTCGAACTTACTTAATTTTGCAAACAGTATCATCTAAAGCACGATATTCACCATCAGCAGAAGTACGGGAGACGACGCAATGCTTAATAGTTTGCCAAGATATTGGAGAACCACCAAGAAGCATGACATAGCCGGTAAGCAAAGGTCGTGTAATAGGACATGAAGCCCAATCTGCATCTGAGAATGCTTCAAGAGTAAGAGCAGAATTAGAGCAAAACTAGATACCTTGACCCGAAGCTCCTTTCAGAAACCACACTACTTGTAATGCAGCCTCCCATTGCAATTAACGAGAGGCTTGCATAGATTGGGACAAAATATGAACTCTATAAGCAAGATCAGGACGTGTGGTGGTGAGATAAGTTATCCATCCAGCCACACGACGATAATGATCTGTTTCCAGTAAATATAAATCTTTAGCAGATGCCAAGCGATAGTTCTGTTAAATAGGAACTACAGACGGACGACAGCCAATTAGACCAGGTTCTGTTATGATATGAAAACCATATTTTCGCTGGGATACAAAGATACCATCAAGATTCCGAGCAATCTCTAAACCAAGAAACTATCAAAGATGTCCCAAATATTTCATTTTAAAAACACATGATCAAATACTTTTTGAATCTAGTAATAGCATTGGGATCACTTCTGGGAAGAGCCAAATCATAAAAATACACTAATGCATAGAGATGGCTATCGCCATCAATCAACAGAAAGAGCGTCATGTCTGAAGACTGTCAAAAACCGTATCATAAGAGAGCAGTGCAAAACGTGGCAAACCAACATCATGAATCCTTTTTAAGCCCATACAAAGATTTATGAAATTTAATAACATTGTTTGGGAAGCCTTCAGCAAAACCCGATGGAAGCTTCATTATAAAGCTTTTTTCTAATGTCCCAAAGTGGAAAGCCTTATGAACATCCATTTGATAAAATTCAAAATTGCAAGCAACTACAATGCAAAGAAAAGTGAGAACCATCGTCAAAATAGAAGCCGGTGAAAATGTTTCCTGGTAATTGAGACCTTCTTCTTTTCGATTACCAATAGCAGCCAAACAAGCTTTATACCACTCAATAGTACCATCAGAATTATGCTTAAGATTTTAGATCCATTTATACCCACTAGCTTTCTTTCCAGGAGGAAGATCATATGGCAACCAATCTGCATTATCCTCAAGTGTTCTGCCTATGTCATGGAAGATGATATAATATTTGAGTCATACTAAATATTATGGTTCACAAGGTTGTCAAACACATTAAGCCTCCATGAAAAATATGAATCAAGTCGTGATGGAGTGGGGAATAGGCTGATTGACTCGCTCAATTGGAGGGGTTGCTTGACTAGATCAGTCCTTCGAGAATACACACTTGAAAGAAAAGAACAAAATAGTTTAACTAATTCTAGATTGAAAGGTGATTTACAATGAAATAATGGCTGAGATTATATAGGTTCTCAGTACAACGGTCGCTACTATAAACTATAAGGGAATTTATCAACTTAATGCAAAAACTAGTCGTTGCTGGTTTAATGAAAGAACCAGCAAAAATTAGGTAACATGAGTTGTGCTTAAATCTTGAGAACTTTGGCGTGAATGTATGATGTCTTGGGACTTCTAGGTTCATTGAATAGAAACTCAAATCGAAGCCATGTGTTGATAGTCTCTGGCATGCGTCTTGCTTGTCAACTGGTAACAAAGGAAGAAGCCGTTGGGAAATGAATGCTCCAAGTGTGAACACATCTAAATTAGGAAAGTAGAAATGAGCAAGGATTCGGCTAATCCTCTGGATGCGGGAGCATGGTAAGAATTCTTGATAGCTTCTAAATGTTTAACAAACTCTCCTGGTCGCCAAAGTCTGGTAAGCAAGTGATTAATTCTGAGAGCTGCTAAATATGGAAGGCTGAGAATCATCTGGTTAGGAAGATGAATAACTTTTAAACCATGATGTCTTTTGACATGAATTTAATTCTCTGCGTGCCTATGATGACTTGAGAATCTAAAACAGTCGGTTTTGTTGCTTGATTCATCCAGGTTTGTGTGGAATGTTTTGATTAGTAGTCATATGTCCATTAAAGATCTGCCAAATTCTATCTTCAATACCTTCTTCATATGGGCTTCTTTTTAGCTGATTATTCCTCATGGTGAAATCTAGGTGAGTTGAATATTCTTTCCAAGTTTTCGTTAAGTTTGAATGTTTGGTTTTGGCTTCCATTTGAGTTGGACTTAGCTCGCATGTCTCCTTAGTTTTTCTCAGCTTCATGCTCTCCTCCTCATGACTTCTGATTCCGTGATTTATGGTTGATGATGACTTGATGTAGATTCTTTAGCTTTGGTAATGACATCCAAATAAACACAATAGCCTTCTGAAAAATGAAGAAAATATACAAGATTAGCAATAGGATAAAAAAAACCGGTAAGAGGAGACGAAGGCGGAGAGGAGTGTGATGGTTTTTCAATGTTCTTCACAACATAAGTTTTATATGGAGCAAGTAAGACTGATTTTGTTTTCGCTCTCTTCCTGCAACCTAACACTTCAAATGATTGAAAAACTATAGAAGAATCCACATTCTCATTAGTATTTGCAGAGCATGTATAACACACACAATGTGATGTGTTAGACACAACATCAATTGTATCTGGAGAATCTCTGTCACTCACATCCTGCAATGTATCAGACACGCCATCAGGTGTATCCAGAGAACCTGTGTTATGCACCTCTTGTGATGTGTTAGACACGACATTGACTGTATCTAGAGAATATATGTCATACATCTCCTACGATGTTTTAGACACAACATTAATTGTTTCCTAAAACCTCCCCTTTGCTTCAGAATTATCTTCATTGAGTAAATCTGGAATGGGACAAACTGAGTTATCTCCAATAATAACAATCGGAAAAAATGAATTACCCAGCAAAGAGAGAGAATATTCCATCTCAGACACAAAATTTTTTTTTTACTGAAGACGACATTGCAGGAAACAAAATATATTCTTGATCTTAATCATATGCTCTCCATCTCTTCTGAACAAGAGAATAACCCGGAAATACAAAATAAGTTGCACGCCCATCAAACTTATCATGCTTTCTAATTCCTTTATGTGCATTACATAGACACCCAAATATATGACTACTTTCATTCACTGGTTTCTTACCAAATAACATCTCATATGGTGTGTTCCCATCTAACACCGAAGAAAACATGTGATTGATGAGATGTGCCACAGTAAGCACACAATCGCCTCATAATTGTATTAGTAAAAATGTGTTAAACCTTAAGCAACTAGCAACATTCAAAATATTTTGATGCTTTCTCTCGACACAACCATTTTGTTGAAGAGTCCCAACACAAGACATTTGATGTTGAATCTTTTAAGAAGCAAAAAACGATCTGAGGCATATGAATTCTGTCCCATTATCACTTCGAACCCCACAAACCTTCTAAACAAACTGTCGCTCAGCCATATAACAGAAGTTTGAAAGAGAATAGCCACTTCGCTCTTAGCATGCATCAAATACACCCAAACAGCTCTGGGATATTCAGCCACACTTAGTAAAAAAATAAACTGATCCACATGTTGCTTATGTTTGATACGGCTTCAAAAATCACAATGAATAAGAAAGAAAACTTATGTTGCTTTATTAGTAATTTCCGGGGAAAAAACTAATGTTTCGCAAAGACACAAATGTCACATAGAACTTGTGAAGCCAACAACACCAAATAAATGGAAAGCACATATTGCAACGAATGACCTAGACGATGATGCTCAAGTCCTAGAGAATTTACATCACCTACAATATAAGATCAAATGTTTGATCTTATAAAAGCGGTACTATCAAGTAGCTAGCCACACGGCACTCTCTACATAGATCAAGTAGGTGATAAATGATATGATGGGGTGGTGATCAAGTAACTGGCCTCACGGCTCTCTTTACTTAATCAAATGAATGATGACAAACAATGGATCGAGTTGACACCCACACGACTGATGTTAAAACTGTGATAAGTCAAAGTGAACTCATGTAACCACACAATACTCAAGAACTCGGCGGTGGCTCTCTTTTAGAAAAAGTGCTCTTTTTATTGATAATAGGTAAAAAATTTAACTACAATATCGCATGTGGGACTTTATTAATAGTCTTTCGACCTTGACCTTCTAGGATCTAAAAGAAATAAATGCAAAGACCAAAAATACAAAAGAAAATAACAAAGAAAGATTACAAAGTTTATTCTAAAGGTCTTAGAAAGAAACTAAGAATAAAGTCTTGCAAAACAAAAAGGAAAACACTTTACTGTTGCCTCTTGATTATGTTCTAGCCAAATATGGTAAGTAATGTTCAGCATGCTTTCTTTTAAACTTGGTCATTTTGAAGTGGGGTGATGATCAGCAGATTTTGGTCGAGGTAGTCTTTGAGAAGGGGCCACTCATCTAAGTTGAGCTCCATCTTGAGCTTAGCTGAGCTTTGAATGTCTTGAATATCTTCTATGTGCTGGTCTGTTTGATCGTTATGCCCATCGGTCATTCATACCGTAATGCTCTCGTCCGTGGTACATGGCTGGTATGTTATGTTGTCGACCGCGGTACAGGGGTGATACGTAATGTTGTCGTCCCGTCCCGTCCCGTCATGTCTTCATCCTGTCCCGTAATGCATTCTTCTTTTAAAACAAGCAGTTTAAGGAGAGTGTTGATATCGTCTATTTGCTTAAGGTTCAGGAGGATCTCCACGGCCTTGTTAAATTCTCCTCTTATTGTTCTCATGCCGGATCTAGTCTTTGGTGGCTCGTAAATGATGGGTACTTTAAGCTTGACCGGGTTGAGGTACTCATCAGTCCCTCCCTCTTGAAGAGGTTCCGACCTCATAACCGTATCTTCTGCATCAAACGGAGCTAAATCAGTGACATTAAAACTAGGAGAAATGTTCATCTCACCTGGAAGTTCAAAGTGGTATGCGTTGTTGTTGATCCGTTCAGGAATTTTGAAGGGTCTGTCTCCTCTTGGTGACAGCTTGCTCTTCCTTTGGTTTGGGAACCTCTCCGGCTTCATATGCAACCAAAACCATTCGCCAGGTTCGAATATGACCACCTTGTGGTTCTTGTCAACGTTTTTCTCTGTTTGTAATGTCTTCTTCTCCACGTTCTCCTTAGCTTTCTGGTGAAGTTTCTTGATCAGCTCTGCTTTGATTAACCCGTCTTGGCTGGCTTGTTCTGTTGGCGGTAGTAGTGTAAGATCTAACGGTGTAGTTGGATTAAACCCATAAACAATCTCAAAAGGTGAAAGTTTAGTAGTGATAACAGGTTTCTTATATGGATGCAAGCAGGAGGTTATCAAAACTCAAGCAACACACAGTCGTAGTATTGCAAGAGGTATCAATCCATTCCTAGGGAGCAGGAAGAGCAATGAGAATGCAAGTATCTAGTGAATCTAAGCAAATATGAAAAATGATTGGTAAATTCAAGGAAAACTAAGTGCAGCGATCTAATGCAATGCAAAAAAATTTTCAAATCCCTAGAAGAGGGTTAACTACCACTAGGAACAAGCAAAAGATGAAAAATGCAAAGCTACTAAAAGCTAAAAACCGACCAGTGAATTGACCATAGGATCGAGCAGAATGGATCGATCTAACAAGCAACTTAAACAGAACGACTTCTAATGATCAAGAATGCGACTTTATGACAAGCAAATGATTAACAGAGGTTTAAGAATACTAGAGAGAGAGGGTTTACGGTCGAGGGTCATATCAAAGGGTATCAAAGATTCCAGCCTTGGTTTGAAAACATTTAGATCTACTCTTATAAGAGGTTTCTCTAAGCCTTGAAAACAAAACAAGAACCATCCATGGCGTGTGGTATGGTTCACTTCCTCAATCTCTTCTCCAAACCCATGGCGTTTGGTGAAAAAGAGATCGAAGAGCAAGGAGAATAGATTTCAAACAATGACCTAACTAATCCCCTAAACAACCATGGCGTATGGGAAAGAAAGGATTAGCCTCTATGATCTGGTTTTCCAGGACATCTGAATCCTGTCAAGGTAAGACAACCTTTAGACATTTTCCAAGGCTCTCTAGGCTTTGAGTTCCCAAGATCCTAGAAGAGAAGGTATGAAGAATAAGAAAACACAAAGCTTTGAACCATTTCAACCTTTTTGAATCGCCTCAACCCCAAAAACACGAAAAGACTACTCACTAGACATGTTTAAGATCAAATCAAAAGCGATAAACGATAAGCTAAGCATGATTAACAAACGATTAAAGAAAAACTTGCTTAATATTAAAAGATTCAAAGGTTCAAAAATAGAAAAAGCTTAAGGTATTGCAACAATGGCGAATCACCTAACTTAGAGAGAAAACAGAAAAGACAGAATGAAGATACTAAAAGCGAATGGCTGCTTTTGCCAAAAATGGCAAAACCGTTAGCTGGTCCCCCCCTTGCTAGCCGAAAAAGACAGCTGGACAGATAAGGTTTGTCTGGGATCGGGCTGGAAGCTCGATCTGGCTCTCGATCTTTGTCTTGGATCGGATGGCTTTGGTCGATCTCTGAGTCGATCTTGTGTTGATCGGGTTGGAAGCTCGATCTGGTTCTCGATCTGCATGGCGTCATTCACGTCCGTGTCGATCCTTGGTGTCGATCCTTCCTCTTGAATCGACTTGGTGCACTCGATCTTCTGGTCGATCTCATCTAGATCGACCTGCCTTGCTCGATCCGTTACTCGATCTCGGGTCCTTAGCATGCACTCCTGAGTTCTCTAAGTGTCCACGAGCTTTGATGTGATCCTCCTCACGTCCACATAACCTCTGCGACTCCTTAGTTCTCCAAACAACCTAATAATGATGCATATATGCAAGAAACATGCAAAATGCGAATGCAAAGGGATCTAGAACCTAAAATGCAACAAATGGAACAAACTAACCTATAATGCAAGATGAATGCATGAAAAACTACCATAAATGTATGCAAAACATGCAGAATATATGGCAATATCAACTCCCCCAAACATGCTTTTTGCTTGCCCTCAAGCAAACAAAATTCAAGAAAGGAAGAGAAGTTTGAAAGCGGAAGCTCAAAACGAAAGTTATCAATGGAGAAATCGATTCAACGCCCAAGTTATAAGTTCTAAGATGCAAGGAGGTTGTTCTATTTTAAAAGCTTTAGCCATACCCATGAAAGCAAGCAATGAACCCTAGTTTAGTCTACACAAGCATTCAAATCAACCAACTCCTTAACATTCATTAAGCGTAAACCAATGGATCAAGTTGTGCACATCAAGCGAAAGCATTTGGTAAAAGGGGTAAGGTCACAAGATGAAAATGATCTTGTTTTAAGAAGGGTTTTAAAAATCAGGGGATCACTCAATGAAAGAATCCTATCTCTGGCAAAAAGCTAGAGGTAAAGGCACACCTATGCATGCAAGTTAAAGCTCCCTTCTACCCATTTTACCCAAGATGATCCTAGAGACTTCTAAAACCCAAAGTTAACCCCTAAATCAACCCTTTCCCAAAGCGCTTGATCATCTTCACTCTTCACAATGGGGGGAAACTTCGTTTGGCTTTGCCGTGTGGTTGACTTCTTCTTTTTGAACTTTTCTCTTCATTGTTGATTGTTTGGTGCCGCTTTCATCACCTTTGGTGGATAGCTTGGTCAGATTTTTCCTCTCGGTTGACCTCTTCTTAGCCTTGTTGTTGTTTGCGCCTTACTTTTCTTTGATACTTAAAGTATTTTATCTATTTTACTTAACCACAAATTACTTGTTCCCCCCTTGTTTCTAACCCCATACTTCTTTCTTTCTTTTGAAAACATATAAACATGAAACTCTCAAACCACTCAAATGACCCTTTCCCCAAACTAATAACCTAGTACCAAGCTCAAAATGCAAGCTGGTGTCTACAAGGGAGCTTCTCCTTGCCAGCCCTATCCTAACACTTTTTGTTAAGATAGGATTGAAAACAATGCAATGAATGGCCTCACTACTCACGCAAAATTGTTTAGGTTTGAAAGAAGGTTAGGTTTAAGGTGAGGGCAGCTACTTGGATTAACAAGAGTGGTGAGAAAGGAAGAAGATAATCCAAGTATGTCTAAGGGTAAGCCATGCAATCGCTTTCAATGCACAAACAAGATATTTCAATGTCAAGATTAAGGTTCAAATAAGATGGAGTTGGCATCAAATCAAAGTGAGTTTCAATAAGACTAGAGTATCAATTGCAAGTAATCAAGGTATGGTGCAGCCTTAACTTCAAACTCACTAGATGCAATCAAACAACAAACAACTTAGGCATTGAAAACAATTCAAACATTGACAACTTAACAAGTGTTTATCATTTACTCCCTATGAAAATGCAGCAACCTAAATGATTTTTAAAAATTCTAGACTCAATCCTAAAATATTCTACAATGCAAGTGCAACTACATGAATTTTTTTTGAAAATTTTAAAAAATTTTACCATTTTTTTTGTTCTTTTCTATGCCTTAGGATGCATGCTAGACTCAAAGGATGATAACAGAAAATAAGAAGAAAGGAAACATGTCAAACACAACACACACTCCCCCAAACTTGAATGACACCGTCTCGATGGCAAACAAAGTCTAGAGAAGCTCAAAACACAAAGCAAAAATTTAAAAGGGACGGTTGTTGGTACCTCAGAGCTAAGAAGTGCTGGAACTTGAGGATGTTCCAGACTTCTTGCTCTTTGTGGTGGTCTTGTGAGCTACTGCCTTGCCCTTATCCAAGCTAGCTTGCTCATGAACCGAGTGGCGTGCAGGTTGAGCTGTTGCTTGTGGGTCACGTAAAACGATGCCTCCGGTGGATCTCCTTCTCTTCTCGGGCTGCTCGACCTCTTCGCTTGAAGGTGAATCAGGAATGTTGCCCTTGAGCTTCTTGATCTTCTGAGCAAGCTTCTTGATCATCTTGCTCTGCCACTTGTTCACCTTCCTTGGCATCTCCACAACGGAATCAATGAACTTTTCCGCCTTTGTCCTCGGCTCAAAATCAATCTTGGGAAGGACATAGCTCTCGGGAAACTCAGCATCTGATGTGAGGGACTCTAACCGTGGGCGAGCAGCTAATGCTGGAGTGGCTGATCCTCCTAAAGGCGCAAAGCACTCCTCTACACTTGGCAAGAACTCGATGTTGCCAACTCCCAACAGCTTGGCCTCCTCCTTATTCGGCAGTATGCAAACCCTCTTCTCGTTCTCAGAGTCAATGAAAAGGTAGGCGTAGAAACCCTCGGCTGGCGTGCATCCTAAGCTGTCCATGGTTCTCATGTAGATCTCGTCCATGAAAGCTCTCTCCAGAACAGGTGTGAAGTCTTGAAGCGGTACGCCAACTTGCACAAACAAGGGGGTGAGAAAGCCTCCAATCAAAGCTGAGCTTGCCTTGCATCGCAAGGCATACACCTTGTACTTCACCAATGAGGCTGCTAGGATACACACGTAGTTCACATCGTCGCCGAGCTCATCCTCCATTGGCTCGTCATTCTCCTTAGGATCGCACAAGAGGGGCTTCATGCCTTGGAACAAGAAGCAAAGCTTGGTCTTGGTGACTGTGGGAGCTACGGACCGTTTACTGAAGGTGTTGGCAATCAACTTGAGCGTGTATCTCAGCACCGGACTCCTCACTCTCTTGATCTTTTACGTATTCTCCTTGTAGTCATCGTTGCTTATGAGATCCCACAAGTCGTTTGCTTGAGTGAAGGTAGGGAACTCAACCTTGTTGGCGGCAGCATTGAGACCATAGGCTTGACAAAGCTCCGGGAGTGAGAGACAAAAGACCTGACGCTTGATCTTGAAGGAGATGTGGCCTTGAGACGGAGTAGGGATGCTCGGGTTCTCATATGCAAACTCCAAAGTGGCTAGGAAGTCGATTGTCACTTTGGGAAAATTTGGGCAATCCATTCGTGACAGACACCTGAGCCCTATGTTCTTGGGGAGTTGATCAAAATCCCCCAAGATCCCAATCTTAAACAGCAAACCCCTATCCGCAAACTTTGTGGGCTCAAACTGAAGCCTCTCCAGCCTTTTCTTGGCTTGCTTTTCCTCCTTAGACCATCTGACCCTCTCCTGAACCACTTCATTAGCTTCTCCCTCTTATGATGTCTCTTCTATTGTTCTCTTGGGAGCCATAATTCCTGAAACACAATTCCAAGCAAGAGAATGAGCAAAGGCGGCGAATATTTAGAGAAAGACTAGTTAAGAAAGAAAAACTTATAACTAATGCCCTAGAGTTTTGGGAAATTTATAAAAATTCTAGCAAAAGGAATCTAGAGATAAAATCAAATCTAGAATTTTTCCTAATATCTAGCTAGTTTTTTTAAAAAAAATCGTTAAACCCCTAACATCTATTATTCAAGCGAAGCAATAGAAAGAAAAATTTCCAAAAGATTTTGAACAATGATTTGAAAATACCTTTGCAGAGATTGAAAACAGATGTTGTTGGCCTTTAGGAGAAGAAAATCACACTCTCGGAATACAAGTGAGAGAGTGTGTGGTTTCATGAAAATATATAAAGGCTAACCAAATACAAAACTATGGGCAAGACTTAGTGGTTTCTGACAAAAAGCTTGGTCAAGGCACATCTTTCATGGTCAGAGATTCCTGCCTTGACCAAGATTTGAATTTAAAAACAGGAGGGAAAGAAGAAAAGAGGGAAAATAAATTGTTACCTCGGCACGAGATCAAGTCTATTTGGTCGATCTAGGACTCGATCTCATGCCCATGTTGGCTTGGATCGAGAGGTTTCATCGATCAGGGACTCGATTCAGAATGCATCGAGTCTTAGATCGATTGTACCCTCTCGTTCCTTGACTTTTGATCAACTAGGCTGTACTCCTTGGATCGAGCCACACGATCGATTTGAGGGTCGATTTGGCTTAGCTCGAGTGAGAGATCGAGTTGACTGATCGATTTTCATCGAAGAACCTTCCCGAGAGAAATTAGATCGATCGATCCAGTTTTGGATTGATCGATCCAATCTTCGAGAATTTCCCGAGACATTTTAGATCGGTCTATCTAGATGGGATCGATCGATCCGAATCATCTAGATCGACATTGTCCACTCGATCTCTAGCCTATGCTTTACCCTTCTCGCCTCTTTTGGACTCCAAGATCACACCTAACAACCCCTTATCCATTCGCCTACCACTTAAACATTAAAAGCATAAAACTGAAGTATAAATAAAGCAAAAATATGTACAAGATAGACATGGGAATGCCTCCCAAGTGCGCTTATTTTAACATCTTTAGCTAGAATTTACTTGGTTTAGGCCTGAGGGGGGTCTTAGAGAATCACAGAGGTGCTCTCCTTGCTGCAATCACTCGCCAGGTAGGGCTTGACTCTATGTCCATTGGCCGTGAATGCATTACCGCTCATGCCAACCAATGTAACTTCTCCATAGGATAGAACCTCTTTGATCTCAAACGGTTCACTCCCCTTGACTTGAGTTTCCCTGGAAATAGCTTCAACCTCGAGTTGAAGAGTAGCACCAAACTGCCCTCCCTCAACTCCTTGTGAACCAGTTTCTTGTCGTGAACAGCCTTAGTCTGCTCCTTGTAGATCTTAGCACTGTCGTATGCATCCATCCGTAGCTCGTCAAGCTCATGTAGCTGAATCAACCGTTTCTCCGGAGCCGTCTTGAGGTTGTAGTTGAGTTGCTTCACTGCCCATAGTGCCCTATGCTCCAACTCAACAGGAAGGTGACACGCCTTGCCGTATAGATGAGTGAAGGGAGTAGTACCAATGAGGGTCTTGAAAGCGGTTCGTTAAGCCCACAAAGCATCGTTTAGCTTAACAGCCCAATCCTTCCGAGTAGTCTCAACTGTCCTCTCAAGTATTGCCTTGATCTGCCTGTTAGAGACCTCTACTTGCCCATTCGTTTGAGGATGATAAGGCGTAGCTACCTTGTGCTTCACGCCATACTTTTTTAAGAGGCTTTCAAAAACTTTGTTGATGAAGTGGCTTCCACAGTCGCTGATCACTACTTTGGGGACTCCAAACCGTGGGAATATGATGGTCTGAAAGAGCTTAATCACCACTCTTGCATCGTTCGTTGGGGAAGCTATAGCCTCAACCCACTTAGACACATAATCAACCATCACCAAGATGAACTTATTGCTGTAAGAAGATGGGAACGGTACCATGAAATCTATCCCCCATGTGTCAAAGACATCAATCTCAAAGATAGGAACATGATGCATCTCGTTTCTCTTGGTGATGTTCTCTGCCCGTTGACAAGCTTCACAACTCTTAACAAACTCGTGGGCGTCCTTGAAGATAGATGGCCACCAGAAACCCGCTTGTAACACCTTTGTAGCGGTCTTGAAAGAAGTGAAATAACCGCCGTATGATGAGCCGTGACAATGTAGGCTTCGGGGTTAACATTTCCAGCAAAGGTCAGGGCATTCAGCTTTAGATCGTTGTTGTTTGGCCTATAGCCATCTTCTTCTTGTACTCGTCCTCGGTGTATAGGATCCCTAGCTCGGCCATGGGGTTGATTCTGGATGTTAGGTGCTGGTGGTGGTTCATCATCTAAACCGGGCATATCCTCATCGGTTTCTTCTTGCTCTTCTGGCTGGCGAGGCTGCCTCAATGATCCTCTCCTAGGGAGGAGTGGTGGTGCTTGTGGAAATCGCTCAATCGTGGTCATCTTTTCGCCAAGGGCTTGAATATCACTAAGAGTTGGGCCATGTCAACGGGTGGCTATTATTCTCCCATCTGTGTGTCTAGACTTAGGCTAACAAATGGTTAATAGCACAAATGTAATAAAAGATAGGCGAAGCAACTGAAACAATTAAACACACTATTTTTTTTTTGAATTTTGGGTTTTATAAAAGAAATCTAACAACTTAAACAAACAAATTCTTTTAGGGTTTTTGTTTAAAGAAATAGAAGCAAATAAGTAAGAAAACCAACACACGATTTTTATTTTGGTTTTTATATATGAAAGGAAAATAACTAAGTAATGAAAACAAAAGCAAAAGATCTAAAAGTATAGATGAAACCTGGTGTAGGAGCGTTTAAGCTCTGATACCAAATGGTATAAGATCATATTAAAGGTATGATCTTATAAAACCGGTACTATGGGGAATCAAGTACCTGGCCACACGACACTCTCTACTTAGATCTGGTATGTGATAAATGATATGATGGGGTGGTGATCAAGTAGCTGACCACATGGCTCTCTTTACTTAACCAGATGTTGAACAATGGATCGAGTTGACACCCACACAGCTGATGTTAAAACCGTGATAAGTCAAAGTGAACTCAAGAACAAATGGGTGATCACACAATGCTCAAGAACTCGGTGGCAGCTCTCTTTTAGAAGAAAGTGCAATCTTTATTTATAATAAGTAAAAACGTGAACTACAATGTCGCATAACTTTACTAATAGTCCTTCAAGCGTGACCTTTTACAGTCAAAAAGAAATAAATGTAAAAACCAAAAATACAAAAGAAATAACAAAGAAAGATTAAAAGGTTCATTTTAATGGTCCTAGAAAGAAACCAAGAATAAAGTCCTGCAAAACAGAAAGGAAAACAGAAGATATTATGAAAATAAAAGACAAAACCTAATCGCTGCCTCTTGATTAGTTTCTAGCCGAATAAGGTAAGTAATGTCCAGCATGTTTTCCTTTTTAGAATTGGTCGTTTTGAAGCGGGGTGATGATCAGCAGATTTGGGCTGAGGTAGTCTTTGAAAAGGGGCCACTCATCTAAGTTGAGCTCCATCTTGAGCTTGGCTGGGCTTTGAACGTCTTGAATATCTTCTAAGTCCTGGTCCGTTTGATCGTTATACCCATCGGTCATTCATATCGTAATGCTCTCGTCCTTGGTACATTGGTGGTACGTAATGCTGTCGACCGCAGTACGGGGGTGGTAAGTAATACTGTCGTCTCGTCTCGTCATGTCTTCGTCCCGTCCTGTAATGCATTCTTCTTTTAAAACAAGCCGTTTGAGGAGAGTGTTGATATCTTCCGTTTGCTTAAGGTTGAAGAGGTTCTCCACGGCCTTTTTGAATTCTTCTCTCATTGTCCTCGTGCCAGATCTAATCTTTGGTGGCTCGTACATGATTGGTATTTTAAGCTTGACCGGGTTGAGATCCTCATCAGCCTATATTAAGGTGCTGACTGGTTCACCCGCTAACATCTGCAAACGCAGTTTTTGCGGATGGTCATGCTTGTTGGCATTTGACAACAATTTTATAAAACTCTTTCTTCTTCTTCGTATTTCTGTAGTTCCTTTAAAACCACAAGCTCTTCATCACCAGTATTTACGGATAGACAATTAAAATTAAAAATATAAAATTCATTTTAAATCAGAATATATAAAATATTGTTCAAAAACTTGAATATTATAAGTATGTATATTATTAAGAAATTTTTTAATTAATATTTATTAATACCTATCATAATTTTATTCATACAAAGTATATAAAGAGCATGATTGATCGAGATTAGTAAGAACGGCCAAGTCAGAACGGCCATAAAAGCGAAATCTAACTTAGTTGAGATTAGTTTGGCCCCCGATGATGCTCATATGCCCAAGTCAGAATGGCCACAAGATTGAGAGAGGAATCAGGAAACGGGTGAATGAATGAGTGAAGAAATATAAATAGAATCAAGAGAAAAAGTGAGTTTGAGAACATAAAGAGTCTTTCTTTGTGTGGATCTAATGTGTGGAGGCAAGCCCGCTCTGAAACAGAGAGAAGAGAAGTATTTAAAGATATCCTTTTAGGGTTTTTGTGGTGGAGCAAATGGAACACGCTTCTCCATCTGGGCTAGAATGTAAGCTGCAAATTCGGGCTAATAAATTGATATATAAAATTATAAAATATAATAATATATTGAATAAACAATCAAATAGATAACCAATTATATCAAAAATATTAGAGGAAAAATAAAATAAAATAAAACTGAAAAATAAGAATGAATACTAATAAATTTACAAAATTTCAAAACATGTAAAATGGACATGAAATCAATAAAAAAAGTTTATATAAAAGTAACTTAAAATAGGAAATTTAGAAAATTATAAATAATGATAACATTAAAATTTAGATGAATGAAGAGATTACTAAGATTAAATAACAAAAAAGTATTCGTAAAATGATGTTTGGAATAGATTACATCAACAAAATTATAATTAATAATTAAATTAAGAGTATTAAAACATGTTTTTTAACAAAAACTAATACAAATTCATGAATTTTTCCTGGTATATAATATAAAAATATTATTCGGATAGATTTCTAATGAAATTAGAATGGAACAAAGAAATAAAAAAGAGAGGGAAACTGCTTAAAATATAACCATCTATAACAAAACAAATAATGGGCTGGAGAAAATTTAGCTCGCAACCTGAAAAAAACAATTTTTTTGTTTTGGCTGTATGATTAGTTTGTTTAAACTAGAGTATATTATGATTGATCATTTGTTGTACTGTAAGAATAAAAATAGCACTCTGTAACATCTAAAGCCCAACCAATAACTTAATACTGAATTCAAGATGATGACTTCAAATCTTCATTGGACGACGAGAAAAACATTAATTTGTGAAAGTCTAATCAAACTCAAAAATACA
The DNA here is from genome assembly GCA_911865555.2 of Thlaspi arvense. Classification (NCBI taxonomy): domain Eukaryota; kingdom Viridiplantae; phylum Streptophyta; class Magnoliopsida; order Brassicales; family Brassicaceae; genus Thlaspi; species Thlaspi arvense. The sequence continues at coordinate 28,658,191 of OU466860.2, forward strand.
AAAATCTTTTAACAAGACAAGAAAATGATGATCTAATCTTGGGCGTTCGGTTTTTGGGTCGGATCGGATCAGGTTTTTTGGATTTCGGGTAATTTGGGTAGGGGTGTCTAGGATCCGTCTAGGATCCGGTTAAAAATCAGTTTGGTTTGGTTTGGGTCTGCTTTAGATCGGGTTTTAGAAATTTAAAGAAATCCAAAATAGACCCAAAAATTATATATTCAAACCCGAATAAATACGAATGAACCACTGACCAAAAAAAATAAAAAATAATTTAGGCCATTTCTAAATCGAAACCCAAATAATAAAATAGGCCTATTTAAATACTGGTTAATTTTTTTACTATATGAAATATAGCTTTTTTGAAAGAAAAAAACATATATAGATATTCCTGGATATAAAAATTTAGGTCTCAAAGAATGAATTTGGTTCTCATTCTTTACTATTTGAGTGATTTTCTCTCTTCTTCAATGGTAGTTAATGTGTGAACAATGGAAGGACTTGTGACTTGTGACTTGTGAGGGCGATTAAAAGTTTTTGTTTTGGTGGAAGAAAATGAGTGATGGAAAAATCGATGTTCGAGGAAGATAAAAAAAATAAAGCAAAATCAACAATTCTTTCTTGTAGAGTTTTCTTTTTGACGAAGGAGGAGAAGAATCAAGAAGGACAGAAAGGAAGTGGAAAAGATGAAGAATCAAAAAGGAAAAGAAAGAGGTGGAGAAGATAGAGAAAGCAGGCCTTAAACAAAGAGAATATTTAAGCTTTTTTTAATTAAATTGATTTTTAGTTTAGATTAAAAAAAATTAGTTTTTATGGTTTGGATATAAGGTTTTATCTGAACCGGATCAAAATCTGAACTTAAATTAATGAAAAATTAATCGGTTATTTAACAAGAACCAAAACCAAACCAAACTGCTTTTTTAGGTCAGGATTGTCGGATCCGGGTCGGATGCTCCGGACTAGCCAAGATTGACATATTGGAACAGGGATATCGTTCCAGACTTAAAAAATGGAGTAGGAAAAAACGACATCAAATAGAGGCCATTCCACAAAGTGTCATAAAACAGTCGTCAATCTTATATAGCCACAAACCTTCTAGATTGGGTTAATGAAGTTCTTATTGATGTTTTAAGGTTAGTTAGTTTTTTTGGTAAGAGAGTAGGCTTTAGTTTAGCCGTAACATAATTAACGCATATTCTTTTATTCAAAATTTCAGTTCTTTTTATGGACTCCTGCTAAACATAACATCCGGATTATTTAGCTGTAGTTAGTTTTCAGCAACTTTTTAAAGAAGACTATGTTCTTGTCAAAGCTCCATGTTCTTCGCGATTATTCCAAGTGCTTTCTCATACTTCATCTGCAGATCATCTAGAGACAATCCTCCAACAGGATCAACGGTGAAACCCCACTCAATCACACAACCTTCAATTTCCCCATCCTCGCCACGTGGCAATATCCTCACCGTAGAGGCATATGACTCGAATCTAATGTTACTTTCCACTATCTCGTATCTCAACACATGCTCCGCGTGATCAACGGCCACCAGCTTCTCCCTCGACCATCCCGCGGTGGATTCTATGTCGTTTGACCGTATGGAGGAGCTGGAGCAGAATCGTAGGCAGCCGGGTTCACCGTTGATGCCGTGAACGCCGTGATACGTAGCGAGTGTTGGGAGCCACTTGTTGAAGTTGAAGAAATCGGTGAAGAGAGGCCAAATTTGGTTAGGCTTTGCATTTGTGAGCGTAACTGACACTTTGGCTTGCCATTTTTCTGGTCTTGAAGCTTTTTCCATGTCAAAGAGAGGATCTATAACAAAATAAGAGAGAGAGAGAGAGAGAGAGAGAGAGAGAGAGAGATGAAAACAAAATATTGATATTACATCAATGTAATAATCTCATATGTATTAACAAATTGGAGAATGAAACTAAGTTACCTTACAGGGAGTCTCAGCCGTTGTGGACGATGGCAATACAATGAGAAGTTATGGACAATTTATGCTGTTAAGTCTTGAATCTTGACATCTATGCGTTTAGAATTTTTTATTGTTATTCTTTATTGGGAATATAAAAGATATAAAGTGATGATGTAAAAGCAAAATTCCATAGATTATATATAGTAATGATCTTTAAAATGTGTCTACTCAGTTCAATTGCAGCTTTGATAAGCTTTGCTTTTAAAATAAAACCTTTTAAAATTATTTACGCAACTATTTGTGTATTGTAAAATTATTTTTCTTTTGTATAGGTTGATCATATTGATATTTGAATTCATCCAATTAACATTGAAAACTTTTGCCTAAAACTATTAAAAAATTAGACATTATAATGATTTTTTCAATATTTGTTTCGTAATGTTATGAATCAAATTATTAAAATTCCGACTTTTGTTTTCAAAAATTTCTGTGTGTTTGTGTTCATATGAGTAAATGATAACAGCTTTTCGATCTAGGATGAGCAATGCAACAGGAGGTTATCAAAACTCAAGCAGCATACAGTTGTAGCATAGTGCAAGAGGTATCAATCCAATCCTAGAGGTTAGAAAGTGCAATGAGAATGCAAGGATCATGTAAAGCTAAACAATTGATCAATAATTTGAGAAATTCCTAAAAACTACATGCAATGATAAAATGCAGAGTAAAACTATTTTAAAAATACAAGAAAGGGTTAAACTACTAGGAACAGACCAAACAATAAAAATGCAAAGCTAGGAATTTGTAAAAAATCGACTAGTGGATCGACCACTAGATCGAGCAATAACGATCGATCTAAAAAGCAGTTCAAGCAAAAACAAATCTAATGACCAGGGTGGGAGCAAACAACAAGCGAAATAATCAAAAGAGACTAAGAAATGCTAAAAGGAGGGTCCAGGGTTGAGATTCATGTTCAGGGGTTTCAAAGGTTTAAGCTTGGGTTGAAAACTTTAGATCTACTCACTTTGTGAGGTTCCCTAAGCCTTGAAAACAAATCAAGATCCACCTGTGGCTTTCGGCATGGATCACTCCTTCATTCTCTCCTCCAGACCAATGGCGTTTGGCGGAAGAAGAGATTGAAGGGCAAGGAAACCAGATTTCAAACACGCGGCTTAACTAGTCCTCTAAACTACCATGGCGTTTGGGAAAGAGAAACTAGTCACTAGGATGCGATTTTCAGAGATCTCTGGATCCTATCAAGGTAAGAGGTCTCTCTGATCATAAAGATCTTGGCGTGAGACTCTTTAAGCCTTAAGAACTTGACATCCTAGAAGAGAAAGCCATGAAGAACAAGAAAACACCAAACATGAAAACCTTTTCGACCCCTTTGAATCCTCTCAACCCCAAAACCCAATGAAACTACTCGCGACTCATGAAATAAACCGTACGAAATGCAATAAACGAAGAACTAAACATGAAAAACGATTGATTTAACTTAAATGATCCAATATTCAAAAAATAAAACAAGAAGAAGCTTGAAGTCTGACAATGGCGAATCGCCTAAAAACGAGAGAGATGATAAAAAGTAGTCGACAAAACGGGATAATGAAATGGATCGTTGGTCTTTGCCTAAAATGGCCAAACCGCAAATGGTCCCCCCCTTCGCTACGGTCCAAAAACAGGCTGGACGGATAAGGTTGGTCTGGGATCGATCAAGAAGCTCGATCATGTCCTGAATCGGGCGGCTCTTGGTCGATCTCCGAGTCGATCTTGTGCTGATTGGGTTGGAAGCTTGATCCGGTCCTCGATCTACATGGCGTCGTCTACGTCCGTACTCCAAATCGATCTCCATACTCGATCTTCTGGTCGTTCTCGACTAGATCGACCTGCCTTGCTCGATCTGCTACTCGATCTCAGGTCATTAGCGTACAATCCTGATTTCTCCAAGTATCCACGGACTTCCCCACGAGCCTTAGCACGTCCACAAAACTTCCATAGCTCCAAAGTGGCCGAAAACAACCTGATTGTGATGCAAAATGCAGGAAACATGCAAATGCTGGTGCAAAGGTACTCTAAGACCTAAAGTAATGCAAACTAGCCTAAAGTGCAAGGTAAATGCATGAGTAACTAACCTATATGTATGCAAAACACATGAAATATGCAGCAATATCAACTCCCCCAAACTTGCTTTTTGCTTGCCCTCAAGCAAACAAAATCTAAGAAGGGAGAGAAGTTTTAAAACAAACGGGGGTTTAGGTTTCTTGCAAAGGTATCTTTCATATGAATCAATCTCAACCTCCTAGTTACTAGTTCTAAAATGCAATGCGCACACTCATACTCCAAAGAACTTAGCCATACTCATCACACAAAGAATTTCAAATCATGACTCTCCTATTCCAAACAATCAAAGAAACTCATCCTTTAACATTCATTAAAGATCGAACCATGAATCAAACTTATGCACTTTAAAGCAGAACACATTTGGCTAAGGGTAAAGGCTATGAGCATAGAATGATCTCATTTGAAAAAAGGGTTTTTATTTAAAGCAAGGGTTTCTCTAAAAAAAAATGGTAAGAACTTTATGCATAATGCTAAAGGTAAAAGCAATTGATGCATACATGATCAGATTCTCATCTACCCATGTAAACTAACAATGATCCTAAAACCCCTCTCATTTATTTTCTTTTAAGCTCACTCACCATCCTAGAGTTTACCCATTTCCCGAAAGCAAAAGCTTAGCAAATTCCCAAATCAAAACAGAAAACACTTTTAACTCTTTTAGGTTAGTGAAAAGGTTTGAAAATACTAAGCTCCTTATTTCTTTCTTATTGATAGCTCTCTTATTTTTTTTCTTTCTTTTCTTTTCTCTTTATTTTGGCACTTAGGCTCTTTTTTTTTTAATTTTCTTTTCATTTTTATTTTGAGAGAGCTATCTTCTGAAATTATTAGAGCATTATACATTTTAAACACAAAACCTTTCACTTAAAACCTTTTTCTCACTTCAAATACCAAACTCTTTTGAAACCGAAACTATATAAGCAAGTGTACAACCCCAATGATCCCCCCTAACTTATCCTAAGCCTAAATCTAGCCTCAAAATGCAAAGCTAGCAATCATATGAGAACCTAATCATGTCGCCTAAACGTAACATGTTATGCTAAGTTCAAACCGAAAGAGGCCTCACAATGATATCACACACGAAAACTTGGCCTCAAAAAAAGGTAAGGGTCAAGGTGGGAGTTCTACTTAGGCTCACAAAGAGTGGTAAAAGGAGGAAGAGAGCCTAAATATTTTGAAATCCATGTGTTCATTTTCAAATGCATAAGGATGATATTTAAATATTCAGATTAAGGTTCTCACTTATTAGGACAAGTTTTAAATCATGAGAGTTCAATTCAAGTCACGAAAATCAAACCAAGTGATCCAAGCATGGTAAGAACTTACTTTCAAAGTGTGAGCAAAGCATTAGAGAACTAAAAACTAGGATATTGAAACTATTCATGTGTTAAACACCTTTTTAAGAAAACTTTAACCCCTTATGCAAATGTAAACAACCTAGATGCTTAAAAATTCTAGACTCAATCCTAAGATGCTTAAAAATGTGAATGGAGCTACATGTATTTTTCTGAAAAATGTTTTTAAAATTTTTACCAATTTTTCATGTAATGAAGACTCAAGGATGCTAAAGGAAACAAATTCAAAGGAGCTAAAAACACAATGCAAAGACAAAGAAAATATGAATGGTATGTACAATGGAAGGTTGTTGGTACCTTGGAGCTAGACTCGGCTGGAACTTGAGGATGTTCCAGAGGAGCTGCTCTTACTAGAGGAGCGTCGGCCTATGTCCTTTCCTCTATCCTCGGTGTGGAAACCATGAACGGAATGTCGAGCTTGTTGTGCGGTGCCTTGCTGCTCACGGATGACAATACCGCCAGTTGACCTCCTCCTCTTCTCGGGTTGGTTAACCTCTTCACTCTTGGACCCCTTAGACTTCGCGGATGAGCTCCCTTCAAGCGCCTTGAGTTTCTTGGCAAGCTTCTTGATCATCTTCCCTTGCCACTTCGTTAATTTTCGCCGCACCTCTACCACCGAAGCAAGAAACTTCTCAGCCTTGGTCCGCGGCTCAAAGTCCATCCTTGGAAGCTCAAAGTGGGCTGGCATTGCGCCATCTGATGGCGGTGACTCTGATTGCTCTCGCGTGGACTGAATGGGCATCATTGTTGTACCAAGTGGGGCGTAGCACTCCTCGTGTGTTGGGCAAAACTGGATCGTACCGATGCTATTTAAGTTAGTCTCCTCAACGTTGGGTAAGATGCACACGTTCTTCTTTCCCCCCATCATCGTAGAACTGATAAGCGAAGAATTCCGGACCTGGCGTAGGTCCCAAGCTAACGGTATTTCACATGTAAGTCTCGTCCATGAATGACTTCTCCGCGTAAGGCTCGAACCGTTAAAGTGGTACACCGGCTTGGATGAAGAGCGGCGTGAGAAACCCTCCAATGTAAGCTGAGCTCGCATTGCATCTAAGAGCGTATGCCTTGTACTTCACCAAGGAGGAGGCTAGAATGCACCCGTAGTTGACATCGTTCCCGAGGTCATCCATCAGCGGATCGTGGTTGTCCTCTTCGCTGCTGCATAGTATCCTCTTCATCCCTTGGAAAAGGAAGCATAGCTCGGTCTTTGTCACCGTAGGAGATACGGCCCACCCGCTGAAAGTGTTTGCCAACAACTTGAGAGTGTACCTCAGGACAGGATTGATAAACTCATATTTTAGCATACTTTAGCACTCATTTAGGATAGATTTTGCATTCATATTGCATTCATACTTAGATTATCTGTAACTTTTGCTCCATTTTAGGTTTTAGACATGTTTGCATTAGCATTTGCATATTCCTTGCATATATGCATTGGTTTTAGGTAATATGGAGTACATGGAGCTGTGTTGGACGCTGAGCATGGACAAGAAGTCAAAAGAAGAGCTTGGGAGTTGCTGGGAGTCAAGAAAGAGTTCAGCCAAAAAGAATTAGGCAGAGATTGACCACCAGGTCGACCATCCCACTCATTTCAGGCAGAGATCGACCACCAGATCGACCATCCCACTCGTTTCAGGCAGAGATCGACCACCAGATCGACAATCCCACTCGTTTCAGCCTCAGATCGACCACTAGATCGACCAGGCCACCCGTTTCAGCTCAGATCGACCACTAGATCGACCAGGCGGGTCGATCTTCGGCCCAAATTTCTGCTTCCTTTCTTGGACAGCTCAGACTTTGTCTTTTAGTGAGGGGACCACTTGTGTGGTCCTATATGAACACTCTAAACCTAAATTTTGGGGGATCCACGAATTTTACAGCCTCCATCCCCATTTTTGGGTTTTGTGGATCACCATTAAAGAATCTTTTTCCATTTTCAAGCTTTATCTTTTGTAAAAACTTTGATTTTGAATTTAAGAACTTCTCTTTAAGCTTTAATCTTTCTTTCTTGTTATCTTAATCATGTTTAACTCTTCTTATCTTATGATTAAGAGGGGTTTGAAAATGATAATAGTGTAGTTCGTTAGGATTTAAGGATGAGGTGATTAGGAAGGTTTTAAAGGTTAGATCTTGGTATTTTCTTGCTCTTAACTTTATCCTTTCTTGGTTTGGAGTATCAAATGCTTAAAGACCTTGAGAGAGGCTTTATGATCCAAGATATTTCCTTTTCTCATAAGAACTTAGGAGATCTCTTATGTCCAAACCAAGAGACTAGTATGCCTTAAAGACCACGGAAGTGGCAAGTAAGGGCTAGTTAAGCCATGTTAAGATCCGTGCTTCATCTCCATCAACCATCCTTTTCCACCACAAGCCATGGGTTTGGAGGGGATGAATGATGAGAGGAATTTATCTTACCCACAAGCCATTGGAAGATTGCTTCTTAGGCTTAAGGATAGCTCATTTTGAAATGTGTAGATTTACTTTTTGCAAACCAAGATCGAACCTTGAGCTTCCCTAAGCATGAACCTCATCCTTGGATCTGTTATTTATCATTCAAGTAGTTTCAAAAGCTTTCTCTTTTAGATTTAAAGTTTGCTCATTTAAGTTGCTAGAAATAGCCTTAATTGCCTGTTTTCAGTTTTCGAATTTTCATAATCAGTAGTCTTGCACTTTAAATTCCTAGTTTTCTTCTAGTAGTTGCTAACCCTTAAGAGGGGATTTTAAAATTGTTTTCTTGCTCATTTCGTATTGCATTTAGTTTTTGTTGAATTTCTCCATCATTTACCCGAATTTGACTTAGCTCTACTTAGCTCTTGTATTCCTAGTATCTTTCTAACCTAGGCTGGATTGACACCTAAAGTACTACAGCAACACTAAGAGGCTTTAGGATTGATAATTAGAACTGTGAAAAAAGCTCTCTATCAAGGATTCCTCACCATCTTGATTTTAGCCGTGTTGGCTTTGTACTCTTCATCACAAAGCACGTCCCATATGATGCTGGCGTTCTTGAGAGGGGGAAACTCCGCCTGCTTAGCTGCGGCGTTGAGTCCATATGCTTGGCAAAGCTCCTCAATGGAAAGGTGATAGGACCGCTTCTTGACCTTGAAGTGTAGATGCCCTTGAGAGGGAGTTGGGAGGCTCGGATTCTCATAGGAGACTGCCAAGGTAGAGAAGAAATCCATTATCACTTGCGGATATGTTGGACAGTCCATCCTTGAAAGGCAAGCAAGCCCCATGTTTTGGAGAAGGGAGTCAAAATCCCCTAGGAGACCCATCCTTGCCAGTAAGTCTCTGCTCGCGAACTTGGTAGGCTCGAAGCACAGCCTCTCTAACCACTTCTTCCCCGCCTTTTCCTCCTTAGTCCAACGGATCCTCTCATGAACTTGCTGAGGTTCCTCCTCTTGAACTTGTTGAGTTCCCTCTTCTTGAACTACTCGTTGTTCATCCTCTCTCTGTGCACCCTCTTCTCTGGTTCTCTTAGGTGCCATTGGTGCCTGAAACACGATTCTCAAACAAAAGAGTGAGTAAAGGCGGCGAGAAATCGAGAAAGAGACTAGCGAGAAGGAAAAATCTACAACTAACACCCTAGATTTTTGGGGGATTTATAAAAATTGTATCTAGATAAAGGAAAAGAAAATCTAGAGACGGAATTAAATCTAGATTATTTTCTGATTTCTAGCAACTTTTAAAAAATCGTTAAAACCCTTAACAGGAAATACCTTTAGGAATGGAAGGAAATTTTGAAAAGATTTAATTAAAAATCTTGAAATACCTTTGCAGGATCGAAAACAAGAGCTAAATGCCTTTAGGAATGGAAGAAGAATACTCTCTCTCGATTTAAAATTTGCAAGAACAGAAATGAGAGAGTGTGAAATCGTTGAAAACATAAAGGCAATAAAAATCTAAACCATGGGTGATGAAAGCAGTTTTTCTGACAAAAGGTGGTCAAGGCACAATTTTCGTGGTCAAATATTCTTGCCTTGACCACCATTCAAAATTGAAAAGCGAGGGAAAGGAGAAAGGGAGGGAAAATTTTTTGTTACCTCGGCATGAGATCGAGTCCCTTTGGTCGATCTAGGATTCGATCTCATGCCCATAATGGCTGGATCAAGAGATTTGATCGATCAGCGGCTCGATTGGACTAGAATCGAGTCTTAGATCGATTATACTCTCTCGTTCCTTGACTTTTGGTCAACTACGCTGAGTCCGCGTGATCGAGCTATGTTCTCGATTCATAGGTCGATTCGGCTTAGATCGAGTGATGGATCGAGTCGAGTGATCGATCGTCTTTGAAGGATTTTCCCGGGAGAAAATAGATCGATCGATCCATTTTTGGATCGATCGATCTATACTCCAAGAATTTCCCGAGACATTTTAGATCGGTCGATCTAGATGGGACCGATCGATCTGTGCTTATCTAGATCGACCTTGTCACTCGATCTCGTCTAGATCGAATAGCTCCTCTTGATTCACTAACTCAATCAAGTAAAGATCGAGTTAGGATTAGTCGATCTAGCACTTGATCTCTAGTTGATATTCGTCCCTTCTCACTCCTTTTGGATCTAAGATCTTTGCCTGCCAACCCTTATACCTGTTCTCACAGACTCGGAAGATAAAAACATAAAATTGAAAGAGAAATAAAACAAAAATATGTACAAGATAGACATGGGATTGCCTCCCAAGTGCGCTTTCTTTAACGTCTTTAGCTAGACTTTACTTGGTTTAGGCAGATGGTGGGTCTTGTAGAAGCATTGAGGTGCTCTCCTTGTCAAATGCACTCGCCATGTATGGCTTAACTCTGTGTCTGTTCACTGTGAATGCATTCCCACTCTTGCCCACCAACGTGACAGCTCCGTAAGGTAGTACTTTCTTGATTTCATACGGACCGCTCCACCGTGACTTTAGCTTCCCTGGAAAGAGCTTGAGCCTTGAATTGTAAAGCAGCACCAAACTCCCTTCCTTAAGCTTCTTAGGTACCAGCTTCTTGTCATGAGCAGCCTTGGTACGCTCCTTGTAGATCCTAGCGCTTTTGTAAGCGTCCAGCCTTAGCTCATCAAGCTCGTGCAACTGGATCAACCGCTTCTCCTGAGCCGTCTTCAGATCAAAATTCAGCCGATTCACAGCCCACAATGCCCTATGTTCCAACTCAACAGGAAGGTGACACCCTTTGCCGTAGAGAAGAGTGAAAGGAGTAGTACCGATGGGCGTCTTGAAAGCAGTCCGGTTAGCCCACAAAGCGTCATCTAACTTCACTGCCCAATCCTTCCGGGTAGTCCCAACTGTTCTCTTGGGTATCGCCTTGATCTGAAGGTTAGATACCTCCACTTGGCCACTCGTTTGAGGATGGTAAGGCGTAGCTACCTTGTGATTCACACCATACTTCCTTAGAAGATTCTTAAACAGCTTGTTGATGAAATGGCTTCCTCCGTCACTTATCACCACCTTGGGCACTCCAAACCTCGGGAAAATGATGCTCTTAAAGAGTTTGATCACCACCTTAGAGTCGTTTGTTGGGGAAGCAATGGCCTCAACCCATTTAGAGATGTAGTCAACAGCTACGAGTATGAACTTGTTCCCGTATGATGAAGGAAACGGCCCCATGAAATCTATGCCCCACGCGTCAAAGACGTCTACCTCGAAGATGGGAACTTAAGGCATCTCATTCCTTTTAGTGATATTCCCTGCTCTTTGACAAGCTTCACAACTCATCACGAACTCATGGGTGTCTTTGAAGATGGACGGCCACCAGAAGCCGGCTTGCAAGACCTTAGTGGCGGTTTTGAATGAAGCAAAATGCCCTCCATACAAAGACCCGTGGCAATGAAAGATGATATCTCTTGCTTCCTCCTATGTCACGCATCTTCTGTACAGGCTATCAATGCCTCTCTTGTATAAATAGGGCTCATCCCGATAGTAGTGGCTCACGTCCCTCATGAACTTCTTCCTATGGTAGCTGTCAAGATGCGAAGGCTCTTCCCCACATGCCAAGTAGTTCACAATATCCGCGTACCAAGGGAGATCCTCCTCTTTGAAGCTCAGAACTTCCTCGAAGCGCCCTTCTAGGTTCCCACAAACAGCCGTAGTGATTGCCATGAGTTGTTCTTTGGGGAGAGAATCATCTAAGGGAAGAGACTCTTTGATTCTTAACCGAGAGAGATGGTCAGCAACGCCGTTCTCTATCCCTTTCTTGTCTTTGATCTCCATGTCAAATTCTTAGAGTAAGAGGATCCATCTCAAAAGCCTCGGTTTAGTGTCCTTCTTGGAATAGATATAACGCAAAGCCGCGTGATCTGTGTCAACAATGGTCTTGGAACCCACGAGGAAAGCCCAGAACTTCTCAAAGGCGAATACAACCGCCAATAGCTCCTTCTCTGTAGTGGTGTACCTCGTTTGCGTGTCATCCAAGGTTCTTGAAGCATAGTAAATCACGTGCAGCTTCGTATCCTTCCTTTGGCCTAGAACGGCTCCCACAACATAGTCACTAGCATCACACATAATCTCGAAAGGTAGAGTCCAGTCTGGTGCTTGCACTATAGGCGCGGTTACTAGGGCCTCCTTGATGGTCACGAAAGCTTGAAAACACTCCTCATCAAAGACGAATTCAGCCTCCTTGCACAACAGCCGCGTAAGAGGGCGTGCATTCTTAGAAAAATCTTTGATGAAGCGCCAGTAGAAGCCGGCGTGTCCCAAGAAACTTCTCACTTCTTTGACGTTAACTAGCGGCTCAAGGCTTGTCATCACTACAACCTTTGCCTTGTCGACCACAATACACAATACCCTTCTCTGATATCTTATGGCCAAGCACGATCCCATCCTTAACCATGAAGTGGCATTTTTCCCAGTTAAGCACCAAGTTTATCTCCTCACAACGCTTTAGTACCCTGCAAAGATTCAACAAACACGCAGAAAAGGACGCACCATAGACCGAGATGTCATCCATAAACACCTCTACCATCTCTTCTATTAGATCGGAGAAGATTGACATCATACACCGCTGAAACGTAGCCGGTGCGTTACAACCCCCAAATGGCATCCTTCGATACGCGAATGTGCCATAAGGGCATGTAAAGGTCGTCTTCTCCTGATCATTTGGATGGATTGGTATTATGAAAAATCCACTATATCCATCAAGAAAGCAGTAGTAGGGGTGATTAGCGAGTCTTTCAAGTATTTGATCAATAAAGGGCAAGGGAAAATGATCCTTTCTAGTAGCAAGATTAAGCTTCCTATAATCAATACACATACGGTGTCCAGTAATTGTTCTAGTAGGTATAAGCTCATCTTTGTCATTCTTAATGATCGTGATCCCTCCCTTCTTAGGCACCACGTGTACGGGAGAGACCCACGTGCTATCTCTTATGGGATAGATCACGTCAGCCTCTAAAAGCTTAAAAATCTCTTTCTTAACAACCTCTTTCAAATTTGGATTCAAACGCCTTTGATGTTCTATAGAAGAGGTGTTCTCATTATCCAAGTGAATCATATGAGTGCAAAGCATTGGTGAAAGGCCCTTGATGTCACTTAGAGAGTACCCAATGGCCTTCCTATACTTTCTCAACTCAGTTAAGAGCGAGTGCAACTCATCATCACTTAAGTTTTCATTCACAATCACAGGATAAGTTTCGTTAAGCCCTAAGAAAAGCATACCTTAGCCCTTTTGGGAGCTTCTTAAGGTCCACCTTTGGGGCTAGCAGCTCGCTCAAAGGTCATGTCTCGGGCTAGCAGCTTGCTATCCCTTCTGAAATCGAGTCGTCCAGTCGATCTTGCTCTCGATGTCGTCTAGATCGAGCAGTTTCGCTCGATTCACTCACTCGATTTAATGTGGATCGAGTGAGAGATCGAGATGCTGAGTCGATCTCCGGATTAGACCCCACACTGATCAGAAGGCCTTCCTCGATCTCGGACTCGATTGTTTTCCTTGATCGAGTTGCGCTATCGATTGACTTGTCGATTCGACCCTTGAATCGGGTAATGTCATCGATCTCGGAGTCGATCTCTAGGGACACGCCTTCATCTTCTAGCATAGCCTTCCTTGAATCAAGCAAATTGACGTATTCCTGAGTCTTCTGATCCAAGTAACCGAACTCTCCTGGCTCCTTAGTCGATGCCAGCTTCAAAAACCGAATTAGTTTTTATGTTTTATAAGAACTTAGCATATTGATCGCAGACTTCTCCAAAAAGTATACTAGGTAGACTTCCAAAAGAAGTCTACTAAGTAAACTTGATCAGAATTTCAGAGAAGTCTACTTATTCAATTTTGATTTCTAATGTGGTTTGGATTTTGTTTTCTTATAGAGAAAGGTTCACATACCCGTTGTTTATGGAGAATGGGTGAGGAATGAATCATTGTTGCATTTTGAGGTGGATAATAGCAAATGAGGGTGAATGTTGTTCTTGAGAGATGGTTGCACACATGGCGAGAAGAACTTTTCTTAAACTCTTGAGCTTGTGTTATTTATTAATTTTGCTTAGGTATAAGTTTTGCATATTTGTTTCCTATAGTAAAAATTTAACTAATTTTCTTCTGTTGAGAAGTCTGCATATGAAATCTGACAGGGAAGTCAATCTTGCAGAATATAAACACATATAATTTAGGAATATGAACAAAATATTCAATGCATATAAAATAAACCCTCTAAACAAACAAACATTTAAGGATCACAGATTATAAATCTTAAAATTGGCATAGAAAATCTATCTTAAACTAAAATGTCTGAAAAACATATCGATGACTGAAGTCTGCGATTGAAGTCTGCGTCTGAAGTTTGTTCGAGAAGTTTGCGACTGAAGTTTGCTCGAGAAGTCTGCGACAGAAGTCTGGTCGAGAAGTCTGCGACTGAAGTCTGCTCGAGAAGTTTGCGACTGAATTCTGCTCGAGAAGTCTGCAGCTGAAGTTTGCGGCTGAAGTGTGCGACTGAAGTCTGCTCGAGAAGTTTACGACTAATTCTGCTCGAGAAGTCTGCAGCTGACGTTTGCGGCTGAAGTGTGCGAGTGAAGTCTGATTCTGACCAATGGTGCCGTGTAATTACTGTTTTGAACCTTGAAATCACTTAAATCCGGCAGAGACAAGCAAGAGCTTTGTTCAGATCTGTAGAACCAAACCGGAAATATAAATAAGCTCAGATCTCAAACAACAAGAAAAGAAAAATGTTGAAATTAAGATTTGCAACAAAATTTACTATATTTAGATCTGGAACAAAATTTAGCTCTGCAACAACAACAAAAAATTCAGATCTGCAACAAAATTCAGATGTGCAACAAAATTCAGATTTGCAGCAAAAATTACAAAATTTATACCACAATAAGCTAAGATGTGCAAAAATAAACTAAGATCTACAACAATAAACTCAAATTTATAATAATAAACCTCATATTTGTAATGAAAATAAACCAAACCAAAAATAAAGAGGAACACAAAAGCTCGAATTTGCTTACCACTACCATAACCAGCAAGTGAGACGAGGTTGAAAGCAAGATAGAGAGGATGGAGATAAGATTGACGGGAAAGAAAGAATGTGATAACTCAAATTTGATCTAAAGATTGAACAAGAGTTTGTGGGTTTAAAGAGAGATCTATATTTAGATTTAGCCGGAGCTTGAGAGATACATGGTGGTTTAGGTCGTCGGAATAAAAACGCAGACCTAAACTTTTTATAGGAATAAAATCAAAAGCTAGAACATTTATGTTGCTTAAGTTACCCTAGGTCTCGAGAGAGGATTTTTGGATGATGTGAGAAGTCGAGGACTTCCTCTACTTATAGCCGATCAGGTCGGTCTTCTATGTATATCCAAAATGGGAAAGTCTTCATGCCGATAAGGCTAACCTCCCATTTTTTCTGGATTCAGTGGAAAATTTCCATTTATTTGGCCGACCTAGATATTCTTTGAATTCCCAAAATGGGCTGACCAGATTTCATGTCGGGCTTTTAGAGATGGTACGAATCTCATCTCTAACAGTAAGTCCCTCCATTTCAGCAAGTGATGGTAGGTTACTTGGCGAATTTTAGGAGAAGTAGCACGGCATGCGATGAGGTCGGTCGCTGCGAAAGTTAGGATATAAAACATAAATTTACCTCGAGTTCAGATCAGCACGATGACGAGAGCCAGACAGTGAAATCTGGGCGCGAAAAGTTTCAGCCTAAAATTCCTGCCAAAAGTAATGTAGACTAGGCCTAGGTCTGTGCATGCAAAACTAGGTTCGACACGTGTCAAACACTAGAGGAGGAAAGCAAAGAGGCCGATTTAAATAAAATGGAAAGAAATGCGAAAGGTCACCAAACTCATGATTACTCTCGATAACCGTTCTCATTTCTGTATAAATAAAATGGGTTCGGCTCATAAATTTTCACTTCTACATTTCAGCGAAACTCTGTAAAAAGGTTTGCTCTCTTCTCTCTCCTCTTTGTTCTTTGTTTTAATATTTTCCGATTAGACCTCCATCGCGTTTCGTTCGATCTTCACCGTGTGATTTTTCCGATCAGCCCGGAGCTACCGTTGAAGCCCCGATCCACGATGGGCAAGAATTTAAGTATCTGAGAGGGCCGATCTGAGTTGAAGTTAGACAGTTTGGCTCAGGTGAAAGCTAATGAAATTGGCGTCTCTTTGGAGGAATTCTTAGAGATGTTGCAAGCCGACCAGGTTGCGAGAAGCTGATCAAAAGGCAAAGAAGTTGTCGTCTGCCGATCAGGATCAGATCGGTCTTCGGACGTGAGTGACCTTTCTGCACTGGATCGAGCCTACCAGGAATGGGTCAGAGAAGAAAACCAAAGGGCAGCAGCCGATCGTTTTCACGCCAACCAGGCCGGGGCAGTTCTGATGCGTGAAGAAGTATCTTCACGGGAGCCATTCCTAATACCCAAACTACGAGACAAATCGAATGAGAGAGGGGTTCGAATGAGATCGATATCTCAGATGAATTGAATACGCTCATCGTGGAAGATGAGGTAAATCAATTTGGAATCGTCGATATGAAACCTCCTGTCAAGAAGAGGAAGAAGGGCGAGCCAATTAAGATGCCGATCTGCGATAACGCTCTTGGAGTAATGCCAACTAAATCGACCCTGGCGTCTTTAGTTACGTTGAAGGAGGAGTGTGACATCGGCCCCGAAATTATATTCATGGTGCCAAGCCCGTCTGAACGGTCGTGGCACACGCCGGCAGCGTGGTTCTGCATCTATGAATGCTTTTTCAGGGAATTCCATCTATGGATTCCACTTCCAAGGCTCTTGCTGGAATTCGCCAACCACAAGGAGATGCCGATCTTCCAATTCTCTCACTCTACGATCCGTCTGATAGTGAGTATGCTGGTGATGTCAGTCAAGCATGGAATCCCGTTGAGCCGAGCTGCATTTGATGTGATGGCTAACACCAGAAGAACAAAGGAGAAATTGCGGAATAGGGGCTCGTACTACATCAGTATGAAGAAGAAATTCAACATTGTCACTGGTGGTCAGAAGACAAAGATTAACGATTGGAGAGATCGATATTTTTTCGTACTGATCAACGAGTTCTCCGTCGTCGACCGAGATGTGCCGATCCGAACAAAATGGGCGGAGGTCATGGGTAGAAAACTGCCCGACCTGAAGTCTAACAGCCAAAAATAGTTTGACTTGTCGTGTTTGATTGCTGATCAACCCGTTCTTTGTCCTTGCAGGAAACAGGCCTCTCCTCATTGTCGACGATCCTCTTGATATCTACGACATCGCCGAGCGGTTCTCAACAATCAGAGCGATCACGGAAGAAAAAGTTGCAAGAACGAGAGGTTACTCCAGTTGAAGCCTCTTCTTTTTTTTTAGTCGGTACCTGTAGTTTCCCAGTCGAGATGTCAGCTGAAATGTTCGATTGGCTACTATTCCTTGGTTTGTTTCTCAACTGCCCTTAAACGACACCAGAACCGAACTGAAAAGATGAAATCTCGCCCACTCAAGGATCTTTCTGCCGACCTTGAATCCGTGTCCAGGTCCCCAGGGGCCAGGGAAGCTGAGAATCCTGCGTATGCAGTACTATCAGGAGGGCACGAGACTCCGATTATCTCGAAGAATGGCGCTGACGATGATTTGGCCAATGCCAAAGTGGCAGCCAATAAGAGGGCCGAGAGAGATTCGGCCAAGGCTAAGAAGGCAGCCGATAAGAAGGCTACCAAAAAGGCTGAAAGACCTCAGAAGAAGGCTGAGCTGGAAGGACATGTGAGAGACGGTGCTCAAGATAGGGAGTTCGGAGCGGACGATGATAGTGGGAGAAATGGTCCTACTAATTTGAACAAGAGGAGCCCAGGGGAAGCGTCTGAAGACTCGCATATGTCAAAGAGACCTTGCATCAAACGAGAGCTTCATCCATTCGGGTTTTCCTATAATTATCGAGGAAACGGCCCGTTGGTGACCGACCCTGTCTCTTGCCTGGACTACTTTCTTAGGCTAAAGGATCACCCGGCTCTACCTCTAATTGATCCTTGAAGTTTAATACGGAGCGAGATGATTGCACGCTTTGCAAACAATCAACCGAAGGTAAGAAAATTCTAAACATTTCATTATTTCATTTTCATGGTCTAGGTTCCAGACTGATCCTGAGAGATTTTCCTTATGTTTATGCAAGCTCTTAGCACTGCGCTGACGGTCATGTGCTAGTATGACCGCGATGCCAAGAAGTGTCAGGTCGACCAGGCCGAGAGAGATGAGGTTAAAGAGGCTCTTGATGCCGAGAAGAAAAAGAATGCTGAGCTGGAGGCTTCGCTTCAGAAGTCTTCTGATGAACTCGGTAAAACCTGCGCTGATAACTCTGAGAAGTTCAAGCTTCTCAATCAAGCTGTGAGGCAGATTACGCGAGAGAGAGCAAAAGCCGAGGAGAAGCTTGATGTCGAGCTAAAAAATGCCCATGAAGAGAAAGTCGCCTTCGGTTAAGAGACGGCCACACGCGTAGCTGCCAAGTTGAACGACCATTATGCCGGTCTGGTGGCGAATGTGAAGGAATATCTCTCAGAATCTGGAATTTTTCTCGGAAGTCACGAGCGATATCCCGTCTTCTGCAGATGGTTTGGCGATCACAGGAATCGTGCCTAGGCAAACAGATTATGAGAAGGCTAAGTCTCTCGATGAGGCCGAACAGAGGGAGAGTTGAGATGCCGATCAGGCTAACAGTCGAAGTGACGACCTTGAAGAGGAAGGAGAGATCAGGGAAGATGACAAGATTGATGGTCGTGAGGAATGAGTTCCCTTTTTTATTAAGTATTTTTGTAATATCAAGCACGATGTAATGGCCTGCCGTTATGGCGTTTAATCAATGAAAAGTTATGCTTTTGAAAATGTTGAACATAAACTGCGATACAATATCAGCTTAATTGTTTATGCGATTTAAAATTTCTAAGTATTAAGTTCAATATGCGAGCAAGGTAGGCCCGTAATACGATACTTAGAAATTTTCTTAAGTCGAATGCATGGTGCGACAAGGTCGGCTTAATAATTTTGCATGACTTAAGAATTGCATAGCGGGTTCTGGCTTTAAGGAAAGTGTGAATACGAACGTGCGGGAGTCCCGACTTATGTTTGTTCGTACCACTTATCTTCTAAGTGTGAATACTCAATGTGTGATTCAGGTCGGCGTCATGACTCGGATCGATTAAAACAGGTAAACTGTATTATGCAAGACGGACTTGGCTTTTAAGTTACCGAGCTAAAATGGATCAGACTTTAGCTTTAGGTAAATCGAGCATCTAGCCAGGATGCCGATGTGAAATTGACAATACTTGAGGAAAATTTTGAATTTTTATTGAATCAAAGTAAAGAGTAAAGACTTACAAACCAAAGAGGCTCAGAAAGGTAAAAGTATCTCTTCACTCATGATCGAGGTAGTTCTTGTGCAGGACAATGACATCATACCCCCCTGTAATGATCTAGATGAGAGCAGAGAACGGCCGAGTGGAGCGGCTAGGAGAGAAAATTTTGGCCGAAAAACCAAAATCATGGAATCGACTCAAGGACGACTTGGATCGATAGCCTAAGCCAATATCCTTTGGCCGAAGCTGAAGAAGAAAAGCTTGAATGCAACCTAAGATGGCCAAGAGAAGACCATTGCGGATATAGAGATGGCCGAGAGAGGACAAGCCAAAAGTCAAAGTTCTAACTTCAAAGAGAAGTTGATTTGGATTGATTAATGGAGCTAAAATACGAAGAATACTCGAAGAAAATCTGATAAAGATCGAGTGGATGAAGAGTTACCTGAGAGAGTGGCTAGATGGTTGTATCGGACCTAACTGGCATCTCGGCCAGAATGAGATATTGCTTAGATCCTTTGGTCAAGGCATAATATCTCAGCAGATGAAGAGTTGACACACTTAGAATAATAAATCTTATTGATTGGTCAAAAGAAGTCTGAAGAAATATCAAGAAAATCTACAAGTGTTCGAAGAAAAAGCAAAATGGTCATCTGAAGCACGAAAGGCTCGAATAGAAGATAAACAAGAGGACTAAGCTTCTTTCCAACAGTGGCACATGAATGAAAGACATTTATTTGTTAAGAAAATGAAGTTAGAAGAAGAAATAGTCGAAGTTCAAATTCGACCAATCAGACGGTGACACACAAGTAGCTGCTATACCAGCTTATAACTGCAGCAGAAGGTGTCATATGAAGGCCGGTTGCAACCATAAGTGGGTCAGTCAACGACCTAACTATGCATGAGATGTCCCTTAGCTATTCTGTCCCTATTGATACACGAATAAGCATTTATTTGGTTAAAGCGCTATTTCGTCTTTATCGATTCATGGCTAAGCATGAATTTGGTAAGGAGCTATTTCGTCTTTACAGATTAAGAGATATGCACGAATCTTATCAAGAACTATTTTTTCTTGATGGATTCATGGATTATGATGAATTTGGTCAAGGTATTTCGTTCTTAAAGGTGAGGAGATAAGCACAAAACTGGCCAGAAACTATTTCGTCTTTAAGGATGAAGAGATGAGCATGGACTCCTATTTCGTCTTTATGGATGAAGAGATGAGCATGGACTTCTATTTTGTCTTTATGGATAAAGAGATGGGCATGGACTCCTATTTCGTTTTTGTGGATAAGGAGATGAGAATGGACTCCTATTACGTCCTTATATATAGAGAGATGAGCTTGGACTGCTGTTTCGTCTTCTTTGATTCGTGGATAAGCATGGACTGCTGTTTTGTCTTCATGGGTTAGTAGATCGGAACATATGAGTGTCACGCAGCCGTTGGATGAGCTACCAACGTCCAAGACCATCCTTCCCCTATAAATACCCCCATGAGGCCATTCTTTCAAACCATTCTCAGCCACAGCAAAGGTAAAACGAAAATCCTTGAGAGATTGAGGGAGAATGGTGAGGAGCTAGTAAGCTCAAAGAAAAGTAAAGCTTAGGCAATCTAGAGAGAAAGGATCCCACTAAGCTAGGAGAGTCAAAGGTGAGTCCCGGTAGTATAGATTCATACTAACAGTTTCTTGTGCAGGTTGTAACTTAAGGATGAGACACTATGTGTGTTCATCTAAAGTTATTGTTGTTTGATAGAAGTTCTGCTTTATAACTTTCACAAAGAGGAGAGTTTTGTGAAGAGTTATGCTGCAGAAATTTTATTAAGTACGCTGCATTAACTTTCACAAAAAGTGAGTTTTGTGCAAGAGTGATGCCGCAACAATTATTGTGATAAGTATGCCGCATTAACTATGAAGAGTTATGCCGCATAAATTATTGTACTACATGTTGGTGCATGTAGTGAAGGCATGATGGTACGTGAAAGCCCATATGCTTGGAACGGATCATGTGGTGTGATCATTCACATGATCTTGTAGTGTTGTGAATCCATGTGGTGTGATCATTTACATGTGGTTAGGGGGTGTATCGGCAGTCCTGCTTCCCAAACTGATTGGATACGAGAAACCCTCGGTTCATGACGGGAGGAAGACTCGGAGTAACTTGGGTAGCGCCCATGGCCGAGTAATGCATGACGATGCATGACCGATTGTCACAAAGGACAATGCGGGCCGACTGTCGAGGCAAGGACATGTCGGGTTGATGTTTTGGTCTATGGTCCTTTGTGGTAAGTAGGCACGGGTGTTCAAGTGGAGGGAGCTGTGAACCGATACACCGTAGAGGCCTCGTTACCCATCTTGTGCCTCTCATGCATAGCCAGTAGAGCTATGGTCATGATTGAGGCCTAGTGTAGTGTGTGCCTCTCATGCATAGCCAGTGGGCTAAGGTCATGATTAAGGCCTAGTGTAGACATGCATAGCTAGTGGGCTAGGGTCATGTTTGTTGTTTAGGCTTAATAATTGGGTTGCTATAGCCTCGGCATGCATAGTAACAGTGAGGTTACTATGGTCATGCCACCATTGTTTGAGTTTCCGCTTGTGTTATTGCTTTGATATTGTTGCATGGTGTAAGCATGCATTGCATTGTTTATTTTGTGGTTTTGGGTTGGGGAATTAACTATTGTATAGAGGATCCTGGACTCACTGGGTAATCTTAGATTGCTCATGCCTCACCTATTTGTTTCAGGAAATCTCTAAGAGATCAGTAAGGGGCGTACGGAACGAGACCGGAGTAGATTGGTGTTGGCTTTTGTAAAACCAGTTGGTGGTATAATATATGTATAATATTTTGGCTCTAGGCCATGGCCAAAACTTATACTATGTTTGTAAGAATCCTTATTTTGGAATAGTATAATATATAGAGTATGTTTTGTGAAAATGACTTGTGTTAAATGATATTAGCTAGTCCAAGATAACACAACTCGAAACCTTGGTACATGTTGAAAAGCCTTAGGCCGAAGGTGTAGAGGTTCGATTTCTGAATTTATTTAGGATTTAGTCTTTGATTCGTTCTTTGTACTAGGACCTGAATGCTCTCAGCGATCATATTGTGATGCTTTCGGTTTATCTATGTCTAGATCAAATTCCCCTGGGCACAAGAACTGCCTCGATCATGCTGGAAGGACATGTGAGAGACGGTGCTCAAGATAGGGAGTTCGAAGCGGACGATGATAGTGGGAGAAATGGTCCTGCTAATTTGAACAAGAGGGGCCCAGGGGAAGCGTCTAAAGACTCGCATAGGTCAAGGAGACCTTGCATCAAACGGGAGCTTCATCCATTCGGGTTTTCCTATAATTATCGAGGAAACGGCCCGTTGGTGACCGACCCTGTCTCTTGCCTGGACTACTTTCTTAGGCTAAAGGATCACCCGGCTCTACCTCTAACTGATCCTTGAAGTTTAATACGGAGCGAGATGATTGCGCGCTTTGCAAACAATCAAGCGAAGGTAAGAAAATTCTAAACATTTCATTATTTCATTTTCATGGTGTAGGTTCCAGACTGATCCTGAGAGATTTTCCTTATGTTTATGCAAGCTCTTAGCACTGCGCTGACGGTCATGTGCTAGTATGACCGCAATGCCAAGAAGTGTCAGGTCGAACAGGCCGAGAGAGATGAGGTTAAAGAAGCTCTTGATACCGAGAAGAAAAAGAATGTTGAGCTGGAGGCTTCGCTTCAGAAGTCTTCTGATGAACTCGGTAAAACCTGCGCTGATAACTCTGAGAAGTTCAAGCTTCTCAATCAAGCTGTGAGGCAGATTACGCGAGAGAGAGCAAAAGCCGAGGAGAAGCTTGATGTCGAGCTAAAAAATGCCTATGAAGAGAAAGTCGCCTTCGGTTAAGAGACGGCCACACGCGTAGCTGCCAAGTTGAACGACCATTATGCCGGTCTGGTGGCGAAGGTGAAGGAATATCTCTCAGAATCTGGAATTTTTCTCGGAAGTCACGAGCGATATCCCGTCTTCTGCAGATGGTTTGGCGATCACAGGAATCGTGCATAGGCAAACAGATTATGAGAAGGCTAAGTCTCTCGATGAGGCCGAACAGAGGGAGAGTTGAGATGCCGATCAGGCTAACAGTCGAAGTGATGACCTTGAAGAGGAAGGAGAGATCAGGGAAGATGACCAGATTGATGGTCGTGAGGAATAAGTTCCCTTTTTTATTAAGTATTTTTGTAATATCAAGCACGATGTAATGGTCTGCCGTTATGGCGTTTAATCAATGAAAAGTTATGCTTTTGAAAATATTGAACATAAACTGCGATACAATATCAGCTTAATTGTTTATGCGATTTAAAATTTCTAAGTATTAAGTTCAATATGCGAGTAAGGTCGGCCCGTAATACGATACTTAGAAATTTTCTTAAGTCGAATGCATGGTGCGACAAGGTCGGCTTAATAATTTTGCATGACTTAAGAATTGCATAGCGGGTTCTGGCTGTAAGGAAAGTGTGAATACGAACGTGCGGGAGTCCTGACTTATGTTTGTTCGTACCACTTATCTTCTAAGTGTGAATACTCAATGTGTGATTCAGGTCGGCGTCATGACTCGGATCGATTAAAACAGGTAAACTGTATTATGCAAGACGGACTTGGCTTTTAAGTTACCGAGCTAAAGTGGATCAGACTTTAGCTTTAGGCAAATCGAGCATCTAGCTAGGATGCCGATGTTAAATTGACAATACTTGAGGAAAATTTTGAATTTTTATTGAATCAAAGTAAAGAGTAAAGACTTACAAACCAAAGAGGCTTAGAAAGGTAAAAGTATCTCTTCACTCATGATCGAGGCAGTTCTTGTGCAGGACAATGACATCATACCCCCCTATAATGACCTAGATGAGAGCAGAGAACGGCCGAGTGGAGCGGCTATGAGAGAAAATTTTGGCCGAAAAACCAAAATCATGGAATCGACTCAAGGACGACTTGGATCGATAGCCTAAGCCAATATCCTTTGGCCGAAGCTGAAGAAGAAAAGCTTGAATGCAACCTAAGATGGCCAAGAGAAGACCATTGCGGATATAGAGATGGCCGAGAGAGGACAAGCCAAAAGTCAAAGTTCTAACTTCAAAGAGAAGTTGATTTGGATTGATTAATGGAGCTAAAATACGAAAAATACTCGAAGAAAATCTGATAAAGATCGAGTGGATGAAAAGTTACCTGAGAGAGTGGCTAGATGGTTGTATCGGACCTAACTGGCATCTCGGCCAGAATGAGATATTGCTTAGATCCTTTGTTCAAGGCATAATATCTCAGCAGATGAAGAGTTGACACACTTAGAATAATAAATCTTAGTGATTGGTCAAAAGAAGTCTGAAGAAATATCAAGAAAATCTACAAGTGTTCGAAGAAAAAGCAAAATGGTCATCTGAAGCACGAAAGGCTCGAATAGAAGATAAACAAGAGGACTAAGCTTCTTTCCAACAGTGGCACATGAATGAAAGACATTTATTTGTTAAGAAAATGAAGTTAGAAGAAGATATAGTCGAAGTTCAAATTCGACCAATCAGACGGTGACACACAAGTAGCTGCTAGACCAGCTTATAACTGCAGCAGAAGGTGTCATATGAAGGCCGGTTGCAACCATAAGTGGGTCAGTCAACGGCCTAACTATGCATGAGATGTCCCTTAGCTATTCCGTCCCTATTGATACACGAATAAGCATTTATTTGGTTAAAGCGCTATTTCGTCTTTATCGATTCATGGATAAGCATGAATTTGGTAAGGAGCTATTTCATCTGTACAGATTAAGAGATATGCACGAATCTTATTAAGAACTATCTTTTCTTGATGGATTCATGGATGAAGATGAATTTGGTCAAGGTATTTCGTTCTTAAAGGTGAGGAGATAAGCACAAAACTGGCCAGAAACTATTTCGTCTTTAAGGATGAAGAGATGACCATGGACTCCTATTTCGTCTTTATGGATGAAGAGATGAGCATGGACTTCTATTTCGTCTTTATGGATAAAGAGATAGGCATGGACTCCTATTTCGTTTTTGTGGATAAGGAGATGAGCATGGACCATCCATGGCGTGTGGTATGGTTCACTTCCTCAATCTCTTCTCCAAACCCATGGCGTTTGGTGGAAAAAGACATCGAAGAGCAAGGAAACAGCTTTCAAATAATGACCTAACTAATCCCCTTTACAACCATGACATGCGGGAAAGGAAAGATTAATCTCTAGGATCTGGTTTTCTAGGATATATGAATCCTGTCAAGGTAAGACAGCCCTAGAATCATAGAGACCTTTTCCAAGGCTCTCTAAGCTTTAAGGCCCCAAGATCCTAGAAGAGAAGGTATGAAGAACAAAAAAAACATAAAGCTTTAAACCCTTTCAACTCTTTTGAATCACCTCAACCCCAAAAACCCAAAAGAACTACTCACTATACATGATTAAGATCGAAGCAAAAGCAATAGATAGAAAGCTAGGCATGATCAACAAACGATTAAAGGAAAAACTTGCTTAATATTAAAAGATCCAAAGGTTTAAAACACGAAACGCTTAAGATGTTCAACAATGGCGAAATCGCCTAAGGTAGAGAGAAAACAAAAAGACAGAATGAAAAAATAGAAACTGATGGCCGCCTTTGCCAAAAATGGCTAAACCGTTAACTGGTCCCCCTTTCGCTAGCCGCCAAAGACAGCTGGATGAATAAAGATCATCTGGGATCGACTCGGGTCACTCGATCTCTGGCTCGATCGTCTTCTTGGATCGGATGGCTTCAGTCGATCTTTGAGTCGATCCTGTGATGATCGGGTTGGGAAGTCGATCTGGATCTCGATTTGCCTGGCGTCATTCACGTCTGTACTCCAAATCGATCTCTTCTCTCGATCTTGGTCTCATCTAGATCGACCTGCCTTGCTCGATCCGCTACTCAATCTCGGGTACTTTGCATGCACGGCTAAGTTCTCCAAGTGTCCACGAGCTCCATTATGATCCTCCTCACGTCCACATAACCTCCTCAACTCGAGAGTGCTCCAAACAACCTGATAATGAAGCATATATGCAAGAAATATGCAAAATGCGAATGCAAAGGGACCTAGGACCTAAAATACATCAAATGGAACAAACTATCCTATAATGCAAGATGAATGTATGAAAAACTATCCTAAATGCGTGCAAAATATGCAAAATATATGGTAATATCAACTACCCCAAACTTTCCTTTTGCTTGCCCTAAAGCAAACAAAATTCAAGAAAGGAGAAGATGTTTTAAAAACGGGGGTTTAAGCTTCTTGCAAAAGTGTTTTTCAAATGAATCAATTCAATGGTCCTAGTTTTAAATTCTAAGATGCAATGCACACACTCATACTCCAAAGAACTTAGCCATACTCATCACATAATGAATTTCGAATCATGACTCTCATATCCCAAACAATCCAAGAATCATAACCTTTAACATTCATAAAGCTCAAAACCGTTAATCACACTTATGCACTTTAAAACAGGATACACTTGGCTAAGGGACAAGGGTGGCGAGATAAAAATGATCTCACTTACAAGGGCTATTCAAACAAGGGGTTATCTCAAAGAATGGTCAAACTTTCACATAATGCTAAAGGTGAAGACAATTGATGCAAACATGATTAAACCTTCATCTACCCATGCATATTATTCAAAGATCCTAGAACCCTCTCTCATTTTTCTTATCTTTTAAAGCTCACTCACCCTCCTAAAGACTACCCTTATTATTAAAGCAATTCGCCTAGCAAAAGCACAAGTAAAAGCATCATTTTAAAATTCTTTAGGCTAGTGAAAAGGCTGAAAACATACTTAGCTCTTTTCTTTTTACTTTGATAGCTCTCTACTCATTTTTTTTCTTTTTTTTTTTTTTTTTAAACATTTGGCCTCTTGGCTCTTTTCTTTTCTTTTGAGAGCTATTTTCTTAGTTAAACTAGAGCTTTTATTTTTTAAAACAGCAAGCCTTCCACTTAAAACCCTTTTAATTCATCTTCCAAATATAAAACTCTTTAAACCGAAGCAAAACAAAGCAATCCCCAAGAACACCCACCCTATCCTAAGCCTAAAATTAGCTTGAAAATACAAAGCTAGTATCAGTATGAAAGCCTAATCATGTCGCCTAAACCTAACACTTTATGCTAAGTTCAACCGAAAAGAGGCCTCACAAAGATGTAACACACAAGAACATTGGCTTGAAAGGAGGGTAAGGTAAGGGTGGGGAAATCTACTTAGGCTTACAAGAAAGTGGTGAAAGGAAGAAAAAAGCCTAAATATGTATAAGTGATCCATGTATCCTTTTTCAAATGCAAACGTATGATAATTAAAAAGATTTAAATTAAGGTTCTCACTTATTAGGTTAGGATTCAATTCATGAATGTTCAACTTAAGCCATGAAAATCAAAACACATGATCCAAGTATGGTTAGAGCTTACTTTCAAAGAGTGTAAAATACATCAAAGAACTACTAACTAGGGCCTTCAAACAATTCATGAGCTTAAAACACTTTTCAAGAAAAACTTTTGCCCCTTATGCAAATGTAAACAACCTAAATGCTCAAAAATTCATGACTCAGTCCTAAAATGCTTAACAATTCGAATGCAACTACATAAATTTATTTGAAAAATTTTAAAAATTTTACCAATTTTTTGTGTTTTCTATGCCTTAGGATGTATGCAAGACTCAAGGGATGCTAACAGAAAATAATAGCAAAGAAAACATGTCAAACACACCAACACTCCCCCAAACTTGAATGACACCGTCTCGGTGGCAAACAAATCCAAGAGGAGTCAAAACACAAAGCAAAAACAAAGAAAACATGCGTGGTATATACAAGGGATGGTTGTTGGTACCTCAGAGCTAAGAAGTGCTGGAGCTTGAGGTTGCTCCAGACTTCTTGCTCTTTGTGGGGGTCTCGTGAGCTACTGCCTTGCCCTTATCCAAGCTAGCTTGCTCATGAACTGAATGGCGCCCAGGTTGGATCGTTGCTTGGGCCTCACAGATCTCAATGCCTCCGGTGGATCTCCTTTTCTTCTCGGGTTGCTCAACCTCTTTTCTTGAAGGTGAACCAGGAGCGTTGCCTTTGAGCTTCTTGATCTTCTGAGCAAGCTTCTTGATCATCTTGCTCTGCCACTTGTTCACTTTCCTTTGCATCTCCACAACAGAAGCAAGGAACTTCTCTGCCTTTTTTCTCGGCTCAAAGTCAAGCTTTGGAAGGGTGAAGCTCTCGGGCTTCTCAGCATCTGATGTGGGGGACTCTGACCGTGAGCGAGCAGGTAGTGCGGGAGCGGCTGTTCCTCCTAGAGGTGCAAAGCACTCCTCTACACTCGGCAAGAACTCGATGTTGCCAACTCCTTGCAGCTCGATTTCTTCCATATTCGGTAAGATGCAAACTCGCTTCTCATTCTCACAGTCAATGAACAAGTAGGCGTACAAACCCTCGGCTGGCGTGCGTCCCAAGTTGTCTCTGTCTCTCATGTAGATCTCGTCCATGTAGGCTCTCTCCACGACAAGTACAAAGTCAGCAAGTGGCACTCCGGCTTGCACAAACATGGGCGTGAGGAAGCCTCCAATCAAAGCTGAGCTCGCCTTGCATCGCAAGGCATACGCCTTGTACTTCACCAAGGAGGCGGCGAAGATGCATCCGTAGTTCACATTGTCGCCGAGCTCGTCTTCCATCGGCTCATTGATAACACGTTTTTACAATGCAATGATGTATCAAAGCTCAAATGCAACACTGAGATGTAGTATAGCATGCAAGTGAGTGTCAATCCACACTTAGGGGTAGCAAGTTCACTAAGAATGCAAGGGAATGAGCAAAGCTAAGCGAAAATGATAATTGATTGGTAAAATCCCTAAAAACTAAATGCAAAGACCAAATGCAAAGCAAAACAATTTTTAAATCCATAGAAGAGGGTTAACTACCATGAGGAACAAGCAAAAGATTAAAAATGCCAAGCTACTAAAAAGTAAAAATCGACTAGTGAATCGATCACTTGATCGACCACTAGATCGAGCATAATGGATCGATCTACAAGCAACTTAAACAGAAATGACTTTTGATGAACAGGATGCAACTGACTGGCAAGCGAATGACTAACAGAGATTTAAAACACTAAGAAAGAGGGTCTAGGGTTGAGGGTCATATTCATGGGTCTCAAAGATCAAAGCTTGGTTTGAAAACATTTAGATCTACTCCTTTAGGAGGTTTCTCTAAGCCTTGAAAACAAAACAAGAACCATACATGGCGTATGGTATGATTCACTCCCTCAATCTCTTCTCCAAACCCATGGTGTGTGGCGGAAAAAGAGATCGAAGGGCAAGGAACACAGATTTCAAACAATGACCTAACTAGTCCCCTTTACAACCATGGCGTGTGGGAAAGGAAAGACTAGCCTCTAGGATCTGATTTTCCAGGACATCTGAATCCTGTCAAGGTAAGACATCCCTTGGATCATAGAGATCTTGGCGTGAGACTCTCTAAGCCTTAAGTACTCAAGATCCTTGAAGAGAAGGTAATGCAGAACAAGAAAACTCAAAGCTTTAACCTTTTCAACCCCTTTTGAATCGCCTCAACCCATCAACCCAAATGAAACTACTCGCTACACATAAAGAAAACCGAACAGAATGCAAAAGATGATCTACTAAACATGATTAACGATTGATTAATAGCAAAAGGTTCAATATTCAAAGTGCAAAAGCAAGAAACAGCTTGAAGTTCTACAATGGCGGAAAATAGCCTCAAAACCCCGAGAGAACCCCAAAGGTAAAAAAAAGATAGAATGAAGATAACGAAAGGGATGGCTGCGTTTTGCCAAAAATGGCCAAACGCAAATGGTCCCCCTTTCGCTACGATCCAAATCCAGCTGGACGGATAAGGTTAGTCTGGGATCGACTCGGGTCACTCGATCTCTGGCTCGATCTTCTCTTGGATCGGATGACTTCGGTCGATCTCTGAGTCGATCTTGTGTTGATCAGGTTGGGAGCTCAATCTGGTTCTCGATCTGCATGGCGTCATTTACGTCCGTACTCCAGATCGATCTCCTCTATCGATCGTGATCTCGATCCTTCCTTGAGAATCGACTTGGTGCACTCGATCTTCTGGTCGATCTCATCTAGATCGACCTGCCTTGCACGATCCGATACTCGATCTCAGGTCCTTAGCATGCACTCCTGAGTTTTCCAAGTGTCCACGAGCTTCCTCACGAGCCTTAGCACGTCCACAAATCTTCCAAAGCTCCAAAGTGTCCAAAAACAACCTGAATATGATGCATAATGCAAGAAACATGCGGATACTAATGCAAAAGTGTTCTAGGACTTAAAATGGTGCAAACTAGCCTAATATGCAAGGTGAATGCATGAGAAACTATCCTAAATACATGCAAAATATGCAGCAATATCACTTGTCATTCTCCTTAGGATCACAAAGCAGATGCTTAACGCCTTGGAACAGGAAGCAAAGCTCGATCTTGGTGACTGTGGGAGCCACAGACCGTCCACTGAAGGTTTTGGCAATCAGCTTGAGCGTGTATCTTAGCACCGGACTCCTCACTCTCTTGATCTTTGCCGTGTTCGTTGCTTATGAGGTCCCACAGGTCATTAGCTTTAGTGAAAGAGGGAAACTTCACTTGTTTAGCATCAGCCTTCAAACAGTAGGCTTGGCAAAGCTCCTGGATAGAGAGATGATAAGCTTGATGCCTGATCTTGAAGGTGATGTGGCCTTGGGAAGGAGTAGGAAGACTCGGGCTCTCATATGTGAACTCCAAGGTGGCTAGGAAATCGATTGTCGCCTCGTGATATGTTGGACAATCCATATGAGATAAACACCGGAGCCCCATGTTCTTGAGAAGCTGATCGAAGTCTCCCAAGATCCCCATCTTAGCCAACAAATCTCTGCTTGCAAAATTCGTGGGATCGAACCTAAGCCTTTCCAGCCTTTTCTTGACTTGCTTCTCCTCTTTGGTCCATCTAACCCTCTCATGAACCACTTCTTGAGCCTCTCCCTCTTGTGGTGTCTCTTCTCTCGTTCTCTTGGGAGCCATAGTACCTGAAACACAATTCTCAAGCAAGAGAATGAGCAAAGGGGGCAAGTATTGAGAGAAAGACTATTCAAGAAAGAAAAACCTAGATTTTTGAGGAATTTATAAAAATTCTAGAAAGATAATAGAGAAGATAATCCAGAGATAGTATTAAATCTAGAATTGTTCTTAATATATAGCTATATCTAAAATTTTTCCTAATTCCCTAGAAAATCATTCGCTAAATCATAACAAAAAGGATTTTCTAAAAACATTTAATAAAGCAGATCAAGCAAATTCGAAAATACCTTTGTATGACAAGAAAATGAAATGCACAAGTCTTAAAAACTCAAACTCGCTCTCTCTCTCTTTCTGTTTTGTGAAAACCGGGTTTGCAAAGTGAAGATACAAAGAGAGCAAGAGGGGTTTTAAAGACAAAAATTCTTTGGACACATGCACAAGTGGTTTTTGACAAAAAGCTTGGTCAAGGCACATCTTTCATGGTCAAAGATTCCTGTCTTGCCAAGATTTGAATTTTAAAAACAGGAGGGAAAGAAGAAAAGAGGGAAAAGAAATTATTACCTCGACACGAGATCGAGTCCTTTTGGTCGATCTAGGACTCGATCACATGCCCATGTTGGCTAGGATCGAGAGGTTTGATCAATCAGGGACTAGATTAAAATTGCATCGAGTCTAAGATCGATTGTGCTTTCTCGTTCCTTAACATTTGGTCAACTAGGCTGTACTCCTTGGATCGAGCCACATGATCGATTTGGGGGTCGTTTTGGCCTAGATCGAGCGGTAAATCGAGTAGACTGTTCGATCTATCTTTGAGAATCGAGTGACTCGGTCGATCTACACCTCGTTTGCTTTTCAAGCTAAACGCATAGGTGGTTTATCCTCTCGTGATCAACCGTTCCACGCGATTTGTCTACTGGATCTCGTCTAGATCGACTGACTCCTCTCTAGTAAAGATCGAGCTAGGATGAGTCGATCTAGCACTCGATCTCTAGCCTATACTTAGCCCTTCTCGCCTTTTTTGACTCCAAGATCATGGCTTATAGTACCTACACACTTAGACAATAAAAGCATAAAACTGAAATAGAAAGAAAGCAAAAATATGTACAAGATAGACATGGGAATGCCTCCCAAGTGCGCTTTCTTTAACGTCTTTAGCTAGATTTTACTTGGTTTAGGCCTGAGGTGGGCCTTGGAGAAGCATTGTGGTGCTCTCCTT
The DNA here is from genome assembly GCA_911865555.2 of Thlaspi arvense. NCBI lineage: Eukaryota > Viridiplantae > Streptophyta > Magnoliopsida > Brassicales > Brassicaceae > Thlaspi > Thlaspi arvense. Next base: position 28,690,599 of record OU466860.2, read on the forward strand.
GCTGCAATCACTCGCCAAATAGGGATTGACTCTGTGCCCATTAACCGTGAAAGCATTCCCGCTCTTGCCAACCAATATAACCGCTCCATAAGGCAAAACTTCCTTGATCTCAAACGGTCCACACCATCTAGACTTGAGCTTCCCTGGAAACAGCTTCAACCTCGAGTCGTAGAGTAACACCAGAATGCCTTCTCCTAACTCCTTGTGAACCAGCTTCTTGTCATGACCCGCCTTGGTCCTTTCTTTGTAGAATTTAACACTTTCGTAGGCTTCCAACCGTAGCTCATCAAGCTCATGTAGCTGAATCAACCGCTTCTCTTGAGCTGTCTTGAGGTTTTAGTTCAGCTGCTTCACTGCCCATAGTGCTCTATGCTCCAACTCAACAGGAAGATGGCATGCCTTTCCGTATAGAAGAGAGAAGGGAGTAGTACCAATGGGGGTTTTGAAAGCGGTCCGGTAAGCACACAAAGCATCATCGAGTTTAAACGCCCAATCTTTTCTAGTAGCACCAACTTTCCTCTCTAGTATTGCCTTAATCTGCCTGTTTGAGACTTCTACTTTCCCACTAGTTTGAGGATGATAAGGTGTGGCCACCTTGTGCTTCACGCCATACTTCCTTAAGAGACTTTCAAACACCTTGTTGATGAAGTGGCTGCCACCGTCACTGATCACTACCTTTGGGACTCCAAACCGTGGGAAGATGATGGTCTTGAAGAGCTTGATCACCACCTTTGCATCATTTGTTGGGGAAGCTACAGCCTCAACCCACTTAGACACAAAATCAACCGCCACCAAGATGAACTTGTTGCCGTAAGAAGATGGGAATGGACCCATAAAATCTATGCCTCATGCGTCAAAGACATCAATTTCAAAGATAGGCACCTGAGGCATCTCATTCCTCTTCGTGATGTTTCCAGATCTTTGACATGTTTCACAAGCTTTAACAAATTCATGCGCGTCTTTGAACAGAGATGGCCACCAAAAGCCGGCTTGTAACACCTTTGTAGCTGTCTTGAAGGAAGCAAAATGACCACCATATGAATAGCCATGACAATGTAGAAGAATGTCCTTACCTTCTTCTCTTGAAACACATCTTCTATACAAGCTATCCACTCCTCTTTTGTACAAGTATGGCTCATCCCAAAAGTAATGAGAGATGTCTCTCATGAACTTCTTCTTGTGGTAGTGGTCTAGATGAGAAGGCTCCTCTAAGCCAAGTAGTTTACAATATCAGCATACCAAGGCAAGTCTTCTTCTTTGAAACTCAAAACCTCTTCAAACCTATCTTCAAGCTTCTCACATACGGCCGAAGTGATCATCATGAGTTGCTCTTCGGGAAGCAAATCATCAAGTTGCAAAGCTTCATTGACTCTCATCCTAGAGAGGTGATCAGCAACACTATTCTCTATGCCTTTCTTATCCTTTATCTCCATATCAAACTCTTGTAGCAAAAGGATCCATCTCAAGAGTCTTGGCTTGGTTTCTTTCTTAGAGTAGATGTACCTCAAAGCTGTGTGATCTGTGTAGACAACAACCTTAGAGCCCACCAAGTATGATCTGAATTTCTAGAAAGCAAAAACAACGGCCAGCAACACCTTCTCGGTTGTAGCATATCTCACTTGCGTGTCATCCAAAGTACGACTAGCGTAGTAGATAACATGCAATCTCTTCTCTTTCCTCTGACCAAGAACAGCTCCCACGGCGTAGTCACTCGCGTCACACCTGATCTCGAACGGCAGAGTCCAGTCTGGTGCTTGTACTACAGGCGCGGATACAAGAGCTTCTTTAATAGTCTTGAAAGCATGAAGACAATCCTCATCAAACACAAAGTCAGCTTCCTTGCATAACAACCGCGTGAGGGGTCTTGCTATCTTGGAGAAATCCTTTATGAATCTCCTGTAGAAGCCTGCGTGGCCTAAGAAACTCCTCACTCCCTTCACATTAACCGGCGGCTCAAGACTCATCATGACCTCAACCTTAGCTTTATCAACCTCTATGCCCTTCTCTGATATCTTGTGGCCAAGTACAATTCCTTCCTTCACCATGAAGTGACACTTCTCCCAGTTGAGCACCAAGTTTGTCTCCTCACATCGCTTTAGTACCTTGCAAAGATTCAACAAATAAGCGGAAAAGGATGCATGATAAGCTATTTTCTTTATGCTCTAATGCAGCAGAGAGCTTATCAAAACTCTAATGCAAGCAATGTTGTAGTAAGGCAAGCAGAAGAGTGTCAATCCACTTCTAGATGATAGAGAATCCACAGAGAATGCAAGGTCTAAGACAAATCTGACCTTTGGCGCGGGGCAATGGCTGAAGCAGGCGGTCCTCCTAAGGGGGCAAAGCATTCTTCCTCCGTGGGTAAGAACTCGATGTTCCCAACACCAAGCAGCTCAGTCTCGTCTTTGTCGGGGAGGATGCACACTCTCTTCTTGTCTTCCTCATCTATGAAGAGGTAAGCATAAAACCCTTCTGCTGGCGTGCGTCCCAAGCTATCGGTGTTTCTCATGTATGCTTCATCCATGAAAGCTCTGTTTGGGACGTGAGCAAAGTCATGGATGGGCACACCGGCTTGCACGAACAAAGGGGTAAGGAAACCGCCAATGTAGGCAGAGGTTGCCTTGCACCGTAAGGCATAAGCCTTGTACTTCACCAGAGAAGCCGCGAGCACACAGCCGTAATTCACTTCATCGCCGAGTTCATCTTCTATGGGTTCTTCATTCGCATACGGATCAGACACCAAATGCTTCACGCCTTGGAAAAGGAAGCACAGCTCCGTCTTCGTGACAGTAGGAGCAACAGACCTCCCACTGAATGTATTAGCTATCAGCTTCAAAGTATACCTCAGCACCGGATTCCTAACTCTCTTGATCTTGGCGGTGTTGGCTTTGTAGTCTTCATTGCTGATTAGGTCCCAAAACTCGTCGGCTTTCTTGAAGGCTGGGAACTCCACCTTGTGTGCATCAGCCTTGAGACCGTAGGCTTGGCATAGCTCGGGGATGGATAGTGTGTAGGCTTAGCGGCCAACCTTGAAATAGAGACGCCCTTGAGAAGGAACAGGTGCACTCGGATTCTCGTACCGGAACTCCAAAGTGGCTAGGAAATCTATCGTCACCTTGGGAATTGTAGGGCAGTCCATCCGCGACAAGCACCTCAGACCAATGTTCTTGAGGAGTTGGTCGAAGTCTCCAAGGATCCCGAGCCTGGACAGAAGCTCTCGATCAGCAAACTTTGTAGGTTCAAACCGGAGCCTCTCCAACCTCTTCTTATCCCTCTTCTCATCATTGCTCCACCGGACCCTCTCTTGAACCACCACTTCTTGTGTTTCTCCTTCTTGCACTCGCTCCTCTCTTGTTCTCTTTGGTGCCATTGCTCCTAAAACAAATTTTTCTAGAGAATGATTAGCAAGAGGCGATTGAATGAGAATAAGAGAAGAGGAGAAGAAGATTTATATAAACTACTCTAGAATTTTGGGGATCAAATAAAAATAATAGCTAGATAAAAGGAAATAAAATCTTTGAGATACTGAAAATCAAGTATTTTTCCTATTACTTAGCTAATTTTAAAAATTCAAACCCGATCCTATATCCTAAAACAAGAACTTGCGATTTTTAAGGAGATTTTCTTGAAATAAAATCATTAAACCTTGAAAATACGTTTGCAAGAGTAGAGGATATCTTTGCTAAACTTGAAAAGCTTTTAAATTCTCACTCTCTTTGTAAGAAAAACTCGAGCAAACAGAAATGAGAGGGTGAGGAATAGATTGAAACATTTAAAGAGTTTAACAAACCAAAACAATGGGTGGTCAAAGTGGTTTCTGACAAAAGTCTTGGTCAAGGCACATCTTTCATGGTCAAAGATGCTTGCCTTGACCAAGTTTTGAATTTAAAAATTGGAGGGAAAGGAGTAAAGGAGGGAAAAAAAATTGTTACCTCGGCATGAGATCGAGTCCTTTTGGTCGATCTAGAACTCGATCTCATGCCTAAAATGGCTTAGATCGAGAGGGTTACTCGATTTGTGACTCGATTCAAGGTGAATCGAGCCCTGGATCGATTGGCTCTCTCGATCATTGAGATGTTGGCTCCTCGGCTAAGTCCCTATGATCGAGCTATGTCCTCGATTTAGGGGTCGATTTAGCATAGATCGAGTGATGGATCGAGTCGAGTGATCGATCAATTTTCAACAGATTTTCCCGAGAGAAATTAGATCGGTCGATCCGATTTGGATCGATCGATCTTTTTTCGTCAAGGTCGATCTTGTCACTCGTTCTCGTCTAGATCGACTGGCTCCTCTCGATTCACTGGCTCGATCTAGCAAAGATCGAGCCAGGATCAGTCGATCTAGCACTCGATCTCTAGCTTTATCTTAACCCCTATTGCCCCTTTTGGAACCCAAAGGCAAGGTTTAGAGTCCTTATACCTGTTCCTACACACTAAAAACATAAAAACATAAAACTGAAAGAGAAGTGAAAGCAAAAATATGTACAAGATAAACATGGGAATGCCTCCCAAGTGCGCTTTCTTTAACGTCTTTAGCTAGACCTTACTTGGTCTAGGCGGATGGTGGGTCTTGGAGAAGCACCGAGGTACTCTCCTTGTCAAAGCTGTCCGCCAGGTAGGGCTTGACTCTGTGTCCGTTGACGGTGAATGCACTACCACTTCTTCCCATTAGAGTAACAGCTCCATATGGCAAGACCTCTTGAATCACGAACGGTCCGCTCCACCTTGATTTCAGCTTGCCCGGGAAGAGCTTTAGCCTCGAGTTGTACAGCAACACCAGTCCTCCTTCCTTAAGCTCCTTGGCAACCAATTTCTTGTCATGAGCCTCCTTAGTTCGCTCCTTGTAGATCTTGGAACTCTCGTAAGCATTCAATCTCAACTCGTCCAGTTCGTGTAGCTGAATAAGACGCCTTTCCTGAGCCGTCTTGAGATCAAAGTTCAGCCTCTTCACAGCCCACAATGCACGGTGTTCCAGCTCAACCGGGAGGTGACAACCCTTGCCATAGAGTAGAGTGAAAGGAGTTGTACCAATCGGCGTCTTGAAGGCAGTACGGTAGGCCCAAAGAGCATCGTCCAGCTTCACTGACCAGTCCTTCCTTGTTGCTCCAACGGTCTTCTCCAGAATAGCTTTGATCTGCCTGTTAGAGACTTCCACCTGACCGCTCGTTTGAGGATGATACGGTGTAGCCACCTTATGCTTAACCCCATACTTTCTCAAGAGGCTCTCAAAAACTTTGTTTACAAAATGGCTTCCTCCATCACTTATAACAACCTTGGGTACCCCAAACCTTGGAAAGATGATATTCTTGAACAACTTGATCACGACCTTAGAGTCGTTTGTAGGGGAAGCAACAGCCTCAACCCATTTAGAGACATAATCCACAGCTACTAAGATGTACTTGTTGCCGTATGAAGAAGGGAAAGGCCCCATGAAGTCAATACCCCACGCATCGAACACGTCAACCTCGAAGATAGGAACTTGAGGCATTTCATTCCTCTTGGTAATGTTCCCTGCTCGCTGACATGCCTCACAGCTCTTCACAAACTCGTGTGCATCTTTGAAGATAGACGGCCACCAGAAACCCGCTTGCAACACTTTCGTGGCAGTTTTGAATGAAGCGAAGTGTCCTTCGTAGGAAGAGCCATGGCAATGATAGAGGATATCCCTGGCTTCTTCCTTCGTAACACATCTTCGGTACAAGCTGTCTACTCCTCTTTTGTATAGGTAAGGCTCATCCCAAAAGTAGTCACTAGCCTCCCTCAAAAACCTCTTCTTGTGATAGCTGTTGAGATGTGTTGGCTCCTCACCACATGCTAGGTAGTTCACCATATCAGCATACCATGGTAGATCCTCCTCTTTAAAACTCAACACTTCCTCAAACCTTCCTTCTAGCTTCCCACAAACAGCAGTAGTAATCGCCATAAGTTGTTCTTCTGGAAGAGAATCGTCTAAAGGGAGAGACTCGTTGATCCTTAGTCTTGAGAGGTGGTCAGCGACTCCATTTTCTATCCCCTTCTTGTCTTTAATTTCCACGTCAAACTCCTGAAGTAAGAGAATCCATCTTAAGAGCCGAGGCTTAGTGTCTTTCTTTGAGTAGATGTATCGTAGAGCAGCATGATCCGTGTATACAATAGCCTTTGAGCCAACGAGATACGATCTGAACTTCTCAAAGGCGAAGACTACTGCAAGCAGCTCCTTCTCCGTAGTGGTGTATCGTGATTGCATTTCATCCAAGGTCCTTGAAGCATAATAGATCACATGTAGCTTCTTGTCCTTCTTCTGACCAAGGACTGCTCCTACAGCATAGTCACTAGCATCACACATAATCTCAAAAGGGAGAGACCAGTCTGGTGCTTGGACTATAGGGGCTGACGTGAGGGCTTCCTTGATGGTCACGAAAGCCTTCAAACACTCCTCATCGAATACAAACTCAGCTTCCTTGCATAACAGCCGTGTAAGGGGGCGTGCAATCTTGGAGAAATCTTTGATGAAGCGCCTATAGAACCCTGCGTGTCCCAGGAAGCTTCTAATCCCTTTAACATTAACCGGCGGCTCCAAACCCATCATAACCTCAACCTTAGCCTGATCAACCTCAATACCCCTCTCTGAAATCTTGTGACCGAGTACTATCCCTTCCTTGACCATGAAGTGGCATTTCTCCCAGTTCAGCACCAGGTTTGTTTCTTCACAACGTTTAAGTACCCTGCAAAGATTCAACAAACACGCAGGAAAAGACGCACCATACACAGAGAAGTCATCCATAAACACTTCTACCATCTCCTCTATAAGATCGGAGAAGATCGACATCATACACCGCTGAAAGGTAGCCGGTGCATTACACAATCCAAACGGCATCCTTCGATATGCAAAGGTACCGTAGGGACATGTAAAAGTCGTTTACTCCTAATCGTTTGGGTGAATAGGTATTTGAAAGAAACCGCTATACCCATCGAGAAAACAGTAGTAAGGGTGATTTGCAAGTCTCTCAAGCATTTGATCAATGAAAGGCAAAGGGAAATGGTCTTTTCTAGTCGCAAGGTTAAGCTTTCTATAGTCAATATACATTCTATGACCAGTAATGGTCCTAGTAGGGATAAGTTCATCCTTTTCATTCCTTATGACCGTGATCCCTCCCTTCTTAGGCACCACGAGTACAGGTGAAACCCACGTGCTGTCACTTATGGGATAGATCACGTCAGCCTCTAAAAGCTTAAGGATTTCCTTCTTAACAACCTCTTTCAAGTTAGGATTCAAACGCCTCTGATGTTCTACAGAAGTGGCGTTCTCATTATCCAAGTGAATCCTATGAGTGCAAAGCATTGGTGAAAGGCCTTTGATGTCACTTAAAGAGTACCCAATGGCCTTCCTATACTTTCTCAGCTCAGTTAAGAGCGAGTGCAACTCATCATCACTAAGGTTTTCATTTACTATCACGGGATAGGTGTCATTAGGTCCTAAGAAAGCATACCTTAGCCCTTTTGGGAGCTCCTTAAGGTCCACCTTTGGGGCTAACAGCTCACTCCAGTCATCCTCGTGGCTGTTGTTGTTCTTCTCCTCCTTGGAACTCTCCCTTGAACTCGAGGCATGGCCCTTCAGACTGCTTTCCTCTATCGCTATCCCTTCTGTGATCGAGTCCTCCGGTCGATTCTCCTCTCGATGTCGTCTAGATCGAGCCATTTCACTCGATTCACTTACTCGATTTGATATGGATCGAGTAAGGGATCGAGACGTTGAGTCGATCTCTTGATTGGACTCCAAAATGATCGGGGGGTCTTTCTCGATCGTCAACTCGATTGTTTCTTCTGATCGAGCATCATTATCGATCTGTTGGTCGATTGTTGCACTGGATCGAGTTGGGTTCTCGATTGGCTTGTCGATCTGACTCCTGGATCGAGTGATAGCGTCGATCTCGGGGTCGATTTCTAGGCAACATCCTTCTTCATTCTTGATGATTCTCCTCGAATCTAGCAGGTTCACGTACTCTTGGGTCCTTTGGTCCACATAGCCAAACTCTCCTGGCTCCTTAGTGAGTGCTAGCTTCAAATGGTCTTCTAAAGCTAGCTCTTCCAGCAACTCATCCGCCAAGGCATCCATCGTTTCGATATAGAAAGCTTGTCCTTCAATGGTTGGCTTCTTTAGAACCTTGTTGATGTCAAAGTCTAGCCTGATCTCTTTCCCCAAATGCAAGGCAATCTTCCCATTCTTCACGTCTATTATGGCTCCGGCGGTTGCGAGGAATGGTCTCCCTAAGATGAGTGGGTCTTTCGGCTCCTCGTCCATCTCCAGCACTACAAAGTCTGTAGGTACATTCACACCACTGATTCGCACCGGTAAGTCTTCGAGCAGCCCTACCGGTAATCTCACGCTTCTATCAGCCAACACCAATGAGATCCGACATTCCTTAAACCGACTGAAACCAAGCTTCTTAGCCACGGAGTGAGGCATCAAGTTTATGCTAGCTCCGAGATCACACAAGCAACTCTTGAACTCTAGAGGACCTAAAGCACAAGGTATGGTGAAGCTTCCCGGATCTCCCAGCTTCTTAGGCACTATCTTCTTATGAATAACCGCGCTACACTCTTCGCTTAGTACAAGCACCTCTTTGCTTTCTTTGTTCTTCTTCACAAGGGTGTCCTTGAAAAACTTGGCGCACTTGGGCATCATAGCGAGACAGTCTACAAGAGGCAACTTTATCTCCACGTCTCTCAAGTGCTTCTCAAACAGGATCCGGTGTTTCTCTATTAACTGCTTTTTGAAACGACCCGGGAATGGCAACTTTGGTACGTAAGGTGGGGGCACGTAGTCATCCTTTTCCTTGGTGGTTTTCTCAGCCTTTTTCTCAATGAATGCCTTGTGACCTCTTCTCGGTCCTTGGATCCATACGTTGTCAAAGTTTATCTCCTCATTATCAGCTGAAAGTTTACCCTCCCCCTCTTGAATTACAACGTCCTCGTTGTTCTTGGTTGAGACCGGAGGCTCAAGCTCTTTGCCACTTCGTAACGTAATAGCATTGGTATATTCCTTGGGGTTTTGCTCACACTTTCCCGGGAGGCTGCTCTGTCCACTCGTGCTTGCCTTGCCCTTCTCCAGCTGCTTTATTTTGTTGTTGAGGTTTGTGATTTGAGTGGATAAGTCGGTTAAGGATGAATCTAGCCGAGTGTTCATTTCAGCGAACTTCTGATTTGTAGAAGCTTGCCCTTGTATTAGCTGTTGGAACATTGCTTGAACCGGATCAACTTGTTGTTGCATCGGTTGTTGTGGCTGTTGAGGTGCAAAGCCCGGAGGGTAGTTGGTAGTATAACCCTTGTTTTGTTGTTGTTGCCCTTGACCTTGGAAATTGCCTTGCCCTTGACCTTGGAAATTGCCTTGCCCTTGACCTTGGAAACCACTGCTCGGTTGGAAACCTTTGTTGTAAGGGATGAAAGGCTTAGCTTGTTGAGCAGGGTACACTTGATCTTTAGGGTTGGCTACATTGGTGTTTCGGTAAGAGAGGTTGTTGTTCGGGTAGCCTTGGTTGTAGCCTTGAGACTTGTAGTTGTTTTGTCCAGCCACCCAATTTGCTTCCTCTTGGCTTAGCTCTAACTCCTCTTGGTTTTCATCAGCTTCACCAACGAAGTGAACATGCTTCTGGTTAGCTAGAACCAACTTGTCAATCTTCTCATGCAACGATTTGAGCTCCTTCTTGTGAGACTCTAATTCTGATCCCCTCGGTGCTCGGTCATAATCCTCAGCATAGTTTCCATCACCCAACGCCAGGTTCTCTATCAGCTCCATACCCTCTTCTACTTCTTGACCGAGGAAGTTCCCTTTGCTAGCTGTATCAAGCAACAACCGGATCTTTGGTGAAGCCCCACGGTATATGGTACTGAGTAGAGTCTCCTCACTGAACCCGTGATGAGGGCATTGGATCGTGTAATCTTTGAAACGCTCCATAGCCTCATTGAATGTCTCATTGTTCCTTTGAGTGAAACCGCTGATTTCGCTTCTCAACCGAGCAGTCCTGGTGCTTGAGAAGAACTTTGAGAGGAAAGCCTACTTACATTCAGCCCATGATGTGATGGTGCCTTGTGGGAGGGTCTTCTCCCAATGTCTAGCTTTGTCTCCGAGTGAAAAGGGGAAGAGACGCAGCTTGAAGGCATCTTCTGATATACCGTTGATCTTAATCATTCCACACACTTGCTCGAAATTGTCCAAGTGCTCCAAGGGGTCTTCCATTGCTAAGCCGTGGAACTTGTTGTTTTGCACCATAGATATGAACCCCGGCTTGATCTCAAAGTTATTGTTTTGTACCGGAGGAGGAGTGATCCCAAACCTATTGTGGTGGGTATTGGGAGCATCTCCGGCTCCTATGATCCTCAGAGGTCTAGCCGCGTGTTGGGGGTTTCCATTGCCCCTTCCTGCTGGAGGTGGTCCTTCTAGATGCTCGTGTGCAGCCATGTCTTCAAAGTTAACCAGACCTTGCTGAACAATCTCCTCAAAGGCTCTTGTTTGATCTCTGACTCTTCTTTGCCGTGAGTGACCAAGCTGATGAATGTTGTCTAAGGGGTGTAGAAGATTGTTGTCTCCCCTTGAACGAAGATTCATGTACCTGAAAACACACGGTTTAGAGTAGTAGGATTAGTAACTTGAAAAAGGTAAAGACTTAGTCTTTGCTAAGACCCAAATCACTATGTTCTCTAAGCAACCTAGAATGGCAACGGCGCCATTTGATAAGCTATTTTCTTTATGCCCTAATGCAGCAGAGAGCTTATCAAAACTCTAATGCAAGCAATGTTGTAGTAAGGCAAGCAGGAGAGTGTCAATCCACTTCTAGATGATAGAGAATCCACAGAGAATGCAAGGTCTAAGACAAATCTAAGCGAATGAGACAGTTTATGAGAAATAATCTAAAAACTAAATGCAGCAACCTAAATGGAGTGAAACCTATTTTAAAAATACTAGAAAGGAAGCAGTTACCACGAGGAACAAACAGATAAATTAAAGAGAAGAGCTTCGAATTGTTAAAATTCGACTAGTGGATCGACCACAAGATCGACCACTAGATCGAGCAGAAACGATCGATCTCGTCTAAAACCGTAAGAACAATGAATCTAAAGACCAGGATGCTATCAGGTAATAAGCTAAAGATGATATGAGACGTAAATATGCTAGAGGAGAGGGCTTGAGGTTTGAGATTCATATAAGGGGTTTCAAGGAACGATCTTGGGTTTGAAACTTTGGATCGACTCACTTTGGTGAGGATCTCTAAGCCTCGAAAACAAAACAAGATCTATCCGTGGCTTTCGGTATAGATCACTCTTTCATCCTCTCCTCCAAACCCATGGATTTTGGTGGAAAAAGAGGTCGAAAGGCAAGGAAAACAGATTTCGAACAATGGCTTAACTAGTCCTCCAAACTTCCATGGCTTTTGGGAAGGGGTAACTAGTCTCTAAGGTGAGATTTTCCGAGGCCCCTGGATCCTGTCAAGGTAAGGGACCTCTCGGATCATGAAGCTCTTGGCGTGAGAGTCTTCAAGCATTAAGCTTTCAACACCTTAGAAGAGATAGCCTTAAAACGTTTAGAAAACAAACCAAGATCGAACCTTTTCTACCCCTTAATCCTCTCAACCCCTAACCCAAAGTGAACTACTCACTACACATAAAGTAAATCAAGCAAGGTGGAAGAGATGAAACGATAAAACATGAAACAACGACTAGATTAAACGTTAAGGTTCGAGAATACAAAAGCTTGAAAAGAAAACTGGTTCAACAGTGGTGTTCTTCTGAAAACGAGAGAGAAAACTTGAAGGAAAAAGTTAGAAAATCTCAAAGTTCTCCAAAAAGCATTCGCCGCCTTGCCTAAAATGTCAAAACAGTCCAATGGTCCCCCCTTCGCTAACAGCCAAAAACGGTTGAAAGGACAGAGATCGACCATTGGATCGAGTTGTTCTATCGATCATATCCGGCCATCGTGTCTTCAGCTCGATCCGGGTCTCGATCTTCTTTGGTGAATCGAGTGTTGCATCCGATCTCGGTATCGATCTTCGGGAAGATCGAGTGGTGTACTCGATCCGGCTCTCGCTCTGCATGGCGTCATTTACGTCCGTACCGATACATCGATTGCTTCACTCGATCTCCATCTCGATCATTATCCTCGAATCGCCTAGTTGGCTCGATCTTCTGGTCGATCAACTCCTAGATCGACCGGCCATGCTCGATCTGCTCCTCGATCACTGGTCCTTAGCACACTCCCGAGCTTCCATGAACTGCTACATCGGCCTCCACACCTCCACGAAACTCCGTGTCTCCAAAGCAACCAGAAACAACCTGGAATGAATGCAAAATCCAGAGAAAATGCACATGCTGATGCAAGAATGCTCTAGGACCCTAAATGATGCAATCTAGCCTAAAACATGATACAAATGCATGAAAAACTACCTAATGAGTATGCAGAATGTATGCAATATGCAATGATATCAATGCACCATAGACCGAGAAGTCATCCATAAACACTTCTACCATCTCTTCTATAAGATCAGAGAAGATCGACATCATACACCGCTGGAATGTAGCCGGTGCGTTACACAACCTGAATGGCATCCTTCGTTATGCGAAGGTGCCATAAGGGAATATAAAGTTCGTCTTCTCTTGATCGTTTGGATGGATTGGTATTTGAAAGAAACCACTATAACCATCAAGAAAGCAATAATAAGGATGATTAGCAAGTCTCTCAAGCATTTGATCATTACAAGGAAGAGGAAAATGATCCTTTCTAGTAGCTGAATTAAGCTTCCTATAGTCTATACACATTCGGTGACCAGTTATGGTTCTTGTAGGAATCAATTCATCTTTATCATTCTTAATGACCGTGATCCCTCCCTTCTTAGGCACCATGTGTACAGGAGAAACCCACGTGTTGTCACTAATGGTATAGATCACGCCAGCCTCTAACAACTTAAGGATCTCTTTCTTAACTACTTCTTTCAAATTTGGGTTTAAACGCCTTTGATGTTCAATGGAAGAAGAGTTCTCATTATCTAAGTGAATCCTATGAGTGCAAAGCATTGGTGAAAGGCCCTTGATGTCACTTAGAGAGTACCCAATGGCCTTCCTATACTTTCTCAGCTCATTTAGGAGCAAGTGCAACTCATCATCACTTAAATTTTCATTCACAATCACGGGATAAGTATCATTAAGCCCTAAGAAAGCATACCTTAGCCCTTTTGGGAGCTCCTTTAGGTCCACCTTTGGGGCTAGCAGCTCGCTCCAGTCGTCCTCATGGCTTGTGTTGACGTTCCTGTCCTTAGTAGCCTCCATAGAACCCGAGACATGAGCCTTTAGACTGTCTTCTTGAACCGTTGTCTCCTCCAAGATCGAGTCATCCAGTCGATCTTCCACTCATTCTGGTCCGGATCGAGCAACCTCACTCCATTCACCCACTCGATTTAATGTGGATCGAGCAGGAGATCGATTCCCCGTCTTGTTCTTTGAACTGATCGATTGGCTTCTCTCGATCTTCCCATCGATTGTTTTGCTGGATCGACCAGCCTCCTCGATCTTCTTGTCGATTGCTGCGCTGGATCGAGTGATCTTCTCGATTTCTTGATCGATCTCTAGGCATCCGCTTTCATCTTCCTTCACAACTTTCCTAGAATAGAGAAGATGAACGTATTCTTGAGTCCTCTCACTCAGAACCAAACTCTCATGGCTCCTTAGTCAAAGCAAGCTTCAAGTGGTCCTCTTGTGCCAGCTCTTCAAGTAGCTCATCGGCCAAGGCATCCAACGTTTCAATGTAGAATGCTTGTCCTTCTATGGTTGGCTTCTTCAGGACCTCATTGATATCAAAATCCAGCTTGATGTCTTTGCCCAAGGGTAGAGCTATCTTCCCATTCTTAACATCTATGATTGCTCTGACGGTTGCAAGGAATGGTCTCCTAAGTATAAGCGGATCCTTAGGCTCTTCATCCATCTCAAGCACAACAAAGTCGGTTGGTACATTGACATCGCTTATCCTCACTGGAAGATCCTCTAGCATACCCACTGGAAATCTCACGCTTCTATCAGCTAACACAAGGGAGATCCTACACTCTTTGAAACACGTGAAACCGAGCTTCTTTGCTATAGAATGGAGCATGAGATTGATACTTCCTCCCAAATAGCATAAACAGCTCTTAAACTTCAAGGGACACAAAGCACAAGGAATGGTGAAGATCCTGGATCTCCTAGCTTCTTAGGAACAATCTCCTTGTGAATAATAGCACTACATTCTTCACTAAGCACCAAGACTTCTTTACTCTCCTTGTTCTTCTTTGTAAGGGTGTCTTTGAAGAACTTAGCACACTTCGGCATCATAGCTAGGAAATCCACAAGAGGAAGCTTGATCTCTAAATCCCTTAGATGCTTCTCAAACAAGAGTCTACGCTTCTCTATCAGCTGTTTCTTGCAGCGGCCAGGAAAAGGAAGCTTAGGCACATACGGTGGAGGCACATAAATATCTTTCTCTTTAGTAGCTTGCTCCACTTTCTTCTCTACAACTACTTCTTTACCCTTGCTTGGTCTCTCAATCCACACATTATCAAAGTTAATCTCCTCATCAGCTGAAAGCTTACCCTCCCCCTCTTGAATCACAATGTCCTCATTGGTCTTAGGAGCAACTCGCGGTGGAAGTTCTTTGCCACTTCTTAGCGTAATGGCATTGGCATATTCCTTGGGATTCTGCTCACACTTACCCGGTAAGCTGCTTTGACTGCTTGTAGTAGCTTTTCCCTTCTCTAACTGTTTGATCTTGTTGTTCAGGTTTGTAATCTGAGTTGAGACGTCAGTAAGAGAGGAATCAAGGCGGTTGTTCATCTAAGCAAACTTCTGATTAGTAGAAGCTTGTTCTTGAAGCAACTGCTGAAACATTGCTTGTACCGGATCCTGTTGTTGCGGTTGCATTTGTTGTTGTTCAGGAACAAAGTCGGGAGGAAACATAGGAGTGTAGCCTTTGTTGCCTTGCTGCTGCTGCTGACCTTGGAAGTTCCCTTGCCTTTGCCCTTGAAAGCCACTAGTCGCTTGAAAACCCTTGTTGTAAGGAACAAACGGCTTTGCTTGCTGAGGGGGGTACACTTGATCTTTAGGGTTTTCAACGTTTGTGCTTCGGTAAGAGAGATTGTTGTTGGCTTGGTACCCTTGTGAATAACCTTGAGGCTTGTTGTAGTTCTGACCAGCAATCCAATTAGCTTCTTCTTGACTTAAGTTTAACTCCTCCAAGACCTCTTCGGTTTCACCCACAAAGTGTACATGCTTATGGTTTTCAAGCACCAACTTGTCTATCTTCTCATGCAATGACTTGAGCTATTTCTTGTGAGACTCTAGCTCGAAACCTCTTGGTGCACGGTCATAGTCTTCAGCATAGTTGCCGTCACTCAATGCCAGGTTCTCGATTAGCTCCATACCCTCTTCTACTTCTGGACCAAGAAAATTGCCTTTACTAGCCGTATCAAGTAGCATACGGATCTTGGGCAATGCTCTGCGGTATATTGTGCTTAGGAGAGTCTCTTCACTGAAGCCGTGGTGAGGACATTGAATGGTATAGTCCTTGAATCTCTCCATAGCTTCATTGAATGTCTCATTCTGCCTTTGAGTAAAGCCGCTGATCTCACTACTCAACCTTGCTGTTCTTGTGCTAGAGAAGAACTTTGAGAGGAAAGCCTTCTTACACTCAGCCCAAGAGGTAATGGTGCCTTGTGGAAGGGTTTTCTCCCAATGTCTAGCCTTATCTCCGAGAGAAAAAGGGAAGAGCCGTAGCTTGAAAGCATCTTCCGAGATCCCATTGATCTTTATCATCCCACAAACTTGCTCAAAGATGTCAAGATGCTCCAAGGGGTCTTCCATTGCCAGCCCATGGAACTTGCTATTCTGAACCATAGAGATTAACCCTGGCTTAATCTCGAAGTTGTTGTTCTGTACTGGTGGAGGAGTGATCCCAAAGCTATTGTGATGCGTATTAGGAGCATCTCCAGCACCAATGATCCGTGGGGGCCTAGCTGCGTGGTTGGGGTTTCCATTGCCCCTTCCTACAGCACAGTGAGCTGGTGGAGGTCCCTCAGGATGTTCTTGCTCAGCCATTGTTGCAAAGTCCACTGAACCCGCTTGAACAATCTCTTTAAAGGCTTGAGCTTGCTCTCTTGCTCTTCTTGTTCTTGAGTAGCCAAGTTGATGAATATTGTCCAGGGGTTGTAAGTAGGTTGTTGTCACCCCCTAGAACGCAAATTCATGTACCTGAAAGACACAAGTTTGAAGAGAAAGAGATTAGTAACCAAACATAAAGTAAAGGCTTAGTCTTTACTAAACCCCATATCTTAATGCTTCCTAACAATCTTAAGATGGCAACAGCGCCATTGGAAAACAGGATTTTTCTATGCAAGCAAGGAGGTTATCAAAACCCAAACCACAGTTATGATGCGGTATAGTAGTAAGGGGAATCAATCCAACCTAGGAAGCAGGAAGAACACTAAGAATGCAAGAATGAAGCAAATCTAAGCAAATCGGATAAATAGTTGGTAAAATCAAGGAAAACTAAATGCAACGATCTAATACAATGCAAAACAATTTTAAAATCCCTGGAAGAGGGTTAAATACCACTAGGAACAAGTAAAAGATTAAAAATGCAAAGCTACTAAGAACTAAAAATCGACCAGTGAATCAACCACTGGATCGAGCAGAATGGATCGATCTAACAAACAACTTAAAGCGATTGACTTCTAATGAACAAGATGCAAGCTAAATGACAAGCGAATGATGAACAAAGGTTTTAATATGCTAAAAAGGAGGGTTTAGGGTCGAGGGTTGATAACAGGTTTTTAGCATATGCAATGATCAAATGCAACAGGAGGTTATCAAAACTCAAGCAGCACACAGTCATAGTATAGTGCAAGAGGAATCAATCCAACCTAGGAGCTAGAAAGTGCAATGAGAATGCAAGGATCGAGTAAGGCTAAGCAAATGATGAACGGTTTTGTAAAAATCCTAAAAACTAGATGCAACGACTAAATGCAAAGCAAAACTATTTTAAAAATACCAGGAACGAGTGAACTACCACGACGAACAGACAGAATGATTAAAATGCAAAGCTATAAATTTATAAAAATCGACTAGTGGATCGACCACTACATCGAGCAACAACGATCGATCTCGTCTAAATGTTCAACAGAAACGAATCTACTGACCAGGATGCGAACAGATAACAAGCGAATGATTAACAGAGATGTAAGAATACTAGGAAAGAGGGTCTAGGGCTGAGATTCATGTTCAAGGGTTTCAAAGGTTCAAGCTTGGTTTGAAAACTCTAGATCTACTCACTTTGTGAGATTCCCTAAGCCTTGATGTTATTGCATATTGCATACATTTTGCATACTCATTAGTTAGCTTTTCATGCATTTGTATCACGTTTTTGGTTAGATTGCATCACTTAGGGTCCTAGAGCATTCTTGCATCAGCATACGCATTTTCCTTGCATTCTGCATCACATTCAGGTTGTTTCTGGCTGCTTTAGAGTCATGGAGGTTTGTGGACGTGTTGAGGCTGATGTAGCAGTTCGTGGGAGCTCGGATATATGCTAAGGATCAGAGATCGAGGAGCAGATCGAGCATGGCCGGTCGATCTAGGAGTTGATCGACCAGAAGATCGAGCTAACCAGGCGATCCAAGGAGAATGATCGAGACAAGGATCGAGTGAAGCAATCGATCAAACGGTACGGACGTAAATGACGCCATGCAGAGCGGGAGTCAGATCGAGTACACCACTCGATCCAGCCGAAGATCGATACCGAGATCGGATGCAACACTCGATTCGCCGATGTTGACCGAGACCCAGATCGAGCCGAAGACACGATGTCCGGATATGATCGAGAGAACCACTCGATCTTGGAGTCGATCTCTGTCCTTTCAACCGTTTTTGGCCGCTAGCGAAGGGGGGACCATTAGCTTGTTTCGGCATTTTGGGAAGGCGGCGACGTCCTTTTTCCCATAACTTTTTAGATCCTTATTTTTTTTCCTTTATGTTTTCTCTCTCGTTTCGTGAAGAACACCATTGTTGAACTCGCGTTTTTCTTAAGCTTTGTATTCGAATCATTTCTGTTCAATCTAGTTTTCGTTTCATATTCTTTGCTTGATTTACTCTATGTGTAGCGAGTAGTTTCTTTGGGTTCGGGGTTGAGAGGATTAAGGGGTCTAAAGGGTTTCGATCTTGGAGTTTTTCTAAATGTTTTCAAAGGCTATCTCTTCTAAGGTGTTGAGATCTCAATGCTTGAAGACTCCCACGCCAAGAGCTTCATGATCCGAGAGGTTCCTTACCTTGACAGGATCCAGGAGCCTCGGAAGATCACACCTTAGAGACTAGTTACCCTTTCCCAAAAGCCATGGAAGTTTGGGGGATTAGTTAAGCCATTCGTTTGAAATCTGTTTTCCTTGCCCTTCGACCTCTCTTTCCACCAAAAGCCATGGGTTTGGAGGAGAGGATGAAGGAGTGATCTATACCGAAAGCCACGGATAGATCTTGTTTAGTTTTCAAGGCTTAGAGAGCCTCACCAAGTGAGTCGATTTAAAGTTTTAAACCCAAGGTCGAACCTTTGAAACCCCTAACCATGAATCTCAACCCTAGGCCCTTTCTCTTAGCATCCTTACATCTTATCTCATCTTTCGCTTGATCTCTGATAGCATCCTGGTCATTAGTTTTACTGTTCTTGCATTTTTAGACCAGATCGATTGTTACTGTTCGATCTAGTGGTCGATCTCATGGTCGATCCACTAGTCGAATTTTAATAATTCGAAGCTTTCTCCTTTAATTATTCTGTTTGTTTCTCGTAGTAGTTTCTTCCTTTCTAGTATTTTTAAATAGGTTTCATTCTGTTTATGTTGCTGCATCTAGTTTTTAGAAATTTTCTCATAAACCGTCTCATTTCGCTTAGATTTGCTTTAGTCCTTGTATTCTCTGTGCATTCTCTATCATCCTAGAAGTGGATTGACTCTCTCTTGCTTGCTGTACTACAACATGTCTTGCATTTGAGTTTGATAACCTAACTGCAATATAACCATCCAAAAAGTGATTATCAAATGGCGCCGTTGCCATTGTAGGACTGTTTCGAGAACATAGAGATTTGGGTCTTAGCAAAGACTAAGTCTTTACCTTTTTCAAGTTACTAATCATTCTACTCTCAAACGTGTGTTTTCAGGTACATGAATCTTCGTTCAAGGGGAGACAACAATCTACTACAACCCTTAGACAACATTCATCAGCTTGGTCACTCACGACAAAGAAGAGTCAGAGAGCAAACAAGAGCCTTTGAGGAGATTGTTCCGCACGGTTTGGTTGACTTTGAAGCTATGGCTGAACACGAGCATCCAGAAGGACCTCCTCCAGCTCATGGGGCAGCAGGAAGGGGCAATGGAAACCCCCAACACGCGGCTAGACCCCCAAGGATCATAGGAGCCGGAGATGATCCCAATACCCACCACAATAGGTTTGGGATTACTCCTCCTCCTGTACAAAACAACAACTTCGAGATCAAGCCAGGTTTCATCTCCATGGTGCAAAACAACAAGTTCCACGGCTTAGCAATGGAAGACCCCTTGGAGCACCTAGACAACTTCGAGCAAGTATGTGGGATGATAAAGATCAATGGCATATCCGAAGATGCTTTCAAGCTGCGTCTCTTCCCCTTTTCACTCGGAGACAAAGCTAGACATTGGGAGATGACCCTCCCACAAGGCACCATCACATCATGGGCTGAGTATAAGAAGGCATTTCTCTCAAAGTTCTTCTCAAGCACCAGGACAGCACGGTTGAGAAGCAAAATCAGCGGTTTCACTCAAAGGAACAACGAGACATTCAACGAGGCAATGGAGCGTTTTAAAGACTACACAATCAAATGTCCTCATCACGGGTTCAGCGAGGAGACACTACTCAGTACCATATACCGAGGAGCCTCACCAAAGATCAGGTTGTTGCTTGACACAGCTAGCAAAGGGAACTTCCTCGGTCAGGAGGTAGAAGAGGGTATGGAGCTGATAGAAAACTTGGCGTTGAGTGATGGAAACTATGCTGAAGATTATGACCGTGCACCGAGAGGATCAGAGTTAGAGTCTCACAAGAAGGAGCTCAAATCTTTGCATGAGAAGATAGATAAGCTGGTGTTAGCCAATCAGAAGAATGTTCACTTTGTTGGGGAAGCTGATGAGAACCAAGAGGAGTTAGAGTTGAGCCAAGAAGAAGCCAATTGGGTGGCGGGACAGAACAACTACAAGTCTCAAGGCTACAACCAAGGCTACCAGAACAACAACCTCTCTTACCGAAGCACCAACGTAGCCAACCCTAAAGATCAAGTGTACCCTGCTCAGCAAGCAAAACCTTTCATCCCTTACAACAAAGGTTTTCAACCGAGTGGTGGTTTCCAAGGTCAAGGGCAGAGCAACTTCCAAGGGCAACATCAAAACAACAAGGGTTATACACCTAACTACCCTCCGAGATTTGCACCTCAACAGCAAAAACAGATGCAACAACAAGTTGATCCGGTTCAAGCAATGTTTCAACAGCTAATACAAGGGCAAGCCTCTACAAACCAGAAGTTCACCGAGACGAACACTCGCCTAGACTCATCTCTCACCGACTTCTCCACTCAGATCACCAACTTAAACAACAAGATCAAGCAGCTGGAGAAAGGGAAAGCGAGTACGAGTGGTCAGAATAGTCTTCCGGGAAAGTGTGAGCAGATTCCCAAGGAGTATGCTAATGCCATAACATTGAGAAGCAGTAAAGAGCTCGAACCTCCGGTCTCTAAAAAGAACAACGAGGACGTTGTAATTCAAGAGGGGGAGGGTAAACCTTCGGCTGATGATGATGAGATCAACTTTGACAACGTTTGGATCCAAGGGCCAAGAAGAGGAGACAAAGCAGTTGCTGAGAAGAAAGCTGAGCAAACCACTAAGGAGAAGAATGCTTATGTGCCTCCACCTTATGTACCTAAGCTGCCTTTTCCTGGCCGCTTCAAGAAGCAACTCATAGAGAAGCATAGAATCCTCTTTGAGAAGCATCTTAAGGACGTGGAGATCAAACTACCTTTCGTTGACTGCCTTGCAATGATGCCTAAATGCGCCAAATTCTTCAAAGACACTCTCATGAAGAAGAATAAGGAAAGCAAAGAGGTACTTGTTCTAAGTGAAGAGTGTAGTGTTGTGATACATAAGGAGATAGTCCCTAAGAAGTATGGAGACCCTGGAAGCTTCACTATACCCTGCGCTTTAGGCCCTCTAGAGTTCAAGAGTTGCTTATGTGATCTCGGAGCTAGAATAAACCTGATGCCTTACTCTATGGCTAAAAAGCTTGGTTTTACTCGTTTTAAAGACTGTCGGATCTCGTTGGTACTGGCTGATAGGAGTGTGAGGCTACCAGTGGGGCTGCTTGAGGATTTACCGGTGCGAATCAGTGGTGTGAACGTACCTACGGACTTCGTAGTGTTGGAGATGGATGAAGATCCTAAGGATCCACTCATCTTAGGGAGACCGTTCCTTGCAACCGCCAGGGCTATCATAGATGTGAAAAATGGGAAGATTGCCTTGCATTTGGGAAAGGAGATCAGGCTTGACTTCGACATCAACGAGGTTCTGAAGAAGCCAATCATTGAAGGGCAAGCTTTCTATATTGAAACGATGGATGCTTTAGCGGATGAATTGCTAGAAGAGCTGGCTCTAGAAGACCATCTGAAGCTAGCACTGACTAAGGAGCCAGGGGAGTTTGGCTATGTGGACCAGAGAACCCAAGAGTACGTGAACCTGTTGGATTCTAGGAGGATTGTTAAGAATGAAGAAGGTTGCTGCCTAGAGATCGACCCCGAGATCGACGCTATCACTCGATCCAGGAGTCAGATCGACAAGGTAATCGAGAACACAACTCGATCCGGTGCAACAATCGACGGACAGATCGAGAAGAACGCTCGATCAGGAAAAAAAATCGAGTCGGCGATCGAGAGAGACCTCCCGATCATTTTGGAGTCCAATCAAGAGATCGACTTAGCGTCTCGATCCCTTACTCGATCCACATCAAATCGAGTAAGTGAATCGAGCGAAATGGCTCGATCTAGACGACATCGAGAGGAGAATCGACTGGAGGACTCGATCTCAAAAGGGATAGCGATGGAGGAAAGCAGTCTGAAGGGCCATGCCTCGGGTTCAAAGGAGAGTTCCAAGGAGGAAAGCAACAACAACAGCCACGAGGATGACTGGAGTGAGCTGTTAGCCCCAAAGGTGGACCTTAAGGAGCCCCCAAAAGGGCTAAGGTATGCTTTCTTAGGGCCTAATAACACCTATCCCGTGATTGTGAATGAAAACCTTAGTGATGATGAGTTGCACTCGCTCCTGACTGATCTGAGAAAGTATAGGAAGGCCATTGGGTACTCTTTAAGTGACATCAAGGGCCTTTCACCAATGCTTTGCACTCATAGGATTCACTTGGATAATGAGAACGCCTCTTCTATAGAACATCAAAGGCGTTTGAATCCTAATTTGAAAGAGGTTGTTAAGAAGGAAATCCTTAAGCTTTTAGAGGATGACGTGATCTATCCCATAAGTGACATCACGTGGGTTTCTCCTGTACACGTGGTGCCTAAGAAGGGAGGGATCACGGTCATAAGGAATGAAAAGGATGAGCTTATTCCTACTAGAACCATCACTGGTCATAGGATGTGTATTGATTATAGGAAACTCAACCTTGCGACTAGGAAAGACCATTTCCCCTTGCCTTTTATTGATCAAATGCTTGAGAGACTTGCTAATCACCCTTACTACTGTTTTCTCGATGGGTATAGCGGTTTCTTTCAAATACCTATTCACCCAAATGATCAGGAGAAGACGACCTTCACATGTCCTTACGGTACCTTTGCATATCGAAGGATGCCGTTTGGATTGTGTAATGCACCGGCTACGTTTCAGCGGTGTATGATGTCGATCTTCTCCGATCTTATAGAGGAGATGGTAAAGGTGTTCATGGATGAACTGGGAGAAATGCCACTTTATGGTTAAGGAAGGGATCGTGCTTGGTCATAAGATATCAGAGAAGGGCATTGAGGTTGATCAGGCTAAAGTGGAGGTCATGATGGGTCTTGAGCCGCCGGTTAATGTTAAGGGAGTCAGAAGCTTCTTGGGACACGCAGGGTTCTATAGGCGCTTCATCAAAGATTTCTCCAAGATTGCACGCCCTCTTACACGGCTGTTGTGCAAGGAAGCTGAGTTTGTGTTTGATAAGGAGTGTTTGAAAGCTTTCGTGACCATCAAGGAAGCCCTTACATCAGCTCCTATAGTCCAAGCACCAGACTGGTCTCTTCCCTTTGAGATCATGTGTGATGCTAGTGACTACGCCGTAGGAGCCGTTCTTGGTCAGAAGAAAGACAAGAAGCTACATGTGATCTACTATGCTTCAAGAACCTTGGATAACACGCAATCAAGATACACCACCACGGAGAAGGAGTTGCTTGCAGTGGTCTTCGCCTTTGAGAAGTTCAGATCGTATCTCGTTGGTTCCAAGGCTATTGTATACACGGATCACGCTGCCTTGCGATACATCTACTCGAAGAAAGACACCAAGCCTCGGCTCTTAAGATGGATTCTCTTACTCCAGGAGTTTGACATGGAGATTAAAGATAAGAAAGGGATTGAAAACGGAGTCGCTGACCATCTCTCATGGCTAAGGATCAACGAGTCTCTCCCCTTAGATGACTCTCTTTCAGAAGAGCAGCTTATGGCGATTACTACGGCTGTTTGTGGAAAGCTAGAATGGAGGTTTGAGGAGGTGTTGAGTTTCAAAGAGGAGGATCTACCGTGGTATGCTGATGTAGTGAACTATCTAGCGTGTGGTGAGGAGCCAACACATCTCAACAGCTATCACAAGAAGCGGTTTATGAGAGAGGCTAGTGACTACTTTTGGGACGAGCCCTACTTATACAAGAGAGGAGTAGACAGCTTGTACCGGATATGTGTTACAAAGGAAGAAGCCAGGGACATCCTCTATCATTGCCATGGCTCTTCCTACGGAGGACACTTCACCTCATTCAAGACTGCAACGAAAGTGTTGCAAGCCGGTTTCTGGTGGCCGTCCATTTTTACAGATTCACACGAGTTTGTGAAGAGCTGTGAGGCATGTCAACGAGCATGGAATATCACTAAGAGGAACGAAATGCCTCAAGTTCCCATCTTCGAGGTTGACGTGTTCGACGCGTGGGGGATAGACTTCATGAGGCCATTTCCTTCTTCATATGGCAACAAATACATCTTAGTAGCAGTGGATTATGTCTCTAAATGGGTTGAGGCTGTTGCTTCTCCTACAAATGACTCTAAGGTGGTAATCAAGCTGTTCAAGAGTATCATCTTCCCGAGGTTTGGGGTACCCAAGGTTGTTATAAGCGATGGAGGAAGCCACTTCATAAACAAGGTCTTCGAGAACCTCTTGAGAAAGTATGGAGTTAAGCATAAGGTGGCTACACCGTATCATCCTCAAACGAGCAGTCAAGTGGAAGCCTCCAACAGGCAAATCAAGGCTATACTAGAGAAGACCGTCAGAGCAACAAGGAAAGGCTGGGCAGTGAAGCTGGACGACGCTCTTTGGGCCTACCGTACCGCCTTCAAAATGCCGATTAGTACAACTCCTTTCACTATACTCTATGGCAAGGGCTGTCACCTCCCGGTTGAGCTGGAACACCGTGCGTTGTGGGTTGTGAAGAGGCTGAACTTTGACCTTAAGACTGCTCATGAGAGGCGCCTTATTCAGTTACACGAACTGGACGAGTTGAGGCTGAACGCTTACGAGAGCTCTCGGATATACAAGGAGCGGACTAAGGAGACTCATGACAAGAAGTTGGTTGCTAAGGAGCTTAAGGAAGGAGGACTAGTGTTGCTGTACAACTCGAGGCTCAAACTCTTCCCGGGCAAGCTGAAATCAAGGTGGAGCAGAACGTTCGTGATTCAAGAAGTGTTGCCTTATGGAGCTGTTACTCTGATGGGAAAAAGTGGCAGTGCATTCACCGTCAACGGACACAGAGTCAAGCCCTACTTGGCATATAGCTATGACAAGGAGAGTACCTCGGTCCTTCTCCAAGACCCACCATCTGCCTAAACCAAGTAAGGTCTAGCTAAAGACGTTAAAGAAGGCGCACTTGGGAGGCATTTCCATGTTTATCTTGTACATATTCCTGCTTAATTTCCCTTTCAGTTTTATGTTTTTATTCTGCAAGTGTGTAGGAACAGATATAAGGAGTCTAAACCTTGACTTTGAGGTCCAAAAGAGGCGATGGGGGTTAAGATAAGGCTAGAGATCGAGTGCTAGATCGACTGATCCTGGCTCGATCTTTGCTAGATCGAGTCAGTGAATCGACAGGAGCCAGTCGATCTAGACGAGAACGAGTGACAAGATCGACTTTGACGAAAAAGGATCGATCAATCCAAATTGGATCGACCGATCTAATTTCTCTTGGGAAAATCTGTTGAAAATAGATCGATCACTCGACTCGATCCATCACTCGATCTATGCCAAATCGACCCCTAAATCGAGGACATAGCTCGATCATGAGGACTTAGCCGTGGAGCCAATATCTCAATGATCGAGAGAGCCAATCGATCCAAGACTCGATTCACTATGAATCGAGTCTCAAATCGAGTAACCCTCTCGATCTAAGCCATTATGGGCATGAGATCGAGTCCTAGATCGACCAAATGGACTCGATCTCATGCCGAGGTAACATTTTCTTTCCCTCTTTAACTCTTTTCCCTCCAACTTTTGAATTCAAAACTTGGTCAAGGCAAGCATCTTTGACCATGAAAGATGTGCCTTGACCAAGACTTTGTAAGAAAAACCACTTTTGCTACCCATTGTTTTGGTTTTGCTAGTCTTTAAATATTTCAACAACCTCTCACCCTCTCATTCCTGTTTTTCTCGAAAATTTTAAACAAAGAGAGTGAGGGTTTCGGTTTTCAAAAGCTAGCAAAGATATTCTGCATTTCTTGCAAAGGTATTTTCAAAAATTTAATGATTTAATTTTAGAAAATCTGCTTTAAATCCGCAAGATATTGTTCTAGAATATAGGGTCGGTTTTGATTTTTAAAAACAAGCTAAGTGAAAGGAAAAATTCTAGATTTTTCAGTATCTAAAGATTTGATTCTCCTTTATTTAGCTATGATTTTTATTTATTCCCCAAAATTCTAGGGTAGTTTTTATAAGTTCTCTCTTTCTCTTCTCTCATTCTCATCAAATCGCCGTTTGCTTATCAATCTCTTTAGAAACTTGTTTCAGGAACAATGGCCCCAAAGAGAACAAGAGAAGAGCAAGCACAAGAAGGAGAAGGACAAGAAGTGGCAGTTCAAGAAGAGGGACAAGAAACGGTTGGAAAGGCTTCGGTTTGAGCCTACCAAGTTTGCTGATCGAGAGCTGTTGTCTAAGCTAGGGATTCTTGGGGATTTCGACCAACTCCTCAAGAACATTGGCTTAAGATGTCTGTCACGGATGGATTGCCCAACCATTCCTGAAGTGACAATAGACTTCCTTGCCACCTTGGAGTTCCGGTACGAGAATCCTAGCGCACCCATCCCTTCCCAAGGTCGCCTCTACTTCAAAGTTGAACGTCAAGCCTATACACTCTCCATCCCTAAGCTATGCCAAGCCTATGGTCTCAACACGGATGCATACAAGGTCGAGTTCCCAACCTTCAAGAAAGCCGACGACTTTTGGGACCTGATCAGCAATGAAGACTACAAAGCCAACACCGCCAAGATCAAGCGAGTAAGGAGCCCGGTGCTGAGGTACACTCTGAAGCTGATTGCCAACACATTTAGTGGAAGGTCTGTTGCTCCTACGGTCACGAAGATGGAGCTGTTCTTCCTGTTCCAAGGTGTGAAGCACTTGGTGTGTGATCCGGATGCAAACGACGAGCCTATGGAGGATGAACTCGGCGATGAAGTGAACTACGGGTGTGTGCTCGCAGCTTCTTTGGTGTAATAAAAGGCTTATGCCTTGCGGTGCAAGGCAACTTCCTCTTACATTGGCGGTTTCCTTACTCCTCTGTTCGTGCAAGCCGGTGTGCCCATTCATGACTTTGCTCACGTCCCAACCAGAGCTTTCATGGAGGAGGCATACATGAGGAATACTGACAGCTTGGGACGCACGCCAGCGGAAGGGTTCTACGCCTACCTCTTCATAGATGACGAAGACAAGAAGAGAGTGTGCATCCTGCCCAACAAAGATGAAACCGAGCTGCTTGGTGTTGGGAATATTGAGTTCTTGCCCACGGAGGAAGAATGCTTTGCCCCTTTAGGAGGACCACCTGCTTCAGCGATTGCCCCTCGTCAAAGGTCAGAGTCTCCAGCCACGGAAGATGAGATGCCCGAGGCCTACACACTTCCCAAGCTAGACTTCGAGCCGAGGACAAAAACCGAGAAGTTCCTAGCATCGGTTGTGGAGACGCAAAGGAAGATCAACAAGTGGCAAGGCAAGATGCTCAAGAAGCTTGGAAAGAAGGTCAAAGCACTTCAGGGAGGCTCACCTAAGAAAGCTGCGAGCCAAGAGGTGCAACAACCCGAGAAGAGAAGGCTCTCAACCGGTGGAGTTGTCATCCACGAGACCCAAGGAACCACCATTCAGCCGGCGCGCCACTCTCTCCAAGAACCAGCCGACAAAGGCAAGACCATAGTCTCTAGCTCCTCTGGAACATCCTCAAGTTCCAGTCGAGACTAGACCAGAGGTAACAACCTTCTTCCATTGTATATAACCGCTCATGTTTGTTTCTTTTTGCATTGTGTTTTGATGCTCCTTCGGATGAGTTTGCCACCGGGACGGTATCAAGCAAGTTTGGGGGAGTACATGTGTGATTTGACTTGTGTTCTTTGATCTTATTTTCCTTTAGCATCCTTGAGTCTTTAGTCATGAAAAATTGGTAAAATTTTTAAAATTTTTTTCAAAGATTCATGTAGTTGCATTCATCTTTTTAAAACAAGTTAGGATTGAGTCTAGAGTTTCTCATAGCATCTAGGTTGTTTGCATTTTGCATAAGGGGTTAGAATTTCTTAAAAAGGTGTTTTTAGTTATGATTTGTTTCAATGCCCTAGTTAGTAGTTCACTAATGCTTTGTCTATGTTTTGAAAGTAAGTTCTTACCATGCTTGGATCACTTGTTAGGATTTTCGTGGCTTAAATTGAACTCTCATGATTTGAAACTCATCCTAATAAGTGAAAACCTTAATTTGAAATTCTAATTATCATTCTTATGCATTTGAAAATGAACACATGGTTTTAAAATATTTAGGCTCTCTTCTTCCTTTTTACCACTCTTTGTGAGCCTAAGTAGAACTCCCTCCTTGAACCTTATCCTTCTTTGAAGCCAAATGTTCTTGTGTGAAATCTTTGTGAGGCCTTCCTTTCGGTTTGAACTTGGCATAAAGTGTTAGGTTTAGGCGACATGATTTGGTTTTCATATGATTGCTAGCTTTGCATTTTGAAGCTAGGTATAGGCTTAAGATAAGTTTGGGGGATCATTGGGGTTGTTTCCTTTCCTATTTGTTCTCGGTTTCAAAGAGCTTGTGTTTTAAAGAAAGAAATGGGTTTTAAGTGAAAGGTTGTGTTTTAAAAACTAAGTATGCCAAATAAAAATAAAAAGAAAAGAAAAAAAATAATAATAATAAGAGAGCTACCAATAAGAAAAATCTAAAGAGTAAAATTATTTTTAAAACCTTTTCAATAGCCTAAAAAGTTTAAAAATGTTCTTGTTTCAAATTGGGGATTTCTAAGTTTGTGAAGAATAAGGGTAGACTCTTAAGTGGTGAGTGAGGATAAATTTGTTAAATGAGAGGGGTATAGGATCGTTTGATAATTTACATGGGTAGATGAGAATCTAATCATGTATGCATAAATTGTCTTTACCTTTAGCATTATGCACAAGTTCAGCCATTTTTGAGAGAAACCGTTGTTCTAATTATAAACCCTTTTCAACTAAGATCATTCAATGCTCATAACCTAAACCCTTAGCCAATTGTGTTTTGCTTTAAAGTGCATAAGTTTGATTCATGGTTCGAATGTTAATGAATGTTAAAGGATGAGTTTCTTTGATTGTTAGGAATAGGAGAGTCATGATTTGAATTTCTTGTGTGATGAGTATGGCTAAGTTCTTTGGAGTATGAGTGTAAGCATAGCATTTTAGAACTGTTAACTAGGACATTGAGATTAATTCATTTGAAAGGCACCTTTGCAAAAAGTTTAAACCCCCATTCATTTTTTCTGAAAACCTCTCTTCCTTACTTATTTTTTGTTGCTTGAGGGCAAGCAAGAAGTAAGTTTGGGGGAGTTGATGTTATTGCATATTGCATACATTTTGCATACTCATTAGTTAGCTTTTCATGCATTTGTATCACGTTTTAGGTTAGATTGCATCACTTAGGGTCCTAGAGCATTCTTGCATCAGCATACGCATTTTCCTTGCATTCTGCATCACATTCAGGTTGTTTCTGGCTGCTTTGGAGTCATGGAGGTTCGTGGACGTGTTGAGGCTGATGTAGCAGTTCGTGGGAGCTCGGATATATGCTAAGGATCAGAGATCGAGGAGCAGATCGAGCATGGCCGGTCGATCTAGGAGTTGATCGACCAGAAGATCGAGCTAACCAGGCGATCCAAGGAGAATGATCGAGACAAGGATCGAGTGAAGCAATCGATCAAACGGTACGGACGTACATGACGCCATGCAGAGCGAGAGTCAGATCGAGTACACCACTCCTCGATCCAGCCGAAGAACGATACCGAGATCGGATGCAACACTCGATTCGCCAATGTTGATCGAGACCCAGATCGAGCCGAAGACACGATGTCCGGATAAGATCGAGAAAACCATTCGATCTTGGAGTCGATCTCTGTCCTTTCAACCATTTTTGGCCGCTAGCGATAGGGGGACCATTAGCTTGTTTCAGCATTTTGGGAAGGCAGCGACGTCGTTTTTCCTATAACTTTTTAGATCCTTATTTTTTTCCTTTATGTTTTCTCTCTCGTTTCGTGAAGAACACCATTGTTGAACTCGCGTTTTTCTTATGCTTTGTATTCGAATCATTTCTGTTCAATCTAGTTTTCTTTTCATGTTCATCGTCTCGTTTCATATGCTTTGCTTGATTTACTCTATGTGTAGTGAGTAGTTTCTTTGGGTTCGGGGTTGAGAGGATTAAGGGGTCTAAAGGGTTTTGATCTTGGGGTTTTTCTAAACGTTTTCAAAGGCTATCTCTTCTAAGGTGTTGAGATCTCAATGCTTGAAGACTCTCACGCCAAGAGCTTCATGATCCGAGAGGTTCCTTACCTTGACAGGATCTAGGAGCCTCGGAAGATCACACCTTAGAGACTAGTTACCCCTTCCCAAAAGCCATGGAAGTTTGGGGGATTAGTTAAGCCATTCGTTTGAAATCTGTTTTCCTTGCCCTTCGACCTCTCTTTCCTCCAAAAGCCATGGGTTTGGAGGAGAGGATGAA
Source organism: Thlaspi arvense (assembly GCA_911865555.2). Lineage (NCBI taxonomy): Eukaryota > Viridiplantae > Streptophyta > Magnoliopsida > Brassicales > Brassicaceae > Thlaspi > Thlaspi arvense. The sequence continues at coordinate 28,721,088 of OU466860.2, forward strand.
GGAGTGATCTATACCGAAAGCCACAGATAGATCTTGTTTAGTTTTCAAAGCTTAGAGATCCTCACCAAGTGAGTCGATTTAAAGTTTTAAACCCAAGGTCGAACTTTTTAAACCCCTAACCATGAATCTCAACCCTAGGCCCTTTCTCTTAGCATCCTTACATCTTATCCCATCTTTCGCTTGATCTCTGATAGCATCCTGGTCATTAGTTTTACTGTTCTTGCATTTTTAGACGAGATCGATTGTTACTGCTCGATCTAGTGGTCGATCTCATGGTCGATCCACTAGTCGAATTTTAATAATCCGAAGCTTTCCCCTTTAATTATTCTGTTTGTTTCTCGTAGTAGTTTCTTCCTTTCTAGTATTTTTAAATAGGTTTCATTCTGTTTACGTTGCTGCATCTAGTTTTTAGAAATTTTCTCATAAGCCGTCTCATTTCGCTTAGATTTGCTTTAGTCCTTGTATTCTCTGTGCATTCTCTATCATCCTAGAAGTAGATTGACTCTCTCTTGCTTGCTGTACTACAACATGTCTTGCATTTGAGTTTGATAACCTCGCTGCAATATAACCATCCAAAAAGTGATTATCAAGCCTTGAAAACAAAACAAGATCCATCCTTGGCGTGGGGTAGGGATCACTCCTTCATTCTCTCCTCCAGACCCATGGCGTTTGGCGGAAAAAGAGATTGAAGGGCAAGGAACTCAGATTTTAAACATGCGGCTTAACTAGTCCCCTAAATAGTCTCTAGGATGCGATTTTCAGAGATCTATGGATCCTGTCAAGGTAAGAAGCCTCTCTGATCATAAAGATCTTGGCGTGAGAGTCTTTAAGCCTTAAGAACTCGACATCTTAGAGGAGAAAGCCATGAAGAACAAGAAAACACCAAACTTTGAAAACCTTTTCGACCCCTATGAATCCTCTCAACCCCAAAACCCGATGAAACTACTCACTACACATAAGGTAAACCGAATAAAGCATAAACACTGAACTAATAAACATGAAGAACGATGGATTTAAACTTAAACGATTCAAAGATTCAAGAATAATGGAGAAATCGCCTTCGAACAAAGAGAAAAAGATGAAAATGATAAAGTAAAAACGTGTGTGAAAAAGCATCATCGCCGCCTTCCCGAAATAGGCCAAACAGCTTGATGGTCCCCCCCTCGCTAGCGGCCAAAAATGGTTAAAGTGCACTGGGATCGACCTCGAGATCGAGCATCTCGCTCGATCATCTTCGGACATCGTGCCTTCAGCTCGATATGTGTATCGATCTTCTTCGGTGGATCGAGTGCTTCCTTCGATCTTGGAGTCGATCTTTGGAGGATCGAGTGGTGGACTCGATCCGGCTCTCGCTCTGCATGGTGTCATTCACGTCCGTACTCCTTGATCGATCGCTTCACTCGATCTCCATCTCGATCAGTTCTCTTGGATCGGATGGACTACTCGATCTTCTGGTCAATCTCATCTAGATCGACCGGCCATGCTCGATCTGCTTCTCGATCTCTGGTCCTGAGCAAGCATTCCTGAAATCTCCAAGTTCCCACGAACCTCCTCACGAGCCTCAACATGTCCACGAACCCTCCAAGACTCCAAAGTAGCAGAAAACAACCTGAATGCGATGCAAAATGCAAGAAACATGCATATGCTGGTGCAAGAACACTCTAGGACCTAAAGTGATGCAAACTAACCTAAAATGCAATGTATATGTGAGAGAAACTAACTTATATGCATGCAAAATACATGAGATATGAAGCAATATCAAGGGTCATATTCAAGGGTCTCAAAGGTTTAAGCTTTGGTTTGAAAACATTAAGATCTACTCACTTGTGAGGTTTTCTCTAAGCCTTGAAAACAAAACAAGAACCATCCATGGTGTGTGGTATGGTTCACTTCCTCAACCTCTTCTCCAAACCCATGGCGTTTGGTGGAAAAAGAGATCGAAGAGCAAGGAAAACAGATTTCAAATAATGACCTAACTAATCCCCTTTACAACCATGGCATGTGGGAAAGGAAAGATTAGTCTCTAGAATCTGGTTTTCTAGGGTATCTGAATCCTGTCAAGGTAAGACAGCCCTGGAATCATAGAGACCTTTTTCTAAGGCTCTCTAAGCCTTAAGACCTCAAGATCCTAGAAGAGAAGGTATGAAGAACAAAGAAAACACAAAGCTTTAAACCCTTTCAACCCTTTTGAATCACCTCAACCCCAAAAACCCAAAAGAACTACTCACTACACATGATTAAGATCGAAGCAAAAGCAATAGATAGAAAGCTAAGCATGATCAACAAACGATTAAAGGAAAAACTTGCTTAATATTAAAAGATCCAAAGGTTTAAAACACGAAAAGCTTAAGATGTTCAACAATGGCGAAATCGCCTAAGGTAGAGAGAAAACAAAAAGACAGAATGAAAAAATAGAAAGTGATGGCTGCTTTTACCAAAAATGGCTAAACCGTTAACTGGTCCCTCCTTCGCTAGCCGCCAAAGACAGCTGGACGGATAAGGCTAGTCTAGGATCGACTCGGGTCACTCGATCTCTGGCTCGATCGTCTTTTTGGATCGGATGGCTTCGGTCGATCTTTGAGTTGATCCTGTGATGATCGGGTTGGGAAGTCGACCTGGATCTCGATCTGCATGGCGTCATTTACGTCCGTACTCCAGATCGATCACTGCTCTCGATCTTGGTCTCGATCCTTCCTCTTGAATCGACTTGGGTTGCTCGATCTTCTGGTCAATCTCATCTAGATCGACCTGCCTTGCTCGATCCGCTACTCGATCTCGGGTACTTCGCATGCACGGCTAAGTTCTCCAAGTGTCCACGAGCTCCATTCTGATCCTCCTCACGTCCACATAACCTCCTCAACTCGAGAGTGCTCAAAACAACCTGATAATGATGCATATATGCAATAAATATGCAAAATGCAAATGCAAAGGGACCTAGGACCTAAAATGCATCAAATGGAACAAACTATCCTATAATGCAAGATGAATCCATGAAAAACTATCCTAAATGCATGCAAAACATGCAAAATATATGGTAATATCAGCATATGATGTATCTCCAGACGAAGTTTTGCACTTCGGTTGCAGTGATGTCGGCAAACGCTTTGGCTTCAACCCATTTAGTGAAGTAGTCGGTCATTATGAGCACGTACTTGCGCTGAGGAGAAGAAATCATTGGTCCGACGATATCCATTGCCCAGCGTTGATGTTGTGGTTTTTAAGCTTTAACTCAATCCTCAAACACACATGTCATTATAGTACTTGAGGTGTCAATCCAATCTAAAGGCTAAGGAACAGATGAGATGCAGAAAATTTGCTAAGCTAGGCCAAATAAAGAGAGGGAATTGAACTCTAACAACCTAAGATGAACAAGAAGGAAATCTAACAAGACTAAAGGCAGTTTAAACAAGATTAAGTAAGCAAAACAGAGAAAAACAGAGCAAATTCGAAATGCAATAAAGAGAAAGCAAATTCCTAGATGTGGTTATTGACTTTGGGGAATTCAAGAACTAATTAAGGTTGTTTCAAACAGCATTGATCAAGCAAACAAGCTAGCAATGGTGATTCCTAGACATAGAGTTCACAATCAAGCAAGCTAGATCCAATGTCTTCTAAAATAGCCCCTTGCTAAACATCTTAACAAGAACTAACTCTCATTAGTGCTAAAACATTCAGCAAACATTAATAAACAACTCTATTCATGTCAAAATGCTCCTCAAACAGTCAATGTCTTGAGCCAAGGCCAGCAAATTATCTATCAAACAAGATCAGCATTTTATCAAACACTTGGTGGGCATAGGAGAAAGCTTAAATTCTAGATAAGTGTGATAAAGACAAATCTAGTTTAAAAACAGATCAATAGAGAGGAACCCATATAATGAAGCACTAAACAAACCTTAATCAAGCCCTAAATTCCTCTAATCTACCACATCTAGAAACCCTAAGCAAACTACTCACTAATACCCATAGTTAACTCCAAATCACAAGAGGAAAAGATGCTAATCATAGTTAAAAGAGATATTAAAAAAAGATTAAAGGCAAATACCAACATACATTAAATAAAGCAAAAGATTTGTCTTACAAGTCAAAGAAAATGCTTAAGAATAGTAAATTGACAAGACTTGTCGAAAATTCTAGAAATGCCTATTTATAGGCAAAAGAAGAAAGCCCTAGAGTAATGGCAAAAGTGTAAATAAAACAGGCTCGGACTGGGTTCATATCGATCAGTTGTATCGGTATGGGCTTGATCGATATGAATCATATCGGTCTGGAAAGTGATCGATACAGTGACCGAATTATACACGGTGCATTTATATCGATCACTCCTGACCGATACCCTTGATCGATACTGCTTGTATCGATCATTCCTTGACCGATATTCTTGATCGTTACGCCTCGTATCGATCACTCCATGACCGATAGCCTCCGTGCACAGACCGATAAGCTCTGTAGAGATCGTTTGCCTTCGTCTCTTTTGCTCCTTTTGGCCCAGCTAGCCATCTGGATCATCCTCAAAGCTCCTTCAAGCTCCTTTTAGCTCCATAAGCATCTAAAAACATCCATAATACAAGAAAATATGCAAACTATATCCTAAATGCAACCTAAGTCTAAAAGGAGAAGAAAATGGGACAAAAGCTAAGGAAAACATGCAAAAGAGAACCAAAACATGTACTAAATGTAAGCCTTAATGGTGTAAATACAAGGGATATCAACACCCCCACACTTCCCTTTTGCTTGTCCTCAAGAAAATAAGAACAAATGAGAAAGTGAGGTTTGAAGGTGGGCATTCAGATCCAAAAGTGCAAAGGTAAAGAGATGGTGTCAATGCTTAAGTGCCTAGTTGTGGGATGCAAACATAATCAACTTTACTTTAAAGAACCTAGCCATGCTCATCATGTTTCAAAATGATCTCAAATCTCAACTTAGGCAAATGCTCAAATTAACCAACTCTTTAACATTCAATTAAGCTCAGAACATGAATCATGCTTATGCAAATCAAGTGAAGACATTTGGTTTAAAGGGTAAGGTTATGAGATAAAAATGATCTCATTTTAGCAAAGGGTTATTAAATAGAAGGGATCACTCAATGAGAAAGATTCCATCTTAGGCAAAATGCAAAAGGTAAAAGCACACTTATGCATGTAATTCAAAGCTCCCTTCTACCCAAAGATGAATCCTAAGCACTTCTAAACCCAAAAGTGAACCCCTAAGTCTACCTTTTCCTAAACTCTACCCTTTACCCTTCTTCATGGCTGGGGAAACTTCTTCTTTTAGCTTGTGTGGCTGCTTCTTTTTAGTTGGAACTTGCTCTTCTTTGTTGCATTGGCACTTTCATCACCTTTGGTGGATTGCTCTTGGTCTGATTTTTCTTCTTTCGACCTTTCTGAGCTTTGTTGCTGGCGCCTTTCTTCTTTACACTTATAGCCTTTTCTTCCCTTTTACACTTATAACTTTTTCTTCCCTTTTACACTTATAGCTTTTTCTTCCCTTTACTTAACCATAACTCTAGACTGTTTCCCCTTTTCTACCATATCAAACTTTATCCTTATCTTTCAAAACATATATACATGAAGCTCAAACCACTTACACTACCTTATTAACCCAAAACTCCTATCCTATAATCAAGCTCAAGATGCAAGCTGATATCTATAAGAAAGCTTATTATTGCCAGCCTTATTCCTAACACTTTTTGCCAAGAAAAAATCGAAAATGTAATGCAAAGGCCTCACAGCTCTCAAGATAGTGTTTAGGCTAAAAAGGAGGTTTTGGTTAAGGGTGTGGATGTAACTGTCCCATAAGTATGAGTATCAGCTATTTGGATCAACAAAAGTGGTAGAAAGGAGAAAGATGATCCATATATATATATGGTAGCCATGATATCACTTTTCAATGCATAAGACATGATAATTAACAGTCCAAATTAAAGTTCAAGTTGATAGAGTTGATTTTCAGAGAATAAATGCTTTCAGTATGAGATGAGAAGATTAAATCTAGCAATTTAAGCATGGTTCAGCCTTAACTTCTAGCAATCTTATGATGCATCAAACAACTAGCCACTTAAACACTGAAATCATCTTTAAACTCTAAGCACTTTACAAGGATATTTCATCATAATGTCCTATGCAAATGCAATGCAACCTATATGCCAACACTCGACTTAATATTAAGAGAATGATATGCAACTATATGCTTTCTTTTTGGTTTGCAAAAATGCAAAATTATTCAAATTTTTCGATCTTTTTGTGTTTTTCTATTCCTTATATGAATGCATGATATGCATGAGACTCAAAGTTAAAGAGAATGAAAAACTAAGAAAACAAAACACAAAGTAAAACCCCAAATCTCTCCCCCACACTTAAATTACACAGTCTCTTGTGTAATGAAAGCAATGAGAGAGAGAAGCAACAAAATATAATACATAATTGAAAACGATGCAATGGTATTGACAATGAATAGGATGTGGTACCTTGCTTAATATTAGGAGTGGTGGGAGGATCCATATGTCTGAGGAGACTTGCTAGCTCTCCTCTTATTCCTCCTCTCATAAGTCCTTGAAGATAGCTCTGCTTTTTGTGGTGGGAAAACCCAACTTGACCATAACTGCTCAGCTTGTGAAGAAGTACCTTGATGACCTCATTGCCATCATTATTGAACTTCAGAGGGATTGGGAGTTGGTTCCCAAGCTGATGGTACATGGGTACTTGGCTCATATGATGAGGCTCTTGGTTGTGCCCATGTCCCCCATTGATCACTAGGCTGTGCATGGAAGGAGTGTCTTCCATGGGGGTACCAAACAGCTTCCTCCTCTTCAGCTGGCTCAGCTTGTTGTATAGGCTCTTCTTGATGAGGAGTGTGCTCATGAGTATGGATTTGGTGGGAAGTTCTTGCTAATGTAGCTTTGTCTTTCTTGAACTTCCCTTTAACCATTTTCACCAACCTCTTAATGGCTTTGTCTTGTCATTTACACCATTTCTGGAGAGAGTTGATGTGTTCATGAGCCACCTTCAAAGAGCTTCCTTGGCTGGGTACTTCATAAGGTGTGAAGTGTAACTGCCTTGAACTGTAGCTCAACACTTCTTCTTCTTCAAGCTCATCTTCTTCTTCTTGTGCTTCCCCTTGGTTTTCTGCGCCAGCTGGAGCATCTTCTTGGACTTCTTCTTCAACCTCTTCTTCTTCTGCTTCCTCACTATTCTCCTCTCTTTCTCCAGGAACCGGGCTGCCTTGGTAGAGCTCATCATCACTTGGATTGAAGCCGATTTTGCTCCTTTTGGTGAAGGAGGTGAGCCTTGGATTGGGGAGAAGGACTTTTGCTGGTGTTCTGAAGTTCTTGATGAAGTTGTAGACATGCTTGCCACCAATGCTCCCTTCAAGGAAGTGGCTTCTCCTAAGATAGGCTAGTGGCTCAAGAGCATCATCGTCATGTCCCTCAAGGTTCACTCCACTAGCCATAAGAATAGCTGTCACAACTCCCCCAATGTGGATTTGTGGGCTTTTCCCTTTATTCACCTTGCTCAGAACCCAGCTCTGGTAGGAATAAAGCTGCTCCATCAGCATCGACACATAGCATGAATATATTTTCGGCGTCTGGAGAGGTGTTCCATCTTCGGTGGTGCCTACAATATCATACACTCCTTGGTATATCAGGTCTATCTCCTTTCCTGTGAGATATGTTTTCTCCTTACTTGCAAAGAGTGTGTTTGCAAGTGCCTTGTGCGCATATCTCACAGCAGGATGCTTCAGGTGCTGATTCCTTGTTGTTCCAGCAATGTATTGCCCAGTCCCAATAGCGTCTCACAGCATGGCGTGCTGCTTCATGGAAATGTAGATACTGCTCCGCTTGTTGGTGTAGGACCTTAGATCAAGAGCTTTAGCGATAGCCAGGAAGGTGGAGATGAACTTCTGATTGCCAATCTTGAAAGAGAACCACCCATCTCCATTAGAGAGCTCATTGTCTTCATACCAGATGATATATCATGGTTTTTGCTTGTTTTTGACCATGATATAAGTCTTCTTTATAGAGTCTTTTTGGTATTTTTCGAGTCCTATAGAGTCTTTGCAGGTCTAGGTACGTTTGGAACATAAATGTGGATTTTGGAGCCTTTTGAAGCTGTGTTGAAGCTGATGCTGAAAGGACCAAGTCGGAAGGCATTATGGAGCAGGGTGTCGATCGACACCCACCACTTGGCGTCGATCGACACCGGTCGTGGTCGCAAAAGGAGTCTTTAGAACTCTGTTGAAGAATTGCAACTTAGCTCAGAAATTTCTCATTATTTGCACTTTTACCCCAGTTCGTGTTTAGACTTGTATTTAGGTTTTCTAAGCCATTGTTAAGCGATTATCTTGTATTCATTGAGACTAAGAGAGAGACTAGATTGAGAGCTTTTGGGGAGACAAATCCATACTATGTCTGAGTAATGTTCTGGTTAGGTTTTGGGTTATTCAAAAGTTGATAAGGAATTGTTAGAACTACAAAACTGGAAGGATAAATCATTTGGTTCTTCGTCTAGATTTCTTTAATACTAGTTTTAAGATTGATCACCTAGAAATCAGATCTTTGGTTATTTAATAGATGTGGAAACATTATTAATCACCAGAACTATCTTAGATGAGCAAAATAACGAATTGCAAAGGAATTTGGATTAGTGATTTTGTGAACATATCGAACCTGAACTGTAATGCTTGTTTAGGTTGTTAGAATTTGCAAAGGAATTTGGGATTCTAGAATCTGATCATTGTTAATCTCTGCGATGGAAGTCGAATGGTTTTACATTTGTGTTTTCGAGTTCTAGAACGGTTTTAATAAGTATTCCTTTCAGTCCGTAGTCTGCGATTTATGTGAACCTGCGAATTTCCCATTGCCTAGCGTCTTGTCTCTATTGATTTTAAGAACCTACAATCCCCCCCTGATTTCATTGTTTTCGTTAATATTTTAGTTTTATTTATTATTAACTGCTTAGCTTTATTTAATCTAAAATCCGTTAAGTAGTAGCCATAAGTCCTTGTTGATTCGATCCCTAAGTACTACTATGATCTTTTAATTTGAGCGAGTAGCTCTAAGGGTTAATTTGAGCATATCAAATTTTGGTGCCGTTGCTGGGGACTTAGATATTACTTTCAGATTTTCTTTTTAGAATTTTGACTAAGCTTTTATTTTTTGTTTACTAACTTTCTTCACTTCTCTGTTGTCTGTTTTAGGTGCATGCATAATCGCAGTACCAGGAGCAACAAAGACAAAGAACTCGTGACTTTAGGCATCAACGAACTCGCCAAGCTAGAGAGAACCATAAGGAAAGCCAAAAAGCAGACTAAAATGGTTGGATCACTTTTTTTGAGGACAGATGCTGAGGGTCATTTAGTTGACAGAGAAGGGAACATAAGGAATGAGGATGGGCAGAGGATAGATGATAATGGCGTTGTGATTGAGGAGCAGAACATCCAACAACAATCTGCTGGAGATGCTGCTAGGCGTCATCCACAGAGGACTCCGGGAGATTACAACAGGCCTGATCAGTTCTATGCAAATAGAGCTGCAATCCGCCCACCTGCTTTTCAGAGGAATGACTTTGAGGTGAAACCCAGTTACTATCAGCTTGTAGGTCAGCATCCTTTCCATGGGCTTCCACATGAACACCCAACGGACCATATAGAGATGTTTGAAGACCTGGCTACAAGTGTTAAAGCCAATGGAGTCACCAATGATTTCCTATTCTGCAAGCTCTTCCCTCACTCTTTGGAAGGAGATGCATCACATTGGCTCAAACAATCGGCGCCTGGTTCTTTGACCACGTGGGAGGACACAAAATCTGTCTTCCTCAACAACTTTTATGATGATGCAAGATTAGAGGAGTTGAGGACAAAAATCGCCACATTGTCCCAAGGTCCAACAGAACCTTCAAGGCAGCCTGGGTGAGATTCAAGCTGTACCAAAGGGACTGCCCACACCATGGGTTCAATGAAGTGCAGCTGCTGGGTATCTTCTTTAGAGGTGTTGATTGGAAATACCAGATGTCTCTAGATGCAGCAAGCAATGGGAACTTCAACACTAGAGTTCCAGCTGATGCCATCAAGCTGATAGAGAACTTAGCTTCCAGCAACAACATAAAAAAATGCTGATTTTGAGAGACAGAAAACCGCTGGGGGTACAAGAAGCAATCAGTTTGTTGCTGAGATGAAGGCTAAGATGGATTTTGTGCATAATATCTTGGTGGGGAAGAAGTCAGTTGAGTTTGCTGCTGAAGTTGAGACATTTGAGCCAGCTGAGGAGTTTGAAGAGGAATATGTCAACTACATCAATGGAGCTGGTTTTCAGGGTCAGAGGTACAACAATCAGCAAGGAAATAAAGGATTCAGTGGGAACATGCAGAGGAGCAGCTTTAAAGGGAATCAGAGTTCTTCTGGTTACACCCCTAAGCCTCAGTTTCAGAAGTCTGAATACCAGAAGCCTTACCAGAACAACAACTTCAACAGGAACTATGGTTCCTCATCTTATCAGCCTGCACCAGCACCATCAGCTTCAAGCAAGATGGAAGCCATGCTTGAGCAGTTGCTGGAAGGTCAGCAGAAGATTACAGTTGACTTCAATGGCAAGATTGATGCCATGTATCAAGATTTGAATGGGAAAATCGAAGCTCTGAACACTCATGTTAAGACTTTGGATACTCAAGTGGCTCAAACTGCTTGGGCTGTAAAAAGGCAAGATGGATTCCTTCCAGGAATAACAGACACCAACCCAAGACACTCTGTTAATGCCATCACGCTGAGGAGCGGAAAGAATCTGCAACCAGTGCTGAAAAAGGGCATGAGTACAGAAGATTTCCAGCTACTACAGGAGTTTGAAGATGAGAATTTCGAATATTTTGAAGGGTGTCGATCGACACCAACCCCTCAGTGTCGATCGACGCCAGAGGAAATCCTCAATTTTTTGACTCGAGGTGAACATATATCGACCGAGGTCGACAAGCAGCTCGACACCCGATCGACACCACCTATAGGAGCTAGTGTCGATCGATACCCACCCCCTGGTGTCGATCGACACCCACCACAGAAGCAAGCTGCAATTTTTTAAACTCCAGAAACTGCAGAAGAAAGGGTTTACAGTCCAAAGGTACCTTATCCAAGGAACCAGAAGAAGAGTAAACAAGAGCTGGAGGATGCTAGGATCAAAGGTATCATGTATAAGCTTATGGTGGAGATTCCTTTGATATATGCTATAAGGACTATGATAACAATCTTTTCTGCAAGTGCGAGGATGCAATGAAGCTATCAAAACTCAAATGGAACACTTAGGTTGTAGTACAGTATGCAAGAGAGTGTCAATCTATTCCTAGGAGCTAGAAAAGTCAGAGAGAATGCAAGGGCAATGTAAAGCTAAGCAAATGACAGGCGATTTTGTGAAAATCCTAAAAACTAGATGCAGCGGTAAAATGAAATGCGAAAATATTTTAAAATTACCAAGAGTGATTAAACTACCACGAGGAACAAACAGAATAATTAAAATGCAAGGCTATGAATTACTAAAAATCGACTAGTGGATCGATCACAGGATCGACCACTAGATCGAGCAGTTTGGATCGATCTCGTCTAAAAGTGCAAGTACAATGAAACTAATGACCACTATGCTACGAATATCAAGCGAATGATTAACGAAGATGTAAGAATGCTAAGAAAGAAGGGTCTAGGGTTGAGATTCATGTTACGGGTCTCAAAGGTCCAAGCTTGGTTTAAAAACTCTAGATCTACTCACTTTGTGAGATTCTCTAAGCCTTCAAAACAAAACAAGACCCATCCATGGCGTGTGGTATGGATCACTCTCTCATTCTCTCCTCCAGACCCATGGCGTTTGGCGGAAAAAGAGATTGAGAGGCAAGGAAAACAGATTTCAACCACGCGGCTTAACTAGTCCTCTAAACTACCATGGCGTTTGGGAAAGAGTAACTAGCCTCTAAGATGTGATTTTTAGAGATCTCTGGATCCTGTCAAGGTAAAAGCTCTCTCTGATCATAAAGATCTTGGCGTGAGACTCTTTAAGCCTTAAGAACTCAACATCTTAGAAGAGAAAACCATTAAAAACGAGAAAACAACAAACTTGAAAACCCTTTAGACCCCGTGAATCCTCTCAACCCCGAAACCCAAATGAAACTACTCACTTGATATCCCTTGTATTTACACCATTTAGGACTGCATTTAGTACATGTTTTGGTCCTCTTTTGCATATTTTCCCTTAGCTTTTGTCCCATTTTCTTCTCCTTTTAGACTTAGGTTGCATTAGGAGTATAGATTGCATTTTCCTTGCATATTGGATGTTTTTAGGTGCTTTTGGAGCTTAAAGGAGCTTGGAGGAGCTTTGGGAATGATCCAGGAGGCTAGCTGGACAAAAGAGAGCAAGAAGGATCAAAGCAGAAGATCTCTGCAGAAGTTTTCGGTCAGAGCCTGGAATTTTCGGTCTCTGGTGACCGAAATAGAGCAGTATCGATCACCAGTATCGGTCTGATGTGGTCGACACAAACACACCGTTATAATTTCGGTCGTGTGTGTCGATCACTGATGACCGATACAGATAAATTTCGGTCACTGGAGGTCAACACAACTGACCGATACTGACCCAGCCCGAACCTGTTTTTAATTACACTTTTGCCACTTTTCTAGGGTTTTTTCCCTTGGGCTATAAATAGCCCATTTTCTATATTTTCGAAAGGTCTTGTCAAAATACTGTTCTTAAGCTATTTCTTTAAGTTTGTAAGACAATTTCTTTGCTTTGTTTAATACAATCAAGTATTTGCTTTAATCTCTCTTTAATCTTTCTTTTAATCATGATTAGCATCTTCTCCCTTTGTGATTTGGTGTTAAACATGATTATGAGTGAGTAGTTACCTTAGGGTTTCTAGATGTGGTAGATTAGGGGAATCTATGGCTTGATTAAGGCTTGTTATGTGCTTATGTTTATGGGTTCCTCTCTATTAATCTGTTATTCATGCTAGATTAGTCTTGATCAAACTGGTCTAGGTTGTTAGCTTTCTCTTATGTCCACCAAGTGTTTGATGAAATGCTAAACCTGTTTATTAGAGGATTTGCTGGCCTTGGCTCAAGAGATTGACTGTTTGAGAAGCATTTTGACTTGAATAGAGTTGATTAGTCTTGCTTGCTTGATGTTTTAGCACTAATGAGAGTTAGTTCTTGTTAAGATGTTTAGCAAAAGGTTATTTTCCAAGAGATTGGATCTAACTAGCTTAGTTGTGAACTCTATGTCTAGGAACCACCATTGCTTGCTTACCTGCTTCATCAATGTAGTTTGAAACAACCTTAATCAATGTCTGAAATTCTCCAAAGTCAATAACCACATCTAGAAACTTGTCTTTCTCTAATTTGAATTTCGGATTTGCTTTGTTTTACTCTGTTTTTCTTGCTTAGAATTGCTTAGTTTGCTTTTGCTTTCACCTTGTTGCTGCTTGTTTCACTTAGGTTGTTAGAACTGTTGCTTAGGCTTAGAGATTGAAATAACCGAAATAAGCATGAAAGATTAAACGATAAACATAAAAGATGATTACTTAAAACTTAAAAGATTCGAAATATTCAAGAACAAAGCTCCAAGTCTAACAATGACAGATCGTCTCCAAACCAGAGAGAAAAAGCATAAAAAGATAAGAATGAAAAAGTGTGTGGGAAAAGATCATCGCCGCCTTCCCAAAATGGGCCAAACAGCTCGATGGTCCCCCCTCGCTAGGGGGCAAAAACCGTTGAAAGGACAGAGATCGACTTGGGGATCGAGCGGCTCTCTCAATCACTTTCGGACATCGTGTCTTCTACTCGATCTTGGTCTCGATCTTCTTCGGTGGATCGAGTGTTGCATCTGATCTTGGTATCGATCTTCGGTCGGATCGAGTGGTGGACTCGATCCGGCTCTCGCTCTGCATGGCGTCATTTACGTCCGTACCACTTGATCGATTGCTTCACTTGATCTTCTTCTCGATCAATTCCTTTGGATCGTCCGGGCTACTCGATCTTCTGGTCGATCTCATCTAGATCGACTTGCCATGCTCGATCTGCTCCCCGATCTCTGGTCCTTAACAAACATCCGACGTTCCACGAACCTCCACACTAGCCTCAGCAGGTCCGCGAACCTCCACGACTCCAAAGTAGCCAGAAACAACCTGAATATGATGCAAAATGCAAGGAAAGCTAACTTATATGTATGCAAAATGCTCTAGGACCTAAAGCGATGCAATCTAGCCTAAAGTGATGTAAATGCATGAAAAGCTAACTTATATGTATGCAACACGCATGCAATATGCAGTGACATCAGACGACTCCTGTGATAAAGAGATATGTGAAAAGAATGATGACCAAGAATCTGGGGATTGAGCAAGGGACAATGCTGATCTCAGAGCAAGTGAGTGCAGTAATTCAGAATAAGATACCAGATAAGCTGACTGATCCTGGGAGCTTTGTTCTAAACTGCACAATCTATTCTGAAAGGTTTGAGAGGTCATTGTGTGATTTGGGGTCAAGTGTCAACCTGATGCCTCATTCAGTTGCTGTCAGCTTGGGTATGACTGATTTCCAGCCAACCAGAATATCTCTTATCTTAGCAGATAGGTCTGTGAGGATTCCTGAAGGCATTCTAGAAGATGTGCAAGTCAAAGTGGGAGATTATGTGATCCCCACAGACTTTGTGGTTCTGGCTTATAGTGAAGAAGTAAAGGACCCTCTGATTTTGGGAAGGCCATTTCTGGCTACTGAGGCGCAATTATTGATGTCAGAAAAGGGAGCATTGCGTTGAATGTGGGCGATTTGGAGATGAATTTTGACATGGACAAGTTGATGAAGAGACCAACAATAGATGGCAACACATTCTATGTAGACTCCTTAAACCCTAAACCATAAACCCTAAACCCTGCAAACCCTTTAGAGAGGGCATTGACAGTTTCTGCAGAAGCAACAGAGCATCTAGACAACATTGCTGCTGGCTATGTCAGAATGATGGATGCAAGTGAGAAAGTCATATAGCTGGTTGCACAACAAGAGCTGGTTGGGACATCTGTAAAAGCTGCAAAGCTAGGCGATTGGAGTGAAGAAAAAGATCCAAAAATCAAACTGAAACAGCTCCCTGCAGGTCTAAGGTATGCTTTTCTGGGATCTAACTCTACATATCCTGTTATAGTTAGTGCTACCTTAAAAAATGCAGAGCTCTCTTTATTGCTAAGCAAGCTGCGCACTTTTCGCAAAGATCTTGGCTGTTCTCTTGATGACATTTCAGGTATCTCTCCAGACTTGTGCATGCACAGAATACACCTTGAGGATGAGTCAAAGTCGTCAATTGAGAACCAGAGGAGGCTGAATCCAAACTTGCAGGATGTAGTGAAGAAGGAAATCATGAAGCTTCTGGCTGCTGGGATCATTTATCCGATTTCAGACAGCCCTTGGGGCAGTCCAGTGCATGTGGTTCCCAAGAAAGGAGGAGTCACAGTGGTGAAAATGAGAAGAATGAGCTGATTCCCACAAGGACCATCACTGGGCACAGGATGTGTATTGACTACAGGAAGCTCAACACTGCTACAAGGAAGGATCACTTCCCACAGCCATTCATTGATCAGATGCTGGAGAGGTTGGCGAATCACTCCTACTACTGCTTCTTGGATGGTTACTCTGGCTTCTTTCAGATCCCCATTCACCCAGATGACCAGGAGAAGACCATATTTACTTGTCCCTATGGCACATTTGCAGATCGCAGAATGCCATTTGGACTCTGTAATGCTCCTGCGCCATTTCAGAGGTGCATGCTTTCTATCTTCACTGATATGATTGAGAAGTATATGGAGGTCTTCATGGATGACTTCTCAGTGTATGGATCCTCCTTCAAAGACTACCTCGACAACCTCTGTCAAGTGCTTGCAAGATGTGAAAGAAGCATCTAGTTCTGAACTGGAAGAAATGCCACTTTATGGTCAGAGATGGGATTGTACTTGGGCATAGAGATTCTGGTGAAGGCATTGAGGTAGACAAAGCCAAAATCGAAGTCATGACAAGTCTGCAGCCACCAGATTGTGTGAAATCAGTAAGGAGCTTTCTAGGACATGCTGGATTTTACAGGTGGTTCATTAAAGATTTCAGTAAGATTGCAAGACCACTCACAGCTCTGCTCTGCAAGAATGTGAAGTTTGAATTTACTGAAGAAAGTCATTCAGCTTTCGACCAAATCAAGCAGGCATTAGTGAGCGCCCCTATTGTGCAGCCTTCTGATTGCGATCTACCATTTCAGGTGATGTGTGATGCTTGATAACTATATTTTTGCAAGGCGAGGATGCAATGAGGCTATCAAAACTCAAATGCAAGAACAGGTTGTAGTACAGTATGCAAGTGAGTGTCAATCCATTTCTAGGAGCTAGGAAGGTCAAAGAGAATGCAAGAGCAGTGTAAAGCTAGGCAAATGATAAGCGATTTTGTAAAAATCCTAAAAATTATATGCAGCAACCAAATGGAATGCAAAACTATTTTAAAATTACTAGGAAAGAGTGAAATACCACGACGAAAAAACAGAACGATTAAAATGCAAGGCTATGAATTTATAAAAATCGACTAGTGGATCGACCACAGGATCAACCACTAGATCGAGCAGTTTGGATCGATCTCGTCTAAAAATGTATGAAGAAACTAATGACCAGGATGCAACGAATATCAAGCGGATGATTAACGAAGATGTAAGAATGCTAAGAAAGAAGGGTCTAGGGATGAGATTCATGTTAGGGTTTTCAAAGGTCCAAGCTTGGTTTGAAAACTCTAGATCTACTCACTTTGTGAGATTCTCTAAGCCTTGAAAATAAAACAAGACCCATCCATGGCGTGTGGTATGGGTCACTCTCTCATTCTCTCCTCCAGACCCATGGCGTTTGGCAGAAAAAGAGATTGAGAGGCAAGGAAAACAGATTTCAACCACGCGGCTTAACTAGTCCTCTAAACTACGATGGTGTTTGGGAAAGAGTAACTAGCCTCTAAGATGTGATTTTCAGAGATCTCTGGATCCTGTCAAGATAAGAGCTCTCTCTGATCATATAGATCTTGGCGTGAGACTCTTTAAGCATTAGGAAGTCAACATCTTAGAAGAGAAAGCAATTAAGAACGAGAAAACTACAAACTTGAAAACCCTTTAGACCCCGTGAATCCTCTCAACCCCGAAACCCAAATGAAACTACTCGCTACACATGGAAATAATCGAAATAAGCATGAAAGATGAAACGATATACATAAATGACGATTACTTAAAGCATAAACGATTCGAAATATTCAAGAACAAAGGTCAAAGTCTAACAATGGCGGATCGTCTCTAAACCAGAGAGAAAAAGCATAAAAAGATAAGAATGAAAAAGTGTGTGGGAAAAGATCATTGCCGCCTTCCCAAAATGGGCCAAACATCTCGATGCCCCCCCTCCCCCCCCCCCCCCCCCCCCCCCCCCCCCCCCCCCCCCCCCTCGCTAGCGGCCAAAAACGGTTGAAAGGACTGAGATCGACCTCGGGATCGAGCATGCTTCTCGATCATCTTCGGACATCATGTCGTCAACTCGATCTGTGTCTCGATCTTCTTTGGTGGATCGAGTGTTGCATTCGATCCTGGTATCGATCTTTTAGCGGATCGAGTGGTGGACTCGATCTGGCTCTCGCTCTGCATGGCATCATTTACGTCCGTACCACTTGATCGATTGCTTCACTCGATTTCCGTCTCGATCAGATTCCTTGGATCGGAAGGACTACTCGATCTTCTGGTCGATCTCACCTAGATCGACCGGCCGTGCCGATCTGCTCCCCGATCTCTGGTCCTTAGCAAACATCCGTTGTTCCCGCGAACCTCCACACTAGCCTCAGCACGTCCACGAACTCCACGACTCCAAAATAGCCAGAAACAACCTGAATATGATGCAAAATGCAAGGAACATGCGTATGCTGGTGCAAGAATGCTCTAGGACCTAAAGTGATGCAATCTAGCCTAAATTGTGATGTAAATGCATGAAAAGCTAACTTATATGTATGCAAAATACATGCAATATGCAGTAACATCAACTCCCCCAAACTTAGTTCTTGTTTGCTCACAAGCAACAGAAAATAAGAAAGGAAGAGAGGTTTTAGAAAAGACGGGGGTTTAAGCCTCTTGCAAAGGTGCCTTTCAAATGAATCAATCTCAATGTCCTAGTTACTAGTTTTAAAATGCAATGCGCACACTCATACTCCAAAGAACTTAGCCATACTCATCACACAAAGAAATACAGATCATGACTCTCATATTCCAAACAATCCAAGAATCCTAACCTTTAACATTCAATTAATGATCAAACCGTGAATCACACTTATGCACTTAGAACAGAATACATTTGGCTCAGGACAAGGTTATGAGACAAAGATGATCTCATTCAAGCGGGTAATTCAAACAATGAGTTATCTCAAAAAGGATTGAACTTATGCATAATGCTAAAGGTAAAGACAATTGATACATACATGAGTAGACTCTCATCTACCCATATACACTAACAATGATCCTAAACCCCTCTCATTTTCTTTCTTTTTCAAGCTCACTCACCCTCTAGAAACTACCCAAATGACAAGGCAAGAAGCCAAGCATTACCCACGAAAACAGGAGACAACTTTACTCTTCTTAGGCTAGTGGTGGTCAAACACAAACTTAAAGCTCTTTCTTTAAATCTTGGTAGCTCCCTTCTCTTATATTTTTTTTTTCTTTTTAAACTTTGGCCTTTGGCTCTTTTCTTTCTGATTTTCTTTTATTTTTTTGAGCGCTACTTCCTTCTCTTTTAAAACTGAGCTTTTATTTAAAAACAGAACAACACCACCACTTAAAACCGTGAGTCCTTTTTATTTTCCAACCCTAAACACCATTTCTTTCTAAACTGAAAACATATAAGCAAAATTCTTTTAACACCAGCGAATCCCTGCCCTAAAACAAACCTAAAACTAGCTTCAAAATGCAAAGCTAGCATTAATATGAAAGCCTAATCATGTCGCCTAAACCTAACACTTTATGCCAAGTTCAATCCAAAAATAAGGCCTCACATCACACAAGAAATATTTGGCTTGAAAGGAAGGTAAGGTTCAGGGTGTGGAGTTCTATTCAGACTTACAAAGAGTGGTAGAAAGGGGTAAGAAAGCCTGAATATGTATATGTGATCCATGTATTACATTTGAAATGCACAAGTGTGATAATTCAAATTCAGATTAAGGTTCTCACTTAGTAGGAAAGGATTCAATTCAAGTCGGTTCAACTTAAGTCACGAAAATCATAGCAAGTGATCCAAGCATGGTAAGAACTTACTTTCAAAGTATGAGCAAAGCATTAGAGAACTTCTAACTAGGGTATTGAAACAATTCATGAGTTTAAAACACCTTTTTAAGAAAAACTCTAACCCCTCATGCAAATGTGAACAACCTATATGCTTTAAAATTCTAGACTCAACCCTAAAATGTTTAACAAGATGAATGTAACTACATGAATCTTTGAAAATATTTTAAAAATTTTACCAATTTTTTTTGCAATGAAGACTCAAGGATGCTAAAGGGAAAATAAGATCAGAATAAACATGTCAAACCACACACATACTCCCCCAAACTTGCTTGACACCGTCGTGGTGGCAAACAAATTCAAAGAAGCACCAAAACACAAAGCTAAGAAGCAAACATGAGCGGTATGTACAATGGAAGAAGGTTGTGACCTCGGGTCTAGTCTCGGCTGGAACTTGAGTATGTTCCAGAGGAGCTAGATGCTACGGCTTTGCCTTTGGAGACTGGCTCTTGAAGAGAGAGATGCGTGGGTTAAATGTTGCTGCCTTGAGTCTCACGGATGACAACTCCTCCGGTTGAAAGCCTCCTCTTCTCGGGTTGCTGAACTTCCTCACTTGCAGCTTTCTTAGGCGAACCTCCTTGAAGCGATTTGACCTTCTTGGGAAGTTTCTTGAGCATTTTGCCTTGCCATTTGTTGATTTTCTTTTGCATCTCCACAACAGATGCTAGGAACTTCTCTGTCTTGGTTTTCGGCTCGAAATCGATCTTGGGAAGGGTTAAGCCTCGGGCATCTCATCTTCCGTGGCTGGGAACTAAGACCTTTGACGTGGAGCAATCGTTGGGGCAGGTGTTCCTCCAAGAGGAGCAAAGCACTCTTCAACGGTCGGCAAGAACTCGATGTTCCCAACACTAAGCAGCTCGGTCTCGTCCTTGTTTGGTAGGATGCATACTCTCTTCTCGTTTTCGTCATCGATGAAAAGATAAGCGTAGAACCCTTCTGCTGGCGTGCGTCCCAAGCTGTCGGTATTCCTCATGTAGACCTCATCCATGAAGGCTCTAGCCGGGACAGGTGTGAAATCGTGTATAGGTACGCCGGCTTGTATGAATAGAGGAGTGATGAAACCACCAATGAATGAAGAGCTTGCCTTGCACCGCAAGGCATAAGCCTTGTACTTCACCAAAGAGGCAGCAAGTACGCATCCATAGTTCACGTCATCTCCGAGTTCATCCTCCATAGGCTCTTCATTCTCCGCCGGATCACACAACAAATGCTTCACGCCTTGAAACAAGCAAAGCTCGGTCTTCCTGACCGTGGGAGGAACTGACCGTCCGCTGAATGTGTTGGCGATCAGCTTCAAGGTGTACCTCAGCACCGGGCTTCTCACTCTCTTGATTTTGGCGGTGTTGGCCTTGTAGTCTTCGTTGCTGATCAGGTCCCAAAAGTTGTTTGCTCGCGTGAAGGAGGGGAACTCGATCTTGGTGGCGGCTGCGTTGAGACCATATGCTTGACACAGCTCGGGGATTGAGAGGCTGAAGGCTTGACGTCCAACCTTGAAAGAGAGACGGCCTTGTGAAGGGACAAGGGCACTAGGGTTCTCGTAACGAAACTCCAATGTGGCAAGGATGTATATTGTCACTTCTGGAATGGTAGGGCAATCCATTCGTGACAGACATCTCAGGCCAATGTTCTTGAGGAGTTGGTCGAAAGCTCCAAGGATCCTTAGCTTGAACAGCAGCTCCCGGTCCGCAAACTTAGTAGGCTCGAACCGAAGCCTTTCCAGTCGCTTCTTATCCCTCTTCTCGTCCTTACTCCATCGAACCCTCTCTAGAACAGCCACTTCCTGACCTTCTCCTTCTTGTGCCGTCTCCTCTCTCGTTCTCTTGGGGGCCATCGTGCCTGAAACAAGTTCCTAAAGCAAGGTAATGAGCAAAACGGCGATCGGATGAGAGAAGAAGAAAGGCAAAGAAAAAGATTTATACTTGGTACCCTAAAATTTTGGGGAATTTATAAAAATTATAGCAAAATAATAGAGAATCAAATCTAGAGATACTAGAAAATCCAGAATATTTCCGATTATTTAGTTAAATTTAAAAATTCAAAACCACCCCTAGCATCTAAAACAATCAATTGCGAAATAAAAGGAGATTTTCCTAAAGATTTTTATCAAATATCTGAAAATACCTTTTGCAAAGATTGTTAAGAAGCTTGTTAGCCTTTAGAAACAGATAACTCTCACTCTCTTTGCTTAAAAGTTCGAGAAAACAAGAATGAGAGAGTGTGAAGTTGTTGAAAATATTTAAAGGCTAACAAGAAACAAAACTATGGGTAAAAGAAGTGGTTTTCTGACAAAAGTCTTGGTCGAGGCACATCTTTCATGGTCAAAGATGCTTGCCTTGACCAAGTTTTGAATTTAAAAACTGGAGGGAAAAGAATAAAGGAGGGAAAGAAAATGTTACCTCGGCACGAGATCGAGTCCCTTTGGTCGATCTAGGACTCGATCTCATACCCATAAGGGCTTGGATCCAGAGGGTTACTCGATTTAGGACACGATTCGATTTGAATCGAGTCATGGATCGATTGGCTCTCTCGTTCCTTGAGTTTTTGAAATCGCGACTAAGTCCTCGTGATCGAGCCATGCTATCGATTCAGGGGTCGATTCAGCTTGGATCGAGTGGTGGATCGAGTTGACTAATCGATCTGTCTATGAGGGACTTTCCCGAGAGAAAATAGATCGGTCGATCCATTTTTGGATCAATCGATCTAAACTCCAAGAATTTCCCGAGACATTTTAGATCGAGTTCGTCACTTGATCTGTCTACTCCATCTCGTCTAGATCGACTGACTCCTCTCGATTCACTAGCTCGATCTAGCAAAGATCGAGCCAGGATGAGTCGATCTAGCACTCGATCTCTAGCTTATACTCGCCCCCTTCTTATTCCTTTTTGAACTCGGATCGTGTCCTGCGTCTCTCGCACTTTTTCCTACACACTCATAAAACAAAAACATAAAACTGGAAAAGAAATTAAGCAAGGATATGTACAGGATAAACATGGGAATGCCTCCGAAATGCGCTTTCTTTAACGTCTTTAGCTAGACTTTACTTGGTTTACGCAGATGGTGGGTCTTGGAGAAGCATTGAGGTGCTCTCCTTGTCAAATGCACTCGCCATGTATGGCTTAACCCTGTGTCCGTTCACTGTAACTGCACTCCCACTCTTGCCCACCAACGTGACAGCTTCGTAAGGTAGTACTTCCTTGATTTCATACGGACCGCTCCACCGTGACTTCAGCTTTCCTGGAAAGAGCTTGAGCCTTGAGTTGTAAAGCAGCACCAAACTCCCTTCCTTGAGCTCCTTAGGCACCAGTTTCTTGTCATGAGCAGCCTTGGTACGCTCCTTGTAGATCCTAGCGCTTTCGTAAGCGTCCAGCCTTAGCTCATCTAGCTCGTGCAACTGGATCAAACGCTTCTCCTGAGCCGTTTTCAGATCAAAATTCAGCCGCTTCACAGCCCACAACGCCCTATGTTCCAACTCAACAGGAAGATGACACCCTTTACCGTAGAGAAGAGTGAAAGGAGTGGTACCAATAGGCGTTTTGAAAGCAGTCCGGTACGCCCACAAAGCGTCATCCAACTTCACTGCCTAATCTTTCCGAGTAGTCCCAACTGTTCTTTCGAGTATTGCCTTGATCTGACGGTTCGAGACCTTCACTTGGCCACTCATTTGAGGATGGTAAGGCGTAGCTACCTTATGCTTCAGGCTATACTTCTTTAACAGATTTTCAAACAGCTTGTTGATGAAATGGCTCCCTCTGTCGCTTATCACCACCTTGGGAGCTCCAAACCTCGGGAAAATAATGCTCTTAAAGAGCTTGATCACCACCTTAGAGTCGTTTGTTGGAGAAGCAATGGCCTCAACCTACTTAGAGACGTAGTCAACAGCCACTAGTATGAACTTGTTGCCGTATGATGAGGGAAATGGCCCCATGAAGTCTATGCCCCACGCGTCAAAGACGTCTACCTCAAATATGGGAACTTGGGGCATCTCGTTCCTCTTAGAAATATTCCCTGCTCTTTGACATGCCTCGCAGCTCATCACGAACTCATGGGTGTCTTTGAAGATGGACGGCCACCAGAAGCCAGCTTGTAAGACCTTTGTAGTGGTTTTGAACGAAGCAAAGTGCCCTCCATACAAGGATCTGTGGCAATGAAAGATGATATCTCTTGCTTCTTCCTTTGTCACGCATCTTCTGTACAGGCTATCTACTCCTCTTTTGTATAGATAGGGATCATCCCAATAGTAGTGTCTCACGTCTATTGAACTTCTTCCGATGGTAGTTGTCAAGATGCGACGGCTCTTCCCCACATGCCAAGTAGTTCACAATATCCGCGTACCAAGGGAGATCCTCCTCTTTGAAGCTCAGAACTTCCTCAAACTGCCCCTCTAAGCTCCCACAAACAGCCGTAGTGATTGCCATGAGTTGTTCCTCAGAGAGAGAATCGTCCAAAGGAAGAGATTCATTGATCTTTAACCGAGAGAGATGGTCAGTCTATCCCTTTCTTGTCCTTAATTTCCATGTCAAATTCTTGAAGTAGGAGGATCCATCTCAAAAGCCTCGGCTTAGTGTCCTTCTTGGAATAGATATAACGCAAAGCTGCGTGATCCGTGTAAACTATGGTCTTAGAACCCACGAGGTAAGCTCTGAACTTCTCAAAGGCGAATATAACCGCCAATAGCTCCTTCTCAGTAGTGGTGTACCTCGTTTGCGTGTCGTCCAAGGTTCTTGAAGCATAGTATATCACGTGCAGCTTCTTATCCTTCCTTTGTCCTAGAACGGCTCCCACGGCATAGTCATTAGCATCACACATAATCTCGAAAGGTAGAGCCCAGTCTGGTGCTTGCACTATGGACGCGGATACTAGGGCCTCCTTGGTGGTCACGAAAGCTTGCAAACACTCCTCATCAAAGACGAATTCAGCCTCCTTGCACAACAGCCGAGTGAGAGGGCGTGCAATCTTAGAGAAGTCTTTAATGAAGCACCTGTAGAAGCCGGCGTGTCCCAAGAAGCTTCTCACCCCTTTGACGTTAACTGGTGGCTCAAGGCTTGTCATCACATCAATCTTTGCTTTGTCGACTTCAATACCCTTCTCTGATATCTTATGTCCAAGCACGATCCCCTCATTAACCATGAAGTGGCATTTTTCCCAATTGAGCACCAAGTTTGTCTCCTCACAACGCTTTAGTACCCTGCAAAGATTCAACAAACATGCAGAAAAGGACGCACCATAGACCGAAAAGTCATCCATAAACACCTCTACCATCTCTTCTATAAGATCGGAGAAGATCGACATCATACACCGCTGAAACGTAGCCGGTGCGTTACACAACCGAATGGCATCCTTCAATACGCAAAGGTGCCATAAGGGCATGTAAAGGTCGTCTTCTCCTGATCATTGGGATGGATTGGTATTTGAAAAAATCCACTATATCCATCAAGAAAGCAATAGTAGGGGTGATTAGCAAGTCTTTCAAGCATTTGATCAATAAAAGGCAAGGGAAAATGATCCTTTCTAGTAGCAAGATTAAGCTTCCTATAGTCAATACACATACGGTGTCCAGTAATAGTCAAGTAGGTATAAGCTCATCTTTCTCATTCTTAATGACCGTGATCCCTCCCTTCTTAGGCACTACGTGTACAGGAAAAACCCACGTGCTGTCACTTATGGGATAGATCACGTCAGCCTCTAAAAGCTTAAGAATCTCCTTCTTAACAACCTCTTTCAAATTTGGATTCAAACGCGTTTGATGTTCTATAGAAGAGGCATTCTCATTATCCAAGTGAATCCTATGAGTGCAAAGAATTGGTGAAAGGCCCTTGATGTCACATAGAGAGTACCCAATGGCATTCCTATACTTTCTTAATTCAGTTAAGAGTGATTGCAACTCATCATCACTCAAGTTTTCATTCACAATCACAAGATAGGTTTCGTTAAGCCCTAAGAAAGCATACCTTAGCCCTTTTGGGAGCTCCTTAAGGTCCACCTTTGGGGCTAACAGCTCGCTCCAATCATCCTCGTGGCTGTTGCTGTTGTTCTCCTTCTTAGAACCTTCATTAGAACCCGAGACATGGCCCTTGAGGCTACTTTCTCCAACCGCTATCCCTTCTGAAATCGAGTCGTCAGGTCGATCTTGCTCTCGATGTCGTCTAGATCGAGCAGTTTCGCTTGATTCACTCACTCGATTTAATGTGGATCGAGTGAGGGATCGAGACGCTGAGTCGATCTCCAGATTAGACCCCAAATTGATCGGAAGGCCTTTCTCGATCTTGGACTCGATTGTTTTCCTGGATCGATCACCTTGCTCGATCTGACTGTCGATTGCTGCACCGGATCGAGTTGTGCTCTCGATTGTCTTGTCGATTTAAGCCCTGGATAGAGTAATGTCATCGATCTTGGAGTCGATCTCTAGGCAAACGCCTACATCTTCAAGCACAACTTTCCTCGAATCAAGCAAGTTAACGTTGGGAGTCACTTTCCTATAAACGCCTAGGCGTTGTGCTACAGAGTAAGGCATCAAGCTGACACTAGCCCCAAGGTCACACAAACATTTGTTGAACAGAAGTGGACCTATAGAGCAGGGTAAGGTAAAATTTCCTGGATCTCCAAGCTTGTTGGGAGTCACTTTCTTCTATTGGATAATGGCACTACACTCATGTGTGAGGATCACCATCCCTTGTAGGTCTTTGGTTCTTTCAGCAACAACATCCTTTAAGAATTTCTGATAGGGAGGGACTAGAACAAAGGCATCCCGCAATGGCATTGTGAGCTGGATCTTCTTCATCTGTTCATCAAAGAGCCCTTTATATTTAGCAATAAGTTTCTTCTTAAATCTACCAGGGAAAGGTATGGTTGGCTGATAAGGAGGAGGGATGAATCTTGGTTCCTTGACCAACTCCTTAGAAACTTCCTTTGGTTTTTCCTTAACCACTTCTTTGGACTTGGGTATTTCTGAATCTCTTCCAGCTTCAGCTACTTCATCCTCTTGAGCTTCTTCAGTATCTTTAGCTTCCACCCCCTCTTCTTGTTCCTCAATGTCACACATTGCATGTTGAAGGTGCCATTCTTGGTGGAAGTTGTTTCCCACTTCTTAGAGTAACAGCTTTAACACACTCTTGTGTTAGTGAAGATGTGGATGGTGGAGCCATGGTTTCTAGTTGGTTGATCTTCATATTTATAGGGCCTATGTGTGACTGAATTTTTGAGTCAATGCCTTTGTGTATTTCATCAGTTATACTCTTTTGAATATTACTCAAGCGTTTTTGAATCTCATCAGCCATCATCTTCTGAATTCCCCCATTGGTAAGTTGTTGGAGTTGGATGAGCATCTCTTTATAGTCTAAATTCTGTGGAGGAGGAGGAGTGTTAATGCCAACTGTTTTAGAGGAGGAGGCTTGGTAGTGTTAAAGATTGGTGTCTCCATAGGACTGGTGGGCACAAACATCATAGTCTTGATGACTTAATGGCGCTTCTTGTTGTTGCAGAGCTTGGACTGGATATTCTTTGTAATGGTTTGGTGAGATAGCACTAGAAAAGAGTTTAGTGGTTTCATTGAGCAGTAAGTCAACTCTCAGCTGCAGGGCTTTCATCTCTTGCAATGCTGTCTCTAGCTTTTCTTCAGTGGCTTTAGATTGTTGTTCGTTATCATCCACATAATCCCAATTGCTAAGTGCCATGTTCTCCACTAATATCCAGCCTTCATCAACATCTTTCCCAAGAAAATAACCATTACTTGTTGTATCTAGAAGGATTCTTATCTTTGGGAGAACGCCTCTATAGAGTGTGAATAGAAGCATTTCCTTAGTGAAGCCATGATGAGGGCATTGATGAGTGAAACCTCTGAACCTCTCCCATGTGTCTCCAAAGCTTTCATTTAACCACTGCCTGAATTTTGTGATCTCATTTCTGAAGTATGCAGTTCTTGAGGGAGAGAAGAATTTGGTTAAGAAAGCACCTTTATATTGTTCCCAAGTGGTGATGCTGCCTTGTGCTAGAGATTTTTCCCATAATCTAGCTCTATCACCAAGTGAAAATGTAAATAGCTTGAGCTTCAAACCATCATCTGATACTCACTGAGATTTGTTAAAGTGCATATCCTCTCAAACTGATCCAGGTGCTCTAAAGGGTCTTGGTTGAGAAATCCAAAGACCTGCCTTTTTTGGATCATTGTGATGAGACTGCTCTTGATCTGATATTGCTCAGTTTCCATAGGTGGAAGAATTCCTTGTCTTGAAGCATAGTTGGAGGGTACATCAGCAGCACCAATGGGTCTTCTTGGTCTCTGAACAACAGCTCCTTGTAGACCAGCTTGGCCGTGGTCACCTTACAGACCTAGGATTCCTTGAAGACCTTGTGGACCTTGCAAACCAAAACCAGAAGCATACTGATGTTCTTCCATGCTTCAACAGCTGAATTCTGACTTAGCAAACCCCAAATTCCTGACCTTGAACCCCAGTTGCAGTTGTAGACACTTAAGAACAAGTGTTATGGTACCTACAAAAGAAATTCTAGACCAAAAGAGAAATCAGTAACCAAAATCAAAAATAACAAAGCTTGATCTCCAGTTCTCTACAAATCCTACTGAACAAAGCATTCCCCTAATGGCAACGGCGCCAAATTGATACAAGAGTTTTAACTCTCTTATGTCAATCACCCATTGTACTAGTCATTGTAGCATTGGGTTTTAATGTCAATCCAAAGGGGAAGATTGTAACAGCATGATTATAGTAGATTTCCTAATTCAAGCAGATATAAAAGGGGTTTTAGAATATCTAGCAACCTAAGTGATCAAGCAGAAACCAAACAAACACAAAATAAGGAGGAAGGCAAGCAAACAACCAAAGTAAAGGTAAAAACAGAGCAAATTCATAATAGAGCTTAAAACAGAGAAAATATGGGACTTGAGATGAGATTATTGGTGTTAGGGAACTCTTGACTCAACTTATGATGCTTACAAACTTACACAATGTTATTCCTTATGCATATGATTCATTTATATGACTAATCCAATCTCTTGACACCAATCTCTTTGCTAATTACCAAGTCAAGAACTAATTCTCATTAGTGAAATGATAAAGAGCAAGCATTAAGACAAATTTATCAACCCTATATTGCCAAATCACTACCTAGACAGTCAATCTCTTGAGCTAGGATAAGCAATTCTCTTGCAAAGCAGTTCAGGCATTTCATCAAACACTTGGTGGGCCTAAGATCTTAATCAACTTAGCTAGGGATAATTAAGCATTAAATACATCAATCAAGAAAGAAAATGGAAGAATTAACACTAAGCAATTATAGATAGAGTCTCAAATTCCCTAAACCTGACCCATCTCAAATCTCTAAAAGGACTACTCACTAAACACCATTAAAACCATCAATTCAAAGAGAGAAGGACGACTAATCATGATTAGAGAGCTTAAACAAGATGAAAGAAGCAAGCTTTAATTAAAATCAAGCAAAGATTCAAATTACAAAACCCAAGGGTCTAAACAAGAAAGAAAGAACTGCTGGGTAAAAGCTTGTTTCCAGAAATTAGGGATTTTTGTATTTATAGGAGTCTAAGCGAAAATGGCAAAATTATAAATAAAGGGTCTTCAGTCTGGCAGCGTATCGGTCAGTTACAACAGTCATCAGTGACCAATACGGATCCTTTCGGTCTGGAGTGATCGATACTGGTGACCGAAATCAACTCGTTGTGTTTGTGTCGGTCACCCTTGACCGATGCAGGTGATCGATGCTGGTTTGTATCGGTCATCCTTGACCGATACTGATGATCGATACTGCTCTGTATCGGTCGTCCTTGACCGATGTTCCCCGTGCTCTGACCGAAAACTTCTGCAGAGATTGTCTGCTTTGATCCTTCTTGCTCCCTTTTGCCCAGCTAGCATCCTGGATCATCCCCAAAACTCCTCCAAGCTCCTTTTAGCTCCAAAAGCACCTAAAAACATCCAAAATGCAAAGAAAATGCAAACTATACTCTAAATGCAACCTAAGTCTAAAAGAAAAAGAAAATAGGATAAAAGCTAAGGAAAAACATGCAAGAGAGGACCAAAATATGTACTAAATGCAGTCCTAAATGGTGTAAATACAAGGGATATTACATAATACTTCAATAGAGGAGATATGTGAGTGTGTAAAATTTCATCTTTCCAGCAATAACAACCCTGTAATTTCTTCATCCGATAAATTTTCAAGTCCACGTAAATGCAATTCTGCAATACGAAATCTCTGAAAATAATACAGAAAAAGTTAGAAAAATATTTTAAAATTTTATAGTGATACAAAAGTATATATTTATTGAATGTGATACAAAAATAAAATTTTATTGAACGGAAATATAGCAAGTCATTATTTCATTTTTTAAATAAATATTTTATTGGCATTGACCACTATTAGCAAAAACAATAATACATAGCTAATTTGTGCCACTTCTAGTTTCGCCTATTATGTTAGGTGAGGGCACAACTCCAAGCAAAGATAATAAAGTAGTCCCTGAAGAACCCATATCAAACATTCCATATCCTTGGCTGAAATTTAAGGATGCATTAGTATTTATTCCTGCCATTTGTGAGTGTATAGATGGAAGAGAAGGAGTTGCAGAGCTGCTAGTACCCCTCAGATTGATAATATCACATCTATAGCTGTATCTATCAACTCCAGTTAGGTTCTCTAAAAACTGAATTTTATTTTCTTCACTCCGTAATTTCATAAATCTGTCACAAACATCTTCGTCATTCATCAACAGCCTATTTGCTTCCCACCAAAATTTCCTCATCGGTTCAAGTGGCAATGTCTCCAATACAGCTACAGCATCGCCAAAAGTTGCTTTTGAGTTATGTCACGACCGTAAGACATCCAACAAG
Organism: Thlaspi arvense; assembly: GCA_911865555.2. Taxonomy (NCBI): domain Eukaryota; kingdom Viridiplantae; phylum Streptophyta; class Magnoliopsida; order Brassicales; family Brassicaceae; genus Thlaspi; species Thlaspi arvense. The sequence goes on from OU466860.2 coordinate 28,751,280, forward strand.
CTTGTTCGAGACTCTTCAAAATGTTGAAATGCAGTTTGAACTTGGCTCTCGAAGTTGATTCTTTTTCGATTAGGGCGTCTAGTAGTAGACTTTCGAGCACGCAAGGTTGATTTATTTATACGAGATGGAGAACTCTGTACTTGTTCCCTAGTAGCAGCGATAGCTGACTGACTAGCTCGTGGAAAATCATCATCAGATGTTAGTTCCATCGGAAATTAGGACATATTGTGCAACACCCCCGGTTCAGAATAGGACCAGTCCCGATCGGAGACGCTACAAAATGTCGAGGTTTACTCGATAGGCCAGCCCGTCTTAGAACATATCTAAGCTTCAGGCCGTCCTGGCAAGTTAACTCGACCCTCTCGACTGAAGCCTAAGGCTTGCCAACCCGTACTCCAGTCAAGAGTTGTGTAGACTTGGACTAAGTCATCTTACCAGCGGAAGACACAAGGGTTTTGTACTTAGAAAATCCGCTTCTATATTTCATGAAATATACATATTACAGAGCATGTGTTTATTTTACATAGCACATCCGTTCGAGATTTCAAATATTATACAGAAAACTCTTATACAAACATACTTACTATATTTTCAAAAGGCACCCAATTCTACTTCGGTGATCCTAACGTCCACCATCATCCTTCAACCCAAACGGGTTACTACGGTTTCCTGCAAGACAGAAAGGGGGGGGGGGGGGGGGGGTGAGTTGGTTGAGTAATCTAAGATAACTCAGTGAGTGCAGGACCCACTAAAAGAAAAAAAACCCCGAAAACCCCAAAGAAATTCCTAAGCAACAAGCAATAGCCGAAGCATGCAACCCTAGATCTATATGCAAGCGCTTTACTAAAGGCAAAGGTGCCACCACTTCCACACCAAATACACACGCGTGGACACAGAGATCTCTAAGTGTGTCTGCCAGTTCCCCTCTGCGAATACCCTGCACTTGACTATCACAAAGACAAGCCAAGCCGGAACGTCACTACTACAAACACCTGCACTTGGCTATCACAAAGACAAGCCAAACCGGAACATTGCTATACCCTGGGAGCTCCTCGGTCAGTTCACGTCTCGGTGGAGTTTCCATCTGAGAGCCGCCAAGTGAATTCACATTCCAGGCGGGACAACCATGACTCCTCGCTTATTTCCCACTATTTTGTCGGATAGTACTCTGCCATAGGCTTGCAAGGCTCGTCCATCTCCGATTCTTCCCATCTAGCAGTACATTCGCGAAGCTCACCACTCGACACGCCTCACACACTCACTCTCTGGTTTCAAAAGGATTTCGGAGTAGAAAATGAAAAATGGGGGTGAATGGGATGAATGGGGTGGTATTTATAACAAAAAAGTTACCCATGATAACAACTAAGGTGTGTAAAAATCTGGATCTTTCATCACTTAGATACAAGCCACATTTTTACTCTATGTCTTAGGCTCCCTCTCATAGACTCTAGGTCTGCCATTTCGTTCTTATCCACAAACATAAGGTGGAAACTTCCCACTGCCCCAAAACAGTGCATTTAACCTTTTCTGTGCTTTTCACAGCCAAACGACCCAAGTGAAATGTTTAACTGATAGTAAACACCTCTTTTGTCCTCTATTGTGGCATTATCCAACTGCATTATAGTTTTATCGGTAATATACATAACAGACCATGAACGGGACCAACATGTTTTCTCTTGTTTTCTTCGAGATCTTGGCCATATTATTTGGTGGATGGACTCCTCTTAGGCTTAGTTAATGTTTTTTAAACTCCCGAGCTGTTTGGTTCTTGACCGAGATGGTTTCTCTGCCATCTGACTCGTTCCGCAGCTTTTGGACGTCTATCGGATTGAACGGATTTTGTAGGTCTCGGCAGAATGTTTTTCTTGGACTAATTCTTTTTTCACGGTATCCTTTAGGGCCTTGGCTACATCCATAATTAATCTCATAATTTTTAAAATTGTACCGAGGGGTCATCTTGCTAGAAAACTCTGTTCGGATCGGAGAGCGCTTTAATGGGGTATTACATATTGTCCTCTGGTGTTTCCTCCACGGTTATGTCATCATGACTTTCTTCTTGATGAAGTATTTGTAGGATGTTTGTACAGAGTGAGTGTGGTGAATAACGATCATCTTGTTCAAGATCATGTTCACCAAAAATTAATCGAGTAGTTCTTTAAATGGAAGAGCTTTGCTTTGTAGCACTCGTACAAATTTTCTATTTTTTCCAAATTCCTAAAAAGATATTAAAATATTATTGATTCAATTCAGTGTGTAATACTAATATTATATGGTAATATTTTTAGCACTCACCGCAATTCGATTGCTCCACCAATATTCGGACATCTTTAACTTTCCAGTTAGAGGAATGACTGGTTAATAAAGTGTTATACTGCCGCCGGTTATGCATATAGTAAATTCTACTTTTTATTTATGGCTCCCATTTGACTATAATGTTTGTTGTTTTATAAAAAAATTCTTCCATTCTTATCTTTTCAAGATTGTCAGGTAGTCTAATCATATACTCTTTTGCTTTTAGCTCGTCATTCACAAGTTCGAGCAAAAGTTCGTAATTTTTTGAACTCCAAACAGACTATATTAATTTTTCACACAAAAAAAAGAAAAAAAAAAACAGAGTGTATCAATTAAAAATACACAAACTAAGTAAGTATATATCGATACACTGTTTAATTTTTTTATAGTTAAATTTATTGATATATAAAACCGTTTTGACCAGGTTTAACTAATATATATATTTTTATAAATTAAAATTTAAAACTAAAATTAAATATATTAGAGATATCTAATTAGATAAACCTTAGGATTTTCTTTTAATTTTATATTTGTATAAATCTTTTTATTAGAAATTTTTTATTCAGATAAAATTTAATATTTATAAATTATCTTTACAAATTTAAAAGTAGTTTTAGTAGAATAATCTATAGATAAATATATAATAAAAAAAAATTTGGGATTTTTTTTCCTGTCAAAAATATATTTTAGTAGAATATTCTATTGTGCATTTGAAGCTTTTATTTAGCTTTTGTTGTAGGAAAACTTTACGTATTGCATAAGTTAAACAACTTTAATATATGACACAAGTAAGTGTTGTCCTAAAAAAAGGTATATTTTAAATTATGTTATACTTTTGAAATAGAACATTAACTTTTAAAATATTTTTTAATGATTTGTATTCTGTAATTTGTTTTTCTCAATGATTGAAATGTATTTTATAATGCTTTATACCAAAATAATAAAAGAAGATTTAACCAGATGTATTTATCGATTTAAAAATTAGTTTAATACTATTTCATGATATTTTTGTAAATTAATAATTTTACATATTAATAAAATATTATGGTCTAAATAGTAGATATATGAGTTTTTTCTTTAAATTATGATTTGGTATTTTTAGAATCAAATCCCAAAAAAGAAATAAATTACCTTTTCACAATATCAATACATATATTTCACTATGGATACATATATTTGTAATTTATTGTTGTGCCGGAATAACATTTAATAGAAATAAGTAATAAATTGCTATGAGTTTCAGAGAATAGATCTTTATTAGGATTCAAAGGCTAAAAGATTATAAAATGGTAAAACTGTCAAGCCTTGCCAAAGCCTTGTCGAAGTAACTTAAGAATTTTAAAAATAATAAACTAGAAAGTTTGAAACTTTTATGTTTTGCTCTTTTGCTCTCTAGAGATTTTGCATAGGTCTTCATGATGTCCAAAGTCCTCCATTTATAAGGCTTAGGAAGTTGTTGCACCGAATTCTCTTTCTTTTATCTTTTAGGAATATTTCTCATATTTCAAATATAGAAATATCTTTTTTTTCCTCATTTAGTGGAAATTTTCCATTATTTTCAAGTGTCTTCCTTTTACTCGAGGAGATTTATACAGCTTAAACCGTCTTGATGGGCTTGATTTATTATAGGAAAAGCTTTAGGAGAAATGTGGTCATTTCCTCTCTAATAATAAGTCCTCCTCCCAGTTCGTCGACATGACTGCAAATCAGCTCGGCAAACTTCATGAATTAAACATGGCAAATCACATAATAAGTATCTGCTTGTCAAGGATAATTTTTTCTTTAAACTCGGCGTGTATTAATTATGTGAGACTTCAGCGGGATGGGTCGAATTGCTCCGTTTCATTAAACTTTGTTAATGGGTCTTAACTTTAGTTCATTGGCCCATATTATATTAGAATTTTCAAAGGTGGGAAACTCATTCAAGGTAAAATCTTCTATCTTCTCTCCTGGAAAGATGATCAGCTACTCCATTCTCAACCCCTTTCTTGTCTTTCATCTCAATGTCAAGTTCTTGGAAAAGCAGAATCCATCTCAACAACCTTGGCTTTCGTTTTTCTGCGTCAAGTACTTCAGTGAAGAATGATCTATATGGACCACAACCTTGGAGCCTACAAGGTACTTGTGAAATTTCTCAAAGGAAAAGATCACTAACAATGATAGGTGTCTAGTTTTACACAATTTAAAGTATTACTGCAAGTGCACATCAATGCAGTTGTAGCACAAAGGGTTATCGAATCCCAAGAGAGCAAGCTACTACACTACAAATTTTAGATTCATATTATGCTAAGTGGTAATGAATGAATGAAAAGCGAAATAACTAAGTAAATAAAAGCGGGCGATTTCTGTGATTATTTCTAAAGTTCAGAGAGCTAAAAACAATAAGTTAGTATATTTCGCAGGTTGAATCTGAGAATGTAGGATGCATGTAATCAAGAAATAATTAAAACCGTGTAGAACTCGAAACACTAATTTATAACTAATCAATTCTCATTGCAGAAGTTATCTATGCCTAAATTCAAGAATTTCAAATCTCTTTGCAAATTCTAACAATACAAACAAGCAGTAATGATCAGGTTCGATTGTTCATAAAATTCCTAAATTAAATCTCTTTGCAGATAATAATTTTGCTCATCAAAAACTAGTTCATGTGATTAACAATGTTCTCACATCTACTATACAACCTAAGGTGTGATTTATAGATGATATGTCCTAAAATCGGATTGTATGCATGTCTAGATGAAAAACCAATGGATTTTCCTAACAATTTAGCAATTCTAAAACTCTTATCATCCTAACCTAACTGGTAGATTACTCAGACATGGATATGAATTCACAAAACATAACTGAATAGTATTGCATAAAATAGATAAAAGAAGAGATACAAGGGTTCGGAATCTTCTCTAGAAGAGTACATGATTTGTCTCCCTCAATGCTTTGAAATCAATCTCTCTCAAAAACTCTCTAGAATATCAGATATAAGCCAAAGAATGGCTGAAAAACCTAATTTACAGGCTAAAACGTGAATGGGACAGTTTTGTAAATAGTAGAACTTATGGGCCAAAATTATAATTCTTCCTTCTATCTTTTAATAAACCATGCGACTCTTCCTCATATGTGGGTGATGAGCATCACCAGACATAGGGTGACGATAGTCACCAGTGAAATATCACGTCTTCATGTTGCTTTGCTCAGGAAGAACTCTTGCTTTGATCCACAATATCCAATTATACTCCAAGTATGCAGTAACCTGTAAAGACTCTACTATGACTCTAAAAAGACCAAACAGACTCAATAAAAAGGACATATATCATGGTTAAAAACTATGATATATCAACTCCCCCAAAATCTTTTGCTTGCCCTCAAGCAAACATAAGACTAAGAACAGAGTTAAGGTTTGAAAACGTGGGAACTCATCTTCTCATAGATCATTGTTTTGACTGTTCATCCTATAATCCACACAGTGCATTTCTTAAACCAAATCAGACCACCATGTACTTCTCCTTCGACATTCAAAGCTTCTCAAATTCAACTCATAAATTCACAGCATTGTCCAATAACTATCCTTGCTAAACCTCATTAGCAGTTTAGATATTCAATGACCATGAATGATTCTCACAGGCTGATTCTGCACTCCTTCTTAAAAGCGTTTAGCGCCTTTTCCGTCGAAATCATGGGAAGAACCACAAATTTTATCCGCAACGGGTATAACCTTCTTACCATTGGGATCTTTCTTTGCCTTTTTGCATGCTTAGATAGGGGATCATTCCAGAGATCGATGACATCATTCTCCTCCTCTGCGATATCGGGCTTTCGAACGCTTGTGATTCCCCGATCTCCTCAGGAAACTCATCAGTCTCATCCATAACATTTTCCACGTTAGATCTTTCCGATCCAATATCAGACTGCAAGACATCGAATATATACCAAGCTTGCGATGCCTCAGCTTCATCGAGACAAACCGTATAATGTTGAGCCTTATAAAAATAAACCGTGGTTGCCCTCTGGTTCAGAGTTTTTACTTCATTGTGGAATCTAGAGATATCGCACTATTATCAGCAGACGGAGAGACCTCTTTATCTCTCATTATAAGAACGTCCGACCTCCTTCAAAATATAGGTCGCATCTTTCAAGATTCGCGTGAATTAGGAAATGTATAAGAATCAATACTTCTAAGATGTGCCGATCTTAATTCATGCCGAACTGACTCTTTCTCTAGTTCCTCGACCTCAACTATGCACACTCACCGAACTGTGGAAGGGGTGTAATGAGCCTGATAAGTGATGAGAACGTCTGGTCGCGGCCAAAGTAGGACAGTCAGCGACCTGTTAAGGCAAGATTTATCATGTGGCTGTTTTGTCCTTATAGATTCAAAGCGTTATTTTTTTTTTATAGATTAGCGGATAAGTATGAACCTGGTCTAGGAGATATTTTGTCTTTATAGATTAAGGGATAAGCATGAAGCTGGTCAAGGAGCTATTTTGTCTTTATAGATTAGTGGATAGGATCAAGAGTCGATATGATAGGATAGGATAGGATCAAAGATGGATAGGGTTGATGATTGGACCTATGTGTTAGGTAGCTAAGTTAACCCCTATAAATACCCCATCCCATTGCCATTTAGAACTCACACCCAAAAAGAACTAGAGAAAGAAAGAAAGTGTGGAGAGAAAGGACGTTCAGGTAGAGTTTTAGGAGAAATGGAGGTAGGAGGCAAAGCTAGGATCCATCTGTAATAGTGAAGCTTAGTCTATAAACCATTCAGCCGAAAGCACTATGAGTTGTGGTGACGTGTGATTTTTTGCTAGGATTTGTTTGCTAGATTGAGTGATGTTTATGTTATTTACTTGTTTTATTAATGTTGCATTGTGTGCTAGGATTCACTTGCTAGTTGTTGGTTAAGTTATTCATTTGCATTTCAGTATCTATGACTAACTAGCCAAATTTTGTGATGATTGGTGATGAGTTGTGATGGCAGTTTGATCCTACCTTGTTACCTAATGTTTAGCCCAAGGATCGGCTAAGTGGGAAGACTCAAAGAGACAGGATTGCAGCCTAGTGCCTACTTTTATCCGACGGGATAGTCAGGTGTTGGCCGTAGATAATCGGAGCCTGTCAAGTCTGTGCGGTCAAAATACGGGACTCGGATTTGTGAAGATCCATCCCATGTGCCTTTAAGGCTATGAGATAGCTGTTCACAAGAGGGACAGACGCTAGGCCTTTGGTAATGGTGTGGTGATGACTTGATTGTTTTTACTAACGTTAACTTTGTGTGAATGCATGTTGTGTGTTATTTTGGGTTTTTGGTGGGACATTATTATATCTGTTAGGGGAACCATAACTCAGTAAGCGATTAGCGCTTTTCCCTCACTTTCTTTTGCAGGAAACCAATAGACAATAAACCTTGTAGCGGCAAGTAAGAAACATTAGGCCGTCAGTGTAGGTTTCTGTTGCCTTTGTAAAATAAACATTTGATGCATGTTGTATAATTTCTTGGATGTAGGGCCAAAGCGTGAAAGTTTGTTAGATGTTTTGTGAAACTTTTATATATAAATTAATAAAGTTTATTTTTATAATTGACGGGTTTCAGCTGATAATAGTCTTGTCCGGGCTAACACAATTCTCGGCTTAGGTACGAGTTGGCAAGCCTTAGACTTTCGCTGAGAGGGATCAGATTTTGTGGAAGGACCGGCCGCGAACTTGGATTTGTTCTAAGGCCTTGGCTGGACCGTCTGTCATGTTCGATATTATAGCATCTTCGCTTTGGTCCGGGTGGGATGCTTGGTCGCACACATTCTTGTTTTATTATTACATGGCCGATCAGCTCAAATCCGGCCTAGATCTCGTCAGGGGTGTTACAAGGGTACATACTGTTACAGATGGGTCTAGCACTCGTCTTTAAACCCCTTCATTTATTTAGATCGGCTCATTAAAAAGACCCCATAACTCACTCGCCGATTAGGTCGGCGCATCAAAAATGATAATATTCAGAGATAGATCTGATCCCCGAAAATAATGGTTATAGAATATTTCCTATCTCTAAAAAGGAAGGAGAAATGCTTTGCACCGACCCAGGGTGAGTATAAAAGGAATTCTAAACAACCTTCAACAGCATCCAGATTTTCATTCTCGCGACCTAGAGCAAACTTTGCTTACGGCTTACAAGCCTTAGATCTTTAATCTCTTTTATTAATTAGGTCGGAGTTCTTATTCTAACAACCAAATCCACCATGTAACCTCTCGAGCTCTGGCTTTGATTAATAGAGACTAACTCTGTAAAACCCACAAACTCTATATGATTTTCATAATTGTTACTGAGTTTTTGCAAGATCTTTGGGAATTCAGTAACGTGGGTGAATCCTGCAAAAGTAAAATTGTGAGGGTTATCAAAGAGGCGAAGTGGAAAATATTGAATTTATTTAAGTGAACCCTAGAGAATATACAAAGTGCAATACAAGTAAAGAGATATATACGATGAGAATAAGATATAATTCTAATTAAAATACTTTTAGCCAAGCTGCATCATGAAGATAACAAATGCACAGCTTGGAAAGCGAATGCAGTAGTTGAGCTCTTCCGAGAGCTTTAGTTAAGATATCAGCCGGCTGCTTGGAAATTCGAATATGCATAGTTGAAATCAAACCGCCTGTAATAGCCTCACGAGTGGTGTGACAATCAAATTCAAGATGTTTGGCTCGTTTATAAAAAAAAACAGGACTTGCTGCAAGTAGTAACGCAGATTGATTATCACGATGAAGAGGGATGGGGTGATCTTGAGGTAGGCCAAAAAATCTGAGAAGTTCTTGAACTCACTTAATTTTGCAAACACTATCAACTAAAGCACGATATTCACCATTAGCAGAAGAACGGGAGACGACGCAATGCTTAATAGTTTGCCAAGATATTGGAGAACCACCAAGAAGCATGACATAACTGGTAAGCAAAGGTCGTGTAATAGGACATGAAGCCCAATCTGCATCTGAGAATGCTTCAAGAGTAAGAGCAGAACTAGAGCAAAACTAGATACCTTGACCCGAAGCTCCTTTCAGAAACCATACCACTTGTAATGCATCTTCCCATTGCAATTAACGAGGAGCTTGCATAGATTGGGACAAAATATGAACTCTATAAGCAAGATCAGGACGTGTGGTGGTGAGATAAGTGATCCATCCAGCCACACGGCGATAATGATATGTTTCCAGTAAATATAAATCTTTAGCAGATGCCAAGCGATAGTTCTGTTAAATAGGAACTACAGACAGACGACAGCCAATTAGACTAGGTTCTGTTATGATATAAAAACCATATTTTCGCTGGGATACAAAGATACCATCTTGATTCCGAGAAATCTCTAAACCAAGAAAGTATCAAAGATGTCCCAAATCGTTCATTTTAAAAACACTTGCTCAAATACTTTTTGAATCTAGTAATAGCATTGGGATCACTTCTGTGAAGAGCCAAATCATAAACATACACTAATACATAGAGATGGCTATCGCCATCAATCAACGGGAAGAGTGTCATGTCTGAAGAAGACTGTCAAAACCCATACCATAAGAGAGCAGTGCAAAACGTGGCAAACCAACATCATAAAACCTTTTTAAGCCCATACAAAGATTTATGAAATTTAATAACATTGTTTGGGGAGCCTTGAGAAAAACCCGATGGAAGCTTCATTATAAAGCTTTTTTCTAATGTCCCAAAGAGGAAAGTCTTATGAACATCCATTTGATAAAATTCAAAATTGGAAGCAACTACAATGCAAAGAAAAGTGAGAACCATCGTCAACTTAGAAGCCAGTGCAAATGTGATAAGCTCGAGACTTACCAAGAATGATAATCGATAGAAATAAGATTAAAAGGGAGAGAGAAGAAGGGATAAGATAAGATAAGAAAGAGATATTAATTGTTTGATCTCAAAAGATAACCAAAACCGTAAAACTCGATCACTGTTTTATACATTCGATTGAACAGTAAAAACGACATCATTTTATTTATGAAACATAAAACCCGAACCCTCCTTCTCACTCGGAGGTTTTCCCTGTTTCTCTTCTTCTTCACTTAGCCACTTCCAACGGTCATCTCTTTCTCCATAGCTCACGCCTTCCTACAACTGGTCCTCTTCTTCTTCCTCATGAAGGCCAATGGAACCTTGAGCCTATCAATACTCCCCCGTAGAATTGCAACCTTGTCCTCAAGGTTAACATCCGGAAACTGATTCACGAGATCCCCCAGCTTTTCCCAAGTGTTTTCATGCTCGGGAAGCCCTTTCCACTTGACTAAGACTTCAGTTTCTGTTCCCGACTCAGAGCGACGAGCATCCAACAAGGTCTCTGGTTCCGTGATCCATTCTAGCGCAGGACTAATGATTGACGGAATGTTCTGAGCCTTTGTCGTTGATCCGAGAGCCTTCTTGAGTTGGGAGACGTGGAAAACCGGATGGATGTTGCTGTGTAGAGGTAGCTCCAGCTTGTAAGCGACTCGTCCCACACGCTCCAGCACCTTGTACGGTCCAAAGAAACGCGATGCTAGCTTTTCATTCCTTCGCACCGCCACTGATTTCTGCATGTAAGGTCGAAGTTTCAGATACACCAAGTCGCCCACAGCATGTTCTTCATCACGACGATGCTTATTTGCTCCCTTAACCATCCTGAGTTGAGCCCTCTCCAGATTCTCACGTAACTCCACCAACAAACTATCGCGATCTCGCAACAACTCCTCCACTTGAGCATTCGCAGTTGGTGTATCCCCGTACCTGAGTAAGCGCGGTGGTTCTCTCCCATAGACCAAGAAGAACGGTGTGCTTTGGCTTGCTGAATGGTACGAAGTGTTGTACCAATATTCAGCCCATGGCAGCCATTATCCCCAGGATGTTGGTCTACGACCTGCGAAGCAACGAAGGTAAGTTTCCAGACAACGATTTACTACCTCCGTCTGCCCATCAGTTTGTGGGTGGTACGCGGTGCTTTTGTGCAATGCAGCTCCCTGTAATTTGAAAAGCTCGGACCAGAAACTGCTCAGGAACACCTTATCGCGATCTGATACCAGAGTTTCCGGGAACCCATGAAGCTTTACTACATCACGAATGAAGGCTTATGCCACGGTTTTTGCAGTGATGGGATGTTTTAAGGCAATGAAATGTCCATATTTGCTTAACCGGTCAACTACCACCAAGATCACACTGAAGCCCCTTGATAAAGGCAGTCCTTCCACGAAATCCAAACTGATGTCTGCCCAAATCTGCGATGGAATTGGGAGTGGTGACAATAACCCCGCCAGAGATAGAGTGGCATACTTATTCTCTTGGCAAACTTGGCGTTTTCGTATGAATGCTATCACATCCTTGCGCATTCCTCTCCATGAGACTTCCTGAGTTAACCTCTTATAGGTTATTAAAGCTCCCTCATGCCCTCCTATCACACTGCAATGAAACTGCTCGAGAAGTGCTGGAATCAGCGGAGACCTCGCAGGAATTTGCAAACATCCGTTCTTGTAAAGTAGCCCTTCCTTGTGCTCATACTCGGAGTACAGCTTCTCCCCTTTTTCTAAACTCCGTAAGACTGCTCCCAACTCCGCATCTGCCTTTGTCTGCTCAGCTAGTTGTTTCTTGTCAAATGAGAGAGGAGCTACTAGGGTCAGTTGTTGAATCTCCTCGGGATGAGCTCGTCTTGATAAAGCATCTGCCACACGATTTTCAGCTCCCGGTTTGTATTCAATGCGGTAATTCAACCCTATGAGTTTTGCTGCCCATCTCTGCTGAACCGAGGATATCACCTTTTGCTCCAACAAATGTTTCAAGCTCCTCTGATCAGTCTTGATGATGAACTCCTTCCCCGTAAGGTAGTGTTTTCACTTTGAGACTGCCTTCACAATCGCCAGCAGCTCACGCTCATAAACTGACTTGAATCTGCCCTGAGCTGAGAACGCTTGACTCAAGAAGGCTATAGGCCTCTTTCCCTGAGACAACACAGCCCCAATCCCTGCACCAGATGCATCAGTCTCAATTGTAAAACTCTGTGAGAAATCAGGTAATAACAGGACAGGCAACGAAGTGACAGCAGACTTGAGCTTGAGAAATGCCTTCTCTGCAGCTTCGGACCATTTAAACCCCTCCTTCTTCAGTAACTCAGTCAAAAGGTTTAGCTATGAGCCCGTAGTTTTGGACGAACCTCCTATAGTAGCCCGTAAGACCAAGGAACCCTCTTAGTGCCGTCACCGTTTTGGGAGTGGGCCAGTTTACCATCGCTGCAATCTTCTCGGGATCAGCAGCTACTCCATTTCCCGAGATTCTGTGCCCCAAATACGCCACTTCAGAGTTGCCAAACGAGCACTTCTTGACATTGGCATAGAAGTGATTCTGCTTCATCACTTGCAGAATGATCTTCAAGTGTTCGAGGTGTGTTGCCATGTTGACGCTGTAGATGAGGATGTCATCAAAAAACACTAGAACAAACCTTCAGAGATAGGGTCTGAAGAGGTCATTCATCACGCTCTGGAAGGTGGATGGAGCATTAGTGAGTCCGAATGGCATCACAAGAAACTCATAATGCCCCTGGTGAGTGCGGAAAGCCGTCTTCTCAACATCGCTGCACTTCATTCGAATCTGATGATACCCCGATTTCAAGTCTAGTTTTGAAAAGACAGTTGCTCCATGAAGCTCGTCAAGAAGTTCCTCAATCACCAGTATGGGATATCTATCTGGTACTCTCGCCTTGTTGAGTGCTCGATAATCCACGCAGAAACGCCAACTCCCATCCTTCTTCTTCACCAAGAGGACCGGACTGGAATAGGGACTGATGCTAGGCCTGATGATCTGAGCTTCGAGCATCTCCTTTACCAGCTTCTCGATCTCGTTCTTCTGAATATAGGAGTACCTATACGGCCTCATATTTACGGGTCCTACACCTTCCTGCAGTGTTATAGCATGCTCTCTGTTGCGGGTCAGAGGCAACCCTTTTGGCATCTGAAACACACTCGCGTACTCGTCTAAGACACTCTGCACTTCTGGTTTGAGCACCAGATTCGTAGGTGGGGTCATGTCTTCAAACAGAGAGGTGAGTTCCAAGAGGTATGCCGCTCCACTATGCTTAATCACCTTCTCCATAGAGTTCAAAGAGATTTGTTCTCTGCTCAAATCCATATCTCCTGCGATAGCCACCCACTGATCACCAATCTTCCAGCTCAGAGTGCTTCTCCACCAATTCACCCTGGTGTCGCCTAACGAAGCCAACCAATAGTAACCAAGCACCACATCGTTTGACTCCAACTCGAACATGAGAAAATCTTCCACTATATCTACTCCTTGTATATCCAGCAACACGCCAGAACATCGCCCTTTGCCACTGATGATCTGGCCGTCTCCTACTCTGACACCAAATCCCCGAGTGTCTGTTTGAGCAAGCCCCAACTCGTGCACTAGTGTCTTTTGGATAAAATTGCTAGTGGCCCCTGAGTCTATAAGAATAGTCACCTCCTTATCGCCAATCCTTCCTCGCATCCTCATGGACTGAATGGCTGTTAAGCTTACCATCGAGTGCAGAGACAAGGTCACCAACTCCTGGGGTTCACCTTCCTGTTCGGCTTGCTCCTGCTCACCTTGTTCCTCCTCGTGGGTATATTCAGGTTCCCCTTCTTCTGCGAGCTCCAGACACTTCATCTTCTGCTTACATCCATGCCCTGGAACCCATGTCTCACTGCAGTAACGGCACGGCACTGGCATACGAGGAGCGTTATTCCCCATAGGTTTTTTAGTATCCTTGGCGTAAGACGAACTGGAACTTTTGTTGAAGGTGTTCAAAGTGTTACGGTTAAAATAGCTCAAATCGTCCCCTTCTTGCGACTCAATCAGCTTGGCTATGTTGACAATGTCAGCCATGTTGACAGGTCTGCAGCGCACAACTTGATCCCATAAGCTTTTCTTAAGCCCCCTTAAAAAGGCTGATTCGAGAACATCATCGGGAACGTGTGGCAGCTCCACCGCTAGCTCCTCAAACCTCTCGCAAAACTCCTCCACGCTCCCCTTCTGAGATATGCAGAAGAGGTGGTCCACCGACGAGCATCCACGACTTTGTTTGAACCTCACCTTGAACTTATTTTTAAAATCCTTCCAGTGCACGATTTGTTCCCTCTCCTGAGCACCTCTCCACCAAGTCACCGCTGCTCCCGTTAGGCAAGTTACAGAGTAGTCCAGCTTCTCGGCCTCAGAGATTTTATTCATGGAAAAGCATTTCTCGATTCGGAACAACCAATCCTCTGGGTTCGTTCCTTCGTACACCGGTAAATCGACTCGCTTTGCTGGTATCGTCACTTGAGTCTGAGCTTGCTCCACGCGAAGCTCACGCGCCACTGGAGGATGAAACCCTTCTGGGGGTCTCACGCATATCGCCTCGTTCGGTCGTGGCAAAAGCCCTTCCCCTCCACTTCGCTCGTGGTGTGGTCCCGGAGTCACTTGCGAGGGTTGCAGCATAGCTGAGGTAGGGCTTGCGAACCCTATCAGACTTGCCTCTGATACCCCGTAAGCTTGTTTCCTCAAGAGCTCACCGAGGGCTGTTTTAATCCACAGCATCTCCTTCTCTTGCTTCTCCAGGCGCTGTTCCATTGTTAGGGTTTGCGCCGGCGTCTCAGGAGCATTCATCTCGAGTTCAGTAGCCACGGATCTGGGATCTGTGTCGACAACCGCCGGAAAGGAAGTCATCGCTCTCAACGAAAGCACCAGTTGATAAGCTCGAGACTTACCAAGAATGATAATCGATAGAAATGAGATTATAAGGGAGAGAGAAGAAGGGATAAGATAAGATAAGAAAGAGATATTAATTGTTTGATCTCATAAGATAACCAAAACCCTAAAACTCGATCACTGTTTTATACATTTGATTGAACAGTAAAACGACATCATTTTATTAATGAAACATAAAACCCAAACCCTCCTTCTCACTTGGAGGTTTCCACTGTTTCTCTTTTTCCTCACTTAGCCATTTCCAACGGTCATCTCTTTCTCCATAGCTCGCGTCTTCCTGCAACTGGTCCTCTTCTTCTTCCTCATGAAGGCCAGTGGAACCTTGAGCCTATCAAAATGTTTTCTTGTAATTGAGACCTTTTTCTTTTCGATTACCAATAGCAGCCAAAAAAGATTTGTACCACTCAATAGTACCATCAGAATTATGCTTAAGATTTTAGATCCATTTATACCCACTGGCTTTCTTTCGAGGAGGAAGATCATATGGCAACCAATATGCATTATCCTCAAGTGTTCTGCCTATGTCATGGAAGATGATATAATATTGGAGTCACACAAAATATTATGGTTCACAAGGTTGTCAAAGACATTAAGCTTCCATGCGAAAGATGAATCAAGTCGTGATGGAGTGGGGAATAGGCTGATTGACTCGCTCAATTGGAGGGGTTGCCTGACTAGATCAATCCTTCGAGAATACACACTTGAAAGAAAAGAACAAAATAGTTTAACTAATTCTAGATTGAAAGGTGATTTACAATGAAATAATGGCTGAGATTATATAGGTTCTCAGTACAACGGTCGCTACTATAAATTATGAAGGAATTTATAGACATAATGCAAAAACTAGTCGTTGGTGGTTTGATGAAAGAACCAGCAAAAATTAGGTAACATGAGTTGTGCTTAAATCTTGATAACTTTGGCGTGAATGTATGATGTCTTGGGATGTCTACGTTCATTGAATACAGACTCAAATCAAATCCATGTGTTGATAGTCTCTGGCATGCGTCTTGCTTGTCAACTGGTGACAAAGGAAGAAACCGTTGGGAAATGAATGCTCCAAGTGTGAACACATCTAAATTATAAAAGTAGAAATAAGATAGGATTCGGCTAATCCTCTGGATGCTGGAGCATGGTAAGAATTCTTGATAGCTTCTAAATGTTTAACAAACTCTCCTGGTTGCCAAAGTCTGGTAAGCAAATGATTAATTCTGAGAGCTGCTAAATAAGGAAGGCTGAGAATCATCTGGTTAGAAAGTTGAATAACTTTTAAACCATGATGTCTTTTGACATGAATTTAATTCTCTGCGTGCCTATGATGACATGAGAATCCAAAACAGTCGGTTTTGTTGCTTGATTCATCCTGGTTTGTCCGGAATGATTTGATTTGTAGTCATATATCCATTGAAGATCTGCCAAATTCTATCTTCAATACCTTCTTCATATGGGCTTCTTTTTAGCTGATTATTCCTCGTGGTGAACTCTAGGTGAGTTGAATATTCTTTCCAAGTTTTGGTTGAGTTTGAATGTTTGGTTTTGGCTTCCATTTGAGTTGGACTTAGCTTGCATGTCTCCTTAGCTTTTCTCAGCTTCATGCTCTCGTCCTCATGACTTCTGATTCCGTGATTCATGGTTGATGATGACTTGATGTAGATTCTTTAGCTTTGGTAATGGCATCCAAATAAGCACAATAGCCTTCTGAAAATTGAAGAAAATATACACGATTAGCAATAGGATAAAAAAACCGGTAAAAGGAGACGAAGGTGGAGAGGAGTGTGATGGTTTTTCAATGTTCTTCACATCATAGGTTTTATATGGAGCAAATAAGACTGATTTTTTTTTCGCTCTCTTCCTGCAACCTAACACTTCAAATGATTGAAAAACTGTAGAAGAATCCACATTCTCATTAGTATTTGCATAGCATGTATAACACACATAATGTGATGTGTTAGACACAACATCAATTGTATCTGGAGAATCTTTGTCACTCACATCCTGCAATGTATTAGACATACCATCAGGTGTATCCAGAAAACCTGTGTTATGCACCTCTTGTGATGCGTTAGACACGACATTGACTGTATCTAGAGAATATATGTCATACATCTCCTACGATGTGTTAGACACGACATCAATTGTATCCTAAAAACTCTCCCTTGCTTCAGAATTATCTTCATCAAGTAAATCTGGAATGGGACAAACTGAGTTATCTCCAATAATAGCAACCGGAAAAAATAAATTACACTACAAAGAGAGAGAATATTCTATCTCAGATACAAAAAAAAAAATTTTTACTGAAGACGACATTGCAGGAAACAAAATATATTCTTGATCTTAATCATATGCTTTCCATCTCTTCTGAACATGAGAATAACCCGGAAATACACAATAAGTTGCACACCCATCAAACTTATCATGCTTTCTAATTCCTTTATGTGCATTACATAGACATCCAAATATATGACTACTTTCATTCACTGGTTTCTTACCAAATAACATCTCATATGGTGTGTTCCCATCTAACACCGAAGAAACATGTGATTGATGAGATGTGCCACAGTAAGCACACAATCGCTTCATAATTGTATTAGTAAAAATGCGTGAAACCTTAAGCAAGTAGCAATATTCAAAATATTTTGATGCTTTCTCTCGACACGACCATTTTGTTGAAGAGTACCAACACAAGACGTTTGATGTTGGATCTTTTAAAAAGCAAAAAACGATCTAAGGCATATGAATTCTGTCCTATTATCACTTCGAACCCCATAAACCTTCTTATCAAACTGTCGCTCAGCCATATAATAGAAGTTTGAAGGAGAATAGCCACTTCGCTCTTAGCCTGCATCAAATACACCCAAACAGCTCTGGAATATTCAGCCACACTTGTAAAAAAATAAATTGATCCACATGTTGCTTATGTTTGATACGGCTTCAAACATCACAATGAATAAGAAAGAAAACTTCAATTGCTTTATTAGCAATTTCCAGGGAAAAAACTAATGTTTCGCACAGACACAAATGTCACATAGAACTTGTGAAGCTAACAACACCAAATAAATGGAAAGCACTTATAGCAATGAATGACCTAGACGATGATGCTTGAGTCCTAGAGAATCCACATCACCTATGATATAAGATCAAATGTATGATCTTATAAAAGCGGTACTATGGGGAATCAAGTAGCTGGCCACACGGCACTCTCTACTTAGATCCGGTACGTGATAAATGATATGATGGGATGGTGATCAAGTAACTGGCCTCACGGTTCTCTTTACTTAATCAAATGAGTGATGACATACAATGGATCAAGTTGACACCCACACAGCTGATGTTAAAACTGTGATAAGTCAAAGTGAACTCAAGTAACCACGCAATACTCAAGGACTCGGCGGTGGCTCTCTTTCAGAAGAAAGTGCTCTCTTTATTGATAATAGGTAAAAACTTTAACTACAATATCGCATATAGGACTTTATTAATAGTCCATCGACCTTGACCTTCTAGGATCTAAAAGAAATAAATGCAAAGACCAAATATACAAAAAAAAATAACAAAGAAAGATTACAAGGTTTATTCTAAAGGTCTTAGAAAGAAACTAAGAATAAAGTCTTGCAAAACAAAAAGAAAAACATGAGATATTATGAAAATAAATGACAAAACTTTACCGTTGCCTCTTGATTAGGTTCTAGCCGAATAAGGTAAGTAATGTCCAGCATGCTTTCTTTTAAACTTGGTCGTTTTGAAGTGGGGGTGATGATCAGCAGATTTGGGCCGAGGTGGTCTTTGAGAAGGGGCCACTCATCTAAGTTGAGCTCCATCTTTAGCTTAGCTGGGCTTTGAACGTCTTGAATATCTTCTAAGTGCTGGTCCGTTTGATCGTTATGCCCATCGGTCATTCGTACCGTAACGCTCTCGTCTGTGGTACGTGGCTGGTATGTGATGATGTCGACCGCGGTACAGGGGTGGTACGTAATTTTGTCGTCCCGTCCCGTCCCGTCATGTCTTCGTCCCGTCATGTCTTCGTCCAGTCATGTCTTCGTCCCGTCCCGTAATGCATTCTTCTTTTAAAACAAGCAGTTTGAGGAGAGTGTTGATATCTTCTGTTTGCTTAAGGTTCAGGAGGTTCTCCACAGCCTTGTTAAATTCTTCTCTCATTATCCTCATGCCGAATCTAGTCTTTGGTGGCTCGTACATGATGGGTACTTTAAGCTTGACCGGGTTGAGGTCCTCATCATTTCCTCCCTCTTGAAGAGGTTCCGACCTCAGAACCGTATCTTCTGCATCAAACGGAGCTAAATCAGTGACATTAAAAATAGGAGAAATGTTCATCTCACCTGGAATTTCAAAGTGGTATGTGTTGTTGTTGATCCGTTCAAGAATTTTGAAGGATCTGTCTCCTCTTTATGACAGCTTGCTCTTCCTTTGGTTTGGGAACCTCTCCGGCTTCATATGCAACCAAAACCATTCGCCATGTTCAAATATGACCTCCTTGCGGTTCTTGTCAACGTTTTTCTTTGTTTCTAATGTCTTCTTCTCCACGTTCTCCTTAGCTTTCTGGTGAAGTTTCTTGATCAGCTCGGCTTTGATTAACCCGTCTTGGCTGGCTTGTTCTGTTGGCGGTAGTAGTGTAAGATCTAACGGTGTAGTTGGCTTAAACCCATAAACAATCTCAAAAGGTGAAAGTTTAGTAGCAGAGTGGGGGCTCGCTTATAAGCAAATTCAAAATATGGAATATAATCAAGCCAACTTCTTAATTTCTTACCAACTGTGGCTCTTAAAAGAGCTGAAAGGGTGCGGTTAACCGCTTCTGTTTGTCCATCAGTTTGTGGATGGCACGTTGTTGAAAACAAGAGCTTTGTCCCTAGCTTCCTTTTAAATGTTCTCTAGAAATGGCTTAAAAACTTTGTGTCCCTATCAGACACGATGGTTCTCGGTATCCCATGCAATCTCGCTACTTCTTTAAAGAAGAGGTCAGCAGTTTGAGTTGCATCATTCGTCTTGTTGCACACTATGAAATGGGCCATTTTTGAGAAATGGTCAACCACTACTAATATTGAATCCTTGCCCCTGATCTTGGGCAATCCTAACAAAAATTCCATAGAAAGATCTTCCCAAGGAAGGTTAGGTATAGGTAAAGGCATATAAAGACCGTAAGGATGGGACCTTGATTTGGTTGTAAGATATGTGATGCACTTAGAACAGAAATGTTCAATGTCTCTCTTCAGATGTGGCCAAAAGAAGTGCTCCACCACCACGCTTAGAGTCTTATCTACCTCAAAATGTCCCATAAGCCCTCCTCCATGTGATTCTCTGATCAGCAGCTCTCTCATGGATCCCTGCGGTATACACAAACGTTTATCTCAAAAAAGAAAACTATTGTGTATATAGAATGGACCTGATGGGGCTTTGTTGCATTCTTGAAAGGTTATCTAAAAGTCCGAGTCCTCTTTATAGTGTTCTTTGATGTGTTTGAATCCCATCACTCGTGCCTCCATGGTGGTAATGAGAGTGTAACGTCTAGAGAGGGAATCCGCTACAATGTTCTCTTTCCCCTTTTTATATTTGATGATGTAGGGGAACGTCTCCACAAACTCTAGCCACCTCGCGTGTCTCTTCTTCAATGTAGACTGGCGTTTAAGATGCTTGAGCGTTTCATGATCCAAGTGTATGACAAAATTCTTGGAAAGCAAGTAATGCTGCCATGTCTCCAATGATCTCACTGAAGCATATAGCTCTTTATCATATGTGGGGTAGTTAAGGGTGGCTCCAATCAGCTTCTCACTGAAGTATGCGACTGGCTTGCCTCCTTGTGTGAGAACAGCTCCAATGCCTAATCCTGAAGCATCACAATCAACCTTAAACATTTTATCAAAATCAGAAAGCACTAGTACCGGGGCGTTAGTAAGGCTGTGTTTCAGTTTGGCAAAGGCTTCTTCTTGCATTGGCCCCCACTTAAAGGTTACATCCTTCTTGATCACGGCTGTAAGAAGGGCTGCAATGGTGCTCAAATCTTTTACTAACCGCCTATAGAAGCTGGCTAAGCCATGAAAGCTCTGGACATGTCCTATGGAAGATGGCGTGGGGGAGTCTTGTATAGCTCGTATCTTCTCTTGGTCCACACTCAGTCCTTGCGAGCTTACAACAAAACCTAGAAACATTAATTCATTAGTGCAAAAGGTGAACTTCTTGAGGTTTGCAAAGAGTCCTTCTTGATGAAGTGTTTCTAATACTTGCTCAATGTGCTTTAAGTGATCCGCAAGACATTAACTATATATTAAAATGTCATCAAAATAAACCAAAACGAACTTACTGATGTACGTCCTTAAAACGTGATTCATGAGCCTCGTGAATGTACCCGGGGCATTAGTAAGACTGAATGGCATTACTAGCCACTCATATAGACCATGTTTGGTCTTGAAAGCAGTCTTCCATTCGTCACCCTCCTTCATGCGTACTTGGTGATATCCGCTCTTCAAATCCACCCTTGAGAAGATGGTAGCTCCACTGAGCTCGCCTAACATGTCGTCTAAACGAGGAATGGGGTGGCGGTACTTGATGGTAATGTTGTTGATGGCCCGGCAGTCCACGCACATTCGCCATGTACCATCCTTCTTAGGCACCAACAAGACGGGAAACGCACAAGGGCTTAGGCTCTCCCTTATGTAGCCCTTGGACACCAAATCTTGAATTTGCTTCTCTAGCTCCTTAGTCTCGGTGGGGTTCATCGACCTTGACCTTCTAGGGTCTAAAAGAAATAAATGCAAAAACCAAAAATACAAAAGAAATAACAAAGAAAGATTAAAAGGTTCATTCTAAAGTCCTAGAAAGAAACCAAGAATAAAGTCCAGAAAAACAAAACGGAAAACACGAGATATTATGAAAATAAATGACAAAACCTTATCGTTGCCTCTTGATTAGTTTCTAGCTGGATAAGGTAAGTAATGTCCAGCATGTTTTCCTTTAAACTTGGTCATTTTGAAGTGGGGTGATGATTAGCAGATTTGGGCCGAGGTAGACTTTGAGAAGGGGCCACTCATCTAAGTTGAGTTCCATCTTGAGGTTGGCTGGGCTTTGAGTGTCTTGAATATCTTCTAAGTGCTGGTCAGTTTGATCGTTATGCCCATCGGTCATTCATATTGTAATGCTCTCTTCCTTGGTACGTTGCTGGTATGTAATGCTGTCGACCGCAGTACGGAGGTGGTACATAATGATGTCGTCTTGTCCCGTCATGTCTTCGTCACCTCCTGCAATGCATTCTTTTTTTAAAACAATCCGTTTGAGGAGAATGTTGATATCTTCTGTTTGCTTAAGGTTGAGGAGGTTCTCCACGGCCTTGTTGAATTCTTCTCTTATTGTCCTCGTGCCAGATCTAGTCTTTGGTGGCTCATACATGATCGGTATTTTAAGCTTGACCGGGTTGAGGTCCTCATCAGCCTATATTAAGATGTTGACTGGTTCACCCGCTAAAATCTGCAAACGCAGTTTTTGCGGATGGTCATGCTTGTTGGCATTTGACAACAGTTTTATAAAACTTTTTCGTCTTCTTCGAGTTCCTTTAAAACTACAAGCTCTTCATCATCAGTATTTACGGATAGACAATTAAAAATTAAAAATTATAAAATTCATTTTAAATCAAAATATATAAAATATTTTTGAAAAACTTGAATATTTTAAGTATGTAAATTATTTTGAAATTTTTTAATTAATATTTATTAATACCTATCATAATTTTATTCGTACAAAGCATATAAAAAGCGTGATTGGTCGAGATTAGTATGAACGGCCAAGTTAGAACGGCCATAAAAGTGAAATCTAACTTAGTCGAGATTAATTTGGCCCCCGATAATGCTCCTATGCCCAAGTCAGAATGGCCACAAGATTGAGAGAGGAATCTGGAAACGGGTAAATGAATGAGTGAAAAAATATAAATGGAATCAAGAGAAAAAGTGAGGTTGAGAATATAAAGAACTTTCTTTGTGTGGATCTTATGTGTGGAGGCAAGTTCGCTCTCAAAGAGAAAGAAGAGAAGTATTTAAATAGATCCCTTTAGGGTTTTTGTGGTGGAGAAAATAGAATACACTACCCCATCTGGGCTAGAACGTAAGCTGCAAATTCGGGCCAACAAATTGATATATAAAACCATAAAATACAAAATTATATTGAATGAACTATCAAATAGATAACCAATTATATCACAAATATTAGAGGAAAAATAAAATAAAATAAAACTGAAAAATAAAAATGGATACTAATAAATTTACAAAATTTCAAAACATGTAAAATGGACATGAAATCAATAAAAATAAAGTTTATATAAAAATAACTTAAAATAGGAAATTTAGAAAATTATAAATTATGATCACATTGAAATTTATATGAATGAAGAGATTACTAAAGATTAAATTACAAAAAATATTCGTAATTTGATTTTGGAATAGATTACATCAAGAAAATTATAATTAATAATTAATAATTAAATTAAGAGTATCAAAACATGTTTTTTAACAAAAAATAATACAAATCCATGAATTTTTCCTGGTATATAATATAAAAGTATAAAATTCGGATAGATTTCTAATGAAATTAGAATAGAACAAAGAAATGAAAAGAAGAGAGAAACTGCATAAAATATAACCATCTACAACAAAACAAATAATGGGCTGAAGAAAATTTAGCTGGCAACCTGAAAAAAACAGCTTTTTTTTGTTTGGGCTGTATGATTAGTTTGTTTAAACTATTATGATTGATCATTTGTTGTACTGTAAAGAATAAAAATAGCTCTCTACAACTTCTAAAGTCCAACCAATAACTTAATACTGAATTCAAGATGATGACTTCAAACCCTCATTGGAGGACGAGAAAAAAATTATTTTGTGAAAGTCTAATCAAACTCAAAAATACAAAAATCTTTTAACAAGACAAGAAAATGATGATCTAATCTTGGGCGTTCGGGTTTTCGGGTCGGATCGGATCGGGTTTTTTTGGTTTCGGATAATTTGGGTAGGGGTGTTTAGGACCCATTTAGAACCCGGTTAAAAATCAGTTTGGTTTGGTTTGGATCTGCTTTGGGTCGGGTTTTAGAAATTTAGAGAAATCCAAAATAGACCCGAAAATTATATATTCAAACCCGAATAAACACGAATGAACCGATTGACCGGAAAAAAATAAAAAATAATTTACGCCATTTCTAAATCGAAACCCAAATAATAAAATAGGCCCATTTAAATACTGGTTAATTTCTTTATTATATCAAATATAGTTTTTTTGAAAAAAAAACAAATATAGTTATTCCTGGATATGAAAATTTAGGTCTGAATGAATGAATTTGGTTCTCATTCTTTACTATTTGAGTGATTTCTGTCTCTTCTTCTGTGGTAGTTAATGTGTCAACAATAGGAGGACTTGTGACTTGTGACTTGTGAGGGTGATTAAAAGTTTTAGTTTTGGTGAAAGAAAATGAGTGATGGAAAAATCGATGTTCGAGGAAGATCAAAAAAATAAAGCAGAATCAGCAATTCTTTCTTGTAGAGTTTTCTTTTTGACGTAGGAGGAGAAGAATCAAGAAAGACAGGAAGGAAGTGGAAAAGATGAAGAATCAAAAAGGAAAAGAAAGAGGTGGAGAAGATGGAGAAAGCATACACCGTTAGTGAAGGAGAATATTTAAGTATTTTTAATTAAATTGATTTTAGTTTAGGTTAAAATAAATCAGTTTTTGTGGTTTGGATATTGGGTTTTATTAGAACTGAATCGAAATCTGAACTAAAATTAATGAAGAATTAATCGATTATTTAATAAGAATCAAAACAGAACCGAACTGCTTTTTTAGGTCGGGTTTGTCGGATCTGGGTCGGATGCCCCGGACTAACCAAGATTGACATATTGGAACAGGGAAACCGTTCCAGACTTAGAAAATGATGTAGGAAGAAACGACATCAAATAGAGGCCATTGCACAAATTGTCATAAAACAGTCGTCAATCTTATATAGCCACAAACCCTCTAGATTGGGCTAATGAAGTTCTTATTGATGTTTTGGGGTTAGTTAGTTTTTTGGTATGAGAGTAGGCTTTAGTTTAGCCGTAACATAATTAAGGCATATTCTTTTATTCAGAATTTCAGTTCTTTTTATGGACTCCTGCAAAACATAACATCCGGATTATTTAGCTGTAGTTAGTTTTCAGCAACTTTTTAAAGAAGACTATGTTCTTGTCAAAGCCTCTTCCATGTTCTTCGCGATTATTCTAAGTGCTTTCTCATACTTCATCACCAGATCATCTAGAGACAATCCTCCAACGGGATCAACGGTAAAATCCCACTCAATCACACAACCTTCAATTTCCCCATCCTCCCCACATGGCAATATCCTCACCTGTTAATTGTGTCGTTCATCAAAAATACTTGGGCTCTAGCTGGGCCAAGTTTGTGAAGCTAAGTGCGCTGAATTCTAGAAATGTCAAAGCCCAAATGCTACTTGGTCGTCACCTATAAATAAGATACGAAGAAGAAGACGTGTCGTAGGGTTAAAAAGAAAACAGAGACAGTTCAGAAAATCAGAGGGATTCAGAGAAGAGCTTTCGTTTACCTTCTTCGTTAATCTGTAGCTGTGTGTGAGTGAGTGTTCTTCTTGTCTTTCTTCCTTATTGAATCGCTAAATAAGTTTTCTGTTACAAGAGACTTAGGATTAGCGTAGGGAGAAAGAGACCAAACAAAGAGAGAACAATCACTTGTAAAACCACATCGGAGGTGTTTTCTGATATTGATAGTGAATCTTGAGAGCTCTGTCTCTCTCTAGACGTAGCAACTTTGGTTGTGAACTGGGTTACTAATTTTGCCGTGTTCTAGAAGTTAACTCGTTACATACTTGATAGGGATCAAATCGTAACAAGTGGTATCAGAGCCTAGGTCGCTCGTTTTCCGCATGCTCTAGAAGGGATTTCTCAATCATTGAGACAAAGGAAGATTGGAGAATCAAGAGCAACACCAAAAGCAGTTCTTGCAAACTAAGAAAGATCAGATTAAGTTTCGAAACTTATCTGGTTAGTTCGTCTGGGTGTGTTGAAGATCTGCAGAAGTTGGGTGTTGTAGATTTCGTGATTATTAAAGAGTTCTTTGGCTGAATCTGCAACTTGGTTTTGAGTCTGTATCCTGAAATCAAAGCAGGAACGATACAATCAGTCATGGAGGCAACTCAAGGGCGTTTTGATGTTGATAAATTTGATGGGAAAGGAGATTTTAATATCTGGAACCATAAGGTACTGTGTGCATTGGAGCTTTTGGATCTGGATTATATTCTTGACGTGGATCAATCACTTCTTAGTGACCCACAGAAGCAAGCAGACGGCACACCTGCAAAGATAGATTTAAAGTTAGATCCAAAGCTAGAACAAAAGAAAGATAAGCGAGTAAGGAGTCTTCTCAAGACGAGCCTTAGTGACTCAATTATGAGGAAAGTCATGAAGGAGAAGACAGCGTTAGATATTTGGCAAGCTCTGGAAAGAGATTACCAAACAAAGACCTTACCTAATAGAATCTATCTTAAGCAAAGATTCGCTAGCTACATAATGGATGAGAATAGAAGCATTGAGCAGAACTTAGATGTTTTTCTTAAGCTTGTCGATGATCTGGAGATTTTGGATATCAATGTCTCAGATGAGGATCAAGCAATTCAGATTCTCACGGGTCTTCCACAAAAGTTTGAGCCGCTAGTACATACTCTTAAGTATGGCAGTGGTAAGGATACCTTGACGGTGAATGATGTTATTACCGCAGCTTATTCAAAGGAAACTGAGCTAAGGGAAAAAGGTCTTTTAAATAAGACTAAGACAGAAGCTGAAGGTTTGTATGCTGGAGACAGGGGAAGGACTGAGAAAAGGGTTGATCAGAACTCAAGGTACAGATCGAAGAGCAAAGCGAGAGGCAAGTATAAGCAGAAGTTCAACAAGAACAACAAAGGATGCTTCAATTGTGGCAAAGAAGGACATTGGAAGCGTGAATGTCCAGACAAAGGGAAGAACAAGAGTTCTAATTCTGTAAATGTGGCTTCAGTGTCAAAGAAACCTATGATTCTTACGGCTAGTATGCAAGATACTAAAAATGAATGGGTCATGGATTCAGGAAGCACCTTTCATATCTCACCCAACAAGGAGGTGTTGTTTGATCTGCAAGAGTTTAATGGCCGCAGAGTTCCAATGGGGAATAACTCGTATAGTGAAATCAAAGTCATGGGAAAAATTAAGATAAAACGACCAGATGGGTCGGTCGTGATACTTACAGAAGTTAAATATATGCCTACCATGGGAAGGAACTTGATTTCATATGGCTGTTTGGAAAAGGCAGGCTGCAGATATGAAGGTGAAGATTACAGAATTAAGTTCTTCAAAGATGGTAAAGAGGTTGTAACAGGGGTCTTCAGTGATGGTTTGTATTACCTAGAGGGAACGGTGCTACAAGGAGAATCAAATTCAGCTAAGTCTACGATTGATTCAACTAAGAAGTGGCATTCAAGATTGGGTCACATGTGTCAGAAAAATATGGATGTATTAGTTAAGGAAGGATACTTGGCTAATAAGGATATTCATACTTTGGGATTCTGTGAAAGCTGTGTGTTAGGGAAAGCACATAAGCAGAGTTTTAAAAAGGGAATACATACCTCTAAAGAGGTTCTTGAATATGTCCATTCAGATCTGTGGGGAGCACCTTCTGTTGTACCAAGTTTGGCTGGAAACCAGTACTTCATAACGTTTATAGATGACTATTCCAGGAAGGTCTGGATATTTTTCTTGAAAACTAAAGATGAAGCTTTCCAGAAGTTTAAAGAATGGAAATCTCACGTGGAGAATCAGACAGAAAAAAAGATCAAATGTTTGAGAACAGATAGTGGTCTAGAATATTGCAACAATCAGTTTGATACTCTGTGTAAGGAGGCTGGGATTAAAAGGCATAGAACATGCACTTATACTCCACAGCAAAATGGAGTTTCAGAAAGAATGAATAGGACCATTATGGAGAAAGTAAGATGTATGTTGGCAGAGAGTGGAATGGAAGAGGGTTTCTAGGCAGAAGCAGCTTCAACCGCGGTTTATCTGATCAACAGGTCATCAAGTTCTGCGATGGAATTCAAAGTACCAGAAGAGTTATGGTCATGATCTAAACCAAGTTTATCTCATCTCTGATGGTTTGGTTGTGCAGCGTATGTTCATGTGGTGCAAGCAAAGACAAGTCCAAGAGCAGTAAAGGGTTATTTTGTTGGATACCCTCAAGGTACTAAGGGCTTCAGGGTTTGGTTACCCTATAAAGGAAAATGTACTGTGAGCAGAAACGTGGTATTTCATGAGGAAGAGGTCTTCAAGAATTCATCATCAAAGTCAGTTACATCAGAAAGAGTGAAGGTAGAATCTGTTAAAGAACAGGTTGAGGATAAAAGGAGGGGAAAGAGGGTGTCTTTAAATCCAAATTTGATCCAGGATCCAACAAGGAATAATGTATCAGAAGCCTCCACACCAAGTAGTATGAGAAATACAAGGTCTTCCGCTTCAGGTGGAGAAACTTCAGAAACAGAGTCTTCGGCTTCAGGTGGAGAAACTTCAGAAACAGAGTCTTCGGTTTCAGGTGGAGCTATTTCAGAGGCAAAATCTTCAGAATCAGAGGATGTGGATCTAGAGTCACAGGTTGTCTCAGATAGTGAAGAAAGCGAAGATAATGGTGAAGAACGTACTCATGACTTTCAACATGTCAGAGAGTAAACCTGTGAGTGCACCAATTGGCTCACATTTTAGACTTAAAAGTCTAGATGAGAAAGAGTCTGAGATAGAGTCTACATTTATGACGGAAATTCCATATGCAAGTGCTGTTGGGAGTCTTATGTATGCTATGGTGGGATCACGTCCAGATTTGGCTTATGCAGTGGGACTAGTTAGCAGGTTTATGGGAAATCCAGAAAGGAGTCATTAGCATGCTGTTAAGTGGATTATGAGATACATTCAAGGGACCGTTGATTGCATCTTAACTTTCACTTAGAATTCAGAGTTTAAGGTTAAAGGTTTCTGTGATGCGGATTATGCTACAGACTTAGATAGAAGGAGGTCAATTACAGGTTATGTGTTTCAAGTGGGAGATAATACAGTAAGCTGGAGATCAGGACTTCAATCTATCGTTGCCCTCTCCACTACGGAGGCAGAGTATATGGCCTTAGCAGAAGCTACTAAAGAAGCTTTGTCGTCAAAAGGTATTTGTGAAGATTTTGGTTATGAACAAGGTGCTGTTAAGATTCATTGTGATTCACAGAGTGCAATATGTTTGGCTAAAAATATTCACACAAGGTTTAATTTTAGCAGAGATTTGATTGCAGAAGGTGATGCTACCGTTCTAAAGATTCACACATCAGTGAATTTAGCAGATGTTTTAACTAAGAGCGTACCTGGTAAGACTTTCGAAAGAGGCTTGGTGTCTCTTAAAGTTCTAGTCTGAGCTGTTAGTTGTTGGCTGCAGAGATGGTTGGGTTGATTTGTTATCTCGCAGTCAAAGAAGAAAGAAAATCAGAAACGAGTTGTTTTTGGTTTTCAGGGAAGGAAAAAAAAATCAACAGACGCAGATTATGAGGAATATCAAATCAGGGTTACTTTGTGGTGATGATGAGATATTGATGATTCTGCACGGTCGTTTTTTAGCTAGAGAGCAAAGAAAAATGATCAAAGTCAGAGATTTCAGGATCCGAAGGTAAAAGAATTTTTTCTAGATCACAAAATTGAAAGAATTCTAAGAGGATTTCGGATTACCTGAGAATAGCTGAAAATCTTCATTGGAGGTGATGAAGAGATAATATATTTCATCGGAGGAGATGAAGAGAGATGGAGCATGGTGGCCGAAGCTCAGAGTATGGGTGACCCAGATTTGCTAAAAGCTTCAGAGCTATGGCGAAGAGTAAGTTTCGATGAAGACAAGGTGGAGATTGTTAATTGTGTCGTTCATCAAAAGTACTTGGGCTCTAGCTGGGCCAAGTTTGTGAAGCTAAGTGGGCTGAATTCCAGAAGTGTCAAAGCCCAAATGCTACTTGGTCGTCACCTATAAATAAGATACGAAGAAGAAGACGTGTCGTAGGGTGAAAAAGAAAACAGAGAGAGTTCAGAGAATCAGAGGGATTCAGAGAAGAGCTTTCGTATACCTTTTTTGTTAATCTGTAGCTGTGTGTGAGTGAGTGTTCTTCTTGTCTTTCTTCCTTATTGAATTGCTAAATAAGTTTCCTGTTACAAGAGACTTAGGATTAGCGTAGGGAGAAAGAGACCAAACAAAGAGAGAACAATCACTTGTAAAACCACATCGGAGGTGTTTTCCGATATTGATAGTGAATCTTGAGAGCTATATCTCTCTCCAGACGTAGCAACTTCGGTTGTGAACTGGGTTACCAATTTTGCCTGTGTTCTACAAGTTAACTTGTTACATACTTGATAGGGATCAAATCGTAACATCACCGTAGAGGCATATGACTCGAATCCAATGTTACTTTCCACTATCTCGTATCTCAACACATGCTCCGCGTGATCAACGGCCACCACCTTCTCCCTCGACCATCCCGCGGTGGATTCTATGCTGTTTGACCGTATGGAGGAGCCGGAGCGGAATCGTAGGCAGCCGGGTTCACCGTTGATGCTCTGAACGTCGTGACACGTAGCGAGTGTTGGGAGCCACTTGTTGAAGTTGAAGAAATCGGTGAAGAGAGGCCAAATTTGGTTAGGCTTTGCTTTTGTGAGCATAACTGACACTTTGGCTTGCCATTCTTCTGGTCTTGAAGCTTTTTCCATGTCAAAGAGAGGATCTGTGGTAACCCAACCCGGTAAACCGTACTGCGGCTGTGTCCCACTACATCTTCTAAGTCTGTTTCTATACTTAGCCATATTTTGAACTTTTTCCTCTTTATTTTTCTAAGTCTTTCTTATCATTACACAGCGAAATATAAATAAGTCATTTCATTCATTTAACTCTCAAAAACACTTAAACAGATTCGGGGTTCCATATAAATCGAATCACAAGGTTCGCTAACGATTACAACCAATCATCTAGCAACCTAAACGGTCAAACACCAAAGCCATAAGACCCTAACACAAGTTTTAAATCATAAAACACACATCCCCGATCCATCCATGTTCATCACTGCCGCCTGGTCTCTCCCCTTTTACTGCTTAGTACCTGCACACTCAAGAAGAGAGGCATAAGTATTTCATAAATACTTAGTGAGTACGGTCATCCCGTAACACCTGGTCAGTACCAAAACACGCAGTCATACTTTCGGATTCAACATTCAACACAATCAATTCGCAATAGACATAACAATATCAAACGGCCATGATCATCTAGCCTAACCAACCAAGATCAATCCCTTTTTAAGACCCATGTCTACTTCAGCGAGAATCCCACATCCCCTAAGCTAGTACATGATCTGGATTACCCTGAGGTTAGCTAAACATCATATATGCCACGGTAAACACCACAATATATCACAACACAAGGTTTGCTTATCAGTTCTAAACACATAACATGAAAATCATACAATCAACATGCAAACATTCAACCCTAGCAATCCTACGGTCCTAGACACAACCACAGTCACGCACTCACCTTAGACAAGGCTAGAAACAGATTGGTCAGAAGAAATCCCAATGAAAACCACACCAAAACGAAGATATCCGATCTCCTAAGAATCTCTCGGCTCACGGTACGATCCGATCCTTATCCCCTTGGCTATCTCTTGATCCGTTCACCTTTCTTCGAGCCAAACTCTGTTTTCCCTCAGAAACCCCACAAAACAAGGCTATTAGCTCGAGGTTATCCGATGAAAACTCAACACTTAGGGAAATATCCGATCGTTTACCAGTTTATCTCGGCGATGGTCGGATTTGCTCGGCGATAACCTGATCTCTCTCGGATGTCCTCGGGATAAACTGTTTTCCTTAGGGTTTTCTCTCGACTATTCTCTTTCTTTGCTTTATTGCTCTCGAATAAACACAACTCTCCCGAGAAAAGTCTCAAAATCCCTTAAATACTCGCAAAATCCTATGTAACCCGGACTTATCCGACGTTTTCCCGGTTCCAGTAAGTTTTATCCCGGTCCGATTTGATTCTCTCAGCTATTCCTTGTACCGGCTCGACCATTCCCTCGATAAACCCCAAAATAGCCGACAAACACTTGGCCCACGGCCCAAATCCCTTCCCACTCGGATAAACCGCCCTTATCCGAGGTGTTTTCCATTTTCCATCCGGATTTTCCTTTTCCTCTCGGACAACTTGTCCCACCTCGGCTAATCCTCTATTTCTCTCGGAGGTTTCCTATTCCCCCTCAGAGACAGTCCACTAACACTCGGACTAACCTCCCAGACTCTCGGATATATCCCACTGCACTCGGATAAATCCCATTTCCCTCGGACTGGACCCTGATTTCCCTCGGATATGGTCCATCCGGCTCGGCTATCCAGCCCACATCCGACTATTTCACCGGTCAACACCTGACCATAGTCTGAACCTCCATTTCCCAGCCAGTATCCGACCCTTTGCTCGGTCATCCCTCGGACAATGCCCCTTCCGGTACGATCATTCCACATTTTCTCGGATACGGATGCTACAACTCTCCCCCACCCGTTCTGGATTCGTCCTCTAATCCGACTCATCCGTTTGTAACTTGTCAAACCATTTGGGATACTCAGCTTTCATCCTAGCCTCCTTTTCCCAAGTAACCTGTTCATGCCCGTCGCAGTCCCATACGACCTGAACCATTCTGACCAGCTTCCCACGCTTAGTCTCTTCTTTCCGATCTAACACTCAAACCGGCCTAGCCACTACTGCAAGGTCCTCTTGCAAGTCTGCTGGCGGCTCCTCTATAACCGTTTCCCGTTCGGTAATGTGCTTCCTCAGCTGCGACACATGGAATACATTGTGGAACGCTCCCATTTCTGATGGCAAGTCCAACTTGTAAGCCACTGCGCCAACTCTTTCCAGTATCCAGTACGGCCCCATGTACCTTGGATTCAACTTGGCACTCTTAGCTGCCCTCTCTATTCCCTTATAAGTCAGTGCCTTAAGATAAACCATATCACCCACACTGCACTCTAGATCCCTGCGATGCTTGTCCGCATAACTTTTCTGCCTGTCCATAGCCTCTTTCAGCTTAATCTTTAACAATCTGATCTTTTCTGTAGTAGCCTCGACCACTGCTGGCCCCATTACACTACGCTCCCCCACTTGTGTCCAACACAATGGTGTCCTGCACGGCCTGCCATACAACGCCTCATACGGAGACATCTCTATGCTCCTTTGGTAACTATTGTTGTATGCAAATTCAGCCAACGGTAAGTAGTCTTCCCAACTACCACCCCAGTCCAGTACACACGCTCTCAACATATCCTCCAATGTCATGATCGTCCGTTCTGATTGCCCATCAGTATGAGGATGATAAACTGTACTCATATGCAACCGCGTTCCACACGCTTCCTGGAACTCTTTCCAGAACCTCGAAGTAAACTTCGGATCACGATCTGAAATGATACTCACTGGCACTCCATGCAACTTCACGATCTGATCAATATACTTGTCCACCAACTTTGGTACTCCATCAGTCTTTTTCATTGCTAAGAAGTGAGCAGACTTGGTCAAACGATCCACAATGACCCATATCTCGTCATGCAACTTCCTAGTCTTAGGTAATCCCAGTACAAAGTCCATGGTGATCATGTCCCATTTCCATTCTGGCATTGGCAACGTTTGCAACAAACCACTTGGAAACTGATGCTCTGCCTTAACCAATTGGCACGTCTCACATCCGGCTACCCACTTAGCCACATCACGTTTTATCCCAACCCAATGATAGTACCGTTTCACATCCTGATACATCTTGGTCATTCCCGGATGAACAGAAACCCTTGACTGATGTGCCTCCTTAAGGATTTCATCCCTTAGCTCCTTTACATCTGGAACACAGACCCGTCCGTTCACAACAATGGTCCCATTGTTTGAAGTCTGATATTCTGTCTTATCATTCTGTGACACCTTTTTCAGATTCTCATCCTGCTCCTGAGCAATCCGAATTCTAGTCAACAAGTCAGCTCTATCCGCAGCTTCCAAACCCAACGGTTCAACCCCATCCGTTATTGCATTCAACTGCAATGTCCTTAGCATGTTCACAATGCTTCCTACATTCTGTTCAGATGATATGCTAGCCCTTCTCCTACTCAACGCATCCGCCACCAAGTTGGCCTTTCCTGGATGGTATGCTATTTCCAAGTCATAGTCCGCTACCAACTCCATCCATCTACGCTGTCTCAAGTTCAAATCCGGTTGAGTAAAGATGTACTTTAAACTCTTATGGTCCGTGTATATCTGCACCTTCTCGCCATACAAGTAAGATCGCCATATCTTAAGTGTAAATACCACAGCCGCCATCTCTAAATCATGCGTAGGGTAGTTTCCTTCATGCTTCCGTAGCTGCCGCGAAGCATAAGCTATCACCTTACCATTCTGCATCAGAACACAACCTAGTCCTTTCCTGGATGCATCCGTGTATACCACGTATGGCTCACCCGGTTCTGGTAACGCCAATACTGGTGCACTAGTGAGTAACTCCTTTAACCTTGAGAAGCACTCTTCACACTCATCCGTCCAGACATACTCCACGTCTTTACCAGTCAGCTTTGTCATTGGCTGAGCCATGCTTGCAAAACCTTTGACAAACCGCCTGTAGTAACCAGCTAGTCCGAGAAAACTCCTTATCTCTGTAGCATTCTCTGGTCTAGGCCAATCCGCAATAGCCTGAATCTTCTCTGGGTCTACGGACACTCCCTTATCCGAAACAATGTGACCCAAGAACCCTATATGTCGTTGCCAAAAGCTACACTTACTGAGCTTGGCATATAACTTCTGTTCTCTCAACTTCTCCAGAACAGTCCGCAAATGACTCTTATGCTCTTCCTCATCCTTAGAGTATACTAGAATATCATCTATGAAAATAATCACGAACTCATCTAGGTACTCTCTGAATACGCCATTCATCAACTTCATGAATGCAGCTGGCGCATTCGTCAAACCAAATGGCATGACCACAAACTCGTAATGACCATACCTTGTCCTAAAGGCAGTCTTACGCACGTCTGTCTCCTTTATGGGTATTTGATGGTACCCTGATGCCAAATCGATCATAGAGAACCAGGTAGCTCCCCTGAGTTGGTCCAACAACTCGTCTATCCTGGGAAGTGGATACTTGTTCTTCACGGTCACACGGTTCAATCCGCGGTAATCAATGCAAAGCCTGAAGCTCCCATCCTTCTTCTTCACAAACAACACTGGTGCTCCCCACGGTGAACTACTAGGTCTAATAAAGCCTTTGTCCAACAACTCCATTAACTGCTTCTTCAGTTCAGCCATCTCCACTGACGCCATCCGGTATGGTGCTTTAGACAATGGAGCTGTCCCCGGCTCAAGTTCAATCGTGAATGGATCTGAACGAGCTGGTGGCAGTCCTGCCAACGCCTGAAAAACATCCTCAAATTCCTGCACCACCGGTATACTGCCTAAGTCTACATCCGGTCCTCTTTCTGTAGTAGTGATCGTTGCTAGATACGCCTCACAACCTCTCCCTATCAGCCGTTCTGCCTGAATAGCTGAAACCACCAAACTTCCTGAGGTTGGCCTAACTCCCTGATACACCAAGACCTCTCCGTCTCTCTAAAACCGCACCCTTCCACGGTGACAATCCAAGTGAGCTCTGTGCTTGCCTAACCAGTCCATTCCCAAAATGACATGGTAGGACTTAACCCTACAGATCACTAGATCCGCTGGCATGTTCACTTCGCCAAACATCACTGGAACATTCTTAACCGTTCCTAGTGAAAACATCACTTGGCCTCCAGCCGCCTGAACTAACCCAAAGTCCTCTCCGGGTTCCTTCTGGAACTGACCTTTTCCGATCATATCCGGATTAACAAAACAATGACTCGCTCCCGAGTCAAACAGAACATGGGTTTCAACCTCACCCATTAGCAAGGTCCCTACACATTCATTCCCTAGAATGCTAAGACTCTATACTAACACACAACGACACACAAGGCAAGTTTAGAAAATACTAAGTACCACACGTACCAGTAATCGGATGAGAAGTGCTCGGTTCATCGGCTGCTGCTGCACTCGTCGTGTACACCCTCAGCATAATGGCCTGTCTCTTGGCCTGTGATGCAAGCGCCTTCCCTGCTCTCTTCCCTTGAGCCACGGCCTGCTCCACCACTCCTGCCTTAGGACACTCACGGTTGAAATGCTCTGGTTCTCCACAACCGTAGCAAACCCGAACTGTACCATCACTGCAGGACACACGGACCACTCGCTGATCCTCCTCCGGACAGTCTCGTATTCGATGCTCTAAACTCCCACACTTGTGGCATCCACTACCACCGCGCCTACACTCGCCAACGTGAGCCTTGCCACACTTGCTGCACACACTGCGTCCCCCAGATCCTTTGTTCGGTACTCCTTTCCCAAACTTCCGGTTCTGTCCACTAGACTGACCCGCCTTGGTCACGGCTGTACTAGCCCCAGCTGACATCAACGCAGCTTCCGCCTGTCCTGACTCCAACAATGCCGCCTTCTCAACAAGCTCAGCAACTGTCCTGAAGTCACGAACCACAAACCCATTCCTTAGCTCAACTCGCAGCCCACTCATAAACCTGCGAATCAGCTTCTCCTCCGTGTCAAACTCCTGAGACACATACTTCCTCAGCTGATTAAACTGAGTCTCATACTGCCTCACTGTAAGCGTCCCCTGACTAAGGTACAGAAACGCCTTCTCCAACTCATTGTAAGCTTCCTGTGGGAAGTACTTACTCATGAACATCGCTGAAAATGTCTCATAAGAACAATTCGCATTCACCAGCCTTCCAACGATTCCTTTCCACCACGTGTGTGCATCACCTTCCAAGTAGTGTACGGCAATGTCTCTCTTGTAACCCTCTGGACATCGGATAGACTCAAAATTCCGTTCCAGTCTCATCCTCCACTCATCTGCCTCAATCGGTGTAGAACCTCCAGCAAAGAACTTGGTTCCCAACCGCACCATGTGATCCAAAACCTTGAGGTAACTCAGAACCCTCTCCACTTGGTCTGCTTCCTCCTCAATCACATCCGCGTGAACCCCCACCGGTGGTACTACTTGTGGTGCTGCTGCAACCGCCGGAGCAGGAGCCACCGCAGGTAGCCTAGCTAGTACCTGTGCTAACATCCCAAGCACAGCCTCTAACCCCACTGGTGCTACATTCGCAGCATCCCCAGCTGCACCCACAGCATTCCTAGCCACGTTCTCAGCATCCGCAGCATTCCTTGCTGCTTCCACGGCTGCCACTCTAGCCGCCTCATTCGTAACCGCAGCTGCATGTCTCTCGGCTTCCCTAGCCCTCTCAGCAACATCACCGTTGACTGAGTTCACAGACCCCGCAGCCTGGTTGTCCCCATTGATTCTCACGGTTCTTCTGGTATCAACCATCTGCAAGTACACAATGCCAGTTAGCCGAAGCTAACTCAAAACGTGTTTCACAACACCACACAACAACTTACCGCGAGACCTTGGCAGTGAAGAATGGATCGGACCCCCATAAACCCCAAACAAACAAACAACAGCAGTCACCAATTTCAGTCCTAGAAGCGTTAAAATGCTCTGATACCAACTTGTGGTAACCCAACCCGGTAAACCGTACCGTGGCTGTGTCCCACTACATCCTCTAAGTCTGTTTCTATACTTAGCCATATTTTTGAACTATTTCCTCTTTATTTTTCTAAGTCTTTCTTATCATTACACAGCGGAATATAAATAAGTCATTTCATTCGTTTAACTCTCAAAAACACTTAAACAGATTCGGGGTTCCACATAAATCGAATCACAAGGTTCGCTAACGATTACAACCAATCATCTAGCAACCTAAACGGTCAAACACCAAAGCCATAAGACCTTAACACAAGTCTTAAATCATAAAACACACATCCCCGATCCATCCATGTTCATCACTGCCGCCTGGTCTCGCCACTTTTACTGCTTAGTACCTGCACACTCAAGAAGAGAGGCATAAGTATTTCATAAATACTTAGTGAGTACGGTCATCCCGTAACACCTGGTCAGTACCAAAACACGCAGTCATACTTTCGGATTCAACATTCAACACAATCAATTCGCAATTGACATAACAATATCAAACGACCATGATCATCTAGCCTAACCAACCAAGATCAATCCCTTTTTAAGACCCATGTCTACTTCAGCGAGAATCCCACATCCCCTAAGCTAGTACATGATTCGGATTACCTTGAGGTTAGCTAAACATCATATATGCCACGGTAAACACCACAATATATCACAAAACAAGGATTGCTTATCAGTTCTAAACACATAACATGAAAATCACACAATCAACATGCAAACATTCAACCCTAGCAATCCTACGGTCCTAGACACAACCACAGTCACGCACTCACCTAAGAATCCCGATGAAAACCACACCAAAACGAAGATATCCGATCTCCTAAGAATCTCTCGGCTCACGGTACAATCCGATCCTTATCCCCTCGGCTATCTCTTGATCCGTTCACCTTTCTTTGAGCCAAACTCTGTTTTCCCTCAGAAACCCCACAAAACAAGGCTATTAGCTCGAGGTTATCCGATGAAAACTCAACACATAGGGAAATATCCGATCGCTTACCAGTTTATCTCGGCGATGGTCGGATTTGCTCGGCGATAACCTGATCTCTCTCGGATGTCCTTGGGATAAACTGTTTTCCTTAGGGTTTTCTCTCGACTATTCTCTTTCTTTGCTTTATTGCTCTCGAATAAACACAACTTTCCCGAGAAAAGTCTCAAAATCCCTTAAATACTCGCAAAACCCTAGGTAACTCGGACTTATCCGACGTTTTCCCGGTTCCAGTAAGTTTTATCCCGGTCCGATTCGATTCTCTCGGCTATTCCCTGTACCGGCTCGACCATTCCCTCGATAAACCCCAAAATAGCCGACCAAACACTTGGCCCACGGCCCAAATCCCTTCCCTCTCGGATAAACCGCCCTTATCCGAGGTGTTTTCCATTTTCCATCCGGATTTTCCTTTTCTTCTCGGACAACTTGTCCCACCTCAGCTAATCCTCTATTTCTCTCGGAGGTTTCCTATTCCCCCTCGGAGACAGTCCACTGACACTCGGACTAACCACCCGGACTCTCGGATATATCCCACTGCATTCGGATAAATCTCATTTCCCTCGGACTGGACCCTGTTTTCCCTCGGATATGGTCCATCCGGCTCGGCTATCCAGTCCACATCTGACTATTTCATCGGTCAACACCCGACCATAGTCCGAACCTTCATTTCCCAGCCAGTATCCGACCCTTGGCTCGGTCATCCCTCGGACAATGCCCTGTCCGGTACGATCAATCCATATTTTCTCGGATACGGATGCTACAGGATCTATAACGAAACAAAAAGAGAGAGAGAGAGAGAGAGAATCTAGATAGAAGGTAAAGATGAAAACAAAATATTTATATTACATCAATGTAATAATCTCATATGTATTAACTATTTGGAGAATAAACTAAGTTACTTTACAGGGAGTCTCAGCCGTTGTGGACAATGGCAATACAATGAGAAGTTATGGACAATTTATGCTGTTAAGTCTTGAATCTTGACATTTATGCGTTTGGAAGTTTTTATTGTTATTCTTAATTGGAAATATAAAAGATATAAAAGATATAAAGTAATGATATAAAAGCAAAATTCCATAGATTATATATAGTAATGATCTTTAAAATGTGTCTACTCAGTTCAATTGCAGCTTTGATAAGCTTTGCTAAGCGCGATCAAACTGTTAGTTTTAGTATGTACATATTAAATTAACATGAAATTATATTTATCATCTCATACCAGATAAGTACATCACAATTGTTCAAGTGAGAGCTCCTATCACATAAAACACATATATTCTTTCTTTGTTTGTGTGTGGGTGTGTGCAAACAACACATATATTCTAAATCTAAAGATATTGAATAATTATTTATTGGGATTAGGCATCTATTCTGTAAGGTACAATACAAACATAACATGGTATAAAATAGAAAAACTATTTTTGGATTCTAAAACTTTTACAAATAGAAAACCCTAATCTCAATCATAAATATATTTGCCCACAAACTTTCATTCAATCTATAAAGACATGAAAATTTTCATCTAAAATGAAAGCTTTTAAAATTATTTACGCAACTATTTGTGTATTGCAAAATTATTTTTCTTTTGTATGGGTTGATCATATTGATATTTGCATTCATCCAATTAACATTGAAAACTTTTTCCTAACACTATTAACAAATTAGTCTTTATAATAATTTTTTCAATATTTGTTTCGTATTGTTATGAATCAAATTATTAAATTCTATTTTTTGTTTTCAAAAATTTCATTGTGTTTGTGTTCATATGAGTAAATCACAACAATATTGATCTACTTAAATGGTGAAATAAATTCACATTCTTAATTAGAATGGCTTTTAGTTTAACGTGAATTTGATTACATATGCCTTTTTCCTGTTTTAAGTTTTTGGATCCAATAAAATTTTCAAATCGAAGAAATATAAATAAGTTTAAACATGTGTCGACTCATTCCACTAGAAAAAAAGCTAAAGACGAGTGGTAAGTTAAGTTTTCAATCGATTTTAGTGTTTTTATATCTGAGCTGCAAAAGTAGACTTCTTCAGACCACCGTGAAGTCTACTAGTCAACCCTGAGATTAGTTTTGCAATTGACCGCATGAAAAAGTAGATTTCTTTTGGCTCGAATGAAGTTTGCGCCATTTCCTTTGAGGAAAAAAATGGTGCAGACTTCTCGAACAGACTTCTTTAGAAACAGGTCATTTTTGCAACTGAGCAACCTTTGACTTTCTGGAGTAGACTTCTCACGGGTCATTTTTGCAATTGCCTAAAAACTCAAAGTTTGGTCAGTTGCAAAAATGACTTGTGAGAAGTATACTTTTGGAAAAATCTAATTTTCCTTGAGAAGTCTACTAATCTTTTGGCAATTGCAAAACTGACCTGTCTGAAGTCTGCTTTTCTTGATGAAGTCTACTTTTCATATTTTTTTTAATTGCATTTTTATAAAATATATAACAAATTTTTAAGATTTTCGTAATCCTAAGCTTCTGTTCGTAAGTGTTGTTGCCTATGTATAAGTTTTACATGTTTATATTTTATAGGTATGGTCGAATCAGTTTTTATGTTTTATAAGAAACTTAGCATATTGATCGCAGACTTCTCCAAGAAGTATACTAGGTAGACTTCCAAAAGAAGTCTACTAAGTAAACTTGATCAGAGTTTCAGAGAAGTCTACTTATTCAATTTTGATTTCTAATGTGGTTTGAATTTTGTTTTCTTACAGAGAAAGGTTCACATACCTGTTGTTTATGGAGAACGAGTGAGAAAT
Source organism: Thlaspi arvense (assembly GCA_911865555.2). NCBI lineage: Eukaryota > Viridiplantae > Streptophyta > Magnoliopsida > Brassicales > Brassicaceae > Thlaspi > Thlaspi arvense. Next base: position 28,792,765 of record OU466860.2, read on the forward strand.
GAATCATTGTGGCATTCTGAGGTGGATAATAGCAAAAGACGGTGAATGTTGTTCTTGAGAGATGGTTGCCCACATGGTGAGAATAACTTTTCATTAACTCTTGAGTTTGTGTTATTTATTAATTTTGCTTATGTATGAGTTTTGCATATTTGTTTTCCCATAGTAAAAATTTAACTTATTTTCTTCTGTTGAGAAGTCTGCATATAACATCTGACAGTGAAGTCAATATTGCAGAATATAAACACATATAATTTAGGAATATAATACAAAATATTCAATGCATATAAAGTAGACCCTCTAAACAAACAAATATTTAAGGGTCACTGATTATAAATCTTAAAATTGGCATAGAAAATCTATCTTAAACTACAATGTCTGAAAAACATATCGGTAACTGAAGTCTGCTCGAGAAATCTGCGATTGAAGTCTGCGTCTGAAGTTTGTTCGAGAAGTCTGCGACTGAAGTTTATGTCTGAAGTTTGCTCGAGAAGTCTGCGACAGAAGTCTGGTTGAGAAGTCTGCGACTGAAGTCTGCTCGAGAAGTTTGCGACTGAATTCTACTCGAGAAGTCAGCGGCTGAAGTTTGCGGCTGAAGTGTGCGAGTGAAGTCTGATTCTGACCATGGCGCCGTGTAATTACCGTTTTGAACCTTGAAATCACTTAAATCTGGCGGAGACAAGCAAGAGCTTTGTTGAGATCTGTAGAACCAAACCAGAAATATAAATAAGCTCAGATCTCAAACAACAAGAAAAGAGAAATGTTCAAATTCAGATTTGCAACAAAATTTACTATATTTAGATCTGCAACAAAATTTACCTCTGCAACAACAACAAAAAATTCAGATCTGCAACAAAATTCAGATGTGCAATAAAATTCAGATTTGCAGCAAAAAATACAAAATTTATACCACAATAAGCTAAGATCTGCAAAAATAAACTCAGATCTACAAAACTAAACTCAAATTTATAATAATAAACCTCATATTTGCAATGAACATAAATCAAACCAAAAAAAGAGGAACACAAAAGATCAGATTTGTTTACCACTACCATAACCAGCAGGTGAGAGTAGCTAGAAAGCAAGATAGAGAGGATGGAGATAAGATTGACGGCAAAGGAGAAATGTGATAACTCAAATTCGATCTAAAGATTGAACAAGAGTTTGTGCGTTTAAAGAGAGATCTTTATTTAGATTTAGCAGGAGCTTGAGAGATACATGGTGGTTTAGGTTGTCGGAAAAAGAACGCAGACCTAAACTGCTTATAGGAATAAAATCAAGAGCTATAACAATTAGGTTGCTTAAGTTGCCCTAGGTCTCGAGAGAGGATTTTTGGATGATGTGAGAAGTCGAGGACTTCCTTTACTTATAGCCGATCAGGTCGGTCTTCTATATATATCCGAAATGGGAAAGTCTTACTGCCGATAAGGCTAACCTCCCGTTTTTTCCGGATTCAGTGGAAAATTTCCATTTATTTGGCCGACCTAGATATTCTTCGAATTCCCAAAATGAGCCGACCAGATTTCATGTCGGGCTTTTAGAGATGGTACGAATCTCATCACTAACAGTAAGCCCCCCCTAGTTCGGGAAGTGATGGTAGGTTACTTGGCGAATTTTAGGAGAAGTAGCTCGACATGCGATGAGGTCGGTCGCTGCGAAATTTAGGATATAAAACATAAATTTACCTCGAGTTCAGATCGGTACGATGACGAGAGCCAGACAGTGAATCTGGGTGCGAAAAGTTCCCGTCTAAAATTCCCGCCAAAAGTAATGTAGACTATGCCTAGATCTGCGCATGCAAAACTAGGTTCGACACGTGTCAAACACTAGAGGAGGAAAGCGAAGAGGCCGATTTAAATAAAATGAGAAGAAATGCGAAAGGTCGCCAAACTCATGATGACTCTCGATAACCGTCCTCATTTCTGTATAAATAAAATGGGTTCAGCTCATAAACTTTCACTTTTGCATTTCAGCGAAACTCTGTCAAAAGGTTTGCTCTCTTCTCTCTCCTATTTGTTCATTGTTTTAATATTTTCCTATTAGACCTCCATCGCGTTTTGTTCGATCTTTGCCGTGTGATTTTCCGATCAGCCCTGAGCTACCGTTGAAGCCCTGATCCGTGATGAGCAAGAATTTAAGTATCTGAGAGGGCCAATCTGAATCGAAGTTGGACAGTTCGGCTCAGGTGAAAGCTAATGAGATCGGCGTCTCTTTGGAGAAATTCTTAGAGATGTCGCGATCCAACCAGGTTGCGAGAAGCCGATCAAAAGGCAAAGAAGTTGTCGTCTGCGGATCGGATCGGTCTTCAGACGTGAGTAACCTTTCTGCGCTGGATCGAGCCTACCAGGAATGGGTCAGAGAAGAAAACCAAAGGGCAACAGCCGATCGTTTTCACGCCAACCAGGTCAGGGCCGTTCTAATAGGTGGAGAAGCATCTTCGCGGGAGCCATTCCTAATACCCGAACTACGAGACGAATCGAATGAGAGAGGGGGTTCAAATGAGATGGATATCTCAGATGAATTGAATACGCTCATCATGGAAGATGAGGTAAATCAATTTGGAATCGTTGATATAAACCCTCCTGTCAAGAAGAGGAAGAAGGGCGAGCCAATTGAGAAGCCGATCTGCGATAACGCTCTTGGAGTAATGCCAACTAAATCGACCCTGGAGTCTTTAGATACGTTGAAGGAGTAGTGTGACATCAGCCCCAAAATTATATTCATGGTGCCAAGCCCGTCTGAACGGCCATGGCACGCGCCGGCAAGGTGTTTCTGCATCTATGAATGCTTTTTCAGGGAATTCCATCTATGGTTTCCACTTCCAAGGCTCTTGCTGGAATTTGACAACCACAAGGAGATGCTGATCTCCTAATTCTTCCACTCTACGATCCGTCTGATAGTGAGTATGCTGGTGATGTCAGTCAAGCATGGAATCCCGTTGAGTCGAGCTGCATTTGATACGATGACTAACACCAGAAGAACAAAGGAGAAATTACAGAATAGGGGCTCATACTACACCAATATGAAGAAGAATCTCAACATTGTCACTGGTGGTCAGAAGACAAAGATTAACGATTGAAGAGATCGATATTTTTTTGTACTGATCAACGAGTTCTCCGTCGTCGACCGAGATGTGCCGATCCGAACAAAATAGGCGGAGGTCATAGGTAGAAAACTGCCCGACCTGAAGTCTAACAGCCGAAAATAGTTTGACTTGTTGTGTTTGATTGCTGATCAACCCGTTCTATGTCCTTGAAGGAAACAGGCCTCTCCCCATTGTCGACGATCCTCTTTATATCTACGACATCGCCGAGCGGTTCTCAACAATCAGAGCGATCACGTGGCCAGAGATCACAGAAGAAAAAGTTGCAAGGGTGAGAGGTTACTCCAGTTGAAGCCTCTTCTTTTTTTTTAGTCAGTAGTTGTAGTTTCCCAGTCGAGATGACAGCTGAAATGTTCGATTGGCTAATATTCCTCGGTTTATTTCTCAGCTGCCCTTAAACAACACCAAAACCGAACAGAAAAGATGAAATCTCGCCCACTCAAGGATCTTCTTGCCGACCTTGAATCCGTGTCCGGGTCCCCAGGGGCCAGGGAAGCTGAGAATCCTGCGTCTGCAGTACTATCAGGAGGGCACGAGACTCTGATTATCTCAAAGGATGGCACTGACGATGATTTGGCCAAGGCCAAAGTGGCAGCCGATAAGAGGGCCGAGAGAGATTCGGCCAAGGTTAAGAAGGCAGCCGATAAGAAGGCTGCCAAAAAGGCTGAAAGACCTCGGAAGAAGGCCGAGCTGGAATGACGTGTGAGAGACGGTGCTCAAGATAGGGAGTTCGAAGCGGACGGTGATATCAGGAGAAATGTTCCTGCTAATTTGAACAAGAGGGGTCCAGGGGAAGCGTTTGAAGATTCGCATAGGTCAAAGAGACCTTGCATCGAACGGGAGCTTCATCCATTCGGGTTTTCCTATAATTATCGAGGAAACAGCCCATTGGTGACCGACCCTGTCTCCTGCCTAGACTACTTTCTTAGGCTAAAGGATCACCCGGCTCTACCTCTAACTGATCCACGAAGTTTAATTCAGAGCGAGGTGATTGCACCCTTTGCAAACAATCAAGCGAAGGTAAGCAAATTTATAAATGTTTCATTATTTCTTTTTCATGGCGTAGGTTCCAGACTGATCCTGAGAGATTTTCCTTATGTTTATGCAGGCTCTTAGCACAGTGCTGACGGTCATGTGTGTGTATGACCGCGATGCCAAGAAGTGTCAGGTCGATCAGGCCGAGAGAGATGAGGTTAAAGAGGCTCTTGATGCCGAGAAGAAAAAGAATGCCGAGCTGGAGGCTGCGCTTCAGAAGTCTTCAGATGAACTCGCTAAAACCCGCGCTGATAACTCTGAGAAGTTCAAGCTTCTCAATCAAGCTGTGAGGCAGATTACGCGAGAGAGAGCAAAAGCCGAAGAGAAGCTTGATGTCGAGCTAAAAAGGGCCCATGAAGAGAAAGTCGCCTTCGGTCAAGAGACGGCCACACACGTAGCTGCCAAGTTGAACGACAATTATGCCGGTCTGGTGGCGAAGGTGAAAGAATATCTCTCTCGGAAAGAAAAGGCCGAGGAACTACTCTCGACCGCGGCTCAGTGGGTCAGTGCTAAGAGGGCTCTCAGCATTGTCCGTAAACAAGGCTACAACTTCCCGGCCTTAGTCGAAGAAAATGCGGAGAAGATGATTGCTGACAGCAAGGCACAGCAGGATGCCTACGAGGAAGTCACCTTCACGACCGAGGAGCTGGAAGTTCTGAATCTGGAATTTTTCTCGGAAGTCACAAGCGATATCCTGTCTTCTGCAGATGGTTTGGCGATAACAACAATCGTGCCTGGGCAAACAGATTCTGAGAAGGCTAAGTCTCTCGATGAGGCCGAACAGAGGGAGAGTTGAGATGCCGATCAGGCTGACAGTCAAAGTGACGACCTTGTAGAGGAAGGAGAGATCAGGGAAGACGACCAGATTGATGGTCGTGAGGAATGAGTTCCCTTTTTTATTAAGTATTTTTGTAATATCAAGCACGATGTAATTGTCCGCCGTTCTGGCGTTTAATCAATGAAAAGTTATGCTTTTGAAAATCTTGAACATAAACTGCGATATGATATCGGCTTAATTGTTTATACGATTTAAAATTTCTAACTATAAGTTGATAATGCGAGTAAGGTCGGTCTGTAATACGATACTTAGAAATTTTCTTAAGCCGGATGCATGGTGCGACCAGGTCGGCTTAATAATTTTGCATGACTTAAGAATTGCATAGCGGGTTCTGGCTTTAAGGAAAGTGTGAATACGAACATGCGGGAGACCCGTCTTCTGTTTGTTCGTACCACTTATCTTCTAAGTGTGAATACTCGATGTGCGATTCATGTCGCCGTCATTTCATCGGTACCACTTAGAAGTATCTGAGTCGAATGCGGGTGCAAGACTTACTTGGCTGATGATTACGCATGACTCGGATCGATTAAAACAGGTAAACTGTATTATGCAAGACGGACTTGGCTTTTAAGTTACCGAGCTAAAGTGGATCAGACTTTAGCTTTAGGCGAATCGAGCATCTGGCCAGGATGCCGATGTGAAATTGACAATACTTGAGGAAAATTTTGAATTTTTATTGAATCAAAGTAAAGAGTAAAGACTTATAGGAGTACTCTGTATTGTAGACTGGCGATGTTAATTTCTGCAGGAATCATTGCCTCGCATCCGTAAGCAAGCGAGAAAGGAGTCTTGCCGGTCGCCTTTCGGGGAGTTGTACGATGAGACCAAAGCACGCCGTCCAGCTCGTCGGCCCGAAGACCCTTCTTAGCGTTGAGACACTTCTTGATGCCGTCCAGGATAGTCTTGTTGGTGGCTTCAGCTTGTCTGTTGCCTTGCGGATGACAGGGTGTAGACTTGTTGAGGCGGATTTTCCACTTAGCACCGAAATCTTCAAACTTTGATATGAACTGGGAACTGTTGTCCGTGACGATCTCGTAGGGGAGGCCGTGTTGGCATATGATATATCTCCAGACGAAGTTTTGTACTTCGGTTGCGGTGATGGCAGCAAACGCTTTGGCTTCAACCAATTTAGTGAAGTAGTCGGTCATTATGAGCACATACTTGTGCTGAGGAGAAGAAATCATTGGTCCGACGATATCCATTGCCAAGTGCTAATGTTGAGGTTTTTAAGCCTGAACTCAATCCTCAAACACACATGTCATTGTAGTACTTGAGGTGTCAATCCAATCCAAAGGCTAAGAAATAGATGAGATGCAGAAAACTTGCTAAGCTAGGCCAAATAAAGAGAGGGAATTGAACTCTAACAACCTAAGATGAACAAGAAGGAAATATAACAAGACTAAAGGCAGTTTAAACAAGATTAAGAAAGCAAAACATAGCAAAACAGAGCAAATTCGAATTCAATAAAGAGAAAGCAAGTTCCTAGATGTGGTTATTGACTTTGGGGAATTCAAGAACTAATTAAGGTTGTTTCAAACAGCATTGATCAAGCAAACTAGCCAGCAATGGTGATTCCTAGACATAGAGTTCACAATCAAGCCAGCAATGGTGATTCCTAGACATAAAATAGCCTTTTGCTAAACATCTTAACAAGAACTAACTCTCATTAGTGCTAAAACATTCAGCAAGCATTAATAAACAACTCTATTCATGTCAAAATGTTCATCAAACAGTCAATGTCTTGAGCCAAAGGCAGCAAATCCTATGTCAAACATGATCAGCATTTCATCAAACACTTAGTGGGCATAAGAGAAAGTTTAAATTCTAGATAAGTGTGATCAAGACAAATCTAGTTTAAGAACAGATCAATAGAGAGGAACCCATATAATGAAGCACTAAACAAACCTTAATCAAGCCCTAAATTCCCCTAATCTACCACATCTAGAAACCCTAAACAAACTACTCACTAATACCCATGGTTAACACCAAATCTCAAGAGGAAAAGATGCTAATCATAGTTAAAAGAGATATTAAAGAAACATTGAAGGAAAATTTCAACTTATATTAAATAAAACAAAAGATTTGTCTTACAAACTCAAAGAAAATGCTTAAAAACAGTAAATTGACAAGACTTGTCGAAAATTCTAGAAAAGGCTTATTTTTAGGCAAAATAATGAAGCCCTAGAGTAATGGCAAAAGTGTAAATAAAACAGGCTTTGACTGGGTTCATATCGATCAGTTGTATCGGTCTGGGCTTGATCGATATGAATCATATCGGTCTGGAAAGTGATAGATACAATGACTGAAATATACTCGGTACATTTGTATCGATCACTCCTGACCAATACCCTTGATCGATACTGCTTGTATTGGTCACTCCTTGACCGATATTCTTGATCGTTATGCCTCGTATCGGTCACTCCTTGACCGATAGCCTCCGTGCACAGACCGATAAGCTCTGCAGAGATTGTCTGCCTTGGTCGCTTTTGCTCCTTTTGGCCCAGCTAGCTTCCTGGATCATCCTCAAAGCTCCTCCAAGCTCATTTTAGAGGTTATTAAATATAAGGGATCACTCAATGAGAAAGATTCCATCTTAGGCAAAATGCTAAAGGTAAAAGTACATTTATGCATGCAATTCAAAGCTCTCTTCTACCCAAAGATGAATCCTAAGCACTTCTAAACCCAAAAGTGAAGCCCTAAGTCTACCTTTTTCTAAACTCTACCCTTTACCCTTCTTCATGGCTGGGGAAACTTCTTCTTTTTGCTTGTGTGGCTGCCTTTTTTTGGTTGGGACTTGCCCTTCTTTGTTGCATTGGCACCTTCATCACCTTTGGTAGATTGCTCTTGGTCTAATTTTTTTTCTTTTGACCTGACTGAGCTTTGTTGCTGGCACCTCTCTTCTTTACACTTAGAGACTTTTCTTCCTTTTACTTAACCACAACTCTAGAATGTTTCCCCTTTTCTACCATATCAAACCTTTTCCTTTTCATTCAAAACATATATACATGAAGCTCAAACCACTTACACTACCCTTTTAACCCAAAAATCCTATCCTAGAATCAAGCTCAAGATGCAAGCTGATATCTACAAGAGAGCTTATTATTGCCAGCCTTATTCCTAACATTTTTTGCCAAGACAAAATCGAAAATGTAATGCAAAGGCCTCACAGCTCTCAAGATAGTGTTTAGGCTCAAAAGGAGGTTTAGGTTAAGGGTGTGGATGTAACTGTCCCATAAGTATGAGGATCAGCTATTTGGATCAACAAGAGTGGTAGAAAGGAAAAAGATGATCCAAATATATATATGGTAGCCATGAAATCACTTTTCAATGCATAAGATATGGTAATTAACAGTCCAAATTAAAGTTCAAGTTGATAAAGTTTATTTCCAGAGAATAAATGCTTTCAATATGAGATGAGAAGACCAAATCTAGCAATCTAAGCATGGTTCAGCCATAACTTCTAGCAATCTTATGATGCATCAAACAACTAGCCACTTAAATACTAAAATCATCTATAAACTCTAAGCACTTTACAAGGAAATTACATCATAATGCCCTATGCAAATGCAATGCAACCTATATGCCAACACTAGACTCAATCTTAAGAGAATGATATGTAACTATATGCTTTCTTTTTGGTTTGCAAAAATGCAAAAAATTTCAAAATTTTCGATTTTTTTGTGTTTTTCTATGCCTTATATGAATGCATCATATGCATGAGACTCAAAGTGAAAGAGAATGAAAAACTAAGAAATCAAAACACAAAGTCAAACCCCAAATCTCTCCCCCACACTTAAATTACACAGTCTCTTGTGTATTGAAAGCAATAAGGGAGAGAAGCAACAAAATATATTACAAAATTGAAAACGATGCAATGGTATAGACAATGAATAGGATGTGGTACCTTGCTTAATAGTAGGAGTAGTGGGAGGATCCAGATGTCTGAGGAGACTTGATAGCTCTCCTCTTGTTCCTCCTCTAATAAGTCCTTGAAGATAGCTCTTCTTATTGTGGTGGGAGAACCCAACTTGAACATAACTGCTCAGCTTGTGAAGAAGTACCTTGATGACCCCATTACCATGATTGTTGAACTTCAGAGGGATTGGGAGTTGGTTCCCAAGATGATGGTACATGGGTACTTGGCTCATATGATGAGGCTCTTGGTTGTGCCCATGTCCCCCATTGATCACTAGGCTGTGCATGGAAGGAGTGTCAACCATGGGGGTTCCAAACAGCTTCTTCCTCTTCAGCTGGCTCAGCTTGTTGTATAGGCTATTCATGATGAGGAGTGTGCTCATGAGTATGGCTTTGGTGAGAAGTTCTTGCTGATGTAGCTTTTTCTTTCTTGAACTTCCATTTAACCATTTTCACCAACCTCTTAATGGCTTTGTCTTGCCATTTAGACCATTTCTGGAGAGGGTCGATGTGTTCATGATCCACCTTCAAAGAGCTTCCTTGGCTGGGTACTTCATAAGGTGTGAAGTGGAACTGCCTTGAACTGTAGCTCAACAATTCTTCTTCTTCAAGCTCATCTTTTTCTTCTTGTGCTTCCCCTTGGTTTTCTACGCCAGCTGGAGCATCTTCTTGGACTTCTTCTTCAACCTCTTCTTCTTCTGCTTCCTCAATATTCTCCTCTCTTTCTCCAGGAACAGGGGTGCCTTGGTAGAGCTGATCATCACTTGGATTGAAGCTGATGTTGCTCCTTTTGGTGAAGGAGGTGAGCCTTGGATTGGGGAGAAGGACTTTTGCTGGTGTTCTGAAGTTCTTGATGAAGTTGTAGACATGCTTGCCACCAATGCTCCCTTCAAGGAAGTGGCTTCTCCTAAGATAGGCTAGATCAATCCATTGTGGCTCAAGAGCATCATCGTCATGTCCCTCAAGGTTCTCTCCACTAGCCATAAGAGTAGCTGTCACAACTCCCCCAATGTGGATCTGTGGGCTTTTCCCTTTATTCACCTTGCTCATAACCCAGTCCTGGTAGGAATAGAGCTGCTCCATCAGCATAGACACATAGCATGGATATCTTTTCGGCGCCTGGAGAGGTGTCCCATCTTCGGTGGTGCCTACAATATCATATACTCCTTGGTATATCAGGTTTATCTCTTTTCCAGTGAGATATGTTGTCTCCTTCCTTACAAAGAGTGTGTTTGCAAGTGCCTTGTGAGCATATCTCACAGCAGGATGCTTCAGATGCTGATTCCTTGTTGTTCCAGCAATGTATTGCCCAGTCCCAATAGCGTCCCACAGCATGGCGATCTGCTTCATGGAAATGTAGAAACTGCTCCGCTTGTTGGTGTAGGACCTTAGATCAAGAGCTTTAGCGATAGCCAGGAAGGTGGAGGTGAACTTCTGATTGCCAATCTTGAAAGAGAACCACCCATCTCCATTAGAGAGCTCACTGTCTTCATACCAGACCATCTTGAGAGTGGAGAGGAACTGATAAGTGAGTTGTTGGTAGGATGAGAGTGGTTTTGTCAAGAGGTCTTCAAGCTCCATGTTCTCAAACACTGTCTTGCAGTCCATGTAGATCACAAGTGCCTTCATTGTACTAGCACAACGGTACCTTGTTGGCTTGAAAGTTCACTGGTTGAAAGCCTCCATGAGTTCCCTAGGGCTTGGCTCATGGCATGGGACTCCTTCTTCCACAGTTTTGCCCTTCCTTTTCTGATTGGCGCCTTTAACCCCAACTGGTCTCTTTCCAGCAGCTTTGGATGAGTGCTCACGGCAGCGCCCTTTCCCTTGTCTCTTCTTGCTCTTGGTGAAGTGGGTGCTTCCTCCTGATGTGCCTTTCCCTTGCTTCCAGCAGCTGTTTTTGTCTTCCCCATGGTACCTTCAAAAACAAAGCTTGAAGATAGGGTGAGTAAAAGAACAAAAGCTCAAAAACCAAATAACTGAAACCTGTAAAAAGAAAACTCTCTAGGCTAAGATAAGCTTAACAAGTCTGAAAAACAAGATTAAACTTTCATAAAGCAAGAGGAGTTCAAAAGCTAACAGTTTAGACAAGCTAGCGTTCATAAAAATAAAATAGCTATGCATGTGAATCTAGCAAAGTGGTTCTTAGGAAAAGGAGATGATGATCATGCAAAGGGATGTAAACAAGCAAGTAATGAGATTTATGAACAGTAAACAAAGCTTAAACATCTAACTTGCTCACTTTAAACAAATCCACAATGCAAGATCAAAGCACAACAGTTAAAACTAATCAAAACTTGCTCTTAAAACCATAGATTAAGCAATTTAAACACATGCACTGATTAAGAGCAAAGAATGGATATTTGGGAAGCAAACCTTAATGAAGCTTCTGAGCACTTAGAGAAAGCAAATAAAAGAGAGAAAGAGCTAAGATTTTCGTGGGAGATGTAGTGAACTGAAGTTTGAAGAGAAGAGGAGAAGATTGTTGGTTTAAATAGAGTAAAAAGGGGGAACCAACGGAATCTAAAGAGTGGGGGACAAGAACAAAAGTGCTCAGGAGCTCTGCAAGTGGACAGGAAGGATCCAAAGTTTAAATTCAAACCCCCTTCGCTCCAAACCAAAGAAGGGAATTTTTTTTGAAAAGATGAAACACTTACCTCTGGCGGGTGTCGGTCACAAGTGACCGATACAAATGATCGATATGCTACGTATCGATCATAAGTGATCGATACGAATGATCGATACCCTTCCTGTGAATCATATCAGACTTCATCTGATCGATACACTGACCAAAATACATTTGGCGGGTTTGTATCGATCAATGTTTGATCTATATGAATGACCGATACTGTTTTCACTTTCAGACTCCCTTCCCTATCGATCAAAAGTGATCGATATGATGACTGGTGCAATCCGGCTCCACTGATATCGATCACAAATGACCAATACTCATGACCGATACGGTCTGTATCGGTCTCTTCATGACCGATACGGTCTGTATCGGTCTGGTCATGACCGATACAGTTGATCGATATCAGCCAAAAAGCACATGTTCTTTGTCCCTTATAGACTTTCTCAACCCCCAGTTCGAACTCCTGCTTCTATACACATTAGCTAAGCATAAAAAGAAAACTGGAAAGCATAATATATACAAAAGGATACCACGGGACTACCTCCCAAATGTGCTTGTTTAAAGTCACTAAGCTTGACTTTACTACCTCTCTAGTGGAGGGGGTGAGAAGAGGTTGATGGAGCTGGTGCTCCTGCCTCTTTCTTCCTGTAAACCCATGTTCCCACTGATAGTAGTTTCTTTTTGTCACGAGCTGACATCCCATGCCTCTTCTTTTTGATACTTGGTGTGATTGAAGGTTTCACTTCCTTGGTGGTCAAGCTCTCATTGTCCTTCAAACCTTCTTCAAGCTTCAACTCAGCATCCAATTTCAGTCCTGGATCAGCAGGGAAAGCATCACTCATCAACATGCTCATAGTGAGGTTCTGAGCATCCTCAACATAATCTGGAGAGTCAATCTTGTAGACTTTGAACTCATCAACATTCTTTAGAATCACTGAACCTCTCTTGAAGTCCAACTGAGCTCCTGCTGTTGCCAAAAATGGTGTGCCGAGAAGAAGTGGCACCTCTCTGGAATATATTTTCTCCATGACTACAAAATCTCTTGGCACTAGGCATTCTCCAATCTTCAAAGGGTAATCTTTCACCATGCCAAAAGGTCTTGTAGAGGTGTTGTCCACAAAAGTGATAGAGGTCCTGTATGGTTGTAGTTTCTTGATTCCTATAGTTTGGCTTAGATGGAGGAACATGACATTCACAGTTGACATTGACATTGTCATTGTCAAGCATCTCTAGCTCACAAGTGATGTGAAACTTTCCTGGGTTGGGGAGCTTTTGTAATGACTTCAGCACTTTGCTTCTTTTAATATGAGCCCCCACATTCTCTAGGATCGGTTCCACTACTTCTAGCTTGTAAAAACTTCTTTCAGAAACCTAATTTAATCTCTCAATTCTAGAAAAGTGGTGCCATGTGGGAGCTTTATTCCAGCATCTTGTATGTTTTGCCTGAACTTTGTGTAGACTTCCATCCTAGCTTTTGTGAAATGCATTGTGGGGTAAGAAACTGGTGGTTTATAGTCTTGAACTGCAGGTCCTTTAACCTTCTCATTACTGCTTGAAGAGTTTCCCACTTGGTGATGATATAACTCCTTGGAGTCTTGAGGATTGTTGTTAGACAAGACCATCAAGGCATGGTGTGTCTCTAGTAGTTCTTCATCAGCATCAATGTGCTTGGGTGTGGTGTCTTCTTCTGGAGCAGCAAGGGATTTCTTAGCCTCCTCTTTCTGAGCAGCCTCCTGTGCTGCTCTTTCTTGTTCTTCTTCTCTGTTCAAGCGTTCATCAAGTCCATGGAGGAACTTCTCTACAACTTCCTGAGCTTCTTGATCATCAATGTTGCTACTTCTGACTTCCCCTCCATACTCAACCCTTAGCCTGTCCATATGTAACAACATTTCTTGGATCATGATGCCAAGCTCTTCCAATGAGGCATCTTCATCAGTGAATTCCTCTTCCTCTTCAGTGAGTAAGTGGCAGAATTCATGAGGATTGTGTGCAGATTGTCCAGGAAGAGTGTTTTGAAGTCTTGGTGTCGGTGCAGTTTCTTGGCTGTTCTCCAAAAGTTGTATCCTTGAGTCTAGGTCATCAAACTTGGCATGAAGATCACCATGAACATAATCGATCCTGTTGTGCAGCTCAGCAAATCTCTTGTTCATCTCCAGAGTTCCAATGGTTTGGAGATTGATGCTTTCCATGATCATGCTCTTGATGTCAGCTGTTCTATATGCAGAAGCATAGAATTGGTCATGAGGGAGGGATAGATGATATTACTTTTTTTTCATATTTAGCATGCATTTAGAGCTAGTTTTCATGCATTCATCTTGCATTATAGGCTAGTTTCTTCCATTTGTTGCACTTTTTGCATTTGTAATTTGCATATTTTCTGCATTTTTGCATCATTATCAGGTTGTTTGAGACACACTGGAGTTGTGGAGGTTGCATGGACGTGCATTGGATCGAGAGGAAGCTTGTGGACACTTGGAGAACTCAGCCGTTCAGCAAGGGACCCGAGATCGAGACGCAGATCGAGCTAGGCAGGTCGATCTAGACGAGATCGACCAGAAGATTGAGTGACTCAAGTCGTTTCATGGAGGAGGATCGAGACCAAGAGGAGATCGTTCGTGAGTACGAACGTAGATGACGCCATGCAGAACGAGAGCCAGATCGAGACCACGAACCGATCACCCAAGGATCGACCAGAAGAGGTTCTCGATCCATCCAACCAAATCGACTTGAAGATCGAGCAAAGGATAGCGATCCATGAAGAAGATCGAGCCAGAGATCGATCATCCAACTCGATCTCTGGCACATTATCCAGCCAGCTCATCTTTGGAGCGTAGTGAGGGGACCATTTGGCGGTTTAGCTATTTTGGGAAAAGGGGGGACATGACTTTCAACACACATGCTTAGTCTTATTTTTTTTCCAGCTTTCCTTTAGGCGATATTTGCCATCGTTCTGTTCTTGAAGTTTTTCATGTTTTGAACCTTGAATCTTTTCAATATTAAGTGTTTTTCTTCAATCGCTTGCTTGTTCATGTTTAGTTTTCTTTCCCTTGCATTTCAATCGGTTTCAAATATGAGTAGTGAGTAGATTTCTTTTGGGTTCAAGGTTGGGGCGATTTAAGGGTTTAAAAGTTTAAGCTTTTGGGAGTTTTTCTTGTTCTTTGACCTATTCTCTTCTAGGATTTGGGGTCTTAAATCTGAGAGAGTCTTGGAAAATATCTCTATGATTCCAGGGCTTTCTTACCTTGACCGGATTCAGAGATCCTTGAAAACCAAATCCTAGAGACTAATTTATCCTCTCCCAAACGCCATGGATGAAGAGGGGGTTAGTTAAGCCAATATTTGAGATCTTTGTTTAGTGTTCTTTGACCCATCTTTCCACTACACGCCATAGGTTAGGAGGAAGGGTCAGAGAAAGAGGTTATACCACACGCCATGGATAATCCTAGTTTAAGTTTCTCAAAGCTTAGAGATAACTCTTCAAAAGAGTAGATTTATGTTTTCAAACCCAAAGCTAGAATCTAGAACCTCTTGAATATGACCCTCAACCTTAGATCATCTATTTTTAGCATTTTAAAACCTCTGTTTATCATTCTCTAGTCATAAAGCCTGCTTCTTTGATCATTTGAAGTCATTCATCTAAGTTGCTAGAAGTGTCATGTTCTACCCGTTTCAGTGCTCGATTTTTAGTAATTAGTAGATTTGCATTTTAGAGTCTCTGTTTTCTTCTAGTAGTTGTTAACCCTCTTCCAGAGATTTTAAAATAGTTTTCCTGCTCATTTAGTCATTGCATTTAGTTTTCATTGATTTTACCATCTATTTACCCGATTCTGCTTAGATTTGCATAACTTCTGTATTCCTAGTGTCTTTCTTCATCCAGGCTAGATTGATACTCGCTTTCACACTGTACTACAACTATAGGTTGCTTGAGCTTTGATATTCTTTCTGCAAAACAATCTGTTTATCAAATGGCGCCGTTGCCAACTTGGGTTTGTTAGAAAGCATTAGGATTTGGAGCTTAGTAAAGACTAAGCCTTTACATTTACTTTGGTTACTGATTTCTCTGCCTTCATACTTGTGTTTTCAGGTACATGAATCTGAGATCTAGAGGTGACAACAATCTACTTAAACCCCTAGACAATATTCACCAACTCAGACACGCAAGATCAAGAAGAGCAAGAGAGCAAGTTCAAGCCTTTGAAGAGATTATGCAAGCTGGTACAGTAGACTTTGCAAGAATGGCTGAGAAAGAACATCCCGAGGGACCTCCACCAGCTCACGGTGCTGTAGGAAGGGGTAATGGATACCCCAACCACGCAGCTAAACCACCACGGATCATTGGTGCTGGAGATGCTCCAAATACACATCATAACCGCTTTGGGATCCCTCCTCCACCAGTACAGAACAACAATTTTGAGATAAAGCCTGGATTTGTCTCTATGGTTCAGAACAGCAAATTCCATAGACTGGCTATGGAAGACCCTCTGGAGCATCTTGACAACTTTGAACAAGTTTGTGGAATGATAAAGATCAATGGGAGCTCGGAAGATGCTTTCAAGCTATGGCTCTTTCCATTTCCTCTTGGAGATAAGGCTAGGCACTGGGAGAAGACCCTTCCACAAGGTACCATTACTTCTTGGGCTGAATGTAAGAAGGCGTTCCTCTCAAAGTTTTTCTCGAGCACAAGAACAGCTCGGCTGCGAAGTGAGATTAACGGATTCACTCAAAGACAGAATGAGACATTCAGTGAAGCTATGGAGAGATTCAAAGACTATACAATTCAGTGTCCTCACCACGGCTTCAGTGAAGAGACTCTCTTGAGCACAATATACCGAGGAGCATTACCCAAGATCAGAATGTTACTTGATACAGCAAGCAAGGGTAACTTTATTGGTCAAGAAGTGGAAGAGGGTATGGAGCTTATAGAGAACTTGGCTTTGAGTGATGGGAATTACACTGAAGATTATGACCGAGCACCTAGAGTTTCTGAGCTGGAATCACACAAAAAAGAGCTCAAGTCGCTCCATGAGAAGATAGACAAGCTAGTACTTGCAAATCAGAAGCATGTACACTTTGTGGGAGAAGCTGAAGATGTCTTAAAGGAGTTAGAGCTGAGCTAAGAAGAAGCTAATTGGGTTGCTGGTCAGAACGACAAAAAGCCTCAGGGCTATTCACAAGGATACCAAGCCAACAACAATCTCTCATACAGGAGCACCAACGTTGAGAATCCAAAGGATCAGGTGTACCCCCCTCAACAAGCAAAGCCTTTTGTACCTTACAACAAGGGGTTTCAACAAAACAGTGGGTACCAAGGTCAGAGGCAAGGCAATTTCCAGCATCAACAGCAAGGAAAAAAAGGCTACACTCATATGTTTCCTCCTGGTTTTGTTCCACCGCAGCAACAAATGCAACCCCCACCTCAGGATCCGGTTCAAGCAATGTTCCAACAGTTGCATCAAGGTCAAGCTTCTACAAATCAGAAGTTTGTTGAGATGAACAACTGGCTAGACTCTTCTTTTACTGACGTCTCTACACAGATCACCCATCTGAACAACAAGATCAAGCAGTTAGAGAAAGGCAAAGCTAGTTCAAGCAGTCAAGGCAGCATACCGGGCAAGTGTGAGCAAAACCCCAAGGAATAAGCAAACGCTATTACTTTGAGAAGCGGGAAAGAGCTACCACCGAGAGTAGCACCTAAAGACAATGAGGACATTGTTGTTCAAGAGGGGGAGGGTAAGCTTTCAAATGATGAGGAGATTACCTTTGACAATGTGTGGATTGAAAGACCAAGGAAAGGCAAGGAAGCCGTTGTAGAAAAGAAAGTAGAGGAGGTGAGAAAAGAGAAAGATGCATTTGTTCCTCCACCATACAAACCGAAGCTTCCTTTTCCTGGGCGGTTCAAGAAGCAGCTGCTTGAGAAGCATAAAGCAGTCTTTGAGAAACACTTGAAAGATGTTGAGATCAAGCTGCCTTTAGTTGATTGTTTAGCCATGATGCCTAAATGTGCTAAGTTCTTCAAGGATACTCTAACTAAAAAGAGCAAGGAGAGTGAAGAGGTTTTGGTGCTTAGTGAAGAGTGCAGTGCGATCATTCACAAAGAGATAGTTCCAAAGAAACTTGGAGATCCAGGATCATTCACCATTCCTTGTGCTCTTAGTCCCTTGAAGTTTGAAAGCTGCTTATGTGATCTTGGTGCAAGCATTAATCTTATGCCCCATTCCATTGCAAAGAAGCTCGGTTTCACAAGATTTAAAGAGTGTAGAATCTCTCTCGTGCTCGCTGATAGAAGTATAAGGCTTCCTGTGGGTATGCTTGAAGATTTGCCCGTGAGGATCAGTGGAGTTAACGTGCCAACCGACTTTGTTGTTTTAGAAATGGATGAAGAGCCAAACGATCCTCTAATCCTTAGGAAGACCGTATCTTGCAACCGCTGGAGCCATCATTGACGTGAAGAATGGCAAGATCTCTCTACACTTGGGCAAGGACATCAAGTTAGACTTTGATATCAATGAAGTCTTAATGAAGCCAACCATTGGAGGACAAGCTTTCTACATTGAAACTTTGGATGAGTTAGCCGATGAGTTGCTTGAGGAGTTGGCACAGGAGGATCATTTGCAGCTAGCTTTGACTAAGGAGAGTGGAGAGTATGGTTTCCTGAATGAGCAGACCCAAGAGTATGTTCACATCCTTGATTCTTGCAAGGTTGTGAAGGAAGATGAAGGCGGATGCCTAGAGATCAATCAGGAAATCGAGGACTTCACTCGATCCAAGACAAAGATCGACAAGAAGATCGAGGAGGTTGGTCGATCCGGTCAAGGAATCGATGAGGAGATTGAGATAAGCAACTCGATCAGTTCAGAGAACGACTCAGTGAACTGATCCACTGCTCGATCCACATCGAATCGAGCAAGATATCAATGTGAGTGCAATCGATTTGGACCAGAACGAGTGGAAGATCGACTGGATGACTCGATCTCAGAGGAGACAAAGGTTCAAGATGGCAGCCTGAAAGCTCATGACTCGGGTTCAAAAGAGGCTAATGAGGATGGCAACATCAACACAAGCCACGAGAGGGACTGGAGCGAGCTGCTAGCCCCAAAGGTGGACCTAAAGGAGCTCCTTCATGGGTTAAGGTACGCTTTCTTGGGATCTAATGATACTTATCCCGTCATTGTGAATGAAAATCTGAGTGATGATGAGTTAAACTCACTCCTTAAGGAGTTGAGAAAATATAGAAGGGCCATTGGGTATTCTCTAAGTGACATCAGGGGCCTTTCACCAATGCTTTGTACTCATAGGATTCACTTAGAGAATGAAAACACTTCTTCTATTGAACATCAAAGATGCTTAAACCCGAATTTGAAAGAAGTAGTGAAGAAACAGATCTTGAAACTGTTAGAGGCTGACGTGTATACCCTATCAGTGATAGCACATCGGTCTCTCCGGTCCATGTGGTACCAAAAAAAGGGGGTATCACGGTCATTAAGAATGAAAAAGATGAGTTGATTCCTACAAGAACCATAATTGGACATAGAATGTGTATTGATTATAGGAAGCTTAACTCAGCTACTAGAAAAGATTATTTTCCTCTTCCCTTTATTGATCAGATGCTTGGAAGATTAGCTAATCACTCATATTACTGCTTTCTTGATGGTTATAGTGGTTTCTTTCAAATACCAATTCATCCTAATGATCAAGAGAAGACAACTTTCACATGCCCTTATGGTACCTTCGCATATCGAAAGATGCCTTTTGGGTTATGTAATGCACCAGCAACCTTTCAAAGGTGCATGATGTCTATCTTCTCTGATCTTATAGAAGAAACCTGGCCATTCATGAAATGGGGCCTAGATATCGTCAGGAAGTTCCACACCTCGTCAAGCGCGCACAAGTACATACTAGTAGGGACTGACTACTTCACCAAGTAGATCGAAGAGAAGCCTTACGTAGGAATCACCGAGGACGACACGATAAAGTTCGTTTGGGTCCCACACGAGATCATGACAGGCAACGGAACCTAGTTCTCGGGGGCACGCTTCCAAGAGTTCTGCGCCAAGTATGGAATTAAACTAAGTTTTGCTACACCCAGGCACCCACAATCTAACGGACAAGCAGAATCTTCCAAGAAAACCATTCTGAAATCCCTCACAAAACGAATCACCCAGACACGAGGAGCGTGGGCCAAGGAATTGCCTGGAGTCTTGTGGGCCTACCGCACTACCGAGAAGGTAGCCACAGAAGAGACTCCCTTCTCCTTGGCATAAGGGTCAGAGGCAGTCATCCCGGTAGAAAACACAAGACCATCGTGCCAACCTGGACCTCCTAGATGACACGAGGGACTCTGTGGCGATAAGGAACGCATGCTACCAGACCGAAGTAGCACGAAGCTACAACAAAAAGGTCTGATCCTGAACCTTCCGAGAAGGGCAGTGGGTCTTCTGCATAGTGTTCCGCAACACTAAGCACCACTATGGAAAGCTCAGCCCCAACTGTGATGGATCTTACGAGATTGTCAAAGTGCTAGACTCAAGAGCATACCGCCTCAGGGAAAAGAATGGCAAATCCCTCAAACATTCCTGGAACACTATGAATCTTAGAATGTACCATTTCTAATAAGCATGTATGCGTTTAACGAAACCCGTTAATGTATAATAATACTGCTTTCAAAAAAATAAAAGGTGAAATGCCAAAAGTCTTAACACACAAAAGCCGATAAACACCGACCGGTTCAAAGCTAACAATAAAAAAAGAAGAGGGGAAATCACCCCGAGAGGGACCCAAGTATACAACGTCCCAGGAAGGAGGGCTTGCCCTGGGAGCCTGTGGAGGAACGGCCCTGGCAGAAGCCATCAAAGCGTCCACCCTCAAAGGGCTGGCCTCAGGTGTGGTAACGACGGAGGCAGCCCCGAGTAGAGAGATCGGACGAAGGAACTGAGCGAGGGATGTGATCACGTCATTCACCAAAAACAATGGCCTCCCTGCTGGTTACGCCTCCTCCATCGCCGTCTGGTGCACTCCCTGAAACCCTTCCTAATTCCAGCATCGCGAGCGATGCTCCCGGCTCCCCTGAAGGATCGCGACGGTGCCGCCACTCGTCAGCATCTCCGACCTCAGTTCGCGAGCAAGTTAAGAGCGTCGAGCTCTGGATGCAGCAACTCCTTGGCCTCCTCCGCCTTGGAAGCCATGGAATTCTCTTCCGCCACCTGGTCTCGCAGACCCTCGGTCTCCGCCACCGCGCTCGCCAGACGCATGACGTTCCCATCGGCCCGCTCAAGTTGCATCCAAACTCGAATGGCCTCGCGGTAGTGCTCCTTCTTCTCCTCACGCAACCGATCGGTCTCTGCAGATTTTGAGGTCACCATTTCCTGAAGCGAGATTATTTGGGCTTGGAAGGTGGAAGCAAAGGCGACTATATGCGCACTAATGATATCGGCCTACAAAAAGGCAAGAATAAGGGATCCTCAACCAACGCCGCAAGAACGCAAAGACGGCAATCACGAAGCAAACCCGAATACCTGGAACCGGTGGTGACGACGCTGACCAGGCTCTCCTTCTCCAGCCTAGAGGTCGCCATGGAAAGGTTCTCCCAAACGGTCTTCTTGTACGCCTCATTTGCAGCGATGCACTCTAACACCCCGTCCTCCTCCTTGAGAGTGGAGGCCTTCTTCCCCGTGGCGGACCCACCGTACCCGGACGTGGAAGGGGAAGAAGAGCTCACCTTCTGAGTGGAGCCCCCTTTCAGTATTTTTGCCCCTTCGCCCCTTTTCCCCCGTAAGGAACGAGGAAGGTGCGCTAGAACAGAAGAAACCGTAGGCGCCCCAGGAAGAATGCGAGGACACTGGGGAACCGTCTCCTCGGAGGGACCATCATCGGCAGAGGATCCGTCGTGACTAGTCGCAAGAGCCACCCCCCCATGTCGACCAAGCTGGCCAAAAACTCCGGAGAACCTATCAGGGAACCAAGTGACGGCCGAGTAAAGACCATGTTCGGTAGAAAGGCAAGCATGAGCTACCTAGGGCGGAGATACACTACCTTGGAAGGTGTAGGCATCGCCTACCGGCGTACAGAGGGAGCTCTTAGCAAGGCTTGGACAGCAAGAACGACTGGCTCCGAAGCCCGAGCGGAATCTCAGTAAGGCGCCTCACCAACTCTGCAACATCTCTCGACCCTGTGGGATTTGCAGCAAGATTAAACGGTTAGTCAATCGAGGACAGAGCAGGAAAAATGAGGGAATCACCTACCGGGATCTCTCCACACGGTGCTCAAGGAACCTGCGGGATCCACCCGCCAAGCAAAAATTATTGGTCCATTGACGGTCTTTGCCAATATTGGTAGAAAAAATCGCCTGGCCCCCCGACATTCCGAACAAGGTTATGCCCCGAAATTCGACATCGAAGTCCATTCGACCAATAATCGGTATAGAGCGCGATGCAACTCGGAGGCGCTTTGGAAGCAAAAGCCAAATGGTCAAAGAATACCGAATCCAGAAAAGCACGAAAGTCCGCCGGATCTCCAGCGGAGGCGCCGCCTCCCAAAGTGTCGGGAGAATCCCCTCCGTAAGGATGCACAGAAGATAAAGGGGCGGGATCATTGACGCCGTAGTTGAGAAGCAGCGAATCCTTTGGAAATCGGTGGAAGAATCGGAGTGGCGGGCGCCAGATCCGGAAGAGCCGGCCCTTCTCCGTTTAGGCATCCGAGACATGGATAGGAAAAGGATAGAAGAAGAAGAAGAAACTTACCAAGAGAAAGGGAGAGAAATCCACGGGATCGAGGTAGCACGAGAAGCAACTCGTGAAAGCGAATAATCGGCGGCGTGAAAGAAAAACACTAGAAGCGCACGCGTAACCCTAGCAAAAAGAACATATTTGAGGGGATCGAGACGATCCGCGCGGCGGAAGGATAAAGAAAATAAAATCTCGTGCCATTAGGAAATATTTACGGAAATCAGAAGACCGACGTGCAAAGTCTACCCATTCTCTTAAGAAACGAACCACTCATAAAACGACGCATCAATAATAAACTGGGACCTACCCGAGCGTGCCCGTGACAGTGGGTCCCGGATCCTAAAAATTCTGGATCCCGGTCGCAGAATTCAGGAACACGCCCTCCGGGGAACTCTCTCCGGCGATAATGGTCTATCCGAGGGCGGCCTCCAGGGGTACGTCCTCCAGGGAACTCCCTCCGAGGATAACGGTCTTTCCGAGACAAGCCTCCAAGGGCACGCCCTCCGGGGAACTTCCCCGGGATAATGGTCTTTCCAAGACTGGCCTCCAGGGTTACGCCCTCGGGAGAACTCCCTCCGGGGATAACGGTCTTTCCGAGACCGGCCTCCAGGGGCACGCTCTCCAAGGATAATGGTCTTTGCAAGACAGGCCTCCAGGGGCACGCCCTCCGGGGTATTCCCTCTGGAGATAACAGTCTTTCCGATACCAGCCTGCAGGGGTACGCTCTCCGGGGAACTCCCCCGGGGATAACGGTCTTTCCGAGACCGGCCTCCAGGGGCCCGCTCTCCAGGGATAATGGTCTTTGCGAGACAGGCCTCCAGGGGCACGCCCTCCGGCGAACTCCCACCGGAGATAACAGTCTTTCCGATACCGGCCTCCAGGGGCACGCTCTCCGGGGAACTCCCCCCGGGGATAACGGTCTTTCCGAGACCGGCCTCCAAGGGCACGCCCTCCGGGGAACTCTCTCCGGGGATAACAGTTTTTCCGAGACCGGCCTCCAGAGGCACGCCCTCCGGATAACTCCCTCCGGGGATAACGGTCTTTCTGAGATCGGCCTCTAGGAGCACGCCCTCCGGGGTACTTCCTGCGGGGATAACAGTCTTTCCAAGACCGGCCTGCATAGGCACGCCCTCCGGGGATAACGGTCTTTCCGAGACCGCCCCCAGTGGCACGCCCTCTGGGGAACTCCCTCGGAGATAACGGTCTTTCGAAGACCGGCCTCCAGGGACACCCTCCGGGGAGCGCTGCCAGGGAACGGCCTTTTCAAAGTCAACCTCGAGGAAATCAACGTCAATACGACACGGCCCAGCCCGTAGCTGGGAGACAAGCGGAGTAGGAGCATAATGACCATCTGTATTTCAGTTTGCATGCAGGGCAGACTTCCGAACCTCCCAAACGAGCTTTGTAAGTTGGGGGCAACTGTTGAGCCACAAAATACATGCACGGCCCACGAGGACCCAACGCGTGGGGACATCTTGGTAACCCGATGCGCATTAAATGCACCGCACCTACCAAAGAGGTCTGCAATTATGGCAGCTAGGAGAAGGCGGGGCAGGTCAACAACCCATTCCCTCTGCCTACACGCATGGAGGAGTTTGGGAATGGTGATAATGATTAAAAAGGACGGATGTTAGTACCTGACCCGGGAAGTCTGAGGTCCGAACCCAGGAGCGATCCGGAACCAGGTATTCCCTATAAAAACACACTGCTCTCAACAGCAGAGAGGGGAGAGACATCTAAAATGATAACTTCATCTTCTAGCTTCACTTACAACAGAGAACCACTACCTTAAAAGTTCTATCGGGATCCTTTTGAATCGATAGAACGCCCCTATAATCAGTCTTTCCGATATACCTAATATGCTTCGTCTAGTCTCATGTTCTTTCTGACTAGAGCGTCGGAGCGTAATCGGGAGGGCAACCCTTTCCTGTTTACCGAAGATATTTTTCTTCTCACTCGTCATTGCAGGCTAACTCATCCCCCAGAGTTCAAATCTCCCCTGCATCACACAACAACCAATCAGATCCCTCCACGTGGCATCCCGAAATTTGCTCCCGAACAATGCTAATCATGTATTAGATATTTTAAAAAACCTAAGAATTAAATTGACTATGCTCAGCCCTTTGAACTTAATAAATTCTGCATATTTCCTCTAGACTATATTTCTCCCTATTCCATCCAAACAATTTGTTTTCTCCATATTTCTACCAAAAACACAATCTAACCAAAACGCAATTGTATAAATTGATCATAATTTTTATTTTTTAATTAAATTTGGAGGAATAGGCAGATAAAAAATTGTTTGGGCGGGAATAAGTAGAAGTCTATACTTTGGGGGATTAGGTAGACCAGGTATATTATTGAGAAGGCTGAAGATAGTCAATCCTTTAATTTATTTAAATTACTAATCATATTTAACATTTTCTATGTAAAATGAAAAACACCTATGTATACGAAATCGGATTGAGTTTATTCGTCCTATGTGAACACTCGACCTGGCTTAACTTTTATATTTTATCAAAAACTGAGTTAATCTCTTTTAAGCTCTTTAGCTTTGTCTCTTTATTTTTCTAAGTATTTTGGTGGATTCCAATGCTTAGTAAAAGTCTAAGTCTCTGTCTGTTGTGTGGAATCACATAGACTTTGGCTTGTGTTCTAATCTCAGAGGCTTTCATACCTGAGTGGCGAACTTCATCTCATCAAGCTTGACAACTCTCGACAAGCTTGTGATCAAAGCATTGATGAATTCCAATCTTATATTAATATGTCTTTGAGAGTTTGTCCTTGTTGGTAGTTAGCCAAACTTGTCCATATCTTTGTGAGTTCCCTGTAGTAGGATTCAATCGCTGATCTTTGTTGTTGACAGTTTGCAAGCTCTGTTTTAAGTCTATGTCCCTTTGTCCGTGTTTCACAGCAACCTGTGTATGGATTTGAGTCTAGAGTTTGGAGGCATCTGTGTGCGAGAACCGAACACAGTGATTCATTAATTGTGAGTTTAATCCACGAGATGACCAATATATTGTTGGCGCACCAGTCCTTGTAATCTTCAGAATCTGTATCTGATTGTGGAAGTGTTCCATCTTGCAAATTCAAATTTCTTTCTTGCTTTTAAAGCCAATCGAATTCTGACGGACCATTCTTCTTAGTTTGGCCCACCCAGAGAGGGGCGGGTGATAATCGTTCCTGGATAATCACTAGCAGAGAGGTCATAAGGCAATATTGTTCTACGTGTTGTCTCCACACGAGTTTGAGATAGATTAGATCCGCCGCTGTCTTCCACCATTTAAGAGATGTTTTTGAGAGAGAAATCGAAGAACTTAGGTCAATAAAAGAGAGAAAGAATAGTGAAAGAATAGTTAACCAAAACCCTAAGAATTAGGTTTGAGTATTTGATACTATATCAAGAATCCTTAGTAGTGTAAAGGGATTTCTTATTGAAAACGATACGAAGGCTATGCTTTATATACAAGAGTTTCTCATGACATAGTTTAACCTAAACACAGTATTTATGGCCCAATATATCAGTGTTGTAATCTCCAGCGAAATAAGAGAGCTTTTAGTCTCCAAAGTTTATTGAGGTCGAATAGAACAAACAAAGAAAAATAAAATAAGTGGAACCTGAACTGGACACGAACCATCCATTCTTATAGAAATCTTAGAACACGAATGATCAATAAACAACTCCTATCATCCAACAAGAAGGAAGAGCCCAACTAAATTGTCTCTTTAGGTTGGAATAATTAGAGATCTTACATGATTTAATTAAGAAGAAATAATAATTCAAAATGATCAGAGAGGCACAGGGTAACGGTTGATGCAATCCACCCAAGGATTGTTCATAGCAGGCTTCTTCACCTTCCTCATTGCCTTCCAAACCACACTGTTACACTTGAAACCCGACCCAAACGCAATCTGCCAAACCCTATCACCTCTACGGACACTTTCCTTGGCCTCCAAGTAAGCTAGCTCATACCAGATTCCACTGCTAGAAGTGTTTCCAAACCTCTGTAAAGTCATCCTAGAAGCCTCCATGTTCTCTTCGCTCAAGCCTAGATTCTTCTGAAGCTCCTCAAGCACTGTTTTGCTTGCTGCGTGGAAGCAGAAGTGCTCAAAGGCTAGCTTGTAGTCCGGAATGTATGGCTTGGACAGATCAGAGGAGGACGGCTTTGCTCCGTTGGTTTTGGCGGTGGCAGAGGAGATTGTGGTTTTCGCCGCAGGTGAGAAAGTTCGACGGAGCAAAGCCACAAAGAAGAGAAGCTGCTCAGAGAAAGGGAGGACTAGTGGGCCTAAAGTAGTGATGTTGGTCTTGAGAGCTTCACCTCCAACTTCCATTAAATCTCTGCTTATTTTCAACCCCTTGAATCCTTGTTCATCTTCTTCCTGGTATACACTCCTAAAACCATACACAAATACACAATTTACAACGTTATAAAAAATCTGTAAAAACCTAGTAATGAAACTAAGGTCAAGCTGTCCCAAATTTCATGGTTATTAAAAAAAAAAGTTATTAAAAAAACAAATGAAAACCTGAAGCTACGGTCGTCCGCAGCTTTATGAGTCCGGACAATGTGCTCGAGACGGTACTTAGCGTGACGGAAGTCACGGCGGCGATTCGAGAGCATAACGGCTGAGCAACCCATCCTAAAGAAACAATTAGGTATAACCATTGACTTGTCACGTCCCACGTACCAATTATACCCAACCATCTCGGTACTCACAACCACAGCGTAACTATTCGGGTTTGACTGAAGCATGTCACGAGCAAGATCAACGGCTATGATTCCTGCAGAGCAACCCATTCCTCCAAGATTGTAGCTAAGTATGTTCCCTCTCATCTTGTAATGGTTAATCACCATTGCAGATAGTGAAGGAGTTGGGTTAAAGATGCTGCAGTTGACCACAAGGACACCTACATCTTTCGGTTTGACACGTGTCTTCTCGAAAAGCTCGTCTAGTGCTCCGAATATCACCATCGAGGCTTCTTCACGACCTTCTTTCATCGTTGTTATGTTTTCTGTCGAAGAGATGGATCTTGGGACGTACGTCTCGTCGCCTATACCTGAGGCTTGTAAGATCCTATTCTTGAATCCGAGGGTCTCTTCGTCGAACTTCCCTGATTTTCGAGCTAGGTCTATGAACTCTTCGTTTGTCACCTGAACATAAACAAATAAAATTTGGAAAAAAAAAGTTAAACCAGAGATAACCTGAACTTAATTGATTTGGTTCGGTTCATATCGGTATAACTTCATATTCATTTAATTTTTCGTCCGGTTCCTATCGATCTGCTTTGTAAAAAACAGGTTTAAGAAAGAAAAAAAAATCAGAATAAATTGTAAGCCAAACCGAGTTTCTTTTATATGATATTTTGCGGTTATCTGCTTTCTCAGATTTTACGAAATTATACGGTATTTGATTAACCTAACTAAAATTCAGAAGCTTTTACAATAATTACTGACCACACAAAAAATGCAAAAATCTGGTTTGGTTAGCTATTTTTGGCGTTTCAGACTTTCAGTCTTTCAGAGCACAGCTATATACAGTATAAACTAAATTGAATAAAGTTTGATTTGGTTCAGATTCGTTTACTATTAATTTATCAGTACTGTTTTCTAGCGCTCTCTCTTTCGATTATTGAAGGTAGGTTTTTTAAAAAAATTAAGAAATCAAATTTAAATTATAAGTCAAACCGGTTCCTTTGATTCGGTATTAATTTCAGTTAAATTTAACCAAAATCGAAATTTTTGCAAAATAATAACTGACCAATCAAATTGGGTTTGATTATGTTTGGTTCTACAAGAGTTTCAGACAAGCCCTAGCTATAACCTTTTTCTTATTTTGTTGATGAAACCCTAATTCACCGACTTTAGTTTCTAAATAAACTTAATTGAGAAAAAAACATAATTTAGTGTATTTTCTCTATGAAAAGGTTGACGTGTACGTACCTTGAGTTCATCGGAAGGCTTGTAACAAGCGAAATCAATGAGATAAACAGAGCGAGGACGAGACATGAAGTAGGCAGCCACGGTTAAGATAAATACACCGAAGAAACCGATGACAGTTGCGAGATCATAATCCCAAAGCTTCTTCCAAATCTCTTCTCTGCTTAAACTCCCAACCTCAGCACTAAACACAAGCACAAGAACCGGTATGGTCGCCAAGTAAACCGCATGGTTTATGAGGTAATGGTAACCAAGCTTCACGTACTTCAAATTCACCGATTGAAGAAAATCAGGCAAACGTCTCCGGACCCTGACCGAGAACGTCGGTGAACCGGCGTTAGGACCAGAAGGTTCAATCCCACGGTTAACGATCTCGGTAGAGAGTAGATCTTGTTCATTGGATCTACCCATTTTTTCTTCTCTTTGGAGATAAAGTTATTGTGAGTGAGATCTATAGGGTTGATGAAGTTATATTCTTATAAGGAGTTGTGTTGGCGAAAAATGTAAATGTGAGTTTGTGTAGTTACATGAGTAATGGTAATATTGTGGGGATTGGGTTTGGTGGTTGGTGAGAGGGTAGTTAATGTCGCCAACTACTTGTACTGGTCGTAGTTGGAATGAGTTATGTTACTCATAATTCCTACGTTCAAAATAAGGTGTAGTTTTGGGATCTTATGTTTGTATATATTATAATCTTGTATGTCAAAGGCTATGCTAGGTGACCACTTTTTGACAATTTGTCAATTTCGATTTCCGGATCAATTCTATTTTTCTGATTTTCTGATGGAACATTATTAAAAATAGGATTTTGACTACCGTGGAATCGTGGAAAAGGAAATAAAAATATGCATATGATGACATAAAAAAAACGAAACTTGTTTAGATGAAAACTTTGTGGCAAGACACGTTTTGTTTTAGTCAATTTTCGGGATGAACGAGTGGTTTAAAAATAAACTGTGATTGTGCATAAAAACTTGTGAATATAATTTTTTTTTCGAATCACAAATTCATTACACTATCCCTCGATTTTGTGAATTTTTATTCACTGTAGAGTTTGAAATGAATTTAGGGTTTTTTTGAAGAGTGCGTCCGTTTGTACAAGTTTTCTCCAATTGTATAAAATACTCTGTCTCAGCCAGAAGATCTATTATTGTGATTAAGAGTAAGAGATTTTTACAAAAATGACTCAAAAATTGATTTCAATTGCAAATCTAACGTGCAAAATTGACCACTTCAAATTTGCCATTTTCTCTCAAATAAATTTCTCATAGTTTCTGTTATTCACGAAATTGCTATTATTTTAAATTAATTTCTAGAATTTTTGAAAATCCAAATGACCAACTAATCCTCATCTTCCTCACTTATTTACGAATATGTCATCATCATCAATTCATCCAACCACAATTTTTAACCAATTTCGAGATTTAATCGCACCAAAAATCTATTTTTGAGTTTGTTTATCTCATTACCTTTCTCTTAAGCTTCTATTCTTCCATTTTCTCTCTATTTTATTCCCAAAAACTCTATAATTTGACTATTAGAAAGTTGAAGTTCATATATATTTCTATATTCCGGCGAGTTGGCTGTTTTTTGCGGTTGTGTTTCTTTCATGGTGGCTAGAATCAAAGATCTTGACCAGAAAAGAAGCTAAAGACGAGTGGTAAGTCGGATTTTCAGTCAATTTTAGTGTTTTTAAGTTGTGGGCTTCGAAAGTAGACTTCTCTTGGTCCGAATGAAGTCTACTAGTCAACGTCCAGGTTAGTTTTGCAATTGACCGCATGAAAAAAGTAGACTTCTTTTGGTCCGAATCAAGTCTACT
The DNA here is from genome assembly GCA_911865555.2 of Thlaspi arvense. Classification (NCBI taxonomy): domain Eukaryota; kingdom Viridiplantae; phylum Streptophyta; class Magnoliopsida; order Brassicales; family Brassicaceae; genus Thlaspi; species Thlaspi arvense. The sequence goes on from OU466860.2 coordinate 28,822,761, forward strand.
CTATTTCCTTTGATAACAAAAAAATAGAGTAGACTTCTCGAGTAGACTTCTTTAGAAGCAGGTCATATTTGCAATTGACCAACCTTTGACTTTCTAAAGTAGACTTCTCGTAGGTCATTTTTGCAATTGAAAAATATTTGACTTTTTGGTCAGTTGCAAAAATGACCTGCAAGAAGTCTACTTTCGAAAGTAAGCTTCTCTGAGAAGTCTACTTTTCATAGAGAAGTCTACTTTTCTTGTTTTTAAAAAAAAAACATTTTTATACAATATATAACGAATTTTTAGGATTTTTGTGATCCTAAGTTTCTGTTATTAAGTGTTTTTGCTTATGTATAAGTTTTACATGTTTATATTTTATAGGTATAGTTGAATCAGTTTTCATGTTTTATATGATACTTAGCTTATTAAGAGTAGACTTCTCCAAGAAGTCTACTCGCAAAGTCTACTCTAGAAGTATACTAAGTAGACTTCATCTGACTTTTAGAGAAGTCTACTTTTTCAATTTTGATGTCTAATGTGGTTTGGATTTTTTTTTTTTTTTTTTCACAGAGAATGGTTCACATACCCGATGTTTATGGAGAATGGGTGAAGAGTGAATCAGTGTGGCAGTTCGAGGTGGATAATATCAAAGGAGGGCGAATGTTGTTCTTAAGAGATGGTTGCACACATGGTGAGCTTCTTGGAATGGTGCAAGAGGATTATATGCTGGAAAAAGAAACAAAGGTGGAGTTATCCTATCCCTTACCACCTCTGATGCTTCAAGAAATGCCTCCGGATTCTCCGCCTATGTATGTCACAAATGATAGACATGTTCAGAGCTTGATTGAGTTAAGTAAGATGCATGGTGTTCACATTTGTGTTTCGAGTAAGATAATAGACCATGAGAATGATGATGTGGATGGACATGCAGATAAGTGCTCTGATGCTGAAGAAGATTGGGATGAAGACGCTGAAGATTGGGATGAAAACGTTAAAAATAAGGATGAAGCTGATAGTTCGAATAAAGTTGAACAATTGATCAAAATATGAAAGATAAGCATGATGACTCAGATGTGGATTACAGTGAGTATGGGAAAATTAAAGATGAGGATGAAGTTGAGGGTGTAAGAGAGCGTTGTGGTGGTTTCGATCGACTGGATACTAGTTGAACGTCTAAAATCTTTGTTAATCAGAGTTTTCCTAGCAAGGAGAAGCTTGTATCTGAGTTGCGATTGATGGCAGTTATGAAGAAATTTGCTTTCAAAGTATATAAGTCCACGACGTCTTTGTTTGTTGCAAAATATTCTGTCATAGGATGTGTTTGGATGGTTAGAGGGGGTGTGAAGAACGAAACAAACACATTCTAGGTGACAAAGTAAATGAAGGATCACACTTGTTCTGTGTTAAACCGATCAGCTCATCGTAGACGGTGTACACCTAAGTACATTGGGGCTCTGTTTGTGGAATGAGTTAGTATAATTGATGGAATTGTGCCAAAGCATATCAGAGATTCTATGAAGGTGATGTTTGGTCTAAACCTCAGTTACACCACATCTTATAGAGCTTTGATATATGCCCAACAATTGGTGAGAGGAACAGCAGAAGATGGATATGAGAAGCTGCCTTCTTATTTGCGTCAAATTGAGAGAGCTAATCCGAGAAGTGTCACAGACCTTGTATGTGATGAGATGGATCGATTTAAGTACCTGTTTATTTCATTTGGAGCTTCCATAGCTGGTTTTCAGTACTTGAGGCGAGTGATTGTTGTAGATGGGACTCATCTAACTGGGAAGTATGGAGGTGTTTTTGCTTTGTGCATTGATTCTCTTGGTGAAGTGCATAAGAGATATGGGTTTTGTGTATTTTTGCAGAACTTGATTCATTTAGGTTTATTTGATTTGATTTGTATAATGTTGTACAGCTTTAAAATAGATGTTTTGCTTTGAAATAACATCCCATTCATATCATGGCTTTTCGTATCATCCCTTTTATTAAGAAAACTATGAGAGAAGTGATGTGGATTTTGTTTATTCAAATGGGTTTTCTTTTGCTACGATTTTATGATCTTCATTAGATGAAATGATATTTTATGTGCATATAGCTCTACTGAAGTGCGGTTCATTAGAAGAAGTGAGATTTGAAAGGTCTCTTCTTTCATTCAGAATCACTGCTTTTCTTTTCTCAAAGGTTGCAAACTTTTCATGACTGAATCTGATTTGGCTTGTTTGCGATTGTTTTGCTAGTTTGTATCATTTGTCTTTTGCACTTATTGTAATGACTCACCAATATTCTCTAACTGTGTTATAGTTTTGAAAAGGTTGGTATCGTATCATTGTGATTAGTTACATGTGTGTATCCTGAGTTTTGACCGTGCGAGCTAGTTGTTCATGGCTCCGGACTGTTCGTGCTCTTGGTAATTAGAGACCATAGTTTGATTTGTGTATTGGAGGATTACTGAATCGGCTAAGGTGGTGTTTGCCTGTTTGGACGAAAGTTTTTTTTTTTACTTAGTTGTGCCTTCTGTATTCTCTTGTCAGTACATTACTCTGGTTTCTTTCCTCAGCGTGTTTTACATGGGTCCATTTTGTCAAAATTATCTTTAACCTGTTTTGCTTTGTATACATTGTTATGCAGAACGTACGGGAATTGACAAAGACACTGAAACTTGCGGACAAAGGAAAAATGAAGCAGCCGTCAGAGATAGACAAGAGTCGAGGCTATCGATGTAAGTATTTTCTAGTTACTTAGAATTGTTCTTTGGATATGGTTAGGATGACATGTAAGTAGTATGGTTAGGATGACATGTATTGATTGTTCTTTAGAATTGGACCGATGAAGAATGTCGGTACTCTTTTCATCTCTATGCGGCTGAGAAAACGAAAGGCAACAGAACAAAATCTGGGATGAATCAAACTTGTAAATACTTTATTATGAAGAAGTTTGAAGAGAGATTTGGAAAGCGCTCGTATGGGAAATATTCAAGAATAAGTATGATTCTAGCAGAAAAGCATATGTGAGATTCAAGAGGTTAACTCACAATCGAACTGGACTTGGATATGATGCTTTGGGAAGATTGGACATGTCTGATCATTGATGGGAGGAGCGCATACAAGTATTAAAGTTTACTTTCATCTCTTTGATGTGTTGCTTTGATGAGTTGCGAATCTTTGATGTGCTGCTTTGATGAGTTGCGAATTTCTGATGTGTTGTATTTTGCTCAGTTTAGTTTTCTTCTTTACTCTTTCCTTTATAGACATTGTCAAGAACTTCTTTTTATTTTCCTTTTGATGAGAATATATATCGTTCTCTTGCTTTTTTCTGGGTGTTTGAGTACGTTCTTGCAGCTAGACCATAAGTTTAGTTTCATCTCTTTTAGTGTTTGATGCTTGATGTGTTGGGTTTTGTTTGATGCTTGTGGTTTCTTGAATATGATTTGAGTTTTGTTGCTTTGATGTGTCATGTTTTACTATTTTATTGGCTAATCCTCTTTGTTTTATTTTGTTTCAGGAATGGCCTGGTGCTCTGAAATACAGAAACAAGCCGACTCCTAATATGGATGTGTATGAAGAGGAATTTGGTGCGATTACTGTGACTGGAGCAGAAGGATGGAGTGTCCAACAAGGAGAAGCTAGTTTAAATTCTCGAGTAGATGGAGGAGATGAGGATGAAGTTGATTATGTGGATACAGAAGTGCCATAGACGCAAATCCAAGATGTTATGACACAAACTCATTCTGGAAATAGAGCAAAGAGAAGGCGTAGAGAGAAAGATATAATTATCAAGACAGCTGTTACATGCAATACAGTTCTGGCGCAGAAGAATAAGATTTCAGAAAAGATGTTAGAGAATTGTGAGCGAAAGTATGCTTGTAGTGTTGAGCGAGTTGTAGAGGTGCTTAATGAATTGCCTGGAGTAAGGAAGTGGTCTTTGTTTCACCGAGCAGCTGTGTATCATCTTCTAGCTAGTGAAGCAAAGCGTAAGGGTTTTGTAGCGTTTGCTAGTGTTGAAGACAAGATTAGCTACTTAGAACATAGGACAGGAACACATCTTTATGATTGATAACTTTTGTGTTTCTGTGTTTTGTCTATCGATTAGGTTTGATGGGTTTGATGATGACTTTTGTTTCTGTGTTTTATGATTTTGAATAATGATAAGCTTTTTACATGATGTGTTGTGAATGTTTGATGCGTTGCGAATGTTTGATGTGTTTCTCTTTATGATTTTGAATAATGATAAGCTTTTTACATATGACCTTTCTTAATATAATGATCGTTAGATGTTTGTTGTTTTGTTGCTTTGATTACTTTTGTTAAACATAAGTTCTGGTTTTAATACATATGAGTTCTGTTTCACATGGCTAAAAAATGGATATTGGATGATGATGATGAAGAACTGGGTTTGTTTGATTTGCTTACTTCTGAGAGATCGAGTCTTAGAACAGATAGAGGAGCAGGGTGGCGTCATGTTCAACAGCTTATGCATGGATCAGACAAACAATGTTATGATAGACTTTGAATGAACCAAAAAAACATTTGGTGGTTTGTGTAAAATGCCGGCTAGGCGATATGGGTTACAAGAGTGAAAATGTCTACATTGAGGAATCTGTTGACATGTTTCTTGAGGTGGTTGGTCAAGATAAAACTATCCGGGTTATAGCCGAAAGATATCAGCGGTCTTTGGATAAAGTGAAAAGCAAACTTGATGATGTTTTGAGTGTTCTCCTCAAGTTTGTAGCGGATATACTAAAACCAGAAGAAGGTGAGTTTACAAGATCTGTTTTGAGTGATGATGATCAGTATTGGCTTATTGTATTGGAGCACTTGATGGAACATATCCCAGTTCGCCCTCCTAGTCGAACTGCAGAAGCGTACAGAGGCAGAAAGTGGGAACCTACCCTGAATGTTCTTGCTATATGCAACTTCGATATGAAGTTCATATATGCATATTTTGGTGTGTCAGGTAGAGCACATGACACAAAGGTATTGACTCATTGTGCGAGGAATGAACCTTATTTCCATATCCGCCTAATGGAAAGTATTATTTAGTTGACTCCGGATATCCAACGAGGACAGGGTATCTTGGTCCGCATCGTAGGGTATGATATCATCTTGATCAATTTTCTAAAGGAGGACCACCAACAAACTCCCGAGAGTTGTTCAACCGAAAGCATTCAGTTCTACATTCAGTGATTAAGAGAAATTTTAGAGTATGGAATATAAAATGGAGGATTTTAGATCGTAAACATCCAAAGTATGGTTTGACTAAGTGGATTAAGCTTGTCACAGCGATCAAGGCACTGCACAACTTCATACGTGATTCACATCGGGAGGATTCAGATTTTGTACTTTGGCAAAACATAGAAGAATATCATACTCATGGTGATGAAGAATAAGGAGAAGTAGCGGATGATGATAATGACGGTGATGATGATCATAGTAGACATATTCCATATGACCCAACCGGTAATAGAGCGACGGAAGCTTTGCATGACAACATCACAAATGAATATGGTAGAAGAAGTCGATTACCTTATTAGATATTTTAGTTAATGGTTTAATTTATTACTTTGCTTGATTTGAAAAAAAAAATAAATTAGTTTATTATGTTTTTTATTTTACTTTATTATATTTTATAATTAATACGACGGATTAATTTTTTAAGAATTTTAGTAGTTTATGAAGTTTGTTTAGATTTAGTTTATGTTATAATTAATTTAACTGTTGAATTAAAAACTCTTATAAATGTATAAGAAATTTATTATAATACAAAGTAAATTTATATTTTTTTAAAAAATTAAAATTTGAATTGAAAAAAAAAAAATAATAATCGCAGCCGCGGCGACTGTCAAACGAACGAACCCGCGATCAAAAGCTACGATCAACCGCACGGCGACCAAACGAACAAACCTGCGACAGACGCTGTGACCAGACGCGCGGCGACCAAACAAACAAACTTGCGGCAGACGCTGCGACCAAACACGCGGTGACCAAACAAACGACAATCATGCGTATAAACGCAGCGTCTGAACGCAGTTCCGCAGCCGCAGCTGCCGGCTTCAGGCAAACGAACAGGGCCATCCTGTCATTTCGTTCTTGCTTGATCTATTGTTGATAAGCAAGTTGTTCAAATTTGGTTTGATTTTCTCATCATCATGTGGAATGATATGCTCTAGGTTCTATTACGACGAGGTTGGTCAAGATGTAACTATTCTTTCTGATTACTACTTGCCAGTGAGTGCTGATGTTGGTCAATTGATTTGTACCGTCCTTCTCATCGGTCTTAACTACGAGAGGTGGGCGAAGTATATGCGCAATGCTCTCAAAGCGAAGAATAAGTTGAGTTTCATTAATGGTCTTGTCCTATAACCGGTTTCAGGAGCGAATGGGATTAAACATTGGGGTATTGTCAACTCGATACTTGTGGTGTGGATTCTCAACATGATAGATCCCACGCTTCGCTCCTCTGTTTCCTGCGCCGATACAGCGTTTGAACTTTGGAAAGACTTGCACACTCCTTTCTCTGTTGGTAATGAGCCAAGAGTTTATGAACTCAAGACCAATGTTGCGAATTTTAAGCAACAAGGGTACTCGGTTCAGGATTATTTTGGTCGCTTTAAGTTTTTATGGGATGATTTGAATGATTTTTAGCCATTGCCCGATTGTTGTTGCAGTCAAGTGAAATGCAATTCCACTCAAAAGCAAGTGGAGATTCATGATAAAAAAACACAAGTATCAGTTTTTGATGAGTGTAGATAGTGTTTGTTTTAGCACTACACAGTCCAACATTCTATATATGTCACCTCTACCAAGTTTCGAGAGTGCATTTTCAATGGTTCTTAAAGAAGAATGTCATTAACAGATTTTGCTCATGTTGGTTTTTCTGTTCAAGCTTCCAATAGTTCTGGAAACTCTAGGCGTGGCCCTGTTATCTTCACTTGCACCTATTGTGGAAGATTTGGTTATGAAGAGAAGACCTGTTACCAGCTTCATGGCTTCCTAGATTATGGATGTGGTAGAGGTCGGGGCGTAGCCACAACACTGGTCGTGGGTGTGAAGCAAGCTATGGATGAGCTTACTCTGTTCAAACAAACTATAGTATCTCCTCTGCACAACAACATACCATCACCACTACAGATCGTCAAAGTTTGGGACTCAATGATGAACAATGGGACACACTTGTCAACCTTCTCCATGCTGCCAAGCCCACTCCTCACGATTGTCTCTCGGGTATCATCATTGAATTCAGTGCCTCTGTGCATCTCGCTGGGAATCTCTTTCTCTTATTTAGTACTTATGATACTGTCTCTTTTCCTATTGGTCTACCTAATGGAGATTCCGCTATTGCCACAAAACAAGGCAAAGTGAAATTTGAAGATTCAGTTACTCTTACTTGTGTACTTTATATACCCAATATCCAAGCGATATTGTTTTATGTGTCTTCATTATTGAATGAGAAACCGTGTTTGGCAATATTCACTGATAAGTTTTGGTTACTTGCAGAATCGTGTTACGAGGATTCTGATTGGAGCGGGTAGTGAGTGTGATGGTTTATATTTCTTCCTGGGCGTCTTTGGTTTTCAAGTTCATGTCGCTGGTTTCTCGAAGGCTTTGACATTGTCGTTTGTGTCATCCATCGCAGTCTTTGCTTTCTCATTTGTCTGGTGTTATTGATTTGAGTAGTGATAGTTCAAACTCTACACTTCCATGTGATGTTTGTGTCTGTGCAAAACAACCTAGTTTTTCTTTTCCAAAAAGTAATAATAAAGATGAAGAAGTTTTTGCATTAATCAATTGTGATGTTTGGGGACTCTATCAAACTGATAAAAGCCTTTTTGGTGATAAAATGGGTTAAGCAAAGTTCATAAAACCAGCTATAACCGTTATAGTATAGTGCTTAAGGGGTTAACAATCCCGGGGCTGTTTGTACAATAATGTTGTGAATGTAAAGATAAGTTAAGCTTAGAATAAAAGGTTGGGGTTTTTACACACTAAGAACCAAAAAGAATAAAGTTGTATCACTCAAGTTGTCTAACAAGATCTAAAAGACCATAATAAATGAGTCTAAGAGAAAGATAATAATTGAGCGATTAAAAAGGTGTAAACTTTACGCTAAGAGAAAGGATTAAGATGGGTCTATTCGGATTGGGGATCATTGGAATTCAAGTACTAAGTTAGCTATGTGATGTCATCAAGGCTCATACAACCGGATCCAACAAGAAGAGGAGTATTTGAGCTAAACCAGATGATGCCAAGCTTGTAGCTGAGGATTCAAAGGAGTATCAACGAACCAGAGGGGATTTATATATCAAGAGGAGCCTTTTATTCAACCAAAGGAGCCACCGGTTCTATTTAATTCAGAAGAGAACCAAGATCAAACCACTAGAAGAGCAAATCAGGCGCCTAGAACCAATTTGGAGCCGTTTAAGGAAACATGGAGAAGAAGCACATTTTATTCAACCCACCCTCCTATTCCATATTCTCAGAAGACATCAGAAGATATACAAGCTGGAAACCGGAGCCAAACCAAAGGAGAATCATCAAATCCATGTAAACTGCCAAATCAAGGCATTGGAGCATTATTGGAGTCATCTATGGAAAGCTCGTATTTATATCATATGAAGACCTCATTCAACCAACCTTTGATGATTACTGAAGATATGAAGACCCCTAAACCGCCAGACTAAGTCAATAGCCGAGCTCAAACCAATCAAAACCAAGAAGATATCAAAGGAGAAGCACTTACCAAAGAAGGAACCAATTTTATTGGTTTTAGGAGAGAAGATAGAAACAAGGACCAACGGCCATGTCTCTTGCTTAATCTCGACCATTCATCATCCTTAGAAGATTCATCTCGTTCATTTCGTGCAGAAGACTTAAGGAAGGTCCCCCATTCATTGCTAAATACCAAATCATGCCCATTGAAGCCTGACGGCTAGTAGAAGACATTTTCATCATTTAGCTTGATTCTAGTTTCCCTTTAATAGTTTATGACCGTTATTTACATTATTTTCTGAGCATTATATAAGCTCTTTAACTTTGTATTTTTACATTCAGATTATTCAAGAAATTAAAACCCCTTTTGTTTGTTTTCAAAGAAAGTTCTTTGCAACCAAATTGTTCCTGTGATTTCTTCTAAGTGTTTGTGGAATCAGCCTTGAAGATTTTTCGTGTAGATTTTAGTATTCTCGTGAGGATTAGCCCTTGAGTACTAGAATCTAAGTCCTTTTGTGTTTGGGATTCAAAGCACAACCGGTTTATCAACTCATCAAACCATTCTTCCACCAATTTCAGCTTGAAGGTCCGATTTTGAGTCTTGTGTCACTATGTGTCACATCAAGATTTGGTCTTTGATGGTGATTATTTATTAAAGAAATCTACAAGTTAACTAGTCCATGGTGTTTGGGTCTAGTTCCTTTGCAATCATCATCACCATAGACTAGCATTGGCTTAGCAGTACAACTATGAAAGCAAGAGGAAAGAGCCATTTATTTAGAACCGTAGGACCTCATGGACAACTAATGTCTTAGGTTAGGAAATGTATTACCTTTTAGTATGGTTCTGGCTAATCCCACATGTGGCATTCATGTGGGACGCCTATTGGCTATAGTCTAAGTGATCAAGTTAAAGTATGCATGAGGAATGATAAACAAAGAAGAATCAAGCATTAAGTAAAGACTATGCTAAGTAAATCATCTGAATACCCTTTTTCGTTTTACCCCATCTAGATCCTTATAAGATACTACTCACATGCCATAGAAGGAGCTCCAAAATCCATAAGGACTAGAAGGCTCATATGTGGCTTATAGTGTGAGTGGAGGTGAGAAAACTACTAAAGACTAAAACTTTAAAATAAATGCAAGAAATAAGGACTTAAATTAAACTGGAAATGCTTAAAGGTTCAAGTTTTGAATCGCAACAATGGCAGATTCAAAACAAAGAAGAAAGCTAAAGCAAATAAAGACAAAAACTAAAGAGTTGTAGATTTTATCGTGTGCGAGAGAGTAAACAAAATGAGTGGATAGGAGTATTTATAGGGTAAAGTGGAAAACCTTACATGTCGGGACCACTTTATCCGATATGGCCACTTTTTGGCATGTAGCGAATCCACGGGTTGATGCCACTGAAGAAGATCATGGTGGACGTGCTGACTTATCTTGTATGGACTTGTAGACTCCATATCGGCTTCATGCCGACATTCCTGCCCGATGTTGCTCTAAAGATCATCTACTAGAGTGCTCGTGCGCTGGGCTCATGTCATGGGACTTGATTGTGGTTCAACTCGCGTGCTAACCATCACGGTTTAAGGTCGTGGATTCTACCCAAAGCTGTTAGGAATTTCACAAAACTGCCCATCATTCGCTTAGTTTTACAGGATCCTTGCATTCTCACTGAACTTTCTAGCTCCTAGGATTGGATTGATACTCTCTTGCATCCTTTACTACAACTAAGTGTTCCATTTGAGCTTTGATACATCATTGCATACACTCTGCAAAAATTTAGCTATCAAATGATGTCGTTGCCATTCTAGGAGTGTTTAGAAAGCATTGAGATTTGGGGTTTAGTAAAGACTAAGCCTTTACTTTATTAAAGTTACTAACTTCTCTACTCTAAAACGTGTGTCTTTCAGGTACATGAATCTTCGTTCAAGGGGAGACAACAATCTACTTCAACCCTTGGATAATATTCATCAACTTGGCCATTCACGGCAAAGAAGAGTACGAGAACAAGCTAGAGCTTTTGAGGAGATTGTTCAGCATGGTTTGGTTGACGTTGAAGCTATGGCCGAGCACGAGCACCCAGAGGGACCTCCTCCAGCTCACGGGGCAGTGGGACGGGGAAATGGAAACCCCCAACACGCGGCTAGACCCCCAAGGATCATAGGAGCCGGAGATGCTCCCAATACTCATCACAATAGGTTTGGGATCACTCCTCCTCCTGTACAGAACAACAACTTCGAGATTAAACCGGGTTTCATCTCAATGGTGCAAAAGAATAAGTTTTGGGTTAGCAATGGAAGATCCCTTGGAACACCTTGATAACTTCGAACAAGTAAGTGGGATGATCAAGATAAACGGCATATCCGAAGATGCTTTCAAGCTACGTCTCTTTCCATTTTCTCTCGGAGACAAGGCTAGACATTGGGAGAAGACACTTCCACAAGGCACCATTACATCATGGGCGGAGTGTAAAAAGGCGTTTCTCTCAAAATTCTTCTCTAGCACCAGAACAGCACGGTTGAGAATCGAAATCAGCAGCTTCACTCAAAGGAACAATGAGACGTTCAACGAAGCCATGGAGCGGTTTAAAGATTACAAAATCCAGTGTCCTCATCACGGCTTCAGTGAAGAGACCTTACTCAGCGCCATCTACCGCAGAGCTTCACCAAAGATTCGCTTGTTGCTTGACACAACCAGTAAAGGAAACTTCCTTGGTCAAGAGGTAGAAGAAGGCATGGAGCTGATTGAGAACTTAGCATTAAGTGACGGCAACTATGCCGAGGATTATGACCGTGCACCGAGAGGTTCTGAGCTAGAGTCTCACAAGAAAGAGTTGAAATCCTTGCATGAGAAGATTGACAAGTTGGTTTTGGCAAATCAGAAGCATGTTCACTTTATTGGTGAAGCGGATGAGATCCAAGAGGAGCTCGAGTTGAGTCAAGAAGAAGCCAACTGTGTGGCGGGTCAAAAAAACTACAAACCTCAAGGATATTCACAAGGCTACAGCCAGAACAACAATCTCTCATACCGTAGCACCAATGTCGCGAACCCTAAGGATCAAGTGTACCCTGCTCAGCAAGCAAAGCCTTTCGTACCTTACAACAAAGGTTTTCAGCCGAGTGGTGGCTTCCAATGGCAAGGGCAGAACAACTTCCAAGGACAACAGCAAGGAAACAAGGGTTATACACCAATGTACCCTCCGGGCTTTGTACCTCAGCAGCAACAACCGATGCAACAACAAGTTGATCATGTCCAAGCTATGTTTTAACAACTGATTCAAGGGCAAGCCTCTACAAACCAGAAGTTTGCCGAGATGACTCGCCTAGACTCGTCTCTCATGGATTTCTCTACTCAGATTACAACCTTGAATAATAAAATCAAGCAACTTGAGAAGGGAAAAGCAAGCTCAAGTGGTCAGAATAGCTTACCGGGCAAGTGTGAGCAAAAAGCCAAGGAATACGCCAATGCCATTACGCTAAGGAGTGGGAAAGAGCTAGCACCTACGGTTACTCCAAAGATCAACGAGGACGTTGTGATTCAAGAGGGGGAGGGTAAGCTTTCAGCCGATGATGAGATCAACTTTGACAATGTCTGGATTCAAGGGCCAAGAAGAGGTGATAAAGCGGTTGTTGAGATGAAAGCGGAGCAAACTACTAAGGAGAAGGACGCTTATGTGCCTCCACCGTATATACCGAAGCTACCTTTTCCTGGCTGTTTCAAGAAGAAACTCATAGAGAAGCATAGAGTCTTGTTTGAGAAGCACCTTAAGGACGTAGAGATCAAGCTACCTCTCGTGGACTGCCTTGCAATGATGCCTAAATGCGCCAAATTCTTCAAAGACACTCTCGTGAAGAAGAATAAGGAAAGCAAGGAAGTGCTTGTTCTAAGTGAGGAGTGTAGTGTTGTGATACACAAGGAGATTGTCCCTAAGAAGTTGGGAGACCCTGGAAGTTTCACTATACCTTGAGCTTTAGGTCCTTTGGAGTTCAAGAGTTGTCTTTGTGATCTCAGAGCTAGCATAAATCTGATGCCTCATTCTGTGGCCCAGAAGCTTAGCTTTACCCGTTTCAAGGATTGCAGAATCTCGTTGGTACTACCTGACAGAAGTGTGATGTTACCCGTGGGTTTGCTTGAGGACTTGCCAGTGAAAATCAGTGGAGTAAACGTGCCTACAGACTTCGTTGTGTTGGAAATGGATGAAGAACCAAAGGATCCACTCATTCTCGGTAGACCTTTCTTAGCCACCGCCAGAGCTATCATAGACATCAAGAACGGGAAGATTGCCTTGCAGTTGGGTAAGAATATAAGGCTGGACTTCGGTATCAATGAGGTCTTGAAGAAGCCTACGATAGAAGGGCAAGCTTTCTACATTGAGATGTTGGATGCTTTAGCGGATGAGTTGCTGGAAGAGTTTGCTCAGGAAGATCATTTGAAGCTGGCATTGACTAAGGAGCCAGGAGAGTTCGGCTACGTGGATCAGAGAACTCAAGAATACGTCAACTTGCTTGATTCAAGGGAGGTTGTGCTAGAAGATGAAGGCGTTAGCCTAGAGATCGACTCAGAGATCGACAGCATTACTCGATCTAGGAGTCAAATCGATAGTCAGATCGAGGAGGTTGATCGATCCAGGAAAATAATCGAGTCCACGATCGAGAGAAGCCTTCCGATCAATTTGGAGTCTAATCTGGAGATCGACTCTGCGTCTCGATCTCTCACTCGATCCACATTAAATCGAGTGAGTGAATCGAGCGAAACTGCTCGATCTAGAGGACATCGAGAGCAAGATCGACCTGATGACTCGATTTCAGAAGGGATAGCGGTTGGAGAAAGCAGCCTCAAGGGCCATGTCTCGAGTTCTAAGGAAGGCTTCAAGGAGGAAAACAACAGCAACAGCCACGAGGATGATTGGAGCGAGCTTTTAGCCCCAAAGGTGGACCTTAAGGAGCTCCCAAAAGGGCTAAGGTATGCTTTCTTAGGGCTTAACGAAACCTATCCTGTGATTGTGAATGAAAACTTGAGTGATGATGAGTTGCAATCGCTCTTAACTGAGTTGAGAAAGTATAGAAAGGCCATTGGATACTCTCTAAGTGACATCAAGGGCCTTTCACCAATGCTTTGCACTCATAGGATTCACTTGGATAATGAGAACGCCTCTTCTATAGAACATCAAAGGCATTTGAATCCAAATTTGAAAGAGGTTGTTAAGAAAGAGATTCTTAAGCTTTTAGAGGCTGACGTGATCTATCCCATAAGTGACAGCACGTGGGTTTCTCCCGTACACGTGGTACCTAAGAAGGGAGGCATCACAGTCATTAAGAATGACAAAGATGAGCTTATACCTACTAGAACAATTACTGGACACCATAAGTGTACTGATTATATGAAGCTTAATCTTGCTACTAGAAAGGATCATTTTCCCTTGCCTTTTATTGATCAAATGCTTGAAAGACTTGCTAATCACCCCTACTATTGCTTTCTTGATGGATATAGTGGATTTTTCCAAATACCAATCCATCCAAATGATCAAGAGAAGACGACCTTTACATGCCCTTATGGCACCTTCGCATATCGAAAGATGCCATTCGGGTTGTGTAACGCACCGGCTACGTTTCAGCGGTGTATGATGTCGATCTTCTCCGATCTAATAGAAGAGATGGTAGAGGTGTTTATGGAAGACTTCTCGGTCTATGGTGCGTCCTTTTCTGCATGTTTGTTGAATCTTTGCAGGGTATTAAGGCGTTGTGAGGAGACAAACTTGGTGCTTAACTGGGAAAAATGCCACTTCATGGTTAAGGAGGGGATCGTGCTTGGACATAAGATATCAGAGAAGGGTATTGAAGTCGACAAAGCAAAGATTGATGTGATGACAAGCCTTGAGCCGCTGGTTAACGTCAAAGGAGTGAGGAGTTTCTTGGGGCACGCCGGATTTTTCTAAGATTGCACGCCCTCTCACGCGGCTGTTGTGGAAGGAGGCTGAGTTCGTCTTTGACGAGGAGTGTTTGCAAGCTTTCATGACCATCAAGGAGGTCCTAGTATCCGCGCCTATAGTGCAAGCACCAGACTGGACTCTACCTTTCGAAATTATGTGTGATGCTAGTGACTATACCGTGGGAGCCGTTCTAGGCCAAAGGATGGATAAGAAGCTGCACGTGATATACTATGCTTCAAAAACCTTGGATGACACGCAAACGAGGTACACAACTACGGAGAAGGAGCTATTGGCGGTTGTATTCGCCTTCGAGAAGTTCAGGGCTTACCTCGTGGGTTCCAAGACCATTGTTTACACGGATCACGCAGCTTTGCCTTATATCTATTCCAAGAAGGACACTAAGCCGAGGCTTCTGAGATGGATCCTCTTACTCCAAGAATTTGACATGGAGATCAAAGACAAGAAAGGGATAGAGAACGGCGTTGCTGACCATCTCTCTCGGTTAAGGATCAACGAGTCTCTTCCTTTAGATGATTCTGTCCCCGAGGAACAACTCATGGCAATCACTACGGCTGTTTGTGGGAGCCTAGAAGGGCGGTTTGAGGAAGTTATGAGCTTCAAAGAGGAGGATCTCCCTTGCTACGCTGATATTGTGAACTACTTGGCATGTGGGGAAGAGCCTTCGCATCTTGACAACTACCATAAGAAGAAGTTCATGAGGGACGTGAGCCACTACTATTGGGATGAGCCCTATTTATACAGGAGAGGAGTGGATAGCCTGTACAGAAGATGCGTGACAAAGGAAGAAGCAAGAGACATCATCTTTCATTTCCACGGGTCTTTGTATGGAGGGCATTTTGCTTGATTCAAAACCGCTACTAAGGTCTTACAAGCTGGCTTTTGGTGGCCGTCCATCTTCAAAGACACCCATGAGTTCGTGATGAGTTGCGAAGCTTGTCGAAGAGCGGGGAATATCACTAAGAGGAATGAGATGCCTCAAGTTCCCATATTTTAGGTAGATGTCTTTGACGCGTGGGGCATAGACTTCATGGGGCCGTTTCCTTCATCATACGGCAACAAGTTCATACTAGTAGCTGTTGACTACGTCTCTAAATGGGTTGAGGCCATTGCTTCCCCAACAAACGACTCTAAGGTGGTGATCAAGCTCCTTAAGAGCATTATTTTCCCGAGGTTTGGAGTTCCCAAGGTGGTAATAAGCGACGGAGGGAGCCATTTCATCAACAAGCTGTTTGAAAATCTGCTAAAGAAGTATGGCGTGAAGCACAAGGTAGCTACGCCTTACCATCCTCAAACGAGTAGCCAAGTGGAGGTCTCTAACCGTCAGATCAAGGCGATACTCGAGAGAACAGTTCGGACTACTCGAAAGGATTGGGCGGTGAAGTTAGATGACATTTTGTGGACCTATCGGACTGCTTTCAAGACACCCATCGGTACTACTCCTTTCACTCTTCTCTACGGTAAAGGGTGTCAACTTCCTGTTGAGTTGGAACTTAGGGCGGTGTGGGCTGTGAAGCGGCTGAATTTTGATCTGAAGAAGGCTCAGGAGAAGCGGTTGATCCAGTTGTACGAGCTTGATGAACTAAGGCTGGACGCTTACGAAAGCGCTAGGATCTACAAGGAACGTACCAAGGCTGCTCATGACAAGAAGCTGGTACCTAAAGAGCTTAAGGAAGGGAGTTTGGTGCTGCTATACAACTCGAGGCTCAAGCTCTTTCCAGGGAAGCTAAAGTCACGGTGGAGCGGTCCGTATGAAATCAAGGAAGTATTACCTTACGGAGCTGTCACGTTGGTGGGCAAGAGTGGGAATGCATTCACAGTGAATGGACACAGAGTTAAGCCATACATGGCGAGTGCATTGTACAAGGAGAGCACCTCAATGCTTCTCCAAGACCTACCATCTGCCTAAACCAAGTAAAGTCTAGCTAAAGACGTTAAAGAAAGCGCACTTGGGAGGTATTCCCATGTCTATCCTGTACATATTTTTGCTTTATATCTTTTCCAGTTTTATGTTTTTATCTTGTGAGTGTGTAGGAACAGGTATAAGGGATTGCAGGCAAAGATCTTAGATCCAAAAGGAGTGAGAAGGGGCGAATATCAACTAGAGATCGAGTGCTAGATCGACTAATCCTAACTCGATCTTTACCTAGATCGAGTTAGTGAATCGAGAGGAGTTAGTCGATCTAGACGAGATCGAGTGACAAGGTCGATCTAGATGAGCACGGATCGATCGGTCCGATCTAGATCGATCGATCTAAAATGTCTCGGGAAAATCCTTCAAAGACAGATCGATCACTCGACTCGATCTATCACTTGATCTAAATCGAATCGACCCCTGAATCGAGAACAGGGCTCGATCACGCGGACTCAACCTAGTTGATCAAAAGTCAAGGAACGAGGGAGTACAATCGATCTAAGGCTCGATTCTAATCCAATCTAGTCACTGATCGATCAAATCTCTCGATCCAGCCATTGTGGGCATGAGATCGAGTCCTAGATCGACCGAAGGGACTCGATCTTATGCCGAGGTAACAAAATTTTTTTCCCTCTCTTTCTCCTTTCCCTCGCTTTTTAATTTTGAATGGTGGTCAAGGCAGGATTCTTTGACCACGAAAGTTGTGCCTTGACCACCTTTTGTCAGAAAACCACTTTCACCACCCATGGTATTAGATTTTTGTTGCCTTTAAGTTTTCAACAATCTTACACTCTCTCATTTCTATTCCTACGAGTTTTTAATCAAGAGAGAGTGTTCTTCTTTTTTTTCAAAGGCATTTAGCTCTTATCCTCGATCTTGCAAGGTATTTCAAGATTTTTAATTAAATCTTTTTAATATTTCCTTTTATAACCGCTTGATCGATTTAAGTTCCTAGGGGTTTTATCGACTTTTTTTTTAGTACTTAGAAATCAGAAAATATTCTAGATTTAATCCTATCTCTAGATTTTCTTTCCCTCTATCTACATACAATTTTTATAAATTCCCAAAAAATCTAGGGTGTTAGTTGAGGATTTTTTTCTTTCTCGCTAGTCTATTTCTCGATTTCTCGCCGCTTTTGCTTACTCTTTGTTTGAGAATCATGTTTCAGGCACCAGTGACACCTAAGAGAACCAGAGAAGAGGCTGCACAGAGAGAGGATGAACAACGAGTGGTTCAAGAAGAGGGAACTCAACAAGTTCAAGAGGAGGAACCTCAGCAAACTTATGAGAGGACCCGTTGGACTAAGGTGGAAAAGGCGGCGAAGAAGAGGCTAGAGAGGCTGCGCTTCGAACCTACCAAGTTCGCGAGCAGAGACTTGCTGGAAAGGATGGGTCTCCTAGGGGATTTTGACTCCCTTCTACAAAACATGGGGCTTGCTTGCTTTTCAAGGATGGACTGTCCAACATATCCGCAAGTGACGATGGATTTCCTCTCTACCTTGGCGTTCTCCTATGAGAATCCGAGCCTCCCAACTCCCTCTCAAGGGCATCTCAGCTTCAAGGTCAAAAAGCGGTCCTATCACCTTCCCATTGAGGAGCTTTGCCAAGCATACGGACTCAACGCCGCGGCTAAGCAAGTGGAGTTTCCACCTCTCAAGAACGCCAGCATCATATGGGACGTGCTTTGTGATGAAGAGTACAAGGCCAACACGGCTAAAATCAAGAAGGTGAGGAATCCCGTTCTTAGGTACACGCTCAAGTTGTTGGCAAACACCTTCAGCGGATGAGCCGTGTCTCCCACGGTGATGAAGACCGAGCTGTGTTTCCTCTTCCAAGGGATCAAAGGGATACTATGCAGCATCGAAGAGGAGAACCATGATCCGCTTATGAATGACCTCGGGAACGATGTCAACTATGGATGCATTCTAGCCTCCTCCTTGGTGAAGTACAAGGCCTACGCTCTTAGATGCAAGGCGAGCTCATCTTACATTAGAGGGTTTCTCACGCCGCTCTTCATCCAAGCCGGTGTACCACTTCAACAGTTCGAGCCTTGCGCGGACAGGTCATACATGGACGAGACCTACATGCGCAACACCGATAGCTTGGGACCTACGCCAGCTCCAGGATTCTTCGCTTATCAGTTCTACGATGACGGAGGGAAGAAGAACGTGTGTATCTTACCCAACGCTGAGGAGATTAACTTGGATAGCATCGGTACGATTCAGTTCTGCCCAACCCACGAGGAGTGCTACGCTCCGCTTGCAACAACAATGATGCCCATTCAGTCCATGCGAGAGCCGTCAGAGTCACCACCATCAGATGGAGCAATGCCGGCCCACTTTGAGCTTCCGAGGATGGACTTTGAGCCGTGGACCAAAGCTGAGAAGTTTTTTGCCTCAGTAGTGGAGATGCAGCGGAAGATAACTAAGTGGCAAGGAAATATGATCAGGAAGGTTGCCAAGAAAGTCAAGGCGCTTCAAGGAAGCTCATCCGCGAGGTCTAAGGGGTCAAAGAGTGAAGAGGTTAACCAACCCGAGAAGAGGAGGATGTCAACTGGCGGTATTGTCATCCGTGAGCAGCAAGGAACCGCGCAACAAGCTCGACATTCCTTTCATGGTTTCCCCACCGAGGATAAAGGCAAGAACATAGCCCGACACTCCTCTAGCACAAGCAGCTCCGCTGGAACATCCTCAAGTTCCAGCCGAATCTAGCTCCGAGGTACCAAACAACCTACCCTTGTATATACCGTTCATATTTTCTTTCTTTTTGCATTGTGTTTTGAGCTCCTTTGAATTTGTTCGCCACCGGGATGGTGTCATTCAAGTTTGGGGGAGTATGTGTGTGGTTTGACATGTTTATTCTGATCTTATTTTCCCTTTAGCATCGTTGAGTCTTCATTGCATGAAAAATTGGTAAAATTTTTAAAAACGTTTTAGAAAAATTCATGTAGTTGCATTCACATTGTTAAGCATTTTAGGATTTAGTCTAGAATTTTTAAGCATCTAGGTTGTTTACATTTGCATAAGGGGTTAAAAGTCTTTTTAAAGAGGTGTTTTAAGCTTATGAATGGTTTCAATCTCCTAGTTGGTAGTTCTCTAATGCTTTGCTCATACTTTGAAAGTAAGTTCTTACCATGCTTGGATCACTAGTTTTGATTTTCGTGACTTGAATTGAACTCTCATGATTTGAAACTTGTCATATTAAGTGAGAACCCTAACTTGAATTTTCAAATATCATCCTTATGCATTTGAAAATGAACACATGGATTTTAAAATATTTAGGCTCTCTTCTTCCTTTTACCACTCTTTGTGAGCCTAAGTAGAACTCCCACATTGACCCTTACCTTTCTTTGAAGCCATGTTTTCGTGTGTGACATCATTGTGAGGC
The DNA here is from genome assembly GCA_911865555.2 of Thlaspi arvense. NCBI lineage: Eukaryota > Viridiplantae > Streptophyta > Magnoliopsida > Brassicales > Brassicaceae > Thlaspi > Thlaspi arvense. The sequence continues at coordinate 28,842,704 of OU466860.2, forward strand.
CTCTTCCGGTTTGAACTTAGCATAAAGTGTTACGTTTAGGCGACATGATTAGGTTCTCATATGATTGCTAGCTTTCCATTTGGAAGCTAGATGTAGGATTAAGATAAGTTTGGAGGATCATTGGGATTGCTTTCATGCTTATATGCTTTCGGTTTCGAAAAGAGTTTGGTATTTGAAGTAAGAAAAAAGTTTTAAGTGAAGGGTTTTGAATTTAAAAATGTATAATGCTCTAATAATTTCAGAAGATAACTCTCTCAGAATAAAAAAAAATCATAAAATAAATAAAAATAATAATAAAAGAGCCTAAGTGCCAAAAATAAAAGAAAAGAAAAAAAAAGAAGAAAAAAAAAAATATAAGAGAGTTATCGATAAGAAAGAGTTAAAGAGCTTAGTATTTTCAAACCTTTTCACTAACCTAAAAGAGTTAAAATGCTTTCTGTTTTGTTTTAGGGATTGCTAAGTTTTTGCGTTGGGAAAGATGGTAGACTCTAAGTGGTGAGAGAGTTTAAATAAAAATAAATGAGAGGGGTTTTAGGATCATTGTTAGTTTACATGGGTAGATGAGAATCTGATCATGTATGCATCAATTGTCTTTACCTTTAGCATTATGCATAAAGTTCTTACCATTTTTGAGAGAAACCCTTGTCTTAAATAAAAACCCTTTTTCAAATGAGATCATTCTATGCTCATAGCGTATACCCTTAGCCAAATGTGTTCTCCTTTAAAGTGCATAAGTTTGATTCATGGTCGGTTATTAATGAATGATAAAGGATGAGTTTCTTTGATTGTTTGGAATAGGAGAGTCATGATTTGAAATCCTTTGTGTGATGAGTATGGCTAAGTTCTTTGGAGTATGAATGTGCACATTGCATTTTAGAGCTAGTAACTAGGACGTTGAGATTGATTCATTTGGAAAACGCCTTTGCAAGAAGCTTAAACCCCCGTGTATTTCAAAAACTCTCTCCCTTCTCAGATTTTGTTGGCTTGAGGGCAAGCAAAAGGTAAGTTTCGGGGAGTTGATATAACTGTGTATTCCATGCATTTTGCATACATATAGTTTAGTTTCTCATGCATTTACATTGCATATTAGGTTAGTTTGCATCGTTTTAGGTCCTAGAGTGTCTTTGCACCAGCATTCACATGTTTCGTGCATTTTGCATCACAATCAGGTTGCTTTCGGTTACTTTGGAGCTATGGAAGATTCGTGGACGTGCTAAGGCTTGTGAAGAAGTCTGTGGACACTTGGAGAAATCAGGATTTGCACGCTAAGGACCTGAGATCGAGCAAGGCAGGTCGATCTAGATGAGATCGACCAGAAGATCGAGCATGGAGATCGATTTGGAGTACAGACGTAGACGGCGCCATGCAGATCGAGGACCGGATCGAGCTTCCAACCCGATCAACACAAGATCGATACGGGGATCGACCAAGAGCCACTCGATTCAGGACATGATAGATTGCCAGATCGAGCTTCGTGATCGATCCCATACCAACCTTATCCGTCTAGCCTGTTTTTGGACCGTAGCGAAAGGGGGGGGGGGACCATTTGCGGTTTGGCCATTTTAGGCAAAAACCAACAATCCTTTTCTTTATCACGTTTTGTCGACTACTTTTCTATCTTCTCTCTCGTTTTTAGGATTCGCCATTGTTAGACTTCGAGCTTTTTCTTGTTTTGCTTTTGAATATTGAATCATTTAAGTTAAATCAATCGCCTTTCATGTTTAGTTCTTCGTTTATTGCATTTTGTACGATTTATTTCATGAGTCGCGAGTAGATTTATTGGGTTTTGGGGTTGAGAGGATTCGAGGGGTCGAAAAGGTTTTCAAGTTTGGTGTTTTCTTGTTCTTAAAGGCTTTCTCTTTTAGGATGTCGAGTTCTTAAGGCTTAAAGAGTCTCACGCCAAGATCTTTATGATCAGAGAGAGCTCTTACCTTGACAGGATCCAGAGATCTCTGAAAATCGCATCCTAGAGACTAGTTACTCTTTCCCAAATACCATGGTAGTTTAGGGGACTAGTTAAGCCGCGTGTTCGAAATCTGTTCTCCTTGCCTCTCAATCTCTTTTTCCGCCAAACGCCATGGGTCTGGAGGAGAGAATGAGAGAGTGATCCATACCACACGCCATGGATGGATCTTGTTTAATTTTCAAGGCTTAGGGAACCTCACAAAGTGAGTAGATCTAAAGTTTTCAAAAATGGCTAAACCGTTAGCCCCCCCCCCCCCCCCCCCCCCCCCCCTTCCTTCCCTTCGCTAGCCACCAAAGATAGCTTAAGATTTTTGTCTGCGATCGGGCTGGAAGCTCGATCTGGCTCTCGATCTTTGTCTTGGATCGGATGGCTTGGGTCGATCTCTGAGTCGATATTGTGTAGATCGGGTTGGAAGCTCGATCTGGTTCTCGATCTGCATGGCGTCATTTACGTCTGTACTCCATATCGATCTCCTCTCTCGATCTTGAACTCGATCCTTCCTCTCGAATCGACTTGATGCACTCGATCTTCTGGTCGATCTCATCTAGATCGACTGCCTTGCTCGATCCGCTACTCGATCTCGAGTCCTTAGCTGAATGGTTGAGTTTTCCGAGCATCCATAAGCTTCCTCACGAGCCTTAGCACGTCCACGAATCCTCCAAAGCTCCAAAGTGTCCAAAAATAACCTGAATATAATGCATAATACAAGAAACATGCGAATGCTGATGCAAAAGTGCTTTAGGACCTAAAATGGTGCAAATTAGCCTAATATGCAAGGTAAATGAATGAGAAACTATCTTAAATGCATGCAAAATACACGAAATATACAGTAATATCTGAACTCAAGGGACGAACTTTCAAGAGCTGTCTTTGTGACCTTGGGGCAAGTATCAACCTTCTCCCATCCTCTACTGCTAAGGCGCTTTGCTACACTAAACTTCAGGAGAGTAATGTGTTTCTAACCATAGCTGATGGCACAGTAAAGGCACCACTTGGAGCTCTTAAAGATGTGCCGATGATGATTGAAAGAGTGGTCATCCCAACAGATTTCTTGGTCCTAGATGTTGAAGAGAATATCAAAAATGCCATCATTCTAGGGAGACCATTCTTAGCTTCAGGTAGAGCTGTGTTTGATGCAAAGGAGTGCACAATAGAGCTTAGATTAACCAAGGAGAAAGTGCTGAAGTTTGACTCCAAAGGGAACAAGCTGGAAGATGAGCAAGCCTTCTCAATGGAGGTTAATAAATTGAAGAAAGTTGGCGAGCATTGGCCAGAGTTTGATGGCTATGTGGGTGCAAGTTTTGATGGCTGCTGTCTGTCCAAGATGTTTGCTGATACCACTGAAGAGGAGGTCCTCGAAGTTGCTGGTTTTGATGCTGTGAATGAAATATTATTGGGTCCTTTAGAAGAAGGAGTCGTTTTGAGGCCATTTGGCTCTGAGAGTGGTGAAGTTTGCTACAAGGTGAAGCAAGAGGGAAGATCTAAGCCTTTTGCAGTGCTGAAGATTGATGGGTTCACCAGGGTACTGGTATAGGGCAAACCAATACGCTTTAACAAGCAATGTATTGGGTAACAAACAGATCGATATGCCTCAACTGGTATCAATATCGAACACATGTATCGATGTACCAGGTCGATACGATGCCAAGAAGTGCATATCGAGCATAATATCGTCGTGACACACCGATGTGCCTTAACTGCGAGGATGAAAGGCAATTAATCACCCTTTTTAAAGCATATTAGAGTGAATATCGACATCTCACGTCGATACACTTTAAAGGACGAATGAAAACATGCTGTTCAGTATACGTCAAGGTATACCGATATGCATATCGAAATGTTAGTCCGATATGGGATTTTACCAAAATTCTAATGATCAAAGACTTTCGAGATATTATTTCTTGTTGCTATAAGCAAATGAGACATCTGACATGATCAGAGATTCCACCAGCTTCGAAATTGGTATACGTTTATGGAAAACTATGCAGCCACAATCCATTTACTAAAGCTCTGCCTACCTTTTTCCCAATCTGGTCTCCAACTCTATTATTCCACCAAGTAAAGAATGAGCCCACTGCAGGAAGATCTGAAAGGCTACAAAGCCTACAATCAGCAACAATATTTTAAAACTGGCGCATTCCTAGCTGAGTAATAGTTTGATCATAACCTCTTGAGTGTTCACTTGTAGTTAAAACCTCATTAAGTCACCGAGCAAGATCAATAGAACTGATACATAGCATAACATTTTCAATAGCTTTCAAGTCATTTCAGAGATTTCATCTGTCAAACTCAAAATTAGAAGTATAAATCACTGAACACATAAAAGCATATACCACAAGATTTTCCAAATATCAAGTAAAAGTATTGTTTTAAGTACTCACATAACAAATTTAATCTTAAATTTTGTTCTATAATAAATATTTAAGAATTATAAACACGCACATAACTTTGGATCACAAATTTAGAATATATGAATTTATTTTCTTTCATATTTAAACTGGGTGCTTAATATAATCTATAGTCCTTTTTAATGTTAAGTATATAACTCTATTGTGTTATGTAGGTTAGTAATTGTGATCCGTATATTCTAATTTCTAGTTTTTAAAAGAGATGTAATTTAGTTATTTATGTAAAAATGAAAAAAAAAAGTATAAAATTTTAATATCATACCAAAAAAGACTAAAAATATAGCGCAATAATTATAAAATTATCAGATGTTTAAAATGTCCTACTAACTAATAATTAGTTGATTTCAAATAGTTCTTTCTAAGAGTTTTTTATGGCATATTCTATTTGGCAGACTATTTAAATTTTATTTGAATTGGTCATATGTATATGTAAGTGACATCGATGCATGCATGTGACACAGTAAGGACAACACATGGCCAAATTGCATCGTTCGGAAATAGACTTTCAGCATTACTATCTTATTGTTTATCTTTTGTTTTCTTGGGGGGTAAAGTACGTTGTTATTTACCGTTCGGAAATAGACTTTCATCATTACTATCAATTGCATCGGGTAAATATCTGATGCAAAAATAAAAGATAAAACCCTCGAAAGATAAAGTAGGATCCAATCATCCAAAGACGGGATACAACACCATAAACATTTTCTAAATATGTAAAAAAAAGTGTATTGTAGTTTAAAACCTTTTTGCGGTTGAATGTTTGTACTCAAAAATTGTTATCTTAATAAGTTGGTAAGACGTATGGAAAATTGGTTACGTCTGAGATAGAGTTGAGGATGTTCAGATGTTAATGCAAGTGGAAAGAGTTGGGATGATATCTAACATATGGCTGTCTTCTTTAATGAGTCAAATGGCTGATCCATTTTACAGGAAGTAGTTGAAGCAACAACCCTTTATCATTATTGCACATTATTTCTCTTCTCTGATTTTTCTTTGGGATTTCTTTTTTCTTCTGTTTTAGATAGATTAGGTCTGTTTGGACCATGACTTTCGTGGGCCATAAGAGAAGTAGAAGTCCAGATACAAACGACGCAATGAACCCAAATTTACCAAAATAAGGTGGAAACCCAACTTTACCAAAATGTGGTGGCAACCCTGCATGCTTGTTGACTATTGTTTCGGCTCAAAATTGATGACTACACTATAAGAAACTATGTGTGTTGTATCATTTATTTTATTTGTTAACTAGAGATTGTTCCGTGTTAAGCGCAGATTGTAAATTATAATTTTATTTTTAATATAAATTAGATAAGATTTAAAATCATGGGAATAAATTAAAGAAATGTACACTCAAACTAAAAACTATTTTATATTTTGATTTTTTGTAATTATCTAATTTGCTAAGAAATCTATATTTCAGCTAGTTGTGCATTTTTATGAGTTACTTATCCTATATTGATTACGTTTAATTTTGGGTTAGACATTTTATTCAAAACCTTATTTGGAGAATGATCTAGTTTAGAAAATGGTGTGTTTATATTAAAGTTATTATCTTGATTTAAAATATAAAGTTAGAACTTTGTATCTATTTATATTTGGTGTCTTTGAAAGTATCTATCTTATTTTATAGTTTCGATATAAAAAAATTTGTATAATATTATTTTGTATAATACAGTTCTTCGATATAATATAATTCTTCTATATAAGTATAGGGTTTGATCCACGCTACTAATAATTATTTTTAATATTTTAAATATAATATCTTACTTATATAATAATTGTTTGAATGTAATGTTATAAATTTATAAGATAATTTTTATAAATTTCTTATGAGGCATTTGAGAATGGTGTTATTTTATATGAAATATTATGTAATTATCCATTTTTTGTATGGTCTTTGTTAGTTGCTTCTTTTATATTTTAAACAGTAGGGGAATTATAATTGTGTTTTATGTATTTTTTTTGTTTGTTGTGTGTGTGGAAGTTATAAGTAGTTGTTTTTCTTTTGTATTGTAATAGAAAGTAAAAGCGAATGAGTGAGAGTTTGTTAATTTGTTTGCATTTTGTTCTTATTTCATTTTGTAATTAGAAGTTTGAACACAAATTTAAATGCAAAACTTGATACAGGATGTAGTAAAAGGAAAGAATTTCATAACAGGGGACGCCATATCCAACATTGTCAATTATTTAAAACCGACCATTTACGAAAACATGAGCTTTCGTCAAGTTTTTTTAGCTCACCCACAAAAAGACATGTTTAGAAAGTAATCCAGATTACACTATCTCTTCTACACTGCTTCTTTTCTTGAAATAAATATATACTAAACGAAGATAAAATGCAATCGAATATTAAGATAGTTAAGAAAAAAATCACAAAGATATTAGAAACACAGACTTATTCATAATTACGTTTTCTGTCAAAATTATTTGATTAATAAATTGATGTTCATCAAATCAAAATTAAAATTAAAATGGTTAAATTAAGAATAAAATATATAAGTAGATGAAAATATGAGTACTTTAATCATTTTATTATTAAAATTGTCTAGATGAAGATATAAATTAACTAACCAAACTAATTAAATTACATTTAAATGAATCATCTAAATTGAGATTGAATATTTAGATGAAAATAATAGATGTGCCAACGAACATACCTTAAGTATTTCTCTCTCCTTATGAAGTTACATAACTTATTAGTTTTTATATGGAATATGTATAATCTAAAACGAAATAAAAGCTTTGCTTAAATTTTCATAACTAGATTTGATGAGAAAATGGTTAATTTTAACTTTAACTAAAGTTATCGTGTCTTTTCCAACCTATACAAATGCAGTGCCTGTTTCTCAACATTGAACCTTCATATAATTTAAATTTACTACTCAAACTAATTACAAAGTGCGTATATCAAAGTTGACCATAATTCGTTAGTTGATTATTAATACCGGCCGACTCGGATGAACAGAGATGCCATGCTGGCAGGAAAAAGAGCTTATTTCAACATCAACTCAGTTAGTTGTGCCTTTTCATACACGTAGACGATGGGATAGTGGAAAAAATCTAAAAATTGAGAGAAAACCCCAAAAATTTCAGAAAATTCAGAAAAAAAAATCAAAAAAAATCAGGAAAATTCAAAACAAAATATGAATTCAAAAAAGAATTCGATTTTACAAAAAAAATCAAAAATATATTCTGGTTACAAAATTTGTAACTTGAATAACTTTTATCAATTCAAAACATGTTTTGTTTTATAACACCTTTGATATTGTTGATAGTGACAATAATGAAGACAAAAATTGAATCTACAATGGTAAAGCCATACTATATAGCCGTCTATCTTAAAAACATTAGAATTTGAGATGAGAAATTTTTTTTACAACTGATTAGTTATATTAAAAGCAAAAACCCAAAAAAGTTTAGATAAATACAATTGGAACTATACTCAAGATGATTAACTTGCTAGCTAAGATTAAACAGTACAATAAAACAGAAGATTGAAACATTAAGGGGTGAGATTTGCTCAACAGCGTAAATATTCTGATGGAGGAACTTCACCCATAACCCAAAAGTAGTTGCTCCAAAGAGCAGCAAACAGTTGAGAAGTAAACTGATGTTTAAACCGACATTAATACACCCAAAGGTAGGGGTTTGATAACGGACTTGAAGCACCGTTAATGACTGAAGTTGAAGGGGGGAGGATTGTTGCCTTAAGCTACCTCTAACTCTCCAACGAAAATCTGTTGTTTGTCCAATAAATTTTGCAATAGAATTTGTAAGGTTTGGCTGAGATCTATTGGGCTAACTAAACCCATCTCAAAGCCAAACTTGGGCCAAGACTCCCGTGCGTGAATGAGAAAGCAAGCACACGATATGGAACGAGATCCATCATCGAGATTACTCTCGGAAAACGCCGCAACGGAGCAAGAGTCTGGAGGCGTCGTAAGGGCGGTGCTTGTAACACCGCCTCTCCTCATATGAGATGACGTGTTAAACACTCAACTTTCCAACCAAGTTACCACAACATTAACTCCAAATCAATACTCATTTCATAGATATAAATCCAAATAGTCTTGCAAATAACCAACTTAAATTCGAAATAAACCATAACCAAGTCTCAAAACCAACTGAAAACTATTTGAAATAGAAAGCTAAGTGTCTTAAGGACCCCAAGGACCGAACTAGAGAACCAGCTCGCCACCATCACACGCCAATCACTCCTGTTGCTCCTGCTCACCTGTGCAAGGGGGAAAAGGGAAAGGAGGGGATAAGTAATTTAGATTACCCAGGAGAATGCATACATGTGGTCCACCACATATACCATTACCCAAACCTGTCGCTGCCTAAAGCCAAACGAACAAGCGCAGTTTAACGATACCTCTAACAATAACCAAACAAATATGCAATGAACAAAGCGAGCATACTGAACGCCTCTCGTTACAGTATCCCACGGATTAACCTCGCAAGTTTCGTATGTCTTACACCCTTGCTAGGGGACGCCTCTCCGCAAGAGTCTAAGTCGCTGCACGACTGGTCCGTCGACCTGAGCGCCACATGGCACTACGACAGGCACATCCTCTGTCGCAGGCGTCAATCACGCCAGCAGTGCCTTCTCACTGCTGGGTCCTAATGCAGTTTGTGCTTTCACACACTATATGTAATGCAATGCAGATTCACAATTCTCACAAGCAATATTCAACATCAAGCAACAATCAACAGTAATAATCCACATCTAGATCTAGGTTCTGAAAGTAAATAACAACCTAGCAAACAACATATATCTACAAGTTACAACCTAGAGCGGAACTTGTAGGGTTTTAGAGGACTTGAGATCTAGATCTAACAGAAACAAGCTAGCTAACGATATCAAAGGGAAGGCATGAACACATCCTCACCTTTCCTAATCGATTGAAAACTAAAAAGGAATTTAGGGTTTAAGGGATCTAACGACAGAAAGCAAAGAACTCAAGAAAACGGTGGCTAGGAATGGCGGAACGACGGCGGCTTTCCTCGACGGCGGCGACAGTGATCGGCGGCGGCGGCATGCTCGGTTGGGGTTCCTAGGTTCTATCTCTGAGTGCTTTGGGAGTTGTGATGGAAATCCTAAGTCTTTAGCTCTATTTATATAGAGAAGACTCTGGGAAAACCCTAATACCCTTTCCTCTTAGGCTTCTGACACATGAGCCTTTCTTTTTCCTGTTGGGCCTAGATCCAGGGCGTTACAATTCTCCCCCTCTTTAGAGGAATTCACCCTCGAATTCTTGCAACCACCCTGTGATCCCCTCGCACCCTCAAAAAGCTTAGGACACCATTTCCTCATGTTTTTTTCCTCTTCCCAGGTCTCCTCACTAATTCCATCTCTTTTCCAACACACCGAGACCATCCGGGTTTCCTTCCCCTTAACGTCCCTTGTCTGATATTCCTTTATCGAGACAGACGTGCTTTGCACCCAGAGGTTTCCACACACATCCACTAGCGGATTAGGTAGTATCAGCTCAGGCTCTCTAACTACCTTCCTTAACACAGATACATGGAACACATTATGGAAGTCAGACAACTCTTGTGGCAAGTCCAAACGATACGCCATATTGCCAACTCTCTCAATGACCCTATATGGTCCCATGTACCTTGGCTTAAGCTTTTTCAGCTTCCTAATCTCTTTCACACCCGTGAAGGTTCTCATTTTCAGGTAGACCTCATCTCCAACTGAAAACTCTAAATCTTTCCTACGCTTATCGGCATAACTCTTCTGACGGTCGTGGGCTTCCTTACGTCTGTCCTTAAGCAATTCCACTTGCGTAACCGTCTCCTTGACCATGTCTGGCTCTAGGTCACGTCGCTCACCCACCTCAGTCCAACAGAGGGGAGTGCGGCACGGTCTACCATACAGAGCCTCGTATGGAGACATACCGATACTCGAGTGATAACTGTTGTTGTAGGCAAACTCAGCTAATGGCAAGTACTCGCCCCACTTCCCCGCCCAATCAAGAACACACGCCCGGAGCATGTCCTCGAGGGTCTGAATCGTCATTTCCGATTGTCCATCCGTTTGGGGGTGATAGGCAGTACTCAGATAAACCTTAGTTCCTAATGCTTTCTGAAAAGCCTGCCAGAACATCGATGTGAACTTTGGATCACGATCTGACACTATACTGACTGGCACTCCATGCAGTCCCACTATCGAATCCAGATACTTCTGAGCTAACTGATCGGCTCCATCCGTCTTTTTAATAGCTAAGAAGTGCGCAGACTTGGTAAGGCGGTCTATGATTATCCAAATCGCGTCCTTATACCCAGTAGTCCGCGGCAGTCCGATGACAAAATCCATAGTTACCATGTCCCATTTCCATTCTGGTAGTGGTAAGGTCTGGAGTAGTCCGCTTGGAATCCGATGTTCTGCTTTCATTTGCTGACATGTCTGACACTGTGATACCCAGGTGGCGACGTCCTTCTTCATACCGTCCCAATGGTAGTACCTCTTCAAGTCCCGGTACATCTTTGTGCATCCCGGATGGATAGCAAACTGTGACTGATGAGCTTGGCGCAAGATCTCGTCCTTCAGATCCTTTACCCTCGGAACACAAACCCTATCACAGAATAGGTAAGTTCCATTGAACGCAACGCGATACCCATCTACCTTGCGGTCAATCAAACTTCTGAGTGCATGGTCGTCCTGCTGAGCCTCGCGGATCCGTTCCAATAGGTCCGCTTGACCCATGGCTTCCAAACCGTTGGCCGGCTCATCGATGGTAGTGGCGCACAGGCGCATGCTGGCTACCATCGAGACTAGCTCCTCAACTTCCTTAGCAGCTGATACATCTGCCTTTCATCTACTCAAGGTGTCCGCCACTTGATTGGCTTTCCCGGGATGGTAGACGATATCCAAATCGTAGTCTGCCAACAACTATACCCACCTGCGCTATCTCAGATTCAGGTCCCCTTGGGTAAAGATGTACTTAAGACTTTTATGGTCCGTAAACACTTGCACCTTCTCCCTGTACAAGTATGCACGCCAAATCTTAAGAGCAAATACTACTGCTGCTAACTCCAAATCGTGAGTGGGGTAATTGACCTCATGCTTGCGCAACTGACATGAGGCGTATGCGACCACCTTCTCCTCTTGCATGAGCACGCAACCGAGTCCAGTCCCTGATGCGTCTGTATACACCATGTATGGTACACCTATCCTTGGTAACACCAAAACAGGGGTATTGGTCAAACATCCCTTCAGATCTGCAAAACTCTTGGCACAAGCTTCCGTCTATTGGAACTTGACGTCTTTGCATGTTAAGGCTGTCAATGGCTTGGCCATGCTTGCAAATCCTTTCACATACTTCCTGTAGTACCCAGCCAAACACAAGAAACTACGGACCTCAGTAGCACTTGTCGGCGCAGGCCAGATGGTAAAAGAAGTGATCTTTTCAGGATCCACCGCTACACCGGCTTCAGATACTACATGGCTTAGGAATCCGATCTTCCTCTGCCAGAAGCTGCACTTACTGAACTTTGCAAACAACTGATGCTCCCTCAACTTCTGCAAAACGATCCGCAGATGCCTGTCATGCTCCTCTTTACTCATGGAGTAGACTAGTATGTCATCAATGAAGACAATCACACACTTATCCAAGTGTTCACGAAAAAGGTCATTCATCAACTTCATAAAGGCGGCGGGCGCGTTAGTCAGTCCAAATGGCATAACCAGAAACTCGTAATGACCATAACGCGTCTGAAATGCTGTCTTCCTCACATCCTCCTCTTCTATGGGTGTCTGGTGATATCCCGACGCAAGATCGATCTTCAAGAACCAAGAGTCTCCCTGCAGCTGGTCCAACAGCTCATCGATCCGCGGCAAAGGGTACTTATTCATAATAGTCACCTTATTCAAACCTCTATAATCAATACAGAGTCTGAAGCTACCGTCCTTTTTCTTCACAAATAGCACAGGTGCTCCCCATGGCGAGCCACTTGACTAGATAAACCCTTTATCCAACAAGTCTTGAAGCTGCTTCTTCAGCTCAGCCATTTCCATAGGCGCTAAACGATAAGGAGCCTTTGATACGGGCGCCGTCCCGAGCTCAACTTCAATCATAAAGGCATCACCTCGTGTGGGAGGTGGTCCTTGCAGTGGCTTGAACACGTCCGCATGTTCAGCTGCTACAGGAATCGCACTAAGATATGCCACTACTTCCTCTTCTACCATCGAAATGGTGGCCAGATACGCTTCATGCCCCTTCCCTAGAAGCTCTTCTGCTTGCAACATCGAGATGATTCTGAACCCTGACTTCAACTGAACGCCTTGGAACGTTATCCAACGATCCTCCTTGGGAATCCTGACCCTTGCCTTATGACAGTCCAAAGTCGCATGGTAACGGGTCAGCCAGTCCATTCCCAAGATGACCTCATAGTAGTTCAGCTTTATTTCTATGAGATCCCAAGGCAAATCCACACCTTCCACCTTATGGGGGCTTTAACGTGCACACCCTTGGATTGTACCAGCTCGGTTCCAGCCGTCTGGATCCCCTTGGACTTCGGAACACAGGTTTCCTTGAGCGTCCAAACCCTCACTATCTCCGGACAAACGAAGCTATGGGTAGCTCCCGAGTCGAACAGAGTGTGAGCTGCTATGCCTCCAAGGAGGACCGATCCTACATGGTTTCTACTTCTAAGGCTCTACTCTACAAACACACAACTAACACACATAACTTAAAAATTCTAAACCACAATAACTATGTACTTACCAGCGATCGGTTCCACACCTGTGTGGTCTCCTGCCATGAGCAAACGCGGTCCTGGAGCGTGTCTCTTTGGTGCTGGCGGTAGCTGTTCCTGATTGCCTCCTCCGTGTGGTACTAGCATTCTGCAGTCCCCTTGCATTATGCCCAACCCATCCACAGCGGTATCACGACTCCACTGGCGCTGCTGCTGGACACTCCCGAGCCATATGGCCCGGTTGGTTGCACCTGAAGCATGTTGTTCCGCGACACACTCCGTGGTGGTACTTCCCACTCCTGTTACACGGATGCGATGGTCCATTCCTCGGGTTCGCATTATCCCAAGTTTGCTTATGGGTTTCCGTCCCCTTAGCGGCTTTATCTTGGGCGTTCCGTGCAACCTTCTGCTCCTCTTCCATTCCAATCTCCTGAGTTGCAGCCATTTCCACGAGGTCAATCATACTGTCATACCTTCTTATGGAGCAGCAATTCTTGAGTTCAACCATCATTCCCCTAAGGAAAAGTCGGATCAACTCTTGCTCTCCTGGGTGTTGACCAGCAAATCTCCTCAATCGACTGAACTCCTCCTCGTACTCACGTACGATCTTGCTTCCCTGACGCAAGTCTTGGAATGCATTCACCATCTTTTCCATCGCCTCGAGAGGAAAGTACTTATGGGAAAATTCCATCCTTTTTCCCAGGTGAGTTCATACCGTCCCTCAGCCTTCTCCACAAGACTTTCCCACCATACCAGCGCCTCTTCCTTCAGGTACTGGATGGTCAGGTCTCTGCGGTATGCTAGCGGACACCTCGCTCCATCAAGATTCCTCTCCAACTTCTTTCTCCAGTTGTCTGCAGCAGTAGGATTGCTCTTACCCGCAAACATCTCAGTTCCCATGAGACAAACGTGATTCATAGCCTCCCAATAGGTCGGTACAGGCTCCCTGTCCTGCCCACGACCCAAAGGTGGTGGTGGGGGTAAATGTACCTCCACTCGCAGCTCATCACGGCGCGGATTGGCACCTCCATACACTCCTTCCGCATTGAGGTTTCCACGAAGAGGGTTTCCATACCTCTCGCGGTACCTCAACAGCTCCTCTCTTTCAGCACCTGCCTCTGCAGCTCGAACCTGCTCTGCAACGCGAGTTTCCTCAGCAATGCGAGCCTGCTCAGCCACACGAGTTTCCCCTCCAATACGCACTTGTTCCGCAACTTGCGCTTGCTCAGCCACACGCGCCTGCTCTTCCCAAGCCTGGGCGGCGGCACGGTCCTGTTCCGCACCTAAAGCCTGTTGCACGGCTAAAGCTTGAGCACGTGTTTCCTCTGCCTGCTCCCTTGCACGAGTCCGCCCGGTATTGCCTCCATTCACACTTCCTGTTGAAGTAGTTTGGGTTCCTTCATCACTCTCACGGCGTGCTGCAGCCCTAGTCAAACACTGTCCCTTTGGTGGCATCTATTCACAAGAATAAGTAATCAGAATTGTGTCCTCTGATTCGATTAGCCACAACTAATGCAGATACAGATACAACAGACTCTAGACGATGCAGACAACAGATGAAGACAGTAGACACAATGCAGTGTAGACAACAGATGAAGATAAACTGAAGATAACTAAAAACACTAACTTACTGAGCCTGGAGAGCAGAGTGATGTGGTGTGATGATGCTATTTAACTTTTGAAAACCCCAGCCAACTTTAAAAAAACATTTAAAAATGGTTTTACTTTGAAAACATGTCTCCCGGATCAGAACCGGTTTGACTGGTAACCTTGGCTCTGTTACCAAACTTGTAACACCGCCTCTCCCCATATGAGATGACATGTTAAACACTCAACTTTCCAACCAAGTTACCACAGCATTAACTCCAAATCAATACTCATTTTATAGATATAAATCCAAATAGTCTGGCAAATAACCAACTTAAATTCGAAATAAACTATAACCAAGTCTCAAAACCAACTGAAAACCATTTGAAATAGAACTAGAGAACCAGCTTGCCACCACCACACGCCAATCACTCCTGCTGCTCCTGCTCACCTGCGCAAGGAGGAAAAGGGAAAGGAGGGGATGAGTAATTTAGATTATCCAGGAGAATGCATACATGTGGTCTACCACATATAACACTACCCAAACCTGTCGCTGGCTAGAGCCAAACGAACAAGCCCAGTTTAACGATTCCTCTAACAATCAACAAACGAATATGCAATGAACAAAGCGAGCATACTGAATGCCTCTCGTTACAGTATCCCACGAATTAATCTCCACAAGTTTCGTATGTCTTACACCCTTGCTAGGGGACGCATCTCCGCAAGAGTCTAAGGCACTGCACAACTGGTCCGTCGACCTGAGCGCCACATGGCACTACAACAGGCACATCCTTTGTCGCAGGCGTCAATCACGCCAGTAGTGCCTTCGAAGGGAAGGCATGAACACATCCTCACCTTTGCCTAATCGATTGAAAGCTAAAAAGGAATGTAGGGTTTAAGGGATCTAACGACGGAAAGCAAAGGATTCAAGAAAACGGCAGCTAGGAATGGCGGAACGACGACAGCTTCCCTCGGCGTCGGCAGCGACGGTGATCGGTGGTGACGGCTTGCTCGGTTATGATTTCTAGGTTCTATCTCTAATGCTTTGGGAGTTGTGATGGAAATCCTAAGTCTCTAGCTCTATTTATATAGGGAAGACTCTGAGAAAACCCTAATACCCTTTCCTCTTGGGCTTCTAACACATACGCTTTTCCTTTTCCTGTTGGGCCTAGATCCAGGGCGTTACAGTGCTGGTCAGAATAAAACGCAAGAGAGGAAAGTTTGATCTTTTGATACCTCCCTAGAGAAAAACTAGATGGTGAATCTGAGAATAAAGCCCGCCGTGGTGGAGGGAAGAAGTCAAGAGTGGGCTGCACATCGGTGTCGTCGTCAGAGGAAGATTGTTGCCGTCGTCGGCTACCTCTAACTCTCGGATTGCTACAACGCCATACCAAGATGGGAAGAATGACGATAACGGGAACACAAAGTCCCGATGTCCTTTCACCGCTGAGGAGTAGGACGGAAAGCTTCGAATGGCCAAAGCTTAGAGAGGTGATGGAACGATGGGAATGAATGGAGGTGAAGAAAACTCAACGGAGTCACGGAGCTACACCTTTTTCCGACTAGATCGAACAGAAAGGGAAAGAAACAAAGAGTTTCCGACGATAGCAAAAGACTCTCGGTCGGCAGAGCAGCGAGAGAAACCGGCGACTGAGGAGAGTATGATAGAGACACTAGAGGCAGACGGATCTTTCGTAGAAAAGGGACCAGCAATAAAAAACGGAAGGCAGAGGATCCGGAGGTACCGGTGGATCTGGAGCCTCTGACGGTTGGAGTAGGACCGGTGGCGCCGAAGAAAACTCTTTCCAGAGATTACCAAGAGGAGTGATCAAGAGTAGATATGAAATCTCAGTCTTCGATACACAGAGAGAAATCATAAAGATTGATGGAGGAGAGGCAGCAGCAGAGGGGCGAAGGCGGAGTTGCAGCATGCGGAAATGCCGAGTCAAAAGGCTGGAGATGCTAGCAGAGATAAAGGGCGAGGCTTAGACGGAGAGGCTGACGGCAGAGGAGCGGTGGCTTAGGGCTGAAGAGACGAAGAAAAACTTGATCTCCGGCTTCATCGGGCTTCGTGCATGGGAGCAGCTAGGACGAACTCATATTCTGTTTTACTGTTTGCATAATACTACCTATGAATATGTTACACAACAAATTAACTCATACTTTTATATATCACTTGTTAAGTCCGTCAGCTCTTTTCATTGTGTTCTTAATTAGGTTTAAGGTGCAGTGAATGAAACTTACAATGGATCGGCTTTGTGGGATGTCTACTGTAAGAGATATCCAGGTATTCGAGATAAGAATCTACATGTATGAGATAAGGACAGAAAATTTGAAGATTGGAAAACAATTCTCAAACGGAAATCTATTAAGAATAAAAAAAATTTTGATAACGGGACGAGTTTGAAAATTTCTCTTACCCAAAATCAAAAGATTTACCATTGCAGATTTAATTATTGTCTTCCTTATTGTCATTCTTAACAACATCAGCAAAGTTATTTTAAAAAATACTTGTTTTGAATTGATAAAAGTTATTCAAGTTACAAATTTTGTAATAATGAACATATTTAAAAAAAAACGAAAATTGAACATTTTTTGAATTTTCAAAAATTTGAGTCTTCCTGATTTTTTTTTGAACTTTCTAAAATTGTGGAAAATTTCTGAATTTTTAAGATTTATTTTTTACCAACGTATTATCTATATGTATGAAAATGCACGATTGATTGAGTTGAGGCTGAAATAAGCTATTTTGCATCATTATAGCATCTTCGTTTATCTAAGTCAGCTGACGTTAATAGTCAACTAACAACATTATGGTCAATATTAATATACGTATTTAATGATGAGTTTGGGTAATAAAATTTAGATTTTATGCAGATTTGGATTGAGAAATGCAAGGTACCTCCATACTATTAATTCAGGTTTACTTCAATATTTGAATACAATTCAAGTGTTATATTACAATTTATGCTATTATATTTTAAGCTTTTTTCTAAATTTTTATTAAGGGTGTTTTAATCAAAGATTTTTAGGTTTATTAGATCACTGGGTTTCTAGGTTTATCTGGGTTGATCCGGATCAATCACAGATTAAATAATTAATAAAATTTTATAATATATATATATATATTATAATTTTAAAAATAAGAAAATATATTTAAACAAATTTAAATATAAAAACATAACATAAACTATTCAAGTTATTAAATATAAAAATATAACATAAATTATTCAAAATACAACACAAGCACCTGAAAAGAACATTCAATATTGCAAAAAAATCACAAAGTAACAAAACCTTATAATTTAATTAGAGATTATTTATATTAAAGAGGTTTTTTATAAAAAAATAAAATAAAATTATCGGTTTAACCAGGGAATGGATCGTTGGGTCGCAAGTTACTCGCGGATTTTTCTGAATTTTGCCGAACTAATAAATTTTAGATTTTAAGAATGAGTCAAACCGATCCGAATGAGTGATCGGGTTCCGGTTTAAACGGGCGAACCAATTGGTCTAGATCGGGTTTCAAAACATTGGCTCTAACCATTATATATACACCTCAAAATATATTAGGTTAATTAAAACTATATATACATACCAAAATTTATAAGATTAATTAAACTATATTTAACCAATAAAAGTTAACTAAAACCAGTCCATATATCTCTATAATGTTATTTGACAAGTATATTTTTGAAACAATCTAAAAAAACAATGTAATTACGATTATTGCCACTACAATTATAACTATATTGTGTTTGGAAACAAATATATTTAGGAACAAAAGAGGCGATTTAACTGAGTTAACTTATCTAACATAATTCGGACTATGTCCAAACAGAAAAATCCGACCCATAAACTCATTTTAAAAAACGCGGATCCTGAAATTCATTTAAATCAAACCGGTCTTGAATTAGAAAATTTCATTGGCCTCGGTTTGCAGCTTTTTTTATTCACCTATTTCAGAAACGGAAAATCCAATATCAATAAGAACAGATATAACAGAGAATATCATAAGTAAGCGAATATCAAAGTATCTTATTATTCATCGTCGCAAATTGGAAATCTTTGACGAAAATCTTGGACTAATTGCTTACGCATAACAAACATGTCAATATTTAACGAGCTAATCAAGAATCTTGACTAATAAGATTATGAATACCATTAAAGATTTTAAACAGTTATCAAATAATTAGAGATCTTTGAATAAAATCATTGACCCTCAATCTTTTTAAATCTACCATAATCTTTTTGAAACACTATAAAAAACATACGACTGTGTGCTGCTTGAGTTTTGATAACCTCCTGTTGTATTGCATCACTCCCTTTTGACATTGCATAATAATAACCGTTATCAAATCTTGGATTCGACCTGCGAACTGTCCTGACTTAGCGCTTTTAGTCTTCTGAAACCTAGATCAAACAATAAATTCGCTTGCTTACTTTTATTTTATCATTCGCAATACACATTACATTCAGCTTAGCATAATCTGAACCTACATTCGATAGAGTAGTTTGCATTACTCTTTTGGGATTCGATACCCCTTGTACTACAACTGCTTATGCTGTGCACTTGCAGTAGTTTTATTTGGGTAAAACCTGAGACCTATCAAGTTTTTGGCGCCGTTGCCGGGGAGTAATAGCTGCCTATCGATTTTTAGTGTTAGGATTTTGTCTAAGTTTTAATTTGTTTACTAACCTTCAGTTTCTTTTCTTTGTGCTGGTTTCAGGTGTATGCCTAATCGCTTTACCAGAAGCAACAAAGAGAAGGAGCTTATGACTTTGAGCATCGACGAACTCGCTAGATTGGAGAGAACTAACAGGAAAGCTGAGAAGCAATCTACAATGATCGCTCCACTTATCTTGGTTGAAGATGCAGAAGGTCACTTGGTTGAGAGAGAGGGAAACAGGAGAAACGAAGAGGGGCAGAGGATTGATCAAGATGGGAATGTCATTGTTGAACAGCAGGTTCAAGAAGTTGTAGAAGACGCCGAAGTCCCTGTTGCTGCCAATAACGCTGCTGGGCGTTTTGTTCAGAGGACTCTAGATGATTACAGCAGACCTGATCAGTTCTATGTCAACAGAGCTACAATCTGCCGTCCTGCCTTCCAGAGAAACGATTTTGAGGTTAAACCTGTCTACTATCACCTGGTTGGCCATCATCCATTCCATGGCTTACCTCATGAGCATCCCATGGATCACGTTGAAAGGTTTGAGGATTTGGCTTCAAGTGTCAAAGCTAATGGTGTTAGCAATGACTTTTTGTTCTGCAAGCTTTTCCCTTACTCTCTTGAAGGAGAGGCTGCATATTGGCTGAAGCAACTGGAACCTGCTTCACTGACCACTTGGAAAGAAACTAAGAATGCTTTTCTGAACAACTTCTATGATAAGATCAGAAGACATGAGGACGAAAATTGCATCCTTTACGCAAGGTCCTACTGAAGCTTTTAAGGCTTCTTGGATAAGGTTCAAGTCTTATCAAAGGGAATGTCCTCATCATGGCTTCAGTCAGGTGCAACTACTTGGAATCTTCTTTAGAGACATCGACTGGAAGTATCAGATGGCGCTGGATGCAGCTAGTGCTGGAAAATTCAACACCAACAGACCAGAAGAAGCAATCGGGTTGATTGAGAACTTGGTCTGCAGCAACAACACTAAGAACGCAGACTTTAGAGGATGAAACAAGCTGGTGTGGATGATGGAAATCAGATTGGTGAAGTTAAGGCTAAGCTGGACAGTATGCACAGACTCTTGGTGGGAAAGAAGTCAGTTCATTTTGCTGCAGAAGTTGAGACTTTCGAAGGTTCAGAGGAAGTTGATCAAGAAGATGTGAATTTCATAAATTCTGGCGGTTCTCAGGGTCAAAGGTATGGAAATCAGCAGTGGAACAGAGGCTACAACAACAACAATCAGAAGAATTCCTTTACAGGAGGTCAGAGCACGCCTGGTTACACACCTAAGCCTCCATTCCAGAAGATAGAGTACCAGAAACCATTCAAGAGCAGTGGAAATTTCAGCAGAAACTATGGTTCTTCTTCCTACCAACCTGCCCCTCCACAAGGGAACAGGATGGAAGCAATGCTGGAACAGATCCTAGAAGGACAACAGAAGCTGACAGTGGACTTCAATGGCAAGATAGATTTGCTCTATCAGGACCTGAATGGGAAAATTGAGAGTCTGAACTCTCATAGAAGAAGCTTGATGTTCAAGTTGCCCAAACTGCAGGAGCTGTTCAGGGGTAAGAAAGATTTCTTCCAGGAAGACTGATGCTAATCCCAAACACCATATGAATGCCATCACATTGCGGAGTGGTAAGAACCTGCAACCAGTATTGCAGAAGGATTTAAGCTCAAAGGATTTCGTGGGACTAGAAGAGTATGAAGATGAAGAAATCTCTGCTGAAGAACCACGGGTGACGCTCGTCACCAATCCTGGGTGTCGCTCGTCACCCATTGAGCACAACCCCGATGATTTTCCTTCACAAGTTGGTGACGACTGTCACCAGGTGGGTAACGCTCGTCACCCAAATCGAGCAAACGACCACGACTTGCCCAAAGCGATTGACGCTTGTCACCCATCTGGTGACGCTAGTCACTCATTGCAACATACTGCAGTTTCGTTTAAGACTTCAGATAATGCTAAGGAGACAGTGTATAAGCCCAAGATACCCTATCCTAAGCATCCTAAAAAGTCTAAGCAGGAGTTTGAAGATGCTAAATGCAGGGCTATCAGGGACAAGTTGGTTATTGAGCCCCTTGATTGATGCTGTGACGATTACTCCTATTATAAAGAGGTATGTGAAGAGAATGGTGACCAATAACTTGAGTTTAGAGGCTGGAGTCATGATTATCAATGAGCAGGCCAGTGCAGTGATTCAGAACAGAGTGCCAGAGAAGCTTTCAGACCCTGGGAATTTTGTTTTAGACTGCACAATCTTTTCTGACAGGTTTGAGAGGTCATTATGTGATCTTGGTTCTAGTGTGAACCTTATGCCTCATTCTGTTGCCAAGAGCCTGGGGATGACCAATTTTAATGCTACAAGGATATCTCTTGTACTAGCTGATAGATCAGTTAGAGTTCCTGAAGGTGTGATAGAAGATGTTCCTATCAAAGTAGGAGATTGCATGATTCCTACTGATTTTGTGATTCTGGAATATGGAGAAGAACCCAAAGACCCCTTGATTCTTGGCAGACCCTTCTAGGCTACTGCAGGAGCTATCATTGACGTCAGGAAGGGTAGAATAAACCTGAATGTTGGTGATTTAGTGATGAAATTCGAAATGGATAAGCTGATGAAGAGGCTAACCATAGATGGACAGACTTTTTATGTGGATGTTCTCACAGACATTGCTGATTAGATCTTCCATTAGATAAGTTCAGAGGACCCCTTAGAGAGGGCGTTGACTGATAACATGTTTTCGCAATGCAATGATTATCAAAGCTTTAATGCAACAGTGAGATGTAGTATAGCATGCAAGAGAGGTATCAATCCACACCTAGGGGTAGCAAGTTAACTAAGAATGTAAGAGAATGAGCAAATCTAAGCAAAATGGTAAAATGATTGGTAAAATCCCTATAAATTAAATGCAAAGACCAAATGCAAAGCAAAACAATTTTAAAATCCCTGGAAGAGAGTTAGCTACCACGAGGAACAAGCAAAAGATTTAAAATGCAAGGCTACTAAAAACTAAAAATCGACCAGTGAATCGACCACTGGATTGACCACTAGATTGAGCAGAATGGATTGATCTACAAGCAACTTAAACAGAAATGACTTTTAATGAACATGATGCAACGGAATGGCAAGCAAATGATTATTAAAACACTAAGAAAGAGGGTCTAGGGTTGAGGGTCATATTCATAGGTTTCAAATATTAAAGCTTGGTTTGAAAACATTTAGATCTACTCCTTTAGGAGGTTTCTCTAAGACTTGAAAATAAAACAAGAACCATCCATGGCGTGTGGTATGATTCACTCCCTCAATCTCTTCTCCAAACCCATGGCGTGTGGTGGAAAAAGAGATCGAAGGGCAAGGAACACAGATTTCAAACAATGACCTAACTAATCCCCTTTTCAACCATGGCGTGTGGGAAAAGAAAGACTAGCCTCTAGGATCTGATTTTCCAGGACATCTGAATCCTGTCAAGGTAAGACATCCCTTGGATCATAGAGATCTTTGCATGAGGCTCCCTAAGCCTTAAGTACTCAAGATCCTAGAAGAGAAGGTAATGAAGAACAAGAAAACTCAAAACTTTAACCTTTTTCAACCCCTTTTGAATCGCCTCAACCCATCAACCTAAATGAAACTACTCGCTACACATAAAGAAAACCGAACAGAATGCAAAAGATGATCTACTGAACATGATTAACGATTAATTAAAAGCAAGAGGTTCAATATTCAAAGTGTAAAAGCAAGAAAAAGCTTGGAGTTCTCCAATGGCGGAAAATCGCCTAAGCAAGAGAAAGAAGAACGAAAAAAGATAAAGTGAAAACGTGTGTGTGAAAGCAGGATCGCCGCCTTAACAAAATGGGCAAACAGCTCGATGGTCCCCCCTTTGCTAGAAGCCAAAAACGGTTAAAGTAGTCTGTGATCGAGCAGGAGGCTCGATCTGGCTCTCGATCTTCGTCTTGGATCGGATGGCTTTGGTCGATCTCTAAGTCGATCTTGTGCTGATCGGGTTGGAAGCTCGATCTGGTACTCGATCTTCATGGCGTCATTTTCCGTACTTCAGATCGATCTCCTCACTCGATCTTGGTCTCGATCCGTTTCCTTGCATCGACTTGGTCACTCGATCTTCTGGTCGATCTTGTCTAGATCGACCTGCCTTGCTCGATCCGCTACTCGATCTCAGGTCCCTTTGCTGAACGTCTAGGTCTTCCAAGTGTCCATGGGCTCCTCATGAGCCTTAGCACGTCCACAATCCTCCAAGGCTCCAAAGTATCAGAAAACACCCTGAATGTGATGCATAATGCAAGAAATATGCAAGTGCTAATGCAAAAGTGCTCTAGGACCTAAAGTGATGCAAACTAGCCTAATGTGCAAGGTAAATACATGAGAAACTATCATATATGCATGCAAAACACACGAAATATGCAGCAATATCAACTCCCCCAAACTTGCCTTTTGCTTACCCTCAAGCAAACAAAATTCAAGAAGGAAGAGAGGTTTTAAAAATGGGGGTTTAAACTTTTTGCAAAGGTGCTTTTCAAACGAATCACTTCAATGGTCCTAGTTCTTAATTCTAAAATGCAATGCATACACTCATACTCCAAAGAACTCAGCCATACTCATCACACAATGAATTTTAAATCATGACTCTCTTATTCCAAACAATCAAAGAATCTTATCCTTTAACATTCATTAATGATCAAACCGTGAATCAAACTTATGCACTTTAAAGCAGAACACATTTGGCTAAGGACAAAGGCTATGAGCATAGAATGATCTCATTTAAATTGGTTTAAATATGCAGCGGTTTCTCTCAAGAAGGGTATGAACTTTATGCATAATGCTAAAGGTAAAGGCAATTGATGCATACATAACTAGACTCTCATCTACCCATGTACACTAACAATGATCCTAAAACCCCTTTCATTTCTTTTCTTTTTAGCTCACTCACCCTCCTAGATACTACCCTTATCACCAAAGCAATTCGCTTAGCAAAAACTCAAGTTAAAACAGAAAACATCCTTACTTTGTAGGCTAGTGGAAAGGCTGAAAACATTTTTAGCTCTTTACCTTTCTTATTGATAGCTCTCTACTTATTCTTTTTCTTTTCTTTTTATTTGGCACTTAGGCTCTTTTCTTTCTTTTTCTTTTTCTTTTATTTGAGAGCTATCTTCTGAAATACACTTAGAGCTTTTTATTTTGAAAACATTGCCTTCCATTTAAAACCTTTTCAAACACTTCAAACACCAAACTCTTTTGAAACCCCAAACAAATAAGCAAAATAAACAACCCCAATGAACCCCGAACCTAATCTTAAGCCTAAAACTAGCTTCAAAATGCAAAGCTAGCAATCAAATGAGAGCCTAATCATGTCGCTTAGACCTAACACTTTATGCTAAGTTCAAACCGAAAAGAGGCCTCACAAAGATATCACATAAGAACATTTGGCTTAAAAGAAAGGCAAGGGTTATGGTCAGAGTTCTACTTAGGATCACAAAAGAGTGGTGAAAGGAGGAAGAGAGCCTAAATATGTATATGATCCATGTGCTCATTTTCAAATGCATAAGCATGATAATTAAAGATCAGATTAAGGTTTTCACTTATTAGGACAAGATTCAGTTCATGAATGTTCAAGTCAAGCCACGAAAATCAAAACACATGATCCAAGTATGGTTAAAGCTTACTTTCTATGAGTGTACAATGCATCAAAGAACTACTAACTAGGGCCTTGAAACAATTCATGAGCTTAAAACACCTTTTAAAGAAAACTTTAACCCCTTATGCAAATGTACACAACCTAGATGCTTAAAAATTCTAGACTCAATCCTATAATGTTTAACAAAGTGAATGCAACTACAAGAATGTTTTTGAAAATTTTAAAAACTTTTACCAATTATTTTTGTTCTTTTCTATGCCTTAGATGCAATGTCAAATAACACACACACTTCCCCAAACTTGAATGACACCGTCTCGGTGACCAACAAATTCAAAAGAGTTCAAGAACACAAAGCAAAAACAAAGAAAAGATGTGCCGTTTGTACAAGGGAAGGTTGTTGGTACCTCGGATCTATCCTCGGCTGGAACTTGAGGATGTTACAGACGAGCTAGATGCTATGGCTTTTCCTTTGGACGTTGGCTCTTGGAGGGAAAGACACGCTGGCTGGATGTTGCTTCCTTGAGTCTCATGGATGAAAACTCCACCGGTTGAAAGCCTCGTCTTCTCGGGCTGTTGAACCTCCTCACTTGCAGCCTGCTTTGGCGAAGACCCTTGAAGCGCCTTGACTTTCTTGGCAAGCTTCTTGATGGCCTTACTTTGCCATTTGTTGATCTTCCTTTGCATCTCCACAACAGAAGTAAAGAACTTTTCTGTCTTAGTCTGCGGCTCAAAGTCAATCATAGGGAGTACAAAGGCTTCGGGGATCTCATCATCCATGGCAGGAGACTCTGATCTTGGGCGAGTAGCTTGTTGAATGGCGGCTGTGGCTCCTAGAGGAGCAAAACACTCCTTTACGCTTGGGAAAAAGTCGATGTTCCCAATTCCCAACAGCTCGGTCTCGTCCTTGTTTGGCAAGATACACACCCTCTTCTCATTCTCCTCATCAATGAACAAATACGTGAAGAAGCCTTCAGCTGGCGTGCGTCCTAAGCTGTCCGTGTTCCTTAGGTATATCTCATCCATGAAAGCTCTCTCCGGAACAGGAGTGAAGTCTTGAAGCGGTACACCAGCTTGCACAAACAAGGGCGTGAGGAAGCCTCCAATAAGCGACGAGCTTGCCTTGCATCTCAAGGCATACACCTTGTATTTCACCAATGAAGCAGCCAGGATACATCTGTAATTCACGCCGTCTCCTTGTTGGTCTTCCAACGGCTCATCATTCTCATCGGGGTCACACACGAGATGCTTAACGCCTTGGAACAAGAAGCAAAGCTCTGTCTTGGTGACTGTACGGGCTACTGACCGTCCACTGAAGGTATTGGCAATTAGCTTGAGCGTGTACCTCAGCACCGGACTCCTCACTCTCTTTATCTTCGCAGTATTCGCCTTGTAGTCGTTGTTGCTGATGAGGTCCCACAGATCGTTTGCTTGATAGAAAGAGGGGAACTCAACCTTGGTGGCAGCAGCATCGAGGCCATAAGCTTGAAAAAGCTCCAGGTTTGAGAGACGAATGCTTTATCTTGAAGGAGATGTGTCCTTGAGAGGGAGTAGGGATGCTCGGGTTTTCGTATGCAAAGTTCAAAGTGGCAAGGAAGTCGATTTTCACTTCGGGAAAGGTTGGGCAATACATCCGTGACAAACACCTGAGCCCTATGTTCTTGAGGAGTTGATCAAAATCTACCAAATCCCCATCTTAGCCAGCAAACCTCTATCCGCGAACTTTGTTGGTTCGAACCGGAGCCTCTCTAGCCTCTTCTTGGCTTGATTTTCCTCTTTAGACCATCTGACCCTCTCCTGAACCACCACTTCTTGACCTTCTCCTTCTTGTGCTGTCTCCTCTCGTGTTCTCTTGGGGGCCATAGTACCTGAAACAAGATTCTCGAGCAAGAGATTGAGCAAAGGCGGCGAAAATTGAGAGAAGGAGTAAGCAAGAAAGAAAAAGTTTTAACTAATGCCCTAGATTTTTGGGGAATTTATAAAAATTCTAGCAAAATAATAGAGGAAGGAATTTAGAGATAGAATAAAATCTAAAATTTTTTCTAATATCTAGCTAGTTTTAAAAATTCGCTAAACTTCTAACATCTATTATTCAAACAATGCAAAGAAAAGAAAATTTTCTAAAAGATTTAAAACTAAAACCCGAAAATACCTTTGCACGGTTTTGAAAGAAGATGTTGTTGACCCTTAGGAAGAAAAGTCACACTCTCTCTTTGCTTTAAAACTCTCGAAACACAAGTAATGAGAGAGTGTGCGTTTGAAAATATAAAGGCCAACAAAGTTTTAAAACCATGGGCAAGATTTAGTGGTTTCTGACAAAAAGCTTGATTAAGGCACATCTTTCATGGTAAAAGATTCGTGCCTTGACCAAGATTTGAATTTAAAAACAGGAGGGAAAGAAGAAAAGAGGGAAAAGAAATTGTTACCTCGGCACCAGATCGAGTCCATTTGGTCGATCTAGGACTCGATCTCATGCCCATAATGGCTAGGATCGAGAGGTTTGATCGATTTATGACTCGATTAGAATTGAATCGAGTTTTGGATCGAGTGCACCTCTCGTTCCTTGATTTTTGGCATGTTGGCTAAGTCCTCTTGATCGAGCCACGTCATCGATTCGGGGGTCGATTTAAGCTTAGATCGAGTGACAGATCGACTAGACTACTCGTTCTATTTTCGAGGATCGAGTGACTCGGTCGATCTACACCTCGTTCGCTTTTCAAGCTGAACGCATTGGCGGGTTGTCCTCTCATGATCCACCGTTCCACTCAATTTTCCATTCGAGCTCGTCTAGATCGACTAACTCCTCTCGATTCACTAGCTCGATCTAGCAAAGATCGAGCCAGGATGAGTCGATCTAGCACTCGATCTCTAGCCTATATTCGCCTCTCCTTACTCGTTTTGGATCCAAGATCATGGCCTGCAATTCCTTATACCTTCTCCTACACACTCAGAAGATAAAAACATGAAACTGAAAGAGAAAGAAAGCAGAAATATATACAAGATAACCATGAGAATGCCTCCCAAGTGCGCTTTCTTTAACGTCTTTAGCAAGACTTTACTTGGTTAAAGTGGATGGTGAGTCTTGGAGAAGCATTGTAGTGCTCTCCTTGTTGAATGCACTAGCCATGTATGGCTTTACTTTGTGTCCGTTGACTGTGAATGCATTCCCACTCTTGCCAACCAAAGTAACCGCTCCATAGGGCAATACCTCCTTGATCTCAAACGGTCCGCACCACCTTGATTTGAGCTTTCCTGGAAAGAGCTTCAACCTCGAGTTGTAGAGCAATACCAAACTGCCTTCCTTAAGCTCTTTATGAACCAGCTTCTTGTCATGAGCCGCCTTAGTACGCTCCTTGTAGATCCTAGCCTTAGCTCATTAAGCTCATGTAGCTGAATCAAGCGCTTCTCCTGAGCTGTCTTGAGATCAAAGTTCAGCCGCTTCACCGCCCACAATGCTCTATGTTCCAGCTCAACGGGGAGGTGACATCCCTTGCCGTAGAGAAGAGTGAAAGGGGTTGTTCCTATGGGCATTTTGAAAGCGGTCCGGTAAGCCCACAAAGCGTCGTCTAGCTTAGCCACCCAATCCTTCCTAGTAGTACCAACTGTCCACTCGAGTATAGCTTTGATCTGCCGGTTAGAGACCTCTACTTGCCCACTCGTTTGAGGGTGGTAAGGTGTAGCTACCTTGTGCTTCACGCCATACTTCCTTAGGAGGTTTTCAAACATTTTGTTGATGAAATGGCTGCCACCGTCGCTGATTACAACCTTATGGACTCCAAACCGCAGGAATATGATGGTCTTGAAGAGCTTTATCACCACCTTTGCATCGTTTGTTGGGGAAGCTATAGCCTCAGCCCACTTAGACACATAGTCTACAGCCAGCAAAATGAAATTGTTGCCGTAAGAAGAAGGAAACGACCCCATGAAGTCTATCCCCCATGCGTCAAAGACATCAACCTCAAAGATAGGAACCTGAGGCATCTCGTTTCTCTTGGTGATGCTCCCTGCCCGTTGACAAGCCTCACAACTCTTCATAAACTCGTGAGCGTCCTTGAAGATAGATGGCCACCAGAAACCCGCTTGTAGCACCTTTGTAGCTGTTTTGAAGGAAGCGAAATGACCACCGTATGAAGATCCATGGCAGTGAAGTAGAATGTCTTGAGCTTCATCCCGCAAGACACATCTTCTGTACAAGCTATCAACCCCTCTCTTGTATAAATAGGGCTCGTCCCAAAAGTAGTAGGCAACATCTCTCTGATAAACACTTTGTTTGCAAGGGTGAGAATGCAATGAGGTTACCAAACTCAAATGCAAGACAGGTTGTAGTACAGCATGCAAGAGAGAGTCAATCCACACCTAGGATGATAGAAAATGCAAAGAGAATGCAAGGACTATGCAAATCTAAGCGAAACAAGATGAGTTTTGAGAAAATCCCTAAAAACTAGATGCAGCAACTAAATAGAATGAAAACTATTTTAAAATTACCAGGAATGATCAAACTACCATGAGGAACAAACAGAATAATTAAAGGACAAAGCTTCAAATTACTAAAATTCGACTAGTGGATCGACCATGAGATCGACCACTAGATCGAGCAATAACCATCGATCTCGTCTAAAAATGCAAGAACAGTAAAACTAACGACCAGGATGCTATCAAAGATCAAGCGAATGACGAGAGAAGATGTAAATATGCTAAAAGAGAGGGCCTAGGGTTGAGATTCACGGTCAGGGGTTTCAAAGGTTTGACCTTGGGTTGAAAACTTTAAATCGACTCACTTTGTGAGGATCTCTAAGCCTTGAAAACTAAGCAAGATCTATCCGTGGCTTTCGGTATAGATCACTCCTTCATCCTCTCCTCCAAACCCATGGCTTTTGGTGGAAAGAGAGGTCGAAGGGCAAGGAAAACGGATTTCAACGAGTGGCTTAACTAGTCCCCCAAACTTCCATGGCTTTTGGGAAGGGGTAACTAGTCTCTAGGGTCTGATCTTCAGAGGTCCCTGAATCCTGTCAAGGTAAGGAACCTCTCGGATCATGAAGCTCTTGGCGTGAGAGTCTTCAAGCTTTGAGAACTTAACACCCTAGAAGAGATAGCCATTAAAACACTTAGAAAACCCCAAGATCGAAACCCTTTAGACCCCTTAATCCTCTCAACCCCGAACCCAAATGAACTACTCACTACACATAAAGTAAATCAAGCAAAGCATGGAAAAGGAAACGATGAACATGAAAAGAAAACTAGATTAAGCTGAAAACGATTCGATTACAAAGCTAAAAAAAAACTCTAAGTTCGACAATGGTGTTCTTCTTCAAAACCAGAGAGAAAAAAACATAAAAAAGATAAGGATGAAAAATTGTGTGGGAAAAGGATGTCGCCGCCTTCCCAAAATGGCCAAAACAAGCTGATGGTCCCCCCCTTGCTAGCGGCCAAAAGTGGTTGAAAGGACAGAGATCGACTCCGGGATCGAGCGGTTCTCTTGATCATCTCCGAACATCGTGTCTTCAGCTCGACCTGGGTCTCGATCATCTTTGGCGGATCGAGCATTGCATCCGATCTAGGTATCGATCTTCGGTTGGATCGAGTGGTGTACTCGGTCTGGCTCTCGCTCTGCATGGCGTCATTTACGTCCGTACCGTTTGATCGACTGCTTCACTCGATCCTCGTCTCGATCATTCTCCTTGGATCGCCCGGTCTTCTCGATCTTCTGGTCGATCACATCCTAGATCGACCTGCCATGCTCGATCTGTTCCTCGATCTCTGATCCTTAGTAAATATCTGAGCTTCCACGAGCCGCTGCAACAGCTTCAGCACGTCCACGAACCTCCACGACTCCAAAGCAGCCAGAAACAACCTGAATTTGATGCAAAATGCAAGGAAAATGCGTATGCTGGTGCAAGAATGCTCTAGGACTCTAAGTGATGCAATCTAACCTAAAACGTGATGTAAATGCATGAAAAGCTAACTAATGAGTATGCAAAATGTATGTAATATGCAGTAACATCAACTCCCCCAAACTTACTTCTTGCTTGCCCTCAAGCAACAGAAAATAAGTAAGGAAGAGAGGTTTTAAGAAAAACGAATGGGGGTTTAAACTTCTTGCAAAGGTGCCTTTCAAATGAATCAGTCTCAATGTCCTAGTTAATAGTTCTAAAATGCTATGCTCACACTCATACTCCAAAGAACTTAGCCATACTCATCACACAAAGAAATTCAGATCATGACTCTCCTATTCCTAACAATCAAAGAAACTCATCCTTTAACATTCATTAACATTCGAACCATGAATCAAACTTATGCACTTTAAAGCAAAACACATTTGGCTAAGGGTGAAGGTTCTGAGCATTGAATGATCTCATTTGAAAAGTGTTTACAATTAAAACAAGGGTTTCTCTCAAAAATGGTTGAACTTATGCATAATGCTAAAGGTAAAGACAACTAATGCATACATGATCAGATTCTCATCTACCCATGTAAACTAATCAATGATCCTAAACCCCTCTCATTTATCAACTTTTATCCTCACTCACCACTTAGAATCTACCCTTTTTCTTCTCAAAACTTAGCAATCCCCAATTCGAAACAAAAACATTTTTAATCTCTTTAGGCTAGTGAAAAAGTTTTGAAAATAATTTTGCTCTTCAAATATTTCTTATTGGTAGCTCTCCTATTTATTTTTTTCCTTTTCTCTTTTTTTTTTATTTTTATTTGGCACTTAGGCTCTTTTTTTTTTATCTTTTCTTTTTTCTTTTTAATTGGGAGAGCTACCTCCTGAAATTTATTAGAGCATATACATAGTTTTTAAACACAACCTTTCACATAAAACCCATATCTTTCTTTCAATTAATCACCAAACTCTTTGAAACCGAGAACAAATAGAAATAA
This sequence comes from Thlaspi arvense, assembly GCA_911865555.2. Taxonomy (NCBI): domain Eukaryota; kingdom Viridiplantae; phylum Streptophyta; class Magnoliopsida; order Brassicales; family Brassicaceae; genus Thlaspi; species Thlaspi arvense. The sequence goes on from OU466860.2 coordinate 28,874,575, forward strand.
AAACAACCCCAATGATCCCCCAAACTTATCCTAAGCCTATACTTAGCTTCAAAATGCAAAGCTAACAATCATATGAGAACCAAATCATGTCGCCTAAACCTAACACTTTATGCTAAGTTCAAAACCGAAAAGAAAGCCTCACAATGATGTCACAGAAGAAATATATTTGGCTTCAAAGAAGGCTAAGGGTCATAGGTGGGAGTTCTACTTAGGCTCACAAAGAGTGGTGAAAAGGAAGAAGAGAGCCTAAATATTTTAAAATCCATATGTTCATTTTCAAATGCATAAGGATGATAATTAAAATTTCAAATTAAGGTTCTCACTTATTAAGACAAGTTTCAAATCATGAGAGCTCAAATCAAGTCACGAAAATCCTAGCAAGTGATCCAAGCATGGTAAGAACTTACTTTCAATGCATAGACAAAGCATTAGAGAACTACTAACTAGGGCATTGAAACAATTCATAAGTAAAAACACCTTTTTCAGAAACTCTAACCCATTATGCAAATGCAAACAACCTAGATGCTAAGAGAAATTCTAGACTCAATCCTAACATGTTTTGACAAGATGAATGCAACTACATGAATCTTTGAATTTTTCTTTTTAAATTTTTACCAATTTTTCATGAACTAAAGACTCAAGGATGCTAAAGGAAAATAAGATCACAAAACACATGTCAAACCACACATGTACTCCCCCAAACTTGCTTGACACCGTCCCGGTGGCAAACACATTCGAAGGAGCACCAAAACACAAAGCAAAAAGAAGCAAATATGAGCGGTTATGTACAATGGAAGAAGGTTGTTACCTCTGGTCTAGTCTCGGCTGGAACTTGAGGATGTTCCAGAGGAGCTAGAGATTGTTGCTTTGCCCTTGTCAGCTGGTTCTTGGAGAGAATGGCGCGTCGGCTGAATGGTGCTGCTTTGTGCCTCGCGGATGACAACTCCACCGGTTGAGAGCCTTCTCTTCTCGGGTTGGTGAACCTCTTTACTTGCATCCTTCTTATGCGAGCCTCCTTGAAGTGCCTTGACTTTCTTGCCAAGTTTCTTGAGCATTTTGCCTTGCCACTTATTGATTTTCCTTTGCATCTCCACAACAGATGCTAGAAACTTCTCTGTTTTGGTTCTCGGCTCAAAATCTGACTTGGGAAGTGTGTAGGCTTCGGGCATCTCATCTTCCGTGGCTGGAGACTCGGACCTTTGACGAGGAGCAATCACCAAAGCAGGTGGTCCTCCTAGAGGAGCAAAGCATTCCTCTTCCGTGGGCAAGAACTCGATGTTCCCAACACCAAGCAGCTCGATCTCATCTTTGTTTGGCAGGATGCACACTCTCTTCTTGTCTTCGTCGTCTATGAAGAGGTAGGCGAAGAACCCTTCTGCTGGCGTGCATCCCAAGCTGTCGGTATTCCTCATGTAGGCCTCATCCATGAAAGCTCTGGCTGGTACATGGGCAAAGTCGTGTATAGGCACACCAGCTTGCAAGAATAGAGGAGTAAGGAAGCCGCCAATGTAAGAAGAAGTTGCCTTGCACCGCAAGGCATAAGCCTTGTAGTTCACCAAGGACGCAGCAAGCACACATCCGTAGTTCACCTCGTCGCCGAGCTCAACTTCCATAGGCTCTTCATTTGCATCCGGATCACACACCAAGTGCTTCACGCCTTAGAATAAGAAGCAAAGCTCGGTCTTTGTGACCGTGGGAGCAACTGATCTTCCGCTAAACGTGTTGGCAATCAGCTTCAGAGTGTACCTCAGCACCGGGCTTCTCACTCTCTTGATCTTGGCGGTGTTGGTTTTGTAGGCCTCGTTGCTAATCAGGTCCTAGAAGTCGTCTGCTCGTTTGAAGGCGGGGAACTCAACCTTGTTGGCATCCGCGTTGAGACCATACGCTTGACATAGCTCGGGGATGGAGAGGGTGTAGGCTTGATGTCCAACCTTGAAGTAGAGGCGACCTTGTGAAGGAACGGGTGTGCTAGGATTCTCGTAACAGAACTCCAACGTGGCAAGGAAGTCTATTGTCACTTCTGGAATGGTTGGGCAAACCATCCGTGACAGACATCTTAGGCCAATGTTCTTGAGGAGTTGGTCGAAATCTCCAAGAATCCCTAGCTTGAACAGCAACTCTCGATCCATAAACTTGATAGGCTCAAACCGGAGCCTTTCAAGCCGTTTCTTGTCCCTCTTCTCATCCTTAGTCCATCTGACCCTCTCTTGAACAGCCACCTCTTGTCCTTCTCCCTCTTGTGCTGTCTCTTCTCTTGTTCTCTTGGGGGCCATTGTACCTGAAACAAGTGTTCTCAAGAAGTCTGATAAGCAAAACGGCGGTTTGATGAGAATAAGAGAGGAGAAGGAGAAAGCTTATAAATACTACCCTAGAATTTTGGGGAATTAATAAAAATTTTAGCTAAATAAAGGAGAATCAAATCTTTAGATACGAGAAAATCTAGAATTATTCCTTTTACTTAGCTAAATTTTAAAAATCAAAACCGACCCTATCTTCTAGAATAATATCTTGCGAATTTAAAGGAAATTTTCCTAAAGATAAATCATTAAACTCTGAAAATACCTTTGCAAGAATGTTAAAGAATCTTTGCTAGCCTTTGAAAACCGAAAACTCTCACTCTCTTTGTTTAAAATTTTCGAGAAAACAAGAATGAGAGGGTGAGAAGTTGTTGAAACATTTAAAGACTAGCAAAAAGCAAAACCATGGGTAGTAAATGTGGTTTTCTAACAAAGTCTTGGTCAAGGCACATCTTTCATGGTCAAAGATGCTTGCCTTGACCAAGTTTTGAATTTAAAAATTGGAGGGAAAAGAATAAAGGAGGAAAAAAAAATGTTACCTCGGCATGAGATCGAGTCCGTTTTGTCGATCTAGGACTCGATCTCATGCCCATAATGGCTTAGATCAAGAGGGTTACTCGATTTGAGACTCGATTCATCATGAATCGAATCTTGGATCGATTGGCTCCCTCGATCATTGAGATGTTGACTCCATGGCTAAGTCCTCATGATCGAGCTATGTCCTCGATTTAGGGGTTGATTTGGCATATATCGAGTGATGGATCGAGTCGAGTGATCGATCTGTTTTCAACAGATTTTCCCGAGAGAAATTAGATCGGTCGATCCATTTTGGATAGATCGATCCTTTTTCGTCAAGGTCGATCTTATCACTCGTTCTCGTCTAGATCGACTGGCTCTTCTCGATTCACTGACTCGATCTAGTAAGGATCGAGTCAGGATCAGTCGATCTAGCACTCGATCTCTAGCCTTGTCTTAACCCCTATCGCCTCTTTTGGACTCCAAGATCGAGGTTTAGACTCCTCATACCTGTTCCTACACACTTGCAAAATAAAAACATAAAACTGAAAGAGAAAGAAAGCAGAAATATGTACAAGATAGACATGGGAATGCCTCCCAAGTGCGCTTTCTACCAAGTAAGGCTTGACTCTGTGTCCGTTGACGGTGAATGCACTGCCACTCTTTCCCATCAGTGTAACAGCTCCATAAGGCAACACTTCTTGGATCACAAACGGCCCGCTCCACCTTGACTTCAGCTTTCCCGGGAAGAGTTTGAGTCTTGAGTTGTACAGCAACACTAAAACTCCATCCTTAAGCTCCTTGGCAACCAACTTCTTGTCATGAGCTTCCTTAGTACGCTCTTTGTATATCCGAGAGCTCTCATAAGCGTTCAGTCTTAACTCGTCCAGTTCATGTAGCTGAATAAGGCGCCTCTCCTGAGCAGTCTTGAGGTCAAAGTTCAGCCTCTTCACAGCCCACAATGACGGTGTTCCAGCTCAACCGGGAGATGACAGCCCTTGCCATAGAGTAGAGTGAAAGGGGTTGTACCAATCGGTGTTTTGAAGGCGGTACGGTAGGCCCAAAGAGCGTCGTCCAGCTTCACTTCCCAGTGTTTCCTTGTTGCTCCGACAGTCTTCTCCAGTATAGCCTTGATTTGCCGGTTGGAGACTTCCACTTGACCGCTTGTTTGAGGATGATACGGTGTAGCCACCTTATGCTTAACGCCATACTTTCTCAAGAGGTTCTCAAAAACCTTGTTTATGAAGTGGCTTCCTCCATCGCTTATAACCACCTTAGGTACCCCAAACCTAGGGAAGATGATACTCTTGAACAGCTTGATTACCACCTTAGTGTCGTTTGTAGGGGAAGCAATAACCTCAACCCATTTAGAGACGTAATCCACTGCTACTAGGATGTACTTGTTGCCATATGAAGAAGGAAATGGCCCCATGAAGTCTATGCCCCACGCGTCGAACACGTCAACCTCGAAGATGGGAACCTGAGGCATTTCGTTCCTCTTAGTGATATTCCCTGCTCGTTGACATGCCTCACAGCTCTTCACAAACTCGTGTGCATCTTTAAAGATGGACGGCCACCAGAAACCGGCTTGCAACACTTTCGTGGCAGTTTTGAATGAAGCAAAGTGTCCTCCGTAGGAAGAGCCATGGCAGTGATAGAGGATGTCTCTAGCTTCTTCCTTTGAAACACACCTCCGGTACAAACTGTCCACTCCTCTCTTGTATAAGTAGGGCTCGTCCCAAAAGTAGTCACTAGCCTCTCTCATGAACCGCTTCTTGTGATAGCTGTTGAGATGTGTTGGCTCCTCACCACACGCTAAATAGTTTACTACATCAGCATACCACGGTAGATCCTCCTCTTTGAAACTCAACACCTCTTCAAACCGCCCCTCTAGCTTTCCACAAACAGCCGTGGTGATCGCCATGAGTTACTCTTCTGGAAGAGAGTCATCTAAGGGGAGAGACTCGTTGATCCTTAGTCGTGAGAGATGGTCAGCGACTCCGTTTTCTATTCCCTTCTTGTCTTTAATCTCCATGTCAAACTCCTGGAGCAAGAGAATCCACCTCAAGAGCCGAGGCTTAGTGTCTTTCTTCGAATAGATGTATCGAAAAGCAGCGTGATCCGTGTAGACAATAGCTTTGGAACCAACAAGATATGATCTGAACTTCTCAAAGGCGAACACTACTGCAAGCAACTCCTTCTCTGTAGTGGTATACCTTGTTTGCGTGTCATCCAAGGTTCTTGAAGCATAGTAGATCACGTGTAGCTTCTTGTCTTTCTTCTGACCAAGAACGGCTCCTACGGCGTAGTCACTAGCATCACACATGATCTCAAAGGACAGAGACCAGTCTGGTGCTTGAACTATGGGGGCTGATGTAAGGGCTTCCTTGATGGTCACGAAAGCTCGCAAACACTCCTCATCAAACACAAACTCAGCTTCTTTGCATAACAACCGTGTAAGAGGGCGTGCAATCTTGGAGAAATCTTTGATGAAGCGCCTATAGGACCCGGCGTGTCCCAAGAAACTTCTGACTCCCTTAACGTTAACCGGCGGCTTAAGACCCATCATGACTTCCACTTTAGCCTGATCAACCTCAATGCCCTTCTCTGATATCTTATGACCAAGCACGATCCCTTCCTTGACCATAAAGTGGCATTTCTCCCAGTTTAGCACCAAGTTTGTCTCTTCACAACGCTTTAGAGGGTTTGGTTAAGGGTGAGGATGTAACTGTCCCATAAGTATGAGGATCAGCTATTTGGATCAACAAGAGTGGTAGAAAGGAGAAAGATGATCCAAATATGTATATGGTAGCCATGAATTCACTTTTCAATGCATAAGACATGATAATTAAAAGTCCTAATTAAAGTTCAAGTTGATAGAGTTGATTTTGAGAGAACAAATGCTTTCAGAATGAGATGAGAAGACCAAATCTAGCAATCTAAGCATGGTTCAGCCTTAACTTCTAGCAATCATATGATGCATCAAACAACTAAGCACTTAAACACTAAAATCATCTCTAAACACTAAGCACTTTACAAGGAAAATTCATCATAATGCCCTATGCAAATGCAATGCAACCTATATGTCAACACTAGACTCAATCATAGAAGAATGAAATGCAACTACATGCTTTCTTTTTGGTTTGCAAAAATGCAAAAAGTTTCAAATTTTTTGATTTTTTTGTGTTTTTCTATGCCTTACATGAATGCATGATATGCTTGACACTCAAAGTAAAAAGGAAAAGAAAACTAAGAAAACAAAACACAAAGTCAAACCCCAAATCTCTCTCCCACACTTAAATTACACAGTCTCTTGTGTAATGAAAGCAATGAGAGAGAGAAGCACAAAATATAATACAAAACTAAAAAGATGCAATGGTATGAATGATATTGCCATATATTCTGCATGTATTGCATACATTTAGGGTAGTTTTTCATGCATTCATCTTGCATTATAGGTTAGATTGTTCCATTTGTTGCATTTTAGGTTCTAGATCCCTTTGCATTCGCATTTTGCATGTTTCTTGCATATATGCATCATTATCATGTTGTTTCGAGCGCTAAGGAGTCGCAGAGATTATGTGGACGTGAGGAGGATCACAACAAAGCTCGTGGACACTCGGAGAACTCAGGAGTGCATGCTAAGGACCCGAGATCGAGTAGCAGATCGAGCAAGGCATGTCGATCTCGATGAGATCGACCAGAAGATCGAGTGCACCAAGTCGATTCAAGAGGAAGGATCAAGGCCAAGATCGAGAGGGGAGATCGATCTTGAGTACGGACGTGAATGACACCATGCAGATCGAGAACCAGATCGAGTTCCCAACCCGATCAACACAAGATCGACTCAGAGATCGACCAAAGCCATCTGATCCAAGACAAAGATCTAGAGCCAGATCGAGCTTCCAGCCCGATCCCAGAAAAACCTTATCCGTCCAACTGTCTTTGGCGGCTAGCGAGGGGGGGACTAGCTAACAGTTTAGCCATTTTTGGCAAAAGCAGCCATTCGCTTTCACTATCTTGAATTCTGTCTTTTCTGTTTTCTCTCTAAGTTAGGCGATTCGCCATTGTTGCAATACCATAAGCTTTTTCAGTTTTTTGAACATTTGAATCTTTTAATATCAAGCAAGTTTTTCTTTAATAGTTTGTTAACCATGCTTAGCTTATCGATTATTGCTTTTGATTTGATCTTAAACATGTGTAGTGAGTAGTCTTTTTGTGTTTTTGGGGTTGAGGCGATTCAAAAGGGTTGAATGGGTTTAAAGCTTTGTGTTTTCTTGTTCTTCATACCTTCTCTTCTAGGATCTTGGGATCTAAAAGCCTAGAGAGCCTAGAGAGCCTTGCAAAATCAAGAAGAGTAAGAGAGCAAGCTAGAGCTTTTGAGGAGATTGTTCAGGCAGGTTTAGTAGACTTTGCAACAATGGCTGAGCAAGAGCATCCTCAAGGACCTCCACCAGCTCACGGTGCTGTAGGAAGGGGCAATGGAAACCCCATCCACGCGGCAAGACCCCCACGGATCATTGGTGCTGGAGATGCCCCTAATACGCATCATAATCGTTTTGGGATCACTCCTCCACCGGTCCAGAACAACAACTTCGAGATAAGGCCAGGATTCATCTCTATGGTTCAAAATAGCAAGTTCCGAAGATGCTTTCAAGCTGCGTCTCTTTCCATTCTCTCTCGGAGACAAGGCTAGACATTGGGAGAAGACACTTCCACAAGGCACCATTACCTCTTGGGCTGAGTGTAAGAAGGCTTTCCTCTCAATGTTCTTCTCTAGCACAAGAACAGCAAGGTTGAGAAGTGAGATCAGCGGCTTCACTCAAAGGAACAATGAGACATTCAATGAAGCCATGGAAAGATTCAAAGACTACACCATTCAGTGTCCTCACCACGGTTTCAGTAAAGAGACTCTCCTTAGCACCATCTACCGGGGAGCATTGCCCAAGATATGGTTGCTATTTGACACGGCAAGCAAGGAAAACTTCCTTGGTCAAGAAGTAGAAGAGGGCATGGAGCTAATAGAGAACTTGGTATTGAGTGACGGCAACTATGCAGAAAACTATGATAACATGATTTTTCTAAGCAGTGCAGGAGAGGTTATCAAAACTCAAGCAACACACGGTTGTAGTATGCAAGAGGTATCAATTCATTCCTAGGAGCAGGAAGTACACTAAGAATGCAAAGGATGAGCAAAGCTAAGCAGATTATTAAAATGATTAGTAAAATCCCTAAAAACTAAATGCAAGTATCAAATGCAAAGCAAAAAAATTTTAAAATCCCTGGAAGAGGGTTAACTACCACTAGGAACAAGCAGAAAATCTAAAATGCAAAGCTATTAAAAACTAAAAATCGACTAGTGGATCGACCAGTGGATCGACTACTAGATCGAGCAACAACGATCGATCTCGTCTAATGATAACCACTTTATTTGCAAGGGTGGGAATGCAATGAGGTTATCAAACTCAAATGCAAGACAGGTTGTAGTACACCATGCAAGAGAGAGTCAATCCACACCTAGGATGATAGAAAATGCAAAGAGAATGCAAGGATTATGCAAATCTAAGTGAAACAAGATGAGTTTTAGGAAAATCCCTAAACACTAGATGCAGATCGTATATGGAATGAAAACTATTTTAAAATTACCAGGAATGATCAAACTACCATGAGGAACAAACAGAATAATTAAAGGACAAAGCTTCGAATTACTAAAATTCGACTAGTGGATTGACCATGAGATCGACCACTAGATCGAGCAATAACAATCGATCTCGTCTAAAAATGCAAGAACAGTAAAACTAACGACCAGGATGCTATCAAAGATCAAGCGAATGACGAGAGAAGATGTAAAGATGCTAAAAGAGAGGGCTTAGGGTTGAGATTCATGGTCAGGGGTTTCAAAGGTTCGACCTTGGGTTGAAAACTTTAAATCGACTCACTTTGTGAGGATCTCTAAGCCTTGAAAACTAAGCAAGATCTATCCGTGGCTTTCGGTATAGATCACTCCTTCATCATCTCCTCCAAACCCATGGCTTTTGGTGGAAAGAGAGGTCGAAGGGCAAGGAAAACGGATTTCAAACGAGTGGCTTAACTAGTCCCCCAAACTTCCATGGCTTTTGGGAAGGGGTAACTAGTCTCTAGGGTGTGATCTTCAGAGGTCGGTGGATCCTGTCAAGGTAAGGAACCTCTCGGATCATGAAGCTCTTGGCGTGAGAGTCTTCAAGCTTTGAGAGCTCAACAACCTAGAAGAGATAGCCATTAAAATACTTAGAAAACCCCAAGATCGAAACCCCTTTATCCTCTCAACCCCAAATCCAAATAGACTACTCACTACACATAAGGTAAATCAAGCAAAGCATGGAAAAGGAAACGATGAACATGAAAAGAAAACTAGATTAAGCTGAAATGATTCGATTACAAAGCTAAAGAAAACTCAAAGTTCGACAATGGTCTTCTTCTCAAAATCAGAGAGAAAAACATAAAATAGATAAGGATCAAAAGTTCTCTGGGAAAAGGACGTCGCCGCCTTCCCAAAATGGCCAAAACATGCTGATGGTCCCCCCCTCGCTAGCGGCCAAAAGTGGTTGAAAGGACAGAGATCGACTCCGGGATCGAGCGGTTCTCTCGATCATCTCCGAACATCGTGTCTTCAGCTCGATCTGGGTCTCGATCATCTTTGGCGGATCGGGCATTGCATCCGATCTCGGTATCGATCTTCGGTTGGATCGAGTGGTGTACTCGATCTGGCTCTCGCTCTGCATGGCGTCATTTACGTCCGTACCGTTTGATCGACTGCTTCACTCGATCTCCGTCTCGATCATTCTCCTTGGATCGCCTGGTCTTTTCGATCTTCTGGTCGATCACATCCTAGATCGACTGGCCATGCTCGATCTGCTCCTCGATCTCTGATCCTTAGCAAATATCCGAGCTTCCACGAGCCGCTGCAACAGCTTCAGCATGTCCACGAACCTCCACAACTCCAAAACAGCCAGACACAACCTAAATGTGATGCTAAATGCAAGGAACATGCGTATACTGGTGAAAGAATGCTCTAGGACTCTAAGTGATGCAATCTAACCTAAAACTTGATGCAAATGCATGAAAAGCTAACTAATGAGTATGCAAATTGTATTTAATATGCAGTAACATCAACTCCCCCAAACTTACTTCTTGCTTGCCCTTAAGCAACACAAAATAAGTAAGGAAGAGAGGTTTTAAGAAAAACGAATGGGGGTTTAAACTTCTTGCAAAGGTGCTTTTCAAATGAATCAATCTCAATGTCCTAGTTAACAGTTCTAAAATGCCATGCTCACACTCATACTCCAAAGAACTTAGCCATACTCATCACACAAAGAAATTCAGATCATGACTCTCCTATTCCTAACAATCAAAGAAACTCATCCTTTAACATTCATTAACATTCGAACTATGAATCAAACTTATGCACTTTAAAGAAAAACACATTTGGTTAAGGGTGAAGGTTATAAGCATTGAATGATCTCATTTGAAACGGGTTTACAATTTAAAACAAGGGTTTCTCTCAAAAAATGGTTGAACTTATGCATAATGCTAAAGGTAAAGACAATTGATGCATACATGATCAGATTCTCATCTACCCATGTAAACTAACAACGATCCTAAACCCCTCTCATTTATCAACTTTAGCCTCACTCACCACTTAGAATCTACCCTTTTTCTTCTCAAAACTTAGCAATCCCCCAATTCGAAACAAAAACATTTTTAAACTCTTTAGGCTAGTGAACATGTTTTTTTTGAAAATAATTTTTGCTCTGTTTACTTCTTGTTAGTAGCTCTCTTATTTATTATTTTTTTTTTCTCTTTTTTTTTTATTTTTATTTGGCACTTAGGCTCTTTTTTTCTTTTTCTTTTTATTTTTATTTGGGAGAGTTACCTCCTGAAATTTATTAGAGCATATACTTAGTTTTTAAACACAAACTTTCACTTAAAACCCATTTCTTTCTTTTAAACACCAAACTCTTTGAAACGAGAGCAAATAGTAATAAAAACAACCCCAATGATCCCCCAAACTTATCCTAAGCTTATACCTAGCTTCAAAATGCAAAGCTAGCAATCATATGAGAACCATATCATGTCGCCTAAACCTAACACTTTATGCTAAGTTCAAAACCGAAAAGAAGGCCTCACAAAGATGTCACACAAGAAACATTTGGCTTCAAAGAAGGGTAAGGGTCAAGGTGGGAGTTCTACTTAGGCTCACAAAGAGTGGTAAAAAGGAAGAAGAGAGCCTAAATATTTTAAAATCCATGTGTTCATTTTCAAATGCATAAGGATGATAATTAGAATTTCAAATTATGGTTCTCACTTATTAGGACAAGTTTCAAATCATGAGAGTTCAATTCAAGTCACGAAAATCCTAGCAAGTGATCCAAGCATGGTAAGAACTTACTTTCAAAGCATAGACAAAGCATTAGAGAACTACTAACTAGGGCATTGAAACAATTCATAAGTAAAAACACATTTTTAAGAAACTCTAACCCCTTATGCAAATGCAAACAACTTAGATGCTATGAGAAATTCTAGACTCAATCCTAACATGTTTTGACAAGATGAATGCAACTACATGAATCTTTGAATTTTTTTTTAAAATTTTACCAATTTTTCATGAACTAAAGACTCAAGGATGCTAAAGGAAAATAAGATCACAAAACACATGTCAAACCACACATGTACTCCCCCAAACTTGCTTGACACCGTCCCGGTGGCAAACTCATTCGAAGAAGCACCAAAACACAAAGCAAAAAGAAGCAAATATGAACGGTTATGTACAATGGAAGAAGGTTGTTACCTTTGGTCTAGTCTCGGCTGGAACTTGAGGATGTTCCAGAGGAGCTAGATACTGTTGCTTTGCCCTTGTCGGCTGGTTCTTGGAGAGAATGGCGCGCCAGCTGAATGGTGCTGCTTTGTGCCTCGCGGATGACAACTCCACCGGTTGAGAGCCTTCTCTTCTCGGGTTAGTGAACCTCTTTACTTGCATCCTTCTTAGGCGAGCCTTCTTGAAGTGCCTTGACTTTCTTGCCAAGTTTCTTGAGCATTTTGCCTTGCCACTTATTGATCTTCCTTTGCATCTCCACAACAGATGCTAGGAACTTCTCGGTTTTGGTTCTCAGCTCAAAGTCTAAATTGGGAAGTGTGTAGGCCTCGGGCATCTCATCTTCCGTGGCTGGAGACTCGGACCTTTGACGAGGAGCAATCGCTGAAGCAGGTAGTCCTCCTAGAGGAGCAAAGCACTCCTCTTCCGTGGGCAAGAACTCGATGTTTCCAACACCAAGCAGCTCGGTCTCATCTTTGTTTGGCAGGATGCACACTCTTTTCTTGTCTTCGTCGTCTATGAAGAGGTAGGCGTAGAACCCTTCTGCTGGCGTGCGTCCCAAGCTGTCGGTATTCCTCATGTAGGCCTCATCCATGAAAGCTCTGGCTGGTACATGGGCGAAGTCGTGTATAGGCACACCAGCTTGCAAGAATAGAGGAGTGACAAAGCCGCCAATGTAGGAAGAAGTTGCCTTGCACCGCAAGGCATAAGCCTTGTATTTCACCAAGGACGCAGCAAGCACACATCCGTAGTTCACCTCGTCGCCGAGCTCAACTTCCATAGGCTCTTCATTTGCATCCGGATCACACACCAAGTGCTTCACGCCTTAGAATAAGAAGCAAAGCTCGGTCTTTGTGACCGTGGGAGCAACTGATCTTCCACTAAACATGTTGGCAATCAGCTTCAGAATGTACCTCAACACCGGGCATCTCACTCTCTTGATCTTGGCGGTGTTGGTTTTGTAGGCCTCGTTGCTAATCAGGTCCTAGAAGTCGTCTGCTCGTTTGAAGGCGGGGAACTCAACCTTGTTGGCATCCGCGTTGAGACCATACGCTTGACATAGCTCGGGGATGGAGAGGGTGTAGGCTTGATGTCCAACCTTGAAGTAGAGGCGACCTTGTGAAGGAACGGGTGTGCTAGGATTCTCGTAATGGAACTCCAACGTGTCAAGGAAATCTATTGTCACTTCTGGAATGGTTGGGCAATCCATCCGTGACAGACATCTTAGGCCAATGTTCTTGAGGAGTTGGTCGAAGTCCCCAAGAATCCCTAGCTTGAACAGCAGCTCTCGATCAGCAAACTTGGTAGGCTCAAACCGAAGCCTTTCTAGCCGTTTCTTGTCCCTCTTCTAATGCTTAGTCCATCTGACCCTCTCTTGAACAGCCACCTCTTGTCCTTCTCCCTCTTGTGCTGTCTCTTCTCTTGTTCTCTTGGGGGCCATTGTACTTGAAACAAGTTTCTCAAGAGGTTTGATAAGTAAAACGGCGATTTGATGAGAATAAGAGAGGAGATGGAGAAAACTTATAAATACTACCCAAGAATTTTGAGGAATTAATAAAAATTATAGCTAAATAAAGGAGAATCAAATCTTTAGGTACTAGAAAATCTAGAATTAATCCTTTTACTTAGCTAAATTTTAAAAATCAAAACCGGCCCTATCTTCTAGAACAATATCTTGCGAATTTAAAAGAAATTTTTCTAAAAATAAATCATTAAATTCTGAAAATACCTTTGTAAGAATGTTAAAGATCTTTGCTAGCCTTTGAAAACCGAAAACTCTCACTCTCTTTGTTTAAAATTTTTGAGAAAACAAGAATGTGAGCGTGAGAGGTTGTTGAAACATTTAAAGACTAGCAAAAAGCAAAACCATGGGTGGTAAAGGTGGTTTTCTGACAAAGTCTTGGTCAAGGCACATCTTTCATGGTCAAAGATGCTTGCCTTGACCAAGTTTTGAATTTAAAAATTGGAGGGAAAAGAATAAAAGAGGGAAAGAAAATGTTACCTCGGCATGAGATCGAGTCCATTTGGTCGATCTAGGACTCGAAATCATGCCCATCATGAATCGATTCTCAAATCGATTGGCTCCCTCGATCATTGAGATGTTGGCTCCACGGCTAAGTCCTCATGATCGAGCTATGTCCTCGATTTAGGGGTCGATTTGGCATAGATCGAGTGATGGATCGAGTCGAGTGATCGATCTGTTTCCAACAGATTTTCCCGAGAGAAATTAGATCGGTCGATCTTTTTGGATCGATCGATCCTTTTTCGTCAAGGTCGATCTTATCACTCGTTCTCGTCTAGATCGAATGGCTCCTCTCGATTCACTGACTCGATCTAGCAAAGATCGGGTCAGGATCAGTCGATCTAGCACTCGATCTCTATCCTCGTCTTAACCCCTATCACCTCTTTTGGACTTCCAGATCATGGTTTAGACTCCTCATACCTGTTCCTACACACTTGCAAAATAAAAACATAAAACTGAAAGAGAAAGAGAAAGAAAGCAGAAATATGTACAAGATAGACATGGGAATGCCTCCCAAGTGCGCTTTCTTTAACGTCTTTAGCTAGACTTTACTTGGTTTAGGCGGATGGTGGGTCTTGGAGAAGCACCGAGGTACTCTCCTTGTCATAGCTGTCTGCCAAATAAGGCTTGACTCTGTGTCCGTTGACGGTGAATGCACTGCCACTCTTTCCCATCAATGTAACAGCTCCATAAGGCAACACTTCTTGGATCACAAACGGCCCGCTCCACCTTGACTTCAGCTTTCCCGGGAAGAGTTTGAATCTTGAGTTGTACAGCAACACTAAACCTCCTTCCTTTATCTCCTTGGCAACCAACTTCTTGTCGTGAGCTTCCTAAGTCCGCTCCTTGTATATCCGAGAGCTCTCATAAGCGTTCAGTCTTAACTCGTCCAGTTCATGTAGCTGAATAAGACGCCTCTCTTGAGCAGTCTTGAGGTCAAAGTTCAGCCTCTTCACAGCCCATAACGCACGGTGTTCCAGCTCAACCGGGAGATGACAGCCCTTGCCATAGAGTAGAGTGAAAGGGGTTGTACCAATCGGTGTTTTGAAAGCAGTACGGTAGGCCCAAAGAGCGTCATCCAGCTTCACTGCCTAGTCTTTCCTTGTTGCTCCGACAGTTTTCTCCAATATTGCTTTGATTTGCCAGTTGGAGATTTCCACTTGACCGCTTGTTTGAGGATGATACGGTGTAGCCACCTTATGCTTAACGCCATACTTTCTCAAGAGGTTCTCAAAAACCTTGTTTATGAAGTGGCTTCCTCCATCGCTTATAACCACCTTAGGTACCCCAAGCCTTGGGAAGATGATACTCTTGAACAGCTTGATTACCACCTTGGAGTCATTTGTAGGGGAAGCAACCGCCTCAACCCATTTAGAGACATAATCCACTGCTACTAAGATGTATTTGTTGCCATATGAAGAAGGAAATGGCCCCATGAAGTCTATGCCCCACGCGTCGAACACGTCAACCTCGAAGATGGGAACCTGAGGCATTTCGTTCCTCTTAGTGATATTCCCTGCTCGTTGACATGCCTCACAGCTCTTCACAAACTCGTGTGCATCTTTAAAGATGGACGGCCACCAGAAACCGGCTTGCAACACTTTCATGGCAGTCTTGAATGAAGCGAAGTGTCCTCCGTAGGAAGAACCATGGCAATGATAGAGGATGTCTCTAGCTTCTTCCTTTGTAACACACCTCCGATACAAACTGTCCACTCCTCTCTTGTATAAGTAGGGCTCGTCCCAAAAGTAGTCACTAGCCTCTCTCATAAACCGCTTCTTGTGATAGCTGTTGAGATGTGTTGGCTCCTCACCACACGCTAAATAGTTCACTATATCAGCGTACCACGGTAGATCCTCCTCTTTGAAACTCAACACCTCTTCAAACCGTCCCTCTAGCTTTCCACAAACAGTCGTGGTTATCGCCATGAGTTGCTCTTCTGGAAGAGAGTCATCTAATGGGAGAGACTCGTTGATCCTTAGCCGTGAGAGATGGTCAGCGAATCCGTTTTCTATTCCATTCTTGTCTTTAATCTCCATGTCAAACTCCTGGAGCAAGAGAATCCACCTTAAGAGCCTAGGCTTAGTGTCTTTCTTCGAATAGATGTATCGCAAAGCAGCGTGATCCGTGTAGACAATAGCTTTGGAACCAACGAGATATGATCTGAACTTCTCAAAGGCGAACACTACTGCAAGCAACTCCTTCTCTGTAGTGGTATACCTTGTTTGCGTGTCATCCAAGGTTCTTGAAGCATAGTAGATCACGTGTAGCTTCTTGTCTTTCTTCTGACCAAGAACGGCTCCTACGGCGTAGTCACTAGCATCACACATGATCTCAAAGGGTAGAGACCAGTCTGGTGCTTGAACTATAGGGGCTGATGTAAGGGCTTCCTTGATGGTCACGAAAGCTCACAAACATTCCTCATCAAACACAAACTCAGCTTCTTTGCACAACAACCGTGTAAGAGGGCGTGCAATCTTGGAGAAATCTTTGATGAAGCGCCTATAGAACCCGGCGTGTCCCAAGAAACTTCTGACTCCCTTAACGTTAACTGGCGGTTCAAGACCCATCATGACTTCCACTTTAGCCTGATCAACCTCAATGCCCTTCTCTAATATCTTATGACCAAGCACGATCCCTTCCGGATCGATCATTCCTCTCGATTTGTCTGTCGATCGCTGCACCTGATCGAGTTGTGTTCTCAATTGCCTTGTCGATCTGACTCCTGGATCGAGTGATAGCGTCGATCTCGGGGTCGATCTCTAGGCAGCAGCTTTCATCCTTCTTAACAATCTTCTTAGAATCCAGCAAGTTGACGTACTCCTGGGTCCTCTGATCCACATAGCCAAAGTCCCCTGGCTCCTTAGTCAGTGCCAGCTTCAGATGGTCTTCCAGAGCCAATTCTTCCAGCAACTCATCCGCTAAGGCATCCATCGTTTCAATGTAGAAAGCTTGCCCTTCTATGGTCGGCTTCTTCACAACCTCATTGATATCGAAGTCGAGCCTTATATCCTTTCCCAAGTGCAAGGCAATCTTCCTGTTCTTGACGTCGATGATAGCCCCAGCGGTTGCAAGGAATGGTCTTCCTAGGATGAGTGGGTCCTTAGGCTCTTCATCCATCTCCAACACGACGAAGTCCGTAGTTACGTTCACACCACTGATTCGCACCGGTAGATCTTCAAGCAGCCCCACTGGTAGCCTCACACTTCTATCAGCCAGTACCAACGAGATCCTACTGTCTTTAAAACGAGTAAAGCCAAGCTTCTTAGCCACGGAGTGAGGCATCAGGTTTATGCTAGCTCCGAGATCACATAGGCAACTCTTGAACTCGAGGGGGCCTAAAGCGCAGGGTATAGTGAAGCTTCCAGGGTCTCCCAACTTCTTAGGGACTATCTCCTTATGTATCACAGCACTACACTCTTCACTCAGAACAAGCACCTCCTTGCTTTCCTTATTCTTCTTCACGAGAGTGTCTTTGAAGAATTTGGCGCATTTAGGCATCATTGCAAGGCAGTCAACAAGAGGTAGCTTGATCTCCACGTCCTTAAGATGCTTCTTAAAGAGGATTCTATGCTTCTGTATGAGTTGCTTCTTGAAACGGCCAGGAAAAGGCAGCTTAGGTACATACGGTGGAGGCACATAAGCATTCCTCTCCTTAGTAGTTTGCTCAGCTTTCTTCTCAGCAACTGCTTTGTATCCTCTTCTTGGCCCTTGGATCCAGACGTTGTCAAAGTTAATCTCTTCATCAGCTGAAGGCTTACCCTCCCCCTCTTGAATTACAACGTCCTCGTTGTTTTTAGTAGAGACCGGAGGTTCTAGCTCTTTGCCGCTTCTCAACATGATGGCGTTGGCATACTCCTTTGGATTCTGCTCAAACTTGCCCGGTAGGCTATTCTGACTACTTGTACTCGCTCTCCCCTTCTCAAGCTGCTTGATCTTGTTGTTTAAGTTGGTGATCTGAGTGGAGAAGACAGTGAGAGGTGAGTCTAGACGAGTGTTCATCTCGGTGAACTTATGGTTTGTAGAGGCTTGCCCTTGTATCAACTATTGAAACATTGCCTGAACCGGATCAACTTGTTGTTGCATCGGCTGTTGCTGCTGAGGTGCAAAGCCCAGAGGGTAGTTAGGCGTATAACCCTTGTTACTTTGATGTTGCCCTTGGAAGGTGTTTTGCCCTTGACCTTGGAAACCACCACTCGGCTGAAAACCTTTGTTGTAAGGGATGAAAGGTTTTGCTTGCTGAGCAGGGTATACTTGGTCCTTAGGGTTGGCAACGTTGGTGCTTCGGTAGGAGAGGTTGTTGTTCTGGTTGTAGCCTTGGTTGTAGCCTTGAGGTTTGTAATTGTTCTGTCCCGCCACCCAATTGGCTTCTTCCTGGCTCAACTCAAGCTCTTCTTGATTCTCATCAGCTTCACCAACAAAGTGAACTTGCTTCTGATTGGCTAACACCAGCTTATCTATCTTCTCATGCAAGGATTTCAGCTCCTTTTTGTGAGACTCTAACTCGGATCCTCTCGGTGCACGGTCATAGTCTTCAGCGTAGTTGCCATCACTCAATGCCAAGTTTTCTATCAGCTCCATACCCTCTTCTACCTCCTGACCAAGGAAGTTCCCTTTGCTAGCGGTGTCAAGCAACAACCGGATCTTTGGTGAAGCTCCACGGTATATGGTGCTGAGTAGGGTCTCCTCGCTGAAACCGTGATGAGAACATTGGATCTTGTAGTCTTTGAAACGCTCTATTGCCTCGTTGAATGTCTCGTTGTTTCGTTGAGTGAAGCCGCTGATTTCGCTTCTCAACCGTGCTGTCCTGGTGCTAGAGAAGAACTTTGAGAGAAAGGCCTTCTTACACTCAGCCCATGAGGTGATGGTGCCTTGTGGGAGGGTCTTCTCCCAATGCCTAGCCTTGTCTCCGAGTGAAAAAGGAAAGAGACGCAGCTTGAAAGCATCTTCGGATATGCCATTGATCTTGATCATCCCACATACTTGCTCAAAGTTGTCAAGGTGCTCCAAGGGATCTTCCATTGCTAAGCCATGGAACTTGTTGTTTTGCACCATGGAGATGAAACCTGGCTTGATCTCGAAGTTGTTGTTTTGTACAGGAGGAGGAGTGATCCCAAACCTATTGTGATGAGTATTGGGAGCATCTCCGGCTCCTATGATCCTTGGGGGTCTAGCCGCATGTTGGGGGTTTCCATTGCCCCTTCCCACTGCCCCGTGAGCTGGAGGAGGTCCCTCTGGATGCTCGTGTTCAGCCATAGCTTCAAAGTCAACCAAACCGTGCTGAACAATCTCCTGAAAGGCTCTGGCTTGTTCTCTTACTCTTCTTTGCCGTGAATGACCAAGCTGATGAATATTGTCCGAAGGTGGAAGTAGATTGTTATCTCCCCGTGAACGAAGATTCATATACCTGAGAACACACGTTCGAGAGTAGAATGATTAGTAACTTAAACAAGGTAAAGACTTAGTCTTTGCTAAGTCCCAATTCTTTATGTTCTCTAAACAATCCTAGGATGGCAACGGCGCCATTTGATAAACACTTTGTTTGCAAGGGTGAGAATGCAATGAGGTTATCAAACTCAAATGCAAGACAGGTTGTAGTACAGAATGCAAGAGAGAGTCAATCCACACCTAGGATGATAGAAAATGCAAAGAGAATGCACGGACTATGCAAATCTAAGCGAAACAAGATGAGTTTTGAGAAAATCCCTAAAAACTAGATGCAGCAACTAAATGGAATGAAAACTATTTTAAAATTACCAGGAATGATCAAACTACCATGAGGAATAAACAGAATAATTAAAGGACAAAGCTTCGAATTACTAAAATTTGACTAGTGGATCGACCATGAGATCGACCACTAGATCGAGCAATAACAATCGATCTCGTCTAAAAATGCAAGAACAGTAAAACTAACGACCAGGATGCTATCAAAGATCAAGCGAATGACCAGAGAAGATGTAAAGATGCTAAAAGAGAGGGCCTAGGGTTGAGATTCACGGTCAGGGGTTTCAAAGGTTCGACGTTGGGTTGAAAACTTTAAATCGACTCACTTTGTGAGGATCTCTAAGCCTTGAAAACTAAGCAAGATCTATCGGTGGCTTTCGGTATAGATCACTCCTTCATCCTCTCCTCCAAACCCATGGCTTTTGGTGGAAAGAGAGGTCAAAGGGCAAGAAAAACAGATTTCAACGAGTGGCTTAACTAGTCCCCCAAACATCCATGGCTTTTGGGAAGGGGTAACTAGTCTCTAGGGTGTGATCTTCAGAGGTCCCTGAATCCTGTCAAGGTAAGGAACCTCTCGGATCATGAAGCTCTTGGCGTGAGAGTCTTCAAGCTTTGAGAACCCAACACCCTAGAAGAGATAGCCATTAAAACACTTAGAAAACCCCAAGATCGAAACCCTTTAGACCCTTTAATCCTCTCAACCCCGAACCCAAATGAACTACTCACTACACATAAAGTAAATCAAGCAAAGCATGGAAAAGGAAACGATGAACATGAAAAGAAAACTAGATTAAGCTGAAAACGATTCGATTACAAAGCTAAAAAAAACTCAAAGTTCGACAATGGTGTTCTTCTTCAAAACCAGAGAGAAAAAAAAAACATAAAAAAGATAAGGATGAAAAATTGTGTGGGAAAAGGACGTCGCCGCCTTCCCAAAATGGCCAAAACAAGCTGATGGTCCCCCCCCTCGCTAGCGGCCAAAAGTGGTTGAAAGGACAGAGATCGACTCCGGGATCGAGCGGTTCTCTCGATCATCTCCGAACATTGTGTCTTCAGCTCGATCTGGGTCTCTATTATCTTCGGCGGATCGAGCGTTGCATCCGATCTCGGTATCGATCTTCGGTTGGATCGAGTGGTGCACTTGATCTGGCTCTCGCTCTGCATGGCATCATTTACGTCTGTACCGTTTGATGGACTGCTTCACTCGATCCTCGTCTCGATCATTCTCCTTGGATCGCCCGGTCTTCTCGATCATCTGGTCGATCACATTCTAGATCGACCTGCCATGCTCGATTTATTCCTCGATCTCTGATCCTTAGTAAATATCCGAGCTTCCACGAGCCGCTGCAACAGCTTCAGCACGTCCATGAACCTCCACGACTCTAAAGCAGCCAGAAACAACCTGAATGTGATGCAAAATGCAAGGAAAATGTGTATGCTGGTGCAAGAATGCTCTAGGACTCTAAGTGATGCAATCTAACCTAAAACGTGATGTAAATGCATGAAAAGCTAACTAATGAGTATGCAAAATGTATGTAATATGCAGTAACATCACTCTCATAAACTTCTTCTTGTTGTAATGATCAAGGTGAGTTGGCTCCTCTCCACATGCCAAGAAGTTTACAATGTCAGCGTATGAAGGAAGATCCTCTTCTTTGATGCTCAAAACTTCCTCAAACTTGTCCTCAAGCCTCTCACAAACCGCCGTAGTGATCATTATGAGTTGTTCATCCGGAAGCGAATCATCTAGAGGTAAAGCTTCATTAATCCTCACCCTGGAAAAGTGATCAGCAACCCCATTCTCAATGCCCTTCTTGTCCTTTATCTCCATATCAAAATCTTGTAAAAGGAGAATCCACCTTAACAGCCTTGGCTTAGTGTCCTTCTTCGAGTAGATATACCGTAGAGCTGCATGATCCGTGTAGACAACAACTTTGGCTCCCACCAAATACGATCTGAACTTCTCAAAGGCAAACACAACTGCCAACAGCTCGTTCTTGGTTGTAGTGTATCTGGCTTGCGTGTCATCCAAGGTACGTGAGGCATAGTAAATCACATGCAGCCACTTGTCTTTCCTCTGACCAAGAACAGCTCCCACGGCGTAGTCGCTCGCGTCACACATTATCTCGAACGGTAGAGTCCAGTCTGGTGCTTGCACTATAGGCGCAGATACTAGAGCTTCCTTGATGGTCACAAAAGCATGAAGGCAATCCCCATCAAACACAAAGTCTGCTTCCTTGCACAACAGCCTTGTGAGAGGGCGTGCAATCTTGGAAAAATCTTTGATGAAGCGCCTGTAGAAGCCAGCGTGGCCTAGAAAACTCCTCACTCCCTTCACATTAACCGGCGGCTCAAGACTCATCATGACCTCAAGTTTGGCTTTATCAACCTCTATGCTCTTCTCTGATATCTTGTGGCCAAGCACGATCCCTTCCTTCACCATGAAGTGACACTTCTCCCAGTTAAGCACAAGATTCGTCTCTTCACAACGCTTTAGTACCTTGCAAAGATTCAACAAACACGCAGAAAAAGACACACCGTATACAGAGAAGTCATCCATAAACACTTCTACCATCTCTTCTATTAGATCAGAGATGATTGACATCATACACCGCTGAAACGTAGCCGGTGCGTTACAAAACCCGAAGGACATGTAAAGGTGCCATAAGGGCATGTAAATGTCGTCTTCTCTTGATCATTCGGATGGATTGGTATTTAAAAGAAACCACTATATCCATCAAGAAAGCAATAGTAAGGATGATTAGCAAGTCTCTCAAGCATTTGATCAATAAAACGTAAAGGAAAATGATCCTTTCTAGTAGCAAGATTAAGCTTCATATAGTCTATACATATACGGTGACCAGTTATAGTCCTAGTAGGTATAAGCTCATCTTTATCATTCTTAATGACCGTGATCCTTCCCTTCTTAGGCACCACGTGTACAGGAGAAACCCACGTGGTGTCACATATGGGGTAGATCACGTCAGCCTCTAACAGCTTAAAAATCTCTTTCTTAACAACCTCCTTTAAATTAGGATTCAAACGCCTTTGGTGTTCTATAGAAGAGGCATTATCATTATCCAAGTTAATCATATGAGTGCAAAGCATTGGTGAAAGGCCTTTGATGTCACTTAGAGAGTACCCAATGGCCTTCCTATACTTTCTCAGCTCATTTAGGAGCGAGTGCAACTCATCATCATTTAAGTTTTCATTCACAATCACAGGGTAGGTATCATTAAGCCCTAAGAAAGCATACCTTAGCCCTTTTGGGAGCTCCTTTAGGTCCATCTTACGGGCTAGCAGCTCGCTCCAGTCCTACTCGTGGCTCTTCTTGACGTTCCCATCCTCAGTAGCCTCCTTAGAACCCGAGACATGACCCAAAATACTGCTTTCTTGAACCGTTGTCCCCTCCGAGATCGAGTCTTCCAGTCGATCTTGCACTCATTCTGGTCCGGATCGAGTAACTTCACTCGATTCTCCTACTCGATTTGATTGGGATCGAGCAGGAGATCGAGTCCCTGTCTCGTTCTCTTAACTGGTCGATTTGCTTCTCTCGATCTTCCCATCGATTGTCTTGCTGGATCGACTGCGTTCAGGTCAATCACTTACTCGATTTGATTGGGATCGAGTAATAGATCGAGTATCTGAGTCGTTCTCTTCTCTGGATCGACCAGTCCTTTCGATCTCTTTGTCGTTTGCTGTCCTGGATCGTGTGATCTCCTCGATTTCCTAATCGATCTCAAGGAAGCAACCTTCATCTTCTATTACAACCTTTCTAGAATCGAGGAGGTTGGCGTATTCTTGAGTCCTCTCACTTAGAAAACCAAACTCCCCTGACTCCTTAATCAATGCCAGCTTCAAGTGATCCTCTTGTGCCAACTCCTCCAGCAGTTCATCGGCTAAAGCATTCAACGTTTCAATGTAGAATGCTTGTCCTTCTATGGTCGGCTTCTTCAGGATCTCGTTGATATCAAAATCCAGCCTTATATCCTTGCCAAGATGAAGAGCTATCTTCCCCTTCTTGACATCAATGATTGCTCCGACGGTTGCAAGGAATAGCCTCCCAAGTATAAGCAGATCCTTAGGTTCTTCATCCATTTCAAGCACAACGAAGTCGGTTGGCACGTTCACACCGCTTACCCTCACTAGAAGATCCTCTAGCAAACCCACTGGAAGTCTCACGCTTGTGTCAGCTAACACAAGGGAGATCCTACACTCTTTGAACCATGTGAAACCTAGCTTCTTCGCAATAGAATGGGGCATCAGATTTATACTAGCACCAAGATCGCATAAACAGCTCTGAAATGTTAAAGGACCGAGAGCACATGGTATAATGAAGCTTCCTGGATCTCCCAACTTCTTGGGGACTATCTCCGTGTGTATAATGGCGCTACACTCTTCACTAAGCACCAGCACTTCCTGCTTTCCTTGTTCTTTTTTGCAAGCGTGTCCTTGAAAAATTTAGCACACTTAGGCATCATTGCTAGACAATCCACAAGGGGTAGCTTGATCTCTACGTCCCTTAGATACTTTTCAAACAAGAGCCTATGCTTCTCTATAAGCTGTTTCTTGAAGCGGCCAGGAAAAGGGAGCTTAGGAACATACAGTGGAGGTATGTAGTCATCCTTCTCCTCGGTTGCTTTCTCCGCTTGCTTCTTTACAGCTGCTTCTTTGCCCTTTGTTGGCCGCTCTATCCACATGTTGTGGAAGTTGATCTCATCATCAGCTGACGGCTTATCCTCCCCCTCTTGAACCACAATTTCCTCATTGTCCTTAGGTGCAACCCACGGTGGAAGCTCTTTCCCACTTCTTAGTGTGATAGCATTGGCGTATTCCTTTGGATTTTGCTCACACTTGCCCGGTAAACTGCTTTGACCACTTGTACTTGCTTTACCCTTTTCTAACTGCTTGATCTTGTTGTTTAGAGTTGTTATCTTAGTAGAGACATCAGTGAGAGAGGAGTCTAAGCGGTTGTTCATCTCGGCGAACTTCTGGTTTGTTGAAGCAACTGCTGAAACATGGCTTGTACAGGATCAATTTATTGCGGTTGCATCTGTTGTTGAGGAACAAAGCCGGGAGGGTACATAGGAGTGTAAAATTTGTTTCCTTGCTGCTGCTGCTGTCCGTGAAAGTTAACTTGTCGCTGACCTTGAAAACAACCACTCGGCTGAAAACCTTTGTAATAGGGCACAAAAGGTTTAGCTTGCTGAGGAGGGTACACCTGATCCTTTGGATTTTCAACGTTGGTGCTTCTGTAAGACAAGTTATTGTTGCCTTGGTAGCCTTGAGAGTAACCTTGAGGCTTGTAAATGTTCTGACCGGCTACCCAATTAGCTTCTTCTGCTTGGCATTGCTCTAGCTCATCCAAGACATCTGCAGCTTCCCCAACAAAATGCACATGCTTTTGGTTTGCAAGCATTAGCTTATCGATCTTCTCGTGTAGAGACTTCAGTTCTTTCTTGTTGGCTTCAAGATCAGCTCCTCTTGGTGCACGGTCATAGTCTTCAGAATAATTCCCATCACTCAATGCCAAATTCTCTATGAGCTACATACCTTCCTCAACCTCTTGACCAAGGAAGTTTCCTTTGCTTGCCGTGTCAAGTAGTAATCTGATATTTGGGAGAGCTCCGTGACACAGGACTTTTTGGTGTCTTATGTTCAATCAGCCTTGTGTTAATCAGTTGTAGTAATGGTTTTATGTCAATCCATTGGGAAGAGTTGAGAGTAAAGTCTCTAAGTCAAACAGGCAGAGAATTGGTTTTGTTGCCTAAGCAACAGTTCTA
Organism: Thlaspi arvense; assembly: GCA_911865555.2. Taxonomy (NCBI): domain Eukaryota; kingdom Viridiplantae; phylum Streptophyta; class Magnoliopsida; order Brassicales; family Brassicaceae; genus Thlaspi; species Thlaspi arvense. The sequence continues at coordinate 28,899,769 of OU466860.2, forward strand.
GCAACCTAAGTGAAACAAGCAGCAACCAAAGTAAAAGCAGAAGCAAACTAAGCAATTCTAAGCAAGGAAAACAGAGTAAAACAGAGCAAAACAGAGCAAATCCGAAATTCAAATAAGAGAAAGGCAAGTCTCTAGATGTGGTTATTGACTTTGGGAAATTTAAGACATTAACTAAGGCTGTTTCAAACTACATTGATCAAGCAAACAAGCAAGCAATGGTGATTCATAGACATAGAGTTCACACTTAAGCTAGTTAGATCTAATCTCTTGGCAAATAACCCTTTGCTAAACATTCTAACAAGAACTAACTCTCATTAGTGCTAAAACAACAAGCAAGCATGATTAAACAACTCTATTCAAGTCAAAATGCTCCTCAAACAGTCAATCTCTTGAGCCAAAGCCAGCAAATCCTCTATTAAACATAATCAGCATTTCATCAAACACTTGGTTGGCATAAGAGAAAGCTAACAACTTAGACAAGTTTGATCAAGACTAATCTAGCATGAATAACAGATTAATAGAGAGGAACCCATAAACTGAAGCACTTAACAAACCTTAATCAAGCCTTAAATCCCCTTAATCTACCACATCTAGAAAACCTAAGATAACTACTCACTCATAATCAAGTTTAACACCAAATCACAAAGGGAAAGGATGCTAATCATGATTAAAAGAAAGATTAAAGCAAATACTTGATTATATTAAACAAAGCAAAGAAAATGTTTTACAAACTTAATGAAAAAGCTCAAGAACAGTAAAATGACATGACCCCTCGAAAATCTGGAAAAGGGCTATTTATAGTTTAGAGGAGAAACCCTAGAGTAATGGCATAAATGTAATTAAAAACAGGTTCGGGCTGGGTTAGTATCGGTCAGTTGTGTCGGTCTTCAGTGACTGAAATGGGTCCCTATCGGTCTGGAGTGATCGACACATATGACCGAAATTAGTCCGGTGTGTTTGTGTCGATCACACTTGACCGATACTTGTGACCGATATGCTCCGTATCGGTCACCCTTTACCGAAACTCTCTGTGCTCTGACCGAAAACTTCTGCAGAGATCTTCTGCTGTGATCCTTCTTGCTCCCTTTTGCCCAGCTAGCATCTTGTATCATTCCCAAAACTCCTCCAAGCTCCTTTAAGTTCCAAAAGCGCCTAAAAACATCTAAAATGCAAAGAAAATGCAAACTATACTCTAAATGCAACCTAAGTCTAAAAGGAGAAGAAAATGGGACAAAAGCAAAGGGATAACATGCAAAAGAGGATCAAAATATGTACTAAATGCAGCCCTAAATGGTGTAAATACAATGGATATCAACACCCCCACACTTGCCTTTTGCTTGTCCTCAAGCAATCAAGAACAAATGGGAGAGTGAGGTTTGAAAGTGGGCATTCAGATTCCAAAAGTGCAAAGGTAAAGAGATGGTTTCAATGCTCAAGTGCCTAGTTGTAGGATGCAAACATAATCAGCTATACTTTAAAGATCCTAGCCATGCTCATCATATTTCAAAATGATCTCAAATCTCAACTTAGGCAGATGCTCAAATCAATGAACTCTTTAACATTCTATTAAGTTCAGAACATGAATCATGCTTATGCAAATCAACTAAAGACATTTGATTGAAAAGGGTAAGGTTATGAGATAAGAATGATCTCATTTAAGCACAAGGGTCCAAAAACATAAAGGATCACTCAATGAAATGACTTCATCTTAGGCAAAATGCTAATGGTAAAAGCACACTTAATCATGCAATTCAAAGCTCTCTTCTACCCTTACTTCCCAAAGATGAGTCCTAAGCATTTCTAAACCCAAGAGTGAACCCTCTAAGTCTACCTTTTCCTAAATTCTACCCTTTACCCATCTTTATGGCTGGGGAAACTTCTTCTTTTGCTTGTGTGGCTGCTTCTTTTTGGTTAGGACTTGCTCTTCTTTGTTGTGTTGGCACCTTCATCACCTTTGGTGGATTGCTTCTTGGTCAGATTTTTCTTCTTTTGGACCTTTCTAAGCATTGTTGTTGGCGCCAATCCTTCTTTTTAAACTTAGAGCTTTTATTCCCTTTACTTAACAACAATACTAAGCTGTTTCCCCTTTTCTAGCATTTCAGATCTTTTCCCTTTCTTTCAAAACATAAAAACATGAAGTTCAAAACACTTACTCTACCCTTTTTAAATCCCAAAACTCCTATCCTAGAATCAAGCTCAAGATGCAAGCTGATATCTACAAGAGAGCTAATCATTGCCAGCCTTATTCCTAACACTTTTTGCCAAGACAAAATCGAAAATGCAATGCAAAGGCCTCACAGCTCTCACAATAGTGTTTAGGCTCAAAAGGAGGTTTTGGTTAAGGGTGAGGATGTAACTGTCCCATAATTATGAGGATCAGCTATTTGGATCAACAAGAGTGGTAGAAAGGAGAAAGATGATCCAAATATGTATATGGTAGCCATGCAATCACTTTTCAATGCATAAGACATGATAATTAAAAGTCCAAGTTAAAGTTCAAGTTGATAGAGTTGATTTTCAGAGAACAAATGCTTTCAGAATGAGATGAGAAGACCAAATCTAGCAATCTAAGCATGGTTCAGCCTTAACTTCTAGCATTCATATGATGCATCAAACAACTAAGCACATAAAAACTGAAATCATCTCTAAACACTAAGCACTTTACAAGGAAAACTCATCATATTGCCCTATGCAAATGCAATGCAACCTAAATGTCAACACTAGACTCAATCCTAGAAGAATGGAATGCAACTACATGCTTTCTTTTTGGTTTGCAAAATTGCAAATTTTTTTAAAATTTTTCGATTTTTTTATGTTTTTCTATGCCTTACATGTATGCATGATATGCATGAGACTCAAAGAGAAAAGAAAAAAGGAAAAATTAAGAAAACAGAAAACAAAGTCAAACCCCAAATCTCTCCCCCCACAGTTAAATTACACAGTCCCTTGTGTAATGAAAGCAATGGAAGAGAGAAGCAACAAAATATATTACAAAAATAAAAAGATGCAATGGTATAGAACAATAGAAGGGATGTGGTACTTGGTTCAATGGTAGGAGTTGTGGGATGATCTAGAGGTTTGTGGAGACTTGCTAGCTCTCCTCTTCCTTCTCTCATAGACTTTAGTGGAATGCTCTGCTTCTGGAGTTGGTTGAACCTAGCTTGACCATAGCTGTTCAACTTGTGAAGAAGTCCCTTGTGTGCCCTATTGCCATGTATCCTGAACTTCAGAGGGGTTGGGGATTGGCACCTCCCAAGCTGATGGAACATGGGCTCTTGGCTCATAAGATGAAGCCCTTGGTTGTGCCCATGTACCCTATTGATCACTTGGTTGTGCATGGAATAAGTGTCTTCCATTGGGGTTCCATACAGCTTCCTCCTCTTCAGTTGGCTCAGCTTGGTGGAATTGCTCTTCTTGTTGAGAGTGGAGCTCTTGGGGGTGGCTGTGGTGGGAAGTTTTTGCTGATGTAGCCTTGTTCTTCCTGAACTTCCCCTTCACCATCTTCATAAGCCCTTTGATGGCTTTGTCCTGCCACTTGCACCACTTCTGTAGTGTGTTAATGTGCTCATGAGCTGCTCTCATAGAGCTTCCTTGGTTGGGAGCTTCATAGGGCTGGAAGTGGAACTGCCTTGAGCTGTAGTTGACCAATTCTTCTTCTTCAAGCTCATCTTCTTCATGGGTACTTCCTTGGCCTTCAGCGCCAGCAGTAGCATTCCATTGTTGTTGTTCTTCTTCTTCTTCTTCTCTGATCTCTTCAGTGTGCTCCTCTTCTTCTTCACTGTCCTCTTCTTCTTCTACTGTAGGAATAGGGCCGCTTGTGTAGAGCTCCTCAGTGCTTGGGTTGAAGCTGATGTTTCCTTTTCTGAAGAAGGATGTAAGCTTTGGATTGGGGATGAGAACTTTTGCTGGTGTGTCAAGGCCTGTGATGAAGTTATACACATGCTTTCCACCAATGGTTCTTTCAAGGTAGTGGCTTCTCTTGAGGTAATCAATGTCAAACCATAGTGGCTCAAGTGCATCACCTTCATGTTTGTCAAGGTCTACTCCACTAGCTTGCAGAACTGCTGTCACAACTCCTCCAATGTGCACTTGAGGGCTGTTCTCCTTCTTTGTCTTACTCAAAACCCAGCTCTTGTAGGATAAGAGTTGCTCCATCATAATAGCCACATAGCATGGGTTGCTTCTCGGTGCTCTGAGAGGTTCCCCATACTCATCGCTTCCCAACACCTCCTACATGCTTGGTATATCAGATCTGTCTCCCTTCCTGTGAGATATGTCGTCTCCTTCCTTGCAGAGAGTGTATTCGCAAGTGCTTTGTGGACATATCTCACGGCTGGATGCCTTAGGTGCTGGTTCCTTGATCTTCCAGGAGTGTATTTCCCAACCCCAATAATCCCCCACAGCATGATGTGCTGCTTATTTGAGATTTTGAACCTGCTCAGCTTGGTGGGGTGGGACTTCAGCTCTAGATCCTTAGCGATCTCTGTCCATGTTGAGGAGAACTTTTCCTTGCCAATCCGAAAAGAGATCCATCCATCACCATTAGGGAGCTCACTGTCTTCATACCAGACCACCTTGAGTGTGGAGAGGAATTGGTAAGTGAGCTGTTGGTAAGATGGGAGTGGCATCTCCATGAAAGCTCCAAGACCCATGTGCTCAAATGTGGCTTTGCAGTCACCATAGAGTCCAAGCGCCTTCATTGTGGAAGTGCACGGATATCTTGTTGGCTTGAAAGTGCACTGGTTGAAAGCCTTCATGAGTTCTTTAGCAGCACTGCCCTTGTTTTGTTGATCTTCTCCCTCATTCCCAACCGGTTTCTTTCCAGCGGCTTTGGAGGATTGCTCATCAGCCTTGCCCTTTCCTTTATCTTTCTGTGTTCTTGGTTGGATTGGTGCTTCCTGAGGTGCTTTTCCTTTTTTCCCAGCAGCTATTTTTGTTCTTCCCATGGTACCTTCAAAAGCAAAGCTTGAAAACAAGGTAAGTGAAAGAATAAAAGCTGAAGTACCAAATAGCTGAAAGCTTTTAATGGAGAAACTCTTTAATGCTAAGAAAAGTCTAACAAGTCCTAACAACAAGCTGAACTTATTCAAAGCAAGAAGAGATCAAAAGCTAGCAACTAAATAAGCTAGAATGCAAAAAAGATAAACAGTCATGCATGACATTCTAGCAAAATGGTTCCTAGGCAAAAGAGATGATGATTTTGCAAAAGGATGAAGATGAGCAAGCAATGAGATAAATAGATATTAATCAGAACTTCAACATCTAGCTTGATATCTCAAAACAAAACCATATTGCACAATCATAGCACATCAATCAAAACTAAACACTGCTTGCTCTTAAAAACTTCATAAAAGCGGTTCTTATCATAAGCTAAGAGTGAGAGCAAAGAGAGATAGTTTAGGAAGCAAACCTTTAGTGAACTTCTGAACACTTAGAGAAGGCAATAAAAGAGAAAACGAACTAGTTATTTCGAGCTTTAGGTATGAAGAAGATTGATTTTAAGTGTGAAGAGAAGTGAAGAAAGTTGTTGCTTAAATAGAGAGAAAGGAGAGGAAACCAAAAGAATCAAAGGTTGGTGAGGGAACATAAGAAATCAAAAGTGTGGGGGACAAAAACAAAAGTGTTCAGAAGCTAGGAAAGAGGTCAGAAAGAATCCCATTTAAAAATTCAAACTCCTTTGGCTCCAAACCAAGGGAGGTAAAAAATTTTGAAAGTTGAGACTCTTACCTCGGACGGAGTTTCGGTCACTCATGACCGATATTACTGACCGAATTGCATTTTCGGTCATGAGTGATCGACACTAGAGACTGACGTGCTTCCTGGGATTAGTATCGATCATCAGTGATCAACACACTTGACCGAAATACATCCGGTATGATTGTCTCGATCTTGAGTGATCGATACTAGTGATCGATACGATTCCAAGAATCTTATCGGTCTCCAGTGATCGATACTCTGAACCGAAATTCATACGGTGTGTTTGTGTCGATCAAGTGAGTTCGATATGAATGAGCGAAAATTATCCTCTTTCAAAAATTCTTTCCATATCGGTCAAAAGTGACCGATATGTTGACTGGCATAAACTGGCTCCACTGATATCGGTCAATCATGATCGCTACTGATGACCAAAAATCTGTGTATCGGTCTGTCATGACCGATACAAATGACCGATATCAGCCATAATACACCTGTTCTTTGTCCCCATCATACTTTCTCAAACCCCAGTTCGAAATCCTGTTTCTATACACTAAAACAAAGCATAAAAGAAATACTAGAAAGCATAATATATACAAAAGGATACCATGGGACTACCTCCCAAGTGTGCTTGTTTAAAGTCACTAAGCTTGACTTTGATTACCTCTTTAGTTGAGGTGAGGAGAAGGAGTCATGGAACTCCTTGGTGGTGGCTTGCTCTTTTGGACTATAGCAGAAACTCCATTCATCTTTATCTTGGCAAAATGCATAGTCTTCCCCTCTTGCTGAAGCTTGAAGATGAACTCTCCCTTCTTAGAGACCCTTGGTTGCAAAACCAGCTCCCCTTTGTTAGTATCCAACTTGATCTCATTCAGATTCTTGTAACCAACCTCTTCAGTGGTGTCTTCAAACAACTTGAGCAAGCAGCAGCCATCAAAACTCTCTCCTTGGTAGCCTTAAAACTCTGGCCAGTTCCTTCCAAGTTGCTTCAGCTTCTTTATCTCCATTGAGAAGGCTTGCTCATTCTCCAGCTTATTCCCTTTGGAGTCAAACCTTAGAACCTTCTTCTTGGTCATCTTCAGCTCAATAGTGCATTCCTTAGCATCAAACACTGCTCCAGTTGAGGCCAAGAAAGGTCTTTCTAGTATGATAGCATTCTTTATATGCCCTTCCACATCAAGCACCAAGAAATCAGTGGGAATGGTTACTCCTTCTATCATCATTGGCACATCCTTAAGACTCCCAAGTGGTTTCTTCACTGTCCTGTCAGCTATAGTAAGGGATACATTACTCTCTTGAAGTTGAGTGTAGCCAAGAGCTTTAGCAGTATAGGATGGGAGAAGATTGATACTTGCTCCAAGGTCACAAAGACAGCTCTTGAAAGTCTGCCCCTTAAGTTCACATGGGAGAGTGAAACAGCCTGGATCCCCAAGTTTTTTTATAGTGAGCTCCTTAACCTCAGGTGTTCCAGTCTTCTCCCTTATCTTCTCAAATTCTTCTTGGCCATTCAAACCCCTCAACTCCATCTGAGCAGCATAGAGAGTTTCATACTTCTGAACCAGCTGTTCCTTGAACCTTCCTGGAAAAGGGATGGTTGGTCGATAGACAGGAAGAGCAGCTGTTTGAGGTTTCTCCTTGACATCAGCAGTTTTCATAAAGTAGTCTTTTGTGTTGTCAACAACTTCATGTGGCGCCCACCACTCTTCATCATCTGAGTTTTCCCTATCTCCAAAGGGTCCTTCTTCTACAGTTCCTTGGTCATTTTAATTTCCAAGAACTCTTCCCCCTCACTTAGAGGTTCAGTGTCCTCAGTGAACAAGTAGAGGAACTCTTCAATGATAGCTTCCTCTTCAGCTGAGAAGCTTCCTTCTTCTAGCACAATAGCATTGCAGAACTGCTTCTGGTTTTCCAGGAAACTGACCTTGTGGCTTGGGACCAGCTATTCCTTTGTTGTTCTCTAGAGTTTTGACTCTTGCAGTCAACCCATCAAACTTGTTGGTAAGCTCTACATGCACTGAATCAATTTTGTTATGAACCTCTGCAAACTTCCTGTTCATTTCCAAGGTTGTAGTGACTTGGGTGTTGATCATTTGCTGCATCAGGGTCTTGAGGTCAGTGTCTTGAGAGCTAGAGGAAGCTGGTCCTTGTGCCTGGGCATTGAATCCTGGAGGGTTGTAGGGCGCTCTTGGCTGATAGTTGTTGTTCCTCTGCTGGAAACCTTGATTATTGTAGGGAGCAAAAGGTCTTGGGGGAGCTTGCTGTTGCTGTTGAGGGTAAACCTGATCTTGTGGTTGGCGACATTGTTGCTCCTGTAGAACAAGTTGGGATTGGGTCTGTAGTTCCCATAGTTGTTGTAGCCACCTTGATTTCCCAAATAGTTCATCTCCTGAACTTGGCATTGCTCCTGATCATCAAGCTGAACCATGTCTCCCACAAAGTGAACCTCTTTCTTCTCTCTTAGCAACAAGTCCAACATCTCATGGAGAGACTTGATTTCTTTCTTGCTAGACTCTAACTCTTCCTTTGCACTCCTTGGTGCTCTGTCAAACTCTTCATTGTAGTTTCCATCAGACTGAGCCAAGTTCTCTACTAACTCCAAACCTTCATCTACATCTTTTGACAGGAAGTTCCCATTGGAGGCTGTGTCCAGGAGCATTCTGATCTTAGGCAAGGCTCCTCTGTAGAGAGTGGAGAGCAAAGAGGCTTGTGAGAAGCCATGATGAGGGCATTGTAATGTGTAACCCTTGAATCTCTCCCAAGCTTCTCCAAAGCTTTCATTGTTCCTCTGTGCAAATCCTGAGATCTCATTCCTTATCCTAGCAGTTCTGGAAGTGGAGAAAAACTTTGCTAGAAAGGCTTTCTTTTTTTCTTGTATTCATCCCAGCTGGTGATACTACCTTGGGGAAGGTTTTTCTCCCACTGATGTGCTTTATCTCCTAGGGAAAAGGGAAACAATCTGAGCTTGAAGCCATCTTCACTTACTCCATTTATCTTTGTGAGGGAGCACAGCCTGTCAAAATTGTCCAAATTATCTAGAGGGTCTTCAAGTGGTAACCCATGGAATTTGCTGCTCTGAACCATTGAAATCAATCCAGACTTGATTTCGAAGTTGTTGTTTTGGACAGCTGGTGGAATGATGCTCGTCCTGTTGTTGTAGGCATTTGGTGCATCACCAGCGCCAATAGGTCTAGCTGCTCTTGGAGCTTGTGCAGCACCTCTTGGTCCTTGCTCACCCTGTAAGCCTTGAACACCTTGATGTCCTTGTATACCCTGAGCGCCTGCAGCTCCTTGAGGACCCTGAAATCTGATGTCATCCATGACTTGATCCTGATTGTTCATACCAAGTCTTTGCAAGTGTTGCTGCCTTTCTTGCTGTCTCCTTGCTCTCTGTCCTCTATCCAGCAGATTGATGTTGTCTATGAAATCCACAAGATTGCCTGAACCTCTAGATCTCAAGTTCATATACCTGAAAGACAGAAGTGAGAGTCAAAGAGAAATAGTAACCAAAGAAAAGTAAAAGCTTGATCTTAAAGATTCTACAAACTCTTATGATTCAAACTGTTTCCCAAATGGCAACGTCGCCAAATTAACACAGGACTTTTTGGTGTCTTATGTTCAATCACCCTTGTGTTAGTCAGTTGTAGTATGGGTTTTATGTCAATTCATTGGGAAGAGTTGAAAACAGAAGAGTTAAGAGTAAAGTCTCTAAGTCAAGCAGGCAGAGAATTGGTTTTGTTGCCTAAGCAACAGTTCTAGCAACCTAAGTGAAACAAGCAGCAACCAAAGTAAAAGCAGAAGCAAACTAAGCAATTCTAAGCAAGGAAAACTGAGTAAAACAGAGCAAAACTGAGGAAATCCGAAATTCAAATAAGAGAAAGGCAAGTTTTTAGATGTGGTTATTGACTTTGGGAGATTTAAGACATTAACTAAGGCTGTTTCAAACTACATTGATCAAGCAAACAAGCAAGCAATGGTGATTCGTAGACATAGAGTTCACACTTAAGCTAGTTAGATCCAATCTCTTGGTAAATAACCCTTTGCTAAACATTCTAACAAGAACTAACTCTCATTAGTGCTAAAACATCAAGAAAGCATGATTAAACAACTCTATTCAAGTCAAAATGCTCCTCAAACAGTCAATCTCTTGAGCCAAGGCCAGCAAATCCTCTATTAAACATGATCAGCATTTCATCAAACACTTGGTGGGCATAAGAGAAAGCTAACAACTTAGACAAGTTTGATCAAGACCAATCTAGCATGAATAACAGATTAATAGAGAGGAACCCATAAACTGAAGCACTTAATAAATCTTAATCAAGCCTTAAATCCCCTTAATCTATCACATCTAGAAACCCTAAGATAACTACTCACTCATAATCAAGTTTAACACCAAATCACAAAGGAAAAGGATATTAATCATGATTAAAAGAAAGATTAAAGCAAATATTTGATTATATTAAACAAAGCAAAGAAAATGTCTTACAAAATTAATGAAAAAGCTTAAGAACAGTAAAATGACATGACCCCTCGAAAATCTGGAAAAAGGGGCTATTTATAGTTTAGAGGAGAAAACCCTAGAGTAATGGCATAAATGTAATTAAAAACAGGTTCGGGCTGGGTCAGTATCGGTCAGTTGTGTCGGTCTTCAGTGACCGAAATGGGTCCCTATCGGTCTGGAGTGTTCGACACATATGACCGAAATTAGTCCGGTGTGTTTGTGTCGATCACACTTGACCGATACTGGTGACCGATATGCTCCGTATCGGTCACCCTTGACCGAAACTCTCTGTGCTCTGACCGAAAACTTCTGCAGAGATCTTCTGATGTGATCCTTCTTGCTCCCTTTTGCCCAGCAAGCATCTTGTATCATTCCCAAAACTCCTCCAAGCTCCTTTAAGCTCCAAAAGCACCTAAAAACATCCAAAATACAAAGAAAATGCAAACTATACTCTAAATGCAACCTAAGTCTAAAAGGAAAAGAAAATGGGACAAAAACAAAGGGAAAACATGCAAAAGAGGATCAAAATATATACTAAATGCAGCTATAAATGGTGTAAATACAATGGATATCACTCCGCGGTATATGGTACTCAAGAGGGTCTCTGCACTGAAGCCATGGTAAGGACAAACTATAGTATATTCCTTGAAACGCTTCATAGCCTCATTGAATGACGCATTCTGTCTATGAGTGAAGCCACTTATCTCACTTCTCAACCTTGCTGTCCGAGAGCTTAAAAAACTTTAAGAGGAAAGCTTTCTTACAGTCGGCCCAAGAAGTTATAGTTCCTTATGGGAGAGTCTTCTCCCAGTGCCGTGCCTTGTATCCTATGGAAAAGGAAAACAAACGCCGCTTGAAGCTATCCTCCGAGATGCCGTTTATCTTGAGCATTCCACAAAGCTGCTCAATGTTGTCTACATGCGCCAATGGGTCCTCCAAAGCTAACCCATGAAATTTGTGGTTTTGCACCATCTGAACAAATCTTGGCTTGATCTCGAGGTTGTTGTTTTGCACTGGAGGAGGAGTGATCCCAAACCTATTATGGTGAGTATTAGGAGCATCTCTTGCTCCAATGATATGTGGGGGTCTAGCCGCGTGGTGGGGGTTTCCATTACCCCTTCACACTGCCCCATGAGCTGGAGGAGGTCCCTCTGGATGTTCTTGCTCAGCCATTGCTTCAAAATCCACTGCGCCTTGCTGAACAATCTCCTCAAAGGCTCTAGCTTGCTCTCTAACCCTTCTTGATCTTGCGTGTCCAAGCTGATGAATATTGTCCAAGGGTGTAAGTAAGTTGTTGTCACCCCTGGAAAGCAGATTCATGTACCTGAGAGACACAAATTTGAAAGTAGAGAAATCAGTAACCAACTTAAAGTAAAGGCTTAGTCTTTACTAAACCCCAAATCTTAATGCTTTCTATCCCCTAAGATGGCAACGGCGCCATTTGATAACATGTTTTCGAAATGCAATGATTATCAAAGCTCTAATGCAACACTGAGATGTAGTATAGCATGCAAGAGAGGTATCAATCCACACCTAGGGGTAGCAAGTTCACTAAGAATGCAAGGGAATGAGCAAATCTAAGCAAAATGGTAAAATGATTGGTAAAATCCCTAAAAACTAAATGCAAAGACCAAATGCAAAGCAAAACAATTTTAAAATCCCTGGAAGAAGGTTAAATACCACGAGGAACAAGCAAAAGATTAAAAATTCACGGCTACTAAAAACTAAAAATCGACTAGTGAATCGACCACTAGATCGACCAGAATGGATCAATCTACAAGCAACTTAAACAGAAATGACTTTTGATGAACATGATGCAACTGAATGGCAAGCGAATGATTAACAGAGATTTAAAACACAAAGAAAGAGGGTCTAGGGTTGAGGGTCATATTCATAGGTTTTAAAGATTAAAGCTTGGTTTGAAAACATTTAGATCTACTCCTTTTAGAGGTTTCTCTAAGCCTTGAAAACAAAACAAGAACCATCCATGGCGTGTGGTATGATTGACTCCCACAATCTCTTCTCCAAACCCATGGCGTGTGGTGGAAAAAGAGATCGAAGGGCAAGGAACACAGATTTCAAACAATGACCTAACTAGTTGACACAAGCACCGGATGGAACGGGGGTGGATTGTTGATTGGACCGGCCAGCCGAGGATCTCAGGCTATGGGTCGAGGGATTTGAGACGGGACGGTACGAGTGGGACAGCTGGTACGAGAGTTGGATGATGGGGCGGTACGGTGGTACGGGTGGTACGATGGCGGGACGATGGTACCGTAATGTGGTACGAGGGTGGTACGATGGCGGGACGATGGTATCGTAATGTGGTACGAGGGTGGTACGATGGCGGGACGATGGCTTTAGGTCGAGAGGTCGAGGAACTCAGAATTTTTGACCGGTGGTTAAACTGACCGGATGGGACGGTCGGGTGGGTTGAAGTGTACCACAAAGGCTATGGAAAGGGCCTTTGATACAACACGATTTTCTCTTTAGTTTTGGAGGTATTGGTCTCAACAAAAGTAAAGAAGAAGAACACAAGTTTGAGTATAAACTTTGTGGAAATAAAATTCGGTTCTTTATTGATATCAAGGTAAAAATACAAGGCTGTGAGAGGGGACCTTATAAAGTGGTCCAAACAGCTATGCCCTTCTAGGGGTCTTGAAGCAAAATACAATTATTGCAAAGCAACATTATTGGAAAAAAAATGCAAAATTATGGCTAACAATGCCTTAACTAAAAGAGAAATTAAATTGAAAAGGCTGGCTAAAAATCAATCACAAGGAGAAAACATAAAAAGATTAGTCAAGCATAATAATGTGATTAACGAAACATAGGACTTACCTTCTTTGGTTTTGGACGTGAATAAGTGTGATGTAATCTCCTTTGACCGTGATCTTGGCGTCTAAGTGTTTTCCTCTAGTGTAGAAATAACAAACACATTGGCGTGGGCTTTGTTTGCCATTAAGGGCCAACTTTCTTGATTCTTTGTTGGGTTTGTAGCTTCTAAGACGTCCAATAGATCATCCCATGTAGCTTCAGTTAAACTTGGGCTTCCCTCCTTAAAATCATTCATGGCACGTAAGATGGCTTGGTTATATTTGTCTTGAAGTGCTCTGGCCCGTTTACTTGTGATCACACCTTTATTTGGAACCGGTATGTCAACTTTTTGCATTTGAGGCTCGATTAAGTCAGGTTCGGTTGAGATATCCTCATCATTCCCTCCCTCTTGAATAGATTTTGACCCTAAAATGTTTTCATCTGCAAGAAAAGGAGCTAAATCAGTAACATTGAAAGTAGATGATACGTTTAACTCACCTGGAAGTTCAAAACGGTAGGCATTGTTGTTGATTCTTTCTAGGACTTTGAATGGACCGTCTCCTCTCGGTTTGAGTTGAGCTTCTTTGGTCAGGAAATCTTTCTTTCCTCATGTGTAGCCAAACCCATTCTCCTTTTTGGAACACCACTTCTTTTCTTCCTTTGTTGGCTTGTTTTGTGTATTGCTCAGTCCTCTTCTCTAGATTCTCTCGAGCTTTCTGATGTAGCTTCTTGATGAACTTAGCTTTCTCCTCGCCAACTAGACTGACAGCTTCTGCTAGAGGTAAAGGAGTTAGATCAAGAGGAGTGGTAGGATTAAAACCGTATACAACCTCAAATGGTGACATCTTGGTGGCTGAATGTTGAGCTCTGTTGTAGGCGAATTCAATGAAGGGGATACACTCTAGCCAATTCTTCATATGCTTTCCAAAGGTCGCCCTTAACAATGCTGAAATTGTGCGGTTCACCACCTCTGTTTGGCCGTCTGTTTGTGGGTGACAAGTGGTAGAGAAAAGGAGTTTAGTGCCTAACTTCTTCCACAAGGTTCTCCAGAAGTGACTCAAGAACTTGCTGTCTCGGTCTGAAACTATGGTTCTTGGAACTCCATGTAGCCGTACTACTTCTTTAAAGAATAGATCCGCCGTTTGTGTTGCATCGTTCACCTTAGCACAAGGGATAAAATGCGTCATTTTGGAAAACCTATCCACCACCACGAATATAGAGTCTTTGTGGTTGATCTTGGGCAATCCTAACACGAAGTCCATCGAGATATCTACCCATGGTGCTGTAGGAATGGGTAGAGGTAAGTATAAGCCGTGAGGTTGAACTCTGGACTTGGCTCTCTTGCAAACAACACACCTTGAACAATGAGCTTCAACCATCTTCTTCAAGTGCGGCCAATAGAAGTGCTCCTTGACCACGGCTAAGGTTTTATCAACCCCAAAGTGCCCCATTAGCCCTCCTCTGTGGGCTTCACGTACAATAAGCTCTCGTAATGAACATTGGGGAATGCACAGCCGCTTCTCTCTAAACGGAAACCCCTCAAAGATGTAGAATTTGCCAAACGCTCCTTTGTTGCACTCGCCAAATATCTCCATAAGATCTTTGTCTTCACGGTAAAGCTCTTTGATAAACTCAAACCCCATGACCTTGCTCTCCATTGTAGATATTAGAGTGTATCTTCGTGACAAGGCATCCGCTACAATGTTGTCTTTGCCCTTCTTGTATTTGATGATGTAAGGAAAGGTCTCTATGAACTCCATCCAACGAGCATGTCTTCTCTTAAGGTGAGTTTGTCCTCTTAGGTGCTTCAACGTCTCATGATCAGTGTGGACTACGAACTCTCTTGAAATCAGATAGTGTTGCCAAGTCTCAAAAGCTCTCACAAGAGCGTATAACTCCTTGTCATATGTAGCATAATTAAGTGTAGCTCCTCCTTGCTTTTTGCTGAAAAATGCTACTGGCATCTTTTCTTGAGTTAGCACTGCTCCTATGCCTATCCCCGAGGCATCACACTCCACTTCAAACGTCTTGTTGAAATCAGGCAAGATCAGTACGGGTGCATTGGTTAGCCTGTCTTTCAAGGTGTCAAAGGCTTGTTGCTGTGCTTCTCCCCATGTAAAACCAACACTCTTCTTGACTACTGCCGTGAGAGGAGCTGCTATACTGCTGAAGTCTTTAACAAACCTCCGGTAAAAACTAGCCAAGCCGTGGAAGCTTCTCACTTGACTAACGTTTGTTGGTGCTGGCCACTCCTGAATTGCTTTAACTTTCTCCTTATCAACCTGTAATCCCTGCGAGCTTACAATAAAACCTAGGAAAACCAATTGATTAGTGCAGAATGAACACTTCTTTAAGTTTGCATAAAGCCCCTCTTGTCTAAGAGTCTTTAACACAAGCTCAAGATGTGTCATATGTTCAGATAAGCTTTTGCTGTAAACTAAAATACCATCAAAATATACAACAACAAACTTACTGATGTATGCTCTAAGCACTTGATTCATGAGGCGCATGAAAGTACTAGGAGCATTGGTGAGTCCAAATGGCATTACCATCCATTCGTATAGTCCTTGCTTGGTTTTGAAGGCTGTTTTCCATTCATCTCCTTCTTTCATCCTCACTTGATGGTATCCGCTCTTTAAATCTATTTAGAGAATAAAACAGAACCACTAAGCTCATCAAGCATATCATCTAACCTGAGTATGGGATGGCGGTATTTGATGGTGATGTTGTTGATGGCTCTACAATCAACGCACATCCGCCAAGAACCATCTTTCTTTGGTAGGAGTAAGACTGGTACGGCACATGGGCTAAGGCTTTCCCTCACGTAGCCCTTGTCTAGCAATTCTTGGACTTGCTTCTCAAGCTCTTTAGACTCCTCCGAGCTCATTCGGTAAGCTGACTTGTTTGGTAGAGCAGCTCCGGGGACGAAGTCTATCTGGTGTTCAATCCCTCGTAGGGGTGGTAATCCTTCAGGCATCTCTTCTGGAAACAGATCTTTAAAAGTATCAAGTAACTTAATGATCTCGGGTGGTAACTCGGATGCTCCATAACCTGCGCTCAAAGCCTCCTTAAAGATCATTAGTAGCATTGTGTGTTTAGAAGCTATAGCCTTTCTCACATGGCTAGGCTGAATAAGAAAATTAGACTTAGAACTAATTTCCTTTTCTTTAGCCATTTGCATTTGTAAATCATGCACTTGAGATGGTGATAAAGGTGCTAAGCTAACCTTTCTTTTATCATGCATAAATGTGTAAAAATTAGTTCTACCATCATGCTTGGTCTCTTTATCAAATTGCCATGGTCTACCTAACAATATATGGCCGGCTTGCATAGGAACTATATCACAAACAACACTATCTTGATATTTTCCTATACTGAATGGTATAACAACTTGCTCATTGATTTTCAATTCAACCTTGTCATCGAGCCACCTTAGCCTTTAGGGCCGTGGGTGTTTAGTTCTCTCAAGGTGAAGTTTATCAACCATATGAGTACTTGCCACGTTAGTGCAAGACCCACCATCAATGATTAGGTTACATACCTAGCCTTATACGGTACAGCGTGTGTGGAATATGTTTTCTCTTTGCATCAGCTCGGCTGGTTCCACCATTGTATTAAGTATGCGCCTTGTAACGAGAAAGCTCTCCTGAGTCAGGATACTCAATATCTCCAAACTCGTCAAGTGTTTCAGCTTCTGCTTCGTCTTGAGACTCATATTCTTCGGTCTCGGTTAAGAGCATGACATGCTGATTTGGACATTCTCTCGCCATATGTCCCCTGCCTCTACACTTGAAACACGTTATATCCCTTGAACGTGGAGGGTTAGTAGGCTTACCTGCTTCAGGGCGGTTGTCTTTGGGTGGTTCAGCAGCTTTTCCTTTGTACCGAGAGTCTATCTCAAGACCTTTACCCTTGTCTAGAGGCTTGCTAGAGTTGGGGTTCCAAGGCGTTTTAGACTTGCTCCGGGTGAGACTAGACTTGCGCTTGATATGCTGTTCTGCTTGTATAGCTAGATGGAAAAGATCTTTGAAATCTTGATAGACTTGTCTCTCTACCTTTCGGCTGATTCGCTCTTGCAACCCGTCTATGAATTGGGCCATCAAAGCTTCCTCATCATCATGAAGCTCTAAACGATTCCTCAAGCGCTCGAATTCTTCATAGTATTCTTCTACTGACCTAGTTCCCTGTTTAAGAGCACGAAACTTGCGTTGTAAGTCTCTATTGAAATGGGGAGGAATGTACCTTTGGCGCATGATATCTTTCATGTCTAGCCACGAGTCAATGGCTCTTTGACGGTTTCGCCTCCGGTCAGCTACGGTTCTGTCCCACCAGATGAGGGCATTGTCCGTTAGTTGAGCCACGGCTAAGGCTATTCTCTTGTGGATGAGGTGATCATAATAGTCAAAGAGGTGGTCCATCCTCTTTTCCCACTCAAGATAAGCCTCCGGGTCCACCTTTCCAGCAAAGCTTGGGGCGGTAAGCTTGACGTGGCTCTGGTGTTGCCACTGGGGGTAGTTGTCATCTTCCTCCTTTCCATAGTCATTCCTGGTGGTACGCCTTCTTCTCCCTTGGTTAGTGGGTAAAGGCGGGTCATCATCACCGTCTTGTGAATCATGGTCATCACCTAGGGGGCTCCGTTTGGTTCATTGATGTGTATGCCATTACGCCTATTGTTGGGGCCAGTATGATGTGTGTTGCCAAAGGCATTGTTGTGCCCTCGGCCACCTACGTTCCGGACTGGCTGTATAGGGGGTCGTGGAGCTTGTTCCACATGTGTAAGACGGTCGCCGATCTCTTGCCTAAAAGCTCGGAACTCCTCTCTCATCATGGCCATCATCAGGGTAGTGGGATCTTGGGCATTACTGGACTCTTCTCCCATGTCTTACCTTAGGTTATAAACGAAATAAAGAGAAAATAATCAGCTTAGGTTAACTTTTTATTTCAAAGAACAAAAGACTGTACTAAGAATGATTATAAGGACTAATGCTAAAAGATATGGAAAACTTTGTTTATTATTTTTTTTGTATAGTTTGGAAATAAGAATGAGAAAATAAAAATGGGAAGTGCGATTATGGTGATAGAAAACATTTTTTTTTTTGACTTTTTCGGTTTAAAATTGTAAACTTTAGGTGTTACAAATAAATTAGATCAAGAGATTTGAAAGCAAATTAAATCGTTTTTCCTTTTTTTTTTATAGAGAATGTAAATACGAATCAAGGAGAAAATAATGCAAAAGATTGATAGGATGGATAGATACAACCTTGCTGAAGGAACTTCAGCTCTGATACCAAAATGATACAAGCACCGGATGGAACGGGGGTGGATTGTTGATTGGACCGGCCAGCCAAGGATCTCAGGCTATGGGTCGAGGGATTTGAGACGGGACAGTACGAGTGGGACAGCTGGTACGAGAGTGAGACGATGGGACGGTACGGTGGTACGGGTGGTACGATGGCGGGACGATGGTACCGTAATGTGGTACGAGGGTGGTACGATGGCGGGACGATGGTATCGTAATGTGGTACGAGGGTGGTACGATGACGGGACGATGGCTTTAGGTCGAGAGGTCGAGGAACTCAGACTTTTTGACCGGTGGTTAAACTGACCGGATGGGACGGCGGGTGGGTTGAAGTGTACCACAAAGGCTATGGAAAGGGCCTTTGATACAATACGATTTTCTCTTTAGTTTTGGAGGTATTGGTCTCAACAAAAGTAAAGAAGAAGAACACAAGTTTGAGTATAAACTTTGTGGAAAGAAAATTCGGTTCTTTATTGATATCAAGGTAAAAATACAAGGCTGTGAGAGGGGACCTTATAAAGTGGTCCAAACAGCTATACCCTTCTAGGGATCTTGAAGCAAAATACAATTATTGCAAAGCAACATTATTGGAAAAAAATGCAAAATTATGGCTAACAATGCCTTAACTAAAAGAGAAATTAAATTGAAAAGACTGGCTAAAAATCAATCACAAGGAGAAAACATAAAAAGATTAGTCAAGCATAATAATGTGATTAACGAAACATATGACTTACCTTCTTTGGTTTTGGACGTGAATAAGTGTGATGTAATCTCCTTTGACCGTGATCTTGGCTTCTAAGTATTTTCCTCTAGTGTAGAAATAACAAAGACATTGGCGTGGGCTTTGTTTGCCATTAAGGGCCAACTTTCTTGATTCTTTGTTGGGTTTGTAGCTTCTAAGACGTCCAATGGATCATCCCATGTAGCTTCAGTTAAACTTGGGCTTCCCTCCTTAAAATCATTCATGGCACGTAAGATGGCTTGGTTATATTTGTCTTGAAGTGCTTTTTCCCGTTGTCTTGTGATCACACCTTTGTTTGGAACCGGTATGTCGACTTCTTGCATTTGAGGCTCGGTTAAGTCAGGTTCGGTTGAGATGTCCTCATCACTAGTCTCCTTTACAACCATGGCGTGTGGGAAAGGAAAGACTTGCCTCTAGGATCTGATTTTCCAGGACATATGAATCCTGTCAAGGAAAGACATCCCTTGGATCATAGAGATCTTGGCGTGAGACTCCCTAAGCCTTAAGTACTCAAGATCCTAGAAGAGAAGGTAATGAAGAACAAGAAAACTCAAAACTTTAACCTTTTCAACCCCTTTTGAATCGCCTCAACCCATCAACCCAAATGAAACTACTCGCTACACATAAAGAAAACCGAACAGAATGCAAAAGATGATCTACTAAACACGATTAACAATTGACTAAAAGCAAGAGGTTCAACATTCAAAGTGCAAAAGCAAGAAAAATCTTGGAGTTCTCCAATGACGGAAAATCGCCTAAGCAAGAGAAAGAAGAACGAAAAAAGATAAAGTGAAAACGTGTGTGTGAAAGAGGGATCGCCGCCTTCCCAAAATGGGCAAACAGCTCGATGGTCCCCCCTTCGCTAGAATCCAAAAACGGTTAAAGTAGTCTGGGATTGAGCAGGAGGCTCGATCTGGCTCTCGATCTTCGTCTTGGATCGGATGGCTTTGGTCGATCTCTGAGTCGATCTTGTGCTGATCGGGTTGGAAGCTCGATCTGGTACTCGATCTGCATGGCGTCATTTACGTCCGTACTTCTGATCAATTTGCTCAGTCGATCTTGGTCTCGATCTCTTTCCTTGCATCGACTTGGTCACTCGATCTTCTGATCGATCTCGTCTAGATCGACCTGCCTTGCTCGATCTGCTACTCGATCTCAGGTCCCTTTGCTGAACGTCTAGGTCTTCCAAGTGTCCATGGGCTCCTCACGAGCCTTAGCACGTCCACGAATCCTCCAAGGCTCCAAAGTATCCGAAAACAACCTGAATGTGATGCATAATGCAAGAAATATGCAAGTGCTAATGCAAAAGTGCTCTAGGACCTAAAGTGATGCAAACTAGCCTAATGTGCAAGGTAAATGCATGGGAAACTATCTTATATGCATGCAAAACACACGAAATATGCAGAAATATCATTGACCACTTCTACAGCATAGTATGAGGACTTGGATGCAGTTGCAACAGGTTACACAAAGATGATAGATGCTACTGCACAAGTGATGCAACTGGTTGCACATGATGAACTTGTCACCACATCTGCGAAAGCTGCTGCAATAGGTAATTGGAGTGCAGCAAAAGCACCAAATGTTGAGCTTAAACAGCTCCTTGCAGGGCTAAGGTACGCTTTCCTTGGAGAAAACTCCACTTATCATGTTATTGTTAATGTTTCATTGAACAATGTAGAGCTCACCCTTTTGCTAAGTAAGCTGCGAAAATTTCGCAAAGCTCTTGGCTATTCTCTTGATGATATTTCAGGAATCTCTCCAGACTTGTGCATGCATAGGATACACTTGGAAGATGAACCGAAATCATCAGTGAAGCACCAGAGGAGGCTGAACCCAAATCTGCAGGATGTTGTCAAGAAAGAGATCATGAAGTTGTTGCAGGCTGGAATCATATATCCTATATCAGAAAGTGCTTGGGTGAGTCCAGTGCACGTGGTGCCTAAGAAAGGAGGTGTTACAGTGGTGAAGAATGACAAGGATGAGCTGATTCCAACCAGAACTGTGACAGGACACATGATGTGCATTGATTACAGGAAGCTGAATGCAGCAACAAGGAAGGACCATTTTCCTCTACCTTTCATTGATCAGATGCTTGAGAGGCTGGCGAATCACAAATATTACTGCTTCCTTGATGGTTATTCAGGCTTCTTTCCGATCCCCATCCATCCAAATGATCAGGATAAGACTACTTTTACCTGTCCTTATGGCACTTTTGCATATCGCAGAATGCCTTGTGGACTGTGTAATGCTCCTGCAACCATTTAGAGATGCATGATGCCGATCTTCACTGACATGATTGAGAAGTTTATGGAGGTTTTCATGGATGACTTCTCAGTTTATGGGTCCTCCTTTAAGAGCTGCTTGGACAATTTGTGTGCAGTTCTGCATAGGTGTGAAGAGAAACACTTGGTTCTAAACTGGGAGAAATGCTATTTTTTGGTACAAGATGGAATTGTGATTGGTCACAGAGTCTCAGGAGATGGTATAGAGGTGGATAGGGCGAAAATTGAAGTGATGACAAGTCTGCAATCACCTAATTCAGTCAAAGCTGTGAGGAGTTTTCTGGATCATGCTGGCTTCTACAGAAGATTCATCAAGGACTGTAGCAAGATAGCACGCTCCCTTACAGCTCTCCTCTGCAAAGATGTAAAGTGTGAGTTCACAGAAGAGTGCAAATCCGCCTTTGAACAGATCAAGCAAGCTTCGGTTACAGCTCCTGTTGTGCAGCCTCCAAATTGGGATTTGCCCTTTGAAGTGATGTGTGATGCCAGCGATTTTGCAGTTAGAGCAGTGTTGGGACAGAGGAAAGACAAGTAGCTTCATGCCATTTAATATGCAAGTAGGACTTTGGATGATGCTCAGAAGAACTATGCAACAAATGAGAAAGAATTGTTGGCTGTTGTCTTTGCATTTGAAAAATTCAGACAGTATCTTGTTGGCTCCAAGGTCGTGGTCCATACTGACCATTCAGCACTGGAGTATCTGATGCAGAAGAAGGATGCAAAGCCAAGGTTTTTATGATGGATTCTCCTTCTTCACGAGTTTGACATTGAAGTGAAGGACAAGAAAGGTGTTGAGAATGGAGTTGTTGATCATCTATCCAGGATTCAGGTCGAAGAGAGTGTTCCAATCAATGATTTCTTGCCTGAAGAGAATGTGTACTTGGTGGAAACCTGCAGTTTTAACGAAAGTGCAGGGGAGTGACGAGTGACACCAGGGGGGTGACGCTCGTCACCAACCGAGAACAGTCGCGACCAAGTTTTCATACGAAAGAGGTGACACTCGTCACCAATACTGGTGACGCTCGTCACCAAACTCTGAACTTGGCTGCGATTTGTGCAAGCTTGGGGACGGCTTTTGAAGAGCAAGTTTATGGTTTAGATGATCCAAAGAGGCTATGGTATGCTGACATTGCCAACTACCTTGCTGCAGAGGATGAACCACATGACTTCAAGGGCTATGCTAAGAAGAAGTTCTTGAGAGAACTTAGAAGATTCTATTGGGATGAGCCATATCTCTACAAGCACTGTGTTGATGGGATTCACAGAAGATGCATAGCAGAAGAAGAAGTGCAAGACGTTCTCTTTCACTGTCATGGGTCAGAGTATGCTGGACACTTTGCCACATTCAAAACTGTCTCCAAGGTTCCTCAAGCTGGTTTTTGGTGGCCTACTATGTTCAGGGACGCCCAGGCATTCATTACAAGCTGTGATACTTGTTAGAGAAGAGGAAAGATCAGTAGGAGACATGAGATGCCACAAAACTTCATTCTTGAAGTTGAAGTCTTTGATTGTTGGGGTATTGGCTTCATGGGACCTTTTCCCTCATCTTATGGGAATAGATACATTCTGGTTGCTGTTGATTATATATCTAAGTGGGTAGAGGCGTTGGCTACTCCTACTAATGATGCTGCAGTGTTTTGAAGCTGTTTAAGACCATTATCTTCCCAAGATTTGGTGTTCCACGGATTGTTATAAGTCATGGTGGTTCTCACTTTGTTAACAAAGTTTTTGACAAGCTGCTGAAGAAGTATGGTGTACAGCACATAGTGGCCACGCCTTATCATCCCCAGACAAGTGGACAAGTTGAGGTTTCCAGCAGACAGATCAAACAGATTCTGGAGAAGACAGTTGGAAAGACAAGGAAATATTGGTCTGCAAAGCTAGATGATGCATTATGGGCTTACAAGACAGCATACAGAACGCCGCTTGGGACTACACCATTCCATCTTCTCTATGGCAAGGCGTGCCATCTACCAGTAGAGCTAGAGTTCAAGGCAGAATGGGCTATCATGAAGCTGAACTTCGATCTGAAGCCTGCTGCAGAGAGGCGCCTGATTCAGCTCAATGAACTGGATGAAATCAGATATCTGGCCTATGAAAAATTCCAAGTTATACAACGAGAGGACAAAGGCATATCATGATAAGAAGATCATCTCCAGACATTTCGAGCCCAATGACCAGATATTACTTTACAACTCTCGATTACAGCTTTTTCCTGGTAAACTACGTTCTCCATGGTCAGGTCCCTTCACTGTCAAAGAAGCTCGACAACATGGTGATATTGTCCTGATTAACTCCAAAGGAGAGGAGTTCACTGTCAATGGACAGAGGGTGAAGCACTATTGGGCGCAAGCCGAGATTCCAGCAGGACACATTGTGTCTCTGGATGATGCACCAGCTGTCTAAACAGCCAACCAAAGTCGAGCTAATGACTTTAAACAAGCGCTTAGTAGGAGGCAACCTACTGGTAAGTTGTATATTTTGTACTTAGTTTTTATTTTCGTGCTTTAGATTAATTTTATATAAAAAACAAAAAATAAAAAAAAATAAAAAACCAGACCAAAAATAAAAAAAAAAAAAAAAACGCTCGTCACCCGATTGCGACCGAGGTACGATTTAAACTCTTTTCTTCTTCTTTTTCGCTTCACAACTGTTATTTTCGAACACTTAAAATAAAACCAACAAAATTTGTAACTTTTGATTTTGTTAACCAAATGGTGTGAATCAAAAACCTAATCCGTGTGGATTTTGGCCCTTTTTCACAATGTTAATTCAGTTTTTAAGATCTGCAGGGTATGTGTTCGGAATCCCCAATTTTCAGTCCGCCATAGGTTTGATAAAATTCAAATGTTTGACTTCATTATCTTGATTTAACTGTTGAATCATGGTTAGTTAGTTTGTATTAGATGAATGATACCATCCATGTGTGATTTAATAAGTTGATTTGCAAGTTTTGAAATTTTCGAGTTCATGATGAAGTTTGCAAAATTCTGGAAATTTTGGGTGATTTGGGTTGGACAGATGATTGAATTGTGTTCCTGGTAGTGTTTTTGTTGATCGCCCTTAGTTATTTTGCATTGATTGATTGACTTTTTGAATTTTTGAAAATTTGCTGATTTTGGTGATGTTTTTGGTTGATTTTGGACTTGAATTTTCAAATGCCTAGACAGGAGAAACGACCGCGACAAGGCTCGTCTTCGAGCTATGCGTCTGGCTCAACACAGTCGTTCAGCAATTACCCAGTTTGCAGGCCTCCATGGCCAAAGCGAGAGAACCTGAAGATACCATCTCGAGTGGCTTGGGCAGGGACTCCAAAGCAGGAAATATCACCGGACACTTGTATACTCTGTGATATTCAGGAGGAGTGGGATGAGTATGACAGGCTGTTCTACAATGCGTGGCAGGAAGTGAAGATAGTGCCCACCAGGTTTGCGGATGCCACTGTCTTACAGAAGATGGGCATTTTTGATGAGGTTGTGGAGACTTTGGAGAGGATCGGGCTGGGCACAATGCCATTCCAGCAGTACGATCTGTATCCAGATTTGGTCTGCCAGTTTCTCTCTACTGCTCGCATCTATTACGCTAATCAGCTGGCCAAGCGTGCGCAGGAAGGCACATTGAAATTTCTGATCCGTGGGGTTTGCTACAGGATCAGTCTGATGGAGCTTTGTGGGATTTATGGCTTCTCTGACCACCCCACATGCGTTCTCCTTCCCTCACAGTGGACCCACATGCAGACATTCTGGTCCAAGTTCGGGAATGGAGTCTATGACAGCAAGACTAGCACGCATACAGAGGTTCAACATCCTGTCTTGAGGTTCATTCTGCGCCTTCTTGGCAACACCATATTGTGCAAGTCTGCACCGAGCAAGATGTGGGTTAGTGAGCTGATTCTTCTCTACTACGGATTCTATAAGATGCTTGATGAGATGATCCCTGTAGATGGCATGATATGCGCCAACTTGTGCGCTGTGTTCGCTGAGCATTTGGTCTCGTTGAAGACCAAGCCATTTACCAGTCCGGGGGAGAAGACTGAGAGTGTGGGCAGTCTTCTGACACCGATCTTCCATCACTTTCAGATCGATGTTACACCTTGCAGCCTTCGCAGTGACAGATCTCTTATGGATGATAAGCATCTGCGCCATGTTATTTGGCTCAAGCCTGGAATTGTATGGACCTTTACTACCACAGCTGGAGAGTATGTTGGCATTAAGCTGCCACAGAGAGCGCTCACGACGATCCAGGGTGTCACATGCCAGCTACTGTTTCTGCCAGATCGGAACTTGATGCGCCCTGCTAGAGCTGCCACTGCTGGCACTTCCACAGCTGCTGATTCTGGACCATCTCGACGCCAGACCACTACCTCCACTACTTTCAGGGGTCCTCCACGACGAAAGATATCCATGGATATGGCTGCTTTCCAGGAGTATATCATTGACAGCTTTGAGGGACTCTGGGATGCTGTTGCTACACTTAGCAACTGTGGGATTGCCCGCCCCCATTACACCACTGAGTCCTGCGAGGATGAGGACTGAGCCTCTGCTATCTGGTTACTTGTTTCTGTTTCTTATTTCTTTTATTTCTCTTGAGTCATTTTTACATTTTCTTTGAGTCAATTGTCAGTTTCTTTGATGATGTTTTGTGAGATTGTTGAACCTGGTTCTTATTGCTATGTTTGGATGTTATTAATTGTGTGTTTGAGTGCTCTAATAGTCTAACTTTAGAGTACACATGACAACATTACGTTAATAACTATCTAACTTGACAGTTCTGAATTACAGGTCGCGGTGACGCTCGTCACCGATCTGGTGACGCTCGTCACCGATCTGGTGACGCTCGTCACCCGACCCTTCGCGAGGTAACACTTTTTCAACTTGGTTTCTCGACTTCTCATTCATCTTTTTGACCAACTCTTGGCTTAATAACACAGGGGACAATGTTGTTTAAGTCTGGCGGAGGTGGTTACTGACGTTGTGTGCTTTATGTTTGATTTATAAAGTCTTAAAGTTGAGTCAAAACCCTGTTTTTATAGAGTCAAAATTTTGAAACTGTCAGTTTTTCTTGGAACTAATCATAGGACGTTTTTGCTTATAAGAACCATTACCACAATAGTTGATTACAAGTCTTATTAAGTTGAAAGTCATAGGTAGATCAGTCTAGCAATGAAAGTTTAGGTTCTTAGAGAATCTGAAATTTTTTCTTTAAGCTCCACCTTAATGAACTTTAAACTTCTTATCTTGGGGCTTGATTGTTATTGATTTTGATTCTCTCTTTTAGCACGGACAATTATGTTTAGATGCAGTCTCTCTTTGATCTTCTCTTATGTAGTTTTTAAGAGTTTAAGTCAAAAGAATGGTGCATTCCTGACCCTATCTCCTCACAAGGAACAGCAGTAGTGAACACACTCAAGAACCTGTCTCCTCACAAGGAACATAAGTATTGAGTAGCACAATATCTTAGACTGTAAAAAATGAGAGAAAGAAGTAAAAAATCAAAATAATCAGAATGAAAAAGATCAAGGGAAAAGAAAATAGGAGAGCTGTGTTGAGATTGCTTCGTTCAGTTGTTTAGGAAGGGAAAAGAATCTATAAGTGATTGAGATGATAAAACCTTGATGAGATACCACACTTAGATGAAAATAAGGAGTTAGCAGTAGAAATTTTGGATTTCTTGAAGGGATTTGGACTGGACTTGAGAGATTTGCTAAGCTTGTGATGATTAGACTGAAATTTGATCTTGTGTTGACTCTTTGGTATGTGGATTCAAAAGTGTTAACCAATGTGGTATTCCTGATGTCTTACTGACGCTCGTCACCCATCAAGGAAGGAGCATGGCCTGATTTATTAAAAGTATGAAGACTATTTGCAGAATTGGCTCAGAAGTTCCCATATTTGCAAGAAGACTCCAGATCGTGTTTAGCCTTTATATATTATGTTTTTCAGCCATATTTGGCTTTTATCTTAGATTTTAGAATTCAGAGAGTTTGAGAGAGAGAATTTATTCAGAGCTTTTTGGAGAGACAGATCCTGTACTCTTTTGAGAAGATTTCGAACCCCCTTATTCTTTTACTCTTTATCTTAAAAAGCAATTTTATTCAGTTATGCTTTGTGATTCCATGATCATTTCTGAGTAATTTGCTAGTTAAGTTAGGGCTTTTCCAAAGGTTGATGAAGAGATTGTAGAATCGCTATCTGTTAGGAATATCTTTTGGTTTTTTCATCTCTGCTTGCTTTAAAATCGAATTTCTTAGACACATCATTTAAAAATCCAAAAATCATAGGTTGTTAAATATATGTGAGAGCATTATTGATAACCTGAACTAGTATTTGATGAGCAAAACAACTTAGTGCAAAGAGATTTGGCTTAGGAGTTTTGTGAACAATTGAATCTGATCATATTGCATGTTTAAGTTGTTAAGGTTTGCAAAGAGATTTGAAACTCTGTGATTTAAACATAGATAACTTCTGCAATGAAAATTGATTAGTTATATATTTGATATTCATGTTCAAAACGGTTCTTAATCATTCCTGATTTCAAGCATTCTACATTCTTGGATTCAGCCTGCGAACTGTCCTGACTTAGCGCTTTTAGACTTCTGAAACCTAGATCAAACAATAAATTCGCTTTCTTACTTTTATTTTATCATTCGCGTTACATACATTACATTCTGCTTAGCTTAATCCAAACCTACATTCGATAGAGTAGTTTGCATTACTCCTTTGGGATTCGATACCCCTTGTACAACAACTGCTTTTGTTATGCACTTGCAGTAGTTTTATTTGGATAAAACCTGAGACTTATCAAGCATCATTGGTAGGAGTAGCCAACGCCTCTACCCACTTAGACACATAGTCAACAGAAACCAGAATGTATATGTTCCCATAAGATGAGGAAAAGGGGCCTATAAAGTCGATGCCCCAACAATCAAAGACTTCAACTTCAAGAATGAAGTTATGTGGCATCTCAAGTCTTCTGCTTATCTTCCCTCTCCTCTGACATGTATCACAGCGTGTGATGAAGGCTTGTGCATCCTGAAACATAGTAGGCCACCAGAAGCCAGCCTGAAGAACTTTGGAGACTGTTTTTAATGTGGCAAAGTGTCCAGCATATTCTGAGCCATGACAATGAAATAGGTAGTCTGGAACCTCAGCTTCTGCTAAGCATCTCCTGTAAATCCCATCAGCATAATGTCTGTCAAGATATGGCTCATCTCAGTACAATCTCCTAAGTTATCTCAAGAACTTCTTCTTTGCATATCCCTTGAAATCATGTGGTTCATCCTCTGCAGCAAGATAATTGGCAATATCAGCATATCAGGGTCTCTGGGATCAGTAATGGCATACATATGCTCTGCGAAAGCTGTTCCAAGGCTTGCACAAATCACAGCTAATGTCTGAGATTGGTGACGAGCGTCACCGGCTTCGTGCCTAAACAGGATCGTGAATCCGATTTGTTGGTGACGAGCGACACCCTTTAGGTGTCGCTCGTCACTGCCCTATAGTTGTGAGAACTCTGCAGATTTTCAATACTTTCTTTCTGGAATCGAATTTCTATCTTATACACCGTCTCCTCAGGCAAGAAATCAATGATTAGCACGTCATCTTCAATCCTGATTCTGGAGAGATGATCAGCAACTCTATTCTCAACTCCTTTCTTGTCCTTGACTTAAATATCAAACTCTTGAAGAAGCAGAATCCATCTCAACAACCTTGGCTTTGCATCCTTCTTCTGCATCAGATACTTCAGTGCTGAATGGTCTGTGTGGACCATGACCTTGGAGCCAACAAGATACTGACGAAACTTCTCAAAGGCAAAGACCACAGCTAGCAGTTCCTTCTTAGTTGTTGCATCGTTCTTCTGAGCTTCATCCAATGTCCTACTTGCATAGTAGATGACTTGTAGCTTCTTGTCTTTCCTCTGACCCATCACTGCTTCTACTGCGAAATCGTTGGCATCACACATCACTTCAAAAGGCAAGTCCCAATCTTGTGGCTGCACAATGGGAGCTGTCACTAAAGCTTGTTTGATCTGTTCAAACGCTGACTTGCATTCTTCTGTGAATTCAAACTTCACATCCTTGCGGAGGTGGGCAGTAAGAGGTCTTGCAATCTTTCTGAAGTTCTTCATGAATCTTCTGTACAACCCAGCATGACCCAGAAAACTTCTCACTGCTTTGACTGAATTTGGCGCCTGTAGACTTTGACCACTTTAATTTTCGCCATATTCACTTCTATACCATCTCCAGAGACTCTGTGACCAAGGACAATGCCATCTTGTACCATAAAATAACATTTCTCCCAATTCAGAACCAAATGCTTCGCTTCACATCTCTGCAGAAATGCACACAAGTTGTCCAAACAGCTCTTGAAGGAAGACCCATAAACTGAGAAGTCATCCACGAAAACCTCCATAAACTTCTCAATCATGTCTGTGAAGATGGACATCATGCATCTCTGGAAGGTTGCATGAGCATTACATAGTCCAAAAGGAATTCTGCGATATACAAAGGTGTCATAATGACACGTAAATGTGGTCTTCTCCTGATCATCTGGATGGATGGGGATCTAAAAGAAGCCTGAGTAGCCATCAAGGAAGCAGTAATACTTGTGATTCACCAGCCTCTCCAGCATCTGATCGATGAAAGTGATACAAGGGTTTTAGCCTCTTATGTCAATCACCCATTGTACTAGTCATTGTAGCATTGGGTTTTTATGTCAATCCAATTGGGCTTAGTTGAAAACAGAAGAGTTAAGAGTGAAATCTCTAAGTCAAGCAAGCAGGAAAATGTTTTTGTTGCCTAAGCAACTGTTCTAACACTCTAATGTGATCAAGCAACAAAGAAACTGAAAAAAAAAAGCAAACTAAGCAGATTTAAGCAAGAAAAACAGAGCAAAACAGAGCAAATCCAAGATTTAAATAAGAGAAAAGCAAGTTCCTAGATGTGGTTATTGACTTTGGGGAATTCCGACACTAACTAAGGCTGTTTCAAACTACATTGATTAAGCAAGTAAGCAAGCAATGGTGATTCCTAGACATAAAGTTCACAATCAAGCAAGGTAGATCCAACCTCTTGGAAAATAGCCCTTTGCTAAACATCTTAACAAGAACTAACTCTCATTAGTGCTAAAACATCAAGCAAGCAATACTAAACAACTCTATTCAAGTCAAAATGCTCCTCAAACAGTCAATCTTTTGAGCCAAGGCCAGCAAATCGTCTATTAAACAAGATCAGCATTTCATCAAACACTTGGTGGGCATAAGAGAAAGCTAACAACCTAGATAAGTGTAATCAAGACAAATCTAGCATTAATAACAGATTAATAGAGAGGAACCCATAAACTGTAGCACAAGCCCTAATCAAGTCTTAAATTTCCCAAATCTACCACATTTAGAAACTCTAAGCAAACTACTCACTCATACTCATGTTTAACACCAAATCACAAAGGAAAATGATGTTAATCATGATTAGAAGAGAGAATAAAGAAAGATTAAAGGTAAATATTCAAATATGTTAAATAAGATTTGTCATACAAACTTAAAGAAAGTGCTTAAGAACAGTAAATTGACAAGACTTGTCAAAAATCTAGAAAAAGAGGCTATTTATAGCCTAGAGAAGGAAGCCCTAGAGTAATGGCAAAAGTGTAAATAAATACTGGTTCGGACGGGGTTAACATCGGTCAGTTAAAACAGTCATATCTCGTCGATGTAGATCCCATCGGTCTAGCAGTGATCGATGCTGGTGACCGAAATTCATCCGCTGTGTGATAACAAGTTTTTACTATAAATGCAAGCAAGAGGTTATCAAAACTCAAGCAACACACAGTTGTAGTATAGCAAGAGGTATCAATCCATTCCTAGGGAGCAGGAAGAGCAATCAGAATGCAAGGATCTAGCAAATCTAAGCGAATATGGTAAATGATTGGTAAAATATAAGAAAACTAAATGCAACGATCTAATGCAAGGCAAAACAATTTTAAAATTCCTGGAAGAGGGTTAACTACCACGAGGAATAAGCAAAATATGAAAAATGCAAAGCTACTAGGAATTAAAAATCGACCAGTGAATCGACCACAGGATCGAGCACTGGATCGAGCAAAATGGATCGATCTAACACGCAACTTAAACAGAACGACTTATAATGATCAAGAATGCAACTTTGTGACAAGAAAATGATTAACAGAGGTTTAAAATACTAAAAAGGAGGGTTTAGGGTCGAGGGTCATATTCAAGGGTATCAAAGATTCAAACTTTGGTTTGAAAACATTGAGATCTACTCTTTAAAGAGGTTTCTCTAAGCCTTGAAAACAAAACAAGAACCATCCATGGCGTGTGGTATGGTTCACTTCCTCAATCTCTTCTCCAAACCCATGGCGTTTGGTGGAAAAAGAGATTGAAGAGCAAGAAAGACAGATTTCAAACAATGACCTAACTAATCCCCTAAAAAACCATGGGGTATGGGAAAGGAAGGATTAGCCTCTAGGATCTGGTTTTCCTGGACATCTGAATCCTGTCAAGGTAAGACAGCCTTTGGTTCATAGAGACCTTTTCCAAGGCTCTCTAGGATTTAAGATCCCAAGATCCTAGAAGAGGAGGTATGAAGAACAAAGAAAACACAAAGCTTTAAACTCTTTCAACCCTTTTGAATCGCCTCAACCCCAAAAACCCGAAACAACTACTCACTACACATGTTTAAGATCGAATCAAAAGTAATAAACGATAAGCTAAGCATGATTAACGAAAGATTAAAGAAAAAATTTCTTGATATTAAAAGATTCAAAGGTTTAAAACTGAAAAAGCTTAAGCTGTTCTACAATGGCGAATCGCCTAACTTGGAGAGAAAAAGGAAAAGACAGAATGAAGATAAGATAAAGGTGATGGCTGCTTTTGCCAAAAATGGCTAAACCGTTAGCTGGTCCCCCCTTCGCTAGCCGCCAAAGACAGCTGGACGGATAAGGTTTGTCTGGGATCGACTCGGGTCACTTGATCTCTGGCTCGATCTTCGTCTTGGATCGGATGGCTTTGGTCGATCTTTGAGTCGATCCTGTGATGATCGGGTTGGGAACTCGATCTGGCTATGGATCTGCATGTCGTCATTCACATCCGTACTCCAGATCGATCTCCTCTCTTGATCTTGGTCTTGATCCTTTCCCATGCATCAACTTGGGTCATTCGATCTTCTAGTCGATCTCATCTAGATCGACCTGCCTTGCTCGATCCGTTACTCGATCTCGGGTACTTTGCATGCGCGGCTAAGTTATCCAAGTGTCCATGAGCTCCACTTTGAACCTCCTCACATCCACATAGCCTCCGCAACTCCATAGTGCTCTAAACAACCTGATTATGATGCATATATGCAAGAAATGAGCAGAATGCGAATGAAAAAGGGATCTATGACCTAAAATGCAACAAATGGAACAAACTATCCTAGAATGCATGATGAATGCATGAAAAACTATCCTAAATGCATGTGAAATATGTAGAATATATGGGAATATCAACTCTCCCAAACTTGCCTTTTGCTTGCCCTCAAGCAAACAAAATTCAAGAAAGGAGGGGGGGGGGGGGGGGGGGGGGGGGGGGGGGGGGGGGGGGGGCTTTTAGCTTCTTGCAAAAGTGTTTTTCCAAATGAATCAATTCAATGGTCCTAGTTCTTAATTCTAAAATGCATTGTGCACACACTCATACTCCAAAGAACTTAGCCGTACTCAACACATAATGAATTTCAAATCATAACTCTCATATCCCAAACAATCCAAGAATCCTATCCTTTAACATTCATTAAGATCAAAACCGTGAATCACACTTATGCATTTTAAAGCCGAACACATTTGGTTAAGGATAAAGGCTATGAGACTAGAATGATCTCATTTAAATGGGTTCTATAATGCAACAGTTTCTCTAAAAAAGGTATGAACTTTATGCTTCTTGCAAAAGTGTTTTTCCAAATGAATCAATTCAATGGTCCTAGTTCTTAATTCTAAAATGCAATGTGCACACACTCATACTCCAAAGAACTTAGCCATACTCATCACATAATGAATTTCAAATCATAACTCTCATATCCCAAACAATCCAAGAATCCTATCCTTTAACATTCATTAAGATCAAAACCGTGAATCACACTTATGCATTTTAAAGCCGAACACGTTTGCTTAAGGATAAAGGCTATGAGACTAGAATGATCTCATTTAAATGGGTTCTATAATACAACAGTTTCTCTCAAAAAGGTATGAACTTATGCATAATGCTAAAGGAAAAGGCAATATATGCATACATGACTAGACTCTCATCTACCCATATACACTAACAATGATTCTAAAACCCCTCTCATTTCATTTCTTTTCAGCTTACTCACCCTCCTAGAGACTACCCTCATCATCAAAGCAATTCGCTTAGCAAAAATCCAAATAAAAGCATCATATTAAAACTCTTGTGGCTAGTGGAAAGGCTGAAAACACATTTAGCTCTCTATTCTTTTTTTTTGATAGCTCTCTACTTATTTTTTTTTTCTTTTTAAACATTTTGCTCTTTGGCTCTTTTCTTTTCTTTTTCTTTTCTTTTTGAGTGCTACCTTCTTAGTTAGACTTAGATCTTTCATTTTAAAATAAGCCTTCCACGTAAAACCTTTTCTTTCACTTTAAACACCAAACTCTTCTGAAACCGAAAATAAATAAGCAAAATAAGAAACCCCCATGAACCCCAAACCTAACCTATGCCTAAAACTAGCTTCAAAATGCAAAGCTAGCAATCAAATGAGAGCCTAATCATGTCGCCTAGACGTAACACGTTATGCCAAGTTCAAACCGGGAAGAGGCCTCACAAAGATATCACACCAGAGAATTTGGCTTGAAAGAAGGGTAAGGGTTATAGTGGGAGTTCCACTTAGGCTCACAAAAGAGTGGTTGATACAAGAGTTTTTGGGACTTGATTCAATTACCCAAGCTTGTACTGATCAGTTGTAGTATAGCATAGGGTTTTATCAATCCAAAAGGGGAGAATGAAGCAGTAAGAATGCAATATAAATCCTAATTCAAGCAGATATAAAAGGGTTTTAGAGTTTCTAGCAACCTAAGTGATCAAACAAAAACCAAACAAACACAAATAAAGAAGTAGGCAAACAAATGACTAAAGTAGAAGTAAAAACAGAGCAAATTCAGAACAGAGCTTAAAACAGAGAAAAGATGGGACTTGAGATGAGATAATTGGTAATAGGGAACTCTTGACTCTACTTATGATGCTTACAAACTCACACGATGCTATTCCTTATGCATAGGATTCATTTATATGACTAATCCAATCTCTTGGTACTAATCTCTTTGCTAATTACCAAGTCAAGAACTAATTCTCATTAGTGAAATGATAAGGAGAAAGCATTAAAACAAATCTATCAACCCTGTATTGCCAAATCACTCCCTAGACAGTCAATCTCTTGAGCTAGGATAAGCAATTCTCTTGCAAAGCAGTTCAGGCATTTCATCAAACACTTGGTGGGCATAAAATGAGCCTAAGATCTTAATCAACTTAGCTATGACTAATTAAGCATTAAACACAGCAATCAAGAAAGGCAATGAAAGAATTAATACTAAGCAATCATAAATAAAGTCTCAAATTCCCTAAACTAACCCATCTCAAATCCCTAAAATGGACTACTCACTAATCACCATTAAAGCCACCAAATCAAAGAGAGAAAGATGACTAATCATGATTAGAAAGCTTAAATAAGATGAAAGATGCAAACTTTTATTGAAATAAAGCAAAGATTCAAATTACTAAATCCAGAGGTCTAAACAAGGAAAAAAGAACTGCTGGGTAAGAGCTTGTTCCCAAAAATTAGGGATTTCCCGTATTTATAGGAGTCTAGGCGAAAATGGCATAATTGTAAATAAAGGGTCTTCGGGTAGAGCTGGTATCGATCAGTTGTGTCGACCTCCAGTGACCGAAATTTATCTGTATCGGTCATCAGTGATCGACAAACGACCGAAATTATAACGGTGTGTTTGTGTCGACCACACCAGACCTATACTGGTGATCGATACTGCTCCATTTCGGTCACCAGAGACCGAAAATTCCAGGCTCTGACCGAAAACTTCTGCAGAGATCTTCTGCTTTGATCCTTCTTGCTCCCTTTTGTCCAGCTAGCCTCCTGGATCACTCCCAAAGCTCCTCCAAGCTCCTTTAAGCTCCAAAAGCACCTAAAAATATCCAATATGCAAGGAAAATGCAATCTATACTCCTAATGCAACCAAAGTTTAAAAGGAGAAGAAAGTGGGACAAAAGCTAAGGGAAAATATGCAAAAGAGGACCAAAACATGTACTAAATGCAGCCCTAAATGGTGTAAATACAAGGGATATCAACACCCCCACACTTGCCTTTTGCTTGTCCTCAAGCAAGTAAGAACAAATGGGAGAGTGAGGTTTGAAAGTGGGCATTCAGATTCCAAAAGTGCAAAGGTAAAGAGATGGTTTTAATGCTCAAGTGCCTAGTTGTAGGATGCAAACACAATCAGCTATACTTAAAAGAACCTAGCCATGCTCATCATGTTTCAAAATGATCTCAAATCCCAACTTAGGCAAATGCTCAAATCAATCAACTCTTTAACATCCAATTAAGTTCAGAACATGAATCATGCTTATGCAAATCAAGTGAAGACATTTGGTTGAAAAGGGGTAAGTTTATGAGACAAGAATGATCTCATTTAAGCACAGGGTTAAAGACATAAAGGATCACTCAATGAAATGACTTCATCTTAGGCAAAATGCTAAAGGTAAAAGCACACTTATGCATGCAATTCAAAGCCCTCTTCTACCCTTACTTCCCAAAGATGAGTCCTAAACATTTCTAAACCCAAAAGTGAACCCTCTAAATCTACCCTTTCCTAAACTCTACCATTTTCTTTCTTCTTATTCATGGTTGGGGAAACCTTCTTCATTTTGCTTGTGTGGTTGCTTCTTCTTGGTTGGGACTTGCTCTTCTTTATTGTAATGGCACCTTCATCACCTCTGGTGGATTGCTCCTGGTCTGATTTTTCTTCTTTGGACCCTTTCTGAGCTTTGTTGTTGGCGCCAATTCTTCCTTTTGAATTTAGAGCTTTTCTTCCCTTTGCTTAACCACAATACTTAACTGTTTCCCCTTTATCTACCAATTCAAATCTTTACCTTTTCTTTTTAAAAGATAAAAAACAATAAGCTCAAACCACCTAACTCTACCCTTTTAAACCCCAAAAACTCCTATCCTAGAATCAAGCTCAAGATGCAAGCTGATATCTACAAGAGAGCTAATCATTGCCAGCTTTATTCCTAACACTTTTTGCCAAGACAAAATCGAAAATGCAATGCAAAGGCCTCACAGCTCTCACAATAGTGTTTAGGCTCAAAAGGAGGTTTTGGTTAAGGGTGAGGATGTAACTATCCCATAAGTATGAGGATCAGCTATTTGGATCAACAAGAGTGGTAGAAAGGAGAAAAATGATCCAAATATGTATATGGTAGCCATGAATTCACTTTTCAATGCATAAGACATGATAATTGAAAGTCCAAATTAAAGTTCAAGTTGATAGAGCTGATTTTCAGAGAACAAATGCTTTCAGAATGAGATGAGAAGACCAAATCTAGCAATCTAAGCATGGTTCAGCCTTAACTTCTAGCAATCATATGATGCATCAAACAACTAAGCACTTGAAAACTGAAATCATCTCTAAACACTAAGCACTTTACAAAGAAAATTTATCATAATGCCCTATGCAAATGCAATGCAACTTATATGTCAACACTAGACTCAATCTTAAAGGAATGAAATGCAACTACATGCTTTCTTTTTGGTTTGCAAAAAATGCAAAAGATTTTTAGATTTTTTCGATTTTTGTGTTTTTCTATGCCTTACATGTATGCATGATATGCATGAGACTCAAAGTGAAAAGAAAAAGAAAAACTAAGAAAACAGAAAACAAAGTCAAACCCCAAATCTCTCCCCCACACTTAAATTACACAGTCCCTTGTGTAATGAAAGCAATGGAAGAGAGAAGCAACAAAATATATTACAAAAATGAGAAGATGCAATGGTATATAACAATGGAGAGGATGTGATACTTGGTTTAATGGCAGGAGTGGTGGGATGATCTTTGTTCCTTGTCTTGATGACTGTTAGGTTTCTCTTCAACTACTGATCCCTCGTGGTAGAGTTGGCTCTCATCAGGGCAAAAGCTCAAGTGGCTCCTGATCTCTATGCTTGTTTGCGGAAGGTTTGGAAGGAGAAACTGGGTTGCCGTGTTGGTGTCCGTGAAGAAGGTGTAGATGCGCTGGCTGCCGATGCTCCCTTCAAGGAAATGCCCGCTTCTTAGGTAGTCTAAGTCCATCCATAGTGGTTGTAGGGCACTGTTAGTATGCTCCGCCAGGTTCACACCACAAGCTATTAGGATGGCTGTCACAATTCCTCCAACGCAGATGTGTGGGTGATTCTCAGTCAAAACCCAGTGTTTGTAGGTTAAGAGGTGGTCCATCAGCATAGCGGTGTAGCAGGGGTACTTGGTGGGAGGCCTGAGAGGTGTTCTATTGGTGCTGTAGATCACCAGTGGGTGCATGGCGTTGTACATGAAGTTTTTCTCCTTTGCTGTGAGTATATATGTATCACCCCGTGCGAAGAATGCGTTTGCCAGAGCCATGTGGGAATACCTCACTGCTGGATGCTTCAAATATGTGTTCCTCAAGGTTCCTGCAGTGGATTTGCTAGCCCCCAATACTTCCCATAGCATCTTGTGTTGCCTTTGGCTGATCTTGAAATTGCGCTCCCATGAAGTATATTTGTATGTATCTAAGGCCAGTGCAAGCTTGAAGAAGGTTATTGTGAAGGTTTGACCATCAATATGAAATGATATCCAGTCGTCCCTATTCACCAGCTTGCTCTCAACATAGTGCACCACTTTCAGGGTAGAGAGGAATTGGTAGGTGAGGTTCATGTAGGATGGAAGTGCGCTTGCCATAAAGTCAGTGAGCCCCATGCCTTCAAAGATAGTCTTGCAGTCCAAGTTGACCCCAAGTGCTTGCATAGTGGAGGCACAAGGATATCTTGTGGGCTGGAAGCTACATTGGGCTTGACACCATTCTTCTTGAGCAAGCTCTCAAAAACCTTGTTGATGAAGTGGCTTCCACCATCACTGATCACACATCTTGGAGTACCAAACCTTGGAAAGATAATTGTCTTGAAGAGCTTCAGCAGAACTCTAGCATCATTTGTCGGACTTGCAATGGCTTCAACCCACTTTGACACATAATCAACAGCTACAAGAATGTACTTGTTCCCATAAGAGGAAGGGAAGGGTCCCATAAAGTCAATCCCCCACACATCAAACAGATCCACTTCCAGGATAGGATTCAGAGGCATCTCATCTCTCTTGGAAATGTTTCCTTTTCTTTGGCAAGCATCACATGAGGAGATATGGGCTTGAGCGTCCTTGAACAGACTAGGCCACCAGAATCCAGCCTGTAGGACCTTGGAGGCTGTCTTGAATGTTGCAAAATGTCCTCCATAGGCTGAGCCATGGCAATGGTGCAGGATTCCTGGAATATCTTCCTCAGCTACACACCTTCTGAACAACCCATCATTCCTTCTTTTGTATGAATAGGGCTCATCCCAAAAGTAATGGGAGACATCTCTTAAGAACTTCTTCTTCTGATGGGAGTTGAGGGTCTATGGTATCTGTCCAATCACCAAGTAGTTTACAAAGTCAGCATACCAAGGTAGTTTATCTTCTTCTAGGCCCTCCACTTCTGCTTTCATGACTCCTAAAGCATGCAACTGTTCCTCTGGTAGAGTATCATTGATTGGGACGAAGTCATCTATCCTCAGTCTTGAGAGGTGATCAGAAACTCCATTCTCAAAGCCTTTCTTATCCACAATCTCCATGTAGAACTCTTGCAAGAGAAGATTCCATCTAAGAAGCCTTGGTTTGGTGTCCTTCTTGGCATAGATGTGTCTCAGCGCAGCATGATCAGTATAAACAATCACCTTGGAGCCTACCAGGTAGCTCCTGAACTTCTCAAATCCAAAGACAACTGCCAAGAGCTCTTTCTCAGTTGTAGCATACCTTGACTGAGCCTTATCCATAGTCCTGCTGGCATAGTAGATGACATGAAGTTTCTTGTCAACTCTCTGCCCCAAAACTGCTCCAACTGCATAGTCACTAGCATCACACATTATTTCAAATGGCAGATCCCAATTTGGTGCTTGAACTATTGGTGCTGATATAAGAGCTTGTCTGAGAGTAAGGAAGGCTTGAAGACAGTCTTCATCAAACACAAACTCTGTTTCTTTACACAACAATCTTGTCAAAGGTCTTGCAATCCTTGAGAAGTCTTTGATAAATCTTCTGTAGAAGCCAGCATGCCCCAGAAAACTGCTGATTCCCTTGACAGTTGTTGGAGGTTCTAAATGCACCATTACATCAATCTTAGCCTTGTCCACCTCTATTCCTTTCTCTGAGATCTTATGCCCCCAAAACAATCCCTTCTTGCACCATGAAGTGACACTTTTCCCAATTCAGGACCAGTTTTGTGTCTTCACATCTTTGGAGAACCTGAGAAAGGTTAGACAAACAGACACCAAAGGAGGATCCATAGACTCTAAAGTCGTCCATGAATACCTCCACCATTTCTTCAAGCAAGTCAGAAAAAATAGCAGTCATACATCTTTGGAAAGTAGCAGGAGCATTGCATAAACCAAAAGGTATTCTCCTATAAGCGAAAGTTCCATATGGGCAAGTAAAAGTAGTTTTTTCCTGATCATTGGGATGGATATGGATCTGAAAGAATCCACTATAGCCATCTAAAAAGCAGTAATACTTATGATTTGCTAATCTTTCTAGCATTTGGTCTATAAATGGCAAAGGGAAGTGATCTTTCCTAGAAGCAGAATTTAGTTTTCTGTAATCAATACACATTCTATGACCAGTGATTGTCCTAGTTGGTATTAGCTCATCATTTTCATTTTTAACAACAGTGATCCCTCCCTTCTTAGGCACCACATGGACTGGTGAGACCCATGTGCTATCTGAGATGGGATAGATCACTCCTGCTTCAAGCAACTTTAAGATTTCCTTTTTTACTACTTCTTTTAAATTAGGATTCAACCATCTCTGAGGTTCAACAGAAGTTCTTGTCTCATCCTCTAGATGGATCCTGTGAGTGCAGAGGTTAGGAGATATGCCTTGGATATCATCTAATGAATACCCAATAGCTTTCCTAAACCTCTTCAACACTTTAACAAAAGCCAAGATCTCATCATCATTGAGGCTATCATTGACTATAACAGGGTAAGTGGAGTTAGGACCTAGGAAAACATACCTTAGCCCATGAGGAAGTTGTTTGAGTTCCACCTTTGGTGCTCTGAGTTCGCTCCAGTCCTCATCTGAGCTGCCTTGCTTCTTGGCGTCAGCTTCCCTACTTGGGGAACTAGTCTCCTGAGCTGAGAAGATTTCTCTTTCTGTGTATTCCAAGCTTTCAAATGGCTCTTCCTCCTCAAAGAACCTGTGGGAGTCCAGTTTCAGCTGATAACCCAAGTTTTTCTTATCCAAGTACCCATCATCTACATGCTCATTTGTCAAAGCCACTTGTAACTTGTCCTCACAACACAGCTCTTCTTGGAGTTCATCATTCAACTTCTCTAGAGTGTCAATCTGGAATACTTGACCTTCACTAGTAGGCTGCTGCATGATCTTCTTGATGTCAAACTTTAAAGACATGTCCTTACCCAACTTCAGGTCAATCTTCCCCTTTTTAACATCAATGATTGCTCCTGTTTTGGCTAGGAATGGTCTCCCAAGAATAAGAGGATCTCTAGGCTCTTCATCCATGTCCAAAACTACAAATCAGTAGGTATTTCTACACTCCCAATCCTTAGTGGTACATATTCAAGCAACCCTTTGGGATGTCTTACTGACCTATCAGCCAATACCAAAGAGATTCTGCAATCCTTGAACTTAGTGAAGCCTAGGCGCTGTGCTACAGAGTAGGGTATCAAGCTGACACTAGCCCCAAGATCACACAAACATTTGTCAAACAGGAGTGGACCTATAGAGCAGGGTAAGGTGAAGCTCCCTGGATCTCCTAGCTTGTTAGGAGTCACTCTCTTCTGCTGAATAATGGCGCTACATTCATGTGTGAGGACTACCATTCCCTGCAGATCTTTGGTTCTTTCAGCAACAGCATCTTTCAGGAATTTCTGGTAAGGGGGGACCAAAACAAAGGCATCTAACAACGGCATTGTTAGCTGAATCTTCTTCATCTGTTCATCAAAGAGTCCTTTGTATTTAGCAACCAGCTGCTTCTTAAACCTTCCAGGAAAAGGTATTGTAGGCTGATAAGGAGGAGGTATGTATCTTGGTTCTTTGTCTAACTCCTTAGGAGCCTCCTTTGTTTTGCCTTTAGTAACCTCCTTGTCTTTGGCTTTCTCAGAAATCTTTTCAGCTTCAATCTATCCATCTCCTGGAGTATCTTCCTTTTCTTTGACCTCCACCCCCTCTTCTTGTTCCTCAATGTCCTCATTGGGTATAGAAGGAGCTACTCTTGGGGGAAGTTGCTTCCCACTTCTGAGAGTGACAGCTTTGACATACTCCTGTGTGAGTGAAGAGGTAGAAGGGGTAGACAAGGTTTCTAGTTTGTTGATCTTGATGTTGAGAGGAGTGATGTGGGACTGCAATTTGGAGTCAATGTCCTTGTTGATTTCATCAGTCATGCTTCTTTGAATATCAGTGAGGTTCCTTTGAATCTCAACAGCCATCATCTTTTGCAGTTCTCCAGTTTGAAGTTGTTGAAGTTGGAGGAACATCTCTTTGTAATCCAGATTATGTGAAGGTGAAGAAGAGTTGATACCAACTGTGGGAGGTGATGAAGCTTGATGATGTGGAGAGTGAATGTCCTCAATGGACTGGTGTAGATAGGCGTCATTTGCATGAAGCATGAGTGGCGCCCCTTGTTCTTGGATAGCTTGTATATGGTTCTCCTTGTAAAGGTTTGGTGAGAGGTCATTGGGTAGGAGTCTAGTGGTTGCATTGACTAGTAGGTCAACCTTCTCTTGCAGTGCTTTGATCTCAGCGAGTGCTGTTGCTAGTTCCTTGGAGTGTTGCTCTTTGTCATCCACATAGTCCCTATTGCTGAGTGCCATGTTCTCCACTAGTACCCATCCTTCATCTACATCCTTTCCAAGGAAGTAGCCATTACTAGCTGTATCCAGGAGAATTCTGATCTTAGAGAGGACACCTCTATAGAGTGTGGATAGAAGCATTCCCTTACTGAAACCATGATGAGGGCACTGATGAGTGAAACCTCTGAATCTCTCCCATGTGTCTCCAAAGCTTTCAGTGGACCACTGCCTGAAGTTGGTGATCTCATTTCTGAAGTGAGCAGTTCTTGAAGGGGAGAAAAACTTAGTTAAGAAGGCATCTTTACATTGTCCCCAAGTGGTAATGCTGCCTTGTGCTAGAGACTTCTCCCATAGTTTAGCTTTGTCACTAAGTGAAAAAGGAAAGAGTTTCAGCTTCAAACCATCATCTGATACACCACTAAGCTTTGTTAATGTGCATATCCTTTCAAACTGATCTAGATGCTCTAAGGGGTGTAAGTTGGACAATCCAAGAAACTGCCTTTCTTGGATCATTGTGATGAGGCTGCTCTTGATTTGATATTGATCAGTCTCCATGGGTGGGAGAATTCCTTGCCTTGAAGCATAGTTAGAGGGTACATCAGCAGCACCAATTGGTCTTTTTTCTCTCTGAACCAAAGCTCCTTGCAAACCAGCCTGACCTTGTTCACCTTGCATGCCTTGAATTCCTGGAGGACCTTGTGGACCTTGTGGACCTAGCAAACCAAAACCAGCATCATACTGATGGTCTTCCATGCTTCAACAGCTG
The DNA here is from genome assembly GCA_911865555.2 of Thlaspi arvense. NCBI lineage: Eukaryota > Viridiplantae > Streptophyta > Magnoliopsida > Brassicales > Brassicaceae > Thlaspi > Thlaspi arvense. Next base: position 28,943,003 of record OU466860.2, read on the forward strand.
AATTCTGATTCTGCAAACCCAAAATCTTTGACCTTGAACCTCAGTTGTAGTTGTAGACACTTAATAGTAAGTGTTGTGGTACCTACAAAGGAAATTCTAGACCAAAAGAGAAATCAGTAACCAAAATCGAAAATAACAGACCTTAATCTCAAGATCTCTACAAATCCTACTGAACAAAGCATTCCCCTAATGGCAACGGTGCCAAATTGATACAAGAGTTTTTGGGACTTGATTCAATTACCCAAGCTTGTACTAATCAGTTGTAGTATAGCATAGGGTTTTATCAATACAAAAGGGGAGAATGAAGCAGTAAGAATGCAATAGAAATCCTAATTCAAGCAGATATAAAAGGGTTTTAGAGTTTCTAGCAACCTAAGTGATCAAACAAAAATCAAACAAACACAAATAAGGAAGTAGGCAAGCAAATGACTAAAGTAGAAGTAAAAACAGAGCAAATTCAGAACAGAGCTTAAAACAGAGAAAAGATGAGACTTGAGATGAGATAATTGGTAATAGGGAACTCTTGACTCTACTTAAGATGCTTACAAACTCACACAATGCTATTCCTTATACATAGGATTCATTTATATGACTAATCCAATCTCTTGGCACTAATCTCTTTGCTAATTACCAAGTCAAGAACTAATTCTCATTAGTGAAATGATAAGGAGCAAGCATTAAAACAAATCTATCAATCCTATATTGCCAAATCACTCACTAGACAGTCAATCTCTTGAGCTAGGATAAGCAATTCTCTTGCAAAGCAGTTCAGGCATTTCATCAAACACTTGGTGGACATAAAATGAGCCTAAGATCTTAATCAACTTAGCTAGGGCTAATTAAGCATTAAACACAGCAATCAAAAAAAGGAAATAAAAGAATTAATACTAAGCAATCATAAATAAAGTTTCAAATTCCCTAAATTTAACCCATCTCAAATTCCTAAAAAGGACTACTCACTAATCACCATTAAAGCCACCAAATCAAAGAGAGAAAGATGACTAATCATGATTAGAAAGCTTAAATAAGATGAAAGATGCAAACTTTTATTGAAATGAAGCAAAGATTCAAATTACAGAATCCAGAAGTCTAAACAAGGAAGAAAGAACTGCTGGGTAAAAGGTTGTTCCCAAAAATTAGGGATTTCCCGTATTTATAGGAGTCTAGGCGAAAATGGCATAATTGTAAATAAAGGGTCTTCAGACAGAGCCGGTATCGATCAGTTGTGTCGACTTCCAGTGATCGAAATTTATCTGTATACACGACCGAAATTATAACGGTGTGTTTGTGTCGACCACACCAGACAGATACTGGTGATCGATACTGCTCAATTTCGGTCACCAGAGACCAAAAATTCCAGGCTCTGACCGAAAACTTCTGCAGAGATCTTCTGCTTTGATCTTTCTTGCTCCCTTTTGTCCAGCTAGCCTCTTGGATCACTCCCAAAGCTCCTCCAAGCTCCTTTAAGCTCCAAAACCACCTAAAAACATCCAATATGCAAGGAAAATGCAATCTATACTCCTAATGCAACCTAAGTCTAAAAGGAGAAGAAAGTGGGACAAAAGCTAAGGGAAAATATGCAAAAGAGGACCAAAACATGTACTAAATGCAGCCCTAAATGGTGTAAATACAAGGGATATCAGTGGTGAAAAGAGGAAGAGAGCCTAGATATGTATATGATCCATGTGTTCATTTTTAAATGCATAAGTACGATAATTAAAGATCAGATTAAGGTTTTCACTAATTAGGACAAGATTCAATTCATGAATGTTCAAGTTAAACCATGAAAATTAAAACACATGATCCAAGTATGGTTAGAGCTTACTTTCAAAGAGTGTACAATGCATCAAAGAACTACTAACTAGGGCCTTGAAACAATTCATCAGCTTAAAACACTTTTCAAAAAAAACTTTTACCCCTTATGCAAATGTAAACAACCTAAATGTTTAAAAATTCTAGACTCAATCCTAAAATGTTTCACAAAGTGAATGCAACTACATGAATTTTTTTAAAAATGTTTTTGTTCTTTTCTATGCCTTAGGATGCATGCAAGACCCAAATGATGATAACAGAAAATAAGAGGAAAGCAAACATGTCAAACACACCACACACTCTCCCAAACTTGAATGACACCGTCTCGGTGGCAAACAAAGTCTAGTGAAGTTCAAAACACAAAGCAAAAACTTAAAACATGCGTGGTATATACAAGGGATGGTTGTTGGTACCTCGGAGCTAAGAAATGCTGGAGCTTGAGGTTGCTCCAGACCTCTTGCTCTTTGTGGGGGTCTCGTGGGCTACTGCCTTGCCCTTATCCAAGCTAGCTTGCTCATGAACCGAGTGGCGCACAGGTTGGATTGTTGCTTGGGGCTCACGGATCTCAATGCCTCCAGTGGATCTCCTACTTCTCGGGCTGCTCGACCTCTTCGCTTGAAGGTGAACCAGGTGAGTTCTTCTTAAGCTTCTTGATATTTTAAGCAAGCTTCTTGATCATCTTGCTCTGCCACTTGTTCACTTTCCTTTGCATCTCCACAACAGAAGCAAGAAACTTCTCCGCTTTTGTTCTCGGCTTAAAGTCAAGCTTTGGAAGGACATAGCTCTCGGGTAACTCAGCATCTGATGTGGGGGCATCTGATGTGGGGGACTCTGACCGTGGGCAAGCAGCTAGTGCTGGAGCAGTTGTTCCTCCTAAAGGCGCAAAGCATTCCTCTACACTCGGCAAGAACTCTACATTGCCAACTCCTTGCAGCTCGGTTTCCTTCTTATTTGGTAAGATGCAAACTCGCTTCTCATTCTCAGAGTCAATGAACAAGTAGGCGTAGAAACACTCGGCTGGCGTTCGTCCCAAGCTATCCACATTCCTCATGTAGATCTCATCCATGAAAGCTCTGTCCAGAACAGGAGTGAAGTCTTGAAGCGGTACGCCAGCTTGCACAAACAAGGGGGTGAGAAAGCCTCCTATAAGTGCCGAGCTTGCCTTGCATCGCAAGGCATATGCCTTGTATTTCACCAATGAGGCAGCTAGGATACACCCATAGTTCATGTCATCACCGAGCTCATCCTCCATTGGCTCGTCATTCTCCTAAGGATTGCAAAGCAGATGCTTAACGCCTTGGAACAGGAAGCAAAGCTCGGTCTTGGTGACTATGGGGGCCACAGACCGTCCACTGAAGGTGTTGGCAATCAGCTTTAGCGTGTATCTTAGCACCAGACTCCTCACTCTCTTGATCTTCGCCGTATTCGCCTTGTAGTCATCGTTGCTTATGAGATCCCACAAGGCATTTGCTTGAGTGAAGGGAGGGAACTCAACCTTGTTGGCAGCAGCATTGAGGCCGTAGGCTTGACAAAGCTCCGGGATTGAGAGACGAAAGGCATGATGTTTGATCTTGAAGGATATGTGGCCTTGAGAAGGAGTATGGATGCTCGGGTTCTCATATGCAAACTCCAAAGTGGCTAGGAAATCTATTGTCACCTCGGGAAAAGTTGGTCAATCCATTCGTGATAAGCACCGGAGCCCTATGTTCTTGAGGATTTGATCAAAGTCTCCCAAGATCCCCATCTTAGACAGCAAACCCCTATCCGCGAACTTTGTTGGTTCGAACCGAAGCCTTTCCAGCCGTTTCTTGGCTTGCTTCTCCTCTTTAGACCATCTGACCCTCTCCTGAACCACTTTTTGAGCCTCTCCCTCTTGTGCTGTCTCTTCTCTCGTTCTCTTGGGAGCCATAGTACCTGAAACACAATTCTCAAGCAAGAGAATGAGCAAAGGCGGCGAATATTGAGAGAAAGACTAGGCAAGAAAGAAAAACTTATAACTAGTACCCTAGATTTTTGGGGGATTTATAAAAATTATAACAAGATAATAGAGAGGGAAATCTAGAGATAGGATCAAAATCTAGATTTTTTCTAATATCTAGCTAGTTTTAAAAAATCGTTAAACTCCCTAACATCTAGTATTCAAGCAAAGCAATAAAAAGGAAAACTTCTAAAAGATTTTGAACAATAATTTGAAAATACCTTTGCAGAGAATGAAAACAGATGTTGTTAGCCTTTAGAAAAAGAAAATCACACTCTCTCTTGCTTAGGAAACTCGAAACACAAAAGATGAGAGAGTGTGTTTTTGCTTGAAAATATAAAGGCTAACAAAAATACAAAACCATGGGTAAAACTAGTGGTTTTCTGACAAAAGTGTTGTCATTGCACATCTTTCATGGTAAAAGATTCCTGCCTTGACCACAATTTAAATTTAAAAATAGGAGGGAAAAGAGATAGGAGGGAAAAGAAATTGTTACCTCGGCACGAGATCGATTCCATTTGGTCGATCTAGGACTCGATCTCATGCCCATGTTGGCTAGGGTCGAGAGGTTGATCGATCAGGGACTCGATTCAAATTGCATCGGGTCCTAGATTGATTGTAACCTCTTGTTCCTTGAATTTTGGTCAACTAGGCTGTACTGCTTGGATCGAGCCACATGATCGATTTGGGGGTCGATTTGGCTTAGATCAAGTGGCAGATCGAGTAGACTATTCAATCTATCTTTGAGAATCGAGTGACTCGGTCGATCTACACCTCGTTTGCTTTTGAAGCGAAACGTATAGGGTATTCATCATCTCGTGATCGACCATTCCATTCGATCTGTCTACTCGATCTCGTCTAGATCTAGCACTCGATCTCTAGCCTATACTTAACCCTTCTTGCCTCTTTTGGACTTCAAGATCACACCTAACAATCCCTCATCCATTCACCTACACACTTAAACATTAAAAGCATAAAACTGAAGTAGAAATGAAGCAAAAATATGTACAAGATAAACATGGGAATGCCTCCCAAGTGCGCTTTCTTTAACGTCTTTAGCTAGACTTTACTTGGTTTAGGCCTCAGGGGGGTCTTGGAGAAGCACGGATGTGCTCGCCTTGCTGCAATCACTCGTTAGGTAGGGCTTAACTTTGTGCCCATTGACCGTGAAAGCATTACCGCTCTTGCCCACCAATGTAACCGCTCCGTAGGGTAGATCCTCTTTGATCGCAAACGGTCCTCTGCACTTTGACTTGAGCTTCCCTGGGAATAGCTTAAACCTCGAGTTGTAGAGTAGCACCAAACCACCTTCCCTCAACTCCTTGTGAACCAGCTTCTTGTGATGAACAGCCTTAGTCCGCTCCTTGTAGATCTTAGAGCTGTCGTATGCATCCAGCCGTAGATCATCAAGCTCATGTAGCTGAATCAACCGCTTCTCCTGAGCTGTCTTGAGGTTGTAGTTGAGCTGCTTTACTGCCCATAGTTCCCTATGCTCCAACTCAACAGGAAGATGACACGCCTTGCCGTATAGAAGAGTGAAAGGAGTAGTACCAATGGGGGTCTTGAAAGCGGTTCGGTAAGCCCACAAAGCATCATCTAGCTTAACCACCCAATCCTTCTGAGTAGTCCCAACTGTCCTCTTGAGAATAGCTTTGATCTACCTGTTAGAGACTTCTACTTGCCCACTAGTTTGAGTATGATAAGGTGTTGCTACCTTGTGCTTCACGCCATACTTCTTCAAGAGGCTTTCAAACACTTTTTTGATGAAGTGGCTTCCACCGTCACTGATCACTACCTTGGGGACTCCAAACCGTGGGATAATGATGGTCTTGAAGAGCTTTATCACCACTCTTGCATCGTTTGTTGCGGAAGCTATAGCCTCAACCCACTCGGACACATAGTCCATGGCTACTAAGATGAACTTGTTGCCGTAAGAAGATGGGAATGGACCCTTAAAATCTATCCCCAATGCGTCAAATACGTCAACCTCAAAGATAGGAACCTGAGGCATCTCGTTTCTCTTGGTGATGTTTCCTGCCCTTTGACACGCTTCACAAGCCTTAACAAATTTATGAGCATCCTTGAAGATAGATGGCCACCAGAAACCCGCTTGTAGCACCTTTGTTGCAGTCTTGAAAGAAGCAAAATGACTGCCATATGATGAGCCGTGACAATGTAGAAGTATGTCCTTAGCTTCTTCCCTTGTTACACACCTTCTATACAAGCTGTCCACGCCTCTCTTGTACAAGTATGGCTCGTCCCAAAAGTAGTGGGAGACATCTCTCATAAACTTCTTCTTGTGGTAATGAACTAGGTGAGAAGGCTCCTCTCCACAAGCTAAGTAGTTTACTATATCAGCGATACAAGAGTTTTGACTCTCTTGGTCAATCACCCATTGTACTAGTCATTGTAGCATTGTGTTTTAATGTTAATCCAAAGGGGAAGATTGAAACAGCAGGATTATAGTAGATTTCCTAATTCAAGCAGATATAAAAGAGGTTTTATAATATCTAGCAACCTAAGTGATCAACCAGAAACCAAACAAACACAAAGTAAGGAAGAAGACAAGCAAACAACCAAAGCAAAGGTAAAAACAGAGCAATTCAGAACAGATCTTAAACAGAGAAAAGATGGGACTTGAGATGAGATAATTGGTAATAGGGAACTCTTGACTCAGCCTATGTTGCTATTCACAAACTCACATAATGCTATTCCTTATGCAAAGGATTCATTTATATGACTAATCCAATCTCTTGGCACTAATCTCTTTGCTAATTACCAAGTCAAGAACTAATTCTCATTAGTGAAATGATAAAGAGCAAGCATTAAAACAAATCTATCAATCCTATATTGCCAAATCACTCCCTAGACAGTCAATCTCTTGAGCTAGGATAAGCAATTCTTTTGCAAAGCAGTTCAGGCATTTCATCAAACACTTGGTGGGCATACAATGAGCCTAAGATCTTAATCAACTTAGCTAGGGCTAATTAAGCATTAAACACAGCAATCAAGAAAGGAAATGGAAGAATTAAAACTTAGGAATCATAGATAGAGTCTCAAATTCCCTAAACCTAACCCATCTCAAATCCCTAAAAGGAACTACTCACTAATCACCATTAAAGCCACCAAATCAAAGAGAGAAAGATGACTAATCATGATTAGAAAGCTTAAACAAGATGAAAGATGCAAGCTTTTATTAAAATGAAGCAAAGATTCAAATCACAAAACCCAAGGGTCCAAACAAGAAAGAAAGAACTGCTGGGTAAAAGTCTGTTCCCAGAAATTAGGGAATTTTAGTATTTATAGGAGTCTAGGGGGTCTAGCCGCGTGGATGGGGTTTCCACTGCCCCTTCCTACAGCACCGTGAGCTGGTGGAGGTCCTTCAGGATGTTCGTGCTCAGCCATTGTTGCAAAGTCTACTGAACCGGCTTGAACAATCTCCTCAAAAGCTCTAGCTTGCTCTCTTGCTCTTCTTGATCTTGCGTGCCCAAGTTGATGAATATGGTCTAGGGGTGTAAGTAAGTTCTTGTCACCCCTAGAACGCAGATTCATGTACCTGAAAGTCACAAGTTTGAAGGCAGAGAGATTAGTAACCAAAATGAAAACAAAGGCTTAGTCTTTATAAAACCCCAAATCTTAATGCTTCCGAGCAACCCTAAGATGGCAACGGCGCCATTTGATAACAGGTTTTTACTATAGGTGCAAGCAGGAGGTTATCAAAACTCAAGCAACACACAGTTGTAGTATAGCAAGAGGTATCAATCCATTCCTAGGGCGCAGGAAGAGCAATGAGAATGCAAGGATCTAGCAAATCTAAGCGAATATGATAAATGATTGGTAAGATTTAGGAAAACTAAATGCAACGATCTAATGCAAGGCAAAACAATTTTAAAATCCCTGGAAGAGGGTTAACTACCACGAGGAAGAAGCAAAAGATGTAAAATGCAAAGCTACTAAGAATTAAAAATCGACCAGTGAATTGACCACAGGATCGAGCACTGGATCAAGCAGAATGGATCGATATAACAAGCAACATAAACAGAACGACTTCTAATGATCAAGAATGTAACTTTGTGACAAGCAAATGATTAACAGAGGTTTAAAATACTAAAAAGGAGGGTTTAGGGTCGAGGGTCATATTCAAGGGTATCAAAGATTCAAACTATGGTATGAAAACATTTAGATATACTCTTTAAAGAGGTTTCTCTAAGCCTTGAAAACAATACAAGATCCTCGAAGAGAAGGTATGAAGAACAAAGAAAACACAAAGCTTTAAACCCCTTCAACCCTTTTGAATCGCCTCAACCCCAAAAACCCGAAACAACTACTCACTACACATGTTTAAGATCGAATCAAAATCAATAAACGATAAGCTAAGAATGATTAACGAAAGATTAAAGAAAAACTTTCTTGATATTAAAAGATTCAAAGGTTTAAAACTGAAAAAGCTTAAGCTGTTCTACAATGGTGAATCACCTAACTTGGAGAGAAAAAGGAAAAGACAGAATGAAGATAAGATAGGGGTGATGGCTGCTTTTGCCAAAAATGGCTAAACCATTAGCTGGTCCCCCCTTCGCTTTCCGCCAAAGACAGCTGGCCGGATAAGGTTCGTCTGGGATCGACTTGGGTCACTCGATCTCTGGCTCGATCTTCGTCTTGGATCGGATGGCTTTGGTCGATCTTTGAGTAGATCCTGTGATGATCGGGTTGGGAACTCGATCTGGCTCTCGATCTGCACGGCGACATTCACGTCCGTACTCCAGATCGATCTCCTCTCTCGATCTTGGTCTCGGTCCTTTCCCATGCATCAACTTGGGTCATTCGATCTTCTGGTCGATCTCATCTAGATTGACCTGCCTTGCTCGATCCGCTACTCGATCTCGGGTACTTTGCATGCGCGGCTAAGTTCTCCAAGTGTCCATGAGCTCTACTTTGAACCTCCTCACGTCCACATAGCCCCCGCAACTCCACAGTAGTCCAAACAACCTGATTATGATGCATTATGCAGAATGCGAATGAAAAAGGGACATAGGACCTAAAATGGAACAAATGGAACAATTTATCCTATAATGCATGATGAATGCATGAAAAACTATCCTAAATGCATGCGAAATATGGAGAATATATGGGAATATCACTGTGTTGATGTCGATCACTCCTGACCGGTGCTGGTGATCGATGTGCTTACATCGGTCACCCCATGACCGATGTTGGTGACCGTAAATCTGGTATCTGTCACCCCTTGACTGATGTTCACCGTGCTATGACCGAAAACCTTTGCAGAGATTGTCTGCTTTGATCCTTCTTGCTCCCTTTGATCCAGCTAGCATCCTGAATCATCTCCAAAGCTCCTCCAAGCTCCTTTTAGCTCCAAAAACACCTAAAAACATCCTAAATGCTAGAAAAACGCAAGCTATACCCTAAATGCAACCTAAGTCTATAAGGGGAAGAAAATGGGGCAAAAACTAAGGGAAAACATGCAAAAGAGAATCAAAACATGTATTAAATGCAGTCCTAAATGGTGTAAATACAAGAGATATCAACACCCCCACACTTGCCTTTTGCTTGTCCTCAAGCAATTAAGAACAAATGAGATAGTGAGGTTTGAAAGTGGGCATTCAGATTCCAAAAGTGCATAGGTAAAGAGATGGTATCAATAGTGCCTAGTTGAAGGATGCAAACATAATCATATATACTTTAAAGAACCTACCCATGCTCATCATGTTTCAAAATGATCTCAAATCTCAACTTAGGCAAATGCTGAAATCAACCAACTCTTTAACATTCAATTAAGATCAGAACATGAATCATGCTTATGCAAATCAAGTGATGACATTTGGTTGAAAGGGTAAGGTCATGAGATAAAAATGATCTCATTTTAGCAAAGGGTTATTTAACAAAACGGATTACTCAATGAAAAGGACATCATCTTAGGCAAAATGCTAAAGATAAAAGCACACTTATGCATGTAAATCAAAGCTCCCTTCTACCCAAAGATGAATCCTAAGTACTTCTAAACCCCAAAACTGAACCCCTAAGTCTAGCCTTTCCTAAACTCTACCCTTTACCCTTCTTCTTGGCTGGGGAAACTTCTTCTTTTAGCTTATGTGGTTGCTTCCTTTGGGTTAGGAATTACTCTTCTTTGTTGAATTGGCACCTTCGTCACCTTTGGTGGATTGCTCTTGGCCTGATTTTTCTTCTTTGGACCCTTTCTGAGCTTTGTTTCTGGCGCCTTTCTTCTTTGTACTTAGAGCTTTTCTTCCCTTCACTTAACCACAATACTAAACTGTTTCCCCTTTTTTTACCATTTCATATCTTTTCTCTTTCTTTCAAAACATATAAATATGAAGTTCAAATCACCTATACTACCCTTTTTAACCCAAAACTCCTATCCTAGAATCAAGCTCAAGATGCAAGCTGATATCTACAAGAGAGCTAATCATTGCTAGCCTTATTCTTAACACTTTCTGCCAAGACAAAATCAAAAATGAACTGCAAAGGCCTCACAGCTCTCACAATAGTGTTTAGGCTCAAAAGGAGGGTTTGGTTAAGGGTGAGGATGTAACTGTCCCATAAGTATGAGGATCAGCTATTTGGATCAACAAGAGTGGTAAAGGAGAAAGATGATCCAAATATGTATATGGTAGCCATGAATTCACTTTTCTATGCATAAGACATGATAATTAAAAGTCATAATTAAAGTTCAAGTTGATAGAGTTGATTTTTAGAGAACAAATGCTTTCAGAATGAGATGAGAAGACCAAATCTAGCAATCAAAGTATGGTTCAGCCTTAACTTCTAGCAATCAGACCAGAAGATCGAGTGCACCAAGTCGATTCAAGAGGAAGGATCAAGGCCAAGATCAAGAGGGGAGATCGATCTGGAGTACGGACGTGAATGACACCATGCAGATCGAGAACCAGATCAAGTTCCCAACCCGATCAACACAAGATCGACTCAGAGATCGACCAAAGCCATCTGATCCAAGACAAAGATCGAGAGCCAGATCGAGCTTCCAGCCCGATCCCAGAAAAACCTTATCCGTCCAACTGTCTTTGGCGGCTAGCGAGGGGGGGACTAGCTAACAGTTTAGCCATTTTTGGCAAAAGCAGCCATTTGCTTTCACTATCTTGAATTCTGTCTTTTCTGTTTTCTCTCTAAGTTAGGCGATTCGCCATTGTTGCAATACCATAAGCTTTTTCAGTTTTTTGAACATTTGAATCTTTTAATATCAAGCAAGTTTTTCTTTAATAGTTTGTTAACCATGCTTAGCTTATTGATTATTGCTTTTGATTTGATCTTAAACATGTGTAGTGAGTAGTCTTTTTGGGTTTTTGGGGTTGAGGCGATTCAAAAGGGTTGAAAGGGTTTAAAGCTTTGTGTTTTCTTGTTCTTCATACCTTCTCTTCTAGGATCTTGGGATCTAAAAGCCTAGAGAGCCTAGAGAGCCTTGCAAAATCAAGAAGAGTAAGAGAGCAAGCTAGAGCTTTTGAGGAGATTGTTCAGGCAGGTTCAGTAGACTTTGCAACAATGGCTGAGCAAGAGCATCCTCAAGGACCTCCACCAGCTCACGGTGCTGTAGGAAGGGGCAATGGAAACCCCATCCACGCGGCAAGACCCCCACGGATCATTGGTGCTGGAGATGCCCCTAATACGCATCATAATCGTTTTGGGATCACTCCTCCACCGGTCCAGAACAACAACTTCGAGATAAAGCCAGGATTCATCTCTATGGTTCAAAATAGCAAGTTCCGAAGATGCTTTCAAGCTGCGTCTCTTTCCATTCTCTCTCGGAGACAAGGCTAGACATTGGGAGAAGACACTTCCAAAAGGCACCATTACCTCTTGGGCTGAGTGTAAGAAGGCTTTCCTCTCAATGTTCTTCTCTAGCACAAGAACAGAAAGGTTGAGAAGTGAGATCAGCGGCTTCACTCAAAGGAACAATGAGACATTCAATGAAGCCATGGAAAGATTCAAAGACTACACCATTCAGTGTCCTCACCACGGTTTCAGTAAAGAGACTCTCCTTAGCACCATCTACCGGGGATCATTGCCCAAGATACGGTTGCTATTTGACACGGCAAGCAAGGGAATCTTCCTTGGTCAAGAAGTAGAAGAGGGAATGGAGCTAATAGAGAACTTGGCATTGAGTGACGGCAACTATGCAGAAAACTATGATAACATGATTTTTCTAAGCAGTGCAGGAGAGGTTATCAAAACTCAAGCAACACACGGTTGTAGTATGCAAGAGGTATCAATTCATTCCTAGGAGAAGGAAGTACACTAAGAATGCAAAGGATGAGCAAAGCTAAGCAGATTATTAAAATGATTACTAAAATCCCTAAAAACTAAATGCAAGTATCAAATGCAACGCAAAACAATTTTAAAATCCCTGGAAGAGGGTTAACTACCACTAGGAACAAGCAGAAAATCTAAAATGCAAAGCTATTAAAAACTAAAAATCGACTAGTGGATCGACCACTGGATCGACTACTAGATCGAGCAACAACGATCGATCTCGTCTAATGATAACCACTTTATTTGCAAGGGTGGGAATGCAATGAGGTTATCAAACTCAAATGCAAGACAGGTTGTAGTACAGCATGCAAGAGAGAGTCAATCCACACCTAGGATGATAGAAAATGCAAAGAGAATGCAAGGATTATGCAAATCTAAGCGAAACAAGATGAGTTTTAGGAAAATCCCTAAACACTAGATGCAGATCCTATATTGAATGAAAACTATTTTAAAATTACCAGGAATGATCAAACTACCATGAGGAACAAACAGAATAATTAAAGGACAAAGCTTCGAATTACTAAAATTCGACTAGTGGATCGACCATGAGATCGATCACTAGATCGAGCAATAACAATCGATCTCGTCTAAAAATGCAAGAACAGTAAAACTAACGATCAGGATGCTATCAAAGATCAAGCGAATGACGAGAGAAGATGTAAAGATGCTAAAAGAGAGGGCTTAGGGTTGAGATTCATGGTCAGGGGTTTCAAAGGTTCGACCTTGGGTTGAAAACTTTAAATCGACTCACTTTGTGAGGATATCTAAGCCTTGAAAACTAAGCAAGATCTATCTGTGGCTTTCGGTATAGATCACTCCTTCATCCTCTCCTCCAAACCTATGGCTTTTGGTGGAAAGAGAGGTCGAAGGGCAAGGAAAACGGATTTCAAACGAGTGGCTTAACTAGTCCCCCAAACTTCCATGGCTTTTGGGAAGGGGTAACTAGTCTCTAGGGTCTGATCTTCAGAGGTCGGTGGATCCTGTCAAGGTAAGGAACCTCTCGGATCATGAAGCTCTTGGCGTGAGAGTCTTCAAGCTTTGAGAGCTCAACAACCTAGAAGAGATAGCCATTAAAATACTTAGAAAACCCCAAGATCGAAACCCCTTTAGACCCCTTAATCCTCTCAACCCCAAATCCAAATAGACTACTCACTACACATAAGGTAAATCAAGCAAAGCATGGAAAAGGAAACGATGAACATGAAAAGAAAACTAGATTAAGCTGAAATGATTCGATTACAAAGCTAAAGAAAACTCAAAGTTCGACAATGGTCTTCTTCTCAAAATCAGAGAGAAAAACATAAAATAGATAAGGATCAAAAAACATAAAATAGATAAGGATCAAAAGTTCTCTGGGAAAAGGACGTCGCCGCCTTCCCAAAATGGCCAAAACAAGCTGATGGTCCCCCCCTCGCTAGCGGCCAAAAGTGGTTGAAAGGACAGAGATCGACTCCGGGATCGAGCGGTTCTCTCGATCATCTCCGAACATCGTGTCTTCAGCTCGATCTGGGTCTCGATCATCTTTGGCGGATTGGGCATTGCATCCGATCTCGGTATCGATCTTCGGTTGGATCGAGTGGTGTACTCGATCTGGCTCTCGCTCTGCATGGCGTCATTTACGTCTGTACCGTTTGATCGACTGCTTCACTCGATCGCCGTCTCGATCATTCTCCTTGGATCGCCTGGTCTTCTCGATCTTCTGGTCGATCACATCCTAGATCGACTGGCCATGCTCGATCTGCTCCTCGATCTCTGATCCTTAGCAAATATCCGCTGCAACAGCTTCAGCATGTCCACGAACCTCCACAACTCCAAAGCAGCCAGACACAACCTAAATGTGATGTTAAATGCAAGGAACATGCGTATGCTGGTGCAAGAATGCTCTAGGACTCTAAGTGATGCAATCTAACCTAAAACTTGATGCAAATGCATGAAAAGCTAACTAATGAGTATGCAAATTATATGTAATATGCAGTAACATCAACTCCCCCAAACTTACTTCTTGCTTGCCCTCAAGCAACACAAAATAAGTAAGGAAGAGAGGTTTTAAGAAAAACGAATGGGGGTTTAAACTTCTTGCAAAGGTGCTTTTCAAATGAATCAATCTCAATGTCCTAGTTAACAGTTCTAAAATGCCATGCTCACACTCATACTCCAAAGAACTTAGCCATACTCATCACACAAAGAAATTCAGATCATGACTCTCCTATTCCTAACAATCAAAGAAACTCATCCTTTAACATTCATTAACATTTGAACTATGAATCAAACTTATGCACTTTAAAGAAAAACACATTTTGCTAAGGGTGAAGGTTATAAGCATTGAATGATCTCATTTGAAACGGATTTACAATTTAAAACAAGGGTTTCTCTCAAAAAATGGTTGAACTTATGCATAATGCTAAAGGTAAAGACAATTGATGCATACATGATCAGATTCTTATCTACCCATGTAAACTTACAACGATCCTAAATCCCTCTCATTTATCAACTTTATCCTCACTCACCACTTAGAATCTACCCTTTTTCTTCTCAAAACTTAGCAATCCCCCAATTCGAAACAAAAACATTTTTAAACTCTTTAGGCTAGTGAACAGGTTTTTCTTGAAAATAATTTTTGCTCTTTTTACTTCTTGTTAGTAGCTCTCTTATTTTTTTTTTTTTTTCTTTTCTCTTTTTTTTTTAATTTTTATTTGGCACTTAGGCTCTTTTTTTCTTTTTCATTTTATATTTATTTGGGAGAGCTACCTCCTGAAATATATTAGAGCATATACTTAGTTTTTAAACACAAACTTTCACTTAAAACCCATTTCTTTCTTTTAAACACCAAACTCTTTGAAACCGAGAGCAAATAGTAATAAAAACAACCCCAATGATCCCCCAAACTTATCCTAAGCCTATACCTAGCTTCAAAATGCAAAGCTAGCAATCATATGAGAACCATATCATGTCGCCTAAACCTAACACTTTATGCTAAGTTCAAAACCGAAAAGAAGGCCTAACAAAGATGTCACACAAGAAACATTTGGCTTCAAAGAAGGGTAAGGGTCAAGGTGGGAGTTCTACTTAGGCTCACAAAGAGTGGTAAAAAGGAAGAAGAGAGCCTAAATATTTTAAAATCCATGTGTTCATTTTCAAATGCATAAGGATGATAATTAGAATTTCAAATTATGGTTCTCACTTATTAGGACAAGTTTCAAATCATGAGAGTTCAATTCAAGTCACGAAAATCCTAGCAAGTGATCCAAGCATGGTAAGAACTTACTTTCAAAGCACAAACAAAGCATTAGAGAACTACTAACTAGGGCATTGAAACAATTCATAAGTAAAAACACATTTTTAAGAAACTCTAACCCCTTATGCAAATGCAAACAACTTAGATGCTATGAGAAATTCTAGACTCAATCCTAACATGTTTTGACAAGATGAATGCAACTACATAAATCTTTGAAATTTTTTTTAAAATTTTACCAATTTTTCATGAACTAAAGACTCAAGGATGCTAAAGGAAAATAAGATCACAAAACACATGTCAAACCACACATGTACTCCCCCAAACTTGCTTGACACCGTTCCGGTGGCAAACTCATTCGAAGAAGCACCAAAACACAAAGCAAAAAGAAGCAAATATGAACGGTTATGTACAATGGAAGAAGGTTGTTACCTTTGGTCTAGTCTCGGCTGGAACTTGAGGATGTGCCAGAGGAGCTAGATACTGTTGCTTTGCCCTTGTCGGCTGGTTCTTGGAGAGAATGGCGCGCCAGCTGAATGTTGCTGCTTTGTGCCTCGCGGATGACAAATCCACCGGTTGAGAGCCTTCTCTTCTCGGGTTGGTGAACCTCTTTACTTGCATCCATCTTAGGCGAGCCTCCTTGAAGTGCCTTGACTTTCTTGCCAAGTTTCTTGAGCATTTTTCCTTGCCACTTATTGATCTTCCTTTACATCTCCACAACAGATGCTAGGAACTTCTCGGTTTTGGTTCTCGGCTCAAAGTCTAACTTGGGAAGTGTGTAGGCCTCGGGCATCTCATCTTCCGTGGCTGGAGACTCGGACCTTTGACGAGGAGCAATCGCTGAAGCAGGTGGTCCTCCTAGAGGAGCAAAGCACTCCTCTTCCATGGGCAAGAACTCGATGTTTCCAACACCAAGCAGCTCGGTCTCATCTTTGTTTGGCAGGATGCACACTCTCTTCTTGTCTTCGTCGTCTATTAAGAGGTAGGCGTAGAACCCTTCTGCTGGCGTGCGTCCCAAGCTGTCGGTATTCCTCATGTAGGCCTCATCCATAAAAGCTCTGGCTGGTACATGGGCGAAGTCGTGTATAGGCACACCAGCTTGCAAGAATAGAGGAGTGAGGAAGCCGCCAATGTAGGAAGAAGTTGCCTTGCACCGCAAGGCATAAGCCTTGTATTTCACCAAGGAGGCAGCAAGCACACATACGTAATTCACACACCAAGTGCTTCACGCCTTGGAACAGGAAGCAAAACTCGGTCTTTGTGACCGTGGGAGCAACTGATCTTCCGCTAAACATGTTGGCAATCAGCTTCAGAATGTACCTCAGCACCGGGCTTCTCACTCTCTTGATCTTGGCGGTGTTGGTTTTGTAGGCCTCGTTGCTAATCAGGTCCTAGAAGTCGTCTGCTCGTTTGAAGGCGGGGAACTCAACCTTGTTGGCATCCGCGTTGAGACCATACGCTTGACATAGCTCGGGGATGGAGAGGGTGTAGGCTTGATGTCCAACCTTGAAGTAGAGGCGACCTTGTGAAGGAACGGGTGTGCTAGGATTCTCGTAATGGAACTCCAACGTGGCAAGGAAATCTATTGTCACTTCTGGAATGGTTGGGCAATCCATCCGTGACAGACATCTTAGGCCAATGTTCTTGAGGAGTTGGTCGAAGTCCCCAATAATCCCTAGCTTGAACAGCAGCTCTCGATCAGCAAACTTGGTAGGCTCAAACCGAAGCCTTTCTAGCCGTTTCTTGTCCCTCTTCTCATCCTTAATCCATCTGACCCTCTCTTGAACAGCCACCTCTTGTCCTTCTCCCTCTTGTGCTGTCTCTTCTCTTGTTCTCTTGGGGGCCATTGTACTTGAAACAAATTTCTCAAGAGGTTTGATAAGTAAAACGGCGATTTGATGAGAATAAGAGAGGAGAAGGAGAAAACTTATAAATACTACACAAGAATTTTGAGGAATTAATAAAAATTATAGCTAAATAAAGGAGAATCAAATCTTTAGGTACTAGAAAATCTAGAATTAATCCTTTTACTTAGCTAAATTTTAAAAATCAAAACCGGCCCTATCTTCTAGAACAATATCTTGCGAATTTAAAGCAAATTTTCCTAAAGATAAATCATTAAATTCTGAAAATACCTTTGCAAGAATGTTAAAGATCTTTGCTAGCCTTTGAAAACCGAAAACTCTCACTCTCTTTGTTTAAAATTTTCGAGAAAACAAGAATGTGAGGGTTAGAGGTTGTTGAAACATTTAAAGACTAGCAAAAAGCAAAACCATGGGTGGTAAAGGTGGTTTTCTGACAAAGTCTTGGTCAAGGCACATCTTTCATGGTCAAAGATGCTTGCCTTGACCAAGTTTTGAATTTAAAAATTGGAGGGGAAAGAATAAAGAAGGGAAAGAAAATGTTACCTCGGCATGAGATCGAGTCCATTTGGTCGATCTAGGACTCGATCTCATGCCCATAATGGCTTAGATCGAGAGGGTTACTCGATTTGAGACTCGATTCATGATGAATCGAGTCTTAAATCGATTGGCTCCCTCGATCACTGAGATGTTGGCTCCACGGCTAAGTCCTCATGATCGAGCTATGTCCTCGATTTAGGGGTCGATTTGGCATAGATCGAGTGATGGATCGAGTCGAGTGATCGATCTGTTTCCAACAGATTTTCCCGAGAGAAATTAGATCGGTCGATCCATTTTGGATCGATCGATCCTTTTTCGTCAAGGTCGATCTTATCACTCGTTCTCGTCTAGATCGAATGGCTCCTCTCGATTCACTGACTCGATCTAGCAAAGATCGGGTCAGGATCAGTCGATCTAGCACTCGATCTCTAGCCTCGTCTTAACCCCTATCGCCTCTTTTGGACTTCAAGATCAAGGTTTAGACTCCTCATACCTGTTCCTACACACTTGCAAAATAAAAACATAAAACTGAAAGAGAAAGAAAGCAGAAATATGTACAAGATAGACATGGGAATGCCTCCCAAGTGCGCTTTCTTTAACGTCTTTAGCTAGACATTACTTGGTTTAAGCGGATGGTGGGTCTTGGAGAAGCACCGAGGTACTCTCCTTGTCATAGCTGTCTGCCAAATAAGGCTTGACTCTGTGTCCGTTGACGGTGAATGCACTGCCACTCTTTCCCATCAATGTAACAGCTCCATAAGGCAACACTTCTTGGATCACAAACGGCCTGCTCCACCTTGACTTCAGCTTTCCCGGGAAGAGTTTGAGTCTTGAGTTGTACAGCAACACTAAACCTCCTTCCTTTAGCTCCTTGGCAACCAACTTCTTGTCGTGAGCTTCCTTAGTCCGCTCCTTGTATATCCGAGAGCTCTCATAAGCGTTCAGTCTTAACTCGTCCAGTTCATATAGCAGAATAAGACGCCTCTCTTGAGCAGTCTTGAGGTCAAAGTTCAGCCTCTTCACAGCCCACAACGCACGGTGTTCCAGCTCAACCGAGAGATGACAGCCCTTGCCATAGAGTAGAGTGAAAGGGGTTGTACCAATCAGTGTTTTGAAAGCAGTACGGTAGGCCCAAAGAGCGTCGTCCAGCTTCACTGCCTAGTCTTTCCTTGTTGCTCCGACAGTTTTCTCCAATATGACTTTGATTTGCCGGTTGGAGATTTCCACTTGACCGCTTGTTTGAGGATGATACGGTGTAGCCACCTTATGCTTAACGCCATACTTTCTCAAGAGGTTCTCAAAAACCTTGTTTATGAAGTGGCTTCCTCCATCGATTATAACCACCTTAGGTATCCCAAACCTTGGGAAGATGATACTCTTGAACAGCTTGATTACCACCTTAGAGTCATTTGTAGGGGAAGCAACCGCCTCAACCCATTTAGAGACATAATCCACTGCTACTGAGATGTATTTGTTGCCATATGAAGAAGCAAATGACCCCATGAAGTCTATGCCCCACGCGTCGAACACGTCAACTTCGAAGATGGGAACCTGAGGCATTTCGTTCCTCTTAGTGTTATTCCCTGCTCGTTGACATGCCTCACAGCTCTTCACAAACTCGTGTGCATCTTTAAAGATGGACGGCCACCAGAAACCGGCTTGCAACACTTTCGTGGCAGTCTTGAATGAAGCGAAGTGTCCTCCGTAGGAAGAACCATGGCAATGATAGAGGATCTCTCTAGCTTCTTCCTTTGTAACAGACCTCCGATACAAACTGTCCACTCCTCTCTTGTATAAGTAGGGCTCGTCCCAAAAGTAGTCACTAGCCTCTCTCATAAACCGCTTCTTGTGATAGCTGTTGAGATGTGTTGGCTCCTCACCACACGCTAAATAGTTCACTATATCAGCATAGCACGGTAGATCCTCCTCTTTGAAACTCAACACCTCTTCAAACCGTCCCTCTAGCTTTCCACAAACAGCCGTGGTTATCGCCATGAGTTGCTCTTCTGGAAGAGAGTCATCTAAGGGGAGAGACTCGTTGATCCTTAGCCGTGAGAGATGGTCAGCGACTCCGTTTTCTATTCTATTCTTGTCTTTAATCTCCATGTCAAACTCCTGGAGCAAGAGAATCCACCTTAAGAGCCGAGGCTTAGTGTCTTTCTTCGAATAGATGTATCGCAAAGCAGCGTGATCCGTGTAGACAATAGCTTTGGAACCAACGAGATATGATCTGAACTTCTCAAAGGCGAACACTACTGCAAGCAACTCTTTCTCTGTAGTGGTATACCTTGTTTGCGTGTCATCCAAGGTTCTTGAAGCATAGTAGATCACGTGTAGCTTCTTGTCTTTCTTCTGACCAAGAACGGCTCCTACGGCGTAGTCACTAGCATCACACATGATCTCAAAGGGTAGAGACCAGTCTGGTGCTTGAACTATAGGGGCTGATGTAAGGGATTCCTTGATGGTCACGAAAGCTCGCAAACATTCCTCATCAAACACAAACTCAGCTTCTTTGCACAACAACCGTGTAAGAGGGCGTGCAATCTTGGAGAAATCTTTGATGAAGCGCCTATAGAACCCGGCGTGTTCCAAGAAACTTCTAACTCCCTTAATGCTAACTGGCGGTTCAAGACCCATCATGACTTCCACTTTAGCCTGATCAACCTCAATGCCCTTCTCTGATATCTTATGACCAAGCACGATCCCTTCCTTGACCATAAAGTGGCATTTCTCCCAGTTTAGCACCAAGTTTGTCTCTTCACAACGCTTTAGTAGCCTGCAAAGATTCAACAAACACGCAGAAAAGGATGCACCATAGACAGAGAAGTCATCCATGAACACTCTATCATCTCCTCTATTAGATCGGAGAAGATCGACATCATACACCGCTGAAACGTAGCCGGTGCATTACACAATCTAAACGGCATCCTTTGATACGCGAAGGTACCGTAGGGACATGTGAAGGTCGTGTTCTCCTGATCATTTGGGTGAATTGGTATCTGAAAGAAACCGCTATACCCATCGAGGAAACCGTAGTAAGGGTGATTAGCAAGTCTCTCAAGCATTTGATCAATAAAAGGCAAAGGGAAATGGTCTTTCCTAGTCGCAAGGTTAAGTTTTCTATATTCAATACACATCCTATGACTAGTGATGGTTCTAGTAGGAATAAGCTCATCCTTTTCATTCCTTATGACCGTGATCCCTCCCTACTTAGGCACCACGTGTACAGGAGAAACCCACGTGCTGTCACTTATGGGATAGTAGATAACGTGCAACCGCTTGTCTTTCCTCTGACCAAGAACAGCTCCAATGGCGTAGTCACTCGCGTCATACATGATCTCGAATGGTAGAGTCCAGTCCGGTGCTTGTACTATTGGTGCGGATACACGAGCTTCCTTGATGGTCACGAAAGCACGAAGACAATCCTCATCAAACACAAAGTTTGCTTCCTTGCATAGCAACCGTGTGAGGGGCCTTGCTATCTTGGAGAAATCCTTTATGAATCTCCTGTAGAAGCCTGGGTGGCCTAAGAAACTCCTTACTCCTTTGACATTAACTGGCGGCTCAAGACTCATCATGACCTCAACTTTGGCTTTATCAACCTCTATGCCCTTCTCTGATATCTTGTGGCCAAGCACGATCCCTTCCTTCACCATGAAGTGACACTTCTCCCAGTTAAGTACAAGATTCGTCTCTTCACAATGCTTTAGTACCTTGCAAAGATTCAACAAACACGCAGAAAAAGACGCACCATATACAGAGAAGTCATCCATAAACACTTCTACCATCTCTTCTATTAGATCAGAGAAGATCGACATCATACACCGCTGAAACGTAGCCGGTGCGTTACACAACCCAAATGGCATCCTTCAATATCCGAAGGTGCCATAAGGGCATGTAAAGGTCGTCTTCTGTTGATCATTCGAATGGATCGGTATTTGAAAGAAACCACTATATTCATCAAGAAAGCAATAATAAAGATGATTAGCAAGCCTCTCAAGCATTTGATCAATAAAAGGTAAAGGAAAATGATCCTTTCTAGTAGCAAGATTAAGCTTCCTATAGTCTATACACATACGGTGACCAGTTATAGTCCTAGTAGGTATAAGCTCATCTTTATCATTCTTAATGACCATGATCCCTCCCTTCTTAGGCACCACGTGTATAGGAGAAACCCACGTGCTGTCACTTATGGGATAGATCACGTCAGCCTCTAACAGCTTAAGAATCTCTTTCTTAACAACCTCCTTTAAATTAGGATTCAAACACCTTTGATGTTCTATAGAAGAGGCGTTCTCATTATTCAAGTGAATCCTGTGAGTGCAAAGCATTGGTGAAAGGCCCTTGATGTCACTTAAAGAGTACCCAATGGCCTTCCTATACTTTCTCAGCTCCGTCAGGAGCGAGTACAACTCATCATCACTTAAGTTTTCATTCACAATCCCGGGATAGGTGTTATTAAGCCCTAAGAAAGCATACATTAGCCCTTTTGGGAGCTCCTTTAGGTCCACCTTTGGGGCTACCAGCTCGCTCCAGTCATCCTCGCGGCTGTTGTTGTTGACTTCCTCCTTGGAACTCTCCTTAGAACCCGAGGCATGGCCCTTAAGACTGCTTTCCTCTACCGCTATCCCCTCTGAAATCGAGTCCTCCAGTCGATCTTGCTCTCGATGTCGTCTAGATCGAGCCATTTCGCTCGATTCACTTACTCGATTTGATGTGGATCGAGTAAGGGATCGAGATGCTGAGTCGATCTCCTGATTGGACCCCAAAATGATCGGGAGGTCTCTCTCGATCGTCGACTCGATTGTTTTTCCGGATCGATCATTCCTCTCGATTTATCTGTCGATCGCTGCACCGGATCGAGTTGTGTTCTCGATTGCCTTGTCGATCTGACTCCTGGATCGAGTGATAGCGTCGATCTCGGGGTCGATCTCTAGACAGCAGCTTCCATCCTTCTTAACAATCTTCCTAGAATCCAGCAAGTTGACGTACTCCTGGGTCCTCTGATCCACATAGCCAAACTCCCCTGGCTCCTTAGTCAGTGCTAGCTTCAGATGGTCTTCCAGAGCCAGCTCTTCCAGCAACTCATCCGCTAAGGCATCCATCGTTTCAATGTAGAAAGCTTGCCCTTCTATGGTCGGCTTCTTCAGAACCTCATTGATATCGAAGTCTAGCCTTATATCCTTTCCCAAGTGCAAGGCAATCTTCCCGTTCTTGACGTCGATGATAGCCCCGGCAGTTGCAAGGAATGGTCTTCCTAGGATAAGTGGGTCCTTAGGCTCTTCATCCATCTCTAACACGACGAAGTCCGTAGGCACGTTCACACCACTGATTCGCACCGGTAGATCTTCAAGGAGCCCCACTGGTAGCCTCACATTTCTATCATCCAGTACCAATGAGATCCTACAGTCTTTGAAACGAGTAAAGCCAAGCTTCTTAGCCACGGAGTGAGGCATCAGGTTTATGCTAGCTCCGAGATCACATAGGCAACTCTTGAACACTAAAGGACCTAAAACGCAGGGTATAGTGAAGCTTCCATGGTCTCCCAACTTCTTTGGGACTATCTCCTTATGTATCACAGCACTACACTCTTCACTTAGAACAAGTACCTCCTTGCTTTCCTTATTCTTCTTCACGAGAGTGTCTTTGAAGAATTTGGCGCATTTAGGCATCATTGCATGGCAGTCAACGAGAGGTAGCTTGATTTCCACATCCTTAAGATGTTTCTCAAAGAGGATTCTATGCTTCTCTATGAGTTGCTTCTTGAAACGGCCAGGAAAAGGCAGCTTAGGTACATACGGGGGAGGAACATAAGGATTCTTCTCCTTAGTAGTTTGCTCAGCTTTCTTTTCAGCAACTGCTTTGTCTCCTCTTCTTGGCCCTTGGATCCAAACGTTGTCAAAGTTAATCTCATCATCAACTGAAGGCTTACCCTCCCCCTCTTAAATTACAAAGTCCTCGTTGTTCTAAGTAGAGACCGGAGGTTCTAGCTCTTTGCCGCTTCTCAACGTTATGGCATTGGCATACTCCTTAGGATTCTGCTCACACTTGCCCGGTAGACTATTCTGACCACTTGTACTCGCTTTCCCCTTCTCTAGCTTCTTGATCTTGTTGTTTAAGTTGGTGATCTGAGTGGAGAAGTCAGTGAGAGACGAGTCTAGAGAGTGTTCATCTCGGCGAACTTTTGGTTTGTAGAGGCTTGCCCTTGTACCAGCTGCTGAAACATTGCCAGAACCGGATCAACTTGTTGTTGCGTCGGCTGTTCCTACTGAGGTGCAAAGCCCGGAGGGTAGTTAGGCGTATAACCCTTGTTACTTTGATGTTGCCCTTGGAAGTTGCTCTGCCCTTGACCTTGGAAACCACCACTCGGCTGAAAACCTTTGTTGTAAGGGATGAAAGGTTTTGCTTGCTGAGCAGGGTACACTTGATCCTTACGGTTGGCAATATTGGTGCTTCGGTAGGAGAGGTTGTTGTTCTGGTTGTAGCCTTGGTTGTAGCCTTGAGGTTTGTAATTGTTCTGTCCCGCCACCCAATTGGCTTCTTCCTGGCTCAACTCAAGCTCCTCTTGATTCTCATCAGCTTCACCAACAAAGTGAACATGCTTCTGATTGGCCAACACCAGCTTATCTATCTTCTCATGCAAAGATTTCAGCTCCTTTTTGTGAGACTCTAGCTCTAATCCTCTCGGTGCACGGTCATGGTCCTCAGCATAGTTGCCATCACTCAATGCCAAGTTTTCTATCAGCTCCATACCCTCTTCTACCTCCTGACCAAGGAAGTTCCCTTTGCTAGCTGTGTCAAGCAACAACCTGATCTTTTGTGAAGCTCCACGGTATATGGTGCTGAGTAGGGTCTCCTTGCTGAAACCGTGATGAGGACATTGGATCGTGTAGTCTTTGAAACGCTCCATTGCCTCGTTGAATGTCTCATTCTTTCGTTGAGTGAAGCCGCTGATTTCGCTTCTCAACCGTGCTGTCCTGGTGCTAGAGAAGAACTTTGAGAGAAAGGCCTTCTTACACTCGGCCCATGAGGTGATGGTGCCTTATGGGAGGGTCTTCTCCCAATGCCTAGCCTTGTCTCCGAGTGAAAAGGGAAAGAGACGCAGCTTGAAAGCATCTTCGGATATGCCATTGATCTTGATCATCCCACATACTTTCTCGAAGTTGTCAAGGTGCTCCAAGGGATCTTCCATTGCCAAGCCGTGGAACTTGTTGTTTTGCACCATGGAGATGAAACCTGGCTTGATCTCGAAGTTGTTGTTTTGTACAGGAGGAGGAGTGATCCCAAACCTATTGTGATGAGTATTGGGAGCATCTTCGGCTCCTATGATCCTTGGGGGTCTAGCCGCGTGTTGGGGGTTTCCATTGCCCCTTCCCACTGCCCCGTGAGCTGGAGGAGGTCCCTCTGGATGCTCGTGTTCAGCCATAGCTTCAAAGTCAACCAAACCGTCCTGAACAATCTCCTCAAAGGCTCTGGCTTGTTCTCTTACTCTTCTTTGCCGTGAATGACCAAGCTGATGAATATTGTCCAAAGGTTGAAGTAGACTGTTATCTCCCCGTGAACGAAGATTCATATACCTGAGAACACACGTTTGAGAGTAGAATGATTAGTAACTTAAACAAGGTAAAGACTTAGTCTTTGCTAAGTCCCAAATCTCTATGTTCTCTAAACAATCCTAGGATGGCAACGACACCATTTGATAGCCACTTTATTTGCAAGGGTGAGAATGCAATGAGATTATCAAACTCAAATGCAAGACAGGTTGTAGTACAGCATGCAAGAGAGAGTCAATCCACACCTAGGATGATAGAAAATGCAGAGAGAATGCAAGGACTATGCAAATCTAAGCGAAACAAGATGACTTTTGAGAAAATCCCTAAAAACTAGATGCAGCAACTAAATGGAATGAAAACTATTTTAAAATTACCAGGAATGATCAAACTACCATGAGGAACAAACAGAATAATTAAAGGACAAAGCTTCGAATTACTAAAATTCGACTAGTGGATCGACCATGAGATCGACCACTATATCGAGCAATAACAATCGATCTCGTCTAAAAATGCAAGAACAGTAAAACTAACGACCAGGATGCTATCAAAGATCAAGCGAATGATGAGAGAAGATGTAAAGATGTTAAAAGAGAGGGCTTAGGGTTGAGATTCATGGTCAGGGGTTTCAAAGGTTCGACCTTGGGTTGAAAACTTTAAATCGACTCACTTTGTGAGGATCTCTAAGCCTTGAAAACTAAGCAAGATCTATCCGTGGCTTTCGGTATAGATCACTCCTTCATCCTCTCCTCCAAACCTATGGCTTTTGGTGGAAAGAGAGGTCGAAGGGCAAGGAAAACGGATTTCAAACGAGTGGCTTAACTAGTCCCCCAAACTTCCATGGCTTTTGGGAAGGGGTAACCAGTCTCTAGGGTGTGATCTTCAGAGGTCCCTGGATCCTGTCAAGGTATGAAACCTCTCGGATCATGAAGCTCTTGGCGTGAGAGTCTTCAAGCTTTGAGAGCTCAACACCCTAGAAGAGATAGCCATTAAAATACTTAGAAAACCCCAAGATCGAAACCCCTTTAGACCCCTTAATCCTCTCAACCCCGAACCCAAATAGACTACTCACTACACATAAGGTAAATCAAGCAAAGCATGGAAAAGGAAACGATGAACATGAAAAGAAAACTAGATTAAGCTGAAATGATTCGATTACAAAGCTAAAGAAAACTCAAAGTTCGACAATGGTCTTCTTCTCAAATCCAGAGAGAAAAACATAAAAAAGATAAGGATCAAAAGTTCTCTGGGAAAAGGACGTCGCCGCCTTCCCAAAATGGCCAAAACAAGCTGATGGTCCCCCCCTCGCTAGTGGCCAAAAGTGGTTGAAAGGACAGTGATCGACTCCGGGATCGAGCGGTTCTCTCGATCATCTCCGAACATCGTGTCTTCAGCTCGATCTGGGTCTCGATCATCTTTGGCGGATCAGGCGTTGCATCCGATCTCGATATCGATCTTCGGTTGGATCGAGTGGTGTACTCGATCTGGCTCTCGCTCTGCATGGCGTCATTTACGTCCGTACCGTTTGGTCGACTGCTTCACTCGATCTCCGTCTCGATCATTCTCCATGGATCGCCTGGTCTTCTCGATCTTCTGGTCGATCACATCCTAGATCGACCGGCCATGCTCGATCTGCTCCTCGATCTCTGATCCTTAGCAAATATTCGAGCTTCCACGAGCCGCTGCAACAGCTTCAGCACGTCCACGAACCTCCACGACTCCAAAACAGCCAGAAACAACTTAAATGTGATGCTAAATGCAAGGAACATGCGTATGCTGGTGCAAGAATGCTCTAGGACTTTAAGTGATGCATTCAAACCTAAAACGTGATGCAAATGCATGAAAAGCTAACTAATGAGTATGCAAAATGTCTGTAATATACAGTAACATCATCTAACAACCAAGAATGATGGATGATGCGATGAACTAATGAGCAAGATGCGAACTTTATGATGACAAAATGATAAGCAGAGATTTAGAACACTAAGAAAGAGGGTCTAGGGTTGAGGGTCATATTTTTGGGTCTCAAGAATTAAAGCTTGGTTTGAAAACTTTTAGATCTACTCACTTTGTGAGGGTCTCTAGGCCTTGAAAACAAAACAAGATCCATCCATGGCGTGTGGTATGGATCACTTCCTCAATCTCTTCTCCAAACCCATGGCGTTTGGTGGAAAAACAGATCGAAGAGCATGTAACACAGATTTCAAACAAATGACCTAACTAATCCCCTAAATAACCATGGCGTGTGGGAAAGGAAGGATTAGCCTCTAGGATCTGATTTTCCAGGACATCTGAATCCTGTCAAGGTAAGACAGCCTTTCGATCATAGAGATCTTGGCGTGAGACTCTCTAAAGCTTAAGTACTCAAGATCCTAGAAGAGAAGGTAATGAAGAACAAGAAAACTCAAAGCTTTAACCCCTTCGACCCTTTTGAATCACCTCAACCCATCAACCCAAACAAAACTACTCGCTACTCATAACGAAAACCAAACAAAACGCAATAAACAGAATGCTAAGCATGATTAACGATTGATTAAAGCAAAAGATTCAATATTCAAAGGTTCAAATGCAAGAAAAAGCTTCAAGGTTCTCCAATGGCAGAATCGCCTAAGCAGAAGAAAGAAAAACGAAAAAGATAAAAGTGAAACGTGTGTAAGAAAGCAGTATCACCGCCTTCCTAAAGTGGACAAACAGCTCGATGGTCCCCCCTTCGCTAGAAGCCAAAAACGGTTAAAGTAGCCTGGGATCGAGCAGGAAGCTCTATCTGGCTCTCGATCTTCGTTTTGGATCAGATGGCTTTGGTTGATCTCTGAGTCGATCTTGTGCTGATCGGGTTGGAAGCACGATCTGGTACTCGATCTGCATGGCGTCATTTACGTCCGTACTTCAGATCGGTCTCCTCACTCGATCTTGGTCTCGATCTTTTTCCTTGCATCGATTTGGTCATTCGATCTTCTGGTCGATCTCGTCTAGATCAACCTGCCTTGCTTGATCCACTACTCGAACTCAGGTCCCTTTGCTGAACGTCTATGTCTTCCAAGTGTCCATGGGCTCCTCATGAGCCTTAGCACGCTCACGAATCCTCCAAGTGATATCTCTTGGCTTTACACCATTTAGGAGTGCATTTAGTACATGTTGTTGGTTCTCTTTCGGCTTCGGCGTCCTTCATCAACTTTGTAGCCACTTGAGTTAGCTTTCGTTTTAAATTAGTTTTGAGTCATTCCCATCAGTGGTTGAAGAGTTACGGCGAATAACGTGAGCACATGTCCATCTGGAGGTTTTACCATTGATCTTGACCGACTTGAAGATCAGCTCGGAAGAGTAGCCTCCGTCCCTATTCAGCATCTTCACCATTCATAAAGGTTATAGCCACGTGAGTTATCGTTCAGGAGAACTTGGTTTCAGGTCATTCTGATTTGCCGTTTAACAGATATCGCAATTTTATGAAACCGCTCAGCCCATATCGATCAAACGTATCGATCAATCAAGACTGATACAACTGACCGATATGATTCATATTGATCAGCCTAAACCGATACTACTGACCGATACGCTGCCAGACTGAAGAACATTTAATTACAATTTTGCCATTTTTGCTTAGACTCCTATAAATACTTAAAATCCCTAATTTCTAGGTACACAAGCTTTTATCCATCAGTTCTTCTTCTCTTCTCTAGATTTTAAATAACTTTGTATTTGAATCTTTGCTTATTTCAATAATAGTTTGCATTTTCCTTAATCTCTTGTCCTCCTAATCATGATTAACTATCTTTTCTTCATAGATTTGATGGTTTTCACCATGATTAGTGAGTAGTTTGCTTTAGGTTTGAGATTAGGGCAGATGGGGTGATTTTAGTGATTGTTTAGGTTGATTAGGGCTTAGATCTTCTCATTCCCTTTCTTATATGATTGTGCTTAATGCTTAGTACCTCTTCGTTGGAGAAGGTTATTTTAGGGTTTTCACATGCACACCAAGTGTTTGATGAAATTCCTGAATGAAGTTCAATGCTTAAAAATGGAGTTTTGATAATCATGAGTTTTTGCATGTCATTTCTTGCTTGAATGTGCTTATTGCTTAGTACTATATTGATGAGAAATTGCCTTTAGACATTGATTTTGCATGAGAATGTGAGTTGATGTTTGATATATCATATAAGAGATTAGTAAACATAGCCTAAGAGATTAGATGTCTAGCATGCTAATTGATTTTATGGAACTTGATTTTAATGCTTGATGATTATGTGCTTGAGTAAAGAGATTTATCTTGAATATGTGATTATAGAAGAGATTAATGCCAAGAGATTGGATTAGTCTATATTAGTGTTCCTTACCTAAGGTTGAGTGTTTAGAATTACTTATCTTGATCACCCTAGACATGAACATGAATCACCTTATCACCATTGCCTTGATCTTGAACCATCTTTTAATCTTTGAAGTCTTGCATTTACTTTGTTTTAGTTCAGCTTTACTCTGTTTTTTTTTCTCTGTTTCTCTTTGCCATTACTGCTCTTTATTTGCTTTCTTTTGCTTTCTTTTGCTTCTTTGCTTGCTCACTTAGGTTCTTAAACATCTAAAACATCTTTATCTGCTTGAATTATGATCTCTATTGCATTCTTACTGTTTCATTCTCCCCTTTTGGATTGATAAAACCCTATGCTATACTACAACTGATTAGTACAAGCTTGGGTAATTGAATCAAGTCCCAAAAAGTCTTGTATCAATTTGGCGCCGTTGCCATTAGGGGAATGCTTTGTTGAGTAGGATTTGTAGAGATCTTGAGATCAAGCTTTGTTATTTTCGATTTTGGTTACAGATTTATCTTTTGGTCTAGAATTTCTTTTGTAGGTACCACAACACTTATTCTTAAGTGTCTACAACTGCAATTGAGGTTCAAGGTCAAAGATTGTGGGTTTGCAGAATCAGAATTCAGCTGTTGAAGCATGGAAGAACATCAGTATGCTTCTGGTTTTGGTTTGCAAGGTCCACAAGGTCCACAAGGTCTTCAAGGGATCCAAGGTTTACAAGGACAGCAAGGTTAACATGGTTTACAAGGAGCTTTGTTTCAAAGACCATTGAAACCTATTGGTGCTGCTGATATACCTTCAAGTTATGCTTCAAGACAAGGTATTCTTCCACCCATAGAGACTCATCACTATGAGATCAAGAGCAGCATGATCACTATGGTTCAAGAGCAGAATTTATTTGGATTGCCCAACCAAGATCCTTTTGAACATTTGGATCACTTTGAGAGGATATGTGCTTTGACAAAGCTTAGTGAATGATGGTTTAAAGCTCAGATTATTTCCATTCTCTCTTGGTGGTAGAGCTCAAATGTGGGAAAAGTCATTAGCACAAGGCAGCATCAACACTTGGGAACAATGCAAAGGTGCTTTCTTAACCAAGTTGTTCTCTCCTTCAAGAACTGCAAAATTCAGGAATGAGATCACAAACTTCAAACAGTGGTCTAATGAGAGCTTTGGAGACACTTGGGAAAGGTTTAGAAGCTTCACTCACCAATGCCCTCACCATGGCTTCACCAAAGAAATGCTACTATCCACACTCTATAGAGGTGTTCTCCCAGAGATAAGAATCCTTCTAGATACAGCTAGTAGTGGAGAACATGCCACTCAGCAATTGGGATTATGTTCATGATAAAGAGCAACACTCAAAGGTAACTGAAGAGAAGCTAGAGAGAACATTGTATGAGATGAAGGACCTGCAAAAGAAAGTTGACTTGCTGATCAAGGAGACCACTAAACCCCTTCCTAGTGTTGTTCCACAAAACCACTACAAAGAGCATCAAATCAAAGTTGTTCAACTACAAGAGGCGCCAATAATGCACCAAGACCATGATGTTAGTGTACACCAGTCCTATGGAGACACTCATACTAAACAACATCAAGGTTCTTCTACTCAAACAGTTGGCGCCAACACCTCCCAATCTTCATATGCATTGGACCATAAGGAGATGTTCCTGCAACTCCAACAACTTAATAATGGAGGATTTCAGAAGATGATGGCTGCTGAAATTCAAAGAAGTTTGGCTGAAATTCAGAAAAGCATGGCTGCTGAAATTCAAAGTAGTATTGCCGCCACCATCAACAACTTCCAATCCCAAATAGACTCATTGACTATGCAGCAGAGTAAACAAGAGAACAATGCTCAGCCACTCACCTTCAAGAAGCCCTTACAGCATTGATTTTGCATGAGAATGTGAGTTGATGTTTGATATATCATATAAGAGATTAGTAAACCTAGCCTGAGAGATTAGATGTCTAGCATGCTAATTGGTTTTATGGAACTTGATTTTAATGCTTGATGATTAGGTGTTCGAGTAAAGAGATTTATCTTGAATATGTGATTAGAGAAGGGATTAATGCCAAGAGATTGGATTAGTCTATATTAGTGTTCCTTACCTAAGGTTGAATGTTTAGAATTACTTGTCTTGATCACCCTAGACATGAACATGAATCACCCTATCACCATTGCCTTGATCTTGAACCATCTTTTAATCTTTGAAGTCTTGCTTTTACATTGTTTTAGTTCAGCTTTACTCTGTTTTTTTTTGCTCTGTGTCTCTTTGCCATTGCTGCTCTTTAATTGCTTTCTTTTGCTTTCTTTTGCTTCTTTGCTTGCTCACTTAGGTTGTTAGACATCTAAAACCATCTTTATCTGCTTGAATTATGATTACTATTGCATTCTTACTGTTTCATTCTCCCCTTTTGGATTGATAAAACCCTATGCTGTACTACAACAGATTAGTACAAGCTTGGGTAATTGAATCAAGTCCCAAAAAGTCTTGTATCACCAAGGCTCCAAAGTAACCGAAAACAACCTGAAGGTGATGCATAATGCAAGAAATATGCAAATGCAAATGCAAAAATGCTCTAGGAACTAAAATGGTGCAAAGTAGCCTAATATGCAAGGTAAATGCATGAGGAACTATCTCATATGCATGAAAAACACACGAAATATGCAGCAATATCAACTCCCCCAAACTTGCCTTTTGCTTGCCCTCAAGCAAACAAAATTCAAGAAGGAAGAGAGGTTTTAAAAACGGGGTTTAAGCTTCTTGCAATGGCGCTTTTCAAATGAATCACTTCAATGGTCCTAGTTCTTAATTCTAAATTGCAATGCACACACTCATACTCCAAAGAACTATGCCATACTCATCACACAATGAATTTCAAATCATGACTCTCCTATTCCAGACAATCAAAGAGTCTTATCCTTTAACATTCATTAATGATCAAACCGTGAATCAAACTTATGCACTTTAAAGCAGAACACATTTGGCTAAGGACATAGGCTATGACATTAGAATGATCTCATTTAAGTGGATTTAAAAATGCAACGGTTTCTCTCAAGAAGGGTATGAACTCTATGCATAATGCTAAAGGTAAAGGCAATTGATGCAAACATGATTAGATTCTCATCTACCCATACACACTAACAATCATCCTAAAACCCCTCTCATTTCTTTTCTTTTCAGCTCACTTACCCTCCTAGATACTACCCTCGTCAACAAAGCATTAGCTTAGCAAATCCCAAATAAAAACAGAAAACATCTTTACTCTTTAGGCTAGTGGAAAGGCCGAAAACATTTTAAGCTCTTTACTCTTTCTTATTGATAGCTCTCTACTCTTCCTTTTCTTTTCTCGTTTTTTTTTATTTGGCGCTTAGGCTCTTTTCTTTTCTTTTTTATCTTCTATTTGAGAGCTATCTCCTGAATACATTTAGAGCTTTTTCATTTTGAAAAATTGCCTTCCACTTAAAACCTTTTTATTCACTTCAATCGCCAAAACCTTTTGAAACCGAAAACAGTTGAGCAAACAAACAACCCCCATGAACCCCAAACCTATTCCTATGTCTAATACTAGCTTCAAAATGCAAAGCTAGCAATCAAATGAGAACATAATCATGTCGCCTAAACGTAACATGTTATGCTAAGTTCAAACCGAAAAGTGGCCTCACAATGATAACACACAAGAACATTTGGCTTGAAAGAAGGATAAGGGCAATGGTGGGAGTTCTACAGAGGCTCACAAAAGAGTGGTGAAAGGAGGAAGAGAGCCTAAATATGTATATGATCCATGCATTCATTTTCAAATGCATAAGTATAAAAATTAAATATCAGATTAAGGTTTTCACTTATTAGGACAAGATTCAGTTCATGAATGTTCAAGTCAAGCCACGAAAATCAAAACACATGATCCAAGTATGGTTAGAGCTTACTTTCTAAGAGTGTACAATGCATCAAAGAACTACTAACTAGGGCTTTGAAACAATTCATGAGCTTAAAACACCTTTTAAAGAAAACTTTAACCTCTTATGCAAATGTAAACAACCTAGATGCTTAAAAATTCTAGACTCAATCCTAAAATGTTCAACAAAGTGGATGCAACTACATGAATGTTTTTTGAAAATATTTAAAAAAATTTAACAATTTTTTTGTTCTTTTCTATGCCTTAGATGCAATGAAATGTAATGCAAGACTCAAAGGGTGCAAACAGAAAATAAGAGCAAAGAAAACATGTCAAATAACACACACAGTCCCCCAAACTTGAATGACACCGTCCGGTGGCAAACAAATTCAAGAGAGTTCAAAACACAAAACAAAAACAAAGAAAACATGTGCGGTATATACAAGGAAGGTTGTTGGTACCTTGGATCTAGCCTCGGCTGGAACTTGAGGATGTTCCAAACGAGCTAGAGGCTATGGCTTTGCCTTTGGACGTTGGCTCTTGGAGGGAAAGATGCGCTGGCTGGATGTTGCTTCCTTCAGTCTCACGGATGACAACTCCACCGGTTGAAAGCCTCATCTTCTCGGGCTGTTGAACCTCCTCACTTGTAGCCTGCTTTGGCAAGGTCCCTTGAAGCGCCTTGACTTTCTTGGCAAGCTTCTTGATGACCTTACTTTGCCATTTGTTGATCTTCTTTTGCATCTCCACCACTGAAGCAAAGAACTTTTCTGTATTAGTCTGCGGCTCAAAATCAATCTTAGGGAGTACAAAGCTTTCGGGAATGTCATCATCCGAGGCAGGAGACTCTGAACGTGGGCATGAAGCTAGTGCTGGAGCAGCTGTTCCTCCTAGAGGTGCAAAGCACTCCTCTACGCTTGGGAGAAACTCGATGTTCCCAACTCCCAACAGCTCGGTTTCATCTTTGTTTGGCAGGATACACACCCTTTTCTCATTCTCCTCATCAATGAACAGATACGCATAAAAACCCTCACCTGGCGTGCGTCCCAAGCTATCGGTGTTCATTAGATAAATCTCATCCATGTACGCCCTATCCGCACAAGGTACGAAGTCAGCTAGTGGCACTCCGGCTTGAACAAACAAAGGAGTAAGGAACCCTCCAATCAAAGACAAACTTGCCTTGCACCTCATGGCATACTCCTTATACTTCACCAATGAAGAGGCTAGGATACAGCCGTAGTTCACGTCGTCTCCTAGCTAGTCTTCCAACGGCTAATCATTCTCCTTGGGGTCAGACACGAGATGCTTAACGCCTTGGAACAAGAAGCAAAGCTCTGTCTTGGTGACTGTAGGGGCCACAGACCGTCCAATAAAGGTGTTGGCGATCAGCTACAGCGTGTAACGCAGCACTTGGAGGTGAGATGATAGGCTTGACGTCTGATCTTGAAGGTGATGTGCCCTTCGGAAGGAGTAGGAAGATTCGGGTTCTCATACGTGAACTACAAGGTTGCTAAGAAATCAATGGTTGGCTCATGGTAAGTGGGGCAGTCCATGCGTGACAAACACCGCAGCCCTATGTTCTTCAAGAGCTGATCGAAATCTCCCAAAATCCCCATCTTGGCCAACAGATCTCGGCTTGCAAACTTCGTAGGGTCGAACCTCAGCCTTTCAAGCCGCTTCTTGGCTTGTTTCTCCTCTTTGGTCCATCGAACCCTCTCCTGAACCACTTGTTGAGCCTCTTGCTGAGCCTCTCCTCCTTTTGTTATCTCTTCTCTTGTTTGTTTTGGAGCCATAGTACCTGAAACACAATTCTTAAGAAAAAGAATGAGCAAAGGCGGCGAATGTAGAGAGAAAGACTATGCAACAGGGAAAATCTTATAACAAATACCCTAGATTTTTGGGGAATTTATAAAAATTCTAGCAAGAAAATAGAGGAGCAAATCTAGAGATAA
This sequence comes from Thlaspi arvense, assembly GCA_911865555.2. Lineage (NCBI taxonomy): Eukaryota > Viridiplantae > Streptophyta > Magnoliopsida > Brassicales > Brassicaceae > Thlaspi > Thlaspi arvense. The sequence goes on from OU466860.2 coordinate 28,978,428, forward strand.
GAGCAAATCCAGAATTTTTCCTAATATCTAGCTAGTTTTAAAAATTCGCTTAAATTCCCTAACATCTAGTTCTCAAGCAAAGCAATAAAAAGAAAATTTTCCAAAACATTTTGAACAATGATTCGTAAATACCTTAGCAAGCTTGAAAACAGATGCTGTTGATCTTTTGAACAAGGAAAATCACACTCTCTCTTGTTTAAGAAACTCGAAACACAAAGTATGAGAGAGTGTGGTCTAGCTTGAAAATATAAAGACCAACAAAAATACAAAACTATGGGCAATCAAGTGGCTTTCCAGGAAAGAGCTTCAACCTCGAGTTGTAGAGTAATACCAAACTGCCTTCCTTAAGCTCTTTATGAACCAGCTTCTTGTCATGAGCCGCCTTAGTACGCTCCTTGTAGATCCTAGCACTTTCGTAGGCGTCCAGCCTTAGCTCATCAAGCTCATATAGCTGAATCAAGCGCTTCTCCTGAGTTGTCTTGAGATCATAGTTCAGCTGCTTCACAGCCCACAAAGCGTCGTCTAGCTTAGCCGCCCAATCCTTCCGAGTAGTACCAACTGTCCGCTCGAGTATAGCTTTGAACTGCCGGTTAGAGACCTCTACTTGTCCACTTGTTTTAGGATGGTAAGGTGTAGCTACCTTGTGCTTCACGCCATACTTCCTTAGGAGGCTTTCAAACACTTTGTTGATGAACTGGCTGCCACCGTCGCTGATCACAACCTTAGGGACTCTAAACCATGGGAATATGATGGTCTTGAAGAGCTTTATCACCACATTAGAGTCGTTTGTAAGGGAAGCAATGGCCTCAACCCATTTGGATACGTAGTCAACCGCTACTAGGATAAACTTGTTGCCGTATGAAGAAGGGAAATGTCCCATGAAATCTATGCCCCATGCGTCCAACACATCTACCTCAAAGATAGGAACCTGAGGCATCTTGTTCCTCTTCGTGATGTTTCCAGCTCTTTGACATGCTTCACAAGCTTTGACAAACTCATGGGCGTCTTTGAACAGAGATGGCCACCAAAAACCGGCTTGCTACACTTTTGTAGCGGTTTTGAAAGAAGCAATGTGTCCACCGTAAGAAGATCCATGGCAGTGAAGTATAATGTCTTGAGCTTCATCCCTCAAGACACATCTTCTGTACAAGTTATCAACTCCTCTCTTGTATAAGTAGGGCTCGTCCCAAAAGTAGTAGGCAACATCTCTCATAAACTTCTTCTTGTGGTAATGATCAAGGTGAGTTGGCTCCTCTCCACATGCCAAGAAGTTTACAATGTTAGCGTACCAAGGAAGATCCTCTTCTTTGAAGCTCAAAACTTCCTCAAACTTGTCCTCAAGCTTCTCACAAACCGCCGTAGTGATCATCATGAGTTGTTCTTCCGGAAGCGAATCATCTAGAGGCAAAGCTTCATTGATCCTCATCCTGGAAAGGTGTCAGCAACCCCATTCTTAATGCCCTTCTTGTCCTTTATCTCCATATCAAACTCTTGTAAAAGGGGAATCCACCTTAACAGCCTTGGCGTTGTGTCCTTCTTCGAGTAGATATACCTTAGAGCTGCATGATCCGTGTAGACAACAACCTTGGCTCCTACCAAATACGAACTGAACTTCTCGAATGCAAAGACGACTGCCAACAGCTCCTTCTCGGTTGTAGTGTATCTGGCTTGCGTGTCATCCAAGGTACGTGAAGCATAGTAGATAACGTGCAACCGCTTGTCTTTCCTCTGACCAAGAACAGCTTCAATGGCGTAGTCACTCGCGTCACACATGATCTCGAATGGTAGAGTCCAGTCCGGTGCTTGTACTATTGGTGCGGATACAAGAGCTTCCTTGATGGTCACGAAAGTACGAAGACAATCCTCATCAAACACAAAGTTTGCTTCCTTGCATAGCAACCGTGTGAGGGGCCTTGCTATCTTGGAGAAATCCTTTATGAATCTCCTGTAGAAGCCTGGGTGGCCTAAGAAACTCCTTACTCCTTTGACATTAACTGGCGGCTCAAGACTCATCATGACCTCAACTTTGGCTTTATCAACCTCTATGCCCTTCTCTGATATCTTGTGGCCAAGCACGATCCCTTCCTTCACCATGAAGTGACACTTCTCCCAGTTAAGTACAAGATTCGTCTCTTCACAACGCTTTAGTACCTTGCAAAGATTCAACAAACACACAGAAAAAGACGCACCATATACAGAGAAGTCATCCATAAACACTTCTACCATCTCTTCTATTAGATCAGAGAAGATCGACATCATACACCGCTGAAACGTAGCCGGTGCGTTACACAACCCAAATGGCATCCTTCGATATCCGAAGGTGCCATAAGGGCATGTAAAGGTCGTCTTCTGTTGATCATTCGAATGATCGGTATTTGAAAGAAACCACTATATTCATCAAGAAAGCAATAATAAGGATGATTAGCAAGCCTCTCAAGCATTTGATCAATAAAAGGTAAAGGAAAATGATCCGTTCTAGTAGCAAGATTAAGCTTCCTATAGTCTATACACATACGGTGACCAGTTATAGTCCTAGTAAGTATAAGCTCATCTTTATCATTCTTAATGACCGTGATCCCTCCCTTCTTAGGCACCACGTGTATAGGAGAAACCCACGTGCTGTCACTTATGGGATAGATCACGTCAGCCTCTAACAGCTTAAGAATCTCTTTCTTAACAACCTCCTTTAAATTAGGATTCAAACGCCTTTGGTGTTTCATAAAAGAGGCATTCCCATTATCCAAGTGAATCCTATGAGTACAAAGCATTGGTGAAAGGCCCTTGATGTCACTTATAGAGTACCCAATGGCCTTCCTATACTTTCTTAGGTCATTTAAGAGCGAGTGTAACTCATCATCACTTAAGTTCTCATTCACAATCACGGGATAGGTTTCATTAAGCCCTAAGAAAGCATACCTTAGCCTTTTTGGGAGCTCCTTAAGGTCCACCTTTGGGGCTAGCAGCTCGCTCCAGTCCTTCTCGTGGCTCTTGTTGACGTTCGCATCCTCAGTAGCCTCCTTAGAACCCGTGCAATAACCCACAAGACTGCCTTCCTTAACCGCTGTCGTCTCTGAGATCGAGTCATCCTGTCGATCTTCAATTCATTTTGCTCTGGATCGATCACTTTCACTCGATTCGCTCACTCGATTTAAAGTGGATCGAGTGAGAGATCAAGGTGCTGAATCGTTCTCTGAAATGTACCCGTAACTGATCAGATGGCCGCTCTCGATCTTGGACTCGATTGATTTTCTGGATCGACTGCTCTCCTCGATCTGACTGTCGATTCTTTCACCGGATCGAGTTGTGTTCTCGATTGGCTTGTCAATCTGCCCTATGGATCGTGTGATTGCATCGATCTCGGGATCAATTTCTAGGCCGCCGCTTTCATCTTCCTTGACAACCTTTCTAGAATCCAGTAGGTTGATGTACTCATGAGTCCTCTCATCCAAGAAACCATACTCTCCCTTCTCTTTAGTCAAAGCCAGCTTCAAGTGGTCTTCTTGTTCCAAATCCTCTAGTAGTTCATCGGCTAGAGCGTCCAACGTCTCTATATAGAAAGCTTGCCCTTCTATGGTAGGCTTCTTCAAAACCTCGTTGATGTTGAAATCCAACTTGATTCCTTTACCAAGATACAGGGCAATCTTCCCGTTCTTCACATCGATGATAGCACCTGCAGTTGCTAGGAACGGCCTTCCAAGGATGTGCGGATCCTTAGGCTTTTCATCCATTTCTAACACAACGAAGTCTGTAGGCACGTTTACACTACAGATCCTCACTGCTAAGTCCTCAAGCACACCCACGGGTAACCTCATGCTCCTGTCAGCTAGCACCAAGGAGATTCTACAGTCTTTGAATCGGGTAAACCGAGCTTCTTAGCAATAGAATGTGGCATCAGATTTATGCTAGCTCCCAAATCGCACAAGCAACTCTGAAATGTCAAAGGACCGAGAGCACATGGTATAGTGAAGCTTCCTGGGTCTCCCAACTTCTTGGAGACTATCTCTTTGTGTATAATGGCGCTACACTCTTCATTAAGCATGAGCACTTCCTTGCTTTCCTTGTTCTTCTTTTGCAACCGTGTCCTTGAAATTTTTTTCACTCTTAGGCATCATAGCAAGGCAATCCACGAGAGGTAGCTTGATCTCTACGTCCCTTAGATGCTTCTCAAATAGAAGTCTATGCTTTTCTATAAGTTGTTTCTTGAAGCGGCCAGGAAATGGGAGCTTAGGAACATACGGTGGAGGTATGTACTCATCCTTCTCCCCTGTAGCTTGCTCCACTTTCTTCTCTACAGCTGCTTCTTTACCCTTTGTTGGCCTCTCTATCCACACATTATGGAAGTTGATCTCTTCATCAGCCGAAGGTTTACCCCCCTCCGCTTGAGTAACAACGTCCTCGTTGTGATTTGCTGCTGATCTAGCTGGAACCTCCTTGCCACTTCTCAAGGTAATAGCATTGGCATACTCTTTCGGATTATGTTCACAATTTCCCGGTAAACTGCTTTGACCACTTGTTCTTGCTTTACCCTTCTCTACCTGCTTGATCTTGTTTTTTAGAGTTATTATCTAAGTGGAGACGTCAGTGAGAGAGGAGTCTAAGCGGTTGTTCATCTCAGCAAACTTCTGATTAGTGGAAGCTTGCCCTTGAAGCAACTGCTGAAACATGGCTTGTACCGGATCCTGAACTTGTTGCTGAATTGGTTGTTGTTGAGGAACAAAGCCGGGATGGTAGATATGAGTATAACCTTTGTTTCCTTGCTGCTGCTGCTGTCCCTGAAAGTTACCTTGTCGCTGACCTTGAAAACCACCACTCGGCTGAAAACCTTTGTTTTATGGCACAAAAGGTTTAGCTTGCTGAGGAGGGTACACCTGATCTTTTCGATTTTCAACGTTGGTTCTTCTATAAGACAAGTTGTTGTTGCCTTGGTAGCCTTGAGAGTAACCTTGAGGCTTGTAGTTGTTCTGACCGGCTACCCAATTAGCTTCTTCTTCTTGGCATTGCTCTAGCTCATCCAAAACATCCGCAACTTCCCCAACAAAATGGACATGCTTTTGGTTTGCAAGCATTAGCTTATCGATCTTCTCGTGTAGAGACTTCAGTTCTTTCTTGTTGGCTTCAAGATCAGCTCCTCTTGGAGCACGGTCGTAATCCTCTGAATAGTTCCCATCACTCAACGCCAGATTCTCAATGAGCTTCATACCTTCGTCTACTTCTTGGCCAAGGAAGTTTCCTCTGCTTGTCGTGTCAAGTAGTAATCTGATCTTTGGGAGAGCTCCTCGGTATATGGTACTCAAGAGGGTATCTTCACTGAAGCCATGGTGGGGACAAGCTATAGTATAATCCTTGAAACGCTCCATAGCCTCATTGAATGACTCATTCTGTGTTTGGGTGAAGCCACTAATCTCACTTCTCAACCTTGATGTCCGAGAGCTTGAGAAAAACTTTGAGAGAGAAGCTTTCTTACAGTCAGCCCAAGAAGTGATAGTTCCTTGTGGAAGAGTCTTCTCCCAATGTCGTGCCTTGTCTCCTAAAGAAAAGGGAAACAAACGCAGCTTGAAGCTATCCTCCGAGATGTCATTTATCTTGAGCATTCCACAAAGCTGCTCAAAGTTGTCTAGATGCGCCAATGGGTCCTCCAAAGCTAACCCATGAAATTTGTTGTTTTGCACCATCTGAACAAACCCTGGCTTGATCTCGAAGTTGTTGTTTTGCACTGGAGGAGGAATGATCCCTAACCTATTATGGTGAGTATTAGGAGCATCTTCTGCTCCAATGATCCGTGGGGGTCTAGCCGTGTGGTGGGGGTTTCCATTACCCCTTCCCACTGCCCCATGAGCTGGAGGAGGTCCCTCTGGAAGTTCTTCCTCAGCCATTGTTTCAAAATCCACTGAACCTTGCTGAATAATCTCCTCAAATGCTCTAGCTTGCTCTTTAACCCTTCTTGATCTTGCGTGTCCAAGCTGATGAATATTGTCCAAGGGTGTAAGTAAGTTGTTGTCACCCCTGGAACGCAGATTCATGTACCTGAAAGACACAAGTTTGAAAGTAGAGAAATCAGTAACCAACTTAAAGTAAAGGCTTAGTCTTTACTAAACCCCAAATCTTAATGCTTCCTATCCCCTAAGATGGCAACGGCGCCATTTGATAACAGGAGTTTTCTAAGCAGTGCAGGAGAGGTTATCAAAACTCAAGCAACACACGGTTGTAGTATGCAAGAGGTATCAATCCATTTCTATGAGCAGGAAGTACACTAAGAATGCAAAGGATGAGCAAAGCTAAGTAGATTATGAAAATGATTGGTAAAATCCCTAAAAACTATATGCAAGTATCAAATGCAAAGCAAAACAATTTTAAAATCCCTTGAAAAGGGTTAACTACCACTAGGAACAAGCAGAAAGTCTAAAATGCAAAGCTATTAAAAAATAAAAATCGACTAGTGGATCGATCACTGGATCGACCACTAGGTCTAGCAACAACGATCGATCTCGTCTAACAACCTAGAATGATGAATGATACGATGAACTAATGAGCAAGATGCAAACTTTATGTTGAAAGAATGATAAGCAGAGATTTAAAACACTAAGAAAGAGGGTCTAGGGTTGAGGGTCATATTCATGGGTCTCCAAGATTAAAGCTTGGTTTGAAAACTTTTAGATCTACTCACTTTGTAAGGGTCTGTAGGCCATGAAAACAAAACAAGATCCATCCATGCCGTGTGGTATGGATCACTTCCTCAATCTCTTCTCCAAACCCATGGTGTTTGGTGGAAAAAGAGATCGAAGAGCATGGAACACAGATTTCAAACAAATGACCTAACTAATCCCCTAAACAACCATGGCGTGTGGGAAAGGAAGGATTAGCCTCTAGGATCTGATTTTCCAGGGCATCTGAATCCTGTCAAGGTAATTGATAGAGAGCTTTTTTCACAGTTCTAATTATCAATCCTAAAGCCTCTTAGTGTTGCTGTAGTACTTTAGGTGTCAATCCAGCCTAGGTGAGAAAGACACTAGGAATACAAGAGCAAAGTAGAGCTAAGTCAAATTCGGGTAAATGAGGGAGAAATTCAACAATAACTAAATGCAATACGAAATGAGCAAGAAAACAATTTTAAAATTCCCTCTTAAGGGTTAGCAACTACTATAAGAAAACTAGGAATTTAAAGTGCAAGACTACTGATTATGAAAATTTGAAAACTGAAAACAGGCAATTAAGGCTATTTCTAGCAACTTAAATGAGCAAACTTTAAATCTAAAGGAGAAAGCTTTTGAAACTACTTGAATGATAAATAACAGATCCAAGGATGAGGTTCATGCTTAGTGAAGCTCAAGGTTCGATCTTGGTTTGCAAAAAGTAAATCTACACATTTCAAAATGAGCTATCCTTAAGCCTAAGAAGCAATATTCCCATGGCTTGTGGGTAAGATAAATTCCTCTCATCATTCATCCCCTTCAAACCCATGGCTTGTGGTGGAAAAGAATGGTTGATGGAGCTGAAGCACGGATCTTAGCATGGCTTAACTAGTCCTTACTTGCCACTTCCGTGGTCTTTAAGGCATACTAGTCTCTTGGTTTAGATATAAGAGATCTCCTAAGTTCTTATGAGAAAAAGAAATCTCTTGGATCATAAAGCCTCTCTGAAGGTCTTTAAGCATTTGATACTCCAAACCAAGAAAGGATAAAGTTAAGAGCAAGAAAATACCAAGATCTAACCTTTAAAACCTTCCTAATCACCTCATCCTTAAATCCTAAAGAACTACTCTAATATCATTTTCAAACCCCTTTTAATCATGAGATAAGAGGAGTTAAACATGATTGAAATGACAAGAAAGAAGGATTAAAGCATAAAGGGAAGTTCTTAAATTCAAAATCAAAGTTTTTACAAAAGATAAAGCTTGAAAATGGAAAAAGATGCTTTAATGGTGATCCACAAAACCCAAAAATAGGGATGGAGGCTGTAAAATTCGTGGATCCCCCCAAATTTTAGTTTTAGAGTGTTCATATAGGACCACACAACTGGTCCCCTCACTAAAAGACAAAGTCTGAGCTGTCCAAGGAAGGAAGCAGAAATCTGGGCCGAAGATCGACCCGCCTGGTCGATCTAGTGGTCGATCTGAGTTGAAACGGGTGGCCTGGTCGATCTAGTGGTCGATCTGAGGCTGAAACGAGTGGGATGGTCGATCTGGTGGTCGATCTCTGCCTGAAACGAGTGGGATGGTCGATCTGGTGGTCGATCTCTGCCTGAAACGAGTGGGATGGTCGATCTGGTGGTCGATCTCTGCCTAATTTTTTTTGGCCGATCTCTTTCTTGACTCCCAGAAACTCCCAAGCTCTTCTTTTGACTCCTTGTCCATGCTCAGCGTCCAACACAGCTTCATGTCCTCCATATTACCTAAAAACAATGCATATATGCAAGAAATATGCAAATGCTAATGCAAACATGTCTAAAACCTAAAATGGAGCAAAAGTTACAGATAATCTAAGTATGAATGCAATATGAATGCAAAATCTATCCTAAATGAGTGCTAAAATATGCTAAATTATGAGTTTATCAACTCGCCCAAACTTGCCTTTTTGCTTGTCCTCAAGCAAACAAAGACAAATCCAAGAGAGAGGTTTGAAAATGGGGTCTCAAATTTCTTGAAAAAGTGTTTTTCAAATGAATCATCTCAATGGTCCTTGTTCTTAATTCTAGGATGAAGTATACAAACTCTACTTCAAAGAACTTAGCCATATTCATCACATGTTGAATTTCAGATCATGACTCTCATATTCCAAACAATCCAAGAATCCTAACCTTTAACATTCAATTAATGATCAAACCGTGAATCACACTCATGCACTTAGAACAGAATACATTTGGCTAAGGACAAGGTTATGAGACAAAGATGATCTCATTCAAGTGGGTAATTCAAACAATGGGTTATCTCAAAAAGGATTGAACTTATGCATAATGCTAAAGGTGAAGACAATTGATGCATACATGACTAGACTCTCATCTACCCATATACACTAACAATGATCCTAAACCCCTCTCATTTTCTTTCTTTTTCAAGCTCACTCACCCTCTAGAAACTACCCAAACAACAAGGCAAGAAGCCAAGTATAACCCACAAAAACAGAAGACATCTTTACTCTTCTTTGGCTAGTGGTGGTCAATCACAAACTTAAAGCTCTTTCTTTAAATCTTGGTAGCTCTCTTCTCTTATTTTTTTTTCTTTTTAAACTTTGGCCTTTGGCTCTTTTCTTTCTGATTTTCTTTTATTTTTGAGAGCTACCTCCTTCCCTTTTAAAACTGAGCTTTTATTTAAAAACAGAACAACACCACCACTTAAAACCATGAGTCCTTTATTTTCAAACCCCAAACACCATTTATTTTTAAACTGAAAACACATAAGCAAAATTCTTTTAACACCAGCGAATCCCTGCCCCAAAACAAACCTAAAACTAGCTTCAAAATGCAAAGCTAGCATCAATATGAAAGCCTAATCATGTCGCCTAAACCTAACACTTTATGCCAAGTTCAATCCAAAAATAAGGCCTCACATCAGACAAGAAATATTTGGCTTGAAAGGAAGGCAAGGTTCAGGGTGTGGAGTTCTATTCAGACTTACAAAGAGTGGTAGAAAGGGGTAAGAAAGCCTGAATATGTATATGTGATCCATATATTTCATTTCAAATGCACAAGTGTGATAATTCAAATTCAGATTAAGGTTCTCACTTAGTAGGAAAGGATTCAATTCATGTCTGTTCAACTTAAGCCACGAAAACAAAACAAATGATCCAAATATGGCTAGAACTTAACTTCAAGTTTGCACAAGCATCAAAGAACTACTAACTAGGGCCTTGAACTAATTCATGAGCATAAAACACTTTTTTTAAGAAAAATTTCCCCATATGCACGTGAATGCAAGCAACCTATATGATAATATCTAGACTCCATCCTAAAATATTTACCAATCAAGTGCAAGCTACATGAATTTTTTTCAAAAATTTTGAAAATTTTTCTGATTTTCTATGCAAATGTATATGCATGAAGACTCAAATATGCTTAAAGGGAAAATAAGAAAACAAAACACAAAATTAAATCTCTCAACCTCTCCCCCAAACTTAAATTACACAGTCCCTTGTGTAATAAAAGTTCAAGAGAGACCAGCAACAAGAAATAAAATTCAAAAAGCCAAGAATTCATGATATATACAAGGTGTTGGAATGGTGTACCTTGGGCTGTGTTGTGGATCGAGCTAGAGGATCGATCTGAGGGTCGTTCTGGGCAGAAGATCGAGCATCATGCTCGATTAAGAGGTTGATTTAGATAGGACCGATCGGTCCAAACTGTGAGAATTTCCCGAGAGAAATTAGATCGGTCGATCCATTTTTGGACCGATCGATCCGTTCTCTTAGATCGACCTTGTCACTTGATCTAGCCATCGATCTACTGGACATGCTTCAGTTTTCCTGTATTTAAGAGCTTCCAAGAGCGTGCCTTTGAATCTCCATCTTCCTTGGTCATGTTGAGGCTTGTATCACCAGGCTCATACTCATCATAGAACCATCCCCCAAATGTGTGCATCCTTATCTCCTCAAATGGTAGCTTCCATAAATCCTCAAGGCTCTCCTCCTTGGTCATGTTGAGGCTTGTATCACCAGGCTCATACTCATCATAGAACCATCCCCCAAATGTGTGCATCCTTATCTCCTCAAATGGTAGCTTCCATAAATCCTCAAGGCTCTCCTCCTTGGTCATGTTGAGGCTTGTATCACCAGGCTCATACTCATCATAGAACCATCCCCCAAATGTGTGCATCCTTATCTCCTCAAAGTGTAACTGCCGTGGATCCTCAATGCTTTCTTCATTGGTGAGGGTGAAACCGAGGTGCTTGGCAAAAGGTTGTTGCATTGGAGATTCTTCTTCTTCACCCTCCTTGGAGGCTAATGCAATGGGATTCTCCTTTGTCTCCTTCCTGGGAATGAGTTGCAAATGTGTTTCTTTCTTGGTGGAGGGCTCTTGCTCAACAAATGAGCTCTCACTAGCATCCTCTAAACATTCAACAACCAAACTTTCTTCACAAGGATCTTCAAATCTTTGCTCAAGATTTTCATCAACAATGTACCTAAGAAGATCTTCAAGTTCTTCAGCTTCTTGTTGGAATTCATCATTGGTGAGAGCTTTATCTTCTTGTTCCTCATTCTCTTGTGAGATTTCGGTGTTGATAGACTCCACATGTGTTGTTGCAGCAACTCTTGAAAATGGAGCAGGAGAGCCTAGTTTGAAGTCAGGCATGCTAATGCTCTCATTAAGCTGGTCTTGCTGCTCCAAAAGCAACTTCATCATGTTGAGAGTTTCTTCCTCTTTAGAGATGTGGGAAGAATAGGCAGCTCCTTGCTGCTCCAAAAGCAACTTCATCATGTTGAGAGTTTCTTCCTCCTTAGAGATGTGGGAAGAATAAGCTGCTCCTTGCTCGTCCTCCATGTCCCAGGATTGGTATTCCTCAACATATCCATAGTGATTCTCTGGAGCAGAATGTTCATCCATAAGCCCTCTTTGATAAGTGGATGACCTTTCAAAACCATGGTTGCTAGTTGGGTCCCAAGCCAGCATACTCTCTTGATTCGCTAATAAGGCCTCAAACATTGATGCTATATCCGAATCCATACTGTCTTTCTTGTGATTGTGCCTTGCAAAAAGAACAAACACTTGAAAGAGAGTTAGTAACCAAAATGAAAAATAAAAACTTAGTTTATACTAAGCTCCAAATCCTAGTAATTTCAGCAAAACCTAAGTTGGCAACGGCGCCAATTGATAGAGAGCTTTTTTCACAGTTCTAATTATCAATCCTAAAGCCTCTTAGTGTTGCTGTAGTACTTTAGGTGTCAATTCAGCCTAGGTGAGAAAGATACTAGGAATACAAGAGCAAAGTAGAGCTAAGTCAAATTCGGGTAAATGAGGGAGAAATTCAACAAAAACTAAATGCAATACGAAATGAGCAAGAAAACAATTTTAAAATCCCCTCTTAAGGGTTAGCAACTACTAGAAGAAAACTATGAATTTAAAGTGCAAGACTACTGATTATGAAAATTCGAAAACTGAAAACAGGCAATTAAGGCTATTTCTAGCAACTTAAATGAGCAAACTTTAAATCTAAAGGAGAAAGCTTTTGAAACTACTTGAATGATAAATAACAGATCCAAGGATGAGGTTCATGCTTAGGGAAGCTCAAGGTTCGATCTTGGTTTGCAAAAAGTAAATCTACACATTTCAAAATGAGCTATCCTTAAGCCTAAGAAGCAATCTTCCCATGGCTTGTGGGTAAGATAAATTCCTCTCATCATTCATCCCCTCCAAACCCATGGCTTGTGGTGGAAAAAGGATGGTTGATGGAGCTGAAGCACGGATCTTAGCATGGCTTAACTAGTCCTTACTTGCCACTTCCGTGGTCTTTAAGGCATACTAGTCTCTTGGTTTAGATATAAGAGATCTCCTAAGTTCTTATGAGAAAAAGAAATCTATTGGATCATAAAGCCTCTCTCAAGGTCTTTAAGCATTTGATACTCCAAACCAAGAAAGGATAAAGTTAAGAGCAAGAAAATACCAAGATCTAACCTTTAAAACCTTCCTAATCACCTCATCCTTAAATCCTAAAGAACTACTCTAATATCATTTTCAAAGCCCTCTTAATCATGAGATAAGAGGAGTTAAACATGATTGAAATGACAAGAAAGAAGGATTAAAGCATAAAGGGAAGTTCTTAAATTCAAAATCAAAGTTTTTACAAAAGATAAAGCTTGAAAATGGAAAAAGATGCTTTAATGGTGATCCACAAAACCCAAAAATGGGGATGGAGGCTGTAAAATTCGTGGATCCCCCAAAATTTTAGGTTTAGAGTGTTCATATAGGACCACACAACTGGTCCCCTCACTAAAAGACAAAGTCTGAGCTGTCCAAGGAAGGAAGCAGAAATCTGGGCCGAAGATCGACCCGCCTGGTCCATCTAGTGGTCGATCTGAGCTGAAACGGGTGGCCTGGTCGATCTAGTGGTCGATTTGAGGCTGAAATGAGTGGGATGGTCTATCTGGTGGTCGATCTCTGCCTGAAACGAGTGGGATGGTCGATCTGGTGGTCGATCTTTGCCTGAAACGAGTGGGATGGTCGATCTTGTGGTCGATCTCTGCCTGAAACGAGTGGGATGGTCGATCTGGTGGTCGATCTCTGCCTAATTCTTTTTGGCCGAACTCTTTCTTGACTCCCAGCAACTCCCAAGCTCTTCTTTTGACTCCTTGTCTATGCTCAGCGTCCAACACAGCTTTGTGTACTCCATATTACCTACAAACAATGCATATATGCAAGAAATATGCAAATGCTAATGCAAACATGTCTAAAACCTAAAATGGAGCAAAAGTTACAGATAATCTAAGTATGAATGCAATATGAATGCAAAATCTATCCTAAATAAGTACTAAAATATGCTAAATTATGAGTTTATCAGTAAGATAGTCTTTGGATCATAGAGATCTTGGCGTGAGACTCTCTAAGCCTTAAGTACTCAAGATCCTAGAAGAGAAGGTAATGAAGAACAAGAAAACTCAAAGCTTTAACCCCTTCGAACCTTTTGAATCACCTCAACCCATTAACCCAAACGAAAGTACTCGCTACTCATAAAGAAAACCGAACAAAACGCAATAAACAGAAAGCTAAGCATGATTAACGATTGATTAAAGCAAAAGATTCGATATTCAAAGGTTCAAATGCAAGAAAAAGCTTCAAGGTTCGCCAACGGCGGAATCGCCTAAGAAGGAGAAAGAAAAACGAAAAAAGATAAAAGTAAAAAGTGTGTGAGAAAGCAGGATCGCTGCCTTCCCAAAAACGATTAATCTAGCTTGGGATCGAGCAGGAAGCTCGATCTGGCTCTCGATCTTCGTCTTCGATTGGATGGCTTTGGTCGATCTCTAAATCAATCTTGTGCTGATCGGGTTGGAAGCTCGATCTGGTACTCGATCTGCATGGCGTCATTTACGTCCGTACTTCAGATCGATCTCCTCACTCGATCCTGGTCTCGATCCGTTTCCTTGCATCGACTTGCTCATTCGATATTCTGGTCAATCTCGTCTAGATCGACCTGCCTTGCTCGATCTGCTACTCGATCTCAGGTCCCTTTACTGAACGTATAAGTCTTCCAAGTGTCCATGGGCTCCTCACAAGCCTTAGCACGTCCATGAATCCTCCAAGGCTCCAAAGTATCCAAAAACAACCTGAATGTGATGCATAATGCAAGAAATATGCAAATGCTAATGCAAAAGTGCTCTAGGACCTAAAATGGTGCAAACTAGCCTAATATGCAAGGTAAATGCATGAGGAACTATCTCATATGCATGTAAAACAGACGAAATATACAGCAATATCAACTATGAACGTGCACCTCGCGGTTCCGAGCTAGAGTCTCACAAGAAAGAGCTTAAGTCACTTCATGAGAAGATAGACAAGTTGGTGCTTGCTAATCAGAAACATGTTCACTTTGTTGGTGAAGTGGATGAGGTCTTGGAGGAGCTAGACTTGAGCCAAGAAGAAGCTAACTGCATTGCTGGTCAGAACTACAACAAGAATCAGGGTTATTCACAAGGCTACCAAGCGAACAACAATCTCTCTTACAGGAGTACAAATGTGGAAAACCCTAAGGATCAATTGTACCCCCCTCAGCAAGCAAAGCCGTTTGTTCCTTACAACAAGGGTTTTCAAGCGAATAGTGGCTTTCAAGGGCATAGACAAGGGAACTTTCAAGGTCAGCAGCAGCAACAAGGTAACAAAGGTTACACTCCTATTTTTCCTCCCGGCTTTGTTCCTCAACAACAGCAAATGCAACCACAACAACAAGACCCTGTCCAAGCTATGTTTCAGCAGTTTCTTCAAGGTCAAGCTTCAACTAATCAGAAGTTTGCATTTTACGCTTGTCTTTGTGTTTTTCTTTCAATAACATGAGCAAGTGTGGTCTAAGGCAAGTTGTTCTAAGTTTGTTTTAAGTCTGCCAAAACCCCCTCTAAGGTTAACAATCCTGCTCCTTTGCTTCTGAATACTTCTGAGTACCTTTTATTACCCTCCTTCAAGCTTCTATTACACAAGGGACTGTGTAATTTAAGTGTGGGGGAGGGCATTGCATTTAACATTGTGTTTTGTTTTTTTATTTTCTCTTTTACATACTTGAGTCTCATGCATTCATGCATTCATGCATTCATCTATGTGCACTGAAAATCCATGAAATTTTCAAAAAATTTTGGAACAAAAAAGATCATTTAGTTGCACATACAAAACTAAGATTGAGTCTAGATGCATTTCATATAGGATTACATACATTTACATAGGGAGTAGATGATAAACACTTGTCAAGATGTTAATGTTTGAATTGTTTTCAATGCCTTGGTTATCTGTTGTTTGATTGCATTGTAGTGAGTTTGAAGTAAAGGCTGCACCATATCTTGACTACTTGCATTGATATTCTTATCTTATGCTGAAGCTTGCTTTGATTTGATTCCAACTCTATCTTATTAGAACCATAATCCTGACTTTGAATTATCTTGTTTGTGCATTGAAAGTGATTACATGGCTATCCATATACATACTTGGATTATCTTCTTCCCTTCTCACCACTCTTGTTAATCCAAGTAGCTGATCCTCATCATTATGGGACAGTTAACCACACCCTAAAACCAATCCTTCTTTCTGAACCTAAACACCATTGTGAGAGTTGTGAGGCCTTACATTGCATCATTTTCGATTTTATCTTGGTAAAAAGTGTTAGGAATAAGGCTGCCAAGGAGAAGCTCTCTTGTAGACACCAGCTTGCATTTTGAGCTTGGTATTAGGTTAGGAGTTTGGGAAAGAGTAGTGTAAGTGGTCTGAGCTTTAATTGTTTACATCTTTGAGAAGAAGAAGAAGTATGGAATTGGTAGTATGGGGGAACAGTTCATTTTGTGGTTAAGTTAACTAGGAAGAAAGCTCTAAGTGCTAAAGAAGAAAGGTACCAACAACAACAAAGCTTACAAAATGTCATCCTAAAGGAGTAATCAGACCAAGCAATCCACCAAAGGTGAGGAAAATGGCGCCAATCATGCAACAAAGAAGAGCAAGTTCCAAAAAGAAGTCAACCACACAAGCAAAAGAAGGAGTTTCCCCAAATATGAAGATGGAAGAGATCAAATGCTTTGGGAAAGGGTAGATTTAGAAGTTTCACTTGGGGTTTTAGAAGTTATTAGGTTCATCTTGGGTAAAAAGGGTAGAAGAGAGCTTTGACTTGCATGCATAGGTGTGCTTTTACATTTATCATTTTGCCTAAGATAGAATCATTTCATTGAGTGATCCCCAAAATCTTTGAACCCTTATTTGAATGAGATCATTTTCATCTCATGACCTTGTACCTTGACCAAATGTTTTCTCTTGATTTGCACAAACATGATCCATTGGTTACTGATTAATGAATGCTAAAGAGTTGGTTGATTTGAATGCTTGTGTAGGCTAAGCTAGAGTTCATTGTTTGCTATGATGGGTATGGCTAAAGTTTTAAAAGTAGAACAATCTCTATGCACCTTAGAACCAATAACTTGGGCATTGAATAAGTTTTTCCATTGACATCTTTAGTTTTGAGCTCCCACTTTCAAACCTCACTCTCCCATTTGTTCTTATTTGCTTGAGGACAAGCAAAAGGCAAGTGTTGGGGGTGTTGATATCTCTTGGATTTACACCATTTAGGATTGCATTTAGTACATGTTTTGGTTCTCTTTTGCATGTTTTCCCTTAGTTTTTGTCCCATTTTCTTCTCCTTTTAGACTTAGGTTGCATTTAGAGTATAATTTGCATTTTCTTTGCATTTTGGATGTTTTTAGGTGCTTTTGGTGCTAAAAGGAGCTTGGAGGAGTTTTGGGGATGATCCAGGATGCTAGCTGGGAAAAAGGGAGCAAGAAGGATCAAAGCAGACAATCTCTGCAGAAGTTTTTGGTCAGAGCACGGTGAACATCGGTCAAGGGTGACCGATACAGAGCAGTAACGATCACATGTATCGATCAGGAGTAACCGACATAAACCCAGCGGATGGATTTCGGTCACCAGCATCGGTGAGAAGAGATCGACATAAACCCAGCAGATAAATTTCGGTCACCAGCATCGATCAGGAGTGACCGACAGGATTCATATCGACTGAAGATCAGCTCAGATGAGGTGTTTCCTTTCCGATTTGGCTTCCGCATCCTTCTTCAACTTTGTAGCCACTTGCGTTAGCTTTTGGAATTAGTTTCGAGTCATTCCCATCAGCGGTTGAAGAGTTACGGCGAATAAAGTGAGCACATGTCCATCTGGAGTTTTTACCCGTTCATCTTGACCGACTTGAAGATCAGCTCGGACGAGTATCCTCCGTCCCTATTCAGCATCTTTCTTCTTCACAAAAGTTGTAGCCACGTCAGTTAGCTTTCATTAGAACTTAGTTTCAGGTCATTCTGGTATGCCGTTCAACAGATATCGCATTTATTGTAAAACCGCTCAACCCATATCGATCAAACGTATTGATCTATCAAGACCGATACAACTGACCGATATGATTCATATCGATCAGCCTAGACCAATACAACTGACCAATACGCTTCCAGACTGAAGACCATTTATTTACAATTTTGCCATTTTCGCTTAGACTCCTATAAATATTTAAAATCCCTAATTTCTGGGGACGCAAGCTTTTATCCATCAGCTCTTCTTCTCTTCTCTAGATTTTGAATAACTTTGTATTTGAATCTTTGCTTATTTCAATAATAGTTTTCATTTTTCTTAATCTCTTGTCTTCCTAATCATGATTAACTATCTTTTCTTCTTAGATTTGATGGTTTTTACTATGATTAGTGAGTAGTTTGCTTTAGGTTTGAGATTAGGGCAGATGGGATGATTTTAGTGATTGTTTAGGTTGATTAAGGGTTAGATCTTCTCATTCCCTTTCTTATATGATTGTTCTTAATGCTTAGTACCTCTTTATTGGAGAAGTTGATTTTAGGGTTTTCACATGCACACCAAGTGTTTGATGAAATTCCTGAATGAAGTTCAATGCTTAAAAATGGTGTTTTGATAATCATGAGTTTTTGCATCTATCATTTCTTGCTTGAATGTGCTTATTTCTTAGTACCATATTGATGAGAAATTGCCTTTAGACATTGATTTTGCATGAGAATGTGAGTTGATGTTTGATATATCATATAAGAGATTAGTAAACCTAGCCTGAGAGATTAGATGTCTAGCATGCTAATTGGTTTTATGGAACCTTATTTTAATGCTTGATGATTATGTGTTTGGGTAAAGAGATTTATCTTGAATATGTGATTAGAGAAGGGATTAATGCCAAGAGATTGAAGTAGTCTATATTAGTGTTCCATACCTAAGGTTGAGTGTTTAGAATTACTTGTCTTGATCACCCTAGACATGAACATGAATCACCCTATCACCATTGCCTTAATCTTGAACCATCTTTTAATCTTTGAAGTCTTGATTTACTTTGTTTTATTTCAGCTTTACTCTGTTTTCTTTTGCTTTGTTTCTCTTTGCCATTACTGCTCTTTAATTGCTTTCTTTTGCTTTCTTTTGCTTCTTTGCTTGCTCACTTATGTTGTTATACATCTATAACCATCTTTATCTGCTTGAATTATGATCACTATTGCATTCTTACTGTTTCATTCTCCCCTTTTGGATTGACCAAACCCTATGCTATACTACAACTGATTAGTACAAGCTTGGGTAATTGAATCAAGTCCCAAAAAGTCTTGTATCACCAAGGCTCCAAAGTATCCGAAAACAACCTGAAGGTGATGCATAATGCAAGAAATATGCAAATGCTAATGCAAAAGTGCTCTAGGAACTAAAATGGTGCAAAGTAGCCCAATATGCAAGGTAAATGCATGAGGAACTATCTCATATGCATGCAAAACACACGAAATATGCAGCAATATCAACTCCCCCAAACGTGCCTTTTGATTTCCCTCAAGCAAACAAAATTTAAGAAGGAAGAGAGGTTTTAAAAACGGGGGTTTAAGCTTCTTGCAAAGGTGTTTTTCAAATGAATCACTATAATGGTCCTAGTTCTTAATTATAAATTGCAATGCACACACTCATACTCCAAAGAACTAAGCCATACTCATCACACAATGAATTTTAAATCATGACTCTCCTATTCCAGACAATCAAAGAGTCTTATCCTTTAACATTCATTAATGATCAAACCGTGAATCAAACTTATGCACTTTAAAGCAGAACACATTTGGCTAAGGACATAGGCTATGAGATTAGAATGATCTCATTTAAGTGGTTTTAAAAATGCAACGGTTTCTCTCAAGAAGGGTATGAACTTTATGCATAATGCTAAAGGTAAAGGCAATTGATGCATACATGATTAGATTCTCATCTACCCATACACACTAACAATCATCCTAAAACCCCTCTCATTTCTTTTCTTTTCAGCTCACTCACCCTCCTAGATACTACCCTCATCAACAAAGCATTAGCTTAGCAAATCCCAAATAAAAACAGAAAACATCTTTACTCTTTAGGCTAGTGGAAAGGCCGAAAACATTTTAAGCTCTTTACTCTTTCTTATTGATAGCTCTCTACTCTTCCTTTTCTTTTTTCTTTTTTTTTTATTTGGCGCTTCAGCTCTTTTCTTTTCATTTTTTTCTTCTATTTGAGAGCTATCTCCTGAATACATTTAGAGCTTTTTCATTTTGAAAACATTGCCTTCCACTTAAAACCTTTTTATTCACTTCAATCACCAAAACCTTTTGAAACCGAAAACAGATGAGCAACCAAACAACCCCCATGAACCCCAAACCTATTCCTAAGTCTAAAAGTAGCTTCAAAGTGCAAAGCTAGCAATCGAATGAGAACCTAATCATGTCGCCTAAACGTAACATGTTATGCTAAGTTCAAACCAAAAAGTGGCCTCACAATGATAACACACAAGAACATTTGGCCTGAAAGAAGGATAAGGGCAATGGTGGGAGTTCTACAGAGGCTCACAAAAGAGTGGTGAAAGGAGGAAGAGAGCCTAAATATGTATATGATCCATGCATTCATTTTCAAATGCATAAGTATGATAATTAAATATCAGATTAAGGTTTTCACTTATTAGGACAAGATTCAGTTCATGAATGTTCAAGTCAAGCCACGAAAATCAAAACACATGATCCAAGTATGGGTAGAGCTTACTTTCTAAGAGTGTACAATGCATCAAAGAACTACTAACTAGGGCCTTGAAACAATTCATGAGCTTAAAACACTTTTTAAAGAAAACTTTAACCTCTTATGCAAATGTAAACAACCTAGATGCTTAAAAATTCTAGACTCAATCATAAAATGTTCAACAAAGTGGATGCAACTACATGAATGTTTTTTTAAATATTTAAAAAATTTTACCAATTTTTTTGTTCTTTTCTATGCCTTAGATGCAATGAAATGTAATGCAAGACTCAAAGGGTGCAAACAGAAAATAAGAGCAAAGAAAACATGTCAAATAACACACACAGTCCCCCAAACTTGAATGACACCGTTCGGTGGCAAACAAATTCTAGAGAGTTCAAAACACAAAGCAAAAACAAAGAAAACATGTGCGGTATATATAAGAGAAGGTTGTTGATACCTTGGATCTAGCCTCGGCTGGAACTTGAGGATGTTCCAGACGAGCTAGAGGCTATGGCTTTGCCTTTTGACGTTGGCTCTTGGAGGGAAAGACGCGCTGGCTGGATGTTGCTTCCTTCAGTCTCATGGATGTCAACTCCACCGGTTGAAAGCCACCTCTTCTCGGGCTGTTGAACCTTCTCACTTGTAGCCTGCTTTGGCAAAGTCCCTTGAAGCGCCTTGACTTTCTTGGCAAGCTTCTTGATGACCTTACTTTGCCATTTGTTGATCTTCTTTTGCATCTCCACAACAGAAGCAAAGAACTTTTCTGTATTAGTCTGCGGCTCAAAGTCAATCTTAGGGAGTACAATGCTTTCGGGAATGTCATCATCCGAGGCAGGAGACTCTGAACGTGGGCAAGAAGCTAGTGCTGGAGCAGCTGTTCCTCCTAGAGGTGCAAAGCACTCCTCTACGCGTGGGAGAAACTCGATGTTCCCAACTCCCAACATCTCGGTTTCATCCTTGTTTGGCAGGATACACACCATTTTCTCATTCTCCTCATCAATGAACAGATACGCATAAAAACCCTCTGCTGGCGTGCGTTCCAAGCTATCGGTGTTCATTAGATAAATCTCATCCATGTACGCCTTATCCGCGCAAGGTACGAAGCCAGATAGTGGCACTCCGGTTTGAACAAACAAAGAAGTATGGAACCCTCCAATCAAAGACGAACTCGCCTTGCACCTCATGGCATACGCCTTATACTTCACTAATGAAGAGGCTAGGATACAGCCGTAGTTCACGTCGTCTCCTAGATGGTCTTCCAACGGCTCATCATTCTCCTTGGGGTCACACACGGGATGCTTAACGCCTTGGAACAAGAAGCAAAGCTCTGTCTTGGTGACTGTACGGGCCACAGACCGTCCAATAAAGGTGTTGGCGATCAGCTACAGCGTGTAACGCAGCACCGGGCCTCTCACTCGCTTGATCTTTGCAGTGTTCGGCTTGTAGTCGTCATTGCTTATGAGGTCCCACAGCTCGTTGGCTTGAGAGAAAGAGGGGAACTCCACTTGTCCAGCATTAACGTTTACACCGTAAGCTTGGCAAAGCTCTTGGATCGAGAGATGATAGGCTTGACGTCTGATCTTGAAGGTGATGTGCCCTTCGGAAGGAGTAGGAAGATTCGGGTTCTCATACGTGAACTCCAAGGTTGCTAAGAAATCAATGGTTGGCTCATGGTAAGTGGGGCAGTCCATGCGTGACAAACACCGGAGCCCTATGTTCTTCAAGAGCTGATCGAAATCTCCCAAAATCCCCATCTTGGCCAACAGATCTCGGCTTGCAAACTTCGTAGGGTCGAACCTCAGCCTTTCAAGCCGCTTCTTGGCTTGTTTCTCCTCTTTGGTCCATCGAACCCTCTCCTGAACCACTTTGTGAGCCTATTGCTGAGCCTCTCCTCCTTGTGTTATCTCTTCTCTTGTTCGTTTTGGAGCCATAGTACCTGAAACAAAATTCTTAAGAAAAAGAATGAGCAAAGGCGGCGAATGTAGAGAGAAAGACTATGCAAGAGGGAAAATATTATAACAAATACCCTAGATTTTTGGGGAATTTATAAAAATTCTAGCAAGAAAATAGAGGAGCAAATCTAGAGATAAGAGTAAATCCAGAATTTTTCCTAATATCTAGCTAGTTTTAAAAATTCGCCTAAATTCCTTAACATTTAGTTCTCAAGCAAAGCAATAAAAAGGAAATTTTCCAAAAAAAATTGAACAATGATTCGGAAATACTTTAGCAAGCTTGAAAACAGATGCTGTTGATCTTTTGAACAGGGAAAATCACACTCTCTCTTGTTTAAGAAACTCGAAACACAAAGTATGAGAGATTGTGTTCTAGCTTGAAAATATAAAGACCAACAAAAATACAAAACTATGGGCAAGCAAGTGGTTTTCTTACAAAAGGTGTGGTCAAGGCACATCTTTCATGGTCAAAGATGCTTGCCTTGACCATATTTCAAATTTAAAAACTGGAGGGAAAGAACAAAAGAGGGAAAAGAAATTGTTACCTCGGCACAAGATCGAGTCCATTTGGTCGATCTAGGACTTGATCTCATGCCCATAATGGCTTGGACCGATAAGGTTGCTCGATTTAGGACTCGTTTAAAATTGAATCGAGCTTTGGATCGAGTGCACCTCTCGTTCTTGATTTTTGGCATGTTGGCTAAGTCTTCTTTCGAGCCACGTCATCGATTCGGGGGTCGATTTAAGCTTTTCAAGCTGAACGCATTGGCGGGTTTTCTTCTTCATGATCGACTGTTCCACTCGATTTCCTTCTCGATCTCGTATAGATCGACTCAGTCCTCTCGATTCACTAGCCTAATCTAGCAAAGATCAAGCCAGGATGAGTCGATTTAGTACTCGATCTCTAGCCTATATTCGCTTCTCCTTACTCCTTTTGGATCCAAGATCATGGCCTGCAATCCCTTATACCTTTTCCTACACACTTAGAAGATAAAAACATAAAACTGAAATATAAAGAAAGCAGAAATATATACAAAATAACCATTGGAATGCCTCCCAAGTGCGCTTTCTTAAATGTCTTTAGCTAGACTTTACTTGGTTTAGGCGGATGGTGGGTCTTGGAGAAGCATTGAAGTGCTCTCCTTCTTGAATGCACTGGCCATGTATGGCTTTACTCTATGTCCGTTGACTGTGAATGCATTCCCACTCTTGCCAACCAAAGTGACTGCTCCATAGGGCAATACCTCCTTGATCTCAAACGGTCCGCACCACCTTGATTTGAGCTTTCCTGGAAAGAGCTTCAACCTCGAGTTGTAGAGTAATACCAAACTGCCTTCCTTAAGCTCTTTATGAACCAGCTTCTTGTCATGAGCCGCCTTAGTATGCTCTTTGTAGATCCTAGCACTTTCGTAGGCGTCGAGCCTTAGCTCATCAAGATCATGTAGCTGAATCAAGCGCTTCTCCTGAGTTGTCTTGAGATCATAGTTCAGCCGCTTCACAGCCCACAATGCTCTATGTTCCCGCTCAACAGGGAGGTGACATCCCTTGCCGTAGAGAAGAGTGAAAAGGGTTGTTCCTATGGGCGTTTTGAAAGCGGTCCGGTAAGCCCACAAAGTTTCGTCTAGCTTAGCCGCCCAATCCTTCCGAGTAGTACCAACTGTTCGCTCGAGTATAGCTTTGATCTGCCGGTTAGAGACCTCTACTTGCCCACTCGTTTGAGGATGGTAAGGTGTAGTTACCGTGTGCTTCACGCCATACTTCCTTAGGAGGCTTTCAAACACTTTGTTGATGAAATGGCTGCCACCGTCGCTGATCACAACCTTAGGGACTCTAAACCGTGGGAATATGATGGTCTTGTAGAGCTTTATCACCACATTAGAGTCGTTTGTAGGGGAAGCAATGGCCTCAACCCATTTGGATACGTAGTCAATCGCTACTAGGATAAATTTGTTGCCGTATGAAGAAGGGAAAGGTCCCATGAAATCTATGCCCCATGCGTCAAACACATCTACCTCAAAGATAGGAACCTGAGGCATCTCGTTCCTCTTCGTGATGTTTCCAGCTCTTTGACATGCTTCACATGCTTTGACAAACTCATGGGCGTCTTTGAACAGAGATGGCCACCAAAAACCGGCTTGCAACACTTTTGTAGCGGTTTTGAAGGAAGCAATGTGTCCACCGTAAGAAGTTCCATGGCAGTGAAGTAGAATGTCTTGACCTTCATCCCTCAAGACACATCTTCTGTACAAGCTATCAACTCCTCTCTTGTATAAGTAGGGCTCGTCCCAAAAGTAGTAGGCAACATCTTTCATAAACTTCTTCTTGTGGTAATGATCAAGGTGAGTTGGCTCCTCTCCACATGCCAAGAAGTTTACAATGTTAGCATACCAAGGAAGATCCTCTTCTTTGAAGCTCAAAACTTCCTCAAACTTGTCCTCAAGCTTCTCACAAACCGACGTAGTGATCATCATGAGTTGTTCTTCCGGAAGCGAATCATCTAGAGGCAAAGCTTCATTGATCCTCATCCTGGAAAGGTGATCAGCAACCTCATTCTCAATGCCCTTCTTGTCCTTTATCTCCATATCAAACTCTTGTAAAAAGAGAATCCACCTTAACAGCCTTGGCTTAGTGTCCTTCTTCGAGTAGATATACCTTAGAGCTGCATGATCCGTGTAGACAACAACCTTTTCTCCTACCAAATACGATCTGAACTTCTCGAATGCAATGACGGCTGCCAACAGCTCCTTCTCGGTTGTCATCCAAGGTACGTGAAGCATAGTAGATAACTTGCAACCGCTTGTCTTTCCTCTGACCAAGAACAGCTCCAATGGCGTAGTCACTCGCGTCACACATGATCTCGAATGGTAGAGTCCAGTCTGGTGCTTGTACTATTGGTGCGGATACAAGAGCTTCCTTGATGGTCACGAAAGCACGAAGACAATCCTCATGAAACACAAAGATTGCTTCCTTGCATAGCAACCGTGTGAGGGGCCTTGCTATCTTAGAGAAATCCTTTATGAATCTCCTGTAGAAGCCTGCGTGGCCTAAGAAACTCCTTACTCTTTTGACATTAACCGGCGGCTCAAGACTCATCATGACCTCAACTTTGGCTTTATCAACCTCTATGCCCTTCTCTGATATCTTGTGGCCAAGCACGATCCCTTCCTTCACCATGAAGTGACACTTCTCTCAGTTAAGCACAAGATTCGTCTCTTCACAACGCTTTAGTACCTTGCAAAGATTCAACAAACACGCAGAAAAAGACGCACCATAACAGAGAAGTCATCCATAAACACTTCTACCATCTCTTCTATTAGATCAGAGAAGATCGACATCATACACCGCTGAAACGTAGCCGGTGTGTTACACAACCAAATGGCATCCTTCGATATGCAAAGGTGCCATAAGGGCATGTAAAGGTCGTCTTCTCTTGATCATTCAGATGGATTGGTATTTGAAAGAAACCACTATATCCATCAAGAAAGCAATAATAAGGATGATTAGCAAGCCTCTCATGCATTTTATCAATAAAAGGTAAAGGAAAATGATCCTTTCTAGTAGCAAGATTAAGCTTCCTATAGTCTATACACATACGGTGCCCAATTATAGTCCTAGTAGGTATAAGCTCATCTTTATCATTCTTAATAACCGTGATCCCTCCCTTCTTAGGCACCATGTGTACAGGAGAAACCCACGTGCTGTCACTTATGGGATAGATCACGTCAGCCTCTAACAGCTTAAGAATCTCTTTCTTAACAACCTCCTTTAAAGTAGGATTCAAACGCCTTTGGTGTTTTATAAAAGAGGCATTCTCATTATCCAAGTGAATACTATGAGTACAAAGCATTGGTGAAAGGCCCTTGATGTCACTTATAGAGTACCCAATGGCCTTCCTATACTTTCCTAGCTCATTTAGGAGCGAGTACAACTCATCATCACTTAAGTTCTCATTCACAATCACAGGATAGGTTTCACTAAGTTCTAAGAAAGCATACCTTAGCCCTTTTGGGAGCTCCTTAAGGTCCACCTTTAGGGCTAGCAGCTCGCTCCAGTCCTTCTCGTGGCTCTTGTTGAAGTTTGCATCCTCAGTAGCCTCCTTAGAACCCGTGCAATGACCCACAAGACTGCCTTCCTTAACCGTTGTCGTCTCTGAGATCGAGTCATCCTGTCGATCTTCAACTCGTTCTGCTCCGGATCGATCACTTTCACTCGATTCACTCACTCGATTTAAAATGGATCAAGTGAGAGATCAAGGTGCTGAATCGTTCTCTGAAATGTACCCTCAACTGATCAGATGGCCGCTCTCGATCTTGGACTCGATTGATTTTCTGGATCGACTGCTCTCCTCGATCTGACTGCCGATTCTTTCACCGGATCGAGTTGTGTTCTCGATTGGCTTGTCAATCTGCCCTATGGATCGAGTGATTGCATCGATCTCGGGGTCAATTTCTAAACCGCCGCCTTCATCTTCCTTGACAACCCTTCTAGATCCAGCAGGTTGATGTACTCATGAGTCCTCTCATCCAAGAAACCATACTCTGCCTTCTCTTTAGTCAAAGCCAGCTTCAAGTGGTCTTCTTGTGCCAAATCCTCTAGTAGTTCATCGGCTAGAGCGTCCAACGTCTCTAAATAGAAAGCTTGCCCTTCTATGGTAGGCTTCTTCAAAACCTCGTTGATGTTGAAATCCAACTTGATTCCTTTACCAAGATGCAGGGCAATCTTCCCGTTCCTTACATCGATGATAGCACCTGCAGTTGCTAGGAACGGCCTTCCAAGGATGAGCGGATCCTTAGGCTCTTCATCCATTTCTAACACAACGAAGTCTGTAGGCACGTTTACACCACAGATCCTCACTGCTAAGTCCTCAAGCAAACCCACGGGTAACCTCATGCTCCTGTCAGCTAGCACCAAGGAGATTCTACAGTCTTTGAATCGGGTAAAACCGAGCTTCTTAGCAATAGAATGTGGCATCAGATTTATGCTAGCTCCCAAATCGCACAATCAACTCTGAAATCTCAAAGGACCGAGAGCACATGGTATAGTGAAGCTTCCTGGGTCTCCCAACTTCTTGGGGACTATCTCCTTGTGTATAACAGCGCTACACTCTTCACTAAGCACCAGCACTTCCTTGCTTTCCTTGTTCTTCTTTGCAAGCGTGTCCTTGAAAAATTTTGCACACTTAGGCATCATAGCAAGGAAATCCACGAGAGGTAGCTTGATCTCTATGTCCTTTAGATGCTTCTCAAATAGAAGTCTATGCTTTTCTATAAGTTGTTTCTTGAAGCGGCCAGGAAATGGGAGCTTAGGAACATACGGTGGAGGTATGTACTCATCCTTCTCCTCTGTATCTTGCTCCACTTTCTTCTCTACAGTTGCTTCTTTACCCTTTGTTGGCCTCTCTATCCACACATTGTGGAAGTTGATCTCTTCATCAGCGGAAGGTTTACCCCCCTCCGCTTGAGTAACAACGTCCTCGTTGTGATTTGCTGCTGATCTAGCTGGAAGCTCCTTGCCACTTCTCAAGGTAATAGCATTGGCGTACTCTTTCGGATTCTGTTCACATTTTCCCGGCAAACTGCTTTGACCACTTGTACTTGCTTTACCCTTCTCTACTTGCTTGATCTTGTTTTTTAGAGTTGTTATCTGAGTGGAGACGTCAGTGAGAGAGGAGTCTAAGCGGTTGTTCATCTCAGCAAACTTCTGATTAGTGGAAGCTTGCCCTTGAAGCAACTGCTGAAACATGGCTTGTACCGGATCCTGAACTTGTTGCTAAATTGGTTGTTGTTGAGGAACAAAGCCGGGATGGTAGATAGGAGTATAACCTTTGTTTCCTTGCTGCTGCTGCTGTCCCTGAAAGTTACCTTGTCGCTGACCTTGAAAACCACCACTCGGCTGAAAACCTTTGTTATAGGGCACAAAAGGTTTAGCTTGCTGAGGAGGGTACACCTGATCCTTTCGATTTTCAACGTTGGTTCTTCTATAAGACAAGTTGTTGTTGCCTTGGTAGCCTTGAGAGTAACCTTGAGGCTTGTAGTTGTTCTGACCGGCTACCCAATTAGCTTCTTCTTCTTGGCATCGCTCTAGCTCATCCAAGACATCCGCAACTTCCCCAACAAAATGGACATGCTTTTGGTTTGCAAGCATTAGCTTCTCGATCTTCTCGTGTAGAGACTTCAGTTCTTTCTTGTTGGCTTCAAGATCAGCTCCTCTTGGAGCACGGTCGTAATCCTCTGATTAGTTCCCATCACTCAACGCCAGATTCTCAATGAGCTCCATACCTTCGTCTACTTCTTGGCCAAGGAAGCCACTGATCTCACTTCTCAACCTTGCTGTCCGAGAGCTTGAGAAAAACTTTGAGAGGAAAGCTTTCTTACAGTCAGCCCAAGAAGTGATAGTTCCTTGTGGAAGAGTCTTCTCCCAATGTCGTGCCTTGTCTCCTATGGAAAAGGGAAACAAACGCAGCTTGAAGTTATCCTCAGAGATGCCATTTATCTTGAGCATTCCACAAAGCTGCTCAAAGTTGTCTAGATGCGCCAATGGGTTCTCCAAAGCCAACCCATGAAATTTGTTGTTTTGCACCATCTGAACAAACCCTGGCTTGATCTTGAAGTTGTTGTTTTGCACTGGAGGAAGAGTGATCCCAAACCTATTATGGTGAGTATTAGGAGCATCTCCTGCTCCAATTATCCGTGGGGGTCTAGCCGCGTGGTGGGGGTTTCCATTACCCCTTCCCACTGCCCCATGAGCTGGAGGAGGTCCCTCTGGATGTTTTTTCTCAGCCATTGCTTCAAAATCCACTGAACCTTGCTGAACAATCTCCTCAAAGGCTTTAGCTTGCTCTCTAACCCTTCTTGATCTTGCGTGTCCAAGCTGATGAATATTGTCCAAGGGTGTAAGTAAGTTGTTGTCACCCCTGGAACGCAGATTCATGTACCTGAAAGACACAAGTTTGAAAGTAGGGAAATCAGTAACCAACTTAAAGTAATGGCTTAGTCTTTACTAAACCCCAAATCTTAATGCTTCTTATCCCCTAAGATGCAACGGCACCATTTGATAACATGATTTTTCTAAGCAGTGCAGGAGAGGTTATCAAAACTCAAGCAACACACGGTTGTAGTATGCAAGAGGTACAATCCATTCCTAGGAGCAAGAAGTACACTAAGATTGCAAAGGATGAGCAAAGCTAAGCAGATTATGAAAATGATTGGTAAAATCCCTAAAAACTATATGCAAGTATCAAATGCAAAGCGAAACAATTTTAAAATCCCTGGAAGAGGGTTAACTACCACTAGGAACAAGCAGAAAGTCTAAAATGCAAAGCTATTAAAAACTAAAAATCGACTAGTGGATCGACCACTGGATCGACCACTAGATCGAGCAACAATGTCGATCTCGTCTCACAACCTAAAATGATGAATGATGCGATGAACTAATGAGCAAGATGCAAACTTTATGATGACAGAATGATAAGCAGAGATTTAAAACACTAAGAAAGAGGGTCTAGGGTTGAGGGTCATATTCATGGGTCTCCAAGATTAAAGCTGGGTTTGAAAACATTTAGAACTACTCACTTTGTGAGGGTCTATAGGCCTTGAAAACAAAACAAGATCCATCCATGGCGTGTGGTATGGATCACTTCCTCAATCTCTTCTCCAAACCCATGGTGTTTGGTGGAAAAAGAGATAGAAGAGCATGGAACACAGATTTCAAAAAAATGACCTAACTAATCCCCTAAACAACCATGGCGTGTGGGAAAGGAAGGATTAGCCTCTAGGATCTGATTTTCCAGGACATCTGAATCCTGTCAATGTAAGACAGCCTTTGGATCATAGAGTTCTTGGCGTGAGACTCTCTAAGCCTTAAGTACTCAAGATCCTATAAGAGAAGGTAATGAAGAACAAGAAAACTCAAAGCTTTAACCCCTTCGACCCTTTTGACATCCCCTGTATTTACACCATTTAGGGCTGCATTTAGTACATGTTTTGGTCCTCTTTTGCATATTTTCCCTTAGCTTTTGTCCCATTTTCTTCTCCTTTTAGACTTAGGTTGCATTAGGAGTATAGATTGCATTTTCCTTGCATATTGGATGTTTTTAGGTGCTTTTGGAGCTTAAAGGAGCTTGGAGGAGCTTTGGGAATGATCCAGGAGGCTAGCTGGACAAAAGGGAGCAAGAAGGATCAAAGCAGAAGATCTCTGCAGAAGTTTTCGGTCAGAGCCTAGAATTTTCGGTCTCTGGGGACCGAAATGGAGCTGTATCGATCACCAGTATCGGTATGATGTGGTCGACACAAACACACCGTTACAATTTTGGTCGTGTGTGTCGATCACTGATGACCGATACAGATAAATTTCGGTCACTGGAGGTCGACACAACCGACCGATACTGACCCAACCCGAACCTGTTTTTAATTACACTTTTGCCATCTTTCTAGGGTTTTCTCCCTTGGGCTATAAATAGCCCATTTTTCTATATTTTCGAGAGGTGTTGTCAAAGTACTGTGCTTAAGCTATTTCTTTATGTTTGTAAGACAATTTTTTTGCTTTGTTTAATACAATCAAATATTTGCTTTAATCTCTCTTTAATCTTTCTTTTAATCATGATTAACATTTTCTCCCTTTGTGATTTGGTGTTAAACATGATTATGAGTGAGTAGGTACCTTAGGATTTCTAGATGTGGTAGATTAGGGGAATATATGGCTTGATTAAGGCTTGTTATGTGCTTCTGTTTATGGGTTCCTCTCTATTAATCTGTTATTCATGCTACATTAGTCTTGATCAAACTGGTCTAGGTTGTTAGCTTTCTCTTATGCGCACCAAGTGTTTGATGAAATGCTGAACCAGTTTATTAGAGGATTTGCTGGCCTTGGCTCAAGAGATTGACTGTTTGGGGAGCATTTTGACTTGAATAGAGTTGATTACTCTTGCTTGCTTGATGTTTTAGCACTAATGAGAGTTAGTTCTTGTTAAGATGTTTAGCAAAGGGTTATTTGCCAAGAGATTGGATTTAACTAGCTTAGTTGTGAACTCTATGTCTAGGAACCACCATTGCTTTCTTACCTGCTTGATCAATGTTGTTTGAAACAACCTTAATCAATGTCTGAAATTCCCCAAAGTCAATAACCACATCTAGGAACTTGTCTTTCTCTAATTTGAATTTCGGATTTGCTCTGTTTTGCTCTGTTTTGCTCTGTTTTACTCTGTTTTTCTTGCTTAGAATTGCTTAGTTTGCTTTTGCTTTCACCTTGTTGCTGCTTGTTTCACTTAGGTTGTTAGAACTGTTGCTTAGGCAACAAAACCCCTTTCCTGGCTTGCTTGACTTAGGGATTCCACTCTCAACTCTTCTGTCTTTCAACTCTTCCCATTTGGATTGATACAACCCTATGCTATACTGCAACTGACTAGTACAAGCTAGGACAATTGTCCTACAAGGGGTAAAACCCTTGTATCAATTTGGCGCTGTTGCCATTTGGGAAACAGTTTGAATCATTAGAGTTTGTAGAATCATTAAGATCAAGCTTTCACTTTTCTTTGGTTACTAACTCTCTTTGACTTTCATTTCTGTCTTTCAGGTATATGAACTTGAGGTCCAGAGGTTCAAGCAACCTTGTGGAGTTCATAGACAACATCAACCTGCTGGACAGAGGACAGAGAGCAAGGAGACAGCCAGAAAGACAGCAACACTTGCAAAGGCTTGGAATGAACATTCAAGATCAAGCCATGGACGACAACAGGTTTCAGGATCCTCAAGGAGCTGCAGGAGATCAGGGCATACAGGGACACCAAGGTGTTCAAGGCTTACAAGGTGAGCAAGGACCAAGAGGCGCTGCACAAGCTCCAAGAGCAGCTAGACCTATTGGCGCAGGTGATGCACCAAATGCCTACAACAACAGGACAGGCATTATCCCACCAGCAGTCCAAAACAACAACTTTGAAATCAAGTCTGGTTTGATTTTAATGGTTCAAGGCAGCAAATTCCATGGGCTACCACTTGAAGACCCCATGGATCATCTAGACAACTTTGATAGGCTCTGCTCCTTGACCAAGATAAATGGAGTTAGTGAAGATGGCTTCAAGCTCAAACTGTTCCCCTTTTCTCTATGAGATAAGGCACACCAGTGGGAGAAAAATCTTCCCCAAGGCAGTATAACCAGCTGGGATGAATGTAAGAAAGCCTTTCTAGCAAAATTCTTATCCACCTTCAGAACTGCTAGAATCAGGAAATAAATCTCAGGGTTTGCACAAAGGAACAATGAATGCTTTGGAGAAGCATGGGAAAGATTCAAGGGTAACACTCTGCAATGCCCTCATCATGGCTTCTGACAAGCCTCTTCGCTGTCCACTCTCTACAGAGGAGCCTTGCCTAAGATAAGAATGCTTCTGGACACAGCATCAAATGGGAACTTCCTGTCAAAAGATGTAGATGAAGGTTTGGAGTTAGTAGAGAATTTGGCTCAGTCTGATGGAAACTACAATGAGGAGTTTGATAGAGCACCAAGGAGTGCTAAGGATGAGTTAGAATCTAGAAAGAAAGAGATCAAGTCTCTACATGAGAAGCTGGACTTGTTGCTAAGGGAAAAGAAAGAAGTTCACTTTGTGGGAGACATGGTTCAGCTTGATGATCAGGAACAATGCCAAGTTGAGGAGATGAACTACTTGGGCAACCAAGGTGGTTACAACAACTATGGGAACTACAGACCAAACCCCAACTTGTCTTACAGGAACAACAATGTTGCCAACCCACAAGACCAGGTTTACCCTTAACAGCAACAGCAAGCTGCACCAAGACCTTTTATCCCCTACAACAATCAAGGTTTTCAGCAGAGGAACAACAACTATCAGCCTAGGGCGCCCAACAACCCTCCAGGATTCCATGCTCAAGCTCAAGGACAAGCTTCCTCCAGCTCTCAAGACACTGAACTCAAGACCCTCATAAAACAAATGATTAACACTCAAGTCAGCACAACCTTGGAAATGAACAAGAAGTTTGCAGAGGTCCACAACAAAATTGATTCAGTGAATGTAGAGCTCACCAACAAGTTTGATGGATTGGCTGCCAGAGTAAAAACACTGGAGAACAACAAAGGCATAGCTGGTCCCAAGCCTCAAGGTCACTTTCCTGGAAAACCAGAGGCTAACCCAAAAGAATTCTGCAATGCCATTGTCACAGAAGAAATGAACCTCTTACCTGAAGAGGAGGCTATCATTGAAGAGTTCCTCTACTTGTTCACTGAGGACACTGAAACTCTAAGTGGGGGGGGAAGATTTTCTAAAAGTTGAAGCTGAACAAAGAGCTGTGGAAAGAGAACCCTTCGGAGTTGAGGAAAACTCAGATGATGAAGAGTGGTGGGCGCCACATGAGATTGTTGACAACACAAAGGATTACTTGATGGATGCTGCTGATAACCAGAAGGAACCTCAACCAGCTACTCTTCCTATCTATCAACCAACCATCCCTTTTCCAGGGAGGTTCAACGAACAGCTACTTCAGAAGTATGAAACTCTCTATGCTGCTCAGATGGAGTTGAGAGGGTTGGATGGCCAAGAAAAAGTTGAAAAGCTAAAGGTGAAGACTGGATCACCAGAAGTTAAAGAGCTTAATGTCAAGAAACTTGGAGATCCAGGCTGCTTTACCCTCCCATGTGAGCTAAAAGGGAGGACTTTCAAGAACTGCCTCTGTGATTTAGGGGCAAGTATCAACCTTCTCCCATCCTCTACTGCTAAAGCTCTTGGCTACACTCAACTGCAAGAGAGTAATGTATCCCTTACTATAGATGATGGGACAGTGAAGAGACCACTAGGGAGTCTCAAGGATGTGCCAATGATGATAGAAGGAGTAACCATTCCCACTGATTTCCTGGTGCTTGATGTGGAAGGGCACATAAAGAATGCTATCATTCTAGGAAGACCTTTCCTAGCCTCAGCTGGAGCAGTGTTTGATGCTAAGGAATGCACTATTGAACTGAAGCTGACCAAGAAGAAGGTTCTACGGTTTGACTCAAAGGGGAATAAGCTGGAGAATGAGCAAGCCTTCTCAATGGAGATCAAGAAGCTGAAGCAGCCTAGAAAGAATTGGCCAGAGTTTGAAGGCTATCAAGGAGAAAGTTTTGATGGCTGCTGCTTGGTCAAGTTGTTTGAAGACACCACTGAAAAGGAGGTCCTTGAAGTGGTTAGTTACAAGAATCTGAATGATGTTAAGCTGGTTACTAGCAAAGGAGAAATGGTTTTGCAACCAAGTGTCTTCAAGAAGGGAGAGTTTTGCTTCAAGCTTCAGCTAGAAGGAAAAGCTACACCTTTTGCCAAGATCAAGGTGAATGGAGTCACCACCAAGGTCAAGAGAAGCAAGATGACACCAAGGAGTTCCAAGACTCCTTCTCCTCACCTCAACTAAAGAGGTAACCAAAGTCAAGCTTAGTGACTTTAAACAAGCACACTTGGGATGTAATCCCATGTTATCCTTTTTTATATATTGTGCTTTCTAGATTATCTTTTATGCTTTGTTTTAGTGTATAGAAACAGGATTCTGAACTGGGGTTTGAGAAAGTCTGAAGGGGACAAATAACAGGTGTATTCTGACTGCTATCGGTCATTTGTATCGGTCATTACAGACCGATACACGTATTTTCGGTCAGTAGTATCGACCATGACTGACCGATATCAGTGGAGCCAGTCTACACCAGTCAACATATCGGTCACTTTTGATCGATATGGAAAGAAGTTTGAAGGTGGGAAAGTTTTTCGGTCATTCATATCGACCACACTTGGTCGACGTAAACATACTGTATGATTTTCGGTCTATCGTGTCGACCACTGTTGATCGATACGATTCTTGAAATCATATCGATCACCAGTATCGATCACTCAAGATCGACACAATCATATCGGATGTATTTCGGTCAAGTGTGTCGACTACTGATGACCGATACAAATCCCGGGAAGCACGTCAGTCTCCAGTATCGATCACTCATGACCGAAAATGCAATTTTGGTCAGTAATATCGGTCATGAGTGACCGAAACTCCATCCGAGGTAAGTGTATCAACTTCCAAAAATGTTTCCCTCCTTTGGTTTGGCGCCAAGGGAGTTTAAATTTTTAATTGAGATTCCTTCTGACCTCTTTCTTGGCTTCTGAACATCTTTTGTTTTTGTCCCCCACACTTTTGATTCCTTATGTTCCCTCACCAACCTTTGATTCCTTTGGTTTCTCCTCCTTTCTCTCTATTTAAGCAACAATCTTCTTTCACTTCTCTTCACACTTAAACTCACTCTTCTTCTCACCTAAGGCTCGAAATTACTAGTTCTTCTTCTCTTTTATTGCTTGCTTTAAGTGTTCAGAAGTTCAACAAAAGGTTTGCTTCCTAAACTATCTCTCCTTGCTCTTACTCTTTGCTTATGTTAAAAATCGCTTAGTAAGAAGTTTTTAAGAGCAAGTAGTGTTTAGTTTTAAATGTTGTGCTATGATTTTGCATTTTGGATTTTTGTTGAAATATCAAGCTAGACTGTTAAAGTTATACTTAATTGTCTATTCATCTCATAGCTTGTTTGATTTCATCCATTTTGCAAGATCATCATCTCTCTACCTTAGAACCGCTTTGCTAGGATGTCATGCATAACTGCTTATCTTCTGTTCATCCTAGCTCATTTTGTTGTCAGGTTTTGATCTCTTTTTGCTTTAAAGAAGTTTAAGCTTGTTGTTAGGACTTGTTAGACTTCTCTTAGCTTAAGGAGCTTTTTATTTAAAAGCTTTCTGCTATTTTGTTCTTCAGCTTTTGTTCTTTCACTTACATTGTTTTCAAGCTTTGCTTTTGAAGGTACAATGGGAAGAATAAAAGTAGCTGCTGGGAAAAAGGGAAAAGCACCTCAAGAAGCAACCACATCACCACCAGCAAGGCAAGAAAAAGGAAAGGGAAAAGCTGATGAGCAATCCTCCAAAGCCGCTGGGAAGAGACCGGTTGGGAATGAGGGAGAAGATCAACAAAACAAGGGCAGTGCTGCTAAGGAACTCATGAAGGCTTTCCACCAGTGCACTTTTAAGCCAACAAGATATCCATGCACCTCCACAATGAAGGCGCTTGGACTCTATACTGACTGCGTAGCCACGTTTGAGCGCATGGGTCTTGGAGCTTTCATGGAGATGCCACTCCCCTCTTACCAACAGCTCACTTACCAATTCCTCTCCACACTCAAAGTGGTCTGGTATGAAGACAGTGAGCTCCCTAATGGCGATGGATGGATCTCTTTTAGGATTGGCAAGGAAGAGTTCTCCTCAACATTCACAGAGATCGCCAAGGATCTAGAGCAGAAGTCCCACCACACTAAGCTGAGCAGGTTCAAAATCCCAAGTAGGCAGCACACCAAGCTGTGGGGTCTCATTGGAGTTGGGCAATACATTCCTGGAAGATCAAGGAACCAACACCTAAGGCATCCAGCCGTGAGATATGTCCACAAAGCACTTGCGAATACACTCTTTGCAAGGAAGGAGACGACATATCTTACAGGAAAGGAGACAGATCTGATATACCAAGGACTGTATGAGGTGTTGGGAAGCGATGAGTATGGGAAACCTCTCAGAGCACCGAGAAGGAACCCCTGCTATGTGGCTATGTTGATGGAGCAGCTTCTATCCTACCAGAGCTGGGTTTTGAGTAAGGCAAAGAAGGAGAAGAGCCCTCAAGTGCACGTTGGGGGAGTTGTGACAGTAGTTCTACAAGCTAGTGGAGTAGATCTTGATAAACATGAAGGTGATGCACTTGAGCCACTATGGATTGACATTGATTACCTCAAGAGAAGCCACTACCTTGAAAGAACCATTGGTAGAAAGCATGTGTACAACTTCATCACAAGCTTTGGCACACCAGCAAAAGTCCTCCTCCCCAATCCAAAGCTTACATCCTTCTTCAGAAACGGAAACATCAGCTTCAACCCAAGCACTGAGGAGATCTACACAGGCGGCCCTATTCCTGGAGAGGAAGAAGAAGACAGTGATGCAGAGGAGGAGCACACTGAAGATATTAGAGAAGAAGAAGAACAAGATCAAGGGAATGCTAATGCTGGCGTTGATTTTCAAGCAAGAACCCATGAAGAAGATGAGCTTGGAGAAGAGGAAGTGTTGAAATACAGCTCAAGGCAGTTCTACTTCCACCCTTATGCAGCACCCAACCAAGGAAGCACTTCGAGAGCAGCTCATGAGCACATCAGCACACTCCAGAAGTGGTGCAAGTGGCAGGATAAAGCCATCAAATGGCTTATGAAAATGATGATAGGGAAGTTCAAGAAGAACATGGCTACATCAGCAAGAACTTCCCACCACAGTCACACCCATGAGCTCAACTCTCAACAAGAAGAGCAACTTCAGCCAACTGAAGAGGAGGAAGCTATATGGAACCCCCATGGAAGATATTCATTTCATACACAACCAAGAGACCAGTGGGGTACATGGGAACAACCAAGGTCTTCATCTTATGAGCTAAGAGCCCATGTTCTATCAGCTTGGGAAGCACCAAACCCCAACTCCTCTGAAGTTCAGGAAACATGGCAATGGGGCTCACAAGGAACTTCTTCATAGGCTGAACAGCTATGGTCAAGCTGGGTTCCACCACCTCCAGAAGCAGCTCAGCATTCCACTATTGTTTATGAAAGAAGGAAGAGGAGAGCTAGCAAGTCTCCTCAAACCTCAGGATCATCTCACCACTCCTGCCACTAAACCAAGTACCACATCCTTTCCATTGTTATATACCATTGCATCTTTTCTTTTTTTTTAATATATTTTGTTGCTTCTCCCTTCCATTGCTTTCATTACACAAGGGACTGTGTAATTTAAGTGTGGGGGAGAGATTTGGGGTTTGACTTTGTTTTCTGTTTACTTAGTTTTTCTTTTTCTTTTCACTTTGAGTATCATGCATATCATGCATACATGTAAGGCATAAAAAAACACAAAAAATCGAAAAAAATTTGAAAATCTTTTGCATTTTTTGCAAACCAAAAAGAAGGCATGTAGTTGCATTTCATTCCTTTAAGATTGAGTCTAGTGTTGACATATAGGTTGCATTGCATTTGCATAGGGCATTATGATGAATTTTCCTTGTAAAGTGCTTAGTGTTTAGAGATGATTTTGGTTTTCAAGTGCTTAGTTGTTTGATGCATCATATGATTGCTAGAAGTTAAGGCTGAACCATGCTTAGATTGCTAGATTTGGTCTTCTCATCTCATTCTGAAAGCATTTGTTCTCTGAAAATCAACTCTACCAACTTGAACTTTAATTTGGACTTTCAATTATCATGTCTTATGCATTGAAAAATGAATTCATGGCTACCATATACATATTTGGATCATCTTTCTCCTTTCTACCACTCTTGTAGATCCAAATAGCTGATCCTCATACTTATGGGCCAGTTACATCCTCACCCTTAGCCAAAACCTCCTTTTGAGCCTAAACACTATTGTGAGAGCTGTGAGGCCTTTGCATTGCATTTTCGATTATGTCTTGGCAAAAAATGTTAGGAATAAGGCTGGCAATGAGTAGCTCTCTTGTAGATATCAGCTTGCATCTTGAGCTTGATTCTAGGATAGGAGTTTTTGGGGTCTTAAAGGGTAGAGTTAGGTGGTTTGAGCTTAATGTTTTTATCTTTTGAAAAGAAAAGGGAAAGATTTGAAATGGTAGATAAAGGGGAAACAGTTTAGTATTGTGGTTAAGCAAAGGTAAGAAAAGCTCTAAGTTCAAAAAGCAGAATTGGCGCCAACAACAAAGCTCAGAGAGGGTCCAAAGAAGAAAAATCAGACCAGGAGCAATCCACCAAAGGTGATGAAGGTGCCATTACAATAAAGAAGAGCAAGTCCCAACCAAGAAGAAGCAACCACACAAGCAGAATGAAGAAGGTTTCCCCAGCCATGAATAAGAAGAAAGAAAAGGGTAGAGTTTAGGAAAGGGTAGACTTAGAGGGTTCACTTTTGGGTTTAGAAATCCTTAGGACTCATCTTTGGGAAGTAAGGGTAGAAGAGGGCTTTGAATTGCATGCATAAGTGTGCTTTTACCTTTAGCATTTTGCCTAAGATGAAGTCATTTCATTGAGTGATCCTTTATGTCTTTAACCCTGTGCTTAAATGAGATCATTCTTGTCTCATAACCTTACCCCTTTTCAACCAAATGTCTTCACTTGATTTGCATAAGCATGATTCATGTTCTGAACTTAATTGAATGTTAAAGAGTTGATTGATTTGAGCATTTGCCTAAGTTGAGATTTGAGATCATTTTGAAACATGATGAGCATGGCTAGGTTCTTTTAAGTATAGCTGATTGTGTTTGCATCCTACAACTAGGCACTTGAGCATTAAAACCATCTATTTACCTTTGCACTTTTGGAATCTGAATGCCCACTTTCAAACCTCACTCTCCCATTTGTTCTTGCTTGCTTGAGGACAAGCAAAAGGCAAGTGTGGGGGTGTTGACATCTCTTGTATTTACACCATTTAGGGCTGCATTTAGAACATGTTTTGGTCCTCTTTTGCATATTTTTCCTTAGCTTTTGTCCCATTTTCTTCTCCTTTTAGACTTAGGTTGCATTAGGAGTATATATTGCATTTTCCTTGCATATTGGATGTTTTAGGTGCTTTTGGAGCTTAAAGGAGCTTGGAGGAGCATTGGGAATGATCCAGGAGGCTAGCTGGACAAAAGGGAGCAAGAAGGATCAAAGCAGAAGATCTTTGCAGAAGTTTTCGGTCAGAGCCTGGAATTTTCTGTCTCTGGTGACCGAAATGGAGCAGTATCGATCACCAGTATCGGTCTGATGTGGTCGACACAAACACACCGTTACAATTTCGGTCGTGTGTGTCGATCACTGATGACCGATACAGATAAATTTCGGTCACTGGAGGTCGACACAACTGACCGATACTAACCCAGCCCGAACCTGTTTTTAATTACACTTTTGCCACTTTTCTAGGGTTTTCTCCTTTGGGCTATAAATAGCCGATTTTTCTAGATTTTCGAGAGGTCTTGTCAAAATACTATTCTTAAGCTATTTCTTTAAGTTTGTAAGACAATTTCTTTGCTTTGTTTAATACAATCAAGTATTTGCTTTAATCTCTCTTTAATCTTTCTTTTTGTCATGATTAGCATCTTCTCCCTTTGTGATTTGGTGTTAAACATGATTATGAGTGAGTAGTTACCTTAGGGTTTCTAGATGTGGTAGATTAGGGGAATCTATGGCTTGATTAAGGCTTGTTATGTGCTTCTGTTTATGGGTTCCTCTCTATTAATCTGTTATTCATGCTACATTAGTCTTGATCAAACTGGTCTAGGTTGTTAGCTTTATCTTATGCCCACCAAGTGTTTGATGAAATGCTGAACCTGTTTATTAGAGGATTTGCTGGCCTTGGCTCAAGAGATTGACTGTTTGAGGAGCATTTTGGCTTAAATAGAGTTGATTAGTCTTGCTTGCTTGATGTTTTAGCACTAGTGAGAGTTAGTTCTTGTTAAGATGTTTAGCAAAGGGTTATTTGCCAAGAGATTGGATCTAACTAGCTTAGTTGTGAACTCTATGTCTAGGAACCACCATTGCTTGCTTACCTGCTTGATCAATGTAGTTTGAAACAACCTTAATCAATGTCTGAAATTCCCCAAAGTCAATAACCACATCTAGGAACTTGTCTTTCTCTAATTTGAATTTCGGATTTGCTCTGTTTTGTTCTGTTTTACTCTGTTTTTCTTGCTTAGAATTGCTTAGTTTGCTTTTGCTTTCACCTTGTTGCTGCTTGTTTCACTTAGGTTGTTAGAACTGTTGCTTAGGCAACAAAACCCCTTTCCTGGCTTGCTTGACTTAGAGATGCCACTCTCAACTCTTCTGTCTTTCAACTCTTCCCATTTGGATTGATACAACCCTATGCTATACTGCAACTGACTAGTACAAGCTAGGGCAATTGTCCTACAAGGGGTAAAACCCTTGTATCAAGCACGTCCACGAATCCTCCAAGGCTCCAAAGTATCCGAAAACAACCTGAATGTGATGCACATTGCAAGAAATATGCAAATGCTAATGCAAAAGTTCTCTAGGACCGAAAATGGTGCAAACTAGCCTAATATGCAAGGTAAATGCATGAGGAACTATATCATATGCATGCAAAACAGATGAAATATACAGCAATATCAACTATGACCGTCCACCTCGCGGTTCCGAGCTAGAGTCTCACAAGAAAGAGCTTAAGTCACTTCATGAGAAGATAGACAAGTTGGTGCTTGCTAATCAGAAATATGTTCACTTTGTTGGGGAGGCGGATGAGGTCTTGGAGGAGCTAGAATTGAGCCAAGAAGAAGCTAACTGCATTGCTGGTCAGAACTAAAACAAGAATCAGGGTTATTCACAAGGCTACCAAGCGAACAACAATCTCTCTTACAGGAGTACAAATGTGGAAAACCCTAAGGATCAACTGTGCACCCCTCAGCAAGCAAAGCCGTTTGTTCCTTACAACAAGGGTTTTCAAGCAAATAGTGGCTTTCAAGGGCATAGACAAGGGAACTTTCAAGGTCAGCAGCAGCAGCAAGGTAACAAAGGTTACACTCCTATGTTTCCTCCCGGCTTTGTTCCCCAACAACAGCAAATGCAACCACAACAACAAGACCCGGTCCAAACTATGTTTCAGCAGTTGCTTCAAGGTCAAGCTTCAACTAATCAGAAGTTTGCCAAGATGAACAACCGCCTTGACTCCTCTCTCACTGACTTCTCAACTCTGATAACAGACCTGAACAATAAGATCAAGCAGTAGGAGAAGGGAAATACTACTACAAGCGGTCAGAGCAGGGCAAGTGTGAGCAGAATCCCAAGGAATACGCCAATGCCATTACACTAAGGGGTGGCAAAGAACATCCACCGCGAGTTGCCCCTAAGACCAATGAGGACATTGTACTTCAAAAGGGGGAGGATAAGCTTTCAGCTGATTAGGAGATCAACTTTGATAATGTATGGATTGAGAGACCAAGAAAGGGTAAAAAGGTAGCCATAGAGAAGAAAGTGGAGCAAGCTACCAAATAGAAAGATGTTTATGTGCCTCCACCGTATGTGCCTAAGCTTCCCTTTCCTGGCCGCTTCAAGAAACAGCTTATAGAGAAGCATAGACTCTTGTTTGAAAAGCATCTAGGGATGTACAGATCAAGCTTCCTCTTGTTGATTGCCTAGCTATGATGCCAAAGTGTGCTAAGTTCATCAAAGACACTCTTACAGAGAAGAACAATGAGAGTAAAGAAGTCTTGGTGCTTAGTGAAGAGTGTAGTGCCATCATTCACAAGGAGATTGTTCCTAAGAAGCTAGGAGATCCAGGATCCTTAACTATTCCTTATGCTTTGGGTCCATTGAAGTTCAAGAGCTGCTTATGCGATTTGGGTGCAAGTATCAATCTCATGCCCCATATTATAGCAAAGAAACTAGGTTTTACACGGCTCAAAGAGTGTAAGATCTCCCTTGTGTTAGCAGATAGAAGCATGAGACTTCCAGTGGGTTTGCTAGAAGATCTTCCAGTGAGAATCAACGATGTCAATGTACCAACTGACTTTGTTGTGCATGAGATGGATGAAGTGCCTAAAGATCCGCTTATACTAGGAAGATCGTTCTTTGCAACCGCCGGAGCAATCATTGATGTCAGGAATGGGAAGCTAGCTCTACACATGGGCAAGGACATAAAGCTGGATTTTGACATCAATGAGGTCCTGAAGAAGCCAACCATAGAAGGGCAAGCATTCTACATAGAAACGTTGTATGCCTTGGCGGATGAATTGTTAGAAGAGTTGCACAAGAGGATCACTTGAAGCTGGCGTTGACAAAGGAGAGAGGAGAGTACGGTTTCTTTGGTCAGAGGACTTAGGAGTACGTTAATCTCCTTGACTCTTGAAAACTTGTGTTGGAAGATGAAGGCGGATGCCTAGAGATCGATCAGGCAATCAAGAAGATCACTCGATCGAGGACAGCAATCGACAAGAAGATCGAGGACACTGGTCGATCCAGCAAAACAATCGATGGATTTACAACACACATTAGGCTAGTTTGCATCGCTTACTACTTTGAGTCGCGGACAAAGGCTGAGAAGTTTCTTGCTACGGTGGTAGAGGTGCAGCGAAAGATAAACAAGTGGCAAGGGAAGATGATCAAGAAACTTGCCAAGAAAGTCAAGGCGCTTCAAGGGAGCTCATCTGCGAAGTCTAAGGGGTCCAAGAGTGAAGAGGTTAACCAGCCCGAGAAGAGGAGGAGATCAACTGGCAGTATTGTCATCCGTGAGCAGCAAGGCACCGTGCAACAAGCTCGACATTCCGTTCATGGTTTCCCCACCGAGGATAAAGGAAAGGACATAGCCCGACGCTCCTCTAGCAAGAGCAGCTCTGCTGGAACATCCTCAAGTTCCAGCCGAGTTTAGCTCCAAGGTAC
This sequence comes from Thlaspi arvense, assembly GCA_911865555.2. Taxonomy (NCBI): domain Eukaryota; kingdom Viridiplantae; phylum Streptophyta; class Magnoliopsida; order Brassicales; family Brassicaceae; genus Thlaspi; species Thlaspi arvense. Next base: position 29,021,974 of record OU466860.2, read on the forward strand.
CAACAACCTTCCATTGTACATACCATTCATATTTTCTTTGTCTTTGCATTGTGTTTTTAGCTCCTTTGACTTTGTTTGCCACTGGGACAGTGTCATTCAAGTTTGGGGGAGTATGTGTATGGTTTAACATGTTTATTCTGATCTTATTATCCCTTTAGCATCCTTGAGTCTTCATTACATAAAAAATGTTTAAGAAAAATTAATGTAGTTGCATTCACATTGTTAAGCATTTTAGGATTGAGTCTAGAATTTTTAAGCATCTAGGTTGTTTACATTTGCATAAGCGGTTAAAGTTTTCTTAAAAAGGTGTTTAATTCATGAATAGTTTCAATATCCTAGTTATTAGTTCTCTAATGCTTTGCTCACACTTTGAAAGTAAGTTCTTACCATGCTTGGATCACTTGTTTTGATTTTCGTGACTTGAATTGAACTCTCATGATTTGAAACATGTCCTAATAAGTGAAACCCTTAATTTGAATTTTTAAATATCATCCTTATGAATTTGAAAATGAACACATGGATTTTAAAATATTTAAGCTCTCTTCTTCCTTTTACCACTCTTTGTGAGCCTAAGTAGAACACCCACCTTGACCCTTACCTTTCTTTGAAGCCAAGTTTTCGTGTGTGACATCATTGTGAGGCCTCTTCCGGTTTGAACTTAGCATAAAGTGTTACGTTTAGGCGACATGATTAGGTTCTCATATGATTGCTAGCTTTGCATTTTGAAGCTAGATGTAGGCTTAGGATAAGTTTGGGAGATCATTGGGGTTGCTTTCCTGTTTATATGCTTTCGGTTTCAAACGAGTTTGGTATTTGAAGTGAATAAAAGGTTTTAAGTGAAAGGTTTTGTGTTTAAAATGTATAATGCTCCAATAAATTCAGAAGATGGCTCTCTCAAATTAAAAAGAAAAAAAATTGAAAAATAAATAAAAGAGCATAAGTGCCAAAATTAAAAAGAAAAGAAAAAGAAAGAAAAAAATAATAACAGAGCTATCAATAAGAAAAATAAGGAGCTTAATGTTTTCAAACCGTTTCACTAGCCTAAAAGAGTTAAGATGTTTTCTATTTTTATTTGGGGTTTGCTAAGCTTTTGCTTTGGAGATAAGGGTAGATTTTAGGAGGGTGAGCGAGCTTAGAAGAAAAAAATAAGAGAGGTTTTAGGATCATTGTTAGCTTGCATGGGTATATGAGAATCTGATCATGTAAGCATCAATTGCCTTTACCTTTAGCATTATTCATAAAGTTCTTGCCATTTCCGAGAGAAACCCTTTGCTTAAAATAAACCCTCTTTAAAATGAGATCATTCTATGCTCATAGCCTTTACCCTTAGCCAAATGTGTTTTGCTTTAAAATGCATAAGCTTGATTCATGGTTCGGTCATTAATGAATGTTAAAAGATGAGTTTGTTTGATTGTTTGGAATAGGATAGTCATGATTTGAGATTCTTTGTGTGATGAGTATGGCTAAGTTCTTTGGAGTATGAGTGTGCGCATTGCATTTTAGAACTAGTAACTAGGACGTTGAGATTGATTCATTTGAAAGATACCTTTGCAAGAAACCTAAACCCTCATTTGTTTTAAAACATCTCTCCCTTCTTTAATTTTGTTTGCTTGAGGGCAAGCAAAATGTAAGTTTGGCGGAGTTGATATAGCTGCATATTCCATGCATTTTGCATATATATAGGTTAGTTTCTCAAGCGTTTACATCACACTTTAGGCTAGTTTGCATCGCTTTACGTCCTAGAGTACTTTTGCACCAGCATTTGCATGTTTCGTGCATTTTGCATCACAATCAGGTCGCTTTCGGTTACTTTGGAGCTATGGATTACTTGTGGACATGTGAAGGCTCCTGAGGAAGTTCGTGGATACTTGGAGAAATCAGTATTGCATGCTAAGGACCTGAGATCGAGTAGCAGATCGAGCAAGGCAGATCGATCCAGACGAGATCGACCAGAAGATCGAGTATGGAGATCGATTTGGAGTACGGACGTAGACGACGCCATGCAGATCGAGGACCGGATCGAGCTTCCAACCCGATCAGCCCAAGATCAATTCGGAGATCGACCAAGAGCCACCCGAATCAGGACATGATCGATTGCCAGATCGAGCTTCGTGATCGATCCCAGACCAACCTTATCCGTCCAGCCTGTTTTTGGACCATAGCGAAGAGGGGGACCATTTGCAGTTTGGCCATTTTAGGCAAAGACCAACGATCCCATTCATTCTCCCGTTTTGTCGACTACTTTTTATCATCTCCCTCGTTTTTAGGCGATTCGCCATTGTTAGACATCAAGCTTTTTCTTGTTTTACTTTTGAATATTTGATCGTTTAAGTTAAATCAATCGTTTTTCATGTTTAGTTCTTCGTTTATTGCATTTTGTACGGTTTATTTCATGAGTCGCAAGTAGTTTCATTGGGTTTTGGGGTTGAGAGGATCCAAAGGGGTCGAAAAGGTTTTCAAGTTTGGTGTTTTCTTGTTCTTCATGGTTTTCTTTTCTAGGATGTCGAGTTCTTAAGGCCTAAAGAGTCTCACGCCAAGATCTTTATGATCAGAGAGACCTCTTACCTTGACAGGATCCAAAGATCTCTGAAAATCGCATCCTAGTGACTAGTTACTCTTTCCCAAACGCCATGGTAGTTTAGAGGACTAGTTAAGCCACGTGTTTGAAATCTGGATTCCTTGCCCTCCAATCTCTTCTTCCGCCAAACGCCATGGGTCTGGAGGAGAGAATGAAGGAGGGATCCATACCGAAAGCCACGGATGGATCTTGTTTTGTTTTCAAGGCTTAGGAAACCTCACAAAGTTAGTAGATCTAAAGTTTCCAACCCAAGCTTAAACCTTTGAAACCCCTGAACATGAATCTCAACCCTGGACCCTCCTTTTAGTATTTCTTAGTCTCTGTTGATCATTCGCTTGTTGCTTACTCGCACCCTGGTCATTAGATTCGCTTTTGCTTAAACCGCATTTTAGATCGATCATTATTGCTCGATCTAGTGGTCGATCCATTGGTTGATCCACTAGTCGATTTTTATAAATTCCTAGCTTTGCATTTTTATTGTTTGGTCTGTATCTAGTAGTAATTTCATCCCTTCTAGTATTTTTAAAATAGTTTTGCTCTGCATTTTGTCATTGCATGTAGTTTTTAGGAATTTCTCAAATTATTCATCATTTGTTTAGCTTTACATGACCCTTGCATTCTCATTGCACTTTCTAGCCCCTAGGATTGGATTGATACCTCTTGCATTATTCTACAACTGTATGCTGCTTGAGTTTTGATAACCTCCTGTTTCATTTGCTCATCCTAGATCAAAAAGCTGTTATCAAATGGCGCCATTGCCACTGATAGTGTAGTCCTTGAATCGCTTTTTGATCTAGGATGAGCAACGGTGCCATTTGATAACAGCTTTTTGTTCTAGAATGGCAACGACGCCATTTGATAACAGCTTTTTGAAGAAGGGAGAGAAGTTTTAAAACAAAGGGGGGTTTAGGTTTCTTGCAAAGGTATCTTTCAAATGAATCAATCTCAACGTCCTAGTTACTAGTTCTAAAATGCAATGCACACACTCATACTTCAAAGAACTTAGCCATACTCATCACACAAAGAATCTCAAATCATGACTATCCTATTCCAAACAATCAAAGAAACTCATCCTTTAACATTCATTAATGACCGAACCATGAATCAAACTTATGCACTTTAAAGCAAAACACATTTGGCTAAGGGTAAAGGCTATGAGCATAGAATGATCTCATTTTAAAGAGGGTTTATTTTAAGCAAAGGATTTCTCTTGAAAATGGCAAGAACTTTATGAATAATGCTAAAGGTAAAGGCAATTGATGCATACATGATCAGATTCTCATATACCCATGCAAGCTAACAATAATCCTAAAAGCCCTCTCATTTTTTTCTTTTAAGCTCTCTCACCCTCCTAAAATCTACCCTTATCTCCAAAGCAAAAGCTTAGCAAACCCCAAATAAAAATAGAAAACATCTTAACTCTTTTAGGCTAGTGAAAAGGTTTGAAAACATTAAGCTCCTTATTTTTCTTATTGATACCTCTCTTATTTTTTTCTTTCTTTTTCTTTTCTTTTTATTTTTGGCACTTAGGCTCTTTTATATATTTTTCATTTTTTTTCTTTTTAATTTGAGAGTGCCATCTTCTGAATTTATTGGAGCATTATACATTTTAAACACAAAACCTTTCACTTAAAACCTTTTATTCACTTCAAATACCAAACTCTTTTGAAACCGAAAGCCTATAAACATAAAGGAACCCCAATGATCCCCCAAGCTTATCCTAAGCCTACATCTAGCTTCAAAATGCAAAGCTAGAAATCATATGAGAACCTAATCATGTCGCCTAAACGTAACACTTTATGGTAAATTCAAACCGGAAGAGGCCTCACAATGATGTCACACACGAAAACTTGGCTTCAAAGAAAGGTAAAGGTCAAGGTGGGTGTTCTAGTCACCAAGAGTGGTAAAAGGAAGAAGAGAGCTTAAATATTTTAAAATCCATGTGTTCATTTTCAAATTCATAAGGATGATATTTAAAAATTCAGATTAAGGTTTTCACTTATTAGGACAAGTTTCAAATCATGAGAGTTCAATTCAAGTCACGAAAATCAAAACAAGTGATCCAAGCATGGTAAGAACTTACTTTCAAAGTGTGAGCAAAGCATTAGAGAACTAATGACTAGGATATTGAAACTATTCATGAGCTAAACACCTTTTTAAGAAAACTTTAACCCCTTATGCAAACGTAAACAACCTAGATGCTTAAAAATTCTAGACTCAATCCTAAAATGCTTAACAATGTGAATGCAACTACATGAATTTTTCTTAAAAGTTTTTAAAAATTTTACTAATTTTTCATGTAATGAAGATTCAAGGATGCTAATGGGAAAATAAGATCAGAATAAACATGTTAAACCACACACATACTCCCCCAAACTTGAATGACACCGTCCCGGTGGCAAAAAAAGTCAAAGGAGCTAAAACACAATGCAAAGACAAAGAAAATATGAATGGTATGTACAATGGAAGGTTGTTGGTACCTTGGAGCTAAACTCGGCTGGAACTTGAGGATATTCCAGCGGAGCTGCTCTTGCTAGAGGAGCGTCGGGCTATGTCTTTTCCTTTATCCTCGGTGGCGAAACCATGAACAGAATGTCGAGCTTGTTGCGCGGTGCCTTGCTACTCACGGATGACAATACCGCGTGTTGATCTCCTCCTCTTCTCGAGCTGGTTAACCTCTTCACTCTTGGACCCCTTAGACTTCGCAGATGAGCTCCCTTGAAGCGCCTTGACTAAGAGCGTATGCCTTGTACTTCACCAAGGAGGAGGCTAGAATGCACCCGTAGTTGACATCGTTCCCAAGGTCATCCATCAGCGGATCGTGGTTCTCCTCTTCGCTGCTGCATAGTATCCTCTTAATCCCTTGGAAGAGGAAACACAGCTCGGTATTTGTCATCGTGGGAGACACGGCTCGTACGCTGAAGGTGTTCGCCAAGAACTTGAGAGTGTACCTCAGGACGGGATTCCTCACCTTCTTGATTTTACCCATGTTGGCTTTGTATTCTTCATCACAAAGTACGTCCCATATCATGTTGGCGTTCTTGAGAGGAGGAAACTCCACTTGTTTAGCCGCGGCGTTGAGTCCATATGCTTGGCAAAGCTCCTCAATGGAAAGGTAATAGGACCGCTTCTTGACCTTGAAGCTGAGATGCCCTTGAGAGGGAGTTGGGAGGCTCGGATTCTCATAGGAGAACGCCAAGGTAGAGAGGAAATCCATTGTCACTTGCGGATATGTTGCACAGTCCATCCTTGAAAGGCAAGCAAGCCCCATGTTTTGGAGAAGGGAGTCAAAATCCCCTAGGAGACCCTAAGTCTCTGCTCGCAAACTTGGTAGGCTCGAAGCGCAGCCTCTCTAACCTCTTCTTCGCCGCCTTTTCCTCCTTAGTCCAACGGATCCTCTCATGAACTTGCTGAGGTTCCTCCTCTTGAACTTGTTGAGTTCCCTCTTCTGGAACCACTCGTTGTTCATCCTCTCTCTGTGCAGCCTCTTCTCTGGTTCTCTTAGGTGCCATTGGTGCCTTTGCAGGATCGAATACAAGAACTAAATGCCTTTAGGAATGGAAGAAGAACACACTCTCTCGATTTAAAATTCGCAAGAACGGAAATGAGAGAGTGTGAAATCGTTGAAAACATAAAGGCAACAAAAATCTAAAACCATGGGTGATGAAAGCGGTTTTCTGACAAAAGGTGGTCAAGGCACAACTTTCGTGGTCAAAGATTCTTGCCTTGACCACCTTTCAAAATTAAAAAGCGAGGGAAAGGAGAAAGGGAGAGAAAAATTTTTGTTACCTCGGTAGGAGATCGAGTCCCTTTGGTCGATCTAGGACTCGATCTCATGCCCATAATGGCTGGATCAAGAGATTTGATCGATCAGCGGCTCGATTGGACTAAAATCGAGTCTTAGATCGATTATACTCTCTCGTTCCTTGACTTTTGGTCAACTAGGCTGAGTCCGCGTGATCGAGCTATGTTCTCGATTCAGGGGTCGATTTGGCTTAGATCGAGTGATGCATCGAGTCTAGTGATCAATCTGTCTTTGAAGGATTTTCCCAAGAGAAAATAGATCGGTCGATCCATTTTTGGATCGATCGATCTATACTCCAAGAATTTCCCGAGACATTTTAGATCAGTCGATCTAGATGGAACCGATCGATCCGTGCTTATCTAGATCGACCTTGTCACTCGATCTCGTCTAGATCGACTAACTCCTCTCAATTCACTAACTTGATCTAGTAAAGATCGAGTTAGGATTAGTCGATCTAGCACTCGATCTCTAGTCGATATTCGCCCCTTCTCATTCCTTTTGGATCTAAGATCTTTGCCTGCAATCCCTTATACCTGTTCCCACACACTCAGAAGATAAAAACATAAAACTGAAAGAGAAATAAAACAAAAATATGTACAAGATAGACATGGGAATGCCTCCCAAGTGCGCTTTCTTTAACGTCTTTAGCTAGACTTTACTTGGTTTAGGCAGATGGTGGGTCTTGGAGAAGCATAGAGGTGCTCTCCTTGTCAAATGCACTCGCCATGTGTGGCTTAACTCTGTGTCTGTCACTGTGAATGCATTCCCACTCTTGCCCACCAACGTGACAGCTCCGTAAGGTAATACTTCCTTGATTTCATACGGACCGCTCCACCATGACTTCAGCTTCCCTGGAAAGAGCTTGAGCCTTGAATTGTAAAGCAGCACCAAACTCCCTTCCTTAAGCTCCTTAGGTACCAGCTTCTTGTCATGAGCAGCCTTGGTACGCTCCTTGTAGATCCTAGTGCTTTCGTAAGCATCCAGCCTTAGCTTATCAAGCTCGTGCAACTGGATCAACCGCTTTTCCTGAGCCATCTTCAGATCAAAATTTAGCTGCTTCACAGCCCACAACGCCCTATGTTCCAACTCAACGGGAAGATGACACCCTTTGCCGTAGAGTAGAGTGAAAGGAGTTGTACAGATGGGCGTCTTGAAAGCAGTCCGGTAAGCCCACAAAGCGTCATCTAACTTCACCGCCCAATCTTTCTGAGTAGTCCCAACTGTTCTCTCGAGTATCGCCTTGATCTGACGGTTAGAGACATCCACTTGGCCACTCGTTTGAGGATGGTAAGGTGTAGCTACCTTGTGCTTCACGCCATACTTCCTTAGAAGATTTTCAAACAGCTTGTTGATGAAATGGCTTCCTCCGTCGCTTATCACCACCTTGGGTACTCCAAACCTCGGGAAAATGATGCTCTTAAAGAGTTTGATCACAACCTTAGAGTCGTTTGTTGGGGAAGCAATAGCCTCAACCCATTTAGAGACGTAGTCAACAGCTACGAGTATGAACTTGTTGCCGTATGATGAAGGAAACGGCCCCATGAAATCTATGCCCCACGCGTCAAAGACGTCTACATCGAAGATAGGAACTTGAGGCATCTCGTTCCTCTTAGTGATATTCCCTGCTCTTTGACAAGCCTCGCAGCTCATCACGAAATCATGGGTGTCTTTGAAGATGGACGGCCACCAGAAGCAGGCTTGTAGGACCTTAGTGGCGGTTTTGAATGAAGCAAAATGCCCTCCATACAAAGACTCGTGGCAATGAAAGATGATATCTCTTGCTTCCTCCTTTGTCATGCATCTTCTGTACAGGCTATCAACGCCTCTCTTGTATGAATAGGGCTCATCCCAATAGTAGTGGCTCACGTCCCTCATGAACCTCTTCCTATGGTAGTTGTCAAGATGCGAAGGCTCTTCCCCACATGCCAAGTAGTTCACAATATCCGCGTACCAAGGGAGATCCTCCTCTTCTAAGCTCAGAACATCCTCAAACCTCCCTTCTAGGCTCCCATAAACAGCCGTGGTGATTTCCATGAGTTGTTCTTCGGGTAGAGAATCATCTAAGGGAAGAGACTCGTTGATTCTTAACCGAGAGAGATGGTCAGCAACGCCGTTCTCTATCCCTTTCTTGTCTTTGATCTCTATGTCAAATTCTTGGAGTAAGAGGATCCATCTCAAAAACCTCGGCTTAGTGTCCTTCTTGGAATAGATATAACACAAAGCTGCATGATCTGTGTAGACAATAGCCTTGGAACCCACGAGGTAAGCCCTGAACTTCTCAAAGGCGAATACAACCGCCAATAGCTCCTTCTCTGTAGTGGTATACCTCGTTTGCGTGTCATCCAACGTTCTTGAAGCATAGTAAATCACGTGCAGCTTCTTATCCTTCCATTGGCCTAGAACGGCTCCCACGGCGTAGTCACTAGCATCACACATAATCTCGAAAGGTAGAGTCCAGTTTGGTGCTTGCACTATAGGCACAGATACTAGGGCCTCCTTGATGGTCACGGAAGCTTGCAAACACTCCTCATCAAAGACGAATTCAGCCTCCTTGCACAACAGCCGCATAAGAAGGCTTGCAATCATAGAAAACTCTTTGATGAAGCGCCGGTAGAAGCCGGCGTGTCCCAAGAAACTTTTCACTCCTTTACCGTTAACTGGCGGCTCAAGGCTTGTCATCACTTCAACCTTTGCCTTGTCGACCTCAATACCCTTCTCTGATATCTTATGGCCAAGCATGATCCCCTTCTTAACCATGAAGTGGCATTTTTCCCAGTTAAGCACCAAGGTTGTCTCCTCACAACGCTTTAGTACCCTGCAAAGATTTAACAAACACGCAGAAAAGGACACACCATAGACCGAGAAGTCATCCATAAACACCTCTACCATCTCTTCTATTAGATCGGAGAAGATCGACATCATACACTGCTGAAACATAGCCGGTGCATTACCCAACACGAATGGCATCCTTCGATAAGCAAAGGTGCCATAAGGGCATGTAAAGGTCGTCTTCTCCTGATCATTTGGATGGATTGGTATTTGGAAAAATCCACTATATCCATCAAGAAAGCAATAGTAGGGGTGATTAGCAAGTCTTTCAAGCATTTGATCAATAAAAGGCAAGGGAAAATGATCCTTTCTAGTAGCAAGATTAAGCTTCATATAATTAATACACATACGGTGTCTAGTAATTGTTCTAGCAGGAATAAGCTCATCTTTGTCATTCTTAATGACCGTGATCCCTCACTTCTTATGTGTGATGCTAGTGACTATGTCGTGGGAGCTGTTCTAGATCAAAGGAAGGATAAGAAGCTGCACGTGATCTACTATGCTTCAAGAACCTTGGATGACACGCAAACAAGGTATACTACTACGGAGAAGGAGCTATTGGCGGTAGTGTTTGCCTTTGAGAAGATCCGGTCATACCTTGTGGGTTCCAAGGCAATTGTCTACACAGATCACGCGGCTTTGCGGTACATCTATTCCAAGAAGGATACTAAGCCGAGGGTTTTAAGATGGATTCTTCTTTTTCAGGAGTTTGACATGGAGATCAAAGACAAGAAAGGGATAGAGAACGGCGTTGCTGACCATCTCTCTCGGTTAAGAATCAACGAGTCTATGCCTTTAGCTGATTCGTTCCCCGAGGAACAACTCATGGCGATCACTATGACTGTTTGTGGGAACCTAGAAGGGCGGTTTGAGGAGGTTCTGAGCTTCAAAGAGGAGGATCTCCCTTGGTACGCGGATATTGTGAACTACTTGGCATGTGGGGAAGAACCTTCGCATCTTGACAACTATCATAGGAAGAAGTTCATGAGGGACGTGAGCCACTACTATTGGGATGAGCCCTATTTATACAAGAGAGGAGTTGATGATAACTATTTTCTTGCAAAGGTGAGGATGCAATGAGGCTATCAAAACTCAAATGCAAGACAGGTTGTAGCACAGTATGCAAGAGAGAGCCAATCCACACCTAGGATGATAGAAAGAGCAAAGAGAATGCAAGGGCTTTACAAATCTAAGCGAATAAAGATCAGTTTTGAGAAAATCCCTAAAAACTAGATGCAGCAACTAAATGGAATGCAAAACTATTTTAAAATTACCAGGAATGATCAAACTACCATGAGGAATAAACAGAATAATTAAAGAACAAAGCTACGAATTACTAAAATTTGACTAGTGGATCGACCAAGGGATCCACCACTAGATCGAGCAACAACGATCGATCTCGTCTAAAAATGTAAGAGCAGCAAAACTAACGACCAGGATGCTATCAAAGATCAAGCGATTGACGAGAGAGGATGTAAAAATGCTAAGAAAGAGGGTTTAGGGTTGAGATTCATTGTCAGGGGTTTCAAAGGTCTGAGCTTGGGTTGAAAACATTAAATCGACTCACTTTGTGAGAATCTCTAAGCCTTGAAAACGAAATAAGATCTATCCGTGGCTTTCGTATATATCACTCCTTCATCCTCCCCTCCAAACCCATGGCTTCTGGTGGAAAGAGAAGTTGAAGGGCACGAAAAACAGATTTGAAACACATGGCTTAACTAGTTCCCCAAACTTCCATGGCTTTTGGGAAGGGGTAACTAGCCTCTAGGGTGCGATCTTCAGAGGTCTCTGGATCCTGTCAAGGTAAGAGACCTCTCGGATCATAAAGCTCTTGGCGTGAGAGTCTTTAAGCCTTAGGAACTCAACACCCTAGAAGAGATAGCCATTAAGCACTAGAAAACTTCAAGATTGAAAACTTTTTTGACCCCTTGAATCTTCTCAACCCCGAAACCCAAACGAAACTACTCACTACACATAAGGTAAATCAAGCAAAGCATGAAGAAAGAAACCATAAACATGAAAAAGAACTAGATTAAACTTCAAAAACGATTTGAATACAAAAGCAAGAAAAGATTTTAGTTCAACAATGGCGTATTCCTTCGAAAAACAGAGAGAAAGCATAAAAAGATAAGATTGAAAAAGTGTGTCTGGAAAGAGACATCGCCGCCTTCCCAAAATCGCGAAAACAGCTCGATGGTCCCCCCCTCGCTAGCGGCCAAAAGCGGTTGAAAGGACAGAGATCGACTTCGGGATCGAGCGGCTCTCTCGATCACTTTCGGACATCGTGTCTTCAACTCGATCTGGGTCTCGATCATCTCCGGCGGATCGAGTGTTGCATCCGATCTTGGTATCGATCTTCGGTTGGATCGAGTGGTGGACTCGATCCGGCTCTCGCTCTGCATGGCGTCATTTACGTCCATACCATTTGATCGATTGCTCCACTCGATCTTCGTCTCGATCATTTTCCTTGGATCGCCTGGTCTTCTCGATCTTCTGGTCGATCTCATCTAGATCGACCTGCCATGCTCGATCTGATCCCCGATCTCTGGTCCTTAGCAAACATCCGACCTTGCACGAACCGCCACAACAGCTTCAGCACGTCCACGAACCTCCACGACTCCAAAGTAGCCAGAATCAACCTGAATGTGATGCAAAATGCAAGGAACATGCGTATGCTGGTGCGAGAATGCTCTAGGACCCTAATTGATGCAAACTATCCTAAAGTGTGATGTATATGCATGAAAAGCTAACTTATATGTATGAAAAATACATGCAATATGCAGTAACATCAACTCCCCCAAACTTACTTCTTGCTTTCCCTCAAGCAACAGAAAATAAGAGAAGAAGAGAGATTTTAAAAACAGATGAGGGTTTAAGCTTCTTGCAAAGGTGTCTTCCAAATGAATCAATCTCAATGTCCTAGTTAACAGTTCTAAAATGCTATGCACACACTCATACTCTAAAGTACTTAGCCATACTCATCGCACAAGGAAATTCAAATCATGACTCTCCTATTCCTATCAATCAAAGAAACACATCCTTTAACATTCATTAACATTCGAACTATTAATCAAACTTATGCACTTTAAAGCAGAACACATTTGGCTAAGGGTGCAGGTTATGAGCATAGAATGATCTCATTTGAAAAGGGTTTTCATTTAAAACAAGGGTTTCTCTGAAAAGTGGCAAGAACTTTTATGCATAATGCTAAAGGTGAAGGCAATTGATGCATACATGATCAGATTCTCATATACTCATGTAAACTAACAATGATCCTAAACCCCTCTCATTTATTAACTTTTATCCTCACTCACTTAGAATCTACCCCTTTTCTCAAGGCAAAAGCTTAGCATCCCCCAATTCAAAACAGAAAACATTTTTAACTCTTTAGGCTAGTGAAAAGTTTGAAAATAGTTTGCTCTTTAACTATTCCTTATTAGTAGCTCTCTTGTTTATTTATTTTTTTCTTTTCTTTTTCTTTTCTTTTATTTTGGCACTTAGGCTCTTTTTTTTCTTTTTCTTTTTATTTTTATTTGAGAGAGCTACCTCCTGAAATTTATTAGAGCATATATATTATTTTTAAACACAACCCTTCACTTAAAACCTATTTCTTTCTTTTAAACACCAAACTCTTTTGAAACCGAGAACATATAAACATGAAAACAACCCCAATGATCCCCCAAACTTATCCTAAGCCTATATCTAGTTTCAAAATGCAAAGCTAGCAATCATATGAGAACCCAATCATGTCGCCTAAACCTAACACTTTATGCTAAGTTCAAAACCGAAAAAGAAGGCCTCACAATGATGTCACACAAGAAATATTTGGCTTCAAAGAAGGGTAAGGGTCAAGGTAGGAGTTCTACTTAGGCTCACAAAGAGTGGTAAAAGAAAGAAAAGAGCCTAAATATTTTAAAATCCATGAGTTCATTTTCAAATGCATAAGGATGATAATTAAAATTTCAGATTAAGGTTTTCACTTATTAGGACAAGCTTCAAATCATTAGATTTCAATTTAGGTCACGAAAATCATAGCAAGTGATCAAAGCATGGTAAGAACTTACTTTCAAAGTATGATCAAAGCATTAGAGAACTACTAACTAGAGCATTGAAACAATTCATGAGTATAAAACACCTTTTTAAGAAAACTTTAACCCCTTATGCAAATGCAAATAACCTAGATGCTTAAAAATTCTAGACTGAATCCTAAAATGTTTTGACAAGATGAATGCAACTACATGAATCTTTGAAAAAATTTAAAAATTTCACCAATTTTTCATGAACTAAAGACTCAAGGATGCTAAAGGGAAAATAAGATCAGAAAACACATGTTAAACCACACATGTACTCCCCCAAACTTGCTTGACATCGTCCCGGTGGCAAATAAATTCAAAGGAGCACCAAAACACAAAGCAAAAAGAAGCAAATACGAGCGGTTATGTACAATGGAAGAAGGTTGTTACCTCTGGTCTAGTCTCGGCTGGAACTTGAGGATGTTCCAGAGGAGCTAGAGACTATGGTTTTGCCCTTGCCGGTTGGTTCCTGGAGAGAAAGACGCGCCGGCTGAATGTTGCTGCCTTGCGTCTCACGGATGACAACTCCACCGGTTGAAAGTCTCCTCTTCCCGGGCTGTTGAACCTCGTCGCTTGCTGCTTTCTTAGGTGAGCCTCCTTGAAGTGATTTAACCTTCCTTGTAAGCTTCTTCAGCACCTTGCTCTGCCACTTGTTGATTTTTCTTTGCATCTCCACAACAGAAGCAAGGAACTTCTCCGTTTTAGTCAGCGGCTCAAAGTCAAGCTTGGGAAGGGTGAATGCTTCGGGCATCTCATCATCAGTGGCTGGAGACTCTGATCTTGGTCGGGCAGCTTACTGAACGGCGGCTGTGGCTCCTAGAGGACCGAAGCATTCCTCTTGGCTCGGAAGAAACTCAATGTTCCCTACACCAAACAGCTCGGTCTCGTTCTGGTTCGGCAGAATACTCGTCCTCCTCTCGTTCTCCTCGTCGATGTATAAGTACTCGAAGAAGCCCTCAGCTGGCGTGCGTCCCAAGCTATCAGTGTTCCTTAGATATGTCTCGTCCATGAATGCTCTATCCGGAACAGGAGTGAAGTTCTCGAGTTGTACGCCGGCTTGCACGAATAAAGGCGTGAGGAAACCACCAATGAGTGACGAGCTTGCCTTGCACCTCAAGGCATACACCTTGTATTTGACCAACGACGCAGCAAAGATGCACCCATAGTTCATGTCGTCTCCGAGTTGATCTTCCAACGGCTCCTCGTTCTCATCCGGATCACAAAGGATATGCTTAAGGCCTTGGAACAGAAAGCAAAGCTCCGTCCTGGTCACCGTGGGAGCTACGGACCGGCCACTAAAGGTGTTGGCCATCAGCTTCAAAGTATAACGCAGCACCGGGTTCCTCACTCTCTTGATCTTCGCAGTGTTCGCCTTGTAGTCATCATTGGCAATGAGGTCCCAAAAGTCATTCGCTTGAGTGAAGGAGGGGAACTCCACTTTCCTAGCAGCTGCATCGAGGCCATAAGCTTGGCAGAGCTCGGGGACTGAGAGACTGAAAGCTTGGCGCTGTATCTTGAAAGAGAGGCGGCCTTGAGAAGGGATTGGCACGCTAGGATTCTCGTATCCGAACGCCAAGGTGGCTAGGAAGTCGATTGTCACTTCACGGAAGGTTGGGCAATCCATCCGTGACAAACACCTCAGCCCAATCCTCTGGAGGAGTTGATCAAAATCGCCTAGCAGCCCCATCTTAGACAGCAGCTCCCTGTCCGCGAACTTAGTAGGCTCAAATCGAAGCCTTTCAAGCCGTTTCTTGTCCCTCTTCTCATCCTTACTCCATCTGACCCTCTCTTGAACAGCCACCTCCTGACCTTCTCCCTCTTGTGCTCTCTCTTCTCTCGTTCTTTTAGGAGCCATTGTGCCTAAAACAAATTTCTCAAGCAGTTTGATAAGCAAAACGGCGATCGGATGAGAGAAAAAGAAATGCGAAGAAGGAGGCTTATAACTAATACCCTAGAATTTTGGGGAATTAATAAAAATTATAGCAAAATAAAGGAGAATCAAATCTAGAGATACTAGAATATCCAGAATTTTTCCTTTTATTTAGCTAAATTTTAAAATTCAAAAACGGCCCTATCATCTAAAACAATGACTTGCGAAATAAAAAAGAATTTTCCAAAACATATTTTATCAAACTCCAAAAATACCTTTTGCAAGATTGTTAAAGAGTCTTGCTAGCCTTAGAAAACAGATAACTCTCACTCTCTTTGCTTAAAATTTTCGAGAAAACAAGAATGAGAGGGTGAGAAGTTGTTGTAATATTTAAAGGCTCAGCAAGAAACAAAACCATGGGTAGGAAGGGTGGTTTTCTGACAAAGTCTTGGTCGAGGCACACTTTTCATGGTCAAAGATGCTTGCCTTGACCAAGCTTTGAATTTAAAAGCTGGAGGGAAAAGAGTAAAGGGGGAAAGAAATCATTACCTCAGCATGAGATCGAGTCCGTTTTGTCGATCTAGGACTCGATCTCATGCCCATAATGGCTTGAATCGAGAGGGTTACTCGATCTGTGACTCGATTCATGATGAATCGAGTCTTGGATCGATTGGCTCTCTCGATTATTGAGATTTTGGCTCCACGGCTAAGTCCTCGTGATCGAGCTACGTCTTCGATTTGGGGGTCGATTTGGCTTAGATCGAGTGATGGATCGAGTCGAGTGATCGATCTGTCCGTACCATTTGATCGATTGCTCCACTCGATCTTCGTCTCGATCATTTTCCTTGGATCGCCTGGTCTTCTCGATCTTCTGGTTGATCCCATCTAGATTAACCTGCCATGCTCGATCTGCTCCCCGATTTCTGGTCCTTAGCAAACATCCGACCTTCCACGAACCGCCACAACAGCTTCAGCACGTCCACGAACCTCCATGACTCCAAAGTAGCCAGAAACAACCTGAATGTGATGCAAAATGCAAGGAACATGCGTATGCTGGTGCGAGAATACTCTAGGACCCTAAGTGATGCAAATTATCCTAAAGTGTGATGTATATGCATGAAAAGCTAACTTATATGTATGAAAAATACATGCAATATGCAGTAACATCTGTTGACAGCCTATACAGAAGATGTGTGACAAAGGAGGAGGCAAGAGACATCATCTTTCACTCCCATGGCTCATCGTATGGCGGGCAGTTTGCTTCTTTCAAAACCGCCACTAAGATCTTGCAAGCCGGTTTCTGGTGGTCGTCCATCTTCAAAGATAGACATGAGTTCGTGATGAATTGTGAGGCTTGTCAACGAGCAGGGAATATTACTAAAAGGAACGAGATGCCTCAGGTTCCCATCTTCGAGGTTGACGTGTTCGACGCGTGGGGCATAGACTTCATGGGGGCATTTCCTTGTTCATATGTGCAACAAATACATCTTAGTAGCAGTGGGTTATGTTTCTAAATGGGTTGAGGCTATTGCTTCCCCTACAAAAGATTCTAAGGTGGTGATCAAGCTGTTCAAGAGTATCATTTTCCCGAGGTTTGGGGTACATAAGGTGGTTATAAGCGATGGAGGAAGCCCTTCATAAACAAGGTCTTTGAGAACCTCTTGAGAAAGTATGACCTTATGCTTAACGCCATACTTTCTCAAGAGGTTCTCAAAGACCTTGTTTATGAAGGGCTTCCTCCATCGCTTATAACCACCTTATGTACCCCAAACCTCGGGAAAATGATACTCTTGAACAGCTTGATCACCACCTTAGAATCTTTTGTAGGGGAAGCAATAGCCTCAACCCATTTAGAAACATAACCCACTGCTACTAAGATGTATTTGTTGCACATATGAACAAGGAAATGCCCCCATGAAGTCTATGCCCCACGCGTCGAACACGTCAACCTCGAAGATAGGAACCTGAGGCATCTCGTTCCTTTTAGTAATATTCCCTGCTCGTTGACATGCCTCACAACTCTTCACAAACTCGTGTGCATCTTTGAAGATGGACGGCCACCAGAAACCGGCTTGCAACACTTTCGTGGCAGTTTTGAATGAAGCAAAGTGTCCTCCGTAGGAAGAGCCATGGCAGTGAAAGAGGATGTCTCTAGCTTCTTCCTTCGTAACACACCTCCGGTACAAACTGTCCACTCCTCTCTTGTATAAGTAGGGCTTGTCCCAAAAGTAGTCACTAGCCTCTCTCATAAACCGCTTCTTGTGATAGCTGTTGAGATGTGTTGGCTCCTCACCACACGCTAAATAATTCACGACATCAGCATACCACGGTAGATCCTCCTCTTTGAAACTCAACACCTCTTCGAACCGCCCCTCTAGCTTTCCACAAACAGCCGTGGTAATCGCCATGAGTTGCTCTTCTGGAAGAGAGTCATCTAAGGGGAGAGACTCGTTGATCCTTAGCCGTGAGAGATGGTCAGCGACTCCGTTTTCTATTCCCTTCTTGTCTTTAATCTCCATGTCAAACTCCTGGAGCAAGAGAATCCACCTCAAAAGCCGAGGCTTAGTGTCCTTCTTCGAATAGATGTAGCGCAAAGCCGCGTGATCCGTGTAGACAATAGCTTTGGAACCAACAAGATATGACCGGAACTTCTCAAAGGCGAACACTACTGCAAGCAACTCCTTCTCCGTAGTAGTGTACCTTGTTTGCGTGTCATCCAAGGTTCTTGAAGCATAGTAGATCACGTGTAGCTTCTTGTCTTTCCTCTGACCAAGAACGGCTCCTACGGCGTAGTCACTAGCATCGCACATGATCTCAAAGGGTAGAGTCCAGTCTGGTGCTTGAACTATAGGGGCTCATGTAAGGGCTTCCTTGATGGTCACGTAAACTCGCAAACACTCCTCATCAAACACAAACTCAGCTTCTATGCACAACAACCGTGTAAGAGGACGTGCAATCTTGGAGAAATCCTTGATGCCTCTATAGAACCCGGCGTGTCCCAAGAAACTTCTGACTCTCTTAACGTTAACCGGCAGTTCAAGACCCATCATGACTTCCACTTTAGCCTGATCAACCTCAATGCCTTCTCTGATATCTTATGACCAAGCACGATCCCTTCCTTAACCATAAAGTGGCATTTCTCTCAGTTTAGCACCAAGTTTGTCTCTTCACAACGCTTTAGTACCCTGCAAAGATTCAACAAACACGCATAAAAGGATGCACCATAGACAGAGAAGTCATCCATGAACACCTCTACCATCTCCTCTATTAGATTGGAGAAGATCGACATCATACACCGCTGAAACGTAGCCGGTGCATTACACAATCCAAACGGCATCCTTCGATACGCGAAGGTACCGTAGGGACATGTGAAGGTCGTCTTCTCCTTATCATTTGGGTGAATTGGTATCTGAAAGAAACCGCTATACCCATCGAGTAAACAGTAGTAAGGGTGATTAGCAAGTCTCTCAAGCATTTGATCAATAAAAGGCAAAGGGAAATGGTCTTTCCTAGTTGCAAGGTTAAGTTTCCTATAATCAATACACATCCTATGACCAGTAATGGTTCTAGTAGGGATAAGCTCATCTTTTTCATTCCTTATGACCGTGATCCCTCCCTTCTTAGGCACCACGTTTAAGGAGAAACCAACGTTCTGTCACTTATGGGATAGATCACGTCAGCCTCTAAAACCTTAAGGATTTCTTTCTTAACAACCTCTTTCAAATTAGGATTCAAACGCCTCAAATTAGGATTCAAACCTTAAGGATTTCTTTCAAGATTTTCTCAACAAACTGTCTCATTTCACTTAGATTTGTCCTAGATCTTGCATTCTCTGTGGATTCTCTATCACCTAGAACTGGATTGACACTCTCTGCTTGCCTTACTACAACGTTGCATGCATTAGAGTTTTGATAAGTTCTCTGCTGCATTAGACCGTAAAGAAAAACCATTATCAAATGGCGCCGTTGCCATTCTAGGTTGCTTAGAGAACATAGAGATTTGGGTCTTAGCAAAGACTAAGTCTTTACCTTTTTTTCAAGTTACTAATACTATTCTAAACCGTGTACTTTCAGGTACATGAATTTACGTTCACGTGGAGATAACAACCTTCTTCAACCGCTTGACAACATACATCAACTCGGACACTCACGTCAAAGGAGAGTCAGAGATCAAATAAGAGCATTTGAAGAGATAGTTCAGAACGCTCAGGTCAACTTTGAAGACATGGCTGAGAATGAGCATCCTGAAGGTCCTCCTCTAGCAGGATGGGGCAATGGTATCCCCCAACACGCAGCTAGACCTCCGAGGATCATAGGAGCCGGAGATGCTCCCAATACCCACCACAATAGGTTTGGGATCACTCCTCCTCCGGTACAAAACAACAACTTTGAGATCAAGCCGGGCTTCATATCTATGGTGCAAAACAACAAGTTCCACGGCTTAGCAATGGAAGACCCGTTGGAACACTTGGACAATTTTGAGCAAGTGTGTGGAATGATCAAGATCAACGGTATATCAGAAGATGCCTTCAAGCTGCGTCTCTTCCCCTTTTCCCTCGGAGACAAAGCTAGACAATGGGAGAAGACCCTACCACAAGGCACCATCACATCATGGGCTGAGTGTAAGAAGGCTTTCCTCTCCAAGTTCTTCTCAAGCACCAGGACTGCTCGGTTGAGAAGCGAAATCAGCGGTTTCACTCAAAGGAACAATGAGACTTTCAACGAGGCTATGGAGCGTTTCAAAGACTACACGATCCAATGTCCTCATCACGGGTTCAGTGAGGAGACTCTACTCAGCACAATCTACCGTGGAGCTTCACCAAAGATCCGGTTGTTGCTTGATACAGCTAGCAAAGGCAACTTCCTCGGTCAAGAAGTAGAAGAGGGTATGGAGCTAATAGAGAACCTTGCGTTGAGTGATGGAAACTATGCCGACGATTATGACCGAGCACCAAGGGGATCAGAACTAGAGTCTCACAAGAAGGAGCTCAAATCGTTGCATGAGAAGATTGACAAGTTGGTCTTAGCTAATCAGAAGCATGTTCACTTCGTTGGTGAAGCTGAGGACAACCAAGAAGAGTTAGAGCTAAGCCAAGAAGAAGCAAATTGGGTAGCCGGTCAGAACAACTACAAGTCTCAAGGCTACAACCAAGGCTACCAGAACAATAACCTCTCTTACCGAAGCACCAATGTAGCCAACCCTAAAGATCAAGTGTACCCTGCTCAACAAGCTAAGCCTTTCATCCCTTACAACAAAGGCTTTCAACCAAGCAGTGGATTCCAAGGTCAAGGGCAAGGCAACTTCCAAGGGCAACAACAACAAAACAAGGGTTATACTTCTAACTACCCTCCGGGCTTTGCACCTCAACAACAACAACAACCGATGCAACAACAAGTTGATCCGGTTCAAGCAATGTTCCAACAGCTAATACAAGGGCAAGCTTCTACAAATCAAAAGTTCGCTGAAATGAACACTCGGCTGGATTCATCCTTAACCGACTTCTCTACTCAAATAACAAACCTCAACAACAAGATCAAGCAGCTAGAGAAGGGCAAAGCAAGCACGAGTGGACAGAACAGCCTTCCGAGAAAGTGTGAACAAAATCCAAAGAGTATGCCAATGCTATTACGTTGAGAAGTGGCAAAGAGCTTGATCCTCCGGTTTCTACAAAGACCAACGAGGACGTTGTAATTCAAGAGGGGGAGGGTAAACTTTCAGCTGATAATGAGGAGATAAACTTTGACAACGTATGGATCCAAGGACCGAGGAGAGGTGACAAGGCATTCGTTGAGAAGAAGGCTGAGAAAACCACCAAGGAGAAGGATGAATACATGCCCCCACCTTACGTACCAAAGTTGCCATTCCCGGGTCGGTTCAAAAAGCAGTTAATAGAGAAGCACGGAATCCTATTTGAGAAGCACTAGAGAGACGTGGAGATAAAGCTGCCTCTTGTAGACTGTCTCGCCATGATGCCCAAGTGCGCCAAGTTTTTCAAGGACACCCTTGCCAAGAAGAACAAAGAAAGCAAAGAAGTTCTTGTACTAAGCGAGGAGTGTAGCGCGGTTATTCATAAGGAGATATTGCCTAAGAAACTGGGAGATCCTGGAAGCTTCACCATACCGTGTGCTTTGGGTCCCCTTGAGTTCAAGAGCTGCTTGTGTGATCTCGGAGCCAGCATAAACTTGATGCCTCACTCCGTGGCTAAGAAGCTTGGTTTCACTCGGTTTAAGGAATGTCAGATCTCATTGGTGTTGGCTGATAGGAACGTGAGACTACCAGTGGGGTTGCTTGAAGACTTGCCGGTGCGAATCAGTGGAGTAAACGTACCTACAGACTTTGTAGTGCTGGAGATGGACGAGGAGCCGAAAGACCCACTCATCTTAGGGAGACCATTCCTAGCAACCGCCGGAGCCATAATAGACGTGAAGAATGGGAAGATTGCCTTGCATTTGGGGAAAGAAATCAGGCTAGACTTTGACATCAACAAGGTTCTAAAGAAGCCAACCATTGAAGGACAAGCTTTCTATATCGAAACGATGGATGCCTTGGCGGATGAGTTGCTGGAAGAGCTAGCTATAGAAGACCATTTGAAGCTAGCACTCACTAAGGAGCCAGGAGAGTTTGGCTATGTAGACCAGAGAACTCAAGAATACGTGAACCTGCTAGATTCGAGGAGGATCATCAAGAATGAAGAAAGATGTTGCCTAGAAATCGACCCTGAGATCGACGCCATCACTCGATCCAGGAGTCAGATCGACATGCCAATCGAGAACCCAACTCGATCCGGTGCAACAATCGACCGACAGATCGAGAATGATGCTCGATCAGAAGAAACAATCGGGTTAACGATCGAGAAAGACCTCCCGATCATTTTAGAGTCCAATCAAGAGATCGACTCAACGCCTCGATCCCTTACTCGATCCATATCAAATCGAGTAAGTGAATCGAGTGAAATGGCTCGATCTAGACGACATCGAGAGGAGAATCGACCGGAAGACTCGATCACAGGAGGGATAGCGATAGAGGAAAGCAGTCTGAAGGGCCATGCCTCGAGTTCAAAGGAGAGTTCCAAGGAGGAGAACAACAACAACAGCCACGAGGATGACAGGAGTGAGCTGTTAGCCCCAAAGATGGACCTTAAGGAGCTCCCAAAAGGGCTAAGGTATGCTTTCTTAGGACCTAATGACACCTATCCCGTGATAGTAAACGAGAACCTTGGTGATGATGAGTTGCACTCGCTCTTAACTGAGCTGAGAAAGTATAGGAAGGCCATTGGGTACTCTTTAAGTGACATCAAAGGCCTTTCACCAATGCTTTGCACTCATAGGATTCACTTGGATAATGAGAACGCCACTTCTGTAGAACATCAAAGGCGTTTGAATCCTAACTTAAAAGAGGTTGTTAAGAAAGAAATCCTTAAGCTTTTTAGAGGCTGACGTGATCTATCCCATAAGTGACAGCACGTGGGTTTCACCTGTACACGTGGTGCCTAAGAAGGGAGGGATCACGGTCATAAGAAATGAAAAGGATGAACTTATCCCTACTAGGACCATTACTGGTCATAGAATGTGTATTGACTATAGAAAGCTTAACCTTGCGACAAGAAAAGACCATTTCCCTTTGCCTTTTATTGATCAGATGCTTGAGAGACTTGCAAATCACCCTTACTACTGTTTTCTCGATGGGTATAGCGGTTTCTTTCAAATACCTATTCACCCAAACGATCAGGAGAAAACGACTTTTACATGTCCCTACGGTACCTTTGCATATCGAAGGATGCCGTTTGGATTGTGTAATGCACCGGCTACCTTTCAGCGGTGTATGATGTCGATCTTCTCCGATCTTATAGAGGAGATGGTAGAGGTGTTTATGGATGACTTCTCTGTGTATGGTGCGTCCTTTCCTGCGTGTTTGTTGAATCTTTGTAGGGTACTTAAACATTGTGAAGAAACAAACCTGGTGTTGAACTGGGAGAAATGCCACTTCATGGTCAAGGAGGGGATAGTGCTCGGTTACAAGATTTCAGAGAAGGGTATTGAGGTTGATCAGGCTAAGGTTGAGGTTATGATGGGTTTGGAGCCGCCGGTTAATGTTAAAGGGATCAGAAGCTTCTTGGGACACGCGGGGTTCTATAGGCGCTTCATCAAAGACTTCTCCAAGATTGCACGCCCCCTTACACGGCTGTTGTGCAAAGAAGCTGAGTTTGTATTCAATGAGGAGTGTTTGAAGGCTTTCGTGACCATCAAGGAAGCCCTCAC
This sequence comes from Thlaspi arvense, assembly GCA_911865555.2. Lineage (NCBI taxonomy): Eukaryota > Viridiplantae > Streptophyta > Magnoliopsida > Brassicales > Brassicaceae > Thlaspi > Thlaspi arvense. The sequence continues at coordinate 29,045,387 of OU466860.2, forward strand.
GTCAGCCCCTATAGTCCAAGCACCAGACTGGTCTCTCCCTTTTGAGATTATGTGTGATGCTAGTGACTATGCTGTAGGAGCAGTCCTTGGTCAGAAGAAGGACAAGAAGCTACATGTGATCTATTATGCTTCGAGGACCTTGGATGACACGCAATCACGATACACCACTACGGAGAAGGAGCTGCTTGCAGTAGTCTTCGCCTTTGAGAAGTTCAGATCGTATCTCGTTGGCTCTAAGGCTATTGTATACACGGATCATGCTGCTCTACGGTACATCTACTCAAAGAAAGATACCAAACCTCGGCTCTTAAGATGGATTCTCTTACTTCAGGAGTTTGACATGGAGATTAAAGACAAGAAGGGGATAGAAAATGGAGTCGCTGACCACCTCTCAAGGCTAAGGATCAACGAGTCTCTCCCTTTAGACGACTCTCTTCCAGAAGAACAACTTATGGCAATTACTACCGCGGTTTGTGGGAAGCTAGAAGGAAGGTTTGAGGAAGTGTTGAGTTTCAAAGAGGAGGATCTACCATGGTATGCTGATGTGGTGAACTACCTAGCATGTGGTGAGGAGCCAACACATCTCAATGGCTATCACAAGAAAAAGTTTTTGAGGGAGGCTAGTGATTACTTTTGGGATGAGCCCTACTTATACAAAAGAGGAGTAGACAGCTTGTACCGGAGATGTGTTACAAATGAAGAAGCCAAGGATATTCTCTATCATTGCCACGGCTCTTCCTACGGAGGACATTTCGCTTCGTTCAAAACAGCCACGAAGGTGTTGCAAGCGGGTTTCTGGTGGCCGTCTATATTCAGAGATGCACACGAGTTTGTGAAGAGCTGTGAGGCATGTCAGCGAGCAGGGAACATTACCAAAAGGAATGAAATGCCCCAAGTTCCTATCTTCGAGGTTGACGTGTTCGATGCGTGGGGTATTGACTTCATGGGGCCTTTCCCTTCTTCATACGGCAACAAATACATCTTGGTAGCTGTGGATTATGTCTCCAAATGGGTTGAGGCTGTTGCTTCCCCTACAAACGACTCTAAGGTTGTGATCAAGTTGTTCAAGAGTATCATCTTTCCAAGGTTTGGGGTACCCAAGGTTGTTATAAGTGATGGAGGAAGCCATTTTGTAAACAAGGTTTTTGAGAGCCTCTTGAGAAAGTATGGGGTTAAGCATAAGGTGGCTACACCGTATCATCCTCAAACGAGCGGTCAGGTGGAAGTCTCTAACAGGCAGATCAAAGCTATTCTGGAGAAGACCGTTAGAGCAATAAGGAAGGACTGGTCAGTAAAGCTGGACGATGCTCTTTGGGCTTACCGTACCGCTTTCAAAACGCCGATTGGTACAACTCCTTTCACTCTACTATATGGAAAGAGTTGTCACCTCCCGGTTGAGCTAGAACACCGTGCATTATGGGCTGTGAAGAGGCTGAACTTTGATCTCAAGATGGCTCAGGAAAAGCGTCTCATTCAGCTACATGAACTGGACGAGTTGAGGTTGAATGCTTACGAGAGTTCCAAGATCTACAAGGAGCGAACTAAGGAGGCTCATGACAAGAAACTGGTTGCCAAGGAGCTTAAGGAAGGAGGACTGGTGTTGTTGTACAACTCGAGGCTGAAGCTCTTCCCGGGCAAGCTAAAATCAAGGTGGAGCGGACCGTTCGTGATTCAAGAGGTCTTGCCTTACGGAGCTGTTACTCTGATGGGAAGAAGCGGTAGTGCATTCACCGTCAACGGACATAGAGTCAAGCCCTACCTAGCAGACAGCTTTGACAAGGAGAGTACCTCGGTGCTTCTCCAAGACCCACCATCCGCCTAGCCAAGTAAGGTCTAGCTAAAGACGTTAAAGAAAGCGCACTTGGGAGGCATTCCCATGTCTATCTTGTACATATTTTTGCTTTCATTTCTCTTCTAGTTTTATGCTTTTATGTTTTTAGTGTGTAGGAGCAGGTTTAAGGAATCTAAACCTTGTCTTTGAGTTCAAAAAAAGAGCAATAGAGGCTACGATAAGGCTAGAGATCGAGTGCTAGATCGACTGAACCTGACTCGATCTTTGCTAGATCGAGTCAGTGAATCGAGAGGAGCCAGTCGATCTAGACGAGAACGAGTGACAAGATCGACCTTGACGAAAAAGGATCGATCGATCCAAACCGGATCGACCGATCTAATTTCTCTCGGGAAAATCTGTGGAAAATTGATCGATCACTCGACTCGATCCACCACTCGATCCAAGCCAAATCGACCCCTAAATCAAGAACTTAGCTCGATCAGAGGGACTTAGCCGAGGAGCCAACATCTCATTGATCGAGAGAGCCAATCGATCCAGGACTCGATTCACTTTGAATCGAGTCCCAAATCGAGTAACCCTCTCGATCTAAGCCATTTTAGGCATGAGATCGAGTCCTAGATCGACCAAAAGTACTCGATCTCATGCCGAGGCAACAAATTTCTTTCCCTCTTTATTGTTTTTCCCTCCAGTTTTTAAATTCAAACTTGGTCAAGGCAAGCATCTTTGACCATGAAAGATGTGCCTTGACCAAGACTTTTGTCAGAAAACCGCTTTGACCACCCATTGTTTTGGTTTTGTTAAACTCTTTAAATGTTTCAACTTGCTTCTCACTCTCTCACTTCTGTTTGCTCGAGTTTTCCTACAAAGAGAATGAGAATTTTTAAAAGCTTTAAGGTTTAACAAAGTATCCTTCACACTTGCAAAAGGTATTTTCGGATTTTAATGATTTTATTTCAAGAAAATCTCCTTAAAAATCGCAAGTTCTTGTTTTAGGATATAGGATCAGATTCGAATTTTTAAAATTAGCTAAGTATTAGGAAAAATTCTGGATTTTCAGTATCTCAAAGATTTGATTTCCTTTTATTTAGCTAATATTTTTGCTTGACCCCCAAAATTCTTGGGTAGTCTATATAAATCTTCTTCTCTTATCCTCTTATTCTCATCAAATCGCCCTTTGCTAAACATTCTCTAGAAATTTTTTCAGGAGCAATGGCACCAAAGAGAACAAGAGAGGAGAAAGCACAAGAAGGAGAAACTCAAGAGGTGGTTGCTCAAGAGAGAGTCCGGTGGAGCAAAGAAGAGAAGAGGGATAAGAAGAGGTTGGAGAGGCTCCGGTTTGAACCCACGAAGTTTGCTGATCGAGGGCTTCTGTCCAGGCTCGGGCTTCTTGGAGACTTCGATCAACTCCTCAACAACATCGGTCTGAGGTGTTTGTCGCGGATGGACTGCCCTACTATCCCCGAGGTGACAATTGATTTCCTTGCAACCTTGGAGTTCCGGTACGAGAATCCGAGTGCTCCTGTTCCTTCTCAAGGCCGTCTCTACTTCAAGGTTGGCCGCCAAGCTTACACGCTATCCATCCCCGAGCTATGCCAAGCCTACGGTCTCAAGGCTGATGCACACAAGGTGGAGTTCCCTGCCTTCAAGAAAGCCGACGAGTTTTGGGACCTAATCAGCAACGGAGACTACAAAGCCAACACCGCCAAGATCAAGAGAGTTAGGAGTCCAGTGCTGAGGTTTACCTTGAAGCTGATTGCTAATACATTCAGTGGAAGGTCAGTTGCTCCTACTGTTACGAAGACAGAGCTGTGCTTCCTTTTCCAAGGTTTGAAGCATTTGGTGTCCGATCCGGATGAGAATGAAGATCCCATTGAAGATGAACTCGGCGATGAAGTGAACTACGGCTGTGTACTCGCGGCTTCTCTGGTAAAGTACAAGGCTTATGCCTTACGGTGCAAGACAACATCATCCTACATTGGCGGCTTCCTTACTCCCTTGTTCGTGCAAGCCGGTGTGCCCATCCATGACTTTGCTCACGTCCCAAACCGAGCCTTCATGGATGAAGCATACATGAGAAACACTGATAGCTTGGGACGCACGCCAGCTGAGGGGTTCTATGCTTACCTCTTCATTGATGATGAGGACAAGAAGCGAGTGTGCATTCTTCCCAACAAGGATGAAACAGAGCTACTTGGTGTTGGGAACATCGAGTTCTTACCGACGGAGGAGGAGTGTTTTGCTCCTTTAGGAGGACCGCCAGCTGCAGCCATTGAACTGCGCCAAAGGTCAGAATCTCCAGGGACAGAGGATGAGATACCCGAGGCTTACACATTGCCAAAGCTGGATTTTGAGCCGAGGACCAAAAACGAGAAGTTCTTAGCCTCGGTGGTGGAGATGCAGCGGAAGATCAACAAGTGGCAAGGGAAGATGCTTAAGAAGCTGGGGAAGAAGGTCAAACAACTTCAGGGAAGCCAGCCTAAGCCAGCTGCGAGCCAGGAGATACAACAACCCGAGAAGAGGAGACTCTCAACCGGAGGAGTTGTGATCCGCGAGACCCAAAGCGACAACATTCAACCGGCGCGCCCCTCCCTACAAGAACCAGGCAACAAAGGAAAGGCAACAATCTCTAGCTCCTCTGGAACATCCTCAAGTTCCAGCCGAGCCTAGACTAGAGGTAAACAACCTTCTTCCATTGTATATAACCGCACATCTCTTATTTCTTGCATTGTGTTTGATTGCTCCTTCGGATGAGTTTGCCACCGGGACGGTGTCAAGCAAGTTTGGGGGAGTACTTGTGTGATTTAATCTTGTGTTCTTTGATCTTATCTTTCTTTTGCATCCTTGAGTCTTAGTCATGAAAAATTGGTAAAATTTTTAAAAAAATTTTCAAAATTCATGTAGTTGCATTCATTTCTTTAAAAACATGTAGGATTGAGTCTAGAATTTCTCATATCACTTAGGTTGATTGCATTTGCACAAGGGGTTAAAATTTCTTAAAAAGGTGTTTTACTTATGCATCACTTCAATATCCTAGTTAGTAGTTCTTTAGTGCTTGTGCAAACTTGAAGTTAAGTTCTAACCATACTTGGATCATTTGCTTTGATTTTCGTGGCTTAAGTTGAACATACTTGAATTGAATCCTTTCCTACTAAGTGAAAACACTAATCTGAATTTGAATTATCACACTTGTGCATTTGAAATGAAGTACATGGATCACATATACATATTCAGGCTTTCTTACCCCTTTCTACCACTCTTTGTAAGTCTGAATAGAACACCACACCCTGAACCTAGCCTTCCTTTCAAGCTAAATCTTTCTTGTGTGATGTGAGGCCTTATTTCCAGATTGAACTTGGCATAAAGTGTTAGGTTTAGGCGACATGATTAGGCTTTCATATTGATGCTAGCTTTGCATTTTGAAGCTAGTTCTAGGTTTGTTTTGGGGCTAGGATTCATTGGTGTTAAAAGGAATTTTGCTTATTTGTTTTCGGTTTAAAAAAGGAAATGATTTGGGGTTTGAAAATAAAGACTCATGGTTTTAAGTGGTGGTTTGTTCTATTTTAAAAAAAAGCTCAGTTTTTAAAAGAAAAGAAGGTGACTCTCAAAAATAAAAAAAAAAATAATAATAAAAAGAGAGAATCAAAAAGAAAAGAGCCAAAGGCCAAAATAAAAAAAAAAGAAAAAAGAAAAGAAAAAAAAAATAAGAGAAGAGAGTTACCAAGTTTTTAAAAGCTTTAAATTTGTGTTCGACCACCACTAAAGAAGAGTAAAGTTGTTTTCTATGTTTGTGGGTTATGCTTGGCTTATTGCCTTGTTGTTTGGGAAGTTTCTAAGGGTGAGTGAGCTTGAAAAGAAAGAAAATGAGAGGGGTTTAGGATCATTGTTAGTGTATATGGGTAGATGAGAGTCTAGTCATGTATGCATCAATTGTCTTTACCTTTAGCATTATGCATAAGTTCGATCCTTTTTGAGATAACCCATTGTTTGAATCACCCACTTGAATGAGATCATCTTTGTCTCATGACCTTGTCCTTAGCCAAATGTATTATGTTTTAAGTGCATAAGTGTGATTCACGGTTTGATCATTAATTGAATGTTAAAGGATAGGATTCTCGGATTGTTTGGGATATGAGAGTCATGATCTGAAATTCAACATGTGATGAATATGGCTAAGTTCTTTGAAGTAGAGTTTGTACACTGCATTCTAGAATTAAGAACTAGGACGTTGAGATGATCTATTCGAAAGGCACCTTTGCAAAAAGTCTAAAACCCCTTTGATTTTTCTGAAAACCTCTTTTCCTTACTTGTTTTTTTTTTTTTGTTGCTTGAGGGCAAGCAAGAAGTAAGTTTGGGGGAGTTGATGTCATTGCATTTTACATACATTACGCATGCTCATTAGGTAGTTTTTCATGCATTTGTATCATGTTTTAGGTTAGATTTGCATCACTTAGAGTCCTAGAGCATTCTTGCATCAGCATTTGCATTTTCTCTGCATTTTGCATCCATTCTAGGTTGTTTATGGTTGCTTTGGAGACACGGAGGTTCGTGGAGGTGTGGAGACCAATGTAGCGGTTCATGGAAGCTCGGGAAAATGCTAAGGACCAGTGATCGAGGAGCAGATCGAGCATGGCCGGTCGATCTAGGAGTTGATCGACCAGAAGATCGAGCCAACTAGGCGATCCAAGGATAATGATCGAGACGGAGATCGAGTGAAGCAGTCGATGCATCGGTACGGACGTAAATGACGCCATGCAGAGCGAGAGCCGGATCGAGTACACCACTCGATCCTCCCGGAGATCGATACCGAGATCGGATGCAACACTCGATTCGCCGAAGGAGATCGAGACCCGGATCGAGCCGAAGACACGATGCCCGGATATGATCGAGAGACCAACTCGATCCAATGGTCGATCTCTGTCCTTTCAACCGTTTTTGGCTGTTAGCGACGGGGGGGACCATTGGACTGTTTTGGCAATTTTGGCAAAGGCGGCGACTACTTTTCGACAACTTTTGAGATTTTTACCTTCTCTTCCAGTTTTTAGTTTTTCTCTCTCGTTTTCATCGAAGAACACCATTGTAGAACAGTTGCAAGCTTTTGTATTTTCGAATCTTTATCGTTTTTAATCCAGTTTATCTTTCATGTTTATCGTTTCTTCTCTTCGTCTTTGCTTGATTTCCTTTATGTGTAGTGAGTAGTTCATTCAGGGTTAAGGGTTGAGAGGATTAAGGGGTAGAAAAGGTTCGATCTTGGTTTGTTTTCTAAACGTTTTAAATCTATCTCTTCTAAGGTGATGAAAGCTTAATGCTTGAAGACTCTCACGCCAAGAGCTTCACGATCCGAGAGGTCCCTTACCTTGACAGGAGCCAGGGACCTCGGAAGATCTCACCTTAGTGATTAGTTACCCCTTCCCAAAAGCCATGGTAGTTTGGGGGACTAGTTAAGCCATTGTTCGAAATCTGTTTTCCTTGCCTTTCAACCTCTTTTTCCACCAAAAGCCATGGGTTTGGAGGAGAGGATGAAAGAGTGATCTATACCGAAAGCCACGGATAGATCTTGTTTTGTTTTCGAGGCTTAGAGACCCTCACCAAGTGAGTCGATCTAAAGTTTCAAACCCAAGATCAACCTTTGAAACCCCTTATATGAATCTCGACCCTGAAACCCTTCTCTTTAACTTATTTACGTCGCATATCACCTTTTGCTTGTCGCTTGATAGCTACCTGGTCTTTAGATTCCTTGTTCTTAAGATTTTAGACGAGATCGATTGTTTCTTCTCGATCTAGTGGTCGATCTTGTGGTCGATCCACTAGTCGAATTTTAACAATTCGAAGCTCTTCCCTTTAATTTATCTGTTTGTTCCTCGTGGTAACTGCTTGCTTTCTAGTATTTTTAAAATAGGTTTCACTCTGTTTAGGTTGCTGCAATTAGTTTTCAAGATTTTCTCAACAAACTGTCTCATTTCACTTAGATTTGTCCTAGATCTTGCATTCTCTGTGGATTCTCTATCACCTAGAACTGGATTGACACTCTCTGCTTGCCTTACTACAACGTTGCATGCATTAGAGTTTTGATAAGTTCTCTGCTGCATTAGACCGTAAAGAAAAACCATTATCAACCGGCCATGCTCGATCTGCTCCTCGATCACTGGTCCTTAGCATATTTCCGAGCTCCCACGAACTGCTACATCAGCCTCCACACGCCCACGAACCTCCATGACTCCAAAGCAGCCAGAAACAACATGAATGTGATGCAAAATGCAAGGAAAATGCATATGCTGATGCAAGAATGCTCTAGGACTCTAAGTGATGCAATCTAACCTAAAACATGATACAGATGCATGAAAAACTAACTAATGAGTATGCAAAATGTATGCAATATGCAATAACATCAACTCCCCCAAACTTACTTCTTGCTTGCCCTCAAGCAACAAAAAGCAAGTAAGGAAGAGAGGTTTTTAGAAAAATTAAAGGGGTTTTAAACTTTTTGCAAAGGTGCCTTTCAAATGGATCATCTCAATGTCCTATTTAACAGTTCTAAAATGCTATGCTTACACTCATACTCCAAAGAACTTAGCCATACTCATCACACAAAGAAATTCAAATCATGACTCTCCTATTCCTAACAATCAAAGAAACTCATCCTTTAACATTCATCAGCATTCGAACCATGAATCAAACTTATGCACTTTAAAGCAAAACACATTTGGCTAAGGGTTATGGTTATGAGCATAGAATGATCTCATTTGAAAAGGGTTTATAATTATAACCAGGGTTTCTCTCAAAAATGGTTTGAACTTATGCATAATGCTAAAGGTAAAGACAATTTATGCATATATGATTAGATTCTCATCTACCCATGTAAACTATCAAATGATCCTATACCCCTCTCATTTAAGAAATTTAATCCTCACTCACCACTTAAGAGTCTACCCTTTTTCTCACACTTAGCAATCCCCAAATCAAAATAAAGACATTTTTAAACTTTTTAGGCTAGTGAAAAGGTTTTGAAAAATATTTTTGCTCTTAGAAATTTCTTATTAGTAGCTCTCTTATTATTATTTTCTTTCTTTTCTTTTTTTTTATTTTATTTGGCACTTAGGCTCTTTTTATTTCTTTTTTCTTTTCTTTTCTTTTCTTTTTTTTTTTTTTTTTTTTACTTATCATGAGAGAGCTACTTTCTGAAATTAGAGCATACTTAGTTTTAAAAGCAAACCTTTCACTTAAAACCTCATTTCTTTCCTTAAAACACAAACTCTTTGAAACAAAAACAATTAGACAAGAAAGCAACCCCAATGATCCCCCAAACTTATCCTAAACCAACACCTAGCTTTAAAATGCAAAGCTAGCAATCAATATGAAAACCAAATCATGTCGCCTAAACCTAACACTTTATGCCAAGTTCAAACCAAAAGTAAGGCCTCACAAAGATGTCACACAAGAACATTTGGCTTCAAAGGAGGGTAAGGTTCAAGGAGGGAGTTCTACTTAGGCTCACAAAGAGTGGTAAAAAGGAAGAAGAGAGCCTAGATATTTTAAAACCATGTGTTCATTTTCAAATGCATAAGAATGATAATTAGAGTTTCAAATTAAGGTTTTTACTTAGTAGGATGAGTTTCAAATCATGAGAGTTCAATTCAAGCCACGAAAATCCTAACTAGTGATCCAAGCATGGTTAGAGCTTACTTTCAAAGCATAAACAAAGCATAAGAGAACTACCAACTAGGGCATTGAAATGATTCAAAAGTAAAAACACCTTTTTAAGAAATTCTAACCCCTTATGTGAAATGCAAACAACCTAGGTGATATGAGAAACTCTAGACTCAATCCTAACATGTTTTTTAAAAAGATGAATGCAACTACATGAATCTTTGAAAAAAATTTAAAAATTTTACCAATTTTTCATGACCTAAGACTCAAGGATGCAAAAAGGAAAATAAGATCAAAGAACACAAGATTAAATCACACAAGTACTCCCCTAAACTTGCTTGACACAGTCCCGGTGGCAAACTCATCCGAAGGAGCATCAAAAACACAATGCAAGAAACAAATATGAGTGGTTATATACAATGGAAGAAGGTTGTTTACCTCTGGTCTAGGCTCGGCTGGAACTTGAGGATGTTCCAGAGGAGCTAGAGATCGTTGCTTTGCCTTTGTCAGCTGGTTCTTGTAGAGAATGGCGCGCCGGCTGAATGTTGTCTCCTTGGGTCTCGCGGATGACAATCCCTCCGGTTGAGAGCCTTCTCTTCTCGGGTTGTTGCATCTCTTGGCTTGCAGCTGGCTTAGGCTGGCCTCCCTGAAGTGCTTTAACTTTCTTCCCAAGCTTCTTCAGCATCTTCCCTTGCCACTTGTTAATCTTCCTTTGCATCTCTACCACCGATGCTAGGAACTTCTCGGTTTTTGTCCTTGGTTCAAAGTCCAGCTTGGGAAGTGTGTAAGCCTCGGGTATCTCGTCTTCCGTGCCTGGAGACTCTGACCTTTGGCGTGGGGCAAAAGCAGGCGGTCCTCCTAAAGGGTCAAAGCATTCTTCCTCCGTGGGTAAGAACTCGATGTTCCCAACACCAAGCAGCTCGGTTTCATCTCTGTTGGGAAGGGCATACTCCCTTCTTGTCTTCGTCATCTATGAAGAGGTAGGCATAGAACCCTTCTGCTGGCGTGCGTCCCAAGCTATAAGTATTCCTCATGTATGCTTCATCCATGAAAGCTCTGTTTGGGACGTGAGCAAAGTCATGGATGGGCACACCGGCTTGCACGAACAAAGGAGTAAGGAAACCGCCAATGTAGGAGGAGGTTGCCTTGCACCGTAAGGCATAAGCCTTGTACTTCACCAGGGAAGCCGCGAGCACACAGCCGTAGTTCACCTCATCGCCGAGTTCATCTTCTATGGGTTCTTCATTCGCATCCAGATCAGACACCAAGTGCTTCACACCTTGGAAGAGGAAGCACAGCTCCGTCTTCGTGACAGTAGGAGCAACAGACCTTCCACTGAATGTATTGGCAATCAGCTTCAGAGTATACCTCAGCACCGGACTCCTAACTCGCTTGATCTTGGCGGTGTTGGCTTTGTAGTCTTCATTGCTGATCAGGTCCCAAAACTCGTCGGCTTTCTTGAAGGCTGGAAACTCGACCTTGTGTGCATCAGCGTTGAGACCGTAGGCTTGGCATAGCTCAGGGATGGAGAGTGTGTAAGCTTGACGGCCAACTTTGAAGTAGAGGCGGCCTTGGGAAGGGACAGGTGCACTAGGATTCTCATACCGGAACTCGAAGGTGGCAAGGAAATCTATCGTCACTTCAGGAATGGTTGGGCAGTCCATCCGTGACAAGCATCTCGAGCCAATGTTCTTGAGGAGTTGGTCAAAGTCCCCAAGGATCCCGAGCTTAGACAACAGCTCTCGACCAGCAAACTTTGTAGGTTCAAACTGGTGCCTCTCCAGCCGCTTCTTATCCCTCTTCTCATCCTTACTCCACCGGACCCTCTCTTGAGCCACCACTTCTTGTCCTTCTCCTTCTTGTGCTTGCTCTTCTCTGGTTCTCTTTGGTGCCATGGTTCCTGAAACAAATTTCTAAAGAAAATGATAAGCAAGCGGCGATTGGATGAGAATGAGAGAAGAGAAGAAGAGAATTTATAACAAGCTACCCTAGAATTTTGGGGAATAAATAAAAATCAAAGCTAAATAAAAGGAAATCAAATCTTTAGATTCTGAAAAATCTGGAATTATTCCAATTACTTAGCTAGTTTTAAAAATTCAAAACCAATCCTGTATTCTAAAACAAGATCTTGCAGATTTAAAGGAGATTTTCTTAAAATAAAATCATTGAATTTGAAAAGACCTTTGCAAGAGGTTTAGAATATCCTTGCTAGCCTTTGAAAACTTAAAACGCTCACTCTCTTTGTTTAAAAATCTCGAGCAAAACAGGAATGAGAGAGTGAGAGGATGATTGAAACATTTAAAGACTTAGCAAAACTAAAACAATGGGTGGTCAAAGTAGTTTCTGACAAAGTCTTGGTCAAAGCACATCTTTCATGGTCAAAGATGCTTGCCTTGATCAAGTTTTGAATTTAAAAATTGGAGGGAAAGGAGTAAAGGAGGGAAAGAAAATTTTTACCTCGGCATGAGATCGAGTCCATTTGGTCGATCTAGGACTCGATCTCATGCCCAAAATGGCTTAGATCGAGAGGGTTATTCGATTTGAGACTCGATTCATAGTGAATCGGGTCCTGGATCGATTGGCTCTCTCGATCATTGAGATGTTGGCTCCTCGGCTAAGTCCTTGTGATCGAGATATGTCCTCGATTTAGGGGTCGATTTAGCATAGATCGAGTGGTGGATCGAGTCGAGTGATCGATCAGTTTTTCACAGATTTTCCCGAGAGAAATTAGATCGGTCGATCCGATTAGGATCGATCGATCCTTTTTCGTCAAGGTCGATCTTGTCACTCGATCTCGTCTAGATCGACTGGCTCCTCTCGATTCACTGACTCGATCTAGCAAAGATCGAGCCAGGATCTGTCGATCTAGCACTCGATCTCTAGCCTTATTCTAACCCCTATTGCCTTTTTAAGACCTCAAAGTCAAGGTTTAGACTCCTTATACCTGTTCCTACACACTTGCAACATAAAAACATAAAACTGAAAGAGAAATGAAAGCAGGAGTATGTACAAGATAAACATGGGAATGCCTCCCAAGTGCGCTTTCTTTAACGTCTTTAGCTAGACCTTACTTGGTCTAAGCGGATGGTGGGTCTTGGAGAAGCACTGAGGTACTCTCCTTGTCAAAGCTGTCTGCCAAGTAGGGCTTGACTCTGTGTCCGTTGACGGTGAATGCACTGCCACTTTTTCCCATCAGAGTAACAGCTCCATACGGCAAGACCTCTTGAATCACGAACGGTCCGCTCCATCTTAATTTCAGCTTGCCCGGGAAGAGCTTGAGCCTCGAGTTGTACAGCAACACCAGTCCTCCTTCCTTAAGCTCCTTGGCGACCAGCTTCTTGTCATGAGCCTCCTTAGTCCGCTCCTTGTATATCCGGGAGCTCTCATAAGCTTTCAGCCTTAACTCGTCCAGTTCGTGTAGCTAAATAAGGCGCCTCTCCTGAGCTGTCTTGAGATCAAAGTTCAGCCTCTTCACAGCCCACAACGCACGGTGTTCCAGCTCAACCGGGAGGTGACAGCCCTTGCCATAGAGTAGAGTGAAAGGAGTTGTACCAATCGGCGTCTTGAAAGCGGTACAGTAGGCCCAAAGAGCATCGTCCAGCTTCACTAACCAATTCTTCCTTGTTGCTCTGACGGTCTTCTCTAAGATAGTCTTGATTTGCCTATTGGAGACCTCCACTTGACCGCTTGTTTGAGGATGATACCGTGTAGCCACCTTGTGCTTAACCCCATACTTTCTCAAGAGGCTCTCAAAGATCTTGTTTATAAAGTGGCTTCCTCCATCACTTATAACAACCTTGGGTACCCCAAACCTTGGGAAGATGATACTCTTGAACAACTTGATCACAACCTTAGAGTCATTTGTAGGGGAAGCAACAGCCTCAACCCATTTGGAGACATAATACACATCTACTAAGATGTACTTGTTGCCGTATGAAGAGGGAAAAGGCCCCATGAAGTCAATCCCCCACGCATCGAACACGTCAACCTCGAAGATAGGAACTTGAGGCATTTCGTTCCTCTTGGTTATATTCCCTGCTTGCTGACATGCCTCACAGCTCTTCACAAACTTGTGTGCATCTTTAAAAATAGAGGGCCACCAGAAACCGGCTTGCAACACCTTCATGGCAGTCTTGAATGAGGCGAAGTGTCCTTTTGTAGGAAGAGCCATGGCAATGATAGAGAATGTCCCTGGCTTCTTCCTTTGTAACACATCTCCGGTACAAGCTGTCTACTCCTCTTTTGTATAGGTAAGGCTCGTCCCAAAAGTAGTCACTAGCCTCCCTCATAAACCGCTTCTTGTGATAGCTGTTGAGATGTGTTGGCTCCTCACCACACGCTAGATAGTTCACCACATCAGCATACCACGGTAAATCCTCCTCCTTAAAACTCAACACTTCCTCAAACCTTCCTTCTAGCTTCCCACAAACAGCAGTAGTAATCGCCATAAGCTGCTCTTCTGGAAGAGAGTCATCTAAAGGGAGAGACTCGTTGATCCTTAGCCTTGAGAGGTGGTCAGCGACTCCATTTTCTATCCCTTTTCTTGTCTTTAATCTCCATGTCAAACTCCTGGAGTAACAGAATCCATCTTAAGAGCCGAGGCTTAGTGTCTTTCTTCGAGTAGATGTATCGTAGGGCAGCATGATCAGTGTATACAATAGCCTTGGAACCAACGAGATATGATCTCAACTTCTCAAAGGCGAAGACTACTGCAAGCAGCTCCTTCTCCGTAGTGGTGTATCGTGATTGCGTGTCATCCAAGGTCCTTGAAGCATAATAGATCACATGTAGCTTCTTGTCTTTCTTTTTACCAAGGACGGCTCCTACGGCGTAGTCACTAGCATCACACATGATCTCAAAGGGAAGAGACCAGTCTGGTGCTTGGACTATAGGGGCTGACGTAAGGGCTTCCTTGATGGTCACGAAAGCCTTCAAACATTCTTCATCGAATACAAACTCAGCTTCCTTGCACAACAGCCGTGTAAGAGGGCGTGCAATCTTGGAGAAATCCTTGATGAAACGCCTGTAGAACCCTGCGTGCCCCAAGAAGCTTCTGATCCCTTTAACATTAACCGGCGGCTCTAGACCCATCATGACCTCCACCTTAGCTTGATCAACCTCAATACCCTTCTCTGAAATCTTATGACCGAGCACTATCCCTTCCTTGACCATGAAGTGGCATTTCTCCCAGTTCAGCACCAGGTTTGTCTCTTCACAACGTTTAAGTACCCTGCAAAGATTCAGCAAACAAGCAGGAAAGGACGCACCATACACAGAGAAATCATCCATGAATACTTCTACCATCTCCTCTATAAGATCAGAAAAAATAGACATCATACACCGCTGAAAGGTAGCCGGTGCATTACATAATCCAAACGGCATCCTTCGATATGCAAAGGTACCGTAAGGACATGTGAAAGTCGTCTTCTCCTGATCGTTTGGGTGGATAGGAATTTGAAAGAAACCACTATACCCATCGAGAAAACAGTAGTAAGGGTGATTTGCAAGCCTCTCAAGCATTTGATCAATAAAAGGCAAGGGGAAATGGTCTTTTCTAGTCGCAAGGTTAAGCTTTCTATAGTCAATACACATTCTATGACCAGTAATGGTCCTAGTAGGGATAAGTTCATCCTTTTCATTCCTTATGACCGTGATCCCTCCCTTCTTAGGCACCACGTGTACAGGGGAAACCCACGTGCTGTCACTTATGGGATAGATCACGTCAGCCTCTAAAAGCTTTAGGATTTCCTTCTTAATTACCTCTTTCAAGTTAGGATTCAAATGCCTTTGATGTTCTACAGAAGTGGCGTTCTCATTATCCAAGTGAATCCTATGAGTGCATAGCATTGGAGAAAGGCCCTTGATGTCACTTAAAGAGTACCCAATGGCCTTCCTATACTTTCTCAGCTCAGTTAGGAGCGAGTGCAACTCATCATCACTAAGGTTTTCATTTACTATCACGGGATAGGTGTCATTAGGCCCTAAGAAAGCATACCTTAGCCCTTTTGGGAGCTCCTTTATGTCCACTTTTGGGGCTAACACCTCACTCCAGTCATCCTCGTGGCTGTTGTTGTTGCTTTCCTCCTTTGAACTCTCCCTTGAACTCGAGGCATGGCCCTTCAGACTGCTTTCCTCCATCGCTATCCCTTCTGAGATCGAGTCCTCCGGTCGATTCTCCTCTCGATGTCGTCTAGATCGAGCCATTTCACTCGATTCACTTACTCGATTTGATATGGATCGAGTAAGGGATCGATGCACTGAGTCGATCTCTTGATTGGACTCCAAAATGATCAGGAGGTCTCTCTCGATCGTCGACTCGATTGATTTTCCTGATCGAGCATCCTTCTCGATCTGTCTGTCGATTGTTGCGCCGGATCGAGTTGTGCTCTCGATCGACTTGTCCATCTTTCCTCTGGATCGAGTGATAGCGTCGATCTCGGGGTCGATCTCTAGGCAGCAACCTTCTTCATTCTTGATAATCCTCCTCGAATCCAGCAGGTTTATGTACTCTTGGGTTCTCTGGTCCACATAGCCGAACTCCCCTGGCTCCTTAGTGAGTGCTAGCTTCAAATGGTCTTCTAGAGCTAGCTCTTCCAGCAACTCATCCGCCAATGCATCCATCGTTTCAATATAGAAAGCTTGTCCTTCAATGGTTGGCTTCTTTAGAACCTTGTTGATTTCAAAGTCTAGCCTGATCTCCTTCCCCAAATGCAAGGCAATCTTCCATTCTTCACATCTATTATAGCCCCGACGGTTGCAAGGAACGGTCTCCCTAAGATGAGTGGGTCTTTAGGTTCCTCGTCCATCTCCAACACTATAAAGTCTGTAGGTATGTTTACGCCACTGATTCGTACCGGTAAGTCTTCAAGAAGCCCCACTGGTAACCTCACGCTTCTATCAGCCAGCACCAATGAGATCCGACAGTCTTTAAACCGAGTGAAACCAAGCTTCTTAGCCACGGAGTGAGGCATCAAGTTTATGCTAGCCCCGAGATCACACAAGCAACTTTTGAACTCTATAGGACCCAGAGCACAGGGTATAGTGAAGCTTCCAGGATCTCCCAGCTTCTTAGGCACTATCTCCTTATGAATAACCGCACTACACTCTTCACTTAGTACAAGTACCTCTTTGCTTTCTTTGTTCTTCTTCACAAGGGTGTCCTTGAAAAACTTGGCGCACTTGGGCATCATAGCGAGACAGTCTACAAGAGGCAGCTTGATTTCCACGTCTTTTAGGTGCTTCTCAAACAAGATCCGGTGCTTCTCTATAAGCTGCTTTTTGAAACGACCGGGAAATGGCAACTTCAGTACGTAAGGTGGGGGCACGTAGTCATTCTTCTTGGTGGAGTTGATGTTATTCTCCTTGGTGGTTAGCTCAGCTTTCTTCTCAGCTACCGCCTTATCTCCTCTCCTCGGCCCTTGGATCCAAACGTTGTCAAAGTTTATCTCATCACCATCAGCCAAAGGTTTACCCTCCCCCTCTTGAATTACAACGTCCTCGTTGTTCTTGGTAAAGACCGGAGGTTCGAGTTCTTTGCCACTTCTCAGCGTTATAGCATTGGCATATTCCTTGGGATTTTGCTTACACTTTCCCGGAAGACTGTTCTGACCACTCGTACTTGCTTTGCCTTTCTCCAACTGCTTGATCTTGTTGTTTAGGTTGGTGATCTGAGTGGAGAAGTCGGTTAGAGATGAATCTAGCCGAGTGTTCATTTCAGCGAACTTCTGGTTGGTTGAAGCTTGCCCTTGTATTATCTGTTGGAACATTGCTTGAATCGGATCAACTTGTTGTTGCATCGGTTGTTGTTGCTGAGGTGCAAAGCCCGGAGGGTAGTTAGGAGTATAACCCTTGTTGTGTTGTTGTTGACCTTGGAAGTTGCTTGGCCCTTGACCTTGGAAACCACTACTCTGTTGAAAACCTTTGTTGTAAGGGATGAAAGGTTTAGCTTGTTGAGCTGGGTACACTTGATCTTTAGGGTTGGCTACATTGGTGCTTCGGTAAGAGAGGTTGTTGTTCTGATAGCCTTGGTTGTAGCCTTGAGACCTGTAGTTGTTCTGTCCGGCTACCCAATTTGCTTCTTCTTGGCTTAGCTCTAACTCCTCTTGGTTCTCATCAGCTTCACCCACAAAGTGCACATGCTTCTGATTAGCTAAGACCAACTTGTCAATCTTTTCATGCAACGATTTGAGCTCCTTCTTGTGAGACTCTAACTCGGATCCTCTCGGTGCTCGGTCATAATCTTCAGCATAGTTTCCATCACTCAACGCCAGGTTCTCTATCAGCTCCATACCCTCTTCTACCTCTTGACCGAGGAAGTTCCCTTTGCTAGCTGTGTCAAGCAACAACCTGATCTTTGGTGAAGCTCCATGGTATATGGTACTGAGTAGTGTCTCCTCGCTGAACCCGTGATGAGGACATTGGATTGTGTAATCTTTGAAACGCTCCATTGCCTCGTTGAATGTCTCATTGTTCCTTTGAGTGAAACCACTGATTTAGCTTCTCAACCGAGCTGTCCTGGTGCTTGAGAAGAACTTTGAGAGAAATGCCTTCTTACACTCAGCCCATGATGTGATGGTGCCTTGTGGGAGGGTCTTCTCCCAATGTCTAGCTTTGTCTCCGAGTGAAAAGGGAAAGAGGCCAGCTTGAAAGCATCTTCGGATATGCCATTGATCTTGATCATCCCACATACTTGCTCGAAGTTGTCTAGGTGCTCCAAGGGGTCTTCCATTGCTAAGCCGTGGAACTTGTTGTTTTGCACCATGGAGATGAAACCAGGCTTGATCTCGAAGTTATTGTTTTGTACCGGAGGAGGAGTGATCCCAAACCTATTGTGGTGGGTATTGGGAGCATCTCCGGCTCCTATGATCCTCGGTGGTCTAGCCGCGTGTTGGGGGTTTCCATTGCCCCGTCCTGTTGGAGGAGGTCCTTCTGAATGCTCGTGTTCAGCCATAGCTTCAAAGTCAACCAAACCGTGCTGAACAATCTCCTCAAAGGCTCTTGTTTGCTCTCTGACTCTCCTTTGCTGTGAGTGACCAAGTTGATGAATGTTGTCTAAAGGTTGTAGTAGGTTGTTGTCTCCCTTTGAACGAACATTCATGTACCTGAAAACACACGTTTGAGAGTAGATGTATTAATAACTTGAAAAAGGTAAAGACTTAGTCTTTGCTAAGACCCAAATCTCTATGTTCTCTAAACACTCCTAGAATGGCAACAGCGCCATTTGATAAACTATCTTTCTCAAGCAGGTTTTATGCAGCAGAGAGGTTATCAAAACTCTAATGCATGCAATGTTGTAGTAAGGCAAGCAGGAGAGTGTCAATCCACTTCTAGGAGATAGAGAATGCACAGAGAATGCAAGGACTAAAGCAAATCTAAGCAAAATGAGACAGTTTATGATAAAATAGCTAAGAACTAGATGCAGCAACCTAAACAGAGTGAAACCTATTTTAAAAAAACTAGAAAAGAAGCAACTACCACGAGAAACAAACAGATTAATTAAAGGAAAGAGCTTCGAATTGTTAAAAATCGACTAGTGGATCGACCACAAGATCGACCACTAGATCGAGCAGTAACGATCGATCTCGTCTAAAACCATAAGAACAACAAATCTAATGACCAGGATGTTATCAGGTAACAAGCGAAAGATGAAAATAGACTTAGAGATTCTAAAAGAAAGGGGCCTAGGGTTGAGATTCATGTAAAGGGTTTCAAAGGATCGATCTTGGATTTGAAACTTTAGATCGACTCACTTGGTGAGGATCTCTAAGCCTTGAAAACAAAACAAGATCTATCCGTGGCTTTCGGTATAGATCACTCTTTCATCCTCTCCTCCAAACCCATGGCTTTTGGTGGAAAGAGAGGTCGAAAGGCAAGGAAAAGAGATTTCAAGTAGATGGCTTAACTAGTCCCCCAAACTTCCATGGCTTTTGGGAAGGGGTAACTAATCTCTAAGGTGTGATCTTCCGAGGCTCCTAGATCCTGTCAAGGTAAGGAACCTCTCGGATCATGAAGCTCTTGGCGTGAGAGTCTTCAAGCATTAGGCTTTCAACACCTTAGAAGAGATAGCCTTAAAAACGTTTAGAAAACAAACCAAGATCGAACCCTTTCTAACCTTTAATCCTCTCAACCCCGAACCCAAAGTAAACTACTCGCTACACATAGAGTAAATCAAGCAAAGCAGAAGAAACGAGACGATAAACATGAAAGGAAAACTGGATTAAAAGATAAAGATTCGAATACAAAAGCTTCAAAAGAAAACTGGTTCAACAATGGTGTTCTATGCTAAAACGAGAGAGAAAACATGAAAAAAAGGGATAAGGATCTAAAAGTTGTTGAAAAAGCCTCTCGCCGCCTTGCCTAAAATGCCCAAACAATCCAATGGTCCCCCCCTTCGCTAACAGCCAAAAACGGTTGAAAGGACAGAAATCGACCACTGGATCGAGTGGGTTTCTCGATCACATCCGGGCATCGTGTCTTCGGCTCGATCTTCCTCGGCGAATCGAGTGTTGCATCTGATCTCGGTATCGATCTTCGGGTGGATCGAGTGGTGTACTCGATATGGCTCTCGCTCTGCATGGCGTCATTTACGTCCGTACCGATTGATCGATTGCTTCACTCGATCTCCGTCTCGATCATTCTTCTTGGATCGCCTAGTTGGCTCGATCTTCTGGTCGATCAACTCCTGGATCGACCGGCCATGCTCGATCTGCTCCTTGATCACTGGTCCTTAGCATATTTCCGAGCTCCCACGAACTGCTACATCAGCCTCCACACGCCCACGAACCTCCATGACTCCAAAGCAGCCAGAAACAACCTGAATGTGATGCAAAATGCAAGGAAAATGCATATGCTGATGCAAGAATGCTCTAGGACTCTAAGTGATGCAATCTAACCTAAAACATGATACAAATGCATGAAAAACTAACTAATGAGTATGCAAAATGTATGCAATATGCAATAACATCACTAAGTTAAAGGATCGAGTGACTCGGTCGATCTACACCTCATTTGCTTTTCAAGCTGAACGCATTGGCGGATTGTCCTCTCGTGATCGACCGTTCAACTCGATTTACTTACTCGATCTCATCTTGATCGACTGACTCCTCTCGATTCACTAGCTCGATCTAGTAAATATCGAGCCAGGATGAGTCGATCTAGCACTCAATCTCTAGCCTATATTCGCCCCTTCTCTGTCCTTTCGGATCTTAGATCATGGCCTGCAATCCCTTATACCTTTTCCTACATACTCAGAAGATAAAAACATAAAACTGACAGAGAAATAAAGCAAAAACATATACAGGATAGATATGGGAATGCCTCCCAAGTGCGCTTTCTTTAACGTCTTTAGCTAGACTTTACTTGGTTTAGGCGGATGGTGGGTCTTGGAGAAGCATTGAAGTGCTCTCCTTGTTGAATGCACTGATCATGTATGGCTTCACTCTATGTCCGTTGACTGTGAATGCATTCCCACTATTGCCTACTAACGTGACAGCTCCATAAGGCAACACCTCTTTCATCTTAAAAGGTCTGCACCATCTTGACTTCAGCTTTCCTAGAAAGAGCTTCAGCCTAGAGTTGTAGAGCAATATGAAGCTACCTTCCTTAAGCTCTTTGCAAACCAACTTCTTATCGTGAACAGCCTTAGTCCGCTCCTTGTAGATCCTAGCACTGTCGTATGCATCCAGCCGTAGCTCATCAAGCTCGTGTAGCTGAATCAAACGCTTCTCTTGAGCTGACTTAAGGTTGTAGTTGAGCTGCTTCACTGCCCTTATTGCCCTATGCTCCAACTCAACAGGAAGATGACAAGCCTTGTCGAATAGAATAGTGAAGGGTGTAGTACCAATGTGCGTCTTAAAAGCGGTCCGGTAAGCCCACAAAGCATCATGTAGCTTGGCTGCCCAATCCTTCCGAGTAGTACCCACTGTCCTCTCAAGTATCGCCTTGATCTGTCGGTTGGAGACCTCCACTTACCCACTCGTTTGAGGATGATACGGTGTAGCCACCTTGTGCTTCACGCCATACTTCCTTAGAAGGCTTTCAAACACCTTGTTGATGAAATGGCTACCACTGTCACTGATTACAACCTTGGGGACTCCAAACCGTGGGAATATGATGGTCTTGAAGAGTTTTCTCACCACATTTGTATCGTTTGTTGGGGAAGCTATAGCCTCAACCCACTTAGACACATAGTCTGCAGCCACCAAAATGAACTTGTTGCCGTAAGAAGAAGGAAACGGTCCCCTAAAGTCTATTCCCCATGCGTCAAAGACGTCAACCTCAAAGATAGTAAACTAAGGCATCTCGTTTCTCTTGGTGATGTTCCCTGCTCGTTGACAAGCTTCACAACTCTTCACAAACTCATGGGCATCCTTGAAGATAGATGGCCACCAGAAACCGGCTTATAAGACTTTTGTAGCGGTTTTGAATGAAGCGAAGTGACCGCCGTATGAATAGCCATGGCAGTGAAATAGAATGTCTTTAGCTTCCTCCTTTGTTACACACCTCCGGTATAAACTGTCCACGCCTCTCTTGTACAAGTAAGGATCGTTCCAAAAGTAGTGGCCTACGTCTCTCATAACTTCTTCTTGTGATAGTTGTCAAGATGAGTTGGCTCCTCTCCACACGCCAAGTAGTTCACTATATCAGCATACCATGGCAAGTCCTCTTCCTTGAAAGTCAGAACCTCTTCAAACTGCCCCTCTAGCCTTCCACATACGGCTGTAGTGATCATCATAAGTTGTTCTTCCGGGAGCGAATCATCCAAAGGAATAGACTCGCTCACTCTTATCCTAGAGAGGTGATCTGCCACGCCGTTCTCTATCTTTTTCTTGTCTTTAATCTCCCTGTCAAACTCCTGAAGAAGAAGTATCCATCTCAAGAGCCTCGGCTTAGTGTCCTTCTTGGAATAGATGTATCTAAGCGCCGCGTGATCCGTGTAGACGATGGCTTTGGAACCTACGAGGTATGACCTGAACTTCTCAAAGGCGAATACAACTGCCAACAACTCCTTCTCAGTCGTAGTGTATCTGGCTTGCGTGTCATCCAAGGTACGTGAAGCATAGTAAATCATATGCAGCCGCTTGTCTTCCTCTGACCAAGAACAGCTTCTACGGCGTAGTCACTCGCGTCACACATTATCTCAAACGGTAGAGTCCAGTCCGGTGCTTGCACTATAGGCGCGGATATTAGAGCTTCCTTGATGGTCACGAAAGCGTGAAGGCAATCCTCATCAAATACAAAGTAAGCTTCCTTACACAACAGACGTGTGAGAGGGCGTGCAATCTTGGAAAAATCTTTGATGAAGCGCCTGTAGAGCCAGCATGGCGTAGGAAACTCCTCACCCCTTTGATATTAACCGGCGGCTCAAGACTCATCATGACCTGAACCTTGGCTTTATCAACCTCTATGCCTTTCTCTGATATCTTGTGGCCAAGCACGATCCCTTCCTTTACCATGAAGTGACACTTCTCCCAGTTAAGCACAAGATTCGTCTCATCACAACGCTTTAGTACCTTGCAAAGATTCAACAAACACGCAGAAAAAGATGCACCATATACAGAGAAGTCATCCATAAACACTTCTACCATCTCTTCTATTAGATCAGAGAAGATCGACATCATACACCGCTATAATATAGCCGGTGCGTTACACAACCTGAATGGCATCCCTCGATACGCAAAGGTGTCATAAGGGCATGTAAAGGTCATCTTCTCTTGATCATTTGGATGGTTGGTATTTGAAAGAATCCACTATATCCAGCAAGAAAGCAATAGTAAGGATGATTAGCAAGCCTCTCAAGCATTTGATCAATAAAAGGTAAGGGAAAATGATCCTTTCTAGTAGCAAGATTAAGCTTGATATAGTCAATACACATACGGTGTCCTGTAATAGTCCTAGTAGGTATAAGCTCATCTTTATCATTCTTAATGACCGTGATCCCACCCTTTTTAGGCACCACGTGTACGGGAGAAACCCACGTGCTGTCACTTATGGGATAGATCACGTCTGCCTCTAACAGCTTAAGAATTTCTTTCTTAACAACCTCTTTTGAATTCGAATTCAAACGCCTTTGGTGTTCTATAGAAGAGGTGTTCTCATTATCCAAGTGAATCCTATGAGTGCAAAGCATTGGTGAAAGGCCCTTGATGTCACTTAGAGAGTACCCAATGGCCTTCCTTTACTTTCTCAGCTCATTTAGGAGCGAGTGCAACTCATCATCACTTAAGTTCTCATTCACAATCACGGGATAGGTTTCATTACGCCCTATGAAAGCATACCTTAGCCCTTTGGGGAGCTCCTTAAGGTCCACCTTTGGGGCTAGCAGCTCGCTCCAGTCCTCCTTGTGGCTCTTGTTGACGTTCCCATCCTCAGTAGCCTCCTTAGAACCTGAGACATGACCCAAAAGACTGCTTTCTTGAACCGTTGTATCTTCCGAGATCGAGTCTTCCAGTCGATCTTGCACTCGTTCTGGTCCGGATCGAGCAATTTCACTCGATTCCCCTACTCGATTTAATTGGGATCGAGCAAGAGATCGAGTCGAGTCCCCGTCTCGATCTCTGAACTGATCGATTGACTTCCCTCGATCTTTCCATCGATTATTTTTCTGGATCGACAGCTCTCAACTCGATCACTATCTCAATTTAGACGGGATCGAGTAGTGGATCGGTTATCTGAGTCGTTCTCCTCTCTGGATCGACCAGTATCCTCGATCTTCTTGTCGATTGCTGACTTGGATCGAGTGATCTTCTTGATTGCCTGATCGATCTCTAGGCATCCGCCTCCATCTTCTAGCACAACTTTCCTGGAATTAAGAAGATTAACGTACTCCTGAGCCCTCTGATCCACGAAACCGTACTCTCCTGGCTCCTTAGTCAGTGCCAGCTTCAAGTGATCCTCTTGTGCAAGCTCCTCTAGCAGTTCATCCGCCAAAGCATCCAACGTCTCTATGTAGAAAGCTTGCCCTTCTATGGTGGGCTTCTTCAGGACCTCGTTGATATCAAAATCCAGCCTTATATCCTTACCCAAGTGCATAGCTATCTTCCCATTCTTGATGTCGATGATTGATCTGGCGATTGCAAGGAATGGCCTTCCAAGAATGAGCGGATCCTTAGGCTCTTCATCCATTTCAAGCACAACGAACCCTCACCGGTAAGTCCTCAAGCAAGCCCACGGGTAGCCTTAGGCTTCTGTCAGCTAGCACCAAGGAGATTCTACAATCTTTGAATCTCGTGAATCCCAACTTCTTTGCTATAGAATTAGGCTTCAGATTTATACTAGCTCCCAAGTCGCAAAGGCAATTCCTGAACTCCAATGGACCTAAAGCGCAAGGTATAGTGAAGCTTCCAGGACCTCCCAACTTCTTGGGAACTATCTCCTTGTGTATTACGGCGCTACATTCCTCATTAAGAACCAGCACTTCCTTGCTTTCCTTATTATTCTTTGCAAGTGTGTCTTTGAAACATTTTGCACATATAGGCATCATGGCAAGGCAATCCACGAGAGGTAGCTTGATCTCTACATCCCTTATATGCTTCTCAAACAAGAGCCTATGCTTCTCTATAAGTTGTATCTTGAAACGACCAGGAAAAGGAAGCTTAGGAACATAAGGCAGAGGTATGTACTTATCCTTCTCCTCGGTTGCTTTCTCCACTTGCTTCTTTACAGCTGCTTCTTTTCCCTTTGTTGGCCGCTCTATCCAAACGTTGTGGAAGTTGATCTCATCATCTGCCGACGGCTTATCCTCCCCCTCTTGAATCACAATGTCCTTAGGTGCAACCCTCGGTGGAAGCTCTTTCCCACTTCTTAGTGTTATAGCGTTGGCGTATTCCTTGGGATTTTGCTCACAATTTCCCGGTAGACTACTTTGACCACTTGTAGTTGCTTTACCCTTCTCTAACTGCATAATGTTGGTTTTTAGAGTTGTGATCTGAGTAGAGACATCAGTGAGAGAGGAGTCTAAGCGGTTGTTCATCTCGGCAAACTTCTGATTTGTTGAAGCTTGCCCTTGAAGCAATTGCTGAAACATGGCTTGTACAGGATCAACTTGCTGCGGTTGCATTTGTTGTTGAGGAACAAAGCCTGAAGGATACATAGGGGTATAAGGTTTGTTTCCTTGCTGCTGTTACTGTCCCTGAAAGTTACCTTGGCGCTGACCTTGAAAACCACCACTCGGCTGAAAACCTTTGTTGTAGGGCACAAACGGCTTTGCATGCTGAGCAGGGTACACTTGATCTTTAGGGTTCTCCACATTGGTGCTTCTGTAGGAGAGATTGTTGTTCTGCTGATAGCCTTGTGAATACCCTTGAGGTTTGTAGGTGCTCTGACCCGCCACCCAATTGGCTTCTTCTTGACTCAACTCAAGCTCCTCTAAGGTCTCATCCGCTTCACCAACGAAGTGAACATGCTTCTGTTTAGCAAGCACCAGCTTGTCAATCTTTTCATGCAAGGACTTAAGCTCTTTCTTGTGAGATTCTAGCTCAAAACCCCTCGGTGCACAGTCGTAGTCTTCAGCATAGTTGCCGTCACTCAATGCCAAGTTCTCTATTAGCTCCATACCATCTTCCACTTCTTGACCAAGGAAATTTCCCTTACTAGTTGTGTCAAGTAGCAAGCGGATCTTTGGTGAAGCTCCGCGGTATATTGTGCTTAGGAGAGTCTCTTCATTGAAGCCGTGGTGAGGACACTGAATGGTGTAGTCCTTGAACCACTCCATGGCTTCATTTAACGTCTCATTGTTCCTTTGAGTGAAGCTGCTGATCTCACATCTCAGCCTTGCTGTTCTGGTGCCAGAGAAGAACTTTGAGAGGAACGCCTTCTTACACTCAGCCCAAGAGGTAATGGTGCCTTGTGGAAGGGTCTTCTCCCAATGTCTAGCCTTGTCTCCAAGAGAAAATGGAAAGAGACGCACCTTGAAAGCATCTTCGGATATGCCATTAATCTTGATCATCCAACACACTTGCTCAAAGTTGTCAAGATGCTCCAAGGGGTCTTCCATTGCTAACCCATGGAACTTGTTGTTTTGCACCATTGAGATGAATCCTGGCTTAATCTCAAAGTTGTTGTTCTGTACGGGAGGAGGAGTGATCCCAAACCTATTATGATGATTGTTGGGAGCATCTCCCGCTCCAATGATCCGTGGGGGTCTAGCCGCGTGGTGGGGGTTTCCATTACCCTTTCCCACTGCCCCGTGAGCTGGAGGAGGTCCCTCTGGATGTTCGTGCTCAGCCATTGCTTCAAAATCCACTGAACCTTGCTGAACAATCTCCTCAAAGGCTCGAGCTTGCTCTCTAACTCTTCTTGATCTTGCGTGTCCAAGCTGATGAATATTGTCCAAGGGCGTGAGTAAGTTGTTGTCACCCCTGGAGCGTAGATTCATGTACCTGAAAGACACAAGTTTGAGAGTAGAGAAATCAGTAACTAACTTAAAGTAAAGGCTTAGTCTTTACCAAACCCCAAATCTTAATGCTTTCTATCCCCTAAGATGGCAACTGCGCCATTTGATAAGATGTTTTCTTGGTGCAATGATTTGTCAAGATGCAACAGAGAGGTTATCAAAACTCTAATGCACACAGAGATGTAGTATAGTGAGCAAGAGAGGAATCAATCCACACCTAGGGGTAGCAAGATCACTAAGAATGCAAAGGAATGGGCAAATCTAAGCAGAATATGAAAATGATTGGTAAAATCCCTAAAAACTAAATGCAAGTGTCAAGTGCAAAGCAAAACAATTTTAAAATCCCTGGAAGAGGGTTAACTACCACGAGGAACAAGCGGAATAATTAAAATGCAAATCTACGAATTATTAAAAATTGACTAGTGGATCGACCACTACATCGAGCAACAACGATCTATCTCGTCTAAACAACCTAGAATGATGAAACGATGCAAGACCGCGATTGAAAAGAACACAACTTTATGATGATGGAATGATATTAAACGATTTAAGATACTAAGAAAGAGGGTCTAGGGTTTAGGGTCATGTTCGTGGGTCTTAAAGGTCAAAGCTTAGTTTGAAAACATTAGATCTACTCTCTTTGAAAGATTCTCTATGCCTTGAAAACAAAACAAGATCCATCCATGGCTTGTGGTATGGATCACTCCTTCATTCTCTTCTCCAAACCTATGGCTTGTGGTGGAAAAAGAGATTGAAGGGCATAAAACTTAGATTTCAAGCAAACGGCCTAACTAATCCCCTAAAATACCATGGCGTGTGGGAAAGGAAGGATTAGCCTCTAGGATTCGATTTTCCGGGACATTTGGATCCTGTCATTGTAAGAAATCCCTCAGATCATAGAGATCTTGGCGTGAGAGTCTCTAAGCCTTAAGCACTCGAAATCCTAGAAGAGAAGGCGATGAAGAACGAGAAAATACAAAGCTTTAACCTTTTTCAACCTTTTCGAATCGCCCCAACCCCAAAACCCAATAAGACTACTCGCGATTCATAAAGAAAACCGATGAAAGCATAAAAGACGATCTATTAAGCATGATTAACAAAGATTAAAGCAAGATGTTCAATATTCAAAAGTTAAAATGCAAGAAAAGCTTCAAAAGTCAACAATGGCGGAAAATCGCCTACAAACGAGAGAGAGAAAAAAGGTAGAAGACAGAATGGGGATAATGAAAGGGATCGTTGCCTTTTGCCTAAAATGGCCAAACCGTAAATGGTCCCCCCTTCGCTACGGTCCAAAGCCAGCTGTACGGATAAGGGTTATCTGGGACTCGATCTTGTCTTGGATCGGATGGCTCTTAGTCGATCTCTGAGTCGATCGTGTGCTGATCGGGTTGGGAGCTCGATCCAGTCTTCGATCTGCATGGCGTCATTTACATCCGTACTTCAGATCGATCTCCACACTCGATCTTCGTCTCGATCCATCTGCTTGCATCGACTTGATTACTCGATCTTCTGGTCGATCTCGTCTCGATTGACCTGCCATGCTCAATCTGCTACTCGATCTCGGGTCCTTAGCATACAATCCTGATTTCTCCAAGTGTCCACGAACTTCCTCACGAGCCTTAGCATGTCCACGAATCTTCCATATCTCCAAAGTAGCCGAAAACAACCTGAATGTGATGCATAATGCAAGAAACATGCAAATGCTGGCGCAAAAGCGCTCTAGGACCTAAAGTGATGCAAACTAGCCTAAAGTGCAAGGTAAATGCATGAGAAACTATCTTATATGTATGCAAAACACATGAAATATGCAGCAATATCACTGTGCATACTGTCCAGCTTAGCCTTGACTTCAGCAATCTGATTCCCATCATTCAAACCAGCTTGTTTCATCCTCTGAAAATCTGCATTCTTGGTGATGTTGCTGCACGCCAAGTTTTCTGTCAGAGTTATGCAGCTTCTGGAAGGTTGGTGTTGAAGTTCCCAGTGCTAGCAGCATCCAGCGGCATCTGATACCTCCAATCAATGCCTCTGAAGAAAATCCCTAGCAGCTGCACTTGACTGAAACCATGATGAGAACAGTCCCTTTGATAAGACTTGAATCTCAGCCAATAACCTTTAAAAACTTCAGTAGGACATTGGGAGAATGATGCAATTTTCATCCTCAGGTCCTCTGATCTAGCATAATCATAGAAATTATTCAGAAAGGCATTCTTGGTGCTCTCCCAAGTAGTCAGTGAACCAGGCTCCAGTTGTTTCAGCCAATAAGCAGCATCTCCTCCATGTGAGTAAGGGAACAGCTTGCAAAATAGAAAGTCATAGTTAACTCCATTAGCTTTGACACTTGAAGCTAAATCTTCAAACCTGTCAATATGATCCATAGGATGCTCATCAGGTAAGCCACATGATAAACACTTTTTGGGCAAGGGTTAAATTGCAGTGAGGTTATCAAACTCAAATGCAAGACATGTTGTAGTACAGCAAGCAAGAGAGAGTCAATCCATGCCTAGGATGATAGAGAATGCACAGAGAATACAAGGACTAATGCAAATCTAAGCGAAATGAGATAATTTATGAGAAAATCTCTAAAAACTAGATGCAGCAACTTAAATGGAATGAAACCTGTTTTAAAAATACTAGAAAAGAAGAAACTACCACGAGAAACAAACAGAATAATTAAAGGAGAAAGCTTCGAATTATTAAAATTCGACTAGTGGATCGACCATGAGATCGACCACTAGATCGAGCAGTAACAATCGATCTCGTCCAAAAATGCAAGAACAGTAAAACTAAGGACCAGGATGCTATCTGAGATCAATCGAAAGACGAGATAAGATGTAAAGATGCTAAGAGAAAGGGCCTAGGGTTGAGATTCATGGTCAGGGGTTTCAAAGGTTTGACCTTGGGTTTAAAACTTTAAATCGACTCACTTGGTGAGGATCTCTAAGCCTTGAAAACTAAGCAAGATCTATCTGTGGCTTTCGGTATAGATCACTCCTTCATCCTCTCCTCCAAACCCATGGCTTTTGGTGGAAAGAGAGGTCGAAGGGCAAGGAAAACAGATTTCAAATGAATGGCTTAACTAATCCCCCAAACTTCCATGGCTTTTGGGAAGGGGTAACTAGTCTCTAAGGTGTGATCTTCCGAGGCTCCTGAATCCTGTCAAGGTAAGGAACCTCTCGGATTATGAAGCTCTTGGCGTGAGAGTCTTCAAGCATTGAGATCTCAACATCTTAGAAGAGATAGCCATTGAAAACGTTTAGAAAAACCCCAAGATCGAAACCCTTTAGACCCCTTAATCCTCTCAACCCCAAACCCAAATAAACTACTCGCTACACATAGAGTAAATCAAGCAAAGCATGTAAAGCGAGACGATGAACATGAAAAGAAAACTAGATTGATACGGAAATGATTCGATTACAAAGCTTAAGAAAAACGCGAGTTCAACAATGGTGTTCTTCACCAAAACGAGAGAGAAAACATAAGGAAAAAGACAAGGATCTAAAGTTTTCTGGGAAAAGCACGTCGCCGCCTTCCCAAAATGCCGAAACAAGCTGATGGTCCCCCCCTCGCTAGTGGCCAAAAACGGTTGAAAGGATAGAGATAGATTCCAAGATCGAGCGGTTCCCTCGATCATATCCGTACATCGTGTCTTTGGCTCGATCTGGGTCTCGATCATCATCGGCAAATCGAGTGTTGAATCCGATCTCGGTATCGATCTTTGGCTGGATCGAGTGGTGTACTCGATCTGACTCTCGCTCTGCATGGCGTCATTTATGTCTGTACCGTTTGATCGATTGCTTCACTCAATCCTTGTCTCGATCATTCTCCTTGGATCGTCTGGTTGCTCGATCGTCTGGTTGGCTCGATCTTCTGGTCGATCAACTCCTAGATCGACCGGCCATGCTCGATCTGCTCCTCGATCTCTGATCCTTAGCATATATCCGAGCTCCCCCGAACTGCTACATCAGCCTCAACATGTCCACGAACCTCCACGACTCCAAAGCAGCCAGAAACAACCTGAATATGATGCAAAATGCAAGGAAAATGCGTATGCTGATGCAAGAATGCTCTAGGACCCTAAGTGATGCAATCAAACCTAAAACATGATACAAATGCATGAAAAGCTAACTAATGAGTATGCAAAATGTATGCAATATGCAATAACATCAACTCCCCCAAACTTACTTCTTGCTTGCCCTCAAGCAACAGAAAATAAGTAAGGAAGAGAGGTTTTCCAAAAAATGAAAGGGGGTTTAAACTTCTTGCAAAGGTGCCTTTCAAATGAATCAATCTCAATGTCCTAGTTAACAGTTTTAAAATGCTATACTTACACTCATACTCCAAAGAACTTAGCCATACTCATCACACAAAGAAATTCAAATCATGACTCTCTTATTCCTAACAATCAAAGAAACTCATCCTTTAACATTCATTAACATTCGAACCATGAATCAAACTTATGCACTTTAAAGCAAAACACATTTGGCTAAGGGTGAAGGTTATGAGCATTGAATGATCTCATTTGAAAAGGGTTTATAATTAGAACAAGGGTTTCTCTCAAAAATGGCTGAACTTGTGCATAATGCTAAAGATAAAGACAATTTATGCATACATGATTAGATTCTCATCTACCCATGTAAACTATCAAACGATCCTATACCCCTCTCATTTAACAAATTGATCCTCACTCACCACTTAAGAGTCTACCCTTTTTCTTCACAAAACTTAGCAACCCCCAATCCAAAACAAGAACATTTTTAAACTTTTTAGGCTAGTGAAAAGGTTTTGAAAAATATTTTTGTTCTTTAGATATTTCTTATTGGTAGCTCTCTTATTTTTTTCTTTTTTTTTCTTTTCTTTTTATTTTTATTTGGCACTTAGGCTCTTTTGTTTCTTTTTCTTTTCTTTTCTCTTTTTTTTTATTTTAATTTGGGAGAATTACCTCCTGAAATTTATTAGAGCATACTTAGTGATATATCATGGTTTTTATGGTTTTTAACCATGATATAAGTCCTTTTTATTGAGTCCTTTTGGTCTTTTTAGAGTCCTAGTAGAGTCTTTGCAGGTTATAGCATGTCTGGAGCATAATTGGAGATTTTGGAACCTTTTGGAGTATTCTGAGTTGAAGCCACGAAGTATCCAACTCGGGAAGAAAAGTATGCATATGGGTGACGCTCGTCACCAATCTGGTGACGCTCGTCACCCACCAAGGAAGGAGGTCGTGGCCTGTTTTTAAAAGATTGGGAAGAAATTGCAGTTTTGGCCCAAAAGTTCCAGTATTTGCAAAAAGACCTCAGATCGTGTTTTAGCTTGTATATTAGGTTTTTCAGCCATTATTTTGGCAGAGATCTTGTATCTTATTATTTTTGAGAGCTTTAGAGAGAGATTTGTAGAAGAGCTTTTGGAGAGACAAATCAGACTTCTTCAGAGCCGATTTTGAACTCCTTTATTTCTACTTCTTATTTCTTTTATGCAATCTATTCTTTTCATGATGTTTTCTCAAATCACCATTTCTGAGTAGTCTGTTAGTTAAGTTAGGGCTTTTTCAAAGGTTGAAGAAGAGTTTGTAGAATTGCTAAAAACTTATAGGAAATTCATTGGTTCTTCATCTGTGCTTGCATTCATATCGATTTCTTAGACACATCATCTGGATTTCGAAACCCTAGGTTTTTGATAGATGTGAGAGCATTATTATTCACCTGAACTAGTATTAGATGAGCAAAACGCCCTAGTACAAAGAGATTTGGCTTAGGAGTTTTGTGAACAATTGAACCTGATCATTACTGCATGTTTAGGTTGTTAGGGTTTTGCAAAGAGATTTGAAACTCTGTGATTTAGACATAGATAACTTCTGCAATGAGAATTGATTAGTTATATCTTTGCGATTCATGTTCAAGACGGTTTTAATTCATTCCTGATTGCATGCATTCTACACTCTCAGATTCAACCTGCGAACTATCCTGACTTAGCGCCTTTAGCCTTCTGAACTTTAAGAACAAGCATAAAAACGCCCTCTTGCATTTATTTTACTGTTTTGCATTACATTCATTATTTATCGCTTAGCTTAATCTGAATCTATAATCGCTAGTGTGGTTTACATACTCCCTTGGGATTCGATAACCCCTTGTACTACAACTGCTTTTGCTGTGCACTTGCAGTAGTTTTATTTGGGTAAAACCTGAGCCCTATCAAGTTTTTGGCGCTGTTGCCGGGGAGGAATAGCTGCCTATCGATTTTTAGTATTAGGATTTTGTCTAAGTTTTTATTTGTTTACTGATTTTCAGCTACTTTTCCTTGTTCCTGTTTCAGGTGTATGCCTAATCGCAGAACCAGAAGCAACAAAGAGAAGGAGCTTGTGACTTTGAGCATCGACGAGCTTGCTAGGTTGGAGAGAACTAACAGGAAAGCTAAGAAGCAATCTACAATGGTCGCTCCACTTATCTTGGTTGAAGATGCAGAAGGTCACTTGGTTGACAGGGAAGGAAACAAGAGGAACGAAGAGGGGCAGAGAATTGATCAAGAGGGGAATGTCATTGTTGAACAGCAGGTTCAGCAAGTGCCTGAGAACGTGGGGGTCCCTGCTGCTGTCAATAACGCTGCTGGGCGTTTTGTTCAGAGGACTCTAGGTGACTACAACAGACCTGATCAGTTCTATGCCAACAGAGCTGCTCCTGCCTTCCAGAGGAACGATTTTGAGGTTAAACCTGTCTACTATCAGCTGGTTGGATAGCATCCCTTCCATGGTTTACCTCATGAGCATCCTATGGATCACATAGAGAGATTTGAGGACTTGGCTTCCAGTGTCAAAGCTAATGGGGTTAGCAATGACTTTCTGTTCTGCAAGCTGTTTCCTTACTCTCTTGAAGGAGAAGCTGCATATTGGCTGAAGCAACTGGAACCTGCTTCATTGACCACTTGGGAAGACACTAAGAACGCATTTCTGAATAACTTCTATGATGATGCAAGGTCAGAGGACATGAGGACGAAAATTGCTTCCTTTACACAAGGCCCTACTGAAGCTTTTAAGGCTTCTTGGATCAGGTTTAAGTCTTATCAAAGGGACTGTCCTCATCATGGTTTCAATCAGGTGCAACTGCTTGGTATCTTCTTCAGACGCATTGACTGGAAGTACCAGATGGCGCTGGATGCAGCAAGTGGAGGAAATTTCAACACCAACAGACCAGAAGAAGCTGTAAGATTGATTGAAAACTTGGCCTGCAGTAACAGCACTAAGAATGCAGATTTTCAGAGAAAGCAGCAGGCTGGTTTGAATGATGGAAACCAAATAGCTGAAGTTAAGGCTAAGTTGGACAGCATGCACAGCCTTTTGGTGGGAAAGAAGTCAGTCCAATTCCCTGCAGAAGTGGAGAGTTTCGAAAATCCTGAAGAATTTGAGCAGAAAGATGTTAATTTCATCAATAGAGGGGGTTTTCAGAGCCAAAAGTTTGGAAATCAGCAATGGAACAGAGGCTACAACAGCAATAATCAGCAGAGTACCTTTACAGGAGGACATAGCATGCCTGGTTACACTCCTAAGCCCCCATTCCAGAAGACTGAAGTTGAGAAACCTTACCAAAACAGCAGGAATTTTGGTTCTTCTTCCTACCAAACTGCACCTCCACAAGACAATAAAATGGAAGCTATGCTGGAGCAGGTACTTGAAGGACAGCAGAAGATGACAGTTAACTTCAATGGCAAGCTAGATTCGCTGTATCAAGACCTGAATGGAAAAATTGAGAGTCTGAACTCTCACATGAAGAAGCTTGATGTGCAGGTTGCTCAAACTGCAGGAGCTGTTCAAAGGCAAGAGGGATTCCTTCCTGGAAGGACTGACATCAATCCCAAGCATCAGGTTAATGCCATCACAGTAAGGAATGAAAAGGAGCTTAAAATAGTGCAGAAAAAGAGGCTGAGTGCAGAGCAGATCGTGCAACTGATGGAGTCTGAAGATGAAAAATTTTCTGTCTCAGAGGTGAGTGACGAGCGTCACCAAGGAGGAGTGACGCTCGTCACCAACCTACAAGGGTATCGGGGGTTGTCACAAGTGAGTGACGAGCGTCACCCACCTGGTGACGGTCGTCACCCACCCCAGAACGAAGCTGCTTCGCCTGTAACTGCAAATTATGACCAGGAACGTGTCTATAAACCCAAAACACCATTCCCCAAGCATCCTAGGAAGTCTAAACAGGAGATAGAAGAAGCCAGATGTAAAGCTATGATAGACAAGCTGATGCTTGAGATCCCACTTGTTGATGCAGTCAAGCTTTCACCAGCTCTAAGAAGGTATGTAAAGAGAATGGTTGTGAATGGTGTAAGTCCTGAGGAAGGAGCATTGCTTACCAGAGACATCAGTGCAATTCTCTTAGGCACAGTTCCAAAGAAGAAGAAGAAGGTGACTGTTTCTGAACAAGTCAATACCATCACTCAAAGCAGAGTTTTAGAGAAGCTATCTGATCCAGGGACCTTTGTGCTTGATTGCTCAATATCTGCAGGACGTTTTCCACACTCTCTATGTGATCTAGGGTCAAGTATTAACTTGATGTCTTTCTCTGTTGCTGCTAGACTTGGAATGACTGATTTCAAGCCAGCTGGGATCTCTCTCATCCTCGCAGATCGATCCATAAGGACCCCAGAAGGCATGTTAGAGAATGTTCATGTTAACATTGAAGGCTGCATAATTCCTACAGATTTTGTGGTTCTGAAATATGCTGAAGAACCTAAAGATCCTCTTATTCTGGGAAGACCATTCTTGGCTACTGCTGGAGCCATCATTGATGTTAGAAGGGGGAACATTGAACTTGATCTTGGTGATGTTGTCATGAACTTTGACATGGATAAGTTAAGAGGGAGTTCTACAATTGATGGTCAGACCTTTTCTGTAAGAACTTCTAGAGATGAAGAGACTGTCATGGAACATTCAGAAGACACTATTGCTGAGTGTGTCAATGAATCAGATATTAGTGGGCAAGTGAGCAAGATGGCTGTTGAAGAGCCAATATCTGAAACTTCTGCAGAAGCTGTTGGGTTTCAGGATTGCAGTGAGGATCATATCTTCATGACTGGACTTGAAAAAGAGGTTCTAACGAATGCCAAGTTGCTGGAGGAAGACGTGTATGTGATGGAAGCAACACTTGCATAGCTGAATTGCAGGAAAACTGCAGAAACTCGAACTGCAGAGTCAGTGACGAGCGTCACTGACCTGGTGATGCTCGTCACCAATCTGGACACAAAGGAGAGACGTGATATTTGCTCTACAAGTCCATCATATGTTGCCAATCCGAAAATTCAACAGTCCACAACCCAGAAACCTGCAACTAAGCAAAGGTATGCACTTCCTGGAACCAAATCCAAACCTCCTAATCTCATCAATAATAATTTAAAAGGTGAAAAAGCTGCTTCACACTTATGCAAGCAATGAGATTTTCGTAGAATGCTTGGTGTTTCTTTTGATGATTCTGCAGGAAAAAGAAGTATCCCACCCACAGTCACGACCCACTCTGCTGATGTTCCTCACTTCCTTGGAAGTGTTCATACATCTACTGCTTACAAACCACCATGGATGAGGAGACATTCTTCTCCAAGGCATTCACTGCCACCTTCTGCTCCACCAGCTGTCTGAGCAGCATTCAAAGTCGAGCTAATGACTTTAAACAAGCGCTTTGTGGGAGGCAACCCACTGGTAAGTTTTATATTTCATATATTAGTTTAGTTTTCTATTACATAGCTAAAAAAAAAAACCCAAAAACATGAGAAAAATCGAAAAAAAAAAAAAAAAAGAGTCACTATGTTCAGTTTGCTTGGATGATATCTTGTGAACTTGTTGGACCATGGACTATGCTTTGTTTGGATGTTTTGATGTGTGTTTTGAGTGCTCTTACATTTTGACTTCGGAGTACACATGATGGCATAGCATTTAAACATCCAACATGTCGATTCTGGAGTATCAGAGATGGTGACGCTCGTCACCAATCTGGTGACGCTCGTCACCAGGTCCTTCGCGAGGTACCACTTTTTCACCTTGGTTGTACAACTTCTCATGCTTCTTTTTGACCAACTCTTGGCTTAATAACACTGGGGACAGTGTTGTTCAAGTCTGGGGGAGGTGGTTACTGACGTTGTGTGCTTTGTGTCATGTTTCTAGAGTCTTAAAGTTGAGTCAAAAACCTGTTTTTCTAGAGTCAAAGTCAGTTTTTCTTGGAACTAACCATAGGACGTTTTTGCTGATAAGAACCATTGCCACATTAGTTGATTACAAGTCTTACTAAGTTGAAAGTCATAGGTAGATTAGTCTAGCAATGAAGGTTTAGGTTCTTAGAGAATCTGGAAAATTTGCTGTTAGCTCCACCTTAATGAACTTTAAACTTCTTGTCTTGGTGACTGATTCTTATTTATCTTGATTCTCTCTTTAAGCACTGACAATAAGGTTAAGATACAGTCTCTCTTTGATCTTCCCTGATGTAGTTTTTAAAAGAAATTAAGTCCAAAGAATGGTGCATTCATGACCCTGTCTCCTCACAAGGAACAACAGTAGTGAACACACTCAAGAACCTGTCTCCTCACAAGGAACACAAGTATTGAGTAGCATCATATCTTAGACTGTAAAAGTTGAGAAAAAGAAGTGAAAAATCAAAAGTATCCTAAGGAAAAGATCAAGGGAAGAGAAAATAGGAGAGTTGTGTTGAGCTCTATTTGTTCAGTTGTTAGGAAGGGAAAAGAATCTGTAAAGTGATTGAGATGATAGAGCCTTGATAAGATATCACATTTAGATAAAAATAAGGAGTTAGCAGTAGAAATTTCGGGTTTCTTGAAGGGATTTGGACTGGACTTGAGAGATTTGCTAAGCTTGTGATGATTAAACTGAAATTTGATCTTGTGTTGACTATGTGGTATGTGGATTCGAAAGCTCTAACTAGTGTGGTGTTCCTGATGACTGACTGACTGTTTCTTGTTTTCAAACCTCGACCTTGTTCTTTGTCTGATGTTTGCTTAAGGGCAAGCAACAGCTATGTCTGGGGGAGTTGATATATCATGGTTTTTATGGTTTTTAACCATGATATAAGTCCTTTTTATTGAGTCATTTTGGTCTTTTTAGAGTCCTAGTAGAGTCTTTGCAGGTTATAGCATGTCTGGAGCATAATTAGAGATTTTGGAACCTTTTGGAGCATTCTGAGTTGAAGCCACGAAGTATCCAACTCGGGAAGAAAAGTATGCATATGGGTGACGCTCGTCACCAATCTGGTGACGCTCGTCACCCACCAAGGAAGGAGGTCGTGGCCTGTTTTTAAAAGATTGGGAAGAAATTGCAGTTTTGGCCCAAAAGTTCCAGTATTTGCAAAAAGACCCCAGATCGTGTTTTAGCTTGTATATTAGGTTTTTCAGCCATTCTTTTGGCAGAGATCTTGTATCTTATTATTTTTGAGAGCTTTAGAGAGAGATTTGTAGAAGAGCTTTTGGAGAGACAAATCAGACTCCTTCAGAGCCGATTTTGAACTCCTTTATTTCTACTTCTTATTTCTTTTATGCAATCTATTCTTTTCATGATGTTTTCTCAAATCACCATGTCTGAGTAGTCTGTTAGTTAAGTTAGGGCTTTTTCAAAGGTTGAAGAAGAGTTTGTAGAATTGCTAAAAACTTATAGGAAATTCATTGGTTCTTCATCTGTGCTTGCATTCATATCGATTTCTTAGACACATCATCTGGATTTCGAAACCCTAGGTTTTTGATAGATGTGAGAGCATTATTATTCACCTGAACTAGTATTAGATGAGCAAAACGCCCTAGTACAAAGAGATTTGGCTTAGGAGTTTTGTGAACAATTGAACCTGATCATTACTGCATGTTTAGGTTGTTAGGGTTTTGCAAAGAGATTTGAAACTCTGTGATTTAGACATAGATAACTTCTGCAATGAGAATTGATTAGTTATATCTTTGCGATTCATGTTCAAGACGGTTTTAATTCATTCCTGATTGCATGCATTCTACACTCTCAGATTCAACCTGCGAACTGTCCTGACTTAGCGCCTTTAGCCTTCTGAACTTTAAGAACAAGCATAAAAACGCCCTCTTGCATTTATTTTACTGTTTTGCATTACATTCATTATTTATCGCTTAGCTTAATCTTAATCTATAATCGCTAGTGTGGTTTACATACTCCCTTGGGATTCGATAACCCCTTGTACTACAACTGCTTTTGCTGTGCACTTGCAGTAGTTTTATTTGGGTAAAACCTGAGCCCTATCACTTAGTTTTTAAAACACAACCTTTCACTTAAAACCCATTTCTTTCTTTAATACACAAAGTTCTTTGAAACCAAGAACAAATAGGAAAGAAAGCAACCCCAATGATCCCCCAAACTTATCCTAAGCCTATACCTAGCTTCAAAATGCAAAGCTAGCAATCATATGAAAACCAAATCATGTCGCCTAAACCTAACACTTTATGCCAAGTTCAAACCGAAAGGAATGCCTCACAAAGATGTCACACAAGAACATTTGGCTTCAAAGAAGGGTAGGGTTCAAGGAGGGAGTTCTACTTAGGCTCACAAAGAGTGGTAAAAAGGAAGAAGAGAGCCTAAATATTTTAAAACCATGTGTTTATTTTCAAATGCATAAGGATGATAATTAGAATTTCAAATTAAGGTTCTCACTTATTAGGATGAGTTTCAAATCATGAGAGTTCAATTTAAGCCACGAAAATCCTAACAAGTGATCCAAGCATGGTAAGAACTTACTTTCAAAGCATAGACAAAGCATTAAAGAACTACTAACTAGGGCATTGAAACAATTCATAAGTAAAAACACCTTTTTAAGAAATTCTAACCCCTTATGCAAAATGCAAACAACCTAGATGCTATGAGAAACTCTAGACTCAATCCTAACATGTTTTAAAAAGATGAATGCAACTACATGAATCTTTGAAAATGTTTTAAAAATTTTACCAATTTTTCATGAACTAAAGACTCAAGGATGCTAAAGGAAAATAAGATCAAAGAACACAAGTCAAATCACACATGTACTCCCCCAAACTTGCTTGACACCGTCCCAGTGGCAAACTCATCGAAGGAGTAGCAAAACACAAAGCAAAAAGAAGCAAATATGAGCGGTTATGTACAATGGAAGAAGGTTGTTACCTCTGGTCTAGTCTCGGCTGGAACTTAAGGATGTTCCAGAGGAGCTTGAGATTGTTGCTTTACCCTTGTCGGCTGGTTCTTGGAGAGAGTGGCACGCCGGCTGGATGGTGGTTCCTTGGGTCTCGCGGATGACAATTCCACCAGTTGAGAGCCTTCTCTTCTCGGGTTGTTGCACCTCTTGACTTGCAGCTTTCTTAGGCGAGCCTCCCTGAGGTGCCTTGACTTTCTTTCCAAGCTTCTTGAGCATCTTGCCTTGCCACTTGTTGATCTTCCTTTGCATCTCCACAACTGATGCTAGGAACTTCTCAGTTTTTGTCCTCGGCTCGAAGTCTAGCTTGGGAAGTGTGTAGGCCTCGGGCATCTCATCTTCCGTGGCTGGAGACTCTGACCTTTGACGAGGGGCAATCGCTGAAGCAGGTGGTCCTCCTAAAGGGGCAAAGCATTCTTCCTCCGTGGGCAAGAACTCGATGTTCCCAACACCAAGCAGCTCGGTTTCATCTTTGTTGGGCAGGATGCACACTCTCTTCTTATCTTCGTCGTCTATGAAGAGGTAGGCGTAGAACCCTTCCGCTTGCGTGCGTCCCAAGCTGTCAGTATTCCTCATGTATGCCTCGTCCATGAAAGCTCTGGTTGGGACGTGAGCAAAGTCGTGAATGGGCACACCAGCTTGCACGAACAGAGGAGTAAGGAATCCGCCAATGTAAGAGGAAGTAGCCTTGCACCGCAAGGCATAAGCCTTGTATTTCACCAAGGAAGCTGCGAGCACACACCCGTAGTTCACTTCATCGCCGAGTCCATCCTCCATGGGCTCGTCATTTGCATCCGGATCACACACCAAGTGCTTCACACCTTGGAACAGGAAGCACAGCTCTGTCTTCGTGACCGTGGGAGCAACAGATCTTCCACTAAACGTGTTGGCAATCAGCTTCAGAGTGTACCTCAGCATCGGGCTCCTTACTCGCTTGATCTTGGCGGTGTTGGCTTTGTAGTCTTCATTGATGATCAGGTCCCAAAAGTCGTCGGCTTTCTTGAAGGTGGGGAACTCGACCTTGTAGGCATCCGCGTTGAGACCATAAGCTTGGCATAGCTTAGGGATGGAGAGTGTATAGGCTTGACGTCCAACCTTGAAGTAGAGGCGACCTTGAGAAGGGAACGGTGTGCTAGGATTCTCGTAACGGAACTCCAAGGTGGCAAGGAAGTCTATTGTCACTTCAGGAATGGTTGGGCAATCCATCCGTGACAGATATCTCAAGCCAATGTTCTTGAGGAATTGGTCGAAATCCCCAAGAATCCCTAGCTTGGACAACAGCTCTCGATCAGCAAACTTGGTAGGCTCAAACCGAAGCCTTTCCAGCCGTTTCTTGTCCTTCTTCTCATCCTTACTCCATCTGACCCTCTCTTGAACTGCCACTTCTTGTCCTTCTCCTTCTTGTGCTGTCGCTTCTCTTGTTCTTTTTGGGGCCATTGTTCCTGAAACAAGTTTCTAAAGAAATTTGATCAGCAAACGGCGGTTTTGATGAGAATTAGAGAAGAGAAGGAGAGAACTTATAAAAACTACCCTAGAATTTTGGGGAATAAATAAAAATCATAGCTAAATAAAGGAGAATCATATCTTTAGATATTGAAAAATCTAGAATTATTCGTTTACTTAGCTAGTTTTTAAAAATCAAAACCGACCCTATATTCTAGAACAAGATCTTGCGAATTTAAAGGAAATTTTCTAAAATTAAATCATTAAATTTTTGAAAATACTTTTGCAAGAAATGCAGAATATCTTTGCTAGCTTTTGAAAACCGAAACTCTCACTCTCTTTGTTTAAAATTTTCGAGAAAAACAGGAATGAGAGGATGAGAGGTTGTTGAAATATTTAAAGGCTAGCAAAAATCAAAACAATGGGTAGTAAAAGTGGTTTTTCTGACAAAGTCTTGGTCAATGCACATCTTTCATGGTCAAAGATGCTTGTCTTGACCAAGTTTTGAATTCAAAAGTTGGAGGGAAAAGAGTAAAGGAGGGAAAGAAAATGTTATCTCGGCATGAGATCGAGTCCATTTGGTCGATCTAGGACTCGATCTCATGCCCATAATGGCTTAGATCGAGAGGGTTACTCGATTTGAGACTCGATTCATAGTGAATCGAGTCTTGGATCGATTGACTCTCTCGCTCATTGAGATGTTGGCTCCACAGCTAGGTCCTCATGATCGAGCTATGTCCTCGATTTAGGGGTCGATTTGGCATAGATCGAGTGACGGATCGAGTCGAGTGATCGATCTATTTTCAACAGATTTTCCCGAGAGAAATTAGATCGGTCGATCCGTTTTGGATCGATCGATCCTTTTTCATCAAGGTCGATCTTGTCACTCGTTCTCGTCTAGATCGACTGGCTCCTCTCGATTCACTGACTCGATCTAGCAAAGATCGAGCCAGGATCAGTCGATCTAGCACTTGATCTCTAGCCTTATCTTAACTCCTATCGCCCCTTTTAGACCTCAAGGTCAAGGTTTAGACTCCTTATACCTGTTCCTACACACTTGCAGAATAAAAACATAAAACTGAAAGGGAAATAAAGCAGGAATATGTACAAGATAAACATGGGAATGCCTCCCAAGTGCGCTTTCTTTAACGTCTTTAGCTAGACCTTACTTGGTTTAAGCGGATGGTGGGTCTTGGAGAAGCACCGAGGTACTCTCCTTGTCATAGCCGTCTGCCAAGTAAGGCTTGACTCTGTGTCCGTTGACGGTGAATGCACTACCACTTTTTCCCATCAGAGTAACAGCTCCATAAGGCAACACTTCTTGAATCATGAACGGTCCGCTCCACCTTGATTTCAGTTTGCCCAGGAAGAGTTTGAGCCTCGAGTTGTACAGCAACACTAGCCCTCCTTCCTTAAGCTCCTTGACAACCAGCTTCTTGTCATGAGTCTCCTTAGTCCGCTCCTTGAATATCCGAGAGCTCTCGTAAGCGTTTAG
Source organism: Thlaspi arvense (assembly GCA_911865555.2). Lineage (NCBI taxonomy): Eukaryota > Viridiplantae > Streptophyta > Magnoliopsida > Brassicales > Brassicaceae > Thlaspi > Thlaspi arvense. The sequence continues at coordinate 29,088,310 of OU466860.2, forward strand.
CCTCAACTCATCCAGTTCGTGTAGCTGAATAAGGCGCCTCTCCTGAGCAGTCTTGAGGTCAAAGTTCAGCCTCTTCACAGCCCACAACGCACGGTGTTCCAGCTCAACCGGGAGGTGACAGCCCTTGCCATAGAGTAGAGTGAAAGGAGTTGTACCAATCGGCGTTTTGAAGGCGGTACGGTAGGCCCAAAGAGCGTCGTCCAGCTTCACTGCCCAGTCTTTCCTTGTTGCTCTGACGGTCTTCTCTAGTATAGCCTTGATTTGCCTATTGGAGACTTCCACTTGACCGCTTGTTTGAGGATGATACGGTGTAGCCACCTTATGCTTAACTCCATACTTTCTCAAGAGGCTCTCAAAGACCTTGTTTATGAAGTGGCTTCCTCCATCGCTTATAACAACCTTGGGTACCCCAAACCTCGGGAAGATGATACTCTTGAGCAGCTTGATTACCACCTTAGAGTCATTTGTAGGGGAAGCAACAGCCTCAACCCATTTAGAGACATAATCCACTGCTACTAAGATGTATTTGTTGCCGTATGAAGAAGGTAATGGCCCCATGAAGTCTATCCCCCACGCGTCGAACACGTCAACCTCGAAGATGGGAACTTGAGGCATTTTGTTCCTCTTAGTGATATTCCCTGCTCGTTGACATGCCTCACAGCTCTTCACAAACTCGTGTGCATCTTTAAAAATGGACGGCCACCAGAAACCGGCTTGCAACACTTTCGTGGCAGTCTTGAAAGAGGCGAAGTGTCCTCCGTAGGAAGAGCCATGGCAATGATAAAGGATGTCCCTGGCTTCTTCCTTAGTAACACATCTCCGGTACAAACTGTCTACTCCTCTCTTGTATAAGTAGGGCTCGTCCCAAAAGTAGTCACTAGCTTCTCTCATAAACCGCTTCTTCTGATAGCTGTTGAGATGTGTTGGCTCCTCACCATTCGCTAGATAGTTCACTACATCAGCATACCACGGTAGATCCTCCTCTTTGAAACTCAACACTTCCTCAAACCTCCCTTCTAGCTTTCCACAAACAGCCGTGGTAATCGCCATAAGCTGCTCTTCTGGAAGAGAGTCATCTAAGGGGAGAGACTCGTTGATCCTTAGCCGTGAGAGATGGTCAGCGACTCCGTTTTCTATTCCTTTCTTGTCTTTAATCTCCATGTCAAACTCCTGGAGTAAGAGAATCCATCTTAAGAGCCGAGGCTTAGTGTCTTTCTTCGAGTAGATGTATCGCAAGGCAGCGTGATCCGTGTATACAATAGCCTTGGAACCAACAAGATACGATCTGAACTTCTCAAAGGCGAAGACTACTGCAAGCAACTCCTTCTCCGTAGTGGTGTATCTTGTTTGCGTGTCATCCAAGGTTCTTGAAGCGTAGTAGATCACGTGCAGCTTCTTGTCTTTCTTCTGACCAAGAACGGCTCCTACGGCATGGTCACTAGCATCACACATGATCTCAAAGGGAAGAGACCAGTCTGGTGCTTGGACTATAGGAGCTTCCTTGATGGTCACGAAAGCTTTCAAACACTCCTCATCAAACACAAACTCAGCTTCCTTGCACAACAGCCGTGTAAGAGGGCGTGCAATCTTGGAGAAATCCTTGATGAAGCGCCTATAGAACCCTGCGTGTCCCAAGAAGCTTCTGACTCCCTTAACATTAACCGGCGGCTCAAGACCCATCATGACCTCCAGTTTAGCCTGATCCACCTAAATGCCCTTCTCTGATATCTTATGACCAAGCACGATCCCTTCCTTAACCATAAAGTGGCAGTTCTCCCAGTTTAGCACCAAGTTTGTCTCTTCACAACGTTTTAGTACCCTGCAAAGATTCAACAAACACGCAGGAAAGGAAGCACCATAGACAGAGAAGTCATCCATGAACACCTCTACCATCTCCTCTATAAGATCGGAGAAGATCGACATCATACACCGCTGAAACGTAGCCGGTGCATTACACAATCCAAACGGCATCCTTCGATATGCAAAGGTACCGTAGGGACATGTGAAGGTCGTCTTCTCCTGATCATTTGGGTGAATTGGTATTTGAATGAAACCGCTATACCCATCGAGAAAACAGTAGTAAGGGTGATTAGCAAGTCTCTCAAGCATTTGATCAATAAAAGGTAAAGGGAAATGGTCTTTCCTAGTCGCAAGGTTAAGTTTCCTATAATCAATACACATCCTATGACCAGTGATGGTTCTAGTAGGAATAAGCTCATCCTTTTCATTCCTTATGACCGTGATCCTTCCCTTCTTAGGCACCACGTGTACAGGGGAAACCCACGTGCTGTCATTTGATCAATAAAAGGCAAAGGGAAATGGTCTTTTCTAGTCGCAAGGTTAAGTTTCCTATAATCAATACACATCCTATGACCAGTGATGGTTCTAGTAGGAATAAGTTCATCCTTTTCATTCCTTATGACCGTGATCCCTCCCTTCTTAGGCACCACGTGTACAGGGGAAACCCACGTGCTGTCACTTATGGGATAAATCACGTCAGCCTCTAAAAGCTTAAGGATTTCTTTCTTAACAACCTCTTTCAAATTAGGATTCAAACGCCTTTGATGTTCTATAGAAGAGGCGTTCTCATTATCCAAGTGAATCCTATGAGTGCATAGCATTGGTGAAAGGCCCTTGATGTCACTTAAAGAGTACCCAATGGCCTTCCTATACTTTCTCAGCTCAGTTAGGAGCGAGTGCAACTCATCATCACTAAGGTTTTCATTTACTATCACGGGATAGGTGTTATTAGGCCCTAAGAAAGCATACCTTAGCCCTTTTGGGAGCTCCTTAAGGTCCACCTTTGGGGCTAACAGCTCACTCCAGTCATCCTCGTGGCTGTTGTTGTTGCTTTCCTCCTTGGAACTCTCCTTTGAACCCGAGGCATTGCCCTTCAGACTGCTTTCCTCCATCGCTATCCCTTCTGAGATCGAGTCCTCCGGTCGATTCTCCTCTTGATGTCGTCTAGATCGAGCCATTTCGCTTGATTCACTTACTCGATTTGATAGGGATCGAGACGCTGAGTCGATCTCTTGATTGGACTCCAAAATGATCGGGAGGTCTCTCTCGATCGTTGACTCGATTGTTTTTCCGGATCGAGCATTCTTCTCGATCTGTCCATCGATTGTTGCACCTGATCGAGTTGTGTTCTCGATTGACGTGTCGATCTGACTCCTGGATCGAGTGATAGCGTCGATCTCAGGGTCGATCTCTAGGCAGCAACCTTCTTCATTCTTGATAATCCTCCTAGAATCCAGCAGGTTCACGTACTCTTGGGTTCTCTGGTCCACAAAACGAAACTCCCCTGGGTCCTTAGTTAGTGCTAGCTTCAGATGGTCTTCTAGAGCTAGCTCTTCCAGCAACTCATCCGCCAAGGCATCCATTGTTTCAATATAGAAAGCTTGTCCTTCAATGGTTGGCTTCTTCAGAACTTTGTTGATGTCGAAGTCAAGCCTGATCTCCTTTCCCAAATGCAAGGCAAGCTTCCCATTCTTCACGTCTATGATAGCCCCGGCGGTTGCAAGGAATGGTCTCCCTAAGATGAGTGGGTCTTTAGGCTCCTCATCCATATCCAACACGACAAAGTCCGTGGGTACGTTTACACCACTGATTCGTACCGGCAAATCTTCAAGCAGCCCCACTGGCAACCTCACGCTTCTATCAGCCAGCACCAATGAGATCCAACAGTCTTTAAACCGAGTGAAACCAAGCTTCTTAGCCACGGAGTGAGGCATCAAGTTTATGCTAGCCCCGAGATCACACAAGCAACTTTTGAACTCTAGAGGACCCAAAGCACATGGTATAGTGAAGCTTCCAGGATCTCCCAGCTTCTTAGGCACTATCTCCTTATGAATAACCGCACTACACTCTTCACTTAGTACAAGTACCTCTTTGCTTTTCTTTGTTCTTCTTCACAAGGGTGTCCTTGAAAAACTTGGCGCACTTGGGCATCATAGCGAGACAGTCTACAAGAGGCAGCTTGATTTCCACGTCTTTTAGGTGCTTCTCAAACAAGATCCGGTTATCAAACAAGATCCGGGGCTATCATAGACGTGAAGAATGGGAAGATTGCCTTGCATTTGGGAAAAGAGATCAGGCTTGACTTCGACATCAACGAGGTTCTGAAGAAGCCAACCATTGAAGGACAAGCTTTCTATATTGAAACGATGGATGCATTGGCGGATGAGTTGCTGGAAGAGCTAGCTCTAGAAGACCATCTGAAGCTAGCACTGACTAAGGAGCCAGGGGAGTTTGGCTATGTGGACCAGAGAACCCAAGAGTACGTGAACCTGCTGGATTCTAGGAGGATTATCAAGAATGAAGAAGGTTGCTGCCTAGAGATCGACCCCGAGATCGACGCCTTCAGTCGATCCAGGAGTCAGATCGATAAGTCAATCGAGAACACAACTCGATCCGGTGCAACAATCGAGGGACAGATCGAGAAGAATGCTCGATCAGGAAAAACAAACGAGCCGACGATCGAGAGAGCCAACACATCTCAACAGCTATCACAAGAAGAGGTTTTTGAGGGAGGCTAGTGACTACTTCTGGGACGAGCCCTACCTATACAAAAGAGGAGTAGACAGCTTGTACCGGAGATGTGTTACAAAGGAAGAAGCCAGGGATATCCTCTACCATTGCCATGGCTCTTCTTACGGAGGACACTTCGCCTCATTCAAGACAGCCACGAAGGTGTTGCAAGCCGGTTTCTGGTGGCCCTCCATTTTTAAAGATGCACACGTGTTTGTGAAGAGCTGTGAGGCAAGTCAACGAGCAGGGAATATAACTAAGAGGAACGAAATTCCTCAAGTTCCCAACTTCGAGGTTGACGTGTTCGACGCGTGGGGGATTGACTTCATGGGACCTTTCCCTTCTTCATACGGCAACAAATACATCTTAGTAGCTATGGATTATGTCTCCAAATGGGTTGAGGCTGTTGCTTCCCTTACAAATGACTCTAAGGTGGTAATCCAGTTGTTCAAGAGTATCATCTTCCCGAGGTTTGGGGTACCCAAGGTTGTTATAAGTGATGGAGGAAGCCACTTTATAAACAAGGTCTTTGAGAACCTCTTGAGAAAGTATGGGGTTAAGCATAAGGTGGCTACACCGTATCATCCTCAAACAAGCGGTCAAGTGGAGGTCTCCAACAGGAAAATCAAAGCTATTCTAGAGAAGACCGTCGGAGCCACAAGGAAAGACTGGGCAGTGAAGCTGGACGATGCTCTTTGGGCCTACCGTACCGCCTTCAAGATGCCGATTGGTACAACCCCTTTCACTCTACTCTATGGCAAGGGCTGTCACCTCCCGGTTGAGCTGGAACACTGTGCATTGTGGGCTGTGAAGAGGCTGAACTTTGATCTCAAGACGGCTCAGGAGAGGCGCCTTATTCAGCTACACGAACTGGACGAGTTGAGGCTGAATGCTTACGAGAGCTCCCGGATATACAAGGAGCGGACTAAGGAGGCTCATGACAAGAAGTTGGTTGCCAAGGAGCTCAAGGAAGGAGGACTAGTGTTGCTGTACAACTCGAGGCTCAAGGTCTTCCCGGGCAAGCTGAAATCAAGGTGGAGCGGACCGTTCGTGATTCAAGAAGTGTTGCCTTATAGAGCTGTTACTCTGATGGGAAAAAGTGGCAGTGCATTCACCGTCAACGGACACAGAGTCAAGCCCTACTTGGCAGACAGCTATGACAAGGAGAGTACCTCAGTGCTTCTCCAAGACCCACCATCCGCTTAGACCAAGTAAGGTCTAGCAAAAGACGTTAAAGAAAGCGCACTTGGGAGGCATCGTGTAATCATGTTTATCTTGTACATATTTCTGCTCTATTTCCCTTTCAGTTTTATGTTTTTATTTTGCAAGTGTGTAGGAACAGGTATAAGGAGTCTAAACCTTAACTTTGAGGTCTTAAAAAGGCAATAGGGGTTAGTATAAAGCTAGAGATCGAGTGCTAGGTCGACTGATCCTGGCTCGATCTTTGCTAGATCGAGTCAGTGAATCGAGAGGAGCCAGTCGATCTAGACGAGAACAAGTGACAAGATCGACCTTGACGAAAAAGGATCGATCGATCCAAATCGGATCGACCGATCTAATTTCTCTCGGGAAAATCTGTTGAAAACAGATCGATCACTCGACTCGATCTATCACTCGATCTATGCCAAATCGACCCCTAAATCGAGGACATAGCTCGATCATGAGGACTTAGCCGAGGAGCCAACATCTCAATGATCGAGAGAGCCAATCGATCCAGGACTCGAATCACTATGAATCGAGTCTCAAATCGAGTAACCCTCTCGATCTAAGCCATTTTGGGCATGAGATCGAGTCCTAGATCGATCAAATGGACTCGATCTCATGCCGAGGTAACATTCTTCTTTCCCTCCTTTACTCTTTTCCCTCCAACTTTTGAATTCAAAACTTGGTCAATGCAAGCATCTTTGACCATGAAAGATGTGCCTTGACCAAGACTTTGTCAGAAACCACTTTGACTACCCATTGTTTTGATTTTGCTAAGTCTTTAAATATTTCAAACATCCTCTCACCCTCTCATTCCTGTTTTGCTCGAGAATTTTAAACAAAGAGAGTGAGAGTTTCAATTTTCAAAAGCTAGCAAAGATATTCTGAACTTCTTACAAAGGTATTTTCAAAGATTTAATGGTTTAATTTTAGAAAATCTCCTTTAATATCGCAAGATCTTTTTTTAGAATATTGGATCGGTTTTGAATTTTTAAAACTAGCTAAGTAAAAGGAAAAATTCTAGATTTTTCAGTATCTAAAGATTTGATTCCCTTCTATTTAGCTATGATTTTTATTTATTCCCAAAAATTCTAGGGTAGCCTTTTATAAACTCTCTCCTTCTTTTCTCTCATTCTCATCAAACCGCCGTGTACTTATCAATATCTTTAGAAATTTGTTTCAGGAACCATGGCCCCAAAGAGAACAAGAGAGGAGCAAGAACAAGAAGGAGAAGGACAAGAAGTGGCAGTTCAAGAGAGGGTTAGATGGAGCAAGGATGAGAAGAGGGATAAGAAGCGGCTAGAGAGGCTCCGGTTCGAACCTACCAAGTTTGCTGATCGAGAGCTGTTGTCTAAGCTCGGGATTCTTGGGGACTTCGACCAACTCCTCAAGAACATTGGCTTAAGATGTCTGTCACGGATGGATTGCCCAACCATTCCTGAAGTGACAATAGACTTCCTTGCCACCTTGGAGTTCCGGTATGAGAATCCTAGTGCACCCGTCCCTTCCCAAGGCCGCCTCTACTTCAAATTCGGACGTCAAGCCTACACACTCTCCATCCCTGAGCTATGCCAAGCCTACGGTCTCAACGCTGATGCATATAAGGTCGAGTTCCCGGCCTTCAAGAAAGCCGACGAGTTTTGGGACCTGATCAGCAATGAGGACTACAAAGCCAACACTACCAAGATCAAGCGAGTAAGGAGTCCGGTGCTGAGGTATACTCTGAAGCTGATTGCCAACACGTTCAGTGGAAGGTCTGTTGCCCCTACGGTCACAAAGACAGAGCTGTGCTTCCTGTTCCAAGGCGTGAAGCACTTGGTGTGTGATCCGGATGCAAACGACGAGCCTATGGAGGATGAACTCGGCGATGAAGTGAACTACGGCTGTGTGCTCGCGGCGTCCTTAGTGAAGTACAAGGCATATGCCTTACGGTGCAAGGCAACCTCCTCTTACATTGGCGGTTTCCTTACTCCTCTGTTCGTGCAAGCCGGTGTGCCCATTCATGACTTTGCTCACATCCCAAACAGAGCTTTCATGGATGAAGCATACATGATGAATACTGATAGCTTGGGACGCACGCCAGCAGAAGGGTTCTATGCCTACCTCTTCATTGATGACGAAGACAAGAAGAGAGTGTGCATCCTTCCCAACAGAGATGAAACCGAGATGCTTGGTGTTGGGAACATCGAGTTCTTGCCCACGGAGGAAGAATGCTTTGCCCCTTTAGGAGGACCGCCTGCTTCAGCCATTGCCCCGCGTCAAAGGTCAGAGTCTCCAGGCACAGAAGATGAGATGCCCGAGGCTTACATACTTCCCAAGCTGGACTTTGAGCCGAGGACAAAAACCGAGAAGTTCCTAGCATCGGTGGTAGAGATGCAAATGAAGATTAACAAGTGGCAAGGCAAGATGCAGAAGAAGCTTGAGAAAAAAGTCAAAGCACTTCAGGGAGGCACGCCTAAGCCAGCTGCAAGTCAAGAGATGCAACAACCCGAGAAGAGAAGGCTCTCAACCGGAGGAGTTGTGATCCGCGAGACCCAAGGAGACAACATTCAGCCGGCGCGCCACTCTCTCCAAGAACCAGCTGACAAAGGCAAAGCAACGATCTCTAGCTCCTCTGGAACATCCTCAAGTTCCAGCCGAGCCTAGACCAGAGGTAACAACCTTCTTCCATTGTATATAACTGCTCATGCTTGTTTCTTGCATTGTGTTTTGATGCCCCTTCGGATGAGTTTGCCACCGGGACGGTGTCAAGCAAGTTTGGGGGAGTATATGTGTGATTTGACTTGTGTTATTTGATCTTATTTTCCTTTTTGCATCCTTGAGTCTTTAGTCATGAAAAATTGGTAAAATTTTTAAAATTTTTTCAAAGATTCATGTAGTTGCATTCGTTTTTTTAAAACATGTTAGGATTGAGTCTAGAGTTTCTCATATCACTTAGGTTGTTCGCATTTTGCATAAGGGGTTAGAATTTCTTACAAAGGTGTTTTTACTTATGAATTGTTTCAATGCCCTAGTTGGTAGTTCTCTAATGCTTTGTCTATGCTTTGAAAGTAAGTTATTACCATGCTTGGATCACTTGTTAGGATTTCGTGGCTTGAATTGAACTCTCATGATTTAAAACTCATTCTAATAAGTGAAAACCTTAATTTGAAATTCTAATTATCATTCTTATGCATTTGAAAATGAACACATGGTTTTAAAATATTTAGGCTCTCTTCTTCCTTTTTACCACTCTTTGTGAGCCTAAGTAGAACTCCCTCTTTGAACCTTACCCTCCTTTGAAGCCAAATGTTCTTGTGTGACATCATTGTGAGGCCTTCCTTTCGGTTTGAACTTGGCATAAAGTGTTAGGTTTAGGCGACATGATTTGGTTTTCATATTGTTGCTAGCTTTGCATTTTGAAGCTAGGTATAGGCTTAGGATAAATTTGGGGGATCATTGGGGTTGCTTTCTTGTCTATTTGTTTTCGGTTTCAAAGAGTTTATGTTTTAAGGAAAGAAATGAGGTTTTAAGTGAAAGGTTATTTTTAAAAAAAAACTAAGTATGCTCTAATTTCAGGAGGTAGCTCTCCATAATAAAATAATAAAAAAAAGAGAAAAGAAAAGAAAAAGAAATAAAAAAGAGCCTAAGTGCCAAATAAATAAATAAAATAAATAAAAGAAAAAAAATAATAAGAGAGTTACCAATAAGAAATTTCTAAAGAGCAAAAGTATTTTTCAAAACCTTTTCACTAGCCTAAAAGTTTAAAAATGTCTTTATTTTGAATTGGGGATTGCTAAATTTGTGAAGGAAAGGGTAGACTCTTAAGTGGTGAGTGAGGATAAAAATTTCTTAAATGAGAGGGGTATAGGATCATTTGATAGTTTACATGGGTAGATGAGAATCTAATCATGTATGCATAAATTGTCTTTACCTTTAGCATTATGCACAAGTTCATCCATTTTTGAGAGAAACCCTTGTTCTGATTATAAACCCTTTTCAAATGAGATCATTCTATGCTCATAACCTTAACCCTTAGCCAAATGTGTTTTGCTTTAAAGTGCATAAGTTTGATTCATGGTTCGAATGTTAATGAATGTTAAAGGATGAGTTTCTTTGATTGTTTGGAATAAGAGAGTCATGATTTTAATTTCTTTGTGTGCTGAGTATGGCTAAGTTCTTTGGAGTATGAGTGTAAGCATAGCATTTTAGAACTGTTAAATAGGACATTGAGATTGATTCATTTGAAAGGCACCTTTGCAAAAATTTTAAAACCCCACTCATTTTTTTTTCTGAAAACCTCTTTTCTTTACTTATTTTCTGTTGCTTGAGGGCAAGCAAGAAGTAAGTTTGAGGAAGTTGATGTTATTGCATATTGCATACATTTGCATACTCATTAGTTAACTTTTCATGCATTTGTACCATGTTTTAGGTTAGATTGCATCACTTAGGGTCCTAGAGCATTCTTGCATCAGCATGCGCATTTGCCTTGCATTTTGCATCACATTCAGGTTGTTTCTGGCTGCTTTGGAGTCGTGGAGGTTCGTGGACGTGTTGAAGCTGATGTAGCAGTTCGTGGGAGCTCGGAAATATGCTAAGGACCAAAGATCGAGACCCGGATCGAGCCAAAGACACGATGTCCGGATATGATCGAGAGAACCACTCGATCTTGGAGTCGATTTCTGTCCTTTCAACCGTTTTTGGCTGCTAGCAAAGGGGGGACCATTGGCTTGTTTGGTCATTTTAGGCAAGGCGGCGACGCCCTTTTTCGATAACTTTTAGATCCTTATCCTTTTCTTTATGTTTTTCTCTCTCGTTTTCGGAAGAACACCATTGTTGAAACTCGTTTTTCTCTTAAGCTTTTGTATTCGAATCATTATCGTTTAATCCAGTTTTTTCTTTCATGTTCATCGTCTCGTTTCATATGCTTTGCTTGATTTACTCTACGTGTAGTGAGTAGTTACTTTGGGTTCGGGGTTGAGAGGATTAAGGGGTAGAAAAGGTTTCGATCTTGGGGTTTTTTCTAAACGTTTTTAAAGGCTATCTCTTCTAAGGTGTTGAAAGCTTAAAGCTTGAAGACACTCACGCCAAGAGCTTCATGATCCGAGAGGTTCCTTACCTTGACAGGATCCAGGAGCCTCGGAAGATCACACCTTAGAGACTAGTTACCCCTTCCCAAAAGCCATGGAAGTTTGGGGGACTAGTTAAGCCATTTACTTGAAATCTGTTTTCCTTGCCTTTCGACCTCTCTTTCCACCAAAAGTCATGGGTTTTGAGGTGAGGATGAAAGAGTGATCTATACCGAGAGCCACGGATAGATCTTGTTTTGTATTCAAGGCTTAGAGATCCTCACCAAGTGAGTCGATCTAAAGTTTTAAACCCAAGGTCGAACCTTTGAAATCCCTAACCATGAATCTCAACCCTAGGCCCTTTCTTTTAGCATCTTTACGTCTATTCTCATCATTCGCTTGTTATCTGATAGCATCCTGGTCATTAGCTTTACTGTTCTTACGATTTTAGACGAGATCGAGTGTTACTGCTCGATCTAGTGGTCGAACTCGTGGTCGATCCACTAGTCGAATTTTAATAATTCGAAGCTCTTTCCTTAAATTAATCTGTTTGTTTCTCGTGGTAGTTGCTTCCTTTCTAGTATTTTTAAAATAGGTTTCATTCTGTTTAGGTTGCTGCATCTAGTTCTTAGATATTTTCTCATAAACTGTCCCATTTTGCTTAGATTTGCTTTAGTCCTTGCATTCTCTGTGCATTCTCTATCTCCTAGAAGTGGATTGACTCTCTCTTGCTTGCTATACTACGACATTGCTTGCATTAGAATTTTGATAACCTCTCTGCATCATAAACCCTCGCTAGAAAGTGTTTATCAGAAATGTGATTGCATATGCGTCAAGGCAGCTAAGGAAGCATTAGGTGAACTACCCTACGGATGACTTGGAGATGGCAGCTGTAGTCTTTGCGTTAAAGATATGGCGATCCTACTTGTATGGTGGGAAAGTCCAGGTGTTTACCGATCATAAGAGTTTGAAGTACATCTTCACTCAACCTGAGTTGAATTTGAGGCAACGGAGATAGATGGAGTTAGTCGCTGACTACGACTTAGAGATAGCTTATCATCCGGGAAAGGCTAATCTCGTTGCTGATGCATTAAGCCGGAGGAGGGCTAGTGTATCTTCTGCCAAGGATGTGGAAGGAGTTGTGAATCTCCTAAGGACGTTAAGGTTGAACGTTTTATCTGAAGAACTGGAACCGTTGGGTTTGGGAGCTGCAGATCAAGCTGACTTGTTAACAAGGATTCGTTTGGCTCAAGAGGAGGATGAGAATCTGAATAAGTTGTCACATAGTGACAAGACCGAATATCAGACTTCCAACAATGGGACGATTGTTGTGAATGGCAGAGTGTGTGTTCCTGACGTGAAAGAGTTAAGGGAGGAAATTCTAAGGGAAGCACATCAGTTGAGGTTTTCTGTGTATCCAGGAATGACCAAGATGTACCAGGATCGAAAAAGGTACTATCATTGGGTCGGGATGAAGCGGGACGTAGCTAAGTGGGTGGCTAGCTGTCCGACATGCCAGCTGGTTAAGGCTGAGAATCAGGTTCCAAGTGGGATGTTGCAAACATTACCAATACCAGAATGGAAATGGGATATGATCACAATGGATTTTGTGTTGGGTTTACCGAGGTCTCTGAAGAAGCATGACGTGATTTGGGTCATTGTTGATAGGCTGACCAAGTCTGCTCACTTCTTGCCTATGAGGAAAACGGATGGAGTGGCTAGGCTGGTGGAGTTGTATGTCGATGAGCTTGTCAAGCTTCATGGATTGCCTTCGAGCATTGTGTCAGATCGTGACCCAAAGTTTACTTCACGATTCTGGAAAGAGATTCAGAAAGAGTTTGGGACGAAGGTGCAAATGAGTACCGCATATCATCCGCAAACGGATGGTCAGTCTGAGAGGACCATCAGGACGTTAGAGGACATGCTGAAAGCGTGTGTACTGGACTGGGGTGGTAACTGGGAAAGTTATCTACCGTTGGCTGAGTTTGCGTATAACAACAGTTACCATAGGAGCATTGAGATGTCTCCGTATGAGGCGTTGTACGGAAGGCCATGTAGAACATCACTATGTTGGACCCAAGTGGGGGAGCGGAGTGAGTTAGGATCTGCTATAGTCGAAGAGACTACTGAAAAGATCAGGTTTCTGAAGGTTAAGCTGAAAGAGGCTCAAGACCGACAAAAGAGTTATGCTGATAAGCGCCGTAAGGACTTAGAGTTCAGTGTGGGCGATCTGGTTTATCTGAAGGCTATGACTTACAGGGGGAAAAGCCGAGCAACATTTGATGCTAAGTTGAGTCTGAGGTACATGGGACTGTACCGGATTCTGGAAAGGATTGGACCAGTGGCGTATAAGTTGGACTTACCGCCGGAAATGAGTGCTTACCACAATGTGTTTCACGTGTCGCAGCTGAGAAAGCACATAACCGAACGTGAGACTGTGATATCTGAACCACCTTCGGAATTGCAAGAGAATCTGACCGTGGAAGGTAGACCGATCCGAGTGTTTGACAGGAAAGAAAAGCTTAGGCGTGGTAAGAGGGTTAAGATGATCCAAGTTGTCTGGGACTGTAATGGGGATGAGCAAACTACTAGGGAAGTAGAGTCCAAGATGAGTACAAGGTTCCCGAAATGGTTTGAGAAACTTCAGGAAGAAGAACCGGATTCGAGGGCGAATCCAAACCAAGTGGGGGATAGTTGTAGCATCCGTATCCGAGAAAATCTGGAATGATCGAGCCGGACAGGAGGTTGTCCGAAGGAATGTGAGTTCAGTCAAGGGAAAAATCCGTATGGATGGGAGGTTTAGACTATAGTCAATGGATGACTGGGAAATAGTCGAAGGATGGCCGGGCTGGCCGAGCAGGACGGACCATATCTGGGAGAAAAATGGTTCTGTACGGGAGAAAGTGGATTATGTCCGGGAGAAAGTGGATTATGTCCGAGAGAAATGGATTATGTCCGAGAGGAAATGGATTATGTCCGAGGGAAAAAGGAAAATAGCCGAGGCTTTGTGGTTTTAGCCGAGTAAAAATGGGCTGGGCCCGTGGGCTGGGAGTTTGGTCGGATAAAAACTAATTTATCGTGGGGATGGTCGAGCGGTTTAGACGATATCCGAGAGAAATCAAAGCTGACCGGGATAAACCTGACTGGAACCGGGAGACGCCGGCTATAACCGGGTTAACTAGGTTTTGCGAGCATATAAAAGTGATTTTGAGACTTTTTCTCGAGACAGCCGCATTATTTGAGAGAAATATCGCGTGAGAGAGAGATTGGTCGAGAGAAATCCGATAGTTTCTGATTATCCCGAGAGTTGGCCTAGAGAGATCAAAGTTTCGCCGGCGATTCCGACTATCACTGAGAGATCGACTGTTCTGTCCGAGTTTCTGTGGATCTGTTTCGACCATTCGTCCTGATTTGAGGGTTTGCCGAGGGAATAACCGAGTTTGTCCGAGGATTTCTGAGCGGATCGTGTGATATCCGAGAGCACTTCGATTAATCTGAGTGAATCTTGTAAGTGTTCGGCTATTCTGATTTCTGTTGAGTTTCTGTCGAGTAACTTTGGACTGATCGATCTGAATTATACTATTTCCGAGGGAATACAGCTTTTTGCCCTAGAAAAAGTGACCGGGTTGAGAGATAGCCGAGAGGTGTGGAGTTTTAGCCGGACCAGTCCGAGCGATAGCCGAGAAATCGCAAGTGTGTCCGAGTATCTCAGTTCTGATCGAGAAATCACCGAAATTCTTTCGACTGAAACGTTTTTTTCTGTGTCTAAGGTGAGTGCGTGACTGTAGTCTGTATCTAGAATCGTTGGATTGCTAGGTTATCTGATTTTCATTGATTGCTTGTGTAAGTTAGTGGTTTCTGTGATTGTGAATGGTTAAGTGTGAACCGTGGCCAATACGTGATGTCTAACTAGCTGTGTGAATGTCCGGATAGAGTTACTAGCTCAAGGGGATGTGTGATTCTCGCTTGGAGCAGTACCGATGCCTTGTGAGGCTTCACAAGTAGTTGAGATGATCATAGGACCGTACTGTTTTCTGTGCTTGCTTGCTAAGTGATAATGTGAATTGTATAACTGATAGTATGATGCGTTTTCTGATACTGGCTAAGGTGTTGCGGGATGACCGTATTCACTAAGTATTTATCAAATACTTATGCCTCTCTATTTGAGTGTGCAGGTAAGGATAAAGTCCAGGGCGAGTAGCTCTGAAGGCGGACTGGAAGGCAGTGAAGGAAAGGGGTGGATTAGGACTGGGTTTTAGGATTCATATTATGAGTTTGAGTTTCTATTTAAGTACTTGTGTTAGTGCCTTATGAGTTGAACCGAATCTGATAAGTTAGTTTGTTATTGAATCTGAATTATGTTAAGTGTTTCTGGAGTAATTATGCAATGAGAATGGATGTCTTTTGATGAATCGAACTTGTTTAAGTTTAAGAAAAGTTTTTAAAATATGCATGTTTTTGTATTCTGGCCGAGAGAAGACTCGGTGAGGTTCGGGCTGGTCTAGTGATAGACGGTCGGGTCCTCACAAGTTGGTATCAGAGCATGGTCGATTCTAGGACAGTTCATTTGCATAGTTGGGGTTAGAGTCTATCCACCTTTTCACTGCCAGGTCTCGCAGTCTGTTGTTCTGTAGAGTGTGAAACTCTTGTCTGGGGTTAGCTTCGGCACTGGCGGCCAAGAGGCAGGCCATTATGCCGAGAGTGTATGCAGCGACCGCGGACGGAAGTGGAGATCCGAGCGCTTCTCGACCGATCACTGGTGAGTTCTATTACTTACACTTTTCTGAGTTCTGTCTGTTGCTTGTTGTCTGTGTCTGCGTGTTCTGTTAAGTGTCTTAGCATTCTAGGGGTAGAATGTGTAGGGACCTTATTAATGGGTAAGGTAGAGACCCATGTTCTGTTTGACTCCGGAGCGAGTTATTGTTTTCTGAATCCAGAGATGATTGGAAAGGGGGAATTCTAGAAGGAACCCGAAGAGGATTTTGGGTTAGTGAGGGAGGTTGGAGGCCAAGTGATGTACTCACTATTGATGGTTAAATACATTTCTGTCTGGATTGGCAAAGTTAGTATGCCAGCAGATTTGGTAATCTGCAATGTTAAGTCTTATGATGTCATCCTCAGAATGGATTAGCTTAGTAAGTACAAGGCGCATCTGGATTGCCACCGTGGAAGGGTAAGGTTTGAAAGAGATGGCGAGGTTCTGGTGTATCAAGGAATAAGACCGACTTCTGGTAGCTTGGTTGTGTTAGCAATACAAGCGGAGCGTTTGATCGAGAAAGGGTGTGAGGCATACCTAGCGACAATACCAATAGATGAGGTTGGACCGGATGTGGAGTTAGGAGATATTCCAGTGGTACAAGAGTTTGAGGATGTTTTCCAAGCTTTGACTAGAATGCCACCAGCTCGTTCAGATCCGTTCACGATTGAACTTGAACCGGGGACAGCTCCGATATCGAAAGCACCGTACAGAATGGCACCGGCCGAGATGGCTGAGCTGAAGAAGCAACTGGCTGAACTTCTGGACAAAGGTTCTGTAAGGCCAAGCAGTTTACCATGGGGCGCACCTGTTCTGTTTGTAAAGAAGATGGATGGAAGTTTCAGGCTTTGCATCGATTACCGAGGGTTGAACCGTGTAACTGTGAAGAACAAGTATCCACTTCCAAGGATAGACGAGTTGTTGGACCAGCTCAGGGGTGCTACTTGGTTCTCGGAGATTGATTTGGCTTCAGGGTACCACCAAATACCAATAGACGAACCGGATGTTCGAAAGACTGCCTTTAGGACAAGGTACGGTCATTACGAGTTTGTGGTCATGCCGTTTGGTTTGACGAATGCGCCAGCTGCATTTATGAAGCTGATGAATGGTGTGTTCAGGGAGTACTTGGATGAGTTTGCAATTATTTTCATAGATGACATCTTGGTGTATTCAAAGAGTCCGGAAGAGCATGAGAAGCATTTGCGGATTGTTATGGAAAAGTTGCGAGAACAGAAGTTGTTTGCTAAGTTGAGTAAGTGTAGCTTCTGGCAACGGCATATTGGGTTCTTGGGTCACATTGTATCAGACAAGGGAGTGTCCGTGGATCCGGAAAAGATCAAGGCTATTGCGGATTGACCGAGACCCGAGAATGCATCAGAGATAAGAAGTTTTCTGGGATTGGCTGGCTATTATAGGCGTTTTGTGAAGGGCTTTGCGAGTATGGCTCAGTCAATGACACGTCTGACTGGTGAGGATGTTGACTTTGTTTGGACGGCTGAGTGTGAGGAGTGTTTCTTGAAGCTGAGAGGAATGCTTACAAGTGCACCAGTGTTGGCTTTACCTGAGCCGGATGAACCGTACGTGGTGTACACGGACGCTTCGAGGAAAGGACTAGGTTGTGTCCTAATGCAGCATGGAAATGTGATTGCATATGCGTCAAGGCAGCTAAGGAAGCATGAGGTGAACTACCCTACGCATGACTTGGAGATGGCAGCTGTAGTCTTTGCATTAAAGATATGGCGATCCTACTTGTATGGTGGGAAAGTCCAGGTGTTTACCGATCATAAGAGTTTGAAGTACATCTTCACTCAACCTGAGTTGAATTTGAGGCAACGGAGATAGATGGAGTTAGTCGCTGACTACGACTTAGAGATAGCTTATCATCCGGGAAAGGCTAATCTCGTTGCTGATGCATTAAGCCGGAGGAGGGCTAGTGTATCTTCTGCCAAGAATGTGGAAGGAGTTGTGAATCTCCTAAGGACGTTAAGGTTGAACGTTTTATCTGAAGAACTGGAACCATTGGGTTTGGGAGCTGCAGATCAAGCTGACTTGTTAACAAGGATTCATTTGGCTCAAGAGGAGGATGAGAATCTGAATAAGTTGTCACATAGTGACAAGACCGAATATCAGACTTCCAACAATGGGACGATTGTTGTGAATGGCAGAGTGTGTGTTCCTGACGTGAAAGAGTTAAGGGAGGAAATTCTAAGGGAAGCACATCAGTCGAGGTTTTCTGTGCATCCGGGAATAACCAAGATGTACCAGGATCTAAAAAGGTACTATCATTGGGTCAGGATGAAGCGGGACGTAGCCAAGTGGGTGGCTAGCTGTCCGAAATGCCAGCTGGTTAAGGCTGAGAATCAGGTTCCAAGTGGGTTGTTGCAAACATTACCAATACCAGAATGGAAATGGGATATGATCACAATGGATTTTGTGTTGGGTTTACCGAGGTCTCTGAAGAAGCATGACGTGATTTGGGTCATTGTTGATAGGCTGACCAAGTCTGCTCACTTCTTGCCTATGAGGAAAACAGATGGAGTGGCTAGGCTGGTGGAGTTGTATGTCGATGAGCTCGTCAAGCTTCATGGAGTGCCTGCGAGCATTGTGTCAGATCGTGACCCAAAGTTTACTTCACAATTCTGGAAAGAGATTCAGAAAGAGTTTGAGACGAAGGTGCATATGAGTACCGCATATCATCCGCAAATGGATGGTCAGTCTGAGAGGACCATCGGGACGTTAGAGGACATGCTGAGAGCGTGTGTACTGGACTGGGGTAGTAACTGGGAAAGTTATCTACCGTTGGCTGAGTTTGCGTATAACAACAGTTACCATAGAAGCATTGAGATGTCTCCGTATGAGGCGTTGTACGGAAGGCCATATAGAACATCGCTATGTTGGACCCAAGTGGGGGAGCGGAGTGAGTTAGGATCTGCTATAGTCGAAGAGACTACTGAAATGTTCAGGTTTCTGAAGGTTAAGCTGAAAGAGGCTCAAGACCGACAAAAGAGTTATGCTGATAAGCGCCGTAAGGACTTAGAGTTCAGTGTGGGCGATCCGGTTTATCTGAAGGCTATGACTTACAAGGGGAAAAGCCGAGCAACATTTGATGCTAAGTTGAGTCTGAGGTACATGGGACTGTACCGGATTCTGGAAAGGATTAGACCAGTGGCGTATAAGTTGGACTTACCGCCGGAAATGAGTGCTTACCACAATGTGTTTCACGTGTCGCAGCTGAGAAAGCACATAACCGAACGTGAGACTGTGATATCTGAACCACCTTCGGAATTGCAAGAGAATCTGACCGTGGAAGGTAGACCGATCCGAGTGGTTGACAGGAAAGAAAAGCTTAGGCGTGGTAAGAGGGTTAAGATGATCCAAGTTGGCTGGGACTGTAATGGGGATGCGCAAACTACTTGGGAAGTAGAGTCCAAGATGAGTACAAGGTTCCCGAAATGGTTTGAGAAACTTCAGGAAGAAGAACCGGATTCGAGGGCGAATCCAAACCAAGTGGGAGAGAGTTGTAGCATTCGTATCCGAGAAAATCTGGAATGATCGAGCCGGACAGGAGGTTGTCCGAAGGAATGTGAGTTCAGTCAAGGGAAAAATCATTATGGATGGGAGGTTTAAACTATAGTCGATGGATGACTGGGAAATAGTCGAAGGATGACCGGGCTGGCCGAGCAGGACGGACCATATCCGGGAGAAAAATGGTTCTGTCCGGGAGAAAGTGGATTATGTCCAGGAGAAAGTGGATTATGTCCGAGAGAAATGGATTATGTCCGAGAGGAAATGGATTATGTCCGAGGGAAAAAGGAAAATAGCCGAGGCTTTGTGGTTTTAGCCGAGTAAAAATGGGCTGGGCCCGTGGGCTGGGAGTTTGATCGGATAAAAACTAATTTCTCATGGGGATGGTCGAGCGGTTCAGGCGATATCCAAGAGAAATCAAAGCTGACCGGGATAAACCTGACTGGAACCGGGAGACGCCGGCTATAACCGGGTTAACTAGGTTTTGCGAGCATATAAAAGTGATTTTGAGACTTTTTCTCGAGACAGCCGCATTATTTGAGAGAAATATCGCGTGAGAGAGAGATTGGTGGAGAGAAATCCCATAGTTTCTGATTATCCTGAGAGTTGGCCTAGAGAGATCGAAGTTTCACCGGCGATTCCGAGTTTCTGTGGATCTGTTTCGACCATTCGTCCTGATTTGAGGGTTTGCCGAGGGAATAACCGAGTTTGTCCGAGGATTTCTGAGCGGATCATGTGATATCCGAGAGCACTTCGATTCATCTGAGTGAATCTTGTAAGTGTTCGGCTATTCTGATTTCTGTTGAGTTTCTGTCGAGTAACTTTGGACTGATCGATCTGAATTATACTATTTCCGAGGGAATACAGCTTCTTGCCCGAGAAAAAGTGACCGGGTTGAGAGATAGCCGAGAGGTGTGGAGTTTTAGCTGGACCAGTCTGAGCGATAGCCGAGAAATCGCAAGTGTGTCCGAGTATCTCAGTTCTGATCGAGAAATCACCGAGATTCTTTCGACTGAAACGTTTTTTTCTGTGTCTAAGGTGAGTGCGTGACTGTAGTCTGTATCTAGAATCGTTGGATTGCTAGGTTATCTGATTTTCATTGATTGCTTGTGTAAGTTAGTGGTTTCTGCTAAGCAAGGTCAAAATTTCTGTGATTGTGAATGGTTAAGTGTGAACCGTGGTCAATACGTGATGTCTAACTAGCTGTGTGAATGTCCGGATAGAGTTACTAGCTCAAGGGGATGTGTGATTCTCGCTTGGAGCAGTACCGATGCCTTGTGAGGCTTCACAAGTAGTTGAGATGATCATAGGACCGTACTGTTTTCTGTGCTTGCTTGCTAAGTGATAATGTGAATTGTATAACTGATAGTATGATGCGTTTTCTGATACTGGCTAAGGTGTTGCGGGATGACCGTATTCACTAAGTATTTATCAAATACTTATGCCTCTCTGTTTGAGTGTGCAGGTAAGGATAAAGTCCAGGGCGAGTAGCTCTGAAGGCGGACTGGAAGGCAGTGAAGGAAAGGGGTGGATTAGGACTGGGTTTTAGGATTCATATTCTGAGTTTGAGTTTCTATTTAAGTACTTGTGTTAGTGCCTTATGAGTTGAACCAAATCTGATAAGTTAGTTTGTTATTGAAACCGAATTCTGTTAAGTGGTTCTGGAATAATTATGCAATGAGAATGGATGTCTTTTGATGAATCGAACTTGTTTAAGTTTAAGAAAAGTTTTTAAAATATGCATGTTTTTTATTCTGGCCGAAAGAAGACTCGGTGAGGTTCGGGCTGGTCTAGTGATAGACGGTCGGGTCCTCACAAGTTGGTATCAGAGCATGGTCGATTCTAGGACAGTTCATTTGCATAGTTGGGGTTAGAGTCTATCCACCTTTTCACTGCCAGGTCTCGCAGTCTGTTGTTCTGTAGAGTGTGAAACTCTTGTCTGGGGTTAGCTTCGGCACCGGCGGCCAAGAGGCAGGCCATTATGCCGAGAGTGTATGCAGCGACTGCGGACGGAAGTGGAGATCCGAGCGCTTCTCGACCGATCACTGGTGAGTTCTATTACTTACAGTTTTCTGAGTTCTGTCTGTTGCTTGTTGTCTGTGTCTGCGTGTTCTGTTAAGTGTCTTAGCATTCTAGGGGTAGAATGTGTAGGGACCTTATTAATGGGTAAGGTAGAGACCCATGTTCTGTTTGACTCCGGAGCGAGTCATTGTTTTGTGAATCCAGAGATGATTGGAAAGGGGGAATTCCAGAAGGAACCCGGAGAGGAT
The DNA here is from genome assembly GCA_911865555.2 of Thlaspi arvense. NCBI lineage: Eukaryota > Viridiplantae > Streptophyta > Magnoliopsida > Brassicales > Brassicaceae > Thlaspi > Thlaspi arvense. Next base: position 29,109,642 of record OU466860.2, read on the forward strand.
TTTGGGTTAGTGAGGGAGGCTGGAGGCCAAGTGATGTACTCACTATTGATGGTTAAAAATATTTCTGTCTGGATTTGCAAAGTTAGTATGCCAGCAGATTTGGTAATCTGCAATGTTAAGTCTTATCATGTCATCCTCAGAATGGATTGGCTTAGTAAGTACAAGGCGCATCTGGATTGCCACCGTGGAAGGGTAAGGTTTGAAAGAGATGGCGAGGTTCTGGCGTATCAAGGAATAAGACCGACTTCTGGTAGCTTGGTTGTGTTAGCAATACAAGCGGAGCGTTTGATCGAGAAAGGGTGTGAGGCATACCTAGCGACAATACCAATAGATGAGGTTGGACCGGATGTGGAGTTAGGAGATATTCCAGTGGTACAAGAGTTTGAGGATATTTTCCAAGCTTTGACTGGAATGCCACCAGCTCGTTCAGATCCGTTCACGATTGAACTTGAACCGGGGACAGCTCCGATATCGAAAGCACCGTACAGAATGGCACCGGCCGAGATGGCTGAGCTGAAGAAGCAACTGGCTGAACTTTTGGACAAAGGTTCTGTAAGGCCAAGCAATTTACCATGGGGCGCACCTGTTCTGTTTGTAAAGAAGAAGGATGGAAGTTTCAGGCTTTGCATCGATTACCGAGGGTTGAACCGTGTAACTGTGAAGAACAAGTATCCACTTCCAAGGATAGACGAGTTGTTGGACCAGCTCAGGGGTGCTACTTGGTTCTCGGAGATTGATTTGGCTTTAGGGTACCACCAAATACCAATAGACGAACCGGATGTTCGAAAGACTGCCTTTAGGACAAGGTACGGTCATTACGAGTTTGTGGTCATGTCGTTTGGTTTGACGAATGCGCCAGCTGCATTTATGAAGCTGATGAATGGTGTGTTCAGGGAGTACTTGGATGAGTTTGCAATTATTTTCATAGATGACATCTTGGTGTATTCAAAGAGTCCGGAAGAGCATGAGAAGCATTTGCGGATTGTTATGGAAAAGTTGCGAGAACAGAAGTTGTTTGCTAAGTTGAGTAAGTGTAGCTTCTGGCAACGGCATATTGGGTTCTTGGGTCACATTGTATCGGACAAGGGAGTGTCCGTGGATCCGGAAAAGATCAAGGCTATTGCGGATTGGCCGAGACCCGAGAATGCATCAGAGATAAGAAGTTTTCTGGGATTGGCTGGCTATTATAGGCGTTTTGTGAAGGGCTTTGCGAGTATGGCTCAGTCAATGACACGTCTGACTGGTAAGGATGTTGACTTTGTTTGGACGGCTGAGTGTGAGGAGTGTTTCTTGAAGCTGAGAGGAATGCTTAAAAGTGCACAAGTGTTCGCTTTACCTGAGCCGGATGAACCGTACGTGGTGTACACGGACGCTTCGGGGAAAGGACTAGGTTGTGTCCTAATGCAGCATGGAAATGTGATTGCATATGCGTCAAGGCAGCTAAGGAAGCATGAGGTAAACTACCCTACGCATGACTTGGAGATGGCAGCTGTAGTCTTTGCGTTAAAGATATGGCGATCCTACTTGTATGGTGGGAAAGTCCAGGTGTTTACCGATCATAAGAGTTTGAAGTACATCTTCACTCAACCTGAGTTGAATTTGAGGCAACGGAGATAGATGGAGTTAGTCGCTGACTACGACTTAGAGATAGCTTATCATCCGGGAAAGGCTAATCTCGTTGCTGATGCATTAAGCCGGAGGAGGGCTAGTGTATCTTCTGCCAAGGATGTGGAAGGAGTTGTGAATCTCCTAAGGACGTTAAGGTTGAACGTTTTATCTGAAGAACTGGAACCGTTGGGTTTGGGAGCTGCAGATCAAGCTGACTTGTTAACAAGGATTCGTTTGGCTCAAGAGGAGGATGAGAATCTGAATAAGTTGTCACATAGTGACAAGACCGAATATCAGACTTCCAACAATGGGACGATTGTTGTGAATGGCAGAGTGTGTGTTCCTGACGTGAAAGAGTTAAGGGAGGAAATTCTAAGGGAAGCACATCAGTCGAGGTTTTCTGTGCATCCGGGAATGACCAAGATGTACCAGGATCTAAAAAGGTACTATCATTGGGTCGGGATGAAGCGGGACGTAGCCAAGTGGGTGGCTAGCTGTCCGACATACCAGCTGGTTAAGGCTGAGAATCAGGTTCCAAGTGGGTTGTTGCAAACATTACCAATACCAGAATGGAAATGGGATATGATCACAATGGATTTTGTGTTGGGTTTACCGAGGTCTCTGAAGAAGCATGACGTGATTTGGGTCATTGTTGATAGGCTGACCAAGTCTGCTCACTTCTTGCCTATGAGGAAAACGGATGGAGTGGCTAGGCTGGTGGAGTTGTATGTCGATGAGCTCGTCAAGCTTCATGGAGTGCCTGCGAGCATTGTGTCAGATCGTGACCCAAAGTTTACTTCACGATTCTGGAAAGAGATTCAGAAAGAGTTTGAGACGAAGGTGCATATGAGTACCGCATATCATCCGCAAACGGATGGTCAGTCTGAGAGGACCATCAGGACGTTAGAGGACATGCTGAGAGCGTGTGTACTGGACTGGGGTGGTAACTGGGAAAGTTATCTACCGTTGGCTGAGTTTGCGTATAACAACAGTTACCATAGGAGCATTGAGATGTCTCCGTATGAGGCGTTGTACGGAAGGCCATATAGAACATCGCTATAATGGACCCAAGTGGGGGAGCGGAGTGAGTTAGGATCTGCTATAGTCGAAGAGACTACTGAAATGTTCAGGTTTCTGAAGGTTAAGCTGAAAGAGGCTCAAGACCGACAAAAGAGTTATGCTGATAAGCGCCGTAAGGACTTAGAGTTCAGTGTGGGCGATCCGGTTTATCTGAAGGCTATGACTTACAAGGGGAAAAGCCGAGCAACATTTGATGCTAAGTTGAGTCTGAGGTACATGGGACTGTACCGGATTCTGGAAAGGATTAGACCAGTGGCGTATAAGTTGGACTTACCGCCGGAAATGAGTGCTTACCACAATGTGTTTCACGTGTCGCAGCTGAGAAAGCACATAACCGAACGTGAGACTGTGATATCTGAACCACCTTCGGAATTGCAAGAGAATCTGACCGTGGAAGGTAGACCGATCCGAGTGTTTGACAGGAAAGAAAAGCTTAGGCGTGGTAAGAGGGTTAAGATGATCCAAGTTGTCTGGGACTGTAATGGGGATGAGCAAACTACTAGGGAAGTAGAGTCCAAGATGAGTACAAGGTTCCCGAAATGGTTTGAGAAACTTCAGGAAGAAGAACCGGATTCGAGGGCGAATCCAAACCAAATGGGGGATAGTTGTAGCATCCGTATCCGAGAAAATCTGGAATGATCGAGCCGGACAGGAGGTTGTCCGAAGGAATGTGAGTTCAGTCAAGGGAAAAATCCGTATGGATGGGAGGTTTAGACTATAGTCAATGGATGACTGGGAAATAGTCGAAGGATGGCCGGGCTGGCCGAGCAGGACGGACCATATCTGGGAGAAAAATGGTTCTGTACGGGAGAAAGTGGATAATGTACGGGAGAAAGTGGATTATGTCCGAGAGAAATGGATTATGTCCGAGAGGAAATGGATTATGTCCGAGGGAAAAAGGAAAATAGCCGAGGCTTTGTGGTTTTAGCCGAGTAAAAATGGACTGGGCCCGTGGGCTGGGAGTTTGGTCGGATAAAAACTAATTTATCGTGGGGATGGTCGAGCGGTTTAGACGATATCCGAGAGAAATCAAAGCTGACCGGGATAAACCTGACTGGAACCGGGAGACGCCGGCTATAACCGCGTTAACTAGGTTTTGCGAGCATATAAAAGTGATTTTGAGACTTTTTCTCGAGACAGCCGCATTATTTGAGAGAAATATCGCGTGAGAGAGAGATTGGTCGAGAGAAATCCGATAGTTTCTGATTATCCCGAGAGTTGGCCTAGAGAGATCGAAGTTTCGCCGGCGATTTCGACTATCACTGAGAGATCGACTGTTCTGTCCGAGTTTCTGTGGATCTGTTTCGACCATTCGTCCTGATTTGAGGGTTTGCCGAGGGAATAACCGAGTTTGTCCGAGGATTTCTGAGCGGATCGTGTGATATCCGAGAGCACTTCGATTAATCTGAGTGAATCTTGTAAGTGTTCGGCTATTCTGATTTCTGTTGAGTTTCTGTCGAGTAACTTTGGACTGATCGATCTGAATTATACTATTTCCGAGGGAATACAGCTTCTTGCCCTAGAAAAAGTGACCGGGTTGAGAGATAGCCGAGAGGTGTGGAGTTTTAGCCGGACCAGTCCGAGCGATAGCCGAGAAATCGCAAGTGTGTCCGAGTATCTCAGTTCTGATCGAGAAATCACCGAAATTCTTTCGACTGAAACGTTTTTTTCTGTGTCTAAGGTGAGTGCGTGACTGTAGTCTGTATCTAGAATCGTTGGATTGCTAGGTTATCTGATTTTCATTGATTGCTTGTGTAAGTTAGTGGTTTCTGTGATTGTGAATGGTTAAGTGTGAACCGTGGCCAATACGTGATGTCTAACTAGCTGTGTGAATGTCCGGATAGAGTTACTAGCTCAAGGGGATGTGTGATTCTCGCTTGGAGCAGTACCGATGCCTTGTGAGGCTTCACAAGTAGTTGAGATGATCATAGGACCGTACTGTTTTCTGTGCTTGCTTGCTAAGTGATAATGTGAATTGTATAACTGATAGTATGATGCGTTTTCTGATACTGGCTAAGGTGTTGCGGGATGACCGTATTCACTAAGTATTTATCAAATACTTATGCCTCTCTGTTTGAGTGTGCAGGTAAGGATAAAGTCCAGGGCGAGTAGCTCTGAAGGCGGACTGGAAGGCAGTGAAGGAAAGGGGTGGATTAGGACTGGGTTTTAGGATTCATATTCTGAGTTTGAGTTTCTATTTAAGTACTTGTGTTAGTGCCTTATGAGTTGAACCGAATCTGATAAGTTAGTTTGTTATTGAATCTGAATTATGTTAAGTGTTTCTGGAGTAATTATGCAATGAGAATGGATGTCTTTTGATGAATCGAACTTGTTTAAGTTTAAGAAAAGTTTTTAAAATATGCATGTTTTTGTATTCTGGCCGAGAGAAGACTCGGTGAGGTTCGGGCTGGTCTAGTGATAGACGGTCGGGTCCTCACAAGTTGGTATCAGAGCATGGTCGATTCTAGGACAGTTCATTTGCATAGTTGGGGTTAGAGTCTATCCACCTTTTCACTGCCAGGTCTCGCAGTCTGTTGTTCTGTAGAGTGTGAAACTCTTGTCTGGGGTTAGCTTCGGCACTGGCGGCCAAGAGGCAGGCCATTATGCCGAGAGTGTATGCAGCGACCGCGGACGGAAGTGGAGATCCGAGCGCTTCTCGACCGATCACTGGTGAGTTCTATTACTTACACTTTTCTGAGTTCTGTCTGTTGCTTGTTGTCTGTGTCTGCGTGTTCTGTTAAGTGTCTTAGCATTCTAGGGGTAGAATGTGTAGGGACCTTATTAATGGGTAAGGTAGAGACCCATGTTCTGTTTGACTCCGGAGCGAGTCATTGTTTTCTGAATCCAGAGATGATTGGAAAGGGGGAATTCCAGAAGGAACCCGGAGAGGATTTTGGGTTAGTGAGGGAGGTTGGAGGCCAAGTGATGTACTCACTATTGATGGTTAAATACATTTCTGTCGGGATTGGCAAAGTTAGTATGCCAGCAGATTTGGTAATCTGCAATGTTAAGTCTTATGATGTCATCCTCAGAATGGATTAGCTTAGTAAGTACAAGGCGCATCTGGATTGCCACCGTGGAAGGGTAAGGTTTGAAAGAGATGGCGAGGTTCTGGTGTATCAAGGAATAAGACCGACTTCTGGTAGCTTGGTTGTGTTAGCAATACAAGCGGAGCATTTGATCGAGAAAGGGTGTGAGGCATACCTAGCGACAATACCAATAGATGAGGTTGGACCGGATGTGGAGTTAGGAGATATTCCAGTGGTACAAGAGTTTGAGGATGTTTTCCAAGCTTTGACTAGAATGCCACCAGCTCGTTCAGATCCGTTCACGATTGAACTTGAACCGGGGACAGCTCCGATATCGAAAGCACCGTACAGAATGGCACCGGCCGAGATGGCTGAGCTGAAGAAGCAACTGGCTGAACTTCTGGACAAAGGTTCTGTAAGGCCAAGCAGTTTACCATGGGGCGCACCTGTTCTGTTTGTAAAGAAGAAGGATGGAAGTTTCAGGCTTTGCATCGATTACCGAGGGTTGAACCGTGTAACTGTGAAGAACAAGTATCCACTTCCAAGGATAGACGAGTTGTTGGACCAGCTCAGGGGTGCTACTTGGTTCTCGGAGATTGATTTGGCTTCAGGGTACCACCAAATACCAATAGACGAACCGGATGTTCGAAAGACTGCCTTTAGGACAAGGTACGGTCATTACGAGTTTGTGGTCATGCCGTTTGGTTTGACGAATGCGCCAGCTGCATTTATGAAGCTGATGAATAGTGTGTTCAGGGAGTACTTGGATGAGTTTGCAATTATTTTCATAGATGACATCTTGGTGTATTCAAAGAGTCCGGAAGAGCATGAGAAGCATTTGCGGATTGTTATGGAAAAGTTGCGAGAACAGAAGTTGTTTGCTAAGTTGAGTAAGTGTAGCTTCTGGCAACGGCATATTGGGTTCTTGGGTCACATTGTATCAGACAAGGGAGTGTCCGTGGATCCGGAAAAGATCAAGGCTATTGCGGATTGACCGAGACCCGAGAATGCATCAGAGATAAGAAGTTTTCTAGGATTGGCTGGCTATTATAGGCGTTTTGTGAAGGGCTTTGCGAGTATGGCTCAGTCAATGACACGTCTGACTGGTGAGGATGTTGACTTTGTTTGGACGGCTGAGTGTGAGGAGTGTTTCTTGAAGCTGAGAGGAATGCTTACAAGTGCACCAGTGTTGGCTTTACCTGAGCCGGATGAACCGTACGTGGTGTACACGGACGCTTCGAGGAAAGGACTACGTTGTGTCCTAATGCAGCATGGAAATGTGATTGCATATGCGTCAAGGCAGCTAAGGAAGCATGAGGTGAACTACCCTACGCATGACTTGGAGATGGCAGCTGTAGTCTTTGCATTAAAGATATGGCGATCCTACTTGTATGGTGGGAAAGTCCAGGTGTTTACCGATCATAAGAGTTTGAAGTACATCTTCACTCAACCTGAGTTGAATTTGAGGCAACGGAGATAGATGGAGTTAGTCGCTGACTACGACTTAGAGATAGCTTATCATCCGGGAAAGGCTAATCTCGTTGCTGATGCATTAAGCCGGAGGATGGCTAGTGTATCTTCTGCCAAGGATGTGGAAGGAGTTGTGAATCTCCTAAGGACGTTAAGGTTGAACGTTTTATCTGAAGAACTGGAACCATTGGGTTTGGGAGCTGCAGATCAAGCTGACTTGTTAACAAGGATTCATTTGGCTCAAGAAGAGGATGAGAATCTGAATAAGTTGTCACATAGTGACAAGACCGAATATCAGACTTCCAACAATGGGACGATTGTTGTGAATGGCAGAGTGTGTGTTCCTGACGTGAAAGAGTTAAGGGAGGAAATTCTAAGGGAAGCACATCAGTCGAGGTTTTCTGTGCATCCGGGAATGACCAAGATGTACCAGGATCTAAAAAGGTACTATCATTGGGTCAGGATGAAGCGGGACGTAGCCAAGTGGGTGGCTAGCTGTCCGAAATGCCAGCTGGTTAAGGCTGAGAATCAGGTTCCAAGTGGGTTGTTGCAAACATTACCAATACCAGAATGGAAATGGGATATGATCACAATGGATTTTGTGTTGGGTTTACCGAGGTCTCTGAAGAAGCATGACGTGATTTGGGTCATTGTTGATAGGCTGACCAAGTCTGCTCACTTCTTGCCTATGAGGAAAACGGATGGAGTGGCTAGGCTGGTGGAGTTGTATGTCGATGAGCTCGTCAAGCTTCATGGAGTGCCTGCGAGCATTGTGTCAGATCGTGACCCAAAGTTTACTTCACAATTCTGGAAAGAGATTCAGAAAGAGTTTGAGACGAAGGTGCATATGAGTACCGCATATCATCCGCAAATGGATGGTCAGTCTGAGAGGACCATCGGGACGTTAGAGGACATGCTGAGAGCGTGTGTACTGGACTGGGGTAGTAACTGGGAAAGTTATCTACCATTGGCTGAGTTTGCGTATAACAACAGTTACCATAGAAGCATTGAGATGTCTCCGTATGAGGCATTGTACGGAAGGCCATATAGAACATCGCTATAATGGACCCAAGTGGGGGAGCGGAGTGAGTTAGGATCTGCTATAGTCGAAGAGACTACTGAAATGTTCAGGTTTCTGAAGGTTAAGCTGAAAGAGGCTCAAGACCGACAAAAGAGTTATGCTGATAAGCGCCGTAAGGACTTAGAGTTCAGTGTGGGCGATCCGGTTTATCTGAAGGCTATGACTTACAAGGGGAAAAGCCGAGCAACATTTGATGCTAAGTTGAGTCTGAGGTACATGGGAATGTACCGGATTCTGGAAAGGATTAGACCAGTGGCGTATAAGTTGGACTTACCGCCGGAAATGAGTGCTTACCACAATGTGTTTCACGTGTCGCAGCTGAGAAAGCACATAACCGAACGTGAGACTGTGATATCTGAACCACCTTCGGAATTGCAAGAGAATCTGACCGTGGAAGGTAGACCGATCCGAGTGGTTGACAGGAAAGAAAAGCTTAGGCGTGGTAAGTGGGTTAAGATGATCCAAGTTGGCTGGGACTGTAATGGGGATGCGCAAACTACTTGGAAAGTAGAGTCCAAGATGAGTACAAGGTTCCCGAAATGGTTTGAGAAACTTCAGGAAGAAGAACCGGATTCGAGGGCGAATCCAAACCAAGTGGGAGAGAGTTGTAGCATCCGTATCCGAGAAAATCTGGAATGATCGAGCCGGACAGGAGGTTGTCCGAAGGAATGTGAGTTCAGTCAAGGGAAAAATCATTATGGATGGGAGGTTTAAACTATAGTCGATGGATGACTGGGAAATAGTCGAAGGATGACCGGGCTGGCCGAGCAGGATGGACCATATCCGGGAGAAAAATGGTTCTGTCCGGGAGAAAGTGGATTATGTCCAGGAGAAAGTGGATTATGTCCGAGAGAAATGGATTATGTCCGAGAGGAAATGGATTATGTCCGAGGGAAAAAGGAAAATAGCCGAGGCTTTGTGGTTTTAGCCGAGTAAAAATGGGCTGGGCCCGTGGGCTGGGAGTTTGATCGGATAAAAACTAATTTCTCATGGGGATGGTCGAGCGGTTCAGGCGATATCCAAGAGAAATCAAAGCTGACCGGGATAAACCTGACTGGAACCGGGAGACGCCGGCTATAACCGGGTTAACTAGGTTTTGCGAGCATATAAAAGTGATTTTGAGACTTTTTCTCGAGACAGCCGCATTATTTGAGAGAAATATCGCGTGAGAGAGAGATTGGTGGAGAGAAATCCCATAGTTTCTGATTATCCTGAGAGTTGGCCTAGAGAGATCGAAGTTTCACCGGCGATTCCGACTATCACTGGGAGATCGACTGTTCTGTCCGAGTTTCTGTGGATCTGTTTCGACCATTCGTCCTGATTTGAGGGATTGTCGAGTGAATAACCGAGTCTGTCCGAGGATTTCTGAGCGGATCATGTGATATCCGAGAGCACTTCGATTCATCTGAGTGAATCTTGTAAGTGTTCGGCTATTCTGATTTCTGTTGAGTTTCTGTCGAGTAACTTTGGACTGATCGATCTGAATTATACTATTTCCGAGGGAATACAGCTTCTTGCCCGAGAAAAAGTGACCGGGTTGAGAGATAGCCGAGAGGTGTGGAGTTTTAGCCGGACCAGTCTGAGCGATAGCCGAGAAATCGCAAGTGTGTCCGAGTATCTCAGTTCTGATCGAGAAATCACCGAGATTCTTTCGACTGAAACGTTTTTTTCTGTGTCTAAGGTGAGTGCGTGACTGTAGTCTCTATCTAGAATCGTTGGATTGCTAGGTTATCTGATTTTCATTGATTGCTTGTGTAAGTTAGTGGTTTCTGCTTAGCAAGGTCAAAATTTTTGTGATTGTGAATGGTTAAGTGTGAACCGTGGTCAATAAGTGATGTCTAACTAGCTGTGTGAATGTCCGGATAGAGTTACTAGCTCAAGGGGATGTGTGATTCTCGCTTGGAGCAGTACCGATGCCTTGTGAGGCTTCACAAGTAGTTGAGATGATCATAGGACCGTACTGTTTTCTGTGCTTGCTTGCTAAGTGATAATGTGAATTGTATAACTGATAGTATGATGCGTTTTCTGATACTGGCTAAGGTGTTGCGGGATGACCGTATTCACTAAGTATTTATCAAATACTTATGCCTCTCTGTTTGAGTGTGCAGGTAAGGATAAAGTCCAGGGCGAGTAGCTCTGAAGGCGGACTGGAAGGCAGTGAAGGAAAGGGGTGGATTAGGACTGGGTTTTAGGATTCATATTCTGAGTATGAGTTTCTATTTAAGTACTTGTGTTAGTGCCTTATGAGGTTAACCAAATCTGATAAGTTAGTTTGTTATTGAATCCGAATTCTGTTAAGTGGTTCTGGAATAATTATGCAATGAGAATGGATGTCTTTTGATGAATCGAACTTGTTTAAGTTTAAGAAAAGTTTTTAAAATATGCATGTTTTTGTATTCTGGTCGAGAGAAGACTCGGTGAGGTTCGGGCTGGTCTAGTGATAGACGGTCGGGTCCTCACAAGTTGGTATCAGAGCATGGTCGATTCTAGGACAGTTCATTTGCATAGTTGGGGTTAGAGTCTATCCACCTTTTCACTACCAGGTCTCGCAGTCTGTTGTTCTGTAGAGTGTGAAACTCTTGTCTGGGGTTAGCTTCGGCACCGGCGGCCAAGAGGCAGGCCACTATGCCGAGAGTGTATGCAGCGACCGCGGACGGAAGTGGAGATCCGAGCGCTTCTCGACCGATCACTGGTGAGTTCTATTACTTACAGTTTTCTGAGTTATGTCTGTTGCTTGTTGTCTGTGTCTGCGTGTTCTGTTAAGTGTCTTAGCATTCTAGGGGTAGAATGTGTAGGGACCTTATTAATGGGTAAGGTAGAGACCCATGTTCTGTTTGACTCTGGAGCGAGTCATTGTTTTGTGAGTCCAGAGATGATTGGAAAGGGGGAATTCCAGAAGGAACCCGGAGAGGATTTTGGGTTAGTGAGGGAGGCTGGAGGCCAAGTGATGTACTCACTATTGATGGTTAAAAATATTTCTGTCTGGATTTGCAAAGTTAGTATGCCAGCAGATTTGGTAATCTGCAATGTTAAGTCTTATCATGTCATCCTCAGAATGGATTGGCTTAGTAAGTACAAGGCGCATCTGGATTGCCACCGTGGAAGGGTAAGGTTTAAAAGAGATGGCGAGGTTCTGGCGTATCAAGGAATAAGACCGACTTCTGGTAGCTTGGTTGTGTTAGCAATACAAGCGGAGCGTTTGATCGAGAAAGGGTGTGAGGCATACCTAGCGACAATACCAATAGATGAGGTTGGACCGGATGTGGAGTTAGGAGATATTCCAGTGGTACAAGAGTTTGAGGATATTTTCCAAGCTTTGACTGGAATGCCACCAGCTCGTTCAGATCCGTTCACGATTGAACTTGAACCGGGGACAGCTCCGATATCGAAAGCACCGTACAGAATGGCACCGGCCGAGATGGCTGAGCTGAAGAAGCAACTGGCTGAACTTTTGGACAAAGGTTCTGTAAGGCCAAGCAGTTTACCATGGGGCGCACCTGTTCTGTTTGTAAAGAAGAAGGATGGAAGTTTCAGGCTTTGCATCGATTACCGAGGGTTGAACCATGTAACTGTGAAGAACAAGTATCCACTTCCAAGGATAGACGAGTTGTTGGACCAGCTCAGGGGTGCTACTTGGTTCTCGGAGATTGATTTGGCTTTAGGGTACCACCAAATACCAATAGACGAACCGGATGTTCGAAAGACTGCCTTTAGGACAAGGTACGGTCATTACGAGTTTGTGGTCATGTCGTTTGGTTTGACGAATGCGCCAGCTGCATTTATGAAGCTGATGAATGGTGTGTTCAGGGAGTACTTGGATGAGTTTGCAATTATTTTCATAGATGACATCTTGGTGTATTCAAAGAGTCCGGAAGAGCATGAGAAGCATTTGCGGATTGTTAGGGAAAAGTTGCGAGAACAGAAGTTGTTTGCTAAGTTGAGTAAGTGTAGCTTCTGGCAACGGCATATTGGGTTCTTGGGTCACATTGTATCGGACAAGGGAGTGTCCGTGGATCCGGAAAAGATCAAGGCTATTGCGGATTGGCCGAGACCCGAGAATGCATCAAAGATAAGAAGTTTTCTGGGATTGGCTGGCTATTATAGGCGTTTTGTGAAGGGCTTTGCGAGTATGGCTCAGTCAATGACACGTCTGACTGGTAAGGATGTTGACTTTGTTTGGACGGCTGAGTGTGAGGAGTGTTTCTTGAAGCTGAGAGGAATGCTTACAAGTGCACAACTGTTGGCTTTACCTGAGCCGGATGAACCGTACGTGGTGTACACGGACGCTTCGGGGAAAGGACTAGGTTGTGTCCTAATGCAGCATGGAAATGTGATTGCATATGCGTCAAGGCAGCTAAGGAAGCATGAGGTGAACTACCCTACGCATGACTTGGAGATGGCAGCTGTAGTCTTTGCGTTAAAGATATGGCGATCCTACTTGTATGGTGGGAAAGTCCAGGTGTTTACCGATCATAAGAGTTTGAAGTACATCTTCACTCAACCTGAGTTGAATTTGAGGCAACGGAGATAGATGGAGTTAGTCGCTGACTACGACTTAGAGATAGCTTATCATCCGGGAAAGGCTAATCTCGTTGCTGATGCATTAAGCCGGAGGAGGGCTAGTGTATCTTCTGCCAAGGATGTGGAAGGAGTTGTGAATCTCCTAAGGACGTTAAGGTTGAACGTTTTATCTGACGAACTGGAACCGTTGGGTTTGGGAGCTGCAGATCAAGCTGACTTGTTAACAAGGATTCGTTTGGCTCAAGAGGAGGATGAGAATCTGAAAAAGTTGTCACATAGTGACAAGACCGAATATCAGACTTCCAACAATGGGACGATTGTTGTGAATGGCAGAGTGTGTGTTCCTGACGTGAAAGAGTTAAGGGAGGAAATTCTAAGGGAAGCACATCAGTCGAGGTTTTCTGTGCATCCGGGAATGACCAAGATATACCAGGATCTAAAAAGGTACTATCATTGGGTCGGGATGAAGCGGGACGTAGCCAAGTGGGTGGCTAGCTGTCCGACATGCCAGCTGGGTAAGGCTGAGAATCAGGTTCCAAGTGGGTTGTTGCAAACATTACCAATACCAGAATGGAAATGGGATATGATCACAATGGATTTTGTGTTGGGTTTACCGAGGTCTCTGAAGAAGCATGACATGATTTGGGTCATTGTTGATAGGCTGACCAAGTCTGCTCACTTCTTGCCTATGAGGAAAACGGATGGAGTGGCTAGGCTGGTGGAGATGTATGTCGATGAGCTCGTCAAGCTTCATGGAGTGCCTGCGAGCATTGTGTCAGATCGTGACCCAAAGTTTACTTCACGATTCTGGAAAGAGATTCAGAAATAGTTTGAGACGAAGGTGCATATGAGTACCGCATATCATCCGCAAACGGATGGTCAGTCTGAGAGGACCATCAGGACGTTAGAGGACATGCTGAGAGCGTGTGTACTGGACTGGGGTGGTAACTGGGAAAGTTATCTACCGTTGGCTGAGTTTGCGTATAACAACAGTTACCATAGGAGCATTGAGATGTCTCCGTATGAGGTGTTGTACGGAAGGCCATATAGAACATCGCTATGTTGGACCCAAGTGGGGGAGCAGAGTGAGTTAGGATCTGCTATAGTCGAAGAGACTACTGAAATGTTCAGGTTTTTGAAGGTTAAGCTGAAAGAGGCTCAAGACCGACAAAAGAGTTATGCTGATAAGCGTGGTAAGGACTTAAAGTTCAGTGTGGGCGATCCGGTTTATCTGAAGGCTATGACTTACAAGGGGAAAAGCCGAGCAACATTTGATGCTAAGTTGAGTCCGAGGTACATGGGAATGTACCGGATTCTGGAAAGGATTAGACCAGTGGCGTATAAGTTGGACTTACCGCCGGAAATGAGTGCTTACCACAATGTGTTTCACGTGTCGCAGCTGAGAAAGCACATAACCGAACGTGAGACTGTGATATCTGAACCACCTTCGGAATTACAAGAGAATCTGACCGTGGAAGGTAGACCGATCCGAGTGGTTGACAGGAAAGAAAAGCTTAGGCGTGGTTAGAGGGTTAAGATGATCCAAGTTGGCTGGGACTGTAATGGGGATGAGCAAACTACTTGGGAAGTAGAGTCCAATATGAGTACAAGGTTCCCGAAATGGTTTGAGAAACTTTAGGAAGAAGAACCGGATTCGAGGGCGAATCCAAACCAAGTGGGGGAGAGTTGTAGCATCCGTATCCGAGAAAATCTGGAATGATCGAGCCGGACAGGAGGTTGTCCGAAGGAATGTGAGTTCAGTCAAGGGAAAAATCATTATGGATGGGAGGTTTAGACTAAAGTCGATGGATGACTGGGAAATAGTCGAAGGATGACCGGGCTGGCCGAGCAGGACGGACCATATCCGGGAGAAAAATGGTTCTGTCCGGGAGAAAGTGGATTATGTCCAGGAGAAAGTGGATTATGTCCGAGAGAAATGGATTATGTCCGAGAAGAAATGGATTATGTCCGAGGGAAAAAGGAAAATAGCCGAGGCTTTGTGGTTTTAGCCGAGTAAAAATGGGCTGGGCCCGTGGGCTGGGAGTTTGGTCGGATAAAAACTAATTTCTCGTGGGGATGGTCGAGCGGTTTAGGCGATATCCGAGAGAAATCAAAGCTGACCGGGATAAACCTGACTGGAACTGAGAGATGCCGGCTATAACCGGGTTAACTAGGTTTTGCGAGCATATAAAAGTGATTTTGAGACTTTTTCTCGAGACAGCCGCATTATTTGAGAGAAATATCGCGTGAGAGAGAGATTGGTCGAGAGAAATCCCATAGTTTCTGATTATCCCGAGAGTTGGCCTAGAGAGATCGAAGTTTCGCCGGCGATTCCGACTATCACTGAGAGATCGACTGTTCTGTCCGAGTTTCTGTGGATCTGTTTCGACCATTCGTCCTGATTTGAGGGATTGCCGAGTGAATAACCGAGTTTGTCCGAGGATTTATGAGCGGATCGTGTGATATCCGAGAGCACTTCGATTCATCAAAGTGAATCTTGTAAGTGTTTGGCTATTCTGATTTCTGTTGAGTTTCTGTCGAGTAACTTTGGACTGATCGATCTGAATTATACTATTTCCGAGGGAATACAGCTTCTTGCCCGAGAAAAAGTGACCGGGTTGAGAGATAGCCGAGAGGTGTGGAGTTTTAGCCAGACCAGTCTGAGCGATAGCCGAGAAATCGCAAGTGTGTCCGAGTATCTCAGTTCTGATCGAGAAATCACCGAGATTCTTTCGACTGAAACGTTTTTTTCTGTGTCTAAGGTGAGTGCGTGACTGTAGTCTGTATCTAGAATCGTTGGATTGCTAGGTTATCTGATTTTCATTGATTGCTTGTGTAAGTTAGTGGTTTCTGCTTAGCAAGGTCAATGTTTCTGTGATTGTGAATGGTTAAGTGTGAACCGTGGTCAATACGTGATGTCTAACTAGCTGTGTGAATGTCCGGATAGAGTTACTAGCTCAAGGGGATGTGTGATTCTTGCTTGGAGCAGTACCGATGCCTTGTGAGGCTTCACAAGTAGTTGAGATGATCATAGGACCGCACTGTTTTCTGTGCTTGCTTGCTAGGTGATAATGTGAATTTTATAACTGATAGTATGATGCGTTTTCTGATACTGGCTAAGGTGTTGCGGGATGACCGTATTCACTAAGTATTTATCAAATACTTATGCCTCTCTGTTTGAGTGTGCAGGTAAGGATAAAGTCCAGGGCGAGTAGCTCTGAAGGCGGACTGGAAGGCAGTGAAGGAAAGGGGTGGATTAGGACTGGGTTTTAGGATTCATATTCTGAGTTTGAGTTTCTATTTAAGTACTTGTGTTAGTGCCTTATGAGTTGAACCGAATCTGATAAGTTAGTTTGTTATTGAATCCGAATTCTGTTAAGTGTTTTTGGAATAATTATGCAATGAGAATGGATGTCTTTTGATGAATCGAACTTGTTTAAGTTTAAGAAAAGTTTTTAAAATATGCATGTTTTTGTATTCTGGCCGAGAGAAGACTCGGTGAGGTTCGGGCTGGTCTAGTGATAGACGGTCGGGTCCTCACAAGTTGGTATCAGAGCATGGTCGATTCTAGGACAGTTCATTTGCATAGTTGGGGTTAGAGTCTATCCACCATTTCACTGCCAGGTCTCGCAGTCTGTTGTTCTGTAGAGTGTGAAACTCTTGTCTGGGGTTAGCTTCGGCACCGGCGGCCAAGAGGCAGGCCATTATGCCGAGAGTGTATGCAGCGACCGCGGACGGAAGTGGAGATCCGAGCGCTTCTCGACCGATCACTGGTGAGTTCTATTACTTACAGTTTTCTGAGTTCTGTCTGTTGCTTGTTGTCTGTGTCTGCGTGTTCTGTTAAGTGTCTTAGCATTCTAGGGGTAGAATGTGTAGGGACCTTATTAATGGGTAAGGTAGAGACCCATATTCTGTTTGACTCCGGAGCTAGTCATTAATTTGTGAATCCAGAGATGATTGGAAAGGGGGAATTCCAGAAGGAACCCGGAGAGGATTTTGGGTTAGTGAGGGAGGCTGGAGGCCAAGTGATGTACTCACTATTGATGGTTAAAAACATTTCTGTCTGGATTGGCAAAGTTAGTATGCCAGCAGATTTGGTAATCTGCAATGTTAAGTCTTATGATGTCATCCTCAGAATGGATTGGCTTAGTAAGTACAAGGCGCATCTGGATTGCCACCGTGGAAGGGTAAGGTTTGAAAGAGATGGCGAGGTTCTTGTGTATCAAGGAATAAGACCGACATCTGGTAGCTTGGTTGTGACAGCAATACAAGCGGAGCGTTTGATCGAGAAAGGGTGTGAGGCATACCTAGCGACAATACCAATAGATGAGGTTGGACCGGATGTCGAGTTAGGAGATATTCCAGTGGTACAAGAGTTTGAGGATGTTTTCCAAGCTTTGACTGGAATGCCACCGGCTCGTTCAGATCCGTTCACGATTGAACTTGAACCGGGGACAGCTCCGATATCGAAAGCACCGTACAGAATGGCACCGGCCGAGATGGCTGAGCTGAAGAAGCAACTGGCTGAACTTTTGGACAAAGGTTCTGTAAGGCCAAGCAGTTCACCAAGGGGCGCACCTGTTTTGTTTGAAAAGAAGAAGGATGGAAGTTTCAGGCTTTGCATCGATTACCAATTGTTGAACCGTGTAACTGTGAAGAACAAGTATCCACTTCCAAGGATAGACGAGTTGTTGGACCAGCTCAGGGGTGCTACTTGGTTCTCGGAGATTGATTTGGCTTCAGGGTACCACCAAATACCAATAGACGAACCGGATGTTCGAAAGACTGTCTTTAGGACAAGGTACGACCATTACGAGTTTGTAGTCATGCCGTTTGGTTTGACGAATGCGCCAGCTGCATTTATGAAACTGATGAATGGTGTGTTCAGGGAGTACTTGGATGAGTTTGTAATTATTTTCATAGATGACATCTTGGTGTATTCAAAGAGTCCGGAAGAGCATGACAAGCATTTGCGGATTGTTATGGAAACGTTGCGAGAACAGAAGTTGTTTGCTAAGTTGAGTAAGTGTAGCTTCTGGCAACGGCATATTGGTTTCTTGGGTCACATTGTATCAGACAAGGGAGTGTCCGTGGATCCGGAAAAGATCAAGGCTATTGCGGATTGGCCGAGACCCGAGAATGCATCAGAGATAAGAAGTTTTCTGGGATTGGCTGTCTATTATAGGCGTTTTGTGATGGGCTTTGCGAGTATGGCTCAGTCAATGACACGTCTGACTGGTAAGGATGTTGACTTTGTTTGGACGGCTGAGTGTGAGGAGTGTTTCTTGAAGCTGAGAGGAATGCTTACAAGTGCACCAGTGTTGGCTTTACCTGAGCCGGATGAACCGTACGTGGCGTACACGGACGCTTCGGGGAAAGGACTAGGTTGTGTCCTTATGCAGCACTGAAATGTGATTGGATATGCGTCAAGGCAGCTAAGGAAGCATGAGGTGAACTACCCTACGCATGGCTTGGAGATGGCAGCTGTAGTCTTTGCGTTAAAGATATGGCGATCCTACTTGTATGGAGGGAAAGTCCAGGTGTTTACCGATTATAAGAGTTTGAAGTACATCTTCACTCAACCTGAGTTGAATTTGAGGCAACGGAGATAGATGGAGTTAGTCGCTGACTACGACTTAGAGATAGCTTATCATCCGGGAAAGGCTAATCTCGTTGCTGATGCATTAAGCCGGAGGAGGGCTAGTGTATCTTCTGCCAAGGATGTGGAAGGAGTTGTGAATCTCCTAAGGACGTTAAGGTTGAACGTTTTATCTGAAGAACTGGAACCGTTGGGTTTGGGAGCTGCAGATCAAGCTGACTTGTTAACAAGGATTCGTTTGGCTCAAGAAGAGGATGAGAATCTGAATAAGTTGTCACCTAGTGACAAGACCGAATATCAGACTTCCAACAATGGGAAGATTGTTGTTAATGGCAGAGTGTGTGTTCCTGACGTGAAAGAGTTAAGGGAGGAAATTCTAAGGGACGCACATCAGCCGAGGTTTTCTGTGCATCCGGGAATGACCAAGATGTACCAGGATCTAAAAAGGTATTATCATTGGGTCGGGATGAAGTGGGACGTAGCCAAGTGGGTGGCTAGCTGTCCGACATGCCAGCTGGTTAAGGCTGAGAATCAGGTTCCAAGTGGATTGTTGCAAACATTACCAATAGCAGAATGGAAATGGGATATGATCACAATGGATTTTGTGTTGGGTTTACCGAGGTCTCTGAAGAAGCATGACGTGATTTGGGTCATTGTTGATAGGCTGACCAAGTCTGCTCACTTCTTGCCTATGAGGAAAACGGATGGAGTGGCTAGGCTGGTGGAGTTGTATATCAATGAGCTCGTCAAGCTTCATGGAGTGCCTGCGAGCATTGTGTCAGATCGTGACCCAAAGTTTACTTTACGATTCTGGAAAGAGATTCAGAAAGAGTTTGGGACGAAGGTGCATATGAGTACCGCATATCATCCGCAAACGGATGGTCAGTCTGAGAGGACCATGAGGACATTAGAGGACATGCTGAGAGCATGTGTACTGGACTGGGGTGGTAACTGGGAAAGTTATCTACCATTGGCTAAGTTTGCGTATAACAACAGTTACCATAGGAGCATTGAGATGTCTCCGTATGAGGCGTTGTACGGAAGGCCATGTAGAACATCGCTATGTTGGACCCAAGTGGGGGAGCGGAGTGAGTTTGGATCTGCTATAGTCGAAGAGACTACTGAAATGTTCAGGTTTCTGAAGGTTAAGCTGAAAGAGGCTCAAGACCGACAAAAGAGTTATGCTGATAAGCGCCGTAAGGACTTAGAATTCAGTGTGGGCTATCCGGTTTATCTGAAGGCTATGACTTACATGGGGAAAAGCCGAGCAACATTTGATGCTAAGTTGAGTCCGAGGTACATGGGACTGTACCGGATTCTGGAAATGATTAGACCAGTGGCGTATAAGTTGGACTTACCGCAGGAAATGAGTGCTTACCACAATGTGTTTCACCTGTCGCAGCTGAGAAAGCACATAACCGAACGTGAGACTGTGATATCTGAACCACCTTCGGAATTGCAAGAGAATCTGACCGTGGAAAGTAGACCGATCCGAGTGGTTGACAAGAAAGAAAAGCTTAGGCGTGGTAAGAGGGTTAAGATGATCCAAGTTGTCTGGGACTGTAATGGGGATGAGCAAACTACTTGGGAAGTAGAGTCCAAGATGAGTACAAGGTTCCCGAAATGGTTTGAGAAACTTCAGGAAGAAGAACCGGATTCGAGGTTGAATCCAAACCAAGTGGGGGAGAGCTGTAGCATCCGTATCCGAGAAAATCAGGAATGATCGAGCCGGACAGGAGGTTGTCCGAAGGAATGTGAGTTCAGTCAAGGGAAAAATCATTATGGATGGGAGGTTTAGACTATAGTCGATGGATGACTGGGAAATAGTAGAAGGATGGCCGGGCTGGCCGGGCAGGACGGACCATATCCGGGAGAAAAATGGTTCTGTCTGGGAGAAAGTGGATTATGTCCAGGAGAAAGTGGATTATGTCCGAGAGAAATGGATTATGTCCGAGAGGAAATGGATTATGTCCAAAGGAAAAAGGAAAATAGCCGAGACTTTGTGGTTTTAGCCGAGTAAAAATGGGCTGGGCCCGTGGGCTGGGAGTTTGGTCGGATAAAAACTAATTTCTCGTGGGGATGGTCGAGCGGTTTAGGCGATATCCGAGAGAAATCAAAGCTGACCGGGATAAACTTGACTGGAACCGGGAGACGCCAGCTATAACCGGGTTAACTAGGTTTTGCGAGCATATAAAAGTGATTTTGAGACTTTTTCTCGAGACAGCCACATTATATGAGAGAAATATCGCGTGAGAGAGAGATTGGTCGAGAAAAATCCCATAGTTTCTGATTATCCCGAGAGTTGGCCTAGAGAGATCGAAGTTTCGCCTGCAATTCCGACTATCACTGAGAGATCGACTGTTCTGTCCGAGTTTCTGTAGATCTGTTTCGACCATTCGTCCTGATTTGAGGGTTTGCCGAGGGAATAACCGAGTTCATCCGATGATTTCTGAGCGGATCGTGTGATATCCGAGAGCACTTCGATTCATCTGAGTGAATCTTGTAAGTGTTCGGCTATTCTGATTTCTGTTGAGTTTCTGTCGAGTAACTTTGGACTGATCGATCTGAATTATACTGTTTCCGAGGGAATACAGCTTCTTGCCCGAGAAAAAGTGACCGGGTTGAGAGATAGCCGAGAGGTGTGGAGTTTTAGCCGGACCAGTCTGAGTGATAGCCGAGAAATCGCAAGTGTGTCCGAGTATCTCAGTTCTGATCGAGAAATCACCGAGATTCTTTCGACTGAAACATTTTTTTCTGTGTCTAAGGTGAGTGCGTGACTGTAGTCTGTATCTAGAATCGTTGGATTGCTAGGTTATCTGATTTTCATTGATTGCTTGTGTAAGTTAGTGGTTTCTGCTTAGCAAGGTCAATGTTTCTGTGATTGTGAATGGTTAAGTGTGAACCGTGGTCAATACGTGATGTCTAACTAGCTCTGTGAAGGTCCGGATAGAGTTACTAGCTCAAGGGGATGTGTGATTCTCGCTTGGAGCAGTACCTATGCCTTGTGAGGCTTCACAAGTAGTTGAGATGATCATAGGACCGTACTGTTTTCTGTGCTTGCTTGCTAAGTGATAATGTGAATTGTATAACTGATAGTATGATGCGTTTTCTGATACTGGCTAAGGTGTTGCGGGATGACCATATTCACTAAGTATTTATCAAATACTTATGCCTCTCTGTTTGAGTGTGCAGGTAAGGATAAAGTCCAGGGCGAGTAGCTCTGAAGGCGGACTGGAAGGCAGTGAAGGAAAGGGGTGGATTAGGACTGGGTTTTGAGATTCATATTCTGAGTTTGAGTTTCTATTTAAGTACTTGTGTTAGTGCCTTATGAGTTGAACCGAATCTGATAAGTTAGTTTGTTATTGAATCCGAATTCTGTTAAGTGTTTCTGGAATAATTATGCAATGAGAATGGATGTCTTTTGATGAATCGAACTTGTTTAAGTTTAAGAAAAGTTTTTAAAATATGCATGTTTTTGTATTCTGGCCGAGAGAAGACTCGGTGAGGTTCGGGCTGGTCTAGTGATAGACGGTCGGGTCCTCACAAGTTGGTATCAGAGCATGGTCGATTCTAGGACAGTTCATTTGCATAGTTGGGGTTAGAGTCTATCCACCTTTTCACTGCGAGGTCTCGCAGTCTGTTGTTCTGTAGAGTGTGAAACTCTTGTCTGGGGTTAGCTTTGGCACCGGCGGCTAAGAGGCAGGCCATTATGCCGAGAGTTTATGCCGCGACCGCGGACGGAAGTGGAGATCCGAGCGCTTCTCGACCGATCACTGGTGAGTTCTATTACTTATAGTTTTCTGAGTTCTGTCTGTTGCTTGTTGTCTGTGTTTGCGTGTTCTGTTAAGTGTCTTAGCATTCTAGGGGTTGAATGTGTAGGGACCTTATTAATGGGTAAGGTAGAGACCCATGTTCTGTTTGATTCCGGATGGAGTCATTGTTTAGTGAATCCAGAGATGATTGGAAAGGGAGAATTCCAGAAGGAACCCGGAGAGGATTTTGGGCTAGTGAGGGCGGCTGGAGGCCAAGTGATGTACTCACTATTGATGGTTAAAAACATTTCTGTCTGGATTGGCAAAGTTAGTATGCCAGCAGATTTGGTAATCTGCAATGTTATGTCTTATGATGTCATCCTCAGAATGGATTGGCTTAGTAAGTACAAGGCGCATCTGGATTGCCACCGCGGAAGAATAAGGTTTGAAAGAGATGGCGAGGTTCTGGTGTATCAAGGAATAAGACCGACTTCTGGTAGCTTGGTTGTGTCAGCAATACAAGCGGAGCGTTTGATCGAGAAAGGGTGTGAGGCATACCTAGCGACAATACCAATAGATGAGGTTGGACCGGATGTGGAGTTAGGAGATATTCCAGTGGTACAAGAGTTTGAGGATGTTTTCCAAGCATTGACTGGAATGCCACCGACTCGTTCAGATCCGTTCACGATTGAACTTGAACCGGGGACAGCTCCGATATCAAAAGCACCGTACAAAATGGCACCGGCCGAGATGGCTGAGCTAAAGAAGCAACTGGCTGAACTTTTGGACAAAGGTTCTGTAAGGCCAAGCAGTTCACCATGGGGCGCACCTGTTCTGTTTGTAAAGAAGAAGGATGGAAGTTTCAGGCTTTGCATCGATTGCCGAGGGTTGAACCGTGTAACTGTGAAGAACAAGTATCCACTTCCAAGGATAGACGAGTTATTGGACCAGGTCAGGGGTGCTACTTGGTTCTCGGAGATTGATTTAGCTTCAGGGTAACACCAAATACCAATAGACGAACCGGATGTTCGAAAGACTGCCTTTAGGACAAGGTACGGTCATTACGAGTTTGTAGTCATGCCGTTTGGTTTGACCAATGCGCCAGCTGCATTTATGAAGCTGATGAATGGTGTGTTCAGGGAGTACCTGGATGAGTTTGTAATTATTTTCATAGATGACATCTTGGTGTATTCAAAGACTCTGGAAGAGCATGAGAAGCATTTGCGGATTGTTATGGAAAAGTTGAGAGAACAGAAGTTGTTTGCTAAGTTGAGTAAGTGTAGCTTCTGGAAACGGCATATTGGGTTCTTGGGTCACATTGTATCGGACAAGGGAGTGTCCGTGGATCCGGAAAAGATCAAGGCTATTGCGGATTGGCCGAGACCCGAGAATGCATCAGAGATAAGAAGTTTTCTGGGATTGGCTGGCTATTATAGGCGTTTTGTGAAGGGCTTTGCGAGTATGGCGCAGTCAATGACACGTCTGACTGGTAAGGATGTTGACTTTGTTTGGACGGCTGAGTGTGAGGAGTGTTTCTTGAAGCTGAGAGGAATGCTTACAAGTGCACCAGTGTTGGCTTTACCTGAGCCGGATGAACCGTACGTGGTGTACACGGACGCTTCGGGGAAAGGACTAGGTTGTGTCCTAATGCAGCATGGAAATGTGATTGCATATGCGTCAAGGCAGCTAAGGAAGCATGAGGTGAACTACCCTACGCATGACTTGGAGATGGCAGCTGTAGTCTTTGCGTTAAAGATATGGCGATCCTACTTGTATGGAGGGAAAGTCTAGGTGTTTACCGATCATAAGAGTTTGAAGTACATCTTCACTCAACCTGAGTTGAATTTGAGGCAACGGAGATAGATGGAGTTAGTCGCTGACTACGACTTAGAGATAGCTTATCATCCGGGAAAGGCTAATCTTGTTGCTGATGCATTAAGCCGGAGGAGGGCTAGTGTATCTTCTGCCAAGGATTTGGAAGGAGTTGTGAATCTCCTAAGGACGTTAAGGTTGAACGTTTTATCTGAAGAACTGGAACCGTTGGGTTTGGGAGCTGCAGATCCAGCTGACTTGTTAACAAGGATTCGTTTGGCTCAAGAGGAGGATGAGAATCTGAATAAGTTGTCACCTAGTGACAAGACCGAATATCAGACTTCCAACAATGGGACGATTGTTGTGAATGGCAGAGTGTGTGTTCCTGGCGTGAAAGAGTTAAGGGAGGAAATTCTAAGGGAAGCACATCAGTCGAGGTTTTCTGTGCATCCGGGAATAACCAAGATGTACCAGGATCTAAAAAGGTACTATCATTGGGTTGGGATGAAGCGGGACGTAGCCAAGTGGGTGGCTAGCTGTCCGACATGCCAGCTGGTTAAGGCTGAGAATCAGGTTCCAAGTGGGTTGTTGCAAACATTACCAATACCAGAATGGAAATGGGATATGTTCACAATGGATTTTGTGTTGGGTTTACCGAGGTCTCTGAAGAAGCATGACGTGATTTGGGTCATTGTTCATAGGCTGACCAAGTCTGCTCACTTCTTGCCTATGAGGAAAACGGATGGAGTGGCTAGGCTGGTGGAGTTGTATGTCGATGAGCTCGTCAAGCTTCATGGAGTGCCTGCGAGCATTATGTCAGATCGTGACCCAAAGTTTACTTCACGATTCTGGAAAGAGATTCAGAAAGAGTTTGGGACGAAGGTGCATATGAGTACCGCATATCATCCGCAAACGGATGGTCAGTCTGAGAGGACCATGACGACGTTAGAGGACATGCTGAGAGCGTGTGTACTGGACTGGGGTGGTAACTGGGAAAGTTATCTACCGTTGGCTGAGTTTGTGTATAACAACAGTTACCATAGGAGCATTGAGATGTCTCCGTATGAGGCGTTGTACGGAAGGCCATGTAGAACATCGCTATGTTGGACCCAAGTGGGGGAGCGGAGTGAGTTAGGATCTGCTATAGTCCAAGAGACTACTGAAAAGATCAGGTTTCTGAAGGTTAAGCTGAAAGAGGCTCAAGACCGACAAAAGAGTTATGCTGATAAGCGCCATAAGGACTTAGAGTTCAGTGTGGGCGATCCGGTTTATCTGAAGGCTATGACTTACAAGGGGAAAAGCCGAGCAACGTTTGATGCTAAGTTGAATCCGAGGTACATGGGACTGTACCGGATTCTGGAAAGGATTAGACCAGTGGTGTATAAGTTGGACTTACTGCCGGAAATGAGTGCTTACCACAATGTGTTTCACGTGTTGCAGCTGAGAAAGCACATAACCGAACGTAAGACTGTGATATCTGAACCACCTTCGGAATTGCAAGAGAATCTGACCGTGGAAGGTAGACCGATCCGAGTGGTTGACAGGAAAGAAAAGCTTAGGCGTGGTAAGAGGGTTAAGATGATCCAAGTTGTCTGGGACTGTAATGGGGATGAGCAAACTACTTGGGAAGTAGAGTCCAAGATGAGTACAAGGTTCCCGAAATGGTTTGAGAAACTTCAGGAAGAAGAACCGGATTCGAGGGCGAATCCAAACCAAATGGGGGAGAGTTGTAGCATCCGTATCCGAGAAAATCTGGAATGATCGAGCCGGACAGGAGGTTGTCCGAAGGAATGTGAGTTCAGTCAAGGGAAAATCATTATGGATGGGAGGTTTAGACTATAGTCGATGGATGACTGGGAAATAGTCGAAGGATGACCGGGCTGGCCGAGCAGGACGGACCATATCCAGGAGAAAAATGGTTCTGTCTGGGAGAAAGTGGATTATGTCCAGGAGAAAGTGGATTATGTCCGAGAGAAATGGATTATGTCCGAGAGGAAATGGATTATGTCCGAGGGAAAAAGGAAATAGCCGAGGCTTTGTGGTTTTAGCCGAGTAAAAATGGGCTGGGCCCGTGGGCTGGGAGTTTGGTCGGATAAAAACTAATTTCTCGTGGGGATGGTCGAGCGGTTTAGGCGATATCCGAGAGAAATCAAAGCTGACTGGGATAAACTTGACTGGAACCGGGAGACGCCGGCTATAACCGGGTTAACTAGGTTTTACGAGCATATAAAAGTGATTTTGAGACTTTTTCTCGAGACAGCCGCATTATTTGAGAAAAATATCGCGTGACAGAGAGATTGGTCGAGAGAAATCCCATAGTTTCTGATTATCCCGAGAGTTGGCCTAGAGAGATCGAGGTTTCGCCGGCGATTTCGACTATCACTGAGAGATCGACTGTTCTGTCCGAGTTTCTGTGGATCTGTTTCGACCATTCGTCTTGATTTGAGGATTTGCCGAGGGAATAACCGAGTTTGTCCGAGGATTTCTGAGCGGATCATGTGATATCCGAGAGCACTTCGATTCATCTGAGTGAATCTTGTAAGTGTTCGGCTATTCTGATTTCTGTTGAGTTTCTGTCGAGTAACTTTGGACTGATCGATCTGAATTATACTGTTTCCGAGGGAATACAGCTTCTTGCCCGAGAAAAAGTGACCGGGTTGAGAGATAGCCGAGAGGTGTGGAGTTTTAGCCGGACCAGTCTGAGCGATAGCTGAGAAATCGCAAGTGTGTCCGAGTATCTCAGTTCTGATCGAGAAATCACCGAGATTCTTTCGACTGAAACGTTTTTTTCTGTGTCTAAGGTGAGTGTGTGACTGTAGTCTGTATCTAGAATCGTTGGATTGCTAGGTTATCTGATTTTCATTGATTGCTTGTGTAAGTTAGTGGTTTCTGCTTAGCAAGGTCAATGTTTCTGTGATTGTGAATGGTTAAGTGTGAACCGTGGTCAATACGTGATGTCTAACTAGCTGTGTGAATGTCCGGATAGAGTTACTAGCTCAAGGGGATGTGTGATTCTCGCTTGGAGCAGTACCGATGCCTTGTGAGGCTTCACAAGTAGTTGAGATGATCATAGGACCGTACTGTTTTCTGTGCTTGCTTGCTAGGTGATAATGTGAATTGTATAACTGATAGTATGATGCGTTTTCTGATACTGGCTAAGGTGTTGCGGGATGACTGTATTCACTAAGTATTTATCAAATACTTATGCCTCTCTGTTTGAGTGTGCAGGTGGGAAACTGCATGATCCCTACAGATTTTGTGGTTCTAGCTTTCTCTGATTTTGCTTGATAGAATCCTATTGCCATCTATCTTAACCCCTTTGGATTGATAAAAACCATATGCTATACTACAACTGATTAGTATAAAGGGTGATTGAGAAAGAGACTCAAAACTCTTGTATCATTTTTGCAGCTTTCTCAAGCTAGAGAATGGATGCTAGAGGCGGCTTCTCTAGTAGGTCCAGAAGACTCCTATGCTGCCGGATAATGGTTAGGTGGGTTGAAGCGTTTTCGTTTTTGTGTTTGTCTTTGGAGATGCTATATGTGCTGTTTTTTTCAAGGTGTTGAGGGCTTGCCTTGTATACGGTTCGCAACAACAATGAAGACTCACAAATTTCCGATATAGGCTTTCAAAATCGATGTTTGTAATTTCTACTAGCTGCTATCAGGGATTTTGGTCTTTTTGCTTTTCTTAATTATCTCTATATTTTGTCTCAACTCTAAAATGGTACTATAAAATTTTACATTTTACCAAAAATAAAAAAAAATGTCCGACGGTGTAGGTGACGCAAAAAAATACAGCGACACACATTCTCTCATCTCTCTTTACTCCTGCGGGAAATCTCCCTCTCTTTCGACAGATAATCAACGACTCCGTTCCTCTTTCTTCATTTTTTCCCTTGAAATTTTGTGTCGTCGATTGTTGTCGCAGCATTTGTCAAAAGAACATGATCTTTTTTCGAATGTGTCTTCACTTCTCCTATGTATGCTTTTTAGTTGGCCCTATTTTTTAGTTCGGAATTTAAATGCAAACAGATATATATTCTTTTAAATATGCCTATTATGCCGAAGTGTTAGCAGAAATTCATGTTGAAAAGTCTTTCCAAGATCAACATCAGCAATATCCTTGAATAATTAAAAATTAAGATTCAGAAAAGATAATTAGTAGTAATTTAAAATAATAAACCAGTATGAAAAAAAATTTCGTTTGATTGAAAAATACAGGCATATATATTTGTTTATTTATTAAATATTAAGAATGAAAGATAATATAATACTGAAAAATATTATTCAAGGATATTTCTCTGATTTCATTCTATATTTTATTCAAATGTCATTATATTATAACTATACTTTGAAACTTTTTAAGAAAATAATTTGGAGTGATGACATATCTGAACATAATGAACTTTTCTGAAGAAATAGAACAATTGAGGTTAAGCTAGATGGCAAAATATATGAACAATGAAAGAGTGCATTCATAATAACAAACTGAAAAGAAATATTTTTCTGTTGTTGTCAAAATATATATTACATTAAAAAAAAACATGTAGAGAAACAATAATTAACACATCCCTAGCTTAATATATATATACATGATGCATTATCGTTCTTTTTCATATAATTGGTTTAATACACAATTATATTTACAAGAAATGAAGAAAGTGTCATTTTATAGTTACTGCATTCTGTGTCTAATGGTTAGGATGTCAACGTATGGCTTTGCCACAGAAAATTACTATCAACGAAAAGATGGAATTTCTGGCCCGCTAGCTGAAACCATAACTGTTGATTGTAACGATGCTGCCGGGATGTACAAAACTGTTCAACGTGCAATTGATTCAATCCCTCCTAATAACCAAAGATGGATTCATATATTCATAAAAAGCGGTATTTACAAGTAATATAATTTTTTAATAACTAAATATGTTTTATTTATTACCCACACGTTTTTTTTGGTTTTTGAAAATATGGGTTTTTAATATCTTACAAATAAAATATTTCACGAAATTGAGATTATAAATTTGGTTAGAAACTAAAATATGATTTATTAATACATAAAAAGTTTTTTTCTTTTTTTTAGATTTTAATAAATACATAAAAAGTTTGAGACGAATAAATGAACTTTACAATAGTTTTGGAAAAACAAATTGGCATCCATCCTTTCTAAGCTTCAATTGTTTAATCATCATAAAATAATGTTGTGATTATATAAATGATCAATTATAACATGTAGAGAGGAAGTGACCATACCAAAAAATAAGGGATACATATATCTGCAAGGCGAAGGAATTCAAAAGACAATTATAGCATACGACAGTCATCAAGCCACCGACACTAGTGCCACTTTCACAGCTTTCTCCGATTACATCGTTATCTCCGGCGTTACTTTCAAAGTATATATATATATATACTATATATTTTTAATCTGCCTATATTTTGATTAGTTGTTAGTAGATATTTTATATACATGAAAATGGGCTTTATCGATTATTATTATTATGCGCGCAGAATACATATAATGTGCCACTAGTGACTCCTTTAGCAAATCCAATTATACCAGCCGTAGCTGCGAGGATGCTTGGAGACAAATATTTAATCATTGATTCTAGTTTTGATGGATTTCAAGATACATTGTTTGACGCTCTAGGAAGACATTACTACAAACGATGCGTCATTTCTGGTGGCGTCGATTTCATTTTTGGTTACGCACAATCTCTTTTTGAGGTATATTATATATAATCCATTGTCAGCAATATTTTTTTTGTTTTTTGATTTTGAAAAGTAACGTTAGTTTTTCTAAAGAGTTACGTCATAAGGCTAAAATCCGTTAATCCAACTTTTTTATATATTGGCCATGTAAACACTTAAAAGAAAATAAAAATAAAGCAGAATCATATATATATATGTATATATATATTTGTATATATGTATTTATTATTATGAACTAGTGAACTACGTACATACATGTTAACAAAGTAAAGAATGGTGAATATATATGTTACTATAAAAAAGGAATGTACGTTGAATCTGACGGTTGGGACCTATGCGCCGGAGAACCCGTACGGTGTGATAACTGCGCAGGGAAGGAAGTCACCGACAGATAACGGAGGGTTTGTTTTTAAAGACTGCACAGTCTCTTCTGCCGTTAAAGGCAAAGCTTTGTTGGGACGAGCTTGGGAACCATACGCACGTGTCATATTTTACCGTTCAAATTTATCTGATGTTATTTTGCCAATTGGTTGGGATGCTTGGAGAGCAAAAGGCCAAGAGTAAGTAATCTCTTAACCTTTTTTATTTCTTACTTCCATCATTTTAGCATATTGCATTTAAAAGTCATATTCAGATTAACTGTATAATAAAACAGAAGGTGACAAATATTGTATTAGGGGCAATACAATGTTTGCGGAGTATGGTTGCACTGGAGCTGGAGCGGACACATCAGGCAGAGTTGCATGGATGAAAAAGTCGAGTGAAAAGGAAGTTCTTAACTTTTCTAATGTTTCTTTTATTGACCAAGATGGCTGGCTTAATAGTCTTCCTATCAAAGTTTAGAAGTGTTAACTAAAAGCTTTAGTTCAAAAAACTGAAAAAAAAATGTTTTTATTGTTTTCGGTTGTAAAAATATTGTTTTCTTGTTCTAACAACCTAAATAGAAATCAAACCAAATAAAAAAGTTAAGCAATCACTAACAATTTTTATAAGGACTAATTCAAACCAAGCAAAAACAGAGCAAGCATTAATCTATGATACTCAAACAGTCATAACAATGCTGTCTTAAACAAGACTAATTCATTCTCATGACACTAAATACTTTGTTAATTACCTATTCAAAAACTAATTTCTATTACTAAAGAAAATAATCTACAAGCATTTTTTTTTTTATTGGGTCAAACACTATGTATATTATACTTGAACTTTGGTTACAATAGCAGCAAATAGATGACAATTTACCAAAGAGTAATGACTACTTTTTACTGGAATGAAATACAATAGATTAAAAAGATAGGTTCAACAGCTTATATCATAGATGAAAACTGTAAGATTCTTCAAAAGGACCTTTGAGATGATCGTTCGAAAAAACGAACTGAAGTTCTTCTTACATTAAAGGCGAGGTAACAACATTAATAGTTTAAAATGCCGTCATGACTGAGCGTTTAAATATGTTCTCCTTGAAGGAGAAGGGGGCCAATTCGAAGATACACCGTTAATACTTAAGAACAGCATCTGGAGATTCGAAGATACGCCAATGATTAAAGATGGATATTTATAATCTCAAAAGATAAATTGGGTCAGGCCACAAAAAGAGCTCCAAGGGAGGGGTTACTGAAACGAGGTGGATGGTCGGAGTGGAGATGAAGGGTTCAATGGAGCAGTGGCGTGTGGCTGGCGACTCTCTGACGGAAGCTCCTCTGGTATGGGAAGAGAGACTCGACACCGAAGACATGTTAATTGGAACATTGGAATGGGCAGAGAATTTTCGGAGCTTTTTAGAAAGTGTTATATGACCTGCAGGTTGAGAAGTTTGGATCTTAAAGACTCCAACAAAGGTGTTTAGGAGGAGGAAAAGGAGTGGAGAGAGATGTGAGAATATCAGAATAGAGGCAAGGTGTGGATGCAGATATCCACACTCAAAGATTTGTAAAATATTTAGGTTAATTTAGGGAGATGATGGGTAAGAATCTTTATTTGAGCAACTGAACTTAAGATTAAGAAAAGATAAATGGACTTTTTATTGATGAAATCGAGAGATCATTTATAAGAGATCGATGTATCGCAATACAAGAGCTCGTAGCGCGTATAACTGCTTAGTAAGTAAAAGATGATTAGGTAAAAAGATGTAAAAATACAGGAGCTGGAAGGGCGTACATATAGTAAATTAGGTAAAAACTGAAAGCCCGTTCTTTCTGCCCCTCCTGTTCCTTTTATAGCCTTCTTTTAACTCCAACTGCTGCGCGAATCTCGGAGATTAGTTGTAACAAGCTTCGAGTATCTCGGATGTTGTTGCTGGATCGAGCTCCAGATATGACGGGACCTCGCCTGGTCTTGCTCGACTTAGTTTTGAAGAGTATCCTTAATTGGCAGGAGCTCGTCCGTTGTTGAAGATACAAATGGGACATATATCTGATGGGTCATTGCAGATGGGCTTCATGTGACTGCTTAATGAGATTTAAAATGGACCGGATTTCATGCTAAATCCTGCTCCAACAGTTGTCCCCTAGCCCGTTAAGCGAGGTACGAGCTTAATGGGCGGAAGACAAAGTTTTAAATATCATGACTTTCTTTAACTTAAAAATTTTAGATCTTAAAAAGATTTTCTTTTGATCATAACAAACCATTGAGTCACAAATGTGAAACTTTGATTAAGTTTGAGTGAAGATTCTGCTTGAATGTGAGCTAAAGCTCAATCATAAACGCTTTGAATTTCACGTGAGTACGAACCCGAACTTGGGTTGAGCAGAGATGAAAAAATCTTTAAGTGCGAGCTAGAGCTAGAACTTAATTGTTCAAATTTTGCGTAAGTACAAACGCGCATTCGATCTTGGAGTTGACAAGAGTCTGTTTGGTTACGAGCCTGAGCTCGAACCGAGTACCTTGAATGAAGGCTGTAGGCCTAGATTCCAGCTCTATATAGTATATAAAGCTTGAATTGATGAACTTTATTCTTTCTATATATCAAATAATACATAGAGATTTTAAGGAAAAGTAAAAATCGTGACTGAACTTGTGTTGAGCTGCCTACGTACCCATCAAGGGATCAAGTCTAAACGTATTTCGATTATAAGTATTTCGAAGGAGATGCGTTTGTAGGAAAACAATAAGCTCATCGAGCTGTTTATTTGCTAAACTCTGCGTGATCTGTTAGATCGAATTTCTGTTTAACAAATGGCTCTGTTTTTTTTTCTAAATACATGACTGTATTAGATCAAGTGTATTGTGTTATCTTTGCTAGCTATCGAGAGATATGATCGGATTAGATAAGAACTTCGATTGCTGATTATCAAACGAATTGAAGCTGATTAAGTAAAATAAAGAAATTTTATGTGCCTCTTTTTCTTGTTTGGGCGGTTTGTTATTTTAAGTTTGAACAAGAGTTCGTTCACTTAGAACTAAACATGAGCTCACCTTTTATGTTTGAACGGGAGTTTGTTCACATGGAATCAAACACGAGTTCATCATTTTGCATTTAAATGAGAGTTCATTTACTTGAAATCGAACATGAGTTGCCCTTAATGTTTGAACGGGACTTCGTTCACTTCAAATCGAACATGAGTTCATCTTTTACTGTTTTGTTTGGTCGCGAGTATTTTCAGTTTACGGCGTGCTTTGGTAGTTGTTGACTGGAAAGGTTCTTTCTTTGCTTTAATTGAACTCAGATTTTAGCGACTTGATGCGTCATGCATCTTTTGCTTATCCTGCTTCTTATTGCTTTATTTGTTTTCGTGACACAAAATATGGATTTTGGTCGAGCTTTTAGATTAACTTTGAATTGGAGATTAATCCTATCTTTCTGATAACCCACGAAGGCGACTGTAAGATTTTGGTGCGTTGGTTTGTCACTTGCGGGCAGATGCTCGCGCACATTTGCAACTAACGCTCGGATCAATTTTGACAGGCTTATGCTTGGGATATCTGAACTTGATCTTGTCGATTCGTCGTTATCGAATGGGTGCTCGCGATTTTAAAGTAAACGCTTTGGACGATTTTGCGGGCTTCTGTTCAAGGCACCTGGATATTGTGTTGTCTCCTTGTTGATTGCAGTTCCTAGTGATCCGGTCGAGCTCGCGTTGGGTTCTGATTCTGTGCTTTCTTTTGATTGTGGACAGGAGTCCGGCATTGTTCGTGGTGCTTAAATGCGAGCGAGAGCTCGATACGTTGCCTGACTCGAGTTTGTTTGGGCGTTTGTGTTTAATTTGAGCGAGGTACTTGTACGAACGACTGTTTAGTTGAGAGGCGTGTGAGATGAGCTCGTGAGTGTTTTGTTTGGCCAGACGTTATTTAGTGGATCGATTGTAGATCCAGAGTACTCGTTTGCGTCTTAGTTTGACACATATCGTTTTAAGAGATCATGAGAGAAACTCGATAAGAGTTTGAGCCATTGAGACTGTTGGGTGAAATTCAATATGAATATCTGATGTTTCAGCTTTTCAGCTTCCCACTTTCTGAGAGGCAAGATGCCGTTTTGGAGATTGTCGAGTTCGAGATCTTCCAATTTGACCAGGCGTGAAATAATTCATCCTGATGAATAGTTTTCTGTTGTTGGCCTCCTTGTTAGTTGCTGCCCTGGTTGCAATTTGCTCTGCTATGCTCGAGTTATTTGGACTGAGTTTGCTATTGCTCGGCTATGCTTGGGTCATTCGGACTTGGTCCTGCTCCCCAGAATTCGTGAGATCGTTGGGTAACTCGTTAGTGCTGGCTGCAGGATTGCCTTTGACATATATGATTCTTTCTAACAGTGGGTCCAATGTGGAACCAAGAGATGCTAAGGCGCTAGCCGAAGTGTTCCATCCACTCGTGTATAAGTTCGTATGTCCCATGAAACTGACTGGGTACGAGCTACTAGTTGCTGCTCGCAAACGGGCTGCTATTTCTTTCGCGAGCTGTTGCCTGGCGATGAAAGCTTTGTACTTGGCTTAGGTATTGGATGCATCAAATCCAAGATGAAATGACTGTTCTAGGATCTTTCCGGTTGGTGACGTGAGTCTGATTCCTACTTCAAGTCCTAGCCTTGATGATGCTCCATCCATGTGGAGTGTTTTTTTTTCTATTTGGGGACGTGTTTTCGAGAGCTTGCAGTGCAAGCTCGATAACAGAGTATACTAAGACTTGTGCTTTTGCGCAGATCCAAGTATAATATTCAATATCATACTTGCTTAGTCTGATTGCCCTTTAGATATATCGAGTTGATTTGCGAAAGGGTTCATATTTTTCTGTAGGAATGAATCGAGCTCGGGTTCTATGGTAACACATCTTTTGGGGGTGAGCATTGTTGATGCGTGCCTGAGTGTAGCGATCTTTTTTCGGATGTCCACGCATGGTGGGGTCCTTGCTTGTCTTGATTTGTGGTTTGGCAAACTCCTGATCTTTTTGTAATCGTTATACGGTGGAGCTCGCAACTTCTCTAGAATAGCCTAGGTAGCACATCGTTGCATTTTTCTGGTTTCCGTAGATCGTTCTCATCCCTCTAGGAATTAGAAATTTTTGCATATTGATGGTACGTAGATGAGACTGCTTCCATGGCGTATATTCAAAGCCGATGAGATATTGCATTATTTGACCCTTGGTGGTTTACTACCACAAAGTTTATTTCTTTTTGGACTCGCCTAACTTTTACGAGGAGTCGGATGAAGCCACATGAGAAAATTTTTACGAGGAGTCGGATGACCGATACTGGTGGTCGATACTGCTCCGTATCGGTCATCCTTGACCGATATTCACCGTGCTCTGACCGAAAACTTCTGCAGAGATTCTCTGCTTCGATCCTCCATGCTCCCTTTTGCCCATCTAGCATCCTGGATCATCCCCAAAACTCCGCCAAGCTTCTTTTAGCTCCAAAAGCAACTAAAAACATCCAAAATGCAAAGAAAATGCAAACTATACTCTAAATGCAACCTAAGTCTAAAAGGAGAAGAAAATGGGACAAAAGCTAAGGGAAAACATGCAAAAAAGGACCAAAATATGTACTAAATGCAGCCCTAAATGGTGTAAATACAAGGGATATCAACACCCTCACACTTGCCTTTTGCTTGTCCTCAAGCAAATAAGAACAAATGGGAGAGTGAGGTTTGAAAATGGACGTTCAAATTCCAAAAGTGCAAAGGTAAAGAGATGGTTTCAATGCTTAAGTGCCTAGTTGTATGATGCAAATATAATCAGCTATACTTTAAAGATCCTAGACATGCTCATCATGTTTCAAAACGATCTCAAATCTCAACTTAGGCAAATGCTCAAATCAATCAACTCTTTAACATTCAATTAACTTCAGAACATGAATCATGCTTATGCAAATCAAGTGAAGACAGTTGAAAAGGGTAAGGTTATGAGATGAGAATGATCTCATTTAAGCACAAGGTTCAAAAACATAAAGGATCACTCAATGAAATGACTTCATCTTAGGCAAAATGCTAAAGGTAAAAGCACACTTATGCATGCAATTCAAAGCTCTCTTCTACCCTAATTTCCCAAAGATGAGTCATAAGCATTTCTAAACCCCAAAAGTGAATCCTCTAAGTCTACCCTTTCCTAAACTCTACCATTTACCCTTCTTCATGGCTGGGGAACCTTCTTCATTTTGCTTGTGTGGTTGCTTCTTTTTGGTTGGAACTTGCTCTTCTTTGTTGTGATGGCACCTTCATCACCTTTGGTGGATTGCTTCTTGGTCAGATTTTTCTTCTTTTGGACCTTTCTAAGCATTGTTGTTGGCGCCAATCCTTATTTTTGAACTTAGAGCTTTTATTACCTTTGCTTAACCACAATACTAAACTGTTTCCCCTTTTCTACCATTTTAGATCTTTTCCTTTTCTTTCAAAACATATAAACATGAAGTTCAAACCACTTACACTACCATTTTAAAACCCAAAACTCCTATCCTAGCATCAAGCTCAAGATGCAAGCTGATATCTACAAGAGAGCTAATCATTGCCAGCCTTATTCCTAACACTTTTTGCCAAGACAAAATCGAAAATACAATGCAAAGGCCTCACAGCTCTCACAATAGTGTTTAGGCTCAAAAGAAAGTTTTGGTTAATGTGAGGATGTAACTGTCCCATAATTATGAGGATCAGCTATTTGGATCAACAAGAGTGGTAGAAAGGAGAAAGATGATCCAAATATGTATATGGTAGCCATGAATTCACTTTTCAATGCATAAGACATGATAATTAAAAGTCCAAATTAAAGTTCAAGTTGATAGAGTTGATTTTTAGAGAACAAATGCTTTCGGAATGAGATGAGAAGACCAAATCTAGCAATCTAAGCATGGTTCAGCCTTAACTTCTAGCAATCATATGATGCATCAAACAACTAAGCACTTAATAACTGAAATCATCTCTAAACACTAAGCACTTTACAAGGAAAATTCATCATAATGCCCTATGCAAATGCAATGCTACCTATATGCCAACTCAATCCTAGAAGAATGAAATGCAACTACATGCTTTCTTTTTGGTTTGCAAAAATGCAAGATTTTTCAATTTTTTTGATTTTTTGTGTTTTTCTGTGCCTTACATGTATGCATGATATGCATGAGACTCAAAGTGAAAAGAAAAAAAAGAAAAACTAAGAAAAGAGAACACAAAGTCAAACCCCAAATCTCTCCCCCACACTTAAATTACACAGTCCCTTGTGTAATGAAAGCAATGGAAGAGGGAAGAAACAAAATATATTACAAAATAAAAAGATGCAATGGTATAAAACAATGGAAAGGATGTGGCACCTTGTTTGGTAGGAGTTGTGGGATGATCCTGAGGTTTGAGGAGACTTGCTAGCTCTTGGGGAAAGGGATGCTTCCTCTCTTTGTGACATCCTGTTGCTTGCTGTTGAGCTGCTCCTTCTTATCATTGTACCTCAGATGGAATATCGGTCACACATGACCGATACAACTGACCGAAATGGCAGTATCGGTCATTAGTGATCTATATTGGAGACTAATGCATCCTGGGATTAGTATCGGCCATCACTGATTGACACACTTGACCAAAATACATCCGCTGTGACTGTGTCGGTCTTGAGTGATCGATATTGGTGACCGATATGATTCCAAGAATCTCATCGATCACCAGTGATCGACATACTGGACCGAAAATAATACGGTGTGTTTATGTCGATCAAGCCTGGTCGATATGAATGGCCAAAATTTTGTCCTGCTTTCAAGCTTCTTTCCATATCGGTCACAAATTACCGATATGTTGAATGGTGTAGACTGGCTCCACTGATATCAATCAAACATGATCGATACTGATGACCGAAAACCGATATCAGCCAGAATACACCGTTCTTTGTCTCCTTCAGACTTTCTCAAACCTAAATTCGGACTCCTGATTTTAAACTATATAGCAAAGCATAAAAGATAGACTAGAAAGCATAATATATACAAAAGGATACCATGAGACTACCTCCCAAGTGTGCTTGTTTAAAATCACTAAGCTTCACTTTCCTTGGTTGATTACTATTGTGGAGGTTCATCAAGGTTGATGTCCACCTCATCTCCAAGAGACTCACTTGCCATGTATGGTTTCAGCCTGTGCCCATTCACTGTGAAGTCTTCTCCACTCTTGCTGAATAAAGTCACAGCTCCATATGGCAGCACATCCTTGATTTTGAATGGTCCTGACCATCTTGACTTCAGCTTTCCAGGAAATAACTTCAACCTTGAGTTGAATAGCAGCGCCTGATCCCCTGCCTTGAAGCCCTTGTGTTTGATCCTTTTGTCATGGAAGGCTTTTGTCCTCTCCTTGTAGATCCTAGAACTCTCAAAAGCTTCAAGAAGGTTTTCCTCTAGTTCATGCAAGTTGATAAGTCTCTTTTCCTGAGCTGTCTTGATGCCAAAATTCAGCAACTTTGTTGCCCGCAAGGCCTTATACTCTAGCTCAACAGGCAGATGGCAAGACTTCCCATAGAGGAGTGAGAAAGGAGTTCTGCCAATGGGTGTCTTGAAGGCTGTCCTATAAGCCCACAAACATCATCAAGCTTATTAGACCAGTCCTTTCTTGTGACACCAACTGTTTTCTCTAAGATGGCTTTGATCTCCCTGTTGGACACCTCCACTTGGCCACTTTTTTGAGAATGGTAAGGAGTAGCAACCTTGTGCTTGACACCATTCTTCTTGAGCAAGCTCTGAAAAACCTTGTTGATGAAATGACTTCCACCATCACTGATCACACACCTTGGAGTACCAAACCTTGGAAAGATAATTGTCTTGAAGAGCTTCAGCACAACTCTAGCATCATTTGTTGGAGTAGCAATGACTTCAACCCACTTTGACACATAATCAACAGCTACAAGAATGTACTTGTTCTCATAAGAGGAAGGGAAGGGTCCCTTAAAGTCAATCCCCGACACATCAAAAAGATCTACTTCAAGGATAGAATTCAGAGGCATTTCATCTCTCTTGGAGATGTTTCCCTTTCTTTGGCAGGCATCATATAAGGAGATAT
Organism: Thlaspi arvense; assembly: GCA_911865555.2. Taxonomy (NCBI): domain Eukaryota; kingdom Viridiplantae; phylum Streptophyta; class Magnoliopsida; order Brassicales; family Brassicaceae; genus Thlaspi; species Thlaspi arvense. The sequence goes on from OU466860.2 coordinate 29,148,748, forward strand.
GGGCTTGGGCGTCCTTGAACAGACTAGGCCACCAAAAACCAGCTTGTAGGATCTTGGAGGCTGTCTTGAATGTTGCAAAATGTCCTCCATAGGCTGAGCCATGGCAATGGTGCAAGATTCCTGGAATCTCTTCCTTAGCTACACACCTTATGAACAGCCCATCACTCCCTCTTTTGTAGAAATAGGGCTCATCCCAAAAGTAATGGGAGACATCTCTTAAGAACTTCTTCTTCTGATGTGAGTTGAGGGTCTGTGGTATCTGTCCAACCACCAAGTAGTTTACAAAGTCAGCATACCAAGGTAGTTTATCATCTTCTAGGCTTTCCACTTCTGCTTTCTTGACTCCTAAAGCATGCAACTGTTCTTCTGGTAGGGTATCATTGATTGGGACAAAGTCATCTATCCTCAGTCTTGAGAGGTGATCAGCAACTCCATTCTCAATGCCTCTCTTATCCACAATCTCCATATCAAACTCTTGTTGTAGAAGAATCCATCTAAGAAGCCTTGGTTTGGTGTCCTTCTTAGCATAGATGTGTCTCAGTGCATCATGGTCAGTATAAACAATTACTTTGGAGCCTACTAGGTAGCTCCTGAACTTCTCAAATGCAAAGACAACTGCCAAGAGCTCTTTCTCAGTTGTAGCATACCTTGACTGAGCCTCATCCATAGTTCTGCTGGCATAGTAAATAACATGAAGTTTCTTGTCAACTCTCTGCCCCAAAACTGCTCCAACTGCATAGTCACTAGCATCACACATTATTTCAAATGGCAGATCCCAGTTTGGGGCTTGAACTATTGGTGCTGATATCAGAGCTTGTTTGAGAGTAAGGAAGGCTTGAAGACAGTCTTCATCAAACACAAACTCTGCCTCTTTACACAACAATCTTGTCAAGGGTCTTGCAATCCTTGAAAAGTCCTTGATGAATCTTCTGTAGAAGCCAGCATGCCCCAGAAAACTTCTGATCCCTTTGACAGTGGTTGGGGGTTCTAAGTGCATCATGACCTCTATCTTAGCTTTGTTCACCTCTATTCCATTCTCTGAGATCTTATGACCCAAAACAATCCCTTCTTGCACCATGAAGTAACACTTTTCCCAATTCAGGACCAGTTTTGTGTCTTCACACCTTTGGAGAATGATGTCATTGCATATTGCATACATTTTACATACTCATTAGGTAGTTTTTCATGCATTTGTATCATGTTTTAGGTTAGATTGCATCACTTAGGGTCCTAGAGCATTCTTGCATCAGCATATGCATTTTTTTCTGCATTTTGCATCACATTTAGGTTGTTTCTGGCTGCTTTGGAGTCATGGAGGTTCGTGGAGGTGTGGAGGCTGATGTAGCAGTTCAAAGGAGCTCGGGAGTATGTTAAGGACCAGTGATCGAGGAGCAGATCGAGCATGGCCGGTCGATCTAAGAGTTGATCGACCAGAAGATCGAGTCAACTAGGCGATCCAAGGATAATGATCGAGACGGAGATCGAGTGAAGCAATCGATCAATCGGTACGGACGTAAATGACGCCATGCAGAGCGAGAGCCAAATCGAGTACACTACTCGATCCACCCGAAGATCGATACCAAAATCGGATGCAACACTCGATTCACCGATGAAGATCGAGACCCGGATCGAGCCGAAGACACGATGTCCGGATATGATCAAGAGAACAACTCGATCCAATGGTCGATATCTGTCCTTTCAACCGTTTTTGGCTGTTAGCGAAGGGGGGACCATTGGCTTGTTTGGGCATTTTAGGCAAGGCGGCGAGATGCTTTTTGGAGAACTTTTAGATCCTTATCCTTTTTCCTAAAGTTTTCTCTCTCGTTTTTTCGGAAGAACACCATTGTTGAACCAGTTTTCTTTTGAAGCTTTTGTATTCGAATCCTTATCGTTTAATCTAGTTTCTTTCATGTTTATCGTCGTATTTCTTCTGCTTTGCTTGATTTACTTTATGTGTAGTGAGTAGTTTACTTTGGGTTCGGGGTTGAGGGGATTAAAGGGTAGGAAAGGTTCGATCTTGGTTTGTTTTCTAAACGTTTTTAAGTCTATCTCTTCTAAGGTGTCGAAAGCTTAATGCTTGAAGACTCTCACGCCAAGAGCTTCATGATCCAAGAGGTTCCTTACCTTGACAGGATCCAGGGGCCTCGGAAGATCACACCTTAGAGACTAGTTACCCCTTCCCAAAAGCCATGGAAGTTTGGGGGACTAGTTAAGTCATTACTCGAAATCTGTTTTCCTTGCCTTTCAACCCCTCTTTCCACCAAAAGCCATGGGTTTGGAGGAGAGGATGAAAGAGTGATCTATATCGAAAGCCACGGATAGATCTTGTTTTGTTTTCAAGGCTTAGAGATCCTCACCAAGTGAGTCGATCTAAAGTTTCAAACCCATGATCGATCCTTGAAACCCTTCACATGAATCTCAACCCCAAAGCCCTTTCTTTTAGCATATTTACTTCTCATTTCATCTTTTACTTGTTATCTGACAGCATCCTGGTCATCATATTCATTGTTCTTATGGTTTTAGACGAGATCGATCGTTTCTGCTCGATCTAGTGGTCGATCTTATGGTCGATCCACTAGTCGAATTTTAACATTTCGAAGCTCTTCCCTTTAATTTATCTGTTTGTTTCTCGTGGTAACTGATTCCTTTCTAGTATTTTTAAAATAGGTTTCACTCTGTTTAAGTTGCTGCATTTAGTTTTTAGAATATTTCTCATAAACTGTCTCATTTGCTTAGATTTGTCTTGGACCTTGCATTCTCTGTGGATTCTCTATCATCTAGAAGTGGATTGACACTCTCCTGCTTGCTTTACTACAACGTTGCGTGCATTAGAGTTTTGATAACCTCTCTGCTGCATTAGAGCATAAGAAAACGTCTATCAGAGAACCTGAGAAATGTTAGACAAGCAGACACCAAAGGAGGATCCATAGACGCTAAAGTCGTCCATGAATACCTCCACTATTTCTTCAAGCACGTCAGAAAAGATAGAAGTCATACATCTTTGGAAAGTAGCAGGAGCATTGCATAAACCAAAGGCATTCTCCTATAAGCAAAAGTTCCATATGGGCAAGTAAATGTAGTTTTCTCTTGATCATTAGGATGAATAGGGATCTGAAAGAATCCACTATAACCATCTAAAAAGCAGTAATCTTATGAATTTCTAATCTTTCTAACATTTGGTCTATAAATGGCAAAGGGAAGTGATCTTTCCTAGAAGCAGAATTAAGTTTTCTGTAATCTATGCACATTCTATGACCAGTGATTGTCCTAGTTGGTATTAGCTCATCATTTTCATTTTTAACAACAGTGATCCCTCCCTTCTTAGGTACCACATGGACTGGTGAAACCCATGTGCTATCTGAGATGAGATAGATCACTCCTGCTTCAAGCAACTTCAAGATTTCCTTTTTACTACTTTTTTTAAATTAGGACTCAGTCTTCTCTAAGGTTCAATAGAAGTTCTTGTCTCATCCTCTAGATGGATCCTGTGAGTGCGGAGGTTAGGAGATATACCTTGGATATCATCTAGTGAATACCCAATGGCTTTCATAAACCTCATTAACACCTTGACAAGGGCCAGGATCTCATCATCATTGAGGCTGTCATTGACTATAACAGGATAAGTGGAGTTAGGACCTAGGAAAACATACCTTAGCCCATGAGGAAGTGGTTTGAGTTCCACCTTTGGTGCCTTGAGTTCACTCCAGTCCTCATCTGAGCTGCTTTGCTTCTTGGCGTCAGCTTCCTTCCTTGGGGAACCACTTTCCTGAGCTGAGAAAGCTTCTTTTCTTGTGTACTCCAACTTTTCAAATGGCTATTCCTCCTCAAAGAACCTGTGAGAGTCCAATCTCAGCTGATAACCCAAGCTTTCCTTATCCAAGTACCCATCATCTACATGCTCACTTGTCAAAGCCACTTGAAGTCTGTCCCCACAACAAAGCTCTTCTTGGAGTTCATCATGCAGTTTCTCTAAAATATCAATCTGGAACACTTGACCTTTAATAGTGGGCTGCTGCATAATCTGCTTGATGTTAAATTTCAGAGACATGTCTTTACCCAATTGTAGCTCAATCTTCCCTTTCTTGACATCAATGAGAGCTCCTGTTGTGGCTAGGAAGGGTCTCCCAAGAATGAGAGGGTCTTTGGGTTCCACATCCATGTCTAAAACCACAAAATCAGTAGGTATCTCTATACTCCCTATTCTGAGTGGTACATCTTCCAGCAAACCCTTGGGGAGTCTCACTGATCTATCAGCCAACACCAAAGAGATTCTACAATTTTTGAACTTGGTGAAACCTAGGCGTTGTGCTACGGAGTAAGGCATCAAGCTAACACTAGCCCCAAGGTCACACAAACATTTGTCAAACAAAAGTGGACCTATAGAACAGGGTAAGGTAAAACTTCCTGGATCTCCAAGCTTGTTGGGAGTCACTTTATTCTATTGGATAATAGCACAACACTCATCTGTGAGGATTACCATCCCTTGTAGATCTTTGGTTCTTTCAGCAACAGCATCCTTTAAGAATTTCTGATAAGGAGGCACTAGAACAAAGGCATCCAGCAATGGCATTGTTAGTTGGATCTTCTTCATCTGTTCACCAAAGAGCCCTTTGTATTTAGCAACCAGTTGCTTCTTAAATCTACCAGGGAAAGGTATGGTTGGCTGATAGGGAGGAGGGATGAATCTTGGCTCCTTGACCAACTCCTTAGAAACTTCCTTCGGTTTTTCCTTAACCACTTCTTTGGACTTGGTGATATCTGAATCTCTTCCAGCTTCAGCTACTTCATCCTCTTGAGCTTCTTCAGCATCTTAAGCCTCCACCCCCTCTTCTTGTTCCTCAATGTCCACATTGGGTTTTGAAGGTGCCATTCTTGGTGGAAGTTGTTTCCCACTTCTTAGAGTGACAGCTTTCACACACTCTTGTGTTAGTGAAGATGTGGATGGGGGAGCCATGATTTCTAGTTGGTTGATCTTCATATTCATTGGGCCTATGTGCGACTGAAGTTTTGAGTCAATGCCTTTGTGTATTTCATCAGTCATACTCCTTTGGATATCAGTCAAGCTTTTTTGAATCTCATCAGCCATCATCTTCTGAATTCCCCCATTGGTAAGTTGTTGGAGTTGGATGAGTAGCTCTTTATAGTCCAAATCCTGTAGAGATGAAGAATTATTGATACCAGCTGTTTGGGAAGATGAAGCTTGATGCTGTGGAGAGAGAGTGTCTTCAATGGATTGGTGTATGTAGGCTTCATAGTCATGATGCTTCAGTGGCGCCTCTTGTTCTTGGACAGCTTTGACATGGTGTTCATTGTAAAGGTTTGGTGAGAGATCATTGGGTAGAAGTTTGGTGGTTGCATTGAGTAGGAGATCAACCTTCTTCTGCAAGGCTTTCATCTCAGACAATGCTGTTGCTAGTTCCTTGGAATGTTGCTCTTTGTCATCCACATAGTCCCAATTGCTGAGTGCCATGTTCTCCACTAGTACCCAGTCTTCATCAACATCTATCCCAAGAAAAAACAATTACTTGCTGTGTCTAGAAGGATTCTGATCTTTGGGAGAACACCTCTATAGAGTGTGGATATAAGCATTTCCTTAGTGAAGCCATGATGAGGGCATTGATGAGTGAAACCTCTGAACCTCTCCCATGTGTCTCCAAAGCTTTCATTAGACCACTGCTTGAAGTTTTTGATCTTATTTCTGAAGTGTGCAGTTCTTGAGGGAGAGAAGAATTTGGTTAAGAAAGCACCTTTACATTATTTCTAAGTAGTGATGCTGCCTTGTGCTAGAGATTTCTCCCATAATCTAGCTTTATCACCAAGTGAGAATGGGAATAGCTTGAGCTTCAAACCATCATCTGATACTCCACTAAGCTTTGTTAAAGTGCATATCCTCTCAAACTGATCCAGGTGCTCTAAAGGGTCTTGGTTGGGCAATCCAAAGAACTGCCTTTCTTGGATCATTATGATGAGACTGCTCTTGATCTGGTATTGCTCAGTTTCCATAGGTGGAAGAATTCTTTGCCTTGAAGCATAGTTGGAGGGTATATCAGCAGCACCAATGGGTCTTCTTGGTCTCTGAACAACAACTCCTTGTAGACCAGCTTGACCTTGCTGTCCTTGTAAGGCTTGGATCCCTTGAAGACCTTGTTGACCTTGTTGACCTTGTGGACTTTGTGGACCAAAACCAGCAGCATACTGATCTTCTTCCATGCTTCAACAACTGAATTCTGACTTAGCAAACCCCAAATTCCTGATCTTGAACCTCAGATGTAGCTGTAGACACTTAAGAGTAAGTGTTGTGTTACCTACAAAAGAAATTCTAGACCAAAAGAGAAATCAGTAACCAAAATCGAAAATAACAAAGCTTGATCTCAAGATCTCTACAAATCCTACTGAACAAAGCATTCCCCTAACGACAACGGCGCCAAATTGTTACAAGAGTTTTGACTCTCTTGGTCAATCACCCATTGTACTAGTCATTGTAGTATTGGGCTTTAATGTCAATCCAAAGGGGAAGATTAAAACAGCAGGATTATGGTAGATTTCCTAATTCAAGCAGATATAAAAGGGACTTTAGAATACCTAGCAACCTAAGTGATCAAACGAGATTAAAGTAAACACAAAGAAAAGAGTGAAAGGCAAGTAAAGCAATCAAAATCAAGGTAAAAACATAGCAAATTCAGAGCATAGCTTAAAATAGAGAAAAGATGGGACTTGAGATGAGATAATTGGTAATAGGGAACTCTTGACTCAGCCTATGATGCTTACAACTCACACAATGCTATTCCTTATGTATAGGATTCATTTATATGACTATTCCAATCTCTTGGCACTAATCTCTTTGCTAATTACCAAGTCAAGAACTAATTTTCATTAGTGAAATGATAAAGAGCAAGCATTAAAACAAATCTATCAACCCTATACTGCCAAATCACTCCCTAGACAGTCAATCTCTTGAGCTAGGATAAGCAATTCTCTTGCAAAGCAGTTCAGGCATTTCATCAAACACTTGGTAGGCATAAAATGAGCCTAAGATCTCAATCAACTTAGCTAGGGCTAATCAAGCATTAAACACAGCAATCAAGAAAGGAAAGGAAGAATTAACACTAAGCAATCATAGATAGAGTCTCAAATTCCCTAAACCTAACCCATCTCAAATCCCTAAAAAGGACTACTCACTAATCACCATTAAAGCCACCAAATCAAAGAGAGAGAGATGACTAATCATGATCAGAATGCTTAAACAAGATGAAATATGCAAACTTTAATTAAAATGAAGCAAAGATTCAAATTACGAAACCCAAGGGTCCAAAACAGAAAGAAAGAACTGCTGGGTAAAAGCTTGTTCCCAGAAATTAGGGTTTTTTTGTATTTATAGGAGTCTAAGCAAAAATGGTATGGATCACTCCTTCATCTTCTCCTCCAAACCCATGGCGTTTGGTGGAAAGAGAGGTTGAAAGGCAATGAACTTAGATTTCAAAAATATGGCTTAACTAGTCCCCTAAACTACCATGGCGTGTGGGAAAGGATAACTAGTCTCTAGGATGTGATTTTCAGAGATCTCTGGATCCTGTCAAGGTAAGAGACCTCTCTGATCATAAAGATCTTGGCGTGAGACTCTTTAAGCCTTAGGAACTCAATATCCTAGAAGAGATAGCCTTTAAAAACAAGAAAACACCAAGCTTTGAAAACCTTTTCCACCCCTTAGGATCCTCTCAACCCCGAAACCCGATTAAACTACTCACTACACATTAAGTAAACCAAGCAAAGTATGAAAGATGAAATGATAAACATAAAAGACGATTACATAAAGCTTAAACGATTCAAAGATCTAAGAACAAAAGCTTCGAAATTCAACAATGGCGGAATCGCCTAAAAACTAGAGAGAAAGATGACAAAAAAAGCAAAAGTAAAAGCGTGTGTGAAAATGTCATCGCCGCCTTCCCAAAGTAGGCCAAACAGCTCGATGGTCCCCCCCTCGCTAGCGGCCAAAAATGGTTGAAAGGACTGAGATCGACCTCAAGATCGAGCATGCTACTCGATCATCTTCGGATATCGTGTCTTCAACTTGATTTGTGTCTCGATCTTCTTCGATGGATCGAGTGTTGCATCCGATCTTGGTATCGATCTTCGGCGGATCAAGTGGTAGACTCGATCCGGCTCTCGCTCTGCATGGCGTCATTTACGTCCGTACCACTTGATCGATTGCTTTACTCGATCTCCGTCTCGATCAGATTTCTTGGATCGGAAGGACTGCTTGATCTACTGGTTGATCTCATCTAGATCGACCGGCCGTGCTCGATCTGTTCCCCGATCTCTGGTCCTTAGCAAACATCCGATGTTCCCACGAATCTCCACACTAGCCTCAGCACGTCCACGAACCTCCACGACTCCAAAGTAGCCCTAAACAACCTGAATATGATGCAAAATGCAAGGAACATGCGTATGCTGGTGCAAGAATGCTCTAGGAACTAAAGTGATGCAATCTAGCCTAAAGTGTGATGTAAATGCATGAAAAGCTAACTTATATGTATGCAAAGTACATGCAATATGCAGCAATATCAACTCCCCCAAACTTACTTCTTGCTTGCCCTCAAGCAACTGTAAATAAGAAAGGAAGAGAGGTTTTAGAAAAGACGGGGGTTTAAGCTTCTTGCAAAGGTGCCTTTCAAATGAATCAATCTCAATGTCCTAGTTACTAGTTCTAAAATGCAATGCGCACACTCATACTCCAAAGAACTTAGCCATACTCATCACACAAAGAAATTCAGATTATGACTCTCCTATTTCTAACAATCAAGAAGCTCATCCTTTAACATTCATTAATAGCCGAACCATGAATCAAACTTATGCACTTTAAAGCAAAACACATTTGGCTAAGGGTAAAGGCTATGAGCATAGAATGATCTCATTTTTAAAGAGGGTTTATTTTAAGCAAAGGGTTTTTCTCGAAAATGGTAAGAACTTTATGCATAATGCTAAAGGTGAAGGCAATTGATGCATACATGATTAGATTCTCATCTACCCATGTAACTAACAATGATCCTAAACCCCTCTCATTCATTTTCTTTTAAGCTCACTCACCACTTAGAATCTACCATTTTCTCAAAGCAAAAGCTTAGCAATTCCCAAAACAAAACAGAAAACATTTTAACTCATTTAGGTTAGTGAAAAGGTTTTGAAAACACTTAGCTCTTTATATTTTTCTTATTGATAGCTCTCTTTATTTTTTTATTTTATTTTGGCACTTAGGCTCTTTTTTTTTTTCTTTATTATTATTATTTTATTTTATTTTGAGAGAGCTATCTTCTGAAATTATTAGAGCATAAACAATTTTAAACACAAACCGTTCACTTAAAACCTTTTTCTTACTTCAAATACCAAACTCTTTTGAAATCGAAAGCATGAAAGCATGAAGGCAACCCCAATGATCCCCCAAACTTATCCTAAGCCTACATCTAGCTTCATAATGCAAAGCTAGCAGTCATATGAGAAACTAATCATGTCGCCTAAACCTAACACTTTATGCTAAGTTCAAACCGGAAAAAGGCCTTACAATGATGTCACACAAGAAAGCTTGGCTTCAAAGAAAGGTAAGGGTCAAGGTGGGAGTTCTACTTAGGCTCACAAAGAGTGGTGAAAGGAAGAAGAGAGCCTAAATATTTTAAAATCCATGTGTTCATTTTCAAATGCATAAGGATGATAATTGAAATTTCAGATTAATGTTTTCACTTATTAGGACAAGTTTCAAATCATGAGAGTTCAATTCAAGTCACGAAAATCATAGCAAGTGATCCAAGCATGGTAAGAACTTACTTTCAAAGTATGAACAAAGCATTAGAGAACTACTAACTAGGGCATTGAAACAATTCATGAGTTTAAAACACCTTTTTAAGAAACATTTTAACCCTTTATGCAAATGTGAACAACCTAGATGCTTTCAAATTCTAGACTCAATCCTAAAATGCTTAACAAGATGAATGCAACTACATGAATTTTTGTGAAAATTTTTAAAAATTTTACCAATTTTTCATGCAATGAAGACTCAAGGATGCTAAAAGGAAAATAAGATCAGAAAACACATGTTAAACCACACACATACTCCCCCAAACTTGAATGACACTGTCCCGGTGGCAAACAAATACAAAGGAGCCCCAAACCCCAAGGCAAAAAGAAGCAAACATTAGTGGTATATACAATGGAAGAAGGTTGTTACCTTGGGTCTAGTCTCGGCTGGAACTTGAGGATGTTCCAGAGGAGCTAGATACTACGGCTTTGCCTTTGGAGCCTGGCTCTTGAAGAGAGAGGCACGCCGGTTGATTGTTGCTGCCTTGAGTCTCACGGATGAAAACTCCACCGGTTGAAAGCCTCCTCTTCTCGGGTTGTTGTACCTCCTCACTTGCCGCTTTCTTAGGTGAGCCTCCTTGAAGTGATTTGACCTTCTTGGCAAGTTTCTTGAGCATTTTGCCTTGCCATTTGTTGATTTTCCTTTGCATCTCCACAACAGATGCTAGGAACTTCTCCATCTTGGTTCTTGGCTCGAAATCTATCTTGGGAAGGGTGTAAGCCTCGGGCATCTCATCTTCCGTGGCAGGGGACTCAGACCTTGGACGTGGAGCAATCGCTGGGGCAGGCGTTCCTCCTAGAGGAGCAAAGCACTCTTCATCTCTCGGGAGAAACTCGATGTTCCCCACTCCTAGCAGCTCAGTCTCGCCGTTTGGCAAGATACAGACCTTCTTCTCGTTCTCTGCGTTAGTGAACAAGTAGGCATAGAAACCCTCGGCTGGCGTGCGTCCCAAGCTGTCCGTGTTCCTTAGGTAGGCCTCATCGATAAATGATCTTTCCGGAACAGGATTGTAGTCTTGAAGTCGTGTACCAGCTTGCAAAAATAAAGGAGTGAGGAAGCCGCCAATGAGTGAAGAGCTTGCTTTACATCTCAAGGCATACGCCTTGTACTTCACCAACGAAGCGGCCAAGATGCACCCGTAGTTGACGTTGTCTCCCAACTGGTCTTCTAACGGATCGTCATTCTCATCCGGATCACATAAGAGATGCTTGATGCCTTGGAACAAGAAACAAAGCTCCATTCTGGTCACCGTGGGGGCCACTGACCGTCCGCTAAAGGTGTTAGCAAGCAGCTTCAGAGTGTAGCGCAGCACTGGGTTCCTCACTCTCTTGATCTTTGCAGTATTCTCCTTGTAGTCATCATCGGCTATGACGTCCCACAGCTCGTTCGCTTGAGTGAAGGTGGGGAAATCAACCTTCGTGGCATCAGCAGCTAGGCCATTGGCTTGGCAAAGCTCGGGGATCGAGAGGCTGAAAGCTTGGCGGTTGATCTTAAATGAGAGCCGGCCTTGAGAGGGGATTGAGACGCTAGGATTCTCGTACCGGAACTCCAAGGTGGCAAAGAAATTGATTGTCACTTCAGGATAGGTGATATTGCTTCATATTGCATGCCTTTTGCATACATATAAGTTAGCTTTTCATGCATTTACATCACACTTTAGGCTAGATTGCATCACTTTAGTTCCTAGAGCATTCTTGCACCAGCATACGCATGTTCCTTGCATTTTGCATCATATTCAAGTTGTTTCTAGCTACTTTGGAGTCGTGGAGGTTCGTGGACGTGCTGAGGCTAGTGTGGAGATTCGTGGGAACATCGAATGTTTACTAAAGACCAGAGTCGGGGAACAGATCGAGCACGGCGAGTCGATCTAGATGAGATCGACCAGAAGATCGAGTAGTCCTTCCAATCCAAGAAATCTGATCGAGACGGAGATCGAGTGAAGCAATCGATCAAGTGGTACGGACGTAAATGACGCCATGCAGAGCGAGAGCCGGATCGAGTCTACCACTCGATTCGCCGAAGATCGATACCAAGATCGGATGCAACACTCGATCCACCGAAGAAGATCGAGACAAAGATCGAGTTGAAGACACGATATCCGAAGATGATCGAGCAGCATGCTCGATCTTGAGGTTGATCTCACTCCTTACAACCGTTTTTGGCCGCTAGCGAGGGGAGGACCATCGAGCTGCTTGGCCTACTTTGGGAAGGCGGCGATGACATTTTCACACACGCTTTTACTTTTGCTTTTTTTAATCATCTTTCTCTCTGGTTTTTAGGCGATTCCGTCATTGTTGAATTTTGAAGCTTTTATTCTTAGATCTTTGAATCGTTTAAGCTTTAAGTAATCGTCTTTTATGTTTATCGTTTCATCTTTCATGCTTTGCTTGGTTTACTTAATGTGTAGTGAGTAGTTTTTTCGGGTTTCGGGGTTGAAAGGATCCTAAGGGGTGGAAAAGGTTTTCAAAGCTTGGTGTTTTCTTGTTTTTAAAGGCTATCTCTTCTAGGATATTGAGTTCCTAAGGCTTAAAGAGTCTCATGCCAAGATCTTTATGATCAGAGAGGTCTCTTACCTTGACAGGATCCAGAGATCTCTGAAAATCACATCCTAGAGACTAGTTACCCTTTCCCAAACGCCGTGGTGGTTTAGGGGACTAGTTACCCTTTCCCAAACGCCGTGGTAGTTTAGGGGACTAGTTAAGCCATATTTTTGAAATCTAAGTTCATTGCCCTTCAACCTCTCTTTCCACCAAACGCCATGGGTTTGGAGGAGAGGATGAAGGAGTGATCCATACCGAAAGCCACAGATGGATCTTGTTTTGTTTTCAAGGCTAAGAGAATCTCACAAAGCGAGTAGATCTAAAGTTTTCAAACCAAGCTTGGACCTTTGAAACCCCTAACCATGAATCTCAACCCTAAACCCTTCTTTCTTAGTATTCTTATATCTTCGTTAATCATTCACGTGATATTCGTTGCATCCTGGTCATTAGTTTCATTGCACTTACACTTTTAGACGAGATCGATCGTTCTTGCTCGATCTAGTGGTCGATCCCGTGGTCGATCTACTAGTTGATTTTTATAAATTCATAGCTTTGCATTTTAATCATTCTGCTTGTTCCTAGTGGTAGTTTAATCATCTCTGGTATTTTATTAAAATAGTTTTGCATTCCATTTTACTGCTGCATCTAGTTTTTAGGATTTTCACAAAATCGCTTATCATTTGCTTAGCTTTACACTGCCCTTGCATTCTCTCTGACCTTTCTAGCTCCTAGGATAGGATTGATACTCGCTTGCATGCTTTACTACAAGTAAGTGTTTCATTTGAGCTTTAATACATCATTGCATACACTCTGCACCCAAAAAATCTTGTTATCAAATGGCGCCGTTGTCGTTCTAGGAGTGTTAGAAAGCATTGAGATTTGGGGTTTAGTAAAGACTAAGCCTTTACTTTGTTTAAGTTACTGATTTCTCTACTCTCAAACGTGTGTCTTTCAGGTACATGAATCTTCGTTCACGGGGAGACAACAATCTACTTCAACCCTTGGACAACATTCATCAACTTGGTCATTCACGGCAAAGAAGAGTACGAGAACAAGCTAGAGCTTTTGAGGAGATTGTTCAGCATTGTTTGGTTGTCTTTGAAGCTATGGCTGAACACGAGCATCCAAAGGGACCTCCTCCAGCTCACGGGGCAGTGGGAAGGGGCAATGGAAACCCCCAACACGCGGCTAGACCCCCAAGGATCATAGGAACCGGAGATGCTCCCAATACTCATCACAATAGGTTTGGGATCACTCCTCCTCCTGTACAGAACAACAACTTCGAGATTAAGACGGGTTTCTTCTCCATGGTGCAAAACAATAAGTTTCATGGGCTAGCAATGGAAGATCCCTTGGAGCACCTTGATAACTTCGAACAAGTATGTGGGATGATCAAGATAAACGGCATATCCGAAGATGCTTTCAAGCTGCGTCTCTTTCCATTCTCTCTTGGAGACAAGGCTAGACATTGGGAGAAAACACTTCCTCAAGGCACCATCACCTCATGGACCGAGTGTAAAAAGGCGTTTCTCTCAAAATTCTTCTCTAGCACCAGAACAGCACGATTGAGAAGCGAAATCAGTGGCTTCACTCAGAGGATAATGAGACGTTCAATGAAGCCATGTAGCGTTTTAAAGATTACACAATCCAGTGTCCTCATCACGGTTTCAGTGAGGAGACCTTACTCAGCACCATCTACCACGGAGCTTCACCAAAGATTCGCTTGTTGCTTGACAAGGCTAGTGAAGGGAACTTCCTTGGTCAGGAGGTAGAAGAGGGCATGGAGCTAATTGAGAACTTGGGATTGAGTGACAGCAACTATGCAGAAGATTATGATCATGCATCGAGAGGTTCTGAGCTAGAGTCTCACAAGAAAGAGTTGAAATCCTTGCATGAGAAGATTGACAAGCTGGTGATAGCTAACCAGAAGCATGTTCACTTTGTTGGTGAAGCGGATGAGAACCAAGAAGAGCTTGAGTTGAGCCAGGAAGAAGCCAATTGGGTGGCCGGTCAAAACAACTACAAACCTCAAGGCTATTCACAAGGCTACAACCAGAACAACAATCTCTCATACCGAAGCACCAACGTCGCAAACCCTAAGGATTAGGTGTACCCTGCTCAGCAAGCAAAGCTATTCGTACCTTACAACAAAGGCTTTCAGCCGAGTGGTGAAATCTTGCTACTAGAAAGGATCATTTTCCCTTGCCTTTTATTGATCAAATGCTTGAAAGACTTGCTAATCACCCCTACTATTGCTTTCTTGATGGATATAGTGGATTTTTCCAAATACCAATCCATCCCAATGATCAGGAGAAGACGACCTTTACATGCTCATATGGCACCTTCGCGTATCGAAGGATGCGATTCGGGTTGTGTAAAGCACCGGCTATGTTTCAGCGGTGTATGATGTCGATCTTCTCCGATCTAATAGAAGAGATGGTAGAGGTGTTTATGGATGACTTCTCGGTCTAAGGTGTGTCCTTTTCTGCGTGTTTGTTGAATCTTTGCAGGGTATTAAAGCGTTGTGAGGAGACAAACTTGGTGTTTAATTGGGAAAAATGCCACTTCATGGTTAAGGAGGGGATCGTGCTTGGACATAAGATATCAGAGAAGGCTATTGAAGCCGACAAAGCAAAGATTGATGTAATGACAAGCCTTGAGCCGCCAGTTAACATCAAAGGAGTGAGAAGTTTGTTGGGACACACCGGCTTCTACAAGCGCTTCATTAAAGACTTCTCTAAGATTGCACACCCTCTCACGCGGCTTTTGTGCAAGGAGGCTGAATTCGTCTTTGATGAGGAGTGTTTGCAAGCTTTCGTGACAATCTAGGAGGCCCTAGTATCCGCGCCTATAGTGCAAGCACCAGAGTGGACTCTACCTTTCGAGATTATGTGTGATGCTAGTGACTATGCCATGGGAGCCGTTCTAGGCCAAAGAAAGGATAAGAAGCTGCACGTGATATACTATGCTTCAAGAACCTTGGATGACACGCAAACGAGGTATACAACTATGGAGAAGGAGCTATTGGCGGTTGTATTCGCTTTTGAGAAGTTCAGGGCTTACCTCGTGGGTTCCAAGGCCATTGCTTACAGGGATCACGCAGCTTTGCGTTATATCTATTCCAAGAAGGACACTAAGCCGAGGCTTTTGAGATGGATCCTCTTACTTCAAGAATTTGACATGGAGATCAAAGACAGGAAAAGAATAGAGAACGGCGTTCCTGACCATCTCTCCCGGTTAAGGATCAACGAGTCTCTTCCTTTAGACGATTCTCTCCTCGAGGAACAACTCATGGCAATCACTACGGCTGTTTGTGGGAGCTTAGAGGGGCAGTTTGAGGAAGTTCTGAGCTTCAAAGAGGAGGATCTCTGATAACTACTTTCTTTGCAAGGGTGAGGATGCAATGAGGCTATCAAACTCAAATGCAACACTTAGATTGTAGTATAGTTTGCAAGTAAGAGTCAATCCACTTCTAGGAGCTAGGAAGATCAAGGAGAATGCAAGAGCAGTGTAAAGCTAAGCGAATAACAGGCGGTTTTGTAAAAATCCTAAAAACTATATGCAGCAACCAAATGAAATGCAGATCTATTTTAAAAATACGAGATATGATTAAACTACCACGAGGAACAAACGGAATAATTAAAATACAAGGCTATGATTTAACAAAAATTGACTAGTGGATCGACCACAGGATCGACTACTAGATCGAGCAGTTTGGATCGATCTCGTCTAAAAATGCAAGCATGAAGAAACTAATGACCAGGACGCAGCAAATATCAAGCGAATGACTAACGAAGATGTAAGAATGCTAAGAGAGAAGGGTCTAGGGTTGAGATTCATGGTCCGGGGTTTCAAGAGTCCAAGTTGGGGTTGAAACTTTAAATCGACTCACTTTGTGAGATTCCCTAAGCCTTGAAAACGAAAACAAGATCCATCCGTGGCTTTCGGTATGGATCACTCCTTCATCCTCTCCTCCAAATCCATGGCTTCTGGTGAAAAGAGAGGTCGAAGGGCAATGAACTCAGATTTCAAACACACGGCCTAACTAGTCCCCTAAACTTCCATGGCTTTTGGGAAAGGGTAACTAGTTTCTAGGATGTGATTTTCAGAGATCTCTGGATCCTGTCAAGGTAAGAGACCTCTCCGATCATAAAGAACTTGGCGTGAGAGTCTTTAAGCCTTAGGGACTCAACATCCTAGAAGAGAAATCCATTAAGAACAAGAAAACTACCAACTTGAAAACCCCTTAGACCTCGTGAATCCTCTCAACCCCGAGACCCGAAGGAAACTACTCGCTACACATGAGAATAACCAAAATAAACATGAAAGATGAAGCGATGAACATGAAAACGATTACTTAAGACTTAAACGATTCGAAAATATTTTAGAACAAAGCTTAAGCGTAACAATGGCGGATAATCTCCAAAACAGAGAGAAAAAGCATCAAAAAAATAAGATTGAAAAAGTGTGTGTGGAAAAAGACATCGCCGCCTTCCCAAAATGGAGAAAACAGCTCGATGGTCCCCCCCTCGCTAGCGGCCAAAAACGGTTGAAAGGACAGAGATCGACTTCGGGATCGAGTGGATATCCCGATCACTTTCGGACATCGTGTCTTCAACTCGATCTGGGTCTCGATCATCTTCGGCGGATCGAGTGTTGCATCCGATCTTGGTATCGATCTTCGGTTGGATCGAGTGGTGGACTCGATCCGGCCCTCGCTCTGCATGGCGTCATTTACATCCGTATCATTTGATCGATTGCTCCACTCGATCTTCGTCTCGATCATTTTCCTTGGATCGCCTGGTCTTCTCGATCTTCTGGTCGATCTCATCTAGATCGACCTGCCATGCTCGATCTGCTCCCCGATCTCTGGTCCTTAGCAAACATCAGACCTTCCACGAACCGCCACAACAGCTTCAGCACGTCCACGAACCTCCACGACTCCAAAGTAGCCAGAAACAACCTGAATGTGATGCAAAATGCAAGGAACATGCGTATGCTGGTGCGAGAATGCTCTAGGACCCTAAGTGATGCAATCTAGTCTAAAGCAAGATGTAAATGCATGAAAAGCTAACTAATATGTATGCAAAATGCATGCAATATGCAGTAACATCAATCTCCCTTGGTACGCGGATATTGTGAACTACTTGGCTGATAAACACTTTGTTTGCAAGGGTGAGAATGCAATAAGGTTATCAAACTCAAATGCAAGACAGGTTGTAGTACAGCATGCAAGAGAGAGTCAATCCACACCTAGGATGATAGAAAATGCAAAGAGAATGCAAGGATTATGCAAATCTAAGCGAAACAAGATGAGTTTTGAAAAAATCCCTAAAAACTAGATGCAGCAACTAAATGGAATGAAAACTATTTTAAAATTACCAGGAATGATCAAACTACCATGAGGAACAAACAGAATAATTAAAGGACAAAGCTTCAAATTACTAAAATTCGACTAGTGGATCGACCATGAGATCGACAACTAGATCGAGCAATAACAATCGATCTCGTCAAAAAATGCAAGAACAGTAAAACTAACGACCAGGATGCTATCAAAAGATCAAGCGAATGACGAGAGAAGATGTAAAGATGCTAAAAGAGAGGGCCTAGGGTTGAGATTCACGGTCAGGGGTTTCAAAGGTTCGACCTTGGGTTGAAAACTTTAAATCGACTCACTTTGTGAGGATCTCTAAGCCTTGAAAACTAAGCAAGATCTATCCGTGCCTTTCGGTATAGATCACTCCTTCATCCTCTCCTTCAAACCCATGGCTTTTGGTGGAAAGAGAGGTCGAAGGGCAAGGAAAACAGATTTCAACGAGTGGCTTAACTAGTCCCCCAAACTTCCATGGCTTTTGGGAAGGGGTAACTAGTCTCTAGGGTGTGATCTTCAGAGGTCCCTGAATCCTGGCAAGGTAAGGAACCTCTCGGATCATGAAGCTCTTGGCGTGAGAGTCTTCAAGTTTTGAGAACTCAAAACCATAGAAGAGATAGCCATTAAAACACTTAGAAAACCCCAAGATCGAAACCCTTTAGACCCCTTAATCCTCTCAACCCCGAACCCAAATGAACTACTCACTACACATAAAGTAAATCAAGCAAAGCATGGAAAAGGAAACGATGAACATGAAAAGAAAACTAGATTAAGCTGAAAACGATTCGATTACAAGCTAAAGAAAACTCAAAGTTCGACAATGGTGTTCTTCTTCAAAACCAGAGAGAAAAACATAAAAAAGATAAGGATGAAAAATTGTGTGTGAAAAGGACGTCGCCGCCTTCCCAAAATGGCCAAAATAAGCTGATGGTCCCCCCCCCCCCCCTCGCTAGCGGCCAAAAGTGGTTGAAAGGACAGAGATCGACTCCGGGATCGAGCGGTTCTCTCGATCATCTCCGAACATCGTGTCTTCAGCTCGATCTGGGTCTCGATCATCTTCGGCGGATCGAGCGTTGCATCCGATCTCGGTATCGATCTTCGGTTGGATCGAGTGGTGTACTCGATCTGGCTCTCGCTCTGCATGGCGTCATATACGTCCATACCGCTTGATCGACTGCTTCACTCGATCCTCGTCTCGGTCATCCTCCTTGGATCGCCCGGTCTTCTCGATCTTCTGGACGATCACATCCTAGATCGACCTGCCATGCTCGATCTGTTCCTCAATCTCTGATCCTTAGTAAATATCCGAGCTTCCACGAGCCGCTGCAACAGCTTCAGCACGTCCACGAACCTCCACGACTCCAAAGCAGCCAGAAACAACCTGAATGTGATGCAAAATGCAAGGAAAATGCGTATGCTGGTGCAAGAATGCTTTAGAACTCTAAGTGATGCAATCTAACCTAAAACGTGATGTAAATGCATGAAAAGCTAACTAATGAGTATGCAAAATGTATGTAATATGCAGTAACATCAACTCCCCCAAACTTACTTCTTGCTTGCCCTCAAGCAACATAAAATAAGTAAGGAAGAGAGGTTTTAAGAAAAACGAATGGTGGGTTAAACTTCTTGCAAAGGTGTCTTTCAAATGAATCAGTCTCAATGTCCTAGTTAACAGTTCTAAAATGCTATGCTCACACTCATACTCCAAAGAACTTAGCCATACTCATCACACAAAGAAATTCAGATCATGACTCTCCTATTCCTAACAATCAAAGAAACTCATCCTTTAACATTCATTAATATTCGAACCATGAAGGTTATGAGCATTGAATGATCTCATTTGAAAAGGGTTTACAATTAAAACAAGGGTTTCTCTCAAAGATGGTTGAACTTATGCATAATGCTAAAGGTAAAGACAATTGATGCATACATGATCAGATTCTCATCTACCCATGTAAACTAATCAATGATCCTAAAGCCCTCTCATTTATCAACTTTTATCCTCACTCACCACTTAGAATCTACCTTTTTTCTTCTCAAAACTTAGCAATCTCCAATTCGAAACAAAAACATTTTTAAACTCTTTAGGCTAGTGGAAAGGTTTTGAAAATAATTTTGCTCTTCAAATATTTCTTATTGGTAGCTCTCCTATTTATTTTTTTTCTTTTCTCTTTTTTTTTTTATTTTTATTTGGCACTTAGTCTCTTTTTTTTTATCTTTTCTTTTTTCTTTTTAATTGGGAGAGCTACCTCCTGAAATTTATTAGAGCATATACATAATTTTTAAACACAACCTTTCACTTAAAACCCATTTCTTTCTTTCAATCAATCACCAAACTCTTTGAAACCGAGAACAAATAGAAATAAAAACAACCCCAATGATCCCCCAAACTTATCCTAAGCCTATATCTAGCTTCAAAATGCAAAGCTAGCAATCATATGGGAACCAAATCATGTCGCCTAAACTTAACACTTTATGCTAAGTTCAAAACCGAAAAGAAGGCCTCACAATGATGTCACACAAGAAATATATTTGGCTTCAAAGAAGGGTAAGGGTCAAGGTGGGAGTTCTACTTAAGCTCACAAAGAGTGGTGAAAAGGGAGAAGATAGCCTAAATATTTTAAAATCCATGTGTTCATTTTCAAATGCATAAGGATGATAATTAAAATTTTAAATTAAGGTTCTCACTTATTAGGATAAGTTTCAAATCATGAGAGTTCAATTCAAGTCACGAAAATCCTAGCAAGTGATCTAAGCATGGTAAGAACTTACTTTCAAAGCATAGACAAAGCATTTGAGAACTACTAACTATGGCATTGAAACAATTCATAAGTAAAAACACCTTTTTAAGAAACTCTAACCCCTTATGCAAATGCAAACAACCTAGATGCTAAGAGAAATTCTAGACTCAATCCTAACATGTTTTGACAAGATGAATGCAACTACATGAATCTTTGAAAATATTTTTTAAAATTTTACCAACTTTTCATGAACTAAAAACTCAAGGATGCTAAAGGAAAATAAGATCACAAAACACATGTCAAACCACACATGTACTCCCCCCAAACTTGCTTGACACCGTCTCGGTGGCAAACACATTCGAAGGAGCACCAAAACACAAAGCAAAAAGAAGCAAATATGAGCGGTTATGTACAATGGAAGAAGGTTGTTACCTCTGGTCTAGTCTCGGCTGGAACTTGAGGATGTTCCAGAGGAGCTAGAGTTTGTTGCTTTGCCCTTGTCGGCTGGTTCTTGGAGAGAATGGCGCGCCGGCTGAATGGTGCTGCTTTGTGCCTCGCGGATGACAACTCCACCGGTTGAGAGCCTTCTCTTCTCGGGTTGGTGAACCTCTTTACTGGCATCCTTCTTAGGCGAGCCTCCTTGAAGTGCCTTGACTTTCTTGCCAAGTTTCTTGAGCATTTTGCCTTGCCACTTATTGATTTTCCTTTGCATCTCCACAACAGATGCTAGGAACTTCTCTGTTTTGGTTCTCGGCTCAAAATCTAACTTGGGAAGTGTGTAGGCTTCGGGCATCTCATCTTCCGTGGCTGGAGACTCGGACCTTTGACGATGAGCAATCGTCGAAGCAGGTGGTCCTCCTAGAGGAGCAAAGCATTCCTCTTTTATGGGCAAGAACTCGATGTTCCCAACACCAAGCAGCTCAGTCTCATCTTTGTTTGGCAGGATTCACACTCTCTTCTTGTCTTCGTCGTCTATGAAGAGGTAGGCGTAGAACCCTTCTGCTGGCGTGTGTCCCAAGCTGTCGGTATTCCTCATGTAGGCCTCGTCCATGAAAGCTCTGGCTGGTACATGTGCGAAGTCGTGTATAGGCACACCAGCTTGCAAGAATAGAGGAGTGAGGAAGCCGCCAATGTAAGAAGAAGTTTCCTTGCACCGCAAGGCATAAGACTTGTATTTCACCAAGGAGGCAGCAAGCACACATCCGTAGTTCACCTCGTCGCTGAGCTCATCCTCCATAGGCTCTTCATTTGCATCCGGATCACACACCAAGTGCTTCACGCCTTGGAACAGGAAGCAAAGCTCAGTCTTTGTGACCGTGGGAGCAACTGATCTTCCGCTAAACGTGTTGGCAATCAGCTTCAGAGTGTATCTCAGCACCGGGCTTCTCACTCTCTTGATCTTGGCGGTGTTGGCTTTGTAGTCCTCGTTGCTAATCAGGTCCCAAAAGTTGTCTGCTCGTTTGAAGGTGAGGAACTCGACCTTGTTGGCATCCGCGTTGAGACCATACGCTTGACATAGCTCGGGGATGGAGAGGGTGTAGGCTTGATGTCCAACCTTGAAGTAGAGGCGACCTTGTGAAGGAACGGGTGTGCTAGGATTCTCGTAAAGGAACTCCAACGTGGCAAGGAAGTCTATTGTCACTTCTGGAATGGTTGGGCAATCCATCCGTGACAGACATCTTAGGCCAATGTTCTTGAGGAGTTGGTCGACGTCCCCAAGAATCCCTAGCTTGAACAGCAACTCTCGATCAGCAAACTTGGTAGGCTCAAACCGAAGCCGTTCTAGCCGTTTCTTGTCCCTCTTCTCATCCTTAGTCTATCTGACCCTCTCTTGAACAGCCACCTCTTGTCCTTCTCCCTCTTGTGCTGTCTCTTCTCTTGTTCTTTTGAGGGCCATTGTACCTGAAACAAGTTTCTCATGAAGCTTGATAAGCAAAACAGCGGTTTGATGAGAATAAGAGAAGAGAAGGAGAAAGCTTGTAAATACTACCCTAGAATTTTAGGGAATTAATAAAAATTATAGCTAAATAAAGGAAAATCAAATATTTAGATACTAGAAAATCTAAAATTAATCCTTTTACTTAGCTAAATTTTAAAAATCAAAACCGACCCTATCTTCTAGAACAATATCTTGCGAATTTAAAGAAAATTTTTCTAAAGATAAATCATTAAATTCTGAAAATACCTTTGCAAGAATGTTAAAGAGCCTTTGCTAGCCTTTGAAAACCGAAAAATCTCACTCTCTTTGTTTAAAATTTTCGAGAAAACAAGAATGAGAGGGTCAGAGGTTGTTGAAACATTAAAAGACTTAGCAAAAGGCAAAACCATGGGTAGTAAAAGTGGTTTTCTGACAATGTCTTGGTCAAGGCACATCTTTAATGGTCAAAGATGCTTGCCTTGACCAAGTTTTGAATTTAAAAATTGGAGGGAAAAGAATAAATGAGGAAAAGAAAATGTTACCTCAACATGAGATCGAGTCCATTTGGTCGATCTAGGACTCGATCTCATGCCCATTTTGGCTTAGATCGAGAGGGTTACTCGATTTGAGACTCGATTCATGATGAATCGAGTATTGGATCGATTGGCTCCCTCGATCATTGAGATGTTGGGTCCACGGCTAAGTCCTCATGATCGAACTATGTCCTCGATTTAGGGGTCAATTTGGCATAGATCGAGTGATGGATCGAGTCGAGTGATCGAGATGTTTCCAACAGAATTTCCCAAGAGAAATTAGATCGGTCGATCCATTTTGGATCGATCGATCCTTTTTCGTCAAGGTCGATCTTATCACTCGTTCTCGTCTAGATCGACTGGCTCCTCTCGATTCACTGACTCGATCAATGCAAAGATCAAGTCAGGATCAGTCGATCTAGCACTCGATCTCTAGCCTTGTCTTAACCCCTATCGCCTCTTTTGGAGTTCAAGATCAAAGTTTAGACTCCTCATACCTGTTCCTACACACTTGCAAAATAAAAACATAAAAATGAAAGAGAAAGAAAGCAGAAATATGTACAAGATAGACATGGGAATGCCTCCCAAGTGCGCTTTCTTTAACATCTTTAGCTAGACTTTACTTGGTTTAGGCGGATGGTGGGTCTTGGAGAAGCACCGAGGTACTCTCCTTGTCATAGCTGTCTGCCAAGTAAGGCTTGACTATGTGTCCGTTGACGGTGAATGCACTGCCACTCTTTCCCATCAATGTAACAGCTCTATAAGGCAACACTTCTTGGATCACAAACGGCCCGCTCCACCTTGACTTCAGCTTTCCCGGGAAGAGTTTGAGTCTTGAGTTGTACAGCAACACTAAACCTCCTTCCTTAAGCTCCTTGGCAACCAACTTCTTGTCGTGAGCTTCCTTAGTCCGCTCCTTGTATATCCGAGAGCTCTCATAAGCGTTCAGTCTTAACTCGTCCAGTTCATGTAGCTGAATAAAGCGCCTCTCCTGAGCAGTCTTGAGGTCAAATTTCAGCCTCTTCACAGCCCACAACGCACAGTGTTCCAGCTCTACCGGGAGATGACAGCCCTTGCCATAGAGTAGAGTGAAAGGGGTTGTACCAATCGGTGTTTTGAAGGCGGTACGGTAGGCCCAAAGAGCATCGTCCAGCTTTACTGCCCAGTCTTTCCTTGTTGCTTCGACAGTCTTCTCCAGTATAGCCTTGATTTGCCGGTTGGAGACTTCCACTTGACCGCTTGTTTAAGGATGATATGGTGTAGTCACCTTATGCTTAACGCCATACTTTCTCAAGAGGTTCTCAAAAACCTTGTTTATGAAGTAGCTTCCTCCATCGCTTATAACCACCTTAGGTACCCCAAACCTCGGGAAGATGATACTCTTGAACAGCTTGATTACCACCTTAGAGTCGTTTGTAGGGGAAGCAATAGCCTCAACCCATTTAGAGACGTAATCCACTGCTACTAGGATGTACTTGTTGCCATATAAAGAAAGAAATGGCCCCATGATGTCTATGCCCCACGCGTCGAACACGTCAACCTCGAAGATGGGAACCTGAGGCATTTCGTTCCTCTTAGTGATATTCCCTGCTCGTTGACGTGCCTCACAGCTCTTCACAAACTCGTGTGCATCTTTAAAGATGGACGACCACCAGAAACCGGCTTGCAACACTTTCGTGGCAGTCTTGAATGAAGCGAAGTGTCCTCCGTAGGAAGAGCCATGGCAATGATAGAGGATGTCTCTAGCTTCTTCCTTTGTAACACACCTCCGGTACAAACTGTCCTCTCCTCTCTTGTATAAGTAGGGGTCGTCCCAAAAGTAGTCACTAGCCTCTCTCATGAACCGCTTCTTGTGATAGCTGTTGAGATGTGTTGGCTCCTCACCACACGCTAAATAGTTCACTACATCAGCATACCACGGTAGATCATCCTCTATGAAACTCAACACCTCTCAAACCGCCCCTCTAGCTTTCCACAAACAGCCGTGGTGATCGCCATGAGTTGCTCTTCTGGAAGAGAGTCATCTAAGGGGAGAGACTCGTTGATCCTTAGCCATGAGAGATGGTCAGCGACTCCGTTTTCTATTCCCTTCTTGTCTTTAATCTCCATGTCAAACTCCTGGAGCAAGAGAATCCACCTCAAGAGCCGAGGCTTAGTGTCTTTCTTCGAATAGATGTATCGCAAAACAGCGTGATCCGTGTAGACAATAGCTTTGGAACCAACAAGATATGATCTGAACTTCTCAAAGGCAAACACTACTGCAAGCAACTCCTTCTCTGTAGTGGTATACCTTGTTTGCGTGTCATCCAAGGTTCTTGAAGCATAGTAGATCACGTGTAGCTTCTTGTCTTTCTTCTGACCAAGAACGGCTCCTACGGCGTAGTCACTAGCATCACACATGATCTCAAAGGGCAGAGACCAGTCTGGTGCTTGAACTATGGGGGCTGATGTAAGGGCTTCCGTGATGGTCACGAAAGCTCGCAAACACTCCTCATCAAACACAAACTCAGCTTCTTTGTATAACAACCGTGTAAGAGGGCGTGCAATCTTGGAGAAATCCTTGATGAAGCGCCTATAGAACCCGGCGTGTCCCAAGAAACTTCTGACTCCCTTAACGTTAACCGGCGGCTCAAGACCCATCATGACTTCCACTTTAGCCTGATCAACCTCAATGCCCTTCTCTGATATCTTATGACCAAGCACGATCCCTTCCTTGACCATAAAGTGGCATTTCTCCCAGTTTAGCACCAAGTTTGTCTCTTCACAACGCTTTAGTACCCTGCAAAGATTCAACAAACACGCAGGAAAGGACGTACCATAGACAGAGAAGTCATCCATGAACACCTCTACCATCTCTTCTATTAGATCGGAGAAGATCGACATCATACACCGCTGAAACGTAGCCGGTGCATTACACAATCCAAACGGCATCCTTCGATACCCGAAGGTACCGTAGTGACATGTGAAGGTCGTCTTCTCCTGATCATTTGGGTGAATTGGTATCTGAAAAAAACCGCTATACCCATCGAGGAAACAGTAGTAAGGGTGATTAGCAAGTCTCTCAAGAATTTGATCAATAAAAGGCAAAGGGAAATGGTCTTTCCTAGTCGCAAGGTTAAGTTTCCTATAATCAATACACATGCTATGACCAGTGATGGTTCTAGTAGGAATAAGCTCATCCTTTTCATTCCTTATGACCGTGATCCCTCCCTTCTTAGGCACCACGTGTACAGGAGAAACCCACGTGCTGTCACTTATGGGATAGATCACGTCAGCCTCTAAAAGCTTAAGGATCTCTTTCTTATCAACCTCTTTCAAATTAGGATTCAAACGCCTTTGATGTTCTATAGAAGAGGCGTTCTCATTATCCAAGTGAATCCTGTGAGTGCAAAGCATTGGTGAAAGGCCCTTGATGTCACTTAAAGAGTACCCAATGGCCTTCCTATAGTTTCTCAGCTCAGTCAGGAGCGAGTGCAACTCATCATCATTTAAGTTTTCATTCACAATCACGGGATAGGTGTTATTAGGCCCTAAGAAAGCATACCTTAGCCCTTTTGGGAGCTCCTTAAGGTCCAGTCATCCTCGTGGCTGTTGTTGTTGACTTCCTCCTTGGAACCCTCCTTAGAACTCGAGGCATGGCCCTTAAGACTGCTTTCCTCAACCGCTATCCTTTCTGAAATCGAGTCCTCCAGTCGATCTTCCTCTCAATGTCGTCTAGATCGAGCCATTTCGCTCGATTCACTTACTCGATTTGATGTGGATCGAGTAAGGGATCGAGACGCTGAGTCGATCTCCTGATTGGACCCCAAAATGATCGGGAGGTCTCTCTCGATCGTCGACTCGATTGTTTTTCCTGATCGATCATTCCTCTCGATTTGTCTGTCGATCGCTGCACCGGATCGAGTTGTGTTCTCGATTGCCTTATCGATCTGACTCCTGGATCGAGTGATAGCGTCGATCTCGGGGTCGATCTCTAGGCAGCAGCTTTCATCCTTCTTAACAATCTTCCTAGAATCCAGCAAGTTGACGTACTCCTGGGTCCTCTGATCCACATAGCCAAACTCCCCTGGCTCCTTAGTCAGTGCCAACTTCAGATGGTCTTCCAGAGCCAGCTCTTCCAGCAACTCATCCGCTAAGACATCCATCGTTTCAATGTAGAAAGCTTGCCCTTCTATGGTCGGCTTCTTCAGAACCTCATTGATATCGAAGTCCAGCCTTATATCCTTTCCCAAGTGCAAGGCAATCTTCCCGTTCTTGACGTCGATGATAGCCCGGGTGGTTGCAAAGAATGGTCTTCCTAAGATGAGTGGATCCTTAGGCTCTTCATCCATCTCCAACACGACGAAGTCCGTAGGTACATTCACACCACTGATTAGATCTTCAAGCAGCCCCACTGGCAGCCTCACACTTCTATCAGCCACTACCAACGAGATTCTACAGTCTTTGAAACGAGTAAAGCCAAGCTTCTTAGCCACGGAGTGAGGCATCAGGTTTATGCTAGCTCCGAGATCACATAGGCAACTCTTGAACTCTAGAGGACCTAAAGCGCAGGGTATAGTGAATCTTCCAGGGTCTCCCAACTTCTTAGGGACTATCTCCTTATGTATCACAGCACTACACTCTTCACTTAGAACAAGCACCTCCTTGCTTTCCTTATTCTTCTTCACGAGAGTGTCTTTGAAGAATTTAGCGCATTTATGCATCATTGCAAGGCAGTCAACAAGAGGTAGCTTGATCTCCACGTCCTTATGATGCCTTTCAAAGAGGATTCTATGCTTCTCTATGAGTTGCTTCTTGAAACGGCCAGGAAAAGGCAGCTTAGGTACATACGGTGGAGGCACATAAGCATTCTTCTCCTTAGTAGTTTGCTCAGCTTTCTTCTCAGCAACTGCTTTGTCTCCTCTTCTTGGCCCTTGGATCCAGACGTTGTCAAAGTTAATCTCATCATCAGCTGAAGGCTTACCCTCCCCCTCTTGAATTACAACGTCCTCGTTGTTCTTAGGAATAACCGGAGGTTCTAGCTCTTTGCCGCTTCTTAGCATGATGGCGTTCGCATACTCCTTAGGATTCTGCTCACACTTGCCCGGAAGGCTATTCTGACCACTTGTACTCGCTTTCCCCTTCTCAAGCTGCTTGATCTTGTTGTTTAAGTTGGTGATCTGAGTGGAGAAGTCAGTGAGAGACGAGTCTAGACGAGTGTTCATCTCGGCGAACTTCTGGTTTGTAGAGGCTTGCCCTTGTATCAGCTGTTGAAACATTGCTTGAACTGGATCAACTTGTTGTTGCATCGGCTGTTGCTGCTGAGGTGCAAAGCCCGGAGGGTAGTTAGGCATATAACCCTTGTTACTTTGATGTTGCCCTTGGAAGGTGTTTTGCCCTTGACCTTGGAAACCACCACTCGGCTGAAAACCTTTGTTGTAACGGATGAAAGGTTTTGCTTGCTGAGAAGGGTACACTTGGTCCTTAGGGTTGGCAACGTTGGTGCTTCGGTAGGAGAGGTTGTTGTTCTGGTTGTAGCCTTGGTTGTAGCCTTGAGGTTTGTAATTGTTCTGTCCCGCCACCCAATAGGCTTCTTCCTGGCTCAACTCAAGCTCCTCTTGATTCTCATCAGCTTCACCAACAAAGTGAACATGCTTCTGATTGGCTAACACCAGCTTATCTATCTTCTCATGCAAGGATTTCAGCTCCTTTTTGTGAGACTCTAGCTCGGATCCTCTCGGTGCACGGTCATAGTCCTCAGCATAGTTGCCATCACTCAATGCCAAGTTTTCTATCAGCTCCATAGCCTCCTCTACCTCCTGACCAAGGAAGTTCCCTTTGCTAGCTGTGTCAAGCAACAACCTGATCTTTGGTGAAGCTCCACGGTATATGGTGCTGAGTAGGGTCTCCTCGCTGAAACCGTGATGAAGACATTGGATCGTGTAGTCTTTGAAACGCTCCATTGCCTCGTTTAATGTCTCGTTGTTTCGTTGAGTGAAGCCGCTGATTTCGCTTCTCAACCGTGCTGTCCTGGTGCTAGAGAAGAACTTTGAAAGAAAGGCCTTCTTACACTCGGCCCATGAGGTGATGGTGCCTTGTGGGAGGGTCTTCTCCCAATGCCTAGCCTTGTCTCCGAGTGAAAAGGGAAAGAGACGCAGCTTGAAAGCATCTTCGGATATGCCATTGATCTTGATCATCCCGCATACTTGCTCGAAGTTGTCAAGGTGCTCCAAGGGATCTTCCATTGCTAAGCCGTGGAACTTGTTGTTTTGCACCATGGAGATGAAACCTGGCTTGATCTCGAAGTTGTTGTTTTGTACAGGAGGAGGAGTGATCCCAAACATATTGTGATGAGTATTGGGAGCATCTCCGGCTCCTATGATCCTTGGGGGTCTAGCCGCGTGTTGGGGGTTTCCATTGCCCCTTCCCACTGCCCCGTGAGCTGGAGGAGGTCCCTCTGGATGCCCGTGTTCAGCCATAGCTTCAAAGTCAACCAAACCGTGCTGAACAATCTCCTCAAAGGCTCTGGCTTGTTCTCTTACTCTTCTTTGCCGTGAATGACCAAGCTGATGAATATTGTGCAAAGGTGGAAGTAGATTGTTATCTCCCCGTGAACGAAGATTCATATACCTGAGAACACACGTTCGAGAGTAGAATGATTAGTAACTTAAACAAGGTAAAGACATAGTCTTTGCTAAGTCCCAAATCTCTATGTTCTCTAAACAATCCTAGGATGGCAACAGCGCCATTTGATAAACACTTTGTTTGCAAGGGTGAGAATGCAATGAGGTTATCAAAATCAAATGCAAGACAGGTTGTAGTACAACATGCAAGAGAGAGGCAATCCACACCTAGGATGATAGAAAATGCAAAGAGAATGCAAGGACTATGCAAATCTAAGCGAAACAAGATGAGTTTTGAGAAAATCCCTAAAAACTAGATGCAGAAACTAAATGGAATGAAAAGTATTTTAAAATTACCAGGAATGATCAAACTACCATGAAGAACAAATATAATAATTAAAGGACAAAGCTTCGAATTACTAAAATTCGACTAGTGGATCGACCATGAGATCGACCACTAGATCGAGCAATAACAATCGATCTCGTCTAAAAAGGCAAGAACAGTAAAACTAACGACCAGGATGCTATCAAAGAACAGTAAAAATGACGAGAGAAGATGTAAAGATGCTAAAAGAGAGGGCCTAGGGTTGAGATTCACGGTCAGGGGTTTCAAAGGTTCGACCTTTGGTTGAAAACTTTAAATCGACTCACTTTGTGAGGATCTCTCTAAGCCTTGAAAACTAAGCAAGATCTATCCGTGGCTTTCGGTATAGATCACTCCTTCATCCTCTCCTCCAAACCCATGGCTTTTTGTGGAAAGAGAGGTCGAAAGGCAAGGAAAACAGATTTCAACGAGTGGCTTAACTAGTCCCCCAAACTTCCATAGCTTTTGGGAAGGGGTAACTAGTCTCTAGGGTGTGATCTTCAGAGGTCCCTGAATCCTGTCAAGGTAAGAAACCTCTCGGATCATGAAGCTCTTGGCGTGGGAGTCTTCAAGCTTTGAGAACTCAACACCCTAGAAGAGATAGCCATTAAAACACTTAGAAAACCCCAAGATCGAAACCCTTTAGACCCCTTAATCCTCTCAACCCCGAACCCAAATGAACTACTCACTACACATAAAGTTAATCAAGCAAAGCATGGAAAAGGAAACGATGAACATGCAAAGAAAACTAGATTAAGCTGAAAATGATTCGATTACAAGCTAAAGAAAACTCAAAGTTCGACAATGGTGTTCTTCTTCAAAACCAGAGAGAAAAACATAAAAAAGATAAGGATGAAAAATTGTGTGTGAAAAGGACGTCGCCGCCTTCCCAAAATGGCCAAAACAAGCTGATGGTCCCCCCCTCGCTAGCGGCCAAAAGTGGTTGAAAGGACAGAGATCGACTCCGGGATCGAGTTGTTCTCTCGATCATCTCCGAACATCGTGTCTTCAGCTCGATCTGGGTCTCGATCATTTTCGGCGGATCGAGCGTTGCATCCGATCTCGATATCGATCTTCGGTTGGATCGAGTGGTGTACTCGATCTGGCTCTCGCTCTGCATGGCGTTATTTACGTCCGTACCGCTTGATCGACTGCTTCACTCGATCCTCGTCTCGATCATCCTCCTTGGATCGCCCGGTCTTCTCGATCTTCTGGTCGATCAAATCCTAGATCGATCTGCCATGCTCGATCTGTTCCTCGATCTCTGATCCTTAGTAAATATCCGAGCTTCCACGAGCCGCTGCAACAGCTTCAGCACGTCAACGAACCTCCACAACTCCAAAGCAGCCAGAAACAACCTGAATGTGATGCAAAATGCAAGGAAATTGGTTATGCTGGTGCAAGATTGCTCTAGGACTCTAAATGATGCAATCTAACCTAAAATGTGATGTAAATGCATGAAAAGCTAACTAATGAGTATGCAAAATGTATGTAATATGCAGTAACATCATTGGCATGTAGAGAGGAGCCGTCGCATCTTGACAACTACCATAGGAAGAAGTTCATGAGAGACGTGAGCCACTACTATTGGGATGACCCCTATTTATACAAGAGAGGAGTGGATAGCCTGTACAGAAGGTGCGTGACAAAGGAGGAAGCGAGAGACATCATCTTTCATTGCCACGGGTCTTTGTATGGAGGATATTTTGCTTCGTTCAAAACCGGTACAAAAGTCTTGCAAGCCGGTTTCTGGTGGCCGTCCATCTTCAAAGACACCCATGAGTTCGTGATGAGCTGCGAGGCATGTCAAAGAGCAGGGAATATTACTAAGAGGAATGAAATACCTCAAGTTCCCATATTGGGGGTAGACGTCTTTGACGCATGGGGCATAGACTTCATGGGGCCGTTTCCTTCATCATACGGCAACAAGTTCATACTAGTGGCTGTTGACTACGTCTCTAAATGGGTTGAGGCCATTGCTTCCCCAACAAACGACTCTAAGGTGGTGATCAAGCTCTTTAAGAGCATTATTTTCCCGAGGTTTGGAGTTCACAAGGTGGTGATAAGCGACGGAGGGAGCCATTTCATCAACAAGCTGTTTGAAAATCTGCTAAAGAAGTATGGTGTGAAGCACAAGGTAGCTACGCCTTACCATCCTCAAACGACTGGCCAAGTGGAGGTTTCTAACCGTCAGATCAAGGCGATACTCGAGAGAACAGTTGGGACTACTCAGAAAGATTGGGCAGTGAAGTTTAATGACGCTTTGTGGGCATACCGGACTGCTTTCAAAACGCCGATTGGTACCACTCCTTTCACTCTTCTCTACGGTAAATGGTGTCACCTTCCTGTTGAGCTGGAACATAGGGCGTTGTGGGCTGTGAAGCGGCTGAATTTTGATCTGAAGACAGCTCAGGAGAAGCGGTTGATCCAGTTGCACGACCTTGATGAGCTAAGGCTGGACGCTTACGAAAGCACTCGAATCTACAAGGAACGTACCAAGGCTGCTCATGACAAGAAACTGGTGCCTAAGGAGCTTAAGGAAGGAAGTTTGGTGCTGCTTTACAACTCGAGGCTCAAGCTCTTTCCAGGGAAGCTAAAGTCGCGGTGGAGCGGTCCGTATGAAATCAAGGAAGTATTACCTTATGGAGCTGTCACGCTGGTGGGCAAGAGTGAGAATGCATTTACAGTGAACGGACACAGAGTTAAGCCATACATGGCGAGTGCATTTGACAAGGAGAGCACCTCAATGCTTCTCCAAGACCCACCATCTGCCTAAACCAAGTAAAGTCTAGCTAAAGACGTTAAAGAAAGCGCACTTGGGAGACATTCCCATGTCTATCCTCTACATATTTTTACATTATTTCTTTTCCAGTTTATGCTTTTATCTTCTGAGTGTGTAGGAACAGGTATAAGGGATTGCAGGCAAAGATTTCGGATCAAAAAGGAGTGAGAAGGGGCGAATATCGACTAGAGATCGAGTGCTAGATCGACTAAACCTAACTCGATCTTTACTAGATCGAATTAGTGAATCAAGAGGAGTTAGTCGATCTAGACGAGATCGAGTGATAAAGTCGATCTAGATAAGCACGGATCAATCGGTCCCATCTAGATCGACCGATCTAAAATGTCTCGGGAAATTCTTGGAGTTTAGATCTATCGATCCAAAAATGGATCGACCGATCTATTTTCTCTTGGGAAAGTCCTTCATAGACAGATCGATCAGTTAACTCGATCCACCACTCGATCCAAGCTAAATCGACCCCTGAATCGATAGCATGGCTCGATCACGAGGACTTAGCCGTGGTGCCAAAATCTCAAGGAACGAGAGAGTCAATCGATCCACGACTCGATTCAACTTGAATCGTGTCCTAAATCGAGTAACCCTCTCGATCCACGCCATTATGGGCATGGGATCAAGTCCTAGATCGACCAAACGGACTCGATCTCATGTCGAGGTAACATTTTCTTTTCCCTCCTTTACTCTTTCCCTCCAGTTTTTAAATTCAAAACTTGGTCAAGGCAAGCATCTTTGACCATGAAAGATGTGCCTTGACCAAAACTTTTGTCAGAAAACCATTTCTCTTACCCATGGTTTTGTTTCGTTGGTCTTTAAATATTTTCAACCACCTTCACACTCTCTCATTCTTGTTTTCTCGAGCTTCTGACTAAAGAGAGTGTGGACTAATTATTTTTCAAAGACCAACAAGCATTCTTAACAATCCTTGCCAAGGTATTTTTGGATTTTTAAGAAAATCTTTTGGAAAATCTCCTTTTATTTCGCAATTGATTGTTTTAGATGCTAGGGCGGTTTTAAATTTTTAAACCTAGCTTAATAATAGAAAAATTCTGGATTTTCTAGTATCTCTAGATTTGATTCTCTATTATTTTGCTATATTGTTTTATAAATTCCCCAAAATTCTAGGGTATTAGCTATCGACTTTCTTCTTTGCTTCTCTCCTTCTCTCAACATATCGCCTATTTGCTCATAGCTTTGCTTGAGAACTTTGTTTCAGGCGCAATGGCCCCCAAGAGAACGAGAGAAGAGACAGCACAATAGGGAGAAGGTCAGGAGGTAGCTGTTCAAGAAAGGGTTCGCTGGAGTAAGGATGAGAAAAGGGACAAGAAGCGGCTGGAAAAGCTTCGGTTCGAGCCTACTAAGTTTGCGGACAGGGAGTTGCTGTCTAAGATGGGGCTGTTGGGAGATTTTGATCAACTCCTTCGAAGGATGGGGCTCATATGTTTGTCACGGATGGATTGCCCAACCTATCCTGAAGTAACAATCGATTTCTTTGCCACCTTGGAGTTCCGGTACGAGAATCCTAGTGTCCCAATCCCCTCTCAAGGCCGGCTCTCATTCAAGATCAAGCGCCAAGCTTTCAGCCTCTCGATCCCCGAGCTTTGCAAAGCCTATGGCCTAGCTGCTGATGCCACGAAGGTTGATTTCCCCACCTTCACTCAAGCGAACGAGCTGTGGGACGTCATAGCTTATGATGACTACAAGGCGAATACTGCAAAGATCAAGAGAGTGAGGAACCCAGTGTTGTGCTACACTCTGAAGCTGCTTGCTAACACCTTCAGCGGACGGTCTGTGGCCCCTACGGTGACCAGAACGGAGCTTTGTTTCTTGTTCCAAGGCATCAAGCATCTCTTGTGTGATCTGGATGAGAATGACGATCCGTTAGAAGACCAGTTGGGAGAAAACGTCAACTACGGGTGCATCTTGGCCGCTTCGTTGGTGAAGTACAAGGCGTATGCCTTGAGATGCAAGGCAAGCTCTTCACTCATTGGCGGCATCCTCACTCCTTTATTTGTGCAAGCTGGTGTACAACTTCAAGACTACAATCCTGTTCCGGAAAGAGCATTTATGGATGAGGCCTACCTAAGGAACACAAACAGCTTGGGATGCACGCCAGCCGAGGGTTTCTATGCCTACTTGTTCACTAATGCGGAGAACAAGAAGAAGGTCTGTATCTTGCCAGACGGTGAGACTGAGCTGCTAGGAGTGGGGAACATCGAGTTTCTCCCGAGCGATGAAGAGTGCGTTGCTCTTCTAGGAGGAACGCCTGCCCCAGTGATTGCTCCACGTCCAAGGTCTGAGTCCCCTGTCACGGAAGATGAGATGCCCGAGGCTTACACCCTTCCCAAAATAGATTTCGAGCCGAGAACCAAGACGGAGAAGTTCCTAGCATCTGTTGTGGAGATGCAAAGGAAAATCAACAAATGGCAAGGCAAAATGCTCAAGAAACTTGCCAAGAAGGTCAAATCACTTCAAGGAGGCTCACCTAAGAAAGCGGCAAGTGAGGAGGTACAACAACCCGAGAAGAAGAGGCTTTCAACCAGTGGAGTTGTCATCCGTGAGACTCAAGGCAGCAACATTCAACCGGCGTGCCTCTCTCTTCAAGAGCCAGGCTCCAAAGGCAAAGCCGTAGTAAGTAGCTCCTCTGGAACATCCTCAAGTTCCAGCCGAGACTAGACCCGAGGTAACAACCTTCTTCCATTGTATATACCACTAATGTTTGCTTCTTTTTGCCATGGGGTTTGGGGCTCCTTTGTATTTGTTTGCCACCGGGACAGTGTCATTCAAGTTTGGGGGAGTATGTGTGTGGTTTAACATGTGTTTTCTGATCTTATTTTCCTTTTAGCATCCTTGAGTCTTCATTGCATGAAAAATTGGTAAAATTTTTAAAAATTTTCACAAAAATTCATGTAGTTGCATTCATCTTGTTAAGCATTTTAGGATTGAGTCTAGAATTTGAAAGCATCTAGGTTGTTCACATTTGCATAAAGGGTTAAAATTTTTCTTAAAAAGGTGTTTTAAACTCATGAATTGTTTCAATGCCCTAGTTAGTAGTTCTCTAATGCTTTGTTCATACTTTGAAAGTAAGTTCTTACCATGCTTGGATCACTTGCTATGATTTTCGTGACTTGAATTGAACTCTCATGATTTGAAACTTGTCCTAATAAGTGAAAACATTAATCTGAAATTTCAATTATCATCCTTATGCATTTGAAAATGAACACATGGATTTTAAAATATTTAGGCTCTCTTCTTCCTTTCACCACTCTTTGTGAGCCTAAGTAGAACTCCCACCTTGACCCTTACCTTTCTTTGAAGCCAAGCTTTCTTGTGTGACATCATTGTAAGGCCTTTTTCCGGTTTGAACTTAGCATAAAGTGTTAGGTTTAGGCGACATGATTAGTTTCTCATATGACTGCTAGCTTTGCATTATGAAGCTAGATGTAGGCTTAGGATAAGTTTGGGGGATCATTGGGGTTGCCTTCATGCTTTCATGCTTTCGATTTCAAAAGAGTTTGGTATTTGGAGTAAGAAAAAGGTTTTAAGTGAACGGTTTGTGTTTAAAATTGTTTATGCTCTAATAATTTCAGAAGATAGCTCTCTCAAAAAAGAAATTAATAATAAAGAAAAAAAAAAAAAGAGTTTAAGTGCCAAAATAAAAGAAAAAAATAAAGAGAGCTATCAATAAGAAAAATATAAAGAGCTAAGCGTTTGCAAAATCTTTTCACTAACCTAAATGAGTTAAAATGTTTTCTGTTTTGTTTTGGGGATTGCTAAGCTTTTGCTTTGAGAAAAGGGTAGATTCTAAGTGGTGAGTGATGTTATTGCATATTGCATACATTTTGCATACTCATTAGTTAGCTTTTCATACATTTGTATCACGTTTTAGGATAGATTGCATCACTTAGGGTCCTAGAGCATTCTTGCATCAGCATACGCATTTTCCTTGCATTTTGCATCATATTCAGGTTGTTTCTGGCTGCTTTGGAGTCGTGGAGGTTCGTGGACATGTTGAGGCTGATGTAGCAGTTCGGGGGAGCTCGGATATATGCTAAGGATCAGAGATCGAGGAGCAGATCGAGCATGGCCGGTCGATCTAGGAGTTGATCGACCAGAAGATCGAGCCAACCAGGCGATCCAAGGAGAATGATCGAGACAAGGATTGAGTGAAGCAATCGATCAAACGGTATGGACGTAAATGACGCCATGCAGAGCGCGAGTCAGATCGAGTACACCACTCGATCCAGCCGAAGATCGATACCGAGATCGGATCCAACACTCGATTCGCCGATGATGATCGAGACCCAGATCGAGCCAAAGATACGATGTCCGGATATGATCGACAGAACCGCTCGATCTTGGAATCGATCTCTGTCCTTTCAACTGTTTTTGGCCGCTAGCGAGGGGGGGACCATCAGCTTGTTTCGGCATTTTGGGAAGGCGGCGACGTCCTTTTCCCACAACAGCCTTAGATCCTTATCTTTTTCCTTATGTTTTCTCTCTCGTTTTCGGAGAGAACACTATTGTTGAACTCGCGTTTTTCTTAAGCTTTGTAATCGAATCATTTCCATTTCAATCTAGTTTTCTTTTCATGTTCATCGTCTCGCTTTACATGCTTTGCTTGATTTACTCTATGTGTAGCGAGTAGTTTATTTGGGTTCGGGGTTGAGAGGATTAAGGGGTCTAAAGGGTTTCGATCTTGGGGTTTTTCTAAACGTTTTCAATGGCTATCTCTTCTAAGGTGTTGAGATCTCAATGCTTGAAGACTCTCACGCAAAGAGCTTCATGATCCGAGGGGTTCCTTACCTTGACAGGATTCAGGAGCCTCAGAAGATCACACCTTAGAGACTAGTTACCCCTTCCCAAAAGCCATGGAAATTTGGGGGATTAGTTAAGCCATTCATTTGAAAACTGTTTTCCTTGCCCTTCGACCTCTCTTTCCACCAAAAGCCATGGGTTTGGAGGAGAGGATGAAGGAGTGATCTATACCGAAAGCCACGGATAGATCTTGCTTATTTTTCAAGGCTTAGAGATCCTCATCAAGTGAGTCGATATAAAGTTTTAAACCCAAGGTCGAACCTTTGAAACCCCTGACCATGAATCTCAACCCTAGGCCCTTTCCTTTAGCATCTTTACATCTTATCTCGTCTTTCGCTTGATCTCTGATAGCATCCTGGTCCTTAGTTTTACTGTTCTTGCATTTTTAGACGAGATCGATTGTTACTACTCGATCTAGTGGTCGATCTCATGGTCGATCCACTAGTCGAATTTTAATAATTCCAACCTTTCTACTTTAATTATTCTGTTTGTTTCTCGTGGTAGTTTCTTCCTTTCTAGTATTTTTAAAATAGGTTTCATTCCATTTAAGTTGCTGCATCTAGTTTTTAGAGATTTTCTCATAAATCATCTCATTTCGCTTAGATTTGCATTAGTCCTTGTATTCTCTGTGCATCCTCTATCATCCTAGGCATGGATTGACTCTCTATTGCTTGCTGTACTACAACATGTCTTGCATTTGAGTTTGATAACCTCACTGCAATTTAACCCTTGCTCAAAAAGTGTTTATCAAATGGCGCCGTTGCCATCCTAGGACTGTTTAGAGAACATAGAGATTTGGGACTTAGCAAAGACTAAGTCTTTACCTTTTCAAGTTACTAATCCTTCTACTCTCAAACGTGTGTTTTCAGGTACATGAATCTTCGTTCAAGGGGAGACAACAATCTACTACAACCCTTAGACAACATTCATCAACTTGGTCACTCACGGCAAAGGAGAGTCAGAGAACAAACAAGAGCCTTTGAGGAGATTGTTCAGCACGGTTTGGTTGACTTTGAAGCTGTGGCTGAACACGAGCATCCAGAAGGACCTCCTCCAGCTCACGGGGCAGCAGGAAGAGGCAATGGAAACCCCCAACACGCGGCTAGACCCCCAAGGATCATAGGAGCCGGAGATGCTCCCAATACTCATCACAATAGGTTTGGGACCACTCCTCCTCCTGTGCAAATCAATAACTTCAAGATCAAGCCAGGTTTCATCTCAATGGTGCAAAACAACAAGTTCCATGGCTTAGCAATGGAAGACCCCTTGGAGCACCTAGACAACTTCGAGCAAGTATGTGGGATGATAAAGATCAATGGCATATCCGAAGATGCTTTCAAGCTGCGTCTCTTCCCCTTTTCACTCGGAGACAAAGCCAGACATTGGGAGATGACCCTCCCAGAAGGCACCATCACATCATGGGCCGAGTGTAAGAAGGCTTTTCTCTCAAAGTTCTTCTCAAGCACCAGGACAGCACGGTTGAGAAGCGAAATCAGCGGTTTCACTCAAAGGAACAATGAGACATTCAACGAGGCAATGGAACGTTTCAAAGACTACACGATCCAATGTCCTCATCACGGGTTCAGCAAGGAGACACTACTCAGTACCATATACCGTGGAGCTTCACCAAAGATCAGGTTGTTGCTTGACACAGCTAGCTAAGGGAATTTCCTTGGTCAGGAGGTAGAAGAGGGTATGGAGCTGATAGAAAACTTGGCATTGAGTGATGGCAATTACGCTGAGGATTATGACCGTGCACCGAGAGGATCAGAGTTAGAGTCTCACAAGAAGGAGCTCAAATTTTTGCATGAGAAGATAGATAAGCTGGTGTTAGCCAATCAGAAGCATGTTCACTTTGTTGGTGAAGCTGATGAGAACCAAGAGGAGTTAGAGTTGAGCCAAGAAGAAGCCAATTGGGTGGCGGGACAGAACAACTACAAATCTCAAGGCTACAACCAAGGCTACCAGAACAACAACCTCTCTTACCGAAGCACCAACGTAGCCAACCCTAAAGATCAAGTGTACCTTGCTCAGCAAGCAAAATCTTTCATCCCTTACAACAAAGGTTTTCAACCGAGTGGTGGTTTCCAAGGTCAAGGGCAGAACAACTTCCAAGGGCAACATCAAAATAACAAGGGTTATACACCTAACTACCCTCCGGGCTTTGCACCTCAGCAGCAACAACCGATGCAACAACAAGTTGATCCGGTTCAAGCAATGTTTCAACAGCTAATACAAGGGCAAGCCTCTACAAACCAGAAGTTCGCCGAGATGAACACTCGTCTAGACTCGTCTCTCACTGACTTCTCCACTCAGATCACCAATTTGAACAACAAGATCAAGCAGCTGGAGAAAGGGAAAGCGAGTACGAGTGGTCAGAATAGTCTTCCGGGAAAGTGTGAGCAGAATCCCAAGGAGTATGCTAATGCCATAACATTGAGAAGCGGTAAAGAGCTCGAACCTCCGGTCTCTACAAAGAACAACGAGGACGTTGTAATTCAAGAGGGGGAGGGTAAACCTTCGGCTGATGATGATGAGATTAACTTTGACAACGTTTGGATCCAAGGGCCAAGAAGAGGAGACAAAGTAGTTGCTGAGAAGAATGCTTATGTGCCTCCACCTTATGTACCTAAGCTGCCTTTTCCTGGCCGCTTCAAGAAGCAACTGATAGAGAATCATAGAATCCTCTTTGAGAAGCATCTTAAGGATGTGGAGATCAAGCTACCTCTCGTTGACTGCCT
The DNA here is from genome assembly GCA_911865555.2 of Thlaspi arvense. Taxonomy (NCBI): domain Eukaryota; kingdom Viridiplantae; phylum Streptophyta; class Magnoliopsida; order Brassicales; family Brassicaceae; genus Thlaspi; species Thlaspi arvense. Next base: position 29,189,020 of record OU466860.2, read on the forward strand.
TGCAATGATGCCTAAATGCGCCAAATTCTTCAAAGACACTCTCGTGAAGAAGAATAAGGAAAGCAAGGAGGTACTTGTTCTAAGTGAAGAGTGTAGTGCTGTAATACATAAGGAGATAGTCCCTAAGAAGTTGGGAGACCCTGGAAGCTTCACTATACCCTGCGCTTTAAGCCCTCTAGAGTTCAAGAGTTGCTTATGTGATCTCGGAGCTAGCATAAACCTGATGCCTCACACTGTGGCTAAGAAGCTTGGTTTTACTCGTTTCAAAGACTGTCGGATCTCGTTGGTACTGGCTGATAGGAGTGTGAGGCTACCAGTGGGGCTGCTTGAAGATTTACCGGTACTTTGTCATGTTGGAGATGGATGAAGAGCCTAAGGATCCACTCATCTTAGGGAGACCATTCCTTGCAATCGCCAGGGCTATCATAGATGTGAAGAATGGGAAGATTGCCTTGCATTTGGGAAAGGAGATAAGGCTTGACTTCGGCATCAATGAGGTTCTGAAGAAGCCGACCATTGAAGGGCATGCTTTCTATATTGAAACGATGGATGCTTTAGCGGATGAGTTGCTGGAAGAGCTGGCTCTAGAAGATCATCTGAAGCTAGCACTGACTAAGGAGCCAGGGGAGTTTGGCTATGTGGACCAGAGGACCTAGGAGTACTTCAACCTGCTGGATTCTAGGAGGATTGTCAAGAATGATGAAGGTTGCTGCCTAGAGATCGACCCCGAGATCGACGCTATCACTCGATCCAAGAGTCAGATCGACCAGGCAATCGAGAACACAACTCGATCCGGTGCAACAATCGACGGACAGATCGAGACGAATGCTCGATCAGGAAAAACAATCGAGTCAGCGATCGAGAGAGACTTCCCGATCATTTTGGGGTCCAATCAAGAGATCGACTCAGCGTCTCGATCCCTTACTCGATCCACATCAAATCGAGTAAGTGAATCGAACGAAATGGCTCGATCTAGACGACATCGAGGGGAGAATCGACCGGAGAACTCGATCTCAGAAGGGATAGCAATGGAGGAAGGCAGTCTGAAGGGCCATGCCTCGGGTTCAAAGGAGAGTTCCAAGGAGGAAAGCAACAGCAACAGCAACGAGGATGACTGGAGTGAGCTGTTAGCCCCAAAGGTGGACCTTAAGGAGCTCCGAAAAGGGCTAAGGTATCCTTTCTTAGGGCCTAATAACACCTATCCTGTGATTGTGAATGAAAACCTTAGTGATGATGAGTTGCACTCGCTCCTGACTGAGCTGAGAAAGTATAGGAAGGCCATTGGGTACTCTTTAAGTGACATCAAGGGCCTTTCACCAATGCTTTGCACTCATAGGATTCACTTGGATAATGAGAACGCCTCTTCTATAGAACATCAAAGGTGTTTGAATCCTAATTTGAAAGAGGTTGTTAAGAAAGAAATCCTTAAGCTTTTAGAGGCTGACGTGATATATCCCATAAGTGACAGCACGTGGGTTTTTCCTGTACACGTGGTGCCTAAGAAGGGAGGGATCACGGTCATAAGGAATGAAAAGGATGAGCTTATTCCTACTAGAACCATCACTGGTCATAGGATGTGTATTGATTATAGGAAACTTAACCTTGCGACTAGGAAAGACGATTTCCCTTTGCCTTTTATTGATCAAATGCTTGAGAGACTTGCTAATCACCCTTACTACTGTTTTCTCGATGGGTATAGCGGTTTCTTTCAAATACCAATTCACCCAAATGATCAGGAGAAGATGACCTTCACATGTCCCAACGGTACCTTTGCATATCGAAGGATGCCGTTTGGATTGTGTAATGCACCGGCTACGTTTCAGCGGTGTATGATATCGATCTTCTCCGATCTTATAGAGCAGATGGTAGATGTGTTCATGGATGACTTCTCTGTCTATGGTACATCCTTTCCTGCGTGTTTGTTGAATCTTTGCAGGGTACTAAAATATTGTGAAGAGACAAACTTGGTGCTGAACTGGGAGAAATGCCACTTTATGGTTAAGGAAGGGATCATGCTTGGTCATAAGATATCAGAGAAGGGCATTGAGGTTGATCAGGCTAAAGTGGAGGTCATGATGGGTCTTGAGCCGCCAGTTAATGTTAAGGGAGTCAGAAGCTTCTTGGAGCTTAAGGAAGTGAGTTTGGTGCTGCTTTACAACTCGAGGCTCAAGCTCTTTCCAAGAAAGCTGAAGTCACGGTGGAGCGGTCCGTATGAGATCAAGGAAGTACTACCTTACGGGGCTGTCACGTTGGTCGGCAAGAGTGGAGATGCATTCACAGTGAACGGGCACAGAGTTAAGCCATACATGGCGAGTGCATTTGACAAGGAGAGCACCTCAATGCTTCTCCAAGACCCACCATCTGCCTAAACCAAGTAAAGTCTAGCTAAAGACGTTAAAGAAAGCGCACTTGGGAGGCATTCCCATGTCTATCCTGTACATATTTTTACTTTATTTCTTTTTCCAGTTTTATGTTTTTGTCTTGCGAGTGTGTAGGAAAAAGTATGGGAGACGCAAGCCATGATCCGAGTTCCAAAAGGAGTAAGAAAGGGGCGTATATGAGCTAGAGATCAAGTGCTAGATGGACTCATCCTGGCTCGATCTTTGCTAGATCGAGCTAGTGAATCGAGAGGAGGCAGTCGATCTAAACGAGATCGAGTAGACTGATCGAGTGACGCACTCGATCCAAAATTTCTCGGGAAATTCTTGGAGTTTAAATCAATCGATCCAAAAATGGATCGACCGATCTATTTTCTCTCGGGAAAAGTCCCTCATAGACAGATCGATTAGTCAACTCGATCCACCACTCGATCCAAGCTGAATCGACCCCTGCTTCGGATCCACGACTCGATTCCAATCGAATCGTGTCCCAAATCGAGTGACTCTCTCGATCCAAGCCATTATGGGCATGAGATAGAGTCCTAGATCGACCAAAGGGACTCGATCTCGTGCCGAGGTAACATTTCCTCTTCCCTCTCTCATTCTTTCCCTCCACTTTTTAAATTCAAATCTCGGTCAAGGCAGGAATCTTTGACCCTGACAACTGTGCCTTGACCGAGACTTTTGTCAGTAACCACTTCTTGCACCCATAGTTTTGTTTTTGTTAGCCTTTAAATGTTTTCAACAACTTCTCACTCTCTCATCTCTTCTATTATTGAACTTTTAAGCAAAGAGAGTGAGAGTTATTTGTTTCTAAAGGCTAGCAAGCTTCTTTAACAACCTTTGCAAAAGGTATTTTCGGATTTTTGAGAAAATCTTTTAGAAAATCTCCCTTTATTTCGCAATTGATTGTTTTAGATGTTAGGGCGGTTTCGAATTTTTAAATTCAGCTCAATAATAGGAAAAATTCTGGATTTTCTAGTATCTCTAGATTTGATTCTCTATTATTCTGCTATATTTTTTAGAAATTCCCCAAAATTCTAGGGTATTAGCTATCAACTTTCTTCCTTGCTTCTCTCTTTCTCTAAAAATATCGCATATTTGCTCATAGCTTTGCTTGAGAACTTTGTTTCAGGAACAATGGCCCCCAAGAGAACGAGAGAAGAGACAGCACAAGAGGGAGAAGGTCAGGAAGTGGCTGTTCAAGAGAGGGTTCGATGGAGTAAGGACGAGAAGAGGGATAAGAAGCGGCTGGAAAGGCTTCGGTTCGAGCCTACTAAGTTTGCGGACCGGGAGCTGTGCGTTGCAAGGCAAACTCTTCTTTCATTGGCGGCTTCCTCACTCCTCTAATCATACAAGCCGCGTACCTATACACGATTTCACACCCGTCCCGGCTAAAGCTTTCATGGATGAGGTCTACATGAGGAATACCGACAGCTTGGGATGCATGCCAGCAGAAAGGTTCTACGCTTATCTTTTCATCAACGACGAAAACAAGAAGAGAGTATGCATCCTACCAAACAAGGACGAGACCGAGCTGCTTGGTGTTGGGAACATCGAGTTCTTGCCAACCGTAGAGGAGTGCTTTGCTCCTCTAGGAGGAACGCCTGCCCCAGCGATTGCTCCTCGTCAAAGGTCTGAGTCCCCAGCCACGGAAGATGAGATGCCTGAGGCTTATACCCTTTCCAAGATAGACTTTGAGCCGAGAACCAAAACGGAGAAGTTCCTAGCATCTGTTGTGGAGATGCAAAGGAAAATCAACAAATGGCAAGGCAAAATGCTTAAGAAACTTGCCAAGAAGGTCAAATCGCTTCAAGGAGGCTCGCCTAAGCAAGCTGCAAGTCAGGAGGTTCAACAACCCGAGAAGAGGAGGCTTTCAACCGGTGGAGTTGTCATCCGTGAGACTCAAGGCAGCAATATTCAACCGGCACGTCTCTCTCTTCAAGGGCCAGGCTCTAAAGGCAAAGCCGTAGCATCTAGCTCCTCTGGAACATCCTCAAGTTCCAGCCGAGACTAGACCCGAGGTAACAACCTTCTTCCATTGTACATACCGCTCATGTTTGCTTCTTTTTGCTTTATGTTTTGGTGCTCCTTCGAATTTGTTTGCCACCGGGACGGTGTCAAACAAGTTTGGGAGAGTATGTGTGTGGTTTGACGTGTTTGTTCTGATCTTATTTTCCCTTTAGCATCCTTGAGTCTTCATTGCATGAAAAATTGGTAAAATGTTTAAAATTTTTTCAAAGATTCATGTAGTTGCATTCATCTTGTTAAGCATTTTAGGATTGAGTCTAGAATTTTTAAAGAATCTAGGTTGTTCACATTTGCATAAGGGGTTAGAGTTTTTCTTAAAAAGGTGTTTTAAACTCATGAATTGTTTCAATGCCCTAGTTAGTAGTTCTCTAATGCTTTGCTCATACTTTGAAAGTTAGTTCTTACCATGCTTGGATCACTTACTATGATTTTCGTGACTTGAATTGAACTCTCATGATTTGAAACTTGTCCTAATAAGTGAAAACCTTAATCTGAAATTTCAATTATCATCCTTATGCATTTGAAAATGAACAAATGGATTTTAAAATATTTAGGCTCTCTTTTTCCTTCTACCACTCTTTGTGAGCCTAAGTAGAACTCCCACCTTGACCCTTACCTTTCTTTGAAGCCAAGTTTTCGTGTGTGACATCATTGTGAGGCCTTTTTCCGGTTTGAACTTAGCATAAAGTGTTAGGTTTAGGCGACATGATTAGGTTCTCATATGTTTGCTAGCTTTGCATTTTGAAGCTAGACTTAGGCTTAGAATAAGTTTGGGGGTTTAAGGGGTTGTTTTCATGTTTATATGCTCTCAGTTTCAAAAGAGTTTGGTGTTTGAAAGAAAGAAAAAGGTTTTAAGTGAAAGGTTTGTGTTTTAAAAAAAAAAAATTATGCTCTAATAATTTCAGAAGGTAGCTCTCTCAAAATAAAAATAATAAAAAAAAGAAGAAAAGAGCCTAAGAGCCAAAATAAAAGAAAAAAAATAGTATATAAATATAAATAAACAGAGAGCTACCAATAAGAAATATGTAAAGAGCAAATTATTTTCAACCTTTTCACTAGCCTAAAGAGTTAAAAATGCTTTCTGTTTTGAATTGGGGAATGCTAAGCTTTTGCTTTGAGAAAATGGTAGATTCTAAGTGGTGAGTGAGCTTAAAAGATGGTAAATGAGAGGGGTTTAGGATCATTGTTAGTTTACATGTGTAGATGAGAATCTGATCATGTATGCATCAATTGCCTTCACCTTTAGCATTATGTAAAAAGTTCTTGCCATTTTCTGAGAGAAACCCTTGTTTTAAATAAAAACCCTTTTCGAATGAGATCATTCTATGCTCATAGCCTGCGCCCTTAGCCAATTGTGTTCTGCTTTAAAGTGCATAAGTTTGATTCATGGTTCGGTCTTTAATGAATGTTAAAGGATGAGTTTCTTTGATTGTTAGGAATAGGAGAGTCATGATCTGAATTTCTTTGTGTGATGAGTATGGCTAAATTCTTTGGAATATGAGTGTGCGCATTGCATTTTAGATCTAGTAACTAGGACATTGAGATTGATTCATTTGAAAGGCACCTTTGCAAGAAGCTTGAAACCCCCGTTTGTTTTAAAACCTCTCTTCCTTTCTTATTTTCTGTTCCTTGAGGGCAAGCAAGAAGTAAGTTTGGGGGAGTTGATGTCACTGCATATTGCATGCATTTTGCATACATATAAGTTAGCTTTTCATGCATTTACATCACACTTTAGGCTAGGTTGCATCACTTTAGGTCCTCGAGCATTCTTGCACCAGCATACGCATGTTCCTTGCATTTTGCATCATATTCAGGTTGTTTCTGGCTACTTTGGAGTCGTGGAGGTTCGTGGACGTGCTGACGCTGTTGTGGAGGTTCGTGGAACGTCGGATGTTTGCTAAGGACCAGAGATCGGGGAGCATATCGAGCACGGCAGGTCGATCTAGATGAGATCGACCAGAAGATCGAGTGAAGCAATTGATCAAGTGGTACGAACGTAAATGACGCCATGCAGAGCGAGAGCCGGATCGAGTCCACCACTCGATCCGACCGAAGGTCGATACCAAGATCGGATGCAACACTCGATCCCACGTAGAGGATCGAAACCCAGATCGAGTAGAAGACACGATGTCTGAAAGTGATCAAGAGAGCCGTTCGATCCCGAAGTTGATCTCTGTCCTTTCAACCGTTTTTGGCCGCTAGCGAGGGGGGGACCATCGAGCTGTTTTTCCCATTTTGGAAAGGCGGCGATGATCTTTTCCCACATACTTTATCATTCTTATCTTTTTATGCTTTTTCTCTCTGGTTTGGAGACGATCCGCCATTGTTAGACCTTCAGTTTGTTCTTGAATATTTTGAATCGTTTAAGTTTAATCCATCGTTCTTATGTTTATCGTTTCATTCTTCATGCTTTGCTTAGTTTATTTAATGTGTAGTGAGTAGTTTCATTTGGGTTTCGGGGTTGAGAGGATTCACGGGGTCGAAAAGGTTTTCAAAGCTTGGTGGTTTCTTGTTCTTAATGGCTTTCTTTTCTAAGATGTTGAGTTCTTAAGGCTTAAAGAGTCTCACGCCAAGATCTTTATGATCAGAGAGAGATTTTACCTTGACAGGATCCAGAGATCTCTGAAAATCACATCTTAGAGGCTAGTTACTCTTTCTCATACGCCATGGTAGTTTAGAGGACTAGTTAAGCCGCGTGGTCATTAGTTTCTTCAAACTTGCATTTTTAGACGAGATCGATCCGCCCTGCTCGATCTAGTGGTCGATCCTGTGGTCGATCCACTAGTGGATTTTTAGTAATTCATAGCCTTGCATTGTAATTATTCTGTTTGTTCCACGTGGTAGTTTAATCACTCTTGGTAATTTTAAAATAGTTTTACATTCCATTTGGTCGTTGCATATAGTTTTTAGGATTTTCACAAAATCGCCTGTCATTCACTTAGCTTTACACTGCTCTTGCATTTTCTTTAACCTTCCTAGCTACTAGAAATGGATTGACTCTCACTTGCATACTGTACTACAACCTAAGTGTTGCATTTGAGTTTTGATAGCCTCATTGCATCCTCGCCCTTGCAAGAAAGTTGTTATCAAAATCGCATCCTAAACGCCATGGTAGTTTAGGGGACTCGTTAGGCCGTGTGTTTGAAATCTATGTTTTATGCCCTTCAATCTCTTTTTCCGCCAAACGCCATGGGTCTGGAGCAGAGGATGAAGGAGTGATCCATACAACACTCCATGGATGAATCTTGTTTTGTTTTCAAGGCCTAGAGAATCTCACAAAGTGAGTAGATCTAATGTTTTCAAACCAAGCTTGGACCTTTGAAACCCTTGAACATGAATCTCAACCATGGACCCTCTTTCTTAGTATTTTATCATCTCTGTTAATCATTCTCTTGCTATATGTTCGCAACCTGGTCTCTAGATTCATTTCTGTTGAACTTTTAGACGAGATCGATCATTGTTGCTCGATCTAGTGGTCGATCCTATGGTCGATCCACTAGTCAATTTTTATAAATTCATAGCTTTGCATTTTAATCATTCTGTTTGTTCCTCGTGGTAGTTCACTCGTTTCTAGTATTTTTAAAATAGTTTTGCTTTGCATTTGACCACTGCATCTAGTTTATAGGATTTTCACAACACCGTTCATCATTTGCTTAGCTTTGCATGATCCTTGCATTCTCATTTCACTTTCTAGCTCCTAGGTTGGATTGATTCCTCTTGCACTATACTACGACTGTGTGCTGCTTGAGTTTGATAACCTCCTGCATTGCATTACTCCTTTAGACAGCAAAAACCTGTTATCAAATGGCGCTGTTGCCGGCTTAGGAGTGTGTATGAAGCATTGAGATTTGGGATTTAGTAAAGACTATGCCTTTGTTTTTCTCTTGGATACTGATTTCTCTACTCTTAAACTTGTGTCTTTCAGGTACATGAATCTACGTTCAAGGGAAGACAACAACTTACTTCAACCCTTGGACAATATTCATCAACTCGGCCATTGAAGACAAAGAAGAGTTCGAGAGCAAGCTAGAGCTTTTGAGGAGATTGTTCAGCAAGGTTCTGTGGATTTTGAAGCGATGGCTGAGCAAGAACATCCAGAGGGACCTCCTCCAGCTCATGGGGCAGTGGGAAGGGGTAATGGAAACCCCCACCACGCGACTAGACCCCCACGGATCATAGGAGCGGGGGATGCTCCCAACACTCATCATAATAGGTTTGGGATCACTCTTTCTCCTGTACAGAACAACAACTTCGAGATTAAGCCAGGATTCATCTCAGTGGTGCAAAACAATAAGTTCCACGGGTTAGCAATGGAAGATCCCTTGGAGCATCTTGACAACTTCGAGCAAGTATGTGGGATGATCAAGATTAATGGCATATCCTAAGATGCTTTCAAGCTGCGTCTCTTTCCATTTTCTCTTGGAGACAAGGCTAGACATTGGGAGAAGACCCTTCCACAAGGCACCATTACCTCTTGGGCTGAGTGTAAGAAGGCGTTCCTTTCAAAGTTCTTCTCTAGCACCAGCACAGCAAGGTTGAGAAGTGAGATCAGCGGCTTCACTCAAAGGAACAATGAGACGTTCAATGAAGCCATGGAGCGGTTCAAGGACTACACCATTCAGTGTCCTCACCACGGCTTCAGCAAAGAGACTCTACTAAGCACTATCTACCGCGGAGCTTCACCTATGATACGCTTGCTACTTGACACGGCGAGTAAGGAAAACTTCCTTGGTGAAGAGGTAGAAGAGGGCATGGAGCTGATTCAAAACTTGGCATTGCGTGACGGCAACTATGCTGAAGACTACGACCGTGCACTGAGAGGTTCTGAGCTAGAGTCTCACAAGAAAGAGCTTAAGTCATTGCATGAGAAGATTGACAAGCTGGTGTTGGCAAACCAGAAGCATGTTCACTTCGTTGGTGAAGCGGATGAAACCTTAGAGGAGCTTGTTGGGTGGCGGGTCAGAGCAACTACAAACCTCAAGGGTATTCACAAGGCTACAACCAGAACAACAATCTCTCCTATAGAAGCACCAACGTCGCGAACCCTAAAGATCAAGTATACCCTGCTCAGCAAGCAAAGCCTTTCGTCCCATACAACAAAGGTTTTCAGCCGAGTGGTGGTTTCCAAGGGCAAGGGCAGAGCAACTTCCAACGACAACAGCAAGGAAACAAGGGTTATACGCCAATGTACCCTCCGGGCTTTGTTCCTCAACAACAACAGATGCATCCGCAACAAGTTGATCCTGTCCAAGCCATGTTTCAACAATTGATTCAAGGGCAAGCATCTAGAAACCAGAAGTTTGCCGAGATGAACACTCATTTAGACTCCTCACGCACTGATTTCTCTACTCAGATTACAAACTTGAATAACAAGATCAAGCAGCTAAAGAAGGGAAAGGCGAGTACAAGTGGTCATAATAGCTTACCGGACAAGTGTGAGCAGAATCCCAAAGAATATGCCAACACCATTACACTAAGGAGTGGGAAAGAGCTTGCTCCTACGGTTACTCCTAAGAACAACGAGGACGTTGTAATTCAAGAGGGGGAGGGTAAGCTTTCAGCTGATGATGAGATCAACTTTGACAATGTTTGGATTCAAGGGCCAAGGAGAGGTGAGAAAGCGGCTGTAGAGAAGAAAGTGGAACAAGCTGCTAAGGAGAAAGACGCTTATGTGCCTCCACCGTATGTACCCAAGCTACCTTTTCCTGGCCGCTTCAAGAAGGAACTTATAGAGAAGCACAAAATCTTGTTTGAGAAGCATCTTAATGACTTAGAGATCAAGCTACCTCTCGTAGATTGCCTTGCCATGATGCCTAACTGTGCAAAAAATTTCAAAGACACGCTTGCAAAGAAGAATAAGGAAAGCAAGGAAGTTCTAGTACTTAGTGAAGAATGTAGCGCCGTAATACACAAGGAGATAGTTCCCAAGAAGTTGGGAGATCCTGGAAGCTTCACTATACCTTGCGCCTTAGGTCCTTTGGAATTCAAGAGTTGTCTTTGCGACCTCGGTGCTAGTATAAATCTGATGCCTCATTCCGTAGCAAAGAAACTTGGCTTTACCCGGTTCAAGGATTGTAGAATCTCCTTGGTGCTAGCTGACAGAAGCGTGAGGTTACCCGTGGGTTTGCTTGAGGACTTGGCAGGGAGAATCAGCGGTGTAAACGTGCATACGGACTTTGTTGTGTTGGAAATGGATGAACAACCTATGGATCTGCTCATTCTTGGTAGACCGTTCTTAGCCACCGCTGGAGCCATCATCGACGTCAAGAATGGGAAGATAGCTCTGTACTTAGGTAAAGATATAAGGTTGGACTTCGACATCAATGAGGTTTTGAAGAAGCCTACGATAGAAGGGCAAGCTTTCTACATTGAGACGTTGGACGCTTTAGCGGATGAGTTGCAAGAAGAGTTGGCTCAGGAGGATTATTTTAAGCTGGTATTGACTAAAGAGCCAGGAGAGTTCGGTTACTTGAATCAGAGGACTCAGGAATATGTTAACCTGCTTGATTCAAGGAAAGTTGTGCTAGAAGATGAAAGCGCTTGCCTAGAGATCGACTCCGAGATCGATGACAATACTCGATCCAGGGGTCAAATCGACAAGACAATCGAGAACACAATTCGATCCGGTGCAACAATCGACAGTCAGATCGAAGAGGGTGATCGATCCGGGAAATAAATCGAGTCCGAGATCGAGAGATGCCTTCCGATCAGTTCAGCGCTCATTCGAGAGAACGACTCGGCAGCTCAATCTCTCACTCGATCCACATTAAATCGAGTGAGCGAATCGAGTGAAACTTCTCGATCTAGACGACATCGAGAGCAAGATAGACGGGATGACTCGACTTCAGAGGCGACAACGGTTAAAGAAAGCAGCCTTAAGGGTGGACCTTAAGGAGCTCCCAAAAGGGCTAAGGTATGCTTTCTTAGGGCTTAACAAAATCTATCCTGTGATTGTGAATGAAAAGTTAGATGATGATGAGTTGCACTCGCTCTTGACTGAGTTGAGAAAGTAAAGGAAGGCCATTGGGTACTCTCTAAGTGACATCAAGGGCCTTTCACCAATGCTTTGCACTTATAGGATTCACTTGGATAATGAGAATGCCTCTTCTATAGAACATCAAAGGCGTTTGAATCCTAATTTGAAAGAGGTTGTTAAGAAAGAGATTCTTAAGCTATTAGAAGCTGACGTGATATATCCCATAAGTGACAGCACGTGGGTTTCTCCTGTACACGTGGTGCCTAAGAAGGGAGGGATCACGGTCATTAAGAATGATAAAGATGAGCTTATACCTATTAGTACTATTACAGGACACCGTATGTGTATTGACTATAGGAATCTTAATCTTGCTACTAGAAAGGATCATTTTCCCTTGCCTTTTATTGATCAAATGCTTGAAAGACTTGCTAATCATCCCTACTATTGCTTTCTTAATGGAAAAAATACTAATCCATCCAAATGATCAGGAGAAGACGACCTTTACATGCCTTTAATGCACCTTCGCGTATCGAAGGATGCCATTTGGGTTTTGTAATGCACCGGCTACGTTTCAGCGGTGTATGATGTCGATCTTCTCCGATCTAATAGAAGAGATGGTAGAGGTGTTTATCGATGACTTCTCTGTCTATGATGCGTTCTTTTCGGTGTGTTTGTTGAAGACAACGCAAGGTACTAAAGCGTTGTGAGGAGACAAACTTGGTGCTTAATTGGGAGAAATGTCACTTCATGGTGAAGGAAGGGATCGTGCTTGGTCATTTGATATCAGAGAAAGGCATTGAGGTTGGTAAGGCTAAGGTTGAGGTTATGATGAGTCTTGAGCTGCTGGTTAATGTCAAAGGGTTCAGGAGTTTCTTGGGGCACGCTGGCTTCTACAGGCGCTTCATCAAGGATTTTTCCAAAATTGTAGGCCCTCTCACACGGCTGTTGTGCAAGGAAGCTGACTTTGTCTTCCATGAGGATTGCCTTCATGCTTTCGTGACCATCAAGGAAGCTCTAGTATCTGCGCCTATAGTGCAAGCACCGGACTGGACTCTACCGTTCCAGATTATGTGTGATGCTAGTGACGATGCCGTGGGAGCCGTTCTAGGTCAAAGGAAAGATAAGAAGCTGCACGTGATTTACTATGCTTCAAGAACCTTGGATGACACGCAAACAAGGTACACTACTACGGAGAAGGAGCTATTGGCAGTAGTGTTTGTCTTTGAGAAGTTCCGGTCATACCTCGTGGGTTCCAAGGCCATTGTCTACACAGATCACGCGGCTTTGAGGTATATTTATTCCAAGAAGGACACTAAGCCGAGGCTTTTGAGATGGATTCTTCTTCTTCAGGAGTTTGACATGGAGATTAAAGACAAGAAAGGGATAGAGAACGGCGTTGCTGACCATCTCTCTCGGTTGAGAATCAACGAGTCTCTACCCTTAGATGATTTGCTTCCCGAGGAAAACCACATGGTAATCACTACAGCTGTTTGTGGAAAGCAAGAAGGGCAGTTTGAGGAGGTTCTTAGCTTCAAAGAGGAGGATCTTCCTTGGTGCGCTGACATTGTGAACTACTTGGCATGTGGGGAAGAGCCTTCGCATCTTGACAACTATCACAGGAAGAAGTTCATGAGGGACGTAAGCAACTACTTTTGGGACGAGCCCTATTTATACAAGAGAGGTGTTGACAGCCTATAAAGGAGATGCGTGACAAAGGAGGAAGCAAGAGACATCATCTTTGACTGCAATGGTTCTTCGTATGGCGGTCACTTTGCTTCATTCAAGATCGCCACTAAAGTCTTGCAAGCCAGTTTCTGGTGGCCGTCCATCTTCAAAGACACCCATGAGTTCGTGATGAGTTGCGAAGCTTGTCAACGAGCAGGGAACATCACTAAGAGGAACGAGATGCCTCAGGTTCCCATTTTTGAGGTAGACGTCTTTGACGCATGGGGCATAGACTTCATGGGGCCTTTCCCTTCTTCCTACGGCAACAAGTTCATTTTGGTGGCTGTTGAGTACGTTTCTAAATGGGTTGAGGCCATTGCTTCCCTTACAAACGACTCTAAGGTGGTGATCAAACTCTTTAAGAGCATCATATTCCCGAGGTTTGGAGTACCAAAGTTGGTGATAAGCAATGGAGGGAGCCATTTCATCAACAAGTTGTTTGAAAACCTTCTATGGAAGTATGGCGTGAAGCACAAGGTAGCTACGCCTTACCATCCTCAAACGAGTGGCCAAGTGGAGGTCTCTAACCGGCAGATCAAGGCAATACTTGAGAGAACAGTTGGGACAACTTGGAAGGATTGGGCAGTGAAGTTAGACGACGCTTTGTGGGTTTAGCGGACTGCTTTCAAAACGACCTTTGGTACTACACCTTTCACTCTTCTCTACGGCAAAGGATATCATCTCCCCGTTGAGCTGGAACATAGAGCATTGTGGGCTGTGAAGCGGCTGAATTTTGATCTAAAAACAGCTCAGGAGAAGCTCTTGATCCAGATACACGAACTTGATGAGCTAAGGCTGGATGCTTACGAAAGCACAAGGATCTACAAGGAGCGCACTAAGGCAGCTCAAGACAAGAAGTTGATACCCAAGGAGCACAAGGAAGGGAGTTTGGTGCTGCTTTACAATTCAAGGCTCAAGCTCTTTCCAGGAAAGCTAAAGTCACGATGGAGTGGGCCGTATGAAATCAAGGAGGTTTTGCCCTAAGGAGCTGTCACGTTGGTAGACAAGAGTGGGAATGCATTCACAGTGAACGGACACAGAGTTAAGCCATACATGGCGAATGCATGTGACAAGGAGAGCACCTCAATGCTTCTCCAAGACCCACCATCTGCCTAAACCAAGTAAAGTCTATCTAAAGACGTTAAAGAAAGCGCACTTGGGAGGCATTCCCATGTCTATCTTGTATATATTTTTGCTTTATTTCTCTTTCAGTTTTATGTTTTTATCTCCTGAGTTTGTAGGAACAGGTATGAGGGATTGCAGGCCCTGATCTTAGATCCAAAAGGAGTAAGAAGGGGCGAGTGTAATTTAGAGATTAAGTACTAGATCGACTCATCCTGGCTCGATCTTTGCTATATCGAGCTTGTGAATCGAAAGGAGTTAGCCAATCTAGATGAGATCGAGTAGACGGATCGTGTGTCACAGTCGATCACGAGAGGCCGAATACCCTGTACTTTTAGCTTGAAAAGCAAACGAGAGGTGGATCGACTGAGTCACTCAATTTTCAAGTCTAGATCGAATAGTCTACTCGATCTGCCACTCGATCCAAGCTTAAATCGATCCCTGAATCGAGAACGTGGCTCGATCACGAGGACTTAGCCATCGTGCCAAAAACACAAGGAACGAGAGGTGTTATAGATCCACGACTCGATTCAATCCGAATCGAGTCCCAAATCGAGCAACCCTCTCGATCCAAGCCATTATGGGCATGAGATCGAGTCCTAGATTGACCAAAAGGACTCGATCTCGTGCCGAGGTAACATTTTCTTTTCCCTCTCTTCCTCTTTCCCTCCTGTTTTTAAATTCAAAAAGTGGTCAAGGCAAGCATCTTTGACCAAGAAAGATGTGCGTTGACCACAGCTTTTGTCAGAAACCACTTCTTTTACCCATGGTTTTGTTTTTGTTAGCCTTTAAATGTTTTCAACCACTTTCACACTCTCATTCTTGTATTCTCGAGTTGTTAAGCAAAAGAGAGTGTGAATTCTTGTTTTCTAAGGGCTAGCAGCAACCTTTTTCAATCTTGCAAAGGTATTTTCAAATCTTCAAGAAAATTTCCTTTTTATTCGCTTTGATTGTTTTAGATGCTAGGGCGGTTTTAAATTTTTAAAACTAGCTTAATAATTGGAAAAATTCTAGATTTCGCTATGTCTCTAGATATGATTCTCTATTATTTTGTTATGATTTTTATAAATCCCCCAAAATTCTAGGGTATTAGTCATTGATTCTCTTCTTTGCTTCTAGTTTTCTCTCAACATATCACCGATTTGCTCATTCCTTTGCTTGAGAAACTTGTTTCAGGCACAATGGCTCCCAAAAGAACGAGAGAGGAGACAGCACAAGAGAGAGAGGATCAAGAAGTGGCTGTTCAGGAGAGGGTTCGTTGGAGTAAGGATGAGAAACGAGACAAGAAGCAGCTGGAAAGGCTTCAGTTCGAGCCAACTAAGTTTGCGGACAGAGAATTGCTGGCTAAGATGGGGATTTTAGGAGATTTTGACCAACTCCCCAAGAACATGGGGCTTAGGTGTTTGTCACGGATGGATTGCCCAACCTTTCCCAAAGTAAAAATCGACTTCCTTCCCACCTTGGATTTTGCGTACGAGAATCTGAACGTCCCCACTCCTTCTCAAGGGCACATCTCCTGCAAGATCAAGCGTCAGGCTTTTCGTCTCTCAATCCCCAAGCTTTATCGAGCCTATGGTCTTGATGCTGCTGCCACCAAGGTCGAGTTCCCCTCCTTCACTCAAGCAACGATCTATGAGACCTCATCAGCAACGATGACTACAAGGCGAACACCGCCAAGATCAAGAGAGTGAGGAGTCCAGTGCTTCGTTACACGCTGAAGCTGCTTGCCAATACCTTCAGTGGACGGTCAGTAGCCCCTACAGTCACCAAGACGGAGCTTTGCTTCTTGTTCCTGGGCATTAAGCATCTCGTGTGTGACCCGGATGAGAATGATGAGCCGTTGAAAGACCAGCCCGGAGATGACGTGAACTACAGATGCATCCTGGCTGCTTCATTGGTAAAATACAAGGCGTATGCCTTGAGATGCAAGGCAAGCTTGTCACTCATTGGAGGCTTCCTCACGCCTTTGTTCGTGCAAGATGGTATACCACTTCAAGACTTCAGTCAAATTCCCGAGAGAGCATTCATGGATGAGACTTATCTAAGGAACACTAATAGCTTGGGACAAACGCCAGATGAGGGCTTCTTTGCATATTTGTTCATTGATGAGGAGAATGAGAAAAGGGTGTGCATCCTGCCAAACCAAGACGAAACAGAGCTGCAAGGAGTTGGGAACATCGAGTTTCTCCCAAGCATGGAGGAGTGCTTTGCTCCTCTAGGAGCCCCGGCAACAATTCAGCAAGCTACTCGCCCTAGATCAGAGTCTCCAGCCACGGATGATGAGATACCCGAAGCCTTTGTCCTCTCTAAGCTCGACTTTGAGCCGCAGACCAAGACAGAAAAGTTATTTGCTTCTGTTGTGGAGATGCAAAGAAAGATCAACAAGTGGCAGAGCAAAGTCATCAAGAAGCTTGCCAAGAAGGTCAAGGCGCTTCAAGGAGCTTCGCCAAAGCAGGCTGCAAGTGAGGAGGTTCAACAGCCCGATAAGAGGAGGCTTTCAACCGGTGGAGTTGTCATCCGTGAGACTCAAGGAAGCAACATTCAGCCAGCGCGTCATTCCCTCCAATAGCCAGCCTCCAAAGGCAAAGCCGTAGTATCTAGCACGTCTGGAACATCCTCAAGTTTCAGCCGAGGCTAGACCCGAGGTACCAACAAGCTTCCATTGTACATACCGCCCATGTTTTCTTGATTTTTGCTTAATGTTTTGAGCTCTCACGAATTTGTTTGCCACCGGGACAGTGTCATTCAAGTTTGGGGGAGTATGTGTGTGGTTTGACATGTTTATTTTGCTCTTATTTTCTCTTTGCATCCCTTCAGTCTTGCATACATTTTAAGGCATAGAAAAGAACAAAAAAAATTGGTAAAATTTTTAAAACAAATTTCAAAAAAAAAATAAAATTCATGTAGTTGCATTCACATTGTTAAACATTTTAAGATTAGAGTCTAGAATTTTCAAGCATCTAGGCTGTTTACATCTGCATAAGGGATTAAAGTTTTCTTAAAAAGGTGTTTTAAGCTCATGAATTGTTTCAGTGCCCTAGTTAGTAGTTCTCTAATGCTTTGCTCACGCTTTAAAAGTAAGTCCTTACCATGCTTGGATCACTTGTTTTGATTTTCGTGACTTGAATTAAACATTCATGATTTGAAACTTGTCCTAATAAGTGAGAACCCTAATCTGAATTTTTAAATATCATTCTTATGCATTTGAAAATGAACACATGGATCTTATACATATTTAGGCTCTCTTCCTCCTTTTACCATTCTTTGTGAGCCTAAGTAGAACTCCCACCATCACCCTTACCTTTCTTTCAAGCCAAGCTTTCTTGTGTGTCATCATTGTGAGGCCTCTTTTCGGTTTTAACTTAGCATAACGTGTTATGTTTAGGCGACATGATTAGGTTCTCATGGGATTAGGATAAGTTTGGGGGTTTGATGGGATTGCATTCTTGTTTATATGCTTACGGTTTCAAAAGGGTTTGGTAATTGAAGAGAACAAAAGGTTTTAAGTGAAAGGTTTTGTTTTCAAAATGTATAATGCTCTAAGTATTTCAGAAGATAGCACTCTCAAGTAAAATAATAAAAAAAATAAAAAAAAGAGCCTAAGTACCAAATAAAAAAAAAGAAAAAGAAAGAAAAGAAAAAGAAAGAAAAGAATAAGAGAGCTATCAATAAGAAAAAAATAAGGAGCTAAAATATTTTCAAGCCTTTTCACTAGCCTAAAGAGTAAAAATCTTTTCTTTTTTATTTGGGTTTGAGCTTAATAAGGGTAATCTCTAGGAGGGTGAGTGAGCTGAAAAAAAAAGAAAATGAGAGGGGTTTTAGGATCATTGTTAGTGTACAAGGGTAGATGAGAATCTAATCATGTATGCGTCAATTGCCTTTACCTTTAGCATTATGCATAAAGTTCATACCATTCGTGAGAGAAACCCATTGCATTGTGAAACCCACTTTAAAATGAGATTATTCTGTGCTCATAGCCTTCGCCCTTAGCCAAATGTGTTTTGCTTTAAAGTGCATAAGTTTGATTCACGATTTGATCATTAATGAATGTTAAAGGATAAGGTTCTTTGATTGTTTGGAATAGGAGAGCCATGATTTGAAATTCACTGTGTGATGAGTATGGCTAAGTTCTTTGGAGTATGAGTGTGTGCATTGCATTTTAGAATTAGTAAGTAGGACGTCGAGATTGATTCATTTGAAAGGCACCTTTGCAAGAGCTTAAACCCCCGTTTGCTTTAAAACCTCTATCCCTTCTTAAAATTTGTTTGCTTGAGGGCAAGCAAAAAGCAAGTTTGGGGGAGTTGACATTGCTGCATATTTCATGTATTTTGCATACATATAAGTTAGTTTTTCATGCATTTACCTTGCACTTTAGGCTAGTTTGCATCACTTTATGTCCTAGAGCATTCTTGCACCAGCATATGCATGTTTCTTGCATTTTACATCGCATTCAGGTTGTTTTCGGCTACTTTGGAGTCTTGGAAGATTCGTGGACGCGCTAAGGCTCGTGAAGAGGCTTGTGGAAACATGGAGAATTCAGGAATGCTTGCTAAGGATCAGAGATCGAGAAGCGGATCGAGCATGGCCGGTCGATCTAGATGTGATCGACCAGAAGATTGAGTAGCCCATCCGATCCAAGGGAACTGATCAAGACCAAGATCGAGTAAAGATATCGATCAAGGAGTACAGACGTAAATGACGCCATGTAGAGCGAGAGTCGGATCGAGTCCACCACTCGATCCTCCAAAGATCGACTCCAAGATCGGACGAAGCACTCGATCCACCGAAGAAGATCGAGACATAGATCGAGCTAAAGTCACGATGTCCGGAGATGATCGAGTGAGTTGCTCGATCTCGAGGTCGATCTCAGTGCACTTTTAACCATTTTTGGCTTCTAGCGAGGGGGGACCATTGATAAAAGACTAATTGGTGTCGTATTCTCAATCACCCTTGTGTTAGTCAGTTGTAGTAAGGGTTTTATGTCAATCCATTGCGAAGAGTTGAAAACATAACAGTTGAGAGTAAAGTCTCTAAGTCAAGCAGGCAGAGAATTGGTTTTGTTGCCTAAGCAACAGTTCTAGCAACCTAAGTGAAGCAAGCATTAACCAAAGTTAAAGCAGAAGCAAACTAAGCAACTCTAAACAAAGAAAACAGAGTAAAACAGAGCAAAACAAGGCAAATCCGAAATTCAAATGAGAGAAAGGCAAGTCTCTAGATGTGGTTATTGACTTTGGGGAATTTCAGGCATCAACTAAGGCTGTTTCAAACTACATTGATCAAGCAAGCAAGCAAGCAATGGTGATTCCTAGACATAGAGTTCACACTTAAGCTAGTTAGGTCCAATCTCTTGGCAAATAACCCTTTGCTAAACATTCTAACAAGAACTAACTCTCATTAGTGCTAAAACATCAAGAAAGCATGATTCAAAAACTCTATTGAAGTCAAAATGCTCCTCAAACAGTCAATCTCTTGAGCCAAGGCCAGCAAATCCTCTATTAAACATGATCAGCATTTCATCAAAAACTTGGTGGGCATAAGAGGAAGCTAACAACTTAGACAAGTTTGATCAAGACTAATCTAGCATGAATAACAGATTAATAGAGAGGAACCCATAAAATGATATCAGCCAGAATACACCTGTTCTTTGTCCCCATCATACTTTCTCAAACCCCAGTTCGAAATCCTGTTTCTATACTCTAAAACAAAGCATAAAAGATAAACTAGAAAGCTTAATATATATACAAAAGGATACCATGGGACTACCTCCCAAGTGTGCTTGTTTAGAGTCACTAAGCTTGACTTTGATTACCTCTTTAGTTGAGGTTAGAGGTGAATGGAGCTGGTGCCCCTACCTCTTTCTTCCTCCAGACCCATGTTCCCTTTGATAGTTGCCTGTGTTTCTCTTGAGCTGACATCCTATGCCTTTTGTTCTTGACATTTGGTATGGCTGAAGTTGTCGCTTCCTTGGTTGTTGAGTTGTCAATATCCTTCAAACCTTCTTCAAGCTTCAACTTGGTGGTCTGACTCTTGTTTGGTTCAGTAAGGAAAGCATCACTCAACAACATGCTCATAGTGGGGTTCAAAGCATCCTACAAACTATCTGGGAGTTTCCAGTAGTAATCTTCTTGCTCAGCTGCTCCACAGAAAGCTATGGAAGGAGAGGCAATCTTGTAGACTTTGAACTCATCAACATTCTTCAAAATGACAGAACCTCTCTTGAAGTCCAGCTGAGCTCCTGATGTTGCCAAGAATGGAGTACCTAGAAGAAGTGGGACCTCTCTGGAATATGTTTTTTTCATGACCACAAAGTCTGTTGGAACTAGGCATTCTCCAATCTTCACAGGGTAGTCCTTCACCATGCCTAAACGTTTTGTGGAAGTGTTGTCCACAATGGTGATAGAAGTCCTGGATGGCAGCAACTTCTTGATCCCCAGAGTTTCGCTCAGATGGAGAAACATGACATTGACAGTTGATCCTGAATGACATAAGGCTTTGACATTGTCAAGCTTCTCCAGCTCACAAGTGATGAGGAAGTTTCCTGGGTTTGTGATTTTTGGCAATGACTTCATCATCTTGTTTCTTTTCATGTGAGCCCCCACATTCTCAAGGATTGGTTCCACCACTTCTTGCTTGTCAAAAACTTCTTTCAGGAACCTGATTTGATGTTTCACCTCCATCAGAGTGGTGCCATGTGGGAGTTGCATTCCAGCATCTTCTATGTCTTGTTTGAACTTTGTGTACATCTCCATTCTAGCTTTGCTGAAGTGCATTGTGGGGTAGGAGAATGGTGGTTTACAGACTGGAGCTGAGAGTTCTTTACCCTTTGCAATAGTGCTTGAAGAATTACCCACTTGATTATGGTAGAGTTCCTTAGATTCCTGAGGAGTGTTGTGAGACAAAACCATCAAAGCATGGTGTGTCTCTAGTTCCTCTTCTTCAGCATCAGGGTGTTCTGGTGTGGGGGTCTCTTCTGTAGCAGTTGGGGTTTCCTCAGCCCCCTCTTTCTGAGCAGCTTCCGGTGCTGCTCTTTCCTGTTCTTCTTCTATGTTCAAGTGCTCATCAAAGCCATGGAGGAATGTCCCTACAACTTCCTGAGCTTCTTCATCACTGATGTTGCTTCTTCTTGGTTCTCCTCCATACTCAACCCTCATCCTGTCTATACGGAATATCATCTCTTGGATCATGATTCCCAGCTCTTCCAATGAAGCATCTTCATCAGTGAATTCCTCTTCTGCTTCCTCTGCCTCTTCAGTAAGTAAGTGGCAGTATTCCTGATGTTTGTGTGCAGCTTGGTGAGGAAGGGTGTCCTGAAGTCTTGGTGTGTATGCTTCATCTTGCCTGTTCTCCAAGAGATGTATCCTTGAATCTAAGTCATCAAACTTGGCATGAAGGTCATTGTGAACATAATCTATCCTGTTGTGTAGCTCAGCAAATCTTTTGTTCATCTCCATAGTTCCAATGGTTTGTAGAGTGATGTTGACCATGATCATGCTTCGGATGTCAGCTGATCCAGATGTAGGGAGATAGGGTTGGTTTTGAGTGGGGGAAGGTGTGTAGCTCTCTTCAAAGTAGTGTATTGGTAGAAGCTCTTGGCAGAAGTTGTTGTAGGTAGTGTCTTCAAAGTACACCATTTTGATGTTTTGTTGAGACTCACCTGCATTGAAAACACTTGAAAACAGGGTTAGTAACCAGAGCAAAGTAAAAGCTTGATCTTAAAGATTCTACAAACTCTAATGATTCAAACTGATTCCCAAATGGCAATGGCGCCAAATTGATACAAGACTAATTGGTGTCTTATGCTCAATCACCCTTGTGTTAGTCAGTTGTAGTAAGGGTTTTATGTCAATCCATTGGGAAGAGTTGAAAACAGAAGAGTTGAGAGTAAAGTCTCTAAGTCAAGCAGGCAGAGAATTGGTTTTGTTGCCTAAGCAACAGTTCTAGCAACCTAAGTGAAGCAAGAAGCAACC
The DNA here is from genome assembly GCA_911865555.2 of Thlaspi arvense. Lineage (NCBI taxonomy): Eukaryota > Viridiplantae > Streptophyta > Magnoliopsida > Brassicales > Brassicaceae > Thlaspi > Thlaspi arvense. The sequence continues at coordinate 29,211,219 of OU466860.2, forward strand.
AAAGTAAAAGCAAAAGCAAACTAAGCAATTCCAAACAAGGAAAACAGAGTAAAACATAGCAAAACAGGGCAACCGAAATTCAAATAAGAGAAAGGCAAGTCTCTAGATGTGGTTATTGACTTTGGGGAATTTCAGGCATCAAATAAGGCTGTTTCAAACTACATTGATCAAGCAAGCAAGCAAGCAATGGTGATTCCTAGACATAGAGTTCACACTTAAGCTAGTTAGATCCAATCTCTTGGCAAATAACCCTTTGCTAAACATTCTAACAAGAACTAACTCTCATTAGTGCTAAAACATCAAGCAAGTAGGATTAAACAACTCTATTCAAGTCAAAATGCTCTTCAAACAGTCAATCTCTTGAGCCAAGGCCAGCAAATCCTCTATTAAACATGATCAGCATTTCATCAAACACTTGGTGGGCAACAGAGAAAGCTAATAACTTAGACAAGTTTGATCAAGACTAATCTAGCATGAATAACATATTAATAGAGAGGAACCCATAAAATGAAGAAGATAACAAACCTTAATCAAGCCTTAGATTCCCCTAATCTACCACATCTAGAAACCCTAAGATAACTACTTACTCATAATCATGTTTAACACCAAATCACAAAGGGAAAGGATGCTAATCATGATTAAAAGAAAGATTAAAGAAAGATTAAAGCAAATACTTGTTTATATTAAACAAAGCAAAGAAATTGTCTTACAAACTTAAAAGAAATGCTTAAGAACAGTATTTTGACATGACTTGTCGAAAATCTGGAAAAGAGGCTATTTATAGCCTAGAAAGGAAAACCCTAGAGTAATGGCATAGTTGTAATTAAAAACAGGTTCGGGCTGGGTCAGTATCGGTCAGTTGTGTCGATCTCCATTGACCGAAATGGGTCCCTATCGGTCTTCAGTGATCGACACACATGACCGAAATTAATCCGATGTGTTTGTGTCGATCACACTTGACCGTTACTGGTGACCGATATGCTCCGTATCGGTCACTCTTGACCGAAACTCTCTGTGCTCTGACTGAAAACTTCCGCAAAGATCTTCTGCTGTGATCCTTGTTGCTCCGTTTTGCCCAGCTAGCATCTTCTATCATTCCCAAAACTCCTCGAAGCTCCTTTAAGCTCCAAAAGCACCTAAAAACATCCAAAATGCAAAGAAAATGCAAACTATACTCTAAATGCAACCTAAGTCTAAAATGAGAAAAAAATGGGACAAAAGCAAAGGGAAAACATGCAAAAGAAGATCAAAATATGTACTAAATGCAGCCCTAAATGGTGTAAATACAAGGGATATCAACCATCGAGCTGTTTGGCCTATTTTGGGAAGGCGGCGATCTTGCTTTTCTATACACGTTTTTCACTTTATCTTTTTAGAGTTTTTCTCTCTGTTCGAAGGCGATTTCGCTATTGTTAGACCTTGAAGCATTTTCTTGCTTTGTTCTTGAATATTGAATCGTTTAAGTTTAAAGTAATCGTTTTCATGTTTACTAGTTCATCTTCTATGCTTTGTTGGGTTTATTTTATGTGTAGCGAGTAGTTTCATCGGGTTTTGGGGTTGAGAGGATTCAAAAGGGGTTGAAAAGGTTTTTAATGCTTGGTGTTTTCTTGTTCTTCATGGCTTTCTCTTCTAGGATATTGAGTTCTTAAGTCTTAGAGACTCTCACGCCAAGATCTTTATGATCCAAAGGGCCTCTTACTTTGACAGGATCCAGAGGTCCTTGAAAATCGAATCCTAGAGGCTAGTCTACCTTTCCCAAATGCCATAGTAGTTTAGGGGACTAGTTAGGCCGTGTGTTTGAAATCTATGTTTTATGCCCTTCAATATCTTCTTCCGCCAAACGCCATGGGTCTGGAGGAGAGGATGAAGGAGTGATCCATACCACACGCCATGGATGGATCTTGTTTTGTTTTCAAGGCCTAGAGAATCTCACAAAGTGAGTAGATCTAAAGTTTTCAAACCAAGCTTGGACCTTTGAAACCCTTGAACATGAATCTCAACCCTGGACCCTCTTTCTTAGTATTCTTACATCACTGTTAATCATTCACTTGTTATCTGTTCGCAACCTGGTCTTTAGATTCATTTATGTTGAACTTTTAGACGAGATCGATCATTGTTGGTCGATCTAGTGGTCGATCCACTAGTCGATATTTATAAACTCATAGCTTTGCATTTTAATATTCCTGTTTATTCCTCATGGTAGTTCACTCGTTTCTAGTATTTTTAAAATAGTTTTGCTTTGCATTTGACCGTTGCATCTAGTTTTTAGGATTTTTACAAAGCCGTTCATCATTTGCTTAGCTTTGCATGATCCTTGCATTCTCATTGCACTTTCTAGCTCCTAGGTTGGATTGATTCCTATTGCACTATACTATGACTGTGTGCTGCTTGAGTTTTGATAACCTCATGCATTGCATTACTCCTTTAGACAGCAAAAACCTGTTATCAAAGCTGGCATTGACTAAGGAGCCAGGGGAGTATGGTTTCGTGGATCAGAGGACTCAGGAGTATGTTAATCTCCTTGATTTGAGGAAAGTTGTGCTAGAAGATGAAGGCGGCTGCCTAGAGATCGATCATGAAATCGAGAAGATCACTCGATCCAAGTCAACAATCGACAGGAAGATCGAGGATACTGGTCGATCCAGAGAAGAGAACGACTCAGACACCCGATCCACTACTCAATCCCATCTAAATCGAGTGAGTGATCGAGTTGAGAGCAGTCGATCCAGAAAAAACATTAGATGGAAAGAACAAGGGAAGTCAACCGATCAGTTCAGGGTCCATTCTGGAGATCGACCCAACGTCTCGATCTCTCACCCGATCCACCTTAAATCGGGTGAATGAATCGAGTGAAAGTACTCGATCTTGACGACATCGAGAGTAAGATCGACCGGAAGACTCGATCTCGGAGGGGACAACGGTTCAAGAAAGCAGTCTTTTTGGGCATGTCTCGGGATCAAAGAAGGCTACTGAGGATGGGAACGTCAACAAAAGCCACGAGGAGGACTTGAGCGAGCTGCTAGCCCCAAAGGTGGACCTTAAGGAGCTCCCAAAAGGGCTACTGTATGCTTTCTTAGGGCTTAACGATACCTATCCTGTGATTGTGAAAGAAAACTTAAGTGATGATGAGTTGCACTCACTCCTAACGGAGCTGAGAAAGTATAGGAAGGCCATTGGGTACTCCCTAAGTGACATCAAGGGCCTTTCACCGATGCTTTGCACTCATAGGATTCACTTGGATAATGAGAACGCCTCTTCTATAGAACATCAAAGGCGTTTGAATCCGAATTTAAAAGAGGTTGTTAAGAAAGAAATTCTTAAGCTGTTAGAAGCTGACGTGATCTATCCCATAAGTGACAGCGCGTGGGTTTCTCCTGTACACGTGGTGCCTAAGAAGGGAGGGATCACGGTCATTAAGAATGATAAGGATTAGCTTTTACCTACTAGGACTATTATAGGACACAGTATGTGTATTAACTATAGAAAGCTTAATCTTGCTACTAGAAAGGATCATTTTCCCTTGCCTTTTATTATCAAATGCTTGAAAGACCTGCTAATCATCCATACTATTGCTTTCTTGATGGATATAGTGGATTTTTCCAAATACCAATCCATCCAAATGATCAGGAGAAGACGACCTTTACATGCCCTTATGGCACCTTCGCGTATCGAAGGATGCCATTCGGGTTGTGTAACGCACCGGCTAAGTTTCAGCGGTGTATGATGTCGATCTTCTCCTATCTAATAGAAGAGATGGTAGAGGTGTTTATGGATTACTTCTCTGTCTATGGTGCGTCCTTTTATGCGTGTTGTTGAACCTTTGGAAGGTAGTAAAGCGTTGTGAAGAGACGAATCTTGTGCTTAACTGGGAGAAATGTGACTTCATTGTGAAAGAAGGGATCGTGCTTGGTCACAAGATATCAGAGAAGGGCATTGAGGTTGATAAGGCTAATATAGAGGTCATGATGAGTTTTGAGCTGCCAGTTAATGTCAAAGTAGTGAGGAGTTTCCTAGGCCATGCTGGCTTCTACAGGCGCTTCATCAAGGATTTTTCCAAGATTGCACGCCCTCTCACACGGCTGTTTTGCAAGGAAGCTGACTTTGTGTTCGATGAGGATTGCCTTCATGCTTTCGTGACCATCAAGGAAGCTCTAGTATCCGCGTCTATAGTGCAAGCACCGGACTGGGCTCTACCGTTCGAGATAATGTGTGACGCGAGCGACTACGCCGTGGGAGCGGTTCTTGGTCAGAGGAGAGACAAGAGGCAGCACGTGATTTACTATGTTTCAAGAACCTTGGATGACACGCAAACAAGGTACAATACTACGGAGAAGGAGCTATTGGCAGTAGTGTTTGCCTTTGAGATGTTCAGAGCTTATCTAGTAGGAGCCAAGTTTGTTGTCTACACTGATCACGTGGCGCTTAGATACATCTATTCCAAGAAGGATACTAAGCCAAGGCTTTTGAGATGGATCCTCTTGCTCCAAGAATTTGATATGGAAATCAGGGACAAGAAAGGGATAGAGAACGGTGTTGCTGATCACCTCTCTAGGTTGAGGATCGATGAAGCCTTACCTGTTGATGATTCGCTTCCGGAAGAACAACTTATGGCGATCACTACGGCTGTTTGTGGAAGGCTAGAAGGGCAGTTTGAGGAAGGATCTTCCTTGGTACGCTGACGTTGTGAACTACTTGGCATGCGGAGAGGAGCCAACTCATCACGACAGCTATCACAAGAAGAAGTTCATGAGAGACGCAAGCAACTACTTTTGGGACGAGCCTTACTTGTACAAGAGGGGCGTGGACAGTTTATACAGGAGATGTGTTACAAAGGAAGAAGCCAAGGACATTCTCATTCACTGCCATGGTTCTTCATACGGAGGACACTTTGCTTCATTCAAGACCGCTACAAAGGTCTTGCAAGTCAGTTTCTAGTAGTCGTCTATCTTCAAGGATGCCCATGGGTTCGTGAAGAGTTGTGAAGCTTGTCAACGAGCAGGAAACATCACCAAGCGTAAGGAGATGCCACAGGTTCCTATCTTTGAGGTTGACGTCTTTGACGCATGGGGCATAGACTTCATGGGGCCTTTCCCATCATCCTACGGCAACAAGTTCATCCTAGTAGCTGTTGACTACGTCTCTAAATGGGTTGAGGCCATTGCTTCCCCTACAAACGACTCTAAGGTGGTGATCAAGCTCTTTAAGAGCATCATATTCCCGAGGTTTGGAGTACCCAAGGTGGTGATAAGCGACGGAGGAAGCCATTTCATCAACAAGTTGTTTGAAAACCTTCTAAGGAAGTATGGCGTGAAGCACAAGGTAGCTACTCCTTACCATCCTCAAACAAGTGGCCAAGTGGAGGTCTCTAACCGACAGATCAAGGCAATACTTGAGAGAACAGTTGGGATAACTCGGAAGGATTGGGCGGTGAAGTTAGACGATGCTTTGTGGGCTTACCGGACAGCTTTCAAAACGCCCATAGGTACTACAGCTTTCACTCTTCTCTATGACAAAAGATGCCACCTCCCCTTTGAGCTGGAACATAGAGCATTGTGGGCTGTGAAGCGGCTGAATTTTGATCTAAAGACAGCTCAGGAGAAGTGCTTGGTTCAGCTACACGAACTTGATGAGCTAAGACTGGATGCTTACGAAAGCGCTAGGATCTACAAGGAGCGCACTAAGGCTGCTTATGACAAGAAGTTCGTACCCACAGAGCTTACGGACGGGCGTTTGGTGCTGCTTTACAATTCAAGGCTCAAGCTCTTTCCAGGAAAGTTGAAATCTAGATGGAGAGGTCCGTATGAAATCAAGGAGGTATTGCCCTACGGAGCTGTCACGTTGGTAGGCAAGAGTGGGAATGCATTCACAGTGAACGGACACAGAGTTAAGCCATACATGACGAGTGCATTTGACAAGGAGAGCACCTCAATGCTTCTCCAAGACCCACCATCTGCCTAAACCAAGTAAAGTCTAGCTAAAGACGTTAAAGAAAGCGCACTTGGGAGACATTCCCATGTCTATCTTGTACATATTTTTGCTTTATTTCTCTTTCAGTTTTATGTTTCTATCGTATAAGTGTGTAGGAACAGGTATAAGGAATTGCAGCACGTGATCTTAGATCTAACAGGAGTAAGAAGGGGCGAATATAGGCTAGAGATCAAGTGCTAGATCGACTCATCCTGGCCCGATCTTTGCTAGATCGAGCTAGTGAATTAAGAGGAGCTAGTCGACCTAGACGAGATCGAGTAGACAGATCGTGTGACACAGTCGATCACGAGAGGATGAACGCCCTATATGTTTAGCTTGAGATTCAAACGAGGGGTAAATCATCTGAGTCACTCGATTCTCAAGTCTAGATCGTATAGTCTACTCCATCTGCCACTCGATCCAAGCATAAATCGACCCCTGAATCGAGAACGTGGCTTGATCACGAGGACTTAGCCACCATGCCAAAAACCAAGGAACGAGAGGTGTTATCGATCCAAGACTCGATTGAATTCAAATCGAGCTCCAAATCGAGCACTCCTCTCGATCCAAGCCATTATGGGCATGAGATCGAGTCCTAGATCGACCAAATGGACTCGATCTCGTGCCGAGGTAACAATTCCTTTTCCCTCTTTTCCTTTTTCCCTCCGGTTATTAAATTCAAAAAGTGATCAAGGCAAGCTTCTTTGACCATGAAAGATGTGCCTTGACCACAGCTTTTGTCAGAAAACCACTTCTTTTACCCATGGTTTTGTGTTTTGTTAGCCTTTATATATTTTCAACTACTTTCACACTCTCTCATTTCTGTCTTCGCGAATTCTCAAGCAAAAGAGAGTGTGAGTTCTTTGTTTTCTAAAGGCTAACAGCATCTTTTTCAATCCTTACAAATGTATTTTCGAATATTTAAGAAAATCTTCAAGAAAATTTCCTTATTATTCGCTTTGATTGTTTTAGATACTAGGGCGGTTTGAATTTTTTAAAAAATAGCTTGATAATAGGAAGAATTATAGATTTCTCTATATCTCTAGTTATGATTCTCAATTATCTTGTTATAATTTTTATATATCCCCCAAAATTCTAGGGTAATAGTTACAAGTTTTCTTTCTTGCTTCTCTCTTTCTCTCTACAATCGCCGATTTGCTTAATCTCTTGCTTGAGAATCTCGTTTCAGGCAATATGGCCCCCAAAAGAACAAGAGAGGAGACAGCACAAGAGGGAGAAAATCAAGAAGTGGCTGTTCAGGAGAGGGTTCGTTGGAGTAAGAATGAGAAACATGACAAGGATCGGCTTCAAAGGCTGAAGTTCGAGCCAACTAAGTTCGCGGACAGAGGATTGCTGGCTAAGATGGGGATTTTAGGAGATTTTGATAAACTCCTCCAGAAGATAGGGCTGACGTGTTTGTCACGGATGGATTGCCTAACCTTTCCCGAAGTGACAATCGACTTCCTTGCCACTTTGGAGTTTGCGTACGAGAACCCTAGCGTCCCAACTCCTTCTCAAGGCCGCCTCTCTTTCAAGATAAAATGTCAAGCCTTCAGTCTCTCAATCCCCGAGCTTTGCCAAGCTTATGGCCTCGATGCAGCTGCCACGAAAGTTGAGTTTCCCTCCTTCACTCAAGCAAACGATTTTTGGGACCTCATAGCCAATGAAGACTACAAGGCGAATACCGCGAAGATCAAGAGAGTGAGGAACCCGGTGCTACGTTACACATTGAAGCTGATGGCCAACACCTTTAATGGTCGGTCAGTAGCCCCCACGGTCACCAAGACGGAGCTTTGCTTTTTGTTCCAAGGCATTAAGCATCTCGTGTGTGACCTAGATGAGAACGATGAGCCGTTGGAATACCAGCTCGGAGATGACGTGAACTACGGGTGCATCCTGGCTGCTTCGTTGGTGAAATACAAGGCATATGCCTTGAGATGCAAGGCAAGCTCGTCGCTTATTGGCGGTTTCCTCACACCCTTGTACGAGCAAACCGGCGTACCGCTTCAGAACTTCACTCCCGTTCCGGATAGAGCCTTCATGGACGAGACATATCTAAGGAACACTGACAGCTTGGGACGCACGCCAGCCGAGGGCTTCTTTGAATAGTTATTCATTGATGAGCAGAATGAGAAGAGGGCGTGTATCCTGCCAAACCATACCGAAACCGAGCTGTTGGGAATTGGGAACATCTAGTTTCTTCCAAGGATAGAGGAGTGCTTTGCTCCTCTAGGAGCTGCGGCAACCATTCAGCAAGCTACTCGCCCTAGATCGGAGTCTCCAGCCACGGACGATGAGATGCCCGAAGCCTTTGTCCTCCCTAAGCTCGTCTTTGAACCACGGACCAAGACAGAAAAGTTCTTTGCCTCTGTTGTGGAGATGCAAAGAAAGATCACCAAGAGGTAGAGCAAAGTCATCAAGAAGCTTGCCAAGAAGGTCAAGGAGCTTCAAGGAGCTTCGCCAGAGCAGGCTGCAAGTGAGGAGGTTCAACAGCCCGAGAAGAGGAGGCTTTCAACCGGTGGAGTTGTCATCCGTGAGACACCGTTAACGGAGTCGGGAACGTTGGCTAACGGGGTGGTGGTCAAAGTTGGTTTTGGCTGGATGAAAAAAATGGAGGTACTTATAGTCAAATATTTACAAGTTTGGGTATGAGTTCGCACACCAAAATAGATTAGGTGCTAAATCGCTACACTGTTCAGAGTGGGGGTACGAATTGGCCATTTTCCCCACAAACTTGCACCCTAAAACTTCAAAGAATAAGAAATCAAATTAAAAAATACGAAGAGTCAGAAATCTCGTGTGGAAAATCGATGCTCATCGCACCTATAAGACACTTGCTTTTGATATAATTTTGATATCATCAATCTCCTCCAGAAAAGCAAAAAAAAATTAAAATTCAAAGCGCAGAAAACAACAATTTAACAACGAACAGACCTCAGATTTCCAACATGAGGTGGAGACTATAGCCATGTTCTTTGTACAAATGTTGCTGCAGCGTCAGCGTCACAAAATATAAAGCTTAAAAGTTTCATGATAGACACGTTGTAACACCCGCCTCTTTCAAAACCAAGACGGCATGTTAATACTCCTCAAACAGTCAATCTCTTGAGCTAAGTCCAGTAAATCCTCGATTATACAAGATCAGCATTTCATCAACCACTTGGTGGGCATAAAATGAAGCCTAATTCTAGATTCATGTGATCAAGACAAATCTAGCTAAAGAACAGATTAATAGATAGGAATCAACCTAATTAAGAGTTAACAAACCCTAATCAAGCCTCTAAATTTCCCTAATCTACCACATCTAAAACCCTAAGAGAACTACTCACAAATCACCATAGTTAACACCAATCACAAGAGTAAATGATGATAAACATGATTAAAAGGTAGATTAGAGAAGAAATTAAAAGGCAAATATAAAACTTTGATTAAAATGATTGATTTGTTCTTATAAAGATCAAAAGTAATCAGAAAACTAAGCAAAAACAAAACTTTTTTCTAAAAACATTATATCAAGTCTATTTATATTAAAAGACAAATGCCCAAGATTAATGGCAAAGTTTTAAATAGAAGCAAGTTCAGACTGGACTCCATCGGTCTAGAATGATCGATGGTGCATCCACTGCTTTTCCATCGGTCCCTCCTTGACCGATGGGCTTCATCGATGGTCTTGTCCTGTTTCCCATTAGTCCAGTTTGATTGATAGGCTTGACCGATGGAGCATTCGCTGGTTTCCCATCAGTCACTTATTGACCGATGGGCTTGATCGATGGGCTCCTGTTGCCGTATATCGATCATGCTAGATCAATGGGTTTCATGCTTTGACCGATAGAACACCATAAATTGCCTTCCTTAGCTCCTTCTGCTCATTCTCATCTTGGCTAGCTCCTTAATCCATTCCCACACTTCCTCCTTGCTCCTTATAGCTTCTTAAGCACCTAAAAAGATCCTTAATGCATAGAGAATGCAAACTACAACCAAAATGCGACTTAAGCCCAAAAGGTGAAGAAAATGGGACTTAAGAGAAAGAAAACATGCAAAAGGAGACCAAAACATGAACTAAATACAAGCCTACATGATGTTAATTTAGAGATATCAACACCCCCAAACTTACCTTTTGCTTGTCCTCAAGTAAACAAAGTAAGAAAAATGGAGGATGAGGTTTAAAAGTGGGCATTCAAATCCAAAAATGCAAAGGTAAAGAGATAGAGTCAACACTAAAGTGCCTAGTTGTAGGAAGCAAACAGAATCAGCCATACCTTAAAGAACCTAGCCATGCTCATCATGTTTCAAGATGATCTCAAATCTCAACCTAGACAAATGCTCAAATCAATCAACTATTTAACATTTATTAAGCTCATAACCATGAATCAAGTTTGTGCAAATAGAGTGAAGACATTTGGTTTTAAGGATAAGGTTATGAGACAAAAATGATCTCATTCAAGCACAAGGTTCATAAAGATAAGAGATCACTCAATGAAAATTATTCTATTTTAGGCAAAATGCTAAAGGTAATAGCACACTTATACATGCAAATCCAAGCTCTCTTCTACCCTTTTACCCAAAGATGAATCCTATAAGCTTCTAAACCCCAAAGTGAACCCCTAAGTCTATTCTTTTCCTAAACTCTAACCCTTCCCCTTCTTCATGGCTGGGAAAACTTCTTCTTTTTTCTTACGTGGTTGCTTCTCTTTGTTAGGACTTGCTCCTTTCTTGTTGATTAGGCGCCATTTTTCACCTTTGGTGGATTGTCTTGGGTCTGATGTCTTCTTTTGAGTGACCCTTTAAAGCCTTGTTGTTGGCGCCTTCTTTCTAAACACATAGACCTTTTACTCCCTTTGTACTTAACCACAATTCTAACATGTTTTCCCATACTACCATTTCAAACTTTTCCTTTTTCTTTTAAAGAATATAAACATGAAACTCAAACCACTTAACTCTACCCTTTTATCCCAAACTCCTAACCTAGAATCAAGCTCAAAGTGAAAGTTGATATCTACAAGAGAGATTTTAATTGCCAGCCTTATTCTTAACATTTTTTGTTAGGACAAAATTCAAAAATGGTATGCAAAGGCCTTACAACACTCAAGATAGTGTTTAAGCTCAAAAGGAGGTTCAGTTAAGGGAGTGGATTAACTGTGCCATAAGTATGAGGAGCAGCAATTTAGATCAACAAGAGTGGTAAAAAGGGAAAAGATGATCCAAATATGTATATGGTAGCCATGAATTCACTTTTCAATGCACAAACATGATAATTAAAAATTCAGATTAAGGTTCAAGTTGATAAAGTTGATTTTCAAAGAATAAATGCTTTCAGTATGAGATAAGAGCATCAAATTTAGCAATTCAAGCATGGTTCAGCCTTAACTTCTAAACATTCTCATGATGCATCAAAAAACTAACCTCCTTAAACATTGAAATCATCACTAAACACTAAGCTTTTTACAAGGAGAATTCATCATTATGCTCTATGCAAATGCAATGTATCCTATATGCAAACACTAAACTCAATCCTAAGCAGATGAAATGCATCTACGTGCTCTCTTTTTGGTTTGCAAAAACATGCAAAATGTTTCAAATGTTTGGATGCATGAAATGCATCTGACTCAAGGTGAAAGAAAATGAAAAATTAAGAAAAGAACAAACAATATCAAACCCCAAATCTCTCCCCACACTTAAATTACACAGTCCCTTGTGTAATGAAAGGAATGAGAGAGACAAGCAACAAAATATATTACAAAAACTTGAAAAGTTGCAATGGAATATACATGGAAGGATGTGGTACCTTAATTGTTGTAAGAGGAGTGGTGGGATAATCCAGATGTTTCTGGTTGTGGAGACTGACTAGCCCTCCTATTGTTTCTCCTCTGCTTGCCTTGTGAAGAAGTTACTGGCTCTTGTGGTGGAGGAACCCAACTAGGCCAGCGAGATTGGACTTGACTTGAGTTGGCTTCAGCATCTCATTGTTTTCATGTTGTATAACCCCCAGAAGAAGTGTAAGCTGGCGCCTTCCATGCTGAGGGTGGTTGGGACCTTGGCTTATAGGTGGAGGCACTTGAAGGTTTCCAAGCTGCCTATTGATCAGCTTGTTGCACTTGGAAGTAGTGTCTTCCTTGGGGCATCCAAATTGCTTCCTCCTCTTCATTAGGTTCTGCTTCTAGCACTTGCTCTTCAAAGTGGGAATTGTACTTATGACCATGGCTTTATTGTGAAGCTCCTCTTGATGTAGATTTGTCTTTCTTGAACTTCCCTTTGACCAGATTCACTAGCTTCCTGATGGTCTTATCCTGCCATGTACACCACTTTTGGAGTTTGTTGATGTGCTCATGGGCATACTTCAGAGATCTTCCTTAGCTTGGGAGCTCATGAGGCTTGAAGTAAAACTTCTTGGTGATGTATTCCAGCAACTCATTCTCATCTAGCTCTTCCTCTTGGGAATCCTTTTGGCTTTCAGCGCAAACATCAGCTCCTTCTTGCACTTCCTCTAAACTGTTTCCTTCACCTTCTTCTTGCACATCTTCTTCACTATCCTCTTCTCTTTCTTCTATGACAGGGCCACCATGGTAGAGCTGACTTTCATCTGGGAAAAAATCGATATTACTCCTCATGATGATGGAAGTATGCTGCACATTTGGTAGGAGGAATCTTGCTGGATCTCTGAATTGCTCGAGGAACTTATAAATATGCTTCCCTTGGATGCTCTTCTCAAGGTAGTGAATCCTTCTGAGATAATCCAGATCTATCCATAGTGGTGGCAAAGCATCGTCAGCATGCTACTCTAGATTCACACAACTTGCCATCATGATGGCTGTCACAACTCCTCCAATGTGCAGCTGTGGGTTCTTCTTCCCTTTCCCCTTGTTCAAGATCCAGGTCCTATAGGAATAGAGCTGCTCCATCGGCAGAGTCATATCACAAGGGCATTTGGTCGGCGGCCCCAGAACTGTTCCATCCTTGCTGGTGCTCACTAGTGGCAGCATTGCATTGTACATGAATTCCTTCTCCTTTTCTGTGAGATTGGCTTACTCCTTTCTTGCAAAGAATGTGATTACAAGAGCCTTGTGAGAATATCTCACAGCTGGATGCTTCAGATCCCGGTTCCTTGTGACTCCTGCAGTATATTTTCCAGAACCAATCACTTCCCATAGAATCTTGTGCTGCCTCTCGCTGATCTTGAAGTGGTCCCTCTTATCAACATAAGGATACATACCAAGGCTGTGAACTTTTGCTTGCCAAGTCTGAATGATATCCAGCCATCTCCATTGGGAAGTTCACTCTCTTCATAACTCACCTCCTTGAAAGTGAAGAGAAACTGATAGGTGAGATGCTTGTAGGAAGGAAGTGCTTTCTCCATAAAGCCTCCAAGCCCCATGCTTTCAAAGATTGTCTTACAATCTACATATATCCCAAGTGCCTTCATTGTGGGGGCACAAGGGTACCTTGTAGGCTTGAAGGTACACTGATTGATGTGCTCCATGAGTTCCCTTGCCTTTGGCTCCTTGTAAGAGACTTCTTCCAAAGCCTTTTTCCTTTCTTTGGGACTTGGCAGCCTTGCTCTCAACAGGTCTCTTTCCATCATCCTTTGATGATTGCCCATCAGCAACACTCTTGCCCTTGTCTCTTCTGGGAAGTGGAGAAGATGGTGCTTCCTTTTGTGGTGCTTGACCTTTGCTTCCAGCAGCATCTTTAGTTCTCCTGATGGCACTTACAAGAACGAAGCTTGAAGATCCAATAGTAAAAGAACTAAAGTTGAAAAGCAGTGACTTAAAGCTCTTAAAAAAAAAAAAATCTGTAAATCTAAGTGGAGTTTAACTAGCATTTAAACAAAGTCAAACCCCTAAAGAATTTAGAGAATTCAAAAGCTAATAATCATAAACATGCTAGAGTTCTTAACAGATTCAAACCATTATGCATATGAACCAAGCATTGTGGCTTTAAACAAAGTTAAACATGATTACGCAAAGTGAATTCAAAGTAAGCAAGCAATTAAGTATATGAACAGTAATCAATCCCGAACATTCTACTTGCTTAGCTAACAAATTCCACCAAGCAAAAATCAAAACATGCACCTTAAACTAAAGAAAACTAGCTCTTAATGCAAAATATTCAAAATCTTTAAAAAAGCTCAAGGCATAAGAACAAGAAATGAATAGTTCAGGAAAGCAAATCTTTAAGGACTTCTGAGCACTTACGAGAGACAGATGAATAGAGAAATCGCTAAAAGATTTTGTAGTCTAAGTGAGAGAAGAGAGAAAATGAAGTGTGAAGAGTGTAGAGGAGTTTGATGGCTATTATAGAGCTTAATAGGGAGCATAAGGAAACAAATTAGTGGGGGACAAAAACAACAGTGCTCAGAAGTAGCGCAGGATGGCAGGGAGGAGCCAAAAAATTTAAATTCAAACTCCCTTGGCTCAAAGCCAAAAGAGGGAATTTTTTTAAAAATTTAAGAACATACCTCGCTGGCCCTATCGATCACTTTTGATTGATTGTAATAATCGATAGGGTTGTAGCGGTCATTTTTAACCGACACATGTGATCGATAGCCCTCTGCCCATTCCCATGTGTCACTTTTGATCGATGGCAGTGACCGATGATGCATCCACTTGGTTTCCATCGCTCCAACAGTATCGATCACTTTAGACCGATGGTCATGACCAATAGGCTTGTATCGGTCTGGCATGACCGATGCAAGTGATCAATACCAGCCGTAATGCATCTGATTTATTTCCCCAAACATCTTCTCAATCCCCAATCCAAACTCCTGCTTCTAAGAACATTAGAAAAACAAAAACATGAACTAAAAAGCATAATATATACAAAGGATACTATGGGACTAGCTCCTAAGTGTGCTTGTTTAAAGTCACTTAGCCTGACCTCCTTTTCAGTGGTGTCTTCAAATAACCTTGACAAACAGCAACCATTAAACCTTCAAACTCTGGCCAGTTCTTGTCAACTCCTTTCACCTTGTTAAGCTCCATGGAGAAAGCATGATCATGCTTCAGCTTTTTGCCTTTGCTGCCAAACCTCAAGACTTTATCCTTGGTAAGCCTCAACTCAGTTGTGCATTCTCTAGCATCAAATATAGCTCGAGCTGAAGCTAGAAAAGGTCTTCCAAGGATGATGGCATTCTTGATCTGCCCTTCAACATATAGCACCAAGAAATCAGTTGGGATAGTCACTCCTTCTATCTGCATAGGGACGTCCTTCAAAGCTCCTAATGTCATCTTCACTGTCCAATCAGCAATGGTAAGAGAGACATTGCTTTGCTGGAACTTGGTGTAACCCAACTCCTTGGCTGTAGAGGTTAGCGAAAGATTGATGCTGGCTCCTAAATCACACAAACAGCTCTTGAAGGTCTTGCCCTTGAGCTCACTATGGAGTGTGAAGCAACCAGGATCTCCAAGCTTCTTGATGTTCAGCTCCTTAACTTCTGGTGCTTCAGCCTTAGCTCTCAGTTTCCTAAGCTCTTCTTCAGCATGTAAACCTCTCATTTCCATTTGAGCAGAATAAAGAGTCACATACTTCTTGACTAGTAGCTCCTTGAACCATCCTGAAAATCGATGTAGGTGTTTTTCCTATCTCAATCCTCAACCTACACTAGTCATTGTAGTATTGTGTTTATCAATACATGGGGACTTGTTGAATACAAAAGAGTTACAAGCAGAAGTCTTTAAGTCAAGCAAGCAGAGAGATTTTTGTTGCTTAAGCAACTGAACTAACAACCTAAAGTGATCATACACCAAAGAGAACTCAATAAGAGACAGTTTAGCAATGATCAAAGAAGCAAAACATAGCAAATAAACAGAGTATGCCAAATTCGAAATTCAGACAAAGAGAAGACAAGTTCCTAGATGTGGTTATTGATTTTGGGGGAGTTCAGAAGCTAAGTAAGGTTGTTACAAATATCATTGATCAAGCAAAGAAACTAGCAATGCTGGTTGCTAGACATAGAGTTCATAAACAGGCAAGCTATGTCCAATCTCGTGACAAATAGCCCTTTGCTAAACACCTTAACAAGAACTAACTCTCATTAGTACTAAAACATTCAACAAGTATTAAGAATCAACTCTATTCATGTCAAAATATTCCTCAAACAGTCAATTTCTTGAGCTAAGGCCAATAAATACTCTGTTAAACAAGATCAGCATTTCATCAAACACTTGGTGGGCATGAGAGAAAACCTAAATCTAGATTCAAGTGATCAAGTTAAATCTAGATTCAAGTGATCAAGTTAAATCTAGCTTAAGAACTGAATAATAGAGAGGAACCCATGTTATTAAACACTAACAAACAATAGATAAACTTCTAAATCTCCCTAATCTACCACATCTAAGAACCCTAAGCAAACTACTAACTAATAGCCATGTTTAACACCAAATCACAAGTGGAAAAGATGCTAATCATGATTAGAAGAGAGATTAAGAAAAGATTAAAGGAAAATACTAATTTATATTAAATAAAGCAAGAAATGTGTCTTACAGACTCAAAGAAATCACTCAAGAACAGTAGATTGACAAGACTTCCCGAAAATCTCCAGAAATAGAGTATTTATACGTAAAGAGAAAAGCCCTAAAAGTAATGGTAGAATGGTAAACAAAAGCAGCTTCAAACTAGGATCCCATCGGTCTACATGTGACCGATAGGATTTCTATCGGTCTACAAGGTGACTTATAGGGTGATCAGAATACATACAGTGTACTTCTATCGGTCACTTCTTTGACGGATAGCCTGATCGATAGCTTCTCTATCGGTCACTCCTTGACCGATAGGCCTTGCAGAAATCGTCTGCCTTGGTTCCTCTTGCTCCATCCAAGCTCAACAAACTCCCTGGTTCATTCCCAAAGCTCCTCCTTGCTCCTCACACCTCCATAAGCACCTAAAAACATCCTTTATACAAAGAAAATGCAAATTACATCATCATATATGCAACCTTAGTCTAAAAGGAGAAAAAAATGGGACAAAAGAGAAAGAAAAGATGCAAAAGAACACCAAAACATGAGCTAAATGCAAGCCCTGATAATCACTTTTTCGATGGGTTATATTGCAGTGAGGTTATCAAACTCAAATGCAAGACATGTTGTAGTACAGCAAGCAATAGAGAGTCAATCCACTTCTAGGATGATAGAGATGCACAGAGAATACAAGGACTAAAGCAAATCTAAGCACCGTAAGGCATAAGCCTTGTACTTCACCAAGGAAGCCGCGAGCACACAGCCGTAGTTCACTTCATCGCTGAGTTTATCCTCTATTGGCTCTTCATTTGCATCCGGATCAGACACCAAGTGCTTCACACCTTGGAACAGGAAGCACAGCTCTGAAACAAGATTCTAAAGAGATTGATAAGCAAGCGGCGATTTGATGAGAATGAGAGGAGAGAAGGAGAGAATTTATAAAAACTACCCTAGAATTTTGGGGAATAAATAAAAATCATAGCTAAATAAAGGAGAATCAAATCTTTAGATACTGAAAAATCTGGAATTATTCCTTTTACTTAGCTAGTTTTAAAAATTCAAAACCGATCCTATATTCTAAAACAAGATCTTGCGATATTAAAAGAGATTTTCTAAAATTAAACCATTAAATCTTTGAAAATACCTTTGCAAGAAATGCAGAATATCTTTGCTAGCTTTTGAAAATTGAAACTCTCACTCTCTTTGTTAAATTCTCGAGCAAAACAGGAATGAGAGGGTGAGAGGTTGTTTGAAATATTTAAAGACTTAGCAAAACCAAAACAATGGGTAGTCAAAGTGGTTTCTGACAAAGTCTTGGTCAAGGCACATCTTTCATGGTCAAAGATGCTTGTCTTGACCAAGTTTTGAATTCAAAAGTTGGAGGGAAAAGAGTAAAGGAGGGAAAGAAAAATGTTACCTCAGCATGAGATCGAGTCCATTTGGTCGATCTAGGACTCGATCTCATGCCCAAAATGGCTTAGATCGAGAGGGTTACTCGATTTGAGACTCGATTCAAGGTGAATCGAGTCCTGGATCGATTGGCTCTCTCAATCATTGAGATGTTGGCTCCTCGGCGAAGTCCTTCTGATCGAGCTATGTCCTCGATTTAGGGGTCAATTTGGTATAGATCGAGTGATCGATCGAGTCGAGTGATCGATCTGTTTTCAACAGATTTTCCCGCGAGAAATTAGATCGGTCGATCCGATTTGGATCTATCGATCCTTTTTTGTCAAGGTCGATCTTGTCACTCGTTCTCGTCTAGATCGACTGGCTCCTCTCGATTTACTGACTCGATCTAGCAAAGATCGAGCCAGGATCAGTCGATCTAGCACTCAATCTCTAGCCTTATTCTAACCCCTATTGCCTTTTTAAGACCTCAAAGTCAAGGTTTAGACAAATACCTGTTCCTACACACTTGCAAAATAAAAACATAAAACTGAAAGGGAAATAAAGCAGAAATATGTACAAGATAAACATGGGAATGCCTCCTAAGTGCGCTTTCTTTAACGTCTTTAGCTAGACCTTACTTGGTCTAAGCGGATGGTGGGTCATAGCTGTCTGCTAAGTAGGGCTTGACTCTGTGTCCGTTGACGGTGAATGCACTGCCACTTTTTCCCATCAGAGTAACAGCTCCATAAGGCAACACTTCTTGAATCACGAACGGTCCGCTCCACCTTGATTTCAGCTTGCCCGGGAAGAGTTTAAGCCTCGAGTTGTACAGCAACACTAGTCCTCCTTCCTTGAGCTCCTTGGCAACCAACTTCTTGTCATGAGCCTCCATAGTCCGCTCCTTGTATATCCGAGAGCTCTCGTAAGCATTCAGCCTCAAATTGTCCAGTTCGTGTAGCTGAATAAGGCGTCTCTCCTGAGCAGTCTTGAGATCAAAGTTCAGCCTCTTCACAGCCCACAACGCACGGTGTTCCAGCTCAACCGCGAGGTGACAGCCCTTGCCATAGAGTAGAGTGAAAGGGGTTGTACCAATCGGCGTTTTGAAGGCGGTACGGTAGGCCCAAAGAGCGTCGTCCAGCTTCAGTGTCAAGTCTTTCCTTGTTGCTCCGACGGTCTTCTCTAGTATAGCCTTGATTTGCCTATTGGAGACTTCCACTTGACCGCTCGTTTGAGGATGATACGGTGTAGCCACCTTACGCTTAACTCTATACTTTCTCAAGAGGTTCTCGAAGACCTTGTTTATGAAGTGGCTTCCTCCATCGCTTATAACAACCTTGGGTACCCCAAACCTCAGGAAGATGATACTCTTGAACAGCTTGATTACCACCTTAGAGTCATTTGTAGGGGAAGCAACAGCCTCAACCCATTTAGAGACATAATCCACAGCTACTAAGATGTATTTGTTGCCGTATGAAGAAGGGCATGGTCCCATGAAGTCAATCCCCCACGCGTCGAACACGTCAACCTCGTAGATGGGAACTTGAGGCATTTCGTTCCTCTTAGTTATATTCCCTGCTCGTTGACATGCCTCACAGCTCTTCACAAACTCGTGTGCATCTTTAAAAATGGAGGGCCACCAGAAACCGGCTTGCAATACCTTCGTGGCAGTCTTGAATGAGGCGAAGTGTCCTCCGTAGGAAGAGCCATGGCAATGATAGAGGATGTCCCTGGCTTCTTCCTTTGTAACACATCTCCGGTACAAGCTGTCTACTCCTCTTTTGTATAGGTAGGGCTCGTCCCAAAAGTAGTCACTAGCCTCCCTCATAAACCGCTTCTTGTGATAGCTGTTGAGATGTGTTGGTTCCTCACCACACGCTAGATAGTTCACCACATCAGCATAACACGGTAGATCCTCCTCTTTGAAACTCAACACCTCCTCAAACCTCCCTTCTAGCTTCCCACAAACAGCCGTGGTAATCGCCATAAGCTGCTCTTCTGGAAGAGAGTCATCTATGGGGAGAGACTCGTTGATCCTTAGCCGTGAGAGGTGGTCAGCGACTCCATTTTCTATCCCTTTCTTGTCTTTAATCTCCATGTCAAACTCCTGGAGTAACAGAATCCATCTTAAGAGCCGAGGCTTAGTGTCTTTCTTCGGGTAGATGTATCGTAAGGCAGCATGATCCGTGTATACAATAGCCTTGGAGCCAACGAGATATGATCTGAACTTCTCAAAGGCGAAGACTACTGCAAGCAACTCCTTCTCCGTAGTGGTGTATCGTGATTGCGTGTCATCCAAGGTCCTTGAAGCATAGTAGGTCACGCGTAGCTTCTTGTCTTTCTTCTGACCAAGAACGGCTCCTACGGCGTAGTCACTAGCATCACACATGATCTCAATGGGAAGAGACCAGTCTGGTGCTTTGACTATAGGAGCTGATGTAAGGGCTTCCTTGATGGTCACAAAAGCCTTCAAACACTCCTCACGAATACAAACTCAGCTTCTTTGCATAACAGCCGTGTAAGAGGGCGTGCAATCTTGGAGAAATCCTTGATGAAGCGCCTATAAAACCCTGCGTGTCCCAAGAAGCTTCTGATTCCCTTAACATTAACCGGCGGCTCAAGACCCATCATGACCTCCACCTTAGCCTGATCAACCTCAATACCCTTCTCTGATATCTTGTGACTGAGCACGATCCCTTCCTTAACCATGAAGTGTCATTTCTCCCAGTTCAGCACCAAGTTTGTCTCTTCACAACGTTTTAGTACCCTGCAAAGATTCAACAAACACGCAGGAAAGGACGCACCATACACAGAGAAGTCATCTATGAACACCTCTACCATCTCCTCTATAAGATCAGAGAAGATCGACATCATACACCGCTGAAACGTAGCCGGTGCATTACACAATCCAAACGGCATCCTTCGATATGCAAAGGTACCGTAGGGACATGTGAAGGTCGTCTTCTCCTGATCATTTGGGTGAATAGGTATTTCAAAGAAACCGCTATACCCATCGAGAAAACAGTAGTAAGGGTGATTTGCAAGTCTCTCTAGCATTTGATCAATAAAAGGCAAAGGGAAATGGTCTTTCCTAGTCGCAAGGTTAAGTTTCCTATAGTCAATACACATTCTATGACCAGTGATGTTCCTAGTAGGGATAAGCTCATCCTTTTCATTCCTTATGACCGTGATCCCTCCCTTCTTAGGCACCACGTGTACAAGGGAAACCCACGTGCTGTCACTTATGGGATAGATCACGTGAGCCTCTAAAAGCTTAAGGATTTCCTTCTTAACAACCTCTTTCAAGTTAGGATTCAAACGCCTTTGATGTTCTATAGAAGAAGCGTTCTCATTATCCAAGTGAATCCTATGAGTGCAAAGCATAGGTGAAAGGCCCTTGATGTCACTTAAAGAGTACCCAATGGCCTTCCTATACTTTCTCAGCTCAGTTATGAGCAAGTGCAACTCATCATCACTAAGGTTTTCATTCACAACCACGGGATAGGTGTTATTAGGCCCTAAGAAAGCATACCTTAGCCCTTTTGGGAGCTCCTTAAGGTCCACCTTTGGAGCTAACAGCTCACTCCAGTCATCCTCGTGGCTGTTGTTGTTGCTTTCCTCCTTGGAACTCTCCTTTGAACCCGAGGCATTGCCCTTCAGACTGCTTTCCTCCATCGCTATCCCTTCTGAGATCGAGTCCTCCGGTTGATTCCCCTCTCGATGTTGTCTAGATCGAGCCATTTCACTCGATTCACTTACTCGATTTGATATGGATCGAGTAAAGGATCGAGACGCTGAGTCGATCTCTTGATTGGACCCCAAAATGATCGGGAGGTCTCTCTCGATCGTCGACTCGATTGTTTTTCCTGATCGAGCATTCGTCTCGATCTGTCCGTCGATTGTTGCACCGGATCGAGTTGTGTTATCGATTGACTTGTCGATCTGACTCCTGGATCGAGTGATAGCGTCGATCTCGGGGTCGATCTCTAGGCAGCAACCTTCTTCATTCTTGATAATCCTCCTAGAATCCTGCAGGTTCACGTACTCTTGGGTTCTTTGGTCCACAAAACCAAACTCTCCTGGCACCTTAGTTAGTGCTAACTTCAGATGGTCTTCTAGAGCTAGCTCTTCCAGAAACTCATCCGCCAATGCATCCATCGTTTCAATATAGAAAGCTTGTCCTTCAATGGTCGGCTTCTTTAGAACCTTGTTGATGTCGAAGTCTAGCCTGATCTCCTTTCCCAAATGCAAGGCAATCTTCCCATTCTTCACATCTATGATAGCCCCGGCGGTTGCAAGGAACGGTCTCCCTAAGATGAGTTGATCCTTAGGCTCTTCATCCATATCCAACACGACAAAGTTCGTGGGTACGTTCACACCACTGATTCGTACAGGTAAATCTTCAAGCAGCCCCACTGGTAACCTCACGCTTCTATCAGCCAGCACCAATGAGATCCGACAGTCTTTAAACCGAGTAAAACCAAGCTTCTTAGCCACGGAGTGAGGCATCAAGTTTATGCTAGCCCCGAGATCACATAAGCAACTCTTCAACTCTAGAGGGCCTAAAGCGCAGGGTATAGTGAAGCATCCAGGGTCTTGATGTCATTGCATATTGCATACATTTTGCATACTCATTAGTTAGCTTTTCATGCATTTGTATCACGTTTTAGGTTAGATTGCATCACTTAGGGTCCCAGAGCATTCTTGCATCAGCATACGCATTTTCCTTGCATTTTGCATCACATTCAGGTTGTTTCTGGCTGCTTTGGAGTCGTGGAGGTTCGTGGACGTGTTGAAGCTGATGTAGCAGTTCGTGGGAGCTCGGAAATATGCTAAGGACCAGAGATCGAGGAGCAGATTGAGCATGGCCGGTCGATCTAGAAGTTGATCGACCAGAAGATCGAGCCAACCATGCGATCCAAGGAGAATGATCGAGACAAAGATCGAGTGAAGCAATCGATCAATCGGTACAGACGTAAATGACGCCATGAAGAGCGAGAGTCAGATCGAGTACACCACTCGATCCAGCCGAACATCGATACCGAGATCGGATGCAACACTAGATTCGCCGATGATGATCGAGACCCGGATCGAGCCGAAGACACGCTGCCCGGATATGATCGAGAGAACCACTCGATCTTGGAGTCGATTTCTGTCCTTTCAACCATTTTTGGCTGCTAGCGAAGGGGGGACCATTGGCATGCTTGCGCATTTTAGGCAAGGCGGCGATGTCCTTTTTCGATAACTTTTTAGATCCTTATCTTCTTCTTTATGTTTTCTCTCTCGTTTTCGTGAAGAACACCATTGTTGAAACTCGTTTTTCTCTTAAGCTTTTGTATTCAAATCGTTTCTGTTTAATCTAGTTTTTATTTCATGTTCATCGTCTCGTTTCATATGCTTTGCTTGATTTACTCTGTGTAGTGAGTAGTTCCTTTGGGTTCGGGGTTGAGAGAATTAAGGGGTAGAAAGGGTTTCGATCTTGGGGTTTTTCTAAACGTTTTTAAAGGCTATCTCTTCTAAGGTGTTGAAAGCTTAAAGCTTGAAGTCTCTCACGCCAAGAGCTTCATGATCCGAGAGGTTCCTTACCTTGACAGGATCCAGGAGCCTCGGAAGATCACACCTTAGAGACTAGTTACCCCTTCCCAAAAGCCATGGAAGTTTGGGGGACTAGTTAAGCCATTTACTTTAAATCTGTTTTCCTTGCCTTTCGACCTCTCTTTCCACCAAAAGCCATGGGTTTGGAGGAGAGGATGAAAGAGTGATCTATACCGAAAGCCACAGATAGATCTTGTTTTGTTTTCAAGGCTTAGAGATCCTCACCAAGTGAGTCGATCTAAAGTTTCAAACCCAAGGTCGAACACGAGCATCCAGAAGGACCTCCTCTAGCAGGAAGGGGCAATGGAAACCCCCAACACGCGGCTAGACCCCCAAGGATCATAGGAGCCGGAGATGCTCCCAATACCCACCACAATAGGTTTGGGATCACTCCTCCTCCTGTACAAAACAATAACTTCGAGATCAAGCCAGGTTTCATCTCCATGGTGCAAAACAACAAGTTCCATGGCTTAGCAATGGAAGACCCCTTGGAGCACATAGACAACTTCGAGCAAGTATGTGGGATGATCAAGATCAATGGCATATCCGAAGATGCATTCAAGCTGCGCCTCTTCCCCTTTTCACTCGGAGACAAATCTAGACATTGGGAGAAGACCCTCCCACAAGGCACCATCACATCATGGGCTGAGTGTAAGAAGGCATTCCTCTCAAAGTTCTTCTCAAGCACCAGGACAACACGATTAAGAAGCGAAATCAGCGGTTTCACTCAAAGGAACAACGAGACATTCAACGAGGCAATGGAGCGTTTCAAAGATTACACGATCCAATGTCCTCATCACGGGTTCAGCGAGGAAACACTACTCAGTACCATATACCGCTTCACCAAAGATCAGGTTGTTGCTTGACACAGCTAGCAAAGGGAACTTCCTTGGTCAGGAGGTAGAAGAGGGTATGGAGCTGATAGAAAACTTGGCGTTGAGTGATGGAAACTATGCTGAAGACTATGCACCAAGAGGATCAGAGATGGAGTCTCACATGAAGGAACTCAAATCTTTGCATGAGAAGATAGATAAGTTGGTGTTAGCTAATCAGAAGCATGTTCACTTTGTTGGTGAAGCTGATGAGAACCAAGAGGAGTTAGAGCTAAGCCAAGAAGAGGCAAATTGGGTGGCTGGACAGAACAACTACAAGTCTCAAGGCTACAACCAAGGCTACCAAAACAACAACCTCTCTTACCGAAGCACCAACGTAGCCAACCCTACAGACCAAGTGTACCCTACTCAGCAAGCTAATCCTTTCATCCCTTACAACAAAGGTTTTCAACCGAGTGGTGGTTTCCAAGGTCAAGGGCAGAACAACTTCCAAGGGCAACAACAAAACAACAAGGGTTATACTCCTAACTACCCTCCGGGCTTTGCACCTCAGCAACAACAACCGATGCAACAACAAGTTGATCCGGTTCAAGCGATGTTTCAACAGGTAATACAAGGGCAAGCATCTACAAACCAGAAGTTTGCAGAGATGAACACTCGTCTAGACTCATCCCTCACTGACTTCTCCACTCAGATCACCAACCTAAACAACAAGATCAAGCAGTTGGAGAAAGGGAAAGCAAGCACGAGTGGTCAGAACAGCCTTCCGCGAAAGTGTGAGCAGAATCCCAAGGAGTATGCCAATGCTATAACGTTGAAAAGCGGCAAAGAGCTCAAACCTCTGGTCTCTACAAAGAACAACGAGGACATTGTAATTCAAGAGGGGGAGGGTAAACCTTCGGCTGATGATGATGAGATAAACTTTGACAACGTTTGGATCCAAGGGCCGAGGAGAGGAGATAAGGCGGTCGTTGAGAAGAAAAGTGAGCAAACCACCAAGGAGAAGAATGACTACGTGCGACCACCTTACGTACCGAAGTTGCCATTTCCCGGTCGTTTCAAAAAGCAGCTCATCGAGAAGCACATAATCTTGTTTGAGAAGCACCTGAGAGACGTGGAAATCAAGCTGCCTCTTGTAGATTGTCTTGCTATGATGCCCAAGTGCGCCAAGTTTTTCAAGGACACCCTTGTGAAGAAGAACAAAGAAAGCAAAGAGGTACTTGTTCTAAGTGAAGAATGTAGCGCGGTTATACACAAGGAGATAGTCCCTAAGAAGCTGGGAGACCCTAGAAGCTTCACGATACCCTGCGCTTTGGGTCCTCTAGAGTTCAAGAGTTGCTTGTGTGATCTCGGAGCTAGAATAAACTTGATGCCTCACTCCGTGGCTAAAAATCTTGGTTTTACTCATTTTAAAGACTGTTGGATCTCGTTGGTACTGGCTGATAGGAGTGTGAGGCTACCAGTGGGGCTGCTTGAGGATTTCCGGTGCGAATCAATGGTGTGAACGTACCTACGGACTTCGTAGTGTTGGAGATGGATGAAGAGCCTAGGGATCCACTCATCTTAGGGAGACCGTTCCTTGCAACCGCTTGGGCTATCATAGATGTGAAAAATGGGAAGATTGCCTTGCATTTGGGAAAGGAGATCAGGCTTGACTTCGACATCAACGAGGTTCTGAAGAAGCCAACCATTGAAGGGCAAGCTTTCTATATTGAAACGATGGATGCTTTAGCGGATGAATTGCTGGAAGAGCTGGCTCTAGAAGACCATCTGAAGCTAGCACTGACTAAGGAGCCAGGGGAGTTTGGCTATGTGGACCAGAGAACCCAAGAGTACGTGAACCTGCTGGATTCTAGGAGGATTGTTAAGAATGAAGAAGGTTGCTGCCTAGAGATCGACCCCGAGATCGACGCTATCACTTGATCCAGGAGTCAGATCGACAAGGTAATCGAGAACACAACTCGATCCGGTGCAACAACCGACAGACAGATCGAGAAGAACGCTCGATCAGGAAAAACAATCGAGTCGGTGATCGAGAGAGACCTCCCGATCATTTTGGAGTCCAATCAAGAGATCGACTCAGCGTCTCGATCCCTTACTCGATCCCTATCAAATCGAGTAAGTGAATCGAGCGAAATGGCTCGATCTAGACGACATCGAGAGGAGAATCGACCGGAGGACTCGATCTCAGAAGGGAAAGCGATGGAGGAAAGCAGTCTGAAGGGCCATGCCTCGAGTTCAAGGGAGAGTTCCAAGGAGGAAAGCAACAACAACAGCCACGAGGATGACTGGAGTGAGCTGTTAGCCCCAAAGGTGGACCTTAAGGAGCTCCCAAAAGGGCTAAGGTATGCATTCTTAAGGCCTAATAACACCTATCCCGTGATAGTAAATGAAAACCTTAGTGATGATGAGTTGCACTCGCTCCTAACTGAGCTGAGAATGTATAGGAAGACCATTGGGTACTCTCTAAGTGACATCAAGGGCCTTTCACCAATGCTATGCACTCATAGGATTCATTTGGATAATGAGAACGCCTCTTCTATAGAACATCAAAGGCGTTTAAATCCTAACTTGAAAGAGGTTGTTAAGAAGGAAATCCTTAAGCTTTTAGAGGCTGACGTGATCTATCCCATAAGTGACAGCACGTGGGTTTCCCCTGTACACGTGGTGCCTAAGAAGGGAGGGATCACGGTCATAAGGAATGAAAAGGATGAGCTTATCCCTACTAGGACCATCACTTGTCATAGAATGTGTATAGACTATAGGAAACTTAACCTTGCGACTAGGATAGACCATTTCCCTTTGCCTTTTAATTTTCAAATGCTTGAGAGACTTGCAAATCACCCTTACTACTGTTTTCTCAATGGGTATAGCGGTTTCTTTCAAATACCTATTCACCCAAATGATCAGGAGAAGACGACCTTCACATGTCCCTACGGTACCTTTGCATATCGAAGGATGCCGTTTGGATTGTGTAATGCACCAGCTACATTTCAGCGGTGTATGATGTCGATATTCTCTGATCTTATAGAGGAGATGGTAGAGGTATTCATGGATGACTTCTCTGTGTATGGTGCGTCCTTTCCTGCGTGTTTGTTGAATCTTTGCAGGGTACTTAAACGTTGTGAAGAGACAAACTTGGTGCTGATTTGGGAGAAATGTCACTTCATGGTTAAGGAAGGGATCGTGCTGGGTCATAAGATATCAGAGAAGGGTATTGAGGTTGATCAGGCTAAGGTGGAGGTCATGATGGGTCTTGAGCCGCCGGTTAATGTTAAGGGAATCAGAAGCTTCTTGGGACACGCAGGGTTCTACAGGCGTTTCATCAAGGATTTCTCCAAGATTGCACGCCCTCTTACAAGGCTGTTGTGCAAGGAAGCTGAGTTTGTATTCGATGAGGAGTGTTTGAAGGCTTTCGTGACCATCAAGGAAGCCCTTACATCAGCTCCTATAGTCCAAGCACCAGACTGGTCTCTTCCCTTTGAGATCATGTGTGATGCTAGTGACTACGCCGTAGGAGCCGTCCTTGGTCAGAAGAAAGACAAGAAGCTACACGTGATCTATTATGCTTCAAGGACCTTGGATGACACGGAATCACGATACACCACTACGGAGAAGGAGCTGCTTGCAGTAGTCTTCGCCTTTGAGAAGTTCAGATCATATCTGGTTGGTTCGAAGGCTATTGTATACACGGATCACGCTGCCTTACGATACATCTACTCGAAGAAAGACACTAAGCCTTGGCTCTTAAGATGGATTGTGTTACTCCAGGAGTTTGACATGGAGATTAAAGACAAGAAAGGGATAGAAAATGGACTCGCTGACCACCTCTCACGGCTAAGGATCAACGAGTCTCTCCCCTTAGATGACTCTCTTCTAGAAGAGCAGCTTATGGTGATCACTACGGCTGTTTGTGGGAAGCTAGAAGGGAGGTTTGAGGAAGTGCTGAGTTTCAAAGAGGAGGATCTACCATGGTATGCTGATGTGGTGAACTATCTAGCGTGTGGTGAGGAGCCAACACATCTCAACAGCTATCACAAGAAGCGGTTTATGAGAGAGGCTAGTGACTACTTCTGGGACGAGCCCTACCTATACAAAAGAGGAGTAGACAGCTTGTACCGGAGATGTGTTACAAAGGAAGAAGCCAGGGACATCCTCTATCATTGCCATGGCTCTTCCTACGGAGGACAATTCGCCTCATTCAAGACAGCCACGAAGGTGTTGCAAGCCGGTTTCTGGTGGCCCTCCATTTTTAAAGATGCACACGAGTTTGTGAAGAGCTGTGAGGCATGTCAACGAGCAGGAAATATAACCAAAAGGAACGAAATGCCTCAAGTTCCTATCTTCGAGGTTGACGTGTTCGACGCGTGGGGAATTGACTTCATGGGACCATTCCCTTCTTCATACGGTAACAAATACATCTTAGTAGCTGTGGATTATGTCTCTACATGGGTTGAGGCTGTTGCTTCCCCTACAAATGACTCTAAGGAGGTAATCAAGTTGTTCAAGAGTATCATCTTCCCGAGGTTTGGGGTACCCAAGGTTGTTATAGGTGATGGAGGAAGCCACTTTATAAACAAGGTCTTTGAGAACCTCTTGAGAAAGTATGGGGTTAAGCATAAGGTGGCTACACCGTATCATCCTCAAACAAGCTGTCAAGTGGAGGTCTCCAACAGGCAAATCAAGGCTATTCTAGAGAAGACCGTTGGAGCCACAAGGAAAGACTGGGCAGTGAAGCTGGATGACGCTCTTTGGGCCTACCGTACCGCCTTCAAGACGCCGATTGCTACAACCCCTTTCACTCTACTCTATGGCAAGGGCTGTCACCTCCCGGTTGAGCTGGAACACCGTGCCTTGTGGGCTGTGAAGAGGCTGAACTTTGATCTCAAGACGGCTCAGGAGAGGCGCCTTATTCAGCTACACGAACTGGACAAGTTGAGGCTGAATGCTTATGAGAGCTCCCGGATATACAAGGAGCGGACTAAGGAGGCTCATGACAAGAAGTTGCTTGCCAAGGAGCTTAAGGAAGGAGGACTAGTGTTGCTGTACAACTCGAGGTTCAAACTCTTCCCGGGCAAGCTGAAATCAAGGTGGAGCGGACCATTCGTGATTCAAGAAGTCTTGCCGTATGGAGCTGTTACTCTGATGGGAAAAAGTGGCAGTGCATTCACCGTCAACGGACACAGAGTCAAGCCCTACTTGGCAGACAGCTATGACAAGGAGAGTACCTCGGTGCTTCTCCAAGACCCACCATCCGCCTAGACCAAGTAAGGTCTAGCTAAAGACGTTAAAGAAAGCGCACTTGGGAGGCATTCCCATGTTTATCTTGTACATATCTCTGCTTTATTTCCTTTTCAGTTCTTATTTTGCAAGTGTGTAGGAACTGGTGTAAGGAGTCTAAACCTTGACTTTGAGGTCTTAAAAAGGCAATAGGGGTTAGAATAAGGCTAGAGATCGAGTGCTAGATCGACTGATCCTGGCTCGATCTTTGCTAGATCGAGTCAGTGAATCGAGAGGAGCCAGTCAATCTAGACGAGAACGAGTGACAAGATCGATCTTGACGAAAAAGAATCGATCGATCCAAATCGGATCGACCGATCTAATTTCTCTTGGGAAAATCTGTTGAAAACAGATCGATCACTCGACTCGATCCATCACTCGATCTATGTCAAATCGACCCCTAAATCGAGGACATAGCTCGATCATGAGGACTTAGCCGAGGAGCCAACATCTCAATGATCGAGAGAGCCAATCGATCCAGGACTCGATTCACTATGAATCGAGTCTCAAATCGAGTAACCCTCTCGATCTAAGCCATTTTAGGCATGAGATCGAGTCCTAGATCGACCAAATGGACTCGATCTCATGTCGAGGTAACATTTTTCTTTCCCTCCTTTACTCTTTTCCCTCCAACTTTTGAATTCAAAACTTGGTCAAGACAAGCATCTTTGACCATGAAAGATGTGCGTTGACCAAGACTTTATCAGAAACCACTTTGACTACCCATTGTTTTGGTTTTGCTTAAGTCTTTAAATATTTCAAACAACCTCTCACCCTCTCATTCCTGTTTTGCTCGAGAATTTTAAACAAAGACAGTGAGAGTTTCAATTTTCAAAAGCTAGCAAAGATATTCTGAACTTCATGCAAAGGTATTTTCAATGATTTAATGGTTTAATTTTAGAAAATCTCCTTTAATATCGCAAGATCTTGTTTTAGAATATAGGATCGGTTTTGAATTTTTAAAACTAGCTAAGTAAAAGGAAAAATTCCAGATTTTTCAGTATCTAAAGATTTGATTCCCTTTTATTTAGCTATGGTTTTTATTTATTCCCCAAAATTCTAGGGTAGCTTTTTATAAATTCTCTCCTTCTCTTCTCTTATTCTCATCAAACCGCCGTGTGCTTATCAATCTCTTTAGAATTTGTTTCAGGAACCATGGCCCCAAAGAGAACAAGAGAGGAGCAAGCACAAGAAGGAGAAGGACAAGAAGTGGTAGCTCAAGAGAGGGTCCGGTGGAGTAAGGATGAGAAGAGGGATAAGAAGCGGCTGGAGAGGCTCCGGTTTGAACCCACCAAGTTCGCTGATAGAGAGCTTTTGTCTAAGCTAGGAATTCTTGGGGACTTCGACCAACTCCTCAAGAACATTGGTTTAAGATGTCTGTCACGGATGGATTGCCCAACCATTCCTGAAGTGACAATAGACTTCCTTGCCACCTTGGAGTTCCGGTATGAGAATCCTAGTGCACCCGTCCCTTCTCAAGGACCCCTCTACTTCAAAGTTGGACGTCAAGCCTATACACTCTCCATCCCTGAGCTATGCCAAGCCTATAGTCTCAACGCTGATGCATACAAGGTCGAGTTCCCAGCCTTCAAGAAAGCCGACGAGTTTTGGGATCTGATCAGCAATGAGGACTACAAAGCCAACACCGCCAAGATCAAGCGAGTAAGGAGTCCGGTGCTGAGGTACACTCTGAAGCTGATTGCCAACACGTTCACTGGAAGGTCTGTTGCCCCTACGGTCACGAAGGCAGAGTTGTGCTTCCTGTTCCAAGGCGTGAAGCACTTGGTGTGTGATCCGGATGCAAACGACGAGCCCATAGAGGATGAACTCGGCGATGAAGTGAAACTACGGGTGTGTGCTCGCGGCTTCCTTGGTGAAGTACAAGGCTTATGCCTTGCGGTGCAAGGCAACCTCCTCTTACATTGGCGGTTTCCTTACTCCTCTGTTTGTGCAAGCCGGTGTGCCCATTCATGACTTTGCTCACATCCCAAACAGAGCTTTCATGGATGAGGCATACATGAGGAATACTGATAGCTTGGGACGCACGCCAGCGGAAGGGTTCTATGCCTACCTCTTCATAGATGACAAAGACAAGAAGAGAGTATGCATCCTGCCCAACAAAGATGAAACCGAGCTGCTTGGTGTTGGGAACATCGAGTTCTTGCCCACAGAGGAAGAATGCTTTGCCCCTTTAGGAGGACCGCCTGCTTCAGCCATTGCCTCGCGTCAAAGGTCAGAGTCTCCAGGCACGGAAGACGAGATGCCCGAGGCTTACACACTTCCCAAGCTAGACTTGAGCCGAGGACAAAAACCGAGAAGTTCCTAGCATCGGTGGTAGAGATGCAAAGGAAGATTAAGAAGTGGCAAGGCAAGATGCTGAAAAAGCTTGGGAAGAAAGTCAAAGCACTTCAGGGAGGCACGCCTAAGCCAGCTGCAAGTCAAGAGATGCAACAACCCGAGAAGAGAAGGCTCTCAACCGGAGGAGTTGTCATCCGCGAGACCCAAGAAGACAACATTCAGCCGGCGCGCCACTCTCGCCAAGAACCAGCTGACAAAGGCAAAGCAACGATCTCTAGCTCCTCTGGAACATCCTCAAGTTCCAGCCGAGCCTAGACCCGAGGTAACAACCTTCTTCCATTGTATATAACCGCTCATGTTTGTTTCTTGCATTGTGTTTTGATGCTCCTTCGTATGAGTTTGCCACCGGGACGGTGTCAAGCAAGTTTGGGGGAGTATATGTGTGATTTTGACTTGTGTTCTTTGATCTTATTTTCCTTTTTGCATCCTTGAGTCTTTAGTCATGAAAAATTGGTAAAACTTTTAAAAAATTTTCAAAGATTCATGTAGTTGCATTCATCTTTTTAAAAACATGTTAGGATTGAGTCTAGAGTTTCTCATATCACCTAGGTTGTTTGCATTTTGCATAAGGGGTTAGAATTTCTTACAAAGGTGTTTTTACTTATGAATTGTTTCAATGCCCTAGTTGGTAGTTCTCTAATGCTTTGTCTATGCTTTGAAAGTAAGTTCTTACCATGCTTGGATCACTTGTTAGGATTTTCGTGGCTTGAATTGAACTCTCATGATTTGAAACTCATTCTAATAAGTGAAAACCTAAATTTGAAATTCTAATTATCATTCTTATGCATTTGAAAATGAACACACGGTTTTAAAATATTTAGGCTCTCTTCTTTCTTTTACCACTCTTTGTAAGCCTAAGTAGAACTCCCTCCTTGAACCTTACCCTCCTTTGAAGCCAAATGTTCTTGTGTGACATCTTTGTGAGGCCTTTTCTTTCGGTTTGAACTTGGCATAAAGTGTTAGGTTTAGGCGACATGATTTGGTTTTCATATTGTTGCTAGCTTTGCATTTTGAAGCTAGGTGTAGGCTTAGGATAAGTTTGGGGGATCATTGGGGTTGCTTCCTTGTCTATTTGTTTTCAGTTTCAAAGAGCTTCGTGTTTTAAGGAAAGAAATGAGGTTTTAAGTGAAAGGTTGTTTTTAAAA
This sequence comes from Thlaspi arvense, assembly GCA_911865555.2. Lineage (NCBI taxonomy): Eukaryota > Viridiplantae > Streptophyta > Magnoliopsida > Brassicales > Brassicaceae > Thlaspi > Thlaspi arvense. Next base: position 29,244,234 of record OU466860.2, read on the forward strand.
AACTAAGTATGCTATAATTTCAGGAGGTAGCTCTCCATAATAAAATAAAATAAAAAACAGAAAAGAAAAAAAAAAAGAAATAAAAAAGAGCCTAAGTGCCAAATAAAGAAAAAAAAAATAAAAGAAAAAAAAATAATAAGAGAGCTACCAATAAGAAATTTCTAAAGAGCAAAAGTATTTTTCAAAACCTTTTCACTAGCCTAAAAGTTTAAAAATGTCTTTATTTTGAATTGGGGATTGCTAAATTTGTGAAGGAAAGGGTAGACTCTTAAGTGGTGAGTGAGGATAAAATTTCTTAAATGAGAGGGGTATAGGATCATTTGATAGTTTACATGGGTAGATGAGAATCTAATCATGTATGCATAAATTGTCTTTACCTTAAGAATTATGCACATGTTTAACCATTTTCGAGAGAAACCCTTAATCTATTTATAAACCCTTTTCAAATGAGATCATTCTATGCTCATAACCATAACCCTTACCCAAATGTGTTTTGCTTTAAAGTGCATAAGTTTGATTCATGGTTCGAAAGTTAATGAATGTTAAAGGATGAGTTTCTTTGATTGCTAGGAATAGGAGAGTCATGATTTGAACTTCTTTGTGTGATGAGTATGGCTAAGTTCTTTGGAGTATGAGTGTAAGCATAGCATTTTAGAACTGTTAACTAGGACATTAAGATTGATTCATTTGAAAGGCACATTTGCAAAATGTTTAAAACCCCATTCATTTTTCTGAAAACCTCTCTTCCTTACTTATTTTCTGTTGCTTGAGGGCAACCAAGAAGTAAGTTTGGGGGAGTTGATGTCATTGCATATTGCATACATTTTGCATACTCATTAGTTAGCTTTCCATGCATTTGTATCACGTTTTAGGTTAGATTGCATCACTTAGGGTCCTAGAGCGTTCTTGCATCAGCATACGCATTTTCCTTGCATTTTGCATCACATTCAGGTTGTTTCTGGCTGCTTTGGAGTCGTGGAGGTTCGTGGACGTGTTGAAGCTGATGTAGCAGTTCGTGGGAGCTCGGAAATATGCTAAGGACCAGAGATCGAGGAGCAGATCAAGCATGTCCGGTCGATCTAGAAGTTGATCGACCAGAAGATCGAGCCAACCAGGCGATCCAAGGAGAATGCTCGAGACAAAGATCGAGTGAAGCAATCGATCAATCGGTACGGACGTAAATGACGCCATGCATAGCGAGAGTCAGATCGAGTACACCACTCGATCCAGCCGAAGATCGATACCGAGATCGGATGCAACACTCGATTCGCCGATGATGATCGAGACCCGGATCGAGCCGAAGACACGATGCCCGGATATGATCGAGAGAACCACTCGATCTTGGAGTCGATTTCTGTCATTTCAACCGGTTTTGGCTGCTAGCGAAGGGGGGACCATTGGCTTGTTCGGGCATTTTAGGCAAGGCGGCGACGTCCTTTTTCGATAACTTTTTAGATCCTTATCTTCTCCTTTATGTTTTCTCTCTCGTTTTCGTGAAGAACACTATTGTTGAAACTCGTTTTTCTCTTAAGCTTTTGTATTCAAATCGTTTCTGTTTAATCCAGTTTTTCTTTCATGTTCATCATCTCGTTTCATATGCTTTGCTTGATTTACTCTATGTGTAGTGAGTAGTTCCTTTGGGTTCGGGGTTGAGAGAATTAAGGGGTAGAAAGGGTTTCGATCTTGGGGTTTTTCTAAACGTTTTTAAAGGCTATCTCTTCTAAGGTGTTGAAAGCTTAAAGCTTGAAGACTCTCACGCCAAGAGCTTCATGATCCGAGACGTTCCTTACCTTGACAGGATCCAGGAGCCTCGGAAGATCACACCTTAGAGACTAGTTACCCCTTCCCAAAAGCCATGGAAGTTTGGGGGACTAGTTAAGCCATTTACTTGAAATCTGTTTTCCTTGCCTTTCGACCTCTCTTTCCACCAAAAGCCATGGGTTTGGAGGAGAGGATGAAAGAGTGATCTATACCGAAAGCCACGGCTAGATCTTGTTTTGTTTTCAAGGCTTAGAGATCCTCACCAAGTGAGTCGATCTAAAGTTTCAAACCCAAGGTCGAACCTTTGAAACCCCTAACCATGAATCTGAACCCTAGGCCATTTCTTTTAGCATCTTTACGTCTATTCCCATCATTCGCTTGTTATCTGATAGAATCCTGGTCATTAGCTTTACTGTTCTTACGATTTTAGACGAGATCGATTGTTACTGCTCGATCTAGTGGTCGATCTCGTGGTCGATCCACTAGTCGAATTTTAATAATTCGAAGCTCTTTCCTTTAATTAATCTGTTTGTTTCTCGTGGTAGTTGCTTCCTTTCTAGTATTTTTAAAATAGGTTTCACTCTGTTTAGGTTGCTGCATCTAGTTCTTAGATATTTTCTCATAAACTTTCTCATTTTGCTTAGATTTGCTTTAGTCCTTGCATTCTCTGTCATTCTCTATCTCCTAGAAGTGGATTGACTCTCTCTTGCTTGCTATACTAAGACATTGCTTGCATTAGAGTTTGATAACCTCTCTGCATTATAAACCCTCGTTAGAAAGCGTTTATCAGGTCTCCCAACTTCTTAGGGACTATCTCCTTATGTATCACAGCACTACGCTCTTCACTTAGAACAAGTACCTCTTTCCTTTCCTTATTCTTCTTCAAGAGAGTGTCTTTGAAGAATTTGGCGCATTTAGGCATCATTGCAAGGCAGTCAACGAGAGGTAGTTTGATCTCCACGTCCTTAAGATGCTTCTCAAAGAGGATTCTATGCTTCTCTATGAGTTGCTTCTTGAAGCGGCCAGGAAAAGGCAGCTTAGGTACATAAGGTGGAGGCACATAAGCATTCTTCTCCTTAGTGGTTTGCTCAGCTTTCTTCTCAGCAACTGCTTTGTCTCCTCTTCTTGGCCCTTGGATCCAAACGTTGTCAAAGTTGATCTCATCATCATCAGCCGAAGGTTTACCCTCCCCCTCTTGAATTACAACATCCTCGTTGTTCTTTTTAGAGACTGGAGGTTCGAGCTCTTTACCGCTTCTCAATGTTATGGCATTAGCATACTCCTTGGGATTCTGCTCACTCTTTCCCAGAAGACTATTCTGACCACTCGTACTCGCTTTCCCTTTCTCCAACTGCTTGATCTTGTTGTTTAAGTTGGTGATCTGAGTGGAGAAGTCGGTGAGAGATGAGTCTAGGCGAGTGTTCATCTCGGCGAACTTCTGGTTTGTAGAGGCTTGCCCTTGTATTAGCTGTTGAAACATTGCTTGAATCGGATCAACTTATTGTTGCATTTGTTGTTGCTGATTAGGTGCAAAGCCCGGAGGGTAGTTAGGTGTATAACCCTTGTTGTTCTGATGTTGCCCTTGGAAGTTGCTCTGCCCTTGACCTTGGAAACCACCACTCGGTTGAAAACCTTTGTTGTAAGGGATGAAAGGTTTTGCTTGCTGAGCAGGGTACACTTGATCTTTAGGGTTGGCTACGTTGGTGCTTCGGTAAGAGAGGTTGTTGTTCTGGTAGCCTTGGTTGTAGCCTTGAGACTTGTAGTTGTTCTGTCCCACCACCCAATTGGCTTCTTCTTGGCTCAACTCTAACTCCTCTTGGTTCTCATCAGCTTCACCAACAAAGTGAACATGCTTCTGATTGGCTAACACCAGCTTATCTATCTTCTCATGCAAAGATTTGAGCTCCTTTTTGTGAGACTCTAACTCTGATCCTCTCGGTGCACGGTCATAATCTTCAGCATAGTTTCCATCACTCAACGCCAAGTTTTCTATCAGCTCCATACCCTCTTCTACCTCCTGACCGAGGAAGTTCCCTTTGCTAGCTGTGTCAAGCAACAACCTGATCTTTGGTGAGGCTCCACGGTATATGGTACTGAGTAGTGTCTCCTCGCTGAACCCGTGATGAGGACATTGGATTGTGTAGTCTTTAAAACGCTCCATTGCCTCATTGAATGTCTCGTTGTTCCTTTGAGTGAAACCGCTGATTTCGCTTCTCAACCGTGCTGTCCTGGTGCTTGAGAAAAACTTTGAGAGAAATGCCTTCTTACACTCAGCCCATGATGTGATGGTGCCTTGTGGGAGGGTCTTCTCCCAATGTCTAGCTTTTTGCTTAGCCGTGGAACTTGTTGTTTTGCACCATGGAGATGAAACTTGGCTTGATCTCGAAGTTGTTGTTTTGTACAGGAGGAGGAGTGATCCCAAACCTATTGTGGTGGGTATTGGGAGCATCTCCGGCTCCTATGATCCTTGGGGGTCTAGCCGCCTGTTGGGGGTTTCCATTGCCCCTTCCTGCTGCCCCATGAGCTGGAGGAGGTCCTTCTGGATGCTCGTGTTCAGCCATAGCTTCAAAATCAACCAAACCGTACTGAACAATCTCCTTAAAGGCTCTTGTTTGCTCTCTGACTCTTCTTTGCCGTGAGTGACCAAGCTGATGAATGTTGTCTAAGGGTTGTAGTAGATTGTTGTCTCCCCTTGAACGAAGATTCATGTACCTGAAAACACACGTTTGAGAGTAGAATGATTAGTAACTTGAAAAAGGTAAAGACTTAGTCTTTGCTAAGACCCAAATCTCTATGTTCTCGAAACACTCCTAGAATGGCAACAGCGCCATTTGATAATCACTTTTTGGACGGTTATATTGCAGTGAGGTTATCAAACTCAAATGCAAGACATGTTGTAGTACAGCAAGCAAGAGAGAGTCAATCCACTTCTAGGATGATAGAGAATGCACAGAGAATACAAGGACTAAAGCAAATCTAAGCGAAATGAGACGGTTTATGAGAAAATTCCTAAAAACTAGATGCAGCAACGTAAACAGAATGAAACCTATTTTAAAAATACTAGAAAGGAAGAAACTACTACGAGAAACAAACAGAATAATTAAAGGAGAAAGCTTCGAATTATTAAAATTCGACTAGTGGATCGACCATGAAATCGACCACTAGATCGAGCAGTAACAATCGATCTCGTCTAAAAATGCAAGAACAGTAAAACTAATGACCAGGATGCTATCAGAGATCAAGCGAAAGATGAGATAAGATGTAAGGATGCTAAGAGAAAGGGCCTAGCGTTGAGATTCATGGTTAGGGGTTTCAAAGATTCGACCTTGGGTTTAAAACTTTAAATCGACTCACTTGGTGAGGATCTCTAAGCCTTGAAAACTAAACAAGATCTATCCGTGGCTTTCGGTATAGATCACTCCTTCATCCTCTCCTCCAAACCCATGGCTTTTGGTGGAAAGGGAGGTCGAAGGGCAAGGAAAACAGATTTCAAACGAATGGCTTAACTAATCCCCCAAACTTCCATGGCTTTTGGGAAGGGGTAACTAGTCTCTAAGGTGTGATTTTCCGAGGCTCCTGGATCCTGTCAAGGTAAGGAACCTCTCGGATCATGAAGCTCTTAGATCCTTGTCTCGATCATTCTCCTTGGATCGCTTGGTTAGCTCGATCTTTTGGTCGATCAACTCCTAGATCGACCGGCCATGCTCGATCTGCTCCTCGATCTCTGATCCTTAGCATATATCCGAGTTCCCACGAAGTGCTACATCAGCCTCAACACGTCCACGAACCTCCATGACTCCAAAGCAGCCAGAAACAACCTGAATGTGATGCAGAATGCAAGGAAAATGCGTATGCTGATGCAAGAATGCTCTAGGACCCTAAGTGATGCAATCTAACCTAAAACGTGATACAAATGCATGAAAAGCTAACTAATGAGTATGCAAAATGTATGCAATATGCAATAACATCAGTTTCTCGAAGACCTCTGTTCACTGAGTTCTTATTCTTCTTTTCACCTACTTCAAGCTTGATAACACTCGGGACAGTGTTGTTTAAGTCTGGGGGAGGTAGTTACTGACGTTGTGTTTGTTTTGGAGAATCAGTTTTGAGTTAGTCCAAAATTTGTTTTATTGAGTCAAAACTAGTTGGGAACTAGGATCTTTCTCTTGATTGTTTGTGATGATTGTTTCATCTAAGTGACCATTGCTGCATGATTAATACTAGTTTCTGACTAATGAAAAATCCTTAGGCTGACCAGTTAACTATAAACATCCATAGTTCCAGCAAATTCCACTTAACTTAAGCTTCAAAAAGGCTAAGTTAGTAAGTTCTATATTCATAGAGCTTGATTCCTAATTCATACCTGAAAAATTGCCTGCAATGTTTGAAAAGTGATGGTACTCCTCTCTCTTGATAGTTAAAGAAAAATAATGAAATAATGTGATAAATTTTGAAAATTTGAGATGATTCTCTTTGAGTGAAGGGTAGGAAAATTTCCAATGATCCCAGTATTTCATTTTAAAGAGATGATCACAGGTGGAAGTAAGATTAGGATTATCCTGTGATACCATTATTTACCTACACCTGAATAATATAATAAGTTTGGGGGAGAGAAAGAGTACCAAAGGTTGATAGATTGCAGTGCAAATTTATTTAGGTATAGTATGGGACTGAATCTAGAAGGTTCTTGAACATTTAGGCTGCTGATGAAGTTTAGCAATGATAGTTATTGGACAATGCTGTGAATTTATGTGTTGAATCTGGGATGCTGTGAATGTCTAAGGCGAAGTACATGGTGGTTCGATTTGGTTTAAGAAATGCAGTGTGTGGATTACAAGATGAACAGTCAAAGCAATGATCTATGAGAAGGTGAGTTCCCGTGTTTTCAAACCTCGACTCTGTATTTAGTTTTCTGTTTGCTTGGGGGCAAGCAAAAGCTAAGTCTGGGGGAGGTTATATATCATGGTTTTTATGGGTTTTTGACCATGATATAAGTCATGTTTATAGAGTCTTTTTGTTATTTTCGAATCTTTTTGAGTCTTTACAGGTTTGGATATATTTGGAGCTTATTTGGAGATATTGGAGCATTCTGGAGCAAAACAGAAGATGTTGCTGAAGAAATCAAGTCGTGCAAAAATTGTACACTCGAGCAGAAATTGTGCAGTGCGCGTGCAAATCCCGTGTCGATTGACACTAGGGTCTTGGTGTCGATCGACACCAAAAGTGCACAAATCTGGCCCGAGTTTTTAAAGATTTCTGAAGACTTACAAGTTCGCCCAGAAGTTTTATATATTTGCAGTTTCACCTCAAATCGTGTTCTGGGTCTATAAAAAGGATTTTTATGGTCATTGTTTAGACCTAAGCTTAATTTTACAAAGAGATTAAGAGAGAGATTTTTAGAGAGTTTTTGGAGAGATAAATCATTCTCCTTTAGAGAGGATTTTGAGCTCCTTTATTTCTTCTATTGATTTCTCTTATGCTTTCTATTCAAATTATGATTTGTGTTTCATTGATCATGTTTGAGTAGTCTGCTTGTTAGGTTTAGGGTTTTTCAAAGGTGATGATGAATTGCTAGGTTGAATTGAATTGTTAGGATAAAATCATTAGAGTTCTTCATCTTGATTTGTGTTTATTGTTTATTCTAGCTTCGTGACCTAGAATCTGATATTAGGTTGATTAATAGATGCGGAAGTATTGTTAATCACCAGAACTAATCTTAGATGAGCAAAATTCCTATCCGCAAAGGAATTTGGTTTAGGATTTTGTGAACAATTGAACCTGATTTTAATGCTTGTTTGAATTGATAGGATTTGCAAAGGAATTTGGGATCCTAGGATTTAGACATAGATAATCTCTGCAGCGGAAGTTGATTGATTTTATATTAGTGTTTCCAGTTCAAGAACAGTGCTTAATAAACTCCTAACATTCTGTTTAGATTTGCAATTCGGATTTACCTGCGAATTTCCCAAGGCCTAGCGTTTCTCTCTTTGATTTAAAACCTCCCAATCGATTTGCTGCTTTCTTTTTATTATTTGCATTATTTTCATTTAGTTTTGCTTACCTTGATTTGAACCTGAGATTTATTGTGCAACAATCTAAGTCCTTGTGGATTCGATCCCTAAGTACTACAGCGATCTCTTAATTTGAGAGAGTAGCTCTAAGGGTTAATTTGAGCATATCAGCATCATTAAAGCCATCAATTCAAAGAGAGAAAGATGACTAATCATGATTAGGAAGATTAAACAAGAAGATAAATGCAAGCTTTAATTAAAATCAAGCAAAGATTCAAGTTACAAAATCTAAAAGCTAAAACAGAGAAGAAAATACTACTGAATAAAAGATCGTTCCTAGAAATTAGGGATTTTTCGTACTTAAAGGAGTCCAAGCGAAAATGGTAAAATTGTAAATAAGTGGTCTTCAGTCTGGAATTCTATCGGTCTGGAAGGTGACCGAAAGGGTGACCGATAGGATTCCTATCGGTCTATAGGGTGACCGATAGGGTGACGAAATTCTCACGGTATACTTTTATCGGTCACTTCTTTAACCGATAGGCTTAATCGATAGCTCCTATATCGGTCACTCGATGACCGATAGCCTTCGTGCCTTGACCGATAGGCTCTACAGAGATTGTCTGCCTTGGTTCCTCTTGCTCTATTTTAGCTCAGCTAGCTTCCTGTCCACTCCCAAAGCTCCTCCATGCTCCTTATAGCTCCATAAGTACCTAAAAACACCCATGATGCATAGAAAATGCAAAATACATCCTAAAGGCAACCTAAGTCTAAAAGGAGAAGAAAATGGGACAAAAGATAAGGAAGACATGCAAAAGAGAACACAAACATGCACTAAATGCTAGCCTAAATCATGTAAATGTATGAGACATCACTTTCTGTTATTTTTGTAGCTTTAGTTATGGTTAGGGAGTTGTTTTGTTCTGGTTTAAGGTTAAGGGAGATGGGGTGATTCTTGTGATTGATTAAGGTGTTTAGAACTTAGATCTTCTCATTCCCTTTCTTATGTGATTATGCATACTATATATGACCTCTTTTGAAGGATAAGCAAATGTGAGGACTTCAGATGCACTCTATGTGTTTTATGTAATACCTAAATCTTTCATTGCATGAAAATGATGCTTAGATGACAATATCTCTTTGCATCTTACCTCTTGCTGATACAAGATTTTTTAGGTCTTGATTTAATCACCTAAAGCTTGTACTAGTCAGTTGTAGTATATCATAGGTTTTTATATCAATCCAAGGGGTTAAGATGAATAACAATAGAGTTGTGAGCAGAAAACTCTAAGTCAAGCTAATTCAGAGAAGATTTTTTGTTTACACAACCAGAACTATAAACCTAAGTGATCAAACACCAATCAGAACTCAAAAGAGATAGTCTTAGCAATGATCAATGAACAAAACAGAGCAATAAAACAGAGCAAAATTCGAAATTCAATAAGAGAAAACAAGTTTCTAGATGTGGTTATTGACTTTTGGGGAATTCAAAGGCTAAATAAGGTTGTTTCAAACATAACTAATCAAGCAAACAAGCTATCAATGCTGATTCTTAGACATAAAGTTCACAATCAAGCAAGTTAAGTTCAATCTCTTGACATATAACACATTACTAATCATCCTAACTAGAACTAACTCTCATTAGTACTAGAACAATCAATAATCATGAATAAGCAACTATATTCAAGTCAAAATACTCCTCAAACAGTCAATCTCTTGAGCTAAGTCCAGTAAATCCTCGATTATACAAGATCAGCATTTCATCAAGCACTTGGTGGGCATAAAATGAAGCCTAATTCTAGATTCATGTGATCAAGACAAATCTAGCTAAAGAACAGATTAATAGATAGGAATCAACCTAATTAAGAGTTAATAAACCCTAATCAAGCCTCTAAATTTCCCTAATCTACCACATCTAAAACCCTAAGAGAACTACTCACAAATCACCATAGTTAACACCAATCACAAGAGTAAACGATGATAAACATGATTAAAAGGTAGATTAGAGAAGAAATTAAAAAGCAAATATAAAACTTTGATTAAAATGATAGATTTGTTCTTATAAAGATCAAAAGTAATCAGAAAACTAAGCAAAAACAAAACTTTTTTCTAAAAACATTATATCAAGTCTATTTATATTAAAAGACAAATGCCCAAGATTAATGGCAAAGTTTTAAATAGAAGCAAGTTCAGACTGGACTCCATCGGTCTAGAATGATCGATGGTGCATCCACTGCTTTTCCATTGGTCCCTCCTTGACCGATGGGCTTGATCGATGGTCTTGTCCTGTTTCCCATCAGTCCAGTTTGATTGATAGGCTTGACCGATGGAGCATTCGCTGGTTTCCCATCAGTCACTTCTTGACCGATGGGCTTGATCGATGGGCTCCTGTTGCCGTATATCGATCATGCTAGATCGATGGGTTTCATGCTTTGACCGATAGAACACCATAAATTGCCTTCCTTAGCTCCTTCTGCTCATTCTCAGCTTGGCTAGCTCCTTAATCCATTCCCACACTTCCTCATTGCTCCTTATAGCTTCTTAAGCACCTAAAAAGATCCTTAATGCATAGAGAATGCAAACTACAACCAAAATGCGACTTAAGCCCAAAAGGAGAAGAAAATGGGACTTAAGAGAAAGAAAACATGCAAAAGGAGACCAAAACATGAACTAAATGCAAGCCTAAATGATTTTAATTTAGAGATATCAACACCCCCAAACTTACCTTTTGCTTGTCCTCAAGTAAACAAAGTAAGACAAATGGAGGATGAGGTTTAAAAGTGGGCATTCAAATCCAAAAATGCAAAGGTAAAGAGATAGAGTCAACACTAAAGTGCCTAGTTGTAGGATGCAAACAGAATCAGCCATACCTTAAAGAACCTAGCCATGCTCATCATGTTTCAAGATGATCTCAAATCTCAACCTAGACAAATGCTCAAATCAATCAACTATTTAACATTCATTAAGCTCATAACCATGAATCAAGTTTGTGCAAATAGAGTGAAGACATTTGGTTTTAAGGATAAGTTTAAGAGACAAAAATGATCTCATTCAAGCACAAGGTTCATAAAGATAAGAGATCACTCAATGAAAATTATTCTATTTTAGGCAAAATGCTAAAGATAATAGCACACTTATACATGCAAATCCAAGCTCTCTTCTACCCTTTTACCCAAAGATGAATCCTATAAGCTTCTAAACCCCACAGTGAACCCCTAAGTCTATTCTTTTCCTAAACTCTAACCCTTCCCCTTCTTCATGGCTGGGAAAACTTCTTCTTTTTTCTTATGTGGTTGCTTCTCTTTGTTAGGACTTGCTCCTTTCTTGTTGACTAGGCGCCATTTTTCACCTTTGGTGGATTGCCTTGGGTCTGATGTCTTCTTTTGAGTGACCCTTTAAAGCCTTGTTGTTGGCGCCTTCTTTCTAAACACACAGACCTTTTACTTCCTTTGTACTTAACCACAATTCTAACATGTTTCCCCATACTACCATTTCAAACTTTTCCTTTTTCTTTTAAAGAATATAAACATGAAACTCAAACCACTTAACTCTAACCTTTTATCCCAAACTCCTAACCTAGAATCAAGCTCAAAGTGAAAGTTGATATCTACAAGAGAGATTTTTATTGCCAGCCTTATTCTTAACATTTTTTGTTAGGACAAAATTCAAAAATGGTATGCAAAGGCCTTACAACACTCAAGATAATGTTTAAGCTCAAAAGGAGGTTCAGTTAAGGGAGTGGATTAACTGTGCCATAAGTATGAAGAGCAGCTATTTAGATCAACAAGAGTGGTAAAAAGAGAAAAGATGATCCAAATATGTATATGGTAGCCATGAATTCACTTTTCAATGCACAAACATGATAATTAAAAATTCAGATTAAGGTTCAAGTTGATAAAGTTGATTTTCAAAGAATAAATGCTTTCAGTATGAGATAAGAGCATCAAATTTAGCAATTCAAGCATGGTTCAGCCTTAACTTCTAAACATTCTCATGATGCATCAAAAAACTAACCTCCTTAAACATTGAAATCATCACTAAACACTAAGCTTTTTACAAGGAGAATTCATCATTATGCTCTATGCAAATGCAATGTATCCTATATGCAAACACTAAACTCAATCCTAAGCAGATGAAATGCATCTACGTGCTCTCTTTTTGGTTTGCAAAAACATGCAAAATGTTTCAAATGTTTGGATGCATGAAATGCATCTGACTCAAGGTGAAAGAAAATGAAAAATTAAGAAAAGAACAAACAATATCAAACCCCAAATCTCTCCCCACACTTAAATTACACAGTCCCTTGTGTAATGAAAGGAATGAGAGAGACAAGCAACAAAATATATTACAAAAACTTGAAAAGATGCAATGGAATATACATGGAAGGATGTGGTACCTTAATTGTTGTAAGAGGAGTGGTGGGATAATCCAGATGTTTCTGGTTGTGGAGACTGACTAGCCCTCCTATTGTTTCTCCTCTGCTTGCCTTGTGAAGAAGTTACTGGCTCTTGTGGTGGAGGAACCCAACTAGGCCAGCGAGATTGGACTTGACTTGAGTTGGCTTCAGCATCTCATTGTTTCCATGTTGTATAACCCCCAGAAGAAGTGTAAGCTGGCGCCTTCCATGCTGAGGGTGGTTGGGACCTTGGCTTATAGGTGGAGGCACTTGAAGGTTTCCAAGCTGCCCATTGATCAGCTTGTTGCACTTGGAAGTAGTGTCTTCCTTGGGGCATCCAAATTGCTTCCTCCTCTTCATTAGGTTCTGCTTCTGGCACTTGCTCTTCAAAGTGGGAATTGTACTTATGACCATGGCTTTATTGTGAAGCTCCTCTTGATGTAGATTTGTCTTTCTTGAACTTCCCTTTGACCAGATTCACTAGCTTCCTGATGGTCTTATCCTGCCATGTACACCACTTTTGGAGTTTGTTGATGTGCTCATGGGCATACTTCAGAGATCTTCCTTAGCTTGGGACCTCATGAGGCTTGAAGTAAAACTTCTTGGTGATGTATTCCAGCAACTCATTCTCATCTAGCTCTTCCTCTTGGGAATCCTCTTGGCTTTCAGCGCAAACATCAGCTCCTTCTTGCACTTCCTCTAAACTGTTTCCTTCACATCCTTCTTGCACATCTTCTTCACTATCCTCTTCTCTTTCTTCTATGACAGGGCCACCATGGTAGAGCTGACTTTCATCTGGGAAAAAATCGATATTACTCCTCATGATGATGGAAGTATGCTGCACATTTGGTAGGAGGAATCTTGCTGGATCTCTGAATTGCTCGAGGAACTTATAAATATGCTTCCCTTGGATGCTCTTCTCAAGGTAGTGAATCCTTCTGAGATAATCCAGATCTATCCATAGTGGTGACAAAGCATCGTCAGCATGCTACTCTAGATTCACACAACTTGCCATCATGATGGCTGTCACAACTCCTCCAATGTGCAGCTGTGGGTTCTTCTCTCCCCTTCCCTTGTTCAAGATCCAGGTCCTATAGGAATAGAGCTGCTCCATCGGCAGAGTCATATCACAAGGGCATTTGGTCGGCGGCCCCAGAACTGTTCCATCCTTGCTGGTGCTCACTAGTGGCAGCATTGCATTGTACATGTAGTCCTTCTCCTTTTCTGTGAGATTGGCTTACTCCTTTCTTGCAAAGAATGTGATTACAAGAGCCTTGTGAGAATATCTCACAGCTGGATGCTTCAGATCCCGGTTCCTTGTGACTCCTGCAGTATATTTTCCAGAACCAATCACTTCCCATAGCATCTTGTGCTGCCTCTCGCTGATCTTGAAGTGGTCCCTCTTATCAACATAAGGATACATACCAAGGCTGTGAACTTTTGCTTGCCAAGTCTGAATGATATCCAGCCATCTCCATTGGGAAGTTCACTCTCTTCATAACTCACCTCCTTGAAAGTGAAGAGAAACTGATAGGTGAGATGCTTGTAGGAAGGAAGTGCTTTCTCCATAAAGCCTCCAAGCCCCATGCTTTCAAAGATTGTCTTACAATCTACATATATCCCAAGTGCCTTCATTGTGGGGGCACAAGGGTACCTCGTAGGCTTGAAGGTACACTGATTGATGTTCTCCATGAGTTCCCTTGCCTTTGGCTCCTTGTAAGAGACTTCTTCCAAAGCCTTTTTCCTTTCTTTTGGACTTGGCAGCCTTGCTCTCAACAGGTCTCTTTCCATCATCCTTTGATGATTGCCCATCAGCAACACTCTTGCCCTTGTCTCTTCTGGGAAATGGAGAAGATGGTGCTTCCTTTTGTGGTGCTTGACCTTTGCTTCCAGCAGCATCTTTAGTTCTCCTGATGGATCTTACAAGAACGAAGCTTGAAGATCCAATAGTAAAAGAACTAAAGTTGAAAAGCAGTGACTTAAAGCTCTTAAAAAAAAAAAATCTGTAAATCTAAGTGGAGTTTAACTAGCATTTAAACAAAGTCAAACCCCTAAAGAATTTAGAGAATTCAAAAGCTAATAATCATAAACATGCTAGAGTTCTTAACAGATTCAAACCATTATGCATATGAACCAAGCATTGTGGCTTTAAACAAAGTTAAACATGATTACGCAAAGTGAATTCAAAGTAAGCAAGCAATTAAGTATATGAACAGTATTCAATCCCGAACATTCTACTTGCTTAGCTAACAAATTCCACTAAGCAAAAATCAAAACATGCACCTTAAACTAAAGAAAACTAGCTCTTAATGCAAAATAATCAAAAACTTTAAAAAAGCTCAAGGCATAAGAACAAGAAATGAATAGTTCAGGAAAGCAAATCTTTAAGGACTTCTGAGCACTTACGAGAGACAGATGAATAGAGAAATCGCTAAAAGATTTTGTAGTCTAAGTGAGAGAAGAGAGAAAATGAAGTGTGAAGAGTGTAGAGGAGTTCGATGGCTATTATAGAGCTTAATAGGGAGCATAAGGAAACAAATTAGTGGGGGACAAAAACAACACTGCTCAGAAGTAGCGCAGGATGGCAGGGAGGAGCCAAAAAATTTAAATTCAAACTCCCTTGGCTCAAAGCCAAAAGAGGGAATTTTTTTTGAAAATTTAAGAACATACCTCGCTGGCCCTATCGATCACTTTTGATTGATTGTAATAATCAATAGGGTTGTAGCGGTCATTTTTAACCGACACATGTGATCGATAGCCCTCTGCCCATTCCCATGTGTCACTTTTGATCGATGGCAGTGACCGATGATGCATCCACTTGGTTTCCATCGCTCCAACAGTATCGATCACTTTAGACCGATGGTCATGACCAATAGGCTTGTATCGGTCTGGCATGACCGATGCAAGTGATCAATACCAGCCGTAATGCATCTGATTTATTTCCCCAAACATCTTCTCAATCCCCAATCCAAACTCCTGCTTCTAAGAACATTAGAAAAACAAAAACATGAACTAAAAAGCATAATATATACAAAGGATACTATGGGACTAGCTCCTAAGTGTGCTTGTTTAAAGTCACTTAGCCTGACCTCCTTTTCAGTGGTGTCTTCAAATAACCTTGACAAACAGCAACCATCAAACCTTCAAACTCTGGCCAGTTCTTGTCAACTCCTTTCACCTTGTTAAGCTCCATGGAGAAAGCATGATCATGCTTCAGCTTTTTGCCTTTGCTGCCAAACCTCAAGACTTTATCCTTGGTAAGCCTCAACTCAGTTGTGCATTCTCTAGCATCAAATATAGCTCGAGCTGAAGCTAGAAAAGGTCTTCCAAGGATGATGGCATTCTTGATCTGCCCTTCAACATATAGCACCAAGAAATCAGTTGGGATAGTCACTCCTTCTATCTGCATAGGGACGTCCTTCAAAGCTCCTAATGTCATCTTCACTGTCCAATCAGCAATGGTAAGAGAGACATTGCTTTGCTGGAACTTGGTGTAACCCAACTCCTTGGCTGTAGAGGTTAGCGAAAGATTAATGCTGGCTCCTAAATCACACAAACAGCTCTTGAAGGTCTTGCCCTTGAGCTCACTATGGAGTGTGAAGCAACCAGGATCTCCAAGCTTCTTGATGTTCAGCTCCTTAACTTCTGGTGCTTCAGCCTTAGCTCTCAGTTTCCTAAGCTCTTCTTCAGCATGTAAACCTCTCATTTCCATTTGAGCAGAATAAAGAGTCACATACTTCTTGACTAGTAGCTCCTTGAACCATCCTGAAAATTGATGTAGGTGTTTTTCCTATCTCAATCCTCAACCTACACTAGTCATTGTAGTATTGAGTTTATCAATCCATGGGGACTTGTTGAATACAAAAGAGTTACAAGCAGAAGTCTTTAAGTCAAGCAAGCAGAGAGATTTTTGTTGCTTAAGCAACTGAACTAACAACCTAAAGTGATCATACACCAAAGAGAACTCAATAAGAGACAGTTTAGCAATGATCAAAGAAGCAAAACATAGCAAATAAACAGAGTATGCCAAATTCGAAATTCAGACAAAGAGAAGACAAGTTCCTAGATGTGGTTATTGATTTTGGGGGAGTTCAGAAGCTAAGTAAGGTTGTTACAAATATCATTGATCAAGCAAAGAAGCTAGCAATGCTGGTTCCTAGACATAGAGTTCATAAACAGGCAAGCTATGTCCAATCTCATGACAAATAGCCCTTTGCTAAACACCTTAACAAGAACTAACTCTCATTAGTACTAAAACATTCAACAAGTATTAAGAATCAACTCTATTCATGTCAAAATATTCCTCAAACAGTCAATTTCTTGAGCTAAGGCCAATAAATACTCTGTTAAACAAGATCAGCATTTCATCAAACACTTGGTGGGCATGAGAGAAAACTAAATCTAGATTCAAGTGATCAAGTTTAATCTAGATTCAAGTAATCAAGTTAAATCTAGCTTAAGAACTGATAAATAGAGAGGAACCCATGTTATTAAACACTAACAAACAATAGATAAACTTCTAAATCTCCCTAATCTACCACATCTAAGAACCCTAAGCAAACTACTAACTAATAGCCATGTTTAACACCAAATCACAAGTGGAAAAGATGCTAATCATGATTAGAATAGAGATTAAGAAAAGATTAAAGGAAAATACTAATTTATATTAAATAAAGCAAGAAATGTGTCTTACAGACTCAAAGAAATCACTCAAGAACAGTAGATTGACAAGACTTCTCAAAAATCTCCAGAAATAGAGTATTTATACGTAAAGAGAAAAGCCCTAAAAGTAATGGTAGAATGGTAAATAAAAGCAGCTTCAAACTGGGATCCCATCGCTCTACATGTGACCGATAGGATTTCTATTGGTCTACAAGGTGACTTATAGGGTGATCAGAATACATACAGTATACTTCTATCGGTCACTTCTTTGATCGATAGCCTGATCGATAGCTTCTCTATCGGTCACTCCTTGACCGATAGGCCTTGCAGAAATCGTCTGCCTTGGTTCCTCTTGCTCCATCCAAGCTCAACAAGCTCCCTGGTTCATTCCCAAAGCTCCTCCTTGCTCCTCACACCTCCATAAGCACCTAAAAACATCCTTTATACAAAGAAAATGCAAATTACATCATATATGCAACCTTAGTCTAAAAGGAGAAAAAAATGGGACAAAAGAGAAAGAAAAGATGCAAAAGAACACCAAAACATGAGCTAAATGCAAGTCCTGATAATCACTTTTTCGATGGGTTATATTGCAGTGAGGTTATCAAACTCAAATGTAAGACATGTTGTAGTACAGCAAGCAAGAGAGAGTCAATCCACTTCTAGGATGATAGAGAATGCACAGAGAATACAAGGACTAAAGCAAATCTAAGCGAAATAAGACGGTTTATGAGAAAATCTCTAAAAACTAGATGCAACAACTTAAACAGAATGAAACCTATTTTAAAAATACTAGAAAGAAGAAACTACCACGAGAAACAAACAGAATAATTAAAGGAGAAAGCTTCGAATTATTAAAATTCGACTAGTGGTTCGACTATGAGATCGACCACTAGATCAAGCAGTAACAATCGATCTCATCTAAAAATGCAAGAACAGTAAAACTAATGACCAGGATGCTATCAGAGATCAAGCGAAAGATGAGATAAGATGTAAAGATGCTAAGAGAAAGGGCCTAGGGTTGAGATTCATGGTCAGGGGTTTCAAAGGTTCGACCTTGGGTTTAAAACTTTAAATCGACTCACTTGGTGAGGATCTCTAAGCCTTGAAAACTAAACAAGATCTATCTGTGGCTTTCGGTATAGATCACTCCTTCATCCTCTCCTCCAAACCCATGGCTTTTGGTGGAAAGAGAGGTCGAAGGGCAAGGAAAACAGATTTCAAACGAATGGCTTAACTAATCCCCCAAACTTCCATGGCTTTTGGGAAGGGGTAACTAGTCTCTAAGGTGTGATCTTCCGAGGTTCCTGAATCCTGTCAAGGTAAGGAACCTCTCGGATCATGAAGCTCTTGGCGTGAGAGTCTTCAAGCATTGAGATCTCAACACCTTAGAAGAGATAGCATTTGAAAACGTTTAGAAAAACCCCAAGATCGAAACCCTTTTGACCCCTTAATCCTCTCAACCCCTAACCCAAAGAAACTACTCGCTACACATAGAGTAAATCAAGCAAAGCATATGAAACGAGACGATGAACATGAAAAGAAAACTAGATTGAACATAAATGATTCGAATACAAAGCTTAAGAAAAACGCGAGTTCAACAATGGTGTTCTTAACGAAAACAAGAGAGAAAACATAAAAGAAAAGATAAGGATCTAAAAAGTTATAGGAAAAAGGACGTCGCCGCCTTCCCAAAATGCCGAAACAAGCTAATGGTCCCCCCTTCGCTAGCGGCCAAAAATGGTTGAAAGGACAGAGATCGACTCCAAGATCAAGTGGTTCTCTCGATCATATCCGGACATCGTGTCTTCGGCTCGATCTGGGTCTCGATCAACATCGGCGAATCGAGTGTTTCATCCGATCTCGGTATCGATCTTTGGCTGGATCGAGTGGTGTACTCGATCTGACTCTCGCTCTGTATGGCGTCATTTACGTCCGTACCGTTTGATCGATTGCTTCACTCGATCCTTGTCTCGATCATTCTCCTTGGATCGCCTGGTTAGCTCGTTCTTCTGGTCGATCAACTCCTAGATCGACCGGCCATGCTCGATCTGCTCCTCGATCTCTGATCCTTAGCATATATCCGAGCTCCCACGAACTGCTACATCAGCCTCAACATGTCCACGAACCTCCATGACTCCAAAGCAGCCAGAAACAACCTGAATGTGATGCAAAATGCAAGGAAAATGCGTATGCTGATGCAAGAATGCTCTAGGACCCTAAGTGATGCAATCTAACCTAAAACGTGATACAAATGCATGAAAAGCTAACTAATGAGTATGCAAAATGTATGCAATATGCAATAACATCAATCCCAAATGATGCAAATGTATGAGATATCAGAAATGGAATGTCAGGTCGATAAGCTGGGAACACAGCAGCTTGAGCTCCTTTCTTATCATCATAAACTTCAACAAGTTCCTCCCCCTAACTTTGTTCATCAATGTCCTAATTGATCTTGGACAGAAACTCATCTATAATAGCCCTGTTCTTTTTTTTTGCCGCAGACGCAGCGGCTACGACCGAGCAATACGACAACAATAATAATTAGGAAATCTAAACGACACTAATGGAGTTATTGATCAAAGAAAAAAATGCCGCCGGAATGACCGCATCATAGAAAAGTGTCGCCAGAAAATTCCAGCATCTTATTAACAACACCGGCGACAATGCCAGCGGTCATCTTCAACGGCAATTGTGATCTCCATCTTGACGTAACGTAACGGTTTTCTCTTTCATTGCCGCAGACGCAGCGATAAACAAAAGAACAAAGCTAATAGCATCTTCCTCAGGAGTGAAAGCATCAAGAGATTCAACATATTGGTAGTATTCCTTTGGGTTTGATAAACAAGATTTTTCGGAGGCTTTATCAAAGCCAGATGCACTGTTTATGATGTAGTATAGTGCAAGAGGTATCAATCCAGTCTAGGTTGATGAAAGTCACTAAGAATGCAAGAGCTAAGCAATTCTAAGTAAAATCGGGTAAGTGGGGGAGAAAATTGATAAAAACTAAATGCAAGTGCTAAATGACCAAGAAAATTTTTTTAAAACCCCCTGTGAAAGGTTAAACAACTACTAGATGACATCTAGGAATTTAAAATGCAATACTACTAATTTATATTAATCGAAGTCTAAAGGCAGATAAACAGAGAAATTTCTAACAACTTAGAACAATGAATTTTAAGACTAAAGATTCAAAATTTATGACTAAGAAATGATGAACTTGAGTTTTTAAGTGCTAAAATAAGATTCAAGGTTGAGGGTCATGTTAAGAAGGTTCAAGATTCAAGCTTGGGTTTTGAAAACATTAGATCTACACATTTTGTGCTATCTCTAAGCCTTGGGAAGCTAAAAGAGGTTTATCCATGGCGTGTGGTATAAAACCTTTCCTTAACCCTTCCTCCTAACCCATGGCGTGTGGTGAAAAGATGGGTCAAAGAACATTAAGCACAGATCTCAAATAATGGCCTAACTATCTCCCTAAGCATCCATGGCGTTTAGGAAAGGATGAGCTAGTCTCTTGGATTTGGTTTTAAGGGATTCCTGGATCCTGTCAAGGTAAGGAAAGCTCTGAGATCAAAGAGATCTTTCCCAAGACTCTCTAAGCATTAAGAGCCCAAATCCAAGAAGAGAATAGATTAAGAACAAGAAAAGTCCCGAGCTTAAACCCTTTAGACCCTTCTTAATCGTCATAACCTTAAACCCAAAAGAGACTACTCGCTACACATAGCTGAAACTGATGAAAATGCAAAGGAAAGGAAGCTAAGAATGATTAAGCAAGATTAAGGTTCAACAAAATAAGAAAAGCTTAAAAAGTTACAATGGCGATTTTTTCAGCCTTAGAGCAAAAAAACATAAAACTGGTTCAAGACAATACGAATGGTTCACATCAAAGAAAATGGTCCCCTCACTACATGACAAAAGTGATATGTCTGGATAAGGTTCTAGAGATCGACTTGGGTGATCGATCTCTAGCTCGATCTTCTTCATGGGTCGTCCTCCTTTGCTCGATCTTCGGGTCGATTCGGTTGGGTGGATCGAGTGCTTCTCTTGATCTTCTGGTCGATCCTCGGATGATCGAGTCATGGTCTCGATCTGGTTCTTGTTCTGCATGACTTAGTCCACGTCCGTAGTCACGATCGATCACCTTGGTCGATCTTTATCTCGATCCTCCTTCTTGAAACGGCTTGAGTAACTCGATCTTCTGGTCGATCTCATCTATATCGACCTGCCTAGCTCGATCCGCACCTCGATCCTGATTTTTTTGCTGAATGGCTGAGTTCATCCAAGTTTCCACAGGCTCCCTCTCGATCCTTAGCCTGTCCACGCAACCTGCATGGCTCCAAAGTATCCAAAACAACCTGAATATGATGCAAGAGTGCAAGAAATATGCAAATGCTAATGCAAAGTGCTCTTAGGACCTACAATGAGACAAATGATGCAAACCTAGCCTATTATGTAAGATGAATGCATGAAAACTACTCTAATTGCATTCTAAATATGCAAAATATATGAGTATATCAACTCCCCCAAACTTGCCTTTTGCGTGTCCTCAAGCAAACAAAATTCAAGAAGGGAAGAGAGGTTTTAAAAGTGGGAGCTCAAATTCCTTGACAAGTGTTTTTCAAATAAATCAACTCAATGGTCTTAGTCCTTAATTCTAAGATGCAGTGCACAAACCTCTAATCCAAAGAACTTAGCAATATTCATCACATGTTGAATTTCAGATCATGACTCTCATATTCCAAACAATCCAAGAATCCTAACCTTTAACATTCATTAAGATCAAACCGTGAATCACACTCATGCACTTAAAACAGAATACATTTGGCTAGGGACAAGGCTATGAGACAAAGATGATCTCATTCAAGTTGGTAATTCAAACAATGGTTTATCTCAGAAGGGGTTGAACTTATGCATAATGCTAAAGGTAAAGGGAATTGAGGCATACATGACTAGACTCTCATCTACCTATATACACTAACAATAATCCTAAACCCCTCTCATTCTATTTCTTTCTTTTTCAAGGTCACTCACCCTCTAGAGACTACCCATTTCAACAAGGCAAAGCGCCAAGCAAAACCCACAAAAAACAGAAAACAACTTTACTCTTCTTATAGCTAGTGGTGGTCAAACACAAACATTTAAGCTCTTTTCTTTTACTTTTGGTAGCTCTCTTCTCTTATATTTTTTTTTCTTTTAAGCATTTGGCCTTTTGGCTCTTTTCTTTTTCTGATTTTTTTTTCTTTTTGAGAGCTACATTCTTTTCTTTTGAAACTGAGCTCTTATTTTAAAAACAGCACAAGACTTCCATTTAAAACCATCAATCCCTTTTATTTCAATCCTCAAACACCAAAATCTTTTCAAGCTGAAAACAAGTAAGCAAAATCTTTCAACACCAGTGAACCCCCGCCCCAAAACAAGCCTAAAACTAGCTTCAAAATGCAAAGCTAGCATCAATATGAGAGCCTAATCATGTCGTCTAAACCTAACACTTTATGCCAAGTTCAATCTGAAAATAAGGCCTCACAAAATCAAACAAGAAATACTTGGCTTCAAAGGAGGGTAAGGGTCAAGGTGGGGAGTTCTATTCAAGCTTACAAAATAGTGGTCAAAAGGATAAGAAAGCCTAAATATGTATATATGATCCATGTATTCCTTTTCAAATGCATAAGTGTGATAATTCAAATTCAGATTAAGGTTCCACTTGATAGGAAAGGATTTAGTTCAAGTCTGTTCAATTTAAGCAACGAAAATCAAAACAAATGATCCAAATATGGTTAGAGCTTACTTTCGAAGTTTGAACAAAGCATCAAAGAACTACTAACTACGGCCTTGAACCAATTCATGAGCTTAAAACACTTTTCAAGAAAAACTTTTGCACCTTATGCAAATGCAAACAACCTAAATGCTTAAAATTCTAGACTCAATCCTACAATATTTAACAATGAAAATGCAAGCTACATGAATTTTTTTGAAAATTTTTAAATATTTTATGATTTGTTTTGTATTTTTCTATGCACTTAGATGATGCATGAAGACTCAAGGATGATAACTCAAAATAAGATCCAAATAAAACATGTCAAACCACACAGTCTCCCCCAAACTTGAATAACACCGTCTCGGTGGCAAACAAATTCAAGAGGAGATCAAATAGAAGCAAAAAAAAAAAATGCATGTTATTTACAATGGTTGAGTTGGTACCTTGGAGCTAGGCATGGCTGGAGCTTGAGGATGCTCCAGTCTTTTTGCTCTTTCTAGGAGTGTCGTGGCTGGTCTCCTTGCCCTTGCCCTTGCTCGTGCCTTCATGGAGAGAAAGACGTCCGGCTTGGTTGCTTCCTTGAGGCTCACGGATCTCAATACCTCCGATCGATCTTCTTCTCTTCTCCGGTTGCTCAACCTCTTCGCTTGAAGATCCCCCAGATGAGTTTCTTTGCAGGTCCTTTATCTTCTTAGCCAACTTCTTGATCATCTTTCCTTGCCAGTTATTGACTTTGCGCTGAATCTCCACGACTGAAGCAAGGAACTACTCAGCTTTTGTGCACGGCTCATAGTCTAGCTTAGGGAGATCAAAGCTCGGTGGCATTTCAGCATCTGAAGGAGGTGACTCTGATGGTGGTTGAGGGATCTGAGGTGGTGCAGCCGTGCTTCCAAGAGGCGCAAAGCAGTCTCCATCGCTTTGTAGGAACTCAATCGTGCTGACGCTTTCTAGGTGTGTCTCATCAGAATTTGGTAGGATGCAAACCTTCTTCTCATTATCAGTGTTGTAGAACAGGTAGGCATAGAAACCTGGAGCTGGCGTCGGACCTAAGGAATCCGTGTTGCGCATGTAGGTCTCGTCCATGTAGGCTCTCTCCGCGCAAGGCTCAAACTCCTGAAGAGGAACTCCGGCTTGTGTGAACAGTGCTGAGCTCGCTTTACACCTCAATGCCCACGCCTTCTACTTGACCAAAGAAGAGGCTAAGATACAACCATAGTTGACGTCGTCGCCAAGTTCATTCTCCATCGGCTCATCATTCTCCTTGGCATCGTAAAGGACCTTCTTAATCCCTTTAAAGAGGAAGCACAACTTATTTTTGGTAACTGTTGGAGCCACGGATCTCCCACTTAAAGTGTTAGCTAAGAGCTTTAGGGCGTATCTCAACACAGGGTTGCGATCCTTCTTGATCTTGGCTGTATTGCTCTTGTAGTCATCATTGCAAATCAGGTCCCATAGATCATTGGCGGATGCGAACCAAGGGAATTCCACAAGCTTAGCTGCAGCTTTGAGACCATAGGCTTTCATAGCTTGGTGATGGAGAGGTGGTAAGCTTGGTTCGTGATCTTGAATGTGCTGTGACCTTTGGAGGGAGCTGGAAGGCTTGGATCTTCACAAGAGAAGTCCAAGGTTGAGAGGAAGTCCAGCGTTGCCTCGGGGTGAGTAGGACAGTCCATCCGTGATAGACACGCTAGCCCCATGTCCTTGAGAAGCTCATCAAAATCCTCTAGCAATCCCATCCTCTCCAAGAGGTCTCGGCTTGCAAACTTAGTGGGTTCAAAACGGAACCTCTCTAGCCTTTTCTTTGCCTTCTTCTCCTCCTTGCTCCATCTAACCCTCTCTTGCACCACTTGTTGAGCTTCTTCTTGAGTTGAAGTTACCACATCTCTGCTTCTCTTTGGTGCCATAGTACCTGTAATACATGTTCTCAACGAGGAGAATAAGGATATAAGCGGCGAATTTAAAGAGAAAGGTAAGGCAGGAAAGAAAAACTCATAACATAAACCCTAGATTTTTACGGATTTTCTAAAAATTATCAATAAATAGTAGATGAAAATATCTTGAGATAAGAACAAATCAAGCAATTTTCCATAATATTTAGATACTTATAAAAATTAATCAGAACCCCTAGTAAATAACACCAAAACAATTCAAAGAAAAGGAAATTTTCTAAAATTTCAAACATGAAATTCAAGAAACTTCGAAATACCTTTGAAATGATGAATGTTAGATGCTCTTGGACTTAAAAACGAAACTCACACTCTCTCTTTTCTTTAGAAAACAGTTTCGAAACACACATGGAGAGTGTGTGCACAAGTGTTTATAAAGACCAAGAAAACTATGGATGCATGCAAGTGGTTTCTGAAAAAGTGTGGTCAAGGCACATCTTTCAAGGTCAAAGATTCTTGCCTTGACCACAAATCAAATTTAAAATAGGAGGGAAAGAGAAAGAGGGGGAAAAATTTAAACTAACCTCGGCATGAGATCGAGTCAAATTGGTTGATCTTGACCTCGATCTCATGCCCATGTTACCTAGGATCAAGAGGGATGATCGATTGGGAGCTCGATTTGATTTGAATCGAGCCTTAATCGAGTGTGCCCCCTCGTTTCAAGATCCTACGTGATTATGGCATTATTCCTTAGATCGAGTCCGTTGATCGATTTCGAGATCGTTTGGGCAAGGATCGAGTGACCTGATCGAGTAAACTGATCGATCCAGTTCGAGAATCGAGTGAGGTCAGTCGATCCACACCCCGTTTGCATTTCAAGCTAAACACATGGGTGGCTTATCCTCTCACAATCTACTGACTCACTCGATTGTCTACTCGATCTCATCTAGATCGGGTGACTTCACTCGATTCACCAGCTCGATCTAGTAAAGATCGAGCTAGGATAGGTCGATCAGTCACTTGATCTCTTGCCTCTACCTCTCTTTTCCTTGCCCTTTTTTACTCCAAGATCATGATCTCCAGCTCCCTTATCCTTTCACCTACACACTTAGACTAAAAAGCGTAAAATTGAATAAGAAATAAAGCAAAAATATGTACAATAATAGTCATGGGAATGCCTCCCAAGTGCATTTGTTTTACGTCACTAGCTTGACTTTACTTGGTTAGGCCAGAGGTGGGTCTTGGAGAAGCAACGTGGTGCTCTCCTTGCTGCATTCACTCGCCATGTAGGGCTTGACTCTATGCCCATTCAGTATGAAGCTCTGTCCACTCTTGCCAACCAAAGTAACCTCCCCATACGGTAGCACTTCCTTGATCTCAAAAGGTCCACTCCACCTAGACTTGAGCTTTCCAAGGAAAACCTTCAGCCTTTAGTTGTAGAGTAGGACCAGACTGCCTTCCTTTAGCTCCTTTAGAACCAGCTTCTTGTCATGAACCGCCTTGGTCCTTTCATTGTAGATCTTGGCGCTTTCATAAGCATCCAACCTTAGTTCATCAAGCTCATGGAGTTGCACCATTCTCCTCTCTTGGGCCGTCTTGAGATTGAAGTTAACTTGCTTCACTGCCCAAAGAGCCTTGTGCTCTAACTCAACAGGGAGGAGACAAGACTTGCCATAAAGGAGGTTGAAAGGAGTAGTACCAATGGGAGTCTTGAAAGCGGTTCTATAAGCCCAAAGAGGTTCATCAAGCTTACTTGCCCAATCCTTTCTAGTTATCCCCGCTGTTCTCTCAAGTATGGCCTTGATTTGCCTGTTTGAAACTTCCACTTGGCCACGGGTTTGAGGGTGATAGGGCGTAGCTACCTTGTGCTTAACCCCATACTTCTTCAAAAGACTTTCAAAGACCTTGTTGATGAAGTGGATGCCCCCATCGCTGATCACAACCGTTGGAA
Organism: Thlaspi arvense; assembly: GCA_911865555.2. Classification (NCBI taxonomy): domain Eukaryota; kingdom Viridiplantae; phylum Streptophyta; class Magnoliopsida; order Brassicales; family Brassicaceae; genus Thlaspi; species Thlaspi arvense. Next base: position 29,270,659 of record OU466860.2, read on the forward strand.
CTCTGAACCTTGGAAAGATGATAGTCTTGAAGAGCTTGACAACCACCTTTGAATCATTAGTTAGGGAAGCTATAGCCTCAACCCACTTAGACACATAGTCTACTGCCACCAGTATATACTTGTTGCCGTATGAAGATGGGAATGGACCCATGAAATCAATCCCCCAAGTGTCAAAGACATCCACGTCAAATATAGGTACTTATGGAATCTCATTCCTCTTTGTGATGTTCCCAGCTCTTTGGCAAGCTTCACACGTTTTAACAAACTCATGAGCATCCTTGAAGAGTGTTGGCTACCAAAACCCGGCTTGTAGAACCTTTGTAGCAGTCTTGAATGATGCAAAGTGCCCTCCATAAGACAAACCATGGCAATGGAGAAGAATGTCTCTTGCCTCTTCTCTTCTGACACACCTTCTGTATAAGCTGTCTACTCCCCTCTTGTACAGATAGGGATCATCCCAAAAGTAATGAGAGATGTCCCTCATGAACTTCTTCTTGTGGTAATAGTCCAGGTGAGTAGGCTCCTCTTCTCATCTAGCTTTGCACATACCACTGTGTTGACCATCATAAGCTGCTCCTCAGGGAGTGAGTCATCCAAAGGCAAGACTTCATTCACCCTCATTCTTGAAAGATGATCAGCTAGAACATTCTTTATACCCTTCTTATCCTTGATCTCCATATCAAACTCATGTAAGAGAAGGATCCACCTTAAGAGTCTCGGCTTGATGTATTTCTTGGAGTATATGTACCTCAAGGCGGCGTGATCAGTGTATACAATGACCTTAGAACCCATCAATTATGATCTAAACTTCTCAAAAGCAAAGACTTTGGCCAGTAGCTCTTTCTCGGTGGTAGAATACTTCACTTACGTGTCATCCAAGGTACGACTTGCATAGTAGATCTCATGCAGCTTCTTGTCCTTCCTCTGGCCCAAAACAGCACCCACAGCGTAGTCACTCGCGTCGCACATAATCTCAAAGGACAGGTCCCAAGCCGGATTTTGAACTATAGGAGCGATGACTAGAGCTTCCTTGATTGTCTTAAAGGCTTGAAGGCATTCTTCATCAAAGATGAACTCGGCTTCACTGCATAGTAGCCATGTAAAAGGGCTTGCTATCTTGGAGAAATCCTTGATAAACCTCCTGTAGAAGCCAGCATGCCCCAAGAAGCTCCTTATCCCTTTCACACTAACTGGGGGCTCTAAGCTCATCATGACCTCTATCTTTTCTTTGTCAACCACAATCCCTTGCTCAGAGATCTTGTGCCCAAGTACAATGCCATCCTTCACCATAAAGTGAAACTTTTCCCAATTCAGCACCAAGTTTGTCTCCTCACATCTCTTGAGAACCCTGCAAAGATTTGACAAACAACCACCAATGGAAGCACCGTACACAGAAAAATCATCCATGAAAACCTCAACCATTTCCTCTATGTTGTCAGAGAAGATAGACATCATGCACCTTTGAAAGGTTGCTGGTGCATTACATAACCCAAAAAGCATCCTTCGATATGCGAAGGTACCATAAGGGCATGTGAAAGTGGTCTTCTCTTGGTCATTAGGATGAATGGTAATTTGAAAGACACCACTATAGCCCTCAAGAAAACAGTAATATGGGTGATTTGCTAATCTCTCTAGCATTTGAAAAGGGAGAGTGAAGTGATCTTTCCTAGTTGCTGAGTTGAGTTTGCTATAATCAATACACATTCTATGTCCAGTTATTGTCCTTGTAGAAATTAACTCATCTTTTTCATTCTTTATATCCGTGATACCCCCTTTCTTTGGTACCACATGGACCAGAGAGACCCATGTGCTATCACCGATGGGTATATCACGTCAGCCTCTAAAAGTTTTAAGATTTCCTTCTTCACTACATCTTTCATATTCGGGTTTAAGCGCCTTTGATATCTATAGAAGATGTGTTTTCATTCTCTAAGTGAATCCTATGTGTACAAATCATTGGTGAAAGGCCCTGGATGTCACTGAGAGAGTACCCAATGGCCTTCCTATACTTTCTCATCTCCTTAAGGAGTGAGTCTAACTCATCATCACTTAGATTTTCATTCACAATGACAGGATATGTATCATTATGTCCCAAGAAAGCGTACCTTAGCCCATTTGTGAGCTGCTTTAGGTCCACCTTTGGGACTAGCAGCTCGCTCCAGTCCTCATCGTGGCTTGTGTTGACGTTGCCATCCTCATTAGCCTCTTTTGAACCCGAGTCATGAGCTTTCAGGTTGCCATCTTGAACCGTTTCTACCTCGGAGATCAAGCCATTTAGTCGATCTTCCTCTCGATTTAGGCTTGATCGAGTGCACTCTCTCGATTCACTTGCTCGATTTGATAGGGATCGAGCAGGAGATCGATTCGCTGAGTCGTTCTCTGAACTGATCGAGTTGTCTCTCTTGATCTTCTCATCGATTTCTTTCCTGGATCGAGTGATCTGATTGATCTCCAAGTTGATCTCATGGCACTCGCCTTTATCTTCTTTCATAACCTTGCGAGAATCAAGGATTTGAACATACTCTTGGGTTTGCTCGCTCAAGAAATCATACTCCCCACACTCCTTAGTCAAAGCCAGATGTAAATGATCCTCTTGTGCCAACTCCTCAAGCAATTCATCAGCTAATTCATCCAAAGTTTCAATGTAGAACGCTTGTCCTTCAATCGTTGGCTTCTTCAAGATTTTATTGATGTCAAAGTTTAGCTTGATGTCCTTGGCAAGGTGCAGGGAGATCTTCGCATTCTTCACGTCTATGATGGCTCTAGCAGTTGCTGAAAGGGTCAACCAAGGATTAGAGGATCCTTTGGTTCGTCATCCATTTCTAGAACTACAAAATATGTTGGCACATTCACATCACTGATCCTCACAGGTAGGTCTTCAAGCATGCCTACAGGGAGCCTTATACTTTTGTCAGCCAGAATAAGTGAGGTCCTACACTCCTTAAACTTGGTAAAACCTAGCTTCTTGGCAATGGAATGGGGCATAAGATTAATGCTTGCACCAAGATCACATAAACAGCTTTCAAACTTCAAAGGACCTAGTGCACAAGGGATAGTGAATGATCCTGGATCTCATAGCTTCTTTGGTTCTATCTCCTTGTGGATGATTGCACTGCATTCTTGACTCAACACCAGGACCTCATCACTCTCTTTCTCCTTCTTAGCAAGCGTATCCTTCAAAAATTTAGCATACTTTGGCATCATGGCCAAACAATCAACCAAAGGCAGTTTGATCTCAACGTCCCTTATGTGCTTCTCAAACAGAGCTTTATGCTTCTCAATCAGATGCTTCTTGAAACGTCCAGGGAAGGGTAGCTTTGGTTTGTAGGGTGGAGGTACAAAAGCTTCTTTCTCCTTGCTAACCTCCTCCACTTTCTTCTCTAAAACTGCTTATTTTCCTTTCTTTGGCCTTTCAATCCAGACATTTTCAAAGGTGATCTCTTGATCATTTGAGAGATTACTCCCCCCCTCTTGAACTAAAATGTCCTCGTTGTCTTCTGGCACAGACCATGGTGGTAGCTCTTTCCAATTTCTCAAGGTAATAGCATTGGCATACTCCTTAGGGTTTGTTTCACACTTCCCGGGTAAGCTACCTTGACCGCTCGAACTGGCTTTTTCTTTCTCTAGCTGGTGTATCTTGTTGTTGATGTTAGTGATCTGTGTAGAGACCTCAGTGAGAGAAGAGTCCAGCCTGTTGTTCATATCAACAAACTTCTGATTTGTAGATGCTTGCCCTTGAAGCAACTATTTAAACATTGCTTGAACCGGGTCTTGAGGTGGCGGTTGAACTTGTTACTGCTGAGGCACGAAACCAGGAGGAAACATAGGAGAGTAACGCATGTTCCCTTGCTGTTGCTGACCTAGGAAGTTCCCTTGTCTCTACCCCTTGGTACCCACTGTTTTGTGTAAACCCTTTGTTGTAAGGTACAAACGGTTTGCCTTGTTGTGGAGGGTACACCTGATCTTTAGGATTCTCCACATTAGTACTGCGGTAAGAGAGGTTGTTGTTGCCTTGATACCCTTGACCATAGCCCTGTGGTTTAGTGTAGTTCTGGCCTCCAACCCAATTCGCTTCTTCTTGGCTCAGCTCTAACTCATCTAGAACATCTTCAGCATCTCCCACAAAGTGTACATGCTTTTGATTTGCAAGTACTAACTTGTCAATCTTTTCATGGAGAGATTTCAGCTCCTTCTTGTTTGCCTCAAGTTCAAACCCTTTTGGTTCTCTATCATAATCTTCAGCATACCCATCACTCAAAGCAAGATTCTCAATGAGCTCCATTCCCTCTTCTACATTTTGGCCAAGAAAGGTTCATTTACTCGCCGTGTCTAAGAGCATGCGAATCTTGGGAAGAGCTCCTATGTAGATGGTGCTCAAGAGTGTCTCCTCACAGAAACCATGATGAGAACATGCAATGGTGTAGTCCGTGAACCGCTCCATTGCTTCACTAAAGCTCTCATTCTGCCTTTGTGTAAAGCCGCTGATCTCACTACTTACCCGAGCTGTTCTTGTACTGGAGAAGAACTTAGACAGAAATGCCTTCTTGCAATCAGACCATGAAGTTATAGTCCCCTGAGGTAAGGTCTTCTCCCAATGTCTTGCTTTATCCCCAAGTGAAAAAGGGAAAAGCCTAAGCTTGAAACTGTCCTCCGAGATTCCATTGATCTTGATCATTCCACACACTTGCTCAAAGTTGTCAAGATGCTAAAGAGGATCCTCCACAGCAAGACCATGGAACCTGTTGTTCTGTACCATTGAGACAAAGCCTGGCTTGATCTCGAAGTTGTTGTTTTGCACTGGTGGTGGAGTGATGCCAAAACGGTTGTGATGAGTGTTTGGGGCATCACCAGCACCAATGATTCTTGGTTGCCTTGTGGCGTGGTTGGGGTTTCCATTGCCCCTAGCACCAGAAGCACGGTGAGGTGGAGCCTCTTCTTGGTCTTGCTCAGCCATAATCTCAAAATCAACAAGACCAGGTTGCTCTATCTCCTCAAAGTCTTGTGCTTGTTCTACTGCCCTTCTTAGCCTTGCACTTCCAAGTTGGTGAATGTTGTCCAGAGGTTGTAGTAGATTGTTGTCACCACTGGACATCAAATTCATGTACCTGAGAAGACACGCAGGAAGGTAGATAGATGAGTAACCAAAGTAAAATAAAAGACTTAGTCTCTACTAAGCTCCAAATCCTAATGCTTTCAATTCAAACCCCGGCAACGGCGCCATTTGATAAACAAGATTTTACAGAGGTTTTATCAAAGCTAGATGCACTGTTTATGATGTAGTATAGTGCAAGAGGTATCAATCCAGCCTAGGTTGATGAAAGTCACTAAGAATGCAAGAGCTAATCAATTCTAAGTGAAATCGGGTAAATGGGGGAGAATTGATGAAACCTAAATGCAAGTGCTAAATGACCAAGAAAACGTTTTTAAAATCCCCTGTGAAGGGTTAAACAACTACTAGATGACATCTAGGAATTTAAAATGCAATACTACTAATTTATAAAAATCGAACTCTAAAGGCAGATAAATAGAGAAATTTCTTACAACTTAGAACAATGATTTTTAAGACTAAAGATGCAAACTTTATGACTAAGAAATGATGAACTTGAGTTTTTAAGTGCTAAAATAGGATTCAAGGTTGAGGGTCATGTTAAGAAGGTTCACGATTCAAGCTTGGGTTTTGAAAACATTAGATCTACACATTTTGTGCTATCTCTAAGCCTTGGGAAGCTAAAAGAGGTTTATCCATGGCGTGTGGTATAAAACTTTTCTTTAACCTTTCCTCCTAACCCATGGCGTGTGGTGAAAAGATGGGTCAAAGAAAATTAAGCACAGATCTCAAACAATGGCCTAACTAGCTCCCTAAGCATCCATGGCATTTGGGAAAGGATGAGCTAGTCCCTTGGATTTGGTTTTAAGGGATTCTTGGATCCTGTCAAGGTAAGGAAAGCCCGGAGATCAAAGAGATCTTTCCCAAGACTCTCTAAGCATTAAGAGCGCAAATCGAAGAAGAGAATAGATTAAGAATATTAAAAGTCCCAAGCTTAAACCCTTTAAACCCTTCTAATCGCCCCAACCTTAAACCCAAAGGAGACTACTCGCTACACATAGCTAAAACCGATAAAATGCAAAGGAAAGGAAGCTAAGCATGATTAAGAATGAAATACTAAAAAAAATACTTAGATTAAGCAAGATTAAGGTTCAACAAAACAAGAAAAGCTTAAAAAGTTAACAATGGCGATGTTTTCAGCCTTAGAGCATAAAAACATAAAACTGATTCAAGACAAAATGAATGGTTCACACTATTTTGCCTAAAATACCAAAAGTGAGCTGTCCGGATAAGGTTCTAGAGATCGACTTTGGTCATCGATCTTTGCTCGAACTTCTTCATGGATCGTCCTCCTTTGCTCGATCTTTCGGTCGATTCGGTTGGGTGGATCGAGTGCTTCTCTCGATCTACTGGTCGATCCTCGGATGATCGAGTCGTGGTCTCGATCTGGCTCTCGTTCTGCATGACTTAGTCCATGTCCGTACTCACGATAGATCACCTTGGTCGATCTTGGTCTCGATCCTCCTTCTTGAAACGGCTTGAGTAACTCGATCTTCTGGTCGATCTCATCTAGATCGACCTGCCTAGCTCGATCCGCACCTCGATCCTGGTTCTTTTGCTAAATGGCTGAGTTCTTCCAAGTGTCCACAGGCTCCCTCTCGATCCTTAGCATGTCCATGCAACCTGCATGGCTCCAGAGTATCCAAAAAAACCTGAATATGATGCAAGAATGCAAGAAATATGCAAATACTAATGCAAAGTACACTTAGGACCTAAAATGAGACAAATGGTGCAAACATAGCCTATTATGTAAGATGAATGCATGAAAACTACTCTAATTGCATGCTAAATATGCGAAATATATGAGTATATCAGGGTCCATCTCACATTTTCTAAGGAGACTACCTGGAGGTCGTGGTGCACTTGCAACTCCTTTGTTGTTCTCTAAGGTTTTCCCCCTTGCAGCTAAGCCATCAAACGTGTTGGTCAACTCCACATGAACTTAATCAATGTTGTTGTGGACCTCAGGAAACATTTTGTTCATCTCCAAGGTTGTGTTGACCTTATTGTTGATCTTTTTCTGCACCAGAGTTTTGAGTTCAGGATCTTGGGAGCTTGAGGAAGCTTGTGCTGAAGCTTGAGCATTGAATCCTGGAGGGTTATACGGCGCTTTAGGCTGAAAGTTGTTGTTCCTTTGTTGAAAGCCTTGATTGTTGTTGTAGGGAACAAAAGGTCTTGCTTGGCCAACTTGCTGTTGCTGTTGAGGTGGCTAGACTTGGTCTTGAGGATTTGCAACATTGTTGCTTCTGTATGATAGATTTGGGTTAGGTCTGTAGTTCCCATACCATTGTAGTCTCCTTGATTACCAAGATAGTTCATCTCCTCAACTTGGCAAGTCTCTTGATCATCAAGCTGAACCATGACACCAACAAAGTTAACTTCCTTCCTTTCCCTTAGCAGCAGATTAATATTCTCATGTAAAGCCTTGATCTCCTTCTTGTTAGACTCCAGCTCATCCTTAGCACTTCTAGGAGTTCTGTCAAACTCTTCATTCTAGTTTCCATCAGATTATGCTAAATTCTCAACCAGCTCTAATCCTTCATCCATATCTTTTAACAAGAAGTTCCCATTTAATGCAGTATCCAAGAGCATTCATATCTTAGGCAAGGCGCCCCTGTAGAGAGTTGAGAGCAGAGAGGCTTATTAGAAGCCATGGTGTGGGCACTGCAGTGTGTAACCCTTCAATCTTTCCCAAGCTTCACCAAAGCTTTCATTGTTCCTCTGTGAAAATCCTGATATTTCATTCCTGATCCTAGCAGTCCTTCAAGTAGAGAAGAACTTTGCTAAAAAGACTCTTTGGAACTCATCCCAAATAGTGATGCTTCCTTGAGGCAAGTTTTTCTCCCACTGGTGAGATTTATCTCCAAGAGAGAATGGGAACATCCTTAGTTTGAAGCCATCTTCACTTACCCCATTAATCTTGGTTAGAAAGCAGATTTTATCAAAGTGATCCAAGTGATCCAAAGGGTCTTCTAGAGGTAACACATGGAACTTACTGCCTTTAACCATTGAGATCAATCCAGATTTTATCTCAAAGTTATTATTCAGAACTGCTGGAGGAATGATCCCTGTTCGGTTATTATAGGCGTTTGGTGCATCACGTGCACCTATTGGTCTGACTGCTCTTGGAGCTTGAGCTGCTCCTCTAGGGCCTTGCTGACCCTGTTGGCCTTGAGCACCAGCTGCTCCTTAAGGACCTTGGTACCTCATATCATCCACAGCATGTGGTTCCTGAACATTCATCCCTAGTCTCTCCAATTTTTGCAGTGTTTCCAAAGTTGCCTTCTTGCTCTCTAACCCTTATCCAACAGATTGATGTTGTCTATGAAGTCCACTAAGTTTCTAGAGCCTTTTGATCTAAGGTTCATATACCTGAAAAACAGCAAGAGAGAGTCAAGGATGATTAGTAACCAAATACAAATAAAACTTGATCTTAAAGTTTTCATAACCTTTAATGATCCACACAATAACCCCAATGGCAATGGCGTCAAATTGATACAATATTTTTTAGGTCTTGATTCAATCACCTAAAGCTTGTACTAGATAGTTGTATTATAGTATAGGTTAAGATGAATAACAATAAATGTTTGAGCAGAAACTCTAAGACAAGCTAAATCAGAAAAGATTTGTTGTTTACACAACTAGAACTTTCAACCTAAGTGATCAAACACCAATCTGAACTCAAAATAACACAGGTTAGAAATGATCAATGAATAAAACAGAGCAATAAAACAGAGAAAATGACAAAATTCAAAATTCAGTAAGAGAAAACAAGTTCGTAGATGTGGTTATTGACTTTGTGGAATTCAAAGGCTGACTAAGGTGGTTACAAACATCACAATCAAGCAAGTTAAGTTTAATCTCTTGAAAAATAACAATTTTCTAGTCATCCTAACAAGAACTAACTCTCATTAGTGCTAGAATAATCAACAAGCATGAATAACCAACTCTATTTAAGTTAAAATACTCCTCAAACAGTCAATCTCTTGAGCTAGGGCCAATAAAGACTCTATTAGACAAGATCAGCATTTCATCAAACACTTGGTGGGCATAAAATGAAGCCTAATTCTAGATTCATGTGATTAAGAAAAATCTAGCTTAAGAACAGATTAATAGAGCGGAATCACTAAATTTTGTTGATCTACCACATCTAAATTTTGTTGATCTAACCACTAACAAACCCTAATCAAGCCTCTAAATTTTGTTAATCTACCACATCTAAGAACCCTAAGAGAACTACTCACTAACACCACAGTAAACATGAAATCACAAAATTAAATGTTGCTAAACATGATTAGAAGGTAGACTAGAGAAGAAATTAAAAGGAAAATACATAACATTGATTAAAATGATAGGTTTGTTCTTACAAAGATCAAAAGTCATAAGAAAATTAAGCAAGAACAAAACTTTTTTTCTAAAAACATTAGATAAAGTCTATTTATACTAAAAGACAAATGCCCTATATTAATGGCAAAGTTGTAAATAGGAGCAAGTTTGGACTGGACTTGATCTTGTTCTGTTTCCCATCGGTCCAGGTTGATCGATAGGCTTGACCGATGGTGCATCCCCTGCTTTCCCATCGGTCACTCCTTAACCAATGGGCTTGATCGATGGGCTCTTGCTGCTTTATATCGATCATGCCAGATCGATGGGCTACGTGCTTTGACTGATGGAACAACAGAAATTGCCTTCCTTAGCTCCTTTTGCTCCTTCTCAGCTTGGCTAGCTCCTTGACCAATTCCCACACTTCCTCCTTGCTCCTTATAGCTTCTTAAGTTCCTAAAAACATCCTTCACACATAGATAATGCAAACTACAACCTAAATGCAACCTAAGCCTAAAAAGAGAAGGAAATGGGACTAAAGAGAAACAAAACATGCGAAAGGAGACCAAAACATGAACTAAATGCAAGCCTGAATGATGTAAATGTATGAGATATCACTTTCTTGAATATGTTTAAAGCTTATGACCACATTTGTGCAACTTTTCTTAGGTTTCTATTGTGCATCAAAAAAATGAGTAGAAGTCTGAACCATTGTGCAAGAGATTTGTAGTACTAGCCTAAGAAATTAGATGCTAGGATGCTTTTTGGTTATATGAAACCTGTGAAATGCTTGCTCTTTGTAAATACACCATCAAAAATAGGTTTGAAATGCATTGAGCCAAAGGGATTGGTATCTATAACATTCTTTCCTTGCCTAAGGTGGAGTGATTATAATTGCTTGTTTTGATCACCATAATCATGAACAATGGATTACCCTATCATCATTGCCTTAGACTTGAACCATCATTTAATCATTGAAGTTTTAGCGTTCACTCTGTTTTTGCTCTGTTTCCCTTTATCGTTATTGTTCTTTGCTTGATTGAATTCGAAATATTTTAGTGTTCATGGTTTGGTCTCTTAGTTACTTGGAGTGTGAGCACCTTTAAACCCCCCCCCCCCCCCCCCCTCCCTTTGTCTTAGTTAAACAACCTATGCATCTTCATTACACCATCCCCACGAAGGATTGATAGGCTCATCTGATTAGATGAGGAATTGATTTCTGACTTGCAAAAGTCTCTCTTCAGCAACACGGTAATGTGATTGCATATGCGTCAAGGCAGCTAAGGATGCATGAGGAGAACTACCCTACGCATTACTTGGATGGTGGGAAAATTCAGGTGTATATTGATTATAAGAGTTTGAAGTTCATCTTCACTCAAACTGAGTTGAATCTGAGGTAACGGATATGGATGCATTTAGTTGCTGACTATGACTTGGAGATAGCTTATCATTCGAGAGAGGCTAATCTCGTTGCTGATACATTAAGCCGGAGGAGGGGCTAGTGTATCGTCTGCAATATGGAAGGAGTTGTGAATTCCCTAAGGACGTAATGTTAAACGTTTTATCTGAGGATTTGAAACCATGTGGTTTGGGAGCTGCGGATCTAGCTGACTAGCCGACAAGGATTCGTTTGGCTCAAAAGGAGGATGAAAATCTGAATATGGTGTCACAGAGTGACGAGACCGAGTACCAAACGTTAAACATTGGGACGATTTTTGCGAATGGCAGAGTGTGGGTTCCTGACGTGAAAGAGTTAAGGGAGGAATTTTTTAGGGGAGCACATCAGTCGTGGTTGTCTATGCATTCGGGAATGACCAAGATGTACAAGGATCTGAAAAGAAACTATCATTGCGTCGGGATGAAGCAGGACATAGCTAAGTTGTTAGCTAACTGTCCGACATGCCAGTTGGTTAAGGCTGAGAATCAGGTTCTTAGTGGTTTGTTGCAAACATTACCAATGCCGGAATGGGAATGGAATATGATCACAATGTAGTTTGTGTTGGGGTTACCAAAGTCTAAGAAGAAGCATGACGCGATTTGGGTCATTGTGGATAGGCTGACCAAGTCTGCTCATTTCTTGCCTATGAGGAAAACAAATGGAGTGGCTAGGCTGGTGGAGTTGTATGTCGATGAGATCGTCAAGCTTCATGGAGTGCCTGCGAGTATTTTGTCTGGTCGTGATCTAAAGTTTACTTCACGATTCTGGAAAGAGATTTAGAAAGAGTTTGAGACAAAGGTACCCATGAGTATATCACCCGCAAACGGATGGTCAGTCTGAAAAGACAATCAGGACATTAGAGGACATCTGGATAGCGTGTGGTAACTGGGAAAGTTATCTACCATTGGCTAAGTTCGCGTATAACAACGGTTACCATAGGTGCATTGAGATGTCTCCATATGAAGTGTTGTATGGAAGGCCATGTAGAACATCACTATGTTGGACCCAAGTGGTGGAGGGGAGTGAGTTAGGACCAGTTGTGGTCGAAGATACTACTTAAAAAATCAGGTTTCTAAAGGTTAAGCGGAAAGAGGCTCAACACCGACAAAAGAGTTATGCTAATAAGCACCATAAGGACACAGACTTCGGTGTGGGCGATCTGCTTTATCTGAAGGCTTGACTTACAAAGGGAAAAGCCGAGCAACGTTTGATGCTAAATTGTGTCTGAGGTACATGGGATCGTAACAGATTCTGGAAAGGATTGGAGCAGTGGCGTATAAGTTGGACTTGCTGCCGAAAATGAGTGCTTACCACAATGTATTTTACGTGTCGCAGCTGAGAAAGCACATAACCGAACATGAGACTGTTATATCTGAACCACCTTTGGAATTGCAAGTGGATCTGACTGTGGAAGGTAGACCAATCCGATTGGTTGACTGGAAAGAAAAGCTTAGGCGTGGTAAGAGGGTCAAGATGATCTAAATTGTTCTAGACTGTAATGGCAATGAGCAAACTACTTGGGAATTAGAGTCTAAGATGAGTACAAGGTTCCCCAAAATGGTTTGGGAAACTTCAGCAAAAAGTATCAGATTCAAGGATGAATCCGAACCAAGTGGGGGAGAGTTGTAGCATCCGTATCCAAGAAATCTGAAAAGACAGAGCCTAGACAGGGCGTTGTCCGAGGGGTTATTGAGTTCATTTAAGTAATAAACTTAGAAACAGTCTACAATGGTTGCTCCACTGATTTTGGTTGAAGATGCAGAAGGTCATTTGGTTGACAGAGAGGGAAACAGGAGGAATGTAGAAGGGTAAAGACTGGATCAAGATGGGAATGTCATTGTTGAACAGCAGGTTCAACAAGTGGCACAAGACGCTGGAGTCCCCGCTGCTGCTAACAATGCTGCTGGGCGTTTTGTTCAGAGGACTTTAGGAGACTACAACAGACCTGATCAGTTCTATGCAAACAGAGCTGTAATCCGCCCTCCTGCTTTCCAGTGGAACGATTTTGAGCTTAAGCCTGCTTATTATCATCTGGTGGGACAGCATCCATTCCATGGCTTTCCTCACGAGCATCCCATGGATCATATTGAGAGGTTTGAGGACTTAGCTTGAAGTGTCAAAGCTAATGGTGTTAGCTATGACTTTCTGTTCTGCAAGCTTTTCCCTTACCAACTTGGAGGAGATGCTGTATTTTGGGCTGAAGAAACTAGAGCCTTCTTCGCTGAATACTTCGGAGGACACCAAGAATGCCTTTCTGAACAATTTGATGATGCTAGATCAGAGGACCGGAGGACGAAAATTGCATCATTCTCTCAAGGTCCTACTGAAGCTTTTCAGGCTTCTTCGCTAAGATTCATGTCTTATCAAAGGGACTGTCCTCATCATGGTTTCAGTCAAGTGCAACTACTTCGGATTTTCTTCAGAGGCATTGACTGGAAGTATCAGATGGTGCTGGATGCAGCTAGTGCAGAAAACTTCAACACCAACAGACCAAAAGAAGCAATCAGATTGATTGAAAACTTGGCCTGCAGCAACAGCACCAAGAATGCAGATTTTCAGAGGATGAAACAAGCTGGTTTGAATGATGGGAATCAGATTGCTGAAGTCAAGGTTAAGCTTGACAGTATGCACAGCCTCTTGGTGGGAAAGAAGTCAGTTCATTTTGCTGCAGAGGTGGAGACTTTCGAAAATCCAGAGGTGATTGAGCACGAAGATGTGAAATGCTGGAGGTTTTCGGTTTCAAAGGTATGGGAATTAGCAGTGGAACAGAGGATACAACCACAATAATCAGAAGAGTACCTTCACAGGAAATCAGAGCTCGCCTGGTTACACACCCAAGCCTCAGTTTCAGAAGACAGAGTTCCAGAAACCTTACAAGAATAACAGCAATTTCAACAGGAACTATGGTTCTTCTTCCTACCAATCTGCACCCTCACAAAAGAACAAAATGGAAGCTATGCTGGAACAGATCCTAGAAGGACAACAGAAGCTGACTGAGGACTTCAATGGCAAGATGGATTCGTCTATCAGGATTTGAATGGGAAAATTGAGAGTTTGAACTCTCATATGAAGAAGCTTGATGTTCAAGTTACCTAAACTGCTGGAGCTGTTCAGAGGCAAGAGGGATTCCTTCCAGGAAGGACTAATGCTAATCCCAAACATCATGTGAATGCCATCACATTGAGGAGTGGAAAGAACCTACAACCAGTGTTGCAGAAGGATTTGAGCTCAAGAAATTTTGTCACCCACTGAGCATGACCCCGATGATTTTTCTTCACAAATTGGTGACGACTGTCACCAGGGTGGTGACGCTCGTCACCCAGCTCGAGAAGACAGTCGCGATTTGTCCAAAACTAGTGACGATCGTAACCCATCTAGTGACGCTCATCACCCATTGCAACAAACTGCAGTTTCAACTGAGACTTCAAATAATGCTAAGGAGACAGTGTATAAGCCCAAGATACCCTATCCTAATCATCCTAAGAAGTCTAAACAAGAGCTTGAATATTCTAAATACAAAGCTATCATGGAAAAGTTGGTCATTGAGATCCCATTGATTGATGATTTGAGGATTCCTCCTGTTATAAGGAGGTATGTGAAAAGGATGGTGACCAACAACTTGAGTTTAGAGTCTGGAGCTATGATGATCAACGAGCAAGTCAATGCAGTGATTCAGAACAGAGTGCCAGAGAAGCTTTCAGACCCTGGGAGCTTTGTTTTAGACTGCACAATCTTTTCTGACAAGTTTGAGAGATCATTGTGTGATCTTGGTTCTAGTGTGAACCTTATGCCTCATTCTGTTGCCAATAGCTTAGGGATGACCGATTTTAAGGCTAAAAGGATATCTCTTGTCCTAGCTGATAGATCAGTCAGAGTTCCTGTAGGTATGATAGAAGATGTTACTATCAAAGTAGGAGATTGATGATTCCTACTGATTTTGTGGTTCTGGAATATGGAGAAGAACCCAAAGACCCTTTGATTCTTGGCAGACCCTTCCTGGCTACTGGAGGAGCTATCATTGATGTCAGGAATACTACTTCACATGTGATGCTACTGGTTGCACATGATGAGCTTCTCACAACATCTGTGAAAGCTGCTAGAATGGGTGACTCGAGTGCAGCAAAAGCACCAAAAGTTGAGCTTCAACATCTCCCTGCAGGGCTAAGGTGCGGATTCCTTGGAGAGAACTCCACTTATCATGTTATTATTAATTCTTCATTGAACAATGCAGAGCTCACCCTTTTGCTAAGTAAGCTGCACAGATTTTGCAAAGCTCTTGGCTATTCTCTTGATGATATTTCAGAGATTTCTCTAGACTTGTGCATGCATAGGATACACTTGGAGGATGAATCAAAATCATCAGTGAAGCACCAGAGGAGACTGAATCCAAATCTGCAGGATGTGGTCAAGAAGGAGATCATGAAGCTGTTGCAAGCTGGGATCATCTATCCCAGATCAGACAGTGCTCTAGTCATGTGGTCCCTAAGAAGGGAGGAGTTTCAGTGGTGAGGAATGATAAGGATGAGCTGATTCTAACCAGAACTGTGATAGGACACAGGATGTGCATCGATTACAGGAAGCTGAATGCAGCCACAAGGAATGACCACTTCCCTCTGCCTTTCATCGATCAGATGCTGGAGAGGCTGGCGAATCACAAGTATTATTGCTTCCTTGATGGCTAATCAGACTTCTTTCAGATCCCCATCCATCCAGATTATCAAGAGAAGACCACTTTTACCTGTCCTTATGGCACCTTTGCATATTGCAGAATGCATTTTGGGCTGTGTAATGCTCCTGCAACCTTCCAGAGATGCATGATGTCGATTTCACTGACATGATTGAGATGTTTATGGAGGTTATCATGGATGACTTCTCTGTTTATGGGTCCTTCTTCAAGAGTTGTCTAGACAACTTGTGTGCAGTTCTGCAGAGATATGAGAAGTTTTCTGGGTCGCGCTGGGTTCTACAGAAGATTCATGAAGGACTTCAGCAAGATTGCAAGACCTCTTACTGCTCTCCTCTGCAAAGATGTGAAGTTTGAGTTCACAGAAGAATGCAAGTCTGCTTTTAGACAGATCAAACAGGCTTTGGTTACAGCTCCTCCAGATTGGGACTTGCCTTTTGAAGTGATGTGTGATGCCAGCGATTTTGCAGTTGGAGCAATGCTGGGACATAGGAAGGACAAGAAGCTCCACGCAATCTACTATGCCAATAGGACAATGGATGATGCTCAGAAGAACTATGCAACAACTTAGAAAGAATTGTTTGTTGTTGTCTATGCATTTGAAAAATTCAGGCAGTATCTTGTTGGCTCCAAGGTCGTGGTCCATACTGACCATTCAGCACTGAAGTATCTGATGCAGAAGAAGGATGCAAAGTCAAGATTGTCGAGGTGGATTCTGCTTCTTCACGAATTTGACATTGAAGTGAAAGACAAGAAAGGAGTTGAGAATGGAGTTGCTGATCATTTATCGAGGATTCAGGTTGAAGACAATGTCCTAATAAATAATTTCCTGCCTGAAGAGAACGTCTACTTGCTAGAAACCAGAATGCAAGAAGAAAGTGTTGAAAACCTATAGTTTTCACGAAACTGCAAGGCAGTGACGAGTGACACCCGGGGGGTGATGCTCGTCACCAACATAGGAGGAACACGACCCAGTTTTTGTATGAAGAAGGTGACGCTCATCACCAATACTGGTGACGCTCGTCACCAGTCAAAGACTTTTTCTACAATTTTGTACATGCTTGGGGACAGCTTTTCAAGAACATCTTGATGCTTTAGATGATCCAAAGAGGCCCTAGTATGCGGATATTGCTAATTATCTTGCTGCAGAGGATGAACCGCATGATTTCAAGGGTTATGTTAAGAAGGTTCAAGATTCAAGCTTGGGCTTTGAAAAAATTAGATCTACACATTTGAGTGCTATCTCTAAGCCTCGAGTAGCTAAAAGAGGTTTATCCATGGCGTTTGGTATAAACCATTTCCTCAACCCTTCCTCCTAACCCATGGTGTGTGGTGGAAAGATGGGTCAAAGAACATTAAGCATAGATCTCAAATAATGGCCTAACTAGCTCCCTAAGCATCCATGGCGTTTGGGAAAGGATGAGCTAGTCTCTTGGATTTGGTTTTAAGGGATTCCTGAATCCTGTCAAGGTAAGGAGATCCCTGAGATCAAAGAGATCTTTCCCAAGACTCTCTAAGAATTAAGACCCAAAATCCAAGAAGAGAATAGATTAAGAACAAGAAAAGTCCCAAGCTTAAACCTTTTAAACCCTCTTAATCACCCCAACCTTAAACCCATGAGAAATCTACTCACTACACATGATTAAAACCGATGGAAATGCAATGGAAAGAAAGATAAACATGATTAAACTACTCAGCAAAGAGATTAATGGAAATACTTAAGATTAAAATGAAGATTAAAGGTTCACAAAGCAAGAAAAGCTTGAAAAGCAAAGCAATGGCAATTTTTCAGCCTTCGTGACAAAGAAAACTCAAAGTAGTGTGAGACAAGATGAATGGTTCACAAAATATCGCCCAAAATAGCCAAACAAAAAAAATGGTCCCCTCACTATCCAAAAGTGAACTGTCGGATAAGGTTCTGAGATTGGGCTGAGTCGTCGATCTGATCACTCGATCTCCCAACTAGATCGTCTGCTTTTGCCCGATCGTTGGGTCGATTCGGTCGAATGGATCCAGTGCTTCAGTCGATCTTCTGGTCGATCTTAGGATGATCGAGTCGTGGACTCGATCTGGCCCTCGTTCTTCATGGCCTAGTTCACGTCCGTACTCACGATCGATCACCTTGGTCGATCTTGACCTTTATCCCTTCTTTGAAACGACCCGGGCTTAGTCGATCTTCTGGTCGATCTCATCTAGATTGACCTGCGTAGCTCGATCTTTCTCTCGATCTCGGTCGCTTTGCTGAATGGCTTAGCACATCCACGCAACCTCCATAGCTCCAGAGCTTCCAAAACAACCTGAATATGATGCAAGAATGCAAGAAATATGCAAATGCTAATGCAAAGTGCACTTAGGACCTAAAATGAGACAAATGGTGTAAACCTAGCCTATTATGTAAGATCAATGCATGAAAACTACTCTATGCTAAATATATGAGTATATCAACTCCCCCAAACTTGACTTTTGCTTGCCCTCAAGCAAACAAAATTCAAGAAAGGAAGAGAGGTTTAAAAGTGGGAGCTCAAATTCCTTGAGAAGTGTTTTTCAAATGAATCAATTCAATGGTCCTAGTTCTTAATTCCAAGATGCAATGTACAAACTCATACTCCAAAGAACTTAGCCATATTCATCACATATTGAATCTCAAGTCATGACTCTCATATTCCAAACAGTCCAAGAATCATAACCTTTAACATTCATTAAGATCAAACCGAGAATCACACTCATGCATTTTAAAACCGAGTACATTTGGCTAGGGACAAGGTCATGAGATAAAAATGATCTCATTCAAATGGATACTCCAAGTAATGGTTTATCTCAAAAAGGAATGAACTAATGCATAATGCTAAAAGTAAAGGCAATTGATGCATACATGACTAGACTCTCATCTACCCATATACACTAACGATGATCCTCAAACCCTCTCTCATTTTTTTTCTTTCTTTTTAAAGCTCACTCACCCTCTAGAGACTACCCATATCAAACAAGGCAAGACGCCAAGCAAAACTCAAATAAATACTCTCATTTTCGAAACACAACTTAGGGAAACATCTTAAACCTTATAGCTTGTGGAATGGCCTTTCATAAACTTAGCCATTTTCTTTTCTTTTGGTAGCTCTCATCTCAAATACATTTTTCTTTTTTCTTTAATCACTTGGCCTTTTGGCTTTTTTTTTATAATTGTTTTCATTTTGAGAGCTACCTTCTTTTCATTTAAACTTGAGCTTTTATAATACAAAACAGGGCCACCCACTTAAAACTATGAATCCCTTTTAAACAAACTTCCAACATCAACTTCTTTTTAAATCCAAACAAGTAAGCAAATTCAAGAACACCCATGAATCCCCATCCTAACCTTAAGCCTAAAACTAGCTTCAAAATGCAAAGCTAGCTATCATATGAGAGCCTAATCATGACGCCTAAACGTAACACTTTATGCCAAGTTCAAACTGAAAATAAGGCCTCACAATGATGTCACACAAGAAAATTGGCTTGAAAGGAGGATAAGGGTAAAGGTAAGGAGTTCTATTTAGGCTTACAAGAGAGTGGTAAGAAGGGAGTAAGAAAGCTTAAATATGTATATGTGATCCATGTATTCTTGTTTTTTCAAAAGTTCAAATTAAGGTTCCACTTGATAGGAAAGGACTCAATTCATGTTTGTTCAACTTAAGCCATGAAAATCGAGACAAATGCTCCAAATATGGTTCGAGCTTACTTTCAAAGTATGTATAATGCATCAAAGAACTACAAACTAGGGCCTTGAAATAATTCATGAGCTTAAAACACTTTTCAAGGAAAACTCCCTATGCAATTGCAAGCAACCTAAAAGATAAAAATTCTAGACTCAATCCTACAATATTTAACAATGCAAATGCAAGCTACATGAATTTTTTTGGAAATTTTTAAAACTTTTATGATTTTTTTGTATTTTTCTATGCACTTAGATGATGCATGAAGACTCAAAGATGATAACCCAAAATAAGATCCAAATAAAACATGGCAAACCACACACTCTCCTCAAAACTTGAATGACACCGTCTTGGTTTTGGTACCTTAGAGCTAGGCATGGCTGAAGCTTGAGGATGCTCCAGTCTTCCTGCTTTTTCTAGGAGTGTTGTGAGAGATGCCTTTGTCCTTGCTCTTGCTTGTGCCTCCATGGAGAGAAAGACGTCCGGCTTGGTTGCTTCCTTGAGGCTCACTGATCTCTATACCTCCGGTTGATCTTCTTCTCTTCTCTGGTTTCTCAACCTCTTCACTTGAAGACGCCTCATATAAGCTTCATTTTAGGTCCTTGATCTTCTTAGCCAGCTTCTTAATCATTGTCCATTGCCACTTGTTGACTTTGCGCTGAATCTCAACCACCGAAGCAAGGAACTTCTCAGCCTTAGTTCTCGGCTCATAGTCTAGCTTGGGGAGATCAAAGCTTGGCGGCATCTCAGCGTCTGAAGGAGGCGACTCTGAAGGTGGACGAGAGATCTGAGGTGGTGCAGCCGTGCCTCCAAGAGGCGCAAAGCATTCTCCATCGCTCGGTAGTGATATACTCTCATATTTTAGCATGCATTTAGGATAGTTTTCATTCATTCATCTTGCATAATAGGCTAGTTTCTACCATTTGTTGCATTTTAGGTCCTATATCACTTTGCATTAGCATTTTGCATATTTCGTGCATTCTTGCATCATTACCAGGTTGTTGTGGGACACACTGGAATTGTGGAGATTGCGTGGACATGCTAAGGATCAAAATGGAGCTTGTGGACATGTGAAGGAACTAAGCCATGCATGCAAAGGACCCGAGATCGAGCAGCAAATCGAGCAAGGCAGGTCGATCTAGATGAGATCGACCAGAAGATCAACTAAGCCTGCATCGTTTCAAAGAAGGGATTGATGATGAAATCGAGTGAGGAGATCGATCGTGAGTACGGACGTGGATTGAGCCATGCAGAACGATAGCCAGATCGATACCACGACCCGATCACTCAAGGATCGAGTAGAAGATCGAGCAAAGGAGGACGATCCAGAAGATCGAGCCAGAGATCGAGTGATCCAAGTCGATCCCTGGGACCTTATCCGGCCAGCTCATTTTTAGAGCGTAGTGAGGAGACCATTAGGGCTGTTTGGCTATTTTGGGCAAAGGGCGAACATCACTTTCATTATCGACATTTTGTCTTATCTTTTTCTGTTTTTCTCTTAGGCGATTTTCCGCCATTGCAAAAACCTTTAAGATTTTCATGTTTTAAAACTTTAATCTTGCTTAATCTAAGTACTTTTCATCTTAATCTTTTATCCTTAATCGTTTTTATCATGTTTAGCTCTTCTTCTATTGCATTTGAATCGGTTTTATCCATGTGTAGCGAGTAGTCATCTTTGGGTTTAATGTTGGGGTGATTTAAGGGGTTCAGGGGTTTTAGCTTTGGTCTTTTTCTTGTTCTTAATCTTATTTTCTTCTTGGATTTGGGCTCTTAGTGCTTAAAGAGTCTTGAAAAAGATTTTTATGATCCTAGAGATTTCCTTACCTTAGTAGGATTTAGGAATCTCCTAAAACCAAATCCAAGAGACTAACTCATCCTTTTCCAAACACCATGGATGCTTAGGGAGTTAGTTAAGCCACTTTGAGATTTGTGATTCATGCTCTTTGATCTCTTTTTCCACCACACATCATGGGTTAGGAGGAGAGATTGAAGAAGGGTTTCATACCAAATATCATGGATGAATCTATTTCAGTTTCTCAAGGCTTAGAGAAAGCACAATATGTGTAGATCTAATGTTTTCAAACCCAAAGCTTGAATCTTGAACCTTTTGAATATGACCCTCAACCTTAGATCCTCATTTTAGCAATTTAAAACTCTAGTTTATCATTCTCTAATCATAAAGCTTGCATCTTTAATCATTAAAAGTCATTGCTTTAAGTTGTTAGAAATTCTCAGTTTTACCCGTTTTAGTTCTCGATTTTTAGTAACTAGTAGCTTTGCGTTTTAAATTCTCGGTCTTTTCCTAGTAGTTTTTAACCCTCTTCCAGGGATTTTAAAATAGGTTTCATAGTAGTTTGGTCACTGCATTTAGTTTTTATCGATTTTACCATCTATTTACCCGATTTTGCTTAGATTTGCTTGCTCTTGCATTCTTAGTGGCTTTCTACAACCTAGGCTGGATTGATACTCCCTTACCATTATACTACATTATTACTGTGGTTTGGGCTTTGATTTACAACACCAAAACAATCTGTTTATCAAATGGCGCCGTTGCCAACTTGGATTTGTTGGATTTGGAGCTTAGTAAAAACTAAGCCTTTATTTTCAATTTGGTTACTAATATCTCTAGCTTACTACTTGTCTTCTCAGGTACATGAATCAGAGGTCTAGAGGTGACAACAATCTACTACAACCTCTGTGATATTACTATATATTTTGTATATTTTGCATGCATTTAGGATAGGTTCTCATGCATTCACCTTGCATATTAGGCTAGTTTGCACCATTTTAGGTGCTAGAGCACTTTTGCATTAGCATTCGCATGTTTCTTGCATTATGCATCATATTCAGGTTGTTTTTGAACACTTTGGAGCTTTGGAGGATTCATGGACGTGCTAAGGCTCGTGAGGAAGCATATGGACGCTTAGAGAACTCAAAAATTCAGCTAAGGACCCGAGATCGAGTAGCGGATCGAGCAAGGCAGGTCGATCTAAATGAGATCGACCAGAAGATCGAGTGCACCAAGTCGATTCAAGAGGAAGGATCGAGATGAAGATCGAGAGAGGAGATCGTTCTGGAGTACATACGTAAATGACGCAATGCAGATCGAGAACCAGATCGAGCTTCCAACCGGATCAACACAAGATCGACTCAGAGATCGACCAAAGCCATCCTATCCAAGACAAAGATCGAGAGCCAGATCGAGCTTCCAGCCCGATCCCAAACAAACCTTATCCATCCAGCAGTCTTTGGCGGCTAGCGAGGGGGGGGGGGGGGGGGGAGCAGCTAACGGTTTAGCCATTTTTGGCAAAAGCAGCCATTCGCTTTCGCTATTTTCATTTTGTCTTTTGCTTTTTGTTATCATCTACCTTAGGCAATTTTGCCATTGCACCTGAAGCGTTTTCGAGTTTTTGAACGTTTGAATCTTTTCAATATTAATCAATCTTTCCTTTTAATATTTTGTTGATCATGCTTTGCTTATGGTTCATTGCTTTTGATTCGATTTTAAACATGTGTAGCGAGTAGTCTATTCCGGTTTTGGGGTTCAGGTGATTCAAAAGGGTTGAAAGGGTTTAAAGCATTGTGTTTTCTTTGTTCTTCATACCTTCTCTTCTAGGATCTTGGGATCTTAAAGCCTAGAGAGCCTTGGAAAAGGTCTCTATGAACAAAAGGCTATTTTACCTTGACAGGATTCAGATGTCCTGGAAAACCAGATCCTAGAGGCTAATCCTTCCTTTCCCACATGCCATGGTTGTTTAGGGGATTAGTTAGGTCAATATTTGAAATCTGTCTTTCTTGCTCTTCAATCTCTTTTTCCACCAAACGCCATGGGTTTGGAGAAGAGGTTGAGGAAGTGAACCACATCACACGCCATGGATGGTTCTTGTTTTGTTTTCAAGGCCTAGAGAACCTCACAAAGTGAGTATATCTAAATTTTTTCAAACCAAAGCTTAAACCTTTGAGACCCTTCAATATGACCCTCGACCTTGGACCCTACTTTTTAGTGATTTAAACCTCTGTTCATCATTCGCTTGTCATTTAGTTTGCATCATGTTCTTTAGAAGTCATTTGCTTGAAGTTGTTTGTTAGATCGATCCATTCTGCTCGATCCAGTGCTCGATCATGTGCTCGATTCACTGGTCGATTTTTAGTTTTTAGTAGCCTTGCATTTTTAATCTTTTGCTTGTTCCTCGTGGTAGTTAACCCAATTCCAGGGATTTTAAAATTGTTATGCATTGCATTAGATCGTTGCACTTAGTTTTCCTTGAATTTACCAATCATTTTACTATTCTGCTTAGATTTCCTCATTCCCTTGCATTCTTAGTGTACTTCCTGCTCCTAGGTTTGGATTGATACCTCACTTGCATGTTATACTACATGTCAGTGTTGCATTTGAGTTTTGATAACCTCTCCTGCTTGCATTGCTCACCAAAAACGTGTTATTAAATGGCGTTGTTGCCATCTTAGGTTGCTAGGAAGCATTAAGATTTGGGGTTTAGTAAAGACTAAGCCTTTACGTTAAGTTAGGTTACTAATCTCTCTGTTTTTAAACTTGTGTATTTCAGGTACATGAATTTATGTTCTAGGGGTCACAACAACTTACTTACACCCCTAGACTATATTCACCAACTTGGCCACTCAAGAACAAGAAGAGCAAGAGAGTAGAGCTTTTGAGGAGAATGTTCAAGCCGGTTCAGTAGAATTTGCAACAATGGCTGAGCAAGAACATCCTGAAGGACCTCCACCAGCCCAAGGTGATGTAGGAAGGGGCAATGGAAACCTCATCCACGTGGCTAGACCCCCACAGATCATTGATGCTGGAGATGCTCCTAATACGCATCACAACCGCTTTGGGATCACTCCTCCACCGGTCCAGAATAACAACTTCGAGACCAAGCCAGGGTTTGTTCAGATGGTGAAAAATAACAAGTTTCATGGGTTAGCTTTGGAGGACCCATTGGCGCATCTAGACAACTTTGAGCAGCTTTGCGGAATTCTTAAGAAAGATGGCATCTCGGAGGACAGCTTCAAGCTGTGTATGTTTCCCTTTTCCCTCGATGACAAAGCGCGGCAATGGGAGAAGACTCTTCCCCAAGGCACTATCACTTCTTGGGCTGACAGTAAGAAAGCTTTCCTCTTAAAGTTTTTCTCAAGATTCAGTGGGTTCACTCAAAGACAGATTGAGTCATTCAGTGAGGCTATGGAGCGTTTCAAGGATTATATTATAGCCTGTCCTCACCATGGCTTCAGTGAAGAGACCCTCTTGAGTACCATATACTGCGGAGCTCTTCCAAAGATCAGATTACTACTTGACACGGCAAGCAAAAGAAACTTCCTTGGCCAAGATGTGGAAGAAGGTATGGAGCTCACTGAGAACCTGGCATTGAGTGATGGGAACTATTCAGAGGATTACGACCGTGCTCCAAGAGGAGCTGATCTTGAAGCTAACAAGGAAGAAATGTAGTCTCTCCATGAGAAGATAGGTAAGCTAGTGCTTGCAAACCAAAAGCATGTACATTTTGTTGGGGAAGCTGCGGATGTCTTGGATGAGCTAGAGCAATGCCAAGAAGAAGAAGCTAATTGGGTCGCTGGACAGAACTACAACAAGCCACAAGGTTACTCTCAAGGCCACCAAGGCAACAACAATTTGTCTTACAAAAACACAAACGTGGAGAACCCTAAACATCAGGTGTACCCTCCTCAGCAAGCAAAGCAATTCGTTTCATATAACAAGGGTTTTCAACCTAATGGTGGCTTTCAAGGCCAGAGGCAAGGTAACTTCCACAGTCACCAGCAGCAGCAAGGCAACAAAGGTTACACTCCCGGCTTTGTTCCTCAACAACAACAACAAATGCAACCGCAACAACAAGATCTGGTCCAAGCTATGTTCCAGCAGTTGCTTCAAGGTCAAGCTTCCACTAATCAGAAGTTTGCCGAGATGAAAAACCGCCTTGACTCCTCTCTTACTGACGTCTCAACTCAGATTACAAACCTGAACAACAAGATCAAGCAGTTAGAGAAGGGAAAAGCTACTACAAGCGGTCAAAGCAGCTTACCGGGCAAGTGTGAGCAGAATCCCAAGGAATACGCCAATGCCATTACACTAAGGAGTGGCAAAGAACTTCCACCGAGAGTTGCTCCTAAGACCAATGAGGACATTGTAGTTCAAGAGGGGGAGGGTAAGCTTTCAGCTGATGAGGAGATCAACTTTGATAATGTATGGACTGAGAGACCAAGAAAGGGTAAAGAGGTAGATGTAGAGATGAAGGTGGAGCAAGCTGCTAGAGAGAAAGATGTTTCTGTGCCTCCACCGAATGTGCCTAAGCTTCCTTTTCCTGGCCGCTTGAAGAAACAACTTATAGAAAAAGTATAGACTCTTGTTCGAGAAGCATCTAAGGGATGTAGAGATCAAGCTTCCTCTTGTTGATTGCCTAGCTATGATGCCGAAGTGTCCTAAGTTCTTCAAAGACACTCTTACAAAGAAGAACAAGGAGAGTAAAGAAGTCTTGGTGCTTAGCGAAGAGTGTAGTGCCATCATTCACAAGGAGATTGTTCCTAAGAAGCTAGGAGATTCAGGATCCTTCACCATTCCTTGTGCTTTGGGTCCATTGAAGTTCGAGAGCTGCTTATGCGATTTGGGTGCAAGTATCAATCTTATGCCCCATTTTATAGCAAATAAGCTTGGTTTTACACGGTTCAAGGAGTGTAGGATCTCCCTTGTGTTAGCTGATAGAAGCGTGAGACTTCCAGTGAGTTTGCTAGAAGATCTTTCAGTAAGGATAAGCGATGTCAATGTACCAACTGACTTTGTTGTGCTTGAGATGGATGAAGAGCCTAAAGATCCGCTTATACTAGGAAGATCGTTCCTTGCAACCGCCGGAGCCATCATTGATGTCAAGAATGGGTAGATAGCCCTACACCTCGGCAAAGACATAAAACTGGATTTTGACGTCAATGAGGTCCTAAAGAAGCCAACCATAGAAGGGCAAGCATTCTACATAGAAACCTTGGATGCCTTGGCGGATGAATTGTTAGAAGAGCTTGCTCAAGAAGATCACTTGAAGCTGGCATTGACTAAGGAAAGAGGAGAGTACGGTTTCTTGGATCAGAGGACTCATGAGTACGTTAATCTCCTTGATTCTAGAAGAGTTGTCAAAGGAGATGAAGACGTGTACCTTGAGATCGACCCCGAAATTGATGCATTTTTCTCGATCAAGAGGTCAAATTGACAAGGAAATCGAGAACCTCACTCGATCCAAAGGTCAGCTCGGCGAGGAGATTGGCCAATCAAGAGAAGAAATCGAGACAAAGATCGAGAGAAGCCAATCGATCAGCTCAGAGAATGAGACGGAGACACGATCTCTTACTCGATCCCAATCAAATCGAGTGGGTGAATCGAGTCAAGTCGCTCGATCTGGACCAGATCGAGTGCAAGATCGACTGGATGACTCGATCTCATAAGAGACAGCGGTTCAAGAAAGCAGTCTTTTAGGTCATGTCTCGGGTTCTAAGGAGGCTACTGAGGATGGGAACGTCAACAAGAGCCACGAAGAGGACTGGAGCGAGCTGCTAGCCCCAAAGGTGGACCTAGAGGAGCTCCCAAAAGGGCTAAGGTATGCTTTCTTAAGGCTTAATGATACTTACCCCGTGATTGTGAATCAAAACTTAAGTGATTATGAGTTGCACTCGCTCTTCAATGAGCTGAGAAAGTATAGGAAGGCTATTGGGTACTCTCTAAGTGACATCAAGGGCCTTTCACCAATGCTTTGCACTCATACGATTCACTTAGATAATGAGAACTCTTCTTCTATTGAACATCAAAGGCGTTTAAACCCGAATTTGAAAGAGGTAGTTAAGAAAGAGATTCTTAAGTTGTTAGAGGCTGACGTGATCTATCCCATAAGTAACAGCACGTGGGTTTCTCCTGTACACGTGGTGCCTAAGAAGGGAGGGATCACGGTCATTAAGAATGATAAAGATGAATTGATTCCTACTAGGACTATAACAGGTCACCATATGTGTATAGACTATAGGAAGCTTAATTCTGCTACTAGAAAGGATCATTTTCCTTTACCTTTTATTGATCAAAGGCTTGCTAATCATCCTTATTACTGTTTTCTTGATGGATATAGTGGTTTCTTTCAAATACCAATCCCTCCAAACGAACAAGAGAAGACGACCTTAACCTGCCCTTATGGCACCTTCGCAAATCGAAGGATGCCATTCGGGTTATGTAACGCACCGGCTACGTTTCAGTGGTGTAAGATGTCGATCTTCTCTGATCTAATAGAGGAGATGGTAGAAGTGTTTATGGATGACTTCTCGGTCTATGGTGCATCCTTTTCTGCTTGTTTGTTGAATCTTTGCAAGGTACTAAAGCGTTGTGAGGAGACAAACTTGGTGCTCAACTGGGAGAAGTGTCACTTCATGGTGAAGGAAGGGATAGTACTTGGGCACAAGATATCAGAGAAGGGCATAGAGGTTGACAAAGCCAAGGTTGAGGTCATGATGAGTCTTGAGCCACCGGTTAATATCAAAGGAGTAAGGAGTTTCTTAGGCCACGCAGGCTTCTTCAGGAGATTCATAAAAGATTTCTCCAAGATAGCAAGGCCCCTCACACGGTTGTTATGCAAGGAAGCTGACTTTGTGTTTGATGAGGATTGCCTTCATGCTTCTGTGACCATCAAGGAAGCTCTTGTATCCGCGCCTATAATACAAGCACCAGACTGGACTCTACCGTTCGAGATCATGTGTGACGCGAGCGACTACGCCGTGGGTGCTGTTCTTGGTAAGAGGAAAGACAGGCGGTTGCATGTTATCTACTATGCCAGCCGTACCTTGGATGACACACAAGTGAAGTATGCTACAACCGAGAAGGAGTTGCTGGCCCTTGTGTTTGCTTTTGAGAAGTTCAGGTCATACCTCATAGGCTCTAAGGTTGTTGTCTACACAGATCATGCAGCCTTGAGATACATCTATTCCAAGAAAGACATTAATTCGAGGCTCTTAAGGTGGATTCTCCTTCTACAAGAGTTTGATATGGAGATCAAAGACAAGAAGGGGATAGAGAATGGTGTTGCTGATCACCTCTCTACGATGAGAGTCAATGAAGCTTTGCCACTTGATGATTCGCCTCCTGAAGAGCAACTCATGATGATCACCACGGCGGTATGTGAGAAGCTTGAAGACAAGTTTGAAGAAGTCTTGAGTTTCAAGGAAGTAGACTTGCCTTGGTATGCTGATATAGTAAACTACTTAGCTTGTGGAGAGGAGCCTACTCACCTTGATCATTATCACAAGAAGAAGTTCATGAGAGACATCTCTCATTACTTTTGGGACGAGCCATACTTGTACAAGAGGGGCGTGGACAGCTTGTATAGGAGGTGTGTAACAAGGGAAGAAGCTATGGACATACTCCTACATTGTCACGGCTCATCATACGGCGGTCATTTCGCTTCCTTCAAGACCGCTACAAAGGTGCTACATGAGTTTGTTAAGAGTTGTGAAGCGTGTCAAAAGGCAGGAAACATAACCAAGAGAAACAAGATGCCTCAGGTTCCTATCTTTGAAGTTGATGTCTTTGACGCATGGGGGATAGATTTTATGGGTCCATACCGATCTTCCAACGGCAACAAGTTCATCTTAGTGGCGGTTGACTATGTATCTAAGTGGGTTGAGGCTATAGCTTCCCTAACAAATGATGCAAGAGTAGTGATCAAGCTCTTCAAGACCATTATATTCCCACAGTTTGGAGTCCCCAAGGTATTAATCAGTGACGGTGGAAGCCATTTCATCAACAAGGTGTTTGAAAGCCTCTTAAGGAAGTATGGTGTGAAGCACAAAGTAGCTACACCCTATCATCCTCAAACGAGTGGGCAAGTAGAGGTCTCTAACCGGCAGATCAAGGCTTTACTCGACAGGACAGTTGGTACTACTCGGAAGGTTTGGGCAGTTAAGCTAGACGATGCTTTGTGGGCATACCGGACCGCTTTCAAAACCCCCATTGGTACCACTCCTTTCACTCTCCTCTACAGAAAGGCATGTGATCTTCCTGTTGAGTTGGAGCATAGGGCACTATGGGCAGTGAAGCAGCTCAACTACAACCTCAAAACAGCTCAAGAGAAGCGCTTGATTCAGCTACATGAGCTTGAAGAGCTACGGTTGGATGCATACGACAGTGCTAAGATTGATACAATGTTTTTTTATTTGCTCCTGTTGTCAATCACCCATTGTACTAGTCAGTTGTAGTATGGGTTTTAATGTCAATCCAATTGGGAACGGTTGAAAACAGAAGAGTTAAGAGTGGAATCTCTAAGTCAAGCAAGCAGGAAAAGGTTTTTGTTGCCTAGGCAACTGTTCTAACAACCTAGTGTGATCAATCAACAAAGAAAGTGAAAACAAAAGCAAACTAAGCAGATTTAAGCAAGAAAAAGAGAGCAAAACAGAGCAAAACAGAGCACATCCGAGATCCAAATAAGAGAAAGGCAAGTTCCTAGATGTGATTATTGACTTTGGAGAATTTCAGACACTAACTAAGGCTGTTCCAAACTACATTGATCAAGCAAGTAAGCAAGCAATAGTGATTCCTAGACATAGAGTTCACAATCAAGCAAGCTAGATCCAATCTCTTGGCAAATAGCCCTTTGCTAAACATCTTAACAAGAACTAATTCTCATTAGTGTTAAAATATCAAGCAAGCAATAGTAAAGAACTCTATTCAAGTCAAAATGCTCCTCAAACAGTCAATCTCTTGAGCCAAGGCTAGTAAATCCTATATTAAACAAGATCAGCATTTCATCAAACACTTGGTGGGCATAAGAGAAAGCTAACAACTTAGATAAGTTTGATCAAGACTAATCTAGCATGAATAACAGATTAATAGAGAGGGACCCATAAACTGAAGCACTTAACAAGCCCTAATCAAGTCTTAAATTCCCCTAATCTACCACATCTAGAAACTCTAAGATAACCACTCACTCATACTCATGTTTAACACTAAATCACAAAGAGAAAGGATGTTAACCATGATTAGAAGAGAAAATAAAGAAAGATTAAAGGCAAATACTCAAATATATTAAACAAAGCAAAGGATTTGTCTTACTTACTTAAAGAAAATGTTTTAAGAACAGTAATTTGACATCACATCTCGAAAATCTGGAAAACAAGTTATTTATAGCCTAGAAAAGGAAGCCCTAGAGTAATGGCAAAAGCGTAATTAAAAATGGTTCGGGCTGGGTCAGTATCGGTCAGTTACATCGGTCAGTTACATCAGTCTTCAGTGATCGATATGGATCCCCATCGGTCTGGAGTGATCGACACATATGACCAAAATCAACTTGTTGTGTTTGTGTCGGTCACCCTTGACCGATACTGGTGATCGATACTGCTCCGTATCAGTCATCCTTGACCGATGTTCACCGTGCTCTGGCCAAAAACTTCTGGAGAGATTGTCTGCATTGATCCTTCCTGCTCCTTTTTGCCCAGCTAGCATCTTGGATCATCCCCAAAGCTCCTCCAAGCTCCTTTTAGCTCCAAAAGCACCTAAAACCATCCAAAATACAAAGAAAATGCACATTATACTATAAATGCAACCTAAGTCTAAAAGGAGAAGAAAATGGGTCAAAAGCTAATGGAAAACATGCAAAAGAGGACGAAAATATGAACTAAATGCAGTCATAAATGGTGTAAATACAAGGGATATCAACACCCCCACACTTGCCTTTTGCTTGTCCTCAAGAAAATAAGAACAAATGGGAGAGTGAGGTTTGAAGGTGGGCATTAAGATTCCAAAAATGCAAAGGTAAAGAGATGGTTTCAATGCTTAAGTGCTTAGTTGTAGGATGCAAACATAATCAGCTATACTTTAAAGAACCTAGCCATGCTCATCATGTATCAAAATGATCTCAAATCTCAACCTAGGCAAATGCTCAAATCAACCAACTCTTTAACATTCAATTAAGATCAGAACATGAATCATACTTATGCAAATCAAGTATAGACATTTGGTTGAAAAGGGGTAAGGTTATGAGATAAGAATGATCTCATTTTAGCAAAGGGTCATCAAACAAAAGGGATCACTCAATGAAAAGGACTTCATCTTAGGCAAAATGCTAAAGGTAAAAGCATACTTACGCATGTAAATCAAAGCTCCCTTCTACCCAAAGATGAATCCTAAATATTTCTAAACCCCAAAAGTGCACCCTCTAAGTCTATCCTTTCCTAAACTCTACCCTTCACCCTTCTTCATGGCTGGGGAAACTTCTTCTTTTTGCTTGTGTGGTTGCTTCTTTTTGGTTGGGACTTGCTCTTCTTTGTTGTGTTGGCACCTTCATCACCTTTGGTGGATTGCTTCTTGGTCAGATTTTTCTTCTTTTGGACCTTTCTAAGCATTGTTTTTGGCACCAATTCTTCTTTTTGAACTTAGAGCTTTTATTCTCCCTTTGCTTAACCACAATACTAAACTGTTTCCCCGTTTCTACCATTTCAGATCTTTTCCTTTTCTTTCAAAGCATATAAACATGAAGTTCAAACCACTTACACTACCCTTTTAAACCCCAAAACTCCTATAATAGAATCAAGCTCAAGAAGCAAGCTGATATCTACAAGAGAGCTAATCATTTCCAGCCTTATTCCTAACACTTTTTGCCAAGACAAAATTGAAAATGCAATGCAAAGGCCTCACAGCTCTCACAAAAGTTTTTAGGCTCAAAAGGAGGTTTTGGTTAACGGTGAGGATGGAACTGTCCCATAAGTATGAGGATCAGCTATTTGGATAAACAAGAGTGGTAGAAAGGAGAAAGATGATCCAAATATGGATATGGTAGCCATGAATTCACTTTTCAATGCATAAGACATGATAATTAAAAGTCCAAATTAAAGTTCAAGTTGATAGAGTTGATTTTCAGAGAACAAATGCTTTCAGAATGAGATGAGAAGACCAAATCTATCAATCTAAGCATGGTTGTGCCCATGTACCCCATTGGTCACTTGGTTGTGCATGGAATGAGTGTCTTCCATGGTGGGTTCCATACAGCTTCCTCCTCTTCAGTTGGCTCAGCTTGGTGAAGTTGCTCTTCTTGGTGAGAGTTGAGCTCATGGGTGTGGCTTTGGTGGGAAGTTTTTGCTGATGTAGCCTTCTTCTTCCTGAACTTCCCTTTCCCCATCTTCATAAGCCCTTTGATGGCTTTGTCTTGCCACTTGCACCACTTCTGGAGTGTGTTGATGTGCTCATGAGCTGCTCTCAAAGAGCTTCCTTGGTTGGGTGCTTCATAGGGCTAGAAGTGGAACTGCTTTGAGCTGTAGCTCAACACTTCTTCTTCAAGCTCATCATCTTCATAGGTTCCTCCTTGGCCTTCAGCGCCAGCAGTAACATTCCATTGGTGACCTGCTTCTTCTTCTTCTCTAATCTCTTCAGTGTTCTCTTCTTCTTCACTGTCTTCTTCTCCTTCTCCAGGAATAGGGCCGCCTGTGTAGAGCTCCTCTCCGCTCAAGTTGAAGTTGATGTTTGTCTTTGTGGTGTAGGAGGTAACTCCAGCTCTGAATTCCCCTACTCCAATTACCTCCCAAAACCTTGTGTACTGTGATTCATGGATTAAGAACTTCTTCCCTCTTTGAAAGTAGGTGCTTAGCCGCAGCGCTCTAGAGAGTTCTTAGAATGTGATTGTGAACCTCTGTTTTCCAAGCTTGAAAGAG
This sequence comes from Thlaspi arvense, assembly GCA_911865555.2. NCBI lineage: Eukaryota > Viridiplantae > Streptophyta > Magnoliopsida > Brassicales > Brassicaceae > Thlaspi > Thlaspi arvense. Next base: position 29,303,592 of record OU466860.2, read on the forward strand.
ATCCATCCATTATGGTCAGGGAGCTCACTCTTCTCATAATAAACCACCTTGAGGGTGGAGAGGAATTGATGAGTGAAGCGCTCATAGGATGGGAGAGGCTGTAGTAGCTCTGTAAGCCCCATCTGTTCAAAGGTGCAGATGCAGTCTTCATAGATTCCCAGCTCCTTCATTTTGGAGGGGCAAGGATATCTTGTTGGCTTGAAGGCACATCTACTGAATCCCTCCATGAGTTCCCTAGCACTGTACTTCATGGGTGGAGTCTCTTCCTCAACAGCTTTTCCCTTGCCTCTCTGCTTGGCGCTTTTATCTTTAGCTGGTCTCTTTCCAGCGGCCTTAGATGAAGTCTCAGCAGCTTTGCCCTTTCCTTTTTCTTGCCTTACTGTTGGTGATGTTGGTGCTTCCTGAGGTGCTTTTCCTTTTTTCCCATAAGCTATGTTTGTTCTTCCCATGGTACCTTCAGAAGCAGAGCTTGAAAACAAGGTAAGTGAAAGAATAAAAGCTGAAGAACCAAATAGCTGAAAGCTTTTAATGGAAAAATTCTTCAAGCTAAGAAAAGTCTAACAAGTTCTAACAACAAGCTTAAACTTCTTCAAAGCAAGAGGAGATCAAAATCTAGCAACTAAATAAGCTAGGATGAACAAAAGATAAACAGTTTTGCATGACACCCTAGGAAAATGGTTCTTAGGCAAAAGAGATGATGATCTTGCAAATGGATGAAGATAAAGAAGCAATGAGATAAATAGACATTAAACAGAACTTCAACATCTAGCTTGATATTTCAAAACAAATGCAAATTGCAAAACCATAGCACAACAATTAAAACTAAACACTACTTGCTCTTAAAAACATCTACTTAGCGATTTTGAACATAAGCAAGGAGTATGAGCAAAGAGAGCTAGTTTAGGAAGCAGACCTTTAGTGGAGCCTTTGAACACTTAGAGAAAGCAATAAAAGAGAAAGAGAACTAATAAATTCGCGCTTTAGGTGAGAAGAAGAGTGAGTTGAAGTGTGAAGAGAAGTGAAGGAAATTGTTGCTTAAATAGAGGAAAAGAGAGGAAACCAAAGGAATCAAAGGTTGGTGAGGGAACATATGGAATCAAAAGTGTGGGGGACAAAACCAAAAGTGTTCAGAAGCTAAGAAAGAGGTCAGAAAGAATCCCATTTGAAAATTTAAACTCCCTTGGCTCCAAACCAAAGGAGGTAAAAAATTTTGAAAGTTGAGATACTAACCTCGGATGGAATGTCGGTCACACATGACCGATATAACTGGCCGAAATGGCAGTATCAGTAATGAGTGATCGATATTAGAGAATGATGTGCTTTCTGGGAATAATATCGGTCATCACTGATCGACATACATAACTGAAATTCATCCGATGTGATTATGTCGGTCATGAGTGATCGATACTGGTGACCGATATGTTTCCAGGAATCTCATCGATCACCACTGATCGATACACTGGACCGAAAATGAAACGGTGAGTTTATGTCGATCAAGTTTGATCGATCTGAATGACTGAAATGTGTCCTGCTTTCAAACTTCTTTCCATATCAATCACAAGTGACCGATATGTTGACTGGTGTAGACTGGCTCCACTGATATCGGTCAAATATGATCGATACTGATGACCGAAAATCTATGTATCGGTCTGTCATGACCGATACAAATGATCGATATCAGCTAGAATAAACCTGTTCTTTGTCCCCTTCAGACTTTCTCAAACCCTAGTTCGAAATCCTGTTTCTATACACTAAAACAAAGCATAAAAGATAATCTAGAAAGCATAATATATACAAAAGGATACCATGGGACTATCTCCCAAGTGTGCTTGTTTAAAGTCACTAAGCTTGACTTTGATTACCTCTTTAGTTGAGGTGAGGAGAGGTGGATGGAGCTGGTGCTCCTACCTCTTTCTTCCTCCAGACCCATGTTCCCTTTGATAGTTGCTTTTTTTTGTCATGAGCTAACATCCTATACCTTTTATTCTTGACATTTGGTGTGGCTGAAGGTCTCCCTTTCTTGGCTGTTTAGTTGTCAATATCCTTCAAACTTTCCTCAAGCTTCAACTCGGTATTCTGACTCTTGTTTGGTTCAGTAGGGAAAGTATCACTCATCAACATGCTTATAGTGAGGTTCATAGCATCCTCCAAACTATCTGGGAGCTTCCAGCAGTTATCCTCTTGCTCAGTTGCTCCACAGAAAGCTATGGAAGGAGAATCAGTCTTGTAGACTTTGAATTCATCAACATTCTTCAAAATTACAGAACCTCTCATGAAGTCTAACTGAGCTCCCATTGTTGCCAAGAATGGAGTGCCAAGAAGAAGTGGCACCTCTCGGGAATATGTTTTCTCCATGACCACAAAGTCTGTTGGAACTAGGCATTCTCCAATCTTCAAAGGGTAGTCCTTCACCATGCCTAAAGGTTTTGTGGAAGTGTTGTCCATAAAGGTGGTAGATGTCCTGGATGGCAGGAGTTTCTTGATCCCCAGAGTTTGGCTCAGATGGAGAGACATGACATTGATAGTTGATCCTGAATCACATAGGGCTTTGACATTGTCAAGCATCTCCAGCTCACAAGTGATGAGGTACTTTCCTGGGTTTGTGATTTTTGGCAATGACTTCATAATCTTGCTTCTTTTCATGTGAGCCCCCACATTCTCAAGGATTGGTTCCACCAATTCCAGCTTGTCATAAACTTCTTTCAGGAACCTAATTTGATGTTTTACTTCTAGCAAAGTGGTGCCATGTGGGAGTTATATTCCAGAATCTTGTATGTCTTCCTTGAACTTTGTGTACATCTCCATTCTAGCTTTTGTGAAATGCATTGTGGGGTAGGAGACTGGTGGTTTGCAGTCCTGAGCTGAAAGTTCTTTACCCTTTTCAGTAGTGCTTGATAAGTTACCCACTTAATTATGGTAGAGCGCCTTAGAGTCCCGAGGAGTGTTGTGAGACAAAACCATCAAAGCATGGTGTGTCTCTAGTGCCTCTTCATCAGCATCAGTGTGCTTTGGTGTGGGGGTCTCTTTTGTAGCAGCCGGGGTTTCCTCAGCCCCCTCTTTCTGAGCAGCTTCCAGTTCTGCTCTCTCTTGTTCTTCTTCTCTGTTCAGGCTTTCATCAAGTCCATGGAGGAACTTCCCTACAACTTCCTGAGCTTCTTCATCACTAATGTTACTTCTTCTGGCTTCTCCTCCATACTTAACCCTCATCCTTTCTATATGTAATATCATTTCTTGGATCATGATGCCCAGCTCTTCCAATGAAGCATCTTCATCAGTGAATTCCTCTTCTGCTTCCTCTGCCTCTTCAGTGAGTACGTTGCAGAATTCCTGAGGTTTGTGTGCAGCTTGTCTAGGAAGGGTGTCCTGAAGTCTTGGTGTTTGTGCATCATCTTGGCTGTTCTCCAAGAGATGTATCCTTGATTCCAGGTCATCAAACTTGGCGTGAAGATCATTATGAACATAATATATCCTGTTGTGCACCTCAGCAAATCTCTTGTTCATCTGCATAGTTCCAATGGTTTAGAGATTGATGTTGACCATGATCATGCTCCTCATGTCAGCTGATCCATATGTAGGAATATAGGGTTGGTCTTGAGTGTGGGAAGGAGTGTAGCTCTCTTCAAAGTAGTGCATAGGTAGAGGCTCTTGGCAGAAGATGATGTAGGTAGTGTCTTCAAAGTACAACATCTTGATGTTTGTTGTAGCTCTCCTGAAATGACAACACTTGAAAAGTAGTGAGTGACCAGATAAAACTAAAAACTTGATCTTAAAGATTCTACAAACTCTAATGGTTCAAACTTAGATCCCAAAAGGCAACGGCGCCAAAATGATACAAGGTTTTTTTATTTGCTCTTGATCTCAATCACCCATTGTACTAGTCAGTTGTAGTATGGGTTTTAATGTCAATCCAATTGGGAACAGTTGAATACAGAAGAGTTGAGAGTGGAATCTCTAAGTCAAGCAAGCAGGAAAAGGTTTTTGTTGCCTAGGCAACTGTTCTAACAACCTAGTGTGATCAATCAACAAAGAAAGTGATAACAAAAGCAAACTAAGCAGATTTAAGCAAGAAAAACAGAGCAAAACAGAGCAAAACAAAGCAAATCCGAGATTCAAATAAGAGAAAGGCAAGTTCCTAGATGTGGTTATTGACTTTGGGGAATTTCAGACACTAACTAAGACTGTTCCAAACTACATTGATCAAACAAGTAAGCAAGCAATGGTGATTCCTAGACATAAAGTTCACAGTCAAGCAAGCTAGATCCAATCTCTTGGCAAATAGCCCTTCGCTAAACATCTTAACAAGAAATAATTCTCATTATTGCTAAAACATCAAGCAAGCAATAGTAAACAACTCTACTCAAGTCAAAATGCTCTTCAAACAGTCAATCTCTTGAACCAAGGCCAGCAAATCCTCTGTTAAACAAGATCAGCATTTCATCAAACACTTGGTGGGCATAAGAAAAAGCTAACAACTTAGACAAGTTTGATCAAGACTAATCTAGCATGAATAACAGATTAATAGAGAGGAACCCATAAACTGAAGCACTTAACAAGCCCTAATCAAGTCTTAAATTCCCCTAATCTACTACATCTAGAAACTCTAAGATAACTACTCACTCATACTCATGTTTAACACCAAATCACAAAGGAAAAGGATGTTCATCATGATTAAAAGAGAGAATAAAGAAAGATTAAAGGCAAATACTCAAATATATTAAACAAAGCAAAGGATTTGTCTTACAAACTTAAAGAAAATGCTTTAAGAACAGTAATTTGACATGACATCTCGAAAATCTGGAAAAAGAGGCTATTTATAGCATAGAGAAGGAAACTCTAGAGTAATGGCAAAAGCGTAATTAAAACAGGTTCGGGCTGGGTCAGTATCGGTCAGTTACATCGGTCTTCAGTGAACGATATGGATCCCCATCGGTCTGGAGTGATCGACACATATGACCGAAATCAACTCGTTGTGTTTGTGTCGGTCATCCTTGACCGATACTGGTAATCAATACTGCTCCGTATCTGTCATCCTAGACCGATGTTCACAGTGCTCTGACTGAAAGCTTTTGCAGAGATTGTCTGCTTTGATCCTTCTTGTTCCTTTTTGCCCAGCTAGCATCCTAGATCATCCCCAAAGCTCCTCCAAGCTCCTTTTAGCTCCAAAAGCACCTAAAACATCCAAAATGCAAAGAAAATGCAAATTATACTCTAAATGCAACCTAAGTCTAAAAGGAGAAGAAAATAGGACAAAAGCTAAGGGAAAACATGCAAAAGAGGACCAAAATATGTACTAAGGAAGGCAGCCTGGTGCAACTCTATGACTCGAGGCTGAAGATGTTCCCGGGCAAGCTCAAATCAAGGTTGTGTGGACCGTTTGAGATCAAAGAAGTTCTACCCTATAGAGCGGTTACATTGGTTGGCAAGAGCGGCAAGGCTTTCACGGTCAATGGGCACAAGGTTAAGCCCTACCTGGCGAGTGAATGCAGCAAGGAGAGCACATCCGTGCTTCTCCAAGACCCCCCTCAGGCCTAAACCAAATACATTCTAGCTAAAGACGTTAAAGAAAGCGCACTTGGGAGACATTCCCATGTCTATCTTGTACATATTTTTGCTTTACTTCTACTGCAGTTTTTGCTTTTAATGTTTAAGTGTATAGGTGAATGGATAAGGGATTGTTAGGTAGAGGCGAGAAGGGCTAAGTATAGGCTAGAGATCGAGTGCTAGATTTACTTATCCTAGCTCGATCTTTACTAGATCGAGCTAGTGAATTGAGAGAAGCCAGTCGATCTAGACGAGATCGAGTAGACAACATTGATCTAGATGAGCTCGGATCGATCGGTCCCATTTAGATCGACCGATCTAAAATTTCTCGGAAAATTCTTAGAGTTTGGATCGATCGGTCGAAATCTGGATCGACCGATCTAATTTCTCTCGAGAAGATCCTTCAAGGACAGATCGATCAGTCAACTCGATCCCCTACTCGATCTAAGCCATATCGACACTCCAATCGATCAAACCTCTCAATCCAAGCCATTATGGGCATGAGATCGAGTCTTAGATCGACCAAATGGACTCGATCTCGTGCCGAGGTACCATGGCTCCAAAAAGAACAAGAGAAGAGACGGCACAAGAAGGAGAAGGTCAAGAAGTGGTGGTTCAGGAGAGGGTCAGATGGTCTAAGGAGGAAAAGCAAGGCACGAAAAGGCTAGAGAGGCTTCGGTTCGAACCAACAAAGTTTGTGGTTAGGGCTTTGCTGTCTAAGATGGGGATCTGGGAGATTCTGATCAACTCCCCAAGAACATAGGGCTCAGGTGTCTGTCACGAATGGATTGCCCAACCTTTCCCGAAGTGACAATCGATTTCCTAGCCACTTTGGGTTTTGCATATGAGAAACCGAGCATCCCTACTCCTTCTCAAGGCCACATCTCCTTCAAGATCAAGCGTCAGGCCTTTCGTCTCTCAATCCCGGAGCTTTGTCAAGCCTATGGCGTCAATGCTGCTGCCTCCAAGGTTGAGCTCCCCTCTTTCACTCAAGCCAACGATCTGTGGGACCTCAACAGCAACTATGACTACAAGGAAAATACGGCAAAGATCAAGAGAGTGAGGAGTCCGGTGCTGAGATACACGCTCAAGCTGATTGCCAACACCTTCAGTCGAAGGTCCGTGGCCCCAACAGTCACCAAGTCCGAGCTTTGCTTCCTATTCCAAGGCGTGAAGCACCTCGTGTGTGATCCTAAGGAGAATGACGAGCCAATGGAGGATGAGCTCGGCGACGACGTAAACTATGGATGCATCTTATTCACCTCATTGGTGAAGTACAAGGTATATGCCTTACGATGCATGGCAAGCACGTCGCTTATTGGAGACTTCCTCACGCCCTTGTTTGTGCAAGCTGGCGTACCTCTCCAAGACTTCACTCCTGTTCTGGAGAGAGCCTTCATGGATGAGATCTACCTGAAGGCTCTTAAGAAAAGTGTTTTAAGCTCATGAATTGTTTCAAGACTCTAGTTCACTCTTTGAAAGTAAGCTCTAACCATACTTGGATCATGTGTTTTGACTTAAGTTGAACATTCATGAATTGAATCCTACCCTAATAAGTGAGAACCTTAATTTGAATCTTCTTAATTATTATACTTATGCATTTGAAAATGAAGACATGGATCATATACATATTTAGGCTCTCTTTCTCCTTTCACCACTCTTTTGTGAGCTTAAGTAGAACTCCCACCAATACCCTTACCCTTGTTTCAAGCTAAGTGTTCTTGTGTGATATCATTGTGAGGCCTCTTTTCAGTTTGAACTTGGCATAACGTGTTACGTTTAGGCGACATGATTAGGCTCTCATTTGTTTGCGGGCTTTGCATTTTGAAGCTAGTTTTAGGCTTAGGATTAGGTTTGGGGTTAATGGGGATTGTTTGTTTGCTTATTTATTTTCGGTTTCAAAAGGAGTTTTGTGTTTGAAGTGAATAAAAAGGTTTTAAGTGGATGGCTCAATGTTTTTTAAATGAAAAGCTCTAGTTAATTCAGAAGATAGCTCTCAGAGAAAAAGAATAATAAAAAGAAAAGAAAAGAGCCTAAGTGCAAAATAAAAAGAGCTTTGTTGATGAGGGTAGTCTCTAGGAGGGTGAGTGAGCTGAAAAGAAAAGAAATGAGAGGGGTTTTAGGATTATGCATAAGTTTTTATTTGGGACTTAGGCTCTTTTCTTTTCTTTTTCTTATTCTTATCCTTTGAGAACTATCTTGTGAATTAACTAAAGCTTTTCATTTCAAACAATCCCCATGAACCCCAAACCTAATCCTAAGCTTAAAACTAGCTTCAAAATGCAAAGCCAGCAATCAAATGAGAGCCTAATCATGTCGCCTAAACGTAACACGTTATGCCAAGTTCAAACCGAAAATAAGCCTCACAATGATATCGCACAAGAACACTTGGCTTGAAAGAAGGGTAAGGGTAATGGTGGGAGTTCTACTTAGGCTCACAAAAGAGTGGTGAAAGGAGGAAGAGAGCCTAAATATGTATATGATCCATGTGTTCATTTTCAAATGCATAAGTATGATTCACGGTTTTGATCTTAATGAATGTTAAAAGATATGATTCTTGGATTGTTTGGGATATGAGAGTCATAATTTGAAATTCATTATGTGATGAGTATGGCTAAGTTCTATGGAGTATGTGTGTGTGCATTGCATCTTAGGATTAAGAACTAGGACCATTGAATTGATTCATTTGAAAAACACTTTTGCTAGAAGCTTAAACCCCCGTTTTTAAAACCTCTCTTCCTTCTTGAATTTTGTTTGCTTGAGGGCAAGCAAAAGGCAAGTTTGGGGGAGTTGATACTATATCTTTTGTATATTTTGCATGCATTCAGGATAGTTTTTCATGCATTCACCTTGCATATTAGGCTAGTTTACACCATTTTAGGTCCTAGAGCACTTTTGCATTAGCATTCGCATGTTTCTTGCATTATGCATCATATTCAAGTTGTTTTTGGACACTTTGGAGCTTTGGAGGATTCATGGACGTGATAAGGCTCGTGAGGAAGCTTATGGACGCTTGGAGAACTCAACCATTCAGCTAAGGACCCGAGATCGAGTTGTGGATCGAGCAAGGCAGGTCGATCTAGGTGAGATCGACCAGAAGATCGAGTGCGCCAAGTCAATTCAAGAGGAAGATCGAGATCAAGATCGAGAGAGGAGATCGATCTGGAGTACCAACGTAAATGACGCCATTCAGATCGAGAACCAGATCGAGCTTCCAATCCGAACAACACAAGATTTACTCAGAGATCGACCAAAGCGATCCGATCCAAGACAAAGATCGAGAGCCAGTTCAAGCTTCCAGCCTGATCCCAGACAAACCTTATCCGACCATCTGTCTATGGCGGCTAGCGAGGGGGGGACCAGCTAACGGTTTTGCCCTCTTCAAAGATGCTCACGAGTTTGTTAAGTCATGTGAGCCTTGTCAAAGAGCTGGAAACATCACAAAGAGAAATGAGATGCCACAGGTTCCCATCTTTGAAGTAGAAGTTTTTGATGCTTAGGGGATTGACTTCATGGGACCATTCCCATCTTCTTACAGCAACAAATATATCTTGGTGGCTGTTGATTATGTGTCAAAGTGGGTTGAGGCTATAGCTTCCCCAACCAATGATGCAAAGGCAGTGATCAAGCTCTTCAAGTATATCATCTTTCCAAGGTTTGGGGTTCCAAAAGTAGTGATCAGCGATGGGGAAAGCCACTTCATCAACAAGGTCTTTGAGAGTCTTCTGAAGAAGTATGGAGTTAAGCATAAGGTAGCTACGCCCAATCATCCTCAAACTAGCGGCCAAGAGGAAGTATCTAATAGGCAGATCTAGGCTATTCTAGAGAGAACCGTTGGGGCTACTAGAAAAGACTGGGCCAACAAACTCGATGATGCTTTATGGGCGTATAGAACCGCCTTCAAGACTCTTATAGTCACCACTCCTTTCACTATTCTTTATGGCAAATATTGTCACCTTCCTGTTGAGCTAGAGCATAGAGCATTGTGGGCCGTGAAGCAAATGAACTTCAGTCTCAAGACAACTGAAGAGATACGGTTGATCCAACACCATGAGCTAGATGAGTTAAGGCTGGAAGCTTATGAGAGTGCCAAAACCTACAAGGAAAGGACCAAGGCGGTTCATGACAAGAAGCTGGTTCATAAGGAGCGAAAGAAAGGCAGTTTGGTGCTACTCTACAACTCAAGGCTGAAGTTATTGACTGGAAATCTGAAGTCTAGGTGGAGTGGAGCTTTTAAGATTAAAGAAAAACTACCTTATCGAGCGGTTACATTGGTTGACAAGAAAGGAGAGAGCTTCCCGGTTAATGGGCACAGGGTCAAGCCTTATCTGGCGAGTGAATGCAGCAAGGAGAGCACCACAATGCTTCTCCAAGACCCACCTCTAGCCTGAAACATGTAAAGTCAAGCTTAGGACGTTAAACTAGCACAATTGGGAGGCATTCCCATGTCTATCTTGTACATATTTTTGCTTTCTTTCTACTTCAGTTTTATGCTTTTTATGCTTAAGTGTGTAGGTGAAGGGATAAGGAACCGGAGGCTATGATCTTGGAGTCAAATGGGCAAGGAAAGGAGAGTCAGAGGCAAGAAATCGAGTGCTAGATCAACATATCCTGGCTCGATCCTTACTAGATCGAGCTAGTGAATCGAGTGGAGTCACACGATCTAGATGAGATCGAGTAGACAATCGAGTAAGTCACTCGATCCTCGAGCCGAATCGATCATTGCACTCGATCATGCCACTCAATCCTTGCCAAAACGACCTCCAAATCGATCACGTGGCTCGATCTAAGGAGCTTAGCCATAATGACGTAGAATCATGGGACGAGGGGGAACAATCGATCTAGGACTCGATGCAATCCAGATCGAGTCCCTAATCAATCAACCCTCTCGGTCCTAGCCAACATGGGCATGAGATCGAGGTTAAGATCGACCAAATTGACTCGATCTCATGCCGAGGTAAGTTTAAGTTTTTCCTCGCTTTCCTCTTTCCCCCATATTTTAAATTCAAATATTGGTCAAGGCAAGCATCTTTGACCATGAAAGAAGTGCCTTGACCAACTTTGTCAGAAAACCACTTGCATAATCCATAGTTTTCTTAGTCTTTAAATTCACATGCATCCACACTCTCTCCCATTTGTGTTTCGAGCTGTTTTCTATCAGTAAAGAGAGAGATGTTTTAAAGCTAAGACCATCTGCATTCATCCTTTTTAAAGGTATTTTCGGGTTTAGTAAATTGCTTGTTTAATTTTTTTTTTAGAATATTTTCTTTATTTGGATTAGGATGAATGTTAGTTGTTAGGGGATTAGGATAATTTTCAGAAGCAGCTAAATATTAGGGAAAATTGCTAGATTTGCTCCTGTCTCTAGATATTTTCTCCCTCTATTTAGCTATAATTTTTATAAAATCCCTAAAAATCTAGGATTATTATTATAAGTTTTTCTCTCCTACCTTGTCTTTCTATCTATATCGCCGCCTATACTCATTCTCCTCTTTGAGAATTGTGTTTCAGGTACCAATGGCACCCAAAAGAAACAGAGATAAGAAAACACAAGGAGGAGAAACTCAAGAAGTGTTTCAGGAGAGGGTTATATGGACTAAGGAGGAGAAGCAAGCTAAGAAAAGGTTGGAGAGGCTCCGGTTTGACCCTACGAAGTTCGCAAGCAGGGATCTATTGGCAAAGATGGGGCAGTTGAGAGATTTTGACGGGCTTCTCAAGAACATGGGGCATGTGTGATTTTCAAGGATATACTGCCCTACCTATCCCGAGGCAGCCCTAGACTTCTTCTCCACCTTGGAGTTCTCTTATGAGAATGCAAGCCTCCCCATTCCATCACAAAGTCACCTCACATTCAAGATCCGGAGGCAAGCCTACCACCTCTCCATCCCCGAGCTTTGCCAAGCCTACGGTCTAAAAGCCAATGCCAATCTAGTGGAGTTCCCTCCTTTCACACAAGCCAACGACCTATGGGACTTGATCAGCAATGATGACTACAAAGCCAACACAGCCAAGATCAGGAAGGTCCGCAACCCTGTGCTGAGATATGATAACAAGATTTTTTCTGGTCTAAATATCAAATCTCAAGCAACCAATAGTTGTAGTATAGTATGCAAGAGAGTATCAATCCAGCCTGGGTGAAGAAAGAACACTAGGAATGCAAGTACTAAGCAAATCCAATGAGAATTGGATAAATAGATGGTAAAATCAAAGAAAACTAAATGAAACGACCAAATGCTTGTGGAAACTATTTTAAAATCTCTGGAAGAGGGTTAACTGCTATAGGAGAAAATAGAAGATTAAAAACGCGAACCTACTAATAACCAAAAATTGAGAGCTAAATCGGGTCAAACAGGTCGATTCTAACAAGTTAAGAAAAATGACTTCTTATGATCAAGATGCAAGCTTTGTAACTAAAAGATGATTAACCGAGGTTTAAAAATGCTAAAAGAGGGTTCAGGATTGAGGGTCATATTCAAGAGTGTTCAAGGGTGAATCTTTGGTTTGAAAACACATAGATATACACATTGATAAGCTTTCCCTAAGCCTTGAGAAACTTAAACAGAGTCATCCATGGCGTATGGTATGATTCCCTTCTTCAGTCCCTTCTCCAAACCCATGTCTTTTGTTGGAAAAAGAGATCGAAGAGCATGGACAACAGATCTCAACTAATGGCTTAACTAACCTCCTCTACATCCATGACATTTGGGAGAGGGTAGATTAGTTTCTAGGATTTGGATTTCAAGGATCTCTGAATCTGGTCAAGGTAAGAGAAGCCCTGGAATCATTGAGATCTTTTCCAAGACTGCGTAAGCCTTAAGACCCCAAAATCCTAGAAATAAGTGAAGAACAAGAAAAACTCAAAGCTTAAACCCCTTAAACCCTTGAATTGCCTCCACCCCTTACCAAAAAAAAAACTACTCGCTACTCATGTTTAAAACCGATTGAAAGGCAGAGAAAGATAAAATAAGCATGATTAAATAATAGATTAAAGGAAAAGACTTGATATTGAAAAGATTCAGGTTCAAAACATCAAAAACTGAAGAACATCGACAATGGCAGATAATCTCGCCTACAGAAAAGCTTAGAAAAGATAAGAATGAAAAGTTGTGTAGAAAGGGATAGCCGCTTTTGCCCAAAATAGCCAAACAGCCCTAATGGTCCCCTCACTACGCTCCAAAAATGGTTAAGGCCCCAGAGATTGATCTCGAGATTGATTAGTTCACTCGATCTTCTTCATGGATCGCCTTCTTCTGGTCGATCTTCAAGTCGATCAGGTTGGATGGATCGAGCACTTCCTTCGATCTGCTACTCGATCCTTGGTTGATCGAGCCGTGGTCTCGATCTGGCTCTCGTTCTGCATGGCGTCATCTATGTCTGTACTCCCAATCGATCGCCTCTCTCGATCTTGGTCTCCATCCTTCTCCTTGAAACGACTTGGGTCACTCGATCTTCTGGTCGATCTCGTCTAGATCGACCTGCCTTACTCGATCTGAGTCTTGATCTCGGGTCCTTTGCATGCATGGCTAAGTTCTCTATGTGTCCACAAGCTTTGTTTTGATTCTCCTCACGTCCACAAAACCTCCACAACTCCAGAGTGCTCCAAATAACCTGATAATAATGCAAAAGTGCAAGAAAATATGCAAAATGCGAATGCAAAAAAACTTATGACCTAATATGCAACAAATGATAGAAACTAGCCTATAATGCAAGATGAATGCATGAAAACTACTCTAAATGCATGCGAAATATGCTAAATATATAGGTATATCAACTCCACCAAACTTGCCTTTTGCTTGCCCTCAAGCAAACAGAATTCAAGAAAGGAAGAGAAATTTGAAAACGGGAGTTCAAAACAAAAGATGTCAACCGAAAAACAGAATCAATGCCCATGTTATAAGTTCTAAGATGCACAGAGGTTGTTCTACTTTAGAAGCTTTAGCCATACTCATCAAAGCAAACAATGAACTCTAGCTTAGCCTACATAAGCATTCAAATCAACCAACTCCTTACCATTCATTAAACGGTAACCAATGGATCTAGTTTGTGCATATCAAGAGAAAGCATTTCGTCAAGGGACAAGGTCATGAGATGAAGATGATCTCATTCAAATAAGGGTTTAAAAAAATCAGAGGATCGCTCAATGAAAGAGTCTTATCTTTGGCAAAATGCTAATGGTAAAAGCACACTTATGCATGCAAGTTAAAGCTCCCTTCTACCCTTTATACCCAAGATGATCCTAAAAACTTCTAAAACCCCAAGTGTAACCCCTAAATCTACACTTTCCCAAAGCGCTTGATCTCTTCATCCTTCACATTTGGGGGAAACTCCTTTTTCTTCTGTTCGTGTGGTTGACTTCTTTTTGTTTGAACTTACTCTTCTTTGTTATATGCTTGGCGCCGTTTTCATCACCTTTGGTGGATGGCTTGGTCTGATTTTTTCTTTTGGATGACCCTTTGTAAGCCTTGTTATTGCTGGCCCCTTTCTTCATTGATACTTAGAGCATTCTTTTCCTACTTTACTTAACAACAGCAGATCTGTTCCCCCTTTGCTACCAATCCCATTCCTTTCCTTCTTTTATAAAGATGTAAACATAAAACGCTTAAACCACTGAAACAACCCTTTTCCCAAACTCCTAACCTAATACAAAGCTCAAAATGCAAGCTGGTGTCTACAAGGGAGCTTCTTCTTGCCAGCCTTATTCCTAACACTTTTGCTAAGATATGATAGAAAAAGATGCAATGCAAGGCCTCACAACTCACGCAAAAGTTTTTAGGTCAGTTTGAAGGTTTGGTTTAGGGCGTGGTTCATTGTCCCATGATGATGAGGTGATATTACCATATATTTTGCATGCATTTAGGATAGTTTTTAATGCATTCATCTTGCATTATATGCTAGTTTGTTCCATTTGTTGCATTTTAGGTCCTAGGTCTCTTTGCATTCGCATTTTGCATATTTCTTGCACTTTTGCATCATTAGCAGGTTGTTTGGAGCACTCTGGAGTTGTGGAGGTTTTGTGGACGTGAGGAGGATCAAAACTAAGCTTGTGGACACTTGGATAACTCAGCCATGCATGCAAAGGACCCGAGATCGAGTAGCAGATCAAGCAAGGCAGGTTGATCTAGACGAGATCGACCTGAAGATCGAGTGGCCCAAGTTGATGCAAAGCGGAAGGATCGGGACAAAGATCGAGAGAGGTGATCGATCGGGAGTACGGACGTGAATGACGCCATGCAGAACAAGAGCTATATGGAGACCACGACCCGATCACCCGAGGATCGTCCACAAGATCGAAATGAGAGCTCGATCCCTCCAAGCAGATCGACTTGAAGATCGAGCAGAACAAGGCGATCCATGAAGAAGATCGAGTGAGCTGATCGATCTCAAGGTCGATCTCTACGGCTTAACCGTTTTTGGAATCTAGTGAAGGGACCATTTGAAGGTGTTTGGCCATTTTAGGAAGGAGGCGGCTACCACTTTTTCATACACGGTTTGCTTTTAGCTGTTTCTGTTCTTATCTTAGGCGATTCACCATTGTCGAACCTTAAGCTTTCTTTGGATTTTGAACTTGAATCTTTTTAATATTAAGCAGTTTTTCTTTAATCGCTCTTCAATCATGCTTAGTTCTTTGTTTGTTGCTTTTACATCGGTTTCAAATATGAGTAGTGAGTAGTTTTCTTTTGGGATTTGGGGTTGAGGCGATTCAAAGGGTTTAAGAGGTTTAAGTTTTTGTGTTTTTCTTGTTCTTTATTCCTTCTCTTCTAGGATCTTGGGGTCTTAAGTCTTAGAGACTCTTGGAAAAGATCTCTATGATTCCAAGGCTATCTTACCTTGACCGGATTCAAATGTCCTAGAAAACCAAGTCCTAGAGACTAATCGACCCTCTCCCAAACGCCATGGATGTAGAGGAGGTTAGTTAGGCCTTAGATTGAAATATGTTTTTCTTGCTCTTTGATCTCTTTTTCCACCAAACGCCATGGGGTTGGAGAAGAGATTGAGGAAGTGAACCATACCACACGCCATGGATGGTTCTTGTTTTTTTTTCAAGGCTTAGGGAAAACACCTCAAATGAGTAGATCTATATGTTTTCAAACCAAAGCTTAACCCTTTGAACACTCTTGAATAAGACCCTCGACCCTAAACCCTCTTTTAGAATTTTAAAGCCTCGGTTCATCATTCTGTTATCATAGAGCTTGTATCTTTCTTCATTTGAAATCATCGCTTTAAGTTGTTAGATCGATCTGTTTTACTCGATTCAGTGCTCGATTTTTAGTTCTTAGTAGATTTGCATTTTTAATCTTCTGCTTTTTCCTAGTAGTAGTTAACCCTCTTCCAGGGATTTTAAAATAGTTTTGCATTTCATTTGGTCATTACATTTAGTTTTCACCGATTTTACCAATTACTTACCCGATTTGCTAAGATTTGCTTCATCCTTGCATTCTTAGTGTTCTTCCTGCATCCTAGGTTTGATTGATACCTCTTGCACACTATACTACATCCATAGGTTGCTTGAGTTTTGATAATACAACCCCCTGCTAAAATCTTGTTATCATGAAGATCAGCTACTTGGATTAACAAGAGTGGTAAGAAGGGAAGAAGATAATCCAAGTATGTATATAGGTAAGCCATGCAATCACTCTCAATGCACACACAAGATAATTCAATGTCCAAATTATGGTTCTACTAAGATGGAGCTGGCATCAAATCAAAGCGAGTTTCAACATAAGACTAGAGTATCAAATGCAAGTAATCAAAGTGTGGTGCAGCCTTAACTTCAAACTCACTAGATGCAAACAACAAACAACAAAGGCATTGAAAACAGTTCAAACATTAACAACTCAACAAGTGTTTATCATTCACTCTCTATGCAAATGCAACAACCTACATGACTTTTAAAAATTCTAGACTCAATCCTAAAATATGTAACAATGCAAATGCAAACTACACGAATTTGTTTGAATTTTTTTAAAAAAATTATCATTTTTTTGTATTTTCTATGCCTTAAATGATGATGCAAGACTCAACTATGATAACTCAAAATAAGATCAAAGAAAACATGTCAACACACCACACACTCCCCCAAACTTGAATGACACTGTCTCGGTGGCAAACAAATCCAAGAGGAGTCAAAACACAAATCAAAAATCAAAAGATGCATGGTATTTACAAGGGTTTGGTTGTTGGTACCTTTGAGCTAAGTAAGGCTGGAGCTTGAGGTTGCTCCAGACTTCTTGCTCTTCTTAGGAGTGTCGTGGCTGATCTCCTTGCCTTTCTCCTTGCTCGTTTCTTCATGAAGAGAGTGGCGCGCAGGTTGGGCATTTCCTTGAGGCTCACAGATCTCTATCCCACCAGTTGATGTCCTTCTCTTCTCTGGATGCTTAACCTCCACGCTTGAAGACTTCTTAGGTGAGCTCCCCTTAAGCGCCTTGACCTTCTTGGCAAGCTTCTTCATCATCTTGCCTTGCCATTTGTTGATCTTGTGCTGCATCTCAACGACTGAAGCAAGGAACTTCTCGATTTTGGTTCTTGGCTCGAAATCAAGCTTAGGGAGGACGAAGCTCTCGGGCATCTCGGGATGTGACTCTGAACGTAGGCTAGCAGCTCGTGTGGGCGCGGCTGTGCCTCCTAGAGGTGCAAAGCATTCCTCAACACTCGGCAAAAACTCAACGTTGCCAACACCTAGCTGCTCAATTTCTTCTTTGTTTGGCAAGATGCACACTCTCATCTCATTCTCACAATCATAGAACAAGTATGCAAATAATCCCTCAGCTGGTGTGCGTCCCAAGGAGTCCGTGTTGTGCATGTTTGTCTCGTCCATATAAGCTCTCTCCGCGCAAGGCACAAAGTCAAGAAGTGGTACACCGGCTTGAACAAACTTTGGTGTAAGAAAGCCACCTATAAGCGCTGATCTTGCCTTGCACCTCATTGCCCACGCCTTGTACTTTAGTAGAGAAGAAGCCAAGATGCATCCGTAATTGACATCATCTCCAAGCTCATCTTCCATCGGCTCGTCATTCTCTTTAGGATCGCACAGAAGGTGCTTAACGCCTTGGAACAGGAAACACAGCTCGTTCTTGGTGACTGTGGGAGCCACAAACCGTCCACTGAAGGTGTTGGCGATGAGCTTGAGCATGTATCTTAGCACAGGGCTGCAGACTCTCTTGATCTTGCCGTGTTTGCCTTGTAGTCATCGTTGCTGATCAGATCCCACAAGTCGTTGGCTTGAGTGAAAGGAGGAAACTCGACGAGCTTGGCGCTAGCTTTCAGACCGTAGAATTGACAAAGCTCTTGGATGGAGAGATGATAGGCTTGTCTCCTTATCTTCAAGGTGATGTGACCTTGAGAAGGAGTGGGGAGGCTTGGATTCTCGTAGGTGAACTCCATGGTGGCTAAGAAGTCTAGGGTTGCCTCGGGATAGGTTGGGCAATCCATCCTTGACAAGCACCGGAGCCCAATGTTCCTGAGAAGTTGATCAAAATCTCCCAAGATCCCCATCTTTGCCAACAGATCCCTGCTTCTTGTGGGGTCAAACTGGAGCCTCTCTAGCCTTTTCTTAGCTAGCTTCTCCTCCTTGCTCCATCTAACCTTCTCCTGAACCACTTCTTGAGCTTCTCCTTCTTGTGCTGTCTCTTCTCTAGTTCTCTTTGGTGCCATTAGTACCTGAAACGCAATTCTCAAAGAAGAGGATGAGTAAAGGCAGCGAATGCAAGGGACAGACAAGGTAGAAGGAAAAAACTTGTAACAATTAACCTAGATTTTTGGAGAATTTATAAAACCTGTAGCTAAATATTAGAGGAAATAGTCTAGAGATAGGATTAAATCTAGAAATTTTCCTAATATCTAGCTATTTCTAAAAATTATCCTAACTCCCTAACAACTAGAAACATCAAAAGCAATAAAAAGGCAATTTTCGAAAAAAATTTAAACAAGAAATCATTGAACCGAAAATACCTTTTGCAAGGATGAAAGCAAGAAGTTATTAGCCTTAGAAATAGAAACTCACACTCTCACTTTCTTTAGAAAACTTGAAACACAAATGAGAGAGTGTGTGTGGTTGCATGTAAATATAAAGGCTACCAAAACCATGGGCAATACAAGTGGTTTCTGACAATAGTGTGGTCAAGGCACATCTTTCATGGTCAAAGATGCTTGCCTTGACCACAATTCAAATTTAAAAATGGAGGAAAAGAAGAAAAGAGGGAAAATTTTTGATTTACCTTGGCACGAGATCGAGTCCATTTGGTCGATCTAGGACTCGGGCTCATGCCCATATTGACTAGGATCGAGAGGTTTGATCGATCAGGGACTGGATTCAGATTGCATCGAGTCTTAGATAGATTATGTCCTCTCGTTCCATGATTTTTGGTCACTCGGGCTATGCTCCTTGGATCGAGCAACGTGATCTATTTGGGGGTCCTTTGGGCAAAGATCGAGTCGCTGATCGAGTAGACTGATCAATCTAACCTCGAGGATCGAGTGAGGTCAGTCGATCCACACCTCGTTTGCATTTCAAGCTAAATGTATGGGTGGTTTATTCTCTCATGATCGATTGACTCACTCGATTGTCTACTCGATCTCGTCTAGATCGACTGACTCCTCTCGATTCACTAGCTCGATCTAGTAAAGATCGAGCCAGGATAACTCGATCTAGCACTCGATCTCTAGCCTATACTTCACCTTTCTCGCCTCTTTTGACTCCAAGATCATGATTTCCAATCACCTATCCTTTCACCTACACACTTAAACATAAAAAGCATAAAACTGAAATAGAATGAAAACAAAAATATATACCAGATAGACATGGGAATGCCTCCCAAGTGCGCTATCTTTAACGTCTTTAGCTAGACTTTACTTGGTTTAGGCCTGGGTGAGTCTTGGAGAAGCATTGTGGTGCTCTCCTTGCTTCATTCACTTGCCAGGTAGGGCTTGAATCTGTGCCCATTAACCGTGAAAGCATTACCGCTCTTACCAACCAATGTAACCGCTCCATAAGGTAGGAGTTCTTTCACTTCAAATGGTCCACTCCACCTAGACTTCAGCTTTCCAAGGAACAGCTTCAACCTCGAGTTGTAGAGTAGCACAAGACTGCCTTCCCTTTACTCCTTATGAACCAGCTTCTTGTCATGAATCACCTTCGTCCTTTCCTTGTAAATCTTAGCACTCTCATATGCGTCTAACCGTAGCTCATCAAGTTCATGTAGTTGAATCAACCTCTTCTCTTGCGCCGTCTTGAGACTGAAGTTTAGCTGCTTCACGGCCCACCGTGCTCTATGCTCCAACTCAACAGGAAGATGACATGCCTTGCCGTATAGAAGAGTGAAGGGAGTGGTACCTATAGGAGTCTTGAAAGCGGTCCGGTAAGCCCATAGAGAATCATCTAGTTTAACCGCCCAATCCTTCCGAGTTACTCCTACGGTCCTCTCTAGGATAGCCTTGATCTGTCTATTTGAGAGCTCTACTTGCCCACTGGTTTGTGGGTGATAAGGTGTAGCTACCTTGTGCTTCACTCCATATTTCTTCAAGAGACTTTCAAACACTTTGTTGATGAAGTGGCTGCCCACATCAGTGATCACTACTTTTGGAACTCCAAACTGTGGGAAGATGATGGTCTTGGTCTTGAAGAGTTTAACCACCACCTTTGAGTCCTTAGTTTGGGAAGCTATAGCCTCAACCCACTTAGACACGTAATCAACAGCCACCAAGATGAATTTGTTGCTGTAAGAAGATGGGAACGGAACCATAAAATCTATCCCCCAAGCGTCAAAAACATCAACTTCAAAGATTGGCACTTGAGGCATCTCATTCCTCTTTGTGATGTTTCCAGCTCTTTGACATGCTTCACAAGACTTAACAAACTCATGAGCATCCTTGAATAGCGATGGCCACCAAAACCCGGCTTGTAAGACCTTTGTTGCCATCTTGAAAGAAGCAAAATGTCCTCCATATGACAAACTGTGGCAATGTAGAAGGATGTCCTGCACTTCCTCTATTGAAACACATCTTCTATACAGGTTGTCTACTCCCCTCTTGTACAAGTAAGGCTCGTCCCAAAAATAATGAGGGATATCTCTCATGAACTTCTTCTTGTGGTTGTGGTCAAGATGAGTGGGTTCCTCTCCGCAACCAAGAAGTTAACTATATGAGCATACCAAGGCAGGTTCTCTTCTCTCAAAGCCAAAACATCATCAAACAGATCCTCTAGCCGCGTGCATACAGCCGTGTTGATCATCATGAGTTGTTCTTCATGAAGTGAATCATCCAAGGGTAAGGCTTCATTCGCTCTCATTCTAGAAAGGTGATCAGCAATACCATTCTCTATCCTCTTCTTGTCTTTTATCTCCATATCAAACTCTTGTAGAAGGAGAATCTACCTTAAGAGCTTCTGCTTGGTATCCTTCTTGGAGGAGATATACCTCAAAGCAGCATGGTTTGTGTATACAACGACCTTAGATCCCACCAAGTAAGATCTGAAATTCTCAAAAGCAAACACAACGGCCAGCAGCTCCTTCTCGGTTGTAGCATATCTCACTTGCGTATCATCCAAGGTACGACTGGCGTAGTAGATAACATGTAACCTCTTGTCTTTCCTCTGACCAAGAACAGCTCCCACGGCGTAGTCACTCGTGTCGCACATGATCTCAAAGAGTAAACTCCAATCTGGTGCTTGTATTATAGGTGCCATGACAAGAGCCTCTTTGATGGTCTTGAAAGCGTGAAGACATTCCTCATCAAAGACAAAGTCAGCTTCCTTGCATAACAACCGTGTAAGAGGGCGAGCTATCTTGGAGAAATCCTTGATAAACCGCCTGTAGAAGCCAGCGTGCCCCAAGAAACTCCTTATCCCCTTGACAATAACCGGTGGCTCAAGACTCATAGTGACTTCAATCTTTGCTTTGTCAACCTCTATCCCTTGCTCAGATATCTTGTGACCGAGTACAATCTCTTCCTTCACAATGAAGTGACACTTCTCCCAGTTCAGCACCAAGTTTGTCTCGTCACATCTCTTGAGTACCTTGCAAAGATTCAACAAACAAGCAGAAAAGGACGCACCATATACAGAGAAATCATCCATAAACACTTCCACCATTTCCTCTATAAGATCAGAGAAGATAGACATCATGCACCTTTGAAAGGTTGCTGGTGTATTACATAGCCCAACTGGCATCCTTCGATATGCGAAGGTACCATAAGGGCATGTAAAAGTCGTCTTCTCTTGATCGTTAGGATGGATTGGTATTTGAAAGAAACCACTATAACCATCAAGAAAGCAATAATATGGGTGATTAGCTAATCTTTCA
Source organism: Thlaspi arvense (assembly GCA_911865555.2). Lineage (NCBI taxonomy): Eukaryota > Viridiplantae > Streptophyta > Magnoliopsida > Brassicales > Brassicaceae > Thlaspi > Thlaspi arvense. Next base: position 29,325,428 of record OU466860.2, read on the forward strand.
AGCATCTGATCAATAAAGGCAAGAGGAAAATGATCTTTTCTAGTAGCTGATTTAAGCTTCCTATAATCAATACACATTCTATGTCCAGTTATGCTTCTTGTAGGAATCAACTCATCTTTTTCATTCTTATTGACCGTGATACCCCCTTTCTTTGGTACCACATGGACCGGAGAGACCCATGTGCTATCACTGATAGGGTATATCACGTCAACCTCTAACAGTTTCGAGATCTCTTTCTTCACTACTTCTTTCAAATTCGGGTTTAAGCGTCTTTGATGTTCAATAAAAGAAGTGTTTTCATTCTCTAAGTGAATCCTATGAGTGCAAAGCATTGGTGAAAGACCCTTGATTTAACTTAGAGAGTACCCAATGGCCTTCCTATACTTTCTCAGCTCATTAAGGAGTGAGTGCAACTCATCATCACTCAAGTTTTCATTCACAATCATGGGATAAGTCTCATTAAGTCTCATTCACAACTCATTTTTCTGATAACCCATAGCTTCTTCCTTTGTTACGCACCTCCTGTATAAACTGTCCACGCCCCTCTTGTACAAGCCGTAGTGATCATCATGAGTTGTTCTTCGGGAAGCGAATCATCTAAGGGCAGAGACTCATTGATTCTCATCCTAGAGAGGTGATCAGCAACCCCGTTCTCTATCCCTTTCTTGTCCTTGATTTCCATGTCGAATTCCTGGAGCAAAAGGATCCATCTCAAAAGTCTCGGTTTAGTGTCCTTCTTGGAATAGATGTACCTCAGAGCCGCGTGATCCGTGTAGACGATGGCCTGAACTTCTCAAAGGCGAATACAACTGCCATCAACTCCTTCTCAGTTGTAGTGTATCTGGCTTGCGTGTCATCCAAGGTACATGACGCATAGTAAATCACATGCAGCCGCTTGTCTTTCCTCTAACCAAGAACAGCTCCCACGGCGTAGTCACTCGCATCACACATTATCTCGAACGGTAGAGTCCAGTCCGGTGCTTGCACTATAGGCGCTGATACTAGAGCTTCCTTGATGGTCACAAAAGAATGAGGCAATCCTCATCAAACACAAAGTCAGCTTCCTTACACAACAGCCTTGTGAGAGGGCGTGCAATCTTGGAAAAATCTTTGATGAAGCGCCTGTAGAAGCCAGCATGGCCTAGGAAACATCTCACTCCTTTGACATTAACCGGCAGCTCAAGACTCATCATGACCTCAACCTTGGCTTTATCAACCTCTATGCCTTTCTCTGATATCTTGTGGCCAAGCACGATCCCATCCTTCACCATGAAGTGACACTTCTCCCAGTTAAGCACTATATTCGTCTCTTCACAACGCTTTAGTACCTTGCAAAGATTCAACAAACACGCAGAAAAATACGCACCATATACAGATAAGTCATCCATAAACACTTCTACCATCTCTTTTATTAGATCAGAGAAGATCGACATCAAACACCGCTGGAACGTAGCTGGTGCGTTACACAACCCAAATGGCATCCTTCGATACGTGAAGGTGCCATTAGGGCATGTAAAGGTCGTCTTCTCTTGATCATTTGGATGGATTGGTATTTGAAAGAAACCACTATATCCATCAAGAAAGCAATAATAAGGATGATTAGCAAGCCTCTCAAGCATTTGATCAATAAAAGGTAAAGGAAAATGATCCTTTATAGTAGCAAGATTAAGCTTCCTATAGTTTATACACATACGGTGTCCTGTAATAGTCCTAGTAGGTATAAGCTCATCTTTGTCATTCTTAATGACCGTGATCCCTCCCTTCTTAGGCACAACGTGTACAGAGGAAACCCACGTGCTGTCACTTATGGGATAGATCACGTCAGCCTCTAGCAGCTTAAGAATTTCTTTCTTAACAACCTCCTTTAAATTTGGATTCAAAGGGTTTCTCTCAAGAAGGGTATGAACTTATGCATAATGCTAAAGGTAAAGGCAATTGATGCATACATAATTAGACTCTCATCTACCCATGTACACTAACAATGATCCTAAAACCCCTCTCATTTCTTTTCTTTTCAGCTCACTCACCCTCTTAGATACTACTCTTTTTAAGCTCGAACCCAAATAAAAACAGAAAACATATTTAATCTTTTAGGCTAGTGGAATGGCTGAAAACATTTTTAGCTCTTTACTTTTTTGATTGATAGCTCCTTACTTATTCTTTTCTTTTCTTTTTGGCACTTAGGCTCTTATTCTTTCTTTTTCTTTTCTTTTTATTTAGGAGCTATCTACTGAAATACACTTAGAGCTTTTTATTTTTGAAAACATTGCCTTCCACTTAAAACCCTTTTCAAACACTTCAATCACCAAATTTGAAACCGTAAACAAATAAGAAAAATAAACAACCCCACGAACCCCAAACCTAACCTAAGCCTGAATCTAGCTTCAAAATGCAAAGCTAGCAATCAAATGAGAGTCTAATCATGTCGCCTAGACCTAACACTTTATGCTAAGTTCAAACCAAAAAGAGGCCTCACAATGATAACACACAAGATCATTTGGCTTGAAAGAAGGATAAGGGCAATGGTGGGAGTTCTACTTAGGCTCACAAAAGAGTGGTGAAAGGAGGAAGAGAGCCTAAATATGTATATTATCCATGTGTTCATTTTCAAACGCATAAGTATGATAATTAAAGATCAGATTAAGGTTTTCACTTATTATGATAAGATTCAGTTCATGAATGTTCAAGTCAAGCCACGAAAATCAAAACACATGATCCAAGTATGGTTAGAGCTTTCTTTGTAAGAGTGTACAATGCATCAAAGAACTACTAACTAGGGCCTTGAAACAATTGATGAGCTTAAAACACCTTTTAAAGAAAACTTTAACCTCTTATCCAAATGTAAACAACCTAGATGCTTAAAAATTCTAGACTCAATCCTAAAATATTCAACAAAGTGGATGCAACTACATGAATTTTTTTTAAAAATGTTTAAAAATTTTACCAATTTTTTTTGTTCTTTTCTATGCCTTATATGCAATGAAATGTAATGCAAGACTCAAAGGGTGCAAACAGAAAATAAGAGCAAAGAAAACATGTCAAATAACACACACACTCCTCCAAACTTGAATGACACCATCTCGGTGGCAAACAAATTCAAGAGAGTTCCAAACACAAAGCAAAAACAACGAAAGCATGTGCGGTATATACAAGGAAGGTTGTTGGTACCTTGGATCTAGCCTCGGCTGGAACTTGAGGATGTTCCAGACGAGCTAGAGGCTATGGCTTTGCCTTTGGACGTTGGCTCTTAGAGGGAAAGACGCGCCGGCTGGATGTTGCTTCCTTTAGTCTCATGGATGACAACTCCACCAGTTGAAAGCCTCCACTTCTCGGGCTGTTGAACCTCTCACTTGTAGCCTGCTTTGGCGAAGTCCCTTGAAGCGCCTTGACTTACTTGGCAAGCTTCTTGATGACCTTACTTTGCCATTTGTTGATCTTCCTTTGCATCTCCACAACGGAAGCAAATAACTTTTCTGTCTTAGTCCGCGGCTCAAAGTCAATCTTAAGGAGTACAAAGCTTTCGGGAATGTCATCATCCGAGGCAGGAGACTCTGAACGTGGGCGAGAAGCTAGTGCTGGAGCAGCTGTTCTTTCTAGATGTGCAAAGCACTCCTCTACGCTTGGGAGAAACTCGATGTTCCCAACTCCCAACAGCTCGGTTTTGTCCTTGTTTGGCAGGATACGCACCCTTTTCTCATTCTCCTCATCAATGAACAGATACGCATAAAAACCCTTAGCTGGCATGCGTCCCAAGCTATCGGTGTTCCTTAGATAAATCTCAACCATGTACGCCCTATCCGTGCAAGGTACGAAGTCAGCTAGTGGCACTCCGGCTTGAACAAACAAAGGAGTAAGGAACCCTCCAATCAAAGACGAACTCGCCTTGCACCTCATGGCATACGCCTTATACTTCACCAACGAAGAGGCTAGCATAAAGCCATAGTTCACGTCATCTCCTAGCTGGTCTTCCAACAGCTCATGATTCTCATTGGGGTCACATAGGAGATGCTTAACGCCTTGGAACAAGAAGCAAAGCGCTGGCTTGGTGACTGTAAGGGCCACAGACCGTCCACTAAAGGTGTTGGCGATCAGCTTCAGCGTGTAACGCACCACCGGGCTTCTCAATCGCTTGATCTTCGCAGTGTTCGGCTTGTTGTCGTCATTGCTTATGAGGTCCCACAACTCGTTGGCTTGAGAGAAAGAGGGGAACACCACTTGTCCAGCATCAGCGTTCAAACCGTAAGCTTGGCAAAGCTCTTGGATCTAGAGATGATAGGCTTGACGTTGGATCTTGAAGATGATGTGCCCTTGGGAAGGAGTAGGAAGATTCGGGTTCTCATACGTGAACTCCAAGGTTTCCAAGAAATCAATGGTTGCCTCGGGGTAAGTGGGAGCAGTCCATGCGTGACAAACACCGGAGCCCTATGTTCTTCTAGAGCTGATCGAAATCTCCCAAAATCCCCATCTTGGCCAACAGATCTCGGCTTGCAAACTTCGTAGGGTCGAACCTCAGCCTTTCAAGGCGCTTCTTGGCTTGTTTCTCCTCTTTGGTCACCCTCTCCTGAACCACTTGTTCAGCCTCTTGCTGAGCCTCTCCTCCTTTTTTTTATCTCTTCTCTTGTTCGTTTTGAAGCCATGGTACCTGAAACACAATTCTTAAGAAAAAGAATGAGCAAAGGCGGCGAATGTAGAGAGAAAGGCTATGCAAGAGGGAAAAAATTATAACAAATACCCTAGATTTTTGGGGAATTTATAAAAATTCTAGCAAGAAACTAGAGGAGCAAATCAAGAGATAAAAGAAAATCCAGAATTTTTTCTAATATCGAGCTAGTTTTAAAAATTCGCTTAAATTCCCTAACATCTAGTTCTCCAGCAAAGCAATAAAAAGGAAATTTCCAAAACATTTTGAACAATGATTCGGAAATACCTTAGCACTTAAAAACTGAAGTCATCTCTAAACACTAAGCACTTTACAAGGAAAATTTATCATAATGCCCTATGCAAATGCAATGTTACCTATATGCCAACTCTAGACTCAATCCTAAAAGAATTAAATGCAACTACATGCTTTCTTTTTGGTTTGCAAAAATGCAAACTTTTTCAAATTTTTCGATTTTTTGTGTTTTTCTATGCCTTACATGTATGCATGGTATGCATGAGACTCAAAGTGAAAAGAAAAACAAAAACTAAGAAAACAGAACAAAAAGTCAAACCCCAAATCTCTCCCCCACACTTAAATTACACAGTCCTTGTGTAAAGAAAGCAATGGAAGAGAGAAGCAACAAAATATATTACAGAAATAAAAAGATGCAATGGTATAAAACAATGGAAAGGATGTGGTACTTGGTTTAATGGTAGAACTTGTGGGATGGTCCTGAGGTTTGAGGAGACTTGCTAGATATCCTCTTCCTTCTGTCATAAACTTGTGTGGAATACTCTGCTTCTTGAGGTGGTTGAACCCAGCTTGACCATAGTTGCTCAGATTGTGAAGAAGTCCCTTGTGTGCCCCATTGCCATGTCTCCTGAACTTCAGAGGGGTTGGGGTTTGGTGCCGCCCAAGCTGATGGAACATGGGCTCTTGGCTCATAGGATGAGGCCCTTGGTTGTTCCCATGTACCCCATTGGTCACTTGGTTATGCATGGAATGAGTGTCTTCCATGGGGGTTCCATACAGCTTCCTCCTCTTCAGTTGGCTCAGCTTGGTGAAGTTGCTCTTCATGGTGAGAGTTGAGCTCATGTGTGTGGCAGTGGTGGGAAGTTTTTGCTGATGTAGCCTTCTTCTTCCTGAACTTCCCTTTCACCATCTTCATAAGCCCTTTGATGGATTTGTCTTGCCACTTGCACCAATTCTGGAGTGTGTGATGTGCTCATGAGCTGCTCTCAAAGAGCTTCCTTGGTTGGGTGCTTCATAGGACTGGAAGTGGAACTGTTTTGAGCTGTAGTTCAACACTTCTTCTTCTTTAAGCTCATCTTCTTCATAGGTTCCTCCTTGGCATTCAGCGCCAGCAATAGCATTCCATTGATTTTTTTCTTCTTCTTCTCTAATCTGTTCAGTGTGCTCCTCTTCTTCTTCACTGTCTTCTTCTTCTTCTTCTTCTTCTTCAAGGACCTCCTTTTCAGTTGTGTCTTCAAACAACTTGACCAAGCAGCAGCCATCAAAACTCTCTCCATGGTAGCCTTCAAACTCGGGCCAGTTCTTTCCAAGTTGCTTCAGCTTCTTAATCTCCATTGAGAAGGCTTGCTCATTCTCCATCTTATTCCTCTTGGAGTCAAACCTTAGAACCTTCTTCTTGGTCAGCTTCAGCTCAATAGTGCATTCCTTAGCACCAAATACTGCTCCCACTGAGGCTAAGAAAGGTCTTCCTAAGATGATAGCATTCTTTATATGCCCTTCCACATCAAGCACCAGGAAATCAGTGGGAATGGTTACTCCTTATATCATCATTGGCACATCCTTGAGACTCCCAAGTGGTTTCTTCACTGTCCCATCAGCTATAGTGAGGGATACATTACTCTCTTGTAGGTTAGTATAGCCAAGGGCTTTAGCTGTAGAGGATGGGAGATGATTGATGCTTGCTCCTAAATCACAGAGGCAATTCTTGAAAGTCCTCCCCTTTAGCTCACATGGGAGAGTGAAGCAGCCTGTATCTCCAAGTTTCTTGACATTGAGCTCCTTAACTTCTGTTGATCCAGTCTTATCTCTGAGCTTCTCAAGCTCTTCTTGACCATTTAAACCCCTCATATCAATCTGAGCAGCATAGAGGGTTTCATATTTCTGAACTAGCTGTTCCTTGAACCTGGCTGGAAAAGGGATGGTTGGCTAATAGACAGGAAGGTCAGCAGCTTGAGTTACCTTCTTGGCATCAGAGGCTTCAATAAAGTCTTCCCCTGTAGCATCAACAAATTCATGTGGCGCCCACCACTCTTCTTCTTCCTTGTTGGTTCCTTCTTCAAGAGAGTTCTCCTCAGTGGCATAAGCTTCAATAAGCTCCTCCCCCCCACTCTGAATGTCAATGTCCTCATTGATTAAGGAAAGGAAGTCTTCAATGATAGCTTCTTCTACAAGAGAAGTAAAGGCAACTGCAGACTCAACTGCTTGGCAATACTCATAGGTGGTCTCTAAGGTCTGTATCCTTGAATCCAAATCATCAAAATTGGTGTTGAGCTCAGCATGAACAGAGTCTAATTTGTTATCCAACTCAGTAAATCCCTTGTTCATCTTTAATGTTGCAAGGAGTTGTAAGTTGAGGAATTCAGTGAGCATACTCTTGATATCAGCTGCAGTAGAGGTAGAAGCATTGAGCTGAGCTTGAGGGAGAGAAGGCGTGGGTGCAAGCTGTGGGTGGGTATTGTAGCTGTCTGCAAAGTAGTTCATAGGCAGAAGCTCTTGGTAGAAGTTGTTGCACCTTGGAGTTTCAAAACAGAGCATCTTCTCCACTTGTAGAGAGGTACCTGAAATGAAAATGCTTGAAAAGGAGAGAGTGACCAAAGAAAAGTAAAAGCCTAATCTTAAAGATTCTACAAACTTTAATGATTCAAACTGATTCCCAAATGGCAACGGAGTCAAATTGATACAAGGTTTGTGTGTCCCTGATTCATTCACCCTTGTACTAGTCAGTTGTAGTATATGTTTTATGTCAATCCAATGGGCAGACTTGAAAACAGAAGAGTTGAGAGTAAAATCTCTAAGTCAAGCAAGCAGAGAATTGGTTTTGTTGCCTAAGCAACAGTTCTAGCAACCTAAGTAAAACAAGCAGCAAACCAAGTGAAAGCAAAAGCAAACTAAGCAGTTCTAAGCAAGAAAAACAGAGTAAAACAGAGCAAAACAGAGCAAATCCGAGATTCAAATAAGAGAAAGGCAAGTTCCTAGATGTGGTTATTGACTTTGGAGAATTTCAGACATTAACTAGGCTGTTTCAGACTACATTGATAAAGCAAGTAAGCAAGCAATGGTGATTCCTAGACATAGAGTTCACAATTAAGCTAGTTAGATCCAATCTCTTGGCAAATAATCTTTTGCTAAACATTCTAACAAGAACTAACTCTCATTAGTGCTAAAACATCAAACAAGCATGATTAAACAACTCTATTCAAGTCAAAATGCTCCTCAAACAGTCAATCTCTTGAGCCACGGCCAGCAAATCCTCTATTAAACATGATCAGCATTTCATCAAACACTTGGTGGACATAAGAGAAAGCTAACAACTTAGACAAGTTTGATCAAGACTAATCTAGAATGAATAACAGATTAATAGAGAGGAACCCATAAACTGAAGCACTTAACAAGCCTTAATCAACCCTTAAATCCCCTTAATCTACCACATCTAGAAACCCTAAGATGACTACTCACTCATAATCATGTTTAACACCAAATCACAAAGGAAAAGGATGATAATCATGATTAAAAGAAAGATTAAAGAAAGATTAAATCAAATACTTGATTATATTAAACAAAGCAAAGAAATTTTCTTAGAAACTTAATGAAAATGCTCAAGAACAGTATTTTGACATGACCTCTCGAAAATCTGGAAAATTGGCTATTTATAGTCTAGAGAAAAAAGCCCTAGAGTAATGCCATAAGCGTAATTAAAACCAGGTTCGGGCTGGGTCAGTATTGGTCAGTTGTGTCGGTCTTCAGTGACCGAAATGGATCCCTATCGGTCTGGAGTGATCGTCACATATGACCGAAATCCATCCGGTGTGTTTGTGTCGATCACACTTGACCGATACTGGTGATCGATATGCTCTGTATCGTTCATCCTTGACAGATACTCTCTGTGCTCTGACTAAAAACTTCTGCAGAGGTCTTCTGCTGTGATCCTTCTTGCTCCCTTTTGCCCAGCTAGCATCTTGTATCATTCCCAAAACTCCTCCAAGCTCCTTTTAGCTCCAAAAGCACCTAAAAACATCCAACATGCAAAGAAAATGCAAACTATACTCTAAATGCAACCTAAGTGTAAAAGGAGAAGAAAATGGGACAAAAGCAAAGGGAAAACATGCAATAGAGGACCAACATATGTACTAAATGCAGTCTTAAATGGAGTAAATACAAGGGATATCATCTATCCAGGTAGGAGCTAGAGCATCTTCAGCATGCTCCTCAAGGTTTACATCACAAGCTATGAGAGTTGCTGTCACAACTCCTCCAATGTGCAGCTGTGGATTCTTCTCCCTTCTTTCCTTGTTGATAATCCAGCTCTGGTATGTTTGCAGCTGCTCCATCAACAGTCTTACAAGGCATGGGAGCTTGCGAGGTGGATCAACTGGCACTGCACAGCTGCTGGTGCCCGGACCGATGTACAATCCATTGTGAAGGAAGTCTCTCTCCTTGCCAGTTAGGTGTGAGGTTTCTTTCCTTGCAAAGAATGTGTTTGCAAGCACCTTTTGTGCATATCTAACTGCATGATGCTTCAAGTTTTGGTTTCTTGTAGCTCCAGCTTTGAATTCCCCTACTCCAATTACCTTCCAAAACCTTGTGTACTGTGGTTCATGGATTAAGAACTTCTTCCCTCTTTGAAAGTAGGTGCTTAGCCCCAGCGCCTTAGAGAGTTCTTGGAATGTGATTTTGAACCTCTGTTTTCCAAGCTTGAAAGAGATCCATCCATCATGGTCAGGGATCTCACTCTTCTCATAATATACCACCTTGAGAGTGGAGAAGAATTGATGAGTGAAGCGCTCGTAGGATGGGAGAGGCTGTAATAGCTTTGTAAGCCCCATTTGTTCAAAGGTGCAGATGTAGACTTCATAGATTCCCAGCTCCTTCATTGTGGAGGTGCATGGGTATCTTGTTGGCTTGAAGGTGCATCTACTGAATCCCTCCATGAGTTCCCTAGCACTGTACTTCATGGGTGAAACTTCTTCCTCAACAGCTTTTCCCTTGCCTCTCTGGTTAGCGCTTTTATTCTTAGCTGGTCTCTTTCCAGCGGCCTTCGATGAAGTCTCAACAGCTTTGCCCTTTCCTTTTTCTTGCCTTACTGTTGGTGATGTTTGTGCTTCCTGAGGTGCTTTTCCCTTTTTCCCAGCAGCTATGTTTGTTCTTCCCATGGTACCTTCAAAAGCAAAGCTTGAAAACAAGGTAAGTGAAAGAATAAAAGCTGAAGAACCAAATAGCTGAAAGCTTTTAATGGAGAAATGCTTTAAGCTAAGAAAAGTCTAACACGTCCTAACAACAAGGTTAAACTTATTCAAAGCAAGATGAGATCAAAAGCTAGCAACTAAATAAGCTGGGATGCACAAAACATAAACAGTTATGCATGACATTCTAGCAAAATGGTTCTTAGGCAAGAGAGATGATGATCTTGCAAATGGATGAAGATAAACAAGCAATGAGATAAATAGACATTAAACAGAACTTCAACATCTAGCTTGATAATTCAAAACAAATCCAAATTGCAAAACCATAGCACAACAAGTAAACTAAACACTAGTTGCTCTTAAAAACATCTACTAAGCAATTTTGAACATAACCAAAGAGTAAGAGCTAAGAGAGATAGTTTAGGAAGCAAACCTTTAGTGAGTCTTTGAACACTTAGAGAAAGCAATAAAAGAGAAAGAGAACTAATAGTTTCGAGCTTTATGTGAGAAGAAGAGTGTGATTAAGTGTGAAGAGAAGTGAAGGAAGTTGTTGTTTAAATAGAGAGAAAAGAGAGGAAACCAAAGGAATCAAAGGTTGGTGAGGGAACATAAGGAATCAAAAGTGTGACAAAAACAAAAGTGTTCAGAAGCTAAGAAAGAGGTCAGAAGGAATCCCATTTAAAAATTCAAACTCATTTGGCTCCAAACCAAAGGAGGTAAAAAAATTGTGAAAGATATATACTTACCTCGGATGGAATATTGGTCACACATGATCGATATTACTGACCGAAATGGCAGTATTGGTCATGAGTGATCGATATTGGAGACTGATGTGCTTCATGGGATTAGTATCGGTCATCATTGATCGACACACTTGACTGAAATACATCTGATGTGATTATGTCGGTCATGAGTGATCGATACTGGTAACCGATATGATTCCAAGAATCTCATCGATCACCAGTGATCGACACACTGGACCGAAAATCAAACGGTGTGTTTATGTCGATTAAGTCTGGTCGATATGAATGACCAAAATTTGTCCTGCTTTCAAACTTCTTTCCATATCGGTCACAAGTTGACTAGTGTAGACTGGCTCCACTGATATCGATCAAACATGATCGATACTGATGACCGAAAATCTGTCTATCGGTGTGTCATGACCGATACAAATGATCGATATCAGCCAGAATACACCTGTTCTTTGTCCCCTCAGACTTTCTCAAACCCCAGTTCGAAATCATGTTTCTATACACTAAACCAAAGCATAAAAGATAATCTAGAAAGCATAATATATACAAAAGGATACCATGGGTCTACCTCCCAAGTGTGCTTATTTAAAGTCACTAAGCTTGACTTTGATTACCTCTTTGTTAGTGAGTAGAGGTGGATGGAGCTAGTGCTCTTACCTCTTTCTTCCTCCAGACCCATGTGCCCTTTGATAGTTGTTGTGTTTCTCATGAGCTAACATCCTATGCCTTTTATTCTTGACATTTGGTATAGCTGAAGGTGTCACTTCCTTGGCTGTTGAGTTGTGAATATCCCTCAAACATTCCTCAAGCTTCAACTTGGTATTCTGACTCTTGTTTGGTTCAGTAAGGAAAGCATCACTCATCAACATGCTCATAGTGGGGTTCATAGCATCCTCCAAACTATCTAGGAGCTTCCAATAGTAATCCTCTTCCTCAGTTGCTCCACAGAAAGCTATGGAAGGAGAATCAATCTTGTAGACTTTGAACTCATCAACATTCTTCAAAATTACAGAACCTCTCTTGAAGTCTAACTGAGCTCCTGCTGTTGCCAAGAATAGAGTACCTAGAAGAAGTGGCACCTCTCTGGAATATGTTTTCTCCATGACCACAAAGTCTGTTGGAACTAGGCATTCTCCAATCTTCACAGGGTAGTCCTTCACCATGCCTAAAGGTTTTGTGGAAGTGTTGTCCACAATGGTGATAGAAGTCCTGGATGGCAGCAACTTCTTGATCCCCAGAGTTTCGCTCAGATGGAGAAACATGACATTGACAGTTGATCCTGAATGACATAAGGCTTTGACATTGTCAAGCTTCTCCAGCTCACAAGTGATGAGGAAGTTTCCTGGGTTTGTGATTTTTGGCAATGACTTCATCATCTTGTTTCTTTTCATGTGAGCCCCCACATTCTCAAGGATTGGTTCCACCACTTCTAGCTTGTCAAAAACTTCTTTCAGGAACCTGATTTGATGTTTCACTTCTAGCAAAGTAGTGCCATGTGGGAGTTGTATTCCAGCATCTTTTATGTCTTGCTTGAACTTTGTGTACATCTCCATTCTAGCTTTGGTGAAATGCATTGTGGGGTAGGAGACTGGTGGTTTGCAGTCCTGAGCTGTGAGTGTTTTAACCTTTTCAGTAGTGCTTGAAGAGTTACCCACTTGATTATGGTAGAGTTCCTTAGAGTTTTGAGGAGTGTTGTGAGACAAAACCAACAAAGCATGGTGTATCTCTAGTGCCTCTTCATCAGCATCACTGTGCTTTGGTGTGGGGGTCTCTTCTGTAGCAGCTGGGGCCTCCTCTTTCTGAGCAGCTTCCAGTGCTGCTGTTTCCTGTTCTTCTTCTCTGTCCAAGCATTCACCAAATCCACGGAGGAACTTCCCTACGACTTCCTGAGCTTCTTCATCACTAATGTTACTTCTTCTGGGTTCTCCTCCATACTCAACCCTCGTCCTGTCTATATGGAATATCATTTCTTGGATCATGATGCCCAGCTCTTCCAATGAAGCATCTTCATCAGTGAATTCCTCTTCAACTTCCTCTGCCTCTTCAGTAAGTAAGTGGCAGAATTCCTGAGGTTTGTGTGCAGCTTCTCTAGGAAGAGTGTCCTGAAGTCGGGGTGTGTGTGCATCATCTTGGCTGTTCTCCAAGAGATGTATCCTTGAGTCCAGGTCATCAAACTTTGCATGAAGGTCATATGAACATAATCTTTCCTGTTGTGCAGCTAAGCAAATCTCTTGTTCATCTCCATAGTTCCAATGGTTTGGAGATTGATGTTGACCATGATCATACTCCTGATGTCAGCTGATCCAGATGTAGGAATATAGGGTTGGTCTTGAGTGTGGGATGGAGTGTAGCTCTCTTCAAAGTAGTGAATAGGTAGAGGCTCTTGGCAGAAGTTGCTGTAGGTAGTGTCTTCAAAGTACACCATCTTGATGTTTTGGTGCAACTCACCTGAAATGAAAACACTTGAAAACAGAGTTAGTAACCAAAGAAAAGGAAAAGCTTGATCTTAAAGATTTTACAAACTCTAATGATTCAAACTTAGTTCCCAAATGGCAACAGCGCCAAATTGATACAAGATTTTGTGAGGTTCTTGTCTCAATCACCCTGTACTAGTTAGTTGTATGGGTTTTATGTCAATCCCATTGGGAAGAGTTGAAAACAGAAGAGTTGAGAGTAAAATCTCTAAGTCAAGCAAGCAGAGAAACGGTTTTGTTGCCTAAGCAACAGTTCTAGCAACCTAAGTGAAACAAGCAGCAAAGAAAGTGAATACAAAATCAAAATAAGCAGTTTTAAGAAAGAAAAACAGAGCAAAACAGAGCAAATCCGAGATTCAAATAAGTGAAACGCAAGTTCCTAGATGTGGTTATTGACTTTGTGGAATTTCAGAAATTAACTAGGGCTGTTTCAAACTACATTGATCAAGCAAGTAAGCAAGCAATGGTGATTCCTAGACATAGAGTTCACAATTAAGCTAGTTAGATCCAATCTCTTGGCAAATAACCCTTTGCTAAACATCTTAACAAGAACTAACTCTCATTAGTGCTAAAACATCAAGCAAGCAAGAGTAAACAACTCTATTCAAGTCAAAATGCTCCTCAAACAGTCAATCTCTTGAGCCAAGGCCTGCAAATCCTCTACTAAACAAGATCAGCATTTCATCAAACACTTGGTGGGCATAAGAGAAAGCTAACAACTTAGACAAGTTTGATCAAGACTAATCTAGCATGAATCACATAAACTGAAGCACATAACAAGCCCTAATCAAGTCTTAAACTCCCCTAATCTACCACATCTAGAATCTCTAAGATAACTACTCACTCATACTCATGTTTAACACCAAATAAAAGAGGGAAATGATGCTAATCATGATTAAAAGAGAGATTAAAGAAAGATTAAAACAAATACTTGATTATATTGAATAAAGCAAAGAATTTGTCTTACAAACTTAAAGAAAATGCTCAAGAACAGTATTTTGACAAGACATGTCAAAAATCTGAAAATCTGAACAGTATTTATAGTCTAGAGAAGAAAGCCCTAGAGTAATCGCAAAAGCGTAATTAAAAACAGGTTAGGGCTGGGTCAATATCGGTCAGTTGCGTCGGTCTTCAGTGACCAAAATGGATCCCCATCGGTCTGGAGTGATTGACACATATGACCGAAATTCATCCGTTATGTTTGTGTCGGTCACCCCTGACCGATACTGGTGATCGATACTGATCTGTATCGGTCATCCTTGACCGATAGTCACCATGCTCTGACCGAAAACTTCTACAGAGATCTTCTGCTGTGATCCTTCTTGCTCTCTTTTGCCCAGCTAGCATCCTGGATCATCCCCAATGCTCCTCCAGGCACCATTTAGCTCCAAAAGCACTTAAAAACATCCAATATGCAAAGAAAATGCAAACTATACTCTAAATGCAATCTAAGTCAAAAAGGAGAAGAACATAGGACAAAAGCTAAAGGAAAACATGCAAAAGAGGACCAAAATATGTACTAAATGCAGCCCTAAATGGTGTAAATACAAGGGATATTAGAGAGGTCAGTAAGAGAGGAGTCTAGGCGGTTGTTCATCTCAGCAAACATCTGATTAGTTGAAGATTGACCTTGAAGCAACTGCTGGAACATAGCTTGTACCGGATCTTGAGGTTGGGGTTGCATCTGTTGTTGTTGTGGAATGAAGCCGGGAGGAAACATAGGAGTGTAGCCTTTGTTGCCTTGCTGTTGCAGCTGACCCTGAAAGTTCCCTTGCCTATGCCCTTGAAAGCCACTATTCGGAACAAACGGCTTTGCTTGCTGAGGGGGTACACCTGATCTTTAGGGTTCTCAACGTTTGTGCTACTGTAAGAGAGATTGTTGTTGGCTTAGTACCCTTGTGAATAACCGTGAGGTTTGTTGTATTTCTGACCAGCAATTCAGGTAGCTTCTTCTTGACTTAAGTCTAACTCCTCCAACACTTCTTCGGTTTCACCCACAAAGTGTACATGCTTCTGGATTGCAATCACCAACTTGCCTATCTTCTCATGCAGCGACTTGAGCTCTTTCTTGTGAGACTCTAGCTCAGAACCTCGTGGTGCACGTTCATAATCTTCGGCGTAGTTGCCGTCACTCAAAACCAAATTCTCGATTAACTCCATACCCTCTTCCACTTCTTGACCAAGAAAATTGCCCTTACTAGCCGTGTCAAGCAACATTCTGATCTTGGGTAAGGCTCTACAGTATATTGTGCTTAGGAGAGTCTCTTCACTGAAGCCGTGGTAAGGACACTGAATGGTATAGTCTTTAAATCTCTCCATTGCTTCATTGAATGTCTCGTTCTGCCTTTGAGTGAATCCACTAATCTCACTTTGCAGCCTTGCTGTTCTTGTGCTAGAGAAAAACTTTGAGAGGTACGCCTTCTTACATTCAGCCCAAGAGGTAATGGTGCCTTGTGGAAGGGTCTTCTCCCAATGCCTAGCCTTATCTCCAAGAAAAAAATGGGAAGAGCCGTAGCTTGAAAGCATCTTCCGAGATCCCATTGATCTTTATCATCCCACAAACTTGCTCAAAATTGTCAAGATGCTCCGAGAGATCTTCCATAGCCAGCCCATGGAACTTGCTGTTCTGAACCATAGAGATGAATCCTTGCTTTATCTCGAAGTTGTTGTTCTGTAGGTGGAGGAGTGATCCCAAAACGATTGTGATGCGTATTAGGAGCATCTCCAGCATCAATGATCCGTGGGGGTCTAGCTGCGTGGTTGGGGTTTCCATTGCCCCTTACTATTGCACCGTGAGCTGGTGGAGATCCCTCAGGATGTTCTTGCTCAGCCATTGTTGCAAAGTTTACTGAACCAGCTTGAACAATCTCTTCAAAGGCTTGAGCTTGCCCTCTTGCCCTTCTTGATCAAGCGTGTCCAAGTTGATGAATATTGTCCAGGGGTTGTAGCATATTGTTTTGACCTCTAGACCTCAAATTCATGTACCTGAAAGACACAAGGGTGAAGAGAGAGAGATTAGTAACCAAAATAAAAGCAAAGGCTTAGTCTTTACTAAACCCCAAATCTTAATGCTTCTTAACAATCATAAGATGGCAACGGCGCCATTTGATAACAGGATTTTTGCAAGCAGAGGTTATTATCAAAGCTCAAGCAACCTATGGATGTAGTATAGTGTGCAAGAGGTATCAATCCAACTTAGGAAGCAGGAAGAACACTAAGAATACAAGGATGAAGCAAATCTAAGCAAATCGGGAAAATGATTGGTAAAATCGAAGAAAACTAAACGCAACGACTAAATGAGATGCAAAACTATTTTAAAATCCATGTAAGAGGGTTAACTAACACTGAAAGAAAACAGAACAACTAAAGAACGAATCTACTAAAACCTAAAAATCGAGCACTGAATCGAGTAAAACAGACCGATCTAACAACTTAAGGGAAAACGATTTCTAATGAACAAGAATGCAACTTTATGACAAGAGAATGATGAACAGAGGTTTTAAAATGCTAAAAGAGGATTTAGGGTCGAGGGTCCTATTCATGAGTGTCAAAGGTTTAATTTTTGGTTTAAAAACATTTAGATCTACTCATTTAGGAGCTTCCTCTAAGCCTTGAAAACAAAACAAGAACCATCCATGACGTGTGGTATGATTCACTTCCTCAATGTCTTCTCCAAACCCATGGCGTTTGGTGGAAAAAGAGATCAAAGAGCAAGAAAAACAGATTTCAATCTATGGCCTAACTAACCTCCTCTACATCCATGGCGTTTGGGAGAGGGTCGATTAGTCTCTAGGATCTGGCTTTCTAGGATGTCTGAATCCGGTCAAGGTAAGACAGCCTTGGAATCATAGAGATCTCTTCCAAGACTCTCTAAGCCTTAAGACCCCAAGATCCTAGAAGAGAAGGAATGAAGAACAAGAAAAACACAAAACTTAAACCTCCTAAACCCCTTTGAATCGCCTCAACCATTTACCCAAAGAGAAACTACTCACTACTCATCTTTGAAACCGAATGAAAAGCAATAAACAAAGAACTAAGCATGATTAAAAAGCGATTAAGGAAAATCTGCTTAATATTAAATGATTCAAGTTCAAAAACTAAAGAAAAAGCTTCGATGTTCAACAATGGCGATTCGCCTAAGATAAAAGAAGAAAAAACTAAAAGCAAGCGTGGATAAGAAACTGTAGCCACCTCTTTCCCCATATAGCCAAACATCTCTTAATGGTCCCCTCACTAGATGCCAAAAATGGTTAAGGCCGTAGAGATCGATCTTGAGATCGATCAGCTCGCTCGATCTTCTTCATGGATCGCCTTGGTCTGCTCGATCTCTAAGTCGATCTGGTTGGAGGATCGAGCTCTCATTTCGATCTTGTGGTCGATCCTCGGGTGATCGGATCGTGGTCTCCATCTAGCTCTCATTCTGCATGGCGTCATTCACGTCCGTACTCCTGATCGATCACCTCTCTCGATCTTGTTCTCGATCCTTCCCCTTGCATCGACTCGGGTCACTCGATCTTCTGGTCGATCTCGTCTAGATCGACCTGCCTTGCTCGATCTGCTACTCGATCTAGGGTCCTTTTCATTCATGGCTGAGTTCTCCAAGTATCCACAAGCTTAGTCTCGATCCTCCTTACGTCCACATAACCTCCACAACTCCAGAGTGCTCCAAACAACCTGATAATGATGCAAAAGTGCAAGAAATATGCAAAATGCAAATGCAAAGAGACCTAGGACCTAAAATGCAACAAATGGAACAAACTAGCCTACAATGCAAGATGAATGCATGAGAAACTATCCTAAATGCATGCAAAATATGCAGAATATATGGTAATATCAACTGCATCATCTAAGGCATAGAAAATACAAAAAAATGATAAAGTTTTTAAAAATTTTCAAAAAACAAAAATTCATGTAGCTTGCATTTGCATTGTTAAATATTGTAGGATTGAGTATAGAATTTTTAAAATCATTTTGGTTCTTTGCATTTGCATATGGTGCAATGATACAAATTTTGCCTTGTAAAGTGTTTTAAACTCATGAATTGGTTCAAGGCCCTAGTTAGTAGTTCTTTGATGCATTGTTCAAACTTTGAAAGTAAGGTCTAACCATATTTGGATCATTTGTTCTGATTTTCGTAACTTAGGTTGAACATTCATAAATTGAATCCTTTCCTATCAAGTGAATACCTTAACTTGGAATTTTTAATTATCATACTTCTGCATTTGAAAATGGATACATGGATTACATATACATATTTAGGCTTTCTTTTCCCTTTCACCACTCTCTTGTAAGCCTGAATAGAACTTCTTACCTTGACCCTCACCTTCCTTTCAAGCCAAAATTCTTGTGTGACATCATTGTGAGGCCTCTTTTCGGTTTGAACTTGGCATAAAGTGTTAGGTTTAGGCGACATGATTAGGCTTTCATACTGTTGCTAGCTTTGCATATTGAAGCTAGTTTTAGGCTTAAGTTTAGGATGGGCGTTCATGGGTGTTAATGTTTAGCTTACTTCTTTTCGGTTTAAAAGAAATATGGTGTTTAAAAGGGTTTAATAGTTTTAAGTGGGTGGTCTTTTGTTTGTATTGTTTAAAAGATCTAAGTTTAAAAGATTAGACAAACAACCACGAAACGAAGTTTGTCTCCTCACATCTCTTGAGAAACCTACAAAGATTAGACAAAAAACCACCAAACGAAGCACAATACACAGAAAAATCATCCATGAAAACTTCTACCATTTCCTCTACGAGGTCAGAGAAGATAGACATCATGCACCTTTGAAAGGTTGCTGGTGCAATACATAACCCAAAAGGCATCCTTTGATATGCGAAGGTACCATTAGGGCAAGGCATGCCATCTACCAGTGGAGCTAGAGTTCAAAGCAGAATTGGCTATCAAGGACGGAACTTCGATCTGAAGCCTGCTGCAGAGAGGCGCTTGATTCAGCTCAATGAACTAGATAAAATCAGATATCTGGCCTATGAAAACTCCAAGTTATACAAGGAGAGGACAAAGGCATATCATGATAAAAAGATCATCTTCAGACATTTCGAACCCAATGACCAGGTACTCCTTTACAACAATCGCTTACAGCTTTTTCCTTGTAAATTTCGTTCTCGATGGTCAGGTCCCTTCACTGTCGAAGAGGCTCGAGCACATGGTGCCATTGTCCTGATCAACTCCAAAGGAGATGAGTTCACTGTCAATGGACATAGTGTGAAGCATTATTGGGCACAAGCCGAGATTCCAGCTGGACACATTGTGTCTCTTGATGATGCACCAGCTGTCTAAACAGCCAATCAAAGTCGAGCTAATGACGTTAAACAAGCGCTTAGTGGGAGGCAACCAACTGGTAAGTTTTATTTTTCTGTACTTAGTGATTTATTTCGTCTACATATATTTATTAGTTAGCTATTCAGTAAAAAAAATAAAAATGTGACCAGACAAAAAGCGGGTGACCCTTAAGGTGACGCTCTGTCCGAGGCAAAGGTACGATACTTAGCTATTTCTTCTTCTTCCTCGCGACACTCTTCAAAAACCAATGAACACTTCTCAATCTTCTCATATTCATAACTTTTGATTTTTTTAACCAAATTGAGTGATTAAAAAGCTTAATCCGTGCGGATTTTGGCTCTCTTTCATAATATCCACTCAGTTTCCAAGATCTTCAAGGTTTGTTTTCGGAATCCCCAATTTTCGGTCCTTTATAGGTTTGGTAAAATTTGATTTTTGACTTGATTAGCTTGATTTAACTGTTGAATCATGGTTAGTTAGGTTGTATTAGATGAATGATATCATCCATGTGTGATTTAATTGGTTGATTTGCAAGTTTTTGAAATTTCAAGTTCATGATGAAATTTGCAAAAATCTGGAAATTTTAGATGATTTGGGTTCAACTGATGCTTGAATTATGTTCCTGGTAGTACTGTTGTTGATGCCATCAGTTGTTTCACCTTGATTCAATAATTTTTCGAAATATCGAAATTTTACTGATTTTGGTGATGTTTTTGGTTGATATTTGGCTTGAGTTTTCAGATGCCTCGACATGAGAAGAGACAGCGACATAGCTCGTCTTCGAGCACATCATCAGGCTCAGCACAATAGTTACCCAGTTTGCAGGCTTCCATGGCCAAACCGAGATGAACGGAACATTGCTTCCGGAGTGGCTTTGCCAGGAACTCCGAAGCAGGAGATAGCACGTGATACATGTGTATTCTGTGACATTCAGGAGGAGTGGGATGAGTATGACATGTTATTCTACAATGCATGGCACGAGGTGAAGATCATACCCACCAGATTCGCAGACACCACTGTGCTGCACAAGATGGGTATTCAGGATGAGGTTCTCGAGACTCTTGAGAGGATCGGGATGGGCACTATGCCATTCCAGCCAGTACGATGTGTACCCAGATTTGGTTCGCCAGCTTCTTTCCACTGGTCGCGTGTACTACGCGAATGAGATGGCTAATCAGGAAGGCACGCTGACTTTCCTGATCTGCGGGATTCGTTACAGGATCAGTCTGATGGAGCTTTGCGGGATTTATTGTTTCTCAGGCGTTCTCCTTCCCTCACAGTGGACCCACATGCAAACATTCTGGTCCAAGTTCGGGAATGGAGTCTATGACAGCAAGGCGAGCACGCAGACGGACGTTCGACATCCAGTTAAGAGGTATATTATGCGCCTTCTTGGCAACAGTATCTTGTGCAAGTCTGCACCGAGCAAAACGCGTGTTAATGAGCTGGTTCTTCTCTACTATGGCTTCGCTCATATGCAAGCTGAGGTGATACCCACAGAGAGCATGATTCGCGCCAACATTGGCGCTATTTTCGCTGAACATTTAGTCTCCTTGAAGACCAAGCCATTCACCAGTCCGGGGTGAAGACTGAGAGTGTAGGGAGCCTCCTGACACCGATCTTCAAGCACTTCCAGAACGATGTATCACCTTGCAGCATGCGCACTAACAGATTTCTCATGGATGAGCAGCATCTGCGCAATGCTAGTTAGCTCAACCCAAGAGTTGTCTGGACATTCACTACCACTGCTGGAGAGTATGTTGGCATACAGTTGCTCACTACGATCCAGGGCGTTATACGCCAGCTGCGCTTTCTACCAGATCCGAGTTTGCTGCGTCCCATACCTCTGCGTCCAGCTAGAGCTGCTACTGCTGTCGCTTCCCCTGCTGCTGCTGGATCATCCAGGCGCCAGACCACTGCTTCCAGACGCCCACCGCGACCACAGACACCCATGGACATGGCTACTTTTAAGGAGTATGTAATTGACAGCTTTGAGGGACTCTGGGATGTTGTTTCAATTTTTAGCAACTGTGGTTGTGTCCAACCACACTACAGTATTGAGCCTTGCGAGGATGAGGATTAGAGCCTCTACTATCTTGTTACTTGTTTCTGTTTCTTTTTTTTTTTATTTCTCTTGATTCATTTTTATGTTTTCTTTGAGTCAGTTGTCAGTTACTTTGATGATGTTTTGTGAGATTGTTGAACCAGGTTTCTATTGCTATGGTTGAATGTTATTACATGTGTGTTTGAGTGCTCTAATAGTCTGACTTTAGAGTACACATGATAACATTACGTTTATACACATCTGACTTGTCGATTTTGGAGTATCAGACGTGGGGACGCTCGTCACCTAGCTGGTGACATGTGTCACTTGTCACTTCGCGAGGTACCACTTTTTCAACTCGGTTCTACAAGTTCTCATGCTTCATTTTGACTAACTCTTGGCTTCATAACACTGGGGACAGTGCTGTTTAAGTCCGGGGGAGGTGCTTACTGACGTTGTGTGCTTTGTGTCATGTTTATAGAGTCTTAAAGTTGAGTCAAAAACCTGTTTTTATAATGTCAAAATTTTTAAAACTGTCAGGTTTATGCTTATGAAAACCATGGCCACAGTAGCTGATTACAGGTCTTATTAAGTTGAAAATCATAGGTAGATCAGTCTAGCAATGAAGGTTTAGGTTCTTAGAGAATCTGGAAAATTTGCTGTTAGCTCCACCTTAATGAATTTTAAACTTCTTATCTTGGGGTTTGATTCTCATTGATCTTGATTCTCTCTTTCAACACTGAAAAGTATATTTAGATGCAGTCTCTCTTTGATCTTCCCTGATGCAGTTTTTAAAAGTTTGAGTCAAAAGAATAGTGCACTCATGACCATGTCTCCTCACAAGGAACAACAGTAATGAATACACTCAAGAACCTGTCTCCTCACAAAGAACACAAGTATTGAGTAGCACCATATCTTAGACTGTAAAAAATGAGAAAAGAAGTGAAAAATCGAAAAAAAAAATCAGAAAGGAAAAGATTCAGGGAAGAGAAAACAGGAGAGCTATGTTGAGATTGCTTTGTTCAGTTGTTAGGAAGTGAAAAGAATCTGTAAGTGATTGAGTTGATAAAATCTTGATGAGATATCACACTTAGATGAAATTAAGGATTTAGCAGTAGATTTCGGATTTCTTGAATGGATTTGAATTGGACTTGAGAGATTTGCTAAGCTTGTGATGATTATACTAAAATTTGATCTTGTGTAGACTCTATGGTATGTGGATTCGAAGGTGTTAACTAATGTGGTGTTCCTGATGTTTAGCTGATTGTTTCTTGTTTCAAAACCTCCACCCTGTTCTCTGTCTGATGTTTGCTTGAGGGCAAGCAAAAGCTAAATCTGGGGGAGTTGATATATCATGGTTTTTATGGTTTTCAACCATGGTATAAGTCCTTTTTATTGAGTATTTTTGTCTTTTTAGAGTCCTAGTGGAGTCTTTGAAGGTTATAGCATGTCTGGAGCATAATTGGAGATATTGAAGCTTTTAGGAGCATTTCAAGATGAAGCAACGAAGTGCGCAACTCGGAGAAGAAAGTTTGGATGTGGGTAACGCTCGTCACTGGTAGAGGAAGGCTCGTGGCTGATTTAATAAAAGATTGAAGATTATTTGCAGAACTGGCCTAGAAGTTTCATTATTTGAAAGAACACCCCAGATTGTGTATTGGCTTATATATATTAGGTTTCCAGCCATTGTTGGCTTTTATCTAAGATTTTGACAATTCAGAGAGCTTATAGAGGATTTTATTGAGTGGTTTTGGGGAGACAAATCATGTACTCTTTTTGGAGAAGATTTTGAACCCCCTTTGTTTTTATTTAATATTTTCAATGCAATTTTATTCAGTTTTGTTTTGTGATTCCATGATCATGTCTGAGTAATTTGCTAGTTAAGTTAGGGCTTTTCAAAGGTTGATGAAGAGTTTGTAGAATTGCTATCTGTTAGGATTATCTTTTGGTTCTTTATCTCTGCTTGCTTGAAAATTTATTTTTTAGACACATCATCCAAAAATCTGAAAATCATTTGATGTTTAATGGATGTGAGAACATTATTGATAACTTGATCTAGTATTAGATGAGCAAAACAACTTAGTGCAAAAAGATTTGGCTTAGGGGTTTTGTGAACAATTGAACTTGATCATTACTGCATGTTTAGATTGTTAGGGTTTGCAAAGAGATTTGAAACTCTATGATTTATACATAGTTGACTTCTGCAATGAGAATTGATTAGTTATATATTTGCGATTCATGTTCAAGATGGTTCTTAATCATTCCTGATATCATGCATTCTACATTCTCGGATTCAACCTGCGAGCTGTCATGACTCAGCGCTTTTAGTTTTATGAATCTTAGATCAAACAAATTTCGCCTGCTACCTTTTAATTTTGTTATCTCGCATTACATACACTATCTATTGCTTAGCTTAATCTGAATCTGAAATCGCTAGAGTAGTTTACATACTCGTTTGGGCTTCGATATTCCTTATACTAGGATTGCTTTGTTGTGCACTTGCAGTAGTATTTATTTAGGTAAAACCTGAGCCCCATCAATAAATGTGAAGCAGTTTTTTCACCTTTTAAATTCTTATTGATGAGATTAGAAGCTTTTGAGTTGATTATAGGAAGTGCATACCATTGCTTTAATAGAGGCTTATGGGCTGGGAAACGTGAATCAATCTTTGGAGGGTGTTGATCATCACCTGGGGTGGTGTCGATCAACACTGAACCTGCAACTCGATTCTATGCAGTTTTTCTGCAATCCAGTTCCTCAATCTTTGCTTTCATCACAAAAGCGTCTTGCTCCAACAACGTGGTGTCGATCAGCACTGAACCTGCAACTCGATTCTATGCAGTTTTTCTGTAATCCAGTTCCTCAATCTTTGCTTCCATCACAAAAGCGTCTTGCTCCAACAACTTGTGCTTGATTGAACCTCATCTTTGAACATAGTCCTGCAGATATGATTAGCGACTATATTTCCACTCCAATCTCCTAGCTCAACAACTTTCTCACATATCTCAGCCAATGCCTCTTGAACAGCCAGCTTGTTCACTTGCTCACTAGTATCCAACTCTCTTACCTACCCAACAGTAATGACATCTGAATGCTCCCTGATTTGATCTTCATCCATGGAAGTCCTTACAAAAAAAGACTGACCATCAATGGTGAAACTCCCTATTAACTTGCCCATGCAAAAATGCATCACCAAATCGCCTACATTCAGTTCTATTCTTCCCTTTCCCACATCAATGACGGCTCCAGTTGTAGCCAAAAAAGGTCTATCAAGAATGAGAGGATCTTTGGGTTCTTCACCATAATCCAGAACCACAAAATCTGTGGGAATCTCGCAATCTCCCACTTTGATAGGCACATCCTCAATCACGCCTTCCGAAATCCTTACTGATCGGTCAGGTATGACAAGAGAGATCCTTGTAGCTTTAAGATCAGTGATCCCCATGCTCTTAGTAACTGAATGTGGCATCAGGTTCACACTAGAACCAAGATCACAAAAGGATCTTTAAATTCTTTCTGAGAAGATTGTGCCGTCCAAGAAAAAGGCTCCCAGGTTCTGGAAGTTTCTCAGGAGTCCTATTTTGAATCACAGCATTGATCGGTTCAGTGATCATCTTCACTCCTTTCTCAGACACAAGTTCTTAGTGATCACCCTCTTCACATATCTGCTAATCACTGGAGTGGTTCTAGTGGCATCAATCAATGAAAACTCAATCACCAGCCTATCCAAGATCGTTTTACATCTGGCATCTTCAAGCTCTTGTGTAGACCTCTCTGCATTCTTGGGGTAGGGTATCTTGGATTTATAAACCCGTTCCTTGCCATTATCGTAAAGTAGAGGCGAAGCAGCTTCGTTCTGGGGTGGGTGATGCTTGTCACCAGAGGGGTGACGCTCATCACTAACTGGTGACGACCCCTCTACGACGATCTCAGTTGTCACCACTCCTTCAGAACGTATGTTTTGCCTCTGTAAGTTGGGTGACGAACAAAACTCCTCTTGGGTGATGCTCGTCACTCCTTCTGAGCCTGCAAAATATTCATCTTTAAACTCCATCAGTTGAACGATCTCCTCTGCACCCAACCTCTTTTTCTGCACTGAATAAAGCTTTATTCACTGCTGATTGTGATGGCATTAACATGGTGTCTTGGGTTAGTAGCAGTTTTTCCAGGAAGAAATCCTTCTTGCCTTTGAACAGCTAATGCAGTTTGAGCAACTTGAATATCCCGTTTCTTCACGTGAGTGTTCATACTTTCAATCTTCCCATTCAAGTCATGGTACAGTGAATCCATCTTTCCTTTGAAATACACAGTCATCTTATGCTGGCCTTCCAAGAGATGTTCCAGCATAGATTCCACCTTACTCTCTGCTGATGGAGCAGGTTGATTCTGATAGGAGGAAGAACCTTATGTTTTGGTGATGTTGTTGCTCTGAAAAGGCTTATGGTAATATGAGCCATATCCTTTCTGATTGTCAAATCTCTGACCTTGAAAACCAGCTCTATTGATGAAATTTACAGTTTCTTCCCCAAATTCTTCAGCTAATTTCATACTCACAAGAAAATTGTACATTGAATCCAACTTAGCATTAACCTCAGCAATCTGACATTCATCCCTGTTTCTAGCTTTCATCTTTCTCCCTGAATCTGCACTCTTGGTACTATCGCTAGATACAAAGTTTTCAATCAGCACATAAGCATCTTCTGGAAGCCTGGTGTTGATGTTTCCATTGTTTGCAGCATCTAGACCCATCTGATACCTCCAATCCACGCTTCTGAAGAAGATACCAAGCAGCTGCACTTCACTGAACCTATGATGTGGATAGTCTCTCTGATATGCTCTGAATCTCAGCCTTGGAAGCTTAAGTAGGAGAAAATGTAGAGATTTTTGTTCTCAGATATCAAGACCTTGCATCATCAAAGAAGTTGTTCAGGAAGGTATTCTTAGTTTCCTCCTAAGTTGTAAATGATCCTGGTTGCAACTGCTTTAGCCAGTAAGTTGCATCTCCACCAAGAGAGTATTGGTAAGAGCTTTCAAGGAAGGTAATCATTTCTGACTCCATGAGCCTTAATGCTTGTAACCAAGTCCTTAAACCTTTCAATGTTGTGCATGGGATGCTAATGAGGAAGACCATGGAAAGGATGCTGAGCCACAAGTGTGTAGTATGCAGGCTTCAACTAAAAGTCATTCCTCTGAAAGGGAGGAGGACGGATTGCAGCTCTGTTAGCATTGAACTGATCAGGTCTGTTGTAATCTCCTAGAGGGCGCTGAAGAAAATGCCGAGCAACGTTTCCTGCGCAATTCCCTCCGACTGCAGGCTGCTGATTCTGCTTCTGTAACACTGTTTTCAATCCTTAAATCAACCCTCAACCACACATGTCATTGTAGTACTTGTGGTATTAATCCACGTGGGAAGTTAATGAAAATTGAGATGCAGAGAACTATGCTAAGCTATTAAGGAAGGGTTTTGATTATCTAA
The DNA here is from genome assembly GCA_911865555.2 of Thlaspi arvense. Lineage (NCBI taxonomy): Eukaryota > Viridiplantae > Streptophyta > Magnoliopsida > Brassicales > Brassicaceae > Thlaspi > Thlaspi arvense. The sequence goes on from OU466860.2 coordinate 29,352,539, forward strand.
CATCCTAGAGACACACAAAGAAGCAAAAGAAAGCAAGCAAAGAGCAATAATAACAATGAAAAACAGAGCAAAAACAGAGTAAAAGCTAAACTTCAAAGATTAAAAAATAGTTCAAGATCAAAGCAATGGTGATAGGGTGATTGATGTTCATGCATGCAAAGGACCCAAGGTCGAGTAGCGGATCGAGCAAGGCAGGTCGATATAGACGAGATCGACCAGATGATCGAGTGACCCAAGTCGATTCAAGGGGAAGGATCGAGACCAAGATCGAGAGAGGAGATCGATCTGGAGTACGGACGTAGATGACACCATGCAGAACGAGAGCCAGATCGAGACCACGACTCGATCATCCAAGGATAGAGTAGAAGATCGAAGGAAGTGCTCAATCCATCCAATCAGATCGACTTGAAGATCGAGCAGAAGAAGGCGATCCATGAAGAAGATCGAGTGAACTGATTGATCTCAAGGTCGATCTCTGGGGCCTTGACCGCTTTTGGCATCTAGTGAGGGGAGCATTTGGAGTTGTTTGGCCATTTTAGGCAAAGGCGGCTATCCTTTTCGGAACATCTTTTCATCCTTATCTTTTTCTGCTTTGTCCTAGGCGATTATCCGCCATTGTCATTGTTGAGTTTTTCATGTTTTGAACTTGAATCTTTCTAATATTAAGCAGTTTTTCTTTAATTGCTCTTTAATCAGGCTTAGTTCATCTTTTATTGCATTTCAATTGGTTTTAAACATGAGTAGCAAGTAGTTCTTTTTGGGTTAAGGGGTCGAGGCGATTCAAGGGTTTAAGGGGTTTAAGCTTTGAGTTTTTCATGTTCTTCATTCATTCCTTTCTAGGATTTTGGGGTCTTAAGACTTAGATAGTCTTGTAAAAGATCTCTATGAGTCCAAGGCTGTCTTACCCTGACCGGACTCAGATATCCTAGAAAACCAGATCCTAGAAACTAATATACCCTCTCCCAAACGCCATGGATGTAGAGGAGGTTAGTTAAGCCGTTTGTTGAGATCTGTAATCCATGCTCTTCGATCTCTTTTTCCACCAAAAGCCATGGGTTTGGAGGAGAGATTGAATAAGGGAATCATACCACACGCCATGGATGAGTCTATTTAAGATTCGCAAGGCTTAGCGGATGCTCATCAGTGAGTAGATCTATGTGTTTTCAAACCAAAGCTTGACCCTTGAACACTTTTGAATATGACCCTCGATCCTGAACCCTCCCTTAAAATTTTTAAATCTCAAGTAATCATCTTTTAGTTACAAAGCTTGCATCTTGTTCATTAGAAGTTGTTTACTTTTAAGTTGTTAGATCGATCTGTTTTACCCGATTCAGTGCTCGATTTTTAGTTATTAGTACACTTGCATTTTTAATCTTCTGCTTTCTCCTAGTAGTATTTAACCCTCTTCCAGGGATTTTAAAATAGTTTTTCATCTCATTTGGTCATTGCATTTAGTTTTCCTTGATTTTACCAATCATTTACCCGATTTGCTTAGATTTGCTTTACTCTTGCATTCCTAGTGTTCTTCCTGCTTCCTAGGTTGGATTGATACCCTTACTGCTATACTACATCATTGTTGTGGTTTGGGACTTGATATTAAGCCTTGCTAATAAATCTGTCTATCAGTAGAGTCTTTGCAGGTTATAGCATGTCTGGAGCATAATTGGAAGTTTTAGAGCTTTTCGGAGCATTGCAAGATACAACCATGAAGTGTGCAACTCAGAAGGGAATACTGAAGTGGGTGACGCTTGTCACCACTTAAGGGTGACGCGCATCACCCATAGCTGGGAAGGATCGTGGCTTGTTTTTAAAAGATGGAGGATTATTTGCACTTTTGCCCCAGAAGTTCTAGTATTTACAAAAGTGTTTCAGCTCATGTTTTAGCATGTATATATTAGGGTTTCAGCCATTGTTGGCTTTTATCTCAGACTTTAGAATTCACAGAGCTCTAGAGAGAGTTTTATTCAGAGCTTTTGGGGAGACAGATCTTGTACTCTTTTGGAGAAAATTTCGAACCCCTTTATCTTTTATTGTATTCTTTCAATGCAATTTTATTCAGCTATGCTTTATGATTCCATGATCATGTCTGAGTAATCTGCTAGTTAAGTTAGGGCTTTTCCAAGGTTGATGATGAGTTTGTACAAATCGCTAACTGTTAGGAATATTTGTTGGTTCTTTATCTGTGCTTTCTTTAAAACCGATTTTCTTAGACACATCATCTGGAAATTCGAAACCTAGGTTGTTTAATAGATGTGAGAGCATTATTGATAACCTGATCCAGCATTACATGAGAAAAATCACTTAGTGCAAAGAGATTTGGTTTAGGAGGTCTGTGAACAATTGAACTTGATCAGTACTTCATGTTTAGGTTGTTAGGATTTGCAAAGAGATTTGAAACTCTGTTATTTAAACATAGTTACCTTCTGCAATTATAATTGATCAATTATATATTTGCGATTCATGTTCAAGACGGTTCTTATTCATTCCTGATTTCATGCATTCTACATTCTCGGATTCAACCTGCGAATTGTCCCGACTTAGCGCTTTTAGTTTTCTGAGTCTTAGAATCAATCAAAATCGTCTGCTTTCATAATTTTAGTTCCTTTGCATTACATTCATTATTTACTGCTTAGCTTAATTTGAATCTATAAATCGCTAGTGTAGTAAGCTCACTCCCTTGGAATTCGATAACCTTTTATGCTACAACTGCTTTGCTGTGCACTTGCAGTAGTTTATTAATTGGGTAAAACCTGAGCCCTATCAATGTCGTTTTGTAGAGATGAACCCAAGAATGTGCGGGAAGAGATTGTCAGCCAAGACTACAAGAAAGGCCGCCTCAAGAGCACTATCATTACGCATCTATTTGTTAGATCTGCTCACAAATTCCTAGGAAACACCTTCTTCTACAGAAAAAACGCATGGTTAAGGAGGAAGAGCTTGGATTGTTGATCAATGAGCTTAAGTACGTACTTTTGGAGACAGGAGTAGGGCCAATATTGGGAGATCAGAATGGCGTGGGACTCATAACCCTCTTGATGAAGCAATTTATTCAACACCAACAATGGGCCGTCAACACCTCTTCCAAGAAGCCCAAGCTTTCTATTGGAGGACTTTTAACCCCCATTTTGCTTGTTGCCGGTGTGAACCTCAAGGAAGCTACTCATCCCATTACTTACCTTGATGTGGCCTATCTTAGCATGGCTGACTTCCGAGTTTGAGGGTTGAGGAATGGGATGTATATCATTTTGAGCTGGGAGACAAGAAACCAACAATCATCCTTCCCAAGCGCCATCTCACCAACTTCAGCAAGCAAGAGAATGTTTGGTTCCAAGTGGATGAAGCTGACTCGTACAACCCCATTGCCCATGAACCTTTACTCAATACAGGTATGATGAGTAGTATTGCACCACCTGAAATCTAAGAGGACAGTGAGAATGAAGAGTAGTAATCGCTAGAAGAAGGAGAAGCTATATATCATTTTAAGCAATTCTCAAGGCCTTGTCCCTTTGAAACTACAAAAGTTGCTAATCACCAAATCAAGCTCTTACAAGGATGGAACAAGCTTTAAGAGAAAACGATCAAAAGCTTGACCAAATCATTTAAGAGCTTAAAGAAGAAAGTCCACCAGCTTAAAAAGAAGATTGGTGGGGACTCTTCTTCTCCAAAAAAAAAGTATAGAGCTTAGCAAAGAAGAGAACTGGAAAACAAAGGTGAGAGAATAGGAGAAGGAGATTATGAGAGGCGCCATTCATTTTATGGAACAAATGCACCAGCAACTTCATTGGAGCCTTCTAGACACTCGTCCTATGAGGCTGGCCGTAAGAGGAGAAGTAAGAAGAGGCATACTTCACATTTTCCAATGCACAGCCCTTCTCATACCATGGAGAGTTCACCCTCTCATACCTCCCTTTCCTAAAGAGGTACACCCTCTATTCCTAGTACATACCACTGCATTATTTTTCTTTATTTTTTTAAAAATTCTTGTTGATTATTGCCTCCATTTGCATTTTTGTTACACAGGAATTGTGTAATTCAATTCTTTGGGTAGGGTATCTTGGATTTATAAACCTGTTCCTTGCCATTATCTTAAGTTAGAGGCGAAGCAGCTTCATTCTAGGGTGGGTGATGCTTGTCACCAGGGGGGTGACGCTCATCACTAACTGGTGACGACCCCTGGATGACGATCTCGGTCGTCACCACTCCGTGGGAACGTATATTTTGCCTCTGTAAGTTGGGTTACAAATGAAAATCCTCTTGGGTGACCCTCGTCACTCCTTCTGAGTCTGCAAAATATTCATCTTCCAACTCCATCAGTTGCACAATCTCCTCTGCACTCAACCTCTTTTTCTGCACTGAATAAAGCTTTTTTCACTCCTGATTGTGATGGCATTAACATGGTGTCTTGGGTTAGTAGCAGTTTTTCTACGAAGAAATCCTTCTTGCTTTTGAACAGCTCATGCAGTTTGAGCAACTTGAATGTCCAGTTTCTTCACATGAGTGTTCATACTCTGAATCTTCCCTTTCAAGTCAAGGTACAGTAAATCCATCTTTCCTTTGAAATACATAATCATCTTATGCTGGCCTTCCAAGAGCTGTTCCAGCATAGATTCCACTTTTCTATCTGCTGATGGAGCAGGTTATTTCTGATAGGAGGAGGAACCATATGTTTTGGTGAAGTTGTTGCTCTGAAAAGGTTTATGGTAAGAGGAGCCATATTCTTTCTAATTGCCAAATCTCTAACCTTGAAAACCAGCTCCATTGATGAAATTTAAAGTTTCTTCCCCAAATTCTTCAGCTAATTTCTTACTCACAAGAATGTTGTACATTGAATCCATCTTAGCATTAACCTCAGCAATCTGACATTCATCTCTGTTTCTAGCTTTCTTTTTTCTCCCTGAATCTGCATTCTTGGTACTATCTCTAGATGCCAAGTTTTCAATCAGCACATAAGCATCTTCTGGAAGCCTGGTGTTAAAGTTTCCATTGTTCGCAGCATCTAGACCCATCTGATACCTCCAATCCATGCCTCTGAAGAAGATACCAAGCAGCTGCATTTCACTGAACCCATGAGGTGGATAGTCTCTCTGATATGCTCTGAATCTCAGACTTGAAAGCTTAAGTAGGAGAAAATGTTGAGATTTTTGTTCTCAGATCTTCAGACCTTGCATCATCAAAGAAGTTGTTCAGGAAGGTATTCTTAGTTTCCTCCTAAGTTGTAAATGGTCCTGGTTGCAACTGCTTTAGCCAGTAAGTTGCATCTCCACCAAGAGAATATTGGGAAGAGCTTTTAAGGAAGGTAATCATTGCTTACTCCATGAGCCTTAATGCTTGTAACCAAGTCCTCAAACCTCTTAATGTTGTGCATGGGATGCTCATGAGGAAGACCATGGAAAGGATACTGAGCCACAAGTGTGTTGTATGCAGGCTTCAGCTCAAAGTCATTCCTCTGGAAGGGAGGAAGGCGGATTGCAGCTCTGTTAGCATTGAACTGATCAGGTCTGTTGTAATCTCCTAGAGTGCTCTGTAGAAAATGCCTATCAACGTTTCCTGCGCCATTCCCTGCGACTGTAGGCTGCTGATTCTGGTTTGGTAACACAGTTTGCTCGATTATCACAGTCCAATTGATATTAAGGTTTTCAATCCTTAGATCAATCCTCAACCACACATGTCACTGTAGTACTTGTGGTATCAATCCACTTGGGAAGTTAATGACAATTGAGATGCAGAGAACTATTCTAAGCTAATAAGGAAGGGTTTTGATTATCTAACATCCTAGAGACAAACAAAGAAGCAAAAGAAAGCAAGAAAAGAGCAATAATTGCATTGAAAAAAGAGCAAAAAAAGAGTAAAAGCTAAACTTCAAAGATTAAAAGTTGGTTCAAGATCAAGGCAATGGTGATAGGGTGATTCATGTTCATGTCTAAGGTGATCAGAACAAGCAATTCTAAATACTTAACCTTAGGTAAGGAACACTAATAAAGACTAATCCAATCTCTTGGCACTAATCCATTTGACTTATCACATTTCAAACCCATGGTTAGTGGTGTATACATGACAAGCAAGCATTAAAAGCATTCCATCAAACCAATTAGCATTCTAGACATCTAATATCTAAGGCTATGTTTACTTATTTCTCATACAATAGATCAAACATCAACCCACATTCTCATGGATAATCAATGTCTAAAAGACAATTTTCCACTAATGTGGTACTAAGCATTAACCACATTCAAGCAAAAAATGATAGATGCAAAGACTCATGATTATCTAAACATCATTTTTAAGCATTGAACTTCATTCAGACATTTCATCAAACACTTAATGTGCAAGTGAAAACCTAAGATCAATTTCTCCAACAAAAAGGTACCAATCATTAAGCCTAATTGTATAAGATAGGGAATAAGAAGATCTAAGCCTTAAACACCCTAAACAATCAATAAAATCACCCCATCTACCCTAATCTCAAACTTAAAAGTTACTACTTAATAATCATGATGAAAACCATCAAATCTATGAAGAAAATATAGTTAATTATGATTAGGGATACAAAAGATTAAGGAAAATGCAAACTGTTACTGAAATCAACCAAGATTTAAATACAAAATTATTCAAAAATCTAGAAAATAAAAGAATAACTGCTGGGTAAAGAGATGTTCTGAGAAATTAAGGATTTTAAGTATTTATAGGGGTCGTAGCGGAGCGGCAAAGTTGTAATTAAGTGGTCTTCGGACTGGGTCAACATCGGGTAAGCTAAGTCGATGTGGATGCTCGATGTGGATGATATCGAGCTGGCCTTGCTAGATGCTGAAGCTCGATGTGTTTCTTTGGAGCCTCGGGTTGCTTACATTGCGCGATGTCGTAGCTCGATGTTGGGTTGAGCGGTTTCACGAATCCTTCTTTACTTTCTAAACGCGGATGGGAATGACATGCAACAAACTCCAGATGCAAGCTAACTCACGGGGCTAGTGATAAACATAATGTTTTGGGGTTGAATATGAAAGTCCCAAACCACAGTAATGATGCAGTATATAGTGGTAAGGGGTATCAATCCAGCCTAGGTGATGAAAACCACTAAGAATGCAAAAGCAATGCAAAGCAAAGCAGAATCGGGTAAATGGATGGTGAAATCGATAAAAACTAAATGCAAGGACAAAACTACTATGAAAACTATTTTAAAATCCCTGTAAGAGGGTTAAGAACTACTAGAAGAAAATGGAGAATCTAAAATGCAAAACTACTAATTACTAAAAATCAAGAACTAAAGCATGTAAAACAGAGAATTTCTAACAACTTAGTGCAATGACTTTTGAAGATTTAAGATGCAAGCTTTATGATTAGAGAATGATAAACTAGTGTTTTAAAATGCTAAAAAGAGGATCTAAGGTTGAGGATCATATTCAAGAGGTTCAAGATTCAAGCCTTGGGTTTGAAAACATAAATCTACTCTTTTGAAGAGCTATCTCTAAACCTTGAGAAACTTAAGCTAGGATCATCCATGGCATGTGGTATGACCCCTTTCCTCGACCCTTCCTCCAAACCCATGGCGTGTGGTGGAAAGATGGGTCAAAGAACATTAAGAAAAGATCTCAAAAAGTGGATTAACTAATCCCCTCTTCATCTATAGCGTTTGGGAGAGGATAGGCTAGCCTCTAGGATTTGGTTTTAAGGGATTTCTGAATCCGGTCAAGGTAAGAAGGCCCTGGAATCATAGAGATCTTTTCCAAGACTCTCTAAGCCTTAAGACCCCAAATCCTAGAAGAGAATGAGTTAAGAACAAGGAAAAATCCCAAAAGCTTAAACCTTTAAAACCCTTAAATCGCCCCAACCTTAAACTCAAAGAAATCTACTCACTACACAAAGCTAAAACACATGAAAATGCAAGGAGTGAAACGCTAAACATGATTAGAGAAAGCGATTAAGGAAAAATAATTATGATTAACCAAGATTCAAAAGTTTTAAAAACAAGAAAAGCTTCAAAGTTCAACAATGGTTTATCGCCTAAGAGAGAGCTCGAAAAAGATAAGACATAGTGTGTCTTTTTTTTGAAAGTGATGTTCCTTCTTTGCTCAAAATAGCCAAACAACCCTAATGGTCCCCTCACTACGCTCCAAAAATGAACTGGCCGGATAAGGTCCCAGAGATTGACTTGGGTCACTCGATCTCTGGCTCGATCTTCTTCATGGATCGTCCTCCTTTGCTCCATCTTCTGCTCGATCCTTGAGTGATCGGGTCGAGGTCTCGATCTGGCTCTTCTTTTGCATGGTGTAATCCACGTCCGTACTCACGATCGATCACCTCGGTCGATCTTGGTCTCGATCATCCTCCTTGAAACGACTTGAGTCACTCGATATTCTGGTCGATATCGTCTAGATTGACCTGTGTAGCTCGATCTGCCTCTCGATCTCGGTTCCCTTGTAGCAAGGCTGATTTCTCCCAAGTGTCCTCGATCTCCTTCTTGATCCTTAGCATGTCCACGAACTCTCCATGGCTCCAATGTGTCCAAAACAACCTGGATATGATGCAAGAATGCAAGAAATATGCAAATGCTAATGCAAAAGTGCTCTAGGACATAAAATGAGACAAACTAGCATGAAAACTACACTAAATGGATGCTAAATATGCTAAATATATGAGTATATCAACTCCCCCAAACTTGCCTTTTGCTTGCCATCAAGCAAACAAGATTCAAGAAAGGAAGAGAGGTTTTAAAAGTGGGAGCTCAAATTTCCAAAAGTGTTTAAACAAATGAATCAACTCAATTGTCCTAGTTCTCAATTCTAAAATGCATCACACAAACTTATACTCCAAAGAACTTAGCCATATTCATCACATGTTAAATCTCAAATCATGACTCTCATAACCTAAACAATCGAAGAATCCTATCCTTTAACATTCATTAATATCAAACCGTGAATCAAACTTATGCATTTTAAAACCGAATACACTTGGCTTAGGGACAAAGGTTATGAGACAAAAATGATCTCATTCATAAGGGTAAATCAAGCAATGGGTTCTCTCAAAGAAGGTTGAACTTGTGCATAATGCTAAAGGTAAAGACAATTGATGCATACATGACTAGACTCTCATCAACCCATATATACTAACAATGATCCTAAACCCCTCTCATTTTTCTTTTCTTTTTAAGCTCACTCACCCTCCTAGAGATTACCCATAACAACAAGGCAAGATGCCAAGAAAGACCCAAATAAACACAAATTATTCTCAACCTTTTTATAGTTAGTGGGATGGTCTTATTCATAAACTTAGCTCTTTTCTTTTATTTTTGATAGCCCTCTTCTCAAAATTTTTCTTTCTTTTCTTTAAACATTTGGCCATTTGGCTCTTTTATTATTATTTTTTTTTTCTTTTTGAGGGCTGTCTCTTTTTCTTTTAAACTTAGAGCTTTTAAACAATACAACCAAGGACCATCCACTTAAAACTATTAAACCCTTATATTCAAATTCCAAACAAAAAATTCTTTTTAAACCGAAAACAAGTAAGCAAAACATCAAGACCCATGAACCCCCATCCTAAACTTAAGCCTAAAATTAGCTTCAAAATGCAAAGCTAGCAACAATATGAGAGCCTAATCATGTCGCCTAGACCTAACATTTTATACCAAGTTCAAACCTAAATGAGGCCTCACAATGATATCACACAAGAAAATTTGGCTTGAAAGGAGGGTAAGGGTCAAGGTAGGAAGTTCTATTCAGGCTTACAAGAGAGTGGTGAAAGGGATAAGAAAGCCTAAATATGTATATGTGATCCATGTATCCTTTTTCAAATTGCATAAGAATGATAATTAAAAGGTTCAAATTAGGGTTCTCACTTGATAGGAAAGGATTTAATTCATGAATGTTCAGCTTAAGCCACGAAAATCAAAACAAATGATCCAAATATGGTTAGAGCTTACTTTCAAAGTTTGAACAATGCATCAAAGAACTACTAACTAGGGCCGTGAACTACGCCGTTGGTTCTGTTTTGGGTCAGAGGAAGGACAAGAGACTGCACGTTATCTACTATGCAAGTCGTACCTTGGATGACACGCAAGTGAAGTATGCTACCATCAAGCACGAGCTGCTAGCCGTTGTCTTTGCTTTTGAGAAGTTCAGGTCCTACTTGGTTGGTTGTAGGGTCATTGTGTACATGGATCACGCTGCTTTAAGGTACATCAACTCCAAGAAAGATACCAAGCCGAGGCTATTAAGATGGATTCTTCTTCTACAAGAGTTTGATATGGAGATAAAGGATAAGAAGGGCATAGAGAATGGTGTTGCTGATCACCTTTCAAGAATGAGGGTGAATGAAGTCTTACATTTGAATGACTCACTTCCTGAGGAGCAGCTCATGATGGTCAACACAGTAGTGTGTGCAAAGCTGGATCAGAACTTTGAAGAAGTCTTAAGCTGCAAGGAAGAAGACCTGCCTTGGTATGCAGATATAGTCAAGTTCTTAGCTTGTGGAGACGAGCCTACTCATCTGGACTACTACCACAAGAGGAAGTTCATGAAAGACATCTCTCATTACTTTTGGGACGAGCCTTACCTGTACAAGAGGGGAGTTCACAGCCTTTACAGAAGGTGTGTAACAAGAGAAGAAGCTAAGGACATTCTCCTTCATTGTCACGGCTTGCTATATGGTGGGCATTTTGCTTCTTTCAAGACGGATACAAAGGTCTTACAAGCCGGGTTTTGGTGGCCAACACTCTTCAAGGATGCTCATGAGTTTGTTAAGTCTTGTGAAGTATGTCAGAGAGCAGGGGACATTAAAAAGAGGAATGAGATGCCACAGGTTCCCATCTTTGAAGTAGAAGTTTTTGACGCTTGGGGGATTGAATTAATGGGTCCATTCCCATCTTCTTACGTCAACAGATACATCTTGATGGCTGTTGATTATGTGTCTAAGTGGGTTGAGGCTATAGCTTCCCCAACTAATGATGCAAGAGTGGTGATCAAGCTATTCAATTCTATCATCTTTCCACGGTTTGGGGTTCCAAAAGTAGTGATCAGTGATGGGGGCCGCCACTTCATCAACAAAGTCTTTGAAAGTCTTCTGAAAAAGTATGGGGTTAAGCACAAGGTGGCCACACCTTACCACCCTCAAACCAGTGGCCAAGTGGAGGTCTCAAACAGGCAAATCATGGCCATACTGGAGAGAACCGCTGGAGTTACTAGAAAGGATTTGGCAAGCAAGCTTGATAAAGCTTTATGGGCTTATAGAACCGCTTTCAAGACTCCCATTGGTACCACTCCTTTCAACCTCCTTTATTGAAAGTCCTGCCACCTGTCTGTTGAGTTAGAGCACAAGGCTCAGTGGGCAGTGAAGCAACTGAACTTCAACCTCAAGGCGGCAGAGGAGAGACGACTGGTGCAACTCCATGAACTTGATGAGCTAAGGATAGATGCTTATGAGAGTGCTAAGATTTACAAGGAGAGGACCAAGGCCGTTCATGACAAGAAGCTGGTTCAAAAGAAGCTAAAGGAAGGAAGTCTGGTCCTACACTACAACTCAAGGCTGAAGTTGTTCCCTGGAAAGCACAAGTCTAGGTGCAGTGGACCATTTGAGATCAAAGAAGTACTACATTATGGACCGGTTACATTGGTTGGCAAGAACGGGGAGAGCTTCACGGTTAATGGGCACAGAGTCAAGCCCTACCTGGCGAGTGAATGTAGCAAGGAGAGCACTACACTGCTTCTCCAAGACCCACCTCTGGCCTGAACCAAGTAAAGTCTAGCTAAAGACGATAAAGAAAGCACACTTGGGAGGCATTCCCATGTCTATTTTGTACATATTTTTGCTTTCTTTCTTTCTATTTCAGTTTTATGCTTTTTATGTTTAAGTGTGTAGGTGAAAGGATAAGGGATTGGAGATCATGATCTTGGAGTTAAAAAGAGCAAGGAAGCAAGAAGTAGATGCAAGAGATCAAGTGATAGATTGACATACCCTTGCTCGATCTTTACTAGATCGAGCTAGTGGATCGAGTGAGATGAGATCGAGTAGACAATCGAGTGAGTCAGTCGATTGTGAGAGGATGACCCACCCATGTGTTTAGCTTGAAATGCAAACAGGGTGTGGATCAATTGACCTCACTCGATCCTCGAGGTGGTCTCATTTTAAAGAGGGTTTCACAATGCAATGGGTTTCTCTCACGAATGGTATGAACTATATGCATAATGCTAAAGGTAAAGGCAATTGACACATACATGATTAGATTCTCATCTACCCTTGTACACTAACAATGATCCTAAAACCCCTCTCATTTTCTTTTCTTTTCAGCTCACTCACCCACCTAGAGACTACCCTCATTAAGCTTAAACCCAAATAAAAACAGAAAACATCTTTACTCTTTTAAGGTAGTGAAAAAGCTTGAAAATATTGTAGCTCCTTATTTTTTTCTTATTGATAGCTCTCTATTCTTTCCTTTCTTTTTCTTTTCTTTTTATTTGGCACTTAGGCACTTAGGCTCTTTTCTTTCCTTTTTATTTTACTTGAGAGAGCTATCTTCTGAAATACTTAGAGCATTATACATTTTGAAAACAAAGCCTTTCACTTAAAACCTTTTATTCACTTCAATTACCAAGCCCTTTTGAAACTGTAAGCATGTAAACAAGAAAGCAACCCCATCAAACCCCCAGGCTTATCCTAATCCTACAACTAGCTTCAAAATACAAAGCTAGCAATCATTTGAGAACCTAATCATGTCGCCTAAACGTAACATGTTATGCTAAGTTCAAACCGAAAAGAGGCCTCACAATGATGTCCCACAAGAACACTTGGCTTGAAAGAAAGGTAAGGGTGATGGTGGGAGTTCTACTTAGGCTCACAAAGAGTGGTGAAAGGAGGAAGAGAGCCTAAATATGTATAAGATCCATGTCTTCATTTTCAAATGCATAAGAATGATATTTAAAAATTCAGATTAGGGTTCCCACCTATTAGGATAAATTTCAAATCATGAATGTTCAATTCAAGTAACGAAAATCAAAACAAGTGATCCAAGCATGGTAAGGACTTTCTTTCAAAGCGTTAGAGAACTACTAACTAAGGCATTAAAACAATTCATGAGCTTAAAACACTTTTTTAAGAAAACTTTAACCCCTTATGCAAATGAAAACAACCTAGATGCTTGAAAATTCTAGACTCAATCCTAAAATGTTTAACAATGTGAATGCAACTACATGAATTTTTTTGAAAATTTTTAAAAATTTTACAAATTTTTTTTTGTTCTTTTCTATGCCTTAGAATGTATGCAAGACTCAAGGGATGCAAAGAAAAAATAATAGCAAAATAAACATGTCAAACCACGCACATACTCCCCCAAACTTGAATGACACCGTCCTGATGGCAAACAATTCGAGAGAGCTCAAAACACTAACTCTATTGTTATTCATCTTAACCCCTTGGATTGATATAAAAACCTATGATATACTACAACTGACTAGTACAAGCTTTAGGTGATTAAATCAAACCTAAAAAATCTTGTATCAGCAAGAGGTAAGATGCAAAGAGATATTGTCATCTAAGCATCATTTTCATGCAATGAAAGATTTAGGTATTACATAAAACACATAGAGTGCATCTGAAGTCCTCACATTTTCTTATCCTTCAAAACAGGTCATATATAGTATGCATAATCACATAAGAAAGGGAATGAGAAGATCTAAGTTCTAAACACCTTAATCAATCACAAGAATCACCCCATCTCCCTTAACCTTAAACCAGAACAAAACAACTCCCTAACCATAACTAAAGCTACAAAAATAACAGAAAGTGATGTCTCATACATTTACATGATTTAGGCTTGCATTTAGTGCATGTTTGTGTTCTCTTTTGCATGTCTTCCTTATCTTTTGTCCCATTTTCTTCTCCTTTTAGACTTAGGTTGCCTTTAGGATGTATTTTGCATTTTCTATGCATCATGGGTGTTTTTAGGTACTTATGGAGCTATAAGGAGCATGGAGGAGCTTTGGGAGTGGACAGGAAGCTAGCTGAGCTAAAATAGAGCAAGAGGAACCAAGGCAGACACTCTCTGCAGAGCCTATCGGTCAAGGCACGAAGGCTATCGGTCATCGAGTGACCGATATAGGAGCTATCGATTAAGCCTATCGGTTAAAGAAGTGACCGATAAAAGTATACCGTGAGAATTTCGTCACCCTATCGGTCACCCTCTAGACCGATATGAATCCTATCGGTCACCCTTTCGGTCACCTTCCAGACCGATAGAATTCCAGACTGAAGACCACTTATTTACAATTTTACCATGTTCGCTTGGACTCCTTTAAGTACGAAAAATCCCTAATTTCTAGGAACGATCTTTTATTCAGTAGTATTTTCTTCTCTGTTTTAGCTTTTGGATTTTGTAACTTGAATCTTTGCTTCATTTTAATTAAAGCTTGCATTTATCTTCTTGTTTAATCTTCCTAATCATGATTAGTCATCTTTCTCTCTTTGAATTGATGGCTTTAATGATGCTGATATGCTCAAATTAACCCTTAGAGCTACTCTCTCAAAATAAGAGATCAATGTAGTACTTAGGGATCGAATCCACAAGGACTTAGATTGTTGCACAATAAATCCCAGGTTCAAATCAAGCTAAGCAAAACTAAATGAAAATAATGCAAGTAATAAAAAGAAAGCAGCAAATCGATTGGGAGGTTTTAAATCAAAGAGAGAAACGCTAGGCCTTGGGAAATTCGCAGGTAAATCCAAATTGCAAATCTAGACAGAATTTTAGGAGTTTATTAAGCACTGTTCTTGAACTGGAAACACTAATATAAAATCAATCAACTTCCGCTGCAGAGATTATCTATGTCTAAATCCTAAGATCCCAAATTCCTTTGCAAATCCTATCAATTCAAACAAGCATTAAAATCAGGTTAAATTGTTCACAAAATCCTAAACCAAATTCCTTTGTGGATAGGAATTTTGCTCATCTAGGATTAGTTCTGGTGATTAACAATACTTCCGCATCTATTAATCAACCTAATATCAGATTCTAGGTCACGAAGCTAGAATAAACAATAAACACAAATCAAGATGAAGAACTCTAATGATTTTATCCTAACAATTCAATTCAACCTAGCAATTCATCATCACCTTTGAAAAACCCTAAACCTAACAAGCAGACTACTCAAACATGATCAATGAAACACAAATCATAATTTGAATAGAAAGCATAAGAGAAATCAATAGAAGAAATAAAGGAGTTCAAAATCCTCTCTAAAGGAGAATGATTTATCTCTCCAAAAACTCTCTAAAAATCTCTCTCTTAATCTCTTTGTAAAATAAAGCTTAGGTCTAAACAATGACCATAAAAATCCTTTTATAGACCCAGAACACGATTTGAGGTGAAACTGCAAATATATAAAACTTCTGGGCGAACTTGTAAGTCTTCAGAAATCTTTAAAAAATCGGGCCAGATTTGTGCACTTTTGGTGTCGATCGACACCAAGACCCTAGTGTCGATCGACACGGGATTTGCACGCGCACTGCACAATTTCTGCTCGAGTGTACAATTTTTGCACGACTTGATTTCTTCAGCAACATCTTCTGTTTTGCTCCAGAATGCTCCAATATCTCCAAATAAGCTCCAAATATATCCAAACCTGTAAAGACTCAAAAAGATTCGAAAATAACAAAAAGACTCTATAAACATGACTTATATCATGGTCAAAAACCCATAAAAACCATGATATATAACCTCCCCCAGACTTAGCTTTTGCTTGCCCCCAAGCAAACAGAAAACTAAATACAGAGTCGAGGTTTGAAAACACGGGAACTCACCTTCTCATAGATCATTGCTTTGACTGTTCATCTTGTAATCCACACACTGCATTTCTTAAACCAAATCGAACCACCATGTACTTCGCCTTAGACATTCACAGCATCCCAGATTCAACACATAAATTCACAGCATTGTCCAATAACTATCATTGCTAAACTTCATCAGCAGCCTAAATGTTCAAGAACCTTCTAGATTCAGTCCCATACTATACCTAAATAAATTTGCACTGCAATCTATCAACCTTTGGTACTCTTTCTCTCCCCCAAACTTATTATATTATTCAGGTGTAGGTAAATAATGGTATCACAGGATAATCCTAATCTTACTTCCACCTGTGATCATCTCTTTAAAATGAAATACTGGGATCATTGGAAATTTTCCTACCCTTCACTCAAAGAGAATCATCTCAAATTTTCAAAATTTATCACATTATTTCATTATTTTTCTTTAACTATCAAGGGAGAGGAGTACCATCACTTTTCAAACATTGCAGGCAATTTTTCAGGTATGAATTAGGAATCAAGCTCTATGAATATAGAACTTACTAACTTAGCCTTTTTGAAGCTTAAGTTAAGTCGAATTTGCTGGAACTATGGATGTTTATAGTTAACTGGTCAGCCTAAGGATTTTTCATTAGTCAGAAACTAGTATTAATCATGCAGCAATGGTCACTTAGATGAAACAATCATCACAAACAATCAAGAGAAAGATCCTAGTTCCCAACTAGTTTTGACTCAATAAAACAAATTTTGGACTAACTCAAAACTGACTCTCCAAAACAAACACAACGTCAGTAACTACCTCCCTCAGACTTAAACAACACTGTCCCGAGTGTTATCAAGCTTGAAGTAGGTGAAAAGAAGAATAAGAACTCAGTGAACAGAGGTCTTCGAGAAACTGATGTTATTGCATATTGCATACATTTTGCATACTCATTAGTTAGCTTTTCATGCATTTGTATCACGTTTTAGGTTAGATTGCATCACTTAGGGTCCTAGAGCATTCTTGCATCAGCATACGCATTTTCCTTGCATTCTGCATCACATTCAGGTTGTTTCTGGCTGCTTTGGAGTCATGGAGGTTCGTGGACGTGTTGAGGCTGATGTAGCACTTCGTGGGAGCTCGGATATATGCTAAGGATCAGAGATCAAGGAGCAGATCGAGCATGGCCGGTCGATCTAGGAGTTGATCGACCAGAAGATCGAGCTAACCAAGCGATCCAAGGAGAATGATCGAGACAAGGATCGAGTGAAGCAATCGATCAAATGGTACGGACGTAAATGATGCCATGCAGAGCGAGAGTCAGATCGAGTACATCACTCGATCCAGCCGAAGATTGATACCGAGATATGCAACACTCAATTCGCCGATGTTGATCGAGACCCAGATCGAGCCGAAGACACGATGTCCGGATATGATCGAGAGAACCACTCGATCTTGGAGTCGATCTCTGTCCTTTCAACCATTTTTGGCCGCTAGCGAAGGGGGGACCATTAGCTTGTTTCGGCATTTTGGGAAGGCTGCGACGTCCCTTTTCCCATAACTTTTTAGATCCTTATTTTTTCCTTTATGTTTTCTCTCTCGTTTTGTGAAGAACACCATTGTTGAACTCGCGTTTTTCTTAAGCTTTGTATTCGAATCATTTCTGTTCAATCTAGTTTTCTTTTCATGTTCATCGTCTCGTTTCATATGCTTTGCTTGATTTACTCTATGTGTAGCGAGTAGTTTCTTTGGGTTCGGGGTTGAGAGGATTAAGGGGTCTAAAGGGTTTCGATCTTGGGGTTTCTCTAAACGTTTTCAAAGGCTATCTCTTCTAAGGTGTTGAGATCTCAATGCTTGAAGACTCTCACGCCAAGAGCTTCATGATCCGAGAGGTTCCTTACCTTGACAGGATCCAGAAGCCTCGGAAAATCACACCTTAGAGACTAGTTACCCCTTCCCAAAAGCCATGGAAGTTTGGGGGATTAGTTAAGCCATTCGTTTGAAATCTGTTTTCCTTGCCCTTCGACCTCTCTTTCCACCAAAAGCCATGGGTTTAGAGGAGAGGATGAAGGAGTGATCTATACCGAAAGCCACGGATAGATCTTGTTTAGTTTTCAAGGCTTAGAGATCCTCACCAAGTGAGTCGATTTAAAGTTTTAAACCCAAGATCGAAACTTTGAAACCCCTAACCATGAATCTCAACCCTAGGCCCTTTCTCTTAGCATCCTTACATCTTATCTCATCTTTCGCTTGATCTCTGATAGCATCCTGGTCATTAGTTTTACTGTTCTTGCATTTTTAGACGAGATCGATTGTTACTGCTCGATCTAGTGGTCGATCTCATGGTCGATCCACTAGTCGAATTTTAATAATTCGAAGCTTTCTCCTTTAATTATTCTGTTTGTTTCTCGTAGTAGTTTCTTCCTTTCTAGTATTTTTAAAATAGGTTTCATTCTGTTTACGTTGCTGCATCTAGTTTTTAGGAATTTTCTCATAAACCGTCTCATTTCGCTTAGATTTGCTTTAGTCCTTGTATTCTATGTGCATTCTCTATCATCCTAGAAGTGGATTGACTCTCTCTTGCTTGCTGTACTACAACATGTCTTGCATTTGAGTTTGATAACCTCACTGCAATATAACCGTCCAAAAAGTGATTATCAAATGGCGCCGTTGCCATTCTAGGACTGTTTCGAGAACATAGAGATTTGGGTCTTAGCAAAGACTAAGTCTTTACCTTTTTCAAGTTACTAATCATTCTACTCTCAAACGTGTGTTTTCAGGTACATGAATCTTCGTTCAAGGGGAGACAACAATCTACTACAACCCTTAGACAACATTCATCAGCTTGGTCACTCACGGCAAAGAAGAGTCAGAGAGCAAACAAGAGCCTTTGAGGAGATTGTTCAGTACGGTTTGGTTGATTTTGAAGCTATGGCTGAACACGAGCATCCAGAAGGACCTCCTCCAGCTCATGGGGCAGCAGGAAGGGGCAATGGAAACCCCCAACAGGCGGCTAGACCCCCAAGGATCATAGGAGCCGGAGATGCTCCTAATACCCACCACAATAGGTTTGGGATCACTCCTCCTCCTGTACAAAACAACAACTTCGAGATCAAGCCAGGTTTCATCTCCATGGTGCAAAACAACAAGTTCCACGGCTAAGCAATGGAAGACCCCTTGGAGCACCTAGACAACTTCGAGCAAGTATGTGGGATGATCAAGATCAATGGCATATCCGAAGATGCATTCAAGCTGCGCCTCTTCCCCTTTTCACTCGGAGACAAAGCTAGACATTGGGAGAAGACCCTCCCATAAGGCACCATCACATCATGGGCTGAGTGTAAGAAGGCATTCCTCTCAAAGTTCTTCTCAAGCACCAGGACAACACGGTTAAGAAGCGAAATCAGCGGTTTCACTCAAAGGAACAACGAGACATTCAATGAGGCAATGGAGCGTTTCAAAGATTACACGATCCAATGTCCTCATCAGAGGTTCAGCGAGGAAACACTACTCAGTACCATATACCGTGGAGCTTCACCAAAGATCAGGTTGTTGCTTGACACAGCTAGCAAAGGGAACTTCCTTGGTCAGGAGGTAGAAGAGGGTATGGAGCTGATAGAAAACTTGGCGTTGAGTGATGGAAACTATGCTGAAGATTATGACCGTGCACCAAGAGGATCAGAGATGGAGTCTCACATGAAGGAACTCAAATATTTGCATGAGAACATAGATAAGTTGGTGTTAGCTAATCAGAAGCATGTTCACTTTGTTGGTGAAGCTGATGAGAACCAAGAGGACTTAGAGCTAAGCCAAGAAGAGGCAAATTGGGTGGCTGGACAGAACAACTACAAGTCTCAAGGCTACAACCAAGGCTACCAAAACAACAACCTCTCTTACCGAAGCACCAACGTAGCCAACCCTGCAGACCAAGTGTACCCTGCTCAGCAAGCTAATCCTTTCATCCCTTACAACAAAGGTTTTCAACCGAGTGGTGGTTTCCAAGGTCAAGGGCAGAGCAACTTCCAAGGGCAACATCAAAACAACAAGGGTTATACACCTAACTACCCTCCGGGCTTTGCACCTCAACAGCAACAACAAATGCAACAATAAGTTGTTCCGGTTCAAGCAATGTTTCAACAGCTAATACAAGGGCAAGCCTCTACAAACCAGAAGTTCGCCGAGATGAACACTCGCCTAGACTCATCTCTCACCGACTTCTCCACTCAGATCACCAACTTAAACAACAAGATCAAGCAGCTGGAGAAAGGGAAAGCGAGTACGAGTGGTCAGAATAGTCTTCCGGGAAAGAGTGAGCAGAATCCCAAGGAGTATGCTAATGCCATAACATTGAGAAGCGGTAAAGAGCTCGAACCTCCGGTCTCTAAAAAGAACAACGAGGACGTTGTAATTCAAGAGGGGGAGGGTAAACCTCCGGCTGATGATGATGAGATCAACTTTGACAACGTTTGGATCCAAGGGCCAAGAAGAGGAGACAAAGCAGTTGCTGAGAAGAAAGCTGAGCAAACCATGTAATGTCTTAGTATAGCAAGCAAGAGAGAGTCAATCCACTTCTAGGAGATAGAGAATGCACAGAGAATGCAAGGACTAAAGCAAATCTAAGCAAAATGAGAAAGTTTATGAGAAAATATCTAAGAACTAGATGCAGCAACCTAAACACAGTGAAATCTATTTTAAAAATACTAGAAAGGAAGCAACTACCATGAGAAACAAACGGATTAATTAAAGGAAAGAGCTTCGAATTATTAAAATTCGACTAGTGGATCGACCACGAGATCGACCACTAGATCGAGCAGTAACAATCGATCTCGTCTAAAATCGTAAGAACAGTAAAGCTAATGACCAGGATTCTATCAGATAACAAGCGAATGATGGGAATAAAAGTAAAGATGCTAAAAGAAATGGCCTAGGGTTCAGATTCATGGTTAGGGGTTTCAAAGGTTCGACCTTGGGTTGAAAACTTTAGATCGACTCACTTGGTGAGGATCTCTAAGCCTTGAAAACAAAACAAGATCTATCTGTGGCTTTCGGTATAGATCACTCTTTCATCCTCTCCTCCAAACCCATGGCTTTTGGTGGAAAGAGAGGTCGAAAGGCAAGGAAAACAGATTTCAAGTAAATGGCTTAACTAGTCCCCCAAACTTCCATGGCTTTTGGGAAGGGGTAACTAGTCTCTAAGGTGTGATCTTCCGAGGCTCCTGGATCCTGTCAAGGTAAGGAACCTCTCGGATCATGAAGATCTTGGCGTGAGAGTCTTCAAGCTTTAAGCTTTCAACACCTTAGAAGAGATAGCCTTTAAAAACGTTTAGAAAAACCGCAAGATCGAAATCCTTTCTACCCCTTAATCCTCTCAACCCCGAACCCAAAGGAACTACTCACTACACATAGAGTAAATCAAGCAAAGCATATGAAACGAGACGATGAACATGAAATAAAAACTAGATTAAACAGAAACGATTTGAATACAAAAGCTTAAGAGAAAAACGAGTTTCAACAATGGTGTTCTTCACGAAAACGAGAGAGAAAACATAAAGAAGAAGATAAGGATCTTAAAAGTTATCGAAAAAGGACGTCGCCGCCTTGCCTAAAATGCCCAAGCAAGCCAATGGTCCCCCCTTCGCTAGCAGCCAAAAACGGTTGAAAGGACAGAAATCGACTCCAAGATCGAGTGGTTCTCTTGATCATATCCGGGCAGCGTGTCTTCGGCTCGATCCGGGTCTCGATCATCATCGGCGAATCTAGTGTTGCATCCGATCTCGGTATCGATGTTCGGCTGGATCGAGTGGTGTACTCGATCTGACTCTCGCTCTGCATGGCGTCATTTACGTCCGTACCGATTGATCGATTGCTTCACTCGATCTTTGTCTCGATCATTCTCCTTGGATCGCATGGTTGGCTCGATCTTCTGGTCGATCAACTTCTAGATCGACCGGCCATGCTCGATCTGCTCCTCGATCTCTGGTCCTTAGCATATTTCCGAGCTCCCACGAACTGCTACATCAGCTTCAACACGTCCACGAACCTCCACGACTCCAAAGCAGCCAGAAACAACCTGAATGTGACGCAAAATGCAAGGAAAATGCGTATGCTGATGCAAGAATGCTCTAGGACCCTAAGTGATGCAATCTAACCTAAAACGTGATACAAATGCATGAAAAGCTAACTAATGAGTATGCAAAATGTATGCAATATGCAATGACATCAAGACCCTGGATGCTTCACTATACCCTGCGCTTTAGGCCCTCTAGAGTTGAAGAGTTGCTTATGTGATCTCGGGGCTAGCATAAACATGATGCCTCACTCTGTGGCTAAGAAGCTTGGTTTTACTCGGTTTAAAGACTGTCGGATCTCATTGGTGCTGGCTGATAGAAGCGTGACGTTACCAGTGGGGCTGCTTGAAGATTTACCTGTACGAATCAGTGGTGTGAACGTACCCACGAACTTTGTCGTGTTGGATATGGATGAAGAGCCTAAGGATCAACTCATCTTAGGGAGACCGTTCCTTGCAACCGCCGGGGCTATCATAGATGTGAAGAATGGGAAGATTGCCTTGCATTTGGGAAAGGAGATCAGGCTAGACTTCGACATCAACAAGGTTCTAAGGAAGCCGACCATTGAAGGACAAGCTTTCTATATTGAAACGATGGATGCATTGGCGGATGAGTTTCTGGAAGAGCTAGCTCTAGAAGACCATCTGAAGTTAGCACTAACTAAGGAGCCAGGAGAGTTTGGTTTTGTGGACCAAAGAACCCAAGAGTACGTGAACCTGCTGGATTCTAGGAGGATTATCAAGAATGAAGAAGGTTGCTGCCTAGAGATCGACCCCGAGATCGACGCTATCACTCGATCCAGGAGTCAGATCGACAAGTCAATCGATAACACAACTCGATCCGGTGCAACAATCGACGGACAGATCGAGACGAATGCTCGATCAGGAAAAACAATCGAGTCGACGATCGAGAGAGACCTCCCGATCATTTTGGGGTCCAATCAAGAGATCGACTCAGCGTCTCGATCCCTTACTCGATCCATATCAAATCGAGTAAGTGAATCGAGTGAAATGGCTCGATCTAGACAACATCAAGAGGAGAATCAACCGGAGGACTCGATCTCAGAAAGGATAGCGATGGAGGAAAGCAGTCTGAAGGGCAATGCCTCGGGTTCAAAGGAGAGTTCCAAGGAGGAAAGCAACAACAACAGCCACGAGGATGACTGGAGTGAGCTGTTAGCTCCAAAGGTGGACCTTAAGGAGCTCCCAAAAGGGCTAAGGTATGCTTTCTTAGGGCCTAATAACACCTATCCCGTGGTTGTGAATGAAAACCTTAGTGATGATGAGTTGCACTCGCTCCTAACTGAGCTGAGAAAGTATAGGAAGGCCATTGGGTACTCTTTAAGTGACATCAAGGGCCTTTCACCTATGCTTTGCACTCATAGGATTCACTTGGATAATGAGAATGCTTCTTCTATAGAACATCACAGGCGTTTGAATCCTAACTTGAAAGAGGTTGTTAAGAAGGAAATCCTTAAGCTTTTAGAGGCTCACGTGATCTATCCAATAAGTGACAGCACGTGGGTTTCCCCTGTACACGTGGTGCCTAAGAAGGGAGGGATCACGGTCATAAGGAATGAAAAGGATGAGCTTATCCCTACTAGGAACATCACTGGTCATAGAATGTGTATTGACTATAGGAAACTTAACCTTGCGACTAGGAAAGACCATTTCCCTTTGCCTTTTATTGATCAAATGCTAGAGAGACTTGCAAATCACCCTTACTACTGTTTTCTCGATGGGTATAGCGGTTTCTTTCAAATACCTATTCACCCAAATGATCAGGAGAAGACGACCTTCACATGTCCCTACGGTACCTTTGCATATCGAAGGATGCCGTTTGGATTGTGTAATGCACCGGCTACGTTTCAGCGGTGTATGATGTCGATCTTCTCTGATCTTATAGAGGAGATGGTAGAGGTGTTCATGGATGACTTCTCTGTGTATGGTGCATCCTTTCCTGCGTGTTTGTTGAATCTTTGCAGGGTACTAAAACGTTGTGAAGAGACAAACTTGGTGCTGAACTGGGAGAAATGCCACTTCATGGTTAAGGAAGGGATCGTGCTCAGTCACAAGATATCAGAGAAGGGTATTGAGGTTGATCAGGCTAAGGTGGAGGTCATGATGGGTCTTGGGCCGCCGGTTAATGTTAAGGGAATCAGAAGCTTCTTGGGACACGCAGGGTTTTATAGGCGCTTCATCAAGGATTTCTCCAAGATTGCACACCCTCTTACACGGCTGTTGTGCAAAGAAGCTGAGTTTGTATTCGATGAGGAGTGTTTGAAGGCTTTCGTGACCATCAAGGAAGCCCTTACATCAGCTCCTATAGTCCAAGCACCAGACTGGTCTCTTCCCTTTGAGATCATGTGTGATGCTAGTGACTACGCCGTAGGAGCCGTTCTTGGTCAGAAGAAAGACAAGAAGCTACGCGTGATCTACTATGCTTCAAGGACCTTGGATAACATGCAATCACGATACACCACTACGGAGAAGGAGTTGCTTGCAGTAGTCTTCGCCTTTGAGAAGTTCAGATCATATCTCGTTGGCTCCAAGGCTATTGTATACACGGATCACGCTGCCTTACGATACATCTACTCGAAGAAAGACACTAAGCCTCGGCTCTTAAGATGGATTCTGTTACTCCAGGAGTTTGACATGGAGATTAAAGACAAGAAAGGGATAGAAAATGGAGTCGCTGACCACCTCTCACGGCTAAGGATCAACGAGTCTCTCCCCATAGATGACTCTCTTCCAGAAGAGCAGCTTATGGCGATTACCACGGCTGTTTGTGGGAAGCTAGAAGGGAGGTTTGAGGAGGTGTTGAGTTTCAAAGAGGAGGATCTACCGTGGTATGCTGATGTGGTGAACTATCTAGCGTGTGGTGAGGAACCAACACATCTCAACAGCTATCACAAGAAGCGGTTTATGAGGGAGGCTAGTGACTACTTTTGGGACGAGCCCTACCTATACAAAAGAGGAGTAGACAGCTTGTACCGGAGATGTGTTACAAAGGAAGAAGCCAGGGACATCCTCTATCATTGCCATGGCTCTTCCTACGGAGGACACTTCGCCTCATTCAAGACTGCCACGAAGGTATTGCAAGTCGGTTTCTGGTGGCCCTCCATTTTTAAAGATGCACACGAGTTTGTGAAGAGCTGTGAGGCATGTCAACGAGCAGGGAATATAACTAAGAGGAACGAAATGCCTCAAGTTCCCATCTACGAGGTTGACGTGTTCGACGCGTGGGGGATTGACTTCATGGGACCGTGCCCTTCTTCATACGGCAACAAATACATCTTAGTAGCTGTGGATTATGTCTCTAAATGGGTTGAGGCTGTTGCTTCCCCTACAAATGACTCTAAGGTGGTAATCAAGCTGTTCAAGAGTATCATCTTCCTGAGGTTTGGGGTACCCAAGGTTGTTAGAAGCGATGGAGGAAGCCACTTCATAAACAAGGTCTTCGAGAACCTCTTGAGAAAGTATAGAGTTAAGCGTAAGGTGGCTACACAGTATCATCCTCAAACGAGCGGTCAAGTGGAAGTCTCCAACAGGCAAATCAAGGCTATACTAGAGAAGACCGTCGGAGCAACAAGGAAAGACTGGACAGTGAAGCTGGACGACGCTCTTTGGGCCTACCGTACCGCCTTCAAAACGCCGATTGGTACAACCCCTTTCACTCTACTCTATGGCAAGGGCTGTCACCTCCCGGTTGACCTGGAACACCGTGCGTTGTGGGCTGTGAAGTGGCTGAACTTTGTTCTCAAGACTGCTCAGGAGAGACGCCTTATTCAGCTACACGAACTGGACAAGTTGAGGCTGAATGCTTACGAGAGCTCTCGGATATACAAGGAGCTCAAGGAAGGAGGACTAGTGTTGCTGTACAACTCGAGGCTTAAACTCTTCCCGGGCAAGCTGAAATCAAGGTGGAGCAGACCGTTCGTGATTCAAGAAGTGTTGCCTTATGGAGCTGTTACTCTGATGGGAAAAAGTGGCAGTGCATTCACCGTCAACGGATACAGAGTCAAGCCCTACTTAGCAGACAGCTATGACAAGGAGAGTACCTCGGTGCTTCTCCAAGACCCACCATCCGCTTAGACCAAGTAAGGTCTAGCTAAAGACGTTAAAGAAAGCGCACTTAGGAGGCATTCCCATGTTTATCTTGTACATATTTCTGCTTTATTTCCCTTTCAGTTTTATGTTTTTATTTTGCAAGTGTGTAGGAACAGGTATAAGGAGTCTAAACCTTGACTTTGAGGTCTTAAAAAGGCAATAGGGGTCAGAATAAGGCTAGAGATTGAGTGCTAGATCGACTGATCCTGGCTCGATCTTTGCTAGATCGAGTCAGTAAATCGAGAGGAGCCAATCGATCTAGACGAGAACGAGTGACAAGATCGACCTTGACGAAAAAGGATCGATCGATCCAAATCGGATCGACTGATCTAATTTCTCGCGGGAAAATCTGTTGAAAACAGATCGATCACTCGACTCGATCCATCACTCGATCTATGCCAAATTGACCCCTAAATCGAGGACATAGCTCGATCAGAAGGACTTAGCCGAGCAGCCAACATCTCAATGATCGAGAGAGCCAATCGATCCAGGACTCGATTCACCTTGAATCGAGTCTCAAATCGAGTAACCCTCTCGATCTAAGCCATTTTGGGCATGAGATCGAGTCCTAGATCGACCAAATGGACTCGATCTCATGCCGAGGTTACATTTTTCTTTCCCTCCTTTACTCTTTTCCCTCCAACTTTTGAATTCAAAACTTGGTCAAGGCAAGCATCTTTGACCATGAAAGATGTGCCTTGACCAAGACTTTGTCAGAAACCACTTTGACTACCCATTGTTTTGGTTTTGCTAAGTCTTTAAATATTTCAAACAACCTCTCACCCTCTCATTCCTGTTTTGCTCGAGAATTTTAAACAAAGAGAGTGAGAGTTTCAATTTTCAAAAGCTAGCAAAGATATTCTGCATTTCTTGCAAAGGTATTTTCAAAGATTTAACGGTTTAATTTTAGAAAATCTCTTTTAATATCGCAAGATCTTGTTTTAGAATATAGGATCGGTTTTGAATTTTTAAAACTAGCTAAGTAAAAGGAATAATTCCAGATTTTTCAGTATCTAAAGATTTGATTCTCCTTTATTTAGCTATGATTTTTATTTATTCCCCAAAATTCTAGGGTAGTTTTTATAAATTCTCTCCTTCTCTCCTCTCATTCTCATCAAATCGCCGCTTGCTTATCAATCTCTTTAGAATCTTGTTTCAGAGCTGTGCTTCCTGTTCCAAGGTGTGAAGCACTTGGTGTCTGATCCGGATGCAAATGAAGAGCCAATAGAGGATAAACTCAGCGATGAAGTGAACTACAGCTGTGTGCTCGCGGCTTCCTTGGTGAAGTACAAGGATTATGCCTTACGGTGCAAGGCAACCTCCTCTTACATTGGCGGTTTCCTTACTCCTCTGTTCGTGCAAGCCGGTGTGCCCATTCATGACTTTGCTCACGTCCCAAACAGAGCTTTCATGGATGAAGCATACATGAGGAATACTAATAGCTTGGGATGCACGCCAGCAGAAGGGTTCTATGCCTACCTCTTCATAGATGACGAAGACAAGAAGAGAGTATGCATCCTGCCCAACAAAGATGAAACCGAGCTGCTTGGTGTTGGGAACATCGAGTTCTTGCCCACGGAGGAAGAATGCTTTGCCCCTTTAGGAGGACCGCCTGCTTCAGCAATTGCCCCGCGTCAAAGGTCAGAGTCTCCAGGCACGGAAGATGAGATGCCCAAGGCTTACACACTTCCCAAGATAGACTTTGAGCCGAGGACAAAAACCGAGAAGTTCCTAGCATCGGTGGTAGAGATGCAAAGGAAGATTAACAAGTGGCAAGGCAAGATGCTGAAGAAGCTTGGGAAGAAAGTCAAAGCACTTCAGGGAGGCACGCCTAAGTCAGCTGCAAGTCAAGAGATGCAACAACCCGAGAAGAGAAGGCTCTCAACCGGAGGAGTTGTGATCCGCGACACCCAAGGAGACAACATTCTGCCGGCGCGCCACTCTCTCCAAGAACCAGCTGATAAAGGCAAAGCAACGATCTCTAGCTCCTCTGGAACATCCTCAAGTTCCAGCCGAGCCTAGACCGGAGGTAACAACCTTCTTCCATTTTATATAACCGCTAATATTTGTTTCTTGCATTGTGTTTTGATGCTCCTTCGGATGAGTTTGCCACCGGGACGGTGTCAAGCAAGATTGGGGGAGTATATGTGTGATTTGACTTGTGTTCTTTGATCTTATTTTCCCTTAGCATCCTTGAGTCTTAGTTCATGAAAAATTGGTAAAATTTTTAAATTTTTTTCAAAGATTCATGTAGTTGCATTCATCTTTTTAAAACATGTTAGGATTGAGTCTAGAGTTTCTCATATCACCTAGGTTGTTTGCATTTTGCATAAGGGGTTAGAATTTCTTACAAAGGTGTTTTTACTTATGAATTGTTTCAATGCCCTAGTTAGTAGTTCTCTAATGCTTTGTCTATGCTTTGAAAGTAAGTTCTTACCATGCTTGGATCACTTGTTAGGATTTTTGTGGCATGAATTGAACTCTCATGATTTGAAACTCATTCTAATAAGTTAAAACCTTTATTTGAAATTCTAATTATCATTCTTATGCATTTAAAAATGAACACATGGTTTTTAAATATTTAGGCTCTCTTCTTCCTTTTTACCACTCTTTGTGAGCCTAAGTAGAACTCCCTCCTTGAACCTTACCCTCCTTTGAAGCCAAATGTTCTTGTGTGACATCTTTGTGAGGCCTTCTTTTTGGTTTGAACATGGCATAAAGTGTTAGGTTTAGGCGACATGATTTGGTTTTCATATTGTTGCTCGCTTTGCATTTTGAAGCTAGGTGTAGGCTTATGATAAGTTTGGGGGATCATTGGGGTTGCTTTCTTGTCTATTTGTTTTCGGTTTCAAAGAGTTTGTGTTTTAAGGAAAGAAATGAGGTTTTAAGTGAAAGGTTGTTTTTAAAAACTAAGTATGCTCTAATTTCAGGAGGTAGCTCTCCATAATAAAATAAAAAAAAAAGAGAAAAGAAAAGAAAAAGAAATAAAAAAAGAGCCTAAGTGCCAAATAAAGAAAGAAAAAATAAAAGAAAAAAACTAATAAGAGAGCTACCAATAAGAAATTTCTAAAGAGCAAAAGTATTTTTTAAAACCTTTTCACTAGCCTAAAAGATTAAAAATATCTTTATTTTGAATTGGGGATTGCTAAATTTGTGAAGGAAAGGGTAGACTCTTAAGTGGTGAGTGAGGATAAAATTTCTTAAATGAGAGGGGTATAGGATCATTTGATAGTTTACATGGGTAGATGAGAATCTAATCATGTATGCATAAATTGTCTTTACCTTTAGCATTATGCACAAGTTCAACCATTTTCGAGAGAAACCCTTAATCTATTTATAAACCCTTTTCAAATGAGATCATTCTATGCTCATAATTATAACCCTTAGCCAAATGTGTTTTGCTTTAAAAAGCATAAGTTTGATTCATGGTTCGAATGTTAATGAATGTTAAAGGATGAGTTTCTTTGATTGTTAGGAATAGGAGAGTCATGATTTGAATTTCTTTGTGTGATGAGTATGGCTAAGTTCTTTGGAGTATGAGTGTAAGCATAGCATTTTAGAACTGTTAACTAGGACATTGAGATTATTCATTTGAAAGGCACCTTTGCAAAAAGTTTAAAACCACATTCATTTTTTCTAAAAAAAAAACCTCTCTTCCTTATTTATTTTCTGTTGCCTGAGGGCAAGCAAGAAGTAAGTTTGGAGGAGTTGATGTTATTGCATATTGCATACATTTTGCATACTCATTAGTTAGCTTTTCATGCATTTGTATCACATTTTAGGTTAGATTACATCACTTAGGGTCCTAGAGCATTCTTGCATCAACATACGCATTTTCCTTGCATTTTGCATCACATTCAGGTTGTTTCTGGCTGCTTTGGAGTCGTGGAGGTTCGTGGACGTGTTGAAGCTGATGTAGCAGTTCGTGGGAGCTCGGAAATATGCTAAGGACCAGAGATCGAGGAGCAGATCGAGCATGGCCGGTCGATCTAGAAGTTGATCGACCAGAAGATCGAGCCAACCAGGCGATCCAAGGAGAATGATCGAGACGAAGATCGAGTGAAGCAATCTATCAAATGGTACGGCCGTAAATGACGCCATGTAGAGCGAGAATCAGATCGAGTACACCACTCGATCCAGCCGAAGATCGATACCGAGATCGGATGCAACACTCGATTCACCGTTGAAGATCGAGACCTAGATCGAGCCGAAGACACGATGTCCGGATATGATCGAGAGAACCACTTGATCTTGGAGTCGATCTCTGTCCTTTCAACCGTTTTTGGCTGCTAGCGAAGGGGGGACCATTGGCTTGTTTAGGCATTTTGGGCAAGGCGGCGATGTCCTTTTTCGATAACTTTTAGGTCCTTATCCTTTTCTTTATGTTTTCTCTCCCGTTTTTTCGTGAAGAACACCATTGTTGAAATTCGTTTTTCTCTTAAGCTTTTGTATTCGAATCGTTTCTGTTTAATCCAGTTTTCCTTTCATGTTTATCGTCTCGTTTCATATGCTTTGCTTGATTTACTCTATGTGTAGCGAGTAGTTTACTTTGGGTTCGGGGTTGAGAGGATTAAGGGGTCAAAAGGGTTTCGATCTTGGTTTGTTTTTCTAAATGTTTTCAAAGGCTATCTCTTCTAAGGTGCTGAGATCTTAATGCTTGAAGACTCTCACGCCAAGAGCTTCATGATCCGAGAGGTTCCTTACCTTGACAGGATCCAGGAGCCTCGGAAGATCACACCTTAGAGACTAGTTACCCCTTCCCAAAAGCCATGGAAGTTTGGGGGACTAGTTAAGCCATTTACTTGAAATCTATTTTCCTTGCCTTTCGACCTCTCCTTCCACCAAAAGCCATGGGTTTGGAGGAGAGGATGAAAGTGTGATCTATACCGAAAGCCATGGATAGATCTTGTTTAGTTTTCAAGGCTTAGAGATCCTCACTAAGTGAGTCGATCTAAAGTTTCAAACCCAAGGTCGAACCTTTGAAACCCCTAACCATGAATCTCAACCCTAGGCCCTTTCTTTTATCACCTTTACGTCTCATTTCATCTTTCGCTTGTTATCTGATAGCATCCTGGTCATTAGCTTTACTGTTCTTAAGTTTTTAGACGAGATCGATTGTTACTGCTCGATCTAGTGGTCGATCTCGTGGTCGATCTACTTGTCGAATTTTAATAATTCGAAGCTTTCTTCTTTAATTATTCTGTTTTTTTCTCGTGGTATTTTCTTACTTTCTAGTATTCTTAAAATAGATTTCACTCTGTTTAAGTTGCTGCAACTAGTTTTTAGAGATTTTATCATAAACTGTCTCATTTTGCTTAGATTTGCTTTAGTCCTTGCTTTCTCTGTGCATTCTCTATCTCCTAGAAGTGGATTGACTCTCTCTTGCTTGCTGTACTACAACATTGCTTGCATTAGAGTTTGATAACCTCTCTGCATCATAACCCGAGCTTAGAAAACGTTTATCACGAGCCAAGAGGTGCAACAACCCGAGAAGAGAAGGCTCTCAACCGGTGGAGTTGTCATCCGCGAGACCCAAGGAACCACCATTCAGCCGGCGCGCCACTCTCTCCAAGAACCAGCCGACAAAGGCAAGACAATAGTCTCTAGCTCCTCTGGAACATCCTCAAGTTCCAGCCGAGACTAGACCAGAGGTAACAACCTTCTTCCATTGTATATAACCGCTCATGTTTGTTTCTTTTTGCATTGTATTTTGATGCTCCTTCGGATGAGTTTGCCACCGAGACGGTGTCAAGCAAGTTTGGGGAAGTACATGTGTGATTTGACTTGTGTTCTTTGATCTTATTTTCCTCTAGCATCCTTGAGTCTTTAGTCATGAAAAATTGGTAAAATTTTTAAATTTTTTTCAAAGATTCATGTAGTTGCATTCATCTTTTTAAAACATGTTAGGATTGAGTCTAGAGTTTCTCATAGCATCTAGGTTGTTTGTATTTTGCATAAGGGGTTAGAATTTCTTAAAAAGGTGTTTTTACTTATGAATTGTTTCAATGCCCTAGTTAGTAGTTCTCTAATGCTTTGTCTATGCTTTGAAAGTAAGTTCTTACCATGCTTGGATCACTTGTTAGGATTTTCGTGGCTTAAATTGAACTCTCATGATTTGAAACTCATCCTAATAAGTGAAAACCTTAATTTGAAATTCTAATTATCATTCTTATGCATTTGAAAATGAACACATGGTTTTAAAATATTTAGGCTCTCTTCTTCCTTTTTACCACTCTTTGTGAGCCTAAGTAGAACTCTCTCCTTGAACCTTACCCTTCTTTGAAGCCAAATGTTCTTGTGTGACATCTTTGTGAGGGCTTCCTTTCGGTTTGAACTTGGCATAAAGTGTTAGGTTTAGGCGACATGATTTGGTTTTCATATGATTGCTAGCTTTGCATTTTGAAGCTAGGTATAGGCTTAGGATAAGTTTGGGGGATCATTGGGGTTGTTTCCTTTCCTATTTGTTCTCTGTTTCAAAGAGCTTGTGTTTCAAAGAGCATGTTCATCGTCTTGTTTCATATGCTTTGCTTGATTTACTCTATGTGTAGCGAGTAGTTTCTTTGGGTTCGGGGTTGAGAGGATTAAGGGGTCTAAAGGGTTTCGATCTTGGGGTTTTTCTAAACGTTTTCAAAGGCTATCTCTTCTTAGGTGTTGAGATCTCAATGCTTGAAGACTCTCACGCCAAGAGCTTCATGATCCGAGAGGTTCCTTACCTTGATAGGATCCAGGAGCCTCGGAAGATCACACCTTAGAGACTAGATACCCCTTCCCAAAAGCCATGGAAGTTTCGGGGATTAGTTAAGCCATTCGTTTGCTGTTTTCCTTGCCCTTCGACCTCTCTTTCCACCAAAAGCCATGGGTTTGGAGGAGAGGATGAAGGAGTGATCTACACCGAAAGCCACGGATAGATCTTGTTTAGTTTTCAAGGCTTAGAGATCCTCACCAAGTGAGTCGATTTAAAGTTTTAAACCCAAGGTCGAACCTTTGAAACCCCTAACCATGAATCTCAACCCTAGGCCCTTTCTCTTAGCATCCTTACATCTTATCTCATCTTTCGCTTGATCTCTGATAGCATCCTGGTCATTAGTTTTACTGTTCTTGCATTTTTAGACGAGATCGATTGTTACTGCTCGATCTAGTGGTCGATCTCATGGTCGATCCACTAGTCGAATTTTAATAATTCGAAGCTTTCTCCTTTAATTATTCTGTTTGTTTCTCGTAGTAGTTTCTTCCTTTCTAGTATTTTTAAAATAGGTTTCCTTCTGTTTACGTTGCTGCATCTAGTTTTTAGAAATTTTCTTATAAACCGTCTCATTTCGCTTAGATTTGCTTTAGTCCTTGTATTCTCTGTGCATTCTCTATCATCCTAGAAGTGGATTGACTCTCTCTTGCTTGCTGTACTACAACATGTCTTGCATTTGAGTTTGATAACCTCACTGCAATATAACCGTCCAAAAAGTGATTATCAGAAACATACCTTGTAGGTCAAATGAATGAGTGATATAATGTGAAAGAGCACAAAAATCCAACCAGTTTAGGCTTTTGAATCACTCAAAAAGGTCAAGAAACGCAAAAGTTATGGATGGTTGAACTTTTGGAATTGCAGTCCCGTCAAGGTTCGATCGACACCAGTAGGTGGGTGTCGATCGACACTGTTCACTGTCGTCCAAGGTGTCGACCTCGGTCGATATCCGTCCGTCTCGAGGCAAATTTTTTTTTTTCTTTTTTAAACACAAAAACCAGTTAGTAAAAACCAAAATTAAGACTAAGTATGCACACTTACCAGTGGGTTGTCACCCACTAAGCGCTTGTTTTCAGTCATTAGCTTGACTTGGATGTTGGATTTTAGTCAGGCTGATCATGAAAACTTGTTGCAAAACAAGCTCCACATTCAGATACTTTCAGCTTCAAATTTCTGCTCAGAAATCTTTTCACAGCACCTTGTCCTTTCTCCTTCATCTCAGGTGTAAGAACTGCTCTAAACCTTGAGAAAGGCTTTGAAGTTCCTTTGCAATTCACCTTATACTCAATTGTGTTGCCATCACAGCTCTGAGGTATCAAAGTCACTTGAGGATCTTCTTTGATCTTTTTGCTATGCACTGTCTCAGTCACTTTCACCCTTTTACTAGCTTCCCTTGTTGTCATATTAGGATTTCCACCTTTGACTTCAACAGCTTCCCTCTTATCACAAGGTTTTTCCTTAGAAGCAACTGCGAGCTTATCTCTAGTGGTCACAGTAATGCATGAAACATGTTTCGTGGTTCCACTAGGAGGGATGGCCTTGT
The DNA here is from genome assembly GCA_911865555.2 of Thlaspi arvense. Taxonomy (NCBI): domain Eukaryota; kingdom Viridiplantae; phylum Streptophyta; class Magnoliopsida; order Brassicales; family Brassicaceae; genus Thlaspi; species Thlaspi arvense. The sequence continues at coordinate 29,386,764 of OU466860.2, forward strand.
AGAAGACTTTTTTTAGCAATGTTAGAGAAGGAGATTCTCTTATTAGGCAAGTCTACAACTGCACCCACTGTAGCCATAAATGGTCTTCCAAGAATCAAAGACATTTCAGAATCCTTATCCATCTCCACAACCTGAAAATCAGTAGGTACTAGACAATCTCCCACTTGAATAAGTAAGTCTAGAATTGTACCATATGGAGTTGTGGTGGAAGAGTTGGCAAAAGCAAGATTCATCTGAGAATGATTCATATCAGCAATTCCTAACTTCTCTGCAATATTCTTTGACATGAGATTCACACTAGAACCAGAATCACAGAGAGAATGTTCAAACTCAACTCCTCCAATGGAGCATGGAACAACAAACATCCTAGGATCTTCAACCTTAAGCAGTTGCTTCATTGGGAGTGGTGTAGTCCTTGCTTTGTTAAAGAGTTCTTCAATCTCTTCAAGACTTTCTCTGCAATACTTAAAAAAATTACCCAAAGGATATCTCTCCCAAGCTTCTGCAAATGAGATGTGGTTGGAAATCTTTTTCACCCTCTTGTTAAAATCAGCTAGTTTTTCATCACTAATAGGCTTTCTTAGATGCTTTGGTGGAAGAGGATATGGAACCTTAGGAGTGTAGACACGTTCTATGATAGATTCAGGTTGAGTTTTGGTTTCCAGAACGTTGCCCAATTTTTGCACGTCGCTGCCCAGTTTTTGCACGCTTCGAATAGGGTGTCGATCGACACCACCTTGTGTCGACCTTCCGCATTGATCTGTGTCGATCCTGATCGATAACTCTCCGTCAGAATTCGAAGTGCACAAAATTTGCACGGGTGTCGATCGACACCCCTCCTTAGTGTCGATCGACACAGGATCTGCACACCCAAAATCGCACAAATTTTGCACGGATGTTTCTGCAGTAAGACAACTTTTCAGCACTGGATTCACCTCTTTTGCATTTCTCACTGTGATGGCATTGACATAATGCTTTGGGTTAGTATCAGTCTTTCCAGAAAGAAAACCTTCTTGTCTCTTGATAGACTCAGCAGTTTGGGCAATTTGAGAATCCAATTTCCTGACATGGGTGTTTAAAGACTCAACCTTCCCATTCAAATCAGTATACAAGGCATCAATCTTCCCATTAAAGTCCACAGTGATCTTCTGCTGACCCTCTAGCAGCTGTTCAAGCATAGCTTCCATCTTACTTGAGGCTGATGGTGCAAGAGGTGGCTGATAAGAAGAGGAACTATAGTTCTTAGTGAAATTGTTGCTCTGAAAAGGCTTCTGGTAATTGCCAAACCTTTGACCTTCAAAACCAGCTCCATTGATGAAGTTAACAGCTTCTTCCTCAGCTGGTTCGAATTGCTCCACTTCAGCAGCAATTTGGACGGATATTTTACCCACCAGAAGGCTATGCACAGAATCCAAACTTAGCCTTCACTTCTGCAGCAAACTGATTACTATCCACACTTCCAGCAAGCTTCTTCCTCTCAAAGTCTGCATTCTTGGTACTATTGCTAGATGCCAAGTTCTCAATCAATGTGATTGCATCTGCTGGAATCCTGGTGTTGAAGTTCCCATTGCTAGCATCATCTAGAGCCATCTGGTACCTCCAATCAACGTCCCTGAAGAAAATGCCAAGTAACTGCACCTGATTGAAACCATGGTGTGGACAGTCTCTCTGATATGACCTGAATCTCAACCAAGCAGCCTTGAAAGCTTCAGCTGGTCCTTGAGAAAAGGAGGCAATTTTCGTTCTGAACTCTTCAGACCTTGCATCATCATAGAAATTATTGAGAAATGTGTTCTTGGTGTCCTCCCAAGTAGTCAAAGAGCCAGGCTCTAGTTGTTTCAGCCAATAGGCTGCATCTCCTCCAAGAGAATAAGGAAACAACTTGCAGAACAGTATGTCATTGCTAACTCCATTAGCCTTGACACTTGAAGCCAAGTCCTCAAACCTCTCTATGTGATCTATTGGATGCTCATGTGGAAGACCATGGAAAGGGTGTTGTCCTACTAGCTTGTAATAAGCAGGCTTCACTTCAAAGTCATTCCTCTGAAAGGCAGGAGGGCGGATTGCAGCTCTGTTTGCATAAAACTGATCAGGCCTATTGAAATCTCCAAGAGTCCTCTGTTGAAAACGCCCAGCAGCATTCCCAGCAGCTTGTTGTTGCACATTCTGCGCAACTGCTGGCACAGCTTGTTCCTCAATCACAGCGCCATCATCAGCAAGTCGCTGTCCTTCTTCATTTCGCATGTTACCCTCTGCATCATACAGCAGACCATCTTCACCTTGAATCAGCACCAATGGAGCAACCATCTTAACAGGTTTGTTTGCTTTCCTGTTTGTTCGCTCTAAACGTGCTAGCGTCTGGTTGTCCAAATCGATCAGCTCATTTTCCTTGTTGCTTCGGGTAATGCGATTAGGCATGCACCTGAAACACACAAGAAAATATTAGTAACAAAAATAAAAACTTAGACAAGATTCTAAAACTAAAATCTATAGGCAACGATTAAGTCCCCGGCAACGGCGCCAAAATTTGATATGCTCAAATTAACCCTTAGAGCTACTCTCTCAAATTAAGAGATCACTGTAGTACTTAGGGATCGAATCCACAAGGACTTAGATTGTTGCACAATAAATCTCAGGTTCAAATCAAGCTAAGCAAAACTAAATGAAAATAATGCAAGTAATAAAAAGAAAGCAGCAAATCGATTGGGAGGTTTTAAATCAAAGAGAGAAACGCTAGGCCTTGAGAAATTCGCAGGTGAATCCGAATTGCAAATCTAGACAGAATGTTAGGAGTTTATTAAGCACTGTTCTTGAACTTGAAACACTAATATAAAATCAATCAACTTCCGCTGCAGAGATTATCTATGTCTAAATCCTAGGATCCCAAATTCTTTTGCAAATCCTATCAATTCAAACAAGCATTAAAATCAGGTTCAATTGTTCACAAAATCCTAAACCAAATTCCTTTGCGGATAGGAATTTTGCTCACCTAAGATTAGTTCTGGTGATTAACAATACTTCCGCATCTATTAATCAACCTAAAATGAAGAACTCTAATGATTTTATCCTAACAATTCAATTCAACCTAGCAATTCATCATCACCTTTGAAAAACCCTAAACCTAACAAGCAAACTACTCAGACATGATCAATGAAACACAAATCATAATTTGAATAGAAGGCATAAGAGAAATCAATAGAAGAAATAAAGGAGTTTAAAATCCTCTCTAAAGGAGAATGATTTATCTCTCCAAAAACTCTCTAAAAATCTCTCTCTTAATCTCTTTGTAAAATAAAGCTTAGGTCTAAACAATGACCATAAAAATCCTTTTATAGACCCAGAACACGATTTGAGGCGAAACTGCAAATATATAAAACTTCTGGGCGAACTTGTAAGTCTTCAGAAATCTTTAAAAACTCGGGCAAGATTTGTGCACTTTTGGTGTCGATCGACACCAAGACCCTAGTGTCGATCGACACGGGATTTGCACGCACACTGCACAATTTCTGCTCGAGTGTACAATTTTTGCACGACTTGATTTCTTCAGCAACATCTTCTGTTTTACTCCAGAATGCTCCAATATCTCCAAATAAGCTCCAAACATATCCAAACCTGTAAAGACTCAAAAAGATTCGAAAATAACAAAAAGACTCTATAAACAGGACTTATATCATGGTCAAAAACCCATAAAAACCATGATATATCAGGTGCTTAGTGAGTAGTCATTTTAGGGATTTGAGAGTGGTTACATTTAGGGAATTTGTGACTTGTCCATGATGTCTTCGTGTTAATTCTTCCATTTCCTTTCTTTATTTCTTTGTTTAATGCTTAATTAGGCCTAGCTAAGTTGATTAAGATCTTAGGTTATGCTCACCAAGTGTTTGATGAAATGTCTGAACTGCTTTGCAAGAGAACTGCTTATCCTAGCTCAAGAGATTGACTGTCTAGGGAGTCATTTGGTAATATAGGGTTGATAGAATTGTCTTAATGCTTGCACTTTATTATTTCACAAATGAGAATTAGTTATTGACTTTGTAATTAGCAAAGAGATTAGTGCCGAGAGATTGGATTAGTCATATAAATGAATCATATGCATAAGGAATAGCATTGTGTGAGTTTGTAAGCATCTTAAGTTAAGTCAAGAGTTCTCTAATACCAACTATCTCATCTCAAATCCCATCTTTTCTCTGTTTTTAGCTTGAATTCGAAATTTTCCTGTTTTGTTTTATTTTAGTTGCTTTGCTAGCTTTTCACTCTTTGTTTGATGTTCTCTTCATTTCTGTTTGATCCTTTAGGTTGTTAGACTTCAAAACCATCTTTGTTTGCTTGAATTAAAAGCTATATTGCATTCATACTGTTTCATTCTCCCCTTTCTGCTTGATAAAACCTTATGATATACTACAACTGATTAGTACAAGCTTGGGTGATTGAATCAAGTCCTAAAAAGTCTTGTATCAATTTGGTGCCGTTGCCATTAGGGGAATGTTTTGTTCAGTAGGATTTGTAGAGATCTTGAGATCAAGCTTTGTTATTTTCGTTTTTGGTTACTGATTTCTCTTTTGGTCTAGAATTTATTTTATAGGTACAACAACACTTGCTCTTAAGTGTCTACAACTACAACTGAGGTTCAAGGTCAAAGATTTAGGTTTGCAGAATCAGAATTCAACTGTTTAAGCATGGAAGAACACCAGTATGCTGCTGGTTTTGGTTTGCAAGGTCCACAAGGTCCACAAGGTCTTCAAGGAATTCAAGGCCTACAAGGACAGCAAGGTCCACATGGATTAAGGACCTTTGTTTCAAAAACCATTGAGACCTATTGGTGATGCTGATATACCTTCAAGTTATGCTTCAAGATAAGGTATTCTTCCACCCCATGGAGACTCATCACTATGAGATCAAAATCAGCATGTTTAATATGGTTCAAGAGAGGAAGTTCTTTGGATTTCCCAACCAAGACCCCTTAGAGCACTTGATCACTTTGAGGGGATATGTACTTAGACAAAGCTTAGTGGAGTTTCAGAAGGTGGTTTGAAGCTCAGATTATTTCCATTCTCTCTTGGTGATAGAGCTACATTATGGGAGAAATCTTTAGCACAAGGAAGTATCACTTCTTGGGAACAATGCAAAGGTACTTTCTTACCCAAGTTCTTCGTTCCCTCAAGAACTGCACATTTCAGGAATGAGATCACAAACTTTAAACCGTGGTCTAATGAAAGCTTTGGAGACACTTGGGAAAGGTTTAGAGGCTTCACTCACCAATGCCCTCACAATGGCTTTCCCAAAGAGATGCTGCTATCTCAGTATACAGAAGTGTTCTCCCAACCATAAGAATCCTTCTATATACTGAAAGCAATGGTTACTTTCTTGGTAAAGATGTTGATGAGGGTTGGCTTTTAGTGGAGAAGGCTCTAACAATGAACTAAGACCATGATGTTTGTGTACACCAGTCCTATGGAGACACTCATACTCAACAACATCAGAGTCCTTTCTCTCAAGCAGTTGGCACCAACACCTCCCAACCTTCACATGCATTGGACCTTAAGGAAATGTTCCTGTAACTCCAACAACTTCAGAATGCAGAATTTCAGAAGATCATGGTTATTGAGATTCAAAAGAATATGATTGACATTCACAAAAGCATGACTGTTAAGATACACAAAGGCATTGACTCCAGCTTGCAATCCTAACTAGGTCCATTGAATATGAAGATCAACAAACTAGAAAGCATGGTTCAACCATCTACCTCTTCACTTGCACAAGAGTGCGTCAAAGCTATCACTTTAAGAAGTGGGAAGCAACTTCCTCCAAGAGTGGCACCTTCTACACCCAATGTGGACATTGAGGAACAAGAAGAGGGGGTGGAAGCTAAAGGTAATGAGGAAGCTCAATAGGACGAAGTAATTGAAGCTGAAAAGGGTCCAGCAATCATCAAAGACAAAGAAGTTGTTAAGGGAAAATCAAAGGAAGCCTCTAAGGAGTTGATCAAGGAACCAAGATTCATCCCTCCTCCTTATCATCCCACCATACCTTTACCTGGAAGGTTTAAGAAGCAGCTGGTTCCTAAACAGAAAGAACTCTTTGATGAACAGATGAAGAAGATCCATCTAACAATGCCACTACTAGATTCCTTTGTTCTGGTTCCTCCTTATCAAAATTTTTTGAAGGATGCTGTTGCTGAAAGAACCAAGGACCTACAAGGGATGGTAATCCTCACACATGAGTGTAGCGCCATTATTCAACAGAAGAGAGTGGCTTGATAGGTCCACTTCTGTTTGATAAATGTTTGTGTGATCTAGGAGCTAGTGTCAGTTTGATGCCCTACTCTGTAGCACAACGCCTAGGCTTCACCAAGTTCAAGGACTGCAGAATCTCTTTGGTGTTGGCTGATAGATCAGTGAGGCTCCCCAAAGGTTTACTTGAAGATGTACCACTCAGGATTGGGAGTGTAGAGATACCTACTGATTTGGTGGTTTTGGATATGGATGAGGAACCTAGAGACCCTCTCATTCTTGGGAGACCCTTCCTAGCCACAACAAGAGCTGTCATTGATGTTAAGAAAGAAAAGATTGAGCTACAGTTGGGCAAAAATATGTCTTTGAAGTTTGACATCGAGCAGATTATGCAGCAGCCTACTATTGAAGGTCAAGTGTTTCAAATTGAGATCTTAGAGAAGCTTCATGATGAACTTCAAGAGGAGCTGTGTTGTGAAGATAAACTTCAAGTGGCTTTGACAAAGGAGCATGGAGAAGATTGTTACTTGTATAAGGAAAGCTTGGGTTATAAGCTGAGGTTAGACTCTCACAAAGTCTTGGAAGAAGAGGAGCCATTTGAGAAACTTAAATACACAAGAAAGGAGGTCTTCTCAGCTCAAGAAGCTGGTTCCTCATGCAATGAAGCTGGCGTCAAGGAGCAGAGCAGTTTAGAAGAGGACTGGAGTGAGCTCAAAGCACCCAAAGTAGAGCTCAAACCTCTTCCTAAAGGGCTAAGGTATGTTTTTTTAGGCTCTAATTCTACTTATCCTGTCATTGTCAATGATAACCTCAATAAGAAAGGCAATGAGAATGGAGTTGCTAATCACCTCTCATGATTAAGGATAGATGATTTTGTCCCAATCAATGATACTCTACCAGAGGAACAGCTGCATGCTTTAGGAGGGAAGGCAGCTGAAGTGCAAAGCTTAGAGGAGAACAAACTGCCTTGGTATGCTGACTTTGTGAACTATTTGGTAATTGGGCAGATACCACCAGAAGAAGAAGTTTTATAGAGATGTCTCTCATTATTTTTGGGATGAGCCCTATCTGTACAAGAGAGGGAATGAGGGGTTGTTCAGAAGGTTTATAGCTGAAGAAGAAGTTCCAGGAATTCTGCATCCTTACCATGGCTCAGCCTCTGGAGGACATTTTGCAACATTTAAGACAGCCTCCAAGGTCCTCGAAGCTGGTTTTTGGTGGCATAGTCTGTTCAAGGACGCCCAAGCTCACATTTCCTCATGTGATGCATGCCAAAGAAAGGGAAACATCTCCAAGAGAGATGAGATGCCTCTGAACTCTATTCTTGAAGTGGATCTGTTTGATGTGCGGGGGATTGACTTTATGGGAACTTTCCTTTGGTAACCCAACCCGGCAACTATACCGCGGCTGTGTCCCACTACATCCTCTAAGTCTGTTTTCTATACTTAGCCAAATTTTTAACTTTTTCTTTAAACTTATCAATACACAGCGGATTGTAAAACAACTCATTTCATTCATTTAACTTGCATAAAAATCACTTAACAAGATTCAAGGTTATCATAAACAAAACATCATGGTTTGCTAACGATTACAAACGATCATCTAGCAACCTAACGGTCAAACACCAAAGCTATAAAACAAAGCACAACGTGTTAAACATAAGTAAAACCCAATCCCCGATCCATCCATGCCCATCACTGCCGCCTGGTCTCGCTCCCTTTACTGCTTAGTACTTGCACACTCAAGAAGAGAGGCATAAGTATTTCATAAATACTTAGTGAGTACGGTCATCCCGTAACACTTGGTCAGTACTAATCGCGCATTCATAATTTTGGATTGAACATCCCACACAATCAATTCGCAATAGACATAACATATATATCAAACGGCCATGATCATCTAACCTAACCAACCAAGATTAATCCCTTTTTAAGACCCATGTCTACTTCAGCGAGAATCCACATCCCATAAGCTAGTACATGATCCGGATTACCCTGAGGTTAGCTAGACATCATCTATGCCACGGTAAACACCTCACAATACCATAACATGCATTCGTTTATCAGTTCTAAACACACAACATGAAAATCACACAATCAAACATGTAAAACATTCAACCCTAGCAATCCAATGATCCTAGACACCAACCACAGTCAGGCACTCACCTTAAACAAGGCTGGAAACAGATTGGTCAGAAGAAATCCCGATGAAATCCGATGACCCAAGGAATCTATCTGCTGTCCGTACGATCCGATCCCTTTCCCTTCGGCTATCTCTCGATCCGTTCACCTTTCTTTGAGACAAACTCAGTTTACCCTCGGAAACCCCACAAAACACGACTATTAGGTCGAGGTTATCCGATGGAAACTCGACACAAAGAGAAATATCCAATCGCTTACCAGTTTATCTCGGCGATGGTCAGATCCATACGGCGATCCGTCATTCTCTCTCGGCTATCCTCGGGATAAATTCTCTTTTCTAGGGTTTTCTCTCGACTAAGCTCTTTATTTGCTTTATTTAACTCAAATAAACGCAACACCCCGAGCTAGGTCTCAAAAACACCTTATAAACTCGCAAAACCCTAAGTAACTCGGTCTAAACAGACGTTTTCCTGGTTCCAGTAGGATTTATCCCGAACTGACTAGATTCTCTCGGCTATCACCCATACCAAACTCTACCATCCGCGTGATAACTGCGTATAAGCTGACCTAACACGCTTGGCGCACGGCCCAGTCCACTTTCTCTCGGACAATTTCCTTTTCTTTCTCGGATATCCGCCCTTATCCGAGTCATTTCCCTTATACCCGACCACTTTCCATTTTTCACCTGGATAATCTCACTTCCTCGGCTAACTATCCATTTTTCTTCGTACACATTCCATTGTCACTCGGATCTAACCCCACTCTCACTCGGATTAATCCCATATTCTCACGGACTGGACCATTTTCTCTCAGATATGGTCCATCCGGCTCGGCTATCCCAGCCATCCGTCCGAGTATTTCCCGGTCATCACCTGACCAAAGTCTAAACCTCCATTTCCGAGCCAATATCCGACCCTTGGCTTGATCATTCCTCGGACAACGCCCTGTCTAGCTGGATCATTCCGAATTCTCTTAGATATGGATGTTACATTTCCCCTCCTCTTATGGGAACAAGTACATCCTGGTGGTTGTTGATTATGTGTCCAAGTGGGTTGAAGCTATTGCCAATCCAACAAATGATGATACAGTTGTGCTGAAGCTCTTCAACACAATTATCTTCCCAAGGTTTGGTGTTCCAAAGTGTGTGATCAGTGATGGTGGAAGCCATTTCATCAACAAGGTCTTTGAAAGTTTTCTCAAGAACAATGGTGTCAAGCACAAGGTTGCTACTCTTTACCATCCTCAAACAAGTGGCCAAGTGGAGGTTGTCTAACATAGAGATCAAGGCCATCTTGGAGAAAATAGTTGGTGTTATAAGAAAGGACTGGTCTAATAAGCTTGACGATGCATTGTGGGCTTATAGGACAGCCTTCAAGACACCAATTGGCAGAACTCCTTTCTCACTCCTTTATGGGAAGCCCTGTCATCTACCTGTTGAGCTGGAATTTAAGGCTTTATGGGCAACAACGTTGCTGAATTTTGACATCAAGACAGATCAAGAAAAGAGACTCATTAAGTTGCATGAGCTAGAGGAAAACTGCCTTGAAGCTTTTGAGAGTTCTATGATCTATAAGGAGATGACAAAAGCTTTGTATGACAAGAGGATCAAACACAAGGACTTCAAAGAAGGGGATCAGGTGCTGTAATTCAATTCAAGGTTGAGGTTATTTCCTGGAAAGCTGAAGTCAAGATGGTCAGGTCCATTCAATTGTTAATTTTGTGGTTAAGTTAATTAGGAAGAAAGCTCTAAGTGTTAAAGAAGAAAGGTGCCAACAGCAACAAGGCTATAAAAGGTCATCCAAAAAGAGAAATCAGACCAAGCAATCCACCAAAGGTGATGAAAATGGCGCCAATCATACATCAAAGAAGAGCAAGTTCCATAAAGAAGTCAACCACACAAGCAAGGCACAAAAAGAAAGAGTTTCCCCAAATATGAAGAAGGAAGAGATCAAGTGCTTCCAGAAAGGGTAGACTTAAGATTTTCACTTGGGTAGAGGCTATTAGGTTCATCTTGGGTCAAAAAGGGTAGAAGAGAGCTTTAACTTATATGCATAGGTGTGCTTTTACCTTTAGGATTTTCCTTAAGATATAATCATTTCATTGAGCGATCCCCAAAATCATTGAACCCTTATTTGAATGAGATCACTTTCATCTCATATCCATGTCTCTTGTCCAAATGTCTTCTCTTGATTTGCACAAACTTGATCCATTGGTTCTATTAATGAATTTTAAAGAGTTGGTTGATTTAAATGCTTGTGTAATCTAAGCTAGAATTCATTATTTGCTTTGATAGGTATGGCTAAAGCTTTTAAAGTAGAACATTCTCTATGCATCTTTGAACCTATAACTTGAGCATTGATTCAATTTTTCCATTAACATCTTTAGTTTTGAGTTCCCACTTTCAAACCTCACTCTCCCATTTGTTCTTATTTGCTTGAAGACAAGCAAAAGGCAAGTGTGGGGGTGTTGATGTCTCATACATTAACATCATTTAGGCTTGCATTTAGTGTATGTTTTTGTTCTTGATACAAGGGTTTTTGGGACTTGATTCAATTACCCAAGCTAGTACTAATCAGTTGTAGTATAGCATAGGGTTTTATCAATCCAAAAGGGGAGAATGATGGAGTAAGAATGCAATAGAGCTCTTAATTCATGCAAACATAGATAGTTTTAGAAGTCTAACAACCTAAAAGATCAAGCAAAGAAGAAAAAGAAAGCAAAAGAAAGCAATTAAAGAGCAGTAATGGCAAAGAGAAACAAATGAAGAACAGAGTAAAAGCTAAATGATACAAGATTTTTGTGAGATTCTTGTCTCAATCACCATGTACTAGTCAGTTGTAGTATGGGTTTTATGTCAATCCAATTGAGAAGAGTTGAAAACAAAAAAGTTGAGAGTAAAATCTTTAAGTCAAGCAAGCAGAGAAAAGGTTTTGTTGCCTAAGCAACAGTTCTAGAAACCTAAGTGAAACAAGCAGCAAAGAAAGTGAAAACAAAAGCAAGCTAAGCAGTTTTAAGCAAGAAAAACAGAGTAAAACAGACCAAAACAGAGCAAATCCGAGATTCAAATAAGAGAAAGGCAAGTTCCTAGATGTGGTTATTGACTTTGGGGAATTTCAGACATTAACTAAGGCTGTTTCAAACTACATTAATCAAGCAAGTAAGCAAGCAATGGTGATTCCTAGACATAGAGTTCACAATTAAGCTAGTTAGATCCAATATCTTGGCAAATAACCCTTTGCTAAACATCTTAACAAGAACTAACTCTCATTAGTGATAAAACATCAAGCAGGCAAAAGTAAACAACTCTATTAAAGTCAAAATGCTCGTCAAACAGTCAATCTCTTGAGCCAAGGCCAGCAAATCATCTATTAAACAAGATCAGGATTTCATCAAACACTTGGTGGGCATAAGAGAAAGCTAACAACTTAGACAAGTTTGATCAAGACTAATCTAGCATGAATAACAGATTAATAGAGAGGAACCCAAAAACTGAAGCACTTAACAAGCCCTAATCAAGTTTTAAATTCCCCTAATCTACCACATCTAGAAACTCTAAGATAACTACTCACTCATAATCATGTTTAACACCAAATCAAAATCCTAATCCACTAAACAAGATCCTAATGGCTACAGCGCCAAATTGATAGAAAGTTCTTGTCTCCCTTCTTCTATCTATGAAAATAGAGAAGAGAGCCTTTTATTGATCTCTTGAGCAACTGTCTTCTCTCTACTAGTCTAAATGTATTTTATATCAATTCAAAAGGGAAAGATAGTGACATTAAAATGAATGAAATTAGATAAGTTAAGCTAATATTGATAAACGATTTGTTTTAGATATTTTCTTAGTAAGTTAAAAATAAATCTATAAAATAAAAATAAGAGGTTAACATAAAGAAGAGTAAAAGGGCAGAATTTAAACAAGATAAATAAGCTAGGGCATAAGTAAATAAGAACTTGCAATAATCAAAATATATCTTAAGCAAATAAGACAAAATAGTAACTAAATAAGCAAAATTTAAATAAATAAAAGCAAGATAAAATAATAAAAGGATAATAAAATACTAAGACTTAAAGATTGAAATAAGACTTTTGAGATGAATCATGATTAATCAATGATTTGTAAGAATTCTACCCATTATTTTGGGCTAATTCATTTGCATAGAGTTCATAACTAGCTTAGCTAATGGTGTTTGGGTCTAATCCCCTTGTTAATCATATAACCAAAATCTAATCTCTTAGTGATAGAATAATTAAAAAACTTTAAAATCCAACTCTATAAAGCCAAAATACTCTCTAAACATCTACTATCATAAGTTAGGATGAGTAAATATCTTAAATGATAGTTCCAACATTCAACAAGCATGATGTTTGCTTGAGAAGTCTAGAACTTAAATCCAAGCCAACACAAAGATTAAGCATTAAACTCATCCAGTAAGAAAGGACTAAGTACATAAAGCTCAAAAGATAACAAAGATAAATTATTCAACACCTTACACTAACCTATCTCAAGAATCTCAAGTTTACTACTCCCTAGTCATGCTTAAAACCACTGACCTCAAAGGAAAAATAGTGAAACAAAATTAGATAGTAGCGAATTTAAGTGAAAAGGAGGGTTTAAGATAAAGTTTTAAGGTTCTTACAAACGTAAAGAAAACAAAAAAAAAAACAAAATTAAGATGGAAGTAGGTAGAGTGGTAGGTGGTAACCTGCTGAGGAGTGGCTTTTATAGGGGAAGGGAAGAGTGTAGCCTTAGGAGAATGTGGAGACCAAAAAGTGTCACTGTCTCGGAAACATTGCATTGGTGCAGGTCGATATCTTAGGTCGATATGCTTTATATCAGACTATGCTCGATATTGTTGCTCGATATGTGTTCTGCTTCGAGGATCTTTGTCGGGTCGAAACTGATTATTCTGGTCGATGTAGTCCGAGAAAGCGTATGTCTTAGTGTCTAGTCGTACTCTTTTCATCGGGCTAAACCCAACAATTATCCTTGATGTACACGGATTTTTCGCCTGGCTTGGTCATGGCGTCTTTCTGTTTGCGATTCTCAGCATGGCCCGTATCGGTTTGAGACCAACTTTCATGCCTGTTGCACCGTTATAAATTTTCCACTCCATGTTTTCTGGCTATTTCATTTCTTGATTTCTTCTTGGATTACCACACAGTCTCCATAGAACCTCTAATAATCAAAAGTACCTGCAAATCATTCGAAACATGCAAAATATGCAACGTCTATCCTAAACCCTACAAACTCTAATATGAATGCAAATGGGGCGAAAAGAAGTGAATGAATGGATAGAAGAAACCTAAACCTATTCTAAATGCATGCTAAAAAGGTGTAAAATATAGAGATATCACTATATTCGTGACCATGTACTTCGATGACAATCTGATTTTTAGTTTTTCTAAGGAAGCTCATCGAGATCACCTTTGTTGGATCCTACAAGTGTTGCGTCGAGATACATTCTTCGTGGCTCAAAAAAAAGTGTGAGTTGGGAGTGGATCGAGTATCTTTTGCAGGACTATCTATGGATGAAAGTAAAGTTGAGAGGATGTGCGTTCTTGGTCGGTATCGTGACCAGTTTCAGATGTTTGCAGTTTTAACGGGTTGGCATCATTCAATAATCGCTTTGTACCCCACTTCAGCTCCATCATGCCTCTTTTGACGGACTGTATGAAGGCAAAAGTGTTTGACCGTACCGCTGAAGCACAACAAGCATATACACTTATCGAAGGAAAATTGACTTATGTGCTGATTCTGGTTCTTGCCGACTTTGAGTTGCTGTTTGAACTGCATTGTGATGCCTATAAGCTTAGGATTGGTGCATTTTTGAGTCAATAGACCCTTCCTGTTGCGTATTTAAGTGAGAAGCTTGCTGGAGCTCGTAGTCGCTATAGTACATATCATGTTGAGTTTTATGCAGTGGTGCAAGATATTAAACATTGGCTTCATTATTTGGTACATCATGATTTTATCTTATTTACTGATCATGATGACCTTAAATATCTTGATAGTCAGGTTACATTTTTAGCTCAATATGCCTTTTCGATAGTGTATTTACAGCAGTTCACGTATTCTGTATGTCATGTGTTGATGATGCATTGAGTCGACATAATACTCTAGTCACCACTTTGCATGTTGCTGTGCCGGGATTTGCGTCTTTCTTAGAGCTTTACGACTCAGATCTGTTCTTTAACAGGATTCTTACGGCTGTTAAGAATGGGTCTCATGATGATTTTACACTAGTGGATGGGTTTCTTTTTCTTGGTGTGCGTCTTTGTGTGATGGAGTGCAGCTTGAGATTGCTTATGAATGAGGACTTCATGTGGAGGGTCACGTGGGACGTGATAGAACGCTGCAGCTTCTCTCAGCATCTTATTATTGGCCTACAGTTTGACGTGATGACGAGAGGTTTGTAGACCGTTGTCACACTTGCCTATTGGCAAAAGGCCAAGTATCTAAAGCAGGTTTGTATCTCCCTTATCCCATTCCAACTCAGCCGTGGACAGATTTGAGCATGGACTTCTTTTTAGGATTTCCGCGGAATCAATGTGGTAATGATTTTATCTTTGTGGTGGTGGATCGCGTTTCATTCCTTGTAAGCGCACTATTGACGCGGTGAAGGCTGTTCAGCTCTTTTTCCGAGAGGATTACCGGCTTCATGGTCTTCCAACCTCTATTATTTCAGATCATGATATGAGATTTCATAATTGCTTTTGGTATTCTTTGTGGAAGATGCTTCATAGGAGCCTTGATATAAGTACTGCTTTCCACCCTCAGGCAGATGGACAAAGAGAGCTGACTAATCATGCTTTGGGTAATACGTCGTGTTGTCTGGTTGGTGAAAACATTTGCAATTGGGAAACTTAGTTGTGTCAAACTGAAGTTGCTCACAATCATGCTCAAATTCAAAGTTCAGGTTTCAGTCCTTTTGAAGTGGTTTATAGTTTGCTTCCAGGTGTTCCTCTCAACCTTACAGCTGCTTCTAATCTTAGTCAAATGCATGGCCATGCTATCGAGCTTGTGGATGCTTTGCGTGAAACTCACCAGAAAGTGCATGACCAATTGGAATTATCAGCTCAAAAGTACAAATTCCGAGCTGATACTAAGCGGCATGAGTTAGGTTTTGAGCTAAGCGAAATGGTGTAGGTTGTTCTTACAAAGGATTGAATGCCGCTACATGAATACAACAAACTTTGGTCACGGATGATTGGTCATGTTGAAGTGTTAGAGTGTATTAACGATAATGCCTATCCTCTTTGCCTTCCGTCTCACATCAGACTTATGTGTTTTCAAATGTCAAGTACCTTTCCAAGTTTCGCGGCGACAATACCATTCAAGATTCAGGGACGAATCTTTTCTTATACAAGGAGACCTGATACAACACATCTCTACTTATCTACTTATCTTATGGGCTTTTATTAATTATTGAGCTTTTGAACTATTTCTTGGCTTTGATTTTTCGATTATATTATGTCGTTTTTACTAAGATTTAGGGTTTTCATCTCTTTTGCTATTATATATAGAAATGTTTATGCAACCTAAGAAGCAGTTGTTTTATTTAATAAGATCAAGAGCTTTGAAGTTTCTTTTTTATCTCTTGAGTTCGGCTATTCTTTTGGATCAACGATCTTCGAGTTGTTCTTTGTTCGGCTATTCACAAGAATCAACGAGCATCGAGCTTGTTATGATCAGGCTGTGCCATTTAAACAAGACCAAACAGGCATGCACGAAATCAATTCGTGACTCACTAAGTAGTTCAAGAGTCATTCAAACTTAGTTTTATTTATAATCTTTGTTTAGTTTGTTGCTTTGATCACTAGTTAGACTCGTTGTCTACTCAAAGTCTTTTCTATTTAAACTCATTTAAGATCATTTTAATAGGATATCCACCTTATTTTATTGAAATCTTTAAGTGATATTCTTTTGTTCATTGTGATAATTTCCGATCCTTGGGGTGTAATATGCATTGATCAAAACTTAGTCTATCTTGGCGTGTCATATCCAAGGGATTAAGGGATTGTTTTGTGCACCATATCCATTCAATGAATCTTGAATTTGTCTTAGTGTGTTATATCTAAAGAGTCAAAATAAGGGTAAATCAGAAGTCGTTCCACAGTTTCTGTGCGACCTTTCAATCCATGATATCATTTTGCTTTGGATTTCATTGCTTAATTGTTCTAAGGCTTATCAATCAATCCATCCATTTGCCAACACAAGAGTAACGATTTCCCTGGGAGGATGTTATCAGTATCGAATACATGGATATTAAGGCCACGCCAAAGGCCCTTAGCATTGGCACCACGTGATTATAGTATGTAGGTATCAATCCATAATGGGAAGGTAAGACACTAAGAATGCAATAAATTATCTAATTCAAGCAAGCATGATTGGGTGATTGAAACTATGAAACAAATAACTAAAAGAGACTTCAAATAAGCAAGAGCAAGTAAAATAATCAGAGAAACTAAGGCAAGTTCGAATTCAAACAATCAAAGACTAGTAGGTTTGAGATAGGTAATTGATTTATGGAAATTCTTGGCTTAACTAGTGATGCTAACAAACCCACAAAAAGATATTCCTAGGCATAGAATTAACAGCTATAACTAGCTCAATTCCTTGACACTAGCTACTATGCTAAGCACATATTCAAGACAAATTTCTTTACTCATACAATCATTATAAGCAACTAATCCCGTTCTATATTTCCAATCTACTCCTTACACAGCTAATTCTTTAGACTAAGATAAGCAATTCTTTACTTGAATCATTAAGGCATTTCATCATACACTTATCATGCATAAGAGAATCCTAGGATCTAGAGCAACTTATCAAGGGCTAATCTAGCATTAAACATAATCAATAAGAAGGAACAATGATATTAAGCACTAAAAAATCACTAATCTAGCTTTAAATATTTCTATCTCTATCCCATCTCAAAACCTAAGCAAACTACTCACTAATCATGATTCTAATCACAGCCTAAGGCAAGAAGGAATAACAAATCATGATAAGAGAGGAGATAGAAACCAAGTTTTGATTGAAAGAACATGATTCAATAAGAGATCACAAGAAAAGCTAAAGGAAATACAAAAGAGAAGACTATTATCCAAAAGGTACAAGATGATAAGGTGCTCCCTTATGTTTTTAGGTCGCAGCCTATATATAGTTTTCAGGAAAAACCCTTAGTAAACCGGAAATAAATCGGAAATCAGCTGGTTCGGACGCCTGATATCGACTTGTGACATCGATACTATGGTCGATATTTATTGGTAGGGGAGTGCATCAACGAAGTCTAGTCGATACTCTCATCGATACAGTCATCCCTGGCTAAGGCATCTCGAGTGATCTCCTTGGTATACTGCTCGATACAATCGCCCTTTAGTTAAGGCTCATCGAGCTCTAATATCGATACAGTGATCGATACACTTCTTGGCTTGCGTATCGAGATGATCATATGTCGAAATGCTGACCGGCACAAGAGCCTTGAAGGTGGTGTATCGATCTGAGTAGCTCGATACTCTCTGGTGTCCTGTCTCCTTGTATCGACTCCGGGACCTCGATGTGCTAATCGATATAGCTCCTCACAATATATCGATGTGCAATGTCGATACGTTGTGTATCGATCTGCCAAGTCAATATCCTGCTCGGTATGAAGCCTTCTCGCCCAGGTTCCTTCACCTTTTGATTCCAAGCTCTTCCTTTAGTCCCCAAACTCCCAAAATGCACCTGCCATGTGCTAGGAATGCACCTAATATGCAATGCACCTCCTAATTATACTCTAAATGCTAAGTGGGTGCAATTAGAACTAGAACATGTAGAAATGCATGCTTGAAGACTATAAAACTATGCAAAATATATGCTAATATGGTGTAAATAATGAGTATATCAACACCCCCACACTTGGCTTTTGCTTGTCCTCAAGCAAACAAGGGCAAATGAGAGAATGAGGTTTAAAGGTGGGAGCTTAAAACTAAAGATGTCAATGGAAAAACTGATTTAATGCCCAAGTTATAGGTTCTAAGATGCATAGAGATTGCTCTACTTCAAAAGCTTTAGCCATAACTATGATAGCAAACAATGAGCTATAGCTTAGCCTACACAAGCATTCAAATCAACCAACTCTTTAACATTTATTAATGGTAACCAATGGATCCAGTTTGTGCAAATCAAGAGAACACATTTGGTTAAAGGGACATGGTCATGATATGAAAAGGATATCATTCCGATGAGGCTTCAAAGACATAAGGGATCACCTAATGAAATGATTCTATCTTAGGCAAAATGCTAAAGGTAAAAGCACACTTATGCATGCAAGTGAAAGCTCTCTTCTACCCTTTTTACCCAAAGATGGACCTAATAACTTGATATACTCTTATATTTAGCATATTTAGCATGCATTTAGATTAGTTTTCATGCATTCATCTCACATAATATGCGAGGTTTGCACCATTTGTTTCATTTTAGGTCCTAAGTGTACATTAGCATTTGCATATTTCTTGCATTCTTGCATCATATTCAGGTTGTTTTGGACACACTGGAGCTGTGGAGGTTGCATGGACAAGCTAAGGATCGAGAGGGAGCCTGTGGACAATTGGAAGAACTCAGCCATTCAGCAAAGGGACCGGGATCGAGGTGCGGATCGAGCTAGGCAGGTCGATCTCGATGAGATCAACCAGAAGATCGAGTTACTCAAGCCATTTCAAGA
This sequence comes from Thlaspi arvense, assembly GCA_911865555.2. Classification (NCBI taxonomy): domain Eukaryota; kingdom Viridiplantae; phylum Streptophyta; class Magnoliopsida; order Brassicales; family Brassicaceae; genus Thlaspi; species Thlaspi arvense. Next base: position 29,405,844 of record OU466860.2, read on the forward strand.
AGGAGGATCGAGACCAAGATCAACCAAGGTGATCGAACGTGAGTACGGACGTTGACTAAGTCATGCAGAATGAGAGCCAGATCAAGATCCACGACTCGATCATCTGAGAATCGACCCGAAGATCAAGCAAAGGAGGACGATCCATGAAGAAGATCGAGTGATGAGATCGACTACTCAGCTCGATCCCAGAACCTTATCTTGCCAGCTCACTTTTGGATTTTAGTGAGGGGACCATCTTTCTTGTTGGCCTATTTTGGGCGAAAAACCTTATCACTTTAAGAAACACACGCTTTGTCTAATCTTTTTCGAGCTTTCCTTTAGGCGATTAGCCATTGTTGCAGTTCTTAGGCTTTTCTAGTTTTGTAAACATTTTAATCTTGCTTAATCTAAGTACATTTCTTTATCGATATTGCTTAATCATGTTAAGCTTTCTTCCCTTTGCATTTTCGTGTGTTTTAGCAATGTGTAGTGAGTAGATTTCCTTGGGTTTAAGATTGGGGCAATTTAAGGGATTTATGGGTTTAAGCTTTCGTCTTTTTCTTGTTCTTAATCTTTTCTCTTCTTGGATTTGGGGTCTTAATGCTTAGAGAGTCTTCGGAAAGATCTCTATGATCCCAGGGCTTTTCTTACCCTGACCGGATTCAGAAACCCCTTAAAGCCAAATCCAAGAGACTAGCTCATCCTTTCCCAAACGCCATGGATGTTTAGGGAGCTATTTAGGCCAATATTTGAGATCTTTGCTTAATGTTCTTGACCTATCTTTCCACCACACCCCATGGGTTTGTAGGAAGGGGTGAGGAAAGGGTTTATAGCACACACCATGGATAAACCTCTTTTAGCTTCTCATGGCTTAGAGATAGCTCATCAAATGAGTAGATCTATGTTTTCAAACCTAAAGCTTGAATCTTGAACCCTCTTAAACATGATCCTCAGCCTTGAATCCTCTTTTTGGTCTTTTAGAACTCAAGTTTATCATTTTTTAGTCATAAAGTTTGCTTCTTTAGTCTTTATAAGTCTTTGTTCTAAATTGCTAGGTTTTCTCTGTTTATCTGCCTTTAGCTTTCAATTTTTATAAATTAGTATTATTGCATTTTAAAAATTCTTAGAAGTCATCTAGCATTTGTTTAACCCCTCTGTGGGATTTTGAAAATAGTTTTCATAGTCATTTGGTACTTGCATTTAGCTTTCATTGATTTTCTCATCCATTTACCCGATTCTGCTTAGCTTTGCATTGCTCTTGCATTCTTAGTGACTTTCATCAACCTAGGCTGCATTGACACCTCTTGCACTATACTACATCATAAGCATTGCACCTGGCTTTGATTTCAACCTGCAAAAATCCTGTTTATCAAATGGCGCCGTTGCCAACTTGGGTATGACTAGAAAGCATTAGGATTTGGAGCTTAGTAAAGACTAAGTCCTTTATTTTACTTTGGTTACTCATTTCTCTACCTTACTGCTTCTCTTCTCAGGTACATGAATTTGAGGTCTAGAAGTGAAAACAATTTACTACAACCTCTAGACAACATTCATCAACTTTGAAGTGCAAGAGCAAGAAGGGCAGTAGAAAAAGCATAAGCCTTTGAGGAGATAGTGCAAGCTAGTGCTGTTGATTTTGAGAGTATGGCTGAACAAGGCCAAGCTGAGGCTGGTAGGGGTAATGGAAACCACCACCACGCTCAAAGACCACCAAGGATCATCGGTGCTGGTGATGCTCCAAACACTCATCACAACCGTTGTGGCATCACTCCTCCACCGGTGCAAAACAACAACTTTGAGATCAAGCCAGGCATTGTCTCAATGGTTGAGAACAACAAGTTTCATGGACTTGCAATGGAGGATCCTATGGAGCACTTAGACAACTTTGAGCAAGTTGGTGGAATGATCAAGATCAATGGTATCTCCAAAGACAGCTTCTAGCTAAGACTTCTCCCTTTTCCCTTGGAGATAAAGCAAGACATTGGGAGAAAACCTTACCTCAAGGGACTATAACATCATGGGCTAATTGCAAGAAGGCATTTCTGTCTAAGTTCTTCTCAAGCACAAGGACAGCTCGGCTAAGGAGTGAGATCAGCGGTTTTACACAAAGGCGGAACGAGTCCTATAGTGAAGCAATGGAGCGGTTCAAGGACTACACCATTGCTTATCCTCATCATGGGTTCAGTGAAGAGACACTCTTGAGCACCATCTATAGAGGAGCTCTTCCCAAGATTTGCATGATCCTAGACACGACAAGTAAAGGAAACTCCCTTGGTCAAAATGTAGAAGAAGGAATGGAGCTTATTGAGAACTTGGCTTTGAGTGTGGCAACTACAGTGAGGACTATGATCGAGCACCTAGAGGATCTGATCTTGAATCTCACAAGAAAGAGATGATAGATAAGCTGGTACTTGCAAATCAAAAGCAAGTTCACTTTGTAGGAGAAGCTGCGGATGTTCTTGATGAGTTAGAGCTGAGCCAAGGGGAAGCGAATTGGGTTGGAGGACAGAAGTACAACAAGCCACAGGGCTATTCTCAAGGCTATCAAGGCACCAACAACCTCTCTTACAGAGTAACAATGTGGAGAACCCTAAAGATAAAGTGTACCCTCCACAACAAGGAAAACCTTTTGTTCCTTATAACAAAGGTGGCTTTACACAAAACAGTGGATACCAAGGGCAAATACAAGGCAACTTTCAAGGCCAGAAACAGCAAGGAAACAACATATACTCTCCTGTGTTTCCTCCTGGTTTCATGCCTCAGCAGCAACAAACTCAAGCTCCACCTCAAGACCCTATACAAGCTATGTTTCAACAATAGCTCCAAGGTCAAGCTTCTACAAATCAGAGGTTTATTGATATGAACAAGAGGCTGGACTCTTCTCTTACGGAGGTATCTACACATATCACCGACCTGAACAACAAGATTCGCCAGCTAGAGAATGGCAAAGCAAGTTTAAGCGGTGAAGGTAGCTTACCCGACAAGTGTGAGCAAAACCCTAAGGAGTATGTAAACACGATTACTTTGAGAAGTGGAAAAGAGCTACCACCACTGTCAGCACCTAAAGACAATGAGGGCATTGTGGTTCAAGAGGGGCAGAGTAAGCTTTCAAATGATGAAGAGATTACATTTGACAATGTCTGGATTGAAAGGCCAAGGAAAAACAAGGAAGCAGTTTTAGAGAAGAAAGTAGAGGAGGTTAGCATAGAGAAAGAAGCTTATGTGCCTCCACCCCACAAACCAAAGCTTCCCTTCCTTAGACGTTTTAAGAAGCAGCTGCTTAAGAAGCATAAAGCCTTGTTTGAGAAGCACATAAGGGATGTTGAGGTCAAACTGCCTTTGGTTGATTGCTTAGCTATGATGCCGAAATGCGCCAAGTTCTTCAAGGAAACTCTTGCTAAGAGAAACAAGAAGAGTGAAGAAGTTTTGGTGTTGAACGATGAACGCCGTGCAATCATCCACAAGGAGATAGTTCCAAAGAAGCTAGGAGATCCATGATCATTCACTATCCCTTGTGCTCTAGGCCCTTTGAACTTTGAAAATTGCTTGGGTGATTTAGGAGCAAGCATTAACCTCATACCTCACTCCATTGCCAAAAAGCTAGGCTTTACCAAGTTTAAGGAATGCCGAATCTCTCTTGTGCTGGCTGACAGAAGTATAAGGCTCCCTGTAGGCGTTCTTGAAGACTTACCCGTGAGGATCAGTGATGTGAATGTGCCAACAGATTTTGTAGTTCTAGAAATGGATGAAAAACCAAAGGATCCTCTAATCCTTGTTAGACCCTTTGTAGCAACTACCGGGGCCATCATAGACGTGATGAATGGAAAGATCTCTCTGCACCTTGGCAAGGATATCAAGCTAAACTTGGACATCAATGAAGTCTTGAAGAAGCCAACGATTGATGGGGGAGTTTTCTACATTGAAACCTTGGATGAGTTAGCTGATGAGTTGCTTGTGGAATTGGGACAAGAGGATCATTTACAGCTGGCTTTGACTAAGGAGTGTGGGGAGTATGGTTTCTTGAGCGAGCAGACCCAAGAGTATGTTCATATCCTTGATTCTCGCAAGGTTGTGAAAGAAGATGCAGGCAAGCGCCATTAGATCGACTCGGAGATCGATGAGATCACTCGATCCAGGGCAACGATCAACAAGAAGATCGAGAGAGGCAACTCGATCAGTTCATAGAACTACTCAGCGAATCGATCTCCTGCTAGATCCAAATCAAATCTAGCAAGTGAATCGAGAGAGTGCAATCGATCCAGCCTAAATCGAGAGATAGAATGACTGCCTGGCTCGATCTCAGCTGTAGCAACAGTTCAAGAACGTCAGCATCATATGGGACGTGCTTTGCGATGAAGAGTACAAAGCCAACACGGCTAAAATCAAGAAAGCGAGGAATCCCGTTCTGAAGTACACGCTCAAGTTGTTGGCAAACGCCTTCAGCGGACGAGCCGTGTCTCCCACGGTCACCAAGACCGAGCTGTGTTTCCTCTTCCAAGGAATCAAGGGGATACTATGCAGCAGCGAAGAGGAGAACCATAATCCGCTTATGGATGACCTCGAGAACGATGTCAACTACGGGTGCATTCTAGCCTCCTCCTTGGTGAAGTACAAGACTTACGCTCTTAGATGCAAGGCGAGCTCAGCTTACATTGGAGGGTTTCTCACGCCGCTCTTCATCCAAGCCGGTGTACCACTTCAACGGTTCGAGCCTTGCGCGGACAGGTCATTCATGGACGAGACATACATGCGAAATAATGATAGCTTGGGACCTATGCCAGCTCCAGGATTCTTCGCTTATCAGTTCTACGATGACGGAGGGAAGAAAAACGTGTGTATCTTGCCCAACGCCAAGGAGACTAACTTGGATAGCATCGGTACGTTTCAGTTCTGCCCAACACACGAGGAGTGCTACGCCCCACTTGGTACGACAATGATGCCCATTCAGTTTACGCGAGAGCAGTCAGAGTCACCACCATCAGATGGCGCAATGCCAGTCCACTTTGAGCTTCCGGGGATGGACTTTGAGCCGCGGACCAAGGCTGAGAAGTTTCATGCCTCAGTGGTGGAGATGCAGCGGAAGATAACTAAGTGGCAAGGAAAGATGATCAGGAAGCTTGCCAAGAAAGTCAAGGCGCTTCAAGGAAGCTCATCCGCGAGGTCTAAGGGGTCAAAGATTGAAGAGGTTAACCAGCCCGAGAAGAGGAGGAGGTCAACTGGCTGTATTGTCATCCGTGAGCAGCAAGGAATCGCGCAACAAGCTCGACATTCCGTTCATGGTTTCCCCACCGAGGATAAAGGCAAGAACATAGCCCGACACTCCTCTAGCACGAGCAGCTCTGCTGGAACATCCTCAAGTTCAAGCCGAGTCTAGCTCCGAGGTACCAAACGACCTACCCTTGTATATGCCGTTCATATTTTCTTTCCTTTTGCATTGTGTTTTGAGCTCCTTTGAATTTGTTTGCCACCGGGACGGTGTCATTCAAGTTTGGGGGAGTATGTGTGTGGTTTGAGATGTTTATTCTGATCTTATTTTCCCTTTAGCATCCTTGAGTCTTCATTGTAAAATTTTTTAGAAAAATTCATGTAGTTGCATTCATCTTGTTAAGCATTTTAGGATTGAGTCTAGAATTTTTCAGCATCTAGGTTGTTTACATTTGCATAATGGGTTAAAGTTTTCTTAAAAAGGTGTTTTAAGCTTATGAATGGTTTCAATCTCCTAGTTGGTAGTTCTCTAATGCTTTGCTCACACTTTGAAAGTAAGTTCTTACCATGCTTGGATCATTTGTTTTGATTTTCGTGACTTGAATTGAACTCTCATGATTTGAAACTTGTCCTATTAAGTGAGAACCCTAACTTGAATTTTTAAATATCATCCTTATGCATTTGAAAATAAACACATGGATCTTAAAAATATTTAGGCTCTCTTCTTCCTTTTACCAGTCTTTGTGAGCCTAAGTAGAACTCCCATCTTGACCTTTACCTTTCTTTGAAGCCAAGTTTTCATGTGTGACATCATTGTGAGGCCTCTTCCGGTTTGAACCTAGCATAAAGTGTTACGTTTAGGCGACATGATTAGGTTCTCATATGATTGCTAGCTTTGCATTTTGAATCTAGATGTAGGCTTAGGATAAGTTTGGGGGATCATTAGGATTGCTTTCGTGCTTAAATGCTTTCGGTTTCGAAAAGAGTTTGGTATTTGAAGTAAGAAAAAGGTTTTAAGTGAAAGGTTTTGTGCTTAAAAATGTATAATGCTCTAATACTTTCAGAAGATAACTCTCTCAACATAAAATAAAAAATAATAATAAAAGAGCTAAGTGTCAAAAATAAAAGAAAAAAGAAAGAAAAGAAAAAGAAAAAATAATATAAGAGAGTTATCGATAAGAAAGAGTTAAAGAGCTTAGTATTTTCAAACCTTTTCACTAACCTAAAAAAAGTTAAAATGCTTTCTGTTTTGTTTTGTAGATTGCTAAGCTTTTGCTTTGGGAAAAAGTGTAGACTCTAAGTGGTGAGTGAGCTTAAATAAAAACAAATGAGAGGGGTTTTAGGATCGTTGTTAGTTTACATGGGTAGATGATAATCTGATCATGTATGCATCGATTGCCTTTAGCTTTAGCATTATGCATAAAGTTCTTACCATTTTTGAGAGACTTATTCTAGACCCTAATGCCTCTTTAAGACCTCAAAGTAAAGGTTTAGATTCCTTATACTTGTTCCTACACACTTGCAAAATAAAAACATAAAACTGAAAGGGAAATAAAGCAGAAATATGTACAAGATAAACATGGGAATGCCTCCCAAGTGCCCTTTGTTTAACGTCTTTAGCTAGACCTTACTTGGTCTAGGCGGATGGTGGGTCTTGGAGAAGCACCGAGGTACTCTCCTTGTCATAGCTGTCTACCAAGTAGGGCTTGACTCTGTGTCCGTTGACGGTGAATGCACTGCCACTTTTTCCCATCAGAGTAACAGCTCCATACGGTAAGACTTCTTGAATCACGAATGGTCCGCTCCACCTTGATTTCAGCTTGCCCGGAAAGAGCTTGAGCCTCGAGTTGTACAGCAACACCAGTCCTCCATCCTTAAGCTCCTTGGCAACCAACTTCTTGTCATGAGCCTCCTTAGTCCGCTCCTTGTATATCTGGGTGCTCTCGTAAGCATTCAGCCTCAACTCGTCCAGTTCGTGTAGCTGAATAAGGCGCCTCTCCTGAGCCGTCTTGAGATCAAAGTTCAGCCTCTTCACAGCCCACAACGCACGGTGTTCCAGCTCAACCGGGAGGTGACAGCCCTTGCCATAGAGTAAGGTGAAAGGGGTTGTACCAATCGGCGTCTTGAAGGCGGTACGGTAGGCCCAGAGAGCATCGTCCAGCTTCACTGCCCAGTCTTTCCTTGTGGCTTCGATGGTCTTCTCTAGAATAGCCTTGATTTGCCTATTGGAGACTTCCACTTGACCGCTTGTTTGAGGATGATACGGTGTAGCCACCTTATCCTTAACTCTATACTTTCTCAAGAGGTTCTCAAAAACCTTGTTTATGAAGTGGCTTCCTCCATCACTTATAACAACCTTGGGTACCCCAAACCTCGGGAAGATGATACTCTTGAACAACTTGATTACCACCTTAGAGTCATTTGTAGGGGAAGCAACAGCCTCAACCCATTTAGAGACATAATACACATCTACTAAGATGTATTTGTTGCCGTATGAAGAAGGGAATGGTCCCATGAAGTCAATCCCCCACGCGTCGAACACGTCAACCTCGAAGATGGGAACTTGAGGCATTTCGTTCCTCTTAGTTATATTCCCTGCTCGTTGACATGCCTCACAGCTCTTCACAAACTCGTGTGCATCTTTAAAAATGGAGGGCCACCAGAAACCGGCTTGCAACACTTTCGTGGCAGTCTTGAATGAGGCGAAATGTCCTCCGTAGGAAGAGCCATGGCAATGATAGAGTATGTCCCTGGCTTCTTCCTTTGTAACACATCTCCGGTATAAGCTGTCTACTCCTCTTTTGTATAGGTAGGGCTCGTCCCAGAAGTAGTCACTAGCCTCTCTCATAAACCATTTCTTGTGATAGCTGTTGAGATGTGTTGGCTCCTCACCACACGCTAGATAGTTCACCACATCAGCATACCACGGTAGATCCTCCTATTTGAAACTCAGCACTTCCTCAAACCTCCCTTCTAGCTTTCCACAAACAGCCGTAGTAATCGCCATAAGCTGTTCTTCTGGAAGAGTGTCATCTAAGGGGAGAGACTCGTTGATCCTTCGCCGTGAGAGGTGGTCAGCGAATCCATTTTCTATCCCTTTCTTGTCTTTAATCTCCATGTCAAACTCCTGGAGTAAGAGAATCCATCTTTAGAGCCGAGGCTTAGTGTCTTTCTTCGAGTAGATGTATCGCAAGGCAGCGTGATCCGTGTATACAATAACCTTGGAACCAACGAGATATGATCTGAACTTCTCAAAGGCGAAGACTACTGCAAGAAACTCCTTCTCCGTAGTGGTGTATCTTGATTGCGTGTCATCCAAGGTTCTTGAAGCATAGTAGATCACGTGCAGCTTCTTGTCTTTCTTCTGACCAAGAACGGCTCCTCCGGCGTAGTCACTAGCATCACACATGATCTCAAAGGGAAGAGAGCAGTCTGGTGCTTGGACTATAGGAGCTGATGTAAGGGCTTCCTTGATGGTCACGAAAGCCTTCAAACACTCCTCATCAAATACAAACTCAGCTTCCTTGCACAACAGCCGTGTGAGAGGGCGAGCAATCTTGGAGAAATCCTTGATGAAACGCCTGTAGAACCCTGCGTGTCCCAAGAAACTTCTGATTCCCTTAACATTAACCGGCGGCTCAAGACCCATCATGACCTCCACCTTAGCCTGATCAACCTCAATACCCTTCTCTGATATCTTGTGACCCAGCACGATCCCTTCCTTAACCATGAAGTGGCATTTCTCCCAGTTCAGCACCAAGTTTGTCTCTTCACAACGTTTAAGTACCCTGCAAAGATTCAACAAACATGCAGGAAAGGACGCACCATACACAGAGAAGTCATCCATGAATACCTCTACCATCTCCTCTATAAGATCAGAGAAGATCGACATCATACGCCGCTGAAACGTAGCTGGTGCATTACACAATCCAAACGGCATCCTTCGATATGCAAAGGTACCGTAGGGACATGTGAAGGTCGTCTTCTCCTGATCATTTGAAAGAAACCGCTATACCCATCGAGAAAACAATAGTAAGGGTGATTTGCAAGTCTCTCAAGCATTTGATCAATAAAAGGGAAGGGGAAATGGTCTTTCCTAGTCGCAAGGTTAAGCTTCCTATAATCAATACACATCCTATGACCAGTAATGGTTCTAGTAGGGATAAGCTCATCCTTTTCATTCCTTATGACCGTGATCCCTCCCTTCTTAGGCACCACGTGTACAGGGGAAACCCACGTGCTGTCACTTATGGGATAGATCACGTCAGCCTCTAAAAGCTTAAGGATTTCCTTCTTAACAACCTCTTTCAAGTTAGGATTCAAACGCCTTTGATGTTCGATAGAAGAGGTGTTCTCATTATCCAAGTGAATCCAATCAGTGCAAAGCATTGGTGAAAGGCCCTTGATGTCACTTAAAGAGTACCCAATGGCCTTCCTATACTTTATCAGCTCAGTAAGGAGCGAGTGCAACTCATCATCACTAAGGTTTTCATTCACAATCACGGGATAGGTGTTATTAGGCCCTAAGAAAGCATACCTTAGCCCTTTTGGGAGCTCCTTAAGGTCCACCTTTGGGGCTAACAGCTCACTCCAGTCATCCTCGTGGCTGTTGTTGTTGCTTTCCTCCTTGGAACTCTCCCTTGAACCCGAGGCATGGCCCTTTAGACTGCTTTCCTCCATCGCTATCCCTTCTGAGATCGAGTCCTCCGGTCGATTCTCCTCTCGATGTCGTCTAGATCGAGCCATTTCGCTCGATTCACTTACTCGATTTGATATGGATCGAGTAAGGGATCGAGACGCTGAGTCGATCTGTGGATTGGACTCCAAAATGATTGGGAGGTCTCTCTCGATCGTCGACTCGATTGTTTTTCCTGATCGAGCATTCTTCTCGATCTGTCCATCGATTGTTGCACCGGATTGAGCTGTGCTCTCGATTGACTTGTCGATCTGACTCCTGGATCGAGTGATAGCGTCGATCTCGGGGTCGATCTCTAGGCAGCAACTTTCTTCATTCTTGACAATCTTCCTAGAATCCAGCAGGTTCACGATCTCTTGGGTTCTCTGGTCCACATAGCCAAACTCCCTTGGCTCCTTAGTCAGTGCTAGCTTCAGATGGTCTTCTAGAGCCAGCTCTTCCAGCAACTCATCCGCCAAAGCATCCATCGTTTCAATGTAGAAAGCTTGCCCTTCGATGGTTGGCTTCTTCAGAACCTCGTTGATGTCGAAGTCAAGCCTGATCTCCTTTCCCAAATGCAAGGCAATCTTCCCATTCTTCACATCTATGATAGCCCCGGCGGTTGCAAGGAACGGTCTCCCTAAGATGAGTGGATCCTTAGGCTCTTCATCCATATCCAACACGACAAAGTCCGTGGGCACGTTCACACCACTGATTCGGACCGGTAAATCCTCAAGCAGCCCCACCGGTAGCCTCACACTCCCATCAGCCAGCACCAATGAGATCCGACAGTCTTTAAACCGAGTAAAACCAAGCTTCTTAGCCACGGAGTGAGGCATCAAGTTTATGCTAGCCCCGAGATCACACAAGCAACTCTTGAACTCTAGAGGACCCAAAGCGCATGGTATAGTGAAGCTTCCAGGGTCTCCCAGCTTCTTAGGGACTATCTCCTTGTGTATAACCGCGCTACATTCTTCACTTAGAACAAGTACCTCTTTGCATTCCTTGTTCTTCTTCACAAGGGTGTCCTTGAAAAACTTGGCGCACTTGGGCATCATAGCAAGACAATCTACAAGAGGCAGCTTGATTTCCACGTCTCTCAGGTGCTTCTCAAACAAGATTATGTGCTTCTCGATGAGCTGCTTTTCCAAACGACCGGGAAATGGCAACTTCGGTACGTAAGGTGGGGGCACGTAAGAGTTCTTCTCCTTGGTGGTTTGCTCAGCTTTCTTCTAGGCGACCGCCTTATCTCCTCTTCTCGGTCCTTGGATCCAAACGTTGTCAAAGTTAATCTCATCATCATCAGCCGAAGGTTTACCCTCCCCCTCTTGAATTACAACGTCCTCGTTGTTCATGGTAGAGACCGGAGGTTCGAGCTCTTTACCACTCCTCAATGTTATAGTATTAGCATACTCCTTGGGATTCTGCTCACACTTTCCCGGAAGACTGTTCTGACCACTCGTGCTTGCTTTCCCTTTCTCCAGCTGCTTGATCTTGTTGTTTAGGTTGGTGATCTGAGTGGAGAAGTCGGTGAGAGATGAGTCTAGACGGGTGTTCATTTCAGCGAACTTCTGGTTTGTAGAGGCTTGCCCTTGGATTAGCTGTTGAAACATTGCTTGAACCGGATCTACTTGTTGTTGCATCGGTTGTTGCTGCTGAGGTGCAAAGCCCGGAGGGTAGTTAGGAGTATAACCCTTGTTGTTTTGTTGTTGCCCTTGGAAGTTGTTCTGCCTTTGACCTTGGAAACCACCACTCGGTTGAAAACCTTTGTTGTAAGGGATGAAAGGTTTTGCTTGCTGAGCAGGGTACACTTGATCTTTAGGGTTGGCTACGTTGGTGCTTCGGTAAGAGAGGTTGTTGTTCTGGTAGCCTTGGTTGTAGCCTTGAGACTTGTAGTTGTTCTGTCCCGCCACCCAATTGGCTTCTTCTTGGCTCAGCTCCAACTCCACTTGGTTTTCATCAGCTTCACCAACAAAGTGAACATGCTTCTGATTGGCTAACACCAACTTATCTATCTTCTCATGCAAAGATTTGAGTTCCTTCTTGTGAGACTCCATCTCTGATCCTCTCGGTGCACGGTCATAATCTTCAGCATAGTTTCCATCACTCAACGCCAAGTTTTCTATCAGCTCCATACCCTCTTCTACTTCCTGACCGAGGAAGTTCCCTTTGCCAACTGTGTCAAGCAACAACCTGATCTTTGGTGAAGCTCCACGGTATATGGTACTGAGTAGTGTCTCCTCGCTGAACCCGTGATGAGGACATTGGATCGTGTAATCTTTGAAACACTCCATTGCCTCGTTGAATGTCTCGTTGTTCCTTTGAGTGAAACCGCTGATTTCGCTTCTCAACCGTGCTGTCCTGGTGCTTGAGAAGAACTTTGAGAGGAATGCCTTATTACACTCAGCCCATGATGTGATGGTGCCTTGTGGGAGGGTCTTCTCCCAATGTCTAGCTTTGTCTCCGAGTGAAAAGGGGAAGAGACGCAGCTTGAAAGCATCTTCCGATATGCCATTGATCTTTATCATTCCACATACTTGCTCGAAATTGTCTAAATGCTCCAAGGGGTCTTCCATTGCTAAGCCGTGGAACTTGTTGTTTTGCACCATGGAGATGAAACCTGGCTTGATCTCGAAGTTATTGTTTTGTACCGGAGGAGGAGTGATCCCAAACCTATTGTGGTGGATATTGGGAGCATCTCCGGCTCCTATGATCGTTGGGGGTCTAGCCGCGTGTTGGGGGTTTCCATTGCCCCGTCCTGCTGGAGGAGGTCCTTCTGGATGCTCGTGTTCAGCCATAGCTTCAAAGTCAACCAAACCGTGCTGAACAATCTCCTCAAAGGCTCTTGTTTGCTCTCTGACTCTCCTTTGCCGTGAGTGACCAAGCTGATGAATGTTGTCTAACGGTTGTAGTAGATTGTTGTCTCCCCTTGAACGAAGATTCATGTACCTGAAAACACACGTTTGAGAGTAGAAGTATTAGTAACTTGAAAAAGGTAAAGACTTAGTCTTTGCTAAGACCCAAATCTCTATGTTCTCTAAGACCCTAGGATGGCAACGGTGCCATTTGATAAACGTTTCCTTAGCAAGGATTTATATTGCAGAGAGGTTATCAAACTCTAATGCAAGCAATGTTGTAGTACAACAAGCAAGAGAGAGTCAATCCATGCCTAGGAGATAGAGAATGCACAGAGAATGCAAGGACTAATGCAAATCTAAACAAAATGAGACAGTTTATGATAAAATATCTAAAAACTAGATGCAGCAACTTGAACAGGATGAAACCTATTTTAAAAATACTAGAAAGGAAGAAACTACCACGAGAAACAAGCAGAACCATTAAAGGAAGGAGCTTCGAATTATTAAAATTCGACTAGTGGATCGACCATGAGATCGACCACTAGATCGAGCAGTAACAATCGATCTCGTCTAAAAACGTAAAAGCAGTAAAACTAATGACCAGGATGCTATCAGATGACAAGCGAAAGATGAAATGAGATGTAAAGATGCTAAAAGAAAGGGCCTAGGGTTGAGATTCATGTAAAGGGGGTTCAAAGGTTCGACCTTGGGTTTGAAACCTTAGATCGACTCACTTGGTGAGGATCTCTAAGCCTTGAAAACAAAACAAGATCTATCCGTGGCTTTCGGTATAGATCACTCCTTCATCCTCTCCTGTAAACCCATGGGTTTTGGTGGAAAGAGAGGTCGAAGGGCAAGGAAAACAGATTTCAAGTAAATGGCTTAACTAGTCCCCCAAACTTCCATGGCTTTTGGGAAGGGGTAACTAGTCTATAAGGTGTGACCTTCCGAGATTCATGAATCATGTCAAGGTAAGGAACCTCTCGGATCATTAAGCTCTTGGCGTGAGAGTCTTCAAGCATTAAGATCTCAACACCTTAGAAGAGATAGCCTTTGAAAACGTTAGAAAAACCCCAAGATCGAAACCCTTTAAACCCCTTAATCCTCTCAACCCCGAACCCAAAGGAAACTACTCGCTACACATAGAGTAAATCAAGCAAAGCATGAGAAACGCCACGATGAACATGAAAGAAAACTGGATTAAACGATAATGATTCGAATACAAAAAACTTAAGAGAAAAACGAGTTTCAACAATGGTGTTCTTCATGAAAACGAGAGAGAAAGCATAAAAGAAAAGGATAAGGATCTAAAAGTTCTCGAAAAAGAACGTCGCCGCCTTGCCCAAAATGCCCAAACAAGCCAATGGTCCCCCCTTCGCTAGCAGCAAAAAACGGTTGAAAGGACAGAGATCGACTCCAAGATCGAGTGGTTCTCTCGATCATATCCGGGCATCGTGTCTTCGGCTCGATCCGGGTCTCGATCATCATCGGGGAATCGAGTGTTGCATCCGATCTCGGTATCGATCTTCAGCTGGATCGAGTGGTGTACTCGATCTGACTCTCGCTCTGCATGGCGTCATTTACGTCCGTACCGTTTGATCGATTGCTTCACTCGATCCTTGTCTCTATCATTCTCCTTGGATCGCCTGGTTGGCTCGATCTTCTGGTCGATCAACTCCTAGATCGACCGGCCATGCTCGATCTGCTCTTTGATCTCTGGTCCTTAGCATATTTCCGAGCTCCCACGAACTGCTACATCAGCCTCAACACGTCCACGAACCTCCACGACTCCAAAGCAGCCAGAAACAACCTGAATGTGATGCAAAATGCAAAGAAAATGCGTATGCTGATGCAAGAATGCTCTAGGACCCTAAGTGATGCAATCTAACCTAAAACGTGATACAAATGCATGAAAAGCTAACTAATGAGTATGCAAAATGTATGCAATATGCAATAACATCAGTATGATAACTCAAAATAAGATCAAAGAAAACATGTCAAAGCACACACGTACTCCCCTAAACTTGAATGACACCGTCTCGGTGGCAAACAAATTCAAGAGGAGCTCAAAACACAAAGAAAAATAAGAAAAAGGCATGGTATATACATGGGTTTGGTTGTTGGTACCTCGGAGCTAGGCATGACTGGATCTTGAGGTTGCTCCAGACCTCCTGCTCTTCTTAGAAGTATCGTGGCTGGTCTCCTTGCCTTTGCCCTTGCTCGTGGCTTCATGTAGAGAGAGGCGTGCAGCTTGGTCTTCTCCTTGGGGCTCACGGATCACCACACCTCCGGATGATTTCCTTTTCTTCTCCGGCTGCTGAAACTCCTCACTTGAAGACTTCTTAGGTGGGCTTCCTTGCAAGACTTTAATTTTCTTAGCAAGAGTCTTAATCATCTTGCTCTGCCACTTATTGACCTTGCGCTGCATCTCCACAACAGAAGCAAGAAACTTCTCCGCCTTTGTCCTTGGCTCGTAGTCAAGCTTGGGAAGGTCGAAGCTCGCGGGCATCTCAGCATCAGAAGGAGGTGACTCTGAACGTGGGCGAGCAACTTGTGGTGGCATGGCTGTGGCTCCTAGAGGTGAAAATAAATCCTCATCGCTTGGCAGAAACTCTATGTTGCCAACGCCTAGTAGTTCCGTTTCCTCTTGGTTTGGCAAGATAAACTCCTTCTTCTCATTATCACCATTAATGAACAAGTAGGTGTAGAAACCTGGAGCTGGCGTGCGTCCCAAGGAGTCGGTGTTCCGCATGTATGTCTCATCCATGTAGGCTCTCTCCGCGCAAGGCACAAAGTCTGGAAGAGGTACCCCGGCTTGAACAAACATTGGTGTGAGAAAACCTCCTATAAGCGCTGAGCTCGCCTTACACCTCATTGCGCACGCCTTGTACTTGACCATAGAGGAAGCGAAAATGCATCCATAGTTGACATCGTCTCCAATCTCATCTTCCATTGGTTCTTCATTCTCTTTAGGATTGCATAGAATCTTCTAAACTCCTTGGAAGAGAAAGCACAACTTATTCTTGGTGACCGTTGGAGCCACGGATCTCCCACTTAAGGTGTTGGCTAAGAGCTTGAGGGTGTATCTCAGCATAGGGTTGCGGACCTCCTTGATCTTGGCTGTGTTGGCATTGTAGTCATCATTGCTGATCAAGTCCCATAGGTCGTTGGCATGTGTGAAAGGAGGGAACTCTACTAGCTGGGCGTTGGCTTTTAGACCGTAGGCTTGGCAAAGCTCGGGGATGGAGAGGTGGTAGGCTTGCCTCCTTATCTTGAATGTGAGGTGCCCTTGTGATGGAGTGGGGAGGCTTGCATTCTCATAAGAGAACTCCAAGGTGGAGAAGAAGTCTAGGGTTGCCTTAGGATAGGTAGGGCAATCCATCCTTGACAAGCAGGCAAGCCCCATGTTCTTGAGAAGCTCATCAAAATCTCCCAACAGCCCCATCTTTGCCATTAGATCCCGGCTCGCGAACTACGTAGGGTCAAACCAGAGCCTCTCTAACCTTTTCTTAGCTTGCTTTTCCTCATTAGTCCATCTAACCCTCTCCTGAACCACTTCCTGAGTTCTTTCCCCTTGTTTTTGTCTCATCTCTATCTCTCTTAGGAGCCATTGGTACCTGAAACACAATTATCAAAGGAGAGAATGAGTATAGGCGGCGATTCAAAGAGAAAGACAATGTAGGAGAGAAAAACGTATAACAATAATCCTAAATTTTTAGGGATTTTATAAAAATTATAGCTAAATATTAGAATGAAAAATCTTTAGATAGGATCAAATCTAGCAATTTTCTCTAATATTTAGATACTCCTAAAAATTATCCTAATCCCTTAACACCTAACATTTATCCTAATCCAAATAAAAGAAATATTCTAAAAATTTGATCAAGCAAATTATTAAACTCGAAAATACCTTTGAAAAGAAAGAATGCAGATGCTCTTAGCTTTAAAACAATGTTCACACTCTCTCTTTATTTTTAGAAAACAGCTCGAAACACTAATGAGAGAGAGTGTGGATGCATGTGAATTTAAAGACTAAGAAAACTATGGATTATGCAAGTGGTTTTCTGACAAAGTTGGTCAAGGCAAATCTTTCATGGTCAAAGATGCTTGCCTTGACCGAGATTTGAATTTAAAATAGGAGGGAAAGATAAAAGAGAGGGAAAACTTAAACTTACCTCAGCATCAGATCGAGTCAATTTGGTCAATCTTGAACTCGATCTCATGCCCATGTTGGCTAGGATCGAGAGGGTTGATCGATTGGGGACTTGATTTGGATTGCATCGAGTCCTAGATCGAGTGTGCCCCCTTGTTCCATAATTCTATGTCATTATGGCTAAGCTCCTTGGATCGAGCCACGTGATCAATTTGGAGGTCGTTTTGGCAAGGATCGAGTGGCAGATCGAGTAAACTGATCGGTCCAGCTCGAGCATTGTGTGAGGTCAGTCGATCCACACCCCGTTTGCATTTCGAGCTAAACGCATGGGTGGTTTATCCTCTCATTATCGACTGACTCACTCGATTGTCCACTCGATCTCATCTAGATCGAGTGATTTCACTCGATTCACTAGCTTGATCTAGCAAAGATCGAGCCAGGATAGGTCGATCTAGCACTCCATCTCTTGCCTCTAACTCTCCTTTCCTTGCCCATTCTGACTCCAAGATCATGATCTCCAATCTCTTATCCTTTCACCTACATACTTAAACATAAAAAGCATAAAACTGAAATAGAAAGAAAGAAAAAATATGTACAAGATAAACATGGGAATGCCTCCTAAGAGCGCTTGTTTAACGTCCTAAGCTTAACTTTACTTGGTTCAGGCTAGAGGTGGATCTTGTAGAAGCATTGTGGTGCTCTCGTTGCTGCAATCACTCGCCAAGTAGGGCTTGACTCTATGCCCATTAACCGTGAAAGCCTTTCCACTCTTGCCAACCAAAGTAACTGCTCCATATTGAAGAACTTCCTTGATCGTAAAAGGTCCACATCATCTAGACTTGAGCTTGCCATGGAACAACTTCAAGCGTGACTCGTAAAGCAAGACCAGACTTCCCTCCTTGAGTTCCTTGAGCACCAGCTTCTTGTTATGAGCCGCCTTGGTCCTTTCCTTGTAGATTTTGGCACTCTCATAAGCGTCCAGCCTTAGTTCATCTAGCTCATGGAGTTGAATCAACCTCCTCTCCTGTGCCGTCTTGAGACTGAAGTTCATTTGCTTCACTGCCCAAAGTGCTCTATGTTCCCGCTCCACAGGGAGGTGATAACCCTTGCCGTAGAGGAGAGTGAAGGGAGTGGTACCTATAAGAGTCTTGATGGCGGTTCTATACGCCCAAAGGGCATCGTCTAGCTTACTTGCCCAATCCTTCCGAGTTGCTCCTACGGTCTTCTCTAAGATAGCCTTGATATGTCTATTCGAAACCTCTACTTGTCCACTAGTTTGTGGGTGATAAGGTGTAGCTACCTTGTGCTTCACTCCATACTTCTTCCAGAGTCCCTCAAACACCTTGTTAATAAACTGGCTGCCCCCATTACTGATCACTACCTTAGGAACTCCAAACCGTGGGAAGATGATAGTCTTGAAGAGCTTTACTACCACCTTCGAGTCATTAGTTGGAGAAGCTATAGCCTCAACCCACTTAGACACATAGTCTACAGCCACCAAGATGTATTTGTTGCCGTAAGAAGATGGGAATGGACCCATGAAATCAATCCCCCAAGCATCAAACACATCCACTTCAAAGATTGGTACCTGTGGCATCTCATTCCTCTTGGTGATGTTTCCAGCTCTTTGGAAAGCCTCACACGACTTAACAAACTCATGAGCATCCTTGAAGAGTGTTGGCCACCAAAACCCGGCTTGTAGCCGTCTTGAAAGAAGCAAAATGCCCTCCATATATGAAACCGTGGCAATGTAAGAGAATGTCCTTAGCCTCTTCTTTTGTTACACGCCTTCTGTAAAGGTTGTCTACTCCCCTCTTGTTCTGGTAGGGCTTATCCCAAAAGTAATGGTAGATGTCTCTCATGAATTTCTTATTGTGGTAATGGTCAAGATGAGTGGGTTCTTCACCACATGCCAAGAAGTTGACAATGTCAGCATACCAGGGTAATCTTCTTCCCTCAAACTCAAAACTTCTTTAAACTGATCCTCTAGCCGTGTGCATACCACCGTGTTGACCATCATGAGCTGCTCCTCAGGAAGTGAATCATCTAAGGGTAAGACTTCATTCACCCTCATTCTTGAAAGGTGACTAGCAACACCATTCTCTATGCCCTTCTTATCCTTTACCTCCATATCAAACTCTTGTAGAAGAAGAATCCACCTTAAGAGTCTCGGCTTGTATTCCTTCTTGGAGTAGATATACCTCAAAGCAGCGTGATCAGTGTATACTATAGCCTTAGAACCGACCAAGTTGGACCTGAACTTCTCAATAGCAAAGACAACGGCTAGTAGCTCCTTCTCGGTTGTAGCATACTTCACTTGTGTGTCATCCAAGGTACGACTTGCATAGTAGATCACGTGCAGCCTCTTGTCCTTCCTCTGGCCCAAAACAGCACCCACGAAGGTACCATAAGGGCATGTGAAAGTTGTCTTCTCTTGGTCATTAGGATGAATGGGAATTTGAAAGAAACCGCTATATCCATCTAGGAAACAATAGTATGGATGATTAGCAAGTCTCTCTAGCATTTGGTCAATAAAGGGAAGAGGAAAATGATCTTTTCTAGTGGTTGAGTTAAGTTTCCTATAATCAATACACATTCTATGTCCAGTTATTGTTCTTGTAGGAATCAACTCATCTCTTTCTTTTTTAATGACCGTGATACCCCCTTTCTTTGGTACCACATGGACCGGAGAGACCCATGTGCTATCACTGGTAGGGTATATCACATCAGCTTCTAACAGTTTCAAGATATCTTTCTTAACTACTTTTTTCAAGTTTGGGTTCAAACGGCTTTGGTGTTTAATAGAAGAAGTGTTTTCATTCTCTAAGTGAATCCTATGTGTATAAAGCATTGGTGAAAGGCCTTTGATGTCACTTAGAGAGTACCCAATGTCCTTCCTATACTCTCTCAAATCCTTAATGAGTGAGTTGAACTCATCATCACGCAGATTCTAATTCACAATGACAGGATAAGTGTTATTGGGTCCTAAGAACGCGCACCTTAACCCTTTTGGGAGCTCCTTTAGGTCCACCTTTGGGGCTAGCAGCTCGCGCCAGTCCTCTTCGTGGATTGTGTTGACGTTGCCATCCTCATGAGCCTCCTTTGAACCCGAGTCATGAGCTTTCAGGCTGCCATCTTGAACCGTTCCTTCCTCAGAGATCGAGTCATTAGGTCAATCTTCCTCTCGTTCTGGTCTGAATCGATTGCACTCTCTCGATTCACCTACTTGATTTGATGTGGATCGAGCAGGAGATCGAGTCGCTGAGTCCTTCTCTGAACTGATCGAATTGTCCCTCTCGATTCTCTCATCGATTTCTTTTCTGGATCGACCAACCTCTTTGATCTTCTTGTCGATTCTTGTCCGGGATCGAGTGAAGTCCTCGATTTCCTGGTCGAGCTCTGGGCATCCGCCTTCATCTTCCTTCACAACCTTACGAGAATCAAGGATGTGAACATACTCCTGGGTCTGCTCATTCAGGAAACCATACTCCCCACACTCCTTTGTCAAAGCTAGCTGTAGGTAATCCTCTTGTGCCAACTCCTCAAGCAACTCATCTGCTAACTCATCCAAAGTCTCAATGTAGAAAGCTTGTCCACCAATGGTTGGCTTCTTCAAAACTTCATTAATATCAAAGTCTAGCTTGATGTCTTTGCCCAAGTGTAGAGAGATCTTCCCATTTTTGACGTCAATGATGGCTCCAGCGGTTGCTAGAAACGGTCTTCCAAGGATTAGAGGATCCTTTGGCTCTTCATCCATCTCTAGAACAACCAAATCTGTTGGCACGTTAACTCCACCGATCCTCACGGGAAAGTCTTCAAGCATACCCACAGGAAATCTTATACTTCTGTCAGCCAGCAGAAGAGAGATTCTGCACTCTTTAAACTTGGTGAAGCCTAGCTTTTTGGCAATAGAGTGAGGCATAAGATTAATGCTTGCTCCAAAATCACATAAGCAGCTTTCAAACTTTAATGGTCCAAGCGCACAAGGAATGGTGAATGATCCTGGATCTCCAAGCTTCTTTGGGACTATCTCTTTGTGAATGATTGCACTGCACTCTTCACTAAGCACCAAAACCTCTTCACTCTCCTTGCTCCTCTTAGTTAGAGTATCCTTGAAGAACTTGGCACATTTAGGCATCATGGCCAAACAATCAACTAAGGGCAGTTTGATCTCAACATCTTTAAAATGCTTCTCAAACACTGCTCTATGCTTCTCAACCAGCTGCTTCTTGAACCGTCCAGGGAAAGGAAGCTTCGGTTTGTAGGTTGGAGGTACAAATGCATCTTTCTCTTTCCTCACCTCCACTACTTTCTTTTCTAAAACGGCGTATTTGCCTTTCCTTGGTCTTTCAATCCACACATTGTCAAAGGTGATCTCTTCATCATTTGAAAGCTTACCCTCCCCCTCTTGAACCACAATGTCCCCATTGTTTTTAGGTGCTGCCCTCGGGGGTAGCTTTCCCGATTTGCAAGGTAATAGCGTTTGCATACTCCTTGGGGTTTTGCTCACACTTTCCAAGTAAGCTGCCTTGACCACTTGAACTGGCTTTTCCTTTCTCTAACTGTTTGACCTTGTTGTTCAAGTTGGTGATTTGAGTTGACACCTCAGTAAGAGAAGAGTTCAGCCTATTGTTCATATCAACAAACTTCTGATTTGTAGAAGCTTGACCTTGAAGCAACTGTTGAAACATTTCTTGAACCGGATCTTGAGGAAGAATGAATGGTGGAGCTTGAACTTGTTGCTGCTGAGGCATGGAACCAGGAGGATAACCCTTGTTTCCTTGCTGTTGTTGCTGGCTTTGGAAGTTCCCTTGTCTTGGACCTTGGTACCCACTGCTTTGTGTAAACCCTTTGTTGTAAGGAACAAATGGTTTGCCTTGTTGTGGAGGGTACACATGGTCCTTTGGATTCTCCACGTTGGTACTCCTGTAAGAGAGGTTGTTGTTGCCTTGGTAGCCTTGATAATAACCATGTGGCTTGTTGTAGTTCTGTCCCCCAACCCAATTAGCTTCTTCTTGGCTCAGCTTTAACTCCTCTATAACATCTTCAGCTTCACCCACAAATTGTACATGCTTCTGATTTGCAAGTACTAGCTTGTCTATCTTTTCATGGAGAGATTTCAGCTTCTTCTTGTGTGACTCAAGCTCAGAACCTCTAGGTGCTCGATCATAGTCCTCAGTGTAGTTCCCATCACTCAAAGCCAAGTTCTTAATGAGCTTTATTCCCTCTTCTACATCTTGGCCAAGAAAGTTCCCTTTACTCGCCGTATCTAGGAGCATTCTGATCTTAGGAAGAGCTTCTCTATAGATGGTGCTCAAGAGTGTATCCTCACTGAAGCCGTGATGAGGACAGTCAACAGTGTAATCCTTGAATCTCTCCATAGCTTCACTGAATGTCTTGTTTTGTCTTTGAGTGAATCCGCTGATTTCACTCCTAAGCCGAGCTGTTCTTGTGCTTGAGAAAAACTTAAAGAGAAACGCCTTCTTACAATCAGCCCAAGATGTGATAGTACCTTGTGGTAAAGTCTTCTCCCAATGTCTAGCCTTATCCCCAAGTGAAAATGGGAAGAGCCTAAGCATGAAAGCATCTTCCGAGATCCCATTGATATTTATCATCCCACACACTTGCTCAAAGTTGTCGAGATGCTCCAAAGGGTCTTCCATAGCCAGCCCATGGAATTTGTTGTTCTGAACCATTGAGACAAAGCCTGGCTTGATCTCAAAGTTGTTGTTTTGGACTGGTGGAGGATTGATCCCAAAGCGGTTATGATGGGTGTTTGGAGCATCACCAGCACCAATGATCCGTGGTGGTCTAGGAGCGTGGTTGGGGTTTCCATTACCCCTTCCAACAGCAGCGTGAGGTGGTGGAGGTCCCTCAGGATGTTCCTGCTCAGCCATACTTTCATAGTCAACTGCACCAGCTTGCACAATTTCTTCAAAGGCTTGAGCTTGCTCTCTTGCTCTTCTTGATCATGCACTTCCAAGTTGATGAATATTGTCGAGAGGTTGTAGTAGGTTGTTGTTGCCTCTAGACCTCAGATTCATGTACCTAAGAAGACAAGTACTAAGGTAGGGCAATTAGTAACCAAAGTAAAAGTAAAGGCTTAGTCTTCACTAAACTTCAAATCCTAATGCTTTCTAACAAACCCAAGTTGGCAACGGCACCATTTGATAAACAGATGTTTTGGTGTTGTGAATCAAAGCCCAAACCACAGTAATGATGTAGTATAATGTAAGGGAGTATCAATCCAGCCTAGGTTGTAGAAAGACACTAGGAATACAAGAGCAATGCAAAGCTAAGCAAAAACGGGTAAATAGATGGTAAAATCGATAAAAACTAAATGCAAGTGCTGAATGACCATGGAAACTATATTAAAATCCCTGGAAAAGGGTTAAAAACTACTAAAAGAAAACAGAGAATCTAAAATGCAAAACTACTAAATACTAAAAATCGAGAGCTAAAGGCAGATAAACAGGAAATTTCTAACAACTTAGATGAATGACTTCTAATGACTAAAGAAGCAAGCTTTATAACTAAAAGATGATTACTTAATAAACAGATTTGTTATCAAGGTGAAATATCAAATCTCAAACCACAACAATGATGTAGTATATCAGTAAGGGTATCAATCCAACCAAGGAAGCAGGAAGAACACTAGAAAAGCAAGAGTAAAGCAAATCTAAGCAAATCGGGTAAATGATTGGTAAAATCGATGAACATTAAATGCAATGACCAAATGAAATGCAAAACAATTTTAAAATCCCTGGAAGAGGGTTAACGACTACTAAAAGAAAACAGAGACACTAAAATGCAAGTCTACTAATAACTAAAAATCAAGCACTGAATCGGGTAGAACAGATCGATCTAACAACTTAAAGCAAATGACTTCTAATGATCAAGAATACAACTTTATGACAAGTGAATGACAAACAAAGGTTTTAAAATGCTAAAAGAGGGTTCAGGATTAAGGATCATATCCAAGAGTGTTCAAGAGTCAAGCTTTGGTTTGAAAACACATAGATCTACTCATTGCTGAGCTATCCCTAAGTCTTGAGAATCTTAAATAGACTCATCCATGGCGTGTGGTATGATTCCCTTCTTCAATCTCTCCTCCAAACCCATGGCTTTTGGTGGAATAAGAGATCGAAGAGCATGGATTACAGATCTCAACAAACGGCTTAACTAACGTCCTCTACATCCATGGCGTTTGGGAGAGGGTAGATTAGTTTCTTGGATTTGGTTTTCAAGGATCTCTGAATCCGGTCAAGGTAAGAGAAGCTTGGAATCATAAAGATCTTTTCCAAGACTCTTTAAGCCTTAAGATCCTAAAATCCTAGAAAGGAATAAATGAAGAACAAGAAAAACTCAAAAGCTAAAATCCCTTAAACCTTGAATCGCATCAACCCTTAACCCAAAGAGAACTACTCGCTACTCATGTTTAAACCCGATTGAAATGCAATAAAAGATGAACTAAGCATGATTAAAGAGCGATTAAGGAAAAACTCCTTAATATTAAAAGATTCAAGTTCAAAACATGAAAAACTCAAGAACAACGACAATGACGGATAATCGCCTAAGAGAAAGCAGAAAAATAGAAAAGTTGTGTCGAAAAGGATAGCCGCCTTTGCCCAAAATAGCCAAACAGCCCTAATGGTCCCCTCACTACGCTCAAAAAATGGTTAAGGTCCCAGGGATCGACCTTGAGATCGATCAGTTCACTCGATCTTCTTCATGGATCACCTTCTTCTGCTCGATCTCCTAGTCGATATGGTTGGATGGATCGAGTACTTCCTTCGATCTTCTACTCGATCCTTGGATGATCGAGTCATGGTCTCGATCTGGCTCTCGTTGTGCATGGAATCATCTACGGCCGTACTTCAAATCGATCTCCTCTCTCGATCTTGGTCTCGATCCTTCCCCTTGAATCGACTTGTGATGATTGCAATCTAAAGAAAATTCTATTCATGTCTCATATAACAGCTCACAGGCTAGAGTGCCTCGCCTTATTCTTCCAAAGGATTTCTTTGCTGACGTGGGCGTGACCATTGGAACAGAGGTTAACCGTGGTTTGTTGTTTCTTCAGGATTTAGCTTGTAAAGGGAATTTGAAACAGTTTCTCATCGTTCGTAACCTTTTGCTTCCATTTCATTTTCTGCATTTTCTTGTTCCATATTGACAAGAGAATCATTCGATCACTGCAATCTCGTTTTAGCTTCTTTGAGACGCATATTGAGCGCAAGAGAATCATCTGCAGAATGTATTAGCACTTTGGGTTAATCAGTCCTTAGATAATGTTCATAGAACTTTGATCAATATGCATAAACATCATTTTCAGGCTGCGATTGGACTATGGGCAGCCGCAATAATCGGGAGCTGTTGCAATTTCCTAACTGTTTTGTATAGTGGTGAGTATTTCTTATAAGTGTAAGGATTTGGAATTGAGTTTACATAAGAAGACATTTTAAAGGGATGCATCGTTTGTCTGTATAAAGGGTTTGTTGGGGCCCACACATTGCCTGTTCTGTATGAAAGATATGAAGACGAAGTCGATGGATTTGTTGATTCTCTGCTCATGAAGTTTCATAGTCACTACAAGAAGCTTGATACTGGTTTTCTCAGTCGATTCCCAAGTGGAAACTTTGGGTTGAAGAAGCATGACTAAATCAACTACTTATGTTTCTTTCTTGCTTGTTAGAACAATGGATTATGTTTTATGAGACATGAATAGAATTTTTCTTTAGACCTGCCTTGCTCGATCCGCTACTCGATCTTGGGTCTTTTGCATGCATGGTTTGGTTCTCCAAGTGTCCACAAGCTTCGTTTTGATCCTCCTCACGTCCACATAACCTCCACAACTCCAGAGTGCTCCAAACAACCTGATAATGATGCAAAAGTGCAAGAAATATGCAAAATGCGAATGCAAAAAGATATAGGACCTAAAATGCAACAAATGGAACAAACTAACTTATAATGCAAGATGAATGCATGAAAAACTATCCTAAATGCATGCAAAATATGCAAAATATATGGTAATATCAACTCCCCCAAACTTGCCTTTTGCTTGCCCTCAAGCAAACAAAGTTCAAGAAGGGATGAGAGGTTTTTCAAAAGTGTTTTTCAAATGAATCAATTCGATGGTCCTAGTTTTTAATCCTAAGATGAAATGCACATACTCATACTCCAAAGAACTTAGCCATACTCATCACATATTGAATCTCAAATCATGACTCTCATATCCCAAACAATCCAAGAATCCTAACCTTTAACATTCATTAAGCTCAAAACCGTAAATCACACTTATGCACTTTAAAACCGAATACATTTGGCTTAGGGATAAGGTTATGAGATAAGAATGATCTCATTTATAAGAGTGATTCAAACAAGGGGGTATCTCAAAGAATGGTCGAACTTATGCATAATGCTAAAGGTAAAGACAATTGATGCATACATGACTAGACTCTCATCTACCCATACATACTAACAATGATCCTAGAACCCTCTCTCATTTTTCTTTTCTTTTTAAGCTCACTCACCCTCCTGAGGACTACCCTCATCATCAAGGCAATTCGCCTAGCAAAAACCCAAATAAAAGCATCATTTTAAAACTCTTTTGGCTAGTGGTAAATCTGAAAACATATTTAGCTCTTTTCTTTTTATTTTGATAGCTCTCTACTCATTTTTTTTTTTTTTCTTTTTAAACATTTGGCCTTTTGGCTCTTTTTCTTTTCTTTTTCTTTTCTTTTGAGAGCTACCTTCTTATTTAAACTAGAGCTTTCTTTTTTAAAACAATAAGTGATGTTATTGCATATTGCATACATTTTGCATACTCATTAGTTAGTTTTTCATGCATTTGTATCATGTTTTAGGTTAGATTGCATCACTTAGGGTCCTAGAGCATTCTTGCATCAGCATATGCATTTTCCTTGCATTTTGCATCACATTCAGGTTGTTTCTGGCTGCTTTGGAGTCATGGAGGTTCGTGGGCGTGTGGAGGCTGATGTAGCAGTTCGTGGGAGCTCGGAAATATGCTAAGGACCAGTGATCGAGGAGCAGATCGAGCATGGCCGGTCGATATAGGAGTTGATCGAGCCAACTAGGCGATCCTAGGAGAATGATCGAGACGGAGATCGAGTGAAGCGATCGATCAATCGGTACGGACGTAAATGACGCCATGCAGAGCGAGAGCCAGATCGAGTACACCACTCGATCCACCCGAAGATCGATACCGAGATCGGATGCAACACTCGATTCGCCGATGAAGATCGAGACCCGGATCGAGCAGAAGACACGATGCCCAGATGTGATCGAGAGAACCACTCGATCCAGTGGTCGATTTCTGTCCTTTCAACCGTTTTTGGCTGTTAGCGAAGGGGGGACCATTGGCTTGTTTGGGCATTTTAGGCAAGGCGGCGAGATGCTTTTTCAATAACTTTTAGATCTTTATCCTTTCTTTCATGTTTTCTCTCTCGTTTAACGAAGAACACCATTGTTGAACTCGTTTTTCTTGGAAGCTTTTGTATTCGAATCTTTATCGTTTAATCCAGTTTTTCTTTCATGTTTATCATCTTGTTTCTTCTGCTTTGCTTGATTTACTCTATGTGTAGCGATTAGTTTACTTTGGGTTCAGGGTTGAGAGGATTAAGGGGTAGAAAAGGTTCGATCTGGGTTTGTTTTCTAAACGTTTTAAAGGCTATCTCTTCTAAGGTGTTGAAAGCTTAATGCTTGAAGACTCTCACGCCAAGAGCTTCATGATCCGAGAGGTTCCTTACCTTGACAGGATCCAGGAGCCTCGGAGGATCACACCTTAGAGACTAGTTACCCCTTCCCAAAAGCCATGGAAGTTTGGGGGACTAGTTAAGCCATTACTTGAAATCTGTTTTCCTTGCCTTTCGACCTCTCTTTCCACCAAAAGCCATGGGTTTGGAGGAGAGGATGAAAGAGTGATCTATACCGAAAGCCACAGATAGATCTTGTTTTGTTTTCAAGGCTTAGAGATCCTCACCAAGTGAGTCGATCTAAGTTTCAAACCCAAGATCGATCCTTTGAAACCCTTTACATGAATCTCAACCCTAGGCCCTTTCTTTTAGAATCTTTAAGTCTCATTTCATCTTTCACTTGTTATCTGATAACATCCTGGTCATTAGATTTGTTGTTCTTACGGTTTTAGACGAGATCGATCGTTACTACTCGATCTAGTGGTCGATCCACTAGTCGAATTTTAACAATTCGAAGCTCTTTCCTTTAATTAATTTGTTTGTTTCTCGTGGTAGTTGCTTCCTTTCTAGTATTTTTAAAATAGGTTTCACTCTGTTTAGGTTGCTGCATCTAGTTCTTTGATATTTTCCCATAAACTGTCTCATTTTTGCTTAGATTTACTTAGGACCTTGCATTCTCTGTGCATTCTCTATCTCCTAGAAGTGGATTGACACTCTCCTGCTTGCCTTACTACAACATTGCGTGCATTAGAGTTTTGATAACCTCTCTGCTGCATAACACGAGCATAAGAAATCGTTTATCAAATGGCGCCGTTGCCATTCTAGGAGTGTTTAGAGAACATAGAGATTTGGATCTTAGCAAAGACTAAGTTTTTACCTTTTTCAAGTTACTAATACTTCTACTCTCAAACGTGTGTTTTCAGGTACATGAATCTTCGTTCACGGGGAGACAATAATCTTCTACAACCCTTAGACAACATTCATCAACTTGATCACTCACGGCAAAGGAGAGTCAGGGAGCAAACAAGAGCCTTTGAGGAGATTGTTCAGCACAGTTTGGTTGACTTTGAAGCTATGGCTGAACACGAGCATCCAGAAGGACCTCCTCCAGCAGGACGGGGCAATGGAAACCCCCAACACGCGGCTAGACCACCGAGGATCATAGGAGCCGGAGATGCTCCCAATACCCACCACAATAGGTTTGGGATCACTCCTTCTCCGGTACAAAACAATAACTTCGAAATCAAGCCAGGTTTCATCTCCATGGTGCAAAACAACAAGTTCCACGGCTTAGCAATGGAAGACCCCTTGGAGCACTTGGACAATTTCGAGCAAATATGTGGGATGATCAAGATCAATGGCATATCCGAAGATGCTTTCAAGCTGCGTCTCTTCCCTTTTTTACTCGGAGACAAAGCTAGACATTGGGAGAAGACCCTCCCACATGGCACCATCACATCATGGGCTGAGTGTAAGAAGGCATTTCTCTCAAAGTTCTTCTCAAGCACCAGGACAGCTCGGTTGAGAAGCGAAATCAGTGGTTTCACTCAAAGGAACAACGAGACATTCAACGAGGCAATGGAGCGTTTCAAAGATTACACAATCCAATATCCTCATCACGGGTTCAGCGAGGAGACACTACTCAGTACCATATACCGTGGAGCTTCACCAAAGATCAGGTTGTTGCTTGATACAGCTAGCAAAGGGAACTTCCTCGGTCAAGAGGTAGAAGAGGGTATGGAGCTGATAGAAAACCTGGCGTTGAGTGATGGAAACTATGCCGAGGATTATGACCGAGCACCGAGATGATCAGAGTTAGAGTCTCACAAGAAGGAGCTCAAATCGTTGCATGAGAAGATTGACAAGTTGGTATTAGCTAATCAGAAGCATGTTCACTTTGTTGGTGAAGCTGATGAAAACCAAGAGGAGTTAGAGCTAAGCCAAGAAGAAGCAAATTGGGTAGCCGGACAGTACAACTACAAGTCTCAAGGCTACAACCAAGGCTACCAGAACAACAACCTCTCTTACCGAAGCACCAATGTAGCCAACCCTAAAGATCAAGTGTACCCTGCTCAACAAGCTAAACCTTTCATCCCTTACAACAAAGGTTTTCAACCGAGTGGTGGTTTCCAAGGTCAAGGGCAAAGCAACTTCCAAGGGCAACAACAACACAACAAGGGTTACCTAACTACCCTCCGGGCTTTACACCACATCAACAACAACCGATGCAACAACAAGTTGATCCGGTTCAAGCAATGTTTCAACAGCTAATACAAGGGCAAGCTTCAACCAACCAGAAGTTCGCTGAAATGAACACTCGTCTAGATTCATCTCTAACCGACTTCTCCACTCAAATCACCAACCAAAACAACAAGATCAAGCAGCTGGAGAAGGGAAAAGCAAGCACGAGTGGTCAGAACAGTCTTCCGGGAAATTGTGAGCAAAATCCCAAGGAATATGCCAATGCTATAACGTTGAGAAGCGGCAAAGAGCTCGAATCTCCGGTCTCTACCACGAACAACGAGGACGTTGTAATTCAAGAGGGGGAGGGTAAACCTTTGGCTGATGATGATGAGATAAAATTTGACAACGTTTGGATCCAAGGGCCGAGGAGAGGAGATAAGGCGGTAGCCGAGAAGAAAGCTGAACAGACCACCAAGGAGAAGAACTCTTACGTGCCCCCACCTTTCGTACCGAAGTTTCCATTCCCCGGTCGTTTCAAAAAGCAGCTAATAGAGAAGCATCGGATCCTTTTTGAGAAGCACCTGAGAGACGTGGAGATTAAGCTGCCTCTTGTAGACTGTCTCGCTATGATGCCCAAGTGCGCCAAGTTTTTCAAGGACACCCTTGTGAAGAAGAACAAAGAAAGCAAAGAGGTACTTGTACTAAGTGAAGAGTGTAGTGGAGTTATTCATAAGGAGATAGTGCCTAAGAAGCTGGGAGACCCTGGAAGCATCATATACCCTGTGCTTTGGGTCCTCTAGAGTTCAAGAGTTGCTTGTGTGATCTCGGGGCTAGCATAAACTTGATGCCTCACTCCGTGGCTAAGAAGCTTGGTTTCATGATAAACGATTTCTCACGGTCTAATGCAGCAGAGAGGCTATCAAAACTCTAATGCAAGCAATGTTGTAGTAAGGCAAGCAGGAGAGTGTCAATCCACTTCTAGATGATAGAGAATCCACAGAGAATGCAAGGTCTAAGACAAATCTAAGCAAGTGAGACAGTTTATGAGAAATAATCTAAAAACTAAATGCAGCAACCTAAACAGAGTGAAACCTATTTTAAAATTACTAGAAAGGAAGCAGTTACCACGAGGAATAAACAGATAAATTAAAGGGAGGAGCTTCGAATTGTTAAAATTCGACTAGTGGATCGACCACAAGATCGACCACTAGATCGAGCAGAAACGATCGATCTCGTCTAAAACTGTAAGAACAATGAATCTAAGACCAGGATGCTATCAGGTAACCAGCTAAAGATGATATGAGACGTAAATTTGCTAGAAGAGAGGGCTTTAGGGTTGAGATTCATATAAGGGGTTTCAAAAATCGATCTTGGGTTTGAAACTTTAGATCGACTCACTTGGTGAGGATCTCTAAGCCTCGAAAACGAAACAAGATCTATCCGTGGCTTTCGGTATAGATCACTCTTTCATCCTCTCCTCCAAACCCATGACTTTTGGTGGAAAGAGAGGTTGAAAGGCAAGGAAAACAGATTACGAACAATGGCTTAACTAGTCCCCCAAACTTCCATGGCTTTTGGGAAGGGGTAACTAGTCTCTAAGGTGAGATCTTCCGAGGCCCCTGGATCCTGTCAAGGTAAGGGACCTCTCGGATCTTGAAGCTCTTGGCGTGAGAGTCTTCAAGCATTAAGCTTTCAACACCTTAGAAGAGATAGCCTTAAAAACGTTTAGAAAACAAACCAAGATCGAACCTTTTCTACCCCTTAATCCTCTCAACCCCTAACCCAAAGTAAACTACTCACTACACATAAAGTAAATCAAGCAAGGTAGAAGAAATGAAACGATAAACATGAAACAACGAGTAGATTAAACGATAAGGTTTGAGAATACAAAAGCTTGAAAAGAAAAACTGGTTCAACAATGGTCTTCTTCCAAGAAAACGAGAGAGAAAACTTAAAAGAAAAGGTTAGAAATCTCAAAATTTTCCAAAAAGCATTCTCCGCCTTGCCTAAAATGCCAAAACAGTCCAATGGTCCCCCCTTCGCTAACAGCCAAAAACGGTTGAAAGGACAGTGATCGACCATTGGATCGAGTTGTTCTCTCGATTATATCCGGCCATCGTGTCTTAGGCTCGATCCGGGTCTCGATCATCTTCGGTGAATCGAGTGTTGCATCCGATCTCGGTATCGATCTTCGGGAGGATCGAGTGGTGTACTCGATCCGGCTCTCGCTCTGCATGGCGTCATTTACGTCCGTACCGATACATCGATTGCTTCTCTCGATCTCCGTCTCGATCATTATCCTTGGATCGCCTAGTTGGCTCGATCTTCTGGACGATCAACTCCTAGATCGACCGGCCATGCTCGATCTGCTCCTCGATCACTGGTCCTTAGCACACTCCCGAGCTTCCATGAACTGCTACATCGGCCTCCACGCCTCCACGAACCTCCGTGTCTCCAAAGCGACCAGAAACAACCTGGAATGGATGCAACATGCAGAGAAAATGCATATGCTGATGCAAGAATGCTCTAGGACCCTAAGTGATGCAATCTAGCCTAAAACATGATACAAATGCATGAAAAACTACCTAATGAGTATGCAAAATGTATGCAATATGCAATGTTATCATTTCACTCGGTTTAAAGACCGTCGGATCTCATTGGTGCTAGCTGATAGGAGTGTGAGGCTACCAGTGGGGCTTCTTGAAGATTTACCGGTACGAATCAGTGGTGTGAACGTACCTACAGACTTTGTAGTGTTGGAGATGGACGAGGACCCTAAAGACCCACTCATCTTAGGGAGACCGTTCCTTGCAACCGCCGGGGCTATAATAGATGTGAAGAACGGGAAGATTGCCTTGCATTTGGGGAAGGAGATCAGGCTAGACTTTGACATCAACAAGGTTCTAAAGAAGCCGACCATTGAAGGACAAGCTTTCTATATTGAAACGATGGATGCCTTGGCGGATGAGTTGCTGGAAGAGCTAGCTCTAGAAGACCATCTGAAGCTAGCACTCACTAAGGAGCCAGGGGAGTTTGGCTATGTGGATCAGAGAACCCAAGAGTACTTAAACCTGCTGGATTCGAGGAGGATTATCAAGAATGAAGAAGGTTGCTGCCTAGAGATCGACCCCGAGATCGACGCTATCACTTGATCCAGGGGACAGATCGACAAGTCAATCGAGAGCACAACTCGATCCAACGCAACAATCGATGGACAGATCAAGACGAATGGTCGATCAGGAAAAACAATCGAGTCGACGATCAAGAGAGACCTCCCGATCATTTTGGAGTCCAATCAAGAGATCGACTCAGCGTCTCGATCTCTTACTCGATCCATATCAAATCGAGTAAGTGAATCGAGTGAAATGGCTCGATCTAGACGACATCGAGAGGAGAATCGACTGGATGACTCGATCTCAGAAGGGATAGCGATGGAGGAAAGCAGTCTGAAGGGCCATGCCTCGAGTTCAAGGGAGAGTTCCAAGGAGGGTAGCAACAACAACAGCCACGAGGTTGACTGGAGTGAGCTGTTAGCCCCAAAGGTGGGCCTTAAGGAGCTCCCAAAAGGGCTAAGGTATGCTTTATTAGGGCCTAATGACACCTATCCCGTGATTGTGAACGAAAACCTTAGTGATGATGAGTTGCACTCGCTCCTAACTGAGCTGAGAAAGTATAGGAAGGCCATTGGGTACTCTTTAAGTGACATCAAGGGCCTTTCACCAATGCTTTTCACTCATAGGATTCACTTGGATAATGAGAACACCACTTCTGTAGAACATCAAAGCCGTTTGAATCCTAACCTGAAAGAGGTTGTTAAGAAGTAAATCCTTAAGCTTTTAGAGGCTGACGTGATCTATCCCATAAGTGACAGCACGTGGGTTTCTCCTGTACACGTGGTGCCTAAGAAGGGAGGGATCACGGTCATAAGGAATGAAAAGGATGAACTTATCCCTACTAGGACCATTACTGGTCATAGAATGTGTATTGACTATAGAAAACTTAACCTTGCGACTAGAAAAGACCATTTCCCCTTGCCTTTTATTGATCAAATGCTTGAGAGACTTGCAAATCACCCTTACTACTGTTTTCTCGATGGGTATAGTGGTTTCTTTCAAATTCCTATCCACCCAAACGATCAGGAGAAGACGACTTTCACATGTCCCAACAGTACCTTTGCATATCGAAGGATGCCGTTTGGATTGTGTAATGCACCGGCTACCTTTCAGCGGTGTATGATGTCTATCTTCTCTGATCTTATAAAGGAGATGGTAGAGGTGTTCATGGATGATTTCTCTGTGTATGGTGCGTCCTTTCCTGCTTGTTTGTTGAATCTTTGCAGGGTACTTAAACGTTGTGAAGAGACAAACCTGGTGCTGAACTGGGAGAAATGCCACTTCATTGTTAAGGAAGGGATAGTGCTCGGTCACAAGATTTCAGAGAAGGGTATTGAGGTTGATCAGGCTAAGGTGGAGGTCATGATGGGTCTAGAGCCGCCGGTTAATGTTAAAGGGATCAGAAGCTTCTTGGGGCACGCAGGGTTCTATAGGTGCTTCATCAAAGATTTCTCCAAGATTGCACGCCCTCTTACACGGCTGTTGTGCAAGGAAGCTGAGTTTGTATTCGATGAAGAGTGTTTGAAGGCTTTCGTGACCATCAAGGAAGCCCTTACATCAGCCCCTATAGTCCAAGCACCAGACTGGTCTCTTCCCTTTGAGATCATGTGTGATGCTAGTGACTACGCCGTAGGAGCCGTCCTTGGTCAGAAGAAAGACAAGAAGCTACATGTGATCTACTACGCTTCAAGGACCTTGGATGACATGCAATCACGATACACCACTACGGAGAAGGAGCTGCTTGCAGTAGTCTTCGCCTTTGAGAAGTTCAGATCATATCTCGTTGGTTCCAAGGCTATTGTATACACGGATCACACTGCCCTACGATACATCTACTCGAAGAAAGACACTAAGCCTCGGCTCTTAAGATGGATTCTGTTACTCCAGGAGTTTGACATGGAGATTAAAGACAAGAAAGAGATAGAAAATGGAGTCGCTGACCACCTCTCAAGGCTAAGGATCGACGAGTCTCTCCATTTAGTTGACTCTCTTCCAGAAGAGCAGCTTATGGCGATTACTACTGCTGTTTGTGGGAAGCTAGAAGGAAGGTTTGAGGAAGTGTTGAGTTTTAAAGAGGAGGATCTACCGTGGTATGCTGACGTGGTGAACTACCTAGCGTGTGGTGAGGAGCAAACACACCTCAACAGCTATCACAAGAAGCGGTTTATGAGGGAGGCTAGTGACTACTTTTGGGACGAGCCTTACCTATACAAAAGAGGAGTAGACAGCTTGTACCGGAGATGTGTTACAAAGGAAGAAGCCAGGGACATCCTCTATCATTGCCATGGCTCTTCCTACGGAGGACACTTCGCCTCATTCAAGACAGCTACGAAAGTGTTGCAAGCCGGTTTCTGGTGGCCCTCCATTTTTAAAGATGCACACGAGTTTGTGAAGAGCTGTGAGGCATGTCAGCGAGCAGGGAATATAACCAAGAGGAACGAAATGCCTCAAGTTCCTATCTTCGAGGTTGACGTGTTCGATGCGTGGGGGATTGACTTCATGGGGCCTTTTCCCTCTTCATACGGCAACAAATACATCTTAGTAGCTGTGGATTATGTCTCTAAATGGGTTGAGGCTGTTGCTTCCCCTACAAATGACTCTAAGGTTGTGATCAAGCTGTTCAAGAGTATCATCTTCCCAAGGTTTGGGGTACCCAAGGTTGTTATAAGTGATGGAGGAAGCCACTTTATAAACAAGGTCTTTGAGAGCCTCTTGAGAAAGTATGGGGTTAAGCATAAGGTGGCTACACCGTATCATCCTCAAACAAGCGGTCAAGTGGAGGTCTCCAACAGGCAAATTAAAGCTATTCTGGAGAAGACTGTCGGAGCAACAAGGAAAGACTGGTCAGTGAAGCTGGATGACGCTCTTTGGGCCTACCGTACTGCCTTCAAGACGCCGATTGGTACAACTCCTTTCACCTTACTCTATGGCAAGGGCTGTCACCTCCCGGTTGAGCTGGAACACCGTGCATTGTGGGCTGTGAAGAGGCTGAACTTTGATCTCAAGACGGCTCAGGAGAGGCGCCTTATTCAGCTACACGAACTGGACGAGTTGAGGCTGAATGCTTACGAGAGCTCCCGGATATACAAGGAGCGGACTAAGGAGGCTCATGATAAGAAGCTGGTTGCCAAGGAGCTTAAGGAAGGAGGACTGGTGTTGCTGTACAACTCGAGGCTCAAGCTCTTCCCGGGCAAGCTGAAATCAAGATGGAGCGGACCGTTCGTGATTCAAGAGGTCTTGCCGTATGGAGCTGTTACTCTGATGGGAAATAGTGGCAGTGCCTTCACCGTCAACGGACACAGAGTCAAGCCCTATTTGGCAGACAGCTTTGACAAGGAGAGTACCTCGGTGCTTCTCCAAGACCCACCATCCGCTTAGACCAAGTAAGGTCTAGCTAAAGACGTTAAAGAAAGCGCACATGGGAGGCATTCCCATGTTTATCTTGTACATACTTCTGCTTTATTTCCCTTTCAGTTTTATGCTTTTATTTTGTAAGTGTGTAGGAACAGGTATAAGGAGTCTAAACCTTGACTTTGAGGTCTTAAAGAGGCAATATGGGTTAGAATAAGGCTAGAGATCGAGTGCTAGATCGACTGATTCTGGCTCGATCTTTGCTAGATCGAGTCAGTGAATCGAGAGGAACCAGTCGATCTAGACGAGAACGAGTGACAAGATCGACCTTGACGAAAAAGGATCGATCGATCCAAATCGGATCGACCGATCTAATTTCTCTCGGGAAAATCTGTTGAAAACTGATCGATCACTCGACTCGATCCATCACTCGATCTATGCCAAATCGACCCCTAAATCGAGGACATAGCTCGATCATTAGGACTTACCCAATGAGACAACATTCAGCCGGCACACCACTCTCTCCAAGAACCAGCTGACAAAGGCAAAGCAACGATCTCTAGCTCCTCTGGAACATCCTCAAGTTCCAGCCGAGCCTAGACCAGAGGTAAACAACCTTCTTCCATTGTATATAACCGCTCATATTTGTTTCTTGCATTGTGTTTTGATGCTCCTTCAGATGAGTTTGCCACCGGGACGGTGTCAAGCAAGTTTGGGGGAGTACTTGTGTGATTTAATCTTGTGTTTTTTTATCTTATTTTCCTTTTTGCATCCTTGAGTCTTAGGTCATGAAAAATTGGTAAAATTTCTAAAATTTTTTCGAAGATTCATGTAGATTGCATTCATCTTTTTTTTTTAAAAAAAAATGTTAGGATTGAGTCTAGAGTTTCTCATATCATCTAGGTTGTTTGCAATTTGCATAAGGGGTTAGAATTTCTTAAAAAAGTGTTTTTACTTATGAATCATTTCAATGCCCTAGTTGGTAGTTCTCTATTGCTTTGTTTATGCTTTGAAAGTAAGTTCTAACCATGCTTGGATCACTAGTTAGAATTTTCGTGGCTTGAATTGAACTCTCATGATTTGAAACTCATCCTACTAAGTGAAAACTTTAATTTGAAACTCTAATTATCATTCTTATGCATTTGAAAATGAACACATGGTTTTAAAATATTTAGGCTCTCTTCTTCCTTTTTACCACTCTTTGTGAGCCTAAGTAGAACTCCCTCCTTGAACCTTACCTTCCTTTGAAGCCAAATGTTCTTGTGTGACATCTTTGTGAGGCCTTACTTTCAGTTTGAACTTGGCATAAAGTGTTAGGTTTAGGCGATAAAATTTGGTTTTCATATTGATTGCTAGCTTTGCATTTTGAAGCTAGGTGTTAGCTTAGGATAAGTTTGGGGGATCATTGGGGTTGCTTTCTTGTCTATTTGTTTCGGTTTCAAAGAGTTTGTGTTTTAAGGAAAGAAATGAGGTTTTAAGTGAAAGGTTTGCTTTTAAAACTAAGTATGCTCTAATTTCAGAAAGTAGCTCTCTCATAATAAGTAAAAATAAAAAAAATGAGAAAAAGAAAAGAAAAAGAAATAAAAAGAGCCTAAGTGCCAAATAAAGAAAAATAAAAAGAAAAAAAAATAATAATAATAAGAGAGCTACTAATAAGAAATTTCTAAGAGCAAAAGTATTTTTCAAAACATTTTCACTAGCCTAAAAAGTTTAAAAATGTCTTTATTTTGAATTGGGGATTGCTAAGTGTGAGAAAAAGGGTAGACTCTTAAGTGGTGAGTGAGGATTAAATTTCTTAAATGAGAGGGGTATAGGATCATTTGATAGTTTAGATGGGTAGATGAGAATCTAATCATGTATGCATAAATTGTCTTTACCTTTAGCATTATGCATAAGTTCAAACCATTTTTGAGAGAAACCCTTGTTATGATTATAAACCCTTTTCAAATGAGATCATTCTATGCGCATAACCATAACCCTTAGCCAAATGTGTTTTGCTTTAAAGTGCATAAGTTTGATTCATGGTTCGAATGTTAATGAATGTTAAAGCATGAGTTTCTTTGATTATTAGGAATAGGAGAGTCATGATTTGAATTTCTTTGTGTGATGATTATGGCTAAGTTCTTTGGAGTATGAGTGTAGGCATAGCATTTTAGAATTGTTAACTAGGACATTGAGATGATCCATTTGAAAGGCACCTTTGCGAAAAGTTTAAAACCCCTTTGATTTTCCTAAAAACCTCTCTTCCTTACTTGTTTTTTTTGTTGCTTGAGGACAAGCAAGAAGTAAGTTTTGGGGAGTTGATGTTATTGCATATTGCATACATTTTGCATACTCATTAGTTAGTTTTTCATGCATTTGTATCATGTTTTAGGTTAGATTGCATCACTTAGGGTCCTAGAGCATTCTTGCATCAGCATATGCATTTTCCTTGCATTTTGCATCACATTCAGGTTGTTTCTGGCTGCTTTGGAGTCATGGAGGTTCGTGGGCGTGTGGAGGCTGATGTAGCAGTTCGTGGGAGCTCGGAAATATGCTAAGGACCAGTGATCGAGGAGCAGATCGAGCATGGCCGGTCGATCTAGGAGTTGATCGACCAGAAGATCGAGCCAACTAGGCGATCCTAGGAGAATGATCGAGACGGAGATCGAGTGAAGCGATCGATCAATCGGTACGGACGTAAATGACGCCATGCAGAGCGAGAGCCAGATCGAGTATACCACTCGATCCACCCGAAGATCGATACCGAGATCGGATGCAACACTCGATTCGCCGATGAAGATCGAGACCCCGATCGAGCCGAAGACACGATGCCCAGATGTGATCGAGAGAACCACTCGATCCAGTGGTCGATTTCTGTCCTTTCAACCGTTTTTGGCTGTTAGCGAAGGGGGGACCATTGGCTTTTTTGGGCATTTTAGGCAAGGCAGCGAGATGCTTTTTCAATAACTTTTAGATCCTTATCCTTTCTTTCATGTTTTCTCTCTCGTTTGACGAAGAACACCATTGTTGAACTCGTTTTTCTTGGAAGCTTTTATATTCGAATCTTTATCGTTTAATCCAGTTTTTCTTTCATGTTTATCGTCTCGTTTCTTCTGCTTTGCTTGATTTACTCTATGTGTAGCGAGTAGTTTACTTTGGGTTCGGGGTTGAGAGGATTAATGGGTAGAAAAGGTTCGATCTTGGTTTGTTTTCTAAACGTTTTAAAGGCTATCTCTTCTAAGGTGTTGAAAGCTTAATGCTTGAAGACTCTCACGCCAAGAGCTTCATGATCCGAGAGGTTCCTTACCTTGACAGGATCCAGGAGCCTCGGAAGATCAAACCTTAGAGACTAGTTACCCCTTCCCAAAAGCCATGGAAGTTTGGGGGACTAGTTAAGCCGTTACTTGAAATCTGTTTTCCTTGCCTTTCGACCTCTCTTTCCACCAAAAGCCATGGGTTTGGAGGAGAGGATGAAAGAGTGATCTATACCGAAAGCCACGGATAGATCTTGTTTTGTTTTCAAGGCTTAGAGATCCTCACCAAGTGAGTCGATCTAAAGTTTCAAACCCAAGATCGATCCTTTGAAACCCTTTACATGAATCTCAACCCTAGGCCCTTTCTTTTAGAATCATTAAGTCTCATTTCATCTTTCGCTTGTTATCTGATAGCATCCTGGTCATTAGATTTGTTGTTCTTACGGTTTTAGATGAGATCGATCGTTACTGCTCGATCTAGTGGTCGATCCTGTGGTCGATCCACTAGTCGAATTATAACAATTCGAAGCTCTTTCCTTTAATTAATCTGTTTGTTTTTTGTGGTAATTGCTTCCTTTCTAGTATTTTTAAAATAGGTTTCACTCTGTTTAGGTTGCTGCATTTAGTTCTTTGATATTTTCCCATAAACTGTCTCATTTTTGCTTAGAATTGCTTAGGACCTTGCATTCTCTGTGCATTCTCTATCTCCTAGAAGCGGATTGACACTCTCCTGCTTGCCTTACTACAACATTGCGTGCATTACAGTTTTGATAACCTCTCTGCTGCATAACACGAGCATAAGAAATCGTTTATCAATAAGCCTTCCACTTAAAACCATTAAAACCCTTTTATTTAACTTCCAAACTTCAAACTCTTTAAACCGAAACAAAACAAAGCAACTCCCATGAATACCCGCCCTATCCTAAGCCTAAAACTAGCTTCAAATGCAAAGCTAGCATCAATATGAAAGCCTAATCATGTCGCCTAAACCTAACATTTTATGCTAAGTTCAACCGAAATGAGGCCTCACAAAGATTTATCACACAAGAACATTGGCTTGAAAGAAGAGTAAGGTAAAGGTGGAGAAGTCTATTTAGGCTCACAAGAGAGTGGTGAAAGGAAGAAGAAAGCCTAAATATGTATAAGTGATCTATGTATCCTTTTTTTAATGCATAAGTATGATAATTAAAAAGATTCAAATTAAGGTTTTCACTTAGTAGGAAAGGATTCAATTCATGAATGTTTAACTTAAGCCACGAAAATCAAAACAAATGATCCAAGTATGGTTAGAGCTTACTTTCAAAGTATGAACAATGCATCAAAGAACTACTAACTAGGGTCTTGAAACAATTCATGAGCTTAAAACACTTTTCAAGAAAAACTTTTGCCCCTTATGCAAATGTAAACAACCGAAATACTTAAAAATTCTAAACTCAATCCTAAAATGTTTAACAATTGGAATGCAACTACATGAATGTTTTTGAAAATTGTTTAAAACTTTTATCATTTTTTTGGTGTTTTCTATGCCTTACATGATGCATGATGACTCAAAGGATGATAACAGAAAATAAGATCAAAGAAAACATGTCAAACACACCACACGTCCCCCAAACTTGAATGACACCGTCTCGGTGGCAAACAAATCCAAGAGGAGTCAAAACACAAAGCAAAAATTTTAAAAGATGCATGGTATTTACAAGGATTGGTTGTTTGTACCTTGGAGCTAAGTAAGGCTGGACCTTGAGGTTACTCCAGACTTCTTCCTCTTCTTAGGAGTGTCGTGGCTAATCTCCTTGCCTTTCTCCTTGCTTGTTTCCTCATGGAAAGAGTGGCGCACAGGTTGGTTCGTTGCTTGGGGCTCACGGATCTCAATGCCTCAGGTCGATCTTCTCCTCTTATCTGGCTGCTCAACCTCTACGCTTGTAGTCTTCTTAGGAGGACTCCCTTGAAATGCTTTGATCTTCTTGGCAAGTTTCTTGATCATTTTTCCTTTCCATTTGTTGATCTTGCGCTGCATATCTACAACCGAAGATAGGAACTTCTCAGCTTTTGTCCTAGGCTCGAAGTCAAGCGTGGGAAGAACAAAGCCCTCGGGCATCTCAGCATCAGATGTGGGTGACTCTGAACGAGGGCGAGAAGCTTGTGTGGGCGCGGCTGTGCCTCTTAGAGGTGCAAAGCACTCCTCAACACTCGGCAGGAATTAAACGTTGCCAACACCTAGCAGCTCTGTTTCTTCCTTGTTTGGCAAGATGCATACTCTCTTCTCATTCTCACAATCATAGAACAAGTATGCAAAGAAGCCCTCAGCTGGCGTGCGTCCCAAGCTATCTGTGTTCCTCATGTAAATCTCTTCCATATAAGCACTATCCGCGCAAGGGACGAAGTCGGGAAGTGGTACACCGGCTTGAACAAACATCGGAGTGAGGAAGCCTCCTATCAGCGCCGAGCTTGCCATGCATCTCATCGCCCATGCCTTGTACTTCATCAAAGAGGCAGCCAAAATGCATTCGTAGTTAACATCATCTCCAAACTCGTCCTCCATTGGTTCGTCGTTCTCCTTAGGATCGCACAGAAGATGCTTAATGCCTTGGAACAGGAAACACAACTCGTTCTTGGTGACTGTAGGAGCCACGGACCGTCCACTGAAGGTGTTGGCGATGAGCTCGAGAGTGTATCTCAGCACGGGACTGCAGAATCACTTGATCTTGGTCGTGTTTGCCTTGTAGTCATCGTTGCTGATCAGATCCCACAAGTCGTTGGCTTGAGTGAAAGACGGGAACTCCACTTGCTTGGCGTTAGCCTTCAGACCGTATGCTTGGCAAAGCTCGGCGATGGAGAGATGATAGGCTTATCTCCTGATCTTGAAGGTGATGTGGCCTTGGGAAGGAGTAGGAAGACTTGGATTCTCGTAAGTGAACTCCAAAGTGGTGAGGAAGTCTATGGTTGCCTCGGGATAGGTTGGGCAATTCATTCTTGATAAGCATCCGAGCCCAATGTTCTTGAGAGGCTGATCAAAGTCTCCCAAGATCCCCATCTTAGCAAACAGATCCCTGTTCGCGAACTTTGTGGGATCGAACCTTAGCCTTTCCAGCCGTTTCTTGGCTTGTTTCTCCACCTTTGTCCATCTGACCCTCTCTTGAACCACTTCTTGAGCTTCTCCTTCTTGTGCTGTCTCTTCTCTAGTTTTCTTTGGTGCCACTGGTACCTGAAACACAAATCTCAAGGAAGAGAATGAGTGTAGGCGGCGAAATTGAGAGAAAGACAAGGTAAGATAGAAAAACTTCTAACAATAAACCTAGATTTTTGGGGAATTTATAAAAAATTTAGCTAGATAATAGAGAAGAAAATCTAGATACAGGATTAAATCTAGGAATTTTCCTAATATCTAGCTATATCTAAAAATTATCCTAACTCCCTAACAACTCCAGTCATCCCAAACATAACAAAAGGCAATTTTCCAAAAAAAGTTTAAATAAGAAATCTTTAAACCGAAAATACCTTTTGGAAAGGAAGAATGCAGATGCTAAAAGCCACAAAGATAGAACTCATACTCTCTATTTACTTTGAAAACGGTTTCGAACACAAAAATGAGAGAGTGTCAATGCATGCAAATATAGAGCCTAACAAAACCATGGGCAAAACAAGTGGTTTCTGACAAGAGTGTGGTCAAGACACATCTTTCATGGTCAAATATGCTTGCCTTGATCACAATTAAAATTTAAAAACCGGAGGGAAAGAAGAAAAGAGGGTCGACTAGGACTCGATCTCATGCCCATGTGGACTAGGATCGAGTGGGTTGATCGATCTTGGACTCGATTCAGATTGCATCGAGTCTTAGATTGATTGTGCCCCCTTGTTCCATGATTTTTATTCACTCAGGCTATGCTCCTTGGATCAAGCCACGTGATCGATTTGGGGTTCGTTTGGGATAAGATCGAGTGGCAGATCGAGTAGACTGATTGATCTAACCTCGAGGATCGACTGAGGTCAGTCGATCCACACTTCGTTTGCATTTCAAGCTAAACGTATGGGTGGTTTATCCTCTCATGATCGACTGACTCACTCGATTGTCTACTCTATCTCTTTTAGATCGAGTGACTCCTCTCGATTCACTAGCTCGATCTAAAGAACGAGCCAGGATAAGTCGATCTAGCACTCGATCTCTAGTCTATACTTAACCCTTCTCGCCACTTTTGACTCAAAGATCATGATCTCCGTTCACCTATCATTTCACCTACACACTTAAACATAAAAAGCATAAAACTGAAATGGAAAGAAAGCAAAAATATATACAAGATAGACATGGGAATGCCTCCAAAGTGCGCTTTCTTTAACGTCTTTGGTTTAGGCCTGAGGTGGGTCTTGGAGAAGCATGGTGGTGCTCTCCTTGCTGCAATCTGATTACACTTTTTTACTATGTCGTTGTAAGCAGGAGAGGTTATCAAAACTCAATTGCAACACTGAGATGTAGTATAGCATGCACGTGAGGTATCAATCCACACCTAGGAGCAGGAAGTACACTAAGAATGCAAGGGAATGAGCAAATCTAAGCAGAATAGTAAAATGATTGGTAAATTCAAGGAAAACTAACCCTGGAAGAGGGTTAACTACCACGAGGAACAAGCAAAAGATCAAAAATACAAGGCTACTAAAAACTAAAAATTGACCAGTGAATCGAGCACAAGATCGAGCACTGGATCAAGCAGAATGGATCGATCTAACAAACAACTTCAAGCAAATGACTTTTAACAAACAAGATGCAAACTAAATGACAGGCGAATGATTAACAGAGGTTTAAAACACTAAAAAGAGAGAGTTCAGGGTCCAGGGTCATATTCAAGGGTATCAAAGATTCAAGCTTTGGTTTGAAAACATATAGATCTACTCACTTTGTGAGGTTCTCTAGGCCTTGAAAACAAAACAAGAACCATCCATGGCGTGTGGCATGGCTCACTTCCTCAATCTCTTCTCCAAACCCATGGCGTTTGATGGAAAAAGAGATCAAAGAGCAAGAAACACAGATTTCAAATATTGACCTAATCTAGGCCTTGAAAACAAAACAAGAACCAACCATGGCATGTGGTAAAGGAAGGATTAGCCTCTAGGATCAGGTTTTCCAGGACATCTGAATCCTGTCAAGGTAAGACCGCCTTTAGATCATAGAAACCTCTTCCGAGGCTCTCTAGGCTTTAAGATCCCAAGATCCTAGAAGAGAAGGCATGAAGAACAAAGAAAACACAAAGCTTTAAACCCTTTTAACCCTTTTAAATCTC
This sequence comes from Thlaspi arvense, assembly GCA_911865555.2. Classification (NCBI taxonomy): domain Eukaryota; kingdom Viridiplantae; phylum Streptophyta; class Magnoliopsida; order Brassicales; family Brassicaceae; genus Thlaspi; species Thlaspi arvense. The sequence continues at coordinate 29,450,586 of OU466860.2, forward strand.
CTCAACCCCAAAACCCGAAAGGACTACTCACTACACATGTTTAAGATCGAAGCAAAAGCAATAAACATAAAGCTAAGCAATATTAACAATGCGATTAGAGAAAACTTGCTTAATATTAAAAGATTCAAGGTTCAAAAACTGAAAAAGCTTAAGTTATTCAACAATGGCGAATCTCCCAACTTCGAGAGAAAACAGAAAAGACAGAATGAAGATAAAGAAAGAGAATGGCTGCTTTTGCCAAAATTGGCTAAACCGTTAGCTGGTCCCCCCCCTCGCTAGCCGCCAAAGACAGCTGGACGGATAAGGTTTTGTCTGAGATCGGGCTGGAAGCTCGATCTGGCTCTCGATATTTGTCTTGGATCAGATGGCTTTGGTCGATATCTGAGTCGATCTTGTGTTGATCGGGTTGGAAGCTCGATCTGGTCCTCGATCTGCATGGCGTTATTTACGTCCGTACTCCAGATCGATTTCCTCTCTTGATCTTTTTCTCGATCCTTCCTCTTGAATCGAATTGGTGCACTCGATCTTCTGGTCGATCTCATCTAGATCGACCTGCCTTGCTCAATCCGCTACTCGATCTCGAGTCCTTCGCTGAATGGTTGAGTTTTCCAAGCGTGCAAGAGCTTCCTCACGAGCCTTAGCACGTCCATGAATCCTCCAAAGCTCCAAAGTGTCCGAAAACAACCTGAATACGATGCATTAATGCAAGAAACATGCGAATGCTAATGCAAAAGTGCTCTAGGACCTAAAATGGTGCAAACTAGCCTAATATGTAAGGTGAATGCATGAGAAACTATCTTAAATGCATACAAAATACACAAAATATACAGTAATATAAACTCCCCCAAACTTGCCTTTTGCTTGCCCTCAAGCAAACAAAATTCAAGAAGGAAGAGAAGTTTTAAAAACGGGGGTTTAAGCTTATTGCAAAGGTGCTTTTAAAATGAATCACTTCAATGGTCCTAGTTCTTAACCCTAAGATGCAATGCACACACTCATACTCCAAAGAACTTAGCCATACTCATTAGATAATAAATTTCATATCATGGCTCTCATATCCCAAACAATCCAAGAATCCTATCCTTTAACATTCATTAAGATCAAAACCGTGAATCAGACTTATGCATTTTAAAGCCGAACACATTTGGTTAAGGACAAAGGCTACGAGACTAGAATGATCTCATTTAAATGGGTTCTATAATGCAAGGATTTCAGTCAAGAAAAGTATGAACTTATGCATAATACTAAAGGTAAAGGCAATTGATGCATACATGACTAGACTCTCATCTACCCATATACACTAACAATGATCCTAAAACCCCTCTCATTTTTTTCTTTTCAGCTCACTCACCCTCCTAGATACTACACTTATGAACAAAGCAATTAGATTAGTGATATAACTGTGTATTCCATGCATTTTGCATACATATAGTTTAGTTTCTCGTGCATTTACATTGCATATTAGGTTAGTTTGCATCATTTTAGGTCCTAGAGTGTCTTTGCACCCGCATTCGCATGTTTTGTGCATTTTGCATCACAATCAGGTTGCTTTCGGTTACTTTGGAGCTATGGAAGATTTGTGGACGTGCTAAGGCTTGTGAAGAGGTTCGTGGACATTTGGAGAAATCAGGATTGTACGCTAAGGACCTGAGATCGAGCAGGAGATCGAGCAAGGCAGGTTGATCTAGATGAGATTGACCAGAAGATCGAGCATGGAGATCGATTTGGAGTACGGACGTAGACGACGCCATGCAGATCGAGGACCGGATCGAGCTTCCATCCCGATCAGCACAAGATCGACTCGGAGATCGACCAAGAGCCACTCGATTCAGGACATGATCGACTGCCAGATCGAGCTTTGTGATCGATCCCAGACCAACCTTATCCGTCCAGCCTGTTTTTGGACGGTAGTGAAGGGGGGGGACCATTTGCGGTTTGGCAATTTTAGGCAAAAACCAATGATCATGTTTTGTCGACTACTTTTTCTATCTTCTCTCTTGTTTTTTAGGCGAGTCGCCATTGTTGAACTTGGAGATTTTTCTTGTTTTACTTTTGAATATTGAATCGTTTAATTTAAATCAATCGCCTTTCATGTTTAATTCTCCGATTATTGCATTTTGTACGGCTTATCTCATGAGTCGTGAGTAGTTTCATTGGGTTTTGGGGTTGAGAGGATTCAAGGGGTCGAAAAGGATTTCAAGTTTGGTGTTTTCTTGTTCTTAAAGACTTTCTCGTCTAAGATGTCGAGTTCTTAAGGCTTAAAGAGTCTCACGCCAAGATCTTTATGATCAGAGAGAGCTCTTACCTTGACAGGATCGAGAGATCTCTGAAAATCGCATCTTAGAGACTAGTTACCCTTTCCCAAACGCCATGGTAGTTTAGGGGACTATAAGCCGCGCGTTTGAAATCTGTTTTCCTTGCCTCTCAATCTCTTTTTCCGCCAAACGCCATGGGTCTGGAGGAGAGAATGAGAGAGTGATCCATACCACACGCCATGGATGGATCTTGTTTGGTTTTCAAGGCGTAGGGAACCTCACAAAGTGAGTAGATTTAAAGTTTTCGAACCAAGCTGAAACCTTTGAAACCCCTAAACATGAATCTCAACCCTGGACCCTCCTTTTAGCATTTCTTAGTCTCTGTTGATCATTCGCTTGTTACTTGCTTGCACCTTGGTCATTAGATTTACTTTCGTTTAATCTACTTTTTAGATCGATTGCTTTTGCTCGATCTAGTGGTCGATCTCGTGGTCGATCCACTAGTCGAATTTTAGTAATTCGTAGCTTTGCAGTTTAATTATTCTGTCTTTTCCTCGTGATAGCTAGCTCGTCCCTAGTATTTTTAAAATAGTTTTACCTTGCATTTAATTACTGCATCTATTTGTTAGGAATTTCACAAAACTGCCCATCATTTATTTTTGCATCGGTTAAGAAGCAAAATCAGCGGCTTCACTCAAAGGAACAATGAAACGTTCAACGAAGCCATGGAGCGGTTTAAAGATTACACAATCCAGTGTCCTCATCACGGCTTCAGTGAAGAGACCTTACTCAGCACCATCTACCGAGGAGCTTCACCAAAGATTCGCTTGTTGCTTGACACGACTAGTAAGGGAAACTTCCTTGGTCAAGAGGTAGAAGAAGGCATGGAGATTATTGAGAACTTAGCACTAACAGACGGCAACTATGCTGAGGATTATGACCGTGCACCGAGAGGTTCTGAGCTAGAGTCTCACAAGAAAGAGTTGAAATCCATGCATGAGAAGATTGACAAGTTGGTTTTGGCAAATCAGAAGCATGTTCACTTTGGTTGTGAAGGGGATGAGATCCACGAGGAGCTTGAGTTGAGTCAAGAAGAAGCCAACTGGGTGGCGGGTCAAAACAACTACAAACCTCAAGGATATTCACAAGGCTACAACAGAAACAACAATCTGTCATACCATAGCACCAATGTCGTAAACCCTAAGGATGAAGTGTACCCTTCTCAGCAAGCAAAGCCTTTCGTACCTTACAACAAAGGTTTTCAGCCGAGTGGTGGCTTCCAAGGGCAAGGGCAGAACAACTTCCAAGGACAACAGCAAGGAAACAAGGGTTATACGCCCATGTACCCTCCGGGCTTTGTACCTCAGCAGCAACAACCGATGCAACAACAAGTTGATCCTGTCCAAGCTATGTTTTAACAACTGATTCAAGGGCAAGCCTCTACAAACCAGAAATTTGCCGAGATGAATACTCGCTTAGACTCGTCTCTCACAGATTTCTCTACTCAGATTACAACCTTGAATAATAAAATCAAGCAACTTGAGAAGGGAAAGGCAATCTCAAGTGGTCAAAATAGCTTACCGGGCAAGTGTGAGCAAAATCCCAAGGAATATGCCAATGCCATTACGCTAAGGAGTGGGAAAGAGTTAGCACCTAAGGTTACTCCCAAGAACAACGAGGACGTTGTAATTCAAGAGGGGGAGGGTAAGCTTTCAGCTGATGATGAGATCAACTTTGATAATGTCTGGATTCAAGGGCCAAGGAAGTGCTTGTTCTAAGTGAGGAGTGTAGTGCTGTGATACATAAGGAGATAGTCCCTAAGAAGTTGGGAGACCCTGGAAGCTTCACTATACCTTTCGCTTTAGGTCCTTTGGAGTTCAAGAGTTGCCTTTGTAATCTCGGAGCTAGCATAAATCTGATGCCTCATTCCGTGGCTTTATCCGTTTCAAGGATTGCAGAATCTCGTTGGTACTAGCTGACAGAAGTGTGAGGTTACCCGTGGGTTTGCTTGAGGACTTGCCAGTGAAGATCATTGGAGTAAACGTGCCTACAGACTTCGTTGTGTTGGAAAAGGATCCGCTCATTCTCGGTACACCTTTCTTAGCCACCGCCGGAGCCATCATAGACGTTAAAAATGGGAAGATTGCCTTGCACTTGGGTAAGGATATAAGGCTGGACTTCGATATCAATGAGGTCTTGAAGAAGCCTACGATAGAAGGGCAAGCTTTCTACATTAAAACGTTGGATGCTTTAGCGGATGAGTTGCTGGAAGAGTTGGCTCAAGAAGATCATTTGAAGCTGGCATTGACTAAAGAGCCAGGAGAGTTCGGCTACGTGGATCAGAGAACTCAAGAATACGTCAGCTTGCTTGATTCAAGGAAGGTTGTGCTAGAAGATGAAGCCGTTAGCCTAGAGATCGACTCAGAGATCAACAGCATTACTCGATCCAGGAGTCAAATCGATAGTCAGATCGAGGAGGCTGATCGATCCAGGAAAACAATCAAGTCTAAGACCAAGAGAAGCCTTCCGATCAATTTGGGTTCTAATCTGGAGATCGACTCTGCTTCTCGATCTCTCACTCGATCCACATTAAATCGAGTGAGTGAATCGAGCGAAATAGCTCGATCTAGACAACATCGAGAGCAAGATCGACCTGACGACTCGATTTTAGAAGGGATAACGGTTGGAGAAAGCAGCCTCAAGGGCCATGTCTGGGGTTCTAAAGAAGGCTCTAAGGAGGAAAGCAACAGCAACAACCATGAAGATGATTGGAGCGAGTTGTTAGCCCCAAAGGTGGACCTTAAGGGGCTCCCAAAAGGGCTAAGGTATGATTTCTTAGGGCTTAACGAAACCTATCCTGTGATTATGAATGAAAACTTGAGTGATGATGAGTTGCAATCGCTCTTAACTGAGTTGAGAAAGTATAGGAAGGCCATTGGGTACTCTCTAAGTGACATCAATGGCCTTTCACCAATGCTTTGCACTCATAGGATTCACTTGGATAATGAGAACGCCTCTTCTATAGAACATCAAAGGCGTTTGAATCCTAATTTGAAAGAGGTTGTTAAGAAAGAGATTCTTAAGCTTTTATAGGCTGACGTGATCTATCCCATAAGTGACAGCACGTGGGTTTCTCCCGTACACGTAGTGCCTAAGAAGGGAGGGATCACGGTCATTAAGAATGACAAGATGAGCTTATACCTACTAGAACAATTACTGGACACCGTATGTGTATTGATTATAGGAAGCTTAATCTTGCTACTAGAAAGGATCATTTTCCCTTGCCTTTAATTGATCAAATGCTTGAAAGACTTGCTAATCACCCCTACTATTGCTTTCTTGATGGATATAGTGGATTTTTCCAAATACCAATCCATCCAGATGATGAGTAGAAGACGACCTTTACATGCCCTTATGGCACCTTCACGTATCGAAAGATGCCATTCGGGTTGTGTAATGCACCGGCTACGTTTCAGTGGTGTATGATGTTGATCTTCTCCGATCTAATAGAAGAGATGGTAGAGGTGTTTATGGATGACTTCTTGGTCTATGGTGCGTCCTTTTCTGCGTGTTTGTTGAATCTTTGCAGGGTATTAAAGTGTTGTGAGGAGACAAACTTAGTGCTTAACTGGGAAAAATGCCACTTCATGGTTAAGGAGGGGATCGTGCTTGGACATAAGATACCAGAGAAGGGTATTGAAGTCGACAAAGCAAAGATTGATGTGACAAGCCTTGAGCCGCCGGTTAACGTCAAAGGAGTGAGGAGTTTCTTAGGACACGCCGGCTTCTACAGGCGCATCATCAAGGATTTTTCTAAGATTGCACGACCTCTCACGCGGCTGTTGTGCAAGGAGGCTGAATTCGTCTTTGATGAGGAGTGCTTGCGAGCTTTTGTGACTATCATGGAGGCCCTAGTATCCGCGCCTATAGTGCAAGCACTGGACTGGACTCTACCTTTCGAGATTATGTGCGATGCTAGTGACTATGCCGTGGGAGCCGTTCTAGGCCAAAGGAAGGACAGACACCAATCCAAGACACTCTGTTAACGCCATTACGCTGAGGAGTGGAAAGAATCTGCAACCAGTGCAGAAAAAAAGAGCTTTAGTGCAGAGGATTCCGAGCAGCTGCAGGAGTTTGAAGAGGAAGATTTCGAAAACTTCGAAGGGTGTCGATCGATACCCACCCCTCAGTGTCGATCGACACCAGAGGAAATTCATGACTCCTCGACTCGAAGCGAACAGATATCGACCGAGGTCGACAAGCTGCCCGCCACCAGATCGACACCACTCTCAGGAACCAGTGTCGATCGACACCCACCCCCTGGTGTCGATCGACGCCCACCACAGAAGCAAGTTCCGAGTTCTCAGACTCCAGAAAGTGCAGAAGAAAGAGTCTATAGGCCAAAGGTGCCTTATCCAAGGAACCAGAGGAAGTCTAAACAGGAACTGGAGGATGCTAGGATTAAAGCTATCATGGATAAGCTTGTGGTGGAGATTCTCTTGATAGATGCCATAAGGACTACTCCTGTGATAAAGAGATATGTGAAAAGGATGATGACCAAGAATCTGGGGCTGGAGCAAGGAACAATGCTGATTTCAGAACAAGTAAGTGCAGTGATTCAGAATAAGATACCAGAGAAGCTGACTGATCCTGGGAGCTTTGTTCTGGATTGCACAATCTTTTCTGAAAGGTTTGAGAGATCATTATGTGATCTAGGGTCAAGTTTCAACCTAATGCCTCATTCAGTTACTATCAGCTTAGGTATGACTGACTTCCAGCCAACCAGAATATCTCTTATCCTAACAGACAGGTCTGTAAGGATTCCTGAAGGCATTTTAGAAGATGTACCAGTCAAAGTGGGAGACTGCGTGATTCCCATAGACTTTGTGGTTCTGGCTTATGGTGAAGAATCAAAGGATCCCTTGATATTGGGAAGACCATTTCTGGCTACTGCAGGCGCCATCATTGATGTCAGGAAAGGGAGAATTGCTTTGAATGTGGGCAATTTGGTGATGCATTTTGACATGGACAAGTTGATGCAAAGACCAACAATAGATGGCCACACATTCTATGTAGACTCCCTCACCAGTCTTGCAGAAGAAATCTTCCAAGAGATGCATCTTGCAGACCCTTTGGAGAGGGCATTGACAGTTTCTGCAGAATCAACAGAGCATCTAGACAACATTGCTGCTGGGTATGTCAAGATGATGGATGCAAATCAGCAGGTCATGCAGCTGGTTGCACAACGTGAGCTGGTTGGGACATCTATAAAAGCTGCAAAGCTAGGTGATTGGAGTGAAGAAAAAGCCCCCAAAATCGAACTCAAACAGCTTCCTGCAGGTCTGAGGTATGCTTTTCTAGGACCTAACTCTACATATCCTATCATAGTTAGTGCTACCTTAAACAATGCAGAGCTCACTTTACTGCTAAGCAAGCTGCGCACTTTTCGCAAGGCTCTTGGTTATTCTCTTAATGACATTTCAGGTATCTCTCCAGAGTTGTGTATGCATAAGATACATCTTGAAGATGAGTCGAAGTCGTCAATCGAGAACCAGATGAGGCTGAATCCGAACTTGCAGGATGTGATGAAGAAGGAGATCATGAAGCTTCTAGCTGTTGGGATCATTTACCCGATTTCAGATAGCACTTGGGTCAGTTCAGTACATGTAGTTCCCAAGAAGGGAGGAGTGACAATGGTGAAGAATGAGAAGAATGAGCTAATTCCCACAAGGACCATCACTGGGCACATGATGTGTATTGACTACATGAAGCTCAATGCTGCTACAAGAAAAGATCACTTCCCACTGCCATTTATTGATCAGATGCTGGAGAGGTTGGAAAATCATTCCTATTACTGCTTCCTGGATGGTTTATCTGGCTTCTTTCAAATCTCCATCCACCCAGATGACCAGGAGAAGACTACATTTACTTGTCCTTATGGTACATTTGCATATCGCAGAATGCCATTTGGACTTTGTAATGCTCCTGCGACATTCCAGAGATGCATGCTCTCCATATTCACAGACATGATTGACAAGTATATGGAGGTCTTCATGGATGACTTCTCAGTGTATGGATCATCCTTTAAGGACTGCCTTGACAACCTCTGTCAAGTGCTTGCTAGGTGTGAAGAAAAGCATTTAGTTCTGAACTGGGAAAATGCCATTTTATGGTTAGAGATGGGATTGTTCTTGGGCAACGAGTTTCTGGAGAGGGTATTGAGGTAGACAGAGCCAAGATCGAAGTGATGACCAGTTTACAGCCTCCAGATTCTGTGAAGTCAGTCAGGAGTTTTCTAGGACATGCTGGATTTTACAGAAGGTTCATTAAAGATTTCAGTAAGATTGCAAGACCACTCACAGCTCTGCTTTGCAAGGATGCGAAGTTTGAATTTACTGAAGAATGTCATTCAGCCTTCCAGCAAATCAAACAAGCTTTAGTGAGTGCCCTAATTGTGCAACCTCCTAATTGGGATCTACCATTTGAGGTGATGTGTGATGCTTCAGACTTTGCAGTGGGCGTTGTATTGGGTCAGAGAAAAGACAAGAAGCTTCATGCAATCTACTATGCAAGCAGAACACTGGATGATGCTCAAAAGAACTATGCAACTACAGAGAAGGAATTGTTGGCTGTAGTATTTGCATTTGAGAAGTTCAGACAGTACTTGGTTGGGTCTAAGGTAATTGTGCACACTGATCACTCTGCTCTCAAGTTTTTAATGCAGAAGAAGGATGCAAAACCAAGACTGCTAAGATGGATTTTGCTGCTACAAGAATTTGACATTGAGATAAGGGACAAGAAAGGGGTTGAGAATGGAGTAGCAGATCATCTCTCAAGAATCAGGATTGAAGACAATGTCCCCATTGATGATTTCCTACCAGAGGAGAACATACGTCTCATTGAAGCAAGGCTGCAGACTTCAAATACGGAGGAACTACAATGTTCTCGAACTGCAGACAGGGTGTCGATCGACACCCAGCCCTTGGTGTCGATCGACGCCAACGACGAAGTGAGTTATAATCGAGCAGGATCAACATCACCCTCGCCGCCCAGGTCGTTGCTGACTAGTGTCGATCAACACACCCCATCCGGTGTCGATCGACACCAGTCCCGAACTGCAACTATGCTTCAACAGATCCTGCGTGATGTTTTCTCTCAGCCTATCTTCACAGTTGCAACCTCTTCTAGGCCTTGGTATGCTGATATTGCCAACTACCTAGCTGCAGATGAGGTCCCTGACACTCTTAAAGGTTATGAGAAGAAGAAATTCATGAGAGAGCTAAGGAGAGATTTCTGGGATGAACCTTACTTGTACAAGCACTGTTCAGATGGAATCTACAGAAGATGTCTTGCAGAAGCTGAAGTTCAGAATGTGCTTTTCCACTGTCATGGCTCTGAGTATGCAGGACATTTTGCTACCTTCAAAACTTTCTCCAAGGTTCTACAAGCAGGATTCTGGTGGCCTACAATGTTCAAGGATGCCCAAACATTCATCTCACAATGTGATGTTTGCCAAAGGAGAGGGAAGATAAGTAAAAGGCATGAGATGCCATAGAACTTCATACTTGAAGTTGAAGTTTTTGACTGCTGGGGCATAGATTTCATGGGACCTTTTCCTTCATCCTATGGGAACAAGTACATCCTGGTTGCAGTGGATTATGTCTCCAAATGAGTGGAAGCAATTGCCAGTCCACACAATGATGCTGCAGTGGTCCTGAAACTGTTCAAAACCATCATTTTCCCCAGGTTTGGTGTGCCACGGATTGTGATCAGTGATGGTGGAAAAAACTTTATCAATAGAGTGTTTGAGAAGCTGCTGCAGAAGTATGGAGTTCATCACAAGGTTGCTACACCTTATCACCCTTAGACAAGTGGTCAGGTTGAAGTTTCCAACAGGCAAATCAAGGAGATCTTGGAGAAGACAGTAGGGAAGACTAGAAAAGACTGGTCTGCCAAGCTAGATGATGCACTTTGGGCCTACAGGACAGCATTCAAGACACCACTTGGCGCCACACCGTTCCATCTTCTTTATGGGAAAGCATGTCACCTTCAAGTGGAGCTTGAACACAAGGCAAGTTGGGCTGTCAAGAAGATGAACTTTGACTGGAAATCTGCAGCAGAGAGGCGCCAGATACAGCTCAATGAGTTAGATGAGATCAGGCATCATGCTTATGAGAACTCAAAGCTGTACAAGGAAAGGACCAAAGCTTACCATAGCTATCCTGGTTACTTTTTCTTTTCCCTTTGTTATTTTTCATTTTCTATTGAGTCAGTTTTAATGTTTCTGTTTTGAGTCAGTTTGTCAGCTTTGATTGTGTCTTGAAATTTGTTTGAACTGATTAGGTTATGGATTATGTTGTTGCCTTTTAATTGTTTGCTTGAGTGTTCTTAACAGTCCTGACTTTGGAGAACATCAGCTAACAATCTAACTTGCAACACATACGCATCTTTGGGTCATCCCATTCTGTTTTCGGACAGGGTGTCGATCGACACCAACCATGAGGTGTCGATCGACACCACGTGCAGTCACAGGTACCACTTTCTCATCTCTGTACAAAACGTTTCATTGCCTCTTTCTACCAACTCCTTGCTTGATAACACTGGGGACAGTGTTGTTTAAGTCTGGGGGAGGTCGTTGCTGACATTGTGTACATTGTTTTGTATTTATAGAGTCTCAAAATTGAGTCAAAACCTGTTTTATTGAGTCCAAATTTTTGAAATTGTCAATTTTTCTTGGAACAAACCACATAACATTGATGCTTATAAGAGCCATTGCCACAGTTGTTGATTGCAAGTCTTACTAAGTTAAAAGTCATAGGTAGATCAGTCTAGCAATGAAGGTATAGGTTCTTAGAGAATCTGGAAAATTTGCTGGAGCTCCACTTAAATGAACTTAAAACTTATTGTCTTGGTGCTTGACTCTTTTTGATCTTGATTCTCTCTTCTAACACTGACAAGTATGTTAAAACACAGTTTCTCTTTGATCTTCCCTGAATGAGCTTAAAAGATTTTGCATCAAAAAGTTTGGTGCATTCATGACCCTGTCTCCTCACAAGGAACAACAGTAGTGAACACACTCAAGAACCTGTCTCCTCACAAGGAACACAAGTATTGAGTAGCACTAATTCTTAGACTATAAAAAATGAGAAAGAGCTTAAAATAAAAAGAAATTATCAGGAAGAAAAGACCAAGGGAAGAGAAAATATGAGAACTGTGTTGAGCCTGCTTAGTTCAGTTGTTTAGGAAGGGAAAAGAATCTATAAGTGATAGAGATGATAGAACCTTGATGAGACATCACTTAGACAAAAATAAGGAGTTTAGCAGTATAGATTTCCGATTTCTTGAAGGAGCTTGAACTGGATTTGAAAGATCTGCTAAGCCTGTGATGATTAGACTGAAATTTGATCTTGTGTTGACTCTGTGGTATGTGGATTCGAAAGTGTTAATCAATGTGGTGTTCCTGATGTCTGACTGACTTTTTCTGTGTTTTCAAACCTCTACTCTAAGCTATGTCTGATGTTTGCTTGAAGGCAAGCAAAAGATACGTCTGGGAGAGTTGATATATCATGGTTTTTTGCTGGTTTTTGACCATGATATAAGTCTTTTTAATAGTCTTTTTGGTATTTTTCGAGTCCTATAGAGTCTTTGCAGGTCTAGGTACGGATGGAGCATAATTGTGGATTCTGGAACCTTTTGGAGCTATACTGAAGCTGTTGCTGAAAAGACCAAGTCGAAGGGCATTAAGGAGCAGGGTGTCAATCGACACCCACCACTTGGTGTCGATCGACACCGATCGTGGTCGCGAAGAAGCATTAATTCTCATAAGAGGAAATTGCAACTTGGCCCAGAAGTTTCCCACTATTTGCACTTTTGCCCCAGTTCGTGTTTAGACTTGTATTTAGGTTTTCTAAGCCATTGTTAGGCAACTATTCTGACATTGATTGAGACTAAGAGAGAGATTAGATTGAGAGCTTTTGGGGAGACAAATCCATTCTCTGTAGAGAAGAATTTCGAACTCCTTCATCTTTTACTCTATTTTCTTAATGCAATATTATTCAGTCATGATTTGTGTTTCTCTTATTATGTCTGAGTAATCTGCTAGTTAGGTTTTGGGTTATTCAAAGGTTGATAATGAATTGTTAGAACTATAAAACGGGAAGGATAAATCATTTGGTTCTTCATCTTGATTGCTTTAATACTGGTTTTAAGATTGATCACCTAGAAATCAGATCTTAGGTTGTTTAATGGATGTGGAAACATTGTTAATCACCAGAACTATCTTAGATGAGCAAAATAACTAGTTGCAAAGGAATTTGGATTAGTGATTCTGTGAACATATCGAACCTGATCTATAATGCATGTTTATGTTGTTAGAGTTTGCAAAGGAATTTGGAATTCTAGAATCTGATCATAGTTAATCTCTGCGACGGAAGTCGATTGGTTTTGCATTTGTGTTTCGAGTTCTAGAACAGCTTTAATAAATAATCCTTTCAGTTTGTAGTCTGCGATTCATGTCAACCTGCGAATTTCCCATTGCCTAACGCTTGTCTCTATTGATTTTAAGAACCAACAAACCATCCTAATCTCATTGATTTCGCCACTATCTTACTTTTATTTTATTATCTACTCCTTAGCTTTATTTGAATCTAAAGTCTGTTGAGTGATAACCTTAAGTCCTTGTGGATTCGATCCCTAAGTACTACAGTGATCTCTTAATTTGAGAGAGTAGCTCTAAGGGTTAATTTTGAGCATATCAATTGGGATGAGCCCTATTTATACAAGAGAGTGGTTGATAGCCTGTACAGAAGATGCGTGACAAAGGAGGAAGCTAGAGATATCATCTTCCACTGCCACGGTTCTTTGTATGGCGGGCACTTCGCTTCATTCAAAAACCGCCACTAAGGTCTTACAAGCCGGCTTCTGGTGGCCGTCCATCTTCAAAGACACCCATGAGTTCGTGATGAGTTTCGAAGCTTGTCAAAGAGAAGGGAATATCACTAAGAGGAATGAGATGCCTCAAGTTCCCATATTTGAGGTAGACGTCTTTGACGCGTGGGGCATAGACTTTATGGGGCTGTTTCCTTCATCATACGGCAACAAGTTCATACTAGTAGCTGTTGACTACGTCTCAAAGTGGGTTAAGGCCATTGCTTCCCCAACAAACGACTCTAAGGTGGTGATCAAGCTCTTTAAGAGCATTATTTTTCGAGGTTTGGAGTACCCAAGGTGGTAATAAGCGACGGAGGGAGCCATTTCATCAACAAGCTGTTTGAAAATCTTCTAAGGAAGTATGGTGTGAAGCACAAGGTAGCTACGCCTTACCATCCTCAAACGAGTGGCCATGTAGAGGTCTCTAACCGTCAGATCAAGGCGATACTCGAGAGAACAGTTGGGACTACTTGGATGGATTGGGCGGTGAAGTTAAATGATGTTTTGTGGGCCTACCGGACTGCTTTCAAGACACCCATCGGTACTACTCCTTCCACTCTTCTCTACGGTAAAGGGTGTCACCTTCCTGTTGAGCTGGAACATAGGGCGTTGTGGGCTGAGAAGCGGCTGAATTTTGATCAGAAGACGGCTCAGGAGAAACGGTTGATCCAGTTGCATGAGCTTGATGAGCTAAGGCTGGACGCTTATGAAAGCGCTAGGATCTACAAGGAACGCACCAAGGCAGCTCATAATAAGAAGCTGGTACCTAAAGAGCTTAAGGAAGGGAGTTTGGTGCTGATATACAACTCGAGGCTCAAGCTCTTTCCAGGGAAGCTAAAATCACGGTGGAGCGGTCCGTATGAAATGAAGGAAGTATTACCTTACAGAGCTGTCACGTTGGTGGGCATGAGTGGGAATGCATTCACAGTGAAACGGACACAGAGTTAAGCCATACATGGCGAGTGCATTTGACAAGGAGAGCACCTCAATGCTTCTCCAAGACCCACCAGCTGCCTAAACCAAGTAAAGTCTAGCTAAAGACGTCAAAGAAAGCGCACTTGGGAGGCATTCCCATGTCTATCCTGTACATATTTTTGCTTTATTTCTTTTCCAGTTTTATGTTTTTATCTTGTGAGTGTGTAGGAACAGGTATAAGGGATTGCAGGAAAAAAGATCTTAGATCCAAAAGGAGTGAGAAGGGGCGAATATCGACTAGAGATCGAGTGCTAGATCGACTAATCCTAACTCGATCTTTACTAGACCGAGTTAGTGAATCGAGAGGAGTTAGTCGATCTAGACGAGATCGAGCGACAAGGTCGATCTAGATGAACACGGATCGATCGGTCCTATCTAGATCGACTGATCTAAATTTCTCGGGAAATTCTTAGAGTTTAGATCGACCGATCTATTTTCTCTCGGGAAAATCCTTCAAAGACAAATCAATCACTCGACTCGATCCATCACTCGATCTAAATCGAATCGACCCCGGAATCGAGAACATGGCTCGATCAGGCGGACTCAGCCTAGTTGACCAAAAGTCAAGGAACGAGGGACTAGAATCGATCTAAGACTCGATTCAAGTCCAATCGAGTCACTGATCGATCAAATCTCTCTATCCAGCCATTATGGACATGAGATCGAGTCCTAGATTGACCGAAGGGACTCGATCTCATGCTGAGGTAACAAAAAATTTTCTTCTCTTTCTCCTTTCCCTCGCTTTTTAATTTTGAATGGTGGTCAAGGCAGGAATCTTTGACCACGAAAGTTGTGCCTTGACCACCTTTTGTCAGAAAACCACTTGCACCACCCATGGTATTAGATTTTTGTCGCCTTGAAGTTTTCAACAATCTTACACTCTCTCATTTCTATTCCTTCGAGTTTTTATTCGAAAGAGAGTGTTCTTCCTATTTTCACAAAGGCATTTAGCTCTTATCCTCGATCTTGCAAGGTATTTCAAGAGTTTTAAGTAAATCTTCTCAATATTTCCTTTTATAACCGCTTGATCGATTTAAGTTGCTAGGGTTTTTGTCGATTTTTTTTTGAGTACCTAGAAATCAGGAAATATTCTAGATTTTCTTTTCCTTTATCTAGATACAATTTTTTTAAATCCCCCAAAAATCTAGGGTGTTAGTTGTGGATTTTTCTTTCTCGCTACTCTCTTTCTCGATTTCTCGCCGCCTTTACTTACTCTTCGTTTGAGAATCATGTTTCAGGCACCAATGGCACCTAAGAGAACCAGAGAAGAGGCTGCACAGAGAGAGGATGAACAACGAGTGGTTCAGGAAGAGGGAACTCAACAAGTTCAAGAGGAGGAACCTCAGCAAGTTCATGAGAGGACCCGATGGACTAAGGAAGAAAAGGCGGCGAAGAAGAGGCTAGAGAGGCTGCGCTTCGAGCCTACTAAGTTCGCAAGCAGAGACTTGCTGGAAAGGATGGGTCTCCTAAGAGATTTTGACTCCCTTCTACAAAACATGGGGTTGCTTGCCTTTCAAGGATGGACTGTCCCACATATCCGCAAGTGATGATGGATTTCCTCTCTACCTTGATGTTCTCCTATGAGAATCCGAGTCTCCCAACTCCCTCTCAAGGGCATCTCAGCTTCAAGGTCAAAAAGCGGTCCTATCACCTTTCCATTGAGGAGCTTTGCCAAGCATACAGACTCAACGCAGCGGCTAAACAAATGGAGTTTCCACCTCTCAAGAACGCCAGCATCATATGGGACGTGCTTTGCGATGAAGAGTACAAAGCCAACACGGCTAAAATTAAGAAGGTGAGGAATCCCGTTATGAGGTACACGCTCAAGTTGTTCGTGAACACCTTGAGCGGACGAGCCGTGTCTCCCATGGTGACGAAGACCGAGCTGAGTTTCCTCTTCCAAGGGATCAAAGGGATACTATGCAGTAGCGAAGAGGAGAACCATGATCCGCTTATGGATGATCTCGGGAACGATGTCAACTACGGGTGCATTCTAGCCTCCTCCTTGGTGAAGTACAAGGCCTACGCTCTTAGATGCAAGGAGAGCTCAGCTTACATTGGAGGGTTTCTCACGCCGCTCTTCATCCAAGCCGGTGTACCACTTCAGCGGTTCGAGCCTTGCGCAGACAGGTCATACATGGACGAGACTTACATGCGAAATAGCGATAGATTGGGACCTACGCCAGCTCCAGAATTCTTTGCTTATCAGTTCTACGATAACGGAGGGAAGAAGAACGTGTGTATCTTGCCCAACGCCGAGGAGACTAACTTGGATAGCATCGGTACGATTCAGTTCTGCCCAACCCACGAGGAGTGCTACGCTCCGCTTGGAACATCAATGATGCCCTTTCAGTCCACGCGAGAGCCGTTAGAGTTACCACCATCAGATGGTGCAATTCCGGCCCACTTTGATCTTCCGAGGATGGACTTTGAGCCGTGGATCAAAGCTGAGAAGTTTCTTGCCTCAGTGGTGGAGATGTAGCGGAAAATAACTAAGTGGCAAGGAAAGATGATCAAGAAGCTTGCCAAGAAGGTCAAGGCGCTTCAAGAAAGCTCATCCGCAAGGTCTAAGGGGTCCAAGAGCGGAGAGGTTAACCAGCCCGAGAAGAAGAGGAGATCAACTGGCGGTATTGTCATCCGTGAGCAGCAAGGCACCGCGCAACAAGCTCGACATTCGGTTCATGGTTTCCCCACCGAGGATAGAGGAAAAGGCATAGCCCGACACTCCTTTAGCACGAGCAGCTCCGCTGGAACATCCTCAAGTTCCAGCCGAGTCTAGCTCCGAGGTACCAAACGACCTACCCTTGTATATAGCGTTCATATTTTCTTTCTCTTTGCATTATGTTTTGAGCTCCTTTGAATTTGTTTGTCACCGGGACGGTGTCATTCAAGTTTGGGGGAGTATGTGTGTGGTTTGACATGTTTCTTCTGATCTTATTTTCCCTTTAGCATCCTTGAGTCTTCATTGCATGAAAAATTGGTAAAATTTTTAAAAATTTTTAAGAAATATTCATGTAATTACATTCACATTGTTAAGCATTTTAGGATTGAGTCTAGAATTTTTAAGCATCTAGGTTGTTTACATTTGCATAAGGGGTTAAAGTTTTCTTAAAGAGGTGTTTTAATCTTTTGATTGGTTTCAATCTCTTAGTTGGTAGTTCTCTAATGCTTTGCTTATACATTGAAAGTAAGTTCTTACCATGCTTGGATCACTAGTTTTGATTTTCGTGACTTGAATTGAACTATGATGATTTGACACTTGTCCTATTAAGTGAGAACCCTAACTTGAATTTTTAAATATCATCCTTATGCATTTGAAAATGAACACATGGATTTTAAAATATTTAGGCTCTCTTCTTCTTTTTACCACTCTTTGTGAGCCTAAGTAGAACTCCCACCTTGACCCTTACCTTTCTTTGAAGCCAAGTTTTCGTGTGTGACATCATTGTGAGGCCTCTTCCGGTTTGAACTTAGCATAAAGTCTTACGTTTAGGCGACACGATTAGGTTCTCATGTGATTGCTAGCTTTGCATTTTGAAGCTAGATGTAGGCTTAGGATAAGTTTGGGGGATCATTGGGATTGCTTTCATGCTTATATGCTTTTGGTTTTGAAAAGAGTTTGGTATTTGAAGTAAGAAAAAAGGTTTTAAGTGAAACGTTTTGTGCTTAAAAATGAATAATGCTCTAATAATTTCAGAAGATAACTCTCTCAAAATAATAATAAAAAAGGGAATAAAAGAGCTTAAGTGCCAAAAATAAAAGAAAAGAAAAAGAAAAAAACAAAAAAAAATATATAAGAGAGTTATCGATAAGAAAGAGTTAAAGAGCTTAGTATTTTCAAACCTTTTCACTAACCTAAAAGAGTTAGAATGCTTTCTGTTTTGTTTTGGGGATTGCTAAGCTTTTGCTTTGGGAAAAAGGGTAGACTCTAACTAGTGAGTGAGCTTAAATAAAAATAAATGAGAGGGGTTTTAGGATCATTGTTAGTTTACATGGGTAGATGAGAATCTGATCATGTATGTATCAATTGCCTTTACCTTTAGCATTATGCATAAAGTTCATACCATTTTTTGAGAGAAACCCTTGTCTTAAATAAAAACTCTTGTTTTCAAATGAGATCATTCTATGCTCATAGCCTATACCCTTAGCCAAATGTGTTCTGCTTTAAAGTGCATAAGTTTGATTCATGGTTCGGTTATTAATGAATGTTAAAGGATGAGTTTCTTTGATCGTTTGGAATATGAGAGTCATGATTTGAAATCCTTTGTGTGATGAGTATGGCTAAGTTCTTTGGAGTATGAGTGTGCGCATTGCATTAAAGAACTAGTAACTAGGACGTTAAGATTGATTCATTTGGAAAACGCCTTTGCAAGAAGCTTAAACCCCCGTGTGTTTCAAAACCTCTCTCCCTTCTTAGATTTTGTTTGCTTGAGGGCAAGCAAAAGGTAAGTTTGGGGGAGTTGATATAACTGTGTATTCCATGCATTTTGCATACATATAGTTTAGTTTCTCGTGCATTTACATTGCATATTAGGTTATTTTGCATCGTTTTAGGTCCTGGAGTGTCTTTGCACCAGCATTCGCTTGTTTCGTGCATTTTGCATCACAATCAGGTTGCTTTCGGTTACTTTGGAGCTATGGAAGATTCGTGGACGTGCTAAGGCTTGTAAAGAGGTTCGTGGACATTTGGAGAAATCAGGATTGCACGCTTAGGACCTGAGATCGAGCAAGGCAGGTCGATCTAGATGAGATTGACCAGAAGATCGAACATGGAGATCGATTTGGAGTACAGACGTAGACGACGCCATGCAGATCGAGGACCGGATCGAGCTTCCAACCCGATCAGCACAAGATCGACTCGGGGATCAACCAAGAGCCACTCAATTCAGGACATGATCGACTGCCAGATCGAGCTTCATGATCGATCCCAGACCAATCTTATCCGTCCAGCCTGTTTTTAGACCGTAGCGAAGGGGGGGACCATTTGCGGTTTGGCCATTTTAGGCAAAAACCAACAATCCCTTTCTTTATCACGTTTTGTCGACTACTTTTTCTATCTTCTCTCTCGTTTTTAGGCGAGTCACCATTGTTAAACTTGGAGCTTTTTCTTGTTTTACTTTTGAATATTGAATCGTTTAAGTTAAATCAATCGCCTTTCATGTTTAGTTCTTCGATTATTGCATTTCGTACGGTTTATCTCATGAGTCGCGAGTAGTTTCTTTGGGTTTTGGGGTAGAGAAGATTCAAGGGGTCGAAAAGGTTTTCAAGTTTGGTGTTTTCTTGTTCTTAAAGGCTTTCTCTTCTAAGATGTCGGGTTCTTAAGGCTTAAAGAGTCTCACGCCAAGATCTTTATGATAAGAGAGAGCTCTTACCTTGACAGGATCCAGAGATCTCTGAAAATCGCATCTTAGAGACTAGTTGCCCTTTCCCAAACGCCATGGTAGTTTAGGGGACTAGTTAAGCCGCGCGTTTGAAATCTGTTTTCCTTGCCTCTCAATCTCTTTTTCCGCCAAACGCCATAGGTCTGGAGGAGAGAATGAGAGAGTGATCCATACCACACGCCATAGATGGATCTTGTTTGGTTTTCAAGGCTTAGGGAACCTCACAAAGTGAGTAGATTTAAAGTTTTCGAACCAAGCTGAAACCTTTGAAACCCCCGAACATGAATCTCAACCCTGGGCCCTCCTTTTAGCATTTCTTAGTCTCTGTTGATCATTCACTTGTTACTTGCTTGCACCTTGGTCATTAGATTTACTTTCGCTTAATCTGCTTTTTAGATCGATTGCTTTTGCTCGATCTAGTGGTCGATCTCGTGGTCGATCCACTAGTCAAATTTTAGTAATTTGTAGCTTTGCATTTTAATTATTCTGTCTTTTCCTCGTGGTAGCTAGCTCGTCCCTAATATTTTTAAAATAGTTTTGCCTTGCATTTAATTACTGCATCTAGTTGTTAGAAATTTCACAAAACTGCCCATCATTTGCTTAGTTTTTCAGGATCCTTGCATTCTCACTGACCTTTCTAGCTCCTAGGATTGGATTGATACTCTCTTGCATACTTTACTACAACTAAGTGTTGCATTTGAGCTTTTATACATCATTGCATACAATCTGCAAAAACCTAGTTATCACTTAGCAAAATTCCAAATAAAAACATCATTTCAAACTCTTTGGCTAGTGGAAAGGCTGAAAACACATTTAGCTCTTTTCTATTCTTATTGATAGCTCTCTACTCATTTTTTTTTTCTTTTCTTTTCTTTTTATTTGGCACTTAGGCTCTATTCTTTTCTTTTTTTTTTCTTTTCTTTGAGAGCTATCTTCTGAATTACATTAGAGATTTTTATTTTAAAACATTGAGCCTTCCACTTATAACCTTTTCAAACACTTCAAACACCGAACTCCTTTTGAAACCGAAAACAAGTAAGTGAAATAAACAATCCCCACAAACCCCAAACCTAATCCTAAACCTAAAACTAGCTTCAAAATGCAAAGCCAGCAATCAAATGAGGGTCTAATCATGTCACCTAAACGTAACACGTTATGCCAAGTTCAAACCGAAAAGAGGCCTCACATTGATATCACACAAGAACATTTGGCTTGAAGGAAGGGTAAAGGTTATGGTGGGAGTTCTACTTAGGCTCACAAAAGAGTGGTGAAAGGAGGAGGAGAGCCTAAATATGTATATGATCCATGTGTTCATTTTCAAATGCATAAGTATGATAATTAAAGATCAGATTAAGGTTCTCACTTATTAGGACAAGATTCAGTTCATGAATGTTCAAGTCAAGCCACGAAAATCAAATCACATGATCCAAGTATGGTTAGAGCTTACTTTCAAAGAGTGTACAATGCATCAAAGAACTACTAACTAGGGCGTTGAAACAATTCATTAGCTTAAAACACCTTTTAAAGAAAATCTCTAACCCCTTATGCAAATGTAAACAACCTAAATGCTCAAAAATTCTAGACTCAATCCTAAAATGTTTACCAAAGTGAACGCAACTACATGATTTGTTTTGAAAATTTTTAAAAATTTTACTAATTTTTTTTGTTTTTTCTATGCCTTGAAGACTCAAAGGATGCAAACAGAAAATAAGAAGAAAGAAAACATGTCAAATAACACACACACTCCCCCAAACTTGAATGACACAGTCTCAGTGACAAACAAATTCAAAGGAGTTCAAAACATAAAGCAAAAACAAAGAATGCATGCATGGTATATACAAGGAATGGTTGTTCGTACCTCGGAGCTAAGAAGTGCTGGAACTTGAGGAGGTTCCAGACCTCTTGCTCTTTGTGGGGTTCTCGTGGGCTACTCCTTTGCCCTTATCCAAGCTGGCTGGCTTATGAAACGAGTGGCGCGCAGGTTGAGCTGTTGCTTGCACCTCACGTATCTCAATGCCTCCCGTGGATCTCCTTCTCTTCTCGGCCTGCTCGACCTCTTCGCTTGTAGCCTTCTTAGGTGAGCTCCCTTGAAGCACCTTGACCTTCTTGGCAAGCTTCTTGATTACTTTGCTTTGCCATTTGTTGATTTTCCTTTGCATCTCCACAACAGAAGCAAGGAACTTCTCGGTCTTAGTCCGTGGCTCAAAATCGACCTTGGGGAGAACAAAGCTCTCGGGCATCTCATCATCCAAGGCAAAAGACTCTGATCATGGGCGAGCAGCTAGTGCTGGAGCAGCCGTTCCTCCTAGAGGCGCAAAACACTCCTCTACACTCGGCAAGAACTCCACATTGCTAACTCCTAGAAGCTCTGTTTCCACTATGTTTGGCAAGATGCACACTCGTTTCTCATTCTCAGAATCAATGTACAAGTAGGCGTAGAAACCCTCGGCTGGGGTGCATCACAACCTGTCCTTGTTCCTCAGGTAGATCTCAACCATGAATGCTCTCTCCGGAACAGGAGTGAAGTCTTGAAGCGGTACGCCAACTTGAACGAACAAGGGCGTGAGGAAGCCTCCAATAAGCGACGAGCTTGCCTTGCATCGCAAGGCATACGCCTTGTACTTCACCAAAGAGGCGGCTAAGATGCACCCATAGTTCACGTCGTTGCAAAGCTCGGTCTTGGTGACTGTTGGGGCTACTGACCGTGCACTGAAGGTGTTGGCAATCAGCTTGAGCGTGTATCATAGCACCGGACTCCTCACTCTCTTGATCTTCGCAGTATTCACCTTGTAGTCATTGTTGCTGATGAGGTCCCACAGATCGTTTGCTTGAGTGAAATAGGGAAACTCAACCTTGGTGGTAGCAGCATTGAGGCCATAGGCTTGACAAAGCTCCGAGATTGAGAGATGAAAGGCCTGACGCTTGATCTTGAAGGAGATGTGGCCTTGAGAAGGAGTAGGGATGCTCGGGTTCTCGTATGCAAACTCCAAAGTGGCTAGGAAATCGATTGTCACTTCGTGAAAGGGTTGGCAATCCATCCGTGACAAGCACCTGAGCCCTATGTTCTTGAGGAGTTGATCAAAATCTCCCAAAATCCCCATCTTAGACAGCAAACCCCTATCTGCAAATTTTGTTGGTTCGAACCGGAGCCTCTCTAGCCTCTTCTTGGCTTGCTTTTCCTCCGTAGACCATCTGACCCTCTCCTGAACCACCACTTCTTGACCTTCTCCTTCTTGTGCTGTCTCTTCTCTCGTTCTTTTTGGAGCCATGGTACCTGAAACGCAATTCTCAAGCATGAGAATGAGCAAAGGCGGCGAATATTGAGAGAAAGAGTAAGCAAGAAAGAAAAAGTTATAACTAATACCCTAGATTTTTAGGGAATTTATAAAAATTCTAGCAAGATAATAGAGAAAGGAATCTAGAGATAGAATCAAATCTAGAATGTTTCCTAATATCTAGCTAGTTTTAAAAATTCGCGAAACCCCTAACATCTATTATTCAAACAATGCAAAGAAAAGGAAATTTTTTAAAAGATTTAAAACAAAACACGAAAATACCTTTGCAAAGTTTTGAAAGAAGATTCTGTTAGCCTTTAGGAAAGAAAAATCACACTCTCTCTTTGCTTTAAAAATCTCGAAACAAAAATAATGAGAGGGTGTGTGTTTGAAAATATAAAGGCCAACAAAAAATATAAAACCGTGGGCAAGCTAGTGGTTTCTGACAAAAAGCTTGGTCAAGGCACATCTTTCATCGTCAAAGATTCCTGCCTTGACCAAGATTTGAATTTAAAAACAGGAGGGAAAGAAGAAAAAAGGGAAAATAAATTGTTACCTCGACACGAGATCGAGTCCATTTGGTCGATCTAGGAATCGATCTCATGCCCATAATGGCTAGGATCGAGAGGTTTGATCGATCAGGGACTCGATTCAACTTGCATCGAGTCTTAGATCGACTGACCCTCTCGTTCCTTGACTTTTGGTCAACTAGGCTCTACTCCTTGGATCGAGCCACATGATCGATTTGGGGGTCGATTTGGCTTAGATCGAGTGGCAGATCGAGTAGACTATTCAATCTATCTTGGAGAATCAAGTGATTCGGTCGATCTACACCTTGTTTGCTTTTCAAGCTAAACGTATAAAGTGTTTATCCTCTCGTGATCGACCGTTCCACTCGTTTTGTCTACTCGATCTCGTCTAGATCGACTGACTCCTCTCGATTTAGTAAAGATCGAGTCAGGATTAGTCGATATAGCACTCAATCTCTAGCCTATACTTAACCCTTCTCAGTTCTTTTTGACTCCAAGATCACACCTAACAATCCCTTATCCATTCACCTACACACTTAAACATTAAAAGCATAAAACTGAAGTAGAAATAAAGCAAAGATATGTACAAGATAGACATGGGAATGCCTCCCAAGTGCGCTTTCTTTAACATCTTTAGCTAGACTTTACTTGGTTTAGGCCTGAGTGGGGTCTTGAAGAACCACAGATGTGCTCTCCTTGCTGCAATCACTCGCCAGGTAGGGCTTAACTCTGTGCCCGTTGACCGTGAAAGCATTGCCACTTTTGCCAACCAATGTAACTGCTCCGTAGGGAAGAACCTCTTTGATATCAAACGGTCCACACCACCTTGATTTGAGCTTGCCCGGGAACAGCAGCAACCTCGAGTCATAGAGTAGCACCAAACTGCCTTCTCTTAACTCCTTATGAACCAGCTTCTTGTTATGAACAGCCTTAGTCTGCTCCTTGTAGATCTTAGCACTGTCGTATGCATCCAACCGTAGCTCATCAAGCTTATGTAGCTGAATCAAACGCTTCTCCTGAGCTGTTTTTAGGTTGTAGTTGAGCTGCTTTACTGCCCATAGTGCCCTATGCTCCAACTTAAAAGGAAGGTGACATGCCTTGCCGTATAGAAGAGTGAAAGGAGTAGTACCAATGGGGGTTTTGAAAGCGGTCCGGTAAGCCCACAAAGCATCATCTAGCTTAGCCGCCCAATCCTTCCGAGTACTACCAACTGTCCTCTCGAGTATAGCCTTGATCTGCCGGTTAGAGACCTCTACTTGCCCACTCGTTTGAGGATGATAAGGTGTAGCTACCTTGTGCTTCACACCATACTTCCTTAAGAGGCTTTCAAACACCATGTTGATGAAATGGCTTCCACCGTCACTGATTACTACCTTGGGGATTCCAAACCTTAGGAATATGATGGTCTTGAAGAGCTTGATCACTACTCTTGCATCGTTTGTAGGGGAAGCTATAGCCTCAACCCACTTAGATACATAGTCAACCGCCACCAAGATGAACTTGTTGCCGTAAGAAGATGGGAATGGACCCATAAAATCTATCTCCCATGCGTCAAAGACATCAACTTCAAAGATAGGAACCTGAGGCATCTCGTTTCTCTTGGTGATGTTTCCTGCCCTTTGACACCCTTCACAACTCTTAACAAACTCGTGAGCATCCTTGAAGATAGATGGCCACCAGAAACTCGCTTGTAGCACCTTTGTAGCGGTCTTGAAAGAAGTGAAATGACCGCCGTATGATGAGCCGTGACAATGTAGGAGTATGTCTTTAACTTCTTCCCTTGTTACACCCCTATTGTACAAACTGTCCACACCCCTCTTGTACAAGTATGGCTCGTCCCAAAAGTAGTGGGAGACATCTCTCATGAACTTCTTCTTGTGATAATGATCAAGATGAGTGGGCTCCTCCCCACACGCCAAGTAGTTTACTATATCAGCATACCAAGGTAAGTCTTCTTCTTTGAAACTCAAAACTTCTTCAAACTTATCTTCAAGCTTCTCACATACTGCCGTGGTGATCATCATGAGCTGCTCTTCAGGAAATGAATCGTCAAGTGGCAAAGATTCATTGACTCTCATCCTAGAGAGGTGATCAGCAACACCATTCTCTATCCCTTTCTTGTCTTTGATCTCCATATCAAACTCTTGTAGAAGGAGAATCCACCTTAGAAGCCTCGGTTTCGTGTCTTTCTTGGAATAGATGTACCTCAAAGCTGTATGATCTGTGTAGACAACGACCTTAGAGCCTACGAGGTATGACCTGAACTTCTCAAAAGCAAACACAACGGCCAGCAACTCCTTCTCGGTGGTGGCATATCTGACTTGCATGTCATCCAAGGTACGACTGGCATAGTAGATTACATGCAACCGCTTGTCATTCCTCTGACCAAGAACAGCTCCCACAATGTAGTCGCTCGCGTCGCACATGATCTCGAACGGTAGAGTCCAGTCTGATGCTTGTACTATTGGCGCGAATACAAGAGCTCCCTTGATGGTCACGAAAGCATGAAGACAATCCTCATCAAACACAAATTCATTTTCCTTGCATAACAACCATGTGAGGGGCCTTGCTATCTTGGAGAAGTCCTTTATTAATAATCTGTAGAAGCCTGTGTGGCCTAAGAAACTCCTTACTCCTTTGACATTAACCGGCAGATCAAGACTCATCATGACTTCAACCTTGGCTTTGTCAACCTCTATGCCCTTCTCTGATATCTTGTGGCCACGTACTATCCCTTCCTTCACCATGAAGTGACACTTTTCCCAGTTGAGCACCAAGTTTGTCTCCGCTTAAGTACCTTGCAAAGATTCAACAAACAAGCAGAAAAAGACGCACCATATACAGAGAAGTCTTCCATAAACACTTCTACCATCTCTTCTATAAGATCAGAGAAGATCGACATCATACACCGCTGAAACGTAGCCGGTGCGATACACAACCCGAATGGCATCCTTCGATATGCGAAGGTTCCATAAGGACATGTAAAGGTCGTCTTACCTTGATCATTTGGATGGATTGGTATTTGAAAGAAAGCATTATATCCATCAAGAAAGCAATAGTAAGGATGATTAGCAAGCCTCTTAAGCATTTGATCAATAAAAGGTAAAGAAAATGATCCTTTCTAGTAGCAGAATTAAACTTCCTATAGTCTATACACATACGGTGACCTGTTACAGTCCTAGTAGGAATCAATTCATCTTTATCATTTTTAATGACCGTGATCCCTCCCTTCTTAGGCACCACGTGTACAGGAGAAACCCACGTGCTGTCACTTATGGGATAGATCACGTCAGCCTCTAACAACTTAAGAATCTGTTTCTTAACTACCTCTTTCAGATTCGGGTTTAAACGCCTTTGATGTTCAATAGAGGAAGAGTTCTCATTATCTAAGTGAATCCTATGAGTGCAAAGCATTGGTGAAAGGCCCTTGATGTCATTTAGAGAGTACCCAATGGCCTTCCTATACTTTCTCAGTTCATTGAGGAGCGAGTGCAACTCATCATCACTTAAGTTCTCATTCACAATCACGGGGTAGGTATCGTTAAGCCCTAAGAAAGCATACCTTAGCCCTTTTGGGAGCTCCTTTAGGTCCACCTTTGGGGCTATCAACTCGCTTCAGTCCTCCTCGTGGCTTTTGTTGATGATCCCATCCTCAGTAGCCTCCCTAGAACCTAAGACATGACCCAAAAGACTGCTTTCTTGAACCATTGTCCCGTCCGAGATCGAGTCTTCCAGTCGATCTTGCACTCGTTCTGGTCCGGATCGAGCAACTTCACTCGATTCTCCTACTCGATTTGATTGGGATCGAGCAGGAGATCGAGTCTCTGTCTCGTTCTCTGAACTGATCGATTGGCTTCTCTTGATCTTCTCATCGATTGTTTTGCTGGATCGACTGCACTCAGGTCGATCAGTTATTTGATTTGATTGGGATCGAGTAGTGGATCGGGTGTCTGAGTCGTTCTCTTCTTTGGATCGACCAGTGTCCTCGATCTTTTGGCGATTGCCGTCCTGGATCGAGTGATCTTCTCGATTTCCTGATCGATCTCTAGGCATCCGCCTCCATCTTCTAACACAACTTTTCTAGAGTCAAGGAGATTAATGTACTCCTGAGTCCTCTGATCCAAGAAACCATACTCTCCTCTTTCCTTAGTCAATGCCAACTTCAAGTGATCCTCTTGTGCAAGCTCTTATAACAATTCATCCGCCAAGGCATCCAAGGTTTCTATGTAGAATGCTTGCCCTTCTATGGTGGGCTTCTTAAGGACCTCGTTGATGTCAAAATCCAGCTATCTTCCCATTCTTGACATCAATGATTGCTCCGGCGGTTGCAAGGAACGGTCTTCCTAGTATAAGCGGATCTTTAGGCTCTTCATCCATCTCAAGCACAACAAATTCAGTTGGTACAATGACATCGCTTATTCTCACTGGAAGATCTTCTAGCAAACCCACTGGAAGTCTCACGCTTCTATCTGCTAACACAAGGGAGATCCTACACTCTTTGAACCGAGTAAAACCGAGCTTCTTTGCTATAGAATGGGGCATGAGATTGATACTTGCACCCAAATCGCATAAGCAGCTCTTGAACTTCAATGGACCCAAAGCACAAGGAATGGTGAAGGATCCTGGATCCCCTAGCTTCTTAGGAACAATCTCCTTGTGAATGATGGCACTACACTCTTCACTAAGCACCAAGACTTCTTTCCTCTCCTTGTTCTTCTTTGTAAGAGTGTCTTTGAAGAACTTAGCACACTTCGGCATCATAGCTAGGCAATCAACAAGAGGGAGCTTGATCTCTACATCCCTTAGATGCTTCTCAAACAAGAGTCTATGCTTCTCTTTAAGCTGTTTTTTGAAGCGGCCAGGAAAAAGAAGCTTAGGCACATACGGTGGAGGTACATAAACATCCTTCTCCTTAGTAGCTTGCTCTACTTTCTTTTCTAGAGCAACCTCTTTACCCTTCATTGGTCTCTCAGTCCACACATTATCAAAGTTGATCTCCTCATCAGCTGAAAGCTTATCCTCCCCCTCTTGAACCACAATGTCCTCATTGTATTTAGGTGCAACTCGCGGAGGAAGTTCGTTGCCACTCCTTAGTGTGATGGCATTGGCGTATTCCTTGGGATTCTTCTCACACTTGCCCGATAAACTGCTTTGACCGCTTGTAGTAGCTTTTCTCTTCTCTAACTGCTTGATCTTGTTGTTCAAGTTTGTAATCTGAGTGGAGACGTCGGTGAGAGAGGAGTCAAGGCGGTTGTTCATCTTGGCAAACATCTGATTAGTGGAAGCTTGACCTTGAAGCAACTGCTGTAACATAGATTGGACCGGATCTTGTTGTTGTGGTTGCATTTGTTGTTGTTGAGGAACAAAGCCGGGAGGAAACATAGGAGTGTAACCTTTGTTGCCTTGCTGCTGCTTCTGACCTTGGAAGTTCCCTTGCCTCTGGCCTTGAAAGCCACTATTCGCTTGAAAACCCTTGTTATATGGAACGAATGGCTTTTCTTGCTGAGGAGGGTACACCTGATCTTTAGGGTTCTCCACGTTTGTGCTTCGGTAAGACAAATTGTTGTTGCCTTGGTAGCCTTGAGAGTAGCCTTGTGGCTTGTTGTAGTTCTGACCAGTAACCCAATTAGCTTCTTCTTCTTGGCATTGCACTAGCTCATCCAAGACATCTGCAGCTTCTCCAACAAAATGTACATGCTTTTAGTGTGGAAGCACTAGCTTATCGATCTTCTCATGGAGTGACTTTATTTCTTTCTTGTTAGCTTCAAGATCAGCTCCTCTTGGAGCACGGTCGTAATCCTCTGAATAGTTCCCATCACTCAATGCCAAGTTCTCAATGAGCTCCATACCCTCGTCTACTTCTTAGCCAAGGAAGTTTTCTTTGCTCGCTATGTCAAGTAGTAATCTGATCTTTAGAAGAGCTCCGCGGTATTTGGTACTCAAGAGGGTCTCTTCACTGAAGCCATGGTGAGGACAATCTATAGTATAATCCTTGAAACGCTCCATAGCCTCATTGAATGACTCATTCTGTCTTTGAGTGAAGCCACTGATCTCACTTCTCAACCTTACTGTCCGAGAGCTTGAGAAAAACTTTGAGAGGAAAGCTTTCTTACAGTCAGCCCAAGAAGTGATAGTGCCTTGGGGAAGAGTCTTTTCCTAATGTCGCGCTTTGTCACCGGGGGAAAAGGGAAACAAACGCAGCTTGAAGCTGTCCTCTGAGACCCCATTTATCTTAAGCATTCCACAAAGCTGCTCAAAATTGTCTAGATGTGCCATTGGGTCCTCCAAAGCTAACCCATGAAACTTGTTATTTTGCACCATCTGAACAAACCCTGGCTTGATCTCGAAGTTGTTATTCTGGACCTGTGGAGGAGTGATCCCAAAGCGATTGTGATGCGTATTAGGAGCATCTCCAGCACCAATGATCAGTGGGGGTCTAGCCGCGTGGATGGGGTTTCCATTGCCCCTTCCTACAGCACCGTGAGCTGGTGGAGGTCCTTCAGGATGTTCTTGCTCAGCCATTGTTGCAAAGTCTACTGAACCGGCTTGAACAATCTCCTCAAAAGCTGTAGCTTGCTCTCTTGCTCTTCTTGTTCTTGAATGTCCGAGTTGGTGAATATTGTATAGGGGTGTAAGTAAGTTGTTGACACCCCTAGAACGCAAATTCATGTACCTGAAAGACACAAGTTTGAATAGAAAGTGATTAGTAACCAGTCTTAAAGTAAAGGCTTAGTCTTTACTAAACCCCAAATCTTAATAATTCCTAGCAACCTAAGATGGCAACGGCGCCATTTGATAACACTTTTTTACTAAGTCGTTGTAAGCAGGAGAGGTTATCAAAACTCAAATGCAACACTGAGATATAGTATAACATGCAAGTAGGTATCAACCCACACCTAGGAGCAGGAAGTACACTAAGAATGCAACGGAATGAACAAATCTAAGCAGAATAGTAAAATGATTGGTAAATTCAAGAAAAACTAAGTGCAACAATCTAATGCAATGCAGAACAATTTTAAAACCCCTGGAGGAGGGTTAACTACCACGAGGAACATGCAAAAGATTAAAAATGCAAGGCTACTAAAAACTAAAAATCGACCAGTGAATTGACCACAGGATCGAGCACTAGATCGAGCAGAATGGATCGATCTAACAAACAACTTCAAGCAAATGACTTCTAACGAACAGGATGCAAACTAAATGACAGGAGAATGATTAACAGAGGTTTAAAACACTAAAAAGAGAGGGTTCAGGGTCGAGGGTCATATTCAAGGGTATCAAAGATTCAAGCTTTGGTTTGAAAACATTTAGATCTACTCACTTTGTGAGGTTCTCTAGGCCTTGAAAACAAAACAAGAACCATCCATGGCGTGTGGCATGGTTCACTTCCTCAATCTCTTTTCCAAACCCATGGCGTTTGGTAGAAAAAGAGATCGAAGAGCAAGAAACACATATTTCAAATATTGACATATCTAATCCCCTAAACAACCATGGCATGTGGGAAAGGAAGGATTAGCCTCTAGGATCTGGTTTTCCAGGACATCTGAATCCTGTCAAGGTAAGACAGCCTTCCGAGGCTCTCTAGGCTTTAAGATCCCAAGATCTTAGAAGAGAAGGCATGAAGAACAATGAAATAAAAAAGCTTTAAACCCTTTTAACCCTTTTAAATCTCCTCAACCCCAAAACCCGAAACGACTACTCACTACACATGTTTAAGATCGAAGCAAAAGCAATAAACAGAGAGCTAAGCATGATTAACGATGCGATTAGAGAAAACTTGCTTAATATTAAAAGATTCAAGGTTCAAAATCTGAAAAAGCTTAAGTTATTCAACAATGGCGAATTGCCCAACTTAGAGAGAAAACAGAAAAGACAGAATGAAGATAAAGATAGGGAATGGCTGCTTTTGCCAAAAATAGCTGAACCGTTAGCTGGTCCCCCCCTCGCTAGCCGCCAAAGACAGGTGGACAGATAAGGTTATGTCTGAGATTGGGCTGGAAGCTCGATCTGGCTCTCGATCTTTGTCTTGGATCGGATGGCTTCGGTCGATCTCTAAGTCGATCTTGTGTTGATCGGGTTGGAAGCTCGATCTGGTCCTCGATCTTCATGGCGTCATTTACGTCCGTACTCCAGATCGATCTCCTCTCTCAATCTTGTTCTCGATCCTTCCTCTTGAATCGACTTGGTGCACTCGATCTTCTGGTCGATCTCATCTAGATCGACCTGCCTTGCTCGATCCGCTACTCGATCTCGGGTTATTAGCTGAATGGTTGAGTTCTCCAAGCGTCCATAAGCTTCCTCACGAGCCTTAGCACGTCCACGAATTCTCCAAAGCTCCAAAGTATCCGAAAATAACCTGAATATGATGCATAATGCAAGAAACATACGAATGCTAAACGCAAAAGTGCTCTAGGACCTAAAATGGTGCAAACTAGCCTAATATGCAAGGTGAATGCATGAGAAACTATCTTAAATGCATGCAAAATACACAAAATATACAGTAATATCACAATCACTCGCCAGGTAGGGCTTGACTCTATGCTCATTAACCGTGAAAGCATTACCGTTTTTGCCAACCAATGTAACCGCTCCATAGGGTAGAACTTCCTTGATCTCAAACGGTCCACACCATCTAGACTTGAGCTTTCCAGGGAACAGCTTCAACCTCAAGTTGTAGAGTAGCACCAGACTGCCTTCCCTTAACTCCTTATGAACCAGCTTCTTGTCATGAACCGCCTTGGTCCTTTCCTTGTAGATCATAGCACTCTCGTAGGCGTCTAACCGTAGCTCATCAAGCTCATGTAGTTGGATCAACCTCTTCTCCTGCGCCGTCTTGAGACTGAAGTTCAGCTGCTTCACGGCCCACAGTGCTCTATGCTCCATCTCAACAGGAAGATGACATGCCTTGCCGTATAGAAGAGTGAAAGGAGTGGTCCCTATATGAGTCTTGAAAGCTATCCGGCAAGCCCATAGAGCATCATCTAGTTTAACCGCCCAATCCTTCTGAGTTACTCCTACGGTCCTCTCTAGGATAGCCTTGATCTGTCTATGCGAGACCTTTACTTGCCCACTGGTTTGTGGGTTATAAGGTGTAGCTACCATGTGCTTCACTCCATACTTCTTCAAGAGATTTTCAAAGACTTTGTTGATCAAGTGGCTGCCCCCATCACTGATCACTACTTTTGGGACTCCAAACCGTGGGAAGATGATGGTCTTGAAGAGCTTGATCACCACTTTTGCATCGTTTGTTGGGGAAGCTATAGCCTCAATCCACTTAGACACGTAATCAACAGCCACCAAAATGAATTTGTTGCCGTAAGAAGATGGGAATGGACCCATAAAATCTATCCCCCAAGTGTAAAAACATCAACTTCAAATATTGGCACCTAAGGCATCTCATTCCTCTTCGTGATGTTTCCAGCTCTTCGACATGCGTCACAAGACTTAACAAACTCATGAGCATCCTTGAATAGCGATGGCCACCAAAAACCGGCTTGTAAGACCTTTTGCATAATGCTAAAGGTAAAGGCAATTGATGCACACACAACTAGACTCTCATCTACCCATGTACACTAACAATGACCCTAAAACCCAAGTTAAAACAGAAAACATTCTTACTCCTTAGGCTAGTGGAAAGGCTGAAAGCATTTTTAGCTCTTTACTTTCCCTATTGATAGCTATCTACTTATTCCTTTTTTTTTTTTTTTTCTTTTCATTTGGCACTTAGGCTCTTTTCTCTCTTTTTTTATTTATTTATTTATTTGAGAGCTATCTTCTGAAATACACTTAGATCTTTTTATTTTGAAAACATTGCCTTCCACTTAAAACCTTTTTAAACACTTCAAACACCAAACTCTTTTGAAACCACAAACAAATAAGCAAAACAAACAACCCCAACGAACCCCGAACCTAATCTTAAGCCTAGAACTAGCTTCAAAATGCAAAGCTAGCAATCAAATGAGAGCCTAATCATGTCGCCTAGACCTAACACTTTATGCTAAGTTCAAACCGAAAAGAGGCCTCACAAAGATATCACACAAGAACGTTTGGCTTGAAAGAGAGGTAAGGGTTATGGTGGGAGTTCTACTTAAGCTCACAAAAGAGTGGTGAAAGGAGGAAGAGAGCCTAAATATGTACATGATCCATGTGTTCATTTTCAAATACATAAGTATCAGATTAAGGTTTTCACTTATTAGGACAAGATTCAGTTCATGAATGTTCAAGTCAAGCCACGAAAATCAAAACACATGATCCAAGTATGGTTAAAACTTACTTTCTAAGAGTGTACAATGCATCAAAGAACTACTAACTAGGGCCTTGAAACAATTCATGAGCTTAAAACACCTTTTAAAGAAAACTTTAACCCCTTATGCAAATGTAAACAACCTAGATGCTTAAAAATTCTAGACTCAATCCTAAAATGTTTAACTAAGTGAATGCAACTACATGAATATATTTTTTAAAAAAATTTTAAAATTTTTAACAATTTTTTTGTTCTTTTCTATTCCTTAGGTGCAATGAAATGTAATGCAAGACGCAGAGGATGCAAATAGAAAATAAGAGGAAAGAAAACAATGTCAAATAACACACACTCTACCAAACTTGAATGACACCGTCTCGGTGGGAAACAAATTCAAAGGAGTTCAAGAACACAAAGCAAAAACAAAGAAAAGATGTGCGGTATGTACAAAGGAAGGGTGTTGGTACCTCGGATCTAGCCTCGGCTGGAACTTGAGGATGTTCCAGGCGAGCTAGATGCTATAGCTTTGCCCTTGGAAGCTGGTTCTTGGAGGGAAAGACGCACCGGCTGGATGTTGCTTCATTGAGTCTCATGGATGACAACTCCACCAGTTGAAAGCCTCCTCTTCTCGAGCTGTTGAGCCTCCTCACTTGCAGCCTGCTTTGGCGAAGCCCCTTGAAGCGCCTTGAATTTCTTGGCAAGCTTCTTGATGACCTTACTTGTGCCATTTGTTGATCTTCCTTTGCATCTCCACAACAGAAGCAAAGAAATTTTCTGTTTTAGTCTGCGGCTCAAAGTCAATTTTAGGGAGTACAAAGGCTTCGGGGATCTCATCATCCGTGGCAGGAGACTCTGATCTTGGGCGAGTAGCTTGTTGAATGGCGGCTGTAGCTCCTTGAGGAGCAAAACACTCCTCTACGCTTGGGAGAAACTAGATGTTCCCAATTCCCAACAGCTCGGTTTCATCCTTGTTTGGCAAGATACACACCCTCTTCTCATTCTCCTCATCAATGAACAGATACGCAAAGAAGCCCTCAACTGGCGTGAACAGGAGTGAAGTCTTGAAGCGGTACACCAGCTTGCACAAACAAGGGCGTGAGAAAGCCTCCAATAAGCGACGAGCTTGTCTTGCATCTCAAGGCATACGCCTTGTATTTCACCAATGAAGCAGCCAAGATACATCCGTAGTTCACGTCGTCTCCTAGTTGGTCTTCTAACGGCTCATCATTCTCATCGGGGTCACACACGAGATTCTTAACGCCTTGGAACAAGAAGCAAAGTTCCGTCTTGGTAACTGTAGGGGCTACTGACCGCCCACTGAAGGTATTGGCGATCAGCTTCAGCGTGTAACACAGCACCAGACTCCTTACTCTCTTGATCTTCGCGGTATTCACCTTGTAGTCATCGTTGCTGATGAGGTCCCACAAATCATTTGCTTGAGTGAAAGAGGGGAACTTTACCTTGGTGGCAGTAGCAGCCGAAAAGAAGCATGCTATCGAGCTGGAGAGAGTGGCAGCTCGAATGAAGAAACTCGAGGACGAGAGGGATGAGTTCAAGAAGAAGCATAACAAAGCCGAGAGCCTTGCTGTTTTCCTCAACGAACAGAAACTTAGGCGAGAGTCCGATATTGCCTCCCTTAAGCGGCAGCTCGAAGCCGAGAGAGAGAGTTGCGTGAGGCCGAGGCCAGGAAAGCGCGTAAAAAAGCTAAGAGAGAGCTTGGCCAGAAGTTTCAGAGTCGTGTTCGCCAGGCAGAGGAGAAGGTTGAGAAGCTGAAGGGCCCTGCCCGAACGAGGGTCATCGAGCTTGGGCAGGCCATGGGTAATCTCCAGCTCGTCAAACTTCTTATGGGTGAGAACCCCCCTTCTCTGGATGAAGAGTTGGTGACGTTGACTGGGTGGAAAGAGGAGCTTGCTGATGCCTATGCGGAGTTTAAGCGTCTTAGGACCGATTTGCGAGAGGACTTGAAACTCTCTCCAGCTTCCAGTGATTCAGTGCCACCGTTCTCTGCCAACTAGTTGATGGAGATTATGGCTTCGATGGCTGGTGTCAAAGATCCTGCGGGTTCTAATGTCAACACTCCTGGGGTTAACGAGCTGATCGTTGAGAACAGCTCTCAGCAAGATGTAGTGAAGGCATCCAAGACCGCCGAGGCTTCCGAGCCTATTGTTTAGAAAATGCCTTTGAATTTTTTTGCTTTGATTTGGTCTTTTATTTGACTTTTTGATGCGCGTCCCATGTGTTGGATGCGCTTTATGTTTCGAATTTGGTGCATGGACGGCTTTTATTTGAATTTATGCTATGGGTTTTATATGGTATTATATTTTGTTATCGAGCTGAAGCGTTGTTGTTCTGCTTTGAATTGCGGCGAAGCGAGTGCTCAAGTTATAAATTTGAACATGTATGATGTTTCGTACTCGATTGTTTAGGATTTTTCCGACTCGTTTTTTTTAGGTCGAGCCGCAGCCGAAAAAGGCGTAATGGTCAGAATTGATAAACACTTTGTTTGCAAGGGTGAAAATGCAATGAGGTTATCAAACTCAAATGCAAGACATGTTGTAGTACAGCAAGCAAGAGAGAGTCAATCCATGCCTAGGGTGATAGAGAATGCAAAGAGAATACAAGGACCAATGCAAATCCAAGCGAAGTGAGATGATTTATGAGAAAATCTCTAAAAACTAGATGCAGCAACTTCAATAGAATGCAACCAATTTTAAAAATACCAGAAATGAAGAAACTACCACGAAGAACAAACAGATAAATTAAAGGACCAAGCTTCGAATTACTAAAATTCGACTAGTGGATCGACCATGAGATCGACCACTAGATCAGGCAATAACAATCGATCTCGTCTAAAAATGCAAGAACAGTAAAACTAATGACCAGGATGCTATCAAAGATCAAGCGAATGACGAGATAAGATGTAAAGATGCTAAAACAAAGGGCCTAGGGTTGAGATTCATGGTCAGGGGTTTCAAAGGTTCGACCTTGGGTTGAAAACTTTAAATCGACTCACTTTGTGAGGATCTCTAAGCCTTGAAAACTAAGCAAGATCTATCCGTGGATTTCGGTATAGATCACTCCTTCATCCTCTCCTCCAAACCCATGGCTTTTGGTGGAAAGAGAGGTCGAAGGGCAAGGAAAACAGATTTCAAATGAATGGCTTAACTAATCCCCCAGACTTCCATGGCTTTTGGGAAGGGGTAACTAGTCTCTAAGGTGTGATCTTCCGAGGCTCCTGAATCCTGTCAAGGTAAGGAACCTCTCGGATCATGAAGCTCTTGGCGTGAGAGTCTTCAAGCATTGAGATCTCAACACCTTAGAAGAGATAGCCGTTGAAAACACTTAGGAAAACCCCATGATCGAAACCTTTTAGACCCCTTAATCCTCTCAACCCCGAACCCAAGTAAACTACTCAATGTACATAAAGTAAATCAAGCAAAGCATGTAAAAGGAAAAGATGAACATGAAAAGAAAACTGGATTAAGACGGAAATGATTCGATTCACGAAAAACAGAGAGAAAAACCTAAAGAAGAAGATAAGGATTGAAAGTTGTATGTGAAAAGGATGTCACCGCCTTCCCAAAATGGCCAAAACAAGCTGATGGTCCCCCCCTTGCTAGCGGCCAAAAGTTGTTGAAAGGACAGAGATCGACTCTAGGATCGGGCGGTTCTCTCGATCATATCCGGACATCGTGTCTTCGGCTCGATCTGGGTCTCGATCATCATCGGTGAATCGAGTGTTGCATCCGATCTCAGTATTGATCTTTGGGTGGATCGAGTAGTGTACTCGATCTGGCTCTCGCTCTGCATGGCGTCATTTACGTCCGTACCGTTTGATCGACTGCTTCACTCGATCCTTGTCTCGATCATTCTCCTTGGATCGCCTGGTTGGCTCGATCTTCTGGTCGATCACCTCCTATATCGACCGGCCATGCTCGATCTGCTGCTCGATCTCTGATCCTTAGCATATATCCGAGCTCCCACGAACTGCTACATCGGCCTCAACATGTCCACGAACCTCCACGACTCCGAAGCAGCCAGAAACAACCTGAATGTAATGCAAAATGCAAGGAACATGCGTATGCTGGTGCAAGAATGCTCTAGGACTCTAAGTGATGCAATCTAACCTAAAATGTGATACAAATGCATGAAAAGCTAACTAATGAGTATGCAAAATGTATGCAATATGCAGTAACATCAACTCCCCCAAACTTACTTCATGCTTGCCCTCAAGCAACAGAAAATAAGTAAGGAAGAGCGGTTTTCAGAAAAACGAATGGGGGTTTAAACTTCTTGCAAAGATGCCTTTCAAATTAATCAATCTCAATGTCCTAGTTAACAGTTCTAAAATGCTATGCTTACACTCATACTCCAAAGAACTTAGCCATACTCATCACACAAAGAAATTCAAATCATGACTCTCCTATTCCTAACAATCAAAGAAACTCATCCTTTAACATTCATTAACAATAGAACCATGAATAAAACTTATGCACTTTAAAGCAAAACACATTTGGCTAAGGGTTAAGGTTATGAGCATTGAATGATCTCATTTGAAAAGAGTTTATGATTAGAACAAGGGTTTCTCTCAAAAATGTTTGAACTTGTGCATAATGCTAAAGGTAAAGATAATTTATGCATACATGATTAGATTCTCATCTACCCATGTAAACTAACAAACAATCCTATACCCCTCTCATTTAACAAATTTTATCCTCACTCACCACTTAGAGTCTACCCTTTTTCTTCACAAAACTTAGCAATCCTCAATTCGAAACAAGAACATTTTTAAACTTTTTAGGCTAGTGAAAAGGTTTTGAAAATAAGTTTTGCTCTTTAGATATTTCTTATTGGTAGCTCTCTTATTATTTTTCTTTCTTTTTATTTTTTTATTTGGCACTTAGGCTCTTTTATTTGTTTTTCTTTTCTTTTCTCTTCTTTTTTTTTATTATGAGAGAGCTACCTCCTGAAATTTATTAGAGCATACTTCGTTTTTAAACACAACCTTTCACTTAAAACCCATTTCTTTCTTTAAAACACAAAGTTCTTTGAAACCGAGAACAAATAGGAAAGAAAGCAACCCCAATGATCCCCCAAACTTATCCTAAGCCTATACCTAGCTTCAAAATGCAAAGCTAGCAATCATATGAAAACCTAATCATGTCGCCTAAACCTAACACTTTATGCCAAATTCAAACCGAAAGGAAGGCCTCACAAAGATGTCACACAAGAACATTTGGCTTCAAAGAAGGGTAAGGTTTAAGGAGGGAGTTCTACTTAGGCTCACAAAGAGTGGTAAAAAGGAAGAAGAGAGCCTAAATATTTTAAAACCATGTGTTTATTTTCAAATGCATAAGGATGATAATTAGAATTTCAAATTAAGGTTCTCACTTATTAGGATGAGTTTCAAATCATGAGAGTTCAATTCAAGTCACGAAAATCCTAACAAGTGATCCAAGCATGGTAAGAACTTACTTTCAAAGCATAGACAAAGCATTAGAGAACTACTAACTAGGGCATTGAAACAATTCATAAGTAAAAACACCTTTTTAAGAAATTCTAGCCCCTTATGCAAAATGCAAACAACCTAGATGCTATGAGAAACTCTAGACTCAATCCTAACATGTTTTGACAAGATGAATGCAACTACATGAATCTTTGAAAAAATTTTAAAACTTTTACCAATTTTTCATGAACTAAAGACTCAAGGATGCTAAAGGAAAATATGATCACAAAACACAAGTCAAATCACACATGTACTCCCCCAAACTTGCTTGACACCGTCCCGGTGGCAAACTCATTCGAAGGAGTAGCAAAACACAAAGCAAGAAGAAGCAAATATGAGCGGTTATGTACAATGGAAGAAGGTTGTTACCTCTGGTCTAGTCTCGGCTGGAACTTGAGGATGTTCCAGAGGAGCTAGAGACTATGGTCTTGCCTTTGTCGGCTGGTTCTTGGAGAGAGTGGCGCGCCGGCTGAATGGTGTTTCCTTGGGTCTCGTGGATGACAACTCCACCGGTTGAGAGCCTTCTCTTCTCGGGTTGTTGCACCTCTTGACTTGCAGCTTTCTTAGGCGAGCCTCCCTGAAGTGCCTTGACTTTCTTTCCAAGCTTTTTGAGCATCTTGCCTTGCCACTTGTTGATCTTCCTTTGCATCTCCACAACAGATGCTAGGAAATTCTCAGTTTTTGTCCTCGGCTCGAAGTCTAGCTTGGGAAGTGTGTAGGCCTCGGGTATCTCATCTTCCGTGGCTGGAGACTCAGACCTTTGATGAGGGGCAATCGCTGAAGCAGGTGGTCCTCCGAGAGGGGCAAAGCAATCTTACTCCATGGGCAAGAACTCGATGTTCCCAACACCAAGCAGATCGGTTTCGTCTTTGTTGGGCAGGATGCACACTCTCTTCTTGTCTTCGTCGTCTATGAAGAGGTACGCGTAGAACCCTTCCGCTGGCGTGCGTCCCAAGCTGTCAATATTCCTCATGTATGCCTCGTCCATGAAGGTTCTGGTTGGTATATGGGCGAAGTCGTGAATGGGCACACCAGCTTGCACGAACAGAGGAGTGAGGAAACCGCCAATGTAAGAG
Organism: Thlaspi arvense; assembly: GCA_911865555.2. NCBI lineage: Eukaryota > Viridiplantae > Streptophyta > Magnoliopsida > Brassicales > Brassicaceae > Thlaspi > Thlaspi arvense. The sequence goes on from OU466860.2 coordinate 29,490,753, forward strand.
GAAGTTGCCTTGAACCGCAAGGCATAAGCCTTATATTTCACCAAGGAAGCCGCAAGCACACATCCGTAGTTCACTTCATCGCCGAGTTCATCCTCCATAGGCTCGTCATTTGCATCCGGATCACACACCAAGTGCTTCACACCTTGGAACAGGAAGCACAGCTCTGTCTTCGTGACCGTAGGAGCAACAGATCTTCCACTAAACGTGTTGGCGATCAGCTTCAGAGTGTACCTCAGCACCGGGCTTCTTACTCGCTTGATCTTGGCGGTGTTGGCTTTGTAGTCTTCATTGCTGATCAAGTCCCAAAAGTCGTCGGCTTTCTTGAAGGCGGGGAACTCGACCTTGTAAGCATCCGCGTTGAGACCATAAGCTTGGCATAGCTCAGGGATGGAGAGTGTATAGGCTTGACGGCCAACCTTGAAGTAGAGGCGACCTTGAGAAGGGACGGGTATGCTAGGATTCTCGTAACGGAACTCCAACGTGGCAAGGAAGTCTATTGTCACTTCTGGAATGGTTGGGCAATCCATCCGTGACAGACATCTTAGGCCAATGTTCTTGAGGAGTTGGTCGAAATCCCCAAGAATCCCTAGCTTGGACAACAGCTCTCGATCAGCAAACTTGGTAGGCTCAAACCGAAGCCTTTCCAGCCGTTTCTTGTCCCTCTTCTCATCCTTAGTCCATCTGACCCTCTCTTGAACTGCCACCTCTTGTCCTTCTCCTTCTTGTGCTGTCTCTTCTCTTGTTCTCTTTGGGGCCATTGTTCCTGAAACAAGTTTCTAAAGAAATTTGATAAGCAAACGGTGGTTTTGATGAGAATGAGAGAAGAGAAGGAGAGAACTTATAAAAACTACCCTAGAATTTTAGGGAATTAATAAAAATTATAGCTAGATAAAGGAGAATCATATCTTTAGATACTGAAAAATCTAGAATTATTCCTTTTACTTAGCCAGTTTTAAAAAAATCAAAACCGACCCTGTATTCTAGAACAATATCTTGCGAATTTAAAGGAAATTTCTCTAAAAATAAATCATTAAATTTTGAAAATACCTTTGCAAGAAATGCAGAAGAGCTTTGCTAGCTTTTGAAAACCGAAACTCTCACTCTCTTTGTTTAAGATTTTCGAGAAAAACAGGAATGAGAGGGTGAGAGGTTGATGAAATATTTAAAGACTAGCAAAGAGCAAAACAATGGGTAGTAAAAGTGGTTTTTCTGACAAAGTCTTGGTCAAGGCACATCTTTCATGGTCAAAGATGCTTGCGTTGACCAAGTTTTGAATTTAAAAGTTGGAGGGAAAAGAGTAAAGGAAGGAAATAAAATGTTACCTCAGCATGAGATCGAGTCCATTTGGTCGATCTAGGACTCGATCTCATGCCCATAATGGCTTAGATCGAGAGGGTTACTCGATTTGAGACTCGATTCATGGTGAATCGAGTCTTGGATCGATTGGCTCTCTTGATCATTGAGATGTTGGCTCCACGGCTAAGTCCTCATGATCGAGCTATGTCCTCGATTTGGGGGTCGATTTGGCACAGATCGAGTGATGGATCGAGTCGAGTGATCGATCTGTTTTCAACAAATTTTCCCGAGAGAAATTAGATCGGTCGATCCGTTTTGGATCGATTGATCCTTTTTCGTCAAGGTCGATCTTGTCACTCGTTCTCGTCTAGATCGACTGGCTCCTCTCGATTCACTGACTCGATCTGGCAAAGATCGAGCCAGGATCAGTCGATCTAGCACTCGATCTGTAGCCTTATCTCAACCCCTATCGCCTCTTTTGGACTTCAAGATCAAGGTTTAGACTCGTCATACCTGTTCCTACACACTTGCAGAATAAAAACATAAAACTGAAAGGGAAATAAAGCAGAAATATTTACAGGATAAACATAGGAATGCCTCCCAAGTGCGCTTTCTTTAACGTCTTTAGCTAGACCTTACTTGGTTTAAGCGGATGGTGGATCTTGGAGAAGCACAGAGGTACTCTCCTTGTCATAGCCGTCTGCCAAGTAAGGCTTGACTCTGTGTCCGTTGACGGTGAATGCACTGCCACTTTTTCCCATCAGAGTAACAGCTCCATAAGGCAACACTTCTTGAATCACGAACGGTCCGCTCCACCTTGATTTCAGCTTGCTCGGGAAGAGTTTGAGCCTCGAGTTGTACAGCAACACTAAACCTCCTTCCTTAAGCTCCTTGGCAACCAACTTCTTGTCATGAGTCTCCTTAGTTCGCTCCTTGTATATCCGAGAGCTCTCGTAAGCGTTCAGTCTTAACTCATCCAGTTCGTGCAGCTGAATAAGGCGCCTCTCCTGAGCAGTCTTGAGGTCAAAGTTCAGCCTCTTCACAGCCCACAACGCACGGTGTTCCAGCTCAACCGGGAGGTGACAGCCCTTGCTATAGAGTAGAGTGAAAGGAGTTGTACCAATCGGCGTTTTGAAGGCGGTACGGTAGGCCCAAAGAGCGTCGTCCAGCTTCACTGCCCAGTCTTTCCTTGTTGCTCCGACACTCTTCTCTAGTATAGCCTTGATTTGCCGGTTGGAGACTTCCACTTGACCGCTTGTTTATGGATGGTACGGTGTAGCCACCTTATGCTTAACTCTATACTTTCTCAAGAGATTCTCAAAGACCTTGTTTATGAAGTGGCTTCCTCCATCGCTTATAACAACCGTGGATACCCCAAACCTCGGGAAGATGATACTCTTGAACAGCTTGATTACCACCTTAGAGTCATTTGTAGGGGAAGCAACAGCCTCAACCCATTTAGAGACATAATCCACTGCTACTAAGATGTATTTGTTGCCATATGAAGAAGGAAATGACCCCATGAAGTCTATGCCCCACGCGTCGAACATGTCAACTTCGAAGATGGGAACTTGAGGCATTTCGTTCCTTTTAGTGATATTCCCTGCTCGTTGACATACCTCACAGCTTTTCACAAACTCGTGTGCATCTTTAAAAATGGACGGCCACCAGAAACCGGCTTGCAACACTTTCGTGGCAGTCTTGAAAGAGGAGAAGTGTCCTCCGTAGGAAGAGCCATGGCAATGATAGAGGATGTCCCTGGCATCTTCCTTTGTAACACATCTCCGATACAAACTGTCTACTCCTCTCTTGTATAAGTAGGGCTCGTCCCAAAAGTAGTCACTAGCTTCTCTCATAAACCGCTTCTTGTGATAGCTGTTGAGATGTGTTGGCTCCTCACTAAACGCTAGATAGTTAACTACATCAGCATTCCCTGGTAGATCCTCCTCTTTGAAACTCAACACCTCCTCAAACCTCCCTTCTAGCTTTCCACAAACAGCCGTGGTAATCGCCATAAGCTGCTCTTCTGGAAGAGAGTCATCTAAGGGGAGAGACTCGTTGATCCTTAGCCGGGAGAGATGGTCAGCGACCCCGTTTTCTATTCCTTTCTTGTCTTTAATCTCCATGTCAAACTCCTGAAGTAAGAGAATCCATCTTAAGAGTCGAGGCTTAGTGTCTTTCTTCGAGTAGATGTATCGCAAGGCAGCGTGATCCTTGTATACAATAGCCTTGGAACCAACGAGGTATGATCTGAACTTCTCAAAGGCGAACACTACTGCAAGCAACTCCTTCTCCGTAGTGGTGTACCTTGTTTGCGTGTCATCCAAGGTTCTTGAAGCATAGTAGATCACGTGCAGCTTCTTGTCTTTCTTCTGACCAAGAACGGCTCCTACGGCGTAGTCACTAGCATCACACATGATCTCAAAGGGAAGAGACCAGTCTGGTGCTTGGACTATAGGAGCTGATGTAAGGGCATCCTTGATGGTCACGAAAGCTTTCAAACACTCCTCATCAAACACAAACTCAGCTTCCTTGCACAACAACCGTGTAAGAGGGCGTGCAATCTTGGAGAAATCTTTGATGAAGCGCCTATAGAACCCTGCGTGTCCCAAGAAGCTTCTGACTCCCTTAACATTAACCGGCGGCTCAAGACCCATCATAACTTCCACTTTAGCCTGATCAACCTCAATGCCCTTCTCTGATATCTTATGACCAAGCACGATCCCTTCCTTAGCCATAAAGTGGCATTTCTCCCAGTTCAGCACCAAGTTCGTCTCTTCACAACGTTTTAGTACCCTTCAAAGATTCAACAAACATGCAGAAAAGGACGCACCATAGACAGAGAAGTCATCCATGAACACCTCTACCATCTCCTCTATTAGATCGGAGAAGATCGACATCATACACCGCTGAAACGTATCCGGTGCATAACACAATCCAAACGGCATCCTTCGATATGCATGTGAAGGTCGTCTTCTCCTGATCATTTGGGTGAATTGGTAAGTCTCTCAAGCATTTGATCAATAAAAGGCAAAGGGAAATGGTCTTTCCTAGTCGCAAGGTTAAGTGATCCCTCCCTTCTTAGGCACCACGTGTACAGGAGAAACCCACGTGCTGTCACTTATGGGATAGATCACGTCAGCCTCTAAAAGCTTAAGGATTTCTTTCTTAACAACCTCTTTCAAATTAGGATTCAAACGCCTTTGATGTTCTATAGAAGAGGCGTTCTCATTATCCAAGTGAATCCTATGAGTGCAAAGCATTGGTGAAAGGCCCTTGATGTCACTTAAAGAGTACCCAATGGCCTTCTTATACTTTCTCAGCTCAGTTAGGAGCGAGTGCAACTCATCATCACTTAGGTTTTCATTCACAATCACGGGATAAGTGTTATTAGGCCCTAAGAAAGCATACCTTAACCCTTTTGGGAGCTCCTTAAGGTCCACCTTTGGGGCTAGCAGCTCACTCCAGTCATCCTCGTGGCTGTTGTTGTTGCTTTCCTCCTTGGAACCCTCCTTAGACCCCGAGGCATGGCCCTTCAGACTGCTTTCCTCCATCGCTATCCCTTCTGAAATCGAGTCCTCCAGTCGATTCTCCTCTCGATGTCGTCTAGATCGAGCCAATTCGCTCGATTCACTTACTCGATTTGATGTGGATCGAGTAAGGGATCAAGACGCTGAGTCGATCTCTTGATTGGACCCCAAAATGATCGGGAGGTCTCTCTCGATCGTCGACTCGATTGTTTTTCCTGATCGAGCATTCCTCTCGATCTGTCCATCGATTGTTGCACCGGATCGAGTTGTGTTCTCGATTGCCTTGTCGATCTGACTCCTGGATCGAGTGATTGCGTCGATCTCGAGGTCGATCTCTAGGCAGCAACCTTCATCATTCTTAACAATCCTCCTAGAATCCAGCAGGTTGACGTACTCCTGGGTCCTCTGATCCACATAGCCAAACTCCCCTGGCTCCTTAGTCAGTGCTAGCTTCAGATGGTCTTCTAGAGCCAGCTCTTCCAGCAACTCATCCGCTAAAGCATCCATCGTTTCAATATAGAAAGCTTGCCCTTCAATGGTCGGCTTCTTCAGAACCTCATTGATGTCGAAGTCAAGCCTTATCTCCTTTCCCAAATGCAAGGCAATCTTCCCATTCTTCACATCTATGATAGCCCCGGCGGTTGCAAGGAAGGGTCTCCCTAAGATGAGTGGATCCTTAGGCTCTTCATCCATCTCCAACACGATGAAGTCCGTAGGCACGTTCACACCACTGATTCGCACCGGTAAATCTTCAAGCAGCCCCACTGGTAGCCTCACACTCCTATCAGCCAGTACCAACGAGATCCGACAGTCTTTGAAGCGAGTAAAGCCAAGCTTCTTAGCCACGGAGTGAGGCATCAGGTTTATGCTAGCTCCGAGATCACATAAGCAACTCTTGAACTCTAGAGGACCTAAAGCGCAGGGTATAGTGAAGCTTCCAGGGTCTCCCAACTTCTTAGGGACTATCTCCTTATGTATCACAGCACTACACTCTTCACTTAGAACAAGTACCTCCGTGCTTTCCTTATTCTTCTTCACGAGAGTGTCTTTGAAGAATTTGGCGCATTTAGGCATCATTGCAAGGCAGTCAACGAGAGGTTGCTTGATCTCCACGTCCTTAAGATGCTTCTCAAAGAGGATTCTATGCTTCTCTATGAGTTGCTTCTTGAAGCGGCTAGGAAAAGGCAGCTTAGGTACATACGGTGGAGGCACATAAGCGTTCTTCTCCTTAGTGGTTTGCTCAGCTTTCTTCTCAGCAACTGCTTTGTCTCCTCTTCTTGGCCCTTGGATCCAAACGTTGTCAAAGTTAATCACATCATCGTCAGCCGAAGGTTTACCCTCCCCCTCTTGAATTACAACGTCCTCGTTGTTCTTGGTAGAGACCGGAGGTTCGAGCTCTTTGCCGCTTCTCAACATTATGGCATTAGCATACTCCATGGGATTCTGCTCACACTTTCCCGGAAGACTATTCTGACCACTCGTACTCGCTTTCCCTTTCTCAAGCTGCTTGATCTTGTTATTTAAGTTGGTGATCTGAGTGGAGAAGTTAGTGAGAGACAAGTCTAGACGAGTGTTCATCTCGGCGAACTTCTGGTTTGTAGAGGCTTGCCCTTGTATCAGCTGTTGAAACATTGGTTGAACCGGATCAACTTGTTGTTGCATCGGTTGTTGCTGCTAAGGTGCAAAGCCTGGTGGGTAGTTAGGTGTATAACCCTTGTTATTTTGATGTTGCCCTTGGAAGTTGTTCTGCCCTTGACCTTGGAAACCACCACTCGGTTGAAAACCTTTGTTGTAAGGGATGAAAGGTTTTGCTTGCTGAGCAGGGTACACTTGATCTTTAGGGTTGGCTACGTTGGTGCTTCGGTAAGAGAGGTTGTTGTTCTGGTAGCCTTGGTTGTAGCCTTGAGGTTTGTAGATGTTCTGTCCCGCCACCCAATTGGCTTCTTCTTGGCTCAACTCTAACTCCTCTTGGTTCTCATCAGCTTCACCAACAAAGTGAACATGCTTCTGATTGGCTAACACCAGCTTATCTATCTTCTCATGCAAAGATTTCAGCTCCTTCTTGTGAGACTCTAGCTCTGATCCTCTCGGTGCACGGTCATAATCCTCAGCGTAGTTGCCGTCACTCAATGCCAAGTTTTCTATCAGCTCCATACCCTCTTCTACCTCCTGACCGAGGAAGTTCCCTTTGCTAGCTGTGTCAAGCATCAACCTTATCTTTGGTGAAGCTCCACGGTATATGGTACTGAGTAGTGTCTCCTCGCTGAACCTGTGATGAGGACATTGGATCGTGTAGTCTTTGAAACGCTCCATTGCCTCGTTGAATGTCTCATTGTTCCTTTGAGTGAAACCGCTGATTTCGCTTCTCAATCGTGCTGTCCTGGTGCTTGAAAAGAACTTTGAGAGAAAGGCCTTCTTACACTCGGCCCATGAGGTGATGGTGCCTTGTGGGAGGGTCTTCTCCCAGTGCCTAACTTTGTCTCCGAGTGAAAAGGGGAAGAGACGCAGCTTGAAAGCATCTTCGGATATGCCATTGATCTTTATCATCCCACATACTTGCTCGAAGTTGTCAAGGTGCTCTGAGGGATCTTCCATTGCTAAGCCGTGGAACTTGTTGTTTTGCACCATTGAGATGAAACCTGGCTTGATCTCGAAGTTGTTGTTTTGTACAGGAGAAGGAGTGATCCCAAACCTATTGTGATGAGTGTTGGGAGCATCTCCGGCTCCTATGATCCTTGGGGGTCTAGCCGCGTGTTGGGGGTTTCCATTGCCCCTTCCCGTGAGCTGGAGGAGGTCCTTCTGGATGCTCGTGTTCAGCCATAGCTTCAAAGTCAACCAAACCGTGCTGAACAATCTCCTCAAAGGCTCTTGTTTGTTCTCTGACTCTCCTTTGCCGTGAGTGACCAAGCTGATGAATGTTGTCCAAGGGTTGTAGTAGATTGTTGTCTACCCTTGAACGAAAATTCATGTACCTGAAAACACACGTTTGAGAGTAGAATGATTAGTAACTTGAAAAAGGTAAAGACTTAGTCTTTGCTAAGTCCCAAATCTCTATGTTCTCTAAACAGTCCTAGGATGGCAACAGCGCCATTTGATAAACACTTTGTTTGCAAGGGTGAAAATGCAATGAGGTTATCAAACTCAAATGCAAGACATGTTGTAGTACAGCAAGCAAGAGAGAGTCAATCCATGCGTAGAGTGATAGAGAATGCAAAGAGAATACAAGGACCAATGCAAATCCAAGCGAAGTGAGATGATTTATGAGAAAATCTCTAAAAACTAGATGCAGCAACTTAAATAGAATGCAACCTATTTTAAAAAAACCAGAAATGAAGAAACTACCACGAGGAACAAACAGATTAATTAAAGGACCAAGCTTCGAATTACTAAAATTCGACTAGTGGATCGACCATGAGATCGACCACTAGATCGAGCAATAACAATCGATCTCGTCTAAAAATGCAAGAACAGTAAAACAAATGACCAGGATGCTATCAAAGATCAAGCGAATGACGAGATAAGATGTAAAGATGCTAAAAGAAAGGGCCTAGGGTTGAGATTCATGGTCAGGGGTTTCAAAGGTTCGACTTTGGGTTGAAAACTTTAAATCGACTCACTTTGTGAGGATCTTTAAGCCTTGAAAACTAAGCAAGATCTATCAGTCGCTTTCGGTATAGATCACTCCTTCATCCACTCCTCCAAACCCATGGCTTTTGGTGGAAAGAGAGGTCGAAGGGCAAGGAAAACAGATTTCAAATGAATGGCTTAACCAATCCCCCAAACTTCCATGACTTTTGGGAAGGGGTAACTAGTCTCTAAGGTGTGATCTTCCGAGGCTCCTGAATCCTGTCAAGGTAAGGAACCTCTCGGATCATGAAGCTCTTGGCGTGAGAGTCTTCAAGCATTGAGATCTCAACACCTTAGAAGAGATAGCCATTGAAAACGCTTAGAAAAACCCCAAGATCGAAACCTTTTAGACCCCTTAATCCTCTCAACCCCGAACCCAAGTAAACTACTCACTATACATAAAGTAAATCAAGCAAAGCATGTAAAAGGAAACGATGAACATGAAAACAAAACTGGATTAAGACGGAAATGATTCGATTACAAAGCTTAAGAAAAAAAAACGCAAGTTCAACAATGGTGTTCTTCACGAAAAACAGAGAGAAAAACCTAAAGAAGAAGATAAGGATTGAAAGTTGTATGTGAAAAGGACGTCGCCGCCTTCCCAAAATGGCCAAAACAAGCTGATGGTCCCCCCCCTCGCTAGCGGCCAAAAGTGGTTGAAAGGACAGAGATCGACTCCAGGATCGAGCGGTTCTCTCGATTATATCCGGACATCGTGTCTTCGGCTCGATCTGGGTCTCGATCATCATCGGTGAATCGAGTGTTGCATCTAATCTCGGTATCGATCTTCGGGTGGATCGAGTGGTGTACTCGATCTGGCTCTCGCTCTGCATGGCGTCATTTACGTCCGTACCGTTTGATCGACTGCTTCACTCGATCCTTGTCTCGACCATTCTCCTTGGATCGCCTGGTTGGCTCGATCTTCTGGTCGATCACCTCCTAGATCGACCAGCCATGCTCGATCTGCTGCTTGATCTCTGATCCTTAGCATATATCCGAGCTCCCACGAACTGCTACATCGGCCTCAACATGTCCACGAACCTCCACGACTCCAAAGCAGCCAGAAACAACCTGAATGTAATGCAAAATGCAAGGAACATGCGTATGCTGGTGCAAGAATGCTCTCGGACTCTAAGTGATGCAATCTAACCTAAAATGTGATACAAATGCATGAAAAGCTAACTAATGAGTATGCAAAATGTATGCAATATGCAGTAACATCAAGAATCAGTGCCGTTCAGAGGCGAGGTGGCTATTCAGTCTAGAATAGATCACTACGACACTTCCATACTCAACGAGTAAGAGTTGAGTTGTGTTCGGGCGAAGCGTTTTGTTCTGCCTGGGATCGTGGCGAAGCGATGGCTTCGTGTTTGACTGATAATGCCTAACCGCGTGGCAATTATAAAGATTAGTTTTTGAGCTTGAACGCATCTAGACGAAGCGTAGCATTGCTAAAGAGGCGAAGCGTTTGTCTTGATTTCGAGTTCGAGTGCATCGTGTATTTTTTTTGATGAGGACAATGTTTCCAAAGCGTTTTGTTAAAAGAGCTGAAAAGGGGCGAGCCGCGATATTTTGATCTCGAGCAACCTGTGAGTGCTTTGTAGCGTTTATGACCAGTGTTGCTTTGAAGCGCGGTGTTTATTGGGTTTAAGTTTGAACACAATCTGGTCTTTTGTACTTGATTGTGCTCATCAGATACAAAGATCCCGAAGTGTTTTTAGAAGACAAGCTGCGACTGGGCGAGTCGCATTGTCTTGGTCGTGATCGACCTATGAATGCTATGTAGCGTAAATGACTAGATTGCTAAGTTGATATTACTATATATTTTACATATTTTGCATGCATTTATGATAGTTTTTCATGCATTCATCTTGCATTATAGGCTAGTTTGTTCTATTTGTTGCATTCTAGGTCCTAGGTCTCTTTGCATTCGCATTTTGCGTATTTCTTGCACTTTTGCATCATTATCAGGTTATTTGGAGCACTCTGGAGTTGTGAAGGTTATGTGGACGTGAGGAGGATCAGAACGAAGCTTGTGGACACTTGGAGAACTCAGCCATGCATGCAAAGGACCCGAGATCGAGTAACGGATCGAGCAAGGCAGGTCGATCTAGATCGACCAGAAGATCGAGTGACCCAAGTCGATTCAAGGGGAAGGATCGATGCTAAGATCGGACGAGGATATCGATCTGGAGTGCGAACGTAGATGACGCCATGCAGAACGAAAGCCAGATCGAGACCACGACTCGATCATCTAAGGATCGAGTAGAAGATCGAAGGAATTATTCGATCCATCCAACCAGATCGACTTGAAGATTGGGCAAAAGAAGGCGATCCATGAAGAAGATCGAGTGAACTGATCGACCTTGAGATCTAGTGAGGGGACCATTTGGAGTTGTTTGGTCATTTTAGGCAAAGGCGGCTATCCTTTTCGGGGCAACTTTTCATTCTTATCTTTTTCAGCTTTCTCTTAGGCAATTATCCGCCATTGTCATTGTTCTTGAGTTTTTCATGTTTTGAATCTTTTTAATATTAAGCAGTTTTTCTTTAATCGCTCTTTAATCATGCTTAGTTCATCTTTTATTGCTTTTCAATCGGTTTCAAATATGAGTAGTGAGTAGTTTTCTTTTGGGGTTTGGGGTTGAGGCGATTTGAGGGTTTAAGAGGTTTAAGCTTTGAGTTTTTCTTGTTCTTCATCTATTTCTTTCTAGGATCTTGGGGTCTTAAGGCTTAGGGAGTCTTGGAAAAGATCTCTATGATTTCAGGGCTGTCTTACATTGACCGGATTCAGATATCCTAGAAAACCAGATCCTAGAGACTAATCTATCCTCTCCCAAACGTCATAGTTGTAGAGGGGGTTAGTTAAGCCATTAGTTAAGATCTGTAATCCATGCTCTTCGATCTATTTTTCCACCAAAAGCCATGGGTTTGGAGAAGAGATTGAAGAAGGAAATCATACCACACGCCATAGATGAGTCTATTTATGATTCTCAAGGCTTAAGGAAAGCTCATCAATGAGTAGATCTATGTGTTTTCAAACCAAAGCTTGACCCTTGAACACTCTTGAATATGACCCTCGACCCTGAACCCTCTTTTAGCATTTTTAAACCTCAAGTAATCATTTTTTAGTTTCAAAGCTTGCATCTTGTTCATTTGAAGTCGTTTGCCTTTAAGTTGTTAGATCGATCTGTTTTACCCGATTTATCTCTCGATTGTTAGTTATTAGTAGTTCGCATTTTTTATCTTCTGCTTTCTCCTAGTAGTAGTTAACCCTCTTCCAGGGATTTTAAAATTGTTTTGGATTTCATTTGAACGTTGCATTTAGTTTTCCTTGATTTTACAGTTCATTTACCCGATTTGCTTAGATTTGCTTTACTCTTGCATTCCTAGTGTTCTTCCTGCTTCATAGGTTAGATTGATACCCTTACTGCTATACTACATCATTGTTGTGGTTTGGGATTTGATATTTCACCTTGCTAACAATCTGTATATCAAATGGCGCCATTGCAATCTTAGGATTGTTAGGAAGCATTAGGATTTGGGGTTTAGTAAAGACTAGACCTTTACTTTCATTTGGTTACTAATCTCTTTCTCTTCACACTTGTGTCTTTCAGGTACATGAATTTGCGCTCCAGAGGTGACAACAATCTACTTAAACCCCTGGACAATATTCACCAACTCGGAAGTTCAAGATCGAGAAGAGCAAGAGAGCAAGCTCAAGCCTTTGAAGAGATTGTGCAAGCTGGTACAGTTGACTTTGAAATTATGGCTGAGCAGGAACATCCTGAGGGACCTCCACCAGCTCACGGTGCTACAGGAAGGGGTAATGGAAACCCCAACCACGCTGTTAGACCACCACGGATCATTGGTGCCGGCGAGGCTCCAAACACTCATCACAACCGCTTATCACAACCGCTTTGGGATCACTCCTCCACCAGTCCAAAACAACAACTTTGAGATTAAGCCTGGCTTTGTCTCTATAGTTCAGAACAACAAGTTCCACGGGCTGGCAATGGAAGACCCTTTGGAGCATCTTGACAACTTTGAGCAAGTATGTGGAATGATAAAGATCAATAGGATCTCGAAAAATGCTTTCAAGCTTAGGCTCTTCCCATTTTCTCTTGGGGATAAAGCAAGGCACTGGGAGAAGACCCTTCCACAAGGCACCATTACTTCTTGGGCTAACTGTAAGAAGGCGTTCCTCTCAAAGTTTTTCTCAAGCACAAGAACAGCTCGTTTGAGAAGTGAGATTAGTGGCTTCACTCAAAGGAAAAACGAGACATTCAGTGAAGCTATGGAACGGTTCAAGGACTACACCATTCAGTGTCCTCACCACGGCTTCAGTGAAGAGACTCTCTTGAGCACAATATACCGTGGAGCTTTACCAAAGATCCAAATGTTGCTTGATACGGCTAGTAAGGGCAATTTTCTTGGTCAAGAAGTGGAAGAGGGTATGGAGCTCATAGAGAACTTGGCTTTGAGTGATGGGAATTACAATGAGGACTACGACCGAGCACCTAGAGGTTCTGAGCTTGAGTTACATAAAAAAAGAGCTCAAATCGCTCCATGAGAAGATAGACAAGCTCGTGCTTGCAAATCAGAAGCATGTATACTTTGTGGGAGAAGCTGAAGATGTCTTAGAGGAGCTAGAGCTGAGCCAAGAAGAAGCTAATTGGGTTGCTGGTCAGAACTACAACAAACCTCAGGGTTATTCACAAGGGTACCAAGCCAACAACAATCTCTCTTACAAGAGTACAAACGTTGAGAACCCTAAGAATCAGGTGTACCCCCCTCAACAAGGAAAACCATTTGTACCTTACAACAAGGGTTTTCAACAAAATAGTGGCTATCAAGGGCAGAGGCAAGGGAAATTTCAACAACAGCAACAACAGCAAAGCAACAAAGGTTACACTCATATGTTTCCTCCCGGTTTCGTTCCACAGCAGCAACAAATGCAACCCCAACCTCAGGATCCGGTTCAAGCAATGGTCCAACAATTGCTTCAAGGTAAAGCTTCTACAAATCAGAAGTTTGTTGAGATGAACAACCGGCTAGATTCTTCTCTCACTGATGTCTCTACACAGATCACTAATCTGAACAACTAGATCAAGCAGTTAGAGAAAGGGAAAGCTAGCTCAAGCGGTCAAGGAAGCCTCCCGGGAAAGTGTGAGCAGAATCCCAAAGAGTATGCAAACGCTATCACCTTACGAAGTGGGAAAAAGCTTCCGCCGAGAGTTGCACCTAAAGCCAATGAGGACATTGTGGTTCAAGAGGGGGAGAGTAAGCTTTCAGCTGATGAAGAAATCACTTTTGATAATGTGTGGATTGAGAGGCCAAGGAAAGGCAAAGAGGTTGTTGTAGAGAAGAAAGTAGAGGAGGTGAGCAAATAGAAAGATGCATTTGTTCCTCCACCATATACACCAAAGCTTCCTTTTCCTGGCCGGTTCAAGAAGCAGCTGATAGAGAAGCATGGAGCAGTCTTTGAGAAGCATTTGAAAGATGTTGAGATCAAGCTGCCCTTGGTTGATTGTTTGGCAATGATACCTAAGTGTGCCAAGTTTTTGGTGCTTAGTGAAGAGTGCAGCGCCATCATTCACAAAGAGATTGTGGCAAAGAAGCTTGGAGATCCAGGATCATTCACCATACCTTGTGCTCTTGGTCCTTTGAAATTTCAGAGCTGTTTATGCGATTTAGAAGCAAGTATCAATCTCATGCCCCACTCCATTGCAAAGAATCTCGGTTTCACCAAGTTCAAAGACTGTAGAATCTCCCTTGTGCTAGCTGATAGAAGCCTCAGACTTCCTGTGGGTATGCTTGAAGACTTGACTGTGAGGATCAGTGGAGTTAATGTGCCAACCGACTTTGTTGTCTTAAAGATGGATAAAGAGCCAAAGGATCCTCTAATCCTTGGAAGACCGTTTCTTGCAACCGCTGGAGCCATCATTGACGTGAAGAATGGCAAGATTTCTCTACACTTGGGCAAAAACATCAAGCTGGACTTTGATATTAATGAAGTCCTGAAGAAGCCAACCTTTGGAGGGAAAGCATTCTACATTGAGACTCTAGACACTTTGGCCGATGAGTTGCTTGAGGAGTTGGCACAGGAAGATCACTTGCAGCTTGCCTTGACAAAGGAGTATGGAGAGTTTGGTTTTCTGAGTGATCAGAGAGTTTGGCTTTCTGAGTGATCAGACTCAAGAATACTGATACAAGCACCGGATGGAACGGGGGTGGAAAGTTGATTTGACCGGTCAGCCGAGGATCTCAGGCTATGGATCAAGGAATTTGAGACGGGACGGTACGAGTGGGACATCTGGTACAAGAGTGGGTCGACGGAACGGTACAGTGGTACTGGTGGTACGATGACAGGACGGTGATACAATGATGTGGGACGAGGGTGGTACGATGATGGGATGGTGGTATCGTAACGTGGGAAGAGGGTGGTACGATGGCGTGACGAGGGGATGGTACGTGGTATGGACTGGCGTGACGATGATTTTTGGTCGAGAGGTCGAGGAACTCAGACGATCTGACCGGTGGTTAAACTGACCGAATGGGACGGCCGGATGGATTGAAGTGTACCACAAAGGCTATGAAAGGGCCTTTGATACAACACGGTTTTCCCTTTAATTTTTGGAGGTACTGGTCTCAACAAAAGTAAAGAGGAAGAACACAAGTTTTAAGTATAAACTTTGTGAAAGAAAATTTGGTTCTTTATTGATATCAAAAGTGATGATACACGGCTGTAAGAGGGGACCTTATAAAGGGGTCCGAACAGCTTTGCCCTTCTAGGGGACTTTGAAGCAAATTACACTTATTGAAAAGCAACATTATTGGAATAAAAATGCGAGATTATTGGCTAACAATACCTTAACTAATAAAAGAAAAAAAAATTATTGGCTGGCTAGAAATCAATCAAGGGGAAACATAAAAGATTAGTCAAAAAAATAATAATATGATTAACTAAACAAATGACTTACCTTCTTTGACTTGGCGTGAGTAAGTGTAATGTAATCCCCTTTGACCATGCTCTTGGCAACTAAGTGTTTTCCTCTTGTGTAGAGATAGTAAAGATATTGGCGTGGGCTTTGGTTGAAATCAAGGGCCAGCTTTCATGCTCCTTTGTTGGGTTCGTAGCTTCTAAGACGTCCAATGTATCATCCCATGTAGCTTGAGTTAAACTTGGGCTTCCCTCCTTAAAATCATTCATGGCACGTAAAATGGCTTGGTTATATTTGTCTTGAAGTGCTCGGGCCCGTTGTCTTGTGATCACACCTTTGTTTGGAATCGGTATATCAACTTCTTGCATTTGTGGTTCGGTTAAGTCTGGTTCACTTGAGATGTCCTCATCATTCCCTCCCTCTTGAATAGATTTTGGCCCCAAAATGTTTTCATCTGCAAGGAAAGGAGCTAAATCAGTAACATTGAAGGTAGAGGATACGTTTAACTCGCCTGGTAACTCAAGACGGTAGGCGTTGTTGTTAATTCTTTCTAAGACTTTGAATGGACCGTCTCCTCTTGGTTTGAGCTTTGAGGTTCTTTGGTCAAGAAATCTTTCTTTCCTCATGTGTAGCCAAACCCATTCTCCCGGTTGAAATACCAGCTCTTTTCTTCCTTTGTTGGCTTGCTTTGTGTATTGCTCCGTCCTCTTCTCTAAATTATCTCGAGCTTTCTGATGTAGCTTCTTGATGAACTTAGCTTTCTCCTCGCCAACTAGACTGATTGCTTCTGCTGGAGGTAAAGGGGTTAGATCAAGAGGAGTGGTAGGATTAAAACCGTATACAACCTCGAATGGTGACATCTTGGTGGCTGAATGTTGAGCTCTGTTGTAGGCGAATTCAATGAAGGGAATACACTCTAGCCAATTCTTCATATGCTTTCCAATGGTCGCCCTTAACAATGCTGAAAGGGTGCGGTTCACAACCTCCGCTTGGCCGTCCGTTTGTGGGTGACAAGTAGTAGAGAAGAGAAGTTTTGTTCCTAACTTCTTCCACAAGGTTCTGCAGAAGTGACTTAAGCACTTGTTGTCTCGGTCTGAGACTATTGTCCTTGGAATGCCATGTAGCCGCACTACTTCCTTGAAGAATAGATCCGCGGTTTGTGTTGCATCATTCACCTTAGCACAAGGGATGAAATGCGCCATTTTGGAGAATCTATCCACTACCACGAATATAGAATCCTTGTGGTTGATATTTGGCAGCCCTAGAACGAAATCCATTGATATATCAACCCATAGTGTTGTAGGAATGGGTAGAGGTAGGTACAAGCCGTGAGGTTGGACTCTGGATTTGGCCTTCTTGCAAACAACACATCTAGAATAATGAGCTTTTACCATCTTCTTCAAGTGTGGCCAATAGAAGTGCTCTTTAACCACAGCTAAGGTTTTATCAACTCCAAAGTGCCCCATTAACCCTCCTCCATGGGCTTCACGCACAATAAGCTCTCGTAATGAACATTGAGGAATACACAGCCGCCTTTCTCTGAACAAAAACCCCTCAAAGATGTAGAACTTGCCAAACGCTCCTTTGTTGCACTCGCCATATATCTCCATAAGGTCTTTGTCTTCGCGGTAAAGCTCTTTGATAAACTCAAACCCCATGACGTTGCTCTCCATTGTAGATATCAAAGTGTACCTTCTTGATAAGGCATCCGCTACAACGTTGTCTTTGCCTTTCTTATACTTGATGATATATGGGAAGGTTTCCATGAACTCCATCCAATGAGCGTGTCTTCACTTAAGATGAGTTTGTCCTCTAAGATGCTTCAGTGTTTCATGATCAGTGTGGACCACGAACTCTCTTGAGATCAAGTAGTGTTGCCATGTCTCCAAAGCTCTCACAAGAGCGTATAACTCCTTATCATACGTAGCATAGTTGAGTGTAGCTCCTCCTAGCTTCTCGCTGAAGAATGCTACTGGCTTCTTTTCTTGAGTTAGCACTGCTCATATGCCTATCCCCGAGGCATCACACTCCACTTCAAATGTTTTGTTGAAATCAGGCAAGATCAGCACGGGTGCATTGGTTAGCCAGTCTTTCAATGTGTCAAAAGCTTGTTGTTGTGCTTCTCCCCATGTAAAACCAACACTCCTCTTGACTACCGCCGTGAAAGGAGCTGCTATGCTGCTGAAATCTTTGACAAACATCCGGTAAAAACTAGCCAAACCGTGGAAGCTTCTCACTTGACTAACGTTTGTTGGTGCTGGCCACTCCTGAATTGCCTTAACTTTCTCTTTATCAACCTGTAATCCCTGCGAGCTTACAATAAAACCTAGGAAAACTAATTAATTAGTGCAGAATGAACACTTATTTAAGTTTGCATAAAGCCCCTCTTGTCTAAGAGTCTTTAAAACAAGCTCAAGATGTGTCATGTGTTCAGATAAGCTTTTGCTGTAAATCAAAATGTCATCAAAGTATACAACAACAAACTTACTGATGTATGCTCTAAGCACTTGATTCATGAGGCGCATGAAAGTACTAGGAGCATTGGTGAGTCCAAACGGCATTACCATCAATTCGTATAGTCCTTGCTTGGATTTGAAAGCTGTCTTCCATTCATCTTCTTCTTTCATCCTCACTTGGTGGTATCCGCTCCTTAAATCTATTTTAGAGAACAAAACAGAACCACTAAGCTCGTCAAGCATATCATCTAACCTTGGTATTGGATGACGGTATTTGATGGTGATGTTGTTGATAGCTCTACAATCAACGTGCATCCTCCAAGAACCATCCTTATTTGGTACGAGGAAGAGCGGTACGGCACATGGGCTAAGGCTTTCCCTCACGTTGCCCTTGTCTAGTAACTCTTGGACTTGCTTCTCAAGCTCTTTAGACTCCTCCGGGCTCATACGGTAAGCTGGTTTGTTGGGTAGAGCAGCACCAGGAACGAAGTCTATCTGGTGTTCAATCCCTCGTAGAGGTGGCAACCCTTCAGGCATCTCTTCTGGAAACACATCTTTAAACGTGTCAAGTTACTTAACGATCTCGGGTGGCAACTCGGGTGCTCCATAACCTGCGCTCAAAGCCTCCTTAAAGATTATTAGTAGCATTGTGTGTTTAGAAGTTATAGCCTTTCTCACATGGCTAGGCTGAATAAGAAAATTAGACTTAGAACTAATTTCTTTTTCTTTAGCCATTTGCATTTGTAAATCATGCACTTGGGATGGTGATAAATGTGCTAGACTAATCTTTCTTTTATCATGCATGAATGTATTAAAATTAGTTCTACCATCATGCTTAGTCTCTTTATCAAATTGCCATGGTCTTCCTAACAATATATGGCCGGCTTGCATAGGAACTATATCACAAACAACACTATCTTGATATTTTCCTATACTGAATGGTATAACAACTTGCTCATTGATTTTTAATTCAACCTTGTCATCGAGCCACCTTAGCCTATAGGGCTGTGGGTGTTTAGTCCTCTCAAGCTGAAGTTTATCAACCATATGAGTGCTTGCCACGTTAGTGCAAGACCCACCATCAATGATTAGGTTACATACCTTGCCTTGTACGGTACGGCGTGTGTGGAAGATGTTTTCTCTTTGCATCAGCTCGGCTGGTTCCACCATTGTACTAAGTATACGCCTTGTAACGAGAAGCTCTCCTGAGTCAGGATACTCAATATCTCCAAACTCGTCAAGTGTTTCAGCTTCTGCTTCGTCTTGAGACTCATATTCTCCGGTCTCGGTTAAGAGCATGACGCGCTGATTTGGGCATTCTCTTGCCATATGCCCTCTGCCTCTACACTTAAAACACGTTATGTCCCATGAACGTTGAGGGTTAGTAGACTTACCTGCTTCTGGGCGGTTGTCTTTGGGTGGTTCAGCAGCTTTCCCTTTGTACTGGGAGTCTATCTCAATCCCTTTTCCTTTGTCTAATGGTTTGTTGGGGTTGGGATTCCACGGCGTTTGGGGCTTGCTCCGAATGGTGCTAGTCTTTCGTTTGATGTGTTGTTCTGCTTGTATAGCTAAGTGGAAAAGGTCCTTGAAGTCTTGGTAGACTTGTCTTTCTACTTTGCGGCTGATGCACTCTTGTAACCCATCTAGGAATTGTGCCATCAAAGCCTCCTCATCGTCATATAGCTCCAAGCGATTCCTCAAGCGCTCAAACTCTTCATAATATTCTTCTACTGACCTAGTTCCCTATTTAAGAGCACGAAACTTGCGATGTAAGTCTCTATTGAAATGGGGAGGAATGTACCTTTGGCGCATGATATCTTTCATGTCTAGCCATGAGTGAATGGGTCTTTGACGGTTTCGCCTCCGGTCAGCTACGGTTCTGTCCCACCAGATGAGGGCATTGTCCATTAGTTGAGCCACGGCTAAGGCCATTCTCTTGTGGTTGGTGTGATCATAATAATAAAAGAGGTGGTCCATCCTCTTTTCCCACTCAAGATATGCCTCCGGGTCCACCTTTCCAGCAAAGCTAGGTGCGGTAAGCTTGATGTGGCTCTGGTGTTGCCGCTGAGGGTAGTTGTCATCTTCCTCCTCTCCATAGTCATTCCTTGGGGTACGCCTTCTCCTCCCTTGGTTAGTGGGTAAAGGCGGGTCATCATCACCGTCTTGTGAATCATGGTCATCACCTAGTGCATCTCCGTTTGGTTCATTGATGTGTATGCCATTACGCCTATGGTTGGGGCCGGTATGTTGTGGATTGCCAAAGACATTGTTGTGCCCTCGGCCACCTACGTTCCTGACTGGCTGTATAGGGGGTCGTGGAGCTTGTTCCACACGAGTGAGGCGGTCGCCGATCTCTTGTCTAAAAGCTCTGAACTCCTCTCTCATCATGGCCATCATCAGGGTAGTGGGGTCTTGAGCATTACTGGACTCTTCTCCCATTGCTTACCTTAGGTTTTAAACGAAACAAAGAAAAGATCGGTTTAGGCTAGCCTTTTAATTCAAAAAACAAAAGATTGCACTAAGAATGATTATAAAGACTAAGGCTAAAGATATGGAAAACTTTGTTTATTTTTTTTTGTAGGGTTTATAAATAAAATGAGGAAATAAAAATGGGAAGTGCGATTAATGGTGATAGAAGACAAAAATGTTTTTTGACTTTTTTGGTTTTAAAAATGTAAACTCTAAAAATAACAAATAAATTAGAGCAAGAGGTTAAAAGCAAATCAAGTTGTCCTTTTTTTTATATATTTTTTTGAAATAGCAAATGTAAACACGAATCAAAGAAAATAATGCAAAAGATTGTTAGGATGGATAAATAGACCTTGCTGAAGGAACTTCAGCTCTGATACCAAAAATGATACAAGAACAGGATGAAATGGGGGTGGAAAGTTGATTTGACCGGCCAGTCGAGGATCTCAGGCTATGGATCAAGGAATTTGAGACGGGACGGTACGAGTGGGACAGCTGGTACAAGAGTGAGACGATGGAACGCTACGGTGGTACTGATGGTACGATGACGGGACGGTGATACCGTAATGTGGGATGAGGTTGGTACGAGTGGTACGATGATGGGATGGTGGTACCGTAACGTGGGACGAGGGTGGTACGATGGCGTGACGAGGGGACGGTACGTGGTATGGACTGGCGTGACGATGGTTTTTGGTCGAGAGGTCGAGGAACTCAGACGATCTGACCGGTGGTTAAACTGACCGAATGGGACGGCCGGATGGATTGAAGTGTACCACAAAGGCTACGAAAGGGCCTTTGATACAACACGATTTTCCCTTTAATTTTTGGAGGTACTGGTCTCAACAAAAGTAAAGAGGAAGAACACAAGTTTTAAGTATAAACTTTGTGAAAGAAAATTTGGTTCTTTATTGATATGAAAAGTGATGATACACGGCTGTAAGAGGGGGCCTTATAAACGGGTCCGAACAGCTTTGCCCTTCTAGGGGACTTTGAAGCAAATTACACTTTTTGAAAAGCAACATTATTGGAATAAAAATGCGAGATTGTTGGCTAACAATGCCTTAACTAATAAAAGAAAAATAAATCATTGGCTGGCTAGAAATCAAACAAGGGGAAACATAAAAGATTAGTCAAAAAAATAATAATATGATTAACTAAACAAATGACTTACCTTCTTTGACTTGGCGTGAGTAAGTGTAATGTAATCCCCTTTGACCATGCTCTTCGCAACTAAGTGTTTTCCTCTTGTGTAGAGATAGTAAAGATATTGGCGTGGGCTTTGGTTAAATTCAAGGGCCAGCTTTCTTGCTCCTTTGTTGGGTTCGTAGCTTCTAAGACGTCCAATGTATCATCCCATGTAGCTTGAGTTAAACTTGGGCTTCCCTCCTTAAAATCATTCATGGCACGTAAAATGGCTTGGTTATATTTGTCTTGAAGTGCTCGGGCCCGTTGTCTTGTGATCACACCTTTGTTTGGAACCGGTATATCAACTTCTTGCATTTGTGGTTCGGTTAAGTCTGGTTCACTTGAGATGTCCTCATCAAATATGTCCACATTCTCGATTCTAGGAAGGCTGTGAAGGAAGATGAAGGCGGATGCCTAGAGATTGATCAGGAAATCGAGAAGATCATTCGATCCAGGACAGCAATCGACAAGAAGATTGAGGAGGCTGGTCTATCCAGGAAAGAGAACGATGTGAAGATCGAGAGAGGCCAATCGATCAGTTCAAAGAACGAGTCAAGAACTCGATCTCCTGCTCGATGCACATCAAATCGAGTAGGTGAATCGAGTGAAGTTACTCGATCCGGACAAGAACGAGTGGAAGATCGACTGGATGACTCGATCTGAGAGGGGACAACGGTTCAATAAAGCAGTCTTAAGGCACATGACTCGGGGTCTAAGGAGGCTACTGACGACGGCAACGTCAACACAAGCCACGAGGAGGATTGGAGCGAGCTGCTAGCCCCAAAGGTGGACCTAAAGGAGCTCCCAAAAGGGTTAAGGTATGCTTTTTTAGGGCTTAGTGAGACTTATCCCGTGATTGTGAATGAAAACTTGAGTGATGATAAGTTGCACTCGCTCCTTAATGAGCTGAGAAAGTATAGGAAGGCCATTGGGTACTCTCTAAGTGACATCAAAGGCCTTTCACCAATGCTTTGCACTCATAGGATTCACTTAGATAATGAGAACTCTTCTTCTATTGAACATCAAAGACGCTTAAACCCGAATTTGAAAGAAGTAGTTAAGAAAGAGATTTCGAAACTGTTAGAGGCTGATGTGATATACCCCATCAGTGACAGCACGTGGGTCTCTCCTGTCCATGTGGTGCCTAAGAAGGGGGGAATCACAGTCATTAAGAATGAGAAAAATGAATTGATTCCTATTAGAACCATAACTGGTCACCGAATGTGTATAGACTATAGGAAGCTCAATTCAGCTACTAGAAAGTATTATTTTCCTCTTCCTTTTATTGATCAGATGCTTGAAAGACTAGCTAAT
This sequence comes from Thlaspi arvense, assembly GCA_911865555.2. Classification (NCBI taxonomy): domain Eukaryota; kingdom Viridiplantae; phylum Streptophyta; class Magnoliopsida; order Brassicales; family Brassicaceae; genus Thlaspi; species Thlaspi arvense. Next base: position 29,513,571 of record OU466860.2, read on the forward strand.
CATCCATACTATTGCTTTCTTGATGGTTATAGTGGTTTCTTTCAAATACTAATCCATCCTAACGATCAAGAAAAGACGACTTTTACATGCCCTTATGGTACCTTCGCATATCGAAGGATGTCATTTGGGTTATGTAATGCACCAGCAACCTTTCAAAGGTGCATGATGTCGATCTTCTCTGATCTTATAGAGGAGATGGTAGAAGTGTTTATGGATGACTTCTCTGTATATGGTGCATCATTTTCTGCTTGTTTCTTGAATCTTTGCAAGGTACTTAAGAGATGTGAGGAGACAAACTTGGTGCTGAACTGGGAGAAGTGTCACTTCATGGTGAAAGAAGAGATTGTACTCGGTCACAAGATATCTGAGCAAGAGATAGAGGTTGACAAAGCAAAGATTGAGGTCTTGATGAGTCTTGAGCCGTCGGTTAATGTCAATGGGATAAGGAGTTTCTTAGGGCACACTGGCTTCTACATGCGGTTTATAAAGGATTTCTCCAAGATAGCTTGCCCTCTTACACGGTTGTTATGCAAGGAAGCTGACTTTGTCTTTGATGAGGAATGTCTTCATGCTTTCAAGACCATCAAGGAGGCTCTTGTCACGGCACCTATAGTACAAGCAGCAGATTCGAGCTTGCCCGTCGAGATCATGTGCGATGCGAGTGACTACGCCGTGGGAGCTGTTCTACGACAAGGCATGTCATCTTCCTGTTGAGTTGGAGCATAGAGCACTGTGGGCCGTGAAGCAGCTGAACTTCGGTCTCAAGACGGCGCAGGAGAAGAGGTTGATTCAACTACATGAGCTTGATGAGCTACGGTTAGACGCCTACGAGAGTGCTAAGATCTACAAGGAAAGGACCAAGGTGGTTCATGACAAGAAGCTTGTTCATAAGGAGTTAAGGGAAGGCAGTCTGGTGCTACTCTACAACTCGAGGATGAAGTTGTTCCCTGGAAAACTCAAATCTAGATGGTGTGGACCGTTTGAGATCAAGGAAGTTCTACCCTATGGAGCAGTTACATTTGTTGGCAAGAGTGGTAATGCTTTCACGGTTAATGGGCACAGAGTCAAGCCCTACTTGGCGAGTGATTGCAGCAAGGAGAGCACCACCATGCTTCTCCAAGACCCACCTCAGGCCTAAACCAAGTAAAGTCTAGCTAAAGACGTTACAGAAAGCGCACTTGGGAGGCATTCCCATGTCTATCTTGTACATATTATTGCTTTCTTTCTATTTCAGTTTTATGCATTTTATGCTTAAGTGTGTGGGTGAAAAGATAGGTGATTGGAGATCATGATCTTGGAGTCAAAAGAGGCGAGAAGGGTTAAGTAGAGGCTAGAGATCGAGTGCTAGATTGACTTATCCTAGCTCGATCTTTGCTAGATCGTGCTAGTGAATCGAGAGGAGTCAGTAGATCTAGACGAGATCGAGTAGACAATTGAGTGAGTCAGTCGATCATGAGAGGATAAACCACCCATACGTTTAGCTTTAAATGAAAACGAGGTGTGGATCGACTGACCTCACTCGGTCCTCGTGGTTAGATCGATTATTCAACTCGATCTGCCACTCGATCTTAGCCCGAACGACCCTAAAATCGATCACGTGGCTCAATCCAAGAAGCATAGCCTGAGTGACAAAAAATCATGGAACGAGAGTGCACAATCGATCTAAGACTCGATGCAATCTGAATCGAGTCCCTGATCGATCAAACCTCTCGATCCTAGTCAACATGGGCATGAGATCGAGTCCTAGATTGACCAAATGGACTCGATCTCGTGCCGAGGTAAGTAAATTTTTTCCCTCTATTCTTCTTTACCTCCGGTTTTTGAATTTGAATTGTTGTCAAGGCAAGCATCTTTGACCATGAAAGATATGCCTTGACCACACTTTTGTCAGAAACCACTTGTTTTGCCCATGGTTTTGTTAGCCTTTATATTTGCATGGTTTTGCCCACTCTCTCTCATTTGCATTTCGAGTTTTCTAAAGATAAAGAGAGTGTGTGTTTCTGTTTTCTTAAGGCTATTAACATCTTGCTTTCATCTTGTCAAAAAGTATTTTCGGTTCATTGATTTACTTGTTTAAATTTTTTGGAAAATTGCCTTTAGATTCCTTAAGATGATTGTTAGTTGTTAGGGAATTAGGATAATTTTTAGAAATAGCTAGATATTAGGAAAATTTCTAGATTTAATCCTATCTCTAGATTTTCTTCTCTATCTAGCTATAAGTTTTATAAATTCCCCAAAAATCTAGGTTTACTGTTAGAAGTTTTTCCTCCTTAGCTTGTTTTTCTCTCAATTTCGCTGCCTATACTCATTCTCTACCTTGAGATTTGTGTTTCAGGTACCATGGCTCTAAAGAGAACTAGAGAAGAGACATCACAAGAAGGAGAAGCTCAAGAAGTGGTTCAGGAGAGGGTTAGATGGGCCAAAGAGGAAAAGCAAGCCAAGAAACGGCTGGAAAGGCTTAGGTTCGATCCCACAAAGTTCACGAGCAGGGATCTGTTGGCTAAGATGGAGATCTTAGGAGACTTTGATCAGCTTCTCAAGAACATTGGGCTCTGGTGCTTATCAAGAATGGATTGCCCAACCTATCCCGAGGCAACCATAGACTTCCTCGCCACTTTGGAGTTCGCTTACGAGAATCTAAGTCTTCCTACTCGTTACCAAGGCCACATCACCTTCAAGATCAGGAGAAAAGCATATCATCTCTCCATCGCCGACCTATGCCAAGCCTACGGCCTTAAGGCTAACGCCAAGCAAGTGGAGTTTCCCCTTTTCACTCAAGCCAACGACTTGTGGGATCTGATCAGCAACGATTACTACAGGGCAAAACGGCCAAGATCAAGAGAGTCCGCAGTCCTGTGCTGAGATACACGCTCAAGCTCATCGCCAACACCTTCAGTGGACGGTTTGTGGCTCCTACAGTCACCAAGAACGAGCTGTTTTTCTTGTTCCAAGGTGTTAGGCTTCTTCTGTGTGATCCTAAGGAGAATGACGAGCTAATGGAGGACGAGCTCGGAGATGATGTTAACTACGGTTGCATCTTGGCTGCCTCTTTAATGAAGTACAAGGCATGGGCGATGAGATGCAAGGCAAACCGAATGTTTGTTCAAGCTGGTGTACCCCTTCCGGACTTCGTCCCTTGCTCGGAGAGAGCTTACATGGCTGAGATTTACGTGAGGAACACAGATAGCTTGGGACACACGCCAGCTGAGGGATTCTTTGCATTCTTGTTCTATGATTGTGAGAATGAGAAGAGAGTGTGCATCTTGCTAAACAAAAAAGAAACGGAGCTGCTAGGTGTTGGCAACGTTGAGTTCTTGCCAAGTGTTGAGGAGTGCTTTGCACCTCTAGGAGGCAAACAGCCGCGCCCACACAAGCTGCTTCCCCACAATCAGAGTCACCTCCATCCGATGCTGAGATGCCCGAGAGCTTTGTCCTTCCCAAGACTGACTTCGAGCCAAGAACCAAAGCCGAGAAGTTCCTTGCTTCAATCGTTGAGATGCAGCGCAAGATCAACAAATGGCAAGGCAAGATGATCAAGAAGCTTGTCAAGAAGGTCAAAGCACTTCAAGGGAGCCCTCCTAGGAAGACTTAAAGCATAGAGGTTGAGCAGCCAGATAAGAGGAGAAGATCGACTGGTGGGATAGAGATCCATTAGCCCCAAGCAACAAACCAACCTGCACACCACTCTCTCCATGAGGAAACGAGCAAGGATAAGGGCAAGGAGATCAGCCACGACACTCCTAAAAAGAGCAAGAAGTCTGCAGCAACCTCAAGCTCTAGCTTTACTTAGCTCCGAGGTACCAACAACCAATCCTTGTAAATACCATGCATCTTTTTAGATTTTTGCTTTGTGCGTTGACTCCTCTTGGATTTGTTTGCCACCGAGACGGTGTCATTCAAGTTTGGGGAAGTGTGTGGTGTGTTTGACATGTTTTCTTTGATCTTATTTTCTGTTATCATCCTTTGAGTCATCATGCATCATATAAGGCATAGAAAAAAAATTTCAAAAAAATTCATGTAGTTGCATTTGAATTGTTAAACATTTTAGGATTGAGTCTATAATTTTTAAGCATTTAGGTTGTTTACATTTGCATAAGGGGCAAAAGTTTTTCTTGAAAAGTTTTTAAGCTCATGAATTGTTTCAAGGCCCTAGTTAGTAGTTCTTTGATGCATTGTTCATACTTTGAAAGTAAGCTCTAACCATACTTGGATCATTTGTTTTGATTTTCGTGGCTTAAGTTGATCATTCATGAATTGAAGCATTTTCTAATAAGTGAGAACCTTAATTTGAATATCTAATTATCATACTTATGTATTTGAAAAAAGGATACATGGATTACTCATACATATTTAGGCTTTCTTCTTCCTTTCACCACTCTCTTGAGAGCCTAAATAGACTTCCCCACCTTTACCTTACCCTTCTTTCAAGCCAATGTTCTTGTGTGATAAATCTTTGTGAGGCCTCTTTTCGGTTGAACTTAGCATAAAGTGTTAGGTTTAGGCGACATGATTAGGCTTTCATATTGATGTTAGCTTTGCATTTTGAAGCTAGTCTTAGGCTTAGGATAGGGCGGGTATTCATGGGAATTGCTTTGTTTCGCTTCGGTTTAAAGAGTTTGAAGTTTGGAGTTGAATAAAAGGGTTTTAATAGTTTTAAGTGGAAGGCTTGTTGTTTTAAAAAAATGAAGGCTCTAGTTTAAATAAGAATGTAGCTCTCAAAAGAAAAGAAAAAAAGAAAAGAAAAAGAGCCAAAAGGCCAAATGTTTAAAAAGAAAAGAAAAACAAATGAGTAGAGAGCTATCAAAGTAAAAAGAAAAGAGTTAAATATGTTTTCAGCCTTACCACTAGCCAAAAGACTTTTAAAATGATGCTTTTATTTGGGTTTTTGCTAGGTGAATCGCCTTGATGATGAGGGTAGTCCTTAGGAGGGCGAGTGAGCTTAAAAAGAAAAGAAAAATGAGAGAGGGTTCTACGATCATTGTTAGTATGTATGGATAGATGAGAGTCTACTAATGTATGCATCAATTGTCTTTACCTTTGGCATTATGCATACGTTCGACCATTTTTTGAGATAACCCATTGTTTTAATCACCCTTATAAATGAGATCATTTTATCTCATAACCTTGTCCCTAAGACAAATGTATTCGGTTTTAAAGTGCATAAGTGTGATTCACGGTTTTAAGCTTAATGAATGTTAAAGGTTAGGATTCTTGGATTATTTGGGATATGAGAGTCATGATTTGAGATTCAATATGTGATGAGTATGGCTAAGTTCTTTGGAGTATGAGTGTGTGCATTGCATCTTAAGATTAAGAACTAGGACCATTGAATTGATTCATTTGAAAAACACTTTTGCAAGGAATTTGAGCCCCCGTTTTCAAACCTCTCTTCCTTTTTTGAATTTTGTTTGCTTGAGGGCAAGCAAAAGGCAGGTTTGGAGGAGTTGATATTACCATATATTTTGCATATTTTGCATGCATTTAGGATAGTTCTTCATGTATTCATCTTGCATTATAGGCTAGTTTTCCATTTGTTGCATTCTAGGTCCTAGGTCTCTTTGCATTCGTATTTTGCATATTTCTTGCACTTTTGCATCATTATCAGGTTGTTTGGAGCACTCTGGAGTTGTGGAGGTTATATGGACGTGAGGAGGATAAGAACGAAGCTTGTTGACACTTGGAGAACTCAGCCATGCATGCAAAGGACCCGAGATTGAGTAGCGGATCGAGCAAGGCAGGTCGATCTAGACGAGATCGACCAGAAGATCGAGTGACCCAAGTCGATTCAAGGGGAAGGATCGAGGCCAAGATCGGACGAGGAGATCGATCTAGAGTACGGACGTAGATGACGCCATGCAGAACGAGAGCCAGATCGAGACCACGACTCGATCATCCAAGGATCATGTAGAAGATCGAAGGAAGTGCTCGATCCATCCAACCAGATCGACTTGAAGATCGAGCAGAAGAAGGCGATCCATGAAGAAGATCGAGTGAACTGATCGATCTCAAGGTCGATCTCTGGGGCCTTAACCGCTTTTGGCATCTAGGGAGGGGACCATTTGGAGTTGTTTGGCCATTTTAGGCAAAGGTGGCTATCCTTTTCGGAACAACTTTTCATTCTCTTAGGCGATTATCCGCCATTGTCATTATTCTTGAGTTTTTCATGTTCTGAACTTGAATCTTTTTAATATTAAGCAATTTTTCTTTAATCGCTCTTTAATCATGCTTAGTTCATCCTTTATTGCTTTTCAATCGGTTTCAAATATGTGTAGTGAGTAGTTTTATTTTGGGATTTGGGGTTGAAGCGATTTGAGGGTTTAAGGGGTTTAAGCTTTGAGTTTTTCTTGTTCTTCATCTATTTCTTTCTAGGATCTTGGGGTCTTGAGGCTTAGGGAGTCTTGGAAAAGATCTCTATGATTCCAGGGCTGTCTTACCTTGACCGGATTCAGATATCCTAGAAAACCAGATCCTAGAGACTAATATATCCTCTCCCAAACGCCATGGTTGTAGAGGGGGTTAGTTACGCCATTAGTTGAGATCTGTAATCCATGCTCTTCGATCTTTTTTTCCACCAAAAGCCATGGGTTTGGAGAAGAGATTGAAGAAGGGAATTATACCACAAGCCATGGATGAGTCTATTTATGATTTTTAAGGCTTAGGGAAAGTTCATCAATGAGTAGATCTATGTGTTTTCAAACCAATGCTTGACCCTTGAACACTCTTGAATATGACCCTCAGATGGCATCGCCCAAGAAAAAATGAGAAGTGCAGCGACTAACTGGACGTGTCGCCGCGTTAAATCGCTTCATCTCAAGATCGACAGATAAATGTTTGCCTTTCTACGACACACTCCGAGGCAACAAGAAATTCGAGTGGACAGAGGAATGCGAGCTGGCTTTCCAGGAGTTAAAACTAGCAGCCCTCGCTTCCTCGTCAGATCCTGGTTTGAAAACACATTGATCTACTCATTGATGAGCTTTCCCTAAGCCTTGAGAATCATAAATAGACTCATCCATGGCGTATGGTGTTATTCCCTTCTTCAATCTCTTCTCCAAACCCATGGCTTTTGGTGGAAAAAGAGATCGAAGAGCATGGACTACAGATATCAACTAATGGCTTAACTAACCTCCTCTACATCCATGGCGTTTGGGAAAGGGTAGATTAGTTTCTAGGATTTGGTTTTCAAGGATCTCTGAATCTGGTCAAGGTAAGAGAAGCCCTGGAATCATAGAGATCTTTTCCAAGACCCACTAAGCATTAAGACCCCAAAATCCTAGAAAGGAACAAATAAAGAACAATAAAAACTCAAAAGCTTAAACCCCTTAAACCCTTGAATCGCCTCAACCCCTTACCCAAAGAAAAACTACTCGCTACTCATGTTTAAAACCGATTGAAATGCTGTAAAGGAAGAACTAAGCATGATTAAGGCAAGCGATTAAAGGAAAAATGCTTAATATTCAAAAGATTCAAAGTTTGAAAAACAGAAAAAGCTTAAGGTTCAACATTGGCGGATAATCGCCAACAGAAAAGCTTAGAAAAGATAAGAATGAAAAGTTGTGTCGAAAGGGATAGCCGCTTTTGCCCAAAATAGCCAAACAGCCCTAATGGTCCCCTCACTACGCTCCAAAATCGGTTAAGGCCCCAGAGATCGACCTTGAGATCGATCAGCTCACTCGATCTTCTTCAAAGATCGCCTTCGTCTGCTCGATCTTCAAGTCCATCTGGTTGGATGGATCAAGCTCTTCATTCGATCTTCTGGTCGATCCTTGGGTGATCGGGTCGTGGTCTCGATCTAGTTCTTGTTCTGCATGGCGTCATCCACGTCCGTACTCCAGATCGATCTCCTCTCTCGATCTTGGTCTCGATCCGTCCCCATGAATCGACTTGGGTCACTCGATATTCTGGTCGATCTCGTCTAGAACGACCTGCCTTGCTCGATCCGCTACTCGATCTCGGGTCCTTGCATGCATGGCTGAGTTCTCCAAGCGTCCACAAGCTTTGTTCTGATCCTCCTCACGTCCACACAACCTCCACAACTCCAGAGTGCTCCAAACAACCTGATAATGATGCAAAAGTGCAAGAAATATGCAAAATACGAATGCAAAGAGACCTAGGACCTACAATGCAACAAATGGTTGAAACTAGCCTATAATGCAAGATGAATGCATGTAAACTACTCTAAGTGCATGTGAAATATGCTAAATATATAGGTATATCATCTTCTGCGACCCATGCGAAAGTATTGATGTTCTCCTTCAAGAAAGGGATCAGCTCGATTTTTAATGTCTCGTCCAGCTCGGCTCCGATTTCCATGCATCTCTCCGGGCTCGCCTCGTCTTTGCACACCGAGATTGCAGGGGCGCAACCTCGGCTGCTCGTCTTCTCCTTCCTCCAACTTCTGTAATTGCTATAGAAGCCTTGACCGCCTTAGTTTCGCTTCGTGGTTCGTCTTGATCTTCTTATGCTCCGTATCTCCTTTCGCCTCAGTCTTGGGATTTCTGAGTTTGTGTTCAGCCATAAAGCATATCCTGGACTCCTTTTGGCTTCCCCAGATCGTTTTTATCCCGTTCAGGCCTGGGAACTTTAGGCACAAGTGGTAAGTCGAGGCGATAGCTCGCATAGAATTTATCCACGGCATTCCCATGATGATGTTATAGATCGCCGGGCTATCAGTGACTGAAAGGTCGACGATCCTAGTCACGTCTCTGGCTCGGACAGGCAGCTTAATTGTTCCCAGCGTCGGGGACTTTGGGGTCAACTTGACTTCAGAAATATCGATTCCCATTTTGACTAGGGTATCCCGTAAGATAACATCTACGGAACTCCCGGTATCGATGAGGACTCTCGCCACATCATGATCTTTCATAGTCAGTTCGATGATAAGGGGATCATTATATGGCCTGTCGGGGATCTCTCCTCGCCTCGGGATCTTGCCTCGCTTCGGGGACATTTTTTCTGGAGCCGGCTCGCCTCCCTGCTCTGCTTCTTCTGCGATTTCGCCTTCGAGGTCCTTCAGGGTCACCGCGTCGCCGAGCTCTCCTGCTATGAGTTTTTCCGTGAGTTTGGCTCCAATTTTTTGGCACTTTGACGTCGGATGTCCATAAGCCTTGTGCACCTCACAGTACACCTTTTCGTCATACGAGCTTGGGGTCCTCGTCTAAGTGTTCCACCTAATTTTGCCTCGCACAACGCCTATTTGATAGTTGTGGGCTCCATGGAAATTCGGTCCTTCGTGATGAACGTACGAGTTGGCTGGCTCAGCGTTGTGCTTTGACTCTTGCTCGTCGCCTTCCCTGAACTGAAGCGTTGGTCAAAGATTTGAAATTCCTCTTCTTCCAGTTTGAAGTCTGAGGCGCAGTGCATGTCATCCTCAATCGTTTATGACTTGTTTCGGCTTATTTCCTTTCTGACCTCCGACTTATACCAAAGGGATTTTCTCAAAGCGACGAGTGCTCCCTTGTCGCTTACATTCTCCACTTTGGGCATAACCTCTTTGAAACGCCCCATGAAAGGCCTAAACGATTCGGTCGGTCCTTGGGATAAGGTCCAGAGCTCTGCATCTGAAACGCCTTGATTCATGAACATGGAATATTGTTTCATGAATTCCCTGGTTAGTTGTTTGAAATTGTCGATCGAATTCCGTACCAAGCGCGAGAACCATTCAAGGGATGGTCCTCGAAGGCTTTCTACGAAGAGGAGGCAGAAACGGGTGTCTCGTTCATACTCCTTGAATTTGGACCTCGCCATCGCGGTGTTGAACATCCTGACGTGCTCCTTTGGATCGGTCATTCCTTCGTAGGTAAGTAGTCGGATTTTCCCAGGGTCGGATACTCTTGCTTTGGTGATCCGAATGGTGAATGGGGTCTTCTGGGCTTCCTCTAGTAGCAAGTCTATCTCAGGCGCCGTGCTGGTTGCCTTATGCACTTCGGATCGGATGACTCGTACCTTGGTATTCGCTCGGGCTAAATCGGCTCGGATCTCGCTAAGGGCATCTCCTCCTCGGCTCCCATATCTGTGTTGGATAAGATGGCTCCGATTTATGGTTATGTGCTCCTCTGGGTATCGAGCTTATTCGTTCAATGCAAGATCTTCATTCTCCTCGTCCGAGTTGTGTTCATGCTCTGCGTCGCCAACATCTCCTTCGTCGGTGGGAGGATGCTCCCGATGCGCTGACTATGAGCTTCACTCTCCGCTGCTAACGCTTCAAGGGTTTTATCTTGCTCTCCCGGCTTCCTCGCCAGCGTCGCCAACATCTCCTTCGCCTCGGCTAAGGCGGTCGTGAGCGCCTCGGCTTGCGTCTGCGGATGCTGAACTGGATCGCCTGCGCCTCCATCGCCTCGCCGAACTCCGATGTTATCTCTGTCTTGTGCTCCGATGGACATCTCTTCAGATCTTGTGTCTCTCGGTTCGTGGGTGTAAGAAATCTTTAATCCCCCTCCTTCTAGCGCCAAATTGTGTGGGCTGGATTTCACACAATAGAATTTGTCTGTTAAAAATAAAAGAGGACGTAAAGATTCTAAGTTAAACACGATAGACTAAGGATCCAAAGATGCTGATTTTATTCTTGCCGCTTAGATAAGCTTTTTGTACAAGTATTCTGCTATGTCTTTTGCTAGGTAAAAATATCGTGTCACAAGCTAATGAATTTAACTCTCTATTTATACAACTTCTAGTCATAATTTAGACAAAAATTTAGGGACATACTTCGTAGATTTTCCTTCCTTATCTCTTTCGCGGCGCCCCCCTTCCACAAAGCTTCGTCTGTTTAGGGTAAACACCACTTTGGACTTCTTCGTGGATTTAGGCTCGGCCCACTTGAACAACACTTCACTTCGGACTTGCTATTCCGTGGGTCTTCATCTCTAGTTGCCAATGAAAGATGTCGGCTCGGCCCACAAATGTTTGCGGGTCGGCCCACAAATGTTGCGGGTCGGCCCAAAGAGTTCCACGTATGAATGGCTAGCACAAATGATTCGTATCGGTCTTGTGCATGGTTTGCCGTGTAAAACGTTTGCACGGTTCACCTCGCCATGCATAGTTTGGGCGAGACGTACGGCTTGCCATTTGTACAGAGTTTGCACGGTTTGCCTCGCCGTGCATGGTCTGGGCGAGACGATCGGCTCGTCATTCGTACAGAATTTGCACGGTTCGCCTCGCCGTGCATGGTTTGGACGAGGCGATCGGTTCGCCATTTGTACGAAGTTCGCACGGTTCCCTCGCCGTGCATGGTCTGGGAGAGGCGATCGGCTCATCATTCGTACAAAGTTTGCACGGTTCGCCTCGCCGTGCACGGTTTGGGCGAGGCGATGGGATCGCCATTTGTACGAAGTTTGCATGGTTCGCCTCGCCGTGCATGGTTTGGTCGAGGTGACCGCTTTGCCGTGTACAAAGTATGCACGATTTCCCCCGTCTATGGTTTGGGCGAAGCGACGGTCTGCTTCGGCTCTTGAATGGTTTGTACATTGCTCAGGATAGCTTCTATACTTAGTTAAATTCTCTATTGACTTCGCCAGGGTGGAAATCGACCCCAACAACTATTAGTATTTTGCAATAGATTGATTCTGTTCTTTAAATGGTTCCTTGAAACACCAAAAGCCCTTTAGATCATCTTTGTATCAAAACATTATCCCTTAGCCAAAGGATTTCACTTTATTTGCATGATCATGATTCAGTTAGTTGCACCTAATGAATTTTAAAGAGTTGGATGAAGTGAATGCTTATGTAAACTAAGCTTGAATCGTTTGTTAGTTTCAGAAGAGTATGGCTAAAGCTTTTAAAGTAGGACAAACTCTTTGCATCTTAGAACTAGTAACTTGGCCATTGATCTCACTTCTTCCATTGACATCTTTAGTTTGGAGCTCCTATTTTCAAACCTCTCTTTCTTATTTGTCTTTGATTGCTTGAGGACAAGCAAAAGGCAAGCATGAAGGAGTTAATATACTCATCATTGATACCATTTTATCATGCATTCATCTTTAGTTTTTTGGTCTTTAAACTTCCATTTTTCACTTCTTCTTGTCCCATTTGCATCCATTTAGGACTTAGAATAGGTTTAGGTGTTGCTTTGCATTTCTGTTGCATTTGGAGTTGTGGCATGTGCAAATGAAGTGTTTAGAGGCTATGTGGAGCTTTGAAAGTGATCAATGAGAGGATCCAAGGCAAGCTAAGGAAGAACCAAAGCGTGGATGACCATCTCGAGCTGGATATCGGGCAAGCTGGCCAGATATTTGCCATACCAAGCTGCATCTCAGCTTAGACACGTCGATAGAGCATTCAAGACTTGTACTGGGCTGGATATCGGGGTGGAGACAAGCCGATACAGGCATGAAGGGATGTACCGAGGAGCATACCGAGCTAGACAGCCAAGTTACTCTCACCATAGCTGATGGCTCAGTTAAGACACCTCTTGGAGCCAAAAGGATGTTCCTACGATTATTAAAGAAGTTGAGATACCAATTGATTTCTTGTTTCTTGATGTGGAAGGGAAAGTAAAGAACCCTATTATCTTAGGAAGGCCATTCTTGACCATTGCTGGAGCTATGTTTGATGCTAAGTAAGGGACCATGGGGCTGAGGTTGAGAAAGAACAAGGTCTTGAGTTTTGATTCCATGGGTAACAAGATAGAGAATGAACAAGCTTTCTCTATGGAGGTTAAAGAGTTAAATTTGGCTGCTCAGAATTGGCTTTCACACAATAAGTATGATGGTGAGAGCTTTAATGAATGCAGCCTTCTCAATCTGTTTGAGGAGCTTGAGATTACTACTAAGGAAGAGGTTCACAAGGTGGAAACTATGAAGAGTACTAAGGACATTTTGCTTGGTCCTTTGAAAGATTGTCTGATTTAGAGGCCATATGTGTCAATGGGTGGTGATGTTTCCTACAGGATGAAGTATGCGGGCAAGACTAAGCCTTTTGCATTGCTGAAGATCAATAGAATCACCAAGAAGATCAAGGGACGAAGCATGGGTTATGCTGAAGAGAGATCATCCACAACATGCAAGACCCTAGACCCTCCAACCATGACAACTAAGGATCAGACTAGTAAGGATCCACCAAGGACTTCCCAAACTCCTTCTTACCCCAACTAAAGAGCAAAGGAAAGTCAAGCTTAGTAACTTTAAATAAGCGCATTGAGGAGGTATTTCCATGGTATCCTTGTATATATTATTGCTTTTTTTTATGTTTGTTTTTGTGTTTGTGGATGTTCTAGACACCAGGTTTAATCCATATATAAAGGTGATGAGTTTGGAAGAAGGGAGGAATTGGAGGAGGCCAATATCGGCTTGTGTGTCAGCCTAGGCAGATCGATATTGCAAGTATTGGACTACATATCGGACAGCCTTGCCCGATATTGGACAGTTTGAACTGTATCAAACTGCATACTCGGGAGAGAATGGCCGATATGGTAGAGAGGAGTCCATATCGACCTGTGTACGGGAGAGTGCCAAGCTGATATGCCTTAATGGCGACTGTACCGGGGTACATATCTGGCTGAATCTACGTCGATATACCTTGATGGTAAACACACCAGGCTGTGTATCGGGCAACGTCCAGGGCAATATGGCAAGTGAAGGAACACAATGGGCATTGTATCGGCCAGTGATAACAGGATTTTAAGTGCAAGCAGGAGGTTATCAAAACTCAAGCAACATGTTGTGATGTGGTATAGTGTGCAAGAGGAATCAATCCAACCTAGGATGCAGGAAGAGCCACTAAGAATGCAAGGATGAAGCAAATCTAAGCAAAATGGATAAATAGTTGGTAAAATCAAAGAAAACTAAATGCAATCATTTAATGCAATGTAAAACAATTTTAAAATCCCTGGAAGAGGGTTAACTACCACTAGGAACATGGAAAAGATTAAAAATGCAAAGCTACTAAGAACTAAAAATCGACCAGTGAATCAACCACCGGATCGAGCACTGGATCGAGCAGAATGGATCGATCTAATAAACAACCTAAAGCGATTGACTTCTAATAAGCAAGATGCAAACTAAATGACAAGCGAATGATGAAAATAGTTTTTAATATGCTAAAAAGGAGGGTTTAGGGTCGAGGGTCAATTCAAGGATCTCAAAGGTTACGCTTTGGTTTGAAAACATTTAGATCTACTCACTTGTGAGGTTTCTCTAAGCCTTGAAAACAAAACAAGAACCATCCATGGCGTGTGGTATGGTTCACTTCCTCAATCTCTTCTCCAAACCCATGTCGTTTGGTGGAAAAAGAGATCGAAGAGCAAGGAAAACAGATTTCAATATAATGACCTAACTAATCCCCTTTACAACCATGGTGTGTGGGAAAGGAAAGAATAGTCTCTAGGATCTGGTTTTCTAGGATATCTGAATCCTGTCAAGGTAAGACAGCCCTGGAATCATTGAGACCTTTTCCAAGGCTCTCTAAGACTTATGACCCCACGATCCTAGAAGAGAAGACATGAAGAACAAAGAAAACACCAAGCTTTAACCCTTTCAACACTTTTGAATCGCCTCAACCCCGAAAACCCAAAAAGACTACTCGCTACATTTGATTAAGATTGAAGCAAAAGCAATAGATAGAAAGCTAAGCATGATCAACAAACGATTAAAGGAAAAACTTGCTTAATATTAAAAGATCCAAAGGTTTAAAAACACGAAAAGCTTAAAATGTTCAACAATGGCCAAATCGCCTAAGGTAGAGAGAAAACAAAAAGACAGAATGAAGATAATAGAAAGGTGATGGCTGCTTTTGCCAAAAATGGCTAAACCGTTAACTTGTTCCCCTAGCCGCCAAAGACAGCTGGACGGATAAGGCTCGTCTGGGATCGACTCGGGTCACTCGATCTCTGGCTCGATCTTAGTCTTGGATCGGATGGCTTCGGTCAATCTTTGAGTCGATCTTGTGATGATCAGGTAGGGAACTTGATCTGGCTCTCGATCTGCATGGCGTCATTCACGTCTATGCTCCAGATCGATCTCCTCTCTCGATCATGGTCTCGATCATTCCTCTTGAATCAACTTGGGTCGCTCGATATTCTGGTCGATCTCGTCTTGATCGACCTGCCTTGCTCGATTTGCTACTCGATCTCGGGTACTTTGCATGCACGGCTAAGTTCTCCAAGTGCCCACGAGTTCCATTCTGATCCTCCTCACGTCCATATAACCTCCTCAACTCGAGAGTGCTCCAAACAACCTGATAATGTTGCATATATGCAAGAAATATGCAAAATGCGAATGCAAAGGGATCTAGAACCAAAAATACATCAAATGGAACAAACTAGCCTATAATGCAAGATGAATGCATGAAAACTATCCTAAATGCATGCAAAATATGCAGAATATATTGTAATATCAGCCAACCATGGCCGATATCTGAGCAAAAAGGCCAGTATCAACCTGAATATCAGGTAAGACCAGCTGATATTGCTAATATTGATATGTGTATCGGCCAGCCAGCCCCGAGGTAAGTTTTCTAGTTTCAAATTTTTTTCCCTCCTTGGATAAACTTGGCCAAAATTTTCAAAATTGAATCTCACCCTTTCCAAGCACTAGAGGGCCCACCTTTAAGCACTCTTGTTTTCTTGTTCCCATTTTCCAAGAGTCATTCTTCTTCTTTATATCAATAACTTCTTTCTTTCTCTCTCACACTCTCATTTTTCTGCAACAACCCATAAATTCGAAATTTCTTAAACTTTCAAGTGCTTAGAGGAGCCTAATACCATCTAGCAAGATATTATGTCTCTAGCAAGTATTATTTGATTGCTTTCTTAGTTGATTTTTGAATTGGTTGTTGCATGATCATCGAGGACTAGAGTGTGATTTTTGCTTCTTTTGATTATGTTTAGTAACTGCATGGTGAACTACTTGAATTTTGACTAGAAGTATTCATTTGCCATTCTTAAAATTTGTCAAAACTTGAAGTTTTCCTTGCATTAACTTAATCATTCTTGTTTAGCTTCACCATGGTAGAAATCATTGATAGCTGGCTATTTTAGACCATTTTAGCCTGCATTTCAAGCATCTTTTTCTCTGTTTTTGCATTATAGTTTAGCATTTTAGTATCATTTTCACTTAGAATCAACATGGCATGCATTTAGCTTAGGATTGCATACAATAGCATAGATGGAAGCAGCTCATGATCAAAGAAGACGTCAAAAATTGAGCTCTTGCAAAGTCTGGTCCATATCGAGTAAAGCATATTGAGCAGAACATCCGTGGAGTATGCTCAATGTAAGCAGCAGGACGAGAGGAAGAGGATCAGCACAAGGAGTCTAAGCTGTTGGTCTGCATCGAGGTCCAGCATCGAGGAAGGAAGCCGATGCGCGCTGCATGGATCATATCAAGGTCGCATTTCGAGCAGAACATCGTCCGTATGACCTTGATGCAACTCATCCGCGTGTTGACCACTTTATTTTCTTTGACCTTATCCTATTTTTAGGTTTTTTATGGTTCTTTTGGCTCCCTACTATAAAAGGGAAACCACAAAACATTATTTTTATCCAAGTTTTAGCTTTTCATCAAAAACTGTCTCTTCTCTAAACCTCAAAGGGCGATTTGCCTTAGAATCTTAATCTTTAATAAAGTTTGCATTTTTATGGTTTAATCTTGTCTTTTAATCTTTGTTCTTGCACCTTGGTAGTTTAGATTTATGATCTTTGCATTTTAATCTCATCTAACTCCAAATAATAAACATGATTAGTGAGTAGTTTGCCTTAGATTTGAGGTTCTAAGTAGGGAAAGTGGTGATTAAGATTTAATTAAGGGGTAATTAAGCTTATTTAACTATTCTCTGTTGTCTCCTTCTCTTGCCAAATGGTTATTGTTCATAAAGATTGCTCCTTTTTATTGAATATGGTATTGATTGATGCATATAGTTCACTAAATGGCTTGTTATCTCATTTCAAAGCATGGTTCACTTATTTGGCTTGATAGTTTTGCTTGGTCTATGTTTCCTTTGTTTGGTGACACCAAAGTGATAATTCACCATTGCTAGATGATTCGCTTAAAGCTAGATAATGCTGGTTTTGGGATTCTTGCTTGATAGTTAGATAGTATGCATTAGAAGATTTTGCCTTTGCTTCATTCCTGTTCATTGCTTAGCTTTGTTAGGCTATTACAGCTGTGTGCTTAAATCCATATTCTTGATTGGTGTTTTGCTAACTAGGTCCTTATTGGTTCACAAGATTGATAAGTTGATCTGAATTCTTTCTTGGGTGAGAGAATGATTGCTTGATTAGTACATCTTTTAGGCTATATGGTTCTGATTTTTATGCTCATGGTTGAAGGATACGCCATCACAAGTGGGTCTGACACTTCAATCTTATTGAATATGAACTTCTTATTGACGCCAAGTTAGTTCCTTTTAGATACCTTGTCTAGGAGTTCAAAATTGAGAATTGCTTGCTTATAAAATGCTTGATGCTTGCCTTTGCTAGAAATCCCTATTTTCACTCTTGAAAGCCACTGTCCCACAATTGCTTAGAACCTTTAGTCTTGCTTATAATTAATTGTCTTTAAGATCATCTTGCTTAATTCTTGCTTTAGTTGTCATTCTTGCTCAGTTCTTGTTTAGTCATTGCTTTAAGTTCATTGCTTAGTTTTGTTCACTTTCATTTAGTTTATGCTTTCTTTCCATTGCATTGTTAGGTTGTTAGACTTGTCCTTGTTCAATCAAACCCCATCATTGCTTATCTTATGGCATTGTTTGCATCTAATCTTCCACAAATGAATTGACGCTTGGTCCCTATTCTAAAACTGATTAGAGGCTAAGGACACTTCAGTTAAGACTTGCAAAAGTCATGTTTCAAATTGGCGCCGTTGCCATTTGTGGATTGTTTGAGTTTAACATTGCTGTTAGATTAAGTTCTTTACTTTAAGGTTACTAATTAGCTCTGTTTTCTGTGCTCCTTTTTTCCAGGTACTTGTATGAATTTGAGGTCTAAAGGCTCATCAAATCTGACCCCTTTCATTGACAACAGTCATAGGAGAAGAGCTGTAAGACAGAGAGTTCAAGAGATAGAAGGACATAGGATGGCAGAGCAGAAGGCTCACTTACCACATGTTGGTGTTGTTAGAAAAGCACCATTACAACAAGCTGCAGCACACATAGATGAAGCACAAGATGCTTGAACTAAGTGGCTGGAGTTCAGGGATTGTGAGTACCAGTTCATGCTCCTAGAGCTGCAAGACCAATATGAGCTAGTGATGCACTTGATACTCACCACAACAGGAATGGCATTCATGCTCCAGCTGTGCATCAAAACCACTTTGAGATCAAGGTTGGGTTGATCAACATGGTGCAAGGCAACAGATTCCATGGCCTGCCCAATGAAGACCATTTGGATCATCTGGACCAGTTTGATAAGGTGTGTGGTACGACCAAGATTCAAGGAGTCTTTGAAGATGCTTTGAAGATATTTAGGTGACAAAGCACTCAGTTGGAGAAGACACTTCCAAAAGCCTATATATCTACTTGGGATGAATGTAAGACAGCTTTCCTCAACAAACTTTTCAGCTCCACCAGAACAGCAAAACTAAGGAACACCATAAGAAGTTTCACTCAGCATGGGAATGAGACATTCGCTGAAGCTTTGGAGCGGTTCAAGTCTTACACTTTGCAGTGCCCACACCATGGCTTCACAAATGAAAGCTTGCTGTCTACTTTGTATAGAGGAGTGACACCAAAGTACAGGATGATCTTGGATACAGAATCAAATGGAAATTTCATGGGAAATACTGTAGTTGATGGTCTAGCTCTTGTGGAGAATTTGGCACTCTCTGATGGAAACTATGGTGAAGAATATGACAGACCATCTAGAGCTGTTGTAAGCACAGAAGGTGAGAGCACAACAAAGAGGGAGATTAAAGCTTTGAGTGACAAGTTAGACAAGCTGCGGAGTGTGTCTTTCAAGAATGGCAGTTTTGTTGGTGATGGTCTTGCTACACAAGAAGAGGATGGGACAGTTGTAGAAGAAGAAGTCTTCTACATGAATCAACAAGGAGGCGGTTTTAACAACTACAGGAAGCATCCCTATGTCTCTTATAAAAGCACAAACGTGGCTAACCCTCAGTATCAAGTCTATCCATCACAAGCTGCTCCACAAAACCAAGGAACAAAACCTTTTGTTCCTTTCAACCAGCAGAACAACTTTGCTCGCAGACCACCATTTCAAGGCGGTTTACAATAAACTAACATTCAGCCAAGACCAGCTTTTGTCCCACCAGGTTTTGGCAATACACAAACCTCTTCTAGCACTCAAGATGTTGATTTTAAGCAGATGATGCAACAATTGTTAACTGGTCAAGCCAACACCACTATAGTGCTTCATAAGAAGTTTGATGAAGTACACAACAAGATAGACGCCAATACTTGTGACCTGAATGGCAACTTAGATACTCTGAACCAAAGAGTCAAATCTTTAGAAAGGAAAGGAGCTTCATCTTCAAAACCTCATAATCAGTTACCAGGAAAGAGTGTAGCCAACCCTGAGGAATTCTGCCACTTGCTTGCTGAAGAGGATGAAGATTTTGATGATGAAGATGCTTCATTGGAAGACGATGGCATTATGCTTCAAGAGATGCTATTACATGTGGACATGTTAAAGGCTGAGTGTGGGGCGAATGTCATCAATGTCACCATCGATGATCAAGAAGCTATTGATATTGTAGAGAAGTTCCTCCAAGGGCTAGATGAAAGCTTGAACAAAGAAGAAAAGCAAGAAAGAGCTGCAAAAGAAGCTGCTAAGAAGGAAGAGGCTGAGAAAGCCTTAGTTGCTCCAGAATAAGAAGCCAAACCAGAGCTCAGTGAAGCAGATAAACAGCTTGTAGAGACATACCATGCTTTGATGGTCTTAGCTAGAGAAAGTCCTGAAGACTTCAAGGAGTTGTATGATCGCCAACTCGGCAGCTCCTCAAGCTGCAATGAGAAGGGTAAAGCTCCTGAAGTTCAAACCTATAAACAACCAATCCCTTACCACACAATGCACTTTACAAAGGCTCATATGGCAGTCTATTCAAAGTTCAAGAAGGACATACAAGACGCTGGAATAAAGCTTCCTCATGGCACCACTTTGCTTGAAGTGAAGGATCAAATCAGGTTCCTCAAAGAAGTCTCTGACAAGCTGGAAGTAGTGGAGCCGATTCTAGAGAATGTGAGGGCTAATCTAAGGAGAAACAAGGAGCTGAAGACATTGACAAAACTTCCTAATCCAGGAAATTTTCTCATCACTTGTGAGTTTGAGATGCTAGAAAATGTTGGAGCATTGTGTGATTCAGGTTCAACTGTGAATGTCATGTCTCTTCACTTAAGTCAGACCTTAGGAATCAAGGATTTGAAGCCCTGCAAAGCCTTTATAACTTTTGTGGATAACACCTCAACAACACCCTTGGGCATAGTAAAGGATTTCTCTTTGAAGATTGGGAATTGCTTGGTGCCAACAGATTTTGTGGTTATAGAGAAGAAATATTCAAGAGAGGTGCCACTTCTTCTAGGAACACCATTCTTGGCAACATCAGGAGCTCAAGTAGACTTCAAGAGAGGCACTGTGATTTTGAAGAATGTTGATGAGTTCAAAGTCAACAAGATTGTCTCTCCTTCCATAGCTTTTTGTGGAACAATTGTTGAAGAAGAGAGTGAGAAACAGCAACTTCTAGAGCGTGTGGAGCATGTTATGAGCTTCACAATGAACAGCTGATGAGAGAAACTCTCCCTGATGAGCCAGAGCATAAGCTTGACACTGAGTTGAAGCTTGAAGATGGTTTGAAAGAGGATGAAGGCTTGATCTCCAAAGAAGTGAAGCCTTTGATCACACCAAGTGTCAACAAGAGGAGAAACATGAAGACAGCTTGTGACAAGAAGAAACTGATGTCAATGGGCACTTGGATTTACAAGAAGAAAGAGGAAGGAGCACCAGCTCCATCAACCTCTTCTCACTAGTCCTCAAACCATCAAAGTCAAGCTTAATGACTTAAAACAAGCACACTTGGGAGGTAATCCCATGACTATCCTTATAAATATATGCTTTCTTTTATTACTAATGTCTTTATTTAGTTTTTCAGAAATCAAAGAACAGGTCCATGGCTGTGTAGGATGGTTTGAAGGCCAAGGAAAGAAAACTTTGTTTTCATATCGAGGTACCATATCTAGCAGAACATCTGTAATTGCTGCTCGATACAGCTTATCTCGGGGAAGGAGCAGTCCGTACACCGATCAGATTGCACGATGGAGATAACATTAAGGTGTAGCATCGAGCAAAACACCAAAATCCCTGCTCGATGTGATCGCTCCTTAAGTCGAGTCCGTACACCAAGGAGCGTGGACCGTACATCCACCAAAACGCTTGGTGGAGATTACATCGAGGTGCAGCATCATGCAAAACACCGAAAGCTTTGCTCGATGTGATCAGCAGTCCGTACATCGAAGAGCTACAGCCCGTACATCGACCAGATTGCTCGATGGAGTCACACCGAGGAGTAGCATCGAGCAGAACATCGAAGGTTCTGCTGGATATGGATGCTATCAGCCGATCCGAGCTCACGACAATGTCCAGTACGACAACCCCCAACGAGCATTGAACGGAGTACGAGACGTTCCACATCAGGGTGTAGCATCGAGCAAAACACCAATATGTTTGCTCGATGCAGAATGGTCGAGCCAAAGACAAGCATCTGGATGATGCCATGCACTGCCCACGGGAAGGATCATGCAAGCCGAATTTTCTCCCTACACCGAGCAACAACATCGAGCAGAACATCTGCTGAGACTGCTCGATGCAAGGTGCCCTGGAGGAGGAGCTGACCAGAACACGGAACCCCCAAGGCAGAGGAGCATCATTGCCGAACCACAGGACCCGACGTCCCCGATATGGTACACATCGAGGTACCACGTCAAGTGTTTTGCTCGATATGATCCGTGTAAATTTTTTTTTGAAATTTTTACATGGGTTAAAACCTTTTTGTGGGCCTTGATGGCTAGTAAAAGAATCTTTTCTTTTCCCCTCACATGCATTTTTAAATTTTAAATGAGATTTTCTTGCATTATCTTTAGATATTTGGGATTTTCCTTATCCTCTTGCCTTAAAACTATAATTTTCATTTCTCTCCACACATCCATCTCGAGCTAAACACCCATTGTCAAACATTTTTTCTTTCTCACTTGCATTTTCTGTTCTAGAACTTCATCTTTTGGTTCAAGGATTAAGGTAAACTTTGCTAGATTCCTTGTTTCTTGAGTTTAATCTTTGCAAAATGAAGTAGGATGCATTAGAATGACTGTTAAGGTTGTTTTGCACAACTTTGTTTATGGTTTTGATTTGCATGTCACCATTGTTGCTCTTCTTTGAAAATCAATGGTTGAAATGTTTGAAAAATTCTGTTTTTGTGTTTAATTTGACATTATGTTTAGATTCTGGCCAAATCTAGGCTTGCTTTTATTTTTCCAGAATATTAACCATTGAAATGTTTCTTATTAGACTGATAATGGTGAATCTGGTGCATTTTCATAGTTTGGTGGAGAGAGAATGATGTTTTTGCTGCATATGCTTGAATTTTCGCTAATCGCTCCTTGTTACTGTGGGAATATTAGTTTTAATTGCGTCTATCCTTTTGAGCTGGAAATTTTGCTAAATTTAACTCTGTTTGTTGGTAATTAGTGTGAATTTTACAGAATTTTTCCGTGCTTGTTTAATTTTGGAAAAATAATTTTCTGCACAGTGCTTTGAAAGGATAGTATACTAATTTTTGCTTCAAGCATTGTATTTTCAGGTACTATGTCGAACACTAGAGGAAACGAGGAGATTTATGACTCAAATCCTGCTGCAAGAGATAGAGCTGAGGGAAAAAAGCCAGTTGTTGAAGAAGAATCAGTCCAAGATGCAGCACCAAAGCTAAAGGACTACTTGAGAGCGATGAGGTGAGTGGACTTCACTCCTACAAGATATGCTGATCCTTGTGTGTTGGGAGAGCTAGGAATCAAGACTGAAGTGGATGAGCTTTTGAGGAATATTGGACTGGAGAAATTTTCTAGTCTTGGCTATCAAACTTACAAGCAACTTTTTGTGAGTTCCTTGCAAGTTTCAAAGTCTACTTCTACAAATTTGCTGAAGAATATGATGAAGGAGAAGAAGACTTTAGCAATGGATTCATCAAGTTCAGAGCCAACAAAGCATGGTACACCATGGGGTTCACTCAGCTTGATGAAAACTTTGGATTTGATCAAGGCTCAAGAGCACAAAACATGCGCTTCAAGCATGATGAGCTAATGCATGTGTGGGAGGAGATAATGAATGATGCTTATAGAGCTGGTCATCTGAAGAGGGATAGCATTCGTCATCCAGCTATCAGATATGTTCATAGAGTCCTCACCATCACACTATTCTACAGGAAGGAGCAAAGTATGGTAAAAGAAGAAGAGTTGGTCTTGTGAATGGCTTAAAGAACATCATGGTTGAAACAAGGCATAAGAAGATCCAAGGAGAGCGCTTAGGAGTTGATCTTGTGAAAATACTAATGAAGAAATTTCTAGCATGCCAACAATGGGCTTTCAACACTAGAGACAAGAAGTCAAAGATAGCCATTGGAGGCGTGATCACTCCTATTTTGCTTGGTGCTGGAGTTCAGCTTGGCACACCAGATGTTACAATGATCTTCCTAGATGTTCCTTATCTCAGTAAGATTGGATACCTTTCAGGAGCTTTTGAGACAGGATTTGGCTATCAGTTTGAGCTGGAAAACAGGAAGAGGAAGATCTTCTACCCCAAGCAGCGCTTAACCAACTTCACTATCTATGAGAACATCCGATTCATGCCAATAGAAGATGAGCTTTATGACCCAAGGACTGACCCACCATTGATGAGGCCAAACAAATTAAAGAATATGAGCACCATCAGAGACCCAGATGTGGAAGAAGACATTGAAGAGCAACATCAAGAATAAGAGGTTCAGCATCAAGGGATGAGGAGGATGAACATGAAGATTATGATAGCCGCCCTTATGCATTTGACCCTTATGATGTGATATGCACAACTGAAGCTTCAAAGGCTGCACATGAGCACATTAGGCTTCTTCAGAGGTGGAACCACTTCCAGGACAAGGCCATCAGAGGTTTGCTGAAGACAGCAAAGCAAGCAAGAAATCGGTTGACTCATTGAAGAAGAAAGTGAGGAAGCTCAAGAAAACGTTGGGAGGATCTTCATCAGCCAAGAGAACTGATCATGCGGCCTAAGCAGAGCCATATGGAGGAGGATCTGATGCTGAAGACATGTCGCTACAGTCAAAGAGAGACACTCATTCCACATCAGTGAGCGGCCAAGAACACATGGTTCTCAACCGGCCAGACATTCATCTCATGTAGCTGCTCCAAAGCGAAAAGGAAAGAAGAGAAGGGCTAGACAGCAAACTCCATCAGAGGAGGAAGCTTCACCCTCTCATGCCATTGAGAGTTCAGACTCTCACCACTCATCCACCTGAAGTTAGGTACACCACACTAACCATTGTAAATACCACAAATGTTTTTTTTGTTTTTTTAAGTTTCATTCGATTGTTTTCTTGATGTTTGTGAGCACTCTCTTTGACTTGATAGGGCTCAGGTTTTACCCAAATAAAAACTACTACAAGTGCACAGCAAAGCAGCTATAGTATAAGGGGTTATCGAATCCCAAGGGAGTATGTAAACCACACTAGCGATTATAGATTTAGATTAAGCTAAGCGATAAATCATGAATGTAATGCAAAAAAATAAAATAAATGCAAGAGGGTGTTTTTATGCTTGTTCTTAAATTTCAGAAGGCTAAAGGCGCTAAGTCAGGACAGTTCGCAGGTTGAATCCGAGAATGTAGAATGCATGAAATCAGGAATGATTAAGAACCATCTTGAACATGAATCACAAAGGTATAACTAATCAATTCTCATTGCAGAAGTTAACTATGTCTAATTCACAGAGTTTCAAATCTCTTTGCAAACCCTAACAACCTAAGCATGCAGAAATGATAAGATTCAATTGTTCACAAAACTCCTAAGCCAAATCTCTTTGCACTAAGTTGTTTTGCTCATCTAATACTAGTTCAGATGATTAATAATGCTCTCACATCTATCAAAAACCTAGGGTTTCGAAATCCAGATGATGTGTCTAAGAAATCGATATGAATGCAAGCACATATGAAGAACCAATGAATTTCCTATAAGTTTTTAGCAATTCTACAAACTCTTCTTCAACCTTTGAAAAGCCCTAACTTAACTAACAAACTACTCAGACATGGTGATTTGAGAAAACATCATGAAAATAATAGATTGCATAAAAGAAATAAGAAGTAGAAAGTAAAAGAGTTCAAAATCTGCTATGAAGGAGTCTGATTTGTCTCTCCAAAAGCTCTTCTACAAATCTATCTCTCAAGCTCTCGAAAATAATAAGATACAAGATATCTGTCAAAAGAATGGCTGAAAAACGTAATATACAAGCTAAAACACGATCTGGGGCCTTTTTTGCAAATACTGGAACTTATGGGCCAAAACTGCAAATAATCCTCTATCTTTTAGAAAACAGCCACGACCCCTTTTTTCTGGGTGACGAGCGTCACCAGGTTGGTGACGAGTGTCACCCATATGCATACTTTTCTTCCCGAGTTGGATACTTTGTGGCTTCAACATGCAATGCTCCAAAAAAGCTCCAATATCTCCAATTATGCTCCAGACATGCTATAACCTGCAAAGACTCTTCTAGAACTCTAAAAAGACCAAAAAGACTCAATAAAAAAGACTTATATCATGGTTAAAAACCATAAAAACCATGATATATCAACTCCCCCAGACTTAGCTTTTGCTTGCCCTCAAGCAAACATCAGACAGAGAACAGGGTCGAGGTTTGAAAACAAGAAACAGTCAGTTAGACATTAGGAACACCACACTAGTTAGAACTTTCGAATCCACATACCACAGAGTCAACACAAGATCAAATTTCAGCCTAATCATCACAAGCTTAGCAAATATCTCAAGTCGAGTCCAAATCCCTTCAAGAAATCCGAAATTTCTACTATTAACTCCTTATTTTTTATTCTAAGTGTGAAATCTTATCAAGGTTCTATCATCTCAATCACTTTACAGATTCTTTTCCCTTCCTAACAACTGAACAAATCAATCTTAACACAGCTCTCCTTTTTTCTCTTCCCTTGATATTTTTGATTTTTCACTTCTTTTCCTCAACTTTTACAGTCTAAGATATGGTGCTACTCAATACTTGTGTTCCTTTGAGGAGACAGGTTCATGAATGTGTCCACTACTGTTGTTCCTTGTGTGGAGACAGGGTCATGAATGCACCATTCTTTGGACTTAAACTCTTAAAAACTACATCAGGGAAGATCAAAGAGAGACTGTATCTTAACCTTATTGTTAGTGCTGAAAGAGAGAATCAAGATCAATAAGAATCAAGCCCCAAGATAAGAAGTTTAAAGTTCATTAAGGTGGAGCTAACAGCAAATTTTCCAGATTCTCTAAGAACTTAAGCCTTCATTGCTAGACTGATCTACCTATGACTTTTAACTTAGTAAGACTTGTAATCAACTACTGTGGCAATGGTTCTTATAAGCAAAGACGTCCTATGGTTAGTTCCAAGAAACACTGACAATTTCAAAATTTTGACTCTATAAAAACAGGGTTTTGACTCAACTTTAAGACTCTATAAACATGACACAAAGCACACAACGTCAGTAACCACCTCCCCCAGACTTAAACAACACTGTCCCCAGTGTTATTAAGCCAAGAGTTGGTCAAAATGAAGCATGTGAACTTGTAAAACCGAGTTAAAAACGTGGTACCTCGCGAAGGACCGGGTGACGAGCGTCACCACGACCTGTACTTCAGAATCGACATGTTGGATGCTTAAACGTTGTGTCATCATGTGTACTCCGAAGTTGGACTGTTGGAGCACTCAAAACACACATGAAAAACATCCAAACAAAGCATAATCTATGGTCCAACAAGTTCATAAGACATCATCAAAGGAAACTGACAAACTGACCTAAGTATATGAAAAAGAAAACTTACCAGTGGGTTGCCTCCCACTAAGCGCTTGTTTAAAGTCATTAGCTCGACTTTGAATGCTGCTCAGACAGCTGGTGGGGCAGAAGGTGGCATTGAATGCCTTGGAGAAGAATGTCTCCACATCCATGGTGGTTTATAAGCAGTAGATGCATGAACTCTTCCAAGGAAGTGAGGTACATCAGTAGGGCGGGTTGTGACTGTGGGTGGGAGACTTCTTTTTCCTGCAGAATTATCAAAAGAAACACCAAGCTTTCCATAAGTGTAAAGCATCTTTTGCACCTTTTAAGTTCTTATTGATGAGATTAGTAGGTTTGGAACTGGTTCCAGGAAGTGCATACCTTTGCTTAGTTGCAGGTTTCTGGGTTGTGGAATGTTGATTTTCGGTTTGGCAACATAAGATGGACTTGTAGCTGAAAAATCACGTTGCTCTTTTGTGTCCAGGTTGGTGACGAGAGTCACCAGGTCAGTGACGACCGTCACTGACCTTGCAGTTTGAGTTTCTGCAGTTTTCCTGCAGTCCAGCTCTGCAAGTCTTGCCTCCATCACAAACACGTTTTCCTCCAGCAACTTGGCATTCATTGGAACTTCTTTTTCAAGCCCAGTCAAGAAGATATGATCCTCACTGCAATCCTCAAACCCAACAGCTTCTGCAGAAGTTTCAGATATTGCCTCTTCAACACCCATTTTGTTCACTTGCCTACTTGTATCAGATTCAGTGACATACCCAGCAGTAGTGTCTTCTGAATGCTCCATGACATTCTCTTCATCTCTGGAAGTTCTTACAGAATAGGTCTGACCATCAATAGTAGAACTCCTTCTTAACTTATCCATGTCAAAGTTCATGACAACATCACCAAGATCAAGCTCAATGTTCCCGTTTCTCACATCAATGATGGCGCCAGCAGTAGCCAAGAATGGTCTTCCCAGAATAAGAGGATCTTTAGGTTCTTCAGCATATTTCAGAACCACAAAATCTGTAGGAATGATGCAGCCTTCAATGTTAACAGGAACATCATCTAACATGCCTTCTGGGTCCTTATGGATCGATCTGCTAGGATGAGAAAGATCCCAGCTGGCTTGAAATCAGTCATTCCAAGTCTAGCAGCAACAGAGAAAGGCATCAAGTTAATACTTGACCCTAGATCACATAGAGAGTGTGGAAAACGTCCTGCAGATATTGAGCAATCAAGCACAAAGGTCCCTGGATCAGATAGCTTCTCTGGGACTCTGCTTTGAGTGATGGTATTGACTTGTTCAGAAACAGTCACCTTCTTCTTCTTCTTTGGAACTGTACTCAAGAGGATTGCACTGATGTCTCTGATAAGCAATGCTCCTTCCTCAGGACTTACACCTTTCACAACCATTTTCTTTACATACCTTCTTAGAGCTGGTGAAAGCTTGACTGCATCAACAAGTGGGATCTCAAGCATCAGCTTGTATATCATAGCTTTGCATCTGGCTTCTTCTATCTCCTCTTTAGTCTTCCTAGGATGCTTAGGGAATGGTATCTTGGGTTTATACGCTTGCTCCTGGCCATTATTTGTTGTTACAGGCGAAGCAACTTCGTTCTGGGGTGGGTGACGACCGTCACCAAGGGGGTGACGCTCGTCACTCACCTGTGACAACCCCCGATTCTCTTGTATGTTGGTGACGAGCGTCACTCCTCCTTGGTGACACTCGTTACTCACCTCTGAGACTGAAAAATTTTCATCTTCAGACTCCTTGAGTTGCACGATCTGTTCTGCACTTAACCTCTTTTTCTGCACTGTTTTAAGCTCCTTTTCATTCCTGACTGTGATGGCATTAACCTGATGCTTGGGATTGATGTCAGTCCTTCCAGGAAGGAATCATTCTTGCCTTTGAACAGCTCCTGCAGTTTGAGCAACCTGCACATCAAGCTTCTTCATGTGAGAGTTCAGACTCTTAATTTTTCCATTCAGGTCTTGGTACAGCGAATCTAGTTTGCCATTGAAGTTCACTGTCATCTTCTGCTGTCCTTCAAGTATCTATTCCAGCATAGCTTCCATCTTAGTGTCTTGTGGAGGTGCAGTTTGGTAGGAAGAAGAACCATAATTCCTGCTGTTTTGGTAATGTTTCTCAACTTCAGTCTTCTGGAACTGTGGTATTGGAGTACAACCAGTTGCATTCTGGTTTCCTGGGAATGTGTTCTTTTGATTGTTGCCATTAAATCCTCTGTTCCACTGTTGATTCCCAAACCTTTGGTTCTGAAAACCTCCATTGATGAAGTTAACATCTTTCTGCTCAATGTCTTCAGGATTTTCGAAACTCTCCACTTCTGCAGTGAATTGGACTGACTTCTTTCCCACCAAAAGGCTGTGCATGCTGTCCAAATTAGCCTTAACTTCAGCTATTTGGTTTCCATCATTCAAACCAGCCTGCTGCTTTTTCTGAAAATCTGCATTCTTAGTGCTGTTACTGCAGGCCAAATTTTCAATCAATCTTACAGCTTCTTCTGGTCTGTAGGTGTTGAAGTTTCCACTACTTGAAGCATCCAGCGCCATCTGATATTTCCAGTCAATGCCTCTGAAGAAGATACCAAGCATCTGCACCTGATTGAAACAATGATGAGGACAGTCCCTTTCATAAGACTTGAATCTTATCCAAGAAGCCTTAAAAGCTTCAGTAGGACCATGTGTAAAGGATGCAATTTTCGTCCTCATGTCTTCTGATCTGGCATCATCATAGAAATTATTCAGAAAGGCATTCTTGGTGTCCTCCCAAGTAGTTAATGAAGCAGGTTCCAGTTGCTTCAGCCAATATGCAGCTTCTCCTTCAAGAGAGTAAGGGAAAAGCTTGTAGAACAGAAAGTCATTGCTAACACCATTAGCTTTGACACTTGAGGCCAAATCCTCAAACCTCTCAATGTGATCCATTGGATGCTCATGAGGTAAGCCATGAAATGGATGCTGGCCAACCAGCTGATAGTTGATGTTACTGCATATTGCATGTATTTTGCATACATATTAGTTAGCTTTTCATTTTACATCACACTTTAGACTAGATTGCATCACTTAGGGTCCTAGAGCATTCTCGCACCAGCATACGCATGTTCCTTGCATTTTGCATCACATTCAGGTTGTTTCTGGCTACTTTGGAGTCGTGGAGGTTCGTGGACGTGCTGAAGCTGTTGTGGTGGTTCGTGGAACGTCGGATGTTTGCTAAGGACCAGAGATCGGGGAGCAGATCGAGCATGGCAGGTCGATCTAGATGAGATCGACCAGAAGATCGAGAAGCCCATGCGATCCAAGGGAAATGATCGAGACGAAGATCGAGTGGAGCAATCGATCAAATGGTACAGACGTAAATGATGCCATGCAGAGCGAGAGCCGGATCGAGCCCACCACTCGATCCGACCGAAGATCGACACCAAGATCGGATGCAACACTCGATCCGCCGAAGAAGATCGAGACCAAGATCGAGTAGAAGACACGATATCCGAAAGTGATAGAGAGAGCCGCTCGATCCCGAAGTCGATCTCTGTCCTTTCAACCATTTTTGGCCGCTTGCAAGGGGGGGACCATCGAGCTGTTTTCACCATTTTGGGAAGGCGGCAATGCTTTTTCCGCACACACTTTTCATTCTTATCTTTTTATGCTTTTTCTCTCTAGTTTGGGAGACTCTCCGCCATTGTTAGACTTTGAGCTTTGTTCTTGAATATTTCGAATCGTTTAAGTTTTAAGTAATCGTTTTCATGTTCATCGCTTCATCTTTCGTGTTTATTTTGGTTATTCTCATGTGTAGCGAGTAGTTTCATTTGGGTCTCGGGGTTGAGAGGATTCACGGGGTCTAAGGGGTTTTCAAGTTGGTAGTTTTCTTGTTCTTAATGGCTTTCTCTTCTAGGATGTTGAGTTCCTAAGGCTTAGAGACTCTCACGCCAAGATCTTTATGATCAGAGAGGTCTCTTACCTTGACAGGATCCAGAGATCTCTGAAAATCACATCATAGAGACTAGTTACCCTTTCCCAAAAGTCATGGAAGGTTAGGGGACTAGTTAGGCCGTGTGTTTGAAATCTGAGTTCATTGCCCTTCAACCTCTCTTTCCACCATAAGCCATGGGTTTGGAGGAGAGGATGAAGGAGTGATCCATACCGAAAGCCACGGATGGATCTTGTTTTCGTTTTCAAGGGTTAGGGAATCTCACAAAGTGAGTCGATTTAAAGTTTTCAATCCCAACTTGGACCCTTGAAACCCCGGACCATGAATCTCAACCCTAGACCCTTCTTTCTTAGCATTCTTACATCTTCGTTAGTCATTCGCTTGATATTCGCCGCATCCTGGTCATTAGTTTCTTCATACTTGCATTTTTAGACGAAATGGATTGACTCTCACTTGCATACTGTACTACAACCTAAGTGTTGCATTTGAGTTTGATAGCCTCATTGCATCCTCACCCTTGCAAAGAAAGTAGTTATCAATAGTAGACAGGTTTAACCTCAAAATCGTTCCTCTGGAAGGCAGGAGGTCGGATTGCAGCTCTATTGGCATAGAACTGATCAGGTCTGTTGTAGTCTCCTAAAGTCCTCTGCACAAAACGCCCAGCAATGTTGTCAGCAGCAGCAGGGACTCCAGCGTCTTGTCCCACTTGTTGAACCTGTTGTTCAACAGTGACATTCCCATCTTGATCAATCATCTGCCCCTCTTCGTTCCTCCTGTTCCCCTCTCTGTCAACCAAGTGACCTTCTGCATCTTCAACCAAGATAAATGGAGCGACCATTGTAGAGTGCTTCTAAGCTTTCCTGTTAGTTCTCTCTAACCTAGCGAGTTCATCGATGCACAAAGTCACAAGCTCCTTCTCTTTGTTGCTTTGGGTACGGCGATTAGGCATACACCTGAAACAGGAACAAAGAAAAGTAGCAAAAAGTTAGTAAACAAATTAAAAGTTAGACAAAATCCTAGTACTAAAAATCGATAAGCAGCTATTACTCCCCGACAACGGCGCCAAAGACTTGATAGGGCTCAGGTTTTACCCAAATAAAAACTACTGCAAGTGCACAGCAAAACAGCTATAATATATGGGGTTATCGAATCCCAAGGGAGTATGTAAACCACACTAGCGATTATAGATTCAGATTAAGCTAAGCGATAAATAATGAATGTAATGCAAAACAGTAAAATAAATGCAAGAGGGCGGTTTTATGCTTGTTCTTAAAGTTCAGAAGGCTAAAGGCGCTAAGTCTGGACAGTTCGCAGGTTGAATCCGAGAATGTAGAATGCATGATATCAGGAATGATTAAGAACCGTCTTGAACATGAATCACAAAGGTATAACTAATCAATTCTCATTGCAGAAGTTAACAATGTCTAAATCACAGAGTTTCAAATCTCTTTGCAAATCCTAACAACCTAAGCATGCAGGAATGATAAGATTCAATTGTTCACAAAACTCCTAAGCCAAATCTCTTTGCACTAAGTTGTTTTTCTCATCTAATACTAGTTCAGGTGATTAATAATGCTCTCACATCTATCAAAAACCTAGGTTTTCGAAATCCAGATGATGTGTCTAAGAAATATATATGAATGCAAGCACATATGAAGAACCAATGAATTTCCTAGAAGTTTTTAGCAATTTTACAAACTCTTCTTCAACCTTTGAAAAGCCCTACCTTAACTAACAAACTACTCAGACATAGTGATTTGAGAAAACATCATGAAAAGAATACATTGCATAAAAGAAATAAGATGTAGAAAGTAAACGAGTTCAAAATCTGCTCTGAAGGAGTCTGATTTGTCTCTCCAAAAGCTCCTCTTCAAATCTCTCTCTCAAGCTCTCGAAAATAATAAGATACAAGATATCTGCCAAAAGAATGGCTGAAAAACCTAATATACAAGCTAAAACACGATCTATGGCCTTTTTGCAAATACTGGAATTTCTGGGCCAAAACTGCAAATAACCTCTATCTTTTAGAAAACAGTCACGACCCCTTTTTTTCTGGGTGACGAGTGTCACCAGGTTGGGGACGAGCGTCATCTGGCACAAGGTTTATGACCCCTTGGTTCAATCACCCTTGCACTAGTCAGTTGTAGTAAGGGTTTTATGTCAATCCAATGGGAAGAGTTGAAAACAGAAGAGTTGAGAGTAAAGTCTCTAAGTCAAGCAAGCAGAGAATTGGTTTTGTTTCCTAAGCAACAGTTCTAGCAACCTAAGTGAAACAAGCAGCAAACAAAGTAAAAGCAAAAGCAAACTAAGCAATTCTAAG
Organism: Thlaspi arvense; assembly: GCA_911865555.2. Classification (NCBI taxonomy): domain Eukaryota; kingdom Viridiplantae; phylum Streptophyta; class Magnoliopsida; order Brassicales; family Brassicaceae; genus Thlaspi; species Thlaspi arvense. The sequence goes on from OU466860.2 coordinate 29,546,793, forward strand.
CAAGAAAAACAGAGTAAAACAGAGCAAATCCGAAATTCAAATAAGGGAAAGGCAAGTCTCTAGATGTGGTTATTGACTTTGGGGAATTTCAGACATTAACTAAGGCTGTTTCAAACTACATTGATCAAGCAAACAAGCAAGCAATGGTGATTCCTAGACATAGAGTTCACACTTAAGCTAGTTAGATCCAATCTCTTGGCAAATAACCCTTTGCTAAACATTTTAACAAGAACTAACTCTCATTAGTGCTAAAACATCAAGCAAGCATGATTAAACAACTATATTCAAGTCAAAATGCTCTTCAAACAGTCAATCTCTTGAGCCAAGGCGAGCAAATCCTCTATTAAACATGATCAGCATTTCATCAAACACTTGGTGGGCATAAGAGAAAGCTAACAACTTAGACAAGTTTTATGAAGACTAATCTAGCATGAATAACAGATTAATAGAGAGGAACCCATAAACTAAAGCACTTAACAAGCCTTAATCAAGCATTAAATCCCCCTAATCTACCACATCTAGAAACCCTAAGATGACTACTCACTCATAATCATGTTTAACACCAAATCACAAAGGGAAATGATGCTAATCATGATTAAAAGAAAGATTAAAGAAAGATTAAAGTAAATACTTGATTATATTAAACAAAGCAAAGAAAGTGTCTTACAAACTTAAAGAAAGTGCTCAAGAACAGTAAAATGACATAACCCCACGAAAATCTGGAAAAATAGGCTATTTATAGTCTAGAGAAGAAAACCCTAGAGTAATGGCATAAATGTAATTAAAAACAGGTTCGGGCTGGGTCAGTATCGGTCAGTTGTGTCGGTCTTCAGTGACCGAAATGGGTCCCTATCGGTCTGGTGTGATCGACACATATGACCGAAATTCATCTGGTGTGTTTGTGTCGATCACACTTGACCGATACTGGTGATCGATATGCTCTGTATCGGTCACCCTTGACCGATACTCTCTGTGCTCTGACCGAAAACTTTTGCAGAGATCTTCTGCTGTGATCCTTCTTGCTCCCTTCTGCCCAGCTAGCATCTTGCATCATTCCCAAAACTCCTCCAAGCTCCTTTAAGCTCCAAAAGCACCTAAAAACATCCAAAATGCAAAGAAAATGCAAACTATACTCTAAATGCAACCTAAGTCTTAAAGGAGAAGAAAATGGGACAAAAGCAAAGGGAAAACATGCAAAAGAGGATCAAAATATGTACTAAATGCAGCCCTAAATGGTGTAAATACAAGGGATATCATCACCCATATGCATACTTTTCTTCCCGAGTTGGATACTTCGTGGCTTTAACTTGCAATGCTCCAAAAAGCTCCAATATCTCTAATTATGCTTCAGACATGCTATGACCTACAAAGACTCTTCTAGAACTCTAAAAAGACCAAAAATACTCAATAAAAACGACTTATATCATGGTTAAAAACCATAAAACTATGATATATCAGTGTTGATAGCTTGCTATTTTAGACCATTTTAGGCTGCATGTCATGCATCTTTTCTTCTGTTTTTGCATTATAGTTTAGCATTTTAGTATCATTTGCACTTAGAATCAACATGGCATGCATTTAGCTTAGGATTGCATACATTTGCATACATGTGCATGTTTGTGGTGGTTTTCAGGTGTCTTTGGAGGTTCTTATAGTTGGGAAGGAGATGGAAGCAGCTCATGATAAAAGAAGATGTCAGAAATGGAGCTCTGGTCCATATCGATGAAGCATAACGAGCAGAACATCCCTGGAGAATGCTCGATGTAAGCAGCAAGGACGAGAGGAAGGGGATCAGCACGAGGATTCTAAGCTGTTGGTCTGCATCGAGGTCCAGCATCGATGAAGGAAGCCGATGCGCGCTGCACGGATCATATCGAGGTTGCATATCGAGCAGAACATCGTTCGTACGACCTCGATGCAACTCATCCGCGCATTGACCACTTTATTTTCTTTGACTTTATCCTAATTTAGGTTTTTAATGGTTCTTTTGGCTCACTACTATAAAAGGGAAGCCACAAAATATTATCAGTATCCAAGTTTTAGCTTTTCATCAAAAGTTCTCTCTTCTCTAAACCTTAAAGGGCGATTTACCTTAGAATCTTAATCATTAATAAAGTTTGCATCTTTATAGTTTAATATTGTCTTTTAATCTTTGTTCTTGCACCTTGGTAGTTTAGATTTATCATCTTTGCATTTTAATCTCATCTGGTTATGTTTAACTCCAAACAAATAGGATTAGACATGATTTGTGAGTAGTTTACTTAGATTTAGGGTTCGAAGTTGGGAAAGTGGTGATTCAAATGTGATTAAGGGGTGATTAGGCTTATTTAACTATTTTCTGTTGTCTCCTTTTCTTGCAAAGTGGTTATTGTTCATAAAGCTTGCTCCTATTGATTGAATAAGGTATTGATTGATGCATATGGTTCAAAAATGGCTTTTATCTCATTTCTAAGCAAGGTTCTCTTATTTGGTTTGATAGTTTGGCTTGGTCTATGTTTCCTTTGTTCAGTGACACCAAAGTGATAGTTCACCATTGCTAGATGATTCGCTTAGGGCTTGATAATGCTGGTTTTGGGATTCTTGCTTGATGGTTAGATAGTATGCATTAAAAGATCTTGCTTTTGCTCATTCCTGTTCATTGCTTAGCTTTGTTAGGATGTTGCAGCTGTGTGCTTAAATCAATATACTTGATTGGTGTTTAGCTAACTAGGTCCTTATTGGTTTACAAGATTGGTAAAGTTGATCTGAATTTTTGCTTGGGTGAGAGAATGGTTGCTTGATTAGTACATCTCTTAGGCTATAATGGTTCTAATTTTTATGCTCACGGTTGAGGGATACGCCATCACAAGTGGGTCTGACACTTCAATCTTTTTGAATATGAACTGCTTATTGACGCCAAGTTAGTTCCTTTTAGATACCTTGTCTAGGAGTTCAACATTGAGAATTGCTTGCTTATAAATGCTTGATGCTTGCAATCGCTAGAAATCCCCATTTTCACTCTTGAAAGCCACTGTCCCACAATCCCCATTTTAATTAATTGTCTTTAAGATCATCTTGCTTAATTTTTGCTTTAGTTGTCATTCTTGCTCAGTTCTTTTTTAGTCATTGCTTTAAGTTCATTGCTTAGTTTTGTTCACTTGCATTTAGTTTATGCTTTCTTTCCATCGCATTGTTAGGGTGTTAGACTTGTCCTTGTTCAATCAAAACCCCATCATTGCTTAGCTTATGGCATTGTTTGCATCTCATCTTCCTCAAATGAATTGACCTCTGATCACTATTCTACAACTGATTAGAGGCTAAGGACATTTGAGTTACGACTTGCAAAAGTCCTGTTTCAATCATGCATATTAATTTATTTGAATTTTCAAATTTTATTCCTATTATGCTTAGCTTAAGTGTTGATTCGCCATTGTTAGAAGTTTACTTATGCTTATTAAGTAGATAACTTCTTCATTTTGTGGATCTAAATGTACTTTCACCATTAGTCTTTATCCCACATCTTTGTGCTTACATTCTTTGAAGGTACCATGACAAAGACAAAAGGTGGGACAAGCACAGATGCAGCAAGAAAAGAGAAAGCAAAAGGGAAAAGGGAAGTTTATTGTGATCAAAGTGGGCAAAACAAGGGGAAAAAGAGAGGACCAAATGGGCCTACACCAAGGCAGCTTTTGATCTGTTCTAAAGGGTGGAACTAAGGCAAACAAGGAATCACCATATCTCTACAATGAAGGAGCGGGGTATTTATGAAGACAGCCTTGCTATCTTCAAGGAAATGGAGCTAAATAAGCTCTTGGGAGATGCACACTCAGCCAACAAGGAGCAAGTCCTCCAATTCTTTGCTACCTTGAATGTCACCTACTATGAGTATGGTGAAGAAGTGAAGAAGATGGTGATGGCTTCATCACCTTCAAGATTGCAAGGACTGGCCATAGGTTCTTCTTTAGAGCCATTGAAGATGCCATTGGGTTTCTTGCTGGAAATAGAAGAGGAAAAAGCTTTCGGATAAGAAATGATGAGTTGAAGAGCTTATGGGATCACATTGGTAGGGGAGAATACTGACCTGGAATAAACAAGCCTTCTCTCATTAGGTATCTTGCACTTAGAAATGTGAACAAGGCCCTTGTCCACACTTTCTTTGCAAGGAAAGAGTGTGGAAACTGGAGAGTTGTAGCTAATAGACGAAAGCATGATTTACATTTTGGAGGAAACAAAGGATAAAAGAGATCTTATGAGTACTAATGCATCAACTGGACTTGTCACCATCCTCATGCAATAATTGCTAGTCTAAGAGCATTGAATGGCTACAACTGAAGACAAGTCACCAAAGATGTTTTGTGGAGGCATTATTTAGCTTTACTATTTGTTGCAAAAGTAAAGCCTGCACCACCAACAACAAAGGTGGACTAGATGGACCTAACTTACCTAAGGAAATCTGAATTTCTTGGAAAGAAAGTGGGCAGCAAGCACATCTACAATGTTGTCCAAGAAGATTGGTCAGCTGTAGTGGTCCTCCTCCATAACCAATACCTCACATCCTTCTCAAACAAGCGCAACATTGGCTTCCACCCTCCCCAATACATGTTTTGCATAGAAGGAGGTCTTTTGAAGAGAGTTCATGAGCACATCAATCTTCTCTAAAAGTGGAATAAATGGCATTAAGAAGTCGGTGAAGTAATTCCATGGTTACCATATACATGACTTTGAAGTCGGTGAACCACAATCTTGACTTTGAATTATGATGTTCATATATTGAAAAGTGATTCCATGGTTACCATATACATATTTGGACTTTTTCTTCCTTCTACCACTCTTCCTAGTCCAAATAGCTTACCCCACCCTAAACTAAGCCTTCTTTGAAACCTAAACACTCTTTTGTGTGATCGTGAGGCCTATTTTAGAAATTTTTGAATTACTTAGGCAAAAAGTGTTGAGTTTTGGCTGACAAGGAGAAGCTTTCATGTAGACACTAGCTTGCATCTTAAGCGATTATTAGGCTAAGTTGTTTGATGGGTAGACTAGTAAGAGTTCTTGTGTTTAAAAGTTCTATCATTGGGAAGAAGAAGGAAGAAGGGAAAGGTGATACATGGAGTTTTATTTTAGGATTTTACAATAAGATGGTGGCCTCAAGAAGGCTCTATGAAACAAATGAAAAGGATGATCTCTATTAACATAACAAGGCTATACAACAATAGGAAAAACTGGCTAGCAAGCATCCAAAGAAGATGAAATAAGGAGACACCAAAACAACAAATAAGAGCCATTCTACAAGGTGAAAAAGAATCCCCCAAGACCAGCAAGGCAAGTGTGAAGGTTATGAAGGCAACAAAGGCCTTGGGAAAGGGTAACTTGGGAGGCTAGTCTTTTGGCTTATACTAAGATAGATGTCTATTTAGGCATGAGGGTAAATGAAAGTTATCCTTGTATACATAAATTAGTTTTTACTCTTAGTATTTTTCATTAGATTGATTCTCTTCTTTGAGTGGTCCCTTGAAACACCAAAAACCCTTTACATACGAGATCATCTTTGTATCAAAACATTATCCCTTAGCCAAATGGTTTCACTTTATTTGCATGATCATGATTCACTTAATTTTACTTAATGAATGTTAAAGAGTTGGATGATATGAATGCTTATGTAGACTAAGCTTGAATCCTTTGTTAGTTTAAGATGAGTATGGCTAAAGCTTTTGAAGTATGACAAACTCTTTGCATATTAGAACTAGTAACTTGGCCATTGATCTCAATTCTTCCATTGACATCTTTAGTTTTGAGCTCATATTTTCAAACATCTCTCTCTTATTTGTCTTTGATTGCTTGAGGACAAGCAAAAGGCAAGTTGAAGGAGTTGATATACTCATCACTGATACTATTTTATCATGCATTCATCATTAGTTTTTTGGTCTTTAAACTTGCATTTTTCACTTCTTCTTATCCCATTTGCATCCATTTAGGACATAGAGTAGGTTTAGGTGTGCATTGCATTTCTGTTGCATTAGGAGTTGTGGCATGTGCAAATAAAGTGTTTAGAGGCTATGCGGAGCTTGGGAGTGATCAAGAACTGAAGCCAGGGCAAGCCAAGGAAGAACCAAGCCGTGGAGGACCATCTCGAGCTGGATATTGGCCATAGCAAGTTGCATCTCGGCTTAGACATGTTGATACAGCATTCAAGACTTGTATCGGGCTGGATATCGGGGTGGAGACAAGCCGATACAGGCATGAAGGGATGTACCAAGGAGCATACCGAGCTATACAGCCGATACATTTGAGACAGGGCAGATACATCGGGCTAGATATCGGATGGAGACAAGCTGATACACCTTAACAGGCGATTGTATCTGCCTGAGTACCGAGCAAGGCTAGCTTAATACAAACCATGAAGATGGACGTATCGGCCTGCGTACCGGGGAAGGCTAGCTTGATACAAAGAGGAAGAAGCTCATACTAACCTGGATATCGGCCTGGACAGCCCGATATGGTGCATCCGAACTAAAACTATTTTGGTTTACTCTTGGTTTATTAGGGATATTCCTCCAACCAATAAATATGTAAAAATATAAAATCATTAGGCAATCTATCTTTTATTGTTCTAATCTTAAAAACCTCCCTTTTCAGTAAACTTTGTAAGAACCTTGTTTGTTTAGTGGATTTCTGCAGTTGTTTTATTATTTTCCTTGTTCTATCTTCCTCCCAATCATGCTTGACCATTCTTTCTCTGTGGATTTTGTGTTTTTAGCAATGATTAGTGAGTAGTTCTTTTAAGGGTTTAAGATGGGATCGATTATGGGGGTTTTAGGATAGATTAATGATGTCTTTATTTGATGCTTATAATACTAGGTTAGCCTTGATCAAGGTTGCTTAGGTTCTATCTTTCTCTTATGTTTATGAAGTATTTGTTGAAATGCTGATCATATCATTTAGTGGATTTCTTCATCTTAGCCTAAGGGATTAGATGTCTAGGGAGCATTATGGCTTTATAGAATAGGTTTTTCTTGCTTGCTAATCATTTGGTCACTAATGGGAGTTAGTTCTTGATTAGGTGATTAGTAAAGGGATTTTCACCAAGTGATTGGGCTAATCTTGCTTGTTTGAATTCTATGCCTAGGAAATAGCATTGTTATATGTTTTATGAAGCATCACTGATCATTCTTAGACCTCCCAATATCAATAAACCCCATCTTGAATCCTTCATGTTTAATATATTCGCCAACTTTAAATTTGTTGCTTTTGCTTAGTCTTGTTTAGTTTGCTTTTGCTTGTTTGAAGATTAATCACTTATAAGGATTCTAGGTTCTATAATTTCTCTTATTTGGCTTGAATTGGATAAATTATTGCATTCCTATTGTCTTGACATATACCAATTGGATTGATACCTCAAATACTATAATGAAATGAGTGGGTTTGCGGAATTGAAGTAGTAGTAAAAACCCTGCATTACCTAGCTCCTTTCAGGGGCTAGTGATGTGGAATTGCCGGTTGTGATCAGAACCTTCCTAGACAAGTATCAAGACATTTTCCATGACGAAATACCCTCTGGGTTGCCACCAATCAGGGGGATTAAGAACTAAATACATCTTGTACCAGGATTAGGCTTACCCAACAGGCTAGCTTACGAAATGAATGATGTTACTGCATATTACATGCATTTTGCATATTCATTAGTTAGCTTTTCATGCATTTGTGTCACGTTTTAGGTTAGATTGCATCACTTAGAGTCCTAGAGCATTCTTGCACCAGCATATGCATATTCCTTGCATTTTGCATCACATTTAGGTTGTTTATGGCTGCTTTGGAGTCGTGGAGCTTCGTGGACATGTTGAGGCTGTTGTAGCAGTTCGTGGAAGCTCAGATATTTGCTAAGGATCAGAGATCGAGGAGCAGATCAAGCATGGCCGGTCGATCTAGGAAGTGATCGACCAGAAGATCGAGAAGACCTGGCGATCCAAGGAGAATGATCGAGACGAGGATCGAGTGAAGCAGTCGATCAAATGGTACAGACGTAAATGACGCCATGCAGAGCGAGAACCAGATCGAGTACACCACTCGATCCAACCGAAGATCGATACCGAGATCGGATGCAACGCTCGATCCGCCGAAGATGTTTGAGACCCAGATCGAGCCGAAGACACGATGGTCGGAGATGATCGAGAGAACCGCTCGATCCCGGAGTCGATCTCTATCCTTTCAACCACTTTTGGCCGCTAGCGAGGGAGGGAGCATCAGCTTGTTTTGGCCATTTTGGGAAGGCGGCGACGTCCTTTTCCCACACAACTTTTATCCTTATCTTTTTGGTATGTTTTCTCTCTGGTTTTTGGAGGAAGAACACCATGGTCGAACTTTGAGTTTTCTTAAGCTTTGTAATCGAATCGTTTTCATCTTAATCTAGTTTTCTTTTCATGTTCATCGTTTCGTTTTCCATGCTTTGCTTGATTTACCTTATGTGTAGTGAATAGTTTATTTGGGTTTGGGGTTGAGAGGATTAAGGGGTCTAAAGGGTTTCGATCTTGGGGTTTTCTAAGTGTTTTTAATGGCTATCTCTTCTAGGGTGTTGAGCTCTCAATGCTTGAAGACTCTCACGCCAAGAGCTTCACGATCCGAGAGGTTCCTTACCTTGACAGGATTCAGAGACCTCGGAAGATCACACCCTAGAGACTAGTTACCCCTTCCCAAAAGCCATGGAAGTTTGGGGGACTAGTTAAGCCACTCATTTGAAATCTGTTTTCCATGCCCTTCGACCTCTCTTTCCACCAAAAGCCATGGGTTTGGAGGAGAGGATGAAGGAGTGATCTATAACGAAAGCCACAGATAGATCTTGCTTAGTTTTCAAGGCTTAGAGATCCTCACAAAATGAGTCGATTTAAAGTTTTCAACCCAAGGTCGAACCTTTGAAACCCCTGACCATGAATCTCAACCCTAGGCCCTTTCTTTTAGCATCTTTACATCTTATCTCGTCTTTCGCTTGATCTTTGATAGCATCCTGGTCGTTAGTTTTACTGTTCTTACATTTTTAGACGAGATCGATTGTTATTGCTCGATCTAGTGGTCGATCTCATGGTCGATCCACTAGTCGAATTTTAGTAATTCCAAGCTTTGTCCTTTAATTATTATGTTTAATCCTCGTGGTAGTTTGATCATTCCTGATAAATTTAAAATAGGTTGCATTCCATTTAGTTGCTGCGTCTAGTTTTTAGAGATTTTCTCATAACCTATCTTTGTTTCGCTTAGATTTGCATTAGTCCTTGTATTCTCTTTACATTTTCTATCATCCTAGGTATGGATTGACTCTCTCTTGCATGCTGTACTACAACCTGTCTTGCATTTGAGTTTGATAACCTCATTGCATTCTCACCCTTGCAAATAAAGTGTCTATCAATGGTGCCGTTGCCATCCTAGGATTGTTTAGAGAACATAGAGATTTGGGACTTAGCAAAGACTAAGTCTTTACCTTGTTCAAGTTACTAATCATTCTACTCTCAAATGTGTGTTCTCAGGTATATGAATCTTCGTTCACGGGGAGATAACAATCTACTTCCACCTTTGGACAATATTCATCAGCTTGGTCATTCACGGCAAAGAAGAGTCAGAGAACAAGGCAGAGCCTTTGAGGAGATTGTTCAGCACGGTTTGGTTGACTTTGAAGCTATGGCTGAACACGAGCATCCAGAGGGACCTCCTCCAGGTCACGGGGCAGTAGGAAGGGGCAATGGAAACCCCCAACACGCGGCTAGACCCCCAAGGATCATAGGAGCCGGAGATGCTCCCAACACTCATCACAATAGGTTTGGGATCACTCCTCCTCCTGTACGAAACAACAACTTCGAGATCAAGCCAGGTTTAATCTCAATGGTGCAAAAAAACAAGTTCCACGGCTTAGCAATGGAAGATCCCTCGGAGCACCTTGACAACTTCGAGCAAGTATGTGGGATGATAAAGATCAATGGCATATCCGAAGATGCTTTCAAGCTGCGTCTCTTCCCCTTTTCACTCGGAGACAAAGTTAGGCACTGGGAGAAGACCCTCCCACAAGGCACCATCACCTCATGGGCCGAGTGTAAGAAGGCCTTTCTCTCAAAGTTCTTTTCAAGCACCAGGACAGCACGATTGAGAAGCGAAATCAGCGGTTTCACTCAAAGGAACAATGAGACATTCAACGAGGAAATGGAGCGTTTCAAAGACTACACGATCCAATGTCCTCATCACAGGTTCAGCGAGGAGACACTACTCAGTACCATATACCGTGGAGCTTCACCAAAGATAAGGTTGTTGCTTGACACAGCTAGCAAAGGGAACTTCCTCGGTCAGGAGGTAGAAGAGGGTATGGAGCTGATAGAAAACTTGGCATTGAGTGACGGCAACTACGCTGAGGATTATGACCGTGCACCGAGAGGATCAGAGCTAGAGTCTCACAAGAAGGAGCTGAAATCTTTGCATGAGAAGATATATAAGCTGGTGTTAGCCAATCAGAAGCATGTTCACTTTGTTGGTGAAGCTGATGAGAACCAAGAGGAGTAGAGTTAAGCCAAGAAGAAGCCAATTGGGTGGCGGGACAGAACAACTACAAACCTCAAGGCTACAACCAAGGCTACCAGAACAACAACCTCTCTTACCGAAGCACCAACGTAGCCAACCCTAAAGATCAAGTGTACCCTGCTCAGCAAGCAAAACCTTTCATCCCTTACAACAAAGGTTTTCAACCGAGTGGTGGTTTCCAAGGTCAAGGGCAGAACAACTTCCAAGGGCAACATCAAAATAACAAGGGTTATACACATAACTACCCTCCAGGCTTTGCACCTCAGCAGCAACAACCGATGCAACAACAAGTTGATCCGGTTCAAGCAATGTTTCAACAGCTGATACAAGGGCAAGCCTCTACAAACCAGAAGTTCGCCGAGATGAACACTCGTCTAGACTTGTCTCTCACTAACTTCTCCACTCAGATCACCAACTTAAATAACAAGATCAAGCAGCTTGAGAAAGGGAAAGCGAGTACGAGTGGTCAGAATAGTCTTCCGGGAAAGTGTGAGCAGAATCCCAAGGAGTATGCTAATGCCATAATGTTGAGAAGCGGCGAAGAGCTCGAACCTCCGGTATCTACCAAGAACAACGAGGACGTTGTAATTCAAGAGGGGGAGGGTAAACCTTCGGCTGATGATGATGAGATTAACTTTGACAACGTTTGGATCCAAGGGCCAAGAAGAGGAGACAAAGCAGTTGCTGAGAAGAAAGCTGAGCAAACCACTAAGGAGAAGAACGCTTATGTGCCTCCAACGTATGTACCTAAGCTGCCTTTTCCTGGCCGCTTCAAGAAGCAACTCATAGAGAAGCATAGAATCCTCTTTGAGAAGCATCTTAAGGACGTGGAGATCAAGCTACCTCTCGTTGACTGCCTTGCAATGATGCCTAAATGCGCCAAATTCTTCAAAGACACTCTCGTGAAGAAGAATAAGGAAAGCAAGGAGGTACTTGTTCTAAGTGAAGAGTGTAGTGCTGTGATACATAAGGAGATAGTCCCTAAGAAGTTGGGAGACCCTGGAAGCTTCACTATACCCTGCGCTTTAGGTCCTCTAGAGTTCAAGAGTTGCTTATGTGATCTCGGAGCTAGCATAAACCTGATGCCTCACTCCGTGGCTAAGAAGCTTGGCTTTACTCGTTTCAAAGACTGTCGGATCTCGTTGGTACTGGCTGATAGGAGTGTGAGGCTACCAGTGGGGCTGCTTGAAGATTTACCGGTGCGAATCAGTGGTGTGAACGTGCCTACGGACTTCGTCGTGTTGGAGATGGATGAAGAGCCTAAGGATCCACTCATCTTAGGGAGACCCTTCCTTGCAACCGCCGGGGCTATCATAGATGTGAAGAATGGGAAGATTGCCTTGCATTTGGGAAAGGAGATAAGGCTTGACTTCGACATCAGTGAGGTTCTGAAGAAGCCGACCATTGAAGGGCAAGCTTTCTATATTGAAACGATGGATGCTTTAACGGATGAGTTGCTGGAAGAGCTGGCTCTAGAAGACCATCTGAAGCTAGCACTGACTAAGGAGGCAGGAGAGTTTGGCTATGTGGATCAGAGGACCCAGGAGTACGTCAACCTGCTGGATTCTTGGAGGATTGTTAAGAATGATGAAGGTTGCTGCCTAGACCCCGAGATCGACGCAATCACTCGATCCAGGAGTCAGATCGACAAGGCAATCGAGAACACAACTCGATCCGGTGCAACAATCGACGGACAGATCGAGAGGAATGCTCGATCAGGAAAAACAATCGAGTCGACGATCGAGAGAGACCTCCCGATCATTTTGGGGTCCAATCAAGAGATCGACTCAGCGTCTCGATCCCTTACTCGATCCACATCAAATCGAGTAAGTGAATCGAGCGAATTGGCTCGATCTAGACGACATCGAGAGGAGAATCGACTGGAGGACTCGATTTCAGAAGGGATAGCGATGGAGGAAAGCAGTCTGAAGGGCCATGCCTCGGGGTCTAAGGAGGGTTCCAAGGAGGAAAGCAACAACAACAGCCACGAGGATGACTGGAGTGAGCTGCTAGCCCCAAAGGTGGACCTTAAGGAGCTCCCAAAAGGGTTAAGGTATGCTTTCTTAGGGCCTAATAACACTTATCCCGTGATTGTGAATGAAAACCTAAGTGATGATGAGTTGCACTCGCTCCTAACTGAGCTGAGAAAGTATAAGAAGGCCATTGGGTACTCTTTAAGTGACATCAAGGGCCTTTCACCAATGCTTTGCACTCATAGGATTCACTTGGATAATGAGAACGCCTCTTCTATAGAACATCAAAGGCGTTTGAATCCTAATTTGAAAGAGGTTGTTAAGAAAGAAATCCTTAAGCTTTTAGAGGCTGACGTGATCTATCCCATAAGTGACAGCACGTGGGTTTCTCCTGTACACGTGGTGCCAAAGAAGGGAGGGATCACTTAACCTTGCTACTAGGAAAGACCATTTCCCTTTGCCATTTATTGATCAAATGCTTGAGAGACTTACCAATTCACCCAAATGATCAAGAGAAGACGACCTTCACATGCATATCGAAGGATGCCGTTTGGATTGTGTTATGCACCGGCTACGTTTCAGCGGTGTATGATGTCGATCTTCTCCGATCTAATAGAGGAGATGGTAGTGGTGTTCATGGATGACTTCTCTGTCTATGGTGCGTCCTTTTCTGCGTGTTTGTTGAATCTTTGCAGGGTACTAAAACGTTGTGAAGAGACGAACTTGGTGCTGAACTGGGAGAAAAGCCACTTTATGGTTAAGGAAGGGATCGTGCTTGGTCATAAGATATCAGAGAAGGGCATTGAGGTTGATCAGGCTAAAGTGGAAGTCATGATGGGTCTTGAGCCGCCGGTTAATGTTAAGGGAGTCAGAAGCTTCTTGGGACACACAGGGTTCTATAGGCGCTTCATCAAAGATTTCTCCAAGATTGCACGCCCTCTTACACGGTTGTTGTGCAAGGAAGCTGAGTTTGTGTTTGATGAGGAGTGTTTGAAAGCTTTCGTGACCATCAAGGAAGCCCTTACATCAGCTCCTATAGTCCAAGCACCAGACTGGTCTCTTCCCTTTGAGATCATGTGTGATGCTAGTGACTACGCCGTAGGAGCCGTTCTTGGTCAGAAGAAAGACAAGAAGCTGCACGTGATCTACTATGCTTCAAGAACCTTGGATGACACGCAAACAAGGTACACCACTACGGAGAAGGAGTTGCTTGCAGTAGTGTTCGCCTTTGAGAAGTTCAGATCATACCTCGTTGGTTCCAAGGCTATTGTATACAAGGATCACGCTGTCTTGCGATACATCTACTCGAAGAAAGACACTAAGCCTCGACTCTTAAGATGGATTCTCTTACTCCAGGAGTTTGACATGGAGATTAAAGACAAGAAAGGAATAGAAAACGAGGTCGCTGACCATCTCTCCTGGCTAAGGTTCAACGAGTCTCTCCCCTTAGATGACTCTCTTCCAGAAGAGCAGCTTATGGCGATTACCACGGCTGTTTGTGGAAAGCTAGAAGGGAGGTTTGAGGAGGTGTTGAGTTTCAAAGAGGAGGATCTACCAGGGTATGCTGATGTAGTTAACTATCTAGCGTGTGGTGAGGAGCCAACACATCTCAACAGCTATCACAAGAAGCGGTTTATGAGAGAAGCTAGTGACTACTTTTGGGACGAGCCCTACTTATACAAGAGAGGAGTAGACAGTTTGTATCGGAGATGTGTTACAAAGGAAGATGCCAGGGACATCCTCTATCATTGCCATGGCTCTTCCTACGGAGGACACTTCGCCTCTTTCAAGACTGCCACGAAAGTGTTGCAAGCCAGTTTCTGGTGGCCGTCCATTTTTAAAGATGCACACGAGTTTGTGAAAAGCTGTGAGGTATGTCAACGAGCAGGGAATATCACTAAAAGGAACGAAATGCCGCAAGTTCCCATCTTCGAAGTTGACGTGTTCGACGCGTGGGGCATAGACTTCATGGGGTCATTTCCTTCTTCATATGGCAACAAATACATCTTAGTAGCAGTGGATTATGTCTCTAAATGGGTTGAGGCTGTTGCTTCCCCTATAAATGACTCTAAGGTGGTAATCAAGCTGTTCAAGAGTATCATCTTCCCGAGGTTTGGGGTATCCACGGTTGTTATAAGCGATGGAGGAAGCCACTTCATAAACAAGGTCTTTGAGAATCTCTTGAGAAAGTATAGAGTTAAGCATAAGGTGGCTACACCGTACCATCCTTAAACAAGCGGTCAAGTGGAAGTCTCCGACCGGCAAATCAAGGCTATACTAGAGAAGAGTGTCGGAGCAACAAGGAAAGACTGGGCAGTGAAGCTGGACGACGCTCTTTGGGCCTACCGTACCGCCTTCAAAACGCCGATTGGTACAACTCCTTTCACTCTACTCTATAGCAAGGGCTGTCACCTCCCGGTTGAGCTGGAACACCGTGCGTTGTGGGCTGTGAAGAGGCTGAACTTTGACCTCAAGACTGCTCAGGAGAGGTGCCTTATTCAGCTGCATGAACTGGATGAGTTAAGACTGAACACTTACGAGAGCTCTCGGATATACAAGGAGCAAACTAAGGAGACTCATGATAAGAAGTTGGTTGCCAAGGAGCTTAAGGAAGGAGGTTTAGTGTTGCTGTACAACTCGAGGCTCAAACTCTTCCCGGGCAAGCTGAAATCAAGGTGGAGCGGACCGTTCGTGATTCAAGAAGTGTTGCCTTATGGAGCTGTTACTCTGATGGGAAAAAGTGGCAGTGCATTCACCGTCAACGGACACAGAGTCAAGCCTTACTTGGCAGACGGCTATGACAAGGAGAGTACCTCTGTGCTTCTCCAAGATCCACCATCCGCTTAAACCAAGTAAGGTCTAGCTAAAGACGTTAAAGAAAGCGCACTTGGGAGGCATTCCTATGTTTATCCTGTACATATTTCTGCTTTATTTCCCTTTCAGTTTTATGTTTTTATTCTGCAAGTGTGTAGGAACAGGTATGAGGAGTCTAAACCTTGATCTTAAAGTCCAAAAGAGGCGATAGGGGTTGAGATAAGGCTACAGATCGAGTGCTAGATCGACTGATCCTGGCTCGATCTTTGCCAGGTCGAGTCAGTGAATCGAGAGGAGCCAGTCGATCTAGACGAGAACGAGTGACAAGATCGACCTTGACGAAAAAGGATCAATCGATCCAAAACGGATCGACCGATCTAATTTCTCTCGGGAAAATTTGTTGAAAACAGATCGATCACTCGACTCGATCCATCACTCGATCTGTGCCAAATTGACCCCCAAATCGAGGACATAGCTCGATCATGAGGACTTAGCCGTGGAGCCAACATCTCAATGATCGAGAGAGCCAATCGATCCAAGACTCGATTCACCATGAATCGAGTCTCAAATCGAGTAACCCTCTCGATCTAAGCCATTATGGGCATGAGATCGAGTCCTAGATCGACCAAATGGACTCGATCTCATGCTGAGGTAACATTTTATTTCCTTCCTTTACTCTTTTCCCTCCAACTTTTAAATTCAAAACTTGGTCAACGCAAGCATCTTTGACCATGAAAGATGTGTCTTGACCAAGACTTTGTCAGAAAAACCACTTTTACTACCCATTGTTTTGCTCTTTGCTAGTCTTTAAATATTTCAACAACCTCTCACCCTCTCATTCCTGTTTTTCTCGAAAATCTTAAACAAAGAGAGTGAGAGTTTAGGTTTTCAAAAGCTAGCAAAGATCTTCTGCATTTCTTGCAAAGGTATTTTAAAAATTTAATGATTTATTTTTAGAAAAATTTCCTTTAAATTCGCAAGATATTGTTCTAGAATATAGGATCGGTTTTGATTTTTTTAAAACTGGCTAAGTAAAAGGAATAATTCTAGATTTTTCAGTATCTAAAGATATGATTCTCCTTTATCTAGCTATAATTTTTATTAATTCCCTAAAATTCTAGGGTAGTTTTTATAAGTTCTCTCCTTCTCTTCTCTCATTCTCATCAAAACCGCCGTTTGCTTATCAAATTTCTTTAGAAACTTGTTTCAGGAACAATGGCCCCAAAGAGAACAAGAGAAGAGACAGCACAAGAAGGAGAAGGACAAGAGGTGGCAGTTCAAGAGAGGGTCAGATGGACTAAGGATGAGAAGAGGGACAAGAAACGGCTGGAAAGGCTTCGGTTTGAGCCTACCAAGTTTGCTGATCGAGAGCTGTTGTCCAAGCTAGGGATTCTTGGGAATTTCGACCAACTCCTCAAGAACATTGGCCTAAGATGTCTGTCACGGATGGATTGCCCAACCATTCCAGAAGTGACAATAGACTTCCCTGCCACGTTGGAGTTCCGTTACGAGAATCCTAGCATACCCGTCCCTTCTCAAGGTCGCCTCTACTTCATGGTTGGCCGTTAAGCCTATACACTCTCCATCCCTGAGCTATGCCAAGCTTATGGTCTCAACGCGGATGCTTACAAGGTCGAGTTCCCCGCCTTCAAGAAAGCCGACGACTTTTGGGACTTGATCAGCAATGAAGACTACAAAGCCAACACCGCCAAGATCAAGCGAGTAAGAAGCCCGGTGCTGAGGTACACTCTGAAGCTGATCGCCAACACGTTTAGTGGAAGATCTGTTGCTCCTACGGTCACGAAGACAGAGCTGTGCTTCCTGTTCCAAGGTGTGAAGCACTTGGTGTGTGATCCGGATGCAAATGACGAGCCTATGGAGGATGAACTCGGCGATGAAGTGAACTACGGATGTGTGCTTGCGGCTTCCTTGGTGAAATATAAGGCTTATGCCTTGCGGTTCAAGGCAACTTCCTCTTACATTGGCGGTTTCCTCACTCCTCTGTTCGTGCAAGCTGGTGTGCCCATTCACGACTTCGCCCATATACCAACCAGAACCTTCATGGACGAGGCATACATGAGGAATACTGACAGCTTGGGACGCACGCCGGCGGAAGGGTTCTACGCCTACCTCTTCATAGACGACGAAGACAAGAAGAGAGGTTTAGTGTTGCTGTACAACTCGAGGCTCAAACTCTTCCCGGGCAAGCTGAAATCAAGGTGGAGCGGACCGTTCGTGATTCAAGAAGTGTTGCCTTATGGAGCTGTTACTCTGATGGGAAAAAGTGGCAGTGCATTCACCGTCAACGGACACAGAGTCAAGCCTTACTTGGCAGACGGCTATGACAAGGAGAGTACCTCTGTGCTTCTCCAAGACCCACCATCCGCCTAAACCAAGTAAAGTCTAGCTAAAGACGTTAAAGAAAGCGCACTTGGGAGGCATTCCCATGTTTATCTTGTACATATTTCTGTTTTATTTCTCTTTCAGTTTTATGTTTTTATTCTGCAAGTGTGTAGGAACAGGTATGAGGAGTCTAAACCTTGATCTTGAAGCCCAAAAAGAAGCGATAGGGGTTAAGACAAAGCTAGAGATCGAGTGCTAGATCGACTGATCCTGACTCGATCTTTGCTAGATCGAGTCAGTGAATCGAGAGGAGCCAGTCGATCTAGACAAGAACGAGTGATAAGATCGACCTTGACGAAAAAGGATCGATCGATCCAAAACGGATCGACCGATCTAATTTCTCTCGGGAAAATCTGTTGAAAACAGATCGATCACTCGACTCGATCCATCACTCAATCTATGCCAAGTCGACCCCTAAATCGAGGACAAAGCTCGATCATGAGGGCTTAGCCGTGGAGCCAACATCTCAATGATCGAGGGAGCGATCCAAGAATCGATTCATCATGAATCGAGTCTCAAATCGAGTAACCCTCTCGATCTATAAGCAATTATGGGCATGAGATCGAGTCCTAGATCGACCAAATGGACTCGATCTCATGTCGAGGTAACATTTTCTTTCCCTCCTTTATTCTTTTCCCTCCAATTTTTAAATTCAAAATTTGGTCAAGACAAGCATCTTTGACCATGAAAGATGTGCCTTAACCAAGACTTTGTCAGAAAACCACCTTTACTACCCATGGTTTTGCTCTTTGCTAGTCATTAAATGTTTCAACAACCTCTCACCCTCTCATTCTTGTTTTTCTCGAAAATTTTAATCAAAGAGAGTGAGAGTTTCGGTTTTCAGAGGCTAGCAAAGATCTTTTACATTTCTTGCAAAGATATTTTCAAAATTTAATGATTTATCTTTAGGAAAATTTCCTTTAAACTCGCAGGATATTGTTCTAGAATATAGGGTCGGTTTTGATTTTTAAAAATTAGCTAAGTAAAAGGAATAATTCTAGATTTTCTAGTATCTAAAGATCTGATTCTCCTTTATTTAGCTATGATTTTTATTAATTCTCCAAAATTCTAGGGTAGTACTTATAAGCTTTCTCCTCCTCCTCTCTTATTTTCTCATCAAACCGCCGTTTTGCTTATCAAGCTTCTTGAGAAACTTGTTTCAGGAACAATAGCCCCCAAGAGAACAAGAGAAGAGACAGCACAAGAGGGAGAAGGAGAAGAGGTGGCTGTTCAAGAGAGGGTCAGATGGACTAAGGATGAGAAGAGGGACAAGAAACGGCTAGAAAGGCTTCAGTTTGAGCCTACCAAGTTTGTTGATCGAGAGCTGCTGTTCAAGCTAGGGATTCTTGGGGATTTTGACCAACTCCTCAAGAACATTGGCCTAAGATGTCTGTCACGGATGGATTGCCCAACCATTCCAGAAGTGACAATAGACTTCCTTACCACGTTGGAGTTCCGTTACGAGAATCCTAGCACACCCGTTCCTTCACAAGGTCGCCTCTACTTCAAGATTGGACGTCAAGCCTACACCCTCTCCATCCCTGAGCTATGTCAAGCTTATGGTCTCAACGCAGATGCCAACAAGGTCGAGTTTCCCACCTTCAAACGAGCAGACAACTTTTGGGACCTGATTAGCAACGAGGACTACAAAGCCAACACCGCCAAGATCAAGCGAGTGAGAAGCCCGGTGCTGAGATACACTCTGAAGCTGATTGCCAACACGTTTAACGGAAGATCAGTTGCTCCCACGGTCACAAAGACCGAGCTTTGCTTCCTGTTCCAAGGCGTGAAGCACTTAGTGTGTGACCCGGATGCAAATGAAGAGCCTATGGAGGATGAGCTCGGCGACGAGGTGAACTACGGATGTGTGCTTGATGCTTCCTTGGTGAAATACAAGGCTTATGCCTTGCGGTGCAAGGAAACTTCTGCTTATATTGGCGGCTTCCTCACTCCTCTATTCTTGCAAGCTGGTGTGCCTATACACGACTTCGCCCATGTACCAGCCAGAGCTATCATGGATGAGGCATACATGAGGAATACCGACAGCTTGGGACGCACGCCAGCAGAAGGGTTCTATGCCTACCTCTTCATAGACGACGAAGACAAGAAGAGAGTGTGCATCCTGCCAAACAAAGATGAGACCGAGCTGCTTGGTGTTGGGAACATCGAGTTCATGCCCACGGAAGAGGAGTGCTTTGCTCCTCTAGGAGGACCACCTGCTTTGGCGATTGCTCCTCGTCAAATGTCCGAGTCTCCAGCCACGGAAGATGAGATGCCCGAGGCCTACCCACTTCCCAAGTTAGACTTTGAGCCGAGAACAAAAACCGAGAAGTTCCTAGCATCTGTTGTGGAGATGCAAAGGAAGATCAATAAGTGGCAAGGCAAAATGCTCAAGAAACTTGGAAAGAAAGTCAAGGCACTTCAAGGAGGCTCGTCTAAGAAGGATGCAAGTAAAGAGGCTCAACAACCCGAGAAGAGAAGGCTCTCAACCGGTGGAGTTGTCATCTGCGAGGCACAAAGCAGCACCATTCAGCCAGCGCGCCATTCTCTCCAAGAACCAGCCGACAAGGGCAAAGCAACAATCTCTAGCTCCTCTGGAACATCCTCAAGTTCCAGCCGAGACTAGACCAGAGGTAACAACCTTCTTCCATTGTACATAACCGCTCATATTTGCTTCTTTTTTCTTTGTGTTTTGTACTCCTCCGAATGAGTTTGCCACCGGGACGGTGTCAAGCAAGTTTGGGGGAGTACATGTGTGATTTGACTTGTGTTTTGTGATCTTATTTTCCTTTAGCATCCTTGAGTCTTTAGTTCATGAAAAATTGGTAAAATTTTTAAAAAATTTTCAAAGATTCATGTAGTTGCATTCATCTTGTCAAAACATGTTAGGATTGAGTCTAGAGTTTCTCATATCATCTAGGTTGTTTGCATTTGCATAAGGGGTTAGAGTTTCTTGAAAAGGTGTTTTTACTTATGAATTGTTTCAATATCCTAGTTAGTAGTTCTCTAATGCTTTGTATATGCTTTGAAAGTAAGTTCTTACCATGCTTGGATCACTTGCTAGGATTTTCGTGACTTGAATTGAACTCTCATGATTTGAAACTTGCCCTAATAAGTGAGAACCTTAATTTGAAATTTTAATTATCATCCTTATGCATTTGAAAATGAACACATGGTTTTAAAATATTTAGGCACTCTTCTTCCTTTTTACCACTCTTTGTGAGCCTAAGTAGAACTCCCACCTTGACCCTTACCCTTCTTTGAAGCCAAATATTTCTTGTGTGACATCATTGTGAGGCCTTCCTTTCGGTTTGAACTTGGCATAAAGTGTTAGGTTTAGGCGACATGATTTGGTTCACATATGATTGCTAGCTTTGCATTTTGAAGCTAGATATAGGCTTAGGATAAGTTTGGGGATCATTGGGGGTGTTTTCATTTCTATTTGTTCTCGGTTTCAAGGAGTTTGGTGTTTTAAAGAAAGAAATGGGTTTTAAGTGAAAGGTTGTGTTTAAAAACTAAGTATATGCTCTAATAAATTTCAGGAGGTAGCTCTCCCAAATAAAATAAAAAAATAAAAAAATAAAAGAAAAAGAAATAAAAGAGCCTAAGTGCCAAATAAAAAAAAAAGAAAAAAAAGAGAAAAGAAAAAAAATAAGAGAGCTACCAATAAGAAATATTTAAAGAGTAAAGTTATTTTCAAAACATTTTCACTAGCCTAAAGAGTTTAAAAATGTTTTTGTTTTGAATTGGGGATTGCTAAGTTTTGAGAAGAAAAATGGTAGACTCTAAGTGGTGAGTGAGGATAAAAGTTGATAAATGAGAGGGGTTTAGGATCATTTGTTAGTTTACATGGGTAGATGAGAATCTAATCATGTATGCATCAATTGTCTTTACCTTTAGCATTATGCATAAGTTCAACCATTTTTGAGAGAAACCCTTGTTCTAATTGTAAACCCTTTTCAAATGAGATCATTCAATGCTCATAACCTTCACCCTTAGCCAAATGTGTTTTGCTTTAAAGTGCATAAGTTTGATTCATGGTTCGAATGATAATGAATGTTAAAGGATGAGTTTCTTTGATTGTTAGGAATAGGAGAGTCATGATTTGAATTTCTTTGTGTGATGAGTATGGCTAAGTTCTTTGGAGTATGAGTGTAAGCATAGCATTTTAGAACTGTTAACTAGGACATTGAGATTGATTCATTTGAAAGGCACCTTTGCAAGAAGTTTAAACCCCCATTCGCTTTTCTTAAAACCTCTCTTCCTTACTTATTTTCTATTGCTTGAGGGCAAGCAAGAAGTAAGTTTGGGGGAGTTGATGTTACTGCATATTACATGCATTTTGCATACTCATTAGTTAGCTTTTCATGCATTTGTGTCACGTTTTAGGTTAGATTGCATCACTTAGAGTCTTAGAGCATTCTTGCACCATCATATGCATATTCCTTGCATTTTGCATCACATTTAGGTTGTTTCTGGCTGCTTTGGAGTCGTGGAGGTTCGTGGACATGTTGAGGCTGTTGTAGCAGTTCGTGGAAGCTCAGATATTTGCTAAGGATCAGAGATCGAGGAGCAGATCGAGCATGGCCGGTCGATCTAGGAAGTGATCGACCAGAAGATCGAGAAGACCAGGCGATCCAAGGAGAATGATCGAGATGGGGATCGAGTGAAGCAGTCGATCAAACGGTACGGACGTAAATGACACCATGCAGAGCGAGAACCAGATCGAGTACACCACTCGATCCAACCGAAGATCGATACCGAGATCGGATGCAACGCTCGATCTGCCGAAGACGATCGAGACCCAGATCGAGCCGAAGACACGATGGTCGGAGATGATCGAGAGAACCGCTCGATCCCGGAGTCGATCTCTGTCGTTTCAACCACTTTTGGCCGCTAGCGAGGGGGGACCATCAGCTTGTTTTGGCCATTTTGGGAAGGCGGCGACGTCCTTTTCCCACACAACTTTTATCCTTATCTTTTTTGTATGTTTTCTCTCTGGTTTTTGGAGGAAGAACACCATGGTCGAACTTTGAGTTTTCTTAAGCTTTGTAATCGAATCGTTTTCATCTTAATCTAGTTTTCTTTTCATGTTCATCGTTTCGTTTTCCATGCTTTGCTTGATTTATCTTATGTGTTGTGAGTAGTTTATTTGGGTTCGGGGTTGAGAGGATTAAGGGGTCTAAAGGGTTTCGATCTTGTGGTTTCTAAGTGTTTTTAATGGCTATCTCTTCTAGGGTGTTGAGCTCTCAATGCTTGAAGACTCTCACGCCAAGAGCTTCACGATCCGAGAGGTTCCTTACCTTGACAGGATTCAGGGACCTCGGAAGATCACACCCTAGAGACTAGTTACCCTTTCCCAAAAGCCATGAAAGTTTGGGGGACTAGTTAAGCCACTCATTTGAAATCTGTTTTCCATGCCCTTCGACCTCTCTTTCCACCAAAAGCCATGGGTTTGGAGGAAAGGATGAAGGAGTGATCTATACCGAAAGCCACGAATAGATCTTGCTTAGTTTTCAAGGCTTAGAGATCCTCACAAAGTGAGTCGATTTAAAGTTTTCAACCCAAAGTCGAACCTTTGAAACCCCTGACCATGAATCTCAACCCTAGGCCCTTTCTTTTAGCATCTTTACATCTTATCTCGTCTTTCGCTTGATCTTTGATAGCATCCTGGTCGTTAGTTTTACTGTTCTTGCATTTTTAGAAGAGATCGATTGTTATTGCTCGATCTAGTGGTCGATCTCATGGTCGATCCACTAGTCGAATTTTAGTAATTCGAAGCTTCGTCCTTTAATTATTCTGTTTAATCCTCGTGGTAGTTTGATCATTCCTGGTAATTTTAAAATAGGTTGCATTCCATTTAGTTGCTGCATCTAGTTTTTAGAGATTTTCTCATAACCTATCTTGTTTCGCTTAGATTTGCATTAGTCCTTGTATTCTCTTTGCATTTTCTATCATCCTATGTATGGATTGACTCTCTCTTTCATGATGTACTACAACCTGTCTTGCATTTGAGTTTGATAACCTCATTGCATTCTCACCCTTGCAAATAAAGTGTCTATCAATGAACCCCACCAAGACCAACAAGTTAGAGGAGCGTATTCAAGACTTGATTTTCAAGGGGTACATTAGAGAAAGCCTAAGCCCTTGTGCGGTTCTGGTATTGTTGGTGCCTAAAAATGACTGTCAATGGTTGATTAACAGAATGTTTTGGGGTTGAATATCAAAGTCCCAAACCACAGTAATGATGCAGTCTAGTGGTAAGGGAGTATCAATCCAGCCTAGGTTGTAAAAAGCCACTAAGAATGCAAGAGCAATGCAAAGCTAAGCAGAATCGAGTAAATGGATGGTAAAATCGATAAAAACTAAATGCAAGGACTAAACTATTATTAAAACTATTTTAAAATCCCTGGAAGAGGGTTAACAACTACTAGAAGAAAACAGAGAATCTAAAATGCAAAACTACTAATTACTAAAAATCGAGAACTAAAGCAAGTAAAACAGAGAATTTCTAACAACTTAGAGCAATGACTTTTAAAGATTTTTGACGCAAGCTTTATGACTAGAGAATGATAAACTAGTGTTTTAAAATGCTAAAAAGAGGATCTAAGGTTGAGGGTCAAATTCAAGAGGTTCAAGATTCAAGCTTCGGGTTTGAAAACATAAATCTACTCTTTTGAATAGCTCTCTCTAAGCCTTGAGAAACTTAAGCTAGGATCATCCATGGCGTGTGGTATAACCCCTTTCCTCAACCCTTCCTCCAAACCCATGGTGTGTGGAGGAAAGATGGGTCAAAGAACATTAAGCAAAGATCTCAAAAAGTGGCTTAGCTAACCCCCTCTTCATACATGGCGTTTGGGAGAGGATAAGCTAGACTCTAGGATTTGGTTTTAATGGATTTCTGAATCCGGTCAAGGTAAGAAGGCCCTGGAATCATAGAGATCTTGTACAAGACTCTCTAAGCCTTAAGACCCCAAATCCTAGAAGAGAATGAGTTAAGAACAAGAATAAATCCTAAAAGCTTAAACCTTTAAAACCCTTAAATCGCTCCAACCTTAAACCCAAAGAAATCTACTCACTACACATAGCTAAAATACATGAAAATGCAAGGAATGAAACGCTAAACATGATTAAAGAAGATATATTAAAGAAAATACTTAAGATTAACCAAGATTTAAAAGTTCAAAACAAGAAAAGCTTTAAGAACAGAACAATGGCTAATCGCCTCCAAGAAAACTCGAAAAAGATAAGGCAAACTGTGGGTAATGAAAGTGATGTTCCGTCTTTGCCCAAAATAGCCAAACAACCCTAATGGTCCCCTCACTATGCTCCAAAAAAGAGCTGGCCGGATAAGGTCCCAGAGATCGACTTGGGTCACTCGATCTTCTTCACGGACCTGCCTAGCTCCATCTGACTCGCATTCTCGGTTCTCTTGTAGCAAGGCTGATTTCTCCCAAGTGTCCACGAGCTCCTCCTTGATCCTTAGCATGTCCACGAACTCTCCATGGCTCCAATGTGTCCAAAGCAACCTGAATATGATGCAAGAATGCAAGAAATATGCAAATGCTAATGCAAAAGTGCTCTAGGACCAAAAATGAGACAAACTAGCCTATTATGTAAGATGAATGCATGAAAACTACACTAAATGCATGCTAAATATGCTAAATATATGAGTATATCAACTCCCCCAAACTTGTCTTTTGCTTGCCCTCAAGTAAACAAAATTCAAGAAAGGAAGTGAGGTTTTAAAAAGTGGGAGCTCAAATTTCCAAAAGTGTTTAAAAAAATGAATCAACTCAATGGTCCTAGTTCTCAATTCTAAAATGCATCACACAAACTCATACTCCAAAGAACTTAGCCATATTCATCACATGTTGAATCTCAAATCATGACTCTCATATCCTAAACAATCCAAGAATCATATCCTTTAACATTCATTAAGATCAAACCGTGAATCACACCTATGCATTTTAAAACCGAATACATTTGGCTTAGGGACAAAGGTTATGAGACAAAAATGATCTCATTCATAAGGGTAAAATCGAGCAATGGGTTCTCTCAAAGAAGGTTGAACTTGTGCATAATGCTAAATGTAAAGACAATTGATTCATACATGACTAGACTCTCATGTACCCATATACACTAACAATGATCATAAACCCCTCTCATTTTTCTTTTCTTTTTAAGCACACTCACCCTCCAGAACAAGGCAAGACGCCACGCAAGACCCAAATAAACACAAATCATTTTCATCCTTTTTATAGCTAGTGGGATGGTCTTATTGATAAACTTAGCTCTTTTCTTTTATTTTTGATAGCCCTCTTCTCAAAAATTTTCTTTCTTTCCTTTAAACATTTGGCCTTTTGGCTCTTTTATATATTTTTTTCTTTTTGAGGGCTATTTCTTTTTCTTTTAAACTTAGAGCTTTTAAACAATACAACCAAGGACCACCCACTTAAAACTATTAAACCCTTTTATTCAAATTCCAAACACGAAATTATTTCGAAACCGAAAACAAGTAAGCAAAACATCAACACCCATGAACCCCCATCCTAAATTTAAGCCTAAAACTAGCTTCAAAATGCAAAGCTAGCAACAATATGAGAGCCTAATCATGTCGCCTAGACCTAACACTTTATGCCAAGTTCAAACCGAAAAGAGGCTTCACAATGATACCACACAAGAAAAGTTGGCTTGACAGGAGGGTAAGGGTCAAGGAAGGAAGTTCTATTCAGGTTTACAAGAGAGTGGTGAAAGGGATAATAAAGCCTAAATATGTATATGTGATCCTTGTATCCTTTTTCAAATGCATAAGTATGATTATTAAAAAGTTTAAATTATGGTTCTCACTTGATAGGAAAGGATTCAATTCATGAATGTTCAACTTAAGCCACGAAAATCAAAACAAATGATCCAAATATGGTTAGAGCTTACTTTCAAAGTTTGAACAATGCATCAAAGAATTACTAACTAGGGCTTTGAACTAATTCATGAGTTTAAAACACTTTACAAGAAAAAAAATTGTATCATTGCTCCCTTTGTAAATGTAAATACCCTAAATGATTTTAAAAATTCTAGACTCAATCCTACAATTTTTAACAATGCAAATGCAAGCTACATGAATTTTGTTTGAAAATTTTAAAAAATTTATGATTTTTTGTATTTTTCTATGCCTTAAGTGATGCATGATGACTCAAGTATGATAACTCAAAATAAGATCAAAGAAAACATGTCAAAGCACACACATACTCCCCCAAACTTGAATGTCACCGTCTCGGTGGCAGACGAATTCAAGAGGAGTCAACAAACACAAAGCAAAAACTTAAAAATGCATAGTATTTACAAGGTTGTGTGTTGGTACCTTGGAGCTAGGCACGGCTGGAGCTTGAGGATGCTCCAGACTTCCTGCTCTTTCCAGGAGTGTCGTGGGTTGTCTCCTTCCCTTTGCCTTTGCTTGTGCCTTCATGGAGAGAAGGGCGAGGAGCTTGAGCGCTTCCTTGAGGCTCACGGATCTCAATCCCTCCGGTGGATCTCCTTCTCTTCTCTGGTTGCTCAACCTCCTCACTTGAAGATGCATCAGATGAGCTCCCTTGAAGGTCCTTGATCTTCTTGGCTAGCTTCTTTATCATTTTTCTTTGCCATTTGTTGATCTTGCATTGAATCTCCACAACTGAAGCAAGAAACTTCTCAGCCTTGGTTCTTGGTTCATAGTCAAGCTTAGGGAGGTCAAAGCTGGCTGGCATCACGGCATCAGAGGGAGGTGACTATGAAGCTGCACAAGCAACTTGAGGCGGCGCGGCTGTGGCTCCAAGAGGCGCAAAACATTCCTCTTAATTCGGAACGAACTCGACGGTGCCACAGCTTTCTAGGTGTGTCTCATCCACGTTAGGCAGGATGCACACTCTCTTTGTGTTGTTTTTACCGTAGAACAAGTAGGCATAAAACCCTGGAGCTGGCGTGCGTCCCAAGGAGTCAGTGTTGCGCAGGTAAGTCTCGTCCATGTAAGCTCTCTCCGCGCAAGGTTGAAACTCCGAGACAGGTACCCCCGCTTGTATGAACAACGGTGTGAGGAAGCCTCCTATGAGTGCTGAGCTCGCCTTGCATTGCATTGCCCACACCTTGTACTTGACCAAAGAAGAGGCCAAGATACAACCATCGTTTATATCATTGCCAAGCTCATCCTTCATCGGCACATCATTCTCTTCTTGGCTGCATAGGATCTTCTTAATCCCTTGGAAGAGAAAGCACAGCTCATTCTTGGTGACTGTTGGAGCCACGGGTCGCTCACTGAAGGTGTTGGCAAGGAGTTTGAGGGCGTATCTCAGCACGGGGTTTCGAACCTTCTTGATCTTTGCGGTGTTAGACTTGTAGCCTTCATCCCAGAGAAAGTCCCATAGGTCGTTGGCTTGTGTGAAAGGAGGGAACTCTACAAGCATGGCATTAGCTTTTAGACCGTAGGCTTGGCACAGCTCTAGGATGGAGAGGTGATAAGCCTGTCTCCTGATCTTGAAGGTGAGGTGACCTTGTGATGGAGTTGGGAGGCTCGGATTCTCATAGGAAAACTCCAAGGTTGAGAGGAAGTCAAGCGTGACTTCTGGATATGAGGGGCAATCCATCCTTGAGAGGTAAGCAAGCCCCATGTCTTTGAGAAGCTCATCAAAGTCTCCTAATAGCCCCATCCTTTCCAAGAGGTCTCTGCTTGCAAATTTGGTTGGTTAAAAGCGCAGCCTCTCAAGTCTCTTCTTAGCCTTCTTCTCCTCTTTACTCCATCTAACCCTCTCTTGCACCACTTGTTGAGCTTCTTCTCCTTGTCCCTCCACTTCTCTGCTTCTCTTAGGTGCCATGGTGCCTTAAATTCAGATTCTCAAAGAGAAGAATGAGTATAGGCGGCTAAATAAGGATAATGAGAGAGCAAGAAAGAAAAAACTCATAATAATAAGCTTAGATTTTTAGGGACTTTATAAAAAATTGAAGCTAAATACTAGAAGGAAATATCTCTAAATTATCATAATCCCTTAACATCTAACAATCACCCTAAGCTAACAAAAGGAAATTTTCCCAAAATTTTAAACAAGTAATTCAAATAACCGAAAATACCTTTGAAAGGGATGAAAGCAAGAAGTTCTTGGTCTTAAAACAAAGTTCACACTCTCTCTTTACTTTTAGAAAACAGTTTGAACACAAATGGAGAGAGTGTGGATGCATGTTGTTATAAAAACCAAGAAAACCATGGGCTAAAACAAGTGGTTTCTAAAAAAGTGTGGTCAAGGCACATCTTTCATGGTCAAAGATGCTTGCCTTGACCACAATTCAAATTTAAAATAGGAGGGAAAAGAAAAAATGAGGGAAAATTTTTGACTTACCTCGGCATGAGATCGTGTCAATTTGGTCGATCTTGAACTCGATCTCATGCCCATGTTGGCTAGGATCGAGAGGGTTGATCGATTAGGGACTCGATTTGGATTGCATCGAGTCCTAGATCGAGTGTGCCCCCTCGTTCCATGATTCTACGTCATAATGGCTATTGTCCTTGGATCGAGCCATGTGATCGATTTGGAGGTCGTTTTGGCAAGGATCAAGTGACATGATCAAGTAAGCTGATCGATTCAGCTCGAGGATCGAGTGAGGTCAGTCGATCCACACCTCGTTCTAGATGCATTGGTGGGTCATCCTCTCATGATCGACTGATTCACTCGATTGTCTACTCGATCTCATCTAGATCGAGTGACTCCACTCGATTCACTAGCTCGATCTAGTAAAGATCGAGCCAGGATAAGTCGATCTAGCACTCGATCTCTTGCCTCTAACTCTCCTTTCCTTGCCCTTTTTGACTCCAAGATCATGATCTCCAATCCCTTATCTTTCCGCCTACACACTTAAACATAAAAAACATAAAACTGAAATAGAAAGAAAGCGAAAATATGTACAAGATAGACATGGGAATGCCTCCCAAATGCGCTTGTTTAACGTCCTAAGCTTGACTCTACTTGGTTCAGGCTGGAGGTGGGTCTTCGAGAAGCAGTGTAGTGCTCTCCTTGCTGCATTCACTCGCCAGGTAGGGCTTGACTCTGTGCCCAAAGTTGGGGTCATTAGTTGGGGAAGCTATAGCCTCAACCCACTTAGACACATAGTCTACAGCCACCAAGATGTATTTGTTGCCGTAAGAAGATGGGAATGGACCCATGAAGTCAATCCCCCAAGCATCAAACACATCCACCTCAAAGATTGGTACCTGTGGCATCTCATTCCTCTTGGTGATGTTTCCAGCTCTTTGGCAGGCCTCACATGCCTTAACAAACTCATGAGCATCCTTGAAGAGTGTTGGCCACCATAACCCGGCTTGAAGAACCTTTATAGCCGTCTTGAACGATGCAAAGTGTCCTCCATAAGATAAACCGTGGTAATGTAGGAGAATGTCCTTAGCCTCTTCTCTTGTTACACACCTTCTATAAAGGCTCTCTACTCCTCTCTTGTACAGGTAAGGCTCGTCCCAGAAGTAATAGGAGATGTCCCTCATGAATTTCTTCTTGTGGTAATGGTCAAGATGAGTGGGTTCTTCACCACATGCTAAGAAGTTGACAATGCCAGCATACCAAGGTAAATCTTCTTCCCTCAAACTCAAAACATCTTCCAGCTTTTCATCTAGCCTTGTACAAACTACAGTGTTGACCATCAAGAGCTGCTCCTCAGGAAGTGAGTCATCCAATGGTAAGACTTCATTCACTCTCATCCTTGGAAGATGATCTGCTACACCATTCTCAATCCCCTTCTTATCCTTGATCTCCATAGCAAACTCTTGTAAAAGAAGGATCCATCTCAAGAGTCTCGGCTTGGTGTCTTTCTTGCAGTTAATGTACCTCAAAGCAGTGTGATCCGTGTACACAATAACCTTAGAACTCACCAAGTAGGACCTGAATTTCTCAAAACCAAAGACAACGGCTAGTAACTCCTTCTCGGTGGTAGCATACTTCACTTGCGCATCATCCAAGGTACAGCTGGCATAGTAGATTACATGCAGCCTCTTGTCCTTCCTCTGACCCAAAACAGCACCCACGGCGTAGTCACTCGCGTCGCACATTATCTCAAAGGGCAGGTCCCAATCTGGTACTTGAACTATAGGTGCGGTGACAAGAGCTTCCTTGATGGTCTTGGAAGCGTGAAGACATTACTCATCAAAGACAAAGTCAGCTTCCTTGTATAACACCCCTGTAAGAGGGCGAGCTATCTTGGAGAAATCCTTGATAAACCGTCTGTAGAAGCCAGCGTGCCCCAAGAAACTCCTTATCCCCTTGACATTAACCGGAGGCTCCAAGCTCATCATGACCTCAATCTTTGCTTTATCAACCTATTTCCCTTGCACAGAAATCTTGTGACCGAGTACAATCCCTTCCTTCCCCATGAAGTGACACTTCTCCCAGTTCAGCACCAGGTTTGTCTCTTCACATCTCTTGAGTACCCTGCACAGATTAGACAAACAACCACCAAAAGAAGCACCATACACAGAAAAATCATCCATGAAGACCTCTACCATTTCCTCTATGAGATCAGAGAAGATAGACATCATGCACCTTTGAAAGGTTGCTGGTGCATTACATAACCCAAAAGGCATTCTTCAATATGCAAAGGTACCATAAGGGTATGTGAAAGTTGTCCTCTCTTGATCATTAGGATGAATGGGAATTTAAAAGAAACTGCTATATCCATCTAGGAAACAATAGTATGGATGATTAGCAAGCCTCTCTAGCATTTGGTCAATAAAAGAAAGAGGAAAATGATCTTTTCTAGTGGCTGAGTTAAGTTTCCTATAATCAATACACATCCTATGTCCAGTTATTGTTCTTGTAGGAATCAACTCATCTCTTTCATTTTTAATGACCGTGATACCCCCTTTCTTTGGTACCACATGGACCGGAGAGACCCATGTGCTATCACCGATAGGGTATATCATGTCAGCTTATAAAGTTTGAAGATCTCTTTCGTAACTACTTCTTTCAAGTTTGGGTTCAAACGTCTTTGACGTTCAATAGAAAAAGTGTTTTCATTCCCTAAGTGAATCCTGTGAGTACAAAGCATTGGTGAAAGGCCCTTGATGTCACTTAGAGTACCCAATGGCCTTCATATACTTTCTCAACTCCTTAAGGAGTGATTTTAACTCATCATCACTCATATTTTCATTCACACAGACAGGATAAGTGTCATTGGGTCCTAAGAAAGCGTACCTTAGCCCTTTTGGGAGCTCCTTTAGGTCCACCTTTGGGGCTAGCAGCACGCTCCAGTCCTCCTCGTGGCTTGTGTTGATGTTGCCATCCTCATTAGTCTCCTTAGAACTCGAGTCATGAGCTTTCAGGCTGCCATCTTGAACTGTTGTTCCCTTAGAGATCGAGTCATCCAGTCGATCTTCCTCTCGTTCTGGTCCGGATCGATTGCACTGTCTCGATTCACCTACTCGATTTGAAGAAGATCGAGCAGGAGATCGATTCGCTGAGTCGTTCTCTGAACTGATCGGGTTGTCCCTCTCGATTCTCTCATCGATTTCTTTTCTGGATCGACCAACCTCCTCGATCTTCCTGTTAATTGTTCCCTTGGATCGAGTGAACTCATCGATTTCCTGGTCGATCTCTAGGCATCCACCTTCATCCTCTTTCACAACCTTGCGAGAATCAAGGATGTGTTTGTACTCCTGGGTCTGTTCATTCAGGAAACCATACTCTCCACACTCCTTTGTCAAAGCTAGCTGGAAATGATCCTCTTGTGCCAACTCCTCAAGCAACTCATCAGCTAACTCATCCAAAGTCTCAATGTAGAAAGCATGTCCACCAATGGTTGGCTTCTTCAAGACTTCATTGATATCAAAGTATAGCTTGATGTCTTTGCCCAAGTGTAGAGAGATCTTGCCATTCTTCACATCTATGATGGCTCCAGCAGTTGCTAGAAACGGTTTACCAAGGATTAGAGGATCCTTTGGCTCTTCGTCCATCTCTAGAACTACGAAGTCGGTTGGCACGTTCACTCCACTGGTCCTCACGGGTAAGTCTTCAGGCATGCCTACAGGGAGCCTTATACTTCTGTCAGCCAGCATAAGAGAGATTTTGCAGTCTTTAAACTTGGTGAAGCCTAGCTTTTTGGCAATGGAGTGAGTCATAAGATTAATGCTTGCTCCTAAATCACATAAGCAGCTTTGAAACTTCAAAAGGCCCTCGTGCACAAGGGATAGTGAATGATCTTGGATCTCCCAGCTTCTTTGGAACTATCTCCTTGTGAATGATTGCACTGCACTCTTAACTCAATACCAAAACCTCTTCACTCTCTTTGTTCTTCTTAGTAAGAGTATCCTTGAAGAACTTGGCACATTTAGGCATCATGGCCAAACAATCAACTAAAGGCAACTTGATCTCAACATCTTTCAAATGTTTCTCAAAGACTGCTATATGCTTCTCAAGGAGCTGCTTCTTGAACCGTCCAGGGAAAGGAAGCTTTGGTTTGTAGGGTGGAGGTACAAATGCATCTTTCTCTTTGCTAACCTCCTCCACTTTCTTCTCTACAACTGCTTCTTTGCCTTTCCTTGGCCTTTCAATCCACACATTATCAAAGGTAATATCTTCATCATTTGAAAGCTTACCCTCCCCCTCTTGAACCACAATGTCCTCATTGTCTTTAGGTGCAGCCCTCGGCGGTAGCTCTTTCCCACTTCTCAAAGTAATAGCGTTTACATACTCCTTGGGGTTTTGCTCAAACTTCCCGGGTAAGCTGCCTTGACCGCTTGAACTGGCTTTGCCTTTCTCTAACTGCTTGATCTTGTTGTTCAGGTTGGTGATTTGAGTAGACACCTCGGTAAGAGAAGAGTCCAGCCTATTGTTCAAATCAATAAACCTCTGATTTGTAGAAGCTTGACCTTGAAGCAACTGTTGAAACATTGCTTGAACCGGATCTTGAGGTGGGGGTTGAACTTGTTGCTGCTGAGGAGCAAAACCGGGAGGAAACATAGGAGCGTAGCCTTTGTTGCTTTGCTGTTGTTCCTGGCCTTGGAAGTTCCCTTGTCTCGGACCTTGGTACCCACTGTTTTGTGTAAACCCTTTGTTGTAAGGAACAAATGGTTTGCCTTGTTGTGGAGGGTACACTTAATCCTTTGGATTCTCCACATTGGTACTCCTGTAAGAGAGGTTATTGTTGCCCTGATAGCCCTGACCGTAGCCTTGTGGCTTGTAGTAGTTCTGGCCTCCAACCCAATTAGCTTCTTCTTGGCTCAGCTCTAACTCTTGTATAACATCTTCAGCTTACCCACAAAGTGTACATGCTTTTGATTTGCAAGTACTAGCTTGTCTATCTTCTCATGGAGAGATTTAAGCTCCTTCTTGTGTGACTCAAGCTCAGACCCTCTTGGTGCTCTATCATAGTCTTCAGCATAGTTCCCATCACTCAAAGCAAGATTCTCAATGAGCTCCATTCCCTCTTCTACATTTTGGCCAAGAAAGTTGCCTTTACTTGCCGTGTCTAAGAGCATGCGAATCTTGGGAAGAACTCCTCTGTAGATGGTGCAAAACATCTAAAATGCAACTACTAGAAAAAAACAGAGAATCTAAAATGCAAAACTACTAATTACTAAAAATCGAGTACTAAAGAAAGTAAAACAGAGAATTTCTAACAACTTAGAGCAATGACTTTTAAAGATTTTTGATGCAAGCTTTATGACTAGAGAATGATAAACTAGTGTTTTAAAATGCTAAAAAGAGGATCGAAGGTTGAGGGTCATATTCAAGAGGTTCAAGATTCAAGCTTCGGGTTTGAAAAAATAAATCTACTCTTTTGAATAGCTCTCTCTCTCTAAGCCTTGAGAAACTTAAGCTAGGATCATCCATGGTGTGTGGTATGACCCCTTTCCTCAACCCTTCCTCCAAACCCATGGTGTGTGGTGGAAAGATGGGTCAAAGAACATTAAGCAAAGATCTCAAAAAGTGGCTTAACTAACCCCCTCTTCATCCATGGCGTTTGGGAGAGGATAGGCTAGCCTCTAGGATTTGGTTTTGATTTCTGAATCCGGTCAAGGTAAGAAGGCCCTGGAATCATGGAGATATTTTCCAAGACTCTCTAAGCCTTAAGACCCCAAATCCTAGAAGAGAATGAGTTAAGAACAAGAAAAAATCCCAAAAGCTTAAACCTTTAAAACCCTTAAATCGCTCCAACCTTAAACCCAAAGAAATCTACTCATTACACATAGCTAAAATACATGAAAATGCAAGGAATAAAACGCTTAACATGATTAAAGAAGATATATTAAAGAAAATGCTTAAGATTAACCAAGATTTAAAAGTTCAAAACAAGAAAAGCTTCAAGAACAGAACAATGACTAATCGCCTCCAAGAAAACTCGAAAAAGATAAGACAAAGTGTGGGTAATGAAAGTGATGTTCCTTCTTTGCCCAAAATAGCCAAACAACCCTAATGGTCCCCTCACTACGCTCGAAAAATGAGCTGGCCGGATAAGGTCCCAGAGATCGACTTGGGTTACTCGATCTCTGGCTCGATCTTCTTCATGGATCGTCCTCCTTTGCTCGATCTTCTACTTGATCCTTGAGTGAACAGGTCGAGGTCTCGATCTGGCTCTCGTTCGGCATGGCGTAATCCACGTCCGTACTCACGATCGATCAGCTCGGTCGATCTTTGTCTCGATCTTCCTCCCTGAAACGACTTAAGTCACTCGACCTTCTGGTCGATCTCGTCTAGATCGACCTGCCTAGCTCGATCTTCCTCTCAATCTCGGTTCCCTTGTAGCAAGGCTGATTTCTCCCAAGTGTCCACGAGCTCCTCCTTGATCCTTAGCATGTCCATGAACTCTCCATGACTCCAATGTGTCCAAAACAACCTGAATATGATGCAAGAATGCAAGAAATATGCAAATGCTAATGCAAAAGTGCTCTAGGACCTAAAATGAGATAAACTAGCCTATTATGTAAGATGAATGCATTAAAACTACACTTAATGCATGCCAAATATGGTAAATATATGAGTATATCAATGGTGCATGTGTGTAGATTTCCGAGCAATCAACAACATCATTATCAAGTACCGCCATCCCATACCTTGTTTGGACGACATTCTAGACGAGCTCAGTGGAGCTACTATCTACTCTAAAGTGGACTGAAAAAGCGGATACCACCAAGTATGTATGAAAGAAGGCGACGAGTGGAAGACTGCTTTCAAGACCAAATAAAGTCTATATGAGTGGCTAGTAATGCCATTTGGTATTACCAATGCCACATGTACATTCATGAAGCTCATGAATCACGTCATAATGATGTTCATCAGTAAATTTGTTGTAGTTTATTTTGATGATAGTTTGATTTATAGTAGATGCATTGCGGATCACTTGAAGCACCTTGAGCAAGTATTAGAGACAGTTCGCTTATAGAAGCTAGCCATGCCATGAAAAATTTGGACATGTCCTATAGTCAATGGTGTTGGCCAGTCTTGTATAGCCCGAATCTTCTCCTGATCCACTCTTAGTCATTGTGAGCTTACAACAAAACCTAGAAATATTAGCTCATTAGTGCAAGAGTTTCACTTCTTAAGGTTTGCATAGAGTCCTGATAACAGGATTTTGCAATGCAATGATTATCAAAGCTCTAATGCAACACTGAGATGTAGTATAGCATGCAAGAGAGGTATCAATCCACACCTAAGGGTAGCTAGTTCACTAAGAATGCAAGGGAATGAGAAAATCTAAACAAAATGGTAAAATGATTTGTAAAATCCCTAAAAACTAAATGCAAAGACCAA
Organism: Thlaspi arvense; assembly: GCA_911865555.2. Taxonomy (NCBI): domain Eukaryota; kingdom Viridiplantae; phylum Streptophyta; class Magnoliopsida; order Brassicales; family Brassicaceae; genus Thlaspi; species Thlaspi arvense. The sequence goes on from OU466860.2 coordinate 29,583,283, forward strand.
ATGCAAAGCAAAACAATTTTAAAATCCTGGAAGAGGGTTAACTACCACGAGAAATAAGTAAAAGATTAAAAATGCAAGACTACTAAAAACTAAAAATCGACTAGTGAATCGACCAATGGATCGACCACTAGATCGAGCAACAACGATCGATCTCGTCTAACAACTTAGAATGATGAAAGATGCGATGAACTAATGAGCAAGATGCGAACTTTATGATGACAGAATGATAAGCAGAGATTTAAAACACTAAGAAAGAGGGTCTAGGGTTGAGGGTCATATTCATGGGTCTCAAAGATTAAAGCTTGGTTTGAAAACTTTTAGATCTACTCACTTTGTGAGGATCCCTAGGCCTTGAAAACAAAACAAGATCCATCCATGGCGTGTGGTATAGATCACTTCCTCAATCTCTTCTCCAAACCCATGGCATTTGGTGGAAAAAAAGATCGAAGAGCATGGAACACAGATTTCAACAAGTGACCTAACTAATCCCCTAAACAACCATGGCGTGTGGGAAAGGAAGGATTAGCCTATAGGATCTGATTTTCTAGGACATTTAAATCCTGTAAAGGTAAGACAGCCCTTGGATCATAGAGATCTTGGCGTGAGACTCTCTAAGCCTTAAGTACTCAAGATCCTAGAAGAGAAGGTAATGAACAACAAGAAAACACAAAGATTTAACCTCTTTGACCCTTTTGAATCACCTCGACCCATCAACCCAATTGAAACTACTCGCTACTCATAAAGAAAACAGAACAAAACGTAAAAGATGATCTACTAAACATGATTAACGATTGATTAAAGCAAGAGATTCAATATTCAAAGATTCAAAAGCAAGAAAAAGCTTGAAGTTCTACAATGGCGGAAATCGCCTAAACGAGAGAGAGAAGAACGAAAAAAAGATAAAAGTGAAAGTGTGTGTGAAAAGCAGGATCGCTGCCTTCCCAAAGTGGACAAACAGCTCGATGGCCCCCCCTTCGCTAGAAGCCAAAAATTGTTAAAGTAGTTTGGGATCGAGCAGGAAACTCGATCTAGCTCTCGATCTTCATCTTGAATCGGATGGCTTTGGTCGATCTCTGAGTCAATCTTGTGCTGATCGAGTTGGAAGCTCGATCCGGTACTCGATCTGCATGGCGTCATTTACGTCCGTACTTCAGCTCGATCTCCTCACTCGATCTCGGTCTTGATCTGTTTCCTTGCATCGACATAGTCACTCGATCTTCTGGTTGATCTCATCTAGATCGACCTGCCTTGCTCGATCAGCTACTCGATCTCGGTTCCTTAGCATGCTCTCCTGAGTTATCCAAGTGTCCACGAACTTCCTCACGAGCCTTAGCACGTCCACGAATCCTCCAAAGCTCCAAAGTATCCGAAAACAACCTGAATGTGATGCATAATGCAAGAAATGTGCGAATGCTAATGCAACAGTGCTCTAGGACCTAAAATGGTGCAAACTAGCCTAATATGCAAAGTAAATGCATGAGAAACTATCTTATATGCATGCAACTCGATTTTCTACTCGATCTAGACCGTTCCACTCGATTTTCTACTCGATCTCGTCTAGATCGACTGACTCCTCTCAATTCACTAACTCGATCTAGCAAAGATCGAGCCAGGATGAGTCGATCTAGCACCCGATCTCTAGCCTATATTCGCCTCTCCTTACTCCTTTTGGATCCAAGATCATGGCCTGCAATCCCTTATACCTTTTCCTACACACTTAGAAGATAAAAACATAAAACTGAAAGAGAAAGAAAGCAGAAATATATACAAGATAACCATGGGAAATGCCTCCCAAGTGCGCTTTCTTTAACGTCTTTAGCTAGACTTTACTTGGTTTAGGCGGATGGTGGGTCTTGGAGAAGCATTGAAGTGCTCTCCTTGTTGAATGCACTGGCCATGTATGGCTTTACTCTGTGTCCGTTGACTGTAAATGCATTCCCACTCTTGCCAACCAACATAACAGCTCCATAGGGCAATACCTCCTTGATCTCAAACGGTCCGCACCACCTTTATTTGAGCTTTCCTGGAAAGAGCTTCAACCTCGAGTTGTAGAGCAATACCAAACTGCCTTCCTTAAGCTCTTTGTGAACCAACTTCTTGTCATGAGCTGCCTTAGTACGCTCCTTGTAGATCCTAGCACTTTCGTAGGCGTCCAGCCTTAGCTAATCAAGCTTATGTAGCTGAATCAAGTGCTTCTCCTGAGCTGTCTTGAGATCATAGTTCAGCCGTTTCACAGCCCACAATTCTCTATGTTCCAGCTCAACAGGGAGATGACACGCCTTGCCGTAGAGAAGAGTGAAAGGGGTTGTTCCTATGGGTGTTTTGAAAGCAGTCTGGTAAGCCCACAAAGCGTCGTCTAGCTTAGCCGCCCAATCCTTCCTAGTAGTACCAACTGTCCGCTCGAGTATAGCTTTGATCTGCCGGTTAGAGACCTCTACTTGCCCACTCGTTTGAGGATGGTAAGGAGTAGTTACCTTGTGCTTCACGCCATACTTCCTTAGGAGGCTTTCAAACACTTTTTTGGTGAAATGGCTGCCACCGTCGCTGATCACAGCCTTAGGGACTCCAAACCGCGGGAATATGATGGTCTTGAAGAGCTTTATCACCACTTTAGAATCGTTTGTAGGGTAAGCAGTGGCCTCAACCCATTTAGAAACATAGTCAACCGCTACTAGGATATACTTGTTGCCGTAAGAAGATGGGAAAGGTCCCATGAAATCTATGTCCCACGTGTCAAACACGTCAACTTCAGAGATAGGAACCTGAGGCATCTCGTTCCTATTCGTGATGTTTCCAGCTCTTTGACATGCTTCACAAGCTTTGACAAACTCATGGGCGTCTTTGAACAGATATTGCCACCAAAAGCCGGCTTGCAACACCTTTGTAGCGGTTTTGAAAGAAGCGAAATGACCACCGTAAGAAGATCCATGGCAGTGAAGTAGAATGTCTTGAGCTTCATCCCTCGGGACACATCTTCTGTACAAGCTATCAACTCCTCTCTTGTATAAGTAGGGCTCGTCCCAAAAGTAGTAGGCAACATCTCTCATAAACTTCTTCTTGTGGTAATGATCAAGGTGAGTTGGTTCCTCTCCACATGCCAAGAAGTTTACAATGTCAGCGTACCAAGGAAGATCCTCCTCTTTGAAGCTCAAAACTTCCTCAAACTTGTCCTCAAGCTTCTCACAAACCGCCGTAGTGATCATCATGAGTTGTTCTTCCGGAAGCGAATCATCTAGAGGAAAAGCTTCATTGATCCTCATCCTGGAAAGGTGATCAGCTACCCCATTCTCAATGCCCTTCTTGTCCTTTATTTCCATGTCGAATTCTTGGAGCAAAAGGATCCATCTCAAGAGGCTCGGTTTAGTGTCTTTCTTGGAATAGATGTACCTCAGAGCTGCGTGATCTGTATACACAACCACCTTAGAGCCTACGAGGTATGACCTGAACTTCTCAAAGGCGAATACAACTGCCAGCAACTCCTTCTCGGTTGTAGTGTATCTGGCTTGCGTGTCATCCAAGGTACGTGAAGCATAGTAAATCACATGCAGCCGCTTGTCTTTACTCTGACCAAGAAAAGCTCCCACGGCGTAGTCGCCCGCGTCACACATTATCTCGAAAGGTAAAGTCCAGTCCGGTGCTTGCACTATAGGCGCGGATACTAGAGCTTCCTTGATGGTCACGAAAGCATGAAGGCAATCCTCATCAAACACAAAGTCAGCTTCCTTGCACAACAGCCTTGTGAGAGGGCGAGCAATCTTGGAAAAATCCTTGATGAAGCGCCTGTAGAAGCCAGCATGGCCTAGGAAACTCCTCACTCCCTTCACATTAACCGGCGGCTCAAGACTCATCATGACCTCAACTTTGGCTTTATCAACCAATATGCCTTTCTCTGATATCTTGAGGCCAAGAATGATCCCTTCCTTCACCATGAAGTGACACTTCTCCCAGTTAAGCACAAGATTCGTCTCTTCACAACGCTTTAGTACCTTACAAAGATTCAACAAACACGCAGAAAAAGACGCACCATATACAGAGAAGTCATCCATAAACACTTCTACCATCTCTTCTATTAGATCAGAGAAGATCGACATCATACACCGCTGAAACGTAGCCGGTGCGTTACACAACCCGAATGGCATCCTTCGATACGCGAAGGTGCCATAAGGGCATGTAAAGGTCGTCTTCTCTTGATCGTTTGGATGGATTGGTATTTGAAAGAAACCACTATATCCATCAAGAAAGCAATAATAAGGATGATTAGCAAGCCTCTCAAGCATTTGATCAATAAAAGATAAAGGAAAATGATAGCAAGATTAAGTTTCCTATAGTCTATACACATACGGTGACCAGTTATAGTCCTAGTAGGTATAAGCTCATCTTTATCATTCTTAATGACCGTGATCCCTCCCTTCTTAGGCACCACGTGTACAGGAGAAACCCAGGTGCTGTCACTTTTGGGATAGATCACGTAAGCCTCTAACAGCTTAAGAATCTCTTTCTTAACAACCTCCTTCAAGTGAGGATTCAAATGCCTTTGGTGTTCTATAGAAGAGGCATTCTCATTATCCAAGTGAATCCTATGAGTGCAAAGCATTGGTGAAAGGCCCTTGATGTCACTTAGAGAGTACCCAATGGCCTTCCGATACTTTCTCAGCTCATTTAGGAGCGAGTGCAACTCATCATCACTTAAGTTCTCAATTCACAATCACGGGATAGATTTCATTAAGCCCTAAGAAAGCATACCTTAGCCCTTTTGGGAGCTCCTTAAGGTCCACCTTTGGGGCTAGCAACTCGCTCCAGTCCTCCTCATGGCTCTTGTTGACGTTCCCATCCTCAGTAGCCTCCTTAGAACCCGAGACAGGACCCAAAAGACTGCTTTCTTGAACCGTTGTCCCCTCCGAGAACGATTCTTCCAGTCGATCTTGCACTTGTTCTGGTCCGGATCGAGCAATTTCACTCGATTTGATTGGGATCGAGCAGGAGATCGAGTCCCCGTCTCGTTCTCTGAACTGATCGATTGGCTTCCCTCGATCTTCCCATCGATTGTTTTGCTGGATCGATTGCACTCAGGTCGATCACTTACTCGATTTGATTGGGATCGAGTAGTAGATCGAGCGTCTGAGACGTTCTCTTCTCTGGATCGACCAGTCTCCTCGATCTTCTTGTCAATTGCTGTCTTTGATCGAGTTATCTTCTCGATTGCCTGATCGATCTCTAGGCATCTGCCTTCATCTTCTGACACAACTTTTCTAGAGTCAAGGAGATTAACGTACTCCTGAGTTCTCTGATCCAAGAAACCGTACTCTCCTCACTCTTTAGTCAATGCTAGCTTCAAGTGATCCTCTTGTGCAAGCTCTTATAGCAGTTCATCTGCCAAGGTATCCAACGTCTCTATATAGAAAGCTTGCCCTTCTATGGTAGGTTTCTTCAGGACCTCGTTGATATCAAAATCAAGCCTTATATCCTTGCCAAGATGAAGAGCTAACTTCCCATTCTTGACATCAATGATTGCTCCGGCGGTTGCAAGGAATGGCCTCCCAAGTATAAGCGGATCCTTAGGTTCTTCATCCATTTCAAGCACAACGAAGTTGGTTGGCACGTTCACACCGCTTACCCTCACTGGAAGATCCTCAAGCAAACCCACTGGAAGTCTCAAGCTTCTGTCAGCTAACACAAGGGAGATCCTACACTCCTCGAACCATGTGAAACCTAGCTTCTTCGCTATAGAATGGGGCATCAGATTTATACTAGCACCAAGATCGCATAAACAGCTCTGAAATGTTAAAGGACCAAGAGCACATGGTATAGTGAAGCTTCCTGGATCTCCCAACTTCTTGGGGACTATCTCCTTGTGTATAATGGCGTTACACTCTTCACTAAGCACCAGCACTTCCTTGCTTTTCTTGTTTTTCTTTGCAAGCGTGTCCTTGAAAAATTTTGCACACTTAGGCATTATAGTATAGCAATCCACGAGAGGTACCTTGATCTCTACGTCCCTTAGATGCTTCTCAAACAAGAGCCTATGCTTTTCTATAAGTTGTTTCTTGAAGCGGCCAGGAAAAGGAAGCTTAGGAACATAAGGTGGAGGTATGTAGTTATCCTTCTCCTCGGTTGCTTTCTCTACTTGCTTCTCTACGGGTGCTTCTTTGCCCTTTGTTGGCCTCTCTATCCACACGTTGTGGAAGTTTATCTCATCACCAGCTGAAGGTTTATACCCCTCCGCTTGAGTAACAACATCCTCGTTGTGTTTCGCTGCTGATCTAGCTGGAAGCTCCTTGCCACTTCTCAATGTAATAGCATTGGCATACTCTTTCGGATTCTGTTCACATTTACCCGATAAACTGCTTTGACCACTTGTACTTGCTTTACCCTTCTCTAACTGCTTGATCTTGTTGTTTAGAGTTGTTATTTGAGTAGAGACATCAGTGAGGGAGGAGTCTAAGCGGTTGTTCATCTCGGAGAACTTCTGGTTTGTTGAAGCTTGCCCTTGAAGCAACTGCTGAAATATGGCTTGTACATGATCAATTTGTTGCGGTTGCATCTGTTGTTGAGGAACAAAGCCGGGAGGGTACATAGGAGTATAACCTTTGTTTCCTTGCTGCTGCTGCTGTCTCTGAAAGTTACCTTGTCGCTGACCTTGAAAACCACCACTCGGCTGAAAACCTTTGTTATAGGGCACAAAAGGTTTAGCTTGTTGAGGAGGGTACACCTGATCCTTTGGATTTTCAACGTTGGTGCTTCTATAAGACAAGTTGTTGTTGCCTTGGTAGCCTTGAGAGTAACCTTGAGGCTTAGCTTATTCATCTTGGCATTGCTCTAGCTCATCCAAGACATCCGCAGCTTCCCCAAGAAAATGTACATGCTTTTGGTTAACAAGCATGAGCTTATCGATCTTCTCATGTAGAGACTTCATTTCTTTCTTGTTGGCTTCAAGATCAGCACATCTTGGTGCACGGTCATAGTCTTCAGAATAATTCCCATCACTCAATGCCAAATTCTCTATGAGCTCCACGCCTTCCTCAACCTCTTGACCAAGGAAGTTGTCTTTGCTTGCCGTGTCAAGTAGTAATCTGATCTTTGGAAGTGTTCTGCGGTATATGGTACTCAAAAGGGTCTCTTCACTGAAGCCATGGTGAGGACAAACTATAGTATAATCCTTGAAACGCTCCATAGCCTCATTGAATGACTCATTCTGTCTTTGAGTGAAGCCACTGATCTCACTTCTCAACCTTGCTGTCCGAGAGCTTGAGAAAAACTTTGAGAGGAAAGCTTTCTTACAGTCAGCCCAAGAAGTGATAGTTCCTTGTGGAAGAGTCTTCTTCCAATGTCGTGCCTTGTCTCCTAAAGAAAAGGGGAACAAACGCAGCTTCAAGCTATCCTCCGAGATGCCATTTATCTTGAGCATTCCACAAAGGTGCTCAAAGTTGTCTAGATGCGCCAATTGGTCCTCCAAAGCTAACCCATGAAATTTGTTGTTTTGCACCATCTGAACAAACCCTGGCTTGATCTCGAAGTTGTTGTTTTGCACTGGAGGAGGAGTGATCCCAAACCTATTATGGTGAGTATTAGGAGCATCTCCTGCTCCAATGATCCGTGGGGGTCTAGCCGCGTGGTGGGGGTTTCCATTACCCCTTCCCACTGCCCCGTAAGCTGGAGGAGGTCCCTCTGGATGTTCTTGTTCAGCCATTGCTTCAAAATCCACTGAACCTTGCTGAACAATCTCCTCAAAGGCTCTAGCTTGCTCTCTAACCCTTCTTGATCTTGCGTGTCCAAGCTGATGAATATTGTCCAAGGGTGTAAGTAAGTTGTTGTCACCCCTGGAGCGTAGATTCATGTACCTGAGAGACATAAGTGTGAAGGTAGAGAAATCGGTAACCAACTTAAAGTAAAGACTTAGTCTTTACCAAACCACAAATCTTAATGCTTTCTATCCCCTAAGCCGGCAACGACGCCATTTGATAACATAGTTTGCGTGATCTCTTCTTCGATCTCTTCTTCCACCAAAATTTGTGTATTTTGCATGCATAGAAGATAGTTTCTCATGCATTTACTTTGTATATTAGGCTAGTTTGCACCATTTTAGGTCCTAGAGCACTTTTGCATTATCATTCGCACATTTCCTGCATTATGCATCACATTCAGGTTTTTTCGGTTACTTTGGAGCTTTGGAGGACTCGTGGACGTGCTAAGGCTCGTGAGGAAGTTCGTGGACACTTGGAGAACTCAAGAGTGCATGCTGAGGACCCGAGATCGAGTAGCAGATCAAGCAAGGCAGGTCGATTTAGATGAGATCTACCAGAAGATCAAGTGACCAAGTCGATGCAAGGAAACGGATCGAGATAGAGATCGAGTGAGGAGATCGATCTGAAGTACAGACGTAAATGACGGCATGCAGATCGAGTACCGGATCGAGCTTCCAACCCGATCAGCACAAGATCGACTCAGAGATCGACCAAAGCCATCTGATTCAAGATGAAGATCGATAGCCAGATCGAGTTTCCTGCTCGATCCCAGACTACTTTAACCGTTTTCGGCTTCTAGCGAAGGGGGGACCATCGAGCTGTTTGTCCAATTTGGAAAGGCGGCGATCCTGCTTTTCACACACACTTTCACTTTTATCTTTTTTTCGTTCTTCTCTTTCTCGTTTAGGCGATTTCCACCATTGTAAAACTTCAAGCTTTTTCTTGCTTTTGAATCTTTGAATATTGAATCTTTTGCTTTAATCAATCTTTAATTATGTTTAGTAGATCATCTTTTGCGTTTTGTTCGGTTTTCTTTATAAGTAGCAAGTAGTTTCATTTGGGTTGATGGGTTGAGGTGATTCAAAAGGGTTAAAGAGGTTAAAGCTTTGTGTTTTCTTGTTCTTCATTACCTTCTCTTCAAGGATCTTGAGTACTTAAGGCTTAGAGAGTCTCACGCCAAGATCTCTATGATCCAAGGGCTGTCGTACCTTGAGAGGATTCAGATGTCCTGGAAAATCAGATCCTAGAGGCTAATCCTTCCTTTCCCACATGCCATGGTTGTTTAGGGGATTAGTTAGGTCATTTGTTGAAATCTGTGTTCCATGCTCTTCGATCTCTTCTTCAACCAAACCCCATGGGTTTGGAGAAGAGATTGAGGAAGTGATTCATACCACACGCCATGGATGGATCTTGTTTTGTTTTCAAGGCCTAGGGACCCTCACAAAGTGAGTAGATCTAAAATTTTTCAAACCAAGCTTTAATCTTTGAGACCCATGAATATGACCCTCAACCCTATACCCTCTTTCTTAGTGTTTTAAATCTCTGCTTATCATTCTATCATCATAAAGTTTGCATCTTGCTCATTAGTTCATCGCATCTTTCATCATTCGAAGTTGTTAGACGAGATCGGTCGTTGTTGCTCGATCTAGTGGTTGATCCAGTGGTCGATTCACTAGTCGATTTTTAGTTTTTAGTAGCCTTGCATTTTTAATCTTTTGCTTGTTCCTCGTGGTAGTTAACCCTCTTCCAGGGGTTTAAAAATTGTTTTGCTTTGCATTTAGTTTTTAGGAATTTTACCAATCATTTTACCATTTTGCTTAGATTTGCTCATTCCCTTGCATTCTTAGTGAACTAGCTACCCCTAGGTGTGGATTGATACCTCTCTTGCATGCTATACTACATCTCAGTGTTGCATTAGAGCTTTGATAATCATTGCATTGCAATAACCTGTTATCAGGACTCTATGCAAACCTCAAGAAGTGAAACTCTTGCACTAATGAGCTAATATTTCTAGGTTTTGTTGTAAGCTCACAACGACTAAGAGTGGATCAGGAGAAGATTCGGGCTATACAAGACTGGCCAACACCATTGACTATAGGACATGTCCGAAGTTTTCATGGCATGGCTAGCTTCTATAAGCGATTCGTCGAAGACTTCAGCACCATTTTCGCCCCTCTTGCCGCCGTGATCAAAAAGGATGTAGCCTTTAACTGGGGTCTGGCGCAAGAAGAAGCATTTGCAAAACTTAAACAAAGCCTTACCAATGCGCTGGTATTAGTGCTTCCTGATATTTATAAAATGTTTGAGGTTGATTGTGATACATCAGGGTTAGGCATTGGAGCTGCTCTAACCCAAGGAGGTAAGCCCATAGCCTACTTCAGTGAGAAGTTAGGTGGAGCCACGCTCAACTATCCCATGTATGATAAAGAACTATACGCTTTGGTGAGATCGTTTCTATCAAAGAAATTTTTCATACATTCGGATCACGAGTCTCTCAAGCATCTTAGAGGCCAAACTACACTCAAGAGAAGACATGCGATGTGGCTAGAGTTCGTGGAAACATCCCCTTACATCATTAAGTACAATAAAAGGAAAGAAAACATTGTAGCGGATGCATTTTCAAGATGTTATTCCCTCATAACCACCATGGAGGCTCGAGTGATGGGATTCAAACATATTAAGGGTCACTATGAGGATTTTCATTCTATATACACAATAGTTTTCTCTTTAGAGAAAAAGGTTTGTGTATACCGTAGGCTTCTATGAGAGATCTATTTATCAGGAAATCACATGGAGGAGGACTCATGGTACATTTTGGAGAATATACGACTTTAAGCGTGGTGGTACATCATTCAATTTGGCCGCATCTCAAGGGAGACGTTGAACGCTTCTGTTCAAAGTGTATCACTTGCCTTAGAACCAAATCAAGGTCACATCCCAACGGCCTTTACATGCCTTCACCTATAGCTAACCTACCTTGGGTAGACCTTTCCATAGATTTTATGTTAGGACTACCCAAAAATCAGGAACAAAGACTTGATATTCATGGTGGTTGATCACTTCTAAAAAATGGCCCATTTCGTACCATGTGACATGACAAACGATGCAGCTCAAACCGCTGATCTCTTCTTTAAAGAAGCGATGAGATTACTGATGCAGTTGTTTTTGTCTACTTCAATCCCCATATATACTCATATCATTGTAGTATGTAGGTTATCAATCTATAGGTTAACCCAATCCCTTGGTGGAAACCCCTTTGCTAACAACCTAACCAAGAACTAATTCCCATTAGTAATTAGATGGATAACAAGCCAGCAAAACCAACTATATTAAGCCAAGATACCTTCTAGACAGCTAATCACTTAGGCTAGAGTAGATAAATTCTCTAAGTGATTAATCAGCATTTTATCAAACACTTTGCAGGCATAAGAGAATGCTAGATACTAAGCAACCTTGATCAAGGCTAACTTAGTGCTAAGCACATCAAATAGAGAGAAAACAATCATATTAAGCACACGACATCACTAATTTAACCATAAAATCCCTCTAATATATCCCATCACAAACTCTAAAAAGGACTATTCACTAGTCATAGCTAAAACCACAAATCCCAAAAGGAAAGAATGGTTAAGCATGATTAGAAAATAGATTAAACAAGAAAATATTAAAGAGAATGCAGAAATTCACTAATTAAACCAAGAATCTTACAAAGTTTACTCAAAAGAGAAAGGTTTTAGACTTAGAACAGTAGAAAATAGATTGCCTATTGATTTTAGGACTTTACATATTTGTAGGTGCTCTGGAAACCCTTAATAAACCAACAGTAAAACGGATTTAAATTAGTTCGACTGACCTATATCGGCATGCCTGGTCGATACTCTCCTTGATATTAACTTCCTTCTCCTTGTGTCGGCCTGGCTTGCTCGGTACAGTGGTAGATACATGTGTCTTCAGGGGACGTCTCGGGGTGCTCGTCCTCGATATGCTGCCAGATACAATCACCTGAATTAAGGCAGATCGAGCACTCCTTGGTCAATATGTTGGTCGATACATGTGTCTTGTCTCAGGTGTATCGGCTTGAGTTCTCGATATGCTGCCCGGTAAAAGTCCTCCTTCGTGTATTGGTTCCCCCTTTGGCCGATATGCTCCTTTGTACGCTCCACTCCCTTCGTATCGATGTAAGAAAGCTGATATACAGGCCGATACACGCTATATCGGGCAGGTTTATCTGATATCCTGCTCGATATTGGTTTATTCGCCCTTGTTCTCCCTCTTGCTTCACTCCTAGCTCACATCCATTGCTCCAATTGGTCTACCAACTCTCCTTTCTTACCTGATACAACTCCAAATGCAAACAAAATGCAATGCAACACCGAAAACTACTCTAACTCCTAAATGAATGAAAATGGGACAATAACAAGTAAGAAATGCATGTCTAAAGACCAAAAATTAGTGATGAATACATGCCAATATGGTATAAATAATAGATATATCAACACCCCCAAACTTAAGCAAACAAAGACAAATAAGCACTCACATCTTTTTTATGATTCAGACTGTAGCCAAATCGATTTGTGAGTAATTTGTTGCAATTTTGCTATACATTGTTACAAAATGCAAATAGCTACGCCGCTAAACTCGCAAAATGTTTTTGTAGCAAATTGTTGCAAATTTTTATTTAGCTACAAATGTATGCTTATACCTACAAAATAAAATGCAACTATGTTTAATGATTCTTGTAGTTAAGGAAGTGTAGTTTGAAAGTGAGAGTTCAAAACAAAAGATATCAATGGAAACACTGAATTCAATGCCCAAGTTATAAGTTCTAAGATGCATAGAGATTGTTCTACTTTAAAAACTTTAGCCATACTCATCATAACAAACATTCATTAAATGTAACAAAATGAATCATGATCATGCAAATGAAGTGAAACCACTTGGCTAAAGGGGTAAGGCTATGAGACAAAGATGATCTCAATGTGAAAGGATAGATGATGTAAGAGATCACACAATGAAAAAAAAAATCTATGGCAAAATGCTAAGAGTAAAAACTGTTTTTGGAGCCTTCTTGTTGCCACCCCCTTAGTATAGTCTCCCCAACTCAACGCATTGTACCTCTTCTTCTTTCTTCTTCTTCTTCTGAAATGATATAATTTTAAACACAAGAACTCACCCTACCTAGCCGAGAACTAGCTTCAAATGCAATCTAGTATCTACATGAAAGCTTCTCCTTTTTAGCCTAAACTCAACACTTTTTGCCTAGATGATTCGGAAAATTTTCGAAATTAGGCCTCACAAGCACTCAAGATAGTGCTTAGGTTTCAAAGAAGGCTTAGTTTAAAGGTGGGGTAATCTATTTGGACTAGCGAGAGTGGTAAAAAGGAAAAAAAAGTCCAAATATGTATAAGGTATCCATGGAATCACTTTACAATGCATGAACATGGTAATTAAAGATTCAAATAATGGTTCAAATTGATAGAGCTAGATTCAATTCACAGCAAGCTTCAGCATAAGACATGAGTATCAATGCAAGTAATCAAAATATGGTGCAGCCTTAACATAAAAGTCACTATTATGTAATCAAACAACAAAAAACCAAGGCATTGAAAACAATTCAGACATGGACATCTAAACAAGTTCATCATATACTCCCTATGCAAGTGCATTGAAACCTATATGATGCACAATCTAGACTCAATCCTAAGTGTAAATGCAACTAAATGCTCTGTTTTTGAAAGACAATTTTCAATTTTTTTTTCATTTTTTGTGATTTTCTATGCAAATAGATGCAATGCATGAATGTATGGGATTCAAATATGAAAAACTTAAAATTAAGAAAACAAAACATAAGGTTATATACACAAGCTCTCCCCTAAACTTTAATTACACAGTTCCATTGTGTAATAAAAGTTGAGACAAAGATGCAAACACAAAAAAATATATGCAAAGCTAAACATGGTATATATATTAGAGGAGTTGTGGTACCTTAAAAGGTATGTTTAGAGGTGTAGAAGGCGCCTGAAAGGTCGTCCTTAATGTCAATGTTGTGGCTAGAAATTGGCCTCTCCTTCCTTGGTCTTCTTCTCCTCTTTGTCGCCTCATATGCAAAAGGTTTAAGAGGCTCCCATGACCTTATCTCCTCATAGGCTGCAAAGGAGTGCCTCATACTTGGTGCTCTAGCAATTCCTTGGCTTTCTCCCTCTTGTTCACCATGTGGAGGAGACATTGATTGGCTGCCCTTTCTCTTAAGGTCCTTGATTTACTTCTTCATGCTCTTCATGTCTTGCACCAACTTCTTAATTGTCTTGTCTTGCCATTTGTTCCATCTTTGTAGGATGTTTATGTGCTCATGGACCTTCTTCAAGGGGCATCCTTGTTGTGACAAGTCATGGGGTTGAAAGTGGTAGTCCTCATCATGAGATTTTGGAGAGGCTTGCTCTTCCTCTTATTCTTCTTGGACTCCTTCACCCACTTGGTATCCTTAATACACAACAAGGCTGAGATCTCCTTGAGCAAGAGATTAGTTGGCGCCTTCTTGAGGGTAAGAGTATGAGGCCCCTTCTTGATAAAGCAAGTGTTGAGGGATGTGAAAGCCAATGTTGAGTTTTTTGGAGATGGAGGTGAGATGTTGGTTTGGAGGGAGCACCATTGCAGCTGTGCCATTCTCTTGGATGAAGTTCTAGACAAACTTTCTTCCCACTTCTTTCCCGAGGAACTTTGACTTCGGTAGTTAAGCTATGTCCATATAATTCACCCTTGTTGTTATTGGTGCAAGTTCAACTCTTGCGGCTTCAAGCAAGGCTGAGACAATCCCTCCACAATAGAGCTTTGGAGACTTATCTTCTGTGGTGGTAATCCAATGCTTGTAGACAAGTAGTTGCTGCATGAAGATGGTCACAATTCCTGTTGTCGCATCAATCCCACTGAGCTCTGTTCTATCTCTTGTATCTCCCAAAATTTGGATCATGATTTTGTGAAGTAGATTTTTGGGCTATCTTAATCACCCAAACTAACTCTAGTCACTGTAGTAAGGGTTTTTGTCAATCCATAGGTCTAAGATGAATACAATAGGAATGCAATATCAACTCTAAGTCAAGCAGGAATATAAGAGATTGTTTTAAACTAGCAACCTAAGGAACCATTAACTAAACAAGACTAGTGAAAGCAATGATTAAACAATGATCAAGCAAACAAGGCTGTTAACTAAGCAAATTCGAAATTCAGATAATAATAGCAAGGATCCTAGATGTGGTTATAGAGATTGGGGGATTCAAACACAAGATTAGGCTGTTATCAAACTAATTAACAATGCAAACAAAGCAAGTAATGCTAACTCCTAGGCATAAGATTCAACAACTAAGCAAGCTATATCCAATCTCTTGGTGATTAACACTTTGCTAAGACATCCTAACAAGAACTAACTTTCATTAGTGCTAAGATCAATATCAAGCAAGCTAAACCAATCATATTCAGCCAAAATACTTCTTAGACAGTCAATCTCTTGAGCTAAGACAAGTAAATCCTCTAAAAGACAAGATCAGCATTTCATCAAACACTTGGTGGGCATAAGAGAAAGCCTAATTCAAGATTCAAGCGATCAAGATAAATCTAGCATATAAGCAGTCTAATAGAGAGGAATCAATGGTATTAAACACTAACAAGCACTAATCAAGCAATTAAATCCCCTTAATCTACCACATCTAAGCTCCTAAAGGAAACTACTCACTAATCATTATCAAAGCCACCAAATCAATGAAAAAGATGGGTTAAACATGATTAGGAAGAGAGATAAAGAAAGATAAATGCAGAAACTTAGATTAAAAAGATGAACTTTGGTCTTACAAATCATAATAATCAAGAACAAAAGATAGAACAGAACTCTGTAATGTTTTTGGGTTCTTAAGTAATTAAAGTAGGAAATATAAAACCCTAACAGAGGGGCAAAAGTGTAAATAAAATGACTTTGGGCGAGGAGTATGTCGGGCTGAAGTGGTCGACATTGAGCTCGACATTGGGTTCCTACTGTTTGATGTCGGGCTGGCTTAGGTCGACATGGAGCTCGGCATTGCTTCTCGGGTGTTCCTGCTCGAAGATGGGCGACATGCTGGTCGACATCGGTGACCTGTCTCTGGGTGTCAAGCTTAGCAAGCCCGACAATGAGGTCAACATGCATTACTCCTTCTCCTTCTGGAAGATCTCGACCTGGAAGCCCGTGAAGAAGGACTTTTTGTAAGTCTTAACTCAATCCCTCTCTAATCAAATGTAGTATATAAGAGGTTTAATTAATCCATCTAGGAGTTAGAATAAAAAAAGATGCAAGGTACTAACTAAGCTTAACCATGTACGATGAAAAAGGATGATACTAACAGCCTTAGTAATCAAAGACGAAATGTACAACCAAAACTGAAATCTAGCAAGATTAAAGCAAGTAATGTAATGCAAAGAAACTAAATGCAACAGAAACTTACAAGGCAATTAAATAAATGCAACTAGATTAAAGTAAACAAAGCAATGGAAGTGCAAGAACCAAAATGAATGCTAAATGCAATCACTTGAAATGCAAGGCAAGGAATGGAACAAAAGCAAAGCAACTAAAAACAGAGGAAATAGAGCACTAAATGATCAAAAAGCAAAAAACAATAAGGCGTAGGTTTAAGGCTAGAGCAATGATGACTTGGGGAATACTTAGTATCAAAGCTAGGGTAGTCAAGACTAATGACAAGCAAGATTCATAATCAATGCACTAATTCAATTAATTTGCAATCAGAGCAAAGATGTCTAAGTAATGCACATGTCCGACCCACTTGTGATGGCATATCTGTACAAAACCAGCATGATAACACAAGGCTCTTAAAGACCAAACAATGTACTAAGACGCAATATAATCATCTCAGAAATTATCCCCAACATAGTTCTTTCAGGCATTTAAACAAACACTTGTGATGCAGAAAACACCTATAATCTATTTCACTTAAACAACCTACTCAAGCCTTAAGAACAGCTAAGCAAGGTAAATCAAGCAAGGATTAAACCAAAACTCCCTAAGCTATCAACTAATCATCCCCAAATCTGCTCCAACCTCAAACCATATGAAACTACTCACAACACATAGCGAAATGAACAGAAATATGCAGAGATGATAAATCAAACATGATTAAACAAGAACTAGAAGGAAAATAACAAAGGGAGTGAAAAACTTTATTATAGAGTGATCTTGATCAAAATCTCATAAAAATCTCTTTGTGATTTCCCACAAGGTCGAAAATAGGGTAAAGAAGAAAATCAGTGCTAAAAAGATAATGTTTAGCTTAAATAGGCTAAGAAGATAAGGTTTGACAAGAAAAATATTGGTCAACTATCGGCGCTGACACATCGTGGTGCAAGGGAAGGTGTTCTGCTCGATGCAGTCAGCTCGATATCGAGGTGGGTTGTTGGTGTTCTCCTTGATGTTACACCTCGATATGCCATGTACATTCGTATCGGCCTGTACGGCATGCTTAGCTTGGTGCACTACCTTGGTTCAGTCTCGGGGTCCGCGGTCAAATCTTTCATCCTCGTCCCAAGCTTCACATCGAGCAAGCTTCACGAATGTTCTGCTCGATGTTGGACCTCGATATGAATACAGGATTTGCAAAGCTGCTTCTTTGGCATCTCCTTTGAACATGAGTTGCTTCCATCTCTTTCCCAACTCCAAAACTCTCCCAAAAACAACTGAAAGTCACCACAAACATGCACATGTATGCAAATGTATGAAATCCTAAGCTAAATGCATGCCATGTTGATTTTAAGTGCACATGACACTAAAATGCTAAACTATAATGCAAAAACAAAGGAAAAGATGCATGAAATGCAGCCTAAAATGCTCTAATATAGCAAGCTATCAACACCTTCACACTTAGTCTTTGCTTGCCCTCAAGCAAATAAAAGATAAAGCATGGTGATGAGGTTTTAAAATGGGAACTCATATCATCAAAATGCTAACAATATATAAAAACAATGTCCATGTTTCTAGTGGTAGTATGCAAATGATGGAAATGTACTCTAAAAATTAGCCACACTCATCACAAAATGAAAATAATTCCCAAGTTATCAATCTACACAAGCCCTCAAATCACTTGACCTTTTTAACATTCAATTAGCAAGTAACCAATGGATCAAGTTTGTGAAAATCAAGTGAAAGCATTTAACTCAAGGGACATGGTTATGAGATAAAAATGATCTCATTCATCAATGGCTCAAAGAAACAGGGGATCTCTCATAAGAAATGAATCTATCTTAAGCAAAATGCTAAATGTAAAAGCACACTTATGCATGCAAGTTAAAGCTCTCTTCTACCCTTTTCCCAAAGATGATCTTAATTAAGTCTAAACCCAAGATAAATCCCTAGATCTACCTTTTCCCAAAGCTCTTTTGATCTATTTCTTCAGGAAATATGGGGGACTTCTTCTTCTTTTGCTTGTGTGGCTGACTTCTTTTAGAACTTTCTGTTCTTTGTTGTATATGCGCCAATTTTCATCACCTTTTTGGTGGATTGCTTGGCCTGATTTTTCTCCTTTTGGATGATTTTTGTAAGCTTGTTGTTGCTGGTGCCTTTTCTTTTTTGTAACTTAGAGCTTTCTTTCTTTTTTACTTAGCCACAAGATACAATCATCTTCCCACAATATCATTTTCCTCATAAATTCATTCCCACTCTTCTTCTCTTCTCAAAAGATACAAACATTTAAAGCTTGAACCATTTATCTCTACCCTCTCCCAAAACTCCTAACCTAGTATCAAACTCAAAATGCAAGCTGATGTCTGCAAGAGAGCTTTTCCTTGCCAGCCTTATTCCTAACACTTTTTGCCATGATAAGTTCGAAAATGATAATGCAAGGGCTCACAACCTCTCACAATAATGTTTGGGTTTAGAAGGAAAGATTGGTTTAAGGTATGGTTAACTGTCCCTTAATGATGAGGATCAGCTACTTGGATCAACAAGAGTGGTTAAAAGGAAGAAGATGATCCAAATATGTATATTGGTAGCCATGCAATCACTTTCAATGCACAAACAAGATAATTCAAAGTCCAAATTAAGGTTCCGCTTATATAAAGGTCAAGATCAAATCAAGGAAGCTTCAACTTCAAACAAGAGTTTCAAAATCATAAATTCAAAGAGTGGTTCAACCTTATTTCAACTGCTTCATCAAATGCATCAATGAACTAAGAACAAGGGCATCATTTTTATAAACCACTAGCATTTTCAAAGATTCATGATCATTGCACCCATTTTAAACAAGCAAGCTACAACTTAGTTGAATGCATGAAGTCTAACTCCTACATGAATGCACATGAACACTCTGTTTTTAAGAAGTCAATTTTCAAAAAAAAACAAATTTTTAGTGATTTTCTATGCCTTAAGTGCAATGCATGGTTGCTTAGCTATATGTAAATGCAGCTGTGATGAGAATGCAGAATGTTAGTTCAAAGCAAACCCTCCCCCACAATTAGAATACACAGTCTATGAAAATTAAATGCAGAAGGAGGCAATACCACAATATCATCAATGAAATGTAAAAATGAAGGTGGAAAGAGTGAAGGATGAAGAAAGTGTGTACTTGTATTGGTGGTTGGAGGTATGGAGGATTGGATCTTCATCGGTCGAGGTGGTTAATGGTGCCCAAATGATCGAGGCATCCTTATAGTTTTGGAGTTTTGAAGAATATGTGTCCATATCGAGGTGGGCTCTTAGTGTTCTGCACCATGCAGCACCTCGATGTGATCACCCTCGAGCATCTTGCTCGGTGTACGGTACTTGCTCTTCGGTGTACAGACAAAGGCTTCAGGGGTGATTGCATCGAGCAGGGCTCTAGAGGTTTTGCTCGATGCAATCTCCATCCTACAATCTGCTCAGCATACAGACTTCTTCGTCCTCGAGATAAACTGCATTGGGCAGGTTTTGCTCGATACAACACCTTGATGCAGAAACATAGTTTTAATTCCCTTGGTTCTCCACTTTGTTTGACCAATCTAATCACTCTTCCCAACCTGAAAGCACTTAACAAACATATCAAAACATATTTACATAGATAGTCATGGGATTACCTCCCAGGTGTGCTTTGTTTAAGGTCTCTTAGCTTGACCTCCTTTGCTTTGCTACGTGGGCATATCAAAGAGACTAAGGTCAGCCTCCATTGCTAGAACCTCTGAGGCTAAATATGGCTTGACTCTATGTCCATTGACTGTGAATTCCATTCCTTGAGTATCCAGCAATGTGATTGCTCCATAGGGAAGAACTTCTTTGATTCTATATGGCCCATTCCATCTTGACTTGAGTTTTCTAGGAAAGAGCCTCAACCATGAGTTGTAGAGAAGAACCAAGTCGTCTGATCTGAATTCTTTGTGGACTATCTTCTTGTCGTCGAAAGCTTCAGTCCTCTCTTTGTAAATCTTTGAATTCTCATAGGACTCCAACCTGATCTCTTCTAGCTCGTGAAGTTGCATAAGTCTCCTTTCTTCAGCGCTTTGAATGTCATAGTTGAGCAGTTTGATTGCCCACTGAGCTTTATACTCAAGCTCTACTGGAAGGTGACATGCCTTTCTATACAACAAGCTGACAGGACATCTCCCTATTGGTGTCTTGAATGCAGTCCTATAAGTCCAAAGTGCATCATCAAGCTTGGCAGACCAGTCTTTCCTTGTGATCCCTACTGTCTTCTCTAGGATGGCTTTGATCTCTCTATTTGAAACCTCAACTTGACCACTGGTTTGTGGATGATAAGGCGTTGCCACTTTGTGTTTGACTCCATGCTTCTTCAGAAGATTATCAAAGACTTTGTTGACGAAGTGACTTCCATCATCACTTATCACCACTTTAGGCACACCAAATCTTGGAAAGATTACAGTCTTGAAGAGCTTCACAACAATAGAGGAATCATTGGTTGGACTTGCAACAGCCTCAACCCATTTGGAGGCATAGTCAACTGCCACTAAGATGAACTTGTTGCCATATGATGAAGGGAAGGTTCCCATGAAATCAATCCCCCATACATCAAAGATCTATGTTTCAAGGATTGGATTCTGAGGCATTTCATCCCTCTTGCTTATGTTCCCCTTCCTTTGACATGCTTCACACCTCGTGATGAACTCATGAGTATCATTAAAGATGCTAGGCCACCAGAATCCTGCTTGAAGTAAGTAGCTGTCTTGAATGTAGCGGAATGGCTTCCATAAGCAGACCTGTGGCAATGGAAAATGATATCTTGTGCTTCTGCTTCTGCTACACATCGCCTAAACAGTCCATCTGATCCTTTCTTGTACAAGTATGGATCATCCCAATACAGTTGAGATAGATCTTTGAAGAACTTAGCCTTGTGAAAAGGCTTTTGGGCGGTGGGAAGATGGTCTGAAACCAGATAGTTCAAGAAAACTGAGTACCAAGGCAGGTTCCTGTCTTGCAAAGTGGCTGTTTCATTCCAGCTCTTCAGCACTTCGTAAGCCATAAGTTACTCTTCAGGCAGAGAGTAATCTATAGGAACAAGATCTTCAATCATCATTCTTGATAAATGATCAGCCACTCCATTTTCTATCCCCTTCTTGTCAAGTATCTCGAGATCAAACTCATGAAGCAAAAGTATCCATCTGAGCAGGCATGGCTTCGTATCCTTCTTGGCATAAATATAGCAAAGTGCTGAATGATCTGTGTAGATTATGACCTTAGAGCTGACCAGGTAGCTTCTGAACTTCTCAAATGCAAACACAACTACTAGCAGCTCGTTCTCTGTTGTAGCATACCAAGTCAGAGTGTCATCCAGAGTGCGACTTGCATAGTATATAACATGTAGTTTCTTGTCAACTCTCTGACCAAGCACAGCTCCAAGTGCATAATCACTGGCATCGGATATTATCTCAAATGGCAAACTCCAGTCAGGTGCCTGAACAATGGGAGCACTCACAAGCGCCTCTTTGATGGTCAGAAAAGCTTGCATGTAGTCATCATCGAAGACAAACTCTGTTTCCTTGCACAACAGCCTAGTGAGAGGTCTTCCTATCTTGGAAAAATCCTTGATGAACCTTCTATAGAAGCCTGCATGTCCCAAGAAACTTATGATCCCTTTCATTGATGTTGGTGGAGCCAGATGCATCATTACTTCTATCTTGGCCTTGTCCACCTCTATTCCTTTCTCAGAGATCTTGTGCCCCCAAAATGATTCCCTCATTGACAATGAAATAGCATTTTTCCCAGTTCAACATTAGCCATGTGTCTTCACATCTCTTTAAATCCTGACAAAGATTAGACAAGCAGACACCAAAGGAAGATCCATAGACACTGAAGTCATCGTGAATACTTCCATCATTTCTTCTCGCAAGTTAGAAAATATAGAGGTAACACATCTTTAAAAAGTTTATGGGGCATTACACAGTTCAAATGACATTCTTCTATAAGCAAAAGTGCCATAAGGACATGTGAAAGTGGTATTTTCCTGATCGTTGGAGTGAATTGGGATTTGGAAAAAAAAACCACTATAGCCATCTAAAAAACAGTAAAAAAGGTGATTTGCCAATCTTTCCAGCATCTGATCTATAAAAGGTACAAGATAGTGATCTTTCCTAGAAGAAGAATTCAGTTTTCTATAATCAATGCACATCCGATGTCCTGTTATAATTCTAGTTGGGATAAACTCATCTTTTTCATTCCTAACAACCGTTATTCCTCCTTTTTTAGGCACAACATGAACTGGTGAGATCCATGTGATGTCTGAGATAGGGTAAATCACGCATGCATCAAGGAGCTTTAAGATTTCTTTCTTTACAACTTCCTTAAGTTTTGGGTTTAATCTCTTTTGGGGTTCAATGGAAGTTTTCGTCTCATCCTCTAGATGAATAATGTGAGTGCAAATATTAGGAGATATGCCTTTGATATCATCAAGTGAATACCCAATGGCTCTCCTAAACTTTCTCAGCTCTTTAGCAAGAGCACAGGTTTCATCATCACTGAGGTTATCGTTGACTATCATAAGATAGGTACCTTTAGGTCCAAGGATTACATACCTTAGCCCCTTTGGAAGTGGTTTGAGGTCCAACTTGGGTGCCTTTAGCTCGCTCCAGTCTCCATCTCCAAGATCTGCTCCTGGTTTGCTAACCTTAGCTCCATTGGCCTCTTGGCTTACTGAAGTCACAACTTCCCTGCTGTACGATGGCACTAACCTTATGAGTGAGAACAACCATCCCTTGCATCTCATTCTGCTTATTTGTAATTGCATCCTTCAAGAACTTCTGATATTGAGGCACCAGCAAGAACGCATCAAGCATGGGCATGGTTATTTCCATTTTCTATCTGCTTCTCAAAAAGTTGTATGTACTTCTCCATTAATTGCTTCTTAATTCTTATTGGAAAGGGAAGTGGTGGCTTGAAAGGAGGAGGGACAAAGAAAGGTTCCTTCCATGTAGGTTGTATGGCTTCTCTTTGTGCTTCATCGGCCACCTTGTTTTCCTTTTCTCACAAGCTCTGCCTCAGCTTTCCTTTCATTCTCTGGTTCAGATTCATTCTCTTCTTCATGAGTCTCAAGGGACCCCCCCCCCACCCCCCCCCCCCCCCCCCCCCCACCACTTTGCTTCTCAATGTCCACATGGAGGGTTTTGGGGCTACAGGACCTTGTAGCTGTTTACCACTCCTAGTAGTGATTGCCTGCACAGCTGGTGGCAGTTGTTGTTGAGCTGTAATAGAGGAGACCTGATTGGCTTTAAGCATACCAAGTTCATCACTAACTCTCTCAAACTTCTGCAGTAGGTTTTGTTGGACAGCCTTCATCTCCAATGTACTATGTGTGTGCGCAGCAAGCAGTTGCTCAAGCAGTGTAGATGTGTTTGTATCAGGCGTAGATGGTGGTGTAGGTGAAGGATTAGGGATATCCAGAACCTGTGCAGCGGCCACTTGGTGTTGAGGAAGAAACTCTGTTGCATACATACGCTCTTGGTGTTCTTCATAGGAAGGTGTAAACCTGTGGTTTTGTTGTATGGTAACACCAAGCTGCTTGTATAGTGGAGCACTCACCCTTGTGAACGCTTGAGTACTGTAAGCGTTGTAGCTGTCATAGCTTGCATACTGGTAAGGCTTATGATGAAAAGTATCTTGTTACTGGGCATAGTAGGCTTCAGTTTCTAAGTTGTAAGCATGTCCAAGAGCTGAGGTCTTCTCTGTTGCCTTTGGTGGATGATATAGAGATTGCTCAAGCAACAAGTCTAGCTTAGCATTTAGTGCTAACACATCCAGCTTTGCTTGGTGATCTGAAGTTTCAGTATTCTTCTTGTAGCTGTCCTCTTTCTCATCTGAATAGTTACCATTGCTCAAGGCAAGGTTTTCAATCAGCTGCAAACCATCATCAACAGTTGTACCTAAGAAGTGGTGGTTGCTAGCGGTGTCTAACAGCACCTTGAACCGTGGTGACACTCCTTTGTAGAATGTGCTGAGCAATGACTCTGTTGAGAAACCATGATGAGGGCAGCGCAGAGTGTAACCCTAAAATCTTTCCCATGCTGAACAGAATGTCTTAGCTTGTGCTTGTTTGAACCCGGAGATGTTCTGCCTTAGCGTAGCTGTCCTGGTAGAGGAGTAAAACATTGCAAGAAATACTCTTTTGCAAACATCCCAAGAACATACTGAACCACAAGGCAATGATCTTTCCCACAAATGTGCACCGTCACCAGGAGAGAAGGGAAATAATCTCAGTTTGAAACCATCTTCTGTGATGCCATTGATGTTTTGTAAACTGCAAAGACTCTCAAAGCCATCCAAGTGATAAAGTGGATCCTCCATAGATGTGCCATTAAAGCGGTTGGCTTGTACCATTGCAATCAAACTGCTTTTGATCTCAAAGTGATGCTTTTGAGATGTTGGAGGAAGTATACCTCTGCGTCTAGTGTGAAGGTAAGGAGCATCATGAGATCCTATGTGCTGTGATCTTCTAGCAATCTGAGGCACTAGCCTATGTAGCCTCTGAACTGGTGCTTCATCCTCTCTGAACTGAGCTTCAAGAGCATGTCTGTGATGGTGTTGATCAGCCATTGTACCTTAGAAAACAGAGCAAGAAAGGTAAAGTGGTCAGTAAAGTAAAAGGTGGTTAAGTCTAAGCAAGAAACTAAACTCAATTATCTAGAAATCCTAGAATGGCAACGGCGCCAAATTGAAGGAGTTTTTGCAAGTCTTAACTCAATCCCTCTCTAATCAGATGTAGTATAAAAGAGGTTTAATCAATCCATCTAGGAGCTATAATAAAAGAGATGCAAGGTGCTAACTAAGCTTAACCATGTATGATGAAATAGGGTGATACTAAGAACCTAAGTAATCAAAGAAGAAATGCACAACCAAAACTGAAATCTAGCAGGACTAAAGCAAGTAATGCAATGCAAAGTAACTAAATGCAACAGAAACTTACAAGGTAATGAAATAAATGCAACATGATTAATGTAAACAAAGCAAAGGAAGTGCAAGAACTAAAATGAATGCTAAATGCAATAACTTGAAATGCAAAGCAAGGAATGGAACAAAAGCAATGCAACTAAAAACAGAGGAAACAGAGCAATAAATGATCAAAATACAATAACAATAAGGCGCAGGTTCAAGGCTAGAGCAATGATTACATGAAGATTACTTAGTATCAAATTAGGGTAGTCAAGACTAATGACAAGCAAGATTCATAATCAAGCCACTAATTAAATCAATTTGCAATAAGAGCAAAGATGTCTAAGTAATGCACATGTTAGACCCACTTGTGATGGCGTATCTGTACAAAACCAGCATGATAACACAAGGCTCTTAAAGACCAAACAATGTACTAAGACGCAATATAATCATCTCAGCAATTATCCCAAGCATAGTTCTTTCAGGCATTTAAACAAACACTTGTGATGCAGCAAACACCTATAATCTATATCACTTAAACAAGCTACTCAAGCCTTAAGAACAGCTAAGCAAGGTAAATCAAGCAAGGATTAAACCAAAACTCCCTCAGCTATCAACTAATCATCCCCAAATCTTCTCCAGCCTCAAACCATATGAAGCTACTCACAACACATAGTGAAATCAACAGAAATAAGCAGAGATGATAGATCAAACATGATTAAACAAGAACTAGAAGAAAAATAACAAAGAAAGTGCAAAACTTTATTAAAAGAGTGATCTTGATCAAAATCCCATAAAAATCTTTTTGTGGTTTCCCACAAGGTCGAATATAGGGTAAAGAATAAAATAAGTGCTAAAAGATAAGGTTTAGCTTAAATAGGCTAAGAAGATAAGGTTTGACAAAAAGTAGAAAAATCTTGGTCACTCTCGGCGTTGGTGCAAGGGAAGGTGTTCTGCTCGATGTAGCTAGCTGGATATCGAGGTGGGTTCTCAGTGTTCTCCTCGATGCGACACCTTGATATGCCCTGTACATTCGTATCAGCCTGTACGGCATGGCTTTTGCCCACAAGGAAGAGTGAAGCAACCTGGATCACCAAGCTTGGTGATGTTAAACTTCTTGATATCTGGCACATCAGCCTTGATTAGAGCTTCTTTCAGCTCATTCTCAACATCAATACCTTTCAGCTTCATATGTGCAGCATAGAGAGTAGAGTATTTCTCCACTAGCTGTTTCTTAAACCTTCCTGGATAAGGAAGAACGGGTTTGTAAACTGGAAGAACATAAGCTTTTTCCGGATTCTTGGCTTCAACAGCCTTCACAAAGTCTTCCCCCTCACCTTGAACGTCATTGTCCTCATTGAACTAAGACATGAACTCTTCAATAACAGCCTCTTCATCAACAGGAGTCAAAGCAACTTCAGACTCAACAGCTTGGCAGTACTCTTTGGGGTCCATATCATACTTTCCAGGCAAGTTAACTTGGGGGCGTGGTCCTGTAGCAATGCCTTTGTTTTCTCCAAAATCTTCACTTTTGAATTTAGTAATTTAATCTTGGTATTGATAAGAGTCTTAGATTTAGACGAGCTATATGAAGCTTGAGCTGGTCTAAAATACCACTGAGCTGAGATTGCAGAACCGGTTGGATAAAAGTCTTAGATTTATACGAGCTATATGAAGCTTGAGCTGGTCCTTGAGCAACAAAACCTGGTGGATTGAACTCAGGTCTTGGTTGGAAGTTGCCTTGGTTGTTGTTCCTAGGCATATACCCTTGTTGTTATAAAGAAAAATTGGCTTTTGTTGCCCAGCTTGTTGTTGCCCTTGTTGAGGAGAATATATTTGATCCTGTGAATTGGCAACATTGTTACTCCTATGGGACAAATTGGGATTGTTCTTATATTTATAATTGTTGTAACCTCCTTGGTTCCCAACATAGTTCATCTCTTCTACCTGGAGATCCTCATTGTCCTGCACTTGAACCAAATCACCAACAAAGTTGACCTCTTTCCTTTCCTTCAACAGCTGGTCAAGCTTCTCATGAAGATCCTTGATCTCTTTCTTGTTTTACTCAAGTTCATCCCTAGCACTTCTAGGAGTCCTGTCATACTCCTCATTGTAATTACCATATAATTGTGCAAGGTTTTCAACTAACTCCATACCTTCATCAACATCCTTTAAAAGGAAGTTTCCATTTGATGCAGTATCAAGCAGCATCCTGATATTGGGTAAGGCACCCATGTAGAGAGTAGAGAGCAGAGAAGCTGTTGAAAAGCCATGGTGGAGACATTGGAGAGTGAACCCTTTGAATCTTTTCCATGCTTCACCAAAACTCTCATTGGTTCTTAGAGCAAAACCAGATATCTCATTCCTCAGTCTAGCAGTCCTAGATGTTGAGAAGAACTTAGCAAGGAAGGCAGTCTTACATTGTTCCCAACTGGTGATACTCCCTTGTTGGAGATTTTTTCTCCCAGGGATGTACCTTATCTCCCAAACTGAATGGAAACAACATGAGCGTCAAGCTTTCCTCACTGATCCCATTGATCTCTGTCATGTTGCAAAGCCTATCAAAGTTGTCCAGATGGTCTAGAGGATCCTCTAGTGTAAGACCATGAAACTTGTTGTTCTGCACCATTGAGATGAGCCCTGAATTTATCTCAAAGTTATTATTTGGGACAAGTGGAGGAATGGTGCCATTTCTGTTATTGTAGGCATTGGGAACATCTCCTGCACCTATAGGTCTCATAGGGCATGGGGCACGCGCAGGTCCTTGCTGTCCTTGCTCTCCTTGCATTCCTTACTGTCCTTGTTGGCCATGTTGGCCCTGAACTCCTGCAGCTTCTTGTTGTCCTTGAGGTCATTGGTACCTTAAATCATTAACCCTATGCTGATCCATGTTGAGCTGGTAGAACCTCTGAAGCAATTCCCTTTCTCTGCTAGAGATTGTTTTAAACTAGCAACCTAATGAACCATTAACTAAACAAGACTAGTGAACACAATGATTAGACAATGATCAAGCAAACAAGGCAATTAACTAAGCAAATTCGAAATTTAGGTAATAAAAATCAAAGATCCAAGATGTGGTTATGGAGTTTGGGGGATTCAAACACAAGATTCGGCTGTTTAAACTCATTAATAATGCAACAAAGCAAGTAATGCTAACTCCTAAGCATAAGATTCAACAATTAAGAAAGCTAAACCCAATCTCTTGGTGATTAACTCTTTGCTAAAACATCCAAGATAAAACTAACTTTCATTAGTTCTACGATCAATAGCAAGCAAGCTAAACCAATCCTATTCAGCCAAATTACTTCTTAGACAGTCAATCTCTTGTGCTAAGACAAGTAAATCCTCTAAAAGACAAGATCACCATTTCATTAAACGCTTGGTAGCCATAAGAGAATGCTTAATTCTAGACTCGAGTGATCAAGATAAATCTAGCATATAAGAAGTCTAATAGAGAGGAATCAAAGGTATTAAACACTAACAAGCATTAATCAAGCTATTAAATCTCCCTAATCTACCACATCTAAGCTCCTAAAGGAAATTACTCTCTAATCATCATTAAAACCAAAAAGTCAATAAAGAAAGATGAATTAAACATGATTAGGAAGAGAGATTACTGGGACATCTTCCTGGATCACTCTCATGCTTCCACCTTATATCCAATGGCTCCCTTGGTACCTAAACACATTCCTTATGCAAAGAAAATGAAAACTACAACCTAAATGCAACCTATGTCTAAAACCAAAGGAATATGGGACAAATGAGAAGGAAAATATGCAAGAAGAGACCAAAACATGTACTAAATGCAATCCTAAATGATGCAAATATGAGAGACATCAACACCCCCACACTTGCCTTTTGCTTGTCCTCAAGCAAACAAACTAAGACATATGGCAGTGAGGTATGAAGGTGGGTACTAAAATTCAAAAATGCTAAGGTAAAGAAATCAAATCAATGTCCAAGTTCCTAATTGTGAGATGCATATCTTGATCAGTTATACTTCAAAGAACCTAGCCATGTCTATCCAGTTTCAAAATGATCTCAAGCTCATCCTAGACAAATGCTCAAATCATTCAACTCTTTGACATTCATTAAGCGTGTAACCAATGGATCAAGTTTGTGCAAATCAAGTGAAAACATTTGGTCTAAGGGACATGGTTACGAGATGAAAATGATCTCATGCAATAAAGAATCAAAGAATCAAGGGATCACTCATATGAAAAGACTCTATCTTAGGCAAAATGTTAAAGGTAAAAGCCAACTTATGCATACAAGTAAAAGCTCTCTTCTACCCTTTCCCTAAGATGAACCTAATGAAGTCTTTGAAACACCTAAATCTACCCTTTCCCACAAAACTTGTGATCTCTGCTTCTTCATGTGTGGGGGGAAACTCCTTATTCTTTTGCTTGTGTGGTTGACTTCTTTTTTGGAACTTGCTTTTCTTCGTTGTATAGGCGCCTTCTTCATCACCCTTTGGGTGGATTTGCTTGGTCTGCTTTTTCTCCTTTTGGATGACCTTTGTTAGCTTTGTTCTTGAAGGCACCTTTTCTTCTTTGTTGCTTAGAGCTTTATCCTTTTTCACTTAACCACACAATCTATTTATCTTGCCCACAATGTGATCTTCTCTACACTACCATTCTCACTCTTCTTCTATTCTCAAAAGATAAAAACAGTGAAGGCTCAAACCACTTAAGACTACCCTTTCCCAATCTCATAACCTAGTACCAAGTTCAAAATGCAAACTGGTATCTACAAGATTCTCCTTTGCTGGGACATCTTCCTGGATCACTCTCATGCTTCCACCATGTCTCTAATGGCTGCCTTGGTACCTAAAAATATTTCTTATGCAAACTACAACCTAAATACAACCTATGTCTAAAACCAAAGGAAAATGGGACAGATGAGAAGGAAAATATGCTAGAAGAGACCAAAGCATGTAATATATGAAATCATAAATGACGCAAATATGAGAGACATCATTTGGTCCAACAGCTCTATTTCGCCACCTTCAACTGCCCCACATTCTTTGTGAGCAAAGGCTTTGTGAATGTATCTAAGCATTAGATGCCTGATGAGTGAGGCTATGTTTTTTCTTGGTCTGTAGGCGCCTCTACTAATGTGGTCCCAAAAACTGCTCAGCTCATCCTTGTTGATAACCAAGCTTTGCCCTCTTCCATTCCCAAATGCAAAGTTGAAGACATGCTCAATCACAGCAAAGGCCAGCCTATGGTTTGTCCTTGAAACTCTGAAGGTAATGAAGCCATCACCATCATTTATAGGAGATTGATCACCATGCTCATTGAAGGTGATGTCCAAAGTGGAAAAGGTGATCACCATGCTCACTGTCATCCTTTCTCTTCCGTTTTGCCTTCTCTTGCCTTGATACTTCCTTTTTTGCTCCACTACTTGTTATTCTCCTCATGGTACATACAACAATATTCTTGAAACAAAATAAGTACCAAACTGTTGAACAAAAGACTATTGTTCTAAAGTGCTATTGGATTCACAAAAGGAGGAGTTTATTTACTTATTCAAAAGTAAACCTCTTTCAGATGTGAAGCAAAACAATAAACCAAGCATGCTAGCAC
This sequence comes from Thlaspi arvense, assembly GCA_911865555.2. Classification (NCBI taxonomy): domain Eukaryota; kingdom Viridiplantae; phylum Streptophyta; class Magnoliopsida; order Brassicales; family Brassicaceae; genus Thlaspi; species Thlaspi arvense. The sequence goes on from OU466860.2 coordinate 29,613,990, forward strand.
TTAAAAAATTCGAAATTTAAAGAAATTTAAATGCATGAATCCTAGCATGGTGAAGCTAAACAATTGATAATTAAGCTAATACAAGGGAAAAGCTTAAACTTTACAAGCATATAAATGAAAATTATGAATACTTCTAAGTCCAAATTCAAAATTTCACCATGCAAATTAACAAAATATGAACAAGAAAGCAACACCCTCAATCTAATTTATGCAACAACCAACTAAATGAAAACTTTCAAGTGATTTAAGCAAATCATATCTCCAAAGGAAACCCTCTGAAGATTAAAAGAGTTAGAGACACAATACCTTGGACTCTTCTAAGCACTTGAAAGCTAATAAATTCGAAATTTGTGGTTGTGTTTACAGAAAATGAGAGTGTGTGAGAGAGAGAGAAGAGAGAAATGAAGTTTAAATAGGAGAAGAAGGAATCTTTGGATGGGGAACAAGAAAACAAAGAGTGCTTAGAAGAGGGCCTACTAGTGCTTAAGAAGGGTAGGATTCAAATTTGAATTCATTGGCCAAGTTTGACCACGGAGAGAAAAATGTGAATCAAAAGGGCTTACCTCGGAGAGTAATATCAGGCAGGCCATGTTGATACACAGGTCGATATTGACCATATCGGCTTGGTTTTCCTTATATTCTTGTCGATATAGGGTTTTGGGCACGTGTATCGGTCCATACGTTGCTTGGTATTGCCATGCTTCCTTTATATTGGATCCCGTGTATATATTGCTCGATACACATCCCGAGCTGTCCAATATCGAGCTAGGCAGCTCGATGTAGCTCGGTATTGACTCCTCTCAATTGTATCGAGCTGTATCATCCCGGTACGTTGCCCGATATCCTCCTGAATGTACTCAGTATGACCTTTGCACTCGCCAATTAAGGAATATCGGCTTGGGAGCCTGATACGTTGCTCGATATGAGCCTCATTATGTTGTATATGTTTGTTCATCCTAGTACACTGCTCGGTATGAATTCCAATTAAGGCATATCGGTTTTCCTTCACCTCGATACACTGCCACTCAAGGCATATCGGGTTGCATTACCCCGGTACATAGGCCGATACAGCATCTTCTCATTTGTATCGGCCTATATCATCCTGGTACATTGGTCGATACAAACCATGGACCTCCTATATCGACCAAGATTGCCCAATACACTGTCCGATATTGGCTGTATCGACGTGTTTAGGCCGATATGTTGGCAGATATTAACCTCCTCTGCCTTCTTCCTTCTTCCAAACTCAGCACCTTCTTCCTCAGCTCAAACCTGGTTACTAGGGACACCCAAACAAACATTAAAAACATAAGAAAGCAATAATATATACAAGGATACCTTGGGATTGCCTCCCAAGTGTGCTTGTTTAGAGTCACTTAGCTTGCATTTCCTTGGCTCTTTAATTGGGGTAAGGAGAAGGAGTTAGGGAATTCATTGGTGGAAACTTGCTTCCTCCTTTGACTCCCTTGGTAGCCCCATCAATCTTTAGTAGTTCAAAAGGCTTAGATCTACCTTCTTGCTTCATCATATAAGATACTTACCATGCTTAGAATCAAATGGCCTCAAGACCACCCCATCTACTTAAGAACCAAATTACCAATCTTCAAACTTTCCACTTTGAGGACCTCCTCTTCCGTGGTATAACCAAACATCTTAGAGAGACTGCATCCATTAAAGCACTCACCATAATATCCATTGTATGAGAGCCAATTATCAGCAGCCACTTTCAGCTTCTTAACTTATATGGAGAAAGCTTGCTCACTCTCCAACTTGTTGCCCTTTGAATCAAAAATCAGAACCTTGTTCTTGGTCAATCTCCACTCAATTATGCACTCCTTAGCATCAAATACAGCTTCTGCATTTGTCAAGAAGGACCTTCCCAATATGATCGGGTTCATGATCTTTCCTTCTACATACAACACCAAGAAATCTGTTGGTATCACCACACCCTCAATCATCATTGGGACTTCTTTCAAAGCTCCAAGGGGTGTTTTGACCGAGCCATCAGCTATAGTAAGAGATACATTGCTCTCTTGGAAGGTGGTGTAGCCCAAGGTTTCGGCTGTAGAGGATGGTAGCAGATTTATGCTAGCTTTAAGATCACAAAGGTAACTCCTGAAAGTTTTTCCCTTCAGTTCACAAGGTAGAGTAAAGCAACCTGGATCTCCAAGTTTAGTGATGTTGAGCTTCTCCACTTTTGGCAACTTAGGCAGCTCAACCTTGTCCCCTTTGAATTTCTTCAAATGAGCTTCATAGAGGTTAGTGTATTTCTCAGTGAGCTGCTTCTCAAACCTTCCAGGAAAAGGGAGAGAATGCTTGTAGGGAGGAGGAACATAGACTTTTTCCTCCTTCTTAGCTTCAGCAGTTTCAATTGGCGCCCACTTCTCTTCTTCCTCGGTGGTTTCAGCTTCAATTGACTCCTCTTTAGTGGCATCATTGGTGGCTTCTACTTCAATAGACTCTCTCCCCCACCTTGAAGTTCAATGTCCTCATTGAAGAAAGAAAGGAAGTCTTCAATGATAGCCTCTTCTTCAGCCAAGAGAGACTCTTCTTTTGAGGCTACATCATTGCAAAAATCCTTTGTATTGTGGGTTAGCCACATTGTTGCTCCTACAAGACAGATTGGGGTTTGGCCTATAGTTCCCATAGTTGTTGTAGCCACCTTGGTTTCTCACATAATTCATCTCCTTAAATTGGAGCTCTTCCTCACTTGGCATCTCAACCATATCACCAATTAAGTTTAACTCTTTGTGCTGCACTTGAAGCAACTTGTCCAGCCTAGAGTTCATCTCTTTATGCTCACTCCTTTTTGACTCTAGCTAATTCTTAGTGGACTCTTTCTCACCCATTTTGGGTTTATTGTAGTCTTTATTGTAATTACCATCATTTTGTGCAAGGTTTTCCACAAGCTCTAAACCTTCATCCTCATCCTTTGCCAAGAAGTTTCCATTGCTAGCTGTGTCAAGGAGCATCCTGATTTTGGATAAGGCGCTTTTACAGAGTGTAGACAGCAAGGATTCATTGGATGGTGTGGACATTGCAAGGTGTATCTTTTGAATCTCTCCCAAGCCTCTCCAAATGTCTCATTGCTCCTTTGGGAAAAGCTGGAGATCTCATTTCTAATTCTTGCAGTCCTTGAGTTGCTGAAGAACTTTGAGAGAAATGCTGTCTTGCGCTGATCTCAGCTAGTGATGCTCTCTTGAGGTAGATTCCTCTCCCATTGGTAGGCTGTCACCCAAAGAGAATAGGAAAAGCCTTTGTTTTAACCCATCTTCACTACCTCTATTTATCTTGGTTAAAGAGCATAGTCTATCAAACTGATCAAAATGATCTAGTGGATCCTCAAGTGGCAGCCCATGAAATTTGCTTCCTTGTACTATGGAGATAAGACTGCTCTTTATCTCACAGTCGTTGTTTTGCACAGGAGGAGGTTGTATGCCATGTCTATTGTTATGTGTGTTTAGAGCATCTCCTGCTATAATCTGTCTTATAGGTCTTGGTGGATGAGCATGACCTCTTGCTATTAGAACACCTTGTACACCTTGAGCTCCTTAAGAGCCTTGTTGGCCTTGTACACATTGAGCGCCTTGCTCACCATGAAGGCTTTGGTGTCTAACATCATCAACACCATGCTGATCCATGTTGAGCCTATGGACTCTCTCGAGTCTTACCCTTTCCCTTTTTGCTCTCAAACGTCTCTCAATTTGCAGAACGATAACTTGATAGTTTATAAAATTCTGATTTCTTCTATACCTCAACTTCCACCTACAAGAGAGATAGAACAATTTTGCAAATCAGTAATGAAACATAAAATAACAGTTTAATCTCAAGCAATCTACAAATCGTAATGCTTAAAACAATCCCAAATGGAAACGGCGCCAAATTGATGCAGGTGTTGTTGTGTACTTCAATCCCCACATATACACATATCATTGTAGTATGTAGGTTATCAATCCATAATGGAAAGATTAAGACACTAAGAATGCAATACCACTTCAGTTAAATCAAATCAAAGGCAAATAGTGATCAAACTCAAGCAATCAAACTAGTAGACAAAGCAGAAGCAATTTTGAATTAGGCTAATCAAATAGATAAAAGCATGACTCAAGATGGAGTTATTGATGTAGAGGGGTTTAGAATAGACTAATGATGTTTCACAAATCATATAACAATTCTATTTCCTAGGCATAGAATACAAACATAATAAGTTAACCCAATCCCTTGGTGGAAGCCCCTTTGCTAACAACCTAACCAAGAACTAATTCCCATTAGTGATTAGATGGATAATGATATGCTCAAATTATCTTTAGAGCTACTCTCTCAAATTAAAAGATCACTGTAATACTTAAGGGTCGAATCCATGAAGGCTTAAATTGTTGCACAATAAATTTTAGGTTCAAATCAAGCTAAGCAAAACTAAATAAATGTAATGCAAGTAATAAAAAGAAAGCAGAAAATTGATTTCAAAGGTTTTAAATCAAAGATAGAAACGCTAGGCCTTGGAAAATTCACAGGTTAATCCGAATTGCAAATCTAAACAGAATGTTAGGAGTTTATTAAGCAATGTTCTTGAACTTGAAATACTAATATAAAATCAATCAACTTCTGCTGCAGAGATTATCTATGTCTAAATCCTAGAATCTCAAATTCCTTTGCAAATCCTATCAATTCAAACAAGCATTGAAATCAGGTTCAATTGTTCAAAAAATCCTAAACCAAATTCCTTTGCAGATAGGAATTTTGCTCATCAAAGACTAGTTCTAGCGAATAACAATACTTCCGCATCTATTAATCAACCTAATATCAGATTCTAGGTCGCGAATTTAGAATAAGCAATAAACACAAATCAAGATGAAGAACTTTATTGATTTTATCCTAACAATTCAATTCAACCTAGCAATTCATCATAACTTTTGAAAAACCCTAAACCTAACAAGCAAACTACTAAGACATGATCAATGAAACACAAATCATAATTTGAATAGAAAGCATAAAAGAAATTAATAGAAGAAATAAGGGAATTCAAAATCCTCTCTAATGGAGAATGATTTATCTCTCCAAAAACTCTCTAGAAATCTCTCTCTTAATCTCTCTGTAAAAATAAAGCTTAGGTCTAAACAATGACCATAGAAATCATTTTATAGACCCAAAACACGATTTGGGGCAAAACTGCAAATATATAAAACTTCTGGGCGAACTTGTAAATCTTCAGAAATTTTTCAAAACTCGGGCAAGATTTGTGCACTTTTGGTGTTGATCGACACTAAGATCCTAGTGTCGATCAACACGGGAATTGTACGCACACTGCACAGTTTCTGCTCGACAGTGTACAATTTGTGCACCACTTGTTTTCTTCGGCAACATTTTCTGTTTTGCTCCAGAATGCTCCAATATCTCCAAATAAGCTCCAAACATATCCAAGCCTGTAAAGACTCAAAAAGACTTAAAAATACCAAAAAGACTATTTAAACAGGACTTATATCATGGTCAAAAATCCATAAAAATCATGATATATCAACTCCTCCATATTTAGGTTTTGCTTGCCCTCAAGCAAACATCAGACATAGAACAGGGTCGAGGTTTGAAAGAAGAAACAATCAGTTAACATTAGGAATGCCACATTGATCAACACTTTCAAATCCACATACCACAGAGCCAACACAAGATCAAATTTCAGTCTACTTATCACAAGCTTACCAATCTCTCAAATCCAGTTCAAGCCCCTTCAAGAAATCCAAAATCTCTACTGCTAACTCCTTTCATTTTTCTAAGTGTGATATCTCATCAAGGATTTATCAACTCAATCACTTATAGATTATTTTCCCTTTCCTAACACTGAACAAATCAATCTCAACACAGCTCTTCTATTTTCTCTCCCCTTGATCTATTTTCTTTATTTTTTGATTTTTTTAACTTTTTCTTGTTTTTTTACAGCATAAGACATGATGCTACTCAATACTTGTGTTCCTTGTGAGGAGATAGGTTCATGAGTGTTCACTACTGTTGTTCCTTATAAGGAGACTGGGTCATGATGCACCATTCTATATACTTGAACTCTTAAAGAATGAATTAAGGAAGATCAAAGAGAGACTGCATCTAACATTCTTGCCAGTGTTGAAAGAGAGAATCAAGATCAATGAATATCAAGCCCAAAGATGAGAAGTTTAAATTTCATTAAGGTGGAGTCAACAGCAGATTTTCCAAATTCTCTAAGAATCTAAACCTTCTTTGCTAGACTGATTTACCTATGACTTTTAACTTACTAAAACTTGTAATCAACTACTGTGGCAATGGTTCTTATAGGCATCAATGTTTTGTGATTGCTTCCAAGAAAAACTGACAACTTCAATTTTGACTCAATAAAACAGGTTTTGACACAACAAACTGACTCACAAAACAAAAGACAATGTCAGCAACTGCCTCCCCCAGTCTTAAACAAAACTGTCCCGAGTGTTATCAAGCCTGAAGTAGGTGAAAGAAGTATCAGAACTCAGTGAGCAAAGGTTTTCGAGACACATACCTTGCAGGTCGGAGGAATTAGTGATATAATGTGAAAGACCATAAAAATCCAACCAGTTTAGGCTTTTAAATCACTTAAAAAGGTCAAGAAACGCAAAATTTATGGATGATTAAACTTTTGGAATCGCATTCCCATCATGGTGTCGCTCGACACTGTTCACTATCGACCAAGGTGTCGACATCGGTCGATAACCGTCCGTCTCGAGTCCTGAAATATATTTTTTTTAAACACAGGAAAAACAAAATCAAAAATTAGTCAACATAAAACGAAAATATATACACTTACCAGTGGGTTGCCTCTCACTAAGCGCTTGTTTTCAGTCATTAGCTTGACTGTGTCGGCTCAGAGATCTGGTGAACCAGAGAGTGGCACTGAATACATATGAGAATAATGTCTCCTCGTCCATGGTGGTGTGTAATCAGTGGTGCATGGGATCTTCCAAGGAGGTGAGGGACAGCAGAAGGCGAGGTTTGACTTTGATTGGGAAACTTCTTTTTCCTTCATGACAAGAGCCTTTCGAAATCCTTTTTTCGGTCGATTTTGGGTGACTCTGCGGAGGGTGTCGATCGACACGGAGTCCTGCAACTTGAATTTCTGAAATTTTTCTGCAGTTCAGCTCTGCAATCCTTGCCTCCATCACAAACTCGTCTTCCTCCAACAACTTGTCATTGATTGGAACCTCTTCGAGCCTAGTCTTGAAGATATGATCTTCACTCAAGTCCTCAAACCCAACAGCTTCCTCAGTAGTTTCAGACATTGCTTCTTGAACAACCACCTTGTTTACTTGCTCACTAGCATCTGACTCATTGACCTACCCAGCAGTAATGTCTTCTGAATGCTCCAAGATTGGTGCTTCATCTCTGGAAGTCCTTATACATAAATTCTGACCATCAATGACGGATTTCTCTCTTAGCTTGCTCATGTCAAAATTCATGACAATATCACCAAAATCAAGCTATATCTTCCCCTTTCTCACATCAATGATGGCACCCGATGTAGCCAAGAATGATCTTCCCAGAATAAGAGGATATGTAGGTTCTTCATCATAGTCCAAGACCACAAAGTCAATGGAAATCAAGCAGCCTTCAATATTGATGGGAACATCTTCTAAGACACCTTTTGGGGTCCTTGTGGATCGATCAGCTAGGATAAAAGAGATACCAGCTGGCTTGAAATCAGTCATTCCAAGTCTAGCAGCAACAGAAGAAGGCATCAAGTTAACACTTGAACCTATATCACAAAGAGAATGAGGAAAACCTTATGTTGAGATCGAACAGTCAAGCACAAAGTTTCCTGGATTAGGTAGCTTCAATGGAATCATGCTCTGGATCAAAGCACTGACTTGTTCAGAGATCATCACCTTCTTCTTCTTATTTAGAACTGTTCCTAAAAGAACTGCACCAATGTCTCTTCTAAGCAATGCTCCTTCCTCAGGACTCACACCATTCACAACCATTCTTTTGACATATCTTCTTAATGCAGGTGAAAGCTTGTCTGAATCAACTAAGGGCATCCCAACTATCAGCTTGTCTATCATTGCCTTGCATTTGGCTTCTTCTATCTCCTTTTTAGACTTCCTAGGACCTCTTGGGTAAGGAATCTTAAGCTGGTAGACATGTTCTGTTGTAGATTCAAGTTGATTTTTGGTTTCCATAACGTTGCCCAATTTTTGCACGTCACTCTCCAGTTTTTGCACGCTTTAAATAGGGTGTCGGTCGACACTACAGGGGTGTCGCTCGACACCAGGACCTTGTGTCGATGTTCTGCTTCGATCCGTCTCGACCCTGGTCGATAACCCTTCGCTATAACTCGAAGTGCACAAAATTTACACGGGTTTCGATCGACACCCCTCCTGAGTGTCAATCGACACGGGATCTGCATGCCCAAAATCGCATAAATTTTGCACGGGTGTTTCTGCACTAAGGAAACTTTTCAGCACTGGATTCACCTCTTTTACACTTCTCACTGTGATGGCATTGATATAATGCTTTGGATTAGTATCAGTCTTTCCAGGAAAGAATTCTTCTTGCCTCCTAATAGACTCAACAGTTTGTGCAACTTGAGAATCCAAATTCCTGACATGGGTGTTCAAAGACTCAAACTTCGCATTAAGATCAGTGTACAAGGCATCAATCTTCCCATTAAAATCCACTGTGATCTTTTGCTGACCCTCTAAGATCTGTTCTAGCATAGACTCCATTTTACTGTCTTTAGCAGAAGGTTTCTGATAAGAAAAAGAACCATATTTTTTTTGTGAAATTGTTTGGCTGAAATGGCTTCTGGTAAGAGGAACCATATCATTGCTGATTGCCAAACCTTTGACCTTGAAAACCAGCCTCATTGATGAATTAACAGCTTCTTCCATAGCTGATTCGAATTGCTCAACTTCAACATCAATTTGGAATGGCTTCTTACCCACTAGAAAGTTGTGCACATAGTCCAACTTAGCCTTCACCTCAGCAATCTGATTGTCATCCATGTTTCCAGCTTTCTTCTGCCTCTCAAAGTCTGCATTCTTGGTACTATTGCTAGATTTCAAGTTCTCAATCAATGTGATTGCATCTGCCGGAATCCTGGTGTTGAAGTTCCCATTGCTAGTGGCATCCAACGTCATCTGATACTTCCTGTCAATGCCTCTAAAGAAAATGCCTAGCAGCTGCACCTCGTTGAAGCCATGGTGTGGACAGTCTCTTTGGTATGACCTGAACCTTAACCAAGCAGCCTTAAAGGCTTCAGTTTGTCCTTGAGAGAAGGTGGCGATTTTCGTTCTGAGCTCTTCAGACCTTGCATCATCATAGAAATTGTTCAGGAAGGTGTTCTTGGTGTCCTCCCAACTATCAGCGATCCAGGCTCCATCTTTTTCAGCCAATAAGCTGCATCTCCACCAAGAGAGTATGAGAACAGCTTGCAGAACAGAAAATCATAGCTGACTCCATTAGCCTAAATGTTGGTTGCCAAATCCTCGAACCTCTCTATGTGGTCCATGGGATGCTCATGTGGAAGGTCATGAAAAGGATGCTGACCCACAAGTTGGTAGTAGGCAAGCTTCAGCTCAAAATCGTTTCTCTGGAATGCAGGAGGGCGGATTGCAACTCTGTTGGCATAAAACTGGTCTGGTATGTTGTAATATCCCAGAGTGCAATGAACAAAACGCCCAACAGTGTTTCTTGCGCCATTCCCTGCGACTGCAAGCTGCTGATTCTGCACTAGTAACACTGCTTGCTCGACTATCACAGTCCCATCATCAGCAAGTCGCTGTCCTTCTTCATTTTGCATGTTACCCTCTGCATCATACAACATACTATCTTCACCTTGAATCAGCTCCAATGGAGCAACCATTTTAAAAGGTTTGTTTGCTTTCCTGTTTGTTCACTCTAAACGTGCTAGTGTCTGGTTGTCCATGTCGATCAACTCTTTTTTCTTGTTGCTTCGAGTAATGCAATTAGGCATGCACCTGAAATGGACAAACAAATATTAGTAACGAAAAAAAAGCTTATACAAGATTCTAAAACTAAAATCTGTAGGCAACGATTAAGTCCCCGGCCACGGCCCCAAAATTTTATATTCTCAAATTATCCTTAGAACTACTCTCTCAAATTAAGAGACATTATAGTACATAAGGATCGAATCCACAAAGACTTAGATTGTTGCACAATAAATTTCAGGTTCAAATCAAGCTAAGCAAAACTAAATAAATGTAATGCAAGTAATAAAAAGAAAGCAGCAAATCGATTTCGAAGGTTTTAAATCAAAGAGAGAAACGATATGCCTTGGGAAATTCGCAGGTGAATCCGATTTGAAAATCTAGACAGAATGTTAGGAGTTTATTAAGCACTACTCTTGAACTTGAAACACTAGTATAAAATCAATCAACTTCTGCTGCAGAGATTATCTATGTCTAAATCCTAGAATCCCAAATTCCTTTGCAATACTATCAATTCAAACAAACATTAAAATCAGGTTCAATTGTTCACAAAATCCTAAACCAAATTCCTTTGCAGATAGGAATTTTGCTCATCAAAGACTAGTTCTGGCGAATAACAATACTTCCGCATCTATTAATCAACCTAATATCAGATTCTAGGTCGGGAAGCTAGAATAAGCAATAAACACAAATCAAGATGAAGAACTCTATTGATTCTATCCTAACAATTCAATTCAACTTAGCAATTCATCATCGCCTTTGAAAAACCCTAAACCTAACAAGCAAATTACTCAGACATGATCAATGAAACACAAATCAAAATTTGAATAGAAAGCATAAAAGAAATTAATAGAAGAAATAAGGGAGTTCAATATACTCTCTAAAAGAGAATGATTTATCTCTTCAAAAACTCTCTAAAATTCTCTATCTTAATCTCCCTTTTATAGACCCAAAATACGATTTGGGACAAAACTGCAAATATATAAAACTTATAGGCTAACTTGTAAGTCTTCAAAAATCTTTCAAAACTCGGACACGTTTTGTGCACTTATTTGTACGCGCACTGCACAGTTTCTGCTCGATAGTGTACAATTTGTGCACGAGTTGATTCTTCAGCAACATTTTCTGTTTTGCTCCAGAGTGCTCCAATATCTCCAAATAAGCTCCAAACATATCCAAACCTGTAAAGACTCAAAAAGACTCGAGAAATACTAAAAAGACTCTATAAACAGGACTTATATCATGGTCAAAAATCCATAAAAACCATAATATATCAGATAACAAGCAAGCAAAACCAGTTCTATTAACCTAAGATACCTTCTAAACAGCTAATCCCTTATGCTAGAGTAGATAAATCCTGTAAGTGACTAATCAGCATTTCATCAAACACTTTTCAGGCATAAGAGAAGTTAGATACTAAGCAAGCTTGATCAAGGCTAACCTAGTGCTAAGCACATTAATAGAGAGGAAGCAATCATATTAAGCACAAGACATCATTAATCTAACATCTCAAACTCTAAAAAAAGACTAATCACAAGTTATAGCTAAAACCACAAATACCAAAGAGAAAGAATGGTTAAGCATGATTAGAAAATAGATTAAACAAGAAAAGATTAAAGAGAATGCAGAAATTCACTAATTTAACCAAGAATCTTACAAAGTTTACTCAAAAGGGAAAGGTTTTAGACTTAAAACAATAAAAAATAGATTGTCTAATGATTTTAGGACGTGACATATTTATAGGTGCTCAGAAAACCCCTAATAAACCAAAAGTAAATCGGATTTAAGCAGGTTTGGCTGACCCATATCAGCATGGCCTGGTTGATACAATCCTTGATATTGGCTTCCTTCTGCTTGTATCGGCATGGCTTGCCCAGTACAGTGTTTGATACATGTGTCTTCAGGGGACGTGTTGGGGTGCTCGTCCACGATATGCTGGCCGATACAATCACCTGAGTTAAGGCAGATCGGGCACTCCTTGGTAGATATGTTGGTCGATACATGTGTCCTATCTTAGGTTTATCGGTTTTAGTCCTCGATATGCTGCCCTGTACTAGTCCTCCTTCGTGTATCGGTTCCCCCTTTAGCCGATATGCTCCTCTATACGCTCCACTTCCTTCATATCGATGTAGGCAAGCCGATATGCAGGCCTGTACATGCTATATCGGGTAGGATTGCCCGATATCCGGCTCGATATTGGTCACTCACCCTTGTTCTCCCTCTTGCTTCACTCCTAGCTCACATCCATTGCTCCACTTGGTCTCCAAACACTCCTTTTGTACTTGATACAACTCCAAATGCAAACATGCAATTCAGCACCTAAAACTACTCTAACTCCTAAATGAATGCAAATGAGATAAGAACAAGTAAGAAATACATGTTAAAAGACCAAAAACTAGTGATGAATGAATGCTAATATGGTATAAATAATGGCTATAACAATTACATGGTAAGGTCAATAGTGTCGGATCGGATAGGGACAAAAAGTTTCTAAGCCAATTCTAATACTTTGGAGAAAGTTAGGAACAATGCTTATTTTCTCAACAACATGCCATCCTCAAACTAATGGATGAACCGAGGTGGTCAATCGCACTCTTTCAGCTCTTTTAAGAGCCACAATTGGTAAAAACTTAAGGAATTGGATTGATTGTATTACATTTGTTGAATTTGCTTATAATCGAGCTACTGACTCTGCTACTAAACTTTCACAGTTTGAGATTATATATGGGTTCAATTCAACTACTCCACTAGACCTTGTGCCCTTACCACCAGCTGAAAGAGCCAGTCAAGATGGTTTAAACAAAGCTGAGGTGATTAAGAAGCTTCACCAGAAGGCTAAAGAAAACTTAGAGAAGAAGGCACAACAAACCAAGCAAAGCGTTGACAAAAGCCGAAAGGAGATCATCTTTGAACCCAGCAATTGGGTTTGGTTACATATGAGGCCGGAGAGCTTCCCAAATCAGAGGAAGAGCAAGTTGGCGCTAAGAGGAGACGGACCTTTCAAAATCTTGGAACGCATAAACAACAATGCATACCGTTTAGAACTTCCAGGTGAGATGAACATCTCTTCTAGCTTTAATATTACTGACTTACCTCCATTCAATGCAGAAGAAACGGTTCTGAGTTCAGAACCTCATCAACTCAAAGGAGACAGGAGAACTTACCTCCATGCTTGATAAGCATGTCATTGATCAAGACACAAATGGCCATACCATAAATCACCAACCGCGGGCGATAGTATTACGAGATGCGGGACGGGATGCATTGTGGAACAAATGCATGGGCCGACTGATACAAGGTTTTTCCCCTTGTAGGACAATTGCCCTAGCTTGTACTAGTCAGTTGCAGTATAGCATACGGTTGTATCAATCCAAATGGGAAGAGTTGAAAGACAGAAGAGTTGAGAGTGGAATCTCTAAGTCAAGCAAGCCAGGAAAGGGGTTTTGTTGCCTAAGCAACAGTTCTAACAACCTAAGTGAAACAAGCAGCAACAAGGTGAAAGCAAAAGCAAACTAAGCAATTCTAAGCAAGAAAAACATAGTGAAACAGAGTAAAATTCGAAATTCAAATTAGGGAAAGACAAGTTTTTAGATGTGGTTATTGACTTTGGGGAATTTCAGACATTGATTAAGGTTGTTTCAAACTACATTGATTAAGCAAGTAAGCAAGCAATGGTGGTTCCTAGACATAGAGTTCACAACTAAGCTACTTAGATCCAATCTCTTGGCAAATAACCCTTTGCTAAACATCTTAACAAGAACTAACTCTTATTAGTGCTAAAACATCAAGCAAGCAAGACTAATCAACTCTATTCAAGTTAAAATGCTCCTCAAACAGTCAATCTCTTGAGCCAAGGCCAGCAAATCCTCTATTAATCAGGTTCAGCATTTCATCAAACACTTGGTGGGCATAAGAGAAAGCTAACAACCTAGACCAGTTTGATCAAGACTAATCTAGCATGAATAACAGATTAATAGAGAGGAGCCCATAAACAGAAGCACATAACAAGCCTTAATCAAGCCATAGATTCCCCTAATCTACCACATCTAGAAACCCTAAGGTAACTACTCACTCATAATCATGTTTAACACCAAATCACAAAGGGAGAAGATGATAATCATGATTAAAAAAAAGATTAAAGAAAGATTAAAGCAAATACTTGATTGTGTGAAACAAAGCAAAGAAATTGTCTTACAAACTTAAAGAAATAGCTTAAGAACAGTATTTTGACAAGACCTCCCGAAAATATAGAAAAAGGGGCTATTTATAGCCTAAGGGAGAAAACCCTAGAAAGGTGGCAAAAGTGTAATTAAAAACAGGTTCGGGCTGGGTCAGTATCGGTCAGTTGTGTCGACTTCCAGTGACCGAAATTTATCTGTATCGGTCATCAGTGATCGACACACACGACCGAAATTAGAACGGTGTGTTTGTGTCGACCACATCAGACTGATACTGGTGATCGATATTGCACCATTTTGGTCACCAGAGACCGAAAATCACCAGGCTCTGACCGAAAACTTCTGCAGAGATCTTCTGCTTTGATCCTTCTTGCTCCCTTTTGTCCAGCTAGCCTCCTGGATCATTCCCAAAGCTCCTCCAAGCTCCTTTAAGCTCCAAAAGCACCTAAAAACATCCAATATGCAAGAAAAATGCAATATATACTCTAAATGCAACCTAAGTCTAAAAGGAGAAGAAAATGGGACAAAAGCTAAGGGAAAATATGCAAAAGAGGACCAAAACATGTACTAAATGCAGCCCTAATGGTGTAAATACAAGGGATATCAACACCCCCACACTTGCCTTTTGCTTGTCCTCAAGCAACTAAGAACAAATGGGAGAGTGAGGTTTGAAAGTGGGCATTCAGATTCCAAAAGTGCAAAGGTAAAGAGATGGTTTTAATGCTCAAGTGCCTAGTTGTAGGATGTAAACACAATCAGCTATACTTAAAAGAACCTAGCCATGCTCATCATGTTTCAAAATGATCTCAAATCTCAACTCGAAAATTGAAAATGCAATGCAAAGGCCTCACAGCTCTCACAATAATGTTTAGGCTCAAAAGGAGGTTTTGGTTAAGGATGAGGATGTAACTGTCCCATAAGTATGAGGATCAGCTATTTGGATCAACAAGAGTGGTAGAAAGGAGAAAGATGATCCAGATATGTATATGGTAGCCATGAATTCACTTTTCAATGCATAAGACATGATAATTGAAAGTCCAAATTAAAGTTCAAGTTGATAGAGTTGATTTTCAGAGAACAAATGCTTTCAGAATGAGATGAGAAGACCAAATCTAGCAATCTAAGCATGGTTCAGCCTTAACTTCTAGCAATCATATGATGCATCAAACAACTAAGCACTGGAAAACTGAAATCATCTCTAAACACTAAGCACTTTACAAGGAAAATTCATCATAACGCCTATTGCAAATGCAATGCAACCTATATGTCAACACTAGACTCAATCTTAAAGGAATGAAATGCAACTACATGCTTTCTTTTTGGTTTGCAAAAAATGCAAAAGATTTTCAAATTTTTTTGATTTTTTGTGTTTTTCTATGCCTTACATGTATGCATGATATGCATGAGACTCAAAGTGAAAAGAAAAAGAAAAACTAAGAAAACAGAACACAAAGTCAAACCCCAAATCTCTCCCCTACACTTAAATTACACAGTCCCTTGTGTAATGAAGGCAATGGAAGAGAGAAGCAACAAAATATATTATAAAAATGAAAAGATGCAATGGTATATAACAATGGAAAGGATGTGGTACTTGGTTTAGTAGCAGGAGTGGTGGGATGATCCTGAGGTTTGAGGAGACTTTCTAGCTCTCCTCTTCCTTCTTTCATAAACAATAGTGGAATGCTGTGCTGCTTGAGGTGGTGGAACCCAGCTTGACCAAAGTTGCTAAGCCTGTGAAGAAGTTCCTTGTGAGCCCCATTGCCATGTTTCCTGAACTTCAGAGGAGTTGGGGTTTGGCGCCTCCCAAGCTGATGGAACATGGGCTCTTGGCTCATAAGATGAAGCCCTTGGTTGTTCCCATGTACCCCACTGGTCACTTGGTTGTGTATGAAATGAATGTCTTCCATGGGGGTTCCATATAGCTTCCTCCTCTTCAGTTGGCTGAAGTTGCTCTTCTTGTTGAGAGTTGAGCTCATGGGTGTGGCTGTGGTGGGAAGTTCTTGCTGATGTAGCCTTGTTCTTCTTGAACTTCCCTTTCATCATTTTCATAAGCCCTTTGATGGCTTTATCCTGCCACTTGCACCACTTCTGGAGTGTGATGATGTGCTCATGAGCTGCTCTCAAAGAGCTTCCTTGGTTGGGTGCTGCATAAGGCTGGAATTGGAACTGCTTTGAGGTGTAGCTCAACACTTCCTCTTCTCCAAGCTCATCTTCTTCATGGGTTCCTCCTTGAAAATCAGCCCCAGCATTAGCATTCCCTTGATCTTCTTCTTCTTCTTCTCTAATCTCTTCAGTGAGCTCCTCCTCTTCATAACTGTCTTCTTCTTCTTCTCCAGTAACAGGGCCGCCTGTGTAGAGGTCTTCCTCTCTTATGTTGAAGCTGATGTTTCCTTTTCTGAAGAAGGATGTAAGCTTTGGATTAGGGAGGAGGACTTTTGCTGGTGTGTCAAAGCCTGTGATGAAGTTGTACACATGCTTTCCACCAATGGTTCTTTCAAGGTAGTGGCTTCTCTTGAGGTAATCAATGTCAATCCATAGTGGCTCAAGTACATCACCTTCATGTTTGTCAAGGTCTACTCTACTAGCTTGTAGAACTGCTGTCACAACTCCCCCAACGTGCACTTGAGGGCTCTTCTCCTTCTTTGTCTTACTCAAAACCCAGCTCTGGTAGGATAGGAGCTGCTCCATCAACATAGCCACATAGCAGGGGTTGTTTCTCGGTGCTCTGAGAGGTTCCCCATACTCATCGCTTCCCAACACCTCATACAGTCCTTGGTATATCAGATCAGTCTCCCTTCCTGTGAGATATGTCGTCTCCTTCCTTGCAAAGAGTGTATTCGCAAGTGCTTTGTGGACATATCTCACGGCTGGATGCCTTAGGTGCTGGCTCCTTGATCTTCCAGGAGTGTATTGCCCAACCCCAATGATACCCCACAGCCTGGTGTGCTGCCTACTTGGGATTTCGAACCTGCTCAGCTTGGTGTGGTGGGACTTCAGCTCTAGATCCTTGGCGATCTCTGTGAATGTTGAGGAGAACTCTTCCTTGCCAATCCTAAAAGAGATCCATCCATCGCCATTAGGGAGCTCACTGTCTTCATACCAAACCACTTTGAGTGTGGAGAGGAATTGGTAAGTGAGCTGTTGGTAAGATGGGAGTGGCATCTCCATGAAAGCTCCAAGACCCATGCGCTCAAACGTGGCTTTGCAGTCAGTATAGAGTCCAAGCGCCTTCATTGTGGAAGTGCATGGATATCTTGTTGGCTTGAAAGTGCACTGGTTGAAAGCCTTCATGAGTTCTTTAGCAGGACTGCCCTTGTTTTGTTGATCTTCTCCCTCATTCCCAACCGGTCTCTTCCCAGCGGCTTTGGAGGATTGCTCATCAGCTTTTCCCTTTCCTTTTTCTTGCCTTGCTGGTGGTGATGTGGTTGCTTCTTGAGGTGCTTTTCCCTTTTTCCCAGCAGCTACTTTTGTTCTTCCCATTGTACCTTCAAAAGCAAAGCTTGAAAACAATGTAAGTGAAAGAACAGAAGTTGAAGAACCAAATAGCTAAAAGCTTTTAAATAAAAAGCTCCTTAAGCTAAGAGAAGTCTAACAAGTCCTAATCAACAAGCTTAAACTTCTTCAAAGCAAAAAGAGATTAAAAACCAACAACTAAATAAGCTAGGATGAATCAGAAGATAAGCAGTTATGCATGACATCCTAGCAAAGCGGTTCCTAGGCAAAGATATGATGATCTTGCAAAATGGATGAAATTAAACAAGCTATGAGATGAATAGACAATTATGTATAACTTTAACAGTCTAGCTTGATATTTCAACAAAAATCCAAAATGCAAAATCATAGCACAACATTTAAAACTAAACTCTACTTGCTCTTGTAAACTTCTTACTAAGCGATTTTTAACATAAGCAAAGAGTAAGAGCAAAGAGAGATAGTTTAGGAAGCAAACCTTTTGTTGAGCTTTTGAACACTTAGAGCAAGCAATAAAGGAGAAGAAGAACTAGTAATTTCGAGCCTTAGGTGAGAAGAAGAGTGAGTTGAAGTGTGAAGAGAAGTGAAAGGAGTTGTTGCTTATATAGAGAGAAAGGAAGAGAAACCAAAGGAATCAAAGGTTGGTGAGGGAACATAAGGAATCAAAAGTGTGGGGGACAAAAACAAAAGGTGTTCAGAAGCCAAGAAAGAGGTCAGAAGGAATCCCAATTAAAAATTTAAACTCCCTTGGCGCCAAACCAAAGGAGGGAAAATTTTTTGGAAGTTGATACACTTACCTCGGATGGAGTTTCGGTCACTCATGACCGATATTATTGACCAAAATTTGCATTTTCGGTCATGAGTGATCGATACTGGAGACTGACGTGCTTCCTGGGATTTGTATCGGTCATCAGTGGTCGACACACTTGACCGTTATACATCCGGCATGATTGTGTCGATCTTGAGTGATCGATACTGGTGACCGATACGATTTCAAGAATCGTATCGATCAACAGTGGTCGACACGATAGACCGAAAATCATACGGTATGTTTATGTCGACCAAGTGTGGTCGATATGAATGACCGAAAACTTTCCCACCTTCAAACTTCTTTCCATATCGATCACAAGTGACCGATATGTTGACTGGTGTAGACTGGCTCTACTGATATTGGTCAATCATGATCGATACTACTGACCAAAAATATGTGTATCAGTCTGTCATGACCGATACAAATGACCGATACCAGCCATAATACACCTGTTATTTGTCCCCTTCAGACTTTCTCAAACCCCAGTTCAGAATCCTGTTTCTATACACTAAAACAAAGCATAAAAGATAATCTAGAAAGCATAATATATACAAAAGGATAACATGGGATTACCTCCCAAGTGTGCTTGTTTAAAATCACTAAGCTTGACTTTGATTACCTCTTTAGTTGAGGTGAGGAGAAGTTGGTGGAGCTGGAGCTCCTACCTCCTTCTTCTTCCATACCCATTTTCCTGCTAATGGCTGGTTCTGTTTGTCCCTGGCTGACATCCCATGCCTGATCTGTCTGACACTTGGTTTGACTAGAGGCTTCATAGCCTTGTTGGTTAAGTTCTCATTGCCCTTCAAACCAGCTTCAAGCTTCAAGTCAGCATTCAGTGTCTGTTCTGGCTCAGTAGGGGAAATATCAGCCGAAAACATATCCATAGTGAAGCGCCACACATCATCTAGGTTATCTGGGAGATTCCATTGTTCACCCTCTTGCTCAAGTACTCCACAGAAGGTCAGAGAAGGAGAGTCAATTTTGTAGACCTTGAATTCATCAACATTCTTCAAGATTACAGAACCTCTTTTGAAGTCTAACTGAGCTCCTGCTGTTGCCAAGAATGGAGTGCCTAGGAGGAGAGGCACTTCTCTGGAGTATGTTTTCTCCATGACCATAAAGTCTGTTGGAACCAGGCATTCTCCAATCTTCAAAGGGTAGTCTTTCACTATGCTCAACGGCTTTATGGAAGTGTTGTCCACAAAAGTGAGAGAACCCCTGGACGGCAGCAGTTTCTTGATCCCCAGAGTTTGGCTAAGGTGGAAGGACATAACATTGACAGTTGATCCTGAATCACATAGACCTTTTACATTGTCAAGCATGTCCAGCTCACAAGTGATGAGGAATTTTCCTGGGTTTGCGAGTTTGGGCAGTGACTTGATTATCTTACTTCTTTTCATGTCAGCCCCCACATTCTCAAGAATAGGTTCCACCACTTCCAGCTTGTCAAAGACTTCTTTCAGGAACTTGATTTGATGTTTCACTTCCAGCAGAGTGGTGCTGTGTGGGAGTTGTATTCCAGCATCTTCAATGTCTTGCTTAAACTTTGTGTACATCTCCATTCTAGCTTTTGTGTAATGCATTGTGGGGTAGGAGAATGGTGGTTTACAGACTGGAGCTGAGAGTTCTTTACCCTTTGCAATAGTGCTTGAAGAATTACCCACTTGATTATGGTAAAGTTCCTTAGATTCCTGAGGAGTGTTGTGAGACAGAACCATCAAGGCATGGTGTATCTCTAGTTCCTCTTCTTCAGCATCAGGTTGTTTTGGTGTGGGGGCATCTTCTGTAGCGGTTGGGGTTTCCTCAGCCCCCTCTTTCTGAGCAGCTTCCAGTGCTGCTCGTTCCTGTTCTTCTTCTCTGTTCAAGTGTTCACCAAAGCCACAGAGGAATGTCCCTACAACTTCCTGAGCTTCTTCATCACTGATGTTTCTTCTTCTGGATTCTCCTCCATACTCAACCCTCATCCTGTCTATGTGCATCAGCATTTCTTCGATCATGATGCTTAGCTCTTCCAATGAAGCATCTTCATCAGTGAATTCCTCTTCTGCTTCCTCTGCCTCTTCAGTAAGTAGATGGCAGAATTCCTGGAGGTTGTGGACAGTTTGAGCTACATTCTTAGCGACAGGGGTTTCAACAGGGTTTTCCCTTGTGGCATCAATAATCTCATGTGGTGCCCACCACTGATCTTCTTCCTTGTTGGTGCCTTCTTTAAGAAAGTTCCCCTTAGTTGCATAAGTTTCAATAGGCTCCCCTCCCTCATTCAGGGTGTCAATGTCCTCATTGATTAAGGAGAGGAAGTCGTCAATGATGGCTTCTTCTTCAATTGGGGTAAAGGTAACTGTAGATTCAACAGCTTGGCAGTACTCATAGGTGGTGTCTAAGGTTTCTATCCCTGAATGCAAATCATCAGACGTGGTGTTTAGTTCAGCATGAGCAGAGTCTAATTTGGTGTGCAACTCAGCAAATCCCTGATTCATCTTCAATTTTGCAAGGAGTTGTAAGTTGATGAACTCAGTGATCAAACTCTTGATATCAGCTACAGTAGAAGTAGAATCAATGAATTGAGCTTGGGGGATAGCAGGCGTGGGCTCAAACTGTGGGTGGGTATTGTGGCAGTCTGCAAAGTTGTTCATAGGCAAAGGCTCTTGGTAGAATTTGTTGCACCTTGGAGTTTCAAAACAGAGCATCTTCTCCACTTGTAGAGATGTACCTGAAATGAAAATGCTTGAAAGGGAGTGAGTAACCAAATAAAACTAAAAACTTGATCTTAAAGATTCTACAAACTCTAATGATTCAAACTGTTTCCCAAATGGCAACGGCGCCAAATTGATACAAGGTTTTTCCCCTTGTAGGACAATTGCCCTAGCTTGTACTAGTCAGTTGCAGTATAGCATAGGGTTGTATCAATCCAAATGGGAAGAGTTGAAAGACAGAAGAGTTGAGAGTGGAATCTCTAAGTCAAACAAGCCAGGAAAGGGGTATTGTTGCCTAAGCAACAGTTCTAACAACCTAAGTGAAACAAGCAGCAACAAGGTGAAAGCAAAAGCAAACTAAGCAATTCTAAGCAAGAAAAACAAAGTGAAACAGAGCAAAACAGAGCAAATTCGAAATTCAAATTAGGGAAAGACAAGTTCCTAGATGTGGTTATTGACTTTGGAGAATTTCAGACATTGATTAAGGTTGTTTCAAACTACATTGATCAAGCAAGTAAGCAAGCAATGGTGGTTCCTAGACATAGAGTTCACAACTAAGCTAGTTAGATCCAATCTCTTGGCAAATAACCCTTTGCTAAACATCTTAACAAGAACTAACTCTCATTAGTGCTAAAACATCAAGCAAGCAAGACTAATCAACTCTATTCAAGTCAAAATGCTCCTCAAACAGTCAATCTCTTGAGCCAAGTCCAGCAAATCCTCTATTAAACAGGTTCAGCATTTCATCAAACACTTGGTGGGCATAAGAGAAAGCTAACAACCTAGACCAGTTTGATCAAGACTAATCTAGCATGAATAACAGATTAATAGAGAGGAACCCATAAACAGAAGCACATAACAAGCCTTAATCAAGCCATAGATTCCCCTAATCTACCACATCTAGAAACCCTAAGGTAACTACTCACTCATAATCATGTTTAACACCAAATCACAAAGGGAGAAGATACTAATCATGATTAAAAGAAAGATTAAAGAAAGATTAAAGCAAATACTTGATTGTATTAAACAAAGCAAAGAAATTGTCTTACAAACTTAAAGAAATAGCTTAAGAACAGTATTTTGATAAGACCTCCGAAAATATAGAAAAGGAGGCTATTTATAGCCTAAGGGAGAAAATCCTAGAAAGGTGGCAAAAGTGTAATTAAAAACAGGTTCGGGCTAGGTCAGTATCGGTCAGTTGTGTCGACCTCCAGTGACCAAAATTTATCTGTATCGGTCATCAGTGATAGACACACACGACCAAAATTAGAACGGTGTGTTTGTGTCGACCACATCAGACCGATACTGGTGATCAATACTGCACCATTTCGGTCACCAGAGACCGAAAATCACCAGGCTCTGACCGAAAACTTCTGCAGAGATCTTCTGCTTTGATCCTTCTTGCTCCCTTTTGTCCAGCTAGCCTCTTGGATCATTCCCAAAGCTCCTCCAAGCTCCTTTAAGCTCCAAAAGCACCTAAAAACATCCAATATGCAAGAAAAATGCAATCTATACTCTAAATGCAACCTAAGTCTAAAAGGAAAAGAAAATGGGACAAAAGCTAAGAGAAAATATGCAAAAGAGGACCAAAACATGTACTAAATACAGCCCTAAATGGTATAAATACAAGAGATATCACCGACCCTTAGGCAAAATTCACGACATTCAAAGGCCCCCAAGACTTAAGCTGAATTCAAGCTTGGAAGAATGGCCACTTCTCAAGAGTATTCTCGCTCCAACTTTGCTCATCATCGCCCCAACTCAAAACGACTACACTTACAGACTTGGCGATCAAGACTAGTTACCATATTCGGCTGAAATGTGTAAAAGGAAACGATAAGTATTTACATTCAATTTTATATCTAATGTTTCCTTTCTTTTGCAGAGATTTAATCTTAGAACCTTTTAGAGTAACAAGTATGATCCCTCATATGATCCTAACCTTGCAAGCTAACTTCTAAGAACTTCTAGATCCTCTTTATCTTCAAGCTTAATCCTCTCTTGTTCCTCCTCGGCTACAAGCTTCAAATCTGAGCTAGAGTCTTCCATGATCATATCATCACCTCCTTCTTGAAAAGGATTTTACCTCAAATCCAACTCATCTGCAACATAAGGAAGAAAGTCAGTAACATTAAAGCTTGAACTTATTGAATACTTAACTTGAAGATCAAGTTGATAGGTATTGTCATTGATTCACCTTGTGATTGTGAAAAGGCCATTTATCCTTGGCATTAGCTTGGATTTTCTCTCCGATTGAAAGCGTTCCTTTCTCAAATGAATCCATACTTGATCGCCAACTTCAAAAACCATTTTGTTTCTTCCCTTATTTGCATGCTTAACATAAAGCTTTGTCTTCTCTTGTCAGTTCTTCTTAGCATCCGAATATATATGCTGTATCACCTCAGCCTTTTTCTTTCCATACATACTAACCCTTTCACTCAAAGGTAAAGGCATTTAATCCAAAGGGGTGTGGGATTAAACCTATAAAAAATTTGAAATGGTGAGTACTTAGAAGCAGAATGCACGGTATGGTTATATGCAAAATCTATATGTGGTAAACACTCTTCCCATGACTTAAGGTTCTTTTTAATCAAAGCTCTCAACAATATGCCTAAGGTCCTATTTACTACCTCAGTTTGACCATCAGTCTGTGGGTGAAAAGTAGTAGAAAACATCAACTCTGTTCCTAGCTTAGACCATAATGTTTTCCAAAAGAAGCTAAGGAACATAGTGTCTCTATCCAAAACAATGGACTTAGGCATACCATGAATGCGAACTATCACCTTAAAGATAAGATTGGCTATATGCAAGGCATCATCAGTCTTATGACAAGCAATAAAATGAGCCATCTTAGAAAACCTATCTACAACTACAAAGATAGAATCCTTACCTATTTAGTTCTAGGAAATCCTAAAACAAAGTCCATTGATATATCATGCCACGGATGAGATGGGATTGGTAAAGGAGAATACAAACCATGACTTTGTGCTTTGGATTTGGCTTGTTTACAAGTGTTGCACCTCCCACATACCCTCTCAACGTCTTGTTTCATATGTGGCAAGTAGAAATGGTCTCTCATTACTTCAAAGGTCTTGGCGATGCCAAAGTGTCCCATTAAGCCTCCATCGTGTGCTTCGCTGACAAACAGATCCCTTAAAGAGCAATTAGGTACACAAAGACTGTTCTCGAAGAAGAGAAACCCATCTTGTTTAAAAAATTTTACCCGAAGGAGACATAGAACAAGCAGCATAAGTTTCTGAAAAATCATCATCTACTTTGTATAGCTCTTTAAGCTGATCAAATCCTAACAATTTAACTTCTAAAGTAGAGAGTAAGGTGTACCTTATTGATAATGCATCTGCGACCACATTATCCTTACTTTGCTTGTATTTTATGACATAAGGAAAGGTCTCTATAAACTCAACCCACCCCGCATTTCTCTTGTTTAGTTTCTGCTGACCTTTGAGATGCTTTAAGGACTCATGATCTGTGTGAATGACAAACTCCTTAGGCCATAGATAGTGTTGCCATATATGTATAGCCATGACCAAAGCATACATCTCCTTGTCGTATGTTGGATAGTTAAGCATAGCACCACCAAGTTTTTCACTAAAGTAAGCAATCAGCTGCTTCTCTTGCATCAAAACTGCTCTAATACCTATCTCTGATGCATCACACTTGATTTCAAATGTTTTCAAGAAGTTAGGTAAAACAAGAACAGGAGCATTAGTAAGCTTGTCTTTTAGGCTTTGGAAAGCCTCCTCTTGAGCTGTTTCCCACTTAAATCCTATGTCTTTCTTGATGATCTCAGTAAGTAGAGCTGCTATAGTATTGAAGCCCCTCACAAATCTCCTATAAAAACTGGCTAAGCCGTGGAAACTCCTCACTTCTCCTATGTTTTTGGGACTTGGCCAATCTCATATGGCCTTTACTTTCTCCTCGTCCACTTTGACTCCTTCTGAGCTTACTACAAAACTAAGAAACACAAAACTAGAAGTAAAGAAAGTGCACTTCTTGAGGTTAGCATACAACTTCTCTTTTAAAAGTAAATCAAGAACTAAGCTAATATGTTCTATATGCTCCTCTAATCCTTTGCTGTAAACAAGAATGTCATCGAAATAAACAACAACAAATATGCCTATATACGCCCTAAGAACATGATTATCAAGCGCATAAAAGTACTAGGGGCATTAGACAAGCCAAATGGCATAACCAGCCATTCATATAAACCATTCTTGGTTTTGAATGCGTTTTTCCACTCATCCCCTTCCTTCATTCGAATTTGATGATAACCACTCTTTAAATCTATCTTAGAGAAGATGTTAGAGCCATGTAATTCATCTAACATGTCATCTAATCTAGGAATGGGATGGCGATACTTCACTGTTATATTGTTGATTGCACGGCATTCAACACACATCCTCCAGCTACCGTCTTTCTTGGGAACTAGGAACACCCGAACAGCAAAAGGGCTCATGCTTTCATGGATATGACCCTTAGCCATCAGCTCATCTACTTGTTTTTGTAGCTCCTTTGTTTCTATGGGATTGGTATGGTAAGCGGGATGGTTTGGTAGAGAACCTCCATGAATGAAGTCTATATGGTGTTCTATACCTCTGATGGGAGGTAAACCAATAGGAGTTTCCTCTGGAAAAAGTCTTTATAGTCCTGTAAGAGAGCTTGCATTTCACTCGGATATACCAGTGCAAGATCAGTCATAGTTGTTAGTGTTTCTTTGAAAACAAACAAGAGCATATGCGTTTTAGAATGGAAAGCTTTCTTAATCTCTTCGGCTTTAGCAAAGAAGTTTAGATGTTTGGCTGACCTTGAAGTTTGTGTATGATCGTTGTAAACCTCCTGAGGGGTCATTGGAACCAAAACATTCTTCTTACCTTTGAATTCAAAGGAGTGACAGTTTGAGAAACCATCATGTATTACTTTGCGGGTCTGATTCCCATGGTCTCCCTAATAGAATGTGGCTTGCTTCCATGTGCAAATCAACACACAGTATCTCATCTTGATATTCTCCAATAGCTAAAGGGACTAACACTTGATCAGTAACCTTCATTTCTCCCTTTTCATTCAGCCAATGCAGCTTATAAGGACTTGGATGAGGAGTAAATTGCAATCCAAACTTCTTGGCCATGGTGTTGCTCGTGACATTAGCACAACTACCGCCATCTATGATTAGGCTGCAAACTTTTCCTTGTACTAAGCAGCGAGTATGGAAAAGGTTCTCTCTCTGATCTTCTTCCTCCGGTTTACTTTGCATTATTAAAGTCCTTCTAGCCACAAGTAACTCTCCTTTAACTGGTAGCAACTCATTTTTTGTCAGTTTCCTCTTGCTTATCGTCCTCTGATTCTATCTCTCCATTTTCAAGCAAGACCATGACTCTTTTGTTGATGCACTTGTTGGCATAATGCCCTCGGCCTTGGCACTTAAAACACTTGACATAAAGTGTTTTAGTACTAGCCTCTTAAGATTTTCCTTTTAAATCCATTAGGGTAGATGACTCGGGTTTTCTAGAGCTGAACGGTTTGAAATCTCTGGAGTAAGCTGATTTATCTTCTCTTGGCTTGTAAGAATTTCCCACTCCTCCTCCAGTACGGTAAAAGCTCTTTCTCTTAAGCTGGTGCTCGAATAGGTTAGCCTTGTGAAGCATTTGTTCTACCTCCACATAGTGCTGAGTTTTCAAGCGGTCTTGAATATCTCTGTTAAGTCCTCCTAAGAAACGAGCCACAGTAGCTTCCCTTTCTTCTGTAATGTCGGCTCTAAGCATGAGAGTTTCCATCTCTTGAAGATACTCCTCTACTGACCAGTTTCCCTGAGTTAATCTTCTAAGCTTATGGTGTAACTCGCGCTGGTAATGGTTAGGGACAAATCTTCTTCTCATCAGGCTTCTCATTTTTGTCCAATTAGTGAAAGGATAGTCCTGGTTGCGTCTCCTGTTTGTGACAAGCTGATCCAACCAGCTTAAAGCGTAGTCATAGAACTGTGTGGCTGCAACCTTAACTCTAATCTCCTCAGTGCATCTTTGAGCATTAAAAACAAGCTCAATCTTTTTCTCCCATTCTAGATATGCATCAGAATCACACTTGCCATTGAATGGGGGAATTTTAAGTTTAATCCTGGGGGTGTGATATTGCTGCATATTTCATGTATTTTGCATACATATAAGTTAGTTTCTCACGCATATACATTGCATTTTAGGCTTGTTTGCATCACTTTAGGTCCTAGAGTGTTCTTGCACCAGCATATGCATGTTTCTTGCATTTTACATCGCATACAGGTTGTTTTCGGCTACTTTGGAGTCTTGGAGGGTTCGTGGACGTGCTGAGGCTCGTGAGGAGGTTCGTGGGAACTTGGAGAATTTAGGAATGCTTGCTAAGGACCAGAGATCGAGAAGCAGATCGAGCATGGCCGGTCGATCTAGATGAGATCGACCAGAAGATCGAGTAGTCCATCCGATCCAAGAGAACTGATCGAGACGGAGATCAAGTGAAGCGATCGATCAAGGAGTACGGACGTGAATGACGCCATGCAGAGCGAGAGCCGGATCGAGTCCACCACTCGATCCTCCAAAGATCGACTCCAAGATCGAACGAAGCGCTCGATCCACCGAAGAAGATCGAGACACAGATCGAGCCGAAGCCACGATGTCCGAAGATGATCGAGCAAGATGCTCGATCTCGAGGTCGATCTCAGTGCTTTAACCGTTTTTGGCCGCTAGCGAGGGGGGGACCATCGAGCTGTTTAGCCTATTTCGGGAAGGCGGCGATCATGCTTTTTTGACGACACGTTTTCACTTTATCATTTTCATTTTTTTCTCTCTGTTCGAAGGCGATTTCGCCATTGTTAAATTTTGAAGCTTTGTTCTTGAATCTTTGAATCATTTAAGCTTAAATCTATCGTTTTTCATGTTTGTCAGTTCATCTTTTATGCTTTGATTGGTTTACTTAATGTGTAGTGAGTAGTTTAATCGGGTTTTGGGGTTGACAGGATTCAAAGGGGTCGAAAAGGTTTTCAAAGTTTGGTGTTTTCTTGTTCTTCATGGCTTTCTCTTCTAGGATGTCGAGTTCTTAAGGCTTAAAGAGACTCACGCCAAGATCTTTATGATCAGAGAGACCTCTTACCTTGATAGGATCCAGAGATCTCTGAAAATCGCATCCTAGAGACTAGTTACCCTTTCCCAAACACCATGGTAGTTTAGGGGACTAGTTAAGCCGCGTGTTTGAAATCTGAGTTCTTTGCCCTTCAATCTCTTTTTCCACCAAACGCCATGGGTCTGGAGGAGAGAATGAAGGAGTGATCCATACCACACGCCATGGATGGATCTTGTTTTGTTTTCAAGACTTAGAGAATCTCACAAAGTGAGTAGATTGAAAGTTTTCAAACCAAGCTTGTACCTTTGATACCCTTGAAGATGAATCTCAACCCTAGACCCTCTTTCTTAGTATTCTTACATCTCTGTTAATCATTCGCTTGCTATCTGTTTGCATCCTGGTCAGCGGATTCGTTTCTGTTGAACATTTAGACGAGATCGATCGTTGTTGCTCGATCTAGTGGTCGATCTTGTGGTCGATCCACTAGTCGATTTTTATATATTCATAGCTTTGCATTTTAATCATTCTGTCTGTTCGTCGTGATAGTTCACTCGTTTCTGGTATTTTTAAAATAGTTTTGCTTTGCATTTAGTCGTTGCATCTAGTTTTTAGGTTTTTTACAAAACAGTTTTGCTTAGCTTCACTCGATCTTTGCATTCTCATTGCACTTTCTAGCTCATAGGTTGGATTGATTCCTCTTGCACTATACTACGACTGTGTGCTGCTTGAGTTTTGATAACCTCCTGTTGCATTGCATCACTCCCTTAGAGATTAAAAATCTTGTTATCAGGGTGCTCTCTTGAAATCATTC
The DNA here is from genome assembly GCA_911865555.2 of Thlaspi arvense. Lineage (NCBI taxonomy): Eukaryota > Viridiplantae > Streptophyta > Magnoliopsida > Brassicales > Brassicaceae > Thlaspi > Thlaspi arvense. The sequence continues at coordinate 29,643,002 of OU466860.2, forward strand.
TCTGTCTTGTCTAGGACCTCTGCGGTTACTCCTTGATGACCATCCACTTCCTGTAGTACTGATCAGTTTGATGGCCGCTGTTATGATCTGATTTCTCTTCTCTTTCTGTTTCCTTGCCCGGCCTTCTCTGAACTGGTATTATTTCCTCATATCATTCTTTCATAGTCTCTAACTCAACCTCAAACATCTTTTTCCTTTCACTTGAGAGTGCTTCTAGTAGGAACCGTTGATCTCTTCCCACTGAATTCTCCGGATCATCATCTCCGGACATAGTACCTGAAATATGATTAACAACTCCAAGTAAGTAGTTCTTAGGTACAGTAGAATTAATAAAAATTCTAATCTAATCCTGAAAACAATCTATTACAATACACAAGATAAATAGACTCCAAAGTTCTAATGCACAAATTAATCGTGAAGTGCAAACAATTAGAACCGTGATTAACAAGACTTTTAAAATTCTGAAAAGGATTCAATACGAAACAGATCAATAAACCACAACTCTTAACTTTGCTTTCAACCGATGATATGATGCAAAACAACAGTTCTAGCACCCTAAAAGCTGTATGAATCAAAATAAACAAAGCCGTAATTGAAAGTAGATGAAAAGGCAAAATATAAATCGTCAAAAATAAGAACTGGTCGGATCAAAATACTTAGCTTTGGAAGGTTTGCTCTGATACCACATAATATGATCCCTCCTATTATCTTAACCTTGCAAGCTAACTAATGAATAATTAGATCCGTAATGATGATTGATTTGAATGTCTTGATGAAATTTTTGAAACGTTTTAGTGGAAGGGGAACGAGTGAAGATGGAATGCAGCAAGGATATGACACACCAATGATTCAACCAGGGTTTCTCTTGGATATAACACATCGATAGAGTGATCTATTTTGCAAAGGTTTTTATTCAAAAGATAGATAACATAATCTCTTCTCTCAAACACGGTTTTTAGGAAAGAAGAGGGGATACAAGAATTAAAACACATAAGAATTAGTCTCGGGACAAACCCTCTTGACTAACCATGCAAAGACTCAGTTCAAAATTCAATGGAAAACAAAGACTCAAAAACAACTATATAAAATTGACTCTAGACCTTCCAAGTCACAGATGGTAAAAAGAAGTAGGCTTAGACAAATGCTAAGCTAATGGGCAATGACATTGTGGGAACACTTGCCTCGTTAAAAACCTTAGTGAGAAAACCCAAAGGGACAAAACTCACTGAGGGAAAAAGAGCACAAAATTTCCCACAAACCCATTAACTTAGTCATTGGCTTTTATACAAACCAACACGTTTAGTTTAGCCTTCTCATTGCTTGATTCATACTTAAATTGATTAAGTAGAACCTCTAAGGCATTTTGAAATGCCTTAGTCTTAGACCGGGTCATAGGTCCTCTTAGAACTTCTAGATCTTCTGATATATCATGGTTTTTATGGTTTTTAACCATGATATAAGTCCTTTTTATTGAGTCTTTTTGGTCTTTTTAGAGTCCTAGTAGAGTCTTTGCAGGTCATAGCATGTATGGAGCATAATTGGAGATATTGAAGTTTTTTGGAGCATTGCAAGATGAAGCCACGAAGTGTGCAACTCGAGAAGAAAAGTATGCATTTGGGTGACGCTCGTCACTCAGAAAGGAAGGGGTTGTGGCTGTTTTCTAAAAGATGGAGGATTAATTTCAGTTTTCACCCAGAAGTTCTAGTATTTGCAAAAAGGCCCCAGATCATGTTTTGGCTTGTATATATTAGGTTTTTGGCTATTGTTATCAAACAACACAGATCTTATATCTTGTATCTTATTATTCTAGAGAGATTTAGAGAGATTTGTAACAGAACTTTTGGAGAGACAAATCAGACTCCTCCAGAGCAGATTTCGAACTCCTTCATCTTTACTTCTTATTTCTTTTATGCAATCTATTCTTTTCATTATGTTTTCTCAAATCACCATGTCTGAGTAGTTTGTTAGTTAAGTTAGGCTTTTCAAAGGTTGAAGAAGAGTTTGTCGAATTGCTAAACTTATAGGAAATCCATTGGTTCTTTATATGTGCTTGCATTCATATCGATTTCTTAAACACATCATCTGGATTTCGAAACCCTAGGTTGTTTGATAGATGAGAAAGCATTATTAATCACCTGAACTAGTATTAGATGAGCAAAACACCTATGTGCAAAGAGATTTGGCTTACGAGTTTTGTGAACAATTGAACCTGATCATTACTGCATGTTTAGGTTGTTAGGGTTTGCAAAGAGATTTGAAACTCTGTGATTTAGGCATAGTTAACTTCTGAAATGAGAATTGATTAGTTATATCTTTGCGATTCATGTTCAAGAAGATTTTAATTCATTCCTTTTTGCATGCATTCTACACTCTCAGATTCAACCTGCAAATTGTCCTGACTTAGCGCCTTTAGCTATATGAAATTTAAGAACAGTCTCAAAAACGCCTACTTGCTTTTATTACTTTAGTTATTTCGCATTACATTCATTACTTATCGCTTAGCTTAATCCGAACCTGAACTCTTTAGTGTAGTTTACTTACTCCCTTGGGATTCCAAACCCCTTATACTACGACTGTTTTGCTGTGCACTTGTAGTAGTTTTTATTTGGGTAAAACCTGAGCCCTATCATCTTCTTTATCTTCAAGTTTAGTTCTCTCTTATTCCTCCTCGGCTACAAGCTTCAAATCTGAGCTATAGTCTTCCATGATCATATCAGTAACTCTTTGTAATCTTTAGTTTATTTTTCTTGTAACTTTTTGTCTTGCATTTATTTCAATTCGACACTAGAAGGTTAAGGTCGACGAGCCCTTAATAAAGCTCCACATGGGACATTGTAGTTCATGTTTTTACCTATTATCAATAAAGAGAGAACTTTCTTTTAACCTAAGCCGAGTTCATTGAGTCTTGTGCGGCTACCCCTTTTTTTTTAGTTCATCAACTTATCAGGACTAGATTATAAGTCTTGTGGTGTCAATCGATCTATCTACTAAGCTACCACATCTCATCTCCTAGATCTAGTGAAGAGAGCCGTTTGGCAAGTCACTTGATCCCCATTCCATCGCTCCATACATCGCATGTACCAGATCTAGGTAGAGAGAGCCATTTGGCCAGCTACTTAGTTCCTCTCATACCGATCATATACGATCATACCCTTGATATTATATCATAATCATGTTTATTCATACTTGTATCATTAGATTTATGAGTTGTGACATAATTAGTGAGTAGTTTTCTTTGTGATTTAAGGATGGGTTAGATTAGGATGAGATTAGGGTAGATCTTTGAGCCCTATCAAGTTTTTGGCGCCGTTGCCGGGGAGTAATAGCTGCCTATCGATTTTTAGTATTAGGATTTTGTCTAAGTTTTAATTTGTTTACTAACTTTCAGTTTCTTTTCTTTGTGCTGGTTTCAGGTGTATGCCTAATTGCAGTACCAGAAGCAACAAAGAGAAGGAGCTTGTGACTTTGAGCATCGACGAACTTGCTAAGTTGGAGAGGACCATCAGGAAAACTAAGAAACAGACTATGATGGTTGCTCCACTAATCTTGGTTGAAGATGCAGAAGGGCACTTGGTTGACAGTAAAGGAAACAGGAGAAACGAAGATGGGCAGAGGATTGATCAAGTGGGAATGTCATTGTTGAACAGCAGGTTCAACAAGTGGGACAAGACGTTGGAGTCCCTGTTGCTGCTGATAACGCTGTTGGGCGTTTTGTTCAGAGGACTCTAGGTGATTACAACAGACCTGATCAGTTCTATGCTAACAGAGCTGCAATCCGCTCTCCTGCCTTCCAGAGGAACGATTTTGAGCTTAAACCTGTCTATTATCAGCTGGTTGGCCAGCATCCACTCCATGGCTTACCTAATGAGCATCCTATGGATCATATTGAGAGTTTTGAGGATTTAGGTTCAAGTGTCAAAACTAATGGAGTTACCAATGATTTTCTGTTCTGCAAGCTTTTCCCTTATTCTCTTGGAGGAGAGGCTGCATATTGGCTGAAGCAACTGGAACATGCTTCACTGACCACTTGGGAAGACACTAAGGATACTTTTCTGAACAAATTCTATGATGATGCCAGATCAGAACACATGAGGACGAAAATTGCATCATTCTCTCAAGGTCCTACTGAAGCTTTTTAGGCTTCTTGGCTGAGATTCAAGTCTTACCAAAGGAACTGTCCTCATCATGGTTTCAGTCAAGTGCAACTGCTTGGGATCTTCTTCAGAGGCATTGACTGGAAGTATCAGATGGCGCTGGATGCAGCTAGTACAGGAAACTTCAACACCAACAAACCAGAAGAAGCAATCAGATTGATTGAAAACTTAGCCTGCAGCAACAGCACCAAGAATGCAGATTTTCAGACAATGAAACAGGGTGGTTTGAATGAAGGAAACCAAATAGCTGAGGTTAATGCCAAGTTAGACAGTATGCACAGTCTTCTGGTGGGAAAGAAATCAGTCCAATTCGCTGCAAAGGTGGAGACCTTCGAAAATCCTGAAGAGTTTGAGCAAAAGGATGTTAACTTCATCAATGGAGGTTTTCAGAACAAAATGTTTGGAAATCAGCAATGAAACAGAGGCTACAACAGCAATAATCAGAAGAGCACCTTCTCAGGGAACCAGAATGCAACTGGTTATACTCCAATGCCACAGTATCAGATGACTGAAGTTGAGAAACCTTACCAAAACAGCAGGAATTATGGTTCTTCTTCCTACCAAACTGCACCTCCACAAGACACTAAGATGAAAGCTATGCTGGAGCAGATACTTGAAGGACAGCAGAAGATGACAGTGAACTTCAATGGCAAGCTAGATTCGCTGTATCAAGACCTGAATGGAAAAATTGAGAGTCTGAACTCTCACATGAAGAAGCTTGATGTGCAGGTTGCTCAAACTGCAGGAGCTGTTCAAAGGCAAAAGGGATTCCTTCCTGGAAGGACTGACATTAGTCCCAAACACCAGGTTAATGCCATCACAGTCAGGAGTAAAAAAGAGCTTAAAACAGTGCAGAAAAAGAGGTTGAGTGCATAACAGATCGTGCAACTCATGGAGTCTGAAGATGAAAATTTTGCAGTCTCATAGGTGAGTGACGAGCGTCACCAAGGAGGACTGACGCTCTTCACCAACATACAAGAGAATCGGGGGCTGTCACAGGTGAGTGACGAGTGTCACCCCTCTGGTGACGATTGTCACCAACCCTAGAACAAAGCTGCTTCGCCTGTAAGTGCAGATAATGGCAAGGAACAAGCTTATAAACCCCAAAAACTTTTCCCCAAGCATCCTAGGAAGTCTAAACAGGAGATAGAAGAAGCCAGATGCAAAGCTATGATAGACAAGCTGATGCTTGAGATGCCTCTTGTTGATGCAGTCTAGCTTTCACCAGCTCTAAGAAGGTATGTAAAGAGAATGGTTATGAATGGTGTAAGTCCTGAGGAAGGAGCATTGTTTACCAGAGATATCAGTGCAATTCTCTTGGGTATAGTTCCAAAGAAGAAGAAGAAGGTTCCTGTTTCTGAACAAGTCAATGCCATCATTCAAAGCAGAGTTCCAGAGAAGCTATTTGATCCAGGGACCTTTGTTCTTGATTGCTCAATCTCTGCAGGACGTTTTCCCCACTCTCTATGTGATCTAGGGTCAAGTATCAACTTTATGCCTTCCTCTGTTGCTGCTAGACTTGGAATGACTGATTTAAAACCATCTGGGATCTCTCTCATCCTAGCAGATCAATCCATAAGAACCCCGGAAGGCATCTTAGAGGATGTTCCTGTTAACATAAAAGCTGCATGATTCCCACAGACTTTGTGGTTTTGAAATATGTTGAAGAACCTAAAGACCCTCTTATTCTTGGAAGATCATTCTTGGCTACTGCTGGCGCCATCATTGATGTGAGAAAGGGGAACATAGAGCTTGATTTGGGTGATGTTGTCACGAATTTTGATATGGATAAGTTAAGAGGGGGTTCTATCATTGATGGTCAGACCTTTTCTGTAAGGACTTCCAGAGATGAAGAGCCAGTCATAAAACATTCAGAAGACATTACTGCTGGCTATGTCACTGAATCTGATACAAGTGGGCAAGTGAACAAGATGGCTATTGAAGAGGCAATATCTGAAACTTCTGCAAAAGCTGTTGGGTTTGAGGATTGCAGTGAGGATCATATCTTCATGAATAGGCTTGAAAAAGAGGTTCCAATGAATGCCAAGTTGCTGGAGGAAGACGTGTTTGTGATGGAGGCAAGACTTGCAGAGCTGAACTGCAGGAAAACTGCAGAAACTCGAACTGCAGGGTCAGTGACGACCGTCACTGACTTGGTGACGCTCGTCACCAACCTGGACACAAAGGATCGACATGATCTTACAGCTACAAGTTCATCTTATGTTGCCAAACCGAAAATTCAACATTCCACAACCCAGAAACCTGCAACTAAGCAAAGGTATGCACTTCCTGAAACCAGTTCCAAACCTCCTAATCTCATCAATAAAAATTTAAAGGTGCAAAAGATGCTTCACACTTATACAAGAAACGAGATTCTCGTAGAATGCTTGGTGTTTCTTTGATGATTCTGCAGGAAAAAGAAGTGTCCCACCCCCAGTCAAAACCCGCCCTACTGATGTTCTTCACTTCCTTGGAAGCGTTCATGCATCCACTGCTTATACACCACCATGGATGAGGAGACATTCTTCTGCAAGGCATTCAATGCCACCTTCTGTTCCACCAGCTGTCTAAACAGCATTCAAAGTCGAGCTAATTACTTTAAACAAGCGCTTAGTGGAAGGCAACCCACTGGTAAGTTTTCTTTTTCATATACTTAGTTTAGTTTTCTATTACATAGCTAAAAAAACCCCAAAAACATGAGAAAAATCGGAAAAAAAAGTCAGTTTGTGAGTTTGCTTTAATGATATCTTGTGAACTTGTTGGACCATGGGTTGTGCTCTCTTTGGATGTTTTTGATGTGTGTTTTGAGTGCTCTAACAGTCTGACTTCGGAGAACACATGATGGCATTACATTACAACATCCAACAAAGCGATTTTGAAGTCTCAGTCGTGGTGACGCTCGTCACCAATCTGGTGACGCTCGTCACCGGATCCTTCGCGAGGTACCATTTTTCCAACTCGGTTCTACAAGTTCTCATGCATCTTTTTGGCCAACTCTTGGCTTAATAACACTGGGGACAGTGTTGTTTAAGTCTGGGGGAGGTGGTTACTAACGTTGGGTACTTTGTGTCATGTTTATAGAGTCTTAAAGTTGAGTCAAAAACCTGTTTTTATAGAGTCAAAATTTTTGAAATTGTCAGTTTTTTCTTGGAACTAACCATATGACGTTTTTGCTTATAATAACCATTGCCACAATAGTTGATTACAAGTCTTACTAAGTTGAAAGTCATAGGTAGATCAGTCTAGCAATGAAGGTTTAGGTTCTTAGAGAATCAGAAAAATTTGCTGTTAACTCCACTTTAATGAACTTTAAACTTCTTTTCTTGGGGCTTAATTCTTATTGATCTTGATTCTCTCTTTCAACATTGACAAGTATGTTAAGATACAGTCTCTCTTTGATCTTCCCTGATGTAGTGTTTAAGAGTTTAAGTCCAAAGAATGGTGCATTCATGATCCTCACAAGGATCAACAGTAATGAACACACTTAAGAACCTGTATCCTCACAAGGAACACAAGTATTGAGTAGCACCATATCTTAGACTGTAAAAAATGAGAGAAAAGAGTTGAAAAATCGAAAAAATCAGAAAGGAAAAGATTCAGGGAAGAGAAAATAGGAGAGTTGTGTTGAGATTGCTTTGTTCAGTTGTTTAGGAAGGGAAATGAATCTATAAGTGATTGAGATAATAAAACCTTGACGACATATCACACTTAGATAGATATAAGGAGTTAGCAGCAGAGATTTCGGATTTCTTGAAGGGATTTGGATTGGATTTGAAAGATTTGCTAAGCTTGTGATGATTAGACTGAAATTTGATCTTGTGTTGACTCAGTGGTATGTAGATTCGAAAGTGTTAACTAATATGGTGTTTCTAATGTTTGACTGACTGTTTCTTGTTTTCAAACCTCGACCATGTTCTCTGTCTGATGTTTGCTTGAGGGCAAGCAAAAGCTAAGTCTAGGAGAGTTGATATATCATGGTTTTTATGGTTTTTAACCATGATATAAGTCCTTTTTATTGAGTCTTTTTGGTCTTTTTAGAGTCCCAGTAGAGTATTTGCAGGTTATAGCATGTCTGGAGCATAATTGGAGATATTGGAGCTTTTTGGAGCATTGCAAGATGAAGCCACGAAGTGTGCAACTCGAGAAGAAAAGTATGCATTTGGGTGACGCTCGTCACCACTTTTGGTGACGCTCGTCACCCAAAAAGGAAGGGGTCGTGGCTGTTTTCTAAAAGATGGAGCATTAATTTCAGTTTTGGCCCAAAAGTTCCAGTATTTGTAAAAAAAGCCCTAGATCGTGTTTTGGCTTGTATATATTAGGTTTTTAGCTATTGTTATCAAACAACACAGATCTTATATCTTGTATCTTATTATTCTAGAGAGCTTTAGAGAGAGATTTGTAACAGAACTTTTGGAGAGACAAATCAGACTACTTCAAAGCAGATTTCGAACTCCTTTATCTTTTCTTCTTCTTTCTTTTATGCAATCTATTCTTTTCATGATGTTTTCTCAAATCACCATGTCTTAGTAGTTTGTTAGTTAAGATAGGGCTTTTCAAAGGTTGAAGAAGAGTTTGTAGAATTGCTAAACGTATAGGAAATCCATTGATTCTTTATCTGTGCTTGCATTCATATCGATTTCTTAGATACATCATCTGGATTTCGAAACCCTATGTTGTTTGATAGATATGAGAGCATTATTAATCACCTGAACTAGTATTAGATGAGCAAAACACTTATGTGCAAAGAGATTTGGCTTAGGAGTTTTATGAACAATTGAACCTGATCATTACTGCATGTTTAGGTTGTTAGGGTTTGCAAAGAGATTTGAAACTCTGTGATTTAGGCATAGTTAACTTCTGCAATGAGAATTGATTAGTTATATCTTTGCGATTCATGTTCAAGATGGTTTTAATTAATTTCTAATTGCATGCATTCTACGCTCTCGGATTCAACCTGCGAATTGTCCTGACTTAGCGCATTTAGCTTTCTGAACTTTAAGAACAGTCTCAAAAACGCCTACTTGCTTTTATTACTTTAGTTATTTTGCATTACATTCATTACTTATCGCTTAGCTTAATCCGAACCTGAACTATTTAGTGTAGTTTACTTACTCCCTTGGGATTCCATACCCCTTATACTACGACTGTTTTGTTGTGCACTTGCAGTAGTTTTTATCTGGGTAAAACCTGAGCCCTATCATCTTCTTTATCTTCAATTTTAGTCCTCTCTTGTTCCTCCTCGGCTACAAGCTTCAAATCTGAGCTAGAGTCTTCCATGATCATATCAGTAACTCTTTGTAATCTTTAGTTTATTTTTCTTGTAACTTTTTGTCTTGCATTTATTTCAATTCGACCCTAGAAGGTCAAGGTCGACGAGCTCTTAATGAAGCTCCACAGGCAATATTGTAGTTCACGTTTTTACCTATTATCAATAAAGAGAGAACATTCTTTTAACCTATGCCGAGTTCATTGAGTCTTGTGCGGCTACCCCTTTTTTTTAGTTGATCAACTTATCAGGACTAGATTATAAGTCTTGTGGTGTCAATCGATCTATCTACTAAGCTACCCCATCTCATCTCCTAGATTTAGTGAAGAGAGCCGTTTGGCAAGTCACTTGATCCCCATTCCATCGCTCCATACATCGCATGTACCAGATCTAGGTAGAGAAAACCATTTGGCCAGCTATTTAGTTCCTCTCATACCGATCATATAAGATCATACCCTTGATATTATATCATAATCATGTTTATTCATACTTGTATAATTAGATTTATGAGTTGTAACATGATTAGTGATTAGTTTTCTTTATGATTTATTAGATTAGGATGAGATTAGGATAGATCTTTGATGTTTGGTGCTTAAATACAATAAATCCTTTCTTGCTTAGTTTTTTCAAGGCTAAATTTTCTTTGATCATGTTGGTTTAGTTTGTAGAGCATTTTCTACCCACAAGATGTTTGATGAAATACCCTAACAAACTAAGTCAAGAGATTTACATTCCAAATTCATGATGATGAATGATTAGGATATTTACTGGCTTTATAGAACTGAGATTTCATGCTTGTTGATTAGATTATGATTAGATTAATTAACAAAGTAATTAGTACCATAGATTAGTCTTGTTTATGAGTTCTATGCCTAATGATTAAATATTATTATGATTGTTTGAACATCTTAATTTGTCTCTATGATCATCTGAAGTCAATTATCTAATCTTTAGACCCATTTGTTTATCTTTGATCATCTTATTAAGCATTTGCTTGTTCTTTCTTTGTTTAAGTTTATTTTCTTAAATGTTTGAATTTGTTTGATGCTAGTCTTGTTTTCTTGTTTATTAGGTTGTTAGAAACACAGTCAATCTTTTATATTGTTTAGATTAACAAACATTTATGCATTCTTTGTGTCACAATTATCTCAAAAGATTGATAAGCTCAAACACTACAATAACATGAGTAGTAGAGGGTAATTGTTTAGTAGCAAAACACTTACTATCATTAATCCTTTCCACATATACATTTATACTAGGTGGTTGGCCCGCACATATGTGCGGGTATAATTTTTTGATATACATAGTTAATTGTAATATTTAAATTTTAAATATTTGTATGTTTGTATATATATATTGTTTTAATATTTCACAAACTTTTTTCTGAAATCAATGTATTTTATTACTTTTATTTTTATAATGCTTGTAATAGTATATAGTCACAAATATAAAAGTTATGTTAAATAATAATTAAATTTTTATAATATTAATATGCTTTATTTCTCCTTACACAATCTATAATATGCTTTTTTGGGTCTTACATAATATAAGTTTGTAAATACATATATAATATATTTTAAGTATATATTTTTCTTGATTTATTGCAAATTAAACTGAAATAATTTTTACCATTTTTACTTATTCCTAAGAGCGGATAGATGGTTGGCACGCATGTGCGGGCATACGAATCACTTCACTACACTTAGAGTAATAAAGATTTTTTTTTAAAATATAAATTAGATAATAATTAAAATAAAAATTAGACTGTAACCAATCTTAACAAAATACATGCACGAAAAAGTTCGCATGTGAGTTTAACTAATGTACAACTAATATTTATATATGTACGCGTATTTGTAAAAAAATTGAAATATGGCGACCAACCCCAATGGAGAACTTATTAAGAAAGTCTTAAAAATATTTTATTATTTATTTTAGACATTGGGTGTCTTAGCTCAACAAAAGTATCATATTTTAGACAATGTGTCTATTTCTAAGACTCTTTCACTATTTTTTTATTCATTTTTATTATTAAGATCTTTTGTTTTAGACACCCAAAGTTCTCCATTAGGGTTGCTCTTACGTGTTAAAATTTTTTTAAGTGACTTTGTAAAACAAAGAGTGAGCGATTTTTTTTTATATACTTCTATTTTTATCTCTTATTCATATTGTTTCTTCTTATTATAATTTATTCTTTCGTTCGGTTATTTTTCAATTCATTTATGATCTCAAAATTTTGATATACAATGAAAACAAAATTATGTATATATATTAATATGATATAAAATTTTATTTTTATTTAAAATATGATAAGAGATAAGATGAGATGGTAACATAAGTTATGCATATTTTTAAAAACAACAATAAAAAGATGATAAAAGTTATAGAAAAATATATGGTCCTATTAATATTATAAAATAATAATTAGTATATACATTATTCATTTAGTAAATATTGGTTTGAAAATATATTTTTTTAAATTACGTTTTTAAAAAAAATAATCAATAAAAGTTATTTATTTTTATTATTTTTAACATTTTATTCTTTAAATTATTTTTATCATGATTGTATTTTATTTAAAATTGTATTATTTAATAATTTGTTTATTTAAAACTTTTTTAGATTTAATTAGTAACTCTCCGAAATAAAAATATATCATACTTAAAGTATTATTAATAAATAGATTTTTTATTATTCTATTGGATAATTTAATATTATTTTTTTATTTTTTATGAAATTATGAATATATGTAAAAAAATTAAAATTATAATAGCTTTTATTTTCTGTTAATTTAAATTTGTTAATTTTAGTGTTATAAATATAATTTATTTTATTTATGTTTTAATTCCACAATTTTTATAATTTCAATTCAACCAATCAAAACATTTCGTTTATTTTAGAAAGTTTGACAAGTCACATTTACATGTCATCAATTAAAAGCTCTAACTTTGATTGTAGTGTTGACAAGTAAGCAATTTTCAATAATGTTACTTCTCAAATAATATGTAGTGGATTCCTAAAATCGGGATGATACAATCACCTCATTCAGTGAGCGCAACATCCTCATTGCACATCAAAACTGTCACCTCTAAGAATGTAAGCCTTCGTGACTCCACACTCATCTGGGTTGAGTACTAATATCACTTGTAACATCTCAACCGCCCGACTTGTCAGTTCCCACGTCCTCTCTTGACTTGTGGGCCTCATTCCTATCCGGCAGTTGATACATTAACTAGAGGTTCGAAAGTCATGACTAACTTTGCAATTAGCACATGATCTTTTTTTCTATTTTATCTTTATTCACACAATATCAAGGAGAGTTACTTGTAGCTATAAAGAGGGTTATCTATAAACATTTTTATAATAAATATCTAAAAAATAAATATTGTTATAATATAGTAAATGAATAAATTATTTTAATTTTGTTAAAAATATATTTATATTCATAAAATCAGAATGTTAGACTTATATTAAAAATTAAAATTTTCATCTTTTTGTTTGTTTTTTAAACATGGTCACTAATTCCAAAAAAGAAAAACATTTTAAAATCGATCTAAAACATGCAGAAAACCCCCAACCCAGAAAAAGTGCAACGCGGGTTTGATTGAACATTTCATTTAACAGTTAAACCTGTAAAACAAAAAAAAAATCAAATAACCAATGAAACCACTAAAATATCTCGAATGTACTAAAAAAACAAAAACAAAAACAAAAACAAAAAAATAGATAGGAGATGCCATCTTTTTAGAAATTGGTCCAAATACACAATGGTCCAGTCTTTTTTTTTTGCTTTACCGTAACCCAACAAAGACCTCACACACTAAAATCTCATGTTTTTCATCTCCTTTTGAGGAGGAAAGTGAACACACAACAAAAACTAAAGTTGCTTTCAATAGCTAAGGCGTGACGGAACGTGGTGGCGTCCTTGATTCCCCTGGAGGAGTCTGACCTTCTGATCCCTTTGACGGATCATCAGACGATTGTCTTAACCCATCATCGGTTGTTTCACTTCTGTTCACATCCTCAATCATTCTAAGCACTTCTTGCATCACAGGTCGTTGATCCGGAACCGTAGAGACACACGCCATTGCGATTTGAAGAAGCTGAACCATCTCTTCCTCTATGTTATGGTACCGCATCAGCTCAACATCGAAAACCTCAGCGGTCCATTCTTCCCGAACCACGGAAAGCACCCACCGAGGTAGATCAATGCCTTCTTCGCCAAGTGAAGCCTGATTAGGCGATTTACCTGTCAAAAGCTCAAGCAGCAACACACCGAAACTGTACACATCCGATTTAAATGTCACTTTCCGTGTCTCGAGAACTTCAGGAGCATGATAACCCGCTAGACGGTTTGGAGGACTTGAGTTGCTGAAGAGTTGGTTAAGTCCATAGTCAGAGACGCAAGTGTCTTGGTTTGGATGTAGGAGGATGTTCGAGGCTTTGATGTTTCCATGTACCAATTTGGCTGAAACGTGAAGATGAGTTAAACCTCTCGCCGCAGTTATCGCTATTCTCATACGATTATCCCAATCCAACGGTGTTCGTCCTGATCCTCGGCTTCCTGAAACAAAAGTTTCAGAAGACTAATATGTAAATGCAGTAACTTTAAACTATAAATGCAGTTTTAGGAACCGAAAATGTTCATAGAATTAGACAGAAATTGCAGCTTAACACTATAACTATCATTTTAACTTGGGTTAGAGCTTCAAATTCAGTAAGTGGAATCAAAAGCACTTCACTTGACACAGTTTGACAAAAGCTTACTTCAAGGAAAAGAGATGGTATTTGATGATAAAGAGCCCATGTGGAAGAAAAGAGACTTTCTTTTTCTTTTTTCATTATCTGTCATCTTTAAAGAGTGAGAGAGAAGCAAAAATTATGAATTATTATGACAATTACCAGACAGACACATATAATGTCGGCAGCTTCCTTTTTATTTAAATAATTGCAGAACAACTACAGCAATATCTACTACACTCACAAATCGAATAAAATATGGATTAGTTTTCCTTTTAAAATAAAAAGATATGTATTGTTTTATACAGTGAAATAAGAATGTATTTCTTGACAGCAAAGCATAAAACATAAGAACATGTGGAAAGTATCCATTAGAATAATATTAACAAAGCATCAGATTCTAATCATCATTCCTTAAATCTCACTCAGCTCTCGTTTCATTCTAAGCAAATTCAGCTCCAACTGTGAATACGAATTTGAATTATGAAGAAAAAATAGCAAAACATAATCCACAAAACCCACTAAAACCTAACCAAGAAACTCACACAATCTGGCTACAATTCAGGAGAAAGTCACACAAATCCAACAATCAAGCTACAGTGCTAACCGTAATTCACATAATCTAGGCAGAAGAAATTCACACAATCTATCTACAATTCAGTTGTATTTCAGACAATGTACCTAGCTTCTGTACATTAATATGCATTAAGGATGAATTTAACTGGCTTAAACAGAAACAGAGCAAAGAGAATTAAGACACAAACCGTGAAGAAGAGCAGACAAGCTTCCATTGGGCATGAAATCAAAGACAAGAAGCTTCTCATCTTTGGAGTAATAATAAGCTCTCAATGGAACAACATTTGGGTGTTTGATTTTACCAACAATCTCCATCTGTGATTCAAACTCTTTCTTCGACGCCATAACATCCTTAAGCCGCTTCACAACCACCGTCGTACCTTCCTCTAATACCGCCTTATATGACGTCCCTACGCTTCCTTTACCCAAAACTTCCGCAGAAGCTCTCAACAAATCTTCCAAATCGAAACTATACACTCCTCCTTCTGTGAAAACAAGCTTGTTCCTCTCTGTTTCTCCTCCCATTCCCGACGATGTCCCTGTAACTTCCTTCGACGATGAAGCACCCGCCGGAGGAATTGAATTAGGGATGTTTCGCGTTGTTGTCGCCGGTTTCGTCTGTTTCGTCCGACCCTCATCGCTTCCTCGTCGTTTTCTCAAGCAGAAGAATAAAAGAAGCGCTAATAGGAGAAGACCCACTAACCCGCACGCGACGGAGATTGCAATAATCGCCGCCGTGGAGAGCTTTGATTTCTTGCCGGATAAACGAGAGGGAGAATCAGACGACGACGGAGACGGAGATGGAGAGATGAAAAAGGATTTGCAAGGTTTTAATGGGTCACCACAGAGATTCACGTTTCCTGTGAACGACGCGGCTGGGAAATTAGATAATGACGAAGGAATCGAACCGTTTAGGTTGTTGTCTGAGACGTTGAAATCGGTCAAATCTACGGAGATGCTCGGAAGATTCCCGGAGAATCGATTGTGTCCGAGGAAGAGACCAGTCAACTGAGTGAGATTGTTGACTGAGAAAGGAATTGGTCCAGTGAAGTTGTTAGATGAGATATCGAGACGAATCAATCCGGTTAACTGTGTAATACTCGCCGGAAACTCGCCGGAGAAATCATTATGTTGTAGATATAAGCCTCGGAGGTGAGTGAGATTTGAGAAATCTGGAGGGATCTGGCCCGAGAGACGATTAGAACGAAGACTTAGAACTCGGAGTTGACTCAGTTGGCCTAACGATCCGGATGGGATCTGACCCACTAAACCGGTACCTGGTAACCGGAGAGAGTAGATGGAGGACCGGTTCGAGTTGCATTCGACTCCGACCCAGTTACACGCTGAGTCAGACTCGTTCCATTGAAGACGATTCTCGTGAGGAATCTGCTGAATGAAGGCGAGGAGAGCTTGTTTTTCTAGGAGTGACTCTGAGTTGACTCGATGAGTCAACAACAAAATCGAGACGAAAAAACTCAAAACCCATAAAATGGCTGCCATTTGGGGAATTTTAGAGGAACAGATAGAGAGAAAAAAGTAAACTAAGATAAAACGAATCTTTTCGACTTTCTTCTACTTTTGTCTGTTTACAAGAAGTGGGTTTCGTTGATGAATATGGTTTGCTGAAAACTACTGGTTTTCGGGCAAAAACTCATTTGTTTTCTGGTGGGAGTGACCAAGAGAGATGGAGTGATTTGAAAAGAGAGAGAACTTGAAGAGAGAGAGAGGGAGAGAGAGAGAGAGAGTAGAGTCTACGAGTCAATATGTGTCTGTGTGGAGGTGTAGGATCGTGAAGTCTTTTATGAGGAGAACGAGAATAGCATCAAAACTATCACGAGGGACAAAAATGTTAAAACAAAAGATATATTAAAAATTAAAGCTTTTTTTAATTGAGAAAGAGAAAGTTTAGTTTCAACTCTTTTAATCAGATGAGAATTAATTTTTTTTTGGGAAATACCACTGAATGGCTAAAGACTGGTAGTGAATTAACAAAATGACTACAATTTTTCTAAATCCGAGCATTAAAATATGTTGCTACTCCTTTTGCCAACGATACCCCCACGCGCAACCAGTTCGCAGACTCCCCATCGACATATGTGGGGTACTATGGGCGAATAAAATGTTTTGTTGATTAGTTATATTTAGAAAGCTTTAACTATGTCCGATTTTAGTCTGAGTAACTGCATATTTAATATCCCGCGTCCCTTCGTTGTCCGAACCCTAAAATCAGTTTCTCTACATCGACTGCCGAAGGCGAAGTAAACGTCCAGTAGAAACCCCCGTCTTTAACCGACTTCGACCACTCCAATAGCTTCTATTAAGCAATTTGCCATCCCCACGCAACCTCCGGTGGCCGGAACACTTCGGCTGTTCTTATTCGTTGCCTGTCGTAGGCTAGTTAACCGATTTCATTCAGTCTCCCAGTATGTCTGTTTTCGAGGAGCAATCATCTCCACCGTAGATTTTCCGAGACACACATGCCGTACACTGGTAATTGAGGTAATCCTAACTTCCACTCCTCTACGCTTAACCCCATTTCAGTTTTCCGATGTCTTGGCTCACGATTATCGGTGCCCCTCATCTTTTGGTCTTCTCGATCTTTAATAGTGATTCGGCTTTAAAATTGCTCGTTGTGGTATTTCTCCTCCGTTTTTTGGTTTTATCTACTCCTCTGACCTAACCGACACAACATGCAATTGGTTAGATAGGGTCAAGGGTTTTACATCAATTCTCGTATACGGGGTTATGAGTAGAACACATATTATGCTATCGCAATCCTCTTCCCTTAATAGGCATTCATTATCCGTATATAGACAACTACAAACATCGCCGATCAAACCCAGATCTACTTTTACATGCCCATCTATCCAAGGAAATAAATACCCAAAAAATGTCATAGATCGACTATATATGCATGTAACCCCTGATACATTGATCCCTTTTTGTATTCTTTTGGCAGGGATGGAATCTAATGTACTTCCACAACGGCTGTTCGCTGATCACCAGGAGCCAGTCGGGGACCGAGTGAATTCGTAATTCAAGCTTGACACAATCGAGGTTATCTTGAAAGCCCTCACACCCGAGGAACTAAGCGTCATTCGTCTTTGTTTTGGGAAACTGATCGACATGTATCAGAAACCCGCCCACTCCGGCAAACTCGCTCACTTCCTATCAACCAGGCAGTTGAAGACTGAAAAGAGGCATGAGCTTTGGTTTATTTTCGGGGGTAAGCCAGTCAAATTCTTGCTTCGCGAGTTCGCGATTGTTACAGGCTTAAACTACAAACCAATTTCCCCTCCTCCTCGGGAAATACTGAAGTGCAAACCCGGCGAGGTCCCATACTGGTTCACTCTATTCGGGGGAGATGAAAACGTCACCGGTGAGAAGCTGGAGGTGATGCTTAGGCGCTCGAAAAATATATCGAGCGAGCTGAAGGTCAAGTACGCATGTCTCCTCATCGTGGATGGGGTGCTTTGCCGTAAATCCTCAGGCATGAAGATCTCCAAAGACCATGCAGAGATGATTCGAGACCTAGATTACTTCCTCAGTTTCCCTTGGGGGCGGCACTACTTCGAGATGACCGTTCAGTGCATCAAGTCCCGCACCACCAATCAGCTAGCACAGCCCACCGTCGCTGTACAGAGTTTTATTCATGCGGTCCAGATGGTTCTCCTCGAGGCGGTTCCGGCTGCGCTGACGACGATGGGAGATGATATTGGGAGTGAGTCTGAGGAGGAAGAGTGTGCTACGGCCACCACTCTCAGACTAGATAAGCTGTGGGATCTCGATTCGTCGGGACAGGTATATCAGTCTATACCCTTTTATAAACATCTATATTACATGGTAGCAGTTCATTATTCTTTACGGATTAAATATTTGCCCTATTTCGCAGGTCGCCGTTACATCAATTATTGAAGGTGAGACTGAAGAAATTCCCCTAGACACCCTAGAGTGGCAAGACGAAGTCCCGGATCCGAAGGTTGATTACATGGAGATGTTAATTGCTGAAGGAGCAGAGTTTTGCAGGGAGTCTTTCATTGGTGGGCATGTTGCGACTCCTACACCCACACAATCCTCCGCCGCCAAAAGCCGGAAAAGGAAAGGGTCGTCTGTGGCGAAAGACAAGCCCCTCGCTCCCCCAGGGCGTGGCAAAAAACCAAGAGACGGATGCAACACGGCAAAGGCATCCGATCAAGGAGAACCACAGCCCATTATGGCGGAGAAGATTGCAGATCTCATAGACGCCGCGATGAAGAGGGCCCACTCGGAAATGGTTGACTCAATGGCGACATCGATGCTGGCGATGGAGAGTAGGCTTGAGAGGAGATTGAATGAGAAGATGTCTGCCATGATCGATGCGGCAGGTAAGGGGACTGGTGCGGACCAAGTTATTGGGAACGTCATCAGAGACATAAATGCAGACGAGGAGACATATGGGACGACCAAAGAGCCAGGGGGGTCTAATCGGCAGTCCAGCGACCACCAGCGCAGTAAAGATCCAACGACTCGTGGAGTCGTCAATGGTCCGCCCCTAACCGAACCAGTTACAGAACTTCACCACGCACCCCCGTCACTTCTGAGAAATCTGTTGACTCCGATCCAGAAGGGGTGACACCATCCGGAGTGCCGGCGAACTCGGAATTCGCTGCATTAACCTTCAATGCATCCCCAGACAGGTATACTTTTATTATATATCCACAGGATGACATGGATATCCATAGACACACTTAAACCATAACTTCATTTCAGACTTATGCTCGTTTATAGCAGCCCATAGAAAATTTTAAAGCAGGTATTTGGGTTTGTAGGGAACTAAACATGGAGGGGACGATTGGTGATCAAGGAACAAGATGTTCTCGATTTACCGCTGTTGGTACCATCATCCCGTCCCGAGGTAGGCAACTAACCATTATCAAGTAGTGCAGACAACCAAATATTCACCTTCTCAGTGCTTTATCCCTTTTTCCTATAGGTCATGGATGCTTGCGTGAAGATGTTGCAGAAATCATGGCTAGCTTCTTGCACCCCATCAGAAGACTACCGAGCAGACATTCTCCCCAGTAGGTGGGCCGTGTCGATGGCGAAGCTCTATCTAAAATTCAGCAAATCAAACCGGAAAGAGTCGTTTGAATTCGGGGATACTATCATGGATATGGTATGCGCAGGCACTAAAGATTGGGTGAAAGACATTGACTTTGTTATTTTCCTTTTGTAGCGGACAAGAACAGATGGGTTGGGGTCGTCATTGACATACTGTCCGCCCAGATGACAGTTTTTGACTCATCGGCGTCTGAGAGGCGTGGGGCGCGAATAGTCCCCGAGCTCCAATTCATATGCCAGATGTTTCTGTATCTCGTTCGCAAAGTCGCTGATGGTGATTGCACGGTAGATTATGGTCTCGAACCACTGAAGATTAGGAGGGACACGGCAGTTGTCCAAGCTACAGATAGGAAGATAACGGGGATGCTCACCCTCCTAATCATAGAGGCGCATGCGCGGGGTGGGCTATCCGAGGCCTATGTTGTTGATGAAGGAATGGTCAAAATACGCGCGCAGAACTTAGCCGTGGAGATCATCAAACACAGTGTTATGAAGGGTTCATCCCCGTAATGCAATGGGAACTCTCGGAAGTCCCTTTTTGTATGTTGTGACAATTTGGTGGCGAATGATTTGATGATACATTTGTTCCGTTTTTGCATACACTTACATGGTTGGTCTACATTGGGTTGCTGTCCCCAAATTGTTTGTTTGTCGTATTTTCCAGGACCTTGTTTATGGTTTGTTTTAGTCGATTGTTCGTCATATTCCTGTTTTTATAAGTCGCTATTTTAAAATCTAACGTCGTCACTTGTTGTCGTACATTCCATGCGTTTTGTGGTTATTTACATTTTTTAAAAAATATATGTCGTTTTGGTAGTGTGCTCAACATGTCGTTATAATTCAATATATCTTCGCTACTTACTTAAATAGAGACTATTAACAAATATGAACAGATATATATATATATAGTTAGGTTCACTCTAATTATGTTTCAGTTCCTCTGTTCGCAATAACCGCCAACGAGATAACACGTTTTTCAACTAAATAATTTGACATTATATGTGCATTGTAAAGTGCACACGGATTACATAGATGCCCCACTTAGGGGGAGAGTTATGAATATAAAATAAACACATGAAATCATAAAACTGGCGATCCATATAATACAAAGGCAGGGCATTTTTTGATATAACCCAGCATCTGTGACGATAGAGGTGGATGTAATACAATGGTTGAAAAAGTCACTTATTTTCCGAGCACACAACAGAATTCCAAAGCCGCTGAGCTTTCATCATACATGACAAAATCGGTAGCTCAAATCTGCAACGTAGAAGACAGATGAGGACCCTTACTTAATGCAAATCAATATTCCGAGAATAATCCTACTATGAGTTGGTATAGTGACATACCTTATTACACAATCCCATATTATATTGCCAACTTGCAGGACGAGCGGTTATGTCCAGTCCCGTTGCAGCGGCTGCACTTGCGGAAAACCTTCCTCCCTGGACGCTGGTACAAGATAGGAAATTCACAACCATCAATAGGCCTCCATGTTATTACATAAATTGGTATATCTGGTATATAACACTATGATTTGATACCTTATCTCCCCTGTCGAGAGGTATCTATTATGCTTTGGCCTACCTGGTGGCCTCCTTGTCTTAGGTGGGTGCACATTCACTGCAACTACATCGGAAGGGACCGCATACACACTGTCCATGGCGGGCACTGGATATATACTCTCATGATAAGTCAGACGCCAGTAGAACGTACCATACTCTGCAGCCACGATTGTTGAGAGATGGATGTTTCCTTTTCCAGCCGCCGCAACAGCATGACAGCATGGTATCTTGAGAATAGTGAACTCCTCGCAAGTGCATGTCTTGTTATGGAAGTCCACATGATAAGATAAACCCGTACGTGTTTTTACCTCGTAGTGGTCCTTGTTGATCGGCAGGACGTGCCATGCCGTCGAACGTTCATAATTGGTGTTAACGATCTCGCCAACCTTCAGAGTCATGGGAGAAGTATGGTTACTCACGACGTCCCTCCTATTGTTGAACCAAGACATGAGAGTGCCGCGCACGAACACCAGCATAGATACGATGGGCAGCTCACGAGCTTCCTTTAGGGCGGCGTTGAGAGACTCAGCTACGTTACTTGTCATGATGTTGTACTTCTCACCATCACAATGGGATCGGGTCCAGTGGTAAAAGCCAATGATGTTCAAGTATTCCGCACATTCAGGTGAAAGACCTTCAATTTCTGCAAAATACTCGTGGAATGTGGATCTTCTGTAGGCACGAGCTGCTTTAGAAATCAAACCAGTTAAGGCCTTGATCTTGAACTTCGCTGCCACATTTCTCTGTAGATGCACTATGCAGGCACCGTGAGTGGACCTGGGATATTCCTGACGGAGCGGGTGCAGGGACAAAAATTGAACACCATTTGTTAGTCGATTATAAGTGTTTATAATAAATAATAGACATTTATAGTAATTTATACCTTGAATAAACCAGCATATATCGACGAATGCCGATCTGAGACGAAGGTTAATGTGTCCTCATCAGGCACGATATGCTTCAACTTTTGGAATAACCACTCTCACGCCTTATCGTTTTCCCCATCTACGACCGCAAACGCCACAGGGAAGATTTGACAATTCCCATCTTGTGCACTCGCCGTCAACAAGCATCCCGAGTACTTGCCTCGAAGGTGTGTTCCGTCGACAACCAGGACCTTGCGCATGAATTGCAACCCCCGGACACTCCCACCTAGAGCTACAAAGAAATATTTGAAGCGCTTGTGACCGGAGGCGTCTTCTTCCGTCTCAATTGCCGTTATAGATCCCGGGTTGCTAAGCTCCAGCAGATGCATGTATGCAGGGAGGAGAGCGTAGCTACCAGCAGCTGAGCTGTTTCCCTTGTCTATTGCCAATTCCCTGGATCTCCAAGCTTTCCAGTAAGAGATGTCGACGTTATGATTGTCGAGCATAACTCGCGCAACACCAGCCGGGTTCGGACCTCTCTGCTCACCCATGTAACGGTCCCTCATTATTTCTGAAATGACCGAGGTTGTGGCCTGGCAGTGAAACTGTCTACGCACATCCACGGGGCAGTTGTGAAGCAGCGTGGCTGTTCTGATCTGAAAGTACTGTGTATCTTCGATTCGAACAACGTACAATCTCCATGGACATGTTTCGGAGAGGCACCGCACAACCATGTAATCGTTGTTTGATCTTTCATTACGGTAGCTGAACCTTCTATTTATTGCGTGGACAGTCATTTTGACCTTGCAGTCCTGTTTGTTCTTGAAGACCCGTCCCAAATACAGCTCGTCCCCCTCGTATGCCACATCTAATATCACATTTTCCGTCCGATCCAATCCTGTTAAAATTATCCATGTCAGAAGGCCGGATACGCATATGTATATCACGAGATAATTATCTTTACCCAACCACAAAAAAATAGACATTTACATTTCTATTTCTTGCTGCAGATATTAATAGACAGTTATATTTATACGCAAACCGTTATACGCCAATAACACAGATCCATACAAATAGAAATATATTTATATAGCAGGCTATAAATATATATAAGGCTTTACATCCCATTTATCTTCATCATCCGAGTCATCCAGCACCGGGGCTGCATCTCTCGCAATCGAGAACGGGGGCATGCCAGCAGCAACAAAACCAGCCACCGGTAATGCGGCACTACCGCGGGAGTCATCTCTAGGAGCTAAACCTTCACCCCCAATGACTGTTTAGCCAATAATGGGTTTCAAGATATTAACGGATAAATAATAATAGTCTATAACAAAATCAGCCGTGTTTACTACACCTTGTGCAATAAATACACAATACAGATATAGCCTACCTATCTCAGGATCTACACCAGATATCCCACTATTCGTTTTGCCCTCCTCACGTGCGATGACGCCTTCGCTGACACCTGACACATTAACTAAAGAGATCATTACTATTTCATATCCATACCGTTTAATAGACCTATATATTTTTATTTACGGTCGATTACACGACGCGGGAACAAGTCACGAAGGAGGTGACGCCTATCAAAAGTTTCGCCAACGTCGGATAGGCTTCGATCCGCCTCTGACTGCACCGTTCCGGCGTCGCCGCTGTCGACCATTATCTGCTTCTCCCTCCCCTTTCCTTCATTGCCCTGTGATGCACCTAACCTACAGGCCAGCCAGGACACTGTCACTCGCCGGCTACTTTCACCCTCGTCTTGAGTTCCCATTGGTGCCTGGGTTCCATTGAAATTGTCGCTGCTGCTACCAGAAGGGACATCCACTGCGATGGGGCCACTTGGACTTCTCCGAACAACCTCAGCTAACGCAAAACCGTACGTTACCGGGACCACGGAAAACCCTTCTATATCAAGAGTCATGTTTTTCGGCATCGGCACGACGTAGAGCTTTAGCTCGTGGAGATCCACCCGCATAGCCAGGAACATGTCCATCTCACCGTCGTTTCGAATATGAACTGGCACCGGCTTCACCACACCGTCTTCGTCCATCCACTCCGGCATCTCGTACGTTAACTCGATGTTCTCCTCCTCCACGTTTATGTTTAGCTCTCTACAAACTATTGCCTTCAGCGTAGCTACCCCCTGGCCCTCGCGCATTCGTATACCTTTGCTAAGCCTGTCCTCCAGTAAAACGAACCGCCAACCCCCCCCCCCCCCCCCCCAGCATCTTTCATCCACCAACCTTGCTCCGCGCGAACCAGGTCACTCAGTACTTCCCACAGTTGAACCATCGTTGATAAACCTACGAATACACAAACCAAGAAAATGTTGTTATAAATATGAACGAACCTTCAACTTCTCACTTAGATATTCATATATAGTAAAAACCGATTCAGATTAAATTACCCGATTTGTAAGCCCATACCTCTATACGGGATTAGATGCATGAACGACTATATATGGAGACTCCACAAACCTAAGTATGTCGATATATTTTAAATTCCCGCCCTGCCCGTCGACGATCTTGTTGCAGCTTTACAAATTGCATTAACTCGCCATCACGTCCATATAGATCATGCTTACGTAAGGCGGCAGCGAATATTTTGTGTCTCCTCATTTAATACCCAGCTGAAGGTCAGCCTTAATTCCATCCATAAATGCCCACAGATCGCTATCACCCAACCTCATTAATATTCGTCAACACATATATCACTCTTCTGCTTAACCACGCGCACGCAATGGCATGAGACGTAAATAACCAAACCCACAAAACACTGTTCATCACCCTTTAGCCATTTCCTTCTAGCGTATTTACCTCTTGTCATTTTCCTAATAAAAGTCCAACACTTAGTCCAATTGTAAATTTGATTTTAAGTTTATTTACGTCAATACCCATATTAACTGAACACAAAAATTACGGTCATAGTGAGATTGAATTCTTAAATGAAGTAACCAATGTCAATTATTGAACTAAAAAATCATCATTAGGGATTTGATTAACAGTTGTGGGTTTTGGAGAACATGTTCTTTATTAATAGCTTAAAGATGAAGCGATTACAAAGATTAGCATAATTGAGAGGTTATGCCGAAGTGAAAAGAAAGTGTTTGCGAAGTAAACTAGAAAGCTTTGGAGTTCTTGGTTTTAGCTCTGCTGCTCTCTAGGTTGTATGAGTTGTTACTTTTGTTTTCTAGGGTCTTCTTATTTATAGGAATAGGAGGGTGGTTGCTCTGAACTCCTACTCCAGATGGGAACTCCCTGCTGGAACGCTTCCGGCTTTCGAGAGAGAGTTTACGAAGTGGCAAGCTACCAGTGATGCTATCGAGGAGATAGTTATTACTGGTGACGACTTCAGCCTACCAAGCAGACCTGACGTCGACGAGCAATTAAGGCAAGCGCAAGGAAGATCAAAAGATGATTAAGCTGCTTATCTCCTCTCCCCCTTTGTAAATTTTTTCGTAGCTGTCTATGTAATGATGCCCGATAGGGTTTTTATATATTAGAATTTAATTTCCGTTGGCTTGTTTGCTGTTTTTTTGCAAAAGTAAATCGAAGTGATTTTTGTTTTTAAAAGTTTCTGTTATGCGATGTTCGGAGTTGGAAGCGGGATTCATTTGCTCGTCTTATACCAAACGATAATAAAGATCGAATACCAAGCTTTCATGATTCACTTCGGCCTGAAAGGTATGATCGAGGGTCGTGCGAGTATTGTCCTTGGCTTTCGTCTTATCTACTTTGGAAGTAATTAAATCGAACCGAAGTATCAAAGGAGTGGTGATCAGCCACTAATTTAATTTTTGCTTTTTGCTTTTTCAAATCGATTGTTTGGCCAGAACATCGATTCAGCAAGATGCATTCGCATAAGGGAAGATTACTCTACGTGCCGAGCTTATTTTCCAAAATAAAAATTTATTAAATTTACAGCTGCACTCGGAAGTTGCCTATGTACCCAAGTCGGGATCAAGCCGTTCGTAGTTTGCTACAATTATTGGATGAGTGTTGTCACTCAGGGTCCAATCCAGTCTTTATTGATAAAAATAAAAAAGACTAAATATAAAAGCTGCGAGTTTCTTGTTGAATCTACTCCATATGTTTGGTGTCTTCGAGGGCTTTTTCCTCGGAGAGTCGCACCTTGCGTTCGTTAATAAAGCAGGATCTTGATATATGCTGATTGCCGCAAAGTGTGAAGATGCCAACCGAGGTAGCAAACTTCATGCATTGGTGGTAAGTCAACACGATAGCTTTCATCTCGTGGATCCAAGTTGTGCCAAGTATGACATTATAGATTGCCGGTTTATTTTTGATAATGAATTTGACAATCTTTGTCACTCCGCCGACATAAACTGTCAGACGTATGGTGCCGAGGCTGAAGAAGGATTCGCTGGCAAAGCCAGTTAGTGGCTTTGGCGCTGCCTTGATGTCTTTATCCTAGAGTTCCATCTTGGTCAAAGTATCCTTGAAGATGATATTAACCGTGATGCCGGTGTCCACCTGTATTTTGGCCACTTCGCTATCGTGGATATGTAACTCGACAACCAGCGGGTCGTTATGCGGGGTGTGTATCCCATGCATATCCTTCGATGTGAATGTGATCGTCGGATGGTAGTTCACGGGGCGAGGAAACTTATGCGAGGTAATCGCTTTTCGTTCATATTCCTTGATGGCGCGAACCGAGTAATCGCAGTCGGGAAGGCCTCCAATAATCGTGTTAACCCGCCGCTTGGGTGGAGGGGTAGATTGTCATGTTCGTCGTCGTCATTCTCGTGCTCTGCTCCCTTTTCTTTTTCTTTTTCTTCTCGCTTTTTCTCGAGCGAACGACTTCGGCGTCTTCCTCTGGAACTGTTTTGGCTGCTACTTTTCCCTTGATCTCGGTGATCCTTGCTGGAGGTACTTCGACGCAAGTCCTTAGAGTTGGAGCTGTGTGAGTAGGAACTTTTGTTCTGGGATCGGTCTCCGCCAACGTAAATTTTGCCCTCCTTGTACTTTTCGTACAAGGAGTTCTGGAGGTGTCGACATGCCGAAGTAGCGTGCCCTGTTCACCCATGGAAAGAGCAGTAGAGATCGTGGTTATCGTCCCTGTAATCTGAATTCCTTGGAGTATCGCCGCGGGTCCAATGATTCCAGGGCTTCTCTCCGGTGGCTACGATGGCTTGGGAGGATGGTTTGCCTTTGCTCGCCGGATCCTTGTCTCGCGAAGTGCTTGCCACGTCCATGCCGTGCTTTTTCGCGTAGAAAGTTTTCTCCTCTTCCATTCGTATGAAAGTTTGAGCTCGGTGGAGTGCGTCTTCTATGGTGTCCTTCGGGTTCTTCTGCAAATCTTCTTTGATAGAGTATTCGAACCATAGGCCATTCGTGAGTGCATCGATGGCTAAAGCTTGCGGGATCTGGTCGTATGCCGCGGCGGCGTCCTTGAATTTCTTAATGAAATCTTGGAGGGGCTTGTCGCGTTTCTTTATTAGAGTGAAGAGGTTGACCGTCCTCTTCGTGATGAACATCGAGTAATGCTTTATGAAAGCATGGGACAATTCCTTGAAAGATTTAATCGACACTGGCGGGAGGTTGGAGAACCACTTGAGAGCGTCTTTGCTGAGGTGCTCCACGAAGGTTTGGCAGTGATTAGGAGGTCGGTTTCAAACCGTTATGTCTTCATGGTGACGTTGAATCCGGTCAGCCATAGATTTGGGTCTTCCGTCCCATTATAGTACGGAAGCTTCAATTCGATCGCCGCGCCGAGACGAACATCACTGATCCACGAGGCGAATGGGTTGCGTTTGGTATCTAACAGAATTGCCGAGATTTTGGGTGCCGAGCTGGTGGCGCGGTGGACTTGAGATCCGATTGCGTTAATTTGTTGATGTAACCTTGCGATCTCGGAATTCAGTTCGTCACTTGGTTCATCATTAGCCGGTGTTGCGCCTCGAGTGTTGCCTTGCTCCGGCATTTTGAAGACCAAACGTTGTCCTAGCGGTTCTGATCTCGCGGTTGTCGCGGCCGCTAAGGTGCTGAGTTGCTCGTCATACTTGGCCTGCTGGGCCTGAAGGGTGTCTAGCTTAGATACCAGGTTCTGTGTGTGAGGGAGTAAGGCGGCTTGGATCGCTGCGGCGAGAACGGTTGCGAGGACAGGGGCTGGAGGCGCTCCCGCGGGTTGTGGGATCGCGACAGTAGGATTTCCGTGCTTGTCGAGAGCAGGTGTACCAGTACGCGTGGTGGTGTCTCGTTGTTGAGGGTGAGGTCGCTGCTATCAGACGGAAGGCTCATCGCTTCGAATCTTCAGTTGCTAGTTTTAAGAATTTATTCTCCTAGTCCCCACAGACGGCGCCGATTGATGAACCAGAAAATCACCTCTTGGGATTTGATTAACAGTTGTGGGTTTCAGAGAACTAGTTCTTTATTAATAGCTTAAAGATGAAGCGATTACAAAGATTGATATAAACGAGAGGTTATACCGAAGTGAAAAGAAAGTGTTTGCAAAGTAAACTAGAAGCTTTGGAGTTCTTGGTTTTAGCTATGTTGCTCTCTAGGTTGTATGAGTTGTTACTCTTATGCTTCGGGGTCTTCTTATTTATAGGAATAGGAGGGCAGTTGTAATATTTCCATCTTTGCGATATAGAAATATCATTTGTTCTCCGAAAATATAGAAATTCTCCTTTATCCTTGAATATTCCTTAAAGCCGATCTTTCTTTTGGGACTTTCAAGATTATCTTCGAGGTTTTCCTTTTTGGAACTATGTCGGCGTAGTCTTCCTAGTCTTGATGTACTTGGATTATTGCTAGAGAAAACCTTTTAGGAAATATGCTCAATTCCCCTCTAACATCAATAATTTGTTAACACTTTTTTTTGTTGGTTTATTATAATGATTAACGATTGTGGACTAACAAATTTAATTTTTCGACCACAGAACTATATTATCTTGGAAAGGAAGATGGAATAGACAAAACGTCTAATTTGATTGAGGTCTGTAAATGAAGAATGATATGATTTATTTCTATTTTCATATATGGAATATTTGAGAATGCTTGTATCAGATTATTAAAGTAATGATTGAATTAAAAAAATGTCGAAAACAATTCAGATTCGATAAGAGATGGTTTGGACAAGAATGCCTGATATATGCAATAACAGTAAGCAAATAAGTGAATAAAATAAATCAAGTTACGAGACCATATACTTATAAGCAAACAAACACTCATTAGCAGAAACGTATCAGATTGTCTTACAGCAATAAGCAGAGAAACATAGACAGTTATTAAAAAACAAGTAAGTTGAAGAATCCTAACTGGAACTAAAAAAAATCAATCGTTGAACTCTTGCAAGAATCACATGTCACAAAGGCGTCTCAAATACAGAATGTATTGGTGAAAGTAATTTTTCAAAAAATGCTTGATGCTACAGATAGCTCTTGGTCGCTTTGAAGCAATAGTCAAATGCAAAACAACACAGAGCAGAGCACACATAATCTCATATCTAAAAATCAAACTACATATCTACAAAAACACTTGATATATACCTTAAACGAACAGATCAAATATTAGCCAAGAACATATGCAGAGAAGAACAAAATAATATGCCAAGAATTGCAATTTCAAACCAAATTTCGTAACAAATTTCCTTTAGACTACAAAACAAATCAAATCGATTTAACTCTTACACTACAGAACATATGCCAGAGAAGAACAAAAGCATATGTCAATCGTTGAACTAAAACAAATCAATCGTTGAACTCTTGCAAGAATCACATGTCACAAGGCGTCTCAAATATATAATGTATTGATAAAAGGAATTTTCAAAAAAAAAAAATTGCTCCTACGAGCTAAATGCTACAGATTGCTCTTGGTCGCTTTGAAGCAATAGTCAAATGCATAACAACACAGATCAGAGCACATATAATCTCATATCTAAAAATCAAACTACAAATATACAAAAACACTTGATATATACCTTAAACGACCAGATCAAACATTAACCAAATTTCGTATCAATTTCACTTATACTACAAAACGAATCAAATCGATTTCACTCTTAAGAACAAAAGCATATGACAAATCATAAATTGCAGATTAAGAAACTATGACTCCGACTCAATTGCAATAAAACTTAGACTCAAATTGATTAAGAAACGAAAAGGGTAAAGGTTCATACCAAGTTGTGTTTGGCTTCCGTTCAGGAGATAGCACGGTGGTAAATTTTTCACGGTCTGGCACCAGAAGGATATAATTCAAAAGACGCTGTAGGTCTTCGTGGAGAACCGGCTCCGCTGGAGATACTATCGTCGCCTGCACCGTCGTCGTCGTCTTCACCGTCATCTTCACCATCGTCTTCACCATCATCTTCACCATCGTCCTCGCCATGGATGTTGTGAGCTGCCGAAGATCGATTGCTCTGAGCTTGAGAGTGATGATGTGTTGACGCTGGAGGGGGCTGAAGTGGAGGCGAACGAGAGTTCTGATTTTGAAGCGATGAGGAGTTTCCGATGTCGCGCTGTTGTGATGGAGAATCGTGGAAAAGTTGTTGGGGCGGAGGAAAGTGTCGAAAATGTGACTGAGGTGAGTAGATGGGGACTTGAGGTTGGGGCATCTCGGTTACCAGAGGTTGGGACGATGGCGTGAAGTTATATTGGCTTGGTAGAGGGGTGGGAGTTCTCGACGGCGTGGTTCCTCCTGGTCTCTGAGATATGTTTGGAGCGGCTAGTGTCGAAACACCGCCACGTCTAAGCTTGCCTCGTCCTTGGTTCTTCATCGGTGAAATCGATTTGGGAGTGGAGGGTTTGAGTTTCGAAATTGAGAGACAAAGATAGAATATAGATTTTGAGAATAAGAGGGAAAGAGAGATTCGAGAATCGTGGTTAGGGAGAAGAGAAGAAGAAAGGCAGGTTGTCTTTGAAACACAATCAGAGAGGATATGGGAATTAGGGTTCTTAATCGGCAAAGAGAATAAAGAAGAGAAGAAGAGAGTGACGGGTTAGTGAGCTATTAGGTCTTTGGGTTTGAGAATTTTGGTTTAGGCACAAATTTGGGTTTTGGTTTTGGTTCTAGGGGAAAACCAAATTTTGATGAAATTTGGATTTGGGAAATCTAATTTTGGTTTTAAATTTTGATTTTGGTTTTAGGGGGACACCAATATATAGAAGCTTAGTTATGGTTTTGATCATACATTTTGGTTTTGGTTTTGATATTTAATTTTTAAAAACTTGGTTATTAATATATAGAAAATAAATAGATTTTTTAAATTTTTAATTTCGTTTAAGCTTTGGTTTTAATATAGTTTTGAATAATTTTGTTTTAAATTTTGATGTTGGTTTTCAAACACTTAATAAAAGTTTTGATTTTTTTTTTAGAATAAAATATCAAATTTTAAAATTTTACAAAGTTAAAATATTTATTACACAAAGTGATAGCAAAATTATTAAATTTCGTCTTCACTATCACCATTATCAAAGACGATTCATTACATTGAAATTCATCTTCATTTTCTGCATCTCCAACATCGTAATCGAAATCTATTAGGTTCACCTCTTGTACCAAATTTCCGACTTTAATATTGTCAATTGTAGTCAAAAGTACATCATCATCATTTTCTTGTTGCCAAACAATTGATTATTTATTTTTGTATTCTCCTGAAATATTTTCCCTCGGATTCACCTTTACAACATTGAGCCACGAATGCTTTGGTTTCTTTGTATATGGGTACGGGATGTAACAAACTTGATCCGCTTGAGAAGCTGTGCAAGATCAATATATAGATATATAGATATATAAATATATATATATATATATATATATATATATGATATTGATATTTATGTATACGTACCTAGAATAAATGGTTCAAATTTATTGTATCTTCTTGATGAACGAACGTCAATTCCACCATTGCGCCTCCGAGTGCCTCTACCAATAACAGGATCATACCATGTACACTTAAAAAGTGTGATTTTTAAACCGACTATCCCCTCATATTCAAGTTGTATGATATCAGTTAAGGTCCCGTAGAAATCAGCTTCATCAGATGCATTAGTATAATTCTCTCCTTTAACACATACTCCATAGTTACATGTCTTTCGTCCCTCGCCATGATTCTGCGTATGAAACAAATATCCTTTTGTGAAATAGATAGGCCAGGTTTTGGCCTTATTCACGGGTCCATGCACTATCTCTTGAACCCAAGAAGGAAAATAATTTGTGGCGCTCCAGTAATTGACCTGCATAAAGCAATTTATTATCAATATATAAAAGTATAAATACATACAAATATATAATATATACATGGATGTGAATATTATTTAGACATACATAATCTTTCACCCATGCACTATATTCGTCAGCTCTTTTCGCGGAGAGTTCTTTTTTAGAGAGTTCTGGATATTTTGCAGAAATATAAGCTTCGAACATACTGTATAAGACCAACACATATGAAAAATCATCATAGTGGATTATAGTAAAACGTAAGTGAAAAAATGCGAAATTATACCTCTCAAATGGCTGAAAATAATCACAATTTCGCAAAACATATGCATGTGCGCATCGATAGTCGTTCTCTGAAAGCTATATTTCATGCATTTCCCAACTTGGTCGACCTATGTGAGTAAATATATCAGGTACTCCAGGGACATGATATATGGGAACTTCACCTTCGTCGAATCTTGTTAGCCTAACCAAATGTGTGAAAAGTAATTCACATTAGAATATATACCACATGTGTCTTGAAATTTGATTAATTTAAACATTTACCTTGAGTTCGTTTGTATATGTGCGGCAAAGTAGTGCTCTGAGTAATAAGCTACCTCGTCATTGATATATTATTCAACAATCGATCCTGCTGCATATCTTTTGTTCTTTGCTTTCCCTTTCAACTTCTTGAAAAACCTTTCAAAAGGATACATCCACCTATATTGCACAGGGCCTCCTAGTTCAGCTTCGTAGGGAAGATGTATAGGCAGGTGCTCCATCACATCGAAGAATGATGGTGGAAAGATCTTTTCCAAATTTCATATGATTAAAACTATATTCTGTTTTAGAAGTTGGACGTGACTTTTTTGCAAAGTTCTCGAACATAAGTCACGGAAAAATCCTCCAACTCCTACATTATATATTCAAACAACAAGTTAATAAGTTAACGGTTACTTTAATATGATATGAGGTATATTTAAATGTTGCATCTTTCATAGAGCTATAAGTAATTGGTACATGATAATGCAAGGTGGACGTTCCGGTCTAAGAGTTCTGCAAAGATAAATGGTAGTAGAAGCTCCATAAAAACATGGCAATCATGGCTCTTCATGCCTGAAAACTTTCCGTTAACCATATCAGCACAACTAGCTAAGTCTGACGCATAACCATCTGGGAATTTAACCGCATGTTTCACACACTCCAATAAACTTGTTCTGGCTTCTTCTGTCAATGTGAATGCGGGGAAAGGAGCTTTACCATCACTATCAATATGTAAGTCTGGTCGAGAACAGAATCGTTCTATATCCCTTCGTGACATGATGGTGTCTTTTGATTTACCTTTCACACTCATAAGAGTAATCATGATGTTGTCAAAAAAATTCTTCTCTATATGCATCACATCAAGATTATGTCGAAGATTGAGGTCCTTCCAGTACGGCAGCTCCCAGAATATGCTTTCCTTATGCCAGTTATGCCAATTCCCATAGCCAGCCTTCTTCTTTTCATAACCATTTCCACCACAGTTTTTTGTCTTTGGTGGATTAACACCATTTAACTGCTCGTAGTAAACTTGCTCACCTGTCAAAAACTGAAGTGGATCCTTATTCAAAGCATGTTTTCCTTTCAAGAAATCCTTTTTATTCTTCCTCAGTGGATGATCTTGAGGAAGAAATCTCCGATGACAATCAAACCAACACGTCTTCCTTCCATTAGGGAGATAAAATGACTCTGTATCTTCCATGCAAATTGGACAAGACAATTTACCATGAGTCGTCCATCCTGATAACGTGCCATAAGCCGGAAAGTCGCTTATCGTCCACATAAGCACTGCTTTCATGTTAAAATTTTGATTCAAGGATACATCGTATGCATCGACTCCAGTACACCACAATTTTTTTAACTCGTCAATAAGAGGTCGGAGGAAGATATCCAGACTAGCTCGAGGATGATTTGGCCCAGAATTCAGAATTGTTAGAAACAAATACTCTGTATTCATGCACATACGAGGGGGTAAATTATACGGAGTCAAGATCACAGGCCATAATGAATGATTACGAGACATGCCAAAAGGATTGAATCCATCTGTACATAATCCAAGACAAACATTACGGGGTTCTTGGGCAAACTGGAGATGTAGGTCTTGAAAATATTTCCACTCTGCTGCATCAGAAGGATGACACATTTCTCCCTCCTTTGCTTTGTGCTCATCATGCCATCTCATAGCCGCTGCGGTCTTCTCGCTCTGATTCATTCTTTTCAATCTATCAGTAATTAGTAGATACCACATACGACTAAATAGAACATTGGTTCTCCATCGTCCGTTGTTCGGCTTCCATCTTGGTGCATCACAGAACTGACAATTATCCCACTTTTCATCCTCTTTCTAGAAGATCATACAATTATTAATACAAACATCAATTGTATAATATGGTAGGCCTAAATTGCGCATCAATTTTTTTGTCTCGTAATGTGAACCGGTTGACTGGTTTCCGTCTGGTAATTACTCTGTCAACATATCGCATATTGAATCCACGCACTTTTCACTCATGTTATAATCTGTCTTATTTTGCATGACTCGAGCAGCTAAGGATAACTGCGAGTGACCTTCGTGATAACCATCGTATAATGGATTTTTCGCTCCTTCTAACAAGTCGTAGAATTTTTGGGAATGGTTATGTATCGGTTCTTCTACATTTTGATAATTATCATACTGATGATAGTTATCAAAATGCTCGGTATCACGAAATGCATTATTCACCATATCTACATATCTATCTTCTACTACATTACCCACTTCTTCACTCCCACTTATTTGGGTTGTATTAACATAACTCGTTCCTAAATTCATATTGATTTCTTCTCCATGCTTATACCAAATATAATAATCTGGCATAAATCCTCTACTATACAGATGATTCCAAATTTTTTTCCCCGAGATAAATTTGTTGTTTTTTCAACCACTACAAGGACAGTGAAACTTACCCCTGTTCCTCTGCGCTAGAGGCTGGTTATTTGCAAATGCCATAAATTGATCGACCCCCATTTCAAACTCTGCCGAAAAGTTTCCCTTCTCTTCATCTATCCTCTTATACATCCACTCCCGACCATTACTATAATTGTAATTGTCCGACATTATATAAAAAATAAAATTTTATCACTCTTTTTTAACAAATCACTCTTAGACAGAAAATAAAAATTACTCTCTCTTAACTTTTATCAAACATTCTCTATTTTTTTCTACTAAAAATCTAAATATATATTCGCTTTCCCACTTTTTTTTATCAAACACTTTCTGAGTAATTTCTATGCACTGAGAACGGTGGATGGTACATATATATATAGAAATATGTATGACTACAAAGCGATTATATTTCGACTACAAGGGAAGTCACATCCACCACATAACATAGAAAACGTGTTTTACCGGTTTTTATGTCGACAAAGGGTACGACTATTTTGTGACTATATTGCGACCACATGACGAGTTAGTCGCAAATTAGTCGCAACCTCTGCCGACATACCATGTAGTCGTCATGTAGTCGCAACTCTACGACTATTTTGCGACTACTATTTAGCGATCATACAGTGTTAGTCGCAACTTAGTCGCAACCTCTGCCGACATACTCTGTAGTCGTAATATAGTCGCAACTCATACGACTATTGTGCGACTAATATTTAGCGTCTATGGATTAGTCGTAACTTAGTTGTAAATCTACGACTATTTTACTACTACACTGCGTAGTCTCTAATTAGCGACTATGTTGAGGCTATATGTTTATAATCGCAATATTTGTTGCTTAATAGCCGCGAAATAGTCGTGTATTTTTGCGACTATCGTTTTAGTCGCATCCTGTAGTCGCAAACTGACTGTTTTCTTGTAGTGACTTGGGAAGACACTAAGAATGCTTTTCTGAATAACTTCTATGATGATGCAAGATCAAAAGACATGAGGACGAAAATTGCATCCTTTACACAAGGTCCTACTGAAGCTTTTAAGGCTTCTTGGATAAGATTCAAGTCTTACCAAAGGGACTGTCCTCATCATGGCTTCAGTCAGGTGCAATTACTTGGGATCTTCTTCAGAGGCATTGACTGGAAATACCAGATGGCTCTGGATGCAGCTAGTGCTGGAAACTTCAACACCAACAGACCATAAGAGGCGATCAGGTTGATTGAGAATTTGGTCTGCAACAACAGCACTAAGAATACAGATTTTTAGAGGATGAAACAAGCTGGTTTGGATGATGGAAATCAGATTGCTGAAGTTAATGCTAAGTTAGACAGTATGCACAGTCTTCTGGTGGGAAAGAAATCAGTCCAATTCGCTGCAGAGGTGGAGAGTTTCGAAAATCCTGAAGAATTTGAGCAAAAGGATGTTAATTTCATCAATGGAGGTTTTCAGAACCAAAGGTTTGGAAATCAGCAGTGGAACAGAGGATTTAATGGCAATAATCAGAAGAGAACCTTTCCAGGAAACCAGAATGCAACTGGTTATACTCCAATGCCACAGTTCCAGAAGACTGAAGTTGAGAAACCTTACCAAAACAGCAGGAATTATGGTTCTTCTTCCTACCAAACTGCACCTCCACAAGACACTAAGATGGAAGCTATGCTGGAGCAGATACTTGAGGGACAACAGAAGATGACAGTGAACTTTAATGGCAAGCTAGATTCGTTGTACCAAGACCTGAACGGAAAAATTGAGAGTCTGAACTCTCACATGAAGAAGCTGGATGTGCAGGTTGCTCAAACTGCATGAGCTGTTCAAAGGCAAGAGGGATTCGTTCCTGGAAGGACTGATATCAATCCCAAGCATCAGGTTAATGCCATCACAGTCAGGAATGAAAAGGAGCTTAAAACAGTGCAGAAAAAGAGGTTGAGTGCAGAACAGATCGTGAACTGATGGAGTCTGAAGATGAAGATTTTGCAGTCTCGGAGGTGAGTGACGAGCGTCACCAAAGAGGAGTGACGTTCATCACCAACTTACAAGGGAATCGGGAGTTGTCACAAGTTAGTGACGAGCATCACCCCTCTGGTGACGATCGTCACCAACCCTAGAACGAAGCTGCTTCACCTGTAAGTGCAGATAATGGCAAGGAACAAGCTTATAAACCCAAAACACCTTTCCCCAAGCATCCTAGGAAGTCTAAACAGGAGATAGAAGAAGCCAGATGCAAAGCTATGATAGACAAGCTAATGCTTGAGATCCCTCTTGTTGATGCAATCAAGCTTTCATTAGCTCTAAGAAGGTATGTAAAGAGGATGGTGGTGAATGGTGTAAGCCCTGAGGATGGTGCATTGCTTACTAGAGACATCAGTGCAATTCTATTTGGTACAGTTCCAATGAAGAAGAAGAAGGTGACTGTTTCTGAACAAGTCAATGCCATCATTCAAAGCAGAGTTCCAGAAAAGCTATCTGATCCAGGGACCTTTGTTCTTGATTGGTCAATCTCTGCAGGACGTTTTCTCCACTCTTTATGTGATCTAGGGTCAAGTATTAACTTGATGCCTTCCTCTGTTGCTGCTAGACTTGGAATGACTGATTTCAAGCCAGCTGGGATCTCTCTCATCCTAGCAGATCGATCAATAAGAACCCAAGAAGGCATCTTAGAGAATGTTCCTGTTAACATTGAAGGATACATAATTCCTACAGATTTTGTGGTTCTGAAATATGCTGAAGAACCTAAAGATCCTCTTATTCTGGGAAGATCATTCTTGGCTACTGCTGGCGCCATCATTGATGTAAAAAAGGAGAACATATAGCTTGATTTGGGTGATATTGTCATGAACTTTGACATGGATAAGTTAAGAGTGAGTTCTACCATTGGTGGTCAGACCTTTTCTGTAAGGACTTCCAGAGATGAAGAGCCACTCATGGAATATTCAGAAGACATTACTGCTGGCTATGACACTGAATCTGATACAAGTGGGCAAGTGAACAAGATGGCTATTGAAGAGGCAATATCTTAAACTTCTGAAAAAGCTGTTGGGTTTGAGGATTGCAGTGAGGATCATATCTTCATGATTAGTGATACAAGAGTTTTGACTCTCTTGGTCAATCACCCATTGTACTAGTCATTGTAGCATTGGGTTTTAATGTCAATCCAAAGGAGAAGATTGAAACAGCAGGATTATAGTAGATTTTCTAATTCAAGCAGATATAAAAGAGGTTTTAGAATGTCTAGCAACCTAAGTGATCAGGCAGAAAGCAAACAAACACAAAATAAGGACGAAAGCAAGCAAACAACCAAAGTAAAGGTAAAAACAGGACAAATTCAGAACAGAGCTTAAAACAGAGAAAATATGAGACTTGAGATGAGATAATTGGTAATAGGGAACTCTTGGCTCAGTTTATGATGCTTACAAACTCACACAATGCTATTTCTTATGCATATGATTCATTTATATGACTAATTCAATCTCTTGGCACTAATTTCTTTGCTAATTACCAAGTCAAGAACTAATTCTCATTAGTGAAATGATAAAGAGCAAGCATTAAGACAAATCTATCAACCCTATATTGCCAAATCACTCCCTAGACAGTCAATCTCTTGAGCTAGGATAAGCAATTCTCTTGTAAAGCAGTTCAAGCATTTCATCAAACACTTGGTGAGCATAAAATGAGCCTAAGATCTTAATCAACTTAGCTATGGCTAATTAAGCATTAAACACTGCAATCAAGAATGGAAATAGAAGAATTAACACTAAGCAACCATAGATAGAGTCTCAAATCCCCTAAACCTAACCCATCTCAAATCCCTAAAAAGGACTACTCACTAAACACCATTAAAACCAACAATTCAAAGAGAAAAGGATGACTAATCATGATTAGAAAACTTAAACAAGATGAAAGATGCAAACTTTAATTAAAATGAAGCAAAGATTCAAATTACAAAACCCAAGGGTCTGAACAAGAAAGAAAGAACTGCTGGGTAAAAACTTGTTCTAAGAAATTAGGGATTTTTCGTATTTATAGGAGTCTAAGCGAAAATGGTAAAATTATAAATAGAGGGTCTTCGGTCTGGGTTTACATCGGTCAGTTACAACAGTCATCTGTGACCGATTTGAATCCCATCGGTCTGGCAGTGATCGATGCTGGTGACCGAAATTCATCTGTTGTGTTTATATCAGTCACTCCTGACCGATGCTGGAGATCAATGTGCTTGCATCGGTCGCCCCATGACCGATGCTGATGACCGAAAATCTGGTATCGGTCACCCCTTGACCGATGTTCACCGTGCTATGACCGAAAACCTTTGCAGAGATTGTCTGCTTTGATCCTTCTTGCTCCCTTTGATCCAGCTAGAATCCTGAATCATCCCCGAAGCTCCTCTAAGATCCTTTTAGCTCTAAAAGCACATAAAAACATCCAAAATGCAAGAAAAATGCAAGCTATACCCTAAATGCAACCTAAGTCTAAAAGGGGAAGAAAATGGGGCAAAAATTAAGGGAAAACATGCAAAAAAAAACCAAAACATGTACTAAATGCAGTCCTAAATGGTGTAAATACAAGAGATATCAACACCCCCACACTTGCCTTTTGCTTGTCCTCAAGCAATTAAGAACAAATGGGAGAGTGAGGTTTGAAAGTGGGCATTCAGATTCCAAAAGTGCATAGGTAAAGAGATGGTATCAATGATTAAGTGCCTACTTGAAGGATGCAAACATAATCAGCTATACTTTAAAGAACCTAGCCATGCTCATCATATTTCAAAATAATCTCAAATCTCAACTTAGGCAAATGCTCAAATCAACCAACTCTTTAACATTCAATTAAGATCAGAACATGAATCATTCTTATGCAAATCAAGTGAAGACATTTGGTTGAAAGGGTAAGGTCATGAGATAAAAATGATCTCATTTTAGCAAAAGGTTATTAAACATAAGGGATCACTCAATGAAAATGACTTCATCTTAGGCAAAATGCTAAAGGTAAAAGCACACTTATGTATACAAATCAAAGCTCCTTTCTACCCAAAGATGAATCCTAAGTACTTCTAAACCCCAAAAGTGAACCCCTAAGTCTACCCTTTTCTATACTCTACCCTTAACCCTTCTTCATGGCTGGGGAAACATCTTCTTTTAGCTTGTGTGGTTGCTTCCTTTGGGTTGGGACTTGCTCTTCTTTGTTGAATTGGCACCTTCATCACCTTTGGTGGATTGCTCCTGGCTTGATTTTTCTTCTTTGGACCCTTTTTGAGCTTTGTTGCTGGCACCTTTCTTCTTTGTACTTAGAGCTTTTCTTCCCTTCACTTAACCACAATTCTAGATTGTTTCCCCTATTTTTTTACCATTTCAAATCTTTTCCCTTTCTTTCACAACATATAAATATGAAGTTCAAACCACCTATACTACCCTTTGTAACCCAAAACTCCTATACTAGAATCAAGCTCAAGACGTAAGCTGATATCTACAAGAGAGCTAATCATTGCCAGCCTTATTCCTAACACTTTTTGCCAAGACAAAATCGAAAATGCAATGCAAAGGCCTCACAGCTCTCACAATAGTATTTAGGCTTAAAAGGAGGTTTTGGTTAAGGGTAAGGATGTAACTGTCCCATAAGTATGAGGATCAGCTATTTGGATCAACAAGAGTGGTAGAAAGGAGAAAGATGATCCCAATATGTATATGGTAGCCATGATTCACTTTTCAATGCATAAGACATGATAATTAAAAGTCAAAATTAAAGTTCAAGTTGATAGAGTTGATTTTCAGAGAACAAATACTTTCAGAATGAGATGAGAATACCAAATCTAGCAATCTAAGCATGGTTCAGCCTTAAATTCTAGCAATCATATGATGCATCAAACAACTAAGCACTTAAACACTGAAATCATCTCTAAACACTAAGCACTTTACAAAGAAAATTCATCATAATGCCCTATGCAAATGCAATGCAACCTATATGTCAACACTAGACTATATTCTAGAAGAATGAAATGCAACTACATGCTTTCTTTTTGGTTTGCAAAAATGCAAAATATTTCAAAATTTTTGATTTTTTGTGTTTTTCTATGCCTTACATGAATGCATGATATGCATGAGACTCAAAGTAAAAAGAAAAAGAAAAACTAAGAAAACAAAACATAAAGTCAAACCCCAAATCTCTCCCCCACACTTAAATTACACAGTCTCTTGTGTAATGAAAGCAATGAGAGAGAGAGAAGCACAAAATATAATACAAAACTAAAAATATGCAATGGTATAAACAGTGGAGAGGATGTGGTACTTGGTTAAAAGTAGGAGTGGTGGGAGGAGTGGTGAGAAGATCCCTCTTGTGTGTCTCCATGACTTCAACTACTGATCCCTCTTGGTAGAGTTGGCTCTCATCAGGGCAAAAGCTTAAGTTACTCCTGATATTGATGCTTGTTTGCTGTGGGTTTGGGAGGAGAAACCGAGCTAGTGTTTGGGGATTCTTGAAGAAGGTGTAGATGTGCTGGCTGCTGATGCTTCGTTCAAGGAAATGCCTTCTTCTTAGGTAGTTCAAATCCATCCATAGCGGTTGTAAGGCATTATCAGTATGCTCCGCTAGGTTCACTCCACATGCTATTAGGATGGCTGTCACAACACCTCCGATGTAGATTTGTGGGTTACTCTCAGTCAAAACCCAGTTTTTGTAGGAGAAGAGGTGCTCGATCAACATAGCGGTGTAGCAGGGGTACTTGGTAGGCGGCCTGAGAGGTGTCCTATTGGTGCTGTAAATCACAAGTGGTTGCATGGCATTGTACA
Organism: Thlaspi arvense; assembly: GCA_911865555.2. Lineage (NCBI taxonomy): Eukaryota > Viridiplantae > Streptophyta > Magnoliopsida > Brassicales > Brassicaceae > Thlaspi > Thlaspi arvense. The sequence continues at coordinate 29,685,170 of OU466860.2, forward strand.
TGAAGTCTTTCTCCTTGTCTGTGAGGATATCTGCATCGTCCCTTGCAAGGAATGTGTTTGCTAGAGCCATGAGGGTGTACCTCACTGCTGGATGCTTCAAATGTTGGTTCCGCAAGGTTTCTGCAGTGGATTTGCCAGCCCCCAATACCTCCCATAGCATCCTATGTTTCCTTTGGCTGATCTTGAAATGGCTCCTCCATTCAGTATATCTGTATGTACCTAGAGCCAATGCAAGCTTGAAGAAAGTTGTTGTAAAATTTTGACCACCAATTTGAAATGATATCCAACCGTCCCCATTCACCAGCTTACTGTCATCATAGTTCACCATCTTCAGAGTGGAGAGGAATTGGTAGGTCAGGTCCTTGTAGGATGGAAGTGCTCTGGCCATAAAGTCAGTGAGTCCCATGCCCTCAAAGATTGTTTTGCAGTCCAAGTTTATCCCAAGTGCTTGCATAGTGGAGGCGCAAGGATATCTTGTGGGCTGGAAATTACATTGGTTGAATTTTTTCATGAGCTGCTCAACACTTGGGGCAGTGTGAGAGACTTCCACCACAATTGTGCCTTTTCCCTTTGATGAGGCAACCTCTCTTGCATCCGGTCTTGTTACAGCATCTCTTGAGGACTGACCTCCAGCAATGCCTTTGCCCTTGGTTCTTATAGCTCTTGGGGAAAGAGGTGCTTCCTCTTGCTGTGCTATCTTTTTGCTTGCAGTTGAGCTGCTCCTTCTTCTCATTGTACCTGAAAGGACAAGGCTCAAAGGAGTTTCTGAGTACTTACAATAAAGAGAAAGAGAGCGTTGAAAATTTTGAGCTCAAGCAATTAGAGATGAAGTTAGGGAGAGTAGGAAGAGTTTATTGACTTATAAAGAGGTGGGTGGGGAGTGAAGGTAATCAAATGAGTGGGGGAAAAGGGCAGAAGTGCTCATGATCTTTTCAGATTGCAGGAAAGGCCCCAAAATTCAAATTTAAACCTCTTTGGTTCCAAACCAAAGGAGGGAAAATTTTTTGAAAGATTGAGAGACTTACCTTGGGCAGGACATCGGTCACAAGTGACTGTTGTTACTGACCGAAATGTCAGTATCGGTCACAAGTGACCGATGCTAATGACTGATGTGCTTCCTGGGTATAACATCGGTCATCACATGATCGACGTCCTTGACGGAAATTCATCCGCTGGGTTTATGTCGGTCTGTGTATGACCGATATGTTTCTTGAGAATTACATCGATCACCAACTGATCGATACACTTGACCGAAATTCATCCGGCAGGTTTACATCGATCAAGTTTGACCGATGTGAATGACCGAAATGTGTCCCTCTTTCAAACTTCCTTCCATATCGATCACAAGTGATCGATATGTTGACTGGTGTAAACTGGCTCCACTGACATCGATCAAACATGACCGATATTCATGACCGAAAAGTGTGTATCGGTCTTGTCATGACCGATACATTTGATCGATGTCAGCCAGAAAACACCTGTTTTTGCCTCCTTAACTCATAACAATATGCCTTAACTCACACTTGGTCCTGTTGACCGAAAGAAAAATACGAGGGGAAACATAAAATGCAAGAATATGTACAAGGATAACAGGAGAATACCTCCCAAGTGTGCTTGTTTAACGTCCTTAGCTTGACTTTCCTTGGTTGATCACTCTTGTGGAGGTTCATCAAGGCTGATGTCTACTTCATCTCCAAGAGACTTACTTGCCATGTATGGCTTCAGCCTGTGTCCATTCACTGTGAAGTCTTCTCCATTCTTGCTAAACAAAGTCACAGCTCCATATGGCAACACTTCCTTGATCTTGAATGGTCCTGACCATCTTGACTTCAGCTTTCCAGGAAATAGCTTCAACCTTGAGTTGAATAGCAGAACCTGATCCCCTGCCTTGAAGTCTTTGTGTTTGATCCTTTTGTCATGGAAGGCTTTTGTCCTCTCCTTGTAGATCCTAGAACTTTCAAAAGCTTCTTCATGGAAGTTGATAAATCTCTTTTCTTGAGCTGACTTGATGTCAAAATTCAGCAACTTTGTTGCCCACAAAGCTTTATATTCCAGCTCAACAGGTAGATGACAAGACTTCCCATAAAGGAGTGAGAAAGGAGTTCTGCCAATGGGTGTCTTGAAGGCTGTCCTATAAGCCCACAAAGCATCATCAAGCTTATTAGACCAATCCTTTCTTGTGACACCAACTGTTTTCTCTAAGATGGCTTTGATCTCTCTGTTGGACACCTCCACTTGGTCACTTGTTTGAGGATGGTAAGGAGTAGCAACCTTGTGCTTGACACCATTCTTCTTGAGCAAGCACTCAAAAACCTTGTTGATGAAATGACTTCCACCATCACTGATCACACACCTTGGAGTACCAAACCTTGGGAAGATAATTATCTTGAAGAGCTTCAGCACAACTCTAGCATCATTTGTTGGACTAGCAATGGCTTCAACCCACTTTGACACATAATCAACAGCTGCAAGAATTTACTTGTTCCCATAAGAGGAAGGGAAGGGTCCCATAAAGTCAATCCCCCATACATCAAACAGATCCACTTCAAGGATAGAATTCAGAGGCATCTCATCTCTCTTGGAGATGTTTCCCTTCCTTTGGCAAGCATCACATGAGGAGACGTGGGCTTGGGCGTCCTTGAACAGACTAGGCCACCAAAAACCAGCTTGTAGGACCTTGGAAGCTGTCTTGAATGTTGCAAAATATCCTCCATAGGTCGAGCCATTGCAATGGTGCAGGATTCCTGGAATTTCTTCCCCAGCTATGCACCTTCTGAACAACCCATCACTCCCCCTTTTGTACAAATAAGGCTCAATCCCAAAAGTAATGGGAGACATCTCTTAAGAACTTCTTCTTCTGATATGAGTTGAGGGTCTGTGGTATCTGGCCAATCACCAAGTAGTTCACAAAGTCAGCATACCAAGGTAGTTTATCCTCTTCTAGGCCTTCTACATCTGCTTTCTTGACTCCTAAAGCATGCAACTGTTATTCTGGTACAGTATCATTGATTGGGACAAAGTCATCTATCCTCAGTCTTGAGAGGTGATCAGAAACTCCATTCTCAATGCCTCTCTTATCCACAATCTCCATATCAAACTCTTGTAAGAGAAGAATCCATCCAAGAAGCCTTGGTTTGGTGTCCTTCTTAGCATAGATGTGTCTCAGCGCAGCATGATCAGTATAAACATTAACTTTAGAACCTACTAGGTAGCTTCTGAACTTCTCAAACGCAAAGACAACTGCCAAGAGCTCTTTCTCAGTTGTAGCATATTTTGACTGAGGTTCATCCATAGTTCTGCTGGCATAGTAGATAACATGAAGCTTCTTGTCAACTCTCTGCCCCAAAACTGCTCCAACCGCATAGTCACTAGCATCACACATTATTTCAAATGGCAAATCCCAGTTTGGGGCTTGGACTATTGGTGCTGATATCAGAGCTTATTTGAGAGTAAGGAAGGCTTGCAGGCAGTCTTCATCAAACACAAACTCTGTCTCCTTACACAACAATCTTGTCAAGGGTCTTGCAATCTTTGAGAAGTCCTTGATGAATCTTATGTAGAGGCCAGCATGCTCCAGAAAGCTTATGATCTCCTTTACAGTGGTTGGAGGTTCTAAGTGCACCATTACATCAATCTTAGCCTTGTCCACTTCCATCCCTTTCTCTGAGATGTTCTGACCCAAAACAATTCCTTCTTGCACCATGAAGTGACACTTTTCCCAATTCAGGACCAGTTTTGTGTTTTCACACCTTTGGAGGATCCATAGACGCTAAAGTCATCCATGAATACCTCCACCATTTCTTCAAGCAAGTCAGAAAAGATATAAGTCATACATCTTTGAAAAGTAGCATGAGCATTGCATAAACCAAAAGGCATTCTTCTATAAGCAAAAGTTCCATATGGGCAAGTAAAAAGTAGTTTTCTCTTGATCATTAGGATGGATAGGAATCTGAAAGAATCCACTATAACCATCTAAAAAGCAGTAATACTTATGATTTACTAATCTTTTTAGCATTTGGTCTATTAATGGCAAAGGGAAATGATCTTTTCTAGAAGCAGAATTAAGTTCTCTGTAATCTATGCACATTCTATGACCAGTAATTGTTCTAGTTGGCATTAGCTCATCATTTTCATTTTTAACAACAGTGATCCCTCCTTTCTTAGGTACCACATGGACTGGTGAAACCCATGTGCTATCTGAGATGGGATAGATCACTCCTGCTTGAAGCAACTTCAAGATCTCCTTTTTTACTACTTCTTTTAAATTAGAATTCAGCCTTCTCTGAGGTTCAATAGAAGTTCTTGTCTCATCTTCTAGATGGATCCTGTGAGTGCAGAGGTTAAGAGATATGCCTTGGATATCATCCAGTGAATATCTAATTGCTTTCTTAAACCTCTTTAACACCTTGACAAGAGCTAGTATCTCATAATTATTGAGGTTATCATTGACTATAACAGGGTAAGTGGAGTTAGGACCTAGGAAAACATACCTTAGCCCTTGAGGAAGTGGTTTGAGTTCTACCTTGGGTGCTTTGAGCTCACTCCAGTCCTCATCTGAGCTGCTTTGCTTCCTCGCGTCAGCTTCCTTGCTTGGGGAAGCAGTTTCCTGAGCTGAGAAGACTTCTTTTCTTGTGTAGTCCAACTTTTCAAATGGCTCTTCCTCTTTGATAACAAGATTTTTAGTCTATAGGAGCAAGCAATGCAAGCAGGAGGTTATCAAAACTCAAGCAGCAAATAGTCGTTGTATAGTGCAAGAGAAATCAATCCAACCTAGGAGCTAGAAAGTGCAATGAGAATGCAAGGATCATGTAAAGCTAAGCAAATGATGAACGGTTTTGTAAAAATCCTAAAAACTAGATGCAACGATCAAATGCAAAGCAAAACTATTTTAAAAATACTAGAAACGAGTGAACTACCACGAGGGAGAGATGGAATAATTAAAATTCAAAGCTATGAATTATTAAAAATCGACTAGTAGATCGACCACTGGATCGACCACTAGATCGAACAACAACGATCGATCTCGTCTAAACAGTTCAAACACAAACAAATCTAATGACCAAGGTGCGAACAGATAAGATAGTAAGCGAATGATTAATAGAGACGAGAAAATACTAAGAAAGAGGGTCCAGGGTTGAGATTCATGTTCAAGGGTTTCAAAGGTTCAAGCTTGGTTTGAAAATTTTAGATCTACTCACTTTGTGAGATTCTCTAGGCCTTGAAAACAAAACAAGATCCACCCATGGTGTGTGGTATAGATCACTCCTTCATTCTCTCCTCCAGACCCATGGCGTTTGGCGGAAAAAGAGATTGAAGGGCATAAAGCTTAGATTTCAAACACACGGCCTAACTAGTCCCCTAAACTACCATGGCGTTTGGGAAAGGTAGACTAGCCTCTAGGATTCAATTTTCCAGGACCTCTGGATCCTATCAAGGTAAGAGGCCCTTTGGATCTTAGAGCTTGGCGTGAGACTCTCTAAGCCTTAAGCACTCGAAATCCTAGAAGAGAAGGCAATGAAGAACAAGAAAACACCAAGCTTCAAAAACCTTTTCGACCCCTTTGAATCCTCTCAACCCCAAAACCCGATGAAACTACTTATAAAGTAAACCGAGCAAAACATAGAAGACGATCTAGTAAACATGAAAAACGATTGCTTTAAACTTAAAAGATTCAATATTCAAGAACAAAGCAAGAAAAGCTCAAAGTCTAACAATGGCGGAAATCCTTCGAACAGAGAGAAAAACTCGAAAAAGATAAAGTGAAAAACGTGTGTGTGAAAGCTGGGTCGCCGCCTTCCCAAAATGGGCAAACAGCTCGATGGCCCCCCCCCCCCCCCCCCCCCCCCCCCCCCCCTCGCTAGAAGCCAAAAACGGTTAAAGTAGCCTGTGATCGACCTCGAGATCGAGCATCTCACTCGATCGTCTTCGGGAATCGCGGTCTCAGCTCGATCTGTGTATCGATCTTCTTTGATGGATCGGGTGCTTCGTTCGATCTTGGAGTCGATCTTTGGAGGATCGAGTCGTGGACTCGATTCGACTCTCGCTCTGCATGGCGTCATTTACGTCTGTACTCCTTGATCGATCTATTCACTCGATCTTGGTCTCGATCAGTTCCCTTAGATCGGATGGGCTACTCGATCTTCTGGTCGATCTCATCTAGATCGACCGGCCATGCTCGATCCACTTCTCGATCTCTGATCCTTAGCAAGCATTCCTGAATTCTCCAAGTTTCCACGAGCCTCCTCACGAGCCTTAGCACGTCCACGAATCTTCCAAGACTCCAAAGTAGCCGAAAACAACATGAATGCGATGCAAAATGAAAGAAACATGCATATGCTGGTGCAAGAGTACTCTAGGACCTAAAGTGATACAAACTAGCCTAAAGTGCAAGGTAAATGCATGAGAAACTAACTTATATGTATGCAAAATACATGAAATATGCAGCAATATAACTTGCCTTTTGCTTGCCCTCACGCAAACAAAATTCAAGAAGGGAGAGAGGTTTTAAAACAAACGGGGGTTTAAGCTACTTGCAAAGGTGTCTTTCAAATGAATCAATCTCAACTTCCTAGTTATTAATTCTGAAATGCAATGCGCACACTCATACTCCAAAGAACTTAGCCATACTCATCACACAATGAATTTCAAATCATGACTCTCCTATTCCAAACAATCAAAGAATCTCATCCTTTAACATTCATTAATGATCAAACCGTGAATCAAACTTATGCACTTTAAAGCAGAATACATTTGGCTAATGGTGAAGGTTATGAGCATAGAATGATCTCATTTTAAAAAGGGTTTCACAATGCAAGGATTTCTCTCAAAAATGGTATGAACTTTATGCATAATGTTAAAGGTAAAGGCAATTGATGCATACATGATCAGATTCTCATCTACTCATACGCTAATCAATTATCCTAAGATCCCTCTCATTTCTTTTATATTAAGCTCACTCACCCTCTTAGATACTACCCTTATCAACAAAGCATTAGCTTAGCAAACCCCAAATCAAAACAGAAAACATCTTTACTCTTTGAGGCTAGTGAAAAAGGCTGAAAACATTTTATCTCTTTATTTTTTCTTATTGATAGCTCTCTACTCTTTTCTTTCTTTTCTCTTTTTTTTTATTATTTGGCTCTTAGGCTCTTTTCTTTTCTTTTTTTTTACTTGAGAGAGCTATCTTCTGAAATACTTAGAGCTTTATACATTTTGAAAACAAGCCTTTCACTTAAAACCTTTTATTCACTTCAATCACCAAAACTTTTTGAAACCGTAAGCATATAAACAAGCAAGCAATCCCATCAAACCCCCAAACTTATCCTAAGCCTAAAACTAGCTTCAAAATGCAAAGCTAGCAATCATATGAGAACCTAATCATGTCGTCTAAATGTAACACGTTATGCTAAGTTCAAACCGAAAAGAGGCCTCACAATGATGTCACACAATTAAGCTTGGCTTCAAAGAAAGGTAAGGGTTAAGGTGGAAATTCTACTTAGGCTCACAAAGAGTGGTAAAAGGAGGAAGAGAGCCTAAATATGTGTAAGATCCATGTGTTCATTTTCAAATGCATAAGAATGATATTTAAAAATCAGGTTAGGGTTCTCACTTATTAGGACAAGTTTCAAATCATGAATGTTCAAGTCAAGCCACGAAAATCAAAACAAGTGATCCAAGCATGGTAAGGACTTACTTTCAAAGCGTGAGCAAAGCATTAGAGAACTACTAACTAGGGCATTGAAACAATTCATGAGCTTAAAACACTTTTTTTAAGAAAATCTTTTACCCCTTATGCAAATGTAAACAACCTAGATGCTTAAAAATTCTAGACTCAATCCTAAAATGTTTAACAAAGTGAATGCAACTACATGAATTTTTTTTGAAAATTTTTAAAAAAATTTACCAATTTTTTTGTTCTTTTCTATGCCTTAGATGTCAAATAACACATATACTCCCCCAAACTTGAATGACACTGTCTCGGTGGCAAACAAATTCAAAGGAGCTCAAAAACAGAAAGCAAAAACAGAAGAAGAATGCATGGTATGTACAATGGAAGGTTGTTGGTACCTCGGATCTAGTATCGGCTGAAACTTGATGATGTTCCAGACGAGCTAGATACTATGGCTTTGCCTTTGGAGGCTGGCTCTTGGAGGGAAAGACGCGCCGGCTGGATGTTGCTTCCTTGAGTCTCACGGATGACAACTCCACCGGTTGAAAGCCGCCTCTTCTCGGGCTGTTGAACCTCCTCACTTGCAGCCTGCTTTGGCGAAGCTCCTTGAGGCGCCTTAACTTTCTTGGAAAGCTTCTTGATGACCTTGCTTTGCCATTTGTTGATCTTCCTTTGCATCTCCACAACAGAAGCAAAGAACTTCTCCGTCTTAGTCTGCGGCTCAATGTCAAGCTTAGGGAGGACAAAGGCTTCAGGCATCTCATCATCAGTGGCTGGAGACTCTGATCTAGGGCGAGTAGCTTGCTGAATGGTTGCCGCGGCTCCTAGAGGAGGAAAGCACTCCTCTACACTTGGGAGAAACTCGATGTTCCCAACTCCTTGCAGCTCTGTTTCGTCTTTGTTTGGCAGGATGCACACCCTTTTCTCATTCTCCTCGTCGATGAACAGATATGCGAAGAAGCCCTCAGCTGGCGTGCGTCCCAAGCTGTCCGTGTTCTTTAAGTATGTCTCATCCATGAAAGCTCTATCCAGAACGGGAGTGAAGTTCTGAAGCGGGACACCGGCTTGCATGAACAAAGGCGTAAGGAAGCCTCCACTGAGCGATGAGCTTGCCTTGCATCTCAAGGCATATGCCTTGTATTTCACCAATGAAGAAGCCAGGATGCATCCGTAGTTCACGTCATCTCCGAGCTGGTCTTCCAACGGCTCATCATTCTCATCCGGGTCACACACGAGATGCTTAATGCCCTAGAACAAGAAGAAAAGTTCCGTCTTGGTGACTGTAAGGGCTACTGACCATCCACTGAAGGTATTGGGAAGCAGCTTCAGCGTGTAACGCAGCACTGGACTCCTCACTCTCTTGATCTTTACAGTATTCGCCTTGTAGTCATCGTTGCTGATGAGGTCCCATAGATCGTTTGCTTGAGTGAAGGAGGGGAACTCAACCTTGGTGGCAGCAGCATCGAGATCATAGGCTTGACAAAGCTCGGGGATTGAGAGACGAAAAAGCCTGACGCTTAATCTTAAAGGAGATGTGCCCTTGAGAGGGAGTGGGGATGTTCAGATTCTCGTACGCAAACTCCAAGGTGGCAAGGAAGTCGATTGTCACTTCGGAAAAGGTTGGGCAATCCATCCGTGACAAACACCTAAGCCCCATATTCTTGAGGAGTTGGTCAAAATCTCCTAAAATCCCCATCTTAGCCAGCAATCCTCTGTCCGCGAACTTAGTTGGCTTGAACCGAAGCCTTTCCAGCCGCTTCTTGTCTCGTTTCTCATCCTTACTCCAAAAACCCTCTCCTAAACAGCCACTTCTTGATTTTCTCCCTCTTGTGCTGTCTCCTCTCTTGTTCTTTTGGGAGCCATGGTGCCTGAAACGAGATTCTCAAGCAAGAGAATAAGCAAATCGGCGATTGTAGAGCAAGAAAGAAAACTTATAACTAATACCCAAGAATTTTGGGGGATTTATAAAAATTATAGCAAGATAATAGAGAATCATATCTAGAGATATAGTGAAATCTAGAATTTTTCCTATCATCAAGCTAGTTTTTTAAAAATTCAAACCGCCCTAGCATCTAAAACAATCAAAGCGAGTAAAAAGGGATTTTCTTGAAGATTCGAAAATATCTTTGCAATAATTGAAAAAGGATGCTGTTAGCCTTTAGAAAACAAAGAACTCACACTCTCTTTTGCTTAAGAATTTGTGAAAACAGAAATGAGAGAGTGTGAAAATAGTTAAAAATATATAAAGGCTAACAAAACACAAAACCATGGGTAAAAGAAGTGGTTTTCTGACAAAAGCTGTGGTCAAGGCACATCTTTCATGGTCAAAGATGCTTGCCTTGACCACTTTTTGAATTTAAAAACCTGAGGGAAAGACGAAAAGAGGGAAAAGAAAATGTTACCTCGGCATGAGATCGAGTCCATTTGGTCGATCTAGGACTCGATCTCATGCCCATAATGGCTTGGATCGAGAGGGTTGCTCGATTTGGGACTCGATTCGAATTGAATCGAGTCTTGGATCGATAACACCTCTCGTTCCTTGAGTTTTTGGCACGACAGCTAAGTCCTCGTGATCGAGCTATGTTCTCGATTCAGGGGTCGATTTACTCTTGGTTCGAATGGCAGATCGAATAGTCTCCTCGATTTAGACTTGCGAATCGAGTGACTCAGTCGATTTACCTCTCGTTTGCTTTTCAAGCTAAACATATAGGGCGTTCATCCTCTCGTGATCGACTGTGTCACACGATCTGTCTACTCGTTCTCGTCTAGATCGACTAGCTCCTCTCGATTCACTAGCTCGATCTAGCAAAGATCGAGCCATGATGAGTCGATCTAGCACTCGATCTCTAGCCTATATTCGCCCCTTCTTACTCCTTTTTGATCTAAGATCATGCTCTGCAATCCCTTATACCTGTTCTACATACTCATAAGATAAAAACATAAAACTGAAAGAGAAATAAAGCAAAAATATATACAAGATAGACATAGGAATGCCTCCCAAGTGCACTTCTTTAACGTCTTTAGCTAAACTTTACTTGGTTTAGGCAGATGGTGGGTCTTGGAGAAGCATTGAGGTGCTCTCCTTGTCGAATGCACTCGCCATGTATGGCTTAACTCTGTGTCTGTTCACTGTGAATGCATTCCCACTCTTGCCGACCAAGGTGACAGCTCCGTATACGGACCGCTCCATCTAGATTTCAGCTTTCCTGAAAATAGCTTTAGCCTTGAATTGTTAAGCAGCACCAAACTCCCTTCCTTAAGCTCCTTGGGTACCAACTTCTTGTCATGAGCAGCCTTTGTGCGCTCCTTGTAGATCTTAACGCTTTCGTAAGCATCTAGCCTCAGCTCATCAAGTTTGTGTAGCTGAACCAAGCGCTTCTCCTGAGCTGTATTTAGATCAAAATTCAGCTGCTTCACAGCCCACAATGCTCTATGTTCCAGCTCAACGGGGATGTGGCATCCTTTGCCGTAGAGAAGAGTGAAAGGAGTAGTACCAATGGGCGTTTTGAAAGCAGTCCGGTAAGCCCATAAAGCGTCGTCTAACTTCACTATCCAATCCTTCCGAGTTGTCCCAACTGTTCTCTCAAGTATTGCCTTGATATGTCGGTTAGAGACCTCCACTTGGCCACTCGTTTGAGGATGGTAAGGTGTAGCTACCTTGTGCTTCACGCCATACTTCCTTAGAAGGGTTTCAAACAATTTGTTGATGAAATGGCTTCCTCCGTCGCTTATCACCACCTTGGGTACTCCAAACCTCAGGAATATAATGCTCTTAAAGAGCTTGATTACCACCTTAGAGTCGTTTGTAGGAGAGGCAATAGCCTCAACCCATTTAGACACGTAGTCAACAGCTACCAAAATGAACTTGTTGCTGTAAGAGGAAGGGAAAGGCCCCATGAAATCTATGCCACATGCGTCAAACACGTCTACCTCAAAGATGGGTACCTGAGGCATCTCGTTCCTCTTCGTGATGTTCCCTGCTCGTTGACAAGCTTCACAACTCTTTACGAACTCATGGGCGTCATTGAAGATGAACGGCCACCAGAAACCGGCTTGTAAGACCTTTGTAGCGGTCTTGAATGAAGCAAAGTGTCCGCCGTACGAAGAGCCATGGCAGTGAAAGAGAATGTCTAAAGCTTCTTCCTTTGTAACACATCTCCTGTATAAACTGTCCACGCCCCTCTTGTACAGGTAAGGCTCATCCCAAAAGTAGTGGCCTACGTCTCTCATGAACTTCTTCTTGTGATAGTTGTCAAGTTGCGAAGGCTCCTCTCCACATGCCAAGTAGTTCACAATGTCAGCGTACGAAGGAAGATTCTCTTCTTTGAAACTCAAAACCTCCTCAAACCGCCCTTCTAGCTTTCCACATACGGCTGTAGTGATCATCATAAGTTGTTCTTCCGGAAGCGAGTCATCAAGAGGTAAGGCTTCATCGATCCTCAACCTAGAGAGGTGATCAGCAACACCGTTCTCTATCCCTTTCTTGTCCTTGATTTCCATGTCAAATTCTTGGAGCAAGAGGATCCATCTCAAAAGCCTTGGCTTAGTATCCTTCTTGGAATAGATGTATCTAAGTGCCGCGTGATCAGTGTAGACAACAACCTTGGCTCCTACTAGATAAGCTCTGAACTTCTCAAAGGCAAACACTACTGCCAATAGCTCCTTCTCCGTAGTAGTGTACCTTGTTTGCGTGTCATCCAAGGTTATTGAAAGCACAGTAAATCACGTGCAGCCTCTTGTCTTTCCTTTGACCAAGAACCGCTCCACGGCGTAGTCGCTCGCGTCACACATTATCTCGAACGGTAGAGTCCAGTCCGGTGCTTGCACTATAAGCGCGGATACTAGAGCTTCCTTGATGGTCACGAAAGCATGAAGGCAATCCTCATCGAACACAAAGTCAGCTTCCTTGCACTACAGCCGTGTGAGAGGGCGTGCAATCTTCAAAAAATCCTTGATGAAGCACCTGTAGATGCCAGCGTGGCCTAGGAAACTCCTCACTCCTTTGACATTAACTGGCGGCTCAAGACTCATCATGACCTCAACCTTAGCTTTATCAACCTCAATGCCCTTCTCTGATATCTTGTGACCAAGCACGATCCCTTCTTTCACCATAAAGTGACACTTCTCCCAGTTAGGCACAAGATTCGTCTCTTCACAACGCTTTAGTACCTTGCAAAGATTCAACAAACACTCATAAAAATACGCACCATATACAGAGAAGTCATCCATAAACACTTCCACCATCTCTTCTATTAGATCAGAGAAGATCGACATCATACACCGCTGAAACGTAGCCGGTGCGTTACACAACCCGAATGGCATCCTTCGATACGCAAAGGTGCTATAAGGGCATGTAAAGGTCGTCTACTCTCGATCGTTTGGATGAATTGGTATTTGGAAAAATCTACTATATCCATCAAGAAAGCAATAGTAGGGATGATTAGCAAGTCTTTCAAGCATTTGATCAATAAAAGGCAATGGAAAATGATCCTTTCTAGTAGCAAGATTAAGCTTCCTATAGTTAATACACATACGTTGTCCTGTAATAGTCCTAGTAGGTATAAGCTCATCTTTAACATTCTTATTGACCGTGATCACTCCCTTCTTAGGCACCATGTGTACGGGGGAAACCCACGTGCTGTCACTTATAGGATAGATCACGTCAGCCTCTAACAGCTTAAGAATCTCCTTCTTAACGACCTCTTTTAAATTCTGATTCCAACGCTTTTGGTGTTCTATAGAAGAGGCGTTCCCATTATCCAAGTGAATCCTATGAGTGCAAAGCTTTGGTGAAAGGCCTTTGATGTCACTTAGAGAGTATCTAATGGCCTTCCTATACTTTCTCAGCTCAGTTAGGAGCGAGTGCAACTCATCATCACTTAAGTTTTCATTCACAATCACAGGATATGTTTCGTTAAGCCCTAAGAAAGCATACTTTAGCCCTTTTGGGAGCTCATTAAGGTCCAACTTTAGGGCTAGCAGCTCGCTCCAGTCATCCTCGTGGCTGTTGTTGTTGTTTTCCTCCTTGGAACCCTCCTTAGAACCCAAGACATGACCCAAAAGACTGCTTTCTTGAATCGTTGTCCCCTCCGAGATCGAGTTTTCCGGTCGATTTTGCTCTCGATGTCGTCTAGATCGAGGCATTTCACTCGGTTCTCCCACTCGATTTAAGGTGGATCGAGTGAAAGATCGAGACGATGGGTCGATCTCCGGAATGGACCATGAACTGATCGGTTGACTTCCCTTGATCTTTCCATCGATTGTTTTTCTGGATCGACTGCTCTCAACTCGATCACTCACTCGATTTAGATGGGATCGAGTAGTGGATTGGGTGTCTAAGTCGTTCTCTTCTCTGGATCGACCAGTATCCTCGATCTTCTTCTCGATTGCTGACTTGGATCGAGTGATCTTCTCAATTTCCTGATCAATCTCTAGGCATCCACCTTCATCTTCTAGCACAACTTTCCTGGAATCAAGGAGATTAACGTACTCCTGAGTCCTCTGATCCACGAAACCGTACTCTCCTGGCTCCTTAGTCAAAGCCAGCTTTAAGTAATCCTCTTGTGCAAGCTCCTCTAGCAGTTTATCCGCCAAGGCATCCAACGTCTCTATGTAGAAAGCTTGCCCTTCTATCATAAGCTTCTTCAAAACCTCATTGATGTCAAAGTCAAGCCTGATGTCCTTGCCTAGATGTAGAGCTATCTTCCCATTCTTGACGTCGATGATGGCTCCAGCAGTGGCTAAGAACGGTCTACCAAGGATGAGCGGATCCTTAGGTTCTTCATCCATTTCACACAACGAAGTCCGTAGGTACGTTTACACCACTTATTCTCACTGGCAAGTCCTCAAGCGAACCCACGGGTAACCTCATGCTTCTGTCGGCTAGCACCAAGGAGATTCTACAATTTTTGAATCGCGTGAATCCCAACTTCTTTGCTATAGAATGAGGCATCAGATTTATACTAGCTCCCAAATCGCAAAGACAACTCTTGAACTCCAATGAACCTAAAGCGCAAGGTATAGTGAAGCTTCCAGGATCTCCCAACTTCTTGGGGACTATCTCCTTCTGTATTATAGCGCTACATTCCTCACTAAGAACCAGTACTTCCTTGCTCTCTTTATTCTTCTTTGCAAGCGTGTCTTTGAAATTTTTTGCACATTTAGGCATCAGGGCAAGGCAGTCTACGAGAGGTAGCTTGATCTCTACGTCCTTTAGATGCTTCTCAAATAAGATTCTGTGCTTCTCTATAAGTTGCTTCTTGAAGCGGCCAGGAAAATGCAGCTTGGGTACATACGGTGGAGGCACATAAGCGTCTTTCTGCTTAGCAGGTTCCTCCACTTTCTTCTCTACAGCCGCTTTCTCACCTCTCGTTGGCCCTTGAATCCAAACATTGTCAAAGTTGATCTCATTATCAGCTGAAAGCTTACCCTCCCCCTCTTGAATTACAACGTCCTCGTTGTTCTTAGGAGTAACCGTCGGTGCAAGCTCTTTCCCACTTTTAAGTGTAATGGCATTCGCGTATTCCTTGGGATTCTGCTCACACTTGCCCGGTAAGCTATTCTGACCACTTGTACTCGCCTTTCCTTTCTCTAGCTGCTTGATCTTGTTATTCAAGTTTGTAATCTGAGTAGAGAAGTCAGTGAGGGAGGAGTCTAGGCGAGTGTTCATCTCGGCAAACTTCTGGTTTGTAGATGCTTGCCCTTGAATCAATTGTTGAAACATGGCTTGGACAGGATCAACTTGTTGCGGTTGCATCTGTTGTTGTTGAGGAACAAAGCCCGGAGGGTACATTGGTGTATAGCCCTTGTTTCCTTGCTGTTGTCCTTGGAAGTTGCCTTGCCCTTGCCCTTGGAAACCACCACTCGGCTGAAAACCTTTGTTGTATGGGACGAAAGGCTTTGCTTGTTGAGCAGGGTACACTTGATCTTTAGGGTTCGCGACATTGGTGCTTCTATAGGAGAGATTGTTGTTCTGGTTGTAGCCTTGTGAATACCCTTGAGGTTTGTAGTTGTTCTGACCCGCCACCCAATTGGCTTCTTCTTGACTCAACTCAAGCTCCTCTAAGGTCTCATCCGCTTCACCAACGAAGTGAACATGCTTCTGGTTAGCCAACACCAGCTTGTCAATTTTCTCATGCAATGACTTAAGCTCTTTCTTGTGAGACTCTAGCTCAGAACCTCTAGGTGCACGGTCGTAGTCTTCAGCATAGTTGCCGTCACTCAATGCTAAGTTTTCAATCAGCTCCATGCCCTCTTCTACCTCTTGACCAAGGAAATTTCCCTTACTAGCCGTGTCAAGTAGCAAGCGAATCTTAGGTGAAGCTCCGTGGTAGATAGTGCTTAGGAGGGTCTCTTCACTGAAGCCGTGGTGAGGACACTGGATGGTGTAGTCCTTGAACCGCTCCATGGCTTCATTGAACGTCGCATTGTTCCTTTGAGTGAAGCCGCTGATCTCACTTCTCAACCTTGCTGTTCTGGTGCTAGAGAAGAACTTTGAGAGGAATGCCTTCTTACACTCAGCCCAAGAGGTAATGGTGCCTTGTGGAAGGGTCTTCTCCCAATGTATAGCCTTGTCTCCAAGAGAAAATGGAAAGAGACGCAGCTTGAAAGCATCTTCGGATATGCCATTAATCTTGATCATCCCACACACTTGCTCGAAGTTATCAAGATGCTCCAAGGGATCTTCCATTGCTAACCCGTGGAACTTATTGTTTTGCACCATTGAGATGAATTCTGGCTTAATCTCGAAGTTGTTGTTCTGTACAGGAGGAGGAGTGATCCCAAACCTATTATGATGAGTGTTGAGAGCATCTCCCGCCCCAATGATACGTGGGGGTCGAGTCGCGTGGTGGGGGTTTCCATTACCCCTTCCCACTACCCCGTGAGTCGGAGGAGGTCCCTCTGGATGTTCGTGCTCAGCCATCGCTTCAAAATCCACTGAACCTTGCTGAACAATCTCCTCAAAAGCTTTAGCTTGCTCTCTAACTCTTCTTTGTCTTGAATGTCCGAGTTGATGAATGTTGTCCAAGGGTTGAAGTAGATTGTTGTCTCCCCTTGAACGTAGATTCATGTACCTGAAAGACACAAGTTTGAGAGTAGAGAAATCAGTAACCAAAAGAAAAACAAAGGCTTAGTCTTTACTAAACCCCAAATCTCAATGCTTCCTAAACACTCATAACCCGGCAACGGCGCCATTTGATAACAAGATTTTTAGTGTATAGGAGCAAGCAATGCAAGCAGGAGGTTATCAAAACTCAAGCAGCACACAGTCGTTATATAGTGCAAGAGGAATCAATCCAACCTAGGAGCTAGAAAATGCAATGAGAATGCAAGGATCATGTAAAGCTATGCAAATGATGAACGATTTTGTAAAAATCCTAAAAACTAGATGCAACGATCAAATGCAAAGAAAAACTATTTTAAAAATACTAGAAACGAGTGAACTACCATGAGGAACAGACGGAATAATTAAAATGCAAAGCTATGAATTATTAAAAACTGACTAGTGGATCGACCACTGGATCGACCACTAGATCGAGCAACAACGATCGATCTCGTCTAAACAGTTCAAACACAAACGAATCTAATGACCCAGGTGCGAACAGATAGTAAGCGAATGATTAACAGAGATGAGAAAATACTAAGAAAGAGGGTCCAGGGTTGAGATTCATGTTCAAGGGTTTCAAAGGTTCAAGCTTGGTTTGAAAATTTTAGATCTACTCACTTTGTGAGATTCTCTAGGCTTTGAAAACAAAACAAGATCCATCCATGGTGTGTGGTATGGATCACTCCTGCATTCTCTCCTCCAGACCCATGGCGTTTGGCGAAAAAAGAGATTGAAGGGCATAAAGCTTAGATTTCAAACACACGGCCTAACTAGTCCCCTAAACTACCATGGCGTTTAGGAAAGGTAGACTAGCCTCTAGGATTCAATTTTCCAGGACCTCTGGATCCTGTCAAGGTAAGAGGCCCTTTGGATCTTAGAGATCTTGGTGTGAGACTCTCTAAGCCTTAAGCACTCAAAATCCTAGAAGAGAAGGCAATAAAGAACAAGAAAACACCAAGCTTTAAAAATCTTTTCGACCCCTTTGAATCCTCTCAACCCCAAAACCCGATGAAACTACTCACTACTCATAAAGTAAACCGAGCAAAACATAGAAGACGATCTAGTAAACATGAAAAACGATTGCATTAAACTTAAAAGATTCAATATTCAAGAAAAGGTCAAAGTCCAACAATGGCAGAAATCCTTCGAACAGAGAGAAAAACTCGAAAAAGATAAAGTGAAAAACGTGTGTGTGAAAGCTGGGTCGCCGCCTTCCCAAAATGGGCAAACAGCTCGATGGTCCCCCCCTCCTCGCTAGAAGCCAAAAACGGTTAAAGTAGCCTGGGATCGACCTCGAGATCGAGCATCTTACTCGATCATCTTCGGGAATCGTGGTCTCAGCTCGATCTGTGTATCGATCTTCTTTGATGGATCGGGTGCTTCGTTCGATCTTGGAGTCGATCTTTAGAGGATCGAGTGGTGGACTCGATCCGACTCTCGCTCTGCATGGCGTCATTTACATTCGTACTCCTTGATCGATCTCTTCGCTCTATCTTGGTCTCGATCAGTTCCCTTGGAGCGGATGGGCTACTCGATCTTCTGATCGATCTCATCTAGATCGACCGGCCATGCTCGATCCGCTTCTAGATCTCTGATCCTTAGCAAGCATTCCTGAATTATCCAAGTTTCCACGAGCCTCCTCACGAGCTTTAGCACGTCCACGAATCTTCCAAGACTCCAAAGTAGCCGAAAGCAACATGAATGCAATGCAAAATGCAAGAAACATGCATATACTGGTGCAAGAGTACTCTAGGACCTAAAATGATGCTTACTTTGTCCAAGTTTTCCTTATCCAAGTACCCATCATCTAGGACCTAAAGTGATGCTTACTTTATCCAATCTCAGCTGATAACCCAAGCTTTCCTTATCCAAGTACCCATCATCTACATGCTTACTTGTCAAAGCCACTTGAAGCTTGTCCCCACAACACAGATCTTCTTGGAGTTCATCATGCAGTTTCTCTAAAATAACAATCTGGAACACTTGGCCTTTAATAGTAGGCTGCTGCATAATCTGCTTGATGTCAAATTTCAGAGACATATCTTTACCCAATTGTAGCTCAATCTTCCCTTTCTTGACATCAATGACAGCTCCTGTTGTGGCTTGGAAGGGTCTTCCAAGAATGAGAGGATCTTTAGGTTCCACATCCTAAAACCACAAAATCAGTAGGTATCTCTATACTCCCAATTCTGAGTGGTACATCTTCCAGAAAACCCTTGGAGAGTCTGACTGATCTATCAGCCAACACCAAAGAGATTCTACAGTCTTTGAACTTGGTGATGCCTAGGCGTTGTGCTACAGAGTAAGGCATCAAGCTGACACTAGCCCTAACATCACACAAACATTTGTCAAACAGAAGTGGACCTATAGAGCAGGGCAAGGTAAAACTTCCTGGATCTCCAAGCTTGTTGGGAGTTACTTTCTTCTGTTGGATAATAGCACTACACTCATCTGTGAGGATCACCATCCCTTGTAGGTATTTGGTTCTCTCAGAAACAGAATCCTTTAAGAATTTCTGATAAGGAGGGCATCCAATAATGGCATTGTGAGCTGGATCTTCTTCATCTGTTCATCAAAGAGCCCTTTATATTTAGCATCCAGCTGCTTCTTAAATCTACCAGGGAAAGGTATGGTTGGCTGATAAGGAGGAGGGATGAATCTTTGCTCCTTGACCAACTCCTTAGAAGCTTCCTTTGGGTTTTCCTTAACCACTTCTGTGGACTTGGTGATGTCTGAACCTCTTCCAGCTTCAGCTACTTCATCCTCTTGAGATTCTTCAGTATCTTTAGGTTCCACCCCCTCTTCTTGTTCCTCAATGTCCACATTGGGTGTTGAAGGTGCCATTCTTGGTGGAAATTGCTTCCCACACTTCTTAGAGTAACAGCTTTTACACACTCTTGTGTTAGTGAAGATGTGGATGGTGGAGCCATGGTCTCTAGTTGGTTGATCTTCATATTCATAGGGCCTATGTTTGACTGAAGTTTTGAGTCAATGCCTTTGTGTATTTCATCAGTCATACTTTTTTGAATATCAGTCAAGCTTTTTTGAATCTCAACAGCCATCATCTTCTGAATTCCCCCATTGGTAAGTTGTTGGAGCTGGATGAGCATTTCTTTATAGTCCAAATCTTGTGAAGGAGGAGAAGTGTTGATGCCAACTGTTTTAGAGGAGGAGGTTTGGTATTGTTGAAGATGGGTGTCTCCATAGGACTGGTGGACACAAACATCATAGTCTTGATGAATTAATGGCGTCTCTTGTTGTTGGAGAGCTTGGACTGGATATTCTTTGTAATGGTTTAGTGAGATAGCACTAGGAAAGAGTTTAGTGGTCTCATTGAGCAGTAAGTCAACTCTCAGCTGCAGGGCTTTCATCTCTTGCAATGCTGTCTCTAGTTTTTCTTCAGTGGCTTTGGATTGTTGTTCCTTCTCATCCACATAATCCCAATTTATGAGTGCCATGTTCTCCACTAATATCCAGCCTTCATAAACATATTTCCCAAGAAAATAACCATTACTTGCTGTGTCTAGAAAGATTCTTATCTTTGGGAGAACACCTCTATAGAGTGTGGATAGTAGCATTTCCTTAGTGAAGCCATGATGTGGGCATTGATAAGTGAAACCTCTGAACCTTTCCCATGTGTCTCCAAAGCTTTCATTAGACCACTGCCTGAAGTTTGTGATCTCATTTCTGAAATGTGCAGTTCTTGAGGGTGAGAAGAATTTGGTTAAGAAAGCACCTTTACATTGTTCCCAAGTGGTGATGCTGCCTTGTGCTAGAGATTTCTCCCATAATCTAGATCTATCACCAAGAGAAAATGGGAATAACTTGAGCTTCAAACCATCATCTGATACTCCACTAAGCTTTGTCAAAGTGCATATCCTCTCAAACTGATCCAGGTGCTCTAAGGGGTCTTGGTTGGGCAATCCAAAGAACTGCCTTTCTTGGATCATGGTGATGAGACTGCTCTTGATCTGATATTGCTGAGTTTTGATATTACCATATATTTTGCATGCATTTAGGATAGTTTTCCATGCATTAATCTTGCATTATAGGCCAGTTTGTTCCATTTGTTGCATTTTAGGTCCTAGGTCTCTTTGCATTCGCATTTTGCATATTTCTTGCACTTTTGTATCATTATCAGGTTGTTTGGAGCACTATGGAGTTGTGGAGGCTATGTGGACGTGAGGAGGATAAAAATGGAGCTTGTGGACACTTGGAGAACTCAGCCGTGCATGCGAAGGACCCGAGATCAAGTAGCGGATCAAGCAAGGCAGGCCGATCTAGATGAGATCGACCAGAAGATCGAGCGACCCAAGTCGATTCAAGGGGAAGGATCGAGACAAGGATCAAGAGAAGAGATCGATCTGGAGTACGGACGTGGATGACGCCATTCAGAACGAGAGCTAGATCGAGACCACGACCCGATCACCCAAGGATCGACCAGAAGATTGAGTGAAGAGCTCGATCCATCCAAATAGATCGACTTGAAGATCGAGTAGAAGACAGCGATCCCTGAAGACGATCGAGTGAACTGATCGATCTCAAAGTCGATCTCAGGGCCTTAACCGCTTTTGGCATCTAGTGAGGGGACCATTTTAGGCAAAGGCGGCTATCCTTTTGTACACAACTTTTCTATCTTATCTTTTTATGCTTTTTCTCTTAGGCGAGTCCGCCATAGCTATTGTTCTTCCAGTTTTTCATGTTTTGAACTTTGAATCTTTGAATATTAAGTATTTTCCCTTAATCAATCGCTTAATCATGCTTAGTTTATCCTTCATTGCTTTTCTATCGGTTTCAAAGATGAGTAGTGAGTAGTTTTCTTTTGGGATTTGGGGTTGAGGAGATTCAAAGGGTGTAAGAGGTTTAAGTTTTGTGTTTTTCTTGTTCTTCATTCCTTTTCTTCAAGGATCTTGGGGTCTTAAGGCTTAGAGAGTCTTGGAAAAGATCTCTATGATTCCAAGGCTATCTTACCCTGACCGGATTCAGATATCTTAGAAAACCAAGTCCTAGAGACTAATCGACCCTCTCCCAAACGCCATGGATCTAGAGGAGATTAGTTAGGCCATAAATTGAAATTTGTTTTTCTTGATCTTTGATCTCTTTATCCACGAAACTCCATGGGTTTGGAGAAGAGATTGAGGAAGTGAATCATACAATACGCCATGGATGGTTCTTGTTTTGTTTCAAGGCTTAGAAAAAGCTCATCAATGAGTAGATCTATATGTTTTCAAACCAAAGCTTAAAGCTTTGAAAACTCTTGAATATAACCCTCGACCCTAAACCCTCTTTTAGTATTTTTAAACATCAAGTAATCATCTTTTAGTCTTTAAGCTTGCATCTCATTCATTAGAAGCGTTTTGCTTTAAGTTGTTAGATCGGTCTGTTTTACTCGATTCAGTGCACGATTTTTAGTTTTTAGTAGATTTGTTCTTTAGTTGCTCTGTTTTCTTTCAGTGTTATTTAACCCTCTTCCAGGGATTTTAAAATATTTTTGCATCTCATTTAGTCGTTGCATTTAGTTTTCTTCGATTTTACTAATCATTTTCCCGATTTTCTTAGATTTGCTTCATCCTTGCATTCTTAGTGTTCTTCCTGCTTCCTAGGTTGGATTGATACCTCTTGCACACTATACTACATCCATAGGTTGCTTGAGCTTTGATAATAACCTCTGCTTGCAAAAATCTTGTTATCAAATGGTGCCGTTGCCATCTTAAGATTGTTAGGGAGCATTAAGATTTGGGGTTTAGTAAAGACTAAGCCTTTGTTTTCACTTTGGTTACTAATCTCTTTCTCTTCACACTTGTGTCTTTACATGAATTTGCGTTCTAGGGGTGACAACAACTTACTTACACCCCTGGACAATATTCATCAACTTTGACACGCTAGATCAAGAAGGGCAAGAGAGCAAGATCAAGCCTTTGAAGAGATTGTTCAAGCTGGTTCAGTAGACTTTGCAACAATGTCTGAGCAAGAACATCCTGAGGGACCTCCACCAGCTCACGGCGCTGTAGGAAGGGGCAATGGAAACCCTAACCACGCAGATAGACCCCCACGGATCATTGGTGCTGGAGATGCTCCTAATACGCATCACAATCGCTTTGGGATCACTCCTCCACCAGTACAGAACAACAACTTCGAGATAAAGCCAGGATTCAACTCTATGGTTCAGAACAGAAAATTCCATGGGCTGGCTATGGAAGAACCCTTGGAGCATCTTGACAATTTTGAGCAAGTTTGTGGGATGATAAAGATCAATGGGATCTCGGAAGATGCTTTCAAGCTACGGCTCTTCCCATTTTCTCTCGGTGATAAGGCTAGGCATTGGGAGAAGACCCTTCCACAAGGTACCATTACCTTTTGGGCTGAATGTAAGAAGGCGTTCCTCTCAAAGTTCATCTCGAGCATAAGAACAGCAAGGCTGCAAAGTGAGATCAGCGGATTCACTCAAAGGTAGAACGAGATATTCAATGAAGCTATGGAGAGATTCAAAGACTATACCATTCAGTGTCCTCACCACGGCTTCAGTGAAGAGACTCTCCTAAGCACAATATACTGTGGAGCCTTACCTAAGATTAGAATATTGCTTGACACGGCTAGTAAGGGAAATTTTCTTGGTCAAGAAGTAGAAGAGGGTATGGAGTTAATCGAAAACTTGGCTTTGAGTGACGGCAACTACGCTGAAGATTATGACCGTGCACCACGAGGTTCTGAGCTAGAGTCTCACAAGAAAGAGCACAAGTCGCTGCATGAGAAGATAGACAAGCTCGTGCTTGCCAACCAAAAGCACGTTCAATTTGTGGGTGAAGCCGAAGAAGTTTTAGAGGAGTTAGACTTGAGTCAAGAAGAAGATAAGCACATTCTTCTACATTGTCACGGCTCTTCATATGGTGGTCATTTTGCTTCATTCAAGACCGCTACAAAGTTGTTACAAGCCGGCTTTTGGTGGCCATCGCTGTTCAAAGACGCTTATGAATTTGTTAAGGCTTGTGAAGCTTGTCAAAGAGCTGGAAACATCACGAAGAGGAATGAGATGCCCCAGGTGCCAATCTTTGAAGTTGATGTCCTTGACGCATGGGGGATAGACTTTATGGGTCCGTTCCCATCTTTTTACGGCAACAAATTCATCTTGGTGGCGGTTGATTATGTGTCTAAGTGGGTTGAGGCTATAGCTTCCCCAACAAACGATGCAAAAGTGGTGATCAAGCTCTTAAAGACCATCATATTTCCATGGTTTGGAGTTCCAAAAGTAGTGATCAGTGATGGGGGCAGCCACTTCATCAACAAAGTCTTCGAAGGTCTCTTAAGGAAGTATGGCGTGAAGCACAAGGTAGCAACAACTTATCATCCTCAAACTAGTGGGCAAGTAGAGGTGTCTAACAGGCAGATCAAGGCTATACTAGAGAGGACAATTGGGGCAACTAGAAAAGATTGAGCGGTCAAACTCGATGATGCTTTGTGGGCTTACCGAACCGCTTTCAAGACTCCTATAGGGACAACCCCTTTCACTCTTCTTTACAGCAAGTCATGTCATCTTCCTGTTGAGTTAGAGCATAGAGCACTATGGGCAGTGAAGCAGCTGAACTACAACCTCAAGACAGCTCAGGAGAAACGGTTGATTCCGCTACATGAGCTTGATGAGCTACAGCTAGAAGCATACGAAAGTGCTAAGATCTACAAGGAGAGGACCAAGGCGGTTCATGACAAGAAGCTGGTTCATAAGGAGTTAAGAGAAGGCAGCCTGGTGCTACTCTACGACTCGAGGTTGAAGCTATTTCCAGGGAAGCTCAATTCTAAATGGTGTGGACCATTTGAGATCAAGGAAGTTCTTCCCTATGGAGCAGTTACATTGGTTGGCAAGAGCGGAATTGCTTTCACGGTTAATGGGCACAGAGTCAAGCCCTACTTGGCGAGTGATTGCAGAAAGGAGAGCACCACAATGCTTCTCCAAGACCCACCCCAGGCCTAAACCAAGTAAAGTCTAGCTAAAGACGTTAAAGAAAGCGCACTTGGGAGGCATTCCCATGTCTATCTTGTACATATTTTTGCTTTCTTCCTATTTCAGTTTTATGCTTTTATTGTCTAACTGTGTAGGTGAAAGGATAAGGGATTATAAGCCATGATCTTGGAGTCAAAAGAGGCGAGAAGGGCTAAGTATAAGCTAGAGATCGAGTGCTAGATCAACCCATCCTAGCTCGATCTTTACTAGATCGAGCTAGTGAATCGAGAGGAGTAAGTCAATCTAGACGAGATCGAGTAGATAATCGAGTGGAACGGTCGATCATGAGAGGATAAACCACTTATGCATTTAGCTTCTAAAGCAAACGAGGTGTGGATCGACCGAACCACTCGATCCTCGAGAATAGATCGATCAGTCTACTCGATCTGCCACTTGATCTAAGCTCAAACGACCCCCATATCGATCATGTGGCTCGATCCAAGGAGCACAGCCCGAGTGACCAAAAGTCATGGAACGAGAGGGTACAATCGATCTAAGACTCGATGCAATCTGAATCGAGTCCCTGATCGATCAAACCTCTTGATCCTAGCCAACATGAGCATGAGATCGAGTCCTAGATCGACCAAATGGACTCGATCTCGTGCCGAGGTAAGTGATTTCTTTCCCTCTTGTTTTTAAATTTGAATTGTGGTCAAGGCAAGCATCTTTGACCATGAAAGATGTGCCTTGACCACACTTTTGTCAGAAACCACTAGTTTTGCCCATGGATTTTCATTTTTTGTTGGCCTTTATATTTTCATGAAACCACACTCTCTCTCTCATTTGTATTCCGAGTTTTCTAAAGCAAGAGAGAGTGTGATTTTCTTTTCCTAAAGGCTAACAACATCTGCTTTCAATCTTTGCAAAGGTATTTTCGGTAATTGTTTAAAATCTTTTAGAAAATTTCCTTTTATTTGCTTTGGTTGATGGTTAGTTGTTAGGGAGTTTAACAAATTTTTAAAAATAGCTAGATATTAGGAAAAATTCTAGATTTAATCATATCTCTAGATTTTATTCTCTATTATCTAGCTAATATTTTTATAAATTCTCCAAAAATCTAGGGTAATTGTTAAAAAGTTTTTCCTTCTACCTTGTCTTTCTCTCAACATTCGCCGCCTTTACTCATTCTCTTGCTTGAGAATTGTGTTTCAGGTACCATGGCTCCAAAAAGAACGAGAGAAGAGACAGCACAAGAAGGAGAAGCTCAAGAAGTGGTTCAAGAGAGGGTCAGATGGACAAAAGAGGAGAAGCAAGCCAAGAAACTGCTGGAAATGCTTCAGTTCGATCCCACAAAGTTCGTGAGTAGGGATCTTTTGGCTAAGATGGGGATCTTGGGAGACTTTGACCAGCTTCTCAAGAACATTGGGCTCCGGTGCTTATCAAGAATGGATTGCCCAACCTATCCCGAGGCAACCATAGACTTCCTCGCCACCTTGGAGTTCACTTATGAGAACCCGAGTCTTCCTACTCCTTCCCAAGGCCACATTACCTTCAAGATCAGGTGACAGGTCTATCATCTCTCCATCACCGAGCTTTGCCAAGCCTACGGCCTTAAGGCTGATGCTAAACAAGTGGAGTTTCCTCCTTTCACTCAAGCCAACGACTTGTGGGATCTGATCAGCAACGATGACTACAAGGCGAACACGGCGAAGATCAAGAGAGTGAGGAGTCCAGTGCTGAGATACACACTCAAGCTCATCGCCAACACCTTCAGTGGACGGTCCGTGGCTCCCACAGTCACCAAGAACGAGCTTTGCTTCTTGTTCCAAGGCGTTAAGCATCCGCTGTGTGATCCCAAGGAGAACGACGAGCCAATGGAGGACGAGCTCGGAGATGATGTTAACTACGGTTGCATCCTAGTGCTTCTTTGATGAAGTACAAGGCATGGGCAATGCGATTCAAGGCGAGTTCAGCGCTTATAGGAGGCTTCCTCACTCCGATGTTTGTTCAAGCCGGTGTGCTTACTTCCTGACTTCACTCCTTGCACAGAAAGAGCATACATGGATGAGATCTATATGAGGAACACAGATAGCTTGGGACGCACGCCAGCCGAGGGTTTCTATGCTTACTTGTTCATCGATTGTGAGAATAAGAAGAGAGTGTGCGTCTTGCCAAACAAAGAGGAAACCGAGCTGCTAGGAGTTGGCAACATCGTGTTCCTACCAAGCGTTGAGGAGTGCTTTGCACCTCTAGGAGGCACAGCCGCTCCCACACAAGCCTCTCGCTCACGTTCAGAGTCGCCTACATCAGATGCTGAGATGCCCGAGAGCTTCGTCCTTCCAAAGCTTTACTTTGAGCCGAGAACAAAGGAGGAGAAGTTCCTTGCTTCTGTTGTGGAGATGCAAAGGAAGGTGAACAAGTGGCAGAGCAAGATGATCAAGAAGCTTGCTCAGAAGATCAAGATGCTTAAAGGCAACTCCCCTGATTCACCTTCAAGTGAAGAGGTTGAACAACCCGAGAAGAGAAGGAGATCGACCGGCGGGATCGTTTTACGTGAGCCACAAGACAATGTCCAAGATGCTCGCCACTCGGTTCATGAACAATCTAGCAAGGACAAAGGCAAGGCAGTAGCTGACGAAACTCCTAAGTAGAGAAAGAAGTCTGGAGCAACCTCAAGCTCCAGCCTTACTTAGCTCTGAGGTACTAACAACCAAGCCATTGTATATACCACGCATGTTTTCTTTGAGTTTTGCTTTGTGTTTTGAACTCCTTTGAATTTGTTTGCCACTGAGACGGTGTCATTCAAGTTTGGGGGAGTTTGTGGTGTGTTTGACATGTTTTCTTTGTTCTTATTTTCTGTTATCATCCCTTGAGTCTTGTATTGCATCATAAGGCATAGAAAAGAACAAAAAAAAATGATAAAACTTTTAAAATTTTCAAAACAAAATTCATGTAGTTGCACTTGCATTGTAGAATATTTTAGGATTGAGTCTAGAATTTTTAAAAATCATTTAGGTTGCTGCATTTGCATAGAGAGTAAATGATAAACACTTGTTAAGTTGTCAATATTTGAACTGTTTTCAATGCCTTGGTTGTTTGTTGTTTGATTGCATCTAGTGAGTTGGAAGTTAAGGCTGCACCATACCTTGATTACTTGCATTTGATACTCTAGTCTTATGTTGAAACTCGCTTTGATTTGGTGCCAACTCCACCTTAGTAGAACCTTAATCTTGACAATTGAATTATCTTGCTTGTGCATTGAAAGCGATTGCATGGCTTACCCATATACATACTTGGATTATCTTCTTCCTTTTTTACCACTCTTGTTAATCCAAGTAGCTGATCCTCATCATAATGTGACAGTTAACCACGCCTTAAACCAAACCTTCTTTCAGACCTAAACACTTTTGCGTGAGTAGTGAAGCCTTTCATTGCATCATTTTCAATCCTATCTTAGCAAAAAGTTAGGAATAGGGCTGGCAAGGAGAAGCTCCCTTGTAGACACCAGCTTGCATTTTGAGCTTGGTGTTAGGTTAGGCGTTTGGGGAAAGGGTCATTTGAGTGGTTTAAGAGTTTCTTGTATATATATATTCAAAAGAAGAAAGAAGTGTGGGATTAGTAGCAAAGGGGGAACAAGCAAATTGTGGTTAAGTAAAGTAGATAAAAATGCTCTAAGTGTCAAAGAAAAGAAAATTGAAACTCGCTTTGATTTGGTGCAAACTCCACCTTAGTAGAACCTTAATCTTGACAATTGAGTTATCTTGTTTGTGCATTTAAAGCGATTCCATGGCTTACCCATATACATACTTGGATTGTCTTCTTCCTTTTTTATCACTCTTGTTAATCCAAGTAGCTGATCCTCATCATAATGTGACAGTTGACCACGCCTTAAACCAAACGTTCTTTCAGACCTAAACACTTTTGCGTGAGTAGTGAGGCCTTTCATTGCATCATTTTCAATCCTATCTTAGCAAAAAGTTAGGAATAGGGCTGGCAAGGAGAAGCTCCCTTGTAGACACCAGCTTGCGTTTTGAGCTTGGTATTAGGTTAGGAGTTTGGAGAAAGGGTCATTTGAGTGGTTTAAGAGTTTCTTGTATATATATTTTCAAAAGAAGAAAGAAGTGTGGGATTAGTAGCAAAGGGGGAACAAGCAAATTGTGGTTAAGTAAAGTAGATAAAAATGCTCTAAGTGTCAAAGAAAAGAAAGGCGCCAGCAGCAAGAAAACTAAGAAGAGGTCAACCAAAAGGAAAAATACAACCAAGCTATCCACCAAAGGTGATGAAAGTGGAGCCAAACATTCAACAATGAAGAGCAAAGTTCAAAAATAGGTATAAAGGAGCTTTAACTTGCATGCATAGGTGTGCCTTTACCTTTAGCATTTTGCCAAAGATAGGATTCATTCATTGAGTGATCCCCTGAATTTTTAAACCCCTCTTTAAAATGAGATCATTTTCATCTCATGACCTTATCCCTTTAACCAAATGCTTTCGTTTGATGTGCACAAACTTGATCCATCGGTTATCGCTTAATGAATGTTAAGGAGTTGGTTGATTTGAATGCTTGTGTAGGCTAAGCTAGAGTTCATTGTTTGCTTTGATGGATATGGCTAAAGCTTTTGAAGTAGAACAATCTCTTTGCATCTTAGAACTTATAACTTGGGCGTTGATTCTTTTTTTCCATTCACATCTTTCGTTTTGAGCATCCACCTACAAACCTCTCTTCCTTTCTTGAATTTTGTTTGCTTGAGGGCAAGCAAAAGGCAAGTTTGGGGGAGTTGATATTACCATATATTTTGCATATTTTGCATGCATTTAGGATAGTTTTTCATGCATTCATCTTGCATTATAGGCCAGTTTGTTCCATTTGTTGCATTTTAGGTCCTAGGTCTCTTTGCATTCGCATTTTGCATATTTCTTGCACTTTTGCATCATTATCAGGTTGTTTGGAGCACTATGGAGTTGTGGAGGCTATGTGGACGTGAGGAGGATCAAAATGGAGCTTGTGGACACTTGGAGAACTCAGCCGTGCATGCGAAGGACCCGAGATCGAGTAGCGGATCGAGCAAGGCAGGTCGATCTAGATGAGATCGACCAGAAGATCGAGCGACCCAAGTCGATTCAAGGGGAAGGATCGAGAACAAGATCGAGAGAGGAGAGCGATCTGGAGTACGGACGTGGATGATGCCATGTAGAACGAGAGCTAGATCGAGACCACGACCCGATCACCCAATGATCGACCAGAAGATCGAGTGAAGAGCTCGATCCATCCAACCAGATCGACTTGAAGATCGAGTAGAAGACAGCGATCCCTGAAGACGATTGAGTGAACTGATCGATCTCAAGGTCGATCTCAGGGCCTTAACCGCTTTTGGCATCTAGTGAGGGGAGCATTTGAAGTTGTTTGGCCATTTTAGGCAAAGGCGGCTATCCTTTTGTACACAACTTTTCTATCTTATCTTTTTATGCTTTTTCTCTTAGGTGAGTCCGCCATAGCTATTGTTCTTCCAGTTTTTCATGTTTTGAACTTTTGAATCTTTGAATATTAAGTCTTTTCCCTTAATCAATCGCTTAATCATGCTTATTTTATCCTTCATTGCTTTTCAATCGGTTTCAAAGATGAGTAGTGAGTAGTTTTCTTTTGGGATTTGGGGTTGAGGAGATTCAAAGGGTTTAAGAGGCTTAAGTTTTGTGTTTTTATTGTTCTTCATTCCTTTTCCTCTAGGATCTTGGGGTCTTAAGGCTTAGAGAGTCTTGGAAAAGATCTCTATGATTCCAAGGCTATCTTACCTTGACCGGATTCAGATATCCTAGAAAACCAAGTCCTAGAGACTAATCGACCCTCTCCCAAACGCCATGGATGTAGAGGAGATTAGTTAGGCCATAGATTGAAATCTGTTTTTCTTGCTCTTTGATCTCTTTTTCCACCAAACGCCATGGGTTTGGAGAAGAGATTGAGGAAGTGAATCATACCACACGCTATGGATGGTTCTTGTGTTGTTTTCAAGGCTTAGAAAAAGCTCATCAATGAGTAGATCTATATGATTTCAAACCAAAGCTTAAACCTTTGAAAACTCTTGAATATGACCCTCGACCCTAAACCCTCTTTTAGTATTTTTAAACATCAAGTAATCATCTTTTAGTCTTTAAGCTTGCATCTCGTTCATTAGAAGTCGTTTTGCTTTAAGTTGTTAGATCGGTCTGTTTTACTCGATTCAGTGCTCAATTTTTAGTTTTTAGTAGATTTGTTCTTTAGTTGCTCTGTTTTCTTTCAATGTTAGTTAACCCTCTTCCAGGGATTTTAAAATAGTTTTTCATCTCATTTAGTCGTTGCATTTAGTTTTCTTTGATTTTACTAATCATTTTCCCGATTTGCTTAGATTTGCTTCATCCTTGCATTATTTGTGTTCTTCCTGCTACCTAGGTTGGATTGATACCTCTTGCACACTATACTACATCCATAGGTTGCTTGAGTTTTGATAATAACCACTGCTTGCAAAAATCTTGTTATCAAGTTTCCATAGGTGGAAGAATTCCTTGCCTTGAAGCATAGTTGGAAGGTATATCAGCAGCACCAATGGGTCTTCTTGGTCTCTGAACCCTCATTCCCCAATCACCTTGTAGACCAGCTTGTCCTTGTTCACCTTGCAATCCTTGAATCCCTGGTGGACCTTGTAAACCTTGTGGACCTTGCAAACTAAAAGCAGCAGCATACTGATGTTCTTCCATGCTGCAACAGCTGACCTCTTATTCTGCAAATCCCAAAATCTTGGACCTTGAACTTCAGTTGTAGATGTAGACACTTAAGATCAAGTGTTGTGGTACCTACAAAAGAAATACTAGACCAAAAGAGGAATCAGTAACCAAAAACAAAAATAACAAAGCTTGATATAAAGATCTCTAGAAATCCTATTGAACAAAGCTTTCCCCTAATGGCAACAGCGCCAAATTGATACAAGAGTTTTGACTCTCTTGGTCAATCACCCATTGTACTAGTCATTGTAGCATTGGGTTTTAATGTCAATCCAAAGGAGAAGATTGAAACAGCAGGATTATAGTAGATTTCCTAATTCAAGCAGATATAAAAGGGGTTTTAGAATGTCTAGCAACCTAAGTGATCAGGCAGAAGCCAATGCTATTCCTTATGCATATGATTCATTTATATGACTAATCCAATCTCTTGGCACTAATCTCTTTGCTAATTACCAAGTCAAAAACTAATTCTCATTAGTGAAATGATAAAGACCAAGCATTAAGACAATCTATCAACCCTATATTGCCAAATCACTCCCTAGAGAGTCAATCTCTTGAGCTAGGATAAGCAATTCTCTTGCAAAGCATTTCATGCATTTCATCAAACACTTGGTGGGCATAAAATGAGCCTAAGATCTTAATCAACTTAGGTAGGGCTAATTAAGCATTAAACACAGAAATCAAGAAAGGAAATGGAAGAATTAACACTAAGCAACCATAGATGAAGTCTCAAATCCCCTAAACCTAACCCATCTCAAATCCCTAAAAAGGATTACTCACTAAGCACCATTAAAACCATCATTTCAAAGAGAAAAGGATGACTAATCATGATTAGAAAGCTTAAACAAGATGAAAGATGCAAACTTTAATTAAAATGAAGCAAAGATTCAAATTACAAAACCCAAGGGTCTGAACAAGAAAGAAAGAACTGCTGGGTAAATACTTGTTCTAAGAAATTAGGGATTTTTTGTATTTATAAAAGTCTAAGCGAAAATGGCAAAATTGTAAATAGAGGGTCTTTGGTCTGGGTTTACATCGGTCAGTTACAACAGTCATCTGTGACCGATGTGAATCCCATCGGTCTGGCAGTAATCGATGCTAGTGACCGAAATTCATCTGCTGTGTTTATGTCTGTCACTCCTGACCGATGCTGGTGATCGATGTGCTTGCATCGGTCGCCCCATGACCGATGCTGGTGACCGAAAATCTGGTATCGGTCACCCCTTGACCGATGTTCACCGTTCTATGACCGAAAACCTTTGCAGAGATTGTCTGCTTTGATCCTTCTTGCTCCCTTTGATCCAGCTAGCATCCTGAATCATCCCCGAAGCTCCTCCAAGCACTTTTTAGCTCTAAAAGCACCTAAAAACATCCAAAATGCAAGAAAAATGCAAGCTATACCCTAAATGCAATCTAAGTTTAAAAGGGGAAGAAAATGGGGCAAAAACTAAGGGAAAACATGCAAAAGAGAACCAAAACATGTACTAAATGCAGTCCTAAATGGTGTAAATACAAGAGATATCAGTTAAGCTTGAAGAAGAGTTTCCTATCAATGCCAAGTTGCTGGAGGAGGACGAGTTTGTGATGGAGGCAAGACTTGCAGAGCTGAACTGTAGGAAAACTGCAGAAACTCGAACTGCAGGGTCAGTGACGACCGTCACTGACCTGGTGACGCTCGTCACCAACTTGGACACAAAGGATTGACATTATCTTACAGCTACAAGTCCTCCTTATGTTGCCAAACCGAAAATTCAACATTCCACTACCCAGAAACCTACAACTAAGCAAATGTATGCACTTCCTGGAACCAATTCCAAACCTCGTAATCTCATCAATAAGAACTTAAAAGGTGAAAAATATGCTTCACACTGATGCAAGCAACGAGATTCTCGTAGAATGATTGGTGTTTCTTTTGATGAATCTACAGAAAAACAAAGTGTATCACCCATAATCACGACCCACCCTGCTGATGTACCTCACTTCCTTGGAAGAATTCATGCATCTACCTCCTATAAACCACCATGGATGAGGAGACATTCTCTCCAAGGCATTCAATGCCACCTTCTGCTCCACAAGCTGTCTGAGCAGCATTCAAAGCCGAGCTAATGACTTTAAACAAGCGCTTAGTGGGAGGCAACCCACTGGTATGTTTTTTTTTCATATACTTAGTTTAGTTTTCTATTACATAGCTAAAAAAACCCAAAATCATGAGAAAAAAAAAAAGAGAGTGAGTTTGTAAGTTTGCTCTTATGATGTCTTGTGAACTTGTTGGACCATGGATTATGCTTTGTTTGGATGTCTTTTAGTGATGCTCGTCACCCGTCCCTTCGCGAGGTACCACTTTTCTGACATGGTTTTACAAGTTCTCATGCATCTTTTTGACCAACTCTTGGCTTAATAACACTGGGGACATTGTTGTTTAAGTCTGGGGGAGGTGGTTACTGACGTAGTGTGCTTTGTGTCATGTTTATAGAGTCTTAAAGTTGAGTCAAAAACCTGCTTTTTATAGAGTCAAAATTTTGAAATTGTCAGTTTTTCTTGGAACTAACCATAGGACATTTTTGCTTACAAGAACCATTGCCACAGTAGTTAATTACATGTCTTACTAAGTTAAAAATCGTAGGTAGATCAGTCCAGCAATGAAGGTTTAGATTCTTTGAGGATCTGACAAATTTGCTGTTAGCTCCACCTTAAAGAACTTTAAACTTATTATCTTGGAGCTTGATTTTTATTGATCTTGATTCCCTCTTTCAGCACTGATAATAAGGTTAAGATACAGCCTCTCTTTGATCTTCTCTGATGTAGTTTTTGAGAGTTTAAGTCAAAAGAATGGTGCATTCATGACCATGTCTCCTCACAAGGAACAACAGTAATGAACACACTCAAGAAACTGTCTCCTAACTAGGAACACAAGTATTGAGTAGCACCATATCTTAGACTCTAAAAAAATGAGAAAAGAGTTAAAAAATCGAAAAAAAATCAGAAAGAAAAAGATCAAGGGAAGAGAAAATAGGAGAGCTGTGTTGAGATTGCTTTGTTCAGTTGTTTAGGAAGGGAAAAGAATCTGTAAGTGATTGAGATGATAAAACCTTGATGAGATTTCACACTTAGATAGATATAAGGAGTTAGCAGCAGAGATTTCGGATTTCTTGAAGGGATTTGGATTGGATTTGAGAGATTTGCTAAGCTTGTGATGATTAGACTGAAATTTGATCTTGTGTTGACTCTGTGGTATGTGGATTCGAAAGTGTTAACTAATGCGGTGTTCATAATGTTTAGCTGACTGTTTCTTGTTTTCAAACCTCGACCCTGTTCTCAGTCTGATGTTTGCTTGAGGGCAAGCAAAAGCTAAGTCTGGGGGAGTTGATATATCATGGTTTTTATGGTTTTTAACCATGATATAAGTCCTTTTTATTGAATCTTTTTGGTCTTCTTAGAGTCCTAGTAGAGTCTTTGCAGGTTATAGCATGTCTGGAGCATAATTGGGGATATTGAAGTTTTTTGGAGCATTGCAAGTTGAAACCATGAAGTGTCTAGCTAAATGAAGAAAGTATGCCTTATGGTGACACTCGTCACCACTTATGGTGACGCTCGTCACCCATATGGGAAGGGTCGTGGCTGGTTTCATAAAAGAAGGAGCATTATTTGCAGTTTTGGCCCAAAAGTTCCAGTATTTGCAAAAAGGCCTCATATCGTGTTTTAGCTTGTTTATATTAGGTTTTCAGCCATTCTTTTGGCAGATATCTTGTATCTTATTCTTTTTGAGAGCTTAAGAGAGAGATTTGTAGCAGAGCTTTTGGAGAGACAAATCAGACTCTTTCAGAGCAGATTTCTAACTTCTTTATTTCTACTTCTTATTTCTTTTATGCAATCTATTCTTTTCATGATGTTTTCTCAAATCACCATGTCTGAGTAGTTTGTTAGTTAAGTTAGGGCTTTTCAAAGGTTGAAGAAGAGTTTGTAGAATTGCTAAACTTATAGGAAACTCATTGGTTCTTCATCTGTGCTTGCATTCATTTCGATTTCTTAGACACATCATCTGGATTTCGAAACCCTAGGTTTTTGATAGATGTGAGAGCATTATTAATCACCTAAACTAGTATTAGATGAGCAAAACGCCCTAGTGCAAAGAGATTTGGCTTAGGAGTTTTGTGAACAATTGAACTTGATCATTACTGCATGTTTAGGTTGTTAGGATTTGCAAAGAGATTTGAAACTCTGTGATTTAGGCATAGTTAACTTCTGCAATGAGAATTGATTAGTTATATATTTGTGATTCATGTTCAAAACGGTTCTTATTCATTCCTGATTGCATGCATTCTACATTCTCGGATTCAATTTGCGAATTGTCCTGACTTAGCGCCTTTAGCTTTATGAACTTTAAGAACAAGCATAAAACACCCACTTGCATTTATTTTAATGTTTCGCATTACATTATTACTTATTGCTTTGCTTAATCTGAACCTATAATCGATAGTGTGGTTTACATACTCCTTTGGAATTCAATACTCCTTGTACTACAACTGCTTTGATGTGCACTTGCAGTAGTTTGATTTGGGTAAAACATGAGACGCGGGGGTATGGGTGGAAGCGGAAAAACATGTGGAAAAAGGTGTGGTGGAATATTTTGATGAACTTTTTGCATCTATGTCTCCGAAAACTTTTGAAGAAGTTTTAACGGAAATAACACCGGCAATAACGGATACCAAAAATACGGAACTAATTAAAACGGCAACAGAGGAGGAGATGTGGAAGGCGTTGTTTATGATGAATCTAAGGAAGGGCCCCAGGCATGATGGTATGACTGCTCTATTTTTTCAGAAATCTTGGGATATTTTAAAAGATGATGTGGTCAAGATGGTCAACGACTTCCTACTAAAAGAAACCTTTGACAACCATTTTAACTTAACAAATATCTGCCTTGTCCCAAAGATAGCAAGGCCCACCAGGATGACAGACTTAAGACCTATCAGTCTTTGTAATGTTCGATACAAAATTATCTCTAAGGTCTTGTGTCATCGGTTGCGCAGCTTGTTGCCAAAACTGATTTCAGAGACATAGCCTTTTTGTCGATGACACATAATTTGGATAATATCTTGATTGCACAAGAAATATTTCATGGCTGCGGACAAATAAATCCTGCAAGAAGGATTCTATGGCGGTAAAAACGGATATGAGCAAAGCTTATGACCAAATAGAATGGCATTTAATTAAACATTTACTTCAGAAAATGGTCTTTGCGGGAAAATAGGTTAAATGGATCATGTGGTGTATTGAATCTGTCCAATATAAGGTTTTCATAAATGGTCAGCCACAGAGACACATAAAACCCAACCGGGGTCTCAGGCAAGAAGACCCTTTATCTCCATACCAGTTTATTTTATGTACGGAAGTACTAATTTCAAATTTAAATGGTTAGCATGAGATAAATTATGTAAGCATAAAATGGATGGAAGTCTTTGGTTCCAGGTTATTGAGGCTTTTAATACGGCGCTACTTGCTAAACAGCTCTGCCGCCTTTTAGACTACCTGGAATCCCTTTTTTGTGATGATTTTTAAAGGATGATATTTTAGGAATGGTACATCGCTTAACCAAATCCGGTCGTATTCTGCATCGTATGGATGGAAGAGTATTATCTGTACAAGATCTTTCGTAAACAAATGGCTCATCAAAAGAGAGGGATCAGGTCATTTTATATCTGTATGGAACGAGCCCTGGCTTCTTGACTCACACCCAAGATCAGCAAAATGCAAAGGGTATAATTTATATCCAGAGCTCACAGTCAATCAGTTAATTGATACCTCGACTTCTACATAGAATTTACCACTATTGGAATAAATAATCGTTTCTAAGGATATACCTCTAATAACTGGGCTCCCTACTACAAGAAACCGGCGATCGGATCGGCTGGGTTGGAGTTATACAAAAACCGGAAAAATATTGTAAAATCGAGGTACTTAATGGAACAAAACACTAGGGACTTGGCTGCCATATCTCAGGTCTATGGGCCAGATGTGACCAGATTACGAGCACAAGTGTGGTCAGTCAAATGCCCGCCAAAGATGAAACACTTTTTATAGCAAGTCATTTCAGGTTGTCTGGCTGTCACAGATCGACTATGCAATAGAGAAATCATTTGTTATCCTCAATGTAATCGATGTAGAGTGGCACAAGAAATAAGTACTCTTTTAAATGTCCCCCATCGATACAGGTACGGGCATTATCAGTTATTTCCACACCTATGTATGGTTTTCCAACCGATGTGCTATTTCCTAATATGTCACATTTGTTCAGGCATCTGCTAATTCACGAGAATATGAAAACATACCCATGGTTGTTATGGTTTATATGGAATATGTGGAATGAAAAAATCTTCTGAAACATAGATCGTAATCCGAGAGAAATAGCCCGATTAGCGATAGCGGACGCAAATGCTTGGGAAGAACCACAGTTGGAGACTCCAATGGTAGCATACAATACAATCCATGAAACAATTAACCCGTCAAACAGATTAACATGTCGGCCAGATGAGTCCTAGAAACAATCAAAATCAAATACAGGATTAGGATGGTTTTGTCAAGGAATGAAAATGGAGGGTACTTAATGGGGACACCAAATGTGCGGCAAAGCATCTCGCCATTACATACAGAACTGGAAGCCTTGATTTGGGCAATGCATTGTATGCTCGATGCCAGAAGATTGGAGATGACCTTTCTCACAAATTGTTCTGAATTGATGAAGATTGTGTCTAATCCATCGGAGTGGTCAGCATTCACACTACATCTAGAAAAATATGAGAGTAGCAGAAGGAAATTTGTTTCTTTCTCGATATCTCAGATACCATGCGCGCAGAACACGAAGACAAACAAGCTAGCATGGAGTGCTCGAGACTACCTTTACCATCTAAACTATGTAAACTCAGTTCCACCGACTTGGTTTGCTGAACCGTTCTAGGAATATGAAGTTGTTAACAAAAAATAAAAAAATAAACTTCATTTAGGCAAAAACAGTTTAGACAGAAAGTATTACACAGCTTAAAGGGATTTAGACAATTTGAATCAAATTTACATATTTTATATATATATTAAACTAAATTTTTAAAAATATATTATCCAATTCAGAAAAAAAGATTAATATAGACATTCTTTTATAATTTTTATATTAATATATTGTTATTATTAACACCATTATACCATTTTATATCGATGTTAATAGAAACTTATTTTTTTTCTTAGCTTTTATTGGTCAAATCAGATAGAACACACTACTCTTTTTTTTGTCAACTGAATATGTATGTAAGAAAATTAAAATATACAGAGAAATCTAATATAGAAAATTTAACTTCATTAGGTGGGAAACAATGGTTTTTGATGTTTTAACATGTCAAATGGATGGATTATGAATAAGCACGACAGACAATACTGAGTTAGGATGGTATTGATCATGGCCTAGGATCAGAGACAATATTGATAGGGGAAAAAAATGTACGACAAACATTTCTCTGTTACACACATAATTGAAAGTATTGATATGGGTTATGCATTGCATGCTTGATGCTAGAAGATTTTTCATGGCTTTCGTTACTGACTGTTCTGAACTGGTGAAGAAGGCGTCCATACCAGACGAATGGCCAGCATTCGCTTTACACTTGAAGGAATTGGTGAATGGCAGGATGAAATTTACTTCCTTCTCGATCTTGCATATCCCATACACTCAAAACACAAAGGCAGACAAGTTGGCACAGAGTGCACGCGGCTACTTTTATTCTCTAAATTATGTTTTTGTTCCTCCACCGGTTTGGATACTTGAACCATTTTAGGAGAAGAGACAGTTGATAAAAAAACTCTCATATTACAAGATGCAAATGCATCTGTTAACTAAACTTGTATCTACAAAACATAATTACATCGAAGCTAAGTTAAACCCAGATTTCTTCCCAAACAAATAAGAATATACACAAACATAGGACTACCTTCTCTCATCAAAAAGTGACCGATACGAGCACATCGATCAGGAGTGATCAGTACAAACGCCCTGAGTTAATTTCGGTCACTACAACGATCACTGCCCAAACCGATGTAACTCTACATCGATCAACCCTGACTGTTGTAACTGATCGATGTAAACCCAGTCCGAACCTGTTTTATTTACACTTTTGCCATTACTCTAGGACTTCCTTCCTTAGGCTATAAATAGCCTCTTTTTCCAGATTTTTGACAAGTCTTGTCAAATTACTGTTCTTAAGTATTTCCTTTGAGTTTGTAAGACAAAACTTTTGCTTTATTAAATATATTTGAGTATTTGCCTTTAATCTTTCTTTATTCTCTCTTCTAATCATGATTAATATCCTTTTCCTTTGTGATTTGGTGTTAAACATGAGTATTAGTGAGTAGTTTGCTTAGAGTTTCTAGATGTGGTAGATTAGGGGAATTTAGGACTTGATTAAGGCTTGTTTAGTGCTTCAGTTTATGGGTTTTTCTCTATTAATCTGTTCTTAATGCTATATTTGTCTTGATCACAGTTATCTAGGTTGTTAGCTTTCTCTTATGCCCACCAAGTCGTTGATGAAATGCTGATCTTGTTTAATAGAGGATTTGCTGGCCTTGGCTCAAGAGATTGACTGTTTGAGGAGCATTTTGACTTGAATAGAGTTGTTATCTAATGCTTGCTTAATGTTTTAGCACTAATGAGAGTTAGTTCTTGTTAAGATGTTTAGCAAAGGACTATTTTACAAGAGATTGGATCTAGGTTGCTTGATTGTGAACTCTATGTCTAGGAATCACCATTCCTAGCTTTTTTGCTTGATCAATGTTGTTTGAAACAACCTTAGTTAGTTCATAAATTCCCCAAACTTGCTTTTCTCTTATTTGAATTTCGGATTTGCCCTGTTTTGCTATGTTTTGCTTATTTAGTTTAGTTTAGTTTGCTCTTATCTTTACCCTCTTTGCTGCTTGATCATATTAGGTTATTAGATTGGTTGCCTAGGCAACAAAATCCTTTTTCTGCTTGCTTTACTTAAGGATTTTTACTCTCAACTCTTCTGCTTTCAACTAAAACCCATTTGGATTGACATTAAAACCCAATACTACAACTGACTAGTACAATGGGTGATAAGAGAGTCAAAAATCTTGTATCAATTTGGTGCCGTTGCCATTTGGGTTTTGTGTTTGAATCATTAGAGTTTGTAGAATCTTTATTATCAAGTTTTTAGTTTTATTTGGTTACTCACTCTTTTCCAAGTGTTTTCATTTCAGGTGAGTTACAACAAACAACAAGATGTTGTACTTTGAAGACACTACCTACAACAACTTCTTCCAAGAGCCTCTACCTATGCACTACTTTGAAGCGAGCTACACTCTTTCCCTCAATCAAGACCAACCCTATGTTTCTGCATCTGGAACAACTGACATCAGGAGCATGATCATGGCAAACATCAGTCTCCAGACCATTGGACCTATGGAGATGAACAAGAGTTTTGCTGAGCTGCACAACAGGATATATTATGTTCATGATGACCTTCATGCCAAGTTTGATGACCTGGACTCAAGGATACATCTCTTGGAGAACAGCCAAGATGATGCACTAACACCAAGACTTCAAGACACTCTTCCTAGACAAGCTGCACACAATCCTCAGGAATTCTGCCACTTACTCACTGAAGAGGCAGAGGATTAAGAAGAGGAATTCACTAATGAAGATACCTCATTGGAAGAGCTTGGGATCATGATCCAAGAAATGATATTACATATGGACAGGCTAAGGGTTGAGTATGAAGGGAAAGTCAGAAGTAGCAACATCACTGATCAAGAAGCTAAAGAAGTTGTAGGGAAGTTTCTCCATGGGCTTGATGAAAGCTTGAACAGAGAAGAAGAACAGGAAAGAGCAGCAGTGGAAGCTGCTCAGAAAGAGGAGGCTGAGAAAACCCTTGCTGCTCCAGAAGAAGACACCACACCATGGCACACTGATGCTGCTGAAGAACTACTAGAAACACAACATGCTTTGATGGTCTTGTCTACCAACAAGTCTCAAGACTCCAAGGAGCTCTACAATAACCAAGTGGGAAACACTTCAAGCAGTATTGAGAAGGGTAAAGGACGTGCAGTCCAGGACCACAAACCACCAGTTTCTTACCCCACAATGCATTTCACAAAAGCTAGAATGGAGATCTATACAAAGTTCAAGCAAAACATACAAGATGCTGGAATAAAACTCCCACATGGCACCACTTTGCTAGAAGTAAAGGATCATATTAGGTTCCTGAAAGAAGTTTTTGACAAGCTGGAGATAGTGGAACCAATCCTTGAGAATGTGGGGGCTCATATGCAGAGAAGAAAAGTGATGAAGTCATTACCAAAGCTCCCCAACCCAGGAAAGTTTCTCATCACTTGTGAGCTAGAGATGCTTGACAATGTCAAGGCCTTATGTGACTCAGGATCAACTGTGAATGTCATGTCCCTCCATCTAAGCCAAACTCTGGGAATCAAGAAACTACAGCCATCCAGAACCTCTATCACTTTTGTGGACAACACCTCCACAAGGCCTTTGGGCATGGTTAAAGACTACCCTTTGAAGATTGGAGAATGCCTAGTGCCAACAGATTTTGTAGTCATGGAGAAAACATATTCCAGAGAGGTGCCATTTCTTCTAGGCACACCATTCTTGGCAACAGCAGGAGCTCAACTAGACTTCAAGAGAGGTTCAGTGATTCTAAAGAATGTTGTTGAGTTCTAAGCCTACAAGATTGACTCTCCTTCCATAGTTTTCTGTGGAGCAACTGAGCAAGAGAATGAACAGTGGAAGCATCCAGATAATTTGGAGGATGATATGAACCTCACTATGAGCATGTTGATGAGTGATGCTTCCCTACTGAACCAGGAAAGAAACTGGATGCTGAGTTGAAGCTTGAAGAGGATTTGAAGGATAATAAGAGCTTCACCACCAAGGAAGTGAAACATTCAACCACACCAAGTGTCAAAAAGAAGAGGCATAGGATGTCAGCTCATGGCAAAAACAAACAACAATCAGTGGGAACATGGGTCTGGAGGAAGAAAGAGGTAGGAGCACCAGCTCCATCAAACTCTACTCACCTCCACTAAAGAGGTAATCAAATTCAAGCTTAGTGACTTTAAACAAGCACACTTGGGAGATAGTCCCATGGTATCCTTTTGTACATATTATGCTCTCTAGTTTCTCTTTTATGCTTTGTTATTTTGTATAGAAACAGGAGTTCGAATTGGGGGTTGAGAAAGTCTTAAAGGGACAAAGAACAGGTGCTTTCTGGCTGGCATCGATCAACTGTATCGGTCATGATGAGACCGATACAAACTTTTCGGTCATGAATATCATATTTGATCGATGTCAGTCGAGCCAGTTTGCACCAGTCAACATATCGATCACTTGGAAGGATGCTTGAAAGGGAGATGCATTTCGGTCATTCACATCGATCAAGCTTGATCGTTGTAAACCCGCCGAACTAATTTCGGTCAAGTGTAACGATCAGTTGGTGATCGATGTGATTTTCAGAAACATATCGATCACCCACAATGATCACACACTGATCGGTATGAACCCAGCAGATTAATTTCGGTCAAGTACAATGATCAGGTGGTGACCGAAATGATCTCCAGGAAGAACATCGATCCTTAGCATCGATCATTTATGATCGATACTGACATTTCAGTCAGTTACAACGGTCATTTTTTATCGATGTCCGCCCGAGGTAAGTACTTCATTTTTCAAAAAACTTTCCCTCCTTTGGTTTGGAGCCAAGGAGGTTTAAATTTACACATTGGATTCTTCCTGACCTCTTTCACAGCTTCTGAGCACTTTTGTTCCTATCCCCCACTCTTTTGATTCCTT
Source organism: Thlaspi arvense (assembly GCA_911865555.2). Classification (NCBI taxonomy): domain Eukaryota; kingdom Viridiplantae; phylum Streptophyta; class Magnoliopsida; order Brassicales; family Brassicaceae; genus Thlaspi; species Thlaspi arvense. The sequence continues at coordinate 29,728,491 of OU466860.2, forward strand.
TGGTTTGCTCACCAACCATTGATTCGTTTGGTTCCCCCTTTTTCTCTCTATTTAAACCAACAATCTCCTTCACTTCTCTTCACACTTCAGTTCACTACTTCTCTCACCTAAAACTCGAAATTCTTAGTTCTCTCTCTTTCTTACTTGGTTTCTCTAAGTGCTCAGAAGCTCCACTAAGGCTTGCTTCCTCAACTATCATTTCTTTGCTCTTAATCTATGCATTTGTTCAAAATCGCTTAGTATATGTTTTTAAGAGCAAGTTTTGATTAGTTTTAAATGTTGTGCTTTGGTTTTGCATTGTGGATTTGTTTAAGATGAGCAAGTTAGATGTTTAAGCTTTGTTTACTGTTCATATATCTCATGACTTGCTTATTTACTATCCCTTTGCATGATCATCATCCCTTTTGCTTAAGAACCATTTTGCTAGATTCACATGCATAACTGTTTTATCTTTGTGAACTCTAGCTTATCTAAACTGTTAGCTTTTTATTCCCTCTTGCTTTGTAGAAGTTTAATCTTGTTGTTAAAACTTGTTAAGCTTTTCTTAGCCAAGAGAGTTTTTTTTCTTAAAGCTTTCAGTTATATGGTTCTTCAGCTTTTGTTCTTTCACTTACCCTGTTTTCAAGCTTTGCTTTTGAAGGTACCATGGGGAGAACAAACATAGCTGCTGGGAAAAAGGGAAAGGCACCACAGGAAGGAGCAACCACTTCACCAAGAGCTAGGAAAGATATGGGAAAGGGCGCTGCTGCTGAGACTTCATCCAAAGCCGCAGGAAAAAGACCAGTTGGAGACAAGAGCGCCAAGCAGAGAGGCAAGAGAAAAGCTGCTGAGGAGGAAGCTCCATCCAGGAAATACAGTGCTAGGGAGCTCATGGATGCATTCAGTCATTGCACCTTCAAGCCAACAAGATACCCATGCCCCACCACAATGAAGGAGCTAGGGATCTATGAAGACTGCATTTGCCTCTTTAAGCACATGGGGCTTACACAGCTGTTACAGCCTCTTCCCTCCTATGAGCGCTTCACTCATCAGTTCTTCTCCACTCTCAAGGTGGTCAATTATGAGATGAGTGAGCTCTCGGACCGTGATGGGTGGATCTTCTTCAAGCTTGGGAAGCAGCGATTTACAATCACCATCCAAGAACTCTCTTAGGCGCTGGGGCTAAGCACCTATTTTCAAAGAGGAAAAAAGTTCTCAATCCACGAATCACAGTACACAAAGCTCTGGGAAATGATTGGAGTTGGGGAATTCAGGGCTGGAATTACAAGGAACCAACACTTGAAGCACCCTGCAGTTAGATATGCACACAAGGCAATTGCAAACACTTTCTTTGCAAGGAAGGAAACCTCACACCTAACTGGCAAGGAGAGAGACTTCCTCTACTCTGGATTGTATACCAGTGTGGCCACCAACGAAAATGCATCACCTATAGGTCCACCAGGCAAATTCCTATGCCTTGTGAGACTGTTGATAGAGCAGCTGCTAACCTATCAGAGCTGGGTTATAAACAAAGGAAAAAGAGAGAAGAATCCACAGCTTCACATTGGAGGAGTTGTGACAGCTATACTCATGGCCTGTGATGTGAATCTTGAGGAACATGCTGAAGATGCTCTAGGCCCTTCCTGGATAGACATAGATTATCTGAAGAGAAGCCATCTCATTGAGAAGAGTGTTGAAGGCAAGCATGTCTACAAATTCCTCAATGATTACCAAAAGCCAGTAAGAGTCCTTTTCCCTAACCCAAGGCTCACCTCCTTCACCACAAAGACCAACATCAGCTTCAACCTGAGTGAGGAGGAGCTCTACAAAGGCGGCCATATCCTTGAAGAGAGAGAACAAGACAGTGAGGAAGGAAACACAGAAGAGATTGAAGCAGAAGCTGAAAAAGATCACCAAGGAGATGCTGCTGCTGAAGAAGATGAGCTCGAAGAAGAGGAAGTGTTGAGCTACAGTTCAAGGAAGTTCCACTTCAAACCCTATGAAGTACCCAGCCAAGGAAGCTCTTTGAAGGTGGCTCATGAGCACATCAATGCTCTCCAGAAATGGTGTAAATGGCAAGAAAAAGCCATTAAGGGTTTGGTGAAAATGGTTAAGGGGAAGTTCAAGAAGGACAAAGCTACATCAGCAAGAACTTCCCACCAAAGCCATACTCATGAGCACACTCCTGATCAAGAAGAGCATCTACAACAAGCTGAGCCAACTGAAGAGGAGGAAGCTGTATGTAACCCCAATGGAAGACATTCCTTCCATGCACGGCCAAGTGATCAATGGGGGACATGGGCACAACCAAGGGCTTCATCATATGAGCCAAGTACCCATGAACCATCAGCTTGGGAACCTACTCCCATTCCCTCTGAAGTTCAAGAATCATGGCAATGGGGTCAACAAGGGAACTCTTCTCAAGCAGAGAAATTATGGTCAAGTTGGGTTCAACCACCACAAGAAGCAGAGCATTCTACCAAGGTTTATGAGAGAAGAAACAAGAGGAGGGCTAGCAAGTCTCCTCAGACCTCTAGATCATCCCACCACTCCTACCACTAAGCAAGTACCACATCCTCTCCATTGTTTATACCATTGCATCTTTTTCAGTTTTGTATTATATTTTGTGCTTCTCTCTCTCATTGCTTTCATTACACAAGAGACTGTGTAATTTAAGCGTGGGGGAGAGATTTGGGATTTGACTTTGTGTTTTGTTTTCTTAGTTTTTCATTCTCTTTTCATTTTGAGTCTCATGCATATCATGCATTCATGTAAGGCATAGAAAAACATAAAAAATCGAAAAATTTGAAAATTTTTGCATTTTTGCAAACGAAAAAGAAAGCATGTAGTTGCATTTCATTCTTCAAGGATTGAGTCTAGTGTTGACATATAGGTTGCATTGCATTTGCATAGGGCATTATGATGAAATTTCCTTGTAAAGTGCTTAGAGTTTAGTGATGTTTAGTGTTAAAGTGGCTAGTTGTTTGATGCATCATATGATTGCTAGAAGTTAAGGCTGAACCATGCTTAGATTTCTAGATTTGGTCTTCTCATCTTATTCTGAAAGCACTTGTTCTCTGAAAATCAACTCTATCAACTTGAACTTTAATTTGAACTTTTAATTATCATGTCTTATGCATTGAAAATTGATTACATGGCTACCATATACATATTTGGATCATCTTTTTCCTTTCTACCACTCTTATTGATCCAAATAGCTGATCCTCATATTTATGGGACAGTTACATCCACACCCATAACCAAAACCTCTTTTTGAGCTTAACCACTATTGTGAGAGCTGTGAGGCATTTGCATTGCATTTTTGATTTTGTCTTGGCAAAAAGTGTTAGGAATAAGGCTGGCAATGATTAGCTCTCTTGTAGATATCAGCTTGCAACTTGAGCTTGATTCTAGGATAGGAGTTTTGAGTTAAAAAGGGTAGTGTAAGTGGTTTGAACTTCATGTTTATATGTTTTGAAAGAAATGGAAAACTTTTAAAATGGTAGAAAATGGGAAATAGTCTAGAATTGTAGTTAAGTAAAGGGAAGAAAAGACTCCAAGTACAAAGAAGAAAGGCGTCAGCAACAAAGCTCAGAAAGATCCAAAGAAGAAAAATCAGACCATGAGCAATCCACCAAAGGTGCCAATACAACAGAGAAGAGCAATTCCCAACCAAAAAGAAGCAGCCACACAAGCAAAAAGAAGAAGTTTCCCCTGTCATGAAGAAGGGTAAAGGGTAGAGTTTAGGAAAGGGTAGACTTAGGGGTTCACTTTTGGGTTTAGAAGTGCTTAGGATTCATCTTTGGGTAGAAGAGAGCTTTGATTTGCATGCATAAGTGTGCTTTTACCTTTAGCATTTTTCCTAAAATGAAATCCTTTTCATTGAGTGATCCCTTATGTTTATTAACCCTTTGCTAAAATGAGATCATTTTATCTCTTAACCTTACCCTTTTCAACCAAATGTCTTCACTTGATTTGCATAAGCATGATTCATGGTTCTGATCTTAATTGAATGTTAAAGAGTTGGTTGATTTGAGAATTTGCCTAAGTTGAGATTTGAGATCATTTTGAAACATGATGAGCATGGCTAGGTTCTTTAATGTATAGCTGATTATGTTTGCATCTAACAACTAGGGACTGAAGCATTGATACCATCTCTTTACTTTTGCACTTTTGGAATCTGAATGCCCACCTTCAAACCTCACTCTCTCATTTGTCTTATTTGCTTGAGGACAAGCAAAAGGCAAGTGTGGGGGTGTTGATATCTCTTGTATTTACACCAATTAGGCATGTATTTAGTACATGTTTTAGTTCTCTTTTGCATGTTTTCCCTTAGTTTTTGTTCTATTTTCTTCTCCTTTTAGACATAGGTTGCATTTAGGATATAGTTTGCATTTTTCTTGCATTTTGGATGTTTTTAGGTGCTTATGGAGCTAAAAGGAGCTTGGAGGAGCTTTGAGGATGATCCAGGAAGCTAGCTAGACCAAAGGGAGCAAAAGGGATCATAGGAGACAATCTTTGCAGAGCTTTTCGGTCAGAGCACGGAGAACATCGATCAAGGGGGTGATCGATGTAATATTTTCAGTCAGGAGCATCGATCAAGAAGTGACCGATACGAGCACATCGATCATCAGCATCGATCAGGAGTGATCAGTACAAACGCCCTGAGTTAATTTCGGTCACTACAACGATCACTGCCCAAACCGATGTAACTCTACATCGATCAACCCTGACTGTTGTAACTGATCGATGTAAACCCAGTCCGAACCTGTTTTATTTACACTTTTGCCATTACTCTAGGGCTTCCTTCCTTAGGCTATAAATAGCCTCTTTTTCCAGATTTTTGACAAGTCTTGTCAAATTACTGTTCTTAAGTATTTCCTTTGAGTTTGTAAGACAAAACTTTTGTTTTATTAAATATATTTGAGTATTTGCCTTTAATCTTTCTTTATTCTCTCTTCTAATCATGATTAACATCCTTTTCCTTTGTGATTTAGTGTTAAACATGAGTATTAGTGAGTAGTTTGCTTAGAGTTTCTAGATGTGGTAGATTAGGGGAATTTAGGACTTGATTAAGGCTTGTTTAGTGCTTCAGTTTATGGGTTCCTATCTATTAATCTGTTCTTAATGCTAGATTTGTCTTGATCACACTTATATAGGTTGTTAGCTTTCCCTTATGCCCACCAAGTGTTTGATGAAATGCTTATCTTGTTTAACAGAGGATTTGCTGGCCTTGGCTCAAGAGATTGACTGTTTCAAGAGCATTTTGACTTGAATAGAGTTGTTATCTAATGCTTGCTTAATGTTTTAGCACTAATGAGAGTTAGTTCTTGTTAAGATGTTTAGCAAATGGCTATTTTACAAGAGATTGGATTTAACTTTCTTGATTGTGAACTCTATGTCTAGGAACCACCATTGCTACTTTGTTTACTTGATCAATGTTATTTGAAACAGCCTTAGTTAGTTCATAAATTCCCCAAAGTCAATAACCACATCTATGAACTTGCTTTTCTCTTATTTGAATTTTGGATTTGCCCTGTTTTGCTCTGTTTTGCTTATTTAGTTTTGTTTAGGTTGCTCTTATCTTTACTCTCTTTGCTGCTTGATCATATTAGGTTATTAGAATTGTTGCTTAGGTAACAAAAACTCTTTTCTGCTTGCTTGACTTAAGGATTTTTACTCTCAACTCTTCTGCTTTCAACTAAAACCCATTTGGATTGACATTAAAATCCAATACTACAACTGACTAGTACAATGGGTGATTGACCAAGAGAGTTAAAACTGTTGTATCAGATAACCAAAAAGGATGACTGGAAGCCACATATGACTGCCATTTGTTTTCCTTTGTTACGTTTTGAACAATGAGAGAAGCTTCTTTGTTGACCATTGGATCTTCCCATTCAACTTTTCAAATCAATAACGGCTTACTTTTGGTTTATTAACTGCACCTACTAATTCTCCCCATTCCAAAGCATTAGGATGTTGAGAAATTTATGACAGAACATACAATCAACTGCCTAAAGAAAACCTTTTGAACCTGCGTCCATGAAGCTCATAACGCCATTGAAAGATCTTCTGATATGTAAAAAGGTCACACCTTTCTCATTTCTTACAACCCAAGCCGCCCTCACTAAACCAAAATCCTCTCCGGATTCCTTCTGGAATTCTCCCTTTCCAAACATCTCTGGATTCACAAAACAATGACTCGCTCCGGAGTCAAACAGAACATGAGTCTCTACCTCACCCATTAATAAGGTCCCTACACATTCAACCCCTTAGAATGCTAAGACACTTAACAGCACACGCAGACACAGACAACAAGCAATATACAAAACTCAAAAAACTCTAAGTAATAAAACTCACCAGTGATCGGTCGAGAAGCGCTCGGATCTCCACTCCCATCCGCGGTCGCTGCGTACACTCTCGGCATGATGGCCTGCCTCTTGGCCGCCGGTGCCAGTGCATCTCCTGCACGCTTAGCCTGAGAAGCGGCTTACCCAGCTGCTCCTGACCTCGGACAATCACGCTTGTAGTGTCCCGGTTCTCCACAACCGTAACACACAACAGAAACGCTGTCTCCATCCGACACTCTCCCCATCCTTGTGTCTGGCTCAGGACAATCCCGCACTTGATGCTCTCGGCTTCCACAACGGTGACAAGCCCCGGCTGAACGCCTACAAACGCCCACATGCACCTTCCCGCATGATCCACACACAATGCGGTTCCCACTAGACTTGGCTGGAACATTCCTCCCAAACCTGCGGTTCTGTCCTCCAGACGATTGACCACTCTTGGCCACGGCAACCACAGTACTTGCCTTTGACAAAGCTTCCTCTGCTTGTCCAGATTCTAACAGTGCTGCTTTCTCCACAAGCTCAGTGACCGTCGCATAGTCACGCACCAGACAACCGTTCCTCAGCTCAACCCTTAGCCCACTCATGAACCTTCGGATCAGCTTATCCTCAGTGTCGTAGTCACGTCCCACGTACTTACGTAACTGGTTAAACTCGGTCTCATACTGCCGAACCGTCTTGGTCTCTTGGCGTAGATACAGAAACTCAGCCTCCAACTGATTGTAAGCTTCCTGCGGGAAGTACTTACTCTGAAACATCGCAGAGAACGTCTCATACGAACAGTTCCGATTCACCAAACGCCCGGTGATTCCCTTCCACCAGCTGTGTGCAGTACCCTCCAAGTAATGCACATCTATGTCCTTCTTGTAACCCTCAGGACAGCGGATAGACTCAAAATTCCTCTCCAGTCTCATCCTCCACTCATCAGCCTCGATAGGCACATAACCTCCCGCAGAGAACTTGGTTCCTAGCCTCCCCATATGATCCAGAACCCTGAGGTAAGACGGAATCACCACACCTGGCCCTGGAGCTACTCGCCCTGGACTTTATCCTTACCTGCACACTCAAAAAGCTACTCGCCCTGGACTTTATCCTTACCTGCACACTCAAAAAGAGAGGCATAAGTATTTGATAAATACTTAGTGAATACGGTCATCCCGTAACACCTTAGCCAGTACCAGAAAATGCATCATACTATCAGTTATACAATTCACATTATCACTTATCAAGCAAGCACAAGAAACAGTACGGTCCTATGATCATCTCAACTACTTGTGAAGCCTCACAAGGCATCGATACTGCTCCAAGCGAGATTCACACATCCCCTTGAGCTAGTAACTCGATCCGGACATTCACACAGCTAGTTAGACATCATGTATTGACCACGGTTCATACTTAACCATTCACAATCACAGAAACATTGACCTTGCTAAGCAGAAACCACTAACTTACACAGGCAATCAATGAAAATCAGATAACCTAGCAATCCAACGATTCTAGATACAGACTACAGTCATGCACTCACCTTAGACACAGAAACAAACGTTTCAGTCGATAGAATCTCGGTGATTTCTCGATCAGAAACTGAGATACTCAGACACACTTGCAATTTCTCGGCTATCGCTCAGACTGGTCCGGCAAAATCCCAACACCTCTCGGCTATCTCTCAACCCGGTCACTTTTTCTCGGGCAAGAAGCTGTATTCCCTCGGAAACAGTATAATTCAGATCGATCAGCCTAAAGTTACTCGACAGAAACTCAACAGAAATCAGAATAGCCGAAAACTTACAAGATTCTCTCAGACGAATCGAAGTGTTCTCGGATATCAAACGATCCGCTCAGAAATCCTCGGATAAACTTGGTTATTCCCTTGGCAAACTCTCAAATCAGGACGAATGGTCGAAACAGATCCACAGAAACTGAGACAGAACCCTCGATCTCTCGGTGATAGTCGGAATCGCCGGCGAAACTTCGATCTCTCTCGGCCAACTCTCGGGATAATCAGAAACTATGGGATTTCTCTCGACCAATCCCTCTCTCACGCGATATTTCTCTCAAATAATGCGGCTGTCTCGAGAAAAAGTCTCAAAATCCCTTTTATATGCTCGCAAAACCTAGTTAACCCGGTTATAGCCGGCATCTCCCGGTTCCAGTCAGGTTTATCCCGGTCAGCTTTGATTTATCTCGGATATCGCCTAAACTGCTCGACCATCACCATGAGAAATTAGTTTTCATCCGACCAAACTCCCGGCCCACGGGCCCAGCCCATTTTTACTCAGCTAAAACCAAAAAGCCTCGGCTATTTTCCTTTTCCCTCGGACATAATCCATTTCTCTCGGACATAATCCACTTTCTCCTGGACATAATCCATTTCTCTCGGACATAATCCATTTCTCTCGGACATAATCCATTTTCTCCCGGACGGACCATTTCTCTCAGATATGGTCCGTCCTGCTCGGCCAGCCCGACCATCCTTCGACTATTTCCCAGTCATCCATCGACTATAGTCTGAACCTCCCATCTGTACGGATTTTCCCTTGATTGAACTCACATTCCTTCAGACAACCTCCTGTCTGGCTCGATCATTCCAGATTTTCTCGGATACGGATGCTACAACTCTCCCTCACTTGGTTTGGATTCACCCTCGAATCCGGTTCATCTTCCTGAAGTTTCTCAAACCATTTCAGGAACCTTGTACTCATCTTGGACTCTACTTCCCCAGTAGTTTGCTCATCCCCATTACAGTCCCAGACAACTTGGATCATCTTGACCCTCTTACCACGCCTAAGCCTTTCTTTGCTATCAACCACTCGAATCGGTCTACCTTCCACGGTCAGATTCTCTTGCAATTCCGAAGGTGGTTCAGATATCACAGTCTCACGTTCGGTTATGTGCTTTCTCAGCTGCGACACGTGAAACACATTGTGGTAAGCACTCATTTCCGGTGGTAAGTCCAACTTATACGCCACTGGTCCAATCCTTTCCAGAATCTGGTACGGTCCCATGTACCTCGGACTCAACTTAGCATCAAACGTTGCTCGGCTTTTCCCCTTGTAAGTCATAGCCTTCAGATAAACCAGATCACCCACACTGAACTCTAAGTCCTTACGGCGCTTATCCGCATAACTCTTTTGTCGGTCTTGAGCCTCTTTCAGCTTAACCTTCAGAAAGCTGATCTTTTCAGGATCCACAGACACTCCCTTGTCCGATACAATGTGACCCAAGAACCCAATATGCCGTTGCCAGAAGATACACTTACTCAACTTAGCAAACAACTTCTGTTCTCGCAACTTTTCCATAACAATCCGCAAATGCTTCTCATGCTCTTCCTGACTCTTTGAATACACCAAGATGTCATCTATGAAAATAATCACAAACTTATCCAAGTACTCCCTGAACACGCCATTCATCAGCTTCATAAATGCAGCTGGCGCATTCGTCAAACCAAACGGCATGACCACAAACTCGTAATGACCATACCTTGTCTTAAAGGCAGTCTTCCGAACATCCGGTTCGTCTATTGGTATTTGGTGGTACCCAGAAGCCAAATCAATCTTCGAGAACCAAGTAGCACCCCTGAGCTGGTCCAACAACTCGTCTATCCTTGGAAGTGGATACTTGTTCTTCACAGTTACACGGTTCAACCCTCGGTAGTCAATGCAAAGCCTGAAACTTCCATTCTTCTTCTTTACAAACAGAACAGGTGCGCCCCATGGTGAACTGCTTGGCCTTACAAAACCTTTGTCCAAAAGTTCAGCCAGTTGCTTCTTCAGTTCAGCCATCTCGGCCGGTGCCATTCTGTACGGTGCTTTCGATATCGGAGCTGTCCCCGGTTCAAGTTCAATCGTGAACGGATCTGAACGAGCCGGTGGCATTCCTGTCAAAGCTTGGAAAACGTCCTCAAACTCTTGTACTACTGGAATATCTCCTAACTCCACATCCGGTCCAACCTCATCTATTGATATTGTCGCTAGGTATGCCTCACACCCTTTTCTCTATCAAACGCTCCGCTTGTATTGCTGATACAACCAAGCTACCAGAAGTCGGTCTTATTCCTTGATACACCAGAACCTCGCCATCTCTTTCAAACCTTACCCTCCCGCGGTGGCAGTCCAGATGCGCCTTGTACTTACTAAGCCAATCCATCCCGAGGATGACATCATAAGACTTAACATTGCAGATTACCAAATCTGCTGGCATACTAACTTTGCCAATCCAGACATAAATGTTTTTAACCATTCCTAGTGAGTACATCACTTGGCCTCCAGCCGCCCCCACTAAACCAAAATCCTCTAAGGGTTCCTTCTGGAATTCGCCCTTTCCAATCATCTCTGGATACACAAAACAATGACTCGCTCCAGAGTCAAACAGAACATGGGTCTCTACCTCACCCATTAATAAGGTCCCTACACATTCAACCCCTAGAATGCTAAGACACTTAACAGCACACGCAGACACAGACAACAAGCAACAGACAGAGCTTAGAAAACTGTAAGTAATAAAACTCACCAGTGATCGGTCGAGAAGAGCTCGGATCTCCACTCCCATCCGCGGTCGCTGTGTACACTCTCGGCATGATGGCCTGCCTCTTGGCCGCCGGTGCCAGTGCATCTCCTGCACGCTTAGCCTGAGAAGCGGCTTGCCCAGCTGCTCTTGACCTCGGACAATCATGCTTGTAGTGTCCCAGTTCTCCACAACCGTAACACACAACAGAAACGCTGTCACCATCCGACACTCTCCCCATCCTTGTGTCTGGCTCAGGACAATCCCGCACTTGATGCTCCCGGCTTCCACAACAGTGACAAGCCCCGGCTGAACGCCTACAAACGCCCACATGCACCTTCCCACATGATCCACACACACTGCGGTTCCCACCTGACTTGGCTGGAACATTCCTCCCAAACCTGCGGTTCTGTCCTCCAGACGATTGACCACTCTTGGCCACGGCAACCACAGTACTTGCCTTTGACAAAGCTTCCTCTGCTTGTCCAGATTCTTGCAGTGCTGCTTTCTCCACAAGCTCAGTGACCATCGCATAGTCACGTACCAGACAACCGTTCCTCAGCTCAACCCTTAGCCCACTCATGAACCTTCGGATCAGCTTATCCTCAATGTCGTAGTCACGTCCCACGTACTTACGTAACTGGTTGAACTCGGTCTCATACTGCCGAACCGTCTTGGTCCCTTGGCACATATACAGAAACTCAGCCTCCAACTGATTGTAAGCTTCTTGCGGGAAGTACTTACTCTGAAACATCGCAGAGAACGTCTCATACGAACAGTTCGGATTCACCAAACGCCCGGTGATTCCCTTCCACCAGCTGTGCGCAGTACCCTCCAAGGAATGCACAGCTATGTCCTTCTTGTAACCCTCAGGACAGCGGATAAACTCGAAGTTCCACTCCAGTCTCATCCTCCACTCATCAGCCTCAATAGGCGCAGAACCTCCCGCAAAGAACTTGATTCCTAGCCTCCCCATATGATCCAGAACCTTGAGGTAAGACTGAATCACCACACCCGGATCCGCCTCCCCAACTCCATCGGCAACAGCCGGTTCCACCACTTATGGTGCCACTACCGGCGCAGGCGCAACCACTGGTAAACGCTCCAACACTTGAGCCAACAGCCCCAGAACAGCCTCCAACCCAACCGGTTGTGCTCCTGCATCATTCCCTGCCACGTTTCCAGCATTGGCCGCAGCCACATTTGCAGCATTCCCAGCCGCATTCACTTGCTGGTCCATGACCACATTCTCAGTTCCAGAACTCTCAGTGTTCTCAGCATCATTCACTTGAGCTCTTGCAGTTCTTTTTCTCGGAGCCATCTGCCAAACAGAGAAACTGGTTAGCCCAAAGCTAACCCCAGACAAGAGTTTCACACTCTACAGAACAACTGACTGCGAGACCTGGCAGTGAAAAGGTGGATAGACTCTAACCCTAACTATGCAAATGAACTGTCCTAGAATCGACCATGCTCTGATACCAACTTGTGAGGTCCCGACCGTCTATCACTAGACCGGCCCAAACCTCACCGAGTCTTCTCTCGGCCAGAATACAAAAACATGCATATTTAAAAAACTTTTCTTAAACTTAAACAAGTTCGATTCATCAAAAGACATTCATTCTCATTGCATAATTATTCCAGAAACACTTAACAGAATTCAGACTCAATAACAAACTAACTTATCAGATTCAATTCAACTTATAAAGCACTAAAACAAGTACTTAAAAAGACTCAGAATATGAATCTCAAAACCCAGTCCTAATCCACCCCTTTCCTTCACTGCCTTCCAGTCCGCCTTCAGAGCAACTCGCCCTGGACTTTATCCTTACCTGCACACTCAAAAAGAGAGGCATAAGTATTTGATAAATACTTAGTGACTACGGTCATCCCGTAACACCTTACCCAGTACCAGAAAATGCATCATACTATCAGTTATACAATTCACATTATCACTTAGCAAGCAAGCACAGGAAACAGTACGGTCCTATGATCATCTCAACTACTTGTGAAGCCTCACAAGGCATTGGTACTGCTCCAAGCGAGATTCACACATCCCCTTGAGCTAGTAACTCGATCCGGACATTGACACAGCTAGTTAGACATCATGTATTGACCACGGTTCACACTTAACCATTCACAATCACAGAAACATTGACCTTGCTAAGCAGAAACCACTAACTTACACATGCAATCAATGAAAATCAGATAACCTAGCAATCCAACGATTCTAGATACAGACTACAGTCACGCACTCACCTTAGACACAGAAACAAACGTTTCAATCGAAAGAATCTCGATGATTTCTCGATCAGAAACTGAGATACTCAGACACACTTGCAATTTCTCGGCTATCGCTCAGACTGGTCCGGCAAAATCCCAACACCTCTCGGCTATCTCTCAACCCGGTCACTTTTTCTCGGGCAAGAAGCTGTATTCCCTCGGAAACAGTATAATTCAGATCGATCAGCCCAAAGTTACTCGACAGAAACTCAACAGAAATCAGAATAGCCAAACACTTACAAGATTCTCTCAGACGAATCGAAGTGTTCTCGGATATCACACAATCCGCTCAGAAATCCTCGGATAAACTCGGTTATTCCCTCGGCAAACCCTCAAATCAGGACGAATGGTCGAAACAGATCCACAAAAACTCGGACAGAACACTCGATCTCTCGGTGATAGTCGGAATCGCCGGCGAAACTTCGATCTCTCTCGGCCAACTCTCGAGATAATCAGAAACTATGGGATTTCTCTCGACCAATCCCTCTCTCATGCGATATTTCTCTCAAATAATACGGCTGTCTCGAGAAAAAGTCTCAAAATCCCTTTTATATGCTCGCAAAATCTAGTTAACCCAGTTATAGCTGGCGTCTCTCGGTTCCAGTCAGGTTTATCCCGGTCAGCTTTGATTTATCTCGGATATCGCTTAAACCGCTCTACCATCCCCATGAGAAATTAGTTTTCATCCGACCAAACTCCAAGCCCACGGGCCCAGCCCATTTTTACTCAGCTAAAACCAAAAAGCCTCGGCTATTTTCCTTTTCCCTCAGACATAATCCATTTCTCTCGGACATAATCCACTTTCTCCCGGACATAATCCATTTCTCTCGGTCATAATCCATTTCTCTCGGACATAATCCATTTTCTCCCGGACATAACCATTTTTCTGTCGGATATGGTCTGTCCTGCTCGGCCAGCCCGGCCGTCCTTCGACTATTTCCCAGTCATCCATCGACTATAGTCTGAACCTCCCATCTGTACGGATTTTCCCTTGACTGAACTCACATTCCTTCGGACAACCTCCTGTCCAGCTCGATCATTCCAGATTTTCTCGGATACGGATAATACAACTCTCCCCCACTTGGTTTGGATTCGCCTTCGAATCCGGTTCTTTTTCCTGAAGTTTCTAAAACCATTTCGGGAACCTTGTACTCATCTTGGACTCTACTTCCCAAGTAGTTTACTCATCCCCATTACAGTCCCAGACAACTTGGATCATCTTGACCCTCTTACCACGCCTAAGCCTTTCTTTCCTGTCAACCACTCGAATCGGTCTACCTTCCACGGTCAGATTCTCTTGCAATTCCGAAGGTGGTTCAGATATCACAGTCTCACGTTCGGTTATGTGCTTTCTCAGCTGCGACACGTCAAACAAAATTGTGGTAAGCACTCATTTCCGGTGGTAAGTCCAACTTATACGCCACTGGTCCAATCCTTTCCAGAATCTGGTACGGTCCCATGTACCTCGGACTCAACTTAGCATCAAACGTTGCTCGGCTTTTCCCCTTGTAAGTCATACCCTTCAGATAAACCAGATCGCCCACACTGAACTCTATGTCCTTACGGCGCTTATCCGCATAACTCTTTTGTCGGTCTTGAGCCTCTTTCAGCTTAACCTTCAGAAACCTGATCTTTTCAGGATCGACGGACACTCCCTTGTCCGATATAATGTGACCCAAAAACCCAATATGCCGTTGCCAGAAGCTACACTTACTCAACTTAGCAAACAACTTCTGTTCTCGTAACTTTTCCATAACAATCCGCAAATGCTTCTCATGCTCTTCCGGACTTTTTGAATACACCAAGATGTCATCTATGAAAATAATCACAAACTCATCCAAGTACTCCCTGAACACGCCATTCATCAGCTTCATAAATGCAGCTGGCGCATTCGTCAAACCAAACGGCATGACCACAAACTCGTAATGACCATACCTTGTCCTAAAGGCAGTCTTCCGAACATCCGGTTCGTCTATTGGTATTTGGTGATACCCTGAAGCCAAATCAATCTTCGAGAACCAAGTAGCACCCCTGAGCTGGTCCAACAACTCGTCTATCCTTGGAAGTGGATACTTGTTCTTCACAGTTACACGGTTCAACCCTCGGTAGTCGATGCAAAGCCTGGAACTTCCATCCTTCTTCTTTACAAACAGAACAGGTGCGCCATGGTGAACTGCTTGACCTTACAAAACCTTTGACCAAAAGTTCAGCCAGTTGCTTCTTCAGTTCAGCCATCTCGGCCGGTGCCATTCTGTACAGTGCTTTTGATATCGGAGCTGTCCCCGGTTCAAGTTCAATCGTGAACGGATCTGAACGAGCCGGTGGCATTCCTGTCAAAGCTTGGAAAACGTCCTCAAACTCTTGTACTACTGGAATATCTCCTAACTCCACATCCGGTCCAACCTCATCTATTGATATTGTCGCTAGGTATGCCTCACACCCTTTCTCTATCAAACGCTCCGCTTGTATTGCTGATACAACCAAGCTACCAGAAGTCGGTCTTATTCCTTGATACACCAGAACCTCGCCATCTCTTTCAAACCTTACCATCCCGCGGTGGCAATCCAGATGCGCCTTGTACTTACTAAGCCAATCCATCTGAAGGATGACATCATAAGATTTAACATTACAGATTACCAAATCTGCTGGCATACTAACTTTGCCAATCCAGACAGAAATGTTTTTAACCATTCCTAGTGAGTACATCACTTGGCCTCCCGCCGCCCTCACTAAACCAAAATCCTCTCCGGGTTCCTTCTGGAATTCTCCCTTTCCAATCATCTCTGGATACACAAAACAATGACTCGCTCCGGAGTCAAACAGAACATGGGTCTCTACCTCACCCATTAATAAGGTCCCTACACATTCAACCCCTAGAATTCTAAGACACTTAACAGCACACGCAGACACAGACAACAAGCAACAGACAGAACTCAGAAAACTGTAAGTAATAAAACTCACCAGTGATCGGTCGAGAAGCGCTCGGATCTCCACTCCCATCCGTGGTCGCTGCGTACACTCTTGGCATGATGGCCTGCCTCTTGGCCACCGGTGCCAGTGCATCTCCTGCACGTTTAGCCTGAGAAGCGGCTTGCCCAGCTGCTCCTGACCTCGGACAATCACGCTTGTAATGTCCCGGTTCTCCACAACCATAACACACAACAGAAACGCTGTCTCCATCCGACACTCTCCCCATCCTTGTGTCTGGCTCAGTACAATCCCGCACTTGATGCTCTCGGCTTCCACAACGGTGACAAGCCCCGGCTGAACGCCTACAAACGCCCACATGCACCTTCCCGCATGATCCACACACACTGCGGTTCCCACTAGACTTGGCTGGAACATTCCTCCCAAACCTGTGGTTCTGTCCTCCAGACGATTGACCACTCTTGGCCACGGCAACCACAGTACTTGCCTTTGACAAAGCTTCCTCTGCTTGTCCAGATTCTAACAGTGCTGCTTTCTCCACAAGCTCAGTGACCGTCGCATAGTCATACACCAGAAAACCGTTCCTCAGCTCAACACTTAGCCCACTCATGAACCTTCGGATCAGCTTATCCTCAGCTTATTCAGAGCTTTTGAGGGAGACAAATCTTGTACTCTTTTAGAGAAGATTTCGAACCCTAGTTTCTCTCTTCTATTTCTTTTAGTGCAGTTTTATTCAGTTATGCTTTGTGTTTTCATAATCATGTGTGAGTAATATGTTAGTTAAGTTAGGATTATTCAAAGGTTGATGAAGAGTTTGTATAATTGCAAAACTGTTAGGAAAAACCATTGGTTCTTCATATGTGCTTGCATTCATATCGATTTCTTAGACTAGTCATCTGGATTTCGAAACCCTAGGTTGTTTAATAGATGTGAGATCATTTTTAATCACCTGAACTAGTATTAGATGAGAAAAACGCATATTTGCAAAGAGATTTGACTTAGGAGTTTTGTAAACAATTGAACCTGATCGTTATTGCATGTTTAGATTGTTAGAATTTGCAAAGAGATTTGAAATTATGTGATTTAGACATTAATAACTTCTGCAATGAGAATTGATTAGTTACATTATTATGTTTCAAGTTCTAGACGGTTTAATTCATTCCTGATTGCATGCATTCTACATTCTCAGATTCAACCTGCGAATTATCCTGACTTAGCGCCTTTAGCTTTCTGAACCTTAGATCAATAAAAAAAAATTGCTTGCTTTCATTATTTTAGTCATTTCGCATTACATTCATTCATTACTACTTACTCCCTTGGGATTCGATAATTCATTGCTGTGAACTTGCAGTATACTAAAAGTGGGTAAAACGTAGACCCTATCAATTTGAAAGAAAAATCACCTGATTTTTGTTGCTTCCAAACTCTAAAATCTTCTTCCGAAATCACTGGTTTATTCACTCTGATTCTGCCCACATCTTTAGGATTAAAATTGAAATTAAGCTTTTGAATATCCCAGTCTCTTTTTTGAAAGTCAATGAGATCTTTTGCTAAAAAAATCAATCCACACTAAAGAATCTATGTTTTCTCTATGGCACACGAACACCATGATCTTCCACCTAATGATCAATTCATACACTAGTATTATTGCCATTTCCTACCATAGGCTTTAGACTGGGTGAAAGAAGCTCTAAACCAAGAAGGATGGTTCGCCAACCGAAAGAATGTTTAATGCTAATCAGAGCTTCAAATAAGGTAGAGATTTTGAAATATCTACTCTTTAGAAGACAGGACAGAAGACATTGAGGCTTCTCGATAAATCTCTATGACTGTTTTGCTAGAACAACTTTATTGAAACACTCAAAATCCCGAAACCCGAGCACACCTTGATGTTTGGGGAGGCACATTATCTCCCAACTAACCCACTAAATTTTCTGAGAATGATCCAATGAGTTGCATCATAATTGTGCTATCGCACTCAATAGATTTTCACAAGTACTTTTAGGCAACTTGAAGCACAAGATTGCATGCACATGCATAGCCATTACCACCAATTTCAGCAAAACAGCTTTTCCTCCTTGAGAGAGATTTTTTTCATGCCAACCTAATAGTCTGCCTTTCATCTTATCTTTTAAATAACTCATCATTTGGACTTTGAACCCAGTGAAACATTCTGGAATGCCTAAATATTTCCCAGCTCCTCCATCACTAAAAATACCAAGGGTCACTATGATCTTCTGTTTGATCATATGATCAACTTTATCTCCAAAAGATATGGAGGATTTGTCGATGTTGATGACTTGTGCAGTTGCATCACCATATCTTCTAAGATTTCCTTGTAAAGTCACAGTGTTCTCTTCATTTGCCTTACACAAAACTAACTATCATCAGCAAAAAGCATGTGATGAATAAAAGACCACGAGGAGAGAAACTGATGCCACTTAGAGAGCCTGCTTGTTCAGCTCGGTTAAGGAGATGAGACAAACCTTCAGTGCACATAACAAATAGGAACGGCGAGAACGGATATCCCTGTCTTAAACCTCTTTGCAGAATAATCAAACCATGTACTTGGTCATTAATGAGAACAGAATATGTAACCGAGGAAACACAGAACATGACCCAGTTCACCCAAATCTCATTGAAACCCAACGCCTCAAGCAAATATCTCAAGAAGCTCCATTTAACATAATCATACGCCCTAGACATATCTGACTTGATAGCCATAAACTCCTTGGATATTAAAGGGATTGCACGAAGACCATAAACAAACTCATGAGCAATCAAAATGCTGTATGTGATCAACCTCTCAAGAACAAAAGCAGATTGAGTTGGAGACACCAAATTCATCAAAAAAGGTTTAAGACGGCTCACCATAACTTTTGAGATAATAATGTAAAGCACCAAACAAAGACTTATAGGTCTCAGATTTGCCATCACCAGAAGGTTAACAGTTTTAGGAAGCAAGCACAAATGTGTTTAATTCCATTCGATAGGAAAATTACCATTAGAGAAAAACCTTTGAATCTAAAATGTAACTTGCTCTCCTATGATACTCCAATACTGCTGAAAGAAAAGCCTTGTCATTCCATCAGCTCTAGGGGCACTAGATGGCTTGATTGATATAAACCTCATCTTTGATTTCCTTATTTGACACAAGATGAGTCAATCGAGCTAATTCCTTGGAAAAAAATGTCAAAGCTTGCTGGATTAGACGATTTAAAAAGATCTTTGAAGTAATTATATGCTACCTCTCCTTTAGCAGCTCCAGATCTATATTTTGTTCTATCCTCATCAAACAACTTTTCCAACCTATTTCTTACTCGGTTTGATTTCACTGCAGCATGATACCACCTAGTATTTCGATCACCAACTTTAACAAGAGGCTTGAGCAGAAAACGCCGATCAAACCTGAATTGGCCACTATATGAATCATGAGAAGATAAAAGTTTGTCCAACACAAGTCTATGATCAGACCCCTTCTTTAAAAAATGACTGATTTGATACAGGAAAAAGTTTTGACCACTCTCTGTTGCCGAAATATCTATCCAACATACTTTAAACCCACAAGCTAAGTCTCATGCTTCCCCATGAAAATTTATTTCCATAATTTGGCAACTGACCATGCCATAAATAGATATCATATCTTTAAAATCACAAAAGATGCATCATTACACAAAGGGCCACCAATTTTCTCACCCCTATTCATAATGGCATTGAAATCATGCAAACACCAACTCTCTTTACGATTAATTCTAATGCACCTCAACCTTTCCCACACAACTGGTCTTCGCTTTTTTACCGGTTCCCCATATATATAGAAGACAAAGAAAGAAACTGCACCAAATTTGGACCAGATAATCCAACAAGTTTTTATCTACAAATTTCAAGTCAATATTCACACTACTCTTTAATGTAGGTGTTTATTGCTAATTCAATTACCTACACATACTCATATCACTGTAATATGTAAGATATCAATTTAAATGGAGAGGTTAAGAACATAAGAAAAGCAACAAAGCTTAATAGTCAAGCCAAGCAAAGATTATCTAGCAACTTAATTAACCATTTCAACCATGAAACAACAAAAATATTAAAACAGAGCAGTGACCATAAACACAAAAACAGAGTAAGAAATTTGAGAAAGGGCAATATTAAGAGAATGACGGATTCAAGATGGGGTTATTGATCAAGGGGAACCTTTTGCCTAATTAATAAAGCTTACAAACTCATAACAATGCTATTTCCTAGGCATATAATTCACAACTATGATTAATCCAATCCCTTGGCACTAATTATTTTGTTAATTAACTAATCAAGAACCAATTTCCATTAGTGAAAAGGTAATCAACAAGCATTAAAAGCATTTAATCCAATTCTATACTACCAATCTACTCCCTAAACATCTAATCCCTTAGGCTAGGATAAGCAAATCTCTTACCTGACTAATTTAGGGATTTCATCAAACAATTGGTAGACATAAGAGAAGCCTAAGTTCTAAATCAACTTAGCAAGGGCTAATCTAGCATTAAAAGCATTAAAAAGAAGGGAATTAAAATAATTAACACTAAACAGTCATTAATCAAGCATAAATTTCCCTAATCTAACCCATCTCAAATGTTAAAAAAACTACTCATTAAACATGGTCTTCACCACAAACTCAATGATGGAGGTATGACTAATCATGATTAGAGAGGAAGATTAATACAAACTTTGATTAGATAGACAACATCCAATACAAGAATATTAAAGGAATAAAAAAGAGAAGAATTTATAGGGTAAGAACCAAGGGATAAAAGATAGATCCCAAAATTGGGTCTTTTACATATTTAAACTGTTTATAAGGAACCTAGGACGCATGGGAAAACTTGTAATTTATTGCACTTTTTGGACTCTTAACATTGGACAGCTTCCTCCATGTTGGCTCTTTGGCTTGTCTGATGTTCAGGCACATGATCCGTAAGTCTTCACATTGGACAGACCTTGTCTGATGTTGGCCAGGTCCAGTCTGATGTTCATGTGTCCTGTCAATGGACATCGGACTGGCTGTCTAATGTTGATGTGTGGCTCATCCGATGTTGCTACATGGCTCCTGTAATCTTTCACATCGGACAAGCTTTGTCCGATGTCGACTTTCTTTAAACCCGATGTCAGCACATCGAGCACGAGGTCCGATGATGCTATCCGATGTTAGCTTTAGCGCCTCTCCTTAGTTCTTTTTCACCCTGGTTGGCCTCCATCTTCAGTTCCAGTCCTCCACTTAGCTTCCAAACCCTCCAAATGTACCTGCTAAGCACTCAAAATGCACCAAACAAGCAATATCTAGTCTAAATGCATACTAAACCTAAAAGGGAGTAAAAATGGAACAAAGAATAAGAAATGATGCATGAAAAAGACTAGTTTCTACAGTAAATGCATGCTTAGATGGTATAAATATAGATATCAACTCCTCCACACTTTTCTTTTGCTTGTCCTCAAGCAATGTAAGATAAGAAAGAGAGAGAGGTTTGAAGGAGAGTTCTCAAATCCAAAAATGCCAATGGAAGAAATCAGATCAATGTCCAAGATGACAATTATTGGATGCATGCATGAACTCATTCTAGTTTACAAACTTAGCCATACTTGTCACAGTTCAATGAAGACATTATACTTAGCCTACACTTGCATTCAAGTCAACCAACTCTTTAACATTCATTAATAGTAATCAATGGATCTTGCTCATGTAAATCAAGTGAAAGCATTTGGTTCAAGGATATGGATATGGGATGAAAATGATCTCTTTTTAAGTGGGTTTTTAAATGCAAGGGAGCTCTCTTTGAAGGGATGAACTTTGGATAAATGCAAGGGATCTCTCTTTTAAGGTGAAGCACAACCTATGCGTACAAGGATAAACTCTCATCTACCCTATTGCCTAGATTTTTCTAAACTTAGCTTTTAATCTCTACAAAACCCATCCAAATATACCCTTTTCTTAAGACTTTTCCTTCTTTTTTAACCCCCCCCCCCCCCCCCCCCCCCCCCCCCCCCCCCCCCCCCCACACACACACACACATAGCTATTTCTTAGGGAAGCTTCTCTTCATTGCTCTCTTCATTGTGTGGCCTTCTTTGATCTTCTTTTTCAAGCCCTTCTTTATTGCCTAAAGAGTCTCCATTTGCTTCATCTTTTGATGCCTTAGGCGTTTTTGCCTTCCTTCAATGTTGTTTGAGAACTCCTCTTCTGTGCTAGCTGCTTTTAGATCATTTGGTTCCACACATGTTAAGCTGGTTGATTTTCCTTTCTTCTTCTCTCCTCCACTTTGAAAATGAAAGAACATCCAAGTCTCACCTAAATTTACCATCCTAAGCTTATGTATGACTCAAACCGAAGAGCCATATCTACATGAAAGCTTACTCTTGTCGTGCCAAACCCAACACTTTTTGGTAAGTTCATTCAAAATCAGGCCACACATACACAAGATAGTATTTAGGCTTGAAAGGAGGATTGATTTAAGGTGGGATTAACTGTCCAATATGAGGATCAGCTACTTGGACTAGCAAAAATGGCAGAAAGGAAAAGGAAGTCCAAGTATGCATATTCTAGCCATGCAATCACTTTTTGAAACACAAGCAAGATAATTTCATTTCAAAATTGAGGTTTTAATAAATACAGTGCCATCAAATCACAACAAGTTGCAGCACAAGATATGAATGTCTAAATGAAAATTCCAAGTAAGGTTCAACCTTAACTTCAAACTTATCCAAGATGCATGGACAATCATTAACTAGGGCAATAACCTCATTTCAAACATTAGGCAGTTTACAAATAATCACTACACTCTATGCAAATGCTTCAAATTTTAAATGAAATGCATATAGAATCAATCTTAATTATGCAAATGCACCTAAAATAAATATTTTTGGTTTCAAAAATTTGAAAATTTTCATGATTTTCTCAATGATATGTATGTATGTATGCATGAGGCTCAAGTATGCAAAAGAAAAAATAAGAAAACAAAACACAATGTTCAAAGACTCATACCCTCCCCCCCACACTTATATTACACAGTTCCTTGTGTAATATAAGTGTAGAGGAAGATAATCAAACATAAAATATGCAGTGGAGGGAGGCATTAGCAATAGAGTAGGGTCTCAAAGGTAAAAGGAGTCTTACCTATAAACTGGAGAACATCAGACATCCAGGGAGGCATTAACAATGGAGTAGGGTCTCAAAGGTTAAAGGAGCCTTACCTAGAAATTGTAGAACATCAGACTGGATGTCCGATGTTGGTGGTCGATGTTGGCATGTTGGAGGTGAACATCTGGCTGGATGCCCGATGTTGGTGCTCTATGCATGGGGGCATGATCCGTCGGTTTTAACATCGGATTGGGTGTCTGATGTGCATGCTCGATGTTGCTTTTGCAGGTTGAACATCGGACTGGCTGTCCGATGTTCATGTCCGATGCTGCCGACTAACGCCCGGTTGAACGGCCTTGTCTGATGTTCCTGCTCGATGCTTCTTCTGAGAAATGGTTTCCAGTCTTAAACACTTACTTGTTGCCCTGGGTTTCACCTGATACCACTAAAACACTTCAAAAGCACAATAATAAAGATGATAAGCAAGAATATATACAAGGATACCATGGGAATGCTTCCCAAGAGCAGTTGTTTAGAGTCATTAAGCTTGAATTTTCCTGCTTTTTACTCATGTGAGGGATCTTGGAGGTGATTGTCTACACCATCCCCAAGGGCTGCACTTGCCATATATGGTTTCAATCTGTGACCATTCATTGTGAGTCCTTCTCCGTCCTTGCCAAACAAAGTCACAGCTCCATAAGGAAGCACCTCTTTGATTTTGAAAGGTCATGTCCACCTTGACTTAAGTTTTCTAGGGAACAGCCTCAGCCTTGAGTTGAATAGCAGCACCCTGTCTCCAGCCTTGAAGTTCTTGGGCACTATTTTCTTGTCATTGAATGCCTTGGTCCTTTCCTTGTAAATTCTGTAGATCTCGAATGTCTCTAGGCGATTTTCTTCAAGCTCATGGAGGTTGAGAAGCCTCTTCTCTTGGGCAGTCTTGATATCAAATTTGAGCAGCCTTGTTGCCCATGATGCCTTATACTCCAGCTCTACAGGTAGATGGCTTGCCTTTCCATAGAGAAGTGAGAATGGTGATCTTCCAGTGGGGGTTTTGAAAGCTGTTATGCATGCCCAAAAAGCATCATCTAACTAGTTTGACCAGTCCTTCCTTGTTGCACCAACAGTATTCTCCAAGATGGTCTTTATTTCTCTATTAGATACTTCCACTTTCCCACAAGTTTGTGGATGGTAGGGGGTGGCAACCTTGTGCTTCACACCATGCTTCTTTAGTAGGCTCTCAAACACCTTGTTGATAAAATGACTCTGCATCACTTATAACACATCTTGGGAAGATGATTGACTTGAAGAGATTTAGAACAACTCTAGCATCATCTCTAGGACTAGCTATTACCTCAACCCATTTTCAAACATAGTCAACAGCCACTAGGAAGTACTTATTCCCATAAGAAGAAGGAAAATATCCCATGAAGTCTATCCCCCAAACAACAAACATATTAACTTCAAGTATTGGGTTGATAGGCATCTCATCTCTCTTGCTGATGTTTCCTTTTCTTTGACAAACTTCTCATGATGCAATGTAGGGTTGTACATCCTTGAATAAACTTTGCCACCAGAGCCCAGCTTGAAGGACTTTTGATGCTGTCTTGAAAGTGGCAAAGTGGCCACCATAGGCTGACCCATGACAATGGTGGAGGGCGCCCTTGACCTCTTCCTCTGCTATGCATCTCCTAAACTGCCCATCAGTTCCCTTCTTGTAAAGGTAAGGCTCATTCCAATAGAGGTGAGACACATCCTTGAAGAACTTTTTCTTATAATAGAAATCAAGTTTTACTGGAACATCTCCACATACTATGTAGTTGGCGAAGTTTGTGTTTGATGGAAGCTTCTCTTCTTGAACATAAGCTTCTGTCATTCTTGTAGTATATAAGGACATAAGATGCTCTTCAGGTAAAGAATCATTAATGGGGATGAGATCATCTTTCTTCAGTCTTGAAAGGTGATCAGTGATAACAGATTTCTATGCTATTCAAATCCTAACACATTCATGTCATTGCAGCATAAAATGTGTCAATCCATCTGGGCATGTAGGTCACTAAGAATGCAGCAGTTCACTTAAGTTAAGCCAAATTCAAGAAAACAGGTGTGATCAAATTAAACAAGACTAAGCAGCACATATTCAAAGCAGGAAATTCAAATATATTAAAGCAAAGATCTAAGATGGGGGCTATTGACTAAGAGGGGATCAGAACCAAACTAGTAATGCTTCAAAATCATTCAAACAATGCTATCTTCTAGGCATAGGATTAATAACTATAACTAGCTCAATTCCTTGATACTAATCACTTTGCTAAGAACATAATAAGATAAATTCTATTACTGAAATAGATGATTAACAAGCATTCAAACAAAAATCCAATCCATAAAGCCAAAATGCACCTTAGACATCTAATCCCTTAGGTTAAGTGAACAAATCCTCTAAAAGACTCATTGCAACATTTCATCAAACACTTATCAGGCATTAGAGAAAGTCAAGATACTAAACAAGCCAGACCAAGACTAATCTAGTGTTAAGAACATCTACTAGAGAGAAGACAATCATGCTCAGCACAAGACATCACTAATCTAATCCTAAAACCCCTCTAATATATCCCATCTCAAACCCTAAATAAGATTACTCGCTAGTCATAGTCAAAGCCACAGATTCCCAAGAGAAATAATGGTTAAGCATGATTAGAAATCAGAATAAGCAAAAATAGATTAAAGGCAAATGCAGAAATTCAGTAAATTAAACTAGTGCTTACAAAGAAAAGCTGAAAAAGGAAAGGTTTTTAATGCTAGAACAGTACAGAAAATAATATATGAGTTGCCTAAATATTTTAGGACTTTAATATTTATAGGGAGGCTTAGAAACTCCTAATAAACCAAGAATAAACCAAATTAAGGCTAACTCGGCTAAACCATATCGGCTTCTCATATCGATACGGACATCGATATTGGGTCTTCTTGTGGTTGTATTGACATGCTTCTGGTCGATATGGTGGTCGATACACAAGGCTTAAGGGGTGTATCGACTTGACTCTCCTGATGTAGACATCGATACAATCGCCCTTTTCCTAAGGCATATAGAGCAAATTCTTGTCGATATAACACTTTGATATTGCCCCTGTCTCTGGTGTATCGACTCAGGTGGTCAATACACTGATCGGTATGAATCCACCTTGGTGTATCGAGGTCCTCCTTGTCGATATGTTGCTCTTGTATTGCCTCTGTATCGACGTGAAGCCATCAATATTCAGTCCGATATGGTCCATATCGATCAGATCACATCGATGTCCTGCTCAATATTGGTCCATCCGACCTTGTCCTTCTCCTTGCTATATTCCCAGCTCACATCCATTGCACCATTTGGTCTCCAAACTCCTTCTTGTACCTGAATAAAACTCCAAATATATGAAAAATGCAATGCAACCCCTAAAACTACACTAACTTCCAAATGTATGCAAATGGGACAAGTAGAAGCAAAATATGCATGTTAAGAGTCCAAAACTAGTTATGAATATATGCTAAGACGGTATGAATAATAGAGATATCAACACCCCCACACTTGCCTTTTTCTTGTCCTCAAGCAAACAAACTAAGAGAAGGAGGAAGTGAGGTTTGAAGGTGGGCACTCAAATCCAAAAATACTAAGGTAAAGAAGTGAAATCAATGTCTATGTGCCTAAGTGTAGGATGCAAAACACAATCAGTTATAATTTAAAGAACCTAGCCATGTCTATCCAGTTTCAAAATGATCTCTAGCTCAACTTAGTCAAATGCTCAAATCAATCAATCTCTTTAAAATTCATTTAAACTATGTAACCAAGTGAATCATGTTTAAGCAAATCAAGTGTAATCGTTTGGCTAAGGGTTAAGATCATGAGATAAAAATAATCTCATCAAAATGTGGGTTCAAATGCAAGGGTTTCTCTCAAAAAGAAATGAACTTAGGCATAATGCTAAATATGAAGCACAACTTATGCATACAAGGAAAGATTACTATCTACCCAATGCCTAAATTGTTCTAAACCCCCAAACTATTAACCCAAATCAAACCCAATCCTAACTACCCTTTTCTCAACACTCTCCACACTTTACCATTTTTCAGGGAAGCTTCTTCATTGATCTCACCATGTTGTGGCCTTCTTTTTTCTTTTTTGTTGTAGGCGCCTTCATTTTGGAGAGGGGAGTCTCTTTTTCTTCATCATTTTGATGTATTAGGCTTTTGTGCCTTCTTTGTTGTTGTTGCTGAGACTCCATCTTCAAAATGGCCACACTTTTGAGCTTATTTGGTATTTTTGGTCATTTTAGAGTCTTAGTAGAGTCTTTGCAGGCTATAGCATGACTGGAGCATAATTGGAGGTTTTGGAGCTTTTTGGATCATTGCAAGTATCACCACGAAGTTAGCAACTCGGAAGTGTTACACAGGCATTAGTGACGACCGTCACCACTCAAGGTTGACGCTCGTCACCCGAATCTGAAGAGAGTCGCGACTTCTATTTAAAAGATGGAGAAGATATTGCACTTTGGCCCAGAAGTTCTACTAATTACAAAAGTATCCCAGCTCGTGTTTTAGCTTGTATATATTAGGTTTTCAGCCATTGCTGGCTTATATCTTGTATCTTATAATTAAGAGTGCTTTAGAGAGAGATTGATTCATAGCTTTTGGGAGACAGATCCTGTACTCTTTTAGAGAAGATTTTGAACCCCTTTATCTTATACTTTATTCTTTTAATGCAGTTTTATTCAGTTATGCTTTGGGTTTTCATAATCATGTCTGAGTAATCTGTTAGGTGAGTTAGGGCTTTTCAAAGGTTGACGAACAGTTTGTAGAATCGCTAAACTGTCAGGAATATCTATTGGTTCTTCATATATGCTTGCATTCATATCGATTTCTGAGACTAATCATCTAGATTTCGAAACTCTAGGTTGTTTAATAGATGTCAGAAGATTGTTAATCACCTGAACTAGTACTAGATGAGCAGAACACCTATTTGCAAAGAGATTTAACTTAAGAAGTTTTGTGAACAACTGAAACCTTATTTTTAATGCTTGCTTAACTTGTTAGAATTTGCAAAGAGATTTGAAATTCTGTGAATTAGGCATAGATAACTTCTGCAATGAGAATTGATTGGTTATATCATTGAGTTTTGAGTTTAAGACGGTTTTAATTCGTTCATGCATGCATGCATTCTACATTCTTGGATTCAACCTGCGAATTGTCCTGACTTAGCGCCTTTAGCTTTCTGAAACTAAGATCAATTAACAAATCGCCTGCCTTCATTACTTTAGTTACTTTGAATTATATTCCTTATTTAATGCTTAGCTTAATCCGAATCTATAATCACTAGTGTAGTAAGCTCACTCCCTTGGGATTCGATAACCTTTTATGCTACAACTGCTTTGAAATACAATTTCAGTAGTAACTTAATTGGGTAAAACCTGAGCCCTATCAAGTTTTTGGCGCTGTTGTCGGGGAGTAATAGCTGTCTATTGAGTTTTATTATTAGGATTTTGTCTAAGTTTTTATTTGTTTACTAACTTTTGCTACTTTTCTTTGTGCTGGTTCCGGGTGTATGCCTAATTGCAATACCAGAAGTACCAAAGAGATGGAGCTTTTGACTTTGAGCATTGACAAACTAGCTAAGTTGGAAATAACCATCAGGAAAGCTAAGAAGCAATCTACAATGGTCAATCCGCTGATCTTGGTTGAAGATGCAGAAGGTCCCTTTGTTGACAGAGATGGAAACAGGAGGAATGAAGAAAGGCAAATACTGGATCAGAATGGGAATGTCATAGTTGAACAGGTGGTTCAATAAGTAGTGAATGAGGCTGGAGTTGCTGCTGCTAGAAACACTGCTGGGCGTTTTGTTCAGAGGACTCTAGGAGATTACAACAGACCTGACTAGTTCTATGCCAATAGAGCTATAATCCGCCCTCCTGCATTCCAGAGGAACGATTTTGAGCTCAAGCCTGCTTACTATCAGCTGGTGGGTCAGCATCCTTTGCATGGCTTACCACATGAGCACCCTATGGATCACATAGAGAGGTTTGGGGATTTTGCTACAAGTGTCAAGGCTAATAGAGTTAGCATTGACTACTTGTTATGCAAGCTGTTCCCTTACTCTCTTGGAGGAGATTCTGCTTATTGGCTGAAGCAACTGGAGCCTGGATCGCTGACCACTTGGGAAGACTCTATTAACGCCTTACTGAACAACTTCTATGATGATGCTAGATCAGAAGAGCTGAGAATCTTCACTTTCCCAAGGACCTATTGAAGCTTTTAAGCCTTCCTTGTTGAGATTTAAGTCCTATCAGAGAGACTGTCTTCATCATGGCTTCACTTAGGTGCAACTGCTTGGAATTTTCTTCAGAAGAGTGGATTGGAAGTATCAGATGGCGTTGGATGCTGCTAGCAGTGGAAACTTCAACACAAACCGTCCTGAAGATGCAAATTGCTGAGGTTAAGGCTAAACTGGACAGTATGCATAACCTTCTGGTGTGAAAAAAACCAGTATATTTTGCTGCAGAGGTACAGACTTTCGAAAATCCAGAGGAGATTGAGCATGAGGATGTTAAGTTCATCAATCCTGGAGGATTTCAGGGTCAAAGGTTTATAAATCAGCAATAGAACAGAGGTTACAAAAGCAATAATCAGAAGAGTACCTTCACAGGAAACAAGAATTCTTCTGGTTACACTCCAAAGCCTCAGTTCTAGAAGACAGAGTTTCAAAAATCTTACCGTTACAGCAGCAACTTCAACAGGTTCTTTATCCTACCAAACTGCACCTCCACAAGACAACAAGATGGAAGCTATTCTGGAGCAAAACCTAGAAGGAAAACATAAGATGACAGTGGACTTCAATGGCAAGATAGATTCGCTGTATCAGGAGCTGAATGGAAAAATTGAGAGTCTGAACGCTCACATGAAGTTGCTGGATGTTCAGGTTACTCAAACTGCAGGAGCTGTCCAGAGGCAAGAAGGATTTTTCCTGGAAGAACTGATGCTAACTCCAAACACCATGTGAATGCCATCACATTGAGGAGTGGAAGGAACCTGCAACCAGTGTTGTAGAAGGGTTTCAGTACATAGCAGTTCGTTGGACTTGAAAGTTTTGAGGATGATGAAATTCCTGCTGAGAATGAACGAGTGATGATCGTCACCCCTGAGGAGTATCGCTCATCACCCACTTTAGAAAGGATCAACACGAATTCATCCCCGATCAGTGACAATCGCCACCAGGAGGGTGACACTCGTCACCAACCACGAACCACAACTGTTTCGCCTGAGACTTCAACCAATGCTAAGGAAACATTGTAGAAGCCTAAGATACCATATCCCAAGCATCCAAAAAGTCTAAATAAGAGCTTGAAGATGCTAGATGCAAGGCTATCATGGACAAACTGGTCATTGAGAATCCCTTGATTGATGCTGTGAGTATTACTCCTGTTATAAGGAGATATGCGAAGAGGATGGTAACCAACAACTTAAGCCTGGATCAAGGCGTAATGATGATCAACGAGCAGGTCAGTGCAGTGATTCAGAACAGAGTACCAGAGAAGCTTTCAGACCCTGGAAGCTTTCTATTGGACTGCACCATATTTTCAGACAGGTTTCAGAGATCATTGTGTGATCTTGGTTTAATAAGTGGTGAATGAGGCTGGAGTTGCTGCTGCTAGAAACGCTGTTGGGCGTTTTGTTCAGAGGACTCTAGGAGATTACAACCGACCTGACTAGTTTTATGCCAATAGAGCTGCAATCCGCCCTCCTGCATTTCAGAGGAACGATTTTGAGCTCAAACCTGCTTACTATCAACTGGTGGGTCAGCATCCTTTGCATGGCTTACCACATGAGCACCCTATGGATTACATAGATAGGTTTGGGGATTTGGCTACAAGTGTTAAGGCTAATGGAGTTAGCGTTGATTACTTATTCTACAAGCTGTTCCGTTACTCTCTTGGAGGAGATTCTGCTTATTGGCTAAAGCAACTGGAACCTGGATCGCTGACCACTTGGGAAGACTCTAAAAACGCCTTACTGATAAACTTCTATGATGATGCTAGATCAGAAGAGCTGAGAATCTTCACTCTCCCAAGGACCTATTGAAGCTTTTAAGCCTTCTTTGTTGAGATTTAAGTCCTATCAGAGAGACTGTCCTCATCATGGCTTCACTTAGGTGCAGCTGCTTGGAATTTTCTTCAGAAAAGTGGATTGGAAGTATCAGATGGCGTTGGATGCTGCTAGCAGTGGAAACTTCAACAAAAACCGTCCTGAAGGTGCAGATTGCTGAGGTTAAGGCTAAACTGGACAGTATGCATAACCTTCTGGTGGGAAAGAAATCAGTCCATTTTGTTGCAGAGGTACAGACTTTCGAAAATCCAGAGGAGATTGAGCATGAGGATGTTAACTTCATCAATCCTGGGGGATTTCAGGGTCAAAGGTTTGTAAATCAGCAATAGAACATAGGTTACAACAGCAACAATCAGAAGAGTACCTTCACAGGAAACAAGAATTTTTCTGGTTACACTCCAAAGCCTCAGTTCTAGAAGAGAGAGTTTCACAAATCTTACCATAACAGCAGCAACTTCAACAGGTTCTTCTTCCTACCAAACTGCACCTCCACAAGACAACAAGATGGAAGATATGATGGAGCAGAACCTAGAAGGACAGCATAAGATGACAGTAGACTTCAATGGCAAGATAGATTCGCTGTATCAGGAACTGAATGGAAACATTGAGAGTCTGAACTCTCACATGAAAATGCTGGATGTTCAGGTTGCTCAAACTGCAGGAGCTGTCCAAGGGCAAGAAGGATTTTTTCCTGGAAGGACTGATGCTAACCCAGACACCATGTGAATGCCATCACATTGAGGAGTGGAAGGAACCTACAACCAGTGTTGTAAGAGGGATTGAGTACATATCAGTTCGTTGGTCTTGAAAGTTTTCAAGATGATGAAATTCCTGCTGAGAATGAACGAGTGACGATTGTCACCCCTGAGGAGTGTCGCTCGTCGCCCACTTTAGAAAGGATCAACACGAATTCATCCCCGATCAGTGACAATCGCCACCAGGAGGGTGACACTCATCACCAACCACGAACCACAACTGTTTCGCCTGAGACTTCAAACAATGCTAAGGAAACATTGTAGAAGCCTAAGATACCATATCCCAAGCATCCAAAAAGTCTAAATAGGAGATTGAAGATGCTAGATGCAAGGCTATCATGGACAAACTGGTCATTAAGATTCCCTTGATTGATGCTGTGAGGATTACTCCTGTTATAAGGAGATATGTGAAGAGGATGGTGACCAACAACTTTAGCCTGGATCAAGGAGTAATGATGATCAACGAGCAAGTCAGTGCAGTGATTAAGAACAGAGTACCAGAGAAGCTTTCAGACCCTGGAAGCTTTCTGTTGTACTGCACCATATTTTCAGACAGGTTTGAGAGATCATTGTGTGATCTTGGTTCTAGTGTGAACCTGATGCCTCATTTTGTTGCCAATAGCTTAGGGATGACTGATTTGAAGCTGCAAGGATAACTCTTGTCCTAGCTGATAGATCAGTCAGTGTTCCCGAAAGACTTATTGAGGATGTGCCAATCAAAGTAGGAGATTGTACGATTCCTACTGATTTTGTGGTTCTGGAGTATGGAGAAGAACCCAAAGATCCTCTGATTCTTGGCAGACCTTTCCTGGCCACTGCTGGAGCCAATATAAATCTGAGGAAGAGAATAATTAAGCTGAATATTGGTGACTTGGTGATGTAATTCGAAATGGACAAGCTGATGAAGAGGCCAACCATAGATGGATAGAAATTTTATGTAAATGTTCTTACCAACCTCGCTGAGCAGATCTTCAAAGAGATGAGTTCAGAAGATCCATTAGAGAGGGCATTGCCCACTTCTACAACAGAGGTTGAGCATCTAGATGCAGCTGCTACTGGTTATGCAAAGATGATGGATGATACTGCTTAGGTCATGCAACAGGTTACACACGAAGAGCTAGTCAGCACATCTGCGAAAGCTGGTGCAATGGGCGATTGGAGTGCAGCAAAAGCACCAAAAGTTGAGCTTAAACAGCTCCTTACAGGGCTAAGGTACGCCTTCCTTGGAAAGATCTCCAATTATCCTGTCATTGTTAGTGCTTCATTGAACAATGCAGAGCTCACCTTTTTACTAAGTAAGCTGCGCAGATTTTGCAAAGCTCTTGGCTATTCTCTTGATGATATTTCAAGTATTTCTCCAAACTTGGGCATGCATATGATACATCTGGAGGATAAATCGAAATCATCAGTGGAGCATCAGAGGAGACTGAATCCGAACCTGTAGGACGTTGTCAAGAAAGAGATCATGAAGCTACTGCAAGCTGGGATCATCTACCCCATTTCTAATAGCGCCTGGGTCAGTCCAGTTCATGCAGTTCCTAGGAAAGGAAGAGTCACAATGGTGAAGAATGACAATGATCAGCTGATTCCTACCAGAATAGAGACTAGACACACGATATGCATAGATTACAGAAAGCTGAATGCAGCCACCAAGAAAGATCACTTCCCTCTGCCTTTCATCGATCAGATACTGGAGAGGCTGGCAAATCACAAGTATCATGCTTCCTAGATGGCTATTCAGGCTTCTATCAGATCCCCATCCATCCAGATGATCAGGAGAAGACCACCTTTACATGTCCTTATGGCACATTTGCATATCGCAGAATGCCATTCGGATTGTGTAATGCTCCTGCGACATTCCAGAGGTGTATGATGTCGTTTTTCACAGACATGATGGAAAGGTTTATGTAGGTTTTTATGGATGATTTTTCAGTTTATGGGTCTTCCTTCAAAGGCTGTCTGGAAAACTTGTGTGCAGTTCTGCAGAGATGTGAAGAGAAGCATTTGGTTCTGAATTGGGATAAGTGTCATTTTATGGTACAAGATGGCATTTTTCTTAGTCACAGTATCTCTCGAGATGACATAGAAGCGCCTGATTTTGTCAGAGCAGTGAGAGTTTTCTGGGTCATGCTGTGTTTTACAGAAGATTCATCAAAGACTTCAGCAAGACTGCGATCTCGTTGGTTAGGTCCCTTCACTGTTAGAGAGGCTAGACCACATGGCGCCATTATCCTGATCAACTCCAAAGGAGAGGAGTTCATTGTCAATTGAAAAAGGGTGAAACATTATTTGGCGGAAGCCGAGATTCCAACAGGACATATTGTGTCTCTGGATGATGCCCCAGCTGTCTAAACAGCATTCCATGTCGAGCTTCAGACTTAGAACAAGCGCTTAGTCGGAGGCAATCCACTGGTAAGTTTTTTTCTGTACTTATATTTATTTTCGTGTACATATTCTACTAGTTAAAAAAAATGGAAAAATCAGTGACGATCATCACCATAGGAGGGTGACTTTCGTCACCAGTCTGAGGCCCAGGTGCGCGTTATGTTCTTTTCTTCTCCTCTTCTTCCACAATTTTTTCTAACACCCGAAAACAAACACATATAGCACTAAATTCATAACTTTTGATTTTGTTAACCAAATTGAATGATTCAAAAGCCTAATCTGTGCAGATTTTGTCCCTTTTTCATAATCTCTCACTCGTTTTCAAGATCTCCAAGGTATGTGTTTGGAATCTTCAATTTTCAGTCCACCATAGGTTTGGTAAAATTTGATTTTTGACTTGATTAGCTTGATTAAACAGTTAACTAATGGTTATTTAGGTTGTATTAGATGAATGCTACCTGACCTATGTGATTTTATTAGTTGATCTGCAAGTTTTTAAAATTTTCGAGTTCATGATAAAATTTGCAAAAATCTGGAAATTTTGGGTGGTTTGGGTTGAATGTGATGTTGAATTATGTTTCTGGCAGTGCTGTTGACGAACGCCAATAGCTGTTTCACAATGATTCGTTGATTTTTGAATTTTTCAAAAATTCGCTAATTTTGGTGAAGTTTTGGTTGTTCTTGATTTGAATTTTCAGATGGCTCCACGTAAGAAGAGACAGCGACCAGCATCTTCTTCAAGTGATGCATCCGGTTCTGCACAGTCAGCGAGCACGAGAACAGTGTGCAGGCCTTCATGGCCATATAGAGAGGATAGGAAAATCGCTTCAGGAGTTGCTTGGGCTAGGACCCCGAAACCAGAGATAGCAAAAGATACATGTGTGTTCCGCGACATACATGAAGATTGGGATGAGTATGTCACGCTGTTCTACAATGTGTGGGAAGACGTGACGATCATTCCCACCAGATTCGCAGATACCAAGGTGATGCAACAGATGGGCATTAAGGATGAGGTTCTACAGGTTCTCGAGAGGATCAGGATGGGCACGATGGCGACACAGCAGTACGATCTGTACCACGATCTAGTTCATCATACCTTGCCACAGTTCGCGTGTACTACGAGAATGAGTTGGCCAAGACTGCACAGCAGGGCACGCTTACCTTCCTGACCAGAGACATTCACTACAGACTCAGCCTCTTTGAGCTTTGCGGGATCTATGGTTCCAATAACCATCTTTCAGGAGTCCCCACACCTTTGCAGCGGACCTACATGCAAACTTTCTGATCCAAGTTCGGGAATGGCGTCTACGAGAGTATGACGAGCACACAAACTGATGTTAGGCATCCCGTGATGAGGTACATTATGCGCCTTATAGGCAACACCATTCTCTGCAAGTCTGCACCGAGTAAGATACCTGTCAGCGAGCTCGTTCTGCTCTACTACAGCTTTACCGATATGCTAGATGACGAGATCCCTATGGAGAGCATGGTCCGCGCCAACTTGGGCGCAATTTTTGCTGCATCTTCTTGCTGTTCTGCGACAACACAGAGGAGCCACTGCTGACGCCTCCACTTCTGCTGCTGCTGCTGCTGAGGCTGGAACGTCCATACGCCAGACCATACCCACGCCCGTGATTGCTGCTGTGAGGCACCCTCCTAGACCTTAGACGCCCATGGACATGACAGCCTTTCAGGACTATGTCATTGACAGCTTCGACGGTCTGTGGATCGCTGTAGCTACACTTAGCAACTGTGGTTGCGTCCGCCCTCACTCTGCTGCTGAGGACTGCGAAGATGAGGACTAGCTCCTCTGTTATCCTGGTTACTTGTTCCTGTTTCCCTTTTATTTTATTTCTCTTGAGTCATTTTTATGTTTTTATCTTGAGTCAGTATGTCAATTGCTTTGATATTGTTTTGTGAACTTGTTGAACTCGGAGTTATGCTATATTAGGATGTTTTTCACGTCTGTTTGAGTGCTCTAACAGTCTGCCTTTAGAGTACAAATGATAACATAACGTTTAACATATCTAACTTGACGATTCTGGACTTTCAGACACGGTGACGATCATCACCACTAAGAGGTGACGCTCGTCACCCGCTCCTTCGCGAGGTACCACTTTTAAACTCAGTTCTACAAGTTCATTTGCTTCTTTTTTACCAACTCTAGGCCTAATAACACTGGTGGACAATGTTGTTTAAGTCTGGGGGAGGTGGCTACTGACGTTGTGTGCATTTTGTTTTGTTTTGAGAGTCTTAAAGTTGAGTCAAAAACCTGTTTTATAGAGTCTAAATTTTGAAACCATCAGTTTTTCTTGGAACTAACCACAAAACGTTGATGCTTATAAGAACAATTGCCACAGCAATTGATTACAAGTCTTACTAAGTTGAAAATTATAGGTAGATAAGTCTAGCAATGAAGGTTTAGGTTCTTAGAGAATCTGGAAAATTTGCTGTTAACTCCACCTTAATGAACTTTAAACTTCTTATCTTGGGGCTTGATTCTCATTGATCTTGATTCTCTCTTTCAACACTGACAAGGATGTTTAGATGCAGTCTTTCATTGATCTTCCCTGATACAGCTTTTAAGAGTTTAAGTCAATAGAATAGGGCATCATGACCATGTCTGCTTACAAGGAACAATAGTAATGAACACTCAAGAACATGTCCCCACACAAGAAACATAAGTATTGAGTAGCATCAGCTCTTATACTGTAATAAAAATGAGAAAAGAAGTTGAAAAATCAAAAAATCAGAAAAATAGATCAAGGGAAGAGAAAATAGGAGAGCTGTGTTGAGATTGATTTGTTCAGTGTTTAGGAAGGAAAAAGAATCTGTAAGTGATTGAGATCATTGCAAGAATCAGCCACGAAGTTAGCAACCTGGAAGCATTACACAGGCATTGGTGACGATCGTCACCACTCAAGGGTGACTTTTTTCACCCGCATTTGAAGAGAGTCGCGACTTCTATTTAAAAGATGGAGAGGATATTGCACTTTGGCCCAGAAGTTTCACTAATTACAAAACTGTCCCAGCTCGAGTTTTAGCTTGTATATATTAGGTTTTCAGCCATTGTTGGCTTATATCTTGTATCTTAGAATTCAGAGAGCTTAGGAGAGAGATTGATTCATAGCTTTTGGAGAGACAGATCATGTACTCTTTAGAGAGGCTTTCGAACCCCTTTATCTTATACTATATTCTTTTAATGCAGCTTTATTCAGTTATGTTTTATGTTTTCATAATCATGTCTGAGTAATCTGTTAGTTAAGTTAGGGCTTTTCAAAGGTTGATGAAGAGTTTGTAGAATCGCTAAATTGTTAGGAATATCTATGGGTTCTTCATCTGTGCTTGTATTCATATCGATTTCTGAGACTAATCATCTAGATTTCGTAACTCTATGTTGTTTAATAGATGCGAGAACATTGTTAATCAGCTGAACTAGTATTAAATGAGCAAAACGCCTATTTGCAAAGAGATTTGACTTAGGATGTTTTGTGAACAATCGAAACTTGATCTTTAATGCTTGCTTACCTTGTTAGAATTTACAAAGAGATTTGGAATTCTGTGAATTAGGCATAGATAACTTCTTCAGTGAGAATTGATTGGTTATATCATTGAGTTTGAGTTTAAGACATTTTTAATTCATTCCTGCTTGCATGCATTCTACATTCTCGGATTCAACCTGCTAATTGTCCTGACTTAGCGCCTTTAGCTTTCTGAAACTTCGATCAGTTAACAAATCAACTGCCTTCATTACTTTAGTTACTTTGCATTACATTCATTATTTACTGCTTAGCTTAATCCAAATCTATAATCGCTAGTGTAGTAAGCTCACCCCCTTGGGATTCGATAACCTTTTATGCTACAACTGCTTTGCTGTGCACTTGCAGTAGTAAATTAATTGGGTAAAACCTGAACCATATCACACACATGCTGAGATTTTGCTTGCTTCCTCTTTCTCATTCCCTTTTCCCTTTACTTTCCTTCTTCTCTCACTCTCTCCTTTTAGATCAACATAACACCCAAATTCACCCAGACCTATAACTACCATCCTAAACCTATGTCAAACTCAAAGTGAAGAGCTAGTTCTACATAGTAACCAATCCTTGTAGTGCCAACCTAACACTTTAAGCTTAGTTCATTCGAAAATAGGCCTCACACACAAGAGATAGTGTTTAGGTTTGAAAGGAAGGTAAGGTTAAGGTGTGATAACTGTCCCTTAATGATCAGGATCAGCTATTTGGACTAGCGAGATAGGTAAAAAGGAAGAAAGAAAGTTCAAATATGTAGATGGGTAATCCATGAAACCACTTTTCATTGCAAAAACATGATAATTAACAATTGAAATTAATGGTTCTAATAAATAGAAATGATTTTCAATGAGCAAATGATTTCAGTATGAGACTAGAGGATAAAATTTAGCATTCAAAAGCATGATTCAGCCTTAGTTTCTAACCTTTTATGATGCATCAAACATTTAACCACATAGACATTTAAATCAATCCTAAACACTTAGCATTTTACAAGGAATTATAATCATCATGCCTTATACAAATGCAATGCAACCTATATGAAATATACTAGAATCAATCCTAAACAAATGAATGCAAATATATGCTAATTTTTTTGGTTTGCAAAATATGCAAAATTTTCAATTTTTTCAATTTTTGTTTTGTTTTTAAATGCACTTGGATGAATGCATGAGACTCTTTTGCAATAAAAACTAAGATAATAAAACACAATGTCAAATACCCATAACCCTCCCCCACACTTAACTTACACATTCCCATTGTGTAAGAAAAGATGAGAGAAAGATGCAAAAACAAAGAAAATATGCAAAGCAGAAAATGGTATTTACAATGGAGGAGTTTTTGGTACTTTAGAAGGTGGTGTGGGAGGTGTAGGAGGCGCTTGAGATGTCTTCCATGATGTCAATATTGTGGCTCCTGTTAGGCCTCTCCCTTTTTGGCCTTCTTCTCATCCTTGGCAGTTCTTGACAGGAGGCTCTTGTTGGCACCCAAGCTCTCACTTCCTCATAACCAGCAAAGGAGCGCCTTCTACTAGGAGGTCTAGCCATCCCTTGGCTTTCAGCTTTTTGCTCTTGTTTAGGAGCAGAACTAGAGGCTCCACTACACTTACTCTTGAGGTCCTTGATTTGAGCCTTCATGCTCTTCATCCCCTTCACCAACTCCTTGATGGTTTTGTCTTGCTATTTATTCCATCTTTGCAACAGGTTGATGTGTTCATGGGCTTTCTTTAAGGGACCTCCTTTGTGAGTCAAGTCATGAGGCTGGAAGTGGTACTCCTCACCATTGTAGCTTGGAGAATCTGGTTCTCCTTCTTCTTGTTGTTCCCGTACTCCTTCTTCCATGTGCCCTCCTTAATAAAGTACAAAGAAGAAAGGTGTCAGCAACAAAGCTCAGAAAGATCCAAAGAAGAAAAATCAGACCATGAGCAATCCACCAAAGGTGCCAATACAACAAAGAAGAGCAATTCCCAACCAAAAAGAAGCAGCCACACAAGCAAAAAGAAGAAGTTTCCCCTGTCATGAAGAAGGGTAAAGGGTAGAGTTTAGGAAAGGGTAGACTTAGGGGTTCACTTTTGGGTTTGGAAGTGCTTAGGATTCATCTTTGGGTAGAAGGGAGCTTTGATTTGCATGCATAAGTGTGCTTTTACCTTTAGCATTTTTCCTAAAATGAAATCCTTTTCATTGAGTGATCCCTTATGTTTATTAACCCTTTGCTAAAATGAGATCATTCTTATCTCATAACCTTACCCTTTTCAACCAAATGTCTTCACTTGATTTGCATAAGCATGATTCATGGTTCTGATCTTAATTGAATGTTAAAGAGTTGGTTGATTTGAGAATTTACCTAAGTTGAGATTTGAGATCATTTTGAAACATGATGAGCATGGCTAGGTTCTTTAAGCATCTTAAGGACGTAGAGATCAAGCTACCTCTCGTTGACTGCCTTGCAATGATGCCTAAATGCGCCGAATTCTTCAAAGACACTCTCGTGAAGAAGAATAAGGAAAGCAAGGAGGTACTTGTTCTAAGTGAAGAGTGTAGTGCTGTGATACATAAGGAGATAGTCCCTAAGAAGTTGGGAGACCTTGGAAGCTTCACTATACCCTGCGCTTTAGGTCCTCTAGAGTTCAAGAGTTGCTTATGTGATCTCGGAGTTAGCATAAACCTGATGCCTCATTCCGTGGCTAAGAAGCTTGGCTTTACTCGTTTCAAAGACTGTCGGATCTCGTTGGTACTGGCTGATAGGAGTGTGAGGCTACCAGTGGGGCTGCTTGAAGATTTACCGGTGCGAATCAGTGGTGTGAACGTGCCTACGGACTTCGTCGTGTTGGAGATGGATGAAGAGCCTAAGGATCCATTCATCTTAGGGAGACCTTTCCTTGCAACCTTCGGGGCTATCATAGATGTGAAGAATGGGAAGATTGCCTTGCATTTGGGAAAGGATATAAGGCTTCACTTCGACATCAATGAGGTTCTGAAGAAGCCGACCATTGAAGGGCAAGCTTTCTACATTGAAACGATGGATGCTTTAGCGGATGAGTTGCTGGAAGAGCTGGCTCTAGAAGACCATCTGAAGCTAGCACTGACTAAGGAGCCAGGGGAGTTTGGCTATGTGGACCAGACGACCCAGGAGTATGCCAACCTGCTGGATTCTAGGAGGATTATTAAGAATGGTGAAGGTTGCTGCCTAGAGATCGACGCTATCACTCGATCCAGGAGTCAGATCGACAAGGCAATCGAGAACACAACTCGATCCGGTGCAACAATCAACGGACAGATCGAGAGGAATGCTCGATCAGGAAAAACAATCGAGTCGACGATCGAGAGAGACCTCCCGATCATTATGGGGTCCAATCAAGAGATCGACTCAGCGTCTCGATCCCTTACTCGATCCACATCAAATCGAGTAAGTGAATCTAGCGAAATGGCTCGATCTAGACGACATCGAGAGGAGAATCGACTGGAGGACTCGATTTCAGAAGGGATAGCGATGGAGGAAAGCAGTCTGAAGGGCCATGCCTCGGGGTCTAAGGAGAGTTCCAAGGAGGAAAGCAACAACAACAGCCACGAGGATGACTGGAGTGAGCTGTTAGCCCCAAAGGTGGACCTTAAGGAGCTCCCAAAAGGGCTAAGGTATGCTTTCTTAGAGCCTAATAACACCTATCCCGTGATTGTGAATGAAAACCTAAGTGATGATGAGTTGCACTCGCTCCTGACTGAGCTGAGAAAGTATAGGAAGGCCATTGGGTACTCTTTAAGTGACATCAAGGGCCTTTCACCAATGCTTTGCACTCATAGGTTTCACTTGGATAATGAGAACGCCTCTTCTATAGAACACCAAAGGCGTTTGAATCCTAATTTGAAAGAGGTTGTTAAGAAAGAAATCCTTAAGCATTTAGAGGCTGACGTGATCTATCCCATAAGTGACAGCACGTGGGTTTCTCCTGTACACGTGGTGCCTAAGAAGGGAGGGATCACGGTCATCGGGAATGAAAAGGATGAGCTTATTCCTACTAGAACCATCACTGGTCATAGGATGTGTATTGATTATAGGAAACTTAACCTTGCGACTAGGAAAGACCATTTTCCTTTGTCTTTTATTGATCAAATGCTTGAGAGACTTGCTAATCACTCTTACTACTATTTTCTCGATGGGTATAGCGGTTTCTTTCAGATACCAATTCATCCAAATGATCAGGAGAAGACGACCTTCACATGTCCCTATGGTACCTTCGCATATCGAAGGATGCCGTTTGGATTGTGTAATGCACCGGCTACGTTTCAGCGGTGTATGATGTCGATCTTCTCCGATCTAATAGAGGAGATGGTAGAGGTGTTCATGGATGATTTCTCTGTCTATGGTGCGTCCTTTTCTGCGTGTTTGTTGAATCTTTGCAGGGTATTAAAACGTTGTGAAGAGACAAACTTGGTGCTGAACTGGGAGAAATGCCACTTTATGGTTAAGGAAGGGATCGTGCTTGGTCATAAGATATCAGAGAAGGGCAT
Organism: Thlaspi arvense; assembly: GCA_911865555.2. Lineage (NCBI taxonomy): Eukaryota > Viridiplantae > Streptophyta > Magnoliopsida > Brassicales > Brassicaceae > Thlaspi > Thlaspi arvense. The sequence continues at coordinate 29,770,949 of OU466860.2, forward strand.
TGTGGTTGATCAGGCTAAAGTGGAAGTCATGATGGGTCTTGAGCCGCCGGTTAATGTTAAGGGAGTCAGAAGCTTCTTGGGACACGCAGGGTTCTATAGGCGCTTCATCAAAGATTTCTCCAATATTGCACGCCCTCTTACACGGTTGTTGTGCAAGGAAGCTGAGTTTGTGTTTGATGAGGAGTGTTTGAAAGCTTTCGTGACCATCAAGGAAGCTCTTACATCAGCTCCTATAGTCCAAGCACCAGACTGGTCTCTTCCATTTGAGATCATGTGTGATGCTAGTGACTACGCCGTAGGAGCCGTTCTTGGTCAGAAGAAACACAAGAAGCTACACGTGATCTACTATGCTTCAAGAACCTTGGATGACACGCAAACAAGGTACACCACTACGGAGAAGGAGTTGCTTGCAGTAGTGTTCGCCTTTGAGAAGTTCAGATCATATCTCGTTGGTTCCAAGGCTATTGTATACATGGATCACGCTACCTTGCGATACATCTATTCGAAGAAAGACACTAAGCCTCGGCTCTTAAGATGGATTCTCTTGCTCCATGAGTTTGACATGGAGAATAAAGACAAGAAAGGAATAGAAAACGGAGTCGCTGACCACCTCTCAAGGCTAAGGATCAACGAGTCTCTCCCCTTAGATGACTCTCTTCTAGAAGAGCAGCTCATGGCGATTACCACGGCTGTTTGTGGAAAGCTAGAAGGGAGGTTTGAGGAGGTGTTGAGTTTCAAAGAAGAGGATCTACCGTGGTATGCTGATGTAGTGAACTATCTAACGTGTGGTGAGGAGCCAACACATCTCAACAGCTATCACAAGAAACGGTTTATGAGAGAGGCTAGTGATTACTTTTGGGACGAGCCTACTTATACAAGAGAGGAGTAGACAGTTTGTACCGGAGATGTGTTACAAAGGAAGAAGCTAGGGACATCCTCTATCATTGCCATGGCTCTTCCTACGGAGGATACTTCGCCTCATTCAAGACTGCAACGAAAGTGTTGCAAGCCGGTTTCTGGTGGCCGTCCATTTTTAAAGATGCACACGAGTTTGTGAAGAGCTGTGAGGCATGTCAACGAGCAGGGAATATCACTAAGAGGAACGAAATGCCTCAAGTTCCCATCTTCGAGGTTGATCTGTTCGACGTGTGGGGCATAGACTTCATGGGGCCATTTCTTTCTTCATATGGCAACAAATACATCTTAGTAGCAGTGGATTATGTCTCTAAATGGGTTGAGGCTGTTGCTTCCCCTACAAATGACTCTAAGGTGGTAATCAAGCTGTTCAAGAGTATCATCTTCCCGAGGTTTGGAGTACCTAAGGTGGTTTAAGCGATGGAGGAAGCCATTTCATAAACAAGGTCTTTGAGAACCTCTTGAGAAAGTATGGAGTTAAGCATAAGGTGGCTACACCGTATCATCCTCAAACAAGCGGTCATGTGGAAGTCTCCCACCGGCAAATCAAGGCTATACTAGAGAAGACTGTCGGAGCAACAAGGAAAGACTGGGCAGTGAAGCTGGACGACGCTCTTTGGGCCTACCGTACCGCCTTCAAAACGCCGATTGGTACAACTCCTTTCACTCTACTTTATGGCAAGGGCTGTCACCTCCCGGTTGAGCTGGAACGCCGTGCGTTGTGGGCTGTGAAGAGGCTGAACTTTGACCTCAAGACTGCTCAGGAGAGGCGCCTTATTCAGCTACACGAACTGGATGAGTTAAGACTGAACGCTTATGAGAGCTCTCGGATATACAAAGAGCAGACTAAGGAGACTCATGACAAGAAGTTGGTTGCCAAGGAGGTTAAGGAAGGAGGTTTAGTGTTGCTGTACAACTCGAGGCTCAAACTCTTCCCGCGCAAGCTGAAGTCAAGGTGGAGCGGACCGTCCGTGATTCAAGAAGTGTTGCCTTATGGAGCTGTTACTCTGATGGGAAAAAGTGACAGTGCATTCAACGTCAACGGACACAGAGTCAAGCCTTACTTGGCAGACGGCTATGACAAGGAGAGCACATCGGTGCTTCTCCAATACCCACCACCCGCCAAAACCAAGTAAAGTCTAGCTAAAGACGTTAAAGAAAGCGCACTTGGGAGGCATTCCCATGTTTATCTTGTACATATTTCTGCTTTATTTCCCTTTCAGCTTTATGTTTTTATTCTGCAATTGTGTAGGAACATGTATAAGGAGTCTAAACCTTGATCTTGAAGTCTAAAAGAGGCGATAGGGGTTAAGATAAGGCTAGAGATCGAGTGTCAGATCGACTGATCCTGACTCGATCTTTGCTAGATTGAGTCAGTGAATCGAGAGGAGCCAATCGATCTAGATGAGAACGAGTGATAAGATCGACCTTGACGAAAAAGGATCGATCGATCCAAAACGGATCGACCGATCTAATTTCTCTCGGGAAAATCTGTTGAAAACAGATCGATCACTCGACTCGATCCATCACCTGATCTGGGCCAAATCGACCCCTAAATCGAGGACATAGCTCGATCATGAGGACTTAGTCGTGGAGCCAACATCTCAAGAATCGAGGGAGCCAATCAATCCAAGACTCGATTCATCAAATCGATTCATCATGAATCGAGTCTCAAATCGAGTAACCCTCTCGATCTAAGCCATTATGGGCATGAGATCGAGTCCTAGATCGACCACATGGACTCGATCTCATGCCGAGGTAACATTTTCTTTCCCTCCTTTACTCTTTTCCCTCCAATTTTTAAGTTCAAAACTTGGTCAAGGCAAGCATCTTTGACCATGAAAGATGTGCCTTGACCAAGACTATGTCAGAAAAAACCACCTTTACTGCCCATGGTTTTGCTCTTTGCTAGTCTTTAAATGTTTCAACAACCTCTCGCCCTCACATTCCTGTTTTTCTCGAAATTTTTAAACAAAGAGAGTGAGAGTTTCGGTTTTCAAAAGCTAGCAAAGATCTTTTACATTTCTTGCAAAGGTATTTTCGAAATTTAATGATTTATCTTTAGGAAAATTTCTTTTAAATTCGCAAGATATTGTTCTAGAATATAGAGTTGGTTTTGATTTTTAAAAACTAGCTAAGTAAAAGAAATAATTCTAGATTTTTCAATATCTAAAGATATGATTCTCCTTTATTTAGCTATAATTTTTATTAATTCCCCAAAATTCTAGGGTAGTTTTTATAAGTTCTCTCCTTCTCTTCTCTCATTCTCATCAAACCGCCGTTTTGCTTCTAAAACTTCCTTAGAAACTTGTTTCAGGAACAATGGCCCCCAAGAGAACAAGAGAAGAGACAGCACAAGAAGGAGAAGGACAAGAGGTGGCAGTTTAAGAGAGGGTCAGATGGACTAAGGATGAGAAGAGGGACAAGAAACGGCTGGAAATGCTTCGGTTCGAGCCTACCAAGTTTGCTGATCGAGAGCTGTTGTTCAAGCTAGGGATTCTTGGGGATTTCGACCAACTCCTCAAGAACATTGGCCTAAGATGTCTGTCACGGATGGATTGCCCAACCATTCCAGAAGTGACAATAGACTTCATTGCCACGTTGAAGTTCCGTTAAGAGAATCCTAGCACACCCATTCCTTCTCAAGGTCGCCTCTACTTCAAGGTTGGCTGTCAAGCCTATACACTCTCCATCCCTGAGCTATGCCAAGCTTATGGTCTCAACGCGGATGCCAACAAGGTCGAGTTCCCCGCCTTCAAGAAAGCCGATGAGTTTTGGGACCTGATCAGCAATGAAGACTATAAAGCCAACACCGCCAAGATCAAGCGAGTAAGAAGCCAGGTGCTGAGGTACACTCTGAAGCTGATCGCCAACACGTTTAGTCGAAGATCTGTTGCTCCTACGGTCACAAAGACAGAGCTTTGCTTCCTGTTCCAAGGTGTGAAGCACTTGGTGTGTGATCCGGATGAAAATGACGAGCCTATGGAGGATGAACTCGGCGATGAGGTGAACTACGGATGTGTACTTCCTGCTTCCTTGGTGAAATACAAGGCTTATGCCTTGCGGTGCATGGCAACTTCCTCTTACATTGGCGGTTTCCTCACTCCTCTGTTCTTGCAAGCTGGTGTACCCATTCACGACTTCGCCCATGTACCAGCCAGGGCTTTCATGGACGAGGCATAAATGAGGAATACTGACAGCTTGGAACGCACGCCAGCGGAAGGGTTCTACGCCTACCTCTTCATAGAAGACGAAGAAAAGAAGAGAGTGTGCATCCTGCCCAACACAGATGAAACCGAGCTGCTTGGTGTTGGGAACATCGAGTTCTTGCCCACGGAGGAGGAATGCTTTGCCCCTCTAGAAGGACCACCTGCTTCAGCGATTGCCCCTCGTCAAAGGTCCGAGTCTCCAGCCACGGAAGATGAGATGCCCGAGGCCTACACACTTCCCAAGCTAGACTTTGAGCCGAGGACAAAAACCGAGAAGTTCCTAGCATCTGTTGTGGAGATGCAAAGGAAGATCAACAAGTGGCAAGGCAAGATGCTCAAGAAGCTTGGAAAGAAAGTCAAGGAACTTCAGGGAGGCTCGCCTAAGAAAGCTGCAATTCAAGAGGTGCAACAACCCGAGAAGAAAAGGCTCTCAACCGGTGGAGTTGTCATCCGCGAGACCCAAGGAAGCGCCATTCAGCCGGCGCGCCACTCTCTCCAAGAACCAGCCGACAAGGGCAAGACTATAGTCTCTAGCTCCTCTGGAACATCCTCAAGTTCCAGCCGAGACTAGACCAGAGGTAACAACCTTCTTCCATTGTACATAACCGCTCATATTTGCTTCTTTTTGCTTTGTGTTTTGCTACTCCTTCGAATGAGTTTTCCACCGGGACGGTGTCAAGCAAGTTTGGGGGAGTACATGTGTGATTTGACTTGTGTTCTGTGATCTTATTTTCCTTTGGCATCCTTGAGTCTTTAGTTCATGAAAAATTGGTAAAATTTTTAATTTTTTTTCAAAGATTCATGTAGTTGCATTCATCATGTTAGGATTGAGTCTAGAGTTTGTCATAGCATCTAGGTTGTTTGCATTCTGCATAAGGGGTTAGAGTTTCTTAAAAAGGTGTTTTTACTTATGAATTGTTTCAATGCCCTAGTTAGTAGTTCTCTAATACTTTGTCTATGCTTTGAAAGTAAGTTCTTACCATGCTTGGATCACTTGTTAGGATTTTCGTGGCCTGAATTGAACTCTCATGATTTGAAACTCGTCCTAATAAGTGAGAACCTTAATTTGAAATTCTAATTATCATCCTTATGCATTTGAAAATGAACACATGGTTTTAAAATATTTAGGCTCTCTTCTTCCTTTTTACCACTCTTTGTGAGCCTAAGTAGAACTCCCTCCTTGAAACTTACCCTTCTTTGAAGCCAAATGTTCTCGTGTGACATCTTTGTGAGGCCTTCCTTTCGGTTTGAACTTGGCATAAAGTGTTAGGTTTAGGCGACATGATTTGGTTCTCATATGATTGCTAGCTTTGCATTTAGAAGCTAGGTATAGGCTTAGGATAAGTTTGGGGGATCATTGGGGTTGTTTTCTTTTCTATTTGTTCTCGGTTTCAAAGAACTTGGTGTTTTAAAGAAAGAAATGGGTTTTAAGTGAAAGGTTGTGTTTAAAAACTAAGTATGCTCTAATAAATTTCAGGAGGTAGCTCTCCCATTAAAAAAAGAGAAGAAAAGAAAAAGAAATAAAAGAGCCTAAGTGCCAAATAAAAAAAAAAAAAAAAAAAAAAAAGAAAGAAAAAAATAAGAGAGCTACCAATAAGAAATATTTAAAGAGGAAAGTTATTTTCAAAACCTTTTCTCTAGCCTAAAAAGTTTAAAAATGTTTTTGTTTCGAATTGGGGATTGCTAAGTTTTGAGAAGAAAAATGGTAGACTCTAAGTGGTGAGTGAGGATAAAAGTTGATAAATGAGAGGGGTTTAGGATCGTTTGTTAGTTTACATGGGAAGATAAGAATCTAATCATGTATGCATCAATTGTCTTTACCTTTAGCATTATGCATAAGTTCAACTATTTTTGAGAGAAACCCTTGTTCTAATTATAAACCCCTTTCAAATGAGATCATTCAATGCTCATAACCTTCACCCTTAGCCAAATGTGTTTTGCTTTAAAGTGCATAAGTTTGATTCATGGTTCTAATGTTAATGAATGTTAAAGGATGAGTTTCTTTGATTGTTAGGAATAGGAGAGTCATACTTTGAATTTCTTTGTGTGATGAGTATGGCTAAGTTCTTTGGAGTATGAGTGTAAGCATAGAATTTTAGAACTGTTAACTAGTACATTGAGATTGATTCATTTGAAAGGCACCTTTGCAAGAAGTTTAAACCCCCATTCGTTTTTCTAAAAACCTCTCTTCCTTACTTATTTTCTGTTGCTTGAGGGCAAGTAAGAAGTAAGTTTGGGGGAGTTGATGTTACTGCATATTGCATACATTTAGCATACTCATTTGTTAGCTTTTCTTGCATTTGTATCACATTTTAGGTTAGATTGCATTACTTAGAGTCCTAGAGCATTCTTGCACCAGCATATGCATATTCCTTGCATTTTGCATCACATTCAGGTTGTTTCTGGTTGCTTTGGAGTCGTGGAGGTTCGTGGACATGTTGAGGCTGATGTAGCAGTTCGTGGGAGCTCGGATATATGCTAAGGATCAGAGATCGAGGAGCAGATCGAGCATGGCCGGTCGATCTAGGAGGTGATCGACCAGAAGATCGAGCCAACCAAGCGATCCAAGGAGAATGATCGAGACAAGGATCGAGTGAAGCAGTCGATCAAACGGTACAGACGTAAATGACGCCATGCAGAGCGAGAGCCAGATCGAGTACACCACTCGATCCACCTGAAGATCGATACCGAGATCGGATGCAACACTCGATTCGCCGATGATGATCGAGACCCAGATCGAGCCGAAGACACGATGTCCGGATATGATTGAGAGAACCGCTCGATCCTAGAGTCGATCTCTGTCCTTTCAACCACTTTTGGCCGCTAGCGAGGGGGGGACCATCAACTTGTTTTGGCCATTTTGGGAAGGCGGCGTCGTCCTTTTCCCACACAACTTCCTTATCTTTTTCTGTATGTTTTCTCTCTGTTTTTCGTGAAGAACACCATTGTTGAACTTGAGTTTTTCTTAAGCTTTGTAATCGAATCATTTCCATCTTAATCCAGTTTTCTTTTCATGTTCATCGTTTCCTTTTACATGCTTTACTTGATTTACTTTATGAGTAGTGAGTAGTTTATTTGGGTTCGGGGTTGAGAGGATTAAGGGGTCTAAAGGGTTTCGATCTTGGGGTTTTTCTAAGCGTTTTCAACGGCTATCTCTTCTAAGGTGTTGAGATCTCAATGCTTGAAGACTCTCACGCCAAGAGCTTCATGATCCGAGAGGTTCCTTACCTTGACAGGATTCAGGAGCCTTGGAAGATCACACCTTAGAGACTAGTTACCCCTTCCCAAAAGCCATGGAGATCCTCACAAAGTGAGTCGATTTAAAGTTTTCAACCCAAGGTCAAACCTTTGAAACCCCTGACCATGAATCTCAACACTAGGCCCTTTCTTTTAGCATCTTTACATCATATCTCGTCATTCGCTTCATCTTTGATAGCATCCTGGTCGTTAGTTTCACTGTTCTTGCATTTCTAGACGAGATCGATTGTTATTGCTCGGTCTAGTGGTCGATCTCATGGTCGATCCACTAGTCGAATTTTAGTAATTTGAAGCTTGGTTCTTTAATTATTCTGTTTGTTCCCCGTGGTAGTTCCTTCATTCCTAGTATTTTTAAAATAGGTTGCATTCTATTTAAGTTCTTGCATCTAGTTTTTAGAGATTTTCTCATAAATCATCTCGTTTCGCTTGGATTTGCATTAGTCCTTGTATTCTCTTTGCATTCTCTATCATCCTAAGCATGGATTGACTCTCTCTTGCTTGCTGTACTACAACATGTCTTGCATTTGAGTTTGATAACCTCATTGCATTTTCACCCTTGCTCACAAAGTGTTTATCAGTTGGATGGATCGAGCTCTTCACTCGATCCTTGGGTGATCGGGTCGTGGTCTCGATCTAGCTCTCGTTCTGCATAGCGTCATCCACGTCCGTACTCCAGATCGATCTCCTCTCTCGATCGTGGTCTCGATCCTTCCCCTTGAATCGACTTGGGTCGCTCGATCTTCTAGTCGATCTCGTCTAGATCGACCTGCCTTGCTCAATACGCTACTCGATCTCAGGTGCTTCGCATGCACGGCTGAGTTCTCCAAGTGTCCACAAGCTTAATTTTGATCCTCCTCACGTCCACATAGCCTCCACAACTCCAGAGTGCTCCAAACAACCTGATAATAATGCAAAATTACAGGAAATATGCAAAATGCGAATGCAAAGAGACCTAGGACCTAAAATGCAACAAATGGAACAAACGAGCCTATAATGCAAGATGAATGAATGAAAAACTATCCTAAATGCATACAAAATATGAAAAATATATGTTAATATCAAAAGGCTACACTGTTTGCCCTTTTCTACCATTTCAAACTCTTTCCTTTTTCTTTCAAGACAAATATACATGAAGTTCAAACCACTTAACTCTGTCCTTTTAACCCAAAACTCCTAACCTAGAATCAAGCTTAGGATGCAAGCTGATAAGCTTGGGTAAGGAACGAGCTAGTAAGGACTCCGGTACGAGCGTGGGACGTTCAACCTTGGTGGGACGGTGTGGACGGAAGGTAGGTGTTCTATAGCCGAGATGCTCAGGCCAATGAACGGTGGAACGCGGCACGGGAAGGGATCACGTGGTACGAGGATGATGGTCACGCGGTACGAGTGGTATTGTCATGCGGTACGAGAGATGATGGTCACACGGTACGGGAGGTGGAACCAAGGGACGAGCGGGACGGTGGTAGTGGTCGTACTGTCGAGATACTCAGACGGTATGGCCGGTGGAACGAGAGGGACAATTAATATAGGACCGGGGTGGAACGAAGTGTACCACAAGGGGTATGACAATTCCCTTGATACAACACGATAACTCTTAATACTTTGGAGGTACTGGTCTCACAAAATAAAGAGCAAAACTCAAGAAATGTTCTTAAGAAAATTAGGTATTTTATTGATCAAAAGTTAAAGATACACTGCTGTGAGAGGGGACTTTATAAACTAGTCCGAACAGCTATGCCCTTCTAGGGGTCTTTGGAAATAAATTACATGAATTAAAACAAGAAAAATCAGGCTAACATTTGCCTTACTTATTAAACGAAAAATCAACATAAATGTAATAAAATTAACGACTAAGTTTATGCTGCAAAAGAGATTGAGAATCATTAGTCAAACATGTAATGAAATTAATCATAAACACTTACCTAGTTTGTTTGTATGGTTTAAGTTTCAATGATTCTTCTCTTTTATCCCTTTTGACTGTGGAGATAGACTTTATGGGTCTTGGGCCTTGCTTGAAACAACAAAGAGATTATAGTCGTTGTGCTTAGAGAGCAAGGGCCATGTTTCTTGAATTTCCTTAACTCCGAATGGGCCTTTGCTAGCTAGATCAACGTCTTGAAGTTTTTGATTATCAGCTTGTTGGGCAGCTAACATGATGGCCTGATTGTACTTGTGTTGTAGTACTCTTGCTTTCTCTCTAGTAATAGCTCCGGTTGGCACTTCTAACACTTGAAGTTTGGTTAAGTCCGGTTCTTCTTGTATATCTTCATCATTCCCCCCTCTTGAATAGGTTTTAACCTCAAAACAGGATCATCTGCAAGGAATGAAGCTAAATCAGAAACGTTAAAGGTAGAAGATACATTAAACTGACCTGGAAGTTCAAGGCGGTAGGCGTTGTTATTGATCTTCTCTAAGATCTTGAATGGGCCGTCTCCTCTTGGTTTTAGCTTTGAGCTTCGTTGATTTGGGAACCTTTCCTGCCTCATGTGTAGCCAAACCCACTCTCCTGGTGAAAACACAACTTCTTTCCGTCCTTAGTGCTTCGGCTGGTTGTAATGGTGTTAAGTCTAGAGGCGTGGTAGGGTTGAATCTGTAGACTATCTCAAAAGGGGACATCTTGGTGGCTGAATGTTGTGCCCGGTTGTAAGCGAACTCTATGAATGGTATACACTCAAGCCAATTCTTCATGTTTCTCCCAATAGTAGCTCTTAACAAGGCTGATAAGGTCCGGTTGACTACCTCTGTTTGTCCGTCCGTTTGGGGGTGACATGTTGTAGAGAATAAGAGCTTTGTTCCTAGTTTCTTCCACAAGGTTCTCCAGAAGTGGCTTAGAAACTTGCTATCTCTATCTGATACAATTGTCCTCGGTACCCCATGTAGCCTTACTATCTCCTTGAAAAACAAGTCAGCCGTTTGAGACGTGTCATTTACCTTGGCACGAGGTATAAAATGTGCCATTTTTGAGAAGCGGTCTACCACCATGAATATAGAATCTTTGCTGCGAATCTTCGGTAATCCAAGTACAAAATCCATGGAGATGTTAACCCAAGGTGCCGTGGGGATGGGCAAGGGTAAGTATAGCCCATGAGGGTGTACTTTAGACTTGGCCTTCTTGCATGTCACGCATCTAGCACAATGAGCTTCTACGGTCTTCTTAAGGTGCGGCCAGTAAAAGTGTTCTTTGATGATGGCTAGCGTTTTGTCTACTCCAAAGTGACCCATGAGTCCACCACCGTGAGCTTCCTGAACGATCAAATCTCTAAGAGAACAATTTGGGATGCAAAGTCTCTTCTCTCGGAATAGAAAACCCTCATAGATGTAGAATTGGCCTTGTCCTCCATTATTGCAACTGTTGTAGCTATCCTTTAGATCATTGTCCTCCTGGTATAGCTCCTTGATGTATTCGAATCCCATCAGTTTCGCCTCCATAGTGGAAATCAGAACATGTCTTCTAGAAAGAGCGTCATCTACAATGTTTTCCTTGCCCTTCTTATACTTGATAATATAGGGAAACGTCTCAATATACTCCATCCAACGGGCGTGCCTCTTCTTCAAGTGAGTTTTTCCTCTGAGGTGCTTCAATGTCTCGTGATCAGTATGCACTACAAACTCCCTTGACATCAAATAGTGTTGCCATGTCTCCAGCGCCCTTACTAAGGCGTATAGCTCTCGGTCATATGTAGGGTAGTTTAGCGTGGCACCTCCTAGCTTCACGCTGAAAAAGGCTACTGGCTTGCCTCCTTGAGTTAGTACTGCTCCAATGCCAACTCCTGATGCATCACAATCCAGCTCAAACGTCTTCTCAAAGTCGGGTAAGGTTAAGACTGGTGCATTGGTGAGCTTCTCTTTAAGGTCTTCAAAGGCTTTTTGTTGAGCTTCTCCCCATACAAACTCTATGTTTTTCTTGATCATAGCCGTGAGGGGAGCTGCTACACTGCTAAAATCCTTCACGAACCGGCGGTAGAAGCTAGCTAGGCCATGGAAACTCCTCACTTGGCTAATACTCGATGGCGTGGGCCACTTTTTAATTGCTTTTATCTTCTCATCATCAACCTGTAAACCCTGCGAGCTTACAACAAAACCTAGGAAAACTATGTTATTAGTACAAAATGCACACTTCTTTAAGTTTGCATAAAGTCCTTCTTGGCGAAGTGTCTTTAATACAAGCTCAAGATGTGATACATGATCATCTAAACTCTTGCTATATATCAAGATGTCATCAAAATATACAACAACAAATTTACTTATGTAAGCTCGAAGAACCTGGTTCATTAATCGCATGAAGGTGCTAGGAGCATTTGTTAAGCCAAAGGGCATGACCATCCATTCATAAAGCCCTTGCTTAGTCTTAAAGGCGGTCTTCCATTCGTCTCCTTCTTTCATTCTCACTTGATGATATCCGCTCTTCAAATCAATCTTTGAAAACAAGTTAGCTCCACTTAATTCATCAAGCATATCATCTAACCTTGGTATGGGGTGGCGATATTTGATGGTTATGTTGTTTATGGCTCGGCAATCCACACACATACGCCACGAGCCGTCCTTCTTAGGCTTGGAGTTAATAAGACCGGTACAGCACACGGGCTAAGGCTCTCTCTTACGTAGCCTTTGTCAAGCAACTCTTTGACTTGTTTCTCCAACTCCTTAGATTCTTCAGGGCTCATTCTATAGGCGGGCTTGTTGGGTAACGCTGCTCCTGGTATGAAGTCTATTTGGTCCTCAATGCCTCTCAAAGGGGGTAATCCTTCCGGCATATCCTCGGGAAAGACGTCTTTAAACTTGCCTAACACGTTATTGACGTCCATTGGTAGTTCTTCTAGGCTGTATCCTGCGCTCAAAACTTCCTTAAAGATCATAAGTAGCATAGTGTGTCTTGATGCATAAGCCTTTCTAACATGATTAGCTTGAATAAGAAAATTTGGTTTAGCAATAGTTTCTTTCTCCTTAACCATTTTCATTTGCAAATCATGAACTTGAGAGGGCGTGAGAAGTGCTAAACTGACTTTTCTTTTATCATGCATGAAAGTATACATGTTAGTCCTACCATCATGTTTAGTTTCTTTATCAAACTGCCAAGGTCTACCTAGCAACAAATGACCAGCTTGCATAGGAACTACATCACAAGTTACTTGATCATTATATTTACCAACACTGAATGGTATAACAACTTGATCACTAACTTTAAGCTCTACCTTATCATCGAGCCACCTTAGCCTATAGGGCCGTGGGTGTTTAGTTCTCTCAAGGCCAAGCTTATCAACCATATGAGCACTTGGTACATTAGTGCAAGACCCACCATCAATAATAAGATTACATACCTTGCCTTTAATGGTGCAACGGGTATGAAATATGTTTTCCCTCTGAATGATCTCGGTAGGTTCCACCATGGTGCTCAGTACACGTCTCATGACTATAAGTTCTCCGGAGTCAGGGTATTCAATGTCACCAAACTCGTCATTCTGCTCTATGTCAGCCTCGTCATGGGATTCATAATCGCCGGCTTCGGTTAGTAGCATGACTCTTTGGTTGGGGCATTCTCTCGCCATATGCCCTCTACCTCTGCACTTGAAACATGTTATATCTCTAGAACGTGGAGGGTTTATGGGCTTACTTGTTTCTGTTCGGTGGTCTTTAGAGGGTTCGGAGACTTTCCCCTTGAACCGTGAATGTATCTCAATGCCTTTCCCCTTATCAATCGGCTTGTTGTTAGTGGTGTTCCAAGAGCTTTGAGGTTTTATTCTGGCGCTGCTCGTCTTACGTTTGATATGCTGCCCGGCCTGAATGGAGAGGTGGAAGAGGTCTTTGATGTCCCGGTACACTTGTCTCTCTACTTTACGGCTGATCATTTCTTGTAAGCCGTCTAGAAACTGAGCCATCAATGCTTCTTCGTCATCATGCAGCTCCAAGCGGTTCCTCAAGCGCTCAAACTCCTCATAATATTCCTCCACTGACCTAGTTCCCTGTCTAAGAGAACGAAACTTGCGCTGTAAGTCTCTATGGAAATGAGGAGGGATATACCTTTGACGCATAAGGTCTTTTATGTCCACCCATGAATCAATGGACCGTTGGCGGTTTCTCCTTCTATCAGCTACTATTCTGTCAAGAACCCGGCTCACTAGCCCACCATTTTGTACATTGCTTCCCAAGCAAGTACTCGGCACGCTAGCCAATCAACTAGTGCTGTCACACCACATAACTAATCACGTGATGGCAAACTCCCTTAGTTCCTATCAGCACAGTCGCCGTAACATATAAGTTACACACACAGTATCGCCTCACTAATTGGCGAATCCACTGATTCCCATGGATGCTACCACAACCGCGCTTTGACAAACTTTACGGTTTCCAAAGTCGCCTTCACCCCTATCATGCATTGGCAAACCCACGGTTTCCAAAATGCTTCTCAGAAACATCTGTCTTGGCCAACCCACTTGGTACCAAGAACAAATCTCAAAAGTATTGGCAACCCCACTTGGTTTCCAATAACACCTCTTCAGAAACAGTCACGTCCTGGCAAACCCACTTGATTTCCAAGACCGCAACCCACATTTTTGACGCCTTAGCAAACCCACTTGGTTTCCAAGGTTGAACTCTATATCAGCTACGTCTTGTCCAACCCAATTGAATCTCAAGAACGCAACTCAGAACAGTCACGCCTTAGCGAATCCACAGATTCCTAAGGACACCCGAACAACCACGGCTTACAAGCCTTTACATGGCCTCAGTCCTTACTTGGCTATGAAGCCTCACATAACACATGGCATGACCATCTACCCTACCGGACAATCCATTTTTAAGCCTCGGTCCTGCTTTGGCGAGATTCCCACATCCCCCAAGCCAGTGGCACGATCCGTCTCGGTACTAACAATACCAACTTAATCTTATAACCAAAACCGATTCATAATAATCATGAATACCTCCAAGAAGTTTCTTAATTATCAAACAAGTATTTGGCGAGGACACTTGACTCTCAATTTCTTGTTCTCTTTAATCTCAACTCTCGAACTACACTCATACTATATGATCACTTAACAAGCAAGCACATAAACAGTTCGGTCCTATGATCATCTCAACTACTTGTGAAGCCTCACAAGGCATCGGTTCTACTCCAAGCGAGAATCACACATCCCCTTGAGTTAGCAACACGATCCAGACATTCACACAGCTAGTTAGATACCACGTTTTGACCACCAGGTACCTTGTACCATTCACATTCTCAATCACAGAAAACAGTACGGTCCTATGATCATCTCAACTACTTGTGGAGCCTTATAAGGCATCGGTTCTACTCAAAGCGAGAATCACACATCCCCTTGAGCTATTAACGATTGATCCACCGATAATTCCCATCACCTGACTATCATCGCGAGACATCCGACCATTCCTATTTCTCTCTCGGATAACTTGCTCTTCCCTCGGCTACATTACCTTTCTCTCGGATAACATCCTTTATCCTGATCTTCTCTCATATATGGTCACGGCTTAACCGTTTCTCTCGGATATAGTCACGATCTGATCCACCGATCATTCACATCACCCGACTATCATCACGAGACATCCAACTATTCCTCATCCTCTCCCGGATAACTCAATCCTCTCTCAGATAAAATTGCTTATCCTGATATTCACTCAGCGATTGTCACGTTTCTCCCAAACCTAATCACCCGACCATAGTCTGAACCTCCCAGTTCCCAGCCAATATCCGTCCTTGGCTCAATCATTCCTCGGACAATGCCCTATTCGGCTCGATCATTTCGAATTTTCTCGGATACGGATGCTACATGTATACTCATGTGTGTGGCTCTGATGGGAAGCTTCTCCTGATGTAGCTTTGTTCTTCTTGAACTTCCCCTTAACCATCTTCACCAGCTTCTTAATGGCTTTGTCTTGCCACTTACACCATTTCTGAAGGGTGCTGATATGCTCATGAGCAGACTTCATAGAGCTCTCTTGCCTTGGGCATTCATAAGGCTTGAAGTGGAACTGCTTTGAGTTGTTGTTCATCACTTCATCTTCATCAAACTCTTCTTCTTCATCTTGACTTTCTCCTTGGCCTTCAGCGCCAGCAGTAGCATCTTCATGGACTTCTTCTTCACCTTCTTCTCTTCCCTCTTCTTCAACCTCTTCTGGTTCTGCTTCCTCACTAGCTTCCTCTCTCTCTCTTCAGGGACAGGACCGCATTGGTAAAGCTGATCTTGACATGGGTTGAAACTGATGTTGCTCTTCATGGTCATGGATGTAAGCCTTGGATTAGGGAGGAGGACTCTTGCTGGATCTTCTATGTCATCGAGGAACTTGTAGACATGCTTGTCTTGGATGCTCTTCTCAATGAAATGGCTTCTCTTAAGATAGTCCATATCTCTCCACAGTGGCTCCAGAGCATCTTTTTCATGTTCCTCAAGGTCTACTCCACTAGCTATAAGAACAGCTGTCACGACTCCTCCAATGCGGAGATGTGGGTTCTTCTCCCTTTTCCCTTTGTGTAAGACCCAACTCTTGTAGGTTAAAAGCTGCTCCATCAGCATGGTGACAAAGCATGGGAACTTGGTTGGTGGCTGTAGTGTTGTTCCATTTCGGCTGGTGCCTGCAAGCTCATACATTCCATAGTACAGGAAGTCTCTCTCTTTTCCAATGAGGTTTGTTGTTTCCTTTCTTGCAAAAAATGTATTTGCAAGCGCCTTATCAGCATACCTCACTGCATGATTCTTCAGATGTTGATTCCTTGTGGCTCCAACTGTGAAATTTCCAGCCCCAACCATTCTGCACAGCATCATGTGCTCTTGTTGGCCAATGAAGAACTTGTTCCTCTTGTGAGCATAAGACATCAGTCCAAGCGCTTGGGAGATATCATGGAAGGGTGTTGTGAATCTTTGCTTTCCAAGCTTGAAGGAGATCCACCCATCTTTGTTGGGGAACTCACTTTCATCATATCCAACCACTTTGAGAGTAGAGAGGAATTGATAAATGAGCTGCTGGTAGGACGGAAGTGGCATTGCCATGAATTCAGCAAGCCCCATGTGCTCAAAGATACCCTTGCAATCATGATAGATTCCAAGTTCTTTCATTGTGTTAGCACAAGGGTATCTTGTGGGCTTGAAGGTGCACTGGTTGAAAGCTTCCATGAGCTCTCTAGCACTTGGCTCATGGTATGGGACCTCTTCCTCTACAGTTCTGCCCTTTCCTTTCTGCTTGGCATCTTTGTGTCCAACTGGCCTCTTCCCAGCAGCTTTTAATGATTGTTCAGCAGCAGCACCCTTGCCCTTATCTCTTCTAGCTCTTGGAGAAGTGGGTGCTTCCTCCTCTGTTGCTTTCCCTTTGCTTCCAGCAGCTGTTCTTGATTTACCCATGGTACCTACAAAAACCAAGCTTGAAGATACTATAAGTAAAAGAACCAAAGATTGAGAAACTAATACCTGAAAGCTTTAGAAAGAATTTCTCTAAGCTGAAGGAAGTTTAAATAGTCAATAAACAAGATTAAATTTTCAAAAAGCAAAAGGAATTCACAAGCTGATAGATTAAACATGCTATAGTTTAAAAATGAAAATCAAACATTTATGCATGTGTACCTATGATAAACATGATTTTTGCGAGTTTAAAATCAAAGCCCAGACCAAGATAATGATGTATTATAGTGGTAAGGGTGTCAATCTAGCCTAGCTTGATGAAAGCCACTAAGAATGCAAAAGCAATGCAAAGCTAAGCAAATTCGGGTAAATGGATGAGAAATTCAATAAAAACTAAATGCAATTACTGAATGACCGCGAAAACTATTTTAACAATTCCACATATGGGTTAAACAACTAGCAAAAGACTTTTAAGGAATTAAAATGCAAGACTACTAATTTATAAAAATCGAAAGCTAAAGGCAGAAAAACAGAGAATTTCTAGCAACTTAGAACAATGACTTTTAAACACTAAAGAAGCAAACTTTATGACTAAGAAATGATTATTAAGACTTTTAACATGCTAAAAGAGGATTCAATGTTGAGGGTCATGTTTAGGAGGGTTCAAGATTCAAGTTTTGGGTTTAAAAATATAGATCCACTCATTGGATGAGCTATCTTTAAGCCTTGAGAAGCTTAAGTAGGTTTATCCATGGCGTGTGGTATAAACCCTTTCCTCAACCCTTCCTCCAAACCCATGGCGTTTGGTGGAAATATGGGTCAAAGAACATTAAGCTTAGATCTCAGATATTGGCTTAATTAGATCCCAAAGCATCCATGGCGTTTGGGAAAGGATGAGCTAGTCTCTTGGATTTGGCTTTAAGGGATTTCTGAATCCGGTCAAGGTAAGAAAGCCCTGGAATAATACAGATCTTTCCCAAGACTCTCTAAGCATTAAGACCCCAAATCCAAGAAGAGAATAGATTAAGGTCAAGAAAAAGTCCAAAGCTTAAACCCTTACACCCCTTAAATCGCCCCAACCATAAATCCAAAGAAAAGGAAAGGAAGCTAAGCATGATTAAAGAAGATATATTAAGCAAATACTCAATGATTTACGAAAGATTAAGGTTTTAAAAACAAGAAAAGCTTAAAAGTTCAACAATGGCGAAATCGCCTTCAAGGCTAACCAAAAGCTAAAAGTATCCAAGACAGAATAAATGGCTCAAAACAAATCGCCCAAAATGGCAAAACATAGGAAATGGTCCCCCCCCCCCCCTCCACTAGAGTCCAAAAAATGAGTTGTTCGGATAAGGTTCTGAAATTGAGCTGAGTAGTCGATCTGATCACTCGATCTTCTTCGTGGATCGTCCTCCTTTGCTCGATCTTCAGGTCGATTCTCAGATGATCGAGTCGTGGATCTCGATTTGGCTCTCGTTCTACATGGCTTAGTCCACATCCGTACTCATGATCGATCACCTTCGTCGATCTTGATCTCGATCCTCCTTCTTGAAATGACTTGAGTCACTCGATCTTCTGGTCGATCTCATCTAGATCGACCTGCCTAGCTCGATCCACACCTCGATCTCGGTTCCTTTGCTGAACGACTGAGTTCTCCTAAGTGTCCACAAGCTCCTCTTCGATCCTTAACATGTCCACGCAACCTCCACAGCTCCAGTGTGTCCAAAACAACCTGAATATGATGCAAGAATGTAAGAAATATGCAAATGGTAATGCAAAGTGCACTTAGGACCTAAAATGAGACAAATGGTGCAAACCTAGCCTATTATGTGAGATGAATGCATGAAAACTAATCTAAATGCATGTTAAATATGTTAAATAATATAGTATATCAACTCCCCGAAACTTGTCTTTTGCTTGCCCTCAAGCAAACAAAATTCAAGAAAGGAAGAGAGGTTTTAAAAGTGGGAGCTCAAATTCCTTGACAAGTGTTTTTCAAATGAATCAATTCAATGGTCTTAGTTCTTAATCCTAAGAAGCAATGCACAAACCCATACTCCAACGAACTTAGCCATATTCATCCCATGTTGAATGTCAAATCATGACTCTCATATTCCAAACAATCCAAGAATCCTAACCTTTAACATTCAATTAATGATCAAACCGTGAATCACACTTATGCATCTAAAACCGGATACACTTGGCTAGGGACAAGGTCATGAGACAAAATTGATCTCATTCAAAAGGGTTAATCTAGCAATGGGTTCTTTCAAAGAAGGATGAACTTATGTATAATGCTAAAGGTAAAGACAATTGATGCATACATGACTAGACTCTCATCTACCCATATACATTAACAATGATCCTAACCCCTCTGATATGATCATGAGAAGGATTAGGACATGCGTGCACTGATCGAATCGTAAATACTCAATCACAATGATTCAATGCATGAAATTACTTGGAGTATGTGCTCAGCTCAATCACGGAGCTCCTCGAAGAAGAATCAAATCAATTGGAGTTCGGATGAAGGAGTTATGCAATTTACAAATTTGGTGATCTCCAGTGTACCGGATTTAGACATGGACGCATTTATTGAAGGATTCCGACCAGGCCAGAATGAACTAAGCTACAAACCGACTCATTCTACAATCTTGATCAATCGGAGAAGCCCAGCAAAGAGTATTCAGCCCAAAAACAATCAAAGAAGATCAATTTTCGTCCATAGCAACAACTACATTTAATTATGTCTATTTCTCTCTCTTACATGCACTTTAGAGTTGGGATTTCATCTTCCTAGATGTTCTGCATGTTTAGCAACTATTATGGACGACATTGTTGTATTTCCTCTATAAATAGAGGCTCCCTTTTATTAAAAAAATCAATCTATCTTTTTATCAAAAACTCTTTCAAGTTAGATTCATCTTGTTGGTGTGTAATATCCAGCAAAATCCTCAATGCTTTTAGTGTGTAATATCTGAGAGTATTGAGAGGTAAATCAGGAGTCTTCCGCAGCTCCTGTGTGACCATTCGCTCCACATCCTTTGATCTTTGAGACCTCACGGTTTCTTTGATGCAAAGCTTACCCCCCTACCAACTTTAGAGTGCCGATTTTTGGGAGAATCATATCATTTGGTATCAGAGCACACTCTTGAGTTTGGTATTTTATTTTTTTTATTTTTTGTTATCATCTTCTCATCTTTTCATTTTCTTTCATCTTCTATCTTTCACCTTCTTTTTTTCTTTTTCTTTTTATTTTTCTTTATTTATTTTCCTTTATTAAACAAAAAGAGAGAAAAAGAGCAAAAAAAAAAAAAAGAGAGAAAAAAAGCAAATCAGTTGGTTTTGCAGTTTTTAAATTCAGTCTTGATCATTTGTGTTAAAATTTTATGGCCAAATTTTTCTTTCTATAAAGAGCAAGATTTGAGGACAAATCTTTTTCAAGAGAGGGAGTATGATATGATCATAAGATGCATTAGGACATGCGTGCACTGATCGAATCGTAAATACTCAATCACGATGATTCAATGCATGAAATTACTTGGAGTATGTGCTCAGCTCAATCACGGAGCTCCTCGAAGAAGAATCAAATCAAATGGAGTTCGGATGAAAGAGTTATGCAATTTAAAAATTAGGTGATCTCCAGTGTACCGGATTTAGATATGGACGTATTTATTGAAGGATTCCGACCAGGCCAGAATGAACTAAGCTACAAACCGACTCATTCTACAATCTTGATCAATCAGAGAAGCCCAGCAAAATGGATTTAGCCCAAAAACAATCAAAGAAGATCAATTTTCGTCTATAGCAACAACTACATTTATTTATGTATATTTCTCTCTCTTACATGCACTTTAGAGTTGGGATTTCATCTTCCTAGATGCTCTGCATGTTTAGCAACTATTATGGACGACATTGTTGTATTTCCTCTATAAATAGAGGCTCCTTCTTACTAAAAAAATCAATCTATCTTTTTATCAAAAACTCTTTCAAGTTAGATTCATCTTGTTGGTGTGTAATATCCAGCAAAATCCTCAATGCTTTTAGTGTGTAATATCTGAGAGTATTGAGAGGTAAATCAGGAGTTTTCTGCAGCTCATGTGTGACCATTCGCTTCACATCCTTTGATCTTTGAGACCTCACGGTTTCTTTGATGCAAAGCTTATCCCCTTACCAGCTCTAGAGTGCCGATTTTTGGGAGAATCACATCACCCTCTCTCATTTTTCTTTTCTTTTTAAGCTCACTCACGTTCCTAAAGATTACGCACATCAACAAGGCAAGTCGCCTAGCAAAAACCCAAATAAAAGCATCATTATAAACATACTTAGCTCTTTTCAATACATTTGGTAGCTTTCTTTACTTATTTTTGTTTTCTCTTATTTTTAAACTTGGCCTTTTGGCTCTTTTCTTTTCTGATTTTTTTCTTCCTTTTCTTTTTCTTTCTGAGAGCTACCTTCTTTCTTTTAATGCTGAGCTATTAATTTAAAAATAGAACAAGGCCACCACTTAAAACCATGAATCCCTTTTAGTTTCAAACCCCAAACATCAAACTTTTTTCAAACCGCAAACAAAAACAGAACAACTCCTATGAATTCCCGCCCTAACCTAAGCCTAAAAATCGCTTCAAAATGCAAAGCTAGCATCAATATGAGAGCCTAATCATGTCGCCTAAACCTAACACTTTATGCCAAGTTCAAACCGAAAATAAGGCCTCACAATGATGTCACACAAGAATATTGGCTTGAAAGGAAGGTAAGGGTTAAGGTAGGAAGTTCTATTCAGGCTTAAAAGAGAGTGATGAAAGGGATAAGAAAACCTAAATATGCATATATGATCCATGTATCCTTTTTCATATGCACAAGTGTGATAATTCAAAGATTCGAATTAAGGTTCCACTTATTAGGAAAGGATTCAATTCATGAATGTTCAAGTTAAACCACAAAAATCAAAAAAAATGATCCAAATATGGTTAGAGCTTACCTTCAAAGTATGTACAATGCATCAAAGAACTACTAACTAGGGCTTTGAAACAATTCATGAGCTTAAAATACTTTTCAAGAAAAAATAATATCATTGCTCCCTATGCAAATGCAAACAACTAAATGCTTATAATTCTAGACTCAATTCTACTTTAATTAATAATGGAAATGCAAGCTACATGATTTTTTTGGAAATGTTAAAAATTTTATGATTTTTTTGTGTTTTTCTATACCTTAGATGATGCAATGCAAGACTCAAGGATGATAACAGAAAATAAGAACCAAATAGAACAAGTCAAAGCACACACTCCCCCAAACTTGAATGACACTGTCTCGGTGGCAAACAAATTCAAGAGGAGTTCAAAAACTGAAAGCAAAAAATAAGAAAAAATGCATGTTATTTACAAGGTTGTGTGTGGTACCTCGGAGCTAGGCATGGCTGGAGCTTGAGGATGCTCTAGACTTCCTGCTCTTTCAAGGAGTGTCGTGGGTGATCTCCTTGCCCTTCTCCTTGCTCGTGCCTTCATGTAGAGAAAGGCGTGCGGCTTGATTGTCGCCTTGGGGCTCACGGATCACCACCCCTCCAGTTGATTTCCTTTTCTTCTCCGGCTTCTGAACCTCCTCACTAGAAGACTTCTTAGATGGGCTTCCTTGCGGGTCCTTGATCTTCTTAGCCAACTTCTTTATCATCTTACTTTGCCATTTGTCGACTTTGGGCTGAATTTCAACGACATATGCATGAAAGTTCTTGGCTTTTTTCCTCGGCTCGTAATCAAGTTTGGGAAGGTTGAAGCTCGTGGGCATCTCAGCATTGGAAGGAGGTGACTCTGAACGTGGTGGAGCAACCTGTGGTGGCGCGGCTGTGGCTCCTAGAGATGCAAAACAATGCTCAAAGCTTGGCAGAAATTCTATGTTGCCAACGCCTAGTAGTTCCGTCTCCTCTTGGTTTGTCAAGATACATACGTTCTTCTCATTATCACCATTGATGAACATGTAAGCGTAGAAACCTGGAGCATGAGTTTATGCGGCGATTTAAAGAGACCGGAAAGGCAAGAGAGAAAAACTCATAACAAAAGTCCTAGATTTTTAGAGATTTTCTAAAAATTATCAATAAATAGAAGGAAAAAATATCTAGAAATAAGATCAAATCTAGCAATTTTCCCTAATATTTAGATACTTCTAAACATTTATCATAATCCCTTGGCAACTAACATCAAAACAATTCAAAAAAGGAAATTTTCTAGATACTTAAACATGAAATTCAAGAAACTTTGAAATACCTTTGAAATGATGATGCTAGATGCTCTTAGCCTTAAAAACCAAACACACTCTCTCTCTTTTATTTAGAAAACGGTTTCGAAACACAAATGAGAGAGTGTGTGCACAAGTGATTATAAAGACCAAGAAAACTATGGATGTAATGCAAATGGTTTTCTGACAAAGTTTGTCAATGCACATCTTTCTTGGTCAAAGATGATTGCCTTGACCAATATTCAAATTTAAAATAGGAGGGAAAGAGAAAAGAGAGGGAAAAATTTGAACTAACCTTGGCATGAGATCGAGTCAATTTGGTCGATCTTGACCTCGATCTCATGCCCATGTTGCTTAGGATCGAGAGGGATGATCGATTGGGGGCTCGATTTGAATTGAGTCGAGCCTTGAATCGAGTGTGTCCTCTCGTTCCAAGATCCCACGTGATTATGGCCTTACTTCTTAGATCGAGTCCCTTGATCGATTTCGAGGTCGTTTTGGCAAGGATCGAGTGACAGATCGAGTAAAATAATTGATCTAATTCGAGGATCGAGTGAGGTCAGTCGATCCACACCCTGTTTGAAATTCGAGCTGAACGTCTGGGTGGGTTATCCTCTCGCAATCGACTGACTCACTCGATTGTCTACTCGATCTCATCTAGATCGAGTGACTTCACTTGATTCACTAGCTCGATCTAGTAAGATCGAGCAGGGATAGGTCGATCTATCACTCGATTTCATGCCCCTACTTCTCCATTCCTTGCCCTTTTTGACTCCAAGATCATGATCTCCGGTTCCCTTATCCTTTCACCTACACACTTAAACTAAAAAGCATAAAATTGAAATAAAAACAAAGCATAAATATGTACAATGATAGACATGGGAATGCCTCCCAAGTGCGCTTGTTTAACGTCGCTTAGCTTGACTTTACTTGGTTAGGCCAAAGGTGGATCTTGCAGAAGCAATGTGGTGCTCTCCTTGCTGCAATCACTCGCCATGTAGGGCTTGACTCTATGCCCATTCACCGTGAAAGCTTTTCCACTCTTGCCAACCAAAGTGACCGCTCCATATGGTAGCACTTCTTTCACTTCAAACGGTCCACACCATCTAGACTTCAGCTTCCCAAGGAATAACTTCAAGCGTGAGTTGTATAGCAAAACCAGACTTCCCTCCTTGAGCTCCTTGAGCACCAGGTTCTTGTCATGAACCGCCTTGGTCCTTTCTTTGTAGATCTTGGCGCTCTCATATGCGTCCAACCTTAACTCATCAAGCTCATGGAGTTGCACAAACCTTCTCTCTTGTCCAGTCTTGAGACTGAAGTTCACTTGCTTCACAGCCCATAGTGCTCTGTGCTCTAACTCCACAGGGAGGTGACAAGACTTGCCGTAGAGGAGGTTGAAAGGAGTAGTACCAATGAGAGTATTGAAGGCAGTTCTATACGCCCATAGAGCATCTTCAAGCTTGCTTGCCCAATCCTTTCTAGTCACTCCTGCGGTTCTCTCTAGAATAGTCTTGATTAGCCTGTTTGAAACCTCCACTTGGCCACTGGTTTGAGGGTGATAGGGCGTAGCTACCTTGTGTTTAACCCCATACTTCTTCAAGAGACCTTCAAACACTTTGTTGATGAAGTGGCTGCCCCCATCACTGATCACTATCTTAGGAACTCCAATCCTTGGAAAGATGATAGTCTTGAAGAGCTTGACAATCACCTTTGAATCATTAGTTGGGGAAGCTATGGCCTCGACCCACTTAGATACATAGTCTACAGCCACAAGAATGTATTTTTTGTCGTATGAATATGGGAATGGACCCATGAAATCAATCCACCAAGCATCAAACACTTCCATCTCAAAGATTGGTACCTGCGGCATCTCGTTCCTCTTTGTGATGTTCCCTGAGCTTTGGCAAGCTTCACAAGGTTTTATAAACTCATGACCATCCTTGAAGAGTGTAGGCCACGAAAACCCGGCTTGTAGAGCCTTTGTAGCCGTTTTGAATGAAGCAAAGTGTCCACAATAAGTCAAACCGTGGCAATGAAGTAGAATGTCTTTTGCTTCTTCTCTTTAGATACACCTTCGGTATAAGCAGTCTACTCCCCTCTTGTACAGATAGGGCTCATCCCAAAAGTAATGGGAGATGTCCCTCATACACTTCTTCTTGTGGTAATGGTCAAGGTGAGTGGGTTCTTCACCACATGCCAAGAAGTTGCAATGTCAGCATACAAAGGTAAATCTTCTACCTTTAGACGTAAAACATCTTCAAACTTCTCCTCTAGCTTTGTACATACCACTGTGTTGACCATCATAAGCTGCTCTTCAGGGAGTGAGTCATCCGAAGGTAGGACATCATTCACTCTCATCCTTGAAAGATGATCAGCTACACCATTCTCAATCCCCTTCTTATCCTTGATCTCCATATCAAACTCTTGTAAAAGAAGGATCCATCTCAAGAGTCTTGCCTTGGTGTCTTTCTTGGAGTATATGTACCTCAAGGCGGCGTGATCAGTGTAAACAATTACCTTAGAACCCACCAAATAGGACCTGAACTTCTCAAAAGCAAAGACAACGGCTAGTAGCTCCTTCTCGGTGGTAGCATACTTCACTTGCGTGTCATCCAAGGTACGGCTTGCTTAGTAGATCATGTGTAGCCTCTTGTCCTTCCTCTGACCCGAAACAGCACCCACGGCGTAGTCACTCGCGTCGCACATTATCTCAAACGGTAGATCCCAATCCGGTGCTTGAACTATAGTCGTGGTGACAAGAGCTTCCTTGATAGTCTTAAAAGCTTGAAGGCACTCTTCATCAAACAAGAACTCGGCTTCTTTGCACAACAACGTTGTAAGAGGGCGAGCTATCTTGGAGAAATCCTTGATAAACCGTCTGTAGAAGCCAGCGAGCCCCAAGAAACTCCTTATCCCTTTCACATTAACCAGCGGCTCAAGACTCATCATGACCTCTATCTTTGCTTTGTCAACCTCAATCCCTTGCTCAGAGATCTTGTGCCCAAGTACAATGCCTTCCTTCACCATAAAGTGACACTTTTCTCAATTCAGAACCAAGTTTGTCTCCTCACATCTCTTGAGAACCTTGCAAATATTAGACAAACAACCACCAAAGGAAGAACCATACACAGAAAAATTATCCATAAAGACCTCTACCATTTCCTCTGTAAGATCAGAGAAGATATACATCATGCACCTTTGAAAGGTTGCTGGTGCATTACATAACCCAAAAGGCATCCTTCGATATGCGAAGGTACCATAAGGGCATGTGAAAGTTGTCTTCTCTTGGTCATTA
Organism: Thlaspi arvense; assembly: GCA_911865555.2. Classification (NCBI taxonomy): domain Eukaryota; kingdom Viridiplantae; phylum Streptophyta; class Magnoliopsida; order Brassicales; family Brassicaceae; genus Thlaspi; species Thlaspi arvense. The sequence goes on from OU466860.2 coordinate 29,797,198, forward strand.
GAATGAATGGGAATTTGAAAGAAACCGCTATATCTATCTAGGAAACAATAGTATGGATGATTAGCAAGTCTCTCTAGCATTTGATCAATAAAAGGAAGAGGAAAATGATATTTTCTAGTAGCTCAGTTGAGTTTCCAATAATGAATACACATTCTATGTCCAGTTATTGTTCTTGTAGGAATCAACTCATCTTTTTCATTTTTTATAACCGTGATACCCCCTTTCTTTGGTACCACATGGACCGGAGAGACCCATGGGCTATCATTGATAGGGTATATCACGTCAGCCTCTACAAGTTTTAAGATCTCTTTCTTAACTACTTCTTTCAAGTTTGGGTTCAAACGTCTTTGATGTTCAGTAGAAGAAGTGTTTTCATTCTCTAAGTGAATCCTGCGAGTGCAAAGCATTGGTGAAAGGCCCTTGATGTCACTGAGAGAGTACCCAATGGCCTTCCTATACTTTCTCAACTCCTTAAGGAGTGAGTTTAACGCTGATGTTGAACGCTCCAGTCCTGCTCGTGGCTTGGGTTGACGTTGCCATCCTCATTAGCCTCCCCTAGACCCAAGTCATGAGCTTTCAGGCTGCCATCTTGAACCGTTCCTTCCTCAGAGATCGAGTCATCCAGTCGATCTTCCCCTTGTTCTGGTCCGGATCGATTGCATTCCCTCGATTCACTTACTCGATTTGATATGGATTGAGCAGGAGATCGATTCACAGAGTCGTTCACTGAACTGATCGAGTTGTCTCTCTCGATCTTCTCATCGATTTCTTTTCTGGATCGAGGAGCCTCCTCGATCTTCTTGTCGGTCATTCTCTTGGATCGAGTAATCTGATCGATCTCTGGGTCGATCTCTAGGCAATGGCCTTCATCTTCTCGCACCACTTTGTGATAATCAAGGATGTGTACATACTCCTGGGTCTGCTCATTCAAGAAACCATACTTCCCACACTCCTTTGTCAAAGCCAGCTGCAGATGATCCTCTTGTGCAACCTCCTCAAGCAACTCATCAGCTAATTTATCCAAGGTTTCAATGTAGAAAGCTTGTCCACCAATCGTTGGCTTCTTCAAGACTTCATTGATGTCAAATTCTAGGTTGATGTCTTTGCCCAAGTGTACAGAAATCTTGCCATTCTTCACGTCTATGATGGCTCCAGCAGTTGCTAGAAAGGGTCTACCAAGGATTAGAGGATCCTTGGGCTCTTCATCTATTTTTAGAACTACAAAATCTGTTGGCACATTCACACCACTGATCCTCACGGGTAAGTCTTCAAGCATGCCTACAGGGAGCCTTATACTTCTATTAGCTAGCACGAGAGAGATTATACACTCCTTAAGCTTGGTGAAGCCTAGCTTTTTGGCAATGGAGTGAGGCATAAGATTAATGCTTGCTCCTAGATCACTCAAGCAACTTTTAAACTTCAAAGGTTCAAGTGCGCAAGGGATAGTGAATGATCCTGGATCTCCTAGCTTCTTTGGAACTATCCCCTTGTGAATGATTGCACTGCACTCTTCACTCAACACCAAAACCTCTCCACTCTCTTTTCTCTTCGTAGTAAGAGTATCTTTGAAGAACTTGGCGCATTTCGGCATCATGGCCAAACAATCAACTAAAGGCAGTTTGATCTCAACATCCTTCAAGTGCTTCTCAAATACTGCTCTATGCTTCTCAAGGAGCTGCTTCTTGAAACGTCCAGGGAAGGAAAGCTTCGGTTTGTAGGGCGGAGGTACAAAAGCTTCTTTCTCTTTGCTAACCTCCTCTACTTTCTTCCCTAAAACTGCTTCCTTGCCTTTCCTTGGCCTTTCAATCCAGACATTATCAAAAGTGATCTCTTGATCATTTGAAAGCTTACCCTCCCCCTATTGAACCACAATGTCCTCATTGTCTTTAGGTAGAGCCCGTGGTGGTAGCTCTTTCCCACTTCTCAAAGTAATAGCGTTTGCATACTCTTTGGGGTTTTGCTCTCATTTCCCGGGTAAGCTACCTTGACCGCTTAAACTGGCTTTGCCTTTCTCTAGCTGTTTGACCTTGTTGTTGAGGTTAGTGATCTGTGTAGAGACCTCAGTGAGAGCAGAGTCCAGCCTATTGATGCTTGACCTTGAAGCAACTGTTGAAACATTGCTTGAACCGGATCTTGAGGCCGCCGTTGAGCTTGTTGCTGCTGTGGAACAAAATCAGGAGGAAACACAGGAGCGTAGCCTTTGTTCCCTTGCTGTTGCTGCTGGCCCTGGAAGTTGCCCTGTCTCTGCCCTTGGTACCCATTTTTTTGTGTTAGTTGTAAGGTACAAAAGGTTTGCTTTGTTGTGAGGGTAAACTTGATCTTTAGGGTTCTCCATATTGGTGCTGCGGTAAGAGAGGTTGTTGTTGCCTTGATACCCTTGACCTTAGCCCTGTTTCTTAGTGTAGTTCTGGCCTCCAACCCAGTTCGCTTCCTCTTGGCTCAGCTCTAACTCCTCTATAACATCTTCAGCTTCTCCCACAAAGTGTACATGTTTTTGATTTGCAAGCACTAACTTGTCAATCTTCTCATGGAGAGATTTCTGCTCCTTCTTGTGTGACTCAAGCTCAGACCCTCGTGGTGCTCTATCATAGTCTTCAGCATAGTTCCCATCACCCAAAGCAAGATTCTCAATGAGCTCCATTCCCTCTTCTACATTTTGGCCAAAAAAGTTGCCTTTACTTGCCGTGTCTAAGAGCATGCAAATCTTCGGAAGAGCTCCTCTGTAGATGGTGCTCAAGAGTGTCTCCTCACTGAAGCCATGATGAGGGCATGCAATGGTGTAGTCCTTGAACCGCTCCATTGCTTCACTAAAGCTCTCATTCTGCCTTTGTGTGAAACCGCTGATCTCACTCCTTAGCCTTGCTGTTCTTGTACTGGAGAAGAACTTAGAGAGAAACGCCTTCTTGGATTCAGCCCAGGAGTTAATAGTCTAAGCTTGAAGCTGTTCTCCGAGATCCCATTGATCTTAATCATACCACAAACTTGCTCAAAGTTGTCAAGATGCTCCAAAGGATCCTCCATTGCAAGACCATAGAACTTATTGTTCTGGACCATTGAGACAAAGCCTTGCTTGATCTCGAAGTTGTTGTTTTGCACCGGTGGAGGAGTGATTCCAAAGCGGTTATGAAGAGTGTTCGGAGCATCACCAGCACCGATGATCCTTGGTGGTCTTGGTTGCGTGGTTGGGGTTTCCATTACCCCTACCCACAGCAGCGTGGTGATGTTGACCCTCAGCTTGTTCTTGATCAGCCATACCCACACAATCAACAAAACCAGGTAGCTCCTCAAAGTCTTGTGCTTGTTCTCTTTCTCTTCTTAGTCTAGCAATTCCGAGTTGATGAATGTTGTCTAGAGGTTGTAGTAGATTGTTGTCACCTCTAGACCTCAGATTCATGTACCTGAGAAGACAAGCAGTAAGCTAGAGATATTAGTAACCAAAGGAAAAACCAAAACTTTGTTGTCACTAAGCTCCAAATCCTAATGCTTTCTAATCAAACCCAAGTTGGCAACTGCGCCATTTGATAAACAGGATTTTTGCGAATTTAAAATCAAAGCCCAGACCAAGATAATGATGTAGTAGAGTGGTAAGGGTGTCAATCCAGCCTAGGTTGATGAAAGCCACTAAGAATGCAAGAGCAATGCAAAGCTAAGCAAATTCGGGTAAATGGATGAGAAATTCAGTAAAAACTAAATGCAAGTGCTGAATGACCGCGAAAACTATTTTGAAAATCCCACAGATGGGTTAAACAACTAGCAAAATACTTCTAACGATTTAAAATGTAATACTACTAATTTGTAAAAATCAAAAGCTAAAGGCAGAAAAATAGAAAATTTCTAGCAACTTAGAACAATGACTTTTAAAGATTAAAGAAGCAAACTTTAGGACTAAGAAATGATTATTAAGACTTTTGAAATGCTAAAAGAGGATTCAAGGTTGAGGGTCATGTTTAAGAGGGTTCAATATTCAAGCTTTGGGTTTAAAAATATAGATCTACCCATTTGATGAGCTATCTCTAAGCCTTGAGAAGCTGAAGGAGGTTTATCCATGGTGTGTGGTATAAACCCTTTCCTCAACCCTTCCTCCAAATACATGGCACGTGGTGGAAAGATGGGTCAAAGAAAAGACTAAACCTTAGTCATTAAGGAAAGACTAAGGTTTTAAAAACAAGAAAAGCTTAAAAGTTCAACAATGGCGAAATCGCCTTCAAGGCTAAGCAAAAGCTAAAAGTATCAAAGACAGAATGAATGGCTCAAAACAAATCGCCCCAAATGGCAAAACATAGGAAATGGTTCCCCCCCCCCACCCCCCCCCCCCCCCCCCCCCCCCCCCCCCCCCCCCCCCCCCACCCCCACTAGAGTCCAAAAGTTGAGTTGTCCGGATAAGGTTCTGAGATCGAGCTGAGTAGTCGATCTGATTACTCGATCTTCTTTGTGGATCGTCCTCCTTTGCTCGATCTGCAGGTCGATTCTCGGATGATCGAGTTGTGGATCTCGATCTGGCTCTCGTTTTGCATGGCTTAGTCCACGTCCGTACTCACGATCGATCACCATGGTCGATCATGATCTCGATCCGCCTTCTTGAAACGACGTGAGTCACTCGATCTTCTGGTCGATCTCATGTAGATCGACCTGCCTAGCTCGATCCGCACCTCGATCTCGGTTCCTTTGCTGAACGGCTGAGTTCTCCTAAGTGTCCAGAAGCTCCTCTACGATCCTTAGCATGTCCACGCAACCTCCACAGCTCCAGTTTGTCCAAAACAACCTGAATATGATGCAAGAATGCAAGAAATATGCAAATGGTAATGCAAAGTGCACTTAGGACCTAAACTGAGACAAATGGTGCAAATCTAGCCTATTATGTGAGATGAATGCATGAAAACTAATCTAAATGCATGTTAAATATGTTAAATAATAGAGTATATCAACCTAGCATGTTGGCTCTAAGGAAAAGAGAAAATGATTATGCAAAGAGATATTAAGCAAGCAAGAACTAAGATTTAAGAACAGTAAATAATACTTTAACAGTTAACCTGCTCATATTAAACTTATCCACCATGCAAAACCAAAGCAAAACATCTTAAACTAAACAAAGCTTGTTCTTAAAACCATAGATTTAACAATTTTAAGCACATGCAAAGTGTAAGAACAAGAAGTGAATAGTTGAGAAAGCAAACATTAATGAAGCTTCTGAGCACTTAGAAAAGATAAATAAAAGAGAGAGAGCTAAAAATTTCGGACTTTTGTGAGAGAAGTAGTAAAATGAAGTGAGAAGAGAAGAGAAGAGATTGTTGGTTCTTAAAGAGGAGAGTGGGGAACCAAAAGAATCAAAAGTAGGTGGGGGACAAGAATAAAAGTGCTTAGGAGCTCTGCTAACTGTCAGGAATGAGCCAAAATTTGAATTTAAACCACCTTGGCTTCAAGCCAAAGGAGAGAAAGTTTTTTGAAAAATGAAGCACTTACCTCGCGGGGCAATCGGTCACAATGTGACCGATAGGATTGACCGATTGGGTGCTTATCAATCACAAGTGATCGATAGCACTGATCGATAGCCTCCTGTAAATCCTTGGTCTCTTGCTTGATCGATACCCTTACCGAAATACATCCGATTGCTTTGTATCGGTCACTCTCTAGACTGATAGAGTGACCGAAGTACAACCGATGCATTTCCATCGGTCAGTTTCTGATCGATAGCTAGACCGATAGAATACTCACTTAGGAGACTCCTTTCCCTATCGATCACATGTGACCGATAGGTTGACTGGTGCATTCTGGCTCTACTACTATAGTAACAGGATTTTTACTATGCAAGCAAGGAGGTTATCAAAACTCAAGCAATATATTATGATGTAGTACAGTGTGCAAGAGGAATCAATCCAACCTAGGATGCAGGAACAGCCACTAAGAATGCAAGGATGAAGCAAAATGGATAAATAGTTGGTAAAATCAAGGAAAACTAAATGCAATGATCTAATGCAATGTAAAACAATTTTAAAATCCCTGAAAGAGGGTTAACTACGACTAGGAACAAGCGAAAGATTAAAAATGCAAAGCTATTAAGAACTAAAAATTGACCAGTGAATCAACCACCGGATCGAGCACTAGATCGAGCAGATTGGATCAATCTAACAAACAACTTAAAGCGATTGACTTCTAATGAACAAGATGCAAACTAAATGACAAGCGAATGATGAACAGAGGTTTTAAAACACTAAAAAGGAGGGTTTAGGGTCAAGGGTCATATTCAAGGGTCTCAAAGGTTAAGCCTTAGTTTGAAAACATCTAGATCTACTCACTTGTGAGGTTTTTCTAAGCCTTGAAAACAAAACAAGAACCATCCATGGCGTGTGGTATGGTTCACTTCCTCAATCTCTTCTCCAAACCCATGGCGTTTGGTGGAAAAAGAGATCAAAGAGCAAGGAAAACAGATTTCAAAAAATGACCTAACTAATCCCCTTTACAACCATGGCGTTTGGGAAAGGAAAGATTAGCCTCTAGGATCTGGTTTTCTAGGATATCTGAATCCTGTCAAGGTAAGACAGCCTTGGAATCATAGAGACCTTTTCGAAGGCTCCTTCCCAGCTCCAAAATACTCCAAAAACACCTGAAAAACACCACAAATAGGCACATGTATACAAATGTAAGCAATCCTAAGTAAAAGGCATGCCATGTTGATTCTAAGTGAAAATTATAATAAAATGCTAAACTATAATACAAAAACAGAGGAAAAGGTCCATGAAATGAAGCCTAAAATGATTCCAAATAGCCCAGCTATCATTGCCTTAATCAATATCTTTTTTTAGGCACTTTATTGATATAAGTAAGAGTCTAAGAGACAACCTCTTCAGATTAATATATATCCTCTCCATGTTAATGACAAGACGACAATCAGATAACTTGAGCCATTTTGAAGATGCATAATATTGGCCAAAACTTGGGTGCTACTTTAACCAAATTACCAATCAGAAATATTGCTATAATTTCAATTTTACGGTTCTAATCAAAGATTACAGAAAATGGATTAAACGCAATATGCCAAAAAACTTGAGATATTGGATTTATCGAAAACTCATGAACAGAGAGAAACTCGCTAGAAGATATAAGTCCCATTGCATTCAGATCTAACTGGGAACAACTTTGATTAGGTAGAATTTCCTGCTAGTCCGTACTGAAGAAGAAACACAACAGCATATTTGGATAAAAAAAGCTTAGACATTTCAAACATACAAGAGATGAAGTGGAGGTAAATTTCACATAGATCTTGGAAATGGCTTTGAACTCCTTTGATGTCATATGGAGACAACTTCTAGGAATGTTTCGCATTGCTTTGAATTTCTTATGCCTTTCAAATCTAGATAAATATGGTGGCCAAATAACGTCGGCAGAAACATATATCAAAATTGTTCAATCTCTCAACCCCAAATGATGAAATCTGGATAAATGTCTCCTCCCATTACCATTTTTGCACCAGAAACAAAACTTAGTCAAATAATTTGGTGAAGAAAACTGTTATGTCCAAAAGAGCATATTACAGGCAAAGGAAGAAGAATGATGTGCAAAGGATCAACGTTGAAGGTTGACTAAAAGGTTTAAACAGAGACTCTATTGGACGAAAAAGGCTTTGATTTTCTTTTGTTAAACTTTGTATAAGTATCCGATGGTACACAGATTTCTCTTTTACACCTTTTTCTCTTTGAAACTAAGATATTGTTGTAGCTTGGAACTCTTCAATGGTGATCTAGTGATCAGCCTTCTTGTATTCGAATAATTGGCGTATTTCGATTGCAAATTAATAAAAAGAGGACTCGTTCATCTGATATTACAAGTCTGAACATAACAAATTTGTGCGGTGAGCGTGGATCGAACATTTCGCGATGGTATCTGTGGTGGAACCAGAGCAACTCGACAACTAAATGCAGGAGACAGTTCAGGATCTCGCGCAGCAGGTCGCAATAGTCAAAGGAGGCTGGGCTTGTTTGAATCGCAAGTATACTACATCACAAACTCGATTTTCAACAGTAGAGACTCGTCTCGATTCTTTCGATCAGCGGTTCGATAAACTCGAAGAAAGTATTCAGCTGATTTCACAGTTGCTGGCGCGCGTGTAAAATTTGTAAGGGAAGACGATGGCGACTTCATCTGCAGACAATTCTCAGGTACCTACTTGAAACTCGGAACCTGATGGAATTGCTACTACGCTAGGTTATTGATCTATATGCCGATTTTCGATGGCACACATTCATATAGTGGGATTGCGAGAGTAGAAGGGTTCTTTAGGCTGGGAAATTAAGTGGGAGAATCTCGTTTACAACTGGTTTCTGTCAACCTCGAAGGTTTTGTGTTCTATTAGTTTAACAGTGAGATGGAAACTGCACCATTTACGGATTGGTTTCAGTTCAAGAGACGTTTGGTTGACAGGTTTAGTGGTAGTTTGGAGGAAGAACCTGGGAAAAGATTTTTAAGCATCAGACAATTGGGATCAATTACTGCATACGTCAATGAGTTGGAAAATTTGGCTACAGTTGTCCCGAATCTTGATGAGAAAACGTTAGTGGACGTGTTTTACAATGGATTAAAACCGGAGATGCAAGAAGTCATAAAGATCAAAGAACCTCAAGGGATAACTCAGCATAAAAACGCTTTGTTAAAAATGGAATCCAGCGTGCTATGTCAGGATTTAAGCAACAAACCTCAAACACAGGACAGCAATAAACGCCCTCCAAACTTTATACCGCTGCGGTCTTCTTCGAATTATGACAGTTCAAAGCAAGGACCTACGCCGCAAACATAGTCCAAGAGTGAAAAACCGAGTGTGGCTGAGCCAGAACAAAAAGCTCCTAGACCTCAGTACATGTACAACCGAGAACAATTAAATGAGAGGATGAGATTGGTTTTGTGTTTCAAGTGTCCTGCGAAGTGGTCTAGGGATCATTCCTTTAAATGTCCAAATAAAAGTCTGCAAGTGTTAACTGTATTGGAGGGATTTATAGTGGAGGTATTTGAAAAGGAATTGGGAGAAATAAGTTCACCTGATTAACAATTAATGACACTTTCCTTGAAACGTCTTTATGGGAGTAGATTCTCCAACAACCACTAAAATGAGAGGAAACATTGGGAAAACAGGAGTGATCATTATGTTGGACAGTGGAGCCGTGCATAATTTTGTAGCTCATTACGTGATTCACCAAGCGAAGCTGAAACTCCTTCAGACTAGTGGTTTGCAAGTGTTGCTGGGTACAGGAGTAACAGCGGAAAGGTTAGGGATTTGTTCTCGTGTGGAACTAGAGACACAATTACTTACTTATTCCAGTGATTTTGTCACATTGGAGTTGGGAGGGGCTGACATTATTATAGAAGTTCAATGGTTGCGCACGTTGGAAAATGTATGGTTGATTGGGATTCACATGAATTCAGGTTTATTATGAAGGTCGTACTGTTTTACCGAAAGGAGATCCGGACATGCATATGCAGAAGCTATCTTTCAAAGCTCGGTCAACAACAATAACAGTGCAGTATAAAGGTGTTCCGCTGGAATTCAAGAATCATTCAGTGGCTCTGAACATCAGAATGAGATACCAACGATGGTGCAAACAACTTTAACTCAGTTTTAGCAGATTTTCGCAGTTCCAAAAGGCTTGCCACCTATAAGGGGTAATCAACATTCTATTCACTCAAACCATGGAGTAACTGCAATATCTGTCAGACCGTATAGATACCCCCACGCGAGTAAGGAGGTTATGGAAAAGATGGTGACTGATATGCTGCAAACTGGGATAATCCGCCCAAGCAAGGGCCCCTTTTCGAGTCCAGTACTATTTGTGAGGAAGAAGTATCAGTCATGGCGGTTTTGTGTTGACTATTGACATTGAATCGTGCTACTGTTCCAGACAAGTTTTCCATACCAATAATCGATCAACTCTTCGATGAATTACATGGTGCAGTAATCTTATACAAGCTTGATTTGCGATTGGGGTATCATCAGATCAGAATGAAGGAACATGACGTTGAGAAAACGTCTTTTAGAACTCATGAAGGGCACTATCTGTTCTTAGTAATACCTTTTGGCTTGTCTAATGCACCAGGAACATTTCAGGCCTTGATGAATGATGTATTTCGCCCATATCTACGAAAATTTATGCTGGTCTTCTTTGACAAAATTCTGGTCTTCAGCAAATAGTTGAATGATCATCTTGAGTATCTCAAGACAGTGATGCAAGTTTTTGTGGACCATCAGCTCTTCGCCAATAAAAATAAGTGCTTGTTTGGCCAAGAACAAGTGGATTATCTAGGCCACATTATATAAAAAAAGGTGTGGCTACGGATCCCTCATAGACAAAAGCAATGAAAACGTTATCAACTTCGAAGAAACTGAAACAATTTCGTGGAGTTTTGGGTTTAATGGGATATTACCGTCGCTTTGTTAAAGGGTATGGTTTAATTACGAAACTTCTAACGCAATTACTCAAGATAGACAGTTTTGACTGGTCCTTGGAAGCTTTGGATGCTTTTGATGAGCTCAAACAGGTGGTGTGCACTGGTCCGGTGTTAGCCTTACCCAATTTAGATGACACATTTGTCGTAGAAACGGATGCTTCAGGTTTTGGTCTTGTGGCTGTGTTGATGCAGAGTAAGAAGCCAGTCGCCTATTTCAGTTACAGTTTGACACAAAGGGAGCAACTGAAACCCATATATGCGAGAGAACTGATGGCTATTGTATTTTCGGTACAAAAATAGAAATATTACTTGGTGGGAAGACGTTTTGTTGTCCATACAGATAAAAAAAGCCTAAAGTTTTTGCTTGAACAAAGGGAAGCTTCAATGGATTATCATAAATAGTTGACTCGTTTACTCGGGTTTCAGTTCGATATCGTGTACAAACCTGGGATTGACAACAAAGCAGCAAACGATGTCTCAAGAATGTTATCCACGGAAGTTGGTGAGGGACATGCACATCTCTTGGCTTTAACGATGCCAAAAGCAATTCAGCTGCAGGACATCTGTGCGGAGATTGACAAGGATGAATATCTCACGCAGGTGAGGCAACATATTGTTAATCGAGGGCTAGTTAAAAAAAGGTCTAGAGGTGATTGATGGAAGGGTCCGTTACAAGAGGAGACTTTTATTCATGCGTTTTCTATGTTCATTCCCTTGATTCTCCAAGAGTATCACGACAGTCTATTTGGTGGTCATTCGGGAGTTCTCCGAACAATGAAGAGAATTCAGCAGGTGTTTCATTGGAAGCAGATGCGCAAACAGATTCAGCAATATATTTCAGAATGTACGGTCTGTCAAACCCACAAGTATTCCACCTTGGGGCCTGCAGGGTTACTCCAGCCCTTATCCATTCCGTCACAAGTTTGGCATGACATTAGCATGGACTTTGTGGAAGGGTTGCCGAAGTCCGAAGGAATGAATGTGGTGTTCATAGTGGTGGATACACTGAACAAATATGCTCACTTCATTGGTCTAAAACATCCATTCCCTGCGTCTGATGTGGCTTCAAAGGTCGTGACAGAGATTGTGAAACTTCATGGATACCCTGAGATTTTCCTCAGTGATTTTTGGAAGGAAAGTTTTAGATTGGCGGGCACTAAACTGAAATTTAGCTCCCCGTTTCATCCGCAAACCGACCGGCAGACAGAAGTGTTGAATCGTTGCCTGGAAACTTACCTTATATGTTTCGCTTCTTCCCATCCAAAGACTTGGCACAAGTTTCTCGCCTGGTCAGAGTTTTGGTACAACACGTCGTTCCACACATCGCTGAATACCACTCCTTCTAAAGTGGTGTATGGACGGGAACCCCCACCACTGATGTTGTTTGAAGAAAGTACAACTAAGAACTTTGAGCTGCAACCGATGTTGCGTCAGAGGAAATCAAGTTGTCTCTAGCTAAAGCACAAGACATCATGAAAGAAACTGTCGATAAAAAGGGATGTGACCTTGAGTTTAAGGTGGGTTCTATGGTGTTTCTTAAGTTGCGACCTTATCGCCAACACTTAGTTACCTGTCGTGTTTGTCAAAAGTTAGCAGCACGATTTTATGCCCCTATGCGGTTATGGAGCCTATTGGCAAGGGAGCTTATCATGCAGTTACCGGTGAGTTCCAAAATTCACCTTGTGTTTCATGTTTCGCAGCTAAAAGCCCCAGTGGGACATGATTCACAGATATATCATCTTCCTACATCTTTCTCAGATTCTGGTGAGTGTGTTGATGCCTGAGGAAGTACGGGACACTCGTTATGATCACGAAGGGTACTTGGAAGTTCTGTTTAAATGGCAAGAGTTGCCAGATCACTAGTATTCTAGGGTATTAGCTGATGAGTTCGCCAAACAATTCCCTGATTTCGAACTTGAAGACAAGCTTCGTCTTAATGGTGCGGGTATTGCTATGCCTAAAAGAGTGTATTACAGGCCAAGGAAAAAAAAATGAAGTGCAAAAGGTCAACGTTGAAAGTTGACTAAGAGGTTTCAACAGGGACTATTGGAAAGAGAAGCTTTGTATTTTCCTTTGTTGGACTTTGTATAAATATCCGATGGTCTATGGATTTCTCTTTTAAGCCCTTTTCTCTTTGAAACTCAGATATTGTTGTAGCTTGGAACTCTTCAATGGTGATCTGGTGATCAGCCTTCTTGTATTCGAATATTTGGCGTATTTCGTTTACAAATTAATAAAAAGAGGACTCGTTCATTTGAAATTACATGTCTGAACATAACAAAAACATCAACTTCAGCTGGTTGGCCCTCCACTATACATGATACTCTCGGCAAAAAAGTAACCCTCCACTGTATTTTCCTCATCCCACCAAAGGACGAGCACCAATCCTAAACGCATCCTCTATTCCATGAACCTGAACTCACATGCGGAAGTTATATGTATGGAACCCAAAAGTTCTGTTTCGAAAACTATCATTGTAGATGTCTAATATTTTTTTTTTATTTAACTATATGTAATTTTATAAAAGTTTGATTAATCAATTGCATATAGTTATTTAGAGGATGAGACGAAGAAGGATGTAGGAGTGACTAGGGATGTGATATAGTGTGTCCTCCCAATTGTAACGATCCGGTTTTTCAAACCAGGAGCGTTTGTTAATCAAACCCGAACTGAAATGGTTAAAGCCCAAAACTCTCATCTCGATATTTCTTTTTTTTTCGAGAGATAAATATTCTTGGTTTAGATATTAATATTATATTAATGAGCCTATTCCTAAAAGAATTGGTGATTATTAATTTTCATAATTATCATTTCCTTTTTTTATGGTAGTCTTGACTTTTTACCCAAGTCTCCCATTCTGTAAAAATAGAGAACCCCTTCCCATTATTTTCTTCATCCTAAATTTCAGAGAACTCAGAATCCTAGACTCTCTTCTCTTTTTTTTTCCGGCGTCGAGCTCTCTCTCTCTCTGCCACCGCTTTCTCTCTCTTCTCTTTCTCTCTCTTTGCTGTTCTTTCTCTCTCCTCGCCACAATATCGTGTAGTTCGCCGTCTTCACCGTCCCAGTCGTGCCATGCTTATTCCAGACAGGATGCTGTCACCTGCTGCCGCCACAGAGGAGCCTTGCATCCACCACGTTTGTGACGGACCTGTCGCAGCTCTGGCTAGGCACTCCGTGGCACCACCCCGGGAAGCAGTTCAACCCGGCGTGGCTAGCCGCCGTGGAGCACCTGGCCTCCTTCGATACTCCCTATCTCTCCTCGCCATCTCCTTCGCCTCCTAGGCCAATGTGAGGATGAATATGTGCTTGAATATTATGTGTCCTTCTTTTCTGAATACATAATTTTGGGTCAAACCAAGCATAAACTACTTTATGCTTTAGAACTGAGTCCCAATTAGGTCTTGTCAGGTTGCTGAATGATGTGTGGATCGCCTAGATGTGTTTAGAGTTTATGAAACTGAACTTGCAGAAGATTAAAACGAACCATTGCTTGTGTTTGGCGCCTGATATGATTTTTTGTTGTGTGTTCCACATTGTTTGTTGTTTGATCACCTAGTATTTGTAAAGAGGTTAGGTATTTAATCCGGTATTGTGTGAAATCATTATTGAGACTATAATTGATTCGAGATGAGGATTGAGATCATGTGTTGTCGAGCCATGTCAATAGATCCAAGTGGAGGATATGTTCTTGGTGAACGATTGAGATGATGTGTTGAGGCGATGAGTTGAGATGATGAGTTGATATCGTGAGTTGAGGATATCTTATGTGAATTGGGCCGTGAGCCATGTGTGGCAATAACGGTGGGGGGGGGGGGGGGGGGGGGGTACTGAGGAACCTGATATCATATAGGGCGGTACGATGGTGACCGCATATTACTCATATGGTACGGGGGCGTGGCTAGAAGTACTTAGCACTCCCAAGGCATAACCAACGGGTTAGTCGAGCGACTATACTCCTACGTGGGATGCATTCCAAGTGCCAGGATATAAGTCATCATTGTGCAGTCCGGGTGGTACGTAATAGCGTCACCTGAGGACTGATGGGTTGTGTATGAAGAGTCTTTAGGACTTTCTAAGGTGCTGTTTTAGGCTTGACAACTTAGCGGTTGTTAAGTTGTGGTGCATTGATGGGATAATATAGATTCATTCTCCTGGATAATCTAAATTACCCAAACCTCCCCACCCCTTTCCTTCTCTCTCTCTCGATTCTTCTAGTAGGTTAAGAGACTCATAATACTTATGTATCGCATATGATGTGAAATTTTTTGTTTAACAAGATGCCTTCAGATTCTGGGACTTATAAAGAGGAAACGTGTCTGCCTCCTTGCGCGAACAGTTATCTTAACCCGATCACTACCAGTTTATCTTAACCCTAACAACCTCAATCCAAACGGTGACAGATTATGAACATGCATAGAACAACTAATCACGTGTCTCATCTAGTATACCATGAGAACTACTATAAATTATTATGCAATAAATTTATACTTTAATAAAATTTATACTTTTTGTCAGTTTTAAAATTAGTTTATGAACTAAATAATATATGTATAAATTAATAATTTTTATAAATTCAATTTTTTTTAATTCATAAAATATATAAATCAGTATATTTTGGAAAACAAATATCAAAAATACTAATAATTCAAATTTTTAAGAAAGATATATTATATTTACAGAAAACCATAACATATATCGCATATCAAAATTATTTCTGTTTTTAATTATTTTTATTTAAAATTAATAGTTTTCATAAAATAAACTGAAAAATAATGAATGATTATAATTTGAGAAATATCCTCAGATGCATTTAATCTAAATTTTTGCTCCTAATATACACTAACAATCTAAAAAATTCCTTCGATAATATTTTTCACTAAAGACTTGACCATATATACCTTAGTTAGACAAAACATTAGTTAATAAAAGGAGAAGAAAAATACTGTACAAACAAATATATCAATGGTCAAGACTGATCTGAAATTCGAATCATTTGTTTTGTTTAGGATCGTTCTTTTGTTTGATTGTGGTTTGATTGTGAATTTTTTAGATCTTTGGGGTTTTTTTTATAGGAAAATGTTTTCAAGATTTAAAGCTCAAATTCATATACAGTGGAAGATAGATCTGATATAATTGAGTGAAACGCTCAAAAAACCCGAGCTAAAACAACAACAATGGTAAAAAAAAGGAAATCGGCGAAAATTAGGGTTTGGGTGTCGCAGAGGTGAGAAAGGAGATGAGAGTAAATTTAGGAAGATATTCCAAATGTTTATGATTCAAATTCAAATTCAGGAAGCCCTTCCAAAATACATATCCACAATTCATGAAACTTTTCCACAATTCAGGAAGCCCTTCCACAATTCATGAAATTTTAAAAAATTTAGGAAACCTTACCTAAATCATATGAAACGATGTTAAATTCTAGCATTTGGAAGACCTTCCTACAAAATTCCGAAACATTAACAGAAATTTTTTTTTAGGAAAACTCAAATGAGATGGGTTATTTTATCGGAAAACTCAAATGAAAAATATTAGGTGTGGAAAAAAATTAGCTTCCGTGTTATATTTGTCCTGGAAACTTGTTTTTAGTGTAATTATAGAAATTTCCCTTATAATTTTTCTACTATAGTTTTTCTACCATCCCTTGACAGAACCATCTAGCCTTGCATTATTTACCATCATTTTTTGTGATGCATCCATACGATAAAATAACCCATTATGTGGTGTGAGCAGTATTGCTTGGAGACCGTGGGGTATATTGTACCATTGATAAATTGATATGGTTCAGGTTTTACCCAAATAAAACTATTGCAAATGTACAGCAATGCAGTTATAGTATAAAGGGTTATCGAATCCTTATTCGGACTAGGCTAGGCAGTGGAAAATAAATGTAATGCGAAATAACTAAAACAATGAAAGCAAGCGATTTTTGATTGATTTAAGATTCAGAAAACTAAAAGCGCTAAGTCAGGTCAATTCACAAGTTCAATCTGTGAATGTAGAATGCATGCAATAAGGAATGAAATGGAGCCATTTTGAACATGAATCGCAAAGATATAACTAATCAGTTCTCACTGCAGAAGTTATCTATGTCCAAATCACAGAGTTTCAAATCTCTTTGCAAACTCTAACAACACAAACATGCACTGATGATCAGGTTCAATTGTTCACAAAACTCCTGAGCCAAATCTCTTTGCAAATAGGCGTTTTGCTCATCTAATACTAGTTCAGGTGATTAACAAAGTTCTCACATACATTAAGCAACCTATGGTTTTGAAATCCAGATGATGTGTCTAAGAAATCGATGTGAATGCAAGTATAGATGAAGAATCAATGAATTTCCTATCAGTTTAGCAATTCTACAAACTCTTCATCAACCTTTGAAAAGCCCCAACTTAACTAACAGATTACTCAGACATGATCATAGAAACACAAAACATAACTGAATAAAACTGCATTAAAGAGGTAGAGTAAAAGTTAAAAGGGGTTTGAAATCTTCTCAAAAAGAGTACAAGATCTGTCTCCCCAAAAAGCTTTGAATACATCTCTCTCTCTAAAGCTCTCTGAATTCTAAAATCTAAGATAAAAGCCAACAATTGCTGAAAACCTATTATATACAAGCTAAAACACGAGCTGAAATAATTTGTAATTAGTGAAACTTCCGGGGCAAAAGTGCAAATAATTCTCCATCTTTTAAAACCAGCCGCGACTCCTCTTCAGCTACGTGTGACGAGGTCCCCCTTGAGTGGTGACGATCATCACCAACACCAATTGATGCTTCCTAGTTGCTATCTTTGTGGTTGATTCTTGCAACGCTCCAAAAAGCACCAAAACCTCCAATTATGCTCCACACATGCTATAACCTACAAAGACTCTACTCGGACTCTAAAAAGACTCAATAAAAAGGACTTATATCATGGATAAAAACCATAAAACCATGACATATCAACTCCCTCATACTTAGCTTTTGCTTGCCCCCAAGCAAACATCAGACAAAGAACAGGGTCGAGGTTTGATCGTGCAAGCATCGTACCGGCCGAGGACCAGCCGGACGTACCCATAGTGAGAGAAGGGCCAATGACACGTTCAAAGGAGAAAGCATTGAGGGACAAGTTTAACGTGGCTGTGGAACAGATCATGAACACATGTACCGCAATTGAGGACATTACTAGGACGGACAAGGGCATGACGAGCTGGTACGATGACATTACAGGATGGGACGATGACATGACGACCAAACCCCGTACCGTGGACGAGTGCATTACCATGCGGGACGACAACATTACCACGCGGGACGATGTCACTACGGGATGACTGACCGGCTAATACAATGACTCAATGGGCTAAGACTTAGACGATTTACAAGGCATTAAAGACCCACCTAAGCTCAAAAAAGACCCAAGCCCCGGTGAATGGCCCCTCCTCAAAAGCATGACCGGCCCAAATTTGTTTATCATCCACTCACTCCACAACGGCGACACTTAGGTGTTTGGCGGGAAGGAAAACTTACGATTTTACATCAAGGATCAAGAGGCAACGGTAAGCTTGTCAATAGCTTCAATATCATCGTGTTTTCCTTTCTTTTGCAGGGAATAAACATTTGTTTCCTTTGTTACTTTTGCCATTTAAGCCGATGTAATCTTTAGTTTATTTTCTTGTATTTTTTGTTTTATTTTTGCTTTTATTTTAGACCCTAGAAGGTCAAGGTCGAAGAGCTATTAATGAAGCTCTACTGGACATTGTAGTTCACAACTTTTTACCCCATATCAAAAAATCCGCAGTTTTTCTTCAAGTTAAAGTCTTAAGATTTTGCTTGTTCCTTTGCGTGTGTGACTCACCAAAGCCATAAGTGTTATAGCTGTATCAGAGATCATTCCATACTCTCTGTGGTGCCAATGATCCCCCATCAATCCCCATTCATTGAATCAACGTGAGAGAGTCTAAGACCAACACGTTCATTCCCATCCCATAAGATCCGGTCATCCGAGTCTTATACCATTTGGTATCAGAACCGAACGGTTCTATATCAGGTGATATCTATTTCCTTTCAGTACCATTTGCTCTTTGCTTCTTTGTTTAGTTGTTTATCTTAAGAAAAAACCCATAAAAAGTTGCTTCCGTATTGTTTGCTTGGTTAGATACTCATATCTCAGATCTATATTGGTTTCCTTTAGATTCTTTGATTGATTATTTCTATTAGGCGTGTTATTTCATTTTTATTAAACTAAAACCCCAAAAAGAATTTTTTTAGTTTTTGCTTGCTCTTGTTGTTTTGTTTTCATAAAACGAAAATCCTAAAAAGAAGTTTTTGTTTGATTACATCTCGTTCCTTCTTGTTAAGTGTTAGTCAAGTAATCTTTCTTTGGCTATACTTGTTGGGATCGTGTTTATTTTATCACTTTATAGCCGCTGTGGTGCTTTGATCTAGTGTTATTTTTGTTGTATACAGGAGTAACATAGGAGAAGAAGTCCCCCAAGACGCTGTGCTACAAATGTTAACAGCTTTCCGTGAGGAGATGAGGGTTATGAGAGAAGACTTTGGTGTAAGGCTTGTCAGTTTAGAGCAGCCGCATCCACCACCTCAACCACCCGCACCACCCATACCACCCGTACCACCAGTACCAGCACCAGCTCCGAGAGGCCCCATAAGGAACTTACGAGAACCTGCGGATAACATGCCAGAGCTTGAGGATGATATACCCCCGAACCCATTGCAACAACAGTACTAGCAGCACAAGACCCGTTGAGGAGACAACGAGGGAGAGAGGAGGATCCCCGAGAAGGCAACATGGAGGTTAAGCTAACACCCCCAACGTTCGCCGGCAAATCAAGCCCTGATGTCTATCTAGATTGGGAGAGGAGGCTTGAGTACATCTTTGACTGCTACGGCTATGGAGACCGTAAAAAGGTGGCCTTAGCAGCCGCTCAACTGACAGACAATGCACTTGCTTGGTGGGACAGGAATGTAGCTAAGCGAAGGCGTAACCGTTTTGCTGCTGTCACAGCATGGCGTGACATGAAATTCTTACTAAGGTCAAGGTATGTTCCTGATTCATACCATAGAGACTTACAAAAACGGTTTAGAAAGTTGACGCAGGGAACAACGACCGTGGATGAGTACTTCGAGGAGTTTGAGAAGCTCATGAACCTATTGGAGTAAGAGGAGTCAGAGGAGGCCCTAATGGCGCAGTTCATAGACGGCTTACATGAGCATATTGCTCGGAAGCTCGAGGGAACTCAATATAGCGGTATGCATGAACTCTTGCATCTCTCGGTGCAAATAGATCAGCCAATCAAACGCAAGCCCAGCTTAACGAACCGTAGCCGAGCTCCCCCACCTTGGACAGCCTTTAGTTCTAAACTGGTGGATAAAGGGAAAGCCGTGGAGGTTGATGCCCGCTTTAACAGCAAAACCACGGAGCCTCCTAAAACCACTAGGCCAGAGCCTAGTAAGTACCCTAACACTTTGAAAACTCGTGAGATCATATATTTTAAGTGTCAAAGACGTGGCCATATGTCTTGGGACTGCCCCAACCAGCGAGTTATGATTGTAACCCCAAGTGGAGATTATGAATCCCAAGACGAGAGCGACAATGAGCCAATTGAGTAAGACAGAGAAGTAGACTATCCTGACACGGGAGAGCTACTTGTAACGAGGAGAATCTTTTGTGCTCTAGTGGTACCAGAAGAGAAGGTGCAGCGTGAGATCATCTTCCATACCCGATGCACCATCCGAAACAAGGTATCTAATCTCATAATAGATGGCGGTTCATGCACTAATGTCACTTCAAAGTATATGGTGGATACACTAGGTTTGGAAAAGACTAAGCACCAGAAGCCTTACAAGCTGAGATGGTTAAACAACCAAGCTGAGCTACGGAATGCCGAGCAAGTTACCATCCCCTTCAGGATTAGCAGGTACCAAGACGAAGTAACGTGTGATGTCGTACCAATGCAAGCCAGGCATCTTCTACTAGGAAGGTCGTGGCAGTTTGATCGGTCTACAAGCCACAATGGAAGGACTAACTACTACTCCTTTACATTCAAAGACTGAAAGCATAACATAGCTCTTCTACAGCCAAGTGAGGTACATGAAACGCAAAACCATGTGGCCAAAGAGAGCGAGGTAAATAAGACTAACCTTTTTATTAAAACAAGAGATATTTTTAAAACCATGTGTGCCCGGGGCACCGTGCTACTAATTGGTTTCAAAGAATGTTGAAGTACAGATACAGCAGAGTTAACTTGGCCAAGCGAGTTACTAGCCGTACTAGAATGGTTCAAAGATGTCTTCCCTGATGAGATACCAGCCGGGCTGCCTCCGGTGAGAGGAATAGAACATCAGATTGATCTTGTACCTGGCTCAGCCTTACCCAACAAGGCAGTGTACCGTATGAACCCTGAAGAAACGAAAGAACTTGAGAAGCAAGTCAAGGAGCTGATGGATAAGGGTTACATCCGAGAGAGCCTCAGCCCGTGTGCCGTACCGGGGCAGTTGGTAACTAAGAAAGATGGGACGTGGCGCATGTGTGTAGACTGCCGCGCCATCAAAAATATCACCATCAAGTACCATCACCCGATTCCACGTTTAGACAACATGCTAGATGAGTTAAGCGGTGCAACAATGTTTTCAAAGGTGGACTTACAAAGTGGCTATCATCAAGTGCAAATGAGAAAAGACGATGAGTGGAAAACCGCTTTCAAAACTAAGCTGGGGCTGTACGAGTGGTTAGTTATGCCATTCGGCTTAACCAACGCTCATAGCACTTTCATGCGCCTCATGAACCAGGTTCTAAGATCATTCATTGGTAGATTTGTAATAGTTTACTTTGATGATATATTGATATATAGCAAGAGCCTCACGGGTCATATCATGCATTTAGAGCTTGTTTTGAAAACACTTCGAAAGGAAGGTCTATATGCCAACCTTAAGAATTCCTCCTTTTGTAATGATAAGCTTGTGTTCTTAGGCTTTGTAGTGAGTGAGCAGGGCTTACAAGTGGACAATGAGAAGATAAAAGCCATCCAAGAATGGCCTACACCCTGCACCATCAGCCATGTTTGAAGCTTTAATGGTTTAGCCTCATTCTACTGCTGGTTTGTCAAAGATTTTAGCACTGTAGCTGCCCCACTTACCGCCATCATCAAGAAGAATGTACCATTCTCATGGGGAGAGCCACAAGAAGCTGCATTCGATGATCTTAAGGAGAAATTGACGCGAGCACCCGTATTAGCCATACCAGACATTGAAGTCATGTTCGAGGTTGAATGTGACGCATCCGGAGTGGGTATAGGAGCGGTACTACATCAGAAAGGGAGGCCTGTTGCATTTTTCAGTGAGAAGCTAAATGGTGCCACGCTCAACTACCCCACGTATGTCAAAGAGTTGTACGCTCTAGTCTGAGCTCTAGAGACATGGCAACATTATCTACTCTCAATGGAGTTTGTCATTCATCTGACCACGAGACGTTGAAGCATTTAAGAGGACAGACCTCATTAAAGAGAAGGCACGCAAAGTGGTTGGAGTTCATTGAGACGTTTCCATATGTCATCAAATACAAGAAATGCAAGGAGAACATAGTAGCGGATGGACTTTCAAGGAGAAATGTGCTGATATCAACAATAGAGGCCAATGTTCTCGGATTTAAGCATATCAAAGACTTATATGGAGAAAACCCTGATTTCAGTGAGAGCTACAAGGAGTGTATCAAAGGACCCCACAGAGCATTCTACATTCACGATGGTTTCTTATTCCGTGACAAGCGATTGTGTATTCCCCAAGGATTAATGAGAGAGTTACTACTAAGGAAGCACATAGCGGCGGCCTCATGGGACATTTTAGCGTGGACAAGACTCTAGCCGTGATGATGGATCATTTCTTTTGGCCACACTTGAAGAAAGAGGTAGAGAAGATGTCTTATCGATGAGTTACATGCCGTAAAGCCAAGTCCAGGTCCCATCCTTATGGTCTTTATACTCCTTTACCTATACCTAACGCCCCTCGGGTAGACATTTCTATGGATTTTGTCCTAAGTTTACCGAAGATTAGGCACAAGGACCCGATCTTTGTAGTAGTAGACAGGTTGTCCAAGATAGCTCATTTCATACCATGCGCCAAGACAAACGATACCACTCAAACTGCTGATCTCTTTTTCAAAGAAGTGGTGCGTTTACATGGAGTTCCCCATACAATTGTCTTTGGTTGAGACACAAAGTTTCTCAGCCATTTCTGGAAGACATTATGGAATAATATGGGTAAAACTGCTCTTCTCAACCACTTGCCATCCCCAAACCGATGGCCAAACCGAGGCGGTAAACCGTACACTCTCTACTTTACTTAAAGCTACTCTTGGGAAGAATATGAAAACTTGGTTAGATTGCATTCCCTTTATAGAGTTTGCTTATAACCATGCTACTCACTTTGCTTCTAAGTTGTCACCTTTTGAAGTTTTGTACGGGAACAACCCTTTAACACCCATGGATCTTACACGCTGAACAAGTTAGCTCAGAAGGGCTTAGCCGAGGCGAGTATGTAAAGAAGATACATCAGCGAGCTCGGGACAACATTGCTAAGAAGACCGAGGAGTATAAAAGAAACAACGATAAAGGGAGAAAACAGATGGTGTTTCAACATGGAGAGTGGGTGTGGCTTCATATGAGGCCGGAGCGTTTCCCCCACAAGCGGAGTTCTAAGCTAGCACCGAGAGGCGATGACCCGCTTAGGATCAAAGAGAAGCTCAATGACAATGCCTATACGCTGGTAATACCAGGTGAGTTTAACTTGTCCTATAGTTTCAATGTTGCTGACTTATCTCCTTTTAACTTGTCCCATAGTTTTAATAGTGAATGATCTATGGGATCTGATCAGCCTTGACGACTACAAGGCCAACACCGCCAAGATCAAGAAAGTCTGAAACCCCTTGCTGAGATACACCCTCAAACTCCTGGCGAATACTTTCAGTGGAAGGTCTGTTGCCCCTACAGTGACAAAGAATGAGCTTTGTTTCCTCTTCTAAGGGCTAAAGAAGATTCTATGCAACCGGGAGGAACATGATGAGCCATTAGAGGAAGAGCTTGGAGATGATGTCAACTATGGTTGCATCTTAGCCACTTCTTTGGTCAAGTACAAGGTGTGGGCACTAAGGTGTAAAGCAAGCTCAACACTCATTGGCGGCTTCCTTACACCGATGTTTGTCCAAGTTGGAGTTCCTCTCCTTGAATTTGAACTTTGCGCGGATAGAGCATACATGGACGAGCATTACATGCGCAACACTGATAGCTTGGGACCTACGCCAGCTCCAGGGAAGTTTGCTTACCTCTACTACGACCATAATCATGCCAAGAAGGTTTGCATTCTGCCCAACAAGGATGAGACAAACTTAGACAGCATTGGCACCATCGAGTTTTTGCAAACGGATGAGGAGTGTGTCGCAGCCCTTGGACCAGCAGCAGTTCCTTCTCAGATTGCACGAGCACCCTCAGAGTCACCTCCCTCAGACGCCGAGATGCCAGCCAGCTTTGACCTCCCTAAGCGCGACTTTGAGCCAAGGACCAAAACCGAGAAGTTCCTTGCATCTTTGGTGGACGTTCAGCAGAAGGTGAACAAGTGGCAGAGGAAGATGATCAAAAAGCTCCCCAAGAAGATCAAACAGCTCCAAGGAAGCTCATCTGATGCGTCTTCAAGTGAAGAGGTCGAGCAGCCCGAGAAGAGGAGGAAGTCTATGTGCGGTATTGAGATCCGTGAACCGCAAGGCAGCAACCAAGCTGCAAGACTCTCTCTTCATGAACCCGCGACAAGCAAGGGCAAGGGCAAGGCAGACTCTCAAGTCCCTCCTAGCCAGAGCAGGAAGTCTGGAGCATCCTGAAGCTCCAGCCGAGCCTAGCACCGAGGTACCAACAACCATCCCTTGTATATACCACACATGTTTTCTTTGTTTTTGCTTTGTGATTTGAACTCCTTTAGATTTGTTTGCCACCGAGACGGTGTCATTCAAGTTCGAGTGAGTGTGTGGTGTGTTTGACATGTTTTCTTTCTTCTTATTTTCTGTTATCATCATCTGAGTCTTGCATGCATCCTAAGGCATAGAAAAGAACAAAAAATTGGTAAAATTTTGAAAAATTTTCAAAAAAATTCGTGTAGTTGCATTCGAATTGTTAAGCATTTTAGGATTGAGTCTAGAATTTTTGAGCATTTAGGTTGTTTACATTTGCATAAGGGGTAAAAGATTTTTTTGAAAAGTGTTTTAAGCTCATGAATTGTTTCAAGACCCTAGTTAGTAGTTCTAAGCATACTTGGATCATGTGTTTTGATTTTCGTGGCTTAAGTTGAACATTCATGAATTGAATCATATCCTAATAAGTGAGAACCTTAATTTGAATCTTTTTAATTATCATACTTATCCATTTAAAAAAGGATACATGGATCACTTATACATATTTAGGCTTTCTTCTTCCTTTCACCACTCTCTTGTAAGCCTAAATAGATTTACACACCCTTACCTTACCTTCCTTTCAAGCCAATGTTCTTGTGTGTTAAATCTTTGTGAGGCCTCTATTCGGTTGAACTTAGCATAAAGTGTTAGGTTTAGACGACATGATTAAGATTTCATATTGATTCTAGCTTCGCATTTTGAAGCTACTTTTAGGCTTAGGATAGGGTGGGTGTTCTTGGGGATTGCTTTGTTTTGCTTCGGTTTAAAGAATTTGATATTTGGATCTTCAATAAAAGGGTTTTAATGGTTTTAAGTGGAAGGCTTGCTGTTTTAAAAATAAAAGCTCTAGGTTAACTAAGAAGGTAGCTCTGAAAAGAAAAGAACAAGAAAAGAAAAGAGCCAAAAGGCCAAGTCTTTAAAAAGAAAAGAAAAGAAAAAAAATGAGTAGAGAGCTATCAAAGTAAAAAGAAAAGAGCTATATCTTCAACCTTTCCACTAGCTTAAAGAGTTTTAAAATGATATTTTTACTTGGGTTTTGCTAGGCGAATTGCCTTGATGATAAGGGTAGTCTTTAGGAGGGTGAGTGAGCTTCAAAAAATATGAAAAAAAGATGAGAGAGGGTTCTAGGATCTTTGATTAGTATGCATGGGTAAATGAAGGTTTAATCATGTATGCATCAATTGTCTTCACCTTTAGCATTATGTGAAAGTTCGACCATTATTTGAGATAACCCCTTGTTTGAATAGCCCTTGTAAGTGAGACCATTTTTACTTGCAACCCTTGTCCCTTAGCCAAGTGTACCCGGTTTTAAAGTGCATAAATGTAATTCACGGTTTGAGCTTAATTAATGTTAAAGGATAGGATTCTTGGATTGTTTGGGATATGAGAGTCATGATTTGAAATTCTTTATATGATGAGTATGGCTAAGTTCCTTGGAGTATGAGTGTGTGCATTACATCTTAGAATTAAGAACTAGGACCATTGAATTGATTCATTTGAAAAACACTTTTGCAAGAAGCTTAAACCCCCGTTTTTTAAAAAAACCTCTCTTCCTTCTTGAATTTTGCTTGAGGGCAAGCAAAAGGCAAGTTTGGGGGAGTTGATATAACCATATATTCTGCATATTTTGCATGCACTTAGGATAGTTTTTCATGCATTCATCTTGCATTTTAGGCTAGTTTGTTCCATTTGTTGCATTTTAGGTTCTAGGTCCCTTTGCATTCGCATCTTGCATGTTTCTTGCACTTTTGCATCAATATCAGGTTGTTTGGAGCACTATGGAGTTGGTGAGGTCGTGTGAACGTGAGGAGGATCAGAACCAAGCTCGTGGACACTTGGAGAACTTAGCTTGGCATGCGAAGGACCCGAGATCAAGTAGCGGATCGAGCAAGGCAGGTCGATCTAGACGAGATCGACTGGGTCCGGATCGTTTCAAGAAGGGATCGAGGATCAGATCGAGTGAGGAGATCGATCGTGAGTATGGACGTAGATGACACCATGCAGATCGAGAGCCAAATCGAGTCCTCAACTGGATCATCACAGGATCGACTCAATGATCGACCGAAGCCATCTGATCCAAGAAGACGATCGAGCCAGAGATCGAGTTAGCCGAGTCGATCCCAGACGAGCCTTATCCGTCCAGCTGTCTTTGGCGGCTAGCAAAGGGGGGGACCAGTTAACGGTTTAGCCATTTTTGGCAAAAGAAGCCATCACTTTCTCTTATCTTCATTCTGTCTTTACTTTTCTCTCTACCTTAGGCGATTTCGCCATTGTTGAAAATCTTAAGCTTTTTCAGTTTTTAAACCTTGAGTCTTTTAATATTAAGCTAGTTTTGATTTAATCACTTGTTAATCAAGTTTAGTTCGTCCTTTACTGCTTTTCAATCGATCTTAATCATGTGTAGCAAGTAGTTTTTTTGGGTTTTCGGGGTTGAGGCGATTCAAAGGGGTTGAATGGGTTTAAAGCTTTGTGTTTTCTTTGTTCTTCATACCTTCTCTTCTAGGATCTTGGGGTCATAAGGCTTAGAGAGCCTTGGAAAAGGTCTTTATGATTCCAGGGCTGTCTTACCTTGACAGGATTGAGATATCCTAGAAAACCAGATCCTAGAGGCTAATCTTTCCTTTCCCACACGTCATGGTTGTAAAGAGGATTAGTTTGGTCATTATTTGAAATCTGTTTTCCTTGCTCTTCAATCTCTTTTTCTACCAAACGCCATGGGTTTGGAGAAGAGATTGAGGAAGTGAACCATACCACACGCCATGGATGGTTCTTGTTTTGCTTTCAAGGCTTAGAGAAACCTCACAAAGTGAGTAGATCTAAATGATTTCAAACCAAAGTTTAAACCTTGCAACCCTTGAACATGACCCTCGACCCTAAACCCTCCTTTTTAGTATATTAAAACCTCTGCTCATCATTCGCTTGTCATTTAGCTTGCATCTTGTTCATTAGAAGTCAATCGCTATAAGTTGTTTGTTAGATCGATCCATTCTGCTCGATCCAGTGCTCGATCCAGTGGTCGATTCACTGGTCGATTTTTAGTTCTTAGTAGCTTTGCATTTTTTTAATTCTCTGCTTGTTCCTAGTGGTAGTTAACCCTCTTCCAGGGATTTTAAAATTGCTTTGCATTGCATTAGATTGTTGCATTTAGTTTTCCTTGATTTCACCAATCATTTATCCATTTCGCTTAGATTTGCTTCATCCTTGCATTCTTAGTGGCTCTTCCTGCATCCTAGGTTGGATTGATTCATCTTGCACACTGTACTACATCATAACATGTTGCTTGAGTTTTGATAACCTCCTGCTTGCATCACTAAAATCTTGTTATCATTCTTCTTCTCCAACAGTTGGCGCCAGCACCTCCCAACCTTCTGAAACTTTGGATCTTAAGGAAATGCTCCTTTAAATGCATCACCTTCAAACTGCAACAGTTCAGAAGAGTATGGCTGTTGAAATTAAAAAGAGCATGACTGACATTCAGAAGAGCATGGCTGTTGAAATATAAAAAGGCATTGACTCCAGCTGGCAATCTCAACTTGGCTCTTTGAATTGACAGATCAGAAAACAAGAAAGCATCGCTCAACCATCTACCGTTTCACATGCACAAGAGTGTGTCAAAGCTGTCACCTTAAGAAGTGGGAAGCAACTTCCTCCTAGAGTGGCTCCTTCTACACCCAATGTGGACATTGGGGAACAAGAAGAGGGGGTGGTGGCCAAAGATGCTGAAGAAACAACAGAGGATGAAGTGGTTGAAGCTGAAAAGGGTCCAAAGAACACTAAAGCCAAAGAGGTGGTTAAGGAGAAAACAAGAAAAGCACCTAAGGAGTTAGTCAAGGAGCCAAGATACATTCCTCTACCATATCAACCTACAATACCATTTCCTGGAAGGTTTAAGAAGCAGCTCATTGCCAAGTACAAAGATCTCTTTGATGAGAAAATGAAGAAGATTCAGCTCACCATGCCACTGCTTGATGCTTTTGTCTTAGTCCCACCTTGTCAGAAGTTTTTGAAAGATGTTGTTGCTGAAAGAACAAAGGACTTACAAGGGATGGTGGTACTAACACATGAGTGCATCACCATTATTCGACAGAAGAGAGTGACTCCCAACAAGCTAGGTGATCCAGGAATTTTTACCTTACCCTGCTCTATAAGTCCACTTCTGATTGAGAAATGTTTGTGTGATCTAGGAGCTAGTGTCCGCTTGATGCCCTATTCTGTAGCACAGCGCCTAGGCTTCACTAAGTTCAAGGACTGCCGGATATATCTAGTGCTAGCTGACAGGTCAGTAAAGCTTCCCAAAGGTATGCTTGAAGATATACCACTTAGGATTGGGAGTGTAGAGATACCTACTAGTTTTGTGGTTTTAGATATGGATGAGGAACCTAGGGAACGTCTTATCCTTGGGAGACTTTGCCTAGCCACAACATGAGTTGTCATTGATATTAAGAAAGGGAAGAAAGGGAAGATTAAGAAAGGGAAGTTTTGGTTCTTTTTTGCATGTTTTCCTTATCTTTAGTCCTTTTTTCTCCTTTTACTTTTAGATTGTATTTAGGATGTAGTTTGCATTTTCTTTGCATCAAAGATGTTTTTAGGTGCTTAAAGAGCTGAATGGAGCAAGGAGTAAGTGTGGGAGTGGGTCAGGAGGCTAGCCAAGCCAAGAGGGACCAAGAGGAGCCAAGGAAGATATTTCTAGAATCCCACCGGTCGAGCTATCGATCAAGTCAAGACCGATAGGGAGCTATCGATCAGACCATCAGTCAAGGAGTGACCAATCGGAATGCAACGACCGTATTGGTCACTCCATCGACGGACGATGACCGATAGAAACAAATCGGTTGTATTTCGGTCAGACCATCGATCACCTTCAAGACCGATGGCCACCTATCAGTCACATATGATCGATAGGATTTCAGACTGAAAGTCACCTATTTACAATTTTGCCATTTTAGCCAAAATTCATATAAATATGAAAAATCCCTAATTTTTGGGAACATCTCTATATCCAACAGCTCTTTCCTCTTTTGTCTTTGTCTTTTGATCTTGTAGTTTGAATCTTTGCTTGAATTTAATAAGATTTTGCATTTATCTTCTTGTTTAATCCTTCTAATCATGATTAGCTATGTCTTTCAGTCTGAATTAATGGTTTTGATGGTGATTGTGAGTACGCTTTTAAAAGAATTGAGATGGGTTAGGTTTAGGGAATTCGAGACTCTATCTATGATTGCTTAGTGTTAATTCTTCCATTTCCATTCTTGATTTCTGTTTTTAATGCTTGATTAGCCCTTGATAGGTTGATTATTCTCTTAAGCTCCTTTATGCCCACCAATTGTTTGATAAAATGTCTAAACTGCATTGCAAGAGAATTGCTTATCCTAGCTCAAGAAATTGACTGTCTAGAGAGTGATTTGGCAATATAGGATTGATATAATTGTCTTAGTGCTTGCTGTTTGTCATTTCACTAATGAATATTAGTTTTTGACTTGATGATACACAAAGAGATAAGTGCCAAGAGATTGGATTAGTCATATAAATGACTCCTATGCAAAAAGAATAGCATTATGTGAGTTTGTAAGCATCATAGGTTGAGTTAAGAGTTCTCTAATGCCAATTACCCCATCTGAAGTCCTATCGTTTCTCTAAGTGTTTGCTTCAAGTTGCTTTGATTCTTTAGGTTGTTAGATAATAAAACCCTCTGTTTCTGCCTATATTAGGAACTCTAAGTTCAAGGACTGCCGGATATATATCTACTGCTAGCTGACAGGTCAGTAAAGCTCCCCAAACGTCTGCTTGAAGATATACCACGTATGATTGGGAGTGTAGAGATACCTACTGATTTTGTGGTTTTACATATGGATGAGGAACTGATATCCCTTGGATTTACACCATTTAGGACTGCATTTAGTACATGTTTTGGTTCTTTTTTGCATGTTTTCCCTTAGTTTTTACCCCATTTTCTTCTCCTTTTAGACTAAGGTTGCATTTAGGGTATAGTTTGCATTTTTCTTTCATTTTGGATGTTTTAGGTGCTTTTGGAGCTAAAATGAGCTTGGATGAGCTTTGTGGATGATTCAGGATGCTAGTTGGGTCAAAGGAAGCAAGAAGGATCAAAGCAGACAATCTCTGCAAAGGTTTTCGGTCATAGCATGGTGAACATCGGTCAAGGGGTGACCGATACCAGATTTTCGGTCACCAACATCGGTCATGGGGTGACCGATGCAAGCACATCTATCACCAGCATCGGCCAGGAATGATCGACACAAACACAGCGGATCAATTTCGGTCACCAGCATTGACCATTGCCAGACCGATGGGATCTACATCCACCACAGATGACCGTTGTAACTAACCGATGTAAACCCAGTCCAAACCTGTTTTTATTTACAGTTTTGCCATTACTCTAGGGCTTCCTTCTTTATGCTATAAATAGCTTTTTTTCCAGATTTTCAGGAATCTTGTCAATTTACTGTTCTTAAGCACTTTCTTTAAGTTTGTAAGACAAATCCTTTGCTTTATTTAATATATTTGAGTATTTGCCTTTAATCATTCTTTATTCTCTCTTCTAATCATGATTAACATCCTTTTCCTTTGTGATTTGGTGTTAAACATGAGTATGAGTGAGTAGTTTTCTTAGAGTTTCTAGATGTGGTACATTAAGGGAATTTAAGACTTGATTAGGGCTTGTTTAGTGCTTCAGTTTATGGGTTCATCTCTATTAATCTGTTATTAATGCTAGATTGGTCTTGATCACACTTATCTAGGTATTTAGCTTTCTCTTATGCCCACCAAATGTTTGATGAAATGCTGATCTTGTTTAATAGAGGATTTGCTGGCCTTGGCTCAAGAGATTGACTGTTTGAGGAGCATTTTGACTTGAATAGAGTTGTTTCGTATTGCCTGCTTGATGTTTTAGCACTAATAAGAATTAGTTCTTGTTAAGATGTTTAGCAAAGGGCTATTTGCCGAGAGATTGGATCTATCTTGCTTGATTGTGAACTCTATGTCTAGGAATCACCATTGCTTGCTTACTTGCTTGATCAATGTAGTTTGAAACAGCCTTAGTTAGTGTCTGAATTCCCCAAAGTCAATAACAACATCTAGGAACTTCCTTTTCTCTTGTTTAAATCTCGGATTTGCTTTGTTTTGCTCTTTTTTCTTGCTTAAATCTGCTTAGTTTGCTTTTGTTTTCACTTTCTTCGTTGATTGATCACACTAGGGTGTTAGAACAGTTGCCTAGGCAACAAAAACCTTTTCCTGCTTGCTTGACTTAGAGATTTCACTCTTAGCTCTTCTGTTTTCAACTAATCCCAATTGGATTGACATTAAAATCCAATGCTACAATGACTAGTACAATGGGTGATTGATATGAGAGGCTAAAACCCTTGTATCAATTTGGCGCCGTTGGCATTAGGGATTTCTGTTTGAATCATTAAAGTTTGTAGAATCTTTAAGATCAAGTTTTTAATTTTCTTGGTCACTCACTCCTTTCTATGTGTTTTCATTTCAAGTGAGTTACAACAAACAACAAGATGCATACTTTCAAGACACTACACACAACAACTTCTTCCAAGAGCATCTACCTATGCACTACATTGAAGAGAGCTACACTCCTTCCCCCACTCAAGACCAACCTTATGTTCCTACATCTAGATCAGCTGACATTAGGAGCATGATAATTGTAAACATCAATCTCCAGACCATTGGAACTATGGAGATGAACAAGAGATTTGCTGAGCTGCGCAACATGATAGATTATGTTTATGATGACCATCATGCCAAATTTGATGACCTGGACTCAATGATACATCTCTTGGAGAACAGCCAAGATGATGCACAAACAGCAAGACTTCAGGACACTCTTCCTAGACAAGCTTCACACAAACCTCAGGAATTCTGCCACCTACTCACTGAAGAGGCAGAGGAAGCAGAAGAGGAATTCACTGATGAAGACGCTTCATTGGAAGAGCTTGGCATCATGATCCAAGAAATGATTTTACATATGGACAGGCTAAGGGTTGAGTATGGAGGAGAAATCAGAAGGAGTAATATCACTGATCAAGACGCTCAGGAAGTTGTAGGGAAGTTTCTCCATGGCCTTGATGAAAGTTTAAACAGAGAAGGAGAACAGGAAAAAGCAGCACTGGATGCTGCTCAGAAAGAGGAGGCTGAGAAAACCTTTGCTGCTGCTGAAGAAGCCGCCACACCAAAACACAGTGATGCTGATGAAGAACCACTTGAGACACACCATGCTTTGATGGTCTTATCTAACAACACTCCTTAAGACTCCAAGGAGCTCTTCTATCACCAAGTGGGAAATTCTTCAAGCAGTAATGAGAAGGGTAAGCAAACTTGCAGTTCAGGACTGCAAACCACCAGTCTCCTACCCACAATGCATTTCACAAAAGCCTGAATGGAGATGTACACAAAGTTCAAGCAAGACATACAAGATTCTGGAATATAGCTCCTACATGGCACCACTTTGCTAGAAGTGAAACATCAAATTAGGTTCCTGAAAGAAGTTTTTGACAAGCTGGAGGTGGTGGAACCAATTCTTGAGAATGTGGGGGCTGAAATGAAAAGAAGCAAGATGAAGAAATCATTGCAAAAGCTCCCCAACCCAGGAAAATTCCTCATCACTTGTGAGATGGAGATGCTTGACAATGTCAAGGCCTTATGTGATTCAGGATCAACTGTGAATGTCATGTCTCTCCATCTAAGCCAAACTCTAGGAATCAAGAAACTGCTGCCATCCAGGACCTCTATCACTTTTGTGGACATCACCTTCACAAGGCCTCTGTGCATGGTGAAAGACTACCCCTTGAAGATTGGAGAATGCCTAGTGCCAACAGACTTTGTAGTCATGGAGAAAACATATTCCAGAGAGGTACCACTTCTTCTAGGCACACCATTCTTGGCAACAGCAGGCGCTCAGTTAGACTTGAAAAGAGGTTCAGTGATTCTAAAGAATTTTGATGAGTTCAAAGTCTACAAGATTGACTCTCCTTCCATTGTTTTCTGTGGGGCAACAGTAGAAGCTTCCAGATAATTTTGAAGATGCTATGAATCTCACTATGAGCATCTTGATGAGCGATGCTTTACCTACTGAACCAAGAAAGACACAAGATGATGTGTTGAAGCTTGAAGAGGGTTTGGAGGATAATGAAAGCTTAAACACTAAGGATGAGAAACCTTCAACCATACCAAATGTCAAGAAGAAAAGGCATAGGATGTCAGCTTTTGGCAAACCCAAGCAACTATCACAGGGAACATGGGTCTGGAGGAAGAAAGAGGCAGGAGCACCAGCTCCATCAACCTCTACTCACTAGCCCCCAAGTAAGCAAAGTCAAGCTTAGTGACTTTAAACAAGCACACTTGGGAGGTAGTCTCATGGTATCATTTTGTATATATTATGCTTTCTAGTCTATCTTTTATGCTTTGTTATACTGTATAAAAACAGGAGTTCGAATTGGGGGTTGAGAAAGTCTAAAGGGGACAAAGAACAGGTGTTTTCTGGCTGGCATCGATTAACTGTATCGGTCATGACAAGACCGATACACGCTTTTCGGTCATGTTTGATCGATGTCAGTGGAGCCAGTTTACACCAGTCAACACATCGGTCACTTGTGATCAATGTAGAAGAAAGTTTGAAAGAGGGACACATTTCGGTCATCCACATCGGTCAAGCTTGATCGATGTAAACCCACCGGATAAAATTCAGTCAAGTGTATCGATCAGTTAGTGATCGATGTGATTCTCATGAAACATATCGGTCACTAACATCGGTCATACACAGACCGACATAAACATGCCGGATAGATTTCGGTCAAGTACATCGATCAGTTGATGACCGATGTTGTCTCCAGGAAGCACATCGGTCACTAACATCGATCACTTATGACCGATACTAATTTTCGGTCAGTAACAACAGTCATTTGTGACCGATGTTTCACCCGAGGTAAGTATTTTATTTTTCAAAAAAATTTCCCTCCTTTGGTTTGGAGCCAAGGGAGTTTAAATTTTAACATGGGATCCTTCCTGACCTCTTTCTTAGCTTCTGAGCACTTTTTTTTTATGTCCCTCACTCTTTTGATTCCTTTGGTTCTCTCACCAACCATTGATTCTTTTGGTTCCCTCTCCTTCTCTCTATTTAAACCAACAACTTCTTCACTTCTCCTCACACTTCAACTCACTCCTCTTCTCACCTAAAGCACAAAATTACTAGTTCTCTCTCTCTCTTTTATTACTTTTTCTAAGTGCTCAGAGGTTCCAAAAAGGTTTGCTTTCTAAACTATGATTCCTTTGCTCTTAGACTTTGCATATGTTCAAAATCACTTAGTCTATGTTTTTAAGAGCAATTGTTTATTGGTTTTCAGTCCTGTGCATTGAGTTTGCAATGTGGAATTGTTTAGGATAAGCAAGTTAGATGTTGAAGCTTTGCTTAATGTGCATTTATCTCATTACTTGCTTATTTTCATTCCTTTGCAAGATCATCATCTCTTTTTGCCTAAGAATTATTTTGCTAGATTCTCATGCATAAATATCTATATTTTGTGCATTCTAGCTTACCTAACTGCTAGCTTTTGATTTCCTCTTGCTTTGTAGAAGTTTAATATTGTTATTAAGACTTGTTAAAATTTTCTTAGCCTAGAGAGTTTTCTATTAAAGCTTTCAGTTATTAGGTTCTTCAGCTTTTGTTCTTTCACTTACCCTGTTTTCAAGCTTTGCTTTTGAAGGTACCATGGGAAGAACAAACATAGCTGATGGGAAAAAGGGAAAAGCACCTCAGGAAGGAGCAACTACCTCACCAAGAGCGACGAAAGATAAGGGAAAAGGTGCTGCTGCTGAGCACTCATCAAAAGATGCAGGAAAGAGACCAGTTGGGGATGAAGGCGCCAACCAGAAAAGGAGGGATACAACTGTGGAGGAAGAAGTCTGCTGCCGTGAGCCAAGGGCTAGAAACCTCATGTAGGCTTTCAACCAATGCACCTTCAAGCCAAAAAGATACCCTTGTGCTAGTACAATGAAAGCACTAGGGATCTACATGGACTGCAAGACAGTGTTTGGGAATATGGAACTTGAAAGCCTCATAACAACACCACTCCCTTCATATCGGCAACTCACTTACCAGTTTCTCTCCACCCTCCAAGTGGTCTGGTATGAAGACAGCGAGCTTTCTAATAGAGATGGGTGGTTCTCTTTCGAGATTGGCAA
Source organism: Thlaspi arvense (assembly GCA_911865555.2). Classification (NCBI taxonomy): domain Eukaryota; kingdom Viridiplantae; phylum Streptophyta; class Magnoliopsida; order Brassicales; family Brassicaceae; genus Thlaspi; species Thlaspi arvense. The sequence goes on from OU466860.2 coordinate 29,832,765, forward strand.
TCAGAAGTTCACCTTCACCTTCATGACTATCGCTAAAGCTCTTTATCTAAGGTCCCACCCCAACAAGCAGAGCACCTTCGACATCTCCAGGAGGCAGCACGCCAATCTATGGAGAGCTATTGGGGCTGGACAATTCATGCCTGGAACAACAAGGAATCAGCATCTGAAGCATCCAGATGTGAGATATGCTTACAAGGCACTTGCAAACACGTTCTTTGCAAGGAAAGAGACAACATATCTCATAGGAAGGGAAATATACCTGATATACCACGGAGTATATGATATTGTAGGCACCACCAGTGATGGTAGACCTCTCAAGGCGCCAGAAAAATATACATGCTATGTGTCTATGCTGATGGAGCAGCTCCTCTACTACCAAGGTTGGGTTCTGAGCAAGGGGAAAAATAGGAGAAGCCCACAGCTCCCCATTGGGGGAATTGTGACAGCCGTTCTTCTGGCTAGTGGAGTAGACCTTGAGGGATATGAAGATGATGCCCTTGAGCCACAATGGATCGATATAGCCTATCTCAAGAGAAGCCACTTCCTTGAAAAAAGCACTGATGGAAAGTATGTATACACCTTCATCAAGGGCTTGATTACTCCAGCAAAAGTTCTTCTCCCTAATCCGAAGCTCACCTCTTTCACCAAGAGGAGCAACATCAGCTTCAATCCAAGTGATGATCAGCTCTACACAGGCGGCCCTATCCCTGGAGAGAGAGAAGAAGACAGTGAGGAAGGAAATACTGAAGAGATTGGAGAAGAAGAAGAAGAAGATCACCAATGGAATGCTACTGCTGGCGCTGAAGGCCAAGGAAGAACCTATGAAGAAGATGAGCCTGAAGAAGAAGAGGTGTTGAGCTACAGCTCAAGGCAGTTTTACTTCAAACTCTATGAATCGCCCAACCAAGAAGGCTCTTTAAAGATAGCTCATGAGCACATCAATGCTCTCCAGAAATGGTGTAAATGGCAAGACAAAGCCATTAAGGGGTTGATGAAATTGGTTAGGGGGAAGTTCAAGAAAGACAAAGCAACATCAGCAAGAACTTCCCACCAAAGCCACACTCATGAGCATACACTTCACCAAGAAGAGCAAGCACAACAAGCTGATCCAACTGAAGGGGAGGAAGCTGTTTGGAACCCTCATGGAAGACACTCTTTCCATGCACAGCCAAGTGATCAATGGGGGACATGGGCACAACCAAGAGCTTCATCTTATGAGCCAAGTACCGATGTACCATCAGCTTGGGAACCAACTCCCATTCCCTCTTCAGTTCAGGAGACATGGCAATGGGGTCAACAAGGGAACTCTTCTCAAGCAGAGCATTTATGGTCAAGCTGGGTTTTACCACCTCAAGAAGCAGAGCATTCCACAAAGGTTTATGAGAGGAGAAACAAGAGGAGAGCAAGCAAGCCTCCTCAGACCTCAGGATCATCCCACCACTCCTACCACTGAACCAAGTACCACATCCTCTCCACTGTTTATACCATTACATCTTTTTAGTTTTGTATTATATTTTGTGCTTCTCTCTCTCATTGCTTTCATTACACAAGAGACTGTGTAATTTAAGTGTGGAGGAGAGATTTGGGGTTTGACTGTGTGTTCTATTTTCTTAGTTTTTCTTTTTCTTTTTACTTTGAGTCTCATGCATATCATGCATTCATGTAAGGCATAGAAAAACACAAAAAATCGAAAAATTTGAAAATTTTTGCATTTTTACAAACAAAAAAGAAAGCATGTAGTTGCATTTCATTCTTCAAAGATTGAGTCTAGTGTTGACATATAGGTTGCATTGCATTTGCATAGGGCATTATGATGAATTTTCTTTATAAAGTGCTTAGTGTTTAGAGATGATTTCAGTGTTTAAATGCTTAGTTGTTTGATGCATCATATGATTGCTAGAAGTTAAGGCTGAACCATGCTTATATTACTAGATTTGGTCTTCTCATCTCATTCTGAAAGCATTTGTTCTCTGAAAATTAACTCTACCAACTTGAACTTTAATTTGGACTTTTAATTATCATGTCTTATGCATTGAAAAGTGAATTCATGGCTACCATATACATATTTTGATCATCTTTTTCCTTTCTACCACTCTTGTTGATCCAAATAGCTGATCCTCATACTTATGGGACAGTTACATCCTCACCCTTAACTAAAACTTCCTTTTGAGCCTAAACACTATTGTGAGAGCTGTGAGGCCTTTGCATTGCATTTTCGATTTTTTCTTGGCAAAAAGTGTTAGGGGTAAGGCTGGCAATGATTAGCTCTCTTGTAGGTATCAGCTTGCATCTTGAGATTGATCTAGGATAGGAGTTTTGGGGTTTAAAAGAGTAGTGTAAGTGGTTTGAACTTCATGTATATATGTTTTGAAAGAAAAGGAAAAGATCTGAATGGTAGAAAAGGGGAAACAGTCTAGAATTGTGGTTAAGTAAAACGGAAGTAAAAGCTCTAAGTACAAAGAAGAAAGGCGCCAGCAACAAAGCTCAGAAAGGTCTAAAGAAGAAAAAGGAGCAATCCACCAAAGGTGGTGAAGGTGCCAATACAACAAAGAAGAGCAAGTCCAAACCAAAAAGAAGCAACCACACAAGCAAAAAGAAGAAGTTTCCCCAGCCATGAAGAACGGTAAAGAGTAGAGTTTAGGAAAGGGTAGACATAGAGGTTCACATTTGGGGTTTAAAAGTTCTTAGGATTCATCTTTGGGTAGAAGGGAGCTTTGATTTGCATGCATAAGTGTGCTTTTACCTTTAGCATTTTGCCTAAGATGAAGTCCTTTTCATTGAGTGATCCCTTTTGTCTAATAACCCTTTGCTAAAATGAGATCATTTTTATTTCATGACCTTACCCTTTCAGCCAAATGTCTTCACTTTATTTGCATAAGAATGATTCATGTTCTGATCTTAATTGAATGTTAAAGAGTTGGATGATTTGAGCATTTGCCTAAGTTGAGATTTGAGATCATTTTGAAACATGAAGAGCATGGCTGGGTTCTTTAAAGTATAGCTGATTATGTTTGCATCCTACAACTAGGCACTTAAGCATTGATACCATCTCTTTACCTATGCACTTTTGGAATCTGAAAGCCTACTTTCAAACCTCACTTTCCCATTTGTTCTTAATTGCTTGAGGACAAGCAAAAGGCAAATGTGGGGGTGTTGATATCCCTTGTATTTACACCATTTAGGACTGCATTTAGTACATGTTTTGGTTCTCTTTTGCATGTTTTCCCTTAGTTTTTGTCCTATTTTCTTCTCCTTTTAGACTTAGGATGTAATTAGGGTATAATTTGCATTTTTCTTGCATTTTGGATTTTTTAGGTGCTTTTGGAGCTAAACGGAGCTTGGAGGAGCTTTGGGGATGATTCAGGATGCTAGCTGGGTCAAAGGGAGCAAGAAGGATCAAAGCAGACAATCTCTGCAAAGGTTTTCGGTCATAGCACGGTGAACATCGGTCAAGGGGTGACTGATAGCAGATTTTCGGTCACCAACATCGGTCATGGGGTGACCGATGCAAGCACATCAATCACCAGCATCAGGCAGGAGTGATTGACACAAACACAGCGGATCAATTTCGGTCACCAGCATCGATCACTGCCAGACCGATGGGATCTACATTGACCAGAGAAGACCGTTGTAACTGACAGATGTAAACCCAGTCCGAACCTGTTTTTATTTACACTTTTGCCATTACTCTAGGGCTTCCTTCTCTAGGCTGTAAATAGCCTCTTTTTCACAATTTCATGAGTCTTGTCAATTTACCGTTCTTAAGCACTTTCTTTAAGTTTGTAAGACAAATCCTTTGCTTTATTTAATATATTTGAGTATTTTTCTTTAATCTTTCTTTATTCTCTCTTCCAATCATGATTAACATCATTTTCCTTTGTGATTTGGTGTTAAGCATGAGTATGATGAGTAGTTTTCTTAGAGTTTCTAGATGTGGTAGACTTGATTAGGGCTTGTTTAGTGCTTCAGTTTATGGGTTCCTCTCTATTAATCTGTTATTAATGCTAGATTGGTCTTGATCACACTTATCTAGGTTGTTAGCTTTCTCTTATGCCCAACAAGTGTTTGATGAAATGCTGATCTTGTTTAATAGAGGATTTGCTGGCCTTGGCTCAAGAGATTGACTGTTTGAGGAGCATTTTGACTTGCATAGAGTTGTTTAGTATTGCTTGCTTGATGTTTTAGCACTAATGAGAATTAGTTCTTGTTAAGATATTTAGCAAAGGGCTATTTGCAAAGAGATTGGATCTAGCTTGCTTGATTGTGAAATCTATGTCTAGGAATCACCATTGCTTGCTTACTTGCTTGATCAATGTAGTTTGAATTAGCCTTAGTTAGTGTCTGAATTCCCCAAAGTCAATAACCACATCTATGAACTTGCTTTTCTCTTGTTTAAATCTCGGATTTGCTCTGTTTTGCTCTGTTTTTCTTGCTTAAATCTACTTCTTTTGTTTTTACTTTCTTTGTTGATTGATCACACTAGGGTGTTAGAACAGTTGCCTAGGCAACAAAAACCTTCTCTTGCTTGCTTAACTTAGAGATTTCACGCTTAGCTCTTCTGTTTTCAACTAATCCCAATTGGATTGACATTAAAACTCAATGCTACAATGACTAGTACAATGGGTGATTGACATGAGAGGCTAAAACCCTTGTATCAGGAACCTAGGGACCCTCTCATCCTTGGGAGACTTTGCCTAGCCACAACAAGAGCTGTCATTGATGTTAAGAAAGGGAAGAAAGGGAAGATTATGAAAGGGAATTTTTGGTTCTCTTTTGCATGTTTTCCTAATCTTTAGTCCTTTTTTCTTCTCCTTTTAGATTTAGGTTGCATTTAGGATGCAGTTACCATTTTCTTTGCATCAAATATTTTTTTAGGTGCTTATGGAGCTTAATGGAGCAAGGAGTAAGTGTGGGAGTGGATCAGGAGGCTAGCCAAGCCAAGAGGAAGCAAGAGGAGCCAAGGAAGATGTTTCTAGAATCCCACCTGTCGAGCTATCGATCTAGTCAAGACCGATAGGGAGCTATCGATCAGACCATCAGTCTAGGAGTGACCGATCGGAATGCAACGGCCGTATCAGTCACCCCATCGACGGACGATGACCGATAGAAACAAATAGGTTGTATTTCGGTCAGACCATCGATCACCTTGAAGACCGATGACCACCTATCGATCACTTATGATCGATAGGATTCCAGACTGACGGTAACCTATTTACAATTTTTCCATTTTTACCGAAACTCATATAAATATAAAAAATCCCTAATTTTTGGGAACATCTCTATATTCAACAATTCTTTCCTCTTTTGTTTTTGTCTTTGATCTTGTAGTTTGAATCTTTGCTTGATTTTAATAATATTTTGCATTTATCTTCTTGTTTAATCCTTCTAATCATGATTAGCTATCTCTTTCTCCTTGAACTGATGGTTTTGATGGTGATTGTGAGTACTCTTTTTAAAGAATTGAGATGGGTTAGGTTTAGGGAATTTGAGACTATATCTATGATTGCTTAGTGTTAATTCTTCTATTTCCTTTCTTGATTTCTGTGTTTAATGCTTGATTAGCCCTTGATAGGTTGATTATGATCTTAAGCTCCTTTTATGCCCACCAAGTGTTTGATGAAATGCCTGAACTACTTTGCACGAGATTTGCTTATCCTAGCTCAAGAGATTGATTGTCTAGGGAGTGATTTGGTGATACAGGATTGATAAAATTGTCTTAGTGCTTGCTGTTTGTCATTTCACTAATGAAAATTAGTTCTTGACTTGATGATACCCAAAGAGATTAGTGCCAAGAGATTGGATTAGTTATATAAATGAATCTTATGCATAAAGAATAGCATTGTGTGAGTTTGTCAGCATTATAGGTTGAGTGAAGAGTTCTCCAATACCAATTACCCCATCTCAAGTTCTATCTTTTCTTTGTTTTTAGCTTGATTTCGAAATTTCCTTGTATTGCTTTGTTTTTGCTTAGCTTATATCTTTTTGCTTATTGCTTTCTTTTGTTAAGTGTTTGCTTCAAGTTGCTTTGATTGTTTAGGTTGTTAGATAATCAAACCCTCTTTTTGTGCTTGAATTAGGATTTCTAGGATTTCTATTGCATTCTTACTATTTCACTCTCCCCTTTTGGATTGATAAAACCATATGTTATACTACAACTGATTAGTACAAGCTAGGTGATTGACCAGGAGAGTCCAAACTCTTGTATCAATTTGGCGCCGTTGTCATTTGGGGAATTCTTTGTTCAGTAGGATTTGCAGAGATCTTGAGATCAATCTTTGTTATTTTTGTTTTTGGTTACTGATTTCTCTTTTGGTATAGATTTTCTTTTGTAGCTACCACAACACTTGCTCTTAAGTGTCTACAACTACAAATGGGGTTCAAGGTCAAAGATTTTGGGTTTACAGAATTAGAATTCAGTTGTTGAAGAATGGAAGAACATCAGTATGCTGCTGGTTTTGGTTTGCAAGGTCAATAAGGTCCACAAGGTCTTCAAGGTATTCCAGGCTCACAAGGACAGCAAGGTCCTCACGGTTTGCAAGGAGCTCGGGTTCATAGACCATTGAGACCTATTGATGCTGCTGATATACCTTCAGGTTATGCTTCGAGACGAAGGTATTCTCCCACCTATGGAGACTCATTACTATGAGATCAAAAGCAGCATGATCACTATGGTTCAAGAGAGGAAATTCTTTGGACTGCCTAACTAAGATCCTCTTGAGCACTGAGATCACTTTGAGAGGATATTGATATATCATGGTTTTTATGGTTTTTAACCATGATATAAGTCCTTCTTATTGAGTCTTTTTGGTCTTTTTAGAGTCCTAGAAGAGTCTTTGCAGGTTATAGCATGTCTGGAGCATAATTGGAGATTTTGGAACCTTTTGGAGCATTCTGAATGGAAGCCACGAAGTACCAAGCTCGAAGCCGAAAAGTATCGCATATGGTGACGCTTGTCACCACCTTTGGTGACGCTCGTCACCCATTAAGGAAGGAGCGTGGCTGTTTTATTAAAAGTATCAAAAATATTTGTAGAATTGGGCCAGAAGTTTCCTTTATTTACATGAAGACCCCAGATCGTGTTTAGCTTCTATTTATTAGGTTTTTCAGCCATTGTTGGCAAGAATCTTAGTTTTTGAAAATTCAGAGAGCTTAGAGAGAGATTTATTCAGAGCTTTTTGGGAGACAAATCCTGTACTCTTTTGAGAAGATTTCGAACCCCCTTTATTTCTTACTCTTTCTCTTAATGCAATTTTATTCAGTTATGTTTTGTGATCTCATAATCATGTCTGAGTAATCTGCTAGTTAAGTTAGGGTTTTTCAAAGGTTGATGAAAAGAATGCAGAATCGCTGTCTGTTAGGAATATCTCATGGTTTTTCATCTCTACTTGCTTTAAAATCGAATTTCTGAGACACATCATCTAGGAATCCGAAAATTATAGGTTGTTAAATATATGTGAAAGCATTATTCATAACCTGAACTAGTATTTGATGAGCAAAGCAACTTAGTGCAAAGAAATTTGGCTTAGGAGTATTGTAAACAATTGAATCTGATCATTCCTGCATGCTTAGGTTGTTAGGGTTTGCAAAGAGATTTGAAACTCTGTGATTTAGGCATAGATAACTTTTACAATGAGAATTGATTAGTTATGCATTAGAGATTCATGTTTAAAACGGTTCTTAATCATTCCTGATTTCCTGCATCACACATTCTTGGATTCAAACCTGCGAATTACCCTGACTTAGCGCTTTTAGTCTTCTTGAACTTAGATCATATCACACAATCGTTTGCTTACTTTTATTCATTCATTCGCATTACATACATCATATTTTGCTTAGCTTAATCCGAATCTACATTCGATAGTATAGTCTGCATTACTCTCTTGGGATTTCGATACCCCTTGTACTACAACTGCTTTTGCTGTGCACTTGCAGTAGGTCAAACATGTCTACTATCAGCTGGTTGGTCAGCATTCCTTCCATGGTTTACCTCATGAGCATCCTATGGATCACATAGAGAGATTTGAGGACTTGGCTTCCAGTGTCAAAGCTAATGGGGTTAGCAATGACTTTCTGTTCTGCAAGCTGTTTCTTTACTCTCTTGAAGGAGAAGCTGCATATTGGCTGAAGCAACTGGAGCCTGCTTCATTAACTACTTGGGAGGACACCAAGAATGCCTTTCTGAATAATTTCTATGATGATGCCAGATCAGAAGACATGAGGACGAAAATTGCATCATTTACACAAGGCCCTACTGAAGCTTTCAAGGCCTCTTGGATCAGGTTCAAGTCTTATCAAAGGGACTGTCTTCATCATGGTTTCAGTCAGGTGCAATTACTTGGGATCTTCTTCAGAGGCATTGACTGGAAATATCAGATGGCGCTGGATGCAGCAAGTGCAGGGAACTTCAACACCAATAGACCAGAAGAGGCGATAAGACTGATTGAGAACTTGGTCTGCAGCAACAGCACTAAAAACGCAGACTTTCAGAGAATGAAACAAGCTGGTGTAGCTGATGGAAATCAGATTGCTGAAGTTAAGGCTAAGTTGGATGATATGCACAGCCTTTTGGTAGGGAAGAAGTCAGTTCACTTTGCTGCAGAAGTGGAAACTTTCGAAGCTCCAGAGGAAGTTTAGCAGGAGGATGTAAATTTCATCAATTCTGGTGGTTTTCAGGGACAAAGGTATGGGAATCAGCAGTGGAACAGAGGATACAGCAACAACAATCAGAAAAACGCCCTTAGAGGAGGACAGAGCACGCCTGGTTTCACTCCTAGACCCCCCATTCCAGAAGACAGAGTATCAGAAACCATTCCAGAACAGTGGAAATTACAGAAACTATGGTTCTACTTCCTATCAACCAGCACCTCCACAAGAGAACAAAATGGAAGCAATGTTAGAACAGATCTTGGAAGGAGAACAGAAGCTTACTGTGGACTTCAATGGCAAGATAGATTCGCTCTATCAGGACTTGAATAGAAAAATTGAGAGTCTGAACTCTCATATGAAGAAGCTTGATGTTCAAGTTGCCCAAACTGCAGGAGCTGTTCAGAGGCAAGAAGGATTTCTTCCAGGAAGAACTGATGCTAATCCCAAACACCATGTGAATGCCATCACATTGAGGAGTGGAAAGAACCTGCAACCAGTGTTGCAGAAGGATTTAACCTCAAGAAATTTCGTGGGTATGGAAGAGTATGAAGATGAAGAAAATTTTGCTGAAGAACCTTTGGTGACGCTCGTCACCAATAATGGGTGTCGCTCGTCACCCATCGAGCACAACCCCGACCCCGACTCTTCACATATTGGTGACGACCGTCACCAAGAGGGTGACGCTCGTCTCCCATATCCAGTAATCGACCCCGACTCGTCCAAAGTGAGTGACACACGCCACCAATCCAGTGACGCTCGTCACCAGCCACCACATGCTTCAGTTTCGCCTAAGACTTCAGATAATGCTATGGAGACCGTGTATAAACCCAAGATACCCTATCCTAAGCATCCTAAGAAGTCTAAGCAAGAGCTTGAAGATGCAAGATGCAAGGCGATCATGGACAAGTTGGTAATAGAGATCCCATTGATTGATGCTGTAAGGATCACTCCTGTTATAAGGAGGTATGTGAAGAGAATGGTGACCAATAACTTGAGCCTTGAGGTTGGAGCTATGATGATCAACGAGCAGGTCAGTGCAGTGATTCAGAACAGAGTTCCAGAGAAGCTTTCAGACCCAGGAAGCTTTGTTTTAGACTGCACCATCTTCAATGACAAATTTGAGAGGTCATTGTGTGATCTTGGTTCTAGTGTGAACCTCATGCCTCATTCTGTCGCCAAGAGTTTGGGGATGACCGATTTTAAGGCTACAAGGATATCTCTTGTCCTAGCTGATAGATCAGTTAGAGTCCCTGAAGGAGTGATAGAGGATGTTCCTATCAAAATAGGAGATTGCATGATCCCTACTGATTTTGTGGTTCTAGAGTATGGAGAAGAGCCCAAAGACCCCTTGATTCTTGGCAGACCCTTCTTAGCCACTTCAGGAGCTATTATTGACGTCAGGAAGGGTAGAATAGAGCTGAATGTTGGCGATTTAGTGATGAAATTCGAAATGGACAAGCTGATGAAGAGGCCAACCATAGATGGACAGACTTTTTATGTTGATGTTCTCACAAACATTGCTGATCAGATCTTCCATGAGATGAGTTCAGAGGATCCCTTGGAAAGGGCGTTGACCACTTCTACAGCTGAGTATGAGCATTTAGATGCTGCTGCAACAGGCTACACAAAGATGATGGATGCTACTGCACAAGTGATGCAACTGGTTGCACAGGATAAGCTCGTCTCCACATCTGCGAAAGCCGCCACAATGGGTGATTGGTCTGCAGCAAAAGCACCAAAAGTTAAGTTTAAACAGCTCCCTGCAGGGCTAAGGTACGCATTTCTGGGAGAAAACTCCACCTATCCTGTTATTGTTAATGCTTCATTGAACAATGCAGAGCTCACGCTTTTGCTAAGTAAGCTGCAAAAATTTCGCAAAGCTCTTGGCTATTCTCTTGATGACATTTCAGGTATCTCCCCAGACTTGTGCTTGCATAGAATACACTTGGAGGATGAGTCGAAATCATCAGTTGAGCACCAGAGGAGGCTGAATCCGAATTTGCAGGATGTGGTCAAGAAAGAGATCATGAAGTTGTTGCAGGCTGGTATCATCTATCCTATATCAGACAGTGCTTGGGTGAGTCCAGTGCACGTGGTGCCTAAGAAAGGAGGTGTCACAGTGGTAAAGAATGACAAGGATGAGCTGATTCCAACCAGGACTGTGACAGGACACAGGATGTGTATAGACTACAGGAAACTGAATGCAGCAATAAGGAAGGATCATTTTCCTCTACCTTTCATCGATCAGATGCTAGAGAGGCTGGCGAATCACAAGTATTACTGCTTCCTTGATGGGTATTCAGGCTTCTTTCAGATCCCCATCCATCCAGATGATCAGGAGAAGACCACTTTTACCTGTCCCTATGGCACTTTTGCATATCGCAGAATGCCTTTTGGGCTGTGTAATGCTCCTGCGACCTTCCAGAGATGCATGATGTCGATTTTCACAGACATGATAGAGGAGTTTATGGAGGTGTTCATGGATGACTTCTCTGTTTATGGGTCCTCTTTCAAGAACTGTTTGGATAATCTGTGTGCAGTTCTGCAAAGATGTGAAGAAAAGCACTTGGTTTTAAACTGGGAGAAGTGTCATTTTATGGTGCAGGATGGTATTGTACTTGGCCACAGAGTCTCAGGAGACGGTATAGAGGTAGATAGGGCGAAAATTGAGGTGATGACAAGTCTGCAAGCACCTGATTCAGTCAAAGCAGTGAGGAGTTTTCTCGGTCATGCAGGCTTCTACAGAAGATTTATCAAGGATTTTAGCAAGATAGCACGCCCACTTACTGCTCTCCTCTGCAAGGATGTGAAGTTTGAGTTCATAGAAGAGTGCAAATCCGCTTTTAAACAGATCAAACAGGCTTTGGTTACAGCCCCGGTTGTGCAGCCTCCAGATTGGAACTTAACTTTTGAGGTAATGTGTGATGCCAGTGATTTTGCAGTTGGAGCAGTGCTGGGACAGAGGAAAGACAAGAAACTCCACGCCATCTACTATGCAAGTAGGACTTTGGATGATGCTCAGAAGAATTATGTAACAACTGAGAAGGAATTGTTAGCTGTTGTGTTTGCTTTTGAGAAGTTCAGGCAGCATCTTGTTGGCTCCAAGGTCGTGGTTCATACTGACCATTCAGCACTAAAGTACCTAATGCAGAAGAAAGATGCAAAACCAAGGCTATTAAGATGGATCCTGCTTCTTCAGGAATTTGATATTGAAGTGAAGGACAAGATATGGGTTGAGAATGGAGTTGCTGACCATTTATCCAGGATTCAGGTCGAAGACAGTGTTCTAATCAATGACTTCTTGCCTGAAGAGAATGTTTACTTAGTGGAAACCAGAGAACAGGAATAAAGTATTGAAAACCTGCAGTTTTCACGAAACTGCAGGGGAGTGACGAGCAACACCAGGAGGGTGACGCTCGTCACCAACCGAGAACAGTCGCGACCAAAGTATACGAGAGAGGTGACGCTCGTCACCAACATTGGTGACGCTCGTCACCAATCTCAACACTTATCTGCGATTTGTGCAAGCTTGGGAAAGGCTTTTGAGGAGCCTGTTTATGCTTTACATGATCCAAAGAGACCCTGGTATGCTGATATTGCAAATTATCTTGTTGCAGAGGATGAACCACATGATTTTAAAGGCTATGCTAAGAAGAATTTCTTGAGAGAACATAGGAGATTCTATTGGGATGAGCCATACCTCTACAAGCATTGTGCTGATGGTATTTACAGAAGATGCTTAGCAGAAGAAGAAGTTCAGGACGTGCTCTTTCACTGTCATGGATCAGACTATGCTGGACACTTTGCTATATTCAAGACTGTCTCTAAGGTTTTGCAGGCTGGATTTTGGTGGCCTACTATGTTCAGAGACACCCAAGCCTTCATCACAAGCTGTGATACTTGTCAGAGAAGAGGAAAAATCAGCAGGAGACATGAGATGCCACAGAACTTCATTCTGGAAGTTGAAGTTTTCGATTGTTGGGGTATTGACTTCATGGGACCTTTTCCCTCTTCTTATAGGAATAGATACATTCTGGTTATTGTTGATTATGTATCTAAGTGGGTAGAGGCGTTGGCTACTCCTACTAATGATGCTGCAGTGGTTTTGAAGCTGTTTAAGACCATTATCTTCCCCAGATTTGGTGTCCCGCGAATTGTCATAAGTGATGGTGGTTCTCACTTTGTCAACAAGGTTTTTGACAAGCTGTTAAAGAAGTATGGTGTACAGCACAGAGTGGCCACGCCCTATCACCCCCAAACAAGTGGACAGGTTGAGGTTTCCAACAGGCAGATCAAGCAGATTCTGGAAAAGACAGTTGGGAAGATAAGGAAAGATTGGTCTGCAAAGCTGGATGATGCATTATGGGCCTACAGGACTGCATACAAAACGCCACTTGGGACTACTCCATTCTACCTTCTCTATGGCAAGGCGTGCCATCTACCAGTGGAGCTGGAGTTCAAAGCAGAATGGGCCATCAAGAAGCTGAATTTCGATCTGAAACCTGCTGCAGAAAGGCGTTTGGTTCAGCAAGATGAACTGGATGAGATCAGATATCTAGCCTATGAAAACTCCAAGTTATACAAGGAGAGGACAAAGGCATATCATGATAAGAAGATCATCTCCAGGCATTTCGAGCCCAATGACCAGGTATTGCTCTACAATTCTCGTTTACAGCTTTTTCCTGGTAAGTTGCACTCTCGATGGTCAGGTCCTTTCACTGTCAAAGAAGCTTGCCCACATGGTGCAATTGTCCTGATTAACTCCAAAGGAGAGGAGTTCACTGTCAATGGACAAAGGGTGAAGCATTACTGGGCACAAGCAGAGATTCCAGCAGGACACATTGTGTCTCTGGATCAGGCACCAGCTGTCTGAACAGCCAGCCAAAGTCAAGCTAATGACTTTAAAAAAGCACTTACTGGCAGGCAACCCACTGTTTTTACGATCTGCAAGATGCCTCAACAGGAGAAACGACCAAGACAAAGCTCGTCTTCCAGCACTGCAACAGGGTCTACAGATTCCTTCAGTCAGCACCCGGTTTGCAGGCCCCCATGGCCCAAACGCGAGGATCGGAAAATAGCCTCAGGAGTGGTTTGGGCAGGGACTCCGAAGCAAGAAGTGTCCCGGGATACCTGTGTATTCCGTGATATTCAGGAGGAGTGGGATGAGTATGACACGCTGTTCTACAATGCATGGCTGGGAGTTAAGATTATCCCCACTCGGTTCGCGGATCCTGCAGTTCTACAGAAGATGGGGATCTTTGAGGAGGTTGTTCAGATTCTGGAGCGCATTGGGATGGGGACTATGCCATTCCAGCAGTACGATCTGTACCCAGATTTGGTCCGCCAGTTTCTCTCTACAGTTCGCGTCTACTACGCGAATGAGCTGGCGAAGCGTGCGCAGGAAGGCACTATGACATTTCTGATCCGAGGAGTTCGATACCGGATCAGTCTGATACAGCTTTGTGGGATCTATGGCTTCTCTGACCATCCCACAGGCGTTCTCCTTCCCTCTCAGTGGACCCATATGAGGACATTCTGGTCCAAGTTCGGGAATGGAGTCTATGATAGCAAGACCAGCACGCAGACAGAGGTTAGACATCCGGTTTTGAGGTACATTATGCGCCTCTTTGGTCATACCATTCTGTGCAAGTCTGCGTCTACGAAGACTCGAGTTAGTGAGCTGCTTCTCCTCTACTACAGACTTTATGAGATGCTGGATGATTCGATACCTCTTGATAGTATGGTTCGCGCCAACTTGGGCGCTGTTTTCGCTGAGCATCTGGTCTCCTTGAAGACCAAGCCATTCACCAGTCCAGGGGAGAAGACTGAGAGTGTGGACAGCTTGTTGACACCGATCTTCCATCATTTCCAGATCGATGTTACTCCTTGCAGTCTGCGCAGTGACAGATGACTTATGGATGACCAGTATCTGCGCCATGTCACTTGGATGAAGATTGGAGTTGTCTGGACGTTCACTACCACTTTTGGAGAGTATGTTGGCATTAAGTTACCACAGAGAGCCCTCACTACTATTCAGGGAGATCCACGTCAGCTATTCTTCATGCCAGCACAGACTTTTCTGCACCCTTTGACTCTGCGCCCTGTCAGAGCTGCTACAGCTGGCCCCTCTGCTTCTACTGCTGCTGCTGCTGATGCTGGACCTTCTACACGCCAGAGTGGTTCTTCTGCTGCTTTCAGTCGTCCTCCACGACCACAGACACCCATGGATATGGCTGCTTTTCAGGAGTATGTCATTGATAGCTTTGAGGGACTATGGGATGCTGTTGCTACACTTAGCAATTGTGGTTGTGTCCGCCCCCACTACACCACTGAGCCTTGCGAGGACGAGGATTGAGGCTTCACTATCTGGTTACTTGTTCCTTTTTCCCTTTTATTTTTTTTCTTTCTCTTGAGTCATTTTTTATGTTTACTTTGAGTCAGTTGTCAGTTTCTTTGATGATGTTTTGTGAGATTGTTGAACCAGGTTATTTTTGCTATGTTTGGATGTTGTTAATTATGTGTTTGAATGCTTTAAAAGTCTAACTTTCAAGTACACATGCAAACACTTCGTTAATTAACATCTGACATAAGATTTGGGCAATACAGGTCGTGGTGACGCTCGTCACCAGACTGGTGACGCTCGTCACCCGACCCCACGCGAGGTAACACTTTTCTGACTTGGTTTTTTGACTTCTCATTCATTTTTCTGACCAACTCTTGGCTTAATAACACTGGGGACAGTGTTGTTCAAGTCTGGGGGAGGTGGTTACTAACGTTGTGTGCTTTGTGTCATGTTTATAGAGTCTTAAAGTTGAGTAAAAAAAACCTGTTTTTCTAGAGTCAAAATTTTTGAAACTGTTAGTTTTTCTTGGAACTAGCCATAGGACGTTTTTGCTGATAAGAACCATTGCCACAGTAGTTGATTACAAGTCTTACTAAGTTGAAAGTCATAGGTAGATCAGTCTAGCAATGAAGGTTTAGGTTCTTAGAGAATCTGGAAAATTTACTGATTAGCTCCACCTTAATGAACTTTAAACTTCTTGTGTTGGTGATTGATTCTTATTGATCTTGATTCTCTCTTTAAGCACTGACAATAAGGTTAAGATACAGTCTCTCTTTGATTTTCCCTGATGTAGTTTTTTAAAAATATTAAGTTCAAAGAATGGTGCATTCATGACCCTGTCTCCTCACAAGGAACAACAGTAGTGAACACACTTAAGAACCTGTCTCCTCACAAGGAACACAAGTATTGAGTAGCACCATTTCTTAGACTGAAAAAGTTGAGAAAAAGAAGTGAAAAATCGAAAATATCCTAAGGAAAAAGATTAAGGGAAGAGAAAATAGGAGAGCTGTGTTGATATCTATTTGTTAAGTTGTCAGGAAGAGAAAAGAATCTGTAAAGTGATTGAGATGATAGAGACTTGATGAGATTTCACACTTAGATAAAAAATAAGGAGTTAATAGTAGAAATTTCGGATTTCTTGAAGGGGTTTGGACTTGACTTGAAAGATTTGCTAAGCTTGTGATAATTAGACTGAAATTTGACCTTGTGTTGACTATGTGGCATGTGGATTCGAAAGTTCTAACTAGTGTGGTGTTCCCGATGACTGACTGACTGTTTCATGTTTTCAAACCTCGACCTTATTCTTTGTCTAATATTTGCTTGAGGGCAAGCAAAAGCTAAGTCTGGGGGAGTTGATATATCATGGTTTTTATGGTTTTTAACCATGATATAAGTCCTTCTTATTGAGTCTTTTTGGTCTTTTTAGAGTTCTAGAAGAGTCTTTGCAGGTTATAGCATGTCTGGAGCATAATTGGAGATTTTGGAACCTTTTGGAGCATTCTGAATGGAAGCCACGAAGTACCAAGCTCGAAGCAGAAAAGTATCGCATATGGTGACGCTCGTCGCCACCTTTGGTGACGCTCGTCACCCATTAAGGAAGGAGCGTGGCTGTTTTATTAAAAGTATCAAGAAGATTTGCAGAATTGGCCCAGAAGTTCCCTTTATTTACATGAAGACCCCAGATCGTGTTTAGCTTCTATTTATTAGGTTTTTCAGCCATTGTTGGCAAGAATCTTAGTTTTTGAAAATTCAGAGAGCTTAGAGAGAGATTTATTCAGAGCTTTTTGGGAGACAAATCCTGTACTCTTTTGAGAAGATTTCGAACCCCCTTTATTTCTTACTCTTTCTTTTAATGCAATTTTATTCAGTTATGTTTTGTGATCTCATAATCATGTCTGAGTAATCTGCTAGTTAAGTTAGGGTTTTTCAAAGGTTGATGAAAAGAGTGTAGAATCGTTGTCTGTTAGGAATATCTCATGGTTTTTAATCTCTACTTGCTTTAAAATCGAATTTCTGAGACACATCATCTAGGAATCCGAAAATTATAGGTTGTTAAATATATGTGAGAGCATTATTCATAACCTGAACTAGTATTTGATGAGCAAAGCAACTTAGTGCAAAGAGATTTGGCTTAGGAGTTTTGTAAACAATTGAATCTGATCATTCCTGCATGCTTAGGTTGTTAGGGTTTGCAAAGAGATTTGAAACTCTGTGATTTAGGCATAGATAACTTTTACAATGAGAATTGATTAGTTATGCATTAGAGATTCATGTTTAAAACGGTTCTTAATCATTCCTGATTTCCTGCATCACACATTCTTGGATTCAAACCTGCGAATTACCCTGACTTAGCGCTTTTAGTCTTCTTGAACTTAGATCATATCACACAATCGTTTGCTTACTTTTATTCATTCATTCGCATTACATACATCATATTTTGCTTAGCTTAATCCGAATCTACATTCGATAGTGTAGTCTGCATTACTCTCTTGAGATTTCGATACCCCTTGTACTACAACTGTTTTTGCTGTGCACTTACAGTAGTTTTATTTGGGTAAAACCTGAGCCCTATCAGATATGTGCTTTGACAAAGCTTAGTAGATTTCAGATGATGGTTTGAAGCTCATATTATTTCTATTCTCTCTTGGTGATAGAGCTAAATTGTGGGAAAAATCTTTACCACAAGGAAGCACCACTTCTTGAGATCAATGCAAAGGTGCTTTCTTTACTAAGTTCTTCTCTCCCTCAGGAACTGCACATTTCAGGAATGAGATCACAAACTTCAAACAGTGATCTAATGAAAGCATTGGGGACAGTTGGGAAAGGTTCAGAAGCTTTACTCACAATTGTCCTCACCATGGCTTCACCAAAGATATGCTGTTATCCACATTATACAGAGGTGTTCTCCCAACAATAAGAATCCTTCTAGATACAGCAAGAAATGGCTACTTCCTTGGTAAAGATGTTGATGAAGGATGGCTTATAGTGGAGAACATGGCACTTAGCAATTGGGACTATGTGGATGACAAGGAGAACCATTCCAAAGCCACTGAAGAGAAGCTAGATACAGCATTGTATGAGATGAGAGCCTTGCAGAAGAAAGTTGACTTTGTTCTCAATGAGACCACCAAACCTCTTCCAAGTGTTGCTTTACCAAACCACTACAAAGAGCATCAAATGAAAGCTGTTCATCTCCAAGAGGCGCCAACAACGCAACAGGATCATGATGCTTATCCAAAACAGTCCCATGGAGACACTTACATTCACC
This sequence comes from Thlaspi arvense, assembly GCA_911865555.2. Lineage (NCBI taxonomy): Eukaryota > Viridiplantae > Streptophyta > Magnoliopsida > Brassicales > Brassicaceae > Thlaspi > Thlaspi arvense. Next base: position 29,851,022 of record OU466860.2, read on the forward strand.
AACATCCTGGTTCTTCTTCTCCAACAGTTGGCGCCAGCACCTCCCAACCCTCTGAAACTTTGGATCTTAAGGAAATGTTCCTTCAAATGCATCACCCTTCAAACTGCAACTCTTCAGAAGAGTATGGCTGTTGAAATTCAAAAGAGCATGACTGACATTCAAAAGAGCATGGCTATTGAAATACAAAAACACATTGACTCCAGCTGGCAATCTCAACTTGGCTCTTCGAATTGACAGATCAGAAAACTAGAAAGCATTGCTCAACCATCTACCTTTTCACATGCACAAGAGTGTGTCAAAGCTGTCACCTTAAGAAGTGGGAAGCAACTTCCTCCTAGAGTGGCTCCTTCTACACCCAATATGGACAATGAGGAACAAGAAGAGGGGGTGGTGACCAAAGATGCTGAAGAAACTACAGAGGATGAAGTGGTTGAAGCTGAAAAGGGTCCAAAGAACACTAAAGCCAAAGAGGTGGTTAAGGAGAAACCAAGAGAAGCACCTAAGGAGTTAGTCAAGGACCCAAGATACATTCCTCCACCATATCAACCTATAATACCATTTCTGGGAAGGCTTAAGAAGCAGTTCATTGCCAAGTACAAAGATCTCTTTGATGAGCAAATGAAGAAGATTCAGCTCACCATGCCACTGCTTGATGCTTTTGTCTTAGTTCCACCTTGTCAGAAGTTTTTGAAAGATGCTGTTGCTGAAAGAACAAAGGACTTACAAGGAATGGTGGTACTAACACATGAGTGCAGCACCATTATTCGACAGAAGAGAGTGACTCACAACAAGCTAGGTGATCCAGGAATTTTTACCTTATCCTGCTCTATAGGTCCACTTCTGTTTGAGAAATGTTTGTGTGATCTAGAATCTAGTGATAGCTTGATGCCCTATTCTGTAGCACAGCGCCTAGGCTTCACTAAGTTCAAGGACTGCCCGATATATCTAGTGCTAGCTGACAGGTCAGTAAAGCTCCCCAAAGATCTGCTTGAAGATATACCACTTAGGATTGGGAGTGTAGAGATACCTACTGATTTTGTGGTTTTAGATATGGATGAGGAACCTAAGGACACTCTCATCCTTGGGAGACGTTTCCTAGCCACAACATGAGCTGTCATTGATGTTAAGAAAGGGAAGAAAGGGAAGTTTTGGTTCTCTTTTGCATGTTTTCCTTATCTTTAGTCCTTTTTTCTTCTCCTTTTAGATTTAGGTTGCATTTAGGATGTATTTTGAATTTTCTTTACATCAAAGATGTTTTTAGGTGCTTATGGAGCTGAATGTAGCAAGGAGTAAGTGTGGGAGTGGATCAGGAGGCTAGCCAAGCCAAGAGGAAGCAAGAGGAACCAAGGAAGATGCTTCTATAATCCCACCGGTCGAGCTATCGATCAAGTCAAGACCGATAGGGAGCTATCGATCAGACCAATAGTCAAGGAGTGATTGTTCAGAATATAACGGCTGTATCGGTCACCCCATCGACGGACGATGACCGATAGAAACAAATCGGTTGTATTTCGGTCAGACCATCGATCACCTTCAAGACCGATTGCCACCTATCGATCACTTATGATCGATAGGATTCCAGGCTAAAGGTCACCTATTTACAATTTTGCCATTTTTGCCCAAACTCATATAAATACGAAAAATCCCTAATTTTTGGGAACATCTCTATATCCAACAGTTCTTTCCTCTTTTGTTCTTGTCTTTTGATCTTGTAGTTTGAATCTTTGCTTGATTCTAATAAGATTTTGCATTTATCTTCTTGTTTATTCCTTCTATTCATGATTAGCTATCTCTTTCTCTTAGAATTGATAGTTTTGATGGTGATTGTGAGTACTCTTTTTAAAGAATTGAGATGCGTTAGGTTTAGGGAATTTGAGACTCTATATATGATTGCTTAGTGTTAATTCTTCCATTTCCTTTCTTGATTTCTGTGTTTAATGCTTGATTATTCCTTGATAGGTTTATTATGATCTTAAGCTCCTTTTATGCCCACCAAGTGTTTGATGAAATGCCTGAACTGCTTTGCAAGAGACTTGCTTATCCTAGCACAAGAGATTGACTGTCTAAGGAGTGATTTGGCAAAACAGGATTGATAGAATTGTCTTAGTGCTTTCTTTTTGTCATTTCACTCATAAAAATTAGTTCTTGACGTGATGATACACAAAGAGATTAGTGCCAAAAGATTGGATTAGTTATATAAATGAATCATATGCATAAAGAATAGCATTGTGTGAGTTTGTAAGGAAAATAGATTGAGTTAAGAGTTCTCTAATACCAATTACCCCATCTCAAGTCCTATCTTTTCTTTGTTTTTAGCTTGATTTCGAAATTGCCTTAGTATTGCTCTGTTTTTGCTTAGCTTATATCTTTTGCTTATTGCTTTTTTTTGTTAAGTGTTTGCTTCAAGTTTCTTTGATTCTTTAGGTTGTTAGATAATCAAACCCTATTGCATTAGGAACTCTTTTGCATTCATACTATTTCATTCTCCGCTTTTGGATTGATAAAACCTTATGCTATACTACAACTTATTAGTACAAGCTAGGTGATTGACCAAGTGAGTCAAAACTCTTGTATCACTTTGCATCTTTCTTCTGCATCAGATACTTCAGTGCTGAGTGGTCTGTGTGGACCACGACCTTGGAGCCAACAAGGTACTGGCGAAACTTCTCAAAGGCAAAGACCACAGCTAACAGTTCCTTCTCAGTAGTTGCATAGTTCTTATAAGCTTCATCCAATGTCCTACTTGCATAATAGATGTCGTGTAGCTTCTTGTCTTTCCTCTGTCCCAGCACTGCTCCAACTGCAAAATCGTTGGCATCACACATAACCTCAAAAGGCAAAATCTGTGAATTCAAACTTCACATCTTTGCAGAGAAGTGCAGTAAGAGGTCTTGCAATCTTGCTAAACTCCTTGATAAATCTTCTGTAGAACCTAGCGTGCCCCAGAAAACTCCTCAGTGCTTTGACAGAATCTAGCGCCTGCAAGCTTGTCATCACTTCAATTTTCGCCCTATCCACTTCTATCCCATCTCCAGAGACTATGTGACCAAGAAAAATTCCATCTTGTACCATAAAATGACACTTCTCCCAATTCAGAACCAAGTGCTTCTCTTCACATCTCTGCAGAACTGCACACAAGTTATTCATACAGCTCTTGAAGTAAGACCCATAAACTGAGAAATCATTAATGAAAACCTCGATAAACCTCTCTATCATGTCAGTGAAAATCGACATCATGCATCTCTGGAAGGTTGCAGGAGCTTTACACAGTCCAAAAGGCATTCGGCAATATGCGAAGGTGCCATAAGTACAGGTAAAAGTGGTCTTCTCCTGATCATCTGGATTGATGGGGATCTGAAAGAAGCCTGAATAGCCATCAAGGAAGCAGTAATACTTGTGATTCGCTTGCCTCTCAAGCATTTAATCGATGAAAGGCATAGGGAAGTGATCTTTCTTTGTGACTGCATTCAGCTTCCTGTAATCGATGCACATCCTGTGTCCTATCACTGCTCTGGTTAGAATCAGCTCATCCTTGTCATTCTTCATCACTTTAACACCTCTTTTCTTAGGGACCACGTGAACAGGACTGACCCAAGCGCTATCAGATATAAGATAGATGATCCCAGCTTGCAGCAGCTTCATGATCTCCTTCTTAACAACATCCTACAGGTTCGGATTCAGCCTTCTCTGAAGCTCCACTGATGATTTCGATTCATCCTCCAGATGTATCCTATGCATGCACTAGTCTGGAGAAATACTTGAACTATCATCAAGAGAATAGCCAAGAGCTTTGCGAAATCTATGCGGCTTACTTAGCAAAAGAGTGAGCTCTGCATTGTTCAATGAAACATTAACTATAACAGAATATGTGGAGTTTTCGCCAAAGAAGGCGTACCTTAGCCCTGCAGAGAGCTGTTTAAGCTCAAATTTTGGTGCTTTTGCAGCACTCCAATCGCCCATTGCAGCAGCTTTCGCAGATGTGGTGACTAGTTCTTCTTGAGCAACCAGTTGTATGACATGTGCAATAGCATCTATCATCTTTGTGTTGCTAGTAGCAGCTGCATACTGATGCTCAAACTCTACTGTAGAAGTGGTCAACGCCCTCTCCAATGGGTCTTCTGATCTCATCTCTTGAAAGATTTGATCAGCAAGGTTGGTAAGAACATCCACATAGAATGTCTGTCCATCTATAATTAGCCTCTTCATTTGCTTGTCAATTTTGAATTGCATCACCAAATCACCAACATTCAGCTCTATTCTACCCTTTCTGACGTCTATAATAGCTTCTGCAGTAGCCAGGAAGTGTCTGCCAGGAATCAAAGGGTCTTTGGGTTCTTCTCCATACTCTAGACCCACAAAATCAGTAGGTATCATGCAGTCTCCTACTTTGATAGGAACATCCTCTATCACACCTTCAGGAACTCTGAGTGACCTATCAGGTAGGACAAGAGATATCCAGGTAACCTTAAAATCAGTCATCCCTAAACTCTTGGCAACAGAATGAGGCATCAGGTTCACACTTGAACCAAGATCACACATTGATCTCTCAAACCTGTCTGAAAATATCGTGCAGTCTCAAACAAAGCTTCCAGGGTCTGAAAGCTTCTCTGGTACTCTGTTCTGAATCACTGCTCTGACCTGCTCGTTGATCATCATCACTCCTACCTCTAAGCTCAAGTTGTTGGTCACCATCCTCTTCACATACCTCCTTATAACAGGAGTAATCCTCACAGCATCAATAAAAGGAATCCCATTGATCAGCTTGTCCATGATAGCCTTACATCTAGCATCTTCAAGCTTCTTAGGATGCTTAGGATAGGGTACCTTAGGCTTATACACCGTTTCCTTAGCATTGTTTGAAGTCTCAGGCGAAGCTGCTGTGATTCGGGGTTGGTGACAAGCGTCACTCACTTGTGATGGATTCGTGTCGGGGCTTAGTAAAGTTGGTGACGGGCGACACCCCTCCTGGGTGACGGTCGTCACTTGTTGTTTCTCAGCAGAGATTTCATCATCTTCAAACTCTTCAAGTCCAACGAATTCTCCTGAGCTCAAATCCTTCTGCAACACTTGTTGCAGGTTCTTTCCACTCCTCAATGTGATGGCATTCACATGGTGCTTGGGATTAGCATCAGTCCTTCCTGGAAGGAATCCTTCTTGTCTCTGAACAGCTCCTGCAGTTTGAGCAATTTGAACATCCAGTTTCTTCATGTGAGAGTTTAGACTCTCAATTTTTCTATTCAAGTCCTGATACTGCGAATCTATCTTGCCATTGAAGTCGGCTGTCATCTTCTGCTATCCTTCCAAGATCTGCTCCAACATAGCTTCCATCTTATTGTCTTGTGGAGGTTGGTAGGAAAAAGAACCATAGTTCATGTTGAAGTTGTTGCTGTTCTAGTAAGGTTTCTGGAACTCTATTTTCTGGAACTGAGGCTTGGGTGTGTAATCAGGTGAATTCTGGTTCCGTTTGAAGGTGCTCTTCTGATTATTGCGGTTGTAACCTCTGTTCCATTGCTGATTCCCAAACCTTTGACTCTGAAATCCTCCAGAATTGATGAATTCACATCTTCCTGCTCAATCTCCTCTCGATTTTTGAAAGTTTCTACCTCTGCAGCAAAGTGAACTGATTTCTGTCCCACCAAATGGCTATGCATACTGTACAGCGTAGCCTTAACTTCAGCAATCTGATTCCCATCATTCAAACCAGCTTGTTTTATCCTCTGTAAATCTGCATTCTTGGTGCTGTTACTGCAGGCTAAGTTTTCAACCATTCTGATTACAGCATCAGGAAGGTTTGTGTTGAAATTCTCATTACTAGCAGCATCCAACGCTATCCGGTAATTCCAGTCAATGCCTCTGAAGAATACCAAGCAGCTGCACCTGATTGAAACCATGATGAGGACAGTCCCTTTGACAAGACTTGAATCTAAGCCAATAAGCTTTAAAAGCTTCAGTAGGACCTTGGGAAAATGATGCAATTTTTGTCCTCAGGTCCTCTGATCTAGTATCATCATAGAAGTTTTTCAGAAAAGCATTCTTGGTGTCCTCCCAAGTGGTCAGTGAATCAGGCTCTAGTTGCTTCAGCCAATATGCAGCATCTCCTCCAAGTGAGTAAGGAAATAGCTTACAAAACATGAAGTCATTGCTAACTCCATTAGCTTTGACACTTGAACCCAAATTCTCAAACCTCTCAATATGATCCATAGGATGCTCATGAGGTAAGCCATAGAAAGGATGCTGTCCCACCAGCTTATAATAAGTAGGCTTGAGCTCAAAATCATTCCTCTAGAATGCAGGAGGGCGGATTGCAGCTCTGTTGGCATAAAACTGATCAGGTCTGTTGTAATCTTCAAGAGTCCGCGGCCTAAAACGCCCATCAACGTTTACAGCTTCTTCTGGTGCTTACTGAATCACCTGTTCAGCTATAACATTCTCATTCTGATCCAGTCTCTGCCCTGCTTCATTCCTCCTATTTCCATCTCTGTCAACCAAGTGACCATCTGCATCTTCGACCAAGATAATCGGATTAACCATTGTAGATTGCTTCTTAGCTTTCCTGATGGTCCTTTCCAACTTAGCTAGCTCGTCAATGCCGAAAGTCACAAGCTCCTTCTCTTTGTTGCTTCTGGTACTGTGATTAGGCATACTCCTGAAACCAGCACAAAGAAAAGAACACTTAGACAAAATCCTAATACTAAAAATCGATAGGCAGCTATTACTCCCAGGCAACGGCGCCAAAAACTTGATAGCGCTTAGGTTTTACCCAAATAAAACTACTGCAAGTGCACAGCAATGCAGTTATAGTATAAGGGGTTATCGAATCCCAAGGGAGTATATAAACTACACTAACAATAATAGATTCGGACTAGGGTAAGTGGTGGAAAATAAATGTAATTCAAAATAACTAAAACAATGATAGCAAGCGATTTTTGATTGATTTAAGAATAAAAAAACTAAAGCGCTAAGTCAGGTCAATTCGCAGATTGAATCCGAAAATGTAGAATGCATGCAATCAGGAATGAAATAGAGCCGTTTTGAACATGAATCGCAAAGATATAACTTATCAATTCTCATTGCAGAAGTTATCTATGTCTAAATCACAAAGTTTCAAATCTCTTTGCAAATTCTAACAACCTAAACATGCAGTAATGATCAGTTTCAGTTGTTCACAAAACTCCTAAGCCAAATATTTTTGCAAATAAGCGTTTTGCTCATCTAATACTAGTTCAGGTGATTAACAATGTTCTCACATCCATTAAACAACCTAGGGTTTTGAAATCCAGATGATGCGTCTAAGAAATCGATGTGAATGCAAGTATAGACGAAGAACCAGTGAATTTTCTATCAGTTTAGCAATTCTACAAACTCTTCATCAACCTTTGAAAAACCCTAACTTAACTAACATATTACTCAGACATGATCATGGAAACACAAAACATAACTGAATAAAACTGCATTAAAGAGATAGTGTAAAAGTTAAAGGGGTTCGAAATCTTCTCTAAAAGAGTACAGGAACTGTCTCCCCAAAAAGCACTGAATAAATCTCTGTCTAAAGCTCTCTGAATTTGAAAATCTAAGATAAAATCCAACAATGGCTGAAAACCTAATATATACAAGTTAAAACACGAGCTGAAACAATTTGTAATTAGTAAAACTTCAAGGACAAAAGTGCAAATAATCCTCCATCTTTTAAAACCAGCCGCAACTCCTCTTCAGCTACGGGTGACGAGCGTCACCCTTAAGTGGTGACGATCGTCACCAACACCAATTGATGCTTCCTAGTTGCTATCTTCTTGGTTGATTCTTGCAATGCTCCGAAAAGCTCCAAAACCTCCAATTATGCTCAAGACATGGTATAACTTGCAAAGACTTTACTAAGACTTTAAAAAGACCAAAAAGACTTAATAAAAATAACTTATATCATGGTTAAAAATTAAAAAAACCATGATATATCATAAATCGAGGTGAGCCATCTCCCATGCTTTTGTATTTGGTAAAATACTTGTTTTAAGTTGATGTATATAAATTACAACTATATTAAGAAGGCTTGGCAACTCAGACATTCTTAAACTAAACGAGTTCGTTGGTTTGTCATTACTTCTGCTGTATCACCCATGAATCTAAGCTATAGAATTTTCAAAACATTAACATATCCAACTAAACACTTTCCGACAAGTTTGATAAGAAATGATGATTTGGTCCGAAAACAAACATTGAAAACAAAAAGAAAGTAAACTAGTTATTGCACAATCAGACAAATGTTTTCCCGAGACGTTGTGTCAACGTTTTTAGTTTTAATATTTTCCCAAGAGATTGGAGAGAGAGAGAGAGAGAGAGGAGGTAAGTTGGGATAGTGAAACTTTAAATAAGAAGCATATGGGAACAAAAGCTGTCTGATGTTCGGGAAAAAAAAAAAAAAGCTGTCTGAGTTAAGGGATTGAAGATGGGTTCTGGTGGGGCTCATTTTCACCATTACATATTGATCTCGTCTTTTCTAAATCATGTCCTATTGCTCCCACGACATATCGGGCCATGTGCCTCCCTCCGTTTCCCCACTACCTTCACATTATTTACTCAAGCCAATCTATTTCCAAACACGTCATTTCAATGTCTCGTACCCCTTCACGTTGCGATCCAAAGGAAAAAAATGGTCAATTGTATATATATGTGTTTCAGTGTTTTATCTCTATATATATATTAGGTACCGTATGCCGACTTTAAAACTTTTTATATGTTCATTATATAATTAATATTATATATTAATTTTATTACTAAATGTATCAATTATATTTTAAGTAATAATATTATATGAACATTTTAATAATAAAAAATAACTATATATTAAAAGAAAAGTATTTTAGAATTCAATATTAAGTGTAAATATGATAACTAAATAAATGAAAAATATTAAAACAAATAAAAAGTAGAGTTAAAATATATCAAAAGCATCAAAACTAAGCAAGATTTTGAACAGTTTTTTATAGACGACGTTCATAGTGTTGTTTTGCACATTTTCTTCTTTTTCTATTATGTAAACTTTAAGTCTGGATCTAAATTTAAGTCTAGATAACGCAATATATAGTTATCCATAAGAGAAAACTAGTTTAGATAGAAACAGACCGACATTTTCAAGTGATCTTCCTTAGCTTTTGTTGATGGTCACTGCGAAACCTAAGCCAAAAGGAATTGACTACGACGCATTCTGAAAGGAAATCTTGTGTCTAGTGGTGTCACATACATCCTAAATATTATAACTATCTGAATAATCAGTTTCTCATTTTCCGTTATAATTCTAACTTCAACCACATATCAAGCCATTGAGTAATAATAAATCTAGTTCTGTTGCATATTCCACCCATAGGATCATGTTACGAAGACACATGACTAGAGTACCAATATTTAATTTCAAGTAATGTTTCGGTAATCTAGAAACTTTGATGTTTTGTAAAACTTATATATTTTCTTGTATTTATAGTGATATATAATTGTAAATATAACTTTAAATACTAATTAAATTTAAATAATATTATTTTGAATGTTATCTATACTATGTTTTTTTTCCCTACACAATATAATCTTGCTAATACATTTAGATGTTAAATATATATTTATTTCTTGATCTATTACAAATTAAACAAAAATAGGTTTTACCATCTTTACTAATTCTAAGAGTGAGTAGATGGTTGGCTCACACATAGAGATTTAAAAAAATATCTAAATTGTCTAATAATTAAAATAAAAAATTAAACTATAATAGAAGTTAACAAAATGCATACACGACAAGTTGGCTTACGAGTTCGAATTTTATGCAATTAATATTCAAATTTCCACGCATATTTTTAGAAAAGTTGAAGTATGGTTTTATGCATTAAAAGAATCTAACAGAGTATATATTTTTAATATATATTTTTATAATGTATGCGTTGGGACCGATTTTACCGCCCCCAAGGAGAATACGACACATGGACATCAAGCAGCCTTAGACACTAACTGATACAATATCAAAAATCAGTAAATCATTGGTCTTCAATATGTGAATTAATTATTATAATCTGTTCTCCATAATTATTAAATTCAAAGGATTCTCATTCAAGTCTAAAGCAAGATTGGTGGCAAGAAGACCATTATTTTATTTAGCTTATTTTTCTCCATTTGTTTAAATGTAAATAATTTAATTTAAGTGTATTTATTTGTAAAGATCCTTTGTAAGAGCTATAAAATCTCATTGTTCTCGTTGTAAAAACATATAGATCTTTTTGGAAATTAAAAGAGATTTTTCTCTAAAGTTTTGGTTTTGTTTTTGTTTATCTAAGAAAGATGGAATTCTTCACTTAGTAAACATTTGTATCTATGTGTTTTGTGTGCGATGCCTTGAGACTAGGTTTGTGAATTTATCACACGGGCTTTCACACCCTTGAGTGGCGTTCTTCGATCCACCCATCTATTCATCTCATCCACTAATCCAGCCTGAAAGTGACTTGAGTCCAGCAGGATTGATCTCATAACCATCCACTTCGATCATCTCTTAAGGAAGTAGAAAGAGACTTCAGTCCAGCTGCTTGCTTCCATCCATTCATCCAAGCATTATAAGATCATACCTCTTGATCTTATATCATCTGGTATCAGAGCTTTAAAAGCTCCTATCCCCCTGGTTGCATCCATCCAACATTTATCTTTATTTTCTGTTTATTAGTTTTTTTACTTCATTATTCATAAAAAAACTCATAAAAATTGTTTTGCTTGATTTGTTATTTTTTTATCTTGTCTATTGAATTTTATAAAATCTAAAATCCATAAAAATTGTTTTCCTTATTTTCTGAATATTTTATTTCATATAAAAGTCAAATATATATATATATATATATTCTTGTTTTATTTGCATCATTTAAAATTCGAAAATTCATAAAAAACAATTTATTTGCAATTTGCTGTTGATTTATTTTGCATCCATTAAATCTGAAAAAAAAATTATTGCTATTTGTTATTTAATTTCTTCAAAAAAAAATTGCAGTTTGTTCTTGATTTATTTTGGATTTGTAAAATCTGAAAAAAAAAACAAATTATTGCTATTTGTTATTTGATTTCTGCATTCAAAAAAATATTATATATTGTTCATTTGAAATCATTATTAGTTTCATCTATTACTGCATTCATCTATTAAGAAGTTATTTAGATTGTGTTTAATCTATTACTGCATTCATTTTGGTTTGAATACTTTAAATCATCAAAAAAACCCATAAAAAGATTTGATTGTTTTCCTGAATCAGGAATAACAAAGCTGGGAGGAGAATGTGTTAACCTGGCAGAAATTCTTGTCTAAACTCAATTACAAATCCAAACCTTAGTAGAAAGAGTGGCACAGATCCAACCACAGAGAAAAGAAAATGGATTTGGAGATGCACCAGGAGCTGAATATGTTGAACCTAAACCACCAGATTGTTCAAAGAAGCAAGTCAACAAGAGGAATGGTTACAGATTTAATACTCTAATATTTTCAGGTACAAGTAAGAACCCTGATGTGTATCTCAGTTGGGAAAGTACTATGGAGAAGTGGCTACAATCCAACAACTTTCCCAAAGAAAAGAAGTTACAACAAGCTGTCCAAAGACATACAAAACAAGCTTATGAATGGTGGTTAAAGGAAAACATTCCAACTGTCCACAAGAAGCCAGTTCTAGATTGGAGTGACCTCAAGGCAAGGATGCATAAAGAATTTGTAGAGAAGTATCAAGCCTTGGAGAAGAAGACTGTTCTCAGCCAAAGAGCATTGTGCAAGTCAACAGAAAAACCAGAACAAACCATTGTTCAAGCAAAAGCTCAGCTAAGTCCTTCTTTAGATGAATTAGTATTTACCACTGGTACGGTGTGCTTGTCTTTTTCAAAGAAAGCTGGGACAGGTTTAAAGGAGCCCACGTCCAAGGGAGAAGAGGCACCAGCAATAAGCCTTGCAATGGACCAGAAACCAAGCTCCAAAGATGAGCCCTTAAAAAGAGAAGTTGCATCCAAGGAAACAACATCAAGATCTAAGGCTACAACAAAGTCACCAGACCCACCAACCCAAGCTAATTCTTCTAAATTTGGTAATTCTAAAGAACCAACATGTTGTAAGTTCCATAAGAGAGGACACTTTGCTGCAAATTTTTCTATTAAGAAAATGTTGGAAGAAACTTCACTAGTAGAGAAAACAGGAAAATTTAGTGATAGTGATAATTGATCTCATTATGAAGTTTTAGTTTCCAATGCTAGACTTATGCACTTGTCTTTGCCAAAGAGTTTTGATCCAGGAATAAGACAAAAAGAAAGGGAAACCAGCAAAGGAGAAAGGTTACAAGGAGAGCAGATTTTACAATTGACTTGTCCAATGGAGGATGAGAAATTAATAGAAGAGCAGTCAGATGCAATACCATCACCAGCACGCCTAGATGAGAAACATGAGCTAACTGCCCTTGATTCATATGAGTTAGGAGCTGAAGACTCTTCACAAAATTCTGAGAGTGCTGGAAAATCCTTAGTCATCTCTAGACTAGAGGAAAACAACAATCATGGAGTTCAAGTAAACAAAGAAAAATTGATGCTGCAATTAGCTAACACCATCACTGTGAGTTTAAATATCTCAAAGCCAATTTCTATAATTTTAAACTCAGATATGATGCACTTGCTTTTGTCCTTGTGAAAATTATCAGAGAAGAGACAGCCTCAAAGAAAAGACTCCAGATCAAATATTACATTACTTTAGAGATTTGGGAAGGAAGAACACTAAGAGTGTTCCTCAAGTAAGTCATTTAGTTACTAAAATTATGTCTGAAGATTCAAAAGTAATGAACTTACTAGAATTGAGAGAAAGTGAGAACTCAATACCTTGTCTAAAAATGCAACAAAAAAAATTAGGTTTAACTAGTTTCAAATTTTGTAAGCAACTCATAATACACTTGTTTCTTGTCCAAAAATTTGAGATTGTTTCAGGTACTAAGGACATAAAACATAAAGACCCTCCACAAGAGGAGAATTTGTTGTTAAACCAAAGCAAACATGCATCACCACTCAAGGTGGACAAGACCATGGCTATCAAGGCCACAAAACAGAGGAACCACGACCCAGGCCAGAACATAGGAGCTATCCTATCCTTCCTGCTCAAAGGAGAACCACCAGACGTTCACCAAACCAAAGATGCATCAAGGTATGAATTTAAACTCCCAAAATATAATGAAAACTAACTTGCTCTTTCTTGGTGCAGGAGATATAGTTTCAAGGTCGAAACCTTTTCAAGAGGGTGAGTATGATACAGACCTCAAATCATCATCAGCCAAAGAGCACGGATCCAGGAGTCATGAAGTGGAGAACATAAAGCTGAGGGGAGCTAAGGAGACATGCGAGTGGAGTTCAGATCAAATGGAGGTTGATATCAAAAATTCAAACCCAAACAATACTTGGAGAGCATACTCAACTCATCCAGTGTTCACCACGAAGAACAATCAGCTAAAAAGGAGTTCACATGAAGAAGATTTTGAAAATACAAATTGGCAGATCTTCAATGGTCCCGATGGAAACATGCGACCACTAATAAAATCATTCCGGCCAAACGACGACGAATCAAGCCACAAGACCGGATTTTTTGGAAACTTAACTCATCAGAGAACCAAGAAAAATTTGATTCATGCCGACATTCAATACGGTTTAAAAGTTATTCAACTTCTAAACTGGATAATGCTCAGCTTGCCTTATTTGGAAGGTCACGAGTTTAATCACTTACAAAGAAGGCTTTGGCGACCAGGAGAGACATGCAAGTATTCAGGAGACACATCTAAAAATCCAAGTGAGTCAGGAAACCTCTTCCAATGCACCAGCACATACATGATCAGGCGGATCATGTCACACTTCTACTTACAATATATGGAAGCATTTACACTTGGCTCCATAACTCACCAACAGCTAGTTCTCTTCATGATCCGAGATAAGCAAGAGTTGGGGAGGTTATTCATCATCAAGCTATCAAAATACAAGTCAAGAAATCCTTTTCATTCAGCCTTTTTGCTCATCTCTCATTAAATGGTTCAAAAATCCCTTTAATCTCTTTTTTTGATCTTTCTTTGATTTTTGCTTAATTCTCTCTTTAGAATTATTGTTTAGGACGAACTGAGCATTATATAAGCTCATAGTTGTTTCATTTGTAAAACACCACTTTTTATCTAAGAAAATATAAAGCCTGTGTTCTTTTTTTTCAAAGAGTATTCTTTGTTTAAACAACTTGTCTTTAGATTCAATTGAGTGATTCTTTTGCTTCTACTGATTCTTGGAATAGATTTGTTTGTGTGATTCAGGCAAAGCTAGTTCCAATGGCTGAGCGAGTCAGCAATCCCACCGACTGAGCGAGTCAGTCAACCCACCGATTGAGCGAGTCAATCACCTCAATTCCACATCCATTCCGACTTCATCCCACATTCCGCCCCATAAACTTGGAATTCTCTTCATCATCTTGTGATCATAAGTTGGAGTGATTCCAATCTTATATCACTAACTTAAGCCATACTAGCTCGACCTAACAACTCCCGTGTACTGTTTCCGGGCAGTTGGCACGCTTTTCTGAACACGCATGAATCATTAGCATACCTGATCCTCTGGTGCGCCCAATGGATAGGACATGACAGGGAGAAGGCCATATAAAAGGAGACAGATATCCACATAAGAAGGGGAGAGGATCGAGTTCTGGGAACCCGACATAAGGAGGAGAAGTTCAACCGCCTCGGACCGACCTGCACCGCCGACCGGCATAATCAAGAGAGAACCTCCCCGTTCCCTCGAGATGATAACTACCAGGATAAGTTCCTTCTTAATCCGGAACCCTGTCATTTTACTTGCTGGACTTTCCCTTTTCGGTATAGAACCACCACAAAACACTTATAAGCAGACAGACGTCTCGATCCCAGGATGAGACCTCTCCTCCCGAACCCATGGAGAAACACCCTCCTGAGTACTTGTTCCCGGTAGGGCGTTCATTAACTTGGGCATCGGAGAACCTTTGGGAGAGGATCCCCTTTTCGGTCTTTCCGGAGGCCTGATTGACCTTTTGTGTAGTGTTTGCCGAGCAGACTCGTCTACCATCCCGTTGGTGGGACCTGAACCAGCTTTCTCCCTGGAACGTCTTGTCGCCTTTCCCCCCAGAGGACGAAATTCGGAGGCATGGCTCCACTCCCCGGACGAGTAACACACCCCTACATGGCATCCCGAAATTTACTCCCGAACAGTAAATATGTATGTTTATGCATGCATATACGGGTTAGAATAGAATTATAATATTGAGGTGTTGATTAGTTTTTGGGATACTTTATGCAAACATTATGTTTTTATACGGTGCAGTTTTTGGCGTTTAACAACAATAATGAAAACTGTTTCTACTGTTTTGTATCTAATCAAATTCTTATTTTTTTAGCGTTTTTGATTCAGGTTCAAATTAAAAATTATATTAAATAGTAACAAAAGTACAAAGAACTTCTAAAAAAATCAAAATATAATATTTTATTTTACTCAATCAAAATACATATAGATAATCTAGTATTAATTTTCCTATTTTAATAAAATAATATAAATTAAAAATTTGTTAAAAATTTTGTGAAATCATATTTTATAAAAACTTTTAGCACCTCTCTGCCCATCTCCTTAGTCATTATTAAAAAGTTAGATTGATGAAGAAAATTATTTTTTTATGGTTAGCATGTACGCATCATTATAAATTTTGACCGCACATGAGTTCATCATATAATTTTCATCTTATAATTTTTAAATGACTCCGTAAAATAAAGTACAAGAGCTTTACGGAAAATCAAATATATAGAGAAACATTATTATTATTACTTTTACTTTGTAATCGTATTTTATGCAATATGTTATGAATATATTTTTAAAAATTAAAATCATAATAATTATTATTTTCTATTAATTTAAATTTGTTTATTTTAGTGTTACAGTAAAATCTTCATAAATTAATTATGGATAAAATATTAGTTACTATAAATTAATAAATTCTATGGGTACCAACCGGACCAATATAAATATTCGCAAATTTTAATAAGATAATTATTTTTTTGAATTTCTATGGAAAAACATGGTCACGATAAATATGTAGATTAGTAATTATACATGTAGAAATATATAAATAAAACAATATAGTAAAATATGATAATATTGTGGTTTTAAGTTTATAAATTTTGTTTGATTTATTTTCAAAATTATTAAAATATTATTCAATTATTAATTTACAGATTAATGAATACTCTCTAAACTAATAAAATTTGAAAGTTCCAATATTATTAATTTAAAGAGATTTTACTGTATAATCTAATGTATATATATTATAATTTTATAATTTATTTAACTATTATTCAGCTAATTAAAATATTTTATTTATTTTATGAAAATTGTCATGTCACATTTACAGGTCACTATTAAAATACTCTATATTTTCTTATGGTGTTGACAAATAAGTTTTTCTCAATAATTGTATTTCTGAAATAATGTGTAGGGGATGTGTGTGGGTGTGTTTTGTGTTTATGAGTATGTATGAAAATAATTTTATTAGCATGATATTAGGAAAGACGATAATGAATTAGAAAACTTTTATATTAATTCAAATCTTTCATTTTATTTGCCAATTTTTTTACATTAAAATGGCAAAAAATCCTTGAAATTGCAATCTTATAGTAGTTCCAAGTGAGTTTTTAGCTGAAATGCAAAACTGCCTTAAAATGCTAAGCAGTCCTGTTTTAACAATATATTTTCAAAGTAATCATTGTTCTATTATCATTTTTTATTTTTACTTGGCTTTTAATCCATGCTACGTATAAGTCTAATATATGGTTTATTGTTTTTTTGGGTATATACTTTTAATATCATCAAAACTATAATATATTAATAGAAATGTTTTTATATAGAAAATAAAGAAAAGGATCCATTGATTTGCATCCAAAAGATTCACATGTAACAATAACTCTTTAGCTAGCAATTTGATTTCCTGCAAATTTAAAATATAATATATAGTTTTTCCTATTTTTTGTTTATAAAAATAAAGAAAAGGATCTATGTCTAAGTGGCCCTATATCACGGTCAAGGACTAAGGCACTTCAAAATGTTTAGAGGTTCTACTTAACCAATCAAGTACCAACCATATGAAGAAAAGGCTGAATATCCCACACTGGTGTGTATTCAAGCCGATCCCTTGGTAATAGGGTTGTGGGACATTTTGTGCTCTTTTTCCCTTGTTAAGTTTTGTCCCATTGAGTTTTCTTAATAAGGTTTTTAACGAGGCAAGTGTTCCCACTTTGTCATTGTCTATTTTATAAGTATTTGTCCAAGCCCATTTCTTTTTACCATCTGTAGCTTAGAATGTCCACAGTCTTCTTTTAATTGTATCTTGTTTTGTTGTTTGTACAATCAAGGGGGTGTGTCCCGAGATTGAATAATCTTTGGTTTGTTTCTCTTCTTCTCTATTTATAACTCTTATCCGAGAGAAGAAGCCCTTTCATATATCTTTTTAATCAAAAACCTTTTTCAAAGTAGATTATCTCTTCGGTGTGTTATATCCGAAAAAATCATGTTCATCTTTTGGTGTGTAATATCCTTAAGATTATCAGCCTATTTACAAGAGCCATCCGCATCTCTTGCTAAACTTTCATCACTATCCTTCATTCACCAATCACTAAACTATTTCATATTCATTCACTCGTCACCATCCCCTTTCCAGCGGATGTCAAGTACTTGTTTAGCTTTCAAAGTCAAGATCTTAGAAAGATCATATTACGTGGTATCAGAGTAAACTTGGGAAAGCTAAATGATTTTTTGTAGCGATCAGTTTTCTATTTTGTCGATTCATATGATTTGTCTCTTCACAATCTTGAGCATCACGACTTTGATCTATTTCCAAATTCAATCTAGGGTGTTAGTTTTAATAACTTGCATCATTTCACTGCCAACTGGCCACCTCATTGCTCTGCCATACTTGTTATTCTATCTCTTGAACTCTTTATCCCACGGCCCTTCTTCTAACCCCACGATCTAGATGATGAATGTTGTCTATAGGAGGACTAAGTTTGTTGAACATTTGGACCTCAAATTCATGCAAGTACCTGAGAAAACAGAGCAATAGTGATAGGGCTCAGGTTTTACCCATATAAAACTACTGCAAGTGCACAACAAAGAAGTTGTAGTATAATGGGTTATCGAATCCCAAGGGAGTATGTAAACTACACTAACAATTATAGATTCGTACTAGGCTAAGCAGTAGATAAAAAAATGTATTGTGAAATAGCTAAAACAATGAAGGCAAGCAAAATTTGATTGATCTAAGATTCAGAAAACTAAAAGCACTAAGTCAGGTCAATTCGCAGGTTGAATCCGAGAATGTAGAATGCATGCAATCAGGAATGAATTAAAACCATCTTAAACATGAATCGCAAAGATATAACTAATCAATTCTCATTGCAGAAGTTAACTATGTCTAAATCACAGATCTTAAATCTATTTGCAAACTCTAATAACATAAACATGCATTACTGATCAGGTTCAATTGTTCACAAAACTCCTAAGCCAAATATCTTTACACTAAGGCGTTTTGCTCATCTAATACTAGTTCAGGTCATCAATAATGTTGTTACATCTATTAAATAACCTATGATTTTCGGATTTCCAGATGATGTGTCTAAGAAATCGGTTTTAAAGCAAGCACAGATGAAGAATCAAAAGATATTCCTAACAGATTTAGCGATTCTACAAACTCTTCATCAACCTTTGAAAAACCCTAACTTAATTAGAAGATTACTCAGACATGATCATGGAAACACAAAGCATAGCTGAATAAAATTGCATTGAAAGAATAAAATAAAAGATAAATGGGTTCGAAATCTTCTCCAAAAGAGTACAAGATCTGTTTTCCCAAAAGCTCTGAGTAAAACTCTCTCTAGCTCTATGAATTCTAAACTCTGAGATAAAAGCCAAAAATGGCCGAAAACCTAATATATACAAGCTAAAACACGAGCTGGAACACTTTTGCAAATACTGGAACTTCTGGGCCAAAACTACAATTTGCTCTCAATCTTTTAACAATAGTCGCGACTCCTTCCCAAATATGGGTGACGAGCGTCACCCTTGAGTGGTGATGCTCACCACAGCCAAACAATTCCTCCGAGTTGCTAACTTCGTGGTTGATTCTTGCAATGCTCCAAAAAGCTCCAAAACCTCCAATTATGCTCCAGACATGCTATAACCTGCAAAGACTCTACTAGGACTCTAAAAGGACCAAAAAGACTCAATAAAAAGGACTTATATCATGGTTAAAAACCATAAAAATCATGATATATAAAATAGTAGAGATAATTAGTAACTGAAATAGAAAAGAACATAGTCTAAGTGAAATGACAAACTCAATAAAAATCATCAAGGGCAACAGCGCCAATTAGAAGAAAGACTTTTTAGTCTTAGGACAAATATCCTCTTCCTCTAATCAGTTGTGGAATAGGGATGAGGTATCAATCACTTATAGATGAATTGAGATGCAGCCAATGCAATAAGCTAAGTCAAGATGGGTGATAGCTTGCTATATTCTAGTGATTTAGGCTGCATTTCTTTCATCTTTTACCTTGTTTTTGCATCTTTACTTAGCATTCTAGTCTCATTTGCACTTAAAAGTAGCATTGGATGCATTTAGTTTAGGATTTGCATACTTGTGCATGTTTGTAGTGTAATTGAGGTGTGTTTAGAGGTTTTGGGACTTGGGAAGGAGTTTTGAGCAGCATACATTCAAAGAAATGCCATAAGAAGAAGTCTTTCGGCGTCCATATCGAAGAACAGCGTCGAGCATAACACCTATGCAGCATGCCCGACGTGGATCGTGGGATGAGGAACAGGAGCTTGATCGTGAGCTTCAAGAATGCACCGGGGTAGAGCATCTAGGAGAGGCGGCCATACAGGTCGATCTGGAGAGACAAGACATATTAGGGTCCAGCATCGAGCAGGACACCCGACATTCTGCCCGATACGATCTGAAACTTATTACACGTCGAGAAACTGCAAAAGTGACTAAGCTGCGGCTAAGGGAAATTCTGCATCGGGAAGGAACATCGAGCAGAACTTCCATCCATACACCCTGATGCGTCAACGCCAAGAGTTGACTAACTTTTTCTACTTTTTGTCAAACCTTATCTTTAAACCTATTTAAGCCTTTGGCTTATCTTTTTTGAGACTTATCTTCTTCTTTATCTTATTTTCGACCTAAGGGAAAATCTAAAAAGGGATTTGATGAGATTTTGATCAAAATCACTTTTTAATAAATTTCTGCACTTCCTTTGTTATTTTCCTTCTAGTTATTGTTTAATCATGTTTGATCTGTCATTTCTGCTTGTTTATGATGATTTCATGATGTGTAGTGTGTAGTTTCATATGGTTTGAGGTTAGAGTAGATTTAAGGATGATTGGTTGATAACTTAGGGAGCTTTGGTTTGATTCATGCTTAGATCACTTAGCTTAGTTGTTCTTAGTGCTTAGTAACTCTTTTAGGGTGAAACTGATCCTAGGTGTTTGCTGCATCAAAAGTGTTTGTTTAAATGCCTGAAAGAACTTTGTTAAGAACATCTCCTAGATGATTATATTGGCGTTTGGGTAGCATGTTTGGTCTATAAGAGTCTTGTGTTTTCATGCTGGTTTTGCATAAATTCGCCATCACAAGTCGGTCTGACATGTGCTTAGCTTAGACATCTCTGATCTGTTTGCATATTGATTGATTTAGTGGCTTGATCATGTTATTTGCTTGTTATTGATCTTGACAACCCTAAGTTTCATACTAAGTGATCCCCATGTCATTATTGCCCTAGCCTCGAACCTGAAATCTTATTGTTCTTTGCATTTGATCATAATGTGTTCTATTTTCTTCTGCTTTTAGTTGCTTTGCTTTTGATCCATTCTTTGCCTTGCATTTCAAGTTATTGCATTTAGCATTCATTTTGGTTCTTGCACTTCCATTGCTTTGTTTACCTTAGTCTTGTTGCATTTAGATCATTGCTTTTTTAGTTTTTATTGCATTTAGTTTCTTTGCATTGCATTAATTGCTTTAGACTTGATAGGATTGCATTTCACTTGTGCATTTCATCTTTGATCACTTAGGTTGTTAGATAAATCCTACTTTTATCACATTGGTTAAGCTTAGTGAGTTCCTTGCATCTCTTTTATTCTAACTCCTGGATGGATTGATAAACCTCTTCTATACTACATCTGATTAGAGAGGGATTGAGTTAAGCCTTGCAAAAGTCCTTCTTCAATTTGGTGTCATTGCCATTCTAAGATTGCTTAGATAATTGAGTTTAGGTTCTTGCTTAGACTTAACCACCTTTTACATTATTAATCACTTTACCTTTTTCGTTGTGTTTTCTCAGGTACAATGGCTAATCAACACCATCACACACCTACTCATGAAGCTCAGTTCAAAGAGGATGAAGCTCCAGTTCAGAGGTTACATAGGCTAGTGCCTGAGATTGCTGGAAGAGCACAACACATTGGTTCTCATGATGCTCCTTACCTTCATACTAGACGCATATGTATACTTCCTCCACCATCTCAAGAGCATCACTTTAAGATCAAAAGCAGTGTGATTGCTATGGTACAAGCCAACCGCTTCAATGGCACTTCTATGGAGGATCCGCTTGATCACTTGGACAGCTTTGAGAGTATTTGCAGCTTACAAAAAATCAGTGGTATCACAGAAGATGGTTTTAAACTGAGGTTATTTTCGTTCTCTCTTGGTGATCGTGCACATTTGTGGGAAAGATCTTTGCCTTGTGGATCAATTTGTTCTTGGGATAATTGCAAAAGAGTGTTTCTTGGAAAGTTTTAGCCTTCTATCAGGATAGCTACACTAAGGCAGAATATATAAGGTTTCAAGCAATCACCAGATGAGCCATTTTGGTCAGCATGAGAAAGATTTCAAAGCTAAACCTTGCAGTGCCCTCATCATGGTTTCTCAACAGAGTCACTGCTCAGCCACAGCTAGACAGCTTTAGCAGTTACTTGTCGCTCACACAAAGGGAACAATGGAGATGATGGCTAATCAACAGAACACCATGGCAATGCATGGTAGTCTACTACAGGAGTTTGAGAAAGTTTTTGATGAGCTTAATATGCTTAAAGCCAACCTGGTCTCCTCTCCTACAGCTCCACAACAATCGCCACCAGCTGTGCAAGCAATAACTACTAGGAGTGGTAAATAATTACAAGGTCCTGTAGCACCTAAACCTCTCCATGTGGACATTGAGAAGCAAAGTGGGGGGGGGGGGGGGGGGGGGGGGGGGGGGGGTGTGGGTGGGTGGGGGTCTCTTGAGACTCATGAAAAATAGGCCGAAGCTGAATCAGAAACATAAAGGAAAGCTGAAGCAGAGCGTGTAAGGAAAGGAAAACATGTTGTTGATGAGGCACCTAGAGAAACCACACAGCTTACAAGGAAGGAACCTGTCTTTGTACCTCCTCCTTACAAGCCACCACTCCCCTTTCCAGAAAGGATCAAGAAACAGTTAGTGGAGAAGTACATGTAACTTTTTGAAAAGCAGATGGAAAAGGTGGAGCTGACTGTGCCCATGCTTAAAGCATTCTTGCAGGTGCCTCAATATCAGAAAATCCAAAAGGATGCAGTTACAAACAAAAAGAATGAGATGCAAGGAATGGTTGTTATTACTCATGAGGTTAGTGCCATCATACAGCAGCTTCCTCCACCAAAGAAGCTAGGAGATCCTAGAAGATTCACTTTACCATGCTCCATTGGACCTCTCACATTCAACAATGGTTTGTGTGATCTTGGAGAAAGTGTAAGTATGATGCCTCTTACTACTGCCAAGCGCCTAGGATTCACAAGTTTTAGACCGAGCAGGATAACTCTTGTCCTAGCTGACTGCTCTGTTAGACGTCCCATTGTACTGCTTGAGAACCTTCCTGTCCGAGTTGGGAATACTGAAGTCCCCACCAACTTTATTGTTTCAGAGCTTGATGCTGATCCAAAATATCCTTTGATATTTAAGAGACCCTTCCTTCCCACCACTGGAGCAGTTATAGATGTCAAGGGAGTCAAGATTGAGCAGCATTTGGAAAAGGATATGATCCTCAGGTATGACATAAACAAGGTCATGAAGAAACCCAAGATAGAAGGACATATCTTCAGCATGGATGCTATGGAAGACTTGAGAACTGAATTAATGTAAGAGCTGCACACAAAGAATCATCTAAGCACAACATTAACTAAAGCACCATAAGAGTATGGGTATTTGAGTGAGGAACCAACATAGTATGAGCAGCTGTTGAAGGAAGCTAAGCTGGACACTCACCATGAGCCATTTATCAAGCTAAGGAGGAAACTTTTAAGTTCAGTAAGTCAAGAAGCTAATGGATCTAGCGATAGAAAACCAGGAGCAGATCATGGAGATGACGATTGGAGCGAGCTAAATGCACCAAAGCTAGACCTCAAACCACTTGTCAAAGGGCTAAGGTATGTATTTCTTGGAATTAATGGAATTTATCCTGTGATAGTCAATGAACACCTCAGTGATGATGAAGCATGCGCTCTTGTTAAGGAGTTGAGAAAGTTTAGGAGAGGCATTGGGTATTCACTAGATGATATCAAGGGCATATCCCCTAATCTTTGCACTCACAGGATTGATCTAGAGGATGAGACAAAAACTTCCATTGAACCCCAAAAGTGATTGAACCAAAATCATAAGGAAGTTGTGAAGAAAGAAATCCTAAAACTTCTTGATGCAGGCGTGATTTACCCTATCTCAGACAGTATATGGGTCTCACCAGTCCATGTTGTGCCTAAGAAAGGAGAAATCGCGGTTGTTAAGAATGAAAAAGATAAGATTGTCCCAACCAGAACTATAATAGGAAATGGATGTGCACGGATTATAAGAAATTGAACTCCGCTTCTAGTAAAGATCATTACCCTTTGCCATTCATTGATCAAATGCTTAAGAGATTAGCGAATCATCCTTATTATTGCTTTTTAGATGGATATAGTGGCTTTTTTCAAATTCCCATTCACCCTAGTGATCAGGAAAAGACCACCTTCACATGTCCTTATGACACTTTTGCATATAGAAGAATGCCATTTGGACTGTGTAATGCGCCAACAACTTTTCAAAGATGTGTTACCTCAATATTCTCTGATTTGCTTGAAGTAATGGTGGAAGTATTCATGGATGACTATAGTGTCTATGGATCTTCCTTTGGCGTCTGTTTGTCTAATCTTTGTCAGGTTTTAAAGAGATGCGAAGACACATGTCTGGTGCTGAATTGGGAGAAATGCCATTTCATGGTCAATGAAGGAATTGTTTTGGGACACAAGATCTCGGAGAAAGGGATAGAGGTGGACAAAGTCAAAATAGAAGTAATGATGGATCAAGCTCCACCAATATCACTGAAAGGGATCAGAATTTTCTTGGGATATGCGGGTTTCTACAGAAGGTTCATCAAGGATTTCTCCAAGATAGCAAGACCTCTCAATAGGCTGTTGTGCAAGGATACATAGTTTGTCATTGATGATGACTGCATGCAAGCTTTTCTAACCATCAAAGAGGCGCTTGTGAGTACTCCCATTGTTCAAGCACCTGACTAGAGTTTGCCATTTGAGATAATGTGCGATGCTAGTGATTATGCACTTGGAGCTGCGCTTGGCCAGAGAGTGGACAAGAAGGTACATGTTATATACTATTCAAGTCTCACTATAGATGACACTCAAACTCGGTATGCTACAACAGGAGAAGAAGCTGATGGCAGTTGTGTTCGCATTTGAGAAGTTTAGAAGTTATCTCGTGGGTTATCAAGTCATACTCTACATAGACCATGCAGCACTTGGCTACATCTATGCAAAGAAGGATACAAAGCCACACCTGCTCAGATGGATACTTTTACTTCAGGAGTTTAATGTCGAGATACTTGACAAGAAGGGGATAGAAAATGGTGTTGCTGATCTTTTATCAAGGATGAGGATTGAAGGCCTTGTTCCTGTAGATTACTCTCTTCCTGAAGAACAACTTATGGCTTACAAGATGCTGGAGGACTGGATTGAAGCAGCCACTTTGCAAGACAAGAATCTGCCTTCGTAATCGGATTTTGTGAACTACGTCGTTTTAGACTATCTTCCCACCTTCCAAAAGCCTTATCACAAGGCTAAGTTCTTCAAGGACTTATCTCAGCTGTATTGGGAGGATCCATACTTGTACAAGAATGGATCATATGGACTGTTTAGGCGATTTGTAGCAGAAGAAGAAGCCCAAGAAATCATTTTCCATTGCCATGGTTCTGCTTATAGAGGTCACTTTGCAACATTCAAGACTGCTACAAAGATACTTTAAGCAGGATTTTGGTGGCCTAGCATCTTTAAAGACACCCATGAGTTCATTAAGAGGTGTGAAGCATATCAAAGGAAAGGAAACATACGCAAAAGGTATGAGATGCCCCAGAATCCAATCCTTGGAACATAAATCTTTAATGTATGGGGAATTGATTTCATGGGACCATTTCCTTCTTCATACGGAAACAAGTTCATCTTAGTGGCAGTTGACTATGTTTCCCGAATGGGCTGAGGCTGCTGCAAGCCCTTCAAATGATTATTCTGTCGCTGTGAAGCTTCAAGACTGGGATGTTTCCAAGGTTTTGGTGTCCTTAAAGTGGTGATAAGTGACGGTGGAAGTCAATTTTATTAGCAAAGTGTTTGATAATTTTCTAAAGAAGCATGGGGGTCAAACATAAAGTGGACACATCTAATCATCCACAAACAAGTGGTCAGGTTAAGGTTTAAAACAGATAGATCAAAGCCATTTTAGAGAAGACAGTAGGGATCACAAGGAAAAGCTGGTCAGCCAAGCTTGATGATACACTTTGGGTTTACAGGACTGCATTCAAAACACCGATAGGAAGATCTCAATGGGCAACCAAACTGCTCAACTATGACATTAAGAGCGCTCAAGAGAGGAGACTTATGCAGCTTCACGAGCTATAAGAAATCTGGTTGGAGTCTTATGAGAGTTCAATAATATATAAGGAGAGGACCAAAGCCTTCAACGACAAGAAGATAGTCCACAAAGAATTCAGATCAGGACTTCTCTACAACTCAAGGTTAAGGCTGTTTCCTAGAAAGCTTAAGTCAAGGTGGAATGGGGCCAAGCCATACATAGCCTGATAAGTTCTCGCAGTGGAGACTGATCTTAGTCTACTTAATGTTCCAACCTAGAAAAATAAAGAAGGTCAAGCCAAGAGACCTTAAACAAAGCGCACTTGGGAGGTAAACACATGCATATCTATGTAAATATGCTTTCCTTTTGCTTTTGATATGTTTGTTAACTGTTTTCAGGTTAGAAAAATTAGTTTGTTTGGTCAGATAATATGGAAAATCAAAGGAAACCAAAACTCTGTTTGCGTATTAGGGTGCCATATCGAGGAAAATCTCTGCAAAATCTGCCTGATGCGGATTATCTCGGGGAAGAAGCAGTCCGTACGTCAAGCAAATTGCATGAGGGGGATCATATCGAGGTATTACATCGAGCAGAACCTCATAGCACCCTGCTCGATGTAATCGCACCTGGATCCTTTGTCCGTACACCAAGGAGAAAAAGACCATACACCGAGCAAGATGCCCGAGAGTGATCACATCGGTGTGCCACATCGAAGAAAACATCAAAGCCCAGATCGATATGGAAAAATGCTCTTCAAAACACCAAAGTTGGAAGAATTACTTGATCCAATGGTCCCCATTAATCATCTCCACTGATGAATGTCCATCCTCCACCCCTTCCTCATCTTTTAATCCTTACACCTTCTCTTTTACACTACATTGTTTCTATTGTGGTTTTGCCTCCTTTTGCATTTCTAATATATAGAGGACAGTGTATTCTAAGTGTGGGGGAGGGTTTTCTTGGACTAACATTCTGCATCCATATCACGTTTGCATTTACATATAGCTAAGCAACCATGCATTGCACTTAAGTCATAGAAAATCCACAAAAATTTGAAATTTTTTGAAAATTGATTTCCTAAAAAGAGAGTGTTCATGTGCATTCATATAGGACTTAAACTTCATGCATTCCCTTAGGTTGTAACTTGCTTGTTTCAAATGGATGCAATGATAGTGAATCTTTGAAAATGCTAGTGGTTTATGAAAATGATGCACTTGTTCTTAGCCCTTTGATGCATATGATGAAGCACTTCAAATAAGGCTGAACCACTCTTTGAATTTATGATTTTGAAACTCTTGTTTGAAGTTGAAGCTTGCTTGATTTGATCTTGACCTTTATATAAGTGGAACCTGAAGTTAGACTGTGAATTGTCTTGTTTGTGCATTGAAAGTGATTTCATGTCTACCAATATACATATTTGGATCATCTTCTTCCTTTTCACCACTCTTGTTGATCCAAGTAGCTGATCTTCATCATTAAGGAACAGTTAACCATACCTTGAACCAATCCTTCCTTCTAAACCCAAACACTATTGTGAGAGTTTGTTAAGCCTTTCATTATCATTTTCGAACTTATCTTGGCAAAAAGTGTTAGGAATAAGGCTTGCAAGGAGGAGCTCCATTGTAGACATCAGCTTGCATTTTGAGCTTGATACTAGGTTAAGAAGTTTTTGGATAGGGTAGAGTTAAGTGGTTTACGATTTAAATGTTTGTATCTTTTGGGAAGAGAAGAAGTGTGGAAATGGTTTCATGAAGAGAAGGGTATTGTGGGAAGATGATTGTATCTTGTGGCTTAGTGAAAAAGAAGAAAGCTCTAAGTTACAAAGAAGAAAAGACGCCAGTAACCACAAGCTTTCAAAGGTCATCCAAAAGGAGAAAAATCAGACCAAACAATCCACCAAAAGAGGTGATGAAAATTGCCGCCTATACAACTTCTAAAAGAAGCCAGCCATACAAGCAAAAAAAGAAGAAATCTCCCACATTTCAAGAAGAAATTAATCGAAAGAGCTTTGGGAAAGGGTAGATTTAGGGGTTTATCTTGGGATTTAGACTTATTTTCATTTTCATTTTGTGATAATTGTGGCTAAGTTTTAGAGTACAATTCCATCATTTGCATTCTAGTACTAGAAATATGGACATCAGTTTGATTCATCGTTAGCATTTAAATGATATGAGTTACCATTTTAAAACCTCATCACCATGATGAGTGTTTTATTTGCTTGAGGGCAAGCAAAGATTAAGTGTGTGTGTGTGTGTGTGTGTGGGGGGGGGGGGGGGGGGGGTGTGTGTGTTGATAGCTTGTTATATTCTAGTGATTTTGTCTGCATTTCATTCATCATTCAGCATTCTACTCTCATTTGCACTTAGATGTAGTATTGCATGCATTTAGTTTAGGATTTGCAATGGGGTTTATATGATGTAAGAACAATTCTAACAACCTAATAATGCCAGAAAACAGAACCTGAAATGCAACTAAACAAGAGAATGATTCAAACTAAAGCAAAATGGTGATTAAGAAAATAAACTAAGCAAGATGAATACTTGAAGTAAATAAGGCTAGAGAACTAAGCAAATGCGAATTTAGGGCTATTAATAAAAAGCAAGGCTTAATAAGACAATCAACAAGCATATAACAAGCAATCATTTCTCAATATTGCAATCCTAAACAAGGTGTCTAAAGAGAATCTACTTAGTTGTTAATAAGCAAATCTATTTCAACTAGATTAGTGTGTCAAACCCACTTTTGGTGGTGTATTCACTAACCATGAACTTAAAGCATTGAACCATATAGTCTAAAAGAAGTACTTAATCAAGCAAACTTCTCTCACTCAAACAATAATTCAAGTCAACCTATCAATCTTTTGGATTCTCTAGGGACCTAAGTAGCTAACTGAACCAATCAAAAACATAGATTTAAGCTCAAACTTGCGAAATCTAACAATGCTAAGGAATGAACAGGATTGAAACAAAAGCATGTTCTTTCAATGCAAACTATCTAACCATCCAGCAAGAGTTTTGAAACAAGCACTATCTAGCTCTAAGCGAATCATCTAGCAAGGCAAACTGTCAACGTTGGTGTCACTGAACAAAAGAACCATAAACCAAGCTAAACTATCAAGCCAAAGAAGCAAACAATACTAAGAACAAGACCTCAACCTATTAAGTGAACCATTTGCATCAACAATACCATATTCAATCAAAAGGGAGAAGCTTTATGAACAATAACAATTTTGCAAGAGAAGGAAACAATAGAGATCAAGATAAACAAGCCTAATCACCCTTAATCAACTCCTAAATACCACTTTCCATACTTAGAACGTCAAATTTAAGGTAAACTACTTATTAATCATATTTAAACCCATTAGATTAGAGTTAAAAATGATCAGATGAGATTAAATGAGAAGATAATGAAACTAAGCACCAAGATGCGAAAATGAAAGAGCAATAGACAAAGTTAAAACATAAAAATGTAAGACTTTATTGAAAAGATAAGATTAATACAAAGTTCGGTAAATTGCCCTTTTTGTTGACTAAAGGATAAGAAAAAGATTAGAACTTGTAGATATTGTTTTGTGGCTCCTTTTTATACTACGGTACCAAAAAGAAAGAATAAAAACCTAGAAACAGGATAAGGTCAAAGAAAAGCTGGTCAAACACGCGGATAAAGCATATCGGGGTTGTACGGACGGTGTTCAGCTCGATGCACCATCCCGATATGCTCTGTGTAGACGCATATCGGCTTGTATAGCTTTCCCTGCTCGATACACCACATTGACGTAGACCAGTGCCTTAGTATCCACGAACAAGTCCTCTTCTTCATGTATTGCGGCATGCATCGAGCATACTCCACATGAGTTATGCTTGATGCTCCACCTCGATATCAATGCAGACTTTGCAAAAATCCTTCTCATGGAATCCCCTCCAATGTGTGCTGCTCCAATCTCTTTCTCAAGTTCCAAAATCTCCAAAAGCACCTGAAAAACACCATAAACATGCATATGTATACAATTCTAAACTATATGCATGCAATGTCACTTCTAGATGCAAATGAGACTAAAATGTTAAGCAAAAATGCATAAAGACAGGAAAAGTAGAATGAAATGCAGCCTAAATCACTAGAATATACCAAGCTATCAGGGGAGAGCTTCTCATGCTATGTTTTGTTATCTTAGGGCATCATGCATACATTTAGCAGCTCATGCATTCATTTAAGGCATAGAAAAAACCTTAAAATTTGAAAAATTCGAAAACAACAAAAAAATTTTCTGTAGTTGCATTCATTCAGTTGCTTAGGATTGAGTCTCATATCCATTTCATATAGGTTGCATTCATATGCCTCGGGAGTAATGTTAAAGTTCGAATTTGTGGTCAATGTCCTAGTTATTAGTTGTTTGATTCTTGTGATCTAATTTGAACTGAAGGTTGAATCAGATTTTGAATTCTTTGCATTGTCACCCTTGCCAAGTTGAAGAATAAATTTGATTTTAATCCTTAGCAATTTGAACCATGAATTTCACTCTAACTTATCATGTCTTGTGCATTGAAAAGTGTTTTTCATGGATAATCATACATACTTGAGCTTTCTTCTGCCTTTGCACCACTTTTGCTAGTCTAAGTAGAACTCCTCACTGTTAACCATAACTGATACAAGCACGTGTCTCTCACTCAGCCAGTCGGAATTCAGTACGATCCTACGGTCAGTCTTCCCACGGTTTACTCCTTTGTCCGAGTGATACAAGGGTTTTAACCTCTTATGTCAATCACCCATTGTACTAGTCATTGAAGTATTGGGTTTTAATGTCAATCCAATTGGTTTTGGTTGAAAACAAAAGAGTTAAGAGTGAAATCTCTAAGTTAAGCAAGCAGGAAAAGGTTTTTGTTGCCTAAGCACCTGTTCTAACACCCTAATGTGATCAAGCAACAAAGAATGTGAAAACAAAAGCAAACTAAGCAAATCTAAGCTAGAAAAACAGAGCAAAACAGAACAAATCCGAGATTCAAATAAGAGAAAAACAAGTTCCTAGGTGTGGTTATTGACTTTGGGGAATTCAGACACTAACTAAGGCTGTTTCAAACTACATTGATCAAGAAAATAAGCAAGCAGTGGTGATTCCTAGACATAGAGTTCAGAATCAAGCAAGCTAGATCTAGTCTCTTGGCAAATAGCCCTTTGCTAAACATCTTAACAAGAACTAACTCTCATTAGTGCTAAAACATCAAGAAAGCATTACTAAACAACTCTATTCAAGTCAAAATGTTCCTCAAACAGTCAATCTCTTGGGCCAAGGCCAGCAAATCCTATATTAAACAAGATCAACATTTCATCAAACACTTGGTGGGCATAAAAGAAAGCTAACAACCTAGATAAGTGTGATCAAGATAAATCTAGCATTAAGAACAGATTAATAGAGAGGAACCCACAAACTGAAGCACTAAACAAGCCCCTAATCAAGTCTTAAATTCCCCTAATCTATCACATCTAGAAACTCTAAGCAAACTACTCACTCATACTCATGTTTAACACCAAATCACAAAGGAAAAAGATGTTAATCACGATTAGAAGAGAGAATACAGAAAGATTTAAAGGAAAATACTCAAATATATTAAATAAAGCAAAGGATTAGTCTTACAAACAAAAAAAATACTTAAGAACAGTAAATTGACAAGACTTGTCAAAAATCTGGAAAAGAGGCTATTTATAGACAAGACTCCTGACCAATGCTGGTGATCGATGTGCTTGTATCGGTCACCCCATGACCGATGTTCACCGTGCTATGACCGAAAACCTTTGCAGAGATTGTCTGCTTTGATCCTTCTTGCTCCCTCTGATCCAGCTAGCATCCTGAATCATCCCCAAAGCTCCTCCAAGCTCCTTTTAGCTCCAAAATCACCTAAAACATCCAAAATGCAAGAAAAATGCAAACTATACCCTAAATGCAACCTAAATCTAAAAGGAGAAGAAAATGAGGCAAAAACTAAGGGAAAATATGCAAAAGAGAACCAAAACATTCACTAAATGCAGTCCTGAATGGTGTAAATTTAAGGGCTATCAACACCCCCTCACTTGTCTTTTGTTTGTCCTCAAGCAATTAAGAATAAATGGGAGAGTGAGGTTTGAAAGTTGGCATTCAGATTCCAAAAGTGCAAAGGTAAAGAGATGGTATCAATGCTTAAGTGCCTAGTTGTAGGATGCAAACATTATCAGCTATACTTTAAAGAACCTATCCATGCTCATCATGTTTCAAAATGATCTAAAATCTCAACTTAGGCAAATGCTCAAATCAACCAACTATTAACATTCAATTAAGATCAGAACATGAATCATGCTTATGCAAATCAAGTGAAGACATTTGGTTGAAAAGGTAAGGTCATGAGATAAAAATAATCTCAATTTAGCAAAGGGTTATTAATCATAAGGGATCACTCAATGAAAAGGACTTCATCTTAGGCAAAATGCTAAAGGTAAAAGCACATTTATGCATGCAAATCAAAGCTCCTTTCTACCCAAAGATGAATCCTAAGTACTTCTAATCCCAAAAGTGAACCCCTAAGTCTACCCTTTCCTAAACTCTACCCTTTACCCTTCTTCATGGCTGGGGAAACTTCTTCTTTTTGCTTGTGTGGTTGCTTCTTTTTGCTTGTGTGGTTGCTTCTTTTTAGTTGGGACTTGCTCTTCTTTGTTGAATTGACACTTCATCACGTTTGGTGGATTGCTCCTGGCCTGATTTTTCTTCTTTGGACCCTTTCTGAGCTTTGTTGCTGGTGTCTTTCTTCTTTGTACTTAGAGCTTTTCTTCCCTTTACTTAACTACAATTCTAGATTGTTTCCCCTTTTCTACCATTTCAAATCTTTTCCCTTTCTTTCAAAACATATAAATATGAAGTTCAAACCACCTATACTACCCTTTTTAACCCAAAACTCCTATCCTAGAATCAAGCTCAAGATGCAAGCTGATATCTACAAGAGAGCTAATCATTGCCAGCCTTATTCCTAACACTTTTTTCCAAGACAAAATCGAAAATGCAATGTATAGGCCTCACAGCTCTCACAATAGTGTTTAGGCTCAAAAGTAGGTTTTGGTTAAGGGTGAGGATGTAACTGTCCCATAAGTATGTGGATCAGCTATTTGGATCAACTAGAGTGGTAGAAAGGAGAAAGATGATCCAAATATGTATATGGTAGCCATGAATTCACTTTTCAATGCATAAGACATTATAATTGAAACTCCAAATTAAAGTGCAACTTGATAGAGTTGATTTTCAGAGAACAAATGCTTTCAGAATGAGATGAGAAGACCAACTCTAGCAATCTAAGCAGGGTTCAGCCTTAACTTCTAGCAATTATATGATGCATCAAACAACAAACCACTTAAACACTGAAATCATCTTTAGACACTAAGCACTTTACAAGGAAAATTCATCATAATGCCCTATGAAAATGCAATGCAACCTATATCTCAACACTAGACTCAATCCTAGAAGAATGAAATGCAACTACATGCTTTCTTTTTGGTTTGCAAAAATGCAAAATTTTTCAAAATTTTCGTTATTTTTTGTGTTTTTCTATGCCTTACATGAATGCATGGTATGCATGAGACTCAAAGTAAAAAGAAAAAGAAAAACTAAGAAAACAAAACACAAAGTCAAACCCCAAATCTCTCCCCCACACTTAAATTACACAGTTTCTTGTGTAATGAAAGCAATGAGAGAGAGAAGCACAAAATATAATACATAACTAAAAAGATGCAATGGTATTAACAGTGGAGAGGATGTGGTACTTGGTTCAGTGGTAGGAGTGGTGGGATGATCCTGAGGTCTGAGGAGACTTGCTAGCTCTCCTCTTGTTTCTCCTCTCATAAACTTTTGTGGATTGCTCTGCTTCTTGAGGTGGTTGAACCCAACTTGACCATAATTGCTCTGCTTGAGAAGAGTTCCCTTTTTTGACCCCATTGCCATGTCTCCTGAACTGAAGATGGAGTGGGAGTTGGCTCCTAAACTGATGGTACATGGGTTCCTGGCTCATATGATGAAGCTCTTGGTTGTGCCTATGTCCCCCATTGATCACTTGGCTGTGCATGGAAAGAGTGTCTTCCATGGGGGTTCCAAACAGCTTCCTCCTCTTCAGTTGGATCAGCTTGATGTGCTTGCTCTTCTTGGTGAAGTATATGCTCATGAGTGTGGCTTTGGTGGGAAGTTCTTGCTGATGTTGCTTTGTGTTTCCTGAACTTCCCCTTAACCATCTTCACCAACTTCTTGATGGCTTTGTCCTGCCATTTACACCACTTCTGTAGAGAGTTGATGTGCTCATGAGCTATCTTCAAAGAGCCCCCTTGGTTGGGTGATTCATAAGGTTTGAAGTTGAACTGCCTTGAGCTGTAGTTCAACACTTCTTCTTCTTCAAGCTCATCTTCTTCATAGGTTCTTCCTTGGCCTTCAGTGCCAGCGGTAGCATTCCATTGGTGATCTTCTTCTTCTTCTTCTCCAATTTCTTCAGTGTTTCCTTCCTCACTGTCTTCTTCTCTCTCTCCAGGGATAGGGCCGCCTATGTAGAGCTCCTCCTCACGCAGATTGAAGCAGATGTTGGTCCTTGTGGTGAAGGAGGTGAGCCTTGGGTTAAGGAGAAGGACTCTAACTGGCTCTTGGTGATTGTTGAGGAATTGGTAGACATGCTTGTCCTGAACACTCTTCTCAAGAAAATGGCTTCTCTTCTGATAATCCATATATATCCAGATAGGATCTAGAGCATCTCCAGCATGTTCCTCAAGATTCACATCACAAGCTATGAGTATAGCTGTCACAACTCCTCCAATGTGAAGCTGTGGATTCCTATCCCTTTTTCCTTTGTTGATAACCCAGCTCTGATTGTTAGTAGCTGCTCCATCAACAGTCTCACTAGGCATGGGAATCTGCTTGGTGGGTTGGCGCCCATACTGGTATACAGTTCGTCGTAGAAGAAGTCTCTTTCCTTGCCAGTTAGGTGTGAGGTTTCCTTCCTTGCAAAAAATGTGTTTGCAAGCACATTTTGTACATATCTAACTGCATGATGGTTTAAGTGTTGGTTCCTTGTAATTCCAGCTCTGGATTCCCCAACTCCAATTACTTCCCATAGCCTTGAGTATTGTGATTCATGGATTAAGAACTTCTTTCCTCTTTCAAAATAAGTGATTAGTAGAGGAAGTCTCTTTCCTTGCCAGTTAGGTGTGACGTTTCCTTCCTTGCAAAAAATGTGTTTGCAAGCACCTTTTGTGCATATCTAACTGCAGGATACTTCAAGTGTTGGTTCCTTATAATTCCAGCTCTCAATTCCCCAACTCTAATTACTTCCCATAGCCTTGAGTACTGTGATTCATTGATTAAGAACTTCTTTCCTCTTTGAAAATAGGTGCTTAGCCCCAGCGCCTTAGAGAGTTCTTGGAATGTGATTGTAAACTTCTGTTTTCCAAGCTTAAAGGAGATCCATTCATCATGGTCAGGAAGCTCACTCATCTCATAATTGACCACCTTGAGAGTGGAGAGGAACTGATGAGTGAAGCACTCATAGGAGGGAAGAGGCTGTAACAGCTTTGTAAGCCCCATGTGCTCAAAGAGGGAAATGTACTCTTCATAGATCCCTAGCTCCTTCATTGTGGTAGAGCTTGGGTATCTTGTTGGTTTGAAGGTGCATCGACTGAACCCCTCCATGAGCTCCCTAGCACTGTACTTCCTGGATGGAATATCTTCCTCAGCAGCTCTTCCCTTGCCTCTCTGCTTGGCACCTTTCTCTCCAGCCGGACTCTTTCCAGTGGCCTTGGATGAAGTCTCAGCTGCAACACCTTTTCCCTTGCCCTTGGTTGCTCGTGGTGAGGTAGTGGCTCCTTCCTGAGGTGCTTTTCCCTTTTTCCCAGCAGCTATGTTTGTTCTCCCCATGGTACCTTCAAAAGCAAAGCTTGAAAACAGGGTAAGTGAAAGAACAAAAGCTGAAGAACCATATAACTGAAAGCTTTAAAAAGAAAACTCTATAGGCTAAAGAAAAGCTTAACATGTCTTAACAACAAGATTAAACTTCTACAGAGCAAAAGAAAATCAAAAGCTAGCAGTTAGATAAGCTAGAAGGCACAATGGATAAATAGTTATGCATGAGAATCTAGCAAAATGGTTCTTAGGCAAAAAGAGATGATGATCTTGCAAAGGAATGAAAATAAGCAAGTAATGAGATAAATGAACAGAAAGCAAAGCGTAAACATCTAACTTGCTTTTCTTAAACAAATCCACATTGCAAAACAAAAAGACAACACCTAAAACTAATCAAAACCTGCTCTTAAGGACATATACTAAGCGATTTTGAACATATGCATAAATTAAGAGCAAAGGAATGATAGTTTAGGAAGCAGACCTTTGTGGAACCTCTGAGCAATAAAAGAGAGAGAGAACTAGTAGTTTCGTGCTTTAGGTGAGAAGAGGAGTGAGCTGAAGTGTGAAGAGAAGTGAAGAAGTTGTTGGTTTAAATAGAGAGAAGGAGTGGGAACCAAAGGAATCAATGGTTGGTGAGGGAACCAAAGGAATAAAAAGAGTGGGGGACAAAAACAAAAGTGTTCAAAAGCTATGAAAGAGGTCAGGAAGGATCAAATGTTAAAATATAAACTCCCTTGGCTCCAAACCAAAGGAGGGAATTTTTTTTTGAAAAATGAAATACTTACCTCGGGTGGAACATCGGTCACAAATGACTGTTGTTACTGACTGAAAAGTCAGTATCGGTCATAAGTGATCGGTGTTAGTGACTGATGTGCTTCCTGGGGATAACATCGGTCATCACATGATTGATGTACTCGACCGAAATCCATCCGGCGTGTTTATGTCGGTCTGTGTATGACCGATGTTAGTGACTGATATGTTTCCTGAGAATCACATCGATCACTAACTGATCGATACACTTGACCGAAATTCATCCGGTGGGTTTACATCGATCAAGCTTGACCGATGTGGATGACCGAAATGTGTCCCTTTTTCAAACTTCCTTCCACATCGATCACAAGTGACCGATGTGTTGTCTGGTGTAAACTGGCTCCATTGACATCGATCAAACATGACCGAAATTCATGACTGAAAAGTGTGTATCGGTCTTGTCATGAGCGATGCAGCTGATCTATGTCAGCCAGAAAATACCTGTTCTTTGTCCCCTTCAGACTTTCTCAACCCCCAATTCGAACTCCTGTTTATATACACTATAACAAAGCATAAAAGATAATCTAGAAAGCATAATATATACAAAAGGATACCATGGGACTACCTCACTAAGCTTGACTTTGATTTCCTCTTTAGTTGAGGTGAGGAGAAGGAGTCTTGGAACTCCTTGGTGTCATCTTGCTTCTCTTGACGTTGGTGGTGACTCCATTCACCTTGACCTTGGCAAAAGGTGTAGTATTCCCCTCTTGCTGAAGCTTGAAGCAGAACTCTCCCTTCTTAGAGACACTTGGTTGCAAAACAACCTCTCCCTTGTTAGTAACTAGCTTAACATCATTCAGATT
The DNA here is from genome assembly GCA_911865555.2 of Thlaspi arvense. Taxonomy (NCBI): domain Eukaryota; kingdom Viridiplantae; phylum Streptophyta; class Magnoliopsida; order Brassicales; family Brassicaceae; genus Thlaspi; species Thlaspi arvense. The sequence continues at coordinate 29,888,494 of OU466860.2, forward strand.
CTTGTAACCAACCACTTCAAGGACCTCCTTTTCAGTGGTGTCTTCAAACAACTTGACCAAGCAGCAGCCATCAAAACTCTCTCCTTGGTAGCCTTCAAACTCTGGCTAATGTTTACCAAGCTGCTTCAGCTTCTTGATGTCCATTGAGAAGGCTTGCTCATTCTCCAGCTAATTCCCCTTGGAGTCAAACCTTAGAACCTTCTTCTTGGTCAGTGTCAGCTCAATTGTGCATTCCTTGGCATCAAACACTGCTCCAGCTGAGGCCAGGAAAGGTCTTCCTAGAATGATATCATTCTTTATATGGCCTTCCACATCAAGCACCAGGAAATCAGTGGGGATGGTTACCCCTTCAATCATCATTGGTACATCCTTGAGACTCCCAAGTGGTTTCTTCACTGTCCCATCAGCTATATTAAGGGACACATTACTCTCCTGAAGTTGAGTGTAGCCAAGAGCTTTAGCAGTAGAGGATGGGAGAAGGTTGATACTTGCTCCAACGTCACAAATACAGCTTTTGAAAGTCTACCCCTTAAGCTCACATGGGAGACTAAAACATCCTGGATCTCTATGTTTAGATAGTGAGCTCCTTAACCTCAGGTGTTCCAGCCTTTAACATTAGCTTCTCAAGCTCTTCTTGGCCATTCAAACCCCTCAATTCCATTTGAGCAGCATAGAGGGTTTCATATTTCTGAACTAGCTGTTCCTTGAACCTTCCTAGAAAAGGGATGGTTGGTTGATAGACAAGGAGGATAACAGTTTGAAGTTTCTCTTTATCATCAGCAGCTTCCATCAAGTAGTCCTTTGTGTTATCAACAACTTCATGTGGCGCCGACCACTCTTCATCATCTGAGTTTTCCCCATCTCCAAAGGGTTCTTCTTCTACAGCTCCTTGGTCAGTTTCAACTTCTAAGAACTCCTCCCCCCCATTTAGAGGTTCAGTGTCCTCAGTTAACAAGTAGAAGAACTCTTCAATGATAGCTTCCTTTTCAGCTGAGAAGCTATCTTCTTCTATGACAATGGCATTGCAGAACTCCTTTGGGTTAGCTTCTGGTTTTCCAGGAAAGTGTCCTTGTGGCTTGGGACCAGCTATGCCTTTGTTGTTCATTTGGGAAAGTGTTTTGACTCTTGAAGCCAATCCATCAAACTTGTTGGTGAGCTCTACATGCACTAAATCAATTTTGTTGTGGACCTCTGCAAACTTCTTGTTCATTTCCAAGGTTGTGGTGACTTGAGTGTTGATCATTTGTTGCATGAGGGTCTTGAGTTCAGTGTCTTGAGAGCTAGAGGAAGTTTTTCCTTGAGCTTGGGCATTGAATCCTGGAGGGTTGTAGGGTGCTCTAGGCTGGTAGTTGTTGTTCCTTTGCTGGAATCCTTGGTTGTTGTAGGGAAGAAAAGGTCTTGGGGCAGCTTGCTGTTGATGTTGAGGGTAAACCTGATCTTGTGGGTTGGCAACATTGTTGCTCCTGTAAGACAAGTTGGGATATGGTCTGTAGTTCCCATAGTTATTGTAACCACCTTGGTTTCCCAAATAGTTCATTTCTTCAACTTGGCATTGTTCCTGATCATTAAGCTGAACCATATCTCCTACAAAGTGATCCTCTTTCTTTTCCTTTAGCAACAAGTCCAGCTTCTCATGTAGAGACTTGATTTCTTTCCTGCTAGACTCTAACTCATCCTTTGCACTCCTTGGTTCTCTGTCAAACTCCTCATTGTAGTTTCCATCAGACTGAGCCAAGTTTTCTACTAACTCCAAACCTTCATCCACATCTTTCGACACGAAGTTCCCATTTGATGCAGTGTCCAGAAGCATTTTTATCTTAGGCAAGGCTCATCTGTAGAGAGTGGATAGCAAAGAGGCTTGTGAGAAGCCATGATGAGGGCATTGCAGTGTGTAGCCCTTTAATCTCTCCTAGGCTTCTCCAAAGCTTTCATTGTTCCTTTGTGCAAACCCTGAAATCTCATTCCTTATTCTAGCAGTTCTTGAAGTAGAGAAGAACTTTGCCAAAAAGGCTTTCTTGCACTCATCCCAGCTAGTGATACTTCCTTGGGGCAGGTTCTTCTCCCATTGGTGTGCTTTGTCTCCAAGGGAAAAAGGAAACAACCTGAGCTTGAAGCCATCTTCACTCACTCCATTTATCTTTATTAGTGAGCACAGCCTATCAAAATTATCCAGATGATCTAGAGGGTCTTCAAGTGGCAACCTATGGAATTTGCTGCTCTAAACCATTGAAATAAATCCAGACTTGATTTCAAAGTTGTTGTTTTGGACAGCTGGTGGAATGATATCTGTCCTGTTGTTGTAGGCATTTGGTGCATCACCAGCGCCAATGGGTCTAGCTGCTCTTGGAGCTTGTGCAGCGCCTCTTGGTCCTTGGTCACCCTGTAAGCCTTGAACACCTTGATGTCCTTGTATACCCTGAGCACTAGCAGCTCCTTGAGGACCCTGAAATCTGACGTCATCCATGACTTGTTCCTGATTGTTCATCCCAAGTCTTTGCAGGTGTTGCTGCCTTTCTTGCTGTCTCCTTGCTCTCTGTCCTCTATCCAGCATATTGATGTTGTCTATGAAGTCCACAAGATTGCTTGAACCTCTACATCTCAAGTTCATATACCTGAAAGACAGAAATGAGAGTCAAAAGAGAATTAGTAACCAAAGAAAACTAAAAAAACTTAATCTTTACTAAAGTAAAGGCTTAGTCTTTACTAAACCCCAAATCTTAATGCTTCATAACAATCCTAAGATGGCAACGGCGCCATTTGATAACAGGATTTTTCTATGCAAGCAGGAGGTTATCAAAACTCAAGCAACATATAGATGTAGTATAGTGTGCAAGAGGAATCAATCCAACCTAGGAAGCAGGAAGAACACTAAGAATGCAAGGATGAAGCAAATCTAAGCGAAATGAATATATGATTGGTAAAATCAAGGAGAACTAAATGCAACGATATAATGCAATGCAAAACAATTTTAAAATCCCTGGAAGAGGGTTAACTACCACTAGGAACAAGCAAAACATTAAAAATGCAAAGCTATTAAGAACTAAAAATCGACCAGTGAATCGACCACTGGATCGAGCAGAATGGATCGATCTAACAAACAACTTAAAGCGATTGACTTCTAATGAACAAGATGCAAGCTAAATGACAAGCGAATGATGAACAGAGGTTTTAATATGCTAAAAAGGAGGGTTCAGGGTCGAGGGTCATATTCAAGGGTCTCAAAGGTTTAAGCTTTGGTTTGAAAACATTTAGATCTACTCATTTTTGAGCTTTCTCTAAGCCTTGAAAACAAAACAAGAACCATCCATGGTGTGTGGTATGGTTCACTTCCTCAATCTCTTCTCCAAACCCATGGCGTTTGGCAGAAAAAGAGATCGAAGAGCAAGGAAAACAGATTTCAAATAATGACGTAACTAGTCCCCTTTACAACCATGGTGTGTAGGAAAGGAAAGATTAGTCTCTAGGATCTGGTTTTCTAGGATATCTGAATCCTGTCAAGGTAAGACAGCCCTGGAATCATAGAGACCTTTTCCAAGGCTCTCTAAGCTTTATGACCCCAAGATCCTAGAAGAGAAGGTATGAAGAACAAAGAAAACACAAAGCTTTAAACCTTTTCAACCCTTTTGAATCACCTCAACCCCAAAAACCCAAAAAGAACTACTCACTACATATGATTAGGATCGGATGGCTTCGGTCGATCTTTGAGTCCATCATGTGATGATTGGGTTGGGAACTCGATCTGGCTCTCGATCTGCATTGCGTCATTCACGTCCGTACTCCAGATCGATCTCCTCTCTCAATCCTTCCTCTTGAATCGACTTGGGTCGCTCGATTTTCTGGTCGATCTCATCTAGATCGACCTGCCTTGCTCGATCCACTACTCGATCTCGGGCACTTCGCATGCATGACTAAGTTCTCCAAGTGTCTACGAGCTCCATTCTGATCCTCCTCACGTCCACATAACCTCCTGAACTTGAGAGTGCTCCAAACAACCTTATAATAATGCATATATGCAAAAAATATGCAAAAATGCGAATGCAAAGGGACCTAGGACCTAAAATGCAACAAATGGAACAAATTATCCTATAATGCAAGATGAATGCATGAAAAACTATCCTAAATGCATGCAAAATATGCAAAATATATGGTAATATCAACTTCCCCAAACTTGCCTATTGCTTTCCCTCAAGCAAACAGAATTCAAGAAAGGAGAAGAGGTTTTAAAAGCGGGGGTTTAAGCTTCTTGCAAAAGTGTTTTTCAAATGAATGAATTCAATGGTCCTAATTTTTAATTCTAAGATGCAATGCACACACTTATACTCCAAAGAACTTAGCCATACTCATCACAAAACAAATTTCAAATCATGACTCTCATATCCCAAACAATCCAAGAATCCTATCCTTTAACATTCATTAAGCTCAAAACCGTGAATCACACTTATGCACTTTAAAACCGGATACACTTGGCTAAGGGACAAGGGTTGCGATATAAAAATGATCTCACTTATAAGGGCTATTCAAACAAAGGGTTATCTCAAAGAATGGTTGAACTTCCACTTAATGCTAAGGGTAAAGACATTTGATGCATACATGATTAAACCTTCATCTACCCATGCATACTAACAAATATCCTAGAACCCTCTCTCATTTTTCTTTTATTTTGAGCTCAGTCACCCTCCTAAGGACTACCCTTATCATCAAGGCAGTTCGCCTAGCAAAAGCCCAAGTAAAAGCATCGTTTTAAATCTCTTTTGGCTAGTGGAAAGGCTGAAAACATACTTAGCCCTTTTCTATTTACTTTGATAGCTCTCTACTCATTTTTTTTTCTTTTCTTTTTTAAATATTTGGCCTCTTGGCTATTTTCTTTTCTTTTGAGAGCTATCTTCTTAGTTAAACTAGAGCTTTTATTTTTTAAAACAGCAAGCCTTCCACTTAAAACCAATAAAACCCTTTTAATTCATATTCCAAACTTCAAACTCTTTAAACCGAAATAAAACAAACCAATCCCCATGAATACCCGCCCTATCCTATGCCTAAAACTAGCTTCAAAATGCAAAGCTAGAATCAATATGAAAGCCTAATCATGTCGTCTAAACCCAACACTTTATGCTAAGTTCAACCGAAAAGAGGCCTCACAAAGATTTAACACACAAGAACATTGGCTTGAAAGGAAGGTAAGGTAAGGGTGGGGAAATCTATTTAGGCTTACAAGAGAGTGGTGAAAGGAAGAAGAAAGCCTAAATATGTATAAGTGATCCATGTATCCTTTTTCAAATGCATAAGTATGATAATTAAAAGGATTCAAATTAAGGTTCTCACTTTAACATAGGATTCAATTCATGAATGTTCAACTTAAGCCACAAAAATCAAAACACATGATCCAAGAATGGTTAGAGCTTACTTTCAAAGAGTGTACAATGCATCAAAGAACTACTAACTAGGGCCTTGAAACAACTCATGAGTTTAAAACACTTTTCAAGAAAAAACTTTTACCCCTTATGAAAATGTAAGCAACCTAAATGCTCAAAAATTCTAGACTCAATCCTAAAATGCTTAAAAATTCAAATGCAACTACATGAGTTTTTTTGAAAATTTTTAAAAATTTTACCAATTTTTTGTTCTTTTCTATGCCTTAGGATGCATGCAAGACTCAAAAGATGATAACAGAAAACAAGAAGAAAGAAAACATGTCAAACACACCACACACTCCCCCAAACTTTAATGACATCGTCTCGGTGGCAAACAAATCCAAGAGGAGTCAAAACAGAAAGCAAAAACAAAGAAAACATGCATGGTATATACAAGGGATGGTTGTTGGTACCTCGGAGCTAAGTAGTGCTGGAGCTTGAGGTTGCTCCAGACTTCTTGCTCTTTGTGGGGGTCTCGTGAGCTACTGCTTTGCCCTTATCCAAGCTAGCTTGCTCATGAACCGAGTGGTGCGCAGGTTGGATCGTTGCTTGGGGCTCACGGATCTCAATGCCTCCAGTGGATCTCCTTCTCTTCTCGGGTTACTCAACCTCTTCGCTTGAAGGTGAACCAGGAGCCTTGCCTTTAAGCTTCTTGATCTTCCGAGCAAGCTTCTTGATCATCTTGCTCTGCCACTTGTTTACTTTCCTTTGCATCTCTACAACAGAAGCAAGGAACTTCTCCGCCTTTGTCCTCGGCTCAAAGCCAAGCATGGGAAGGACAAAGGTCTCGGGAATCTCAGCATCTGATGTGGGGGACTCTGACCGGGGGTGAGCAGGTAGTGCGGGAGCGGCTGTTCCTCCTAGAGGTACAAAGCACTCTTATACACTCGGAAAGAACTCGATGTTGCCAACCCCTTGCAGCTCGGTTTCTTCCTTGTTCGGCAATATGCAAACTCGCTTCTCATTCTCACAGTCAATGAACAAGTAGGCGTAGAAACCCTCGGCTGGCGTGCGTCCCAAGCTGTCCGTGTTTCTCATGTAGATCTCGTCCATGTAGGCTCTCTCCGCCACGGGTACAAAGTCAGCAAGTGGCACTCCGGCTTGCACAAACTTAGGCGTGAGGAAACCTCCAATCAAAGCTGAGATCGCCTTGCATCGCAAGGCATACGCCTTAGGATGCATGCAAGACTCAAAAGATGATAACAGAAAACAAGAAGAAAGAAAACATGTCAAACACACCACACACTCCCCCAAACTTTAATGACATCGTCTCGGTGGCAAACAAATCTAAGAGGAGTTAAAACAGAAAGAAAAAAACAAAGAAAACATGCATGGTATATACAAGGGATGGTTGTTGGTACCTCGGAGCTAAGTAGTGCTGGAGCTTGAGGTTGCTCCAGACTTCTTGCTCTTTGTGGGGGTCTCGTGAGCTACTGCTTTGCCCTTATCCAAGCTAGCTTGCTCATGAACCGAGTGGTGCGCAGGTTGGATCGTTGCTTGGGGCTCACGGATCTCAATGCCTCCAGTGGATCTCCTTCTCTTCTCGGGTTACTCAACCTCTTCGCTTGAAGGTGAACCAGGAGCCTTGCCTTTAAGCTTCTTGATCTTCCGAGCAAGCTTCTTGATCATCTTGCTCTGCCACTTGTTTACTTTCCTTTGCATCTCTACAACAGAAGCAAGGAACTTCTCCGCCTTTTTCCTCGGCTCAAAGCCAAGCATGGGAAGGACAAAGGTCTCTCGGAATCTCAGCATCTGATGTGGGGGACTCTGACCGGGGGTGAGCAGGTAGTGCGGGAGCGGCTGTTCCTCCTAGAGGTACAAAGCACTCTTATACACTCGGAAAGAACTCGATGTTGCCAACCCCTTGCAGCTCGGTTTCTTCCTTGTTCGGCAATATGCAAACTCGCTTCTCATTCTCACAGTCAATGAACAAGTAGGCATAGAAACCCTCGGCTGGCGTGCGTCCCAAGCTGTCCGTGTTTCTCATGTAGATCTCGTCCATGTAGGCTCTCTCCGCCACGGGTACAAAGTCAGCAAGTGGCACTCCGGCTTGCACAAACTTAGGCGTGAGGAAACCTCCAATCAAAGCTGAGATCGCCTTGCATCGCAAGGCATACGCCTTAGGATGCATGCAAGACTCAAAAGATGATAACAGAAAACAAGAAGAAAGAAAACATGTCAAAACACACCACACACTCCCCCAAACTTTAATGACATCGTCTCGGTGGCAAACAAATCCAAGAGGAGTCAAAACAGAAAGCAAAAACAAAGAAAACATGCATGGTATATACAAGGGATGGTTGTTGGTACCTCGGAGCTAAGTAGTGCTGGAGCTTGAGGTTGCTCCAGACTTCTTGCTCTTTGTGGGGGTCTCGTGAGCTACTGCTTTGCCCTTATCCAAGCTAGCTTGCTCATGAACCGAGTGGTGCGCAGGTTGGATCGTTGCTTGGGGCTCACGGATCTCAATGCCTCCAGTGGATCTCCTTCTCTTCTCGGGTTACTCAACCTCTTCGCTTGAAGGTGAACCAGGAGCCTTGCCTTTAAGCTTCTTGATCTTCCGAGCAAGCTTCTTGATCATCTTGCTCTGCCACTTGTTTACTTTCCTTTGCATCTCTACAACAGAAGCAAGGAACTTCTCCGCCTTTGTCCTCGGCTCAAAGCCAAGCATGGGAAGGACAAAGGTCTCGGGAATCTCAGCATCTGATGTGGGGGACTCTGACCGGGGGTGAGCAGGTAGTGCGGGAGCGGCTGTTCCTCCTAGAGGTACAAAGCACTCTTATACACTCGGAAAGAACTCGATGTTGCCAACCCCTTGCAGCTCGGTTTCTTCCTTGTTCGGCAATATGCAAACTCGCTTCTCATTCTCACAGTCAATGAACAAGTAGGCATAGAAACCCTCGGCTGGCGTGCGTCCCAAGCTGTCCGTGTTTCTCATGTAGATCTCGTCCATGTAGGCTCTCTCCGCCACGGGTACAAAGTCAGCAAGTGGCACTCCGGCTTGCACAAACTTAGGCGTGAGGAAACCTCCAATCAAAGCTGAGATCGCCTTGCATCGCAAGGCATACGCCTTAGGATGCATGCAAGACTCAAAAGATGATAACAGAAAACAAGAAGAAAGAAAACATGTCAAACACACCACACACTCCCCCAAACTTTAATGACATCGTCTCGGTGGCAAACAAATCCAAGAGGAGTCAAAACAGAAAGCAAAAACAAAGAAAACATGCATGGTATATACAAGGGATGGTTGTTGGTACCTCGGAGCTAAGTAGTGCTGGAGCTTGAGGTTGCTCCAGACTTCTTGCTCTTTGTGGGGGTCTCGTGAGCTACTGCTTTGCCCTTATCCAAGCTAGCTTGCTCATTAACCGAGTGGTGCGCAGGTTGGATCGTTGCTTGGGGCTCACGGATCTCAATGCCTCCAGTGGATCTCCTTCTCTTCTCGGGTTACTCAACCTCTTCGCTTGAAGGTGAACCAGGAGCCTTGCCTTTAAGCTTCTTGATCTTCCGAGCAAGCTTCTTGATCATCTTGCTCTGCCACTTGTTTTACTTTCCTTTGCATCTCTACAACAGAAGCAAGGAACTTCTCCGCCTTTGTCCTCGGCTCAAAGCCAAGCATGGGAAGGACAAAGGTCTCGGGAATCTCAGCATCTGATGTGGGGGACTCTGACCGGGGGTGAGCAGGTAGTGCGGGAGCGGCTGTTCCTCCTAGAGGTACAAAGCACTCTTATACACTCGGAAAGAACTCAATGTTGCCAACCCATTGCAGCTCGGTTTCTTCCTTGTTCGGCAATATGCAAACTCGCTTCTCATTCTCACAGTCAATGAACAAGTAGGCGTAGAAACCCTCGGCTGGCGTGCGTCCCAAGCTGTCCGTGTTTCTCATGTAGATCTCGTCCATGTAGGCTCTCTCCGCCACGGGTACAAAGTCAGCAAGTGGCACTCCGGCTTGCACAAACTTAGGCGTGAGGAAACCTCCAATCAAAGCTGAGATCGCCTTGCATCGCAAGGCATACGCCTTGTACTTCACCAAGGAGGCGGCTAAGATGCATCCGTAGTTCACATCGTCGCTGAGCTCATCTTCCATCGGCTCGTCGTTCTCCTTAGGGTCGCAAAGGAGGTGCTTAACACCTTGGAACAAGTAGCAAAGCTCGTTCTTGGGGACTGTAGGAGCCACGGACCGTCCACTGAATGTGTTAGCTATCAGCTTGAGCGTGTATCTTAGCACCGGACTCCTCGGTCTCTTGGTCTTTGCTGTGTTCGCCTTGTAATCAGCATTGCTTATGAGGTCCCACAGGTCATTAGCTTGAGTGAAAGAGGGGAACTCCACTTGTTTAGCATCAACCTTCAAACCGTAGGCTGTGCATAGCTCCTGGATCGAGAGATTTTAAGCTTGACGCCTGATCTTGAAGGTGATGTGGCCTTGGGAAGGAGTAGGAAGACTCGGGTTCTCATACGTGAACTCCAAGGTGGCTAGGAAATTGATTGTCGCCTCGGGATATGTTGGACAATCCATACGAGATAAACACTGGAGCCCCATGTTCTTGAGGAGCTGATCGAAGTCTCCCAATATCCCCATCTTAGCCAACAGATCTCTACTTGCAAACTTCGTGGGATCGAACCTAAGGCTTGCTTCTCCTCTTTGGTCCATCTAACCCTCTCCTGAACCACTTCTTAAGCCTCTCCCTCATGTGCTGTCTCTCTTTCATTCTCTTGGGAGCCATAGTACCTGAAACACAATTCTCAAGCAGGAGAATGAGCAAAGGTAGCGAATATTGAGAGAAAGACTAGGCAAGAAAGAAAAACTTCTAACTATTACCCTGGATTTTTGGTAAATTTATAAAAATTATAGCAAGATAGTAGAGAAGAAAATCTAGAGATAGAATTAAATCTAGAATATTTCCTAATATCTAGCTATATCTAAAAAATTTCCTAATTCCCTAACAAATTATTCGCTAAATTATAACAAAAAAGATTTTCTTAAAAAAAATTAGTCAAGCAAACCAAGCAAACTCGAAAATACCTTTGTATGACAGGAAAATGAAATGCACAAGTCTTAAAAACTCAAACTCACTCTCTCTCTCTCTTTATGTTTTGTGAAAATCGGGTTTGCAAGTATAGAAACAAGAAGAGCAAAGAGAGGTTTTAAAGACAAAAATCTTGGACACATGCACAAGTGGTTTCTGACAAAAAGCATGGTCAAGGCACACCTTTCATGGTCAAAGATGCTTGTCTTGACCAAGATTTGAATTTAAAAACAGGAGGGAAAGAAGATAAGAGGGAAAAGAATTGTTACCTCGGCACGAGATCGAGTCCATTTGGTCGATCTAGGACTCGATCTCATGTCCGTGTTGGCTAGGATCGAGAGGTTTGATCGATCAGGGACTCGATTCAGATTGCATCGAGTCTTAGATCGATTGTACCCTCTCGTTCCTTGACTTTTGGTCTACTAGGCTGTACTCCTTGGATCGAGCCACATGATCGATTTGGGGGTCGTTTTGGCTTAGATCGAGTGGTAGATCTATCTTTGAGAATCGAGTGACTCGGTCGATCTACACCTCGTTTGCTTTTCAAGCTAAACGCATAGGTGGTCTATCCTCTCGTGATCGACCATTCCACTCGATTTGTCTACTCGATCTCGTCTAGATCAACTGACTCCTCTCGATTCACTAGCTCGAAGATCGAGCTAGGATGAGTCGATCTAGCACTCAATCTCTAGCCTATACTTAATCCTTCTCGCTTCTTTTGAGTCCAAGATCACGTCTTATAATCCCTTATCCTTGTACCTACACACTTAGACAATAAAAGCATAAAACTGAAATAGAAAGAAAGCAAAAATATGTACAAGCTAGACATGGGAATGCCTCCCAAGTGCGCTTTCTTTAACGTCTTTAGCTAGACTTTACTTGGTTTAGGCCTGAGGTGGGTCTTGGAGAAGCATTGTGGTGCTCTCCTTGCTGCAATCACTAGCCAGATAGGGCTTTACTCTGTGCCCATTAACCGTGAAAGCATTCCCGCTCTTGCCAACCAACGTAACCGCTCCATAGGGAAGAACCTCCTTGTTCTCAAACGGTCCGCACCATCTTGTTTTGAGCTTTCCAGGGAACAACTTCAACCTCGAGTCGTAGAGTAGCACCAGACTGCCTTCACTTAACTCCTTGTGAACCAGCTTCTTGTCATGAGCCGCCTTGGTCCTCTCCTTGTAGATCTTTGCACTTTCGTAAGCTTCAAACCGTAGCTCATCAAGCTCATGTAGCTGAATCAACCGCTTTTCTTGAGCTGTCTTGAGGTTGTAGTTCAGCTGCTTCACTGCCCATAATGGCCTATGATCCAACTCAACAGGAAGATGGCATGCCTTGCCGTAAATAAGAGTGAAAGGAGTAGTATCAATGGGGGTTTTGAAAGCGGTCCGGTAAGCCCACAGAGCATCATCGAGTTTGACCGCCCAATCAGCCCCAACTGTCCTCTCTAGTATCGCCTCGATCTGCCTGTTTGAGACTTCTACTTGCCCACTAGTTTGAGGATAATAAGGTGTGGCTACCTTGTACTTCACGCCATACTTCCTTAATCGACTTTCAAACACCTTGTTGATAAAGTGGCTTCCACCATCACTTATCACTACCTTTGGAACTCCAAACCGTGGGAAGATGATGGTCTTGAAGAGCTTGATCACCGCTTTTGCATCGTCTGTTAGGGAAGCTATAGCCTCAACCCACTTAGAAAAATAACCAACCGCTACCAAGATGAACTTGTTGCCGTAAGAAGATGGGAACAGACCCATAAAATATATCCCACATGCGTCAAAGACATCAACTTCAAAGACTAGCACCTGAGGTATCTCATTCCTCTTCGTGATGTTTCCAGCTCTTTGACATGCTTAACAAGCTTTAACAAATTCATGAGCGTCTTTGAATAGAGATGGCCACCAAAAGCCGGCTTGTAACAACTTTGTATCTTGAAAGAAGCGAAATGACCACCATATGAAGAGCCGTGACAATGTAGAAGAATGTCTTTTGCTTCGTCCCTTGTTACACACCTTCTATACAAGCTGTCCACTCCTCTTTTGTACAAGTATGGCTCGTCCCAAAAGTAATGAGAGATGTCTCTCATGAACTTTTTCTTGTAGTAGTGGTCTAGATGAGAAGGCCCCTCTCCACAAGCTATGTAGTTTACAATATCAGCGTACCAAGGCAAGTCTTCTTCCTTGAAACTCAAAACCTCTTCAAACTTATCTTCAACCTTCTCACATACGGCCGTAGTGATCATCATGAGTTGCTCTTCCGGAAGTGAATCATCAAGTGGCAAAGCTTCATTGACTCTCATCCAGGAGAGGTGATCAGCAACACCATTCTCTATCCCCTTCTTATCCTTTATCTCCATGTCAAATTCTTGTAGCAAAAGGATCCATCTCAAGAGTCTTGGCTTGGTGTATTTCATAGAGTAGATGTACCTCAAAGCTGCGTGATCTGTGTAGACAACAACATTAGAGCCAACCAAATATGATCTGAACTTCTCAAAAGCAAACACAACGGCCAGCAACTTCTTCTCGGTTGTAGCATATCTGACCTGCGTGTCATCCAAGGTATGGCTGGCATAGTAGATAACATGGAACCGCTTGTCTTTCATCTGACCAAGAACAGCTCCCACGGCGTAGTCGCTCGCGTCACACATGATCTCGAACGGTAGAGTCCGGTCTGGTGCTTGTACTAAAGGCGCGGATACAAGAGCTTCATTGATAGTCTTGAAAGCATGAAGGCAATCCTCATCAAACACAAAGTCAGCATCCTTGCATAACAACCGTGTGAGGGGCCTTGCTATCTTGGAGAAATCCTATATGAATCTCCTGTAGAAGCCTGTGTGGCCTAAGAAACTCCTTACTCCCTTTACATTAACCGGCGGCTCAAGACTCATCATGACCTCAACCTTAGCTTTATCAACCTCTATGCCCTTCTCTGATATCTTGTGGCCAAGTACAATCCCTTCATTCACCATGAAGTGACACTTCTCCCAGTTGAGCACCAAGTTTGTCTCCTCACAAAGCTTAAGTACCTTGCAAAGATTCAACAAACAAGCAGAAAAAGACGCACCATAGACCGAGAAGTCATCCATAAACACTTCAACCATCTCTTCTATAAGATTAGAGAAGATCGACATCATACACTGCTGGAATGTAGCCGGGGCGTTACACAACCCGAATGGCATCCTTCGATATGCGAAGGGCCATAAGGGCATGTAAAGGTCGTCTTCTCTTGATCGTTTGGATGGATTGATATTTGAAAGAAACCACTATAACCATCATGAAAGCAATAATAAGGATGATTAGCAAGTCTCTCAAGCATTTCATCAATAAAAGCAAGAGGAAAATGATCTTTCCTAGTAGCTGAATTAAGCTTCCTATAGTCTATACACATTCGGTGACCAGTTATAGTTCTTGTAGGAATCAATTCATCTTTATCATTCTTAATGACCGTGATCCCTCCCTTCTTAGGCACCACGTGTACAGGAGAAACCCATGTGCTGTCACTGATGGGATAGATCACGTCAGCCTCTAACAACTTAAGGATCTCTTTCTTAACTACTTCTTTCAAATTCAGGTTTAAACACCTTTGATGTTCAATGGAAGAAGAGTTCTCATTATCTAAGTGAATCTTATGAGTGCAAAACATTGGTGAAAGGCCCTTGATGTCACTTCGAGAGTACCTAATGGCCTTCCTATACTTTCTAAGCTCATTTAGAGCGAGTGCAACTCATCATCACTTAAGTTTTCATTCACAATCACGGGATAAGTATCATTAAGCCCTAAGAAAGCATACTTTGGGGCGAGTCCACCTTTGGGAGCGAGTCCACCTTTGGGGCAAGCAGCTAGCTCCAGTCCTCCTCGTGGCTTGTGTTGATGTTCCCGTCCTTAGTAGCCTCCTTAGAACCCGAGACAAGAGCCTTTAGACTGCCTTCTTGAACCGTTATCTCCTCCGAGATCGAGTCATCCAGTCGATCCTGCACTCGTTCTGGTCTGGATCGAGCAACTTCACTCGATTCACCCACTCGATTTCATGTGGATCGAGCAGGAGATCGAGTCCTCGTCTCGTTCTCTGATCTGATCGATTGGCTTCTCTCGATCTTCCCATCGATTGTTTTGCTGGATCGGCCAGTCTCCTTGATCTTCTTGTCGATTGCTGCTCTGGATCGAGAGATCTTCTCGATTTCTTGATCGATCTCTAGGATCCGGCTTCATCTTCCTTCAGAACTTTCCTTGAATCGAGAAGATGAACGTATTCTTGAGTCCTCTCACTCAGAAAACCAAAATCTCCTGGTTTTGTCCTTAGTCAAATCCAGCTTTAAGTGGTCCTCTTGTGCCAGCTCTTCAAGTAGCTCATCGGCCAAGGCATCCAACGTTTCAATGGAGAATGCTTGTCCTTCTATGGTTGGCTTCTTCAAAATCCTTAGGCTCTTCATCCATCTCAAGCACAACAAACTCGGTTGGTACATTGACATCGCTTATCCTCACTGGAAGATCCTCTAGCATACCCACTGGATGTCTCACGCTTCTATCAGCTAACACAAGGGAGATCCTACACTCTTTGAAACGGGTGAAACCGAGCTTCTTTGCTATAGAATGGGGCATGAGATTGATACTTGCTCCCAAATCGCATAAGCAGCTCTTAAACATCAATGGACCCAAAGCACAAGGAATGGTGAAGGATCCTGGATCTCCTAGCTTCTTACGCACTATTTCTCTGTGAATAATGGCACTACACTCTTCACTAAGCACTAAAACTTCTTTACTCTCCTTGTTCTTCTTTGTAAGGGTGTCTTTGAAGAATTTAGCACACTTCGGCATCATAGCTAGACAATCCACAAGAGGCAACTTGATCACTACATCTCTTAGATGCTTCTCAAACAAGAGTTTATGCTTCTCTATCAGCTGTTTCTTGAAGCGGCCAGGAAAAGGAAGCTTAGGTACATACGGTGGAAGCACATAAAAATCTTCTCTTTAGTAGTTTGCTCCACTCTCTTCTCTACAGCTACTTCTTTACCCTTTCTTGGTCTCTCAATCCACACATTATCAAAGTTAATCTCCTCATCAGCTGAAAGCTTACCCTCCCCCTCTTGAATCACAATGTCCTCATTGGCCTTAAGAGCAACTCGCGGTGGAAGTTCTTTGCCACTTCTTAGTGTAATGGCATTGGCGTATTCCTTGGGATTCTGCTCACACTTGCCCGGTAAGCTGCTTTGACCGCTTGTAGTAGCTTATCCCTTCTCTAACTGTTTGATCTTGTTGTTCAGGTTTGTAATCTGAGTTGTGACGTCAGTAAGAGAGGAGTCAAGACGGTTGTTCATCTCGGCAAACTTCTGATTAGTTGAAGCCTTGAAGCAACTGCTGGAACATAGCTTGGACTGGATCTTGAGGTGGGGGTTGCATTTGCTGTTGTTGTGGAACGAAACCGGGAGGAAACATAGAAGTGTAGCCCTTGTTGCCTTGCTGCTCCTGCTGACCCTGGAAGTTCCCTTGCCTTTGCTTGAAAACTCTTGTTGTAAGGAATAAACGGTTTTGCTTGCTGAGGGGGGTACACTTGATCTTTAAGGTTCTCAACATTTGTGCTTCGGTAAGAGAGATTGTTGTTGGCTTGGTACCCTTGTGAGTAACCTTGAGGCTTGTTGTAGTTCTGACCAGCAATCCAGTTAGCTTCTTCTTGACTTAAGTCTAACTCCTCCAAGACCTCTTCGGTTTCACCCACAAAGTGTACATGTTTCTGGTTTGCAAGCACCAACTTGTCAATCTTCTCATGCAATGACTCTAGCTCGGAACCTCGCGGTGCATGGTCATAGTCTTCAGCGTAATTACCGTCACTTAATGCCAAGTTATCGATTAACTCCATACCCTCTTCTACTTCGTGACCAAGAAAGTTTCCTTTACTAGCCGTGTCAAGCAACATTCTTATCTTGGGTAAGGCTCCACGGTATATTGTGCTTAGGAGGGTCTCTTCACCGAAGCCGTGGTGAGGACACTGAATGGTATAGTCTTTGAATCTCTCCATGGCTTCATTGAATGTCTCATTCTGCCTTTGAGTGAATCCGCTGATCTAACTTCTCAACCTTGCTGTTCTTGTGCTAGAGAAGAACTTTGAGAGGAAAGCCTTCTTACACTCAGCCCAAGAGGTAATGGTGCCTTGTGGAAGGGTTTTATCCCAATGCCTAGCCTTATCTCCGAGAGAAAATGGGAAGAGCCGGAGCTTGAATGCATCTTCCGAGATACCGTTGATCTTTATCATCCCACAAACTTGCTCAAAGTTGTCAAGATGCTCCAAGGGGTCTTCCATTGCCAGCCCATGGAACTTGCTATTCTGAACCATAGAGATGAACCCTGGCTTAATCTCGAAGTTGTTGTTCTGTACTGGTGGAGGAGTGATCCCAAAGCGATTGTGATGCATATTAGGAGCATCTCCAGCACTAATGATCTGTGTGGTCCTAGCTGTGTGGTTGGGGTTTCCATTGCCCCTTCCTACAGCACCGTTAGCTGGTGGAGGTCCCTCAGGATTTTCTTGCTCAAACACTGTTGCAATGTCCACTGAACCTGCTTGATCAATCTCCCCAAAGGCTCTAGCTTGCTCTCTTGCTCTTCTTGTTCTTGAATGTCCGAGTTGGTGAATATTGTCCAGGGTGTAAGTAAGTTGTTGTCACCCCTAGAACGCAAATTCATGTACCTGAAGGACACAAGTGTGAAGAGAAAGAGATAATAACCAAACTTAAAGTAAAGGCTTAGTCTTTACTAAACCCCAAATCTTAATGCTTCCTAACAATCCTAAGATGGAAACGGCGCCATTTGATAACAGGATTTTTCTATGCAAGCAGGACGTTATCAAAACTCAAGCAACATATAGATGTATTATAGTGTGCAAGAGGAATCAATCCAACCTAAGAAGCAGGAAGAACACTAAGAATGCAAGGATGAAGCAAATCTAAGCGAAATGAATAAATGATTGTTAAAATCAAGGAGAAGTAAAAGCAACGATCTAATGCAATGTAAAACAATTTTAAAATCCCTGGAAGAGGGTTAACTACCACTAGGAACAAGAAAAAGATTAAAAATGGAAAGCTACTAAGAATTAAAAACCGACCAGTGAATCGACCACTGGATCGAGCAGAATGGATCGATCTAACAAACAACTTAAAGCGATTGACTTCTAATGAACAAGATGCAAGCTAAATGACAAGCGAATGATGAACAGAGGTTTTAATATGCTAAAAAGGAGTGTTCAGTGTCGAGGGTCATATTGAAGGGTCTCAAAGGTTTAAGCTTTGGTTTGAAAACATTTAGATCTACTCATTTTTGAGCTTTCTCTAATCCTTGAAAACAAAACAAGAACCATCCATGGCGTTTGGTTTGGTTCACTTCCTCAATCTTTTCTCCAAACCCATGGCGTTTGGTGGAAAAAGAGATCGAAGAGCAAGGAAAACAGATTTGAAATAATGACCTAACTAATCCCCTTTACCACCATGGCGTGTGGGAAAGGAAAGATTAGTCTCTAGGATCTGGTTTTCTAGGATATCTGAATCCTGTCAAGGTAAGACAGCCTTGGAATCATAGAGACCTTTTCCAAGGCCCTCTAGGTCTTATGACCCCAAGATCCTAGAAGAGAAGGTATGAAGAACAAAGAAAACACAAAGCTTTAAACCCTTTCAACCCTTCTGAATCACCTCAACCCCAAAAACCCAAAAAGAACTACTCACAACCCATGATTAAGATCGAAGCAAAAGCAATAGATAGAAAGCTAAGCATGATCAACAACCGATTAAAGGAAAAACTTGCTTAATATTAAAAGATCCAAAGGTTTAAAACACGAAAAGCTTAAGATGTTCAACAATGGCGGAATTGCCTAAGGTAGAGAGAAAAACAAAAAGACAGAATTAAAATCATAGAAAAGTGATGGCTGCTTTTGCCAAAAATGGCTAAATCGTTAACTGGCCCCCCCTTCGCTAGCTGCCAAAGACAGCTGGACGGATAAGGCTCGTCTGGGATAGACTCAGGTCACTGGATCTCTGGCTCGATTGTCTTCTTTGATCGGATGGCTTCAGTCGATCTTTGAGTCGATCCTGTGATGATCGGGTTGGGAACTCGATCTGCATGGCGTCATTCACGTCCGTACTCCAGATCGATCTCCTCTCTCGATCTTGGTCTCGATCCTTCCTCTTGAATCGACTTGGGTCGCTCGATCTTCTGGTCGATATCATCTGGATCGACCTGCCTTGCTCGATTCGCTACTCGATCTCGGGTACTTTGCATGCATGGCTAAGTTCTCCAAGTGTCCACGAGCTCCATTCTGATCCTCCTCACGTCCACATAACCTCCTCAACTCGAGAGTGCTTCAAACAACCTGATAATGATGCATATATGCAAGAAATATGCAAAATGCGAATGTAAAGGGACCTGGGACCTAAAATGCAACAAATGGAACAAACTATCCTATAATGCAAGATGAATGCATGAAAAACTATCCTAATTGCATGAGAAATATGAAAAATATATGGTAATATCAAGACACTAACAAAGGCTGTTTCAAACTACATTGATAAAGCAAATAAGCAAGCAATGGTGATTCCTAGACATAGAGTTCACAATCAAGCAAGCTAGATCCAATCTCTTGGCAAATAGCCCTTTGCTAAACATCTTAACAAGAACTAACTCTCATTAGTGCTAAAACATCAAGCAAGCAATACTAAAAAACTCTATTCAAGTCAAAATGCTCCTCAAACAGTCAATCTCTTGAGCCAAGGCCAGCAAAACCTCTATTAAACAAGATCAGCATTTCATCAAACACTTGGTGGGCATAAGAGAAAGCTAACAACCTAGATAAATGTGATCAAGACAAATCTAGCATTAATAACAGATTAATAGAGAGGAACCCACAAACTAGAAACAACCCCCTAATCAAGTCTTAAATTCCCCTAATCTACCATATCTAGAAACTCTAAGCAAACTACTCACTCATACTAATGTTTAATACCAAATCACAAAGGGAAAAGATGTTAATCATGATTAGAAGAGAGAATAAAGAAATATTAAAGGCAAATACTCAAATATATTAAATAAAGCAAAGGATTTGTCTTACAAACTAAAAAAAAATGCTTAAGAACAGTAAATTGACACGACTTGTCGAAAATCTGGAAAAAGAGGCTATTTATAGCCTAGAGAAGGAAGCCCTAGAGTAGTGGCCAAAGTATAAATAAAAACAGGTTCGGACTGGGTTTACATAGGTCAGTTACAACAGTCATTTGTGGTCGATGTAAATCCCATCGGTCTAACAGTGATCGATGCTGGTGACCGAAATTCATACGCTGTGTTTATGTCGATCACTCCTGACCGATGCTGGTGATCAATGTGCTTGCATCGGTCACCCCATGACCGATGTTCACCGTGCTATGACCAAAAACCTTTGCAGAGATTGTCTGCTTTGATCCTTCTTGCTCTCTTTGATCCAGCTAGCATCCTGAATCATCCCCAAAGCTCCTCCAAGCTCCTTTTAGCTCCAAAAGCACCTAAAAACATCCAAAATGCAAGAAAAATGCAAACTATACCCTAAATGAAACCTAAGTCTAAAAGGAGAAGAAAATGGGTCAAAAAACAAAGAGAAAATATGCAATAGAGAACCAAAACATGCACTAAATGCAGTCCTAAATGGTGTAAATACAAGGGATATCACCGAGATACTCTAGAAGGAGGTGATGATGGGACGAGGTTGGGGATCAATACTGAGATACTCAAGTAAGGACTCGAGATGTATGAACGTAACAAGTAACCAATCAAACGATGTGCACCACACAGAGGATGAGGTAACCATAATACAACACAACTCTAGCCTCTGAGGTACTGGTCTCACGCGATTAAAGGATCCTAAGCTTTGTATTGCCAAAACTAAATGAAGAAAGTTCTATCTTTATTAATGAAAATAAAAAGGCACCCAGTTACAAGCTGCAAAGAAACCTTATAAAGTGGTTCTACAGCCAATTAAAGTAATAAAGGGAAAATACAAAAGTGTAAAGAAAGTTATAAAAGATCATTTAACAAAATTACAAGAATCAAGAATTCAAGAACTTATTGTAAAGGTGAAATGAGAACCAAAGAAAGAACTACAAAACTTGTTAGTCAAAATGTAAATGAATAATTGAAATTCTTACCCTATTTATTCAGCTTGATTACAGTTTGTTTTGAATGGTGGGAAACAAGTCTTTGATTTTCTTTGATGAAGGTAGAATCCATGTTTTGACTAAGGCTGCTCTTTTCTCTAGTATATTTCTTCTTGGGCTTCTAGTGTAGCCGTGAATACATTATAGATGTCTTGACTTGAGATGTATAGCCAGCTCTCTTTATTTTTTGAAGTTGGACCAGCCTGTCTCTCTTCTAGTAGTCCAATATAAGCTTGTGTAGGTGTTTTGAAGTCCTCATGGTCTGCTTGAAGTATAACTTGCATAATAGCTTGATTGTATTTATGTTGTAGCACTCTTGCTCGTTCTCCTGTCATGGCTCCAACCGGGACTTCTATGCTTTAGGCTACATGTGGTTCGGTTAAGTCCGGTTCCATGTTGATATCTTCATCATTCCCTCCTTCTTGAATTGGTTTCATCCTCAAAACAGTAAAATCTGCGAGGAATGGAGCTTTAAGCCTGAAAGTTCAAGGCGGTGTGCGTTGTTGTTCATCTTCTCTATGAATTTGAATGGTTCGTCTCCTCGTGGCTTAAGCTTTGAACTTCTCTGGTTTGGAAACCTCTGTTGTATCAAATGTAGCCATACCAATTCTCCAGGTTCAAATATCACTTCTTTGCGTCCTTTGTTAGCTTTCTTGGTGTATTGTTCAGTCCTTTTATCCAAGTTTTCTCTGGCTTTTTGATGGAGTTCCTTGATAAACTCTGCTTTCGTATCCCCAACTAGACTCACGGCTTATGCTGGTGGAAATGGAGTTAAGTCTAACGGGGGTGGTGGGATTAAATCTGTACACTATCTCAAATGGAGACATCTTGGTGGCCAAATGCTGAGCCCGGTTATATGACTCAAGCCCGGTTATATGCGAATTCAATATGTGAGGATGGGACGAGGTTGTGGATCAGTACTGAGATACTCAAGTAAAGACAAGGATGTATGTACGTAACAAGTAACTAATGGATTGATGTGCACCACACGGAGGATGAGGTATCCGTGATACAACACTACTCTAGCGACAGAGGTACTGGTCTCACGCGATTAGAGGATCATAATTTTTGTATTGCCTAAAATCAATTAAGAAATTTCTATCTTTATTAATGAAAATCAAAGGTCACCCAGTTAAAAGCTGTAAAGGAACCTTATAAAGTGGTTCTTCTAGTGTAGCCGTGAATACATTATAAAGGCTTTGACTTGAGATGAATGGCCAGTTCTCTTGCTTCTATTGAAGTTAGGCCAGCGTGTCTCTCTTCTAGTAGTCCAATATAAGCTTGTGTAGATGCTTTGACTCCAAGAAACCTCTGCATGTTGTTAGTGAATATGGTCAATACCAAGAAAAGGAAGTGAACTTTTTCCATAGCCAAGGTGACTACAAGCAGTATCCACAAAGCTATGATGCTTCTCCCCAACAATATTATGGAGGCCCTTACCATCAAAACCATCAAGGCTCTTTATCTCAACAACATGGCGCGTATAACAACAGCTAGGGAGCATAATACCTCCCATTACTCCTATAAAAACTGCCTTGGGGCCACCTCAACAACAACCAACTAATCAGACTTCTCAAGAGTTGGACATCAAGCAACTTCTCCTTGAAATGCAACAAGCTAAAACTTCTGAGATCCAAAAGAGTTTGGTTTATATTCACAACATGTTGGATTCTTACACCAACAACTTCAACCCCATATAGACGCCTTAACTATGCAGTTGAGTAAACAAGAGAGCACTGCTCAACCAGTTACCTTCAAGAGTCCCTTAGAGTATTGTTATGGTATCTCCACTACTTCCCTAACTATTCAAGAGGAGAATGAAAACTCAATTGCTGAGATTGAAAGCCTACTATATGGCCATGAGTTTGTCCCAATAACTCCAGAGGTGACACCCTCTATCATCAATGGGGACACTGAAGTTCTTGGTGTGGAGGACGAACTTGAAAACCCAGTAAGGGCCATAGGAGTGAAGGAGAAAGAGGCTGTCTGTGTGGCTGCATCAAGGGAAGAAGAGGTTATCTCCAAGAAAGAGATAGTAGTAGAAGATAATGAGGTTGTTAAAGCTTATGAGAGCTGAAGGAATGGTAAATGAAAAGAAGTGATTCAAGAGAAGCAAAAGGAGACACCTAAGGAGATAACCAAGGAACCAAGATACGTTCCTCCTCTTTACAAACCTCCAATACCTTTTCTAGGAAGGTTCAAGAAGCAACAGAGAAAGCTCTAAGTGAAGAGAGCCGTTTGGCCAGTCACTTGATTTTGGGGTGTTATTCGATTCATCCTTCACTTAACCATCACTCGGATCTAGTGAAGAGAGCCATTTGGCCAGTCACTTCAACTCCATCCATTCATTAACCATCACTTTGATCTAGTGAAGAGAGCCGTTTGGCCAGTCACTTGATCTCCATCCATTCATTCACCATTACTCGCACCAGTTCTAAATAGAGAGTGCTGTGTGGCCAGCTGCTTAGTCCCTCCATTATACTGGTTATATAAAATCATACCCTTGATCTTATGTCATTTGGTATCAAAACTTAAAAGCTCCTACACTAGGTTTTATCTATCCTTTTTTTGTTTCTTTTGCAAGTTCTTTTCATCATTTGTTTAGATCTTCCTTTCATAAAAGAAAAGCAAATAAAAATCGTTGCTTGCTTCTTTGTCTACATCCTAGGCTTGTTAGATTCATAAACCAAATATATAATCCCCCCAAAAGAATCAGTTCGCTTAAACTGTTAGTTTCTCTAGAGTTTTATAAATCCAAAAAAAAAAGTTTTGGTTAAGTATTCTTATTTTATCTTGCTTTGGCTATAATTTTGTTACACTTGTGCTTTTAAACCGTTTGTTAGTCTAAGCCAGGTTATACAGATGGGAGAACAAGGAGCATCTGTTGACATGGCCCAACCCTTGGAGAAAGAATGACAAGGAACGAGAGGTTACCACCACCAACACCTCAACCACTCCATCGAGGTCCCTTTAGACAAGTTCGTCTGCCAGAAGAGCAAGAAGAGACCGACGATGATATGCCCGGTTTAGAAGATGACCCTCCACCAGTCCCCAACTTCAACAATCAACCCCCGCACCGAGCTAGAGACCTCATACACCAAGGACGTGTGCGAGAAGAAGATGCTTAAAGGAAAAGCAACAACGATGTGAAGCTAAACGCCCTGACCTTTACTGGTATGGTTAACGAAGCCTATTTGAAGTGGGAGAGGCGTATGGAGTACATCTTCGAGTACTACGGGTACAATGATCAGAATAAGGTGTCACTCGTAGCAGCTCAACTAACCGATCATGCCTTGTCATGGTGGGACCGAGACGTATTCGAGAGAAAGAGGCCTCGGCACGAACAGATCAGTACATTGTCAGATATACGGTTCAACATGAGGAAGAGGTACGTCCCACCTCACTTTCATGGAGACCTCCAGAAGAAATTTCACAAGCTTGTACAAGGCAGCCAGCTAGTAGAAGAGTACTTCGAGGAGTTTGAGCAGCTATGCAACCGTCTGGAGCTCAAGACGCTAATGGCCCAATTCGTAGACAGTCTTCAAGACAGTATAGCAAGAAAGGTCGAGCGACAACCGTATCATGACATGTATGAGCTACTACACTTGTTTATGGAAGCGGAGCAACAAGTCAAACACAAGGTGGTCGCTAGTAATCGTTCAAAGTCAAACACGGGCTGGACTTCAATGCCGCAAAGGCTTTTGACAAAACCAAAGTCGTTGAAATTGACTCCCGGTTCAAGAAGCCAGCAGCTGAGTCCTTTAAGACAGCTCGGCTAGAGCAAGGTAAGCGTCCATTTAATCAAAGAACACGTGACATTATCTGTTTTAAATGTCAGGGAAGAGGTCATATAGCAAGAGAATGTCCCAACAATTGAGTCATGATCCTCATGGCTGATGGAGGATATGAATCCCAAGATAGGATGGAAGAAGAGACAATGGATATTAGGATAGAAGAGATCGAATATCCTGACCCATAGGAGATTCTAATGATTTGTAGAGCCCTCAGTGTTCTTGTGGAGAACCAAATGATTCAAAGAGAGAACATCTTTCATACAAGATGCACCGTGAACACCAAGGTATGTAGTCTAATCATAAATGGTGTTTCATTTACTAACGTGGCTAGCAAGTACATGGTTGAGAAGTTAGGTTTGGAGACGACGAAACACCCTAGACCCTATAAGTTAAGGTGGTTAAATGATGACACGAAGCTGAAGATAGCGGATCAAGTAATTGTTACTTTCAGCGTGGGCAAGTACTTGGATAAGGTGACTTGCGATGTAGTGCCAATGCAAGCTGGGCATCTCTTGCTTGGATGACCAGGGCAATTCAAAAAAGAAGCTATGCACAACGGCCGTACCAACCATTACTCATTCACGCATGACAAGCGCAAATACAACTTAGCTCCTCTCACACCAACTCAAGTTCATGTAATGCAAATCAAATTTGTTAAAGATGCAAAGGTAAGTAAATCTAACTTATTTGCTTCAACCAAAGTCATTAGCCGAGCTTTAAATTGTGAAGATATGGTGCTACTCATGGTCTTTCGAGAAGGGTTACTTTCAGAGGCTAGTGAAGTGGAGTTACCACTTATGATAGGAACCTTGCTAGATAAGTATCAAGACGTTTTCCCTGAAGAGATACCTTCTTGTCTACCACCAATCCGGGGGATTGAGCATCAGATAGCCCTAGTACCCGGCTCAGCCTTACCCAACAGGCCAGCTTACCGGATGAACCCAGCTGAAACTAAGGAACTAGAGAAACAGAAACAAGACTTCATGTCTAAGGGATACATTAAGGAAAGTCTACGCCCTTGTGCGGTTCCCGTCTTGTTGGATCCTAAGAAGGACGATACATGGCGTATGTGCGTGGACGGTGGCACCATCAACAACATTACCATCAACTACTGCCACCCTATTCCCCGTTTAGATGACATGTTAGAAGTGCTCTGAGGAGCTACTATCTTTTCCAAGGTGGACTTAAAGAGCGGATACCATCAAGTACGCATGAAGGAGTGTGATGAGTTGAAGACTGCTTTCAAGACCAAGCAAGGTCTCTATGAGTGGCTAGTGGTGCCATTCGTTGTTACCAATGCCCCGGGTACATTCATGAGACTCAGGAATCACGTTTTAAGGACGTACATCAGTATGTTTGTAGTGGTTTATTTTGATTACATTTTGATATATAATAGATGGCTTGCGGATCACTTGAAGCACCTTGAGCAAGTATTAAAGACACTTCGCCAAGAAGGACTTTATGCAAACCTCAGGAAGTGCACCTTTAGCACTAATGAAATAGTGTTTCTAGGTATTATTGTAAGCTCGCATGGACTAAGAGTAGACCAGGAGAAGATACGAGCTATACCCACACCGTCTTCCATTGGGCATGTCCGGATCTTTCATGGCTTAGCAAGCTTCTATAGGCAGTTTGTTAAATATTTTAGTACCATCGCAGCCCATCTCACAACCATGATCAAGAAGGATGTAGCCTTTAGGTGGGGGACAACACACGAAGAAGCTTTTAACAAGCTCAAACACAGCCTCACTAATGCCGCGGTACTAGTGCTTCCTGATTTTGATAAAATGTTTGAGGATGATTGTGATGCTTTAGGATTAGGCATTGGAGCTGTTCTCACACAAGGAGGTAAGCTAGTTGCATACTTCAGTGAGAAGCTAAGCAGAGCTATACTCAACTACCGCACGTATGATAAAGAACTATACGCTTTGGTGAGATCATTGGAAACATGGCAGCATTACTTGCTCTCAAAGGAGTTTGTCATACATTCAGACCACGAGACACTCAAGCATCTCAGAGGCCAGATTACTTTCAAAAGGACGCATGCAAGGTGGCTAGAATTCAAGGAGACTTCTCTTATATCATTAAGTACAAAAAGGGAAAGGAGTCCATTGTAGCGGATGCTCTTCCAAGACGTTTGATATATCATGGTTTTTATGGTTTTTAAGCATGATATAAGTCCTTTTTATTGAGTCTTTTTGGTCTTTTTAGAGTCCTAGTAGAGTCTTTACAGGTTATAGCATGATTGGAGCTTAACTGGAGGTTTTGGAGCATTTTGGATCAAGACAAGAATCCTTCCCGAATGAAGCAACTGAGAAGGCGTAATTCTGCACTGGTGACGATCGTCACCACTCAAGGGTGACACTTGTCACCCACATCTGAGAAGGGTTGCATGGTTATATTAAAAGATGGATAAGAATTTGCACTTTTGGCCCAGAAGTTTGATAAACTATCTTTCTCAAGCAGGTTTCATGCAGCAGAGAGGTTATCAAAACTCTAATGCATGCAATGTTGTAGTAAGGCAAGCAGGAGAGTGTCAATCCACTTCTAGGAGATAGAGAATGCACAGAGAATGCAAGGACTAAAGCAAATCTAAGAAAAATGAGATAATTTATGATAAAATAGCTAAGAACTAGATGCAGCAACCTAAACAGAGCGAAACCTATTTAAAAAATACTAGAAAGGAAGCAACTACCACGAGAAACAAACAGATTAATTAAAGGAAAGAGTTTCGAATTGTTAAAAATCGACTAGTGGATCGACCACAAGATCGACCACTAGATCGAGCAGTAACGATCGATCTCGTCTAAAACCGTAAGAACAACAAATCTAATGACCAGGATGTTATCAGGTAACAAGCGAAAGATGAAAATAGACTTAGAGATTCTAAAAGAAAGGGGCCTAGGGTTGAGATTCATGTAAAGGGTTTCAAAGGATCGATCTTGGGTTTGAAACTTTAGATCGACTCACTTGGTGAGGATCTGTAAGCCTTGAAAACAAAACAAGATCTTTCCGTGGCATTCGGTATAGATCACTCTTTCATCCTCTCCTCCAAACCCATGGCTTTTGGTGGAAAGAGAGGTCGAAAGGCAAGGAAAACAGATTTAAAGTAGATGGCTTAACTAGTCCCTCAAACTTCCATGGCTTTTGTGATCTTCCGAGGCTCCTGGATCCTGTCAAGGTAAGGAACCTCTCGGATCATGAAGCTCTTGGCGTGAGAGTCTTCAAGCATTAGGCTTTCAACACCTTAGAAGTGATAGCCTTAAAAACGTTTAGAAAACAAACCAAGATCGAACCCTTTCTAACATTTAATTCTCTCAACCCCGAACCCAAAGTAAACTACTCGCTACACATAGAGTAAATCAAGCAAAGCAGAAGAAACGAGACGATAAACATGAAAGGAAAACTGGATTAAAAGATAAAGATTCGAATACAAAAGCTTCAAAAGAAAACTGGTTCAACAATGGTGTTCTTTGTTAAAACGAGAGAGAAAACATGAAAGAAAAGGATAAGGATCTAAAAATTATCGAAAAAGCATCTCGCCGCCTTGCCTAAAATGCCCAAACAATCCAATGGTCCCCCCTTCGCTAACAGCCAAAAACGGTTGAAAGGACAGAAATCGACCACTGGATCGAGTAGTTCTCTCGATCACATTCGGGCATCGTGTCTTCGGCTCGATCCAGGTCTCGATCTTCCTTGGCGAATCGAGTGTTGCATCCGATCTCGGTATCGATCTTCGGGTGGATCGAGTGGTGTACTCGATCTGGCTCTCGCTCTGCATGGCGTCATTTACGTTCGTACCGATTGATCGATTGCTTCACTCGATCTCCGTCTCGATCATTCTCCTTGGATCGCCTAGTTGGCTCGATCTTCTGGTCAATCAACTCCTGGATCGACCGGCCATGCTCGATCTGCTCCTCGATCACTGGTCCTTAGTATATTTCCGATCTCCCACGAACTGCTACATCAGCCTCCACACGCCCACGAACCTCCATGACTCCAAAGCAGCCAGAAGCAACCTGAATGTGATGCAAAATGCAAGGAAAATGCATATGCTGATGCAAGAATGCTCTAAGACCCTAAGTGATGCAATCTAACCTAAAACATGATACAAATGCATGAAAAACTAACTAATGAGTATGCAAAATGTATGCAATATGCAATAACATCAACTCCCCCAAACTTACTTCTTGCTTGCCCTCAAGCAACAAAAAGCAAGTAAGTAAGAGAGGTTTTTAGAAAAATCAAGGGGTTTTAAACTTTTTGCAAAGGTGCCTTTCAAATGGATCATCTCAATGTCCTAGTTAACAGTTCTAAAATGCTATGCTTACACTTATACTCCAAAGAACTTAGCCATACTCATCACACAAAGAAATTCAAATCATGACTCTCCTATTCCTAACAATCAAAGAAACTCATCCTTTAACATTCTTTAACATTCGAACCATGAATCAAACTTATGCACTTTAAAGCAAAACACATTTGGCTAAGGGTTATGGTTATGAGCATAGAATTATCTCATTTGAAAAGGGTTTATAATCATAACAAGGGTTTCTCTCAAAAATGGTTTGAACTTATGCATAATGCTAAAGGTAAAGACAATTTATGCATACATGATTAGATTCTCATCTACCCATGTAAACTATCGAATGATCCTATACCCCTCTCATTTAAGAAATTTAATCCTCACTCACCACTTAAGGGTCTACCTTTTTTCTCACACTTAGCAATCCCCAAATCAAAATAAAGACATTTTTAAATTTTTAGGCTAGTGAAAAGGTTTTGAAAAATATTTTTGCTCTTAGAAATTTCTTATTAGTAGCTCTCTTATTATTATTTTTTTTCTTTTTATTTTTTTTCTTTATTTGGCACTTAGGCTCTTTTTATTTCTTTTTCTTTTCTTTTCTCTTTTTTTATTTTTATTTTATTTTATCATGAGAGAGCTACTTTCTGAAATTAGAGCATACTTAGTTTTAAAAGCAAACCTTTCACTTAAAACCTCATTTCTTTCCTTAAAACACAAACTCTTTGAAACCGAAACAATTAGACAAGAAAGCAACCCCAATGATCCCCCAAACTTATCCTAAACCAACACCTAGCTTTAAAATGCAAAGCTAGCAATCAATATGAAAACCAAATCATGTCGCCTAAACCTAACACTTTATGCCAAGTTCAAACCGAAAGTAAGGCCTCACAAAGATGTCACACAAGAACATTTGGCTTCAAAGGAGGGTAAGGTTCAAGGAGGGAGTTCTACTTAGGCTCACAAAGAGTGGTAAAAAGGAAGAAGAGAGCCAAAATATTTTAAAACCATGTGTTCATTTTCAAATCCATAAGAATGATAATTAGAGTTTCAAATTAAGGTTTTCACTTAGTAGGATGAGTTTCAAATCATGAGAGTTCAATTCAAGCCACGAAAATCCTAACTAGTGATCCAAGCATGGTTAGAGCTTACTTTCAAAGCATAAACAAAGCATAAGAGAACTACCAACTAGGGCATTGAAATGATTCAAAAGTAAAAACACCTTTTTAAGAAATTCTAACCCCTTATGCGAAATGCAAACAACCTAGGTGATATGAGAAACTCTAGACTCAATCCTAACATGTTTTTTTTTTTTTTTTAAAAGATGAATGCAACTACATGAATCATTGAAAAAATTTTAAAACATTTTACCAATTTTTCATGACCTAAGACTCAAGGATGCAAAAAGGAAAATAGGATCAAAGAACACAAGATTAAATCACACAAGTACTCCCCCAAACTTGCTTGACACCGTCCCGGTGGCAAACTCATCCGAAGGAGCATCAAAAACACAATGCAAGAAACAAATATGAGTGGTTATATACAATAGAAGAAGGTTGTTTACCTCTGGTCTAGGCTTGGCTGGAACTTGAGGATGTTCCAGAGGAGCTAGAGATCGTTGCTTTGCCTTTGTCAGCTGGTTCTTGTAGAGAATGGCGCGTCGGCTGAATCTTGTCTCCTTGGGTCTCGCGGATGACAATCCCTCCGGTTGAGAGCCTTCTCTTCTCGGGTTGTTGCATCTCTTGGCTTGCAGCTGGCTTAGGCTGGCCTCCCTGAAGTGCTTTAACTTTCTTCCCAAGCTTCTTCAGCATCTTCCCTTGCCACTTGTTAATCTTCCTTTGCATCTCTACCACCGATGCTAGGAACTTCTCGGTTTTTGTCCTTGGTTCAAAGTCCAGCTTGGGAAGTGTGTAAGCCTCGGGTATCTCGTCTTCCGTGCCTGGAGACTCTGACCTTTGGCGTGGGGCAATGGCTGAAGCAGGCGGTCCTCCTAAAGGGGCAAAGCATTCTTCCTCCGTGGGTAAGAACTCGATGTTCCCAACACCAAGCAGCTCGGTTTCATCTCTGTTGGGAAGGATGCATACTCTCTTCTTGTCTTCGTCATCTATGAAGAGGTAGGCATAGAACCCTTCTGCTGGCGTGCGTCCCAAGCTATCAGTATTCCTCATGTATGCTTCATCCATGAAAGCTCTGTTTGGGACGTGAGCAAAGTCATGGATGGGCACACCGGCTTGCACGAACAAAGGAATAAGGAAACCGCCAATGTAGGAGGAGGTTGCCTTGCACCGTAAGGCATAAGCCTTGTACTTCACCAGGGAAGCCGCGAGCACACAGCCGTAGTTCACTGATAAGCTATTTTCTTTATGCTCTAATGCAGCAGAGAGGTTATCAAAACTCTAATGCAAGCAATGTTGTAGTAAGGCAAGCAGGAGAGTGTCAATCCACTTCTAGATGATAGAGAATCCACAGAGAATGCAAGGTCTAAGACAAATCTAAGCGAATGAGACAGTTTATGAGAAATAATCTAAAAACTAAATGCAGCAACCTAAATGGAGTGAAACCTATTTTAAAAATACTAGAAAGGAAGCAGTTACCATGAGGAACAAACAGATAAATTAAAGAGAAGAGCTTCGAATTATTAAAATTCGACTAGTGGATCGACCACAAGATCGACCACTAGATCGAGCAGAAACGATCGATCTCGTCTAAAACCGTAAGAACAATGAATCTAAAGACCAGGATGCTATCAGGTAATAAGCTAAAGATGATATGAGACGTAAATATGCTAGAGGAGAGGGCTTGAGGGTTGAGATTCATATAAGGGGTTTCAAGGAACGATCTTGGGTTTGAAACTTTGGATCGACTCACTTTGGTGAGGATCTCTAAGCCTCGAAAACAAAACAAGATCTATCCGTGGCTTTCGGTATAGATCACTCTTTCATCCTCTCCTCAAAACCCATGGCTTTTGGTGGAAAAAGAGGTCGAAAGGCAAGGAAAACAGATTTCGAACAATGGCTTAACTAGTCCCCCAAACTTCCATGGCTTTTGGGAAGGGGTAACTAGTCTCTAAGGTGAGATTTTCCGAGGCCCCTGGATCCTGTCAAGGTAAGGGACCACTCGGATCATGAAGCTCTTGGCGTGAGAGTCTTCAAGCATTAAGCTTTCAACACCTTAGAAGAGATAGCCTTAAAATGTTTAGAAAACAAACCAAGATCGAACCTTTTCTACCCCTTAATCCTCTCAACCCCTAACCCAAAGTGAACTACTCACTACACATAAAGTAAATCAAGCAAGGTGGAAGAGATGAAACGATAAAACATGAAACAACGACTAGATTAAACGATAAGGTTCGAGAATATAAAAGCTTGAAAACAAAACTGGTTCAACAATGGTGTTCTTCCGAAAACGAGAGAGAAAACTTGAAGGAAAAAGTTAGAAAATCTCAAAGTTCTCCAAAAAGCATTCGCCGCCTTGCCTAAAATGTCAAAACAGTCCAATGGTCCCCCCTTCGCTAACAGCCAAAAACGGTTGAAAGGACAGAGATCGACCATTGGATCGAGTTGTTCTATCGATCATATCCGGCCATCGTGTCTTCAGCTCGATCCGGGTCTCGATCTTCTGATCGATCAACTCCTAGATCGACCGGCCATGCTCGATCTGCTCCTCGATCACTGGTCCTTAGCACACTCCCGAGCTTCCATGAACTGCTACATCGGCCTCCACACCTCCACGAACCTCCGTGTCTCCAAAGCAACCAGAAACAACCTGGAATGAATGCAAAATGCAGAGAAAATGCACATGCTGATGCAAGAATGCTCTAGGACCCTAAATGATGCAATCTAGCCTAAAACATGATACAAATGTATGAAAAACTACCTAATGAGTATGCAGAATGTATGCAATATGCAATGATATCAACTCCCCCAAACTTACTTCTTGCTTGCCCTCAAGCAACAAAAAAAAACAAGTAAGGAAGAGAGGTTTTCAGAAAATTCAAAGGGGTTTTAAACTTTTTGCAAAGGTGCCTTTCGAATAGATCATCTCAATGTCCTAGTTAACAGTTCTAAAATGCTAAGCTTACACTCATACTCCAAAGGACTTAGCCATACTCATCACACAAAGAAATTCAAATCATGAGTCTCTTATTCCTAACAATCAAAGAAATTCATCCTTTAACATTCATTAATCATTCGAACCATGAATCAAACTTATGCACTTTAAAGCAAAACACATTTGGCTAAGGGTCATGGTTATGAGCATAGAATGATCTCATTTGAAAAGGGTTTACAATTAGACAAGGGTTTCTCTCGAAAATGGTTTGAACTAATGCATAATGCTAAAGGTAAAGGCAATTTATGCATACATGATTAGATTCTCATCTACCCATGAAAACTATCAAACAGTCCTATACCCCTCTCATTTAAGAAATTTAATCCTCACTCACCACTTAAAAGTCTACCCCTTCTTCTCAACTTAGCAATCCCCAATTCAAAATAAAGACATTTTTAAACTTTTTAGGCTAGTGAAAAGGTTTTGAAAAATATTTTTGCTCTTAGGAATTTCTTATTAGTAGCTCTCTTATTATTACTATTTTTCTCTTAATTTTTTTTTTTTATTTGGCACTTAGGCTCTTTTATTTTATTTTATTTTTTTTTTTTCTTTTCTTTTTCTCTTATTTTTTTTTTATTTAGAGAGAGCTACCTTCTGAAATAGAGCATACTTAGTTTTTAAAAACAAACCTTTCACTTAAAACCTCATTTCTTTCCTTAAAACACAAACTCTTTTGAACCGAAAACAAATTCACAAGAATGCAACCCCAATGATCCCCCAAACTTATCCTAAGCCTATACCTAGCTTCAAAATGTAAAGCTAGCAATCAATTATGAAAACCAAATCATGTCGCCTAAACCTAACACTTTATGCCAAGTTCAAACCGAAAATAAGGCCTCACAAAGATGTCACACAAGAACATTTGGCTTCAAAGGAGGGTAAGGTTCAAGGAGGGAGTTCTACTTAGGCTCACAAAGAGAGGTAAAAAGGAAGAAGAGAGCCTAAATATTTTAAAACCATGTGTTCATTTTCAAATGCATAAGAATGATAATTAGATTTTCAAATTAAGGTTTTCACTTAGTAGGATGAGTTTCAAATCATGAGAGTTCAATTCAAGCCACGAAAATCCTAACTAATGATCCAAGCATGGTTAGAACTTACTTTCAAAGCATAAACAAAGCATTAGAGAACTACTAACTAGGGCATTGAAATGATTCATAAGTAAAACACCTTTTTAAGAAATTCGGACCCCTTATGCAAAATGCAAACAACCTAGGTGATATGAGAAATTCTAGACTCAATCCTAACATGTTTTTAAAGAGATGAATGCAACTACATGAATCTTTGAAAAAATTTTAAAAATTTTACCAATTTTTCATGACTAAGACTCAAGGATGTAAAAAGGAAAATAAGATCAAAGAACACAAGATTAAATCACACAAGTACTCCCCCAAACTTGCTTGACACCGTCCTGGTGGCAAACTCATCCGAAGAAGCAAACAAACACAATGCAAGAAACAAAGATGTGCGGTTATATATAATGGAGGAAGGTTGTTACCTCTTGTCTAGGCTCGGCTGGAACTTGAGGATGTTCCAGAGGAGCTAGAGATTGTTGCCTTTCCTTTGTTGCCTGGTTCTTGGAGGGAGTGGCGAGCCGGTTGAATGTTTTCTCCTTGGATCTCGCGGATCACAACTCCTCCGGTTGAGAGTCTCCTCTTCTCGGGTTGTTGTATCTCCTTGCTTACAGCTGGCTTAGGCTGGCTTCCTTGGAGTTGTTTGACCTTCTTCCCCAGCTTCTTAAGCATTTTCCCTTGCCACTTGTTTATCTTCCGCTGCATCTCCACCACCGAGGCTAAGAACTTCTCGGTTTTGGTCTTAGGTTCAAAATCCAGCTTGGGAAGTGTGTAAACCTCGGGCATCTCATCCTTTGTTCCGGGAGACTCTGACCTTTGGCGCGGGGCAATGGCTGAAGCAGGCGGTCCTCCTAAAGGGGCAAAGCATTCTTCCTCCGTGGGTAAGAACTCGATGTTCCCAACACCAAGCAGCTCGGTCTCGTCTTTGTTGGGGAGGATGCACACTCTCTTCTTGTCTTCCTCATCTATGAAGAGGTAAGCATAAAACCCTTCTGCTGGCGTGCGTCCCAAGCTATAAGTGTTTCTCATGTATGCTTCATCCATGAAAGCTCTGTCTGGGACGTGAGCAAAGTCATGGATGGGCACACCGGCTTGCACGAACAAAGGAGTAAGGAAACCGCCAATGTAGGAAGAGGTTGCCTTGCACCGTAAGGCATAAGCCTTGTACTTCACCAGAGAAGCCGCGAGCACACAGCCGTAATTCACTTCATCGCCGAGTTCATCCTCTATAGGTTCTTCATTCGCATCCGGATCAGACACCAAATGCTTCACGCCTTGGAAAAGGAAGCACAGCTATGTCTTCGTGACAGTAGGAGAAACAGACCTCCCACTGAATGTATTAGCTATCAGCTTCAAAGTATACCTCAGCACCGGACTCCTAACTCTCTTGATCTTGGCGGTGTTGGCTTTGTAGTCTTCATTGCTGATTAGGTCCCAAAACTCGTCGGCTTTCTCGAAGGCTGGGAACTCCACCTTGTGTGCATCAGCCTTGAGACCGTAGGCTTGGCATAGCTCGGGGATGGATAGTGTGTAGGCTTGGCGGCCAACCTTGAAATAGAGACGCCCTTGAGAAGGAACAGGTGCACTCGGATTCTCGTACCGGAACTCCAAAGTGGCTAGGAAATCTATCGTCACCTCGGGAATTGTAGGGCAGTCCATCCGCGACAAGCACCTCAGACCAATGTTCTTGAGGAGTTGGTCGAAGTCTCCAAGGATCCCGAGCCTGGACAGAAGCTCTCGATCAGCAAACTTTGTAGGTTCAAACCGGAGCCTCTCCAACCTCTTCTTATCCCTCTTCTCATCTTTGCTCCACCGGACCCTCTCTTGAACCACTTCTTGTGTTTCTCCTTCTTGCACTCGCTCCTCTCTTGTTCTCTTTGGTGCCATTGCTCCTAAAACAAATTTTTCTAGAGAATGATTAGCAAGAGACGATTGAATGAGAATAAGAGAAGAGGAGAAGAAGATTTATATAAACTACTCTAGAATTTTGGGGATCAAATAAAAATAATAGCTAGATAAAAGGAAATAAAATCTTTGAGATACTGAAAATCAAGTATTTTTCCTATTACTTAGCTAATTTTAAAAATTCAAACCCGATCCTATATCCTAAAACAAGAACTTGCGATTTTTAAGGAGATTTTCTTGAAATAAAATCATTAAACCTTGAAAATACCTTTGCAAGAGTAGAGGATATCTTTGCTAAACTTGAAAAGCTTTTAAATTCTCACTCTCTTTGTAAGAAAAACTCGAGCAAACAGAAATGAGAGGGTGAGGAATAGAGTGAAACATTTAAAGAGTTTAACAAACCAAAACAATGGGTGGTCAAAGTGGTTTCTGACAAAAGTCTTGGTCAAGGCACATCTTTCATGGTCAAAGATGCTTGCCTTGACCAAGTTTTGAATTTAAAAATTGGACGGAAAGGAGTAAAGGAGGGAAAGAAAATTGTTACCTCGGCATGAGATCGAGTCCTTTTGGTCGATCTAGGACTCGATCTCATGCCTAAAATGGCTTAGATCGAGAGGGTTACTCGATTTGTGACTCGATTCAAGGTGAATCGAGCCCTGGATCGATTGGCTCTCTCGATCATTGAGATGTTGGCTCCTCGGCTAAGTCCCTCTGATCGAGCTATGTCCTCGATTTAGGGGTCGATTTAGCATAGATCGAGTGATGGATCGAGTCGAGTGATCGATCAATTTTCAACAGATTTTCCCGAGAGAAATTAGATCGGTCGATCCGATTTGGATCGATCGATCTTTTTTCGTCAAGGTCGATCTTGTCACTCGTTCTCGTCTAGATCGACTGGCTCCTCTCGATTCACTGGCTCGATAAAGATCGAGCCAGGATCAGTCGATCTAGCACTCGATCTCTAGCTTTATCTTAACCCTTATTGCCCCTTTTGGAACCCAAAGGCAAGGTTTAGAGTCCTTATACCTGTTCCTACACACTAAAAACATAAAAACAAAAAACTGAAAGAGAAGTGAAAGCAAAAATATGTACAAGATAAACATGGGAATGCCTCCCAAGTGCGCTTTCTTTAACGTCTTTAGCTAGACCTTACTTGGTCTAGGCGGATGGTGGGTCTTGGAGAAGCACCGAGGTGCTCTCCTTGTCAAAGCTGTCCGCCAGGTAGGGCTTGACTCTGTGTCCGTTGACGGTGAATGCACTACCACTTCTTCCCATTAGAGTAACAGCTCCATATGGCAAGACCTCTTGAATCCCGAACGGTCCGCTCCACCTTGATTTCAGCTTGCCCGGGAAGAGCTTTAGCCTCGAGTTGTACAGCAACACCAGTCCTCCTTCCTTAAGCTCCTTGGCAACCAATTTCTTGTCATGAGCCTCCTTAGTTCGCTCCTTGTAGATCTTGGAACTCTCGTAAGCATTCAATCTCAACTCGTCCAGTTCGTGTAGCTGAATAAGACGCCTTTCCTGAGCCGTCTTGAGATCAAAGTTCAGCCTCTTCACAGCCCACAATGCACGGTGTTCCAGCTCAACCGGGAGGTGACAACCCTTGCCATAGAGTAGAGTGAAAGGGGTTGTACCAATCGGCGTCTTGAAGGCAGTACGGTAGGCCCAAAGAGCATCGTCCAGCTTCACTGACCAGTCCTTCCTTGTTGCTCCAACGGTCTTCTCCAGAATGGCTTTGATCTGCCTGTTAGAGACTTCCACCTGACCGCTCGTTTGAGGATGATACGGTGTAGCCACCTTATGCTTAACCCCATACTTTCTCAAGAGGCTCTCAAAAACCTTGTTTACAAAATGGGTTCCTCCATCACTTATAACAACCTTGGGTACCCCAAACCTTGGAAAGAAGATATTCTTGAACAACTTGATCACGACCTTAGAGTCGTTTGTAGGGGAAGCAACAGCCTCAACCCATTTGGAGACATAATCCACAGCTACTAAGATGTACTTGTTGCCGTATGAAGAAGGGAAAGGCCCCATGAAGTCAATACCCCACGCATCGAACACGTCAACCTCGAAGATAGGAACTTGAGGCATTTCATTCCTCTTGGTAATGTTCCCTGCTCGCTGACATGCCTCACAGCTCTTCACAAACTCGTGTGCATCTTTGAAGATAGACGGCCACCAGAAACCCGCTTGTAACACTTTCGTGGCAGTTTTGAATGAAGCGAAGTGTCCTCCGTAGGAAGAGCCGTGGCAATGATAGAGGATATCCCTGGCTTCTTCCTTCGTAACACATCTTCGGTACAAGCTGTCTACTCCTCTTTTGTATAGGTAAGGCTCATCCCAAAAGTAGTCACTAGCCTCCCTCAAAAACCTCTTCTTGTGATAACTGTTGAGATGTGTTGGCTCCTCACCACATGCTAGGTAGTTCAACATATCAGCATACCATGGTAGATCCTCCTCTTTAAAACTCAACACTTCCTCAAACCTTCCTTCTAGCTTCCCACAAACAGCAGTAGTAATCGCCATAAGTTGTTCTTCTGGAAGAGAATCGTCTAAAGGGAGAGACTCGTTGATCCTTAGTCTTGAGAGGTGGTCAGCGACTCCATTTTCTATCCCCTTCTTGTCTTTAATTTCCATGTCAAACTCCTGAAGTAAGAGAATCCATCTTAAGAGCCGAGGCTTAGTGTCTTTCTTTGAGTAGATGTATCGTAGAGCAGCATGATCCGTGTATACAATAGCCTTGGAGCCAACGAGATACGATCTGAACTTCTCAAAGGCGAAGACTACTGCAAGCAGCTCCTTCTCCGTAGTGGTGTATCGTGATTGCGTGTCATCCAAGGTCCTTGAAGCATAATAGATCACATGTAGCTTCTTGTCCTTCTTCTGACCAAGGAATGCTCCTACAGCATAGTCACTAGCATCACACATAATCTCAAAAGGGAGAGACCAGTCTGGTGCTTGGACTATAGGGGCTGACGTGAGGGCTTCCTTGATGGTCACGAAAGCCTTCAAAACACTCCTCATCGAATACAAACTCAGCTTCCTTGCATAACAGCCGTGTAAGGGGGCGTGCAATCTTGGAGAAATCTTTGATGAAGCGCCTATAGAACCCTGCGTGTCCCAGGAAGCTTCTAATCCCTTTAACATTAACCGGCGGCTCCAAACCCATCATAACCTCAACCTTAGCCTGATCAACCTCAATACCCCTCTCTGAAATCTTGTGACCGAGTACTATCCCTTCCTTGACCATGAAGTGGCATTTCTCCCAGTTCAGCACCAGGTTTGTTTCTTCACAACGTTTAAGTACCCTGCAAAGATTCAACAAACACGCAGGAAAGGACGCACCATACACAGAGAAGTCATCCATAAACACTTCTACCATCTCCTCTATAAGATCGGAGAAGATCGACATCATACACCGCTGAAAGGTAGCCGGTGCATTACACAATCCAAACGGCATCCTTCGATATGCAAAGGTACCGTAGGGACATGTAAAAGTCGTTTTCTCCTGATCGTTTGGGTGAATAGGTATTTGAAAGAAACCGCTATACCCATCGAGAAAACAGTAGTAAGGGTGATTTGGAAGTCTCTCAAGCATTTGATCAATGAAAGGCAAAGGGAAATGGTCTTTTCTAGTCGCAAGGTTAAGCTTTCTATAGTCAATACACATTCTATGACCAGTAATGGTCCTAGTAGGGATAAGTTCATCCTTTTCATTCCTTATGACCGTGATCCCTCCCTTCTTAAGCACCACGTGTACAGGTGAAACCCACGTGCTGTCACTTATGGGATAGATCACGTTAGCCTCTAAAAGCTTAAGGATTTCCTTCTTAACAACCTCTTTCAAGTTAGGATTCAAACGCCTCTGATGTTCTACAGAAGTGGCGTTCTCATTATCCAAGTGAATCCTATGAGTGCAAAGCATTGGTGAAAGGCCTTTGATGTCACTTAAAGAGTACCCAATGGCCTTCCTATACTTTCTCTGCTCAGTTAAGAGCGAGTGCAACTCATCATCACTAAGGTTTTCATTTACTATCACGGGATAGGTGTCATTAGGTCCTAAGAAAGCATATCTTAGCCCTTTTGGGAGCTCCTTAAGGTCCACCTTTGGGGCTAACAGCTCACTCCAGTCATCCTCGTGGCTGTTGTTGTTGTTCTCCTCCTTGGAACTCTCCCTTGAACTCGAGGCATGGCCCTTCAGACTGCTTTCCTTTATCGCTATCCCTTCTGTGATCGAGTCCTCCGGTCGATTCTCCTCTCGATGTCGTCTAGATCGAGCCATTTCACTCGATTTGATATGGATCGAGTAAGGGATCGAGACGTTGAGTCGATCTCTTGATTGGACTCCAAAATGATCGGGGGGTCTTTCTCGATCGTCAACTCGATTGTTTCTTCTGATCGAGCATCATTATCGATCTGTTGGTCGATTGTTGCACCGGATCGAGTTGGGTTCTCGATTGGCTTGTCGATCTGACTCCTGGATCGAGTGATAGCGTCGATCTCGGGGTCGATTTCTAGGCAACATCCTTCTTCATTCTTGATGATTCTCCTCGAATCTATCAGGTTCACGTACTCTTGGGTCCTTTGGTCCACATAGCCAAACTCTCCTGGCTCCTTAGTGTGTGCTAGCTTCAATGTGTCTTCTAAAGCTAGCTCTTCCAGCAACTCATCCGCCAAGGCATCCATCGTTTCGATATAGAAAGCTTGTCCTTCAATGGTTGGCTTCTTTAGAACCTTGTTGATGTCAAAGTCTACCTGATCTCTTTCCCCAAATGCAAGGCAATCTTCCCATTCTTCACGTCTATTATGGCTCCGGCGGTTGCGAGGAATGGTCTCCCTAAGATGAGTGGGTCTTTCGGCTCCTCGTCCATCTCCAGCACTACAAAGTCTGTAGGTACATTCACACCACTGATTCGCACCGGTAAGTCTTTGAGCAGCCCTACCGGTAATCTCACGCTTCTATCAGCCAACACCAATGAGATCCGACATTCCTTAAACCGAGTGAAACCAAGCTTCTTAGCCACGGAGTGAGGCATCAAGTTTATGCTAGCTCCGAGATCACACAAGCAACTCTTGAACTCTAGAGGACCTAAAGCACAAGGTATGGTGAAGCTTCCCGGATCTCCCAGCTTCTTAGGCACTATCTCCTTATGAATAACCGCGCTACACTCTTCGCTTAGTACAAGCACCTCTTTGCTTTCTTTGTTCTTCTTCACAAGGGTGTCCTTGAAAAACTTGGCGCACTTGGGCATCATAGCGAGACAGTCTACAAGAGGCAACTTTATCTCCACGTCTCTCAAGTGCTTCTCAAACAGGATCCGGTGTTTCTCTATTAACAGCTTTTTGAAACGACCCGGGAATGGCAACTTTGGTACGTAAGGTGGGGGCACGTAGTCATCCTTTTCCTTGGTGGTTTTCTCAGCCTTTTTCTCAATGAATGCCTTGTCACCTCTTCTCGGTCCTTGGATCCATACGTTGTCAAAGTTTATCTCCTCATTATCAGCTGAAAGTTTACCCTCCCCCTCTTGAATTACAACGTCCTCGTTGTTCTTGGTTGAGACCGGAGGCTCAAGCTCTTTGCCACTTCGTAACGTAATAGCATTGGCATATTCCTTGGGGTTTTGCTTACACTTTCCCGGGAGGCTGCTCTGTCCACTCGTGCTTGCCTTGCCCTTCTCCAGCTGCTTTATTTTGTTGTTGAGGTTTGTGATTTGAGTGGAGAAGTCGGTTAAGGATGAATCTAGCCGAGTGTTCATTTCAGCGAACTTCTGATTTGTAGAAGCTTGCCCTTGTATTAGCTGTTGGAACATTGCTTGAACCGGATGAACTTGTTGTTGCATCGGTTGTTGTGGCTGTTGAGGTGCAAAGCCCGGAGGGTAGTTGGTAGTATAACCCTTGTTTTGTTGTTGTTGCCCTTGACCTTGGAAATTGCCTTGCCCTTGACCTTGGAAATTGCCTTGCCCTTGACCTTGGAAACCACTGCTCGGTTGGAAACCTTTGTTGTAAGGGATGAAAGGCTTAGCTTGTTGAGCAGGGTACACTTGATCTTTAGGGTTGGCTACATTGGTGTTTCGGTAAGAGAGGTTGTTGTTCGGGTAGCCTTGGTTGTAGCCTTGAGACTTGTTTTTGTTTTGTCCAGCCACCCAATTTGCTTCCTCTTGGCTTAGCTCTAACTCCTCTTGGTTTTCATCAGCTTCACCAACGAAGTGAACATGCTTCTGGTTAGCTAGAACCAACTTGTCAATCTTCTCATGCAACGATTTGAGCTCCTTCTTGTGAGACTCTAATTCTGATCCCCTCGGTGCTCGGTCATAATCCTCAGCATAGTTTCCATCACTCAACGCCAGGTTCTCTATCAGCTCCATACCCTCTTCTACTTCTTGACCGAGGAAGTTCCCTTTGCTAGCTGTATCAAGCAACAACCGGATCTTTGGTGAAGCCCCACGGTATATGGTACTGAGTAGAGTCTCCTCACTGAACCCGTGATGAGGGCATTGGATCGTGTAATCTTTGAAACGCTCCATAGCCTCATTGAATGTCTCATTGTTCCTTTGAGTGAAACCGCTGATTTCGCTTCTCAACCGAGCAGTCCTGGTGCTTGAGAAGAACTTTGAGAGGAAAGCCTTCTTACATTCAGCCCATGATGTGATGGTGCCTTGTGGGAGGGTCTTCTCCCAATGTCTAGCTTTGTCTCCGAGTGAAAAGGGGAAGAGACGCAGCTTGAAGGCATCTTCTGATATACCGTTGATCTTAATCATTCCACACACTTGCTCGAAATTGTCCAAGTGCTCCAGGGGGTCTTCCCCGGCAACGGCGCCATTTGATAAGCTATTTTCTTTATGCTCTAATGCAGCAGAGAGGTTTTCAAAACTCTAATGCAAGCAATGTTGTAGTAAGGCAAGCAGGAGAGTGTTAATCCACTTCTAGATGATAGAGAATCCACAGAGAATGCAAGGTCTAAGACAAATCTAAGCGAATGAGACAGTTTATGAGAAATAATCTAAAAACTAAATGCAGCAACCTAAATGGAGTGAAACCTATTTTAAAAATACTAGAAAGGAAGCAGTTACCACGAGGAACAAACAGATAAATTAAAGAGAAGAGCTTCGAATTGTTAAAATTCGACTAGTGGATCGACCACAAGATCGACCACTAGATCGAGCAGAAACGATCGATCTCGTCTAAAACCGTAAGAACAATGAATCTAAAGACCAGGATGCTATCAGGTAATAAGCTAAAGATGGTATGAGACGTAAATATGCTAGAGGAGAGGGCTTGAGGGTTGAGATTCATATAAGGGGTTTCAAGGAACGATCTTGGGTTTGAAACTTTGGATCGACTCACTTTGGTGAGGATCTCTAAGCCTTGAAAACAAAACAAGATCTATCCGTGGCTTTCGGTATAGATCACTCTTTCATCCTCTCCTCCAAACCCATGGCTTTTGGTGGAAAAAGAGGTCGAAAGGCAAGGAAAACAGATTTCGAACAATAGCTTAACTAGTCCCCCAAACTTCCATGGCTTTTGGGAAGGGGTAACTAGTCTCTAAGGTGAGATTTTACGAGGCCCCTGGATCCTGTCAAGGTAAGGGACCTCTCGGATCATGAAGCTCTTGGCGTGAGAGTCTTCAAGCATTAAGCTTTCAACACCTTAGAAGAGATAGCCTTAAAACGTTTAGAAAACAAACCAAGATTGAACCTTTTCTACCCCTTAATCCTCTCAACCCCTAACCCAAAATGAACTACTCACTACACATAAAGTAAATCAAGCAAGGTGGAAGAGATGAAACAATAAAACATGAAACAACGACTAGATTAAACGATAAGGTTCGAGAATACAAAAGCTTGAAAAGAAAACTGGTTCAACAATGGTGTTCTTCCGAAAACGAGAGAGAAAACTTGAAGAAAAAAGTTAGAAAATCTCAAAGTTCTCCAAAAAGCATTCGCCGCCTTGCCTAAAATGTCAAAACAGTCCAATGGTCCCCCCTTCGCTAACAGCCAAAAACGGTTGAAAGGACAGAGATCGACCATTGGATCGAGTTGTTCTATCCATTATATCCGGCCATCGTGTCTTCAGCTCGATCCGGGTCTCGATCTTCTAGTCGATCAACTCCTAGATCGACCGGCCATGCTCGATCTGCTCCTCGATCACTGGTCCTTAGCACACTCCCGAGCTTCCATGAACTGCTACATCGGCCTCCACACCTCCACAAACCTCCGTGTCTCCAAAGCAACCAGAAACAACCTGGAATGAATGCAAAATGCAGAGAAAATGCACATGCTGATGCAAGAATGCTCTAGGACCCTAAATGATGCAATCTAGCCTAAAACATGATACAAATGCATGAAAAACTACCTAATGAGTATGCAGAATGTATGCAATATGCAATGATATCAACTCCCCCAAACTTACTTCTTGCTTGCCCTCAAGCAACAAAAAAAAACAAGTAAGGAAGAGAGGTTTTCAGAAAATTCAAAGGGGTTTTAAACTTTTTGCAAAGGTGCCTTTCGAATAGATCATCTCAATGTCCTAGTTAACAGTTCTAAAATGCTAAGCTTACACTCATACTCCAAAGGACTTAGCCATACTCATCACACAAAGAAATTCAAAGTATACCTCAGCACCAGACTCCTAACTCGCTTGATCTTGGCGGTGTTGGCTTTGTAGTCTTCATTGCTGATCAGGTCCCAAAACTCGTCGGCTTTCTTGAAGGCTGAAAACTCGACCTTGTGTGCATCAGCGTTGAGACCGTAGGCTTGGCATAGCTCAGGCATGGAGAGTGTGTAAGCTTGACGGCCAACTATGAAGTAGAGGCGGCCTTGGGAAGGGACGGTGCACTAGGATTCTCATACCGGAACTCCAAGGTGGCAAGGAAATCTATTGTCACTTCAGGAATGGTTGGGCAATCCATCCGTGACAAACATCTCAAGCCAATGTTCTTGAGGAGTTGATCGAAGTCCCCAAGAATCCCGAGCCTAGACAAAAGCTCTCGATCAGCAAACTTTGTGGGTTCAAACCGGAGCCTCTCCAGCCGCTTCTTATCCC
This sequence comes from Thlaspi arvense, assembly GCA_911865555.2. Classification (NCBI taxonomy): domain Eukaryota; kingdom Viridiplantae; phylum Streptophyta; class Magnoliopsida; order Brassicales; family Brassicaceae; genus Thlaspi; species Thlaspi arvense. The sequence continues at coordinate 29,933,312 of OU466860.2, forward strand.
TCTTTTCATCTTTGCTCCACCTGACCCTCTCTTGAGCAACCACTTCTTGTCCTTCTCCTTCTTGTGCTTGCTCTTCTCTGGTTCTCTTTGGTGCCATTTTTCCTGAAACAAGATTCTAAGGATATTGATAAGTAAGAGGCGATTTGATGAGAATGAGAGAAGGGAAGGAAAGAATTTATAATAACTACCCTAGTATTTTGGGGAATAAATAAAAATCATAGCTAAATAAAAGGAAATCAAATCTTTAGATTCTGAAAAATCTGGAATTATTCCAATTACTTAGCTAGTTTTAAAAAATTCAAAACCAATCTTATATTCTAAAACAAGATCTTGCGGATTTAAAGGAGATTTTCTTAAAATAAATCATTGAATTTGAAAATACCTTTGCAAGAGGTTTAGAATATCTTTTGCTAGCTCTTAAAAAGTAAGACTTTCACTCTCTTTGTTTAAAAATCTCGAGCAAAACAGAAATGAGAGGGTGAGAGGATGATTGAAACATTTAAAGACTTAGCAAAACCAAAACAATGGGTGGTCAAAGTGGTTTCTGACAAAGTCTTGGTCAAGGCACATCTTTCATGGTCAAAGATACTTGCCTTGACCAAGTTTTGAATTTAAAAATTGGAGGGAAAGGAGTAAAGGAGGGAAAGAAAATTGTTACCTCGGCATGAGATCGAGTCCATTTGGTCGATCTAGGACTCGATCTCATGCCTAAAATGGCTTAGATCGAGAGGGTTATTCGATTTGAGACTCGATTCATAGTGAATCGAGTCCTGGATCGATTGGCTCTCTCGATCATTGAGATGTTGGCTCCTCGGCTAAGTCCTTGTGATCGAGATATGTCCTCGATTTAGGGGTCGATTTAGCACAGATCGAGTGGTGGATCGAGTCGAGTGATCGATCAGTTTTTCACAGATTTTCCCTAGAGAAATTAGATCGGTCGATCCGATTTGGATCGATCGATCCTTTTTCGTCAAGGTCGATCTTGTCACTCGATCTCGTCTAGATCGACCGGCTCCTCTCGATTCACTGACTCGATCTAGCAAAGATCGAGCCAGGATCACTCGATCTAGCACTCGATCTCTAGCCTTATTCTAACCCCTATTGCTTTTTTAAGACCTCTAAGTCAAGGTTTAGACTCCTTATACCTGTTCCTACACACTTGCAACATAAAGACATAAAAATGAAAGAGAAATGAATGCAGGAGTATGTACAAGATAAACATGGGAATGCCTCCCAAGTGCGCTTTCTTTAACGTCTTTAGCTAGACATTACTTGGTCTAAGCGGATGGTGGGTCTTGTAGAAGCACTGAGGTACTCTCCTTGTCAAAGCTGTCTGCCAAGTAGGGCTTGACTCTGTGTCCGTTGATGGTGAATGCACTGCCACTTTTTCCCATCAGAGTAACAGCTCCATACGGCAAGACCTCTTGAATCATGAACGGTCCGCTCCATCTTGATTTCAGCTTGCCCGGGAAGAGCTTGAGCCTCGAGTTGTACAGCAACACCAGTCCTCCTTCCTTAAGCTCCTTGGCGACCAGCTTCTTGTCATGAGCCTCCTTAGTCCGCTCCTTGTATATCCGGGAGCTCTCATAAGCATTCAGTCTTAACTCGTCCAGTTCGTGTAGCTGAATAAGGCGCCTCTCCTGAGCAGTCTTGAGATCAAAGTTCAGCGTCTTCACAGCCCACAACACACGGTGTTCCAGCTCAATCGGGAGGTGACAGCCCTTGCCATAGAGTAGAGTGAAAGGAGTTGTACCAATCGGCGTCTTGAAAGCGGTACGGTAGGCCCAAAGAGCATCATCCAGCTTCACTGACCAATCCTTCCTTGTTGCTCCGACGGTCTTCTCTAGGATAGTCTTGATTTGCCTATTGGAGACCTCCACTTGACCACTTGTTTGAGGATGATACAGTGTAGCCACCTTGTGATTAACCCCATACTTTCTCAAGAGGCTCTCAAAGATCTTGTTTATAAAGTGGCTTCCTCCATCACTTATAACAACCTTGGGTACCCCAAACCTTGGGAAGATGATACTCTTGAACAACTTGATCACAACCTTAGAGTCATTTGTAGGGGAAGCAACAGCCTCAACCCATTTGGAGACATAATCCACAGCTACTAAGATGTACTTGTTGCCATATGAAGAGGAAAAAGGCCCCATGAAGTCAATCCCCCACACATCGAACACGTCAACCTCGAAGATAGGAACTTGAGGCATTTCGTTCCTCTTGGTTATATTCCCTGCTCGCTGACATGCCTCACAGCTCTTCACAAACTCGTGTGCATCTTTAAAAATGGAGGGCCACCAGAAACCGGCTTGCAACACCTTCGTGGCAGTCTTGAATGAGGCGAAGTGTCCTCCGTAGGAAGAGCCATGGCAATGATAGAGAATGTCCCTGGCTTCTTCCTTTGTAACACATCTCCGGTACAAGCTGTCTACTCCTCTTTTGTATAGGTAAGGCTCGTCCCAAAAGTAGTCACTAGCCTCCCTCATAAACCGCTTCTTGTGATAGCTGTTGAGATGTGTTGGCTCCTCATCACACGCTAGATAGTTCATTCAACACTTCCTCAAACCTTCCTTCTAGCTTCCCACAAACAGCAGTAATAATCGCCATAAGCTGCTCTTCTGGAAGAGAGTCATCTAAAGGGAGAGACTCGTTGATCCTTAGCCTTGAGAGGTGGTCAGCGACTCCATTTTCTATCACTTTCTTGTCTTTAATCTCCATGTCAAACTCCTGGAGTAACAGAATCCATCTTAAGAGCCGAGGCTTAGTGTCTTTCTTCGAGTAGATGTATCGTAGGGCAGCGTGATCAGTGTATACAATAGCCTTGGAACCAACGAGATATAATCTGAACTTCTCAAAGGCGAAGACTACTGCAAGCAGCTCCTTCTCCGTAGTGGTGTATCGTGATTGCGTGTCATCCAAGGTCCTTGAAGCATAATAGATCACATGTAGCTTCTTGTCTTTCTTCTGACCAAGGACGGCTCATACGGCGTAGTCACTAGCATCACACATGATCTCAAAGGGAAGAGACCAGTCTGATGCTTGGACTTTAGGGGCTGACGTAAGGGCTTCCTTGATGGTCACGAAAGCCTTCAAACATTCTTCATCGAATACAAACTCAGCTTCCTTGCACAACAGCCGTGTAAGAGGGCGTGCAATCTTGGAGAAATCTTTGATGAAACGCCTGTAGAACCCTGCGTGCCCCAAGAAGCTTCTGATCCCTTTAACATTAACCGGCGGCTCTAGACCCATCATAACCTCCACCTTAGCTTGATCAACCTCAATACCCTTCTCTGAAATCTTGTGACCGAGCACTATCCCTTCCTTGACCATGAAGTGGCATTTCTCCCAGTTCAGCACCAGGTTTGTCTCTTCACAACGTTTAAGTACCCTGCAAAGATTCAACAAACACGCAGGAAAGGACGCACCATACAGAGAAATCTTCCATGAATACTTCTACCATCTCCTCTATAAGATCAGAGAAGATAGACATCATACACCGCTGAAAGGTAGCCGGTGCATTACATAATCCAAACGGCATCCTTCGATATGCAAAGGTACCGTAGGGACATGTGAAAGTCGTCTTCTCCTGATCGTTTGGGTAGATAGGAATTTGAAAGAAACCACTATACCCATCGAGAAAACAGTAGTAAGGGTGATTTGCAAGCCTCTCAAGCATTTGATCAATAAAGGGCAAGGGGAAATGGTCTTTTCTAGTCGCAAGGTTAAGCTTTCTATAGTCAATACACATTCTATGACCAGTAATGGTCCTAGTAGGGATTAGTTCATCCTTTTCATTCCTTATGACTGTGATCCCTCCCTTCTTAGGCACCACGTGTACAGGGGAAACCCACGTGCTGTCACTTATGGGATAGATCACGCCAGCCTCTAAAATCTTTAGGATTTCCTTCTTAACAACCTCTTTCAAGTTAGGATTCAAACGCCTTTGATGTTCTACAGAAGTTGCGTTCTCATTATCCAAGTGAATCCTATGAGTGCATAGCATTGGAGAAAGGCCCTTGATGTCACATAAAGAGTACCCAATGGCCTTCCTATACTTTCTCAGCTCAGTTAGGAGCGAGTGCAACTCATCATCACTAAGGTTTTCATTTACTATCACGGGATAGGTGTCATTAGGCCCTAAGAAAGCATATCTTAGCCCTTTTGGGAGCTCCTTTAGGTCCACCTTTGGGGCTAACAGCTCACTCCAGTCATCCTCGTGGCTGTTGTTGTTGCTTTCCTCCTTGGAACTCTCCCTTGAACTCGAGGCATGGCCCTTCAGACTGCTTTCCTCCATCGCTATCCTTTCTGAGATCGAGTCCTCCGGTCGATTTTCCTCTCGATGTCATCTAGATCGAGCCATTTCACTCGATTCACTTACTCGATTTGATATGGATCGAGTAAGGGATCGATGTGCTGAGTCGATCTCTTTATTGGACTCCAAAATAATCGGGAGGTCTCTCTCGATCGTCGACTCGAATGATTTTCCTGATCGAGCATCCTTCTCGATCTGTCAGTCGATTGTTGCGCCGGATCGAGTTGTGCTCTCGATCGACTTGTCGATCCTTCCCTTGGATCGAGTGATAGCGTCGATCTCGGTGTCGATCTCTAGGCAGCAACCTTCTCCATTCTTGATAATCCTCCTCGAATCCAGCAGGTTTACGTACTCTTGGGTTCTCTGGCCCACATAGCCAAACTCCCCTGGCTCCTTAGTGAGTGCTAGCTTCAAATGGTCTTCTAGAGCTAGCTCTTCCAGCAACTCATCCGCCAATGCATCCATCGTTTCAATATAGAAAGCTTGTCCTTCAATGGTTGGCTTCTTTAGAACCTTGTTGATGTCAAAGTCTAGCCTGATCTCCTTCCCCAAATGCAAGGCAATCTTCCCATTCTTCACATCTATTATAGCCCCGGCGGTTGCAAGGAACGGTCTCCCTAAGATAAGTGGGTCTTTAGGTTCCTCGTCCATCTCTAACACTAGAAAGTCTGTAGGTATGTTTACGCCGCTGATTCGTACCGGTAAGTCTTCAAGAAGCCCCACTGGTAACCTCACGCTTCTATCAGCCAGCACCAATGAGATCCGACAGTCTTTAAACCGAGTAAAACCAAGCTTCTTAGCCACGGAGTGAGGCATCAAGTTTATGCTAGCCCTGAGATCACACAAGCAACTTTTGAACTCTAGAGGACCCAAAGCACAGGGTATAGTGAAGCTTCCAGGATCTCCCAGCTTCTTAGGCACTATCTCCTTATGAATAACCGCACTACACTCTTCACTTAGTACAAGTACCTCTTTGCTTTCTTTGTTCTTCTTCACAAGGGTGTCCTTGAAAAACTTGGCGCACTTGGGCATCATAGCGAGACAGTCTACAAGAGGCAGCTTGATTTCCACATCTTTTAGGTGCTTCTCAAACAAGATCTGGTGCTTCTCTATAAGCTGCTTTTTGAAACGACCGGGAAATGGCAACTTTGGTACGTAAGGTGGGGGCACGTAGTCATTCTTCTCCTTGGTGGTTAGCTCAGCTTTCTTCTCAGCTACCGCCTTATCTCCTCTCCTCGGCCCTTGGATCCAAACGTTGTCAAAGTTTATATCATCACCATCAGCCAAAGGTTTACCCTCCCCCTCTTGAATTGCAACGTCCTTGTTGTTCTTGGTAGAGACCGGAGGTTCGAGTTCTTTGCCACTTCTCAACGTTATAGCATTGGCATACTCCTTGGGCTTTTGGTCACACTTTCCCGGAAGACTGTTCTGACCACTCGTACTTGCTTTGCCTTTCTCCAACTGCTTGATCTTGTTGTTTAGGTTGGTGATCTGAGTGGAGAAATCGGTTAGAGATGAATCTAGCCGAGTGTTCATTTCAGCGAACTTCTGGTTGGTTGAAGCTTGCCCTTGTATTAGCTGTTAGAACATTGCTTGAACCGGGTCAACTTGTTGTTGCATCGGTTGTTGTTGCTGAGGTGCAAAGCCCGAAGGGTAGTTAGGAGTATAACCCTTGTTGTGTTGTTGTTGACCTTGGAAGTTGCTTGGCCCTTGACCTTGGAAACCACTACTCTGTTGAAAACCTTTGTTGTAAGGGATGAAAGGTTTAGCTTGTTGAGCAGGGTACACTTGATCTTTAAGGTTGGCTACATTGGTGCTTCAGTAAGAGAGGTTGTTGTTCTGGTAGCCTTGGTTGTAGCATTGAGACTTGTAGTTGTTCTGTCCGGCTACCCAATTTGCTTCTTCTTGGCCTAGCTCTAACTCCTCTTGGTTTTCATCAGCTTCACCAACAAAGTGCACATGCTTCTGATTAGCTAAGACCAACTTGTCAATCTTTACATGCAACGATTTGAGCTCCTTCTTGTGAGACTCTAACTCGGATCCTCTTGGTGCTCCGTCATAATCCTCGGCATAGTTTCCATCACTCAACACCAGGTTTTCTATCAGCTCCATACCCTCTTCTACCTCTTGACCGAGGAAGTTCCCTTTGCTAGCTGTATCAAGCAACAACCTGATCTTTGGTGAAGCTCCACGGTATATGGTACTGAGTAGTGTCTCCTCGCTGAACCCGTGATAAGGACATTGGATCCTGTAATCTTTGAAACGCTCCATTGCCTCATTGAATGTCTCGTTGTTCCTTCTTACACTCAGCCCATGATGTGATGGTGCCTTGTGGGAGGGTCTTCTCCCAATGTCTAGCTTTGTCTCCGAGTGAAAAGGGGAAGAAGCGCAGCTTGAAAGCATCTTCGGATATGCCATTGATCTTGATCATCCCACATACTTGCTCGAAGTTGTCTAGGTGCTCCAAGGGGTCTTCCATTGCTAAGCCGTGGAACTTGTTGTTTTGCACCATGGAGATGAAACCAGGCTTGATCTCGAAGTTATTGTTTTGTACCGGAGGAGGAGTGATCCCAAACCTATTGTGGTGGGTATTGGGAGCATCTCCGGCTCCTATGATCCTTGGTGGTCTAGCCGCATGTTGGGGGTTTCCATTGCCCCGTCCTGCTGGAGGAGGTCCTTCTGGATGCTCGTGTTCAGCCATAGCTTCAAAGTCAACCAAATCGTGCTGAACAATCTCCTCAAAGGCTCTTGTTTGCTCTCTGACTCTCCTTTGCCGTGAGTGACCAAGTTGATGAATGTTGTCTAAGGGTTGTAGTAGGTTGTTGTCTCCCTTTGAACGAAGATTAATGTACCTGAAAACACACGTTTGAGAGTAGATGTATTAGTAACTTGAAAAAGGTAAAGACTTAGTCTTTGCTAAGACCCAAATCTCTATGTTCTTTAAACACTCCTAGAATGGCAACGGCACCATTTGATAAACTCTTTCTCAAGCAGGTTTCATGCAGCAGAGAGGTTATCAAAACTCTAATGCATGCAATGTTGTAGTAAGGCAAGCAGGAGAGTGTCAATCCACTTCTAGGAGATAGAGAATGCACAGAGAATGCAAGGACTAAAGCAAATCTAAGCAAAATGAGACAGTTTATGATAAAATAGCTAAGAACTAGATGCAGCAACCTAAACAGAGCGAAACCTATTTTAAAAATACTAGAAAGGAAGCAACTACCACGTGAAACAAACATATTAATTAAAGGAAAGAGCTTCGAATTGTTAAAAATCGACTAGTGGATCGACCACAAGATCGACCACTAGATCGAGCAGTAACGATCGATCTCGTCTAAAACCGTAAGAACAACAATTCTAATGACCAGGATGTTATCAGGTAACAAGCGAAAGATGAAAATAGACTTAGAGATTCTAAAAGAAAGGGGCCTAGGGTTGAGATTCATGTAAAGGGTTTCAAAGGATCGATCTTGGGTTTGAAACTTTAGATCGACTCACTTGGTGAGGATCTCTAAGCCTTGAAAACAAAACAAGATCTATCCATGGCTTTCGGTATAGATCACTCTTTCATCCTCTCCTCCAAACCCATGGCTTTTGGTGGAAAGAGAGGTCGAAAGGCAAGGAAAACAGATTTCAAATAGATGGCTTAATAGAGGAGTACCTTCACAGGAAACCAGAAGTCTTATGGATATACCCCTAAGCCACTGTTTCAGAAGACTGAGTTTTAGAAACCATACCAAAAGAGCAGAAACTTTAACATGAACTATGGTTCTTCTTCCTACCAAACTGCACATTCACAAGACAATAAGATAGAAGCTTTGTTGGAGGATATCCTAGAAGGACAGAAGAAGATGACTGTGGACTTCAATGGGAAGATTGATTTTCTGTTCCAAGACCTGAATGAAAAAATTGAGAGTGTACTCTTATGTGAAGAAGCTGGATATCCAAGAGTCTCAAACTACAGGAGCTGTTCAAAGGCAAGAGGGATTCCATCCTGGAAGGACATATACTAATCCCAAGCACCATGTGAATGCCATCTCACTTAGGAGTGGAAGAAACCTTCAACAAGCCTAGAAGAAGGGTTTGAGTGCAGAGGAAATCGTGGAACTTGAAGAAGTTGAAGAAGAAGAAATTCCTGCTGAGAACGATGGAGTGACGATCATTACTCCTAATGGGTGTCCCTAGTCACCAGCTTTACAAAAATTTACGTCCCGACAGAGTGGTGACGATAGGAATGGTCACCCAGGACTCGTCACCAACCCCGAGACAAGGATATTTCGCTTGAAACTGCAGACAATGCCAAGGAGAAGGTGTATAAGCCTAAGATACTGTATCCTAAGCATCCTAGGAAGTCTAAACAGGAGCTTGAAGATGCTAAATGCAAAGCAATAATGGACAAGCTGGTGATTGAAATTCCATTGATAGATGATGTAAGAATTACTCCTGTGATTAAGAGATATGTGAAGAGAATGGTCACCAACAACCTGAGTCTGGAACAGGGAACCATGATGATCAATAAACAGGTCAGTGCAGTGATTCAGAACAGAGTACCTGAGAAGCCTTTAGACCTTGGAAGCTTTGTGTTGGACTACACCATCTTTTCAGACAGGTTTGAAAGATCATTGTGTTATCTTGGTTCTAGTGTGAACCTGATGCCTCATTCTGTTGCCAAGAGCCTGGGCATGACTGATTTTTAAGCTACTAGGATATCTCTTGTCCTAACTGATCGATCAGTATGAGTCCCTGAAGGTGTGATATAGGATGTGCCTATCAAAGTGGGAAATTGTATGATTCCCACTGACTTTGTGGTTCTGGAGTATGGAGAAAATCCCAAAGATCCTCTGATTCTTGGACGACCTTTCCTGGCTACTGATGGAGCGATCATAGATGTCAGGAAGGGAAGAATAGACCTGAATGTTGGAGACTTGGTGATGAATTTCGAACTGGATAAGCTGATGAAGAGGCCAACCATAGATGGACAGACATTCTATGTGGATGTTCTCACCAACCTTGCTGAGCAGATCTTCCAAGAGAGGAATCCAGAGGACCCTTTAGAGAGGGCATAGACAACTTATACAGGAAAAGCATAGCATCTAGATGCTACAGATACTGGGTATGCCAAGATGATGGATGCTACTGCACATGTCCGAGAACTGGTTGCACAAGAGGAGCTAGTCAGCACCTCTGCGAAAGCTGCAACAATGGGAGACTGGAGTGCAGCTAAAGCTCCAAAAGTGAAGCTCAAACAGCTCCCTGCAGGGCTAAGGTACGCTTTCCTTAGAGAGAACTCCAGTTATCCAGTCATTGGTAATGCTTCATTGACAAAGGCAGAGCTCACCCTTTTGCTAAGTAAGTTGCGCAGATATTGCGGAGATCTTGGCTATTCTCTTGATGATATTTCAGGTATCTCTCCAGACTTGTGCATGCATAAGATACATCTGGAGGATGAATCGAAATCAAGAGTTGAGCATCAGAGGAGGCTGGATCCGAATCCGAAGGATGTTGCCAAGAAGGAGATCCTGAAGCTGCTGCAAGCTGGGATCAACTATCCAATATCTGACAGCGCCTGGGTCAGTCCGGTTCATGTGGTTCCTAAATAATGAGGAGTCACAGTGGTGAAGAAAGACAAGGATGAGCTGATTCCTACAAGAACAGTGATTGGGCACATGATATGCATACACTACAAGAAGCTCAATGCAGCCACCAGGAAAAATCACTTACCTCTGCCCTTCATCGATTAGATACCAGTATTACTGCTTGCTAGATGGATACTCAGGCTTCTTTCACATACCTATCCATCCAGTTGACTAGGAGAAAACCACTTTTACATGTCCTTATGGTACATTTGCATATCGCAGAATGCCATTTGGATTGTGTAATGCTCCTGCAGCTTTCCAAAGATGTATGTTGTCCATCTTCACATACATGATTGAGAAGTTCATAGAGCTCTTTATGGATAACTTTTCAGTTTATGGGTTTTCCTTTAAAGACTGTCTTGAGAACTTATGTGCTGTTCTGCAGAGATGTGAAGAGAAATTTGGAGACGTGCTATTTTATGATGATAGATGGCATTTTTCTTGGCCATAGAGTCTCTGGAGATGGCATTGAAGTAGACAGAGCGAAAATTGGTGTCATGGCAAGCTTGCAGACGCCTGATTCTATCAAAGCAGTGAGAAGTTTTCTGGGTCAGGCTGGGTTTTACAGAAGGTTCATCAAGGACTTTAGCAAGATTGCAAGACTGCTAACTGCACTTCTCTGCAAGGATTTGAAGTTTGAATGCTCTGCAGAATTACAGTCTGCTTTTGAACAGATCAAACAAGCCTTGGTGACTGCACCTATTGTACAACCTCAAGACTGGGATTTTCCTTTTGAGGTGATCTGTGACGCTAGTGGCTTTGCCGTTGGATCTATGATGGGACAGAGGAAAGACAAGAAGCTACACACCATCTACTATGCCAACAGAACATTAGATGAAGCTCAGAAGAGCTATGCTACTAGTGAGAAGGAATTGCTGGCAGTGGTCTTTTCTTTTGAGAACTTTCGCCATTACCTTCTAGGCTCCAAGGTCGTGGTCCATACTGATCATTCTGAACTAAAGTACCTGACGTAGAAGAAGAATGCAAAGCCAAGGTTAATGAGATGGGTTCTTCTTCTTCATGAGTTTGATATTGAGGATAGAGACAAGAAATGAGTTGAGAATAGAGTTGCTGATCATATCTCCAGGATTAAGATTGAAGATGATGTTCCAATCAATGATTTCCTGCCTGTGGAGAATGTTGATCTCATTGAAACAAAATTGCAAGGAAAAAGTATTGAAAAGCTGCAGTCTTCTAGCGACAAAAGGGCAGTTACGAGCGATACCAAGAGGGTGACGCTCCTCATCAAATCAGATGACTCGCGAAGGAGTTGCGATACAACACCGGTGGCGATCACCACCCTACACATATGTTGGCAACGATTTGTGCCAGCTTGGGAACTGCTATTTAAGAGCAAGATTATGCTGTCACTGATCCCAAGAGACCCTGGTATGCTGATATTGCTAACTACTTAGCTTCAGAAGATGAAACACATGATTTCAAGGGCTATGCTAAGAAGAAGTTCTTGAGAGAACTTAAAAGATTTTATTAAGATGAGCTATATCTTTACACACTGTGCAGATGGGATTTACAGGAGATGCATTGCAGAGACTGAATTTCCAGATGTGCTGTTTCATTGTAATGGTTCAGAGTATGCTGGACACTTTTCAACATTCAAAACAATCTCCAAGGTTCTTCAAGCAAGCTTATGGTGGCCTACTATGTTCCATGATGCACATGCCTTCATATCAAGATGTGATACCTGTCAAAGGAGAGGAAAGATTAGCAGAAGATATGAGATGCCACATAACTTCATCCTTGAAGTTAGTCTTTGATTGTTGGGACATCGACTTCATGGGTCCTTTTCCTTCATCCTCTGGGAACAAATACATCCTAGTTGCTATGGAACATTTGTTTTCTGTGGATTATGTTTCCAAGTGGGTGGAGGCGCTGGCTAATATTACGAACGATTCTGCATTGGTTCTGAAGCTGTTCAGAACCATTATTTTCCCCAGATTTGGTGTACCGCGAATTGTTATAAGTGATGGTGGTTCTGACTTTGTTAATAAGGTCTTTGACAAGCTACTGAAGAAGTATTGTGTTCAGCTCCATGTGGCCACTCCTTATTATCCCTAGACAAGTGGACAGGTTGAAATCTCCAACAAACAGAACAAACAGATACTCGAGAAGACTGTGGGGAAGACAAGGAAGGAGTGTAATGCGAAATTGGACGATGTGCTATTGGCTTACATGACTGCCTACAAGACGCCACCTGGGACTACACCATTCCACTTACTCTATGGCAAGGCGTGCCATCTTCCAGTGGAATTGGAGCACAAGGCAACATGGGCTATCAAGAAGCTGAACTTTGATCTGTAGCCTGCTGGAGAGAGGCGCTTGGTAGAGCTCAATGAACTGGATGAACTCAGATATATGGCGTATGAAAACTCCAAGTTATACAAGGAGAGGATTAAGGCATATCATGATAAGAAGATCATCTCCAGACATTTCGAGCCCAATGACTAGGTACTTCTCTATAACTCTCGTCTGCAGTTATTTTCTGGTAAGTTACGTTCTCATTAGTCAGGTCCTTTCACTTTCAAAGAGGCCAGACAAAATGGCGCCATTGTCTTGATAAACTCCAAAGGACAGGAGTTCACGGTGAATGGCCAAAGGGTGAAGCATTATTGGGGGCAAGCCGAGATTCCAGTAGGACACATTGTGTCTCTGGATGATGCACCCGCTGTCTAAACAGCATTCCAAGTCGAGCTAAAGGTATTAAAAAAACTCTTGGTGGGAGGCAACCCACACTTAAGTTTTATTTTTCATGTACATTAAATTATTTTCTTGTGTATGATTAAAAAAATAAGAAAAGAAAATTAGGTTTCGAGGAGTGGTGACGACCCTGGAAGTTCCCTTGCCTCTGCCTTTGAAAGGCACTATTCGCTTGAAAACCCTTGTTGTAAGGAACAAACGGCTTTGCTTGCTGAGGGGGGTACACTTGATCTTTAGGGTTTTCAACATTTGTGCTTCGGTAAGAGAGATTGTTGTTGGCTTAGTACCCTTGTGAATATCCTTGAGGCTTGTTATAGTTCTGACCAGCAATCCAGTTAGCTTCTTCTTGGCTCAAGTCTAACTCCTCCAAGACCTCTTCTTGTTCACCCAAAAAGTGTACATGCTTCTGGTTTGCAAGCACCAACTTGTTAATCTTCTCACGCAATAACTTAAGCTCTTTCTTGCGAGACTCTAGCTCAGATCCTCTTGGTGCACGGTCATAGGCTTCAGCGTAGTTACCGTCACTCAAGGCCAAGTTCTCGATTAGCTCCATACCCTCTTCTACTTCTTGACCAAGAAAGTTGCCTTTACTAGCTGTGTCAAGCAACATTCTGATCTTGGGTAAGGCTCCACGGTATATTGTGCTTAGGAGAGTCTCTTCAATGAAACCGTGGTGAGGACACTGAATGGTATAGTCTTTGAATCTCTCCATGGCTTCATTGAATGTCTCATTCTGCCTTTGAGTGAATCCGCTGATTTCACTTCTCAACCTTGATGTTCTTGTGCTAGAGAAGAACTTTGAGAGGAAAGCCTTCTTACACTCAGCCCAAGAGGTAATTGTGCCTTGTGGTAGGGTCTTCTCCCAGTGCCTAGCCTTGTCTCCGAGAGAAAATGGGAAGAGCCTTTGTTTGAAAGCATCTTCGGATATCCCATTAATCTTGATCATCCCACAATCTTGCTTAAAGTTGTTAAGATGCTCCAAGGGGTCATCCATTGCCAGCCCATGGAACTTGCTATTCGGAACCATAGAGATGAATCCTGGCTTAATCTCGAAGTTGTTGTTCTGTACTGGTGGAGGAGTGATCCCAAAGCGATTGTGATGCGTATTAGGAGCATCTCCGGCACCAATGATCTGTGGGGGTCTAGCTGCGTGGTTTGCGTTTCCATTGCCCCTTCCTACAGCACCGTGAGCTGGTGGAGGTCCCTCAGGATGTTCTTGCTCAGTCATTATTGCAAAGTCTACTGAACCGGCTTTAACAATCTCCTCAAAAGCTCTAGCTTGCACTCTTGCTCTTCATGTTCTTGAATGTCCAAGTTGGTGAATATTGTCCAGGGGTGTAAGTAAGTTGTTGTCACCCTTAGAACGAAAATTCATGTACCTGAAAGACACAAGTGTGAAGGGAAAGAGATTAGTAACCAAACTTAAAGTAAAGGCTTAGTCTTTACTAAACCCCAAATCTTAATGCTTCCTAGCAATCCAAAGATGGCAACAACACCATTTGATAACAGGAATTTTCTATGCAAGCAAGGAGGTTATCAAAACCCAAACCACAGTTATGATGCAGTATAGTAGTAAGGGGAATCAATCCAACCTAGGATGCAGGAAGAGCCACTAAGAATGCAAGGATAAAGCAAATCTAAGCGAAATGGATAAATGGTTGGTAAAATCAAGGAAAACTAAATGCAACGATCTAATGCAATGCAAAACAATTTTAAAATCCTTGGAAGAGGGTTAACTACCAACTAGGAACAAGTAAAAGATTAAAAATGCAAAGCTACTAAGAACTAAAAATCGACCAGTGAATCGACCACTGAATCGAGCACTGGATCGAGCAGAATGGATCGATCTAACAAACAAGTTAAAGGAAATGACTTCTAACGAACATGATGCAACTTTATGACAAGCAAACGATTAACAGAGGTTTTAATATGCTAAAAAGGGGGGGTTTAGGGTCGAGGGTCATATTCAAGGGTCTCAAAGGTTTAAGCTTTGGTTTGGATATTTTTAAATCTACTCACTTGAGAGGTTTCTCTAAGCGTTGAAAACAAAACAAGAACCATCCATGGCGTGTGGTATGGTTCACTTCCTCAATCTCTTCTCCAAACCCATGGCGTTTGGTGGAAAAAGAGATCAAAGATCAAGGAAAACAGATTTTGAATAATGACCTAACTAATCCCCTTTGCAACCATGGCGTGTGGGAAAGGAAAGATTAGCCTCTAGGATCTGGTTTTCTATGATATCTGAATCCTCTCAAGGTAAGACAGCCCTGGAATCATACAGACCTTTTCCAAGGCTCTCTAAGCCTTATGAACCCAAGAACCTAGAAGAGAAGGTATGAAGAACAAAGAAAACATAAAGCTTTAAACCTCTTAACCTCTTTGAATCGCCTCAACCCCAAAAACCCAAAAAGACTACTCGCTACACATGATTAAGATCGAATGAAAAGCAATAGATAGAAAGCTAAGCATGATCAACAAACGATAAAAGGAAAAACTTGCTTAATATTAAATGATCCAAAGGTTTCAAACACGAAAAGCTTAGGATGTTCAACAATGGCGAAATCGCCTAAGGTAGAGAGAAAAACAAAAAGACAGAATGAAGATAATAGAAAGGTGATGGCTGCTTTTGCCAAAAATGGCTAAACCGTTAACTGGTCCCCCCTTCGCTAGCCGCCAAAGATAGCTGGACAGATAAGGCTCGTCTGGGATCGACTCCGGTCACTGGATCTTTTGGTCGATCGTCTTCTTGGATCAGATGGCTTCGGTCGATCTTTGAGTCGATCCTGTGATGATCGGGTTGGGAACTCGATCTGGCTCTCGATCTGCATGGCGTCATTCACGTCCGTACTCCAGATCGATCTCCTCTCTCGATCTTGGTCTCGATCCTTCCTCTTGAATCGACTTGGGTCATTCGATCTTCTGGTCGACCTCATCTAGATCGACCTACCTTGCTCGATCCGCTACTCGATCTCGGGTACTTCGCATGCACGTCTAAGTTCTCCAAGTGTCCTCAAGCTCCACTCTGATCCTCCTCACGTCCAAATAACCTCCTCAACTCGAGAGTGCTCCAAACAACCTAATAATGATGCATATATGCAAGAAATATACAAGATGCCAATGCAAGGGGACGTAAGACCTAAAATGCATCAAATGGAACAAACTAGCCTATAATGCAAGATGAATGCATGAAAAACTATCCTAGATGCATGCAAAATATGCAGAATATATGGTAATATCAAACCTTGAGTCTTGCTTTTAATTAATTGTCTTCAAAGTCATGTTGGTTTGTTTTGGTTATGTTGTGTTGGTTGTTTGTGTGCTTAGCAAGGGGTAACGTGTGCATGTCATACAATTGTGAGGTGTTTACCATAGCTAGGTTGATATCTAACTAACCGCAGGGTATTCTGGATCATGTTCTAGCTTAGGAGATGGGTGATGCTCGCTGAAGTATGCATGGGTCTTAAAAAGGGATTGACCGTGGGTTAGGGTAGATGATCAATGCCGATGGTAATATGATGTTTTACTTACTTAAGCGTAATGTGAATGTTAGGAATTCTAGAGTGAGTGCGTGACTGTGGTCTGAATCTAGAATTGTTGGTTGCTAGGTTATCTGATTTCGTTGATTGCTTCTGTAAGTTAGTGAATATGCTTAGCAAGGTCAATGTCTGAGTGATTGAATGTGAATGGTACAGGGTACCATGTGGTCAATTGATATCTCCATTATTTATACTATTTTAGCTTGCATTCATCACTAGTTTTAGTCTCTAAACATGCATATTTTGCTTCTTTTTGTCCCATTTGCATACATTTAGGAGTTAGTGTAGTTTTAGGAGCTGGATTGCATTTTGCATGCATTTGGAGTTTTATTAAGGTGCTTGAAGGAGTGTGGAGGTCATGTGGAGCAATGGGTGTGAGCTGATAATGGAGCAAGGCAAGAGATAAAGATGGATGGACCAATATCGATGATGATATCGATATCATGTGATCGATACGAAGCATATCGATGGGAGTATCGACGACTACAATATCGATACAGAAGAAGCAAAGTGTGAAGGAAGCATATTGACTTATACACCTAGATGCAGCATAATGGAGTCCATATCGAGCATTGTATCGACGTCCCAAGACTAATACACTTGACAAGACAATACCCAGGTCCCATATTGACTTGCTTGATCGATGAGCCTTAACTAAAGGGCGATTGTATCGTCTTCACACCTTGGAGAGCCTAACCGATATAACTCAGAAGCCTTCTGTATCGACGTGCATATCGACCATTAGGCATCGATACAACCTATAGGAAGAGAAGATATCGACATGTGTATCAATGTTCAGTGTCGATATGGTCTATCCGAGTCAGCTTATTTTCAGTTTAATCTTGGTTTACTAGGGATTTTTTTGTTTCCCTATTAATACCAAAGTCCTAAAATGGTTAGGCAACTTGGATCTTGTTATTTTTCTTTCTGTTCTTGCACTTAAAACCTTTCTTTTTCAGCTTTGCTTGTTAAAACTAGTTAGATCTAGTAAATTTATGTATTTGCCTTTGATATATTCTTGTTTATTCTGCTTCCAAATCATGCTTAACAATCTTTTCTCTCTGGAATTTGTGGTTTTGACTATGGCTAGTGAGTAGTCTTATCTAGGGTTTGTGATGGGATAGATTTGAGGGGTTTTTGGACTAGATTAGTGATGTCTTGTGCTTAATATAATTGTCTTCTCTCTATTAGATGTGCTTAACACTAGATTAGTCTTGGCCAGGCTTGTTTAGTATCTTGGCTTTCTCTAGCGCCTGGTAAGTGTTTGATGAAATGCTGCTTAGAGTCTGTTAGATGATTTGTATGCTTAGCCTAAGGAATTAGATGTCTAAGGTGCATTTTGGCTTTATAGGATTGGAGTTATGTTCTGAATGCTTGCTGGTCTTGTGTTTAAGTGAATGAATTTATCTTGAATGTGTGCTTATTATGCTGCGTGATATTTGGAATATTTCCAAATATCTTAAATATCTTTATTATTTACTTATTTGTGTATTTAGATAATTATTACTTATTATTTAGAACTTTCTAGAATATTTTAGGGTTTTTATGATTTATTATAAATAAGCCGTTTAGGCATTCATTGTAATTGGGACTTTGATAAATTAATAAAAAGGGATTCCCTAAAAGAGGTTTTGATAAACCACTCTGAATAGTATTCACAAACCCTAGTTTCCGGGTATTGTTAGAATCAACGGATCTAGTTCTATATGTAGTAGCTTCCGCTCCACCAGTTGGTATCAGAGCTGCGTCTCTTTGATTTCTTAATTTAAAAATGATTCTGGATCATGGTGAGTAGCTGCATCTACACTTTCGAGGACGAAAGTCTTTTTGTCGAGAGAGAAGAGAGCCAAGAGATTTATAGAAAAATCTATGGTGACCCGATCTACGATGTCTATTAAGATGATGTTCGTGTTTTGGACTTTATCTACAAACAAAGTTCCTTTGAGAATCTGATGTGTACAAAATCCGTGCATAGTCAGATTGGAATAAGTTTCATGCAAAATCCGGTTGGTGCGAAACTCGTGCATGATCCGATTCGTGCGAAAACGTGCGGATTCAGATCCGTGCAAAGTTCGAGCAGAATCGAAGATCTTCAAGAGAAGCAGATGTTTGATGATTTTGGTTCGTGCCAAATCGGTGCGGATTCGGTTTGTGCAAATTTTGTACAAAGTCCGGTTTGTGCAAAAATCGTGTACTATCAACTAGAAGAATTAAACCGATGTGGAAAAACCGGTTGAAGATTCGAGGACGAATCTTTCTTGGCTGGCGAGACCCGATGAAGCGTGATATTTGAAATATTTCTAAATATCTTAAATATCTTTATTATTTACTTATTTGTGTACTGCGATAATTATTATTTATTATTTAGAGCTTTTTTGAATATTAAGGTTTTTATGATTTATTATACATAAGCCGTTTAGGCATTCATTGTAACTGAGACTTTGATAAATAAATAAAAAGGGATTCCCTAAAAGTGGTTTTGATAAACGAATGTGAAGAGTATTCAGAAACCCTAGTTTCCGGATATTTTTAGAATCAACGAATCTAGTTCTATCTGTAGTATCTTTCGCTTCTTCAGTTTAGCAAAGTGATTAGTGTCAAGGAATTGAGCTAGTTATAGATGTTAATCCTATGCCGAGAAGATATCATTGTTTCAATGGTTTTGAAGCATCACTAGTTAGGTTCTAATCCCCTCTTAATCAATAACCCCCATCTTAGATCCTTGCTTTATCTATTTGAATTTCCTGCTTTACTTAATTCAGTCTTTAGACTTGTTAGTTTTGTTCACAACTGCCATTTTGAATCTTGCTTGACTTAGATGAATTGCTGTATTCTTGGTGTCTTAAGAACTCAGATGGATTGATACCGTACATACTACAATGACATGACTATATGAAGGATTTGCTAGCTATAACAAAACCTGCTATCAATTTGGCGCCGTTGCCATATGGGTTTAGCTTAAGCATTATGATTTGTGGATTGTCTTTTTTTTTTCTGTTTGTTACTGATTTGCAAGTTGCTCTTCTGCTTATAGGTGTATGAACTTGAGGTCTAAAGGCAATCAAAACCTTATGGACTACCAACACAACATTCAGTAAGACGAGAGAGCACTAAGAAATACAAGAGAAAGAGAGAGACTGCAAAGGTTTCATCAGCTCAACATGGAGCATGATATAGATGATCATTGATTTCATGGACCACCAGGAGCGCAAGGTGCTCAAGTTGTTGCTTAAGTTAAGGGACAGCAGGGAGTCCAAGGTGAACAAGGTCAGGGAGGACCAGCACATGGTGCACACCCAGTCAGACCAATTAGAACTGGTACGCCCCAAACGCTTACAACAACTGCACTGGGATCATTCCTCCAGCAGTGCAGAACAACAACTTCGAAATCAAGTCTGGATTGATTTCAATGGTTCCGAGCAGTAAGTTACATGGGTTGCCACTTAAAGACCCCTTGGATCATCTGGATAATTTTGACAGACTTTGCTTCATTACAAAGATAAATAGAGTAAGCGAAGATGGCTTCAAGCTCAGGTTATTCCCTTTCTCTCTTGGCGACAAAGCACACCAATGGGAGAAAAACTTGCCTCAAGGAAGCATCACGAGTTGGGATGAGTGCAAGAGAGCCTTTTTAGCAAAATTGTTCTCTACTTCAAGAACTGCTAGAATAAGGAATGAGATCTCTGATTTTGCTCAGAAGAATAGTCAGAATTTTGGTGAAGTATGGGAGAGATTCAAAGGGTACACACTTCTGTGCCCTCACCATGGGTTCTCAAAAGCTTCACTACTCTCAACCTTATACAGAGGCGCTCTTCCCAAGAACAGGATGCTGCTTGATACTGCCTCCAATGGGAACCTCCAATGCCTAATGAAGAGGGGCTACAAGTAGTGGAGATAAACTTCTTGGGTAATCAAGGTGGATACAATGGGTATGGGAACTTCATATATAACCCAAACCTGTCATACAGAAGCAATAATGTTGCCAATCCCCAAGATCAAGTTTACCCTCCACAGCAACCTCAAGGGAATCAGCCTAGACCCTTTGTGCCATTCAACCAAGGTTATACACTAAGGAACAACTTTCAAAGCAACTTCCAGCAAAAGCAGTTTGCTCCTCCAAGATTCTCTCAATGTCAAGCAAGCTCATCCAACACCAATGATGCTGAAGTGAAAGGACTGTTGCAACAGCTCATTCAGGGACAACAAGCTACAAATGTGGAGATCACAAAGAAGGTTCTTGAGGTATACAACAGAATGGATACTCTTCATATGGAGCTGTCAAACAAAGTTGATGAATTGGCTTCAACAGTAAAGACACTAGCGAACAACAAGGGCATAGCTGGTCCAAAACCTCAAGGACACCTTCCTGGAAAACCAGAAGCTAACCCTAAGGAGTTCTGCAACGCTATAGTCACTGAAGAAGAGCCCTTCTCAGATGAAGGGGAAGCTGTTATTGAGGAGTTCCTTTCTCTATTCAATGAGGACACTGAACTTCAGAGTGGGGGGGAAGAGTTTTTGGAAGTTGAAGCCAACCATGGAGTTCTAAAGAAAGAGTCTCCTGAAGCAACATCAAAAAAGGAAGAGGAGAAGAAAGAGCTACTTGAGGAGAATCAAGCTGAGAAGCAAACTGGGATCTATGATCATTCTACTTACAAGCCAGCTCTCCCCTTACCTGGAAGGTTTAAGAAGCATCTTCTGGAAAAGTTTACCACTCTCTATGCCAACCAGATGAAGCTTAGAGGTCTTGATATTTTGACAGAGCTGAAGGAAGCCATTGCCACGACTGAGGTACTGAACATCAAAAAGCTTGGAGATCCTCGATGCTTTACTTTGCCTTGCGAACTCAAAGGGCAAACCTTCAAGAGTTGTCTTTGTGATCTTGGAGGAAGTATCAACCTTCTCACATCCTCTACTGTTAAGGCACTTGGCTACACTCAACTTCAAGTGAATAATGTGTCTCTTACCATAGCTGATGGGTCAGTAAAGGCACCACTTGGAGCTCTCATAGATGTGCCAATGATGATAAGGAGTTATCATACCAACAGATTTCCTGGTCCTAGAAGTTGAAGGAAAGATCAAAAACGCCATCATTCTTGGGAGGCCATTTTTAGCTTCGACTGGCACAATGTTCGATGCAAAGGAGTGCACAATTTAGGTTCACGAAGTTTGACTCCAAAGAGAACAAGCTAGAAAATGAGCAGGCTTTCTCAATGGAGATCAAGAAGCTGAAGAAAGTTGGAGAGCATTGGCCAGAGTTTGAAGGCTATGTTGGTGCAAGTATTGATAGCTGCTGTCTGTCAAAGATGTTTGCTGATACCACTGAAGAGGAGTTCCTCGAAGTTGCTGTTCCTGATTGTCTGGATGAAATTCTGCTTGGTAACAAAGAAGATGAGGTTGTCTTGAAGCAGTTTGTTTCTAAGTATAGTAAGATCCACTACAAGCGAAAGGATTGAAGCAAGCCAAAGCCCTTTGCCGTGTTGAAGATTGATGGGCTCACCAGAAAGGTCAAAGGAGACACAGCATCACCAAAGAGTTCCAAGAGTCCTGCTCCACACCTCAACAAAAGAGCTGAGGAACGTCAAGCTAAGTGACTCTAAACAAGCGCACTTGGGAGGCAATCCCATAGTACCCTTGTATATAGCTTTGCATTTTTATGTTTTTTATGTTTGTGTGGGAGTTTTTGAGTGTCTCTAGTAACCAGGTACGAGCTAAGGTAGAAAGAAACAAGCTTGGAAGAAGAAGAAGGTCGAAGAAAGGTCAATATCGACCAGCATATCGGCCATGCACGTCTATTCAAGTCATACAGAGCATGTATATCAATCATGACTTGCTGGATGCAAGTGTGTTAAACATGTATCTACTTGCATATCGGGGTGATCCTGATTGATAATCTTGAGAGGATTTCTGTATCGATCAGAGTACCGATATAAGGAAACTCGATATGCTTTGACAAGCAATGTATCGGGGTTTACACACTCCGATGTGCTTCAACTGGTATTCGTATCGATAACATGCATCGACATACCAGGTCGATATGACATCAAGAAGTGCGTATCGAGCACAATATCAACGTAGCACATCGATGTGCCTTAACAGCGACGACGAAAGGTGATTAAACACTCTTTATTAAGGCATATCGAAGTGAACATCGACATCCCACGTCGATACACCTTAAGTGACTGATGAAAACATGCAGATAAGCAAATGTCAAGGTGTATCGATGTGCATATCGACATGTTAGCCCAATATGGAATTTTTTCAAATCATACCGAGCTACATATCGTGCTACTATCTCGATATTGGACAGCTATGTATGATCATCAAACTACATATCGACATAAGGGATGTTCATACAGGAGATGTCGATACAAGAGATGTCAATCAATATCGACATGCATGCAGGTCGATATCAAGACCAAGACCACCGATATCGGCACGCATATGATCAGAGATTCTTACAAGCAATTGTGGGCGTCTTGCTCAGGGGGTTACGAGCGACACCCATCCTAGGTGACGAGCGTCACCCGTTGTTTTTCAGCATAGATTTCATCATCTCCATACTCTTCAAAACCAACTAAATCTCTGGAGCTCAAATCCTTTTGAAACACTGGTTGCAGGTTCTTTCCACTCCTCAATATGATGGCATTCACATGGTGTTTGGGATTAGCATCAGTCCTTCCTGGAATGAATCCCTCTTGCCTCTGAGCAGCTCCTGAGGTTTGGGCAACTTGAACATCAAGCTTCTTCATATGAGAGTTCAGACTCACAATTTTCCCATTCAAGTTCTGATAGAGCGAATCTATCTTGCCATTGAAGTCCACTGTCAGCTTCTGTTGTCCTTCTAGGATCTTTTCCAGCATAGCTTCCATCTTGTTCTCTTGTGGAGGTGCAGATTGGTAGGAAGAAGAACCATAGTTCATGTTGAGGTTGTTGCTGTTCCAGTAAAGTTTTTGGAACTCTGTATTCTAGAATTGAGGCTTGGGTGTGCAACTAGGCGAGCTCTGATTTCCTGTGAAGGTACTATTCTGATTATTGTTGTTGTAGCTTCTGTTCCATTTCTGATTACCTTTGACCCTAAAATCCTCCAGCATTGATGAAATTCACATCTTCCTTCTCAATCACCTCTAGATTTTCGAAAGTCTCTACTTCTGCAGCAAAGTGGACTGACTTCTTTCCCACCAGAAGGCTGTGCACACTCTCCATTTTAGCCTTGATTTCAGCAATCTGATTCCCATCATTCAAACTAGCTTGTTTTATCCTCTGAAAGTCTGCATTCTTGGTGCTGTTGCTGCAGGCCAAGTTTTCAATTAACCTGATTGCTTCTCCTGGTCTGTTGGTGTTGAAGTTTCCAGCACTAGCTGCATCCAGCGCCATCTGATACTTCCAGTCAATGCCTCTGAAGAAAATCTGAAGCAGCTGCACCTGACTGAAACTGTAGCATCCGTATCCGAGAAAATGTGGAATGATCGTACCGGACAGGGTGTTGTCCGAGGAATGACCGAGCCAAGGGTCGGATATTGGCTGGGAAATGGAGGTTCGGACTATGGTCGGGTGTTGACCGGTGAAATAGTCGGGTATGGGCTGGATAGCCGAGCCGGATGGACCATATCCGAAGGAAACATGGTCCAGTCCGAGGGAAATGGGATTTATCCGAGTGCAGTGGGATATATCCGAGAGTCTGGGAGGTTAGTCCGAGTGTCAGTGGACTGTCTCCGAGGGGGAATAGGAAACCTCCGAGAGAAATAGAGGATTAGCCGAGGTGGGACAAGTTCTCCGTGAGAAATAGGAATATCCGGGTGAAAAATGGAAAACACCTCGGATAAGGGCGGTTTATCCGAGTGGGAAGGGATTTGGGCCGTGGGCCAAGTGTTTGGTCTGCTATTTTGGGGTTTATCGAAGGAATGGTCGAGCCGGTACAGGGAATAGCCGAGAGAATCGAATCGGACCGGGATAAAACTTAATGGAACCGGGAAAACGTCGGATAAGTCCGGGTTACCTAGGGTTTTGCGGGTATTTAAGGGATTTTGAGACTTTTCTCGGGAGAGTTGTGTTTATTCGAGAGCAATAAAGCAAAGAAAGAGAATAGTCGAGAGAAAACCCTAAGAAAAACAGTTTATCCCGAGGACATCCGAGAGAGATCAGGTTATCGCCGAGCAGAACCGACCATCGCCGAGATAAACTGGTAAGCGATCGGATATTTCCGTAAGTGTTGAGTTTTCATCGGATAACCTCGAGCTAATAGCCTTGTTTTGTGGGGTTTCTGAGGGAAAACAGAGTTTGGCTCGAAGAAAGGTGAACGGATCAAGAGATAGCCGAGGGGATAAGGATCGGATCATACCGTGAGCCGAGAGATTCTTAGGGAGATCGGATATCTTCGTTTTGGTGCGGTTTTCATCGAGATTTCTTCTGACCAATCTGTTTCCAGCCTTGTCTAAGGTGAGGGCGTGACTGTGGTTAGGTCTAGGACCGTAGGATTGCTAGGGTTGAGTGTTTTGCATGTTGATTGTGTGATTTTCATGTTATGTGTTTGGAATGGATAAGCAATCCTTGTGTTGTGATATATTGTGGTGTTTACCGTGGCATATATGATGTTTAGCTAACCTCAGGGTAATCCGGATCATGTACTAGCTTAGGGGATGTGGGATTCTCGCTGAAGTAGACATGGGTCTTAAAAAGGGATTGTTCTTGATTGGTTAGGCTAGATGATCATGGCTGTTTGATATTGTGATGTCTATTGCGAATGGACTGTGTTGAATGTTGAATCCGAAAGTATGACTGTGTGTTTGGTACTGACCAGGTGTTACGGGATGACCGTACTCACTAAGTAGTTATGAAATACTTATGCCTCTCATCTTGAGTGTGCAGGTACTAAGCAGTAAAGGGGCGAGACCAGGCGTCAGTGAAGGATATGGATGGATCGCGACTTGGTTTTGTTTGTGATAAGACTTGTGTTTAGAGTCTTATGGCTTTGGTGTTTGATCGTTAGGTTGCTAGATGATCAGTTGTAATCTTTAGCGAACCTTGTGTTTTGATTTATGTGGAACCCCGAATCCTGTTTATGTGTTTTACAAAAGTTGAATAAATGAATGAGTTGCTTTATATTCCGCTGTGTAATGATAAGAAAGACTTAGAAAAATAAAGAAGAAAAAGTTCGAAAATATGGCTAAGTATAGAAACAGACTTAGATAATGTAGTGGGACACAGACGCGGTACGATTTACCGGGTTTGGTTACCACAACTGGGTATCAGAGCCTAGGAAGTCAAACTGGTTCTGTCCCAGGAGATTGTCTTGGAGTTTGGGGGTTAAGGCTCTCACTATCGAGATCAGAATTCAGGGAGGAATTCCCATTTAGTGGGGGAGAATTGTAACGACCCGGGCCCGACCCATTTGAATAAGTTTAAATGGATTAATTTGGCTACCTATGTCATCAAAGTGCACTTATCTTTTCGGTCACAGGTCCTGAGAGAACTCCACAGTTAAGGGTGCTTGAGCTGGAGTAGGACTAGGATGGGTGACCTTTTGGGAAGTGATTTCCGAAACCGTGTGAGTGAGGTCAAAACACGGGGAAAGATCATGTGGTGATTGCAGGGTCAGTAAATAAGTCGGTTGAGGTCCAGGAAAAATAACGCACCGGCCATCGGACAGGGGCGGGGCCCACGAGCCCGACAGAGGGAGGGGTGACTCGCCGGTAGGGGCGGTCGGGGGCGTTACAAGTGGTATCAGAGCTTTTTAACGCTTCTATGACTGAAATTGGTGACTGCTGTTGTTTTTTTGAGTGTTCTGGGTTTATGGGGGTCCGATCCATTCTTCACTGCCAAGGTCTCGCGGTAAGTTGTTGTGTGGTGTTGTGAAACACGTTTTGAGTTAGCTTCGGCTAACTGGCATTGTGTACTTGCAGATGGTTGATACCAGAAGAACCGTGAGAAACAGTGGGGACAACCAGGCTGCGGGGTCTGTGAACTCAGTCAACGGTGATGTTGCTGAGAGGGCTAGGGAAGCCGAGAGACAGGCAGCTGCGGTTGCAAATGAGGCGGCTAGAGTGGCAGCCATGGAAGCAGCAAGGAATGCTGCGGATGCTGAGAACGTGGCTAGGAATGCTGCGGGTGCAGCTGGGGTTGCTGCGAATGTGGCACCAGTGGGGTTAGAGGCTGTGCTTGGGATGTTAGCACAGGTACTAGCTAGGCTACCTGCGGTGGCTCCTGCTCCGGCGGTTGCAGCAGCACCACAAGTAGTACCACCAGTGGGGGTTCACACGGATGTGATTGAGGAGGAAGCGGACCAAGTGGAGAGGGTTCCGAGTTACCTCAAGGTTTTGGATCACATGGTGCGGTTGGGAACCAAGTTCTTTGCTGGAGGTTCTACACCGATTGAGGCAGATGAGTGGAGGATGAGACTGGAACGGAATTTTGAGTCTATCCGATGTCCAGAGGGTTACAAGAGAGACATTGCCGTGCACTACTTGGAGGGTGATGCACACACGTGGTGGAAAGGAATCGTTGGAAGGCTGGTGAATGCGAATTGTTCTTATGAAACATTTTCAGTGATGTTCAGGAGTAAGTACTTCCCACAGGAAGCTTACAACGAGTTGGAGAAGGCGTTTCTGTACCTTAGTCAGGGGACGCTTACAATGAGGCAGTATGAGACTCAGTTTAATCAGCTGAGGAAGTATGTGTCTCATGAGTTTGACACGGAGGAGAAGCTGATTCGCAGGTTTATGGGTGTATGGTTCGTGACTTCAGGACAGTTGCTGAGCTTGTTGAGAAGGCGGCATTGTTGGAGTCAGGACAGGCGGAAGCTGCGTTGATGTCAGCTGGGGCTAGTACAGCCGTGACCAAGGCGGGTCAGTCTAGTGGACAGAACCGGAGGTTTGGGAAAGGAGTACCGAACAAAGGATCTGGGGGACGCAGCGTGTGCAGCAAGTGTGGCAAGGCTCACGTTGGCGAGTGTAGGCGCGGTGGTAGTGGATGCCATAGGTGCGGGAGTTTAGAGCATCGGGTAAGAGACTTTCCGGAGGAGGATCAGCGAGTGGTCCGTGTGTCCGGCAGTGATGGTGCGGTTCGGGTTTGCTACGGTTGTGGAGAACCAGGGCATTTCAAGCGTGAGTGTCCTAAGGCAGGAGTGGTGGAGCAAGTCGTGGCTCAAGGGAAGAGAGCAGGGGAGGCGCTTGCATCACAGGCCAAGAGACAGGCCATTATATTGAGGGTGTACACGACGAGTGCAGCAGCAGCCGAGGAACCGAGCACTTCTCATCCGATTACTGGTATGTGTGGTACTTAGTATTTTCTAAACTTCCCTTTGTGTGTTGTTGGGTGTTAGTATAGAGTCTTAGCATTCTAGGGAATGAATGTGTAGGGACCTTGCTAATGGGTGAGGTTGAAACCCATGTTTTGTTTGACTCGGGAGCGAGACATTGTTTTGTTAATCCGGACATGATCGGAAAGCGTCAGTTCCAGAAGGAACCCGGAGAGGACTTTGGGTTAGTTCAGGCGGCTGGAGGCCAAGTGATGTTTTCACTAGGAACGGTCAAGAATGTGACAGTGATGTTTGGCGAAGTGAACATGCCAGCAGATCTAGTGATCTGTAGGGTTAAGTCCTACGATGTCATTTTGGGAATGGACTGGTTAGGCAGGCACAGAGCTCACTTGGATTGTCACCGTGGAAGGGTGCGGTTTGAGAGAGAAGGAGAGGTCTTGGTTTATCAGGGAGTTAGGCCAACCTCAGAAAGTTTGGTGGATTCAGCTATTCAAGCAGAACGGCTGAT
Organism: Thlaspi arvense; assembly: GCA_911865555.2. NCBI lineage: Eukaryota > Viridiplantae > Streptophyta > Magnoliopsida > Brassicales > Brassicaceae > Thlaspi > Thlaspi arvense. The sequence continues at coordinate 29,961,276 of OU466860.2, forward strand.
AGAGAAGGGTTGTGAGGCGTATCTAGCAACGATCACTACTACAGAAGGAGGGCCGGATGTAGACTTAGGCAGTATACTGGTGGTGCAGGAATTTGAGGATGTTTTTCAGGCGTTGGCAGGACTGCCACCAGCTCGTTCAGATCTATTCACGATTGAACTTGAGCCGGGGACAGCTCCATTGTCCAAAGCACCATACCGGATGGCGCCAGCGGAGATGGCTGAACTGAAGAAGCGGCTAACGGAGTTGTTGGACAAAGGCTTCATTAGATCTAGTAGTTCACCGTGGGGAGCACCAGTGTTGTTCGTGAAGAAGAAGGATGGGAGCTTTAGGCTTTGCATTGATTACCGCGGATTGAATCGTGTGACTGTGAAGAACAAGTATCCACTTCCCAGGATAGACAAGTTATTGGACCAACTCAGGGGAGCTACTTGGTTCTCTAAGATTGATTTGGCATCGGGGTACCATCAAATACCCATAGAGGAGACAGACGTGCGTAAGACTGCCTTTAGGACAAGGTATGGTCATTACGAGTTTGTGGTCATGCCATTTGGTTTGACGAATGCGCCAGCTGCATTCATGAAGTTGATGAATGGCGTATTCAGAGAGTACCTAGATGAGTTTGAGATCATTTTCATAGATGATATTCTAGTATACTCTAAGGATGAGGAAAATCATAGGAGTCATTTGCGGACTGTTCTGGAGAAGTTGAGAGAACAGAAGTTATATGCCAAGCTCAGTAAGTGTAGCTTTTGGCAACGGCATATAGGGTTCTTAGGTCACATTGTTTCGGATAAGGGAGTGTCCGTGGACCCAGAGAAGATTCAGGCTATTGCGGATTGGCCTAGACCAGAGAATGCTACAGAGATAAGGAGTTTTCTTGGACTAGCTGGTTACTACAGGCGGTTTGTCAAAGGTTTTGCAAGCATGGCTCAGCCAATGACAAAGCTGACTGGTAAAGACGTGGAGTACGTCTGGACGGATGAGTGTGAAGAGTGCTTCTCAAAGCTAAAGGAGTTACTCACTAGTGCACCAGTATTGGCGTTACCAGAACCGGGTGAGCCATACGTGGTATACACGGATGCATCCAGGAAAGGACTAGGTTGTGTTCTGATGCAGAATGGTAAGGTGATAGCTTATGCTTCGCGGCAGCTACGGAAGCATGAAGGAAACTACCCTACGCATGATTTAGAGATGGCGGCTGTGGTATTTTCACTTAAGATATGAAGATCGTACTTATATGGCGAGAAGGTGCAGATATACACGGACCATAAGAGTTTAAAGTAGATGGATGGAGTTGGTAGCGGACTATGACTTGGAAATAGCATACCATCTAGGAAAGGCCAACTTGGTGGCGGATGCGTTGAGTAGGAGAAGGGCTAGCGTATCATCTGAACAGAATGTTGGAAGCATTGTGAACATGCTAAGGACATTACAGTTGAATGCAATAACGGATGGGGTTGAACCGGTGGGTTTGGAAGCTGCGGATAGAGCTGACTTGTTGACTAGAATTCGGATTGCTCAGGAGCAGGATAGAATCTGAAAAAGGTGTCACAGAATGACAAGACAGAATATCAGACTTCAAACAATGGGACCATTGTTGTGAACGGACGGGTCTGTGTTCCAGATGTGAAGGAGTTAAGGGATGAGATCCTTAAGGAGGCACATCAGTCAAGGTTTTATGTTCATCCAGGAATGACCAAGATGTATCAGAATTTGAAACGGTACTATCATTGGGTTGGGATAAAACGTGATGTGGCTAAGTAGGTAGCCGGATGTGAGACGTGCCAATTGGTTAAGGCAGAGCATCAGTTTCCAAGTGGTTTGTTGCAAACGATGCCAATGCCAGAATGGAAATGGGACATGATCACCATGGACTTTGTATTGGGGTTACCTAAGACTAGGAAGTTGCATGACGGGATATGGGTCATTGTGGATGGTTTGACCAAGTCTGCTCACTTCTTAGCAATGAAAAAGACGGATGGAGTACTAAAGTTAGTGGACATGTATATTGATCAGATCGTGAAGTTGCATGGAGTGCCAGTAAGTATCATTTCAGATCGTGATCCGAAGTTTACTTCGAGGTTCTGGAAAGAGTTCCAGGAAGCGTGTGGAACGCGGTTGCATATGAGTACAGCGTATCATCCTCAGACTGATGGGCAATCAGAACGGACGATCAGGACATTGGAGGACATGTTGAGAGCGTGTGTACTGGACTGGGGTGGTAGTTGGGAAGACTACTTACCGTTGGCTGAATTTGCATACAACAATAGTTACCAAAGGAGCATAGAGATGTCTCTGTATGAGGCGTAGTATGGCAGGCCGTGCAGGACACCATTGTGTTGGACACAAGTGGGGGAGCATAGTGTAATGGGGCCAGCAGTGGTCGAGGCTACTACAGAAAAGATCAGATTGTTAAAGGTTAAGCTGAAAGAGGCTATGGACAGGCAGAAAAGTTATGCGGACAAGCGTCGCAGGGATTTGGAGTTCAGTGTGGGTGATATGGTTTCTCTTAAGGCACTAAATTATAAGGGAACGGATAGGGCAGCTAAGAGTGCCAAGTTGAATCCGAGGTACATGGGGCCGTACCGGATACTGGAAAGGATTGGCGCAGTGGCTTACAACTTGGACTTGCCATCAGAAATGGGAGCGTTCCATAATGTATTCCATGTGTCACATCTGAGAAAGCACATTACCGAACAGGAAACGGTTATAGAGGAGCCGCCAGCAGACTTGCAAGAGGACCTTGCAGTAGTGGCTAGACCGGTTCGAGTAATAGGACGGAAAGAAAGGACTAAGCGTGGGAAGCTGGTCAGAATGGTTCAGGTCGTATGGGACTGCGATGGGCAGGAACAGGTTACTTGGGAAAAGGAGGCTAGGATGGAAGCTGAGTATCCCAAATGGTTTGACAAGTTGCAAACAGATTAGTCGGATTCGAGGACGAATCCAGAACGGGTGGGGGAGAGTTGTAGCATCCGTATTCGAGAAAATGCGGAATGATCGTACCGGACAGGGTGTTGTCCGTGGAATGACCGAGCCAAGGGTCAGATATTGGCTGGGAAATAGAGGTTCGGACTATGATCGGGTGTTGAACGGTGAAATAGTCGGGTATGGGCTGGATAGCCGAGCCGGATGGACCATATCCGAGGGAAACAGGGTCCAGTCCGAGGGAAATGGGATTTATCCGGGTGCAATGGGATATATCCGAGAGTCTAGGAGGTTAGTGTGAGTGTCAGCTGACTGTCTCCGAGGGGAAATAGGAAACCTCCGAGAGAAATAGAGGATTAGCCGAGGTGGGACAAGTTGTCCGTGAGAAATAGGAATATCCGGGTAAAAAATGGAAAACACCTTGGATATGGGCGGTTTATCCGAGTGGGAAGGGATTTGGGCCGTGGGCCAAGTGTTTGGTCGGCTATTTTGGGGTTTATCGAAGGAATGGTCAAGCCGGTACAGGGAATAGCCGAGAGAATCGAATCGGACCGGGATAAAACTTACTGGAACCGGGAAAACGTCGGATAAGTCCGGGTTACCTAGGGTTTTGCGAGTATTTAAGGGATTTTGAGACTTTTCTCGGGAGAGTTGTGTTTATTCGAGAGCAATAAAGCAAAGAAAGAGAATAGTCGAGAGAAAACCCTAAGAAAAACAGTTTATCCCGAGGACATCCGAGAGAGATCAGGTTATCGCCGAGCAGAACCGACCATCGCCGAGATAAACTGGTAAGCGATCAGGTTATCGCCGAGCAGAACCTGCTGTTCAACTATGACATTCCCATCTTGATCCAGTCTCTGCCCTTCTTCATTCCTCTTGTTTCCCTCTCTGTCAACCAAGTGAGCTTCTGCATCTTCAACTAAGATCAGTGGATTAACCATTTTAGATTGCTTCTTAGCTTTTCTGATGGTCCTCTCCAACTTAGCTAGCTCGTCAATGCCTAAGGTCAAAAGCCCCTTCTCTTCGCTGCTTCTGGCACTACGATTAGGCATGCACCTGAAACCAGCACAAAGAAAAGTAGCAGAAAGTTGATATTGCTGCATATTTCATGTATTTTGCGTACATATAGGTTAGTTTCTCAAGCATATACATTGCATTTTAGGCTTGTTTACATCACTTTAGGTTCTAGAGTGTTCTTGCACCAGCATATGCATATTTCTTGCATTTTGCATCGCATACAGGTTGTTTTCGGCTACTTTGGAGTCTTGGAGGGTTCGTGGACGTGTTGAGGTTCATGAGGAGGTTCGTGGGAACTTGGAGAATTTAGGAATGCTTGCTAAGGACCGGATATCGAGAAGCGGATCGAGCATGGCCGGTCGATCTAGATGAGATCGACCAGAAGATCGAGTAGTCCATACGATCCAAAAGAACTGATCGAGACGGAGATCGAGTGAAGTGATCGATCAAGGAGTACGGACGTGAATGACCCCATGCAGAGCGAGAGCTAGATCGAGTCCACCACTCGATCCTCAAAGATCGACTCCAAGATCGAACGAAGCACTCGATCCACCGAAGAAGATCGAGACACAGATCGAGCTGAATAGCACGATGTCCGAATATGATCGAGCGAGATAGTCGATCTCGAGGTCGATGTCAGTGCTTTAACCATTTTTGGCCGCTAGCGAGGAGGGGACCATCGAGCTGTTTGGCCTATTTCGGGAAGGCAGCGATGATGCTTTTTGACACACACATTTTCACTTTATCATTTTCATCTTTTTCTCTTTGTTCGAAGGCGATTTCGCCATTGTTAGACATTGAAGCTTTGTTCTTGAATCTTTGAATCGTTTAAGCTTAACTCTATCGTTTTTCATGTTTTTGATGTTTATCAGTTCATCTTTTATGCTTTGCTTGGTTTACCTTATGTGTAGTGAGTAGTCCATTCGGGTTTTGGGGTTGAGAGGATTCGAAGGGGTCGAAATGGTTTTCAAGTTTGGTGTTTTCTTGTTCTTCATGGCTTTCTCTTCTAGTATGTCGAGTTCTTAGGGATTAAAGACTCTCACGCCAAGATCTTTATGATCAGAGAGGCCTCTTACCTTGACAGGATCCAGAGATCTCTGATAATCGCATCCTAGAGACTAGTTACCCTTTCCCAAACGTCATGGTGTTTTAGGGGACTAGTTAAGCCACGTGTTTGAAATCTGAGTTCTTTGCCCTTCAATCTCTTTTTCTGCCAAACGCCATGGGTCTGGAGGAGAGAATGAAGGAGTGATCCATACCACACGCCATGGATGGATCTTGTTTTGATTTCAAGGCTTAGAGAATCTCACAAAGTGAGTAGATCTAGAGTTTTCAAAACAAGCTTGAACCTTTGAAACCCTTGAACATGAATCTCAACCCTAGACCCTCTTTCTTACTATTCTTACATCTCTGTTAATCATTCGCTTGCTATCTGTTCGCATCCTGGTCATTAGATTCATTTCCGTTGAACATTTAGACGAGATCGATCGTTGTTGCTCGATCTAATGGTCGATCTTGTGGTCAATTTACTCGTCGATTTTTGTAAATTCATAGCTTTGCATTTTAATCATTCAGTTTGTTCGTCGTAGTATTTAACTCATTCCTAGTATTTTTAAAATAGGTTTGCCTTGCATTTAGTCGTTGCATCTAGTTCTTAGGATTTTCACAAAACCGTTCATCATTTGCTTAGCTTTACTCGATCCTTGCATTCTCATTGCACTTTCTAGCTCCTAGGTTGGATTGATTCCTCTTGCACTATACTACGACTGTGTGCTGCTTGAGTTTTGATAACCTCCTGTTGCATTGCATCACTCCCTTAAGACATTAAAAATCTTGTTATCAAATGGCGCTGTTGCCGTCTTAAGAGTGTTTAGAAAGCATTGAGATTTGGGGTTTAGTAAAGACTAAGCCTTTGTTTTTCTTTTAGTTACTGATTTCTCTACTCTCAAACATGTGTCTTTCAGGTACATGAATCTTCGTTCAAGGGGAGACAACAATCTACTTCAACCCTTGGACAACATTCATCAACTCGGTCATTCACGACAAAGGAGAGTAAGAGAGCAAGCTAGAGCTTCTGAGAGATTGTTCAGCAAGGTTCAGTGGATTTTGAAGCGATGGCTGAGCACGAACATCCAGAGGGACCTCCTCCAGCTCACGGGGCAGTGGGAAGGCGTAATGGAAACCCCTAACACGCGGCTAGACCCCCACGGATCATAGGAGCGGGAGATGCTCCCAATACTCATCACAATAGGTTTGGGATCACTCCTCCTACTGTACATAACAACAACTTCAAGATTAAGCCGGGATTCATCTCAATGATGCAAAACAATAAGTTTCACGGGCTAGAAATGGAAGATTCCTTGGAGCACCTTGATAACTTCGAGCAAGTATGTGGGATGATCAAGATTAATGGCATATCCGAAGATGCTTTCAAGTTGCGTCTCTTTCCATTTCTCTGGGAGACAAGGCTAGACATTAGGAGAAGACCCTTCCACAAGGCACCATTTCCTCTTGGGCTGAGTGTAAGAAGGCGTTCCTTTCAAAGTTCTTCCCTAGCACCAGAACAGCAAGGCTGAGAAGCGAGGTCAGCGGCTTCACTCAAAGGAACAATGAGACGTTCAATGAAGCCATGGAGCGGTTCAAGGACTACACTATCCAGTGTCCTCACCACGGCTTCAGCAAAGAGACTCTTCTAAGCACTATCTACCGCGGAGCTTCACCAAAGATTCACTTGTTGCTTGACACGGCTAGTAAGGGAAACTTCCTTGGTCAAGAGGTAGAGAAAGACATGGAGCTGATTTAGAACTTGGCATTGAGTGACGGCAACGATGCTGAGGACCAGACCGTGCACCGAGAGGTTCTGAGAAAGAGTCTCACAAAAAAGAGCTTAAACCATTGCATGAGAAGATTGACAAGCTGGTGTTGGCTAATCAGAAGCATGTTCACTTTGTTGGTGAAGCGGATGAAACCTTCGAGGAGGTTGAGTTGAGTCATGAAGAAGCCAATTGGGTGGCGGGTCAGAACAATTACAAACCTAAAGGCTATTCACAAGGCTGCAACCAGAACAACAATCTCTCATACCAGAGCACCAATGTCGCGAACCCTAAGGATCAAGTGTACCCTGCTCAGCAAGCAAAGCCTTTCGTACCATACAACAAAGGTTTTCAGCCGAGTGGTGGCTTCCAAGGGCAAGGGCAGAACAGCTTCCAAGGAAAACAGCAAGGAAACAAGGGTTATACGCCAATGTACCCTCCGGGCTTTGTTTCTCAACAACAACCGATGCAACAACAACAAGTTGATCCTGTCCAAGCTACGTTCCAATAATTGATTCAAGGGCAAGCATCTACAAATCAGAAGTTTACCGAGATGAACACTCGTTTAGACTCGTCTCTCATGGATTTCTCTACTCAGATCACCAACTTGAATAACAAGATCAAGCAGCTAGAGAAGGGAAAGGCGAGTACAAGTGGTCAGAAAAGCTTACCGGGCAAGTGTGAGCAGAATCCTAAGGAATACGCCAACGCCATTACGCTAAGGAGTCGGAAAGAGCTTGCACCTACGGTTACTCCCAAGGTCAACGAGGACGTTGTAATTCAAGAGGTGGAGGGTAAGCTTTTAGCCGAAGATGAGATCAACTTTGACAATGTTTCGATTCAAGTACCAAGGAGAGGTGAGAAAGCAGTTGTAGAGAAGAAACCAGAGCAAGCTGCTAAGGAGAAGGACGCTTATGTGCCCCCGCCGTATGTACCTAAGCTACCTTTTCCCGGCCGCTTCAAGAAGCAACTCATAGAGAAGCATATAATCTTGTTTGAGAAGCATCTTAAGGACGTAGAGATCAAGCTACCTCTCGTGGACTGCCTTGCAATGATGCCTAAGTGCGCCAAATTCTTCAAAGATACGCTCGTGAAAAAGAATAAAGAAAGCAAGGAAGTGCTTGTTCTTAGTGAGGAATGTAGTGCTGTGATACACAAGGAGATAGTCCCTAAGAAGCTGGGAGACCCTGGAAGCTTCACTATACCTTGTGCTTTAGGTCCTTTGGAGTTCAAGAGTTGCCTTTGTGATCTCGGAGCTAGTATAAATCTGATGCCTCATTCCGTAGCAAAGAAACTTGGCTTTACCCGGTTCAAAGATTGTAGAATCTCGTTGGTACTAGCTGAGAAGAGCGTGAGGTTACCCGTGGGTCTACTTGAGGACTTGCCAGTGAGAATCAGTCGAGTAAACGTGCCTACGGACTTTGTAGTGATGGAAATGGATGAAGAGCCTAAGGATCCACTCATTCTCGGTTGACCGTTCTTAGCCACCGTCGGAGCCATCATAGACGTCAAGAATGGGAAGATAGCTCTGCACTTGGGTAAAGATATAAGGCTGGACTTTGATATCAATGAGGTTTTGAATAAGCCTACGATAGAAGGGCAAGCTTTCTACATTGAAACGTTGGATGCTTTAGCGGATGAGTTGCTGGAAGAGTTGGCTCAGGAGGATCATTTGAAGCTGGGATTGACTAAGGAGCCAGGAGAGTTCGGTGATGTGGATCAGAGGACTCAGGAATACGTCAACTTGCTTGATGCAAGGAAGGTTGTGCTAGAAGATGAGGGCGCTTGCCCAGAGATCGACTCCGAGATCGATGGTATTACTCGATCCAGGGGTCAAATCGACAAGACAATCGAGAGCACAACTCGATTCGGTGCAGCAATCGACAGTCAGATTGAGGAGGGTGATCGATCCAGGAAATGAATCGAGTCGGAGATCAAGAGAAGCCTTCAGATCAGTTCAGGGTCTAATCCAGAGATCGACCCAGCGTCTCGATCTTTCACTCGATTCACAATAAATCGAGTGAGTGATTCGATCGAAACTGCTCGATCTAGACGACATCGAGAGCAAGATCGACTGAACGACTCGATTTCAGAAGGGACAGCGGTTGGAGAAAGCAGCCTCAAGGGTCATGTCTCGGGCTCTAAGGAGATTTCCAAGGAGGAAAACAACTGCAACAGCCACGAGGATGATTGGAGCGAGCTGCTAGCCCCAAAGGTGGACCTTAAGGAGCTCCAAAAAGGGCTAAGGTATGCTTTCTTAGGGCTTAACGAAACTTATCCTGTGATTGTGAATGAAAACTTAAGTGATGATGAGTTGCACTCGCTCTTAACTGAGTTGAGAAAGTATAGGAAGGCCATTGGGTACTCTTTAAGTGACATCAAGAGCCTTTCACCAATGCTTTGCACTCAGAGAATTCACTTGGATAATGAGAACGCCTCATCTATAGAACATCAAAGGCATCAAAGGATCATGGAAGCCGAAGTGTCTCCGTACACCGAGCAACAACATCAAGCAGAACATCCACTGAGACTGCTCGATGCAAGGTGCCCTGAAGGAGAAGCTGACCAGAACACGGAACCCCGGAGGCAGAGAAGCATCATCGCCGAGCAACAGGACCCGACGTCCCCGATAAGGTACACATCGAGGTACCACATTGAGTGATTTGCTCGATATGATCTGTGTAAGAATGTTTTTTGACATTTTTACTTGGGTAAATCGAGTAAAACCTTTTTGTGGGCCTTGATGACTGCTAAAAGAATCTTTCTTTCCCCCTCACAACCATTTTAAAAATTTAAATTAGATTTTCTTGCATTAAAGTTAGCAATCTTCATCTCTCTCTCCACACACACACCTATATCGAGCTAAACATCCTTTCTCAAGCATCCTTTCTTTCTCTCTTGCATTCTCTAGAGCTTCATCTTTTTGGTCAAAGAACTAAGGTAAACTTTGCTAGATTCCTTGTTTCTTGAGTTTAAATGTGGCAAATTGAAGTAGGATGCATTAGAATGATTGATTATGGTTTTCTGCACAATTTTGTTTATGGTTTTGATTTGCATGTTACCATTGTTGCTCTTCTTTCAAATTTTATGGTTGAAATGTTTGAAAAATACTGTTTTTGTGCTTAGTTTGACTTTATGTTTAGATTTTAGCCAAATCTAGGCATGCTATTGTTTTTCCAGCATATTGACCATTGAAATGTTTCTTATTAGACTAGTGATAGGGAGTCTGATCCATTTTCTTGTTTGGTGGAGAGAGAATGATGTTTTTAGCTTTATATGCTTGAAATTGTTGCAATCGCTGCTTGCTACTATGAGAATTTTAGTTTTAGCTGTATTTATCCTTTTGAGCTGAAACTTTTTTCTGAATTCGACTCTGTTTGTTGGTGAGCAGTGTGAAATGTTGCAGAATTTTTCATAACTTGATTGAATTTTGAATATTAATCTCCTGCAGAGTGCTCTCAAAGGATACTATACTAATTCTTGCTTCAAGCATTGCATTTTCAGGTACTATGTCGAACACCAGAGGAAATCACGAGATTTCTGACTCAAATGTTGCTGCAAGAAACATAGCTGAGGGAAAAAGGCCAATTGTTGAATAAGAACCAGTCCAAGATGCAGCATCAAAGCTAAATGACTACTTGAGAGCGATGAGGAGAGTGGACTTCACTCCTACAAGATATGCTGATCCTGCTGTGTTGGGAGAGCTAGGAATCAAGCCTGAAGTGGATGAGCTGTTGAGCAACATTGGACTGGAGAAATTTGCTAGTCTTTGTTATCCAACTTACAGGTAACTTTCTTGTGAGTTCCTTGCAAGCTTCAAGGTCTACTTCTTCAAGTATGATGAAGAGTATAATAAAGGAGAAGAAGACTTTGGCAATGGATTCATCAAGTTCAGAGCCGAGAAAGCATGGTACACCATGGGGTTCAATCAGCTTGAAGAAATCTTTGGATTTGATCAAGGCTCAAGAGCACAAAACATGCGTTTCAAGCATGATGAACCAAGGCATGTATGGGAGGAGATAGCGAATGATGCTTATAGAGCAGGTCATCTGAAGAGTGCTAGCATCCGACATCCAGCTATCAGATATATACATAGAGTCCTCACCAGCACACTCTTCTACAGAAACGAGCAATGTATGGTCAAAGAAGAAGATCTGGGGTTGCTTGTGAATGGCTTGAAGAACATAATGGTTGAAACAAGGCATGTGAAGATACAAGGAGAGCGCATAGGAGTTGGTCTTGTAACAATCCTAATAAAGCAATTTCTAGCATGCCAACAGTGGGCTTTCAACACTGGAGACAAGAAGCCAAAGATAGCCATTGGAGGCGTAATCACTCGTATCTTGCTTGGTGTTGGAGTTGAGCTTGGCACATCAGATGTCACAATGATCTTCCTAGATGTCCCTTATCTCAGTAAGATCGGATACCCTTCGGGAGCTGTTGAGACAGGATTTGGCTATCAGTTTGAGCTAGAAAACAGGAAGAGGAAGATCATCTTGCCCAAGTAGCACTTAACCAACTTCACATCCTATGAGAACATCCGATTCATGCCAACATAAGATGAGCTTTATGACCCAAAAACTGACCCACCATTGATGAGGCCCAGCAAAGTGAAGAACATGAGCACAATCAGAGACTCAGATGTGGAAGAAGACATTGAAGAGCAGCATCAAGAACAGGAGGTTCAGCATCAAGGGATGGAGGAAAATGTGTATGAACACTATGATAGCCGCCCTTATACATTCGACCCCTATGATGTGATCTGCACATCTGAAGCTTCAAAGGCTGCACATGAGCACATTAGGCTTCTTCAGAGGTTGAACCACTTCCAGAACTAAGCCATCAGAGGTTTGCTGAAAACAGTCAAAGCAAGCACGAAATCGGTTGACTCATTGAAGAAGAAATTTAGGAAGCCCAAGAAGAAGTTGGGAGGATCTTCACCAGCCAAGAGATATGATCAAACGATTCAAACAGAGCCACAAGGAGGAGGATCTGATGCTGAAGAAACGTCTGAGGACAGACCAGACAGGACAGTCCAAGAGAGACACTCATTCCACATTAGTGAGCGGCTGAGGATACAAGCTTCTTAACCGACCAGGCATTCATCTGATGTAGCTGCTCCAAAGCGAAAAGGAAAGAACAGAAGGACTAGACAAGAAACTCCATTGGAGGAGGAAGCTTCACCTTCCCATGCAATTGAGAGTTCAGACTCTCACCAGTCCTACACATGAAGTAACGTACACCACACTAACCATTGTAAATACCACTCATTTTTTTTTATTGCAATTGTTTGCTTGATGTTTGTGAACACTCTCCTCAGCATTTTTATTACAAAGACACTCTGTAATTTAAGTGTGGGGGAGGGTGTATTATGGACTGATGCTTGCATTTGTATTTGCATAGTAAAATAGGAACCATTCATCATGATTACATAGCAACTAAGGCATAGAAAAAACTAAAATAAAAAAAAAGTTGAAATATTTTCAAAAACATTGCTTCACAAAAAGAGTTTGATTTTCATGCATTGTTATAGGATTATGACTTCATGCATTCATATAGGACAAGCTTGCTTGTTTAAATTGGGAACTATGTTAGTACATAATTGTTAATGCTAGTGATTTATGAAAATGAAGCCCTTATTTTTAATCCTTTGGTGCATTTGATGTTGAACTAGAGGAACCACTTTTGGAATTTGCATTTGTGTGAGCTTGTTTGAGACTGTTAGCATTTTCAAAGATATAAGTTCCCATTTAAAACCTCATCACCATGTTAAGTGTTTGTTTGCTTGAGGGCAAGCAAAAGCTAAGTGTGGGGGTGCTGATAGCTTGCTATTATGAATCATTTTAGGCTGCATTTCATGGATCTTTTCCTTTTTTTTTGCATTATAGTTTAGCATTTAGGTATCATTTGCACTAAGAACCAACATAGCATGCATTTAACTTATGATTGCATACATTTGCATACATGTGTATGTTTGTGGTGGTTTTCAGGTGTTTTTGGAGTTTCTTGGATCTGGGGAAGGGACGGAAGCAGATCATGATCGCAGGAGATGTCAGAAATGGAGTTCTTGCAAAATCTGGTCCATATCGAGCAAGCATATCGTGCAGAACACCCGTGGAGTGTGCTCGATGAAAGCAGCAGGACGAGAGGAAAAAGATCAGCAAGAGGATTCCAAGCTGTTGGTCTCCTTCGAGGACCAGCAGCGAGAAAGGACGTCGATATGCGCTGTACGGACCATATCGAAGTCGCATATCGAGCAGAACATCGACCGTACGACCTCGATGCAACTCATCCGCGTTGACCACTTGACTTTTGTTAACCTAATCCTATATTTTTAGGTTTTTTATGCTTCTTTTGGCTCACTACTAGAAAAGGCAAGCCACAAAACATTATTCGCCTTTGAGAAGTTCAGGTCATACCTCGTAGGCTCTAAGGTGGTTGTGTATACAGATCACGCAGCTCTGAGGTACATCTATTCAAAGAAAGACACTAAACCGAGGCTCTTGAGATGGATCCTTTTGCTCCAAGAATTCGACATGGAAATAAAAGACAAGAAGGGCATTGAGAATGGGGTAGCTGATCACCTTTCCAGGATGAGGATCAATGAAGCTTTGCCTCTAGATGATTCGCTTAAAGAAGAACAACTCATGATGATCACTACGGCGGTTTGTGAGAAGCTTGAGGACAAGTTTAAGGAAGTTTTCAGCTTCAAAGAGGAGGATCTTCCTTGGTACGCTGACATTGTAAACTTCCTGGCATGTGGAGCGGAGCCAACTCACCTTGATCATTACTACAAGAAGAAGTTTATGAGAGATGTTGCCTACTACTTTTGGGATGAGCCCTACTTATACAAGAGAGGAGTTGATAGCTTGTACAGAAGATGTGTCCCGAGGGATGAGGCTCAAGACATTTTACTTCACTGCCATGGATCTTCTTACTGTGGTCATTTCACTTCTTTCAAAACCGCTACAAAGGTGTTGTAAGCCGGCTTTTGGTGGCCATCTCTGTTCAAAGACGCCCATGAGTTTGTCAAAGCTTGTGAAGCATGTCAAAGAGTTGGAAACATCACGAAGAGGAACGAGATGCCTCAGGTTCCTATCTTTGAAGTTGACGTGTTTGACGCGTGGGGCATAGATTTCATGGGACCTTTCCCATCTTCTTACGGTAACAAGTTTATCCTAGTAGCGGTTGACTACGTTTCTAACTGGGTTGAGGCCATTGCTTCCCCTACAAACGACTCTAAAGTGGTGATAAAGCACTTCAAGACCATCATATTCCCGCGGTATGGAGTCCCTAAGGTTGTGATCAGCGACGGTGGCAGCCATTTCATCAACAAAATGTTTGAAAGCCGCCTAAGGAAGTATGGCGTGAAGCACAAGGTAGCTACACCTTAACATCCTCAAACGAGTGGGCAAGTAGAGGTTTCTAACCGGCAGATCAAAGCTATACTCAAGACATTTTACTTCACTGCCATGGATCTTCTTACTGTGGTCATTTCACTTCTTTCAAAACCGCTACAAAGGTGTTGTAAGCCGGCTTTTGGTGGCCATCTCTGTTCAAAGACGCCCATGAGTTTGTCAAAGCTTGTGAAGCATGTCAAAGAGTTGGAAACATCACGAAGAGGAACGAGATGCCTCAGGTTCCTATCTTTGAAGTTGACGTGTTTGACGCGTGGGGCATAGATTTCATGGGACCTTTCCCATCTTCTTACGGTAACAAGTTTATCCTAGTAGCGGTTGACTACGTTTCTAACTGGGTTGAGGCCATTGCTTCCCCTACAAACGACTCTAAAGTGGTGATAAAGCACTTCAAGACCATCATATTCCCGCGGTATAGAGTCCCTAAGGTTGTGATCAGCAACGGTGGCAGCCATTTCATCAACAAAATGTTTGAAAGCCGCCTAAGGAAGTATGGCGTGAAGCACAAGGTAGCTACACCTTAACATCCTCAAACGAGTGGGCAAGTAGAGGTTTCTAACCGGCAGATCAAAGCTATACTCGAGCGGATAGTTGGTACTACTAGGAAGTACTAGGCGGCTAAGCTAGACGACGCTTTGTGGGCTTACCGGACCGCTTTCAAAACACCCATAGGAACAACCCCTTTCACTTTTCTCTACGGCAAGGGATGTCACCTCCCTGATGAGTTGGAACATAGAGCATTGTGGGCTGTGAAGCGGCTGAACTATGATCTCTAGACAGCTCAGGAGAAGCGCTTGATTCGGCTACATGAGCTTGATGAGCTAAGGCTGTCTTACCTTGACAGGATTTAGATGTCCTGGAAAATTAGATCCTAGAGGCTAACCCTTCCTTTCCCACACACCATGGTTATTAAGGGGATTAGTTAGGTCATTTGTTTGAAATCTGTGTTCCATGCTCTTCGATCTCTTCTTCCACCAAACGCCATGGGTTTGGAGAAGATACTGAGGAATTGATTCATACCACACGCCATGGATGGATCTTGTTTTATTTTCAAGGCCTAGGGACCCTCACAAAGTGAGTAGATCTAAAAGTTTTCAAACCAATCTTTAATCTTTGAGACCCATGAATATGACCCACAACCCTAGACCCTCTTTCTTAGTGTTTTAAATATCCTCTTATCATTCTGTCATCATAAAGTTTGCATCGTGCTCATTAGTTCATCGCATCATTCATCATTCTAAATTGTTAGAGGAGAAAGATCGTTGTTGCTCAATCTAGTGGTCGATTCACTAGTCGATTTTTAGTTTTTAGTAGCCTTGCATTTTTAATCTATTTCTTGTTCCTCATGGTAGTTAACCCTCATCCAGGGATTTTAAAATTGTTTTGTTTTGCATTTGGTCTTTGCATTTAGTTTTTAGGGATTTTACCAATCATTTTACCATTTTGCTTAGATTTGCTCATTCCCTTGCATTCTTAGTGAACTAGCTACCCCTAGGTGTGGATTGATACCTCTGTTGCATGCTATACTACATCTCAGTGTTGCATTAGAGCCTTGATAATCATTACATTTCAAAAACCTGTTATCAACCTCCACCGTATGTTCCTAAGCTCCCATTTCCTGGCCGCTTCAGGAAACAACTTATAGAAAAGCATAGACTTCTATAACTAAAGGACAAGAAGTGCATTGAGAATGGGGTTGCTGATCACCTTTCCTGGATGAGGATCAATGAAGCTTTGCCTCTAGATGATTCGCTTCTGGAAGAACAACTCATGATGATCGCTACGGCGGTTTGTGAGAAGCTTGAGGACAAGTTTGAGGAAGTTTTGAGCTTCAAAGAAGAGGATCTTCCTTAGTACGCTGAAATTGTAAACTTCTTGGCATGTGGAGAGGAGCCAACTCACCTTGATCATTACAACAAGAAGAAGTTTATGAGAGATGTTGCCTACTACTTTTGGGACGAACCCTACTTATACAAGAGTGGAGTCGATAGCTTGTACAGAAGATGTGTCTCGAGGGATGAAGCTCAAGACATCCTACTTCACTGCCATGGATCTTCTTACGGTGGACACTTTGCTTCTTTCAAAACCGCTACAAAAGTGTTGCAAGCCGGTTTTTGGTGGCCATCTCTGTTCAAAGACGCCCATGAGTTTGTTAAATCTTGTGAAGCATGTCAAAGAGCTGAAAACATCACGAAGAGGAACGAGATGCCTCAGGTTCCTATCTTTGAGGTAGACTGATAACAACTGTCTTTGCAAGGGTGAGGATGTAATGACTATCAAACTGAAAAGCAACACTTAGGTTGTAGTACAGTATGCAAGTGAGAGTCAATCCATTTCTAGGAGCTATGAAGATCAAAGAGAATGCAAGAGCAGTGTAAAGCTAAGCGAATAACGGGCGATATTGTGAAAATCCTAAAAACTATATACAACGACCGAATGGAATGCAAAACTATTTTAAAATTACCAAGAGTGATTGAACTACTACGAGGAACAATTAAAATGCAAGGCTATGATTTACAAAAATCGACTAGTGGATCGACGACAAGATCGACCACTAGATCGAGCAGTTTGGATCGATCTCGTCTAAAAATGCAAGTATGAAGAAACTAACGACCAGGATGCGGCGAATATCAAGCGAATGACTAACGAAGATGTAAGAATGCTAAGAAAGAAGGGTCTAGGGTTGAGATTCATGGTCCGAGGTTTCAAGGGTCCAAGTTGGGATTGAAAGCTTGAAATCGACTCACTTTGTGAGATTCCCTAAGCCTTGAAAACGAAAACAAGATCCATCCGTGGCTTTCGGTATGGATCACTGCTTCATCCTCTCCTCCAAACCCATGGCTTCTGGTGGAAAGATAGGTTGAAGGGCAATGAACTCAGATTTCAAACACACGGCCTAACTAGTCCCCTAACCTTCCATGGGTTTTGGAAAAGGGTAACTAGTCTCTAGGATGTGATTTTCAGAGATCTCTGGATCTTGTCAAGGTAAGAGACCTCTCTGATCATAAAGATCTTGGCGTGAGAGTCTTTAAGCCTTAGGGACTCAACATCCTAGAAGAGAAAGCCATTAAGAACAAGAAAACTACCAACTTGAAAACCCCTTAGACCCCGTGAATCCTCTCAAACCCGAGACCCAAATGAAACTACTTGCTACACATGAGAATAACCGAAATAAACATGAAAGATGAAGCGATGAACATGAAAACGATTACTTAAAATTTAAACGATTCGAAATATTCAAGAACAAAGCTCAAAGTCTACCAATGGCCGATAGTCTCCAAAACCAGAGAGAAAAAGCATAAAAAGATAAGAAATGAAAAGTGTGTCCCCAAAAAATCATCGCCGCCTTCCCAAAATGGTGAAAACAGCTCGATGGTCCCCCCTCGCTAGCGGCCAAAAACGGTTGGAAGGACTGAGATCGACTTCGTGATCGAGCGGCTCTCTCGATCACTTTCGGGCATCGTGTCTTCTACTCGATCTGGGTCTCGATTTTCTTTGGTGGATCGAGTGTTGCATCCGATCTTGGTATCGATCTTCGGTCGGATCGAGTGGTGGGCTCGATCCGGCTCTCGCTCTGCATGGCGTTATTTACGTCCGTACCACTTGATCGATTGCTCCACTCGATCTTCGTCTCGATCATTTCCCTTGGATCGCCTGGGCTTCTCGATCTTCTGGTCGATCTCATCTAGATCGACCGGCCGTGCTCGATCTGCTCCCCGATCTCTGGTCCTTAGCAAACATCCGTTGTTCCCGCGAACCTCCACACTAGCCTCAGCACGTCCACGAACTCCACGACTCCAAAGTAGCCAGAAACAACCTGAATATGATGCAAAATGCAAGGAACATGCGTATGCTGGTGCAAGAATGCTCTAGGACCTAAAGTGATGCAATCTAGCCTAAAGTGTGATGTAAATGCATGAAAAGCTAACTTATATGTATGCAAAATACATGCAATATGCAGTAACATCATAGACGTGTTTGACTCATGGGGCATTGATTTTATGGGACCTTTCCCTTCTTCATACGGCAACAAGTTTATCCTAGTAGCGGTAGACTATGTATCCAAATGGGTTAAGGCCATTGCTTCCCCTACAAACGACTCAAAGGTGGTGATAAAGCTCTTCAAGACCATCATATTGCCGCGGTTTGGAGTCCCTAAGGTTGTGATCAGCGACGGTGGCAGCCAATTCATCAACAAAGTGTTTTAAAACCTCCTAAGGAAGTATGGCATGAAGCACAAGGTAGATACACCTTACCATCCTCAAACGAGTGGGCAAGTAGAGGTCTTTAACCAGCAGATCAAAGCTATACTCGAGCGGACAATTGGTACTACTAGGAAGGATTGGGCGGCTAAGCTAGATGACGCTTTGTGGTCTTACCGGACCGCTTTCAAAACGCCCATAGGAACAACCCCTTTCACTCTTCTCTACGGCAAAGGATGTCACCTCCCTGTTGAGCTGGAATATAGAGCATAGTGGGCTGTGAAGCGGCTGAACTATGATCTCAAGACAGCTAAGGAGAAGTGATTGATTCAGCTACATGAGCTTGATGAGCCAAGGCTGGACGCCTACGAAAGTGCTAGGATCTACAAGCAGCGTACTAAGGCGGCTCATGACAAGAAGCTGGTTCATAAAGAGCTTAAGGAAGGCAGCTTGGTATTACTCTACAACTCGAGGTTGAAGCTCTTTCCAGGAAAGCTCAAATCAAGGTGGTGCGGACCGTTTGAGATCAAGGAAGTATTGCCCTATGGAGCGGTCACGTTGGTTGGCAAGAGTGGGAATGCATTCACAGTCAACGGACACAGAGTAAAGCCATACATGGCCAGTGCATTCAACAAGGAGAGCACTTCAATGCTTCTCCAAGACCCACCATCCGCCTAAACCAAGTAAAGTCTAGCTAAAAACGTTAAAGAAAGCGCACTTGGGAGGCATTCCCATGGTTATCTTGTATATATTTCTGCTCTCTTTCTATTTCAGTTGTTTTTATCTTCTATGAGTATAAGGGATTGCAGGCCATGATCTTGGATCCAAAAGGAGTAAGGAGAGGCAAATATAGGCTAGAGATCGAGGGCTAGATCGACTCATCCTGGCTCGATCTTTGCTAGATCGAGCTAGTTAATTGAGAGGAGTCAGTCAATCTAGACTAGATCGAGTAGGAAATCGAGTGGAACGGTCGATCATGAAGAGACAACCCGCCAATGCATTCAGCTTGAAAAGCTAACGAGGTGTGGATCGACCGAGTCACTCGATCCTCGAAGGTAGATCGAGTAGTCTACTCGATCTGTCACTCGATCTAAGCTTAAATCGACCCCCGAATTGATGACGTGGCTCGATCTAGAGGACTTAGCCAACATGCCAAAAATCAAGGAACGAGAGGTGCACTCTATCCAAAGCGCGATTCAATTTGAATCGAGTCCTAAATCGAGCAACCTTATCGATCCAAGCCATTATGGGCATGAGATCGAGTCCTAGATCGACCAAATGGACTTGATCTCGTGCCAAGGTAACAATTATTTTTCCCTCTTTTCTTCTTTCCCTCCAGTTTTTTTAAATTTGAAATGTGGTCAAGGCAAGAATCTTTGACCATGAAAGATGTGCTTTGACCATACCTTTTGTCAGAAAACCACTTGCATTCCCATAGTTTTGTATTTTTGTTGGTCTTTTTATTTTGAAGGTAGAACACACTCTCTCATACTTTGTGTTTTGAGTTTCTTAAACAAAAGAAAGTGTGATTTTCCTTGTTCAAAAGATCAACATCATCTGTTTTCAAGCTTGCTAAGGTATTTCTGAATCATTGTTCAAAATCTTTTGGAAAATTTCCTTTTTGTTGCTTTGCTTGAGAACTAGATGTTAGGGAATTTAAGCTAATTTTTAAAACTAGCTAGATATTAGGAAAAATGGTGGATTTGCTCTTATCTCTAGATTTGCTCTTCTGTTTTCTTGCTAGAATCTTTATAAATTCCCCAAAAATCTAGGGTATTTGTTATAAGTTTTTCCCTCTTGCATAGTCTTTCTCTCTACATTCGCCGCCTTTGCTCATTCTTTTTCTTAAGAATTGTGTTTCAAGTACCATGGCTCCAAAATGAACAAGAGAAGAGATAACACAAGGAGGAGAGGCTCAGCAAGAGGCTCAACAGGTGTTTGAGGAGAGGGTTTGATGGACGAGAGAGGAGAAACTAGCCAAGAAGCAGCTTGAAAGGCTGAGGTTCGACCCTACGAAATTTACAAGCCGAGATCTGTTGGCCAAGATGGGGATTGGGAGATATCGATCAGCTCTTGAAGAACATAAGGCTCCGGTGTTTGTCACGCATGGACTGCCCCACTTACCCCGAGGCAACCATTGATTTCTTGGCAACCTTGGAGTTCACGTATGAGAACCTGAATCTTCCTACTCCTTCCTAAGGGCACATCACCTTCAAGATCAAACATCAAGCCTATCATTTATCGATCCAAGAGCTTTGCCAAGCTTACGGTTTGAACACTGATGCTGGACAAGTGGAGTTCCCGTCTTTCTCTCAAGCCAACGAGCTGTGGGACGTCATAAGCAATAAAGACTACAAGCCGAACACTGTGAGATCAAGCGAGTGAGAAGCCCGGTGCTGCGATACACGCTAAAGCTGATCGCCAACACCTTTAGTGGACGGTCCGTGGCCCCTACAGTCACCAAGACAGAGCTTTGCTTCTTGTTCCAAGGCATTAAGCATCTCGTGTGTGACCCCAATGAGAATGATGAGCCGATGGAAGACCAGCTAGGAGATGACGTGAACTACGGCTGTATTCTAGCCTCTTCATTGGTGAAGTATAAGGCGTATGCCATGAGGTGCAAGGCGAGTTCGTCTTTGATTGGAGGGTTCCTTACTCCTTTGTTTGTTCAAGCCGGAGTGCCACTAGCTGACTTCGTACCTTGCGCGGATATGAGATTTATCTAAGGAACACCGATTGCTTGGTACGCACGCCAGCTGAGGGTTTTTATGTGTATCTGTTCATTGATGAGGAGAATGAGAAAAGGGTGTGTATCCTGCCAAACAAGGATGAAACCGAGCTGTTGGGAGTTGGGAACATCGAGTTTCTCCCAAGCGTAGAGGAGTGCTTTGCACCTCTAGGAGGAACATCTACTCCAGCACTAGCTTCTCGCCCACGTTCAGAATCCCCTGCCTCGGATGATGACATTCTCGAAAGCTTTGTACTCCCTAAGATTGATTTTGAGCCGCGGACTAAGACAGAAAAGTTCTTTGCTTCTGTTGTGGAGTTGCAAAGGAAGATCAACAAATGGCAAAGTAAGGTCATCAAGAAGCTTGCCAATAAATTCAAGGCGCTTCAAGGGACTTCGCCAAAGCAGGCTACAAGTGAGGAGGTTCAACAGCCCGAGAAGAGGAGGCTTTTAACCGGTGGAGTTGTCATCCGTGAGACTCAAGGAAGCAACATCCAGTCGGCGCGTCTTTCCCTCCAAGAGCCAACGTCCAAAGGCAAAGCCATAGCCTCTTGCTCGTCTGGAACATCCTCAAGTTCCAGCCGAGGCTAGATCCAAGGTACCAACAACCTTCCCTTGTATATACCGCACATGTTTTATTTGTTTTGCTTTGTGTTTTGAACTCACTTGAATTTGTTTGCCACCGAGACGGTGTCATTCAAGTTTGGGGGAGTGTGTGTGTTATTTGACATGTTTCTTTGCTCTTATTTTCTTTTTGCACCCTTTGAGTCTTGCATTACATTTCAGTGCATCTAAGGCATATAAAAGAACAAAAAAATTGGTAAAATTTTTAAATATTTTCAAAAAAAAATTCATGTAGTTGCATCCACTTTGTTAAACATTTTAGGATTGAGTCTAGAATTTTTAAGCAGCTAGGTTGTTTACATTTGCATAAGAGCTTAAAGTTTTCTTAAAAAGGTGTTTTAAGCTCATGAATTGTTTCAAGGCCCTAGTTAGTAGTTCTTTGATGCATTGTACACTCTTAGAAAGTAAGCTCTAACCTTACTTGGATCATGTGTTTTGATTTTCGTAGCTTGACTTGAACATTCATGAACTGAATCTTATCCTAATATGTGAAAACCTTAATCTGATCTTTAATTTGTATACTTATGCATTTGAAAATGAACACATGGATCATATACATATTTAGGCTCTCTTCCTCCTTTCACCACTCTTTTGTGAGCCTAAGTAGAACTCCCACCATTTCCCTTATCCTTCTTTCAAGCCAAATGTTCTTGTGTGTTATCATTGTGAGGCCTCTTTTCGGTTTGAATTTACCATAACATGTTACGTTTAGGCGACATGATTAGGTTCTCATTCGATTGCTAGCTTTGCATTTTGAAGCTAGTTTTAGATTTAGGAAAAGGTTTGGGGTTCATGGGGGTTGTTTATTTGCTCATCTGTTTTTGGTTTCAAAAGATTTTGGTGATTGAAGTGATAAAAAAGTTATAAGTGGAAGGCAATGTTTTCAAAATGAAAAAGCTCTAAGTGTATCTCAGGAGATAGCTCTCAAATAAAAGAAAAAGAAAAGAAAAGAGCCTAAGCGCCAAATAAAGAAAAAAAAAAAGAGAGAAAAGAAAAGAAAGAGCAGAGAGCTATCAATAAGAAAGAGTAAAAAGCTTAAAATGTTTTCGACCTTTCCACTAGCCTAAAGAGTAAAGATATTTTCTGTTTTTATTTAGGATTTGCTAAGCTAATGCTTTGTTGATAAGGGTAGTATCTAGGAGGGTGAGTGAGCTGAAAAGAAAAGAAATGAGAGGGGTTTTAGGATGATTGTTAGTATGTATGGGTAGATGAGAATATAATCATGTATGCATCAATTGCCTTTACCTTTAGCATTATGCATAAAGTTCATACCCTTCTTGAGAGAAACCGTTGCATTTTTAAACCCACTTAAACGAGATCATTCTAATCTCATAGCCTATGTCCTTAGCCAAATTTGTTCTGCTTTAAAGTGCATAAGTTTGATTCATGATTTGATCATTAATGAATGTTAAAAGATAAGATTCTTTGATTGTTTGGAATAGGAGAGTCATGATTTGAAATTCATTGTGACATAAGTATGGCTACGTTCTTTGGAGTATGAGTGTGTGCATTGCATTTTAGAATTATGAACTAGGACTATTGAAGTGATTCATTTGATAAGCACCTTTGCAAGAAGCTTAAACCCCCGTTTTTAAAACCTCTCTTCCTTCTTAAATTTTGTTTGCTTGAGGGCAAGCAAAAGGCAAGTTTGGGGGAGTTGATATTGCTGCATATTTTGTGTGTTTTGAATGCATATGAGATAGTTCCTCATGCATTTACCTTGCATATTAGGCTAGTTTGCACCATTTTAGGTCATAGAGCACTTTTGCATTGGCATTTGCATATTTCTTGCATTATGCATCACATTCAAGTTTTTTTCGGATACTTTGAAGCCGTGGAGGATTCGTGGACGTGCTAAGGCTCGTGAGGAGCCCATGGACACTTGGAAGACTTTGACGTTCAGCAAAGGGACCTGAGATCTAGTAGCGGATCGAGCAAGGCAGGTCGATCTAGACGAGATCGACCAGAAGATCGAGTGACCAAGTCGATGCAAGGAAACGGATCGAGACCAAGATCGAGTGAGGAGATCGATCTGAACTACAGACGTAAATGGTGCCATGCAGATCGAGTCCCAGATCGAGCTTCCAACCCGATCAGCACAAGATCGACTCAGAGATCGACCAAAGCCATCTGATCCATGACGAAGATCGAGAGCTAGATCGAGCTTCCTGCTCGATCCCAGGCTACTTTAACCGTTTTTCGCTTCTAGCGAAGGGGGGACCATCGAGCTGTTTGTCCACTTTGGGAAGGCGGCGATCCTGCATTCACACACAGTTTTTCACTTTTATCTTTTTTCGTTTTCTTTCTCTTGCCTAGGCGATTCCGCCATTGTAGAGCCTTTAAGCTTTTTCTTGCATTTGAACCTTTGAATATCGAATCATTTGCTTTAATCAATCGTTAATCATGCTTAGCTTTCTGTTAATTGCATTTTGCTCGGTTCTCTTTATGAGTAGCGAGTAGTTTCGTATGGGTTGATGGGTTGAGGTGATTCAAAAGGGTCGAAGGGGTTAAAGCTTTGAGTTTTCTTGTTCTTCATTACCTTCTCTTCTAGGATCTTGAGTACTTAAGGCTTAGAGAGTCTCACGCCAAGATCTCTATGATCCAATGGCTGTCTTACCTTGACAGGATTCAGATGTCCTGGAAAATCAGATCCTAGAGGTTAATCCTTCCTTTCCCACACAACATGGTTGTTTAGGGGATTAGTTAGGTCATTTGTTTGAAATCTGTGTTCCATGCTCTTCGATCTCTTTTTCCACCAAACGCCATGGGTTTGGAGAAGAGATTGAGGAAGTGATCTATACCACACGCCATGGATGGATCTTGTTTTGTTTTCAAGGCCTAGAGACCCTCACAATGTAAGTAGATCTAAAAGTTTTCAAACCAAGCTTTAATCTTTGAGACCCATGAATATGACCCTCAACCCTATACCCTCTTTCTTAGTGTTTTAAATCTCTGCTTATAATTCTGTCATCATAAAGTTCGCATCTTGCTCAGTAGTTCATCGCATCATTCATCATTCTAGGTTGTAAGACGAGATCGATCGTTGTTGCTCGATCTAGTGGTCGATCCAGTGGTCGATCCACTAGTCGATTTTTAGTTTTTAATAGCTTTGCATTTTAGACTTTCTGCTTATTCCTAGTGGTAGTTAATCCTCTTCTAGGGATTTTAAAATTGTTTTGCTTTGCATTTGATACATGCATTTAGTTTTTAGGGATTTTACCAATCATTTTCATAATCTGCTTAGCTTTGCTCATCCTTTGCATTCTTAGTGTACTTCCTGCTCCTAGGAATGGATTGATACCTCCTGCATACTACAACCGTGTGTTGCTTGAGTTTTGATAACCTCTCCAGCACTGCTTAGAAAAAATCCTGTTATCATTAACCTAAGGAATTATAGGATTGGAGTTATGTTCTAAATGCTTGCTGGTCATGTGTTTAAGTAAAGGAATTTATCGTTAATGTGTGCTTAGCAATGTGATTAGTGTCAAGGAATTGAGCTAATTATAATTGTTAATCCTATGCCTAGAAGATAGCATTGTTTGAATGGTTTTGAAGCATCACTAGTTAGGTTTAAATCCCCTCTTAATCCATAACCCCCATCTTAGATCCTTGCTTTATCTATTTGTATTTCCTTCTTTACTTAGTTCAGTCTTTAGACTTGTTAGTTTGGTTCTCAACTGCCAGTTTGAATCTTGCTTGACTTAGATGATTTGCTGTATTCTTGGTGCCTTAAGAACTCAAATGGATTGATACCCTACAAACTACAATGACATTAGTATATGTAGGATTTGCTGGCTATAAGAAAACCTGCTAACAAATTGGCGTCGTTGCCATATCGGTTTAGCTTACATTAGGATTTGTGGATTGTCTAAGATGAAGCTTTTATTTTTTGTGTTTGTTACTGATTTGCAAGCGGCTCTTCTCCTTATAGGTGTATGAACTTGAGGTCTAAAGGCAATCAAAACCTTATGGACTACCAACACAACATTCTGCAAGTGGAAAGAGCACTAAGAGCTACAAGGGAAAGAGAGAGACTGCAAAAGTTTCATCAGCTCAACATGGAGCATGGTATAGATGATCAGCGGTTTCATGGGCCACCAGGAGCGCAAGGTGTTCAAGGAATTGCTGAAGTTCAGGGACAGCAGCAGGGAGTCCAAGGTGAACATGGTCAGAGAGGACCAGCACGTGGTGCACGACCAATCAGACCAATAGAGCTGGTGACGCCTTAAACGTTTACAACAACCGCACTGGGATCATTCCTCTAGCAGTGCAGAACAACAACTTCAAAATCAAGTCTGGATTGATTTCAATGGTTCAGAGCAGTAAGTTCCATTGGTTTCCACTTGAAGACTCCTTGGATCATCTGGATAATTTTGACAGACTTTGCTCCCGTACAAAGATAAATGGAGTAAGCGAAGATGGCTTCAGGCTCAGGTTATTCCCTTTCTCTCTTGGCGACAACGCACACCAATGGGAGAAAAACTTGCTCAAGGAAGCATCACCAGTTGGGATGAGTGTAAGAGAGCCTTTTTAGTAAAGTTGTTCTCTACTTCAAGACCTGCTAAAATAAGGAATGAGATCTCTGGTTTTGCTCAGAAGAATAGTGAGAATTTTGGTGAAGCATGGGAGAGATTCGAAGGGTACACACTTCAGTGCCCTCACTATGGGTTCTCACAAGCTTCACTACTCTCAACCTTATACAGAGGCGCTCTCCCCAAGATCAGGATCCTGCTTGGTACTGCCTCCATTCGGAACTTCCTATCAAAGGATGTAGATGAAGGCCTAGAGCTTGTGGAGAACTTAGCCCAAAGTGATGGGAATTATAGTGAAGACTATGACAGAACTTCAAGAGGAGAGGATGGCAACACTAAGAAGGAGCTGGAGTCTACAAAAAGAGAGTTGAAAGAGCTGAATTCTAGGCTTGACAAACTGTTAAAAGTGCAACACAAAGAGATCAACTATGTTGGTGAAATGGTGGAGATGCCTAATGAAGAGGAGCTACAAGTAGAGGAGATGAACTACTTGGGTAATCAAGGTGGATACAATGGGTATGAGAACTTCAGACCTAACCCAAACCTGTCATACATAAGCAGCAATGTTGCCAATCCACAAGATCAAGTTTACCCTCCACAACAACCTCAAGGGACTCAGCCAAGACCCTTTGTGCCATTCAACCATGGTTTTGCACCAAGGAACAACTTTCAAAGCAACTTCCAGCAAAAGCAGTTCGCTCCTCCTGGATTCTCTCAAGGTCAAGCAAGCTCATCCAACACCACTGATGCTGTAGTGAAAGGACTGCTGCAGCAGCTCCTTCAGGGATAACAAGCTACAAATATGGAGATCACAATGAAGTTTGTTGAGGTATACAACATAATGGATACTCTTCATATGGAGCTATCAAACAAATTTGATGGATTGGCTTCAAGAATAAAGACACTAGAGAACAACAAGGGCATAGCTGGTCCAAAACCCCAAGGACACCTTCCTGGAAAACAAGAAGCTAACCCTAAAGAGTTCTGCAACGCTATAGCCACTGAAGAAGAGCCCTTCTCAGATGAAGAGGAAGCTGTTATTGAGGAGTTCCTTTCTCTATTCAATGAGGACACTGAACTTCAAAGTGGGGGGGGGGGGGGGGGGGGTTTCGAAGTTGACGCTAACCATGGAGTTGCAAAGAAAGAGTCTCTTGAAGTAACGGCAACTAAGGAAGAGGAGAAGAAAGAGCTACTTGAGGAGAATCAAGCTGAGAAGCAAACTGGGATCTATGATCATTCTCCTTACAAGCCAGCTCTCCTCTTTCCTGGAAACTTTAAGAAGCAGCTTATGGATAAGTACACCACTCTCTATGCCAACCAGATGAAGGTTAGAGGTCTTGATATTGTGACAGAGCTGAAGGAAGCCATTGCCAAGACTGAGGTACTGAACATCAAAAAGCTTGGAGATCCTCGATGCTTTACTTTGCCTTGTGAACTCAAAGGGCAAACCTTCAAGAGCTGTCTTTGTGATCTTGGAGCAAGTATCAACCTTCTCCCATCCTCTACTGCTAAGGCGCTTGGCTACACTCAACTTCGAGAGAGTAATGTGTCTCTTACCATAGCTGATGGGTCATTAAAGGCACCACTTGAAGCTCTCATATATGTGCCAATGATGATTGAAGGAGTGATCATACCAACAGATTTCCTGGTCGTAGATGTTGAAGGAAAGATCAAAAAACGCCATCATTCTAGGGAGGCCATTTTTAGCTTCGGCTGGTGCAGTGTTTGATGCCAAGGAGTGCAAAATAGAGCTAAGGCTGACCAAAGAGAAGGTTCTGAAGTTTGACTCCAAAGGGACCAAGCTAGAAAATGAGCAGGCCTACTCAATGGAGATCAAGAAGCTGAAGAAATTTAGAGAGCATTGGCCAGATTTTGAAGGCTATGTTGGCGCAAGTTTTGATGGCTGCTGTCTGCCAAAGATGTTTGCTGATACCACTGAAGAGGAGGTCCTCAAAGTGGCTGTTTCTGATAGTGTGAATGAAATTTTGCTTGGTGACAAAGAAGATGGGGTTGTCTTGAAGCCCTTTGTCTCTAAGTATGGTGAGATCCACTACAAGCTAAAGGAGGTAAGCAAGCCAAAGGCCTTTGCTGTGTTGAAGATTGATGGGGTCACCAGAAAGGTCAAGGGAGGCACAGCAACACCAAGTAGTTCCAACACTAAGGAGCTGAGGAAAGTCAAGCTAAGTGACTCTCAACAAGCGCACTTAAGAGGCAATCCCATGGTATCCTTGTATATAGCTTTGCATTTTTATGTTTTTATGTTTGTGTGGGAGTTTTTGAGTGTCTCTAGTAACCAGGTACGAGCTAAGGTCGAAGGAACCAAGCTTGGAAGAAGAAGCAGGTCGAAGAAAGGTCAATATCGACCAGCATATCGGCCATGCACGTATATACAAGTCATACAGAGCATGTATATCGATCATGACTTGCTCGATGCAAGTGTGTTAAACATGTATCGACGTGCGTATCGGGGTGATCCTAATCGATACTCATGAGAGGATTGCTGTATCGATCAGAGTAACGATATAAGGCAAGCCGATATGCTTTGACAACCAATGTATCGAGGTATACATACTCTGATATGCTTCAACTGGTACCGACATAACAGGTCGATATGACGTCAAGAATTGCGTATCGAGAACAATATCGACGTAACACATCGATGTGCCTTAACTGCAAAGAAGAAAGGTGATTAATCGCCCTTTATTAAGGCATATTGAAGTGAACATCGACATCCCACGTCGATACACCTTAAGTGACGAATGAAAACATGCAGATAAGCATATGTCAAGGTGTATCGATGTGCATATCGACATGTTAGCCCAGTATGGAATTTTTTCAAATCATATCGAGCTACATATCGAGCTACTAGCTCGATATTGGACAGCTATGTATGATCATCGGACTACTTATCGACATAAGAGATGTCGATACAAGAGATATCAATCAATATCGACATGCATGCAGGTCGATATCAAGACCCAGACCACCGATATCGGCACGCATATCGACCAGACTCGATATAATCAATATCGATCACAATATCGACTTGGGTGGTCGATATTGCGCACGAGGTAAGCATCTTCAATTCAAAATTTTCCCTCCTTGGTCAAACTAAATCAAGGAATTTAAATTTGATTCCTCCCCCTTCCCAAGCACAAGTGGGACCTCTCTCTAGCACTCTTTGTCCCCTTGCTCCCCACAAAAAGATTCCCTAACCCTCTATATAAACTCACCCCACCCTTCACTCTTTCTCACTTTTATTTTCCTAGCTTTTCATCTACTAAATTTTGAAATTTTGTGCTTTCAAAGTACTTAAGAGAGTCAAACCACTTAAGGTATCGTCTCTTAGCTTCTAAATATTTAAATTTTTTTGTTTCATGCACTTAAACACTTGTTCTTGTTTAGTGATTGAACTCTAGTAATGATGCATTGCTTTTTATTTATTTTTATTTCTTTTGCATGGTGATTAAGCTGTCTTTGATTCTTGAAGGATTTTCATTTATGATTATTTGCTTATAGAATTCATGTATTTATCTTTCCATTAGCATCTAAGTGCATTTGTTAGTTTCACCATGCCAGGATTCATCATTTGCAATTATTTGATAAAATATGTTTATTGAATCCTTTTCATGCAATGCCTCTTTAATTGCTCCACAAAAGTTGGAGGTTTACTTTTCAGTAGATAAACTCCTCCTTGTGTGATTTTTAGCATCATTAGGCATTGTGTTTTGTTGCTTCCATGGCTCTCATTTTTCTTTTGAGAATATTTTTTAGGTACCATGGGAAGAACAACAAGAAGTGGTGCTAACAAAGAGGTTTAGAAGCAAGAGAAAGACAAAGGAAAAGCTAAAGAAGTTGGGAGTCCAAGTGCCAAGGCCAAAGGCAAGAAGAGAGTTGATGTTAATGCTAGTGAGCAGGTCCCTCAAAAGAAGACAGCTGTATGACATGCTGCAGAAGGTGGATGTGAGGCCAACTAGATACCCCCAGGTGCCACCTCTAATGGCCTTAGGACTCATTGAAGACTGCTCCTCTTTGCTGGAAACAATAGAGCTCACAAAGCTGGTGGGAACTCCATATTCAGCCAACAAAGACCAAGTCCTTATTCTTAACAAGCTTTGAAGTGACATTCTATAAGTAAGGAGAAGAGACTCCTGAAGAAGATGGTGATGACTTCATCACTTTCAGAGTTTCAAAGTGCGATTATAAGATATCTTCCTCAGCCATTGAAGATGCCTTTGGATTCCCTTATGGGAGTGCTGGAGGACAGAATATTGGAGTTAGCAAAGAAAAGATGAGCAGCCTTTGGGAGCATGTAGCCAAGAGCGCTTTCAAGCCTGGAAGAAGTAAGGCTTCTCTGATCAGGAATCCAACAATCAGATATGTGCACAAGGCGCTTGCGCACACACTCTTTGCTAGGAAGGAAAGTGTAGCTGTTGAAGGAGGAGAATGGGAGCTGACTGATCATGGTCTTATGAGTGTTTTGGACAGCACCAACAAAGGTGTGGCGCTTAGAGGAGCAGATAGTAGAACTGGAATGGTCAGTATCTTCATGCAGCAGCTTTTGGTCCTCAAGCATTGGTTAACAACCAATGATGACAAAGCGCCCAAGCTGTATTGTGCTGGACTTATCACTCGACTAATGGAAGCTGCTGGAATGTAGAGTGGACCAGCAACAATCAAAATCACTTACTTGGACCTGCCATACCTGAAGAAAGCAAGGTTCCTTGGTGAACAAGTGGGTGACAAGTACATCTACAACTTCATCCAAGAAGATAGATCTGGTGCAAACATCACTCTTCCTCAAGGAAACTATCCCCTTGCGGTCTTTGAAGGAGGGCAAATGGAAGAAGGACTTCAGGAAGAAGAAGATTCAGATGCTCCAAGCTACAACAGTGAGAAGTACCACTTCCAGCCCCATGACGTCTCAAACCAAGGAGAACCTCTGAAGAAAATCCATGAGCACATCAACCTCTTGCAAAGATGGAACAAATGGCAAGACAAAACCATCAAGAAGTTGGTGAAGGGCATGAAAAGCATGAAAGCTTAAATCAAGGACATAAAGAGGAAGTCCAGCAGCGCCTCTACCTCTGCTCCTAAAGAAAAGAAACAATATGAAAGCCACGGAGTGGCTAGAGCTCCTAGTAGAAGGCGCCCATTTGCTGGTTATGAGGAAGTAAGAGCTTGGGTGCCACCAAGAGCATCTTGTCAAGAAACGCCAAGGAGGAGGAGACACCCAAGGAGAGAGAGGCCAATGAGGAGCCACAACATTGACCTGGAGGACCTTTCAGGCGCCTCTTACACCTCCCACACAACCTTCTAAGGTACCACAAACTCCTCCATTGTATATACCATTGCATATTTTTAGTTCTTGTAATATTGTTTTGTTGCTTCTCTCTTCTACTCTTTTATTACACAAGGGATTGTGTAATTTAAGTGTGGGGGAGGGATTTGGTGTTTGACTTTGTTTATTAGTTTCTTAGTTTTTCATTCTCGTCCATCTTTGAGTGTCATGCATTCATCTAAGTTCATTTGAAAACCAAAATAATCGATAAATCTGAAACATTTGCATCTTTTGCAAACCAAGAAAAAAATTAAAGCATGTAGTTGCATTCATTTGTTTAGGATTGATTCTAGTATTTTTCATATAGGTTGCATTGCATTTGCATAGAGTATGATGATGATAATTCCTTGTAAAATGCTTAGTGTTTAGAGATGATTTCAGTTTTTAAGTGGTTAATTGTTTGACGCATCATAAAAAAGCTTGAAGTTAAGACTAAACCCTACTTGGATTGTTAAATTTGATCTTCTCATCTCATATTGAAAGCATTTTCTCTTTGAAAATCAACTCTATCAACTTAAACCTTAATTTGAATCTCTAATTATCATGTTTGTGCATTGAAAAGTGAATTTGTGGCTACCATATACATATTTGGATCATCTTTTTCCTTCTTCCTACTCTTGTTGATCCAAAAAGCTTATCCACTCCCTTAACCAAACCTCCTTTTGAGCTTAAATACTAACTTCAGAGTTGTGAGGCCTTTGCATATCATTTTAAAATTTTTATCTTGGCAAAAAGTGTTAGGAACAAGGCTGGCAATGATAAGCAATCTTGTAGATATTAGCTTGCATCTTGAGCTTCATTCTAGGTTAGGAATTTTGGGATAAAAGCGTATAGTTAAGTGGTTTGAACTTCATGTTTATATGCTTTGAAAGAAGAGGGAAAAGTATGGTATGGTAGTGTGGGGAAATAAGGTTAAGATGTTGTTAAGTAAAGTCCCACAAGCAAAAAGAAGAAGTTTCTCCAGCCATGAAGAAAGAGAAAGGGTAGAGTTTAGGAGATGGGTACAGTTAGGGACTCACTTTGGGTTTAGAAGTTTATAGGATTCATCTTTGGGTAAAAGGGTAGAAGGGAGCTTTGATATGCATGTATAAGTGTGCTTTTATCTTTAGCATTTTGCTTAAGATAGAATAATTTTCATTGAGTGATCCCTTATGTTTGTGAACCCTATGCTTAAATTTCAAAACCTTACCCTTTGAACAAAATTTCTTCACTTGATGTGCATAAATGATTCATGGTTTTGAGCTTAATTGAATGTGAAAGAGTTAATTGATTTGAGCATTTGTCTAAGTTGATAAGCATGGCTAAGTTCTTTAAAGTACAGCTGATTATGGTTGCATCCCACAACTAGGCATTTAAGCATTGATTCCATCTATTTACTTTTGCATTTTTGGATTTGAGTGCCCACCTTCAAACCTCACTTCCTCCTTGTCTTAGTTTATTTGTTTGAGGAAAAGCAAAAGGCAAGTGTGGGGGTGTTCGTATCTCCATTATTTATACCATTTTAGCTTGCATTCATCACTAGTTTTAGTCTCTAAACATGCATATTTTGCTTCTTCTTGTCCCATTTGCATACATTTAGGAGTTAGTGCAGTTTTAAGAGCTGCATTGCATTTTGCATGCATTTGGAGTTGTATTCAGGTGCTTAATGGAGTGTGGAGGTCATGTGGAGCAATGGGTGTGAGTTAAGGATGGAACACGACAACAGACAAAGACGGATGGAACAATATCGATGATGATATCGACATTATATGATCGATACAGAGCATATCGATGGGAGTATCGACCACTACAATATCGATACAGAAGAGGCAAAGTGTAGAGGAAGCATATCAACTTAGACACCTCGATGCAGCAGAATGGAGTCCATATCGAGCAGAGTATCGACGTCCCAAGACCGATACACATGACAGGACTATATCGAGGTCCGATATCGACTTCCTTGATCGATGAGCCTTAACTAAAGGGCGATTGTATCGACTTCAAACCTTGGAGAGCCAAACCGATACAATTCAGAAGCCTTCTATATCGACGTGCATATCGGCCAAGAGCCATCGATACAACCTAGAGGAAGAGAAGATATCGACAAGTGTCTCGATGTTCAGTGTCGATATGGTTTATCCGAGTCAGCTTATTTTCGGTTTAATCTTGGTTTACTAGGAGTTTTCTTGTTTCCCTATAAATACTAAAGTCCTCAAATGGTTAGCAACTTGGATCTTGTTATTTTTCATTTTGTTCTTGCACTTAACTTCCCTTTTCAGCTTTTTTTGTAAGAACTAGTTTGATTTTGTGAATTTCTGTATTTGCCTTTGATCTATTTTTGTTTATTTTTCTTCCGAACCATGCTTAACCAACTTTTCTTTCTGGAATTTGTGGTTTTGACTATGGCTAGTGAGTAGTCTAATCTAGGGTTTGAGATGGGATAAATTAGAGGGGTTTTAAGACTAGATTAGTGATGTCTTGTGCTTAATATGATTGTCTTCTCTCTATTAGATGTGCTTAACACTAGATTGTCTTGGCCAGGCTTGTTTAGTATCATGGCTTTCTCTAGCGCCTGGTAAGTGTTTGATGAAATACTGCTTTCAGTCTCTTAGAGGTTTTGTATGCTTAGCCTAAGGAATTAGGTTTCTAAGGTGCATTTTGGCTTTATAGGATTGGAGTTCTGTTCTGAATGCTTGCTTGTCATGTGTTCAAGTAAAGGAATTTATCTTGAATGTGTGCTTAGCAAAGTGATTAGTGTCATGGAATTGAGCTAGTTATAGTTGTTAATCCTATATATGCCTAGAAGATAGCATTTTTTGAATGGTTTTACTTGACCCTATATCACAAAGAGAATGAGGGAAACGTCCTGTTGAGATTGAGCAATTAAGCACAAAGTTTCTTGGATCACGTATCTTCTTGCTTTGAATGATGGCGCAGACTTGTTCATAAACAGTCACCTTCTTCTTCGTCTATGGAACTGTGCTTAATAGAATTGCACTGATGTTTCTGGTAAGCGATGCTCCTTCCTTAGGACTTACACCATTAACAACCATCAGCTTCCCTATCATTTCCTTCCATCTGGCTTCATCTATCTCATGTTTCGACATCCAAGGATGCTTGGGGAAGGGTGTCTTTGGTTTATAATCTTGTTCCTTGCCATTATCTGTAGTTACAGGGGAAGCTGCTTCGTTCTGGGGTGGGTGACGATCGTCACCAGGTGGGTGACGATCGTCATCAGGGGGGTGATGCTCCTCACTGACTTGTGACGATCCCCAATTCCTTTGTAAGTTTGTGACGATCTTCACTACTCCTTGGTGACGCTCGTCACTCAACTCTGAGACAGCTAAATTTTCCATCTTCAAACTCCATCAGTTGCACGATCTCCTCTGCACTCAACCTCTTTTTTTACATTGTATTAAGCTCCTTTTCACTCCTGACTGTAATGGCATTGACCTGGTGCTTGGGATTGATATCGGTCCTTCCAGGAAGGAATCCCTCTTGTTTTTGAACAGCTCTTGCAGTTTGAGCAACCTGAACATCCAGCTTCTTCATATGAGAGTTCAGACTCTCAATTTTTCTATTCAGGTCCTGATACAACGAATCTATCTTGCCATTTAAGTCCACTGTAATCTTCTGCTGTTGTTCTAGGATCATCTCCAGCATAGCTTCCATCTTACTGTATTGTGGAGGTGTAGTTTGATAGGAAGAAGAGACATAGTTCCTGTTGAAGTTGCTGCTGATCTGGTAAGGTTTCTCAACTTCAGTCTTCGGGAACTGTGGCATTGGAGTATAACAAGAAGAATTAGGTTTCCTGTGAATGTATTCTTCTGATTTTTGCTATTGTACCCTTTGTTCCACTGCTGATTCCCAAATCTTTTACTCTGAAAACCCCCTCTATTGATGAAATTGACATCCTTTTGCTCAATCTCCTATGGATTTTCAAAAGTCTCTACCTCTGCAGCAAAGTGAACTTAGTTCTTTCCCACAAGAAGGCTGTGCATACTGTCTAACTTAGCATTAACCACAGCAATCTGGTTCCCATCATTCAAACCAGCCTGTTGCATCCTCTGAAGGTCAGCATTTTTGGTGCTGTTACTGCATGGCAAGTTTTCAATCCATCTAATTGCTTCTTCTGGTCTGTTTGTGTTGAAGTTGCCACTGCTTGAAGCATCCAACGCCATCTGGTATTTCATGTCAATGCCTTTGAAGAAAATACCAAGCAGCTGCACCTGATTAAAACCATGAAGAGGACAGTCTCTTTGATAATACTTAAATCTCAGCCAAGAAGCCTTAAAAGCTTCAGTGGGTCCTTGGGAGAATAAAGCAGTTTTAATTCTCAACTCTTCTGACCTTGCATCATCATAAAAATTGTTTAGAAAAGTGTTCTTGGTGTCTTCCCAAGTGGTCAGAAATCTAGGCTCCAGTTGCTTCAGCCAATAAGCAGCATCTCCTCCAAGAGAGTAAGGGAAAAGCTTGCAGAACAGGAAGTCATTGCTAACTCCATTAGCCTTGACACTTGAAGCCAAAACCTCAAATATCTCTATGTGATCCATAGGATGCTCATGAGGTAAGACATGAAAAGGATTCCGACCCACAAGCTGATAATAAGCAGGCTTAAGCTCAAAATCATTCCTTGGGATGCAAGAGGGCGTATTGCAGCTCTATTGGCATAAAACAGATCAGGTCTGTTGTAATCTCCAAGAGTCTGCTGCACAAAACACCCAGCAACGTTTACAGCTTCTTATGGTGCTTGCTGAATTACCTTTACAGCTATGACATTCCCATTTTGATCCAGCCTCTGCCCTGCTTCATTCCTCCTGTTTCCATCTCTGTCAACCAAGTGACCTTCTGCATCTTCAACCAAGATAATCGGATTGATCATTGTAGATTTCTTCTTAGCTTTCGTGATGGTCCTTTCCAACTTAGCTAGTTCGTCAATGCCTAAAGTCACAAGCTCCTTCTCTTTGTTGCTACTCGTACTGCGATTAGGCATACACCCCAACACAAAGAAAAGTACCAGAAAGTTAGTAACCAAATAAAATCTTACACAAAATCCTAATACTAAAAATCGATAGGCAGGTATTACTCCCCGTTAAGGACGCCAAACACTTGTTCAGGCTCTTTTACCCAAATAAAACTACTACAAGTGCCCAACAATGCAATTATGGTGTAAAGGCTTATCAAATCCAAAGGGAGTATGTAAACTACACTAAAGATTATAGATTCGGATGAAGCTAAGCAATAATGAATAAATGTAATGCGAATAGTCAAATAAATGCAAGAGGGCGTTTTTATAATTGTTCTTAAAGTTCAGAAAGCTAAAGGCCCTAAGTCAGGACAATTCGCAGGTTAAATGCGAGAATGTATACGGCAGGAATAAATTAAAACTGTCTTAAACTCAAAACTCAATGATATAACTGTGATTCTCATTGCGGAAGATATATATGCCTAAATCACAGAATTTTAAATCTCTTTGCAAACTCTAACAAGTTAAACATGCAGTAATGATCAGGTTTCAATTGTTCACAAAACTCCTAAGTCAAATCTCTTTGCAAATATGCGTTTTGCTCATCTAATACTCGTTCATGTGATTAATAATGTTCTGGAATCTATGAAACAACCTAGGGTTTCGAAATCCAGATGATTAGTCTAAGAAATCGATATGAATGCAAGTACGGATGAATAACCAATAGATTTCCTATCAGTTTAGCAATTCCACAAACTCTTCATCAACCTTTTGAAAAGCCCAAACTTAGTTAAAAACTACTCAGACCTGGGGAATGAAACAAACATCATTAAAAGAATAGATTGCATAAAAGAAATAAGAAATAAAGATAAAGGAGTTCGAAATCTGCTCTAAAGGAGTATGATTTGTGTCTCTAAAGGCTCTTCTACAAATCTCTCTCCAAAGCTCTCTAGAAAATAACATACAAGATATATGCCAAAAGAATGGCTGAAAAAACTAATATACAAGCTAAAACATGAGCTAGGGTCGTTGACACAAGGCTTGTGACCCCTTGGTTCAATCACCATTGCACCAGTCAGTTGTAGTAAGGGTTTATGTCAATCCAATGGGAAGAGTTGAAAACAGATGCGTTGAGAGTAAAGCCTCTAAGTCAAGCAAGCAGAGAATTGGTTTTGTTGCATAAGCAACAGTTCTAGCAACCTAAGTGAAGCAAGCAGCAAACAAATTAAAAGCAAAAGCAAACTAAGCAGTTCTTAAGCAAGAAAAACAGAGTAAAACAGAGCAATAATCAGCAGAGTACCTTTACAGGAGGACAGAGCACGCCTGGTTACACTCCTAAGCCCCCATTCCAGAAGACTGAAGTTGAGAAACCTTACCAAAACAGCAGGAATTTTGGTTCTTCTTCCTACCAAACTGCACCTCCACAAGACAATAAAATGGAAGCTATGCTGGAGCAGGTACTTGAAGGACAGCAGAAGATGACAGTGAACTTCAATGGCAAGCTAGATTCGTTGTACCAAGACTTGAATGGAAAAATTGAGAGTCTGAACTCTCACATGAAGAAGCTTGATGTGCAGGTTGCTCAAACTGCAGGAGCTGTTCAAAGGCAAGAGGGATTCCTTCCTGGAAGGACTGATATCAATCCCAAGCATCAGGTTAATGCCATCACAATCAGGAATGAAAAGGAGCTTAAAACAGTGCAGAAAAAGAGGATGAGTGCAGAGCAGATCGTGCAACTCATGGAGTCTGAAGATGAAATTTTTTCTGTCTCAGAGGTGAGTGACGAGCGTCACCAAGGAGGAGTGACGCTCGTCACCAACCTACAAGGGTATCGGGGGTTGTCACAAGTGAGTGACGACCCACCCCAGAACGAAGCTGCTTCGCCTGTAACTGCAAATTATGACCAGGAACGTGTCTATAAACCCAAAACACCATTCCCCAAGCATCCTAGGAAGTCTAAACAGGAGATAGAAGAAGCCAGATGTAAAGCTATGATAGACAAGCTGATGCTTGAGATCCCACTTGTTGATGCAGTCAAGCTTTCACCAGCTCTAAGAAGGTATGTAAAGAGAATGGTTGTGAATGGTGTAAGTCCTGAGGAAGGAGCATTGCTTACCAGAGACATCAGTGCAATCCTTCTGAGTATAGTTCCA
Source organism: Thlaspi arvense (assembly GCA_911865555.2). NCBI lineage: Eukaryota > Viridiplantae > Streptophyta > Magnoliopsida > Brassicales > Brassicaceae > Thlaspi > Thlaspi arvense. The sequence goes on from OU466860.2 coordinate 29,999,975, forward strand.
AAGAAGAAGAAGAAGGTGACTGTTTCTCAACAAGTCAATACCATCACTCAAAGCAGAGTTCCAGAGAAGCTATCTGATCCAGGGACCTTTGTGCTTGATTGCTCAATATCTGCAGGACGTTTTCCACACTCTCTATGTGATCTAGGGTCAAGTATTAACTTGATGCCTTTCTCTGTTGCTGCTACACTTGGAATGACTAATTTCAAGCCAGCTGGGATCTCTCTAATCCTAGCAGATCGATCCATAAGGACCCCAGAAGGCATGTAAGAGAATGTTCATGTTAACATTGAAGGCTGCATAATTCCTACAGATTTTGTGGTTCTGAAATATGCTGAAGAACCTAAAGATCCTCTTATTCTGGGAAGACCATTCTTGGCTACTGCTGGAGCCATCATTGATGTGAGAAAGGGGAACATTGAGCTTGATCTTGGTGATGTTGTCATGAACTTTGACATGGATAAAATAAGAGGTAGTTCTACCATTGATGGTCAGACCTTTTCTGTAAGAACTTCTAGAGATAAAGAGACTGTCATGGAGCATTCAGAAGACATTATTGCTGAGTGTGTCAATGAATCAGATATAAGTGGGCAAGTAAGCAAGATGGCTGTTGAAGAGCCAATATCTGAAACTTCTGCAGAAGCTGTTGGGTTTGAGGATTGCAGTGAGGATCATATCTTCATGACTGGGCTTGAAAAAGAGGTTCTAATGAATGCCAAGTTGCTGGAGGAAGACGTGTATGTGATGGAAGCAACACTTGCAGAGCTGAATTGCAGGAAAACTGCAGAAACTCGAACTGCAGAGTCAGTGACGAGCGCCACTGACCTGGTGACGCTCGTCACCAATCTGGACACAAAGGAGAGACGTGATATTTGCTCTACAAGTCCATCATATGTTGCCAATCCGAAAATTCAACAGTCCACAACCCAGAAACCTGCAACTAAGCAAAGGAAAAAGAAGTATCCCACCCACAGTCACGACCCACTCTGCTGATGTTCCTCACTTCCTTGGAAGTGTTCATACATCTACTGCTTACAAACCACCATGGATGAGGAGACATTCTTCTCCCAGGCATTCAATGCCACCTTCTGCTCCACCAGCTATCTGAGCAGCATTCAAAGTCGAGCTAATGACTTTAAACAAGCGCTTAGTGGGAGGCAACCCACTGGTAAGTTTTATATTTTATATATTAGTTTAGTTTACTATTACATAGCTAAAAAACCCAAAAACATGAAAAAAAAGAAGGTCACTTTGTTCAGTTTGCTTGGATGATATCTTGTGAACTTGTTGGACCATGGATTATGCTTTGTTTGGATGTTTTGATGTGTGTTTTTAGTGCTCTTACAGTTTGACTTCGGAGTACACATGATGGCATGGCATTTAAACATCCAACATGTCGATTTCTGAAGTATCAGAGATGGTGACGCTCGTCACTAGCTCCTTCGCGAGGTACCACTTTTCCACCTTGGTTTTACACGTTCTTATGCTTCATTTTGACCAACTCTTGGCTTAATAACACTGGGGACAGTGTTGTTTAAGTCTGGGAGAGGTGGTTACTAACGTTGTGTGCTTTATGTCATGTTTCTAGAGTCTTAAAAGTTGAGTCAAAAACCTTTTTTTTTCTAGAGTCAAAATTTTTGAAACTGTCAGTTTTTCTTGGAACTAACCATAGGACGTTTTTGCTGATAAGAACCATTGCCACAGTAGTTGATTACAAGTCTTACTAAGTTGAAAGTCATAGGTAGATCAGTCTAGCAATGAAGGTTTAGGTTCTTAGAGAATCTGGAAAATTTACTGTTAGCTCCACCTTAATGAACTTTAAATTTCTTGTCTTGGTGATTGATTCTTATTGATCTTGATTCTCTCTTTAAGCACTGACAATAAGGTTAAGATACAGTCTCTCTTTGATCTTCCCTGATGTAGTTTTTAAAAGTTTAAGTTCAAAGAATGGTGCATTCATGACCCTGTCTCCTCACAAGGAACAACAGTAGTGAACACATTCAAGAACCTGTCTCCTCACAAGGAACACAAGTATTGAGTAGCACCATATCTTAGACTGTAAAAGTTGAAAAAAAGAAGTGAAAAAAAATCGAAAATATCCTAAGGAAAAGATCAAGGGAAGAGAAAATAGGAGAACTGTGTTGAGATTGATTTGTTCAGTTGTTAGGAAGGGAAAAGAATCTGTAAAGTGATTAAGATGATAGAACTTTGATGAGATATCATACTTAGATAAAAATAAGGATTTAGCAGTAGAAATTTCGGATTTCTTGAAGAGGTTTGGACTGGACTTGAAAGATTTGCTAAGCTTGTGATAATTAGACTGAAATTTGATCTTGTGTTGACTATGTGGCATGTGGATTCGAAAGCTCTAGCTAGTGTGGTGTTCCCGATGACTGACTGACTGTTTCTTGTTTTCAAACCTCGACCTTGTTCTTTGTCTGATGTTTGCTTGAGGGCAAGCAAAAGCTAAGTCTGGGGGAGTTGATATATCATGGTTTTTATGGTTTTTAACCATGATATAAGTCCTTTTTATTGAGTCTTTTTGGTCTTTTTAGAGTCCTAGAAGAGTCTTTGCAGGTTATAGCATGTCTGGAGCATAATTGGAGATTTTGGAACCTTTTGGAGCATTCTGAGTTGAAGCCACGAAGTATCCAACTCGGGAAGAAAAGTATGCATATGGGTGACGCTCGTCACCAATCTGGTGACGCTTGTCACCCACCAAGGAAGGAGGTTGTGGCCTGTTTTTAAAAGATTGGGAAGAAATTGCAGTTTTGGCCCAGAAGTTCCAGTATTTGCAAAAAGACCCCAGATCGTGTTTTAGCTTGTATATTAGGTTTTTCAGCCATTCTTTTGGCAGGAATCTTGTATCTTATTATTTTTGAGAGTTTTAGAGAGAGATTTGTAGAAGAGCTTTTGGAGAGACAAATCAGACTCCTTCAGAGCAGATTTTGAACTCCTTTATTTCTACTTCTTATTTCTTTTATGCAATCTATTCTTTTCATGATGTTTTCTCAAATCACCATGTCTGAGTAGTTTGTTAGTTAAGTTAGGGCTTTTCAAAGGTTGAAGAAGAGTTTGTAGAATTGCTAAAAACTTCTAGGAAATTCATTAGTTCTTCATCTGTGCTTGCATTCATATCGATTTCTTAGACACGTCATCTGGACTTCGAAACCCTAGGTTGTTTGATAGATGTGAGAGCATTATTAATCACCTGAACTAGTATTAGATGAGCAAAACGCCCTAGTACAAAGAGATTTGGCTTAGGAGTTTTGTGAACAATTGAACCTGATCATTACTGCATGTTTAGGTTGTTAGGGTTTGCAAAGAGATTTGAAACTCTGTGAATTAGACATAGATAACTTCTGCAATGAGAATTGATTAGTTATATCTTTGTGATTCATGTTCAAGACGAATTTAATTCATTCCTGATTGCATGCATTCTATACTCTCGGATTCAACCTGCGAACTGTCCTGACTTAGCGCCTTTAGCCTTCTGAACTTTAAGAACAAGCATAAAAACGCCCTCTTGCATTTATTTTACTGTTTTGCGTTACATTCATTATTTATCGCTTAGCTTAATCTGAACCTGAACTCTTTAGTGTAGTTTACTTACTCCCTTGGGATTCGATAACCCCTTATACTACATCTGCTTTTGCTGTGCACTTGCAGTAGTTTTATTTGGGTAAAACCTGATCCTATCATATGATCGATATTTATCACCGAAATTTGTCCTGCTTTCAAAACTTCTTTCCATATCTGTCACAAGTGACCGATATGTTGACTGGTATAGACTGGCTCCACGGATATCGGTCAATCATGATCGATACTGATGACCGAATATCTATGTATCAGTCTGTCATGACCGATACAAATGACCGATATCAGCCAGAATACACCTGTTCTTTGTCCCCATCAGACTTTCTCAGACCCCAGTTCGAAATCCTGTTTCTATACACTAAAACAAAGCGTAAAAGATGAACTAGAAAGCATAATATATACAAAAGGATACCATGGGACTACCTCCCAAGTGTGCTTGTTTAAAGTCATTAAGCTTGACTTTGATTACCTATTTGGTTGAGGTGAGGAGAAGGAGTCATGGAACTCCTTGGTGGTGGCTTGCTCCATTGGACTCTAGCAAAAACCCCATTCATCTTTATCTTGGCAAAAGGCATAGTCTTCCCCTCTTGCTGAAGCTTGAAGATGAACTCTCCCTTCTTAGAGACCATAGGTTGCAAAACCAGCTCCCCTTTGTTAGTATCCAACTTGATCTCATTCAGATTCTTGTAACCAGCCACTTCAAGGACCTTCTTTTCTGTGGTGTCTTTAAACAACTTGGCCAGGCAACAGCCATCAAAACTCTCTCCTTGGTAGCCTTCAAACTCTGGCCAGTTCCTTCCAAGTAGCTTCAGCTTCTTGATCTCCATTGAGAAGGCTTGCTCATTCTCCAGCTTATTCCCCTTGGAGTCAAACCTTAGAACCTTCTTCTTGGTCAGCTTCAGCTCAATAGTGCATTCCTTAACATCAAACACTGCTCCAGCTGAGGCTAAGAAAGGTCTTCCAAGTATGATAGCATTCTTTATATGCCCTTCCACATCAAGCAACAGGAAATCAGTGGGAATGGTTACTCCTTCTATCATCATTGGCACATCCTTGAGACTCCCAAGTGGTTTGTTCATTGTCCCATCAGCTATAGTAAGAGATACATTACTCTCTTGAAGTTGAGTGTAGCCAAGAGCCTTAGCAGTAGAGGATGGGAGAAGGTTGATACTTGCTCCTAGGTCACAAAGACAGCTCTTGAAAGTCTGCCCCTTAAGTTCACATGGGAGAGTGAAACAGCCTGGATCTCCATGTATTTTTATAGTGAGCTCCTTAACCTCAGGTGTTCCAGTCTTCTCCCTTTGTTAGTATCCAACTTGATATCATTCAGATTCTTGTAACCAACCACTTCAAGGACCTCCTTTTCCGTGGTGTCTTCAAACAACTTGGCTAGGCAACAGCCATCGAAACTCTCTCCTTGGTAGCCTTCAAACTCTGGCCAGTTCTTTCCAAGTTTCTTCAGCTTCTTGATCTCCATTGAGAAGGCTTGCTCATTCTCCAGCTTATTCCCCTTGGAGTCAAACCTTAGAACCTTCTTTTTGGTCATCTTCAGCTTAATAGTGCATTCCTTAGCATCAAACACTGCTCCAGCTGAGGCTAAGAAAGGTCTTCCAAGTATGATAGCATTCTTTATATGCCCTTCCACATCAAGCAACAGGAAATCAGTGGGAATGGTTACTCCTTCTATCATCATTGGCACATCCTTGAGACTCCCAAGTGGTTTCTTCATTGTCCCATCAGCTATAGTAAGAGATACATTACTCTCTTGAAGTTGACTGTAGCCAAGAGCCTTAGCAGTAGAGGATGGGAGAAGGTTGATACTTGCTCCATGGTCACAAAGACAGCTCTTGAAAGTCTGCCCCTTAAGTTCACATGGGAGAGTGAAACAGTCTGGATCTCCATGTTTTTTGATAGTGAGCTCCTTAACCTCAGGTGTTCCAGTCTTCTCCCTTAGCTTCTCAAGCTCTTCTTGGTCATTCAAACCCCTCAATTCCATCTGAGCAACATAGAGAGTTTCATACTTCTGAACTATCTGTTTCTTGAACCTTCCTGGAAAAGGGATGGTTGGTTGATAGACAGGAAGAGAAGCTGATTGAGGTTTCTCCTTATCATCAGCAGTTTCCATCAAGTAGTCCTTTGTGTTGTCAACAACTTCATGTGGCGCCCACCACTCTTCATCATCTGAGTTTTCCCTATCTCCAAGAGGTCTTTCTTCTACAAAAGGACCTCCTTTTCCGTGGTGTCTTCAAACAACTTGGCCAGGCAACAGCCATCGAAACTCTCTCCTTGGTAGCCTTCAAACTCTGGCCAGTTCTTTCCAAGTTTCTTCAGCTTCTTGATCTCCATTGAGAAGGCTTGCTCATTCTCCAGCTTATTCCCCTTGGAGTCAAACCTTAGAACCTTCTTTTGGTCATCTTCAGCTTAATAGTGCATTCCTTAGCATCAAACACTGCTCCAGCTGAGGCTAAGAAAGGTCTTCCAAGTATGATAGCATTCTTTATATGCCCTTCCACATCAAGCAACAGGAAATCAGTGGGAATGGTTACTCCTTCTATCATCATTGGCACATCCTTGAGACTCCCAAGTGGTTTCTTCATTGTCCCATCAGCTATAGTAAGAGATACATTACTCTCTTGAAGTTGACTGTAGCCAAGAGCCATAGCAGTAGAGGATGGGAGAAGGTTGATACTTGCTCCAAGGTCACAAAGACAGCTCTTGAAAGTCTGCCCCTTAAGTTCACATGGGAGAGTGAAACAGCCTGGATCTCTATGTTTTTTGATAGTGAGCTCCTTAACCTCAGGTGTTCCATTCTTCTCCCTTAGCTTCTCAAGTTCTTCTTGGTCATTCAAACCCCTCAATTCCATCTGAGCAACATAGAGAGTTTCATACTTCTGAACTATCTGTTTCTTGAACCTTCCTGGAAAAGGGATGGTTGGTTGATAGACAGGAAGAGAAGCTGATTGAGGTTTCTCCTTATCATCAGCAGTTTCCATCAAGTAGTCCTTTGTGTTGTCAACAACTTCATGTGGCTCTCACCACTCTTCATCATCTGAGTTTTCCCTATCTCCAAGAGGTCTTTCTTCTACAACTCCTTGGTCATTTTCAATTTCCAAGAACTCTCCCCCCCCCCCCCCCCCACTTAGAGGTTCAGTGTCCTCAGTGAACAAGTAGAGGAACTCTATGATAGCCTCCTCTTCAGCAGAGAAGCTTCCTTCTTCTAGCACAATAGCATTGCAGAACACCTTTGGGTTTGCTTCTAGTTTTCCAGGAAACTGTCCTTGTGGCTTGGGACCAGTTATTCCTTTGTTGTTCTCTAGTGTTTTTACTCTTGCAGCCAACCCATCAAACTTGTTGGTAAGCTCTACATGCACTGAATCAATTTTGTTATGGACCTCTGCAAACTTCTTATTCATTTCCAAGGTTGTAGTGACTTGAGTGTTGATCATTTGCTGCATGAGGGTCTTGAGGTCAGTGTTTTGAGAGCTAGAAGAAGCTTGTCCTTGTGCTTGGGCATTGAATCCTGGAGGGTTGTAGGGCGTTCTTGGCTGATAGTTGTTGTTCCTCTGCTGGAAACCTTGATTGTGGCAGGGAACAAAAGGTCTTGGGGCAGCTTGCTGTTGCTGTTGAGGGTAAACTTGATCTTGTGGGTTGGCAACATTGTTTCTCCTGTAGGACAAGTTTGGATTGGGTTTGTAGTTCCCATAGTTGTTGTAGCCACCTTGATTTCCCAAATAGTTCATCTCCTCAACTTGGCATTGCTCCTGATCATCAAGCTGAACCATGTCTCCCACAAAGTGCACCTCTTTCTTTTCCCTTAACAACAAGTCCAGCTTCTCATGTAGAGACTTGATTTCTTTCTTGCTAGACTATAACTCTTCCTTTGCACTCCTTGGTGCTCTGTCAAACTCCTCATTGTAGTTTCCATCAGACTGAGCCAAGTTCTCTACTAACTCCAAACCTTCATCTACATCTTTTGACAGGAAGTTCCCATTGGAGGCTGTGTCCAGGAGCATTCAAATCTTAGGCAAGGCTCCTCTGTAGAGAGTGGATAGCAAAGAGGCTTGTGAAAAGCCATGATGAGGGCATTGCAATGTGTAACCCTTGAATCTCTCCCAAGCTTCTCCAAAGCTTTCATTGTTCCTCTATGCAAATCCTGAGATCTCACTCCTTATCCTAGCAGTTCTTGAAGTGGAGAAAAACATTGCTAGAAAGGCTTTCTTGCATTCATCCCAGCTGGTGATACTCCCTTGGGGAAGGGTTTTCTCCCACTGATGTGCTTTGTCTCCTAGGGAGAAGGGAAACAATCTGAGCTTGAAGCCATCTTCACTTACTCCATTTATCTTTGTGAGGGAGCACAGCCTGTCAAAATTATCCAGATGATCTAGAGGGTCTTCAAGTGGTAACCCATGGAATTTGGTGCTCTGAACCATTGAAATCAATCCAGACTTGATTTCGAAGTTGTTGTTTTGGACAGCTGGTGGAATGATACCTGTCCTGTTCTTGTAGGCATTTGGTGCATCACCAGCGCCAATAGGTCTAGCTGCTCTTGGAGCTTGTGCAGCGCCTCTTCGTCCTTGCTCACCCAGTAAGCCTTGAACACCTTGATGTCCTTGTATACCCTGATCGCCTGCAGCTCCTGGAGGACCCTGAAATCTGATGTCATCCATGACTTGATCCTGATTGTTCATACCAAGTCTTTGCAAGTGTTGCTGCCTTTCTTGCTGTCTCCTTGCTCTCTGTCCTCTATCCAGCAGATTGATGTTGTCTATGAAATCCACAAGATTGTCTGAACCTCTAGATCTTAAGTTCATATACCTGAAAGACAGTAGTGAGAGTCAAAGAGAATTAGTAACCAAAGAAAAGTAAAAGCCTGATCTTAAAGATTCTACAAACTCTAATAATTCAAACTGATTCCTAAATGGCAACGGCGCCAAATTTACACATGGTTTGTGACCCCTTGGTTCAATCACCATTGCACTAGTCAGTTGTAGTAAGGGTTTTATGTCAATCCAATAGGAAGATTTGAAAACAGAAGAGTTGAGAGTAAAGCCTCTAACTCAAGCAAGCAGAGATTTGGTTTTGTTGCCTAAGCAACAGTTCTAGCAACCTAAGTGAAGCAAGCAGCAAACAAAGTAAAAGCAAAAGCAAACTAAGCAGTTATTAAGCAAGAAAAACAGTGTAAAACAGAGCAAAACAGAGCATATCCAATTCAAATAAGAGAAAGACAAGTCTCTAAATGTGGTTATTGACTTTGGGGAATTTCAGACATTAACTAAGGCTGTTTCAAACTACATTGATCAAGCAAGCAAGCAAGCAATGGTGATTCCTAGACATAGAGTTCACAATTAAGCTAGTTAGATCCAATCTCTTGGCAAATAACCCTTTGCTAAACATTCTAACAAGAACTAACTCTCATTAGTGCTAAAACATCAAGCAAGCATGATTAAACAACTCTATTCAAGTCAAAATGCTCCTCAAACAGTCAATCTCTTGAGCCAAGGCCAGCAAATCCTCTATTAAACATGATCAGCATTTCATCAAACACTTGGTGGGCATAAGAGAAAGCTAACAACTTAGACAAGTTTGATCAAGTCTAATCTAGCATGAATAACAGATTAATAGAGAGGAACCCATAAACTGAAGCACTTAACAAACCTTAATCAAGCCTTAAATCCCCCTAATCTACCAAATCTAGAAACCCTAAGATGACTACTCACTCATAATCATGTTTAACACCAACTCACAAAGGGAAAGGATGCTAACCATGATTAAAAGAAAGATTAAAGAAACATTAAAGCTGATGGAACATGGGCTCTTGGCTCATAAGATGAGCTGCTCTCAAAGAGCTTCCTTGGTTGGGAGCTTCATAGGGCTGGATGTGGAACTGCCTTGAGCTGAAGTTCAACACTTCTTCTTCTTCAAGCTCATCTTCTTCATGGGTTCTTCCTTGGCCTTCAGCGCCAGCAGTAACATTCCATTGTTCTTCTTCTTCTTCTTCTTCTCTGATCTCTTCAGTGTGCTCCTCTTCTTCTTCACTGTCTTCTTCTTCTTCTTCTACTATAGGAATAGGGCCGCCTATGTAGAGCTCCTCCTCACTCAAGTTGAAATTGATGTTTGATGTTGTGGTGAAGGAGGTCATCCTTGGGTTTAGGAGAAGGACTCTCACTTGCTCCAAGTGATTGTTGAGGAATTGATAAACATATTGCCCTGGATGCTCTTCTCAAGAAAATGACTCCTCTTCAGGTACTCCATATCTACCCAGACAGGAGCTAGAGCATCTTCAGCATGCTCCTCAAGGTTCACATCACCAAAATAGGTCCCTATCGGTCTGGAGTGATCGACACACATGACCGAAATTCATCCGGTGTGTTTGTGTCAATAACACTTGACCGATACTGGTGACCGATATGCTCCAAATCGGTCACCCATGACCGATACTGTAGCATCTGTATCAGAGAGAATTCGGAATGATTGGACTTTACAGAGTATTGTCCGAGGAATAATCGAGCCAAGGGTCGGGTATTGGCTGGGAAATGGAGGTTCGGGCTATGGTCGGTGATGACCGAGGGAATAGTCGGATGGTTGGCTGGATAGCCGAGCCGGACGGACCATATCCGAGGGAAACAGGGTCTAGTCCGTGGGAAATGGGATTTATCCCGGAGCAGTGGGATTTATCCGAGAGTCTGGGAGGTTAGTCCGAGTGTCAGTGGACTGTCTCCGAGGGAGAAAGGGAAACCTCCGAGAGAAATAGAGGATTAGCCGAGGTGGGACAAGTTGTCAAGGAGAAAAAGGAAGATCCGAGTGAAAAATGGAAAACACCTCGGATAAGGACGGTTTAACCGAGTGGGAGGGGATTTGGGCCGTGGGCCAAGTGTTTGGTCGGCTATTTTGATGTTTTATCGCATGAATGGTCAAGCCGGTACAGGGAATAGCTGAGAGAATCGAATCGGACAGGGATAAAACCTACTGGAACCAGGAAAACGTCGGATAAGTCTGGGTTATCTAGGGTTACGCGAGTTTATAAGGGATTTTGAGACTTTTCTCGGGAGAGTTGTGTTTATTCGAGAGCAATAGAGCAAAGAAAGAGAATAGTCGAGAGAAAACCCTTAGAGAAACAGTTTATCCCGAGGACATCTGAGAGAGATCAGGTTATCGCCGAGCAGATCCGACCATCGCCGAGATAAACTGGTAAGCGATCGGATATTTCCCTAAGTGTTGAGTTTTCATCGGATAACCTTGAGCTAATAGCCTTGTTTTGTGAGGTTTTCGAGGGTAAACAGAGTTTGGTTCGGAGAAAGGTGAACGGATCGAGAGATAGCCGAGGGGAAAAGGATCGGATCGTACGGACAGCCGAGAGATTCTTATGGATATCAGAAATATTCGTTTTGGTGTGGATTTCATCAGGATTTCTTCTGACCAATCTGTTTCCAGCCTTGTTTAAGGTGAGTGCGTGACTGTGGTTGGTGTCTAGAACCGTAGGAATTCTAGGGTTGAATGTTTGCATGTCTATTGTGTGATTTTCATGTTATGTGTTTAGAACTGATAAGCAATTTTCATGTTATGATATATTAAGGTGTTTACCGTGGCATAGATGATGTCAAGCAAACCTCAGGGTAATCCGGATCATGTACTAACTTAGGGGATGTGGGATTCTCGCTGAAGTAGACATAGGTCTTAAAAAGAGATTGAACTTGGTTGGTTAAGTTAGATGATCATGGCCGTTTTATATTGTTATGTCTATTACTAATTGATTGTGTCGAATGATGGATCCGAAAGTATGATTGCGAGTTTGGTACTGACCAGGTGTTACGGGATGACCGTACTCACTAAGTATTTATGAAATACTTATGCCTCTCTTCTTGAGTGTGCAGGTACTAAGCAGTAAAGGGGCGAGACCAGGCGGCAGTGATGGATATGGATGGATCGGGACTGGGTTTTATTTATGTTTAAGACGTTGTGCTTTGTCTTATGGTTTTGGTGTTTGACCGTTAGGTTGTTAGATGAGCAGTTGTAATCGTTAGCGAAACTTGTGCTTTGGTATTTGATAACCCCGAATCATGTTTAACTGTTTTATGAAAGTTAAATGAATAAGATGAGTTGTTTTACATTCTGCTGTGTATTGATAAGAAAGAATAAGAATGAAGGAAAAAGTTTAAAAATATGGCTAAGTATAGAAACGGACTGTTAGGATGTAGTGGGAAACAGCCGCGGTACGGTTTACCAGGTTGGGTTACCACAAGTTGGTCGAGGCTACTACAGAAAAGATCAGATTGTTAAAGGTTAAGCTGAAAGAGGCTGTGGACAGGCAGAAAAGTTATGCGGACAAATGTCGCAGGGATTTGGAGTTCAGTGTGGGTGATATGGTTTATCTTAAAGCACTGACTTATAAGGGAACGGACAGGGCAGCTAAGATTGCCAAGTTGAATCCGGGGTACATAGGGCCGTACCGGATACTGGAAAGAGTTGGCGCAGTGGCTTAAAAGTTGGACTTGCCATCAGAAATGGGAGCGTTCCATAATGTATTCCATGTGTCACAGCTAAGGAAGCACATTACCGAACGGGAAACGGTTATACAGGAACCACCAGCATACTTGAAAGAGGACCTTGCAGTAGTGGCTTGGCCGGTTCGGGTGATAGGTCGGAAAAAAAAAGACTAAGCGTGGGAAGCTAGTCGTAATGGTTCATGTCGTTTGGGACTGCAACGAGCAGGAACAGGTTACTTGGGAAAATGATGCCAGGATGAAATCTGAGTATCCCAAATGGTTTGACAAGTTGCAAACGGATGAGTCGGATTCGAGGACGAATCCAGAACGGGTGGGGGAGAGTTATAGCATCCGTATCCGAGAGAATTCGGAATGATCAGACCGGACAGGGCATTATCCAAGGAATAATCGAGCCAAGGTCGGATATTGGCTGGGAAATGGAGGTTCGGGCTATGGTCGGGTGATGACCGAGGGAATAGTCAGATGGTTGGCTGGATAGCCAAGCCGGACGGACCATATCCAAGGGAAACAGGGTCCAGTCCGTTGGAAATGGGATTTATCCCGGCGCAGTGAGATTTATCCGAGAGTCTGGGAGGTTAGTCCGAGTGTCAGTAGACTGTCTCCAAGGAAGAAAAGGGAAACCTCCGAGAGAAATAGAGGAATAGCCGAGGTGGGACAAGTTGTCCGGGAGAAAAAGGAATATCCAGGTGAAAAATGGAAAACACCTCGGATAAGGGCGGTTTATCCGAGTGGGAGGGGATTTGGGCCGTGGGCCAAGTGTTTGGTCGGCTATTTTGATGTTTTATCGCGTGAATGGTCAAGCCGGCACAGGGAATAGCCGAGAGAATCAAATCGGACAGGGATAAAACCTATTGGAACCAGGAAAACGTCGGATAAGTCCGGGTTATCTAGGGTCTTGCAAGTTTATAAAGGATTTTGATACTTTTCTCGGGAGAGTTGTGTTTATTCGAGAGCAATATAGCAAAGAAAGAGAATAGTCGACAGAAAACCCTAAGAAAAACAGTTTATCCCGAGGACATCCGAGAGAGATCAGGTTATCGCCGAGCAGATCCGACCATCGCCGAGATAAACTGGTAAGCGATCGGATATTTCTCTAAGTGTTGAGTTTTCATCGGATAACCTCGAGCTAATAGCCTTGTTTTTTGGGGATTTCGAGGGTTAACAGAGTTTAGTTCGGAGAAAGGTGAACGGATCGAGAGATAGCCGAGGGGAAAAGGATCGGATCGTACGGACAACCGAGAGATTCTTAAAGAGATCGGATATCTTCGTTTTGGTGCGTATTTCATCAGGATTTCTTCTGACCAATCTGTTTCCAGCCTTGTTTAAGGTGAGTGCGTGACTGTGGTTGGTGTCTAGAACCGTAGGATTGCTAGGGTTGAATGTTTGCGTGTTGATTGTGTGATTTTCATGTTATGTGTTTAGAACTGATAAGCAATTTTCATGTTATGATATATCAAGGTGTTTACCGTGGCATAGATGATGTCTAGCTAACCTCAGGGTAATCCGGATCATGTACTAGCTTAGGGGATGTGGGATTCTTGCTGAAGTAGGCATGGGTCTTAAAAAGGGATTGAATTTGATTGGTTAAGTTAGATGATCAGGGCCGTTTGTTATTGTTATGTCTATTGCGAATTGATTGTGTTGAATGTTGGATCCGAAAGTATGATTGCGTGTTTGGTACTGACCAGGTGTTACGGGATGACCGTACTCACTATGTATTTATGAAATACTTATGCCTATCTTCTTGAGTGTGCAGGTACTAAGCAGTAAAGGGGCGAGACCAGGTGGCAATGATGGTTATGGATGGATCAGGACTGGGTTTTATTTATGTTTAAGACGTTGTGCTTTGTCTTATGGCTTTGGTGTTTGACCGTTAGGTTGTTATATGAGCAGTTGTAATCGTTAGCGAACCTTGTGTTTTGGTATTTGATAACCCCAAATCCTGTTTAAGTGTTTTATGAAAGTAAAATGAATAAGATGAGTTGTTTTACATTCCGCTGTGTATTGATAAGAAAGAAAAAGAATGAAGGAAAAAGTTTAAAAATATGGCTAAGTATAGAAATAGACTGTCAGGATGTAGTGGGACACAGCCGCAGTACGGTTTACCGGGTTGGGTTACCACAAATACTCTCTGTGCTCTGACCGAAAACTTCTGCATAGAGTTCTTCTGCTGCGATCCTTCTTGCTCCCTTTTGCCCAGCTAGCATCTTGTATTATTCCCAAAACTCCTCCAAGCTCCTTTAAGCTCCAAAGACACCTAAAAACATCCAAAAGGCAAAGAAAATGCAAACTATACTCTAAATGCAACCTAAGTCTAAAAGGAGAAGAAAATAGGACAAAAGCAAAGGGAAAACATGGAAAAGAGGACCGAAATATGTACTAAATGCAGCCCTAAATGGTGTAAATACAATGGATATCAGTCGTCTTGTAAATAATAGAATTTATGGGCCAAAACTGCAATTTCCTTTCCATCTTTTAATAGAAGTGGTGATTTCTCTTCAGAAGGTGGTGTCGAGTGTCACCCATAAATGGTGACAATTGTCACCCACTGCAGGAAAACGGCTCTGACTTGCTTTCTTTGGGGTTGGTTTTTGCAATGATCCAAAAAGCTCCAAAATCTCTAATTATGCTCCAGACATGCTATAACCTGCAAAGTTTTTGGGTTTTAACAAGGGTTTATGTTCTTAGAAAGGGTAGCCTAGGAGAGTCTTTCATTGCTTTGCTAGAGTTAGGAACACATCTTATAGATCATGGGTAGATGGGAGTCTTCCTTTGTATGTGTAAGTTGTTCTTTGACCCTTAGCATTTTGCCAAAGCACAACCATGCTTTTCTTTGAGAAAACCCATTAAAAACCAAAACCAGTTTGTGAAGTGGGATCATTTATATTCCTAAGCCTTGTGCCTTAGCAAAATGACACTTTCGTATTTGCATTAGCATGATTCACGATTTGAGCATAATTGAATGTTAAAAAGGTTGTTTGATTTGATGAGCATGTGCAGGTTGATAGCTTTGTGATCATTCTTGTTTTGTGATGAAAGTGGCTAAGTTTTAAAAGTATTCTTCCATCAAATGCACTCTAGAATTAGGAACCTGGACTTCATTTTCATTTATTGTTATCATTTTCAAAGATATAAGTTCCCATATAAAACCTCATCACCGTGGTAAGTGTTTGTTTGCTTGAGGGCAAGCAAAAGCTAAGTGTGGGGGTGCTGATAGCTTGCTATTTTGAATCATTTTAGGCTGCATTTCATGGATCTTTTCCTCTTCTTTGCATTATAGTTTAGCATTTAGGTATCATTTGCACGTAGAATCAACATAGCATGCAATAAGCTTAGGATTGCATACATTTGCATACATGTGTATGCTTGTGGTAGTTTTCAGGTGTTTTTGGAGTTTCATAGAGCTGGGGAAGGGATGGAAGCAGATCATGATTGCAGGAGATGTCAGAAATGGAGTTCTTGCAAAATCTGGTCCATATCGAGCAAGCATATCGTGCAGAACACCCGTGGAGTGTGCTCGATGCAAGCAGCATATCGAGAAGAAAATGATCAGCATGAGGATTCCAAGCCGTTGGTCTGCATCGAGGACCAGCATCGAGGAAGGACGTTGATAGACGCTTTCTAGCGAGGGTTTATAATGCAGAGAGGTTATCAAACTCTAATGCAAGCAATGTCGTAATATAGCAAGCAAGAGAGAGTCAGTCCACTTCTAGGAGATAGAGAATGCACAGAGAATGCAAGAACTAGAGCAAATCTAAGCAAACTGAGACAGTTTATGAGAAAATATCTAAGAACTAGATGCAGCAACCTAAACAGAATGAAACCTATTTTAAAAATACTAGAAAGGAAGCAACTACCACGAGAAACAAACGGATTAATTAAAGGAAAGAGCTTCGAATTATTAAAATTCGACTAGTGGATCGACCACGAGATCGACCACTAGATCGAGCAGTAACAATCGATCTCGTCTAAAAACGCAAGAACAGTAAATCTAATGACCAGGATGCTATTAGAGATCAAGCGAAAGATGAGAATAGACGTAAA
Source organism: Thlaspi arvense (assembly GCA_911865555.2). Lineage (NCBI taxonomy): Eukaryota > Viridiplantae > Streptophyta > Magnoliopsida > Brassicales > Brassicaceae > Thlaspi > Thlaspi arvense. The sequence continues at coordinate 30,016,117 of OU466860.2, forward strand.
GATGCTAAAAGAAAGGGCATAGGGTTGAGATTCATGGTTAGGGGTTTCAAAGGTTCGACCTTGGGTTTGAAACTTTAGATCGAGTCACTTGGTGAGGATCTCTAAGCCTTGAAAACAAAACAAGATCTATCCGTGGCTTTCGGTATAGATCACTCTTTCATCCTCTCCTCCAAACCCATGGCTTTTGGTGGAAAGAGAGGTCGAAAGGCAAGGAAAACAGATTTCAGGTAAATGGCTTAACTAATCCCCCAAACTTCCATGGCTTTTGGGAAGGGGTAACTAGTCTCTAAGGTGTGATCTTCCGAGGTTCCTGGATCCTGTCAAGGTAAGGAACCTCTCGGATCATGAAGCTCTTGGCGTGAGAGTCTTCAAGCTTTAAGCTTTCAACACCTTAGAAGAGATAGCCTTTAAAAACGAAACCCTTTCTACCCCTTAATCCTCCTTCCTTAAGCTCCTTGGCAACCAACTTCTTGTCATGAGCCTCCTTAGTCTGCTCCTTGTATATCCGGGAGCTCTCGTAAGCATTCAGCCTCAACTGGTCCAGTTCATGTAGCTGAATAAGGCGCCTCTCCTGAGCCGTCTTGAGATCAAAGTTCAGCCTCTTCACAGCCCACAACGCACAGTGTTCCAGCTCAACCGGGATGTGACAGCCCTTGCCATAGAGTAGAGTGAAAGGGGTTGTACCAATCGGCGTCTTGAAGGCGGTACGGTAGGCCCAAAGAGCGTCATCCAGCTTCACTGCCCAGTCTTTCCTTGTGTCTCCGACGGTCTTCTCTAGAATAGCCTTGATTTGCCTGTTGGAGACCTCCACTTGACCGCTTGTTTGAGGATGATACGGTGTAGCCACCTTATGCTTAACCCCATATTTTCTCAAGAGGTTCTCAAAGTCCTTGTTTACAAAGTGGCTTCCTCCATCACTTATAACAACCTTGGGTACCCCAAACCTCGGGAAGATGATACTCTTGAACAACTTGATTACCACCTTAGAGTCATTTGTAGGGGAAGCAACAGCCTCAACCCATTTAGAGACATAATCCACAGCTACTAAGATGTATCTGTTGCCGTATGAAGAAGGCAATGGTCCAATGAAGTCAATTCCCCACGCGTCGAACACGTCAACCTCGAAGATAGGAACTTGAGGCATTTCGTTCCTCTTGTTCATATTCCCTGCTCGTTGACATGCCTCACAGCTCTTCACAAACTCGTGTGCATCTTTAAAAATGGAGGGCCACCAGAAACCGGCTTGCAACACCTTCGTGGCTGTCTTGAATGAGGCGAAGTGTCCTCCGTAGGAAGAGCCATGGCAATGATAGAGGATGTCCCTGGCTTCTTCCTTTGTAACACATCTCCGGTACAAGCTGTCTACTCCTCTTTTGTATAGGTAGGGCTCGTCCCAGAAGTAGTCACTAGCCTCTCTCATAAACCGCTTCTTGTGATAGCTGTTGAGATGTGTTGGCTCCTCACCACACGCTAGATAGTTCACCACATCAGCATACCATGGTAGATCCTCCTCTTTGAAACTCAGCACCGCCTCAAACCTCCCCTCTAGCTTCCCACAAACAGCCGTAGTGATCGCCATAAGCTGCTCTTGTGGAAGAGAGTCATCTAAGGGGAGAGACTCGTTGATCCTTAGCCGTGAGAGGTGGTCAGCGACTCCATTTTCTATCCCTTTCTTGTCTTTAATCTCCATGTCAAACTCCTGGAGTAACAGAATCCATCTTAAGAGCCGAGGCTTAGTGTCTTTCTTCGAGTAGATGTATCGTAAGGCAGCGTGATCCGTGTATACAATAGCCTTGGAGCCAACCAGATATGATCTGAACTTCTCAAAGGCGAAGACTACTGCAAGCAACTCCTTCTCCGTAGTGGTGTATCGTGATTGCGTGTCATCGAAGGTCCTTGAAGCATAGTAGATCACGTGTAGCTTCTTGTCTTTCTTCTGACCAAGGACAGCTTCTACGGCGTAGTCACTAGCATCACACATGATCTCAAAGGGAAGAGACCAGTCTGGTGCTTGGACTATAGGAGCTGATGTAAGGGCTTCCTTGATGGTCACGAAAGCCTTCAAACACTCCTCATCAAATACAAACTCAGCTTCCTTGCACAACAGCCGTGTAAGAGGGCGAGCAATCTTGGAGAAATCCTTGATGAAACGCCTGTTGAACCCTGCGTGCCCCAAGAAGCTTCTGATTCCCTTAACATTAACCGGCGGCTCAAGACCCATCATGACCTCCACCTTAGCCTGATCAACCTCAATACCCTTCTCTGATATCTTGTGACCCAGCACGATCCCTTCCTTAACCATGAAGTGGCATTTCTCCCAGTTCAGCACCAAGTTTGTCTCTTCACAACGTTTAAGTACCCTGCAAAGATTCAACAAAAACGCAGGAAAGGACGCACCATTCACAGAGAAGTCATCCATGAATACCTCTACCATCTCCTCTATAAGATCAGAGAAGATCGACATCATACACCGCTGAAATGTAGCTGGTGCATTACACAATCCAAACGGCATCCTTCGATATGCAAAGGTACCGTAGGGACATGTGAAGGTCGTCTTCTTCTGATCATTTGGGTGAATAGGTATTTGAAAGAAACCGCTATACCCATCGAGAAAACAGTAGTAAGGGTGATTTGCAAGTCTCTCAAGCATTTGATCAATAAAAGGCAAAGGGAAATGGTCTTTCCTAGTCGCAAGGTTAAGTTTCCTATAGTCAATACACATTCTATGACCAGTGATGGTCCTAGTAGGGATAAGCTCATCCTTTTCATTCCTTATGACCGTGATCCCTCCCTTCTTAGGCACCACGTGTACAGGGGAAACCCACGTGCTGTCACTTATGGGATAGATCACGTCAGCCTCTAAAAGCTTAAGGATTTCCTTCTTAATAACCTCTTTCAAGTTATGATTCAAACGCCTTTGATGTTCTATAGAAGAGGCGTTCTCATTATCCAAGTGAATCCTATGAGTGCATAGCATTGGTGAAAGGCCCTTGATGTCACTTAAAGAGTACCCAGTGGCCTTCCTATACTTTTTCAGCTCAGTTAGGAGCGAGTGCAACTCATCATCACTTGATAGGTGTTATTAGGCCCTAAGAAAGCATACCTTAGCCCTTTTGGGAGCTCCTTAAGGTCCACCTTTCGGGCTAACAGCTCACTCCAGTCATCCTCGTGGCTGTTGTTGTTGCTTTCCTCCTTGGAACTCTCCCTTGAACTCGAGGCATGGCCCTTCAGACTGCTTTCCTCCATCGCTATCCCTTCTGAGATCGAGTCCTCCGGTCGATTCTCCTCTCGATGTCATCTAGATCGAGCCATTTCGCTCGATTCACTTACTCGATTTGATAGGGATCGAGTAAGGGATCGAGACGTTGAGTCGATCTCTTGATTGGACTCCAAAATGATCGGGAGGTTTCTCTCGATCGTCGAGTCGATTGTTTTTCCTGATCGAGCATTCTTCTCCATCTGTCCATCGATTGTTGCACCTGATCGAGCTGTGTTCTCGATTGACTTGTCGATCTGACTCCTGGATCGAGTGATAGCGTCGATCTCGAGGTCGATCTCTAGGCAGCAACCTTCTTCATTCTTGATAATCCTCCTAGAATCCAGCAGGTTCGCGTACTCTTGGGTTCTCTGGTCCACATAGCCAAACTCCCCTGGCTCCTTAGTTAGTGCTAACTTCAGATGGTCTTCTAGAGCTAGCTCTTCCAGCAACTCATCCGCCAAAGCATCCATCATTTCAATGTAGAAAGCTTACCCTTCGATGGTTGGCTTCTTCAGAACCTCGTTGATGTCGAAGTCAAGCCTGATCTCCTTCCCCAAATGCAAGGTAATCTTCCCATTCTTCACATCTATGATAGCCCTGGCGGTTGCAAGGAACGGTCTCCCTAAGATGAGTGGGTCTTTAGGCTCTTCATCCATATCCAACACTACAAAGTCTGTAGGTACGTTCACACCACTGATTCGCACTGGTAAATCTTCAAGCAGCCCCACTGGTAACCTCACGCTTCTATCAGCCAGGACCAATGAGATCCGACAGTCTTTAAACCGAGTAAAACCAAGCTTCTTAGCCACGGAGTGAGGCATCAAGTTTATGCTAGCTCTGAGATCACACAAGCAACTCTTGACCTCTAGAGGACCCAAAGCGCAGGGTATAGTGAAGCTTCCAGGGTCTCCCAGCTTCTTAGGGACTATCTCCTTATGTATAACCGCACTACACTCTTCACTTAGAACAAGTACCTCTTTGCTTTCTTTGTTCTTCTTCACGAGGGTGTCCTTGAAAAACTTGGCGCACTTGGGCATCATAGCAAGACAATCTACAAGAGGCAGCTTGATTTCCACGTCTCTCAGATGCTTCTCAAACAGGATCCGGTGCTTCTCTATAAGCTGCTTTTTGAAACGACCAGGAAATGGCAACTTCAGTACGTAAGGTGGGGGCACGTAAGAGCTCTTCTCCTTGGTGGTTTGCTCACTTTTCTTCTCAGCGACCGCCTTATCTCCTCTCCTCAGCCCTTGGATCCAACCGTTGTCAAAGTTTATCTCATCATCATCAGCCGAAGGTTTACCCTCCCTCTCTTGAATTACAACGTCCTCGTTGTTCTTTGTAGAGACCGGAGGTTCGAGCTCTTTGCCGCTTCTCAACATTATAGCATTGGCATACTCCTTGGGATTCTGCTCACACTTTCCCGGAAGGCTGTTCTGACCACTCGTGCTTGCTTTCCCTTTCTCCAACTGCTTGATCTTGTTGTTTAGGTTGGTGATCTGAGTGGAGAAGTCGGTTAGAGATGAGTCTAGGCGAGTGTTCATTTCAGGGAACTTCTGGTTTGTAGAGGCTTGCCCTTGTATTAGCTGTTGAAACATTGCTTGAACCGGATCAACTTGTTGTTGCATCGGTTGTTGCTGCTGAGGTGCAAAGCCCGGAGGGTAGTTAGGAGTATAACCCTTGTTGTTTTGTTGTTGCCCTTGGAAGTTGCTCTGCCCTTGACCTTGGAAACCACCACTCGGTTGAAAACCTTTGTTGTAAGGGATGAAAGGTTTAGCTTGCTGAGCAGGGTACACTTGGTCTTTAGGGTTGGCTACGTTGGTGCTTCGGTAAAACTTCACACCTTTGAGAGCCAAACCGATACAACTCAGAAGCCTTCTGTATCGACGTGCATATCGACCAATAGGCATCGATACAACCCAGAGGAAGAGAATATATCGACATGTGTATCGATTTTCAGTGTCGATATGGTCTGTCCGAGTCAGCTTATTTTCGGTTTAATCTTGGTTTACTAGGGGTTTTCTTGTTTTCCTATAAATACTAAAGTCCTAAAATGGTTAGGCAAGTTGGATCTTCTTATTTTTCTTTCTGTTGTTGCACTTAAAATCTTTCCTTTTTCAGCTTTGCTTGTTAGAACTAGTTTGATTTAGTGAATTTCTGTATTTGCCTTTGATCTACTATTGTTAATTCTGCTTCCTAATCATGCTTAACAATCTTTTCTCTCTGGAATTTGTGGTTTTGAATATTTCTAGTGAGTAGTCTTATCTAGGGTTTGAGATTGGATAGATTAGAGGGGTTTTAGGACTAGATTAGTGATGTCTTGTGCTTAATATGATTGTCCTCTCTCTATTAGATGTGCTTAGTCTTCGCCAGTCTTGTTTAGTATCTTTGCTTTCTCTAGGGCCTGGTAAATGTTTGATGAAATGCTGCTTAGAGTCTCTTTGAGGATTTGTATGGTTAGCCTAAGGAATTATAGGATTGGAGTTATGTTCTGAATGCTTGCTTGCCGGTCATGTGTTTAAGTAAAGGAATTTATCTTGAAAGTGTGCTTAGCTAAGTGATTAGTGTTAAGGAATTGAGCTAGTTATAGTTGTTAATCTTGTGCCTAGAAGATAGCATTGTTTGAATGGTTTTGAAGCATCACTAGTTAGGTTCAAATCCCCTTTTAATCAATAACCCCCATCTTAGATCCTTGCTTTATCTATTTGTATTTCCTGCGTTACTTAGTTCTGTCTTTAGACTTGTTAGTTTTGTTCACAACTGCCAGTTTGAATCTTGCTTGACTTAGATGATTTGCTGTATTCTTGGTGCCTTAAGAACTCAGATAGATTGATACATTACATACTACAATGACATTAGTATATATAGGATTTGCTAGCTATAACAAAACCGGCTATCAAATTGGCGCTGTTGCCATATCGGTTTAGCTTAAGCATTATGATTTGTGGATTGTCTAAGATCAAGCTTTTATTTTTTCTGTTTGTTACTGATTTGCAAGCGGCTCTTCTCCTTATAGGTGTATGAACTGGAGGTCTAAAGGAAATCAAAACCTTCTAGACTAAGTGAAAATAGCACTAAGAGCTACATGAGAAAGAAAGAGACTGCAAAGGTTTCATCAGCTCAACATGGAGCATGGTATAGATGATCAGCGGTTTCATAGACCACCAAGAGCGCATGGTGCTCAAGGAATTGCTGAAGTTCAAGGACATCAGGGAGTCCAAGGTAAACAAGGTCAAAGAGGACCAGCACGTGGTGCACGACCAATCAGACCAATTAGAGTTGGTGACGCCCCAAACCCTTACAACAATCGCACTGGGATCATTTCTCCAGCAGTGCAGAACAACAACTTCGAAATCAAGTCTAGATTGATTTTAAAGCTTTAGAGCAATAAGTTCCATGGGTTGCCACTTGAAGAATCCTTGGATCATCTGGATAATTTTACCAGACTTTGCTCCCGTACAAAGATAAATGGAGTAAGCGAAGATGGATTCAGGCTCAGGTTATAGCCTTTCTCTCTTGGCGACAAAGCACACCAATGGGAGAAAAAATTGCTCAAGGAAGCATCACCGGTTGGGATGAGTGCAAGAGAGCCTTTTTAGTAAAGTTGTTCTCTACTTCAAGAACTGCTATAATAAGGAATGAGATCTCTGGTTTTGCTCAGAAGAATTGTGAGAATTTTGGTGAAGCATGGGAGAGATTCAAAGGGTACACACTTCAGTGCCCTCACCATGGGTTCTCACAAGCTTTACTACTCTCAACCTTATACATAGGCGCTCTTCCCAAGATCAGGATGTTGCTTGGTACTGCCTCCATTGGGAAATTCCTATCAAAGGATGTAGATGAAGGCCTAGAGCTTGTAAAGAACTTATCCCAAAGTGATGGGAATTATAGTGAAGACTATGACAGAACTCCAAGAGGAGAGGATGGCAACACTAAGAAGGAGCTGGAGTCTACAAGAAGAGAATTGAAAGAGCTGAATTCTAGGCTTGACAAACTGCTAAAAGTGCAACACAAAGAGATAAACTATGTTGGTCAAATGGTGGAGATGCCTAATGAAGAGGAGCTACAAGTAGAGAAGATGAACTACCTGGGTAATCAATGTGGATACAATGGGTATGAGAACTCCAGACATAACCCAAACCTGTCATACAGAAGCAACAATGTTGCCAATCCCCAAGATCAAGTTTACCCTCCACAGCAACCTCAAAGGACTCAGCTAAGACCTTTTGTGCCATTCAACCAAGGTTATGCACCAAGGAACAACTTTCAAAGCAACTTCCAGGAAAAGCAGTTTGTTCCTCCTTAATTCTGTCAAGGTCAAGCACGCTCATCCAACACCAATGATGCTGAAGTGAAAGGACTGCTGCAACAGCTCCTTCAGGGACAACAAGCTACAAATGTGGAGATCACAAAGAAGTTTGTTGAGGTATAAAACAGAATGGATACTCTTCATATGGAGCTGTCAAACAAAGTTGATGGATTGGCTTCAAGAGTAAACACACTAGAGAACAACAAGGGCATAGCTGGTCTAAAACCTCAAGGACACTTTCCTGGAAAACCAGAAGCTAACCCTAAAAAGAGCCCTTCTCATATGAAGAGGAAGCTGTTATTGAGGAGTTCCTTTCTCAGACACTGAACTTCAGAGTAGGGGTGGGGGGGAAGAGTTTTTAGAAGTTGACGCCAACCATGGAGTTGCAAAGAAAGAGTCTTTTGAAGCAACAACAACTATGGAAGAGGAGAAGAAAGAGCAACTTGAGGAGAATCAAGCTGAGAAGCAAACTAGGATCTATGATCATTCTCCTTACAAGCCAGCTCTCCCCTTTCCTGGAAGGTTGAAGAAGCAGCTTATGGATAAGTACACCACGCTCTATGCCAACCAGATGAAGCTTAGAGGTCTTGATATTGTGACAGAGCTGAAGGAAGCCATTGCCAAGACTGAGGTACTGAACATCAAAAAGTTTGGAGATCCTCGATCCTTCACTTTGCCTTGTGAACTCAAAGGGAAAACCTTCAAGAGCTGTCTTTGTGATCTTGGAGCAAGTATCAACCTTCTCCCATCCTCTAGTGCTAAGGCGCTTGGCTACACTCAAATTCAAGAGAGTAATGTGTCTCTTACCATAGCGGATGGGTCAGTAAAGGCACCACTTGGAGCTCTCATATATGTGCCAATGATGATTGAAGGAGTGATCATACCAACAGATTTCCAACCATGTTGACGCCAACCATCAGCTCTTGGGGGGGGGAAGAGTTTTTGGAAGTTGACACCAACCATGGAGTTGCAAAGAAAGAGTCTTTTGAAGCAACAACAACTATGGAAGAGGAGAAGAAAGAGCTACTTGAGGAGAATCAAGCTGAGAAGCAAACTGGGATCTATGATCATTCTCCTTACAAGCCAGCTCTCCCCTTTCCTGGAAGGTTGAAGAAGGAGCTTATGGATAAGTACACCACGCTCTATGCCAACCAGATGAAGCTTAGAGGTCTTGATATTGTGACAGAGCTGAAGGAAGCCATTGCCAAGACTGAGGTACTGAACATCAAAAAGTTTGGAGATCCTCGATGCTTCACTTTTCCTTGTGAACTCAAAGGGAAAACCTTCAAGAGCTGCTTTGTGATCTTGGAGCAAGTATCAACCTTCTCCCATCCTCTAGTGCTAAGGCGCTTAGCTACACTCAAATTCAAGAGAGTAATGTGTCTCTTACCATAGCGGATGGGTCAGTAAAGGCACCACTTGGAGCTCTCATATATGTGCCAATGATGATTGAAGGAGTGATCATACCAACAGATTTCCAACCATGTTGACGCCAACCATCAGCTCTTGGGGGGGGGAAGAGTTTTTGGAAGTTGACGCCAACCATGGAGTTGCAAAGAAAGAGTCTTTTGAAGCAACAACAACTATGGAAGAGGAGAAGAAAGAGCTACTTGAGGAGAATCAAGCTGAGAAGCAAACTGGGATCTATGATCATTCTCCTTACAAGCCAGCTCTCCCCTTTCCTGGAAGGTTGAAGAAGGAGCTTATGGATAAGTACACCACGCTCTATGCCAACCAGATGAAGCTTAGAGGTCTTGATATTGTGACAGAGCTGAAGGAAGCCATTGCCAAGACTGAGGTACTGAACATCAAAAAGTTTGGAGATCCTCGATGCTTCACTTTGCCTTGTGAACTCAAAGGGAAAACCTTCAAGAGCTGCTTTGTGATCTTGGAGCAAGTATCAACCTTCTCCCATCCTCTAGTGCTAAGGCGCTTAGCTACACTCAAATTCAAGAGAGTAATGTGTCTCTTACCATAGCTGATGGGTCAGTAAAGGCACCACTTGGAGCTCTCATATATGTGCCAATGATGATTGAAGGAGTGATCATACCAACAGATTTCCAACCATGTTGACGCCAACCATCAGCTCTTGGGGGGGGGAAGAGTTTTTGGAAGTTGACGCCAACCATGGAGTTGCAAAGAAAGAGTCTTTTGAAGCAACAACAACTATGGAAGAGGAGAAGAAAGAGCTACTTGAGGAGAATCAAGCTGAGAAGCAAACTGGGATCTATGATCATTCTCCTTACAAGCCAGCTCTCCCCTTTCCTGGAAGGTTGAAGAAGGAGCTTATGGATAAGTACACCACGCTCTATGCCAACCAGATGAAGCTTAGAGGTCTTGATATTGTGACAGAGCTGAAGGAAGCCATTGCCAAGACTGAGGTACTGAACATCAAAAAGTTTGGAGATCCTCGATGCTTCACTTTGCCTTGTGAACTCAAAGGGAAAACCTTCAAGAGCTGCTTTGTGATCTTAGAGCAAGTATCAACCTTCTCCCATCCTCTAGTGCTAAGGCGCTTAGCTACACTCAAATTCAAGAGAGTAATGTGTCTCTTACCATAGCTGATGGGTCAGTAAAGACACCACTTGGAGCTCTCATATATGTGCCAATATGATTGAAGGAGTGATCATACCAACAGATTTCCTGGTCATAGATGTTGAAGAGAAGATCCAAAACGCCATCATTCTAGGGAGGCCATTTTTATCTTTGGCTGGCGCAGTGTTTGATGCCAAGGAGTGCACAATAGAGCTTAGGCTGACCAAAAACAAGGTTCTGAAGTTTAACTTTAATGGGAACAAGCTAGAAAATGAGCAGACCTTCTCAATGGAGATCAAGAAGCTGAAGAAAGTTAGAGAGCATTGGCCAGAGTTTGAAGGCTATGTTGTTGCAAGTTTTGATGGCTGCTGTCTGCCAAAGATGTTTGCTGATACCACTGACGAAGAGGTCCTCAAACTGGCTGTTTCTGATTGTGTGAATTAAATGCTGCTTGGTAACAAAGAAGATGGGGTTGTCTTGAAGCCCTTTGTTTCTAAGTATGGTGAGATCCACTACAAGCTAAAGGAGGGAAGCATGCCAAAGCCCTTTGCTGTGTTAAAGATTGATGGGGTCACCAGAAACGTCAAAGGAGGCACAGCAACACCAAGTAGTTCCAATACTAAGGACCTGAGGAAAGTCAGGCTAAGTGACTCTAAACGAGCGTACTTGGGAGGCAATCCCATGGTATCCTTGTATATCATTTGCATTTTTATGTTTTTTTATGTTTGTGAGGGAGTTTTTGAGTGTCTCTAGTAACCAGGTACGAGCTAAGATTGAAGGAACCAAGATTGGAAGAAAAAGCAGGTCGAAGAAGGGTCAATAGCGACCAGCATATCGGCCATGCACGTACATACAAGTCATACAGAGCATGTATATCGATCATGACTTGCTTTTAAACATGTATCGACGTGCATATCAGGGTGATCTTGATCGATACTCGTGAGAGGATTGCTGTATTGATCAGAATACCGATATAAGGCAAGCTGATATGCTTTGACAACCAATGTATCGAGGTATACAAACTCGGATATGCTTCAACTGGTATTCGTATCGATGACATGCATCGACATACCAGGTCGATATGACATCAAAAAGTGCGTATCGAGCAGAATATCGACATAACATATCAATGTGCCTTAACTGCAAGGACGAAAGGTGATTAATCACCCATTATTAAGGCATATTGAAGCGAACATCGACATCCCACGTCGATACACCTTCAGTGACGGATGAAAACATGCAGATAAGCATATGTCAAGGTGTATCGATGTGCATATCGACATGTTATCCCATTATGGAATTTTTTCAAATAATATCGAGCTACATATCGAGCTACTAGCTCGATATTGGACAGCTATGTATGATCATCGGACTACATATCGACATAAGGGATGTCGATACAAGAGATGTCAATCAATATCGACATGCATGCAGGTCGATATCAAGACCCAAACCGATATCAGCACGCATATTGACCGGACCAAGTCGATATGATCAATATCGATCACAATATCGACTTGGGTGGTCGATATTGCGCACGAGGTAAGCATCTTCAATTCAAAATTTTCCCTCCTTGGTCAAACTAAATCAAGGAATTTAAATTTGATTTCTCCCCCTTCCCTAGCACAAGTGGGACCTCTCTCTAGCACTCTTTGTCCCCTTGCTCCCCACAAAAAGATTCCCTAACCCTCTATACAAACTCACCCCACCCTTCACTCATTCTGACTTTCATTTTCCTAGCTTTTCATCTACTAAATTTTGAATTTTTGTGCTTTCAAAGTGCTTGAGAGAGTCTAACCACTTCAGGTATTGTCTCTTAGCTTCTAAATATTTAAATTTTTTTGTTGCATGCACTTAAACACTTATTCTTGTTTAGTGATTGAATTCTAGTAATGATGCATTGCTTCTTATTTATTTTTATTTCTTTTGCATGGTGATTAAGCTGTCTTTGATTCTTGAAGGATTTTGATTTTTCAATATTTGCTTATCAAATTCATCTATTTATCTTTCCATTAGCATCTAAGTGCATTTGTTTAGTTTCACCATGCCAGGATTCATCATTTGCAATTATTTGATAAAATATGTTTATTGAATCCTTTTCATGCAATGCCTTTTTAATTGCTCCACAAATGTTAGAGGTTTACTTTTCGGTAGATAAACTCCTCCTTCTGTGATTTTTAGCATCATTAGGCTTGTGTTTTGTTGCTTCCATGGCTTTCATTTTTCTTTTGAGAATATGTTTTAGGTACCATGGGAAGAACAACAATAAGTGGTGCTAAAAAAGAGGTTGAGAAGCAAGAGAAAGGCAAAGGAAAAGCTAAAGAAGTTGGGAGTGCAAGCGCCAAGTCCAAAGGCAAGAAGAGAGTTGATGTTGACGCTAGTGAGCAGGTCCCTCAAAAGAGGATAGCTGTATGACAAGCTGCAAAAGGTGGATGCGAGACCAACTAGATACCCCCAGGTGCTGATAACAAGATTTTTCTTAGGTGTGATGCTATGCAACAGGAGGTTATCAAAACTCAAGCAGCATACAGTTGTAGCAAAATGCAAGAGGAATCAATCCAATCCTAGAAGCTAGAAAGTGCAAAGAGAATGCAAGGGTAGTATAAAGCTAAGCAAATGATAAGCAATTTTGTGAAAATCCTAAAAACTAAATGCAGCAGTAAAATGGAATGCAAAACTATTTTAAAAATACCATAGATGATTAAACTACCACTAGGAGCAAACAGAATGATTAAAATGCAAAGCTATGAATTTATAAAAATCGACTAGTGGATCGACCACGAGATCAACCACTAGATTGAGCAGTTTGGATCGATCTCGTCTAAAAGTGCAAGTGCAATGAAACTAATGACCAGGATGCGACAAGTATCAAGCGAATGATTAACGAAGATGTAAGAATGCTAAGAAAGAAGGGTCTAGGGTTGAGATTCATGTTTAGGGGTTTCAAAGGTCCGAGCTTGGTTTGAAAATTTTAGATCTACTCACTTTGTGAGATTCTCTAAGCCTTGAAAACAAAACAAGATCCATCTGTGGCTTGCTGTATGGATCACTCCTTCATCCTCTCCTCCAAACCCATGGCGTTTGGTGGAAAGAGAGGTTGAAGGGCAATGAACTCAGATTTCAAAACCATGGCTTAACTAGTCCCCTAAACTACCATGGCGTTTGGGAAAGGGTAACTAGTCTATAGGATGTAATTTTCAGAGATCTCTGGATCCTGTCAAGGTAAGAGACCTCTCTGATCATAACGATCTTGGCGTGAGACTCTTTAAGCCTTAGGAACTCAACATCCTAGAAGAGAAAGCCTTTTAAAACAAGAAAACACCAAGCTTTGAAAACCTTTTTCACCCCTTAGGATCCTCTCAACCCCGAAACCCGATTAAACTACTCACTACACATTAAGTAAATCAAGCAAAGCATGAAAGATGAAACGATAAACATAAAAGACGATTATTTAAAGCTTAAACTATTCAAAAGATCCAAGAACAAAAGCTTCAAAATTCAACAATGGCGGGATCGCCTAAAAACTAGAGAGAAAGATGATAAGAAAAAGCAAAAGTGAAAGCGTGTGTGAAAAAATGTGATCGCTGCCTTCCCAAAGTAGGCCAAACAGCTCGATGGTCCCCCCCCTCGCTAGCGGCCAGAAATGGTTGAAAGGACTGAGATCGACTTCGAGATCGAGCAACATGCTCGATCGTCCTCGGACATCGTGTCTTCAACTCGATCTGTGTCTCGATCTTCTTCGGTGGATCGGGTGTTGCATCCGATCTTGGTATCGATCTTCGGCGGATCGAATGGTAGACTTGATCCGGCTCTCGCTCTGCATGGCGTCATTTACGTCCGTACCACTTGATCGATTGCTTCACTAGATCTCCGTCTCGATCAGATTCCTTGGATCGGAAGGACTGCTCGATCTTATGGTCGATCTCGTCTAGATCGACCAGCCGTGCTCGATCTGCTCCCCGATCTCTGGTCCTTAGCAAACATCCGATGTTCTCACGAATCTCCACACTAGCCTCAGCACGTCCACAAACCTCCACGACTCCAAAGTAGCTAGAAACAACCTGAATATGATGCAAAATGCAAGGAACATGTGTATGCTGGTGCAAGAGTGCTCTAGGACCTAAAGTGATGCAATCTAGCCTAAAGTGTGATGTATGCAAAATTCATGCAATATGCAGCAATATCAACTCCCCCAAACTTACTTCTTGCTTGCCCTCAAGCAACAGAAAATAAGAAAGGAAGAGATGTTTTAGAAAAGATGGGGGTTTAAGCTTCTTGCAAAAGTGCCTTTCAAATGAATCAATCTCAATGTCCTCGTTACTAGTTCTAAAATGCAATGAGCACACTCATACTCTAAAGAACTTAGCCATACTCATCACACAAAGAAATTCAGATCATGACTCTCTTATTCCTAACAATCAAAGAAACTCATCCTTTAACATTCATTAATAACCAAACTATGAATCAAACTTATGCATTTTAAAGCAGAACACATTTGGCTAAGGGTGCAGGCTATGAGCATAGAATGATCTCATTTGAAAAGGGTTTTCATCTAAAACCAGGGTTTTCTCGAAAATGGTAAGAACTTTATGCATAATGCTAAAGGTGAAGGCAATTGATGCATACATGATTAGATTCTCATCTACCCATGTAAACTAACAATGATCCTAAACCCCTCTCAATTATTTTTCTTTTAAGCTCACTCACCACTTAGGATCTACCTTTTTCTCAAAGCAAAAGCTTAGCAATCCCCAAAACAAAACAGAAAACATTTCAACTCATTTAAGTTAATGAAAAGGTTTTGAAAACACATAGCTCTTTATATTTTCTTATTGATAGCTCTTTTATTTTTTTTTCTTCATTTTTTTTCTTTTTCTTTTCTTTTATTTTGGCACTTAGGCTTTTTTCCTCTGTTTTCTTTATTATATATATATATATTTTTTTTTGAGAGAGCTATCTTCTGAATTTATTAGAGCACAAACAATTTTTAACACAAACCTTTCACTAAAAACCTTTTTCTTACTTCAAATACCAAACTCTTTTGAATCGAAAGCATGAAAGCATGAAAGCTACCCTAATGATCCCCTAAACTTATCCTAAGCCTACATCTAGCTTCAAAATGCAAAGCTAGCAATCATATGAGAACCTAATCATGTCGCCTAAACCTAACACTTTATTCTACGTTCAAACCGGAAAAAGGCCTCACAATGATGTCACACAAGAAAGCTTGGCTTCAAAGAAAGGTAAGGGTCAAGGTGGGAGTTCTACTTAGGCTCACAAAGAGTGGTGAAAGGAAGAAGAGATCCTAAATATTTTAAAATCCATGTGTTCATTTTCAAATGCATAAGGATGATAATTGAAATTTTAGATTAAGGTTTTCACTTATTAGGACAACTTTCAAATAATGAGAGTTCAATTCAAGTCACGAAAATCATAGCAAGTGATCCAAGCATGGTACGAACTTACTTTCAAAGTATGAGCAAAGCATTAGAGAACTACTAACTAGGGCATTGAAACAATTCATGAGTTTAAAACACCTTCTTAAGAAAAACTTTAACCCCTTATGCAAATGTGAACAACCTAGATGCTCTAAAATTCTAGACTCAATCCTAAAATGCTTAACAAAATGAATGCTAACTACATGAATTTTTGTGAAAATTTTTTTTAAGCAATGAAGACTCAAGAATGCTAAAAGGAAAATAAGGTCAGAAAACACATGTTAAACCATACACATACTCCCCCAAACTTGAGTGACACCGTCCCGGTGGCAAACAAATTCAAAGGAGCACCAAAACACGAAGCAAAAAGAAGAAAACATGAATGGTATATACAATGGAAGAAGGTTGTTACCTCGGGTCTAGTCTCGGTTGGAATTGAGGATGTTCCAGAGGAGCTAGATGCTACGGCTTTGCCTTTGGAGCCTGGCTCTTGATGAGAGAGACGCGCCGGTTGAATGTTGCTGCCTTGAGTCACACGGATGACAACCCCACCGATTGAAAGCCTCCTCTTCTCGGCTTGTTGAACCTCTTCACTTGCAGCTTTCTTAGGCGAGCCTCCTTGAAGCGATTTGACCTTCTTGGCAAGTTTCTTGAGCATTTTGCCTTGCCATTTGTTGATTTTCCTTTTCATCTCCACAACTGATGCTAGGAACTTCTCCGTTTTGGTTCTCGGCTCGAAATCTATCTTGGGAAGGGTGTAAGCCTCGGGCATCTCATCTTCCGTGGCTGGGGACTCAGACCTTGGACCTGGAGCAATCGCTGGGGCAGGCGTTCCTCCTAGAGGAGCAAAGCACTCTTCTATGGTTGGCAAGAACTCGATGTTCCCAACACCAAGCAGCTCGGTCTCGTCCTTGTTTGGTAGGATGCACACTCTCTTCTCGTGTTCGTCGTCGATGAAAAGATAAGCATAGAACCCTTCTGCTGGCGTGCGTCCCAAGCTGTCGGTATTACTCATGTAGATCTCATCCATGAAAGCTCTAGCCGGGACGGGTGTGAAATCATGTATAGGTACGCCGGCTTGTATGAACAGAGGAGTGAGGAAACCGCCAATGAATGAAAAGCTTGCCTTGCACTGCAAGGCATATGCCTTGTACTTTACCAAAGAGGCAGCAAGTACGCATCCATAGTTCGCGTCATCACCGAGTTCATCCTCCATAGACTCATCATTCTCCGCCGGATCGCACAACAAATGCTTCACGCCTTGGAACAAGAAGCAAAGCTCGGTCTTCTTGACCGTGGGAGCAACTGACCGTCCGCTGAATGTGTTGGCGATCAGCTTCAAGGTGTACCTCAACACCAGGCTTCTCACTCTCTTGATTTTGGTGGTGTTGGCCTTGTAGTCTTCGTTGCTGATCAGGTCCCAAAAATCGTTTGCTCGCGTGAAGGAGGGGAACTCGATCTTGGTCGCGGCTGCGTTGAGACCATATGCTTGACACAGATCGGGGATTGATAGGCTAAAAGCTTGACGTCCAACCTTGAAAGAGAGACGGCCTTGTGAAGGAACAGGGGCGCTAGGGTTCTCGTAACGAAACACAAATGTGGCAAGGAAGTCTATTGTCACTTCTGGAATGGTTGGGTAATCCATTCGTGACAGACATCTCAGGCCAATATTCTTGAGGAGTTGGTCGAAGTCTCCAATGATCCCTAGCTTGAACAGCAGCTCCCGGTCCGCAAACTTAGTAGGCTCGAACCGAAGCCTTTCCAGCCGCTTCTTATCCCTTTTCTCATCCTTACTCCATCGAACCTTTTCTTGAACAGCTACCTCCTAACCTTCTCCCTCTTGTGCTGTCTCTTCTCTCATTCTCTTGGGGCCATTTCGCCTGAAACAAAGTTCTCAAGCAAAGCTATGAGCAAATATGCGATATATTGAGAGAAAGAGAGAGGCAAAGAAGAAAGTCGATAGCTAATACCCTAGAATTTTGGGGAATTTATAAAAAATATAGCAAAATAATAGAGAATCAAATCTAGAGATAATAGAAAATCCAGAATTTTTCCTATTATTAAGCTAAATTTAAAAATTCAAAACCGCCCTAGCATCTAAAACAATCAATCGCGAGATAAAAGGAGATTTTCCAAAAGATTTTCTCAAAAAAAAAACGAAAATACCTTTGCAAGGATTGTTAAGAATGCTTGTTGGTCTTTGAAAAATAAATATCTCACACTCTCTTTACTCAGAAGCTCGAGAAAACAAGAATGAGAGAGTGTGAAGGTGGTTGAAAACATTTAAAGACCAACAAACCAAAACTATGGGTGAGAGAAATGGTTTTCTGACAAAAGTCTTGGTCAATGCACATCTTTCATGGTCAAAGATTCCTGCCTTGACCAAGTTTTGAATTTAAAAAGTGGAGGGAAAGAAAGAGAGAGGGAAAAAAAAATGTTACCTCGGCACGAGATAGAGTCCCTTTGGTCGATCTAGGACTCGATTTCATGCCCATAATGGCTTGGACCGAGAGGGTTACTCGATTTAGGACACGATTCGAATTGAATCGAGTCGTTGATCGATTGTCTCTCTCGTTCCTTGAGTTTTTGAAATCGCGACTAAGTCCTCATGATCGAGCTATGCTGTCGATTCAGGGGTCGATTTAGCTTGGATCGAGTGGGTGATCGAGTTGACTAATAGATTTATCTATGAAGGACTTTCGCGAGAGAAAATAGATCGGTCGATCCGTTTTTGGATCGATCGATCTAAACTCCAAGAATTTCCCGAGACATTTTAGATCGACTTCGTCACTCTATGTGTCTACTCGATCTCGTCTGGATCGACTGGCTCCTCTTGATTCACCAGCTCGATCTAGCAAAGATCGAGCCAGGATGAGTCGATCTAGCACTCGATCTCTAGCTTATACTCGCCCCCTTCTTACTCCTTTTTGAACTCAGATCATGTCCTACGTCCCTCATACTTGTTCCTACACCCTCATAAGACAAATCTGTACACGATAGACATGGGAATGCCTCCCTAGAGCGCTTTCTTTAACGTCTTTAGCTAGACTTTACTTGGTTTAGGCAAATGGTGGGTCTTGGAGAAGCTTTGAGGTGCTCTCCTTGTCAAATGCACTCGCCATGTATGGCTTAACTCTGTGAATGCATTCCCACTCTTGCCGACCAACGTGACAGCTCTGTTATGTAATACTTCCTTGATTTCATACAGACCGCTCCACCGTGACTTCAGCTTCCCTGGAAAGAGCTTGAGCCACGAGTTGTAAAGCAGCACCAAACTCCCTTCCTTAAGCTCCTTAGGCACCAGTTTCTTGTCATGAGCAGCCTTGGTACGCTCCTTGTAGATCCTAGCGCTTTCGTAAGCGTCCAGCCTTAGCTCATCAAGCTCTTGCAACTGGATCAACCGCTTCTCCTGAGCCGTCTTCAGATCAAAATTCAATCGCTTCACAGCCCACAGCGCCCTATATTCCAACTCAACTGGAAGATGACACCCTTTACCGTAGAGAAGAGTGAAAGGAGTGGTACTAATAGGCGTTTTGAAAGCAGTCCGGTACGCTCACAAAGCGTCATCCAACTTCACTGCCCAATCTTTCCGAGTAGTCCCAACTGTTCTCTCGAGTATCGCCTTGATCTGACGGTTAGAGACCTCCACTTGGCCACTCGTTTGAGGATGGTAAGGCGTAGCTACCTTATGCTTCACGCCAAACTTCTTTAACAGATTTTCAAAACAGCTTGTTGATGAAATGGCTCCCTCCGTCGCTTATCACCACCTTGGGAACTCCAAACCTCGGGAAAATAATGCTCTTAAAGAGCTTGATCACCACCTTAGAGTCATTTGTTGGGGAAGCAATGGCCTCAACCCACTTAGAGACGTAGTCAAGAGCCACTAATATGAACTTATTGCCGTATGATGAAGGAAATGGCCCCATGAAGTCTATGCCCCACGCGTCAAAGACGTCTACCTCAAATATGGGAACTTGGGGCATCTCGTTCCTTTTAGTAATATTCCCTGCTCTTTGACATGCCTCGCAGCTCATCACGAACTCATGGGTGTCTTTTAAGATGGACGGCCACCAGAAGTCGGCTTGTAAGACGTTAGTGGAGGTTTTGAATGAAGCAAAATACCCGCCACACAAAGAACCGTGGCAATGAAAGATGATGTCTCTCGCTTCCTCCTTTGTCACGCATCTTCTGTACAGGCTATCCATTCCTTTCTTGTATAAATAGGGGTCATCCCAATAGTAGTGGCTCACGTCTCTCATGAACTTCTTCTTATAGTAGTTGTCAAGATGCGACGGCTCTTCCCCACATGCCAAGTAGTTCACAATATCCGCGCACCAAGGGAGATCCTCCTCTTTGAAGCTCAGAACTTCCTCTAACTGCCCCTCTAAGCTCCCACAAACAGCCTTAGTGATTGCCATGAGTTGTTCCTCGGGGAGAGAATCGTCTAAAGGAAGAGACTCGTTGATCCTTAACCGAGAGAGATGGTCAGCAACACCGTTCTCTATCCCTTTCTTGTCCTTGATTTCCATATCAAATTCTTGAAGCAAGAGGATCCATCTGAAAAGCCTCGGCTTAGTGTCCTTCTTGGAATAGATATAACGCAAAGCTGCGTGATCCGTGTAAACTATGGTCTTGGAACCCACGAGGTAAGCCCTGAACTTCTCAAAGGCGAATACAACCGCCAATAGCTCCTTCTCAGTAGTGGTGTACCTCGTTTGCGTGTCATCCAAGGTTCTTGAAGCATAGTATATCACGTGCAGCTTCTTATCCTTCCTTTGGCCTAGAACGGCTCCCACGGCATAGTCACTAGCATCGCACATAATCTCGAAACGTAGAGTCCAGTCTGGTGCTTGCACTATAGGCGCGGATACTAGGGCCTCCTTGATGGTCAAGAAAGCTTACAAACACTCCTCATCAAAGACGAATTCAGCCTCCTTGCACAACAGCCGAGTGAGGGGGCGTGCAATCTTAGATAAGTCTTTAATGAAGCGCCTGTAGAAGCCGGCGTGTCCCAAGAAACTTCTCACTCCTTTGACGTTAACTGGCGGCTCAAGGCTTGTCATCACATCAATCTTTGCTTTCTCGACTTCAATACCCTTCTCTGATATCTTATGTCCAAGCACGATCCCCTCCTTAACAATGAAGTGGCATTTTTCCCAATTAAGCACCAAGTTTGTCTCCTCACAACGTTTTAGTACCCTGCAAAGATTCAACAAACACGTAGAAAAGGACGCACCATAGACCGAGAAGTCATCCATAAACACCTCTACCATCTCTTCTATTAGATCGGATAAGATCGACATTATACACCGTTGAAACGTGGCCGGTGCGTTAAACAACCCGAATGGCATCCTTTGATACGCGAAGGTGCCATAAGGGCATGTAAAGGTCGTCTTCTCCTGATCATTGGGATGGACTGGTATTTGGAAAAATCCACTATATCCATCCAGAAAGCAATAGTAGGGGTGATTAGCAAGTCTTTCAAGCATTTGATCAATAAAAGGCTAGGGAAAATGATCCTTTCTAGTAGCAAGATTAAGCTTCCTATAATTAATACACATACAGTGTCCAGTAATAGTCCTAGTAGGTATAAGCTCATCTTTGTCATTCTTAATGACCGTGATCCATCCCTTCTTAGGCACCACGTGTACGGGAGAAACCCACATGCTGTCACTTATGGGAGAGATCACGTCAGCCTCTAAAAGCTTAAGAATCTCCTTTTTAACAACCTCTTTCAAATTTGGATTCAAACGCCTTTAATGTTCTATAGAAGAGGCGTTCTCATTATCCAAGTGAATCCTATGAGTGCAAAACATTGGTGAAAGGCCCTGATATCACTTAGAGAGTACCCAATGGACTTCCTATACTTTCTCAACTCAGTTAAGAGTGATTGCAACTCATCATCACTCAAGTTTTCATTCACAATCACAGGATAGGTTTCGTTAAGCCCTAAGAAAGCATAACTTAGCCCTTTTGGGAGCTCCTTAAGGTCCACCTTTGGGGCTAACAGCTCGCTCCAATCATCCTCGTGGCTGCTGCTGTTGTTCTCCTCCTTAGAACCTTCCTTACAACCTGAGACATGGCCCTTGAGGCTGCTTTCTCCAATCGCTATCCCTTTCGAAATCGAGTCTTCAGGTCGATCTTGCTCTCGATGTCGTCTAGATCGAGCAGTTTCACTCGATTCACTCACTCGACGTAATGTGGATCGAGCGAGGGATCGAGATGTTGAGTCGATCTACGGATGGGACACCAAACTTATCGGAAGGCCTTTCTCGATCTTGGACTCGATTGTTTTCCTGGATCGACCACCCTCCTCGATCTGACTGTCGATTGCTGTACCGGATCAAGTTGTGCTCTCTATTGTCTTGTCGATTTGACCTCTTGATCGAATAATGTCATCGTTCTCGGAGTCGATCTCTAGGCAAACGCCTACATCTTCAATCACCACCTTCCTCGAATCAAGCAAGTTGACGTACTCCTGAGTCCTCCGATCCATATAACCAAACTGTCCTGGCTCCTTAGTCAGTGCCAACTTCAAATGATCTTCCTGAGCCAGCTCTTCCAGCAACTCTTCCGCTAAAGCATCCAACGTCTCAATGTAGAAAGCTTTCCTTTCTATCGTAGGCTTCTTCAAAATCTCATTGATATCAAAGTCTCGCCTTATATCTTTACCCAAGTGCAAGGCAATATTCCCGTTCTTGTCGTCTATTATGGCTCCGGCGGTGGCTAAGAAAGGCCTACCAAGAATGAGTGGATCCTTTGGTTCTTCATCCATTTCCAACACAACGAAGTCTGTAGGCACGTTTACTCCACTGATCTTCACTGGCAAGTCCTCAAGCATTCCCACGGGTAACCTCACACTTCTGTCGGCTAGTACCAACGAGATTCTACAATCCTTGAAACGGGTAAAGCCAAGTTTCTTTGCTACGGAATGAGGCATCAGATTTATGCTAGCTCCGAGATCATAAAGGCAACTCTTGAACACCAAAGGACCTAAAGCGCAAGGTATAGTGAAGCTTCCAGGGTCTCCCAACTTCTTAGGGACTATCTCCTTGTGTATTACAGCACTACACTCCTCACTTAGAACAAGCACTTCCTTGCTTTCCATATTCTTCTTCACGAGAGTGTCTTTGAAGAATTTGGCGCATTTAGGCATCATTGCAAGGCAGTCCACGAGAGGTAGCTTGATCTCTACGTCCTTAAGATGCTTCTCAAACAAGACTCTATGCTTCTCTATGAGTTGCTTCTTGAAACGGCCAGGAATAGGTAGCTTAGGTACATACGGTGGAGGTACATAAGCATCCTTCTCCTTAGTAGTTTGCTCCGCTTTCTTCTCAACAACCGCTTTGTCTCCTCTTCTTGGCCCTTGAATCCAGACATTGTCAAAGTTGATCTCATCATCTGCTGAAAGCTTACCCTCCCCCTCTTAAATTACAACGTCCTCATTGTTCTTGGGAGTAACGGTATGTGCAAGCTCTTTTCCGCTTCTTAACGTGATGGCATTGGCATATTCTGTGGGGTTCTGCTCACACTTGCCCGATAAGCTATTCTGACCACTTGTACTCGCCTTTCCCTTCTCTAGCTGCTTGATCTTGTTGTTTAAGTTGGTGATCTGAGTAGAGAAGTCAGTGAGAGACGAGTCTAAACAAGTGTTCATCTCGGCAAACTTCTGGTTTGTAGAGGCTTTCCCTTGAATCAATTGTTGGAACATAGCTTGGACAGGATCAACTTGTTGTTGCATCGGTTGTTGCTGCTGAGGTACAAAGCCAGGAGGGTAAATTGGCGTATAACCCTTGTTTCCTTGCTGTTGTCCTTGGAAGTTGTTCTACCCTTGCCCTTGGAAGCCACCACTCCGCTGAAAGCCTTTGTTGGAAGGTACGAAAGGCTTTGCTTGCTGAGCAGGGTACACTTAATCCTTAGGGTTTGCTGCATTGGTGCTGCGGTAGGAGAGATTGTTGTTCTGGTTATAGCCTTGTGAATAGCCTTGAGGTTTGTAGTTGTTTTGACCCGCCACCCAATTGGCTTCTTCTTGGCTCAACTCAAGCTCCTCTTGGTTTTCATCCGCTTAACCAACAAAGTGAACGTTCTTCTGATTCGCCAAAACCAACTTGTCAATCTTCTCATGTAATGATTTCAACTCTTTCTTGTGAGACTCTAGCTCAGAACCTCGCGGTGCACGGTAATAATCTTCAGCATAGTTGCCGTCACTTAGTGCTAAGTTTTCAATCAGCTCCATGCCTTCTTCTACCTCTTGACCAAGGAAGTTTCCCTTACTAGCCGTGTCAAGCAACAAGCGAATCTTTGCTGAAGCTCCTCGGTAGATAGTGCTTAGAAGAGTCTCTTCGCTGAAGCCGTGGTGAGGACATTGGATAGTATAGTCCTTGAATCGTTCCATGGCTTCATTGAAAGTCTCGTTGTTACTTTGCGTGAAGCCGCTGATCTCGCTTCTTAGCCTTGCCGTTCAGGTGCTAGAGAAGAACTTTGAGAGGAAAGCCTTCTTACACTCGGCCCATGAGGTGATGGTGCCTTGCGGAAGTGTTTTCTCCCAATGTCTAGCCTTGTCTCTAAGAGAGAATGGAAAGAGACATAGCTTGAAAGGATCTTCGGATATGCCATTTATCTTGATCATCCCACATACTTGTTCGAAGTTATCAAGGTGTTCCAAGGGATCTTCCATTGCTAGCCCGTGAAACTTATTGTTTTGCACCAATGAGATGAAACTCGGCTTAATCTTGAAGTTGTTGTTTTGTACAGGAGGAGGAGTGATCCCAAACCTATTGTGATGAGTATTGGGAGCATCTCCGGCTCCTATGATCCTTGGAGGTCTAGCTGCATGTTGGGGGTTTCCATTGCCCCTTCCCACTGCCCCGTGAGCTGGAGGAGGTCCCTCTGGATGCTCGTGTTCAGCCATAGCTTCAAAGTCAACCAAACCGTGCTGAACAATCTCCTCAAAAGCTCTAGCTTGTTCTCGTACTCTTCTTTGCCGTGAATGACCAAGTTGATGAATGTTGTCCAAGGGTTGAAGTAGATTGTTGTCTCCCCTTGAACGAAGATTCATGTACCTGAAAGACACACGTTTGAGAGTAGAGAAATTAGTAACTTAAACAAAAGTAAAGCTTAGTCTTTACTAAGCCCCAAATCTCTATGCTTTCTAACACTCCTAGAATGGCAACGGCGCTATTTGATAACAAGATTTTTCTTAGGTGTAATGCTATGCAACAGAAGGTTATCAAAACTCAAGCAGCATACAGTTGTAGCAAAATGCAAGAGGAATCAATCCAATCCTAGAAGCTAGAAAGTGCAAAAAAAATGCAAGGGTAGTGTAAAGCTAAGCAAATGATAAGCGATTTTGTGAAAATCCTAAAAGCTAGATGCAGCAGTAAAATGGAATGCAAAACTATTTGAAAAATACCAGAGATGATTAAACTACCACTAGGAACAAACAGAATGATTAAAATGCAAAACTATGAATTTATAAAAATCGAATAGTGGATCGACCACTAGATCGAGCAGTTTGGATCGATATCGTCTAAAAGTGCAAGTGCAATGAAACTAATGACCAGGATGCGACAAGTATCAAGCGAATGATTAACGAAGATGTAAGAATGCTAAGAAAGAAGGGTCTAGGGTTGAGATTCATGTTTAGGGGTTTCAAAGGTCCGAGCTTGGTTTGAAAACTTTAGATCTACTCACTTTGTGAGATTCTCTAAGCCTTGAAAACAAAACAAGATCCATCTGTGGCTTGCGGTATGGATCACTCCTTCATCCTCTCCTCCAAACCCATGGTGTTTGGTGGAAAGAGAGGTTGAAGGGCAATGAAATCAGATTTCAAAAACATGGCTTAACTAGTCCCTTAAACTACCATGGCGTTTGGGAAATGGTAACTAGTCTCTAGGATGTGATTTTCGGAGATCTCTGGATCCTGTCAAGGTAAGACACCTCTCCGATCATAAAGATCTTGGCGTGAGACTCTTTAAGCTTTAGGAACTCAACATCCTAGAAGAGAAAACCTTTTAAAACAAGAAACACCAAGCTTTGAAAACCTTTTTCACCCCTTAGGATCCTCTCAACCCCGAAACCCGATTAAACTACTCACTACACATTAAGTAAATCAAGCAAAGCATGAAAGATGAAACGATAAACATAAAAGACGATTACTTAAAGCTTAAACGATTCAAAAGTCCAAGAACAAAAGCTTTGAAATTCAACAATGGCGGGATCGCCTAAAAACCAGAGAGAAAGATGATAAGAAAAAGCAAAACTGAATGCGTGTGTGAAAAAATGCGATCGCCGCCTTCCCAAAGTAGGCCAAACAGCTCGATGGTCCCCCCCCCCCCCCCCTCGCTAGCGGCCAAAAATAGTTGAAAGGACTGAGATCGACTTCGAGATTAAGCATGTTGCTCGATCGTCCTCAGACATCTTGTCTTCAACTCGATCTGTGTCTCGATCTTCTTCGGTGGATCGAGTGTTGCATCCGATCTTGGTATCGATCTGCGGCGGATCGAGTGGTAGACTCGATCCAGATCTCGCTCTGTATGGCGTCATTTACGTCCGTACCACTTGATCGATTGCTTCACTTTATCTCCGTCTCGATCAGATTCCTTGGATCGGAAGGACTGCTCGATCTTCTGGTCGATCTCGTCTAGATCGACCGGCCGTGCTCGATATTCTCCCCGATCTCTGGTCCTTAGCAAACATCCGATGTTCTCACGAATCTCCACACTAGCCTCAGCACGTCCACAAACCTCCAGGACTCCAAAGTAGCCAGAAACAACCTGAATATGATGCAAAATGCAAGGAACATGCGTATGCTGGGGCAAGAGTGCTCTAGGACCTAAAGTGATGCAATCTAGCCTAAATTGTGATGTAAATGCATGAAAAGCTAACTTATATGTATGCAAAATTCATGCAATATGCAGCAATATCAGGTGCCACCTCTAAAGGACTTGGGACTCTTTGAAGACTGCTCCTCTTTGCTGGAAACAATGGAGCTCACAAAGCTAGTGGGAACTCCATATTCAGCGAACAAAGACCAATTCCTTATTCGTTGCAAGCTTTGAAGTGACATTCTATAAGCAAGGAGAAGAGACTCCTGAAGAAGATGGTGATGGCTTCATCACTTTCAGAGTTTAAAGAGGGATTATAGGATATCTTTCTCAGCCATTGAAGATGCATTTGGATTCTCTTATGGGAGCGCTGAAGGACAGAATATTGGAGTTAGCAAAGAAGAGATGAGTAGCTTTGGAAGCATGTAGCCAAGGGCACTTTCAAGCCAGGAAGAAGCAAAGCTTCTCTGATCAAGAATCCAACAATCAGATATGTGCACAAGGCGCTTGCACACACACTCTTTGCTAGGAAGGAAAGTGGAGCTGTTGAAGGAGGAGAATGGGAGCTGGTTGATCATGGTCTTATGAGTGTTTTGGACAGCACCAAACAAGGTGTAGCGCTTGGAGGAGCAGATGGTAGAACTGGAATGGTCAGCATCTTCATGCAGCAGCTTTTGGTCCTCAAGCATTGGTTAACAACCAATGATGACAAAGCATCAAAGCTGTATTGTGCTGGACTTATCACTCAACTAATGGAAGCTGCTGGAGTGTAGAGTGGACCAGCAACAATCAAAATCACTTACTTGTACC
Source organism: Thlaspi arvense (assembly GCA_911865555.2). NCBI lineage: Eukaryota > Viridiplantae > Streptophyta > Magnoliopsida > Brassicales > Brassicaceae > Thlaspi > Thlaspi arvense. The sequence goes on from OU466860.2 coordinate 30,043,291, forward strand.
TTCCATACCTGAAGAAAGCAAGGTTCCTTGGTGAACAAGTGGGTGACAAGTACATCTACAACTTCATCCAAGAAGATAGATCTGCTGCAAAGATTCTACTCCTTGATGTGCATCTCATATCCTTCTCTAACCCTAACAGCATTGCCTTTCAAATTCCACAGCACCTTCTCCATCAAGCTGGTGCTTCATCATGTCACACTTACCAAGGCGCTAACATCACTCTTCCTCAGGGAAACTATCCCCTTGCGGTCTTTAAAGGAGGGCAAATGGAAGAAGAAGATTCAGATGCTCCAAGCTACAACAGTGAGGAGTACCACTTCCAGCCCCAAGACGTCTCAAACCAAGGAGGACCTCTGAAGAAAATCCATGAGCACATCAACCTCTTGCAAAGATGGAACAAATGGCAAGACAAAACCATCAAGAAGTTGGTGAAGGGCATGAAAAGCATGAAAGCTCAAATCAAGGACTTAAAGAGGAATTCCAGCAGCGCCTCTACCTCTGCTCCTAAAGAAGAGAAACAAGATGAAAGCCACGGAGTGCCTAGAGCTCCTAGTGGAAGGCGCCCCCCTTTGCTGGTTATGAGGAAGTAAAAGCTTGGGTGCCACCAAGAGCATCTTGTCAAGAAACGCCAAGGAGGAGGAGACATCCAAGAAGAGAGAGGCCAACGAGGAGCCACAACATTGACCTGGAGGACCTTTCAGGTGACTCTTACACCTCCCACACAACCTTCTAAGGTACCACAAACTCCTCCATTGTATATACCATTGAATATTTTTAGTTCTTGTAATATTTTTTTGTTGCTTCTCCCTTCTACTCTTTTATTACACAAGGGATTGTGTAATTTAAGTGTGGGGAAGAGATTTGGGCTTTGACTTTGTTTATTAGTTTCTTAGCTTTTCATTCTCATCCATTTTTCAGTCTCATGCATTCATCTAAGTGCATTTAAAAACCAAAAAATGATAAATCTGAAAAATTTGCATCTTTTGCAAACCAAAATAAAAAAGCATGTAGTTGCATTCATTTGTTTAGGATTCATACTTGTATTTTTCATATAGCTTGCATTGCATTTGCATAGAGCATGATGATGATAATTCCTTGTGAAATGCTTAGTGTTTAGAGATGATTTCAGTTTTTAAGTGTTTAATTGTTTGATGCATCATGAGAAAGCTAGAAGTTAAGACTAAACCCTGCATGGATTGTTAAATTTGATCTTCTCATCTCATACTGAAAGCATTTGCTATTTGAAAATCAACTCTATCAACTTAAACCTTAATTTGAATCTTTAATTATCATGTTTGTGCATTGAAAAGTGAATTTGTGGCTACCATATACATATTTGGATCATCTTTTTCCTTCTTACTACTCTTGTTGATCCAAATAGCTTATCCACTCCCTTAAACAAACCTCTTTTTGAGATTAAACACTAACTTGAGAGTTTTTAGGCCTTTGCATATCATTTTCAAAATTTGTCTTGGCAAAAAGTGTTAGGAACAAGGCTGGCAATGATAAGCAATCTTGTAGATATTAGCTTGCATCTTGAGCTTGAATCTAGGTTAGGAGTTTTGGGATAAAAGCGTAGAGTTATGTGGTTTGAACTTCATGTTTATATGCTTTGAAAGAATAGGGAAAAGTATGGTATGGTAGTGTGGGGAAATAAGGTTAACATGTGGTTAAGTAAAGCCACACAAGCAAAAAGAAGAAGTTTCCCCAGCCATGAATAAGGAGAAAGGGTAGAGTTTAGGAGATGGGTAGACTTAGGGACTCACTTTGGGATTTAGAAGTTTATACGATTCATCTTTGGATAAAAGGGTAGAAGGGAGCTTTGATTTGCATGCATAAGTGTTCTTTTATCTTTAGCATTTTGCCTAAGATAGAATAATTAGCATTGAGTGATCCCTTATGTTTGTGAACCCTATGCTTAAATGAGATCATTTGAATCTCATAACCGTACCCTTTGAACCAAATGTCTTCACTTGATTTGCATAAATGATTCATGGTTTTGAGGTTAATTGAATGTGAAAGAGTTGATTGATTTGAGCATTTATCTAAGTTGAAATTTGAGATCATTTTGAAACATGATGAGCATGGCTAAGTTCTTTAAAGTACACCTGATTATGGTTGCATCCCACAACTAGGCACATAAGCATTGATTCCATCTCTTTACCTTTGCATTTTTGGATTTGACTGCCAACCTTCAAACCTCACTTCCTCCTTGTCTTAGTTTGTTTGCTTGAGGAAAAGCAAAAGGCAAGTGTGGGGGTGTTCATATCTCCATTATTTATACTATTTTAGCTTGCATTCATCACTATTTTTAGTCTCTAAACACGCATATTTTGCTTCTTCTTGTCCCATTTGCATACATTTAGGAGTTAGTGTAGTTTTTGGAGCTGCATTGCATTTAGCATGCATTTGGAGTTTTATTCAGGTGCTTAAAGGAGTGTGGAGGTCATGTGGAGTAATAGGTGTGAGCTGAGAATGGAACAAGGCAAGAGACAAAGACGAATGGACCAATATCGATGATGATATCGATATCATGTGATCAATACGTAGCATATCGATGGGAGTATCGACCACTACAATATCGAAACAGAAGAGGCAAAGTGTAAAGGAAGCATATCGACCTAGACACCTCAATGAAGCAGAATGGAGTGCATATCGAGTAGTGTATCGACGTCCCAAGACCGATACACATGACAGAACAATACCGAGGTCCGAGATCGACTTGCTTGATCGATGAGACTTAACGAAAGGGCGATTGTATCAACTTCACACCTTGGAGAGCCAAACCGATACAACTCAGAAGCCTTCTATATCGACGTGCATATCGACCAAGAGGCATCGATACGACCCAGAGGAAGAGAAGATATCGACATGTGTCTCGATGTTCAGTGTCGATATGGTCTATCCGAGTCAACTTATTTTTGGTTTAATCTTGGTTTAGTAGGGGTTTTCTTGTTTCCCTATAAGTACTAAAGTCCCAAAATAGCTAGCAACTTGGATCTTGTTATTTTTAATTTTGTTCTTGCACTTAACTTTCCTTTTTCAGCTTTTCTTGTAAGAACTAGCTTGATTTTGTGAATTTCTGTATTTGCCTTTGATCTATTTTTGTTTAGTTTTCTTCCTAATCATGCTTAACCATCTTTTCTCTCTCGAATTTGTGGTTTTGACTATGGCTAGTGAGTGGTCTTATCTAGAGTTTGAGATGGGATAGATTAGAGGGGTGCTAAGACTAGATTAGTGATGTCTTGTGCTTAATATGATTGTCTTCTCTTTATTAGATGTGCATAACACTAGATTGTCTTGGCCAGGCTTGTTTAGTATCTTGGCTTTCTCTAGCGCCTGGTAAGTGTTTGATGAAATGCTGGTTAGAGTCTCTTAGAGGATTTGTATGCTTAGCCTAAGGAATTAGATGTCTAAGGGGAAACAGCTTCGTTTATAAACTTGTTCCTTGCCATTATCTGTAGTAACAGGGGAAACAGCTTCGTTCTGGGGTGGGTGACGATCGTCACCAGCGGGGTGATGCTCGTCACTGACTTGTGACAACCCCCGATTCCTTTGTAAGTTGGTGACGATCATTACTCCTCCTTGGTGACGCTCATCACTCAACTATGAGACAGCTAAATTTGCATCTTCAAACTCCATCAGTTGCACGATCTCCTCCGCACTCAACCTCTTTTTTTGCACTGTATAAAGCTCCTTTTCACTCCTGACTGTGATAGCATTGACCTGGCGCTTGGGATTGATATTAGTCCCTCCAGGAAGGAATCCCTCTTGTCTTTGAACAGCTCCGGCAGTTTGAGCAACCTGAACATCCAGCTTCTTCATATGAGAGTTCAGACTCTCAATTTTTCCATTCAGGTCCTGATATAGCAAATCTATCTTGCCAATGAAGTCCACTGTAATCTTCTGCTGTCCTTCTAGGATCAGTTCCAGCATAGCTTCCATCTTGCTGTCTTGTGGATGTGTAGTTTGATAGGAAGAAGAGACATTGTTCATGTTGAAGTTGCTGTTGTTCTGGTAAGGTTTCCCAACTATAGTCTTCTGGAACTGTGGCATTGGAGTATAACGAGAAGAATTATGGTTTCCTGTGAAGGTAATCTTCTGATTGTTGCTATTGTACCCTCTGTTCCACTGCTGATTCCCAGATCTTTGACTCTGAAAACCCCCTGCATTGATGAAATTGGCATCCTTTTGCTTAATCTCCTCTGGATTTTCAAAAGTCTCTACCTCTGCAGCAAAGTGAACTGAGTTCTTTCCCACAAGAAGGCTGTGCATACTGTCTAACTTAGCATTAACCTCAGCAATCTGGTTTTCAAACCAGCCTGTTGCATCCTCTGAAGGTCAGCATTCTTGGTGCTGTTACTGCAGGCCAAGTTTTGAATCAATCTGATTGCTTCTTCGGGTCTGTTTGTGTTGAAGTTACCACTGCTTGAAGCATCCAACGCCATCTGGTATTTCAAGTCGATGCCTCTGAGAAAATACCAAGCAGCTGCACCTGATTGAAACCATGATGAGGACAGTCTCTTTGATTAGACTTAAATCTCAGCCAAGAAGCCTTAAAAGCTTCAGTGGGTCCTTGGGAGAATGACGCAGTTTTCATTCTCAACTCTTCTGACCTTGCATCATCATAAAATTTGTTCAGGAAAGTGTTCTCGGTGTCTTCCCAAGTGGTCAGAAATCCAGGCTCCAGTTGCTTCAGCCAATAAGCAGCATCTCCTCCAAGATAGTAAGGGAAAAGCTTTCAGAACAGGAAGTCATTGTTAATTCCATTAGCCTTGACACTTGAAGCAAAAACCTCAAATCTCTCTATGTGATCCATAGGATGCTCATGAGGTAAGCCATGAAAAGAATGCAGACCCACAAGCTGATAATAAGCAGGCTTAAGCTCAAAATCATTCCTTTGGAATGCAGGAGGGCGTATTGCAGCTCTGTTGGCATAAAAATGATCAGGTCTGTTGTAATCTCCAAGAGTCCGCTGCACAAAACACCCAGCAACGTTTAGAGCTTCTTATGGTGCTTGCTGAATTACCTGTTCAGCTATAGCATTCCCATTTTGATCCAGCCTCTGCCCTGCTTCATTCCTCCTGTTTCCATCTCTGTCAACCAAGTGACATTCTGCATCTTCAACCAAGATAATCGTAATGACCATTGTAGATTGCTTCTTAGCTTTCGTGATGGTCCTTTCCAACTTAGCTAGCTCGTCAATGCCTAAATTCACAAGCTCCTTCTCTTTGTTGCTACTCGTACTGCGATTAGGCATAAACCCCATCACAAAGAAAAGTACCAGAAAGTTAGTAACCAAATAAAATCTTACACAAAATCCTAATACTAAAAATCGATAGGCAGGTATTACTCCCCGGCAAGGGCGCCAAACACTTGTTCAGGCTCAGGTTTTACCCAAATAAAACTACTACAAGTGCACATCAATGCAATTATAGTATAAAGGGTTATCAAATCCCAAGGAAGTATGTAAACTACATTAAGGATTATAGATTCGGATGAATCTAAGCAATAATGAATGAATGTAATGCGAAATAGTCAAATAAATGCAAGAGGGCGTTTTTATGATTGTTCTTAAAGTTCAGAAAACTAAAGGCCCTAAGTCAGGACAATTCGCAGGTTAAATCCGAGAATGTAAAAAGCAGGAATAAATTAAACCGTCTTAAACTCAAAAATCAATGATATAACTATGATTCTCATTGCGGAAGTTATATATGCCTAAATCACAGAATTTCAAATCTCTTTGCAAACTCTAACAGGTCAAACATGCAGTAATTATCAGGTTTCAATTGTTCACAAAACTCCTAAGTCAAATCTCTTTGCAAATAGGCGTTTAGCTCATCTAATACTCGTTCAGGTGATTAATAATGTTCTGACATCTATGAAACAACCTAGGGTTTCGAAATCCAGATGATGTGTCTAAGAAATCGATATGAATGCAAGTACGGATAAAGAACCAATAGATTTCCTATCAGTTTAGCAATTCCACAAACTCTTCATCAACTTTTGAAAAGCCCTAACTTAGTTAAAAACTACTCAGAAATGGTGAATGAAACAAACATAATGAAAAGAATATATTGCATAAAAAAAATAAGAAATAAAGATAAAGGAGTTCGAAATCTGCTCTGAAGGAGTCTGATTTGTCTCTCCTAAGGCTCTTCTACAAATCTCTCTCCAAAGCTCTCTAGAAAATAAAATACAAGATATATGCCAAAATAATGACTGAAAAACCTAATATACAAGCTAAAACACGAGCTGGGGTCTTCTTGTAAATAATAGAACTTCTGGGCCACAACTGCAATTTTTTTCCATCTTTTAATAGAAGTCGTGATTTCTCTTTAGAGGCTGGTGACGAGTGTCACCCATAATTGGTGACGATTGTCACCCACTGTAGGACAACGGTTGTGACTTGCTTTCTTTGGGGTTGGTTCTTGCAATGATCCAAAAAGCTCCAAAACCTCTAATTATGCTCCAGACATGCTATAACCTGCAAAGACTCTACTAGGACTCTTAAAAGACCAGAAACACTGAATAAAAAGGACTTATACCATGGGTAAAAACCATAAAAACCATGATACATCACTAATCTATAGTTATAGCCTATATGATCATATTAAACATATTGAGCAGGTGCTTGAAACATTAAGATTAAAAGGATTATATGCAAACCTAACCATGCACATTTTGCACCGATCAGTTAGTGTTTTTAGGTTTTGTAGTAAGTTCACACAGGCATAAAGTGGATGAGGAGATGATTAAGGAGATTCAGGAATGGCCAACTCCATCCACCATCGGTCGTGTTAGAAGGTTCCAAGGTTTAGCCAGCTTCTACAGGAGATTTGTGAGAGACTTTAGCACCATTGATGCCCCTTTTACCTCGGTGATCAAGAATAATGTTGCATTTTCTTAGGGAAAAGAGCAGGATCTAGCGTTTCAAAGGCTTAAGGATAGCCTTACACAAGCACCTGGTTTAGCATTACCTAACTTTAACCAAATGTTTGAAGTTGAATGTGATGCTTCAGGTACAGGAATTGGAGCTGTTCTTACTCAAACAGGGAAACTCGTGGCCTTCTTTAGTGAGAACATTAATGGAGCTGCCCTTAACTATCCCACCTATGACAAAGAACTATATGCTCTAGTAAGGTCTCTTGAAACTTGACAGCATTAACTTTTATCTAAAGAGTTTATTATTCATACAGATCATTAGACTCTCGAGTACTTGAGAGGACAAACAACTTTGAAAAAGAGACATGCTAGGTGGCTTGAGTTCATAGAGACATTTCCCTATGTAATTATATACAAAAAAGGAAAGGATAATGTTGTAGCGGATGCATTATCAAGGAGACACGCCCTCATCTCAACAATGGATGTTAAGATTATGGGATTTGAGCATCTTAAACAACTCTATGGAGGGGATCCTGACATTGGAGAGCTTTATAACCAATGTAGGCGAGGAGTTTTTGGTTCTTTTATAGGCATGATGACTTTATATTTTGGACCGCCGGCTATGCTTACCTCAGAGCTCAGGGAGATAACTAATTATAAGGGAGGCACACGGTGGGGGACTCGTGGGGCATTTTGGAGTTGATAAAACCCTTAGCATCTTCAAGGAGCATTTCTTTTGGCCCCATCTCAAGCGTAATGTTGAGAGATTCTACTTTAAGTGCATAACTAGCTTAAAAGCAAAATCCAGGTTACATCCCCACGGTTTATACATTCTTTTACCTTTACCTAACCTACCATGGGTAGACATTTCTATGGATTTTTTTCTAGGCTTACCCAAGATCAGAAAGAATGATTCAATCTTTGGAGTAGTGACCATTTGTCAAAAATGGTGCATTTCATTCCATGTGCTTAGACTAATGATACTACTCAGATTGCTGATTTGTTCTTTAAAGAGGTGGTGAGAATTCATGGGCTTCCACGAACCATTGTTTCAGACCGAGACACCAAGTTCTTGAGCAATTTTTGGAGAACCTTTTGGAGAAAGCTTGGGACTAAGCTTCCATAATTGACATCATCTCCAAGCTCATCTTCCATTGGCTCGTCATTCTCCTTAGGATCGCATAGAAGGTGCTTGACGCCTTGGAACAGGAAACACAGCTCGTTCTTGGTGATTGTGGGAGCCATGGACCATCCACTTAAGGTGTTGGCTATGAGCTTGAGCGTGTATCTTAGCACGGGGCTGCAGACTCTCTTGATCTTGGCCGTGTTTGCCTTGTAGTCATCGTTGCTGATCAGATCCCACAAGTCGTTGGCTTGAGTGAAAGGAGGAAAGTTGACGAGCTTGGCAGTAGCTTTCAGACCATAGGCTTGGCATAGCTCGACGATGAAGAGGTGATAAGCTTGCATCCTGATCTTGAAGGTGATGTAACCTTGTGATGGAGTGGGGAGGCTTGGATTCTCGTAGGTTAACTCCAAGGTGGCTAAGAAGTCTAGGGTTGCCTCGGGATAGGTTGGGCAATCCATCCTTGACAAGCACTAGAGCCCAATGTTCTTGAGAATCTGATCAAAATCTCCCAATATCCCCTTCTTTGCCAACAGATCCCTGCATGCAAAATTTGTAGGGTCAAATCGGAGCCTCTTCAGCCTTTTCTTAGCTAACTTCTCCTCCTTGGTCCATCTAAATACTAGAGGAGAATATCTAGAGATAGAATTAAATCTAGCAATTTTCATAATATTTAGCTATTTCTAAAAATTATCCTAACTCCCTAACAACTAACAACAATTCAACTCAAAGAAAAGGAAGTTTTCTAAAACATTTAAACAAGAAAATCAAGAAACATCGAAATACCTTTGAAATGATGAATGCTAGATGCTTACAGCCTTAAAAACCAATCACACACTCTCTCTTCTATTTAGAAGACGGTTTCGAATGCAAGTGGAGAGAGTGGTGATGCACAAGTGTTTATAAAAGCTAAGAAAACTATGGATTATGCAAGTGGTTTTCTGACAAAGCTAGTCACGGCACATCTTTCATGGTCAAAGATGCTTGCCTTGACCAAGATTTAAATTTAAAAACAGGAGGGGAAAAAGAAAGGAGGGAAAACACAAACTCACCTCGGCACGAGATCGAGTCCATTTGGTCGATCTAGGACTCGATATCATGCCCATGTTGACTAGGATCGAGAGGGCTGATCGATTGGGGGCTCGATTTGTATTGAATCGAGTCCTGGATCGAGTGTGCCCCTTCGTTCCGTGATTCTTGGTCATGATAGCTAAGCTCCTTGGATCGAGCCACGTGATCGATTTGGAGGTCGTTTCGGCTAAGATCGAGTGGCAGATCGAGTAGACTGATCGATTCAGATCGAGGATCGAGTGAGGTCTGTCGATCCACACCTGGTTCTAAACGCATTGGCGGGTTATCTTCTCATGATCGACTGAATCACTCGATTGTGTACTCGATCTTATCTACATCGAATAACTCTTTTCGATTTACTAGCTCGATCTAATCACTCAATAAGTCGATCTAGCACTTGATCTCTTGCCTATACTTCTCCTTTCTCGCCTCTTTTGACTCCAAGATAATGATCTCGAATCACATATCCTTTCACATACACACTTAAACATAAAAACCATAAAACTGAAATAGAATGAAATCAAAAATATGTACTGGATAGACATGGGAATGCCTCCCAAGTGTGCTTTCTTTAACGTCTTTAGCTAGACTTTGCTTGGTTCAGGCCAGAGGTGGGTCTTGGAGTAGCATTGTAGTGCTCTCCTTGCTGCAATCACTCGCCAGGTAGGGCTTGACTATGTGCCCATTGACCATGAATGCCTTTCCACTCTTGCCAACCAAGGTAACCGCACCATAGGGTAGAAGTTCCTTGATCTCAAAAGGTCCACACCATCTAGACTTGAGCTTCCCTGGGAATAGCTTCAAGCATGAGTTGTAAAGTAAGACCAGACTGCCCCCCTTAAGCTCCTTATGCACCAACTTCTTGTCATGAACCGCCTTGGTCCTTTCCTTGTAGATTTTGGCGCTCTCATAAGCGTCTAGCCTTAGCTCATCAAGCTCTTGGAGTTGAATCAACCTTTTCTCCTGTGCCGTCTTGAGATTGAAGTTCATCTGCTTCACTGCCCAGAGTGCTCTATGTTCTAACTCCACAGGGAGGTGACATGCCTTGCTGTAAAGGAGAGTGAAGGGAGTGGTACCAATAGGAGTCTTGAAGGCGGTTCTATACGCCCATAAAGCATCGTCTAGCTTACTTGCCCAATCCTTCCGAGTTGCTCCCACTGTCCTCTCTAAGATAGCCATGATCTGTCTATTAGAGACCTCTACTTGCCCATTAGTTTGTGGGTGATAAGGTGTAGCTACCTTGTGCTTCACTCCATACATCTTGACTTTCAAACACTTTGTTGATGAAGTGGCTGCCCCCATCACTGATCACTACTTTGGGAACTTCAAACCGTGGGAAGGTGATGGTCTTGAAGAGCTTAACCACCACCTTTGAGTGGTTAGTTTGGGAAGCTATAGCCTCAACCCACTTAGACACGTAATCAACAGCCACCAAGATGAATTTGTTGCCGTAAGAGGATGGGAACGGACCCATAAAGTCAATCCCCCAAGCATCAAAAACATCATCTTCAAATATTGGCACCTGAGGCATCTCGTTTCTCTTTGTGATGTTCCCTACCTTTGACATGCTTCACAAGACTTAACAAACTCATGAGCATCCTTGAATAGCGATGGCTACCAAAACCCGGCTTGTAAGACCTTTGTTGCCGTCTTGAAAGAAGCAAAATGACCTCAATAGGATGAACCGTGACAATGAAGGAGAATGTCTTTAGCTTCCTCTCTTGTTGCACACCTTCTGTAAAGGCTGTCTACTCCCCTCTTGTACAGGTAAGGCTCGTCCCAAAAGTATTGAGAGACATCTCTCATGAACTTCTTTTTGTGGTAGTGGTCAAGATGTGTAGGGTCTTCTCCACAAGCTCAGAAGTTGACTATATTCGCATACCAAGGCAGGTCTTCTTCCTTGAAACTCAAAACTTCTTCAAACTGATCCTCTAGCCATGTACATACCACCGCGTAGACCATCATGACTTGCTCCTCAGGAAGTGAATCATCAAAGGGTAAGGCTTCATTCACTCTCATCCCCTTCTTGTCTTTTATCTCCATATCAAACTCTTGTAGAAGAAGAATCCACCTAAAAAGCCTCGGCTTGGTATCCTTCTTAGAGTAGATATACCTAAAAGCAGCGTGATCCGTGTATACAACAACCTTAGAGCCCACCAAGTATGATCTGAACTTCTCAAAAGCAAACACAACGGCCAGCAGCTCCTTCTCGGTTGTAGCATATCTCACTTTCGTGTCATCTAAAGTACGACTGGCGTAGTAGATAACATGGAACCTCTTCTCTTTCCTCTGCCCTAGAGCAGCTCCCACGGCGTAGTCACTCGCGTCGCACATGATCTCGAAGGGTAAGCTCCAATCAGGTGCTTGTACTATATGTGCCGTGAAAAGAGCCTCCTTGATAGTCTTGAAAGCGCGAAGACACTCCTCATCAAATACAAAGTCAGCTTCCTTGCATAACCGCCGTGTAAGAGGGCGAGCTATCTTGGAGAAATCCTTGATAAACCGCCTGTAGAAGCCAGCGTGCCCCAATAAACTCCTTATCCCCTTGACATTAACTGGCGGCTCAAGACTCATCATGACCTTAATCTTTGCTTTGTCAACCTCTATCCCTTGCCCAGAAATCTTGTGACCGAGTACAATCCCTTCCTTCACCATGAAGTGACACTTCTCCCAGTTCAGCACCAAGTTTGTCTCCTCACATCTCTTGACTACCTAGCAAAGATTTGAAAAACAATCAGAAAAGGACGCACCATACACAGAAAAATCATCCATAAAAACTTCTACCATCTCCTCTATAAGATCAGAGAAGACAGACATCATGCACCTTTGAAAGGTTGCTGGTGCATTACATAACCCAAAAGGAATCCTTCGATATGCTAAGGTACCATAAGGGCAGGTGAAAGTCGTCTTCTCTTGATCGTTAGGATGGATTGGTATTTGAAAGAAACCACTATAACCATCAAGAAAGCAGGAATATGTGTGATTAGCTTATCTTTCAAGCATCTGATCAATAAAGGGAAGATGAAAATGATCTTTTCTAGTAGCTGAGTTAAGCTTCCTATAATCAATACTCATTCTATGTCCAATTATGGTTCTTGTAGGAATCAACTCATCTTTTTCATTCTTAATGACCGTGATACCCCATTTGTTTGGTACCACATGGACCGGAGAGACCCATGTGCTATCACTGATAGGGTATATTACGTCAGCCTCTAACAGTTTCAAGATCTCTTTCTTCACTACTTCTTTCAAATTCGGGTTTCAGCGTCTTTGATGTTCAATAGAAGAAGTGTTTTCATTCTCTAAGTGAATCATGTGAGTACAAAGCATTGGTGAAAGGCCCTTGATGTCACTTAGAGAGTACCCAATGGCCTTCCTATACTTTCTCAACTCCTTAAGGAGTGAGTTTAACTCATCATCACTCAGATTTTCATTCACAATGACGGGATAAGTGTAATTAGATCCGAAGAAAGCGTACCTTAGCCAATGAGGGAGCTCCTTTAGGTCCACCTTTAGGGCTAGCAGCTCGCTCCAGTCCTCCTCGTTGCTTGTGTTGATGTTGCCATCCTCATTAGCCCCTTTTGAACCCGAGTCATGAGTCTTTAGGCTGCCATCTTGAACTATTGTTCCCTCAGAGATCGAGTCATCCAGTCGATCTTCCACTCGTTCTGGTCCGGATCGATTGCAGTGACTCAATTCTCTTACTCGATTTAATTGCGATCGAGCAGGAGATCGAGTCGCTGAGTCGTTCTCTGAACCGATCGAGTTATCTCCCTCGATCTTCCGATCGATCTCTTTCTGGATCGACCAGTATCCTCGATCTTCTTGTCGATTTCTTTCCTGGATCAAGTGGAGTCCTTGATTTCCTGATCGATCTCTAGGTACCCGCCTTCATCTTCCTTCACAACCTTGCGAGAATCAATGATGTAAACGTATTCTTGAGACTGCTCACTCAGAAAACCAAACTCTCCATACTCCTTTGTCAAGGCCAGCTGCAAGTGATCTTCATGTGCCAACTCCTCAAGCAACTCATCGGCTAGAGCATCCAAAGTCTCAATGTAGAAAGCTTTGCCTCCAATGGTTGGCTTCTTCAAGACTTCATTGATATCAAAGTCTAGCTTGATGTCCTTGCCCAAGTATAGAGAGATCTTGCCATTCTTCACGTCAATGATGGCTCCAGCGGTTGCAAGAAACGGTCTTCCAGGGATTAGAGGATCCTTTGGCTCTTCATCCATCTCTAGAACAACAAAGTCGGTTGGCACGTTAACTCCACTGATCCTCACAGGAAAATCTTGAAGCATACCCACAAGATGTCTAATACTTCTATCAGCTAGCACGAGAGAGATCCTACACTCCTTGAACATGGTGAAACCGAGCTTCTTATGAATGGAGTGGGGCATAAGGTTGATGCTTGCTCCTTAATCGCATAAACAACTTTCAAACTTCAAGGGACCAAGAGCACAAGGAATGGTGAATGATCCTGGATCTCCAAGCTTCTTTGGTATTATCTCCTTGTTGATGATAGCACTGCACTCTTCACTAAGCATCAAAACCTCTTCACTCTCCTTGTTCTTCTTAGTAAGTGTATCCTTGAAGAACTTGGAACACTTAAGCATCATGGCAAGACAATCAACTAAAGGCAGCTTGATCTCAACATCTTTCAAATGCTTCTCAAACACTGTTTTATGCCTCTCAAGCAGCTGTTTCTTGAACCGGCCAGGAAAATGAAGCTTCAGTTTGTAGGGTGGAGGAACAAATGAATCTTTCTCTTTCCTCACCTCCTCTACTTTCTTCTCTAGAACAACCTTGTTGCCTTTCCTTGGCCTCTTAATCCACACATTATCAAAGGTGATTTCTTCATCAGCTGAAAGCTTACCCTCCCCCTCCAGAACCATAATTCCTCATTGTCTTTAGGTGCAACTATCGGTGGAAGCTCTTTTCCACTACTCAAGGTTATAGCGTTTGCATACTCCTTGGGATTTTGCTGACACTTTCCAGGTAGGCTTCCTTGACCGCTTGTACTAGCTTTGCCTTTCTCTAACTGCTTGATCTTGTTGTTTAGATTGGTGATCTGTGTAGAGACGTCAGTAAGAGAAGAGTCTAGCCGGTTGTTCATCTCAACAAACTTCTGATTTGTAGAAGCTTGACCTTGAAGCAACTGTTGAAACATTGCTTGAACCGGATCCTGAGGTTGGGGTTGCATTTTTTGCTGCTGTGGAACGAAACTAAGAGGAAACATATGAGTGTAGCCTTTGTTGCCTTGTTGTTGCTGCTGACCTTGGAAGTTCTCTTGTCTCTGACCTTGGTACCCACTGTTTTGTTGAAACCCTTTGTTGTAAGGTACAAAAGGCTTGCCTTGTTGCGGGGGGTACACCTGATCTTTAGGTTTATTGGTGCTCCTATATGATAGATTGTTGTTGCCCTGGTATCCTTTTGAATAGACCTGAGGCTTGTTGTAGTTCTGACCAGAAACCCAATTAACTTCTTCTTGGCTCAGCTCTAACTCCTCTAAGACATCTTCAGCTTCGCCCACGAAATGTACTTGCTTCTGATTTGTAAGCACTAGCTTATCTATCTTCACATAGAGCGATTTGAGCTCCTTCTTGTGTGACTCCAGCTCAGAACCTCTAGGTGCTGGGTCGTAGTCTTCAGTGTAATTCCCATCACTCAAAGCCAAGTTCTCTATAAGCTCCATACCTTCTTCCACTTCTTGACCAAGAAAGTTACCCTTGCTTGCCGTATCAAGCAACATTCTGATCTTGGGTCATGCTCCTCGGTATATTGTGATCAAGAGACTCCCTTCACTGAAGCCGTGGTGAGGACACTGAATGGTATAGTCCTTGAACCGCTCCGTATCTTCTTTGAATGTCTCGTTCTGCCTTTGAATGAATCCGCTAATCTCACTTTGCTGCCTAGCTGTTCTTGTGCTCGAGAAAAACTTTGACAGGAACTCCTTCTTGCAATCAGCCCAAGAAGTAATGGTGCCTTGTGAAAGGGTCTTCTCCCAGTGCCTAGCCTTATCTCCAAGAGAAAATGGAAAGAGCCTATGCTTGAAAGCATCTTCCGAGATCCCATTGATCTTTATCATTCCACATACTTTCTCAAAGTTGTCAAGATGCTACAAAGGGTCTTCCATTGCCAGCCCGTGGAACTTGTTGTTATGAACCATAGAGACAAAGCCTGGCTTGATCTCAAAGTTTTTGTTTTGGACTGGTGGAGGGGTGATCCCAAAGCGGTTGTGATGAGTGTTTGGAGCATCACCAGCACCAATGATCCGTGGTGGTCTAGCTGCGTGGTTGGGGTTTCCATTACCCCTTCCTACAGCACTGTGAGCTGGTGGAGGTCCCTCAAGATGTTCTTGCTCAGCCATTCTTGCAAAGTCTACTGTACCAGCTTGCACAATCTCTTCAAAGGCTTGAGCTTGCTCTCTTTCTCTTCTTGATCTTGCGTGTCCGAGTTGATGATTATTGTCCAGGGTATAAGTAGATTGTTGTCACCCCTGGACCTCAGATCCATGTACCTGAAAACACAAGGATAATGGAAGAGAAATCAGTAACCAAAGTAAATGTAAAGGCTTAGTCTTTACTAAGCTCCAAATCCTAATGCTTTCTAATAAACCCAAGTTGGCAACGGCGCCATTTGATAAGAGGATTTCTGCAAGTCAAAATATCAAAGCTCAAGAAACCTATAGTTGTAGTACAGTATGCAAGAGAGTATCAATCCAGCTTGGGTGAAGAAAGAACACTAGGAATGCAAGAGTAAAGCAAATCTAAGCAGAATCGGGTGAATAGATGGTAAAATCAACAAAAACTAAATGCAACGACCAAATGCTTATGGAAACTACTTTAAAATCCCTGGAAAAGGGTTAACTACTACGAGGAGAAAACAGAGGATTAAAAACGCAAATCTACTAATAACTAAAAATCGAGAGCTAAAACGGGTAAAACAGGTAGATTCTAACAACTTAAGACAAATGACTTTTAATAAACAAGATACAAGCTTTAAAACTAAAAGATGATTCCTTGAGGTTTAAAAATGCTAAAAGAGGGTTTATGGTCGAGGGTCATGTTCAAGAGAGTTCAAGGGTTCAAGCTTTGGTTTGAAAACACAAAGATCTACTCATTTGATGAGCTTTCCCTAAGCCTTGAGAAACTTAAATAGACTCATCCATGGTGTATGGTATGATTCCCTTCTCCAATCTCTTCTCAAAACCCATGGCTTTTGGTTGAAAAAGAGATCGAAGAGCATGGACTACAGATCTCAAAAAATGGCTTAACTAACCTCCTCTACATCAATGACGTTTGGGAGAGGGTAGATTAGTTTCTAGGTATTTGGTTTTCAAGGATCTCTGAATCCGGTCAAGGTAAGAGATGCCCTGGAATCATAGAGATCTTTTCCAAGACTCCCTAAGCCTTAAGACCCCAAATCCTAGAAAGGAATAAGTTAAGAACAAAAAGAAATCCAAAAGCTTAAACCCTTTAAACCCTTGAATCGCCCCAACCTTTTACCCAAAGAAGACTACTCACTACTCACGACTGAAATCGATTCAAATGCAAAGAAAGATAAACTAAGCATGATTAAGCAAGCGATTATGGAAAAAGACTTAATGATTAACAAGATTCAAAGTTTAAAAACAAGAAAAGCTTATAAGTATTGCAATGGCCGAATCGCCTAAGAGAAAGAACAGAAAAGATAAAAGCAAAGTGTGTGTTCTGAAAGTGATCGACGCCCTTTGCCTAAAATGGCCAAACATCCCTAATGGTCCCCTCACTACGCTCCAAAAGTGAGCTGCCCGGATATAGCTCCAGGGATCGATCTCTAGATCGAGCAGCTCACCCGATCATCTTCATGGATCGCCTTCTATCGCTCGATCTTCAAGTCGATTTGGTTGGATGGATCGAGCACTTCCTTCGATCTTCTACTCGATCCTTGGATGATCGAGTCGTGGTCTCGATCTGGCTCTCGCTCTGCATGGCGTCATCAACGTCCGTACTCATGATTGATCACCTCTCTCGATCATGGTCTTGATCCTTCTCCTTAAAACTACTTGAGTCACTCAATCTTCTGGTCGATCTCGTCTAGATCGACCTGCCTTGCTCGATCCGCTACTCGATCTCGGGTCCTTTGCATGCATGGCTGAGTTCTACAAGTGTCCACGAGCTCCCTCTTGATCCTAAGCACGTCCAGGCAACCTCCAAATCTCCAGAGTGTCCCAAACAACCTGATAATGATGCAAAAGATGCAAGAAATATGCAAAATGCGAAGTGATATAGGATGTAAAATGCAACAAATGGTAGAAACTAGCCTATAATGCAAGATGAATGCAAGAAAACTATCCTAAATGCATGCCAAATATGCTAAATATATAGGTATAACAACTTCCCCAAACTTGCATTTTGCTTGCTCTCAAGCAAACAAAATTCAAGAAAGGAAGAGAGGTTTAAAAATGGCGGCTCAAATTCCTTACAAAAGTGTTTTTCAAATGAATCAATTCAATGGTCCTAGTTCTTAATCCTAAGATGCAATGCACACACTCATACTCCAAAGAACTTAGCCATGCTCATCACATATTGAATTTCAAATCATGACTCTCACATCCCAAACAATCCAAGAATCCTAACCATTAAAACCGTGAATCACACTTATGCATTTTAAAACCGAATACATTTGACTTAGGGACAAGGTTATGAGATAAAAATGATCTTATTTAATAGGTTGATTCAAACAAAGGGTTATCTCAAAGAATTGTCGAACTTATGCATAATGCTAAAGGTAAAGACAATTGATGCATACATGACTAGCCTCTCATCTACCCATATACACTAACAATGACCCTAAAACCCTCTCTCATTTTTCTTTTCTTTGTAAGATCACTCAACCACCTAAAGACTACCCTTTTCAACAAGGCAAAACGCCTAGCAAAACCCCAAATAAACACATCACTTTAAAACCTTTTTGGCTAGTGGTAAGGCTACAAACATACTTAGCTCTTTTATTTCTTTTTACTTTGATAGCTCTCTACTCATTTTTTTTTCTTTTTAAACATTTGGCCTTTTGGCTCTTTTCTTTATTTTGTTTTTCTTTTTCTTTTTGAGAGCTACCTACTTTTAAAACTAGAACTTTCATTTTAAACACAAAGCCTTCCACTTAAAACCATTAAACCCTTTTATTCAACTTCCAACCTTCAAACTCTTCAAACCGAAACAAAACAAATCAACTCTCATGAATACCCGCCCTATCCTAAGCCTAAGACTAACTTCCAAATGCAAAGCTAGCATCAATATGAAAGCCTAATCATGTCGCCTAAACCTAACACTTTATGCTAAGTCCAACCGAAAAGAGGCCTCAATAAGATTCATCACACAAGAACATTGGCTTGAAAGGAGGGTAAGGTAAAGGTGGGGAGATCTATTTAGGCTTACAAGAGAGTGGTGAAAGGAAGAAGAAAGCCCAAATATGTATAAGTGATCCATGTATTCTTTTTTCAAATGCATAAGTATGATAATTAGAAGTTCAAATTAAGGTTCTCACTTACTAGGAAAGGATTCAATTCATGAATGTTCAACTTAAGCCACGACAATCAAAACAAATGATCCAAGTATGGTTAGAGCATACTTTCAAAGTGTGAACAATGCATCAAAGAACTACTAACTAGGGCCTTGAAACAATTCATAAGCTTAAAACACTTTTCAAGACTTTTGACCCTTATGTTAATGCAAACAACCTAAATGCTTAAAAATTCTAGACTCAATCCTACAATTTTTAACAATGCAATATGCAACTACATGAATTTTTGAAACTTTTTTAAAAACATTTTATCATTTTTTTGTTCTTTTCTATGCCTTACATGATGCATGATGACTCAAGGGATGATAACACAAAATAAGATCAAAGAAAACATGTCAAACACACCACACACTCCCCCAAACATGAATGACACCGTCTCGGTGGCAAACAAATCCAAGAGGAGTCAAAACACATAGCAAAAATCAAAAGATGCATGGTATTTACAAGGGTTTGGTTGTTGGTACCTTTGAGCTAAGTAAGGCTGGAGCTTAAGGTTGCTCCAGACTTCTTGCTCTTCTTTGGAGTGTCGTGGCTGATCTCCTTGGCCTTCTCCTTTCTCGTTTCTTCGTGAAGAGAGTGGCGCGCAGGTTGGTTGTTTCCTTGAGGCTCACGGATCTCAATACCTCTGGTTGATCTCCTCCTCTTCTCCGGCTGCACAACCTCTTCGCTTGAAGACTTCTTAAGTGAGCTCCCGTGAAGCGCCTAGACCTTCTTGGCAAGCTTCTTGATCATCTGGCTTTTCCATTTGTTGATCTTGCGCTGCATCTCAACGACTGAAGCAAGGAACTTCTCGGTATTGGTTCTTGGCTCGAAATCTAGCTTAGGAAGGTCGAAGGCCGCGGGCATCTCACCGTCTGAGGAAGATAACTCTGACCGTGGGCGAGCAGCTTGTGTGGGCACGGCTGTGCCTCCTAGAGGTGCAAAGCATTCCTCAACACTTGACAGAAACTCAACGTTGCCAACACCTAGCAGCTCCATTTATTCTCTGTTTGGCAAGATGCACACTCTCTTCTCATTCTCACAATCGTAGAACAGATAGGCAAAGAAGCCTTCAGCTGGAGTGCATGTATGTCTCATCCATGAAGGATCTCTCCGCGCAAGGGACAAAGTTTATGAGAGGTACGCCGGCTTGAACAAACATTGGTGTGAGTAAGCCTCCTATCAGCGCCGAACTCGCTTTGCACCTCATTGCCCACGTCTTGTACTTGATCAAAGAGGAAGCCAGAATGCATCCATAACTGATATCATCTCTAAGCTCATCTTCCATTGTGATAACAGGTTTCTTGGATGCAATGATGTGTCAAGATGCAACAGAGAGGTTATCAAAGCTCTAATGCACACAGAGATGTTGTATAGTGAGCAAGAGAGATATCAATCCACACCTAAGGGTAGCAAGTTCACTAAGAATGCAAAGGATGAGCAAAGCTAAGCGAGAATGATATATGATTGGTAAAATCCCTAAAAACTAATTCCAAGTGTCAAATGCAAAGCAAAACATTTTTAAAATCCCTGGAAGAGGGTTAACTACCACAAGGAACAAGCGTAATGTTTAAAATGCAAAGCTATTAATTATTAAAAATCGACTAGTGGATCGACCACAGGATTGACCACTAGATCGAGCAACAACAATCGATCTCGTCTAAACAACCTAGAATGATGAAATGATGCGATATGCGAATGACAAGAACACAACTTTATGATGATGGAATGATATTAAAGGACTTAAGACAATAAGAAAGAAGGTCTAGGGTTGAGGGACACGTTCGTGTGTCTCAATGGTCAAAGCTTAGTTTGAATACATTGGATCTACTCTCTTTGAGAGGTTCTCTAGGCCTTGAAAACAAAACAAGATCCATCCATGGCATGTGGTATGGATCACTCCTTCATTCTCTTCTCCAAACCCATGGCGTTTGGTGGAAAAAGAGATTGAAGGGCATAAAACATAGATTTCAAACAAACGACCTAACTAATCCCCTAAACAACCATGGCGTGTGGGAAAGGAAGGATTAGCCTCTAGGATTCGATTTTCCAGGACATCTGGATCCTGTCAAGGTAAGACATCCCTCGGATATTAGTGATCTTGGCGTGAGAGTCTCTAAGCCTTTAGCACTCGAAATCCTAGACGAGAAGGTAATGAAGAACAAGAAAACACAAAGCTTTAACCTTTTTCAACCCTTTCGAATTGCCCCAATCCTAAAACCCAAATCGACTACTCGCTACACATAGCTAAAATCAAAGCAAAAGCGATAAACAGAAAGCTAAGCATGACTAACGACGATTAAAAGGAAACATTGCTTAATATTGAAAAAGGTTCAAAGATTCAAAACAAAGAAAAGCTTAAGAGTTTCAATGGCGAAAATCGCCTAAGGTGCAAGATGATCAAGGTAAAAGACAGAATGAAAAGTATGAAAGCGAATGGCTGCTTTTGCCAAAAATGGCTAAACCGTTAGCTGGTCCCCCCTTCGCTAGCCGCCAAATCCAGGCTGGACGGATAAGGTTCGTCTGGGATAGGGTATGAGGCTCGTTCTAGCTCTCGATCTTCGGCTTGGATCGGGTGACTTTGGTCGATCTCTGAGTCGATCTCGTCGAGATCGGGTTGGAGGCTCGATCTGGTTCTCGATCTGCATGGCGTCATTTACGTCCGTACTTCAGATCGATCTCCTATCTCGATCTCGGTCTCGATCCGTTTCCTTGCATCGACTTGGTCACTCGATCTTCTGGTCTATCTCATCTAGATCGACCTGCCTTGCTCGATCTGCTACTCGATCTCGGGTCCTTAGCATGCAATCCTGAGTTCTCCAAGTGTCCACGAACTTCCTCACGAGCCTTAGCACGTCCACGAATCCTCCATAGCTCCAAAGTACAAGGGAAGGTTGTGGTACCTAGGATCTAGCCTCTGCTGGAACTTGAGGATGTTCCAGACGTGCTAGATACTATGGCTTTGCCTTTGGAGACTGGCTCTTGGAGGGAAAGACGCGCCGGCTGGATGTTCCTTCCTTGAGTCTCACGGATGACAACTCCACCGATAGAAAGCCTCCTCTTCTCGGGCTGTTGAACCTCCTCACTTGCAGCCTGCTTTAGCGAAGCTCCTTGAAGCGCCTTGAATTTCTTGGCAAGCTTCTTGATGACTTTGCTTTGCCATTTGTTGATCTTCCTTTGCATCTCCACAACAGAAGCAAAGAACTTCTCTGTCTTGGTCTGCGGCTCAAAATTGATCTTGGGAAGGACAAAGGCTTCGGGCATCTCATCATCCATGGTAGGAGACTCCGATCTTGGCCGAGTAACTTGGCGAATAGCGGCCGTGACTCCTAGAGGAGCCATACACTCCTCTACGCTTGGGAGAAACTCGATGTTCCCAACTCCCAACAGCTCGGTTTCGGTTTTGTTTGGCAGGATACACACCCTCTTCTCATTCTACGCATCAATGAATAGGCATTCAAAGAAACCCTCAGCTGGCATGAGTCCTAAGCTGTTTGTGTTCCTTAGGTATGTCTCGTCCATGAAAGCTCTATCCGAAACGGGAGTGCAGTTCTGAAGCGGTACGCCGACTTGCACGAACAAGGGCGTGAGGAAGCCTCCAATAAGTGAAGAGCTTGCCTTGCATCTCAAGGCATACGCCTTGTATTTCACCAATGAAGCAGCTAAGATGCATCCGTAGTTCACGTCATCTCCTAGCTGGTCTTCCAACGGCTCCTCATTCTCATCCGGGTCACACAAGCGATGCTTAATGCCTTGGAACAAGAAGCAAAGTGTAACACAGCACCGGACTCCTCACCCTCTTGACCATGGGGGCTACTGACCGTCCGCTGAAGGTGTTGGCCATCAGCTTCAAAGTGTAACACAGCACCGGACTCCTCACCCTCTTGATCTTCGCGGTATTCGCCTTGTAGTCATCGTTGGCTATGAGGTCCCAAAGATCGTTTGGTTGAGTGAAGGAGGGAAACTCAACCTTCGTGGCAGCTGCATCGAGGCCATAAGCTTGACAACTCGGCGATTGAGAGACTGAAGGCCTGACGGTAGACCTTGAAAGAGAGGCAGCCTTGAGAGGGGGTTGGGATGCTAGGGTTCTCGTACGCAAACTCCGAAGTGGCGAGGAAGTCGATTGTCACTTCGGGAAAGGTTGGGCAATCCATCCGTGACAAATACCAGAGCCCTATCTTCTGGAGAAGCTCCTTGTCTCGTTTCTCCTCTTTAGACCATCGGACCCTCTTTTGAACAACAACTTCTTGACCTTCTCCCTCTTGTGCCGTCTCTTCTCTCGTTTTTTTGGAGCCATGGTGCCTGAAACAAGATTCTCAAACAAGAGAATGAGCAAGGCAGCGAAAAATTGAGAAAGAGACAAGCAAGAAGGAATAATTTATAACTAATACCCTATAATTTTGAGGAATTTATAAAAATCCTAGCAAGATAACAGAAAATCAAATCTAGAGATACAGTTAAATCTATAATTATTGCTAATATCAAGCTAGTTTTTTTAAAAAAATTAAACCGCCCTAGCATCTAGAACAATCAAAGCGAATTAAAAGGAAATTTTCTTGAAGATTTTCTTGAAGATTAGAAAATATCTTTGCAAAGATTGAAAAAGGATGCTGCTAGCCTTTAGGAAAAATAAAAATCCACACTCTCTCTTACTTAAGAACTCGCGAAACATGAATGGGAGAGTGTGAGAGTTGTTGGAAATATAAAGGCTAACAATTTTCAAAACCATGGGTAAAAGTAGTGGTTTTCTGACAAAAGCTGTGGTCAAGGCACATCTTTCATGGTCAAAGATGCTTACCTTGACTACTTTTTGAATTTAAAAACCGGAGAGAAAAGGAATTGTTACCTTGGCACGATATCGAGTCCATTTGGTCGATCTAGGACTCGATCTCATGCCTATAATGGCTTGGATCGAGAGGGTTGCTCGATTTCTGACTCAATTTGGATTCAATCGAGTCTTGGATCGATAGCACCTCTCGTTCCTTGATTTTTGGCACGGTGGCTAAGTCCTCGTGATCGAGCCACGTTCTCGATTCAGGGGTCGATGTTAGCTAGGATCGAGTGGCAGATCGTGTGGATTACTTGATCTAGTTTCGAGGATCGAGTGTCTCGGTCGATTTACCCCTCGTTCGCTTTTCAAGCTGAATGCATAGACGGGTTGTCCTCTCATGATCGACCGTTCCACTCGATGTTATACTCGATCTCGTCCAGATCGACTGTCTCCTCTCGATTCACTAACTCGATCTAGCAAAGATCGAGCCAGGATGCGTCGATCTAGCAATCGATCTCTAGCCTACATTCGACGGCGCCATTTAATAAAGATGTTTTCTATGATGCAAAGATAATGTCAAGATGCAATAGAGAGGTTATCATAACTCTAATGCACACAGAGATGTAGTATAGTGAGCAAGAGAGGAATCTATCCACACCTAGGGGTAGCAAGATCACTAAGAATGCAAAGGAATGAGCAAATCTAAGCAGAATATGAAAATGATTGGTAAAATCCCTAAAAACTAAATGCAAGAGTCAAATGCAAAGCAAAACAATTTTAGAATCTCTGGAAGAGGGTTAACTACCACGAGAAACAAGCGGAATACTTAAAATGCAAAGCTATGAATTACTAAAAATCGACTAGTGGATCGACCACAGGATCGACCACTAGATCGAGCAACAACGATCGATCTCGTCTAACAGTTCAACAGAAATGAATCTAATGACCAGGATGCGAACAGATAGCAAGCGAATGATTAACAGAGATGCGAAGATACTAAGAAAGAAGGTCCAGGGTTGAGAATCATGTTCAAGGGTTTCAAAGGGTGAAGCTTGGTTTGAAAACTTTAATTCTACTCACTTTGTGAGGTTCTCTAGGCCTTGAAAACAAAACGAGATCCATCCATGGCGTGTGGTATAGATCACTCCTTCATTCTCTTCTCCAAACCCATGACTTTTGGTGGAAAAAGAGTTTGAAGGGCATAAAACATAGATTTCAAACACACGGCCTAACTAATCCCCTAAACAACCATGCCGTGTGGGAAAGGAAGGATTAGCCTCGAGGATTTGACTTCTCCAGGACATCTGAATCCTGTCAAGGTAAGATATCCCTCTGATTTTAAAGATCTTGGCGTGAGAGTCTTTAAGCCTTAAGTGCTCAAATCATAGAAAAGAAGGCGATGAAGAACAAGAAAACACCAAGCTTTAAACCTTTTCAACCCCTTTGAATCCTCTCAACCCCGAAAACCCGATGAAACTACTTACTACTCATACAGTAAACCGAGAAAACGCAATTGATGATTGACTAATCATGAAAAACGATTGATTCAAAATGTAAAAGCAAGAAAAGCTTCAATGTCTACATTGGCGGAAACGCATAAGCAAAGAGATAACAAGGAAAAAGATAGAATGAAGGAAGGAAAAAGTTGTCGCCGCCTTTAACCAATATTGGCTAAAGGCGCGTACTGGTCCCCCCTTCGCTAGTGTCCAATAACATGCTGGATGGATAAGATAAGTCTGGGATCGGGCAGGGAGCTCGATCTGGCTCTCGATCTTCGGCTTGGATCGGGTAACTTTGGTCGATCTCTGAGTCGATCTTTTGCTGATCGGGTAGGGGACTCGATCTGATGCTCGATCTGCATGGCGTCATTTACGCTCGTACTCCAGATCGATCTCTTCTCTCGATCTTGATCTCGATCCCTTCCTTTGCATCGAGTTGGGCCACTCGATCTTCTGGTCGATCTCATCTAGATCAACCTGCCTTGCTCGATCCGCTACTCGAACTTGGGTACTTAACATACAATCCTGAGTTCTCCAAGTGTCCATGCACTTCTTCACGAGCCTTAGCACGTCCACAAATCATCCATAGTTCCAAAGTAGCCGAAAACAACCTAAATGCGATGCATAATGCAAGAAATATGCAAATGCTGGTGCAAAAGTTCTCTAGGATCTAAAGTGATGCAAACTAGCCTCATATGCAAGGTAAATGCATGAGAAACTATCCTATGTATATGCAAAATACATGAAATATGCAGCAATATCATGTAGCTACCTTGTGCTTCACACCATACTTCCTTAGAAGGCTTTCAAAGATCTTGTTGATGAAATGGCTACCACCATGGCTGATTACAACCTTGAGGACTCCAAACCGTGGAAATATGACTGTTTTGAAAAGCTTTATCACCACCTTTGCATTGTTTGTAGGGGAAGCAATGGCCTCAACCCATTTAGAAACGTAGTGAACAACCACCAAAATGAACTTGTTGCCGTAAGAAGATGGGAAAGGCCCCATGAAATCTATGCCCCATGCGTCAAACACGTCTACCTCAAAGATAGGAACCTGAGGCATCTCGTTCCTCTTCGTAATGTTCCATGCTCGTTGACAAGCTTCACAACTCTTCACAAACTCATGGGCGTCTTTAAAGATAGACGGCCACCAGAAACCGGCTTGCAAGACTTTTGTAGCGGTCATGAATGAGGCAAAGTGGCCCCCGTATGAAGAGCCATGGCAGTGAGGAGAAATACTTTAGCTTCTTCCTTTGTTACGCACCTCCTGTATAAACTGTCCACGCCCCTCTTGTACAAGTAAGGCTCGTCCCAAAAGTAGTGGCCTACGTCTCTAATGAACTTCTTCTTGTGATAGTTGTCAAGATGAGTAGGCTCTTCTCCACACGCCAAGAAGTTTACAATGTCAGCGTACCAAGGCAAGCCTTCTTCTTTGAAACTCAGAACCTCTTCAATCTGCCTTTCTAGCCTTCCACAAACAGCCGTAGTGATCATCATGAATTATTCTTCGGGAAGCGAATCATCTAAGGGCAGAGACTCATTGATTCTCATCCTAGAGAGGTGATCAGCAACACCGTTCTCTATCCCTTTCTTGTCCTTGATTTCCATGTTAAATTCTTGGAGCAAAAGGATCCATCTTAAGAGTCTCGGTTTAGTGTCTTTCTTGGTATAAATGTACCTCAGAGCCACGTGATCTGTGTAGACGATGGCCTTGAAGCCTACGAGGTATGACCTGAACTTCTCAAAGGCGAATACAACTGCCAGCAACTCCTTCTCAGTCATAGTGTATCTGGCTTGCGTGTCATCCAAGGTACGTGAAGCATAGTAAATCACGTGCAGCCGCTTGTCTTTCCTCTGACCAAGAACAGCTCCAATGGCGTAGTCGCTCGCGTCACACATTATCTCGGAAGGTAAAGTCCAGTCCGGTGCTTGCACTATAGGCGCGGATACTAGAGCTTCCTTGATGGTCATGAAAGCATGAAGGCAATCCTCATCAAACACAAAGTCAGCCTCCTTGCACAACAGCTTTGTGAGAGGGCGTGCAATCTTGGAAAAATCTTTGATGAAACGCCTGTAGAAGCCAGCATGGCCTAGGAAACTCCTCACTCCTTTGACATTAACCGGCGGCTCAAGACTCATCATGACCTCAACCTTGGCTTTGTCAACCTCTATGCCTTTCTCTGATATCTTGTGGCCAAGCACGATCCCTTCCTTCACCATAAAGTGACACTTCTCCTAGTTAAGCACAAGATTCGTCTCTTCGCAACGCTTTAATACCTTGCAAAGATTCAACAAACACGCAGAAAAAGACGCACCATATACAGAGAAGCCATCTATAAACACTTCTACCATCTCTTCAATTAAATCGGAGAACAACGACATCATACACCGCTGAAACGTAGCCGGTGCGTTTCACAACCCGAATGGCATCCTTCGATACGCGAAGGTGCCATAAGGGTATGTAAAGGTCGTCTTCTCCTGATCTTTTGGATGGATTGGTATTTGAAAGAAACCACTATATCCATCAAGAAAGCAATAGTAAGGATGATTAGCAAGCCTCTCAAGCAGTTGATCAATCAAAGGTAAAGGAAAATGATCCTTTCTAGTAGCAAGATTTAGCTTCCTATAGTCTATACACATACGATGTCCTGTAATAGTCCTAGTAGGTATAAGCTCATCTTTATCATTCTTAATGACTGTGATCCGTCCCTTCTTAGGCACCACGTGTACAGGGGAAACCCACGTGCTGTCACTTTTGGGATAGATCACGTCAGCCTCTAACAGCTTAAGAATCTCTTTCTTAACAACCTCCGTAAAATTCGGATTCAAACTCCTTTGGTGTTCTATAGAAGAGGTGTTCTCATTATCAAAGTGAATCCTATGAGTGCAAAGCATTGGTGAAAGGCCCTTGATGTCACTTAGAGAGTACCCAATGGCCTTCCTATACTTTCTCAGCTCATTTAGGAGCGAGTGCAACTCATCATCACTTAAATTCCCATTCACAATCACGGGATAGGTTTCATTAAGCCCTAAGAAAGCATACCATAGCCCTTTTGGGAGCTCCTTAAGGTCCACCTTTGGGGCTAGCAGCTCGCTCCAGTCCTCCTCGTTGTTCTTGTTGATGTTCCCATCCTCAGTAGCCTCCTTAGAACCCGAGACATGACCCAAAAGACTGCTTTCTTGAACCATTGTCCCCTCCGAGATCGAGTCATCCAGTCGATCGTGCAACTTCACTCGATTCTCCTACTCGATTTGATTGGGATCGAGCAGGAGATCGAGTCCCCGTCTTGTTCTCTGAACTGATTAATTGGCTTCCCCTGATCTTCCCATCGATTGTTTTTCTGGATCGACTACTCTCAGGTCGATGACTCACTCGATTTGATTGGGATCGAGTAGTGGATCGAGTGGCTGAGTCGTTCTCTTTCTGGATTGACCAGTATCCTTGATCTTCTTGTCGATTGCTGACTTGGATCGAGTGATCTTCTCAATTTCCTGATCGATCTCTAGGCATTCGCCTTCATCTTCTAGCACAACTTTCCTAGAATAAAGGAGATTAACGTACACCTGAGTTCTCTGATCCACGGAATCATACTCTCCTCTCTCCTTAGTCAATGCCAGCTTCAAGTGATCCTCTTGTGCAAGCTCCTCTAGCAGTTCATCCGCGAAAGCATCCAACGTCTCTATGTTGAAAGCTTGCCCTTCTATGGTGGGCTTCTTCAGGACCTCGTTGATATCAAAATCCAGCCTATAATCCTTACCCCAGTGTAGAGCTATATTCCCATTCATGACATCGATGATTTCTCCAGCGGTTGCAAGGAATGGCCTTCCAAGAATGAGTGGATCCCTAGGTTCTTCATCCATTTCAAGCACAACGAAGTCTGTAGGCACGTTTACACCACTGACCCTCACTGGTAAGTCCTCAAGCAAACCCACGCGTAACCTCACGCTTCTGTCAGCTAGCACCAAGGAGATTCTACAGTCTTTGAACCTTGTGAAACCTGCCTTCTTTGCTATAGAATGGGGCATCAGATTTATACTAGCACCAAGGTCGCATAAACAGCTCTGAAATGTCAAGGGACCGAGTGCACATGGTATAGTGAAGCTTCCTGGATCTCCCAACTTCTTGGGTACTATGTCCTTGTGTATAATCGCGCTACACTCTTCACTAAGCACCAGCACTTCCTTGCTTTCCTTATTCTTCTTTGCAAGCGTGTCTTTGAAATTTTTTGCACATTTAGGCATCATGGCAAGGCAATCCACGAGATGTAGCTTGATCTCTACGTCCCTTAGATGCTTCTAAAACAAGAGCCTATGTTTCTCTATAAGCTGTTTCTTTAAGCGACCAGGAAAACGAAGCTTAAGAACGTAAGGTGGAGGTATGTACTCATCCTTCTCCTCGGTTGCTTTCTCCACTTGCTTCTTTACAGCTGCTTCTTTTCCCTTTGTTGGCCGCTCGATCCACACGTTGTGGAAGTTGATCTCATCGTCAGCCGACGGCTTTTCCTCCCCCTCTTGAACCACAATGTCCTCATTGTCTTTAGGTGCAACCCTTGATGGAAGCTCTTTTCAACTTCTCAGTGTGATAGCATTGGTGTATTCCTTGGGATTCTGCTCACACTTTCCCGGTAGACTACTTTGACCATATGTTCTTTCTTTACCTTTCTCTAACTGCTTGATCTTGTTGTTTAGATTTTTTATCTGAGTAGAGACATCAGTGAGAGAGGAGTCTAAGCGGTTGTTCATCTCGGCGAATTTCGGGTTTGTTGAAGCTTGCCCTTGAAGAAACTGCTGAAACATGGCTTGTACAGGATCAACTTGTTGCAGTTGCATCTGTTGTTGAGGAACAAAGCCTGGAGTGTACATAGGAGTATAAGGTTTGTTCCCTTGCTGCTGCTGCTGTCCCTGAAAGTTGCCTTGTTCCTGACGTTGAAAACCACCACTCGGCTGAAAATCTTTGTTATAGGGCACAAATGGTTTAGCTTGTTAAGGAGGGTACACCTGATCCTTTGGGTTTTCAACGTTGGTGCCTCTATAAGACAAGTTGTTGTTGCCCTGGTAGCCTTGAGAATAACCTTGAGGTTTGTAGTTGTTTTGACCGGCTAACCAATAAGCTTCTTCTTCTTGGTATTGCTCTAGCTCATACAAGACATCCGCAGCTTCTCCAACAAAATGTACATGCTTTTGGTTTGCAAGCATGAGCTTATCGATCTTCTCATGGAGAGACTTCATTTCCTTCTTGTTGGCGTCAAGATCAGCTCCTCTTGGTGCACGGTCATAGTCTTTCGAGTAATTCCCATCGCTCAACACCAAATTCTCTATGAGCTCCACACCTTCCTCAACCTCTTGACCAAGAAAGCTCCCTTTGCTTTCCTTGTCAAGTAGTAGTCTGATCTTTGGAAGTGCTACGCGGTATATAGTACTCAAGAGGGTCTCTTCGCTGAATCCATGGTGAGGGCAAGCAATTGTATAATCCTTAAAGCGCTCCATAGCCTCATTGAAGGACTCATTATGACGCTGAGTGAAACCACTGATCTCGCTTCTCAACCTTGCTGTCCGAGAGCTTAAGGAAAACTTGGAGAGGAAAGCTTTCTTACAATCGGCCCAATAAGTGATAGTGCCTTGGAGAAGAGTCTTCTCCCAATGTCGTGCCTTGTCTCCTAAGGAAAAGGGAAACAAGCGCAGCATGAAGCTGTCTTCTGAGATGCCATTTATCTTGAGCATTCCACAAAGCTGCTCAAAGTTGTCTAGATGCGCCAACGGGTCCTCCAAAGCTAACCCATGAAACGTGTTGTTTTGCACCATCTGAACAAAGCCCGGCTTTATCTCGAAATTAATGTTTTGCACTGGAGGAGGAGTGATCCCAAACCTATTATGGTGAGTATTAGGAGCATCTCCTACTCCAATGATCGGTGGGGGTCTAGCCGCGTGGTGGGGGTTTCCATTACCCCTTCCAACTGCCCCATGAGCTGGAGGAGGTCCCTCTGGATGTTCTTGCTGAGCCATTGCTTCAAAATCCACTGAACCTTGCTGAACAATCTCCTCAAAGGCTCTAGCTTGCTCTCTAACCCGTCTTGATCTTGCGTGTCCAAGTTGATGAATATTGTCCAAGGGTGTAAGTAAGTTGTTGTCACCCCTGGAACGCAGATTCATGTACCTGAAAGACACAAGTTTGAGTGTAGAGAAATCAGTAACTAACTTAAAGTAAAGGCTTAGTCTTTACCAAACCCCAAATCTTAATGCTTTCTATCCCCTAAGATGGCAACGGCGCCATTTGATAACAGGTTTCTTGGATGCTGTGATGTGTCAAGATGCAACAGAGAGGTTATCAAAGCTCTAATGCACACAGAGATGTAGTATAGTGAGCAAGAGAGATATCAATCCACACCTAGGGGTAGCAAGTTCACTAAGAACGCAAAAGATGAGCAAAGCTAAGCGAGAATGATATATGATTGGTAAAATCCCTATAAACTAAATGCAAGTGTCAAATGCAAAGCAAAATAATTTTAAAATCCCTGGAAGAGGGTTAACTACCACGAGAAAGAAGCAGAATGTTTAAAATGCAAAGCTACTAATTATTAAAAATTGACTAGTGGATCGACCACAGGATCGACCACTAGATCGAGCAACAACGATCGATCTCGTCTAAACAACCTAGAATGATGAAATGATGCGATATGCGAATGACAAGAACACAACTTTATGATGATGGAATGATATTAAACGAGTTAAGACAATAAGAAAGAGGGTCTAGGGTTACGGGTCACGTTCGTGGATCTCAAAGGTCAAACCTTAGTTTGAAAACATTGGATCTACTTTCTTTGAGAGGTTCTCTAGGCCTTGAAAACAAAACAAGATCCATCCATGGCGTGTGGTATGGATCACTCCTTCATTCTCTTCTCCAAACCCATGGCGTTTGGTGGAAAAAGAGATTGAAGGGCATAAAACATAGATTTCAAACAAACGACCTAACTAATCCCCTAAACAACCATGGCGTAAGGGAAAGGAAGGATTAGCCTCTAAGATTCGATTTTCCAGGACATCTGGATCCTGTCAAGGGAAGACATCCCTCGGATTTTAGATATCTTGGCGTGAGAGTCTCTAAGCCTTAAGCACTCCAAATCCTAGAAGAGAAGGTAATGAAGAACAAGAAAACACAAAGCTTTAACCTTTTTCAACCCTTTTGAATCGCCCCAACCCCAAATCCCAAATCGACTCCTCGCTACACATAGCTAAAATCAAACCAAAAGCGATAAACAGAAAGCTAAGCATGATTAACGACGATTAAAAGAAAAGATTGCTTAATATTGAAAAAGGTTCAAAGATTCAAAACAAAGAAAAGCTTAAGAGTTTCAATGGCGAAAATCGCCTAAGGTGCAAGATGATCAAGTTAAAAGACAGAATGAAAAGTATGAAAGCGAATGGCTGCTTTTGCCAAAAATGGCTAAACCGTTAGCTGGTCCCCCCTTCGCTAGCCGCCAAATCCAGGCTGGACAGATAAGGTTCGTCTGGGATCGGGTAGGAGGCTCGATCTAGCTCGTGATCTTCGGCTTGGATCGGGTGACTTTGGTCGATCTCTGAGTCGATCTCGTCGAGATCGGGTTGGAGGCTCGATCTGGTTCTCGATCTGCATGGCGTCATTTACGTCCGTACTTCAGATCGATCTCCTATCTCGATCTCGGGCTCGATCCGTTTCCTTGGATCGACTTGGTCACTCGATCTTCTGGTCGATCTCATTTAGATCGACCTGTCTTGCTTGATCTGCTACTCGATCTCGGGTCCTTAGCATGCAATCCTGAGTTCTTCAAGTGTCCACAAACTTCTTCACGGGCCTTAGCACGTCCACGAATCCTCCATAGCTCCAAAGTATCCGAAAACAACCTGAATGTGATGCATAATGCAAGAAATATGCAATTGCTAATGCAAAAGTGCTCTAGGACCTAAAACGATGCAAACTAGCCTAAAGTGCAAGGTAAATGGATGAGAAAGTACCTTATATGTATGCAAAACACACGAAATATGCAGCAATATCAAATTGGCTCGTCATTCTCCTTAGGATCACATAGAAGGTGCTTGACGCCTTGGAACAAGAAACATAGCTCGTTCTTGGTAACTTTGGGAGCCACGGACCTTCCACTGATGGCTATGAGCTTGAGCGTGTATCTTAGCACGGGGCTGCGGACTCTCTTGATCTTGGCCGTGTTTGCCTTGTAGCCATCGTTGCTGATCAGATCCCACAAGTGGTTGGCTTGAGTGAAAGGAGGAAACTCGACGAGCTTGGCAGTAGCTTTCAGACCGTAGGCTTGGCATAGCTCGGCGATGGAGAGGTGATAAGCTTGCCTCCTGATCTTGAAGGTGATGTGAACTTGTGATAGATTGGGGATGCTTGGATTCCCGTAGGTTAACTCCAAGGTGGCTAAGAAGTCTAGGGTTGCCTCAGGATAGGTTGGGCAATCCATCCTTGACAAGCACCGGAGCCCAATGTTCTTTAGAAGCTGATCAAAATCTCCCAATATCCCCATCTTTGCCAACAGATCCCTGCTTGCGAACTTTGTGGGGTCAAACCGGAGCCTCTCCAGCCTTTTCTTAGCTAGCTTCTCCTCCTTGGTCCATCTAACCCTTTCTTGAACAACTTCTTGAGCTTCTCCTCCTTGTGTTGTCTCTTCTTTGCTTCTCTTAGGAGCCATGGTACCTGAAACACAAATCTCAAAGAAGAGAATGACTATAGGCAGCAAATGTAAGAGAAAGACATGGCAAGAGAGAAAAACTTCTAACAATAATCTGAGATTTTTAGGGAATTTATGAAAATTATAGCTAAATACTAGAGGAGAATATCTAGAGATTGAATTAAATTTAGCAATTTTCATAATATTTAGCTATTTCTAAAAATTATTCCAACTCCCTAACAACTAACAACAATTCAACTCAAAGAAAAGGAAATTTTCTAAAACATTTAAACAAGAAAATCAAGAAACTTCGAAATACCTTTGAAATGATGAATGCTAGATGCTTACAGCCTTAAAAACCAAACACACCTCACTCTTCTATTTAGAAAACAGTTTCGAATGCAAGTGGAGAGAGTGGTGATGCATAAGTGTTTATAAAAGCTAAGAAAACTATGGATTATGCTGGTCAAGGCACATCTTTCATGGTCAAAGATGCTTGCCTTGACCAAGATTTGAATTTAAAAACAGGAGGGAAAGAAGAAAGGAGGGAAAACACAAACTTACCTCGGCACGAGATCGAGTCCATTTGGTCGATCTAGGACTAGATCTCATGTCCATGTTGACTAGGATCGAGAGGGTTGATCGATTGGGGACTCGATTTGTATTGAATCGAGTCCTGGATCGAGTGTGCCCTCTCGTTCCATGATTTTTGGTCATGATAGCTAAGCTCCTTGGATCTAGCCACTTGATCTATTTGGAGGTCTTTTCGGCTAAGATCGATTGGCAGATCGAGTAGACTGATCGATTCAGATCGAGGATCGAGTGAGGTCAGTCGATCCACACCTTGTTCTAAACGCATTGGCGGGTTATCTTCTCATGATCTACTGAATCACTCGATTGTCTACTCGATCTCATCTAGATCGAATGACTCCTCTCGATTCACTAGCTAGATCTAGTAAAGTTCGAGCTAGGATAAGTCGATCTAGCACTCGATCGCTTGCCTATACTTCTCCTTTCTCGCCTCTTTTGACACCAAGATAATGATCTACAATCACCGAACCTTTCACCTACACACCTAAACATAAAAAGCATAAAACTGAAATAGAAAGAAAGCAAAAATATGTACTAGATAGACATGAGAATGACTCCCAAGTACACTTTCTTTAACGTCTTTAGCTAGACTTTACTTGGTTCAGGCCAGAGGTGGGTCCAGGAGAAGCATTGTAGTGCTCTCCTAGCACGAGAGAGATCCTACACTCCTTGAACTTGGTGAAACCGAGCTTCTTAGCAATGGAGTGGGGCATAATATTGATGCTTGCTCCTAAATCGCATAAACAGCTTTCAAACTTCAAGGGACCAAGAGCACAAGGAATGGTGAATGATCCTGGATCTCCAAGCTTCTTTGGTATTATCTCCTTGTGGATGATAGCACTGCACTCTTCACTAAGCATCAAAACCTCTTTACTCTCCTTGTTCTTCTTAATAAGTGTATCCTTGAAGAACTTGGCACACTTAGGCATCATGGCTAGACAATTAACTAAAGGCAGCTTGATCTTAACATCTTTCAAATGCTTCTCAAACACTGCTCTATGCTTCTCAAGCAGCTGTATCTTCAACCGGCCAGGAAAAGGAAGCTTCGGTTTGTAGGGTGGAGGAACAAATCCATCTTTCTATTTGCTCACCTCCTCTACTTTCTTCTATAAAACAACTTCTTTGCCTTTCCTTGGCCTCTCAATCCACACATTGTCAAAGGTGATTTCTTCATCAGCTGAAAGCTTACCCTCCCCCTATTGAACCACAATGTCCTCATTATCGCTAGGTGCAACTCTCGGCGGAAGCTCTTTTCCACTCCTCAAGGTAATAGCGTTTGTATACTCCTTGGGATTTTTCTGACACTTTCCAGGTAGGCTTCCTTGACCGCTTGTACTAGCTTTGCCTTTTTTCTAACTGCTTGATCTTGTTGTATAGATTGGTGATCTGTGTAGAGACGTCAGTAAGAGAAGAGTCTAGCCGGTTGTTCAACTCAACAAACTTCTGATTTGTAGAAGCTTGACCTTGAAGCAACTGTTGGAACATAGCTTGAACCGGATCCTGAGGTTGGGGTTGCATTTGGTTCTGCTGTGGAATGAAACCAGGACGAAACATAGGAGTGTAGCCTTTGTTGCCTTGTTGCTGCTGACGTTGGAAGTTCCCTTGTCTCTGACCTTGGTACCCACTGTTTTGTTAAAACCCTTTGTTGTAAGGTACAAAAAGCTTGCCTAGTTGAGGGGGGTACACCTGATCTTTAGGGTTGTTGGTGCTCCTATATGAGAGATTGTTGTTGCCCTGGGGCTTGTTGTAGTTCTGACCAGAAACCCAATAACTTCTTCTTGGCTCAGCTCTAACTCCTCTAAGACATCTTCAGCTTCGCCTACGAAATGTACTTGCTTCTGATTTGCAAGCACTAGCTTATCTATCTTCTCATAGAGCGATTTGAGCTCCTTCTTGTGTGACTCCATCTCAGAACCTCTAGGTGCTCGGTCGTAGTCTTCAGTGTAATTCCCATCACTCAAAGCCAAGTTCTCTATAAGCTTCATACCTTCTTCCACTTCTAAACCAAGAAAGTTACCCTTGCTTGCCGTATCAAGCATCATTCTGATCTTGGGTAATGCTCCTCGGTATATTGTGCTCAAGAGAGTCCCTTCACTGAAGCCATGGTGAGGACACTGAATGGTATAGTCCTTGAACCGCTCCGTAGCTTCTTTGAATGTCTCGTTATGCCTTTGAGTGATTCCGCTAATTTCACTTTGCAGCCTAGCTGTTCTTGTGCTTGAGAAAAACTTTAAGAGGAACACCTTTTTGCAATCAGTCCAAGAAGTAATGGTGCCGTGTGGAAGGGTCTTCTCCCAGTGCCTAGCCTTATCTCCAAGAGAAAATGGAAAGAGCCTAGGCTTGAAAGCATCTTCCGAGATCCCATTGATCTTTATCATTCCACATACTTGCTCAAAGTTGTCAAGATGCTCCAAAGGGTCTTCCATTGCTAGCCCGTGGGACTTGTTGTTATAAACCATAGAGACAAAGCCTGGCTTGATCTCAAAGTTGTTGTTTTGGACTGGTGGACGGGTGATCCCAAAGCGGTTGTGATGTGTGTTTAGAGCATCACCAGCGCCAATGATCCGTGGTGGTCTAGCTGCGTGGTTGGGGTTTCCATTACCCCTTCCTACAGCACTGTGAGCTAGTGGAGGTCCCTCAGGATGTTCTTGCTCAGCCATTCTTGCAAAGTCTACTGTACCAGCTTGCACAATCTCTTCAAAGGCTTGAGCTTGCTCTCTTGCTCTTCTTTATCTTGCGTGTTCGAGTTGATGAATATTGTCCAGGGGTTAAAGTAGATTGTTGTCACCCCTGGACCTCAGATTCATGTACATGAAAACGCAAGGATGAAGGCCGAGAAATCAGTAACAAAAGTAAATGTAAAGGCTTAGTCTTTACTAAGCTCCAAATCCTAATGCTTTCTAACAAACCCAAGTTGGCAACGGCGCCATTTGATAACAGGATTTTTGCAAGTCTAAATATCAAAGCTCAAGCAATCTATAGTTGTAGTACAGTATGCACGAGAGTATCAATCCAGCTTGGATGAAGAAAGAACACTAGGAATGCAAGAGTAAAGCAAAAATAAGCAGAATCGGGTGAATAGATGGTAAAATCTACAAAAACTAAATGCAACGACCAAATGCTGATGGAAACTATTTTAAAATTCCTGCAAGAGGGTTAACTACTATGAGGAGAAAACAAAGGATTAAAAACGCAAATCTACTAATAACTAAAAATAGAGAACTAAAACGCGTAAAACAGGTCGATTCTAACAACTTAAGACAAATGACTTCTAATGAACAAGATGCAAGCTTTATAACTAAAAGATGATTACTTGAGGTTTAAAAATGCTAAAAGAGGGTTTAAGATCGAGGGTCATGTTCAAGAGAGTTCAGGGGTTCAAGCTTTGGTTTGAAAACACAAAGATCTACTCATTTGATGAGCTTTCCCTAAGCCTTGAGAAACTTAAATAGACTCATTCATGGCATATGGTATGATTCCCTTCTTCAATCTCTTCTCCAAACCCATGGCTTTTGGTGGAAAAAGAGGTCGAAGAGCATGGACTACAGATCTCAAAAAATGGCTTAACTAACCTCCTCTACATCCATGGCGTTTAGGAGAGGGCAGATTTGTTTCTAGGATTTGGTTTTCAAGGATATCTGAATCCGGTCAAGGTAAGAGATGCCCTGGAATCATAGAGATCTTTTCCAAGACTCCCTAAGCCTTAAGACCCCAAATCCTACAAAGGAATAAGTTAAGAACAAAAAGAAATCCAAATGCTTAAGAAGGCTCTAGTAAAGAATGCTTGCAGGCTTTCCTAACTCTCAAGAAGGCTCTAGTAAGTGCACTCCTAGTCCAGGTGCCTAACGGGATCTCCCCTTTGAGATCATGGGTGATGAAAGTGATTAGACTGTTGGCGCTGTGTTGGGACAGAGAGTAGACAAGAAGCTACATGTCATCTACTATGCTAGTAGGACATTAGATGAAGCTCAAACCAGATATGCCACAACAGAGAAGGAGCTTAGAGCAGTGGTCTTTGAATTTGATAAGTTTAGAAGTTATTTGGTTGGGTCCAAGGTGATAGTGTATACTGATCATGCTGCACTAAGGCACATATATGCCAAGAAGGATACTAAGCCAAGACTCCTCAGATGGATACTCCTCTTGCAGGAATTTGATATGGAGATTCTAGACAAGAGAAGCAATGAAGATGGTGTGGCTGATCAGCTCTTAAGGCTAAGGATTGATGACTTTGTCCCCATCAACGATATTCTACCAGAAGAGCAGCTGAGTGCATGGGAAATAAAGAATGATGAGGTGATGAGTTTATAAGAGGAAAAGCTACCTTGGTATGCTAACTTTGCCAACTACTTACCTATTGGTGAAGCACCAAAGAATCTTGACCCTTACAACAAGATGAAGTTCTTTAATGACGTGTCTCACTACTATTGGGATGAGCTTTATCTCTACAAGAAGGGAGCTGATGGGTTGTTTAGAAGGTGCACAGCTGAAGATGTTAGGGGCATCCTACATCATTGTCATGGGTCAGCTTATGGTGGTCATTTTGCCACTTTCAAAACGGCTTCAAATGTGCTTCAAGCTGGTTTTTCGTGGCCTAGTCTGTTCAAGGATGCTCAAAATTATATCTCTTTATGTGAAGCTTGCCAAAGGAAGGGAAACATCTCCAAGAGAGATGAAATGCCTCTAAACCCAATTCTTGAAGTGGATCTGTTTGATCTTTGAGGCATTGAGTACATGGGACCATTCCCTTGTTCTTATGGAAACAAGTACATCCTTGTAGTTGTGGTTTATATATGAAAGTGGGTTAAAGCAGTAGCTAGTCCAACAAATGATGTCAAGGTTGTGCTAAAGCACTTCAAGTCAATCATCTTCCCAAGGTTTGGTGTTCCAAGGTGGGTTATAAGTGATGGAGGGAGCCACTTCATGAAAAATGTTTTTGAGAGCTTACTAAAGAATCATGGTGTTAAGCATAAGGTTGTGACTCCTAACCATCCTAAAACAAGTGGCCAAGTAGAGGTGTCTAACAGAGAGATCAAGGTTATCTTGGAGAAGACTATTGGTATTACAAGGAAGGATTGGTCTCACAAGTTGGATGATGCTCTTTGGGCATATAAAACAGCCTTCAAAACACCAATTGGAAGATCACCATTCTCTCTTCTTTGTGGTAAAGCTTGCCATGTTTTTGTGGAACTTGAGTACAAGGCTTTATGGGTAACAAAATTGATAAACTTTGATATCAAGAGTGCCCCAGAGAAGAGACTCATAACCCTTCATTAGCAAGAAAAAAAATTTCATAGAATCATTTGAGAGCTCTAAGATCTACAAGGAACGGACCAAAGCCTTCCATGATAAGAAGATAAGACCTAAGGACTTCAAGGCAGGAGATAATGTGTTGCTTTTCAACTCAAGACTGAAGTTGTTTCCTCGAAAACTCAAGTCAAGACTGTCAGGACCTTTCATGATCAAAGAGGTACTTCCTTATGGAGCTGTGACTTTGTTCAACAATGAAGGAGGAGACATCACAGTGAATGTGAATGGGCACAGGTTGAAACTATACATGGCCAAGATGAGATGTATATCCACCTTCAAGACCCTCCACAAGAGTGATTGGTTAAGGAAAGTCAAGCTAAGAACGTTAAACAAGCGCACTTGGGAGGCATTCCCATGGTATCCTTGCATATATTATTGCTTTTAAAGTTTGTGTTTAAGCTTTTGTTTTGATCCTAGAAGCAGGTGAGGCTCAATGCAGGTGGTTTGAGGAAGTGATGAATAACTAGACATGTTTTTGGCGGATGTCGAGCAGGATGTCCACCTACAATGTGCAGCTAAAATGCTCGACATCACTCATGCACAAACATGTCAGGCAAACATGTCGAGCTAATGAGCTCGACATGTAGAGAAAGATGACTCGGAGCAGATGTCGTGTATGGATGTCATGCAACATAAATGGCTCGAGAGGAAGGAAACTGATGTGGTGATTCATGTCGAGCTACCAAGCTCCACATTAAGATGGTGATCATCCATGTCACACGAAATGACGGCCAGGAGAAAAGACCGAGGGATGTGGAGCCCATATGTCGCGCGACCTTTTTGGCCCGAGAGACAAGCAAAAAGTGTCGACCACTGATGGCCGGAGAGTTCAGGAACGAACGTTAACCAAGGATGTCAACCTCTCCAGCTCGACATCACCACCCTTCATTCCAAAAAAATCCTTTAAGATATGTATCTGCACTTCTTTCCTTATGAAACCTTTTCTATTCATTTTTTGGTATCTCTTAACACGTACATTCAAGCTTTTATTACAAAAGAGACTGTGTAATTCAAGTGTGTTGACTATTTAGAATATTCATAAAATTTTGTGATCAACCATTCCTAGAATCCATAACCTAAGTTTCTGTTTGAAAGAGAAGGAGAATGGTTTTCAAACACAATTGAAAGAGAAGAAGTTGTTGAAAGAGAATATGTAGGTGAAAGAGAAGAAGTAGTTAAGGCTATATATTTATAAGTAATGGTTTTGTGTTTGAGCAAAGCACAAGTAATTGTGCTCTTTGTATTAAGCATTCAATCGATGCATTTATTTACAGATACAAGTCTAATCACTATTAAACTCAACAACCAAACTTAACAATTAATGTTTTAACATCAAAGATAATATATTTCTTAAAATTTTGTAAATCGAAGCTAAGCAGATGATGTCAAGAAGAAGCGAACCATAGAAAACAGAAGACACTGAAGATATAAACCACATAAACAAGAAACAGAAGCCTAAAGAGAAGAGAGAAGACAATTAATCTTACCCTAAATCATTCTTCCAAGACAGTATGGGAAAATATCCAAAGGGTTAGAGGTAAACCTGCCATTCTTTTGAATATGCCTTCAATTGGGGAAGGGAAGCACGGAGGCTGACTATCTCCACCACATGAAGCTAAGTAACAATTCATCCCTTCACTGCTAAGTAACCATTCATCCCTTCACTGGAAGTAAAACAAAGTTATATATGATTGTACAACTGTCGTATTCAGAAAAAAACACAATACCGATTAATATCTTAAACCGAAGAAGGCATAGACTATACCGTCAGTGAGTGCTCCACTCTTGCGGCTGCATCCAGAAGACGCCTTTTTACAATAAAAGGTAGTTTTGCTATACACTTTACAAAAAAGGTTAGAAAATATGAGACCGTAGAATTATTACATCTAAACAAACCATCAATACGGTCATAATCACAATGAAAAGACGATCAAACCTGCTAAGAATTACACTTTCCATTAATGTCAATCTCAAAATCTGCACACCACAAAAGGTAAATGAGAGACATGGATTGCACAATACCACAATAAAAGAGACCAAACTGCCAAGACAGAAAACCTCATACCAGAAGGATAAAAATCAGCTATAGGTGAATTTGGATTTGTCATCAATGTCCTAAAGCACTCTGGGAGAGCATGCGCACTGATAACGGAATCCAGTTAGCAAATAAGTGACAGCATAAAGAGATGATGAAGACTCAGACATACTGATACAATACCTTGCAGAACTGCCAGAAACTGATTAAATGGCTTGAACGTGGAACCCAGTTCGAACTTAATCTCTAGCTTATCAAGGACCTTGAGATCAGATGCAAAAGGTGCATAATGATATGGATAAAACCTGCAAAATTAACCCAAAATTAACCAAAAGACTTAAGCTCCTTCTTGTGAGACTCTAGCTGAGAACCTCTCGGTGCACGGTCGTAGTCTTCAGCATAGTTGCCGTCACTCAATGCTAAGTTTTCAATAAGCTCCATGTCCTCTTCTACCTCTTGACCAAGGAAGTTTCCCTTACTAGCCGTGTCAAGTAGCAAGCGAATCTTTGGGGAAGCTCCGCGGTAGATAGTGCTTAGTAGAGTCTCTTCGCTGAAGCCGTGGTGAGGACACTGAATGGTGTAGTCCTTGAACCGCTTCATGGCTTCATTAAATGTCTCAATGTTCCTTTGAGTGAAGCCGCTGATCTCACTTCTCAAGCTTTCTGTTCTGGTGCTAGAGAAGAACTTTGAAAGAAATGCCTTCTTACACTCAGCCCAAGAGGTAATGGTGCCTTGTGGAAGGGTCTTCTCCCAATGTCTAGCCTTGTCTCCAAGAGAAAATGGAAAGAGATGCAGCTTGAAAGCATCTTCGGATATGTCATTAATCTTTATCATCCCACATACTTGCTCGAAGTTGTCAAGATGCTCCAAGGGATCTTCCATTGCTAACCCATGGAACTTATTGTTTTGCACCATTGAGATGAATCCTGGCTTAATCTCGAAGTTTTGTTCTGTACAGGAGGAGGAGTGATCCCACACCTATTGTGATGAGTATTGGGAGCATCTCCCGCTCCTATGATCCGTGGGGGTCTAGCCGCGTGGTGGAGGTTTCCATTACCCCTACCCACTGCCCCGTGAGCTGGAGGAGGTCCCTCTGTATGTTCGTGCTCAGCCATCGCTTCAAAATCCACTGAACCTTGCTGAACAGTCTCCTCAAATGCTCTAGCTTGCTCTCTAACTCTTCTTTGTCTTGAATGTCCGAGTTGATGAATGTTGTCCAAGGGTTGATGTAGATTGTTGTCTCCCCTTGAACGTAGATTCATGTACCTGAAAGACACATGTTTGAGAGTAGAGAAATCAGTAACCAAAAGAAAAACAAAGGCTTAGTCTTTACTAAACCCCAAATCTCAATGCTTCCTAAACACTACTAAGATGGCAACGGCGTCATTTGATAACATGCTTTTTACTATGTGTAATGTGATTGTCAAGATGCAAGAAGGAGGTTATCAAAACTCAAGCAGCACACAGTCGTAGTATAGTGCAAGAGGAATGAATCCAACCTAGGAGCTAGAAAGTGCAATGAGAATGCAAGGATCATGCAAAGCTAAGCAAATGATGAACGGTTTTGTGAAAATCCTAAAAATAGATGCAATGGTCAAATGCAAAGCAAAACCATTTTAAAAATACTAGAAACGACTGAACAACCACGAGGAACAAACAGAATGATTATAATGCAAAGCTATGAATTTATAAAAATTGATTAGTGGATCGACCACTAGATCGAGCAACAACGATCGATCTCGTCAAAAAGTTCAACAGAAATGAATCTTATGATCACGATGCGAAAAGATAGCAACCGAATGATTAATAGAGATGTAAGAATACTATGAAAGAGGGTCTAGGGCTGAGATTCATGTTCAAGGGTTTCAAAGGTTCAAGCTTGGTTTGAAAACTTTAGATCTACTCACTTTGTGAGATTCTCTAGGCCTTGAAAACAAAACAAGATCCATCCATGGCGTGTGGTATGGATAACTCCTTCATTCTCTCCTCCAGACCCATGGCGTCTGGCGGAAAAAGAGATTGAAGGGCATAAAACTTAGATTTCAAACACACGGCCTAACTAGTCCCCTAAACTACCATGGCGTTTGGGAAAGGTAGACTAGCCTCTAGGATTCTATTTTCAGAGACCTCTGGATCCTGTCAAGGGAAGAGGCCCCTTGGATCATAAAGATCTTGGCGTGAGAGTCTCTAAGCCTTAAGAACTCGATATCCTAGAAGAGAAAGCCATGAAGAACAAGAAAACACCAAACTTTGAAAACCTTTTCGACCCCTTTGAATCCTCTCAACCCCAAAACCCGAATAGACAACTCGCTACACATAAAGTAAACCAAACAAAACATGGGAGATGATCTAATAAACATGAAAAATGATTGCTTTTAACT
Organism: Thlaspi arvense; assembly: GCA_911865555.2. Lineage (NCBI taxonomy): Eukaryota > Viridiplantae > Streptophyta > Magnoliopsida > Brassicales > Brassicaceae > Thlaspi > Thlaspi arvense. The sequence goes on from OU466860.2 coordinate 30,087,172, forward strand.
TAAACGATTCAATATTCAAGAACAAGTAAGAAAAAGCTTCAAGGTCTAACAATGGCGGAATCGCCTTCGGACAGAGAGAAAAACTCTAAAAAGATAAAGTGAAAACGTGTATGCAAAAGCAAGATCGCCGCCTTCCCGAAATAGGCCAAACAGCTCGATGGTCCCCCCCCCCCCCCCTCGCTAGAAGCCAAAAACGGTTAAAGTGCACTGAGATCGATCGATCTGTGTCTCGATCTTCTTCGGTGGATCGAGTACTTCGTCCGATCTTGAAGTCGATCTATGGAGGATCGAGTGGTGGACTCGATCCGGCTCTCGCTCTGCATGGCATCAATTACGTCTGTACTCCTTGATCGATCTCTTCACTCGATCTCCATCTCGATCATTTCCCTTGGATCGGATGGACTACTCGATCTTCTGGTCGATCTCATCTAGATCGACCGGCCATGCTCGATCCGCTTCTCGATCTCTAACCCTTAGCAAACATTCCTGAATTCCCCAAGTTTCTCCTCACGAGCCTTAGCACATCCACGAATCTTCCAAGACTCCAAAGTAGTCGAAGACAACCTGAATGCGATGCAAAATGCAAGAAACATGCATATGCTGGTGCAAGAATGCTCTAGGACCTGAAGTGATGCAAACTAGCCTAATGTGCAAGGTAAATACATGAGAAACTAACTTATATGTATGCAAAATACATGAAATATGCTGCTATATCACGGCTGCTGATCCTCCTCACTTGTGGACTTCTTAGGAGGGGTCCCTTGCAAGACCTTGATCTTCTTAGCAAGCTTCTTAATCGTCTTGATCTGCCACTTATTGACCTTGCGCTGAATCTCCACGACGGATGCAAGAAACTTCTCACCCTTTGTCCTCGGCTCATAATCAGGTTTGGGAAGGTCGTAGCTCGTGGGCATCTCAGCATCGGAAGGAGGTGACTCTGAACGTGGGCGAGCAACTTGTGGTGGCGCAGCTGTGGCTCCTAGAGGTGCAACACAATCCTCATCGCTTGGCAGAAACTCTATATTGCGAACACCTAGCAGTTCTGTTTCCTCTTGGTTTGGCAAGATACACTCCTTCTTCTCATTATCACCATTGATGAAGAAGTAGGTGTAGAGACCTGGAGCTGGCGTGCATCCCAAGGAGCCAGTGTTGCGCAAGTATGTCTCATCCATGTAGGCTCTCTCTGCGCAAGGCGCAAAGTCTGGAAGAGGTACCCTAGCTTGAACAAACATCGGTGTGAGAAACACTCTTATGAGTGCTGAGCTCGCCTTGCATCTCATTGCCCACGCCTTGTATTTAACCAAAGAGGAAGTCAAAATGCATCCATAGTTGACATCATCTCCAAGCTCATCCTCCATTGGTTCTTCATTCTCTTTAGGATCGCATAGAATCTTCTTAACTCCTTGGAAGAGAAAGCACAACTCGTTCTTGGTGACTGTTGGAGCCACGGATCTTCCACTGAAAGTGTTGGCTAAGAGCTTGAGGGCGTATCTCAGCACGGGGTTGCGGACCTTCTTGATCTTGTCTGTGTTGCCTTTGTAGTCATCATTGCTGATCAAGTCCCATAGGTCGTTGGCTTGTGTGAAAGGAGGGAACTCTACTAGCTTGTCATTGGCTTTTAGACCGTAGGCTTGGCAAAGCTCGGGGATGGAGAGGTGGTAGGCTTGCCTCCTAATCTTGAATGTGAGGTGCCCTTGTGCTGGAGTGGGGAGGCTTGCATTCTCATAAGAGAACTCCAAGGTGGAGAAGAAATCAAGTGCTGCCTCGGGATAAGTAGGGCAGTCCATCCTTGACAAGCACGCAAGCCCCATGTTCTTGAGAAGCTCATCAAAATCTCTCAACAGCCCCATCTTTGCCAATAAGTCCCTGCTCGCGAACTTCGTAGGGTCGAACCAAAGCCTCTCCAGCCTTTTCTTTGCCGCTTTCTCCTCCTTAGTCCATCTAACCCTCCCTTGAAACACTTGTTGAGCTTCCTCTTGTTCCACTTGTTGAGTTTCTTTCTCTTTGGTTGAAGTTGCCACATCTCTGCTTCTCTTTGGTGCCATTTGTACCTGAGATTAAAATTCTCAAAGAGAAGAATGAGTATATGGGGCGGTTTAAAGAGAATGACAAAAGAAGAGAGAAAAACTCTTAACTTAAATCCTAGAATTTTATGGATTTTATAAAAATTATCAATAAATAGAAGGAAAAAATATCTAGAGATAAGATCAAATCTAGCAATTTTCTCTAATATTTAGATACTTCTAATAATTCATCCTAATCCTTAGCAAATCATCCAACCAAATCACATAAAGGAATTTTTCTTGAAAATTTAAGCATGCAATCTAATAAATTCGATAATACCTTTGAAAGTTAAATGAAAATGAAATGCTTTTGTCTTTTAAAAACTTAAAATCGCTCTCTCTCTTTTTGCTTTGTAAAAATCAGTTTGCAAAGTGTGAAGAGAAAATGAGTAAAGAGAGGTTTTAAAGACAAAAATTCTTGGACACATGCACAAGTAGTTTCTGAAAAAGCTTGGTCAAGGCACATCTTTCATGGTCAAAGATATTTGCCTTGCCCAAGATTCAAATTTTAAATAGGAGGGAAAGAGAAAAGAGAGGGAAAACTTAAACTTACCTCGGCATGAGATCGAGTCAATTTGGTCGATCTTGAACTCGATCTCATGCCCATGTTGGCTAGGATCGAGAGGGTTGATCGATTGGGGACTCGATTTGGATTGCATCGAGTCCTAGATCGAGTGTGCCCCCTCGTACCATTATTCTACGTCATTATGGCTAAGCTCCTTGGATCGAGCCACGTGATCGATTTGGGGGTCGTTTTGGCAGGGATCGAGTGACAGATCGTGTCATATGATCGATCCAATTCGAGGTCAGTCGCTCTGCACCTCGTTCTAGACGCATTGGTGGGTTATCCTCTCATGATCGACTGATTCACTCGATTGTCTACGCGATCTAATCTAGATCGAGTGACTTCACTCGATTCACTAGCTTGATCTAGCTAAGATCAAGCCAGGGTAGGTCGATTCATCACTCGATTCCTTGCCTCTACTTCTCCTTTCCTTGCACTTTTTTACTCCAAGATCATGATCTCCAATCCCTTATCTTTCCGCCTACACACTTAAACATAAAAATCATAAAACTGAAATAGAAAGAAAGCAAAAATATGTACAAGATAGACATGAAAATGCCTCCCAAGTGCGCTTGTTTAACGTCCTAAGCTTGACTTTACTTGGTACAGGCTATAGGTGGGTTTTGGAGAAGCAGTGTAGTGCTCTCCTTTCTGAATTCACTCGCGAGGTATAGCTTGACTCTGTGCCCATTAACTGTGAATGCCTTTCCACTCTTGCCAACCAAAGTAACCGCTCCATATGGTAGAACTTCCTTGATCTCAAAAGGTCCACACCATCTAGACTTGAGCTTGCCAGGGAACAGCTTCATGCGTGAATCGTAAAGCAAGACCAGACTTCCCTCCTTTAGCTCCTTGAGCACCAGCTTCTTGTCATGAACCGCCTTGGTCCTTTCTTTGTATATTTTGGCACTCTCATAAGCGTTCAGCCTTAGTTCATCTAGCTCATGGAGTTGAATCAAACTCCTCTCCTGTGCCGTCTTGAGACTGAAGTTCATTTGCTTCACCGCCCAAAGTGCTCTATGTTCTAGCTCCACAGGGAGGTGACAACCCTTTCCATAGAGGAGAGTGAAGGGAGTGGTACCTATAGGAGTCTTGAAGGCGGTACTATACGACCAAAGGGCATCATCTAGCTTACTTGCCCAATCCTTCCGAGTTGCTCCTACGGTCCTCTCTAATATAGCCTTGATCTGTCTATTCGAGACCTCCACTTGCCCACTAGTTTGAGGGTGATAAGGTATAGCTACCTTTGTGCTTTACTCCATACTTCTTCAAGAAACCTTTAAACACTTTGCTGATGAAGTGGCTGCCCCCATCACTGATCACTATCTTTGGAACTCCAAACCGTGGAAAGATGATAGTCTTGAAGAGCTTTACTACAACTTTAGAGTCATTAGTTGGGGAAGCTATAGCTTCAACCCACTTAGACACATAGTCTACAGACACCAAGAAGTAATTGTTTCCGTAAGAAGATGGGAATGGACCCATGAAATCAATCCCCTAAGCATCAAACACATCCAATTCAAAGATTGGTACCTGTGGCATTCCAGCTCTTTGGCAAGCCTCACACGCCTTAATGATATATCATGGTTTTTATGGTTTTTAACCATGATATAAGTCCTTTTTATTGAGTCTTTTTGGTATTTTTAGAGTCCTAGAAGAGTCTTTGCAGGTTATAGCATGTCTGGAGCATAATTGGAGATTTTGGAACCTTTTGGAGCATTCTAAGTGGAAGCCACGAAGTATCAAGCTCGAAGCAGAAAGTATTCACAAATGGTGACGATCGTCACCCCTTTAGTGACGCTCGTCACCCACTAAGGAAGGAGCGTGGCGTTTTATTAAAAGTATCAAGAAGAATTGCAGAATTGGCCCAGAAGTTTCCTTTATTTACATGAAGACCCCAGATCGTGTTTAGCTTCTATTTATTAGGTTTTTCAGCCATTGTTGGCTATTATCTTAGTTTTTGAGAATTCAGAGAGCTAGAGAGAGATTTATTCAGAGCTTTTGGGGAGACAAATCCTGTACTCTTTTGAGAAGATTTTGAACCCCCTTTGTTTCTTACTCTTTCTCTTAATGCAATTTTATTCAGTTATGTTTTGTGATCTCATATTCATGTCTGAGTAATCTGCTAGTTAAGTTAGGGTTTTTCAAAGGTTGATGAAAAGATTGTAGAATCGCCATCTGTTAGGAATATCTTATGGTTTTTCATCTTTGCTTGCTTTAAAATCGAATTTATGAGAAACATCATCTAGGAATCCGAAAATCATAGGTTGTTAAATATATGTGAGAACATTATTCAAAACCTGAACTAGTATTTTATGAGCAAAACAACTTAGTACAAAGAGATTTGGCTTAGGAGTTTTGTAAACAACTGAATCTGATCATTCCTGCATGCTTAGGTTGTTAGGGTTTACAAAGAGATTTGAAACTCTGTGATCTAGGTATAGATAACTTTTGCAATGAGAATTGATTAGTTATGCATTAGAGATTCATGTTTAAAACGGTTCTTAATCATTCCTGATTTCCTGCATCATACATTCTTGGATTCAAACCTGCGAATTACCCTGGCTTAGCGCTTTTAATCTTCTTGAACTTAGATAACTTCACACATTCGTTTGCTTACTTCCATTTATTCATTCGCATTACATACATCATATTTTGCTTAGCTTAGTCCGAATCTATATTCGATAGTGTAGTCTGCATTACTCTCTTGGGATTTCGATACCCCTTATACTACATCTGCTTTTGCTGTGCACTTGCAGTAGTTTTATTTGGGTAAAACATTGACCCTATCAAGTTTTTGGCGCCGTTGCCGGGGAGTAATAGCTGCCTATCGATTTTTAGTATTAGGATTTTGTCTAAGTTTTTATTTGTTTACTGACTTTCAGCTACTTTTCTTTGTTCCTGTTTCAGGTGTATGCCTAATCGCAGAACCAGAAGCAACAAAGAGAAGGAGCTTGTGACTTTGAGCATCGACGAGCTTGCTAGGTTGGAGAGAACTAACAGGAAAGCTAAGAAGCAATCTACAATGGTCGCTCCACTGATCTTGGTTGAAGATGCAGAAGGTCACTTGGTTGACAGGGAAGGAAATAGGAGGAACGAAGAGGGGCAGAGAATTGATCAAGAGGGGAATGTCATTTTTGAACAGCAGGTTCAGCAAGTGGCTGAGAACGTGGGAGTCCCTGCTGCTGTCAATAACGCTGCTGGGCGTTTTGTTCAGAGGACTCTAGGTGATTACAACAGACCTGATCAGTTCTATGCCAACAGAGCTGCAATCCGACCTCCTTCCTTTCAGAGGAACGATTTTGAGGTTAAACCTGTCTACTATCAGCTGGTTGGACAGCATCCCTTCCATGGTTTACCTCATGAGCATCCTATGGATCACATAGAGAGATTTGAGGACTTGGCTTCCAGTGTGAAAGCTAATGGGGTTAGCAATGACTTTCTGTTCTGCAAGCTTTTTCCATACTCTCTTGAAGGAGAAGCTGCATATTGGCTGAAGCAACTGGAACCTGCTTCATTAACTACTTGGGAGGACACCAAGAATGCCTTTCTGAACAATTTCTATGATGATGCCAGATCAGAAGACATGAGGACGAAAATTGCATCATTTACACAAGGCCCTACTGAAGCTTTCAAGGCTTCTTGGATCAGGTTCAAGTCTTATCAAAGGGACTGCCCTCATCATGGTTTCAGTCAGGTGCAATTACTTGGGATCTTTTTCAGAGGCATTGACTGGAAATATCAGATGGCGCTGGATGCAGCAAGTGCAGGGAACTTCAACACCAACAGACCAGAGGAGGCGGTGAGACTGATTGAGAACTTGGTCTGCAGCAACAGCACTAAAAATGCAGACTTTCAGAGAATGAAACAAGCTGGTGTAGCTGATGGAAATCAGATTGCTGAAGTTAAGGCTAAGTTGGATGATATGCACAGCCTTTTGGTAGGGAAGAAGTCAGTTCACTTTGCTGCAGAAGTAGAGACTTTCGAAGCTCTAGAGGAAGTTGAGCAGGAGGATGTAAATTTCATCAATTCTGGCGGATTTCAGGGACAAAGGTATGGGAATCAGCAGTGGAACAGAGGATACAGCAACAACAATCAGAAAAACGCCCCTACAGGAGGACAGAACACGCCTGGTTTCACTCCTAGACCCCCTTTCCAGAAGTCAGAGTATCAGAAGCCATTCCAGAACAGTGGAAATTACAGAAACTATAGTTCTACTTCATATCAACCAGCACCTCCACAAGAGAACAAAATGGAAGCAATGTTAGAACAGATCTTGGAAGGACAACAGAAGCTTACTGTGAACTTCAATGGCAAGATAGATTCGCTCTATCAGGACTTGAATGGGAAAATTGAGAGTCTGAACTCTCATATGAAGAAGCTTGATGTTCAAGTTGCTCAAACTGCAGGAGCTGTTCAGAGGCAAGAAGGATTCCTTCCAGGAAGAACTGATGCTAATCCCAAACACCACGTGAATGCCATCACATTGAGGAGTGGAAGGAACCTGCAACCAGTATTGCAGAAGGATTTAACCTCAAGAAGTTTTGTGGGTATGGAAGAGTATGAAGATGAAGAAAATTTTACTACAGAACCATTGGTGACGCTCGTCACCAATAATGGGTGTCGCTCGTCACCCATTGAGGACAACCCCGACCCCGATTCTTCACAAATTGGTGACGACCGTCACCAAGGGGGTGACGCTCGTCACCCATATCCAGTACTCGATCCCGACTCGTCCAAAGTGAGTGACGCTCGTCACCAATCCAGTGACGCTCGTCACCAGACACCACATGTTGCAGTTTCGCCTAAGACTTCAGATAATGCTAAGGAGACCGTGTATAAACCCAAGATACCATATCCTAAGCATCCTAAGAAGTCTAAGCAGGAGCTTGAGGATGCAAGATGCAAGCCTATCATGGACAAGTTGGTAATAGATCCCATTGATTGATGCTGTAAGGATAACTCCTGTTATTAGGAGGTATGTGAAGAGAATGGTGACCAATAACTTGAGTCTTGAGGTTGGGGCTATGATGATCAACGAGCAGGTCAGTGCAGTGATTCAGAACAGAGTTCCAGAGAAGCTTTCAGACCCAGGAAGCTTTGTTTTAGACTGCACCATCTTCAATGACAAGTTTGAGAGGTCATTGTGTGATCTTGGGTCTAGTGTGAACCTCATGCCTCATTCTGTTGCCAAGAGATTGGGGATGACCGATTTTAAAGCTACAAGAATATCTCTTGTCCTAGCTGATAGATCAGTTAGAGTTCCTGAAGGGGTGATAGAGGATTTTCCTATCAAAATAGGAGATTGTATGATCCTTACTGATTTTGTGGTTCTAGAGTATGGAGAAGAGCCCAAAGACCCCTTGATTCTTGGCAGACCCTTCTTAGCCACTGCAGGAGCTATTATTGACGTCAGGAAGGGTAGAATAGAGCTGAATGATGGTGATTTAGTGATGAAATTCGAAATGGATAAGCTGATGAAGAGGCCAACCATAGATGGACAGACTTTTTATGTTGATGTTCTCACAAACATTGCTGATCAGATCTTCCATGAGATGAGTTCAGAGGACCCCTTGGAAAGGGCGTTGACCACTTCTACAGCTGAGTATGAGCATTTAGATGCTGCTGCAACAGGCTACACAAAGATGATGGATGCTACTGCACAAGTGATGCAACTGGTTGCACAGGATGAACTTGTCTCCACATCTGCAAAAGCCGCCACAATGGGTGACTGGTCAGCAGCAAAAGCCCCAAAAGTTGAGCTTAAACAGCTCCCTGCAGGGCTAAGGTACGCATTTCTAGGAGAAAACTCCACATATCCTGTTATTGTTAATGCTTCATTGAACAATGCAGAGCTCACCCTATTGCTAAGTAAGCTGCGAAAATTTCGCAAAGCTCTTGGCTATTCTCTTGATGACATTTCAGGTATCTCTCCAGACTTGTGCATGCATAGAATACACTTGGAGGATGAGTCGAAATCATCAGTTGAGCACCAGAGGAGGCTAAATCCGAATTTGCAGGATGTGGTCAAGAAAGAGATCATGAAGTTGTTGCAGGCTGGTATCATCTATCCTATTTCAGACAGTGCTTGGGTGAGTCCAGTGCACGTGGTGCCTAAGAAAGGAGGTGTCACCGTGGTAAAGAATAACAAGGATGAGCTGATTCCAACCAGGACTGTGACAGGACACAAGATGTGTATAGACTACAGGAAACTGAAAGCAGGAACAAGGAAGGATCATTTTCCTCTACCTTTCATCGATCAGATGCTAGAGAGGCTGGCGAATCACAAGTATTACTGCTTCCTTGATGGGTATTCAGGCTTCTTTCAGATCCCCATCCATCCAGATGATCAGGAAAAGACCACTTTTACCTGTCCCTATGGCACTTTTGCATATCGCAGAATGCCTTTTAGTCTGTGTAATGCTCCTGCAACCTTCCAGAGATGCATGATGTCGATTTTCACAGACATGATAGAGAAGTTTATGGAGGTGTTCATGGATGACTTCTCTGTTTATGGATCTTCTTTCAAGAGCTGTTTGGATAATCTGTGTGCAGTTCTGCAGAGATGTGAAGAGAAGCACTTGGTTTTAAATTGGGAGAAGTGTCATTTTATGGTGCAGGATGGTATTGTACTTGGCCACAGAGTCTCAGGAGACGGTATAGAGGTGGATAGGGCGAAAATTGAGGTGATGACAAGTCTGTAAGCACCTGATTCCATCAAAGCAGTGAGGAGTTTTCTGGGACATGCAGGCTTCTACAGAAGGTTCATCAAAAATTTTAGCAAGATAGCACGCCCACTTACTGCTCTCCTCTGCAAGGATGTGAAGTTTGAGTTCACAGAAGAGTGCAAATCTGCTTTTGAACAGATCAAACAGGCTTTGGTTACAGCCCCTGTTGTGCAGCCTCCAGATTGGGACTTACCTTTTGAGGTAAAGTGTGATGCCAGCGATTTTGCAGTTGGAGCAGTGCTGGGACAGAGGAAAGACAAGAAACTCCACACCATCTACTATGCAAGTAGGACTTTGGATGATGCTCAGAAGAATTATGCAACAACTGAGAAGGAATTGTTAGCTGTTGTGTTTGCTTTTGAGAAGTTCAGGCAGTATCTTGTTGGCTCCAAGGTCGTGGTTCATACTGACCATTCGGCACTGAAGTACCTAATGCAGAAGAAGGATGCCAAACCAAGGCTGTTAAGATGGATCCTGCTTCTTCAGGAATTTGATATTGAAGTGAAGGACAAGAAAGGGGTGGAGAATGGAGTTGCTGACCATTTATCCCGGATTCAGGTCAAAGACAGTGTTCCCATCAATGATTTCTTGCCTGATGAGAATGTTTACTTAGTGGAAACCAGAGAACAGGAGGAAAGTGTTGAAAACCTGCAGTTTTCACGAAACTGCAGGGGAGTGACGAGCGACACCAGGAGGGTGACGCTCGTCACCAACCGAGACCATTCGCGACAAAAGTATACGAGAGAGGTGACGCTCGTCACCAACACTGGTGACGCTCGTCACCGATCTCCACACTTATCTGCGATTTGTGCAAGCTTGGGGAAAGGTTTTGAAGAGCCTGTTTATGCTTTACATGATCCAAAGAGACCCTGGAATGCTGATATTGCCAATTATCTTGCTGCAGAGGATGAACCACATGATTTTAAAGGCTATGCTAAGAAGAAGTTCTTGAGAGAACTTAGGAGATTCTATTGGGATGAGCCATACCTCTACAAGCATTGTGCTGATGGTATTTACAGAAGATGCTTAGCAGAAGAAGAAGTTCAGGACGTGCTCTTTCACTGTCATGGATCAGACTATGCGGGACACTTTGCTACGTTCAAGACTGTCTCTAAGGTTTTGCAGGCTGGATTTTGGTGGCCTACTATGTTCAGGGACGCCCAAGCCTTCATCACAAGCTGTGATACTTGTTAGAGAAGAGGAAAAATCAGCAGGAGACATGAAATGCCACAGAACTTCATTCTGGAAGTTGAAGTTTTCGATTGTTGGGGTATTGACTTCATGGGACCTTTTCCCTCATCTTATGGGAATAGATACATTCTGGTTGCTGTTGATTATGTATCTAAGTGGGAAGAGGCGTTGGCTACTCCTACTAATGATGCTGCAGTGGTTTTGAAGCTGTTTAAGACCATTATCTTTCCCAGATTTAGTGTCCCACGGATTGTCATAAGTGATGGGGGTTCTCACTTTGTCAACAAGGTTTTTGACAAGCTGTTGAAGAAATATGGTGTACAGCACAGAGTGGCCACGCCCTATCACCCCCAAACAAGTGGACAAGTTGAGGTTTCCAACAGACAGATCAAGCAAATTCTGGAGAAGACAGTTGGAAAGACAAGGAAAGATTGGTCTGCAAAGCTGGATGATGCATTATGGGCCTACAGGACTGCCTACAAAATGCCACTTGGGACTACTCCATTCCACCTTCTCTATGGCAAGGCGTGCCATCTACCAGTAGAGCTGGAGTTCAGAGCAGAATGGAAAATCAAGAAGCTGAATTTCGATCTGAAACCTGCTGCAGAAAGGCGCTTAATTCAGCTCAATGAACTGGATGAGATCAGATATCTAGCCTATGAAAACTCCAAGTTATATAAGGAGAGGACAAAGGCATATCATGATAAGAAGATCATCTCCAGGCATTTCGAGCCCAATGACCAGGTACTACTCTATAACTCTCGTTTACAGCTTTTTCCTGGTAAACTGCGTTCTAGATGGTCAGGTCCTTTCACTGTCAAAGAAGCTCGCCCACATGGTGCAATTGTCCTGATTAACTCCAAAGGAGAGGAGTTCACTGTCAATGGACAAAGGGTGAAGCATTACTGGGCACACGCAGAGATTCCAGCAGGACACATTGTGTCTCTGAATCAGGCACCAGCTGTCTAAACAGCCAACCAAAGTCAAGCTAATGACTTTAAAAGAGCGCTTAGTGGGAGGCAACCCACTGGTAAGTTGTAGATATAATACTTAGTATTTATTTTCGTGCTTAAGATTATTAGTTAGAATTTTATTCAATAAAAAAAAAAAAAAAAAAAAAAAAAAAGCAGTGACGATCGTCACCCTTATGGTGACGCTCGTCACCCATCAGAATCGAACACGAGACTTAAGCTTTTCTCTTCTTCTTCCTCGAGCAAACCTGCAAAATAACCGAAACTAGTTAGAAAATAGGAATTTCATAACTTTTGATTTTCTTAACCAAATTGAGTGATTCAAGAGTCTAATCCGTGTGGATTTTACTCTTCTTTCTGAATATCAACTCAGTTTTTACGATCTGCAAGGTATGTTTTCGGAATCCCCAATTTTCAGTCCGCCTTAGGTTTGGTAAAATCCGATTTTTGACTTGATTGGCTTGATTTAACTGTTGAATCATGGTTAGTTAGGTTGTATTAGAGGAATGGAACCATCTTTGTGAGCTTTTATCGGTTGATTTGTACTGTTTTGAATTTTCGAGTTCATGATGAAAGTTGCAAAAATCTGGAAATTTTGGGTGATTTAGGTTGAACTGATGCTTGAATTGTGTTTCTGGTAGTGCAGTAGTTAATCGCCATCAGCTATTTCATCCTGTTTGGTTGATTTTTCGAATTTTGAAAAATTTGCTAATTTTTGAGATGGTTTTGGTCGATTTTGGTGTTCAATTTTCAGATGCCTCGTCAGCAGAAACGACCAAGACAAAGCACATCTTCCAGCACTGCAACAGGGTCTACAGATTCCTTCAGTCAGCACCCGGTTTGCAGGCCCCCATGGCCCAAACGAGAGGATCGGAAAATAGCCTCAGGAGTGGCTTGGGCAGGGACTCCGAAGCAAGAAGTGGCTCGGGATACCTGTGTATTCCGTGATATTCAGGAGGAGTGGGATGAGTATGACACGCTGCTCTACAATGCGTGGTTGGGAGTTAAGATTATCCCCACTCGACTCGCGGATCCTGCTGTTCTGCAGAAGATGGGGATCTTTGAGGAGGTTTATGAGATTCTGGAGCGCATTGGCATGGGGACTATGCCATTCCAGCAGTACGATCTGTACCCAGATTTGGTTCGCCAGTTTCTCTCTACAGTTTGCGTCTACTACGCGAATGAGCTGGCGAAGCGTGCTCAGGAAGGCACTATGACATTTCTGATCCAAGGGATTCGATACCGGATCAGTCTGATGGAGCTTTGTGGGATTTATGGCTTCTTTGACCATCCCACAGGCGTTCTCCTTCCCTCTCAGTGGACCCATATGAGGACATTCTGGTCCAAGTTCGGGAATGGAGTCTATGATAGCAAGACCAGCACACAGATAGAGGTTAGACATCCGGTTTTGAGGTACCTTCTACGCCTCTTTGGTTATACCATTATGTGCAAGTCTGCGCCCAGCAAGGGAGGGATCATGTCCACGTGGTGCCTAGGAAGGGAGGGATCATGGTCATTAAGAATGAAAAGATGAATTGATTCCTACAAGAACGATAACTAGTCACCAAATGTGTATAGACTATAGGAAGCTTAATTCATCAACTAGAAAGGATCATTTCCCTCTTCCTTTGATTCATTAAATGCTTGAAAGACTTGCTAATCATCCTTATTATTGGTTTCTTGATGGTTATAGTGGTTTATTTCAAATATCAATCCATCCAAACAATCAAGAGAAGACGACCTTTACATGCCCTTATGGCACCTTCGCATATCGAAGGATGCCATTTGGGTTGTGTAATGCACCCGCAAAATTCCAGCGGTGTATGATGTCGATCTTCTCTGATCTTATAGAAGAGATAGTAGAAGTGTTTATGGATGACTTCTCTGTATATGATGCGTCTTTTTCTGCTTGTTTGTTGAATCTTTGCAAGGTACTTAAGCGGTGTGAAGAGAAAAACTTGGTGCTGAACTGGGAGAAGTGTCACTTCATGGTGAAGGAAAGGACTGTACTTGGCCTCAAGATATCAAAGAAATGAATAGAGGTTGATAAAGCTAAGGTTGAGGTCATGATAAGTCTTGAGCCGCCGGTTAATTTAAAGGGAGTGAGGAGCTTCTTAAGTCACGTGGACTTCTACAGGAGATTCATAAAAGATTTCTCCAAGATAGCAAGGCCCCTCACACGGCTGTTGCGCAAGGAAGATGACTTTGTGTTTGATAAGGATTGTCTTCATGCTTTCCAGACTATCAAAGAAGCTCTTGTGTCTGCGCCTATAGTACAAGCACCAGATTGGAGCTTACCGCTCGAGATTATGTGTGACGTGAGCGACTACGCCGTGGGAGCTGTTCTTGGTCAAAGGAAATACAAGAGGTTGCACGTTATCTACTACGCCAGTCGTACCTTGGATGACACGCAAGTGAGATATGCGACAACCGAGAAGGAGCTGTTGCCGTTGTGTTTGATTTTGAGAAGTTCAGATCATACTTGGTGGGCTCTAAGGTTGTTGTCAACACAGATCACGCAGCTTTAAGATACATCTACTCTAAGAAAGACACCAAGACGAGGCTCATAAGGTAGGCATCATGGCAAGGCAATCCACGAGATGTAGCTTGATCTCTACGTCCCTTAGATGCTTCTAAAACAAGAGCCTATGTTTCTCTATAAGCTGTTTCTTGAAGCGACCAGGAAAACGAAGCTTAAGAACGTAAGGTGGAGGTATGTACTCATCCTTCTCCTCGGTTGCTTTCTCCACTTGCTTCTTTACAGCTGCTTCTTTTCCCTTTGTTGGCCGCTCGATCCACACGTTGTGGAAGTTGATCTCATCGTCAGCCGACGGCTTTTCCTCCCCCTCTTGAACCACAATGTCCTCATTGTCTTTAGGTGCAACCCTTGATGGAAGCTCTTTCCAACTTCTCAGTGTGATAGCATTGGTGTATTCCTTGGGATTTTGCTCACACTTTCCCGGTAGACTACTTTGACCACATGTTCTTTCTTTATCTTTCTCTAACTGCTTGATCTTGTTGTTTAGATTTTTTATCTGAGTAGAGACATCAGTGAGAGAGGAGTCTAAGCGGTTGTTCATCTCGGCGAATTTCGGGTTTGTTGAAGCTTGCCCTTGAAGAAACTGCTGAAACATGGCTTGTACAGGATCAACTTGTTGCAGTTGCATCTGTTGTTGAGGAACAAAGCCTGGAGTGTACATAGGAGTATAAGGTTTGTTCCCTTGCTGCTGCTGCTGTCCCTGAAAGTTGCCTTGTTCCTGACGTTGAAAACCACCACTCGGCTGAAAACCTTTGTTATAGGGCACAAATGGTTTAGCTTGTTAAGGAGGGTACACCTGATCCTTTGGGTTTTCAACGTTGGTGCTTCTATAAGACAAGTTGTTGTTGCCCTGGTAGCCTTGAGAATAACCTTGAGGTTTGTAGTTGTTTTGACCGGCTACCCAATAAGCTTCTTCTTCTTGGTATTGCTCTAGCTCATACAAGACATCCGCAGCTTCTCCAACAAAATGTACATGCTTTTGGTTTGCAAGCATGAGCTTATCGATCTTCTCATGGAGAGACTTCATTTCCTTCTTGTTGGCGTCAAGATCAGCTCCTCTTGGTGCACGGTCATAGTCTTTCGAGTAATTCCCATCGCTCAACACCAAATTCTCTATGAGCTCCACACCTTCCTCAACCTCTTGACCAAGAAAGCTCCCTTTGCTTTCCTTGTCAAGTAGTAGTCTGATCTTTGGAAGTGCTACGCGGTATATAGTACTCAAGAGGGTCTCTTCGCTGAATCCATGGTGAGGGCAAGCAATTGTATAATCCTTAAAGCGCTCCATAGCCTTATTGAAGGACTCAATATGACGCTGAGTGAAACCACTGATCTCGCTTCTCAACCTTGCTGTCCGAGAGCTTAAGGAAAACTTGGAGAGGAAAGCTTTCTTACAATCGGCCCAAGAAGTGATAGTGCCTTGGAGAAGAGTCTTCTCCCAATGTCGTGCCTTGTCTCCTAAGGAAAAGGGAAACAAGCGCAGCATGAAGCTGTCTTCCGAGATGCCATTTATCTTGAGCATTCCACAAAGCTGCTCAAAGTTGTCTAGATGTGCCAATGGGTCCTCCAAAGCTAACCCATGAAACGTGTTGTTTTGCACCATCTGAACAAATCCCGGCTTTATCTCGAAATTAATGTTTTGCACTGGAGGAGGAGTGATCCCAAACCTATTATGGTGAGTATTAGGAGCATCTCCTGCTCCAATGATCGGTGGGGGTCTAGCCGCGTGGTGGGGGGTTTCCATTACCCCTTCCAACTGCCCCATGAGCTGGAGGAGGTCCCTCTGGATGTTCTTGCTGAGCCATTGCTTCAAAATACACTGAACCTTGCTGAACAATCTCCTCAAAGGCTCTAGCTTGCTCTCTAACCCGTCTTGATCTTGCGTGTCCAAGTTGATGAATATTGTCCAAGGGTGTAAGTAAGTTGTTGTCACCCCTGGAACGCAGATTCATGTACCTGAAAGACACAAGTTTGAGTGTAGAGAAATCAGTAACTAACTTAAAGTAAAGGCTTAGTCTTTACCAAACCCTAAATCTTAATGCTTTCTATCCCCTAAGATGGCAACGGCGTCATTTGATAACAGGTTTCTTGGATGCAATGATGTGTCAAGATGCAACAGAGAGGTTATCAAAGCTCTAATGCACACAGAGATGTAGTATAGTGAGCAAGAGAGATATCAATCCACACCTAGGGGTAGCAAGTTCACTAAGAACGCAAAAGATGAGCAAAGCTAAGCGAGAATGATATATGATTGGTAAAATCCCTATAAACTAAATGCAAGTGTCAAATGCAAAGCAAAATAATTTTAAAATCCCTGGAAGAGGGTTAACTACCACGAGGAAGAAGCAGAATGTTTAAAATGCAAAGCTACTAATTATTAAAAATTGACTAGTGGATCGACCACAGGATCGACCACTAGATCGAGCAACAACGATCGATCTCGTCTAAACAACCTAGAATGATGAAATGATGCGATATGCGAATGACAAGAACATAACTTTATGATGATGGAATGATATTAAACGAGTTAAGACAATAAGAAAGAGGGTCTAGGGTTACGGGTCACGTTCGTGGATCTCAAAGGTCAAACCTTAGTTTGAAAACATTGGATCTACTTTCTTTGAGAGGTTCTCTAGGCCTTGAAAACAAAACAAGATCCATCCATGGCGTGTGGTATGGATCAATCCTTCATTCTCTTCTCCAAACCCATGGCGTTTGGTGGAAAAAGAGATTGAAGGGCATAAAACATAGATTTCAAACAAACGACCTAACTAATCCCCTAAACAACCATGGCGTAAGGGAAAGGAAGGATTAGCCTCTAAGATTCGATTTTCCAGGACATCTGGATCCTGTCAAGGGAAGACATCCCTCGGATCTTAGATATCTTGGCGTGAGAGTCTCTAAGCCTTAAGCACTCCAAATCCTAGAAGAGAAGGTAATGAAGAACAAGAAAACACAAAGCTTTAACCTTTTTCAACCCTTTCGAATCGCCCCAACCCCAAATCCCAAATCGACTCCTTGCTACACATAGCTAAAATCAAACCAAAAGCGATAAACAGAAAGCTAAGCATGATTAACGACGATTAAAAGAAAAGATTGCTTAATATTGAAAAAGGTTCAAAGATTCAAAACAAAGAAAAGCTTAAGAGTTTCAATGGCGAAAATCGCCTAAGGTGCAAGATGATCAAGTTAAAAGACAGAATGAAAAGTATGAAAGCGAATGGCTGCTTTTGCCAAAAATGGCTAAACCGTTAGCTGGTCCCCCCTTCGCTAGCCGCCAAATCCAGGCTGGACAGATAAGGTTCGTCTGGGATCGGGTAGGAGGCTCGATCTAGCTCGTGATCTTCGGCTTGGATCGGGTGACTTTGGTCGATCTCTGAGTCGATCTCGTCGAGATCGGGTTGGAGGCTCGATCTGGTTCTTGATCTGCATGGCGTCATTTACGTCCGTACTTCAGATCGATCTCCTATCTCGATCTCGGGCTTGATCCATTTCCTTGGATCGACTTGGTCACTCGATCTTCTGGTCGATCTCATTTAGATCGACCTGCCTTGCTTGATCTGCTACTCGATCTCGGGTCCTTAGCATGCAATCCTGAGTTCTCCAAGTGTCCACAAACTTCCTCACGGGCCTTAGCACGTCCACGAATCCTCCATAGCTCCAAAGTATCCGAAAACAACCTGAATGTGATGCATAATGCAAGAAATATGCAATTGCTAATGCAAAAGTGCTCTAGGACCTAAAACGATGCAAACTAGCCTAAAGTGCAAGGTAAATGGATGAGAAAGTACCTTATATGTATGCAAAACACACGAAATATGCAGCAATATCAAATTGGCTCGTCATTCTCCTTAGGATCACATCGAAGGTGCTTGACGCCTTGGAACAAGAAACATAGCTCGTTCTTGGTAACATTGGGAGCCACGGACCTTCCACTGATGGCTATGAGCTTGAGCGTGTATCTTAGCACGGGGCTGCGGACTCTCTTGATCTTGGCCGTGTTTGCCTTGTAGCCATCGTTGCTGATCAGATCCCACAAGTGGTTGGCTTGAGTGAAAGGAGGAAACTCGACGAGCTTGGCAGTAGCTTTCAGACCGTAGGCTTGGCATAGCTCGGCGATGGAGAGGTGATAAGCTTGCCTCCTGATCTTGAAGGTGATGTGAACTTGTGATAGAGTGGGGATGCTTGGATTCTCGTAGGTTAACTCCAAGGTGGCTAAGAAGTCTAGGGTTTCCTCGTGATAGGTTGGGCAATCCATCCTTGACAAGCACCGGAGCCCAATGTTCTTTAGAAGCTGATCAAAATCATTCAATATCCCCATCTTTGCCAACAGATACCTGCTTGCGAACTTTGTGGGGTCAAACTGGAGCCTCTCCAGCCTTTTCTTAGCTAGCTTCTCCTCCTTGGTCCATCTAACCCTTTCTTGAACCACTTCTTGAGCTTCTCCTCCTTGTGTTGTCTCTTCTTTGCTTCTCTTAGGAGCCATGGTACCTGAAACACAAATCTCAAAGAAGAGAATGACTATAGGCAGCAAATGTAAGAGAAAGACATGGCAAGAGAAAAAAACTTCTAACAATAATCTGAGATTTTTAGGGAATTTATGAAAATTATAGCTAAATACTAGAGGAGAATATATAGAGATAGAATTAAATTTAGCAATTTTCATAATATTTAGCTATTTCTAAAAATTATTCTAAATCCCTAACAACTAACAACAATTCAACTCAAAGAAAAGGAAATTTTCTAAAACATTTAAACAAGAAAATCAAGAAACTTCGAAATACCTTTGAAATGATGAATGCTAGATGCTTACAGCCTTAAAAACCAAACACACCTCACTCTTCTATTTAGAAAACAGTTTCGAATGCAAGTGGAGAGAGTGGTGATGCATAAGTGTTTATAAAAGCTAAGAAAACTATGGATTATGCTGGTCAAGGCACATCTTTCATGGTCAAAGATGCTTGCCTTGACCAAGATTTGAATTTAAAAACAGGAGGGAAAGAAGAAAGGAGGGAAAACACAAACTTACCTCGGCACGAGATCGAGTCCATTTGGTCGATCTAGGACTAGATCTCATGTCCATGTTGACTAGGATCGAGAGGGTTGATCGATTGGGGACTCGATTTGTATTGAATCGAGTCCTGGATCGAGTGTGCCCTCTCGTTCCATGATTTTTGGTCATTATAGCTAAGCTCCTTGGATCGAGCCACTTGATCTATTTGGAGGTCGTTTCGGCTAAGATCGATTGGCAGATCGAGTAGACTGATCAATTCAGATCGAGGATCGAGTGAGGTCAGTCGATCCACACCTTGTTCTAAACGCATTGGCGGGTTATCTTCTCATGATCTACTGAATCACTCGATTGTCTACTCGATCTCATCTAGATCGAATGACTCCTCTCGATTCACTAGCTAGATCTAGTAAAGTTCGAGCTAGGATAAGTCGATCTAGCACTCGATCGCTTGCCTATACTTCTCCTTTCTCGCCTCTTTTGACACCAAGATAATGATCTCCAATCACCGAACCTTTCACCTACACACCTAAACATAAAAAGCATAAAACTGAAATATAAAGAAAGCAAAAATATGTACTAGATAGACATGGGAATGACTCCCAAGTGCACTTTCTTTAACGTCTTTAGCTAGATTTTACTTGGTTCAGGCCAGAGGTGGGTCCAGGAGAAGCATTGTAGTGCTCTCCTAGCACGAGAGAGATCCTACACTCCTTGAACTTGGTGAAACCGAGCTTCTTAGCAATGGAGTGGGGCATAAGATTGATGCTTGCTCCTAAATCGCATAAACAGCTTTCAAACTTCAAGGGACCAAGAGCACAAGGAATGGTGAATGATCCTGGATCTCCAAGCTTCTTTGGTATTATCTCCTTGTGGATGATAGCACTGCACTCTTCACTAAGCATCAAAACCTCTTTACTCTCCTTGTTCTTCTTAATAAGTGTATCCTTGAAGAACTAGGCACACTTAGGCATCATGGCTAGACAATTAACTAAAGGCAGCTTGATCTTAACATCTTTCAAATGCTTCTCAAACACTGCTCTATGCTTCTCAAGCAGCTGTATCTTGAACCGGCCAGGAAAAGGAAGCTTCGGTTTGTAGGGTGGAGGAACAAATCCATCTTTCTATTTGCTCACCTCCTCTACTTTCTTCTATAAAACAACTTCTTTGCCTTTCCTTGGCCTCTCAATCCACACATTGTCAAAGGTGATTTCTTCATCAGCTGAAAGCTTACCCTCCCCCTATTGAACCACAATGTCCTCATTGTCGTTAGGTGCAACTCTCGGCGGAAGCTCTTTTCCACTCCTCAAGGTAATTGCGTTTGCATACTCCTTGGGATTTTTCTGGCACTTTCCAGGTAGGCTTCCTTGACCGCTTGTACTACTTTTTTCTAACTGCTTGATCTTGTTGTATAGATTGGTGATCTGTGTAGAGACGTCAGTAAGAAAAGAGTCTAGCCGGTTGTTCAACTCAACAAACTTCTGATTTGTAGAAGCTTGACCTTGAAGCAACTGTTGGAACATAGCTTGAACCGGATCCTGAGGTTGGGGTTGCATTTGGTTCTGCTGTGGAATGAAACCAGGACGAAACATAGGAGTGTAGCCTTTGTTGCCTTGTTGCTGCTGACGTTGGAAGTTCCCTTGTCTCTGACCTTGGTACCCACTGTTTTGTTAAAACCCTTTGTTGTAAGGTACAAAAGGCTTGCCTAGTTGAGGGGGGTACACCTGATCTTTAGGGTTGTTGGTGCTCCTATATGAGAGATTGTTGTTGCCCTGGGGCTTGTTGTAGTTCTGACCAGAAACCCAATAACTTCTTCTTGGCTCAGCTCTAACTCCTCTAAGACATCTTCAGCTTCGCCTACGAAATGTACTTGCTTCTGATTTGCAAGCACTAGCTTATCTATCTTCTCATAGAGCGATTTGAGCTCCTTCTTGTGTGACTCCATCTCAGAACCTCTAGGTGCTCGGTCGTAGTCTTCAGTGTAATTCCCATCACTCAAAGTCAAGTTCTCTATAAGCTTCATACCTTCTTCCACTTCTAAACCAAGAAAGTTACCCTTGCTTGCCGTATCAAGCATCATTCTGATCTTGGGTAATGCTCCTCGGTATATTGTGCTCAAGAGAGTCCCTTCACTGAAGCCATGGTGAGGACACTGAATGGTATAATCCTTGAACCGCTCCGTAGCTTCTTTGAATGTCTCGTTATGCCTTTGAGTGATTCCGCTAATTTCACTTTGCAGCCTAGCTGTTCTTGTGCTTGAGAAAAACTTTAAGAGGAACACCTTTTTGCAATCAGTCCAAGAAGTAATGGGGCCGTGTGGAAGGGTCTTCTCCCAGTGCCTAGCCTTATCTCCAAGAGAAAATGGAAAGAGCCTAGGCTTGAAAGCATCTTCCGAGATCCCATTGATCTTTATCATTCCACATACTTGCTCAAAGTTGTCAAGATGCTCCAAAGGGTCTTCCATTGCTAGCCCGTGGGACTTGTTGTTCTAAACCATAGAGACAAAGCCTGGCTTGATCTCAAAGTTGTTGTTTTGGACTGGTGGACGGGTGATCCCAAAGCGGTTGTGATGTGTGTTTGGAGCATCACCAGCGCCAATGATCCGTGGTGGTCTAGCTGCGTTGTTGGGGTTTCCATTACCCCTTCCTACAGCACTGTGAGCTGGTGGAGGTCCCTCAGGATGTTCTTGCTCAGCCCTTCTTGCAAAGTCTACTGTACCAGCTTGCACAATCTCTTCAAAGGCTTGAGCTTGCTCTCTTGCTCTTCTTGATCTTGCGTGTCCGAGTTGATGAATATTGTCCAGGGGTTAAAGTAGATTGTTGTCACCCCTGGACCTCAGATTCATGTACATGAAAACGCAAGGATGAAGGCCGAGAAATCAGTAACAAAAGTAAATGTAAAGGCTTAGTCTTTACTAAGCTCCAAATCCTAATGCTTTCTAACAAACCCAAGTTGGCAACGGCGCCATTTGATAACAGGATTTTTGCAAGTCTAAATATCAAAGCTCAAGCAATCTATAGTTGTAGTACAGTATGCATGAGAGTATCAATCCAGCTTGGATGAAGAAAGAACACTAGGAATGCAAGAGTAAAGCAAAAATAAGCAGAATCGGGTGAATAGATGGTTACAAAAACTAAATGCAACGACCAAATCCTGATGGAAACTATTTTAAAATCCCTGGAAGAGGGTTAACTACTACGAGGAGAAAACAAAGGATTAAAAACGCAAATCTACAAATAACTAAAAATAGAGAACTAAAACGCGTAAAACAGGTCGATTCTAACAACTTAAGACAAATGACTTCTAATGAACAAGATGCAAGCTTTATAACTAAAAGATGATTACTTGAGGTTTAAAAATGCTAAAAGAGGGTTTAAGATCGAGGGTCATGTTCAAGAGAGTTCAAGGGTTCAAGCTTTGGTTTGAAAACACAAAGATCTACTCATTTGATGAGCTTTCCCTAAGCCTTGAGAAACTTAAATAGACTCATTCATGGCATATGGTATGATTCCCTTCTTCAATCTCTTCTCCAAACCCATGGCTTTTGGTGGAAAAAGAGGTCGAAGAGCATGGACTACAGATCTCAAAAAATGGCTTAACTAACCTCCTCTACATCCATGGCGTTTAGGAGAGGGCAGATTTGTTTCTAGGATTTAGTTTTCAAGGATATCTGAATCCGGTCAAGGTAAGAGATGCCCTGGAATCATAGAGATCTTTTCCAAGACTCCCTAAGCCTTAAGACCCCAAATCCTACAAAGGAATAAGTTAAGAACAAAAAGAAATCCAAATGCTTAAGAAGGCTCTAGTAAAGAATGCTTGCAGGCTTTCCTAACTCTCAAGAAGGCTCTAGTAAGTGCACTCATAGTCCAGGTGCCTAACTGGGATCTCCCCTTTGAGATCATGGGTGATGAAAGTGATTAGACTGTTGGCGCTGTGTTGGGACAGAGAGTAGACAAGAAGCTACATGTCATCTACTATGCTAGTAGGACATTAGATGAAGCTCAAACCAGATATGCCACAACAGAGAAGGAGCTTAGAGCAGTGGTCTTTGAATTTGATAAGTTCAGAAGTTATTTGGTTGGGTCCAAGGTGATAGTGTATACTGATCATGCTGCACTAAGGCACATATATGCCAAGAAGGATACTAAGCCAAGACTCCTCAGATGGATACTCCTCTTGCAGGAATTTGATATGGAGATTCTAGACAAGAGAAGCAATGAAGATGGTGTGGCTGATCAGCTCTTAAGGCTAAGGATTGATGACTTTGTCCCCATCAACGATATTCTACCAGAAGAGCAGCTGAGTGCATGGGAAATAAAGAATGATGAGGTGATGAGTTTATAAGAGGAAAAGCTACCTTGGTATGCTAACTTTGCCAACTACTTACCTATTGGTGAAGCACCAAAGAATCTTGACCCTTACAACAAGATGAAGTTCTTTAATGACGTGTCTCACTACTATTGGGATGAGCTTTATCTCTACAAGAAGGGAGCTGATGGGTTGTTTAGAAGGTGCACAGCTGAAGATGTTAGGGGCATCCTACATCATTGTCATGGGTCAGCTTATGGTGGTCATTTTGCCACTTTCAAAACGGCTTCAAATGTGCTTCAAGCTGGTTTTTCGTGGCCTAGTCTGTTCAAGGATGCTCAAAATTATATCTCTTTATGTGAAGCTTGCCAAAGGAAGGGAAACATCTCCAAGAGAGATGAAATGCCTCTAAACCCAATTCTTGAAGTGGATCTGTTTGATCTTTGAGGCATTGAGTACATGGGACCATTCCCTTGTTCTTATGGAAACAAGTACATCCTTGTAGTTGTGGTTTATATATGAAAGTGGGTTAAAGCAGTAGCTAGTCCAACAAATGATGTCAAGGTTGTGCTAAAGCACTTCAAGTCAATCATCTTCCCAAGGTTTGGTGTTCCAAGGTGGGTTATAAGTGATGGAGGGAGCCACTTCATGAAAAATGTTTTTGAGAGCTTACTAAAGAATCATGGTGTTAAGCATAAGGTTGTGACTCCTAACCATCCTAAAACAAGTGGCCAAGTAGAGGTGTCTAACAGAGAGATCAAGGCTATCTTGGAGAAGACTATTGGTATTACAAGGAAGGATTGGTCTCACAAGTTGGATGATGCTCTTTGGGCATATAAAACAGCCTTCAAAACACCAATTGGAAGATCACCATTCTCTCTTCTTTGTGGTAAAGCTTGCCATGTTTTTGTGGAACTTGAGTACAAGGCTTTATGGGTAACAAAATTGATAAACTTTGATATCAAGAGTGCCCCAGAGAAGAGACTCATAACCCTTCATTAGCAAGAAAAAAAAATTTCATAGAATCATTTGAGAGCTCTAAGATCTACAAGGAACGGACCAAAGCCTTCCATGATAAGAAGATAAGACCTAAGGACTTCAAGGCAGGAGATAATGTGTTGCTTTTCAACTCAAGACTGAAGTTGTTTCCTCGAAAACTCAAGTCAAGACTGTCAGGACCTTTCATGATCAAAGAGGTACTTCCTTATGGAGCTGTGACTTTGTTCAACAATGAAGGAGGAGACATCACAGTGAATGTGAATGGGCACAGGTTGAAACTATACATGGCCAAGATGAGATGTATATCCACCTTCAAGACCCTCCACAAGAGTGATTGGTTAAGGAAAGTCAAGCTAAGAACGTTAAACAAGCGCACTTGGGAGGCATTCCCATGGTATCCTTGCATATATTATTGCTTTTAAAGTTTGTGTTTAAGCTTTTGTTTTGATCCTAGAAGCAGGTGAGGCTCAATGCAGGTGGTTTGAGGAAGTGATGAATAACTAGACATGTTTTTGGCGGATGTCGAGCAGGATGTCCACCTACAATGTGCAGCAAAAATGCTCGACATCACTCATGCACAAACATGTCAGGCAAACATGTCGAGCTAATGAGCTCGACATGTAGAGAAAGATGACTCGGAGCAGATGTCGTGTATGGATGTCATGCAACATAAATGGCTCGAGAGGAAGGAAACTGATGTGGTGATTCATGTCGAGCTACCAAGCTCCACATTAAGATGGTGATCATCCATGTCACACGAAATGACGGCCAGGAGAAAAGACCGAGGGATGTGGAGCCCAGATGTCGCGCGACCTTTTTGGCCCGAGAGACAAGCAAAAAGTGTCGACCACTGATGGCCGGAGAGTTCAGGAACGAACGTTAACCAAGGATGTCAACCTCTCCATCTCGACATCACCACCCTTCATTCCAAAAAAATCCTTTAAGATATGTATCTGCACTTCTTTCCTTATGAAACCTTTTCTATTCATTTTTTGGTATCTCTTAACACCTACATTCAAGCTTCTATTACAAAAGAGACTGTGTAATTCAAGTGTGTTGACTATTTAGAATATTCATAAAATTTTGTGATCAACCATTCCTAGAATCCATAACCTAAGTTTCTGTTTGAAAGAGAAGGAGAATGGTTTTCAAACACAATTGAAAGAGAAGAAGTTGTTGAAAGAGAATATGTAGGTGAAAGAGAAGAAGTAGTTAAGGCTATATATTTATAAGTAATGGTTTTGTGTTTGAGCAAAGCACAAGTAGTTGTGCTCTTTGTATTAAGCATTCAATCGATGCATTTATTTACAGATACAAGTCTAATCACTATTAAACTCAACAACCAAACTTAACAATTAATGTTTTAACATCAAAGATAATATATTTCTTAAAATTTTGTAAATCGAAGCTAAGCAGATGATGTCAAGAAGAAGCGAACCATAGAAAACAGAAGACACTGAAGATATAAACCACATAAACAAGAAACAGAAGCCTAAAGAGAAGAGAGAAGACAATTAATCTTACCCTAAATCATTCTTCCAAGACAGTATGGGAAAATATCCAAAGGGTTAGAGGTAAACCTGCCATTCTTTTGAATATGCCTTCAATTGGGGAAGGGAAGCACGGAGGCTGACTATCTCCACCACATGAAGCTAAGTAACAATTCATCCCTTCACTGCTAAGTAACCATTCATCCCTTCACTGGAAGTAAAACAAAGTTATATATGATTGTACAACTGTCGTATTCAGAAAAAAACACAATACCGATTAATATCTTAAACCGAAGAAGGCATAGACTATACCGTCAGTGAGTGCTCCACTCTTGCGGCTGCATCCAGAAGACGCCTTTTTACAATAAAAGGTAGTTTTGCTATACACTTTACAAGAAAAGATAGAAAATATGAGACCGTAGAATTATTACATCTAAACAAACCATCAATACGGTCATAATCATAATGAAAAGACGATCAAACCTGCTAAGAATTACACTTTCCATTAATGTCAATCTCAAAATCTGCACACCACAAAAGGTAAATGAGAGACATGGATTGCACAATACCACAATAAAAGAGACCAAACTGCCAAGACAGAAAACCTCATACCAGAAGGATAAAAATCAGCTATAGGTGAATTTGGATTTGTCATCAATGTCCTAAAGCACTCTGGGAGAGCATGCGCACTGAGAACGGAATCCAGTTAGCAAATAAGTGACAGCATAAAGAGATGATGAAGACTCAGACATACTGATACAATACCTTGCAGAACTGCCAGAAACTGATTAAATGGCTTGAACGTGGAACCCAGTTCGAACTTAATCTCTAGCTTATCAAGGACCTTGAGATCAGATGCAAAAGGTGCATAATGATATGGATAAAACCTGCAAAATTAACCCAAAATTAACCAAAAGACTTAAGCTCCTTCTTGTGAGACTCTAACTGAGAATCTCTCGGTGCACGGTCGTAGTCTTCAGCATAGTTGCCGTCACTCAATGCTAAGTTTTCAATAAGCTCCATGCCCTCTTCTACCTCTTGACCAAGGAAGTTTCCCTTACTAGCCGTGTCAAGTAGCAAGCGAATCTTTGGGGAAGCTCCGCGGTAGATAGTGCTTAGTAGAGTCTCTTCGCTGAAGCCGTGGTGAGGACACTGAATGGTGTAGTCCTTGAACCGCTTCATGGCTTCATTAAATGTCTCAATGTTCCTTTGAGTGAAGCCGCTGATCTCACTTCTCAAGCTTTCTGTTCTGGTGCTAGAGAAGAACATTGAAAGGAACGCCTTCTTACACTCAGCCCAAGAGGTAATGGTGCCTTGTGGAAGGGTCTTCTCCCAATGTCTAGCCTTGTCTCCAAGAGAAAATGGAAAGAGATGCAGCTTGAAAGCATCTTCGGATATGTCATTAATCTTTATCATCCCACATACTTGCTCGAAGTTGTCAAGATGCTCCAAGGGATCTTCCATTGCTAACCCATGGAACTTATTGTTTTGCACCATTGAGATGAATCCTGGCTTAATCTCGAAGTTTTGTTCTGTACAGGAGGAAGAGTGATCCCACACCTTTTGTGATGAGTATTGGGAGCATCTCCCGCTCTTATGATCCGTGGGGGTCTAGCCGCGTGGTGGGGGTTTCCATTACCCCTACCCACTGCCCCGTGAGCTCGAGGAGGTCCCTCTGTATGTTCGTGCTCAGCCATTGCTTCAAAATCCACTGAACCTTGCTGAACAGTCTCCTCAAATGCTCTAGCTTTCTCTCTAACTCTTCTTTGTCTTGAATGTCCGAGTTGATGAATGTTGTCCAAGGGTTGATGTAGATTGTTGTCTCCCCTTGAACGTAGATTCATGTACCTGAAAGACACATGTTTGAGAGTAGAGAAATCAGTAACCAAAAGAAAAACAAAGGCTTAGTCTTTACTAAACCCCAAATCTCAATGCTTCCTAAACACTACTAAGATGGCAACGGCGTCATTTGATAACACGCTTTTTACTATGTGTAATGTGATTGTCAAGATGCAAGAAGGAGGTTATCAAAACTCAAGCAGCACACAGTCGTAGTATAGTGCAAGAGGAATCAATCCAACCAAGGAGCTAGAAAGTGCAATGAGAATGCAAAGATCATGCAAAGCTAAGCAAATGATGAACGGTTTTGTGAAAATCCTAAAAATAGATGCAATGGTCAAATGCAAAGCAAAACCATTTTAAAAATACTAGAAACGACTGAACAACCACGAGGAACAAACAGAATGATTATAATGCAAAGCTATGAATTTATAAAAATTGATTAGTGGATCGACCACTAGATCGAGCAACAACGATCGATCTCGTCAAAAAGTTCAACAGAAATGAATCTTATGATCAGGATGCGAAAAGATAGCAACCGAATGATTAATAGAGATGTAAGAATACTATGAAAGAGGGTCTAGGGCTGAGATTCATGTTCAAGGGTTTCAAAGGTTCAAGCTTGGTTTGAAAACTTTAGATCTACTCACTTTGTGAGATTCTCTAGGCCTTGAAAACAAAACAAGATCCATCCATGGCCTGTGGTATGGATAACTCCTTCATTCTCTCCTCCAGACCCATGGCGTCTGGCGGAAAAAGAGATTGAAGGGCATAAAACTTAGATTTCAAACACACGGCCTAACTAGTCCCCTAAACTACCATGGCGTTTGGGAAAGGTAGACTAGCCTCTAGGATTCTATTTTCAGGGACCTCTGGATCCTGTCAAGGGAAGAGGCCCCTTGGATCATAAAGATCTTGGCGTGAGAGTCTCTAAGCCTTAAGAACTCGATATCCTAGAAGAGAAAGCCATGAAGAACAAGAAAACACCAAACTTTGAAAACCTTTTCGACCCCTTTGAATCCTCTCAACCCCAAAACCCGAATAGACAACTCGCTACACATAAAGTAAACCAAACAAAACATGGGAGATGATCTAATAAACATGAAAAACGATTGCTTTTAACTTAAACGATTCAATATTCAAGAACAAGTAAGAAAAAGCTTCAAGGTCTAACAATGGCGGAATCGCCTTCGGACAGAGAGAAAAACTCTAAAAAGATAAAGTGAAAACGTGTATGCAAAAGCAAGATCGCAGCCTTCCCGAAATAGGCCAAACAGCTCGATGGTCCCCCTCCCCCCCTCGCTAGAAGCCAAAAATGGTTAAAGTGCACTGAGATCGACCTCAGGATCAAGCATCTCACTCGATCATCTTCAGACATCGGGAGTTCAGCTCGATCTGTGTCTCGATCTTCTTCGATGGATCGAGTACTTCGTCCGATCTTGAAGTCGATCTATGGAGGATCGAGTGGTGGACTCGATCCGGCTCTCGCTCTGCATGGCATCAATTACGTCCGTACTCCTTGATCGATCTCTTCACTCGATCTCCGTCTCGATCATTTCCCTTGGATCGGATGGACTACTCGATCTTCTGGTCGATCTCATCTAGATCGACCGGCCATGCTCGATCCGCTTCTCGATCTCTAACCCTTAGCAAACATTCCTGAATTCCCCAAGTTTCTCCTCACGAGCCTTAGCACATCCACGAATCTTCCAAGACTCCAAAGTAGTCGAAGACAACATGAATGCGATGCAAAATGCAAGAAACATGCATATGCTGGTGCAAGAATGCTCTAGGACCTGAAGTGATGCAAACTAGCCTAATGTGCAAGGTAAATACATGAGAAACTAACTTATATGTATGCAAAATACATGAAATATGCTGCTATATCACGGCTGCTGATCCTCCTCACTTGTGGACTTCTTAGGAGGGGTCCCTTGCAAGACCTTGATCTTCTTAGCAAGCTTCTTAATCGTCTTGATCTGCCACTTATTGACCTTGCGCTGAATCTCCATGACGGATGCAAGAAACTTCTCACCCTTTGTCCTCGGCTCATAATCAGGTTTGGGAAGGTCGTAGCTCGTGGGCATCTCAGCATCGGAAGGAGGTGACTCTGAACGTGGGCGAGCAACTTGTGGTGGCGCGGCTGTGGCTCCTAGAGGTGCAACACAATCCTCATCGCTTGGCAGAAACTCTATATTGCGAACACCTAGCAGTTCTGTTTCCTCTTGGTTTGGCAAGATACACTCCTTCTTCTCATTATCACCATTGATGAAGAAGTAGGTGTAGAGACCTGGAGCTGGCGTGCATCCCAAGGAGTCAGTGTTGCGCAAGTATGTCTCATCCATGTAGGCTCTCTCTGTGCAAGGCGCAAAGTCTGGAAGAGGTACCCTAGCTTGAACAAACATCGGTGTGAGAAACACTCTTATGAGTGCTGAGCTCGCCTTGCACCTCATTGCCCACGCCTTGTATTTGACCAAAGAGGAAGTCAAAATGCATCCATAGTTGACATCATCTCCCAGCTCATCCTCCATTGGTTCTTCATTCTCTTTAGGATCGCATAGAATCTTCTTAACTCCTTGGAAGAGAAAGCACAACTCGTTCTTGGTGACTGTTGGAGCCACGGATCTTCCACTGAAAGTGTTGGCTAAGAGCTTGAGGGCGTATCTCAGCACGGGGTTGCGGACCTTCTTGATCTTGTCTGTGTTGCCTTTGTAGTCATCATTGCTGATCAAGTCCCATAGGTCGTTGGCTTGTGTGAAAGGAGGGAACTCTACTAGCTTGTCATTGGCTTTTAGACCGTACGCTTGGCAAAGCTCGGGGATGGAGAGGTGGTAGGCTTGCCTCCTAATCTTTAATGTGAGGTGCCCTTGTGCTGGAGTGGGGAGGCTTGCATTCTCATAAGAGAACTCCAAGGTGGAGAAGAAATCAAGTGCTGCCTCGGGATAAGTAGGGCAGTCCATCCTTGACAAGCACGCAAGCCCCATGTTCTTGAGAAGCTCATCAAAATCTCTCAACAGCCCCATCTTTGCCAAGAAGTCCCTGCTCGCGAACTTCGTAGGGCGAACCAGAGCCTCTCCAGCCTTTTCTTTGCCGCTTTCTCCTCCTTAGTCCATCTAACCCTCCCTTGAAACACTTGTTGAGCTTCCTCTTGTTCCACTTGTTGAGTTTCTTTCTCTTTGGTTGAAGTTGCCACATCTCTGCTTCTCTTTGGTGCCATTTGTACCTGAGATTAAAATTCTCAAAGAGAAGAATGAGTATATGGGGCGGTTTAAAGAGAATGACAAAACAAGAGAGAAAAACTCTTAACTTAAATCCTAGAATTTTATGGATTTTATAAAAACTATCAATAAATAGAAGGAGAAAATATCTAGAGATAAGATCAAATCTAGCAATTTTCTCTAATATTTAGATACTTCTAATAATTCATCCTAATCCTTAGCAAATCATCCAACCAAATCACATAAAGGAATTTTTCTTGAAAATTTAAGCATGCAATCTAATAAATTCGATAATACCTTTGAAAGTTAGATGAAAATGAAATGCTTTTGTCTTTTAAAAACTTAAAATCGCTCTCTCTCTTTTTGCTTTGTAAAAATCAGTTTGCAAAGTGTGAAGAGAAAATGAGCAAAGAGAGGTTTTAAAGACAAAAATTCTTGGACACATGCACAAGTAGTTTCTGAAAAAGCTTGGTCAAAGCACATCTTTCATGGTCAAAGATACGTGCCTTGCCCAAGATTCAAATTTTAAATAGGAGGGAAAGAGAAAAGAGAGGGAGAACTTAAACTTACCTCGGCATGAGATCGAGTCAATTTGGTCGATCTTGAACTCGATCTCATGCCCATGTTGGCTAGGATCGAGAGGGTTGATCGATTGGGGACTCGATTTGGATTGCATCGAGTCCTAGATCGAGTGTGCCCCCTCGTACCATTATTCTACGTCATTATGGCTAAGCTCCTTGGATCGAGCCACGTGATCGATTTGGGGGTCGTTTTGGCAGGGATCGAGTGACAGATCGTGTCATATGATCGATCCAATTCGAGGTCAGTCGCTCTGCACCTCGTTCTAGACGCATTGGTGGGTTATCCTCTCATGATCGACTGATTCACTCGATTGTCTACGCGATCTAATCTAGATCGAGTGACTTCACTCGATTCACTAGCTTGATCTAGCTAAGATCAAGCCAGGGTAGGTCGATTCATCACTCGATTCCTTGCCTCTACTTCTCCTTTCCTTGCCCTTTTTTACTCCAAGATCATGATCTCCAATCCCTTATCTTTCCGCCTACACACTTAAACATAAAAATCATAAAACTGAAATAGAAAGAAAGCAAAAATATGTACAAGATAGACATGAAAATGCCTCCCAAGTGCGCTTGTTTAACGTCCTAAGCTTGACTTTACTTGGTACAGGCTAAAGGTGGGTCTTGGAGAAGCAGTGTAGTGCTCTCCTTTCTGAATTCACTCGCGAGGTATAGCTTGACTCTGTGCCCATTAACTGTGAATGCCTTTCCACTCTTGCCAACCAAAGTAACCGCTCCATATGGTAGAACTTCCTTGATCTCAAAAGGTCCACACCATCTAGACTTGAGCTTGCCAGGGAACAGCTTCATGCGTGAATCGTAAAGCAAGACCAGACTTCCCTCCTTTAGCTCCTTGAGCACCAGCTTTTTGTCATGAACCGCCTTGGTCCTTTCTTTGTATATTTTGGCACTCTCATAAGCGTTCAGCCTTAGTTCATCTAGCTCATGGAGTTGAATCAAACTCCTCTCCTGTGCCGTCTTGAGACTGAAGTTCATTTGCTTCACCGCCCAAAGTGCTCTATGTTCTAGCTCCATAGGGAGGTGACAACCCTTTCCATAGAGGAGAGTGAAGGGAGTGGTACCTATAGGAGTCTTGAAGGCGGTACTATACGACCAAAGGGCATCATCTAGCTTACTTGCCCAATCCTTCCGAGTTGCTCCTACGGTCCTCTCTAATATAGCCTTGATCTGTCTATTCGAGACCTCCACTTGCCCACTAGTTTGAGGGTGATAAGGTATAGCTACCTTTGTGCTTTACTCCATACTTCTTCAAGAAACCTTTAAACACTTTTCTGATGAAGTGGCTGCCCCCATCACTGATCACTATCTTTGGAACTCCAAACCGTGGAAAGATGATAGTCTTGAAGAGCTTTACTACAACCTTAGAGTCATTAGTTGGGGAAGCTATAGCTTCAACCCACTTAGACACATAGTCTACAGACACCAAGAAGTAATTGTTTCCGTAAGAAGATGGGAATGGACCCATGAAATCAATCCCCTAAGCATCAAACACATCCAATTCAAAGATTGGTACCTGTGGCATCTCATTCCTCTTTGTGATGTTCCAGCTCTTTGGCAAGCCTCACACGCCTTAATGATATATCATGGTTTTTATGGTTTTTAACCATGATATAAGTCCTTTTTATTGAGTCTTTTTGGTATTTTTAGAGTCCTAGAAGAGTCTTTGCAGGTTATAGCATGTCTGGAGCATAATTGGAGATTTTGGAACCTTTTGGAGCATTCTGAGTGGAAGCCACGAAGTATCAAGCTCGAAGCAGAAAGTATTCACAAATGGTGACGATCGTCACCCCTTTAGTGACGCTCGTCACCCACTAAGGAAGAAGCGTGGCGTTTTATTAAAAGTATCAAGAAGAATTGCAGAATTGGCCCAGAAGTTTCCTTTATTTACATGAAGACCCCAGATCGTGTTTAGCTTCTATTTATTAGGTTTTTCAGCCATTGTTGGCTATTATCTTAGTTTTTGAGAATTCAGAGAGCTAGAGAGAGATTTATTCAGAGCTTTTGGGGAGACAAATCCTGTACTCTTTTGAGAAGATTTTGAACCCCCTTTGTTTCTTACTCTTTCTCCTAATGCAATTTTATTCAGTTATGTTTTGTGATCTCATATTCATGTCTGAGTAATCTGCTAGTTAAGTTAGGGTTTTTCAAAGGTTGATGAAAAGATTGTAGAATCGCTATCTGTTAGGAATATCTTATGGTTTTTCATCTTTGCTTGCTTTAAAATCGAATTTATGAGAAACATCATCTAGGAATCCGAAAATCATAGGTTGTTAAATATATGTGAGAGCATTATTCATAACCTGAACTAGTATTTTATGAGCAAAACAACTTAGTACAAAGAGATTTGGCTTAGGAGTTTTGTAAACAACTGAATCTGATCATTCCTGCATGCTTAGGTTGTTAGGGTTTACAAAGAGATTTGAAACTCTGTGATCTAGGTATAGATAACTTTTGCAATGAGAATTGATTAGTTATGCATTAGAGATTCATGTTTAAAACGGTTCTTAATCATTCCTGATTTCCTGCATCATACATTCTTGGATTCAAACCTGCGAATTACCCTGGCTTAGTGCTTTTAATCTTCTTGAACTTAGATAACTTCACACATTCGTTTGCTTACTTCCATTTATTCATTCGCATTACATACATCATATTTTGCTTAGCTTAGTCCAAATCTATATTCGATAGTGTAGTCTGCATTACTCTCTTGGGATTTCGATACCCCTTATACTACATCTGCTTTTGCTGTGCACTTGCAGTAGTTTTATTTGGGTAAAACATTGACCCTATCAAGTTTTTGGCGCCGTTGCCGGGGAGTAATAGCTGCCTATCGATTTTTAGTATTAGGATTTTGTCTAAGTTTTTATTTGTTTACTGACTTTCAGCTACTTTTCTTTGTTCCTGTTTCAGGTGTATGCCTAATCGCAGAACCAGAAGCAACAAAGAGAAGGAGCTTGTGACTTTGAGCATCGACGAGCTTGCTAGGTTGGAGAGAACTAACAGGAAAGCTAAGAAGCAATCTACAATGGTCGCTCCACTGATCTTGGTTGAAGATGCAGAAGGTCACTTGGTTGACAGGGAAGGAAATAGGAGGAACGAAGAGGGACAGAGAATTGATCAAGAGGGGAATGTCATTTTTGAACAGCAGGTTCAGCAAGTGGCTGAGAACGTGGGAGTCCCTGCTGCTGTCAATAACGCTGCTGGGCGTTTTGTTCAGAGGACTCTAGGTGATTACAACAGACCTGATCAGTTCTATGCCAACAGAGCTGCAATTTGACCTCCTTCCTTCCAGAGGAACGATTTTGAGGTTAAACCTGTCTACTATCAGCTGGTTGGACAGCATCCCTTCCATGGTTTACCTCATGAGCATCCTATGGATCACATAGAGAGATTTGAGGACTTGGCTTCCAGTGTGAAAGCTAATGGGGTTAGCAATGACTTTCTGTTCTGCAAGCTTTCTCCATACTCTCTTGAAGGAGAAGCTGCATATTGGCTGAAGCAACTGGAACCTGCTTCATTAACTACTTGGGAGGACACCAAGAATGCCTTTCTGAACAATTTCTATGATGATGCCAGATCAGAAGACATGAGGACGAAAATTGCATCATTTACACAAGGCCCTACTGAAGCTTTCAAGGCTTCTTGGATCAGGTTCAAGTCTTATCAAAGGGACTGCCCTCATCATGGTTTCAGTCAGGTGCAATTACTTGGGATCTTTTTCAGAGGCATTGACTGGAAATATCAGATGGCGCTGGATGCAGCAAGTGCAGGGAACTTCAACACCAACAGACCAGAGGAGGCGGTGAGACTGATTGAGAACTTGGTCTGCAGCAACAGCACTAAAAATGCAGACTTTCAGAGAATGAAACAAGCTGGTGTAGCTGATGGAAATCAGATTGCTGAAGTTAAGGCTAAGTTGGATGATATGCACAGCCTTTTGGTAGGGAAGAAGTCAGTTCACTTTGCTGCAGAAGTAGAGACTTTCGAAGCTCTAGAGGAAGTTGAGCAGGAGGATGTAAATTTCATCAATTCTGGCGGATTTCAGGGACAAAGGTATGGGAATCAGCAGTGGAACAGAGGATACAGCAACAACAATCAGAAAAACGCCCCTACAGGAGGACAGAACAAGCCTGGTTTCACTCCTAAACCCCCTTTCCAGAAGACAGAGTATCAGAAGCCATTCCAGAACAGTGGAAATTACAGAAACTATGGTTCTACTTCCTATCAACCAGCACCTCCACAAGAGAACAAAATGGAAGCAATGATAGAACAGATCTTGGAAGGACAACAGAAGCTTACTGTGAACTTCATTGGCAAGATAGATTCGCTCTATCAGGACTTGAATGGGAAAATTGAGAGTCTGAACTCTCATATGAAGAAGCTTGATGTTCAAGTTGCTCAAACTGCAGGAGCTGTTCAGAGGCAAGAAGGATTCCTTCCAGGAAGAACTGATGCTAATCCCAAACACCACGTGAATGCCATCACATTGAGGAGTGGAAGGAACCTGCAACCAGTATTGCAGAAGGATTTAACCTCAAGCAATTTTGTGGGTATGGAAGAGTATGAAGATGAAGAAAATTTTACTACAGAACCATTGGTGACGCTCGTCACCAATAATGGGTGTCGCTCATCACCCATTGAGGACAACCCCGACCCCGATTCTTCACAAATTGGTGACGACCGTCACCAAGGGGGTGACGCTCGTCACCCATATCCAGTACTCGACCCCGACTCGTCCAAAGTGAGTGACGCTCGTCACCAATCCAGTGACGCTCGTCACCAGACACCACATGTTGTAGTTTCGCCTAAGACTTCAGATAATGCTAAGGAGACTGTGTATAAACCCAAGATACCATATCCTAAGCATCCTAAGAAGTCTAAGCAGGAGCTTGAGGATGCAAGATGCAAGGCTATCATGGACAAGTTGGTAATAGAGATCCCATTGATTGATGCTGTAAGGATAACTCCTGTTATTAGGAGGTATGTGAAGAGAATGGTGACCAATAACTTGAGTCTTGAGGTTGGGGCTATGATGATCAACGAGCAGGTCAGTGCAGTGATTCAGAACAGAGTTCCAGAGAAGCTTTCAGACCCAGGAAGCTTTGTTTTAGACTGCACCATCTTCAATGACAAGTTTGAGAGGTCATTGTGTGATCTTGGGTCTAGTGTGAACCTCATGCCTCATTCTGTTGCCAAGAGTTTGGGGATGACCGATTTTAAAGCTACAAGAATATCTCTTGTCCTAGCTGATAGATCAGTTAGAGTTCCTGAAGGGGTGATAGAGGATGTTCCTATCAAAATAGGAGATTGTATGATCCCTACTGATTTTGTGGTTCTAGAGTATGGAGAAGAGCCCAAAGACCCCTTGATTCTTGGCAGACCCTTCTTAACCACTGCAGGAGCTATTATTGACGTCAGGAAGGGTAGAATAGAGCTGAATGTTGGCGATTTAGTGATGAAATTCGAAATGGATAAGCTGATGAAGAGGCCAACCATAGATGGACAGACTTTTTATCTTGATGTTCTCACAAACATTGCTGATCAGATCTTCCATGAGATGAGTTCAGAGGACCCCTTGGATAGGGCGTTGACCACTTCTACAGCTGAGTATGAGCATTTAGATGCTGCTGCAACAGGCTACACAAAGATGATGGATGCTACTGCACAAGTGATGCAACTGGTTGCACAGGATGAACTTGTCTCCACATCTGCAAAAGCCGCCACAATGGGTGACTGGTCAGCAGCAAAAGCACCAAAAGTTGAGCTTAAACAGCTCCCTGCAGGGCTAAGGTACGCATTTCTAGGAGAAAACTCCACATATCCTGTTATTGTTAATGCTTCATTGAACAATGCAGAGCTCACCCTATTGCTAAGTAAGCTGCGAAAATTTCGCAAAGCTCTTGGCTATTCTCTTGATGACATTTCAGGTATCTCTCCAGACTTGTGCATGCATAGAATACACTTGGAGGATGAGTCGAAATCATCAGTTGAGCACCAGAGGAGGCTAAATACGAATTTGCAGGATGTGGTCAAGAAAGAGATCATGAAGTTGTTGCAGGCTGGTATCATCTATCCTATTTCAGACAGTGCTTGGGTGAGTCCAGTGCACGTGGTGCCTAAGAAAGGAGGTGTCACCGTGGTAAAGAATGACAAGGATGAGCTGATTCCAACCAGGACTGTAACAGGACACAAGATGTGTATAGACTACAGGAAACTGAAAGCAGCAACAAGGAAGGATCATTTTCCTCTACCTTTCATCGATCAGATGCTAGAGAGGCTGGAGAATCACAAGTATTACTGCTTCCTTGATGGGTATTCAGGCTTCTTTCAGATCCCCATCCATCCAGATGATCAGGAGAAGACCACTTTTACCTGTCCCTATGGCACTTTTGCATATCGCAGAATGCCTTTTAGTCTGTGTAATGCTCCTGCAACCTTCCAGAGATGCATGATGTCGATTTTCACAGACATGATAGAGAAGTTTATGGAGGTGTTCATGGATGACTTCTCTGTTTATGGATCTTCTTTCAAGAGCTGTTTGGATAATCTGTGTGCAGTTCTGCAGAGATGTGAAGAGAAGCACTTGGTTTTAAACTGGGAGAAGTGTCATTTTATGGTGCAGGATGGTATTGTACTTGGCCACAGAGTCTCAGGAGACGGTATAGAGGTGGATAGGGCGAAAATTGAGGTGATGACAAGTCTGCAAGCACCTGATTCCGTCAAAGCAGTGAGGAGTTTTCTGGGACATGCAGGCTTCTACAGAAGGTTCATCAAAAATTTTAGCAAGATAGCACGCCCACTTACTGCTCTCCTCTGCAAGGATGTGAAGTTTGAGTTCACAGTAGAGTGCAAATCTGCTTTTGAACAGATCAAACAGGCTTTGGTTACAGCCCCTGTTGTGCAGCCTCCAGATTGGGACTTACCTTTTGAGGTAATGTGTGATGCCAGCGATTTTGCAGTTGGAGCAGTGCTGGGACAGAGGAAAGACAAGAAACTCCACACCATCTACTATGCAAGTAGGACTTTGGATGATGCTCAGAAGAATTATGCAACAACTGAGAAGGAATTGTTAGCTGTTGTGTTTGCTTTTGAGAAGTTCAGGCAGTATCTTGTTGGCTCCAAGGTCGTGGTTCATACTGACCATTCGGCACTGAAGTACCTAATGCAGAAGAAGGATGCCAAACCAAGGCTGTTAAGATGGATCCTGCTTCTTCAGAAATTTGATATTGAAGTTAAGGACAAGAAAGGGGTGGAGAATGGAGTTGCTGACCATTTATCCCGGATTCAGGTCAAAGACAGTGTTCCCATCAATGATTTCTTGCCTGAAGAGAATGTTTACTTAGTGGAAACCAGAGAACAGGAGGAAAGTGTTGAAAACCTGCAGTTTTCACGAAACTGCAGGGGAGTGACGAGCGACACCAGGAGGGTGACGCTCGTCACCAACCGAGACCATTCGTGACAAAAGTATACGAGAGAGGTGACGCTCGTCACCAACACTGGTGACGCTCGTCACCGATCTCCACACTTATCTGCGATTTGTGCAAGCTTGGGGAAAGGTTTTGAAGAGCCTGTTTATGCTTTACATGATCCAAAGAGACCCTGGAATGCTGATATTGCCAATTATCTTGCTGCAGAGGATGAACCACATGATTTTAAAGGCTATGCTAAGAAGAAGTTCTTGAGAGAACTTAGGAGATTCTATTGGGATGAGCCATACCTCTACAAGCATTGTGCTGATGGTATTTACAGAAGATGCTTAGCAGAAGAAGAAGTTCAGGACGTGCTCTTTCACTGTCATGGATCAGACTATGCGGGACACTTTGCTATGTTCAAGACTGTCTCTAAGGTTTTGCAGGCTGGATTTTGGTGGCCTACTATGTTCAGGGACGCCCAAGCCTTCATCACAAGCTGTGATACTTGTCAGAGAAGAGGAAAAATCAGCAGGAGACATGAAATGCCACAGAACTTCATTCTGGAAGTTGAAGTTTTCGATTGTTGGGGTATTGACTTCATGGGACCTTTTCCCTCATCTTATGGGAATAGATACATTCTGGTTGCTGTTGATTCTGTATCTAAGTTGGTAGAGGCGTTGGCTACTCCTACTAATGATGCTGCAGTGGTTTTGAAGCTGTTTAAGACCATTATCTTTCCCAGATTTAGTGTCCCACGGATTGTCATAAGTGATGGGGGTTCTCACTTTGTCAACAAGGTTTTTGACAAGCTGTTGAAGAAATATGGTGTACAGCACAGAGTGGCCACGCCCTATCACCCCCAAACAAGTGGACAAGTTGAGGTTTCCAACAGACAGATCAAGCAAATTCTGGAGAAGACAGTTGGGAAGACAAGAAAAGATTGGTCTGCAAAGCTGGATGATGCATTATGGGCCTACAGGACTGCCTACAAAACGCCACTTGGGACTACTCCATTCCACCTTCTCTATGGCAAGGCGTGCCATCTACCAGTAGAGCTGGAGTTCAGAGCAGAATGGGCAATCAAGAAGCTGAATTTCGATCTGAAACCTGCTGCAGAAAGGCGCTTGATTCAGCTCAATGAACTGGATGAGATCAGATATCTAGCCTATGAAAACTCCAAGTTATACAAGGAGAGGACAAAGGCATATCATGATAAGAAGATCATCTCCAGGCATTTCGAGCCCAATGACCAGGTACTACTCTATAACTCTCGTTTACAGCTTTTTCCTGGTAAACTGCGTTCTAGATGGTAAGGTCCTTTCACTGTCAAAGAAGCTCGCCCACATGGTGCAATTGTCCTGATTAACTCCAAAGGAGAGGAGTTCACTGTCAATGGACAAAGGGTGAAGCATTACTGGGCACACGCAAAGATTCCAGCAGGACACATTGTGTCTCTGAATCAGGCACCAGCTGTCTAAACAGCCAACCAAAGTCAAGCTAATGACTTTAAAAGAGCGCTTAGTGGGAGGCAACCCACTGGTAAGTTGTAGATATAATACTTAGTATTTATTTTCGTGCTTAAGATTATTAGTTAGAATTTTATTCAATAAAAAAAAAAAAAAAAAAAAAAAGCAGTGACGATCGTCACCCTTATGGTGACGCTCGTCACCCATCAGAATCGAACACGGGACTTAAGCTTTTCTCTTCTTCTTCCTCGAGCAAACCTGCAAAATAACCGAAACTAGTTAGAAAATAGGAATTTCATAACTTTTGATTTTCTTAACCAAATTGAGTTATTCAAGAGTCTAATCCGTGTGGATTTTACTCTTCTTTCTGAATATCAACTCAGTTTTTACGATCTGCAAGGTATGTTTTCGGAATCCCCAATTTCAGTCCGCCTTAGGTTTGGTAAAATCCGATTTTTGACTTGATTGGCTTGATTTAACTGTTGAATCATGGTTAGTTAGGTTGTATTAGAGGAATGGAACCATCTTTGTGAGCTTTTATCGGTTGATTTGTACTGTTTTGAATTTTCGAGTTCATGATGAAAGTTGCAAAAATCTGGAAATTTTGGGTGATTTAGGTTGAATTGATGCTTGAATTGTGTTCCTGGTAGTGCAGTAGTTAATAGCCATCAGCTATTTCATCCTGTTTGGTTGATTTTTCGAATTTTGAAAAATTTGCTAATTTTTTAGATGGTTTTGGTCGATTTTGGTGTTCAATTTTCAGATGCCTCGTCAGCAGAAACGACCAAGACAAAGCACGTCTTCCAGCACTGCAACAGGGTCTACAGATTCCTTCAGTCAGCACCCGGTTTGCAGGCCCCCATGGCCCAAACGAGAGGATCGGAAAATAGCCTCAGGAGTGGCTTGGGCAGGGACTCCGAAGCAAGAAGTGGCTCGGGATACCTGTGTATTCCGTGATATTCAGGAGGAGTGGGATGAGTATGACACGCTGCTCTACAATGCGTGGTTGGGAGTTAAGATTATCCCCACTCGACTCGCGGATCCTGCTGTTCTGCAGAAGATGGGGATCTTTGAGGAGGTTTATGAGATTCTGGAGCGCATTGGCATGGGGACTATGCCATTCCAGCAGTACGATCTGTACCCAGATTTGGTTCGCCAGTTTCTCTCTACAGTTTGCGTCTACTACGCGAATGAGCTGGCGAAGTGTGCTCAGGAAGGCACTATGACATTTCTGATCCGAGGGATTCGATACCAGATCAGTCTGATGGAGCTTTGTGGGATTTATGGCTTCTTTGACCATCCCACAGGCGTTCTCCTTCCCTCTCAGTGGACCCATATGAGGACATTCTGGTCCAAGTTCGGGAATGGAGTCTATGATAGCAAGACCAGCACACAGACAGAGGTTAGACATCCGGTTTTGAGGTACCTTCTGCGCCTCTTTGGTCATACCATTCTGTGCAAGTCTGCGCCCAGCAAGGGAGGGATCATGTCACGTGGTGCCTAGGAAGGGAGGGATCATGGTCATTAAGAATGAAAAAGATGAATTGATTCCTACAAGAACGATAACTAGTCACCAAATGTGTATAGACTATAGGAAGCTTAATTCAGCCACTAGAAAGGATCATTTCCCTCTTCCTTTGATTGATTAAATGCTTGAAAGACTTGCTAATCATCCTTATTATTGCTTTCTTGATGGTTATAGTGGTTTATTTCAAATACCAATCCATCCAAACAATCAAGAGAAGACGACCTTTACATGCCCTTATGGCACCTTCGCATATCGAAGGATGCCATTTGGGTTGTGTAATGCACCCGCAAAATTCCAGCGGTGTATGATGTCGATCTTCTCTGATCTTATAGAAGAGATAGTAGAAGTGTTTATGGATGACTTCTCTGTATATGATGCGTCTTTTTCTGCTTGTTTGTTGAATCTTTGCAAGGTACTTAAGCGGTGTGAGGAGAAAAACTTGGTGCTGAACTGGGAGAAGTGTCACTTCATGGTGAAGGAAAGGATTGTACTTGGCCTCAAGATATCAAAGAAATGAATAGAGGTTGATAAAGCTAAGGTTGAGGTCATGATAAGTCTTGAGCCGCCGGTTAATTTAAAGGGAGTGAGGAGCTTCTTAAGTCACGTGGACTTCTACAGGAGATTCATAAAAGATTTCTCCAAGATAACAAGGCCCCTCACACGGCTGTTGTGCAAGGAAGATGACTTTGTGTTTGATAAGGATTGTCTTCATGCTTTCCAGACTATCAAAGAAGCTCTTGTGTCTGCGCCTATAGTACAAGCACCAGATTGGAGCTTACCACTCGAGATTATGTGTGACGTGAGCGACTACGCCGTGGGAGCTGTTCTTGGTCAAAGGAAATACAAGAGGTTGCACGTTATCTTCTACGCCAGTCGTACCTTGGATGACACGCAAGTGAGATATGCGACAACCGAGAAGGAGCTGTTGCCGTTGTGTTTACTTTTGAGAAGTTCAGATCATACTTGGTGGGCTCTAAGGTTGTTGTCAACACAGATCACGCAGCTTTAAGATACATCTACTCTAAGAAAGACACCAAGACGAGGCTCTTAAGGTGGGTTCTCCTTCTACAAGAGCTTGATATGGAGATAAAAGACAAGAAGGGGATAGAGAATGGTGTTCCTGATCACCTCTCAAGGATGAGAGTCAATGAAGCTTTACCATTAGATGATTCACTTCCTGAAGAGCAGCTCATGATGATCACCACA
The DNA here is from genome assembly GCA_911865555.2 of Thlaspi arvense. Classification (NCBI taxonomy): domain Eukaryota; kingdom Viridiplantae; phylum Streptophyta; class Magnoliopsida; order Brassicales; family Brassicaceae; genus Thlaspi; species Thlaspi arvense. The sequence goes on from OU466860.2 coordinate 30,130,305, forward strand.
GCTGTATGTGGAAGGCTTGAGGACAAGTTTGAAGAGGTTTTGAGTTTCAAGGAAGAAGACTTGCCTTGGTATGCTGACATAGTAAACTACTTAGCTTGTGGAGAGGAGCCTTCTCATCTAGACCACTACTACAAGAAGAAATTCATGAGAGATGTCTCCCATTACTTTTGGGACGAGCCATACTTGTACAAAAAAGGGGTGGACAGCTTGTATAGAAGGTGTGTAACAAGGGAAGAAGCTAAGGATATTCTTCTACATTGTCACGGCTCTTCTATGGTGGTCATTTCGCTTCTTTCAAGACAGCTACAAAGGTGTTACAAGCCGGTTTTTGGTGGCCATCGCTGTTCAAAGACGCTCATGAATTTGTTAAGGCTTGTGAAGCATGTCAAAGAGCTGGAAACATCACGAAGAGAAATGAGATGCCTCAGGTGTTAATCTTTGAAGTTGATATCTTTGACGCATGGGGGATAGACTTTATGGGTCCATTCCCATCTTCTTATGGCAACAAATGCATCTTAGTGGCGGTTGATTATGTGTCTATGTGGGTTAAGGCTATAGCTTCCCCAACAAACGATGCAAGAGTGGTGATCAAGCTCTTCAAGTCCATCATCTTCCCACGGTTTGGAGTTCCAAAAGTAGTGATCAATGATGGATGATGTTACTGCATATTGCATGCATTTTGCATACATATTAGCTAGCTTTTCATGCATTTACATCACGCTTTAGACTAGATTGCATCACTTAGGGTCCTAGAGCATTCTCGCACCAGCATACGCATGTTCTTTGCATTTTGCATCACATTCAGGTTGTTTATGGCTACTTTGGAGTCGTGGTGGTTCGTGGACGTGCTGAAGCTGTTGTGGCGGTTCGTGGAAGGTCGGATGTTTGCTAAGGACCAGAGATCGGGGAGCAGATCGAGCATGGCAGGTCGATCTAGATGAGATCGACCTGAAGATCGAGAGGCCCAGGCGATCCAAGGGAAATGATCGAGACGAAGATCGAGTGGAGCAATCGATCAAATGGTACGGACGTAAATGACGCCATGCAGAGCGAGAGCCGGATCGAGTCCACCACTCGATCCGACCGAAGATCGATACCAAGATCGGATGCAACACTCGATCCGCCGAAGGTGATCGAGATCCAGATCGAGTAGAAGACACGATGTCCGAAAGTTATCGAGAGAGCCGCTCGATCCCAAAGTCGATCTCTGTCCTTTCAACCGCTTTTGGCCGCAAGCGAGGGGGGACCATCGAGCTGTTTTCGCCATTTTGGGAAGGCGGCGATGCCTTTTTCCAGGCACACTTTTTTCAATCTTATCTTTTTATGCTTTTTCTCTCTGGTTTGGAGATGATCCACCATTGTTAGACTTGGTGCTTTGTTCTTAAATATTTTCGAATCGTTTAAGTCTTAAGTAATCGTTTTCATGTTCATCGCTTCGTCTTTCATCTTTATTTCGGTTATTCTCATGTGTAGCGAGTAGTTCATTTGAGTCTCGGGGTTGAGAGGATTCACGGGGTCTAAGGGGTTTTCAAGTTGGTAGTATTCTTGTTCTTAATGGCTTTCTCTTCGAGGATGTTGTGTCCCTAAGGCTTAAATACTCTCACGCCAAGATCTTTATGATCAGAGAGGTCTCTTACCTTGACAGGATCCAGAGATCTCTGAAAATCACATCCAAGGGACTAGTTACCCTTTCCCAAAAGCCATGGAAGTTTAGGGGACTAGTTAGGCCGTGTGTTTGAAATCTGAGTTCATTGCCCTTCAACCTCTCTTTCCACCAGAAGCCATGGGTTTGGAGGAGAGGATGAAGGAGTGATCCATACCGAAAGACACGGATGGATCTTGTTTTCGTTTTCAAGGCTTAGGGAATCTCACAAAGTGAGTCGATTTAAAGTTTTCAAACCCTTAAAACCCCGGATCATGAATCTCAACCCTAGACCCTTCTTTCTTAGCATTCTTACATCGTCGTTAGTCATTCGCTTGATAGTCGCTGCATCCTGGTCATTAGTTTCTTCATACTTGCATTTTTAGACGAGATCGATCCAAACTGCTCGATCTAGTGGTCGATCCTGTGGTCGATCCACTAGTCGATTTTTGTTAAATCATAGCCTTGCATTTTAATTATTCTGTTTGTTCCCCGTGGTAGTTTAATCTTTCCTGGTATTTCAAAAATAGTTTTGCATTTCATTTGGTTGCTGCATATAGTTTTTAGGATTTTTACAAAACTGCTTGTTATTCGCTTAGCTATACACTGCTCTTGCATTCTCTTTGACCTTCCTAGCTCCTAGAAGTGGATTGACTCTCACTTGCATACTGTACTACAACCTTAAGTGTTGCATTTGAGTTTAATAGCCTCATTGCATCCTCACCCTTGCAAAAACAAAGTTATCAATGGAGGCAGCCACTTCATCAACAAGGTGTTTGAAAGTCTCTTGAAGAAGTATTGCGTGAAGCACAAGGTAGCAACACCTTATCATCCTCAAACTAGTGGGCAAGTAGAGGTGTTGATGTTATTGCATATTGCATACATTTTGCATACTCATTAGTTAGCTTTTCATGCATTTGTATCACGTTTTAGGTTAGATTGCATCACTTAGGGTCCTAGAGCATTCTTGCATCAGCATACGCATTTTCCTTCCATTTTGTATCATATTCAGGTTGTTTCTGGCTGCTTTGGAGTCGTGGAGGTTCGTGGACATGTTGAGGCTGATGTAGCAGTTCGGGGGAGCTCGGATATATGCTAAGGATCAGAGATCGAGGAGCAGATCGAGCATGGCCGGTCGATCTAGGAGTTGATCGACCAGAAGATCGAGCCAAACAGGCGATCCAAGGAGAATGATCGAGACAAGGATCGAGTGAAGCAATCGAACAAACGGTACAGACGTAAATGACGCCATGCAGAGCGAGAGTCAGATCGAGTACACCACTCGATCCAGCCGAAGATCGATACCGAGATCGGATGCAACACTCGATTCACCGATGATGATCGAGACCCAGATCGAGGCAAAGACACGATGTCCGGATATGATCGAGAGAACCGCTCGATCTTGGAATCGATCTCTGTCCTTTCAACCGTTTTTGGCCGCTAGCGAGGGGGGGACCATCAGCTTGTCTCGGCATTTTGGGAATGCGGCGACGTCCTTTTCCCACAACAACTTTAGATCCTTATCTTTTGACGCATAGGGGATAGACTTCATGGGGCCGTTTCCTTCTTCTTACGGCAACAAGTTCATTTTGGTGGCTGTAGACTATGTGTCTAAGTGGGTTGAGGCTATAGCCTCCCCAACAAACGATGCAAAAGTTGTGATTAAGCTCTTCAAGACGATCATATTCCCGCGGTTTGGAGTCCCTAAGGTTGTGATCAGCGACGGTGGCAGCCATTTCATCAACAAAGTGTTTGAAAGCCTTCTAAGGAAGTATGGTGTGAAGCACAAGGTAGCTACACCTTACCATCCTCAAATGAGTGGGCAAGTAGAGGTCTCTAACCGGCAGATCAAAGCTATACTCGAGCGGACAGTTGGTACTATTTGGAAGGATTGGGCGGCTAAGCTAGACGACGCTTTGTGGGCTTACCGAACCGCTTTCAAAATGCCCATAGGAACAACCCCTTTTACTCTTCTCTACGGCAAGGGATGTCACCTCTCTGTAGAGCTGGAACATAGAGCATTGTGGGCTGTGAAGAGGCTGAACTATGATCTCAAGACAGCTCAGGAGAAGCGCTTGATTCAGCTACATGACCTTGATGAGCTAAGGCTGGACGCCTACGAAAGTGCAAGGATCTACAAGGAGCGTATTAAGGCAGCTCATGAAAAGAAGCTGGTTCATAAAGAGCTTAAAGGAAGGCAGTTTGGTATTGCTCTACAACTCGAGGATGAAGCTCTTACCAGGAAAGCTCAAATCTAGGTGGTGCGGACCGTTTGAGATCAAGGAGGTATTGCCCTATGGAGTGGTCACTTTGGTTGGCAAGAGTGGGAATGCATTCACAGTCAACGGACACAGAGTAAAGCCATACATGGCCAGTGCATTCAACATGGAGAGCACTTCAATGCTTCTCCAAGACCCACCATCCGCCTAAACCAAGTAAAGTCTAGCTAAAGACGTTAAAGAAAGCGCACTTGGGAGGCATTCTCGTGGTTATCTTTTATATATTTCCGCTTTCTTTCTCTTTCAGTTTTATGGTTTTATCTTCTATGTGTGAAGGAAAAGGTATAAGGGATTGCAGGCCATGTTCTTGGATCCAAAAGGAGTAAGGAAAGGCGAATATAGGCTAGAGATCGAGTGCTAGATCACTCGATCCAAGATAGCAATCGACAAGAAGATCGAGGAGACTGGTCGATCCAGAGAAGAGAACGCCTCAGACGCTCGACCTACTACTCGATCCTAATCATATCGAGTAAGTTATCAACCTGAGTGCAGTCGATCCAGCAAAACAATCGATGGGAAGATCGAGGGAAGCCAATCGATCAGTTTAGAGAACAAGACGAGGACTCGATCTCCTGCTCGATCCCAATCAAATCGAGTAGGAGAATCGAGTGAAATTGTTCGATCCGGACCAGAACGAGTGTAAGATCGACTGGAAGACTCGATCTCGGAGGGAAGCAGTATAAAGGCTCATGTCTCAGGTTTTAAGGAGGATACTGAGGATGGGAACTTCAACAAGAGCCACAAGGAGGACTGGAGCGAGCTGCTAGCCCAAAAGGTGGACCTTAAGGAGCTCCCAAAAGCGTTATGGTATGCTTGCTTAGGGCTTAATGAAACCTATCCCGTGATTGTGAATAAAAACTTAAGTGATGATGAGTTGCACTCGCTCCAAAATGAGCTGAGAAGGTATAGGAAGGCCATTGGGTACTCTCTAAGTGACATCAAGGGCCTTTCACCAATGATTTGCACTCATAGGATTCACTTGGATAATGAGAATGCCTCTTCTATAGAACACCAAAGGCGTTTGAATCCTAATTTGAAGGAGGTTGTAAAGAAAGAGATTCTTAAGCTCTTAGAGGCTGACGTGATCTATCCCATAAGTGATAACACGTGGGTTTCCCCCGTACACGTGGTGGCTAAGAAGGGAGGGATCACGGTCATTAAGAATGATAAAGATGAGCTTATACCTACTAGGACTATAACTGGCCACTGTATGTGTATATACTATAGGAAGCTTAATCTTGCTACTAGAAAGGATCATTTTCCTTTACCTTTTATTGATCAAATGCTCGAGAGGCTTGCTAATCATTCCTATTATTGCTTTCTTGATGGATATAGTGGTTTCTTTCAAATACCAATCCATCCAAACGATCAAGAGAAGACGACCTTAACATACCCTTATGGCACCTTCGCGTATCGAAGGATCCCATTCGAGTTGTGTAACACACCGGCTACATTTCAGCGGTGTATGATGTCGATCTTCTCTGATCTAATAGAAGAGATGGTAGAAGTGTTTATGGATGACTTCTCTGTATATGGTGCGTCTTTTTCTGCATGTTTGTTGAATCTTTGCAAGGTACTAAAGCATTGTGAAGAGACAAATCTTGTGCTTAACTGGGAGAAGTGTCACTTCATGGTGAAAGAAGGGATCGTGCTTGGCCACAAGATATCAGAGAAGGGCATAGAGGTCGATAAGGCTAAGGTTAAGGTCATGATGAGTCTTGAGCCGCCGGTTAATGTCAAGGGAGTGAGGAGTTTCCTAGGCCATGCTGGCTTCTACAGGCGCTTCATCAAAAAAATTTCCAACATTGCACGCCCTCTCACAAGGCTGTTGTGCAAGGAAGCTAACTTTGTGTTAGTTGAGGATTGCCTTCATGCTTTCGTGACCATCAAGGAAGCTCTAGTATCCGCGCCTATAGTGCAAGCACCGGACTGGACTCTACCGTTCGAGAAATGTGTGACGCAAGCGACTACGCCGTGGGAGTTGTTCTTGGTCAGAGGAAAGACAAGCGGCTGCATGTGATTTACTATGCTTCACGTACCTTGGACGACATGCAAGCCAGATACACTACAACCAAGAAGGAGTTGCTGGCAGTTGTATTCGCCTTTGAGAAGTTCAGGTCATACCTTGTAGGCTCTAAGGTGGTTGTGTATACAGATCACGCAGCTCGGAGGTACATCTATTCAAAGAAAGACACTAAACCGAGGCTCTTGAGATGGATCCTTTGCTCCATGAATTCAACATGGAAATTAAGGACATGAAAGGGATAGAGAACGGCGTGGCAGATCACCTCTCTAGGATGAGAATCAATGAGTCTCTGCCCTTAGATGATTCGCTTCCAGAAGAACAACTCATGAAGATCACTACGGCTGTTTGTGAGAAGCTTGAAAACAAGTTTGAAGAAGTTTTGAGTTTCAAAGAAGAAGACTTGCCTTGGTACACTGATATTGTGAACTACTTAGCTTGTGGAGAAGAGCCTACTCACCTTGTTCATTATCACAAGAAGAAGTTCATGAGAGACATCTCCCACTACTTTTGGGACGAGCCATACTTATACAAGAGAGGCGTGGACAGCTTGTATAGGAGGTGTGTAACAAGGGAAGAAGCTAAGGACATACTCCTACATTGTCACAGCTTATCATACAGCAGTCATTTCGCTTCTTTCAAGACTGCTACAAAGGTGTTACAAGCGGGTTTCTGGTGGCCATCTATCTTCAAGGACGCTCACGAGTTTGTGAAGAGTTGTGAGGCTTGCCAACGGGCAGGGAACATCACCAAGAGAAACGAGATGCCTCAGGTTCCTATCTTTGAGGTTGATGTCTTTGATGCATGGGGGATAGACTTCATGGGGCCGTTTCCTTCTTCTTACGGCAACAAGTTCATTTTGGTGGCTGTAGACGATGTGTCTAAGTGGGTTGAGGCTATAGCCTCCCCAACAAACGATGCAAAAGTTGTGATTAAGCTCTTCAAGACGATCATATTCCCGCGGTTTGGAGTCCCTAAGGTTGTGATCAGCGACGGTGGCAGCCATTTCATCAACAAAGTGTTTGAAAGCCTTCTAAGGAAGTATGGCGTGAAGCACAAGGTAGCTACACCTTACCATCCTCAAATGAGTGGGCAAGTAGAGGTCTCTAACCGGCAGATCAAAGCTATACTCGAGCGGACAGTTGGTACTATTTGGAAGGATTGGGCGGCTAAGCTAGACGACGCTTTATGGGCTTACCGAACCGCTTTCAAAATGCCCATAGGAACAACCCCTTTTACTCTTCTCTACGGCAAGGGATGTCACCTCTCTATTGAGCTGGAACATAGAGCATTGTGGGCTGTGAAGCGGCTGAACTATGATCTCAAGACAGCTCAGGAGAAGCGCTTGATTCAGCTACATGACCTTGATGAGCTAAGGCTGGACGCCTACGAAAGTGCAAGGATCTACAAGGAGCGTATTAAGGCAGCTCATGAAAAGAAGCTGGTTCATAAAGAGCTTAAAGGAAGGCAGTTTGGTATTGCTCTACAACTCGAGGATGAAGCTCTTTCCAGAAAAGCTCAAATCTAGGTGGTGCGGACCGTTTGAGATCAAGGAGGTATTGCCCTATGGAGTGGTCACTTTGGTTGGCAAGAGTGGGAATGCATTCACTGTCAACGGACACAGAGTAAAGCCATACATGGCCAGTGCATTCAACATGGAGAGCACTTCAATGCTTCTCCAAGACCCACCATCCGCCTAAACCAAGTAAAGTCTAGCTAAAGACGTTAAAGAAAGCGCACTTGGGAGACATTCCCGTGGTTATCTTTTATATATTTCCGCTTTCTTTCTCTTTCAGTTTTATGGTTTTATCTTCTATGTGTGAAGGAAAAGGTATAAGGGATTGCAGGCCATGTTCTTGGATCCAAAAGGAGTAAGGAAAGGCGAATATAGGCTAGAGATCGAGTGCTAGATCGACTCATCCTGGCTCGATCTTTGCTAAATCTAGTTAGTGAATCGAGAGGAGTCAGTCGATCTAGACGAGATCGAGTAGATAATCGAGTGGAACAGTCGATCATGGGAGGACAACCCGCAATGCGTTCAGCTTGAAAAGCGAACGAGGTGTAGATCGACTGAGTCACTCGATCCTCGAAAATAGAACGAGTAGTCTACTCGTTCTGTCACTCGATCTAAGCTTAAATCGTCCCCCAAATCGATGATGTTGCTCGATCAAGAGGACTTAGCCAACATGCCAAAAATCAAGGAACGAGAGGTGCACTCGATCCAAAGCTCGATTCAATTCGAATCGAGTCATAAATCGAGCAATCCTCTCGATCCTAGCCATTATAGGCATGGGATCGAGTCCTAGATTGACCAAATGGACCCGATCTCGTGTCGAGGTAACTATTTCTTTTCCCTCTTTTCTTCTTTCCCTCCTGGTTTTAAATTCAAATCTTGGTTAAGGTAGAAATCTTTGACCATGAAAGATGTGCCTTGACGAAGCTTTTTGTCAGAAACCACTAAATCTTGCCCATGGTTTTAAAACTTTGTTGGCCTTTATATTTTCAAACGCACGCTCTCTCATTACTTGTGTTTCGAGAGTTTTAAAGCAAAGAGAGAGTGTGATTTTTCTTACTAAAGGTCAACAACATCTTCTTTCAAAACCTTGCAAAAGTATTTTCGGGTTTTAGTCTTAAATCTTTTTGAAAATTTTCATTTCTATGCATTGTTTGAATAATAGATGTTAGGGGTTTACCGAATTTTTAAAACTAGCTAGATATTAGGAAAAATTCTAGATTTTATTCTATCTCTAGATTCCTTCCTCTATTATCTTGCTAGAATTTTTATAAATTCCCCAAAAATCTAGGGCATTAGTTATTTTCTTTCTTGCTTACTCCTTCTCTCAATATTCGCCGCCTTTGCTCATTCTCTTGCTCGAGAATCTTGTTTCAGGTAATATGGCCCCCAAGAGAACACGAGAGGAGACAGCACAAGAAGGAGAAGGTCAAGAAGTGGTGGTTCAGGAGAGGGTCAGATGGTCTAAAGAGGAAAAGCAAGCCAAGAAGAGGCTAGAGAGGCTCCGGTTCGAACCAACAAAGTTCGCGGATAGAGGTTTGCTGGCTAAGATGGGGAATATGAGGGATTTTGATCAACTCCTCAAGAACATAGGGCTCAGGTGTTTGTCACGGATGGATTGCCCAACCTTTCCCGAAGTGACAATCGATTTCCTTGCCACTTTGGAGTTTGCATACGAAAACCCTAGCATCCCTACTCCTTCTCAAGGCCACATCTCTTTGAAGATCAAGCGTCAGTCCTTTAGTCTCTCAATCACGGAGCTTTGTCAAGCCTATGGCCTCGATGCTGCTGCCACCAAGGTTGAGTTCCCCTCTTTCACTCAAGCAAACGATCTGTTGGACCTCATCAGCAACGACGACTACAACGCGAATACTGCAAAGATCAAGAGAGTGAGAAGTCCGGTGCTGAGGTACACGCTCAAGCTGATTGCCAACACCTTCAGTGGACGGTCAGTAGCCCGTACAGTCACCAAGACGGAGCTTTGCTTCTTGTTCCAAGGTGATAAGCATCTCGTGTGTGACCCCGATGGGAATGATAAGCCGTTGGAAGACCAAATAGGAGACGACGTGAACTACGGATGTATTCTGGCTGCTTCATTGATGAAATACAAGGCGTATGCCTTGAGATGCAAGGCAAGCTCGTCGCTTATTGGAGGCTTCCTCACGCCCTTGTTTGTGCAAGCTGGTGTGCCGCTTCAAGACTTCACTCCTGTTCCGGAGAGAGCCTTCATGGATGAGATGTACCTAAGGAACACAGACAGCTTGGGACGCACACCAGCTGAGGGCTTCTTTGAGTATCTGTTCATTGATGAGGAGAATGAGAAGAGGGTGTGTATCTTGCCAAACAAGGGCGAAACCGAGCTGTTGGGAATTGGGAACATCGAGTTTCTCCCAAGCGTAGAGGAGTGCTTTGCTCCTCTAGGAGCCACAGCCGCCGTTCAACAAGCTATTCGCCTAAGATCAGAGTCTCCTGCCACGAATGATGAGATCCCCGAAGCATTTGTACTCTCTAAGATTGACATTGAGCCGGGGACTAAGACGGAATAGTTCTTTGCTTCTGTTGTGGAGATGCAAAGGAAGATCAACAAATGGCAAAGTAAGGTCATCAAGAAGCTTGCCAAGAAAGTCAAGGCGCTTCAAGGGCCTTCGCCAAAGCATGCTGCAAGTGAGGAGGTTCAACAGCCCGAGAAGAAGAGGCTTTCAACCGGTGGAGTTGTCATCCGTGAAACTCAAGGAAGCAACATCCATTCGGCGCGTCTTTCCCTCCAAGAGCCAACGTCCAAAGGCAAAGCCATAACATCTAGCTCGTCTGGAACATCCTCAAGTTCTAGCTGAGGCTAGATCCGAGGTACCAACAACCTTCCCTTGTACATACCACACATTTTTTCTTTGTTTTTGCTTTGTGTTCTTGAACTCCTTTGAATTTGTTTGCCACCGAGACGGTGTCATTCAAGTTTGGGGAAGTGTGTGTGTTATTTGACATTGTTTTCTTTCCTTTTATTTCTATTTGCATCCTTTGAGTCTTGCATTACATTTCATTGCATCTAAGGCATAGAAAAGAACAAAAACAAAAATTGGTAAAATTTTTAAAAATTTTCAAATAAATTCATGTAGTTGCATTCACTTTGTTAAGCATTTTAGGATTGTGTCTAGAATTTTTGAGCATCTAAGTTGTTTACATTTGCATAAAGGATTAAAGTTTTCTTTTAAAAGGTGTTTTAAGCTCATGAATTGTTTCAAGGCCCTAGTTAGTAGTTCTTTAATGCATTGTACACTCTTAGAAAGTAAGCTCTAACCATACTTGGATCATGTATTTTGATTTTCGTGGCTTGACTTGAACATTCATGAACTGAATCTTATCCTAATAAGTGAAAACCTTAATCTGATCTTTAATTATCATACTTATGCATTTGAAAATGAACACATGGATCATATACATATTTAGTCTCTCTTCCTCCTTTCACCACTCTTTTGTGAGCCTAAGTAGAACTCCCACCATAACCCTTGCCTTTCTTTCAAGCCAAATGTTCTTGTGTGTTATCATTGCGAGGCCTCTGTTCGGTTTGAACTTAGCATAAAGTATTAGGTCTAGGCGACATGATTAGGCTCTCATTTGATTGCTAGCTTTGCATTTTGAAGCTAGTTTTTAGGCTTAGGTTAGGTTTGGGGTTCATGGGGATTGCTTGCTTGCTTATTTGTTTACGGTTTCAAATGAGTTTGGTGTTTGAAGTGTTTGAAGTGTTTGAAAAGGTTTTAAGTGGAAGGCAATGTTTTCAAAATAAAAGCTCTCAGTGTATTTCAGAAGATAGCTCTCAAATAAGAGAAAAAGAAAAAAAAAAGGAAAGAAAAGAACCTAAGTGCCAAATAAAAAGAAAAAGAAAAAAAAGAATAAGTAGAGAGCTATCAATAAGAAAAGTAAAGAGTTAAAAATGTTTTCAGCCTTTCCACTAGTCTAAAGAGTACGGATGTTTTCTGTTTTAACTTGGGATTTTGCTAAGCGAATTGCTTTGGTGATAAGGGTAATATCTAGGAGGGTGAGTGAGCTAAAAAGAAAAGAAATGAGAGGGGTTTTAGGATCATTGTTAGTATACATGGGTAGATGAGAGTCTAGTTATGTTTGCATCAATTGCCTTTACCTTTAGCATTATGCATAAAGTTCATACCCTTCTTGAGAGAAACCGTTGCATTTTTAAACCCATTTAAATGAGATCATTCTATGCTCATAGCCTTTGTCCTTAGCCAAATGTGTTCTGCTTTAAAGTGCATATGTTTGATTCACTGGTTGATCATTGATAAATGTTAAAGGATAAGATTCTTTGATTCTTTGGAATAGGAGAGTCATGATTTGAAATTCATTGTGTGATGAGTATGGCTAAGTTCTTTGGAGCATGAGTGTGTGCATTGCATTTTAGAGTTAAGAACTAGGACCATTGAAATGATTCATTTGAAAGACACCTTTGCAAGAGCTTAAACCCCCGTTTTTAAAACATCTCTTCCTTTCTTTTTTTTTGTTTGCTTGAGGGCAAGCAAAAGGCAAGTTTGGGGGAGTTGATATTACTATATATTTCTTGTATTTTGCATGCATATAAGGTAGTTTCTCATGCATTTACCTTGCATATTAGGCTGGTTTGCACCATTTTAGGTCCTAGAGCACTTTTGCATTAGCATTCGCACATATCTTGCATTATGCATCACATTCAGGTTGTTTTCGGATACTTTGGAGCTATGGAAGATTCGTGGACACTTGGAGAACTCAGGAGTGCATACTAAGGACCCGAGATCGAGTAGCAGATCGACCAAGGCAAGTTGATCTAGATGAGATCGACCAGAAGATCGAGTGACCAAGTCGATGCAAGGAAACGGATCGAGACCAAGATCGAGTGAGGAGATCGATCGAAGTACGGACGTAAATGACGCCATGCAGATCGAGTACCAGATCGAGCTTCTAACCCGATCAGCACAGAATCAACTCAGAGATCGACCAAAGCCATCTGATCCAAGACGAAGATCGAGAGCCAGATCGAGCTTCCTACTCGATCCCAAGCTACTTTAACCGCCTTTAGCTTCTAGCGAAGGGGGGACCATCAAGATGTTTGTCCACTTTGGGAAGGCGGCTAGCCTGCTTTTTACACACACTTTCACTTTTATCTTTTTTCGTTCTTCTCTCTCGTTTTAGGCGATTTCCGCCGTTGTAAAACTTCAAGCTTTTTCTGGCTTTTGATTCTTTGAATATTGAATCTTTTGCTTAAATCAATCGTTAATCATGTTTAGTAGATCATCTTTTGCGTTTTGTTCGGTTTTCTTTATGAGTAGCGAGTAGTTTCATTTGGGTTGATGGGTTGAGGTGATTCAAAAGGGTCAAAGAGGTTAAACCTTTGTGTTTTCTTGTTCTTCATTACCTTCTCTTCTAGGATCTTGAGTACTTAAGGCTTAGAGAGTCTCACGCCAAGATCTCTATGATCCAAAGGCTGTCTTACCTTGACAGGATTCATATGTCCTGGAAAATCAGATCCTAGAGGCTAATCCTTCCTTTCCCACACGCCATGGTTGTTTAGGGGATTAGTTAGGTCATTTTTGAAATCTGTGTTCCATGCTCTTCGATCACTTCTTCCACCAAACGCTATAGGTTTGGAGAAGAGATTGAGGAAGTGATCCATACCACATGCCATGGATGGATTTTTTTTTTTTTTTTCAAGGCCTAGGGACCCTCACAAAGTGAGTAGATCTAAAAGTTTTCAAACCAAACTTTAATCTTTGAGACCCATGAATATGACCCTCAACCCTAGACCCTCTTTCTTAGTGTTTTAAATCTCTGCTTATCATTATGTCATCATAAAGTTCGCATCTTGCTCATTAGTTCATCCCATCATTCATCATTCTAAGTTGTTAGACGAGATCGATTGTTGTTGCTCGATCTAGTGGTTGATCCAGTGGTCGATTCACTAGTCGATTTTTAGTTTTTTGTAGCCTTGCATTTTTAATCCTTTGCATGTTCCTCGTGGTAGTTAACCCTCTTCTAGGGATTTTAAAATTGTTTTGCTTTGCATTTGGTCTTTGCATTTAGTTTTTAGGGATTTTACCAATCATTTTACCATTTTGCTTAGATTTGATCATTCCCTTGCATTCTTAGTGAACTTGCTACCCCTAGGTATGGATTGATACCTCTCTTGCATGCTATACTACATCTCAGTGTTGCATTAGAGCTTTGATAATCATTGCATTGCAAAAACATGTTATCAAGAACCCTAAAGATCAGGTGTACCCCCCTCAGCAAGCAAAGCCGTTTGTTCCTTATAACAAGGGTTTTCAACCGAATTGTGGCAGCAGCAAGGCAACAAAGGCTACACTCCTATGTTTCCTCCCGGCTTTGTTCCACAACAACAACAGATCCAACCCCAACCTCAAGATCCGGTCCAAGCGATGTTCCAGCAGTCGCTTCAAGGTCAAGATTCAACTAATCAGAAGTTTGCAAAGATGAACAACCGCCTAGACTCCTCTTTTACTGACGTCTCAACACAGATAACAAACCTAAACAACAAGATCAAGCAGTTAGAAAAGGGCAAGGCTATTACAAGTGGTCAGAGCAGCTTACCGGGCATGTGTGAGCAGAATCCCAAGGAATACGCCAACGCCATTACATTGAGGAGTGGCAAAGAACTTCCACCCCGAGTTGCTCCTAAGGCCAATGAGGACATTGTGGTTCAAGAGAGGGAGGGTGAGCTTTCAGCTGATGAAGAAATCACCTTTGATAATGTGTGGATTGAGAGACCAAGGAAAGGAAAAGAAGTGGCCGTAGAGAAAAAGTGGAGCAAGCTACTAAGGAGAAGGATGCTTATGTGCCTCCACCGTATGTACCGAAGCTTCTTTTTCCTGGCCCTTTCAAGAAGCAGCTGATAGAGAAGTACAGACTCTTGTTTGAGAAGCATCTAAAGGACGTTGAGATCAAGTTACCTCTTGTGGATTGTCTAGCTATGATGTCGAAGTGTGCTAAGTTCTTCAAAGACACCCTTACAAAGAAGAACAAGGAGAGTAAAGAAGTTTTTGTGCTTAGTGAAGAGTGTAGTGCTATTATCCATAAAGAAATAGTGCCTAAGAAGTTAGGAGATCCAGGATCCTTCACCATTCCTTGCGCTTTGGGTCCATTGAAGTTTGAGAGCTGTTTATGTGATTTGGGAGCAAGTATCAATCTCACGCCCCACTCTATAGCAAAGAAGCTAGGTCTCACACGTTTCAAAGAGTGTAGGATCTCCCTTGCATTAGCTGACAGAAGCGTAAGGCTTCCAGTGGGTATGCTAGAAGATCTTCTAGTAAGAATAAGCGATGTCAATGTACCAACCGATTTTGTTGTGCTCGAGATGGATGAAGAGCCTAAAGATCCGCTTATACTTGGAATACCATTCCTTGCAACTGTCGGAGCAATCATTGATGTAAAGAATTGGAAGATAGCTCTGCATCTTGGCAAAGACATCAAGCTGAATTTTGATATCAATGAGGTCCTGAAGAAGCCAACAATTGAAGGACAAGCATTCTACATTGAAACATTAGATGATTTGGCTGATGAATTGCTTGAAGAGTTGGCACAAGAGGATCACTTGAAGCTGGCTTTGACTAAGGAGAGAGCAGAATAAGGTTTCATGAATGAGAAGACCCAAGAGTATGTTAATCTTCTCGATTGTAGGAAAGTTGTGAAGGAAGATGAAGACGGATGCCTAGAGATCGATCAGGAAATCGAGAAGATCACTCGATCCAAGACGGCGATCGACAAGAAGATCGAGGAGACTGGTCGATCCAGCAAAACAATCGATGGGAAAATCGATAGAAGCCAATCTATTAGTTCAGAGAACAAGACGTGGACTCGATCTCCTGCTCGATCCATATCAAAGTAAAGTTACTCTATCCGGACCAAAACGAGTGGAAGATCGACTTGATGACTCGATCTCGGAGGAGACAACGGTTCAAGAAAGCAGTCTTAAGGCTCGTGTCTTGGATTCTAAGGAGGCTACTGAGGACGGGAACGTCAACACAAGCCACGAGGAGGACTCGAGCGAGCTGCTTGCCCCAAAGGTGGACCTAAAGGAGCTCCCAAAAGGGCTAAGGTATGCTCTCTTAGGGCTTAATGAGACTTATCCCGTGTTTGTGAATGAAAACTTAACTGATGATGAGTTGCACTCGCTCCTCAATGAGCTGAGAAAGTATAGGAAGACCATTGGGTACTCTCTAAGTGACATCAAGGGCCTTTCACCAATGCTTTGCACTCATAGGATTCACTTAGATAATGAGAACTCTTCTTCTATAGAACATCAAAGGCGTTTAAACCCGAATTTGAAAGAAGTAATTAATAAGGAGATTCTGAAATTGTTAGAGGCTGGCGTTATATACCCCATCAGTGACAGCACGTGGGTTTCTCCTGTCCACGTGGTGCCTAGGAAGGGAGGGATCATGGTCATTAAGAATGAAAAAGATGAATTGATTCCTACAAGAACGATAACTGGTCACCGAATGTGTATAGACTATAGGAAGCTTAATTCAGCCACTAGAGAGTATCATTTCCCTCTTCCTTTAATTGATTAAATGCTTGAAAGACTTGCTAATCATCCTTATTATTGCTTTCTTGATGGTTATAATGGTTTATTTCAAATACCAATCCATCCAAACGATCAAGAGAAGCCGACCTTTACATGCCCTTATGGCACCTTCGCATATCGAAGGATGCCATTTGGGTTGTGTAATGCACCCGCAACATTCCAGCGGTGTATGATGTCGATCTTCTCTGATCTTATAGAAGAGATAGTAGAAGTGTTTATGGATGACTTCTCTGTATATGATGCGTCTTTTTCTGCTTGTTTGTTGAATCTTTGCAAGGTACTTAAGCGGTGTGAGGAGAAAAACTTGGTGCTTAACTGGGAGAAGTGTCACTTCATGGTGAAGGAAAGGATTGTACTTGGCCACAAAATATCAGAGAAAGGAATAGAGGTTGATAAATCTAAGGTTGAGGTCATGATAAGTCTTGAGCCGCCGGTTAATTTAAAGGGAGTGAGGAGCTTCTTAGGTCACGTGGACTTCTACAGGAGATTCATAAAAGATTTCTCCAAGATAGCAAGGCCCCTCACGCGGCTGTTGTGCAAGGATGCTGACTTTGTGTTTGATAAGGATTGTCTTCATGCTTTCCAGACTATCAAAGAAGCTCTTGTGTCTGCGCCTATAGTACAAGCACCAGATTGGAGCTTACCATTCGAGATTATGTGTGACGTGAGCGACTACGCCGTGGGAGCTGTTCTTGGTCAAAGGAAAGACAAGAGGTTGCACGTTATCTACTACGCCAGTCGTACCTTGGATGAAACGCAGGTGAGATATGCGACAACCGAGAAGGAGCTGTTGCCGTTGTGTTTGCTTTTGAGAAGTTCAGATCATACTTGGTGGGCTCTAAGGTTGTTGTCAACACAGATCACGCAGCTTTAAGATACATCTACTCTAAGAAAGACACCAAGATGAGGCTCTTAAGGTGGGTTCTCCTTCTACAAGAGCTTGATATGGAGATAAAAGACAAGAAGGGGATAGAGAATGGTGTTCCTGATCACCTCTCAAGGATGAGAGTCAATGAAGCTTTACCATTAGATGATTCGCTTCCTGAAGAGCAGCTCATGATGATCACCACAGCTGTATGTGGAAGGCTTGAGGACAAGTTTGAGGTTTTGAGTTTCAAGGAAGAAGACTTGCCTTGGTATGCTGACATAGTAAACTACTTAGCTTGTGGAGAGGAGCCTTCTCATCTAGACCACTACTACAAGAAGAAATTCATGAGAGATGTCTCCCATTACTTTTGGGACGAGCCATACTTGTACAAAAGAGGGGTGGACAGCTTGTATAGAAGGTGTATAACAAGGGAAGAAGCTAAGGATATTCTTCGACATTGTCACGGCTCTTCTATGGTGGTCATTTCGCTTATTTCAAGACAGCTACAAAGGTGTTACAAGCCGGTTTTTGGTGGCCATCGCTGTTCGAAGACGCTCATGAATTTGTTAAGGCTTGTGAAGCATGTCAAAGAGCTGAAAACATCACGAAGAGAAATGAGATGCCTCAGGTGTTAATCTTTGAAGTTGATATCTTTGACGCATGGGGGATAGACTTTATGGGTCCATTCCCATCTTCTTATGGCAACAAATGCATCTTAGTGGCGGTTGATTATGTGTCTATGTGGGTTAAGGCTATAGCTTCCCCAACAAACGATGCAAGAGTGGTGATCAAGCTCTTCAAGACCATCATCTTCCCACGGTTTGGAGTTCCAAAAGTAGTGATCAATGATGGATGATGTTACTGCATATTGCATGCATTTTGCATACATATTAGCTAGCTTTTCATGCATTTACATCACGCTTTAGACTAGATTGCATCACTTAGGGTCCTAGAGCATTCTCGCACCAGCATACGCATGTTCTTTGCATTTTGCATCACATTCAGGTTGTTTATGGCTACTTTGGAGTCGTGGTGGTTCGTGGACGTGCTGAAGCTGTTGTGGCGGTTCGTGGAAGGTCGGATGTTTGCTAAGGACCAGAGATCGGAGAGCAGATCGAGCATGGCAGGTCGATCTAGATGAGATCGACCAGAAGATCGAGAGGCCCAGGCGATCCAAGGGAAATGATCGAGACGAAGATCGAGTGGAGCAATCGATCAAATGGTACGGACGTAAATGACGCCATGCAGAGCGAGAGCCGGATCGAGTCCACCACTCGATCCGACCGAAGATCGATACCAAGATCGGATGCAACACTCGATCCGCCGAAGATGATCGATACCCAGATCGAGTAGAAGACACGATGTTCGAAAGTTATCGAGAGAGCCGCTCGATCCCGAAGTCGATCTCTGTCCTTTCAACCGCTTTTGGCCGCAAGCGAGGGGGGACCATCGAGCTGTTTTCGCCATTTTGGGAAGGCGGCGATGCCTTTTTCCAGACACACTTTTTTCAATCTTATCTTTTTATGCTTTTTCTCTCTAGTTTGGAGATGATTCGATATTGTTAGACTTGGAGCTTTGTTCTTGAATATTTTCGAATCGTTTAAGTCTTAAGTAATCGTTTTCATGTTCATCGCTTCGTCTTTCATCTTTATTTCGGTTATTCTCATGTGTAGCGAGTAGTTCATTTGGGTCTCGAGGTTGAGAGGATTCACGGGGTTTAAGGGGTTTTCAAGTTGGTAGTTTTCTTGTTCTTAATGGCTTTCTCTTCTAGGATGTTGAGTCCCTAAGGCTTAAATACTCTCACGCCAAGATCTTTATGATCAGAGAGGTCTCTTACCTTGACAGGATCCAGAGATCTCTGAAAATCACATCCAAGAGAGTAGTTACCCTTTTCCAAAAGCCATGGAAGTTTAGGGGACTAGTTAGGCCGTGTGTTTGAAATCTGAGTTCATTGCCCTTCAAATTCTCTTTCCACCAGAAGCCATGGGTTTGGAGGAGAGGATGAAGCAGTGATCCATACCGAAAGCCACGGATAGATCTTGTTTTCGTTTTCAAGGCTTAGGGAATCTCACAAAGTGAGTCGATTTAAAGTTTTCAAACCCTTGAAACCCCGGATCATGAATCTCAACCCTAGACCCTTCTTTCTTAGCATTCTTACATCGTCGTTAGTCATTCGCTTGATAGTCGCTGCATCCTGGTCATTAGTTTCTTCATACTTGCATTTTTAGACGAGATCGATCCAAATTGCTCGATCTAGTGGTCGATCCTGTGGTCGATCCACTAGTCGATTTTTGTTAAATCATAGCCTTGCATTTTAATTATTCTGTTTGTTCCCCGTGGTAGTTCAATCATTCCTGGTATTTCTAAAATAGTTTTGCATTTCATTTGGTTACTGCATATAGTTTTTAGGATTTTTACAAAACCGCTTGTTATTCGCTTAGCTATACACTGCTCTTGCATTCTCTTTGACCTTCCTAGCTCCTAGAAGTGGATTGAATCTCACTTGCATACTGTACTACAACCTTAAGTGTTGCATTTGAGTTTGATAGCCTCATTGCATCCTCACCCTTGCAAAAACAAAGTTATCAATGGAGGCAGCCACTTCATCAACAAGGTGTTTGAAAGTCTCTTGAAGAAGTATTGCATGAAGCACAAGGTAGCAACACCTTATCATCCTCAAACTAGTGGGCAATTAGAGGTGTTGATGTTATTGCATATTGCATACATTTTGCATACTCATTAGTTAGCTTTTCATGCATTTGTATCACGTTTTAGGTTAGATTGCATCACTTAGGGTCCTAGAGCATTCTTGCATCAGCATACGCATTTTCCTTGCATTTTGCATCATATTCAGGTTGTTTCTGGCTGCTTTGGAGTCGTGGAGGTTCGTAGACATGTTGAGGCTGATGTAGCAGTTCGGGGGAGCTCGGATATATGCTAAGGATCAGAGATCGAGGAGCAGATCGAGCATGGCCGGTCGATCTAGGAGTTGATCGACCAGAAGATCGAGCCAAACAGGCGATCCAAGGAGAATGATCGAGACAAGGATCGAGTGAAGCAATCGATCAAACGGTACAGACGTAAATGACGCCATGCAGAGCGAGAGCCAGATCGAGTACACCACTCGATCCAGCCGAAGATCGATACCGAGATCGGATGCAACACTCGATTCGCCGATGATGATCGAGACCCAGATCGAGCCAAAGACACGATGTCCGGATATGATCGAGAGAACCGCTCGATCTTGGAATCGATCTCTGTCCTTTCAACCGTTTTTGGCCGCTAGCGAGGGGGGGACCATCAGCTTGTTTCGGCATTTTGGGAAGGCGGCGACGTCCTTTTCCCACAACAACTTTGGATCCTCATCTTTTTCCTTATGTTTTCTCTCTCGTTTTCGGAGAGAACACCATTGTTGAACTCGCGTTTTTATTAAGCTTTGTAATCGAATCATTTTACGTTTCAATCTAGTTTTCTTTTCATGTTCATCGTCTCGCTTTACATGCTTTGCTTGATTTACTCTATGTGTAGCGAGTAGTTTATTTGGGTTCGGGGTTGAGAGGATTAAGGGGTCTAAAGGGTTTCGATCTTGGGGTTTTTCTAAACGTTTTCAATGGCTATCTCTTCTAAGGTGTTGAGATCTCAATGCTTGAAGACTCTCATGCCAAGAGCTTCATGATCCGAGAGGTTCCTTACCTTGACAGGATTCAGGAGCCTCGGAAGATCACACCTTAGAGACTAATTACCCCTTCCCAAAAGCCATGGAAGTTTGGGGGATTAGTTAAGCCATTCATTTGAAATCTGTTTTCCTTGCCCTTCGACCTCTCTTTCCACCAAAAGCCATGGGTTTGGAGGAGAGGATGAATGAGTGATCTATACCGAAAGCCACGGATAGATCTTGCTTAGTTTTCAAGGCTTAGAGATCCTCACCAAGTGAGTCAATATAAGTTTTAAACCCAAGGTCGAACCTTTGAAACCCCTGACCATGAATCTCAACCCTAGGCCCTTTCCTTTAGCATCTTTACATCTTATCTCGTCTTTCGCTTGATCTCTGATAGCATCCTGGTCCTTAGTTTTACTGTTCTTGCATTTTTAGACGAGATCGATTGTTACTGCTCGATCTAGTGGTCTATCTCATGGTCGATCCACTAGTCAAATTTTAATAATTCGAAGCTTTCTCCTTTAATTATTCTGTTTGTTTCTCGTGGTAGTTTCTTCCTTTCTAGTATTTTTAAAATAGGTTTCATTCCATTTAAGTTGCTGCATCTAGTTTTTAGAGATTTTCTCATAAATCATCTCATTTCGCTTAGATTTGCATTAGTCCTTGTATTCTCTGTGCATCCTCTATCATCCTAGGCATGGATTGACTCTCTCTTGCTTGCTGTACTACAACATGTCTTGCATTTGAGTTTGATAACCTCACTGCAATTTAACCCTTGCTCAAAAAGTGTTTATCAAATGGCGCCGTTGCCATCCTAGGACTGTTTAGAGAACATAGAGATTTGGGACTTAGCAAAGACTAAGTCTTTACCTTTTCAAGTTACTAATCCTTCTACTCTCATACGTGTGTTTTCAGGTACATGAATCTTCGTTCAAGGGGAGACAACAATCTACTACAACCCTTAGACAACATTCATCAACTTGGTCACTCACGGCAAAGGAGAGTCAGAGAACAAACAAGAGCCTTTGAGGAGATTGTTCAGCACGGTTTGGTTGACTTTGAAGCTATGGATGAACACGTGCATCTAGAAGGACCTCCTCCAGCTCACGGGGCAGCAGGAAGGGGCAATGGAAGCCCCCAACACGCGGCTAGACCCCCAAGGATCATAGAAGCCGGAGATGCTCCCAATACTCATCACAATAGGTTTGGGATCACTCCTCCTCCTGTGCAAAACAATAACTTCGAGATCAAGCCAGGTTTCATCTCAATGGTGCAAAACAACAAGTTCCACGGCTTAGCAATGGAAGACCCCTTGGAGCACCTAGACAACTTCGAGCAAGTATGTGGGATGATAAAGATCAATGGCATATCCGAAGATGCTTTCAAGCTGCGTCTCTTCCCCTTTTCACTCGGAGACAAAGCCAGACATTCGGAGAAGACCCTCCCACAAGGCACCATCACATCATGGGCCGAGTGTAAGAAGGCTTTTCTCTCAAAGTTCTTCTCAAGCACCAGGACAGCACAGTTGAGAAGCGAAATCAGCGGTTTCACTCAAAGGAACAATGAGGCAATGGAACGTTTCAAAGACTACACGATCCAATGTCCTCATCACGGGTTCTGCGAGGAGACACTACTCAGTACCATATACCGTGGAGCTTCACCAAAGATCAGGTTGTTGCTTGACACAGCCAGCATAGGGAACTTCCTCGGTCAGGAGGTAGAAGAGGGTATGGAGCTGATAGAAAACTTAGCATTGAGTGATGGCAATTACGCTGAGGATTATGACCGTGCACCGAGAGGATCAGAGTTAGAGTCTCACAAGAAGGAGCTCAAATCTTTGCATGAGAAGATAGATAAGCTGGTGTTAGCCAATCAGAAGCATGTTCACTTTGTTGGTGAAGCTAATGAGAACCAAGAGGATTTAGAGTTGAGCCAAGAAGAAGCCAATTGGGTGGCGGGACAGAACAACTACAAATTTTTAAGGCTACAACCAAGGCTACCAGAACAACAACCTCTCATACCGAAGCACCAACGTAGCCAACCCTAAAGATCAAGTGTATCCTGCTCAGCAAGCAAAACCTTTCATCCCTTACAACAAAGGTTTTCAACCGAGTGGTGGTTTCCAAGGTCAAGGGCAGAACAACTTCCAAGGGCAACATCAAAATAACAAGGGTTATACACCTAACTACCCTCCGGGCTTTGCACCTCAGCAGCAACAACCGATGCAACAACAAGTTGATCCGGTTCAAGCAATGTTTCAACAGCTAATACAAGGGCAAGCCTTTACAAACCAGAAGTTCACCGAGATGAACACTCGTCTAGACTCGTCTCTGACTGACTTCTCCACTCAGATCACCAATTTAAACAACAAGATCAAGCAGCTGGAGAAAGGGAAAGCGAGTATGAGTGGTCAGAATAGTCTTCCGGGAAAGTGTGAGCAGAATCCCATAACGTTGAGAAGCGGTAAGGAGCTCGAACCTCCGGTCTCTACAAAGAACAACGAGGACGTTGTAATTCAGGAGGGGGAAGGTAAACCTTCGGCTGATGATGATGAGATTAACTTTGACAACGTTTGGATCCAAGGGCCAAGAAGAGGAGACAAAGAAGTTGCTGAGAAGAAAGCTGAGCAAACCACTAAGGAGAAGAATGCTTATGTGCCTCCACCTTATGTACCTAAGCTGCCTTTTCCTGGCCGCTTCAAGAAGCAGCTCATAGAGAAGCATAGAATCCTCTTTGAGAAGCATCTTAAGGACGTGGAGATCAAGCTACCTCTCGTTGACTGCCTTGCAATGATGCCTAAATGCGCCAAATTCTTCAAGACACTCTCGTGAAGAACAATAAGGAAAGCAAGGAGGTACATGTTCTAAGTGAAGAGTGTAGTGCTGTAATACATAAGGAGATAGTCCCTAAGAAGTTGGGAGACCCTGGAAGCTTCACTATACCCTGCGCTTTAGGCCCTCTAGAGTTCAAGAGTTGCTTATGTGATCTCGGAGCTAGCATAAACCTGATGCCTCACTCCGTGGCTAAGAAGCTTGGTTTTACTCGTTTCAAAGACTGTCGGATCTCGTTGGTACTGGCTGATAGGAGTGTGAGGCTACCAGTGGGGCTGCTTGAAGATTTACCGGTGCGAATCTGTGGTGTGAACGTGCCTACGGACTTTGTCGTGTTGGAGATGGATGAAGAGCCTAAGGATCCACTCATCTTAGGGAGACCATTCTTTGCAACCGCCAGGGCTATTGGTTTGCATCAGGTTTATGCTAGCTCCGAGATCACATAAGCAACTCTTGAACTCTAGAGGGCCTAAACCTGATCCCAAATGGGAAGATTGCCTTGCATTTGGGAAAGGAGATAAGGCTTGACTTCGACAACAATGAGGTTTTGAAGAAGCCGACCATTGAAGGGCAAGCCTTCAATATTGAAACGATGGATGCTTTAGCGGATGAGTTGCTGGAAGAGCTGGCTCTAGAAGACCATCTGAAGCTAGCACTGACTAAGGAGCCATGGGAGTTTGGCTATGTGGACTAGAGGACCCAGGAGTACGTCATCCTGCTGGATTCTAGGATGATTGTCAAGAATGATGAAGGTTGCTGCCTAGAGATCGACCCCGAGATCGACGCTATCACTCGATCCAAGAGTTAGATCGACCAGGCAATCGAGAACACAACTCGACCCGGTGCAACAATCGACAGACAGATCGAGACGAATGCTCGATCAGGAAAAACAATCGAGTCGGCGATCGAGAGAGACCTCCCGATCATTTTGGGGTCCAATCAAGAGATCGACTCAACGTCTCGATCCCTTACTGGATCCACATCAAATAAAGTAAGTGAATTGAGCGAAATGGCTCGATCTAGACGACATCGAGAGGAGAATTGACCGGAGGACTCGATCTCAGAAGGGATAGCGATGGAGGAAGGCAGTCTGAAGGGCCATGCCTCGTGTTCAAAGGAGAGTTCCAAGGAGGAAAGCAACAACAACAGCCACGAGGATGACTGGAGTGAGCTGTTAGCCCCAAAGGTGGACCTTAAGGAGCTCCCAAAAGGACTAAGGTATGCTTTCTTAGGGCCTAATAACACCTATCCCGTGATTGTGAATGAAAACCTTAGTGATGATGAGTTGCACTCGCTCCTGACTGAGCTGAGAAAGTATAGGAAGGCCATTGGGTACTCTTTAAGTGACATCAAGTGCCTTTCACCAATGCTTTGCACTCATAGGATTCACTTGGATAATGAGAACGCCTCTTCTATAGAACATCAAAGGCGTTTGAATCCTAATTTGAAAGAGGTTGTTAAGAAAGAAATCCTTAAGCTTTTAGAGGCTGACGTGATCTATCCCATAAGTGACAGCACGTGGGTTTCTCCTGTACACGTGGTGCCTAAGAAGGGAGGGATAACGGTCATAAGGAATGAAAAGGATGAGCTTATTCCTACTAGAACCATCACTGGTCATAGGATGTGTATTGATTATAGGAAACTTAACCTTGCGACTAGGAAAGACCATTTCCCTTTGCCTTTTATTGATCAAATGCTTGAGAGACTTGCTAATCACCCTTACTACTGTTTTCTCGATGGGTATAGTGGTTTCTTTCAAATACCAATTCACCCAAATGATCAGGAGAAGACGACCTTCACATGTCCCTATGGTACCTTTGCATATCGAAGGATGCCGTTTGGATTGTGTAATGCACTGGCTACGTTTCAGCGGTGTATGATGTCGATCTTCTCCGATCTTATAGAGGAGATGGTAGAGGTGTTCATGGATGACTTCTCTGTCTATGGTGCGTCCTTTCCTGCATGTTTGTTGAATCTTTGCAGGGTACTAAAACGTTGTGAAGAGACAAACTTGGTGCTGAACTGGGAGAAATGCCACTTTATGGTTAAGGAAGGGATCGTGCTTGGTCATAAGATATCAGAGAAGGGCATTGAGATTGATCAGGCTAAAGTGGAGGTCATGATGGGTCTTGAGCCTCCGGTTAATGTTAAGGGAGTCAGAAGCTTCTTGGGATACGCAGGGTTCTATAGGCGCTTCATCAAGGATTTCTCCAAGATTGCACGCCTCTTACACGGCTGTTGTGCAAGGAAGCTGAGTTTGTGTTTGATGAGGAGTGTTTGAAAGCTTTCGTGACCATCAAGGAAGCCCTTACATCAGCTCCTATAGTCCAAGCACCAGACTGGTCTCTTCCCTTTGAGATCATGTGTGATGCTAGTAACTACGCCGTAGGAGCCGTTCTTGGTCAGAAGAAAGACAAGAAGCTACACGTGATCTACTATGCTTCAAGAACCTTGGATGACACGCAAACAAGATACACCACTACGGAGAAGGAGTTGCTTGCAGTAGTCTTCACCTTTAAGAAGTTCAGATCGTATCTCGTTGGTTCCAAAGCTATTGTATACACGGATCACGCTGCCTTGCGATACATCTACTCGAAGAAAGACACTAAGCCTCGGCTCTTAAGATGGATCCTCTTACTCCAGGAGTTTGACATGGAGATTAAAGACAAGAAAGGAATAGAAAACGGAGTCGTTGACCATCTCTCACGGCTAAGGATCAACGAGTCTCTCCCCTTAGATGACTCTCTTCCAGAAGAGCAGCTTATGGCGATTACCACGACTGTTTGTGGGAAGCTAGAAGGGAAGTTTGAGGAGGTGTTGAGTTTCAAAGAAGAGGATCTACCATGGTATGCTGATGTGGTGAACTATCTAGCGTGTGGTGAGGAGCCAACACATCTCAACAGCTATCACAAGAAGCGGTTTATGAGAGAGGCTAGTGACTACTTTTGGGACGAGCCCTACTTATACAAGAGAGGAGTAGACAGTTTGTACCGGAGATTTGTTACAAAGGAAGAAGCCAGGGACATCCTCTATCATTGCCATGGCTCTTCCTACGGAGGACACTTCGCCTCATTCAAAACTGCCACGAAAGTGTTGCAAGCCGGTTTCTGGTGGCCGTCCATTTTTAAAGATGCACACGAGTTTGTGAAGAGCTGTGAGGCATGTCAACGAGCAGAGAATATCACTAAGAGGAACGAAATGCCTCAAGTTCCCATCTTCGAGGTTGACGTGTTCGACGCGTGGGGGATAGACTTCATGGGGCCATTTCCTTCTTCATATGGCAACAAATACATCTTAGTAGCAGTGGATTATGTCTCTAAATGGGTTGAGGCTGTTGCTTCCCCTACAAATGACTCTAAGGTGGCAATCAAGCTGTTCAAGAGTATCATCTTCCCGAGATTTGGGGTACCCAAAGTTGTTATAAGCGATGGAGGAAGCCACTTCATAAACAAGGTCTTCGAGAACCTTTTGAGAAAGTATGGAGTTAAGCTTAAGGTGGCTACACCGTATCATCCTCAAACAAGCGGTCAAGTGGAAGTCTCCAACAGGCAAATCAAGGCCATACTAGAGAAGACCATCGGAGCAACAAGGAAAGACTGGGCAGTGAAGCTGGACGACGCTCTTTGGGCCTACCGTACCGCCTTCAAAACGCCGATTGGTACAACTCTTTTCACTCTACTCTATGGCAAGGGCTGTCACCTCCCGGTTGAGCTGGAACACCATGCGTTGTGGGCTGTGAAGAGGCTGAAATTTGACCTCAAGACTGCTCAGGAGAGGCACCTTATTCAGCTACACGAACTGGATGAGTTGAGGCTGAGCGCTTACGAGAGCTCTCGGATATACAAGGAGCGGACTAAGGAGACTCATGACAAGAAGTTGGTTGCCAATGAGCTTAAGGAAGGAGTGCTAGTGTTGCTGTACAACTCGAGGCTCAAACTCTTCCCGGGCAAGCTGAAATCAAGGTGGAGCGGACCGTTCGTGATTCAAGAAGTGTTGCCTTATGGAGCTGTTACTCTGATGGGAAAAAGTGGTAGTGCATTCACCGTCAACGGACACAGAGTCAAGCCTTACTTGGCAGACGGCTATGACAAGGAGAGTACCTCGGTGCTTCTCCAAGACCCACCATCCGCTTAAACCAAGTAAGGTCTAGCTAAAGACGTTAAAGAAAGTGCACTTGGGAGGCATTCCCATGTTTATCTTGTACATATTTCTGCTTTATTTCCCTTCCAGTTTTATGTTTTTATTCTGCAAGTGTGTAGGAACAGGTATAAGGAGTCTAAACCTTGACCTTGAGGTCTAAAAGGGGCGATAGGAGTTAAGATAAGGCTAGAGATCGAGTGCTAGATCGACTGATCCTGGCTTGATCTTTGCTAGATCGAGTCAGTGAATCGAGAGGAGTCAGTCGATCTAGACGAGAACGAGTGACAGGATCGACCTTGACGAAAAAGGATCGATCGATCCAAAACGGATCGACCGATCTAATTTCTCTTGGGAAAATCTGTTGAAAATAGATCGATCACTCGACTCGATCCATCACTCGATCTATGCCAAATCGACCCCTAAATCGAGGACATAGCTCGATCATGAGGAGCCAACATCTCAATGATCGAGAGAGCCAATCGATCCAAGACTCGATTCATCATGAATCGAGTCTCAAATCGAGTAACCCTCTCGATCTAAGCCATTATGGGCATGAGATCGAGTCCTAGATCGACCAAATGGACTCGATCTCATGCCGAGGTAACATTTTCTTTCCCACCTTTACTCTTTTCCTTCCAACTTTTGAATTCAAAACTTGGTCAAGGCAAGCATCTTTGACCATGAAAGATGTGTCTTGACCAAAGCTTTGTCAGAAAAACCACTTTTACTACCCATTGTTTTGATTTTTGCTAGCCTTTAAATATTTCAACAACCTCTCACCCTCTCATTCCTGTTTTTCTCGAAAATTTTAAACAAAGAGAGTGAGAGTTTCAGTTTTCAAAAGCTAGCAAAGATATTCTGCATTTCTTGCAAAGGTATTTTCAAAAATTTAATGATTCAATTTTAGAAAATTTTCTTTAAATTCGCAAGATCTTGTTCTAGAATATAGGGTCGGTTTTGATTTTTAAAAACTAGCTAAGTAAGAGGAATAATTCTAGATTTTTCAGTATCTAAAGATATGATTCTCCTTTATGTAAAGATATGATCTTTACATCTTATCTCGTCTTTTGCTTGATCTCTGATAGCATCCTGGTCCTTAGTTTTACTGTTCTTGCATTTTTAGACGGGATCGATTGTTACTGCTCGATCTAGTGGTCGATCTCATGGTCGATCCACTAGTCGAATTTTAATAGTTTGAAGCTTTCTCCTTTAATTATTCTGTTTGTTTCTCGTGGTAGTTTCTTCCTTTCTAGTATTTTTAAAATAGGTTTCATTCCATTTAAGTTGCTGCATCTAGTTTTTAGAGATTTTCTCATAAATCATCTCATTTCGCTTAGATTTGCATTAGTCCTTGTATTCTCTGTGCATCCTCTATCATCCTAGGCCTGGATTGACTCTCTCTTGCTTGCTGTACTACAACATGTCTTGCATTTGAGTTTGATAACCTCACTGCAATTTAACCCTTGCTCAAAAAGTGTTTATCAGGTGTCTAACAGGCAGATCAAGGCTATACTAGAGAGGACAGTTGGAGCTACTAGAAAAGATTGGGCGCTCAAACTCGATGATGCTTTGTGGGCTTACCCGACGGCTTTCAAAAGCCCCATTGGTACTACTCCCTTCACTCTTCTATACGGCAAGGCGTGTCATCTTCCTGTTGAGTTGGAGCATAGAGAAATGTGGGCAGTAAAGCAGCTGAACTACAACCTCAAGACAGCTCAAGAGAAGCGGTTGACACAGCTACATGAGCTTGATGAGCTACGGTTAGAAGCTTACGAAAGTGCTAAGATCTACAAGGAGAGGACCAAGGCAGTTCATGACAAGAAGCTGGTTCATAAGGAGTTAAGAGAAGGCAGTCTGGTGCTACTCTACGACTCGAGGTTGAAGTTATTTCCAGGGAAGCTCAAGTCTAGATGGTGTGGAACATTTGTGATCAAGGAGGTTCTTCCCTATGGAGTGGTTACATTGGTTGGCAAGAGCGGGAATGCTTTCACGGTTAATGGGCACAGAGTCAAGCCCTACTTGGCGAGTGATTGCAGCAAGGGGAGCACCACCATGCTTCTCCAAGACCCACCTCAGGCCTAAACCAAGTAAAGTCTAGCTAAAGACGTTAAAGAAAACGCACTTGGGAGGCATTCCCATGTCTATCTTGTACATATTTTTGCTTTCTTTCTATTTCAGTTTTATGCTTTTATTGTCTAAGTGTGTAGGTGAAAGGATAAGGGATTATAAGCCATAATCTTGGATCAAAAAGAGGCGAGAAGGGCTAAGTATAGGCTAGAGATCGAGTGCTAGATCGACTCATCCTAGCTCGATCTTTACTAGATCGAGCTAGTGAATCGAGACGAGTCAGTCGATCTAGACGAGATCGAGTAAATAATC
This sequence comes from Thlaspi arvense, assembly GCA_911865555.2. Taxonomy (NCBI): domain Eukaryota; kingdom Viridiplantae; phylum Streptophyta; class Magnoliopsida; order Brassicales; family Brassicaceae; genus Thlaspi; species Thlaspi arvense. The sequence continues at coordinate 30,160,222 of OU466860.2, forward strand.
GAGTGGAACAGTCGATCATGAGAGGATAAACCACTTATGCGTTTAGCTTCTAAAGCAAACGAGGTGTGGATCGACCGAATAACTCGATCCTCGAGAATTGATCGATCAGTCTACTCGATCTGCCACTCGATCTTAGCTCAAACGACCCCCAAATCGATCATGTGGCTTGATCCAAGGAGCACAGCCTGAGTGACCAAAAATCATGGAGCGAGAGGGTACAATCGATTTAAGACTCGATGCAATCTGAATCGAGTCCATGATCGATCAAACCTCTCGATCCTAGCCAACATGGGCATGAGATCAAGTCCTAGATCGACCAAATGGACTCGATCTCGTGCCGAGGTAAGTGATTTCTTTCCCCCTTATCTTCTGTCCCTCCTATTTTTAAATTTGAATTGTGATCAAGGCAAGCATCTTTGACCATGAAAGATGTGCCTTGACCACACTTTTGTCAGAAACCACTAAGTTTTGCCCATGGTTTTTCATTTTTTGTTGGCCTTTATATTTCTATGAAACCACACACTCTCTCTCATTTGTATTCCGAGTTTTCTAAAGCAACAGAGAGTGTGATTTTCTTTTCCTAAAGGCTAACAACATCTGATTTCAATCTTTGCTAAGGTATTTTCGATTCATTGTTTAAAATCTTTTAGAAAATTTCCTTTTATTTGCTTTGGTTGATGGTTAGTTGTTAGGGAGTTTAGCAAATTTTTAAAAATAGCTAGATATTAGGAAAACTTCTAGATTTAATCTTATCTCTAGATTTTCTTCTCTATTGTCTAGCGAATATTTTTATAAATTCTCCAAAAATCTAGGGTAATGGTTAAAAAGTTTTTCCTTCTACCTTGTCTTTCTCTCAACATTCGCCGCCTTTACTCATTCTCTTGCTTGAGAATTGTGGTTCAAGAGAGGGTCAGATGGAGAAAAGAGGAGAAGCAAGCCAAGAAACGGCTGGAAAGGCTTCGGTTCGATCCCAGAAAGTTCACGAGTAGGGATCTTTTGGCTAAGATGGGGATCTTGGGAGACTTTGATCACCTTCTCAAGAACATTGGGCTCTGGTGCTTGTCAAGGATGGATTGCCCAACCTATCCCGACGCAACCATCGATTTCCTTGCCTCTTTGGAGTTCACTTTTGAGAATCCGAGTCTTCCCACTCCTTCCTAAGGCCATATTACTTTCAAGATAAGGAGGCAAGCCTACCATCTCTCTGTTCCCGAGCTTTGCCAAGCCTACGGTTTGAAAGCTGATGCCAAGCAAGTTGAGTTCCCCTCTTTCACTCAAGCCAACGACTTGTAAGATATCATAAGCAAGGATGACTACAAGGCGAACACGGCGAAGAACAAGAGAGCGAGGAGTCCTGTGCTGAGATACACACTCAAACTCATTGCCAATACCTTCATTGGGCGGTCTGTGGCTCCTACAGTCACCAAGAACGAGCTTTGCTTCCTGTTCCAAGGCGTTAAGCATCTGCTTTGCGATCCTAAGGAGAACGACGAGCCAATGGAGGATTAGCTTGGAGATGATGTTAACTACGGCTGCATCCTAGCTGTTTCCTTGGTGAAGTACAAGGCGTGGGCGATGAGATGCAAGGCGAGTTCGGTGCTGATAGGAGGCTTCCTCACTCCGATGTTTGTTCAAGCTGGTGTACCACTTCCGGACTTCGTCCCTTGCACGGAGAGGGCGTACATGGATGAGATTTATATGAGAAACACAGATAGCTTGGGATGCACGCCAGCCGAGGGTTTCTATGCTTACTTGTTCATCGATTGTGAGAATGAGAAGCGGGTGTGCATATTGCCGAACAAGGAGGAGACCGAGCTGCTAGGAGTTGGCAACATCGAGTTCTTGCCGAGTGTAGAGGAGTGCTTTGCACCTCTAGGAGACACAGCTGCTTCCACACAAGCCTCTCGTCCATGTTCAAAGTCCCCTACCTCAGATGCTGAGATGCTCGAGAGCTTCGTCCTTCCAAAGCTTTACTTTGAGCTGAGGACAAAGGCGGAGAAGTTCATAGCTTCTGTTGTGGAGATGCAAAGGAAGGTGAACAAGTGGCAGAGCAAAATGATCAAGAAGGTTGCTCAGAAGATCAAGAAGCTTAAAGGCAACTCCCCTGGTTCACCTTCAAGCGAATAGGTTGAGCAACCCGAGAATAGGAGGAGATCAACCGGAGGCATTGAGCTCCGTGAGCCCCAAGCAACGATCCAAGCTGCTCGCCACTCGGTTCATGAAGGAGCTAGAAAGGATAAGGGCAAGGCAGTAGCTCCCAAAACCCCCAAGAAGAGCAAGAAGTCTGGAGCAACCTCAAGGTCCAGCCTTACTTAGCTTCGAGGTACCAACAACCAAACCATTGTATATACCACGCATATTTTCTTTGATTTTTGCTTTGTGTTTTGAACTCCTTTGAATTTGTTTGCCACCGAGACGGTGTCATTCAAGTTTGGGGGAGTGTGTGGTGTGTTTGACATGTTTTCTTTGATCTTATTTTCTGTTACCATCCCTTGAGTCTTGCATTGCATCATAAGGCATAGAAAAGAACAAAAAAATGATAAAACTTTTTAAAATTTTCAAAAAAATTTATGTAGTTGCACTTGCATTGTAGAATATTTTAGGATTGAGTCTAAAATTTTTAAAAATCGTTTAGGTTGCTGCATTTGCATAGGAAGTGAATGATAAACACTTGTTAAGTTGTCAATGTTTGAATTGTTTTCAATGCCTTGGTTGTTTGTTGTTTGATTGCATCTAGTGAGTTTGAAGTTAAGGCTGCACCATACCTTGATTACTTGCATTTGATACTCTAGTCTTATGTTGAAACTTGCTTTGATTTGATGCCAACTCCATCTTATTAGAACCTTAATCTTGACCTTATATTATCTTGTTCGTGCATTGAAAGCGATTGCATGGCTTACCCATATACATACTTGGATTATATTCTTCCTTTCTTAGCACTCTTGTTCATCCAAGTAGCTGATCCTCATCATAATGGGACAGTTAACCACGCCTTAAACCAAACCTCCTTTCAGACCTAAAGACTTTTGTGTGAGTAGTGAGGCCTTTCATTGCATCATTTTCAATCCTATCTTAGCAAAAAGTGTTAGGAATATGGCTGGCAAGGAGAAGCTCCCTTGTAGACACCAGCTTGCTTTTTCAGCTTGGTATTAGGTTAGGAGTTTGGGGAAAAGGTCAATTGAGTGGTTTGAGTTTCTTGTTTATATGCTTTTAAAAGAAGAAAGAAGTATGGGATTAGTAGCAAAGGGGGAGCAAGCAAATTGTGGTTAAGTAAAGTAGATAAAAATGTTCTAAGTGTCAAAGAAAAGGAAGGCACCAGCTGCAACAAAGCTAAAAAGAGGTCAACCGAAAGGAAAAATCAGACCAAGCTATCCACCAAAGGTGATGAACGCGGCGCCAAACATTCAACAATGAAGAGCAAAGTTCAAAAGATGAAGTCAACCACACGGCGAAGCCAAAAGGAGTTTCCCCCATTGTGAAGAATGAAGATGATCAAGCGCTTTAGGAAAGGGTAGATTTAGGGGTTAACTTTGGGTTTTAGAAGTTTTTAGGATCATCTTCGGTAAAATAGGTAGAAGGGAGCTTTAACTTGCATGCATATGTGTGCCTTTACCTTTAACATTTTGCCAAAGATAGGATTATTTCATTGAGTTATCCCCTGAATTTTTAAAACCCCTCTTTTAAATGAGATCATTTTCATCTCATGACCATATCCCTTTGACCAAATGCTTTCGCCTGATGTGCACAAACTTGATCCATTGGCTATCGCTTAATGAATGTAAGGAGTTGGTTGATTTGAATGCTTGTATAGACTAAGCTAGGGTTCATTGTTTGTTTTGATGGGTATGGCTAAAGCTTTTGAAGTAGAACAACCTCCTTGCATCTTAGAACTTATAACTTGGGCGTTGAATCGGTTTTTCCATTGACATCTTTCGTTTTGAGCTTCCACTTTCAAACCTCTCTTCCTTTCTTGAATTTTGTTTCCTTGAGGGCAAGCAAAAGGCAAGTTTGGGGGAGTTGATATTAGCATATATTCTGCATATTTTGCATGCATTTAGGATAGTTTCTCATGCATTCATCTTGCATTATAGGCTAGTTTGTTCTATTTGTTGCATTTTAGGTCCTAGGTCTCTTTGCATTTGCATTTTGCATATTTCTTGCACTCTTTGGAGCACTCTGGAGTTGTGGAGGTTATGTGGACGTGAGGAGGATCGAGACTAAGCTTGTGGATACTTGGAGAACTCAGCCATGCATGCAAAGGACCCGAGATGGAGTAGCGGATCGAGTAAGGCAGGTCGATCTAGACGAGATCGACAAGAAGATCGAGTGACCCGAGTCGATGCAAGGGGAAGGATCGAGTCCAAGATCGAGAGAGGTGATCGATCGGGAGTACGGACGTGAATGACGCCATGCAGAACGAGAGCTAGATCGAGACCACGACCCGATCACCCGAGGATCGACCACAAGATAAAAATGAGAGCTCGATCCCTCCAACCAGATCGACTTGAAGATCGAGCAGACCAAGGCGATCCATGAAGAAGATCGAGCGAGCTGATCGATCTCAAGATCGATCTCTACGGCCTTAACCGTTTTTGGCATCTAGTGAGGGGACCATTTGGAGATGTTTGGCTATATGGGGAGAGAGGCAGCTACACTTTCTTATCGACGCTTTGCTTTTAATTTTTTTGTTCTTATCTTAGGCGAATATCCATTGTTGAACACCGAAGCTTTTTCTTTTAGTTTTCGAACTTGAATCTTTTCATATTGCACAGTTTTTCCTTAATCGCTCTTTAATCATGCTTAGATCTTTGTTTATTGCTTTTCATTCGGTTTCAAAGATGAGTAGTGAGTAGTTTCTCTTTGGGTAAAGGGTTGAGGTGATTCAAAGGGGTTTAAGAGGTTTAATTTTTGTGTTTTTCTTGTTCTTCATTCCTTCTCTTCTAGGATCTTGGAGTCTTATGGCTTAGAGAGTCTTGGAAGAGATCTCTATGATTCCAAGGCTATCTTACCCTGACCAGATTCAGATGTCCTAGAAAACCAAGTCCTATAGACTAATCGACCCTCTCCCAAACGCCATTGATGTAGAGGAAGTTATCTAGGCCATAAATTGAAATCTGTTTTTCTTTCTCTTTGATCTCCTTTTCCAACAAACGCCATGGGTTTGGAGAAGAGATTGAGGAAGTGAATCATACCACATGCCATGGATGGTTCTTGATTTGTTTTTAAGGCTTAGAGAAAGCTCATAAATGAGTAGATCTAAATGTTTTCAAACCAAAGCTTAAAACTTTGACACTCTTGAATATCATCCTTGACCCTAAACCCTCTTTTAGCATTTTAAAACATCAAGTAATCATCTTTTAGTCTTTAAGCTTGTATCTTGTTCATTAGAAGTCGTTTTGCTTTAAGTTGCTAGATCGATCTGTTACTCGATTCAATGCTCGATTTTTAGTTTTTAGTATATTGTTTTTTTGTTGCTCTGTTTTCTTTAAGTGTTAGTTAACCCTCTTCCAGGTATTTTAAAATAGTTTTGCATCTCATTTAGTCGTTGCATTTAGTTTTCTTCGATTTTACCAACCATTTACCCGATAAAAACTAAATGCAATGACCAAACTACTATAAAAACTATTTTAAAATCCCTGGAAGAGGGTTAACAACTACTAGGAAAAGACTGAGTATTTAAAATGCAAGACTACTGATTACTAAAAATCGAGAGCTGAAGCAAGTAAAACAGGGAATTTCTAACAACTTAGATGAATGACTTCTAATGATTAAAGATGCAAGCTTTGTGACTAGAGAAGGATAAACTTGAGTTTTAAAAGACTAAAAGAGGATCTAAAACTGGGGATCATGTTTAAGAAGTTCAAGACTTAAGCTTTTGGTTTTAAAACATAAATCTACGCATTTGATGAGCTATCTCTAAGCCTTGAGAAGCTAAGAGAGGATTATCCATTGCGTGTGGTATAACCCCTTTCTTCTACCCTTCCTCCTAACCTATGACGTGTAGTGGAAAGATAGGTCAAAGAACATTAAGCAAGGATCTCAAATATTGGCTTAACTAACCCCCTAAACATCCATGGTGTTTGGGAAAGGATAGTTTAGTCTCTAGAATTTGGCTTTCAAGGATCTCTGAATCCGGTCAAGGTAAGAGAAGCCCTGGAATCATAGAGATCTTTTCCAAGACTCTCTAAGCTTTAAGACCCCAAATCCTAGAAGAGAATGAGTTAAGAACAAGAAAAACTTCCAAAAGCTTAAACTTTTAAACACTTAATCACCCCAGCCTTAAACCCACAAGTAACTACTCGCTACACATAGCTAAAACTGATTCAAATGCAAGGAATGAAACGGTAAACATGATTAGAGAAAGCGATTAAGGAAAAAAACTTAATATCAACCAAGATTCAAAAGTTTTTAAAAAAAGAAAAAAAAAGCTTCAAGAACAGAACAATGGCGAATCGCCTTTAAGAAACTCTAAAAAGATAAGAGAAAATGTTCCTCCATGAAAAGTGATGGCCTCCTTTGCCCAAAATAGCCAAACCATTCAACTGGTCCCCTCACTATGCTCCAAAAATGAACTGGCCGGATAAGGTCCCAGAGATCGACTTGGATGATCGATCTCTGGCTCGATCTTCTTCATGGATCGTTGTCCTTTGCTCGATCTTCAAGTTGATTCGGTTGGATGGATTGAGCACTTCCTTCGATCTTCTACTCGATCCTTGGGTGATCGGGTCGTGGTCTCGATCTGGCTCTCGTTCTGCATGGCCTAATCAACGTTCGTACTCACGATCGGTCTCCTCTCTCGATCTTGGTCTCGATCCGCCTTCTTGAAACGACTTGAGTCACTCGATCTTCTGGTCGATCTCATCTAGATCGACCTGCCTAGCTCGATCTGCGGCTCGATCCCGGTTACTTTGCTGAATGACTGAGTTCTCCAAGTGTCCAAAAGCTTCTTCTCGGTCCTTAGCATGTCCATGCAACCTCCACAACTCTAGTGTGTCCCAAAAAATCTGATTATAGTGCAAGAATGCAAGAAACATGCAAATGCTAATGCAAAATGCACTTAGGACCTAAAATTAGACAAATGGTGCAAACTAGCCGAAAATGAGAGATGAATGCATGAGACCTAACCTAAATGCATGCTAAATGTGCAAAATATGTAAGTATATCATCTTGCTGCTCAGGATTGAATCGTTGAGAGGTGAATGGGCCTGGGCTGTAAGGTTGAAACCCAGTTCATTTGGCTTAGTTTGGACCTTCCCGTTCGGCTTGAGTGGGCCGGATTTGGGTTGCCAAATCCAGCTCCAACACTCGTATGCACCCACGCTTTGTAATCTCTTTGCTTAAAACAAAGAGCAAGTTTATTCAACTCGCACCTCAACTCTTATCACTCACCTCGTCCGTTGTTGGCCACAACAGACGAGCTATTACATCCTTTACGGATTCTAACTCTTGCGTTCTCACTGGACAATGGGGTTTTCAAACATCCTCCACGGATTAAAGCGCGCTATATAAATCATGGCTGGGTATACCCCGGTCAAACATCATTGAGTAAATCCCATACGATGTTCTTTATATTTTGCCGGATTAACGGATAAATAAGTCGAGTTGGGTTCGCAAGTCGTAAAGCTGTGGCAAAACATCCTAAACCCAACAACAGTTCGTTCTAAGCAACATTGATCTTATAATATTCACGAACAAAATATTCACGGTTGGTCGTAGAATACAAGGTACCCATATATGTTCAAACATAAACCCAGCAAAACGCCTTGCTTCTTAGCAACGCTGGTCATTTACGCTACATAGCATCCATAGGTCAATCTCGACCAAGACACTGCGGCTCGCCCAGTCTCAGCTCGTCTCTTATAACACTGTTGGAATTTTGTATCTGATGTGCACAATTAAGTACATAATATCCGAATATATTCAAACATAAACCCAGCAAACACCTCGCTTCTAAGCAATGCTGGTCCTAAACGTTATAAAGCACCTGTGGGTTGATCGCGGTCAAAATACCGCAGCTTAACCATTTTCAGCTCGTTTCCCGAAACACTTCGGAAACACTGTTTTTATCGCAAAAAACACTAGACACATTCAAACTCGAAACCAAGACAAACGCTTCGCCCCTTAAAAACGCTACGCTTCGTCTAAGTGCGTTCAATCTTGAAAACCAATCTTTATAGTCACCTCGCGTTTAGGCATTATTTGTCGGATATGAAGCCATCGTTTCGCCACGATCCCGGGCAGAACACAACGCTTCGCCCAAACACGACTCAATCCTTACTCATTGAGTATGAAAGGGTAGTAATGATCGACTCTAAACCCAATAACTGCCTCAATTCTAAGCATCATCGGTCTAACCGATTTTCAACAACACATGAAACCTGTTACCTAGGCATCCCGCTTCGCCGTAATCTAGAGCAGAAGAGCAAGGCTTCGGCTCGATAACAAAGTACAATATCATATAAAATCCATAGTATAAAGTCTAAGTGGATAAAGTCGTCCAGGCACCAGGTTCAAAACGTAAAGCGCATCCGATACATGGATGCGCAACAAAAAACCAGATAAAAACATAGTCAAATTGAACAACATTCGAAAGGCAATGCCTAAACACTAAGCTCGGATGTCTCGACGGTCTTAGATGCCTTCGCTACATCCTGATGTGAGCTCTTCGCGGCGATCAAGTCGTCAACTCCAGGAGTGTTGACGTTCAAACCTGCAGGATCTTCCACACCAGCCTTCGAAGCCATAACTTCCATCGATTCATTCACGAAGAATGGTGGCACTGAATCACTAGAACCTGGAGAAAGTTTCAGATCCTCTCGCAAATCGGTCGTATGGCAGTCAAACTCGGCATCGGCATCAGCGAGCTCCTCCTTCCACCCAGTCAACGTCGCCAACTCTTCATCCAGAGAAGGAGGGTTCTCACCCATAAGAAGTTTGACGAACTGGAGATTGCCCTCGGCATGCGCAAGCTCAATAACCCTCGTTCGGGCAGCCCCCTTCAGCTTCTTGACCTTCTCCTCTGCTTGGCGAATGCGATTCTAGAACTTCTGGCCTAGTTCCCTCCTCGCCTCCTTACGCGCTTTCCTGGCCTCGACCTCGCACAGCTCTCTCTCGGCCTCGAGCTGTCGCTTCAGAGAAGTAATATCCCACTCACGTCTGAGCTTCTGGTCGTTGAGACGAAGAGCAAGGGCTTCAGCTTCATCGTGCTTCTTCCTGAACTCGTCCCTTTCGTCCTCGAGCTTCTTCATTCGAGCTGCGGCCTTCTCCAGTTTGGTGAATGTTTTAGCTCGGCCTCGTCAAGACTGGCCTTGAGAGTAACAGCATCGCTACGAGCCTCCTGGATACGACGAAAATCATCCTAAGCATCTCGTTCGTATCCCGCTACCACCTCATTCGCTGCCTCGATTAACTGATACATAGTTGCAAGCTCTCTTTAAAAAAAAAAAAAAAATATATATATATATATATATATATATACATATCACAAGAGTAGCCAAGACAAAGAACAATTACCTTGACTCCTTTGAGTGCCATTTTGGCATACTTCTTGCTCAAAGCAAGAGTATCCAGCGCGGGAAGACCTGGACGAGTGATCTTAGAGAAGAGCGTCACAGACACCATAGCCTCATCAGTAGGCGCATCCGAAGCGGCTATGGAAAGATTTGCGTCGAGATCAGATGCATGAACAAGAAGATCCCTCTTTGCCCTCTTCCTTGAAATATCACGTTGCCCGCCTTATCATCCCCTGATACGACGTGCTTCGAGGCAATATATGTATAGTCGAATTGGAGCTTGGAACAGATCAAAAAAGGTCAAGGCGGACGTCGGCAGAACCAGAGAAGACCTAATCGGCGTCTTATCATTAAAAAAAGAAAGAAGAGAGAGAAGAGAGAAGAGAGACAACAAATCTTGAGAATTTGTGGAAGTTGGAGATAATGAAAAAAATGAGGAGAGACCTCGCTACTTATAGCTACTTCAACACCTCGCCTCGGGAGTACACGAAACGGTTACAGTCCCTGAGGTGGGTTGATCTCTAAACGGGCTTTTTAGGCCTAAAAAGATCAGAAGTCAAGGTCCATTAGGAAGCCCAGAAGAAGATGTGTTGAAAAATTCTAAGTATAGAAAGAAGAGATGACGAGGCGAAATACTACACTTTGTCGAAGTAAGGGCGAAGCAAAACGTATGGACCGACAAAGTTAAAGACCTCGCCCACATGAGGAATCTCTTCACCTCGCCTACGTAACAGGTCGTTTCACCTCGCCTGCGTACAAAACCTATTCACCTCGTCAAGGAGTAAGTTTTCTCCTCCTCGTTCGAAGTAAGAAAGCCGCCTCGTCAACTCAAAGCGAAACTTTATGCCTGGGCTGAGCGATGGCGAAGCAAGATGTATCGCTTGGAGAAGGAAAACACTTTGAACCAGCTAACCAAAGTACCTCGACACGAAGAAGCAAATTCCTCGCTCACTTAGAGATTTGCCTCGCTTCGCCAGCTGAAGATTCAATTCACCTCGCAATGAGAAATGATATCCCTTGTATTTACACCATTTATGGCTGCATTTAGTACATATTTTGGTCCTCTTTTGCATGTTTTCCCTTTGCTTTTGTTCCATTTTCTTCTCCTTTTAGACTTAGGTTGCATTTAGAGTATAGTTTGCATTTTCTTTGAATTTTGGATGTTTTTAGGTACTTTTGGAGCTAAAAGGAGCTTGGAGGAGTTTTGGGAATGATACAAGATGCTAGCTGGGCAAAAGGAAGCAAGAAGGATCGCAGCAGAAGATCTCTGCCGAAGTTTTCGGTCAGAGCACGGTGAGTATCGATCAAGGATGACCGATACAGAGCAGTATCGATCACCAGTATCCGTCAAGTGTGATCGACAAAACACAGTGGATGGATTTCAGTCATATGTGACGATCACTCCAGACCGATAGGGATCGATTTCGGTCACTGAAGACCGACGCAACTGACCGATACTGACCCAGCCCGAACCTGTTTTTAATTATGCTTTTGCCATTACTCTAGGGCTTTTTTCTCTAGGCTATAAATAGCCTCTTTTCCAGATTTTCGACATGTCTTGTCAAAATACTGTTCTTGAGTATTTTCTTTAAGTTTGTAAGACAATTTTTTTGCTTTGTTTAATATAATCAAGTATTTGCTTTAATCTTTCTTTAATCTCTCTTTTAATCATGATTAGCATCCTTTCCCTTTGTGATTTGGTGTTAAACATCATTATGAGTGAGTAGTTATCTTAGGGTTTCTAGATGTGGTAGATTAGGGGAATTTAAGACTTGATTAGGGTTTGTTAAGTGCTTCTGTTTATGGGTTCCTCTCTATTAATCTGTTATTCATGCTAGATTAGGCTTGATCAAACTTGTCTAAGTTGTTAGCTTTCTCTTATGCCCAGCAAGTGTTTGATGAAATGCTGATCATGTTTAATAGAGGATTTGCTGGCCTTGGCTCAAGAGATTGACTGTTTGAGGAGCATTTTGACTTGAATAGAGTTGTTTACTCTTTCTTGATTGATGTTTTAGCACTAATGAGAGTTAGTTCTTGTTAGAATGTTTAGCAAAGGGTTATTTGCCAAGAGATTGGATCTAACTAGCTTAATTGCGAACTCTATAACTAGGAATCACCATTGCTTGCTTACTTGCTTGATCAATGTAGTTTGAAACAGCCTTAGTTAATGTCTGAAATTCCCCAAAGTCAATAACCACATTTAGGAACTTGTCTTTCTCTTATTTGAATCTCGGATTTGTTCTGTTTTGCTCTGTTTTACTCTGTTTTTCTTGCTTAGAACTGCCTAATTTGCTTTTGTTTTCACTTTCTTTGCTGCTTGCTTCACTTAGGTTGCTAGAACTGTTGCTTAGGCAACAAAACCAATTCTCTACTTGCTTGACTTAGGGATTTTACTCTCAACTCTTCTGTTTTCAACTCTTCCCAATTGGATTGACATAAAACTCATACTACAACTGACTAGTACAAGGGTGATTGGGAGAAGAACCACACAAATGTTGTATTAATTTGGCGTAGTTGCCATTTGGGAATTAAGTTTGAATCATTAGAGTTTGTAGAATCTTTAAAATCAGGTTTTTACTTTTCTTTGATTACTAACTCTGTTTTCAAGTGTTTTCATTTCAGGTGAGTTGCAACAAAATATCAAGATGGTGTACTTTGAAGACACTACCTACAGCAACTTCTGCCAAGAGCCTCTACCTATGCACTACTTTGAAGAGAGCTACACTCCTTCCCACACTCAAGACGAACCCTATATTCCTACATCTGGATCAGCTGACATTAGGAGCATGATCATGGTCAACATCAATCTCCAAACCATTGGAACTATGGAGATGAACAAGAGATTTGCTGAGCTGCACATCAGGATAGATTATGTTCACAATGACCTTCATGCCAAGTTTGATGACCTGGACTCAAGGATACATCTCTTGGAGAACAGCAAAGATGATGCACACACACCAAGACTTCAGGACACTCTTCCTAGAGAAGCTGCACACAAACCTCAGGAATATTGCCACTTACTTACTGAAGAGGCAGAGGAAGCAGAAGAGGAATTCACTGATGAAGATGCTTCATTGGAAGAGCTGGGCATCATGATCTAAGAAAAGATATTCCATATAGACAGGATGAGGGTTGAGTATGTAGGAGAACCCAGAAGAAGTAACATTAGTGATGAAGAAGCTCAAGAAATTGTAGGGAAGTTCCTACGTGGATTTGATGAATGCTTGAATAGAGAAGAAGAACAGGAAAGAGCAGCACTGGAAGCTGCTCAGAAAGAGGGGGCTGAGGAAACCCCAGCTGCTACAGAAGAAACCCCCACACCAAAGCACACTGATGCTGATGAAGAGGCACTAGAGACACACCATGCTTTGATGGTTTTTTCTCACAACACTCCTCAGGACTCTAAGGAACTCTACCATAATCAAGTGGGTAATTCTTCGAGCACTACTGCAAAAGGTAAAGAACTCTCAGCTCAAGACTGTAAACCACCAGTCTCCTACCCCACAATGCACTTCACCAAAGCTAGAATGGAGATGTACACAAAGTTCAAGCAAGACATAGAAGATCCTGGAATATAACTCCCACATGGCACCACTTTCCTAGAAGTGAAACATCAAATCAGGTTCTTGAAAGAAGTTTTTGACAAGCTGGAAGAGGTGGAACCAATCCTTGAGAATGTGGGGGCTCACATGAAAAGAAGCAAGATGATGAAGTCATTGCCAAAACTCATAAACCCAGGAAAGTTCCTCATCACTTGTGAGCTGGAGATGCTTGACAATGTCAAAGCCCTATGTGATTCAGGATCAACTGTCAATGTTATGTCTCTCCATCTAAGCCAAACTCTGGGAATCAAGAAGCTGGTGCCGTCCAGGACTTCCATCACATTTGTGGACAACACTTCCACAAAACCTTTAGGTATGGTAAAGGACTATCCTGTGAATATTGGAGAATGCCTAGTTCCCACAGACTTTGTGGTCATGGAGAAAACATATTCCAGAGAGGTGCCACTTCTTCAAGGTACTCCATTCTTGGCAACAGCAGGAGCTCAGTTAAACTTCAAGAGAGGTTCTGCAATCTTGAAGAATGTTGATGAGTTTAAAGTCTACAAGATTGATTCTCCTTCCATAGCTTTCTGTGGAGCAGCTGAACAAGAGGATTACTACTGGAAGCTCCCAGACAGTTTGGAGGATGCTATGAACCCCACTATGAGCATGTTGATGAGTGATGCTTTCCTTACTGAACCAAATAAGAGTCTGAATACCAAGTTGAAGCTTGAGGAAATTTTGAAGGATATTGACAATTCAAAAGCCAAGGAAGTGACACCTTCAGCCACACCAAATGTCAAGAATAAAAGGCATAGGATGTCAGCTCAAGAGAAACACAGGCAACTCTCAAAGGGAACATGAGTCTGGAGGAAGAAAGAGGTAGGAGCACACTTGGGAAGTAGTCCCATGGTATCCTTTTGTATAAAGAGGTAATCAAAGTCAAGCTTAGTTACATTAAACAAGCACACTTGGGAGGTAGTCCCATGGTATCCTTTTGTATATATTATGCTTTCTAGTTTATCTTTTATGCTTTGTTTTAGTGTATAGAAACAGGATTTCGAACTGGGGTTTGAGAAAGTCTGAAGGGGACAAAGAACATGTGTATTCTGGCTGATATCGGTCATCTGTATCGGTCATGACAGACCGATACACAGATTTTCGGTCATCAATATCGATCATAATTGATCTATATCAGTGGAGCCAGTCTACACAAGTCAACATATCGGTCACTTGTGACCGATATGGAAAGAAGATTGAAAGCAAGACAAATTTCGGTCATTCATATCGACCATACTTGATCGACATAAACACACCATATGATTTTTGGTCCAGTGTGTCGATCACTGGTGATCGATGAGATTCTTGGAATCATATCAGTCACCAGTATCGATCACTTAAGATCGACACAATCACACCAGATGTATTTCGGTCAATTGTGTCGATCAATGATGACCGATACTAATCCCAGGAAGCACATCAGTCTACAATATCGATCATTCATGACCGAAACTGCCATTTCGGTCAGTAATTTCGGTCATGAGTGACCGATATTCCATCCGAAATAAGTATCTCAGCTTTCAAAATTTTTTACCTCCTTTGGTTTGGAGCAAAAGGAGTTTGAATTTTTAAATGAGATTCCTTCTTACCTCTTTCCTAGCTTCTGAACACTTTTGTTTTTGTCCCCCACACTTTTGATTCCTTATGTTCCCTCACCATCCTTTGATTCCTTTGGTTTTCTCTCTTTTCTCTCTATTTAAGCAACAACTTCCTGCACTTCTCTTCGCACTTAAACTCACTCTTCTTCTCACCTAAAGCTCGAAACTATTAGTTCTCTTTCTCTTTTATTGCTTTCTCTAACTGTTCAAAATCTCACTAAAGGTTTGCTTCCTAAACTATCTCTCTTTGCTCTTACTCTTTGCTTATGTTAAAAATCGTTTTGTAAGAAGTTTTTATGAGCAAGCAGGGTTTAGTTTTGATTGTTGTGCTATGGTTTTGCAATTTGGATTTGTTTTGAAATATAAAGCTAGATGTTGAAGTTCTGTTTAATGTCTATTTATCTCATTGCTTTTTTATCTTCATCACTTACAAGATCATCATCTCTTTTGCCTAAGAACCATTTTGCTAGAATGTCATGCATAACTGTTTATCTTTTGTGCATTCTAGCTTATTTAGTTGCTAGCTTTTGATCTCTTCTTACTTTGAATAATTTTAAGCTTGTTGTTAGGACTTGTTATACTTTTCTTAGCTTAAAGAGTTTCTCCATTAAAAGCTTTCAGCTATTTGGTTCTTCAGCTTTTATTCTTTCACTTACCTTGTTTTCAAGCTTCGCTTTTGAAGGTACCATGGGAAGAACAAACATAGCTTCTGGGAAAGAGGGAAAAGCACCTAAGGAAGCACCAACATCACCAACACCAAGGCAAGAAAACGGAAAGGGCAAAGCTGCTGAGACTTCATCTAAGGCCACTGGAAAGAGACCAGCTAAGGATAAAACTGCCAAGCAGAGAGGCAAGGGAAAAACTGTTGAGGAAGAAGTTCCACCCATGAAGTACAGTGCTAGGGAACTCATGGAGGGATTCAGCAGATGCACCTTCAAGCTAACAAGATACCCATGCACCTCCACAATGAAGGAGCTGGGAATCTATGAAGACTGCATCTACACCTTTGAACAGATGGGGCTTGCAGAGCTATTACAGCCTCTCCCATCCTATGAGCGCTTCACTCATCAATTCCTCTCCACCCTCAAGGTGGTTTATTATGAGAAGAGCGAGCTCCCTGACCATGATGGATGGATCTCTTTCAAGATTGGAAAACAGAAGTTCAAAATCACATTCCAAGAACTCTCTATGGCGCTAGGGCTAAGCACCTACTTTCAAAGAGGGAAGAAGTTCTTAATCCATGAATCACAGTACACAAGGTTTTGGGAGGTTATTGGAGTAGGGGAATTCAAAGTTGGGGCTACAAGGAACCAACAGTTGAAGCATCCTGCAGTCATATATGCTTAAAAGGTGCTTGCAAACACATTCTTTGCAAGGAATGAAACCTCACACCTAACTGGCAAGGAGAGAGACTTCCTCTACAATGGATTGCACTCCGGTCCAGGCACCAGCAGATGTGCAGTGCCAGTTCATCCACCAAGAAAGCTCCCATGCCTTGTAAGACTGTTGATAGAGCAGCTGCAAACATATTAGAGCTGGATTGTCAACAAGGGAAGAAGGGAGAAAAATCCACAACTGCATATTGGAGGAATTGTGACAGCAATTCTAATAGCTTGTGATGTGAACCTTGAGGAGCATGCTGAAGATGCTCTAGCTCCTATCTGGATAGATATAGAGTACCTGAAGAGAAGTCATTTTCTTGAGAAGAGTGTTCAGGGCAAGTATGTTTACCAATTCCTCAACAATCACTTAGAGCAAGTGAGAGTCCTTCTCCCAAACCCAAGGGTAACCTCCTTCACCACAACAACAAACATCAACTTCAACTTAAGTGAGGAGGGGCTCTACACAGGCGCCCCTATTCCTATAGAAGGAGAAGAAGAAGACAGTGAAGAAGAAGAGGAGCACACTGAAGAGATTAGAGAAGAAGAAGAAGAAGATCAATGGAATGCTACTGCTGGCGCTGAAGGCCAAGGAGGAACCTATAAAGAAGATGAGATTGAAGAAGAAGAAGTGTTGAACTACAGCTCAAGGCAGTTCCACTTCCAGCCCTATGAAGCTCCCAACCAAGGAAGCTCTTTGAGAGCAGCTCATGAGCACATCAACACACTCCAGAAGTGGTGCAAGTGGCAAGACAAAGCCATCAAAGGGCATATGAAGATGGTGAAAGGGAAGTTCAGGAAGAACAAGGCTACATCAGCAAAAACTTCCCACCACAGCCACACCCATGAGCTCATCTCTCACCAAGAAGAGCAACTTCACCAAGCTGAGCCAACTGAAGAGGAGAAAGCTGTATGGAACCCCCATGGAAGACACTCATTCCATGCACAACCAAGTGATCAATGGGGTACATGGGCACAACCAAGGGCCTCATCTTATGATCCAAGAGCCCATGTTCCATCAGCTTGGGAGGCGCTAAACCCCAACCCCTCTGAAGTTCAGGAGACATGGTAATGGGGCACACAAGGGACTTCTTCACAAGCTGAGCAACTATGGTCAAGCTGGGTTCAACCACCTCAAGAAGCAGAGCATTCCACTCAAGTTTATGAGATAACGAACAGGAGAGCTAGCAAGTCTCCTCAAACCTAGTGCTCGATCCATCCAACCAAATCGACTTGAAGATCGAGCAAAAGAACGCGATCCATGGAGAAGATCGCGTGAGCTGATCGATCTCGAGATCGATCTCTGGAACCTTATCCGGCAAGCTCATTTTTGGAGCATATTGAGGGGACCATTAAGGCTGTTTGGCTATTTTGGGCAAAGGGCGGCTATCACTTTCATCACACACACATAGTCTTATCTTTTTCCAGCTTTCCTTTAGGCGATTTCTGCCATTGTTCTGTTCTTGAAGTTTTTCATGTTTTGAACCTTGAATCTTTTCAATATTAAGTCTTTTTCTTTAATCGCTTGCTTGTTCATGTTTAGTTTTCTTTCCCTTGCATTTCAATCTGTTTCAAATATAAGTAGTGAGTAGATTTCTTTTGGGTTTAAGGTTTGGGCGATTTAAGGGTTTAAAGGTTTAAGCTTTTGGGAGTTCTTCTTGTTCTTAACTTATTCTCCTCTAGGATTTGGGGTCTTAAAGCTTAGAGAGTCTTGAAAAAGATCTTTATGATTCCAGGGCTTTCTTACCTTAACCGGATTCAGAGATCCTTGAAAACCAAATTCTAGAGACTAATTTATCCTCTCCCAAACGCCATAGATGAAGAGGGGGTTAGTTAAGCCAATATTTGAGATCTTTGTTTAATGTTCTTTGACCCATGTTTCCACTACATGCCATAGGTTAGGAGGAAGGGTCAGAGAAAGAGGTTATACCACACGCCATGGATAATCCTAGTTTAAGTTTCTCAAGGCTTAGAGATAGCTCTTCAAAAGAGTAGATTTATGTTTTCAAACCCAAAGCTTGGATCTTGAACCTCTTGAATATGACCCTCAACCATAGATCCCCTCTTTTTAGCATTTTAAAACTTCTGTTTATCATTCTCTAGTCATAAATCTTGCTTCTTTGATCATTTGAAGTCATTCATCTAAGTTGTTAGAAGTGTCCTGTTTTACCCGTTTTAGTGCTCGATTTTTAGTAATTAGTAGATTTGCATTTTAAAGTCTTGTTTTTCTTCTAGTAGTTGTTAACCCTCTTCCAGGGATTTTAAAATAGATTTCCTGCTCATTTGGTCGTTGCTCATTTGGTCGTTGCATTTAGTTTTCATCGATTTTACCATGCGATCCTCAACTCAACTGGATCAAAGGCAAATTGGCATCTTTAACATTCAAAGATGATTTTATAGACTGATTTTATCAAGTTCTGGTCATGGTGAGCACTCAGAAATCCATCTATGATGTTATCTATCAAGTCCAGCCCATTTTGAAGGTGTTACAAGTCCAAGAAGAGCCCAAAATAACTGCTTAATTTTCTGGCCAAAATAAGTGACGGAAATTGAAGATCAAGAGTCAAGTTAAGATCAAGAGTTGTTCAACTCTAGTTATTTATTTTAATCTAGATTTTAGTCTTATTTCTATTTTCAAGACAATTTATTGTCTAGTTTTTACCACAAGTATTTCCAATAAATACTCATGTAATATCATTTGAGAAAATCAGATTTTGATCATTATTTTTGGAACCTTTTGAGAGTGATTCTCATTCTTTTTCCATCATCGTGTGTAATATCCATTGATCAAAATATGGCTTGTCTTTGTGTGTCATATCCAAAGAGTCATGGATCCGTCTTGGTGCGTCATATCCATGGGATCAACCCGATTTATCAAGTGTTCTTCATCACACTTGTGTGGCCATTCTGCCGACTGAAGTTAGATGTTTGCGGTATAAGTTAGTATCAGGTGGTGAGTTTAATATACTCACTATTGGAGCTACTTGGATCACCTTTCTAAGGTTCCAACGCCTTTTCCTTTCGAATTTCTGCTTCCATTTGATTAAAAGATTTGCACTACCAACTTTAGAGTGCTCGATCTTGGAGGATCGCATCATCTGGTATCAGAGCACCACTCAAAAGTTCGGTATTCTATCATTTCTATCGTCTTCTCATCTTTTCATTTTTCTTTGATCTTCTACCTTTCATCTTCTCTTCCTCTATTTTCTTTTATATTTATTTTTGTTTCTATTTATTTATTTTCGTTTTGAAAAAAACGAATAAAAAGAAAAAGGAACCCAAAGAGATAAAAAAATAAAGAGAAACGAAAAAAAGAAAAAAAGGAAAAAAAAAGAATTTGGTTTGTTAAGCAATTTTAAAATTTGTGTTCAAGTTGTTCTTTCTTCAAAGAGCAAGTTTTGAGGACAAATTTTTTTCAAGAGAGGGAGTTTGATATGATTCTGGACACCAGCAAAAGCAATGAAGAAGAGGCTCGATTCATCTCTACTGGATCAAAGGCAAATTGGCATCTTCGACATTCAAAGATGATTTTATAGCCTGATTTTATCAAGTTCTGGTCATAGCGAGCACTCACAAATCCATCTATGATGTTATTTATCAAGTCCAACCCATTTTGAAGGTGTTACAAGTCCAAGAAGAGCCCAAAATAACTGCTTAATTTTCTGGCCAAAATAAGTGACGAAAATTGAAGATTAAGAGTCAAGTGAAGATCAAGAGCTGTTCAACTCTAGTTATTTA
The DNA here is from genome assembly GCA_911865555.2 of Thlaspi arvense. Taxonomy (NCBI): domain Eukaryota; kingdom Viridiplantae; phylum Streptophyta; class Magnoliopsida; order Brassicales; family Brassicaceae; genus Thlaspi; species Thlaspi arvense. The sequence continues at coordinate 30,180,051 of OU466860.2, forward strand.
TTTTAATCTAGTTTTTAGTCTTATTTCTATTTTCAAGACAATTTATTGTCTAGTTTTTACCACAAGTATTTCTATAAATACTCATGTAATATCATTTGAGAAAATCAGATTTTGATCATTATTTTTGGAACCTTTTGAGAGTGATTCTCATCCTTTTTCGATTATGGTGTGTAATATTCATTGATCAAAACTTGGCTTGTCCTGGTGTGTCATATCCAAGGAGTCATGGATCTGTCTTGGTGCGTCATATCCGAGGGATCAACCCGGTTTATCAAGTGTTCTTCATCACACTTGTGTGGCCATTCTACCGACTGAAGTTAGATGTTTGCGGTATAAGTTAGTATCAGGTGGTGAGTTTAATATACTCACTATTTGAGCTACCTGCATCACCTTTCTAAGGTTCCACCGCCTTTTCCTTTGGAATATCCGCTTCCATTTGATTAAAGGATTATCCCTACCAACTTTGGAGTGCCCGATCATGGAGGATCGAATCACTTGACCAACTTTGTCAGAAAACCACTTGCATAATCCATAGTTTTCTTTGCCTTTAAATTCACATACATCTACACTCTCTCTCTCTCATTTGTGTTTCTCGTTTTCTAAAGAAAGAGAGAGTGTGAGTTTCTGTTTTTAAGGCGAATAGCTTCTTGCTTTTATCTTTTCAAAAGGTATTTTCGGTTATTTGAATTTCTTATTTAAAATTTTTGGAAAATTGCTTTTTGTTATGCTTAGGATGAATGTTAGTTGTTAGGGAGTTAAGATAATTTTTAGAAATAGCTAAATATTAGGAAAATTGATTGATTTAATCCTATCTCTATAGATTCTCCTCTAGTATTTAGCTATAAATTTAATAAATTTCCTAAAAATCTAGGATTATTGTTATAAGTTTTTTTCTCCTACCTTGTCTCTCTCTTCAATTCGCCGCCGATACTCATTCTCTTCTTTGAAATTTGTGTTTCAGGTACCAATGGCACTAAAAAGGAGCAGAGAGGAGACAATACAAGGATAAGAAACTCAAGATGTGGTTCAGGAGAGGGTTTGATGGACAAAGGAGGAGAAACAAGCTAAGAAAAGGTTGGAGAGGCTCCGGTTTGACCCCACGAAGTTCGCGAGCAGGGATCTTTTGGCAAAGATGGGGCTGTTGGGAAGCTTTGATGTGCTTCTCAAGAACATTGGGCTCCCGTGCTTGTCAAGGATGGATTGCCCAACCTATCTCGAGGCAACCCTAGACTTCTTAGCCACCTTGGAGTTTACCTACGAGAATCCAAGCCTCCCCACTCCATCACAAGGTCACATCACCTTCAAGATGAGGAGGCAAGCTTACCACCTTTCCATCCCCGAACTATGCCAAGCCTACAGTCTGAAAGCTAGTGGCAAGCTTGTAGAGTTTCCTCCTTTCACTCAAGCCAACGACCTATGGGATTTGATCAGCAACGATGACTACAAGGCTAACACGGCCAAGATCAAGAGAGTCCGCAACCCCGTGCTGAGATACACCCTCAAGCTCATAGCCAACACTTTCAGCGGAAGGTCTGTGGCTCCAACAGTCACCAAGAATGAGTTGTGTTTTCTCTTCCAAGGCTTTAAGCACCTTTAATGCGATCCTAAGGGGAATGACGAGCCGTTGGAAGATGAGCTTGGAGATGATGTCAATTATGGATGCATTTTGGCTTCCTCTTTGATCAAGTACAAGGCGTGGGCAATGAGGTTCAAGGTGAGTTCAGCGCTGATAGGAGGCTTCCTCACACCGATGTTTGTTCAGGCCTGGGTACCTCTTCCAGGCTTTGTGCCTTGCGCGGAGAGAGCCTTCATGGATGAGATATACATGCGCAACACAGACTCCTTGGGACGCACGCCAGCTGAAGGCTTCTTTGCCTATCTGTTCTACGATTGTGAGAATGAGAAGAGGGTGTGCATCTTGCCAAACAAAGAGGAAACAGAGCTGCTAGGTGTTGGCAACATAGAGTTTCTGCCAAGCAATAAGGAATGTTATGCAACTCTATGAGCCACAGCCGCGCCAGCACAAGCTGCTCGTCCACGTTCAGAGTCATCTCCTTCCGATGCTGAGATGCCTACAAGCTTCGACCTTCCCAAGCTTAACTACGAGCCAAGGACCAAGGCGGAGAAGATTCTTGCTTCTGTTGTGGAGATGCAGCGGAAGGTGAATAAATGACAGAGCAAGATGATTAAGAAGCTTGCCACGAAGATCAAGGTCTTGCAAGGAAGCCCACCTAAGAATTCTTCCAATGAGGAGGTGCAGCAGCCGGATAAGAGGAGGAGATCAATCGGAGGGATTGAGATCCGTGAGCCCCAAGAAACACACCAAGCTGCACGCCTCTCTCATCATGAAAGCACAAACAAGGATAAGGGCAAGGAGGCCAGCCAACGACACTCCTAAGAAGAGCAAGAAGGCTGGAGCAACCTCAAGCTCCAGCCTTACTTAGCTCAAAGGTACCAACAACCAAACCCTTGTAAATAACATGCATTTTCTTTAATTTTTGCTTTGTGTTTTGACTCCTCTTGAATTTGTTTGCCACCGAGACGGTTGTCATTCAAGTTTGGGGGAGTGTGTGTGTTATTTGACATGTTTTCTTTGATCTTATTTTGTCTTATCATCCCTTGAGTCATCATGCATCATGTAAGGCATAGAAAAGAACAAAAAAATGATAACATTTTTTAAAATTTTCAAAATAAATCATGTAGTTGCATATTGCATTGTTAAAATTGTAGGATTGAGTCTAGATTTTTTTAAGTATTTAGGTTGTTTGCATTTGCATAAGGGGAAAAAGTTTTTTTGAAAAGTGTTTTAAGCTCATGAATTGTTTCAAGGCTCTAGTTAGTAGTTCTTTGATGCATTGTACATAAATTGAAAGTAAGCTATGACCATATTTGGATCATTTGTTTTGATTTTCGTGGCTTAAGTTGAACATTCATGAATTAAATCCTTTCCTACTAAGTGAGAACCTTAATTTAAACTTTTAAAAATCATACTTATGCATTTGAAAAAGGATACATGGATCACTTATACATATTTAGGCTTTCTTCTCCCTTTCACCACTCTCTTGTAAGCTTAAATAAATCTCCCCACCTTTACCCTACCCTCCTTTCAAGCCAATGTTCTTGTGGGTTGAATCTTTGTGAGGCCTCTTTTCGGTTGGACTTAGCATAAAGTGTTAGGTTTAGGCGACATGATTAGGCTTTCATATTGATGCTAGCATTGCACTTTGAAGCTAGTTTTAGGCTTAGGATAAGGCGGGTATTCATGGGAGTTGATTTGTTTTTGTTTCGGTTTAAAGAGTTTGAAGTTTGGAAGTTGAATAAAAGGGTTTAATGGTTTTAAGTGGAAGGCTTTGTGTTTAAAATGAAAGCTCTAGTTTTAAAAGTAGGTAGCTCTCAAAAAGAAAAAAAAATAAACAAATAAAGAAAAGAGCCATAAGGCCAAATGTTTAAAAAGAAAAAAAAATGAGTAGAGAGCTATCAAAGTAAAAAGAAAATAGATAAGTATGTTTGTAGCCTTACTACTAGCCAAAAAGGTTTATAAGTGATGTGTTTATTTGGGGTTTTGCTAGGCGTCTTGCCTTGGTTATAAGGGTAGTCTTTAGGTGGTTGTGTGAGCTTAAAAGGAAAAGAAAAATGAGAGAGGATTCTAGGATCATTGTTAGTGTATATAGGTAGATGAGAGTCTAGTCATATATGCATCAATTGTCTTTACCTTTAGCATTATGCATAAGTTCAACCATTCTTTAAGATAACCCATTGTTTGAATCACCCTTATAAATGAGATCATTTTTATCTCATAACCCTTGTCCCTTAGCCAAATGTATTCGGTTTTAAAGTGCATAAGTGTGATTTACGGTTTGATCATCAATTGAATGTTAAAGGATTGGATTCTTGTATTGTTTGGAATAGGATAGTTATGATCTGAAATTCAATATGTGATGAATATTTCTAAGTTCTTTAGAGTATGAGTGTGTGCATTGCATCTTAGGATTAAAAACTATGACCATTGAATTGATCCATTTGATATTACCATATATTTTTCATATTTAGCATGCATTTAGAGCTAGTTTTCATGCATTCATCTTGCATTGCTAGTTTCTACCATTCGTTGCATATTAGGTCCTAGATCACTTTGCATTCGCATTTTGCATATTTTCTGCATTTTCACATCATTATCAGGTTGTTTGGGATGCACTGGAGTTGTGGAGGTTGCGTGGACATGCATAGGATCGAGAGGCAGCTTGTGGACACTTGGAGAACTCAGCTGTTCAGCAAATGACCCGGGATCGAGACTCAGATCAAGCTAGGCAGTTCGATCTAGACGAGATCGACCAGAAGATCGAGTGACTCAAGTCGTTTCAAGGAAGAGGATCAAGACCAAGATCGAGAGAGGAGATCGATCATGAGTATGGGCGTGGATGACGCCATGCAGAACGAGAGCCAGATCGAGACCACGACTCGATCATCCAAGGATCGAGTAGAAGATTGAAGGAAGTGCTCGATCCATCCAACCAAATCGACTTGAAGATCGAGCAAAAGAAGGCGATCCATGGAGAAGATCGAGTGAGCTGATCGATCTCGAGATCGATCTCTGGAACCTTATCCGGCCAGCTCATTTTTGGAGCGTATTGAGGGGACCATTAGGGATGTTTGGCTATTTTGGACAAAGAACGGCAATCACTTTCATCACACACACACAATCTTATGTGTTCCAGCTTTCCTTTAGGCGATTTCCGCCATTGTTCTGTTCTTGAAGTTTTTTATGTTTTGAACCTTGAATCTTTTCAATATTATGTCTTTTTCTTTAATCGCTTGCTTGTTCATTTTTATTTTTCTTTCCCTTGCATTTCAATCAGTTTCAAATATGAGTAGTGAGTAGATTTCTTTTGGGTTTAAGGTTGGGGCGATTTAAGGGTTTAAAGGTTTAAGCTTTTGGGAGTTATTCTTGTTCTTAACCTATTCTCTTCTAGGATTTGGGGTCTTAAAGCTTAGAGAGTCTTGAAAAAGATCTCTATGATTCCAGGGCTTTTTTTCCTTGAACGCATTCAGAGATCCTTGAAAACCAAATCTTAGAGACTAATTTATCCTCCCCCAAACGCCATGGATGAAGAGGGGGTTAGTTAAGCCAATATTTGAGATCTTTGTTTAATGTTCTTTGACCCATCTTTCCACTATACGCCATAGGTTAGGAGGAAGGGTCGGAGAAAGGGTTATACCATACGCCATGGATAATCCTAGTTTAAGTTTCTCAAGGCTTAGAGATAGCTCTTCAAAAGAGTAGATTTATGTTTTCAAACCCAAAGCTTGAATCTTGAACTCTTGAATATGACCCTCAACCTTAGATCCCCTCTTTTTAGCATTTTAAAACCTCTGTTTATCATTCTCTAGTCATAAAGCTTGCTTCTTTGATCATTTGAAGTCACTCATCTAAGTTGTTAGAAGTGTCCTGTTTTACCCGTTTCAGTGCTCGATTTTTAGTAACTATTAGATTTATATTTTAGAGTCTCTGTTTTCTTCTAGTAGTTTTGAACTCTCTTCCAGAGATTTTAAAATAGTTTTCCTGCTCATTTGGTCGTTGCCTTTAGTTTTCATAGATTTTACCATCTATTTACCCGATTCTGCTTAGATTTGCTTAGTTCTTGCATTCTTAGTGTCTTTCTTCACCCAGGCTGGATTGATCTCCTTTACTGCTATACTACATTGTTAACAGTGGTTCAGGCTTTGATATTTAGACTTGCAAACATTCTGTTTATCATGAGTTTTGTCCCATTGGGTTTTCTCACTAAGGTTTTTAACGAGGCAAGTGTTCCCACATCGTCATTGCCCATTAAGCTTAGCATTGTCCAAGCCCACTTCTTTCTACCATCCGTGGCTTCGAAGGTCTTGAGTCAGTTTTTACTTAGCCATTTTTGTGTCTTAGTTCATTTGTTAGTTTCGTTTTTGAATTGAGTCTTTGCATTGTTAGTCAAGGGGGGTCTGTCCCGAGACTAACTTATTGCTTCTTGTTGTCCGTGTCCTCACTTCTCTCTTTAAAACCGTGTGTGGAAGAGGAGTGTAGATCATCTATCTTTTTAATAAATTCTTTTCAAAACAGATAAACCTCTCACGGTTTGTAATATCCTTGAGAAAACCTGTTTGAATCATTGGTGATTCATATCATTTGCTTCATTCAGTTGTATACAAGAGACAGCCGCACCTCTTGTCTACTTCCATCATTCCCCCCAAATCAGAACAAAAGTCATTAAGTCCGTCTTGTGTGTTAACCATCATCGGATCTATTTCACTCCAGTGAAAGCTTGTAAGGTTACAATTAAAAGGGATCATAATACATTGACACTTGAAGACAAATCCTCAGACCTCTCAATATGATCCATGGGATGCTCATGAGGTAAGCCATGTAAAGGATGCTGTCCAACCAGCTGATAATAAGCAGGCTTGAGCTCAAAATCATTCCTCTGGAAAGCAGGAGAGCGGATTGCAGCTCTGTTGGCATAGAACTGATCAGGTCTGTTGTAATCCCCTAGAGTCCCCTGCATAAAACGCCCAACAGCGATGTTAGCAGCAGCAGGAGCTCCAATGTCTTGTGCCACTAGTTGAACCGGCTGTTCAACTATGACATTGCCCTCTTGATCCAGTCTCTGCCCTTTCTCATTCCTCTAGTTTCCCTCTGTCAACCAAGTGACCTTCTGCATATTCACCCAAAATCAGTGGAGCAACCTTTGTAGACTGTTTCTTAGTTTTCCTGATGGCTGTCTTCAACTTAGCGAGTTCGTCGATGCTCAAAGTCACAAGCTCCTTCTCTTTGTTGCTTCTGGTACTGCGATTATGCATACACCTGAAACCAGCACAAAGAAAACTAGCAGAAAGTTAGTAAACAAATTAAAACTTAGACAAAATCCTAATACTAAAAATCGATAGGCAGCTATTACTCCCAGGAAACGGCGCCAAAAACTTGATAGGGCTCAGGTTTTACTCAAATAAAAACTAATGCAAGTGCGCAGCAAAACAGTTGTAGTATAAGGGGTTATCGAATCCCAAGGGAGTAAGTAAACTACAATATAGAATTTTAGTTCAGATTAAGCTAAGCGATCAGTAGTGTATGTAATGTGAAATAGCTAAAACAATAAAAGCCAGCGAAATTTGATTGATCTAAGACTCAGAAAACTAAAAGCGCTAAGTCAGGACAATTCGCATGTTGAATTTGAGAATGTAGAATGCATGAAATCAGGAATTAATTAGAACTATCTTGAACATGAATCGCAAATATACAACTAATCAATTCTCATTGCAGAAGTTAACTATGTCTAAATCACAGAGTTTCAAATCTCTTTGCAAACCCTAACAACGTAAACATGCAGTAATGATCAGGTTCAATTGTTTACAAAACTTCTAAGCCAAATCTCTTTGTACTAAGGCGTTTTGCTCATCTAATACTAGTTCAGGTGATTAATAATGCTCTCACATCTATTAAACAACCTAGGGTTTCGATATCCAGATGATGTGTCTAAGAAATCGATAAGAATGCGAGCACATATGAAGAACCAAAGGATATTCCTAACAAGCTTAGCGATTCTACAAACTATTCATCAACCGTTGAAAAGCCCTAACTTAACTAGGAGATTACTCAGACATGATCATGGAATCACAAAGCTTAGCTGAATTAAATTGCATTAAAGAGAAAGAGTAAAAGTTAAATGGGTTCTAAATCTTCTCAAAAGAGTACAGGATCTGTCTCCCTAAAAAGCTCTGAATGAATCTCTCTAAAAAGCTCTCTGAATTCTAAAATCTAAGATAAGAGCCAACAATGGCTGAAAACCTAATATATAGAAGCTAAAACACGAGCTGGGGCATTCTTGCAAATATTGGAACCTTGGAGCCAATTCTGCAAATAATCCTCTATCTTTTAGAAAACCATCACGACTGCTTCCTCTACGGGTGATGAGTGTCACCCTTGAGTGGTGACGAGCGTCACCCTTGAGTGGTGACGAGCGTCACCCAAGCCAACATTCACCTTCTGAGTTGCACATTTCGTGGTTGTATCTTGCAATACTCTAAAAAGCTCCATAAACTCTAATTGTTCTCCAGAAATGCTATAACCTGCAAAGCCTCTACTAGGACTTTAAAAAGACCAAAAAGACTCAATAAAAAGGACTTATACCATGGTTAAAAACCATAAAAATCATGATATATCAGGTGGATAAGGCAAAGATAGATGTGATGATGCACTTGGAGCCTCCAATCAATGTCAAAGGAATCAGAAGCTTATTGGGGTACATGCTGGTTTCTACAAAAGGTTTATCAAGGAGATCTCCAAGATAGCAAGACCCTTAATGACAAAAGATCCAAGTGGGGGATCTTTGGTGGCTGATGGAACAAGAACCGCTGGCTGTTCAACTCTCTCAGTTCAAGTAAAGTGATGGCTGGTGAAGTGAAGTGGATCGAGTATGGGACCAAACAAAGAGCCGTACAACTCTATTTGCAAGATCAGAATATGATAAACGGATTGATGAATAATGGATCCAAGAACACCACTCAAGAGTGTGAAAGCCCTTGTGATGAGTTCACAAATCTAGTCTCAAGAAATCACATACAAAAGACATAAATCCAAAGTTTACTAAATAAGAAAATCCATTTGAACTTAGATAAAAAAATCATAGCATAAGCATTAGAGAGAATTCTCTTATAATTCCAAAAATCTCTATATATTCAATACAATGAAAAAGAAACTATTTATACAAAGTTTCTAGTGTAAACATGAAAGGACAATAAATAATTACAATATTTAATAAATAATGACTAAATCAATTATGAAGAAGGAGATCATGGGATGATTGCTTCACCAAATCTCGGGAAGATAGACATGAGTAATGGGATGTAATATTGTTTTCTTCTCTTCCTTCCTTTTATGACCATGTACGTGTAAAAAGCATGCACCACTCTTCTACGTCTTATTAGAAAACGAATCATCTCCTTGCTAAGTATGAATGCTCTTTTGGTGGACAACGTGAACACTTTGAAAATAATAACCCTTTATGCATATTGTGGCGTCTTGGTAGGTGTAGTATTGTGTAGCTCAAAGACTTGATTTTTAGGATTGTGTCATTCTCTCCCTCTTAAAAAAGGTTAGTTCTCAAAACTAAAATCAGTTTTTTTTTAAGTATATATATATATATATATATATATATATATATATATATAATAAAATCAGAAACAAATGTAAGAAACTCTTTTTTATAAGATAAACAAAGTGAAAATAAAAAGAAAGAAATATATATATATATATATATATTGTTTGGTTTTTAGAATTTTATAAAATCAAAGAACAAAAATAAAAACATTTTTTTATTTTTTTATTTTATAAAACAAAAACTGAATTAAAAACATAACAATAAAAAGATAGGTGGTATGAGCTTTTAACTCTGATACAAGATTGGGAATTACTCCACAACCTTAGAACAAATGGAGATCAAAACTGATCAACTAGCTTTGACGGAAGTGGGAGAATGTAGCAATGGTGGTGGACATTTGATTGACTTTCTAAATATTTGGATGACTGACTCACTCGGTCTTTGGAACTAGACTTGCCTGAATCTCACAAACACTTCTATTCCAAGAATCAATAGAAACAAATGAATCACGCAAATGAATCCATAGACAAGTATTTAAACAAAGACACTCTTTGAATAAAAGAAGAACAAACTTTATATTTTATTTGGTTGATTGAAAGGTGATTTACAAAGGTAAACGAGATGAGCTTATGTAGGCTCCAAAATAAAGCTACTCTAACGTTCTAAAACATTAAACAAAGAAAGAATTAATGAAAAGATGTGGCCTTGTTAATCTAGCCGTTGGGGACTTGAATGCTTGGCCAAACTTCGGAACTTTGAGAACGTTTTGTATCTTGATATAAAACTTGATATAACCGTTGCTTCTTGATCTTCTAGAAGCCTCTTTGAGTTTCACCAAAGTAAGTAGCCGTTGGTCATGGATTGCCCCATGTGTCAATGCTCTTGAAGCCGGATATGAAAAGTGTTTAAGTATGGATTGCTCAGGTAGGATCCGCCCGATCCTCAGGTTGCTGGTGCAGCTAAGGACGTCATCTGAAGCTTCTAGATGGTTGATATTGTCTCCTGGTCGCCAAATATATATGTTTGCAATCTCTTAAACTCGGAAGGCTCCAAATAAGGTAAGTGCAGGATCCTCCGGTTTAAAAGTTGGATAACTTTAAAACTGTGATGAATTTGTGCATGAATCCAATTCTTGGTGGTTCTCTGATGGATCAAGATTCCAAAAAAAGTCTGTTTGAAGCATACTTCTTCCTTTTTCAGTGGGAATCCTCCAATAACCGATCGCATATCCAATACGGGTAAGCTCCACTTCACCCCACTTTGAACATGAATAACTCCTTCGTTTGAACTCTGTTTGGTATGAATCAAATTCGACCCGGTTCTATGATGCGTTAAGTTTCCATCACAATAATTTTTATTTCTTGATTCGTCGTCGTTTGGCCGGAATGAGTTTATTACTGGTCGCATGTCTACAGGTGGTTCATGGAAGATCTGCTAACTTATATCTTCAATATCTTCTTCATATGAACTCCTTTTGAACTGATTCTTCTTCGAAGTGAACTATAGGGGAGTTGAGTAAGCTCTACAAGTCCTTTCTGAGTCTGAATGCACGTAGGGATTGAGGTCTAGAAGGAACAGATCATGAAAGATAGTCTCTTCTTTATTTATGATATGTTCTCCAAGGGAGATCGTCTCTCTTTTACCCTTGGCTAGATCATCATGTCCATTGATCCTCTGCTCCAATTTTGATGGTATTTTCGATATTGTATCATCCTCTCCTTCTTCATAGGTTTTGTCCTCAAAACTTGTTTAGCTGCACATAGATAACTCAAGTTAGTATCATAAATTATAGGAGAGTTCATAATCTTACCTTGCAAACAGTTTGTGCTTTGGTGGAGTTGATGTTGGGGGTTCTCCTTTGATCAAGTAGGATATAATAACTCTTCTGTTTTTGGTCTGGGGCGTTGCTCCTCAGTTTTGTAGCATTTACTCATATGTTCACCTTGGGTGGTGATGTCTCTTTGTTTTGAGCTTGTTTTAACATCATTCCTTTCTCTGGTGGAACTTGTTTGAAGTTTATCTCTTGAGTACCTGAAATAAAATCAACACTTTGAAAAAGAAAAAAGTGCATTATGTGTTTCTTATAATGAGATAAACTTGTGAAACTTATTATCTTCATGCTTGAAATAACAAATCTTTGTTTTGGTTCTAGACAAAACTCTGATTTCTCAATTTCTCCTAAGTTTGTGAAGTTTATTAACTCTGCTACTGAACTATTAACAATAATTCGGTTCAAGGAATTACTTACCTGAATAACACTATTAGTGTTTGTTTTTGGCTAAGAAATTATGGTGAGAGGTCTTGAGGTTGAACCTGGTGGTTTCTCCTTGATATGTTCTGCACCAATATCTTCTGGACAAATCAGATGTATTATCTGCCTTTCTTGTAAATTTTCATCTCTATTTGCAGGTCTTTCTTCTTGTCTTATTCCTGGATCAAAACTTCTGGGCAAAGACAAGTGTATGAGTCTAGAACTAGAAATTAAAAGATCAGCTTCTTCTACAAACTCTTCAGGTAAGAGTTGTTTCATTTTTTCCCAAGAGGATTCTGGAATTCCAAGATGACCTCTAACGTTAGCGTCCAGTTCCCAGTGTTGGAAAGCTCCATCAGTTATGGTTTTTTCAGCAACAGTTTTCTTCTCCTCCTTTGGAATTTGATTTGCTTGAAACCATTCCTCCATGTCATTCTCCCATCTTAAGTACATCTCTGGTCCTTGATGGCGTCCGGAAAAACAAATGTGGTATGGTTCTTCTTCCTCATGCCAGGATTCTTCGTGATTGATCTCAAGTTTGCCTTCCCATGCTTCATCTATGGGCTCTTCCTCTATCTTAATCTCTGCTTCTCTTAAACTGATTTGATAATCAGTTTCATCAGGTTCTTCATAGCTTTGATGGTAGCTTTGTTTCCCATAGGTACTTTTAGCTTCAGAGTTTTCTTCATAGCATTCTTCAGAATTAGTGCTGTGCTTCCATGATTCTGGTTCTTCTTCTGCTTCAATCTCTGCTTCTTCTTCAGACCAATCTACATGATTTGCTTCATTTAGATAGTTGTCTGGTGGCTCTGGTTCAGGTTCTCCGTTAGTTGGGTCCTCCTCATAATAATTGTTGTAACAATCTTCAGACCAAAGTTCCTCTCCATGGGCATCTTCTTCTTCAAAATTTGAATTTCCCCATTCTGTTTCAGATTGAGAGTAACTACTTTCAATGTCCTCATCCGTGTAACTCATTACTGCCTTATGTCCTTGTGTACCTCGAAAGAGAAAGACAAGATAAATAATTCAGAATCAAGTTTAAATCACAGACATATACGAAATTAAATATGAGCAACACTAGTTTTAGAATCAAAATGTTCTCTTGTAAACTTAATTCAATTGTGAACGGTCAAAAATGAACAAAGTAGGTAACTCTTTTTTTTTTTTTTTTAATTCAAATGCAAATGAATCAAACAAGGCAACTCGACTCAATAACGCTTATATGGTGATGGTAAAATCAATCAAATGACGAAGCAAAACAATATTCAAAATTAAGGAAATTTTTGTGGCTTTTTTTTTTTAATATCAAGAACAAAATAAATAACAAAAACAAGTAGCAAATGATTTTTTTTTTTCAACTTTTAGATAAAGCTAAAATATTCAGAAAATAAAACAAAACATTTTTTTATGGATTTTAGATTTTTGTAAATATTCAAAGAAACAGAAATAAACTAAAACAAAGCAATTTTTTATATGGTTTTTGATATGTAAAAATAAAATAGCAACAGAAAATAAAAGATAAAGGTTGGATTAACACAACATGAGGGATAAAAGTTTTCGAAGCTCTGATACCAGATGACACAAGATCCAAGTGGGGGATCTTTGGTGGCTGATGGAACAAGAACCGCTGGCTGTTCAACTCTCTCTGTTCAAGTCAAGTGATGGCTGGTGAAGTGAAGTGGATCGAGTATGGGACCAAACAAAAAGCCGTACAACTCTATTTGCAAGATTAGAAGATGATAAATGGATTGATGAATGATGGATCGAAGAACACCACTCCAGAGTGTGAAAGTCGTTGTGATGAGTTCACAAATCTGATCTCAAGAAATCACATACAAGAGACATAGATCCAAAGTTGACTAAGTAAAGAAATCCATCTAACTTAGATAAACAAGACAAAGCATAAGTTTTAGAGAGAATTCTCTGTTAATTCTAAAAATACGTATATATTTTATACAATTTAAAAAAAACTATTTATACAAAGTTTCTAGTGTAAACATGGAAGAAAAATAAATAATTATAATATTTAATTAATAATGACTAAATCAATCATGAAGAAGTTGATCATGGGATGATTGTTTCTCCAAATCTCCGGAAGATAGACGTGAGTAATGGGATGTAATATTGTGTCCTTCTCTTCCTTCTTTTTATGACCATGCCGTGTAAAAGCATGCACCACTCTTTTACGTCTTATTAGAAAACGAATCATCTCCTTCCTAAGTATGAATGCTCTTTTGGTGGACAACGTGAACACTTTGAAAAATAATAACCATTTATGCATATTGTGGCGTCTTGGTAGGTGTAGTATTGTGTAACTCAAGGACTTGATTTTTAGGATTGTATCACTTAACAAGGCTGCTGCGTAAGGAGACAGAATTTGTCTTTGATGAAGACTGCTTACAAGCTTTCATCACTTTCAAGATAGCCTTAGTGAGTGCACCCATAGTACATGTCCCTTAACTGGGATCTCGCCTTTAAGATGATGTATGATGCAAGTGATTATGCTATTGGAGCTGTATTAAAACAAGCAGTAGACAATAAGTTGCATGTCATCTATTAAGCTAGCAGAACAATAGATGAGGCTCAAACAAGATATGCCACAACAGAGAAGGAGCTTTTTGTAGTGGTCTTTGCATTTGAGAAGTTCATAAGTTATTTGGTTGGGTCCAAGGTGACAGTCTACACAGATCATGCAGCACTTAGACACATCTATGCCAAGAAGGACATAAGCCAAGACTCTTCAGAGGATACTTCTCTTGCAAGAATTTGACATGGAGATTATAGACAAGAAGAGCATTGAAAATGGTATTGCTGATCACCTCTCAAGGCTTAGAATTGTTTGACTTCATTCCCATCAATGACATTCTACTAGAAAAGTTGCTGAGTGCACAAACATTGAAGAAGGAAGAAATGATGACTTTGCAAGAAGAGAAGCTGCCTTGGTACGCTTATTTCGCTAACTACTTGGCTTGTGGAGATGTCCCAACTACACTTGATGCTTATCACAAGAAGAAGTTCTTCATGGATGTATCTAACTATTATTGGGATGAACCATATCTCTACAAGAAGGGGACTGATAGACTGTTCAGAAGGTGCATAGCTGAAGAGGATGTCAAAGGTGTCCTTCACCACGGTCATGGTTCAACTTATTGAGGTCACTTTGCTAACTTCAAGACAGCACAAAAGATACTCTAAGCTGGTTTCTGGTGGCCTAGTTAGTTCAAGAACGCCCAAGCTTATATCTCATCATGTGATGCATGCCAAAGGAAATGAAGCATCTCTATGAGAGATAAGATGCCTCTGAATACAATCCTTGAAGTGGATATATTTGATGTTTGGGGGATTGACTTCATGGGTCCTTTTCCTTCATCCTATGGGAATAAGTATATTTTCTGTTGTTGTGGACTATGTCTCAAAGTGGGCTGAAGCAATAGCTAGCGCAACCAATGATGCCAAGGTTGTGCTGAAACTCTTCAAGTCAATCATCTTCCCAAGGTTTGGAGTCCCTAGATGTGTTATAAGTGATGGAGGGAGCCGCTTCATCAACAAGGTTTTTGAGAGTTTGCTAAGGAAGAATGGTGTGAAGCATAAGGTTGCCACTCCTTACCATCCTCAATCAAGGGGCCAAGTGGAGGTGTCTAACAGAGAGATCAAAGCCATCTTAGAGAAGATAGTTGGTATTACAAGAAAGGATTGGTCTCACAAACTTGATGATGCCTTGTGGGCATACATGACAGCCTTCAAGACTCCTATTGGTAGAACCCCTTTCTCACACCATTATGGAAAGGCTTGTCATCTACTTGTGGAGCTGGAGTACAAAGCCTTGTGGGCAACAAAGCTATTGAATTTTGACTTCAAGACAGCTCAAGAGAAGAGACTCATAACCTTACATTAGTTAGAGGAAAATCGCCTTGAAGCTTTTGAATGCTCTAGGATATACAAAGAGAGGACCAAGGCCTTCAATGATAAGAAGATAAAGCCTAAGGACTTCAAAGCTGGAGACAAGGTGCTGTTGTTCAACTCAAGGCTGAAGTTATTTTAAGGAAAACTCAAGTTCAAATGGACAGGACCTTTCAAGATCAAAGAAGTGCTTCCCTATGGAAATGTTACATTGTTCAAGCCAGAAGAACGGGAGTTCACAATGAATGGACATAGACTAAAGCCTTACATTGGTAGTGACACACTTGGAGATGATACAAACATTCACCTCCAAGAACCTCCAGCTGCCTAAGGAGCAAAATAAGTTAAGCTCAATGACTCTAACCAAGCACTCTTGGGAGGTATTCCCATGTTATCCCTGTCTATAATTTTTGCTTTTTCATGCTTTTCTTGTTCGTTTTAGTATTCAGGAGTACCCTTAAGCACTTGGGATGAGATCAAGAAAGAGCAGCTGAGTTACAAAGGAAGGTGAACTCAAAGAGGGTCGTATCGATAAGAATATTGAGAAGGTCAAGTCGATATGAATAGTATCGATGTGTGTATCGAGATCACTTAATCGATATTACGTGCTTTTGCATCTATATCGACCGGTGTATCAAACCAGCTGGAAGTCGATATATAAGAGAGGATCTTGTATCGACCTGGATACCGATGTAGCTGAATCGATACGCCCTGCCGAGTACAAAAGCGGAGACAATGCGTATCAACCTATGACACTGGTACACTAAGAGCACAGATGCATCAACCGGCGTATCGAGGGAAATAGTGTCGATATGCCTTAGCAAAAGGGAGAAGGCAATTTCTGAGAAACGTGTCAAGGCATATCAACCTCAATATCGGCTACTCCGATCGATACGAGTCACCCAAGAGAATATCGATCAGCTTATCGATGTCCCACCCAGATACCCACCACCTAGGAAGCATATCGTGACCATATCGACCTTGCACCCTGATATCGGCAACACAAACAGATGTAAGTCTCCCCTAACTCTTCATCCTTTTGCCCTGCCTTTTGTCCATTCATCATTTATAGTTGTTTAAACCTCCTCTATGACTCTTATTACACATATGACTGTGTAATTCAAGTGTGGGGGTAGGGTATTGCCTTTGACATTGTGTTTTGTTTTCTTATTTTCTCTTTTGCATACTTGAGTCTCATGCATACATTCATGCTTTTCATTGAGAAAATCAGAAATTTTCAAATTTATGAAAACCAAAAATCATTTAGGTGCATTTACAATTAAGATTGAGTCTAGGGAGTAGGTGATAAACACTTATTAAGATGCATATGTTTGAATTGTTTTCAATACCTTGGTTACTGGTTGTTTGAATGCATAGTAGTGAGTTTGAAGTTAAGGCTGCACCATTCTTTGAAATCTTGCATTGACACTCTTGACTTATGCAGAAGCTTGCTTTGATTTAATTCCAACTCTATCTTATTAGAACCATAATCATGACTTTGAAATATCTTGTTTGTGCATTGAAAGTGATTACATGGCTACCCATATACATACTTGCATTATCTTCTTCCCTTCTTACCACTCTTGTTAATCCAAGTAGCTGATCCTCAACATCATAGAACAGTTATCCACACCTTAAACCAATCCTTCCTTTTGAACCTAAACATTATAATGCGAGTTGTGAGGCCTTGCAATGCATCATTCTTGATTTTATCTTTGCAAAAAGTGTTAGGAATAAGGCTCGCAAGGAAAAGCTCTCTTGTAGACACCAGTTTGCATTTTGAGCTTGATACTAGGTTAGAAGATTGGGAAAGGGGGTAGTGTAAGTGGTTTGATCTTTAATTGTTTACTTTTTTTAAGAAAAGAAGAAGTGTAAAATTGATAGTGTGGGAAAATAAATAGATTTTGTGGTTAGGTGAAAGAGGAAAAAAGCTCTAAGTGTTAAAGAAGGTGCCAACCACAACAAACCTTACAATGATCATCGAAAAGGAGAATTCTGACCAAGCAATCCACCAAAAGGTGATAAAAATGGCGCCCACACAACAAAGGAGAGCAAGTTCCAAGAGGGGCCAACCACACATGCAAAAGAAGAAAGAGTTTCCCCCACATATCAAGAAGAAGGAGATGACAAGTGCATTGGGAAAGGGTAGATATAAGGGTTTCACTTGGGACTTAGAGTTTATTGGGTTCAGATTTGGGTAAAAAGGGTAGAAGAGAGCTTTAACTTGCATGCATAAGTGTGCTTTTACCTTTAACATTTTGCCTAAGATAGAATCATTTCATTAAGTGATCCCTTGAGTATTTGAGCCTTATTTGAATGAGATCATTTTCATCTCATAACCATGTCTCGTAAACCAAATGTTTTCACTTGCTTTGCATAAACTTGATCCATTGGTTACAATTAATGAATGTTAAAGAGTTGGTTGATTTGAATGCTTGTGTAGGCTAAGCTTGAGTTATTTGTTTGTTAGGATGAGTATGTCTAAATCTTTTGAAGTAGAACAATGTATATGCATCTTAGAACATATAACTTGGGCATTGAATCAGTTTTTCCATCTGCATCTTTAGTTTTGAGCTCCCACCTTCAACCCACTCTCTCTTATTTGTCTTTGTTTGCTTGAGGACAAGTAAAAGACAAGTGTGGGGGAGTTGATATACACTATATTCATACCATTTGAGCATACATTTAGAATTTATTTTTTGTCCTTAAACATGCATGTTTACGTGTTCATACCTCAATTGCATCCATTTGGCACTAGTGTAGTTAGAAGTTGTATTGCATATTTGGTGCATTTTGAGCACTTGGCAGGTGCAATGGAGGAGTTTAAGGACTAAGGGATGTTCTGGGAGTGATTTGGTGGAAAGACCAAGGCGAGAAGGCCCCATATCGAGCAGGATATCGACTTGCCAAGTCGATACAGAGAATACAGAGAAACATATCGAGATCACACGTTGATACAAGTTGAGGAGCCATACCAATCAACATATTGAGGTCCCAAGCCGATACGAGGAGACATGATAAGTCGAAGAGTATCGACCCACTCTAGCGGATACACCACCTTCATAGCATCTGTAATGGTCTGTCTACATATCGATGTGGTGCATATAGATACACAAGCCAAGACATGTATCGACCAGAGTATCAATGGTTTTGCTCGATATGCCTTAACAAAAGGGCAGTTGTATCGACCAGCATACCGAGGAGACCAACCGATAAGCTTTAGCCAGAGACGATTGTATCGATCAGTGTATCGACCAGACTTTGTCGATACAACCTTCAGCCGACCAGTATCAATCTGCATATCGATATAGCAGGCCGATACAAGGTGTCCAAACCAGCTACTTTCCGATTTATTTCCGGTTTACCAAAGGTTTTTTCCTGAGAACTATAAATAGGTTGTTATTCAAAAACATTAGGAACATCTTCTTTTCATCTTTATCCTCTAGATAACAGATTTATCCTTTGTATTTATCTTAGTTCTTCTTGTAATTTCCTGATGAATCTTGTTCTTTCAATCAAAATTTGGTTTTTATCTTCTTTCTAATTATGCTTAATCACTTTCCTTTGGTTTGGGCTATGATTAAGGTTATGATTAGCGAGTAGTTATCTTAGGGTTTGAGATGGGATAGAGATAGGGAGATTTGAGGCTAGATTAGTGATTTCTTAGTGCTTGATATTATTATTCCTTCTTATTGATTGTGTTTAATGCTAGATTAGCCTTTGTTAAGTTGATCTAGATCCTAGGGTTCTCTTATGCCTGATAAGTATTTGATGAAATGCATGATTGAGTCAAGTAAGAGATTTGCTTATCTTAGCCTAAGGAATTAGCTGTCTAAGAAGTAGATTGGCAATATATAATTGGATTAGTTGCTTATAATGCTTGTTGATAATCTATTTCAGTAATGGAAGTTATCTCATTATGTGCTTAGCAAACTGATTAGTATCATGGAATTGAGCTAGTTATAGTTGTTAATTCTATGCCTAGGAATAGCTTGTTGTGGGTTTGTAAGCATCACTAGTCAAGCTGAAAGTCTCCCTAGATCAATTACCCTATCTCAAGACTACTAATCTTTTATTGTTTGAATCCGAAATTTGCTTTAGTTTCTTGATCTTTCTGCTTATTTTAGTTTATTTGAAGCCTCTCTAGCTATTAGAATCATAGTTTCAACTATCTTATCATACTTGCTTGAATTAGATAGTCTATTGCTTTCGTGATTGCTTACTTTGCCCAATTGGATTGATACCTCACATGCTGCAATGACATGAGTGCGTTAGGATTTGAAGTAAAGTAAAATCCTACATCGTAAGATTTGAATATATAGGTCCCAATTCTTCTTATCCTGTGATTGTGAATGAGAACTTAAGTAGTGATGAACTATCATATATATTTATGAGTTAAGAAAGTTCAGAAGAGCCATTGGTTATCCGTTGAATGACATCAAGGGCATATCTCCTGCTCCATGCACTTATAGGATCCACTTAGAAGATGAATGAATGACTTCTGTAGAACATTAAAGAAGTCTGAATCCCAATTTTAAAGATGTTGTAAAGAAAGAGATTCTTAAACTTCTTGATGCTGGTGTTATGTATCGTATTTCTGATAGTACATGGGTTTCACCGGTTCATGTGGTACCCATGAAGGGGTGAATCACTGTTATCAAAAACGAGAAGGATGAATTAATACCAACTAGAACCATAACTGGACATAGAATGTGCATTTATTATAGAAAACTTAATGCTGATTCAAGAAAAGATCATTTCACCCTCTATTTTGTTGATCAAATGTTTGAGAGACTTGCAAATCACCCTTTATATTATTTTCTTGATGGTATAGTTGGTTGTTTTAAATACCCATTCACCCAATTGATTATGAAAATACTACTTTTACATGTCCATGTTGTTCTTTTGCTTTTAAAAGGAGGCCATTTGGGCTGTGCAATGCGCCAGCCACCTTCCAAAGCTGTATGATGTCTATATTTTCTGATTTTATAGAAGAGATGGTATAAATATTCATGGACAATTTCTCTATCTATGGCTCTTTTTTTGGTGTCTGCTTGTCAAATCTTTACAGGGTACTCAAAAGATGTGAAGAGACAAATCTTGTTCTTAACTAGGAAAAGTGTCACTTCATGGTTAGAGAAGGGATAGTCCTTGGGCATATGATATCTGAGAGGGGTATTGAGGTTGACAAAGCCAAGGTTGAGGTGATGATGTGCTTAGAACCGCCAAATCTGGTAAAAGGGATAAGAAGCTTTTTGGGTCATGCTGGTTTCTACAGGAGTTCTATAGAGGGTTTTTGATATCTCTTGTATTTACATCATTTAAGCTTGCATTTAGTGCATGTTTTGGTTCTCTTTTGCATGTTTTCCTTATCTTTTGTCCCATGGGTGGGGGACAAGAACAAAAGCCTATCTGTTAAGACACGAAGCTTTGAGGAGTATGGAGAAGCTTTGAGGAGTATGGATGCTTTTAGGTGCTTATGGAGCTTTGAGGAGTATGGAGGAGCTTTGGGAGTGGACCAGGAAGCTGGCTGATAAGTAATGGAGCAAGAGGAACCAAGGCAGACGATCTCTGCAAAGCCTATCTGTTAAGACACGAAGGCTATCGGTCAAGGAGTGACTGATGAAGAAGCTATCGATCAGGCTATCGGTCAAAGAAGCGACGGATAGAAGTATGCCGTGTATATTCCGGTCACCCTATCGGTCACCTTCTAGACCGATAGGAATCCTATCGATCACCCTTTCCGTCACATTCAGACCGATAGGATCCCAGTCCGAAGTTGCTTTTATTTACACTTTTGCCATTACTTTTAGGACTTCCCTCTTTATGTTTAAATACTTTTTTTCTAGGGATTTTTGAGCAGTCATGTCATTCTACTGTTCCTGAGTTATTTCTTTGAGTTTGTAAGATAAATTTGTTGCTTTATATAATATAAGTTTGTATTTGCCTTTAATCTTTTCTTAAACTCTCTTTTAATCATGATTAACATCTTTTTCTCTTGTGATTTGGTGCTAAACATGGCTATTAGTGAGTAGTTTGCTTATGGTTCTTAGATGTCGTAGATTAGTGGAATTTAGGGATAGATTAAGGTTTGTTTAGTGCTTAATAACATGGATTCCCCTCTATTAATCTGTTCTTAAGCTAGATTTGTCTTGGTTACACTTATCTAGGATTTAGGCATTCTCTTATGCCCACCAAGTGTTTGATGAAATGCTGATCTTGTTTGATAGATGATTTGCTGGCCTTGGCTCAAGAGATTGACTGCTTGAGGAGCATTTTGACATGAATAGAGTTGATTATTAATGCTTGTTGAATGTTTTAGCACTAATGATAATTAGTTCTTATTAAAGTGTTTAGCAAAGGGCTATTTATCAAGGGATTGGACATAGCTTGCTTGTTTGTGAACTCTATGTCTAGTAACCAGCATTGCTAGCTTGTTTGCTTGTTCAATGATGCTTGAAACAACCTTAGTTAGTCTTTTAATTCTCCAAAATGAATAACCACATCTAGGAACTTGTCTTCTCTTTGTCTGAATTTCGAATTTGCTATACTCTGTTTATTTGCTCTGTTTTGTTTATTTGATCATTGCTAAACTGTCTCTTTTTGATTCTTCTTTGGTGCATGATCACTTTAGGTTGTTAGTTCAGTTGCTTAAGCAACCAAAAACTCTCTGCTTGCTTGACTTAAGGACTACCGCTTGCAACTCTTTTGTATTCAACAACTCCCATTGGATTGATAAACTCAATACTAAAAGGACTAGTGTAGGTTGGGGATTAAGATAGGCAAAACACCTACATCAATTTGGCGCTGTTGCCATTGGGGTTTTCTGTTTGAGTCATTAGAATTTGTAGAATCTTTCAGATCAAGTTTTTAGTTTTATTTGGTTACTCACTCCTTTTCAAGTGTTTCCATTTCAGGTAAACATCTACAAGTAGAAAAGATGCTCTGTTTTGAAAATCCAAGATGCAACAACTTCCACCAAGAGCTTCTGCCTATAAACTACTTTACAGACAGCTATAATCCCCACCCACAGTTTGCGCCCACTCCCTCTCTCCCTCAAGGTCAATTCACTGCCTCTACCTCTAGTGCAGCTGATACCAAGAGCATACTAATTCAAATCCTTAACTTACAACTCCTTGAAACATTGGAGATGAACCAGAGATTTGTTGAGTTGCATAACAAGATAGACTATGCTCATGATGAGCTCAACACCAAGCTTGATGATTTAGATTCAAGGATACAGACCTTAGAGAACAACAACGGAGTTGCAACAGCACCATGCCCCCAAGGTACTCTTCCTGAAGAATATGAAAACAATCCTCAGGAACTTTGCCACTTGCTTGCTGAAGAGGATGAAGAGTTTAATGATGAAGATGCTTCATTGGAAGAGCTTGGCATTATGCTTCAAGTGTTGCTGTTACATGTGGACATGTTCAAGGCTAAGTATGGGGGGAAGTCACTAACATCAACATTGATGATCAAGAAGCTACAGATATTGTAGAGAAGTTCCTCAAAGGACTAGATGACAGCTTGAACAGAGAAGAAGAGCAAGAAAGAGCCGAACAAGAAGCTGCTGAGAAGGAAGAGGTTGAGAAAGCCTTAGCTAGTCCAGAAGAAGAAGCCAAACCAGAGCTCAGTGAAGCTGATAAAGAGCTGGTAGAGACACCCCAGGCTTTGATGGTCTTGGCCAGAGAAAGTCCTGGAAACTTCAAGGAGCTATATGATCGCCAAGTGGGCAGCTCCTCAAGCAGGAGTGAGAAGGGTAAAGCTCCTGAAGTTCAAGCTTACAAACCACCAACCCATTACCCCACTATGCACTTTATAAAAGCTCGGATGGAAGTCTACTCAAAGTTCAGGAAAGACATACAAGATGCTGGAATAAAGCTTTCCCATGGCACCACTTTGCTTGAAGTGAAGGATCAAATCATGTTCCTCAAAGAAGTATTTGATAAGCTGGAAATAGTGGAGCCAATTCTGGAGAATGTGGGAGCTTATCTGAATAGAAGCAAGGACCAGAAGACATTGACAAAGCTTCCTAATCCAGGAAAGTTCCTCATTACTTTTGAAATAGAGATGCTAGACAATATTATGGCCTTGTGTGATTCAGGTTCAACAGTGAATGTCATGTCTCTCTACCCAAGCCAAACTTTACGAATCAAGAAATTGAAGCCCTGCAAGGCCTCTATCACCTTTGTGGATAACACCTCAACAAGACCTTAAGGCATGGTGAAGGATTTCCCTTTGAAAATTGGGAATTGTTTAGTGCCAACAGTATTTGTGGTTATGAAAAAAGACATATTCAAGAGAGGTGCCACTTTTTCTAATAACACCATTCTTGGCAACAGTAGGAGCTCAGATGGACTTCAAGAGAGGCTCTGTTATTCTGAAAAATGTTGATGAGTTCAAAGCCTACAATATTGTCCCTCCTTCCATAGCCTTTTGTGGATTGATCATTGAAGAAGGGAGTGAGCAACTTCCAGAGCGTGTGAAGCATGCCATGAGCTTCACAATGACTATGTTGATGAGTGACACTCTCCCTGAGGAGCCAGAACAGAAGCTGGACACTGAGTTGAAACTTGAAGATGGTTTGAAAAAGAACTTGATCACCAAGGAAGTGAAGCCTTTGATCACACCAAGTATCAAAAAGAAGAAAAACAAGAAGTCAGCTCGTGAGAAAAAGAGACTGATGTTAGTGGGCACTTAGGTTTAACAGAAGAAAAAGGTAGGAGCACCAGCTCCATCAACCTCTTCTCACTAGTGAGGCAATCAAAGTCAAGCTAAGAGACTTTAAACAAGCACACTTGGGAGGTAGTCCTATGGTATCCTTTGTATATATTATGCTTTCTAGTTTAATTTTTTTTATGCATGGTTAATGTTTATAGAAGCAGGGATTTGGTATGGGGCTTGAGAAAGTGTCTAAGGGAACTAGAACAGGTGCATTTTGGCTACTATCGATCACCGTATTGGTCAAGACAAGACCGATACAGACCCTACCGGTCATGATATCGATCATGAGGTGATTGATAATGGTGGAGCCAAAATGCACCAGTCAATCTATCGGTCAGTTGTGATTGATAGGGAAAAGGAGTTTGTAAGGTGTGAATGCTATCGGTCATGCTATTGATCAGATACTGACTGATGGAAATATACTGTAAGTATTTCGGTCACTCTATCGGTCTAGAGAGTGAACGATACATATTAACGGGTATATTTCGGTCAGTATATCGATCAGACTGTGACCGATAGGATTTAACAGGAAGCCATCGATCAAAACAAGACCGATAGCCCGCGAGGTCAGTATTCAAAAATTTCAAAAAAATTTCCCTCTCTTGGCTTGGAGCCAAAGAGGTTTGAATTTGAAATTTGCCTCCTTCCTGACACTTAGCAGAGCTCCTAAGCACTTTTGTTCTTGTCCCCCACCCACTAGATTCTCTTGGTTCCCCATCCACCACTTTCAAAACCAACAAACTTCTTCTCTTCTCTTCACACTTCATTTCATAACTTCTCTCACATATAGCTCGAAATTTTTAGCTCTGTCTCTCTTTATTATTTCTTCTAAGTGCTGAGAGGCTCCATAAAGGTTTGCTTTCTCAGCTGTTCATTTTTTATTCTTGAACTTCGTATTTTTTTAACGTTGTTAAATCTATGGTTTTAAGACCAAGTTTTGTTTAGTTTACGGTGTTATGCTTTGATTTTGCATGGTAGATGTGTTTAAAATGGGCAAGTTAAATGTTTAAGCATTGTTTACTGTTCATAAATCTCATTGCTTGCTAGTTTTAATATCCCTTGCATAATCATCTCCACTTTTGCTTAGAGCCACCATGCTAGGTTCACATGCATTAATGTTTGATTTTTATGAACTCTAGCATGTCTATAACTTTTAGCTTGTGAATTCCTGTAGCTTTTTGAAGGTTTAAATCTGGACTAGTTAAACTTCTTTTAGTTTAGAGAAATTCCTTCTAAAGCTTTCAGTTATTGGTTTCTCAACTGTTGTTCTTCTACTTATAGTATCTTCAAGCTTTGTTCTTGTAGGTGCCATGGGGTGATCAACAACCGCTGCTTGAAGCAAAGGGAAGGCACCACAAGAAGAAGCGCCTACCTCTCCAAGAGTTAGAAGAGATAAGGGCAAAGGTACTACTGCTAGGCAACTATCAAAAGCTGCTGGGAAGAAACCTGTTGGAGACAAAGCTGCCAAACCAAGTGCTAGAGAACTCATGGAAGCCTTCAACCAATGTACTTTCAAGGCTATAAGATACCCTTGTGTTAGCACCATGGAAGCTCTTGGGATATATATCGATTGCAGACCAATCTTTGAACACATGGGGCTTACTGACTTTCTGGCGATAGTGCTTCCTTCCTAGAAGAGTCTCACATGCCAGTTCCTCTCCACTCTCAAGGTGGTGCACTATTATGAGAGTGAACAGATCAATGGGGATGGCTGGATCTCTTTCTAGATTGGCGAGTAGAGGTTCACAGCAACCTTCTTTCAGCTCTCTCTAGCTCTTGATATGTATGGTTATGTGGATGAGAGAGACAACTTCAAGATCAGCCAGAGGCAACACAAGATGTTGTGGGACATCATAGGGGCTGGCAATCTAACTGCAGGAGTCACAAGGAACCACCATTTGAAGCACCCATCTGTGAGGTATGCTCATCTAGAGAACACATTCTTTGCAAGAGAGGACGCAACCAACCTCACAGCACTGGAAAAAGACTTCATGTACAAGGCTATGCAACCACTTGTGGCTACCAGCAGGAATGGAGCAGTTATAAGACCGCCAACCAAGTACCCTAGCTATGTGACTATGCTGATGGAGCAGCTCTACTCCTATAAGAGTTGGATCATGAACAGAGGAGCAAGAGAGAGGAACCCACAGCTCCACATTGGAGGAGTTGTGACAGCTGTTCTGATGGCAAGTGTTGTGAACTTAGAAGAGCATGCTGGAGACGCATTAGGACCATTGTGGCTAGATTTGGACTACATCCAACAGACTCACTTCCTTGAGAGGCGCATCAAAGGGAAGCATGTCTACAACTTTCTCAATGGCCTCGGCGAACCAGCAAGATTCCTCCTTCCAAGTCCGCTTCATACAACCACCACTATAAGGAGCAATATCAGCTTCTGCCCAGATGATAGCCAGCTCTATCTAGGAGACCCTGCCATTGAAGAGAAGGATGAGAACAGTGAGGAAGATGAACAAGAAAAAGAAAATTACCACTCCAACCACTCCACTTACTAAAAGGTACCACAACCTACTCATTGTTTATACCACTGCATTTTTTTAAAGTTTTTTTATTATACTTTGTTGCTTCTCTCTCTCATTACTTTCATTACCCAAGGGACTGTGTAATTTAAGTGTGGGGAAGAGATTGGGGTTTGACTTTGTGTTCTGTTTTCTTAATTTTTCACTTTATTTCATCTTGAGTCACATGCATATCATGCATTCATCTAAGGCATAGAAAAACACAAAAAAATCTAAAAAGATTTGAAAATTTTTGCATGTTTTTGCAAACCAAAAAGAAAGAACATAGTTGCATTTCATTTTCTTAGGATTGAGTCTCGTGTTTGCATATAAGTTGCATTGCATTTGCATAGGGCATAATGATGATTCTTCCTTGTAAAGTGCTTAGAGTTTAGAGATGATTTCAGTTTTTAAGTGATAAGTTGTATGATGCATCATAAGAAAGCTAGAAGTTAAGACTGAACCATGCCTGGATTGCTAATTTTGATCATCTCATCTCATACTGAAAGCATTTGTTCTCTGAAAAATCAACTCTATCAACTTGAACTTTAATTTGGATTTTTAATTATCATGTCTTATGCATTGAAAAGTGAATTCCTGGCTACCATATACATATTTGGATCATCTTTCCCTTCTTACCACTCTTGTTGATCTAAATAGCTTATCCACTCCCTTAACCAAAACTCCTTCTGAGCTTAAACACTATCTTGAGAGCTGTGAGGCCTTTGCATATCATTTTTGATTTTGTCTTGGCAAAAGGTGTTAGGAATAAGGCTGGCAATGATGAGCTCTCTTGTAGATATCAGCTTGCATATTGAGCGTGATTCTAGGTTAGGAGTTTTGAATTAAAATGGAAGAGTTAACTGGTTTGAACTTCATGTTTATATGCTCTAAAAAAAAGGGAAAGTTTGAAATGGTAGAAAAGGGGAAACAGATTAGCATTGTGGTTAAGTAAAGGGAAGTAAAATCTCTAAGTGTTTAGAAAGAATAGCGCCAGCAACATAAAGGTTTTGAAGGGTCAATCCAAATAAGAAATCAGACCCAATGCAATCCACCAAAGGTGAAGAAGGCGTCAATGCAACAAAGAAGAGCAAGTCCCAACAAAAAGAAGCAACCGCACAAGCAAAAAGAAGAAGTTTCCACAGCCATGAAGAAGGGTAGAGTTTAGGAAAAGGGTAGACTTAGGGGTTCACCTGGGGGTTTAGAAGTGATTAGGATTCATCTTTGGGTAGAAGGGAGCTTTGAATTGCATGCATAAGTGTGGTTTTACCTTTAGCATTTTGCCTAAGATAGAATCATTTCATTGAGTGATCCCTTATGTTTGTGCACCCTTTGCTTGAATGAGATCATTTTAATCTCATAACCTTACCCTTTGAACCAAATTTCTTCACTGGATTTCCATAAGCATGATTTATGATTTTGAGCTTAATTGAATGTTAAAGAGTTGATTGATTTGAGCATTTGCCTAAATTGAGATTTGAGATCATTATTAAACATGATGACCATGGCTGAGTTCTTTAAAGTATAGCTAATTATGTTTGCATCCCACAAATAGGCACTTAAGCATTGATTTCATCTCTTTACCTTTTAATGTAGGAGTTTACTCTACTTCAAATCCTACATATACTCATATCATTGTAGTATGTAGGTATCAATCCATAATAGGAAGGTAAGACACTATGAATGCAATAGATTATCTAATTCAAGAAGCATAAGTGGATAATTGAAACTATGAAACTAATGACTAAAAGAGACTTCAAAAAGGCAAGAACAAGTGAAATAAACAGAGAAACTAAGGCAGATTCAAAATTCAAACAATCAAGAACTAGTGGGCTTGAGATAGGGTAACTGATCTAGGGAGAATCTTTGCTTAACTAGTAATGCTTCAAAACACTCCAAACAATGTTATTCCTAGGCATAGAATTAACAGCTATAGCTAGATCAATTCCTTGACACTAACCACTTTTCTAAACACATATTCAAGGCAAATTCCTTTACTCAAACACATGATCAGCAAGCATTACAAGCAACTAGTCCAGTTCTATATTGCTAATCTACTCCTTAGACAGCTAATTCCTTAAGCTAAGATAAGCAAACCTCTTACTTGACTAATTCAGGCAATTCATCAAAAACTTACCAGGCATAAGAGAACCTTAGAATCAAGATCAACTTAGCAAGGGCTAATCTAGCATTAAACTCAATCAATAAGAAGGAACAATCGCATTAAGCACTAAGAAATCACTAATTTAACCTTAAATCTCTTTATCTTTATCCCATCTCAAACCCTAAGCAGACTACTCACTAATCATGATCCTAATCACAGCCCATAGCAAGGAGGGATAGTAAACCATGGTGAGAAAGAAGATAAACACCTATTATAGCAAACAATGGACTCTATCTGAACCTATTATTTTCTAAACCCAAAGTTAAACCCCTAGATCTACCTTTTCCCAAAGCACTTGATCTCTTCTTCCTTCATGTTTGGGGGAAACTCCTTCTTCTTTCTGCTTGTGTGGTTGATTGTTTGTTGGAACTCGCTCTTCTTCGTTGTATAATTGACGCCATTTTTCTTCACCTTTGGTGAATTGCTTAGTCTGATTTCTTCTTTTGGGATGGCCTTTGTAAGCTTTATTGTTGGCGCCTTCTTTTTCTTTAACACTTAGAGCGTTTCTTCCATATAGTTAACAACACACTTAACTTGTTTCCCCATACTCCCATCCCCATACTTCTTCTTCTTCTTTTAAAGGAAATAAACAATAAAACTCAAACCACTTATACTTCCCTTTCCCAAAATCCTAACTTAATACCAAGCTCAAAATGCAAGCTGGTGTTTACAAGAGAGCTTCTCCTTGCTATCCTTATTCTTAACACTTTTTGCCAAGATAAAATCAAAAATGCTGCAATGCAAGGCCTCACAACTCTCACAATAGTGTTTAGGTTCAAAAAGAAGGATTGGTTTAGGGAGGGTTTAACTGTCCCATAATGATGAGGATCAGCTACTTGGATTAACAAGAGTGGTAAGAAGGGAAGAAGATATTCCAAGTATATATATGGGTAGCCATGTAATCACTCTCAGTGCACAAACAAGCTAATTAAGTGTCAAGATTATGGTTCTAATAAGCAGAGTTGGCATCAAATCAAAGCAAGTTTCAGCATAAGACAAGAATATCAATGCAAGAATTCAAGGTATGGTGCATCCTTAACTTCAAACTCACTACAATGCAATCAAACAACAGATAACCAATGCATTGAAAACAACTCAAACATTAACTTCTTGACAAGTGTTTATCATCTACTCCCTATGAAAATGTCTGAAAACCTATATGTAATGCATCTAGACTCAATCTTAGTTATGCAACTAACTGATCTTTTTGGTTCCAAAAAAATTTGAAAATTTTATGGATTTTCAGTGTACATAGATGAATGCATGATTGCATGAGACCCAAGTATACAAAAAGGGAAAATATGAAAACAAAACACAATGTCAAATGCAATGCCCTCCCCCACACTTAAATTACACAGTCCTCTGTGTAATAGAAGTCTTAGAGGAGGTGTAAACAACGGAAAATGATGAATGGACAAAAGGCAGGGCAAAAGAGGTGAAGGAGAAAGAGTTAGAGGAGACTTACAGCTGTTTTCATGGCCGATATCGGGGTTAAAGATCGATATGTCCATCGATATGTCGTTGAAGTGGTGCGTATCTGGGAGGGACATCGATATTCT
The DNA here is from genome assembly GCA_911865555.2 of Thlaspi arvense. NCBI lineage: Eukaryota > Viridiplantae > Streptophyta > Magnoliopsida > Brassicales > Brassicaceae > Thlaspi > Thlaspi arvense. The sequence goes on from OU466860.2 coordinate 30,210,296, forward strand.
TGGTCGATATTGGTCCAGCTGGTCTGTATCGATCTGTGTATGGGTATAGGTGTCGGTATGCCATGATGTGGATGCAGGGATCGCTGTCGCCTTTAGTTAAGATATATCAAAGTCGTTCCCCTCGATATCTTTGCTGATGTAGTTGTGCTCCTTGTGCACCAGTGTCGCGGATCAATACGTAGGTCGATACATCGCGTCTTTGCTCCGTATCGGGTTGTATGCTGTTTGGTACTCCCGTGTATCGTTTTCGGCTTGATCGGTACATGGGTCGATAAGCATGATGTCGGGGTGTATCGAGACGAGTATATCGCTATTCCGGTCGATACAAGATCCTTTCTTATGTATCAACCTTCATCCTTGTTCGACACCCTGGGTCGATACAAGTGTGTGGCACACTATATCGTTCAAGTGATACCGATATTTTTATCGATACAAGCCATATCGACTTGATCTCATCGATACACTGTTCGATATTACACCTTGTGAGTCTTTCCTTCTTTGTAACTCAGCTGTTTAAGGAGGCTTCCTGGATAGTAGAGCAAACAAAAAAGCATGAAAAAGTAAATAATATAGACAGGGATAACATGGGAATACCTCCCAAGAGTGCTTGTTTAGAGTCATTGAGCTTGACTTTTCTTGCTTCTTAGGCAGCTGGAGGGTCTTGGAGGTGAATGTCAGTATCATCTCCAAGTGTGTCACTAGCCATGTAAGGCTTCAGCCTGTGCCCAGTTACTGTGAACTCTCCTTCTGCTGGCTTGAGCAATGTAACATCTCTATAGGGAAGCACTTCTTTGATCTTGAAGGGGCCTGTCCACTTAGATTTGAGCTTTCCGGGAAATAGCTTCAGCCTCGAGTTGAATACCAGCACCTTGTTTCCAGCTTTGAAGTCCTTGGGTCTTATCCTCTTGTCGTGAAATGCCTTTGTCCTCTCCTTGTAGATCTTGGAGCTCTCAAAGGCTTCAAGGCGACTCTCCTCTAGCTCGTTTAGGTTAATGAGTCTCTTCTCTTGTGCTGTCTTAATGTCAAAATTCAGCAGCTTTGTTGCCAACAATGCTTTGTATTCCAGCTCCACAGGTAAGTGACAAGCTTTGCCATAGAGGAGTGTGAAGGGGGTTCTACCAATGGGTGTTTTGAAGGCTGTCATGTATGCCCACAAGGCGTCATCTAGTGTGTGAGACCAGTCTTTTCTTGTGATACCAACAGCCTTTTCTAGGATGGCTTTTATCTCTCTCTTGGACACTTCTACTTGACCACTTGTATGGGGGTGGTAAGGATTGGCAACTTTATGCTTGACACCGTTCTTCCTAAGCAGGTTTTCAAAAACTTTGTTGATAAAGTGGCTTCCCCCATCACTGATGACACATCTTAGTACACCAAACCTTGGAAAGATGATTATCATGAAAAGCTTCAGCACAACCTTGGCGTCATTTGTAGGACTAGCTACTGCTTCAACGCACTTTGAGACATAATCCACAGCAACAAGGATATACTTATTCCCATAAGATGAAGGGAAAGGTCCCATGAAATCAATCCCCCAAACGTCGAATATGTCCATTTCAAGTATTGAGTTCAGAGGCATCTCATACCTCATAGAGATGCTTCCCTTCCTTTGGCATGCATCACACGATGATACATAGGCCTGAGTATCCTTGAATAGAGTTGGCCACCAAAAACCGGCTTGGAGCACCTTTTGCGCTGTTTTAAAGGTTGCAAAATGCCCTCCTTAGGTAGAGCCGTGACAGTGGTGAAGGATCCCTCTGACTTCTTCTTCAGCTAGGCACCTTCTGAACAGCCCATCAGCTCCCTTCTTGTAGAGGTATGGCTCATCCCAATAATAGTGGGACATATTTTTGAAGAAATTCTTCTTGTGGTAAGCATCAAGTTTTGTTGGGACATCTCCACAGGCTAAGTAGTTGGCGAAGTCAGCATACCAAGGCACCTTGTTCACCTCTAAACTCATCACTTCAGCTACCTTCATTGTCAAAGCCTTCAGTTGCTCTTCTGAGAGGGTATCATTGATTGGAACAAGGTCATCAATCCTCAGCCTTGAAAGGTGATCAGCTACTCCATTCTCAATGCCTGCCTTATCCACGATCTCCATGTCAAACTCTTGCAAGAGGAGGATCCATCTGAGCAGTCTTGGTTTAGTATCATTCTTGGCATGTGCATTATGGTCAGTGTAGACTATCACCTTACACCCCACCAAGTAGCTTCTGAACTTCTCAATTGCAAAGACAACTGCTAGGAGCTCCTTTTCTGTTGTAGCGTATCTTGTTTGAGCGTCATCCATAGTCTTGCTTGCATAGTAGATGACATGAAGTTTCTTGTCTACTCTTTGCCCCCAAGACCCCTCCAACAGCATAGTCACTGGCGTCACACATGATTTCAAATGGCAAATCCCAGTTTGGAGCTTGGACAATTGGCGCTGATATAAGAGCTTGTTTGAGGATGAGGTAGGCTTGTAAGCAATCTTCGTCAAACACAAACCTTTTCTCCTTACACAGTAGTCTCGTCAAGGGTCTTGCAATTTTTTAGAAGTCTTTGATCAATCTTCTGTAAAAGCCAGCATGCCCCAAGAAGTTCTGATTTCCTTGACTGTGTTTGGAGGTTCCAAGTGCACCATTACATCTATCTTTGCCTTGTCCACTTCTATCCCTTTCTCTGAAATCTTGTGTCCGAAAACAATGCCCTCTTGAACCATGAAGTGGCATTTCTCCCAATTCAGAACCAACTTAGTGCCTTCACATCTCTGCAGAACCTGAGAAAGATGGGACAAGCAGACACCAAAGGAGGATCCATAGACACTAAAGTCATCCATGAATACCTCCACCATCTCTTCAAGCAAGTCAGAAGAGATAGAAGTCTACCTTTGAAAGGTAGCAGGAGCATTGCATAAACCAAAAGGCTTCTCCTATAAGCAAATGTTCCATATGGGCAAGTGAAGGTTGTTTTTTCTTGAGCATTATGATGGATACGGATTTGAAAGTATCCACTATAACAATCTAAAAAGCAGTAATACTTATGATTTGCTAGTCTTTCTAACATCTGGTCTATGAATAGCAAAGGGAAGTGATATTTTCTAGAAGCAGCATTAAGTTTTATGTAGTCTATGCACATCCTATGACCAGTAAATGTTCTAGTTGGTAGTAGCTCATCATTTTCGTTTTTTAACAACAGTGATCCCTCCTTTCTTAGGCACCACATGGACTGGTAATACCCATGTGCTATCTGAGATAGGATAGATCACACCTGTTTCAAGTAACTTCAAGATTTCCTTTTTTACTACCTCATTTAAATTAGGATTCAGCCTCTTTTGAGGTTCAACAGAAGTTCTTGTCTCATCCTCTAGATGGATCCTATGAGTGCAGAGATTAGGAGAAATGCATTGGATATCATCTAGTGAATATCCAATAGCTCTCCTAAACCTCTTTAACACTTTGAAAAGAGCATGTATCTCATCATCATTGAGGTTATCATTGACTATGACAGGATAAGTGGAGCTAGGGCCTAATAAGACATACCTTAGCCCTTTAGGAAGAGGTTTGAGTTCCACCGTGGGTGCTTTGAGCTCACTCCAGTCCTCTTCTAGAATGCTTTGCTCCTTGGCGCCAGCGTCATTGCTTAGGGAACCAACTTCTTGAGCTGAGAAGGGCTCCTTTCTTGTGTATTTCAGATTCTCAAATGTCTCTTCTTCTTTTAAGACTTTGTGAGAGGTCTAACCTCAGCTTATAACCTAAGCTTTCCTTATCCAAGTAACCATCTTCTCCATGCTCCATTGTTAAAGCCACTTGGAGTTTATCTTCACAATACAACTCCTCTTGAAGCTCATCAATGAGCTTCTCTAGGATCTCAATCTGAAATACTTGGCCTTCAATAGTGGGCTGCTGCATAATCTGCTTGATGTGAAATTTCAGAGATATGTCTTTACCCAATTGTAGCTCAATCTTCCCTTTCTTAACATCAATAACAGCTCCTGTTGTAGCTAGGAAGGGTCTCCCAAGAATGAGAGGATCTTTAGGTTCCTCATCCATATCCAAAACCAAAAAATCATTGGGTATCTCCACACTCCCAATCCTGATTGGTACATCTTCATGCAAGCCTTTGGGAAGCCTCACTGATCTATCAGCCAACACCAAAGAGATTCAACAATCCTTGAACTTGGTGAAGCCTAGGCGCTGTGCTACATAGTAGGGCATCAAGCTGACACTAGCTGCTAGATCACACAAACATTTCTCCAACATAAGTGAACCTATAGAGCAGGGTAAGGTAAAGCTCCCTGGATCTCCTAACTTGTTGGGAGCCACTATCTTATGTTGAATAATGGCGCTACACTCATGTGTGAGGACCACCATCCCTTACAGGTCCTTGGTTCTTTCAGCAACAACGTCCTTTAGGAATTTTGGTAAGGAGGAACCAGGACGAAGGCGTCAAGCAAGGGCATGGTAAGCTGTATTTTCTTCATCTGCTCATCAAAAAGACCCTTGTACTTGGCAAGCAACTCTTTCTCGAATCTTCCAGGAAATGGCAATGGTGGCTTGTAAGGAGGAGGTATATATCTTTGTTCCTTGATCAAATCCTTAGATTCTTCCTTTGTTTTCTCCCTAACCACTTCTTTGGCGTTGGTATTACTTGAACCTCTTTCAAGCTCAACCACTTCATCTTCTGTAGTTTCTTCAGCATCTTTGGCCGCCACCCCCTCTTCTTGTTCCTCAATGTCCTTATTGTGTGTAGGAGGTGCCACTCTTGGTGGGAGTTGCTTCCCACTCCGTAAGGTGAAAGCTTTGACACACTCTTGTGCATGTGATAAGGGAGATGGGTGCAATGCTTTCTCGTATGCTGATCTGCTAAGAACCAAGTTGAGATTGCAAGCTGGAGTCAGTGCCCTTTTGTATTTCTGCAGCTATGTCTTCTGAATGTCAGTCATGTTCTTTTGAATCTCAACAGCCATGCTTTTCTGAATTGTTGCAGTTTGAAGGTGATGCATTTGCCTGAACATTTCCTTAAGGTCCAAAGTGTCATATCGTTGGGAAGTGCTGGCGCCAACTGTTGTGGAAAAAAGGGCAGAATGTTGTGGAAAGTAATGGTCTCCTTGGTGTTCCTTTGGACAATCATCATCGTCTTGTGGTAGGGTTGGCACCTCCTGTAGTTGAACAGCTTTAACCTGATGCTCTTTAGAGTGGTTTGGTAAAGCAACATTAGGAAGATCTTTTGTGGTTTCATTAAGCAGCAAGTCAACTTTCTCCTGCAAAGCTTTTATCACATACAATGCTGTCTCTAGCTTCTCTTCAGTGGCTTTTGAATGTTGCTCCTTGTCATTGATAAACATGGTTTTTAGCATGTAATAATATCAAAGCCTAAAGAACTGCTATGGTTGTAGTAGAGGTGCAAGAGGTGTCAATCCAGCCTAGGTTGAAGAAAGCCACTAAGAATGCAAGAACTTGGTAAATCTAAGCAGAATCGGGTAAATGGAAAGTAAAATCGATAAAAACTAAATGCAACGACCAAACGACTATGAAAACTATTTTTAAATCCCTGGAAGAGGATTAAAAACTACTAGGAAGAGACAGAGAATTTAAAAGGCAAAACTACTAATTACTAAAAATCGAGAACTACAACGGGTAAATAGAGAAATTTCTAGCAACTTAAAACAATGACTTTTAAAGATTCAAGAAGCAAACTTTATGACTAGGAAATGATTATTAAGACTTCTAAAATACTGAAAGAGAGGATCTAAGGTTGAAGGTCATATTCAAGAGGATCAAAGATTCAAGCTTTGGGTTTGAAAACATAGATCTACTCATTTGATGAGCTATCTCTAAGCCTTGAGAAACTTAAGTTAGGATCATCCATGACGTGTGGTATGACCCCTTTTCTCAACCCTTCCTCCAAACCCATGGCGTGTGGCGGAAAGATGGGTCAAAGAACATTAAGCAAAGATCTCAAATATTGGCCTAACTAGCTCCCTAAACATCCATGGCGTTTGGGAAAGGATGAGCTAGTCTCTTGGATTTGGCTTTAAGGGATTTCTGAATCCGGTCAAGGTAAGAAAGCCCTGGAATCATAGAGATCTTTCCCAAGACTCTCTAAGCATTAGGACCCCAAATCCAAGAAGATAAAATATTAAGAACAAGAAAAAGACCAAAACTTAAACCCTTAAACCCCTTAAATCACCCCAACCTTAAACCCAAAGATTACTACTCACTACTCATGTTTAAAACCAATTAAAACGCAAGAGAAAGGAAGCTAAGCATGATTAAACTACTAAAAACAGGAAAGCAATTAAGAGAAAATACTTAGATTAAAACGAGATTAAGAGGTTCAAAACATGAAAAGCTTGAAAAGATGTAACAATGGCTATTTGCCTTCAAGAGTAAAACAAAGCTAAAGTTGTTGTGGGACAAGATGAATGGATAATAAAATCTTTCCCAAAATGGCTAAACATAGGAAATGGTCCCCTCACTACGCTCCAAAAATGAGCTGGCCGGATAAGGTGTAGGGATCGAGTTGGGTGATCGATCCCTAGCTCGATCTCTCGGATAGATCGTCTGCTTCTGATCGATCTTTGGATGATCGGGTCGTGGTCTCGATCTGGCTCTCGTTCTGCATGGCATAATCCACGTCTGTGCTCGCGATCGATCTCCTCGGTCGATCTTGGTCTCGATCCTCCTCCTTGAAACGACTTGAGTCACTCGATCTTCTGGTCGATCTCATCTAGATCGACCTGCTTAGCTCGATCTGCACCTCGATCCCGGTTCCCTTATAGCAAGGCTGATTTCTCCCAAGTGTCCACGAGCTCCTCCATGATCCTTAGCAAGTCCACAAACTCTCCATGGCTCCAATGTGTCCAAAACAACCTGAATATGATGCAAGAATGCAAGAAATATGCAAATGCAAATGCAAAAGGGCTCTAGGACCTAAAATGAGACAAACTAGCCTATTATGTAAGATGAATGCATGAAAACTACACTAAATGCATCCTAAATATGCTAAATATATGAGTATATCAGTCATGAACATAGTCCCAGTTGCTGAGTGCCTTGCTCTCTACTAGTAGCCATCCTTCATCAACATCTTTACCAAGAAAGTAGCCATTTCTTGCTGTGTCTAGAAGGATTCTGTTAGTTGGGAGGACACCTCTGTATAGTGTGGATAGCAGTACCTCTTTGGTGAAGCCATGGTGAGGACATTGGTGAGTGAAGCTTCTGAACCTTTCCCAAGTGTCTCCAAAGTAGACCACTGTTTGAAGTTTGTAATCTCATTCCTGAAATGTGCAGTTCTGGAGGGGGAGAAGAACTTGTTGAGGAAAGCACCTTTGCATTGATCCCAAGAAGTGATGCTTCCTTGTGTTAAGGACTTCTCCCATAATTTAGCTCTATCACCAAGAGAGAATGGAAATAATCTGAGATTCAAACCATGATCCGAAACTCCACTAAGCTTTGTCAAAGCGCAAATCCTCTCCAAGTGATCAAAATATTTAAGAGGATCTTGGTTGGGCAATCCAAAGAACTTATGTTCTTGAAATATAGTGATCATGCTGCTCTTGATCTCATAGTGATGAGTCTCCATGGGTGGGAGAATACCTTGTCTTGAAGCATAACCTGAAGGTATATCAACAGCACCAATAGGTCTCAATGGTCTTTGAAATAAAGATCCTTGTAAACCATGTGGACCTTGCTGTCCTTGTAAGCCTTGAATCCCTTGAAGACCTTGTGGACCTTGTGGACTTTGCGGACCTTGCAAACCACAACCAGCAGCATATTGATGTTCTTCCATGCTTCAACAGCTGAGTTATGATGCTACAAACCCAAATACTTAGTCCTTGAACTTCTTGTGCCGGTGTAGACATTTAAGAGCAAGTGTTTGGGTACCTACAAAAGAGATTCTAGTCCAAAATGAGCAATTAGTAACCATAAACGAAAATAAAAGCTTGATCTCAAACAATCTACAAATCCTAATGCTTAGAACATTCCTAAATGGCAACAGCGCCAATTTGATGTATAGTTTACTCTACTTCAAATCCTACATATAATCATATCATTGTAGTATGTAGGTATCAATCCATAATGGAAAGGTAAGACACTAGGAATACAATAGATTATCTAATTCAAGCAAGCATAAGTGGATGATTGAAACTATGAAACTAATGACTAAAAGATACTTCAAAAAGGCAAGAGCAAGTGAAATAAACTGAGAAACTAAGGCAGGTTCGAAATTTAAACAATCAAGAACTAGTGGGCTTGAGATAGGGTAACTGATCTAGGGAGACTCTTGGTTTAACTAGTGATGCTTCAAAACACTCCAAACAATGCTATTCCTAGGCATAGAATTAACAGCTATAGCTAGGTCAATTCCTTGACACTAACCAATTTGCTAAACACATATTCACGATAAATTTCTTTACTCAAACACATGATCGGCAAGCATTACAAGCAACTAATCCAATTCCATATTGCCAATCTACTCCTTAGACACCTAATTCCTTAGGATAAGATAAGCAAATCTCCTACTTGAATCATTCAGGCAAACACTTACCAGGCATAAGAGAACCCTAGAATTAAGATCAACTTAGGAAGGGCTAATCTAGCATTAAACTCAATCAATAAGAAGGAACAATCACATTAAGCACTAAGCAATCAGTAATCTAACCTTAAATCTCCCTTTCTCTATCCCATCTCAGACCCTAAGCAGACTACTCACTAATCATGATCCTAATCACAGTCCAAAGCAAGGAGGGATAGTAAACCATGGTGAAAAAGAACATAAACACCTGCTTTGATTGAAAGAGTAAGATTCAACAAGCGATTACAAGAAAACTAAGGGAAATGCAAAAGAGAAAGCTATTATCCAGAGGGTAAAGATGATAAGAGAGAGCCCTTATGTTTTTAGGTTGCAGCCTATAAATAGTTTTCAGGAAACACCCTAAGTAAATCGGAAATAAACCAAAAAAACAGCTGGTTCGGGCGCCTAATATCGACTTGTTTCATCTGATCGATATCGGTTGGCAGGAGAGTGTATCGACCAGGTCTGGACGAGACGCACATCGATACAATCGCCCATGGTCAAGTCATCTCGGGTGATCTCCTCGGTATGCTGCTCGCTACAATCGCACTTTAGTTAAGGCTCATCGAGCTCCAATGTCGATACAGTAGTCGATACACTACTTTGGCCTGCGTATCGAGATAGCCCTATGTCGATATGATGACTGGTACAAGAGTCTCGAAGCAGGTGTATCGATCAAAGTAGCTCGATGTCCTTCAGGTGTCCTTTCTCCTTGTATTTATGCTGGCAGTTTGATGTGATGATCAGTATAGCACTCCAGCATATATCGATGTGTGACGTCGATACTCTGCTCTGTACGCTATGTATCGATCCGCCATGTCGATATCCTGCTTGATGATATCCCTTGTATTTACACCATTTAGGGCTGCATTTAGTACATATTTTGATCCTCTTTTGCATGTTTTCCCTTTGCTTTTGTCGCATTTTCTTCTCCTTTTAGACTTAGGTTGCATTTAGAGTATAGTTTGCATTTTCTTTGCATTTTGGATGTTTTTAGCTGCTTTTGGAGCTTAAAAGAGCTTGGAGGAGTTTTGGGAATGATACAAGATGCTAGCTGGGCAAAAGGGAGCAAGAAGGATCACAGCAGAAGATCTGTGCAGAAGTTTTCGGTCAGAGCACGGAGAGTTTCGGTCAAGAGTGACCGACACGGAGCATATCGGTCATCAGTATCGGTTAAGTGTGATCGACACAAACACATCGGATTAATTTCGGTCATTTGTGTCGATCACTGAAGACCGATAGGGACCCATTTCGGTCACTGGAGATCGACACGACTGACCGATACCGACCCAGCCCGAACCTGTTTTTAATTACAACTATGCCATTAATCTAGGATTTTCCTTTCTAGGCTATAAATAGCCTCTTTTTCCATATTTTCGTCAAGTCATGTCAAAATACTGTTCTTGAGCATTTCTTTTAAGTTTGGAAGACAATTTCTTTGCTTTGTTTAATACAATCAAGTATTTGCTTTAATCTTTCTTTAGTCTTTCTTTTCATCATGATTAGCATCCTTTTCCTTTGTGATTTGGTGTTAAACATGATTATGAGTGAGTAGTTATCTTAGGGTTTCTAGATGTGGTAGATTTGGGGAATCTAAGGCTTGATTAAGGCTTGTTATGTTCTTCATTTTATGAGTTCCTCTCTATTAATCTGTTATTCATGCTAGATTAGTCTTGATCAAATTTGTCTAAGTTGTTAGCTTTCTCTTATGCCCACCAAGTGTTTGATGAAATGCTGATCATGTTTAATAGAGGATTTGCTGGCCTTGGCTCAAGAGATTGACTGTTTGAGGAGCATTTTGACTTGAATAGAGTTGTTTAATCATGCTTGCTTGATGTTTTAGCACTAATGAGAGTTAGTTCTTGTTAGAATGTTTAGCAAAAGGTTATTTGCTAAGAGATTGGATCTAACTAGCTTAAGTGTGAACTCTATGTCTAGGAATCACCATTGCTTGCTTGCTTGCTTGATCAATGTAGTTTGAAACAGCCTTAGTTAATGCCTGAAATTCCCCAAAGTCAATAACCACATCTAGAGACTTGTCTTTCTCTTATTTGAATCTCGGATTTCCTCTGTTTTGCTCTGTTTTACTCTGTTTTTCTTGTTTAGAACTGCTTAGTTTGCTTTTGCTTTCACTTCTTTTGTTGCTTGTTTCACTTAGGTTGCTAGAACTGTTGCTTAGGCAACAAAACCAATTCTCTGCTTGCTTGACTTAGAGATTTTACTCTCAACTCTTCTGTTTTCAACTCTTCCCATTGGATTGACATAAAACCCATACTACACTACAACTGACTAGTACAAGTGTAAGGGTGATTGACATTCAAGAGCCTTAAAAATTCGTGTATCAATCTGGTGCCGTTGCCATTTGGGAATTAGTTTGAATCATTAGAGTTTGTAGAATCTTTAAGATCAAGTTTTTACTTTTCTTTGGTTACTAATTCTCTTTGACTCTCACTTCTGTCTTTCAGGTATATGAACTTGAGATCTAGAGGTTCAGGCAATCTTGTGGATTTCATAGACAACATCAATCTGCTGGATAGAGGACAGAGAGCAAGGAGACAACAAGAAAGGCAGCAACACTTGCAAAGACTTGGTATGAACAATCAGGATCAAGTCATGGATGACATCAGATTTCAGGGTCCTGAAGGAGCTGCAGGCGCTCATGGTATACAAGGACATCAAGGTGTTCAAGGCTTACAGGGTGAGCAAGGATCAAGAGGTGCTGCACAAGCTCCAAGAGCAGCTATACCTATTGGCGCTGGTGATGCACCAAATGCCTACAGCAACAGGACAGGTATTATTCCACCAGCAGTCCAAAACAACAACTTTGAAATCAAGTCTGGTTTGATTTCAATGTTTCAAGGCAGCAAATTCCATGGGTTACCACTTGAAGACCCTCTTGATCATTTGGACAATTTTGACAGGCTGTGCTCCCTCACAAAGATAAATGGAGTAAGTGAAGATGGCTTCAAGCTCAGATTGTTTCCCTTTTCCCTAGGAGACAAGGCACATCAGTGGGAGAAAAACCTTCCCCAAGGGAGTATCACCAGGTGGGATGAATGCAAGAAAGCCTTTCTAGCAAAGTTTTTCTACACTTCCAGAACAGCTAGGATAAGGAATGAGATCTCAGAATTTGCACAGAGGAAAAACGAAAGCTTTGGAGAAGCTTGGGAAAGATTCAAGGGTTACACATTGCAATGCCCTCATCATGGCTTCTCACAAGCATCTTTGCTCTCTACTCTCTACCTAGGAACCTCGCCTAAGATCAGAATGCTCCTGGACACAGCCTCCAATGGGAACTTCCTGTCAAAAGATGTAGATGAAGGTTTGGAGTTAGTAGAGAACTTGGCTCAGTCTGATGGAAACTACAATGAGGAGTTTGACAGAGCACCAAGGAGTGCAAAGGAAGAGTTATAGTCTAGCAAGAAAGAAATCAAGTCTCTACATGAGAAGCTGGACTTGTTGTTAAGGGAAAAGAAAGAGGTGCACTTTGTGGGAGACATGGTTCAGCTTGATGATCAGGAGCAATGCCAAGTTGAGGAGATGAACTATTTGGGAAATCAAGGTGGCTACAACAACTATGGGAACTACAAACCCAATCCAAACTTGTCCTACAGGAGAAACAATGTTGCCAACCCACAAGATCAAGTTTATCAACCAAAGCTGCTCCTCCTGTTTATCAACCAAAGCTGAGGTTGTTGACAACACAAAGGATTACTTGATGGAAGCTGCTGATGATAAGGAGAAACCTCAAAAAGCTGCTCCTCATGTTTATCAACCAACCATCCCTTTTCCAGGAAGGTTCAAGGAACAGCTAGTTCAGAAGTATGAAACTCTCTATGCTGCTCAGATGGAGTTGAGGGGTTTGAATGGCCAAGAAGAACTTGAGAAGCTAAGGGTGAAGACTGGAACACCTGAGGTTAAGGAGCTTACTATCAAAAAACTTGGAGATCCAGGCTGTTTCACTCTCCCATGTGAACTTAAGGGACAGACTTTCAAGAGCTGTCTTTGTGACCTTGGAGCAAGTATCAATCTTCTCCCATCCTCTACTGCTAAGGCTCTTGGCTACACTCAACTCTAAGAGAGTAATGTATCCCTTACTATAGCTGATGGAACAGTGAAGAAACCACTTGGGAGTCTTAAGGATGTGCCAATGATGATAGAAGGAGTAACCATTCCCACTGATTTCTTGGTGGTTGATGTGGAAGAGCATATAAAGAATGCTATCATACTAGGAAGACCTTTCTTGGCCTCAGCTGGAGCAGTGTTTGATGCTAAGGAATGCACTATTGAACTGAAGCTGACCAAGAAGAAGGTTCTAAGGTTTGACTCCAAGGGAAATAAGCTGGAGAATGAGCACGCCTTCTCAATGGAGATCAAAAAGCCGAAGCAACTTGGAAGGAACTGGCCAGAATTTGAAGGCTACCAAGGAGAGAGTTTTGATGGCTGCTGCTTGGCGGCCAAGTTGTTTGAAGACACCACTGAAGAGGAGGTCCTTGAAGTGGTTGGTTACAAGAATCTGAATAAGATCAAGTTGGATACTAACAAAGGGGAGCTGGTTTTGCATCCAAGGGTTTCTAAGAAGGGAGAGTTCATCTTCAAGCTTCAGAAAGAGGGGAAGACTATGCCTTTTGCCAAGATAAAGATGAATGGAGTTTCTGCTAGAGTCCAAAGGAGCAAGCCACCACCAAGGAGTTCCATGACTCCTTCTCCTCACCTCAACTAATGAGGTAATCAAAGTCAAGCTTAGTGAGTTTAAACAAGCACACTTGGGAGGTAGTCCCATGGTATCCTTTTGTATATATTATGTTTTCTAGTTTATCTTTTATGTTTTGTTTTAGTGTATAGAAACAGGATTTCGAACTGGGGCTTGAGAAAGTATGATGGGGACGAAGAAAAGGTGTATTCTGGCTGATATCGGTCATTTGTATCGGTCATGACAGACTGATACACAGATTTTCGGTCATTAGTAGCGATCATGATTGACCGATATCAGTGGAGCCAGTTTATACCAGTCAATATATCGGTCACTTTTGACCGATATGGAAAGAAGTTTGAAAGAGGAATAGATTTTCGGTCATCAGTATCGATCATGCATGATCGACATAAACACACCGTTCTAATTTCGGTCCAGTGTGTCGATCATTGGTGATCGATAAGATTCTTAGAAACATTTCAGTCACTAATATCGATCACTCATGACCGACATAATAACACCGTGTTATTTTCGGTCAAGTGTGTCGATCACTGATGACCGATACTAATCCCAGGAAGCACGTCAGTCTCTAGTATCGATCACTCATGACCGAAAATGCAATTTCGGTCAGTAATATCGGTCATGAGTGACCAAAACTCCTTCCGAGGTAAGTGTCTCAACTTTCAAAAAATTTCACCTACTTTGGTTTGGAGCCAAAGTAGTTTGAGTTTTTAAATGGGATTCCTTCTGACCTCTTTCCTAGCTTCTGAACACTTTTGTTTTTGTCCCCCACTCTTTTGATTCCTTATGTTCCCTCACCAACCTTTGATTCCTTTGGTTTCTTCTCCTTTCCCTCTATATAAGCAACAACTCTTTTCACTTCTCTTCACACTTAAACTCACTCTTCTTCTCACTTAAATCTCGAAATCACTATTTCTTTTTCTCTTTTATTGCTTTCTCTAAGTGTTCAGAAGTCCACTAAAGGTTTGCTTCCTAAACTATCTCTCTTTGCTCTTACTCTTAGCTTATGATAAAAATCGATTTTATGAAGTTTTTAAGAGCAAGTAGTGTTTAGTTTTGATTGTTGTGCTATGGTTTTGCAATATGGATTTGTTTTGAGATATCAAGCTAGATGTTGAAGTTCTGATTTATATCTATCTATCTCATTGCTTGCTCATCTTCATCCTTTTGCAAAATCATCATCTCTTTTGCCTAAGAACCATTTTTGCTAGAATGTCATGCATGACTATTTATCTTTTGTGCATTCTAGTTTTTTTAGTTGCTAGCTTTTGATATCTTCTTGCTTTGAATAAGTTTTAGCTTGTTGTTAGGACTTGTTAAACTTTTCATTAGCATTAAAGAGTTTGTCATTTCAAAGCTTTCAGCTATTTGGTTCTTCAGCTTTTATTATCTCACTTACCTTGTTTTCAAGCTTTGCTTTCGAAGGTACCATGGGAAGAACAAAAATAGCTGCTGGAAAAGAGGGAAAAGCACCTCCGGAAGCACCAATCCAACAAAGAACACAGAAAGATAAAGGAAAGGGCAAGGCTGATGAGCATTCCTCCAAAGCCGCTGGGAAGAGACCGGTTGGGAATGAGGGAGAAGATCAACAAAACAAGGGCAGTGCTGCTAAAGAACTCATGAAGGCTTTCAACCAGTGCACTTTCAAGCAAACAAGATATCCGTGCACTTCCACAATGAAGGCGCTTGGACTTTATGGTGATTGCAAGGCCATATTAGAGCGCATGGGTCTTAGAGCTTTCATGGAAATGTCACTCCCATCATACCAACAGCTCACTTACCAATTCCTCTCCACGCTCAAGGTGGTCTGGTATGAAGACAGTGAGCTCCCTAATGGCGATAGATGGATCTCTTTTCGGATTGGCAAGGAAGAGTTCTCCTCAACATTCACAGAGATCGCCAAGGATCTAGAGCTGAAGTCCCACCCCACCAAGCTGAGCAGGTTTGAAATCCCAAGTAAGCAGCACACCAGGCTGTGGGGTATCATTGGGGTTGGGCAATACACTCCTGGAAGATCAAGGAACCAGCACCTAAGGCATCCAGCCGTGAGATATGTCCACAAAGCACTTGCGAATACACTCTTTGCAAGGAAGGAGACGACATATCTCACAGGAAGGGAGACAGATCTGATATACCAAGGACTTTATGAGGTGTTGGGAAGCGATGAGTATGGGGAACCTCTCAGAGCACCGAGAAGCAACCCCTGCTATGTGGCTATGTTGATGGAGCAGCTCTTATCCTACCAGAGCTGGGTTTTGAGTAAGACAAAGAAGGAGAACAGCCCACAAGTGCACATTGTAGGAGTTGTGACAGCAGTTCTGCAAGCTAGTGGAGTAGACCTTGACAAACTTGAATGTGATGCACTTGAGCCACTATGGATCGACATTGATTACCTCAAGAGAAGCCACTACCTTGAAAGAACCATTGGTGGAAAGCATGTGTATAACTTCATCACAGGCCTTGACACACCAGCAAAAGTCCTCCTCCCCAATCCAAAGCTTACATCCTTCTTCAGAAAAGGAAACATCAGCTTCAACCCAAGCATTGAGGAGCTCTACACAGGCGGCCCTATTCCTATAGTAGAAGAAGAAGAAGACAGTGATGAAGAGGAGCACACTGAAGAGATCAGAGAAGAAGAAGAAGAACAACAATGGAATGATACTGCTGGCGCTGGAGGCCAAGGAAGAACCCATGAAGAAGAGGAGCTTGAAGAAGAAGAAGTGTTGAACTACAGCTCAAAGCAGTTCCACTTCCACCCCTATGAAGCTTTCAACCAAGGAAGCTCTTTGAGAGCAGCTCATGAGCACATTAACACACTACAGAAGTGGTGCAAGTGGCAGGACAAAGCCATCAAAGGGCTTATGAAGATGGTGAAGGGGAAGTTCAAAAAGAACAAGACTACATCAGCAAAAACATCCCACCACAGCCATACCCAAGAGCTCTACTCTCAACAAGAAGAGCAACTTAACCCATCTGAGCCAACTGAAGAGGAGGAAGTTGTATGGAACACCCATGGAAGACACTCATTCCATGCTCAACCAAGTTACCAATGGGGTACATGGGCACAACCAAGGGCTTCATCTTATGAGCCAAGAGCCCATGTTCCATCAGCTTAGGAGGCGCCAATCCCCAACCCCTCTGAAGCTCAGGATACATGGGAATGGGGCACACCAGGGACTTCTTCACAAGCTGAACAGCTATGGTCAAGTTGGGTTCAACCAACTCCAGAAGCAGAGCATTCCACTAAAGTCTATGAGAGAAGGAAGAGGAGAGCTAGCAAGTCTCCACAAACCTCAGGATCATCCCACAACTCCTACCATTGAACCAAGTACCACATCCATTCCATTGTTCTATACCATTGCATCTTTTTATTTTTGTAATATATTTTGTTGCTTCTCTCTTCCATTGCTTTCATTACACTAGGGACTGTGTAATTTAAGTGTGGGGGAGAGATTTGGGGCTTGGCTTTGTTTTCTGTTTTCTTATTTTTTCCTTTTCTCTTTTCACTTTGAGTCTCATGCATATCATGCATACATGTAAGGCATAGAAAAACACAAAAAATCAAAAAAATTTGAAATTTTTTGCATTTTTGCAAACCAAAAAGAGAGCATCTAGTTGCATTTCATTCTTCTAGGATTGAGTCTAGTGTTGACATGTAGGTTGCATTGCATTTGCATAGGGCATTATGATGAGTTTTCCTTGTAAAGTGCTTAGTGTTTAGAGATGATTTCAGTTTTTAAGTGCTTAGTTGTTTGATGCTTCATTTGATTGCTAGAAGTTAAGGCTGAACCATGCTTAGATTGTTAGATTTGGTCTTCTCATCTCATTCTGAAAGCATTTGTTCTCTGAAAATCAACTCTATCAACTTGAACTTTAATTTGGACTTTTAATTATCATGTCTTATGCATTGAAAAGTGAATTCATGGCTACCATATACATATTTGGATCTTTCTCCTTTCTACCACTCTTGTTGATCCAAATAGCTGATCCTCATAATTATGGGACAATTACATCCTCACCCTTAAACAAAACCTGCTTTTGAGCCTAAACACTATTGTGAGAGCTGTGAGGCCTTTGCATTGCATTTTTAATTTTTTCTTGGCAAAAAGTGTTAGGAATAAGGCTGGCAATGATTAGCTCTCTTGTAGATATCAGCTTGCATTTTGAGCTTGATTCTAGGATAGGAGTTTTGGGGTTTAAAAGGGTAGAGTTAGGTGGTTTGAGCTTAATGTTTTTATGTTTTGAAAGAAAGCGAAATGATCTGAAATGGTAGAAAAGGGGGAAACAGTCTAGTATTGTTGTTAAGTAAAGGGAATAAAAGCTCTAAGTTTAAAAATAAGGTTTGGCGCCAACAACAGTGCTTAGAAAGGTCTAAAAGAAGAAAAATCTGACCAAGAAGCTATCCACCAAAGGTGATGAAGGTGCCAACACAACAAAGAAGAGCAAGTTCCAACCAAAAAGAAGCAGCCACACAAGCAAAAGAAGAAGTTTCCCCAGCCATGAAGATGGGTAAAGGGTAGAATTTAGGAAAGGGTAGACTTAGAGGGTTCACTCTTGGGTTTAGAAATGCTTAGGACTCATCTTTGGGAAGTAAGGGTAGAAGAGAGCTTTGAATTGCATGCATAAGTGTGCTTTTACGTTTAGCATTTTGCCTAAGATGAAGTCATTTTATTGAGTGATCCTTTATGATTTTTTTTGAACCCTTGTGCTTAAATGAGATCATTCTTATCTCATAACCTTATCCTTTTTCAACCAAATGTCTTCACTTGATTTGCATAAGCATGATTCATGTTCTGAATTTAATTGAATGTTAAAGAGTTGATTGATTTGAGCATTTGCCTAAGTTGAGATTTGAGATCATTTTGAAACATGATGAGCATGGCTAGGTTCTTTAAAGTATAGCTGATTATGTTTACATCCTACAACTAGGCACTTGAGCATTGAAACCATCTCTTTACCTTTGCACTTTTGGAATCTGAATGCCCATTTTCAAACCTCACTCTCCCATTTGTTCTTGATTGCTTGAGGACAAGCAAAAGGCAAGTGTGGGGGTGTTGATATCCCTTGTATTTACACCATTTAGGGCTGTATTTAGTACATATTTTGATCCTCTTTTGCATGGTTTCCCTTTTCTTTTGTCCCATTTTCTTCTCCTTTTAAACTTAGGTTGCATTTAGAGTATAGTTTGCATTTTCTTTGCATTTTGAATATTTTTAGGTGCTTTTGGAGCTTAAAGGAGCTTCGAGGAGTTTTGGGAATGATACAAGATGCTAGCTGGGCAAAAGGGAGCAAGAAGGATCACAGCAGAAGATCTCTGCAGAAGTTTTCGGTCAGAGCACGAAGAGTTTTGGTCAAGAGTGACCGATACGGAGCATATCGGTCACCAGTATCGGTCAAGTGTGATCGACACAAACACATTGGATTAATTTCGGTCATTTGTGTCGATCACTGAAGACCGAGAGGGACTCATTTCGGTCACTGGAGATCGACACGGCTGACCGATACTGACCCAGCCCGAACCTGTTTTTAATTACAACTATGCCATTAATCTAGGGTTTTCTTTTCTAGGCTATAAAGAGCCTCTTTTTCCAGATTTTCGACAGGTCATGTCAAAATACTGTTCTTGAGCATTTCTTTTAAGTTTGTAAGACAATTTATTTGCTTTGTTTAATACAATCAAGTATTTTCTTTAATCATTCTTTAATCTTTCTTTTAATCATGATTAGCATCCTTACCCTTTGTGATTTGGTTTTAAACATGATTATGAGTGAGTAGTTATCTTAGGGTTTCTAGATGTGGTAGATTAGGGGAATCTAAGGCTTGATTAAGGCTTGTTATGTTCTTTATTTTATGGGTTCCTCTCTATTAATCTGTTATTCATGCTAGATTAGTCTTGATCAAACTTGTCTAAGTTGTTAGCTTTCTCTTATGCCCACCAAGTGTTTGATGAAATGCTGATCATGTTTAATAGAGCTCAAGAGATTGACTGTTTGAGGAGCATTTTGACTTGAATAGAGTTGTTTAATCATGCTTGCTTGATGTTTTAGCACTAATGAGAGTTAGTTCTTGTTAGAATGTTTAGCAAAGGGTTATTTGCCAAGAGATTGGATCTAACTAGCTTAAGTGTGAACTCTATATCTAGGAATCACCATTGCTTGCTTGCTTGCTTGATCAATGTAGTTTGAAACAGCCTTAGTTAATGCCTGAAATTCCCCAAAGTCAATAACCACATCTAGAGACTTGTCTTTCTCTTATTTGAATCTCGGATTTGCTCTGTTTTGCTCTGTTTTACTCTGTTTTTCTTGTTTAGAACTGCTTAGATTGCTTTTGCTTTCACTTCTTTTGTTGCTTGTAAGGTTGCTAGAATTGTTTCTTAGGAAACAAAACTAATTCTCTGCTTGCTTGACTTAGAGATTTTACTCTCAACTCTTCTGTTTTCAACTCTTCCCATTGGATTGACATAAAACCCATACTACACTACAACTGACTAGTACAAGTGTAAGGGTGATTGACATTCAAGAGCCTCAAAAACTCGTGTATCACTTGATACGAAGCTCCTTTTGCCTTGGCTTCTTCACCTTTTGATTCTCAATTCTTCCTCTGGTCCCTAAACTCCCAAAGTAGCCAAGTGCTAGGAATGCACCTAATATGCAATACAACTCCTAATTATACTCTAGATGTCAAGTGGATGCAATTTGGACATGAAGGTGTGGGAATGCATGCTTGAAGACTACAAAACAATGCAAAATTGCAAGCTAATATGGTGTAAATAATGAGCATATCACCTTTGCATTTTTGGATCTGAATGCCCACCTTCAAACCTCACTCTCTCATTTGTTCTTATTTGTTTGAGGACAAGCAAAAGGCAAGTGTGGGGGTGTTGAGATCTCTTGTATTTACATCATTTAGGCCTGCATTTAGTGCATGTTTGGTTCTCTTTTGCCTATTTTCCTTATCTTTTGTCCCATTTTCTTCTCTTTTTAGACTTAGGTTGCATTTAGGATGTAGTTTGCATTTTTCTTTGTATGATGGATATTTTTAGGTGCTTATGGAGCTTTGAGGAGCATGGAGGAACTTTGGGAGTGGACCAGGAAGCTGGCTGAGAAGTAACTGAGCAAGATGATACAAGGCAGACAATCTCTGCAAAGCCTATCGGTCAAGACACAAAGGCTATCAGTCAAGGAGTGACTGATAGAGAAGCTATCGATCAGGCTATCGGTCGAAAAAGTGAATTATAGAAGTATGCCTTGTATATTCCGGTCACCCTATCGGTCACCTTCTAGACCAATAGGAATCCTATCGATCATCCTATCAATCACCCTATCGATCACATTCAGACCGATAGGATCCCAGTCCGAAGTTGCTTTTATTTACACTTTTGTCATTACTTTTAGGATTTCCTTCTTCATGTATAAATACTCTTTTTCTGAGGATTTTCGAGCAGTCGTGTCATTCTACTATTTTTGAGTTATTTGTTTGAGTTTGAAGACAAATTTCTTGCTTTATTTAATATAAGTTTGTATTTGCCTTTAATCTTTTCTTAATCTCTCTTTTAATCATGATTAGCATCATTTCCTCTTGTGATTTGGTGTTAAACATGGCTATTAGTGAGTAGTTTGCTTAGGATTCTTAGATGTGGTAGATTAGGGGGATTTAGGGATTGATTAAGGTTTGGTTGGTGCTTAATAACAATGGGCTCCTCTCTATTAATCTGTTCTTAAGCTAGATTTGTCTTGATCACATTTATTAGGATTTACGCTTTCTCTTATGCCCACCAAGTGTTTGATAAAATGCTGATCCTATTTGATAGAGGATTTGCTGGCCTTGGCTCAAGAGATTGACTATTTGAGGAGCATTTTGACATGAATAAAGTTGATTATTAATGCTTGTTTAATATTTTAGCACTAATGAGAGTTAGTTCTTGTTAAAGTGTTTAGCAAAGGGCTATTTATCAAGAGATTGGACTTAGCTTGCTTGTTTGTGAACTCTATGTCTAGGAACCAGCATTGCTAGCTTGTTTGCTTGTTCAATGATGCTTGAAACTACCTTAATTAGTCTTTGAATTCCCCAAAATCAATAACCACATCTAGGAACATGTCTTCTCTTTGTCTGAATTTCGAATTTGCCATACTCTGTTTATTTGCTCTGTTTTATTTCTTTGATCATTGCTAAACTGTCTCTTTTTTAGTCTTCGTTGGTGCATGATCACTTTAGGTTGTTAGTTCAGTTTCTTAAGCGACAAAAACCTCTCTGCTTGCTTGACTTAAGGACTTCTGCTTGCAACTCTTTTGTATTCAACAACTCCCCATTGGATTGATAAACTCAATACTACAATAACTAGTGTAGGTTGGGGATTAAGATAGGCAAAACACCTACATCAGTTTTTTGAAGTTTGCTAGACCACTTACAAGACTCTTATGCAAAGAATCTGAGTTCAACTTCGACCAGGAATGTTTACATGCTTTCTTAACTATAAAGGAATCCTTGGTTAGTGCTCCTATTATCCAAGCGCCCAACTGGGATCTGTCTTTCGAGATAATGTGTGATACATCAGTGTATGCAATGGGAGTAGTGTAGGGGCAGAGAGTCGACAAGAAACTCTATGTATTCAGATGCAGGCATGACTTTGGATGATGCACAAGTGAAGTATGCAACAACAAAGAAAGAATTCCTAGCTGTTGTGTTTACTTTTGAAAATTTCAGAAGCTACTTGGTAGGCTCCAAAGTTATTGTGTACACAGGTCATACTGCATTGAGATACATCTATGCCAAGATAGATACCAAACCATGCCTGTTGAGATGGATTATGTTGCTTCAAGAGTTCGACATGAATATAGTGGACAAGAAGGACATAGAGAATGTTGTTGCTGACCACTTGTCAAGGATGTGAATTGAAGAGATCATCCCTATTAATGACTCTCTCCCTGAAGAAGAGCTCATGATGGTCAGAGTCCTTGAGAAGACCTATCACGCGGGTCAGAAGCTTGAAGAAGCAAAGAATTTACAAGACAATGGTTGCATTGGTATGCAGATTTTGTTAACTACTTGGTAAGTAATGAGGTGCCAATCAAATTGGGTCCTTACAACAAGAAGAAATACTTTAGAGATGTCACTCACTTCTATTGGGATGAACCTTACTTTTTCAAGAGAGGTTCAGATGGTAACTTTAGAAGGTGTATAGCACTGGAAGAGGTGAAACACATTCAATATCATTGCCATGGTTCAGCTTATGGTGGTCACTTTGCTACATTTAAGACAGATACTAAAGTTCTTCAAGATGGGTTTTGGTGGTCAAGCTTGTTCAAAGATGTTCATACCTACATCTCATCATGCGAGGCTTGTCAAAAACAGGGGAGTATAAGTAGAAAAAATGAAATGCCTCAAAATCCCATCATTGAGGTTGATTTGTTTGATGTTTGGGGCATTGACTTCATGGATCATTTTCCTTCTTCATATGGGAACAAATACATCTTGGTGGTTGTAGATTATGTCTAAAAATGGATTGAAACAATAACAAGTCTTACTAATGATGCTAAGTTCGTGATCAAGCTCTTCAAGAACATCATCTTCCCAATATTTGGTGTCCTAAGAGTAGTGATAAGTGATGAAGATAATCATTTCATACAAAAAGTGTTTGAAGGGTTACTCAAGAAGCATGGAGTAAAGCATAAAGTTTCCACACCCTACCACCCTCAAACAAGTGGGCAAGTGAAGGTCTCAAACAGAGAGATCAAGGCCATCTTGGACAAGACAGCTGGTATTACAAGAAAGGATTGGGCAGCCAAACTTGATGATGCACTTAGGGCTTACAGGGCAACTTTCAAGACAATCATTGGTGGATCACCTTTATCCCTTCTGTAAGGGAAATCATTTTACATACTAGTTGAGCTAGAGCACAACGCGTTGTGGGCAATTAAGTTAGTGAACTTTGACATAAAGTCTGTCCAAGAGAAGAAACTCCATCTCCATAAACTTCATGAAATTTGCCTTGATGCATTTGAAAGTTCCAAAATCTGTAAGGAGAGGACAAAAGCATTTCATGATAAGAAGATAGTGTCCAAGAGCTTCAAACCTGTAAATAATGTGTCGCTCTACAACTCAAGACCAAAGCTATTTCCTGGAAAGTTAAAGTCAAAATGGGCATGCCCTTTCAAGATCAAAGAAATGCTGCCTTATAGAGCTGTAACTTTGTTCAACAATGAGGAAGAAGGTTTCACAGTAAATGGCCATAGACTGAAGCCTTGCATGGCCAAAAGGATCATGGATAAAGGAGCTATAATTTCTCTCCCCGATCCTCCCCTTACCTGAAGTAACTCCAAGGTACAACCCTTTACCATTGTACATAACCATTTCATTATTTTCAGTTTCGCTTCTTATTCTTTTGCTTTGTTAGTTGATTGAATCTCCTTTGCATTTTCTTTACACAAGGGACTGTATAAATTAAGTGTGTGGGAGAGTGTGTGAGACTAACAATTTTTTGCATTTTACATATCATATAGTTCATGCA
This sequence comes from Thlaspi arvense, assembly GCA_911865555.2. Classification (NCBI taxonomy): domain Eukaryota; kingdom Viridiplantae; phylum Streptophyta; class Magnoliopsida; order Brassicales; family Brassicaceae; genus Thlaspi; species Thlaspi arvense. Next base: position 30,234,076 of record OU466860.2, read on the forward strand.
TTCATTTATCATCTAAGGCATAGAAAATCCATAATCAAAAAATTTTGAAACTCAAAAAGGTTCATTTAGGTGCATTCGCATAATTAAGATTGTGTCTATATACATTTCATTTAGCATTGTATACATATTGATACAAGACTTTTTACACTCTTGTGACTCAATTCATAAACTCTAAAATCATGTCATTGCAGCACATCAGGTTATAATCCTTCATGGGTATAGCAAAAAGAAGATGGAGAATATTGTCTAGCCAAGTCTAAAATTGGGGTTTAGAAGTCCTAAAACTCATCAAGCTAACTAGTGCAAATATAAGAACAAGCAAGCAAACTAAAATAAACTTAAACAAGAGGCTTAAACTCAAATCAATGCAAGAACAGAACAGCAAAACAGAGCAAGAGCAAGCTTTAAACAAGAAAATACGAAATGGTTCTAAGATAGGGCAATGGCATTAGACTGGTTTCAATGGTGATTCATGATGCTTCAAACAACATTAACATGCTAATCCTTATAAAAATAATATCAAAACTAGACTAATCCAATCCCTTGGCAATACCTTCTTCACTAATGAAAAATCCTAACCCACTTTCAATGGTGGAAATGTCACTAAAAAGCATTAAGAATCAGTTCTACAAAGCATGTTGCAGCCTATAGATAATAACCTGGTTATTAAACTCATTTCTTCATTAGACATCTTAGGTTGTGAACTCCACTTTCAAAACCTCTCTCCCTCATTTGCTAGAGGACAAGCAAAAGGCAAGTGTTGGGGTGTTGATAGCTTGCATTATTGCATTAAATTAAACCTTATTTAGTGTAACTTTCATGACATTTCATCATCTAGATTGTCCAAAAGTGTCTCTTCTTCATCCCAATTAGACTAGCTTGCATTTAGGATAGGATTTGCATTGCATTTCACTTGTATTTACAGGTCTTTGGAAAGCTTAAGAGACATCAGGAGAATGGCAGATCAGAAGGAGATGGGAGGTTAAGCCAATAAGGGATGTTCAGTTGCTAAGGGGTTTATACCAACCAACCATACCGTGGAGAATAACTATGGCTCTCCACGGTACGATCCATACCGCCGACTAACGGTCTGTACACCAATATGGTCTCTCGGAGGCGATTTGCACCGAGGAAAGCCCGGTCGTACACCGATGAGTCTCCTCGGTGGACCCATACCAACTAAAGCGCATCCGTACACCATCGAGTCTGATCGGCATGAAGAGCTTTAGGGCATCCCACCAAAGTGCACCGAGGAAAGTCACCCACGTCTTGTCCGGTACGTCCAGAACCATGCGCCACCCAAAGATCTTCACCGAGCAAGAACTTCCAGAACATTCACCAATGTTTACCGAAGAGGCGCACAGACAAGAATAACTAACATTTTGCTCGGTATAGGCTCGTCCGAGAGTTGACCTTTTTGTTGACTTTGTCATTTTATCTCTTTCCTTATAAATAGCCTTAATCTAAAAACATTTGGGGGATCCAAGTTTTATTCAGTCCTAAACAGAAAACTCTCTCCTTTGTAATCTTTTTAAGAATTTTGTTGATCTTGGATCAATTTAATTAAGTTTTGCATTTTCCGTTGTTAGTTTATCTCTATGTAATCATGCTTAGTCATATTCTTATAGCTCTAAGTATGGTTAGTGAGTAAGTTCCTATAGGTTTTGAGATGGGCTAGTTAGAGAGACTAGATGGTGAATTTATGATGTGGTGTTCTTAATTCTACCTTATCCTTGCTCGATTGATGTTTTTAATGCTTGATTGGCCATGGGAAAGATATTCCTGTTCATAGGATTTTTGTTGCATTGAAAGTGTTTGATGAAATTCCTGAAAGAATCTTTTAAGTGGTTTGCATTCTTAGCCTAAGGGATTAGCAGTCTAATGTGCTTATTATGCTTTGTAGAACTGATTCTTTTAGCTTGCTAGTGACATTTCCACCATTGAAAGTGGGTTAGGATTTGTGATTAGTGAAGGGATTATTGCTAAGGGATTGGATTAGTCTTGTTTTGATATTTTTTTCAAAAGGATTAGCATATTAATGTTGTTTGAAACATCATGAATCACCATCGAAATCACTCTAATGCCATTGCCCCCATCTTAGAACCATTTCGCATTTCCTTGTTTAAATCTTGATCTTGCTCTGTTTTGCTGTTCTGTTCTTTCATTTATTTGAGTTTGAGCCTCTTGTTTAAGTTTTCTTTTAGTTTGCTTGCTTGTTGTGTGGGTTGGATTTCACACAATAGAATTTTTCGATTAAAAATAAAGAGGACGTAAAGATTCTAAGTTAAACACGAGAGAACAAGGATCCAAAGATGGTGATTTTATTATTGCCGCTTAGGTAAGCTTTTGGTACAAGTAAATTGCTAAGTCTTTTTCTAGCTCAAAAGAGATCTCTCCCGCTAATGAGTTAAGCTCTCTGTTTATACAACTGTTAGTCATAATCTAGGCCAAAATCTAGGGATATAGTTCATAGATTTTCTTCCCTTATCTCCTTCGCGGCGCCCCATTCCTCAAGACTTCGTCTTCTAGGGTAAAGACCACTTCGGACTTCTTTGTGGATTTGGGCTCGGCCTACTTGCGCAATGCTTCGTTTTGGACTTGTTATTTCCTGGGCCTTCGTCTCAGATCGCCAATGAAGGATGCCGGCTCAGCCCAGAAACGTTCACGGGTCGGCCCAAAGAGTTTCACGTATGGATGGTTTGCATAAATGATTCGTCTCAGGCTTGGTTTTGGGCTTTGTCTTTAATTGGGCCATGAGCGCCTTGGCTCGGTTTGGTACTGCGCATATGCGGTTCAGTTTAGTTTATGTACGCTTCTACCGAAGCGATTGTTTAGCTTGTGTATGTGCATAATTTATGTGAGGTTCAGTGGATAGCTCGTGCATGTTTCGTACACGCTTCAGTTTTCCTCGGCTCAACGCACAAATTCCGCACAACCCATACACGGCTCGGTTTCCTGCACATTTCATGCATAGTCAAGACTTGTATCAACTTAGTCATTTTCCTAATTGATCTCGTCGGGGTGAAAACCGACCCCAACAGTTAGTCCCCCAGCTCGTTAGACTCAGAATTGTGGATGACGAGTTGATAAGAGAGGCGATATCAATTTTCCGAGGCAATTTTCTGTTACTAGCCGAGGCATTTAGCCTACCTAGTCGAGGCGTTTAGCTTTGACTAGCCGATAAGTTTTTGCCTAACCGGCCAAGGCGTTATGCTTGCCTAGCCGAGGTGTTTCGATTTGATTGGCCGAGACGTTTTGCTTGCATAGCCGAAACCTTTTACTTTAACTGACTGAGGCGTTTATGCCAAACTGGCCAAGGCGTTTTGCTTGTCTAGCCGAAGCATTTTAGCTTAACTATCCAAGGCATTATGCTTGCCTAGTCGAGGCGGTTGTGCTTTGACGACGAGGCGTTTGCTTTAATGTCGACGAGGCAAGCTCCATTTGCTTCGGAGATATTCTCTTCGGTCTTCAAAGGATATCTCTTTTCGCTTCGGCGTCTTGTAGATACATACCTGGAGACAATTAGGATATTTCATGGTATCTTTAAATCTTCTTAATTAGGCCTTATTCTCAATAAGTTTGGGCCTCTTGAAGCCCATTACTCTTTTTGAAGAGTGAATTCTTCCTCAAAAGTGTAAACGTCTCGCCAAATTGGCTGTAAAAACCGAGGCTCCCTTCAGTTCTTCATTGTCTTCACTTCTCCAAAAACTAAAAGGTTTTCTTTCTCTCCCTTCTCCCCAATTAATGTTTAGATTTCTAGCAGGGTTTATAGGATTCTGGGCATACCGCCGCCGTCCGCCCTAATTTCTCCAGCCGTCTCCGTCTATTTCTTTTCCGAGCCGCAGCGAGTACTGAGGCGTATTTCCTTCCATTCCAATCCGTCTCCGTCCTTTGCTTTCCCGATCATTGATAAAGCCGAGGTGTGGCCTTTTCCTCTCGGTCTTAAGCTGAGGCGATTTCTCCATGTCTTCGCGAGTCGAGACGTCGTCCCCAAGATCTATCCGAGCCGAGGCATCCTCCGTCATGTATTCTTGGGCCGAGACGTCATCTCCCAGATCTACTCAAGCCGATGCATCCTTTGTCAAATCTTCTCGGGCCGAGGTGTTTTCTGCCATTTCTTCGCAAGCCGAGACGTCGCCGGATCTTGAGGATTCCGTTAAATCAATTAGTTACCCGATGGCCCGGGATCGCAGGATCAAATTTCGGATATTGAGACAACAATACCTATCGATGGAGATGCCCCTACAAACAAGGCAATTTATTCAAGCCTTTCGATCGACGGTTATCCGACTCCAGCTGTTGAGGCGTCACAGGTAAAACTCTAGGAGGAAGACTGGAACTTTGATCCTGTCAAAGCAAGGAAAGGACTGGACTTTTTGATGAGCCTTCGGAGTGAGGCTCCGTCCAAGAAACGATCCGCAAACGAGAAAAAGGCGGATCCTCTGGGTTTGACGCTCTCCATGGCAGAGAGCCTGTCAGAGTTAAGGGCTCGCTTCGGTTTTAGCGAAGCGGTGGAGTTTATACTTCCCACTTCATCGGATCAACCACCTCCAGGCCATTTCACCGCGTATAAGAGTTGTTTCTATGCGAGTTTATTATGGTTCCCGATCCCAGTGTTAATTCTAACAGCAAGGCATTTATTGGGTTTAGATTTGAACATGTATGATTTTTCGTAATTAATGACTTATCCTGAATAAAAAATTTCCAAATCATCTTTTGGAAAACGATTCGAAGCCAAACGAAGCGTAGAGTTTCTAAGGAGAGAACCGTTTGCCTTGATATTGAACATATCCAGTATTATTGCGATAAGCACAACGTGTTTTATGAGTGGGCGAGCCACAGTGTCGTCACTGTGACTGAATTAGGAATGCTTTGTAGCGCTTAAGACCAGTGTTGCTTAGAGGCGAGGTGTTTACTGGGTTTAAGTTTGAACACATCTGGTCTCTTGATACTTGACTGTCCACATCAGATACAAAGTTCCCGAAGTGTTTTAAGAGACGAGCTGCGACTGGACGAGCCGCAGTGTCTTGGTCATGATCGACATATGAAAGCTATGTAACGTCTATGAACAGTGTTGCTTAGAAGCGAGATGTTTGTTGGGTTTAGGTCTGAATATATATGGGTACTTCGTATTCTACGACCAACCGTGAATATTATGGTCGTGAGGTGTTATTAGACCAACATTGCTTAGAAAAACTGTTGTTGGGTTTAGGATGTTTTGCCACAACTTTAGGACTTGCGAACCCATCTCGACTTAATTATCCGTGTTTCTGGCAAAACATAAAAGAAAATCGTATGGAATTTACCCAATGATGTTTGACTGGGGTATACCCAGCCATGATTTATATAGCGCGCTTTTATCCGAGGGGGATGTTGAGAATTCCTTTGTCCAATGAGAATGCATGAATTAGGATCCGTAAAGGATGTGATAGTTTTTGTGTTGTGGCCAACAACAGACGAAGTAATAAGAGTTGAAAAATAAGTTGAGTCAGCTTGTTTTTTTATTCAGGCGAAGTGGTTACAAAGTGTGGGAGTAACTTAGAAGTAGTACTTCTTTAAGTGCCTTGTGTTCCAGGATATTGGCTTTGGAAGGACAGTTGCATTGTTGGCGAGCTCGAAAATGCCTGGTTGGACTACATTAGTAATGCGGTAGGGTCCTTCCCAATTAACCCCCAATTTTTTGGCATTTCTTTCTGCTGTGTTTTGGAAGGCTTTACGGAGGACGAGGTCTCCTTCGTTGAATCGACGGCTTCTTACGTTTGAGTTGCAATACTTAACCCTGGCCTGTTTGTGTTTTTGTATCTGAATGAGTGCTTCATCGCGTCACTCATTGAATGGGTCGAGGTCATCTAAGAGCATGAAGTGATTCAGGCCCTCTTGTCCAGGGCGGAGTCATCGACGAACTCCTGCAAAGTCCAACTCAGGAGGGATTACACATTCTGTTCCATAAAAAGTGTGAAGGGTGTTTCGCCTCTTGGTTATCGCGGGGTAATTTGATGCGACCAGAGGACTCTTTCGAGCTCGTCTGCCCATCGTCCTTTCTTTTCGTCGTGGCTTTTCTTCAGACCGTCAAGGATAGTTTTGTTGGCTGCCTCGGCTTGCCCGTTCCCTTGTGGATAACGAGGCATGGATTTTCTCAGCCTTATCTTCCACTTTTCGCAGAAGATTTCGAATCAAGTGGAGATGAATTGCGATCCATTGTCAGTTACAATCTCGTACGGAACTCCATGTCGACAGATGATGTGCTTCCATACAAAATTCTTGACTTAGGCGTCCTTGATGCTGGCATAGGATTCTGTCTTGACCCACTTAGAGAAATAGTCGGTCAGGACGAGGAGAAATCTCTTTTGTTTGGTTCGGTGCAGTGGTCCGGCGATGTCCATCGACCATTGCATGAAAGGGTATGGCAAGAAGATTGATGACAGCATTTCCGTAGGGGCGTGGCGTTGACACTTTTCACATTTCCATGAATACATTTCACAATCATTAATGGCTCTGAGAATCTCCATTTGAATACTTCCCCGTCCAGTAGGACGTATGGAGCTGCTTGGGCTTTGAGTTTCTGAGCTGCCCATTTTGTTTGTTGGAATTTCTCTGTCCATTATGGAGAATCAGATTGGTACTATCCATTTGCAATCCCATCTGTATTCGCTTTCTTGTTGCTGTTCTTTCTCCATTTCCTCCGGCCCATCATTTGTTGGTTCAACTTCTTGTGCGTGTCCATCGATTTTTGCCTCCAGTTTCTTTCACTGGATTAATCAGGTTGACTGTTTCGGGAGTTTCGATGCTAGGTCGTTTGATAAATTCCACCGTGATGGCTCTCTTCAAACCAGTATATGAAGATGAGGCGAGGGCTGCTAGTGTATCGACCTGAGCGTTTTCGCGTTGGGGTATTCGTGTTAACTCGAACTCCTAAATTTCATTGGCGCGTGTTTGGATGATGATCATATATGCTTCCATCCTTTCGTCCATCGCCGTGTATTCTCCATTAAACTGATTCGCGACGAGCTCGGAGTCGTGGAAAAAACAGATTTTTTGGAGCTTAAACCTGCAAGCTAATCTGAGTCCGGCTATCAGGGCCTCGTACTCCACTTCATTGTTTAACGCATGAAAGACCAGTCTGAAAGATTGGTCCAAGATTTTGCATATTGGGGATGCCAAACGGATTCCGACTCATAACCCCTACTTGGACGACGAGCCATCGACGTGAAGGATCCAAATATAATCTTGGGTTCATTGTCGGCTCCTTTGGTTGGGAGTTCAATCAAGAAGTCCGCCACGACTTGAGACTTTGCGTAGGTTTTGCTTCTGTACTCGATTTCATATTCACTGAGTTCTGCTGCCCATTTGGCTAGTCTTCTGGATTTTCCTGCAGTGGGAATGTTGTTAGCAACACAATGGAGTGCGACTGGAAATACGATGTGAGCTTTCGCGCGGACATCACCACCGCGAGTGCAAACTTCTCCATCTACAGGTACCGCATCTCCACATCAGCTAAAGTCTGACTTACGTAAAAGATGGACTTATGATCTCCTCGCTCTTCTCGGACGAAAACTCCGCTTACTGCAGTAGCTAAGACAGCGATGTATAGTGTATGGGCTGGATTTCACACAATATAATTTGTTTGTTAAAAATAAAAGAGGACGTAAAGTTCCTAAGTTTAACACGATAATATGATATTCTTAGGATCCAGACTTTGAAAGCTAAAAAGGGCAAGTTATTGGTCTGTTGATTGAGTGAAAACCTTAGCGAATGAACGTTTGATCTGAGGGGGGGGGGGGGGGGGGGGAAGGATGTATATGGAACAGGGAGAACAGATGTTTAAGATGGAACGAATGAGGTTGAAACGAACGAATGATGAAGAGATGGGACGAAGGTAGATGATGGAAGCTTAGCAAGAGATGTGAAAATCTCTTGTAAACAACTTGTAGACTTCTAGGATATTACACACCGAGAAATCAACAAGGATTTCCACGGATATGACACACCGTAGAGATGATCTTTTCTTAAAAGAGATTTAATTAAAAAGAAAGATGAAAATGTTTTGTGAAACAACTTGCAAATATAAAGAGATCAGTCTTGGTACAAGCACTGAATACCATCTTGTAAAAGCAAAAGAAATAAAGAGGTGGGGCGTCTTATTTGAAAAGAGATAGAAACATTATTGATCTTCAAACCAAGTAAAAGGAAGTGAAATGGTCTTGGGTCTCCTGATTAGTTTCATGGGCAATGGTGAAGCAATGCAATGGCCTCGTTAAAAACCATAGTGAGAAAACCCAAATGGACAAAACTCACTAAAGAAAAAAGAGCACACATTGCACTACTTAGCCCATAAACTAATCGGCTTCAATACAAACCAAAGAGGTAAGTATAGCCTTGTCATCATTGATCTCGATTTGATTGAGTAGAACCTCTAAGGCATTATGAAATGCCTTAGTCCTTGAACGCGTCATTGGACCATCTTGAACTTTAATGGCTTCATCAGCTACATGTATGTCTTGTTCTGGATTCTCCTCGATTCTATGTTGTTTTAACTCGGCCGTTAGTTGTACCTCGTCGCTGTCGGACTGTTTTACCTCGACATTGACTTGTTTCACTTCGGCATCCTGGTCTTTTTATTCTTTATGGTCCATGATCATATCATTCCCTCGGTCTTGAAAAGGATTTGAACTCAAATTCAAATCATCTGCAAGATAAGGCACAAGATCAGTAATATTAAAACTAGAGCTTATAGAGTACTTACCTTGGAGGTCAAGCTGATATGCGTTATTTTTGGTCTTCTTGGTAATTTTGAATGGTCCATCTTTCCGCGGCATCAACTTAGATTTTCTCTCAGTCGGGAATCTTTCTTTTCACAAATGTACCCATACTTGATCTCCAACTTCAAAAGTCTTTTCATGACGTCTGTTGTTGGCGTGTTTAGCATACAGCTTGGTCTGCTCTTTTAAATTTTTCTTTGCATCCTCATGAATTTGTTTCACTAGCTCGGCCTTCTTTCTACTGTCCATGCTAACTCTTTCACTCAAAGGTAAAGGCATCAAATCCAAAAGAGAAATGGGGTTGAACCCATAAACAATTTGAAACGGTGAATACTTAGATGCTGAATGAATGGCGTGATTTTATGCAAATTCTATATGTGGCAAACATTCTTCCCAAGACTTAAGATTCTTTTTGATCAATGCACGCAAGAGAGTTCCTAAGGTCCTATTGACTCCTTCAGTCTCGCCATCCGTTTGGGGGTGACAATTCGTAGAAAACATGAGCTTAGTACCTATCTTAGACCATAATGTCTTCCAAAAGAAGCTTAGAAACTTAGTATCTCTATCAGACACAATAGACTTAGGCATGCCATGAATGCGAACTATCTCTTTGAAGAACAAACTAGCTATATGCAATGCATCATCGGTCTTATGACAAGCAATGAAGTGAGCCATTTTAGAAAACCTATCCACAACCACAAATATTGAGTCTTTACCTGTTCTAGTCCTAGGCAATCCTAAGACAAAGTCCATAGATATATCATGCCACAGGTGAGAAGGAATGGGTAATGGAGAATACAAACCGTGATGTTGCACTTTAGATTTGGCTTGCTTACAAGTGTTGCATGTCCCACCAACTCGCTCAACGTCTCGTTTCATATGAGGCCAATAAAAATGTTCTTTTATGACTTCTAAGGTTTGAGCAATGCCAAAGTGCCCCATCAAACCTCCTACGTGGGCTTCCCAGACAAACAGATCCCTTAAAGAACAATTAGGTACACAACGACGGTTCTCATAAAAGAGAAACCCATCTTGTTGAAAGAACTTACCCGAAGGAGACTTAGAACATGAATTATATATCTCTGAAAATTCCTCATCTACTTTACAAAGTTCTTTAATCTGATCAAAGCCTAAAAGTTTAACTTCTAAAGTAGAGAGAAGAGTTTACCTCCTTGATGATTCGTCTGCCACGACATTATCTTTACCTTGCTTATATTTAATCACGTAAGGAAACGTTTCTATAAACTCTACCCACCTCACATGTCTCTAGTTTAACTTTTGCTGACCCTTGAGATGTTTTAATGACTCGTGATCCATGTGAATGACGAATTCCTTAGGCCAAAGGTAATGTTGTCACATTTGTAGCGCCCTGACCAACGCATACATCTCTTTGTCGTACGTTAGGTAGTTAAGCAAAGCACCACCAAGTTTTTCACTAAAGAAGGCAATCGGCTGCTTCTCTTACATTAGTACTGCTCCGATTCCCATACCTGATGCATCACACTCTATCTCGAAAGTTTTTAGAAAGATAGGTAAAATAAGAACGGGAGCATTGGTAAGCTTCTCTTTTAGGTGCTGAAATGCTTCTTCTTGAGCTGTTCCCCACTTGAACCCCACATCTTTCTTAATAACTTCAGTGAGAGGGGCGGCTATAGTACTAAAGTCTCTTACAAAGCGTCTATAGAACCCGGCTAGACCATGGAAGCTCATCACGTCTCCTACGCTTTTGGGAACTGGCCAGTCTCGGATGGCTTTAACTTTCTCCTCATCCACTTTAACTTCTTCGGAGCTTACTAAAAAACCGAGAAACACAAGACTAGAAGTGCAGAATGTACACTTCTTGAGGTTAGCATATAGTTTATCTTTTCTAAGTAAATCAAGGACTAAGCCGATGTGTTCTATATGCTCTCCTAAGTTTTTGCTGTAAACAAGAATGTCATCAAAATAAACAACAACAAAAATGCCTATGTATGCCCGAAGAACATGATTCATTAAGCGCATATAGGTACTAGGGGCATTAGTCAACCCGAATGGCATGACCAGCCATTCATATAAACCATGTTTGGTTTTGAAGGCGGTTTTCCACTTGTCCCTTTCTTTCATCCTAATCTTATGATAACCACTTTTTAAATCTATTTTAGAAAATATACTAGACCCATGCAGCTGATCTAGCATATCATCATGTCTAGGAATGGGGTGGCGATACTTCACCGTGATATTGTTTATTGCGCGACAGTCCATGCACATCCTCCAGGTACCATCCTTTTTGGGTACTAGGAGCACGGGAACAGCACAAGGGCTCATGCTTTCACGGATATGACCCTTAGCTATTAGCTCATCCACTTGCTTTTGTAGCTCCTTTGTCTATGTGGGGTTTGTACGGTAAGCGGGACGGTTTGGTAGGGAAGTTCCAGGGGTGAAGTCTATTTGGTGTTCAATCCCATGGATGGGAGGTAAACCATTTGGAGTTTATTGACCATAGTATCACTAGCTACATTGGTGCAGCTTCCCCCGTCGATGATTAGACTGCACACTTTCCCTTGTACCAAGCAGCGAGAATGAAACAAATTTTCTCTTTGCTCTTGGTCTTCAAGTTTACTTTGCATACTCAGCGTTCGCCTTGCTACCAAGAGATCCCCTTTGACTGGCAACAACTCATTTTCCTCATTAGACACATCTTGAGCCTCTTCTTCAGATGTTACATTGCCATTCTCCAATAGAACCGTAGTTCGTTTGTTAATACACTCGTTGGCGCAATGACCTCGTCCTTGGAATATGAAACACTTAACGTCTCGTGTCCTCGTAGAAGTCTCCTTTGCCTTTCCTCTGATGACTTGTACTGATGTGGCTTCGGCTTTTGAAACGAACGGTTTGTTTTCTCTCGGGTAGTGGCTTTTATCATCAAGCGGGTGAACTGACCGGTACGGGTACTTATTACCATGCGGGTAGCCTGTCCGTTGATTAGGACCGATGCTTGGGACGGTTAGGTGAGAACTCTTTCTCTTGAGTTGTTGCTCGGACATTACTGCCTTATGCATCATCTCCTCTATATCCACATAGTATTGAGTCTCAAGTCTGTCCTGACTGTCTCGGTTGAGTCCTCCAAGAAAACGTGCCATGGTTGCTTCACGGTCCTCCATGATACCAGCTAGGAGTATTAATGTTTCCATTTCTTTAAAATACTCCTCCACCGTACGGTTACCTTGAGCCAACCTTCTAAGCCTCTGGTGTAAGTCCCGGTGGTAATGGCTGGGCATGAACCACTTTCTCATCAGATTTCTCATCTCGGTCAAAGTAGTGACTGGATACTATTGATTGGGTCGTCTTGTAGTAACAAGTTGATCCCACCAAATCAAGGCGTAATCATAAAATTCAGTAGCAGCCACCTTGACTCGATTCTCCTCGGTATAATGTTGAGCATTGAAGACGAGCTCCATCTTTTTTTCCCATTCTAAGTAAGCGTCCGGATCACACTTCCCATGAAATAGAGAACTCTTCAATTTAATCCCGGCTAAGTTGTCTTGTATCCGTTCTCTGTCTTGACGGGCACTACTACGACCACTGCTCCTATAATATTGATCTGTTTGATGGCCACCGGTAGGGTCGGCTGTCTCTTCTTCTTTCTCCTTCCCGGGCGTCTTGTAGTTGGCTCTCTCTGTTCATACTCTTGTCTGATCTTTTCTACCTCTGAGTGCAGCATCTTTTTCATCTCGGTTATAAGAGCCTCGATCAACAACCTTTGACTTCTCCCTACTGCGTTTTCTGGATCATCTTCTCCAGCCATGGTACCTGAAAAGGGAGAAACAAAACTCGCAGCAAACAGCCCTTGAGACAAAAACCTTGCTCTAAAGGATTCAAAACAATAATTAGAAACAAACTAAAAGATTAAAATTAACACCCTAATTACTTGAAAGGAATTTTAGATCAAGCCGTGATGAACAAGGATGCGAAGAGTCAAATAAAATGAAACGTCAAAAACCCCAAACTAAATCGGATAAAACACTTAGCTTTTCAAAGCAGGCTCTCATACCACGTAATATGATCTTCTTAGGATCCAGACTTTAAAAGATAAAAAGGGCGAGTGATTGATCCGTTGATTGAGTGAAAAATCTTAGCGAATGAATGTTTGATCCGAGAGAGGGGGAAGGATGTATATAGAACGGGAAAATGAATGTTTAAGATGGAACGAATGAGGTTGAAACGAACTAATGATGAAGAGATGGAACGAAGGTAGATGATGGAAGCTTAGCAAGAGATGTGAAAGTCTCTTGTAAACAACTTGTAGACTTCTAGGATATTACACACCGAGAAATTAACAAGGGTTTCCACAGATATGACACACCGTAGAGATGATCTTTTCTTAAAAGAGATTTGATTAAAAAGAAAGATGAAAATGTTTTGTGAAACAACAAGCAAATATAAAGTGATCAGTCTTCGTACAAGCACCGAAGACCATCTCGTAAAAGCAAAAGAAATAAAGAGGTGGATCGTCTTATTTGAAAAGAGATAGAAACATTATTGATCTTCAAACCAAGTAAAAGGAAGTGAAATGGGCTTGGGTCTCCTGATTAGTTTCATGGGCAAAGGTGAAGCAATGCAATGGCCTCGTTAAAAACCTTAGTGAGAAAACCCAAAGGGACAAAACTAACTAAGGGAAAAAGAGCACACATTGCACTACTTAGCCCATAAACTAAATGGCTTGAATACAAACAAAAGAGGTAAGTATAGCCTTGTCGTCATTGATCTCGGTTTGATTGAGTAGAACTTCTTAGGCATTATGAAATGCCTTAGTCCTTGAACACGTCATTGGACCATCTTGAACTTTAAGGGCTTCATCAGCTACATGTATGTCTTGTTCTGGATTCTCCTCGATTCTATGTTGTTTTAGCTCGGCCTTTAGTTGTACCTCATCTCTGCCGAACTGTTTTACCTCGGCATTGACTTGTTTCACTTCGGCATCCTGGTCTTTGTCTTCGTTATGGTCCATGATCATATCACACGAGAAAACAAGGATCCAAAGATGGTGATTTTATTATTGCTTCTTAGATAAGCTTTCGGTACAAGTATTTTGCTAAGTCTTTTGCTAGGTAAAAAGATCTTCTCGAGCTAATCAATCTAACTCGCTATTTAAACAATTTCTAGTCGCAATCTAGACGAGAATCTCGGGATAAACTTCATATATTTTCTTCCCTTATCTCCTTCGCAGCGCCCCCTTCCACAAGGCTTCGTCTTCTAGGGTAAACACCGCTTCAGACTTCTTCGTGGATTTGGGCTCGGCCCACTTGCATGAAGCCTCGCCTCAGGCTTGACTTGGGGCTCTGCCTTGTTGCTTCGTGGGCCTTCACCTTTGGGCTTTACTTGAGGTTTACCTCGCTCGTGCATGGTTTGGGCGAGGTGATTGGCTTCGCCCGGGCTTTGCACGGTTCACTTCGCCCGTGCACGGTTTGGGTGAGGTGATTGGCTTCGCCCTGGTTTTGCACGGTTCACCAAGCCTGTGCAAAGTTTGGGCGAGGTGATTGGCTTCGCCCGGGTTTTGCACGGTTCACCTCACCCGTACACGGTTTGGGCGAGGTGATTCGCTTCACCCGGGTTTTGGACGGTTCACCTAGCCCGTGCACGGTTTGGGCGAGGTGATTGGCTTCGCCCGGGTTTTGCACGGTTCACCTCTACCGTACACGGTTTGGGCGAGGTGATTGGCTTCACCCGGGCTTTGCACGGTTCACCTCGCCCGTGCATGGTTGGGGCGAGGTGACCGGCTTCGCTCGTGCAAAGTTTGGGCATCGCCAAGAATCACTTCTATAATTTGCCATTTTTCCGTTGATCTCGCTAGGGTGAAAACCGACTCCAACAGTTAGCTCCCCAGCTCGTTAGACTCAAGGATGTGGATGACGAGGTGTCAAGAGAGGCGAGATCAATGGTCAAGAGTTTTTGCTTCGCCAAGACGAGATGCTTTGCTTCGTTTCGCCTGAGTGAGGTGAAATGCTTTGCGTCACCTGGGACGAGGCGAAAATGCCTTGCTTCACTTTGCCTGGGTGAGGTGAAAATACTTTGTTTCACTTCGTCTGGACGATGTGAAATGCTTCGCATCTGTTCTTCGGGGCGAGGCGAAAGTGCTTTGCTTCGCTTCGTCTAGGCGCGGTGCGAATATTTTGCTTCCCTTCGCCTGGGCGAGCTGAAAGTGCTTCGCATGAGCAGGTGAAGTGTCGGGCTTCGCCTGGGCGAGGGGAAGTGCCTTGAATCGTCGAGGCAAAGTGATATGATTTCCGTTTATGATCGTAACCTTACAAGCTAACCCACGAGTGACTTGGTACGTGATGATGGGATGAACCGAATGATGATATAAGGTTGATCCGTTTGAAGGGAATATAAGGAAAGAGTGAAGATGGAATGCAGCAAGAGTTGCGGATGGCTCTTGATACAAGCTACTAGAACACAAAGGATATGACACACCTATGATTCTAAGTAGGATTTCTCGAGGATATGACGCACCAAGAGAGATGATCTATTTTGCAAAGGAAATTTTATTGAAAAGATAGATGAAAAGACAACTCTTCTCTCACACACGGTTTTAATAGAGAAGAGAGACAACACAAAACACCAAGAGCATTAAGTTAGTCTCGGGACAAACCCCTTTGACTAGCCATGCAAAGACTTGGTTGAAACAACTAAAAGATATAAGAAACAAGACTCAAAAACGACGAAGTACATGACACTTTGAAAATAACCAAGCCGTGGATGGTAAAAAGAAGTGGGCTTGGTAAAAGGCTAAGCTTAATGGGCAATACCAATGTGGGAACACTTGCCTCATTAAAAACCTTAGTGAGAAAACCCAATGGGACAATACTCACTAAGGGAAAAAGAGCACAAAATGCCCCACAAACCCATTAGCTTAGTCCCCGGCTACAATGCATACCATTGTGGGAAGTGTAGCCTTTTCAGTACTTGCTTTATACTTAAACTGATTAAGTAGAACCTCTAAGTCATTTTGAAATGCCTTAGTCTTAGCTCAGGTCACTGGACTTCCTTGTACTTCAAGAACTTCCTCAGCCACCCTCTTGTCTTGATCTTGATTTCCAACGGCTACAAGCTCATCTTCTAAGTTAGATGCTTCCATGCTCGTATCATCCCCTCCTTCTTAAAAGGATTTGACCACAAATCCGACTCATCTGCAACATATGGAAGTAAATCAGTAACGTTAAAGCTTGAGCTAATAAGATACTTACCTTGGAGGTCAATTTGATAGGGGTTGTCGTTGATTTTTTTTGTAACCGTGAATGGTCCATCAATTCTTGGCTTTAACTTGGAATTTCTTTGAGCTGAGAAGCGCTCCTTTCTCAAATGTACCCAAACCTGATCACCGGCCTCAAAAATCATCTTGCTTCTCCCTTTATTTGCATGCTTGGCATAGAGCTTTGTCTTCTCCTCCAGGTTTTTCTTGGCATCCAAATGTATAAGCTGCACTAATTCGGCTTTTTTCTGGCCATCCATACTAATCCTTTCACATAGAAGTAAAGGCATTAAATTCAAAGGAGAAGTGGGGTTAAACCTATAAACAATTTGAAAAGGAGAATATTTAGAAGCAGAATGCACGGCGTGGTTATATGCAAACTCTATATGAGGTAAACATTCTTCCCATGACTTAAGGTTCTTTTTAATCAAAGCCCTCAACAATGTTCCTAAAGTCCTATTTACTACTTCGGTCTGGCCATCAGTTTGTGGGTGATAAGTAGTAGAAAACATTAACTTAGTTCCTAGCTTAGACCATAAGGTTTTCCAAAAATAGCTAAGGAACTTAATATCTTTATCCGAAAAATTGACTTAGGCATGCCATGAATACGAACTATCTCCTTAAAGGAAAGATTGGCTACATGCAAAGCATCATCAGTTTTATGACAAGCAATAAAATGAGCCATCTTAGAGAATCTATCTAGGACCACAAAGATAGAATCCTTACATATCTTTGTTCTAGGAAAGCCTAAAACAAAGTCCATGGATATGTCATTCCACGGATGAGAGGGTATGGGTAAAGGTGAGTACAAACCGTGATGTTGAACCTTGGACTTGGCTTATTTACAAGTATTGCACCGCCCACAAATTCTCTCAACATCCCGTCACATGTGTGGTCAATAGAAATGATCTTTCATGACTTCTAAGGTTTTTGCCACGCCAAAGTGACCCATTAAACCGCCACTGTCTGCTTCCTTGATAAACAAATCTCTCATAGAACAATTAGGCACACAAAGACGGTTCTCATAAAAGAGAAACCCATCTTGTTTAAAGAATTTACCCAAAGGAGATTTGAAACAAGAAGCAAAAGTTTCTGAAAAATCATCATCATCTTTATATAGCTCTTTAAGCTGGTCAAATCCTAGCAACTTAGCTTCTAAAGTAGTGAGAAGAGTGTACCTTCTTGACAATGCATCGGCGACCAAATTGTCATTATCTTGTTTGTATTTTATAACGTATGGGAATGTCTCTATGAATTCAACCTACCTTGGGTGCCTTTTGTTTTAGCTTTTGCTGACCTTTGAGGTGTTTGAGAGACTCATGGTCCGTGTGGATAACAAATTCTTTAGGCTAGGGGTAGTGTTGCCACGTTTGTAAGGCCCTTACCAAGGCGTACAGCTCTTTATCATATGTTGGATAGTTGAGCATGGCCCCACCGAGCTTCTCACTAAAAATGCTATGGGTTGCTTGTCTTGCATTAGGACTGCGCCAATACCTATTCCTGATGCATCACACTCAAATCTCAAAAGGTTTTTAGAAGGTAGGTAAGATAAGAACATGGGCGTTAGTAAGCTTCTCTTTTAGGCTTTGGAAAGCCTCCCCCTGAGCCGTTTCCCACTTGAACCCAACTTCCTTTTAGATGACTTCGGTGAGTGGAGCAGCTATAGTACTAAAGTATCTCACGAATCTTCTATAAAAGCCGGCTAAGCAATGGAAACTTCCTACTTCTCCCACTGTCTTAGGACTTGGCCAGTCACGGATGGCCTTCACCTTTTCCTCATCCACTTTGACTCCTTCTGAGCTTACTACAAAACCAAGAAAAACAAGACTAGAAGTGCAAAAAGTTGCTTCTTAAGGTTAGAGTATAGCATTTCTTTTCTGAGCAAATCAATCACTAATCTAATGTGTTCTACATGCTCTTCTAGACCTTTGCTATAAACAAGAATATCATCAAAATAAACTACCACAAAGGTGCCTATATACGCCCTAAGAACATGATTCATTAAACGTATAAAAGTGCTAGGGACATTAGTCAATCTGAATGGCATAACCAGCCATTCATATAAACTATGCTTGGTCTTGAATGCGGTTTTCCACTCATCTGCTTCTTTCATTCTGATCTGGTGGTAACCACTTTTAAAATCAATTTTGGAGAAAATGTTAGAACCATGCAATTCATCTAACATATCATCTAGCCTAGGGATGGGATGGCGATACTTCACTGTGATATTGTTGACTGCATGGCAGTCAACACACATCCTCCAGCTATCGTCTTTCTTTGGGACGAGAAGTACTGGAACCGCACAAGGGCCCATGCTTTCACGAATATGCCCCTTAGCCATTAGCTCATCCACTTTCTGTTGCAGCTCTTTAGTCTCCATGGGATTGATACGGTAAGCGGGACGGGTTGGCAATGATGCCCCGGGGATGAAATCTATTTGGTGTTCTATACCCCGGATGGGAGGTAGACCTGTTGGTGTCTCTTCTGGAAAGACATCTATGTAATCCTGCAAAAGAGCTTGCATTTCACTCGGATACATCGGTGAAAGATCAGCCATGGTGGTTAGCGTTTCCTTATAAACAAATAACAGCATAGGTGTTTCCGAGTATAAAGCTTTCTTAACCTGTCCAGCCTTAGCAAAGAAGTTTAGCTGTTTGGCTGACCTCAAGGTGTGTTTCTGATAGTTGTAGACTTCTTGAGGAGTCATGGGAATCAAAATATTCTTCTTACCCTTAAACTCAAAGGAGTGACGGTTTGAGAATCCATCATGTATCACTCGGCGGTCAGATTGCCACGGCCTCCCTAACAGGATATGACTTGCTTCCATAGGTAGCACATCACAAAGTATCTCATCCTTATACTCACCAATTGCCAATGGCACTAAGACTTGTTCGGTGACCTTCAATTCTCCTTTATCATTCAACCAATGTAACTTATACGGGCATGGGTGAGGAGTAGCTTGCAAACTCAACCTCTTGACCATGATACTACTCGCAACATTAGCACAACTCCCACCGTCTATAATCAAAGTGCAAACCTTTCCCTGAACCAAACAACGGGTGTGAAACAGGTTCTCATGCTGATCTTGTTCCTCCGGCTTGCTTTGCACGGTCAATGTCCTTCTTGCTACAAGTAACTCTCCTTGTACTGGCAATAACTCCTGTTCCTCCTCTGTTTCCTCTTGCTTCTCATCCTCTGATTCTATGTCGTCGTTTTCTATTAACACCATAACACGTTTGTTGATGCACTCATTGGCATAATGTCCACGGCCTTGGCATTTGAAACATTTCACATCACGAGTCTTGGCACTAGCCTCCTTAGGTTTTCCGTATGGTTGGATAGCTTCGGGTTTGGAACTGATCGGCTTATCCTCTCTTGGGTGATTCTTCTCATTCTGCGGATAAACTGACCGATACGAATTTCTGTCGTCCCGTGGGTAAACTGTCCGATTGTTGGGATCGGTACTAGGGCCCGAACGGTATGTCCCTTTCCTCTTCACTTGTTCCTCGAACAAAACTGCTTTGTGTAGCATCTCATCCATGTACATTTAATGCTGTGTTTCCAGGCGGTCTTGAATCTCTCGGTTAAGTCCTCCGAGAAATGTAGCCATAGTGGCTTCTCAATCCTCCAAGATGTCCGCACGAAGCATAAGCGTTTCCATCTCCTGAAAATACTCCTCCACAGAACGGTTTCCTTGCGTCAATCTCCGAAGCCTCTGATGTAGCTCGCGGTGGTAATGGCTCAGCACAA
Organism: Thlaspi arvense; assembly: GCA_911865555.2. Taxonomy (NCBI): domain Eukaryota; kingdom Viridiplantae; phylum Streptophyta; class Magnoliopsida; order Brassicales; family Brassicaceae; genus Thlaspi; species Thlaspi arvense. Next base: position 30,253,813 of record OU466860.2, read on the forward strand.
ATTGCTTCCTCATCAAGTTTCTCATCTCGTTCCATGTGGTAACCAGATACTCTTGGTTTCTCCTTCTGGTCATGACGAGCTGATCCCACCACCTTAAGGCATAGACATAGATCTCTGTGGCCACCACTTTAACACGCTTCTCCTCAGTGTAATGCTGAACGTTAAATACAACCTCTATCTTTTTTCCTACTCAAGGTAGGCATCCGGATCACACTTGCCGTGAAAAGAGGGGATCTTCAATTTTAGACCGGCCAAGTTGTCTTGCACACGTTCTATGCCTTGTCTAGAACTTCTACGGCCACATCTAGAAGAGCTACTGCTTTTGTAGTACTGGTCAGTCTGTTGTCCACGAGCCTGTCCTTCTCGCTCTTCTTCTCTCGCAGTTTCTTTGCCCTGGCATCTCTGAGTCACTTCTCTCTGCTTATACTCTTGTCTGATCTTGTCTACCTCTGTTTGTAACATTTTTTTCATCTCGGCTGTGAGAGCTTCGACCAAAATCCTCTGAGCACGCACGGCTGAGGGTTCCGGATCCTCATCTCCGGCCATAGTTCCTGCAAAGGTAAATCCACTCGCAGTAAGTAGCTATTTGGTGTTTTAGAATTTGTAAAAATTCTAAATGGATTTTAAAAAATATTTTGAAAAATTATGATGAATAAATCCGTAATGAACAAGGTTTTTTTTTGAAATTATAACAAATTTTAAAAACGAAATAGCTTGGTAAATCAAATTTTTCAAAAGGGATTTTCAAAGCAGCAATGATGCTAAACAACAATTCTAGCACACGAGTAAAGATATTGATCGAACAAAACAAAGCCGTGATTTGAAAGTAGATGAAGAGTCAAAATATGAATCGACAAGACAAGAGTAGATCGGATCAGAAAACTTAGCTTTGGAAGGTTTGCGCTGATACCACTTGATATGATTCCCGTTGATAATCGTAACCATACAAGCTAACCCACGAGTGACTTGGTACATGATGATGGGATGAACCGAATGATGATATGAGGTTGATCCGTTTGAAGGGAAAATAGGGGAAGAGTGAAGATGGAATGCAGCAAGAGTTGCGGATGGCTCTTGATACAAGCTACTAGAACACAAAGGATATGACACACCTATGATTCTAAGTAGGATTTCTCGAGGATATGATGCACCAAGAGAGATGATCTATTTTGCAAAGGAAATTTTATTGAAAAGATAGATGAAAAGACAACTCTTCTCTCACACACGGTGTTAAGAAAGAAGAGAGACGACACAAAACACCAAGGGCATTAAGTTACTATCGGGACAAACCCCCTTGACTAGCCATGCAATGACTTTGAAAAAGAAACAACTAAAAGAAATAAGAAACAAGACTCAAAAACGACTAAGTACATGACACTTTGAAAATAACCAAGCCGCGGATGGTAGAAAGAAGTGGGCTTGGTAAAAGGCTAAGCTTAATGGGCAATGCCAATATGGGAACACTTGCCTCGTTAAAAACCTAAGTGAGAAAACCGAATGGGACAAAACTTACTAAGGGAAAAAGAGCACAAAATGCCCCACAAACCCATTAGCTTAGTCCCCGGCTATAATACAAACCATCGTGGGAAGTGTAGCATTTTCAGTACTTGGTTCATACTTAAACTGATTAAGTTGAACCTCTAAGGCATTTTGAAATGCCTTAGTCATAGCTCGGGTCATTGGACCTCCTTGTACGTTTCAAGAACTTCCTCAGCCACCTTCTTGTCTTGATTTTGATTTCCAACGGCTACAAGCTCATCTTCTAAGTTAGATGCTTCCATGCTCATATCACAAAGTGTCTGGTTTCGTACATGCGAGATGAGGTGACTCCTTACATGGGCGAGGTATTCTGCTTTGCCAGGGCAAGATGTTACACTTCGCCAGAGCAGGGTGATTCGTTTCGCCTAGGCGAGATGTTTCTCTTCGCCTAGGAAAGGTAGTCCTTTGTTAGGGCGAGGCGTTTGACCAATGTCTGGCGTGGTGCTTCCTCCTTGATCAAGGCGAGGTGCATCGCTTTGCCAGACTATATGTTTTGTGTATTTGAGGCAAAGTGCTTCTCTTTGCCGAGATATTTCTGTCGTGGCTAGGCCTTTCTATGTCTTGGCAAGGTACGTTGTTCTCCTGCTTCACCCAGATGATGCGTTTGCTTGAATTAGGCGAGACGTCTTTGCTGGTTTGGCCGAGGCGAGTCATCTGCTTCAGCGGTGCAAGTGATCTCTTTGTTTGGTCGAGGCGAGGTGGGCCTTTAGCAAGGTGAGGCGAGGTATTCTGTTCCAGGGCCGAGGCGAGGTGCTTCTTTGTCCAGGTGAAGCCTTCTTCAATTGTGCGAACGAGGTGAAGTCCTTACTCAAACAAGGCGAGGTGAATGTTCGCCTTAGCGAGGCTTTATATTTTATCTGGGCTAGCTGTTTACTTTGCTTAGGAAAGGTGCTTGCTCCATCCAGACAATGCGCCTGCCCTTTAGTCGGGGCGAAGTGTTTGCTTTGCCAAGGCGTGGCTTTTTGTTGCGCATCCCATGTGTTGGATGCGCTTTATCCACTTAAACTTTATGCTATGGATTTTATATGGTATTAAATTTTGTTATCGAGCTGAAGCGTTATTGTTCAGCTTTGAATTGCAGCGAAGCGAAGTGCTCGAGTTATAAATTTAATCATGTATTATGTTTCGTACTCGAATGTTTAGGATTTTTCCGACTCAATTTATTTTTAGATCGAGCCGCAGCCGAAAGAAGCGTAGTGGTCAGGACCAGTGCCGTTTGGAGGCGAGGTGACTATTGGGTCTAAAGTAGATCATTACGGCCCATTCATACTCAACGAGTAAGAGTTGAGTCGTGTTTGGGCGAAGCGTTTCGTTCTGCCTGGGATCGTGGCGAAGCGATGGCTTCATGTTCGATTGGTAATAGCTAACCGCGAGGCAATTATAAAGATTAGATTTCGAGCTTGAACGCATCTAGACGAAGCGTAGCGTTGCATAAGAGGCGAAGTGTTGTGTATTTTTGTGATGAAGACAGTGTTTCCAAAGTGTTTGGGAAACGAGCCGAAACTGGGTGAGCTGCGGTATTTTGACCGTGGTCAACCTACAAGTGTTTTGAAGCGTTTAGGACCAGCGTTGCTTAGAAGCAAGGTGTTTGCTGTGTTTATGTTTGAACATATTCGGACATTATGTACTTGATTGTGCACATCAGATACAAAATTCCAAAAGTGTTTTTAAGACCTATGAATGATGTGTAGCGTAAATGACCAGCGTTGCTAAGAAGCGAGGCGTTTTGCTGGGTTTAGGTTTGAACATATATGGGTACCTCGTATTCTATGAACAACCGTTAATATTATGTTCGTGAGGTGTTATAAGACCAACGTTGCTTAGGACGAACTGTTGTTGGGTTTATGATGTTTTGCCACAGCTTTAGGAACTTGCGAACCCAACTCGACTTAATTATCCGTTTTTTTTCCGGTAAAACATAAAGAACATCGTATGGGATTTACCCAATGATGTTTGACCGGCGTATACCCAGCCATGATTTATATAGCGCGCTTTAATCCGTGGAGGATGTTTGAGAACCCCATTGTCCAGTGAGAACGCAGGAGTTAGAATCCGTAAAGGTTGTAATAGTTCATCCGTTGTGGCCAACAATGGACGAGGTGAGTGATAAGAGTTGAGGAGCGAGTTGAATAAACTTGCTTTTTGATTTAAGCGAAGTGGTTACATAGCGTGGGAGTATACGAGTGTTGGAGCTGGATCTGGCACCCCAAATCTGGCCCACGCAAGCCCAACGGGCATGTCCAAACTTGACCCTTTTCTAATCTTCTTACAAAGTCTGGGAGTATATGAGTATACATACCCCACTCCCCCCTTGGGAGGGGGGCAATTGAACTCGTCATGAGACGAGCTGCCTACGTACCCCTTTCGGGGATCAATCCGCCCCGTAGTTCATGCGCCAAATTGTGTGGGCTGGATTTCACACAATTGAATTTGTCTGTTAAAAATAAATGAGGACGTAAAGATTCTATGTTAAACACGAGAAAACAAGGATCCAAAGATGGTGATTTTATTATTGCCGCTTAGATAGGCTTTTGGTACAAGTATTTTGCTACTTTACTCGTTTGAAAATTGAGTCGACGTTCAGTTCGTGACAAGTGACGTTGATGCTGATCCCATGCATGTGTCCGGGGCCCATGCGAAGGTATTGACGTTATCCTTCAGGAAAGAGATCAGCTCGGGTTTTATTGTCTCATCCAGCTCAGCCCCGATTTCTACGCATCGCTCCGGGTTTGCCTCATTGCCTTCGATTGGTGGCCTTCTTCTGCCCCCGATTTCTGTAATTGCTATAATAGCCTTGATTGCATGAGTTTTGCTTCGCGATTTGTCTTGATCTTCTTATGCTCCGTATCCCCCTTTGCCTCATTCTTGGGATTTTGGAGTTTTTGTTCGGCCATGATATATATCCTGGATACTAGGCAAAAATCTAGGATTCCTTCTGACTTTCCTAAATCGACTTTATCCAGTTTGGGCCTGGGAACTTTAAGCACAAGTGATAAGTCGAAGCGACGGCTCTCATAGAGTTTATCCAGGGCGCACCCATGATAAGTTATAGATCGCAAGGCTATCGGTGACTGAGAAGTCCATGATCCTAGCATACATTTAGAGTAGTTTTCATGCATACATCTTTCATAATAGGCGAGTTTGCACCATTTATCTCATTATTAGGTCCTAGGACACTATGCATTAGCATTTGCATATTTCAAGCATTTTTGCATCATATTCAGGTTGTTTTGGATACACCGGAGCTATGGAGGTGCGTGGATGTGCTAAGGATTGAAAGGGACCCTATGGATACTTGGAAGAACTCAGCCGTGCAGCAAAGGAACCGAGATCGAGGTGAATATCGAGCCTGGCAGGTCAATCTAGACTAGATCGACCAGAGGATCGAGACACTCAGGTCGTTTCAAGGAAGAAGATCGAGGTCAAGATCGACCAAGGTGATTGAACGTGAGTACAGACACGAAAACTAAGCCCGGGAAGAACGAGAGCCAGAACGAGGCCACGACTCGATCGTCCGAGGATCGACCAGAAGATCGATAGAAGCGCTCGATCCACCCGACTGAATCGACCCGACGATTGGGCAAAAGAGGACGTTCTATGCGGAAGATCGAGCTAGAGATCGACGACTCAGGTCGATCTCTGAACCTTATCCGGACAGCTCACGTTTTGGATTTTAGTGAGGGGACCATCTCTCTTTTGTTTACCTTTTTTTGGGGAGGAATAAGAACCATTCGTATCGTCTCCCTCTTCATCATCTATATTTTAAGCAGAAACGGCCATTGTTAGTTTTTAAGCTTTTCAATTTTTGTAAAATCTTAATCTTATTTTTAATCTTAAGTATTTCTCCTAATCTTTCTTGTTTAGTAGTTTAATCATGTTCATCCTTTCTTCCTTTGCATTTTCATATGTTCTAATCATGTGTAGTGAGTAATCAACCAAGGGTTAAAGGTTGAAGTGAGTAAGAGGGTTCTTTGGGTTTAAGCTTGGGTCTTTCCGGCACTTAACTTAATCTCTTCTTGGATTTGGGATTTTTAATGTCTAGAGACTCTTTAGAAAGATCTCTTTGATCTCAAGGATTTCCTTACCTTAGTAGGATTCAGGAGATCCCTTAAAGCCAAATCCAAGAGACTAGCTCATCCTTTCCCAAATGCCATGGATGCTTAGGGAGCTAGTTAGGCCATTTTTTGAAATTTATGCTTCATGTTCTTCACCATTTCTTTCCACCACACCCCATGAGTTAGGAGGAAAGGTTGAGGAAATGATTTATACCTAACACCATGGATAAATCTAGCTTTTGAATTTTAAAAACTAGTAGATTTGCATTTTAAATTCTTAGAGGTCATATAGTATTTGTTTAGAATATCAGTAGGGATTTTAAAATAGTTTTCGTGGTCATTTAGTAACTCCATTTAGTTTTAACAGATTCCCCCCCCCCCCTCCCCCCAATTTATTCGGATTTCACTTAGATTTACAAAGCTTTTGCATTCTTAGTATCTTTCCTCAAACTGATTTGGATTGACTCCTAAAGTACTACAACAGCAAAACCTTGCTTTAGGTTTGATCAAACTAGCTTGATAAAAAAACTAGTTATCAAATACTCCCCCAAACTTGCCTTTTGCTTTCCCTCAAGCAAACAAAATTCAAGCTAGGAAGAGAGGTTTAAAAATGGGAGCTCAAGTTGCAAAAGTGTTTTTCAAATGAATCAATTCAATAGTCCTGGTTCTCAATTCTAGAATGCAGTACACAAACTTCTACTCCAAAGAGCTTAGCCATATTCATCACATATTGAATCTCGAATCATGACTCGCCTATTCCAAACAATCCAAGAATCCTAACCTTTAACATTCATTTATGTTCAAACCGTGAATTACACTTATGCATTTAAAACCGAATACATTTGGCTAGGGACAAGGTTATGAGATAAAAAATGATCTCATTCATGTGGGTACTCCAAGCCATGGTTTATCTCAAAAAGGGTTGACCTTATGTACAAAGATGAGATATTGTGTGATGTGTTGCATATGGAAGCAAGCCACATTCTTCTAGGCAGGCCGTGGCAATCTGACCGACGCGTGCTGCATGATGGCTTCTCAAACTGACATTCTTTTGAGTTTAAGGGTAAGAAAAATGTTTTGGTTCCCATGACCCCTCAAGAAGTCTACACTGATCAGAAACAAACTCTAAGGTCAGCCAAACATTTAAACTTCTTTGCAAAAGCCGGAGAGGTTAAGAAAGTTTTTCAGTCTAAGTCTCCTATGCTTTTGTTTTTTTTTAAAGAAACACTAACCACCATTTCTGACCTTACACCGGTATATCCGAGTGAAATGCAAGCTCTTTTGCAGGAATATGAGGATGTGTTCCCTACTGAAACTCCCACTAGAGTACCCCCCATCCGTGGTATTGAACACCAAATAGATTTCACTCTGGGGGCTTCTTTGCCAAATCGTCCCGCATACTGTACCAACCCCGTGAAGACCAAAGAACTACAGGATCAAGTGGATGATTGATGGCCAAGGGACATATCCGTGAAAGCTTGAGGCCTTGTGCGGTTCCAGTACTTCTAGTTCCAAAGAAAGATGGTAGCTGGAGGATGTGTGTTGACTGCCGTGCAATCAACAATATCACGGTGAAGTATCGCCATCCCATTCCTAGGCTAGATGACATGTTAGATGAATTGCATGGTTCTATCATTTTTTCTAAAATTGATTTAAAGAGTGGTTACCATCAGATAAGGTTGAAAGAAGGGGATGAGTGGAAAACCGCATTCAAAACCAAGCATGGTTTATATGAATGGCTGGTTATGCCATTTGGATTAACTAATGCCCCTAGCACTTTTAGGCATTTGATGAATCACGTTCTTAGGGCATACATAGGCATTTTTATAGTAGTTTATTTTGATGATATTCTTGTTTACAGCAAAGGCCTAGAAGAGCATGTAAAACACATTAGATTAGTACTTGATTTGCTCAGAAAAGAAAAACTATACGCTAAACTTAAGAAGTGTACTTTTTGCACTTCTAGTCTTGTTTTTCTTGGTTTTGTAGTGAGTTCAGAAGGAGTCAAAGTGGATGAGGAGAAGGTGAAGGCCATCCGTGACTGGCCAAGTTCTAAGACCATGGGAGAGGTGAGAAGCATCCATGGGTTGGCCGGATTCTATAGAAGATTTGTGAAGGACTTCAGCACAATAGCAGCTCCACTCACCGAAATCATAAAGAAGAACGTTGGGTTTAAGTGGGAAGCGGCTCAAGAGGAGGCTTTTCAAAGCCTAAAAGAGAGGCTTACTCACGCCCTTGTCTTCATTTTACCTGATTTTTTGAAAACTTTTGAGATTGAGTGTGATGCATCAGGGATAGGAATTGGAGCAGTTCTGATGCAAGAGAAGCAGCCAATAGCTTACTTCAGTGAGAAACTCGGTGGTGCAATGCTCAACTACCCAATGTACGATAAGTAGTTATATGCCTTGGTGAGGGCACTACAAACATGGCAGCACTACCTCTGGCCTAAAGAGTTTGTCATCCACACCGATCATGAGTCCTTAAAACATCTCAAAGGACAGCAAAAGTTAAACAAAAGGCACGTACGGTGGGTTGAATTTATAGAAACATTTCCCTACGTCATAAGGTATAAACAAGGTAAGGAAAATGTGGTGGCTGATGCTTTGTCAAGAAGGTGCACATTGCTTTCTACTCTAGAAGCTAAATTATTAGGATTTGATCAGCTTAAAGAGCTATACAAAACTGATGATGATTTTTCACAAGTTTTTATTTCTTGCTCTAAATCTCCCTCGGGTAAATTCTTTATACAAGATGGGTTTCTCTTCTTTGAGAATCGTCTTTGTATACCTAATTGTTCTATGAGGGACTTGTTCATCAGGGAAGCACACGGCGGTGGATTAATGGGGCATTTCGGTATAGCCAAGACCTTAGAAGTGATGAAAGATCATTTTTACTGGCCACATATGAGACGTGACGTTGAGAGAGTGTGCGGAAGGTGCAACACTTGCAAACAAGCCAAATCCAAAACACAACATCACGGTTTGTACTCCCCTTTACTCATTCCATCTCATACGTGGCATGACATATCCATGGACTTTGTTTTAGGCTTGCCTAGAACAAAGACAGGTAAGGATTCTATCTTTGTAGTTGTAGATAGATTTTTTAAAATGTCTCACTTCATTGCATGTCATAAGACTGATGGTGCTGTTCACATTGCCAATCTCTTCTTTAAAGAAATTGATATACTCATATATTTCACATATTTAGCATACAATTAGAGTAGTTTTCATGCATACATCTTTCATAATAGGCTAGTTTGCACCATTTATCTCATTATTAGGTCCTATGACACTTTGCATTTGCATTTGCATATTTCTTGCATTTTTGCATCATATTCAGGTTGTTTTGGATACACTGGAGCTATGGAGGGTGCGTTGATGTGCTAAGGATCGAAAGGGAGCCTATGGACACTTGGAAGAACTCAGCAGTGCAGCAAAGGAACTGAGATCGAGGTGAATATCGAGCTAGGTAGGTCAATCTAGACCAGAAGATCGAGACACTCAGGTAGTTTCAAGGAAGAAGATCGAGGTCAAGATCGACCAAGGTGATCGAACGTGAGTACAGACACGAAAACTTAGCCCGGGAAGAGCGAGAGCCAGAACGAGGCCACGACTCGATCGTCCGAGGATTGACCAGAAGATCGATAGAAGCGCTCGATCCACCCGACTGAATCGACCCGACGATTGGGCAAAAGAGGACGTTCTATGCGGAAGATCGAGCTAGAGATCGAAGACTCAGGTCGATCTCTGAACCTTATCCGGACAGCTCACGTTTTGGATTTTAGTGAGGGGACCATCTCTCTTTTGTTTACCCTATATTTGGGAGGAATAAAAACCATTCGTATGGTCTCCCTGTTCGTCATCTATCTTTTAAGCAAAAATGGCCATTGTTAGTTTTTAAGCTTTTCATTTTTTGTAAAACCTTAATCTTGCTTTTAATCTTAAGTATTTCTCTTAATCTTTCTTGCTTAGTAGTTTAATCATGTCCATCCTTTCTTCCTTTGCATTTTCATATGTTCTAATCATATGTAGTGAGTAATCCACCAAGGGTTTAAGGTTGAGGTGATTAAGAGGGTTTTTTGGGGTTTATGCTTGGGTCACTCATGCTCTTAACTTAATCTCTTCTTGGATTTGGGGGTTTTAATGTTTAGAGACTCTGGAGAAAGTTCTCTTTAATCTCAAGGATTTCCTTACCTTAGCAGGATTCAGGAGATCCCTTAAATCCAAATCCAAGAGACTAGCTTATCCTTTCCCAAACGCCATGGATGCTTAGAGAGCTAGTTAGGCCATTTTTTGAAATTTATGCTTCATGTTCTTCACCATTTCTTTCCACCACGCGCATGGGTTAGGAGGAAAGGTTGAGGAAAGGATTTATACCTAACACCATGGATAAATCTAGCTTTTGAATTTTAAAAACTAGTAGATTTGCATTTTAAATTCTTAGAGGTCATCTAGTATTTGTTTAACATATTAGTAGGGATTTTAAAATAGTTTTCGTGGTCATTTAGTAACTGCATTTAGTTTTTACAGATTCCCACCCCCCCCCCCCCCCCCCCCCCCCCCCCCCCCCCCCCACCCCCCAATTTATTCGGATTTCACTTAGATTTACAAGCTTTTGCATTCTTAGTACTTTCATCAAACTGATTTGGATTGACTCCTAAAGTACGACAACAGCAAAACCTTGATTTAGGTTTGATCAAACTAGCTTGATAAAAAAACTAGTTATCAAATACTCCCCCAAACTTGCTGTTTGCTTTCCCTCAAACAAACAAAATTCAAGCTAGGAAGAGATGTTTAAAAATAGGAGCTCAAATTCCAAAAGTGTTTTTCAAATGAATCAATTCAATGGTCGTAGTTCTCAATTCTAGGATGCAGTACACAAACTTCTACTCCAAAGAGCTTAGGCATATTCATCACATATTGAATCTCAAATCATGACTCGCCTATTCCAAACAATCCAAGAATCCTAACCTTGAACATTCATTTATGTTCAAACCGTGAATCACACTTATGCATTTAAAACCGAATACATTTGGCTAGGGACACGGTTATGAGAAAAAAAATGATCTCATTTATGTGGGTACTCCAAGCAATGGTTTATCTCAAAAAGGGTTGAACTTATGCATAATGCTAAAGGTAAAAGGCAATGTATGCATACATGACTAGACTCTCATCTACCCAAGTATACTAACAATGATCCTAATCCCTCTCTCAATTATTTTCTTTTTCTTTTTTCAAGCTCACTCACCCTCTAGAGACTACCCAAATCAAACAAGGCAAGACGCCAAGCATAACCCACATAAACACAACATCTCCAACCTTTCTTATAGCTAGTGGTATGGCCATACAAATATTTTTAGCTCTTTTCTTCTCTTTTGATAGCTCTCTTCTCATATATATTTTTTTTCTTTATGCACTTGGCCTTTTGGCTCTTTTCTTATATAATTTTTTTTTCTTTTTGAGAGCTATCTCCTTTCATTTTCAACTTGAGCTTTTATTAAAAACAATTCAAGACCACCCACTTAAAACTATGTATCCCTCTTTATTCAAACTCCAAACACGAACTTCTTTTCAAACCCAAAACAAGTAAGCACTTTCAACAACTCCCGTGAATCCCCACCCCAAACTTAAGCCTAAAACTAGCTTCAATATGCAAAGCTAGCATCAATATGAGAGCCTAATCATGTCGCCCTAAACCTAACACTTTATACCAAGTTCAATAGAATATTTAAGGCCTCACAAAATCACACACGACATTTTGCTTGAACGAGGTTAAGTGTTAAGGTGAGAAGTTCTATTTAGGCTTACAGAAGAGTGGTGGAGGGAATAAGAAATCCTAAATATGTATATGTAATCCATGTATTCTTTATCAAATGCACAAGTATGATAATTCAAAATTCATGTTAAGGTTTCACTTGATAGGAAGGGATTCAATTCAAGTTTGTTCAACTCAAGCCAAGAAAATCAAGACAAATGGTCCAAATATGGTTCGAACTTACTTTCAAAGTTTGTATAAAGCATCAAAGAACTACTAACTAGAGCCTTGAACCAATTCATGAGCTTAAAACACTTTACAAGGAAAATATTTTATATCATTGTCCCCTATGCAAATGCAAGCAACCTAAATGATAAAAATTATAGACTCAATCCTAAAATATTTGACAATGCAAATGCAAGCTATATGATTTTTTTTGAATTTTTTTAAAATTTTTTTTAAAAAATTTTCTGATTTGTTTTTTGTATTTTTCTATGAACAATGGCGTTAGGAAACCTCCTATGAGTGCAGAGCTTGCCTTACATCTGATTGCCCAAGCCTTGTATTTGACCAAGGAAGAAGCCAGGATGTAGCCATAGTTGACGTCTTCCCCAAGTTCATCCTCCATTGGGTCTTCATTCTCTTCACCATCGCATACAATCTTCTTAACCCCTTGGAAAAGGAAGCATAGCTCGTTCTTGGTCACAGTTGGGGCTGTTGATCTTCCACTGAATATGTTGGCCAGCAGCTTGCGGGTGTACCTTAGCACAGAATTTCGCACCTTCTTTATCTTGGCGGTATTGGCCTTGTAGTCTCCATCGCTAACCAAGTCCCATAGAGCATTGGCGGATTTGAACCGTGATATGATCATGGAAGACATTGGTGAGCTTACGGCTGAGGAAGAACAAGATCTAAGCAAGCAGGAAGCTGAAGACGTTCTGGAGGTTCGAGAAGGTCCCATGACCCGTTCAAAGACTAAGGCATTTCATAATACCTTAGAAGTGTTGCTTAGTCGGTCCATTCATGAAGCATATAATAAAGAGGCTATACATACTGCTTTGGTATGCATAATAGCCGATGACTAGTTAATGGGTTTGTAGAAGCATTTTGTGCTCTTTTTCCCTTAGTGAGTTTTGTCCCATTGGGTTTTCTCACTAAGGTTTTTAACGAGGCAAGTGTTTCTACAACATCATTGCCCATTAACTTGTCATTTGTCCAAGCCCACTTCTTTCTACCATCAGTGGCTTGGAAGTGTCTAGGTTCATTTTCTTGTTTTTAGTAGTTTTCTTATTCTTGTAGTTTGTGTGATTTTGAACCGAGTCATGCATGGTTAGTCAAGGGGGTTTGTCCCAAGACTAACTTATTGCTCTCTTGTTGTCCGTTCTCCTTCCTCTCTCTTCTCTCCTTAAAACCGTGTGTTTAGTTGTATTTGGGTTTCATCTATCTTTTTAATAAAAATCTCTTTGAAAGTAGTTCAACCTCTCTTGGTGTGTAATATCCACGTGAAACCCTACTTAGAAACATAGGTGCGTCATATCCTTTGTGTTCTAGTAGCTTGTATCAAGAGCCATCCGCATCTCTTGCTACATTCCATCTTCATTCTTTCCTCTTTTCCATCCCAAACGGTTCAATTCTCATCACAACGATCAAAACAACCCATCGCCAAGGATCAGCACGTTCACCACTTACTTTGAAAGGTCAAGATCAAAAGTGGGATCATATCAAACCGTGAGAACTCCACAAGCGTGGCTGCAGCATTGAGAACATTTGCTTGGCATGGCTCAGAGATGGAGAGGTTGTAGGATTGTTTTCTGATATTGAACGTGACATGACCCTTGGATGGAGTTTGGATGCTTGGATCTTCATATGAGAAGTCCAAGGTGGAGGGGAAATCAAGGGTGGCCTCGGGATAAGTTGGGCAATCCATCCACGATAGGCAAGCAAGGCCCATGCCCCTGAGCAACTAATCTAACTCTTCCAAACGACCCTAGCCTTTCCAAGAGATCCCTACTGGCAAACTTTGTAGGCTCAAACCGCAACCTCTCAAGCCTCTTCTTTGTTTCCCTCTCTTCCTTACTCCACTTGACCCTTTCTTCAACCACTTGCTGTGTTTCCTCTTGAGTTGCCAAATCTCTGCTTCTCTTCTTGGGTGCCATGGTACCTGAAATGCAAGTTCTCAAAGAGAAAGTGAGGATAGGCGACGATTAAGAGAGAAAGATATGGCAAAAACAGAAAATCTCTAAATAAAAGTCCTAGATTTTTGGGGATATTCTAAAATACATCAATAAATAGAAGAGGAAAATCTCTTGAGATAAGACTAAATCAAGAAAATTTCCCTAATAGTTAGATATTTCTAAAAATCTATCCTAATCCTTAGCAAATATCATTCAACCACTTCAACAAAAAAGAAATTTTGAAAACTCAAATATACAATTCAAGAAATTTGAAAATACCTTTGAAATGGGATGATTATGAGATGCTCTATGTCTTTCAAAACCGAACTCACACTCTCTCTCTTTATCTTTCTGAAAATCAGTTTGTATGCAAATTGAAGAGAGAGTGTGTATGAAAGGTGTTATAAAGAAAAATCTTTTGGACTTATGCATGCAAGTAGGTTTGAAAAGTGTGGTCAAGGCACATTTATCATGGTCAAAGATGCTTGCCTTGACCAAAATTCAAATTCAAAATGAGAGGGAAGGAGAAAGAAGGGGGAAAATTTAAACCAACCTTGGCATGAGATCGAGTCAAACCGGTCGATCTTGACCTCGATCTCATGCCCATTTTGTCTGTGATTGAGAGGCTTGCTCGATTGGAGGCTCGATCTGATTTGAATCGAGCCTTACATCGAGTCTGCTCCTCGTTTCAAGATTCCTTGTTGTTGTGGCCATGCTCCTTAGATCAAGCTCCCTGATCGATCGCGAGGTCGTTTTGGCAGAGATCGAGTCAGCTGATCGATCCTGCCATCGATCACAGTTTGAGGATCGAGTGACACCAGTCGATCCACACCCCGTTTGTATTTCAAGCTAAACGCATGGGTGGATCATCCTCTCGCAATCAACTGATTCACTCGATTGTCTACTCGATCTTATCTAGATCGAGTGACTTCACTTGATTTACTAGCTCAATCTAGTAAAGATCAAGCCAGGACAGGTCAATTTGTCACTCGATCGTTTGCCTCTGCTTCTCCTTTCCTTGCCTTGTTACATCCAAGATCAAGATCTCTGGTTCCCATCTCCTTGTACCAACACACTTAAACTGAAAAGCATAAAATTGAAACAGAAATAAATCAAAAATATGTACAATGATAGTCATGGGATTGCCTCCCAAGTGCGCTTGTTTTACGTCTCTAAGCTTGACTTTACTTGGTTAGGCTAGAGGGGGATCTTGGAGAAGCAACGTGGTGCTCTCCTTGCTGCAATCACTTGCCATGTAGGGCTTGATTCTATGCCCATTCACTGTGAAACTCTCCCCACCCTTGCTGATCAAAGTCACTGCCCCATATGGTAGCACTTCTTTTATCTCCAACGGACCGCTCCATCTAGACTTGAGCTTTTCGGGGAACAACTTCAAACGTGAGTTGTAAAGCAGAACCAGGCTTCCCTCTTTGAGCTCCTTGAGCACCAGCTTCTTGTCATGCATGGCTTTTGTCCTCTCTTTGTAGATCATGGCGCTTTCATAAGCATCCAACCTCAATTCATCAGGCTAATGAAGTTGCACTAGTCTTCTCTCTTGTGCCGTCTTGAGAGCATAATTCACTTGCTTCACAGCCCAAAGAGCTTTGTGCTCTAACTCCACAAGGAGGTGACAAGATTTACCATAGAGGAGGTTGAAAGGCGTGGTACCAATGGGAATCTTTAAAGCTGCCCTATTAGCCCAAAGAGCGTCATCAAGCTTGTTTGCCCAATCTTTCCTAGTCACTCCCGCGGTTCTCTCTAGGATGGTCTTGATTTTCCTATTTGAAACCTCCACTTGGCCACTGGTTTGAGTGTGATAAGGCGTGGCCACCTTGTGTTTAACTCCATGCTTTCTCAAAAGACCCTCAAAAATCTTGTTGATGAAGTGGCTGCCTCCATCACTAATCACCACCTTAGGAACTCCAAACCTTGGAAAAATGATTGTCTTGAAAAGCTTGACTACCACCCTTGAATCATTAGTTGGTGAGGCTATTGCTTCCACCCACTTAGACACATAGTCTACTGCCACTAGGATGTACTTGTTGCCATATGATGATGGAAATGGACACATAAAATAAATTCCCCAAGCGTCAAAGACTTCCACCTCAAAGATAGGTACTTGCAGCATCTCATTCCTCTTGGTTATGTTCCCGGCCCTTTGGCAAGATTCACATGATTTTACAAACTCATGTGCATCATTGAAGAGTGTCGGCCACCAAAACCCAGCTTGGAGAACCTTTGCAGCTGTCTTGAATGATGCGAAGTGGCCACCATAAGACATATCGTGGCAATGGAGAAGAATGTCTCTTGCTTCTTCTCTTGTGACACATCTTAGGTATAAGCTGTCCACACATCTCTTGTATAGATAAGGATCATCCCAAAAGTAGTGAGAGATGTCTCTCATGAATTTCTTCCAATGGTAATGGTCCAAGTGAGTACGCTCTTCTCCACAAGCCAAATAGTTAACAATATCTGCGTACTATGGTAGATCTTCTTCCTTTAGGCTCAAGACTTCTTCAAGCTTTTCCTCTAGCTTTGCACAAACCACGGTGTTAACCATCATAAGCTGCTCTTCAGGGAGTGAGTCATCCAAAGGCAAGACATCATCCACCCTCAAGGAACGCTACATCGTTCTCTATACCCTTCTTGTCCTTGATCTCCATGTCAAACTCTTGCAAGAGAAGGGTCCATCTTAAGAGTCTCGGTTTGGTATCTTTCTTGGAATATATGTATCTCAAGGCAGCATGGTCAGTATACACTATGACCTTAGAACCCACCAAGTAAGACCTAAAATTCTCAAAATCAAAGACCACGGCTAAAAGCTCTTTCTTGGTGGTTGCATACTTCACTTGCGTATCATCCAAGGTACGGCCTGCATAGTAAATCACATGCAGCTTCTTGTCCTTCCTCCGACCCAAGACAGCACCCACAGCGTAGTCGCTTGCATCGCACATAATCTCGAAAGGCCAATCCCAATATGGAGCTTGAACTATAGGGGCGGTGACCAAGGCTTCTTTGATGGTCTTAAAGGCTCGCAGACATTCTTCATCAAAGACGAGCTCGGTTTCCTTGCACAGAAGCCTTGTAAGAGGACGTGCTATCTTGGAAAAATCCTTGATAAACCTCCTGTAGAAGCCGGCATGCCCTACGAAACTCCTAATCCCTTTCACATTAACCGGAGGTTCTAAACTCGTCATAACCTCTATCTTGGCCTTGTCAACCTCAATCCCACGCTCAGAATTTTTGTGCCCAAGCACAATGCCTTCTCTCACCATAAAATGACACTTTTCCCAGTTTAGCACCAAGTTTGTCTCCTCACATCTCTTGAGACCCCTGCAAATATTTGACAAACAACCACCAAACGAAGCACCATGCACAGAAAAATCATCCATGAAAACCTCTACCATTTCCTCTATAAGGTCAGAGAAGATAGACATCATACACCTTTGGAAGGTTGCTGGTCCATTAGATTACCCAAATGGGATCCTTCGATATGCAAAGGTACCATGAGGGCATGTGAATGTGGTTTTCTCTTGGTCATTTGGGTGAATGGGGATTTGAAAGAAACCGCTATAGCCATCTAGAAAACAGTAGTATGGATGATTGTCTAATCTCTCTAGCATTTGACCAATGAAGGGGAGAGGGAAATGCTCTTTCCTAGTGGCTGTGTTGAGTTTCCCATAGTCAATACACAATCTATGTCCGGTTATTTTCCTAGTAGGAATTAACTCATCTTTTTCATTTCTTATAACCGTGATACCCCTTTTCTTTGGTACCACATAGACCGGAGAGACCCATGTGCTATCACTGATAGGGTATATCACGTCAGCCTCTAAGAGTTTTAAGATTTCTTTCTTAACCACTTCTTTCAAATTCGGGTTCAAACGTCTTTGATGCTCTAAGGAAGATGAAATCTATTTGGTGTTCTATACTCCAGATGGGAGGTAGACCCGTTGGTGTCTCTTCTGGAAAGACATCTTTGCAATCCTGCAAAAGAGCTTGCATTTCACTCGGATACATCAGTGTAAGATCAGCCATGGTGGTTAGCGTTTCCTTATAAACAAATAACAGCATAGGTGTTTCCGAGTATAAAGCTTTCTTAACCTGTCCAGCCTTAGCAAAGAAGTTTAGATGTTTGGCTGACCTCAAGGTGTGTTTCTGATCGTTGTAGAATTCTTGAGGAGTCATGAGAATCAAAATATTCTTCTTACCCTTAAACTCAAAGGAGTGACGGTTTGAGAATGCATCATGTATCACTCGGCGGTCAGATTGCCACGGCCTCCCTAACAGGATATGACTTGCTTCCATAGGTAGCACATCACAAAGTATTTCATCCTTACACTAACCAATTGCCAATGGCACTAAGACTTGTTTGGTGACCTTCATTTCTCCTTTATCATTCAACCAATGTAACTTATACGGGCTTCGGTGAGGAGTAGCTTGCAAACTCAACTTCTTGACCATGATACTACTCGCAACATTAGCACAACTCCCGCCGTCTATGATCAAAGTGCAAACCATTCCCTGAACCAAACAATGGGTGTGAAACAGGTTCTCACGCTGATCTTGTTCCTCCGGCTTGCTTTGCACGGTCAATGTCCTTCTTGCTACAACTAACTCTCCTTGTACTGGCAATAACTCATGTTCCTCCACTGTTTCCTCTTGCTTCTCATCCGCTGATTCTATGTCGCCGTTTTCTAGTAACACCATAACACTTTTGTTGATGCATAATGTCCACAGCCTTGGCATTTGAAACATTTCACATCACGAGTCTTGGCACTAGCCTCCTTAGGTTTTCTGTATGGTTGGATAGCTTCAGGTTTGGAACTGATCAGCTTATCCTCTCTCGGGTGATTCTTCTCATTCAGCGGTTAAACTGACCGATACGAATTTCTGTTGTCCCGAGGGTAAACTGTCCGATTGTTTTGATCGGTACTAGGGCCCGAACGGTATGTCCCTTTCCTCTTTACTTGTTGCTCGACCAAAACTGCTTTGTGTAGCATCTCTTCCATGTCCACATAATGCTGTGTTTCCAGGCGGTCTTGAATCTCTCGGTTAAGTCCTAAAAATACTCCTCCACAGAACGGTTGCCTTGCGTCAGTCTCCGAAGCCTCTGATGTAGCTCGCGGTGGTAATGGCTCGGAACAAATCGCTTCCTCATCAAGTTTTTCATCTCGTTCCATGTGGTAACCAGATACTCTTGGTTTCTCCTTCTGGACGTGACGAGCTGATCCCACCAGCTTAAGGCATAGTCATAGAACTCTGTGGCCGCCACTTTAACACGCTTCTCCTCAGTGTAATGCTGGACGTTGAATACCCACTCTATCTTTTTTTCCCACTCAAGGTAGGCATCCGGGTCACACTTGCCGTGAAAAGAGGGGATCTTCAATTTTAGACCGGCCAAGTTGTCTTGCACACGTTCTCTGCCTTGTCTAGAACTTTTACGGCCACTTCTAGAAGAGCTACTGCTTTTGTAGTACTGGTCAGTCTGTTGTCCACTAGCCTGTCCTTCTCGTTCTTCTTCTCTCGCAGTTTCTTTGCCCTGACGTCTCTAAGTCACTTCTCTCTGCTCATACTCTTGTCTGATCTTGTCTACCTCTGTTTGTAACATTTTTTTCATCTTGGCTGTGAGAGCTTCGACCAAAATCCTCTGAGCACGCACGACTGAGGGTTCCGGATCCTCATCTCTGGGCATAGTTCCTGAAAAGGTAAATCAACTCGCAGTAAGTAGTTATTTGGTGTTTTAGAATTTGTAAAAATTCTAAATGGATTTTAAAAGATATTTTGAAAAATTCTGATGAATAAATCCGTGATGAACAAGGATTATTTGAAATTATAACAAATTTTAAAAACGAAATAGCTTGGTAAATCAAATTTTTCAAAAGGCATTTTCAAAGCAGAAATGATGCTAAACAACAATTCTAGCACACGAGTAATGATATTGATCGAACGAAACAAAGCCGTGATTTGAAAGTAGATGAAGAGTCAAAATATGAATCGACAATACAAGAGTAGATTTGATCAGAAAACATAGCTTTGGAACGTTTGCTCTGATACCACTTGATATGATTCCCATTGATAATCGTAACCTTTCAAGCTAACCCACAAGTGACTTGGTACGTGATGATGGGATGAACCGAATGATGATATGAGGTTGATCCGTTTTAAGGGAAAATGGGGGAAGAGTGAAGATGGAATGCAGCAAGATTTGCAGATGGATCTTGATACAAGCTACTAGAACACAAAGGATATGACACACCTATGATTCTAAGTAGGATTTCTCGAGGATATGACGCACCAAGAGAGATGATCTATTTTGCAAAGGGAATTTTATTGAAAAGATAGATGAAAAGAAAACTCTTCTCTCACACATGGTTTTAAGAGAGAAGAGAGACGACACAAAACACCAAGACCATTAAGTTAGTCTCGGGACAAACCCCCTTGACTAGCCATGCAAAGACTTGGTTCAAACAACTGAAAGAAACAACAGCCAATACTCAAAAACGACTAAATACATGACACTTTAAAAATAACCAAACCGCGGATGGTAGAAAGAAGTAGGCTTGGTAAAAGGCTAAGCTTAATGGGAAATGCCAATGTGGGAACACTTGCCTCGTTAAAAACCTTAGTGAGAAAACCCAGTGGGACAAAACTTACTAAGGGAAAAAGAGCACAAAATGCCCCACAAACCCCATTAGCTTAGTCCCCGGCTGTAATACATACCATCGTGGGAAGTGTAGCCTTTTCAGTACTTGGTTCATACTTAAACTGATTAAGTAGAACCTCTAAGGCATTATGAAATGCCTTAGTCTTAGCTCGGGTCATTGGACCTCCTTGTACTTTCTAAGAACTTCCTCAGCCACCTTCTTGTCTTGATCTTGATTTCCAACGGCTACAAGCTCATCTTCTAAGTTAGATGCTTCCATGCTCATATCACAGTGTCTGGTTTCGCCCAGGCGAGATGAGGTGACTCCTTACATGGTCGAGGTATTCTGCTTTACCAGGGCAAGATGTTACGCTTCGCCAGAGCAGGGTGATTCGTTTCGCCTAGGCGAGATGTTTCTCTTTGCCTAGGCAAGGTAGTCCTTTGTTAGGGCGAGTCGTTTCACCAATGTCTGGCGTGGTGCTTCCTCCTTGATCGAGGCGAGGTGCATCGCTTTGCCAGGCTATATGTTTTGTTTATTTTAGGCAAAGTGCTTCTCTTTGCCGAGATATTTCTGTCGTGGCTAGGCCTTTCTATGTCTTGGCAAGGTACGTTGTTCTCCTGCTTCACCCAGATGATGCGTTTGCTTGAATTGGGCGAGACGTCTTTGCTGGTTTCGCTGAGGCGAGTCATCTGCTTCCGCTGTGCAAGTGATCTCTTTGTTTGGACGAGGCGAGGTGGGCCTTTAGCAAGGTGAGGCGAGGTATTCGGTTCCAGGGCCGAGGCGTCGTGTCCAAATTTGGTCGAGGCGAGGTGTCTGCTCTTCGACCAAGGCCAGGTGCTTCTTTGTCCAGATGAAGCCTTCTTCAATTGTGCGAACAAGGTGAAGTCCTTACTCAAACAAGGCGAGGTGAATGTTTGCCTTAACGAGGCATTTAAATTTCATCCGGGGGAGCTATTTACTTTGCTTAGGAAATGTGCTTGCTCCATCGAGACGATGCGCCTGCCCTTTAGTCGGGGCGAAGTGTTTGCTTTGCAAATGCGTGGCTTTTTGTTGTGCATCCCATGTGTTGGATGCGCTTTATGTTTCGAACTTGGTGCCTGGACGGCTTTATCCACTTAAACTTTATGCTATGGATTTTATATGGTATTATATTTTGTTATCGAGCTGAAGCGTTATTGTTCTGCTTTGAATTGCAGCAAAGCGAAGTGCTCGAGTTATAAATTTGAGCAAGTATTATGTTTCGTACTCGAATGTTTAGGATTTTTCCGACTCAATTTTTTTTTTTGATCAAGCCGCAGCCGAAAGAAGCATAGTGGTCAGGACCAGTGCCGTTCAGAGGCGAGGTGATTATTGGGTATAAAGTATATCATTACGGCCCATTCATACTCAACGAGTAAGAGTTGAGTCGTGTTCGGGCGAAGTGTTTCGTTCTGCCTGGGATCGTGGCGAAGCGATGGCTTCATGTTCGATCGGTAATAGCTAACCGCGAGGCAATTATAAAGATTAGACTTCGAGCTTGAACGCATCTAGGCGAAGCGTAGCGTTGCTTAAGAGGCGACGTGTTGTGTATTTTTTGTGATGCAGACAGTGTTTCCGAAGTGTTTTGGGAAACGAGCCGAAACTGGGCGAGCTGCGGTATTTTGACCGTGGTCAACCCACAAGTGTTTTGTAGCATTTAGGACCAGCGTTGCTTAGATGCAAGGTGTTTGCTGGGTTTATGTTTGAACATATTCAGACATTATGTACTTGATTGTGCACATCAGATACAAAATTCCAAAAGTGTTTTTAAGAGACGAGCTGCTACTGGGCGAGCCACAGTGTCTTGACCTATGAATGCTATGTAGCGTAAATGACCAGCGTTGCTAAGAAGCGAGGCGTTTTGCTGGGTTTAGGTTTGAACATATATAGGTACCTTGTATTCTATGACCAACCGGGAATATTATGTTCGTGAGGTGTTATAAGACCAACGTTGCTTAGGACGAACTGTTGCTGGGTTTATGATGTTTTGCCACAGCTTTAGGACTTGCGAACCCAACTCGACTTAATTATCTGTTTTTCCGGCAAAACATAAAGAACATCGTATGGGATTTACCCAATGATGTTTGACCGGGGTATACCCAGCCATGATTTATATAGCGCGCTTTAATCCGTGAAGGATGTTTGAGAACTCCATTGTCCAGTGAGAACACATGAGTTAGAATCCGTAAAGGATGTAAAAGTTCATCCGTTGTGGCCAACAATGGACGAGGTGAGTGATAAGAGTTGAGGTGCGAGCTGAATAAACTTGCTATTTGATTTAAGCGAAGTGATTACAAAGCGTGGGAGTATACGAGTGTTGGAGCTGGATTTGGCACCCGAAATCCGGCCCACTCAAGCCCAACGGGCAGGTCCAAACTTGACGTTTTTTCTTATCTTCTTACAAAGCGTGGGAGTATACGAGTATACTGATAACTACTTTCTTTGCAAGGGTGAGGATGCAATGAGGCTATCAAACTCAAATGCAACACTTAAGTTGTGGTACAGTATGCAAGTGAGAGTCAATCCATTTCTAGGAGCTAGGAAGATCAAAGAGAATGCAAGAGCAGTGTAAAGCTAAGCGAATAACAGGCGATATTGTGAAAATCCTAAAAGCTATATGCAATGACCAATGGAATGCAAAACTATTTTAAAATTACCAAGTGTGATTGAACTACTACGAGGAACAAACAGAAAAATTAAAATGCAAGGCTATGATTTAACAAAAATCGACTAGTGGATCGACCACTAGATCGAGCAGTTTGGATCGATCTCGTCTAAATATACAAGTATGAAGAAACTAATAACCAGGATGCGGCGAATAACAAGCGAATGACTAACGAAGATGTAAGAATGCTAAGAAAGAAGGGTCTAGGGTTGAGATTCATAGTCCGGGGTTTGAAGGGTCCAAGTTGGGATTGAAAACTTTAAATCGACTCACTTTGTGAAATTCCCTAAGCCTTGAAAACGAAAACAAGATCCATCCGTTGCTTTCGGTATGGATCACTCCTTCATCCTCTCCTCCAAACCCATGGCTTCTGGTGGAAAGAGAGGTTGAAGGGCAATGAACTCAGATTTCAAACACACGGCCTAACTAGTCCCCTAAACTTCCATGGCTTTTGGGAAAGGGTAACTAGTCTCTAGGATGTGATTTTCAGAGATCTCTGGATACTGTCAAGGTAAGAGACCTCTCTGATCATAAAGATCTTGGCGTGAGAGTTATTAAGCCGTAGGGACTCAACATCCTAGAAGAGAAAGCCATTAAGAACAAGAAAATTACCAACTTGAAAACCCCTTAGACCCCGTGAATCCTCTCAACCCCGAGACCCAAATGAAACTACTCGCTACACATGAGAATAACCGAAATAAACATGAAAGATGAAGCGATGAACATGAAAACGATTACTTAAAACTTAAACGATTCGAAATATTCAAGAAGAAAGCTAAAAGTCTAACAATGGCGGAGAGTCTCCAAACCAGAGAGAAAAAGCATAAAAAGATTAGAATGAAAAAGTGTCTGTGGAAATAGACATCGCCGCCTTCCCAAAATGGTGAAAACAGCTCGATGGTCCCCCCCTCGCTAGCCGCCAAAAACGGTTGAAAGGACAGAGATCGGCTCTCTCGATCACTTCCGGACATCGTGTCTTCTACTCGATCTGGGTCTCGATCTTCTTCGGCGGATCGAGTGTTGCATCCGATCTTGGTGTCGATCTTCGGTCAGATCGAGTGGTGGACTAGATCCGGCTCTCGCTCTGCATGGCGTCATTTACATCCGTACCATTTGATAGATTGCTCCACTCGATCTTTGTCTCGATCATTTCCCTTGGATCGCCTGGGCTTCTCGATCTTCTGGTCGATCTCATCTGTATCGACCTGCCATGCTCGATCTGCTTCCCGATCTCTGGTCCTTAGCAAACATCCGACCTTCCACGAACCGCCACAACAGCTTCAGCACGTCCACGAACCTCCACGACTCCAAAGTAGCCAGAAACAACCTGAATGTGATGCAAAATCCAAGGACCATGCGTATGCTGGTGCGAGAATGCTCTAGGACCCTAAGTAATGCAATCTAGTCTAAAGTGTGATGTAAATGCATGAAAAGCTAACTAATATGTATGCAAAATACATGTAATATGCATTAACATCAACTCCCCTAAACTTACTTCTTGCTTGCCCTCAAGCAACAGAAAATAAGAAAGGAAGAGAGGTTTTAGAAAAGACGGGGGATTAAGCTTCTTGCAAAGGTGCCTTTCAAATGAATCAATCTCAATATCCTAGTTACTAGTTCTAAAATGCAATGCGCACACTCATACTCCAAAGAACTTAGCCATACTCATCACACAAAGAAATTCAGATCATGACTCTCATATTCCAACCAATCCAAGAATCCTAACCTTTAACATTCAATTAATGATCAAACCGTGAATCACACTTATGCACTTTGAACAGAATACATTTGGCTAAGGACAAGGTTATGAGATAAAGATGATCTCATTCAAGCGGGTAATTCAAACAATGGGTTATCTCAAAAAGGATTGAACTTATGCATAATGCTAAAGGTGAAGACAATTTATGCATACATGACTAGACTCTCATCTACCCATATACACTAACAAAGATCCTAAACCCCTCTCATTTTCTTTCTTTTTCGAGCTCACTCACCCTCTAGAAACTACCCAAACGACAAGGCAAGAAGCCAAGCATAACACACGAAAACAGGAGACAACTTTACTCTTATTAGGCTAGTGGTGGTCAAACACAAACTTAAAGCTCTTTCTTTAAATCTTGGTAGCTCTCTTCTCTTATTATTATTTTTTTTTCTTTTTAAACTTTGGCCTTCGGCTCTTTTCTTTCTGATATTTTTTTTTTTAATTTTTTTGAGAGCTACCTCCTTCTCTTTTAAAACTGAACTTTTATTTAAAAACAGAACAACACCACCACTTAAAACCATGAGTCCTTTATTTTCAAACCCCAAACACCATTTCTTTTTAAACTGAAAACACATAAGCAAAATTCTTTTAACACCAGGAAATCCCTGCCCCCAAACAAACCTAAAACTATCTTCAAAATGCAAAGCTAGCGTCAATATGAAAGCCTAATCATGTCGCCTAAACCTAACACTTTATGCCAAGTTCAATCCGAAAATAAGGCCTCACATCACACAAAAAATATTTGGCTTGAAAGGAAGGCAAGGTTCAGGGTGTGGAGTTCTATTCAGACTTACAAAGAGTGGTAAAAAGGGGTAAGAAAGCCTGAATATGTATATATGATCCATGTATTTCATTTCAAATGCACAAGAGTGATAATTTTAATTCAGATTAAGGTTCTCACTTAGTAGGAAAGGATTCGATTCATATCTGTTCAACTTAAGTCATGAAAATCATAGCAAGTGATCCAAGCATGGTAAGAACTTACTTTCAAAGTATGAGCAAAGCATTAGAGAACTACTAACTAGGGCATTGAAACAATTCATGAGTTTAAAACACCTTTTTAAGAAAAACTCTAACCCCTTATGCGAATATGAACAACCTAGATGATTTAATATTCTAGACTCAATCCTAAAATGCTTAATGAGATGAATGCAACTACATGAATCTTTGAAAAAATTTTAAAAATTTTACCAATTTTTCATGTAATGAAGACTCAAGGATGCTAAAGGGAAAATAAGACCAGAAAACACAAGTCAAACCACACATATACTCTCCAAAACTTGCTTGACACCGTCCCGGTGGCAAACAAATTCAAAGGAGCATCAAAACACAAAGCAAAAAGAAGCAAACATGAGCGGTATGTACAATGGAAGAAGGTTGTTACCTCGGGTCTAGTCTCGGCTGGAACTTGAGGATGTTCCAGAGGAGCTAGATGCTACGGCTTTGCCTTTGGAGCCTGGCTCTTGAAGAGAGAGACGCGCCGGTTGAATGTTACTGCCTTGAGTCTCACGGATGACAACTCCACCGGTTGAAAGCCTCCTCTTCTAGGGTTGTTGAACCTCTTCACTTGCATATTTCTTAGGCGAGCCTCCTTGAAGCGATTTAACCTTCTTGACATGTTTCTTGAGCATTTTTCCTTGCCATTTGTTGATTTTCCTTTGCATCTCCACAACAGATGCTAGGAACTTCTCCGTTTTGGTTCTCGGCTCAAAGTCTATCTTGAGAAGGGTGTAAGCCTCGGGCATCTCATCTTCCGTGGCTGGGGACTCAGACCTTTGACGAGGAGCAATCGTTGGGGCAGGCGTTCCTCCTAGAGGAGCAAAGCACTCCTCTTCTGTTGGCAAGAACTCGATGTTCCCAACACCAAACAGCTCGGTCTCGTCCTTGTTTGGTAGGATGCACACTCTCTTCTCGTTTTCGATTTCGATGAAAAGATAAGCGTAGAACCCTTCTGCTGGCGTGCGTCCCAAGCTGTCGGTATTCCTCATGTAGACCTCATCCATGAAAGCTCTAGCCGGGACGGGTGTGAAATCGTGTATAGGTACGCCAGCTTGTATGAATAGAGGAGTGAGGAAGCTGCCAATGAAAGAAGAGTTTGCCTTGCACCGCAAGGCATAAGCCATGTACTTCACCAAAGAGGCAGCAAGTACGCATCCATAGTTCACCTCGTCGCCGAGTTCATCCTCCATAGGCTCTTCATTCTCCGCCGGATCACACAACAAATGCTTCACTCCTTGGAACAAGAAGCAAAGCTCGGTCTTCGTGACCGTGGGAGCAACTGACCTTTCGCTGAATGTGTTGGCGATCAGCTTCAAGGTGTACCTCAGCACCGGGGTTCTCACTCTCTTGATTTTGGCGGTGTTGGCCTTGTAGTCTTCGTTGCTGATCAGGTCCCAAAAATCGTTTGCTCGCGTGAAGGAGGGGAACTCGATCTTGGTGGCGGCTGCGTTGAGACCATATGCCTGACACAGCTCGGGGATTGAGAGGCTGAAGGCTTGACGCCCAACCTTGAAAGAGAGACGGCCTTGTGAAGGAACGGGGGCGCTAGGGTTCTCGTAACGAAACTCCAAAGTGGCAAGGAAGTCTATTGTCACTTCTGGAATGGTTGGGCAATCCATTCGTGACAGACATCTTAAGCCAATGTTCTTGAAGAGTTGGTCGAAATATCCAAGATCCCTAGCTTGAACAGCAGCTCCCGGTCCGCAAACTTAGTAGGCTCGAACCGAAGCCTTTCCAGCCGCTTCTTATCCCTATTCTCGTCCTTACTCCATCGAACCCTCTCTTGAACAGCCACTTCCTGACCTTCTCCTTCTTGTGCCGTCTCCTCTCTCGTTCTCTTGGGGGCCATCATGCCTGAAACAAGTTTCTCAAGCAAAGTAATGAGCAAAACGGCGATAGGATGAGAGAAGAAGAGAGGCAAAGAAGAAAACTTGTACTTAATACCCTAGAATTTTGGGGAATTATAAAAAATATAGCAAAATAATAGAGAATCAAA
This sequence comes from Thlaspi arvense, assembly GCA_911865555.2. Classification (NCBI taxonomy): domain Eukaryota; kingdom Viridiplantae; phylum Streptophyta; class Magnoliopsida; order Brassicales; family Brassicaceae; genus Thlaspi; species Thlaspi arvense. Next base: position 30,281,422 of record OU466860.2, read on the forward strand.
TCTAGAGATACTAGAAAATCCAGAATTTTTCCTATTATTTAGCTAAATTTAAAAATTCAAAACCGCCCTAGCATCTAAAACAATCAATTGCGAAATAAAAGGAGATTTTTCTAAACATTTTTATCAAATAACCGAAAATACCTTTTGCAAATATTGTTAAGAAGCTTGTTAGCCTTTAGAAAACAGAAAACTCTCACTCTCTTTACTTAAAATTTCGAGAAAACAAGAATGAGAGAGTGTGAAGTTGATGAAAACATTTAAAGGCCAACAAGAAACAAAACTATGAGTAAAAGGAGGTGGTTTCTGACACAAGTCTTGGTCAAGGCATATCTTTCATGGTCAAAGATGCTTGCATTGACCAAGTTTTAAATTTAAAAACTGGAGGGAAAAGAATAAAGGAGTGAAAGAAAATGTTACCTCGGCATGAGATCGAGTCCGTTTGGTCGATTCATGGTGAATCGAGTCCTGGATCGATTGGCTCTCTTGATCGTTGAGATTTTGACTCCACGGCTAAGTCCTCGTGATCGAGCTGCATCCTCGATTTGGGGGTCGATTTGGCTTAGATCGAGTGATGGATCGAGTCGAGTGATCGATCTGTCTTTTAAGGATTTCCCGAGAGAAATTAGATCGGTCGATCCATTTGGGATCGATCGATCCATTTTCATCTAGATCGATTTTATCACTCGTTCTCGTCTAGATCGACTGGCTCCTCTCGATTCACTAACTCGATCTAGCAAAGATCGAGTTAGGATTAGTCGATCTAGCACTCGATCTCTAGCCTTTTCTTAACCCCTATCGCCTCTTTTGGACTTCAAGATCTAGGTTTAGACTTCTCATACCTGTTCTTACACACTTGCAAAATAAAAACATAAAACTGAAAGAGAAATAAAGCAGAAATATGTACAGGATAGACATGGGAATGCCTCCCAAGTGCGCTTTCTTTAACGTCTTTAGCTAGACTTTACTTGGTTTAGGCAGATGGTGGGTCTTGGAGAAGCACCGAGGTACTCTCCTTGTCATAGCTGTCCGCCAAGTAAGGCTTGACCCTGTGTCCGTTCACGGTGAATGCATTGCCACTCTTGCCCATCAATGTAACAGCTCCATAAGGCAACACTTCTTGGATCACAAACGGCCCGCTCCACCTTGACTTCAGCTTTCCCGGGAAGAGTTGTAGTCTTGAATTGTACAGCAACACCAAACCTCCTTCCTTAAGCTCCTTGGCAACCAACTTCTTGTCATGAGCTTCCTTAGTCCGCTCCTTGTATATCCGAGAACTCTCATAAGCGTTCAACCTTAGTTCGTCCAGTTCATGTAGCTGGATGAGGCGCCTCTCTTGAGCAGTCTTGAGGTCAAAGTTCAGCATCTTTACAGCCCACAATGCACGGTGTTCCAGCTCAACTGGGAGGAGACAGCCTTTGCCATAGAGCAGAGTGAAAGGGGTCGTACCAATCGGTGTTTTAAAGGCGGTACGGTAGGCCCAAAGAGCGTTGTCCAACTTCACTGCCCAGTCTTTCCTTTCCTTGCTGCCGACCGTCTTCTCAAGTATAGCCTTGATTTGCCGGTTGGAGACTTCCACTTGACCGCTCGTTTGAGGATGATACGATGTAGCCACTTTATGCTTAACGCCGTACTTTCTCAAAAGGCTCTCAAAGATCTTGTTTATGAAGTGGCTCCCTCCATCGCTTATAACCACCTTTGGTACCCCAAACCTAGGGAAAATGATGCTTTTAAACAGCTTGATCACCACCTTAGAATCGTTTGTAGGGGAAGCAACAGCCTCAACCCATTTGGAGACATAATCAACCGCTACTAAGATGTACTTGTTGCGGTATGAAGAAGGAAATGGCCCCATGAAGTCTATGCCCCACGCGTCAAACACGTCAACCTCGAAGATAGGAACCTGAGGCATCTCGTTCCTCTTAGTGATATTCCATGCTCGTTGACACGCCTCACAGCTCTTCACAAACTCGTGTGCATCTTTGAAGATGGACGGCCACCAGAAACCAGCTTGCAACACTTTCGTGGCAGTCTTGAATGAAGCGAAGTGTCCTCCATAGGATGAGCCATGACAGTGAAAGAGGATGTCTTTTGCTTCTTCCTTTGTAACACATCTCCGGTACAAACTGTCCACCCCTCTCTTGTATAAGTAGGGCTCGTCCCAAAAGTAGTCACTCGCCTCTCTCATAAACCTCTTCTTGTGATAGCTGTTGAGATGTGTTGGCTCCTGACCACACGCTAAGTAGTTTACAACATCAGCGTACCAGGGAAGATCCTCCTCTTTGAAGCTCAACACCTCCTCAAACTGTCCTTCTAGCTTTCCTCAAACAGCCGTAGTGATCGCCATGAGTTGCTCTTCGGGGAGAGAATCATCTAAGGGCAGAGACTCGTTGATCCTTAGCCGAGAGAGATGGTCAGCAACTCCGTTTTCTATCCCCTTCTTGTCTTTAAGTTCCATATCAAACTCCTGGAGTAAGAGGATCCATCTCAAAAGCCTCGGCATAGTGTCTTTCTTGGAATAGATGTAGCGTAAAGCTGTGTGATCCGTGTAAACTATGGTCTTGGAACCCACGAGGTAAGCTCTGAACTTCTCAAAGGCGAATACAACCGCCAATAGCTCCTTCTCAGTAGTGGTTTACCTCGTTTGCGTGTCATCCAAGGTCCTTGAAGCATAGTATATCACATGCAGCTTCTTATCCTTCCTTTGGCCTAGGACAGCTCCCACGGCGTAGTCACTAGCATCGCACATAATCTCGAATGGGAGAGTCCAATCTGGTGCTTGCACTATAGGCGCGGATACTAGGGCTTCCTTGATTGTCACGAAAGCTTGTAAACACTCCTCATCAAAGACGAATTCAGCCTCCTTGCACAACAGCCGAGTGAGAGGGCGTGCAATCTCAGAGAAGTCTTTAATGAAACGCCTGTAGAAGCCGGCATGTCCCAAGAAGCTTCTCACCCCTCTTATGTTAACTGGCGGCTCAAGGCTTGTCATCACATCAATCTTTGCTTTGTCGACTTCAATACCCTTCTCTGATATCTTTTGCCCAAGCACGATCCCCTCCTTAACCATGAAGTGGCATTTTTCCCAATTAAGCACCAAGTTTGTCTCCTCACAATGCTTTAAAACCCAGCAAAGATTCAACAAACACGCAGAAAAGGACGCACCTTAGACCGAGAAGTCATCCATAAACACCTCTACCATCTCTTCTATTAGATCGGAGAAGATCGACATCATACATCGCTGAAACGTAGCCAGTGCGTTACACAACCCGAATGGCATCCTTCGATACGCGAAGGTACCATAAGGGCATGTAAAGGTCGTCTTCTCCTGATCGTTGGGATGGATTAGTATTTGGAAAAATCCACTATATCCATCAAGAAAGCAATAATGGAGTGATTAGCAAGTCTTTCAAGCATTTGATCAATAAAAGGCAAGGGAAAATGATATTTTCTAGTAGCAAGATTGAGCTTCCTATAGTCAATACACATACGGTGTCCAGTAATAGTCCTAGTAGGTATAAGTTCATCTTTGTCATTCTTAACGACCGTGATCTCTCCCTTCTTAGGCACCACGTGTACGGGAGAAACCCACGTGTTGTCACTTATGGGATAGATCACGTCAGCCTCTAAAAGCTTAAGAATCTCCTTCTTGACAACCTCTTTAAAATTTGGATTCAAACGCCTTTGATGTTCTATAGAAGTGGCGTTCTCATTATCCAAGTGAATCCTATGTGTGCAAAGCATCGGTGAAAGGCCTTCCTATACTTTCTCAACTTAGTTAAGAGTGATTGCAACTCATCATCACTCAAGTTTTCATTCACAATCACAGGATAGGTTTCGTTAAGCCCTAAGAAAGCATACCTTAGCCCTTTTGGGAGCTCCTTAAGGTCCACCTTTGGGGCTAACAGCTCACTCCAATCATCCTCGTGGCTGTTGCTGTTGTTCTCCTTCTTAGAACCTTCCTTAGAACCCGAGATATGGCCCTTGAGGCTGCTTTCTCCAACCGCTGTCCCCTCTTAAATCGAGTCGTCCGATCGATCTCGCTCTCGATGTCGTATAGATCGAGCAGTTTCGCTCGATTCACTCACTCGATTTGATGTGGATCGAGTAAGAGATCGAGACGCAGAGTTGATCTCCGGATTGGACCTCAATTTAATTGGAAGGCCTTTCTCGATCTCGGACTCGATTGTTTTCCTGGATCGATCACCCTCCTCGATCTGACTGTCGATTTCTGCACCGGATCGAGTTGTGCTCACGATTGTCTTGTCGATTTGACCCCTGGATCGAGTAATGTCATCGATCTTGGAGTCGATCTCAAGGCAAACACCTATATCTTCAAGCACAACTTTCCACGAATCAAGCAAGTTGACGTACTCCTGAGTCCTCTGATCCACACAACCAAACTCTCCTGGCTCCTTAGATAGTGCCAGCTTCTAATGATCTTCCTGAGCCAGCTCTTCCAGCAACTCAACCGCTAAGGAATCCAATGTATCAATGTAGAAAGCTTGCCCTTCTATCGTAGGCTTCTTCAAAACCTCATTTATATCGAAGTCTAGCCTTACATCTTTACCCAAGTGCAAGGCAATCTTCCCGTTCTTGACGTCTATTATGGCGCCGGCGGTAGCTAAGAAGGGTCTACCGAGAATGAGTAGATCCTTTGGCTCTTCATCCATTTCCAAAACAACAAAGTCTGTAGGCATGTTCACTCCACTGATCTTCACTGGCAAGTCCTCAAGCAATCTTACGGGTAACCTCACACTCCTGCCAGCTAGTACCAACGAGATTCTACAGTCCTTGAAATGGGTAAAGCCGAGTTTCTTTGCCACGAAATGAGGCATCAGATTTATGCTAGCTCCGAGATCACAAAAGCAACTCTTGAACTCCAAACGACCTAAAGCGCATGGTATAGTGAAGCTTCCAGGGTCTCCCAACTTCTTAGGGACTATTTCCTTATGTATCACAGTACTATACTCCTCACTTAGAACAAGCACCTCCTTAATTTCCTTATTCTTCTTCACGAGAGTGTCTTTGAAGAATTTGGCGCATTTAGGCATCATTGCAAGGCAGTCCACGAGAGGTAGCTTGATCTCTACATCCTTGAGATGCTTTTCAAACAAGACTATATGCTTCTCTATGAGTTGCTTCTTGAAACGGCCAGGAAAAGGCAGCTTAGGTACATACGGTGGAGGTACATAAGCATCCTTCTGCTTAGTAGTTTGCTCCGCTTTCTTCTCAACAACCGCTTTGTCTCCTCTTCTTGGCCCTTGAATCCAGACATTATCAAAGTTAATCTCATCATCAGCAAAAAGCTTACCCTCCCCCTCTTGAATTACAACGTCCTCGTTGTTCTTAGGAGTAGCCGTAGGTGCTAGCTCTTTGCCGCTTCTTAACGTGATGGCGTTGGCATATTCCTTAGGTAGGCTATTCTGACCACTTGTACTCGCTTTCCCCTTCTCTAGCTGCTTGATCTTGTTGTTTAAGTTGGTGATCAGAGTGGAGAAGTCAGTGAGAGAAGTGTCTAAACGAGTGTTCATCTCGGCAAACTTCTGGTTTGTAGAGGCTTGCCCTTGGATCAGCTGCTGAAACATGGCCTGAACCGGATCAACTTGTTGTTGCAACGCCTGCTGCTACTGAGGTGCAAAGCTCAGAGGGTAGTTTGGCGTATAAACCTTGTTGCCTTGATGTTGCCCTTGGAAGTTGTTCTGCCCTTGACCTTGGAAGCCACCACTCGGCTGAAAACCTTTGTTGTAAGGTATGAAAGGTTTTGCTTGCTGAGCAGGGTACACTTGGTCCTTAGGGTTGGCGACGTTGGTACTACGGTAGGAGAGAATGTTGTTCTGGTTGTAGCCTTGGGTGTAGCCGTGAGGTTTGTATTTGTTCTGTCCCGCCACCCAGTTGGCTTCTTCCTGGCTCAACTCAAGCTCCGCTTGATTCTCATCTGCTTCACCAACAAAGTGAACATGCTTCTGGTTTGCTAACACCAGCTTATCAATCTTCTCATGCAAGGATTTCAGCTCCTTTTTGTGAGACTCTAGCTCAGATCCTCTCGGTGCACGGTCATAATCTTCAGCATAGTTTCCGTCACTCAATACTAGGATTTTTAATGTCTAGAGACTCTTTAGAAAGATCTCTTTGATCTCAAGGATTTCCTTACCTTAGCAGGATTCAGGAGATCCCTTAAAGCCAAATCCAAGAGACTAGCTCATCCTTTCCCAAACGCCATGGATGCTTAGGGAGCTAGTTAGGCCATTTTTTGAAATTTATGCTTCATGTTCTTCACCATTTCTTTCCACCACACCCCATGAGTTAGGAGGAAAGGTTGAGGAAATGATTTATACCTAACACCATGGATAAATCTAGCTTTTGAATTTTAAAAACTAGTAGATTTGCATTTTAAATTCTTAGAGGTCATATAGTATTTGTTTAGAATATCAGTAGGGATTTTAAAATAGTTTTCGTGGTCATTTAGTAACTCCATTTAGTTTTAACAGATTCCCCCCCCCCCCCCCTCCCCCCAATTTATTCGGATTTCACTTAGATTTACAAAGCTTTTGCATTCTTAGTATCTTTCCTCAAACTGATTTGGATTGACTCCTAATCAGGGCAAGATGTTACACTTCGCCAGAGCAGGGTGATTCGTTTCGCCTAGGCGAGATGTTTCTCTTCGCCTAGGAAAGGTAGTCCTTTGTTAGGGCGAGGCGTTTGACCAATGTCTGGCGTGGTGCTTCCTCCTTGATCAAGGCGAGGTGCATCGCTTTGCCAGACTATATGTTTTGTGTATTTGAGGCAAAGTGCTTCTCTTTGCTGAGATATTTCTGTCGTGGCTAGGCCTTTCTATGTCTTGGCAAGGTACGTTGTTCTCCTGCTTCACCCAGATGATGCGTTTGCTTGAATTAGGCGAGACGTCTTTGCTGGTTTGGCCGAGGCGAGTCATCTGCTTCAGCGGTGCAAGTGATCTCTTTGTTTGGTCGAGGCGAGGTGGGCCTTTAGCAAGGTGAGGCGAGGTATTCTGTTCCAGGGCCGAGGCGAGGTGCTTCTTTGTCCAGGTGAAGCCTTCTTCAATTGTGCGAACGAGGTGAAGTCCTTACTCAAACAAGGCGAGGTGAATGGTCGCCTTAGCGAGGCTTTATATTTTATCTGGGCTAGCTGTTTACTTTGCTTAGGAAAGGTGCTTGCTCCATCCAGACAATGCGCCTGCCCTTTAGTCGGGGCAAAGTGTTTGCTTTGCCAAGGCGTGGCTTTTTGTTGCGCATCCCATGTGTTGGATGCGCTTTATCCACTTAAACTTTATGCTATGGATTTTATATGGTATTAAATTTTGTTATCGAGCTGAAGCGTTATTGTTCAGCTTTGAATTGCAGCGAAGCGAAGTGCTCGAGTTATAAATTTAATCATGTATTATGTTTCGTACTCGAATGTTTAGGATTTTTCCGACTCAATTTATTTTTAGATCGAGCCGCAGCCGAAAGAAGCGTAGTGGTCAGGACCAGTGCCGTTTGGAGGCGAGGTGACTATTGGGTCTAAAGTAGATCATTACGGCCCATTCATACTCAACGAGTAAGAGTTGAGTCGTGTTTGGGCGAAGCGTTTCGTTCTGCCTGGGATCGTGGCGAAGCGATGGCTTCATGTTCGATTGGTAATAGCTAACCGCGAGGCAATTATAAAGATTAGATTTCGAGCTTGAACGCATCTAGACGAAGCGTAGCGTTGCATAAGAGGCGAAGTGTTGTGTATTTTTGTGATGAAGACAGTGTTTCCAAAGTGTTTGGGAAACGAGCCGAAACTGGGTGAGCTGCGGTATTTTGACCGTGGTCAACCTACAAGTGTTTTGAAGCGTTTAGGACCAGCGTTGCTTAGAAGCAAGGTGTTTGCTGTGTTTATGTTTGAACATATTTGGACATTATGTACTTGATTGTGCACATCAGATACAAAATTCCAAAAGTGTTTTTAAGACCTATGAATGATGTGTAGCGTAAATGACCAGCGTTGCTAAGAAGCGAGGCGTTTTGCTGGGTTTAGGTTTGAACATATATGGGTACCTCGTATTCTATGAACAACCGTTAATATTATGTTCGTGAGGTGTTATAAGACCAACGTTGCTTAGGACGAACTGTTGTTGGGTTTATGATGTTTTGCCACAGCTTTAGGAACTTGCGAACCCAACTCGACTTAATTATCCGTTTTTCCGGTAAAACATAAAGAACATCGTATGGGATTTACCCAATGATGTTTGACCGGCGTATACCCAGCCATGATTTATATAGCGCGCTTTAATCCGTGGAGGATGTTTGAGAACCCCATTGTCCAGTGAGAACGCAGGAGTTAGAATCCGTAAAGGTTGTAATAGTTCATCCGTTGTGGCCAACAATGGACGAGGTGAGTGATAAGAGTTGAGGAGCGAGTTGAATAAACTTGCTTTTTGATTTAAGCGAAGTGGTTACATAGCGTGGGAGTATACGAGTGTTGGAGCTGGATCTGGCACCCCAAATCTGGTCCACGCAAGCCCAACGGGCATGTCCAAACTTGACCCTTTTCTAATCTTCTTACAAAGTCTGGGAGTATATGAGTATACATACCCCACTCCCCCCTTGGGAGGGGGGCAATTGAACTCGTCATGAGACGAGCTGCCTACGTACCCCTTTCGGGGATCAATCCGCCCCGTAGTTCATGCGCCAAATTGTGTGGGCTGGATTTCACACAATTGAATTTGTCTGTTAAAAATAAATGAGGACGTAAAGATTCTATGTTAAACACGAGAAAACAAGGATCCAAAGATGGTGATTTTATTATTGCCGCTTAGATAGGCTTTTGGTACAAGTATTTTGCTACTTTACTCGTTTGAAAATTGAGTCGACGTTCAGTTCGTGACAAGTGACGTTGATGCTGATCCCATGCATGTGTCCGGGGCCCATGCGAAGGTATTGACGTTATCCTTCAGGAAAGAGATCAGCTCGGTTTTTATTGTCTCATCCAGCTCAGCCCCGATTTCTACGCATCGCTCCGGGTTTGCCTCATTGCCTTCGATTGGTGGCCTTCTTCTGCCCCCGATTTCTGTAATTGCTATAATAGCCTTGATTGCATGAGTTTTGCTTCGCGATTTGTCTTGATCTTCTTATGCTCCGTATCCCCCTTTGCCTCATTCTTGGGATTTTGGAGTTTTTGTTCGGCCATGATATATATCCTGGATACTAGGCAAAAATCTAGGATTCCTTCTGACTTTCCTAAATCGACTTTATCCAGTTTGGGCCTGGGAACTTTAAGCACAAGTGATAAGTCGAAGCGACGGCTCTCATAGAGTTTATCCAGGGCGCACCCATGATAAGTTATAGATCGGAAGGCTATCGGTGACTGAGAAGTCCATGATCCTAGCATACATTTAGAGTAGTTTTCATGCATACATCTTTCATAATAGGCGAGTTTGCACCATTTATCTCATTATTAGGTCCTAGGACACTATGCATTAGCATTTGCATATTTCAAGCATTTTTGCATCATATTCAGGTTGTTTTGGATACACCGGAGCTATGGAGGTGCGTGGATGTGCTAAGGATTGAAAGGGACCCTATGGATACTTGGAAGAACTCAGCCGTGCAGCAAAGGAACCGAGATCGAGGTGAATATCGAGCCTGGCAGGTCAATCTAGACTAGATCGACCAGAGGATCGAGACACTCAGGTCGTTTCAAGGAAGAAGATCGAGGTCAAGATCGACCAAGGTGATTGAACGTGAGTACAGACACGAAAACTAAGCCCGGGAAGAACGAGAGCCAGAACGAGGCCACGACTCGATCGTCCGAGGATCGACCAGAAGATCGATAGAAGCGCTCGATCCACCCGACTGAATCGACCCGACGATTGGGCAAAAGAGGACGTTCTATGCGGAAGATCGAGCTAGAGATCGACGACTCAGGTCGATCTCTGAACCTTATCCGGACAGCTCACGTTTTGGATTTTAGTGAGGGGACCATCTCTCTTTTGTTTACCTTTTTTTGGGGAGGAATAAGAACCATTCGTATCGTCTCCCTCTTCATCATCTATATTTTAAGCAGAAACGGCCATTGTTAGTTTTTAAGCTTTTCAATTTTTGTAAAATCTTAATCTTATTTTTAATCTTAAGTATTTCTCCTAATCTTTCTTGTTTAGTAGTTTAATCATGTTCATCCTTTCTTCCTTTGCATTTTCATATGTTCTAATCATGTGTAGTGAGTAATCAACCAAGGGTTAAAGGTTGAAGTGAGTAAGAGGGTTCTTTGGGTTTAAGCTTGGGTCTTTCCGGCACTTAACTTAATCTCTTCTTGGATTTGGGATTTTTAATGTCTAGAGACTCTTTAGAAAGATCTCTTTGATCTCAAGGATTTCCTTACCTTAGCAGGATTCAGGAGATCCCTTAAAGCCAAATCCAAGAGACTAGCTCATCCTTTCCCAAACGCCATGGATGCTTAGGGAGCTAGTTAGGCCATTTTTTGAAATTTATGCTTCATGTTCTTCACCATTTCTTTCCACCACACCCCATGAGTTAGGAGGAAAGGTTGAGGAAATGATTTATACCTAACACCATGGATAAATCTAGCTTTTGAATTTTAAAAACTAGTAGATTTGCATTTTAAATTCTTAGAGGTCATATAGTATTTGTTTAGAATATCAGTAGGGATTTTAAAATAGTTTTCGTGGTCATTTAGTAACTCCATTTAGTTTTAACAGATTTCCCCCCCCCTCCCCCCAATTTATTCGGATTTCACTTAGATTTACAAAGCTTTTGCATTCTTAGTATCTTTCCTCAAACTGATTTGGATTGACTCCTAAAGTACTACAACAGCAAAACCTTGCTTTAGGTTTGATCAAACTAGCTTGATAAAAAAACTAGTTATCAAATACTCCCCCAAACTTGCCTTTTGCTTTCCCTCAAGCAAACAAAATTCAAGCTAGGAAGAGAGGTTTAAAAATGGGACCTCAAGTTGCAAAAGTGTTTTTCAAATGAATCAATTCAATAGTCCTGGTTCTCAATTCTAGAATGCAGTACACAAACTTCTACTCCAAAGAGCTTAGCCATATTCATCACATATTGAATCTCGAATCATGACTCGCCTATTCCAAACAATCCAAGAATCCTAACCTTTAACATTCATTTATGTTCAAACCGTGAATTACACTTATGCATTTAAAACCGAATACATTTGGCTAGGGACAAGGTTATGAGATAAAAAATGATCTCATTCATGTGGGTACTCCAAGCCATGGTTTATCTCAAAAAGGGTTGACCTTATGCATAATGCTAAATGTAAAAGGCAATGTATGCATACATGACTAGACTCTCATCTACCCAAGTATACTAACAATGATCCTAATCCCTCTCTCATTTATTTTCTTTTTCTTTTTTCAAACTCACTCACCCTCTAGAGACTACCCAAATCAAACAAGGCAAGACGCCAAGCATAACTCACATAAACACAACATCTTCAACCTTTCTTATAGCTAGTGGTATGGCCATACAAATATTTTTAGGTCTTTTCTTCTCTTTTGATAGCTCTCTTCTCATATATTTTTTTTTCTTTACGCACTTGGCCTTTTGGCTCTTTTCTTATATAATTTTTTTTTCTTTTTGAGGCTATCTCCTTTTATTTTCAACCTGAGCTTTTATTAAAAACAATTCAAGACCACCCACTTAAAACTTTATATCCCTCTTTATTCAAACTCCAAACACCAACTTCTTTTCAAACCTAAAACAAGTAAGCACTTTCAACAACTCCCGTGAATCCCCACCCCAAACTTAAGCCTAAAACTACCTTCAATATGCAAAGCTAGCATCAATATTAGAGCCTAATCATGTCGCCCTAAACCTAACACTTTATACCAAGTTCAAACGAAAATTTAAGGCCTCACAAAATCACACACGAAATTTGGCTTCAAAGGAGGATAAGTGTTAAGGTGAGGAGTTCTATTTAGGCTTAGAGAAGAGTGGTGGAGGGAATAAGAAATCCTAAATGTATATGTAATCCATGTATTCTTTATCAAATGCACAAGTATGATAATTCAAAATTCATGTTATGGTTTCACTTGATAGGAAATGATTCAATTCAAGTTTGTTCAACTCAAGCCAAGAAAATCTAGACAAATGGTCCAAATATGGTTCGAACTTACTTTCAAAGTTTGTATAAAGCATCAAAGAACTACTAACTAGAGCCTTGAACCAATTCATGAGATAAAAACACTTTACAAGGTAAAAATTTTATATCATTGCCCCCTATGCAAATGCAAGAAACCTAAATGATAAAAATTCTAGACTCAATCCTAAAATATTTGACAATGCAAATGCAAGCTATATGATATTTTTTGAAATTTTTTAAAAAAATTTCTGATTTGTTTTTTTTTCTTTTTCTATGCACTTTGATGGATGCATGAAGACTCAAGGATGTGAACACAAAATAAGATCCAAATAAAAACATGTCAAAGCACACATTCTCCCCCAAACCTTAATGACAACGTTTCAGTGTCAAACAAATTCAAGAGGAGACAAAAATCCACAAATAAAAAATTAAAAAAAAAATGCATGATATATACAAAGGCTGGAGTTTTGGTACCTCGGAGCTAGGCATGGCTGGAGCTTGAGGTTGCTCCGGTCCTCCTGCTCTTTCTTGGAGTGTCGTGAAGTATGTCCTTGTCCTTGCTCTTGCTTGTGCCCTCGTGTAGAGAAGGACGCCCAGCTTGATTACCATCTTGAGGCTCACGGATCTCCACACCTCTGGTTGAGTTTCTCCTCATCGTTTCGCCCATTTGCTCAACCTCGTCACTTAAAGTCGTCTCAGATGAGCTTCCTTGTTGAAGGTTTTTGATCTTCTTTGCAAGCTTCTTGATCACCTTGCCTTGCCACTTGTTAACCTTGCGTTGAATCTCAACAACCGAGGCAAGGAATTTCTCAGCCTTTGTCTGTGGCTCATAGTCCAGCTTGGGGAGATCAAAGCTTGGGGGCATCTCAGCATCTGTAGGAGGTGATTCTGAGGGTGAACGAGTGATCTGAGGTGGGGCTGCTGTCTTCCCAAGCGGCCCAAAGCGTTCTTCATCGCTTGGCAAGAACTCTATTGTGCCAATGCTTTCTATGTGCATTTCATCTGGATTGGGCAGAATGCAGACTTTCTTCTCACGGTTATGGTTGTAGAACAAGTAAGCATAATAGCCTGGAGCTGGAGTGGGTCCCAATTAATCTGTGTGGTGCATGTAGATTTCATCCATGTACGCACGCTCCACACAAGGCTCAGAATCTGCAAGGGGCACTCCCGCTTGTATGAACAATGGCGTGAGGAAACCTCTTATGAGTGCAGAGCTTGCCTTACATCTGATTGCCCAAGCCTTGTATTTAACCAAGGAAGAAGCCAGGATGTAGCCGTAGCTGACGTCTTCCCCAAGTTCATCCTCCATTGGTTCTTCATTGTCTTCACCATCGCATACAATCTTCTTAACCCCTTGGAAAAGGAAGCATAGCTCGTTCTTGGTCACCGTTGGGGCTGTGGATCTTCCACTGAATGTGTTGGCAAGCAGCTTGAGGGTGTACTTTAGCACCGGATTTCGCACCTTCTTTATCTTGGCGGTATTGGCCTTATAGTCTCCATCGCTAACCAAGTCCCATAGAGCATTGGCGGATTTGAACCGTGATATGATCATGGAAGACATTGGTGAGCTTACGGCTGAGGAAGAACAAGATCTAAGCAAGCAGGAAGCTGATGACGTTCTGGAGGTTTAAGAAGGTCCCATGACCCGTTCAAAGATAAAGGCATTTCATAATGCCTTCGAAGTGTTCCTTAGTCGGTCCATTCATGAAGCATATAATAAAGAGGCTATACATACTGCTATGGTATGCATAATAGCCGATGACTAGTTAATGGGTTTGTAGAAGCATTTTATGCTCTTTTTCCCTTAGTGAGTTTTGTCCCATTGGATTTTCTCACTAAGGTTTTTAACGAGGAAAGTGTTTCTACAACATCATTGCCCATTAAATTGTCATTTGTCCAAGCCCACTTCTTTCTACCATTCGTGGCTTGGAAGTGTCTAGGTTCATTTTCTTGTTTTTAGTTGTTTTCTTATTCTTGAAGTTTGTGTGATTTTGAACCGAGTCATGCATGGTTATTCAAGGGGGTTTGTCCCAAGACTAACTTATTGCTCTCTTGTTGTCCGTTCCCCTTCCTCTCTCTTCTCTCCTTAAAACCGTGTGTTTAGTTGTATTTGGGTTTCGTCTATCTTTTTAATAAAAATCTCTTTGAAAGTAGATCAACCTCTCTTGGTGTGTAATATCCACGAGAAACCCTACTAAGAAATATAGGTGCGTCATATCCTTTGTGTTCTAGTAGCTTGTATCAAGAGCCATCCGCATCTCTTGCTACATTCCATCTTCATTCTTTCCTCTTTTCCATCCCAAACGGTTTAATTCTCATCACAACGATCAAAACAACCCATCGCCAAGGATCAGCACGTTCACCACTTACTTTGAAAGGTCAAGATCATAAGTGGGATCATATCAAGTGGTATCAGAGCAAGCCTTCAAAGCTAAGTGTTCTGATCCGATCAGTTTTTCATTATTTTGTTCGATTGAACTTTTGTCTCTTCGTCTACTCTCGAAAATAATTTTAAAAATTTGGTTCATCACAGATTTTGTCTTCAGTATTTCGCAAAATATTTTTAAAAATAGTTTAGAATTTTTATAAATTATAATCTATCAAAGAACTACTTACTGCGAGTGGATTTACCTTTTCTGGAATGAAGGCCGGAGATGATGATCCAGAACCCTCAGCCGTGCGTGCTCAGAGGATTTTGGTCGAAGCTCTCACAGCCGAGATGAAAAAAATGTTACAAACAGAACAAGATCAGAAAAGAGTATGAGCAGAGAGAAGTGGCTCAGAGACGTTAAGGCAAAGAAACCGCGAGAGAAGAAGAGCGTGAAGGACAGGCTAGTGGACATCAGACTAACCAGTACTACAAAAGCAGTAGCTCTTGTAGAAGTGGCCGTAGAAATTCTAGACAAGGCAGAGAACGTGTGCAAGACAACTTGACCGGTCCAAAATTAAAGATTCCCTCTTTTCACGGCAAGTGTAATCCGGATGCCTACCTTGAGTAGGAAAAAAAGATAGAGTTGGTATTCAACGTTCAGCATTACACTGAGGAGAATCTTGTTAAAGTGGCGGCCACGGAGTTCTATGCCTTTAGCTGGTGGGATCAGCTTGTCACGACCAGAAGGAGAAACCAAGATTATCCGGTTACCACATGGAATGAGATGAGAAACTTGATGAGGAAGCAATTTGTTCCGAGCCACTACCACCGCGAGCTACATCAGAGGCTTCAGAGATTGACGCAAGGCAACCGTTCTGTGGAAGAATATTTTCAAGAGATGGAGACACTCATGCTTAGGGCGGATATCTTGGAGGATATGGAGGTTACAATGGCTAGGTTCCTCGGAGGTCTTTACCGCGAGATTCAGGACCGCCTAGAGACACAACACTATGTCGACCTGGAGGAAATGCTTCATAAAGCAGAGTTGTTTAAGCAACAAGTTAAGAGAAAGGGGTCGTACCGCTCGGGTTTTGGTACCGGACAAAACAGCCGAGCAGTTTATCCGCAGGACGACAGGAACACGTACCAGCCAGCCTACCCGCATGACGATAAGAATCACCCGAAGGAAAACAGGCCGTTCATCCAAAGGTCCGAAGCAACACCTCAGCAAGGGAAACCAAAGGAAGTCCGTACTAAGGCCCGTGACGTAAAGTGCTTCAAATGCCAAGGCCGTGGACACTATGCCAATGAGTGTATCAGTCAGAAAACTCTGAGGAAGAGCACGAGTTGTTACCAGTTCAGGGAGAGTTACTCGTAGCTAGGAGGACATTAACTTTGCAAAGGAAATCGGAGGAACAAGACCAGCGTGAAAACCATTTCCACACACAATGCTTGGTGCATGGGAAAGTTTGTAGTCTGATCATAGACGGCGGGAGTTGTGCTAATGTTGCGAGTGATATCATGGTCAAGAAGTTGGGACTACAAATAACACCTCATCCGAGTCCTTATAAGCTGCATTGGTTGAATGAGAAAGGAAAGATGAAGGTTACTGAGCAAGTTTTGGTTCCTTTGGCCATTGGAGAGTACAAAGATGAGATATTGTGTGATGTGTTGCATATGGAAGCAAGCCACATTCTTCTAGGCAGGCCGTGGCAATCTGACCGACGCGTGCTGCATGATGGCTTCTCAAACTGACATTCTTTTGAGTTTAAGGGTAAGAAAAATGTTTTGGTTCCCATGACCCCTCAAGAAGTCTACACTGATCAGAAACAAACTCTAAGGTCAGCCAAACATTTAAACTTCTTTGCAAAAGCCGGAGAGGTTAAGAAAGTTTTTCAGTCTAAGTCTCCTATGCTTTTGTTTTTTTTTAAAGAAACACTAACCACCATTTCTGACCTTACACCGGTATATCCGAGTGAAATGCAAGCTCTTTTGCAGGAATATGAGGATGTGTTCCCTACTGAAACTCCCACTAGACTACCCCCCATCCGTGGTATTGAACACCAAATAGATTTCACTCTGGGGGCTTCTTTGCCAAATCGTCCCGCATACTGTACCAACCCCGTGAAGACCAAAGAACTACAGGATCAAGTGGATGATTGATGGCCAAGGGACATATCCGTGAAAGCTTGAGCCCTTGTGCGGTTCCAGTACTTCTAGTTCCAAAGAAAGATGGTA
The DNA here is from genome assembly GCA_911865555.2 of Thlaspi arvense. NCBI lineage: Eukaryota > Viridiplantae > Streptophyta > Magnoliopsida > Brassicales > Brassicaceae > Thlaspi > Thlaspi arvense. Next base: position 30,298,130 of record OU466860.2, read on the forward strand.
GCTGGAGGATGTGTGTTGACTGCCGTGCAATCAACAATATCACGGTGAAGTATCGCCATCCCATTCCTAGGCTAGATGACATGTTAGATGAATTGCATGGTTCTATCATTTTTTCTAAAATTGATTTAAAGAGTGGTTACCATCAGATAAGGTTGAAAGAAGGGGATGAGTGGAAAAAACCGCATTCAAAACCAAGCATGGTTTATATGAATGGCTGGTTATGCCATTTGGATTAACTAATGCCCCTAGCACTTTTAGGCATTTGATGAATCACGTTCTTAGGGCATACATAGGCATTTCTATAGTAGTTTATTTTGATGATATTCTTGTTTACAGCAAAGGCCTAGAAGAGCATGTAAAACACATTAGATTAGTACTTGATTTGCTCAGAAAAGAAAAACTATACGCTAAACTTAAGAAGTGTACTTTTTGCACTTCTAGTCTTGTTTTTCTTGGTTTTGTAGTGAGTTCAGAAGGAGTCAAAGTGGATGAGGAGAAGGTGAAGGCCATCCGTGACTGGCCAAGTTCTAAGACCATGGGAGAGGTGAGAAGCATCCATGGGTTGGCCGGATTCTATAGAAGATTTGTGAAGGACTTCAGCACAATAGCAGCTCCACTCACCGAAATCATAAAGAAGAACGTTGGGTTTAAGTGGGAAGCGGCTCAAGAGGAGGCTTTTCAAAGCCTAAAAGAGAGGCTTACTCACGCCCTTGTCTTCATTTTACCTGATTTTTTGAAAACTTTTGAGATTGAGTGTGATGCATCAGGGATAGGAATTGGAGCAGTTCTGATGCAAGAGAAGCAGCCAATAGCTTACTTCAGTGAGAAACTCGGTGGTGCAATGCTCAACTACCCAATGTACGATAAGTAGTTATATGCCTTGGTGAGGGCACTACAAACATGGCAGCACTACCTCTGGCCTAAAGAGTTTGTCATCCACACCGATCATGAGTCCTTAAAACATCTCAAAGGACAGCAAAAGTTAAACAAAAGGCACGTACGGTGGGTTGAATTTATAGAAACATTTCCCTATGTCATAAGGTATAAACAAGGTAAGGAAAATGTGGTGGCTGATGCTTTGTCAAGAAGGTGCACATTGCTTTCTACTCTAGAAGCTAAATTATTAGGATTTGATCAGCTTAAAGAGCTATACAAAACTGATGATGATTTTTCACAAGTTTTTTATTTCTTGCTCTAAATCTCCCTCGGGTAAATTCTTTATACAAGATGGGTTTCTCTTCTTTGAGAATCGTCTTTGTATACCTAATTGTTCTATGAGGGACTTGTTCATCAGGGAAGCACACGGCGGTGGATTAATGGGGCATTTCGGTATAGCCAAGACCTTAGAAGTGATGAAAGATCATTTTTACTGGCCACATATGAGACGTGACGTTGAGAGAGTGTGCGGAAGGTGCAACACTTGCAAACAAGCCAAATCCAAAACACAACATCACGGTTTGTACTCCCCTTTACTCATTCCATCTCATACGTGGCATGACATATCCATGGACTTTGTTTTAGGCTTGCCTAGAACAAAGACAGGTAAGGATTCTATCTTTGTAGTTGTAGATAGATTTTTTAAAATGTCTCACTTCATTGCATGTCATAAGACTGATGGTGCTGTTCACATTGCCAATCTCTTCTTTAAAGAAATTGATATACTCATATATTTCACATATTTAGCATACAATTAGAGTAGTTTTCATGCATACATCTTTCATAATAGGCTAGTTTGCACCATTTATCTCATTATTAGGTCCTATGACACTTTGCATTTGCATTTGCATATTTCTTGCATTTTTGCATCATATTCAGGTTGTTTTGGATACACTGGAGCTATGGAGGGTGCGTTGATGTGCTAAGGATCGAAAGGGAGCCTATGGACACTTGGAAGAACTCAGCAGTGCAGCAAAGGAACTGAGATCGAGGTGAATATCGAGCTAGGTAGGTCAATCTAGACCAGAAGATCGAGACACTCAGGTAGTTTCAAGGAAGAAGATCGAGGTCAAGATCGACCAAGATGATCGAACGTGAGTACAGACACGAAAACTTAGCCCGGGAAGAGCGAGAGCCAGAACGAGGCCACGACTCGATCGTCCGAGGATTGACCAGAAGATCGATAGAAGCGCTCGATCCACCCGACTGAATCGACCCGACGATTGGGCAAAAGAGGACGTTCTATGCGGAAGATCGAGCTAGAGATCGAAGACTCAGGTCGATCTCTGAACCTTATCCGGACAGCTCACGTTTTGGATTTTAGTGAGGGGACCATCTCTCTTTTGTTTACCCTATTTTTGGGAGGAATAAAAACCATTCGTATGGTCTCCCTGTTCGTCATCTATCTTTTAAGCAAAAATGGCCATTGTTAGTTTTTAAGCTTTTCATTTTTTGTAAAACCTTAATCTTGCTTTTAATCTTAAGTATTTCTCTTAATCTTTCTTGCTTAGTAGTTTAATCATGTCCATCCTTTCTTCCTTTGCATTTTCATATGTTCTAATCATGTGTAGTGAGTAATCCACCAAGGGTTTAAGGTTGAGGTGATTAAGAGGGTTTTTTGGGGTTTATGCTTGGGTCACTCATGCTCTTAACTTAATCTCTTCTTGGATTTGGGGGTTTTAATGTTTAGAGACTCTGGAGAAAGATCTCTTTGATCTCAAGGATTTCCTTACCTTAGCAGGATTCAGGAGATCCCTTAAATCCAAATCCAAGAGACTAGCTTATCCTTTCCCAAACGCCATGGATGCTTAGAGAGCTAGTTAGGCCATTTTTTGAAATTTATGCTTCATGTTCTTCACCATTTCTTTCCACCACGCGCATGGGTTAGGAGGAAAGGTTGAGGAAAGGATTTATACCTAACACCATGGATAAATCTAGCTTTTGAATTTTAAAAACTAGTAGATTTGCATTTTAAATTCTTAGAGGTCATCTAGTATTTGTTTAACATATCAGTAGGGATTTTAAAATAGTTTTCGTGGTCATTTAGTAACTGCATTTAGTTTTTACAGATTCCCCCCCCCCCCCCCCCCCCCCCCCCCCCACCCCCCAATTTATTCGGATTTCACTTAGATTTACAAGCTTTTGCATTCTTAGTATCTTTCATCAAACTGATTTGGATTGACTCCTAAAGTACGACAACAGCAAAACCTTGATTTAGGTTTGATCAAACTAGCTTGATAAAAAAACTAGTTATCAAATACTCCCCCAAACTTGCTGTTTGCTTTCCCTCAAACAAACAAAATTCAAGCTAGGAAGAGATGTTTAAAAATAGGAGCTCAAATTCCAAAAGTGTTTTTCAAATGAATCAATTCAATGGTTGTAGTTCTCAATTCTAGGATGCAGTACACAAACTTCTACTCCAAAGAGCTTAGGCATATTCATCACATATTGAATCTCAAATCATGACTCGCCTATTCCAAACAATCCAAGAATCCTAACCTTGAACATTCATTTATGTTCAAACCGTGAATCACACTTATGCATTTAAAACCGAATACATTTGGCTAGGGACAGGGTTATGAGAAAAAAAATGATCTCATTTATGTGGGTACTCCAAGCAATGGTTTATCTCAAAAAGGGCTGAACTTATGCATAATGCTAAAGGTAAAAGGCAATGTATGCATACATGACTAGACTCTCATCTACCCAAGTATACTAACAATGATCCTAATCCCTCTCTCAATTATTTTCTTTTTCTTTTTTCAAGCTCACTCACCCTCTAGAGACTACCCAAATCAAACAAGGCAAGACGCCAAGCATAACCCACATAAACACAACATCTCCAACCTTTCTTATAGCTAGTGGTATGGCCATACAAATATTTTTAGCTCTTTTCTTCTCTTTTGATAGCTCTCTTCTCATATATATTTTTTTTCTTTATGCACTTGGCCTTTTGGCTCTTTTCTTATATAATTTTTTTTTCTTTTTGAGAGCTATCTCCTTTCATTTTCAACTTGAGCTTTTATTAAAAACAATTCAAGACCACCCACTTAAAACTATGTATCCCTCTTTATTCAAACTCCAAACACGAACTTCTTTTCAAACCCAAAACAAGTAAGCACTTTCAACAACTCCCGTGAATCCCCACCCCAAACTTAAGCCTAAAACTAGCTTCAATATGCAAAGCTAGCATCAATATGAGAGCCTAATCATGTCGCCCTAAACCTAACACTTTATACCAAGTTCAATAGAATATTTAAGGCCTCACAAAATCACACACGACATTTTGCTTGAACGAGGTTAAGTGTTAAGGTGAGAAGTTCTATTTAGGCTTACAGAAGAGTGGTGGAGGGAATAAGAAATCCTAAATATGTATATGTAATCCATGTATTCTTTATCAAATGCACAAGTATGATAATTCAAAATTCATGTTAAGGTTTCACTTGATAGGAAGGGATTCAATTCAAGTTTGTTCAACTCAAGCCAAGAAAATCAAGACAAATGGTCCAAATATGGTTCGAACTTACTTTCAAAGTTTGTATAAAGCATCAAAGAACTACTAACTAGAGCCTTGAACCAATTCATGAGCTTAAAACACTTTACAAGGAAAATATTTTATATCATTGTCCCCTATGCAAATGCAAGCAACCTAAATGATAAAAATTATAGACTCAATCCTAAAATATTTGACAATGCAAATGCAAGCTATATGATTTTTTTTGAATTTTTTTAAAAAATTTTTTAAAAAATTTTCTGATTTGTTTTTTGTATTTTTCTATGAACAATGGCGTTAGGAAACCTCCTATGAGTGCAGAGCTTGCCTTACATCTGATTGCCCAAGCCTTGTATTTGACCAAGGAAGAAGCCAGGATGTAGCCATAGTTGACGTCTTCCCCAAGTTCATCCTCCATTGGGTCTTCATTCTCTTCACCATCGCATACAATCTTCTTAACCCCTTGGAAAAGGAAGCATAGCTCGTTCTTGGTCACAGTTGGGGCTGTTGATCTTCCACTGAATATGTTGGCCAGCAGCTTGCGGGTGTACCTTAGCACAGAATTTCGCACCTTCTTTATCTTGGCGGTATTGGCCTTGTAGTCTCCATCGCTAACCAAGTCCCATAGAGCATTGGCGGATTTGAACCGTGATATGATCATGGAAGACATTGGTGAGCTTACGGCTGAGGAAGAACAAGATCTAAGCAAGCAGGAAGCTGAAGACGTTCTGGAGGTTCGAGAAGGTCCCATGACCCGTTCAAAGACTAAGGCATTTCATAATACCTTAGAAGTGTTGCTTAGTCGGTCCATTCATGAAGCATATAATAAAGAGGCTATACATACTGCTTTGGTATGCATAATAGCGGATGACTAGTTAATGGGTTTGTAGAAGCATTTTGTGCTCTTTTTCCCTTAGTGAGTTTTGTCCCATTGGGTTTTCTCACTAAGGTTTTTAACGAGGTAAGTGTTTCTACAACATCATTGCCCATTAACTTGTCATTTGTCCAAGCCCACTTCTTTCTACCATCAGTGGCTTGGAAGTGTCTAGGTTCATTTTCTTGTTTTTAGTAGTTTTTCTTATTCTTGTAGTTTGTGTGATTTTGAACCGAGTCATGCATGGTTAGTCAAGGGGGTTTGTCCCAAGACTAACTTATTGCTCTCTTGTTGTCCGTTCTCCTTCCTCTCTCTTCTCTCCTTAAAACCGTGTGTTTAGTTGTATTTGGGTTTCATCTATCTTTTTAATAAAAATCTCTTTGAAAGTAGTTCAACCTCTCTTGGTGTGTAATATCCACGTGAAACCCTACTTAGAAACATAGGTGCGTCATATCCTTTGTGTTCTAGTAGCTTGTATCAAGAGCCATCCGCATCTCTTGCTACATTCCATCTTCATTCTTTCCTCTTTTCCATCCCAAACGGTTCAATTCTCATCACAACGATCAAAACAACCCATCGCCAAGGATCAGCACGTTCACCACTTACTTTGAAAGGTCAAGATCAAAAGTGGGATCATATCAAACCGTGAGAACTCCACAAGCGTGGCTGCAGCATTGAGAACATTTGCTTGGCATGGCTCAGAGATGGAGAGGTTGTAGGATTGTTTTCTGATATTGAACGTGACATGACCCTTGGATGGAGTTTGGATGCTTGGATCTTCATATGAGAAGTCCAAGGTGGAGGGGAAATCAAGGGTGGCCTCAGGATAAGTTGGGCAATCCATCCACGATAGGCAAGCAAGGCCCATGCCCCTGAGCAACTAATCTAACTCTTCCAAACGACCCTAGCCTTTCCAAGAGATCCCTACTTGCAAACTTTGTAGGCTCAAAGCGCAACCTCTCAAGCCTCTTCTTTGTTTCCCTCTCTTCCTTACTCCACTTGACCCTTTCTTCAACCACTTGCTGTGTTTCCTCTTGAGTTGCCAAATCTCTGCTTCTCTTCTTGGGTGCCATGGTACCTGAAATGCAAGTTCTCAAAGAGAAAGTGAGGATAGGCGACGATTAAGAGAGAAAGATATGGCAAAAACAGAAAATCTCTAAATAAAAGTCCTAGATTTTTGGGGATATTCTAAAATACATCAATAAATAGAAGAGGAAAATCTCTTGAGATAAGACTAAATCAAGAAAATTTCCCTAATAGTTAGATATTTCTAAAAATCTATCCTAATCCTTAGCAAATATCATTCAACCACTTCAACAAAAAAGAAATTTTGAAAACTCAAATATGCAATTCAAGAAATTTGAAAATACCTTTGAAATGGGATGATTATGAGATGCTCTATGTCTTTCAAAACCGAACTCACACTCTCTCTCTTTATCTTTCTGAAAATCAGTTTGTATGCAAATTGAAGAGAGAGTGTGTATGAAAGGTGTTATAAAGAAAAATCTTTTGGACTTATGCATGCAAGTAGGTTTGAAAAGTGTGGTCAAGGCACATTTATCATGGTCAAAGATGCTTGCCTTGACCAAAATTCAAATTCAAAATGAGAGGGAAGGAGAAAGAAGGGGGAAAATTTAAACCAACCTTGGCATGAGATCGAGTCAAACCGGTCGATCTTGACCTCGATCTCATGCCCATTTTGTCTGTGATTGAGAGGCTTGCTCGATTGGAGGCTCGATCTGATTTGAATCGAGCCTTACATCGAGTCTGCTCCTCGTTTCAAGATTCCTTGTTGTTGTGGCCATGCTCCTTAGATCAAGCTCCCTGATCGATCGCGAGGTCGTTTTGGCAGAGATCGAGTCAGCTGATCGATCCTGCCATCGATCACAGTTTGAGGATCGAGTGACACCAGTCGATCCACACCCCGTTTGTATTTCAAGCTAAACGCATGGGTGGATCATCCTCTCGCAATCAACTGATTCACTCGATTGTCTACTCGATCTTATCTAGATCGAGTGACTTCACTTGATTTACTAGCTCAATCTACTAAAGATCGAGCCAGGACAGGTCAATTTGTCACTCGATCGTTTGCCTCTGCTTCTCCTTTCCTTGCCTTGTTACATCCAAGATCAAGATCTCTGGTTCCCATCTCCTTGTACCAACACACTTAAACTGAAAAGCATAAAATTGAAACAGAAATAAATCAAAAATATGTACAATGATAGTCATGGGATTGCCTCCCAAGTGCGCTTGTTTTACGTCTCTAAGCTTGACTTTACTTGGTTAGGCTAGAGGGGGATCTTGGAGAAGCAACGTGGTGCTCTCCTTGCTGCAATCACTTGCCATGTAGGGCTTGATTCTATGCCCATTCACTGTGAAACTCTCCCCACCCTTGCTGATCAAAGTCACTGCCCCATATGGTAGCACTTCTTTTATCTCCAACGGACCGCTCCATCTAGACTTGAGCTTTTCGGGGAACAACTTCAAACGTGAGTTGTAAAGCAGAACCAGGCTTCCCTCTTTGAGCTCCTTGAGCACCAGCTTCTTGTCATGCATGGCTTTTGTCCTCTCTTTGTAGATCATGGCGCTTTCATAAGCATCCAACCTCAATTCATCAGGCTAATGAAGTTGCACTAGTCTTCTCTCTTGTGCCGTCTTGAGAGCATAATTCACTTGCTTCACAGCCCAAAGAGCTTTGTGCTCTAACTCCACAAGGAGGTGACAAGATTTACCATAGAGGAGGTTGAAAGGCGTGGTACCAATGGGAATCTTTAAAGCTGTCCTATAAGCCCAAAGAGCGTCATCAAGCTTGTTTGCCCAATCTTTCCTAGTCACTCCCGCGGTTCTCTCTAGGATGGTCTTGATTTTCCTATTTGAAACCTCCACTTGGCCACTGGTTTGAGTGTGATAAGGCGTGGCCACCTTGTGTTTAACTCCATGCTTTCTCAAAAGACCCTCAAAAATCTTGTTGATGAAGTGGCTGCCTCCATCACTAATCACCACCTTAGGAACTCCAAACCTTGGAAAAATGATTGTCTTGAAAAGCTTGACTACCACCCTTGAATCATTAGTTGGTGAGGCTATTGCTTCCACCCACTTAGACACATAGTCTACTGCCACTAGGATGTACTTGTTGCCATATGATGATGGAAATGGACACATAAAATAAATTCCCCAAGCGTCAAAGACTTCCACCTCAAAGATAGGTACTTGCAGCATCTCATTCCTCTTGGTTATGTTCCCGGCCCTTTGGCAAGATTCACATGATTTTACAAACTCATGTGCATCATTGAAGAGTGTCGGCCACCAAAACCCAGCTTGGAGAACCTTTGCAGCTGTCTTGAATGATGCGAAGTGGCCACCATAAGACATATCGTGGCAATGGAGTAGAATGTCTCTTGCTTCTTCTCTTGTGACACATCTTAGGTATAAGCTGTCCACACATCTCTTGTATAGATAAGGATCATCCCAAAAGTAGTGAGAGATGTCTCTCATGAATTTCTTCCAATGGTAATGGTCCAAGTGAGTACGCTCTTCTCCACAAGCCAAATAGTTAACAATATCTGCGTACTGTGGTAGATCTTCTTCCTTTAGGCTCAAGACTTCTTCAAGCTTTTCCTCTAGCTTTGCACAAACCACGGTGTTAACCATCATAAGCTGCTCTTCAGGGAGTGAGTCATCCAAAGGCAAGACATCATCCACCCTCAAGGAACGCTACATCGTTCTCTATACCCTTCTTGTCCTTGATCTCCATGTCAAACTCTTGCAAGAGAAGGGTCCATCTTAAGAGTCTCGGTTTGGTATCTTTCTTGGAATATATGTATCTCAAGGCAGCATGGTCAGTATACACTATGACCTTAGAACCCACCAAGTAAGACCTAAAATTCTCAAAATCAAAGACCACGGCTAAAAGCTCTTTCTTGGTGGTTGCATACTTCACTTGCGTATCATCCAAGGTACGGCCTGCATAGTAAATCACATGCAGCTTCTTGTCCTTCCTCTGACCCAAGACAGCACCCACAGCGTAGTCGCTTGCATCGCACATAATCTCGAAAGGCCAATCCCAATATGGAGCTTGAACTATAGGGGCGGTGACCAAGGCTTCTTTGATGGTCTTAAAGGCTCGCAGACATTCTTCATCAAAGACGAGCTCGGTTTCCTTGCACAGAAGCCTTGTAAGAGGACGTGCTATCTTGGAAAAATCCTTGATAAACCTCCTGTAGAAGCCGGCATGCCCTACGAAACTCCTAATCCCTTTCACATTAACCGGAGGTTCTAAACTCGTCATAACCTCTATCTTGGCCTTGTCAACCTCAATCCCACGCTCAGAATTTTTGTGCCCAAGCACAATGCCTTCTCTCACCATAAAATGACACTTTTCCCAATTTAGCACCAAGTTTGTCTCCTCACATCTCTTGAGACCCCTGCAAAGATTTGACAAACAACCACCAAACGAAGCACCATGCACAGAAAAATCATCCATGAAAACCTCTACCATTTCCTCTATAAGGTCAGAGAAGATAGACATCATACACCTTTGGAAGGTTGCTGGTCCATTAGATTACCCAAATGGGATCCTTCGATATGCAAAGGTACCATGAGGGCATGTGAATGTGGTTTTCTCTTGGTCATTTGGGTGAATGGGGATTTGAAAGAAACCGCTATAGCCATCTAGAAAACAGTAGTATGGATGATTGTCTAATCTCTCTAGCATTTGACCAATGAAGGGGAGAGGGAAATGCTCTTTCCTAGTGGCTGTGTTGAGTTTCCCATAGTCAATACACAATCTATGTCCGGTTATTTTCCTAGTAGGAATTAACTCATCTTTTTCATTTCTTATAACCGTGATACCCCTTTTCTTTGGTACCACATAGACCGGAGAGACCCATGTGCTATCACTGATAGGGTATATCACGTCAGCCTCTAAGAGTTTTAAGATTTCTTTCTTAACCACTTCTTTCAAATTCGGGTTCAAACGTCTTTGATGCTCTAAGGAAGATGAAATCTATTTGGTGTTCTATACTCCAGATGGGAGGTAGACCCGTTGGTGTCTCTTCTGGAAAGACATCTTTGCAATCCTGCAAAAGAGCTTGCATTTCACTCGGATACATCAGTGTAAGATCAGCCATGGTGGTTAGCGTTTCCTTATAAACAAATAACAGCATAGGTGTTTCCGAGTATAAAGCTTTCTTAACCTGTCCAGCCTTAGCAAAGAAGTTTAGATGTTTGGCTGACCTCAAGGTGTGTTTCTGATCGTTGTAGACTTCTTGAGGAGTCATGAGAATCAAAATATTCTTCTTACCCTTAAACTCAAAGGAGTGACGGTTTGAGAATGCATCATGTATCACTCGGCGGTCAGATTGCCACGGCCTCCCTAACAGGATATGACTTGCTTCCATAGGTAGCACATCACAAAGTATTTCATCCTTACACTAACCAATTGCCAATGGCACTAAGACTTGTTTGGTGACCTTCATTTCTCCTTTATCATTCAACCAATGTAACTTATACGGGCTTGGGTGAGGAGTAGCTTGCAAACTCAACTTCTTGACCATGATACTACTCGCAACATTAGCACAACTCCCGCCGTCTATGATCAAAGTGCAAACCTTTCCCTGAACCAAACAATGGGTGTGAAACAGGTTCTCACGCTGATCTTGTTCCTCCGGCTTGCTTTGCACGGTCAATGTCCTTCTTGCTACAACTAACTCTCCTTGTACTGGCAATAACTCATGTTCCTCCACTGTTTCCTCTTGCTTCTCATCCGCTGATTCTATGTCGCCGTTTTCTAGTAACACCATAACACTTTTGTTGATGCACTCATTGGCATAATGTCCACAGCCTTGGCATTTGAAACATTTCACATCACGAGTCTTGGCACTAGCCTCCTTAGGTTTTCTGTATGGTTGGATAGCTTCAGGTTTGGAACTGATCAGCTTATCCTCTCTCGGGTGATTCTTCTCATTCAGCGGTTAAACTGACCGATACGAATTTCTGTTGTCCCGCGGGTAAACTGTCCGATTGTTTTGATCGGTACTAGGGCCCGAACGGTATGTCCCTTTCCTCTTTACTTGTTGCTCGACCAAAACTGCTTTCTGTAGCATCTCTTCCATGTCCACATAATGCTGTGTTTCCAGGCGGTCTTGAATCTCTCGGTTAAGTCCTAAAAATACTCCTCCACAGAACGGTTGCCTTGCGTCAGTCTCCGAAGCCTCTGATGTAGCTCGCGGTGGTAATGGCTCGGAACAAATCGCTTCCTCATCAAGTTTTTCATCTCGTTCCATGTGGTAACCAGATACTCTTGGTTTCTCCTTCTGGACGTGACGAGCTGATCCCACCAGCTTAAGGCATAGTCATAGAACTCTGTGGCCGCCACTTTAACACGCTTCTCCTCAGTGTAATGCTGGACGTTGAATACCCACTCTATCTTTTTTTTCCCACTCAAGGTAGGCATCCGGGTCACACTTGCCGTGAAAAGAGGGGATCTTCAATTTTAGACCGGCCAAGTTGTCTTGCACACGTTCTCTGCCTTGTCTAGAACTTTTACGGCCACTTCTAGAAGAGCTACTGCTTTTGTAGTACTGGTCAGTCTGTTGTCCACTAGCCTGTCCTTCTCGTTCTTCTTCTCTCGCAGTTTCTTTGCCCTGACGTCTCTAAGTCACTTCTCTCTGCTCATACTCTTGTCTGATCTTGTCTACCTCTGTTTGTAACATTTTTTTCATCTCGGCTGTGAGAGCTTCGACCAAAATCCTCTGAGCACGCACGACTGAGGGTTCCGGATCCTCATCTCTGGGCATAGTTCCTGAAAAGGTAAATCAACTCGCAGTAAGTAGTTATTTGGTGTTTTAGAATTTCTAAAAATTCTAAATGGATTTTAAAAGATATTTTGAAAAATTCTGATGAATAAATCCGTGATGAACAAGGATTATTTGAAATTATAACAAATTTTAAAAACGAAATAGCTTGGTAAATCAAATTTTTCAAAAGGCATTTTCAAAGCAGAAATGATGCTAAACAACAATTCTAGCACACGAGTAATGATATTGATCGAACGAAACAAAGCCGTGATTTGAAAGTAGATGAAGAGTCAAAATATGAATCGACAATACAAGAGTAGATTTGATCAGAAAACATAGCTTTGGAACGTTTGCTCTGATACCACTTGATATGATTCCCATTGATAATCGTAACCTTTCAAGCTAACCCACAAGTGACTTGGTACGTGATGATGGGATGAACCGAATGATGATATGAGGTTGATCCGTTTTAAGGGAAAATGGGGGAAGAGTGAAGATGGAATGCAGCAAGATTTGCAGATGGATCTTGATACAAGCTACTAGAACACAAAGGATATGACACACCTATGATTCTAAGTAGGATTTCTCGAGGATATGACGCACCAAGAGAGACGATCTATTTTGCAAAGGGAATTTTATTGAAAAGATAGATGAAAAGACAACTCTTCTCTCACACATGGTTTTAAGAGAGAAGAGAGACGACACAAAACACCAAGACCATTAAGTTAGTCTCGGGACAAACCCCCTTGACTAGCCATGCAAAGACTTGGTTCAAACAACTGAAAGAAACAACAGCCAATACTCAAAAACGACTAAATACATGACACTTTAAAAATAACCAAACCGCGGATGGTAGAAAGAAGTAGGCTTGGTAAAAGGCTAAGCTTATTGGGAAATGCCAATGTGGGAACACTTGCCTCGTTAAAAACCTTAGTGAGAAAACCCAGTGGGACAAAACTTACTAAGGGAAAAAGAGCACAAAATGCCCCACAAACCCCATTAGCTTAGTCCCCGGCTGTAATACATACCATCGTGGGAAGTGTAGCCTTTTCAGTACTTGGTTCATACTTAAACTGATTAAGTAGAACCTCTAAGGCATTTTGAAATGCCTTAGTCTTAGCTCGGGTCATTGGACCTCCTTGTACTTTCTAAGAACTTCCTCAGCCACCTTCTTGTCTTGATCTTGATTTCCAACGGCTACAAGCTCATCTTCTAAGTTAGATGCTACCATGCTCATATCACAGTGTCTGGTTTCGCCCAGGCGAGATGAGGTGACTCCTTACATGGTCGAGGTATTCTGCTTTACCAGGGCAAGATGTTATGCTTCGCCAGAGCAGGGTGATTTGTTTCGCCTAGGCGAGATGTTTCTCTTTGCCTAGGCAAGGTAGTCCTTTGTTAGGGCGAGTCGTTTCACCAATGTCTGGCGTGGTGCTTCCTCCTTGATCGAGGCGAGGTGCATCGCTTTGCCAGGCTATATGTTTTGTTTATTTTAGGCAAAGTGCTTCTCTTTGCCGAGATATTTCTGTCGTGGCTAGGCCTTTCTATGTCTTGGCAAGGTACGTTGTTCTCCTGCTTCACCCAGATGATGCGTTTGCTTGAATTGGGCGAGACGTCTTTGCTGGTTTCGCTGAGGCGAGTCATCTGCTTCCGCTGTGCAAGTGATCTCTTTGTTTGGACGAGGCGAGGTGGGCCTTTAGCAAGGTGAGGCGAGGTATTCGGTTCCAGGGCCGAGGCGTCGTGTCCAAATTTTGTCGAGGCGAGGTGTCTGCTCTTCGACCAAGGCCAGGTGCTTCTTTGTCCAGATGAAGCCTTCTTCAATTGTGCGAACAAGGTGAAGTCCTTACTCAAACAAGGCGAGGTGAATGTTTGCCTTAACGAGGCATTTAAATTTCATCCGGGGGAGCTATTTACTTTGCTTAGGAAATGTGCTTGCTCCATCGAGACGATGCGCCTGCCCTTTAGTTGGGGCGAAGTGTTTGCTTTGCAAATGCGTGGCTTTTTGTTGTGCATCCCATGTGTTGGATGCGCTTTATGTTTCGAACTTGGTGCCTGGACGGCTTTATCCACTTAAACTTTATGCTATGGATTTTATATGGTATTATATTTTGTTATCGAGCTGATGCGTTATTGTTCTGCTTTGAATTACAGCAAAGCGAAGTGCTCGAGTTATAAATTTGAGCAAGTATTATGTTTCGTACTCGAATGTTTAGGATTTTTCCGACTCAATTTTTTTTTTGATCAAGCCGCAGCCGAAAGAAGCATAGTGGTCAGGACCAGTGCCGTTCAGAGGCGAGGTGATTATTGGGTATAAAGTATATCATTACGGCCCATTCATACTCAACGAGTAAGAGTTGAGTCGTGTTCGGGCGAAGTGTTTCGTTCTGCCTGGGATCGTGGCGAAGCGATGGCTTCATGTTCGATCGGTAATAGCTAACCGCGAGGCAATTATAAAGATTAGATTTCGAGCTTAAACGCATCTAGGCGAAGCGTAGCGTTGCTTAAGAGGCGACGTGTTGTGTATTTTTTGTGATGCAGACAGTGTTTCCGAAGTGTTTTGGGAAATGAGCCGAAACTGGGCGAGCTGCGGTATTTTGACCGTGGTCAACCCACAAGTGTTTTGTAGCATTTAGGACCAGCGTTGCTTAGATGCAAGGTGTTTGCTGGGTTTATGTTTGAACATATTCAGACATTATGTACTTGATTGTGCACATCAGATACAAAATTCCAAAAGTGTTTTTAAGAGACGAGCTGCGACTGGGCGAGCCGCAGTGTCTTGACCTATGAATGCTATGTAGCGTAAATGACCAGCGTTGCTAAGAAGCGAGGCGTTTTGCTGGGTTTAGGTTTGAACATATATAGGTACCTTGTATTCTATGACCAACCGGGAATATTATGTTCGTGAGGTGTTATAAGACCAACGTTGCTTAGGACGAACTGTTGCTGGGTTTATGATGTTTTGCCACAGCTTTAGGACTTGCGAACCCAACTCGACTTAATTATCCGTTTTTCCGGCAAAACATAAAGAACATCGTATGGGATTTACCCAATGATGTTTGACCGGGGTATACCCAGCCATGATTTATATAGCGCGCTTTAATCCGTGAAGGATGTTTGAGAACTCCATTGTCCAGTGAGAACACATGAGTTAGAATCCGTAAAGGATGTAAAAGTTCATCCGTTGTGGCCAACAATGGACGAGGTGAGTGATAAGAGTTGAGGTGCGAGCTGAATAAACTTGCTATTTGATTTAAGCGAAGTGATTACAAAGCGTGGGAGTATACGAGTGTTGGAGCTGGATTTGGCACCCGAAATCCGGCCCACTCAAGCCCAACGGGCAGGTCCAAACTTGACGTTTTTTCTTATCTTCTTACAAAGCGTGGGAGTATACGAGTATACTGATAACTACTTTCTTTGCAAGGGTGAGGATGCAATGAGGCTATCAAACTCAAATGCAACACTTAAGTTGTGGTACAGTATGCAAGTGAGAGTCAATCCATTTCTAGGAGCTAGGAAGATCAAAGAGAATGCAAGAGCAGTGTAAAGCTAAGCGAATAACAGGCGATATTGTGAAAATCCTAAAAACTATATGCAATGACCAATGGAATGCAAAACTATTTTAAAATTACCAAGTGTGATTGAACTACTACGAGGAACAAACAGAAAAATTAAAATGCAAGGCTATGATTTAACAAAAATCGACTAGTGGATCGACCACTAGATCGAGCAGTTTGGATCGATCTCGTCTAAATATACAAGTATGAAGAAACTAATAACCAGGATGCGGCGAATAACAAGCGAATGACTAACGAAGATGTAAGAATGCTAAGAAAGAAGGGTCTAGGGTTGAGATTCATAGTCCGGGGTTTCAAGGGTCCAAGTTGGGATTGAAAACTTTAAATCGACTCACTTTGTGAAATTCCCTAAGCCGTGAAAACGAAAACAAGATCCATCCGTTGCTTTCGGTATGGATCACTCCTTCATCCTCTCCTCCAAACCCATGGCTTCTGGTGGAAAGAGAGGTTGAAGGGCAATGAACTCAGATTTCAAACACACGGCCTAACTAGTCCCCTAAACTTCCATGGCTTTTGGGAAAGGGTAACTAGTCTCTAGGATGTGATTTTCAGAGATCTCTGGATACTGTCAAGGTAAGAGACCTCTCTGATCATAAAGATCTTGGCGTGAGAGTCTTTAAGCCGTAGGGACTCAACATCCTAGAAGAGAAAGCCATTAAGAACAAGAAAATTACCAACTTGAAAACCCCTTAGACCCCGTGAATCCTCTCAACCCCGAGACCCAAATGAAACTACTCGCTACACATGAGAATAACCGAAATAAACATGAAAGATGAAGCGATGAACATGAAAACGATTACTTAAAACTTAAACGATTCGAAATATTCAAGAAGAAAGCTAAAAGTCTAACAATGGCGGAGAGTCTCCAAACCAGAGAGAAAAAGCATAAAAAGATAAGAATGAAAAAGTGTCTGTGGAAATAGACATCGCCGCCTTCCCAAAATGGTGAAAACAGCTCGATGGTCCCCCCCTCGCTAGCCGCCAAAAACGGTTGAAAGGACAGAGATCGACTTCGGGATCGAGCGGCTCTCTCGATCACTTCCGGACATCGTGTCTTCTACTCGATCTGGGTCTCGATCTTCTTCGGCGGATCGAGTGTTGCATCCGATCTTGGTGTCGATCTTCGGTCAGATCGAGTGGTGGACTAGATCCGGCTCTCGCTCTGCATGGCGTCATTTACATCCGTACCATTTGATAGATTGCTCCACTCGATCTTTGTCTCGATCATTTCCCTTGGATCGCCTGGGCTTCTCGATCTTCTGGTCGATCTCATCTATATCGACCTGCCATGCTCGATCTGCTTCCCGATCTCTGGTCCTTAGCAAACATCCGACCTTCCACGAACCGCCACAACAGCTTCAGCACGTCCACGAATCTCCACGACTCCAAAGTAGCCAGAAACAACCTGAATGTGATGCAAAATCCAAGGACCATGCGTATGCTGGTGCGAGAATGCTCTAGGACCCTAAGTAATGCAATCTAGTCTAAAGTGTGATGTAAATGCATGAAAAGCTAACTAATATGTATGCAAAATACATGTAATATGCATTAACATCAACTCCCCTAAACTTACTTCTTGCTTGCCCTCAAGCAACAGAAAATAAGAAAGGAAGAGAGGTTTTAGAAAAGACGGGGGATTAAGCTTCTTGCAAAGGTGCCTTTCAAATGAATCAATCTCAATATCCTAGTTACTAGTTCTAAAATGCAATGCGCACACTCATACTCCAAAGAACTTAGCCATACTCATCACACAAAGAAATTCAGATCATGACTCTCATATTCCAACCAATCCAAGAATCCTAACCTTTAACATTCAATTAATGATCAAACCGTGAATCACACTTATGCACTTTGAACAGAATACATTTGGCTAAGGACAAGGTTATGAGATAAAGATGATCTCATTCAAGCGGGTAATTCAAACAATGGGTTATCTCAAAAAGGATTGAACTTATGCATAATGCTAAAGGTGAAGACAATTTATGCATACATGACTAGACTCTCATCTACCCATATACACTAACAAAGATCCTAAACCCCTCTCATTTTCTTTCTTTTTCGAGCTCACTCACCCTCTAGAAACTACCCAAACGACAAGGCAAGAAGCCAAGCATAACACACGAAAACAGGAGACAACTTTACTCTTATTAGGCTAGTGGTGGTCAAACACAAACTTAAAGCTCTTTCTTTAAATCTTGGTAGCTCTCTTCTCTTATTATTATTTTTTTTTCTTTTTAAACTTTGGCCTTCGGCTCTTTTCTTTCTGATATATTTTTTTTTAATTTTTTTGAGAGCTACCTCCTTCTCTTTTAAAACTGAACTTTTATTTAAAAACAGAACAACACCACCACTTAAAACCATGAATCCTTTATTTTCAAACCCCAAACACCATTTCTTTTTAAACTGAAAACACATAAGCAAAATTCTTTTAACACCAGGAAATCCCTGCCCCCAAACAAACCTAAAACTATCTTCAAAATGCAAAGCTAGCGTCAATATGAAAGCCTAATCATGTCGCCTAAACCTAACACTTTATGCCAAGTTCAATCCGAAAATAAGGCCTCACATCACACAAAAAATATTTGGCTTGAAAGGAAGGCAAGGTTCAGGGTGTGGAGTTCTATTCAGACTTACAAAGAGTGGTAAAAAGGGGTAAGAAAGCCTGAATATGTATATGTGATCCATGTATTTCATTTCAAATGCACAAGAGTGATAATTTTAATTCAGATTAAGGTTCTCACTTAGTAGGAAAGGATTCGATTCATATCTGTTCAACTTAAGTCACGAAAATCATAGCAAGTGATCCAAGCATGGTAAGAACTTACTTTCAAAGTATGAGCAAAGCATTAGAGAACTACTAACTAGGGCATTGAAACAATTCATGAGTTTAAAACACCTTTTTAAGAAAAACTCTAACCCCTTATGCGAATATGAACAACCTAGATGATTTAATATTCTAGACTCAATCCTAAAATGCTTAATGAGATGAATGCAACTACATGAATCTTTGAAAAAATTTTAAAAATTTTACCAATTTTTCATGTAATGAAGACTCAAGGATGCTAAAGGGAAAATAAGATCAGAAAACACAAGTCAAACCACACATATACTCTCCAAAACTTGCTTGACACCGTCCCGGTGGCAAACAAATTCAAAGGAGCATCAAAACACAAAGCAAAAAGAAGCAAACATGAGCGGTATGTACAATGGAAGAAGGTTGTTACCTCGGGTCTAGTCTCGGCTGGAACTTGAGGATGTTCCAGAGGAGCTAGATGCTACGGCTTTGCCTTTGGAGCCTGGCTCTTGAAGAGAGAGACGCGCCGGTTGAATGTTACTGCCTTGAGTCTCACGGATGACAACTCCACCGGTTGAAAGCCTCCTCTTCTAGGGTTGTTGAACCTCTTCACTTGCATATTTCTTAGGCGAGCCTCCTTGAAGCGATTTAACCTTCTTGACATGTTTCTTGAGCATTTTTCCTTGCCATTTGTTGATTTTCCTTTGCATCTCCACAACAGATGCTAGGAACTTCTCCGTTTTGGTTCTCGGCTCAAAGTCTATCTTGAGAAGGGTGTAAGCCTCGGGCATCTCATCTTCCGTGGCTGGGGACTCAGACCTTTGACGAGGAGCAATCGTTGGGGCAGGCGTTCCTCCTAGAGGAGCAAAGCACTCCTCTTCTGTTGGCAAGAACTCGATGTTCCCAACACCAAACAGCTCGGTCTCGTCCTTGTTTGGTAGGATGCACACTCTCTTCTCGTTTTCGATTTCGATGAAAAGATAAGCGTAGAACCCTTCTGCTGGCGTGCGTCCCAAGCTGTCGGTATTCCTCATGTAGACCTCATCCATGAAAGCTCTAGCCGGGACGGGTGTGAAATCGTGTATAGGTACGCCAGCTTGTATGAATAGAGGAGTGAGGAAGCTGCCAATGAAAGAAGAGTTTGCCTTGCACCGCAAGGCATAAGCCATGTACTTCACCAAAGAGGCAGCAAGTACGCATCCATAGTTCATCTCGTCGCCGAGTTCATCCTCCATAGGCTCTTCATTCTCCGCCGGATCACACAACAAATGCTTCACTCCTTGGAACAAGAAGCAAAGCTCGGTCTTCGTGACCGTGGGAGCAACTGACCTTTCGCTGAATGTGTTGGCGATCAGCTTCAAGGTGTACCTCAGCACCGGGGTTCTCACTCTCTTGATTTTGGCGGTGTTGGCCTTGTAGTCTTCGTTGCTGATCAGGTCCCAAAAATCGTTTGCTCGCGTGAAGGAGGGGAACTCGATCTTGGTGGCGGCTGCGTTGAGACCATATGCCTGACACAGCTCGGGGATTGAGAGGCTGAAGGCTTGACGCCCAACCTTGAAAGAGAGACGGCCTTGTGAAGGAACGGGGGCGCTAGGGTTCTCGTAACGAAACTCCAAAGTGGCAAGGAAGTCTATTCTCACTTCTGGAATGGTTGGGCAATCCATTCGTGACAGACATCTTAAGCCAATGTTCTTGAAGAGTTGGTCGAAATATCCAAGGATCCCTAGCTTGAACAGCAGCTCCCGGTCCGCAAACTTAGTAGGCTCGAACCGAAGCCTTTCCAGCCGCTTCTTATCCCTATTCTCGTCCTTACTCCATCGAACCCTCTCTTGAACAGCCACTTCCTGACCTTCTCCTTCTTGTGCCGTCTCCTCTCTCGTTCTCTTGGGGGCCATCATGCCTGAAACAAGTTTCTCAAGCAAAGTAATGAGCAAAACGGCGATAGGATGAGAGAAGAAGAGAGGCAAAGAAGAAAACTTGTACTTAATACCCTAGAATTTTGGGGAATTATAAAAAATATAGCAAAATAATAGAGAATCAAATCTAGAGATACTAGAAAATCCAGAATTTTTCCTATTATTTAGCTAAATTTAAAAATTCAAAACCGCCCTAGCATCTAAAACAATCAATTGCGAAATAAAAGGAGATTTTTCTAAACATTTTTATCAAATAACCGAAAATACCTTTTGCAAATATTGTTAAGAAGCATGTTAGCCTTTAGAAAACAGAAAACTCTCACTCTCTTTACTTAAAATTTCGAGAAAACAAGAATGAGAGAGTGTGAAGTTGATGAAAACATTTAAAGGCCAACAAGAAACAAAACTATGAGTAAAAGGAGGTGGTTTCTGACACAAGTCTTGGTCAAGGCATATCTTTCATGGTCAAAGATGCTTGCATTGACCAAGTTTTAAATTTAAAAACTGGAGGGAAAAGAATAAAGGAGTGAAAGAAAATGTTACCTCGGCATGAGATCGAGTCCGTTTGGTCGATTCATGGTGAATCGAGTCCTGGATCGATTGGCTCTCTTGATCGTTGAGATTTTGACTCCACGGCTAAGTCCTCGTGATCGAGCTGCGTCCTCGATTTGGGGGTCGATTTGGCTTAGATCGAGTGATGGATCGAGTCGAGTGATCGATCTGTCTTTAAAGGATTTCCCGAGAGAAATTAGATCGGTCGATCCATTTGGGATCGATCGATCCATTTTCATCTAGATCGATTTTATCACTCGTTCTCGTCTAGATCGACTGGCTCCTCTCGATTCACTAACTCGATCTAGCAAAGATCGAGTTAGGATTAGTCGATCTAGCACTCGATCTCTAGCCTTTTCTTAACCCCTATCGCCTCTTTTGGACTTCAAGATCTAGGTTTAGACTTCTCATACCTGTTCTTACACACTTGCAAAATAAAAACATAAAACTGAAAGAGAAATAAAGCAGAAATATGTACAGGATAGACATGGGAATGCCTCCCAAGTGCGCTTTCTTTAACGTCTTTAGCTAGACTTTACTTGGTTTAGGCAGATGGTGGGTCTTGGAGAAGCACCGAGGTACTCTCCTTGTCATAGCTGTCCGCCAAGTAAGGCTTGACCCTGTGTCCGTTCACGGTGAATGCATTGCCACTCTTGCCCATCAATGTAACAGCTCCATAAGGCAACACTTCTTGGATCACAAACGGCCCGCTCCACCTTGACTTCAGCTTTCCCGGGAAGAGTTGTAGTCTTGAATTGTACAGCAACACCAAACCTCCTTCCTTAAGCTCCTTGGCAACCAACTTCTTGTCATGAGCTTCCTTAGTCCGCTCCTTGTATATCCGAGAACTCTCATAAGCGTTCAACCTTAGTTCGTCCAGTTCATGTAGCTGGATGAGGCGCCTCTCTTGAGCAGTCTTGAGGTCAAAGTTCAGCATCTTTACAGCCCACAATGCACGGTGTTCCAGCTCAACTGGGAGGAGACAGCCTTTGCCATAGAGCAGAGTGAAAGGGGTCGTACCAATCGGTGTTTTAAAGGCGGTACGGTAGGCCCAAAGAGCGTTGTCCAACTTCACTGCCCAGTCTTTCCTTGTTGCTCCGACCGTCTTCTCAAGTATAGCCTTGATTTGCCGGTTGGAGACTTCCACTTGACCGCTCGTTTGAGGATGATACGATGTAGCCACTTTATGCTTAACACCGTACTTTCTCAAAAGGCTCTCAAAGATCTTGTTTATGAAGTGGCTCCCTCCATCGCTTATAACCACCTTTGGTACCCCAAACCTAGGGAAAATGATGCTTTTAAACAGCTTGATCACCACCTTAGAATCGTTTGTAGGGGAAGCAACAGCCTCAACCCATTTGGAGACATAATCAACCGCTACTAAGATGTACTTGTTGCGGTATGAAGAAGGAAATGGCCCCATGAAGTCTATGCCCCACGCGTCAAACACGTCAACCTCGAAGATAGGAACCTGAGGCATCTCGTTCCTCTTAGTGATATTCCATGCTCGTTGACACGCCTCACAGCTCTTCACAAACTCGTGTGCATCTTTGAAGATGGACGGCCACCAGAAACCAGCTTGCAACACTTTCGTGGCAGTCTTGAATGAAGCGAAGTGTCCTCCATAGGATGAGCCATGACAGTGAAAGAGGATGTCTTTTGCTTCTTCCTTTGTAACACATCTCCGGTACAAACTGTCCACCCCTCTCTTGTATAAGTAGGGCTCGTCCCAAAAGTAGTCACTCGCCTCTCTCATAAACCTCTTCTTGTGATAGCTGTTGAGATGTGTTGGCTCCTGACCACACGCTAAGTAGTTTACAACATCAGCGTACCAGGGAAGATCCTCCTCTTTGAAGCTCAACACCTCCTCAAACTGTCCTTCTAGCTTTCCTCAAACAGCCGTAGTGATCGCCATGAGTTGCTCTTCGGGGAGAGAATCATCTAAGGGCAGAGACTCGTTGATCCTTAGCCGAGAGAGATGGTCAGCAACTCCGTTTTCTATCCCCTTCTTGTCTTTAAGTTCCATATCAAACTCCTGGAGTAAGAGGATCCATCTCAAAAGCCTCGGCATAGTGTCTTTCCTGGAATAGATGTAGCGCAAAGCTGTGTGATCCGTGTAAACTATGGTCTTGGAACCCACGAGGTAAGCTCTGAACTTCTCAAAGGCGAATACAACCACCAATAGCTCCTTCTCAGTAGTGGTTTACCTCGTTTGCGTGTCATCCAAGGTCCTTGAAGCATAGTATATCACATGCAGCTTCTTATCCTTCCTTTGGCCTAGGACAGCTCCCACGGCGTAGTCACTAGCATCGCACATAATCTCGAATGGGAGAGTCCAATCTGGTGCTTGCACTATAGGCGCGGATACTAGGGCTTCCTTGATTGTCACGAAAGCTTGTAAACACTCCTCATCAAAGACGAATTCAGCCTCCTTGCACAACAGCCGAGTGAGAGGGCGTGCAATCTCAGAGAAGTCTTTAATGAAACGCCTGTAGAAGCCGGCATGTCCCAAGAAGCTTCTCACCCCTCTTATGTTAACTGGCGGCTCAAGGCTTGTCATCACATCAATCTTTGCTTTGTCGACTTCAATACCCTTCTCTGATATCTTTTGCCCAAGCACGATCCCCTCCTTAACCATGAAGTGGCATTTTTCCCAATTAAGCACCAAGTTTGTCTCCTCACAATGCTTTAAAACCCAGCAAAGATTCAACAAACACGCAGAAAAGGACGCACCTTAGACCGAGAAGTCATCCATAAACACCTCTACCATCTCTTCTATTAGATCGGAGAAGATCGACATCATACATCGCTGAAACGTAGCCAGTGCGTTACACAACCCGAATGGCATCCTTCGATACGCGAAGGTACCATAAGGGCATGTAAAGGTCGTCTTCTCCTGATCGTTGGGATGGATTGGTATTTGGAAAAATCCACTATATCCATCAAGAAAGCAATAATGGGGTGATTAGCAAGTCTTTCAAGCATTTGATCAATAAAAGGCAAGGGAAAATGATATTTTCTAGTAGCAAGATTGAGCTTCCTATAGTCAATACACATACGGTGTCCAGTAATAGTCCTAGTAGGTATAAGTTCATCTTTGTCATTCTTAACGACCGTGATCTCTCCCTTCTTAGGCACCACGTGTACGGGAGAAACCCACGTGTTGTCACTTATGGGATAGATCACGTCAGCCTCTAAAAGCTTAAGAATCTCCTTCTTGACAACCTCTTTAAAATTTGGATTCAAACGCCTTTGATGTTCTATAGAAGTGGCGTTCTCATTATCCAAGTGAATCCTATGTGTGCAAAGCATCGGTGAAAGGCCCTTGATGTCACTTAGAGAGTACCCAATGGCCTTCCTATACTTTCTCAACTTAGTTAAGAGTGATTGCAACTCATCATCACTCAAGTTTTCATTCACAATCACAGGATAGGTTTCGTTAAGCCCTAAGAAAGCATACCTTAGCCCTTTTGGGAGCTCCTTAAGGTCCACCTTTGGGGCTAACAGCTCACTCCAATCATCCTCGTGGCTGTTGCTGTTGTTCTCCTTCTTAGAACCTTCCTTAGAACCCGAGATATGGCCCTTGAGGCTGCTTTCTCCAACCGCTGTCCCCTCTTAAATCGAGTCGTCCGATCGATCTCGCTCTCGATGTCGTCTAGATCGAGCAGTTTCGCTCGATTCACTCACTCGATTTGATGTGGATCGAGTAAGAGATCGAGACGCAGAGTTGATCTCCGGATTGGACCTCAATTTAATTGGAAGGCCTTTCTCGATCTCGGACTCGATTGTTTTCCTGGATCGATCACCCTCCTCGATCTGACTGTCGATTTCTGCACCGGATCGAGTTGTGCTCACGATTGTCTTGTCGATTTGACCCCTGGATCGAGTAATGTCATCGATCTTGGAGTCGATCTCAAGGCAAACACCTATATCTTCAAGCACAACTTTCCACGAATCAAGCAAGTTGACGTACTCCTGAGTCCTCTGATCCACATAACCAAACTCTCCTGGCTCCTTAGATAGTGCCAGTTTCTAATGATCTTCCTGAGCCAGCTCTTCCAGCAACTCAACCGCTAAGGAATCCAATGTATCAATGTAGAAAGCTTGCCCTTCTATCGTAGGCTTCTTCAAAACCTCATTTATATCGAAGTCTAGCCTTACATCTTTACCCAAGTGCAAGGCAATCTTCCCGTTCTTGACGTCTATTATGGCGCCGGCGGTAGCTAAGAAGGGTCTACCGAGAATGAGTAGATCCTTTGGCTCTTCATCCATTTCCAAAACAACGAAGTCTGTAGGCATGTTCACTCCACTGATCTTCACTGGCAAGTCCTCAAGCAATCTTACGGGTAACCTCACACTCCTGCCAGCTAGTACCAACGAGATTCTACAGTCCTTGAAATGGGTAAAGCCGAGTTTCTTTGCCACGAAATGAGGCATCAGATTTATGCTAGCTCCGAGATCACAAAAGCAACTCTTGAACTCCAAACGACCTAAAGCGCATGGTATAGTGAAGCTTCCAGGGTCTCCCAACTTCTTAGGGACTATTTCCTTATGTATCACAGTACTATACTCCTCACTTAGAACAAGCACCTCCTTAATTTCCTTATTCTTCTTCACGAGAGTGTCTTTGAAGAATTTGGCGCATTTAGGCATCATTGCAAGGCAGTCCACGAGAGGTAGCTTGATCTCTACATCCTTGAGATGCTTTTCAAACAAGACTATATGCTTCTCTATGAGTTGCTTCTTGAAACGGCCAGGAAAAGGCAGCTTAGGTACATACGGTGGAGGTACATAAGCATCCTTCTCCTTAGTAGTTTGCTCCGCTTTCTTCTCAACAACCGCTTTGTCTCCTCTTCTTGGCCCTTGAATCCAGACATTATCAAAGTTAATCTCATCATCAGCAAAAAGCTTACCCTCCCCCTCTTGAATTACAACGTCCTCGTTGTTCTTAGGAGTAGCCGTAGGTGCTAGCTCTTTGCCGCTTCTTAACGTGATGGCGTTGGCATATTCCTTAGGATTCTGTTCACACTTGCCCGGTAGGCTATTCTGACCACTTGTACTCGCTTTCCCCTTCTCTAGCTGCTTGATCTTGTTGTTTAAGTTGGTGATCAGAGTGGAGAAGTCAGTGAGAGAAGTGTCTAAACGAGTGTTCATCTCGGCAAACTTCTGGTTTGTAGAGGCTTGCCCTTGGATCAGCTGCTGAAACATGGCCTGAACCGGATCAACTTGTTGTTGCAACGCCTGCTGCTACTGAGGTGCAAAGCTCAGAGGGTAGTTTGGCGTATAAACCTTGTTGCCTTGATGTTGCCCTTGGAAGTTGTTCTGCCCTTGACCTTGGAAGCCACCACTCGGCTGAAAACCTTTGTTGTAAGGTATGAAAGGTTTTGCTTGCTGAGCAGGGTACACTTGGTCCTTAGGGTTGGCGACGTTGGTACTACGGTAGGAGAGAATGTTGTTCTGGTTGTAGCCTTGGGTGTAGCCGTGAGGTTTGTATTTGTTCTGTCCCGCCACCTAGTTGGCTTCTTCCTGGCTCAACTCAAGCTCCGCTTGATTCTCATCTGCTTCACCAACAAAGTGAACATGCTTCTGGTTTGCTAACACCAGCTTATCAATCTTCTCATGCAAGGATTTCAGCTCCTTTTTGTGAGACTCTAGCTCAGATCCTCTCGGTGCACGGTCATAATCTTCAGCATAGTTGCCGTCACTCAATGCTAGGTTTTCAATCAGCTAAATGCCCTCTTCTACCTCCTAACCAAGGAAGTTCCCTTTACTAGCCGTGTCAAGCAACAACCTGATCTTTGGTGAAGCTCCGCGGTAGATAGTGCTTAGAAGGGTCTATTCGCTGAAGCCGTGGTGAGGACATTGGATAGTATAGTCCTTGAATCGTTCCATAGCTTCATTGAAAGTCTCATTATTCCTTTGCGTGAAGCCGCTGATCTCGCTTCTTAGCCTTCCCGTTCTGGAGCTAGAGAAGAATTTTGAGAGGAAAGCTTTCTTACACTCGGCCCATGAGGTGATGGTGCCTTGTGGAAGGGTCTTCTCCCAATGCCTGGCTTTGTCTCCGAGTGAAAAGGTAAAGAGACGCAGCTTGAAAGCATCTTCTGATATGCCGTTTATCTTGATCATCCCACATACTTGCTCGAAATTGTCAAGGTGCTCCAAGGGATCTTCCATTGCTAAGCCGTGGAACTTGTTGTTTTGCACCATGGAGATGAAACCTGGCTTAATCTCGAAGTTGTTGTTTTGTACAGGAGGAGGAGTAATCCCAAACCTATTGTGATGAGTATTGAGAGCATCTCCGGCTCCTATGATCCTTGGGGGTCTAGCCGCGTGTTGGGGGTTTCCATTGCCCCTTCCCACTGCCCCATGAGCTGGAGGAGGTCCCTCTGGATGCTTGTGTTCAGCCATAGCTTCAAAGTCAACCAAACCGTGCTGAACAATCTCCTCAAAGGCTCTGGCTTATCCTCGTACTCTTCTTTGCCGTGAATGACCAAGCTGATAAATGTTGTCCAAGGGTTGAAGTAGATTGTTGTCTCCCCTTGAACGAAGATTCATGTACCTGAGAGACACACGTTTGAGAGTAGAGAAATTAGTAACTAAAACAAGGTAAAGGCTTAGTCTTTACTAAGCCCCAAATCTCTATGCTTTCTAACACTCCTAGAATGGCAACGGCGCCATTTGATAACTACTTTCTTTTCAAGGGTGAAGATGCAATCAGGCTATCAAACTCAAATGCAACACTTAAGTTGTAGTACAGTATGCAAGTGAGAGTCAATCCATTTCTAGGAGCTAGGAAGATCAAAGAGAATGCAAGAGCAGTGTAAAGCTAAGCGAATAACAGGCGATATTGTGAAAATCCTAACAACTATATGCAATGACCAAATGGAATGCAAAACTATTTTAAAATTACCAAGAGTGATTGAACTACTACAAGGAACAAACAGAAAAATTAAAATACAAGGCTATGATTTAACAAAAATCGACTAGTGGATCGACCACTAGATCGAGCAGTTTGGATCGATCTTGTCTAAATATGCAAGTATGAGGAAACTAATAACCAGGATGCGGCGAATAACAAGCGAATGACTAACGAAGATGTAAGAATGCTAAGAAAGAAGGGTCTAGGGTTGAGATTCATGGTCCGGGGTTTCAAGGGTCCAAGTTGGGATTGAAAACTTTAAATCGACTCACTTTGTGAAATTTCCTAAGCCTTGAAAACGAAAACAAGATCCATCCGTTGCTTTCGGTATGGATCACTCCTTCATCCTCTCCTCCAAACCCATGGCTTCTGGTGGAAAGAGAGGTTGAAGGGCAATGAACTCAGATTTCAAACACACGGCCTAACTAGTCCCCTAAACTTCCATGGCTTTTGGGAAAGGGTAACTAGTCTCTAGGATGTGATTTTCAGAGATCTCTGGATCCTGTCAAGGTAAGAGACCTCTCTGATCATAAAGATCTTGGCGTGAGAGTCTTTAAGCCTTAGGGACTCAACATCCTAGAAGAGAAAGCCATTAAGAACAAGAAAACTACCTACTTGAAAACCCCTTAGACCCCGTGAATCCTCTCAACCCCGAGACCCAAATGAAACTACTCGCTACACATGACAATAACCGAAATAAACATGAAAGATGAAGCGATGAACATGAAAACGATTACTTAAAACTTAAACGATTCGAAATATTCAAGAACAAAGCTCAAAGTCTAACAATGGCGGAGAGTCTCCAAACCAGAGAGAAAAAGCATAAAAAGATAAGAATGAAAAAGTGTCTGTGGAAAAAGACATCGCCGCCTTCCCAAAATGGTGAAACAGCTCGATGGTCTCCCCCTCGCTAGCGGCCAAAAACGGTTGAAAGGACAGAGATCGACTTCGGGATCGAGCGGCTCTCTCGATAACTTTCGAACATCGTGTTTTCTACTCGATCTGGGTCTCGATCTTCTTCAGCGGATCGAGTGTTGCATCTGATCTTGGTGTCGATCTTCGGTCGGATCGAGTGGTGGACTCGATCCGGCTCTTGCTCCGTACCATTTGATCGATTGCTCCACTCGATCTTTGTCTCGATCATTTCCCTTGGATCATCTGGGCTTCTCGATCTTCTGGTCGATCTCATCTAGATCGACCTGCCATGCTAGATCTGCTTCCCGATCTCTGGTCCTTAGCAAACATCCGACCTTCCACGAACCGCCACAACAGCTTCAGCACGTCCACGAACCTCCACGACTCCAAAGTAGCCATAAACAACCTGAATGTGATGCAAAATGCAAGGAACATGCGTATGCTGGTGCGAGAATGCTCTAGGACCCTAAGTGATGCAATCTAGTCTAAAGTGTGATGTAAATGCATGAAAAGCTAACTAATTTGTATGCAAAATACATGCAATATGCAATAACATCATATGCGTACCACACTCCCCCCTTGGGAGAGGGGCAATTGAATTCGTCATGAGACGAGCTGCCTACGTACCCCTTTCGGGGATCAAACCGCCCCGTAGTTCATGCGCCAAATTGTGTGGGCTGGATTTCACACAATAGAATTTGTCTGTTAAAAATAAAAGAGGACGTAAGGATTCTAAGTTAAACACAAGAAAAAAAGGATCCAAAGATGGTGATTTTATTATTGCCGCTTAGATAAGCTTTTCGTACAAGTTTTGCTACTTTACTCGTTTGAAAATTGAGTAGACGTTCAGTTCGTGACAAGTGACGTTGATGCTGATCCCATGCATGTGTTCCGCGGCCCATGCAACGGTATTGATGTTATCCTTCAGGAAAGAGATCAGCTCGGTTTTTATTGTCTCATCCAGCTCATCCCCGATTTCTACGCATCGCTCCGGGTTTGCCTCATTGCCTTCGATTGGTCGCCTTCTTCTTCCCCCGATTTCTGTAATTGCTATAATAGCCTCGATTGCCTGAGTTTTGCTTCGCGATTTGTCTTGATCTTCATTTGCTCCGTATCCCCCTTCGCCTCATTCTTGGGATTTTGGAGTTTTTGTTCGGCCATGAATATATATTGGATACGAGGCAAAAATCTAGGATTCCTTCTGACTTCCCTAAATCGACTTTATCTAGTTTGAGCCTGGGAACTTTAAGCACAAGTTATAAGTCGAAGCGACAGCTCTCATAGAGTATATCCAGGGCGCACCCATGATAAGTTATAGATCGCCAGGCTATCGGTGACTGAGAAGTCCACGATCCTGGTCACCTCTCTGGCTCGGACAAACAGCTTAATTGTTCACAGCGTCAATATTGTATCTCCTGCAAAACCGGTCAGGGGGCTCGGAGTTAACTTCACTTCGGCCATATCGATGCCCATCTTGGCTAGAGTATTGATATACTCATATATTTCACATATTTAGCATACATTTAGAGTAGTTTTCATGCATACATCTTTCATAATAGGCTAGTTTGCACCATTTATCTCATTATTAGGTCCTAGGACACTTTGCATTAGCATTTGCATATTTCTTGCATTTGTGCATCATATTCAGGTTGTTTTGGATACACTGGAGCTATGGAGGGTGTGTGGATGTGCTAAGGATCGAGAGGGAGCCTATGGATACTTGGAAGAACTCAGCCCTGCAGCAAAGGAACCGAGATCGAGGTGAATATCGAGCTAGGCAGGTCGATCTATACGAGATTGACCAGAAGATCGAGACACTCGAGGAAGAAAATCGAGGTCAAGATCGACCATGGTGATCGAACGTGAGTACAGACACGAAAACTAAGCCCGGGAAGAACAAGAGCCAGAACGAGGCCACGACTCGATCGTCCGAGGATCGACCAGAAGATCGATAGAAGCGCTCGATCCACCCGACTGAATTGACCCGACGATCGGGCCAAAGAGGAAGTTCTATGTCGAAGATCGAGCTAGAGATCGACGACTCAGGTCGATCTCTGAACCTTATCTGGACAGCTCACGTTTTTGATTTTAGTGAGGGGACCATTTCTCTTTTGTTTACCTTATTTTTGCGAGGAATAAGAACCATTCGTATGGTCTCCTTCTTCATCATCTATCTTTTAAGCAAAAATGGCCATTGTTAGTTTTTAAGCTTTTCATTTTTTGTTAAACCTTAATCTTGCTTTTAATCTTAAGTATTTCTCTTAATCTTTCTTGCTTAGTAATTTAATCATGTTCATCCTTTCTTCCTTTGCATTTTCATATGTTCTAATCATATGTAGTGAGTAATCCACCAAGGGTTTAAAGTTGAGGTGATTAAGAGGGTTTAAGCTCGGGTCTTTCTTGAACTTAACTTAATCTCTTCTTGGATTTGGGGGTTGTAATGTCTAGAGACTCTTGAGAAAGATCTCTTTGATATCAGGGATTTCCTTACCTTAGCAGGATTCAGGAGATCCCTTAAATCCAAATCCAAGAGACTAGCTCATCCTTTCCCAAACGCCATGGATGCTTAGGGAGCTAGTTAGGCCATTTTTTGAAATTTATGCTTCATGTTCTTCACCCTTTCTTTCCACCACACGCCATGGGTTAGGAGGAAAGGTTGAGGAAAGGATTTATACCAAACACCATGGATAAGTCTAGCTTTAGCTTCTCAACGCCTAGAGATAGCACTAAAATGTGTACATCAATGTTTTCAAAACCCCAAGTTTGAATCTTGAACCTCCTTAAGCATGATCCTCAACCTTGAATCTATTTTTAGCCTTTGAAAACTTGAAGTTATCATTTCCTAGTTCTAAAGTTTGAATCTTTTGTCTTAGCATCTTAAAAACCATTTCCTAGGTTGTTAGAACTTTCCCTTTTTATCTGCTTTTAGCTTTTGAATTTTAAAAACTAGTAGATTTGCATTTTAAATTCTTAGAGGTCATCTAGTATTTGTTTAACATATCAGTAGGGATTTTAAAATAGTTTTCGTGGTCATTTAGTAACTGCATTTAGTTTTTACAGATTTCCCCCCCCCCAATTTATTCGGATTTCACTTAGATTTACAAAGCTTTTGCATTCTTAATATCTTTCATCAACCTAATTTGGATTGAATCCTAAAGTACTACAACAGCAAAACCTTGCTTTAGGTTTGATCAAACTAGCTTGATAAAAAATACTAGTTATCAAATACTCCCCCAAACTTTTCTTTTGCTTGCCCTCAAGCTAACTAAATTCAAGCTAGGAAGAGAGGTTTAAAAATGGAAGCTCAAATTCCAAAAGTGTTTTTCAAATGAATCAATTCAATGGTCTTAGTTCTCAATTCTAGGAAGCAGTCCACAAACTTCTACTCCAAAGAGCTTAGCCATATTCATCACATATTGAATCTCAAATCATGACTCGCCTATTCCAAACAGTCCAAGAATCCTAACCTTTAACATTCATTCAAGTTCAAACCGTGAATCACACTTATGCATTTAAAACCGAATACATTTGGCTAGGGACAAGGTTAGGAGATAAAAAATGATCTCATTCATGTGGGTACTCCAAGCAGTGGTTTATCTCAAAAAGGGTTGAACTTATCCATAATGCTAAAGGTAAAAGGCAATGTATGCATACATGACTAGACTCTCATCTACCCAAGTATACTAACAATAATCCTAATCCGTCTCTCATTTATTTTCTTTTTCTTTTTTCAAGCTCACTCACCCTCTAGAGACTACCCAAATCAAACAAGGCAAGACGCCAAGCATAACCACATAAACACAACATCTTCAACCTTTCTTATAGCTAGCGGTATGGCCATACAAATATTTTTAGCTATTTTCTTCTGTTTTGATAGCTTTCTTCTCATATTTTTTTTTTCTTTATGCTCTTGGCCTTTTGGCTGTTTTCTTATATAATTTTTGTTTTTGTTTTTGAGAGCTATCTCCTTTTATTTTCAACATGAGCTTTTATTAAAAACAATTCAAGATCACCTACTTAAAACTATGTATCCCTCTTTATTCAAACTCCAAACACCAACTTCTTTTCAAACCAAAAACAAGTAAGCACGTTCAACAACTCCCGTGAATCCCCACCCCAAACTTAAGCCTAAAACTAACTTCAATATGCAAAGCTAGCATCAATATGAGAGCCTAATCATGTCGCCCTAAACCTAACACTTTATACCAAGTTCAACCCAAAATTTAATGCCTCACAAAATCACACACGAAATTTGGCTTGAAAGGAGGGTAATTGTTAAGGTGAGGAGTTCTATTTAGGCTTAAAGAAGAGTGGTTGGGGAATAAGAAATCCAAAATATGTATATGTAATCCATGTATTTTTTTTCAAATGCACAAGTATGATAATTCAAAATTCATGTTCAATTCAAGTTTGTTCAACTCAAGCCAAGAAAATCAAGACAAATGGTCCAAATATGGTTCGAACTTACTTTCAAAGTTTGTATAAAGCATCAATGAACTACTAACTAGGGCCTTGAACCAATTCATAAGCTTAAAACACTTTACAAGGAAACAATTTTATATCATTGCCCCCTACGCAAATGCAAGCAACCTAAATGATTAAAATTCTAGACTCAATCCTAAAATATTTGACAATGCAAATGCAAGCTATATGATTTTTTTTAAAATTTTTGAAAAAAATTTCTGATTTGTTTTTTGTATTTTTGTATGCACTTAGATGGATGCATTAAGACTCAAGGATGTGAACACAAAATAAGATCCAAATAAAAACATGTCAAAGCACACATTCTCCCCAAAACCTGAATGACAACGACTCAGTGTCAAACAAATTCAAGAGGAGACCAAAATCCACAAAGCAAAAATTAAAAAAAAAATGCATGATATATACAAAGGTTGGAGTTTTGGTACCTCGGAGCTAGGCATGGCTGGAGCTCGAAGTTACTCCCGGTCCTCCTGCTCTTTCTTGGAGTATCGTGATGTATCTCCTTGTCCTTCCTCTTGCTTCTATCCTCGTGTAGAGAAAGACGCCCAGCTTGATTACCACCTTGAGGCTCACGGATCTCCACACCTCTGATTGAGTTTCTCCTCATCGTTTTGCCCATTTGCTCAACCTCGTCACTCAAAGTCGTCTCAGATGAGCTTCCTTGTTGAAGGTTTTTGATCCTCTTTGCTAGCTTCTTGATCATCTTGCCATGCCACTTGTTAAACTTGCGTTGAATCTCAACAACCGCGGCAAGGAATTTCTCAGCCTTTGTCCGTGGCTCATAGTCCAGCTTGGGGAGATCAAAGCTTGGGGGCATCTCAGCATCTGTAGGAGGGGATTCTGAGGGTGAATGAGTGAGCTGAGGTGGGGCTGCTGTCTTCTCAAGAGGCGCAAAGCATTCTTCATCGCTTGGCAAGAACTCTATTGTGCCAATGCTTTCTATGTGCATTTCATCTGGATTGGGCAGAATGCAGACTTTCTTCTTATGGTTATGGTTGTAGAACAAGTAAGCATAATAGCCTGGAGCTGGAGTAGGTCCCAAGGAATTGATGTGGCGCATGTAGATTTCATCCATGTACGCACGCTCCAAACAAGGCTCAAAATCCGCAAGGGGCACTCCCGCTTGTATGAACAATGGCGTGAGGAAACCTCCTATGAGTGCAGAGCTTGCCTTACATCTGATTGCCCAAGCCTTGTATCTGACCAAGGAAGAAGCAAGGATGCAGCCGTAGTTGATGTCTTCCCCAAGTTTATCCTCCATTGGGTCTTCATTCTCTTTACCATCGCATACAATCTTCTTAACCCCGTGGAAAAGGAACCATAGCTCATTCTTGGTCACCCTTGGGGCTGTGGATCTTCCACTGAATTTGTTGGCCTGCAACTTGAGGGTGTACCTTAGCACAGGATTTCGCACCTTCTTTATCTTGGCGGTGTTGGCCTTGTAGTCTCCATCGCTAACCAAGTCCCATAGAGCATTGGCGGATTTGAACCGTGATATGATCATGGAAGACATTGGTGAGCTTACGGTTGAGGAAGAACAAGATCTAAGCAAGCAGGAAGTTGTAGACTTTCTGGAGGTTCAAGAAGGTCCCATGACCCGTTCAAAGACAAAGGCATTTCATAATGCCTTAGATGTGTTGCTTAGTCAGTCCATTCATGACGCATATAATAAAGAGGCTATACATACTGCTTTGGTATGCATAATAGCCGATGACTAGTTAATGGTTTTGTAGAAGCATTTTGTGCTCTTGTTCCCTTCGTGAATTTTGTCCCATTAGGTTTTCTCACAAAGGTTTTTAACGAGGCAAGTGTTTCATCATTGCCCATTAACTTGTCATTTGTCCAAGCCCACTTCTTTCTACCATCCGTGGCTTGGAAGTGTCTAGGTTCATTTTCTTGTTTTTAGTTGTTTTCTTATTGTTGTAGTTTGTGTGATTTTGAACCAAGTCATGCATGGTTAGTCAAGGGGGTTTGTCCCAAGACTAACTTATTGCTCTCTTGTTGTCTGTTCTCCTTCCTCTCTCTTCTCTCCTTGAAACCGTGTGTTTAGTTGTATTTGGGTTTCATCTATCTTTTTAATAAAAATCACTTTGAAAGTAGCTCAACCTCTCTTGGTGTGTAATATCCATGAGAAACCCTACTTAAAAACATACCAGCGCCATATCCTTTGTGTTCTAGTAGCTTGTATCAAGAGCCATCCACA
This sequence comes from Thlaspi arvense, assembly GCA_911865555.2. Taxonomy (NCBI): domain Eukaryota; kingdom Viridiplantae; phylum Streptophyta; class Magnoliopsida; order Brassicales; family Brassicaceae; genus Thlaspi; species Thlaspi arvense. Next base: position 30,333,583 of record OU466860.2, read on the forward strand.
TCTCTTGATACATTTCATCTTCATCCTTTCCTCTTTTCAATCCCAAACGGTTCAATTCTCATCACAACGATCAAAACAACCCATCGCCAAGGATCAGCACGTTCACCACTTATTTTGAAAGGTCAAGATCATAAGTGGGATCATATCCAGTGGTATCAGAGCAAGCCTTCAAAGCTAAGTGTTCTGATCCGATCAGTTTTTCATTATTTTGATCGAGTGTTCTGTCTCGAAAATAATTTTAAAAATTTGGTCTATCAAACAACTACTTACTGCAAGTGGATTTACCTTTTCAGGAGCGATGGCCGGAGATGATGATCCAGAACCCTCAGCCGTGCGTGCTCAGAGGATTTTTGTCGAAGCTCTCACAGCCGAGATGAAAAAAATGTTACAAACAGAACAAGATCAGACAAGAGTATGAGCAGAGAGAAGTGGGTCAGAGACGTCAAGGCAAAGAAACCGCGAGAGAAGATGAGCGAGAAGGACAGGCTAGTGGACATCAGACTGACCAGTACTACAAACGCAGTAGCTCTTCTAGAAGTGGCCGTAGAAGTTCTAGACAAGGCAGAGAACGTGTCCAAGACAACTTGGCCGGTCTAAAATTGAAGATTCCCTCTTTTCAAGGCAAGTGTGATCCAGATGCCTACCTTGAGTGGGAAAAAAAGATAGAGTTGATATTCAACGTTCAGCATTACACTGAGGAGAACCGTTTTAAAGTGGCGGCCACAGAGTTCTATGACTATGCCTTAAGCTGGTGGGATCTGCTCGTCACGACCAGAAGGAGAAACCAAGAGTATCCGGTTACCACATGGAATGATTTGAGAAACATGATGAGGAAGCGATTTGTTCCGCGCCACTACCAACGCGAGCTACATCAGAGGCTTCGGAGATTGACGCAAGGCAACCGTTCTGTGGAAGATTAATTTCAAGAGATGGAGACACTCATGCTTAGGGTGGATATCTTGGAGGATAGGGAGGCTACAATGGCTAGGTTCCTCGGAGGTCTTAACCGCGAGATTCAGGACCGCTTAGAGACACAACACTATGTCGACCTGGAGGAAATGCTTCATAAAGCAGTGTTGTTTGAGCAGCAAGTTAAGAGAAAGGGGTCGTACCGCTCGGGTTCTGGTACCGGACCAAACAGCCGAGCAGTTTATTCGCGGGACGACAGGAACACGTACAGGTGAGCCTACCCGCCAGACGATAAGAATCACCCGAAGGAAAACAGGCCATTCATCCAAAGGTCCAAAGAAACACCTCAGCAAGGGAAACCTAAGGAAGTCAGTACTAAGGCCCGTGACGTAAAGTGCTTCAAATGCCAAGGCCGCGGACACTATGCCAACGAGTGTATCAACAAACGTGTGATGATCCTGCTTGACAACGGCGACATGGAATCCGAGGATGATCAGTCAGAAAACTCTGAGGAAGAGCATGAGTTGTTACCAGTTCAGGGAGAGTTACTCGTAGCTAGGAGGACATTAACTTTGCAAAGCAAACCGGCAGAACAAGACTAGCGTGAAAACCTTTTCCACACATGATGCTTGGTGCATGGAAAAGTTTGTTGTCTGATCATAGACGGCGGGAGTTGTGCTAATGTTGCGAGTGATATCATGGTCAAAAAGTTGGGACTACAAGTAACACCTCATCTGAGTCCTTATAAGCTGCATTGGTTGAATGAGAAAGGAAAGATGAAGGTTACTGAGCAATTTTTGGTTCCTTTGGCCATTGGAGAGTACAAAGATGAGATATTGTGTGATGTGTTGCATATGGAAGCAAGCCACATTCTTCTAGGCAGGCCGTGGCAATTTGACCGACGCATGCTGCATGATGGCTTCTCAAACTGACATTCTTTTGAGTTTAAGGGTAAGAAAAATGTTTTGGTTCCCATAACCCCTCAAGAAGTCTACACTGATCAGAAACAAACTTTAAAGTCAGCTAAACATTTAAACTTCTTTGCTAAAGCCGGAGAGGTTAAGAAAGCTTTTCACTCTAAGTCTCCTATGCTTTTGTTTTTTTTTAAAGAAACACTAACCACCATTTCTGACCTTACACCGGTATATCCGAGTGAAATGCAAGCTCTTTTGCAGGAATATGAGGATGTGTTCCCTACTGAAACTCCCACTGGACTACCCCCCATCCGTGGTATTGATCACCAAATAGATTTCACTCCAGGGGCTTCTTTGCCAAACCGTCCCGCATACCGTACCAACCCCGTGGAGACCAAAGAACTTCAGAAACAGGTGGATGACTGATGGCCAAGGGACATATTTGTGAAAGCTTGAGCCCTTGTGAGGTTCCAGTACTTCTAGTTCCAAAGAAAGACGGTAGCTGGAGGATGTGTGTTGACTGCCGTGCAATAAACAAAATCACGGTGAAGTATCGCCATCCCATTACTAGGCTAGATGACATGTTAGATGAATTGCATGGTTCTAACATTTTTTCTAAAATTGATTTAAAGAGTGGTTACCATCAGATAAGGATGAAAGAAGAGGATGAGTGGAAAACCGCATTCAAAACCAAGCATGGTTTATATGAATGGATGGTTATGCCATTTGGACAAACTAATGCCCCTAGCACTTTTATGCGTTTGATGAATCACGTTCTTAGGGCATACATAGGCATTTTTGTGGTAGTTTATTTTGATGATATTCTTGTTTACAGCAAAGGCCTAGAAGAGCATGTAAAACACATTAGATTAGTACCTGATTTGCTCAGAAAAGAAAAACTATATGCTTATCTTAAGAAGTGTACTTTTTGCACTTCTAGTCTTGTTTTTCTTGGTTTTGTAGTGAGTTCATAAGGAGTCAAAGTTGATGAGGAGAAGGTGAAGGCCATCCGTGACTGGCCAAGTCCTAAGACCATGGGAGAGGTGAGAAGCTTCCATGGGTTGGTCGGATTCTATAGAAGATTTGTGAAGGACTTCAGCACAATAGCTGCTCCAATCACCGAAATTATAAAGAAGAACGTTGGGTTTATGTGGGAAGCGGCTCAAGAGGAGGCTTTTCAAAGCCTAAAAAAGAAGCTTACTCACGCCCCTGTCCTCATTTTATCTGATTTTTTGAAAACTTTTGAGATTGAGTGTGATGCATCAGGGATAGGAATTGGAGCAGTTCTGATGCAAGAGAAGCAACCAATAGCTTAATTCAGTGAGAAACTCGGTGGTGCAATTCTCAACTACCGAACGTACGATAAGGAGTTATATGCCTTGGTGAGGGCATTACAAACATGGCAGCACTACCTCTGGCCTAAAGAGTTTGTCATCCACACCGACCATGAGTCCTTAAAACATCTCAAAGGACAGCAAAAGTTAAACAAAAGGCACGCACGGTGGGTTGAATTTATAGAAATATTTCCCTACGTAAAAAGGTATAAACAAGGTAAGGAAAATGTGGTGGCTGATGCTTTGTCAAGAAGGTTCACATAGTTTTCTACTCTAGAAGCTAAATTATTAGGATTTGATCAGCTTAAAGAGCTATACAAAACTGATGATGATTTTTCAGAAGTTTTTATTTCTTGCTCTAAATCAACCTCGGGTAAATTCATTATACAAGATAGGTTTCTCTTCTTTGAGAATCGTCTTTGTATACCTAATTGTTCTATGAGGGACTTGTTCATCAAGGAAGCACACGGCGGTGGATTGATGGGGCATTTCGGTATAGCCAAGACGTTAGAAGTGATGAAAGATCATTTTTACTGGCCACATATGAGACGTGACGTTGAGACAGTGTGCGGAAGGTGCAACACTTGCAAACAAGCCAAATCCAAAACACAACATCACGGTTTGTACTCCCCTTTACTCATTCCATCTTATACGTGGCATGACATATCCATGGACTTTGTTTTAGGCTTGCCCAGAACAAAGAAAGGTAAGTTATCTTTGTAGTTGTAGATAGATTTTCTAAAATGTCTCACTTCATTGCATGTCATAAAACTGATGATACTGCTCACATTACCAATCTCTTCTTTAAAGAAATAGTTCGCATTCATGGCATGCCTAAGTCCATTGTGTCGGATAGGGACACTAAATTCCTTAGCTATTTTTGCAAGTCTTTGTGGTCTAAACTAGGATCTAAACTGATGTTTTCCACTAGTTGTCATCCATAAACTGACGGTCAGACTGAGGTTATGAATAGGACTTTAGGAACATTGTTGAGAGCATTGATTAAAAAGAACCTTAAGTCTTGGGAAGATTGTTTGCCTCATGTTGAATTTGCATACAATCATGCCGTGCATTCTGCTTCTAAATACTCACCATTTCAAATTGTTTATGGGTTCAATCCCACTTCTCCTTTGGATTTGATGCCTTCACCTTTGAGTGAAAGGTTAAGTATGGATGGAAAGAAAAAGGCTGAGGTAATAAAGCTCATACATGCAGATGCTAAGAAGAATTTGGAAGAGAAGACCAAGCTCTACGCCAAACATGCTAATAAAGGACGGAGCAAGATGATTTTAAAAGCTGGTGATCAAGTGTGGGTTCATTTGAGAAAAGAGTGTTTCTAAACCGAGAGAAAATCCAAGTTAATGCGAAGGATTGATGGGCCTTTCACTGTCACAAAAAGGATCAATGACAATGCCTATCAACTTGACCTCCAAGGTAAGTATTCTATAAGCCCTAGTTTTAATGTTACTGACTTAATTCCCTATGTTTCAGATGAGTTGGATTTGAGGTCAAATCCTTTCCAAGAAGGAGGGGACGATATGATCATGGAAGACATTGGTGACCTTATGGCTGAGGAAGAACAAGATCTAAGCAAGCAGGAAGCTGAAGACGTTCTCGAGGTTCAAGAAGGTCCCATGACCCGTTCAAAGACTAAGGCATTTCATAATGCCTTAGAAGTGTTGCTTAGACGGTCCATTCATGAAGCATATAATAAAGAGGCTATACATACTTCTTTGGTATGCATAATAGCCGATGACTAGTTAATTGGTTTGTAGAAGCAATTTGTGCTCTTTTTCCCTTAGTGAGTTTTGTCCCATTGGGTTTTCTCAGTAAGGTTTTTAACGAGGCAAGTGTTTCTACAACATCATTGCCCATTAACTTGTCATTTGTCCAAGCCTACTTCTTTCTACCATCCGTGGCTTGGAAGTGTTTAGGTTCATTTTCTTGTTTTTAGTTGTTTTCTTATTCTTGTAGTTTGCGTTATTTTGAACCGAGTCATGCATGGTTAGTCAAGGGGGTTTGTCCCAAGACTAACTTATTACCCGTTGTCCTTCCTCTCTCTTCTCTCCTTAAAACCGTGTGTTTAGTTGTATTTGGGTTTCATCTATCTTTTTAATAAAAATCTCTATGATAGTAGTTCAACCTCTCTTGGTGTGTAATGTCCACGAGAAACCCTACATAGGAACATAGGTGCGTCATATCCGCATCTCTTGCTACATTCCATCTTCATTCTTTCCTCGTTTCCATCCCAAATGGTTCAATTCTCATCACAGCGATCAAAACAACCCATCGCCAAGGATCAGCACGTTCACCACTTACTTTGAAAGGTCAAGATCATAAGTGGGATCATATCAAGTGGTATCAGAGCAAGCCTTCAAAGCTAAGTGTTCTGATCCGATAGGTTTTTCATTATTTTGATCGAGTGTTCTGTCTCGAAAATAATTTTAAAAATTTTGTCTATCAAACAACTACTTACTGCAAGTGGATTTACCTTTTCAGGAGCGATGGCCGGAGATGATGATCCAGAACCCTCAGCCGTGCGTGCTCAGAGGATTTTTGTCGAAGTTCTCATAGCCGAGATGAAAAAAATGTTACAAACAGAACAAGATCAGACAAGAGTATGAGCAGAGAGAAGTGGGTCAGAGACGTCAAGGCAAAGAAACCGCAAGAGAAGATGAGCGAGAAGGACAGGCTAGTGGACATCAGACTGACCTGTACTACAAAAGCAGTAGCTCTTCTAGAAGTGGCCGTAGAAGTTCTAGACAAGGCAGAGAACATGTCCAAGACAACTTGGCCGGTCTAAAATTGAAGATTCCCTCTTTTCAAAGCAAGTGTGATCCAGATGCCTACCTTGAGTGGGAAAAAAAGATAGAGTTGATATTCAACGTTCAGCATTACACTGAGGAGAACCGTTTTAAAGTGGCGGCCACGGAGTTCTATGACTATGCCTTAAGCTGGTGGGATCTGCTCGTCACGACCAGAAGGAGAAACCAAGAGTATCCGGTTACCACATGGAATGATTTGAGAAACTTGATGAGGAAGCGATTTGTTCCGCGCCACTACCAACGCGAGCTACATCAGAGGCTTCGGAGATTGACGCAAGGCAACCGTTCTGTGGAAGATTATTTTCAAGAGATGGAGACACTCATGCTTAGGGCGGATATCTTGGAGGATAGGGATGCTACAATGGCTAGGTTCCTCAGAGGTCTTAACCGCGAGATTCAGGACCGCTTAGAGACACAAGACTATGTCGACCTGGAGGAAATGCTTCATAAAGCAGTGTTGTTTGAGCAGCAAGTTAAGAGAAAGGGGTCGTACCGCTCGGGTTCTGGTACCGGACCAAACAGCCGAGCAGTTTATTCGCGGGACGACAGGAACACGTACCGGTGAGCCTACCCGCAGGACGATAAGAATCACCCGAAGGAAAACAGGCCATTCATCCAAAGGTCCAAAGAAACACCTCAGCAAGGGAAACCTAAGGAAGTCAGTACTAAGGCCCGTGACGTAAAGTGCTTCAAATGCCAAGGCCGTGGACACTATGCCAACGAGTGTATCAACAAACGTGTGATGATCCTGCTTGACAACGGCGACATGGAATCAGAGGATGATCAGTCCGAAAACTCTGAGGAAGAGCACGAGTTGTTACCAGTTCAGGGAGAGTTACTCGTAGCTAGGAGGACATTAACTTTGCAAAGCAAACAGGCAGAACAAGACCAGCGTGAAAACCTTTTCCACACACGATGCTTGGTGCATGGAAAAGTTTGTAGTCTGATCATAGACGGCGGGAGTTGTGCTAATGTTGCGAGTGATCTCATGGTCAAAAAGTTGGGACTACAAGTAACACCTCATCTGAGTCCTTATAAGCTGCATTGGTTGAATGAGAAAGGAAAGATGAAGGTTACTGAGCAAGTTTTGGTTCCTTTGGCCATTGGAGAGTACAAAGATGAGATATTGTGTGATGTGTTGCATATGGAAGCAAGCCACATTCTTCTAGGCAGGCCGTGGCAATCTGACCGACGCATGCTGCATGATGGCTTCTCAAACTGACATTCTTTTGAGTTTAAGGGTAAGAAAAATGTTTTGGTTCCCATGACCCCTCAAGAAGTCTACACTGATCAGAAACAAACATTAAAGTCAGCTAAACATTTAAACTTCTTGGCTAAAGCCGGAGAGGTTAAGAAAGCTTTTCACTCTAAGTCTCCTATGCTTTTGTTTTTTTTAAAGAAACACTAACCACCATTTCTGACCTTACACCGGTATATCCGAGTGAAATGCAAGCTCTTTTTCAGGAATATGAGGATGTGTTCCCTACTGAAACTCCCACTGGACTACCCCCCATCCGTGGTATTGATCACCAAATAGATTTCACTCCAAGGGCTTCTTTGCCAAACCATCCCGCATACCATACCAACCCCGTGGAGACCAAAGAACTTCAGAAACAGGTGGATGACTGATGGCCAAGGGACATATTTGTGAAATCCTGAGCCCTTGTGCGGTTCCAGTACTTCTTGTTCCAAAGAAAGACAGTACCTGGAGGATGTGTGTTGACTGCCGTGCAATAAACAAAATCACGGTGAAGTATCGCCATCCCATTCCTAGGCTAGATGACATGTTAGATGAATTGCATGGTTCTAACATTTTTTTCTAAAATTGATTTAAAGAGTGGTTACCATCAGATAAGGATGAAAGAAGAGGATGAGTTGAAAACCGCATTCAAAACCAAGCATGGTTTATATGAATGGATGGTTATGCCATTTGGATAAACTAATGCCCCTAGCACTTTTATGCGTTTGATGAATCACGTTCTTAGGGCATACATAGGCATTTTTGTGGTAGTTTATTTTGATGATATTCTTGTTTACAGCAAAGGCCTAGAAGAGCATGTAAAACACATTAGATTAGTACCTGATTTGCTCAGAAAAGAAAAACTATACGCTTATCTTAAGAAGTGTACTTTTTGCACTTCTAGTCTTGTTTTTCTTGGTTTTGTAGTGAGTTCATAAGGAGTCAAAATGGATGAGGAGAAGGTGAAGGCCATCCGTGACTGGCCAAGTCCTAAGACCATGGGAGAGGTGAGAAGCTTCCATGGGTTGGTCGGATTCTATAGAAGATTTGTGAAGGACTTCAGCACAATAGCAGCTTTACTCACCGAAATTATAAAGAAGAACGTTGGGTTTAAGTGGGAAGCGGCTCAAGAGGAGGCTTTTCAAAGCCTAAAAAAGAAGCTTACTCACGCCCCTGTCCTCATTTTATCTGATTTTTTGAAAACTTTTGAGATTGAGTGTGATGCATCAGGGATAGGAATTGGAGCAGTTCTGATGCAAGAGAAGCAACCAATAGCTTAATTCAGTGAGAAACTCGGTGGTGCAATTCTCAACTACCGAACGTACGATAAGGAGTTATATGCCTTGGTGAGGGCATTACAAACATGGCAGCACTACCTCTGGCCTAAAGAGTTTGTCATCCACACCGACCATGAGTCCTTAAAACATCTCAAAGGACAGAAAAAGTTAAACAAAAGGCACGCACGGTGGGTTGAATTTATAGAAATATTTCCCTACGTCATAAGGTATAAACAAGGTAAGGAAAATGTGGTGGCTGATGCTTTGTCAAGAAGGTTCACATTGTTTTCTACTCTAGAAGCTAAATTATTAGGATTTGATCAGCTTAAAGAGCTATACAAAACTGATGATGATATTTCAGAAGTTTTTATTTCTTGCTCTAAATCTCCCTCGTCTAAATTCATTATACAAGATTGGTTTCTCTTCTTTGAGAATCATCTTTGTATACCTAATTGTTCTATGAGGGACTTGTTCATCAGGGAAGCACACGGCGGTGGATTGATGGGGCATTTCGGTATAGCCAAGACGTTATAAGTGATGAAAGATCATTTTTACTGGCCACATATGAGACGTGACGTTGAGACAGTGTGCGGAAGGTGCAACACTTGCAAACAAGCCAAATCCAAAACACAACATCACGGTTTGTACTCCCCTTTACTCATTCCATCTCATACGTGGCATGACATATCCATGGACTTTTTTTTAGGCTTGCCTAGAACAAAGAAAGGTAAGGATTCTATCTTTGTAGTTGTAGATAGATTTTCTAAAATGTCTCACTTCATTGCAAGTCATAAGACTGATGATACTGCTCACATTGCCAATCTCTTCTTTAAAGAAATAGTTCGCATTCATGGCATGCCTAAGTCCATTGTGTCGGATAGGGACACTAAATTCCTTAGCTATTTTTGCAAGTCTTTGTGGTCTAAACTAGGATCTAAACTGATGTTTTCCACTAGTTGTCATCCATAAACTGACGGTCAGACTGAGGTTGTGAATAGGACTTTAGGAACATTGTTGAGAGCATTGATTAAAAAGAACCTTAAGTCTTGGGAAGATTGTTTGCCTCATGTTGAATTTGCATACAATCATGCCGTGCATTCTGCTTCTAAATACTCACCATTTCAAATTGTTTATGGGTTCAATCCCACTTCTCCTTTGGATTTGATGCCTTTACCTTTGAGTGAAAGGTTAAGTATGGATGGAAAGAAAAAGGCTGAGGTAATAAAGCTCATACATGCGGATGCTAAGAAGAATTTGGAAGAGAAGACCAAGCTCTACGCCAAACATGCTAATAAAGGACGGAGCAAGATGATTTTAAAAGCTGGTGATCAAGTGTGGGTTCATTTGAGAAAAGAGTGTTTCCCAACCGAGAGAAAATCCAAGTTAATGCCAAGGATTGATGGGCCTTTCACTGTCACAAAAAGGATCAATGACAATGCCTATCAACTTGACCTCCAAGCTAAGTATTCTATAAGCCCTAGTTTTAATGTTACTGACTTAATTCCCTATGTTTCAGATGAGTTGGATTTGAGGTCAAATCCTTTCCAAGAAGGAGGGGACGATATGATCATGGAAGACATTCATGACCTTACGGCTGAGGAAGAACAAGATCTAAGCAAGCAGGAAGCTGAAGACGTTCTCGAGGTTCAAGAAGGTCCCATGACCCGTTCAAAGACTAAGGCATTTCATAATGCCTTAGAAGTGTTGCTTAGTCGGTCCATTCATGAAGCATATAATAAAGAGGCTATACATACTTATTTGGTATGCATAATAGCCGATGACTAGTTAATGGGTTTGTAGAAGCAATTTGTGCTCTTTTTCCCTTAGGGAGTTTTGTCCCATTGGGTTTTCTCAGTAAGGTTTTTAACGAGGCAAGTGTTACTACAACATCATTGCCCATTAACTTGTCATTTGTCCAAGCCTACTTCTTTCTACCATCCGTGGCTTGGAAGTGTCTAGGTTCATTTTCTTGTTTTTAGTTGTTTTCTTATTCTTGTAGTTTGTGTGATTTTGAACCGAGTCATGCATGGTTAGTCAAGGGGGTTTGTCCCAAGACTAACTTATTGCCCGTTGTCCTTCCTCTCTCTTCTCTCCTTAAAACCGTGTGTTTAGTTGTATTTGGGTTTCATCTATCTTTTTAATAAAAATCTCTATGAAAGTAGTTCAACCTCTCTTGGTGTGTAATATCCACGAGAAACCCTACATAGAAACATAGGTGCGTCATATCCGCATCTTTTGCTACATTTAATCTTCATTCTTTCCTCTCTTCCATCCCAAATGGTTCAATTCTCATCACAGCGATCAAAACAACCCATCGCCAAGGATCAGCACGTTCCCCACTTACTTTGAAAGGTCAAGATCATAAGTGGGATCCTATCAAACCGTGAGAACTCCACAAGCGTGGCTCCAGCATTGAGACCATAAGCTTGGCATAGCGTAGAGATGGAGAGGTGGTAGGCCTGTTTTCTGATCTTGAACGTGACATGACCCATGGATGGAGTTTGGATGTTTGGAACTTCATATGAGAAGTCCAAGGTGGAGGGGAAATCAAGGGTGGCCTCGGGGTAAGTTGGGCAATCCATCCGCGATAGGCAAGCAAGGCCCATGCCCCTGAGCAACTCATCAAACTCTTCCAACAACCCTAGCCTTTCCAAGAGATCCCTACTTGCAAACTTTGTAGCCTCAAACCGCAACCTCTGAAGCCTCTTCATTGTTTTCATCTCTTCCTTACTCGACTTGACCCATTCTTCAACCACTTGCTCTTGAGTTGCCAAATCTCTGCTTCTCTTCTTGGGTGCCATGGTACCTGAAACGTAAGTTCTCAAAGAGAAAGTGAGGATATGCGACGATTAAGAGAGAAAGATATGGCAAAGAGAGAAAATCTCTAAATAAAAGTCCTAAATTTTGGGGGATATTCTAAAATACAGCAATAAATAGAAGAGAAAAATCTCTTGAGATAAGTCTAAATCAATAAAATTTCCCTAATACTTAGATATTTCTAAAAATCTATCATAATCCCTAGCAAATATCATTTAACCACTTCAACAAAACGAAAATTTTGAAAACTCAAATATGCAATTCAAGAAATTCGAAAATACCTTTGAAATGGGATGATTATGAGATGCTCTTTGTCTTTCAAAACCTAACTCACACTCTCTCTCTTTATCTTTCTGAAAATCAGTTTGTATGCAAATTGAAGAGAGAGTGTGTATGAAAGGTTTTATAAAGAAAAATCTTTTGGACTTATGCATGCAAGTAGGTTTGAAAAGTGTGATCAAGGCACATTTATCATGGTCAAAGATGCTTGCCTTGACCAAAATTCAAATTCAAAATGAGAGGGAAGGAGAAAGAAGGGGGAAAATTTAAACCAACCTTGGCATGAGATCGAGTCAAACCGGTCGATCTTGACCTCGATCTCATGCCCATTTTGTCTGTGATTGAGAGGCTTGCTCGATTGGAGGCTCGATCTGATTTGAATCGAGCCTTAGATCGAGTCTGCTCCTCGTTTCAAGATTCCTTGTTGTTGTGGCCATGCTCCTTAGATCGAGCTCCCTGATCGATCGCGAGGTCGTTTTGGCGGAGATCGAATGAGCTGATAGATCCTGCCATCAATCACAGTTCGTGGATCGAGTGAGACCAGTCGATCCACACCCCGTTTGTATTTCAAGCTAAACGCATGGGTGGATCATCCGGTCGCAATCAACTGATTCACTCGATTGTCTACTCAATCTTGTCTAGATCGAGTGACTTCACTCGATTTACTAGCTCGATCTAGTAAAGATTGAGCCAGGACAGGTCGATCTGTCACTCGATCATTTGCCTCTGCTTCTCCTTTCCTTGCCTTGTTAAATCCATGATTAAGATCTCTGGTTCCCATCTCCTTGTACCTACACACTTAAACTAAAAAGCATAAAATTGAAACAGAAATAAATTAAAATATGTACAATGATTGTCATGGGATTGCCTCCCAAGTGCGCTTGTTTTACGTCTCTTATCTTGACTTTACATGGTTAGGCTAGAGGGGGATCTTGGAGAAGCAATGTGGTGCTCTCCTTGCTGCAATCACTTGCCATGTAGGGCTTGACTCTATGCGCATTCACTGTGAAACTCTATCCACCCTTGCCGATCAATGTCACTACCCCATATGGTAGCACTTCTTTTATCTCCAACGGATCGCTCCATCTAGACTAGAGCTTCCCGGGGAACAACTTCAAACGTGAGTTGTAAAGCAGAACCAGGCATCCCTCTTTGAGATCCTTAAGCACCAGCTTCTTGTCATGCATGACTTTTGTAGTCTCTTTGTAGATCATGGTACCAATGGGAGTCTTGAAAGCCGTCCTATAAGCCCAAAGAGCATCATCAAGCTTGCTTGCCTAATCTTTCCTAGTCACTCCCGCAGTTCTCTCTAGGATGGTCTTGATTTTCCTATCTGAAACCTCCACTTGGCCACTGGTTTGAGGGTGATAAGGCGTGGCCACCTTGTGTTTAACTCCATGCTTTCTCAAAAGACCCTCAAAAATCATGTTGATGAAGTGGCTGCCTCCATCACTAATCACCACCTTAGGAACTCCAAACCTTGGAAAAATGGTTGTCTTGAAAAGCTTGACTACCACCCTTGAATCATTAGTTGGTGAGGCTATTGCTTCCACCCACTTAGACACATAGTCTACTACCACTAGGATCTACTTATTGCCATATGATGATGGAAATGGACACATAAAATAAATTCCCCAAGCGTCAAAGACTTCCACCTAAAAGATAGGTACTTGCAGCATCTCATTCTTCTTGGTTATGTTCCCGGCCCTTTGGCAAGATTCACATGATTTTACAAACTCATGTGCATCCTTGAAGAGTGTCGGCCACCAAAACCCAGCTTGGAGAACCTTTGTAGCTGTCTTGAATGATGCGAAGTGGCCACCATAAGACATACTGTGGCAATGGAGAAGAATGTCTCTTGCTTCTTCTCTTGTGACACATCTTCGGTATAAGCTGTCCACACACCTCTTGTATAGATAAGGATCATCCCAAAAGTAGTGAGAGATGTCTCTCATGAATTTCTTCCTATGGTAATGGTCCAAGTGAGTAGGCTCTTCTCCATAAGCCAAATAGTTAACAATATCCGCGTACCATGGTAGATCTTCTTCCTTTAGGCTCAAGACTTCTTCAAGCTTTTCCTCTAGTTTTGCACATACCGCCGTGTTAACCATCATAAGCTGCTCTTGAGGGAGTGAGTCATCCAAAGGCAAGACATCATCCACCCTCAAGGACCACTACACCGTTCTCAATACCCTTCTTGTCTTTGATCTCCAGGTCAAACTCTTGCAAGAGAAGGATCCATCTTAAGAGTCTCGGTTTGGTGTCTTTCTTGGAATATATCTATCTCAAGGCAGCATAGTCAGTATACACGATGACCTTCGAACCCACAAAGTAAGACCTAAAATTCTCAAAAGCAAAGACCACGACTAAAAGTTCTTTCTCGGTTGTTGCATACTTCACTTGCGTATCATCCAAGGTACGGATTGCATAGTAAAGCACATGCCGCTTCTTGTCCTTCCTCTGACTCAAGACAGCACCCACGGCATAGTCGCTTGCATTGCACATAATCTCGAAAGGCCAATACCAATCCGGAGCTTACTCTATAGGGGCGGTGACCAAGGCTTCTTTGATGGTCTTAAAGGCTCGCAGGCATTCTTCATCAAAGACGAACGCAGTTTCCTTGCACAGTAGCCTTGTAAGAGGACGTGCTATCTTGGAAAAATCCTTGATAAACCTCCTGTAGAAGCCGGCATGCACCAAGAAACTCCTAATCCCTTTCACATTAACCGGAGTTTCTAAACTCGTCATAACCTCTATCTTCACCTTGTCAACATTAATCCCACTCTCAGAATTTTTGTGACCAAGCACAATGCCTTCTCTCACCATAAAATGACACTTTTCCCAATTTAGCACCAAGGTTGTCTCCTCACATCTCTTGAGAACCCTGCAAAGATTTGACAAACAACCACCAAACGAAGCACCATACACAGAAAAATCATCCATGAAAACCTCTGCCATTTCCTCTATAAGGTCAGAGAAAATAGACATCGTACACCTTTGGAAGGTTGCTGGTGCATTACATTACCCAAATGGCATCCTTCGATATGCCAAGGTACCATAAGGGCATGTGAATGTGGTTTTCTCTTGGTCATTTGGGTGAATGGGGATTTGAAAGAAACCGCTATAGCCATCTAGAAAACAGTAGTATGGATGATTGGCTAATCTCTCTAGCATTTGACCAATGAAGGGGAGAGGGAAATGATATTTCCTAGTGGTTGTGTTGAGTTTCCCATAGTCAATACACATTCTATGTCCAATTATTGTTCTACTAGGAATTAACTCATCTTTTTCATTTCTTATAACCATGATACCCCCTTTCTTTGATACCACATGGACCGGAGTGACCCATGTGCTATCACTGATAGGGTATATCACGTCAGCCTCTAAGAGTTTTATGATTTCTTTCTTATCCACTTCTTTCAAATTCGGGTTCAAACGTCTTTGATGCTCTATGGAAGATGAAATCTATTTGGTGTTCTATATCCCGGATGGGAGGTAGACCCGTTGGTGTCTCTTCTGGAAAGACATCTTTGTAATCCTGCAAAAGAGCTTGCATTTCACTCGGATACATCGGTGTAAGATCAGCCATGGTGGTTAGCGTTTCCTTATAAACAAATAACAGCATAGGTGTTTCCGAGTATAAAGCTTTCTTAACCTGTCCAGCCTTAGCAAAGAAGTTTAGATGTTTGGCTGACCTCAAGGTGTGTTTCTGATCATTGTAGACTTATCGAGGACTCATGGGAATCAAAATATTCTTCTTACCCTTAAACTCAAAGGAGTGACGGTTTGAGAATCTATCATGTATCACTCGGCGGTCAGATTTCCATGGCCTCCCTAGCAGGATATGACTTGCTTCCATAGGTAGCACATCACAAAGTATCTCATCCTTATACTCACCAATTGCCAGTGGCACTAAGACTTGTTCGGTGACCTTCAGTTCTCCTTTATCATTCAACCAATGTAACTTATACAGGCTTGGGTGAGGAGTAGCTTGCAAACTCAACTTCTTGACCATGATACTACTAGCAACATTAGCACAACTCCCGCCATCTATAATCAAAGTACAAACCTTTCCCTGAACCAAACAACGGGTGTGAAACAGGTTCTCACGCTGATCTTGTTCCTTCGGCTTGCTTTGCACGGTCAATGTCCTTCTTGCTACAAGTAACTCTGCTTGTACTGGCAATAACTCTTGTTCCTCCTCTGTTTCCTCTTGCTTCTCATCCTTTGATTCTATGTCGCCGTTTTCTAGTAACACCATAACACGTTTGTTGATGCAGTCATTGGCGTAATGTCCACGGCCTTGGCATTTGAAACATTTCACATAACGAGTCTTGGCACTAGCCTCCTTAGGTTTTCCGTATGGTTGGATAGCTTTGGGTTTGGAACTGATCGGCTTATCCTCTCTCGGGTGTTTCTTCACATTCTGCGGGTAAACTGACCGATACGAATTTCTGTCGTCCCGCGGGTAAACTGTCCGATTGTTGGGATCGGTACTAGGGCCCGAACGGTATGTCCCTTTTCTCTTCACTTGTTGCTTGAAGAAAACTGCATTTTGTAGCATCTCTTCCATGTCCACATAATGTTGTGTTTCCAGGCGGTCTTGAATCTCTCGGTTAAGTATTCCGAGAAATCTTGCCATTGTGGCTTCTCTGTCCTCCAAGATGTCCGCACGAAGCATAAGCATTTCCATCTCCTGAAAATACTCCTCCACAGAACGGTTGCCTTGCGTCAATCTCCGAAGCCTCTGATGTAGCTCGCGGTGTTAATGGCTCGGAACAAATCGCTTCCTCATCAAGTTTCTCATCTCGTTCCATGTGGTAACCGGATATTCTTGGTTGCTCCTTCTGGTCGTGATGAGCTGATCCCCCCAGCTTAAGGCATAGTCATAGAACTCCGTGGCCGCCACTCTAACATGCTTCTCCTCAGTGTAATGCTAAACGTTGAATACAAAGTCTATCTTTTTTTCCCACTCAAGGTAGGCATCCGGATCACACTTGCCGTGAAAAGAGGGGATCTTCAATTTTAGACCGGCCAAGTTGTCTTGCACACGTTCTCTGCCTTGTCTAGAACTTCTACGGCCACTTCTAGAAGAGCTACTGCTTTTGTAGTACTGGTCAGTCTGTTGTCCACTAGCCTGTCCTTCTCGCTCTTCTTCTCTCGCAGTTTCTTTGCCCTGACGTCTCAGAGTCACTTCTCTCTGCTTATATTCTTGTCTGATCTTGTCTACCTCTGTTTGTAACATTTTTTTCATCTCGGCTGTGAGAGATTCGACCAAAATCCTCTGAGCACGCACGGCTGAGGGTTCCGGATCCTCATCTCCAGCCATCGTTCCTAAAAAAGTAAATCCACTCGCAGTAAGTAATTATTTGGTGTTTCAGAATTTGTAAAAATTCTAAATGGATTTTAAAAAAATATTTTGAAAAATTCTGATGAATTAATCCGTGATGAACAAGGTTTTTTTGAAATTATAACAAATTTTGAAAACGAAATAGCTTGGTAAATCAAATTTTTCAAAAAGGATTTTCAAAGCAGAAATGATGCTAAACAACAATTCTAGCACACGAGTAATGATATTGATCGAACGAAACAAAGCCGTGATTTGAAAGTAGATGAAGAGTCAAAATATGAATCGAAAAAACAAGAGTAGATCGGATCAGAAAACTTAGCTTTGGAAGGTTTGCTCTGATACCACTTGATATGATTCCCGTTAATAATCGTAACCTTACAAGCTAACCCACAAGTGACTTGGTACGTGATGATGGGATGATCCGAATGATGATATGAGGTTGATCCGTTTGAAGGGAAAATGGGGAAAGAGTGAAGATGGAATGCAGCAAGAGTTGCGGATGGCTCTTGATACAAGCTAGTAGAACAAAAAGTATATGACACACCTATGATTCTAAGTAGGATTTCTCGAGGATGTGATGCACCAAGAGAGATGATCGATTTTGCAAAGGAAATTTATTGAACAGATAGATGAAAAGACAACTCTTCTCTCACACACGGTTTTAAGAGAGAAGAGAGACGACACAAAACACCAAGAGCATTAAGTTAGTCTCGGGACAAACCCCCTTGACTAGCCATTAAAAAACTTGGTTCAAACAACAAAAAGAAATAAGAAACAAGACTCCAAAACGACTAAGTACATGACACTTTGAAAATAACCAAGCCGCAGATGGTAGAAAGAAGTAGGCTTGGTAAAAGACTAAGCTTAATGGGCAATGCTAATGTGGGAACACTTGCCTCGTTAAAAACCTTTGTGAGAAAACCCAATGGGATAAAACTTACTAAGGGAAAAAGAGCACAAAATGCCCCACAAACCCATTAGCTTAGTCCCCGGCTATAATACAAACCATCGTGGGAAGTGTAGCCTTTTCAGTACTTGGTTCATACCTAAACTGATTAAGTAGAACCTCTAAGGCATTTTGAAATGCCTTATTCTTAGCTCGGGTCATTGGACCTCCTTGTACTTCAACAACTTCCTCAGCCACCTTCATGTCTTGATCTTGATTTCCAACGGCTACAAGCTCATCTTCTAAGTTAGATGCTTCCATGCTCATATCACAAAGTGTCTGGTTTCGCCCAGGCGAGTTGAGGTGACTCCTTACAAGGGCGAGTTATTTTGCTTTGCCACGGTAAGATGTTACGCTTCGCCAGAGCAGGGTGATTCGTTTCGCCTAGGCGAGATGTTTCTCTTCGCCTAGGCAAGGTAGTCCTTTGTTAGGGTGAGGCGTTTGACCTATGTCTGGCGTGGTGCTTCCTCCTTGATCGAGGCGAGGTGCATCGCTTCACCAGGCTATATGTTTTGTGTATTTAAGGCAAAGTGCTTCTCTTTGCCGAGATATTTTTGTCGTGGCTAGACCTTTCTATGTCTTGGCAAGGTACGTTGTTCTCCTGCTTCACCCAGATGATGCGTTTGCTTGAACTGGGCGATAAGTCTTTGCTGGTTTCGCCGAGGCGAGTCATCTGCTTCAGCTGTGCAAGTGATCTCTTTGTTTGGACGAGGCGAGGTGGGCCTTTAGCAAGGTGAGGCGAGGTATTCAGTTGCAGGGCCGATGCGTCGTGTCCAAATTTGGTCGAGGCGAGGTGTCCACTCATACTCAACGAGTAAGAGTTGAGTCGTGTTCGGCCTGGGATTGTGGCGAAGCGATGGCTTTATGTTCGATCGGTAATAGCTAACTGCGAGGCAATTATAAAGATTAGATTTCGAGCTTCAACGCATCTAGACGAAGCGTAGCGTTGCTTAAGAGGCGAAGTGTTGTGTATTTTTTGTGATGAAGACAGTGTTTCCAAAGTGTTTCGGGAAACGAGCCGAAACTGGGCGAGCTACGGTATTTTGACCGTGGTCAACCCACAAGTGTTTTGTAGCGTTTAGGACCAGCGTTGCTTAGAAGCAAGGTGTTTGCTGGGTTTATGTTTGAACATATTCGGACATTATGTACTTGATTGTGCACATCAGATATAAAATTCCAAAAGTGTTTTTAATAGACGAGCTGCGACTGGGCGAGCTGCAGTGTCTTGACCTATGAATGCTATGTAGCGTAAATGACCAGCATTGCTGAGAAGCGAGGCGTTTTGCTGGGTTTAGTTTTGAACATATATGGGTACCTCGTATTCTATGACCAACCGTGAATATTATGTTCGTGAGGTGTTATAAGACCAACATTGCTTATGACGAACTGTTGTTGGGTTTATGATGTTTTGCCACAGCTTTAGGATTTGTGATCCCAACTCGACTTAATTATCCATTTTTCCGGCAAAACATAAAGAACATCGTATCGAATTTACCCAATAATGTTTGATCGGGGTATACCCAGCCATGATTTATATAGCACGCTTTAATCTGTGGAGGATGTTTGAGAACCCCATTGTCCAGTGAGAACGCATGAGTTAGAATCCGTAAAGGATGTAATAGTTCATCCGTTGTGGCCAACAATGGACGAGGTGAGTGATAAGAGTTGAGGTGCGAGTTGAATAAACTTGCTCTTTGATTTAAGCGAAGTGATTACAAAGCGTGGGAGTATACGAGTGTTGGAGCTGGATTTGGCACCCCAAATCCGGACCACTCAAGCCCAACGGGAAGGTCCAAACTTGACCTTTTTCTTATCTTCTTACAAAGCGTGGGAGTATACGAGTATACGTACCCCACTCCCCCCCCCCTTGGGAGGGGGGCAATTGAACTCGTCATGAGACGAGCTGCCTACGTACCCCTTTCGGGGATCAATCTGCCTCGTAGTTGATGCGCCAAATTGTGTGGTCTGGATTTCACACAATAGAATTTGTCTGTTAAAAATGAAAGAGGACGTAAAGATTCTAAGTTAAACACGAGAAAACAAGGATCCAAAGATGGTGATTTTATTATTGCCGCTTAGATAAGCTTTTGGTACAAGTATTTTGCTACCTTACTCGTTTGAAAATTGAGTCGACGTTCAGTTCGTGACAAGTGACGTTGATGCAGATCCCATGCATGTGTTCTGCGGCCCATGCAAAGGTATTGATGTTATCCTTCCGGAAAGAGAGCAGCTCGGTTTTTATTGTCTCATCCAGCTCAGCCCCGATTTCTAAGCATCGCTCCGGGTTTGCCTCATAGCCTTCGATTGGTCGCCTTCTTCTTCCCCCGATTTCTGTAATTGCTATAATTGCCTCGATTGCCTGAGTTTTGCTTCGCGATTTGTCTTGATCTTCTTATGCTCTGTATCCCCCTTCGCCTCATTCTTGGGATTTTGGAGAATTTGTTTGTCTATGAAATATATCCTGGATATGAGGCAACAATCTAGGATTCCTTCTGACTTCCCTAAATCGATTTTATCTAGTTTGGGCCTGGGAACTTTAAGCACAAATGATAAGTCGAAGCGACGGCTCTCATAGAGTTTATCAAGGGTGCACCCATGATAAGTTATAGATCGCCAGGCTATCGGTGACTGAGAAGTCCACGATCCTGGTCACCTCTCTGGCTCGGACAAACAGCTTAATTGTTCACAGCGTCATTATTGTATCTCCAGCGAAACCGGACAGGGGGCTCGGAGTTAACATCACTTCTTTCATAAAAGGCTAGTTTGCACCATTTAGCATACATTTAGAGTAGTTTTCATGCATACATCTGATAGGGTCAGGTTTTACCCAAATAAAACTACTGCAAGTGCACAGCAAAAGCAGTTGTAGTACAAGGGGTTATCGAATCCCAAGGGAGTATGTAAACTACACTAGCGATTATAGATTCAGATTAAGCTAAGCGATAAATAATGAATGTAATGCAAAACAGTAAAATAAATGCAGGAGGGCGTTTTTATGCTTGTTCTTAAAGTTCAGAAGGCTAAAGGCGCTAAGTCAGGACAGTTCGCAGGTTGAATCCGAGTGTGTAGAATGCATGCAATCAGGAATGAATTAAAACCGTCTTGAACATGAATCGCAAAGATATAACTAATCAATTCTCATTGCAGAAGTTATCTATGTCTAAATCACAGAGTTTCAAATCTCTTTACAAACCCTAACAACCTAAACATGCAGTAATGATCAGGTTCAATTGTTCACAATACTCCTAAGCCAAATCTCTTTGTACTAGGGCGTTTTGCTCATCTAATACTAGTTCAGGTGATTAATAATGTTCTCACATCTATCAAAAACCTAGGGTTTCGAAATCCAGATGATGTGTCTAAGAAATCGATATGAATGCAAGTACAGATGAAGAACCAATGAATTTCCTATAAGTTTTTAGCAATTCTACAAACTCTTCTTCAACCTTTGAAAAGCCCTAACTTAACTAAAAAACTACTCAGACATGGTGATTTGAGAAAACATCATGAAAAGAATAGATTGCATAAAAGAAATAAGAAGTTAAAATAAAGGAGTTCAAAATCTGCTCTGAAGGAGTCTGATTTGTCTCT
This sequence comes from Thlaspi arvense, assembly GCA_911865555.2. NCBI lineage: Eukaryota > Viridiplantae > Streptophyta > Magnoliopsida > Brassicales > Brassicaceae > Thlaspi > Thlaspi arvense. Next base: position 30,355,065 of record OU466860.2, read on the forward strand.
CCCAAAAGCTCTGCTACAAATCTCTCTCTAAAGCTCTCAAAAATAATAAGATACAAGATATATGCCAAAAGAATGGCTGAAAATATACAAGCTAAAACACGATCTGGGGCCTTTTTGCAAAAACTGGAACTTCTGGGCCAAAACTGCAATTTCTTCCCAATCTTTTAAAAACAGGCCACGACCTCCTTCCTTGGTGGGTGACGAGCGTCACCAGCTTGGTGACGAGCGTCACCATATGGCATACTTTCTTCTTCGAGCTAGGTACTTCGTGGCTTCCACTCAGAATGCTCCAAAAGGTTCCAAAATCTCCAATTATGCTCCAGACATGCTATAACCTGCAAAGACTCTTCTAGGACTCTAAAAATACCAAAAAGACTCAATAAAAAGGACTTATATCATGGTTAAAAACCATAAAAACCATGATATATCAACTCCCTCAGACTTAGCTTTTGCTTGCCCTCAAGCAAACATTAGACAAAGAATAAGGTCGAGGTTTGAAAACAAGAAAAAGTCAGTCAGTCATCAGAAACACCACACTAGTTAAAGCTTTCGAATCCACATACCACAGAGTCAACACAAGATCAAATTTCAGCCTAATCATCACAAGCTTAGCAAATCTCTCAAGTCCAGTCCAATTCCCTTCAAGAAACCCGAAATTTCTACTGTTAACTCCTTATTTTTATCTAAGTGTGAAGTCTCATCAAAGCTCTATCATCTTAATCACTTTACAGATTCTTTTCCCTTCCTAACAACTGAACAAATAGATCTCAACACAGCTCTCCTATTTTCTCTTCCCTTGATCTTTTCCTTAGGATATTTTCGATTTTTCACTTCTTTTTCTCAACTTTTACAGTCTAAGATATGATGCTACTCAATACTTGTGTTCCTTGTGAGGAGACAGGTTCTTGAGTGAGTTCACTACTGTTGTTCCTTGTGAGGAGACAGGGTCATGAATGCACCATTCTTTGAACTTAAACTTTTAAAAACTACATCTGGGAAGATCAAAGAGAGACTGTATCTTAACCTTATTGTCAGTGCTTAAAGAGAGAATCAAGATCAATAAGAATCAATCACCAAGACAAGAAATTTAAAGTTCATTAAGGTGGAGCTAACAGCAAATTTTCCAGATTCTCTAAGAACCTAAACCTTCATTGCTAGACTGATCTACCTATGACTTTCAACTTAGTAAGACTTGTAATCAACTACTGTGGCAATGTTTCTTATCAGCAAAAACGTCCTATGGCTAGTTCCAAGAAAAACTAACAGTTTCAAATTTTTTTGAATCTAGAAAAACAGGTTTTTGACTCAACTTTAAGACTCTATAAACATGACACAAAGCACACAACGTCAGTAACCACCTCCCCCAGACTTAAACAACACTGTCCCCAGTGTTATTAAGCCAAGAGTTGGTCAAAATGAAGCATGAGAACGTGTAAAACCAAGGTGGAAAAGTGGTACCTCGCGAAGGAGCTAGTGACGAGCGTCACCATATTGGTGACGAGCGTCACTACTCTGAAACTTCAGAAATCGTCATGTTGGATGTTTAAATGCTATGCCATCATGTGTAGTCCGAAGTCAATCTGTAAGAGCACTCAAAACACACATCAAAACATCCAAACAAAGCATAATCCATGGTCCAACAAGTTCACAAGACATCATCCAAGCAAACTGAACAAAGTGACTCTTTTTTTTTTTTCAATTTTTTTTTTTTTTTTTTTTGGTGTTTTTGGGGTTTTTTTTTTTTTTAAGCTATGTAATAGAAAACTAAACTAATCTATGAAAAAGAAAACTTACTAGTGGGTTGCCTCCCACTAAGCGCTTGTTTAAAGTCATTAGCTCGACTTTTATTGCTATTCAGACAGCTGGTGGAACAGAAGGTGGCATTGAATGCCTTGGAGGAGAATGTCTCCTCATCCATGGTGGTTTGTAAGCAGTAGATGTATGAACACTTCCAAGGAAGTGAGGAACATCAGCAGAGTGGGTCTTGACTGTGGGTGGGACATTTCGTTTTCCTGCAGAATCATCAAAAGAAACACCAAGCTTTCTTTGCTTAGTTGCAGGTTTCTGGGTTGTGGACTGTTGAATTTTCGGATTGGCAACATATGATGGACTTGTAGCTGTAAAATCACGTTGCTGCTTTGTGTTCAGGTTGGTGACGAGCGTCACCAGGTCAGTGACGCTCGTCACTGACTCTACAGTTCGAGTTTCTGCAGTTTTCCTGCAATTCAGCTCTGCAAGTGTTGCTTCCATCACAAACACGTCTTCCTCCAGCAATTTGGCATTCATTGGAACCTCTTTTTCAAGCCTAGTCATGAAGATATGATCCTCACTGCAATCCTCAAACCCAACAGCTTCTGCAGAAGTTTCAGATATTGGCTCTTCAACAGCCATCTTGCTCACTTGCCTAATAATATCTGATTCATTGACACACTCAGCAATAGTGTCTTCTGAATGCTCCATGACAGACTCTTCATCTCTAGAAGTTCTTACAGAAAAGGTCTGACCATCAATGGTAGAACTCTTTCTTAACTTATCCATGTCAAAGTTCATGACAACATCACCAAGATCAAGCTCAATGTTCCCCTTTCTAACATCAATGATGGCTCCAGCAGTAGCTAAGAATGGTCTTCCCAGAATAAGAGGATCTTTAGGTTCTTCAGCATATTTCAGAACCACAAAATCTGTAGGAATTATGCAGCCTTCAATGTTAACATGAACATTCTCTAACATGCCTTATGGGGTCCTTATGGATCGATCTGCTAGGATGAGAGAGATCCCAGCTGGCTTGAAATCAGTCATTCCAAGTCTAGCAGCAACAGAGAAAGGCATCAAGTTAATACTTGACCCTAGATCACATAGAGAGTGAAGAAAACGTCCTGCAGATATTGAGCAATCAAGCACAAAGGTCCCTGGATCAGATAGCTTCTCTGGAACTCTGCTTTGAGTGATGGTATTGACTTGTTCAGAAACAGTCACCTTCTTCTTCTTCTTTGGAACTGTGCCTAAGAGAATTGCACTGATGTCTCTGGTAAGCAATGCTCCTTCCTCAGGACTTACACCATTCACAACCATTCTCTTTACATACGTTTTTAGAGCTGGTGAAAGCTTGACTGCACCAACAAGAGGGATCTCAAGCATCAGCTTGTCTATCATAGCTTTACATCTGGCTTCTTCTATCTCCTGTTTAGACTTCCTAGGATGCTTGGGGAATGGTGTTTTGGGTTTATAGACACGTTCCTGGTCATAATTTGCAGTTACAGGCGAAGCAGCTTCGTTCTGGGGTGGGTGACGACCGTCACTAGGGGGGTGACGCTCGTCACTCACTTGTGACAACCCCCGACTCTCTTCTATGTTGGTGACGAGCGTCACTCCTCCTTGGTGACGCTCGTCACTCACCTCTGAGACAGAAAAATTTTCATCTTCAGACTCCATGAGTTGCACGATCTGTTCTGCACTCAACCTCTTTTTCTGCACTGTTTTAAGCTCCTTTTCATTCCTGACTGTGATGGCATTAACCTGATGCTTGGGATTGATATCAGTCCTTCCAGGAAGGAATCCCTCTTGCCTTTGAACAGCTTATGCAGTTTGAGAGTTCAGACTCTCAATTTTTCCATTCAGGTCTTGATACAGCGAATCTAGCTTGCCATTGAAGTTCACTGTCATCTTCTGCTGTCCTTCAAGTACCTGCTCCAGCATAGCTTCCATTTTATTGTCTTGTGGAGGTGCAGTTTGGTAGGAAGAAGAACCATAATTCCTGCTGTTTTGGTAAGGTTTCTCAACTTCAGTCTTCTGGAATGGGGGCTTAGGAGTGTAACCAGGCGTGCTCAGTCCTCCTGTAAAGGTACTCTGCTGATTATTGCTGTTGTAGCCTCTGTTCCATTGCTGATTTCCAAACTTTTGGATCTGAAAACCCCCTCCATTGATGAAATTAACATCTTTCTGCTCAAATTCTTCAGGATTTTCGAAACTCTCCACTTCTGCAGCGAATTGGACTGACTTCTTTCCCACCAGAAGGCTGTGCATGCTGTCTAACTTAGCCTTAATTTCAGCTATTTGGTTTCCATCATTCAAACCAGCCTGCTGCTTTCTCTGAAAATCTGCATTCTTAGTGCTGTTACTGCAGGCCAAGTTTTCAATCAATCTTACTGCTTCTTCTGGTCTGTTGGTGTTGAAGTTTCCTGCACTTGCTGCATCCAGTGCCATCTGATATTTCCAGTCAATGCCTCTGAAGAAGATCCCAAGTAATTGCACCTGACTGAAACCATGATGAGGACAGTCCCTTTGATAAGACTTGAACCTGATCCAAGAAGCCTTAAAAGCTTCAGTAGGGCCTTGTGTAAAGGAAGCAATTTTCGTCCTCATGTCCTCTGACCTTGAATCATCATAGAAGTTATTCAGAAAGGCGTTCTTAGTGTCTTCCCAAGTGGTCAATGAAGCAGGTTCCAGTTGCTTCAGCCAATATGCAGCTTTTCCTCCAAGAGAGTAAGGAAAAGGCTTGCAGAACAGGAAATCATTGCTGACTCCATTAGCTTTGACACTGGAAGCTAAATCCTCAAACCTCTCTATGTGATCCATAGGATGCTCATGAGGTAAACCATGGAATGGATGCTGGCCAACCAGCTGATAGTAGACTGGTTTAACCTCAAAATCGTTCCTCTGGAAGGTAGGAGGTCGGATTGCAGCTCTGTTGGCATAGAACTGATCAGGTCTGTTGTAGTCACCTAGAGTCCTCTGAACAAAACGCCCAGCAGCGTTATTGACAGCAGCAGGGACCCCCACGTTCTCAGCCATTTGCTGAACCTGCTGTTCAACAATGACATTCCCCTCTTGATCAATTCTCTGCCCCTCTTCGTTCCTCCTGTTTCCTTCCCTGTCAACCAAGTGACCTTCTGCATCTTCAACCAAGATAAGTGGAGCGACCATTGTAGATTGCTTCTTAGCTTTCCTGTTAGTTCTCTCCAACCTAGCAAGCTCGTCGATGCTCAAAGTCACAAGCTCCTTCTCTTTGTTGCTTCTGCTTCTGCGATTAGGCATACACCTGAAACAGGAACAAAGAAAAGTAGCTGAAAATCAGTAAACAAATAAAAACTTAGACAAAATCCTAATACTAAAAATCGATAGGCAGCTATTACTCCCCGGCAACGGCGCCAAAAACTACACTAAAGAGTTCAGGTTCGAAAATATCATAAGGAAAAGATCAAGGGAAGAGATAGGGTCAGGTTTTACCCAAATAAAACTATTGCAAGTGCACAGCAAAAGCAGTTGTAGTACAAGAGGTTATCGAATCCCAAGGGAGTATGTAAACTACACTAGCGATTATAGATTCAGATTAAGCTAAGCGATAAATAATGAATGTAATGCAAAACAGTAAAATAAATGCAGGAGGGAGTTTTTATGCTTGTTCTTAAAGTTCAGAAGGCTAAAGGCGCTAAGTCAGGACAGTTCGCAGGTTGAATCCGAGAGTGTAGAATGCATGCAATCAGGAATGAATTAAAACCGTCTTGAACATGAATCGCAAAGATATAACTAATCAATTCTCATTGCAGAAGTTATCTATGTCTAAATCACAGAGTTTCAAATCTCTTTGCAAACCCTAACAACCTAAACATGCACTAATGATCAGGTTCAATTGTTCACAAAACTCCTAAGCCAAATCTCTTTGTACTAGGGCGTTTTGCTCATCTAATACTAGTTCAGGTGATTAATAATGCTCTCACATCTATCAAAAACCTAGGGTTTCGAAATCCAGATGATGTGTCTAAGAAATCGATATGAATGCAAGCATAGATGAAGAACCAATGAATTTCCTATAAGTTTTTAGCAATTCTACAAACTCTTCTTCAACCTTTGAAAAGCCCTAACTTAACTAACAAACTACTCAGACATGGTGATTTGAGAAAACATCATGAAAAGAATAGATTGCATAAAAGAAATAAGAAGTAAAAATAAAGGAGTTCAAAATCTGCTCTGAAGGAGTCTGATTTGTCTCTCCCAAAAGCTCTGCTACAAATCTCTCTCTAAGGCTCTCAAAAATAATAAGATACAAGATATATGCCAAAAGAATGGCTGAAAAACCTAATATACAAGCTAACACACGATCTGGGGCCTTTTTGCAAAAACTGGAACTTCTGGGCCAAAACTGCAATTTCTTCCCAATCTTTTAAAAACAGGCCACGACCTCCTTCCTTGGTGGGTGACGAGCGTCACCAGCTTGGTGACGAGCGTCACCATATGGCATACTTTCTTCTTCGAGCTAGGTACTTCGTGGCTTCCACTCAGAATGCTCCAAAAGGTTCCAAAATCTCCAATTATGCTCCAGACATGCTATAACGTGCAAAGACTCTTCTAGGACTCTAAAAATACCAAAAAGACTCAATAAAAAGGACTTATATCATGGTTAAAAACCATAAAAACCATGATATATCAACATCTTTCATAATAGGCTAGTTTGCACCATTTATCTCATTATTAGGTCCTAGGACACTTTTCATTAGCATTTGCATATTTCTTGCATTTTTGCATCATATTCAGGTTGTTTTGGATACACTGGAGCTATGGAGGGTGCGTGGATGTGCTGAGGATCGAAAGGGAGCCTAAGGATACTTGGAAGAACTCAGCTGTGCAGCAAAGGAACCGAGATCGAGGTGAATATCGAGCTATGCAGGTCTATCTAGACGAGATTGACAAGAAGATCGAGACACTCAGGTCGTTTCAAGGAAGAAGATCGAGGTCAAGATCGACCAAGGTGATCGAACGTGAGTACGGACACGAAAACTAAGCCCGGGAAGAACGAGAGCCAGAACGAGGCCGCGACTCGATCATCGGAGGATCGACCAGAAGATCGATAGAAGCGCTCGATCCACCCGACTGAATCGACCCGACGATCGGGCATAAGAGGACGTTCATTGCGGAAGATCGAGCTAGAGATCGACGACTCAGGTCGATCTCTGAACCTTATCCGGACAGCTCACGTTTTGGATTTTAGTAAGGGGACCATCTCTCTTTTGTTTACCCTATTTTTGGGAGGAATAAGAACCATTCGTATGGTCTCACTCTTCATCATCTGTCTTTTAAACAAAAACTGCCATTGTTAGTTTTTGAGCTTTTCATTTTTTGTAAAACCTTAATCTTGCTCTTAATCTTAAGTATTTCTCTTAATCTTTCTTGCTTAGTAGTTTAATCATGTTCATCCTTTCTTCCTTTGCATTTTCATATGTTCTAATCATGTGTAGTGAGTAATCCACCAAGGGTTTAAGGTTGAGGTGATTAAGTTTGGGTCTTTCTTGCATTTAACTTAATCTCTTCTTGGATTTGGGGGTATTAATGTCTAGAGACTCTTGAGAAAGATCTCTTTGATCTCAGAGATTTCCTTACCTTAGCAGGATTCAGGAGATCCCTTAAATCCAAATCCAAGAGACTAGCTCATCCTTTCCCAAACGCCATGGATGCTTAGGGAGCTAGTTAGGCCATGTTTTGAAATTTATGCTTCATGTTCTTCACCTTTTCTTTCCACCACACGCCATGGGTTAGGAGGAAAGGTTGAGGAAAGGATTTATACCAAACACCATGGATAGGTCTAGCTTTAGCTTCTCAAGGCCTAGAGATAGCACTAAAATGTGTAGATCTATGTTTTCAAAACCCCAAGTTTGAATCTTGAACCTCCTTAAGCATGATCCTCAACCTTGAATCTATTTTTAGCCTTTAAAAACTTAAAGTCATCATTTCCTAGTTCCAAAGTTTGAATCTTTTGTCTTAGCATCTTAAAAATCATTTCCTAGGTTGTTAGAACTTTCCCTTTTTATTTGCTTTTAGCTTTGAATTTTAAAAACTAGTAGATTTGCATTTTAAATTTCTTAGATGTCATCTAGTATTTGTTTAACATATAAGTAGGGATTTTAAAATAGTTTTCGTGGTCATTTAGTAACTGCATTTAGTTTTTACAGATCCCCCCCCCCCCCCCCCCCCCCCCCCCCCCCCAATTTTTCGGATTTCACTTAGATTTACAAAGCTTTTGCATTCTTAGTATCTTTCATCAACCTGATTTGGATTGGCTCATAAAGTACTACAACAGCAAAACCTTGCTTTAGGTTTAATCAAACTAGCTTGATAAAAAAACTAGTTATCAAATACTCCCCCAAACTTGCCTTTTGCTTACCCTCAAGCAAACAAATTTCAAGCTAGGAAGAGAGGTTTAAAAATGGGAGCTCAAATTCCAAAAGTGTTTTTCAAATGAATCAATTCAATGGTCCTAGTTCTCAATTCTAGGATACAGTACACAAACTTCTACTCCAAAGAGCTTAGCCATATTCATCACATATTGAATCTCAAATCATGACTCGCCTATTCCAACCAATCCAAGAATCCTAACCTTTAACATTCATTTAAGTTCAAACCGTGAATCACACTTATGCATTTAAAACCGAATACATTTGGCTAGGGACAAGGTTATGAGATAAAAAATGATCTTATTCATATGGGTACTCCAAGCAATGGTTTATCTCAAAAAGGGTTGAACTTATGCATAATGCTAAAGGTATAAGGCAATATATGCATACATGACTAGACTCTCATCTACCCAAATATACTAACAATGATCATAATCCCTCTCTCATTTATTTTCTTTTTCTTTTTTCAAGCTCACTCGCCCTCTAGAGACTACCCAAATCAAACAAGGCAAGACGCCAAGCATTACCCACATAAACACAACATCTTCAACCTTTCTTATAGCTAGTGGTATGGCCATACAAATATTTTTAGCTCTTTTCTTCTCTTTTGATAGCTCTCTTCTCATATAGTTTTTTTTTTCTTTATGCACTTGGCCTTTTGGCTCTTTTCTTATATAATTTTTTTTTTCTTTTTGAGAGCTATCTCCTTTTATTTTCAACTTGAGCTTTTATTAAAAACAATTCAAGACCACCCACTTAAAACAATGCATCCCTCTTTATTCAAACTCCAAACGCCAACTTCTTTTCAAACCCAAAACAAGTAAGCACTATCAACAACTCCCGTGAATCCCCACCCCAAACTTAAGCCTAAAACTAACTTCAATATGCAAAGCTAGCATCAATATGAGAGCCTAATCATGTCGCCCTAAACCTAACACTTTATACCAAGTTCAACCGAAAATTTAAGGCCTCACAACATCACACACGAAATTTGTCTTGAAAGGAGGGTAAGTGTTAAGGTGAGGAGTTCTATTTAGGCTTACAAAAGAGTGGTGGAGGGAATAAGAAATCCTAAAAATGTATATGTAATTCATGTATTCTTTTTCAAATGCACAAGTATGATAATTCCAAATTCATGTTAAGGTTTCACTTGATAGGAAAGGATTCAACTCAAGTTTGTTCAAATCAAGCCAAGAAAATCAAGAAAAATGGTCCAAATATGGTTCGAACTTACTTTCAAAGTTTGAATAAAGCATGAAAGAACTACTAACTAGGGCCTTGAACCAATTCATGAGATTAAAACACTTTACAAGGAAAACATTATATATCATTGCCCCCTATGCAAATGCAAGCAACCTAAATGATAAAAATTCTAGACTCAATCCTAAAATATTTGACAATGCAAATGCAAGCTATATGATTTTTTTTGAAATTTTTGAAAAAAATTTCTGATTTGTTTTTTGTATTTTTCTATGCACTTAGATGGATGCATGAAGACTCAAGGATGTGAACACAAAATAAGATCATAAAAACATGTCAAAGCACACATTCTCCCCCAAACCTGAATGACAACGTCTCGGTGTCAAACAAATTCAAGAGGAGACAAAAATCCACAAAGCAAAAATTAAAAAAAAAATGCATGATATATACAAAGGTTGGAGTTTTGGTACCTCGGAGCTAGGCATGGCTGGAGCTTGAGGTTGCTCCGGTCCTCCTGCTCTTTCTTGGAGTGTCGTGAAGTATCTCCTTGTCCTTTCTCTTGCTTGTGACCTCGTGTAGAGAAAGACGTCCAGCTTGATTGCCATCTTGAGGTTCACGGATCTCCACACCTCTAGTTGAGTTACTCCTCATCGTTTCGCCCATTTGCTCAACCTCGTCACTCAAAGTCATCTCAGATGAGCTTCCTTGTTGAAGGTTTTTGATCTTCTTTGCTAGCTTCTTGATCATCTTGCCTTGCCACTTGTTAACCTTGTGTTGAATCTCAACAACCGAGGCAAGGAATTTCTCAGCCGTTGTCTGTGGCTCATAGTCCAGCTTGGGGAGATCAAAGCTTGGGGGTATCTCAGCATCTGTAGGAGGGGATTCTGAGGGTGAACGGGTGAGCTGAGCTGGGGCTGCTGTCTTCCCAAGAGGCGCAAAGCATTCTTCATCGCTTGGCAAGAACTCTATTGTGCCAATGCTTTGTATGTGCATTTCATCTGGATTGGGCAGAATGCAGACTTTCTTCTCATGGTTATGGTTGTAGAACAAGTAAGCATAATAGCCTGGAGCTGGAGTAGGTCCCAAGGAATCGGTGTGGCGCATGTAGATTTCATCCATGTACGCACGCTCTACACAAGGCTCAAAATCTGCAAGGGGCACTCCCGCTTGTATGAACAATGGCGTGAGGAAACCTCCTATGAGTGCAGAGCTTGCCTTACATCTGATTGCCCAAGCCTTGTATTTGACCAAGGAAGAAGCCAGGATGCAGCCGTAGTTGACGTCTTCCCCAAGTTCATCCTCCATTGGGTCTTCATTATCTTTACCATCGCAGACAATCTTCTTAACCCCTTGGAAAAGGAAGCATAGCTCGTTCTTGGACACCGTTGGGGCTGTGGATCTTCCACTGAATGTGTTGGCCAGCAGCTTGAGGGTGTACCTTAGCACAGGATTTCGCACCTTCTTTATCTTGGTGGTATTGGCCTTGTAGTCTCCATCATTAACCAAGTCCCATAGAGCATTGGCGGATTTGAACCGTGATATGATCATGGAAGACATTGGTGAGCTTACGGCTGAGGAAAAACAAGATCTAAGCAAGCAGGAAGCTGAAGACGTTCTGGAGGTTCAAGAAGGTCCCATGACCCGTTCAAAGACAAAGGCATTTCATAATGCCTTAGAAGTGTTGCTTAGTCCGTTCATGAAGCATATGATAAAGAGGCTATAGATACTGCTTTGGTATGCATAATAGCCTACGGCTAGTTAATGGGTTTGTAGAAGCATTTTGTGCTCTTTTTCCCTTAGTGAGTTTTGTCCCATTGGGTTTTCTCACTAAGGTTTTTAACGAGGCAAGTGTTTCTACAACATCATTGCCCATTAACTTGTCATTTTTCCAAGCTCACTTCTTTCTACCATCCGTGGCTAGGAAGTGTCTAGGTTCATTTTCTTGTTTTTAGTTGTTTTCTTATTCTTGTAGTTTGTGTGTTTTTGAACCGAGTCATGCATGGTTAGTCAAGGGGGTTTGTCCCAAGACTAACTTATTGCTCTCTTGTTTCTCGTTCTCCTTCCTCTCTCTTCTCTCCTTAAAACCGTGTGTTTAGTTGTATTTGGTTTTCATCTATCTTTTTAATAAAAATCTCTTTGAAAGTAGATCAACCTCTCTTGGTGTGTAATATCCATGAGAAACCCTACTTAGAAACATAGGTGCGTCATATCCTTTGTTTTCTAGTAGCTTGTACCAAGAGCCATCCGCATCTCTTGCTACATTCCATCTTCATTCTTTCCTCTTTCCCATCCCAAATGGTTCAATTCTCATCACAACAATCAAAACAACCCATCGCCAAGGATCAACACGTTCACCACTTACTTTGAAAGGTCAAGATCATAAGTGGGATCATATCAAGTGGTATCCGAGCATGCCTTCAAAGCTATGTGTTCTGATCCTATCGGTTTTTCATTATTTTGATCAATCGGACTTTTGTCTCTTCGTCTACTCTCGAAAATAATTTTAAAAATTTGGTTCATCACCGATTTGGTCTTTAGTATTTCGCAAAACATTTTTAAAAATAGTTTAGAATGTTTTTATAAATTCTAATCTATCAAAGAACTACTTACTGCGAGTGGATTTACCTTTTCAGGAACGATGGACGGAGATGATGATCCAGAACCCTCAGTCGTGCGTGCTCAGAGGATTTTGGTCGAAGCTCTCACAGCCGAGATGAAAAATATGTTACAAACAGAACAAGATCAGACAAGAGTATGAGCAGTGAGAAGTGGCTCAGAGACGTCAAGGCAAAGAAACCGCGAGAGAAGAAGAGCGAGAAGGACAGGCTAGTGGACATCAGACTGACCAGTACTACAAAAGCAGTAGCTCTTCTAGAAGTGGCCTTAAAAGTTCTAGACAAGGTAGAGAACGTGTGCAAGACAACTTGGCCGGTCTAAAATTGAAGATTCCCTCTTTTCACGGCAAGTGTGATCCGGATGCCTACCTTGAGTGGGGAAAAAAGATAGAGTTGGTATTCAACGTTCAGCAATACACTGAGGAGAACCGTGTTAAAGTGGCGGCCACAGAGTTCTATGACTATGCCTTAAGCTGGTGGGATCAGCTCGTCACGACCAGAAGGAGAAACCAAGAGTATCCGGTTACCACATGGAATGAGATGAGAAACTTGATGAGGAAGCGATTTGTTCCGAGCCACTACCACCGCGAGCTACATCAGAGGCTTCGGAGATTGATGCAAGGCAACCGTTTTGTGGAAGAATATTTTCAAGAGATGGAGACACTCATGCTTAGGGGGGATATCTTGGAGGATAAGGAGGCTACAATGGCTAGATTCCGCAGAGGTCTTAACCGCGAGATTCAGGACCGCTTAGAGACACAACACTATGTCGACCTGGAGGAAACGCTTTATAAAGCAGTGCTGTTTGGGCAGCAAGTTAAGAGAAAGGGGTCGTACCGCTCGGATTCTGGTACCGGACCAAACAGCTGAGCAGTTTATCCGCGGGACGACAGGAACACGTACCGGTCAGCCTAACCGCAGGACGATAAGAATCACCCGAAGGAAAACAGGCCGCTCATCCAAAGGTACGAAGCAACACCTAAGCAAGGAAACCTAAGGAAGTCAGAACTAAGGCCCGTGACATAAAGTGTTTCAAATGCCAAGGCCGTGGACACTATGCCAACGAGTGTATCAACAAACGTGTGATGATCCTGCTTGAAAACGGCGACATAGACGGCGGGAGTTGTGCTAATGTTGCGAGTGATATCATGGTCAAAAAGTTGGGACTACAAGTAACACCTCATCCGAGTCCTTATAAGCTGCATTGGTTGAATGAGAAAGGAAAGATGAAGGTCACTGAGCAAGTTTTGGTTCCTTTGGCCATTGGAGAGTACAAAGATGAGATATTGTGTGATGTGCTGCATATGGAAGCAAGCCACATTCTTATAAGCAGGCTGTGGCAATCTGACCGACGCGTGCTGCATGATGGCTTCTCAAACTGACATTCTTTTGAGTTTAAGGGTAAGAAAAATGTTTTGGTTCCCCTGACCCCTCAAGAAGTCTACACTGATCAGAAACAAACTGTAAGGTCAGCCAAACATTTAAACTTCTTTGCTAAAGCCGGAGAGGTTATGAAAGCTTTTCACTCTAAGTCTCCTATGCTTTTGTTTTTTTTTAAAGAAACACTAACCACCATTGCTGACCTTACACCGGTATATCCGAGTGAAATGAAATCTCTTTTGCAGGAATATGAGGATGTGTTCCCTACTGAAACTCCCACTGGACTACCCCCCATCCGTGGTATTGAACACCAAATAGATTTCACTCCGGGGGCTTCTTTGCCAAACCGTCCCGCATACCGTACCAACCCCGTGGAGTCCAAAGAACTACAGAAACAGGTGGACGACTGATGGCCAAGGGACATATCCGTGAAAGCTTGAGCCCTCGTGCGGTTCCAGTACTTCTAGTTCCAAAGAAAGACGGTTGCTGGAGGATGTGTGTTGACTGCCATAAAATCAACAATATCACGGTGAAGTATCGCCATCCCATTCCTAGGCTAGATGACATGTTAGATGAATTGCATGGTTCTAACATTTTTTCTAAAATTGATTTAAAGAGTGGTTTCCATCAGATAAGGATGAAAGAAGGGGGTGAGTGGAAAACCGCATTCAAAACCAAGCATGGTTTATATGAATGGCTGCTTATGCCATTCGGATTAACTAATGCCCCTAGCACTTTTATGCGTTTGATGAATCACGTTCTTAGGGCATACATAGGAATTTTTGTGGTAGTTTATTTTGATGATATTCTTGTTTACAGCAAAGGCCTAGAAGAGCATGTAAAACACATTAGATTAGTACTTCATTTGCTCAGAAAAGAAAAACTATACGCTAATCTTAAGAAGTGTACTTTTTGCACTTCTAGTCTTGTTTTTCTTGGTTTTGTAGTGAGTTCAGAAGGAGTCAAAGTGGATGAGAAGAAGGTGAAGGCCATCCGTGACTGGCCAAGTCCTAAGACCATGGGAGAAGTGAGAAGCTTCCATGGGTTGGCCGGATTCTATAGAAGATTTATGAAGGACTTCAGCACAATAGCAGCTCCACTCACCGAAATCATAATGAAGAACGTTGGGTTTAAGTGGGAAGCGGCTCAAGAGTAGGCTTTTCAAAGCCTAAAAGAGAAACTTACTCATGCCCCTGTCCTCATTTTACATGATTTTTTGAAAACTTTTGAGATTGAGTGTGATGCAACAGGGATAGGAATTGCAGCAGTTCTGATGCAAGAGAAGCAACCAATAGCTTACTTCAGTGAGAAACTTGGTGGTGCAATGCTCAACTACCCAACGTACGATAAGGAGTTATATGCCTTGGTGAGGGAACTACAAACATGGCAGCACTACCTTTGGCCTAAAGAGTTTGGCATCCACACCGACCATGAGTCCTTAAAACATCTCAAAGGACAGAAAAAAGTTAAACAAAAGGCACGCACGGTGGGTTGAATTTATAGAAAATTTTCCTTATGTCATAAGGTATTAACAAGGTAAGGAAAATGTGGTGGCTGATGTTTTGTCAAGAAGGTGCATATTGCTTTCTACTCTAGAAGCTAAATTACTAGGATTTGATCAGCTTAAAGAGCTATACAAAACTGATGATGATTTTTCAGAAGTTTTTATTTCTTGCTCTAAATCTCCCTCGGGTAAATTCTTTATACAAGATGGGTTTCTCTTCTTTGAGAATCGTCTTTGTATACCTAATTGTTCTATGAGGGACTTGTTCATCAGGGAAGCACACGGCATGGATTGATGGGGCATTTCGGTATAGCCAAGACCTTAGAAGTGATGAAAGATCATTTTTACTGGCCACATATGAGACGTGAGGTTGAGAGAGTGTGCAGAAGGTGCAACACTTGCAAACAAGCCAAATCCAAAACACAACATCACGGTTTGTACTCCCCTTTACTCATTCCATCTCATACGTGGCATGACCTATCCATGGACTTTGGTTTAGGCTTGCCTAGAACAAAAAAAGGTAAGGATTCTATCTTTGTGGTTGTAGATAGATTTTCTAAAATGTCTCACTTCATTGCATGTCATAAGACTGATGATGCTGTTCACATTACCAATCTCTTCTTTAAAGAAATAGTTCGCATTCATGGCATGTCTAAGTCCATTGTGTCGGATAGGGACACTAAATTCCTTAGCTATTTTTGGAAGACTTTGTGGTCTAAACTAGGAGCTAAACTGATGTTTTCCACTACTTGTCATCCACAAACTGATGGTCAGACTGAGGCTGTGAATAGGACTTTAGGAACATTGTTGAGAGCATTGATTAAAAAGAAGCTTAAGTTTTGGGAAGATTGTTTGCCTCATGTTGAATTTGCATACAATCATACCGTGCATTCTGCTTCTAAATAATCACCATTTCAAATTGTTTATGGGTTCAATCCCACTTCTCCTTTGGATTTGATGCCTTTACCTTTGAGTGAAAGGTTAAGTATGGATGGAAAGAAAATGGCCGAGGTAATAAAGCTCATACATGCGGATGCTAAGAAGAATTTGGAAGAGAAGACCAAGCTCTACGCCAAACATGTTAATATAGGACAGAGCAAGATGATTTTTAAAGCTGGTGATCAAGTGTGGGTTCATTTGAGAAAAGAGTGTTTCCCAACCGAGAGAAAATCCAAGTTAATGCCAAGGATTGATGGGCCTTTCTCTGTCACAAATAGGATCAATGACAATGCCTATCAACTGGACCTCCAAGGTAAGTATTCTATAAGCCCTAGTTTTAATGTTACTGACTTAATGCCCTATGTTGCAGCTGAGTTGGATTTGAGGTCAAATCCTTTTCAAGAAGGAGGTGACGATATGATCATGGAAGACATTGGTGAGCTTACGACTGAGGAAGAACAAGATCTAAGCAAGCAGGAAGCTGAAGACGTTCTGGAGGTTCAATAAGGTCCCATGACCCGTTCAAAGACAAAGGCATTTCATAATGCCTTAGAAATGTTGCTTAGTCGATCCATTCATGAAGCATATAATAAAGAGGCTATACATACTGCTTTGGTTTGCATAATTGCCTACGACTAGTTAATAGAAGCATTTTGTGCTCTTTTTCCCTTAGTGAGTTTTGTCCCATTGGGTTTTCTCACTAAGGTTTTTAACGAGGCAAGTGTTTCTACAACATCATTGCCCATTAACTTGTCATTTTTTCAAGCCCACTTCTTTCTACCATCCGTGGCTAGGAAGTGTCTAGGTTCATTTTCTTGTTTTTAGTTGTTTTCTTATTTGTGTGATTTTGAACCAAGTCATGCATGGTTAGTCAAGGGGGTTTGTCCCAAGAATAACTTATTGCTCTCTTGTTGTCCGTTCTCCTTCCTCTCTCTTCTCTCCTTAAAACCGTTTGTTTAGTTGTATTTGGGTTTCATCTATCTTTTTAATAAAAATCTCTTTGAAAGTAGTTCCACCTCTCTTGGTGTGTAATATCCACAAGAAACCCTACTTAAAAACATAGGTGCGTCATATGCATTGTGTTCTAGTAGCTTGTATCAAGAGCCATCCACATCTCTTGCTACATTCCATCTTCATTCTTTCCTCTTTTCCATCCCAAACGGTTCAATTCTCATCAAAACAACCCAACGCCAAGGATCAGCACGTTCACCACTTACTTTGAAAGGTCAAGATCATAAGTGGGATCATATCAAACCGTGAGAACTCCACAAGCGTGGCTGCAGCATTGAGACCATAAGCTTGGCATAGCTCATTGATGGAGAGGTAGTAGGCTTGTTTTCTGATCTTGAACGTGACATGACCCTTGGATGGAGTTTGGATGCTTGGATCGTCATATGAGAAGTCCAAGGTGGAGTGGAAGTCAAGGGTGGCCTCAGGGTAAGTTGGGCTATCCATCCGCGATAGGCAAGCAAGGCCCATGCCCCTGAGCAACTCATCAAACTCTTCCAAAAACCCTAGCCTTTCCAAGAGATCCCTACTTGCAAACTTTGTAGCCTCAAACCGCAATGTCTCAAGCCTCTTCTATGTTTTCATCTCTTCCTTACTCGGCTTGACCCATTCTTCAACCACTTGCTGTGTTTCCTCTTGAGTTGCCAAATCTCTGCTTCTCTTTGGGTGCCATGGTACCTGAAACGCAAGTTCTCAAAGGGAAAGTGAGGATAGGTGACGATTTAGAGAGAAAGATATGGCAAAGAGAGAAAATCTCTAAATAAAAGTCGTAGATTTTTGGGGATAATCTAAAATACATCAATAAATAGAAGAGGAAAATCTCTTGAGATAAGACTAAATCAAGAAATTTCCCTAATACTTAGATATTTCTAAAAATCCATCCTAATCCCTAGCAAATATCATTCAACCACTTCAACAAAAAGAAAATTTTGAAAACTCAAATATACAATTCAAGAAATTCGAAACTACCTTTGAAATGGGATGATTATGAGATGTTCTATGTCTTTCAAAACCGAACTCACACTCTCTCTCTTTATCTTTCTGAAAATCAGTTTGTATGCAAATTGAAGAGAGAATGTGTATGAAAGGTTTTATAAAGAAAAATCTTTTGGACTTATGCATGCAAGTGGGTTTGAAAAGTGTGGTCAAGGCACATTTCTCATTGTCAAAGATGCTTGCCTTGACCAAAATTCAAATTCAAAATGAGAGGGATGGAGAAAGAAGGGGGAAAATTTTAACCAACCTTGTCATGAGATCGAGTCAAACCGGTCGATCTTGACCTCGATCTCATGCCCATTTTGTCTGTGATTGAGAGGCTTGCTCGATTGGAGGCTTGGTCTGATTTGAATCGAGCCTTAGATCGAGTCTGCTCCTTGTTTCAAGATTCCTCGTTGTTGTGGCCATGCTCCTTAGATTGAGCTCCCTTATCGATCGCGAGGTCGTTTTGGCGGAGATCGAGTGAGCTGATCTATCCTGCCATCGATCACAGTTCGAGGATCAAGTGAGACCAGTCGATCCACACCCCGTTTGTATTTCAAGCTAAACGCATGGGTGGATCATCCGGTCGCAATGAACTGATTCACTCGATTGTCAACTCAATCTTGTCTAGATCGAGTGACTTCACTCGATTTACTTGCTCGATCTAGTAAAGATTGAGCCAGGACAGGTCGATCTGTCACTCGATCGTTTGCCTCTGCTTCTCCTTTCCTTGCCTTGTTAAATCCATGATCAAGATCTCTGGTTCCCATCTCCTTGTATCTACACACTTAAACTAAAAAGCATAAAATTAAAACAGAAATAAATTAAAATATGTACAATGATTGTCATGGGATTGCCGCCCAAGTGCGCTTGTTTTACGTCTCTTATCTTGACTTTACATGGTTAGGCTAGAGAGGGATCTTGGAGAAGCAATGTGGTGCTCTCCTTGCTGCAATCACTTGCCATGTAGGGCTTGACTCTATGCGCATTCACTGTGAAACTCTATCCACCCTTGCCGATCAATGTCACTACCCCATATGGTAGCACTTCTTTTATCTCCAACAGACTGCTCCATCTAGACTAGAGCTTCCCGGGGAACAACTTCAAACGTGAGTTGTAAAGCAGAACCAGGCATCCCTCTTTGAGCTCCTTAAACACCAGCTTCTTGTCATGCATGACTTTTGTACTCTCTTTGTAGATCATGGTACCAATGGTGAATAACACTTTGCTAAACATCCTAACAAGAACTAATTCCCATTAGTGCTAGAAACAATAGCAAGCAAGCATAAACCATTTCTATTCAAACCAAAATACTTCTTAGACAGTCAATCGCTTGAGTTAGAACAAGTAAATCCTCTAAAAGACAAGATCAGCATTTCATTAAATATTTGGTGGGCATACGAGAAAGCCTAAATCTACATTCATGTGATCAAGACAAATCTAGCCTAAAAACAGTCTAATAGAGAGAAATCAATCAATATAAGCACTAACAAACACTAATCAAGCCTTAAATTCCCTTAATCTACCACATCTAAGAACCTATAGAAGACTACTCACTAATCATCATCAAAACCATAAAATCCACAAGGATTAATGAGTTTTGAAAGCCGTCCTATAAGCCCAAAGAGCGTCATCAAGCTTGCTTGCCCAATCTTTCCTAGTCACTCCCGCAGTTCTCTCTAGGATGGTCTTGATTTTCCTATTTGAAACCTCCACTTGGCCACTGGTTTGAGGGTGATCAGGCGTGGCCACCTTGTGTTTAACTCCATGCTTTCTCAAAAGACCCTCAAAAATCTTGTTGATGAAGTGGCTGCCTCCATCACTAATCACCACCTTAGGAACTCCAAACCTTGGAAAAATAGTTGTCTTGAAAAGCTTGACTACCACCCTTGAATCATTAGTTGGTGAGGCTATTGCTTCCACCCACTTAGACACATAGTCTACTACCACTAGGATCTACTTGTTGCCATATGATGATGGAAATGGACACATAAAATAAATTCCCCAAGCGTCAAAGACTTCCACCTCAAAGATAGGTACTTGCAGCATCTCATTCTTCTTGGTTATGTTCCCGACCCTTTGGCAAGATTCACATGATTTTACAAACTCATGTGCATCCTTGAAGAGTGTCGGCCACCAAAACCCAGCTTGGAGAACCTTTGTAGCTGTCTTGAATGATGCGAAGTGGCCACCATAAGACATATTGTGGTAATGGAGAAGAATGTCTCTTGCTTCTTCTCTTGTGACACATCTTCGGTATAAGCTGTCCACACACCTCTTGTATAGATAAGGATCATCCCAAAAGTAGTGAGAGATGTCTCTCATGAATTTCTTCCTATGGTAATGGTCCAAGTGAGTAGGCTCTTCTCCACAAGCCAAATAGTTAACAATATCCGCGTACCATGGTAGATCTTCTTCCTTTAGGCTCAAGACTTCTTCAAGCTTTTCCTCTAGCTTTGCACATACCGCCGTGTTAACCATCATAAGCTGCTCTTGAGGGAGTGAGTCATCCAAAGGCAAGACATCATCCACCCTCAAGGACCGCTACACCGTTCTCTATACCCTTCTTGTCTTTGATCTCCATGTCAAACTCTTGCAAGAGAAGGATCCATCTTAAGAGTCTCGGTTTGGTGTCTTTTTTGGAATATATCTATCTCAAGGCAGCATAGTCAGTATACACGATGACCTTAGAACCCACCAAGTAAGACCTAAAATTCTCAAAAGCAAAGACCACGACTAAAAGTTCTTTCTCGGTTGTTGCATACTTCACTTGCGTATCATCCAAGGTACGGATTGCATAGTAAAGCACATGCAGCTTCTTGTCCTTCCTCTGACTCAAGACAGCACCCACAGCATAGTCGCTTGCATTGCACATAATCTCGAAAGGCCAATACCAATCCAGAGCTTACTCTATAGGGGCGGTGACCAAGGCTTCTTTGATGGTCTTAAAGGCTCGCAGGCATTCTTCATCAAAGACGAACGCGGTTTCCTTGCACAGTAGCCTTGTAAGAGGACGTGCTATCTTGGAAAAATCCTTGATAAACCTCCTGTAGAAGCCGGCATGCACCAAGAAACTCCTAATCCCTTTCACATTAACCGGAGTTTCTAAACTCGTCATAACCTCTATCTTCGCCTTGTCAACCTCAATCCCACTCTCAGAATTTTTGTGACCAAGCACAATGCCTTCTCTCACCATAAAATGACACTTTTCCTAATTTAGTGATATCATTGCATATTGCATACATTCTGCATACTCATTAGGTAGTTTTTCATGCATTTGTATCATGTTTTAGGCTAGATTGCATCACTTAGGGTCCTAGAGCGTTCTTGCATCAACATGTGCATTTTCTCTGCATTTTGCATTCATTCCAGGTTGTTTCTGGTTGCTTTGGAGACACGGAGGTTCGTGGAGGTGTGGAGGCCGATGTAGCAGTTCATGGAAGCTCGGGAGTGTGCTAAGGACCAGTGATCGAGGAGCAGATCGAGCATGGCCGGTCGATCTAGGAGTTTATCGACCAGAAGATCGAGCCAACTAGGCGATCCAAGGATAATGATCGAGATGGAGATCGAGTGAAGCAATCGATGTATCGGTAGGGACGTAAATGACGCCATGCAGAGCGAGAGCTGGATCGAGTACATCACTCGATCCTCCCAAAGATCGATACCAAGATCGGATGCAGCACTCGATTCACCGAAGAAGATCGAGACCCGGATCGAGACGAAGACACGATGGCCGGATATGATCGATAGAACAACTCGATCCAATGGTCGATCTCTGTCCTTTCAACCGTTTTTGGCTGTTAGCGAAGGGGGAACCATTGGACTGTTTTGACATTTTAGGCAAGGCGGCGAATGCTTTTTGAATAACATTTAGATTTCTTATCTTTTTCCTTCAAGTTTTTCTCTCTCGTTTTCGGAAGAACACCATTGTTGAACCAGTTTTCTTTTCAAGCTTTTGTATTCTCGAACCTTATCGTTTAATCTAGTCGTTGTTTCATGTTTATCGTTTCATTTCTTCCACCTTGCTTGATTTACTTTATGTGTAGTGAGTAGTTTACTTTGGGTTAGGGGTTGAGAGGATTAAGGGGTAGAAAAGGTTCGATCTTGGTTTGTTTTCTAAACGTTTTTAAGGCTATCTCTTCTAAGGTGTTGAAAGCTTAATGCTTGAAGACTCTCACGCCAAGTGCTTCATGATCCGAGAGGTCCCTTAGCTTGACAGGATCCAGGGGCCTCGGAAAATCTCACCTTAGAGACTAGTTACCCCTTCCCAAAAGCCATGGAAGTTTGGGGGACTAGTTAAGCCATTGTTCGAAATCTGTTTTCCTTGCCTTTCGACCTCTCTTTCCACCAAAAGCCATGGGTTTGGAGGAGAGGATGAAAGAGTGATCTATACCGAAAGCCACGGATAGATCTTGTTTTGTTTTCGAGGCTTAGAGATCCTCACCAAGTGAGTCGATCCAAAGTTTCAAACCCAAGATCGTTCCTTGAAACCCCTTATATGAATCTCAACCCTCAAGCCCTCTCTCCTAGCATATTTACGTCTCATATCATTTTTAGCTTATTACCTGATAGCATCCTGGTCTTTAGATTCATTGTTCTTACGGTTTTAGACGAGATCGATCGTTTCTGCTCGATCTAGTGGTCGATCTTGTGGTCGATCCACTAGTCGAATTTTAACAATTCGAAGCTCTTCTCTTTAATTTATCTGTTTGTTCCTCGTGCTAACTGCTTCCTTTCTAGTATTTTTAAAATAGGTTTCATTCCATTTAGGTTGTTGCATTTAGTTTTTAGATTATTTCTCATAAACTGTCTCATTTGCTTAGATTTGTCTTAGACCTTGCATTCTCTGTGGATTCTCTATCATCTAGAAGTGGATTGACACTCTCCTGCTTGCCTTACTACAACATTGCTTGCATTAGAGTTTTGATAACCTCTCTGCTGCATTAGACCGTAAGAAAAATTAGCTTATCAATTAGCACCAAGTTTGTCTCCTCACATCTCTTGAGAACCCTGCAAAGATTTGACAAACAACCACCAAATGAAGCACCATACACAGAAAAATCATCCATGAAAACCTCTGCCATTTCCTCTATAAGGTCAGAGAAAATAGACATCATACACCTTTCGAAGGTTGCTGGTGCATTACATTACGCAAATGGCATCCTTCGATATGCCAAGGTACCATAAGGGCATGTGAATAAGGTTTTCTCTTGGTCATTTGGGTGAATGGGGATTTGAAAGAAACCGCTATAGCCATCTAGAAAACAGTAGTATGGATGATTGGCTAATCTCTCTAGCATTAGACCAATGAAGGGGAGAGGGAAATGATATTTCCTAGTGGTTGTGTTGAGTTTCCCATAGTCAATACACATTCTATGTCCAATTATTGTTCTACTAGGAATTAACTCATCTTTTTAATTTCTTATAACCATGTTACCCCCTTTCTTTGATACCACATGGACCGGAGTGACCCATGTGCTATCACTGATAGGGTATATCACGTCAGCCTCTAAGAGTTTTAAGATTTCTTTCTTATCCACTTCTTTCAAATTCGGGTTCAAACGTCTTTGATGCTCTATGGAAGATGAAATCTATTTGGTGTTCTATATCCCGGATGGGAGGTGGACCCGTTGGTGTCTCTTCTGGAAAGACATCTCTGTAATCCTGCAAAAGAGCTTGCATTTCACTCGGATACATCGGTGTAAGATCAGCAATGGTGGTTAGCGTTTCCTTATAAACAAATAACACCATAGGTGTTTCCGAGTATAAAGCTTTCTTAACCTGTCCAGCCTTAGCAAAGAAGTTTAGATGTTTCGCTGACCTCAAGGTGTGTTTCTGATCATTGTAGACTTATCGAGGACTCATGGGAATCAAAATATTCTTCTTACCCTTAAACTCAAAGGAGTGACGGTTTGAGAATCTATCATGTATCACTCGGCGGTCAGATTTCCATGGCCTCCCTAGCAGGATATGACTTGCTTCCATAGGTAGCACATCACAAAGTATCTCATCCTTATACTCACCAATTGCCAGTGGCACTAAGACTTGTTCGGTGACCTTCAGTTCTCATTTATCATTCAACCAATGTAACTTATACAGGCTTGGGTGAGGAGTAGCTTGCAAACTCAACTTCTTGACCATGATACTACTAGCAACATTAGCACAACTCCCGCCGTCTATGATCAAAGTGCAAACCTTTCCCTGAACCAAACAACGGGTGTGAAACAGGTTCTCACGCTGATCTTGTTCCTTCGGCTTGCTTTGCACGGTCAATGTCCTTCTTGCTACAAGTAACTCTGCTTGTACTGGCAATAACTCTTGTTCCTCCTCTGTTTCCTCTTGCTTCTCATCCTTTGATTCTATGTCGCCGTTTTCTAGTAACACCATAACACATTTATTGATGCAGTCATTGGCGTAATGTCCACGGCCTTGGCATTTGAAACATTTCACATAACGAGTCTTGGCACTAGCCTCCTTAGGTTTTCCGTATGGTTGGATAGCTTCGGGTTTGGAACTGATCGGCTTATCCTCTCTCGGGTGTTTCTTCACATTCTGCAGGTAAACTAACCGATACGAATTTCTGTCGTCCCGCGGGTTAACTGTCCAATTGTTGGGATCGGTACTAGGGCCCGAACGGTATGTCCCTTTTCTCTTCACTTGTTGCTTGAAGAAAACTGCATTGTGTAGCATCTCTTCCATGTCCACATAATGTTGTGTTTCCAGGCGGTCTTGAATCTCTCGGTTAAGTCCTCCGAGAAATCTAGCCATTGTGGCTTCTCTGTCCTCCAAGATGTCCGCACGAAGCATAAGCGTTTCCATCTCCTGAAAATACTCATCCACAGAACGGTTGCCTTGCGTCAATCTCCGAAGCCTCTTATGTAGCTCGCGGTGGTAATGGCTCGGAACAAATCGCTTCCTCATCAAGTTTCTCATCTCGTTCCATGTGGTAACCGGATACTCTTGGTTTCTCCTTCTGGTCGTGATGAGCTGATCCCCCCAGCTTAAGGCATAGTCATAGAACTCCGTGGCCGCCACTTTAACATGCTTCTCCTCAGTGTAATGCTAAACGTTGAATACAAACCCTATCTTTTTTTCCCACTCAAGGTAGGCATCCGGATCACACTTGCCGTGAAAAGAGGGGATCTTCAATTTTAGACCCGCCAAGTTGTCTTGCACACGTTCTCTGCCTTGTCTAGAACTTCTACGGCCACTTCTAGAAGAGCTACTGCTTTTTTAGTACTGGTCAGTCTGTTGTCCACTAGCCTGTCCTTCTCGCTCTTCTTCTCTCGCAGTTTCTTTGCCCTGACGTCTCAGAGTCACTTCTCTCTGCTCATACTCTTGTCTGATCTTGTCTACCTCTGTTTGTAACATTTTTTTCATCTCGGCTGTGAGAGATTCGACCAAAATCCTCGGAGCACGCACGGCTGAGGGTTCCGGATCCTCATCTCCAGCCATCATTCCTGAAAAAGTAAATCCACTCGCAGTAAGTAGTTATTTGGTGTTTCAGAATTTGTAAAAATTCTAAATGGATTTTAAAAAAATATTTTGAAAAATTCTGATGAATTAATCCGTGATGAACAAGGTTTTTTTGAAATTATAACAAATTTTGAAAACGAAATAGCTTGGTAAATCAAATTTTTCAAAAGGGATTTTCAAAGCAGAAATGATGCTAAACAACAATTCTAGCACACGAGTAATGATATTGATCGAACGAAACAAAGCCGTGATTTGAAAGTAGATGAAGAGTCAAAATATGAATCCAAAAAACAAGAGTAGATCGGATCAGAAAACTTAGCTTTGGAAGGTTTGCTCTGATACCACTTGATATGATTCCCGTTGATAATCGTAACCTTACAAGCTAACCCACACGTGACTTGGTATGTGATGATGGGTTGATCCAAATGATGATATGAGGTTGATCCGTTTGAAGGGAAAATGGGGGAAGAGTGAAGATGGAATGCAGCAAGAGTTGCGGATGGCTCTTGATACAAGCTAGTAGAACAAAAAGTATATGACACACCTATGATTCTAAGTAGGATTTCTCGAGGATGAGACGCACCAAATGAGATAATCGATTTTGCAAAGGAAATTTATTGAACAGATAGATGAAAAGACAACTCTTCTCTCACACACGGTTTTAAGAGAGAAGAGAGACGACACAAAACACCAAGAGCATTAAGTTAGTCTCGGGACTAACCCCCTTGACTAGCCATTGAAAGACTTGGTTCAAACAACAAAAAGAAATAAGAAACAAGACTCCAATACGACTAAGTACATGACACTTTGAAAATAACCAAGCCGCAGATGGTAGAAAGAAGTAGGCTTGGTAAAAGACTAAGCATAATGGGCAATGCTAATGTGGGAACACTTGCCTTGTTAAAAACTTTAGTGAGAAAACCCAATGGGATAAAACTTACTAAGGGAAAAAGAGCACAAAATGCCCCACAAACCCATTAGCTTAGTCCCCGGCTATAATACAAACCATCGTGGGAAGTGTAGCCTTTTCAGTACTTGGTTCATACCTAAACTGATTAAGTAGAACCTCTAAGGCATTTTGAAATGCCTTGTTCTTAGCTCGGGTCATTGGACCTCCTTGTACTTCAACAACTTCCTCAGCCACCTTCATGTCTTGATCTTGATTTCCAACGGCTACAAGCTCATCTTCTAACTTAGATGTTTCCATGCTCATATCACAAAGTGTCTGGTTTCGCCCAGGCGAGTTGAGGTGACTCCTTACAAGGGCGAGTTATTCTGCTTTGCCATGGTAAGATGTTACGCTTCGCCAGAGCAGGGTGATTCGTTTCACCTAGGCGAGATGTTTCTCTTCGCCTAGGCAAGGTAGTCCTTTGTTAGGGTGAGGCGTTTGACCTATGTCTGGCGTGGTGCTTCCTCTTTGATCGAGGCGAGGTGCATCGCTTCACCAGGCTATATGTTTTGTGTATTTGAGGCAAAGTGCTTCTCTTTGCCGAGATATTTCTGTCGTGGCTAGACCTTTCTATGTCTCGGCAAGGTACGTTGTTCTCCTGCTTCACCCAGATGATGCGTTTGCTTGATCTGGGCGATAAGTCTTTGCTGGTTTCGCCGAGGTGAGTCATCTGCTTCAGCTGTGCAAGTGATCTCTTTGTTTGGATGAGGCGAGGTGGGCCTTTAGCAAGGTGAGGCGAGGTATTCAGTTCCAGGGCCGATGCATCGTGTCCAAATTTGGTCGGGGCGAGGTGTACACTCATATTCAACGAGTAAGAGTTGAGTCGTGTTCGGGCGAAGCGTTTTGTTCTGCCTGGGATTGTGGCGAAGCGATGGCTTCATGTTCGATCGGTAATAGCTAACTGCGAGGCAATTATAAAGATTAGATTTCGAGCTTCAACGCATCTAGACGAAGCGTAGCGTTGCTTAAGAGGCGAAGTGTTGTGTATTTTTTGTGATGAAGACAGTGTTTCCGAAGTGTTTCGGGAAACGAGCCGAAACTGGGCGAGCTACCGTGCTCAACCCACAAGTGTTTTGTAGCGTTTAGGACCAGCGTTGCTTAGAAGCAAGGTGTCTGCTGGGTTTATGTTTGAACATATTCGGACATTATGTACTTGATTGTGCACATCAGATATAAAATTCCAAAAGTGTTTTTAATAGACGAGCTGCGACTGGGCGAGCTGCAGTGTCTTGACCTATGAATGCTATGTAGCGTAAATGACCAGCATTGCTGAGAAGCGAGGCGTTTTGCTGGGTTTAGGTTTGAATATATATGGGTACCTCGTATTCTATGACCAACCGTGAATATTATGTTCGTGAGGTGTTATAAGACCAACATTGCTTATGACGAACTGTTGTTGGGTTTATGATGTTTTGCCACAGCTTTAGGACTTGTGAACCCAACTTGACTTAATTATCCGTTTTTCCGGCAAAACATAAAGAACATCGTATCGAATTTACCCAATAATGTTTGATCGGGGTATACCCAGCCATGATTTATATAGCGCGCTTTAATCCGTGGAGGATGTTTGAGAACCCCATTGTCCAGTGAGAACGCATGAGTTAGAATCTGTAAAGGATGTAATAGGTCATCCGTTGTGGCCACCAATGGACGAGGTGAGTGATAAGAGTTGAGGTGCGAGTTGAATAAACTTTCTCTTTGATTTAAGCGAAGTGATTACAAAGTGTGGGAGTATACGAGTGTTGGAGCTGGATTTGGCACCCCAAATCCGGCCCACTCAAGCCCAACGGGCAGGTCCAAACTTGACCCTTTTCTTATCTTCTTACAAAGCGTGGGAGTATACGAGTATACGTACCCCACTCCCCTCCCCTTGGAAGGGGGGCAATTGAACTCGTCATGAGACGAGCTGCCTACGTACCCCTTTCGGGGATCAATCCGCCTCGTAGTTCATGCGCCAAATTGTGTGGTCTGGATTTCACACAATAGAATTTGTCTGTTAAAAATGAAAGAGGACGTAAAGATTCTAAGTTAAACACGAGAAAACAAGGATCCAAAGATGGTGATTTTATTATTGCCGCTTAGATAAGCTTTTGGTACAAGTATTTTGCTACCTTACTCGTTTGAAAATTGAGTCGACGTTCAGTTCGTGACAAGTGACGTTGATGCTGATCCCATGCATGGCCCATGCAAAGGTATTGATGTTATCCTTCCGGAAAGAGAGCAGCTCGGTTTTTATTGTCTCATCCAGCTCAGCCCCGATTTCTAAGCATCGCTCCGGGTTTGCCTCATTGCCTTCGATTGGTCGCCTTCTTCTTCCCCCGATTTCTGTAATTGCTATAATAGCCTCGATTGCCTGAGTTTTGCTTCGCGATTTGTCTTGGTCTTCTTATGCTCTGTATCCCCCTTCGCCTCATTCATGGGATTTTGGAGAATTTGTTTGGCCATGAAATATATCCTGGATAGGAGGCAAAAATCTAGGATTCCTTCCAACTTCCCTAAATCGACTTTATCCAGTTTGGGCCTGGGAACTTTAAGCACAAATGATAAGTCGAAGCGACGGCTCTCATAGAGTTTATCCAGGGTGCACCCATGATAAGTTATAGATCGCCAGGCTATCGGTGACTGAGAAGTCCACGATCCTGGTCACCTCTCTGGCTCGGACAAACAGCTTAATTGTTCACATCGTCATTATTGTATCTCCAGCGAAACCGGTCAGGGGGCTCGGAGTTAACTTCACTTCTTTCATAAAAGGCTAGTTTGCAATATTTAGCATACATTTAGAGTAGTTTTCATGCATACATCTTTCATAATAGGTTAGTTTGCACCATTTATCTCATTATTAGGTCCTAGGACACTTTTCATTAGCATTTGCATATTTCTTGCATTTTTGCATCATATTCAGGTTGTTTTGGATACACTGGAGCTATGGAGGGTGCGTGGATGTGCTGAGGATCGAAAGGGAGCCTAAGGATACTTGGAAGAACTCAGCTGTGCAGCAAAGGAACCGAGATCGAGGTGAATATCGAGCTATGCAGGTCGATCTAGACGAGATTGACCAGAAGATCGAGACACTCAGGTCGTTTCAAGGAAGAAGATCGAGGTCAAGATCGACCAAGGTGATCGAACGTGAGTACGGACACGAAAACTAAGCCCGGGAAGAACGAGAGCCAGAACGAGGCCACGACTCGATCATCGGAGGATTGACCAGAAGATCGATAGAAGCGCTCGATCCACCCGACTGAATCGACCCGACGATCGGGCATAAGAGGACGTTCTATGCGGAAGATCGAGCTAGAGATCGACGACTCTGGTCGATCTCTGAACCTTACCCGGACAGCTCACGTTTTGGATTTTAGTGAGGGGACCATCTCTCTTTTGTTTACCCTATTTTTGGGAGGAATAAGAACCATTCGTATGGTCTCCCTCTTCATCATCTGTCTTTTAAGCAGAAACGGCCATTGTTAGTTTTTAAGCTTTTCATTTTTTGTAAAACCTTAATCTTGCTTTTAATCTTAAGTATTTCTCTTAATCTTTCTTGCTTAGTAGTTTAATCATGTTCATCCTTTCTTCCTTTGCATTTTCATATGTTCTAATCATGTGTAGTGAGTAATCCACCAAGGGTTTAAGGTTGAGGTGATTAAGTTTGGGTCTTTCTTGCACTTAACTTAATCTCTTCTTGGATTTGGGGGTTTTAATGTCTAGAGACTCTTGAGAAAGATCTCTTTGATCTCAGAGATTTCCTTACCTTAGCAGGATTCAGGAGATCCCTTAAATCCAAATCCAAGAGACTAGCTCATCCTTTCCCAAACGCCATGGATGCTTAGGGAGCTAGTTAGGCCATGTTTTGAAATTTATGCTTCATGTTCTTCACCTTTTCTTTCCACCACACGCCATGGGTTAGGAAGAAAGGTTGAGGAAAGGATTTATACCAAACACCATGGATAAGTCTAGCTTTAGCTTCTTAAGGCCTAGAGATAGCACTAAAATGTGTAGATCTATGTTTTCAAAACCCCAAGTTTGAATCTTGAACCTCCTTAAGCATGATCCTCAACCTTGAATCTATTTTTAGCTTTTAAAAACTTAAAGTCATCATTTCCTAGTTCCAAAGTTTGAATCTTTTGTCTTAGCATTTTAAAAATCATTTCCTAGGTTGTTAGAACTTTCCCTTTTTATTTGGTTTTAGCTTTGAATTTTAAAAACTAGTAGATTTGCATTTTAAATTTCTTAGATGTCATCTAGTATTTGTTTAACATATAAGTAGGGATTTTAAAATAGTTTTCATGGTCATTTAGTAACTGCATTTAGTTTTTACAGACCCCCCCCCCCCCCCCCCCCCCCCCCCCCCCCCCCCCCCCCCAATTTTTCGGATTTCAGTTAGATTTACAAAGCTTTTGCATTCTTAGTATCTGTCATCAACCTGATTTGTATTGGCTCATAAAGTACTACAACAGCAAAACCTTGCTTTAGGTTTAATCAAACTAGCTTGATAAAAAAACTAGTTATCAAATACTCCCCCAAACTTGCCTTTTGCTTACCCTCAAGCAAACAAATTTCAAGCTAGGAAGAGAGGTTTAAAAATGGGAGCTCAAATTCCAAAAGTGTTTTTCAAATGAATCAATTCAATGGTCCTAGTTCTCAATTCTAGGATGCAGTACACAAACTTCTACTCCAAAGAGCTTAGCCATATTCATCATATATTGAATCTCAAATCATGACTTACCTATTCCAACCAATCCAAGAATCCTAACCTTTAACATTCATTTAAGTTCAAACCGTGAATCACACTTATGCATTTAAAACCGAATACATTTGGCTAGGGACAAGGTTATGAGATAAAAAATGATCTTATTCATGTGGGTACTCCAAGCAATGGTTTATCTCAAAAAGGGTTGAACTTATGCATAATGCTAAAGGTAAAAGGCAATGTATGCATACATGACTAGACTCTCATCTATCCAAATATACTAACAATGATCCTAATCCCTCTCTCATTTATTTTCTTTTTCTTTTTTCAAGCTCACTCACCCTCTAGAGACTACCCAAATCAAACAAGGCAAGACGCCAAGCATTACCCACATAAACACAACATCTTCAACCTTTCTTATAGCTAGTGGTATGGCCATACAAATATTTTTAGCTCTTTTCTTCTCTTTTGATAGCTCTCTTCTCATATATTTTTTTTTTCTTTATGCACTTGTCCTTTTGGCTCTTTTCTTATATAATTTTTTTTTTCTTTTTGAGAGCTATCTCCTTTTATTTTCAACTTGAGCTTTTATTAAAAACAATTCAAGACCACCCACTTAAAACTATGTATCCCTCTTTATTCAAACTCCAAACGCCAACTTCTTTTCAAACCCAAAACAAGTAAGCACTATCAACAACTCCCGTGAATCCCCACCCCAAACTTAAGCCTAAAACTAACTTCAATATGCAAAGCTAGCATCAATATGAGAGCCTAATCATGTCGCCCTAAACCTAACACTTTATACCAAGTTCAACCGAAAATTTAAGGCCTCACAAAATCACACACGAAATTTGTCTTGAAAGGAGGGTAAGTGTTAAGGTGAGGAGTTCTATTTAGGCTTACAAAAGAGTGGTGGAGGGAATAAGAAATCCTAAAAATGTATATGTAATTCATGTATTCTTTTTCAAATGCACAAGTATGATAATTCCAAATTCATGTTAAGGTTTCACTTGATAGGAAAGGATTCAACTCAAGTTTGTTCCAATCAAGCCAAGAAAATCAAGAAAAATGGTCCAAATATGGTTCGAACTTACTTTCAAAGTTTGAATAAAGCATCAAAGAACTACTAACTAGGGCCTTGAACCAATTCATGAGATTAAAACACTTTACAAGGAAAAAATTATATATCATTGCCCCCTATGCAAATGCAAGCAACCTAAATGATAAAAATTCTAGACTCAATCCTAAAATATTTGACAATGCAAATGCAAGCTATATGATTTTTTTTGAAATTTTTGAAAAACATTTCTGATTTGTTTTTTGTATTTTTCTATGCACTTAGATGGATGCATGAAGACTCAAGGATGTAAACACATAATAAGATCATAAAAACATGTCAAAGCACACATTCTCCCCCAAACCTGAATGACAACGTCTCGGTGTCAAACAAATTCAAGAGGAAACAAAAATCCACAAAGCAAAAATTAAAAAAAAATGCAAGATATATACAAAGGTTGGAGTTTTGGTACCTCAGAGCTAGGCATGGCTGGAGCTTAAGGTTGCTCCGGTCCTCCTGCTCTTTCTTGGAGTGTCGTGAAGTATCTCCTTGTCCTTGCTCTTGCTTGTGACCTCGTGTAGAGAAAGACGCCCAGCTTGATTGCCATCTTGAGGCTCACGGATCTCCACACCTCTGGTTGAGTTTCTCCTCATCGTTTCGCCCATTTGCTCAACCTCGTCACTCAAAGTCGTCTCAGATGAGCTTCCTTGTTGAAGGTTTTTGATCTTCTTTGCTAGCTTCTTGATCATCTTGCCTTGCCACTTGTTAACCTTGCGTTGAATCTCAACAACCAAGGCAAGGAATTTCTCAGCCTTTGTCCGTGGCTCATAGTCCAGCTTGGGGAGATCAAAGCTTGGGGGTATCTCAGCATCTGTAGGAGGGGATTCTGAGGGTGAACGAGTGAGCTGAGGTGGGGCTGCTGTCTTCCCAAGAGGCGCAAAGCATTCTTCATCGCTTGGCAAGAACTCTATTGTGCCAATGCTTTGTATGTGCATTTCATCTGGATTGGGCAGAATGCAGACTTTCTTGTCATGGTTATGGTTGTAGAACAAGTAAGCATAATAGCCTGGAGCTGGAGTAGGTCCCAAGGAATCGGTGTGGCGCATGTAGATTTCATCCATGTATGCACGCTCTACACAAGGCTCAAAATCTGCAAGGGGCACTCCCGCTTGTATGAACAATGGCGTGAGGAAACCTCCTATGAGTGCAGAGCTTGCCTTACATCTGATTGCCCAAGCCTTGTATTTGACCAAGGAAGAAGCCAGGATGCAGCCGTAGTTGACGTCTTCCCCAAGTTCATCCTCCATTGGGTCTTCATTATCTTTACCATCACAGACAATCTTCTTAACCCCTTGGAAAAGGAAGCATAGCTCGTTCTTGGACACCGTTGGGGCTGTGGATCTTCCACTGAATGTGATGGCCAGCAGCTTGAGGGTGTACCTTAGCACAGGATTTCGCACCTTCTTTATCTTGGTGGTATTGGCCTTGTAGTCTCCATCATTAACCAAGTCCCATAGAGCATTGGCGGATATTGGTGAGCTTACGGCTGAGGAAAAACAAGATCTAAGCAAGCAGGAAGCTGAAGACGTTCTGGAGGTTCAAGAAGGTCCCATGACCCGTTCAAAGACAAAGGCATTTCATAATGCCTTAGAAGTGTTGCTTAGTCGGTCCGTTCATGTAGTATATAATAAAGAGGCTATACATACTGCTTTGGTATGCATAATAGCCTACGACTAGTTAATGGGTTTGTAGAAGCATTTTGTGCTCTTTTTCCCTTAGTGAGTTTTGTCCCATTGGGTTTTCTCACTAAGGTTTTTAACGAGGCAAGTGTTTCTACAACATCATTGCCCATTAACTTGTCATTTTTCCAAGCCCACTTCTTTCTACCATCTGTGGCTAGGAAGTGTCTAGGTTCATTTTCTTGTTTTTAGTTGTTTTCTTATTCTTGTAGTTTGTGTGATTTTGAACCGAGTCATGCATGGTTAGTCAAGGGGGTTTGTCCCAAGACTATATTATTGCTCTCTTGTTTCTCGTTCTCCTTCCTCTCTCTTCTCTCCTTAAAACCGTGTGTTTAGTTGTATTTGGGTTTCATCTATCTTTTTAATAAAAATCTCTTTGAAAGTAGATCAACCTCTCTTGGTGTGTAATATCCACGAGAAACCCTACTTAGAAACATAGGTGCGTCATATCCTTTGTTTTCTAGTAGCTTGTACCAAGAGCCATCCGCATCTCTTGCTACATTCCATCTTCATTCTTTCCTCTTTCCCATCCCAAATGGTTCAATTCTCATCACAACGATCAAAACAACCCAACGCCAAGGATCAACACGTTCACCACTTACTTTGAAAGGTCAAGATCATAAGTGGGATCATATCAAGTGGTATCCGAGCATGCCTTCAAAGCTATGTGTTCTGATCCTATCGGTTTTTCATTATTTTGATCGATCGAACTTTTGTCTCTTCGTCTACTCTCGAAAATAATTTAAAAAATTTGGTTCATCACCGATTTGGTCTTTAGTATTTCGCAAAATATTTTTAAAAATAGTTTAGAATTTTTTTATAAATTATAATCTATCAAAGAACTACTTACTGCGAGTGGCTTTACCTTTTCAGGAACGATGGCCGGAGATGATGATCCAGAACCCTCAGTCGTGCGTGCTCAGAGGATTTTGGTCGAAGCTCTCACAGCCGAGATGAAAAATATGTTACAAACAGAACAAGATCAGACAAGAGTATGAGCAGAGAGAAGTGGCTCAGAGACGTCAAGGCAAAGAAACCGCGAGAGAAGAAGAGCGAGAAGGACAGGCTAGTGGACATCAGACTGACCAGTACTACAAAAGCAGTAGCTCTTCTAGAAGTGGCCGTAAAAGTTCTAGACAAGGTAGAGAACGTGTGCAAGACAACTTGGCCGGTCTAAAATTGAAGATTCCCTCTTTTCACGGCAAGTGTGATCCGGATGCCTACCTTGAGTAGGAAAAAAAGATAGAGTTGGTATTCAACGTTCAGCAATACACTGAGGAGAACCGTGTTAAAGTGGCGGCCACAGAGTTCTATGACTATGCCTTAAGCTGGTGGGATCAGCTCGTCACGACCAGAAGGAGAAACCAAGAGTATCCGGTTACCACATGGAATGAGATGAGAAACTTGATGAGGAAGCGATTTGTTCCGAGCCACTACCACCGCGAGCTACATCAGAGGCTTCGGAGATTGATGCAAGGCAACCGTTTTGTGGAAGAATATTTTCAAGAGATGGAGACACTCATGCTTAGGGGGGATATCTTGGAGGATAAGGAGGGTACAATGGCTAGGTTCCGCAGAGGTCTTAACCGCGAGATTCAGCACCGCCTAGAGACACAACACTATGTCGACCTGGAGGAAACGCTTTATAAAGCAGTGCTGTTTGGGCAGCAAGTTAAGAGAAAGGGGTCGTACCGCTCGGATTCTGGTACCGGACCAAACAGCCGACCAGTTTATCCGCGGGACGACAGGAACAGGTACCGGTCAGCCTAACCGCAGGACGATAAGAATCAACACCTAAGGTACGAAGCAACACCTAAGCAAGGAAACCTAAGGAAGTCAGTACTAAGGCCCGTGACATAAAGTGCTTCAAATGCCAAGGCCGTGGACACTATGCCAACGAGTGTATCAACAAACGTGTGATGATCCTGCTTGAAAACGGCGACATAGACGGCGGGAGTTGTGCTAATGTTGCGAGTGATATCATGGTCAAAAAGTTGGGACTACAAGTAACACCTCATCCGAGTCCTTATAAGCTGCATTGGTTGAATGAGAAAGGAAAAATGAAGGTCACTGAGCAAGTTTTGGTTCCTTTGGCCATTGGAGACTACAAAGATGAGATATTGTGTGATGTGCTGCATATGGAAGCAAGCCACATTCTTCTAGGCAGGCTGTGGCAATCTGACCGACGCGTGCTGCATGATGGCTTCTCAAACTGACATTCTTTTGAGTTTAAGGGTAAGAAAAATGTTTTGGTTCCCATGACCCCTCAAGAAGTCTACACTGATCAGAAACAAACTATAAGGTCAGCCAAATATTTAAACTTCTTTGCTAAAGCCGGAGAGGTTATGAAAGCTTTTCACTCTAAGTCTCCTATGCTTTTGTTTTTTTTTTAAAGAAACACTAACCACCATTGCTGACCTTACACCGGTATATCCGAGTGAAATGAAAGCTCTTTTGCAGGAATATGAGGATGTGTTCCATACTGAAACTCCCATTGGACTACCCCCCATCTGTGGTATTGAACACCAAATAGATTTCACTCCGGGGGCTTCTTTGCCAAACCGTCCCGCATACCGTACCAACCCCGTGGAGTCCAAAGAACTACAGAAACAGGTGGACGACTGATGGCCAAGGGACATATCCGTGAAAGCTTGAGCCCTTGTGCGGTTCCAGTACTTCTAGTTCCAAAGAAAGACGGTTGCTGGAGGATGTGTGTTGACTGCCGTAAAATCAACAATATCACGGTGAAGTATCGCCATCCCATTCCTAGCCTAGATGACATGTTAGATGAATTGCATGGTTCTAACATTTTTTCTAAAATTGATTTAAAGAGTGGTTTCCATCAGATAAGGATGAAAGAAGGGGGTGAGTGGAAAACCGCATTCAAAACCAAGCATGGTTTATATGAATGGCTGGTTATCCCATTCGGATTAACTAATGCCCCTAGCACTTTTATGCGTTTGATGAATCACGTTCTTAGGGCATACATAGGCATTTTTGTGGTAGTTTATTTTGATGATATTCTTGTTTACAGCAAAGGCCTAGAAGAGCATGTAAAACACATTAGATTAGTACTTGATTTGCTCAGAAAAGAAAAACTATACGCTAATCTTAAGAAGTGTACTTTTTGCACTTCTAGTCTTGTTTTTCTTGGTTTTGTAGTGAGTTCAGAAGGAGTCAAAGTGGATGAGAAGAAGGTGAAGGCCATCCGTGACTGGCCAAGTCCTAAGACCATGGGAGAAGTGAGAAGCTTCCAAGGGTTGGCCGGATTCTATAGAAGATTTGTGAAGGACTTCAGCACAATAGCAGCTCCACTCACCGAAATCATAAAGAAGAACGTTGGGTTTAAGTGGGAAGCGGCTCAAGAGTAGGCTTTTCAAAGCCTAAAAGAGAAGCTTACTCATGCCCCTGTCCTCATTTTACCTGATTTTTTGAAAACTTTTGAGATTGAGTGTGATGCATCAGGGATAGGAATTGGAGCAGTTCTGATGCAAGAGAAGCAACCAATAGCTTACTTCAGTGAGAAACTTGGTGGTGCAATGCTCAACTACCCAACGTACGATAAGGAGTTATATGCCTTGGTGAGGGAACTACAAACATGGCAGCACTACCTTTGGCCTAAAGAGTTTGGCATCCACACCGACCATGAGTCCTTAAAACATCTCAAAGGACAGAAAAAGTTAAACAAAAGGAACGCACGGTGGGTTGAATTTATAGAAAATTTTCCCTATGTCATAAGGTATTAACAAGGTAAGGAAAATGTGGTGGCTGATGCTTTGTCAAGAAGGTGCATATTGCTTTCTACTCTAAAAGCTAAATTATTAGGATTTGATTAGCTTAAAGAGCTATACAAAACTGATGATGATTTTTCAGAAGTTTTTATTTCTTGCTCTAAATCTCCCTCGGGTAAATTCTTTATACAAGATGGGTTTCTCTTCTTTGAGAATCGTCTTTGTATACCTAATTGTTCTATGAGGGACTTGTTCATCAGGGAAGCACACTGCGTGGATTGATGGGGCATTTCGGTATAGCCAAGACCTTAGAAGTGATGAAAGATCATTTTTACTGGCCACATATGAGACGTGACGTTGAGAGAGTGTGCGGAAGGTGCAACACTTGCAAACAAGCCAAATCCAAAACACAACATCACGGTTTGTACTCCCCTTTACTCATTCCATCTCATATGTGGCATGACATATCCATGGACTTTGTTTTAGGCTTGCCTAGAACAAAAAAAGGTAAGGATTCTATCTTTGTGGTTGTAGATAGATTTTCTAAAATGTCTCACTTCATTGCATTGTCATAAGACTGATGATGCTGTTCACATTGCCAATCTCTTCTTTAAAGAAATAGTTCGCATTCATGGCATGTCTAAGTCCATTGTGTCGGATAGGGACACTAAATTCCTTAGCTATTTTTGGAAGACTTTGTGGTCTAAACTAGGAGCTAAACTGATGTTTTCCACTACTTGTCATCCACAAACTGACGGTCAGACTGAGGCTGTGAATAGGACTTTAGGAACACTGTTGAGAGCATTGATTAAAAAGAACCTTAAGTTTTGGGAAGATTGTTTGCCTCATGTTGAATTTGCATACAATCATACCGTGCATTCTGCTTCTAAATACTCACCATTTCAAATTGTTTATGGGTTCAATCCCACTTCTCCTTTGGATTTGATGTCTTTACCTTTGTGTGAAAGGTTAAGTATGGATGGAAAGAAAACGGCCGAGGTAATAAAGCTCATACATACGAATGCTAAGAAGAATTTGGAAGAGAAGACCAAGCTCTACGCCAAACATGTTAATATAGGACGGAGCAAGATGATTTTTAAAGCTGGTGATCAAGTGTGGGTTCATTTGAGAAAAGAGTGTTTCCCAACCGAGAGAAAATCCAAGTTAAAGCCAAGGATTGATGGGCCTTTCACTGTCACAAATAGGATCAATGACAATGCGTATCAACTTGACCTCCAAGGTAAGTATTCTATAAGCCCTAGTTTTAATGTTACTGACTTAATGCCCTATGTTGCAGCTGAGTTGGATTTGAGGTCAAATCCTTTTCAAGAAGGAGGGGACGATATGATCATGGAAGACATTGGTGAGCTTACGACTGAGGAAGAACAAGATCTAAGCAAGCAGGAAGCTGAAGACGTTCTGGAGGTTCAAGAAGGTCCCATGACCCGTTCAAAGACAAAGGCATTTCATAATGCCTTAGAAGTGTTGCTTAGTCGGTCCATTCATGAAGCATGTAATAAAGAGGCTATACATACTGCTTTGGTATGCATAATTGCCTACGACTAGTTAATAGAAGCATTTTGTGCTCTTTTTCCTTTAGTGAGTTTTGTCCAATTGGGTTTTCTCACTAAGGTTTTTAACGAGGCAAGTGTTTCTACAACATCATTGCCCATTAACTTGTCATTTTTCCAAGCCCACTTCTTTCTACCATCCGTGGCTAGAAAGTGGCTAGGTTCATTTTCTTGTTTTTAGTTGTTTTCTTATTCTTGTAGTTTGTGTGATTTTGAACCAAGTCATGCATGGTTAGTCAAGGGGGTTTGTCCCAAGACTAACTTATTGCTCTCTTGTTGTCCGTTCTCCTTCCTCTCTCTTCTCTCCTTAAAACCGTTTGTTTAGTTGTATTTGGGTTTCATCTATCTTTTTAATAAAAATCTCTTTGAAAGTAGTTCCACCTCTCTTGGTGTGTAATATCCACGAGAAACCCTACTTAAAAACATAGGTGCGTCATATGCATTGTGTTCTAGTAGCTTGTATCAAGAGCCATCCGCATCTCTTGCTACATTCCATCTTCATTCTTTCCTCTTTTCCATCCCAAACGGTTCAATTCTCATCACAACGATCAAAACAACCCAACGCCAAGGATCAGCACGTTCACCACTTACTTTGAAAGGTCAAGATCATAAGTGGGATCATATCAAACCGTGAGAACTCCACAAGCATGGCTGCAGCATTGAGACCATAAGCTTGGCATAGCTCATTGATGGAGAGGTAGTAGGCTTGTTTTCTGATCTTGAACGTGACATGACCCTTGGATGGAGTTTGGATGCTTGGATCTTCATATGAGAAGTCCAAGGTGGAGGGCAAATCAAGGGTGGCCTCGGGGTAAGTTGGGCTATCCATCCGCGATAGGCAAGCAAGGCCCATTGATAATGGTTTTTCTTTACGGTCTATTGCAGCAGAGAACTTATCAAAACTCTAATGCATGCAACGTTGTAGTAAGGCAAGCAGAGAGTGTCAATCCAGTTCTAGGTGATAGAGAATCCACAGAGAATGCAAGATCTAGGACAAATCTAAGTGAAATGAGACAGTTTGTTGAGAAAATCTTGAAAACTAATTGCAGCAACCTAAACAGAGTGAAACCTATTTTAAAAATACTAGAAAGCAAGCAGTTACCACGAGGAACAAACAGATAAATTAAAGGGAAGAGCTTCGAATTGTTAAAATTCGAGTAGTGGATCGACCACAAGATCGACCACTAGATCGAGAAGAAACGATCGATCTCGTCTAAAATCGTAAGAACAAGGAATCTAAAGACCAGGTAGCTATCAAGCGACAAGCAAAAGGTGATATGCGACGTAAATAAGTTAAAGAGAAGGGTTTCAGGGTCGAGATTCATATAAGGGGTTTTAAAGGTTGATCTTGGGTTTGAAACTTTAGATCGACTCACTTGGTGAGGGTCTCTAAGCCTCGAAAACAAAACAAGATCTATCAGTGGCTTTCGGTATAGATCACTCTTTCATCCTCTCCTCCAAACCCATGGCTTTTGGTGGAAAAAGAGGTTGAAAGGCAAGGAAAACAGATTTCGAACAATGGCTTAACTAGTCCCCCAAACTACCATGGCTTTTGGGAAGGGGTAACTAATGACTAAGGTGAGATCTTCCGAGGTCCCTGGATCCTGTCAAGGTAAGGGACCTCTCGGATCGTGAAGCTCTTGGCGTGAGAGTCTTCAAGCATTAAGCTTTCATCACCTTAGAAGAGATAGATTTAAAACGTTTAGAAAACAAACCAAGATCGAACCTTTTCTACCCCTTAATCCTCTCAACCCTTAACCCTGAATGAACTACTCACTACACATAAAGGAAATCAAGCAAAGACGAAGAGAAGAAACGATAAACATGAAAGATAAACTGGATTAAAAACGATAAAGATTCGAAAATACAAAAGCTTGCAACTGTTCTACAATGGTGTTCTTCGATGAAACCGAGAGAGAAAAACTAAAAACTGGGAGAGAAGGTAAAAATCTCAAAAGTTGTCGAAAAGTAGTCGCCGCCTTTGCCAAAAATGCCAAAACAGTTCAATGGTCCCCCCCGTCGCTAACAGCCAAAAACGGTTGAAAGG
Source organism: Thlaspi arvense (assembly GCA_911865555.2). Lineage (NCBI taxonomy): Eukaryota > Viridiplantae > Streptophyta > Magnoliopsida > Brassicales > Brassicaceae > Thlaspi > Thlaspi arvense. Next base: position 30,396,108 of record OU466860.2, read on the forward strand.
ACAGAGATCGACCATTGGATCGAGTTGGTCTCTCGATCATATCCGGGCATCGTGTCTTCGGCTCGATCCGGGTCTCGATCTCCTTCGGCGAATCGAGTGTTGCATCCGATCTCGGTATCGATCTCCGGGAGGATCGAGTGGTGTACTCGATCCGGCTCTCGCTCTGCATGGCGTCATTTACGTCCGTACCGATGCATCGACTGCTTCATTTGATCTCCGTCTCGATCATTATCCTTGGATCGCCTAGTTGGCTCGATCTTCTGGTCGATCAACTCCTAGATCGACCGGCCATGCTCGATCTGCTCCTCGATCACTGGTCCTTAGCATTTTCCCGAGCTTCCATGAACCGCTACATTGGTCTCCACACCTCCACGAACCTCCGTGTCTCCAAAGCAACCATAAACAACCTGGAATGGATGCAAAATGCAGAGAAAATGCAAATGCTGATGCAAGAATGCTCTAGGACTCTAAGTGATGCAAATCTAACCTAAAACATGATACAAATGCATGAAAAACTACCTAATGAGCATGCGGAATGTATGTAAAATGCAATGACATCAACTCCCCCAAACTTACTTCTTGCTTGCCCTCAAGCAACAAAAAAAAAACAAGTAAGGAAAAGAGGTTTTCAGAAAAATCAAAGGGGTTTTAGACTTTTTGCAAAGGTGCCTTTCGAATAGATCATCTCAACGTCCTAGTTCTTAATTCTAGAATGCAGTGTACAAACTCTACTTCAAAGAACTTAGCCATATTCATCACATGTTGAATTTCAGATCATGACTCTCATATCCCAAACATTCCGAGAATCTTATCCTTTAACATTCAATTAATGATCAAACCGTGAATCACACTTATGCACTTAAAACATAATACATTTGGCTAAGGACAAGGTCATGAGACAAAGATGATCTCATTCAAGTGGGTGATTCAAACAATGGGTTATCTCAAAAAGGATCGAACTTATGCATAATGCTAAAGGTAAAGACAATTGATGAATACATGACTAGACTCTCATCTACCCATATACACTAACAATGATCCTAAACCCCTCTCATTTTCTTTCTTTTCAAGCTCACTCACCCTTAGAAACTTCCCAAACAACAAGGCAATAAGCCAAGCATAACCCACAAACATAGAAAACAACTTTACTCTTCTTTAGTGGTGGTCGAACACAAATTTAAAGCTTTTAAAAACTTGGTAACTCTCTTCTCTTATTATATATATATTTTTTTTTCTTTTTTCTTTTTTCTTTTTTTTTTATTTTGGCCTTTGGCTCTTTTCTTTTTGATTCTCTCTTTTTATTATTATTTTTTATTTTTTTATTTTTGAGAGTCACCTTCTTTTCTTTTAAAAACTGAGCTTTCTTTTAAAATAGAACAAACCACCACTTAAAACCATGAGTCTTTATTTTCAAACCCCCAAATCATTTCTGTTTAAAACCGAAAACAAATAAGCAAAATTCTTTTTAACACCAATGAATCCTAGCCCCAAAACAAACCTAGAACTAGCTTCAAAATGCAAAGCTAGCATCAATATGAAAGCTTAATCATGTCGCCTAAACCTAACACTTTATGCCAAGTTCAATCTGGAAATAAGGCCTCACATCACACAAGAAAGATTTGGCTTGAAAGGAAGGCTAGGTTCAGGGTGTGGTGTTCTATTCAGACTTACAAAGAGTGGTAGAAAGGGGTAAGAAAGCCTGAATATGTATATGTGATCCATGTACTTCATTTCAAATGCACAAGTGTGATAATTCAAATTCAGATTAGGGTTTTCACTTAGTAGGAAAGGATTCAATTCAAGTATGTTCAACTTAAGCCACGAAAATCAAAGCAAATGATCCAAGTATGGTTAGAACTTAACTTCAAGTTTGCACAAGCACTAAAGAACTACTAACTAGGATATTGAAGTGATGCATAAGTAAAACACCTTTTTTAAGAAATTTTAACCCCTTGTGCAAATGCAATCAACCTAAGTGATATGAGAAATTCTAGACTCAATCCTACATGTTTTTAAAGAAATGAATGCAACTACATGAATTTTGAAAAAAATTTTAAAAATTTTACCAATTTTTCATGACTAAGACTCAAGGATGCAAAAGAAAGATAAGATCAAAGAACACAAGATTAAATCACACAAGTACTCCCCCAAACTTGCTTGACACCGTCCCGGTGGCAAACTCATCCGAAGGAGCAATCAAACACAATGCAAGAAATAAGAGATGTGCGGTTATATACAATGGAAGAAGGTTGTTTACCTCTAGTCTAGGCTCGGCTGGAACTTGAGGATGTTCCAGAGGAGCTAGAGATTGTTGCCTTTCCTTTGTTGCCTGGTTCTTGTAGGGAGTGGCGCGCCGGTTGAATGTTGTCGCTTTGGGTCTCGCGGATCACAACTCCTCCGGTTGAGAGTCTCCTCTTCTCGGGTTGTTGTATCTCCTGGCTCGCAGCTGGCTTAGGCTGGCTTCCCTGAAGTTGTTTGACCTTCTTCCCCAGATTCTTAAGCATCTTCCCTTGCCACTTGTTGATCTTCCGCTGCATCTCCACCACCGAGGCTAAGAACTTCTCGGTTTTGGTCCTCGGCTTAAAATCCAGCTTTGGCAATGTGTAAGCCTCGGGTATCTGATCCTCTGTCCCTGGAGATTCTGACCTTTGGCGCGGTTCAATGGCTGCAGCTGGCGGTCCTCCTAAAGGAGCAAAACACTCCTCCTCCGTCGGTAAGAACTCGATGTTCCCAACACCAAGTAGCTCCATTTCATCCTTGTTGGGAAGAATGCACACTCGCTTCTTGTCCTCATCATCAATGAAGAGGTAAGCATAGAACCCCTCAGCTGGCGTGCGTCCCAAGCTATCAGTGTTTCTCATGTATGCTTCATCCATGAAGGCTCGGTTTGGGACGTGAGCAAAGTCATGGATGGGCACACCGGCTTGCACGAACAAGGGAGTAAGGAAGCCGCCAGTGTAGGATGATGTTGCCTTACACCGTAAGGCATAAGCCTTGTACTTTACCAGAGAAGCCGCGAGTACACAGCCGTAGTTCACTTCATCGCCGAGTTCATCTTCAATGGGATTTTCATTCTCATCCGGATCGGACACCAAATGCTTCAAACCTTGGAAAAGGAAGCACAGCTCTGTCTTCGTAACTGTAGGAGCAACTGACCTTCCACTGAATGTATTAGCAATCAGCTTCAAGGTATACCTCAGCACTGGACTCCTAACTCTCTTGATCTTGGTGGTGTTAGCTTTGTAGTCTTCGTTGCTGATTAGGTCCCAAAACTCGTCGGCTTTCTTGAAGGCAGGGAACTCCACCTTGTGTGCATCAGCCTTGAGACCGTAGGCTTGGCATAGCTCGGGGATGGATAGCGTGTAAGCTTGGCGGCCAACCTTGAAGTAGAGACGGCCTTGAGAAGGAACAGGAGCACTCGGATTCTCGTACCGGAACTCCAAGGTTGCAAGGAAATCAATTGTCACCTCGGGGATAGTAGGGCAGTCCATCCGCGACAAACACCTCAGACCGATGTTGTTGAGGAGTTGATCGAAGTCTCCAAGAAGCCCGAGCCTGGACAGAAGCCCTCGATCAGCAAACTTCGTGGGTTCAAACCGGAGCCTCTCCAACCTCTTCTTATCCCTCTTCTCTTCTTTGCTCCACCGGACCCTTTCTTGAGCAACCACCTCTTGAGTTTCTCCTTCTTGTGCTTGCTCCTCTCTTGTTCTCTTTGGTCCCATTGCTCCTGAAAAAATTTCTAGAGAATGTTTAGCAAAGGGCGATTTGATGAGAATAAGAGGATAAGAGAAGAAGATTTATATAGACTACCCAAGAATTTTGGGGATCAAGCAAAAATATTAGCTAAATAAAAGGAAATCAAATCTTTGAGATACTGAAAATCCAGAATTTTTCCTAATACTTAGCTAATTTTAAAAATTCGAATCTGATCCTATATCCTAAAACAAGAACTTGCGATTTTTAAGGAGATTTTCTTGAAATAAAATCATTAAAATCCGAAAATACCTTTTGCAAGTGTGAAGGATACTTTGTTAAACCTTAAAGCTTTTAAAAATTCTCACTCTCTTTGTAGGAAAACTCGAGCAAACAGAAGTGAGAGAGTGAGAAGCAAGTTGAAACATTTAAAGAGTTTAACAAAACCAAAACAATGGGTGGTCAAAGCGGTTTTCTGACAAAAGTCTTGGTCAAGGCACATCTTTCATGGTCAAAGATGCTTGCCTTGGCCAAGTTTGAATTTGAAAACTGGAGGGAAAAACAATAAAGAGGGAAAGAAATTTGTTACCTCGACATGAGATCGAGTCTTTTTGGTCGATCTAGGACTTGATCTCATGCCTAAAATGACTTAGATCGAGAGGGTTACTCGGTTTGGGACTCGATCAATGAGATGTTGGCTCCTCGGCTAAGTCCCTCTGATCGAGCTAAGTTCTCGATTTAGGGGTCGATTTGGCTTGGATCGAGTGGTGGATCGAGTCGAGTGATCGATCAATTTTCCACAGATTTTCCCGAGAGAAATTAGATCGGTCGATCCGGTTTGGATCGATCGATCCTTTTTCGTCAAGGTCGATCTTGTCACTCGTTCTCGTCTAGATCGACTGGCTCCTCTCGATTCACTGACTCGATCTAGCAAAGACCGAGTCAGGTTCAGTCGATCTAGCACTCGATCTCTAGCCTTATCGTAGCCTCTATTGCTCTTTTTTTGAACTCAAAGACAAGGTTTAGATTCCTTAAACCTGTTCCTACACACTAAAAACATAAAAGCATAAAACTAGAAGATAAATGAAAGCAAAAATATGTACAAGATAGACATGGGAATGCCTCCCAAGTGCGCTTTCTTTAACGTCTTTAGCTAGACCTTACTTGGCTAGGCGGATGGTGGGTCTTGGAGAAGCACCGAGGTACTCTCCTTGTCAAAGCTGTCTGCTAGGTAGGGCTTGACTCTATGTCCGTTGACGGTGAATGCACTACCGCTTCTTCCCATCAGAGTAACAGCTCCGTAAGGCAAGACCTCTTGAATCACGAACGGTCCGCTCCACCTTGATTTCAGCTTGCCCGGGAAGAGCTTCAGCCTCGAGTTGTACAACAACACCAGTCCTCCTTCCTTAAGCTCCTTGGCAACCAGTTTCTTGTCATGAGCCTCCTTAGTTCGCTCCTTGTAGATCTTGGAACTCTCGTAAGCATTCAACCTCAACTCGTCCAGTTCATGTAGCTGAATGAGACGCTTTTCCTGAGCCGTCTTGAGATCAAAGTTCAGCCTCTTCACAGCCCATAATGCAAGGTGTTCTAGCTCAACCGGGAGGTGACAACTCTTTCCATATAGTAGAGTGAAAGGAGTTGTACCAATCGGCGTTTTGAAAGCGGTACGGTAAGCCCAAAGAGCATCGTCCAGCTTCACTGACCAGTCCTTCCTTGTTGCTCTAACGGTCTTCTCCAGAATAGCTTTGATCTGCCTGTTAGAGACTTCCACCTGATCGCTCGTTTGAGGATGATACGGTGTAGCCACCTTATGCTTAACCCCATACTTTCTCAAGAGGCTCTCAAAAACCTTGTTTTACAAAATGGCTTCCTCCATCACTTATAACAACCTTGGGTACCCCAAACCTTGGAAAGATGATACGCTTGAACAACTTGATCACAACCTTAGAGTCGTTTGTAGGGGAAGCAACAGCCTCAACCCATTTGGAGACATAATCCACAGCTACCAAGATGTATTTGTTGCCGTATGAAGAAGGGAAAGGCCCCATGAAGTCAATACCCCACGCATCGAACACGTCAACCTCGAAGATAGGAACTTGGGGCATTTCATTCCTTTTGGTAATGTTCCCTGCTCGCTGACATGCCTCACAGCTCTTCAAAAACTCGTGTGCATCTCTGAATATAGACGGCCACCAGAAACCCGCTTGCAACACCTTCGTGGCTGTTTTGAACGAAGCGAAATGTCCTCCGTAGGAAGAGCCGTGGCAATGATAGAGAATATCCTTGGCTTCTTCCTTTGTAACACATCTCCGGTACAAGCTGTCTACTCCTCTTTTGTATAAGTAGGGTTCATCCCAAAAGTAATCACTAGCCTCCCTCAAAAACTTTTTCTTGTGATAGCCGTTGAGATGTGTTGGCTCCTCACCACATGCTAGGTAGTTCACCACATCAGCATACCATGGTAGATCCTCCTCTTTGAAACTCAACACTTCCTCAAACCTTCCTTCTAGCTTCCCACAAACCGCAGTAGTAATTGCCATAAGTTGTTCTTCTGGAAGAGAGTCGTCTAAAGGGAGAGACTCGTTGATCCTTAGCCTTGAGAGGTGGTCAGCGACTCCATTTTCTATCCCCTTCTTGTCTTTAATCTCCATGTCAAACTCCTGAAGTAAGAGAATCCATCTTAAGAGCCGAGGTTTGGTATCTTTCTTTGAGTAGATGTACCGTAGAGCAGCATGATCCGTGTATACAATAGCCTTGGAGCCAACGAGATACGATCTGAACTTCTCAAAGGCGAAGACTACTGCAAGCAGCTCCTTCTCCGTAGTGGTGTATCGTGATTGCGTGTCATCCAAGGACCTCGAAGCATAATAGATCACATGTAGCTTCTTGTCCATCTTCTGACCAAAGACTGCTCCTACAGCATAGTCACTAGCATCACACATAATCTCAAAAGGGAGAGACCAGTCTGGTGCTTGGACTATAGGGGCTGACGTGAGGGCTTCCTGGATGGTCACGAAAGCCTTCAAACACTCCTCATCGAATACAAACTCAGCTTCTTTGCACAACAGCCGTGTAAGGGGGCGTGCAATCTTGGAGAAGTCTTTGATGAAGCGCCTATAGAACCCCACGTGTCCCAAGAAGCTTCTGATCCCTTTAACATTAACCGGCGGCTCCAAACCCATCATAACCTCAACCTTAGCCTGATCAACCTCAATACCCTTCTCTGAAATCTTGTGACCGAGCACTATCCCTTCCTTGACCATGAAGTGGCATTTCTCCCAGTTCAACACCAGGTTTGTTTCTTCACAATGTTTAAGTACCCTGCAAAGATTCAACAAACACGCAGGAAAGGACGCACCATACACAGAGAAGTCATCCATAAACACCTCTACCATCTCCTCTATAAGATCGGAGAAGATCGACATCATACACCGCTGAAAGGTAGCCGGTGCATTACACAATCCAAACGGCATCCTTCGATATGCAAAGGTACCGTAGGGACATGTAAAAGTCGTTTTCTCCTGATCGTTTGGGTGAATAGGTATTTGAAAGAAACCGCTATACCCATCGAGAAAACAGTAGTAAGGGTGATTTGCAAGTCTCTCAAGCATATGATCAATAAAAGGCAAAGGGAAATGGCCTTTTCTTGTCGCAAGGTTAAGCTTTTTATAGTCAATACACATTCTATGACCAGTAATGGTCCTAGTAGGGATAAGTTCATCCTTTTCATTTCTTATGACCGTGATCCCTCCCTTCTTAGGCACCACGTGTACAGGTGAAACCCACGTGCTGTCACTTATGGGATAGATCACGTCAGCCTCTAAAAGCTTAAGGATTTCTTTCTTAACAACCTCTTTCAAGTTAGGATTCAAACGCCTTTGATGTTCTACAGAAGTGGCGTTCTAATTATCCAAGTGAATCCTATGAGTGCAAAGCATTGGTGAAAAGCCTTTGATGTCACTTAAAGAGTACCCAATGGCCTTCCTATACTTTCTCAGCTCAGTTAAGAGCGAGTGCAACTCATCATCACCAAGGTTCTCGTTTACTATCATGGGATAGGTGTCATTAGGTCCTAAGAAAGCATACCTTAGCCCTTTTGGGAGCTCCTTAAGGTCCACCTTTGGGGCTAACAGCTCACTCCAGTCATCCTCGTGGCTGTTGTTGTTGTTCTCCTCCTTGGAACTCTCCTTTGAACTCGAGGCATGGCCCTTCAGACTGCTTTCCTCTATCGCTATCCCTCCTGTGATCGAGTCTTCCGGTCGATTCTCCTCTCGATGTCGTCTAGATCGAGCCATTTCACTCGATTCACTTACTCGATTTGATATGGATCGAGTAAGGGATCGAGGCGTTGAGTCGATCTCTTGATTGGACTCTAAAATGATCGGGAGGTCTTTCTCGATCGTCAACTCGATTGTTTCTTCTGATCGAGCATCATTCTCGATCTGTCGGTCGATTGTTGCACCGGATCGAGTTGGGTTCTCGATTGGCATGTCGATCTGACTCCTGGATCGAGTGATGGCGTCGATCTCGGGTCGATTTCTAGGCAACATCCTTCTTCATTCTTGATGATCCTCCTCGAATCTAGCAGGTTCACGTATTCTTGAGTTCTCTGGTCTACATAGCCAAACTCTCCTGGCTCCTTAGTGAGTGCTAGCTTCAAATGGTCTTCTATAGCTAGCTCTTCCAGCAACTCATCCGCCAAGGCATCCATCGTTTCGATATAGAAAGCTTGTCCTTCAATGGTTGGCTTCTTTAGAACCTTGTTGATGTCAAAGTCTAGCCTGATTTCTTTCCCCAAATGCAAGCCAATCTTCCCATTCTTCACGTCTATTATGGCTCCGGCGGTTGCTAGGAATGGTCTCCCTAAGATGAGTGGGTCTTTCGGCTCCTCGTCCATCTCCAGCACTACAAAGTCTGTAGGTACGTTTACTCCACTGATTCGCACTGGCAAGTCTTCAAGCAACCCCACTGGTAGTCTCACGCTCCTATCAGCCAACACCAATGAGATCCGACATTCCTTAAACCGAGTGAAACCAAGCTTCTTAGCCACGGAGTGAGGCATCAAGTTTATGCTGGCTCCGAGATCACACAAGCAGCTCTTGAACTCAAGGGGACCCAAAGCACACGGTATGGTGAAGCTTCCAGGATCTCCTAGTTTCTTAGGCAATATCTCCTTATGAATAACCGCGCTACACTCCTCGCTTAGTACAAGAACTTCTTTGCTTTCTTTGTTCTTCTTGGCAAGGGTGTCCTTGAAAAACTTGGCGCACTTGGGCATCATGGCGAGACAGTCTACAAGAGGCAGCTTTATCTCCACGTCTCTCAAGTGCTTCTCAAATAGGATTCGGTGCTTCTCTATTAACTGCTTTTTGAACCGACCCGGGAATGGCAACTTTGGTACGTAAGGTGGGGGCACGTATTCATCCTTCTCCTTGGTGGTTTTCTCAGCCTTCTTCTCAACGAATGCCTTGTCACCTCTCCTCGGTCCTTGGATCCATACGTTGTCAAAGTTTATCAGCTGAAAGTTTACCCTCCCCCTCTTGAATTACAACGTCCTCGTTGGTCTTTGTAGAAACCGGAGGATCAAGCTCTTTGCCACTTCTCAACGTAATAGCATTGGCATACTCCTTTGGATTTTGTTCACACTTTCCCGGAAGGCTGTTCTGTCCACTCGTGCTTGCTTTGCCCTTCTCTAGCTGCTTGATCTTGTTGTTGAGGTTTGTTATTTGAGTAGAGAAGTCGGTTAAGGATGAATCCAGCCGAGTGTTCATTTCAGCGAACTTTTGATTTGTAGAAGCTTGCCCTTGTATTAGCTGTTGGAACATTGCTTGAACCGGATCAACTTGTTGTTGCATCGGTTGTTGTTGTTGTTGAGGTGCAAAGCCCGGAGGGTAGTTAGAAGTATAACCCTTGTTTTGTTGTTGTTGCCCTTGGAAGTTGCCTTGCCCTTGACCTTGGAATCCACTGCTTGGTTGAAAGCCTTTGTTGTAAGGGATGAAAGGCTTAGCTTGTTGAGCAGGGTACACTTGATCTTTAGGGTTGGCTACATTGGTGCTTCGGTAAGAGAGGTTGTTGTTCTGGTAGCCTTGGTTGTAGCCTTGAGACTTGTAGTTGTTCTGACCGGCTACCCAATTTGCTTCTTCTTGGCTTAGCTCTAACTCTTCTTGGTTGTCCTCAGCTTCACCAACGAAGTGAACATGCTTCTGATTAGCTAAGACCAACTTGTCAATCTTCTCATGCAACATTTTGAGCTCCTTCTTGTGAGACTCTAGTTCTGATCCCCTTGGTGCTCGGTCATAATCCTCGGCATAGTTTCCATCACTCAACGCAAGGTTCTCTATTAGCTCCATACCCTCTTCTACTTCTTGACCGAGGAAATTGCCTTTGCTAGCTGTATCAAGCAACAACCGGATCTTTGGTGAAGCTCCACGGTAGATTGTGCTGAGTAGAGTCTCCTCACTGAACCCGTGATGAGGACATTGGATCGTGTAGTCTTTGAAACGCTCCATAGCCTCGTTGAAAGTCTCATTGTTCCTTTGAGTGAAACCGCTGATTTCGCTTCTCAACCGAGCAGTCCTGGTGCTTAAGAAGAACTTGGAGAGGAAAGCCTTCTTACACTCAGCCCATGATGTGATGGTGCCTTGTGGTAGGGTCTTCTCCCAATGTCTAGCTTTGTCTCCGAGGGAAAAGGGGAAGAGACGCAGCTTGAAGGCATCTTCTGATATACCGTTGATCTTGATCATTCCACACACTTGCTCAAAATTGTCCAAGTGTTCCAACGGGTCTTCCATTGCTAAGCCGTGGAACTTGTTGTTTTGCACCATAAATATGAAGCCCGGCTTGATCTCAAAGTTGTTGTTTTGTATCGGAGGAGGAGTGATCCCAAACCTATTGTGGTGGGTATTGGGAGCATCTCCGGCTCCTATGATCCTCGGAGGTCTAGCCGCGTGTTGGGGGATACCATTGCCCCGTCCTGCTAGAGGAGGACCTTCAGGATGCTCATTCTCAGCCATGTCTTCAAAGTTGACCTGACCGTTCTGAACTATCTCTTCAAATGCTCTTGTTTGATCTTTGACTCTCCTTTGACGTGAGTGTCCGAGTTGATGTATGTTGTCAAGCGGTTGAAGAAGGTTGTTATCTCCACGTGAACGTAAATTCATGTACCTGAAAGTACACGGTTTAGAATAGTATTAGTAACTTGAAAAAAAGGTAAAGACTTAGTCTTTGCTAAGACCCAAATCTCTATGTTCTCTAAGCAACCTAGAATGGCAACGGCGCCATTTGATAATGGTTTTTCTTTACGGTCTAATGCAGCAGAGAACTTATCAAAACTCTAATGCATGCAACATTGTAGTAAGGCAAGCAGAGAGTGTCAATCCAGTTCTAGGTGATAGAGAATCCACAGAGAATGCAAGATCTAGGACAAATCTAAGTGAAATGAGACAGTTTGTTGAGAAAATCTTGAAAACTAATTGCAGCAACCTAAACAGAGTGAAACCTATTTTAAAAATACTAGAAAGCAAGCAGTTACCACGAGGAACAAACAAATAAATTAAAGGGAAGAGCTTCGAATTGTTAAAATTCGACTAGTGGATCGACCACAAGATCGACCACTAGATCGAGAAGAAACGATCGATCTCGTCTAAAATCGTAAGAACAAGGAATCTAAAGACCAGGTAGCTATCAAGCGACAAGCAAAAGGTGATATGCGACGTAAATAAGTTAAAGAGAAGGGTTTCAGGGTCGAGATTCATATAAGGGGTTTCAAAGGTTGATCTTGGGTTTGAAACTTTAGATCGACTCACTTGGTGAGGGTCTCTAAGCCTCGAAAATAAAACAAGATCTATCCGTGGCTTTCGGTATAGATCACTCTTTCATCCTCTCCTCCAAACCCATGGCTTTTGGTGGAAAAAGAGGTTGAAAGGCAAGGAAAACAGATTTCGAACAATGGCTTAACTAGTCCCCCAAACTACCATGGCTTTTGGGAAGGGGTAACTAATCACTAAGGTGAGATCTTCCGAGGTCCCTGGATCCTGTCAAGGTAAGGGACCTCTCGGATCGTGAAGCTCTTGGCGTGAGAGTCTTCAAGCATTAAGCTTTCATCACTTTAGAAGAGATAGATTTAAAACGTTTAGAAAACAAACCAAGATCGAACCTTTTCTACCCCTTAATCCTCTCAACCCTTAACCCTGAATGAACTACTCACTACACATAAAGGAAATCAAGCAAAGACGAAGAGAAGAAATGATAAACATGAAAGATAAACTGGATTAAAAACGATAAAGATTCGAAAATACAAAAGCTTGCAACTGTTGTACAATGGTGTTCTTCGATGAAAACGAGAGAGAAAAACTAAAAACTGGGAGAGAAGGTAAAAATCTCAAAAGTTGTCGAAAAGTAGTCGCCGCCTTTGCCAAAAATGCCAAAACAGTCCAATGGTCCCCCCGTCGCTAACAGCCAAAAACGGTTGAAAGGACAGAGATCGACCATTGGATCGAGTTGGTCTCTCGATCATATCCGGGCATCGTGTCTTCGGCTCGATCCGGGTCTCGATCTCCTTCGGCGAATCGAGTGTTGCATCCGATCTCAGTATCGATCTCCGGGAGGATCGAGTGGTGTACTCGATCCGGCTCTCGCTCTGCATGGCGTCATTTACGTCTGTACCGATGCATCGACTGCTTCACTCGATCTCCGTCTCGATCATTATCCTTGGATCGCCTAGTTGGCTCTATCTTCTGGTCGATCTACTCCTAGATCGACCGGCCATGCTCGATCTGCTCCTCGATCACTGGTCCTTAGCATTTTCCCGAGCTTCCATGAACCGCTACATTGGTCTCCACACCTCCACGAACCTCCGTGTCACCAAAGCAACCATAAACAACCTGGAATGGATGCAAAATGCAGAGAAAATGCAAATGCTGATGCAAGAATGCTCTAGGACTCTAAGTGATGCAAATCTAACCTAAAACATGATACAAATGCATGAAAAACTACCTAATGAGCATGCGGAATGTATGTAAAATGCAATGACATCACCCATGCCCCTGAGAAACTCATCAAACTCTTCCAACAACCCTAGCCTTTCCAAGAGATCCCTACTTGTAAACTTTGTAGCCTCAAACCGCAACGTCTCAAGCCTCTTCTATGTTTTCATCTCTTCCTTACTCGACTTGACCCATTCTTCAACCACTTGCTGTGTTTCCTCTTGAGTTGCCAAATCTCTGCTTCTCTTCTTGGGTGCCATGGTACCTGAAACGCAAGTTCTCAAAGGGAAAGTGAGGATAGGCGACGATTTAGAGAGAAAGATATGGCAAAGAGAGAAAATCTCTAAATAAAAGTCGTAATTTTTGGGGATAATCTAAAATACATCAATAAATAGAAGAGGAAAATCTCTTGAGATAAGACTAAATCAAGAAATTTCCCTAATACTTAGATATTTCTAAAAATCCATCCTAATCCCTAGCAAATATCATTCAACCACTTCAACAAAAAGGAAATTTTGAAAACTCAAATATGCAATTCAAGAAATTCGAAACTACCTTTGAAATGGGATGATTATGAGATGTTCTATGTCTTTCAAAACCGAACTCACACTCTCTCTCTTTATCTTTCTGAAAATCAGTTTGTATGCAAATTGAAGAGAGAATGTGTATGAAAGGTTTTATAAAGAAAAATCTTTTGGACTTATGCATGCAAGTGGGTTTAAAATGTGTGGTCAAGGCACATTTCTCATTGTCAAAGATGCTTGCCTTGACCAAAATTCAAATTCAAAATGAGAGGGAAGGAGAAAGAAGGGGGAAAATTTAAACCAACCTTGGCATGAGATCGAGTCAAACCGGTCGATCTTGACCTCGATCTCATGCCCATTTTGTATGTGATTGAGAGGCTTGCTCGATTGGAGGCTCGGTCTGATTTGAATCGAGCCTTAGATCGAGTCTGCTCCTTGTTTCAAGATTCCTCGTTGTTGTGGCCATGCTCCTTAGATCGAGCTCCCTTATCGATCGCGAGTTCATTTTGGCGGAGATCGAGTGAGCTGATCGATCCTGCCATCGATCACAGTTCGAGGATCAAGTGAGACCAGTCGATCCACACCCCGTTTGTATTTCAAGCTAAACGCATGGGTGGATCATCCGGTCGAAATCAACTGATTCACTCGATTGTCTACTCGATCTTGTCTAGATCGAGTGACTTCACTCGATTTACTAGCTCGATCTAGTAAAGATTGAGCCAGGACAGGTCGATCTGTCACTCGATCGTTTGCCTCTGCTTCTCCTTTCCTTGCCTTGTTAAATCCATGATCAAGATCTCTGGTTCCCATCTCCTTGTACCTACACACTAAAACTAAAAAGCATAAAATTGAAACAGAAATAAATCAAAAATATGTACAATGATAGTAATGGGATTGCCTCCCAAGTGCGCTTGTTTTACGTCACTAAGCTTGACTTTACTTGGTTAGGCTAGAGGGGGATCTTGGACAAGCAACGTGGTGCTCTCCTTGCTGCAATCACTTGCCATGTAGGGGTTGACTCTAAGCCCATTCACTGTGAAACTCTATCCACCCTTGCCGATCAATGTCACTACCCCATATGGTAGCACTTCTTTTATCTCCAACGGACCGCTCCATCTTGATTTGAGATTCCCGGGGAACAACTTCAAACGTGAGTTGTAAAGGAGAAACAGGCTTCCCTCTTCCCTCAATAAGCTCCATTCCCTCTTCTACATCCTGGCCAAGAAAATTACCTTTACTAGCTGTGTCTAGAAGCATTCAAATTTTGGGAAGAGCTCCTCTATAGATGGTGCTCAAGAGTGTCTCCTCAGTGAAACCATGATGAGGACATGCAATGGTGTAGTCCTTGAACCGCTCCATTGCTTCACTAAAGGTCTCATTTTGCCTTTATGTAAAACCGCTAATCTCACTCCTTTGGCGAGCTGTCCTTGTACTTGAGAAGAACTTCGACAGAAATGCCTTCTTGCAATCAGCCCTTGAGAGGTTATAGTCCCTTGAGGTAAGGTCTTCTCCCAATGCCTTGCATTATCCCCAAGTGAAAAAGGGAAAAGCCTAAGCTTGAAACTGTCCTCCGAGATCCCATTGATCTTGATCATGCCGCACACTTGCTCAAAGTTGTCTAAATGCTCCAAAGGATCCTCCATAGCAAGTCCATGGAACTTGTTGTTCTGCACCATTGAGACAAAGCCTGGCTTGATCTCGAAGTTATTGTTTTGCACCGGTGGTGGAGTGATGCCAAAACGATTGTGATGAGTGTTTGGTGCATCACCCGCACCAATGATCCTTGGTGGCCTTGGGGCGTGGTTGGGGTTTCCATTAACCCTAACAGCAGCAGCATGGTGAGGTCGAGCCTCAGCTTGGTCTTGCTCAGACATACCCTCAACAATACCCGGTTGCACTATCTCCTCAAATTCTTGTGCTTGTTCTCTTGCCATTCTTGACTTTGCACTTCCAAGTTGATGAATGTTGTTTAGAGGTTGTAATAGGTTGTTGTAACCTCTAGACCTCAGATTCATGTACCTGAGAAGACAAGAAGGAAGGTAGATAGATTAGTAACCAAAGTAAAACTAAAGTCTTAGTCTCTACTAAGCTCTAAATCCTAATACTTTCAAACTAAACCCAAGCCGGCAACTGCGCCGTTTGATGACTAGAGTATCCCGAAAGATAACATCTACGGAACTCCGGGTATCGATGAGGACTCTCGCCGCTTCATGGTCTTTCACGATCAGCTCGATGACGAGTGGGTTATTATGTTGACTATCGATTCTCGTGGTTTTCAGATCCTTGAAAGTGATGATGTCGTTTTGATTTCTTGTCAGTGCGGACCAGTTGATGCTAGCGTCAGCTCACCGTTGACAGGATTTTATCGCGGAAATTGTGTCTCCAGCAGAACTGTGATCCGCCCATGATCATGTTTATCCTTTGCCGTGTCCCCGACTCGGCTTCCTTGTCATTTTTCATGTTCCGTTTGGGGGTACGCGTGGGCTCACCTCAGGATCTTTTCCTTCGGGAGTCGGCTCGCCTCGTTACTCAGCTTCCTCTGCGATTTCTGCTTCAAAATCTTTCAGGATGACTGTGTTGTCGAGATCTCCTGCTACGAGCTTCTCCGTGAGTTAAGCTCCAGTTTTTCGGCACTTCGACGTTGATGCCGTATACCTTGTGCACTTCACAGTATGCTTTCTCGTCATATGAGCTTGGGTTCTTCGTCCAAGTGTTCCATGTAGTTTTTCCTTGCTCAACGCCTATTTGATAGTTATGGGCTCCACGGAAATTTGGTCCTTCATGATGTACGTATGAGTTGTTCTTGTAACTCTTCTTTTGGGACGGCTGGCTCGGCGCCGTGACTTAACTCTTGCTCGTCGCCTTCCCCGAACCGAAGCGCTGGTCTAAGATTTTGAATTCCTCTTCTTCCAGTATGATGTTTGAGGCGCGGTGCAGGGCGTCTTGGATTGTTTGCGTCTTGTTCCAACTTAGTTCCTTTCTGAACTCGGAGTTATACCAGAGAGAATTTTTTAAGGCGACGAGTGCTCCCTTGTCACTTATATTCTCTACTTTGGACATGACTGCTTTGAAACGTCCCATGAACACCTAAGCGATTCGATCCGTCCTTGGGAAAAGGTCCAGAGGTCAGCATCCGAAATGCCTTGATTCATGAACATGAAACATTGTTTCATGAATTCCCTGGTCAGTTCTTTGAATTTGTAGATTGAGTTCCGTTCCGAGCGATAGAACCATTCAAGGGCTGCACCTCGAAGGCTTTCCGGCATCTCGTTCATTCTCCTTTTATTTGGATCTCGCCATCGTGGTGGTGAACATCCTGACGTGCTCCTTTGGATCAGTCGTTCCTTCGTAGGTGGGAAGTCGGATTTTTCCAGGATCAGATACTCTCGCTTCGATGATCCGAATGGTGAATGGGGTCTTCTTGGATTCCTCTAGAATCAAGTATATCTCTGGCACCGCGCTGGTCACCTTATGCACCTCGGATCAAATGGCTCGCACCTCTGCGTTCGCTCGGGCTAAGTCGGCTTGGATCTTGCTGAGGGCATCTCCTCCTCGGCTCCAATGTCTGTGTTGGATAAAGTGGCTCCGATTTGTGGTTATGTGCTCCTCTTGATATCTAGCTTGTTCATTCCATGCGAGATCTTCATCCTCCTCGTCCGAGTCATCTGCTTCAGCTGTGCAAGTGATCTCTTTGTTTGGATGAGGCGAGGTGGGCCTTTAGCAAGGTGAGGCGAGGTATTCAGTTCCAGGGCCGATGCGTCGTGTCCAAATTTGGTCAGGGCGAGGTGTCCACTCATATTCAACGAGTAAGAGTTGAGTCGTGTTCGGGCGAAGCATTTTGTTCTGCCTGGGATTGTGGCGAAGCGAAGGCTTCATGTTCGATCGGTAATAGCTAACTGCGAGGCAATTATAAAGATTAGATTTCGAGCTTCAACGCATCTAGACGAAGCGTAGCGTTGCTTAAGAGGCGAAGTGTTGTGTATTTTTTGTGATGAAGACAGTGTTTCCGAAGTGTTTCGGGAAACGAGCCGAAACTGGGCGAGCTACCGTGGTCAACCCACAAGTGTTTTGTAGCGTTTAGGACCAGCGTTGCTTAGAAGCAAGGTGTCTGCTGGGTTTATGTTTGAACATATTCGGACATTATGTACTTGATTGTGCACATCAGATATAAAATTCCAAAAGTGTTTTTAATAGACGAGCTACGACTGGGCGAGCTGCAGTGTCTTGACCTATGAATGCTATGTAGCGTAAATGACCAGCATTGCTGAGAAGCGAGGCGTTTTGCTGGGTTTAGGTTTGAATATATATGGGTACCTCGTATTCTATGACCAACCGTGAATATTATGTTCGTGAGGTGTTATAAGACCAACATTGCTTATGACAAACTGTTGTTGGGTTTATGATGTTTTGCCACAGCTTTAGGACTTGTGAACCCAACTTGACTTAATTATCCGTTTTTCCGGCAAAACATAAAGAACATCGTATCGAATTTACCCAATAATGTTTGATCGGGGTATACCCAGCCATGATTTATATAGCGCGCTTTAATCCGTGGAGGATGTTTGAGAACCCCATTGTCCAGTGAGAACGCATGAGTTAGAATCCGTAAAGGATGTAATAGGTCATCCGTTGTGGCCAACAATGGACGAGGTGAGTGATAAGAGTTGAGGTGCGAGTTGAATAAACTTTCTCTTTGATTTAAGCTAAGTGATTACAAAGCGTGGGAGTATACGAGTGTTGGAGCTGGATTTGGCACCCCAAATCCGGCCCACTCAAGCCCAACGGGCAGGTCCAAACTTGACCCTTTTCTTATCTTCTTACAAAGCGTGGGAGTATACGAGTATACGTACCCCACTCCCCTCCCCTTGGAAGGGGGGCAATTGAACTCGTCATGAGACGAGCTGCCTACGTACCCCTTTCGGGGATCAATCCGCCTCGTAGTTCATGCGCCAAATTGTGTGGTCTGGATTTCACACAATAGAATTTGTCTGTTAAAAATGAAAGAGGACGTAAAGATTCTAAGTTAAACACGAGAAAACAAGGATCCAAAGATGGTGATTTTATTATTGCCGCTTAGATAAGCTTTTGGTACAAGTATTTTGCTACCTTACTCGTTTGAAAATTGAGTCGACGTTCAGTTCGTGACAAGTGACGTTGATGCTGATCCCATGCATGGCCCATGCAAAGGTATTGATGTTATCCTTCCGGAAAGAGAGCAGCTCGGTTTTTATTGTCTCATCCAGCTCAGCCCCGATTTCTAAACATCGCTCCGGGTTTGCCTCATCGCCTTCGATTGGTCGCCTTCTTCTTCCCCCGATTTCTGTAATTGCTATAATAGCCTCGATTGCCTGAGTTTTGCTTCGCGATTTGTCTTGGTCTTCTTATGCTCTGTATCCCCCTTCGCCTCATTCATGGGATTTTGGAGAATTTGTTTGGCCATGAAATATATCCTGGATAGGAGGCAAAAATCTAGGATTCCTTCCGACTTCCCTAAATCGACTTTATCCAGTTTGGGCCTGGGAACTTTAAGCACAAATGATAAGTCGAAGCGACGGCTCTCATAGAGTTTATCCAGGGTGCACCCATGATAAGTTATAGATCGCCAGGCTATCGGTGACTGAGAAGTCCACGATCCTGGTCACCTCTCTGGCTCGGACAAACAGCTTAATTGTTCACAGCGTCATTATTGTATCTCCAGCGAAACCGGTCAGGGGGCTCGGAGTTAACTTCACTTCTTTCATAAAAGGCTAGTTTGCAATATTTAGCATACATTTAGAGTAGTTTTCATGCATACATCTTTCATAATAGGTTAGTTTGCACCATTTATCTCATTATTAGGTCATAGGACACTTTTCATTAGCATTTGCATATTTCTTGCATTTTTGCAGCATATTCAGGTTGTTTTGGATACACTGGAGCTATGGAGGGTGCGTGGATGTGCTGAGGATCGAAAGGGAGCCTAAGGATACTTGGAAGAACTCAGCTGTGCAGCAAAGGAACCGAGATCGAGGTGAATATCGAGCTATGCAGGTCGATCTAGACGAGATTGACCAGAAGATCGAGACACTCAGGTCGTTTCAAGGAAGAAGATCGAGGTCAAGATCGACCAAGGTGATCGAACGTGAGTACGGACACGAAAACTAAGCCCGGGAAGAACGAGAGCCAGAACGAGGCCACGACTCGATCATCGGAGGATTGACCAGAAGATCGATAGAAGCGCTCGATCCACCCGACTGAATCGACCCGACGATCGAGCATAAGAGGACGTTCTATGCGGAAGATCGAGCTAGAGATCGACGACTCAGGTCGATCTCTGAACCTTACCCGGACAGCTCACGTTTTGGATTTTAGTGAGGGGACCATCTCTCTTTTGTTTACCCTATTTTTGGGAGGAATAAGAACCATTCGTATGGTCTCCCTCTTCATCATCTGTCTTTTAAGCAAAAACGGCCATTGTTAGTTTTTAAGCTTTTCATTTTTTGTAAAACCTTAATCTTGCTTTTAATCTTAAGTATTTCTCTTAATCTTTCTTGCTTAGTAGTTTAATCATGTTCAGCCTTTCTTCCTTTGCATTTTCATATGTTCTAATCATGTGTAGTGAGTAATCCACCAAGGGTTTAAGGTTGAGGTGATTAAGTTTGGGTCTTTCTTGCACTTAACTTAATCTCTTCTTGGATTTGGGGGTTTTAATGTCTAGAGACTCTTGAGAAAGATCTCTTTGATCTCAGAGATTTCCTTACCTTAGCAGGATTCAGGAGATCCCTTAAATCCAAATCCAAGAGACTAGCTCATCCTTTCCCAAACGCCTTTTCTTCATGTTCTTCACCTTTTCTTTCCACCACACGCCATGGGTTAGGAGGAAAGGTTGAGGAAAGGATTTATACCAAACACCATGGATAAGTCTAGCTTTAGCTTCTTAAGGCCTAGAGATAGCACTAAAATGTGTAGATCTATGTTTTCAAAACCCCAAGTTTGAATCTTGAACCTCCTTAAGCATGATCCTCAACCTTGAATCTATTTTTAGCTTTTAAAAACTTAAAGTCATCATTTCCTAGTTCCAAAGTTTGAATCTTTTGTCTTAGCATTTTAAAAATCATTTCCTAGGTTGTTAGAACTTTCCCTTTTTATTTGGTTTTAGCTTTGAATTTTAAAAACTAGTAGATTTGCATTTTAAATTTCTTAGATGTCATCTAGTATTTGTTTAACATATAAGTAGGGATTTTAAAATAGTTTTCATGGTCATTTAGTAACTGCATTTAGTTTTTACAGATTCCCCCCCCCCCCCCCCCCCCCCCCCCCAATTTTTCGAATTTCAGTTAGATTTACAAAGCTTTTGCATTCTTAGTATCTTTCATCATCCTGATTTGTATTGGCTCATAAAGTACTACAACAGCAAAACCTTGCTTTAGGTTTAATCAAACTAGCTTGATAAAAAAACTAGTTATCAAATACTCCCCCAAACTTGCCTTTTGCTTACCCTCAAGCAAACAAATTTCAAGCTAGGAAGAGAGGTTTAAAAATGGGAGCTCAAATTCCAAAAGTGTTTTTCAAATGAATCAATTCAATGGTCCTAGTTCTCAATTCTAGGATGCAGTACACAAACTTCTACTCCAAAGAGCTTAGCCATATTCATCACATATTGAATCTCAAATCATGACTCGCCTATTCCAACCAATCCAAGAATCCTAACCTTTAACATTCATTTAAGTTCAAACCGTGAATCACACTTATGCATTTAAAACCGAATACATTTGGCTAGGGACAAGGTTATGAGATAAAAAATGATCTTATTCATGTGGGTACTCCAAGCAATGGTTTATCTCAAAAAGGGTTGAACTTATGCATAATGCTAAAGGTAAAAGGCAATGTATGCATACATGACTAGACTCTCATCTATCCAAATATACTAACAATGATCCTAATCCCTCTCTCATTTATTTTCTTTTTCTTTTTTCAAGCTCACTCACCCTCTAGAGACTACCCAAATCAAACAAGGCAAGACGCCAAGCATTACCCACATAAACACAACATCTTCAACCTTTCTTATAGCTAGTGGTATGGCCATACAAATATTTTTAGCTCTTTTCTTCTCTTTTGATAGCTCTCTTCTCATATATTTTTTTTTTCTTTATGCACTTGTCCTTTTGGCTCTTTTCTTATATAATTTTTTTTTTCTTTTTGAGAGCTATCTCCTTTTATTTTCAACTTGAGCTTTTATTAAAAACAATTCAAGACCACCCACTTAAAACTATGTATCCCTCTTTATTCAAACTCCAAACGCCAACTTCTTTTCAAACCCAAAACAAGTAAGCACTATCAACAACTCCCGTGAATCCCCACCCCAAACTTAAGCCTAAAACTAACTTCAATATGCAAAGCTAGCATCAATATGAGAGCCTAATCATGTCGCCCTAAACCTAACACTTTATACCAAGTTCAACCAAAAATTTAAGGCCTCACAAAATCACACACGAAATTTGTAAGTGTTAAGGTGAGGAGTTCTATTTAGACTTACAAAAGAGTGGTGGAGGGAATAAGAAATCCTAAAAATGTATATGTAATTCATGTATTCTTTTTCAAATGCACAAGTATGATAATTCCAAATTCATGTTAAGGTTTCACTTGATAGGAAAGGATTCAACTCAAGTTTGTTCCAATCAAGCCAAGAAAATCAAGAAAAATGGTCCAAATATGGTTCGAACTTACTTTCAAAGTTTGAATAAAGCATCAAAGAACTACTAACTAGGGCCTTGAACCAATTCATGAGATTAAAACACTTTACAAGGAAAAAATTATATATCATTGCCCCCTATGCAAATGCAAGCAACCTAAATGATAAAAATTCTAGACTCAATCCTAAAATATTTGACAATGCAAATGCAAGCTATATGATTTTTTTTGAAATTTTTGAAAAACATTTCTGATTTGTTTTTTGTATTTTTCTATGCACTTAGATGGATGCATGAAGACTCAAGGATGTACACACATAATAAGATCATAAAAACATGTCAAAGCACACATTCTCCCCCAAACCTGAATGACAACGTCTCGGTGTCAAACAAATTCAAGAGGAGACAAAAATCCACAAAGCAAAAATTAAAAAAAAAATGCAAGATATATACAAAGGTTGGAGTTTTGGTACCTCAGAGCTAGGCATGGCTGGAGCTTAAGGTTGCTCCGGTCCTCCTGCTCTTTCTTGGAGTGTCGTGAAGTATCTCCTTGTCCTTGCTCTTGCTTGTGACCTCGTGTAGAGAAAGATGCCCAGCTTGATTGCCATCTTGAGGCTCACGGATCTCCACACCTCTGGTTGAGTTTCTCCTCATCGTTTCGCCCATTTGCTCAACCTCGTCACTCAAAGTCGTCTCAGATGAGCTTCCTTGTTGAAGGTTTTTGATCTTCTTTGCTAGCTTCTTGATCATCTTGCCTTGCCACTTGTTAACCTTGCGTTGAATCTCAACAACCAAGGCAAGGAATTTCTCAGCCTTTGTCCGTGGCTCATATTCCAGCTTGGGGAGATCAAAGCTTGGGGGTATCTCAGCATCTGTAGGAGGGGATTCTGAGGGTGAACGAGTGAGCTGAGGTGGGGCTGCTGTCTTCCCAAGAGGCGCAAAGCATTCTTCATCGCTTGGCAAGAACTCTATTGTGCCAATGCTTTGTATGTGCATTTCATCTGGATTGGGCAGAATGCAGACTTTCTTGTCATGGTTATGGTTGTAGAACAAGTAAGCATAATAGCCTGGAGCCGGAGTAGGTCCCAAGGAATCGGTGTGGCGCATGTAGATTTCATCCATGTACGCACGCTCTACACAAGGCTCAAAATCTGCAAGGGGCACTCCCGCTTGTATGAACAATGGCGTGAGGAAACCTCCTATGAGTGCAGAGCTTGCCTTACATCTGATTGCCCAAGCCTTGTATTTGACCAAGGAAGAAGCCAGGATGCAGCCGTAGTTGACGTCTTCCCCAAGTTCATCCTCCATTGGGTCTTCATTATCTTTACCATCACAGACAATCTTCTTAACCCCTTGGAAAAGGAAGCATAGCTCGTTCTTGGACACCGTTGGGGCTGTGGATCTTCCACTGAATGTGATGGCCAGCAGCTTGAGGGTGTACCTTAGCACAGGATTTCGCACCTTCTTTATCTTGGTGGTATTGGCCTTGTAGTCTCCATCATTAACCAAGTCCCATAGAGCATTGGCGGATATTGGTGAGCTTACGGCTGAGGAAAAACAAGATCTAAGCAAGCAGGAAGCTGAAGACGTTCTGGAGGTTCAAGAAGGTCCCATGACCCGTTCAAAGACAAAGGCATTTCATAATGCCTTAGAAGTGTTGCTTAGTCGGTCCGTTCATGTAGCATATAATAAAGAGGCTATACATACTGCTTTGGTATGCATAATAGCCTACGACTAGTTAATGGGTTTGTAGAAGCATTTTGTGCTCTTTTTCCCTTAGTGAGTTTTGTCCCATTGGGTTTTCTCACTAAGGTTTTTAACGAGGCAAGTGTTTCTACAACATCATTGCCCATTAACTTGTCATTTTTCCAAGCCCACTTCTTTCTACCATCTGTGGCTAGGAAGTGTCTAGGTTCATTTTCTTGTTTTTAGTTGTTTTCTTATTCTTGTAGTTTGTGTGATTTTGAACCGAGTCATGCATGGTTAGTCAAGGGGGTTTGTCCCAAGACTATATTATTGCTCTCTTGTTTCTCGTTCTCCTTCCTCTCTCTTCTCTCCTTAAAACCGTGTGTTTAGTTGTATTTGGGTTTCATCTATCTTTTTAATAAAAATCTCTTTGAAAGTAGATCAACCTCTCTTGGTGTGTAATATCCACGAGAAACCCTACTTAGAAACATAGGTGCGTCATATCCTTTGTTTTCTAGTAGCTTGTACCAAGAGCCATCTGCATCTCTTGCTACATTCCATCTTCATTCTTTCTCTCTTCCCATCCCAAATGGTTCAATTCTCATCACAACGATCAAAACAACCCATCGCCAAGGATCAACACGTTCACCACTTACTTTGAAAGGTCAAGATCATAAGTGGGATCATATCAAGTGGTATCCGAGCATGCCTTCAAAGCTATGTGTTCTGATCCTATCGGTTTTTCATTATTTTGATCGATCGAACTTTTGTCTCTTCGTCTACTCTCGAAAATAATTTAAAAAATTTGGTTCTTCACCGATTTGGTCTTTAGTATTTCGCAAAATATTTTTAAAAATAGTTTAGAATTTTTTTATAAATTATAATCTATCAAAGAACTACTTACTGTGAGTGGCTTTACCTTTTCAGGAACGATGGCCGGAGATGATGATCCAGAACCCTCAGTCGTGCGTGCTCAGAGGATTTTGGTCGAAGCTCTCACAGCCGAGATGAAAAATATGTTACAAACAGAACAAGATCAGACAAGAGTATGAGCAGAGAGAAGTGGCTCAGAGACGTCAAGGCAAAGAAACCGCGAGAGAAGAAGAGCGAGAAGGACAGGCTAGTGGACATCAGACTGACCAGTACTACAAAAGTAGTAGCTCTTCTAGAAGTGGCCGTAAAAGTTCTAGACAAGGTAGAGAACGTGTGCAAGACAACTTGGCCGGTCTAAAATTGAAGATTCCCTCTTTTCACGGCAAGTGTGATCCGGATGCCTACCTTGAGTAGGAAAAAAAGATAGAGTTGGTATTCAACGTTCAGCAATACACTGAGGAGAACCGTGTTAAAGTGGCGGCCACAGAGTTCTATGACTATGCCTTAAGCTGGTGGGATCAGCTCGTCACGACCAGAAGGAGAAACCAAGAGTATCCGGTTACCACATGGAATGAGATGAGAAACTTGATGAGGAAGCGATTTGTTCCAAGCCACTACCACCGCGAGCTACATCAGAGGCTTCGGAGATTGATGTAAGGCAACCGTTTTGTGGAAGAATATTTTCAAGAGATGGAGACACTCATGCTTAGGGGGGATATCTTGGAGGATAAGGAGGCTACAATGGCTAGGTTCCGCAGAGGTCTTAACCGCGAGATTCAGCACCGCCTAGAGACACAACACTATGTCGACCTGGAGGAAACGCTTTATAAAGCAGTGCTGTTTGGGCAGCAAGTTAAGAGAAAGGGGTCGTACCGCTCGGATTCTGGTACCAGACCAAACAGCCGACCAGTTTATCCGCGGGACGACAGGAACAGGTACCGGTCAGCCTAACCGCAGGACGATAAGAATCACCCGAAGGAAAACAGGCCGCTCATCCAAAGGTACGAAGCAACACCTAAGCAAGGAAACCTAAGGAAGTCAGTACTAAGGCCCGTGACATAAAGTGCTTCAAATGCCAAGGCCGTGGACACTATGCCAACGAGTGTATCAACAAACGTGTGATGATCCTGCTTGAAAACGGCGACATAGACGGCGGGAGTTGTGCTAATGTTGCGAGTGATATCATGGTCAAAAAGTTGGGACTACAAGTAACACCTCATCCGAGTCCTTATAAGCTGCATTGGTTGAATGAGAAAGGAAAAATGAAGGTCACTGAGCAAGTTTTGGTTCCTTTGGCCATTGGAGACTACAAAGATGAGATATTGTGTGATGTGCTGCATATGGAAGCAAGCCACATTCTTCTAGGCAGGCTGTGGCAATCTGACCGACGCGTGCTGCATGATGGCTTCTCAAACTGGCATTCTTTTGAGTTTAAGGGTAAGAAAAATGTTTTGGTTCCCATGACCCCTCAAGAAGTCTACACTGATCAGAAACAAACTATAAGGTCAGCCAAATATTTAAACTTCTTTGCTAAAGCCGGAGAGGTTATGAAAGCTTTTCACTCTAAGTCTCCTATGCTTTTGTTTTTTTTTAAAGAAACACTAACCACCATTGCTGACCTTACACCGGTATATCCGAGTGAAATGAAAGCTCTTTTGCAGGAATATGAGGATGTGTTCCATACTGAAACTCCCATTGGACTACCCCCCATCTGTGGTATTGAACACCAAATAGATTTCACTCCGGGGGCTTCTTTGCCAAACCGTCCCGCATACCGTACCAACCCCGTGGAGTCCAAAGAACTACAGAAACAGGTGGACGACTGATGGCCAAGGGACATATCCGTGAAAGCTTGAGCCCTTGTGCGGTTCCAGTACTTCTAGTTCCAAAGAAAGACGGTTGGTGGAGGATGTGTGTTGACTGCCGTAAAATCAACAATATCACGGTGAAGTATCGCCATCCCATTCCTAGCCTAGATGACATGTTAGATGAATTGCATGGTTCTAACATTTTTTCTAAAATTGATTTAAAGAGTGGTTTCCATCAGATAAGGATGAAAGAAGGGGGTGAGTGGAAAACCGCATTCAAAACCAAGCATGGTTTATATGAATGGCTGGTTATCCCATTCGGATTAACTAATGCCCCTAGCACTTTTATGCGTTTGATGAATCACGTTCTTAGGGCATACATAGGCATTTTTGTGGTAGTTTATTTTGATGATATTCTTGTTTACAGCAAAGGCCTAGAAGAGCATGTAAAACACATTAGATTAGTACTTGATTTGCTCAGAAAAGAAAAACTATACGCTAATCTTAAGAAGTGTACTTTTTGCACTTCTAGTCTTGTTTTTCTTGGTTTTGTAGTGAGTTCAGAAGGAGTCAAAGTGGATGAGAAGAAGGTGAAGGCCATCCGTGACTGGCCAAGTCCTAAGACCATGGGAGAAGTGAGAAGCTTCCAAGGGTTGGCCGGATTCTATAGAAGATTTGTGAAGGACTTCAGCACAATAGCAGCTCCACTCACCGAAATCATAAAGAAGAACGTTGGGTTTAAGTGGGAAGCGGCTCAAGAGTAGGCTTTTCAAAGACTAAAAGAGAAGCTTACTCATGCCCCTGTCCTCATTTTACCTGATTTTTTGAAAACTTTTGAGATTGAGTGTGATGCATCAGGGATAGGAATTGGAGCAGTTCTGATGCAAGAGAAGCAACCAATAGCTTACTTCAGTGAGAAACTTGGTGGTGCAATGCTCAACTACCCAACGTACGATAAGGAGTTATATGCCTTGGTGAGGGAACTACAAACATGGCAGCACTACCTTTGGCCTAAAGAGTTTGGCATCCACACCGACCATGAGTCCTTAAAACATCTCAAAGGACAGAAAAAGTTAAACAAAAGGAACGCACGGTGGGTTGAATTTATAGAAAATTTTCCCTATGTCATAAGGTATTAACAAGGTAAGGAAAATGTGGTGGCTGATGCTTTGTCAAGAAGGTGCATATTGCTTTCTACTCTAAAAGCTAAATTATTAGGATTTGATCAGCTTAAAGAGCTATACAAAACTGATGATGATTTTTCAGAAGTTTTTATTTCTTGCTCTAAATCTCCCTCGGGTAAATTCTTTATACAAGATGGGTTTCTCTTCTTTGAGAATCGTCTTTGTATACCTAATTGTTCTATGAGGGACTTGTTCATCAGGGAAGCACACGGCGTGGATTGATGGGGCATTTCGGTATAGCCAAGACCTTAGAAGTGATGAAAGATCATTTTTACTGGCCACATATGAGACGTGACGTTGAGAGAGTGTGCGGAAGGTGCAACACTTGCAAACAAGCCAAATCCAAAACACAACATCACGGTTTGTACTCCCCTTTACTCATTCCATCTCATATGTGGCATGACATATCCATGGACTTTGTTTTAGGCTTGCCTAGAACAAAAAAAGGTAAGGATTCTATCTTTGTGGTTGTAGATAGATTTTCTAAAATGTCTCACTTCATTGCATTGTCATAAGACTGATGATGCTGTTCACATTGCCAATCTCTTCTTTAAAGAAATAGTTCGCATTCATGGCATGTCTAAGTCCATTGTGTCGGATAGGGACACTAAATTCCTTAGCTATTTTTGGAAGACTTTGTGGTCTAAACTAGGAGCTAAACTGATGTTTTCCACTACTTGTCATCCACAAACTGACGGTCAGACTGAGGCTGTGAATAGGACTTTAGGAACATTGTTGAGAGCATTGATTAAAAAGAACCTTAAGTTTTGGGAAGATTGTTTGCCTCATGTTGAATTTGCATACAATCATACCGTGCATTCTGCTTCTAAATACTCACCATTTCAAATTGTTTATGGGTTCAATCCCACTTCTCCTTTGGATTTGATGTCTTTACCTTTGTGTGAAAGGTTAAGTATGGATGGAAAGAAAACGGCCGAGGTAATAAAGCTCATACATACGAATGCTAAGAAGAATTTGGAAGAGAAGACCAAGCTCTACGCCAAACATGTTAATATAGGACGGAGCAAGATGATTTTTAAAGCTGGTGATCAAGTGTGGGTTCATTTGAGAAAAGAGTGTTTCCCAACCGAGAGAAAATCCAAGTTAAAGCCAAGGATTGATGGGCCTTTCACTGTCACAAATAGGATCAATGACAATGCCTATCAACTTGACCTCCAAGGTAAGTATTCTATAAGCCTTAGTTTTAATGTTACTGACTTAATGCCCTATGTTGCAGCTGAGTTGGATTTGAGGTCAAATCCTTTTCAAGAAGGAGGGGACGATATGATCATGGAAGACATTGGTGAGCTTACGACTGAGGAAGAACAAGATCTAAGCAAGCAGGAAGCTGAAGACGTTCTGGAGGTTCAAGAAGGTCCCATGACCCGTTCAAAGACAAAGGCATTTCATAATGCCTTAGAAGTGTTGCTTAGTCGGTCCATTCATGAAGCATGTAATAAAGAGGCTATACATACTGCTTTGGTATGCATAATTGCCTACGACTAGTTAATAGAAGCATTTTGTGCTCTTTTTCCTTTAGTGAGTTTTGTCCAATTGGGTTTTCTCACTAAGGTTTTTAACGAGGCAAGTGTTTCTACAACATCATTGCCCATTAACTTGTAATTTTTCTAAGCCCACTTCTTTCTACCATCCGTGGCTAGAAAGTGGCTAGGTTCATTTTCTTGTTTTTAGTTGTTTTCTTATTCTTGTAGTTTGTGTGATTTTGAACCAAGTCATGCATGGTTAGTCAAGGGGGTTTGTCCCAAGACTAACTTATTGCTCTCTTGTTGTCCGTTCTCCTTCCTCTCTCTTCTCTCCTTAAAACCGTTTGTTTAGTTGTATTTGGGTTTCATCTATCTTTTTAATAAAAATCTCTTTGAAAGTAGTTCCACCTCTCTTGGTGTGTAATATCCACGAGAAACCCTACTTAAAAACATAGGTGCGTCATATGCATTGTGTTCTAGTAGCTTGTATCAAGAGCCATCCGCATCTCTTGCTACATTCCATCTTCATTCTTTCCTCTTTTCCATCCCAAACGGTTCAATTCTCATCACAACGATCAAAACAACCCAACGCCAAGGATCAGCACGTTCACCACTTACTTTGAAAGATCAAGATCATAAGTGGGATAACCGTGAGAACTCCACAAGCATGGCTGCAGCATTGAGACCATAAGCTTGGCATAGCTCATTGATGGAGAGGTAGTAGGCTTGTTTTCTGATCTTGAACGTGACATGACCCTTGGATGGAGTTTGGATGCTTGGATCTTCATATGAGAAGTCCAAGGTGGAGGGCAAATCAAGGGTGGCCTCGGGGTAAGTTGGGCTATCCATCCGCGATAGGCAAGCAAGGCCCATTGATAATGGTTTTTCTTTACGGTCTATTGCAGCAGAGAACTTATCAAAACTCTAATGCATGCAACGTTGTAGTAAGGCAAGCAGAGAGTGTCAATCCAGTTCTAGGTGATAGAGAATCCACAGAGAATGCAAGATCTAGGACAAATCTAAGTGAAATGAGACAGTTTGTTGAGAAAATCTTGAAAACTAATTGCAGCAACCTAAACAGAGTGAAACCTATTTTAAAAATACTAGAAAGCAAGCAGTTACCACGAGGAACAAACAGATAAATTAAAGGGAAGAGCTTCGAATTGTTAAAATTCGAGTAGTGGATCGACCACAAGATCGACCACTAGATCGAGAAGAAACGATCGATCTCGTCTAAAATCGTAAGAACAAGGAATCTAAAGACCAGGTAGCTATCAAGCGACAAGCAAAAGGTGATATGCGACGTAAATAAGTTAAAGAGAAGGGTTTCAGGGTCGAGATTCATATAAGGGGTTTTAAAGGTTGATCTTGGGTTTGAAACTTTAGATCGACTCACTTGGTGAGGGTCTCTAAGCCTCGAAAACAAAACAAGATCTATCAGTGGCTTTCGGTATAGATCACTCTTTCATCCTCTCCTCCAAACCCATGGCTTTTGGTGGAAAAAGAGGTTGAAAGGCAAGGAAAACAGATTTCGAACAATGGCTTAACTAGTCCCCCAAACTACCATGGCTTTTGGGAAGGGGTAACTAATGACTAAGGTGAGATCTTCCGAGGTCCCTGGATCCTGTCAAGGTAAGGGACCTCTCGGATCGTGAAGCTCTTGGCGTGAGAGTCTTCAAGCATTAAGCTTTCATCACCTTAGAAGAGATAGATTTAAAACGTTTAGAAAACAAACCAAGATCGAACCTTTTCTACCCCTTACTCTCAACCCTTAACCCTGAATGAACTACTCACTACACATAAAGGAAATCAAGCAAAGACGAAGAGAAGAAACGATAAACATGAAAGATAAACTGGATTAAAAACGATAAAGATTCGAAAATACAAAAGCTTGCAACTGTTCTACAATGGTGTTCTTCGATGAAACCGAGAGAGAAAAACTAAAAACTGGGAGAGAAGGTAAAAATCTCAAAAGTTGTCGAAAAGTAGTCGCCGCCTTTGCCAAAAATGCCAAAACAGTTCAATGGTCCCCCCCGTCGCTAACAGCCAAAAACGGTTGAAAGGACAGAGATCGACCATTGGATCGAGTTGGTCTCTCGATCATATCCGGGCATCGTGTCTTCGGCTCGATCCGGGTCTCGATCTCCTTCGGCGAATCGAGTGTTGCATCCGATCTCGGTATCGATCTCCGGGAGGATCGAGTGGTGTACTCGATCCGGCTCTCGCTCTGCATGGCGTCATTTACGTCCGTACCGATGCATCGACTGCTTCATTCGATCTCCGTCTCGATCATTATCCTTGGATCGCCTAGTTGGCTCGATCTTCTGGTCGATCAACTCCTAGATCGACCGGCCATGCCCGATCTGCTCCTCGATCACTGGTCCTTAGCATTTTCCCGAGCTTCCATGAACCGCTACATTGGTCTCCACACCTCCACGAACCTCCGTGTCTCCAAAGCAACCATAAACAACCTGGAATGGATGCAAAATGCAGAGAAAATGCAAATGCTGATGCAAGAATGCTCTAGGAGTCTAAGTGATGCAAATCTAACCTAAAACATGATACAAATGCATGAAAAACTACCTAATGAGCATGCGGAATGTATGTAAAATGCAATGACATCAACTCCCCCAAACTTACTTCTTGCTTGCCCTCAAGCAACAAAAAAAAACAAGTAAGGAAAAGAGGTTTTCAGAAAAATCAAAGGGGTTTTAGACTTTTTGCAAAGGTGCCTTTCGAATAGATCATCTCAACGTCCTAGTTCTTAATTCTAGAATGCAGTGTACAAACTCTACTTCAAAGAACTTAGCCATATTCATCACATGTTGAATTTCAGATCATGACTCTCATATCCCAAACATTCCGAGAATCTTATCCTTTAACATTCAATTAATGATCAAACCGTGAATCACACTTATGCACTTAAAACATAATACATTTGGCTAAGGACAAGGTCATGAGACAAAGATGATCTCATTCAAGTGGGTGATTCAAACAATGGGTTATCTCAAAAAGGATCGAACTTATGCATAATGCTAAAGGTAAAGACAATTGATG
Organism: Thlaspi arvense; assembly: GCA_911865555.2. Taxonomy (NCBI): domain Eukaryota; kingdom Viridiplantae; phylum Streptophyta; class Magnoliopsida; order Brassicales; family Brassicaceae; genus Thlaspi; species Thlaspi arvense. The sequence continues at coordinate 30,428,070 of OU466860.2, forward strand.
CATACATGACTAGACTCTCATCTACCCATATACACTAACAATGATCCTAAACCCCTCTCATTTTCTTTCTTTTCAAGCTCACTCACCCTTAGAAACTTCCCAAACAACAAGGCAATAAGCCAAGCATAACCCACAAACATAGAAAACAACTTTACTCTTCTTTAGTGGTGGTCGAACACAAATTTAAAGCTTTTAAAAACTTGGTAACTCTCTTCTCTTATTATATATATATTTTTTTTTTTTCTTTTTTCTTTTTTTTTTTATTTTGGCCTTTGGCTCTTTTCTTTTTGATTCTCTCTTTTTATTATTATTTTTTATTTTTTTATTTTTGAGAGTCACCTTCTTTTCTTTTAAAAACTGAGCTTTCTTTTAAAATAGAACAAACCACCACTTAAAACCATGAGTCTTTATTTTCAAACCCCCAAATCATTTCTGTTTAAAACCGAAAACAAATAAGCAAAATTCTTTTTAACACCAATGAATCCTAGCCCCAAAACAAACCTAGAACTAGCTTCAAAATGCAAAGCTAGCATCAATATGAAAGCCTAATCATGTCGCCTAAACCTAACACTTTATGCTAAGTTCAATCTGGAAATAAGGCCTCACATCACACAAGAAAGATTTGGCTTGAAAGGAAGGCTAGGTTCAGGGTGTGGTGTTCTATTCAGACTTACAAAGAGTGGTAGAAAGGGGTAAGAAAGCCTGAATATGTATATGTGATCCATGTACTTCATTTCAAATGCACAAGTGTGATAATTCAAATTCAGATTAGGGTTTTCACTTAGTAGGAAAGGATTCAATTCAAGTATGTTCAACTTAAGCCACGAAAATCAAAGCAAATGATCCAAGTATGGTTAGAACTTAACTTCAAGTTTGCACAAGCACTAAAGAACTACTAACTAGGATATTGAAGTGATGCATAAGTAAAACACCTTTTTAAGAAATTTTAACCCCTTGTGCAAATGCAATCAACCTAAGTGATATGAGAAATTCTAGACTCAATCCTACATGTTTTTAAAGAAATGAATGCAACTACATGAATTTTGAAAATTTTTTTAAAAATTTTACCAATTTTTCATGACTAAGACTCCAGGATGCAAAAGAAAGATAAGATCAAAGAACACAAGATTAAATCACACAAGTACTCCCCCAAACTTGCTTGACACCGTCCCGGTGGCAAACTCATCCGAAGGAGCAATCAAACACAATGCAAGAAATAAGAGATGTGCGGTTATATACAATGGAAGAAGGTTGTTTACCTCTAGTCTAGGCTCGGCTGCAACTTGAGGATGTTCCAGAGGAGCTAGAGATTGTTGCCTTTCCTTTGTTGCCTGGTTCTTGTAGGGAGTGGCGCGCCGGTTGAATGTTGTCGCTTTGGGTCTCGCGGATCACAACTCCTCCGGTTGAGAGTCTCCTCTTCTCGGGTTGTTGTATCTCCTGGCTCGCAGCTGGCTTAGGCTGGCTTCCCTGAAGTTGTTTGACCTTCTTCCCCAGATTCTTAAGCATCTTCCCTTGCCACTTGTTGATCTTCCGCTGCATCTCCACCACCGAGGCTAAGAACTTCTCGGTTTTGGTCCTCGACTTAAAATCCAACTTTGGCAATGTGTAAGCCTCGGGTATCTGATCCTCTGTCCCTGGAGATTCTGACCTTTGGCGCGGTTCAATGGCTGCAGCTGGCGGTCCTCCTAAAGGAGCAAAACACTCCTCCTCCGTCGGTAAGAACTCGATGTTCCCAACACCAAGTAGCTCCGTTTCATCCTTGTTGGGAAGAATGCACACTCGCTTCTTGTCCTCATCATCAATGAAGAGGTAAGCATAGAACCCCTCAGCTGGCGTGCGTCCCAAGCTATCAGTGTTTCTCATGTATGCTTCATCCATGAAGGCTCGGTTTGGGACGTGAGCAAAGTCATGGATGGGCACACCGGCTTGCACGAACAAGGGAGTAAGGAAGCCGCCAATGTAGGATGATGTTGCCTTGCACCGTAAGGCATAAGCCTTGTACTTTACCAGAGAAGCCGTGAGTACACAGCCGTAGTTCACTTCATCGCCGAGTTCATCTTCAATGGGATCTTCATTCTCATCCGGATCGGACACCAAATGCTTCAAACCTTGGAAAAGGAAGCACAGCTCCGTCTTCGTAACTGTAGGAGCAACTGACCTTCCACTGAATGTATTAGCAATCAGCTTCAAGGTATACCTCAGCACTGGACTCCTAACTCTCTTGATCTTGGCGGTGTTGGCTTTGTAGTCTTCGTTGCTGATTAGGTCCCAAAACTCGTCGGCTTTCTTGAAGGCAGGGAACTCCACCTTGTGTGCATCAGCCTTGAGACCGTAGGCTTGGCATAGCTCGGGGATGGATAGCGTGTAAGCTTGGCGGCCAACCTTGAAGTAGAGACGGCCTTGAGAAGGAACAGGAGCACTCGGATTCTCGTACCGGAACTCCAAGGTTGCAAGGAAATCAATTGTCACCTCGGGGATAGTAGGGCAGTCCATCCGCGACAAACACCTCAGACCGATGTTGTTGAGGAGTTGATCGAAGTCTCCAAGAAGCCCGAGCCTGGACAGAAGCCCTCGATCAGCAAACTTCGTGGGTTCAAAACCGGAGCCTCTCCAACCTCTTCTTATCCCTCTTCTCTTCTTTGCTCCACCGGACCCTCTCTTGAGCAACCACCTCTTGAGTTTCTCCTTCTTGTGCTTGCTCCTCTCTTGTTCTCTTTGGTGCCATTGCTCCTGAAAAAAATTTCTAGAGAATGTTTAGCAAAGGGCGATTTGATGAGAATAAGAGGATAAGAGAAGAAGATTTATATAGACTACCCAAGAATTTTGGGGATCAAGCAAAAATATTAACTAAATAAAAGGAAATCAAATCTTTGAGATACTGAAAATCCAGAATTTTTCCTAATACTTAGCTAATTTTAAAAATTCGAATCTGATCCTATATCCTAAAACAAGAACTTGCGATTTTTAAGGAGATTTTCTTGAAATAAAATCATTAAAATCCGAAAATACCTTTTGCAAGTGTGAAGGATACTTTGTTAAACCTTAAAGCTTTTAAAAATTCTCACTCTCTTTGTAGGAAAACTCGAGCAAACAGAAGTGAGAGAGTGAGAAGCAAGTTGAAACATTTAAAGAGTTTAACAAAACCAAAACAATGGGTGGTCAAAACGGTTTTCTGACAAAAGTCTTGGTCAAGGCACATCTTTCATGGTCAAAGATGCTTGCCTTGGCCAAGTTTGAATTTGAAAACTGGAGGGAAAAACAATAAAGAGGGAAAGAAATTTGTTACCTCGGCATGAGATCGAGTCCTTTTGGTCGATCTAGGACTCGATCTCATGCCTAAAATGGCTTAGATCGAGAGGGTTACTCGGTTTGGGACTCGATTCAAAGTGAATCGAGTCCTGGATCGATTGGCTCTCTCGATCAATGAGGTGTTGGCTCCTCGGCTAAGTCCCTCTGATCGAGCTAAGTTCTCGATTTAGGGGTCGATTTGGCTTGGATCGAGTGGTGGATCGAGTCGAGTGATCGATCAATTTTCCACAGATTTTCCCGAGAGAAATTAGATCGGTCGATCCGGTTTGGATCGATCGATCCTTTTTCGTCAAGGTCGATCTTGTCACTCGTTCTCGTCTAGATCGACTGGCTCCTCTCGATTCACTGACTCGATCTAGCAAAGATCGAGTCAGGTTCAGTCGATCTAGCACTCGATCTCTAGCCTTATCGTAGCCTCTATTGCTCTTTTTTTGAACTCAAAGACAAGGTTTAGATTCCTTAAACCTGCTCCTACACACTAAAAACATAAAAGCATAAAACTAGAAGATAAATGAAAGCAAAAATATGTACAAGATAGACATGGGAATGCCTCCCAAGTGCGCTTTCTTTAACGTCTTTAGCTAGACCTTACTTGGCTAGGCGGATGGTGGGTCTTGGAGAAGCACCGAGGTACTCTCCTTGTCAAAGCTGTCTGCTAGGTAGGGCTTGACTCTATGTCCGTTGACGGTGAATGCACTACCGCTTCTTCCCATCAGAGTAACAGCTCCGTAAGGCAAGACCTCTTGAATCACGAACGGTCCGCTCCACCTTGATTTTAGCTTGCCCGGGAAGAGCTTCAGCCTCGAGTTGTACAACAACACCAGTCCTCCTTCCTTAAGCTCCTTGGCAACCAGTTTTCTTGTCATGAGCCTCCTTAGTTCGCTCCTTGTAGATCTTGGAACTCTCGTAAGCATTCAACCTCAACTCGTCCAGTTCATGTAGCTGAATGAGACGCTTTTCCTGAGCCGTCTTAAGATCAAAGTTCAGCCTCTTCACAGCCCATAATGCAAGGTGTTCTAGCTCAACCGGGAGGTGACAACTCTTTCCATATAGTAGAGTGAAAGGAGTTGTACCAATCGGCGTTTTGAAAGCGGTACGGTAAGCCCAAAGAGCATCGTCCAGCTTCACTGACCAGTCCTTCCTTGTTGCTCTAACGGTCTTCTCCAGAATAGCTTTGATCTGCCTGTTAGAGACTTCCACCTGATCGCTCGTTTGAGGATGATACGGTGTAGCCACCTTATGCTTAACCCCATACTTTCTCAAGAGGCTCTCAAAAACCTTGTTTACAAAATGGCTTCCTCCATCACTTATAACAACCTTGGGTACCCCAAACCTTGGAAAGATGATACGCTTGAACAACTTGATCACAACCTTAGAGTCGTTTGTAGGGGAAGCAACAGCCTCAACCCATTTGGAGACATAATCCACAGCTACCAAGATGTATTTGTTGCCGTATGAAGAAGGGAAAGGCCCCATGAAGTCAATACCCCACGCATCGAACACGTCAACCTCGAAGATAGGAACTTGGGGCATTTCATTCCTCTTGGTAATGTTCCCTGCTCGCTGACATGCCTCACAGCTCTTCACAAACTCGTGTGCATCTCTGAATATAGACGGCCACCAGAAACCCGCTTGCAACACCTTCGTGGCTGTTTTGAACGAAGCGAAATGTCCTCCGTAGGAAGAGCCGTGGCAATGATAGAGAATATCCTTGGCTTCTTCCTTTGTAACACATCTCCAGTACAAGCTGTCTACTCCTCTTTTGTATAAGTAGGGTTCATCCCAAAAGTAATCACTAGCCTCCCTCAAAAACTTTTTCTTGTGATAGCCGTTGAGATGTGTTGGCTCCTCACCACATGCTAGGTAGTTCACTACATCAGCATACCATGGTAGATCCTCCTCTTTGAAACTCAACACTTCCTCAAACCTTCCTTCTAGCTTCCCACAAACCGCGGTAGTAATTGCCATAAGTTGTTCTTCTGGAAGAGAGTCGTCTAAAGGGAGAGACTCGCTGATCCTTAGCCTTGAGAGGTGGTCAGCGACTCCATTTTCTATCCCCTTCTTGTCTTTAATCTCCATGTCAAACTCCTGAAGTAAGAGAATCCATCTTAAGAGCCGAGGTTTGGTATCTTTCTTTGAGTAGATGTACCGTAGAGCAGCATGATCCGTGTATACAATAGCCTTGGAGCCAACGAGATACGATCTCAACTTCTCAAAGGCGAAGACTACTGCAAGCAGCTCCTTCTCCGTAGTGGTGTATCGTGATTGCGTGTCATCCAAGGACCTCGAAGCATAATAGATCACATGTAGCTTCTTGTCCATCTTCTGACAAAGGACTGCTCCCACAGCATAGTCACTAGCATCACACATAATCTCAAAAGGGAGAGACCAGTCTGGTGCTTGGACTATAGGGGCTGACGTGAGGGCTTCCTGGATGGTCACGAAAGCCTTCAAACACTCCTCATCGAATACAAACTCAGCTTCTTTGCACAACAGCCGTGTAAGGGGGCGTGCAATCTTGGAGAAGTCTTTGATGAAGCGCCTATAGAACACCACGTGTCCCAAGAAGCTTCTGATCACTTTAACATTAACCGGCGGCTCCAAACCCATCATAACCTCAACCTTAGCCTGATCAACCTCAATACCCTTCTCTGAAATCTTGTGACCGAGCACTATCCCTTCCTTGACCATGAAGTGGCATTTCTCCCAGTTCAACACCAGGTTTGTTTCTTCACAATGTTTAAGTACCCTGCAAAGATTCAACAAACACGCAGGAAAGGACGCACCATACACAGAGAAGTCATCCATAAACACCTCTACCATCTCCTCTATAAGATCGGAGAAGATCGACATCATACACCGCTGAAAGGTAGCCGGTGCATTACACAATCCAAACGGCATCCTTCGATATGCAAAGGTACCGTAGGGACATGTAAAAGTCGTTTTCTCCTGATCGTTTGGGTGAATAGGTATTTGAAAGAAACCGCTATACCCATCGAGAAAACAGTAGTAAGGGTGATTTGCAAGTCTCTCAAGCATATTGTCAATAAAAGGCAAAGGGAAATGGCCTTTTCTTGTCGCAAGGTTAAGCTTTTTATAGTCAATACACATTCTATGACCAGTAATGGTCCTAGTAGGGATAAGTTCATCCTTTTCATTTCTTATGACCGTGATCCCTCCCTTCTTAGGCACCACGTGTACAGGTGAAACCCACGTGCTGTCACTTATGGGATAGATCACGTCAGCCTCTAAAAGCTTAAGGATTTCTTTCTTAACAACCTCTTTCAAGTTAGGATTCAAACGCCTTTGATGTTCTACAGAAGTGGCGTTCTAATTATCCAAGTGAATCCTATGAGTGCAAAGCATTGGTGAAAAGCCTTTGATGTCACTTAAAGAGTACCCAATGGCCTTCCTATACTTTCTCAGCTCAGTTAAGAGCGAGTGCAACTCATCATCACCAAGGTTCTCGTTTACTATCATGGGATAGGTGTCATTAGGTCCTAAGAAAGCATACCTTAGCCCTTTTGGGAGCTCCTTAAGGTCCACCTTTGGGGCTAACAGCTCACTCCAGTCATCCTCGTGGCTGTTGTTGTTGTTCTCCTCCTTGGAACTCTCCTTTGAACTCGAGGCATGGCCCTTCAGACTGCTTTCCTCTATCGCTATCCCTCCTGTGATCGAGTCTTCCGGTCGATTCTCCTCTCGATGTCGTCTAGATCGAGCCATTTCACTCGATTCACTTACTCGATTTGATATGGATCGAGTAAGGGATCGAGGCGTTGAGTCGATCTCTTGATTGGACTCTAAAATGATCGGGAGGTCTTTCTCGATCGTCAACTCGATTGTTTCTTCTGATCGAGCATCATTCTCGATCTGTCGGTCGATTGTTGCACCGGATCGAGTTGGGTTCTCGATTGGCATGTCGATCTGACTCCTGGATCGAGTGATGGCGTCGATCTCGGGTCGATTTCTAGGCAACATCCTTCTTCATTCTTGATGATCCTCCTCGAATCTAGCAGGTTCACGTATTCTTGAGTTCTCTGGTCTACATAGCCAAACTCTCCTGGCTCCTTAGTGAGTGCTAGCTTCAAATGGTCTTCTATAGCTAGCTCTTCCAGCAACTCATCCGCCAAGGCATCCATCGTTTCGATATAGAAAGCTTGTCCTTCAATGGTTGGCTTCTTTAGAACCTTGTTGATGTCAAAGTCTAGCCTGATTTCTTTCCCCAAATGCAAGCCAATCTTCCCATTCTTCACGTCTATTATGGCTCCGGCGGTTGCTAGGAATGGTCTCCCTAAGATGAGTGGGTCTTTCGGCTCCTCGTCCATCTCCAGCACTACAAAGTCTGTAGGTACGTTTACTCCACTGATTCGCACTGGCAAGTCTTCAAGCAACCCCACTGGTAGTCTCACGCTCCTATCAGCCAACACCAATGAGATCCGACATTCCTTAAACCGAGTGAAACCAAGCTTCTTAGCCACGGAGTGAGGCATCAAGTTTATGCTGGCTCCGAGATCACACAAGCAGCTCTTGAACTCAAGGGGACCCAAAGCACACAGTATGGTGAAGCTTCCAGGATCTCCCAGTTTCTTAGGCAATATCTCCTTATGAATAACCGCGCTACACTCCTCGCTTAGTACAAGAACTTCTTTGCTTTCTTTGTTCTTCTTGGCAAGGGTGTCCTTGAAAAACTTGGCGCACTTGGGCATCATGGCAAGACAGTCTACAAGAGGCAGCTTTATCTCCACGTCTCTCAAGTGCTTCTCAAATAGGATTCGGTGCTTCTCTATTAACTGCTTTTTGAACCGACCCGGGAATGGCAACTTTGGTACGTAAGGTGGGGGCACGTATTCATCCTTCTCCTTGGTGGTTTTTCTCAGCCTTCTTCTCAACGAATGCCTTGTCACCTCTCCTCGGTCCTTGGATCCATACGTTGTCAAAGTTTATCTCCTCATTATCAGCTGAAAGTTTACCCTCCCCCTCTTGAATTACAACGTCCTCGTTGGTCTTTGTAGAAACCGGAGGATCAAGCTCTTTGCCACTTCTCAACGTAATAGCATTGGCATACTCCTTTGGATTTTGTTCACACTTTCCCGGAAGGCTGTTCTGTCCACTCGTGCTTGCTTTGCCCTTCTCTAGCTGCTTGATCTTGTTGTTGAGGTTTGTTATTTGAGTAGAGAAGTCGGTTAAGGATGAATCCAGCCGAGTGTTCATTTCAGCGAACTTTTGATTTGTAGAAGCTTGCCCTTGTATTAGCTGTTGGAACATTGCTTGAACCGGATCAACTTGTTGTTGCATCGGTTGTTGTTGTTGTTGAGGTGCAAAGCCCGGAGGGTAGTTAGAAGTATAACCCTTGTTTTGTTGTTGTTGCCCTTGGAAGTTGCCTTGCCCTTGACCTTGGAATCCACTGCTTGGTTGAAAGCCTTTGTTGTAAGGGATGAAAGGCTTAGCTTGTTGAGCAGGGTACACTTGATCTTTAGGGTTGGCTACATTGGTGCTTCGGTAAGAGAGGTTGTTGTTCTGGTAGCCTTGGTTGTAGCCTTGAGACTTGTAGTTGTTCTGACCGGCTACCCAATTTGCTTCTTCTTGGCTTAGCTCTAACTCTTCTTGGTTGTCCTCAGCTTCACCAACGAAGTGAACATGCTTCTGATTAGCTAAGACCAACTTGTCAATCTTCTCATGCAACATTTTGAGCTCCTTCTTGTGAGACTCTAGTTCTGATCCCCTTGGTGCTCGGTCATAATCCTCGGCATAGTTTCCATCACTCAACGCAAGGTTCTCTATTAGCTCCATACCCTCTTCTACTTCTTGACCGAGGAAATTGCCTTTGCTAGCTGTATCAAGCAACAACCGGATCTTTGGTGAAGCTCCACGGTAGATTGTGCTGAGTAGAGTCTCCTCACTGAACCCGTGATGAGGACATTGGATCGTGTAGTCTTTGAAACGCTCCATAGCCTCGTTGAAAGTCTCATTGTTCCTTTGAGTGAAACCGCTGATTTCGCTTCTCAACCGAGCAGTCCTGGTGCTTAAGAAGAACTTGGAGAGGAAAGCCTTCTTACACTCAGCCCATGATGTGATGGTGCCTTGTGGTAGGGTCTTCTCCCAATGTCTAGCTTTGTCTCCGAGGGAAAAGGGGAAGAGACGCAGCTTGAAGGCATCTTCTGATATACCGTTGATCTTGATCATTCCACACACTTGCTCAAAATTGTCCAAGTGTTCCAACGGGTCTTCCATTGCTAAGCCGTGGAACTTGTTGTTTTGCACCATAAATATGAAGCCCGGCTTGATCTCAAAGTTGTTGTTTTGTACCGGAGGAGGAGTGATCCCAAACCTATTGTGGTGGGTATTGGGAGCATCTCCGGCTCCTATGATCCTCGGAGGTCTAGCCGCGTGTTGGGGGATACCATTGCCCCGTCCTGCTAGAGGAGGACCTTCAGGATGCTCATTCTCAGCCATGTCTTCAAAGTTGACCTGACCGTTCTGAACTATCTCTTCAAATGCTCTTGTTTGATCTTTGACTCTCCTTTGACGTGAGTGTCCGAGTTGATGTATGTTGTCAAGCGGTTGAAGAAGGTTGTTATCTCCACGTGAACGTAAATTCATGTACCTGAAAGTACACGGTTTAGAATAGTATTAGTAACTTGAAAAAAAGGTAAAGACTTAGTCTTTGCTAAGACCCAAATCTCTATGTTCTCTAAGCAACCTAGAATGGCAACGGCGCCATTTGATAATGGTTTTTCTTTACGGTCTAATGCAGCAGAGAACTTATCAAAACTCTAATGCATGCAACATTGTAGTAAGGCAAGCAGAGAGTGTCAATCCAGTTCTAGGTGATAGAGAATCCACAGAGAATGCAAGATCTAGGACAAATCTAAGTGAAATGAGACAGTTTGTTGAGAAAATCTTGAAAACTAATTGCAGCAACCTAAACAGAGTGAAACCTATTTTAAAAATACTAGAAAGCAAGCAGTTACCACGAGGAACAAACAAATAAATTAAAGGGAAGAGCTTCGAATTGTTAAAATTCGACTAGTGGATCGACCACAAGATCGACCACTAGATCGAGAAGAAACGATCGATCTCGTCTAAAATCGTAAGAACAAGGAATCTAAAGACCAGGTAGCTATCAAGCGACAAGCAAAAGGTGATATGCGACGTAAATAAGTTAAAGAGAAGGGTTTCAGGGTCGAGATTCATATAAGGGGTTTCTAAGGTTGATCTTGGGTTTGAAACTTTAGATCGACTCACTTGGTGAGGGTCTCTAAGCCTCGAAAATAAAACAAGATCTATCCGTGGCTTTCGGTATAGATCACTCTTTCATCCTCTCCTCCAAACCCATGGCTTTTGGTGGAAAAAGAGGTTGAAAGGCAAGGAAAACAGATTTCGAACAATGGCTTAACTAGTCCCCCAAACTACCATGGCTTTTGGGAAGGGGTAACTAATCACTAAGGTGAGATCTTCCGAGGTCCCTGGATCCTGTCAAGGTAAGGGACCTCTCGGATCGTGAAGCTCTTGGCGTGAGAGTCTTCAAGCATTAAGCTTTCATCACTTTAGAAGAGATAGATTTAAAACGTTTAGAAAACAAACCAAGATCGAACCTTTTCTACCCCTTAATCCTCTCAACCCTTAACCCTGAATGAACTACTCACTACACATAAAGGAAATCAAGCAAAGACGAAGAGAAGAAACGATAAACATGAAAGATAAACTGGATTAAAAACGATAAAGATTTGAAAATACAAAAGCTTGCAACTGTTCTACAATGGTGTTCTTCGATGAAAACGAGAGAGAAAAACTAAAAACTGGGAGAGAAGGTAAAAATCTCAAAAGTTGTCGAAAAGTAGTCGCCGCCTTTGCCAAAAATGCCAAAACAGTCCAATGGTCCCCCCCCGTCGCTAACAGCCAAAAACGGTTGAAAGGACAGAGATCGACCATTGGATCGAGTTGGTCTCTCGATCATATCCGGGCATCGTGTCTTCGGCTCGATCCGGGTCTCGATCTCCTTCGGCGAATCGAGTGTTGCATTCGATCTCGGTATCGATCTCCGGGAGGATCGAGTGGTGTACTCGATCCGGCTCTCGCTCTGCATGGCGTCATTTACGTCCGTACCGATGCATCGACTGCTTCACTCGATCTCCGTCTCGATCATTATCCTTGGATCGCCTAGTTGGCTCGATCTTCTGGTCGATCAACTCCTAGATCGACCGGCCATGCTCGATCTGCTCCTCGATCACTGGTCCTTAGCATTTTCCCGAGCTTCCATGAACCGCTACATTGGTCTCCACACCTCCACGAACCTCCGTGTCTCCAAAGCAACCATAAACAACCTGGAATGGATGCAAAATGCAGAGAAAATGCAAATGCTGATGCAAGAATGCTCTAGGACTCTAAGTGATGCAAATCTAACCTAAAACATGATACAAATGCATGAAAAACTACCTAATGAGCATGCGGAATGTATGTAAAATGCAATGACATCACCCATGCCCCTGAGCAACTCATCAAACTCTTCCAACAACCCTAGCCTTTCCAAGAGATCCCTACTTGCAAACTTTGTAGCCTCAAACCGCAACGTCTCAAGCCTCTTCTATGTTTTCATCTCTTCCTTACTCGACTTGACCCATTCTTCAACCACTTGCTGTGTTTCCTCTTGAGTTGCCAAATCTCTGCTTCTCTTCTTGGGTGCCATGGTACCTGAAACGCAAGTTCTCAAAGGGAAAGTGAGGATAGGCGACGATTTAGAGAGAAAGATATGGCAAAGAGAGAAAATCTCTAAATAAAAGTCGTAATTTTTGGGGATAATCTAAAATACATCAATAAATAGAAGAAGAAAATCTCTTGAGATAAGACTAAATCAAGAAATTTCCCTAATACTTAGATATTTCTAAAAATCCATCCTAATCCCTAGCAAATATCATTAAACCACTTCAACAAAAAGGAAATTTTGAAAACTCAAATATGCAATTCTAGAAATTCGAAACTACCTTTGAAATGGGATGATTATGAGATGTTCTATGTCTTTCAAAACCGAACTCACACTCTCTCTCTTTATCTTTCTGAAAATCAGTTTGTATGCAAATTGAAGAGAGAATGTGTATGAAAGGTTTTATAAAGAAAATTTTTTTGGACTTATGCATGCAAGTGGGTTTAAAATGTGTGGTCAAGGCACATTTCTCATTGTCAAAGATGCTTGCCTTGACCAAAATTCAAATTCAAAATGAGAGGGAAGGAGAAAGAAGGGGGAAAATTTAAACCAACCTTGGCATGAGATCGAGTCAAACCGGTCGATCTTGACCTCGATCTCATGCCCATATTGTCAGTGATTGAGAGGCTTGCTCGATTGGAGGCTCGGTCTGATTTGAATCGAGCCTTAGATCGAGTCTGCTCCTTGTTTCAAGATACCTCGTTGTTGTGGCCATGCTCCTTAGATCGAGCTCCCTTATCGATCGCGAGTTCATTTTGGCGGAGATCGAGTGAGCTGATCGATCCTGCCATCGATCACAGTTCGAGGATCAAGTGAGACCAGTCGATCCACACCCCGTTTGTATTTCAAGCTAAACGCATGGGTGGATCATCCGGTCGAAATCAACTGATTCACTCGATTGTCTACTCGATCTTGTCTAGATCGAGTGACTTCACTCGATTTACTAGCTCGATCTAGTAAAGATTGAGCCAGGACAGGTCGATCTGTCACTCGATCGTTTGCCTCTGCTTCTCCTTTCCTTGCCTTGTTAAATCCATGATCAAGATCTCTGGTTCCCATCTCCTTGTACCTACACACTAAAACTAAAAAGCATAAAATTGAAACAGAAATAAATCAAAAATATGTACAATGATAGTAATGGGATTGCCTCCCAAGTGCGCTTGTTTTACGTCACTAAGCTTGACTTTACTTGGTTAGGCTAGAGGGGGATCTTGGACAAGCAACGTGGTGCTCTCCTTGCTGCAATCACTTGCCATGTAGGGGTTGACTCTAAGCCCATTCACTGTGAAACTCTATCCACCCTTGCCGATCAATGTCACTACCCCATATGGTAGCACTTCTTTTATCTCCAACGGACCGCTCCATCTTGATTTGAGATTCCCGGGGAACAACTTCAAACGTGAGTTGTAAAGGAGAAACAGGCTTCCCTCTTCCCTCAATAAGCTCCATTCCCTCTTCTACATCCTGGCCAAGAAAATTCCCTTTACTAGCTGTGTCTAGAAGCATTCAAATTTTGGGAAGAGCTCCTCTATAGATGGTGCTCAAGAGTGTCTCCTCAGTGAAACCATGATGAGGACATGCAATGGTGTAGTCCTTGAACCGCTCCATTGCTTCACTAAAGGTCTCATTTTGCCTTTATGTAAAACCGCTAATCTCACTCCTTTGGCGAGCTGTCCTTGTACTTGAGAAGAACTTCGACAGAAATGCCTTCTTGCAATCAGCCCTTGAGAGGTTATAGTCCCTTGAGGTAAGGTCTTCTCCCAATGCCTTGCATTATCCCCAAGTGAAAAAGGGAAAAGCCTAAGCTTGAAACTGTCCTCCGAGATCCCATTGATCTTGATCATGCCGCACACTTGCTCAAAGTTGTCTAAATGCTCCAAAGGATCCTCCATAGCAAGTCCATGGAACTTGTTGTTCTGCACCATTGAGACAAAGCCTGGCTTGATCTCGAAGTTATTGTTTTGCACCGGTGGTGGAGTGATGCCAAAACGATTGTGATGAGTGTTTGGTGCATCACCCGCACCAATGATCCTTGGTGGTCTTGGGGCGTGGTTGGGGTTTCCATTAACCCTAACAGCAGCAGCATGGTGAGGTCGAGCCTCAGCTTGGTCTTGCTCAGACATACCCTCAACAATACCCGGTTGCACTATCTCCTCAAATTCTTGTGCTTGTTCTCTTGCCATTCTTGACTTTGCACTTCCAAGTTGATGAATGTTGTTTAGAGGTTGTAATAGGTTGTTGTAACCTCTAGACCTCAGATTCATGTACCTGAGAAGACAAGAAGGAAGGTAGATAGATTAGTAACCAAAGTAAAACTAAAGTCTTAGTCTCTACTAAGCTCTAAATCCTAATACTTTCAAACTAAACCCAAGCTGGCAACAGCGCCGTTTGATGACTAGAGTATCCCGAAAGATAACATCTACAGAACTCCGGGTATCGATGAGGACTCTCGCCGCATCATGGTCTTTCACGATCAGCTCGATGACGAGTGGGTTATTATGTTGACTATCGATTCTCGTGGTTTTCAGATCCTTGAAAGTGATGATGTCGTTTTGATTTCTTGTCAGTGCGGACCAGTTGATGCTAGCGTCAGCTCACCGTTGACAGGATTTTATCGCGGAAATTGTGTCTCCAGCAGTACTGTGATCCGCCCATGATCATGTTTATCCTTTGCCGTGTCCCCGACTCGGCTTCCTTGTCATTTTTCATGTTCCGTTTGGGGGTACGCGTGGGCTCACCTCAGGATCTTTTCCTTCGGGAGTCGGCTCGCCTCGTTACTCAGCTTCCTCTATGATTTCTGCTTCAAAATCTTTCAGGATGACTGTGTTGTCGAGATCTCCTGCTACGAGCTTCTCCGTGAGTTAAGCTCCAGTTTTTCGGCACTTCGACGTTGATGCCATATACCTTGTGCACTTCACAGTATGCTTTCTCGTCATATGAGCTTGGGTTCTTCGTCCAAGTGTTCCATGTAGTTTTTCCTTGCTCAACGCCTATTTGATAGTTATGGGCTCCACGGAAATTTGGTCCTTCATGATGTACGTATGAGTTGTTCTTGTAACTCTTCTTTTGGGACGGCTGGCTCGGCGCCGTGACTTAACTCTTGCTCGTCGCCTTCCCCGAACCGAAGCGCTGGTCTAAGATTTTGAATTCCTCTTCTTCCAGTATGATGTTTGAGGCGCGGTGCAGGGCGTCTTGGATTGTTTGCGTCTTGTTCCAACTTAGTTCCTTTCTGAACTCGGAGTTATACCAGAGAGAATTTTTTAAGGCGACGAGTGCTCCCTTGTCACTTATATTCTCTACTTTGGACATGACTGCTTTGAAACGTCCCATGAACACCTAAGCGATTCGATCCGTCCTTGGGAAAAGGTCCAGAGGTCAGCATCCGAAATGCCTTGATTCATGAACATGAAACATTGTTTCATGAATTCCCTGGTCAGTTCTTTGAATTTGTAGATTGAGTTCCGTTCCGAGCGATAGAACCATTCAAGGGCTGCACCTCGAAGGCTTTCCGGCATCTCGTTCATTCTCCTTTTATTTGGATCTCGCCATCGTGGTGGTGAACATCCTGACGTGCTCCTTTGGATCAGTCGTTCCTTCGTAGGTGGGAAGTCGGATTTTTCCAGGATCAGATACTCTCGCTTCGATGATCCGAATGGTGAATGGGGTCTTCTTGGATTCCTCTAGAATCAAGTATATCTCTGGCACCGCGCTGGTCACCTTATGCACCTCGGATCAAATGGCTCGCACCTCTGCGTTCGCTCGGGCTAAGTCGGCTTGGATCTTGCTGACGGCATCTCCTCCTCGGCTCCAATGTCTGTGTTGGATAAAGTGGCTCCGATTTGTGGTTATGTGCTCCTCTTGATATCTAGCTTGTTCATTCCATGCGAGATCTTCATCCTCCTCGTCCGAGTCATGCTCGTGCTCTGCGTCGCCAACATCTCCTTCAGCTCGGGCCTGAATCGCCATGGTATTGTTTGTATTAAGTTGGATCGGGTCCGTCTGTGTCTCCTCGGCCATAACCGGATTGCCTTCGCCCCTGTCTGTTCGCCCACGGTTTTGCTAGGTCGTCGCCCCTCTTGCTCCTGAGCTCCTCCTCTTTGGCTCAAACGCGGTGGGACTTTGACATTCGGCCTCATAGCGGCTGGTGTCTGTTCTCCATGAGCAGGCTGTGATTGGAAATTTCCTGTACCTCTGGGTCTGCTACCACTCGCCACTTGTGTAGAAAAATTGAGCGCCGTAGGGTTGAGTCCGTGTCTCCTGAACCTGCTTCGCGGGTTAGTTGGTGGGAGTATGTTTCCAATGTGCTGGCTCTAAGCTTGACTTTCCGCTGCTAAAGCCTCGAGAGTTTTGTCTTGATTTCCTGTCTTCTTCGCCAGCGTCGCCAACATCTCCTTCACCACGGCTAGGGCAGTCGTGAGCGCCTCAGCTTGTGTCTGCGGATGCTGAATTGCGTCCCATCCGCCCTTATCGCCTTGCCCTGCTTCGGTGTTGTCACCGTCTTGTGCTCCGGTGGAATTCTCTTCAGATCTTGCGTCTCTCGATTCGTGGGTGTAAGAATTCTTCTACTCTCCCTCCTTCTAGCGCCAAATTGTGTGGATTGGATTTCACACAATTGAATTTGTCAGTTAAAAATAAAAGAGGACGTAAGATTCTATGTTAAACACGAGAAAACAAGGATCCAAAGATGGTGATTTTATTATTGCCGCTAAGATAAGGTTTTGGTACAAGTATTTTGCTAAGTCTTTTGTTAAGTAAAAAGATCTTCTCGAGCTAATCAACCTAACTCGTTATTTATACAATTTCTAGTCATAATCTTGACGAGAATCTCGGGATAAACTTCATATATTTTCTTCCCTTATCTCCTTCGCAACGCCTCCTTCCACAAGGCATCGTCTTCTAAGGTAAACACCGCTTCGGACTTCTTCGTGGATTTAGGCTCGGCCTACTTGCATGAAGCCTCACCTAGGGCTTGACTTGGGGCTTCACCTTGTTGCTTCGTGGGCCTTCGCCTTTGGGCTTGACTTGAGGTTTACCTCGCCCGTGCATGGTTTGGGCGAGGTGATTGGCTTCGCCCGAGTTTTGCACGGTTCATCTCGCCTGTGCACGGTTTGGGTGAGGTGATTGGCTTCTCCTGGGTTTGGCATGGTTTACCTCGCCCGTGCAAAGTTTGGGCGAGGTGATTGGCTTCGCCCGGGTTTTGCAGGGTTTACCTCGCCCGTATACGGTTTGGGCAAGGTGATTGCCATCGCCCGAGTTTTTCACGGTTCACCTCGTCCGTGCACAGTTTGGGCGAGGTGATTGGGTTCGCCCGGGTTTTGCACAGTTCACCTCGCCCGTACATGGTTTGGGCGAGGTGATTGGGTTCGCCCGGGTTTTGCACGATTTACCTCATCCGTGCACGGTTAGGGCGAGGTGACCGGCTTCGCTCGTGCAAAGTCTGGGCATCGCCAAGAATCACTTCTATACTTTGCCATTTTTCCATTGATCTCGCTAGGGTGAAAACTGATCCCAACATACAGTTACATCGGTTCTCCTTCGACTTGTTTTGCAAGCACGAGCGGGGTGGCGAGGTATTTCTTCAACTCCTGCACGGCCAGCTCCCACTCTTTTGTCCAATCAAACTTCTTGTCGCCTAGGAACGTGTCGTAGCATGGCAAGCATTTGTCCGTCGATCTTGAGATGAAGCGATTTAACGCGGCGACACATCCTGTTAGTCGCAGCACTTCCCGTTTGTTCTTAGGCAACGCCATTTGGATCAGGGCAGCGATCTGCTTCGGATTTGCTTTGATTCCCCGGTTTGTCACCAGTTATTCGAGGAACTCCCCTGAGGTTACTGCGAATCGGCACTTCGTGGGATTCAACTTCATGTTGCAATTTTTGAGATGGGCGACGTGATCCTTTTCTTCGAGCGACTTGACCAACATGTCATCTATGTATACTTCCAACGTTTTTCCTAGCTGCTCGACGAACATCTTATTCACCAGCCTTTGATAGGTTGCCCTGGCATTCTTGAGACCAGAAGGCATCACCTTATGAATGCCCAGGTCCGTTATGAATGCTCTCTTTTCTCTATTGTCGAGAATGAGCTACTATTCGTTGTCTTTGCTTTTGAGAAGTTCAGGTCCTACTTGGTGGGTTCTAAAGTCGTTGTATACATTGATCACGCTGCCTTGAGGTATATCTACCCCAAGAAAGACACCAAGTCGGGACTCCTAAGGTGGATCCTTCGTCTACAAGAGTTTGATATGGAGATCAAGGATAAGAAGGGGATAGAGAATGGTGTTGCTGATCACCTTTCAAGAATGAGGGTGAATGAAGTCTTACCATTGGATGACTCACTTCCTGAGGAGCAGCTCATGATGGTCAACACTGTAGTTTGTACAAAGCAAGAGGATAAGCTTGAATATGTCTTGAGTTTGAGAGAAGAAGATCTACATTGGTATGTGATATCGTGAACAACGTGGCTTGTGGAGAAGAGCCTACTCACCTTGACTACTACAGCAAGAAGAAGTTCATGAGACACATCTATCATTATTTTTGGGAGGCGCCTTACCTGTACAAGAGGGGTGTAGATAGCTTATACCGAAGGTGTGTGACAAGAGAAGAGGCAAAGGACATCCTTCTCCATTTCCACGGTTTGTCTTATGGAGGGCACTTTGCATCGTTCAAGACGGCTACAACGGTTCTACAAGCCGGATTTTGGTGGCCAACACTTTTCAAAGATGCTCACGAGTTTGTAAAGGCGTGTGAAGCTTGCCAAAGAGCTGGAAACATCACAAAGAGGAATGAGATGCCATATGTACCAATCTTTGAAGTGGATATGTTTGATGCTTGGGGGGTTGATTTTATGGGTCCATTCCCATCTTCTTACGGCAACAAATACATCTTGGTGGCTGTAGACTACGTGTCCAAGTGGGTTGAGGCTATAGCTTCCCCAACTAATGACTCAAAGGTGGTAGTAAAGGTCTCCAAGACTATCACCTTCCCACGGTTTGGGGTTCTTAAGATAATGACCAGTGATGGGGGCAGCCACTTCATTAACAAACTGTTTGAGGGTCTCCTGAAGAAGTATGGAGTGAAGCACCAGGTAGCTACACCTTATCACCCTCAAACTAGTGGGCAAGGGGAGGTATCGAATAGACAGATCAAGGCCATCCTAGAAAGGACCATAGGAGTAACTCGGAAAGATTGGGCGTGTAAGCTGGACGATGCCCTTTGGGCGTATAGAACCGCTTTCAAGACTCCCATTGGTACCTCTCCTTTCAACCTCCTCTATGGCAAGTCTTGTCACCTCCCTGTTGAGTTAGAGCACATATCACTATGGGCTGTGAAGCAAGTGAACTTCAGTCTCAAGACGGCACAAGAGAGAAGGTTGGTGCAACTCCATGAGCTTGATGAGCTAAGGCTGGACGCTTATGAGAGCGCCAAGATGTACAAAGAAAGGACCAAGGCGGTTTATGACAAGAAGCTGGTGCCGTTAAACAAGCGCACTTGGGAGGCATTCCCATGTCTATCATTGTACATATTTTTGCTTTCTTTTTGTTTGAATTTTATGCTTTTATGTCTAAGTCTGTAGGTGAATGGATAAGGGAGCTGGAGAACATGATCTTGGAGTCAAAATGGGCAAGGAAAGGAGAGTTAGAAGCAAGAGATCGAGTACTAGATCGAATTATCCTGGCTCAATCTTTACTAGATCGAGCTAGTGAATCGAGTGAAGTGACTCGATCTAGATGAGATTGAGTAGACAATCGAGTGAGTCAGTCGATCATGAGAGGATAACCCACCCACGTGTTTAGCTTGAAATGCAAACGGGGTTCGGATCGACTGACCTCACTCGATCCTCGAACTGGATCGATCATTTTACTCGATCTCTCACTCGATCCTTGCCAAAACGACCTCTAAATCGATTATGCGGCTCAATCCAAGGAGCAAGGCCATACTGACGTAGAATCTTGGAACGAGGGGGCACACTTGATCTAGGACTTGATTCAATTCAAATCGAGTCCCCAATCGATCTACCCTCTTGATCCTAGGGAACATGGGCATGAGATCGAGGTCAAGATCGACCAAATTGACTCGATCTCATGCCGAGGTAAGTTTAAGTTTTCCCTCTCATTTCTCTTTCCCTCCTATTTTAAATTCGAATCTTGGTCAAAGCAAGCATCTTTGACCATGAAAGATGTGCCTTACCCAACTTTGTCAGAAAACCACTTGCATAGTCCATAGTTTTCTTGGTCTTTATAATCGCATGCATCAACACTCTCTCTCATTTGTGTTTCGAACTGTTTTCTAAAGTAAAGAGAGAGTGTGTGTCTGGTTTTTAAAGCTAAGAGCATCTAGCATTCATCATTTCAAAGGTATTTCGAAGTTTCTTGAATTTCATGTTTAAATTTTTAGAAAACTTCCTTTTCTTTGAGTTGATTTAGTGTTATTTGCTTGGGATTGGGATAAAATTTTAGGAGTATCTAAATATTAGGGAAAATTGCTTGATTTGATCTTATCTCTAGATATTTTCTCCTTCTATTTATTGATAATTTTTATAAAATCCCTAAAATTCTAGGATTTAAGTTAAGTTTTTTTCTCTCTTGCCTTGTCTTTCTCTTTAAACCGCCGCATATACTCATTCTTCTCTTTGAGAATTTTAATCTCAGGTACCAATGACACCAAATAGAAGCAGAGATGTGGCAACTTCAACCAAACAGAAAGAAATTCAACAAGTGGTGCAAGAGGCAGGTCAACAAGTGGTTCAAGAGAGGGTTAGATGGACTAAGGAGGAGAAGCAAGCTAAGAAAAGGTTGGAGAGGCTCCGGTTCGATCCTACGAAGTTCGCGAGCAGGGACCTATTGGCAAAGATGGGGCTGTTGGGAGACTTTGATGAGCTTCTCAAGAACACGGGGCTTGTGTGCTTGTCAAAGATGGACTGCCCTACTTATCCCGAAGCACCACTTGATTTCTTCTCCACCTTGGAGTTCTCTTATGAGAATGCAAGCCTCCCCACTCCATCGCAAGGTCACCTCACATTCAAGATCAGGAGGCTAGCCTACCACCTCTCCATCCCCGAGCTATGCCACGCCTACGGACTAAAAGCCAATGCCAAGCTTGTAGAGTTCCCTCCTTTCAAACAAGCAAACGATCTATGGGACTTGATCAGCAATGATGACTACAAAGCCAACACCGCCAAGATCAAGAAGGTCCGCAACCCCGTGCTGAGATACGCCCTCAAGCTCTTAGCCAACACTTTCAGTGGGAGATCCGTGGCTCCAGTGGTCACCAAGAATGAGTTGTGCTTTCTCTTCCAAGGAGTTAAAAGATTTTATGCGATCCTGAAGAGAATGAAGAGCCAATGGAAGATGAGCTTGGAGATGATGTCAACTATGGATGCATTTTGGCTTCTTCTTTGGTCAAGTACAAGGCGTGGGCAATACGATGCAAGGTGAGCTCAGCACTCATAGGAGGCTTCCTCACACCGCTGTTCATACAAGCGGGGGTACCTTCGGAGTTTCAACCTTGCGCGGAGAGAGCTTACATGGACGAGACTTACTTGCGCAACACTGACTCCTTGGGACGCACGCCAACTCCAGGTTTCTACACCTACTTGTTCATCAATGGTGATAATAAGAAGAAGTAGTGTATCTTGCCAAACCAAGAGGAAACAGAACTGCTAGGCATTGGCAACATAGAGTTTCTGCCAAGCGATGAGGACTGTGTTTCACCTCTAGGAGCCACAGCCGCGCCACCAAAAGTTGCTCGCCCACGTTCAGAGTCACCTCCTTCTGATGCTGAGATGCCAACGAGCTTCGACCTTCCCAAACTTGATTACGAGCCGAGGACAAAAGCCAAGAAGTTTCTCGCATCTGTCGTGGAGGTTCAGCTCAAGGTCAATAAATGGCAGAGCAAGATGATTAAGAAGCTTGCTAAGAAGATCAAGGTCTTACAAGGCAGCCCACCTAAGAAGTCTTCAAGTGAAGAGGTTCAGCAGCCGGAGATGAGAAGGAAATCAACCGGAGGTGTGGTGAAGCCACGAGCAAGGGCAAGGGCAAGGAGACCAGCCACGACACTCCTAACAAGAGCAGGAAGTCTGGAGCGTCCTCAAGCTCCAGCCATGCCTAGCTCCAAGGTACCACACACAACCTTGTAAATAGCATGCATTTTTTCTTGTTTTTGCTTTAAGTTTTTGAACTCCTCTTGACTTTGTTTGCCACCGACACAGTGTCATTCAAGTTTGGGGGAGTGTGTGCTTTGACTTGTGTTATTTGGTTCTTATTTTCTGTTATCATCCTTGAGTCTTGCATTGCATCATCTAAAGCATAGAAAAATACAAAAAAAATCATAAAAATTTTCAAAATTTTCAAAAAAAATTCATGTAGCTTGCATTTGCATTGTTAAAAATTGTAGGATTGAGTCTAGAATTTTTAAAATCATCTAGGGTATTTGCATTTGCATAGGGAGCAATGATCCAAATTTTTCCTTGTAATGTGTTTTAAACTCATGAATTAGTTCAAAGCCCTAGTTAGTAGTCCTTTGATGCATTGTGCAAACATTGAAAGTAAGCTTTAACCATATTTGGATCATTTGTTTTGATTTCCGTGGCTTAACTCGAACATTCATGATTTGAATCCTTTCCTATCAAGTAGAACCTTAATTTGAATCTTTGAATTATCACACTTGTGCATTTGAAAATGAATACATGGATCATATACATATTTAGGCTTCCTTTTCCCTTTCACCACTCTCTTGTAAGCCTGAATAGAACTTCCCACCTTGACCCTTACCTTCCTTTCAAGCCAATTTTCTTGTGTGACATCATTGTGAGGCCTTATTTTTGGTTTGAACTTGGCATAAAGTGTTAGGTTTAAGCGATATGATTAGGCTCTCATATTGTTGCTAGCTTTCAATTTTGAAGCTAGTTTTAGGCTTAGGATAGGGCGGGGATTCATGATAGTTGTTTTGCTTTGGTTTCGGTTTGAAAAGATTTTGTGTTTGGGGTTTGAACAAAGGGGAAATGAATGGTTTTAAGTGGTAGGCCTTGTGTTTAAAATGAAAACTCTAGTTTGAAAAAGAAGATAGCTCTCAAAAAGAAAAGAAAAAGAAAAAAGAGATTAATAAAAGAGGCAAAAGCCCAAGTAAAAAAAAAAAATATAAATTATAAGAAGAGAGCTATCAAAGTATTGAAAAGAGCTAAGTATGTTTATAGCCTTACCACTAGCCAAAAGGGTTTTAAAATGATGTTTTTATTTGGGTTTTTGCTAGGCGACTTGCCTTGTTGATGTGGGTAGTCTTTAGGAGGGTGAGTGAGCTTAAAAAGAACACAAAAATTAATGAGAGGGGTTTAGGATCATTGTTAGTGTATATGGGTAGATGAGAGTCTAGTCATGTATGTATCAATTGCCTTTACCTTTAGCATTATGCATAAGTTCAACCATTTTTGAGATAACCCGTTGCTTGAATTACATTACCCACTTGAATGAGATTATCTTTGTCTCATAACCTTTGTCCCTAAGCCAAATGTATTCGGTTTTAAAATGCATAAGTGTGATTCACGGTTTTGACCTTAATGAATGTTAAAGGATAGGATTCTTGGATTGTTTGGGATATGAGAGTCATGATTTGAGATTCAACATGTGATGAATAAGGCTAATTTCTTTGGAGTATGAGTTTGTGCATTACATCTTAGAATTGAGAACTAGGACCATTGAGTTGATTCATTTGTTTAAACACTTTTGGAAATTTGAGGTCCCACTTTTAAAAGCTCTCTTCCTTTCTTGAATTTTGTTTGCTTGAGGGCAAGCAAAAGGCAAGTTTGGAGGAGTTGATATACTCATATTTTTAGCATATTTAGCATGCATTTAGTGTAGTTTTTTATGCATTCATCTTACATAATAGTTTAGTTTGTCTCATTTTAGGTCCTAGAGCACTTTTGCATTAGCATTTGCGTATTTCATGCATTCTTGCATCATATTCAGATTGTTTTGGACACATTGGAGCCATGGAGAGTTCGTGGACATGCTAAGGATCAAAGAGGAGCTCGTGGACACATGGGGAAACTCAGCCATTCAGCAAAGGAGCCGGGATCAAGGCACAGATCGAGCTAGGCAGGTCGATCTAGACGAGATCGACCAGAAGATCAAGTGACTCAAGTCGTTTCAAGAAGGAGAATCGAGACCAAGATCGACCAAGGAGATCGATCGTGAGTACGGGCATAGACTACGCCCTGCAGAATGAGGGCCAGATCGAGACCACGACCCGATCACCCAAGGATCGAGTAGAAGATCGAAGGAAGCACTCCATCCATCCGACGAATCGACCCAAAGATCAAGCAAAAGAAGACGATCTAGCCGAGAGATCGAGCTAGAGATCGATCACATAACTCGATCTCTACACCTTATCCAGCCAGCTCATTTTTTGGACTTTAGTGGGGGGGGGGGGACCATTTTGGTTGTTTAGCTATTTTGGGCGAAGGAGAGACATCATTTTCATTATCAACATTCTGTCTTATATTTTTCGAGCTTGGCCCTTAGGCGGATCGCCATTGTTAAAACTTTTAAGCTTTTCTTGTTTCTAAAACCTTAATCATTGAGTATTTGCTTAATCTTAGTAGTTTAATCATGCTTATCTTTCTTTCCCATACATTTTCGTGTGTTTTAGCCATGTTTAAGGTTAGGGCGATTTAAGGGGTTTAAGGGTTTAAGCTTTGGACTTTTTCTTGTTCTTAATCTATTCTCTTCTTGGATTTGGGGTCTTAATGCTTAAAGAGTCTTGGGAAAGATCTCTATGATCCCAGGGCCTTCTTACCTTGACCGGATTCAGAAATCCCTTAAAGCCAAATCCAAGAGACTAGCTCATCCTTTCCCAAACGCCATGATTGTTTAGGGAGCTAGTTAGGCTAATATTTGAGATCTTTGCTTAATGTTCTTTGACCCATCTTTCCACCACACGCCATGGGTTTGAAGAAAGGGTTGAGGAAAGGGGTCATACCACATGCCATGGAAGATCCTAGCTTAAGTTTCTCAAGGCTTAGAGATAGCTCATCAAATGAGTAGATCTATTGTTTTAAACCCAAAGCTTGAATCTTGAACCCTATTAAACATGACCCTCAACCTTGAATCCTCTTTTAGCATTTTTAAAGCTCAAGTAATCATCTTTTAGTTATAAAGCTTGCATCTTTGATCCTTAAATGTTATTGTTCTAAGTTGTTAGAGATTTCTCTGTTTTTCTGCCTTTAGAGTTTGATTTTTAGTAATTAGTAGTTTTGCATTTTAAATTCTCAGTCTTCTTCTAGTAGTTGTTAACCCTCTTCCAGGGATTTTTAAATAGTTTTCATAGTCATTTGGTCGTTGCATTTAGTTTTTATAGAATTCCTCGTCCATGACCCGAATCTGCTTAGATTTACCAAGTTCTTACATTTTTAGTGACTTTCTACAACCTAGGCTGGATTGACACCTCTTGCACCTATACTACAACCATAGCAATGCTTTAGGCTTTGATATTCTTGCTTGCTAAAATCCTGTTTATCAATACTCCCTCAAGCTCTTAGCTAACACTTTCAGTGGGAGATCCGTGGCTCCAACGGTTACCAATAATGAATTGTGCTTCCTCTTCCAAGGGATTAAGAAGGTCCTTAGCGATGCCAAGGAGAATGATGAGCCGATGGAGGATGAACTTGGTGACAACGACAACTATGGTTGTATCTTGGCCTCTTCTTTGGTCAAGTACAAGGCGTGGGCATTGAAGTGTAAAGCGAGCTCAGCACTTATTGGAGGCTTCCTCACACCTCTGTTCACACAAGCCGGAGTTCCTCTTCAGGAGTTTGAGCCTTGCGCAGATAGAGACTACATGGACGACACCTACATGCGCAACACGGTCCGAAACCAGCTCCAGGGTTCTATGCCTACTTGTTCTACAATACTGATCATGAGAAGAAGGTTTGCATCCTACCAAATCCTGATGAGACACACCTAGAAAGCGTCGGCACGATTGAGTTCCTACCGAGCGATCGAGAGTGCTTTGCGCCTCATGGAGGCACGGCTGCACCACCTCAGATCCCTCGTCCACCATTAGAGCCAGCTCCTTCAGATGCTGAAATGCCACCGAGCTTTTATCTCCTTAAGCTAGACTATGAGCCGCGCACAAAAGCTGAGAAGTTCCTTGCTACAGTCGTGGAGATTCAGCGCAAAGTCTACAAGTGGCAGGGGAAGATGATCAAGAAGCTGGCTAAGAAGATAAAGGACCTGCAAATAAACTCATCTGAGGCATCTTCAAGCGAAGAGGTTGAGCAACCGGAGAAGAGAAGAAGATCGACCGGAGGTATTGAGATCTGTGAGCCTCAAGGAAGCAACCAAGCTGCACGTCACTCTCTCCATGAAGGCACAAGTAAGAGCAAGGACAAAGGCATCTCTCAGGACACTCCTAGAAAGAGCAGGAAGTCTGGAGAATCCTCAAGCTCCAGCCATGCCTAGCTCAAAGGTACCAACACACAACCTTTGTAAATATCATGCATTTTTCATATTTTTGCTTTATGTGTTTTGTTTCCTCTTGAATTTGTTTGCCACCGAGACAGTGTCATTCAAGTTTGGGGGAGTGTGTGGTTAGACATGTTTTATGTGGATCTTATTTTGAGTTGTCATCCTTGAGTCATCATGCATCATCCAAGTGCATAGAAAAAAACAAAAAAATCATAAATGTTTTTAAAACAAAATTTCAAAAAAATTCATATAAGATTGAGTCTAGAATTTTAAGCATTTAGGTTGTTTGCATTTGCATAAGGGGCAAAAGTTTTTCTTGAGAAGTGTTTTAAGCTCGTTAATTGGTTCAAGGCCCTAGTTTGTAGTTCTTTGATTCTTTGTTCAAACTTTGAAAGTAAGCTCTAACCTTATGATAATCACTTTTGGTATGGGTTATATTGCAGTGAGGTTATCAAACTCAAATGCAAGACATGTTGTAGTACAGCAAGCAAGAGAGAGTCAATCCACTTCTAGGATGATAGAGAATGTACAGAGAATACAAGGACTAATGCAAATCTAAGCGAAATGAGACGGTTTATGAGAAAAACTCTAAAAACTAGATGCAGCAACTTAAACAGAATGAAACCTATTTTAAAAATACTAGAAAGGAAGAAACTACCACGAGAAACAAACAGAATAATTAAAAGAGAAAGCTTCGAATTATTAAAATTCGACTAGTGGATCGACCATGAGATCGACCACTAGATCGAGCGGTAACAGTCGATCTCGTCTAAAAATGCAAGAACAGTAAAACTAATGACCAGGATGCTATCAGAGATCAAGCGAAAGATGAGATAAGATGTAAAGATGCTAAG
The DNA here is from genome assembly GCA_911865555.2 of Thlaspi arvense. NCBI lineage: Eukaryota > Viridiplantae > Streptophyta > Magnoliopsida > Brassicales > Brassicaceae > Thlaspi > Thlaspi arvense. Next base: position 30,455,396 of record OU466860.2, read on the forward strand.
AGAAAGGGCCTAGGGTTGAGATTCATGGTTAGGGGTTTCAAAGGTTCGACCTTGGGTTTAAAACTTTAAATCGACTCACTTGGTGAGGATCTCTAAGCTTTGAAAACTAAACAAGATCTATCCGTGGCTTTCGGTATAGATAACTCCTTCATCCTCTCCTCCAAACCCATGGCTTTTGGTGGAAAGAGAGGTCGAACGGCAAGGAAAACAAATTTCAAACGTATGGCTTAACTAATCCCCCAAACTTCCATGGCATTTGGGAAGGGGTAACTAGTCTCTAAGGTGTGATCTTCCGAGGCTCCTGAATCCTGTCAAGGTAAGGAACCTCTCGGATCATGAATCTCTTGGCGTGAGAGTCTTCAAGCATTGAGATCTCAACACCTTAGAAGAGATAGCCTTTGAAAACGTTTAGAAAACTCCAAGATCGAAACCCTTTAGACCCCTTAATCCTCTCAACCCCGAACCCAAAGAAACTACTTGCTACACATAGAGTAAATCAAGCAAAGCATATGAAACGAGACGATGAACAAGAAAAGAAAACTAGATTGAACAGAAATGATTCGAATACAAAGCTTAAGAAAAACGCGAGTTCAACAATGGTCTTCTTCACGAAAACAAGAGAGAAAACATAAAGGAAAAGATAAGGATCTAAAAAAGGACGTCACCGCCTTCCCAAAATGCCGAAACAAGCTAATGGTCCCCCCTTCGCTAGCGGCCAAAAACGGTTGAAAGGACAGAGATCGACTCCAAGATCAAGTGGTTCTCTCGATCATATCCGGACATCGTGTCTTCGGCTCGATCTGGGTCTCGATCAATATCGGTGAATCGAGTGTTGCATCCGATCTCGGTATCGATCTTCGGCTGGATCGAGTGGTGTACTCGATCTGACTCTCGCTTTGCATGGCGTCATTTATGTCTGTACCGTTTGATCGATTGTTTCACTCCATCCTTGTCTCGATCATTCTCCTCGGATCGCCTAGTTAGCTCGATCTTCTGGTCGATCAACTCCTAGATCGACCGGCCATGCTCGATCTGCTCCTCGATCTCTGATCCTTAGTATATATCCGAGCTCTCACAAACTGCTACATCAGCCTCAACACGTCCACGAACCTCCATGACTCCAAAGCAGCCAGAAACAACCTGAATGTGATGGAAAATGCAAGGAAAATGCGTATGCTGATGCAAGAATGCTCTAGGACCCTAAGTGATGCAATCTAACCTAAAACGTGATACAAATGCATGAAAAGCTAACTAATGAGTATGCAAAATGTATTCAATATGCAATAACATCAACTCCCCCAAACTTACTTCTTGCTTGCCCTCAAGCAACAGAAAATAAGTAAGGAAGAGAGGTTTTCAGAAAAAATGAATGGGGGTATAAACTTTTTGCAAAGGTGCCTTTCAAATGAATCAATCTCAATGTCCTAGTTAACAGTTCTAAAATGCTATGCTTACACTCATACTCCAAAGAACTTAGCCATACTCATCACACAAGAAATTCAATTCATGACTCTCCTATTCCTAACAATCAAAGAAACTCATCCTTTAACATTCATTAACATTCGAACCATGAATCAAACTTATGCACTTTAAAGCAAAACACATTTGGCTAAGGGTTAAGGTTATGAGCATTAAATGATCTCATTTGAAAAGGGTTTATAATTAGAACAAGGGTTTCTCTCAAAAATGGCTGAACTTGTGCATAATGCTAAAGGTAAAGACAATTTATGCATACATGATTAGATTCTTATCTACCCATGTAAACTATCAAACGATCCTATACCCCTCTCATTTAAGAAATTTTATCCTCACTCACCACTTAAGAGTCTACCCTTTTCTTCACAAACTTAGCAATCCCCATTTCGAAACAAAGACATTTTCAAACTTTTTAGGCTAGTGAAAAGGTTTTGAAAAATATTTTTGCTCTTTAGATATTTCTTATTAGTAGCTCTCTTATTATTTTTTTTTTCTTTTCTTTTTATTTTTATTTGGCACTTAGGCTCTTTTATTTCTTTTTCTCTTTTTTTTCTATTTTTTTGGGAGAGCTACCTCCTGAAATTTATTAGAGCATACTTAGTTTTAAAAACAACCTTTCACTTAAAACCCATTTCTTTCCTTAAAACACAAAGCTCTTTGAAACCGAGAACAAATAGACAGGAAAGCAACCCCAATGATCCCCCAAACTTATCCTAAGCCTATACCTAGCTTCAAAATGCAAAGCTAGCAACAATATGAAAACCAAATCATGTCGCCTAAACCTAACACTTTATGCCAAGTTCAAACCAAAAGGAAGGCCTCACAAAGATGTCACACAAGAACATTTGGCTTCAAAGAAGGGTAAGGTTCAAGGAGGGAGTTCTACTTAGGCTCACAAAGAGTGGTAAAAGGAAGAAGAGAGCCTAAATATTTTAAAACCATGTGTTCATTTTCAAATGCATAAGAATCATAATTAGAATTTCAAATTAAGGTTTTCACTTATTAGGATTAGTTTCAAATCATGAGAGTTCAGTTTAAGCCACGAAAATCCTAACAAGTGATCCAAGCATGGTAAGAACTTACTTTCAAAGCAGAGACAAAGCATTAGAGAACTACTAACTAGGGCATTGAAACAATTCTTAAGTTAAAACACCTTTTCAAGAAATTCTAACCCCTTATGCAAAATGCAAACAACCTAGATGCTATGAGAAACTCTAGACTCAATCTTAACATGTTTTAAAAAGATGAATGCAACTACATGAATCTTTGAAATTCTTTTAAAAATTTTACCAATTTTTCATGAACTAAAGACTCAAGGATGCTAAAGGAAAATAAGACCAAAGAACACAAGTCAAATCACACATGTACTCCCCCAAACTTGCTTGACACCGTCCCGGTGGCAAACTCATCCGAAGGAGCATCAAAACACAATGAAAAAAGAAACAAACATGAGCGGTTATGTACAATGGAAGAAGGTTGTTACCTCTGGTCTAATCTCGGCTGGAACTTGAGGATGTTCCAGAGGAGCTAGAGACTATGGTATTGCCTTTGTCGGCTGGTTCTTGGAGAGAGTGGCGCGCCGGCTGAATGGTGGTTCCTTGGGTCTCGCGGATGACAACTCCACCGGTTGAGAGCCTTCTCTTTTCAGGTTGTTGCACCTCTTGGCTCGCAGCTTTCTTCGGTGAGCCTCCCTGAAGTGCTTTGACCTTCTTTCCAAGCTTCTTGAGCATCTTGCCTTGCCACTTGTTGATCTTCCTATGCATCTCCACAACCGATGCTAGGAACTTCTCGGTTTTTTTCCTCGGCTCGAAGTCTTGCTTGGGAAGTGTGTAGGCCTCGGGCATCTCATCTTCCGTGGCTAGAGACTCTGACCTTTGATGAGGGGCAATCGCTGAAGCAGGTGGTCCTCCTAAAGGGGCAAAGCATTCTTCCTCCGTGGGCAAGAACTCAATATTCCCAACACCAAGCAGCTCGGTTTCATCTTTGTTGGGCAGGATGCACACTCTCTTCTTGTCTTCATCATCTATGAAGAGGTAGGCGTAAAACCCTTCCGCTGGCGTGCATCCCAAGCTGTCAGTATTCCTCATGTATGCCTCGTCCATGAAAGCTCTGGTTGGGACGTGAGCAAAGTCTTGAATGGGCACACCGGCTTGCACGAACAGAGGAGTAAGGAAACCGCCAATGTAAGAGGAAGTTGCCTTGCACCGCAAGGCATAAGCCTTGTATTTCACCAAAGAAGCCGCGAGCACACACCCGTAGTTCACTTCATCGCCGAGTTCATCCTCCATAGGCTCGTCGTTTGCATCCGGATCACACACCAAGTGCTTCACACCTTGGAACAGGAAGCACAGCTCCGTCTTCGTGACCGTAGGAGCAACAGACCTTCCACTAAATGTGTTGGCAATCAGCTTCAGAGTGTACCTCAGCACCGGGCTCCTTACTCGCTTGATCTTGGCGGTGTTGGCTTTGTAGTCTTCATTGCGGATCAGGTCCCAAAAGTCGTCGGCTTTCTTGAAGGCTGGGAACTCGACCTTGTATGCATCCGCGTTGAGACCATAAGCTTAGCATAGCTCAGGGATGGAGAGTGTATAGGCTTGACGGCCAACCTTGAAGTAGAGGCGACCTTGAGAAGGCACGGGTGCGCTAGGATTCTCGTACCGGAACTCCAAGGTGGCAAGGAAGTCTATTGTCACTTCAGGAATGGTTGGGCAATCCATCCGTGACAGACATCTTAAGCCAATGTTCTTGAGGAGTTGGTCGAAATCCCCAAGAATCCCTAGCTTAGACAACAGCTCTCGATCAGCAAACTTGGTAGGCTCAAATCGAAGCCTTTCCAACCGTTTCTTGTCTCTCTTCTCATCCTTACTCCACCGGACCCTCTCTTGAACTGCCACTTCTTGTCCTTCTCCTTCTTGTGCTTGTTCTTCTCTTGTTCTCTTTGGGGCCATTGTTCCTGAAACAAGTTTCTAAAGAGATTGATAAGCAAATGGCGATTTGATGAGAATGAGAGAAGAGAAGGAGAGAACTTATAAAAACTACCCTAGAATTTTGGGGAATAAATAAAAATCATAGCTAAATAAAGGAGAATCAAATCTTTAGATACTGAAAAATCTAAAATTTTGACTTTTGCTTAGCTAGTTTTTTAAAAATCAAAACCGATCCTATATTCTAGAACAAGATCTTGCGATATTAAAGGGGATTTTCTAAAATTAAATCATTAAGTTTTTGAAAATACCTTTGCAAGAAATGCAGAATATCTTTGCTAGCTTTTGAAAACTGAAACTCTCACTCTCTTTCTTTAAAATCTTCGAGAAAAACAGGAATGAGAGGGTGAGAGGTTGTTGAAATATTTAAAGACTAGCAAAACCAAAACAATGGGTAGCAAAAGTGGTTTTTCTGACAAAGTCTTGGTCAAGGCACATCTTTCATGGTCAAAGATGCTTGCCTTGACCAAGTTTTGAATTCAAAAGTTGGAGGGAAAAGAGTTAAGGAGGGAAAAGAAATGTTACCTCGGCATGAGATCGAGTCCATTTGGTCGATCTAGGACTCGATCTCATGCCCATAATGGCTTAGATTGAGAGGGTTACTCGATTTGAGACCCGATTCATAGTGAATCGAGTCTTGGATCGACTGGCTCTCTCGATCATTGAGATGTTGGCTCCACGGCTAAGTCCTCATAATCGAGCTATGTCCTCGATTTAGGGGTCGATTTGGCATAGATCGAGTGATGGATCGAGTCGAGTGATCGATCTATTTTCAACAGTTTTTCCCTAGAGAAATTAGATCGGTCGATCCGATTTGGATCGATCGATCCTTTTTCGTCAAGGTCGATCTTGTCACTCGATCTCGTCTAGATCGACCGGCTCCTCTCGATTCACTGACTCGATCTAGCAAAGATCGAGCCAGGATCACTCGATCTAGCACTCGATCTCTAGCCTTATTCTAACCCCTATTGCTTTTTTAAGACCTCTAAGTCAAGGTTTAGACTCCTTATACCTGTTCCTACACACTTGCAACATAAAGACATAAAAATGAAAGAGAAATGAATGCAGGAGTATGTACAAGATAAACATGGGAATGCCTCCCAAGTGTGCTTTCTTTAACGTCTTTAGCTAGACCTTACTTGGTTTAGGCGGATGGTGGGTCTTGGAGAAGGACCGAGGTACTCTCCTTGTCATAGCTATCTGCCAAGTAGGGCTTGACTCTGTGTCCGTTGACGGTGAATGCACTGCCACTTTTTCCCATCAGAGTAACAGCTCCATAAGGCAACACTTCTTGAATCATGAACGGTCCGCTCCACCTTGATTTCAGCTTGCCCGGGAAGAGTTCGAGCCTCGAATAGTACAGCAACACTAGTCCTCCTTCCTTAAGCTCCTTGGCAACAAACTTTATGTCATGAGTCTCCTTAGTCTGCTCCTTGTATATCCGAGAGCTCTCGTAAGCGTTCAGCCTCAACTCGTCCAGTTCGTGTAGCTGAATAAGGCGCCTCTCCTGAGCAGTCTTGAGGTCAAAGTTCAGCCTCTTCACAGCCCACAACGCACGGTGTTCCAGCTCAACCGGGAGGTGACAGCCCTTGCCATAGAGTAAAGTGAAAGGAGTTTTACAAATCGGCGTTTTGAAGACGGTACGGTAGGCCCAAAGAGCGTCGTCCAGCTTTACTGCCCAGTCTTTCCTTGTTGCTCTGACGGTCTTCTCTAGTATAGCCTTGATTTGCCTATTGGAGACTTCCACTTGACCGCTCGTTTGAGGATGATACGGTGTAGCCACCTTATGCTTAACTCCTTACTTTCTCAAGAGGTTCTCGAAGACCTTGTTTATGAAGTGGCTTCCTCCATCGCATATAACAACCTTGGGTACCCCAAACCTTGGGAAGATGATACTCTTGAACAGCTTGATTACCACCTTAGAGTCATTTGTAGGGGAAGCAACAGCCTCAACCCATTTGGAGACATAATCCACTCCTACCAAGATGTATTTGTTGCCGTATGAAGAAGGAAAAGACTCCATGAAGTCTATCCCCCATGCGTCGAACACGTCAACCTCGAAGATAGGAACTTGAGGCATTTCGTTCCTCTTAGTGATATTCCCTGCTCGTTGACATGCCTCACAGCTCTTCACAAACTCGTGTGCATCTTTAAAAATGGACGGCCACCAGAAACCGGCTTGCAACACTTTCGTGGCAGTCTTGAATGAGGCGAAGTATCCTCCGTAGGAAGAGCCATGGCAATGATAGAGGATGTCCCTGGCTTCTTCCTTTGTAACACATCTCCGTTACAAGCTGTCTACTCCTCTTTTGTATAAGTAGGGCTCGTCCCAAAAGTCGTCACTAGCGTCTCTCATAAACCGCTTCTTGTGATAGCTGTTGAGATGTGTTGGCCCCTCACCACACGCTAGATAGTTCACTACATCAGCATACCACGGTGGATCCTCCTCTTTGAAACTCAACACCTCCTCAAACCTCCCTTCTAGCTTTCCACAAACAGCCGTAGTAATCGCCATAAGCTGCTCTTCTGGAAGAGAGTCATCTAAGGGGAGAGACTCGTTGATCCTTAGCCGTGAGAGATGGTCAGCGACTCCGTTTTCTATCCCTTTCTTGTCTTTAATCTCCATGTCAAACTCCTGGAGTAAGAGAATCCATCTTAAGAGCCGAGGCTTAGTGTCTTTCTTCGAGTAGATGTATCGCAAGGCAGCGTGATCCGTGTATACAATAGCCTTGGAACCAACGAGATACGATCTGAACTTCTCAAAGGCGAAGACCACTGCAAGCAAATCCTTCTCCGTAGTGGTGTATCTTGATTGCGTGTCATCCAAGGTTCTTGAAGCATAGTAGATCACGTGCAGCTTCTTGTCTTTCTTCTGACCAAGAACGGCTCCTACGGCGTAGTCACTAGCATCACGCATGATCTCAAAAGGAAGAGACCAGTCTAGTGCTTGGACTATAGGAGCTGAAGTAAGGGCTTCTTTGATGGTCACGAAAGCTTTCAAACACTCCTCATCAAACACAAACTCAGCTTCCTTGCACAACAGCCGTGTAAGAGGGCGTGCAATCTTGGAGAAATCTTTGATGAAGCTCCTATAGAACCCTGCGTGTCCCAAGAAGCTTCTGACTCCCTTAACATTAACCGGCGGCTCAAGACCCATCATGACCTCCACTTTAGCCTGATCAACCTCAATGCCCTTCTCTGATATCTTATGACCAAGCACGATCAATCCCTTAACCATAAAGTGGCATTTCTCCCAGTTCAGCACCAAGTTTGTCTCTTCACAAAGTTTTAGTACCCTGCAAAGATTCAACAAACACGCAGGAAAGGACGCACCATACACAGATAAGTCATCCATGAACACCTCTACCATCTCCTCTATAAGATCAGAGAAGATCAACATTATACACCGCTGAAAGGTAGCCGGTGCATTACACAACCCAAACGGCATCCTTCGATATGCAAAGGTACCGTAGGGACATATGAAAGTCGTCTTCTCCTGATCGTTTAGGTGAATAGGAATTTGAAAGAAACCGCTATACCCATCGAGAAAACAATAGTAAGGGTGATTTGCAAGTTTCTCAAGCATTTGATCAATAAAAGGCAAGGGGAAATGGTCTTTCCTAGTCGCAAGGCTAAGCTTCCTATAGTCTATACACATTCTATGACCAGTGATGGTTCTAGTAGGAATAAGCTCATCCTTTTCATTCCTTATGACCGTGATCCCTCCCTTCTTAGGCACCACGTGTACATGAGAAACCCACGTGCTGTCACTTATGGGATAGATCACGTCAGCCTCTAAAAGCTTAAGGATTTCCTTCTTAACAACCTCTTTCAAATTAGGATTCAAACGACTCTGATGTTCTATAGAGGAGGCGTTCTCATTATCCAAGTGAATCCTATGAGTGCAAAGCATTGGTGAAAGGCCCTTGATGTCACTTAAAGAGTACCCAATGGCCTTCCTATACTTTCTCAGCTCAGTCAGGAGCGAGTGCAACTCATCATCACTAAGGTTTTCATTCACAATCACGGGATAGGTGTTATTAGGCCCTAAGAAAGCATACCTTAGCCCTTTTGGGAGCTACTTAAGGTCCACCTTTGGGGCTAACAGCTCACTCCAGTCATCCTCGTGGCTGTTGTTGTTGCTTTCCTCCTTCGAACTCTCCTTTGAACCCGAGGCATGGCCCTTCAGACTGCTTTCCTCCATCGCTATCCCTTCTGAGATCGAGTCCTCCGATCGATTCTCCTCTTGATGTCGTCTAGATCGAGCCATTTCGCTCGATTCACTTACTCGATTTGATATGGATCGAGCAAGGGATCGAGACGCTAAGTCGATCTCTTGCTTGGACTCCAAAATGATCGGGAGGTCTCTCTCGATCGCCGACTCGATTGTTTTTCCTGATCGAGTGTTCTTCTCGATCTGTCTGTCGATTGTTGCACCGGATCGAGTTGTGTTCTCGATTACCTTGTCGATCTGACTCCTGGATCGAGTGATAACGTCGATCTCGGGGTCGATCTCTAGGCAGCAACCTTCTTCATTCTTAACAATCCTCCTAGAATCCAGCAGGTTCACGTACTCTCGGGTTCTCTGGTCCACATAGCCAAACTCTCCTGGCTCCTTAGTCAGTGCTAGCTTCAGATGGTCTTCTAGAGCCAGGTCTTCCAGCAACTCATCCGCTAAAGCATCCATCGTTTCAATATAGAAAGCTTGCCTTTCAATGGTTGGCTTCTTCAGAACCTCGTTGATGTCGAAGTCAAGCCTGATCTCCTTTCCCAAATGCAAGCCAATCTTCCCATTTTTCACATCTATGATAGCCCCGGCGGTTGCAAGGAACGGTCTCCCTAAGATGAGTGGATCCTTAGGCTCTTCATCCATCTCCAACACTACGAAGTCCGTAGGTACGTTCACACCACTGATTCGCACCCGTAAATCTTCAAGCAGCCCCACTGGTAGCCTCACACTCCTATCAGCCAGTACCAATGAGATCCGACAGTCTTTGAAACGTGTAAAACCAAGCTTCTTAGCCACGCAGTGAGGCATCAGGTTTATGCTAGCTCCGAGATCACATAAGCAACTCTTGAACTCTAGAGGACCTAAAGCGCAGGGTATAGTGAAGCTTCCAGGGTCTCCCAACTTCTTATGGACTATCTCCTTATGTATAACCGCACTACACTCTTCACTTAGAACAAGTACCTCCTTGCTTTCCTTATTCTTCTTCACGAGAGTGTCTTTGAAGAATTTGGCACATTTAGGCATCATTGCAAGGCAGTCAACGAGAGGTAGCTTGATCTCCACATCCTTAAGATGCTTCTCAAAGAGGATTCTATGCTTCTCTATGAGGTTCTTCTTGAAGCGGCCAGGAAAAGGCAGCTTAGGTACATAAGATGGAGGCACATAAGAATTCTTCTTCTTAGTGGTTTGCTCAGCTTTCTTCTCAGCAACTGCTTTGTCTCCTCTTCTTAACCCTTGGATCCAAACGTTGTCAAAGTTGATCTCATCATCATCAGCCGAAGGTTTACCCTCCCCCTCTTGAATTACAACGTCCTCGTTGTTCTTTGTAGAGACCGGAGGTTCGAGCTCTTTACCGCTTCTCAACGTTATGGCATTAGCATACTCCTTGGGATTCTGCTCACACATTCCCGGAAGACTATTCTGACCACTCGTACTCGCTTTCCCTTTCTCCAGCTGCTTGATCTTGTTGTTTAAGTTGGTGATCTGAGTGGAGAAGTCGGTGAGAGATGAGTCTTGGCGAGTGTTCATCTCGGCGAACTTCTGGTTTGTAGAGGCTTGCCCTTGTATTAGCTGTTGAAACATTGCTTGAACCGGATCAACTTGTTGTTGCATCAGTTGTTGCTGTTGAGGTGCAAAGCCTGGAGGGTAGTTAGGTGTATAACCCTTGTTGTTTTGATGTTGCCCTTGGAAGTTGCTCTGCCCTTGACCTTGGAAACCACCACTCGGTTGAAAACCTTTGTTGCAAGGGATGAAAGGTTTTGCTTGCTGAGCAGGGTACACTTGATCTTTAGGGTTGGCTACGTTGGTGCTTCGGTAAGAGAGGTTGTTGTTCTGGTAGCCTTGGTTGTAGCCTTGAGACTTGTAGTTGTTCTGTCCCGCCACCCAATTGGCTTCTTCTTGGCTCAACTCTAACTCCTCTTGGTTCTCATCAGCTTCACCAACAAAGTGAACATGCTTCTGATTGGCTAACACCAGCTTATCTATCTTCTCATGCAAAGATTTGAGCTCCTTCTTGTGAGACTCTAACTCTGATCCTCTAGGTGCACGGTCATAATCTTCAGCATAGTTTCCATCACTCAACGCCAAGTTTTCTATCAGCTCCATACCTTCTTCTACCTCCTGACCGAGGAAGTTCCCTTTGCTAGCTGTGTCAAGCAACAACCTGATCTTTGGTGAAGCTCCACGGTACTGAGTAGTGTCTCCTCGCTGAACCCGTGATGAGGACATTGGATTGTGTAGTCTTTAAAATGCTCTATTGCCTCGTTGAATGTCTCGTTGTTCCTTTGAGTGAAACCGCTGATTACGCTTCTCAACCGTGCTGTCCTGGTGCTTGAGAAGAACTTTGAGAGAAAAGCCTTCTTGCACTCAGCCCATGATGTGATGGTGCCTTGTGGGAGGGTCTTCTCCCAATGTCTAGCTTTTTCTCCGAGTGAAAAGGGGAAGAGACGCAGCTTGAAAGCATCTTTGGATATGCCATTGATCTTTATCATCCCACATACTTGCTCGAAGTTGTCTAGGTGCTCCAAGGGATCTTCCATTGCTAAGCCGTGGAACTTGTTGTTTTGCACCATTGAGATGAAACCTGGCTTGATCTCGAAGTTGTTGTTTTGTACAGGAGGAGGAGTGATCCCAAACCTATTGTGGTGGGTATTGGGAGCATCTCCGGCTCCTATGATCCTTGGGGGTCTAGCCGCGTGTTGGGGGTTTCCATTGCCCCGTCCTGCTGCCCCGTGAGCTGGAGGAGGTCCTTCTGGATGCTTGTGTTCAGCCATAGCTTCAAAGTCAACCAAACCGTGCTGAACAATCTCCTCAAAGGCTCTTGTTTGCTCTCTGACTCTTCTTTGCCGTGAGTGACCAAGCTGATGAATGTTGTATAAGGGTTGTAGTAGATTGTTGTCTCCCCTTGGACGAAGATTCATGTACCTGAAAACACACGTTTGAGAGTAGAATGATTAGTAACTTGAAAAAGGTAAAGACTTAGTCTTTGCTAAGACCCAAATCTCTATGTTCTCTAAACAGTCCTAGAACGGCAACGGCGCCATTTGATAATCACTTTTGGTATGGGTTATATTGCAGTGAGGTTATCAAACTCAAATGCAAGACATGTTGTAGTACAGCAAGCAAGAGAGAGTCAATTCACTTCTAGGAGGATAGAGAATGCACAGAGAATACAAGGACTAATGCAAATCTAAGCGAAATGAGACGGTTTATGAGAAAATCTCTAAAAACTAGTTGCAGCAACTTAAACAGAATGAAACCTATTTTAAAAATACTAGAAAGGAAGAAACTACCACGAGAAACAAACAGAATAATTAAAGGAGAAAGCTTCGAATTATTAAAATTCGACTAGTGGATCGACCATGAGATCGACCACTAGATCGAGCAGTAACAATAGATCTCGTCTAAAAATGCAAGAACGGTAAAACTAATGACCAGGATGCTATCAGAGATCAAGCGAAAGATGAGATAAGATGTAAAGATGCTAAGAGAATGGGCCTAGGGTTGAGATTCATGGTTAGGGGTTTCAAAGGTTCGACCTTGGGTTTAAAACTTTAAATCGACTCACTTGGTGAGGATCTCTAAGCCTTGAAAACTAAACAATATCTATCCGTGGCTTTCGGTATAGATCACTCCTTCATCCTCTCCTCCAAACCCATGGCTTTTGGTGGAAAGAGAGGTCGAAGGGCAAGGAAAACAGATTTCAAACGAATGGCTTAACTAATCCCCCAAACTTCCATGGCTTTTGGGAAGGGGTAACTAGTCTCTAAGGTGTGATCTTCCGAGGCTCCTGAATCCTGTCAAGGTAAGGAACCTCTCGGATCATGAAGCTCTTGGCGTGAGAGTCTTCAAGCATTGAGATCTCAACACCTTAGAAGAAATAGCCTTTGAAAACGTTTAGAAAACCCCAAGATCGAAACCCTTTAGACCCCTTAATCCTCTCAACCCCGAACCCAAAGAAACTATTCGCTACACATAGAGTAAATCAAGCAAAGCATATGAAACGAGACGATGAACAAGAAAAGAAAACTAGATTGAACAGAAATGATTCAAATACAAAGCTTAAGAAAAGCGCGAGTTCAACAATGGTCTTCTTCACGAAAACGAGAGAGAAAACATAAAGGAAAAGATAAGGATCTAAAAAGTTATAGGAAAAAGGACGTCCCCGCCTTCCCAAAATGCCGAAACAAGCTAATGGTCCCCCCTTCGCTAGCGGCCAAAAACGGTTGAAAGGACAGAGATCGACTCCAAGATCGAGTGGTTCTCTCGATCATATCCGGACATCGTGTCGTCGGCTCGATCTAGGTCTCGATCAATATCGGCGAATCGAGTGTTGCATCCAATCTCGGTATCGATCTTCGGCTGGATCGAGTGGTGTACTCGATCTGACTCTCGCTCTGCATGGCGTCATATACGTCCGTACCGTTTGATCGATTGCTTCACTCGATCCTTGTCTCGATCATTCTCCTTGGATCGCCTGGTTAACTCGATCTTCTGGTCGATCAACTCCTAGATCGACCGGCCATGCTCGATCTTCTCCTCGATCTCTGATCCTTTGCATATATCCGAGCTCTCACGAACTGCTACATCAGCCTCAACATGTCCATGAACCTCCATAACTCCAAAGCAGCCAGAAACAACCTGAATGTGATGCAAAATGCAAGGAAAATGCGTATGCTGATGCAAGAATGCTCTAGGACCCTAAGTGATGCAATCTAACCTAAAACGTGATACAAATGCATGAAAAGCTAACTAATGAGTATGCAAAATGTATGCAATATGCAATAACATCACCTTATTTGGATCATTTGTTTTGATTTTCGTGGCTTAAGTTGAACAGACAAGAACTGAATCCTCTCCTATCAAGTGGAACCTTAATCTGAATTTGAATTATCACACTTATGCATTTGAAAATGAATACATGGATCATATATACATATTTAGGCTTCCTTATCCTTTTCACCACTCTTTTGTAAGCCTGAATAGAACTCCTCACCTTAAACCTTACCCTCCTTTCAAGCCAAGTATTTCTTGTGTGATTTGGTGAGGCCTTATTTTCGGATTAAACTTGGCATAAAGTGTTAGGTTTAGGCGACATGATTAGGCTCTCATATTGATGCTAGCTTTGCATTTTGAAGCTAGATTTAGTCATGTTTAGGGGCGGGGGTTCACTGGTGTTGAAAGATTTTGCTTACTTGTTTTCAGCTTGAAAAGATTTTGGTGTTTGAGGATGGAAATAAAAGGGATTGATGGTTTTAAGCGGTGGTCTTGTACTGTTTTTAAAATAAAAGCTCAGTTTCAAAAGAAAAGAAGGTAGCTCTCAAAAAGAAAAAAAATCAGAAAAAGAAAAGAGCCAAAAGGCCAAATGCTTAAAGAAAAAAATATAAGAGAAGAGAGCTACCAAATGTAAAAGAAAAGAGCTTAAATGTTTGTGTTTGACCATCATAGCTATAAGATGAGTAAAGTTGTTTTCTGTTTTTGTGGGTTTTGCTTGGCGCTTTGCCTTGTTGAAATGGGTAGTCTCTAGAGGATGAGTGAGCTTGAAAAAGAAAGAAAATGAATGAGAGGGGTTTAGGATCATTGTTATTGTATATGGGTAGATGAGAGTCTAATCATGTATGCATTAATTGCCTTTACCTTTAGCATTATGCATAAGTTCAACCCCTTTTGAGATAAACCATTGTTTGAATTACCCACTTGAATGAGATCATCTTTGTCTCATAGCCTTGTCCCTAGCCAAATGTACTCTGTTTTAAGTGCATGAGTGTGATTCACGGTTTGATCTTAATGAATGTTAAAGGTTAGGATTCTTGGATTGTATGGAATATGTGAGTCATGATCTGAAGTTCAACATGTGATGAATATGGCTTAGTTCTTTGGATTAGAGGTTTGTGAACTGCATCTTAGAATTAAAAACAAGGACCATTAAATTGATTTATTTGAAAAACACATGTCAAGGAATTTGAGCTCCCACTTTTAAAACCTCTCTTCCTTTCTTGAATTTTGTTTGCTTGAGGGCAAGCAAAAGGCATGTTTGGGAGAGTTGATATACTCATATATTTCGCATATTTAGCATGCAATTAGTGTAGTTTTCATGCATTCATCTTACATAATAGGCTAGGTTTGCACCATTTGTCTCATTTTAGGTCCTAAGTGCACTTTGCATTAGCATTTGCATATTTCTTGCATTCTTGCATCATATTCAGGTTGTTTTGGATACTTTGGAGCCATGGAGGTTGCATGGACATGCTAAGGATCGAGAGGGAGCCTGTGGACACTTGGAAGAACTCAGCCATTCAGCAAAAGAACCGGGATCGAGGTGCGGATCGAGCTAGGCAGTTCGATCTAGATGAGATAGACCAGAAGATCGAGTTACTCAAGCCGTTTCAAGAAGGAGGATCGAGACCAAGATCGACCAAATTGATCGATCATGAGTACGAACGTATACTAAGTCATGCAGAACGAGAGCCAGATCGAGACCACGACTCGATCATCCGAGGATCGACCAGAAGATCGAGAGAAGCACTCGATCCACCCAACCGAATCGACCCAAAGATCGAGCAAAGGAGGACGATCCATGAAAAAGATCGAGCTAGAGAGCGATCACCCAAGTCGATCTCTATAACCTTATCCGGACAGCTCACTTTTGGCATGTAGTGAGGGGACCATTTTCTTTGTTTGGCTATTTTAGGCAATATGGTGTGAACCATTTGTTTTGTCCTGAACCAGTTTTAAGTTTCTATGCACGAAGGCTGAAAAATCGCCATTGTTAACTTTTTAAGCTTTTTACATTTTGTTGAACCTTAATCTTGTTTAATCTAAGTATTTTCTTTAATCTTTCTTGCTTAATCATGCTTAGCTTCCTTTCTGATAACTCGATTTTTAATCTCTAAAGGGAGTGATGCAATGCAGCAGGAGGTTATCAAAACTCAAGCAGCACACAGTCGTAATATAGTGCAAGAGGAATCAATCCAACCTAGGAGCTAGAAAGTACAATGAGAATGCAAGGATCGAGTAAAGCTAGGCAAATGATGAACAGTTTTATAAAATTCCTAAAAACTAGATGCAACAACTAAATGCAAGACAGAACTATTTGAAAAATACCAGGAACGAGTGAACTACCACGACGAACAAACAGAATGATTAAAATGCAAAGCTATGAATTTATAAAAATCGACTAGTGGATCGACCACAGGATCGACCACTAGATCGAGCAACAACGATCGATCTCGTCTAAAAGTTCAAATGCAACGGAACTAATGACCAGGATGCAACAGATAACAAGCGAATGATTAACAGAGATGTAAGAACACTAAGAAAGAGGGTCTAGGGTTGAGATTCATCTTAAAGGGTTTCCAAGATTCAAGCTTGGTTTGAAAACTCTAGATCTACTCACTTTGTGAGATTCTCTAAGTCTTGAAAACAAAAAAAAATCCATCCATGGCGTGTGGTATGGATCACTCCTTCATTCTCTCCTCCAGACCCATGGCGTTTGGCGGAAAAAGAGATTGAAGGGCAAGGAAAGCAGATTTCAAACACGCGGCTTAACTAGTCCCCTAAACTACCATGCCGTTTGGGAAAGGGTAACTAGTCTCTAGGATGCGATTTTCAGAGATCTCTGGATCCTGTCAAGGTAAGAGACCTCTCGGATCATAAAGATCTTGGCGTGAGACTCTTTAAGCCTAACAACTCAACATCCTAGAAGAGAAAGCCATGAAGAACAAAAAAACACCAAACTTGAAAACCTTTTCGACCCCTTTGAATCCTCTCAACCCCAAAACCCGATTAAATTACTCACTACATATTAGGTAAACCAAGCAAAGCATAAACAACGAACTCATAAACATAAAGAACGATGGATTTAAACTTAAACGATTCAAAGATTCAATACAAAGCAAGAAAAGCTTCAAAGTCTAACAATGGCGAAATCGCCTTCGAACAGAGAGAAAAAAGATGAAAAATGATAAAGTGAAAACACGTGTGTGAAAGCATGATCGCCGCCTTCCCTAAATAGGCCAAACAGCTCGATGGTCCCCCCTCGCTAGCGGCCAAAAACGGTTAAAGTGCACTGAGATCGACCTCGAGATCGAGCATCTCGCTCGATCATCTTCGGACATCGTGCCTTCAGCTCGATGTGTGACTCGATCTTCTTCGGCGGATCGAGTGCTTCGTTCGATTTTGGATTCGATCTTTGGAGGATCGAGTGGTGGACTCGATCCGACTCTCGCTCTGCATGGCGTCATTTACGTTCGTACTCCTTGATCGATTGCTTCACTCGATCTCTGTCTCGATCAGTTCTCTTGGATCGGCTGGACTACTCCATCTTCTGGTCGATCTCATCTAGATCGATCGGCCATGCTCGATCCGCTTCTCTATCTCTGGTCCTCAGCAAGCATTCCTGAATTCTCCAAGTCCCACGAACCTCCTCACGAGCCTCAACACGTCCAAGAACCCTCCAAGGCTCCAAAGTAGCCGAAAACAACCTTTATGTGATGCAAAATGTAAGAAATATGCATATGCTGGTGCAAGAATACTTTAGGACCTAAAGTGATGCAAACTAGTCTAAAATGCAATGTATATGCGTGAGAAACTAACTTATATGTATGCAAAATGCATGGAATATGCAGCTATATCAACTCCTCCAAACTTACCTTTTGCTTGCCCTCAAGCAAACAAAATTAAAGAATGGAGAGAGGTTTTAAAACAAACGGGGGTTTAAGCTTCTTGCAAAGGTATCTTTCAAATGAATCAATCTCAACGTCCTAGTTACTAGTTCTAAAATGCAATACACACGCTCATACTCCAAAGAACTTAGCAATACTCATCACACAAAGAATTTCAAATCATGACTGTCCTATTCCAAACAATCAAAGAAACTCATCCCTTAACATTAATTAAAGACCGAACCATGAATCAAACTTATGCACTTTAAAGCAAAACACATTTGGCTAAGGGTTAAGGCTATGAGTATAGAATGATCTCATTTTAAAGGAGGGTTTATTTTAAGTACGGGTTTCTGATGTTATTGTATATTGCATACATTTTGCATACTCATTAGTTAGCTTTTCATGCATTTGTATCATGTTTTAGGTTAGATTGCATCACTTAGGGTCCTAGAGCATTCTTGCATCAGCATACGCATTTTCCTTGCATTTTGCATCACATTCAGGTTGTTTCTGGCTGCTGTGGAGTCGTGGAGGTTCATGGACGTGCTGAAGCTGATGTAGCAGTTCGTGGGAGCTCGGTTTGTCTTTTCTTGTATGTTTTTCTCTCTGGTTTTGAAGAAGAATACCATTGTCTAACTTTGAGTTTTCTTAAGCTTGTTATCGAATCGTTTTCGATTTAATCTAGCTTTCTTTCCATGTTCATCGTTTCTTTTTCCATGCTTTGCTTGATTTACCTTATGTGTAGTGAGTAGTTTACCTGGGTTCGGGGTTGAGAGGATTAAGGGGTCTAAAAGGATTCCGGTCTTGGGGTTTTCTAAGCGTTTTAATGGCTATCTTTTCTAGGGTGCTGAGCTCTCAATGCTTGAAGACTCTCACGCCAAGAGCTTCATGATCCGAGATGTTCCTTACCTTGACAGGATCCAGGAGCCTCGGAAGATCACACCTTAGAGACTAGTTACCCCTTCCCAAAAGCCATGGAAGTTTGGGGGACTAGTTAAGCCATTTACTTGAAATCTGTTTTCCTTGCCTTTGGGCCTCTCTTTCCACCAAAAGCCATGGGTTTGGAGGAGAGGATGAAAGAGTGATCTATACCGAAAGCCACGGATAGATCTTGTTTTGTTTTCAAGGCTTAGAGATCCTCACCAAGTGAGTCGATCTAAAGTTTCAAACCCAAGGTCGAACCTTTGAAACCCCTAACCATGAATCTCGACCCTAGCCACTTTCTTTTAGCATCTTTACGTCTATTCTCATCATTCGCTTGTTATCTGATAACATCCTGGTCATTAGCTTTACTGTTCTTACGATTTTAGACGAGATCGATTGTTACTGCTCGATCTAGTGGTCGATCTCGTGGTCGATCCACTAGTCGAATTTTAATAATTAGAAGCTCTTTCCTTTGAATAATCTGTTTGTTTCTCGTGGTAGTTTCTTACTTTCTAGTATTTTTGAAATAGGTTTCACTCTGTTTAAGTTGCTGCATCTAGTTTTTAGATATTTTCTCATAAACTGTCTCATTTTGCTTAGATTTGCCTTAGTCCTTGCATTCTCTATCTCCTAGAAGTGGATTGACTCTCTCTTGCTTGCTATACTACAACATTGCTTGCATTAGAGTTTGATAACCTCTCTGCATCATAAACCCGAGCTAAGAAAACGTTTATCAAATGGCGCCGTTGCCATTCTAGGATTGTTTAGAGAACATAGAGATTTGGGTCTTAGCAAAGACTAAGTCTTTACCTTTTTCAAGTTACTAATACTTCTACTCTCAAACGTGTGTCTTCAGGTACATGAATCTTCGTTCAAGGGGAGACAACAATCTTCTACAACCCTTAGACAACATTCATCAACTTGGTCACTCACGGCAAAGGAGAGTCAGAGAGCAAACAAGAGCCTTTGAGGAGATTGTTCAGCACGGTTTGGTTGACTTTGAAGCTATGGCTGAACACGAGCATCCAGAAGGACATCCTCCACTAGGACGGGGCAATGGAAACCCCCAACACGCGGCTAGACCACCGAGGATCATAGGAGCCGGAGATGCTCCCAATACCCACCACAATAGGTCTGGGATCACTCCTCCTCCGGTGCAAAACAATAACTTCGAGATCAAGCCAGGTTTCATCTCCATGGTGAAAAACAACAAGTTCCACGGCTTAGCAATGGAAGACCCCTTGGAACACTTAGACAACTTCGAGCAAGTATGTGGGATGATCAAGATCAATGGCATATCCGAAGATGCTTTCAAGCTGCGCCTCTTCCCCTTTTCACTCGGAGACAAAGCTAGACATTGGGAGAAGACCCTCCCACAAGGCACCATCACATCATGGGCTGAGTGTAAGAAGGCATTCCTCTCCAAGTTCTTCTCAAGCACAAGAACAGCACGGTTAAGAAGCGAAATCAGCGGTTTCACTCAAAGGAACAACGAGACATTCAACGAGGCAATGGAGCGTTTCAAAGATTACACTATCCAATGTCCTCATCACGGGTTCAGTGAGGAGACACTACTCAGTACCATATACCGTGGAGCTTCACCAAAGATCAGGTTGTTGCTTGACACATCTAGCAAAGGGAACTTCCTCGGTCAAGAGGTAGAAGAGGGTATGGAGCTGATAGAAAACCTGGCGTTGAGTGATGGAAACTATGCTGAAGATTATGACCGTGCACCAAGAGGATCAAAGTTAGAGTCTCACAAGAAGGAGCTCAAATCTTTGCATGAGAAGATTGATAAGTTGGTGTTAGCTAATCAGAAACATGTTCACTTTGTTGGTGAAGCTGATGAGAACCAAGAGGAGTTAGAGCTAAGCCAAGAAGAAGCAAATTGGGTGGCTGGACAGAACAACTACAAGTCTCAAGGCTACAACCAAGGCTACCAGAACAACAACCTCTCTTACCGAAGCACAAACGTAGCCAACCCTAAAGACCAAGTGTACCCTGCTCAGCAAGCTAAACCTTTCATCCCTTACAATAAAGGTTTTCAACCGAGTGGTGGTTTCCAAGGTCAAGGGCCGAGCAACTTCCAAGGGCAACAACAAAACAACAAGGGTTATACTCCTAACTACCCTCCGGGCTTTGCACCTCAGCAACAACATCCGATGCAACAACAAGTTGATCCGGTTCAAGCAATGTTTCAACAGCTAATACAAGGGCAAGCCTCTACCAACCAGAAGTTCGCTGAAATGAACACTCGCCTAGACTCATCTCTAACCGACTTCTCCACTCAGATCACCAACCTAAACAACAAGATCAAGCAGTTGGAGAAAGGCAAAGCAAGTACGAGTGGTCAGAACAGCCTTCCTGGAAAGTGTGAGCAGAATCCCAAAGAGTATGCCAATGCTATCACATTGAGAAGTGGCAAAGAGCTCGAACCTCCGGTCTCCACAAAGAACAACGAGGACGTTGTATTCAAGAGGGGGAGGGTAAACCTTCGGCTGATGATGATGAGATCAACTTTGACAACGTCTGGATCCAAGGGCCGAGGAGAGGAGACAAGGCGGTCGCTGAGAAGAAAAGTGAGCAAACCACCAAGGAGAAGAACTCTTACGTGCCCCCACCTTACGTACCAAAGTTGCCATTTCCCGGTCGTTTCAAAAAGCAGCTAATAGAGAAGCATCAGATCTTGTTTGAGAAGCACCTGAGAGACGTGCAAATCAAGCCGCCTCTTGTTGATTGTCTAGCTATGATGCCCAAGTGCGCCAAGTTTTTCAAGGACACCCTTGTGAAGAAGAACAAAGAAAGCAAAGAGGTACTTGTTTTAAGTGAAGAGTGTAGCGCAGTTATACACAAGGAGATAGTCCCCAAGAAGCTGGGAGACCCTGGAAGCTTCACTATACCTTGCGCTTTGAGTCCTCTAGAGTTCAAGAGCTGCTTGTGTGATCTCGGGGCTAGTATAAACTTGATGCCTCACTCTGTGGCTAAGAAGCTTGGTTTTACTCGGTTTAAAGACTATCGGATCTCATTGGTGCTGGCTGATAGAAGCGTGAGGTTGCCAGTAGGGCTGCTTGAAGATTTACTGGTACGAATCACTGGTGTGAACGTCCCTACAGACTTTGTAGTGTTGGATATGGATGAAGAGCCTAAATACCCACTCATCTTAGGGAGATCGTTCCTTGCAACCGCCGGAGCTATCATAGACGTGAAGAATGGGAAGATTGCCTTGCATTTGGGGAAGGAGATCAGGCTAGACTTCGACATCAACGAGGTCCTGAAGAAGCCAACCATTGAAGGACAAGCTTTCTATATTGAAACAATGGATGCCTTGGCGGATGAGTTGCTGGAAGAGCTGGCTCTAGAAGACCATCTGAAGCTAGCACTGACTAAGGAGCCAGGGGAGTTTGGCTATGTGGACCCGAGAACCCAAGAGTACGTGAACCTGCTGGATTCTAGGAGGATTATCAAATATGAAGAAGGTTGCTGCCTAGAGATCGACCTTGAGATCGATGCTATCACTCGATCCAGGAGTCAGATCGACGAGTCAATCGAGAACACAACTCGATCCGGCGCAACAATCGATGGATGGATCGAGAAGAATGCTCGATCAGGAAAAACAATCGAGTCGACGATCGAGAGAGACCTCCCGATCATTTTGGAGTCCAAACAAGAGATCGACTCAGCGTCTCGATCCCTTACTAGATCCCTATCAAATCGAGTAAGTGAATCGAGCGAAATGGCTCGATCTAGACGACATCGAGAGGAGAATCGACCAGAGGACTCGGTCTCAGAAGGGATAGCGATGGAGGAAAGCAGTCTGAAGGGCCATGCCTCGAGTTCAAGGGAGAGTTCCAAGGAGGAAAGCAACAACAACAGCCACGAGGATGACTGGAGTGAGCTGTTAGCCCCAAAGGTGGACCTTAAGGAGCTCCCAAAGGGGCTAAGGTATGCTTTCTTAGGGCCTAATAACACCTATCCCGTGATAGTAAACGAAAACCTCAGTGATGATGAGTTGCACTCGCTCTTGACTGAGCTGAGAAAGTATAGGAAGGCGATTGGGTACTCTTTAAGTGACATCAAGGGCCTTTCACCAATGCTATGCACTCATAGGATTCACTTGGATAATGAGAACGCCTCTTCTATAGAACATCAAAGGCGTTTGAATCCTAACTTGAAAGAGGTTGTTAAGAAGGAAATCCTTAAGCTTTAAGAGGCTGACGTGATCTATCCCATAAGTGACAGCACGTGGGTTTCCCCTGTACACGTGGTGCCTAAGAAGGGAGGGATCACGGTCATAAGGAATGAAAAGGATGAACTTATCCCTACTAGGACCATTACTGGTCATAGAATGTGTATAGACTATAGGAAGCTTAACCTTGCGACTAGGAAAGACCATTTCCCATTGCCTTTTATTGATCAAATGCTTGAGAGACTTGCAAATCTCCCTTACTATTGTTTTCTCGATGGGTATAGCGGTTTCTTTCAAATTCCTATTCACCTAAACGATTAGGAGAAGACGACTTTCACATGTCCCTACGGTACCTTTGCATATCGAAGGATGCCGTTTGGATTGTGTAATGCACCGGCTACCTTTCAGCGGTGTATGATGTTGATCTTCTCTGATCTTATAGAGGAGATGGTAGAGGTATTCATGGATGACTTCTCTGTGTATGGTGCGTCCTTTCCTGCGTGTTTGTTGAATCTTTGAAGGGTACATAAACGTTGTGAAGAGACAAACTTGGTGCTGAACTGGGAGAAATGCCACTTCATGGTTAAGGAAGGGATCGTGCTCGGTCACAAGATATCAGAGAAGGGTATTGAGGTTGATCAAGCTAAGGTGGAGGTCATGATGGGTCTTAAGCCGTCGGTTAATGTCAAGGGAATCAGAAGCTTCTTGGGGCATGCAGGGTTCTACAGGCGTTTCATCAAGGATTTCTCCAAGATTGCTCGCCCTCTTACACGGCTGTTGTGCAAGGAAGCTGAGTTTGTATTCGATGAGGAGTGTTTGAAGGCTTTCGTGACCATCAAGGAAGCCCTTACATCAGCCCCTATAGTCCAAGCACCAGACTGGTCTCTCCCCTTTGAGATCATGTGTGATGCTAGTGACTATGCCGTAGGAGCCGTCCTTGGTCAGAAGAAAAACAAGAAGCTACACGTGATCTATTTTGCTTCAAGGAACTTGGATGACACGCAATCACGATACACCACTACGGAGGAGCTGCTTGCAGTAATCTTTGCCTTTGAGAAGTTCAGATCATATCTCGTTGGCTCCAAGGCTATTGTATACACGGATCACGCTGCCTTACGATACATCTACTCGAAGAAAGACACTAAGCCTCGGCTCTTAAGATGGATTCTATTACTCCAGGAGTTTGACATGGAGATTAAAGACAAGAAAGGGATAGAAAATGGAGTCACTGACCACCTCTCACGGCTAAGGATCAACGAGTCTCTCCCCTTAGATGACTCTCTTCCAGAAGAACAGCTTATGGCGATCACTACTGCTGTTTGTGGAAAGCTAGAAGGGAGGTTTGAGGAGGTGCTGAGTTTCGAAGAAGAGGATCTACCATGGTATGCTGATGTAGTGAACTATCTAGCATGTGGTGAGGAGCCAACACATCTCAACAGCTATCACAAGAAGAGGTTTTTGAGGGAGGCTAGTGACTACTTTTGGGACGAGCCCTACTTATACAAAAGAGGAGTAGACAGCTTGTACCGGAGATGTGTTACAAAGGAAGAAGCCAGGGACATCCTCTACCATTGCCATGGCTCTTCTTACGGAGGACACTTCGCCTCGTTCAAGACAGCCACGAAGGTGTTGCAAGCCGGTTTCTGGTGGCCCTCCATTTTTAAAGATGCACACGAGTTTGTGAAGAGCTGTGAGGCATGTCAACGAGCAGGGAATATAACTAAGAGGAACGAAATGCCTCAAGTTCCTATCTTCGAGGTTGACGTGTTCGACGCGTGGGGGATTGACTTCATGGGGCCATTCCCTTCTTCATACGGCAACAAATACATCTTTGTAGCTGTGGATTATGTCTCCAAATGGGTTGAGGCTGTTGCTTCCCCTACAAATGACTCTAAGGTGGTAATCAAGTTGTTCAAGAGTATCATCTTCCCAAGGTTTGGAGTACCCAAAGTTGTTATAAGCGATGGAGGAAGCCACTTCAAAAACAAGGTCTTTGAGAACCTCTGGAGAAAGTATGGGGTTAAGCATAAGGTGGCTACACCGTATCATCCTCAAACAAGCGGACAAGTGGAGGTCTCCAACAGGCAAATCAAGGCCATTCTAGAGAAGACTGTCGGGGCAACAAGGAAAGACTGGTCATTGAAGCTGGATGACGCTCGTTGGGCCTACCGTACCGCTTTCAAAACGCCAATTGGTACAACTCCTTTCACTCTACTCTATGGCAAGGGTTGTCACCTCCCGGTTGAGCTGGAACACCGTGCGTTGTGGGCTGTGAAGAGGCTGAACTTTGATCTCAATACGGCTCAGGAGAGACGCCTTATTCAGCTACACAAACTGGATGAGTTGAGGTTGAATGCTTACGAGAGCTCCCGGATATTGATAAATGGTTTCTTAGCTCGTGTTATGAAGCAGAGAGGTTATCAAAACTCTAATGCACGCAATGTTGTAGTAAGGCAAGCAGGAGAGTGTCAATCCACTTATAGGAGATAGAGAATGCACAGAGAATGCAAGGTCCTTAGCAAATCTAAGTAAAAATGAGACAGTTTATGGGAAAATATCAAAGAACTAGATCCAGCAACCTAAACAGAGTGAAACCTATTTTAAAAATACTAGAAAGGAAGTAACTACCATGAGAAATAAACAGATTAATTAAAGGAAAGAGCTTCGAATTGTTAAAATTCGACTAGTGGATCGACCACAAGATCGACCACTAGATCGAGCAGTAACGATCGATCTCGTCTAAAACCGTAAGAACAACAAATCTAATGACCAGGATGCTATCAGATAACAAGCGAAAGATGAAATAAGACTTAAAGATTCTAAAAGAAAGGGCATAGGGTTGAGATTCATGTAAAGGGTTTCAAAGGATCGATCTTGGGTTTGAAACTTTATATCGACTCACTTGGTGAGGATCTCTAAGCCTTGAAAACAAAACAAGATCTATCCGTGGCTTTCGGTATAGATCACTCTTTCATCCTCTCCTCAAAACCCATGGATTTTGGTGGAAAGAGAGGTCGAAAGGCAAGGAAAACAGATTTCAAGTAATGGCTTAACTAGTCCCCCAAACTTCCATGGCTTTTGGGAAGGGGTAACTAGTCTCTAAGGTGTGATCTTCCGAGGCTCTTGGATCCTGTCAAGGTAAGGAACCTCTCGGATCGTGAAGCTCTTGGCGTGAGAGTCTTCAAGCATTAAGCTTTCAACACCTTAGAAGAGATAGCCTTTAAAACGTTTAGAAAACAAACCAAGATCGAACCCTTTCTACCCCTTAATCCTCTCAACCCCGAACCCAAAGGAAATTACTCACTACACATAGAGTAAATCAAGCAAAGCATAAGAAATACGACGATGAACATGAAAGAAAGACTAGATTAAACGATAAAGATTCGAATACAAAAGCTTCAAAGGAAAACGAGTTCAACAATGGTGTTCTTCGTATATCGAGAGAGAAAGCATGAAAGAAGGGATAAGGATCTAAAAGTTATCCAAAAAGCATCTCACCGCCTTGCCTAAAATGCCCAAACAAGCCAATGGTCCCCCCCCTTCGCTAACAGCCAAAAACGGTTGAAAGGACAGAAATCGACCACTGGATCGAGTGGTTCTCTCGATCACATCCGGGCATCGTGTCTTCGGCTCGATCCGGGTCTCGATCTTCATCGGTGAATCGAGTGTTGCATCCGATCTTGGTATCGATCTTCGGGTGGATCGAGTGGTGTACTCGATCTGGCTCTCGCTCTGCATGGCGTCATTTACGTCTGTACCGATTGATCGATTGCTTCACTCGATCTCCGTCTCGATCATTCTCCTTGGATCGCCTAGTTGGCTCGATCTTCTGGTCGATCAACTCCTAGATCGACCGGTCATGCTCGATCTGCTCCTCGATCACTGGTCCTTAGCATATTTTCGAGCTCCCCCGAACTGCTACATCAGCCTCCACACGCCCACGAACCTCCATGACTCCAAAGCAGCTAGAAACAACCTGAATGTGATGCAAAATGCAAAAAAAAAATGCATATGCTGATGCAAGAATGCTCTAGGACCCTAAGTGATGCAATCTAACCTAAAACATGATACAAATACATGAAAAACTAACTAATGAGTATGCAAAATGTATGCAATATGCAATAACATCAACTCCCCCAAACTTACTTCTTGCTTGCCCTCAAGCAACAAAAAAAGACAAGTAAGAAAGAGAGGTTTTTAGGAAAATCAAAGGGGTTTTAAACTTTTTGCAAAGGTGCCTTTCGAATGGATCATCTCAATGTCCTAGTTAACAATTCTAAAATGTTATGCCTACACTCATACTCCAAAGAACTTAGCCATACTCATCACACAAAGAAATTCAAATCATGACTCTCCTATTCCTAACAATCAAAGAAACTCATCCTTTAACATTCATTAACATTCGAACCATGAATCAAACTTATGCACTTTAAAGCAAAACACATTTGGCTAAGGGTTATGGTTATGAGCATAGAATGATCTCATTTGAAAAGGGTTTATAATCATAACAAGGGTTTCTCTCAAAAATGGTTTGAACTTATGCATAATGCTAAAGGTAAAGACAATTTATGCATACATGATTAGATTCTCATCTACCCATGTAAACTATCAAATGATCCTATACCCCTCTCATTTAAGAAATTTAATCCTCACTCACCACTTAAGAGTCTACCCTTTTTCTCACACTTAGCAATCCCCAATTCAAAATAAAGACATTTTAAAACTTTTTAGGCTAGTGAAAAGGTTTTGAAAAATACTTTTGCTCTTAGAAATTTCTTATTAGTAGCTCTCTTATTATTATTATTATTTTTTTTTCTTTTCATTTTTCTTTATTTGGCACTTTGGCTCTTTTTATTTCTTTTTCTTTTCTTTTTCTCCTTTTTTTATTTTTATTTATTATGAGAGAGCTACCTTCTGAAATTAGAGCATACTTAGTTTTAAAAGCAAACCTTTCACTTAAAACCTCATTTCTTTCCTTAAAACACAAACTCTTTGAAACCGAAACAAATATTCAAGAAAGCAACCCCAATGATCCCCCAAACTTATCCTAAGCCAACACCTAGCTTCAAAATGCAAAGCTAGCAATCAATATGAAAACCAAATCATGTCGCCTAAACCTAACACTTTATTCCAAGTTCAAACCGAAAGTAAGGCCTCACAAAGATGTCACACAAGAACATTTGGCTTCAAAGGAGGGTAAGGTTCAAGGAGGGAGTTCTACTTAGGCTCATAAAGAGTGGTAAAAAGGAAGAAGAGAGCCTAAATATTTTAAAACCATGTGTTCATTTTCAAATGCATAAGAATGATAATTAGAGTTTCAAATTAAGGTTTTCACTTAGTAGGATGAGTTTGAAAACATGAGAGTTCAATTCAAGCCACGAAAATTCTAACTAGTGATCCAAGCATGGTTAGAACTTACTTTCAAAGCATAAACAAAGCATTAGAGAACTACCAACTAGGGCATTGAAATGATTCATAAGTAAAAACACATTTTTAAGAAATTCTAACCCCTTATGCCAAAATGCAAACAACCTAGGTGATAAGAGACACTCTAGACTCAATCCTAACATGTTTTTAAAAAGATGAATGCAACTACATGAATCTTTGAAACAATTTTAAAAATTTTACCAATTTTTCATGACCTAAGACTCAAGGATGCAAAAAGGAAAATAAGATCAAAGAACACAAGATTAAATCACACAAGTACTCCCCCAAACTTGCTTGCCACCGTCCCGTTGGCAAACTCATCCGAAGGAGCATCAAAACACAATGCAAGAAACAAATATGAGTGGTTATATACAATGGAAGAAGGTTGTTACCTCTGGTCTAGGCTCGGCTGGAACTTGAGGATGTTCCAGAGGAGCTAGAGATCGTTGCTTTGCCTTTGTCAGCTGGTTCTTGGAGAGAATGGCGCGCCGGCTGAATGTTGTCTCCTTGGGTCTCGCGGATCACAACTCCTCCGGTTGAGAGCCTTCTCTTCTCGGGTTGTTGCATCTCTTGGCTTGCAGCTGGCTTAGGCTGGCCTCTCTGAAGTGCTTTAACTTTCTTCCCAAGCTTCTTTCGGTATAGATCACTCCTTCATCATCTCCTCCAAACCCATGGCTTTTGGTGGAAAGAGAGGTCGAAGGGCATGGAAAACAGATTTCAAATGAGTGGCTTAACTAGTCCCCCAAACTTCCATGGCTTTTGGGAAGGGGTAACTAGTCTCTAGGGTGTGATCTTCCGAGATCCCTGAATCCTGTCAAGGTAAGGAACCTCTCGGATCATGAAGCTCTTGGCGTGAGAGTCTTCAAGCATTGAGAGCTCAACACCCTAGAAGAGATAGCCATTAAAACGCTTAGAAAACCCCAAGATCGGAATCTTTTTAGACCCCTTAATCCTCTCAACCCCGAACCCTGGTAAACTACTCACTACACATAAGGTAAATCAAGCAAAGCATGGAAAAAGAAACGATGAACATGGAAAGAAAGCTAGATTAAATCGAAAACGATTCAATTACAAGCTTAAGAAAACTCAAAGTTCGACAATGGTATTCTTCTTCAAAACCAGAGAGAAAAACATACAAGAAAAGATAAGGATAAAAGTTGTGTGGGAAAAGGACGTCGCCGCCTTCCCAAAATGGCCAAAACAAGCTGATGGTCCCCCCCTCGCTAGCGGCCAAAAGTGGTTGAAAGGACAGAGATCGACTCCGGGATCGAGCGGTTCTCTCGATCATCTCCGGACATCGTGTCTTCAGCTCGAACTGGGTCTCGATCATCATCGGCGGATCGAGCGTTGCATCCGATCTCGGTATCGATCTTTGGTCGGATCGAGTGGTGTACTCGATCTGGCTCTCGCTCTGCATGGCGTCATTTACGTCCGTACTGTTTGATCGACTGCTTCACTCGATCCTCGTCTCGATCATTCTCCTTGGATCTCCTGGTCTTCTCGAGCTTCTGGTCGATCACATCCTAGATCGACCGGCCATGCTCGATCTGCTCCTCGATCTCTGATCCTTAGTAAATATCCGAGCTTCCACAAACTGCTACAACAGCTTCAGCACGTCTACGAACCTCCACGACTCCAAAGCAGCCAGAAACAACCTAAATGTGATGCAAAATGCAAGGAACATGCGTATGCTGGTGCAAGAATGCTCTAGGACTCTAAGTGATGCAATCTAACCTAAAACGTGACACAAATGCATGAAAAGCTAACTAATGAGTATGCAAAATGCATGTAATATGCAGTAACATCATCAATCTTCTCATGTAATGACTTAAGCTCTTTCTTGTGAGACTCTAGCTCAGAACCTCTCAGTGCACGGTCATAATCTTCAGCGTAGTTGCCGTCACTCAATGCCAAGTTCTCAATCAGCTGTATGCCTTCTTCTGCCTCTTGACCAAGGAAGTTTCCCTTACTAGCCGTGTCAAGCAACAAGCGAATCTTGGGTGAAGCTCCGCGGTAGATAATGCTTAGAAGAGTCTCTTCGCTGAAGCCGGGGTGAGGACACTGGATAGTGTAGTCCTTGAACCGCTCCATGGATTCATTGAAAGTCTCATTGTTCCTTTGAGTGAAGCCGCTGATCTCGCTTCTCAGCCTTGCTGTTCTGGTGCTAGAGAAAAACTTTGAGAGGAAAGCCTTCTTACACTCAGCCCAAGAGGTAATGGTGCCTTGTGGAAGTGTCTTCTCCCAATGTCTAGCCTTGTCTCCAAGAGAAAATGGAAAGAGACGCAGCTTGAAAGCATCTTCAGATATGCCATTTATCTTGATCATCCCACATACTTGCTCAAAGTTATCAAGGTGCTCCAAGGGATCTTCCATTGCTAGCCCGTGAAACTTATTGTTTTGCACCATTGAGATGAATCACAGCTTAATCTCAAATTTATTGTTCTGTACAGGAGAAAGAGTGATCCCAAACCTATTTTGATGGGTATTGGGAGCATTTCCCGCTCCTATGATCCTTGGGGGTCTAGCCGCGTGTTGGGGGTTTCCATTACCCCTTCCCACTGCCCCGTGAGCAGGAGGAGGTCGCTCTGGATGCTCGTGCTCAGCAATCGCTTCAAAATCCACTGAACCTTGGTGAAACAAAAAGCTCTAGCTTGCTCTCGTAAGCTCTAGCTTGCTCTCGTACTCTTCTTTGTCGTGAATGACCAAGTTGATGAATGTTGTCCCAGGTTTGAAGTAAATTGTTGTCTCCCCTTGAACGAAGATTCATGTACCTGAGAAACACACGTTTGAGAGTAGAGAAATTAGTAACCAAAAGAAAAAGAAAGGCTTAGTCTTTACTAAACCCCAAATCTCAATGCTTTCTAAACACTCCTAAGATGGCAACGGCGCCATTTGATAACTCAATTTTTACTCTCGAAAGGGAGTGATGCAATGCAGCAGGAGGTTATCAAAACTCAAGCAGCACACAGTCGTAGTATAGTGCAAGAGGAATCAATCCAACCTAGGAGCTAGAAAGTGCAATGAGAATGCAAGGATCGAGTAAAGCTAGGCAAATGATGAACGGTTTTATAAAAATCCTAAAAACTAGATGCAACGACTAAATGCAAGACAGAACTATTTTAAAAATACCAGGAACGAGTGAACTACCACGACAAACAAACAGAATGATTGAAATGCAAAGCTATGAATTTATAAAAATTGACTAGTGGATCAACCACAGGATCGACCACTAGATCGAGCAACAATGATCGATCTCGTCTAAAAGTTCAAATGCAACAGAACTAATGACCAGGATGCAACATATAACAAGCAAATGATTAACAGAGATGTAAGAATACTAAGAAGAGGGTCTAGGGTTGAGATTCATGTTCATGGGTTTCAAAGATTCAAGCTTGGTTTGAAAACTCTAGATCTACTCACTTTGTGAGATTCTCTAAGCCTTGAAAACAAAACAAGATCTATCCATGGCGTGTGGTATGGATCACTCCTTCATTCTCTTCTCCAGACCCATTGCGTTTGGCGGACAAAGAGATTGAAGGGCAAGGAAATCAGATTTCAAACATGCGGCTTAACTAGTCCCCTAAACTACCCTGGCGTTTTGGAAAAGGTAACTAGTCTCTAGGATGCGATTTTCAGAGATCTCTGGATCTTGTCAAGGTAAGAGACCTCTCTGATCATAAAGATCTTGGCTTGAGACTCTTTAAGCCTTAAGAACTCGACACCTAGAAGAGAAAGCCATGAAGAACAAGAAAACACCAAACTTGAAAACTTTTTCGACCCCTTTGAATCCTCTCAACCCCAAAACCCGATTAAACTACTCACTACACATTAGGAAAACCAAGCAAAGAATAAACGACGAACTCATAAACATAAAGAACGATGGATTTCAACTTAAACGATTCAAAGATTCAATACAAAGCAAGAAAAGCTTCAAAGTCTAACAATGGTGAAATCGCATTCGAAAAGAGAGAAAAAGATGAAAAATGATAAAGTGAAAACGCGTGTGTGAAAGCATGATCGCCGCCTTCCCAAAATAGGCCAAACAGCTCGATGGTCCCTCCCTCGCTAGCGGCCAAAAACGGTTAAAGTGCACTGAGATCGACCTCGAGATCGAGCATCTCGCTCGATCATCTTCGGACATCGTGCCTTCAGCTCGATCTGTGTCTCGATCTTCTTCGGCGGATCGAGTGCTTCGTTTGATTTTTTGGAGTCGATCTTTGGAGGATCGAGTGGTGGACTCGATCCGAGTCTCGCTCTGTATGGCGTCATTTACGTCCGTACTCCTTGATCGATCGCTTCACTCGATCTCTGTCTCGATCAGTTCTCTTGGATCGGCTGGACTACTCGATCTGCTGGTCGATCTCATCTAGATCGACCAGCCATGCTCGATCCGCTTCTCGATCTCTGGTCCTTAGCAAGCATTCCTGAATTCTCCAAGTCCCACGAACCTCCTCACGAGCCTCAGCACGTCCAAGAACCCTCCAAGACTCCAAAGTAGCCGAAAACAACCTGTATGTGATGAAAAATGCAAAAAATATGCATATGCTGGTGCAAGAATACTCTAGGACCTAAAGTAATGCAAACTAGTCTAAAATGCAATATATATGCGTGAGAAACTAACTTATATGTATGCAAAATGCATAGAATATGCAGCTATATCACTTTCCTTTGCATTTCCATCGGTTTTAATCATGTGTAGCGAGTAGTTTCCTTTGGGTTTAAGGTTGGGGTGATTGAGAAGGGTTTAAAGGGTTTAAGCTTGGGACTTTTCTTGTTCTTAATCTATTCGCTTCTTGGATTTGGGCTCTTAATGCTTAGAGAGTCTTGGGAAAGATCTCTTTGCTCTCAGGGCTTTCCGTACCTTGACAGGATCCAGGAATCCCTTAAAACCAAATCCAAGAGAATAGCTCATCCTTTCCCAAACGCCATCGATGCTTAGGGAGCTAGTTAGGCCATTATTTGAGATCTGTGCTTAATGTTCTTTGACCCATCTTTCCACCACATGCCATGGGTTAGGAGGAAGGGTTGAGGAAAGGGTTTATATCACACGCCATGGATAAACCTTTTTTAGCTTCTCAAGGCTTAGAGATAGCACAAAATGTGTAGATCTAGCGTTTTCAAAACCCAAGCTTGAATCTTGAACATTCTTAACATGACCCTCAACCTTGAATCCTCTTTTAGCATTTAAAAACTCAACTTCGTCATTTCGTAGTCATAAAATTTGCATCCTTAGTCTTAAAAATCATTGTTCTAAGTTGTTAGAAATTTCTCTGTTTATCTGTCTTTAGAGTTCGATTTTTATAAATTAGTAGTGTTGCATTTTAAATTACTAGAAGTCATCTTGTAGTTGTTTAACCCTTCAGAGGGGATTTTAAAATAGTTTTCTTGGTCTTGTAGCACTTGCATTTAGTTTTATCAATTTTCTCCCCCATATACCCGATTTCACTTAGATTTGCTTAGCTCTTGCATTCTTAGTGACTTTCATCAACCTAGGCTGGATTGATACCTCTTGCACTATACTACAACTATAACTTGCATTTGGTTTTGTTAAAACAAACCTCTGAAAAATCTTGTTTATCAAATAGTGTGTGGTTTGACAAGTTTTATTTGGATCTTATTTTGAGTTATCATCCTTGAGTCATCATGCATCATCTAAGTGCATAGAAAAATACAAAAAAAAATCATAAATGTTTTTAAAAAAAATTTCAAAACAATTCATGTAGCTTTGCATTTGCGTTGTTAAATATTGTAGGATTGATTCTATAATTTTAAGCATTTAGGTTGTTTGCATTTGCATATGGGGCAAAAGTTTTTCTTGAAAAGTGTTTTAAGCTCATGAATTGGTTCAAGGCCCTAGTTAGTAGTTCTTTGATGCTTTGTTCAAACTTTGAAAGTAAGCTCTAACCATGTTTGGATCATTTGTTTTGATTTTCTTGGCTTAAATTGAACAGGCATGAACAGAATCCTTTTCCTATCAAGTGGAACCTTAATCTGAATTTGAATTATCACACTTATGCATTTGAAGAGTAATACATGGATCATATATACATATTTAAGCTTTCTTATCCTTTTCACTGATAAACAGAATGTTTTGGGGTTGAATATCAAAGTCCCAAACCACAGTAATGATGCAGTATAGTGGTAAGGGAGTATCAATCGAGCCTAGGTAGAAGAAAGCCACTAAGAATGCAAGAGCAAAGCAAAGCTAAGCAGAATCGGGTAAATGGATGAGAAATTCTACAAAAACTAAATGCAACGACCAAATGACTATGAAAACTATTTTAAAATCCCTGGAACAGGGTTAACAACTACTAGAAGAATACAGAGAATCTATAATGCAAAACTACTAATTACAAAAAATCGAGAACTAAGACAAGTAAAACAGAGAATTTCTAACAACTTAGAGCAATGACTTTTGAAGATTAAAGAAGCAAACATACGACTACAGAATGATAGACTAGTGTTTTAAAATGCTAAAAATAGGATCTAAGGTTGAGGGTCACATTCAAGAGGTTCAAGATTCAAGCTTTGGGTTTGAAAACATAAATCAACTCTTTTGAAGAGCTATCTCTAAGCCTTGAGAAACTTAAGCTAGGATCATCCATGGCGTGTGGTATGACCCCTTTCCTCGATCCTTCCTCCAAACCCATGGCGTGTGGTGGAAAGATGGGTCAAAGAACATTAAGCAAAGATCTCAAAAAGTGGCTTAACTAACCCCCTCTTCATCCATGGCGTTTGGGAGAGGATAGGCTAGCCTCTAGGATTTGGTTTTAAGGGATTTCTGAATCCGGTCAAGGTAAGAATGCCCTGGAATCATAGAGATCTTTTCCAAGACTCTCTAAGCCTTAAGACCCCAAATACTAGAAGTGAATGAGTTAAGAACAAGGAAAAATCCCAAAAGCTTAATCCATTAAAACCCTTAAATCGCCCCAACCTTAAACCCAAATAAATCTACTCACTACACATAGCCAAAACCGATTCAAATGCAAAGGAGAGAAAGATAAACATGATTAAGCTAAAGTGATTAAGAAAATACTCAATGATTAAATAAAGACTAAGGTTTTACAAAGTTCAAAAGCTTAAAAAAGTTCAACAATGGCAAAAATCGCCTAAGAGAGAAAACAAAGCTCGAAAAAGATAAGACAACGTGTGGGTAATGAAAGTGATGTTCATTCTTTGCCCAAAATAGCCAAACAACCCTAATGGTCCCCTCACTACACTCCAAAAATGAGCTGGCCGGATAAGGTCCCAGAGATTGACTTGGGTCACTCGATCTCTGGCTCGATCTTCTTCATGGATCATCCTCTGTTGCTCGATCTTCTACATGATCCTTGAGTGATCGGGTCGTGGTCCCGATCTGGCTCTCGTTCTGCATGGCGTAATCGACGTCCGTACTCACGATCGATCACCTCGGTCGATCTTGGTCTCGATCTTCCTCCTTGAAATGACTTGAGTCACTCGATCTTCTGGTCGATCTCGTCTAGATCTACCTGTTTAGCTTGATCTGCCTCTCGATCTCGGTTCCCTTGTAGCAAGGCTGATTTTTAACAAGTGTCCACGAGCTCCTCCTTGATCCTTAGCATGCCCACGAACTCTCCATGGCTCCAATGTGTCCAAAACAACCTGAATATGATGCAAGAATGCAAGAAATATGCAAATGCTAATGCAAAAGTGCTCGAGGACCTAAAATGAAACAAACTAGCCTATTATGTAATATGAATGCATGAAAACTACACTAAATGCATGCTAAATATGCTAAATATATGAGTATATCAACTCCCCCAAACTTGCCTTTTGCTTACCCTCTTGCCCTCAAGCAAACAAGATTCAAGAAAGGAAGAGAGATTTTAAAAGTGGGAGCTCAAATTTCCAAAAGTGTTTAAACAAATGAATCAACTCAATGGTCCTAGTTCTCAATTCTAAAATGCATCACACAAACTCATACTCCAAAGAACTTAGCCATATTCATCACATGTTGAATCTCAAATCATGACTCTTATATCCTAAACAATCCAAGAATCCTATCTTTTAACATTCATTAAGATCAAACCGTGAATCACACTTATGCATTTTAAAACCGAATACATTTGGCTTAGGGACAAAGGTTGTAAGACAAAAATGATCTCATTCATAAGGGTAAATCAACCAATGGGTTCTCTCAAAGAAGGTTGAACTTGTGCATAATGCTAAAGATAAAGACAATTGATGCATACATGACTAAACTCTCATCTACCCATATACACTAACGATGATCATAAACCCCTCTCATTTTTCTTTTCTTTTTAAGCTCACTCACCCTCCTAGAGATTACCCATAAACAACAAGGCAAGATGCCAAGCAAGACCCAAATAAACCCAAATCATTCTCAACCTTTTTATAGCTAGTGGGATGGTCTTATTCATAAACTTAGCTCTTTTCTTTTATTTTTGATAGCTCTCTTTTCAAAAAATTTCTTTCTTTTCTTTAAACATTTGGCTTTTTGGCTCTTTTATTATTATTTTTTTTTTTGAGGGCTATCTATTTTTCTTGTAAACTTAAAGCTTTTAAACAATTACAACCAAGGACCATCCACTTAAAATTATTAAACCATTTCATTCAAATTCCAAACACCAAATTCTTTTTAAACCGAAAACAAGTAAGCAAAACATCAACACCCATGAACCCCCATCCTAAAACTAGCTTCAAAATGCAAAGCTAGCAACAATATGTGAGCCTAATCATGTCGCCTAGACCTAACACTTATGCCAAGTTCAAACCGAAAAGAGGCCTCACAATGATATCACACAAGAAAATTTGGCTTGAAAGGAGGGTAAAGGTCAAGGTAGGAAGTTCTATTCAGGCTTACAAGAGAGTGGTGAAAGGAATAAAAAAGCCTGAATATGTATATGTGATCCATGTATCCTTTTTCAAATGCATATGTATGATAATTCAAAGATTCAAATTAAGGTTCCACCTATTAGGAAAGGATTCAATTCATGAATGTTCAAGTTAAGCTACAAAAATCAAAACAAATGATCCAAATATGGTTAGAGCTTACTTTCAAAGTTTGAACAATGCATCAAAAAACTACTAACTAGGGCCTTGAACTAATTCATGAGTTTAAAACACTTTACAAGGAAAAATTTGTATCATTTCTCCCTATGCAAATGCAAATACCTTAAATGATTTTGAAAATTCTAGACTCAATCCTACAATTTTTAACAATGCAAATGCAAGCTACATGAATTTTTTTGAAAACTTTTAAAAATTTTATGATTTGTTTTGTATTTTTCTATGCCGTAAGTGATGCATGATGACTCAAGTATGATAATTCAAGATAAGATCAAAGAAAACATGTCAAAGCACACACATACTCCCCCAAACTTGAATGACACCGTCTCGGTGGCAAAAAAATTCAAGAGGAGTCAACAAACACAAAGCAAAAACTAGAAAAATGCATGATATATACAAGGGTTTGGTTGTTGGTATCTCGGAGCTAGGCATGACTGGAGCTCGAGGTTGCTCCAGTCCTCCTGCTCTTGCTAGTAATGTCGGGGGGAATGCCCTTGTCCCTGCTCCTGCTTGAGCCGTCATGGAGAGAAAGGCGTCCAGCTTGGTTGCTTCCTTGAGGTTCACGGATCTCCATGCCCCTGGTTGAACTCCTCCTCTTCTCTGGCTGCTCAACCTCTTCACTTGAAGATACCTTAGAGGAGCTTTCTTGTAAGTCTCTGATCTTCTCAGCCAGCTCCTTTATCAACTTTCTTTGCCACTTGTTGACCTTGCGCTGGATCTCCACAACCAAAGCAAGGAACTTCTCATGATCACTTAGCCCCTTTCGAAGCTGCTTTAGGTCCACCCTTGGGGCTAGCAACTCACTCCAGTCCTCCTCTTGGCTTGTGTGGAGGTTGCTGTCCTCATTCGCCTCTTTTAAACCCGAGTAGTAAGCCCTCAAGCTACCTTCTTGAACCGTTGTTACCACCGAGATCGAGCCAATCAGTCGATCTTCCACTCGATCTAGGTTGGATCGAGTGCACTCTCTCGATTTACTTACTCAATTTGGTATGGATCGAGTAGGAGATCGATTCACTGAGTCGTTCTCTGGACTGATCGAGTTGCCTCTCTCGATCTTCTCATCGATTACTTTTCTGGATCGAGCAGTCTCATCGATCTTCTTGTCGATCGTTGCACTGGATCGAGTGATCTCGTCGATTTCCAGAGCGATCTCTAGGCAATGGCCTTCATCTTCTTTCATAACCTTGCGAGAATCAAGGATGCCAACACACTCTTGGGGTTGTTTACTCAGGAAACCATGCTCCCCACACTCCTTTGTCAAAGCCAGCTGTAGATGATCCTCTTGTACAAGCTCTTTAAGCGACTCATCAGCCAATGCATCCAAAGCTCCTATGTAGAACGCTTGCCCATCAATAGTTGGTTCCTTCAAGACTTCATTGATGTTAAAGTTTAGCTTGGTTTTCTTGCCAAGGTACAGAGAGATCTTCCCATTCTTCACGTCTATTATGGCTCGAGCAGTTGCTAGAAAGGGTTTCCCAAGGATAAGAGGATTCTTTGGTTCTTCATCCATTTCTAGAACTACAATATCTGTTGGCACATTCACACCACTGATCCTCACGGGTAAGTCTTCAAGCATGCCTACAGGGAGCCTTATACTTCTGTCAGCCACCAGAAGAGAGATTCTGCACTCTTTAAACTTAGTAAAGCCTAGCTTTTTGGCAATGGAGTGAGACATGGGGTTAATGCTTGCTCCTAGATCACACAAGCAACTTTCAAACTTCAAAGGTCCAAGTGCACAAGGGATAGTTAATGATCCTGGATCTCCTAGCTTCTTTGGAACTATCTCCTTGTGAATGATTGCACTGCACTCTTCACTCAAGATCAAAACCTCTCAACTCTCTTTGCTCTTCTTAGTAAGAGTATCCTTGAAGAGCTTGGCGCATTTCGGCATCATGGCCAAACAATCAACTAAAGGCAGTTTGATCTCAACATCCTTCAAGTGCTTCTCAAACAAGACTTTATGCTTCTCAATCAGTTGCTTCATGAAACGTTCAGGGAAGGGAAGCTTTGGTACGTATAGTGGAGGCACTTGAGCTTCTTTTTCTTTCCTAACTTGCTCCACTTTCTTCTCTAAAACTGCTTCCTTGCCTCTCCTTGGCCCTTGAATCCAGACATTTTTGATATTACTGTATATTTTGTGTATTATGCACGCATATAAGCTAGTTTCTCATGCATTTACCTTGCATATTAGGCTAGTTTGCACCATTTCAGGTCCTAGAGCACTTTTGCATTAGCATTCTCATATTTCTTGCATTATGCATCACTTTCAGGTTGTTTTCGGATACTTTGGAGCTATGGAGGATTCGGGGATGTGCTAAGGCTCGTGAGGAAGCTTATGGAGGCTTGGAGAACTCAACCACTCAGCTATGGGTCCGAGATCGAGTAGCGGATCGAGCAAGGCAGGTCGATTTAGATGAGATCGACCAGATGATCGACTGACCAAGTCGATGCAAGGAAACGGATCGAGACCGAGATCGAGTAAGGAGATCGATCTGAAGTACAGACGTAAATGATGTCATGCAGATCGAGTACCAGATCGAGCTTCCAACCCGATCAGCATAGAATCGACTCAGAGATCGACCAAAGCCATCCGATCCAAGACGAAGATCGAGAGCCATATCGAGCTTCCTGCTCGATCCCATGCTACTTTAACCGTTTTTGGCTTCTAGCGAAGGGGGGACCATTGAGATGTTTGTCCACTTTGGGAAGGCGGCGATCCTGCTTTTCACACACTTTCACTTTTATTTTTTTTCGTTCTTGCTCCCCTTGCTAGGGCGATTTCCGCCATTGTAGAACCTTTAAGCTTTTTCTTGCATTTGAATCTTTCAATATTGAATCTTTTGCTTTAATCAATCGTTAATCATGTTTAGTAGATCATCTATTGTGTTTTGTTCGGTTTTCTTTATGAGTAGCGAGTAGTTTCATTTGGGTTGATGGGTTGAGGTGATTCAAAAGGGTCAAAGAGGTTAAAGCTTTGTGTTTTCTTGTTCTTCATTACCTTCTCTTCTAGGATCTTGAGTACTTAAGGCTTAGAGAGTCTCACGCCAAGATCTCTATGATCCAAAGACTGTCTTACCTTGACAGGATTCAGATGTCCTGGAAAATCAGATCCTAGAGGCTAATCCTTCCTTTCCCACAGGCCATGATTGTTTAGGGGATTAGTTAGGTCATTTGTTTGGAATCTGTGTTCCATGCTCTTCGATCTCTTTTTCCACCAAACGCCATGGGTTTGGAGAAGAGATTGAGGAAGTGATTCATACCACACGCCATGGATGGATCTTGTTTTCTTTTCAAGGCCTAGAGACCCTCACAAAGTGAGTAGATATAAAAGTTTTCAAACCAAGCTTTAATCTTTGAGACCCATGAATATGACCCTCAACCCTCTTTCTTAGTGTTTTAAATATCTGCTTATCATTCTGTCATCATAAAGTTCGCATCTTGCTCATTAGTTCATCGCATCATTCATCATTCTAAGTTGTTTGACGAGATCGATCGTTGTTGCTCGATCTAGTGGTCGATCCAGTGGTCGATTCACTAGTCAATTTTTAGTTTTTAGTAGCCTTGCATTTTTAATCTTTTCCTTGTTCCTCGTGGTAGTTAACCCTCTTCCAGGGATTTTAAAATTGTTTTGCTTTGCATTTGGTCTTTGCATTTAGTTTTTAGGGATTTTACCAATCATTTTACAATTTTGCTTAGATTTGCTCATTCCCTTGAATTCTTAGTGAACTTGATACCCCTAGGTGTGGATTGATATCTCTCTTGCATGCTATACTACATCTCAGTGTTGCATTAGAGCTTTGATAATCATTGCATTGCAAAAACCTGTTATCAAATGGCGTCGTTGCCATCTTAGGGGATAGAAAGCATTAAGATTTGGGGTTTGGTAAAGACTAAGCCTTTACTTTAAGTTGGTTACTGATTTCTCTATCTTCACACTTGTGTCTTTCAGGTACATGAATCTACGCTCCAGGGGTGACAACAACTTACTCACACCCTTGGACAATATTCACCAGCTTGGATGCTGCAAGATCAAGAATTGTTAGAGAGCAAGCTAGAGCCTTTGAGGAGATTGTTCAGCAAGGTTCAGTGGATTTTGAAGCAATGGCTGAGCAAGAACATCCAGAGGGACCTCCTTCAGCTCACTGGGCAGTGGGAAGGGGTAATGGAAACCCTCACCACGCGGCTAGACCCCCACCGATCATTGGAGCAGGAGATGTTCCTAATACTCACCATAATAGGTTTGGCATCACTCCTCCTCCAGTGCAAAACAACAACTTCGAGATCAAGCCAGGGTTTGTTCAGATGGTGCAAATCAACAAATTTCATGGTTTAGCTTTGGAGGACCCATTGGCGCATCTAGACAACTTTGAGCAACTTTTTGGAATGCTCAAGATAAACGGCATCTCGGAAGACAGCTTCAAGATGCGTTTGTTTCCCTTTTCCTTAGGAGGCAAGGCACGGCATTGGGAGATGACTCTTCTAAAGGGAACTATCACTTCTTGGGCTGACTGTAAGAAAGCTTTCCTCTCAAAGTTTTTCTCAAGCTCTCGGACAGCAAGGTTGAGAAGTAAGATCAGCGGCTTCACTCAAAGACAGAATGAGTCATTCAATGAGGCTATGGAGATTTTCAAGGATTATACTATAGCTTGTCCTCACCATGGCTTCAGTGAAGAGACCCTCTTGAGTACCATATACTGCGGAGCTCTCCCAAAGATCAGATTACTACTTGACACCGCAAGGAAAGGAAACTTCCTTGGCCAAGAAGTAGACGAAGGTATGGAGCTCATAGAGAATCTGGCGTTGAGTGATGGGAACTATTCAGAGGATTACGACCGTGCTCAAGAGGAGCTGATCTTGAAGCCAACAAGAAAGAACTGAAGTCTCTACACGAGAAGATCGATAAGCTAATGCTTGCAAACCAAAAGCATGTACATTTTGTTGGAGAAGCTGCGGATGTCTTGGATGAACTAGAACAATGCCAAGAAGAAGAAGCTAATTGGGTAGCCGGTCAGAACAACTACAAGCCTCAAGGTTACTCTCAAGGCTACCAAGGCAACAACAACATGTCTTATAGAAGCACCAACATTGAAAATCCAAAGGATCAGGTGTACCCTCCTCAACAAGCTAAACCTTTTGTGCCCTATAACAAAGGTTTTCAGCCGAGTGGCGGTTTTGAAGGTCAGTGACAAGGTAACTTTCAGGGACAGCAGCAGAAGCAAGGAAAAAAATTTATACTCCTATGTACCCTCCCGGCTTTGTTCCTCAACAACAACCAATGCAACAACCAGTTCAGGATCCGGTACAAGCCATGTTTCAGCAGTTGCTTCAAGGGCAAGCTTCCACTAACAAGAAGTTTGCTGAGATGAACAACCGTTTAGACTCCTCACTCACTGATGTCTCTACTCAGATAACAACTCTAAACAACAAGATCAAGCAGTTAGAGAAGGGTAAATGATGTCACTACATATTGCATGCATTTTGCATACTTATAAGTTAGCTTTTCATGCATTTACATCACACTTTAGGCTAGATTACATTACTTTAGATCCTAGAGCATTCTTGCACCAGCATACGCATGT
The DNA here is from genome assembly GCA_911865555.2 of Thlaspi arvense. Classification (NCBI taxonomy): domain Eukaryota; kingdom Viridiplantae; phylum Streptophyta; class Magnoliopsida; order Brassicales; family Brassicaceae; genus Thlaspi; species Thlaspi arvense. Next base: position 30,497,917 of record OU466860.2, read on the forward strand.
TCCTTGCATTTTGCATCATATTCAGGTTGTTTCTGGCTACTTTGGATTCGTGGAGGTTCGTGGACGTGCTGAAGCTGTTGTGGAGGTTCGTGGAACGTCGGATGTTTGCTAAGGACCAGAGATCGGGGAGCAGATCGAGCATGGCAGGTCGATCTAGATGAGATCGACCAGAAGATTGAGAAGCCCAGGCGATCCAAGGGAAATGATCGAGACGAAGATCGAGTGGAGCAATCGATCAAGTGGTACAGACGTAAATGACGCCATGCAGAGCGAGAGCCGGATCGATTCCACCACTCGATCCGGCCAAAGATCGATGCCAAGATCAGATGCAACACTCGATCCGCCGAAGAAGATCGAGACCCAGATCGAGTAGAAGACACGATGTCCGAAAGTGATCGAGAGAGTGATGTTATTGCATATTGCATACATTTTGCATACTCATTATTTAGCTTTTCATGCATTTGTACCACATTTTAGGTTAGATTGCATCACTTAGGGTCCTAGAGCATTCTTGCATCAACATACGCATTTTCCTTGCATTTTGCATTACATTTAGGTTGTTTCTGGCTGCTTTGGAGTCGTGGAAGTTCGTGGACGTGTTGAAGCTGATGTAGCAGTTCATGGGAGCTCGGAAATATGCTAAGGACCAGAGATCGAGGAGCAGATCGAGCATGGCCGGTCGATCTAGGAGTTGATCGACCAGAAGATCGAGCCAACTAGGCGATCCAAGGAAAATGATTGAGACAGAGATCGAGTGAAGCAATCGATCAATCGGTACGGACGTAAATGACGCCATGCAGAGCGAGAGACAGATCGAGTACACCACTTGATCCAGCCGAAGATCGATACCGAGATCGGATGCAACACTCGATTCGCCGATGAAGATCGAGACCCAGATCGAGCCGAAGACACGATGTCCGGATATGATCGAGAGAACCGCTCGATCTTGGAGTCGATTTCTGTCCTTTCAACCGTTTTTGGCTGCTAGCGAAGGGGGGACCATTGGCTTGTTTGGGCATTTTAGGCAAGGCGGCGACGCCCTTCTTCAAAAACTTTGAGATCCTTATCCGTTTCTTTTATGTTTTCTCTCTCGTTTTCGTGAAGAACACCATTGTTGAAACTCGTTTTTCTCTTAAGCTTTTGTATTCGAATCATTATCGTTTAATCCAGTTTTCCTTTCATGTTTATCGTCTCGTTTCATATGCTTTGCTTGATTTACTCTATGTGTAGTGCGTAGTTTACTTTGGGTTCGGGGTTGAGAGGATTAAGGGGTAGAAAAGGTTTCGATCTTGGGGTTTTTTCTAAACGTTTTTAAAGGCTATCTCTTCTAAGGTGTTGAAAGCTTAAAGCTTGAAGACTCTCACTCCAAGAGCTTCATGATCCGAGAGGTTCCTTACCTTGACAGGATCCAGGAATCTCGGAAGATCACACCTTAGAGACTAGTTACCCCTTCCCAAAAGCCATGGAAGTTTGGGGGACTAGTTAAGCCATTTACTTGAAATCTGTTTTCCTTGCCTTTCGACCTCTCTTTCCACCAAAAGCCATGGGTTTGGAGGAGAGGATGAAAGAGTAATCTATACCGAAAGCCACAGATAGATCTTGTTTTGTTTTCAAGGCTTAGAGATCCTCACCAAGTGAGTCGATCTAAAGTTTCAAACCCAAAGTCGAACCTTTGAAGCCTGTAACCATGAATCTCAACCCCAGGCCCTTTCTTTTAGCATCTTTACGTCTATTTTAATCTTTCGCTTGTTATCTGATAGCATCCTGGTCATTAGCTTTACTGTTCTTGCGATTTTAGACGAGATCGATTGTTACTGCTCGATCTAGTGGTCGATCTCATGGTCGATCCACTAGTCGAATTTTAATAATTCGAAGCTCTTTCCTTTAATTAATCCGTTTGTTTCTCGTGGTAGTTACTTCCTTTTTAGTATTTTTAAAATAGGTTTCACTCTGTTTAGGTTGCTGCATCTAGTTCTTAGATATTTTCTCATAAACTGTCTCATTTTGCTTAGATTTGCTTTAGTCCTTGCATTCTCTGTGCATTCTCTATCTCCTAGAAGTGGATTGACTCTCTCTTGCTTGCTATACTACGACATTGCTTGCATCAGAGTTTGACAACCTCTCTACATCATAAACCCTCGCTAGAAAGCGTTTATCAAATGGCGTCGTTGCCATTCTAGGACTGTTTAGAGAACATAGAGATTTGGGTCTTAGCAAAGACTAAGTCTTTACCTTTTTCAAGTTACTAATACTTCTACTCTCAAACGTGTGTTTTCAGGTACATGAATCTTCGTTCAAGGGGAGACAAAAATCTTCTACAACCCTTAGACAACATTCATCAACTTGGTCACTCAGGGCAAAGGAGAGTCAGAGAGCAAACAAGAGCCTTTGATGGACAGATCGAGAAGAATGCTCGATCAGGAAAAACAATCGAGTCGACGATCGAGAGAGACCTCCCGATCATTTTGGAGTCCAATCAAGAGATCGACTCAGCGTCTCGATCCCTTACTCGATCCTTATAAAATCGAGTAAGTGAATCGAGCGAAATGGCTCGATCTAGACGACATCGATAGGAGAATCGACCAGAGGACTCGATCTCAGAAGGGATAGCGATGGAGGAAAGCAGTCTGAAGGGCAATGCCTCGGGTTCAAAGGAGAGTTCCAAGGAGGAAATCAACAATAACAGCCACGAGGATGACTGGAGTGAGCTGTTAGCCCCAAAGGTGGACCTTAAGGAGCTCCCAAAGGGGCTAAGGTATGCTTTCTTAGGGCCTAATAACACCTATCCCGTGATAGTAAACGAAAACCTCAGTGATGATGAGTTGCACTCGCTCTTGACTGAGCTGAGAAAGTATAGGAAGGCCATTGGGTACTCTTTAAGTGACATCAAGGGCCTTTCACCAATGCTATGCACTCATAGGATTCACTTGGATAATGAGAACGCCTCTTCTATAGAACATCAAAGGCGTTTGAATCCTAACTTGAAAGAGGTTGTTAAGAAGGAAATCCTTAAGCTTTAATAGGCTGACGTGATCTATCCCATAAGTGACAGCACGTGGGTTTCCCCTGTACACGTGGTGCCTAAGAAGGGAGGGATCACGGTCATAAGGAATGAAAAGGATGAGCTTATTCCTACTAGAACCATCACTGGTCATAGAATGTGTATAGACTATAGGAAGCTTAACCTTGCGACTAGGAAAGACCATTTCCCCTTGCCTTTTATTGATCAAATGCTTGAGAGACTTGCAAATCACCCTTACTATTGTTTTCTCGATGGGTATAGCGGTTTCTTTCAAATACCTATTCACCCAAACGATTAGGAGAAGATGACTTTCACATGTCCCTACGGTACCTTTGCATATCGAAGGATGCCGTTTGGATTGTGTAATGCACCGGCTACGTTTCAGCGGTGTATGATGTCTATCTTCTCTGATCTTATAGAGGAAATGGTAGAGGTATTCATGGATGACTTCTCTGTGTATGGTGCGTCCTTTCCTGCGTGTTTGTTGAATCTTTGCAGGGTACTTAAACGTTGTGAAGAGACAAACTTGGTGCTGAACTGGGAGAAATGTCACTTCATGGTTAAGGAAGGGATCGTGCTCGGTCACAAGATATCAGAAAAGGGTATTGAGGTTGATCAAGCTAAGGTGGAGGTCATGATGGGTCTTGAGCCGCCGGTTAATGTCAAGGGAGTCAGAAGCTTCTTGGGGCACGCAGGGTTCTATAGGCGTTTCATCAAGGATTTCTACAAGATTGCTCGCCCTCTCACACGGCTGCTGTGCAAGGAAGCTGAGTTTGTATTCGATGAGGAGTGTTTGAAGGCTTTCGTGACCATCAAGGAAGCCCTTACATCAACTCATATAGTCCAAGCACCAGACTGGTCTCTTCCCTTTGAGATCATGTGTGATGCTAGTGACTACGCCGTAGGAGCCGTCCTTGGTCAGAAGAAAGACAAGAAGCTACACGTGATCTACTATGCTTCAAGGACCTTGGATGACACGCAATCACAATACACCACTACGGAGAAGGAGTTGCTTGCAGTAGTCTTCGCCTTTGAGAAGTTCAGATCATATCTCGTTGGTTCCAAGGCTATTGTATACACGGATGACGCTGCCTTACGATACATCTACTCGAAGAAAGACACTAAGCCTCGGCTCTTAAGATGGATTCTGTTACTCCAGGAGTTTGACATGGAGATTAAAGACAAGAAAGGGATAGAAAATGGAGTCGCTGACCACCTCTCACGGCTAAGGATCAACGAGTCTCTCCCCTTAGATGACTCTCTTCCAGAAGAGCAGCTTATGGCGATTACTACGGCTGTTTCTGGGAAGCTAGAAGGGAGGTTTGAGGAGGTGCTGAGTTTCAAAGAGGAGGATCTACCGTGGTATGCTGATGTAGTGACCTATCTAGCATGTGGTGAGGAGCCAACACATCTCAACAGCTATCACAAGAAGTGGTTTTTGAGGGAGGCTAGTGACTACTTTTGGGACGAGCCCTACCTATACAAGAGAGGAGTAGACAGCTTGTACCGAAGATGTGTTACAAAGGATGAAGCCAGGGACATCCTCTACCATTGCCATGGCTCGTCTTACAGAGGACATTTCACCTCATTCAAGACAGCCACGAAGGTGTTGCAAGCCGGTTTCTGGTGGCCCTCTATTTTTAAAGATGCACACGAGTTTGTGAAGAGCTGTGAGGCATGTCAACGAGCAGGGAATATAACTAAGCGGAACGAAATGCCTCAAGTTCCCATCTTCGAGGTTGACGTGTTTGACGCGTGGGGGATTGACTTCATGGGACCATTCCCTTCTTCATACGGCAACAAATACATCTTGGTAGCTGTGGATTATGTCTCTAAATGGGTTGAGGCTGTTGCTTCCCCTACAAATGACTCTAAGGTGGTAATCAAGTTATTCAAGAGTATCATCTTCCCGAGGTTTGGGGTACCCTAGGTTGTTATAAGTGATGGAGGAAGCCACTTTATAAACAAGGTCTTTGAGAACCTCTTGAGAAAGTATGGGGTTAAGCATAAGGTGGCTACACCGTATCATCCTCAAACAAGCGGTCAAGTGGAGGTCTCCAACAGGCAAATCAAGGCTATTCTAGAGAAGACCGTCGGAGCCACAAGGAAAGACTGGGCAGTGAAGCTGGATGACGCTCTTTGAGCCTACCGTACCGCTTTCAAAACGCCGATTGGTACAACTCCTTTCACTCTACTCTATGGCAAGGGCTGTCACCTCCCGGTTGAGCTGGAACACCGTGCGTTGTGGGCTGTGAAGAGGCTGAACTTTGATCTCAAGACGGCTCAGGAGAGGCGCCTTATTCAGCTACACGAACTGGATGAGTTGAGGCTGAATGCTTACGAGAGCTCCCGGATATACAAGGAGCAGACTAAGGAGGCTCATGACAAGAAGTTGGTTGCCAAGGAGCTCAAGGAAGGAGGACTAGTGTTGATGTACAACTCGAGGCTCAAACTCTTCCCGGGCAAGCTGAAATCAAGGTGGAGCGGACCGTTCGTGATTCAAGAAGTGTTGCCTTATGGAGCTGTTACTCTGATGGGAAAAAGTGGCAGTGCATTCACCGTCAACGGACACAGAGTCAAGCCCTATTTGGCAGACAGCAATGACAAGGAGAGTACCTCGGTGCTTCTCCAAGACCCACCATCCGCTTAGACCAAGTAAGGTCTAGCTAAAGACGTTAAAGAAAGCGCACTTGGGAGGCCTTCCCATGTTTATCTTGTACATATGTTTTATGTTTTATTTTCCTTTCAGTTTTATGTTTTTATTTTGCAAGTGTGTAGGAACAGGTATAAGGAGTCTAAACCTTGACTTTGAGGTCTTAAAAAGGTAATAAAGGTTAAGATAAGGCTAGAGATCGAGTGCTAGATCGACTAATCCTGGCTCGATCTTTGCTAGATCGAGTCAGTGAATCGAGAGGAGCCAGTCGATCTAGACGAGAACGAGTGCCAAGATCGACCTTGACGAAAAAGGATCGATCGATCCAAATCGGATCGACCGATCTAATTTCTCTCGGGAAAATCTGTTGAAAACAGATCGATCACTCGACTCGATCCATCACTCGATCTATGCCAAATCGACCCCTAAATCGAGGACATAAGTCGAGCCAACATCTCAATGATCGAGAGAGTCAATCGATCCAGGACTCGATTCACTGTGAATCGAGTCTCAAATCGAGTAACCCTCTCGATCTAAGCCATTTTGGGCATGAGATCGAGTCCTACATCGACCAAATGGACTCGATCTCATGCCGAGGTAACATTTTTTCTTTCCCTCCTTTACTCTTTTCCCTCCAACTTTTGAATTCAAAACTTGGTTTGTTTTGCTCGAGAATTTTAAACAAAGAGAGTGCGAGTTTCAATTTTCAAAAGCTAGCAAAGATATTCTGAACTTCTTGCAAAGGTATTTTCAAAGATTTAATGGTTTAATTTTAGAAAATCTCATTTAATATCGCAAGATCTTGTTTGAGAATATATGATCAGTTTTGAATTTTTAAAACTAGCTAAGTAAAAGGAAAAATTCTAGATTTTTCAGTATCTAAAGATTTGATTCCCTTTTATTTAGCTATGATTTTTATTTATTCCCCAAAATTCTAGGGTAGCCTTTTATAAATTCTTTCCTTCTCTGCTCTCATTCTCATCAAACCGCCGTGTACTTATCAATATCTCTAGAAATTTGTTTCAGGAACCATGGCCCCAAAGAGAACAAGAGAGGAGCAAGCACACGAAGGAGAAGGACAAGAAGTTGCAGTTCAAGAGAGGGTTAGATGGAGCAAGGATGAGAAGAGGGATAAGAAGCGGCTAGAGAGGCTCCGGTTTGAGCCTACCAAATTTGCTGATCGAGAGCTTTTGTCTAGGCTCGGGATTCTTGGGGACTTCGACCAACTCCTCAAGAACATTGGCTTAAGATGTCTGTCACGGATGGATTGCCCAACCATTCCTGAAATGACAATAGACTTCCTTGCCACCTTGGAGTTCCGGTATGAGAATCCTAGTGCACCCGTCCCTTCCCAAGGCCGCCTCTACTTCAAAGTCGGACGTCAAGCCTACACACTCTCCATCCCTGAGCTATGCCAAGCCTACGGTCTCAACGCTGATGCACACAAGGTCGAGTTCCCAGCCTTCAAGAAAGCAGACGAGTTTTGGGATCTGATTAGCAATGAGGACTACAAAGCCAACACCGCCAAGATCAAGCGAGTAAGGAGTCCGGAGCAGAGGTACACTCTGAAGCTGATTGCCAACACGTTCAGTGGAAGGTCTGTTGCCCCTACGGTCACGAAGACAGAGCTGTGCTTCCTGTTCCAAGGCGTGAAGCACTTGGTGTGTGATCCGGATGCAAACTACGAGCCTATGGAGGATGAACTCGGCGATGAAGTGAACTACGGCTGTGTGCTCGCGGCTTCCTTGGTAAAGTACAAGGCTTATGCCTTACGGTACAAGGCAACCTCCTCTTACATTGGCGGTTTCCTTACTCCTCTGTTCGTGCAAGCCGGTGTGCCCATTCATGACTTTGCTCACGTCCCAAACAGAGCTTTCATAGATGAAGCATACATGAGGAATACTGATAGCTTGGGACGCACGCCGGCAGAAGGGTTCTATGCCTACCTCTTCATTGATGACGAAGATAAGAAGAGAGTATGCATCCTTCCCAACAGAGATGAAACCGAGCTGCTTGGTGTTGGGAACATCGAGTTCTTGCCCACGGAGGAAGAATGCTTTGCCCCTTTAGGAGGACCGCCTGCTTCAGCCATTGCCCTGCGTCAAAGGTCAGAGTCTCCAGGCACGGAAGACGAGATACCCGAAGCTTACACACTTCCCAAGCTAGACTTTGAGCCGAGGACAAAAACCGAGAAGTTCCTAGCATCGGTGGTAGAGATGCAAAGGAAGATCAATAAGTGGCAAGGCAAGATACTGAAGAAGCTTGGGAAGAAAGTCAAAGCACTTCAGGGAGGCACGCCTAAGCCAGCTGCAAGTCAAGAGATGCAACAACCCGAGAAGAGAAGGCTCTCAACCGGAGGAGTTGTGATCCGCGAGACCCAAGGAGACAACATTCAGCCGGCGCGCCACTCTCTCCAAGAACCAGCTGACAAAGGCAAAGAAACAATCTCTAGCTCCTCTGGAACATCCTCAAGTTCCAGCCGAGCCTAGACCAGAGGTAAACAACCTTCTTCCATTGTATATAACCGCTCATGTTTGTTTCTTTTGCATTGTGTTTTGATGCTCCTTCGGATGAGTTTGCCACCGGGACGGTGTCAAGCAAGTTTGGGGGAGTACATGTGTGATTTAATCTTGTGTTCTTTGATCTTATTTTCCTTTTTTGCACCCTTGAGTCTTAGTTCATGAAAAATTGGTAAAATTTTTAAAAAAATTTCAAAGATTCATGTAGTTGCATTCATCTTTTTAAAAAACATGTTAGGATTGAGTCTAGAGGTTCTCATATCACCTAGGTTGTTTGCATTTTGCATAAGGGGTTAGAATTTCTTACAAAGGTGTTTTTACTTATGAATTGTTTCAATGCCCTAGTTGGTAGTTCTCTAATGCTTTGTTTATGCTTTGAAAGTAAGCTCTTACCATGCTTGGATCACTTGTTAGGATTTTCGTGGCTTGAATTGAATTCTCATGATTTGAAACTCATTCTAATAAGTGAAAACCTTAATTTGAAATTCTAATTATCATTCTTATGCATTTGAAAATGAACACATGGTTTTAAAATATTTAGGCTCTCTTCTTCCTTTTTACCACTCTTTGTGAGCCTAAGTAGAACTCCCTCCTTGAACTTTACCCTCCTTTGAAGCCAAATGTTCTTGTGTGACATCTTTGTGAGGCCTTCCTTTCGGTTTGAACTTGGCATAAAGTGTTAGGTTTAGGCGACATGATTTGGTTTTCATATTGTTGCTAGCTTTGCATTTTGAAGCTAGGTGTAGGCTTAGGATAAGTTTGGGGGACCATTGGGGTTGCTTTCTTATCTATTTGTTTTCGGTTTCAAAGAGTTTGTGTTTTAAGGAAAGAAATTAGGTTTTAAGTGAAAGGTTGTTTTAAAAAAAAACTAAGTATGCTCTAATTTCAGAAGGTAGCTCTCCATAATAAAATAAAATAAAAGAGAAAAGAAAAGAAAAAGAAATAAAAAGGAGCCTAAGTGCCAAATAAAGAAAAAAAAATAATAAGAGAGCTACCAATAAGAAATATCTAAAGAGCAAAAGTATTTTTCAAAACCTTTTCACTAGCCTAAAAGTTTAAAAATGTCTTTATTTTGAATTGGGGATTGCTAAATTTGTGAAGGAAAGGGTAGACTCTTAAGTGGTGAGTGAGGATAAAATTTCTTAAATGAGAGGGGTATAGGATCATTTGATAGTTTACATGGGTAGATGGGAATCTAATCATATATGCATAAATTGTCTTTACCTTTAGCATTATGCACAAGTTCAACCATTTTCGAGAGAAACCCTTAATCTATTTATAAACCCTTTTCAAATGAGATCATTCTATGCTCATAACCACAACCCTTAGCAAAATGTGTTTTGCTTTAAAGTGCATAAGTTTGATTCATGGTTCGAATGTTAATGAATGTTAAAGGATGAGTTTCTTTGATTGTTAGGAATAGGAGAGTCATGATTTGAATTTCTTTGTGTGATGAGTATGGCTAAGTTCTTTGGAGTATTGAGTGTAAGCATAGCATTTTAGAACTGTTAACTAGGACGTTGAGATTGATTCATTTGAAAGGCACCTTTGCAAAAAGTTTAAAACCCCATTCATTTTTCTGAAAACCTCTCTTCCTTACTTATTTTCTGTTGCTTGAGGGCAAGCAAGAAGTAAGTTTGGGGGAGTTGATGTTATTGCATATTGCATACATTTTGCATAGTCATTAGTTAGCTTTTCATGCATTTGTACCACATTTTAGGTTAGATTGCATCACTTAGGGTCCTAGAGCATTCTTGCATCAACATACGCATTTTCCTTGTAGTTTGCATCACATTCAAGTTGTTTCTGGCTGCTTTGGAGTCGTGGAGGTTCGTGGACGTGTTGAAGCTGATGTAGCAGTTCGTGGGAGCTCAGAAATATGCTAAGGACCAGAGATCGAGGAGTTGATCGACCAGAAGATCGAGCCAACTAGGCGATCCAAGGAAAATGATCGAGACGGAGATCGAGTGAAGCAATCGATCAATTGGTACGGACGTAAATGACGCCATGCAGAGCGAGAGACAGATCGAGTACACCACTAGATCCAGCCGAAGATCGATACCGAGATCGGATGCAACACTCGATTCGCCGATGAAGATCGAGACCCAGATCGAGCCGAAGACACGATGTCCAGATATGATCGAGAGAACCACTCGATCTTGGAGTCGATTTCTGTCCTTTCAACCGTTTTTGGCTGCAAGCGAAGGGGGGACCATTGGCTTGTTTGGGCATTTTAGGCAAGGCGGCGACGCCCTTTTTCAAAAACTTTGAGATCCTTATCCTTTTCTTTTATGTTTTCTCTCTCGTTTTCGTGAAGAACACCATTGTTGAAACTCGTTTTTCTCTTAAGCTTTTGTATTCGAATCATTATCGTTTAATCCAGTTTTCCTTTCATGTTTATCGTCTCGTTTCATATGCTTTGCTTGATTTACTCTATATGTAGTGAGTAGTTTACTTTAGGTTCTGGGTTGAGAGGATTAAGGGGTAGAAAAGGTTTCGATCTTGGGGTTTTTTCTAAACGTTTTTAAAGGCTATCTCTTCTAAGGTGTTGAAAGCTTAAAGCTTGAAGACTCTCACGCCAAGAGCTTCATGATCCGAGAGGTTCCTTACCTTGACATGATCCAGGAATCTCGGAAGATCACACCTTAGAGACTAGTTACCCCTTCCCAAAAGCCATGGAAGTTTGGGGGACTAGTTAAGCCATTTACTTGAAATCTGTTTTCCTTGCCTTTCGACCTCTCTTTCCACCAAAAGCCATGGGTTTAGAGGAGAGGATGAAAGAGTGATCTATACCGAAAGCCACGGATAGATCTTGTTTTGTTTTCAAGGCTTAGAGATCCTCACCAAGTGAGTCGATCTAAAGTTTCGAACCCAAGGTCGAACCTTTGAAGCCTCTAACCATTAATCTCAACCCTAGGCCCTTTCTTTTAGCATCTTTACGTCTAATTTCATCTTTCGCTTGTTATCTGATAGCATCCTGGTCATTAGCTTTACTGTTCTTGCGATTTTAGACGAGATCGATTGTTACTGCTCGGTCAAGTGGTCGATCTCGTGATCGATCCACTAGTCGAATTTTAATAATTCGAAGCTCTTTCCTTTAATTAATCCGTTTGTTTCTCGTGGTAGTTACTTCCTTTCTAGTATTTTTAAAATAGGTTTCACTCTGTTTAGGTTGCTGCATCTAGTTCTTAGATATTTTCTCATAAACTGTCTCATTTTGCTTAGATTTGCTTTAGTCCTTGCATTCTCTGTGCATTCTCTATCTCCTAGAAGTGGATTGACTCTCTCTTGCTTGCTATACTACGACATTGCTTGCATCAGAGTTTGATAACCTCTCTGCATCATAAACCCTCGCTAGAAAGCGTTTATCAGAGAGCCGCTCGATCCCGAAGTCGATCTTTGTCCTTTCAACCGTTTTTGGCCGCTAGCGAGGGAGGGACCATCAAGCTGTTTTTCCCATTTTGGGAAGGCGGCGATGATCTTTTCCCTCACAGAGTTCATTCTTATCTTTTTATGCTTTTTCTCTCTGGTTCTGGAGACTCTCCGCCATTGTTAGACTTTGAGCTTTGTTATTGAATATTTTTGAATCGTTTAAGTTTAATCCATCGTTCTTGTGTTTATCGTTTCATTCTTCATGCTTTGCTTAGTTTATTTAATGTGTAGTGAGTAGTTTCATTTGGGTTTCGGAGTTGAGAGGATTCACGGGGTCGAAAAGGTTTTCAAAGCTTGGTGTTTTCTTGTTCTTAATGGCTTTCTTTTCTAAGATGTTGAGTTCTTAAGGATTAAAGAGTCTCACGCCAAGATCTTTATGATCAGAGAGAGCTCTTACCTTGACAGGATCCAGACATCTCTGAAAATCACATCTTAGAGGCTAGTTACTCTTTCCCAAACGCCATGGTAGTTTAGAGGACTAGTTAAGCCGCGTGGTTGAAATCTGGTTTCCTTGCCTCTCAATCTCTTTTTCCGCCAAACGCCATGGGTCTGGAGGAGAGAATGAGAGAGTGATCCATACCACACGCCATGGATGGATCTTGTTTTGTTTTCAAGGCCTAGAGAATCTCACAAAGTGAGTAGATCTAGAGTTTTCAAACCAAGCTTGGACCTTTGAAACCCCTAACATGAATCTCAACGCTAGAACCATCTTTCTTAGCATTCTTACATCTTCGTTAGTCTTTCGCTTGATAATTGCCGCATCCTGGTCATTAGTTTCTTCACACTTGCGTTTTTAGACGAGATCAATCCAAACTGCTCGATCTAGTGGTCGATCCTGTGGTCGATCCACTAGTCGATTTTTGTTAAGTCGTAGCCTTGCATTTTAATTATTCTGTTTGTTCCTCGTGGTAGTTCAATCACTCTTGGTAATTTTAAAATAGTCTTAAATTCCATTCGGTCGTTGCACATAGTTTTTAGGATTTTCTCAATATCGCCTGTCATTCGCTTAGCTTTACACTGCTCTTGCATTCTCTTTGATCTTCCTAGCTCCTAGAAATGGATTGACTCTCACTTGCATACTGTACTACAACCTAAGTGTTGCATTTGAGTTTGATAGCCTCATTGCATCCTCACCCTTGCAAAGAAAGATGTTATCAAATGGCACCATTGCCATTCTAGGAGTGTTAGAAAGCATAGAGATTTGGAGCTTAGTAAAGACTACGCTTTACTTTGTTTAAGTTACTAATCTCTCTACTCTCAAACGTGTTTCTTCCAGGTACATGCATCTTCGTTCCAGGGGAGACAACCATCTACTTCAACCCTTGGACAACATCTATCAACTTGGTCATTCACGGCAAAGAAGAGTACGAGAACAAGCTAGAGCTTTTGAGGAGATTGTTCAGCACGGTTTGGTTGACTTTGAAGCTATGGCTGAACACGAGCATCCAGAGGGACCGCCTCCAGCTCACGGGGCAGTGGGAAGGGGCAATGGAAACCCCCAACACGCGGCTAGACCCCCAAGGATCATAGGAGCCGGAGATGCTCCCAATACTCATCACAATAGGTTTGGTATCACTCCTCCTCCTGTACAAAACAACAACTTCGAGATTAAGCCAGGTTTCATCTCCATGGTGCAAAACAACAAGTTCCACGGTTTAGCAATGGAGGATCCCTTGGAGCACCTCGACGATTTCGAGCAAGTATGTGGGATGATCAAGATAAACGGCATATCCGAAGATGCTTTCAAGCTGCGTCTCTTTCCATTCTCTCTTGGAGAAAAGGCTAGACATTGGGAGAAAACACTTCCTCAAGGCACCATCACTTCATGGGCCGAGTGTAAGAAGGCTTTCCTCTCAAAATTCTTCTCTAGCACCAGAACGGCAAAGCTAAGAAGCGAGATCAGCGGCTTCACGCAATGGAATAATGAGACTTTCAATGAACCCATGGAACGATTCAAGGACTATACTATCCAATGTCCTCACCATGGCTTCAGCGAAGAGACTCTTCTAAGCACTATCTACCGCGGAGCTTCACCAAAGATAAGGTTGTTACTTGACACAACCAATAAGGGGAACCTCCTTGGTCAAAGGTAGAAGAAGGCATGGAGCTGATTGAGAACTTAGCACTAAGTGACGGCAACTATGCTGAAGATTATGACCGTGCACCACGAGGTTCTGAGCTAGAGTCTAACAAGAAAGAGTTGAAATCATTACACGAGAAGATTGACAAGTTGGTTTTGGCAAATCAGAAGCATGTTCACTTTGTTGGTGAAGCGGATGAGAGACAAGAGGACCTTGATTTGAGCCAAGAAGAAGCCAATTGGGTGGCGGGTCAAAACAACTACAAACCTCAAGGCTATTCACAAGGTTACAACCAGAACAACAATCTCTCTTACCGCAGCACCAATGTAGCAAACCCTAAGGATCAAGTGTACCCTGCTCAGCAAAGCCTTTCGTACCCTACAACAAAGGTATTCAGCCGAGTGGTGGCTTCCAAGGGCAAGGGCAGAACAACTTCCAAGGACAACAGCAAGGAAACAAGGGTTATACAGCTAGCAAAGGGAACTTCCTTGGTCAGGAGGTAGAGGAGGGCATGGAGCTGATAGAAAACTTGGCATTGAGTGATGGCAACTACGCTGAGGATTATGACCGTGCACCGAGAGGATCCGAACTAGAGTCTCACAAAAAGGAGCTGAAATCTTTGCATGAGAAGATAGATAAGCTGGTGTTAGCCAACCAGAAGCATGTTCACTTTGTTGGTGAAGCGGATGAGAATCAAGAGGAGCTAGAGTTGAGCCAGGAAGAAGCCAATTGGGTGGCGGGACAGAACAATTACAAACCTCAAGGCTACAACCAGAACAGCAATCTCTCCTACCGAAGCACCAACGTTGCCAACTATAAGGACCAAGTGTACCCTGCTCAGCAAGCAAAACCTTTCATCCTTTACAACAAAGGTTTTCAGCCGAGTGGTGGTTTCCAAGGTCAAGGGCAGACCAACTTCCAAGGGTTATACGCCTAACTACCCTCCGGGCTTTGCACCTCAGCAGCAACAGCCGATGCAACAACAGGTTGATCCGGTTCAGGCCATGTTTCAGCAGCTGATACAAGGGCAAGCCTCTACAAACCAGAAGTTCACCGAGATGAACACTCGTCTAGACTCGTCTCTCACTGACTTCTCCACTCAAATCACCAACTTAAACAACAAGATCAAGCAGCTAGAGAAGGGGAAAGCGAGTACAAGTGGTCAGAATAGCCTACCTGGCAAGTGTGAGCATAATCCTAAGGAGTATGCCAACGCCATCACGTTAAGAAGCGGCAAAGAGCTAGAACCTCCGGTTACCCCTAAGAACAACGAGGACGTTGTAATTCAAGAGGGGGAGGGTAAGCCTTCAGCTGATGATGAGATTGACTGTGACAATGTCTGGATCCAAGGGCCAAGAAGAGGAGACAAAGCAGTTGCTGAGAAGAAAGCTGAGCAAACTACTAAGGAGAAGAATGCTTATATACCTCCGCCGTATGTACCTAAGCTACCTTTTCCTGGCCGTTTCAAGAAGCAACTCATAGAGAAGCATAGAGTCTTGTTTGAGAAGCATCTTAAAGACGTAGAGATCAAGCTACCTCTCATGGACTGCCTTGCAATGATGCCTAAATGTGCTAAATTCTTCAAAGACACTCTCGTGAAGAAGAATAAGGAAAGTAAGGAAGTGCTTGTTCTAAGTGAGGAGTGTAGTGCTGTGATACACAAGGAAATAGTCCCTAAGAAGTTGGGAGACCCTGGAAGTTTCACTATACCCTGCGCTTTAGGTCCTTTGGAGTTCAAGAGTTGCCTTTGTGATCTTGGAGCTAGCAAAAATTTGATGCCTCATTCCGTGGCAAAGAAACTCGTTTGTACTAGCTGACAGGAGTGTGAGGTTACCCGTAGGATTGCTTGAGGTGTTGCCAGTGAAGATCAGAAGAGTGGACGTGCCTACAGACTTCGTTGTGTTGTAAATGGATGAAGAGCCAAAGGATCCACTCATTCTCGGTAGACCTTTCTTAGCTACCGCCGGCGCCATAATAGACGTCAAGAACGGGAAGATTGCCTTGCACTTGGGTAAAGATATAAGGCTAGACTTCGATATCAATGAGGTTTTGAAAAAACCTACGATAGAAGGGCAAGTTTTCTACATTGAAACGTTGGATGCCTTAGCGGATGAGTTGCTGGAAGAGCTGGCTCAGGAAGATCATTTGAAGCTGGCCATGACTAAGGAGCCAAGAGAGTTTGGTTATGTGGATCAGAGGACTCAGGAGTACGTCAACTTGCTTGATTCGAGGAAAGTTGTGCTTGAAGATGTAGGCGTTTGCCTAGAGATCGACTCCAAGATCGATGACATTACTCGATCCAGGAGTCAAATCGACAAGACAATCGAGAGCAAAACTCGATCCGGTGCAGCAATCGACAGTCAGATTGAGCAATGTGATCGATCCAGAAAAACAATCGAGTCCGAGATCGAGAAAGGCCTTCCGATCAATTTGGAGTCTAATCTGGAAATTGACTCAGCGTCTCGATCTCTCACTCGATCCACATTAAATCGAGTGAATGAATCGAGCGAAACTGCTCGATCTAGACGACATCGAGAGCAAGATCGACCTGACGACTCGATTTCAGGAGGGATGGCGGTTGGAGAAAGCAGCCTGAAGGGCCATATGTCGGGTTCTAAGGAAGGTTCTAAGAAGGAGAACAACAGCAACAGCCATGAGGATGATTGGAGCGAGCTGTTAGCCCCAAAGGTGGACCTTAAGGAACTCTCAAAAGGGCTAAGGTTTGCTTTCTTAGGGCTTAACGAAACCTATCCTGTGATTGTGAATGAAAACTTGAGTGATGATGAGTTGCAATCACTTTTAACTGAGTTGAGAAAGTATAGGAAGGCCATTGGGTACTCTCTAAGTGACATCAAGGGCCTTTCACCAATGCTTTGCAGTCACAGGATTCACTTGGATAATGAGAACGCCTCTTCTATAGAACATCAGAGGCGTTTGAATCCAAATTTGAAAGAGGTTGTCAAGAAGGAGATTCTTAAGCTTTTAGAGGCTGACGTGATCTATCCCATAAGTGACAGCACGTGGTTTTCTCCCGTACACGTGGTGCCTAAGAAGGGAGGGATCACGGTCGTTAAGAATGACAAAGATGAGCTTATACCTACTAGGACTATTACTGGACACCGTATGTGTATTGACTATAGGAAGCTTAATCTTGCTACTAGAAAGGATCATTTTGCCTTGCCTTTTATTGATCAAATGCTTGAAAGACTTGCTAATCACCCCTACTATTGCTTTCTTGATGGATATAGTGGATTTTTCCAAATACCAATCCATCCCAACGATCAGGAGAAGATGACCTTTACATGCCCTTATGGTACCTTTGCGTATCGAAGGATGCCATTCGGGTTGTGTAACGCACCGGCTACGTTTCAGCGGTGTATGTTGTCGATCTTCTCCGATCTAATAGAAGAGATGATAGAGGTGTTTATGGATGACTTCTCGGTCTATGTTGCGTCCTTTTCTGCGTGTTTGTTGAATCTTTGTAGGGTTTTAAAGCGTTGTGAGGAGACAAACTTGGTGCTCAACTGGGAAAAATGCCACTTCATGGTTAAGGAGGGGATCGTGCTTGGACATAAGATATCAGAGAAGGGTATTGAAGTCGACAAGGCAAAGATTGATGTGATGACAAGCCTTCAGTCGCCAGTTAATGTAAAAGGGGTGAGAAGCTTCTTGGGACACGCCGGCTTCTACAGGCGTTTCATTAAAGACTTCTCTAAGATTGCACGCCCTCTCACTCGGCTGTTGTGCAAGGAGGCTGTATTCGTCTTTGATGAGGAGTGTTTGCAAGCTTTCATGACAATCTAGGAAGCCCTAGTATTCGCGCCTATAGTGCAAGCACCAGATTGGACTCTCCCATTCGAGATTATGTGCGATGCTAGTGACTACGTCGTGGGAGCTGTTCTAGGCCAAAGGAAGGATAAGAAGTTGCACGTCATATACTATGCTTCAAGAACCTTGGATGACACGCAAACGAGGTACACCACTACTGAGAAGGAGCTATTGGAGGTTGTATTCGCCTTTGAGAAGTTCAGAGCTTACCTTGTGGGTTCCAGGACCATAGTTTACACGGATCACGCAGCTTTGCGCTATATCTATTCCAAGAAAGACACTAAGCCGAGGCTTTGAGATGGATCCTCTTACTCCAGGAGTTTCACATGGAGATCAAAGACAAGAAGGGAATAGAGAACGGGGTTGCTGACCACCTCTCTCGGTTAAGGAACAACAAGTCTCTTCCTTTAGACGATTCTCTCCCCGAGGAACAACTCATGGCGATCACAACGGCTGTTTGTGGGAGCTTATAAGGGCGGTTTGAGGAAGTTCTGAGCTTCAAGGAGGAAGATCTTCCCTGGTACGCGGATATTGTGAACTACATGGCATGTGGTGAGGAGCCTTCGCATCTTCACAACAACCATAGGAAGAAGCCACTACTATTGGGATGACCCCTACCTGTACAAAAGAGGCGTAGACAGTTTATACCGGAGGTGCGTTACGAAAGAAGAAGCCAAGGACATTCTCTTTCACTGCCATGGCTCTTCCTAAGGAGGACACTTTGGTTCGTTCAAGACTGCTACGAAAGTGTTGCAAACTGGCTTCTGGTGGCCGTCTATCTTCAAGGATGCACACGAGTTTGTGAAGAGCTGTGAGGCATCTCAACGAGCAGGGAATATCACTAAGAGGAACGAGATGCCTCAAGTTCCTATCTTCGAGGTAGATGTCTTTGACGCATGGGGCATAGACTTCATGGGGCCGTTCCCTTCATCATACGGCAACAAGTTCATACTCGTAGCTGTAGACTACGTCTCTAAGTGGGTTGAGGCCATTGCTTCCCCAACAAACGACTCTAACATGGTGATCAAGCTCTTTAAGAGCATTATTTTTCCGAGGTTTGGGGTTCCCAAGGTGGTGATAAGTGACGGAGGGAGCCATTTCATCAACAAGCTGCTTGAAAATCTGCTAAAGAAGTATGGTGTGAAACATAAGGTAGCTACGCCTTACCATCCTCAAACGAGTGGCCAAGTAGAGGTCTCTAACCGTCAGATCAAGGCGATACTCGAGAGAACAGTTGGGACTACTCGGAAGGACTGGGCTATGAAGTTAGATGATGCTTTGTGGGCGTACCGGACTGCCTTCAAGACGCCTATTGGTACCACTCCCTTCACTCTTCTCTCCGGTAAAGGCTCACCTTCATGTTGAGCTGGAGCATAGGGCGTTGTGGGCTGTGAAGCAGCTGAATTTTGATCTGAAGATGGCTCAAGAGAAGCGTTTGATCCAACTGCACGAGCTTGATGAGCTAAGGCTGGATGCCTACGAAAGCGCTCGGATCTACAAGGAACGTACCAAGGCTGCTCATGACAAGAAGCTGGTGCCTAAGGAGCTTAAGGAAAGGAGTTTGATGCTGCTTTACAACTCGAGGCTTAAGCTCTTTCCAGGAAAGCTGAACTCACAGTGGAGCGGTCCGTATGAGATCAAGGAAGTACTACCTTACGGGGCTGTCACGTTGGTCGGCAAGAGTGAAGATGCATTCACAGTGAACGGGCACAGAGTTAAGCCGTACATGGCGAGTGCATTTGAAAAGGAGAGCACCTCAATGCTTCTCCAAGACCCACCATCTGCCTAAACCAAGTAAAGTCTAGCTAAAGACGTTAAAGAAAGCGCACTTGGGAGGCATTCCCATGTCTATCCTGTACATATTTTTACTTTATTTCTTTTTCCAGTTTTATGTTTTTGTCTTGTGAGTGTGTAGGAAAAAGTATGGGAGACGCAAGCCATGACCCGAGTTCCAAAAGGAGTAAGAAAGGGGCGTGTATGAGCTAGAGATCGAGTGCTAGATCGACTCATCCTGGCTCGATCTTTGCTAGATCGAGCTAGTGAATCGAGAGGATCTAGATGAGATCGAGTAGACTGATCGAGTGGCGAACTCGATCTAAAATGTCTCGGGCAGTTCTTGGAGTTTTGATCGATCGATCCAAAAATGGATCGACCGATCTATTTTCTCTCCGGAAAGTCCCTCATAGACAGATCGATTAGTCAACTTGATCCACCACTCGACCCAAGCTGAATTGACCCCTGAATCGATAGCATGGCTCGATCACGAGGACTTAGTCGCGATTACAAAAACTCAAGGAACGAGAGAGCCAATCGATCCACGACTCGATTCAAATCGAATCGTGTCCTAAATCAAGTGACCCTCTCGATCCAAGCCACTATGGGCATGAGATCGAGTCCTAGATCGACCAAAGGGACTCGATCTCGTGCCGAGGTAACATTTTCTTTTCCTCCTTTATTCTTTTCCCTCCAGTTTTTAAATTCAAAACTTGGTCAAGGCAAGCATCTTTAACCATGAAAGATGTGCCTTGACCAAGACTTTTGTCAGAAAACCACTTCTTTTACCCCTAGTTTTGTTTCTTGTTAGCCTTTAAATGTTTTCAACAACTTCACACTCTCTCATTCTTGTTTTCTCGAGCTTTTAAGCAAAGAGAGTGAAAGTTATTTGTTTCTAAAGGCTAGCAAGTTTCTTTAACAATCTTTGCAAATAGTATTTTCGGATATTTGATAAAAATCTTTAGGAAAATCTCCTTTTATTTCGCAATTGATTGTTTTAGATGCTAGGGCGGTTTTGAATTTTTAAATTTAGCTAAATAATAGGAAAAATTCTGGATTTTCTAGTATCTCTAGATTTGATTCTCTATTATTTGCAATAATTTTTATAAATTTCCCAAACTTCTAGGGTATTAAGTATAAGTTTTCCTCTTTGCCTCTCTTCTTCTCTCATCCGATCGCCGTTTTGCTCATTACCTTGCTTGAGAAACTTGTTTCAGGCACGATGGCCCCCAAGAGAACCAGAGAGGAGACGGCACAAGAAGGAGAAGGTCAGGAAGTGGCTGTTCAAGAGAGGGTTCGATGGAGTAAGGACGAGAAGAGGGATAAAAAGCGGCTGGAAAGGCTTCGGTTCGAGCCTACTAAGTTTGCGGACCGGGAGCTGCTGTTCAAGCTAGGGATCCTTGGAGATTTCGACCAACTCCTCAAGAACATTGGCTTAAGATGTCTGTCACGAATGGATTGCCCAACCATTCCAGAAGTGACAATAGACTTCCTTGCCACGTTGGAGTTTCGTTACGAGAACCCTAGCGCCCACGTTCCATCACAAGGTCGTCGCTCTTTCAAGGCTGGACGTCAAGCCTTCAGCCTCTCAATCCCCGAGCTGTGTCAAGCATATGGTCTCAACGCAGCCACCACCAAGATCGAGTTCCCCTCCTTCACGCGAGCAAACGATTTTTGGGACCTGATCAGCAACGAAGACTACAAAGCCAACACCGCCAAAATTAAGAGAGTGAGAAGCCCGGTGCTGAGGTACACCTTGAAGCTGATCGCCAACACATTCAGCGGAAGGTCAGTTGCTCCCACGGTCACGAAGACCGAGCTTTGCTTCTTGTTCCAAGGCGTGAAGCATTTGTTGTGTGATCCGGCGGAGAATGAAGAGCCTATGGAGGATGAACTCGGCGACGAGGTGAACTATGGATGCGTACTTGCTACCTCTTTGGTGAAGTACAAGGCTTATGCCTTGCGGTGCAAGGCAAGCTCTTCTTTCATTGGCGGCTTCCTCACTCCTCTATTCAAACAAGCTGGCGTACCTATACACGATTTCACACCCGTCCCGGCTAGAGCTTTCATCGAGAAGCCCAGGCGATCCAAGGGAAATGATCGAGACGAAGATCGAGTGGAGCAATCGATCAAGTGGTACGGACGTAAATGACGCCATATAGAGTGAGAGCCGGATCAAGTCCACCACTCGATCCGACCAAAGATCGATACCAAGATCGGATGCAACACTCGATCCACCGAAGAAGATCGAGACCCAGATCGAGTAGAAGACACGATGTCCGAAAGTGATCGAGAGAGCCGCTTGATCCCGATGTCGATCTCTGTCCTTTCAACCATTTTTGGCCGCTAGCGAGGGGGGGACCATCGAGCTGTTTTTCCTATTTGGGAAGGCGGCGATGATCTTTTTCCACACACTTTTCATTCCTATCTTTTTATGCTTTTTCTCTCTGGTTCTGGAGACTCTCCGCCATTGTTAGACTTTGAGCTTTGTTATTGAATATTATTGAATCGTTTCAGTTTAATCCATCGTTCTTGTTTTTTAGACGAGATCGATCCAAACTGCTCGATCTAGTGGTCGATCATGTGGTCGATCCACTAGTCGATTTTTGTTAAGTCATAGCCTTGCATTTTAATTATTCTGTTTGTTCCTCGTTGTAGTTCAATCACTCTTGGTAATTTTAAAATAGTCTTGCATTCCATTCGGTCGTTGCACATAGTTTTTAGGATTTTCTCAATATCGCCTGTCATTCGCTTAGCTTTACACTGCTCTTGCATTCTCTTTGATCTTCCTAGCTCCTAGAAATGGATTGACTCTCACTTGCATACTGTACTACAACCTAAGTGTTGCAGTTGAGTTTGATAGCCTCATTGCATCCTCACCCTTGCAAAGAAAGATGTTATCAGTAAAGCAAGTACAAGTGGTCAAAGCAGTTTACCGGGTAAATATGAACAGAATCCGAAAGAGTATGCCAATGCTATTAGCTTTCGAAGTGGCAAGGAGCTCTTAGCTAGATCAGCAGCAAAACACAACGAGGACGTTGTTACTCAAGCGGAGAGGGGTAAACCTTCAGCTGATGAAGAGATCAACTTCCACAACGTGTGGATAGAGAGGCCAACAAAAGGTAAAGAAGCAGCTGTAGAAAAGAGAGTGGAGCAAGCAACAGAGGACAAGGATGAGTACATACCTCCACTGTATGTTCCTAAGCTTCGTTTTCCAGGCCGCTTCAAGAAACAGCTTATAGAGAAGCATAGGCTCTTGTTTGAGGAGCATCTAAGGGACGTAGAGATCAAGCTACCCCTTGTGGATTGTCTAGCGATGATGCCTAAGTGTGCTAAATTTTTCAAGGACACGCTTGCAAAGAAGAACAATGAAAGCAAGGAAGTGCTGGTGCTTAGTGAAGAGTGTAGCACCAATATACACAAGAAGATAGTCCCTAAGAAGAGAACGTCTCAGACGCTCAATCTACTACTCGATCCCAATCAAATCGAGTAAGTGAACGACCTGAGTGCACTCGATCCAGCAAAACAATCGATGGGAAGATCGAGGGAAGCCAACCGATCAGTTCAGAGAACGAGACGGGGACTCGATCTCCTGCTCAATCCCAATCAAACCGAGTAGGAGAATCGAGTGAAATTGCTCGATCTGGACCAGAACGAGTGCAAGATCGACTGGAAGACTCGATCTCGGAGGGGACAACAGTTCAAGAAAGCAGTCTTGTGGGTCAATGCACGGGTTCTAAGGAGGCTACTGAGGATGGGATCGTCAACAAGAGCCAGGAGGAGGACTGGAGCGAGTTGCTAGCCCCAAAGGTGGACCTTAAGGAGCTCCCGAAAAGGGCTAAGGTATGCTTTCTTAGGGCTTAATGAAACCTATCCCGTGATTGTGAATGAGAACTTAAGTGATGATGAGTTGCACTCGCTCCTAAATGAGCTGAGAAAGTATAGGAAGGTCATTGGGTACTCTCTAAGTGACATAAAGGGCCTTTCACCAATGCTTTGCACTCATAAAATTCACTTGGATAATGAGTATGCCTCTTCTATAGAACACCAAAGGCGTTTGAATCCTAATTTGAAGGAGGTTGTTAAGAAAGAGATTTTTAAGCTCTTAGAGGCTGACGTGATCTATCCCATATGTGACAGCATGTGGGTTTCTCCTGTACACGTGGTGCCTAAGAAGGGAGGGATCACGGTCATTAAGAATGATAAAGATGCGCTTATACCTACTTGGACTATAACTGGTCAGCGTATGTGTATAGACTATAGGAAGCTTAATCTTGCTACTAGAAAGGATCATTTTCCTTTAACTTTTATTGATCAAATGCTTGAGAGGCTTGCTAATCACCCTTATTATTGATTTCTTGATGGATATAGTGGTTTCTTTCAAATACCAATCCATCCGAATGATCAATAGAAGACGACCTTTACATGCCCTTATGGCACCTTCACATATCGAAGGATGCCATTCGGGTTGTGTAATGCACCGGCTACGTTTTAGCGGTGTATGATGTTGATCTTCTCTGATCTAATAGAAGAGATGGTAGAAGTGTTTATGGATGACTTCTCTGTATATGGTGTGTCTTTTTCTGCGTGTTAGTTGAATCTTTGCACGATACTAAAGCGTTGTGAAGAGACGAATCTTGTGCTTAACTGGGAGAAGTGCCACTTCATGGTGAAGGAAGGGATCGTGCTTGGCCACAAGATATCAGAGAAGGGCATAGAGGTTGATAAGGCTAAGGTTGAGGTCATGATGAGTCTTGAGCCGCCGGTTAATGTCAAGGGGGTGAGGAGTTTCCTAGGCCATGCTGGCTTCTACAGGTGCTTCATCAAAGATTTTTCCAAGATTGCACGCCCTCTCACAAGGTTGTTGTGCAAGGAAGCTGACTTTGTGTTTGATGAGGATTGCCTTCATGCTTTCATAACCATCAAGGAAGCTCTAGTATCCGCGCCTATAGTGCAAGCACCGGACTGGACTCTACTGTTCGAGATAATGTGTGACGCGAGCGACTACGCCGTGGGAGCTGTTCTTGGTGAGAGGAAAGACAAGCGGCTGCATGTGATTTACTATGCTTCACGTACCTTTGATGACACGCAAGCCAGATACACTACAACCGAGAAGGAGTTGCTGGCAGTTGTATTTGCCTTTGAGAAGTTCAGGTCATACCTCGTAGGCTCTAAGGTGGTTGTGTATACAGATCACGCAGCTCTGAGGTACATCTATTCCAAGAAAGACACTAAACCGAGGCTCTTGAGATGGATTCTTTTGCTCCAAGAATTCGACATGGAAATTAAGGACAAGAAAGGGATAGAGAACGGCATGGTAGATCACCTCTCTAGGATGAGAATCAATGAGTCTCTGCCCTTAGATGATTCGCTTCCAGAAGAACAACTCATGATGATCACTACGGCTGTTTGTGAGAAGCTTGAAGACAAGTTTAAAGAAGTTTTGAGTTTCAAAGAAGAAGACTTGCCTTGGTACGCTGATATTGTGAACTACTTTGCTTGTGGAGAAGAGCCTACTCACCTTGATCATTATCACAAGAAGAAGTTCATGAGAGACATCTCCCACTACTTTTGGGACGATCCATACTTATACAAGAGAGGCGTGGACAGCTTGTATAGGAGGTGTGTAACAAAGGAAGAAGCTAAGGACATTCTCCTTCACTGCCATGGCTCTTCATACGGTGGTCATTTCGCTTTCTTCAAAACGGCTACAAAGGTGCTACAAGCGGGTTTCTGGTGGCCATCTATCTTCAAGGACACTCACGAGTTTGTGAAGAGTTATGAGGCCTGTCAACGGGCAGGGAACATCACCAAGAGAAACGAGATGCCTCAGGTTCCTATCTTTGAGGCTGATGTCTTTAACGCATGGGGGATAGACTTCATGGGGCCGTTTCCTTCTTCTTACGGCAACAAGTTCATTTTGGTGGTTGTAGACTATGTGTCTAAGTGGGTTGAGGCTATAGCTTCCCCAACAAACGATGTAAAGGTGGTGATAAAGCTCTTCAAGAACATCATATTCCCACGGTTTGGAGTCCCCAAGGTAGTAATCAGCGACGGTGGAAGCCATTTCATCAACAAGGTGTTTGAAAGCCTCTTAAGGAAGTATGGTGTGAAGCACAAGGTGGCTACACCGTCTCATCCTCAAACGAGTGGGCAAGTAGAGGTCTCTAACTGACAGATCAAGGCTATACTCGAGAGGACAGTTGGTACTACTCGGAAGGATTGGGCAGCTAAGCTAGACGACGCTTTGTGGGCTTACCGGACCGCTTTTAAGACCCCCATTGGCACCACTCCTTTCACTTTTCTATACGGCAAGGCGTGTCATCTTCCTGTTGAGTTGGAGCATAGGGCACTATCGGCAGTGAAGCAGCTCAACAACAACCTCAAGTCAGCTCAAGAGAAACGGTTGATTCAGCTACATGAGCTTGATGAGCTACGGCTGGATGCATACGACAGTGCTAAGATCTACAAGGAGCGAACTAAGGCTGTTCATGATAAGAAGTTGGTTCACAAGGAGTTAAGAGAAGGAAGTCTGGTCCTACTCTACAACTCGAGGCTGAAGCTGTTCCCGGGCAAGCTCAAATCAAGGTGGTGTGGACCGTTTGAGATCAAAGAGGCTCTTCCCTACGGAGCAGTTACATTGGTTGGCAAGAGTGGCAATGCCTTCACAGTCAACGGACACAGGGTTAAGCCTTACTTGGCGGATGGCTACAGCAAGGAGAGCACCTCCGTGCTTCTCCAAGATCCCCCTCAGGCCTAAACCAAGTAAAGTCTAGCTAAACACGTTAAAGAAAGTGCACTTGGGAGGCATTCTCATGTCTATCTTGTACATATTTTTGCTTTAATTCTACTTCAGTTTTATGCTTTTAATGTTTAAATGTGAAGGTGAATGGATAAAGGATTGTTCGGTGTGATCTTGGAGTCCAAAAGAGGCGAGAAGGGTTAAGTATAGGCTAGAGATCGAGTGCTAGATCGACTCAACCTAGCTCGATCTTCACTAGAACGAGCTAGTAAACCGAGAGGATCCAGTCGATCTAGACGTAATCGAGTAGACAAATCGAGTGGAACAGTCGATCACGAGAGGATAAACCACCTATGTGTTTAGCCTGAAAAGCAAACGAGGTGTAGATCGACCGAGTCACTCGATTCTCAAGGATAGATCGATAAGTCTACTCGATCTTCCACTCGATCTAAGCCAAATCGACCCTAAGATCGATCATGTAGCTTGATTCAAGGACCAATGCCTGGTTGACCAAAAGTCAAGGAACGAGAGGGACAGTCGATCTAAGACTCGATGCAATTTGAATCGAGTCCCTGATCGATCAAACCTCTCAATCCTAGCCATTATGAGCATGAGATCGAGTCCTAGATCGACCAAATGGACTCGATCTCGTGACGAGGTAATAATTTCTTTTCCCTCTTTTCTTCTTTCCCTCCTGTTTTTAAATTCAAATCTTGGTCAATGCAGGAATCTTTGACCATGAAAGAGGTGCTTTGACCAAGCTTTTTGTCAGAAACCACTAAATCTTGCCCATGGTTTTAAAACTTTGTTGGCCTTTATATTTTCAAACGCACACTCTCTCATTACTTGTGTTTCGAGTGTTTTAAAGCAAAGAGAGAGAGTGTGATTTTTCTTCCTAAAGGTCAACAACATCTTCTTTCAAAACCTTGCAAAGGTATTTTTGGGTTTTAGTTTTAAATCTTTTGGAAAAATTCCTTTTCTTTGCATTGTTTGAATAATAGATGTTAGGGATTGATGTTATTGCATATTGCATACATTTTGCATACTCATTAGTTAGTTTTTCATGCATTTGTATCATGTTTTAGGTTAGATTGCATCACTAAGAGTCCTAGAGCATTCTTGCATCAGCATATGCATTTTCCTTGCATTTTGCATCACATTCAGGTTGTTTCTGGCTCCTTTGGAGTCATGGTGGTTCGTGGGCGTGTGGAGGCTGATGTAGCAGTTCGTGGGAGCTCGGAAATATGCTAAGGACCAGTGATCGAGGAGCAGATCGAGCATGGCTGGTCGATCCAGGAGTTGATCGACCAGAAGATCGAGCCAACTAGGCGATCCAAGGAGAATGATCGAGACGGAGATCGAGTGAAGCAATCGATCAATCGGTATGGACGTAAATGACGCCATGCAGAGCGAGAGCCAGATCGAGTACACCACTCGATCCACCCGAAGATCGATACCGAGATCGGATGCAACACTCGATTCGCCGAGGAAGATCGAGACCTGGATCGAGCCGAAGACACGATGCCCGGATGTGATCGAGAGAACCACTCGATCCAGTGGTCCATTTCTGTCCTTTCAACCGTTTTTGGCTGTTAGCGAAGGGGGGACCATTGGATTGTTTGGGCATTTTAGGCAAGGCGGCGAGATGCTTTTTCGAGAACTTTTAGATCCTTATCCTTTTCTTTCAAGTTTTTCTCTCTCGTTTTAGCGAAGAACACCATTGTTGAACCAGTTTTCTTTTGAAGCTTTTGTATTAGAATCTTTATCTTTTAATCCAGTTTTCCTTTCATGTTTATCGTCTTGTTTCTTCTGCTTTGCTTGATTTACTCTATGTGTAGCGAGTAGTTTACTTTGGGTTCGGGGTTGAGAGGATAAAAGGTTAGAAAGGGTTCGATCTTGGTTTGTTTTCTAAACGTTTTTAAGGCTATCTCTTCTAAGGTGTTGAAAGCCTAATGCTTGAAGACTCTCACGCCAAGAGCTTCATGATCCGAGAGGTCCCTTACCTTGACAGGATCCAGGAGCCTCGGAAGATCACACCTTAGAGATTAGTTACCCCTTCCCAAAAGCCATGGAAGTTTGGGGGACTAGTTAAGCCATCTACTTGAAATCTGTTTTCCTTGCCTTTCGACCTCTCTTTCCACCAAAAGCCATGGGTTTGGAGGAGAGGATGAAAGAGTGATCTATACCGAAAGCCACAGATAGATCTTGTTTTGTTTTCAAGGCTTAGAGATCCTCACCAAGTGAGTCGATCTAAAGTTTCAAACCCTAGATCGATCCTTTGAAACCCTTTACATGAATCTCAACCCTAGGCCCCTTTCTTTTAGA
This sequence comes from Thlaspi arvense, assembly GCA_911865555.2. NCBI lineage: Eukaryota > Viridiplantae > Streptophyta > Magnoliopsida > Brassicales > Brassicaceae > Thlaspi > Thlaspi arvense. The sequence continues at coordinate 30,526,292 of OU466860.2, forward strand.
ATCTCTAAGTCTATTTTCATCTTTCGCTTGTTACCTGATAGCATCCTGGTCATTGGATTTGTTGTTCTTACGGTTTTAGACGAGATCGATCGTTACTGCTCGATCTAGTGGTCGATCTTGTGGTCGATCCACTAGTCAATTTTTAACAATTCAAAGCTCTTTCCTTTAATTAATCTGTTTGTTTCTCGTGGTAGTTGCTTCCTTTCTAGTATTTTTAAAATAGGTTTCACTCTGTTTAGGTTGCTGCATCTAGTTCTTAGCTATTTTATCATAAACTGTCTCATTTTGCTTAGATTTGCTTTAGTCCTTGCATTCTCTGTGCATTCTCTATCTCCTAGAAGTGGATTGACACTCTCCTGCTTGCCTTACTACAACATTGCATGCATTAGAGTTTTGATAACCTCTCTGCTGCATAAAACCTGCTTGAGAAAGATAGTTTATCAAATGGCGCCGTTGCCGGGGATCGAACCCGGGTCACCCGCGTGACAGGCGGGAATACTTACCACTATACTACAACGGCCTCTCTTTCCACCAAAAGCCATGGAAGTTTGGGGGACTAGTTAAGCCATCTACTTGAAATCTGTTTTCCTTGCCTTTCGACCTCTCTTTCCACCAAAAGCCATGGGTTTGGAGGAGAGAATGAAAGAGTGATCTATACCGAAAGCCACGGATAGATCTTGTTTTGTTTTCAAGGCTTAGAGATCCTCACCAAGTGAGTCGATCTAAAGTTTCAAACCCAAGATGGATCCTTTGAAACCCTTTACATGAATCTCAACCCTAGGCCCTTTCTTTTAGAATCTCTAAGTCTATTTCCATCTTTCGCTTGTTATCTGATAGCATCCTGGTCATTAGATTTGTTGTTCTTACGGTTTTAGACGAGATCGATCGGTACTGCTCAATCTAGTGGTCGATCTCGTGGTCGATCCACTAGTCGAATTTTAACAATTCGAAGCTCTTTCCTTTAATTAATCTGTTTGTTTCTCGTGGTAGTTGCTTCCTTTCTAGTATTTTTAAAATAGGTTTCACTCTGTTTAGGTTGCTGCATCTAGTTCTTAGCTATTTTATCATAAACTATCTCATTTTGCTTAGATTTGCTTTAGTCCTTGCATTCTCTATCTCCTAGAAGTGGATTGACACTCTCCTGCTTGCCTTACTACAACATTGCATGCATTAGAGTTTTGATAACCTCTCTGCTGCATAAAACCTGCTTGAGAAAGATAGTTTATCAAATGGCGCCGTTGCCATTCTAGGAGTGTTTAGAGAACATAGAGATTTGGGTCTTAGCAAAGACTAAGTCTTTACCTTTTTCAAGTTACTAATACATCTACTCTCAAACGTGTGTTTTCAGGTACATGAATCTTCGTTCAAAGGGAGACAACAACCTACTACAACCCTTAGACAACATTCATCAACTTGGTCACTCACGGCAAAGGAGAGTCAGAGAGCAAACAAGAACCTTTGAGGAGATTTTTCAGCACGGTTTGGTTGACTTTGAAGCTATGGCTGAACACGAGCATCCAGAAGGACCTCCTCCAGCAGGACGGGGCAATGGAAACCCCCAACACGCGGCAAGACCACCGAGGATCATAGGAGCCGGAGATGCTCCCAATACCCACCACAATAGGTTTGGGATCACTCCTCCTCCGGTACAAAACAATAACTTCGAGATCAAGCCTGGTTTCATCTCCATGGTGCAAAACAACAAGCTCCACGGCTTAGCAATGGAAGACCCCTTGGAGCACCTAGACAACTTCGAGCAAGTATGTGGGATGATCAAGATCAATGGCATATCCAAAGATGCTTTCAAGCTGCGCCTCTTCCCCTTTTCACTCGGAGACAAAGCTAGACATTGGGAGAAGACCCTCCCACAAGGCACCATCACATCATGGGCTGAGTGTAAGAAGGCATTTCTCTCAAAGTTCTTCTCAAGCACCAGGACAGCTCGGTTGAGAAGCGAAATCAGTGGTTTCACTCAAAGGAACAACGAGACATTCAACGAGGCAATGGAGCGTTTCAAAGATTACACGATCCAATGTCCTCATCACGGGTTCAGCGAGGAGACACTACTCAGTACCATATACCGTGGAGCTTCACCAAAGATCAGGTTGTTGCTTGACACAGCTAGCAAAGGGAACTTCCTCGGTCAAGAGGTAGAAGAGGGTATGGAGCTGATAGAGAACCTGGCGTTGAGTGATGGAAACTATGCTGAAGATTATGACCGAGCACCGAGAGGATCCGAGTTAGAGTCTCACAAGAAGGAGCTCAAATCGTTGCATGAAAAGATTGACAAGTTGGTCTTAGCTAATCAGAAGCATGTGCACTTTGTGGGTGAAGCTGATGAGAACCAAGAGGAGTTAGAGCTAAGCCAAGAAGAAGCAAATTGGGTAGCCGGACAGAACAACTACAAGTCTCAAGGCTACAACCAAGGCTACCAGAATAACAACCTCTCTTACCAAAGCACCAATGTAGCCAACCCTAAAAATCAAGTGTACCCTGCTCAGCAAGCTAAACCTTTCATCCCTTACAACAAAGGTTTTCAATAGAGTAGTGGTTTCCAAGGTCAAGGGCCAAGCAACTTCCAAGGTCAACAACAACACAACAAGGGTTATACTCTTACCTACCCTCCGGGCTTTGCACCTCAGCAACAACAACCGATGCAACAACAAGTTGATCCGGTTCAAGCAATGTTCCAACAGCTAATACAAGGGCAAGCTTCAACCAACCAGAAGTTCGCTGAAATGAACACTCGGCTAGATTCATCTCTAACCGACTTCTCCACTCAGAGCACCAACCTAAACAACAAGATCAAGCAGTTGGAGAAAGGCAAAGCAAGTACGAGTGGTCAGAACAGTCTTCCGGGAAAGTGTGAGCAAAATCCCAAGGAATATGCCAATGCTATAACGCTGAGAAGTGGCAAAGAACTCGAACCCCCGGTCTCTACCAAGAACAACGAGGACGTTGTAATTCAAGAGGGGGACGGTAAACCTTTGGCTGATGGTGATGAGATAACTTTGACAACATTTGGATCAAAGGGCCGAGGAGAGGAGATAAGGCGGTAGCTGAGAAGAAAGCTGACCTAACCACCAAGGAGAAGAACATCAATTCCACCAAGAAGAATGACTACGTGCCCCCACCTTACGTACCGAAGTTGCCATTTCCCGGTCGTTTAAAAAAGCAGCTTATAGAGAAGCACCGGATCTTGTTTGAGAAGCACCTAAAAGATGTGGAAATCAAGCTGCCTCTTGTAGACTGTCTCGCTATGATGCCCAAGTGCGCCAAGTTTTTCAAGGACACCCTTGTGAAGAAGAACAAAGAAAGCAAAGAGGTACTTGTACTAAGTGAAGAGTGTAGTGCGGTTATTCATAAGGAGATAGTGCCTAAGAAGCTGGGAGATCCTGGAAGCTTCACTATACCCTGTGCTTTGGGTCCTCTAGAGTTCAAAAGTTGCTTGTGTGATCTTGGGGCTAGCATAAACTTGATGCCTCACTCCGTGGCTAAGAAGCTTGGTTTCACTCGGTTTAAAGACCGTCGGATCTCATTGGTTCTGGCTGATAGAAGCGTGAGGTTACCAGTGGGGCTTCTTGAAGACTTACCGGTACGAATCAGTGGCGTAAACGTACCTACAGACTTTGTAGTGTTGGAGATGGACGAGGAACCTAAAGACCCACTCATCTTAGGGAGACCATTCCTTGCAACCGCCGGGGCTATAATAGATGTGAAGAATGGGAAGATTGCCTTGCATTTGGGGAAGGAGATCAGGCTAGACTTTGACATCAACAAGGTTCTAAAGAAGCCAACCATCGAAGGACAAGCTTTCTATATTGAAACGATGGATGCATTGGCGGATGAGTTGCTGGAAGAGCTAGCTCTAGAAGACCATTTGAAGCTAGCACTCACTAAGGAGCTAGGGGAGTTCGGCTATGTGGACCAGAGAACCCAAGAGTACGTAAACCTGCTGGATTCGAGGAGAATTATCAAGAATGAAGAAGGTTGCTGCCTAGAGATCGACCCCGAGATTGACGCTATCACTCGATCCAGGGGAAAGATCGACAAGTCGATCGAGAGCACAACTCGATCCGGCGCAACAATCGACGGACAGATCGAGAAGGATGCTCGATCAGGAAAATCAATCGAGTCGACGATCGAGAGAGACCTCCCGATCATTTTGGAGTCCAATCAAGAGATCGACTCAGTGCATCGATCCCTTACTCGATCCATATCAAATCGAGTAAGTGAATCGAGTGAAATGGCTCAATCTAGACGACATCGAGAGGAGAATCGACCGGAGGACTCGATCTCAGAAGGGATAGCGATGGAGGAAAGCAGTCTGAAGGGCCATGCCTCGAGTTCAAGGGAGAGTTCCAAGGAGGAAAGCAACAACAACAGCCACGAGGATGACTGGAGTGAGCTGTTAGCCCCAAAGGTGGACCTAAAGGAGCTCCCAAAAGGGCTAAGGTATGCTTTCTTAGGGCCTAATGACACCTATCCCGTGATAGTAAAAGAAAACCTTAGTGATGATGAGTTGCACTCGCTCCTAACTGAGCTGAGAAAGTATAGGAAAGCCATTGGGTACTCTTTACGTGACATCAAGGGCCTTTCTCCAATGCTATGCACTCATAGGATTCACTTGGATAATGAGAACGCCACTTCTGTAGAACATCAAAGGCGTTTGAATCCTAACTTGAAAGAGGTTGTTAAGAAGGAAATCCTAATGCTTTTAGAGGCTGACGTGATCTATCCCATAAGTGACAGCACGTGGGTTTCCCCTGTACACGTGGTGCCTAAGAAGGGAGGGATCACGGTCATAAGGAATGAAAAGGATGAACTTATCCCTACTAGGACCATTACTGGTCATAGAATGTGTATTGACTATAGAAAGCTTAACCTTGCGACTAGAAACGACCATTTCCCCTTGCCCTTTATTGATCAAATGCTTGAGAGGCTTGCAAATCACCCTTACTACTGTTTTCTCGATGGGTATAGTGGTTTCTTTCAAATTCCTATCCACCCAAACGATCAGGAGAAGACGACTTTCACATGTCCCTACGGTACCTTTGCATATCGAAGGATGCCGTTTGGATTATGTAATGCACCGGCTACCTTTCAGCGGTGTATGATGTCTATCTTCTCTGATCTTATAGAGGAGATGGTAGAAGTATTCATGGATGATTTCTCTGTGTATGGTGCGTCATTTCCTGCTTGTTTGTTGAATCTTTGCAGGGTACTTAAACGTTGTGAAGAGACAAACCTGGTGCTGAACTGGGAGAAATGCCACTTCATGGTCAAGGAAGGGATAGTGCTCGGTCACAAGATTTCAGAGAAGGGTATTGAGGTTGATAAAGCTAAGGTGGAGGTCATGATGGGTCTAGAGCCGCCGGTTAATGTTAAAGGGATCAGAAGCTTCTTGGGGCACGCAGTGTTCTACAGGCGTTTCATCAAGGATTTCTCCAAGATTGCACGCCCTCTTACATGGCTGTTGTGCAAGGAAGCTGAGTTTGTATTCGATGAAGAATGTTTGAAGGCTTTCGTGACCATCAAGGAAGCCCTTACGTCAGCCCCTATAGTCCAAGCACCAGACTGGTCTCTTCCCTTTGAGATCATGTGTGATGCTAGTGACTACGCCGTAGGAGCCGTCCTTGGTCAGAAGAAAGACAAGAAGCTACATGTGATCTATTATGCTTCAAGGACCTTGGATGACACGCAATCACGATACACCACTACGGAGAAGGAGCTGCTTGCAGTAGTCTTCGCCTTTGAGAAGTTCAGATCATATCTCGTTGGTTCCAAGGCTATTGTATACACTGATCACGCTGCCCTACGATACATCTACTCGAAGAAAGACACTAAGCCTCGGCTCTTAAGATGGATTCTGTTACTCCAGGAGTTTGACATGGAGATTAAAGACAAGAAGGGGATAGAAAATGGAGTCGCTGACCACCTCTCAAGGCTAAGGATCAACGAGTCTCTCCCTTTAGATGACTCTCTTCCAGAAGAGCAGCTTATGGCGATTACTACTGCTGTTTGTGGGAAGCTAGAAGGAAGGTTTGAGGAAGTGTTTAGTTTTAAGGAGGAGGATTTACCGTCGTATGATGATATGGTGAACTAAATAGCGTGTGGTGAGGAGCCAACACATCTCAACAGCTATCACAAGAAGCGGTTTATAAGGGAGGCTAGTGACTACTTTTGGGATGAGCCTTACCTATACAAAAGAGGAGTAGACAGCTTGTACCGGAGATGTGTTACAATGGAAGAAGCCAGGGACATTCTCTATCATTGCCATGGCTCTTCCTACGGAGGACACTTCGCCTCATTCAAGACTGCCACGAAGGTGTTGCAAGTCGGTTTCTGGTGGCCCTCCATTTTTAAAGATGCACACGAGTTTGTGAAGAGCTGTGAGGCATGTCAGCGAGCAGGGAATATAACCAAGAGGAAAAAAATGCCTCAAGTTCCTATCTTCGAGGTTGACGTGTTTGATGCGTGGGGGATTGACTTCATGCGGCCTTTTCCCTCTTCATACGGCAACAAGTACATCTTAGTAGCTGTGGATTATGTCTCCAAATGGGTTGAGGCTGTTGCTTCCCCTACAAATGATTCTAAGGTTGTGATCAAGTTGTTCAAGAGTATCATCTTCCCAAGGTTTGGGGTACCCAAGGTTGTTATAAGTGATGGAGGAAGCCACTTTATAAACAAGATCTTTGAGAGCCTCTTGAGAAATTATGGGGTTAAGCACAAGGTGGCTACACCGTATCATCCTCAAACAAGCGGTCAAGGGGAGGTCTCCAATAGGCAAATCAAGACTATCCTAGAGAAGTCCGTCGGAGCAACAAGGAAGGATTGGTCAGTGAAGCTGGACGATGCTCTTTGGGCCTACCGTACCGCTTTCAAGACGCCGATTGGTACAACTCCTTTCACTCTACTCTATGGCAAGGGCTGTCACCTCCCGGTTGAGCTGGAACACCGTGCGTTGTGGGCTGTGAAGAGGATGAACTTTGATCTCAAGATTGCTCAGGAGAGGCGCCTTATTCAGCTACACGAACTGGACGAGTTAAGGCTGAATGCTTATGAGAGCTCCCGGATATACAAGGAGCAGACTAAGGAGGCTCATGACAAGAAGCTGGTCGCCAAGGAGCTTAAGGAAGGAGGACTGGTGTTGCTGTACAACTCGAGGCTCAAGCTCTTCCCGGGCAAGCTGAAATCAAGATGGAGCGGACCGTTCGTGATTCAAGAGGTCTTGCCGTATGGAGCTGTTACTCTGATGGGAAAAAGTGGCAGTGCATTCACCGTCAACGGACACGGAGTCAAGCCTTACTTGGCAGACGGCTATGACAAGGAGAGTACCTCGGTGCTTCTCCAAGACCCACCATCCGCTTAAACCAAGTAAGGTCTAGCTAAAGACGTTAAAGAAAGCGCACTTGGGAGGCATTCCCATGTTTATCTTGTACATATTTCTGCTTTATTTTCCTTTCAGTTTTATGTTTTTATGTTGCAAGTGTGTAGGAACAGGTATAAGGAGTCTAAACATTGATCTTGAAGTCTAAAAGAGGCGATAAGGGTTAAGATAAGGCTAGAGATCGAGTGCTAGATCGACTGATCCTGGCTCGATCTTTGCTAGATCGAGTCAGTGAATCGAGAGGAGCCAGTCGATCTAGACGAGATCGAGTGACAAGATCAACCTTGACGAAAAAAGATCGATCGATCCAAATCGGATCGACCGATTTAATTTCTCTCGGGAAAATCTGTGAAAAACTGATCGATCACTCGACTCGATCCACCACTCGATCTATGCTAAATCGACCCCTTAATCGAGGACATAGCTCGATCACAAGGACTTAGCCGAGGAGCCAACATCTCAATGATCGAGAGAGCCAATCGATCCAGGACTCGATTCACTATGAATCGAGTCTCAAATCGAATAACCCTCTCGATCTAAGCCATTTTGGGCATGGGATCGAGTCCTAGATCGACCAAATGGACTCGATCTCATGCCGAGGTAACAATTTTCTTTCCCTCCTTTACTCCTTTCCCTCCAATTTTTAAATTCAAAACTTGGTCAAGGCAAGCATCTTTGACCATGAAAGATATACCTTGACCAAGACTTTGTCAGAAACCACTTTGACCACCCATTGTTTTGGTTTTGCTAAGTTTTTAAATGTTTCAATCATCCTCTCACTCTCTCATTCCTGTTTTGCTCGAGATTTTTAAACAAAGAGAGTGAGAGTTTTAAGTTTTCAAAGGCTAGCAAGGATATTCTAAACCTCTTGCAAAGGTATTTTCAAATTCAATGATTTTATTTTTAGAAAATCTCCTTTAAATCCGCAAGATCTTGTTTTAGAATATAGGATTGGTTTTGAATTTTTAAAACTAGCTAAGTAATTGGAATAATTCCAGATTTTTCAGAATCTAAAGATTTGATTTCCTTTTATTTAGATATGATTTTTATTTATTCCCCAAAATTCTAGGGTAGCTTGTTATAAATTCTCTTCCTCTCTTCTCTCATTCTCATCAAATCGCCGCTTGCTTATCATTCTCTTTAAAAATTTGTTTCAGGAACCATGGCATCAAAGAGAACCAGAGAAGAGCAAGCACAAGAAGGAGAAGGACAAGAAGTGGTGGCTCAAGAGAGGGTCCGGTGGAGTAAGGATGAGAAGAGGGATAAGAAGCGGCTGGAGAGGCTCCGGTTTGAACCTACAAAGTTTGCTGATCGAGAGCTGTTGTCTAAGCTCGGGATCCTTGGGGACTTTGACCAACTCCTCAAGAACATTGGCTTGAGATGCTTGTCACGGATGGACTGCCCAACCATTCCTGAAGTGACGATAGATTTCCTTGCCACCTTGGAGTTCCGGTATGAGAATCCTAGTGCACCCGTCCCTTCCCAAGGCTGCCTCTACTTCAAAGTTGGCCGTCAAGCTTACACACTCTCCATCCCTGAGCTATGCCAAGCCTACGGTCTCAATGCTGATGCACACAAGGTCGAGTTTCCAGCCTTCAAGAAAGCCGACGAGTTTTGGGACCTGATCAGCAATGAAAACTACAAAGCCAACACCGCCAAGATCAAGCAAGTTAGGAGTCCGGTGCTGAGGTATACTCTGAAGCTGATTGCCAATACATTCAGTGGAAGGTCTGTTGCTCCTACTGTCACGAAAACGGAGCTGTGCTTCCTCTTCCAAGGTGTGAAGCACTTGGTGTCTGATCCAGATGCGAATGAAGAACCCATAGAAGATGAACTCGGCGATGAGGTGAACTACGGCTGTGTGCTCGTGGCTTCCCTGGTGAAGTACAAGGCTTATGCCTTACGGTGAAAGGCAACCTCCTCCTACATTGGCGGTTTCCTTACTCCTTTGTTCGTGCAAGCCGGTGTGCCCATCCATGACTTTGCTCACGTCCCAAACAGAGCTTTCATAGATGAAGCATACATGAGGAATACTGATAGCTTGGGACGCACGCCAGCAGAAGGGTTCTATGCCTACCTCTTCATAGATGACGAAGACAAGAAGAGAGTATGCATCCTTCCCAACAGAGATGAAACCGAGCTGCTTGGTGTTGGGAACATCGAGTTCTTACCCACGGAGGAAGAATGCTTTGCCCCTTTAGGAGGACCGCCTGCTTCAGCCATTGCCCCACGCCAAAGGTCAGAGTCTCCAGGCACGGAAGACGAGATACCCGAGGCTTACACACTTCCCAAGCTGGACTTTGAACCAAGGACAAAAACCGAGAAGTTCCTAGCATCGGTGGTAGAGATGCAAAGGAAGATTAGCAAGTGGCAAGGGAAGATGCTGAAGAAGCTTGGGAAGAAAGTTAAAGCACTTCAGGGAGGCCAGCCTAAGCCAGCTGCAAGCAAAGTGATGCAACAACCCGAGAAGAGAAGGCTCTCAACCGGAGGGATTGTCATCCGCGAGACCCAAGGAGACAACATTCAGCCAGCGCGCCATTCTCTACAAGAACCAGCTGACAAAGGCAAAGCAACGATCTCTAGCTCCTCTGGAACATCCTCAAGTTCCAGCCGAGCCTAGACCAGAGGTAAACAACCTTCTTCCATTGTATATAACCACTCATATTTGTTTCTTGCATTATGTTTTTGATGCTCCTTCGGATGAGTTTGCCACCGGGACGGTGTCAAGCAAGTTTGGGGGAGTACTTGTGTGATTTAATCTTGTGTTCTTTGATCTTATTTTCCTTTTTGCATCCTTGAGTCTTAGGTCATGAAAAATTGGTAAAAGTTTTAAAATTTTTTCAAAGATTCATGTAGTTGCATTCATCTTTTTAAAAAACATGTTAGGATTGAGTCTAGAGTTTCTCATATCACCTAGGTTATTTGCATTTTGCATAAGGGGTTAGAATTTCTTAAAAAGGTGTTTTTACTTTTGAATCATTTCAGTGCCCTAGTTGGTAGTTTTCTTATGCTTTGTTTATGCTTTGAAAGTAAGCTCTAACCATGCTTGGATCACTAGTTAGGATTTTCATGGCTTGAATTGAACTCTCATGATTTGAAACTCATCCTACTAAGTGAAAACCTTAATTTGAAACTCTAATTATCATTCTTATGCATTTGAAAATGAACACATGGTTTTAAAATATTAAGGCTCTCTTCTTCCTTTTTACCACTCTTTGTGAGCCTAAGTAGAACTCCCTCCTTGAACCTTACCCTCCTTTGAAGCCAAATGTTCTGGTGTGACATCTTTGTGAGGCCTTACTTTTGGTTTGAACTTGGCATAAAGTGTTAGGTTTAGGCGACATGATTTGGTTTTCATATTGATTGCTAGCTTTGCATTTTAAAGCTAGGTGTTGGTTTAGGATAAGTTTGGGGGATCATTGGGGTTGCTTTCTTGTCTAATTGTTTTGGTTTCAAAGAGTTTGTGTTTTAAGGAAAGAAATTAGGTTTTAAGTGAAAGGTTTGCTTTTAAAACTAAGTATGCTCTAATTTCAGAAAGTAGCTCTCTCATGATAAGTAAAAAAAAAAAAAAAAAAAAAAAGAGAAAAGAAAAGAAAAGAAAAAGAAATAAAAAGAGCCTAAGTGCCAAATAAAATTAAAAAAAAAGAAAAGAAAGAAAATAATAATAAGAGAGCTACTAATAAGAAATTTCTAAGAGCAAAAATATTTTTCAAAACCTTTTCACTAGCCTAAAAAGTTTAAAAATGTCTTTATTTTGATTTGGGGATTGCTAAGTGTGAGAAAAAGGGTAGACTCTTAAGTGGTGAGTGAGGATTAAATTTCTTAAATAAGAGGGGTATAGGATCATTTGATAGTTTACATGGGTAGATGAGAATCTAATCATGTATGCATAAATTGTCTTTACCTTTAGCATTATGCATAAGTTCAAACCATTTGTGAGAGAAACCCTTGTTATGATTATAAACCCTTTTCAAATGAGATCATTCTATGCTCATAACCATAACCCTTAGCCAAATGTGTTTTGCTTTAAAGTGCATAAGTTTGATTCATGGTTCGAATGCTAATGAATGTTAAAGGATGAGTTTCTTTGATTATTAGGAATAGGAGAGTCATGATTTGAATTTCTTTGTGTGATGAGTATGGCTAACTTCTTTGGAGTATGAGTGTAAGCATAGCATTTTATAACTGTTAACTATGACATTGAGATGATCCATTTGAAAGGCACCTTTGCAAAAAGTTTAAAACCCCTTTGATTTTTCTAAAAACCTCTCTTCCTTACTTGCTTTTTGTTGCTTGAGGGCAAGCAAGAAGTAAGTTTGGGGGAGTTGATGTTATTGCATATTGCATACATTTTGCATACTCATTAGTTAGTTTTTCATGCATTTGTTTCATGTTTTAGGTTAGATTGCATCACTTAGAGTCCTAGAGCATTCTTGCATCAGCATATGAATTTTCCTTGCATTTTGCATCACATTCAGGTTGTTTCTGGCTGCTTTGGAGTCATGGAGGTTCGTGGGCGTGTGGAGGCTGATGTAGCAGTTCGTGGGAGCTCGGAAATATGCTAAGGACCAGTGATCGAGGAGCAGATCGAGCATGGCTGGTCGATCCAGGAGTTGATCGACCAGAAGATCGAGCCAACTAGGCGATCCAAGGAGAATGATCGAGACGGCGATCGAGTGAAGCAATCGATCAATCGGTACGGACGTAAATGACGCCATGCAGAGCGAGAGCCAGATCGAGTACACCACTCGATCCACCCGAAGATCGATACCGAGATCGGATGCAACACTCGATTCGCCGAGGAAGATCAAGACCTGGATCGAGTCGAAGACACGATGCCCGGATGTGATCGAGAGAACCACTCGATCCAGTGGTCGATTTCTGTCCTTTCAACCGTTTTTGGCTGTTAGCGAAGGGGGGACCATTGGATTGTTTGGGCATTTTAGGCAAGGCGGCGAGATGCTTTTTCGAGAACTTTTAGATCCTTATCCTTTTCTTTCATGTTTTTCTCTCTTGTTTTAGCGAAGAACACCATAGTTGAACCAGTTTTCTTTTGAAGCTTTTGTATTCGAATCTTTATCTTTTAATCCAGTTTTCCTTTCATGTTTATCGTCTCGTTTCTTCTGCTTTGCTTGATTTACTCTATGTGTAGCAAGTAGTTTACTTTGGGTTCGGGGTTGAGAGGATTAAAGGTTAGAAAGGGTTCGATCTTGGTTTGTTTTCTAAACGTTTTTAAGGCTATCTCTTCTAAGGTGTTGAAAGCCTAATGCTTGAAGACTCTCACGCCAAGAGCTTCATGATCCAAGAGGTCCCTTACCTTGACAGGATCCAGGAGCCTCGGAAGATCACACCTTAGAGATTAGTTACCCCTTTCCAAAAGCCCTGGAAGTTTGGGGGACTAGTTAAGCCATCTAATTGAAATCTGTTTTCCTTGCCTTTCGACCTCTCTTTCCACCAAAACCCTTGGGTTTGGAGGAGAGGATGAAAGAGTGATCTATACCGAAAGCCACAGATAGATCTTGTTTTGTTTTCAAGGCTTAGAGATCCTCACCAAGTGAGTCGATCTAAAGTTTCAAACCCAAGATCGATCTTTTGAAACCCTTTACATGAATCTCAACCCTAGGCCCCTTTCTTTTAGAATCTTTAAGTCTATTTTCATATTTCGCTTGTTACCTGATAGCATCCTGGTCATTGGATTTGTTGTTCTTACGGTTTTAGACGAGATCGATCGTTACTGCTCGATCTAGTGGTCGATCTTGTGGTCGATCCACTAGTCGATTTTTAACAATTCAAAGCTCTTTCCTTTAATTAATCTGTTTGTTTCTCGTGGTAGTTGCTTCCTTTCTAGTATTTTTAAAATAGGTTTCACTCTGTTTAGGTTGCTGCATCTAGTTCTTAGCTATTTTATCATAAACTGTCTCATTTTGCTTAGATTTGCTTTAGTCCTTGCATTCTCTGTGCATTCTCTATCTCCTAGAAGTGGATTGACACTCTCCTGCTTGCCTTACTACAACATTGCATGCATTAGAGTTTTGATAACCTCTCTGCTGCATAAAACCTGCTTGAGAAAGATAGTTTATCAGGGATTTAGCGAATTTTAAAAGTAGCTAGATATTAGGAAAAATTCTAGACTTTATTCTACCTCTAAATTCCTTCCTCTATTATCTTGCTAGAATTTTAATAAATTCCCCAAAAATCTAGGGCATTAGTTAAAACTTTTTCTTTCTTGCTTACTTATTCTCTCAATATTCGCCGCCTTTGCTCATTCTCTTGCTCGAGAATCTTGTTTCAGGTACTATGGCCCCCAAGAGAACACGAGAGGAAACAGCACAAGAAGGAGAAGGTCAAGAAGTGGTGGTTTAGGAGAGGGTCAGATGGTCTAAAGAGGAAAAGCAAGCCAAGAAGAGGCTAGAGAGGCTCCGGTTCGAACTAACAAAGTTTGTGGATTGAGGTTTGCTGTCTAAGATGGGGATTTTGGGAGATTTTTATCAACTCCTCAAGAACATACGGCTCAGGTGTTTGTCACGGATGGATTGCCCAACATTTCCCGATGTAACAATCGATTTCCTTGCCACTTTGGAGTTTGCATACAAAAACCCGAGAATCTCTACTCCTTCTCAAGGCCGCATCTCTTTCAAGATCAAGCGTCAGGCCTTTAGTCTCTCAATCCCGGAGCTTTGTCAAGCCTATGGCCTCGATGCTGCTGCCACCAAGGTTGAGTTCCCCTCTTTCACTCAAGCAAACGATCTGTGGGACCTTATCAGCAACGACGACTACAAGGCGAATACTGTGAAGATCAAGAGAGTGAGGAGTCCGGTGCTGAGGTACACGCTCAAGCTGATTGCCAATACCTTTAGTGGACGGTCAGTAGCCCCTACAGTCACCAAGACGGAGCTTTGCTTCTTGTTCCAAGGCGTTAAGCATCTCGTGTGTGACCCCAATGAGAATGATGAGCCGTTGGAAGACCAACTAGGAGACGACGTGAACTACGGATGTATCATGGCTGCTTCATTGGTGAAATACAAGGCGTATACCTTGAGATGCAAGGCCAGCTCGTCGCTTATTGGAGGCTTCCTCACGCCCATGTTTGTGCAAGCTGGTGTGCCGCTTCAAGACTTCACTCCTGTTCCAGAGAGAGCTTTCATGGATGAGATATACCTAAGGAACACAGACAGCTTGGGACGCACGCCAGCTGAGGGTTTCTATGCGTATCTATTCATTGATGAGGAGAATGAGAAGAGGGTGTGTATCTTGCCAAAAAAGGACAAAACCGTGCTGTTGGGAATTGGGAACATCGAGTTTCTCCCAAGCGTAGATGAGTGCTTTGCTCCTATAGGAGCCACAGTCGCCATTCAACAAGCTACTCGCCCAAGATCAGAGTCTCCTGCCACAGATGATGAGATCCCCGAAGCCTTTGTACTCCCTAAGATTGACTTTGAGCCACGGACTAAGACAGAAAAGTTCTTTGTTTCTGTTTGGAGATGCAAAGGAAGATCAACAAATGGCAAAGTAAGATCATCAAGAAGCTTGCCAAGAAAGTCAAAGCACTTCAAGGGGCTTCACCAAAGCGGGCTGCAAGTGAGGAGGTTTAACAACCCGAGAAGAGGAGGCTTTCAACCGGTGGAGTTGTCATCCGTGAAATTCAAGGAAACAACATCCAGCCGGCGCGTCTTTTCCTCCAAGAGCCAACGTCCAAAGGAAAAGCCATAGCCTCTAGCTCATCTGGAACATCCTCAAGTTCCAGCCGAGGCTAGATCCGAGGTACCAACAACCTTCCCTTGTACATACCGCACATTTCTTCTTTGTTTTTGCTTTGTGTTTTGAACTCTCTTGAATTTGTTTGCCACAGAGACGGTGACATTCAAGTTTGGGGGAGTGTGTGTGTTATTTGACATTGTTTTCTTTCCTCTTATTTTCTATTTGCATCTTTTGAGTCTTGCACTACATTTCATTGCATCTAAGGCATAGAAAAGAACAAAAAAAATTGGTAAAATTTTTAAAAATTTTCAAAAAAACATTCATGTAGTTGCATTCACTTGTTGAATATTTTAGGATTGAGTCTAGAATTTTTGAGCATCTAGGTTGTTTACATTTGCATAAGGGGTTAAAGTTTTCTTTAAAAGGTGTTTTAAGCTCATGAATTGTTTCAAGGCCCTAATTCGTAGTTCTTTGATGCATTGTACACTCTTAGAAAGTAAGCTTTAACCATACTTGGATCATGTGTTTTGATTTTCGTGGCTTGACTTGAACATTCATGAACTGAATCTTGTCATAATAAGTGAGCACCCTAATCTGAATTTTAATTATCATACTTATGCATTTGAAAATGAAAACATGGATCCTTTACATATTTAGGCTCTCTTACTCCTTTCACCACTCTTTTGTGAGCCTAAATAGAACTCCCACCATAACCCTTACCTTTCTTTCAAGCCAAATGTTCTTGTGTGATATCATTGTGAGGCCTCTTTTCGGTTTGAACTTGGCATAAAGTGTTAGGTCTAGGCGACATGATTAGGCTCTCATTTGATTGCTAGCTTTGCATTTTGAAGCTAGTTTTTAGGCTTAGGTTAGGTTTGGGGTTCATGGGGATTGCTTGCCTGCTTATTTGTTTACGGTTTCAAAAGAGTTTGATGTTTGAAGTGTTTAAAAAGGTTTTAAGTGGAAGGCAATGTTTTCAAAATGAAAAGCTCTAAGTATATTTCAGAAGATAGCTCTCAAATAAAAAAAAAAAAAAAAGAAAGGAAAGAAAAGAGCCTAAGTGCCAAATAAAAAGAAAAGAAAAAGAAAAAAATAAGTAGAGAGCTATCAATGAGAAAAGTAGGAGCTAAAAATTTTTTAATGCCTTTCCACTAGCCAAAGAGTTTGAGATGATGCTTTTGTTTGGAATTTTTCTAAGCGAATTGCTTTGTTGATAAGGGTAGCATCTAAGAAGGTGAGTGAGATGAAAAGAAAATAAATGAGAGGGATTTTAGGATCATTGTTATTGTATATGGGTAGATGAGAGTCTAGTCATGTACGCATCAATAGCCTTTACCTTTAGCATTATGCATAAGTTCATACCTTTCTTGAGAGAAACCCTTTGCATTGTTAAACCCTTTTAAATGAGATCATTCTATGCTCATAGCCTCTGTCCTTAGCCAAATGTGTTCGGCTTTAAAATGTATAAGTGTGATTCACGGTTTGATCATAAATGAATGTTAAAGGATAAGATTCTTTGATTGTTTGGAATAGGAGAGTCATGATTTGAAATTCATTGTGTGATGAGTATGGCTAAGTTTTTTGGAGTATGAGTGTGTGCATTGCATTTTAGAATTAAGAACTAGGACCATTGAAATGATTCATTTGAAAGACACCTTTGCAAGATGCTTAACCCCCGTTTTAAAAACTTCTCTTCCTTTCTTGTTTTATGTTTGCATGAAGGCAAGCAAAAGGCAAGTTTGGGGGAGTTGATATTACTGTATATTTCATGTATTTTGCATGCATATAACGTAGTTTCTCATGCATTTACCTTGCATATTAGGCTAGTTTGCACCATTTTAGGTCCTAGAGCACTTTTGCATTAGCATTCGCATATTTCTTGCATTATGCATCACTTTCAGGTTGTTTTCAGATACTTTGGAGCTATGGAGGATTCAGGGACGTGCTAAGGCTCGTGAGGAAGCTTATGGAGGCTTGGAGAACTCAACCACTCAGCTAAGGGTCCGAGATCGAGTAGCGGATCGAGCAAGGCAGATCGATCTAGATGAGATCGAGTGACCAAGTCGATGCAAGGAAACAGATCGAGACCAAGATCGAGTGAGGAGATCGATCTGAAGTACGGACGTAAATGACGCCATGCAGATCGAGTACCAGATCGAACTTCCAACCCGATCACTGATACAAGATTTGTGTGGTTCTTGATTCAATCACCCTTGTACTAGTCAATTGTAGTATGGGTTTTATGTCAATCCAATGGGAAGAGTTGAAAGCAGAAGAGTTGAGAGTAAAATCTCTAAGTCAAGCAAGCAGAGAATTGGTTTTGTTGCCTAAGCAACAGTTCTAGCAACCTAAGTGAAACAAGCAGCAAACAAAGTGAAAGCAAATGCAAATTAAGCAGTTCTAAGCAAGAAAAACAGAGTAAAACAGAGCAAAACAGAGCAAATCCGATATTCAAATAAGGGAAAGGCAAGTTCCTAGATGTGGTTCTTGACTTTCGGGAACTTGAGACATTAACTAGGCTGTTTCAAACTACATTGATCAAGCAAGTAAGCAAGCAATGGTGATTCCTAGACATAGAGTTCACAATTAAGCTACTTAGATCCAATCTCTTGGCAAATAACCCTTTGCTAAACATTTTAACAAGAACTAACTCTCATTAGTGCTAAAACATCAAGTAAGCAAGAGAAAACAACTCTATTCAAGTCAAAATACCTCCTCAAACAGTCAATCTATTAAACATGATCAGCATTTCATGAAACACTTGGTGGGCATAAGAGAAAGCTAACAACTTAGACAAGTTTGATCAAGACTAATCTAGCATGAATAACAGTTTAATAGAGAGGAACCCATATACTGAAGCACTTAACAAGCCTTAATCAAGCCTTAAATCCCCATAATCTACTACATCTAGAAACTCTAAGATGACTACTCACTCATAATCATGTTTAACACCAAATCACAAAGCAAAAGGATGCTAATCATGATTAAAAGAAAGATTAAAGAAATATTAAAACAAATATTTGATTATATTAAACAAAGCAGAGAAATTGTCTTACAAACTTAAAGAAAATTCTCAAGAACAGTATTTTGACAAGACCTCTCGAAAATCTGGAAAAATAGGCTATTTATAGCCTAGAGAAGAAAACCCTAGAGTAATGGCATAAGCGTAATAAAAAACAGGTTCGGGATGGGTCAGTATCGGTCAGTTGTGCCGGTCTTCAGTGACCAAAATGGATCCCTATCGGTCTGGAGTGATCGACACATATGACCGAAATCCATCCGGTGTGTTTGTGTCGATCACACTTGACCGATACTAGTGATCGATATGATCTGTATCGGTCATCCTTGACTGATACTCTCTGTGCTTTGATCGAAAACTTCTGCAGAGATCTTCTGCTGTGATCCTTCTTGCTCCCTTTTGCCCAGCTAGCATCTTGTATCATTCCCATAACTCCTCCAAACTCCTTTTAGCTCCAAAAGCACCTAAAAACATCCAAAATGCAAAGAAAATGCAAACTATACTCTAAATGCAACCTAAGTCTAAAAGGAGAAGAAAATGGGACAAAAGCAAAGGGAAAACATGCAAAAGAGGACCAAAAGATGTACTAAATGCAGCCCTAAATGGTGTAAATACAAGGAATATCAATCAGTACAGAATCGACTCAGAGATTGACCAAAGCCATCTGATCCAAGACGAAGATCGAGAGCCAAATTGAGCTTCCTGCTTGATCCCATGCTACTTTAACCATTTTTGGCATCTAGCGAAGGGGGGGACCACCGAGATGTTTGTCCACTTTGGGAAGGCGGCGATCCTGCTTTTCACACACTTTCACTTTTATCTTTTTTCGTTCTTCTTCCTCTTGCTAGGACGATTTCCGCCATTGTAGAACCTTTAAGCTTTTTCTTGCATTTGAATCTTTGAATATTGAATCTTTTGCTTTAATCATTCGTTAATCATGTTTAGTAGATCATCTATTACGTTTTGTTCGGTTTTCTTTATGAGTAGCTGATACAAGACTTTTTGGGACTGATTCAATTACCCAAGCTTGTACTAATCAGTTGTAGTATAGCATAGGGTTTTATCAATCCAAAAGGGGAAAATGAAGCAATAAGAATGCAGTAGAAATCCTAATTCAAGCAGATATAAAAGGGTTTTAGAGTTTCTAACAACCTAAGTGATCAAGCAAAAACCAAACAAACACAAATAAGGAAGTAAGCAAGCAAATGACCAAAGTAGATGTGAAAACAGAGCTAATTCAGAACAGAGCCTAAAACAGAGAAAAGATGGGACTTGAGATGAGATAGTTGGTGATAGGGAACTCTTGACTCTACTTATGATGCTTATAAACTCACACAATGCTATTCCTTATGCATAGGATTCATTTATATGACTAATCTAATCTCTTGGCACTAATCTCTTTGCTAATTACTAAGTCAAGAACTAATTCTCATTAGTGAAATGATAAGGAGCAAGCATTAAAACAATTCTATCAACCCTATATTGCCAAATCACTCCCTAGACAGTCAATCTCTTGAGCTAGGATAAGCAATTCTCTTGCAAAGCAGTTCAGGCATTTCATCAAACACTTGGTGGGCATAAAATGAGCCTAAGATCTTAATCAACTAAGCTAGGGCTAATTAAGCATTAAACACAGCAATCAAGAAAGGAAATGAAAGAATTAACACTAAGCAATCATAGATAAAGTCCCAAATCCCCTAAACCTAACCCATCTCAAATCCCTAAAAATGACTACTCACTAATCACCATTAAAGCCACCAAATCAAAGAGAGAAAGATGACTAATCATGATTAGAAAGATTAAATAAGATGAAAGATGCAAACTTTTATTGAAATGAAGCGAAGATTCAAATTACAAAATGCAGAGGTCTAAACAAGGAAGAAAGAACTGCTGGGTAAAAGCTTGATCCCAAAAATTAGAGATTTCCCGTATTTATAGGAGTCTAGGCGAAAATGGCATAATTGTAAATAAAGGGTCTTCGAGCAGAGCTGGTATCGATCAGTTGTGTCGACCTCCAATGACCGAAATGTATCTGTATCGGTCATCAGTGGTCGACACACTTGAATGAAATTATAACGGTGTGTTTGTGTCGACCACATCAGACCGATACTGGTGATCAATACTGCTCCATTTCGGTCACCAAAGACCGAAAATTCCAGGCTCTGACCGAAAACTTCTGCAGAGATCTTCTGCTTTGATCCTTCTTGCTCCCTTTTGTCCAGCTAGCCTCCTGGATCATTCTCAAAGCTCCTCCAAGCTCCTTTAAGCTCCAAAAGCACCTAAAAACATCCAATATGCAAGGAAAATGCAATATATACTCTAAATGCAACCTAAGTCTAAAAGGAGAAGAAAATAGGACAAAAGCTAAGGGAAAATATGCAAAAGAGGACCAAAACATGTACTAAATGCAGCCCTAAATGGTGTAAATACAAGGGATATCAGTAGCGAGTAGTTTCATTTGGGTTGATGGGTTGAGGTGATTCAAAAGGGTCAAAGAGGTTAAAGCTTGGTGTTTTCTAGTTCTTCATTACCTTCTGTTCTAGGATCTTGAGTACTTAAGGTTTAGAGAGTCTCACGCCAACATCTCTATGATCCAAAGGCTGTCTTACCTTGACAGGATTCAGATGTCCTGGAAAATCAGATCCTAGAGGCTAATCCTTCATTTCCCACACGCCATGGTTGTTTAGGGGATTAGTTAGGTCATTTGTTTGAAATATGTATTCCATGCTCTTCGATCTCTTTTTCCACCAAACACCATGGGTTTGGAGAAGAGATTGAGGAAGTGATCCATACCACACGCCATGGATGGATCTTGTTTTGTTTTCAAGGCCTAGAGACCCTCACAAAGTGAGTAGATCTAAAAGTTTTCAAACCAAGCTTTAATCTTTGAGAGCCGTGAATATGACCCTCAACCCTACACCCTCTTTCTTAGTGTTTTAAATCTCTGCTTATCATTCTGTCATCATAAAGTTCGCATCTTGCTCATTAGTTCAACGCATCATTCATCATTCTAAGTTGTCAGACGAGATCGATCGTTGTTGCTCGATCTAGTGGTCGATCCAGTGGTCGATTCACTAGTCGATTTTTAGTTTTAGTAGCCCTGCATTTTTAATCTTTTGCTTGTTCCTCGTGGTAGTTAACCCTCTTGCAGGGATTTTAAAATTGTTTTGCTTTGCATTTCGTCTTTGCATTTAGTTTTTAAGAATTTTTCCAATCATTTTACCATTTTCTTAGACTTGCTCATTCCCTTGCATTCTTTGTGAACTTGATACACCTAGGTGTGGATTGATACCTCTCTTGCATGCTATACTACATCTCAATGTTGCATTAGAGCTTTGATAATCATTGCATTGCAAAAACCTGTTATCAATTGTCAAATGTGATCTCTTGATCATTTGAAAGCTTACTCCCCCTCTCTTGAACCACAATGTCCTCATTGTCTTCTGGTACAGACCGTGGTGGCAAATATTTCTCACTTCTCAAGGTAATCGCATGGACATATTCCTTAGGGTTCTGCTCACACTTTCCGGGTAAGGTACCTTCACCGCTTGAACTTGCTTTGCATTTCTGTAGCTGGCGAATCTTGTTGTTCAGAGTTGTGATTTGTGTAGATACCTCAGTCAGAGAAGAGTCAAGTCTCCTGTTCATATCAACAAACTTCTGATTTGTAGAAGCTTGACCTTGAAGCAATTGTTGAAACATAGCTTGTATAGGGTCTTGAGGTGGTGCTTAAGTTTGTTGCTGCTGAGGTATGAAACCAGGAGGAAACACAGGAGAGTAGTTGTTGTTTCTTTGCTGTTGCTGGCCTTAAACGTTGCCTTGTATTTTCCCTTGGTATCCACTGTTTTGTGCAAAGCCTTTGTTGTAAGGTACAAATGATTTGCCTTGTTGTGGAGGGTACACTTGATCTTTAGGATTCTCCACATTGGTACTCCTGTAAGAGAGGTTGTTGTTGCCTTGGTAGCGTTGATAATAACGCTGTGGCTTGTTGTAGTTCTGTTCTCCAATTCAATTCGCTTCCTCTTGGCTCAGCTCTAACTCCTCTATAACATCTTCAGCTTCACCCACAAAGTGTACATGCTTCTGATTTGCAAGTACTAGCTTTTCTATCTTCTCATGGAGAGATTTCAGCTCCTTCTTGTGTGACTCAAGCTCAGACCCTCTTGGTGCTCTATCATAGTCTTCAGCATAGTTCCCATCACTCAAAGCAAGATTCTCAATGAGCTCCATTCCCTCTTCTACATTTTGGCCAAGAAAGTTGCCTTTACTTGCCGTGTCTAAGAGCATGCGAATCTTGGGAAGAGCTCCTCTGTAGATGGTGCTCAAGAGTGTCTCTTCACTGAACCCATGGTGACGGCATGCTATACTGTAGTCCTTGAACCGCTCCATTGCTTCACTAAAGCTCTCATTCTGCCTTTGTGTGAAACCGCTGATCTCACTCCTTTGCCTTGCTGTTCTTGTACTGGAGGAGAACTTAGAGAGAAAAGCCTTCTTGCAATCAGCCCATGATGTGATAGTACCTTGAAGTAAGGTTTTCTCCAAATGTATAGCTTTATCCCCAAGTGAAAATGGGAAGAGCCTAAGCTTGAAAGCATCTTCCAAGATCCCATTGATCTTCATAATCCCACATACTTGCTCAAAGTTGTCCAAATGCTCGAAAGGATCTTCCATAGCAAGCCCATGGAACTCGTTGTTCTGAACCATTGAGACAAAGCATGGCTTGATCTCAAAGTTGTTGTTTTGGACTGGTGGAGGAGTGATCCCAAAGCGGTTGTGATGTGTATTTGGAGCATCTTCAGCACCGATGATCTGTGGTGGTCTAGCTGCGTGGTTGTGGTTTCCATTACCCCTTCCAACAGCACCATGAGGTGGTGGAGGTCCCTCAGGATGTTCTTGCTCAGCCATACTTTTAAAGTTAACTGTACCAGCTTGCACAATCTCTTCAAAGGCTTGAGCTTGCTCTCTTGCTCTTTTTGATCTTGCACTTCCAAGTTGATGAATATTGTCTAGAGGTTGTAGTAGATTGTTGTTGCCTCTAGACCTCAAATTCATGTACTTGAGAAGACAAGTAGTAAGCTAGAGAAATAAGTAACCAAATTGAAAATAAAGGCTTAGTCTTTACTAAGCTCCAAATCCAAATGCTTTCTAACAACCCAAGTTGGCAACGGCGCCATTTGATAAACAGAATGTTTTGGGGTTGAATATCAAAGTCCCAAACCACAGTAATGATGCAGTATAGTGGTAAGGGAGTATCAATCCAGTAGGTTAAAGAAAGCCACTAAGAATGCACGAGCAAAGCAAATCTAAGCAGAATCGGGTAAATGGATGAGTAATTCTACAAAAACTAAATGCTATGACCAAATGACTATGAAAACTATATTAAAATCCCTGGAAGAGGGTTAAAAACTACTAGAAGAAAACAGAGAATCTAAAATGCAAAACTACTAATTACTAAAAATCGAGATCTAAAGCAAGTAAAACAGAGAATTTCTAACAAGTTAGAGCAATGACTTTTGAAGATTAAAGAAGCAAACTCATGGCGTGTGGTGGAAAGATGGGTCAAAGAACATTAAGCAAAGATCTCAAAAAGTGGCTTAACTAACCTCCTCTTCATCCATGGCGTTTGGGAGTGGATAGGCTAGCCTCTAGGATTTGGTTTTAGGGGATTTCGGAATCCAGTCAAGGTAAGATGGCCCTGGAATCATAGAGATCTTTTCCAAGACTCTCTAAGCCTTAAGACCTCAAATCCTATAAGAGAATGAGTTAAGAACAAGGAAAAATCCCAAAAGCTTAAACCTTTAAAACCCTTAAATCGCCCCAACCTTAAACCCAAATAAATCTACTCACTACACATAGCTAAAACCGATTCAAATGCAAAGGAGAGAAAGATAAACATGATTAAGCTAAATTAATTAAGTAAATACTCAATGATTAAGAAAAGATTAAGGTTTTACAAATTCAAAAGCTTAAAAAGGTTCAACAATGGTTAAAATTGCCTAAGCGAGAAAACAAAGCTTGAAAAAGATAAGACAAACTTTGGGTAATGAGAGTGATGTTCCTTCTTTGCCCAAAATAGCCAAACTACCCTAATGGTCCCCTCTCTACGCTCCAAAAAAATGAGCTGGCCGGATAATGTCCCAGAGATCGACTTGTGTGACTCAATCTCTGGTTCGATCTTCTTCATGGATCGTCCTCCCTTGCTCGATCTTCTTCATGGATCATCCTCCCTTGCTCGATCTTCTTCATGGATCGTCCTCCCTTGCTCGATCTTCTACTCGATCTTTGAGTGATCGGGTCGTGGTCTCGATCTGGCTCTCGTTCTGCATGGCGTAATCCATGTCCGTACTCATGATTGATCACCTCGATCAATCTTGGTCTCGATCTTCCTCCTTGAAACGACTTGAGTCACTTGATATTCTGGTCAATCTTATCTAGATCGACCTGTCTAGCTCGATCTGCCTCTCGATCTCGGTTCCCTTGTAGCAAGGCTGATTTTTCCCAAGTGTCCACGAGCTCCTCCTTGATCCTTAGCATGCCCACGAACTCTCCATGGCTCCAATGTGTCCAAAATAACCTGAATATGATGCAAGAATGCAAAAAATATGCAAATGCTAATGCAAAAGTGCTCTAGGACCTTAAATGAGACAAACTAGCCTATTATGTAAGATGAATGCATGAAAACTACACTAAATGCATGCTAAATATGCTAAATATATGAGTATATCATTCACCACTCTTTTTTAAGCCTGAATAGAACTCCTCACCTTGACCCTTACCCTCCTTCCAAGCTAAGTATTTCTTGTGTGATTTTGTGAGGCCTTATTTTTGGATTGAACTTGGCATAAAGTATTAGGTTTAGGCGACATGGTTAGGCTCTCATATTGATGCTAGCTTTGCATTTTGAAGCTAGTTTTAGGCTTGTTTTGGGGCGGGGGTTCACTGGTGTTGAAAGATTTTGCTTACTTGTTTTCAGCTTGAAAAGATTTTGGTGTTTGAGGATTGAAATAAAAGGGATTGATGGTTTTAAGTGGTGGTATTGTACTGTTTTTAAAATAAAAGCTCAGCTTCAAAAGAAAGAAGGTAGCTCTCAAAAAGAAAAAAAAATCAGAAAAAGAAAAGAGCCAAAAGGCCAAATGCTTAAAATAAAAAAAAATATAAGAGAAGAGAGCTACCAAAAGTAAAAGAAAAGAGCTTAAATGTTTGTGTTTGACCACCACTAGCTATAAGACGAGTAAAGTTGTTTTCTGTTTTTGTGGGTTTTTCTTAGCGCTTTGCCTTGTTGAAATGGGTAGTCTCTAGAGGGTAAGTGAGCTTGAAAAAGAAAGAAAATGAATGAGAGGGGCTTAGGATCATTGTTAGTGTATATGGGTAGATGAGAGTCTAGTCATGTATGCATCAATTGCCTTTACCTTTAGCATTATGCATAAATTCAACTCCTTTTGAGATAAACAATTGTTTGAATTACCCACTTGAATGAGATCATCTTTGTCTCATAGCCTTGTCCCTAGCCAAATGTATTCTTTTTTAAGTGCATGGGTGTGATTCACGGTTTGATCTTAATGAATGTTAAAGGTTAGGATTCTTGGATTGTTTGGAATATGAGAGTCATGATCTGAAATTCAACAATGTGATGAATATGGCTAAGTTCTTTGGATTAGAGGTTTGTGCACTGCATCTTAGAATTAAGAACTAGGACCATTGAATTGATTTATTTGAAAAACACTTGTCAAGGAATTTGAGCTCCCACTTTTATAACCTCTCTTCCTTTCTTGAATTTTGTTTGCTTGAGGGCAAGCAAAAGGCAAGTTTGAGGGAGTTGATATACTCATATATTGCACATATTTAGCATGCAATTAGAGTAGTTTTCATGCATTTATCTTACATAATAGGCTAGGTTTGCACCATTTGTCTCATTTTAGGTCCTAAATGCACTTTGCATTAGCATTTGCATATTTCTTACATTCTTGCATCATATTCAGGTTGTTTTGGATACTCTGGAGCCATGGAGGTTGCATGGACATGCTAAGGATCGAGAGGGAGCCTGTGGACACTTGTAAGAACTCAGCCATTCAGAAAAAGAACCGGGATCGAGGTGCAAATCGAGCTAGGCAGGTAGATCTAGATGAGATCAACCAGAAGATCGAGTTACTCAAGCCGTGTCAAGAAGGAGGATCAAGACCAAGATCGACCAAAGTGATCGATCATGAGTACGGACGTGGACTAAGTCATGCAGAATGAGAGCCAGATCGAGACCACGATTCGATCATCTAAGGATCGACCAGAAGATAGAGAGAAGCACTCGATCCACCCAACCGAATCGACCCGAAGATCGAGCAAAGGAGGGCGATCCATGAAGACGATCGAGCTAGAGATCGATCACCCAAGTCGATCTCTAGAACCTTATCCGGATAGCTCACTTTTGGCATGTAGTGAGGGGACCATTTTCTTTGTTTGGCTATTTTAGGAAATATGGTGTGAAACATTCATTTTGTCTTGAACCAGTTTTATGTTTTTATTCTCGAAGGCTGAAAAATCGCCATTGTTAACTTTTTAAGCTTTTTACATTTTTTTGAACCTTAATCTTGCTTAATATAAGTATTTTCTTTAATATTTCTTGCTTAATCATGCTTAGCTTCCTTTCCTTTGCATTTCCATTGGTTTTAATCATGTGTAGCGAGTAGTTTCCTTTGGGTTTAAGCTTAGGGTGATTAAGAAGGGTTTAAAGGGTTTAAGCTTGGGACTTTTCTTGTTCTTAATCTATTCTCTTCTTGGATTTGGGCTCTTAATGCTTAGAGAGTCTTGGTAAAGATCTATTTGATCTCAGGGCTTTCCTTAACTTGACAGGATCCAGAAATCCCTTAAAACCAAATCCAAGAGACTAGCTCATCCTTTCCCAAACGCCATGGATGCTTAGGGAGCTAGTTAGGCCATTATTTGAGATCTGTGCTTAATGTTCTTTTACCCATCTTTCCACCACACGCCATGGGTTCGGAGGAAGGGTTGAGGAAAGGGTTTATACCACACGCCATGGATAGACCTCTTTTAGCTTCTCAAGGCTTAGAGTTAGCACAAAATGTGTAGATCTAATGTTTTCAAAACCCAAGCTTGAATCTTGAACCTTTTTAACATGACTCACAACCTTAAATCCTCTTTTAGCATTTAAAAACTCAAGTTCGTCATTTCTTAGTCATAAAGTTTGCATCCTTAGTCTTAAAAATCATTGCCCTAAGTTGTTAGAAATTTCTCTGTTTATCTGCCTTTAGAGTTCGATTTTTATAAATTAGTAGTCTTGCATTTTAAATTCCTAGAAGTCATCTACTAGTTGTTTAACCCTTCAGAGGGGATTTTAAAATAGTTTTCTTGGTCATCTAGCACTTGCATTTAGTTTTTATCAATTTTCTCCCCCATTTACCCGATTTCGCTTAGATTTGCTTAGCTCTTGCATTCTTAGTGACTTTCATCAACCTAGGCTGGATTGATACCTCTTGCACTATACTACAACTATAACTTGCATTTGGTTTTGATAAAACAAACCTCTGAAAAAATCTTGTTTATCAGTAATCCTCACAGCATCAATCAATGGGATCTCAATAACTAACTTGTCCATGATGGCCTTGCATCATAGGGTATCTTGGGTTTATACACTGTCTCCTTAGCATTATCTGAAGTCTTAGACAAAACTGCAGCATGTTGCAACGGGTGACGAGCGTCACTCATTTTGGACAAGTCGTGGATGTTTGCTCGATTTGGGTGACGAGTGTCACCTTCCTGGTGACGGTCATCACCAATCTCTAAAGAAAAATCGTCGGGGTTGTGCTCAGTGGGTGACAAGCGACACCCATTATTGGTGACGAGCGTCACCCGTGGATTTTCAGCAGAGATTTCTCCATCTCCATACTCTTCAAGTCCCACGAAATTTCATGAGCTTAAATCCTTCTGCAACACTGGTTGCAAGTTCTTTCCACTCCTCAATGTGATGGCATTCACATGGTGTTTGGGGTTAGCATCAGTTCTTCCTGTAAGAAATCCTTCTTGCCTCTGAACAGATCCTGCAGTTTGGGCAACTTGAACATCGAGCTTCTTCATAGGAGAGTTCAGACTCTCAATTTTCCCATTCAAGTCCTGATAGAGCGAATCTATCTTGCCATTGAAGTTCACTGTCAGCTTCTGTTGTCCTTCTAGGATCTGTTCCAGCATTGTTTCCATCTTGTTCTCTTGTGGAGGTGCAGATTGGTAGGAAGAAGAACCATAATTCATGTTGAAATTATCACTGTTCTGGAATGGTTTCTGGTATTCTGTCTTCTGGAATGGAGGCTTAGGAGTGTAACCAGGCGTGCTCTGACCTCCTGTAAAGGCACTCTTCTGATTTTTGCTGTTGTAGCCTCTGTTCCACTGCTGATTTCCATACCTTAGACCCTGAAAACCGACAAAATTGATGAAATGCACATCTTCCTGCTCAACCTCTTCTGAACTTTCGAAAGTCTCCACCTCTGCAGCAAAATGAACTGACTTCTTTCCCACCAAGAGGCTGTGCATACTGTCCAACTTAGCCTTAACTTCAGAAATCTGATTTCCATCATCCAAACCAGCTTGTTTAATCCTCTGAAAATCTGCATTCTTGTTGCTGTTGTTGCAGACTAAGTTCTCAATCAACCTGATTGCTTCTACTGGTCTGTTGGTTTTGAAGTTTCCAGCACTAGCTGCATCCAGCTCCATCTTGTATTTCCAGTCAATGCCTCTGAAGAAGATCCCAAGTAGTTGCACCTGTCTGAAACCATGATGAGGACAGTCCCTTTGATAAGACTTGAATCTTATCCAAGAAGCCTTAAAAGCTTCAGTACGTCCTTGTGTAAAGGATGAAATTTTCGTCCTCATGTCTTCTGATCTGGAATCATCATAGAAGTTGTTCAGAAAAGCATTCTTAGTGTCTTCCCAAGTGGTCAGTGAAGCAGGTTCCAGTTGCTCCAACCAATATGCAGCCTCTCCTCCAAGAGAATAAGGGAAAAGTTTGCAGAACAGAAAGTCATTGGTAACTCCATTAGCTTTGACACTTGAAGCTAAATCCTCAAACCTCTTATTGTGATCCATAGGATGCTCATGAGGCAAGCCATGAAATGGATACTGGCCAACCAGCTGACAATAGACAGGATTAAGCTCAAAATCGTTCCTCTGGAAGGCAGGAGGGCGGATTGCAGCTTTGTTGGCATAGAACTGATCTGGTCTATTGTAGTCTCCTAAATTCCTCTGCACAAAACGCCCAGCAGCGTTATCCGCAGAAGCAGGGACTCAAGCGTCTTGTCCCACTTGTTGAACCTACTGTTCAACAATGACATTCCCATCTTGATCAATCATCTGCCCCTCTTCGTTCCTCCTGTGTTTCCCCTCTCTGTTAACCAAGTGACCTTCTGCATCTTCAACCATGATAAGTGGAGCACCATTGTAGATTGCTTCTTAGCTTTCCTGATAGTCCTTTCCAACTTAGCTAGCTCGTCAATGCCCAAGGTCAAAAGCTCCTTCTCTTTGTTGCTTATGGTACAGCGATTAGGCATACACCTGAAACCAGCACAAAGAAAAGAAACTGAAGGTTAGTAAACAAATTTAAACTTAGACAAAATCCTATAACTAAAAATCGATAGGCAGCTATTACTCCCCGGAAACGGCACCAAAAACTTGATAGGGCTCAGGTTTTACCCAAATAAGATTATTGCAAATGCACAGCAAAAGCAGTTGTTGTACAAGGGGTATCGAATCCCAAAGGAGTAATGCAAACTACACTATCGAATGTAGGTTCGGATTAAGCTAAGCAGTATGTAATGTATGTAATGTGAATGACGAATTAAAAGCAAGCAAAAAAAATTTGGTTGTTGATCTAAGGTTCAGAAGACTAAAAGCGCTAAGTCAGGACAGTTCGCAGGTTGAATCTGAGAATGTAGAATGCAGGAAATCAGGAATGATTAAGAACCGTTTTGAACATGAATTGCAAATATATAACTAATCAATTCTCATTGCAGAAGTTAAATATGTTTAAATCACAGAGTTTTAAATCTCTTTGCAAACCCTAATAACCTAAACATGCAATATGATCAGATTCAATTGTTCACAAAACATCTAAGCCATATCTCTTTGCACTAAGTTATTTTGCTCATCAAATACTAGTTCAGGTTATCAATAATGCTCTCACATATATTTAACAGCCTATGATTTTTGGATTTCTAGATGATGTGTCTAAGAAATTTGATTTTAAAGCTAGCAAAGATGAAAAACCAAAGATATTCCTAACAAGTAGCAAATTCTAAAAACTCTTCATCAACCTTTGAAAAGCCGTAACTTAACTAACAAATTACTCGGACATGATTATGGAATCATAAAACATAACTGAATGAATTTGCATTAAAAGAATAGAATAAAAATAAAGGGGGTTCGAAATCTTCTCAAAAAAGAGTACAGGATCTGTCTCCCAAAAAGCTCTGAATAAATCTCTCTCTTAAACTCTCTGAATTCTAAAATCTAAGATAAAAACCAACAATGGCTGAAAAACCTAATAAATAGAGGCTAAACACGATCTGGGGCATTCTTGCAAATATGGGAACTTCTGGGCCAATTCTGCAAATAGTCTTCATACTTTTAATAAAACTGGCCACGCTCCTTCCTTGATGAGTGACGAGCGTCACCAAAACGCATACTTTCTTCTCCGAGCTAGACACTCCGTGGCTTCAACTTGCAATGCTCCAAAAAGCTTCAATATCCCCAATTCTGCTCCAGACATGTTATAACCTGCAAAGACTCTATTAAGACTCTAAAAAGACCAAAAAGACTCAATAAAAAGGACTTATATCATGGTTAAAAACCATAAAAAACCATGATATATCAGTTTAGGGTGTGGTTAACTGTCCCATAATGATGAGGACCAGCTACTTGGATTAACAAGAGTCGTAAGAAGGGAAGAATATAAACCAAGTATGTATATGGGTAGCCATGTAATCACTCTCAATGCACAAACAAGATAATTCAAAGTCGAGATTATGGTTCTAATAAGATTGAGTTGGAATCAAAGCAAAGCAAGCTTGGGCATAAGACAAGAATATCAATGCAAGAATTCAAGATATGGTGCAGCTTTAACTTCAAACTCACTACAATGCAATCAAACAACAGATAACCAAGGCATTGAAAACAACTCAAACATTAACATCTTGACAAGTGCTTATCATCTACTCTGTATCGATTTGTGTATCTGTTTATATGTGGGTACGCCTTGATGCGTGACTCAGGGATCGCCGTCGCCCTTTTGTTAATACACATCAGCATTGTTCCCCTCGATATCCTTGTCGATATACCTGTGCTCCCTGTGTACCGGTGTTGTGGATCGATATATAGGTCGATACACTGCGTCTATGCTCCGTATTGATTAGTATATTGTCTGGTACTCCCATGTATCGACTTTGGCTTGATCGGTACATGGGTCGATACGCATGCCGTCGGGGTGTATCGGGATGAGTATGTCGGTATTCAAGTCGATACAGGATCCTCTCTTATGTATCGACCTCCAGCCTGATTCTATACCCTAGTCGATACAGGTGGGAGGCACACTATATCGATCAAGTGGTACCAATATGTGCATCGATACAAATCGATATACTGTTTGATATTCCAGCCTTCGAGTCTTTCCTCCTTTGTAACTCAGCTGTTCTTTCCTGACCTTATCCCAGATGCTTAAAGAGGTTTCCTGGATACTAGAGCAAACAAGAAAAACATGAAAAAGAAAATAGTATAGACAGGGATAACATGGGAATACCTCCCAAGAGTGCTTGTTTAGAGTCACCGAGCTTGACTTTTCTTGCTTCATAGGCAGCTGGAGGGTCTTGGAGGTGAATATCTGTATCATCTCCAAGTGTGTCACTAGCCATGTAAGGCTTCAGCGTATGCCCATTCACCGTGAACTCTCTGGAAACAACTGCAGCCTTGAGTTGAATAACAGCACCTTGTCTCCAGCTTTGAAGTCATTGGGTCTTATCCTCTTGTCATGAAAGGCCTTGGTCCTCTCTTTATAGATCTTGGAGCTCTCAAAGGCTTAAAGGAGATTTTCCTCTAACTCATGTAAGTTAATGAGTCTCTTCTCTTGAGCTGTAATAATATCAAAACTCAGCAGCTTGGTCGCCCACAAGGCTTTGTACTCCAGCTCCACAGGTAGGTGACAAACCTTGCCATAGAGGAGTGAGAAGGGGGTTCTACCAATTGGTGTTTTGAAGGCTGACTTGTATGCCAACAAGGCGTCACCGAGTTTGTGAGACCAATCATTTCTTGTGATACCAACAGTCTTCTCTAGGATGGCTTTTATCTCTTTGTTGGACACTTCCACTTGACCATTGTTTGGGGATGGTAAGGAGTGGCAACCTTATGCTTAACACCATTCTTCTTCAGCAGGCTTTCAAAGACTTTGTTGATGAAGTGGCTTCCTCCATTACTGATGACACATCTTGGGACACCAAACCTTGGGAAGATGATTATCTTGAAGAGTTTTAGAGCAACCTTGGCGTCATTTGTAGGACTAGCCACTGCTTCAAGCCACTTTGAGACATAGTTCACAACAACAAGGATATGCTTATTCCCATAGGATGAAGGGAAAATCCCAAGAAGTCAATCCCCAAACATCGAATATATCCACTTCAAGTATTGAGTTCAGAGGCATCTTATCTCTCTTAGAGATGCTTTCCTTCCTTTGGCATGCATCACATGATGAGACATAGGCCTGAGTGTCCTTGAACAGACTTGGCCACCAAAAACCAGCATTGAGTACCTTTTGCGTCGTCTTGAAGGTAGAAAAGTGGCCTCCATAAGTAGAATCGTGACAGTGGTGAAGGATCCCCATGACTTCTGCTTCAGCTATGCATCTTCTGAACAGCATATCAGCCCCATTCTTGTAGAGGTATGGCTCATCCCAATAATAGTGGGACACATCTTTGAAGAATTTCTTCTTGTGGTAAGCATCAAGTTTTGTTGGGAAATCTCCACATGTTAAGTAGTTGGCGAAATCAGCATACCAAGGCAGCTTGTTCTCCTCTAAGCTTCTCACTTCAGCTATCTTCACGCTCAAAGCATTCACCTGCTCTTCTTGAAGGGTCTCATTGATAGGAACAAAGTCATCAATCCTCAGCCTTGAAAGGTGATCAGCTACACCACTCTCAATGCCTCTCTTATCCACAATATTCATGTCAAACTCTTGCAAGAGGAGGATCCATCTAAGCAGTCTTGGCTTAGTGTCTTTCTTGGCATAGATGTGCCTTAGTGCAGCATGGTCTGTGTAGACAACTGCTAGGAGCTCCTTCTCTGTTGTACTATATCTTGTTTGAGCTTCATCCATAGTTCTGCTTGCATAGTAGATAACATGAAGTTTCTTGTCTACTCTTTGTCCCAAGACTGCTCCAACACCATAATCACTGGCGTCACACATGATTTCGAATGGCAAATCCCAATTTGGAGCTTGAACAATTGGCGCTGATACAAGAGCTTGCTTGAGGGTAAGGAAGGCTTGCAAACACTCTTCATCAAACACAAACTTTGTCTCCTTACATAGAAGCCTTGTCACGGGTCTTGCTGTTTTTGAGAAGTCCTTGATGAATCTTCAGTAGAAACCATCATGCCCCAAGACGCTTCTGATTCGTTTAACTGTGTTTGGAGGCTCCAAGTGCACCATCACATCAATCTTTGCCTTGTCCACTTATATCCCCTTCTCTGAAATCGTGTGACCAACACAATGCCTTCTTGAACCATGAAATGGCATTTCTCCCAATTCAGAACCAGCTTGGTGTCTTCACATCGCTGTAAAACCTGAGAAAGATTGGACAAGCAGACACCAAAGGAGGATCCATAGACACTAAAGTCATCCATGAATACCTCCACCATCTCTTCAATAAATTCAGAAAAGATAGAAGTCATACACCTCTGAAAAGTAGCAGGAGCATTGCATAAATCAAAAGGCATTCTCCTATAAGCAAATGTTCCATATGGGCAGGTAAAAGTAGATTTCTCTTGATCATTAGGATGGATAGGGATCTGAAAGAATCCACTATAACCATCTAAGAAGCAATAGTACTTATGATTTGCTAATCTCTCTAACATTTGGTCTATGAATGGTAAAGGGAAGTGATCTTTCCTAGAAGCAGAATTCAGTTTTCTGTAATCTATACACATTCTATGATCAGTAATGGTTCTAGTTGGTATTAGCTCATTATTTTCGTTTTTACCACAGTGATCCCTCCTTTCTTAGGGACCACATGGACTGGTGAGACCCATGTGCTGTATGAGATAGGATAGATCACGCCAGCTTCAAGAAGTTTTAAGATCTCCTTTTTAAGAACCTCTTTCAGATAAGGATTCAATCTTCTTTAAGGTGCAATCGATGATTTTGTCTCATCCTCTGGATGAATCCTGTGAGTGCAAAGGCTAGGAGAGAGACCTTTGATATCATCAAGAGAGTATCCAAAGGCTCTCCTAAACCTCTTTAACACTTTCACAAGTGTAAGGACTTCATCATCATTAAGGTTTTCATTGACAATAACAGGATAAGTAGAGTTAGAGCCTAAGAAGACATACCTTAGCCCTTTAGGAAGAGGTTTGAGGTCCACCTTCGGTGCCTTGAGTTCATTCCAATCCTCATCTATGCTGCTCTGCTCCTTGGCGCCAGCTTCTTGGATGGAGAGTATTTCTGTCTCCTTGTACCTCAACTCTTCAAATGGCTCCATGATATCCATTGTATTTACACCATTTATGGCTGCATTTAATACATATTTTGGTCCTCTTTTGCATGTTTTCCCTTTGCTTTTGTCCCATTTTCTTCTCCTTTTAGACTTAGGTTGCATTTAGAGTATAGTTTGCATTTTCTTTGCATTATGGATGTTTTTAGGTGCTTTTGGAGCTTAAAGGAGCTTGGAGGAGTTTTGGGAATGATACAAGATTCTAGCTGGGCAAAAGGGAGCAAGAAGGATCACAGCAGAAGTTTTCGGTCAGAGCACAGAGAGTATCGGTCAAGGGTGACCGATACGGAGCATATCGGTCACCAGTATCGGTCAAGTGTGATCGACAAAAAAACACCGGATGAATTTCGGTCATGTGTGTCGATCACTGGTGATCGGTAGGGACCTATTTCGGTCACTGAGGATCGACACAACTGACCGATACTGACCCAGCCTGAACGTGTTTTTAATTACATTTATGCCATTACTCTAGGATTTTCTTTTCTAGACTATAAATAGCCTCTTTTCCCAGATTTTTTGAGAGGTCATGTCATTTTACTGTTCTTGAGCACTTTCTTTAAGTTTGTAAGACAATTTCTTTGCTTTGTTTAATATAATCAAGTATTTTCTTTAATCTTTCTTTAATCTTTCTTTTAATCATGATTAGCATCCTTTTCCTTTGTGATTTGGAGTTAGACATGATTATGAGTGAGTAGTCATCTTAGGGTTTCTAGATATGGTAGATTAGGGGGATTTAAAGCTTGATTAAGGCTTGTTAAGTGCTTCAGGTTATGGGTTTCTCTCTATTAATCTGTTATTCATGCTAGATTAGTCTTGATCAAACTTGTCTAAGTTGTTAGCTTTCTCTTATGTCCACCAAGTGTTTCATAAAATGCTGATCATGTTTAATAGAGGATTTGCTGGCCTTGGCTCAAGAGATTGACTGTTTGTGGAGTATTTTGACTTGAATAGAGTTGTTTAATCATGCTTGCTTGATGTTTTAGCACTAATGAGAGTTAGTTCTTGTTAGAATGTTTAGCAAAGGGTTATTTGCCAAGAGATTGGATCTAACTAGCTTAATTGTGAACTCTATGTCTAGGAATCACCATTGCTTGGTTGCTTGCTTGATCAATGTAGTTTGAAACAGCCTTAGTTAATGTCTGAAATTCCCCAAAGTCAATAACCACATCTAGAGACTTGTCTTTCTCTTATTTGAATTTCGGATTTGCTCTGTTTCACTCTGTTTTTCTTGCTTAAGAACTGCTTATTTTGCTTTTGCTTTTACTTTGTTTGCTGCTTGCTTCACTTAGGTTGCTAGAACTGTTGCTTAGGTAACAAAACAAATTCTCTGCTTGCTTGACTTAGAGGCTTTACTCTCAACACTTCTGTTTTCAACTCTTCCCATTGGATTGACATAAAACCCTTACTACAACTGACTAGTGCAAGGGTGATTGAACCAAGGGGTCACAAACCTTGTGTCACTCCACTTCCTCCAATATCTTGTGAGAGTTGAGCCTCAGCATGTAACCCAAACTTTCCTCATTCAAATAGCCATCTTCCCCATGCTCCTTTGTCAAAGCCACATGTAGTTTCTCATCATAGCACAGCTCCTCCTAGACTTCATCATGCAGCTCCTCCAAGGTCTCTATTTTGAGAATTTGACCTTCTATGGTTGGCTGTTACATGATTTGCTTGATGTCAAACTTCAGGGATATGTCGTTACCCAACTGCAGCTCAATCTTCCCTTTCTTTACATCAATGACAGCTCATATTGTGGCTAAGAAGGGTCTCCCTATGATGAGAGGGTCCCTAGGCTCTACATCAATTTCTATAACCACAAAATCGGTTGGAATCTCTACATTCCCAATCCTGAGAGGAACATCTTCAAGCAATCCATTGGGGAGCCTCGCTGATCTATCAGCCA
This sequence comes from Thlaspi arvense, assembly GCA_911865555.2. NCBI lineage: Eukaryota > Viridiplantae > Streptophyta > Magnoliopsida > Brassicales > Brassicaceae > Thlaspi > Thlaspi arvense. The sequence goes on from OU466860.2 coordinate 30,563,053, forward strand.
ACACTAAAGAGATTCTACAATCCTGAAACTCTGTTAAACCAAGGCGCTTTGAATGGAATAGGACATCAAGCTGACGCTGGCTCCCAAATCACACAAGCATTTCTCAAATAGTAGTGGACCTATAGAACATGGTCGAGTGAAACTCCCTAGGTCACCAAGCTTGTTGGGAGACACCTACTGTTGCTGAATGATGGCGCTGCATTCATGTGTTAGCACAACCATCCGTTGCAGATCTTTGGTCCTCTCTACTACAACATCTTTCAGAAATTTCTGGTAAGGAGGAACCAGGACAAAGGCGTCAAGCAAGGGCATAGTAAGCTGTATTTTCTTCATCTGTTCATCAAAATGATATTTGTACTTGGCAAGCAACTCTTTCTTGAACCTTCCAGGAAATGGCAGTGGTGGCTGGTAAGGAAGAGGTATGTATCTTGGTTCTTTAACCAACTCTCTAGGTGGATCCTTTTGTTTTTCCTTAGACACATCTTTGCCTTTATCCTTCTTTGGGGTTTTATCAGCTTTGACTGGTTCCTCATCTTCTATTACCACTTCGTCATCTTCTATGGCTACCTCCCCTTCTAGAACCTCAATGTCCTCATCGTGGATAGTGGGAGCGACTCTAGGAGGAAGCTGTTTTCCACTTCACAATGTGAAGCTTTAATGTATTCTCTAGAGGAGTGAGATGTAGATGGCGCACTTTGGAACTTCAGTTGCTCAAGCTTTTGGTCAAAGGATTGTTGCTGAGCTTGGAGTTTAGACTCAAGTGTAGCTACTTGATTTATAATGTTTTGTTGCAGATCGTAGAAACCAGTTTGTTAAGAGTGAAGAATCTGCTTCAAGATTTGCTGCATATCAAATTCTTGGGTGGAAGGAGGAGGTGAAGGTTGTTGTTGTTTTGGCTGTTTCTCCCCTTCTTGTCACTGAACATATTGGGTCAGGAGTTGTTGCTGAAGATGTGATTGGCGGAATCCATCATCCATTCTCTCCTTCATCACTTTCACCTCAAGCAATGTGGCTTCTAGTTGAGAAGAGACCAATTTCGAAGTATCCTCTTGGTCTTTACCATATTGTGCATTGCTTTAAGCTAGATTCTCAATCAAAGACAAGCCATCATCTACATCTTGAGCAAGAAAATTACCGCTGCTAGCTGTATCATGAAGTAGTCTCATCTTAGGCAAGACACCTCTATATAGTGTAGACAGCAGCGCCTCTTTTGTGAAACCATGATGGGGGCATTGGATTGTGAAGCTCCTAAACCTTTCTCAAGCATCTGCAAAACTCTAATTTGACCATTGGTGGAAGTTGTAAATCATATTTCTAAATCCGGCTGTCCTAGAGGAAGAGAAGAACTTGGTTAGCAAGGCAGTTTTGCATAGAGCCCAAGTTGTGATGCTTCCTTGCTGCTGTGACTCCAAAATTTTACCCCTTGAACTAGCTGAGCAGTTGTCGGCGCCTTAGAGCAAGTGTTTTAGTACCTACAAAAGAAATTCTAATCCAAAAAGAGAAATTAGTAACCAGAAACGAAAATAAAAGCTTGATCTCAAACAATCTTTAAATCCTAATGCTTCGAACAATTCCAAATGGCAACCGCGCCAATTTGATGTAGGAGTTTACTCTATTTAAAATCCTACATATACTCATATCATTGTAGTATGTATGTATCAATCCATAATGGGAAGGTAAGACACTAGGAATGCAAAAGATTATCTAATTCAAGCAAGCATAAATGGTGATTGAAATTATGAAACTAATGACTAAGAGAGGCTGTATATAAGCAAGAGCAAGCAAAATAAGCAGAGAAACTAAGGCAGGTTCGAATTCAAACAATCAAAGACTAGTAGGCTTGAGAGAGGATAATCGATCTAGGGAGACTCTTGGTTGAATTAGTGATGCTTTAAAATATTTCAAACAATGTTATTCCTAGGCATAGAATTAACAGCTATAGCTAGCTCAATTTCTTGACACTAACCACTTTGCTAAACATATATTCAAGACAAATTCCTTTACTGAAACACATGACCAGCAAGCATTACAAACAACTAATCCAATTCTATACTACCAATCTACTCCTTAGACAGCTAATTCCTTAGGCTAAGATAAGCAAAATACATCAATCACTTATCAGGCATAAGAGAATCCTAGGATCTAAATCAACTTAGCAAGAGTTAATCTAGCATTAGACACAATTAATAAGAAGGAACAATGATATTAAGCACTAAGCAATCACTAATCTAGACTTAAATCTCCCTATATTTATCCCATCTCAAACCTTAAGTAAACTACTCACTAATCATGATCCTAATCACAGCCCAAAGCAAGGAGAGATAACAAATCATGATGAGAGAGTAGATAAACACCAACTTTTGATTGAAACAACCAGATTCAACAAGAGATTACAAGAAAAACTAGGGGAAATGCAAAAGATAAAACTATTAAACAGAGGGTAAAGACGACAAGATCATTTTCAGGAAAAACCCTCAGTAAAAGGGAGATAAACTGGAAAGCATCTGGTTCGGACGCCTGATATCGACTTGTTACACAGATACTCTGGTCGATATTGGTTGGCAGGAGAGTGTATCGACCAAGTCTAGCCGATACTCACATCGATACAGTCGCCCCTGGATAAGGCATCTCGGGTGATCTCCTCGGTATGTTACTCGATACAATGCCCACAACTCTCACAATAGTGTTTATGTTCATAAAGAAGGATTGGTTTAGGGTGTGGTTAACTGTCCCACAATGATGAGGATCAGCTAGTTGGATTAACAAGAGTGGTAAGAAGGGAAGAAGATAATCCAAGTATGTATATGGGTAGCCATGTAATCACTCTCAATGCACAAACAAGATAATTCAAAGTCAGAATTATGGTTCTAATAAGATAGAGTTGGAATCAAATCCAAGCAAGCTTGCGCATAAGACAAGAATATCAATGCAATAATTTAAGATATGGTGCAGCTTTAACTTCAAACTCACTTCAAACTTACTACAATGCAATCAAACAACGGATAACCAAGGCATTGAAAATAACTCAAACAGTAACATCTTGACAAGTGCTTACCATCTACTCCCTATGCAAATGTATGCAAACCTATATGTGATGCATCTAGACTCAATCTTAGTAATTCTAATGCAACTAAATGATCTTTTTGGTTCCAAAAAATTTGAAAATTTTATGGATTTTCAGTGCACAAAGATGAATGCATGTATGCATGAGACTCATGTATGCATGAGACTCATGTATGCAAAACAGAAAATAAGAAAACAAAACACAAGGTCAAATGCAATACCCTCCCCCACACTTAAATTACACATTCCACAGTGTAATAGAAGTCTTAGAGGAGGTTTAAACAACTATAAATGATGAATGAACAAAGGACAGGGCAAAAGAAGTAAAGGATGAAGAGTTAGAGGAGACTTACAGCTGTTATCGTTGCCGATATCGGGGTCAGAGGTCAATATATCCATCGATATGCCTCGGAAGTGGTGGGTATCTGGGAGGGACATCGATATACTGGTCCATATTGTTCTAGCTGGTCCGTATCGATCTATGTATCGGTGTAGACGTGGGTACGTCTTGATGGATGACTCAGGGATTGCTGTCGCCCTTTTGTTAAGGCACATCGATTTCGTTCTCCTCGATATCCTTGTCAATATACATGTGCTCCCTGTGTACCGATGTTGTGGATCGATATGTAGGTCGATACACCGCGTCTCTGCTCCGTATCGGTTTGTATGTTGTCTGCTTCTCCCGTGTATCGACTTTGGCTTTATCGGTACACTGGTCGATACGCATGTCGTCGGGGTGTATCGGGATGAGTATATCGGTATTCAGGTTGAAACAAGATTCTCTCTTATGTATCGATCTCCAGCCTGATTTGATACCCTGCTCGATACAGGTGGGAGGCACACTATATCGACCAAGTGGTACTGATATGTGCATCGATACAAGCCATATCGACGTGATCTCATCGATATACTGTTCGATATTCCACCCTTCGAGTCATTCCTCCTTTGTAACTCAGCTGTTCTTTCCTGACCTTATCCAGATGCTTAAGGAGGCTTCCTGGATACTAGAGCAAACAAGAAAAACATGAAAAAGCAAATAGTATAGACAGGGATAACATGGGAATACCTCCCAAGGGTGCTTGTTTAGAGTAATTGAGCTTGAATTTTCTTGCTTCTTAGGCAGCTGGAGGGTCTTGTAGGTGAATATATGTATCATCTCCAAGTGTGTCACTAGCCATGTAAGGCTTCAGCCTATGCCCGTTCACTGTGAACTCTCCTTCTTTTGGCTTGAACAATGTAACAGCTCCATAGGGAAGCACTTCTTTGATCTTGAAGGGACCTATCCACTTGGACTTGAGTTTTCTTGAAAACAACTTCAGCCTTGAGTTGAGTAACAGTACCTTTTCTCCAGCTATGAAGTTCTTGGGTCTTATCCTCTTGTCATGAAAGGCCTTGGTTTTCTCTTTATAGATCTTGGAGCTCTTAAAGGCTTCAAGGCAATTTTCCTCTGACTCATGTAAGTTAATGAGTCTCTTCTCTTGATCTGTCTTAATATCAAAATTCAGCAGCTTGGTCGCCCACAAGGCTTTGTACTCCAGCTCCACAGGTAGGTGACAAGCCTTGCCATAGAGGAGTGAGAAGGGGGTTTTACCAATTGGTGTTTTGAAGACTGTCCTGTATACCCACAAGGCGTCATCGAGTTTGTGAGACCAATCTTTTCTTGTGATACACACAGTCTTCTCTATGATGGCTTTTATCTCTCCGTTGGACACTTCCACTTGACCACTTGTTTGGGGATGGTAAGGAGTGGCAACCTTATGCTTAACACCATTCTTCTTCAGCAGGCTTTCAAAGACTTTGTTGATGAAGTGGCTTCCTCCATCACTGATGACAAATCTTGGGACACTAAATCTTGGGAAGATGATTGTCTTGAAGAGTTTTAGCACAACCTTGGTGTCATTTGTAGGACTAGCCACTGCTTACACCCACTTTAAGACATTGTCCACAACAACACGGATATACTTATTCCCAGAGGATGAAGGGAAAGGTCCCATGAAGTCAATTCCCCAAACATCGAATATATCCACTTTAAGTATTGAGTTCAGAGGCATCTCATCTCTCTTAGTGATGCTTCCCTTCCTTTGGCATGCATCACATGATGAGAAATAGGCCTGAGTGTCCTTGAACAGACTTGGCCACCAAAAACCACCTATGGTGACGCTCGTTCCGGTATTTGCAAAAAAGGCCCCAGATCGTGTTTTAGCTTGTATATATTAGGTTTTCAGCCATTGTTGGCTTTGATCTTAGTTTTTGAGAATTCAGAGAGCATAGAGAGGATTTAATTGGGAGTTTTTGGGGAGACAAATCCTGTACTCTTTTTGGAGAAGATTTCGAGCCCCCTTTGTTTTTATTTCATTCTTTCAATGCAATTTTAATCATTTATGTTTTGTGATTCCATTATCATGTCTGAGCAATTTGCTAGTTAAGTTAGGGCTTTTAAAAGGTTGATTAAGAGTTTGTAGAACTGCTACCTGTTAGGAATATCTTTTGGTTCTTCATATCTGCTTGCTTGAAAATCGATTGCTTAGACACATCATCTAGAAATCCGAAAATAATAGGTTATTTCATAGATGTGAGAGCATTATTGATAACCTGATCTAGCATTAGATGAGCAAAACAACTTAGTGCAAAGAGATTTGGCTTAGGAGTTTTGTGAACAATTGAACTGCATGTTTAGATTGTTAGGGTTTGCAAAGAGATTTGAAACTCTGTGATTTAGACATAGTTAACTTCTGCAATGAGAATTGATTAGTTATATATTTGCGATACATGTTCAAGATGGTTCTTAATCATTCATGATGTCATGCCTTCTACATTCTCGGATTCAACCTGCGAATTGTCCTGACATAGCGCTTTTAATCTTCTGAAACTTAGATCAACAACCAGATTTCGTTTGCTTTCTTTTATTTTGTTATTTGCATTACATACACTATTTACTGCTTAGCTTAATCTGAACCTCGATAGTGTAGTTTACATACTCCTTTGGGATTTGATACCCCTTATACTACGACTGCTTTGCTGTGCACTTGCAGTAGTTTTTATTTGGGTGAAACCTGAGCCCTATCAGCTAGCTGTATCAAGAAGTAGTCTCATCTTAGGCAAGACACCTATATATAGTGTAGATAGCAGCGCCTCTTTTTTTATACCATGATGGGGGCATTGGATTGTGAAACTCCCAAACCTTTCCCAAGCATCTGCAAAAATCTCATTTGACCATTGGTGGAAGTTGTAAATCTCATTTTGAAATCTGGCTGTCCTAGAGGGAGATAAGAACTTGATTAGGAAGGCAGTTTTGCACTGAGCCCAAGTTGTGATGCTTCCTTACTGCAATCCTTTCTCCCATAGTTGAGCTCTATCTCCAAGTGAGAAAGGGAAAAGTCTAAGCTTTAGACCATCATCAGATATACCACTCATCCTAGCCATAGAGCATATCCTCTCACAGTTATCAAGATGCTCAAGTGGATCTTCATTAGGCATTCCAAAGAATCTTTTGTCTTGAACCATTGCAATCATGCCCTTTCTGATCTCAAAGTGACTGTCCACTAGAGGAGGAGCGATCCCATGTCTTGAAGAAAAGGATGATATATCAGCAGCTCCTATAGGTCTTGGTTGCCTTTGATCTCTCAAACCCCATTTACCTTGTAAGCCATTAGGACCTTGCTGACCAAAACCAGCGGCATGTGGATGGTCTTCCATCTTTCAACAACTGATAGCTGCTGCTGTGACTCCAAAATTTTGCCCCTTGAACTAGCTGAGCAGCTGTAGGCGCCTTAGAGCAAGTGCTTTGGTACCTACAAAAGAAATTTTAATCCAAAGAGAACAATTAGTAACCAGAAACGAAAATAAAAGCTTGATCTCAAACAATCTATAATTTCGAATTCATAGAACAATCCCAAATGGCAACCGCGCCAATTTAATGTAGGAGTTTACTCTACTTCAAATCTTACATATACTTATATCATTGTAGTATGTAGGTATCAATCCATAATGGGAAGGTAAGACACTAGGAATGCAGTAGATTATCTAATTGAAGCAAGCATAAATGGTGATTGAAATTATAATACTAATGACTAAGAGAGGCTTCAAAGAAGCAAGAGCAAGCAAAATAAGCAGTGAAACTAAGGCATGTTCGAATTCAAACAATCAAAGACTAGTAGGCTCGAGAGAGGGTAATTGATCTAGGGTGACTCTTGGCTTAACTAGTGATGCTTTATAACATTTCAAGCAATGTTATTCCTAGGCATAGAATTAACAGCTATAGCTAGCTCAATTTCTTAACACAAACCACTTTGCTAAACACATATTCAAGACAAATTCATTTACTGAAACACATGACCAGCAAGCATTACAAACAACTAATCCAATTCTATACTTCCAATCTACTCCTTAGACAGCTAATTCCTTAGGCTAAGATAAGCAAAATACATCAATCACTTATCAGGCATAAGAGAACCCTAGGATATAAATCAACTTAGCAAGAGCTAATCTAGCATGACACGATCAATAAGAAGGAACAATGATATTAAGCACTAAGCAATCACTAATCTAGCCTTAAATATCCCTATCTTTATCCCATCTCAAACCCTAAGCAAACTACTCACTAATCATGATCCTAATCACAGCCGAAAGCAAGAAGGGATAACAAATCATGATGAGAGAGTAGATAAACACCAACGTTTGATTGAAAGAACAAGATTCAACAAGAGATTACAAGAAAAACTAAGGGAAATGCAAAAAAGAAAACTATTATTCATAGGATAAAGATGACAAGATCATCCTTATGTTTTTAGGTCGCAGCCTATATATAGTTTTCAGAAAAAACCCTTAGTAAATCGGAAATAAAACGGAAAGCAGCTGGTTCGGACGCCTGATATCGACTTGTTACATCGATACTCTAGTCGATATTGGTTGGCAGGAGAGTGTATCGACCAAGTCTAGCCGATACTCACATCGATACAGTCGCCCCTGGTTAAGGCATCTCGGGTGATCTACTCGGTATGCTACTCGATTCAATCGCCTTTTAGGTAAGGCTCATCGAGATCCAATGTCGATACAGTGATCGATACACTTATTTGGCTTGCGTATCGAGATGACCCTATGTCGATATGCTGACCGGTACAAGAGCTTCGAAGGTGGTGTATCGACCAGAGTAGCTCGATAATCTTCTGATGTCCTGTCTCCTTGTATCGACTCTGGGAATTTGATGTGCTAGTCGATATAGCTCTTCAGCATGTATCGACGCATGATGTCGATACGTTGTTCTGTACGTCATGTATCGATTTGCCAAGTCGATATCCTCTTCGGTATGAAGCCTTCTCGCCTTGGTTCGTTCACCGTTTGATTCCCAGCTCTTCCTTTGGTCCCCAAACTCCCAAAATGCACCTGCCAAGGGCTAGGAATGCACCTAATATGCAATGCAACCCCTAATTATACTGTAGATGCTAAGTGAATGCAATTTGGAAAAGAACATATAGAAATGCATGCTTGAAGACTATTAAACAATGCAAAATATATGCTAATATGGTGTAAATAATGAATATATCAACACCTCCACACTTGACTTTTGCTTGTCCTCAAACAAAGAAGAACAAGTGAGAGAATGAGGTTTGAAAGTGAGAGCTCAAAACCAAAGATGTTAATGGAAAAACTGATTCAATGCCCAAGTTATAGGTTCTAAGATGCATAGAGATTTTTCTACTTTAAAATCTTTAGCCATAACTATCATAGTAGACAATGAACTCTAGCTTAGCCTACACAAGCATTCAAATCAACCAACTCTTTAACATTCATTAATCAGTAACCAATGGATCATGTTTGTGCAAATCAAGAGAAAACATTGGGTCAAGGGAAATGGTTATGAGATGAAAATGATCTCATTCAAATAAGGGCTCAAAGATTCAGGGGATCACTCAATGAAATTATTCTCTTTTAGGCAAAATGCTAAAGGTAAAAGCACACCTATGCATGCAAGTCAAAGCTCTCTTCTACCCTTTTTACCCAAGATGAACCTAATAACTTCTAAAACCCCAAGTGAAACTCCTAAATCTACCCCTTCCCCAAAGCACTCTAACTCTTTCTTCTTCATATTTGCGAAATTCCTTCTTCTTTTGCTTGTGTGGTTGACTTCTTCTTGGAACTTGCTCTTCTCTGTTGTATGATTGGCGCCATTTTCATCACCTTTGTGGATCTCTTGGACTGATTTCTCTTTTTCGATGACCTTTTGTAAGCTTGTTGTTGTTGGCACCTTTCTTCTTTAACACTTAGAGCTTTCTTCCTAATTAACTTAACCACAAAATAAGTGTTCCCCATACTACCAGCCCCATACTTCTTCTTCTTCTCAAAAGATGTAAACATCTAAAGCTCAAACCACTTACACTACCCTTTCCCAAACTCTTAACCTAATACCAAGCGCAAAATGCAAGCTGGTGTCTACAAGAGAGCTTTTCCTTGCCAGCCTTATTCCCAACTCTTTTTGCCAAGATAAAACCGAAAATGATGCAATGCAAGGCCCACAACTCTCACAATAGTGTTTAGGTTAAGAAAGAATGATTGGTTTAGGTTGTGGTTAACTGTCCCATAATGATGAGGATCAGCTACTTGGATTAACAAGAGTCGTAAGAAGGGAAGAATATAATCCAAGTATGTATATGGGTAACCATGTAATCACTCTCAATGCACAAACAAGATAATTCAAAGTCAGGATTATGGTTCTAATAAGATAGTGTTGGAATCAAATCAACGCAAGCTTGAGCATAAGACAAGAATATCAATGCAAGAATTCAATATATGGTGCAGCTTTAACTTCAAACTCACTACAATGCAATAAAACAACATATTACCAAGGCATTGAAAACAACTCAAACATTAACATCTTGACAAGTGCTTATCATCTACTCCCTATGCATATGTACACAAACCCATAAGTGATGCATCTAGACTCAATCTTAGTTATTCTAATGCAACTAAATGATCTTTAGTGCACAAATATGAATGCACGAATGCATGAGACTCAAGTATGCAAAAGAGAAAATAAGAAAACAAAACACAAGGTCAAATGCAATGCCCTCCCCCACACTTAAATTACACAGTCCACTGTGTAATAGAAGTCTTAAAGGAGTTTTAAATAACTATAAATGATGTATGAACAAAGGGCAGGGCAAAAGAAGTAAATGAGGAAGAGTTAGAGGTGGCTTACAGCTGTTTTCGTTGCCGAAATCGGGGTCAGAGATCGATATGTCCATTAATATGCCTCAGAAGTGTGATATACTCTATTATTTAGCATATTTAACATGCATTTAGATTAGTTTTCATGCATTCATCTCACATAATAGGCTAGGTTCCACTATTTGTCTCATTTTAGGTCCTAAGTGCACTTTGCATTAGCATTTGCATATTTCTTGCATTCATGCATCATATTCAGGTTGTTTTAGACACTCTGGAGCTATGGAGGTTGCGTGGACATGCTAAGGATCGAAGAGGAGCTTGTGGGCACTTGGGAGAACTCAGCCATTCAGCAAAGGAACCGAAATCGAGGAGCAGATCGAGCTAGGCAGGTCGATCTAGATGAGATCGACCAGAAGATCGAGTTACTCAAGCCGTTTCAAGAAGGAGGATCGAGGTCAAGATCGACCAAGGAGATCGATCATGAGCAAGGACATGGACTAAGCCATGCTGATATCTCTTGTATTTACATCATTTAGGCATGCATTTAGTGCATGTTTTGGTTCTCTTTTGCATGTTTTCCTTATCCTTTGTCCCATTTTCTTCTCTTTTTAGACTTAGGTTGCATTTAGGGTGTAGTTTGCATTTTCTTTGCATAAAAGATATTTACAGGTACTCATTGAGCTACAAGGAGCATGGGAGATGATGGTGGGTGCAGCACAAGACATGAAAAGAGCCAAGAAGAAGGTGCACCTTGTTGAAGCGGCCAGAAACTTTACCTGGAAAAACTGGCTCGGACAAAGCATCTCCAACACGATTCAGCTTCAAAAGTCTTCACGAATGTTGTAGCCTCGTGAGTTAGCTTGAGTCTGGAGTTAGTTTCAGGTCATTACCATCAGTGGTTAGAAAGTTACAGAAGTTTTTGTGAAACCGCTCAACCCATATCAGTATGTGCACGGAGGCTATCGGTCATGAGTGATCGACATAAACCCAGCGAATTAATTTCGGTCACCAGCATCGATCAGAAGTGATCGACATAAACCCAGCGGATGAATTTCGGTCACCAGCATCGGTCAGTAGTGACTGATAGGATTCATATCGACTGAAAATCAGCTCAGATGAGATGTTTCCATTCCGATTTAGCTCCGGCGTCCTTCATCAACTTTGTAGCCACTTGAGTTAGATTTCGTTTGGAATTAGTTTCGAGTCATTCCCATCAGTGGCTGAAGAGTTACGGCGAATAAAGTGAGCACATGTCCATATGGAGTGTTTACTGTTGATCTTGACCGACTTGAAGATCAGCTCGGACGAGTAGCCTCCGTCCCTATTCAGCATCTTCACTCTTCACCAAAGTTGAAGCCACGTGAGTCAGCTTTCAGAAGAACTTGGTTTCAGGTCATTCTAATATGCTGTTCAACAGATATCGCAATGTTTTAGAAACCACTCAACTCATATCGATCAAACGCATCGATCAATCAAGACCGATACAACTGACCGATATGATTCATATCGATCAGCCTAAACCGATACAACTGACCGATACGCTGCCAGACTGAACACCATTTATTTATAATTTTGCCATTTTTGTTTAGACTCCTATAAATACTTAAAATCCCTAATTTTGGGGCAGATGGGGTGATTTTAGTGATTGATTAGGTTGATTAGGGCTTAGATCTTCTCATTCCCTTTCTTATATGATTGTGCTTAATGCTTAGTACCTCTTTGTTGGAGAAGTTTATTTTAGGTTTTCACATGCACACCAAGTGTTTGATGAAATTCCTGAATGATGTTCAATGCTTGAAAATGGTGTTTTGATAATCATGAGTCTTTGCATCTATCATTTCTTGCTTGAATGTGCTTATTGCCTAGTACCATATTGATGAGAAATTGTCTTTAGACATTGATTATGCATGAGAATGTGAGTTGATGTTTGATATATCATATAAGAGATTAGTAAACCTAGCCTAAGAGATTAGATGTCTATCATGCTAATTAGTTTTATGGAACTTGATTTTAATGCTTGATGATCATGTGTTTGAGTAAAGAGATTTATCTTGAATATGTGATTAGCAAAAAGATTAGTGCCAAGAGATTGGATTATTCTTTATTAGTGTTCCTTACCTAAGGTTGAGTGTTTGGAATTGCTTGTTTTGATGACCCTAGACATGAACATGAATCACCCTATCACCATTGCCTTGATCTTGAACCATCTTTTCATCTTTGAAGTTTAGTTTTACTCTGTTTTAGTTCATCTTTTACTCTGTTCTTGCTCTGTTTCTCTTTGCAATTACTGCTCTTTAATTGCTTTCTTTTGCCTTCTTTTGTTTCTTTGCTTGCTCACTTTGGTTGTTAGACATCTAAAACCATCTTTATCTGCTTGAATTAAGATCTCAATTAAGATCTCTATTGCATTCTTACTGTTTCATTCTCTCCTTTTGGATTGATAAAACCCTATGTTATACTACAACTGATTAGTACAAGCTTGGGTAATTGAATCAAGTCCCAAAAAGTCTTGTATCAATTTGGCGCCGTTGCCATTAGGGGAATGCTTTGTTCAGTAGGATTTGTAAAGATTTTAAGATCAAGCTTTGCTATTTTCGTTTTTGGTTACTGATTTTTCTTTTGGTCTAGAATTTCTTTTGTAGGTACCACAACACTTACTTTTAAGTGTCTACAGCTACAACTGAGGGTCAAGGTCAAGGATTTGGGTTTGTAGAATCAGAATTCAGCTGTAGAAGCATGGAAGAACATCGGTATGCTGCTGGTTTTGGTTTGGAAGGTCCACAAGGTCATCAAGGGATCCAAGGCTTACAAGGACAGCAAGGTCCACATGGTTTACAAGGAGCTTTGTTTCAAAGACCATTGAGACCTATTGGTGCTGCTGATATACCTTCAAGTTATACTTCAAGACAAGGTATTCTTCCACCTATGGAGACTGACCACTATGAGATAAAGAGCAGCATGATTGCTTTGATTCAAGAAAAGAACTTTGGATTGCCCAACCAAGATCCTCTTGAGCACTTAGATCACTTTGAGAGGATATGCACTTTGACAAAGCTTAGTGGAGTCTCAGATGATGGTTTGAAGCTCAAGTTATTCCCATTCTCCCTTGGTGACAGAGCTAGATTATGGGAGAAATTTATAGCACAAGGCAGCATCACCACTTGGGAACAATGTAAAGGTGCTTTCTTAACCAAATTCTTCTCTCCCTCAAGAACTGCACATTTCAGGAGTGAGATCACAAACTTCAAGCAGTGGTCTAATGAAAGCTTTGGAGACACTTGGGAAAGATTTAGAGGCTTCACTCATCAATGCCCTCACCATGGCTTCATCAAGGAACAGCTACTATCCACACTCTATAGAGGTGTTCTCCCAAAGATAAGAATCCTTCTAGATACAGCAAGTAATGGTTATTTTCTTGGGAAAGATGATGGTGAAGGTTGGATATTAGTGGAGAACATGGCACTCAGCAATTGGGATTATGTGGATGATAAGGAACAACAGTCCAAAGCCACTGAAGAAAAGCTAGAGACAGCATTGCATGAGATGAAAGCCTTGCAGATGAGAGTTGACTTGCTGCTCAATGAGACCACTAAACTCCTTCCTAGTGCTCTTTCACCAAACCACTACAAAGAACATCAAGTCAAAGCTGTCCAACAACAAGACGCATTAGCGATGAATCAAGACCATGATGTTTGTGTACACCAGTTCTATGGAGACACTCATACTCAACAGCATCAAGGTTCCTCTTCTCAAACAGTTGGCATCAACACCTCTCCACCTTCACATGATTTGGACTATCAAGAGATGCTCCTCCAACTCCAACAACTTAATAATGGAGGATTTCAGAAGATGATGGCTGCTGAAATTCAAAGAAGTATGGCTGAAATTCAGAGAAGCATGGCTGCTGAAATTCAAAGAAGTATTGCCTCCACCATCAAAAACTTCCAATCCCAAATAGACTCCTTGACTATGCAGCTGAGTAAACAAGAGAACAATGCTCAGCCACTCACCTTCAAGAAGCCCTTACAGCATTGTTATGGTATCTCCTCCACTTCCCTAACTGATATTGCTGAGAAAGAAAACTATATTGCTGAGATTATTCCAAAGGTGACACCCTTTATCATCAATGTGGGCATTGAGTCTAAGTGTGGGGGAAGTGCTTTTCACTTGAGTTCAGCTAGTGATGCCAAGGCTGATGAAGAAGACAAAGCCATTGAAGCTGAGGTTGTTGAAGCTGACATGGAGGTCAAACAAGGAACTGCACCAGCACCACGCTCTCAAGGAACTCTTGCAGAAGAAGAACCCTTTGAAGAAAGGGAAAACTCAGAAGAAGAAGAGTGGTGGGCGCCACTTGAATTTGTTGATGATACCAAGGAATACTTGATTGAAGTTCCTGATGTTAAAGAGAAGACTCAAGCTGTTATCCTTCCTGTTTACCAACCAACTATCCCTTTTCCATGAAGATTCAAGGAACAGCTAGTACAGAAGTATGAGACCCTCTATGCTGCTCAAATGGAAATGAGAGGTCTGAATGGTCAAGAGGAGCTTGAGAAACTAAGGGTTAAAACTGGAGCATCTGAGGTTAAGGAGCAGAACATAAAGAAGCTTGGTAATCCAGGAACGTTTCTAGTCTCTTGTGAGCTAGGTGAATTGGTTGTGGAAGAGGCCATGTGTGACACAGGTTCAAGTATCAATGTGATGTCCCTTGACTTGGCAAAGGAACTAGGAGTCACCAAGCTGCAACCATATGATTCCACAATCACTTTTGTGGACTCTTCTTCAAGAACACATGTTGGTCTCCTTGAAGACTTTTCTGTGAGGATTGGAGCATGCAAGATACCAACTGATGTTGCTGTGATGGAAATAGCTCACACTCAGAAGCCTTCTCTACTACTTGGAACTCCATTGCTGGACACAACAGGCGCTGATATTGACTTCACCAAAGGGAGAGTCACCCTCAAGAAGGTGGATGATGGAGTTAGCTATGCAATAAAGCCTCCACCTTGAAGCTTTTGTGGAAGCATCACTAATGTTGAGAAAGGAGCTGCTAAGAAGCCACCTGATATCAAGGAAGAGCTGAGGGGATTCAAAGCTAAAGTTCTAAAAGAAGATGAAGACCCTCTTGACCACAATGAGTATGATGGTGAAGCATTTGATGGTGCTTTTCTTCTTAACTTGTTTGATGGAATCAAGGTGAAGCTCTATGGTGGACCAAGAGGACCAAGAAAGAGAGTCAGGAAACCAAAGGAGAAGCTCTACTATGGACCCACCACATTTTTCAGGAGGAAAGGAGAAGGAACTCCAGTTCCACTCCATCATCTTCCATGATCTTAAGGAGCATGACAAGTCAAGCTTAGTGACTCTAAACAAGCACTCTTGGGAGGTATTCCCTTGTTATCCTTGTTCATATTATTGCATTTTATGCTTGTCTATGTGTTTTTCTTTCAATAACAGGAGCAAGTGTGGTTTAAGGCAAGTTGTTATAAGTTGGGACCCAGTCTGACTAAACTCCTTCTAAGGTACACAATCATGCTCCTTTGCTCCTGAATACTTCTGAATATCTTTTATTACCCTCCTTCAAGCTTCTATTACACAAGGGACTGTGTAATTCAAGTGTGGGGGAGGGCATTGCATTTAACATTGTGTTCTGTTTTCTTATTTCTCTTTTGCATACTTGAGTCTTATGCATTCATGCATTCATCTATGTGCACTGAAAATCCATGAAATTTTCAATTTTTTGGAACCAAAAAGATCATTTAGTTCATTTACATAACTAAGATTGAGTCTAGATGCATTTCATATAGGATTACATACATTTGCATAGGGAGTAGATGATAAACACTTGTCAAGATGTTAATGTTTGAATTGTTGTCAATGCCTTGATTATCTGTTGTTTGATTGCATTGTAGTGAGTTTGAAGTTAAGGCTGGACCATATCTTGAATTCTTGCATTGATATTCTTGTCTTATGCAGAAGCTTGCTTTAATTTGATTCCAACTCTATCTTATTAGAACCATAATCCTGACTTCGATTTATCTTCTTTGTGCATTGAAAGTGATTACATGGCTACCCATATACATACTTGGATTATCTTCTTCCCTTCTTACCACTCTTGTTAATCCAAGTAGCTGATCTTCATCATTATGGGACAGTTAACCACCCCTAAACCAATCCTTCTTTCTGGACCTAAACACTATTGTGAGAGTTGTGAGGCCTTGCATTGCATCATTTTTGATCTTATCTTGGCAAAAAGTGTTAGGAATAAGGCTGGCAAGGAGAAGCTCTCTTGTAGACACCAGCTTGCATTTTGAGCTTGGTATTAGGTTAGGAGTTTGGGAAAGGGTAGTGTAAGTGGTTTGAGCTTTAATTGTTTACATCTTTGAGAAGAAGAAGAAGTATGGGATTGGTAGTATGGGGGAACAGTTCATTTTGTGGTGAAGTTAACTAGGAAGAAAGCTCTAAGTGCTAAAGAAAAAAGGTGCCAACAACAACAAAGCTTACAAAAGGTCATCCAAAAGGAGTAATCAGACCAAGCAATCCACCAAGGGTGATGAAAATCACGCCAATCATGCAACAAAGAAGAGCAAGTTCCAAAAAGAAGTCAACCACACAAGCAAAAGAAGAAGGAGTTTCCCCAAATATGAAGATGGAAGAGATCAAATGCTTTGGGAAAGGGTAGATTTAGAAGTTTCGCTTGGGGTTTTAGAAGTTATTAGGTTCATCTTGGGTAAAAAGGGTAGAAGAGAGCTTTGACTTGCATGCATAGGTGTGCTTTTACCTTTAACATTTTGCCTAATATAGAATCATTTCATTGATTGATCCCCAAAATCTTTGAACCCTTATTTGAATGAGATCATTTTCATCTCATGACCATGTCCCTTGACCAAATGTTTTCTCTTGATTTGCACAAACATGATCCATTGGTTACTGATTAATGAATGTTAAAGAGTTGGTTGATTTGAATGTTTGTGTAGGCTAAGCTAGATTTCATTGTTTGCTATGATGGGTATGGCTAAAGTTTTTAAAGTAGAACAATCTCTATGCACCTTAGAACCTATAACTTGGGCATTGATTCATTTTTTCCATTGACACCTTTAGTTTTGAGCTCCCACTTTCAAACCTCACTCTCCCATTTGTTCTTATTTGCTTGAGGACAACAAAAGGCAAGTGTGGGGGGTGTTGATATCTCTTGTATTTACATCATTTAGGCCTGCATTTAGTGCATGTTTTGGTTCTCTTTTGCATGTTTTCCTTATCCTTTGTCCCATTTTCTTCTCTTTTTAGACTTAGGTTGCATTTAGGGTGTAGTTTGCATTTTCTTTGCATAAAAGATGTTTACAGGTACTCATTGAGCTACAAGGAGCATGGGAGATGATGGTGGGTGCAGCACAAGACATGAAAAGAGCCAAGAAGAAGATGCACCTTGTTGAAGCGGCCAGAAACTTCGCCTGACAAAACTGGCTCGGAAAACGAATCTCCAACACGATTCAGCTTCAACATTCTTCACCAATATTGTAGCCCCGTGAGTTAGCTTTCGTCTGGAGTTAGTTTCAGGTTATTCCCATCAGTGGTTAGAATGTTACAGAAGTTTTCGTGAAACCGCTCAACCCCTATCGGTCTGTGCACAGAGGCTATCGGTCAGGAGTGATCGACATAAACCCAGCGAATGAATTTCGGTCACCAGCATCGATCAGAAGTGATCGACATAAACCCAGCAGATGAATTTCGCTCACCAGCATCGGTCAGGAGTGACTGATAGGATTCATATCGACTGAAGATTAGCTCAGATGAGATGTTTCCATTCCGATTTGGCTCCGGCGTTCTTCATTAACTTTGTAGCCACTTAAGTTAGCTTTCGTTTGAAATTAGTTACGAGTCATTCCCATCAGTGGTTGAAGAGTTACGGCGAATAAAGTGAGTACATGTCCATCTGGAGTTTTTACCGTTGATCTTGACCGACTTGAAGATCTTCTCGGAAGAGTAGCCTCCGTCCCTATTCAGCATCATTACTCTTCACAAAATTTGTAGCCACGTGAGTTAGCTTTCCGAAGAACTTGGTTTCAGGTCATTATGATATGCCGTTTAACAGATATCGCAATTTTCGTGAAACCGCTCAACCCATATCGATCAAACATATCGATCAATCACGACCGATACAACTGACCGATATGATTCATATCAATCAGCCTAGACCGATACAACTGACCGATACGCTGCCAGACTGAACACCATTTATTTACAATTTTGCCACTTTCGCTTAGACTCCTATAAATACTTAAAATCCCTAATTTTTGGGGATACATCTCTTTATCCAGCAGTCTCTTCTTCTTTGTTTTAGCTTTTTGATTTTGTAACTTGAATCTTTGCTTGATTTTAATAAAAGTTTGCATTTCTCTTAATCTTTTGTCTCTCTAATCATGATTAACTATCTTTTCTTCATAGATTTGATGGTTTTCATGATGTTTTGTGAGTAGTTTGTTTTAGGTTTGAGATTAGGGCCGATGGGGTGATTTTAGTAATTGATTAGGTTGATTAGGGCTTAGATCTACTCATTCCCTTTCTTATATGATTGTTCTTAATGCTTAGTACCTCTTTGTTGGAGAAGTTGATTTTAGGTTTTCACATGCACACCAAGTGTTTAATGAAATTCCTGAATGAAGTTCAATGCTTGAAAATGGTGTTTTGATAATCATGAGTCTTTGTATCTATCATTTCTTGCTTGAATGTGCTTATTGCTTAGTACCATATTGATGAGAAATTGCCTTTAGACATTGATTATGCATGAGAATGTGAGTTGATGTTTGATATATCATATAAGAGATTAGTAAACCTAGCCTAAGAGATTAGATGTCTAGCATGCTAATTGGTTTTATGGAACTTGATTTTAATGCTTGATGATCATGTGTTTGAGTAAAGAGATTTATCTTGAATATGTGATTAGCAAAGGGATTAGTGCCAAGAGATTGGATTATTCTTTATTAGTGTTCATTACCTAAGGTTGAGTGTTTAGAATTGCTTGTTTTGATCACCCTAGACATGAACATGAATCACCCTATCACCATTGCCTTGATCTTGAACCATTTTTGAAGTTTAGTTTTACTCTGTTTTAGTTCAGCTTTTACTCTGTTCTTGCTCTGTTTCTCTTTGCCATTACTGCTCTTTAATTGCTTTCTTTTGCCTTCTGTTGTTTCTTTTCTTTCTCACTTAGGTTGTTAAACATCTAAAACCATCTTTATCTGCTTGAATTAAGATCTCTATTGCATTCTTACTGTTTCATTCTCTCCTTTTGGATTGATAAACCCCTATGATATACTACAACTGATTAGTACAAGCTTGGGTAATTGAATCAAGTCCCAAAAAGTCTTGTATCACATGCAGAACGAGAGCTACATCGAGGTCAGGACTCGATCACCCGAGGTTCGAGAAGCAGATCAACTGAAGCACTCGATCAATCCAAGGAATCGACCCAATGATCGAGCAAAAGCAGACGATCTAGCCAAGAGATCGAGCTAGACGCCGGTCACCCAACTCGATCTCTACACCTTATCCGGCCAGCTCATTTTTGGACTTTAGTGGGGGGGGGGGACCATTTTCTTTGTTTGACTATTTTGGGCGAAAAATCCCATCACTTTCATTATCAACACTTTGTCTCCAAGTTTTCGAGTTTCTTTTTAGACGGTTAGCCATTGTTGCAGTTTTTAAGCTTTTTCAACTTTGTGAACCTTAAATCTTTGCATAATCTAAGTATTTTCTTTAATCGTTCTTGCTTAATCATGTTTAGCTTTCTTTCCTTTGCATTTTCGTGTGTTTTAGCAATGTGTGGTGCGTAGATTTCCTTGGGTTTAAGGTTGGGGCGATTTAAGGGGTTTAAGGGTTTAAGCTTTGGTCTTTTTCTTGTTCTTAATCTTTTCTCTTCTTGGATTTGGGGTCTTAATGCTTAGAGAGTCTTGGGAAAGATCTCTATGATTCCAGAGCTTTCTTACCTTGACCGGATTTAGAAATCCCTTAAAGCCAAATCCAAGAGGCTAGCTCATCCTTTCTCAAACACCATGGATGCTTAGGGAGCTAGTTATGCCATTATTTGAGATCCTTGCTTAATATTCTTTGACACATCTTTCCACCACACGCCATGGGTTTGGAGGAAGGGTTGAGGAAAGGGTTTATACCTCACACCATGGATAAACCTCTTTTAGCTTCTCAAGGCTTAGAGATAGCTCATCAAATGAGGAGATCTATATTTTCAAACCCAAAGCTTGAATCTTGAACCCTGTTAAACATGACCCTCAACCTTGGATCCTCTTTTTAGCATTTTAAAACTCAAGTATATCATTTCTTAGTCATAAAGTTTGCTTCTTTAGTGTTTATAATTAATTGTTCTAAGTTGCTAGAAATTCTCTGTTTATCTGCCTTTAGATCTCGATTTTTAGTAATTAATATTTTTGCATTTAAAATTCTCAGTCTTCTTCTAGCAGTTGTTAACCCCTTGGTGGGATTTTTAAAATCGTTTTTGTGGTCATTTAGTCGTTTCATTTAGGTTTTACATAATTTCTCATTCATTTACCCGAATCTGCTTAGCTTTGCATTGCTCTTGCATTCTTAGTGACTTTCATCAACCTAGGCTGGATTGACACTTATTGCACTATACTACATCATAAACAGTGCATCTGGCTTTGATTTAAACCCCCAAACAATCATGTTTATCAAATGGCGCCGTTGCCAACTTGGGTTTGATTAGAAAGCATTAGGATTTGGAGCTTAGTAAAGACTAAGTCCTTTATTTTACTTTGGTTACTCATTTCTTTACCTTACTGCTTGTCTTCTCAGGTACATGAATTTGAGGTGACAACAATCTACTACAACCTCTAGACAACATTCATCAACTTGGAAGTGCAAGAGCAAGAAGGGCAGTAGAACAAGCACAAGCTTTTGAGGAGATAGTACAAGCTGGTGCTGTTGATTTTGAGAGTATGGCTGAACAAGACCAAGCTGAGGCTGGTAGGGGTAATGGAAACCACCACCACGCTCAAAGACCACCAAGGATCATCGGTGCTGGTAATGCTCCAAACACTCATCACAACCGTTTTGGCATCACTCCTCCACCGGTGCAAAACAATAACTTTGAGATCAAGCCAGGCTTTGTCTCAATGGTTCAGAACAACAAGTTTCATGGACTTGCAATGGAGGATCCTCTGGAGCACTTAGACAACTTTGAACAAGTTTGTGGAATGATCAAGATCAATGGTATCTCGGAGGACAGCTTCAAGCTAAGGCTTTTCCCTTTTTCCCTTGGAGATAAAGCAAGACATTGGGAGAAAACCTTACCTCAAGGGACTATAACATCATGGGCTGATTGCAAGAAGGCATTTCTGTCTAAGTTCTTCTCAAGCACAAGGATAGCTAGGCTAAGAAGTGAGATCAGCGGTTTTACACAAAGGCAGAATGAGTCCTTTAGTGAAGCAATGGAGCGGCTAAAGGACTACACTATTGCGTGTCCTCATCATGGGTTCAGTGAAGAGACACTCTTGAGCACCATCTACAGAGGAGCTCTTCCCAAGATTCGCATGCTCCTAGACACGGCAAGTAAAGGAAACTTTCTTGGTCAAAATGTAGAAGAAGGAATAGAGCTTATTGAGAACTTGGCTTTGAGTGATGGAAACTACAGTGAGGACTATGATAGAGCACCAAGAGGTTCTGATCTTGAAGCTCACAAGAAAGAGATGAAGTCCCTCCATGAGAAGATAGACAAGCTAGTACTTGCAAATCAAAAGCAAGTTCACTTTGTAGGAGAAGCCGCAGATGTTCTTGATGAGTTAGAGATGAGCCAAGAGGAAGCGAATTGGGTTGGAGGACAGAACTACAACAAGCCACAGGGAAATTCTCAAGGGTATCAAGGCAACAACAACCTCTCTTACAGAAGTAACAATGTGGAGAACCCTAAAGATCAAGTGTACCCTCCACAACAAGGAAAACCTTTTGTTCCTTATAACAAAGGTGGCTTTACACAAAACAGTGGATACCAAGGGCAACAACAAGGAAACTTTCAAGGCCAACAACAGCAAGGAAACAACAAATACTCTCGTTTCATGCCTCAGCAGCAACAAACTCAAGCTCTACCTCAAGATCCGGTTCAAGCTATGTTTTAACAGTTACTTCAAGGTCAAGCTTCTACAAATCAGAAGTTTGTTGATATGAACAAGAGACTAGACTCTTCTCTGACTGAGGTATCTACACAAATCACCAACCTGAACAACAAGATTCACCAGCTAGAGAAACGCAAAGCAAGTTCAATCGGTGAAGGTAGCTTACCCGGAAAATGTGAGCAAAACCCTAAGGAGTATGCAAACGCGATTACATTGAGAAGTGGGAAAGAGCTACCACCACGGTCAGTACCTGAAGACAATGAGGACATTGTGGTTCAAGAGGGGGAGAGTAAGCTTTCAAATGATGAAGAGATTACATTTGACAATGTCTGGATTGAAAGGCCAAGGAAAGGCAAGGAAGCAGTTTTAGAGAAGAAAGTAGAGGAGGTTAGCAAAGAGAATGAAGCTTATGTGCCTCCACCCTACAAACCGAAGCTTCCCTTCCCTGGATGGTTCAAGAAGCAGCTGCTTGAGAAGCATAAAGCCTTGTTTGAGAAACACATAAAGGATGTTGAGATCAAGCTGCCTTTAGTTGATTGTTTAGCTATGATGCGGAAATGCGCCAAGTTCTTCAAGGATACTCTTGCTAAGAGAAACAAAGAGAGTGAAGAGGTTTTGGTGTTGAGTGAAGAATGCAGTGCAATCATCCACAAGGAGATAGTTCCAAATAAGCTTGGAGATCCAGGATCATTCACTATCCCTTGTGCTCTTGGCACTTTGAAGTTTGAAAGTTTCTTGTGTGATTTAGGAGCAAGCATTAATCTTATGCCCCATTCAATTGCCAAAAAGCTAGGCTTTACCAAGTTCAAGGAGTGCAGAATCTCACTTGTTATGGCTGACAGAAGCATAATGCTCCCTGTAGGCGTTCTTGAAGACTTACCCGTGAGGATCAGTGATGTGAATGTGCAACAGATTTTGTAGTTCTAGAAATCAATAAAGAACCAAAGGATCCTCTAATCCTTGGTAGACCCTTTCTAGCAACTGCTGAAGCCATCATAGACGTGAAGAATGGGAAGATCTCTCTGCACCTTGGCAAGGATATCAAGCTAAACTTTGACATCAATGAAGTCTTGAAGAAGCCAAAGATTGATGGGCAAGTGTTCTACATTGAAACTTTGGATGAGTTAGCTGATGAGTTTCTTAAGGAATTGGCACAAGTTACAGCTGGCTTTGATTAAGGATTGCGGGGAGTATGGTTTCTTGACCGAGCAGACCCAAGAATATGTTCATACCCTTGATTCTCGCAAGGTTATGAAAGAAGATGAAGCCAAGTGCCATGAGATCGATCTGGAAATCGACGAGGTCACTCGATCTAGGGCAACGAACGACAAGAAGATCGAGAGACGCAACTCGATCAGTTCAGAGAACGACTCAGCGAATCGATCTCTTGCTCGATCCAAATCAAATCGAGGAAGTGAATCGAGAGAGTGCAATCGATCCAGCCTAAATCGAGAGAAAGATCGACTGCATGGCTCGATCTAAGCGGTAGCAACGGTTTAAGATGGCAGCCTGAAAGCTCATGACTCGGGTTTGAAAGGGGCTGATGAGGATGGCAACGTCAACACAAGCCACGATGAGGAATGGAGCGAGCTGCTAGCCCTAAAGGTGGACCTAAAGGAGCTCCTGAATGGGTTAAGGTACGCGTTCTTGGGACCTAATGACACTTATCCTGTCATAGTGAATGAAAATCTGAGCGATGATGAGTTAAACTCACTCCTTAAGGAGTTGAGGAAGTATAGAAAGGCCATTGGGTACTCTCTAAGTGACATCAAAGGCCTTTCACCAATGCTTGTACTTATAGGATTCACTTAGATGATGAAAACACTTCTTCCATTGAACATCAAAGGCGCTTAAACCCGAATTTGAAAGAAGTAGTTAATAAAGAGATCTTAAAACTTTTAGAGGCTGACGTGATATACCCTATCAGTGATAGCACATTGGTCTCACCGGTCCATGTGGTACCAAAGAAAGGGGGTATCACGGTTATAAAAAATGAAAAAGATGAGTTGATTCCTACAAGAACAATAACTGGACATAAAATGTGTATTGATTATAGGAAGCTTAACTCAGCCACTAGAAAAGATCATTTTCCTCTTCCTTTCATTGAACAAATGTTAAAGAGACTAGCTAATCACCCATTCTATAGCGGTTTCTTTCAAATTCCCATTCATCCTAATGACCAAGAGAAGAAAACATTCACATGCGCCTATGGTACCTTTGCTTATCGAAGGATGCCATTTTGGTTATGTAATGCACCAGCAACCTTTCAAAGGTGCATGATGTCTATCATCTCTGATCTTATAGAGGAAATGGTGGAAGTTTCTATGGATGATTTTTCTGTCTATGGTGCTTCCTTTGGTGGTTGTTTGTCTAATATTTGCAGTGTTCTCAGGAGATGTGAGGAGATAAACTTGGTGCTCAATTGGGAAAAGTGTCACTTTATGGTGAAGAAAGGCATTGTACTTGGGCACAAGATTTCTGAGCAAGGGATTGAGGTTGACAAAGCAAAGATAGAGGTCATGATGAGCTTGCAGCCGCCGGTTAATGTGAAGGGGATAAGGAGCTTCTTGGGGCACGCTGGCTTTTACAGGAGGTTTTTTTCAAGGATTTCTCCAAGATAGCATCCCTCTTACAAGGCTATTGTGCAAAGAAGCCGAGTTCATCTTTGATGAAGAGTGTCTCCAAGCCTTCAAGACCATCAAAGAAGCTTTGGTCACCGCTCCTATAGTTCAAGCTCCGGATTAGGACCTGCCGTTTGAGATCATGTGCGATGCGAGTGACTATGCCGTGGGTGCTGTTTTGGGTCAAAGGAAAGATAAGAAGCTGCATATAATCTACTATGCCAGCCGTACCTTGGATGACAGGCAAGTGAAGTATGCTACCACCGAGAAGGAGCTACTCGCCGTTGTGTTTGCTTTTGAGAAGTTCAGGTCCTACTTGGTGGGTTCTAAGGTCATTGTGTACACTGATCACGCTGCTTTGAGGTACATCTACTCCAAGAAAGACACCAAGCCAAGACTCTTAAGGTGGATCCTTCTTCTACAAGAGTTTGATATGGAGAACCAGGATAAGAAGGGGATTGAGAATGCTGTAGCTGATCATCGTTCAAGGATGAGAGTGAATGATGTCTTACCTTTGGATGACTCACTCCCTGAAGAGCAGCTTATGATGGTCAACACAGTGGTATGTGCAAAGCTAGAGGAGAAGTTTGAAGATGTCTTGAGTTTGAAGGAAGAAGATCTACCTTGGTATGCTGACATTGTCAACTTCTTGGCATGTGGTGAAGAACCCACTCACCTTGACCATTACCACAAGAAGAAATTCATGAGGGACATATCCCATTACTTTTGGGACGAGCCCTATCTGTACAAGAGGGGAGTAGACTGCTTATACGGGAGGTGTGTCTCAAGAGAAGAAGTGAAAGAGATTCTTCTTCATTGCCACGGTTTATCTTATGGAGGACACTTTGCTTCATTCAAGACGGCTACAAAGGTTCTACAAGCCGGGTTTTGGTGGCCAACACTCTTCAAGGATGCTCATGAGTTTGTAAAAGCTTGTGAAGCTTGCCAGAGGTCAGGGAACATCACGAAGAGGAACGAGATGCCGCATGTACCAATCTTTGAGATGGAAGTGTTTGATGCTTGGGGGATTGATTTCATTGTCCATTCCCATCTTCATACGGCAAAAAATATATCCTGGTGGCTGTAGACTATGTGTCTAAGTGGGTTGAGGCTATAGCTTCCCCAACTAATGACTCAAAGGTGGTTGTCAAGCTCATCAAGACTATCATCTTTCCAAGGTTTGGAGTACCTAAGATAGTGATCAGTGATGGGGGCAGCCACTTCATCAACAAAGTCTTTGAGGGTCTCTTGAAGAAGTATGGGGTTAAACACAAGGTGGCTACACCTTATCACCCTCAAACCAGTGGCCAAGTGGAGGTTTCAAACCGGCAAATCAAGGCTATTCTAGAGATGATGCTCTATGGGCGTATAGAACCGCCTTCAAGACTCCCATTGGTACTACTCCTTTCAACCTCCTCTACGGCAAGTCTTGTCACCTCCCTATTGAGTTAGAGCACAGGACACTCTGGGCCGTGAAGCAAGTGAACTTCAGTCTCAAGACGGCGCAAGAGAGAAGGTTGGTGCAACTCCATGAGCTTGATGAGTTAAGGCTGGACGCTTATGAGAGCGCCAAGATCTACAAAGAAAGGACCAAGGCGGTTCATGACAAAAAGCTGGTGCTTAAGGAGCTCAAGGAGGGAAGTCTGGTTTTTCTATACAACTCACGCTTGAAGTTGTTCCCTGGGAAGCTGAAGTCTAGATGGTGCGGACCGTTTGAAGTGAAAGAAGTCCTACCATATGGAGCGGTTACTTTGGTTGGCAAGAGTGGAAAGGCTTTCACGGTGAATGGGCATAGAGTTAAGCCCTAAATGGCGAGTGATTGCAGCAAGGAGAGCACCACATTGCTTCTCCAAGATCCACCTCTGGCCTAACCAAGTTAAGTCAAGCTAAGCAACGTTAAACAAGCGCACTTGGGAGGCATTCCCATGTCTATAATTGTACATATTTCAGCTTTATTTTTGTTTCAATTTTATGCTTTTTAGTTTAAGTGTGTAGGTGATACAAGAGTTTTGAGGTTCTTGTCAATCACCCATTGTACTAGTAAGTTGTAGTATGGGTTTTAATGTCAATCCAATTGGGAACAGTTGAAAACAGAAGAGTTGAGAGTGAAATCTCTAAGTCAAGCAAGCAGGAAAAGACTTTTGTTGCCTAGGCAACTGTTCTAACAACCAAGTGTGATCAATCAACAAAGAAAGTGAAAACAAAAGCAAACTAAGCAGTTTTAAACAAGAAAAACAGAGCAAAACAGAGCAAATCCGAGATTCAAATAAGAGAAAGGCAAGTTCCGAGATGTGGTTATTGATTTTGGAGAATTTCAGACACTAACTAAGGCTGTTTCTAACTACATTGATTGAGCAAGTAAGCAAGCAATAGTGATTCCTAGACATAAAGTTCACAATTAAGCTAGCTAGGTCCAATCTCTTGGCAAATAACCCTTTGCTAAACATCTTAACAAGAACTAACTCTCATTAGTGCTAAAACATCAAGCAAGCAATAGTAAACAACTCTATTCCAGTCAAAATGCTCCTCAAACAGTCAATCTCTTGAGCTAAGGCCAGCAAATCCTCTATTAAACATGATCAGCATTTCATCAAACACTTGGTGGGCATAAGAGAAAGCTAACAACTTAGATAAGTTTGATCAAGACTAATCTAGCATGAATAACAGATTAATAAAGAGGGACCCAAAAACTGAAGCACTTAACAAGCCCTAATCAAATATTAAATTCCCCTAATCTACCATATTTAGAAACTTTAAGATAACTACTCACTCATACTCATGTTTAACATCAAATCACAAAGGGAAAGGATATTAATCTTGATTAGAAGAGAGAATAAAGAAAGATTAAAGGCAAATACTCAAATATATTAAACAAAGCAAAGGATTTGTCTTACAAACTTAAAGAAAATGCTTAAGAACAGTAATTTGACAAGACATGTCAAAAATCTGGAAAAAGAGGCTATTTATAGCCTAGAGAAGGAAGCCCTAGAGTAATGGCAAAAGCGTAATTAAAATAGGTTCGGGTTGGGTCAGTATCGGTCAGTTACATTAGTCTTCAGTGACCGAAATGGATCCCCATCGGTCTGGAGCGATCGACACATATGACTGAAATCCATCCGTTGTGTTTGTGTCGGTCACCCCTGACCGATACTGGTGATCGATACTGATCTGTATCGGTCATCCTTGACCGATATTCACCGTGCTCTGACCGAAAACTTCTGCAGAGATCTTCTGCTTTGATCCTTCTTGCTCCCTTTTGCCCAGCTAGCATCCTGGATCATCCTCAAAACTCCACCAAGCTCCTTTTAGCTCCAAAAGCACCTAAAAACATCCAAAATGCAAAGATAATGCAAACTATACTCTAAATGCAACCTAAGTTTAAAAGGAGAAGAAAATGGGACAAAAGCTAAGGGAAAACATGCAAAAGAGGACCAAAATATGTACTACATGCAGTCCTAAATGGTGTAAATACTAGGGATATCAACACCCCCACACTTGCCTTTTGCTTGTCCTCAAGCAATTAAGGACAAATGGGAGAGTGAGGTTTGAAAGTGGGCATTCAGATTCCAAAAGTGCAAAGGTAAAGAGATGGTGTCAATGCGTAAGTGCCTAGTTGTAGGATGCAAACATAATCAGCTATACTTTAAAGAACCTAGCCATGCTCATCATGTTTCAAAATGATCTCAAATCTCAACTTAGGCAAATGCTCAAATCAATCAACTCTTTAACATTCAATTAAGATCAGAACATGAATCATGCTTATGCAAATCAAGTGAAGACGTTTGGTTGAAAGGGTAACGTTGTGAGATAAGAATGATCTCATTTAAGCACAAGGTTTTAAAAACATAAAGGATCACTCAATGAAATGACTTCATCTTAGGCAAAATGCTAAAGGTAAAAGCACAGTTATGCATGCAAATCAAAGCTCTCTTCTACCCTTATTTCCCAAAGATGAGTCCTAAGCATTTTTAAACCCCAAAAGTGAACCCTCTAAATCTACCTTTTCCTAAACTCTACCCTTTACCCATCTTCATGGCTGGAAAACCTCTTCTTTTTGCTTGTGTGGTTGCTTCTTTTTGGTTGGGACTTGCTCTTCTTTGTTGTGTTGGCACCTTCATCACCTTTGGTGGATTGCTTCTTGGTCAGATTTTTCTTCTTTTGGACTTTTCTAAGCATTGTTGTTGGCGCCAATTCTTCTTTTTGAACTTAAAGCTTTTATTCCCTTTACTAAACCACAATTCTAGATTGTTTCCTCTTTTCTACCATTTCAGATCTTTTCCTTTTCTTTCAAAACATATAAACATGAAGTTCAAACCACTTACACTACCCTTTTAAACCCCAAAACTCCTATCCTAGAATCAATCTCAAGAAGCAAGCTGATATTTACAAGAGAGCTAATCATTGCCAGCCTTATTCTTAACACTTTTTGCCAAGACAAAATTGAAAATGCAATGCAAAGGCCTCACAGCTCTCACAATAGTGTTTAGGCTCAAAAGGAGGTTTTGGTTAAGGGTGAGGATGTAACTGTCCCATAAGTATGAGGATCAGCTATTTGGATCAACAAGAGTGGTAGAAAGGAAAAAGATGATCCAAATATGTATATGGTAGCCATGTAATCACTTTTCAATGCATAAGACATGATAATTAAAAGTCCAAATTAAGGTTCAAGTTGATAGAGTTGATTTTCAGAGAACAAATGCTTTCAGAATGAGATGAGAAGACCAAATCTAGGAATCTAAGCATCGTTCAGCCTTAACTTCTAGCAATCAAATGATGCATCAAACAACTAAGCACTTAAAAACTGAAATCATCTCTAAACACTAAACACTTTACAAAGAAAATTCATCATAATGCCCTATGCAAATGCAACGCAACCTATATGTCAACACCAGGCTCAATCTTAGAAGAATGAAATGCAACTACATGCTTTCTTTTTGGTTTGCAAAAATGCAAAAATTTTCAAATTTTTTGATTTTTTGTGTTTTTCTATGCCTTACATGTATGCATGGTATGCATGAGACTCAAAGTAAAAAGAAAAAGAAAAACTAAAAAAACAGAACACAAAGTCAAACCCCAAATCTCTCCCCCACACTTAAATTACAAAGTCCCTTGTGTAATGAAAGTAATGGAAGAGAGAAGCAACAAAATTTATTACAGAAATAAAAAGATGCAATGGTAGAGAACAATGGAAAGGATGTGGTACCTTGGTCAGTGGTAGGAGTTGTGGGATGATCCTGAGGTTTGAGGAGATTTGCTAGCTCTCCTCTTCCTTCTCTCATAAACTTGAGTGGAATGCTCTGCTTCTTGAGGTGGTTGAACCCAGCTTGACCATAGTTGCTCAGCTTGTGAAGAAGTCCCTTGTGTGCCCCATTGCCATGTCTCCTGAACTTCAGAGGGGTTGGGGTTTGATGCCTCCCAAGCTGATGGAACATGGGCTCTTGGCTTATAGGATGAGGCCCTTGGTTGTGCCCATGTACCCCATTTTTCACTTGGTTGTGCATGGAATGAGTGTCTTCCATGGGGGTTCCATACAGCTTCCTCCTCTTCAGTTGGCTCAGCTTGGTGAAGTTGCTCTTCTTAGTGAGAGTTGAGCTCATGGGTGTGGCTGTGGTGGGAAGTTTTTTCTGATGTAGCCTTGTTCTTCCTGAACTTCCCTTTCACCATCTACATAAGCCATTTGATGGCTTTGTCTTGCCACTTGCACCACTTCTGAAGTGTGTTGATGTGCTCATGAGCTGCTCTCAAAGAGCTTCCTTGGTTAGGTTCTTCATAGGGCTGGAAGTGGAACTGCTTTGAGCTGTAGTTCAACACTTCTTCTTCTTCAAGCTCATCTTCTTCATAGGTTCCTCCTTGGCCTTCAGCGCCAGCAGTAGCATTCCATTGATCTTCTTCTTCTTCTTCTCTAATCTCTTCAGTGTGCTCTTCTTCTTCTTCACTGTCTTCTTCTCATTCTCTAGGAACAGGGCCGCCTGTGTAGAGCTCCTCAGTGCTTGGGTTGAAGCTGATGTTTCTTTTTCTGATGAAGGATGTAAGCTTGGGATTGGGGAGGAGGACTTTTGCTGGTTTGTCAAAGCCTGTGATAAAGTTGTATACATGCTTTCCACCAATGATTCTTTCAAGGTAGTGGCTCCTCTAGAGATAATCAATGTCAATCCATAGTGTCTCAAGAGCATCATCTTCATGTCTCTCAAGGTCTACTCCACTAGCTTGTAGAACCGCTGTCACAACTCCCCCAATGTGCACTTGAGGGCTGCTCTCCTTCTTCGTCTTACTTAAAACCCAGCTTTGGTAGGAGCAGAGCTGCTCTATCAGCATAGACACATAGCAGGGATAGCTTTTCGGTGCTCGTAGAGGTTCTCCATATTCGTCGCCTCCCAAAAGATCATACAGTCCTTGGTATATCATATCTGCCTCCCTTCCTGTGAGATATGTTGTCTCCTTCCTTGCAAAGAGTGTATTCGCAAGTGCCTTGTGGACATATCTCACAGCTGGATGCCTCAGGTGCTGGTTTCTTGATCTTCCAGGAGTGTATTGCCCAACTCCAATAATGCCCTACAGCATGATGTGCTGCTTACAGGGGATTTCGAACCTGCTCAGCTTGGTGGGGTGGGACTTCAGATCTAGAGCCTTGGCAATCTTCGTGAATGTTGAGGAGAACTTTTCCTTGCCAATCTGAAAAGAAATCCATCCATCGCCATTAGAGAGTTCACTGTCTTCATACCAGACCACCTTGAGTGTGGAGAGGAATTGGTAAGTGAGCTGTTGGTAAGATGGGAGTGGCATCTCTATGAAAGCTCCAAGGCCCATGCGCTCAAATATGGCTTTGCAGTCACCATAGAGTCCCAGCGCCTTCATTGTGGAGGTGCATGGATATCTTGTTGGCTTGAAAGTGCACTGGTTGAAAGCCTCCATGAGTTCTCTAGCAGCATTGCCCTTCTTTTGTTGATTTGCTCCCTCATCTCCAACTGGTCTCTTTCCAGCGGCTTTGGAGGATTGCTCAGCAGCAGCGCCCTTTCCTTTATCTTTCTTAGTTCTTGGTTGGATTGGTGCTTCCTGAGGTGCTTTTCCCTTTTTCCCAGAAGCTATGTTTGTTCTTCCCATGGTACCTTCAAAAGCAAAGCTTGAAAACAAGGTAAATGAAAGAATAAAAGCTGAAGAACCAAATAGCTGAAAGCTTTTAATGGAGAAATTCTTCAAGCTAAGAAGAGTCTAACAAGTCCTAACAACAAGCTTAAATTTATTCAAAGCAAGAAGAGATCAAAAGCTAGCAACTAAATAAGCTAGGATGCACAAAACATAAACAGTTATGCATAACACTCTAGCAAAATGGTTCTTAGGCAAAAGAGATGATGATCTTGCAAATGGATGAAGATGAACAAGTAATGGGATAAATAGACATTAAACAGAACTTCAACATCTAGCTTGATAATTCAAAACAAATCCAAATTGCAAAACCATAGCACAACAATTAAAACTAAACACTACTTGCTCTAAAAAACTTCTACTAAGCGATTTTGAACATAAGCAAAGAGTAAGAGCAAAGAGAGATAGTTTAGGAAGCAACCTTTTAGTGGAGAGTTTGAACACTTAGAGAAAGCAATAAAAGAGAAAAAGAAGTAGTAATTTCGAGCTTTAGTTGAAAAGAAGAGTGAGTTTAAGTGTGAAGAGAAGTGAAGGGAGTTGTTGCTTAAATAGAGAGAAAAGAGAGGAAACCAAAGGAATCAAAGGTTGGTGAGGGAACATAAGGAATCAAAAGTGTGGGGGACAAAAACAAAAGTGTTCAGAAGCTAAGAAAGAGGTCAGAAAGAATCCCATTTAAAAAATTCAAACTCCCTTGGCTCCAAACCAAAGGAGGTAAAAAATTTTGAAAGTTGAGATACTTACCTCGGATGGAATATCGGTCACACATGACCGATATAACTGACTGAAATGGCAGTATCGGTTATGAGTGATCGATATTGGAGACTGATGTGCTTTCTGGGATTAGTATCAGTCATCACTGATCGACACACTTGACCGAAATACATCCGATGTGATTATGTCGGTCATGAGTGATCGATACTGGTGACCGATATGATTCCAAGAATCTCATCGATCATCAGTGATTGATACACTGGACCCAAAATCAAACGGTGAGTTTATGTCGATCAAGTATGGTCGATGTAAATGACCGAAATGTGCCCTCCTTTCAAACTTCTTTCCATATCGATCACAAGTGACCGATATGTTGACTGGTGTAGACTGGCTCCACTGATATCGATCAAACATGATTGATACTGATGACCGAAAATCTGTATATTGGTCTGTCATGACCGATACAAATGATCGATATCAGCCAGAATACACCTGTTCTTTGTCCCCTTCAGACTTTCTCAAATCCCAGTTCAAAATCATGTTTCTATACACTAAAACAAAGCATAAAAGATAATTTTAGAAAGCATAATATATACAAAAGGATACAATGGGACTACCTCCCAAGTGTGCTTGTTTAAAGTCACTAAGCTTGACTTTGATTACCTCTTGGTTAGTGAGTAGAGGTGGATGGAGCTGGTGCTCCTACCTCTTTCTTCCTCCAGACCCATGTTCCCTTTGATAGTTTCCTGTGTTTCTCATGAGCTATCACCCTATGCCTTTTACTCTTGACATTTGGTGTGGCTGAAGGTGTCACTTCCTTGGCTGTTGAGTTGTCAATATCCTTCAAACTTTCCTCAAGCTTCAACTTGGTATTCTGACTCTTGTTTGGTTCAGTAAGGAAAGCATCACTCATGAACATGCTCATAGTGGAGTTCATAGCATCCTCCAAACTATCTGGGAGCTTCCAGTAGTAATCCTCTTGCTCAATTGCTCCACAGAAAGCTATGGAAGGAGAATCAATCTTGTAGACTTTGAACTCATCAACATTCTTCAAAATTACAGAACTTCTCTTGAAGTCTAACTGAGCTCCTGCTGTTGCCAAGAATGGAGTGCCTAGAAGAAGTGGCACCTCTCTGGAATATGTTTTCTCCATGACCACAAAGTCTGTTGGCAGTAGGCATTCTCTAATCTTCAAAGGGTAGTCCTTCACCATGACTAGAGGTTTTGTGGAAGTGTTGTCCACAAAAGTGATAGAAGTCCTGGATGGCAGCAGTTTCTTGATCCCCAGAGTTTGGCTCAGATGGAGAGACATGACATTGACAGTTGATCCTGAATCACATAGGACTTTGACATTGTCAAGCATCTCCAGCTCACAAGTGATGAGGAACTTTCCTGGGTTTGGGATTTTTGGTAATCACTTCATCATCTTGCTTCTTTTCATGTGAGCCCCCATATTCTCAAGGATTGGTTCCACCACTTCCAGCTTGTCAAAAACTTCTTTCAGGAACCTAATTTGATGTTTCACTTCTAGCAAAGTGGTGCCATGTGGGAGTTGTATTCCAGCATCTTGTATGTCTTGCTTAAACTTTGTGTACATCTCCATTCTAGCTTTTGTGAAATGCATTGTGGGGTAGGAGACTGGTGGTTTGCAGTCCTGAGCTGAAAGTTCTTTACCCTTTTCAGTAGTGCTTGAAGAGTTACCCACTTGATTATGGTAGAGTTCCTTAGAGTCTTGAGGAGTGTTGTGAGACAAAACCATCAAAGCATGGTGTGTCTAGTGCCTCTTTATCATCATCAGTGTGCTTTGGTGTGGGGGTCTCTTCTGTAGCAGCCAGGGTTTCCTCAGCCCCCTCTTTCTGAGCAGCTTCCAGTGCTGCTCTCTCTTGTTCTTCTTCTCTGTTCAGGCTTTCATCAAGTCCATGGAGGAACTTCCCTACAACTTCCTGAGCTTCTTCATCACTAATGTTACTTCTTCTGGCTTCTCCTCCATACTCAACCCTCATCCTTTCTATATGTAAGATCATTTCTTGGATCATGATGCCCAGGTCTTCCAATGAAGCATATTCATCAGTGAATTCCTCTTCTGCTTCCTCTGCCTCTTCAGTGAGTAAGTGGCAGAATTCCTGAGGCTTGTGTGCAGCTTGTCTAGGAAGAGTGTCCTGAAGTCTTGGTGTTTGTGCATCATCTTGGCTGTTCTCCAAGAGATGTATCCTTGAGTCCAGGTCATCAAACTTGGCATGAAGGTCATTATGAACATAATCTATCCTGTTGTGCAGCTCAGCAAATTTCTTGTTCATCTCCATAGTTCCAATGGTTTGGAGATTGATTTTGACCATGATCATGGTCCTAATGTCAACTGATCTAGATGTAGGAATATAGGGTTGGTCTTGAGTGTGAGAAGGAGTGTAGCTCTCTTGAAAGTACTGCATAGGTAGAGGCTCTTGGCAGAAGTTGCTGTAGGTAGTGTCTTCAAAGTACAACATCTTGATGTTTGTTGTAGCTCTCCTGAAATGACAACAAATGAAAAGTAGTGAGTGACCAGATAAAACTAAAAACTTGATCTTAAAGATTCTACAAACTCTAATGATTCAAACTTAGTTCCCCGAATGGCAACGGCGCCAAATTGATACAAGAGTATTGAGGTTCTTGTCAATCACCCATTGTACTAGTCAGTTGTAGTATGGGTTTTAATGTCAATCCAATTGGGAACAGTTGAAAACATAAGAGTTGAGAGTGAAATCTCTAAGTCAAGCAAGCAGGAAAAGACTTGTGTTGCCTAGGCAACTGTTCTAACAACCTAGTGTGATCAATCAACAAAGAAAGTGCAAACAAAAGCAAACTAAGCAGTCTTAAACAAGAAAAACAGAGCAAAACAGAGCAAATCCGAGATTCAAATAAGAGAAAGGCAAGTTCCTACATGTGGTTATTGACTTTGGGGAATTTCAGACACTAACTATGGCTGTTTCTAACTATATTGATCAAGCAAGTAAGCAAGCAATGGTGATTCCTAGACATAGAGTTCACAATTTAGCTAGCAAGGTCCAATCTCTTGGCAAATAACCCTTTGCTAAACATCTTAACAAGAACTAACTCTCATTAGTGCTAAAACATCAAGCAAGCAATAGTAAACAACTTTATTCAAGTCAAAATGCTCCTCAAACAGTCAATCTCTTGAGCCAAGGCCAGTAAATCCTCTATTAAACATGATCATCATTTTCATCAAACACTTGGTGGGCATAAGAGAAAGCTAACAACTTAGATAAGTTTGATCAAGACTAATCTAGCATGAATAACAGATTAATAGAGAGGAACCCATAAACTGAAGCACTTAACAAGCCCTAATCAAGTCTTAAATTCCCCTAATCTACCACATCTAGAAACTTTAAGATAACTACTCACTCATACTCATGTTTTAACACCAAATCACAAAGGAAAAAGATGTTAATCATGATTAGAAGAGAGAATAAAGAAAGATTAAAGGCAAATACTCAAATATATTAAACAAAGCAAAGGATTTGTCTTACAAACTTAAAGAAAATGCTTAAGAACAGTAATTTGACAAGACATGTCGAAAATCTGGAAAAAGAGGCTATTTATAGCCTAGAGAAGGAAGCCCTAGAGTAATGGCAAAAGCGTAATTAAAACAGGTTCGGGCTGGGTCAGTATCGGTCAGTTACATCGGTCTTCAGTGACCGAAATGGATCCCCATCGGTCTGGAGCGATTGACACATATGACCGAAATCCATCTGTTGTGTTTGTGTCGGTCACCCCTGACCGATACTGGTGATCGATACTGATCCGTATCGGTCATCCTTGACCGATATTCACCGTGCTCTGATCGAAAACTTCTGCAGAGATCTTCTGCTTTGATCCTTCTTGCTCCCTTTTGCCCAGCTAGCATCCTGGATAATCCCTAAAACTCCTCCAAGCTCCTTTTAGCTCCAAAAGAACCTAAAAACATCCAAAATGCAAAGAAAATGCAAACTATACTCTAAATGCAACCTAAGACTAAAAGGAGAAGAAAATGGGACAAAAGCTAAGGGAAAACATGCAAAAGAGGACCAAAATATGGACTAAATGCAATCCTAAGTGGTGTAAATACAAGGGATATTAGTAGGTGAAAGGATAAGAGAACCGGAGATCGTGATCTTAGAGTCTAAAAGGGCAGGGAAAGGAGAAGTAGAGGCATGAAATCGAGCGATAGATCGACCTATCCTGGCTCGATCTTTACTAGATCGAGCTAGTGAATCGAGTGAAGTCACTCGATCTAGATGAGATCGAGTAGACAATCGAGTGAGTCAGTCGATTGCAAGAGGATGACCCACCCATACGTTCAGCTCGAGATGCAAACAGGGTGTGGATCGACTGACCTCACTCGATCCTCGAATTGTATCGATCATTTTACTCGATCTGTCACTCGATCCTTGCCCAAATGATCTCGAAATCGATCAAGGGACTCAATCTAAGGAGTAATGCCATAATCACGTAGGATCTTCGAACGAGAGGACACACTCGATCTAAGGCTCGATTCAAATCAAATCAAGCCTCCAATCGATCATCCCTCTCAATCCTAGGAAACATGGGCATGAGATCGAGGTCAAGATCGACCAAATTGACTCGATCTCATGCCGAGGTAAGTTCAAGTTTTCCCCCTCTTTTCTCTTTCCCTCTTATTTTAAATTTGAATTGTGGTCAAGGCAAGCATCTTTGACCATGAAAGATGTGCCTTGACCACACTTTGTCAGAAACCACTTGCATTGCATCCATAGTTTTCTTGGTCTTTATAAACACTTGTGCCCACACTCTCTCCATTGTGTTTTGAAACTGTTTTTCTAAAGAAAAGAGAGAGTGTGAGTTTGATTTTAAGGCTAAGAGCATCTAGCATTCATCATTTCAAAGGTATTTCGGAATTTCTTGATTTTCATGTATAAATTTTTAGAAAATTTCCTTTCCTTTAGATTGATTTAGTGTTATTTTCTAGGGATTAGGATAAATTTCTGTAAGTATCTAAATATTAGAGAAAATTGCTTGATTTGATCTTATCTAAAAATATTTTCCTCTAATATTTAGTGATAATTTTTAGAAAATCTCTAAAATTCTAGGATTTAAGCTAAGAGTTTTCTTCTCTTGCCTTGTCTCTTTCTCTTAAACCGCCGCCTATACTCATCTTCTCTTTGAGAAATTGTGTTTCAGGTACCAATGGCACTGAAGAGAAGGAGAGACTTGGCAACTTCAACACAAGGGAAGGAAGCTCAACAAGTGGTTCATGAGAGGATTAGATGGACTAAGGAGGAAAAGAAGACAAAGAAAAGGCTAGAGAGGCCCCGGTTTGAACCCACCAAGTTTGCAAGCCAGGACCTCTTGGAGAAGCTCGACTTGTTGAAGGATTTTGACAAGCTGCTCAAGGACATGGGGCTTGCGTGCTTGTCAAGGATGGACTTCCCCACTTACCCCGAAGCAACGCTGGACTTCCTCACAACCTTGGACTTCTCCTATGAAGATCCAAGCCTTCCAGCTCCTTCCAAGGGTTACCTCACGTTCAAAATCAGGAGGCAAGCTTACCACCTGTCCATTGCCGAGTTATGCCAAGCCTACGGTCTTAATGCTCGGTATGCCTTAAATCTCCCTATCTCTATCCCATCTCAAACCCTAAGTAAACTACTGACTAATCATCATCCTAATCACAGACCAAAGCAAGGAGGGATAACAAATCATGATGAGAGAGTAGATAAACACCAACTTTTGATTGAAAGAACCAGATTCAACAAGATATTACAAGAAAAACTAAGGGAAATGCAAAAGAGAAAACTATTAAACCGAGGGTAAAGATGACAAGATCATTTTCAGGAAAAGCCCTCAGTAAACCGGAAATAAACCGGAAATCAGCTGGTTCGGATGCCTGATATCGACTTGTTACACCGATACTCTGGTCGATATTGGTTGGCAAGAGAGTGTATCGACCAAGTCTAGCCGATACTCACATCGATACTGTCGCCCCTGGTTAAGGCATCTCGGGTGATCTCCTCGGTATGCTACTCAATACAATCGCCTTTTAGTTAAGGCTCATCGAGCTCCAATGTCGATACAGTGATCGATACACTTCTTTGGCTTACGTATCGAGATGATCCTATGTCGATGCGCTGCCTGGTACAAGAGCTTCAAAGGTGGTGCATCGACTAGAGTAGCTCGATATTCTTCTGATTTCCTGTCTCATTGTATCGACTCTGGGACTTCGATGTGCTAGTCGATATAACTCCTCAGCATGTATCGACGCGTGATGTCGATACGCTGTTCTGTACGTCGTGTATCGATCTGTCAAGTCGATATCCTGCTCGGTATGAAGCCTTCTCGCCTTGGTTCCTTCACCTTTTGATTCCCATCTCTTTCTTTGGTCCCCAAACTCCCAAAATGCACTAAGGAATGCACCTAATATGCAATGCAACCTCTAATTATACTCTAGATGCTAAGTTGATGCAATTTGGACAAGGACATGTAGAAATACATGCTTGAAGACTATAAAACAATGCAAAATGTATGCTAATATGGTGTAAATAATGAGTATATCAGGCTGAAACCTGTACTTCTATTTACTGCATGATTATGTGCAAACTCTACTTGGCACAATACAGAATCCCAGGATTTGGTATTATTTCCGACTAGACATCGCAAAAGGTTACCAAATGCGCAGTTTGTTACTTCCCTATGACCATCAGTGAGGATGAAACACGGAACTCATGTCGAGGCTTGTACGAAGTAGACACCACAAAGAACGCCAAAAATGGCTGAGAAAACGCAAATCTCTACCAAAAACAATGGAAAGAGGAAGACCATGCAGCTTATAAATCTCTCGCAAGAACAATGTTGCAACTTGAACTGCCTATGTTGTCTACTTGCAAGGTACAAAGTGGACCATCGATCCACAACGACAACGGTGGAGTCATGACCACGTTGTGTGTGTGGCAGTCCAAGAACAAAGTCCGTACTTATGTTAGTCCATGGCTGAGATGGAATTGGCAAAGGCAAGTACAATCTTGCATTTGAAGCATGTCCTTTCGAAGCTTGGCATATACTACATCTCACAACAAACCTTTCAACATCTCTTCAAACAGATGGCCAAAAGTAAGCTGCTGTAACTAACTGAAGTGTTCTATCACGACCAATATGTCCCTCGTTGTGAAGCTCACTGATGATTTGCTGGCGGAGACTACAATCAGGAACACGAAGTCCATTACCATGAAACAAGAAACCATCCACAAGTATGTAATCAACACATTGATTCAGCTGCAAGTCATTCCGAATTGTACCATAGAATGGATCGACTGGAAAAAGGTCAGGATGAGCCGAGAACCCAACAACTGAAACATGCAACGTAGACAACAAGGCATGACGGTGACTGAAAGCATCAGCGACCTTATTAAGTGTACCAGCCTTATATTCAATAACAAAAGTAAATTGCTGTAAATACGCTAACCAGGCAGCATGACGAGAAGAGACTTTGTCTTGTGAACTCATATGCTTAAGAGCATCATGATCTGTGCTTAGAACAAATTCCCGGTGAAAGAGGTAATGTGTCCAATGTTTAAGAGTTTGCACCACATCATATAATTCAATATCATAGGTATTATACCTTACACGTGAGCCAGCTATCTTTTCACTAAAGAATGCCACCAGTTTGCTTTCTTGACTAAGCACTACTCCAATTTCAGACTTAGAGGCATCAGAATATAATTTTAATGCAAGATCAAAGTTGGGGAGCATCAGAATATTGTCTTGATAGTCTGAAAAGCATTGTCAGCTTCGGTTGTCTAGACAAACTGAGATGCTTCAATGCAATCCGTAATAGGAGACATTATGTTGTTAAAGTGGTGAATAAAGCGTCGGTAAAAGGAGGCAGGACCATGAAAGCTGCGAACATCTGTGATTGTGCATGGTGTAGGGCAAGAGCGAATAGCTTCGACTTTAGTTGGGTCAACTGCAATGCCGTCTTGAGAAACAATATAACGTAGAAATAAAACATGACTAGCTCCAAATGAACACTTCTTGGTCGCTCCAAAAAGTTTTTCTTTTCGCAACACCAATAAAACATCACACAAATACATATGTTCTGCAAGTGACGAACTAAAAATCAGAATATCGTCAAAATAGACAACAGCACAACGACCAACATAAAAGTGCTAAGTGCATTGTATAACCCAAAGGGCATTACCAACCATTCCATTCATAATCTTGTCGAATACAAATCTGATGATATCCATTTTTGAGGTCTAGCTTCATAAAAATATTTGCTGCACCAGTCTGATCAAGCAAATCGTCAAGACGAGGTATTGGTAACCGATAACATACCGTGATTTTGTTAATGGTGCGACTATCTACGCACATACGCCATGATCCATATTTCTTTGGTATATGAAGAGCGGGGACTGATCACGCAAGTAACCTTTTGTTAACAAATCTTCGACTTGACGTCGTAACTCATCATGTTCATGAGGAGACATCTGATAATGTGGATGATTCGGAAGAGCAGAATTTGGCGTCAAGTCAATGCAATGCTGAATGTCTCGTAAAGGAGGTATACCAGCGGGTAGTTCATTGGGGAATACATCTTGAAACTCCATCAGAAGGTCTTTAAACGCCAAAGGAATATCGCCAATAAACGAAGGTGACTCTGGTTTCAGAACAAGAACCAAAGCACCCTTGTGCTTCACGCATTCTTCAATGAACTGAGACTGATTTACTAACAAAACAGGTTGTAAAGGTTGTACCGGTACATCAGAAGAAGAATCCACTTCCAGAGAAACGGGAGGAGACGTTTCTTGAGAAGGAAGAAGAATAATCCATTTATCTTCAAAACTGAAAGAGTACGTGATTGCAAACCCGTCATGTAATGTTCTTTGATCGTATTGCCAAGGACGGCCAAGGAGGGCATGACAAATATCCATCAGAATTACGTCGCAAAACACCAAATCTTTATAACTGGATCCTATGGAGAAACAAACACGACATCGTTTAGTAATTCGTAACTCTATCTTTGAATTCAACCACACCAAACGATACGGAGTAGGATGGGGTTATATGACCAGCGCAAGCTAGGTGACAGCCTCCTCGGACACAATATTCATACAACTATCAAAGTTAATAAATAGGCGACACACTTTTCTTTGAATCGTACAAGTCATAAAAAAGAGGTTGGTTCTCAACCTTGATTCTTTAATGACCTGAGGTGAGAGGCAATTTCTCCTTATGAC
Source organism: Thlaspi arvense (assembly GCA_911865555.2). Taxonomy (NCBI): domain Eukaryota; kingdom Viridiplantae; phylum Streptophyta; class Magnoliopsida; order Brassicales; family Brassicaceae; genus Thlaspi; species Thlaspi arvense. The sequence continues at coordinate 30,605,140 of OU466860.2, forward strand.
CAAAACAGGACCGGTACCACCAACAACTTGCTCCTCGGTATTTGTGTCTGGTTTTCATGGGTGTCTTCTTTGATACAATCTCGTTTTCAGCAAAAAGAACTCGCTTGGGGCAAGCGGATTGAGAATGCCCCATTTCACCACATTTAAAACACTTGAATGTCATGTCGGGAACAGGTTTTGGAGGGAAATTAGCGCCACCACTCTCTTGCGAACTTTGTACTCCTACCTGCTCTATTTTGGGCTGGTTAATCATCTCACTATATGGAGCAGCTCGAGCTCGGGAACCCGAAGAAGACCATAACGAGCTTTTTAAATTCTGCTCAATCAATACAGCTCTTTGATGTGCTTCAAAGATGGATAAAGGGTTGAACAAAAGGAGTTGGTTTTGCAGTTGTTGTCGCAAACCCCCAATTTAACGAGATACGGACTGGACTTCTGTTTTGGACAAGCTATTACAAGCCAATAAGGAAAAATATTCTATCGAATAATCATATACGCTCTTGTTGCCTTGACGCAGGTTCTGAAACTAAGTGTAAATCATCCCCTCATAATTATATGGTAGAAAGTATTTATGCATATATTTCTTAAGCTTTTCCCAAAAAAAATACGATCTTTCCCGGAATTAGCACGCTGGATTTGAGTTGTTGCCACCATGCTGAAGCTCGGCCCTTAAACCTTGTCGCAAAAAGTGGAACACGCTTCGCATTGGGAACACCCTTGAAGTTCAGAAGCTCCTATGTCGTACTAACCCAATCAAGAAACCCCTCCGGCTGGAAATTGCCAGCAAATTCAGGAAGATCGAGTCAAAAACCCGATTCTCATATGTGATTATCTCTTCCGAGAACATCACCTAACGGATTGATCATCCTCCACGTAATCTTCGTCAACCTATGGAGCATGTTGGTTGTGTCGAGCAGGCTGTACCTGTGCTTGAAGCACCGTACGCATGGCGGCTTCTATAGATGCTTGCATCGCTTGACGCAAGTCTAGTGTGAACTCCGCTAAAACCTCTCGCATCGCCTCGGTTTGCTCATCGAGTTGCTGTTGAAGATTTCTTTTAGTCGGCATGACGAAGGAACATTACTGTCTCTGATACCAACTGATGTCGCAACTAGAAGCGTAAAAGACAAGAAAGCTAAGAAGCTCGGCTTTCTAGCTTTAATGTCGATAAACCTTGTGAGAAGATGAACTCACACAAGGATTTAAAGAAGAAAGTCTCTTACTTTATTAATCAAAATGATTTTTTTTTGTTCAAATATTAATCAAAATGATAGGATCTAAGTTTTACCCAATTATTTTACTACTGCAAGTGCACAGCAATGCAGTTGTAACACAAAAGGTTATCGAATCCCAAGGGAGTAAGCTACTACACAATATATTTTAGGTTCAGATTAAGCTAAGCAGTAATAAATTAATGTAATGTGAATTAACTAAAATAATGAAAGCAAGCCATTTTTGGTTGTTGATCTAAAGTTCAGAAAGCTAAAAGCACTAAGTCAAGATAATTTGCAGGTTGAATCCGAGAATGTAGAATGCATGCAATCAGGAATGAATAAAAACCATATAGAACTTGAAACACAATGGTGTAACTAATCAATTCTCATTGCAGAAGTTATCTATGCCTAATTCACAGAATTTCAAATCTCTTAGCAAATTCTAACAAGACAAGCAAGCATTAAATATCAGGTTTCGATTGTTCACAAAACTCCTAAGTCAAATCTCTTTGAAAACAGGCGTTTTGCTCATCTAATACTAGTTCAGGTGATTAACAATGTTCTTATATCTATTAAACAACCTAGGGTTTTGAAATATAGATGATTAGTCTAAGAAATCGATATGAATGCAAGCAGAAATGAAGAATCAATGGATTTTTCTAACAGTTTGGCAATTCTACAAACTCTTCATCAACCTTTAAATCATCCTAACTTAACTAACAAATTACTCAGACATGATCATGAATGAAAAAAGCATAGCTGAATAAAACTGTATTAAAAGATAAAGAGTAGAGATACAAAGAGTTCAAATGGTTAAAACTTAGCCTTTACATTTACTTTCCTGAAATGAAATCCGCCTAACCGACTAATTCGGTGTATCCAAACCTATCAGCGTAGGTCCCAAAAATTAAAAATAATTTCATCTCAGAGTTGTCTCCCTTAAAGCTCTGTAAACTATCTCTCTCAATAGCTCTCTAGAAATTCAAATACAAGATAAAGCCAATAATGACTGAAAAAGCCTATTATACAGGCTAAAACACGAGCTGTGGTCTTCTTGTAAATAATGAAACTATTGGGCCAAAAGTGCAAATTCATCTCTATCTTTTAATTGAACACCCGACTCCTTCTCAGATGAGGGTGACGAGCATCAATCATGTGTGGTGACGATCTTCACCAATGCCATTCAACGCCTTCTGAGTTGCTAACTTCGGACATGATTCTTGCTTTGATCCAAAAAGCAATTGTTCTTCAGTCATGCTATAACCTGCAAAGACTCTACTATGACTCTAAAAGACCAAAAAGACTTAATAAAAAGGACTTATACCATGGTTAAAAACCATGAAAACCATGATATATCAACTCCCCCAGATTTAGCTTTTGATTGCCCTCAAGCATACATCGGACAAAGAACCGGATCAAGGTTTGAAAACAGAAACAGTCAGCTAAACTTACGAACGCCACATTGATCAATACTTTCGAATCCACATACCACAAAGCCTACACAAGATCAAATTTCAGTCTACTTATCACAAGTTTAGCAATCTCTCAAATACAGTTCAAGCCCCTTCAAAAAATCCAGAATCTCTACTGCTATTTCCTTTTATTTATCTAAGTGTGATATCTCATCAAGGATTTATCAACTCAATCACTAATAGATTATTTTCCTTCCTTAACACTTAACAAGTAAATCTCAATACAGCTCTCCTATTTTCTCTTCACTCTATCTATTTTTTTTATTTTTTCGATTTTTCAACTTCTTTTCTCATTCATTTTTTTTTATTTTACTCAAGTACTTGTGTTCCTTGTGAGGAGGCAGGTTCATGAGTGTTCACTACTGTTGTTAATGACTGTGCACTTGCAGTAGTAATAATAATTGGGTAAAACTAGACCCCTATCAAGTTTTTGGCGCCGTTGTCGGGGAGTAATAGCTGCATACAGATTCTTAGTATTAGGATTTAGACTAAGTTTTATTTTGTTTCCTAACTTTTTTCAACTATTTGTGTTTCAGGTCTATGCATAATCGCTGTACCAGAAGCAACAAAGAAAATGAGCTTGTGACTTTGAGCATTGGCAAACTCGCTAGATTGGAAAGAGCCATCAGGAAAGCTAAGAAGTAATCTACAATGGTTGATCCGATCATCCTGATTACAGATGCAGAAGGTCACTTGGTTGACAGAGAGGGGAACAGGAGGAACGAAGAGGGGCAGAGAATTGATGAGAATGACGATGTTATAGTTAAACAGGCAGTTCAACCAGCTGGACAGCGAGATCCGCCACCTGCTGGGGTGAATGTTGCTGGACGTGAGAGGACACTAGGAGACTACAACAGGCCTGATCAGTTCTACGCTAACAGAGCTACGATCCGCTGATAGGGTAGTTTTACCCAATTTATAATACTTTTGCAACTGCACAGCGATGCAGTTGTAGCACAAAGGGTTATCGAATCCCATGGGAGTAAGCTACTACACTACAAATTTTAGATTCAGATAATGCTAAGCCAAACCACATGAAAGTTAATCGAAACAACTAAATTAAAAAACAAAGCAAGCGGTTATTGGATGTTCTTAAGATTTAAGATACTAAAACGCTAGGCCAGGATAATTCGCAGGTTGAATTTGAGAATGCAGAATGTAAACTATCAAGATATTATTAAAACCGTCTAGAACTCGAATCGATGATTTAAAACCAATCAACTCTCATTGCAGAAGTTATCTATGCCTGAATTCCAGAATTTCAAATCACTTCGCAAATTCTAATAATTCAAACAAGCATTAACGATCAGGTTCGATTGTTCACAAAATTCATAAATCAAATCTCTTTGCAGATAATAATTTTGCTCATCAAAGACTAGTTCTGGTGATTAACAATGCTCTCACATCTATTAAACATCCTAGAATGCAATTTCTGGATGACTAATCCTATATTCGAGATATACGCAAATCAAGATGAAGAACCAATGGATTATTCTTGACAGTAAAATAAATCTGGAAACTCATCATCAACCTTTAAATTATCTTAACCTAACTAACAAACTACTCAGACTTGGTGAATTCATAGAACATCATAAATAGAATAGATTGCATAAAATAAATAAGTATAGAGACAAATGGGGTTCGAATTCTTCTCTAAGAAAAAACAAAGTCTCAGAATTGTCTCTCCAAAAGCCCTGGTACAAATCTCTCTCTTTGTCTCTCTGGAAAATCAGATACCAACCAAAAAAGTGGCTGAAAACCCTAAAATTGGGATGAATGAGAGACACTTTGGATAATCTTGATTATGAAATGTCATGAAAGTTACACTAAATGAGATCTAATTTGATGCAATAATGCAATTTATCAACTCCCCCACACTTGCCTTTTGCTTGTCCTCAAACAAATGAGAGAAGAGAGGTTTTGAAAGTGGATTTCACAACCTAAGATGTCAAATGGAGAAATGTGTTCAATAACTAAGTTACTAGCTCTATGATGCAACATGATTTTCGCCTTACTCTAAAAGACTAGCCACATTCATCAAAAGTAACAACAAGCACTCAAGCCTTAATCTCCACAAGCAATCAAATCGAACAATCCTTTTAACATTCAATTAATTGTAACCAATTGAATCATTCATATGCAAAGCAAGTGCTTTCATTTGGCTAAGGACATGGTAATGAGATTAAAATGATCCCATTAAATTTGAACTAGCTCAAGTAAATGCAAAGGATCTCTCAAGAATAGGATGAGCCTTGGCAAAATGCTAAGGGTTATGAACAACTTATACATACAAAGACAAACTTCCATCTACCCATAACCCAAAGATGATCCTAAACTCCTATTTTTTACCCAGAAACCAAGTCCTATGCTACCCTTTATGTTTACCATTCTTCTTTTTCCATTGAAGCTTCTTTGAGAGTGCATTTTCCATCTTTGAATCATCTTGGTTTGTTGGCGCCTTTACTTGCTTGGGCTCTTCTTGATATTTGCTTGTGCCTGTCACCATTTTGATATGCTTTGAACTTTGCTTGGCATACTTCTTTTCTTGAAATACTGCCTTTTTTTGCTCTTTGTTGTTTAAGCCAAACCTGCCAAGGTACTTTTTGCTATGCACTTCTCATCTTGCTCCTTTATGACCTTTCTTATTTCTTGGAAACCCAAAAATCAAAAACTCCCCTTGAACCCCAAATATCCTATCCTAGTCTAGCTCAAATAAGAAGAGCTAGTTCTACATTGGAAGAGTCCTTTTGTAGTTCAATACCCAACACTGTTTGCTAAGCTAATCCATAGAAAAAGGCCTCACAATCACTCAGTAATGGTTCATTAGCTTGAAAGAAGTTTAAGGTTAAGGGAGAGGAAATCTGCTTGGACTAACAAGAGTGATAAAAAGGATAAGATAGCCCAAATATGTATTTTGTACCCATTAATACATCTTTCAATGCATATGACATGATAATTTAAATAGCAAGATTAAGGTTCAAATAAGCTATGGATTGAGATCAGATCATGCAAGCTTTAACTAGACAAGAGTGACATGCTAAGAATCCCAAATGTAGTTCAACGTTCAGCTCAATCTAGATTATATGCATCAAACAACAGGCAACCAAGAAAATGAACACAATTTCAAAATTTAACATCTCAATGGCTAAAGATCACTACTCTCAATGCAAATATATGCAAACTAAATGACATGAATCTAGACTCAGTCTTATTTATGCAAATGCAATCCTATATGATTTCTGAAAATTTTAAAATTCGTTATGATTTTCCATGCCTTAGATGCATGATTCTAATGAAGGTGCATAAGCTAAATGATGCATGAGATGCAAGGAACATGTTAGCCTCAATCACTCTCTCCCACACTTAGATTACACAGTCTTTTGTGTAATAAAAATGCAAAGGAGAGACCATAAACCAACAAAATGAAAACAAAGACATAAATCATAAAATGGTATGTACAATGGTGAAGTGTGATACCTTGGTGGCTTAAGTGGAAGGAGGATCGTGGAGAGGAAGTGTGGTTCCCTCATCCATGATGTTGCTGGCCATGTAAGACTTCAGTCTATTCCCATTACTGAGAAGTCTCCTCCTTCATTGTTGAACAAGGTGACATCTCCATAACGCAATACTTCCTTGATCTTAAAGGGTCCTCCCCATTTTGACTTCAGATTTCTAGTAAACAACTTCAATCTTGAGTTGTATAGCAGCACACTATCCCCAGCCTTGAAGTTCCTGGGCACTATCTTCTTGTCATGAAAAGCCTTGGTCCTTTCCTTGTAAATTTTAAGCTCTCAAATGCATCAAGACGGATTTCATCTAGCTCATGGAGGTTGATCAGCCTCTTCTCTTGGGCAGTCTTGATGTCAGAGTTCAGCAGCTTAATAGCCCATAGCGCCTTGAATTCTAACTCAACTGGTAGATGTCAGGATTTCCCGTAGAGAAGAGAGAAAGGAGACCTGCCAATGGGAGTCTTGAATGCTGTTCTATAAGCCCAAAGTGCATCAATAAGCTTTGCTGACCAATCTTTCCTTGTAACCCCAATTATCTTCTCCAAGATGGTTTTGATTTCTCTATTTGAGACCTCCACTTGCCCACTTGTTTGAGAGTGATATGGCGTGGCCACCTTGTGCTTTACCCCATGCTTCTTTAGTAGCCCTTCAAACACGTTATTGATGAAATGGCTTCCTCCATCACTTATCACCACTCTTAGGACTCCAAATCTTGGTAAGATCATGCTCTTAAAGAGTTTAATCACCACCTTAGCATCATTTGTGGGACTTTCTACTGCTTCAACCCACTTAGAGACATAGTCAACAGCCACCAATATATACTTATTTCCATATGAAGAAGGGAAAGGTCCCATGAAGTCAATGCCCCAAACATCAAACAAATCCACTTTTAGTAAAGGATTTTGGGGCATTTCATTTCTCTTGCTTATGTTTCCCATTCTTTGGCAGGCTTCACATGAAGATATGTAGGCATGTGATATATCAAGGTTTTTAGCCATGATATAAATCTTTTTATTGAGTCTTTTTGGTCTTTTGAGAGTCCTACGAGAGTCTTTACAGGTTAATGCACGCTTGGAGCATAATTGGAGACTTTGGAGCATTTTGGAGCAAAACAGGAATTCTTCCCGAATGAAGCAACAAGGAGACGTGATTTTGCACTGGTGACAATCGTCACCCTCTATTTGGTAACGCTCGCCACCCACATCTGGAAGAAGCATCGCGTGATAATTAAAAGATGAAGGAAGAATTGCAGTTTTAGTCCAGAAGTTTTACTATTTGCAAAAGTGTTCTATCCGTGTTTTAGTCTGTATATTAGGTTTTTCAGCCATTCTTTGGCTTGTACCTGATTTTCTAGAGAGCTTTTGAGAGAGATTGATCCAGAGCTTTTGGGGAGACAAATTATGTACTCTTTTAGAGAAGATTTCAAACCCTTGTATCTCTTCTCTTTTATTTTTTAATGCAGTATTATTCAGTTATGATTTGTGCATTCATCTCCACGTCTGAGTAAGCTGTTAGTTAGGTTATGATGATTTAAAGTTTGATGAAGATTTTGTAGAATTGCTAAACTGTTAGGAAAATCAATTGGTTCTTCATCTAGACTTGCATTCACATCGATTTTTTAGGGCTGATCATCTAGAAATAGCACCATAGATTTTTAATAGATGTGAGAACATTGTTAATCACCTGAACTAGTCTTAGATGAGCAAAATTACTATCTGTAAAGAGATTTGATTTAAAACTTTGCGAACAACCGAACATGTTGTTAATGCTTGTTTGAATTATTAGAAGTTGTAAAGAGATTTGAAATTCTGGAATTTAGACATAGATAATTTCTGCAATGAGTATTGATTAGTTATAAATCAGTGTTTCGAGTTCTAGACGGTTTTAATTATTTCCTAACTGCATGCATTTTACATTCTCGGATTCAACCTAAGAATTATCCTGGCCCAGCGTTTTTAGCCTCTTGAACTTTAGAAACAATCAACAAATCACATGCTTTTATTTCATTAGTTATTTCGAATTAAATTCAATTGTTTCCACTTAGCAAAATCTGAATCTAAATTATGTAGTGTAGTAGCTTACTAGCTTGGGATTCGATAATCATTTGTGCTACAACTGCATTGCTGTGCACTTGCAGTAGTAATAATAATTGGGTAAAACTAGACCCCTATCAAGTTTTTGGCACCGTTGTTGGGGAGTAATAGCTGCATACAGATTTTTAATATTAGGATTTTGACTAAGTTTTATTTTGTTTCCTAACTTTTTGCAACTTTTTGTATCTCTTTCAGATCTATGCATAATCGTTGTACCAGAAGCAACAAAGAAAATGAGCTTGTGACTTTGAGCATTGGCAAACTCGCTAGATTGGAAAGAACCATCAGGAAAGCTAAGAAGAAATCTACAATGGTTGATCCGATCATCCTGATTACAGATGCAGAAGGTCACTTGGTTGACAGAGAGGGGGACCAGGAGGAACGAAGAGGGGCAGAGAATAGATGAGAATGGCGATGTTATAGTTGAAGAGGCAGTTCAACCAGCTAGACAGCGAGATCCGCCACCTGCTGGGGTGAATGTTGTTGGACGTGGGAGGACACTAGGAGACTACAACAGGCCTGATCAATTCTACGCTAACAGAGCTACGATCCGCTGATAGGGGTCTAGTTTTACCCAATTTATATTACTTTTGCAAGTGTACAGCGATGCAGTTGTAGCACAAAGGGTTATCGAATCCCATGGGAGTAAGCTAATACACCACAAATTTTACATTCATAAAATGCTAAGCCAAACCAGATGAAAGTAAATCGAAACAACTAAATTAAAAAAAGAAGCATGCGGTTATTGGATGTTCTTAAGATTTAAGATACTAAAACGCTAGGCCAGAATAATTCGCAGGTTGAATCTGAGAATGCAGAATGTAAACTATCACGATATTATTAAAACCGTCTAGAACTCGAATCAATGATTTAAAACCAATCAACTCTCGTTGCAGAAGTTATCTATGCCTGAATTCCAGAATTTCAAATCTCTTTGCAAATTCTAATAATTCAAACAAGCATTAACGATCAGGTTCGATTATTCACAAAATTCATAAATCAAATCTCTTTGCAGATAATAATTTTGCTCATCAAAGACTAGTTCTGGTGATTAACAATGCTCTCACATCTATTAAACATCCTAGAATGCAATTTCTGGATGACTAATCCTATATTCGAGATATGCGCAAATTAAGATGAAGAACCAATGGATTATTCTTGACAGTAAAATAAATCTGGAAACTCATCATCAACCTTTAAATTATCCTAACGTAACTAACAAACTACTCAGACATGGTGAATTGATAAAACATTATGAATAAAATAGATTGCATAAAATAAATAAGTATAGAGATAAAGGGGTTCGAATTCTTCTCTAAGAAAAAATAAAGTCTCAGAATTGTCTCCCTAAAAGCTCTGGTACAAATCTCTCTCTTTGTCTCTCTGGAAAATCAGATACCAACCAAAAAATTAGCTGAAAACCCTAAAATATAGGCTAAAAATGAATTGGAGCCTCTTTGCAATTAATGAAACTTCTGGGATGCAATTTTTCCTCTATTTTTTAATAAACTCGTGATTGCTCCTCAGATGTGGGTGACGAGCGTCACCCATTCAGTAGTGACGATCGTCACCAAAGGCATCACACGTCTCCTTGTTGCTCTAGTCGGGAAGAACTCCTGCTTTTCTCCAGAATGCTCCATAATCTTCAATTATGCTCCAAAACGCATTAACCTGTAAGGACTCTAATAGGACTCCAAAAAGACCAAAAAGACTCAATAAAAAGAACTTATATCATGGTTAAAAACCATAAAAACTATGATATATCAACTCCCCGAGACTTAGCTTTTTCTTGCCCTCAAGCAAACAGAAGACTAAGAACAGAGTCGAGGTTTGAAAACGCGGGAACTCACCTTCTGATTATGATCTCGCCAAGACCTTGACCTTGAAAGTTAAACATATGAACGGTTTGGGGGGGGGGGGTTTGATGGATGAAGGGTAGAGATGATTGTTTAACAAGATAGGCGGTTGGCTCTTGCAAACAAGCTGAACATCTTAAGGATACTACATACCATAAGATGAACAGGATTTCCTTGGATATTACACACCAAAGAGATTATCTATTTTAAAAGAGATTTTGATTAAAAGATAGATGATTTTCGGCCAAAGTACAAGGGGGAATTATAAAGAGAAGAAAAGAAGCAGAAAACAAAGAAACAAGTCTTGGAACATGCTCCTTGACTTGTCTAGCAAATAACAAAAAATTAAAACAAGTTTGAACATAAAAAGATGACCCTTGAGCTTCTATTTTCGTCACTCTCCTTGACCAGCAAAATAAACACTTTGTTTGGACTCTTCTTGGGCTTGTAATGGCTATAAAATGCACTGGTCTTGTTAGTATTTCCATTAGGTCGAATTCTGAATGTCATGCCTTGGTCTGTATCAACAAATCGGTTATTTGAATCTGTAACATTTGCCTCATTAAAAACCTTGTCAAGAAAACCCATTGGGACAAAACTTGACAAGGGAAAAAGAGTGCAAATGAGACACATGCCCATTTGATGATCATGTATCAAAACCAATGAGGTTAAGATAACATCTTCTTCATACTCTTTTTCCTCCTCAAATGCATCCTCAGTTACAAGCTGCTCCTCTGGTTCATGCTGCTCCACTGGTCCAAGCTCTTCCCCACGTTCCAAGCTCCTTATGCTATCCATGATCATATCATCCCCTCCCTCTTGAAAAGGATTTGACCCCAAATCCATTTTATCTGCAAGAGAATAGATCAAATTAATACCAATGTATTCTGAAAGGGTTACAGAAATACATCCATATTGGGTTTGGCTCGGCTTTGGCTTGTTTGCTGCATCTGGTGGCTCCTCTTTTATCAGCATGAAACAACCGATGTCTTGGTGTTGATCATGGTTCAAATCAGGCGGTTTAAATCGATTGCCTTACTCCCTTTTTTTGTTTCTTCTTGTGCGCTCCAAAGCTGTTTTTAAACCTGTAAAAGACACTTTTGACAAAGACAAGTGAATTATATATGTGTGATCAAGGGTAAAAAAATCTTTTTCATAAATTTCAAACACTTTGTCATCAAGCAGAATGTGACTAGAACTCCAAAAATCACAGAAATCTTTTTCTTTCTCCTTAGAAAACGTTTTTAGCCTTAGAAGTGTTGCTAAACAAAGAATCTCTCAAAGAATGTTGAAATTCACAAAATTTGTCAACTAAAAAATCTTTTGGCTCACAGAACTGTTTACTTTTAATGGTTTCAAAAACTGGAATCATTTTGTCAAAAATAGACTTTGAAACGCAAAATTCTTTCAGTCTCTAAACCAAAACATTTTTCAACTTGAGCAGAAACCATCCTAAACAAATTAGGCTCAGTCCTTACAAAATCAAATTTGTTACAGTGCTTTCTTTGATGATCTTCAGGAAATGGATTAGGGACATGTTCTAACACAAGGCTGTTCGACTGCTCCAAGTCAGTAATCAAAGGCAAACTCTTTTGTTCCTTTTCTGGTGATTCTCCTTCTACATCATGAATAAACTCATTAGTTTTAATTAAAAACGGTTCTAGACACTTACCTTGCACATTGATGCTCAATTGAGATTATATGGCTGCCTCTGGTTTTGTTACTTGCTTGCACAACTCCTCATGTCAGAGAACACCTTTCTTCTTCATGCTTTTCGAAAAACTACTCTTCTGACCTTGATGGTAGCCAAGGGCGTGCCTTTGAGCTTTCTGATCCTTTGCTTGATTTCTCTGTTTCTTTTCAAAGTATCTCAATCTCCTTGTCCATCAACTCCTTCATTTGATTAATGATTCCTTTGAACAGAAGCTTGTCGCTTTTACTGAGTTTTCTTTCATACTCAGACTCCATCCTGCAATAACAGAAACAAAAACACCAATTAAAAGTCCTAATCACAACCAAATATCAGAAGACGAACAGCCAAATTCAGATATATGATCAGATGAACCAAAAACATTTTTTTTTAAAAAGCAAATTCGAACAGATATAATGAAAAATCAAACAAGAACATTGCAGAAAAAAAAAAATAGGAAACGAAAATTATGAAACAAAAATGATAAAAATCAAATATATAGAACACTTAACTTTCAAAGCTTGCTCTGATACCAAATGATACGATCCCTCTTATGATCTTGACCTTACAAACTAAGTGATGAACGTATTGATCCGAGATGATGAGGTAATTTGAGTAGTTTGATGAAAATGGATCGTTTGTTGGGGAAAGGGGGGAAGAGTGATTATGGAATGTAGCAAGAGGTGCGGATGACTCTTGATACAAACTACTAGAATACAAAGGATATGACACACCTATGATTCTAAGCAGGATTTCTCGTGGATATTACACACCAAGAGAGGTTGATCTACTTTCAAAGAGAAATTTTTATTAAGAAGATAGATGAAAACCAAATACAACCACGCACAGGGTTTTAAGGAGAAAGAAGAGAGAGGGAGGAGAACGGACAACAAGAAAGCAATAAGTTAGTCTTGGGACAAACCCCCTTGACTAACCATGCATGACTCGGTTCAAACTTACACAAAATACAAGACTAAGAAAAGCAACTAAAGATAGAAAATGAACCTAAACACTCTAAGCCACGGATGGTAGAAAGAAGTGGGCTTGGACAAATGACAAGTTAATGGGCAATGATATTGTAGAAACACTTGCCTCATTAAAAACCTTAGTGAGAAAACCCAATGGGACAAAACTCACTAAGGGAAAAAAAGCACAAAATGCTTCTCCAAACTCCTTAACTAGTCATCGGCTATAATGCATACCAAAGCAGTATGTATAGCCTCTTTATTATCATATGCTTCATGAATGGACCGACTAAGCAATACTTCTAAGGCATCATGAAACGCCTTAGCCTTTGAACGGGTCATGGGACCTTCATGAACCTCTAGAACTTCATCAGCTTCATGTTTGTTTGAATCTTGTTCCTCCTCGGCTGCAAGCTCACCAATGTCTTCCATGATCATATCATCCCCTCCTTCTTGAAAAGGATTTGACCTCAAATCCAACTCATCTGCAACATAGGGAATGAAGTCAGTAACATTAAGAGCTTATAGAATACTTACCTTGGAGGTCAAGCTGATAGGCATTGTTATTGATCCTCCTTGTGACGGTGAAAGGACCATCAATCCTTGGCATCAACTTGGATTTTCTTTCGGCTGGGAAGCGTTCCTTTCTCAAATGAACCCACACTTGATCACCAACTTTAAAGACCATTTTGCTCCGTCCTTTATTCACATGTTTGGCATAAAGCTTGGTATTTCCTTCCAAGTTCCTCTTAGCATCCGAATGTATAAGCTTTATTAACTCGGCCTTTTTCTTTCCATCCATACTCAACCTTTCACTCAAAGGTAAAGGCATCAAATCCAAAGGAGAGGTGGGGTTGAACCCGTAAACAATTTAAAATGGTGAGTATTTAGAAGCAGAATGCACAGCATGGTTGTATGTAAATTCTACATGAGGCAAACAATCGTCCCAAGACTTAAGGTTCTTTTTAATCAATAATATTCCTAAAGTCCTATTAACAACCTCAGTCTGACCGTCAGTTTGCGGATGACAGGTGGTAGAAAACATTAGCTTAGTTCCTAGTTTAAACCACAAGATTTTCCAAAAACAACTAAGGAACTTAGTGTCTCTATCCGACACAATGGACTTAGGCATGCCATGAATGCGAACTACTTCCTTAAAGAACAGATTGGCAATGTGCACAGCATCATCAGTCTTATGACACACAATAAAATGAGACATCTTAGAGAATCTATTTACAACTAAAAAGATAGAATCCTTACTTGTCTTTGTTCTAGGCAAGCCTAAAACAAAGTCCATGGTATGTCATGCCACGGATGAGATGGTATGGGCAAAGGGGAGTACAACCGTGATGTTGTGTTTTGGATTTGGCTTGCTTACTTGTATTGCACCTCCCGCACACTCTCTCAACGGCACGTATCATAAGTGGCCAATAAAAGTGATCTTTCATCACTTCTAAGGTCTTGGCTATGCCAAAGTGCCCCATTAATCCACCACCATGTGCTTCCCTGATGAACAAGTCCTTCATAGAAAAATTAGGTACACAAAGACGGTTCTCAAAGAAGAGAAACCCATCTTGTATAAAGAATTTACCCGAATGAGATTTAGAGCAAGCAATAAAAATATCTGAAAAATCAGCATCAACTTTGTATAGTTTTTTAAGCTGATCAAATCCTAGCAACTTAGCTTCTAAAGTAGAGAGCAATGTGTACCTTCTGGACAAAGCATCAGCCACCACATTTTCCTTACCTTGTTTATACTTTATGATGTATGGAAATGTTTCTATAAACTCAACCCACCTTGCATGCTTTTTGTTTAACTTTTACTGACCTTTGAGATGTTTTAAGGACTCATGATCGGTGTAAATTACAAACTCCTTAGGCCAGAGGTAGTGCTGCCATGTTTGTAGAGCTCTCACCAATGCGTATAGCTCCTTATCGTATGTTGGGTAGTTGAGCATTGCACCACCAAGTTTTTCACTGAAGTAAGCTATTGGTTGCTTCTCTTGCATCAGTAGTGCTCCAATCCCTATTCCTGATGCATCACACTCAATTTCAAAAGTTTTCAAGAAATTAGGTAAAATAAGGACAGGGGTATTAGTAAGCTTCTCTTTCAGGCTTTGAAAAGCCTCCTCTTGAGCAGTTTCCCACTTAAACCCAATGTCCTTCTTGATGATCTCGGTGAGTGGAGCTGCTATCGTGCTGAAGTCCCTCACAAATCTTCTATAGAACCCAGCCAACCCATGGAAACTTCTTACTTCTCCCACGGTCTTAGGATTTGGCCAGTCACGGATGGCCTTCACCTTTTCCTCATCCACTTTGACTCCTTCTGAGCTCACTACAAAACCAAGAAAAACAAGACTAGAAGTGCAAAAAGTACACTTCTTAAGGTTAGCGTATAACTTCTCTTTTCTGAGCAAATTAAGTACTAATCTAATGTGTTCTACATGCTCTTCTATGCCTTTGCTATAAACAAGAATATCATCAAAATAAACTACCACAAAGATGCCTATATACGCCCTAAGAACATGATTCACTAAACGCATATAAGTGCTAGGGGCATTAGATAATCAGAATGGCATAACCAGCCATTCATATAAACCATGCTTGGTTTTGAATGCGGTTTTCCACTCATCCCCTTCTTTCATTCTAATCTGGTGGTAACCACTCTTTAAATCAATCTTAGATTAAATGTTAGAACCATGCAACTCGTCTAACATGTCATCTACTCTAGGAATGGGATGGTGATACTTCACCGTGATATTGTTGATTGCACGGCAGTCAACACACATCCTCCAGCTACCGTCTTTCTTAGGAACTAGAAACACTGGAACCGCACAAGGGCTCATGCTTTCACGGATATGACCCTTAGCCATCAGTTCATCCACTTGTTTCTTGTAGTTCCTTAGTCTCTACAGGATTGGTACGGTATGCGGGGCGGTTTGGCAAAGATGCTCCTGGAGTGAAATCTATTTGGTGTTCAATGCCTCTGATGGGAGGTAGACCAATGGGAGTTTCAGTAGGGAAGACGTCCTCAAACTCCTGAAAAAGAGCTTGCATTTCACTCGGATATACCGGTGTAAGATCAGCAATGGGGGTTAGTGTTTCTTTAAAAATAAACAAAAGCATAGGTGACTTAGAATGAAAAGCTTTCTTAACCTCTCCGGCTTTAGCAAAGAAATTCAAATGCTTGGCTGACCTTAGAGTTTGTTTCTGATCAGTGTAGACTTCTTTAGGGCTCATGGGAACCAAAACATTTTTCTTACCCTTAAACTCAAAGGAGTGACGGCTTGAGAAGCCATCATGCAGTACACGGCGGTCAGATTGCCATGGCCTGCCCAAAAGAATGTGGCTTGCTTCCATATGTAGCATGCTCCTTGATGATTTTCGGCCAAGAGTATCCGGTTACTACATGGAATGAAATGAGAAACTTAATGAGGAAGCGATTTGTGCCGAGCCATTACCACCGGGAACTCCATCAGAGGCTTAGATGATTTTCGGCCAAAGTACAAGGGGGGATTATAAAGAGAAGAAAAGAAGCAGAAAACAAAGAAACAAGTCTTGGAACATGCTCCTTGACTTGTCTAGAAAATAACAAGAAATTAAAACAAGTTTGAACATAAAAAGATGACCCTTGAGCTTCTATTTTCGTCACTCTCCTTGACCAGCAAAATAAACACTTTGTTTGGACTCTTCTTGGGCTTGTAATGGCCATAAAATGCATTTGGTCTTGTTAGTATTTCCATTGGGTCGAATTCTAAATGTCATGTCTTGGTCTGAATCAACAAATGGGTTATTTGAATGTGTAACATTTGCCTCATTAAAAACCTTTTCAAGAAACCCCATTGGGACAAAACTTGACAAGGGAAAAAGAGTGCAAATGAGACACATGCCCATTTGATGATCATGTATCAAAACCAATGAGGTTAAGATAACATCTTCTCCATACTCTTTTTCCTCCTCAAATGCATCCTCAGCTACAAGCTGCTCCTCTGGTTCATGCTGCTCCACTGGTCCAAGCTCTTCCCCACGTTCCAAGCTCCTTATGATATCCATGATCATATCACCTTCTCATAGATCATTGTTTTGATTGTTCATCCTGTAATCCATACACTGCATTTCTTAAACCAAATCGGATCACCATGTACTTCTCCTTAAACATTCATAGCATCCCAAATTCAACTCATAAATTCACAGCATTGTCCAATAACTATCCTTGCTAAACCTTATTAGCAGTCTAAATATTCAAGAACCTTCAAGATTCATTCACATATTATACCTTAATAAACTTGAACTGCAATCTATCAATCTTTGGTACTCTTTCTCTCCCCCAGACTTATTTTTTTCTTATGTTTCATTTTTTTATTCAGGTGTAGGTAAATAATGGTATCACGGGATAATTCTAACTTTACTTCCACCTGTGATGATCTTTTTAAAATAAAATACTGGAATCATCGAAAATTTTCCTACCCTTCACTCAAAGAGAATCATATCAAATTTTTCAAATTTATCACATTTTATTTCCTTTTTTAAAAAAAACAAGGGAGAGGAGTACCATTACTTTTCAAACATTGTAGGCAATTTATCAGACATGGATGAGGAATCAAGCTCTATAAATATCAGACTTACTAACTTAGTCTTTTTGAAGCTCAAGTTAAGTGGACTTTGCTAGAACTATGGATGTTTATAGTTAACTGATCAGCCTAAGGATTTTTCATTAGTCATAAACTGGTATTAATCATGCAGCAAAGGTCACTCAAATGAAACAATCAAGAAAAAGTTCCTAGTTCCCAACTAATTTTGACTTAATAAAACTGGGTTTTGACACTACTAATTGACTCTCAAAACAGAACATATTGTTAGTAACTACCTCCCCCAGACTTAAACAACATTGTCCCCATTGTTATCAATCCCGAAGTTGGCAAAAGAGATGAACGGAAATAAGAGAGAAAACCAAGTGTTTACCTGAGTCTACAGCTGGTGACGCTCGTCACTGATATATCATGGTTTTTATGGTTTTTAACCATGATATAAGTCCTTTTTATTGAGTCTTTTTGGTCTTTTTAGAGTCCTAGAAGAGTCTTTGCAGGTTAAAGCATGTCTGGAGCATAATTGGAGATATTGGAACCTTTTGGAGCATTCTGAGTTGAAGCCACGAAGTACCAAGATCGAAGCAGAAAGTATTCACTAATGGTGACGATCGTCACCCCATTGGTGACGCTCGTCACCCAGATAGGAAGGAGCGTGGCTATTTGTAAAAAGTATCAAGAAGAATTGCAGAACTTACCCAGAAGTTTCCTTTATTTATATGAAGACCCCAGATCGTGTTTAGCCCCTATATATTAGGTTTTTCAGCCACTGTTGGCAAGAATCTTAGTTTTGAGAATTGAGAGAGCTAGAGAGAGATTTTATTCAGAGCTTTTTGGGGAGACAAATCCTGTACTCTTTAGAGAAGATTTCGAACCCCCTTTGTTTTCTACTCTTTCTCTTAATGCAATTTTATTCAGTTATGCTTTGTGATCTCATAATCATGTCTGAGTAATCTGCTAGTTAAGTTAGGGTTTTTCAAAGGTTGATGAAAAGAGTGTAGAATCGCTATCTGTTAGGATTATCTCATGGTTTTTCATCTCTGCTTGCTTTAAAATCGAATTTCTGAGACACATCATCTAGGAATCCGAAAATCATAGGTTGTTAAATATTTGTGAGAGCATTATTCATAACCTGAACTAGTATTTGATGAGCAAAACAACTTAGTACAAAGAGATTTGGCTTAGGAGTTTTGTAAATAATTGAATCTGATCATTCCTGCATACTTAGGTTGTTAGGGTTTGCAAAGAGATTTGAAACTCTGTGATCTAGGTATAGATAACTTCTACAATGAGAATTGATTAGTTATGCATTAGAGATTCATGTTTAAAAACGGTTCTTAATCATTCCTGATTCCCTGCACTCTGCATTCTTGGATTCATACCTGCGAATTACCCTAGCTTAGCGCTTTTAGTCTTCCTGAACTTAGAACATATCATACCATCGTTTGCTTATTTCTAATTATTCATTCGCATTACATACATCATATTTCGCTTAGCTTAGTCCAAATCTATAATTGATAGTGTAGTTAGCATTACTCTCTTGGGATTTCGATACCCCTTATACTACATCTGCTTTGCTGTGCACTTGCAGTAGTTTTTATTTGGGTAAAACCTGAACCCTATCAAGTTTTTGGCGCCGTTGTCGGGGAGTAATAGCTGCCTATTGATTTTTAGTATTAGGATTTTGTCTAAGTTTTTATTTGTTTACTGACTTTCAGCTACTTTTCTTTGTTCCTGTTTCAGGTGTATGCCTAATCGCAGAACCAGAAGCAACAAAGAGAAGGAGCTTGTGACTTTGAGCATCGACGAGCTTGCTAGGTTGGAGAGAACTAACAGGAAAGCTAAGAAGCAATCTGCAATGGTCGCTCCACTGATCTTGGTTGAAGATGCAGAAGGTCACTTGGTTAACAGGGAAGGAAATAGGAGGAACGAAGAGGGGCAGAGAATTGATCAAGAGGGGAATGTCATTGTTGAACAGCAGGTTCAGCAAGTGGCTGAGAACGTGGGAGTCCCTGCTGCTGTCAATAACGCTGCTGGGCGTTTTGTTCAGAGGACTCTAGGTGATTACAACAGACCTGATCAGTTCTATGCCAACAGAGCTGCAATCCGACCTCCTGCCTTCCAGAGGAACGATTTTGAGGTTAAACCTGTCTACTATCAGCTAGTTGGACAGCATCCCTTCCATGGTTTACCTCATGAGCATCCTATGGATCACATAGAGAGGTTTGAGGACCTAGCTTCCAGTGTCAAAGCTAATGGGGTTAGCAATGACTTTCTGTTCTGCAAGCTTTTTCCCTATTCTCTTGGAGGAGAAGCTGCATATTGGCTAAAGCAACTGGAACCTGCTTCACTAACTACTTGGAAGGACACCAAGAATGCTTTTCTGAACAATTTCTATGATGATGCCAGATCAGAAGACATGAGAACGAAAATTGCATCATTTACACAAGGCCCTACTGAAGCTTTCAAGGCTTCTTGGATCAGGTTCAAGTCTTATCAGAGGGACTGTCCTCATCATGGTTTCAGTCAGGTGCAATTGCTTGGGATCTTTTTCAGAGGTATTGACTGGAAATATCAGATGGCGTTGGATGCTTCAAGCAGTGGAAACTTCAATACCAACAGACCAGAGGAGGCGGTGAGACTGATTGAGAACTTGGTCTGCAGCAACAGCACTAAAAATGCAGACTTTCAGAGAATGAAACAAGCTGGTGCAGCTGATGGAAATCAGATTGCTGAAGTTAAGGCTAAGTTGGATGATATGCACAGCCTTTTGGTAGGGAAGAAGTCAGTTCACTTTGCTGCAGAAGTAGAGACTTTCGAAGCTCCAGAGGAAGTTGAGCAGGAGGATGTAAATTTCATCAACTCTGGCGGATTTCAGGGACAAAGGTATGGGAATCAGCAGTGGAACAGAGGATACAGCAACAACAATCAGAAAAATGCCCCTACAGGAGGACAGAACACGCCTGATTTCACTCCTAGACCCCCTTTTCAGAAGACAGAGTATCAGAAGCCATTCCAGAGCAGTGGAAACTACAGAAACTATGGTTCTACTTCCTATCAACTAGCACCTCCACAAGAGAACAAAATGGAAGCAATGTTCGAACAGATTCTGGAAGGACAACAGAAGCTTACTGTGAACTTCAATGGCAAGATAGATTCGCTCTATCAGGACCTGAATGGGAAAATTGAGAGTCTGAACTCTCATATGAAGAAGCTTGATGTTCAAGTTGCTCAAACTGCAGGAGCTGTTCAGAGGCAAGAAGGATTTCTTCCAGGAAGAACTGATGCTAATCCCAAACACACACGTGAATGCCATCACATTGAGGAGTGGAAGGAACCTGCAACCAGTGTTGCAGAAGGATATAACCTCAAGAAATTTCGTGGGTGTAGAAGAGTATGAAGATGAAGAAAATTTTGCTGCAGAACCATTGGTGACGATCGTCACCAATAATTGGTGTCGCTCGTCACCCAATGAGGACAACCCCGAGCCTGATTCTTCACTTATTGGTGACGACCGTCACCAAGGGAGTGACGCTCGTCACCCAAATCCAGTACTCGACCCCGACTTGTCCAAAGTGAGTGACGCTCGTCACCAGTCCAGTGACGCTCGTCACCAGACACCACATATTGCAGTTTCGCCTAAGACTTCAGATAATGCTAAGGAGACCGTGTATAAACCCAAGATACCCTATCCTAAGCATCCTAAGAAGTCTAAGCAGGAGCTTGAGGATGCCAGATGCAAGGCTATCATGGACAAGTTGGTGATAGAGATCCCATTGATTGATGCTGTAAGGATCACTCCTGTTATTAGGAGGTATGTGAAGAGAATGGTGACCAACAACTTGAGCCTTGAGGTTGGAGCTATGATGATCAACGAGCAGGTCAGTGCAGTGATTCAGAACAGAGTTCCAGAGAAGCTTTCAGACCCAGGAAGCTTTGTTTTAGACTGCACCATCTTCAATGACAAGTTTGAGAGGTCATTGTGTGACCTTGGTTCTAGTGTGAACCTCATGCCCCACTCTGTTGCAAAGAGTTTGGGGATGACTGATTTTAAAACTACAAGGATATCTCTTGTCCTAGCTGATAGATCAGTTAGAGTTCCTCAAGGGGTAATAGAGGATGTTCCTATCAAAGTAGGAGATTGTATGATCCCTACTGATTTTGTGGTTTTAGAGTATGGAGAAGAGCCCAAAGACCCCTTGATTCTTGGCAGACCCTTCCTGGCCACTGCAGGAGCTATTATTGACGTCAGGAAGGGTAGAATAGAGCTGAATGTTGGCGATTTAGTGATGAAATTCGAAATGGACAAGCTGATGAAGAGGCCAACCATAGATGGACAGACTTTTTATGTTGATGTTCTCACAAACATTGCTGATCAGATCTTCCATGAGATGAGTTCAGATGACCCCTTGGAAAGGGCGTTGACCACTTCTACAGCTGAGTATGAGCATTTAGATGCTGCTGCAACAGGCTACACAAAGATGATGGATGCTACTGCACAAGTTATGCAACTGGTTGCACAGGATGAACTTGTCTCCACATCTGCAAAAGCCGCCACAATGGGTGACTGGTCAGCAGCAAAAGCACCAAAAGTTGAGCTTAAACAGCTCCCTGCAGGGCTAAGGTACGCATTCCTAGGAGAAAACTCCACCTATCATGTTATTGTTAATGCTTCATTGAACAATGCAGAGCTCACCCTATTGCTAAGCAAGCTGCGAAAATTTCGCAAAGCTCTTGGCTATTCTCTTGATGACATTTCAGGTATCTCTCCAGACTTGTGCATGCATAGAATACACCTAGAAGATGAGTCGAAATCATCAGTTGAGCATCAGAGGAGGCTAAATCCGAATTTGCAAGATGTGGTCAAGAAAGAAATCATGAAGTTGTTGCAGGCTGGTATCATCTATCCTATTTCAGACAGTGCTTGGGTGAGTCCAGTGCACGTGGTGCCTAAGAAAGGAGGTGTCACCGTGGTCAAGAATGACAAGGATGAGCTGATTCCAACCAGGACTGTGACAGGACACAGGATGTGTATAGACTACAGGAAATTGAATGCAGCAACAAGGAAGGACCATTTTCCTCTACCTTTCATCGATCAGATGCTAGAAAGGCTGGCGAATCACAAGTATTACTGCTTCCTTGATGGGTATTCAGGCTTCTTTCAGATCCCCATCCATCCAGATGATCAGGAGAAGACCACGTTTACCTGTCCTTATGGCACTTTTGCCTATCGCAGAATGCCCTTTGGTCTGTGTAATGCTCCTGCAACCTTCCAGAGATGCATGATGTCGATTTTCACAGACATGATAGAGAAGTTTATGGAGGTGTTCATGGATGACTTCTCTGTTTATGGATCTTCTCTTTCAAGAGCTGTTTGGACAACCTGTGTGCAGTTCTGCAGAGATGCGAAGAGAAACACTTGGTTTTAAATTGGGAGAAGTGCCATTTTATGGTACAGGATGGTATTGTACTTGGTCACAGAGTCTCAGGAGACGGTATAGAGGTGGATAGGGCGAAAATTGAGGTGATGACAAGTCTGCAAGCACCTGATTCAGTCAAAGCAGTGAGGAGTTTTCTGGGACATGCAGGCTTCTACAGAAGGTTCATCAAAGATTTTAGCAAGATAGCACGTCCACTTACTGCTCTCCTCTGCAAAGATGTGAAGTTTGAGTTCACAGAAGAGTGCAAATCTGCTTTTGAACAGATCAAACAGGCGTTGGTTACAGCCCCTGTTGTGCAGCCTCCAGATTGGGACTTACCTTTTGAGGTAATGTGTGATGCCAGCGATTTTGCAGTTGGAGCAGTGCTGGGACAGAGGAAAGACAAGAAACTCCACGCCATCTACTATGCAAGTAGGACTTTGGACGATGCTCAGAAGAATTATGCAACAACTGAGAAGGAATTGTTAGCTGTTGTGTTTGCTTTTGAGAAGTTCAGGCAGTATCTTGTTGGCTCCAAGGTCGTGGTTCATACTGACCATTCAGCACTGAAGTACTTAATGCAGAAGAAGGATGCAAAACCAAGGCTGTTGAGATGGATCCTGCTTCTTCAGGAATTTGATATTGAAGTGAAGGATAAGAAAGGGGTTGAGAATGGAGTTGCTGACCATTTATCCCGGATTCAGGTCGAAGACAGTGTTCCCATCAATGATTTCTTGCCTGAAGAGAATGTTTACTTAGTGGAAACCAGAGAACAGGAGGAAAGTGTCGAAAACCTGCAGTTTTCACGAAACTACAGAGGAGTGACGAGCGACACCAGGGGGGTGACGCTCGTCACCAACCAAGACCATTCGCGACAAAAGTATACGAGCGAGGTGACGCTCGTCACCAACATTGGTGACGCTCGTCACCGATCTCCACACTTATCTGCGATTTGTGCAAGCTTGGGGAAAGCTTTTGCAGAGCCTGTTTATGCTTTACATGATCCAAAGAGACCCTGGTATGCTGATATTGCAAACTACCTTGCTGCAGAGGATGAACCACATGATTTTAAAGGATATGCTAAGAAGAAGTTCTTGAGAGAACTTAGGAGATTCTATTGGGATGAGCCATACCTCTACAAGCATTGTGCTGATGGTATTTACAGAAGATGTTTAGCATAAGAAGAAGTTCAGGACGTGCTCTTCCACTGTCATGGATCAGACTATGCTGGACACTTTGCTACATTCAAGACTGTCTCTAAGGTTTTGCAGTCTGGATTTTGGTGGCCTACCATGTTCAGGGACGCCCAAGCCTTCATCACAAGCTGTGATACTTGTCAGAGAAGGGGAAAAATCAGCAGGAGACATGAGATGCCACAGAACTTCATTCTAGAAGTTGAAGTTTTCGATTGTTGGGGTATTGACTTCATGGGACCTTTTCCCTCATCTTATGGGAATAGATACATTCTGGTTGCTGTTGATTATGTATCTAAGTGGGTAGAGGCGTTGGCTACTCCTACTAATGATGCTGCAGTGGTTTTGAAGCTGTTTAAGACCATTATCTTTCCCAGATTTGGTGTCCCACGGATTGTCATAAGTGATGGGGGTTCTCACTTTGTCAATAAGGTTTTTGACAAGCTGTTGAAGAAGTATGGTGTACAGCACAGAGTGGCCACGCCCTATCACCCCCAAACAAGTGGACAAGTCGAGGTTTCCAACAGACAGATCAAGCAAATTCTGGAAAAGACAGTTGGGAAAACAAGGAAGGATTGGTCTGCAAAGCTGGATGATGCATTATGGGCCTACAGGACTGCCTACAAAACGCCACTTGGGACTACTCCTTTCCACCTTCTCTATGGCAAGGCGTGCCATCTACCAGTAGAACTGGAGTTCAGAGCAGAATGGGCAATCAAGAAGCTGAATTTCGATCTGAAACCTGCTGCAGAAAGGCGCTTGATTCAGCTCAATGAACTGGATGAGATCAGATATCTAGCCTATGAAAACTCCAAGTTATACAAGGAGAGGACAAAGGCATATCATGATAAGAAGATCATCTTCAGGCATTTCGAGCCCAATGACCAGGCTCGCCCACATGGTGCAATTGTCCTGATTAACTCCAAAGGAGAGGAGTTTATTGTCAATGGACAAAGGGTGAAGCATTACTGGGCACAAGCAGAGATTCCAGCAGGACACATTGTGTCTCTGAATCAGGCACCAGCTGTCTAAACAGCCAACCAAAATCAAGCTAATGACTTTAAAAGAGCGCTTAGTGGGAGGCAACCCACTGGTAAGTTGTAGATATATTACTTAGTATTTATTTTCGTGCTTAGGATTATTAGTTAGAATTTTAGTTAAAAAAAAAAAAAAAAAACGGTGACGATCGTCACTCTTATGGTGACGCTCGTCACCCATCAGAATCGAACACGGGACTTAAGCTTTTCTCTTCTTCTTTCTCGAGCACACCTGCAAAATAACCGAAACTAGTTAGAAAATAGGAATTTCATAACTTTTGATTTTCTTAACCAAATTGAGTGATTTAAGAGTCTAATCCGTGTGGATTTTACTCCTCTTTCTGAATATCAACTCATTTTTTACGATCTGCAAGGTATGTTTTTGGAATCTCCAATTTTCAGTCCGCCATAGGTTTGGTAAAATCCGATTTTTGACTTGATTGGCTTGATTTAACTGTTGAATCATGGTTAGTTAGGTTGTATTAGAGGAATGGAACCATCTTTGTGAGCTTTTATCGGTTGATTGCACTATTTTGAATTTTCGAGTTCATGATGAAAGTTGCAAAAATCTGGAAATTTTGGGTGATTTAGGTTGAACTGATGCTTGAATTGTGTTCTTGGTAGTATAGAGATTAATCGCCATTAGCTATTTGATCCTGTTTGGTTGATTTTTCGAACTTTGAAAAATTTGCTAACTTTTGAGATGGTTTTGGTCGATTTTGGTACTCAATTTGCAGATGCCTCGTCAAGAGAAAAGACTAAGACAAAGTTCGTCTTCCAGCACTGCAACAGGGTCTATAGATTCCTTCAGTCAGCACCCGGTTTGCAGGCCCCCATGGCCCAAACGAGAGGATCGGAAAATAGCTTCGGAGATGGCTTGGGCAGGGACTCCGAAGCAAGAAGTGGCTCGGGATACCTGTGTATTCCGTGATATTCAGGAGGAGTGGGATGAGTATGACACGCTGTTCTACAATGCGTGGCTAGGAGTTAAGATTATCCCTACTAAGCTCGCGGATCCTGCTGTTCTGCAGAAGATGGGGATCTTTGAGGAGGTTTATGAGATTTTGGAGCGCATTGGCATGGGGACTATGCCTTTCCAGCAGTACGACTTGTACCCAGATTTGGTCCGCCAGTTTCTCTCTACAGTTCGCGTCTACTACGCGAATGAGCTGGCGAAGCGTGCTCAGGAAGGCACTATGACATTTCTGATCCGAGGGATTCGATACCGGATCAGTCTGATGGAGCTTTGTGGGATCTATGGCTTCTCTGACCATCCCACAGGCGTTCTCCTTCCCTCTCAGTGGACCCATATGAGGACATTCTGGTCCAAGTTCGGGAATGGAGTCTATGATAGCAAGACCAGCACGCAGACAGAGGTTAGACATCTGGTTTTGAGGTACCTTCTGCGCCTCTTTGGTCATACTATTCTGTGCAAGTCTGCGCCCAGCAAGACTCGAGTTAGCGAGCTGATTCTCCTTTACTACGGACTTTATGAGATGCTGGATGATTCGATACCAGTTGATAGTATGGTTCGCGCCAACTTAGGTGCTGTTTTCGCTGAGCATTTGGTCTCTTTGAAGACCAAGCCATTCACCAGTCCAGGGGAGAAGACTGAGAGTGTGGGCAGCTTGTTGACACCAATCTTCCATCATTTCCAGATCGATGTTACCCCTTGCAGTCTACGCAGTGATAGATCGCTTATGGATGAGCAGTATCTGCGCCATGTCACTTGGATGAAGACCGGAGTTGTCTGGACTTTTACTACTACTTTTGGAGAGTATGTTGGCATTAAGTTGCCACAGAGAGCACTCACTACTATCCAGACAGACCCACGCCAGCTATTCTTCATGCCAGCACAGACTCTTCTGCGCCCCTTGACTCTGCGCCCTGCAAGAGCTGCTACAGCTGGTCCCTCTGCTTCTACTGCTGCTGCTACTGATGCTGGACCTTCTACGCGTCAGAGTGACTCTTCTGCTGCCTTCAGGCGTCCTCCACGACCATAGACACCCATGGATATGGCTGCTTTTCAGGAGTATGTAATTGATAGCTTTGAGGGACTCTGGGATGCTGTTGCTACACTTAGCAACTGTGGTTGTGTCCGCCCCCACTACACTACTAAGCCTTGTGAGGATGAGGATTGAGGCTTCATTATCTGGTTACTTGTTCCTTTTTCCCTTTTTATTTTTCTTTCTTTTGAGTCATTTTTATGTTTCTTTTGAGTCAGTTGTCAGTTTCTTTGATGATGTTTTGTGAGATTGTTGAACCAGGTTATTATTGCTATGTTTGGATGTTGTTAATTATGTGTTTGAATGCTCAAAAAGTCTAACTTTCGAGTACACATGCAAACACTTCGTTAATTAACATCTACCATAAGATTTATGCAATACAGGTCGTGGTGACGCTCGTCACCAGATTGGTGACGCTCGTCACCTGACCCCACGCGAGGTAACACTTTTCTGACTTGGTTTTTCGACTTCTCATTCATTTTTCTGACCAACTCTTGGCTTAATAACACTGGGGACAGTGTTGTTCAAGTCTGGGGGAGGTGGTTACTGACGTTGTGTGCTTTGTGTCATGTTTATAGAGTCTTAAAGTTGAGTAAAAATACCTGTTTTTCTAGAGTCAAAATTTTTGAAACTGTTAGTTTTTCTTGGAACTAGCCATAGGACGTTTTTGCTGATAAGAACCATTGCCACAGTAGTTGATTACAAGTCTTACTAAGTTGAAAGTCATAGGTAGATCAGTCTAGCAATGAAGGTTTAGATTCTTAGAGAATCTGGAAAATTTGCTGTTAGCTCCACCTTAATGAACTTTAAATTTCTTGTCTTGGTGATTGATTCTTATTGATCTTGATTCTCTCTTTAAGCACTGACAATAAGGTTAAAATACAGTCTCTCTTTGATTTTCCCTGATGTAGTTTTTAAAAGAAATTAAGTCCAAAGAGTGGTGCATTCATGACCTTGTCTCCTCACAAGGAACAACAGTAGTGAACACACTCATGAACCTGTCTCCTCACAAGGAACACAAGTATTGAGTAGCACCATATCTTAGACTGTAAAAATTGAGAAAAAGAAGTGAAAAATCGAAAATATCCTAAAGAAAAAGATTAATGGAAGAGAAAATAGGAGAGTTGTGTTGAGATTGATTTGTTAAGTTGTTAGGAAGGGAAAAGAATCTGTAAAGTGATTAAGATGATAGAGCCTTGATGAGACTTCACACTTAGATTAAAAAATTAAGGAGTTAACAGTAGAAGTTTCGGATTTCTTGAAGGGATTTGGACTGGACTTGAGAGATTTGCTAAGCTTGTGATAATTAGACTGAAATTTGATCTTGTGTTGACTCTGTGGTATGTGGATTCGAAAGCTTTAACTAGTGTGGTGTTTCTGATGACTGACTGACTGTTTCTTGTTTTCAAACCTCGACCCTGTACTCTATCTGATGTTTGCTTGAGGGCAAGCAAAAGCTAAGTCTGGGGGAGTTGATATATCATGGTTTTTATGGTTTTTAACCATGATATAAGTCCTTTTTATTGAGTCTTTTTGGTCTTTTTAGAGTCTTAGAAGAGTCTTTGCAGGTTAAAGCATGTTTGGAGCATAATTGGAGATATTGGAACCTTTTGGAGCATTCTGAGTTGAAGCCACGAAGTACCAAGATCGAAGCAGAAAGTATTCACTAATGGTGACGATCGTCACCCCATTGGTGACGCTCGTCACCCAGATAGGAAGGAGTGTGGCTATTTGTTAAAAGTATCAAGAAGAATTACAGAACTTACCCAGAAGTTTCCTTTATTTATATGAAGACCCCAGATCGTGTTTAGCCCCTATATATTAGGTTTTTCAGCCACTGTTGGCAAGAATCTTAGTTTTGAGAATTGAGAGAGCTAGAGAGAGATTTTATTCAGAGCTTTTTGGGGAGACAAATCCTGTACTCTTTAGAGAAGATTTCGAACCCCCTTTGTTTTCTACTCTTTCTCTTAATGCAATTTTATTCAGTTATGCTTTGTGATCTCATAATCATGTCTGAGTAATCTGCTAGTTAAGTTAGGGTTTTTCAAAGGTTGATGAAAAGAGTGTAGAATCGCTATCTGTTAGGATTATCTCATGGTTTTTCATCTCTGCTTGCTTTAAAATCGAATTTCTGAGACACATCATCTACGAATCCGAAAATCATAGGTTGTTAAATATTTGTGAGAGCATTATTCATAACCTGAACTAGTATTTGATGAGCAAAACAACTTAGTACAAAGAGATTTGGCTTAGGAGTTTTGTAAACAATTGAATCTGATCATTCCTGCATACTTAGGTTGTTAGGGTTTGTAAAGAGATTTGAAACTCTGTGATCTAGGTATAGATAACTTCTACAATGAGAATTGATTAGTTATGCATTAGAGATTCATGTTTAAAAACGGTTCTTAATCATTCCTGATTCCCTGCACTCTGCATTCTTGGATTCATACCTGCGAATTACCCTAGCTTAGCGCTTTTAGTCTTCCTGAACTTAGAACATATCATACCATCGTTTGCTTATTTCTAATTATTCATTCGCATTACATACATCATATTTCGCTTAGCTTAGTCCAAATCTGTAACTGATAGTGTAGTTAGCATTACTCTCTTGGGATTTCGATACCCCTTATACTATATCTGCTTTGCTGTGCACTTGCAGTAGTTTTTATTTGGGTAAAACCTGAACCCTATCAGTCACCCCTCCTTGGTGTCTACCTCGGTGACCATCTAGGTCGTCACCACTCCATTAAACCACTCAAATTTTTTTTTAACTGTTAGTAGAACGAAAGTAAGCATATGTTAATGAATTAGATGACTTACCAGTGGGTTGCCTCCCACCAATCGTTTGTTTTCAGTCATTAGCTTGCCTATGTCAAGGTTTAGACATCTGGTGGATCAGAAAGTGGCACTGAATGCCTCGGAGAAGAATGTCTCATCATCCATGGTGGTGTATAAGCAGTAGGTGCATGAAATCTTCCAAGGAAGTGAGGAATAGCAGCAGGGCGGGTTTTGACTCTGGGTGGGACACTTCTTTTTCCTACAGAATCATCAAAAGAAAGACTAAGCCTTCTACGAGAATCTCGTTACTTGCATCAGTGTGAAGCAATTTTTAGCACCTTTTAAATTCTTATTGATGAGATCAGAAGCTTTTGAATTGATTCTAGGAAGTCCATACCTTTGCTTTAATGGAGGCTTATGGGCTGTGAAACGTGAATCGATCTTTTGAGGGTGTCGATCCTCGCCAGGAGTGGTGTCGATCGACACCGAACCTGCAACTCGATTCTCTGCACTTTTTCTGTAATCCAGTTCCACAATCTGTCTTGCTCCAACAACTTGTCATTGATTATAACCTCATCTTTGAGCCTAGTCCTGCAGATATGATCAACGACTATGTTTCCACTCCAATCTTCTAGCTCAACAACTTTCTCACATTTCTCAGCCAAAGCCTCTTGAACAGCCAGCTTGTTCACTTGCTCACTAGTATCCAACTCCTTGACATACCCAGCAGGAATGTCATCTGAATGCTCCCTGATTTGATCTTCATCCATGGAAGTCCTTGCAGAAAAAGACCGACCATCAATGGTGGAACTCCCTCTTAACTTGTCCATGTCAAAATGCATCACCAAATCGCCTACATTCAGTTCTATTCTTCCCTTTCCCACATCAATGATGGCTCCAGCTGTAGCCAAAAAAGGGTCTTCCAAGAATGAAAGGATCTTTGGGTTCTTCACCATAATCCAGAACCACAAAATCTGTAGGAATCATGCAATCTCTCATTTTGATAGGCACATCCTCAATCACGTCTTTTGAAATCCTTACTGATCTGTCAGCTAGGACAAGAGAGATCCTTGTAACTTTAAGATCAGTCATGCTCATGCTCTTAGCAACTGAATATGGTATCAGGTTCACACTAGAACCAAGATCACATAAGGATCTTTGAAATTTTTATGAGAAGATTATGCAGTCCAAGACAAAGTTCCTAAGGTCTGAAAGTTCATCAGGAATTCTATTTTGAATCACAGCATTGATCTATTCAGTGATCATCTTCACTCCTTGCTAAAGACTCAGATTCTTAGTGATCATCTTCTTCACATATCTTTTAATCACTGGAGTGGTTCTAGTGACATCAATCAATGGAAACTCAATCATCACCTCATCCATGATACATATTGAACCCATTGCTTATTGCTGACCTATGGCGTGAGTGGGAGAGCCAAGAATCATTCCAAACAGATAATGATCTGATCCAACTCTTTTAATGAATCATTTATGAACCAAAAAATTATGAACCAAAAATCTAGGAGAGATAATGCTTTCCCAACCAAAAAAATCCAGAATACGGATTTAGTTAAGCAGTCCATTCCTAAAATATCGACTTTTAAAAACTTTCGCACTATACCTTAATAAACTTCGTGTTATTTCGGGTTTTTATGTTCTATGAAACAGATGTGCTTTCTGAGAAAGTTATCTGACATTATAGATATATGATTTAAGATGTTCTGGATAAGGCGATAACAAATCCAATCTCACAGAAATCATGATCTAAGTGAGATTTCGTGGACGCCGTGCAATTTCTTTTTTTAAATCCCTGTGCCCAGTTATTCATACCCACAATACATTTAAGAATTAGACATTTCATACAAGAAATCGTTTAATCACCAGATACGATTCTCTACATTTCTTGAGCAGCCAGCCTACCATAAACACTTTTGGACAGCCATTTCTTTTACAGCAGTCGCCAGTCTCTGAAACACCTTCAGGTTATGTCCGATTTTTCCCTGCGATCATGGAGTTGGGTCAGTAACTTTCACTTTCAGAACATAAATAAGTAAAAAAATTGTAAATCGATTAGGCTATATACCTCATTTAGTAATGCAAGCCTTTCTGTGGTAGGTGACACTTTGACACAGAGATCAGTAACATCTTGTTTTTGATGGGATTTTGAACCATATGATCCCCTTTCATTTGAACTAACAGATCTGCAGATGTAAATAAAAGCGTTTACTATTGAAGCGCAAGAGCAATTCGTTTAAACATCATACATTTCTATACATAAACCTAGTCGATATTTGGGATTTGCACTTGCAGCCACACATAATATAAATAAGTAATTGACTGTCACAATTTGCATAATGTATGCCGAGACTAAAGTAAATGAACTGTTAAAATAATCCACAAGACTGGTCAGGGAGCACCACGATTGAGAGCCTTCAGAAAATTAAAATATATCCAACTTAACAAAAAATTTAAGATATAAATTATTGAAGATAAAGTGGCATACCTATCTTGGAGATGGATCAGGATGATATTTAGTATATGCTCTGCTAGTTGTAGTAACAATGTGACTAACTGGTCCCTGTTGCCCACAATTTTGCACATTTCCACCATAGCTATGTATCTCCTGAGGTTTGAAACAGGAAACAATCACGTAAGAACAGGAGTCAAGCATCTTTCTGCAGGCATCAATTGCCCAAAGTACGTGACTGTCTCTTCACGTGACATTTACTTTCATCAACTTTTGATTAAAGTGAATGGTGGAAAGCATTATATCTATTTCATCAACATTTCAAGATCTTTAATAGGGAAAAGTTGGAAATTCTATGTGAATAAATGTACTTCTTTTTGGGCGTGCATTCACTAACCTTTTATGTATGTTGTCGGATGGTGTGACATATTCTTGGCAATCACACATATTGATTACCGCGTCTACATCTTGTCTAGACAGCTCATTAATTTCTCTGATCTGCAAATCATACTTATACAATTTTGAATATATATATAAAGTAAAAACATGTAAAGAGTAGGAATTAGGATAATATTTAACCTTATGAAGGAGTAAGGACTTCTTCTCTGCTGCTCTCTCGAGGGAATCAGTCACATGCGAAAGAAGTGATGCAAGCAGCATCAACGTTGGTTGCCGTAGTTTAGTGGAGTTATCAGAAGAATCATCTGACATCTGTGGGGGGGGGGACAGAAAAGGGACATGAGTATTTACTTGTGTTTGATTAGAACAACTGAATAATAAGAGTGGACAGGAGAAATATAGGGAAACAGCTCCAACAGTACCTGTAACCTCAAATAATTTTTGGTCACCAAAAAATATAAGTAAGAAGTCAAGCTGAATCGCAACTGAGACCATTTGAGCTCTGACCCCTTCTGTCCACCAGATGAGGAAACACAGGAGAAACCCAACGAATATAAGAAATCGAGGAATAGATGACCAGATGCCTTTGAACCAAAAAAAAAAAAAAATTGACCAGATGCCAATAACTTGTGACATACTAGAATACTCATCCATGTACCTGAACTACTTGTCCTACTCGGGATGATACGGATTGAATGGGGGAGACGATGAAAAGCTTGCTCATCATATCAAACATCCCTTGAACAAATCCATATCCATCGTTCTCTTCAAATGGCCAGACCTACAAATCAAGGAACTCACTTTAAAATGCACCTAACTAGCTTGTGATATTTCGGGGATCCGTCTTGAAGATGCAACTACGAAAAGAGGAGCAACCCTTCAATAAGAAAAAAAACAAGAAAATTCCAGCACGCCAATGAATTACCTTGCTCAATATTCCTACTGCAAGGATAATTTGTTCCATCAATATATCATCTGCTTGTGCTAAGTCTTCACGAAGAAGTTGGTCGAAAATCAATTGATGTCCTTTGATAAACTCAACGACTTCACGAACAATTCTATTCCTCCCCTATCAAACGCCCAGAGAAAAAGGAGAAGAAAAGCAATTATAGTTCGCATTTTAAGAAAACCAGGTTACATAGAAAAATCGTCTAGCTTGCAATTTATCATAAACAAAGGTCATCTAAAGAAAAGATGCTGACCTCAAAAAATTCAGAGGTCTCAACCAATGAAGTTAGAGAAAACACCAATCTTAAGACAGCAGTGATTGTTGTTCGTTGCTTTTGCACATCAAATCCTGCATCACTCTGAAGCTTCATATCGACCCGCCTCATATTTCCCTGGAAGGTACTTTTGGGTTTATAAGCAGAGAAAATATCGAGATCGCCTATAGAAAACATGATGACTATATATAACATTTTACCTTGAAGCTGATAGCTCTACAGGAGGCGATATGTTCCAGTGCGCCCATGGAGAACAGAACCTGACCTCCCGACTTTCCGTACTTGTGGCTAATTCTAAGTAACAATGCAAATTCTGCGTCTAAGGTACATGCTCGCTGTTGTGACTCCAGTAAATATGTTCCATCCTGTGTCCAACGATAATATAAATACACATGCATGAATGCAAGTCGTAGAAATAAGTATACCCATAAATAAATCATGTCTCCAAAATACAAAAACTAGCAGCATATGAATATTATTATCCCCAATACCTACTCGGTAAATGTGCCATAAAACACACACGAGTTACATAAGGTTCTCTACTTTTCATGTGGATCAGATAGTCAAAGCAACTGCTGATTGGCCGCAAAATGCCACTCAAAGAAGATTTGACATGTTTGCGATTCTATAATATTAATAACAATTACCACGATCAGTTATCCACAGGAAAAATACCTGGTAGCAAATATTACTAATACTGCCAAGGCAAGAGCGTATGAAACCTCTGCTCTGAAGCTGACTAAGAAAATATCTCTCGTGATCAATACAAATAAGGGCTTCCAGCACATAAAGTGATATCGTTTTCCCAAACTCACTGCCTTGACATGCATCTTTGATTACCTGAAATTCATATTCTCAATGTGAAACAGTGCAAATCATTATGGTTCATATGAATGGCCAAGTAACAAGTACCAGATCCAAGATGCCCTGAGCTTCTTTCTTTATTATAGAAAAGTTGGCACGAGCAAGGTCAGCCTGCTCCTTGTCAATCTGAAAAACAAAAACAAAAATCAAGGTTGGAACATGGTCTGAACAAAATAAGTCTCAGCTAATCAGCAAAAAACATACCTTCTGGATATCCAAATCTTCACCATCTTGTTCATTAAGCAACAAGAACTGCACGACTGATGTTGGCACATCCAGAGCAATCATATGCTGACAGTACTGGAAATAGCTCAAGAGCAATGAATATTGGCTGACGGAGAAAAAATTGTTTTAGAAACGGGAAATACTGAAAATATATCACCTGGCCGCCTTCTAAAAATATGTCACTTGATGTTGTATTATAACCATGTAAAACTACAAAAAAAATGGAACTTAGAAACATACCGCCTTCTCAAGGATTCCGATGACTCGTCCCTTAGAATTGCCAAAACAAGTTTAAATAGAACGGAGTGGCAAGCACCAGTGGATAAATGTTTTACAACCATAACATCTAGACACGTCACTGTGTCAGAATTCAAGGCACCATGAAACAAAAATCTATCATCACGAAGTTTGGCAATGCAGGTAAGGGCGACCTATTAGAACCTAAAGTTAGTACATGGACAGCACATTATTACAATAGAATTTACTCAAAGGCTAAAATGCACCTGAGTGAGTGCAAACGCCATTTTTAATGAACAATCTGGAGAAGCAGAGGCACTTAGAGAGGCATCAAG
The DNA here is from genome assembly GCA_911865555.2 of Thlaspi arvense. Classification (NCBI taxonomy): domain Eukaryota; kingdom Viridiplantae; phylum Streptophyta; class Magnoliopsida; order Brassicales; family Brassicaceae; genus Thlaspi; species Thlaspi arvense. The sequence continues at coordinate 30,640,709 of OU466860.2, forward strand.
TATCCTGCCAACGACCAGAGAAGAATAAGTCATGCAATGTTCAAGAAAGCTTCAAAAGCAAATACCCTCTGGCACCAAAGGTACTCACCGGTACAAAATTTCAGACCGATTTTCCAGAGAAGATATTCTTCTGCAAGCAGACACCTTAACAAAAACAGATGAAGCAGAACATAAGATTAATACTTGATTTCTTGAAAGAGTGGCACACACTCATGATACTAAAGCCGATCTAATTTTCTAAAGAAAGCAATCAACCTCAACAATCTGAGACCAGCCAGCTAACATATGAAGTTGGGCAGCTTGCTCCTCAAGGTTTCGATTATACTTCCACCCCCATTTCAACAGCTGTTGAACTGTCTCTCTAACTTCATTAAGCTCAGCAGCATTTGGAAAAGTATCTACTAGGGGAAATCCAGAATGTAGTTTCTAAACAAACAGTGAATTAATCAGCATGTATATTTCATTACAGGAGAAACATAAATGTTTGTTAGAGAGAAGATCTGGTGTCCACTATCGCAAGAACAAACCTGCCAGAGTTTGTTACTGAAGGAAGATAGATCAATCAGGCGATCACCACGCTCAGAAATATAATAGATACTGCCGCTAACAGAGGTATCACGGTTCCCAAGTATGTCCTCCACCTGTAATCAAACTTCATATTCAGAGAAATATACTTAACATTGACATACCGCCATATTTATAAACCCTTACCAGCGTGTCATACTTTCGGCTTGACACAATTTGAGGATGCTGCATCGAAGCATCAGGAGATCTAAACTGGAGTATTTCAAGCAACGCCAATACCTGAACTCAATTCAAAAGAAGAAACAAAAGTAAGAAAGCTGCACCCATGAACATCTTCAGACTATGCAGGAACTGATGACATTTACAGCATTTTTTTCAAAAGTCCAGTGAAAGAAATTGCTGTTGCATGGAAAAGACGACATTAAACTTTATTAACTACGACTGTTCAAGGAAAGTTAACTGTTGGGTGATGTGCATGCTGCTGACTTCAAAAATAGGGTCAGTACAGTTATGTGTATCATGCATGGACCGTCTCATAAATAAAATGGTAGACTCTCAGACCAATGCATTAAATTACTGACGTTTTAAAACTTACCCTACTTTTACTGATTGAACTAGTTCCACTATAATCAAGCCCATCCTGAAGAGTGTATGAACTGGAAGAAGAAAGTTCATTCCCTGCTTCGGTTCCCTCCCGCCCAAAAAGATGAGAAAGTATGCTCTGACATGCCTCTAGGTGGGCTGAACTGCTTCCAGAACCAGTATGCAATGCAATAGCTAGGAGCTTTAGTAGCCACGCCCTCTGAGGAAGGTAGAGATTGAGAAAATAAGAAGCAGTATCAGAACGGACTCTGTAATATTGTAATAAATTATTATCATGTCATTGATCTGTTCAAGGAACACATTCACATAATAGAAACAATTACTAAAGAAAAAAGAGTTGCGTGTATACAATATTTTCACCACATATGACATAGAGGCGAAACATAACAGTAACATAGCAAAACAGAAATTACATACAGATAAGCCAAAAATCTACCTACCGGAATTTTAAGGTGCCACCATAAAAAGAAATAGTGCATATGTGCAAATTATCATTTTTTTTTTCAATGAAGGAGCCTGAAGAAATATTGCGTATATAGATGGTATCATTTGGACATGGGAAGAAAAATAAAATTTACTGTGATCGTATGATCATAGACATAATTGCTCAACCGCCATCACACTATGACCATAATATGATCAGCTTTTTCAATTTGTCAAGATAATCAAATGGTATGACTAGCTTATACATAAGTTTTTTTTTCTTTTTAATGTAGCATTCGATATCAAATTTATTTTATTTTAAAATTTGGATTAATATTCTAATCATAAATTCATAATTATCTACAAAAATCGATATATTTTCTTTTTATATTTCGAGTGGAAATGTGAAATAAAAAGAAATCTAAAATAGTCAAGTGCAAAATCTTTTAAAAAAGTGACTGGTCAGTTCGAAAAATACTAGGCATGATGAGTGGAAAAAAAGAAATACTGCATATAGGCGGTTGACATTTCAGAAAAAGATATCAGATTTCAAAAATGGTTGATAGCATAGAGTGAAACTGGGATGATACCGGCATGTAACTAAGCAGATACCTGATGAAGGGAACTAATACGGAGAGCCTGGCTACCACTTCTTCTTGGAAGAGTAGCAACACCAATGGTATCGAGATGCTGCAACATTGAAGCATATAAGAAAGTAAGGATGGGTGAAAAATAAGTCTAATTTGTGCCTTGGATGAGGCAGCCACCGGAGAAAGAATGGCATCGTTCAAGTATAATGAGAAGAAACTCTAGTGTACCCGAAGAAAAAACTGATATTTTTTGCTGCTCAAGAGATCCATGGTTGGACCACTAGTTAATGGATCCAAACTCAACTCACACAAAAGCTGCAAATAGTAAAAGTTTGGTAAAAAAGACAATAGACCAAATAGAATTCGCTTCTTTGAAAAGACAAGATAATTATCATCCTGTATCAGCTTCTCTTACTTGAAAGCCAAACTCAAAGAGTAAGAAGTTTATGTCAGGGTTTGAAAGTTTCTCCAGCATTTCAAGAATGATCTTCAGACAACTACAGATTGCAAAACAGAAATAAAGATTATGGTTGAGAGAAATACATCATAAACTTCATACAAATTACAATCAAACCTGTAGTTAAACTTGGGCTGCAAAACTGTCCCTTCCACGGGGGAATCCAGGTCAAACTTTAGAAGCAAATGTGTGATACTTGGTGCAGGCCGATTGATATTATCAACCAGAAGCTACAAATGTAATAGCAATGATATAAGGTGTACGGATGAATCAATCACCCTGAAAGACAATATGTAAGAACTGTTCTCTACAACTTCATTCTTTTAGTATGATATCCTATTAAGTGAAACCATTAATTAATCAAACTAACCTGCATTATAAGGACCCCCAGATCATCAGAACTGTTCTCTACGACTTCACCCTCTTCCAGTCGTAGCTCAAGACAGGACGCATAATCCTCAATCAAGGAATTCGCAGCATTCATTTTAATCAGCATTGGAACGAGTCCAACCAAGCGAGAACTGTCATCAAGAATATGATTAGTTAATACCCAGGTAACTCATATTAAAATCTCACGATTAAACTAATAAAAAAAAGAAACGAAAATCAATCAAACTTCCAAAAGCCATGGGACCTGGACGCAGTTCATATTAGTATTTGCCAATGCTGTCTGAGAAAACAAGTTACATGTGGAAGAACAGACTACAAAGCAATGAAAAGATATGGCTCTAACAAAATTTGTTAGCACCTTAAGATGTTCATCAATTTGATCGAAGATCTCTGAATCTGAGGAAGAGAATCATATCTGACATACTCCAACAAGGCAACAATTTGATTATGATCTTGAGAGAGAATTATATCCAAAGGCTGCAGCAATAACAGAAGTGGACATTAAGTTACTTGACGTCTTGTGCGTATAACATAAAAACAAGGAAGGGGCATGCTGATTGTGCTTTATAAAACAAAATATATATTGTTCATACTATAGCCGGTGGGGCGCCAATTCAAAGAGTCTTCAAGCAATAACCAAATTAACAACAGTGTCCAGTTTCACATTCTACACCACGCAACTCAATAATGGAGTAAAGATAAACTAACTTAACTACAGGATGGGGAAGGAATACTTTTAACTTTTTATTGCTATCAGTCAAGTAGGTTACGATCACAACAATAAAAGGATTATTGCATTAAGTTTTAGACTCTTCATCTTTGATTTGAAGTTGGTAACCTCAATTGAATGGTATACTCGAAGACACAAACATTCATTGTGGATAAGGAAATAGAATGCTGGTCACATTCGAGAGAAGCTAGACGAACAAACTGTTCAATATCACCAGAATACATGTCCTAGTATCGGGTTGGAAATATAAATTGATGAAATAGCTAAACTTGGTTACGGATGATGTCAACTTCCTAGACAGTATCAGAAAGCTCTGACTGCGGTTCATGAGAACATATGAGTACTCTTTGAAAAAAACTACTTATAGATGTAACTGCATTCTTACTACACATCAAGGAGTTTGAGAAATTGGGTGATACACAAAGTAAAGCTTTGATGCATCATAAGAACAAGCAAGTACCTGGTACAGCGGACGCCAGACATCGGAAACAAGCAAATCCTTCTCAAAGACGAGCAGTAAGATTTCAAAAGAAAGTTGTACAGCCTTTTCTAAAATCTTCCCGTAAGTTTTACTGATTCGCTCGCTCATGATAGAATTCACCCCAACCTGAAGAACACCCATTAGGTTCCTATAAAGAGTTTTCCCACCCATGAAATCCTGACAGAGAGAAACGTCGGACCAATTATTTATTGTATACAACATACCTACTTGAGATTAGAATTGTGTTTCCACTGTGAAACAGTAAAAACAACGCAGAAGTTTTAAATAAGTACTTTTAATAATTCTATAACTGGAAGCTGCGTTTGCAGTGACGATGTTTCAACTGACGCCAAAAAATTCGGATGCTCAGTAAATCCATCAAGATCCTCCTCCTGGATATCATACATGCTTAAAATCCTGAAGTGAAATGCAAAAAAAAATGTTAATCAAGTCTTCAACACAAGTTGTGACCTAAATGAAAACTGATGGAATTTACAAAAGCTATGTACACTTGGGCAGTTTAACAAGCATAACAACATATAAAACATGCCCTTATTTTTGCAAGAATATCAGAAACCATATTGTGGATTGAGCAAGAAAGAGGAAAGTATTGGAAATAGAAGCAAAAGCTTACATGTGAAAATGTTGAAGGCTTGCCACAACCAATTGCCACTTCTCACAAGGATCTGAGTATGCCCTCTGAGGAAAAGGGGCGAATACATGATCATAAACAAATCTGAAGATGCCGATAAACCTACGCCCACGATCAGTTACATCTTTCTCTCCGGCAATCAGAGAGTTAATCAGATTTAGGAAAGAAACTGTTGAGTGATATTGTTCTCTCCTTGCTTCAATTTCATTCAACTCAAATTGCATATCATAGACCTGCATATAAAAGAATCCTCATTAGGTTTCAAAATAAGCCAAAGACTCTCTCCACCTGGGAAACAAAAGCTGCATCCAACAATACATAATATACCAACCGAACAGAGTACAATGGGTTATGTGAGTACTCAGGAAAGTCTTTCACACTCGGAATAAGATGAAGTTTTCGCAGGAATAAAACAAATATCAAATTTTTGGTGACAAACATCAACTTTGTAAAGGAAAAAAAATGATATCAATCATCTTTGCAAGATGACAAACCTTCTTTAATGCATAAATAAAAAAAGTTAGAAAATAATGCAGAATAATAAAACTCTAATCTGATAAGAGTATAAATATTAACTAAAGAAGTACAGTTCAAATATCCACTAATAAAATTCCCCTTGCAGCGATGCACTTACCTGAGAAGATTGGTCACTCTTTCCCACCGGTGATCCCACGACAACCGGCAGATCATACTGCTCAAGAAATGCCCAGACAGAGTCCCTCATTTCTGGAAAGACATAAACAAAGGCAGCAATGGTTTTCCTAAGAGCACCCTGCAAGCGAATACAGTTACCATGAACAAGTTAAATAGATATTGATGCCAAATGCTTTCCACAGATCATCTGTGAGTCAAAGTGTAAGAGGAAAAATATCCAGCATGCCACAGACCTTTAGATATGGAGGGACGTTTTCATAGCCAAGAAGCTTAAAAAATGGTTCAATATCAGGAAACCAGTTTTTCCTCTCAGTAGGATTACCACTCTCAACAACCTGCAGAATAGGAAAAACTCACTAATTGACCACAAAAAATATATGCAGTTCAAACATCAGTTTCACAGATGTGGAAGTATTTGCAAGATTGTTTACACAACTTATTCCCATATCCCTCCCAGACAAGGGAGAATTTGCAAGTATGCTCAAACATCAGTTTCACAGATGAGTAAGGATCCATTCGAAAAGAGAAAGCATTTATGTAAACAATTACAACCAAATCGCAGTTAAGCTAAGTTCCTAGACACAAGCTGGATTATCTTAAGACAAAAAGGATATTAAATGTGGAATGAAAATTTAAACAGAATTTATTTGGAAGAATGTTATATAACCTTCTGAAGAACATTCAGATATGCAACAAGCGCTTTTGCATCGCCTTCCAGGAACTCTGGCATCATGGTTCCAGCAGTTTGAAGAGACTGCTTGAACTTATCGTCGTAAATTCGTATGCAATCAAACAAAGTAGCCCATCCTATACTCCGAAATGCTGTACCTTGGAGCAACTCATAAACCTTAGAAGCACCATCTTGAGTGGAAGCCTGAAATTAAGAAAAGATGGCAGCAAGGAAAGTCGATGAGTGACCAAGTAAATGAGGTCTCACCAAAATACCAATCTCAAGACTTCTCATACCAAGGTACACAGCATTTCCAAGAACGCCACAAGAGTTTTAAAATTTGTGTGGTCCTCTCCAGCAAAATTCACAAATGTCCACAAGACATCATTCCCGTAGAGTAGCTCAGGTTCCTTCTGTGATCGAGTCGAATTCAAAAGATCAAAAGACACAAAATCAAGAATAGACTATAAGAAAACAAAATATGATCGAGTCGAATTCTGAGTATTCCTTGTTTTGCTATGAGAAACAAATTAGCTACAATAAAAAAGAAATAACTGCTCTATTGGCTAGGGGTTCATTACCTGATATATTTTGCTTACAAACTCCATAAGGGAAATAAAGGGCAGCGGCCTGTCAGCCTCTTCAGTCTGCATGCTGCCGTCAAGTGAATCACCAGTTCGGTAAGAACTTAGAACACTCATAGACATGTCCTTTGATTCCTTCACCTGAATAATAAGGATGAGCAGGTTTAACGCAGGAGATAATCATGCAGATGCGCCGTTGTATTTGTAATCTTGGCTCATATATTCAACTTATCAGACACTATCGAAACATCAGATAATAGACATGATCTTAGGTGCAGTCGTTAAAAATTTGAAGTTTCTATGCCACTCATAACCTAAAAGTGATCAAGCTGAAATTTTCGGAATATGTGACTGATGCATCAAAAAAGATAATCCCCTGAATTTAGAGCATATACCACCAATTTTTTGTCTCAATCACACTATGGACTTAGGGAGGAAAAGTTACCAGGCTTTACATGATTAAGTTGCAGTGTTCAAACTTTAATAACTAAAGCTAGGTAAATGTACATTGGTTTATATAGGTATTATACTTAACAAACCTTATCTCTTGCGATCGGGTGAGATAAAAAGCAAGAAGTTAACTTGTGCAGATACGCATTATATATGTAGACCATGTCCTCCTCATCATTCTGCATATGTCGCAACTAACAAACTGTCAATCGTTGATTGATCCACACGAGAAGGGAATCAGGGTTGACTAAGTAAAATCAAAGATCAAAAAGAAAAAAACTGAAACGAAACTTAAAAATCGAGAACCAAGTAATTAAGCAAAATCCTAGAGATTTTACACGCATGACATCCAAGAGAAAAACCAACCGGACACCAACATAACAAAATCCTATTCTTGAGTATCGAAATCATTAATAGATATGCAAAGTGGTTTGAGGCAGAAAAATGAGCATAAGGATATGGGAGTACCCCATCTGGGAATGACAAATCAAGCAAAGCCTGGATTCATGGAAGGATAAAGACGGCATCCATGCAGGCCAACATATAAAACCATTAAAAAGAAACATAAAATATGTACTACAGTTGTCATGAATGAATATAACATAGCAGGAACCATTAGGAAATATCTCTTTTTCCCATCCAGTCATGATTCATGCATAATATCTCATTCAATACAAAATTCCACCAACTAAAGTAGAGATCTATATCAGAATTCATCTTCATGAAAAGCTTAGGAGTTCAAGCATGTCATCCACTAGCTGAGAAATTCATGTAGTTCTTCCGCTAGCTCGTCAAATGATATTAAGTGCGGAGGGAATGCAGATAGCCATTTGATGGACATTAACTGAGCACACAGAATTCCTGGCAAAGATATTTAAAATCAAAGTACCTGGTAGGCTGCAGTTTGAAGAACATTATCCAGCAAAAATTGAAACACATTTTTTGAAAAGATGGACTCCAGGCAAAAGCATATGTGCCCCATATCTGTTGTCGAAGCGGTGGAAATTGTATCCATTCCAGCTATTCCATCATATATCAGCATTAAATGCACAGCCCAGGCAAGCCTTAAGCCACCAATGAAGCCATCAGCAGTGAAGTCACTGCAAGGAGCCATGACCTGAAAAGTGATTAGGACGTCGCCAGAAGTGTTTTTTCAAGTGTCAGTAGCGGAAGGTTTTTGGTGACATGGAGAAGAAGCGACAGAAAAAATGTATCAACTGTCTTACCATATCCTGAAACTCTGTCCTAAATGAAGCATCTTGAGAAATCATAGATGACTTATCAGATAGTGCGCTGATAGCATCTGATACGAAGGTGATGATGAGAGAAAACAGAAGACTAAATGTAATCTGCAACATAAAAAACAACCATTTGCAGAAAATAAAACATTAAAAATATTATAAGCAGAGAAGGAAGCCCCAATAGTACTAAGCTATGAACAGAATTAGTATGAACCTGATAACTTATGGTTTCATTTCTTTGCGTTAATTGAGCTGCATTATCTTTCAAAACATTGTATATATCTTTCACATCTTTTGGACCTGCGAAGAACAAATTTGTTAAAAGCATGAAAATAAAATAGAAAATGTGCTCAGAACAAAATTAAAAGATATAATATAACAAGAGTGTTTTAATCTGATGTATAAACCATTTAATATCCATTAAAAAGAGACAATATTTGAATTCTTTAAACGTGAGATCAGAAGAATGGAGAATGTATATCAAATTATCAACACCAAAATCACATATGATACTCAACTACAACCAAACATGCAAGCACATTCAAGCATATCTACACAGACATAGCAATTATATATATATGAAAACAGAAAACATTTCATAGCACATTGAGCAACGACCTAAATTCCCTGGCATATGAAGTGTCCTAGCAAGCGGATGAACCCCTTATAAATAGTTTCACTTACTATGGTATAAAATAAAACTAACAAAAAGCACAATATTCAGAAACGGAATTTCTTTACAAATGGCATTCTTCTTCGTGCAAAAGCTTTATAAAAGATGAAGAAACTTACCAGGTCTATCAACCAAAATCGAAAGAACAAGGCAATGTCCAAGGATCAGTCTTTCCCTATGAACAACAGCTCGTCGTTCAACAAGAGCACCTCGTGAGTCAATAAGGTATCGCTCACATAAGGGTCCACCTAGGCCAGAAGGTTCCTCCCGATTGAGTTCCTAACAACAAAGAATTCACTATATGACAATCATAATATGATAATGCCTAAGAAAAACAAAACAAAAAAAATTAAGTCGCAAGATCTTCTAAAACGACTTTAACTACATCTTATATATTAACTAGATTAAAGCATGCTTTTGCAACAAATGTTCAGCTATGAAGATAATTGAGTTAGGAGACAGTCATTAGATTGTCCGAGTGTAGTAAGGAATATGTTGATTCATTTGATGTAGAGCCAAAATACATCAATATATTTATAAGAGTCAGCTTAAACCTATATTGATGAATGCAGAGAAAGACGTTAATATAAATGTTACACTAAATGTAATTGCAATCTTCGAATATAAAGCTTCTATAGACGCAGCTAAAAACACATCTCAAAGAAGACGCTTGCATAAGATGTAAAATCACCAAGTGCCTTGAGCTATAAATATTGTGTAGTTGATAATAAAAGAATTAGGAAGTATAAACAACAATAACATCATAGAGAAGATGCAACAGCTAACAAGGTAACAATCATTTTCGCGATGAGGACAACATTTTAATAGTCTCAATACCTTATGTTTGCACAATGGTTCAATGTGCACTAAAGTAATAGTTACTCACGTCAAAATTTGAAAAGCTTGGAAAAACTTCGACTAATTAATCGGAATAAAGATTGTTAAAGCTCTAAAATCATGAGAAACAAATGGAAACTAAATTAAAATGGTGTAGCTAACAGATGTATACTCAACGAACAAGAAAATAGTTGCAGTAATTAGAACGATTAGATACAAGATGAGTGCTTCCGAAGAAATCCATGCAGTAATAAACAGATTGCACAGCAAGAAGTTATTTAAGTACGTATATACAGCACTCTTAGATGGAAACCTCGGAGGATGTATCACAGAAGAACCTAAGCCCGTTAATACCTTTATAAGATTAATCAACCGTTGTCTGAGCCCAGATTTAATCAGATCTTCTAAGAGTCCCTGAATGTCAGCTATAAGATCAGGTTCAAGCCCCTGGTCCAGAACAACTGCCTGTTCCACCAAGAAAAATGGTAATGAAGAAAAGCAATGAACAAAACAAGAAAAAAGCCAGATATATAATATGAGTGTTAGCTACCCTCAGTAGTGTGTAGAGCGTTGTTGTAAGATCTCTTCTCCCTGTATACCATAGTCCAGTTGCAAGCCGTTGAATCTCAAGTGGATCCCGTCCCATCAAGCCGCACTAAGCATAGGATAAAATATAAGGCAATATCCCAGAAAATAGCTCCAGAACTTTTAGAAGTTGAAGGGTTGGAGTGAGAGCAAAGTGAAGGGATATGCACCTCCTGGTTTGCAGATACGAGCAGACGAACAGAATCTATCTCATTTAGGTGAAGCTCATCGCTCAGTTTCAAGCTCTACAATCAATAGCCATGAAAGAAAAACATAGTCCGTCATATAATATTGAACATAGACTCATCTTAAGGCTATAGCAGCTAACCTATTACTGAAACAGCAAGGTATTAACAATATAAATCACCACCACATATATCTCAAAACACTAGGATTATACGACGAAAGTGCAATGACCTTTCTCTGAAGATCAAGAAAATCAACAATAGCCAAAAGGTTCTAATTGTAAGCCAACTGGTTGATTTAACAAATCATTAGGAGATAATTTCCCTAAGAAACGAAAGCACATGTGCCTTACTTCTATGTCTTCTGAAGGAGTAAACAACCGCATTCTACCACATTAATATGGTGAAGAAACTAACAGCAATATTCTGTCTTCCTAAACAATCTACTTAGAAAACCATAACTAGAGATAATTTTGCTTTAATCGCTCTGTACTGTTCATATCATAAATTTAAAAATCTCAACCTCCATCAGACCACGAAGAAGTGTGAAATTTCAGAAATCTGAGGAGCACAAAGCACTTACAATCGCGACATCTTGGTCATCCAAAGATATTGGCAACGAATTCGGAAGTCGAATTTCTCGTGACTGAACTTGCGCTCTATCGGACTGCTTCGGGGGCTGAAATAGATAAAATTAATTCAAAGCTCAATAAGGTACCCAGAAAAGTTGAAATTCAAAGCAACGAGAAGGAGCCAAATCGAGTACCGGGTTTGAAAGGAGGTTCTGAATAGAGGAAAAGGAGCTGCGAATGGCATGAGTGAGCTCGATTCGTTGCGTTGGAGTTGTACCTGACGTTCCGAGAAGCGACGACTGTACTACTGCCACTAACTCCTTCGGCGTGACCATTACTAGGTCGGAGACGAGAAACTAGCAGCGGAAGCTAGGGATATCTGCGGAGGATGGAATCGATGAGAAGGAAACACAAAACCCCGAAGAAAAACCCTAACGAGGTGCTTTTGCAATTTGCACAATACCGCGCCTCAACTGTGAGATTTTTGTGAGTTTTTCTTTTTTCTTTTTACCGACTGCATTCATAATCATATCATGAATTCATTTTTTCCTAAGTAACATTATATGAACATTTAATAATTGGTTTTTTTTTATAATTGGGATCAATGGTTGAGATATCCTCTCATAAAACTTTTGAGCTGAAATATCTCCGTTATATTTGATAATTTTTTGTGATTTATTTTTTAAACCAAAACGTAGTCAATGTTCTTTAAACCTTTAATTAATATGAGATATTACAATTCATCCATAACAAAATCGGGTTACCCATCTGTTGGAGCTGGATTTGACACCTCAAATCCGGCCTACTCAAGTCTAACGATCAGGTCCAAACTAAGCCAAATAGACTGGGTTTTGACCTTACGGTCTGGGTCCATTCACTTTTCAACGATCCATTCTCGAGCGGTAAGACGCTCCGTTCGGCGAGGTCGAGCTCTAGCTCGACCAAATCCCGAGAAACAAGGAAGGATCCCGACTTCTCGCAAGTTAGTTTTGCAATTGCCAAAAGATTAGTAGACTTCTCCATAAAAAGTAGACTTCTCGGAGAAGTCTACTTTCGTAAGTAGATTTCTCGCAGGTCATTTTTGCAATTGTAGAATATTTGACTTTTTGGTCAATTGCAAAAATGACCTGCGAGAAGTCTACTTTTGTAAGTAGACTTCTCCGCGAAGTCTACTTTTCAGATTAAACTTCTCGCAAGTCATTTTTGCAATTGAAAAATATTTGACTTTTTGATCAATTGCAAAAATGACCTGCCAGAAGTCTACTTAGGAAAGTCTACTCTACAAAATCAAAGGTTGGTCAATTGCAAAAATGAGCTGCTTCTAAAGAAGTCTACTCGAGAAGTCTACTCTATTTTTTTGTTATCAAAAGAAATGGAGTAGACTTCATTCTGACCTAAAGAAATCTACTTTTTCATGCGGTCAATTGCAAAACTAACATGGACGTTGACTAGCAGGCTTCATTTGGACCGAGAGAAGTCTACTTTCGGCGTATTTTCGTAAATAAGTGAGGAATATGAGGATTAGTTGGTCATTTGGATTTCCGAAAATAAAAGAAATTAATTAAAAACAATGTCAATTTCGTGAATAACTGAAGCTATGAATGATTGTTTGGACACAAAATGGCAAATGTTGGGAAGGTGATCTTTGTGGGTTAGATTTGCATTTCAAATCAAATTTTAGGTCATTTTTGTCAGAATCTCAAATTTTAAAAGACTTTGTAGTTATTTAAAATTTCATGTTATTCAACTAATGATTTCTAAATATCTTACCAAAATCTATGTTATTGAATATGAAATTTATATAAAACCAATTAAAATCACTTCAACATCCATGTTATTCAATCAAGAATTTGTAAAAACTAAATCAAATCCACTATTATTAGAAATATTTTAAATTGTAGATTTTTCAAATTATTGAGTACTTTTAAATGATTTGGTGGAGTTTGTTAGTTAAAAAAAAAAAAACCAAATCTCGTTGTTTTAGGTGAGATTTCATATAATTTTAATATTCAATCATATCAACTTCTCTAATCCACATAAAATTATATAAAATTTCTTTAAAACTCAAATCTTTTAAAATTCTCTAAAATTTTAGTTTCAATACCCTCCCCTTGGGTTTATGGTGTATTTTTGAAGGTTTATATTGTAATTTTGAATGTTTAAATTTAACTAGGTGAATGGTCTGCACCGTATGCGGACTATAAAATATTTTATATGTTGTATATATAATTAATATTGTATATTAAAAATGCTCTATTTATATAATTAATTATATATTAATAATAATATTACATAAATATTTAATAATAAAAATTAATGATAGTTTAAATGAAAAATGTGATAGATTTTAATAAAAATGAAAATAATTATCAAGAATATAAAATACTTCCTTAGATAAAAAGTGTAAATATGATAAATAAATAAACTGAAAATATTAAATATATAATAATTTATTTAATTTTTATTTTTAGTATGCACGCATGTGCATGTATAATTTTTTTATAGACATAATTAGTTGTAATATTTAAGTATTTATTAATTTTTTTATATATTACGTAAATGTTATATTTTTATACATATTCAATTTTAGTGTTTAACAACAATAACACAAACGGTTCATTTTGTTTGTGTCTTTTAGAAACTTTTTATTTTTTCTAGCGTTTACAGTAATATATAATCGCAAATGTAAAAGTTATATTAAATAATAATTAAATTCTTATAATATATTTTTTAATATTATTTATACTATTCTTTCTTTTCCCCTTACACAATATAATATTGTAAATATATATATTTTAAGTATACATTTTTCTTTGACTTATTGCTAATTAAACCTAATTGGGTTTTACCATCTTTACTTATCCACACATTCATGTGTATCAACCACCTCACCGCTCTTAGGACTTAGAGAGATTTTTTTTAAGAAAATATATAAATTGACAAATAACTAAAATTAAAATTAGATTGTAATCGAAGTTAACAAAGTGTATGCACGTCAAGTTCTACATTCATATTTGTAAAAAATCAAAGTATGGCTTTTATGTGTTAAATGAAAATAAAAAAAGTATATGTTTTGTAATATAAATTTTTATAATGTATGGTTGAATTTCTTTTTTAAAAAATAATATGCATATTTATGCATATAGTTATGAGTTAGAAATAAGTGAATTGTAATATTTAGGTGTTGGTTAGTTTTTCTGATATTTTTCACAAATATTATACTTCTGCAGTTTTTGGCGTTTATCGTTTTGTATTTAATCAAAATTTCTTATTTTTCAGCGTTTTATAATCTATAGTTTTTAATAAAAAAATATAATAAACATTTATTATAAAATTTTCAAAACAAATTTTATAAAATTCTTCAGTAGCTCTCTAGTCATCTCTTTGTCAATTTTTTTTATAACCCGCAGTCGCTCGTTTTCACTAACTCTTTGTAACTACAGCATTTAAACCAGTCGGATCTAAACTTATATGTATATGATTTAAGGTGTAAAATAGTATATTTAATATTTGACTGTTTATTAAAATTTAAGCATACTTTTGTTCCTAATTTTGATATACTTATTAATATAAAATATAATGGATCACAACATATACACAACTTGATTTATGAAATAATGTTTTAATATGTTAGAAAAGATATGTGCATAAAAGAATTAGTATATGTAAAATAATATTTTAAATTATTTCAAATAAAAACAAAAAATCTATCAGAATTATTTTTCTATAAATTTTTAAAATAAAAATGGAATGCAAGATCAGAATTCTGATACCCTGGTTCATTTTTTTTTCTTTCTTTTTCTATCTTTACCAACAAAAAAAAACAGACTTTAGAGGTTGTTTCAGGATTTTTGGATGTGATATTGTCTAACTGAAATTGCAGGTGACCAAATTGAATAGCCATTTTACAAGTGTCAGCACTTGTTGAATTCGATTGCAGGATCCCTAGGATCTAAAACTATGGTAAGAACTTAACTTCATTTGGATCAAAAGCAAAGTTTGTCTGCTTCAGCTTCTGTTTGGTCTGATAATTTGGCTTTCTGATATCTCATACATTTGCATCATTTAAGCTTGCATTTAGTGCATGTTTTGGTTCTCTTTTGCATGTTTTCCTTATCTTTTGTCCCATTTTCTTCCCCTTTTAGATTTAGGTTGCATTTAGGATGCAGTTTGCATTTTCTTTACATCAAGGATGTATTTAGGTGCTTATGGAGCTATAGGGAACAAGGAGGAGCTATGGGAATGAACCAAGAGGCTAACTAAGCTAAGATGAAGCAAGAGGAATCAAGGCAGACGTTTTCTGGATGTCCTATCGGTCAAGGCACGAAGGCTATCGGTCAAGGAGTGACCGATAGGGAGCTATCGATCAGGCTATCGGTCAAGATAGTGACCGATATAATTATATCAGGTGTATTCCGGTCACCCTATCGATCATCTTTAAGACTAATAGCCAGCCTATCGATCAAGCTATCGGTCACATGGAGACCGATAGGAACCAACCCGAACCTGCTTTTTAATTACCATTTTGCCATTATGTTAGGGCATTTTTTTTTACGTATAAATACCATGTTTTAAGGATTTTAGAGACATGTCTTATCAGTTTACTGTTCTTGAGTGATTTCTCTTTGTTTGTAAGACAATTTCTTTCTTTGCTTAATATAAGTTTGTATTTGCCTTTAATATTTTCTTAATCTTTCTTTTAATCATGATTAGCATATTTTCTCTTTGTGATTTGGTGTTAAACATGGCTATTAGTGAGTAGTCTGCATAGAGTTCTTAGATGTGGTAAATTATGGGGATTTAGAAGCTTATCTAAGGTTTGTTAGTGCTTAATAACAATGATTTCTCTCTATTAATTTGTTCTTAAGCTAGATTTGTCTTGATCTCATGAATCTAGAATTAGGCTTTCTCTTATGTCCACTAAGTGTTTGATGAAATGCTGATCTTGTTTAATAGAGGATTTATTGGCTTTAGCTCAGGAGATTGACTGTTTAAGGAGTATTTTGACATCAATAGAGTTGGTTTATCATGCTTGTTGAATGTTTTAGCACTAATGAGAATTAGTTCTTGTTAAGATGTTTAGCAAAGTGCTTTTTATCAAGGGATTGAACTTAGCTTGCTTGTTTGTGAACTCTATGTCTAGGAATCAGCATTAGTAGCTTGTTTGCTTGATACGTGATGTTTGTAACAGCCTTATTTAGCTTATAAACTCCCCTAAAATCAATAACCACATATAGGGACTTGTCTTCTCCTTATTGAATTTCGAATTTTGTTAAGTGCTCTGGTTATTTGCTGTGTTTGCTTATTTGATCATTGCTAAACTGCTCTTTCTTGAGTTCTCTTTGGTATATGATCACCTTAGGTTGTTAGTTCAGTTGCTTAAGCAACAAAAACCTCTCTATTTCACTTGACTTAAGGTCCTCTACTTGCAACTCTTTTGTATTCAACAACTCCCCTTGGATTGACATTAAAAATCTTATACTACAACTAACTAGTACAATGGGTAATTGATATAAGAGGTCAAAACTCTTGTATTAATTTGGCACCGTTGCCATTGGGGTTTTCTGTTTGAATCATTAGAGTTTGTGGAAACTTTAAGATCAAGTTTTAGTTTTATTTGGTTACTCACTCCTTTCCAAGTGTTTTCATTTCAGGTGGGGATCTACAAGTAGAGAAGATGCTCTGTTTTGAGAATCCAAGGTGCAACAACTTCCACCAAGAGCTTTTTCCTATGAACTACTTTGCAGACAGCTATAATCCCCACCCACAGTTTGCACCCCCTTCTTCTCTCTCTCAAGGTCTAGTGCAGCTGATATCAAGAGCATGCTCATTGAAACCCTCAACTTACAACTCCTTAAAACATTGGTGATGAACAAGATATTTGTTGAGTTGCACAACAAGCTAGACTCTGTTCATGATGAGTTCAACACCAAGTTTGATGATTTGGATTCAAGGATACAGACCTTAGAGACCACCAATGAGTGTTGCCAAGCTGTTGAATCTGCAGTTGCCTTTACTCCTCTTGAAGAAGAAGCCATCATTGACGACTTCCTTTCCGTAATCAATGAGGACATTGACATTCAGAGTGAGGGAGAGGAGCTCATTGAAGCTTATGCCATTAAGGAGAACTCTCTTGAAGAAGGAGGAAACAAGGAAGAAGATAAGTGGGTGCCACTTGAAGTTGCTGATGCTAAAATGGAAGACCTTGTTGAGGTCTCTGATGCTAAGAAGGAAACTCAAGCTGCTGTTCTCCCTATTTATTAGCCTGATATCCCATTTCCAGGAAGATTTAAGGAGCTACTGGTCAAGAAGTATGAGACTCTCTATGCTGCTCAAATGGAAATGAGAGGTTTAAATGCTGAAGAAGAGCTTAGGAAACTGAGAGCTAAGGCTAAGGCATCAGAGGTTAAAGAGCTGAGCATCAAGAAGCTTGGAGATCCAGGTTGCTTCACACTTCCTCTTGAGCTTAAAGGCAAGACCTTCAAGAGCTGTTTGTGTGATCTAGGAGCAAGCATCAATCTGTTACTAGCTTTCACTGCTAAGGAGTTAGGCTACACTAAGTTCCAGCAAAGCAATATCTCTCTTACCACTGCTGATGGGACTGTGAAGATGCCTTTAGGAGCTCTCAAAGATGTTTCTATGAAGATTGAAGGAGTAATTATCCCTATTGACTTCTTGGTGCTGGATGTGGAAGGGCATATTAAGAATGCCATCATACATGGAAGGCCATTTCTACCTTCAGCAGGCACTGTGTTTGATGCCAGAGCTTGCACAACAGAGTTGAGGCTCACTAAAGACAAGGTCCTGAAGTTTGACAGCAGAGGCAACAAGCTGGAACATGATCATGCTTTCTCTATGGATCTTAACAAGGCGAAAGGAGTTCACAAGAACTGGCCAGAGTTTGAGAGCTACCAAGGAGAGAGTTTTGATGGCTGCTGTTTGCCAAAGCTGTTTGAAGACACCACTCAAAAGGAGGCCCTTGAAGTTGTTGGTTACAAGAATCTGAATGACATCAAGTTGGTTACTAAGAGAGGAGAAGTGTTTTTGCAACCATGTGGCTCACAGTTGGGTGAAATTTGCTTCAAGATTCAGTAAGAGGGGAAGACAATGCCTTTTGCTAAGATCAAGCTGAATGGAGTCACCACCAGAGTCCAAGGGAGCAAGATGACATCAAGCAGTTCCAAAACTCCTTCTCCTCACCTCAACTAAGGAGGTAAACAAAGTCAAGCTGAGTGACTCTAAACAAGCACACTTGGGAGGTAGTCTCATGGTATCCTTTGTATATATTATGCTTTTTAGTTCATTTTTATGCTTGTTTATGTTTTTAGAAGCAGGAATTTGGTTTGGGGCTTGAGAAAGTGTTTGAGAGAACAAGAACATATGCATCTTGACTACTATCAGTCACTGTATCGGTCAAGCCCAGAACGATACAGACCCTATCGGTCATACTATCGGTCATACTATCGGTCACCGTATCGGTGAAGCCTAGACCGATTGCTGAAGAAGATTGGCTTGGGCACCATTGCTACCAAGCAGTTTGATCTGTATCCGGACTTAGTGCGCCCGTTCATTGCTACAGTGAGGGTTTACTATGACAATGAGATTGTCAAGAGGGTGCATGAGGTCACTATCACATTCCTCCTCCGAGGTATCAGATACAGGTTCCCACTTCTTGTATTCTGTCAGATCTACGGATTTGATACAGTGCAGTAGTGTCACTCTTCCAACGCAGTTTCCCAACCTATAGAGCTTTTGGTCCCATTTCGGGAATGGGAGGTATGACTCTAAGACCTCCACTCAGACTGATGTGTGCCATCCCTTGCTGCGCATAGTTGCCCGTCTCATCTCCACTACACTTCTGTGTAAGTTTGAGCCTGGGAAGATGCGAGTTTATGAGCTGATTTTGCATTACTATGGCAATGAGGACATTCTTACAGAGGACTATGAAGTTGACACTAATGTCAACATGGGCGCCATCTTTGCACATCACTTGGTCTCCTTGAAGATTAAGCCTTTCTCAGGAGCCAGCAGCAAGCCCGAGAGTGTCGGTAGTCTTCTGACTCCCATCTTCCGCCACTGCGGAATCGACACCTCCACCTGCAGGATTGTCACTGAGCGCCACCTTCTCGATATGGATTACTTGAAGAGGAATCACTGGATCAAGGGAGATGAGATGCTATGGAGTTTTGTTAGCACCAGTGGCGTGAGATGTCTGATTTCGCTGCCTCGGCCTACTCTCACTATACTTCAGCCATACCTCCTCAGCTTTCAGCCACTTGCTTCATTGCTTCGATCTGCGCCAGCCACAGGCGCAGAGGAGGATCTTCACGAGCTGCTGCTTCTTCTGCAGAGGACGCACCTGTTGAGGACCTTGCTGGAGGACCATCTCGTCGATCGAGAGCACCCCGAGCACCTGCACTACCTGAGCCGATTGGGCGACACCCTGACGTTCGTAACATCCCAATGGAACAGGCCGCTTTTCAGCGATTCATGGTTCAGAGTATTCAGAGCCTCTGGAATGCCATCTCGGTGCTGTAGAACTGTGGCTGCGTTCGACCTTCTTCACCTCCTCGCGATGAGGATGAGGACTAGTTCCTCCATCTATCTTGGTTACTTTTCCCTTTTCCTTTGTTCTTTTTCATTTTATTTGAGTCAGTTTTTCATGTTTTTGCTTTGAGTCAGTTTGTCAGCTTTGGGTTATGCTTTGAAACTTGTTTGAACTTATGAGATTATGCAGTGTATTGTTGCTTTTAATTGTGTGCTTAAGTGTCCCTAACAGTCTTGACTCGGGAGAACTTTATCTAACAATCTAACATGCAAATTATACATTGTTGGATCGATCACATTCGGTCTTCGGACTGGGTGTCGATCGACACCACCATAGGGTGTCGATCAACACCATGCGCGCTCAAAGGTACCATCTTTTCATCTATGTACAAACCGTTTCATTGCTTATCTTTGTCAACTCCATACTTAATAACACTGAGGACACTGTTGTTTTAGTCTGGGGGAGGTCGTTGCTGACATTGTGTACATTGTGTTTGATTTCTAGAGTCTTAAAGTTGAGTCAAAGCCTGTTTTATTGAGTCAAAATTTTTAAAACTGTCAGTTTTTTTTTTCTTTGAATAAACCACAGAACGTTGATGCTTATAAGAACCATTGCCACAATAGTTGATTACAAATCTTACTAAGTTGAAAGTCATAGGTAGATCAGTCTAGCAATGAAGGTTTAGGTTCTTAAAAAATCTGGAAAATTTGCTGTTAAAGAGAGTCAAAGGTTCAAGCTTTGGTTTGAAAACACATAGATCTACTCTTTTAAAGAGCTTTCCCTAAGCCTTGAGAAACTAAAACTAGGATCATCCATGGCGTGTGGTATGGTTCCCTTCTTCAATCTCTTCTCCAAACCCATGGCTTATGGTGGAAAAAGAGACCAAAGAGCATGAAAAACAGATCTCAACAAACGGCTTAACTAACCCCCTCTACAACCATGGCGTTTGGGAGAGGATAGATTAGTCTCTAGGATTTGGCTTTCAAGGATCTCTGAATCCGGTCAAGGTAAGAAAGCCCTGGAATCATAGAGATATTTTCCAAGACTCTTTAAGCTTTAAGACCCCAAATCCTAGAAGAAAATGATTAAGAACAAGAAAAACCCCAAAAGCTTAAACCTTTAACCTCTTTGAATCGCCCCAACCTTAGACCCACTTAAATCTACTCACTACTTATGATAAAAGCCGATTGAAATGCAATAAAAGATGAACTAAGCATGATTAAGCAAGTGATTAAGGGAAAATACTTAATGATTAACAAGATTCAAAAGTTTTAAAACTAGAAAAGCTTCAAAGTTCAACAATGGCGTTTTTTGCCTAAGAAGGGACTGAAAAAGAAAAGACAGAGCGTGGATAATAGAAAGTGATCGCCCCCTTTGCCTAAAATGGCAAAACATCTCCAAATGGTCCCCTCACTAGATGCCAAAAACCAGCTGGTCGGATAAGGGTAAAGAGATCGATCTGGTCAGTCGATCTGATGACTCGATCCTTCGGCTGAATCGTCTGCTTTGGCTCGATCTTCTACTCGATCTATTGGTCGATCGAGTCGTGAACTCGATATGGGTCTCGATCTGCATGGCATGGCCCACATCCGTACTCACGATCGATCCCTTCACTCGATCTCATGCTCGATCTTCCTCCTTGGATCGACTTGAGTCACTCGATCTTCTGGTCGATCTCACCTAGATCGACCTACCTTGCTCGATCAGCTGCTCGATCCCGGTTCCTTTGCTGAATGGCTGAGTTCTCCAAGTGTCCACAAGCTTCCTCACGAACCTTAGCACGTCCATAAATTCTCCACAGCTCCAAAGTGTCCAAAAATAACCTGAATGTGATGCAAAATGCAAGAAACATGCAAATGCTAATGCAAAAGTGCTCTAGGACCTAAAATGGTGCAAACTAGCCTAAAATGATAGATGTATGCATGAAAACTACTCTAAATACATGCTAAATATGATAAATATATAGGTATATCAACTCCCCCAAACTTGTCTTTTGTTCGCCCTCAAGCAAATAAAATTCAAGAAAGGAAGAGAGGTTTGAAAGTGGGAGCTCAAATTTCTTGCAAAAGTGTTTTTCAAATGAATCAATTCAATGGTCCTAGTTCTTAATTCTAGGATGCAACATACAAACTCATACTCCAAAGAACTTAGCCATACTCATCACATATTGAATCTCAAATCATGACTCTCATATCCCAAACAATCCAAGAATCCAATCCTTTAACATTCATTAAGCTCAAAACCGTGAATCACACTTATGCATTTTAAAACCGAATACATTTGGCTAAGGGGCAAGGTTTATGAGATGAAAATGATCTCATTTAAACGGGTACTCCAAGCAATGGTTTCTCTCAAAAGATGGTTGAACTTTATTCATAATGCTAAAGGTAAATGCAATTGATGCATACATGACTAGACTCTCATCTACCCATGTACACTAACAATGTTCCTAAAACCCTCTCTCATTATTTTTTTTTTCTATTTAAGCTCACTCACTCACCCTCCTATAGATTACCCTTAACAACAAGGCGAGAAGCCAAGCATTACCCAAATAAAAACATCAGTTCAAAACCTTTTTGGCTAGTGGTAAGACCATAAACATACGTAGCTCTTTTCTTTTTACTTTGATAGCTCTCCACTCATTTTTTTTTTCTTTTCTTTTGATAACAACTTTTTGGCAATGTAAAAAGGGAGTGATGCAATGCAACAGGAGGTTATTATAACTCAAGCAGCACACAGTCGTAGTATAGCATGCAAGAGGAATCAATCCAATCTAGGGGCTAAAAAGTGCAATGAGAATGCAAAGATCGAGTAAAGCTAGGCAAACGATGCACGGTTTTCTGAAAATCCTAAAAACTAAATGCAACGACTAAATGCAAGGCAAAACTATTTTAAATTTACCAAGAACGAGTGAACTACCATGACGAACAAACAGAATGATTAAAATGCAAAGCTATGAATTTATAAAATTTGACTAGTGGATCGACCACAGGATCGACCACTAGATCGAGCAACAACGATCGATCTTGTCTAAAAGTTCAAATGCAACGAAACTAATGACCAGGATGCAACAGATAACAAGCAAATGATTAACAGAGATGTAAGAATACTAGGAAAGAGGGTATTGGGTTGAGGTTCATGTTAAAGGGTCTCAAAGGTTCAAGCTTGGTTTGAAAACTCTAGATCTACTCACTTTGTGAGATTCTCTAAGCCTTGAAAACAAAACAAGATCCATCCATGGCGTATGGTATGGATCACTACTTCATTCTCTCCTCCAGACCCATGGCGTTTGGCGGAAAAAGAGATTGAAGGGCAAGGACATCAGATTTCAAACACGCGGCTTAACTAGTCCCCTAAACTACCATGGCGTTTGGGAAAAGGTAACTAGTCTCTAGGATGTGATTTTCAGAGACCTTTGGATCCTGTCAAGGTAAGAGCTCTCTCTGATCATAAAAATCTTGGCATGAGACTCTTTAAGCCTTAAGTACTCGACATCCTAGAAGAGAAAGCCATGAAGAACAAGAAAACACCAAACTTGAAAACCTTTTCGACCCCTTTGAATCCTCTCAACCCCAAAACCCGAATAAACTACTCACTACAAATTAAGTAAACAAAGCAAAGCATAAACGACGAACTCATAGACATAAAGAACGATGGATTAAATTTAAAACGATTCAAAGATTCAATACAAAGCAATAAAAGCTTCAAAGTCTAGCAATGGTGAAATCGCCTTCGAACAGAGAGAAAAATATAAAAATGATAAAGTGGAAAACGTGTGTGTGAAAGCATGATCGCCGCCTTCCCAAAATAGGCCAAACAGCTCGATGGTCCCCCCCCCCCCCTCACTAGCGGCCAAAAACGGGTAAAGTGCACTGAGATCGACCTCGAGATCGAGCATCTCTCTCGATCATCTTCGGACATCGTGCCTTCAGCTCGATCTGTGTCTCGATCTTCCTCGGTGGATCGAGTGCTTCGTTCGATCTTGGAGTCGATCTTTGGAGGATCGAGTGGTGGACTCGATCTGGCTCTCGCTCTGCATGGCGTCATTCACGTCTGTACTCCTTCATCGATCGCTTCACTCAATCTCCGTCTCGATCAGTTCCCTTTGATCGGCTGGACTACTCGATTTTCTGGTCGATCTCATCTAGATCGACCGGCTATGCTCGATCCTCCTCTCGATCTCTGGTCCTTAGCAAGCATTCCTGAATACTCCTAGTTCCCACGAACCTCCTCACGAGCCTCAGCACGTCCACGAACCCTCCAAGACTCCAAAGTAGCCGAAAACAACCTGTAGGCGATGCAAAATGCAAGAAATATGCATATGCTGGTGCAAGAACACTCTAGGACCTAAAGTGATGCAAACTAACCTAAAATGCAATGTATACGTGAGAAAAACTAACTTATATGTATGCAAAAATGTATGAAATATGCAGCAATATCAACTCCCCCAAACTTACCTTTTGCTTGCCCTCAAGCAAACAAAATTAAAGAAGGGAGAGAGCTTTTAAAACAAACGGGGGTTTAAGCTTCTTGCAAAGGTGTTTTTCAAATGAATCAATCTCAACGTCCTAGTTACAAGTTCTAAAATGCAATACACACGCTCATACTCCAAAGGACTTAGCCATACTCATTGCACAAAGAATTTCAAATCATGACTCTCCTATTCCAAACAATCAAAGAAACTCATCCTTTAACATTCATTAATGACCGAACCATTAATCAAACTTATGCACTTTAAAGCAAAACACAATTGGCTAAGGGTAAAGGCTATGAGCATAGAATGATCTCATTTTAAAGAGGGTTTATTTTAAGCAAGGGTTTCTCTCGAAAATGGTAAAAACTTTATGCATATTGCTAAAGGTAAAGGCAATTGATGCATACATGATCAGATTCTCATCTACCCATGCGAGCTAACAATGATCCTAAAACCCCTCTCATTTTTTTTTCTTCTTAGCTCACTCACCCTCGTAAAATCTACCCTTATCTCCAAAGCAAAAGCTGAGCAAACGCCAATTCAAAATAGAAAACATCTTAACTCGTTTAGGCTAGTGAAAAAGTTTGAAAATATTAAGCTCCTTATTTTTCTTATTGATAGCTCTCTTATTATTTTTTTTTCTTTTCTTTTTATTTTTGGCACTTTGGTTCTTTATTTGTTTTTAATTTTTTCTTTTTCTTTTTATTTTGAGAGAGCTATCTTCTGAAATTATTTGAGCATTATACATTTTAAACACAAAACCTTTCACTTAAAACCTTTTATTCACTTCAAATACCAAACTCTCTTGAAACCGAAAACATATAAACGTGAAAGCAACCCCAATGGTCCCCCAAATCAGCACCGAACTCCTCACTCTCTTGATCTTTGCAGTATTCGCCTTGTAGTCATCGTCGGCTATGATGTCCCACAGCTCGTTTGCTTGAGTGAAGGTGGGAAAGTCAACCTTTGTGGCAGCAGCAGCGAGGCCATAGGCTTGACAAAGCTCGTGGATTGAGAGGCTGAAGGGTTGACGCTTGATCTTAAAGAAGAGGCGGCCTTGAGAGGGAATTGGGACGCTAGGATTCTCGTACTGAAACTCCAAAGTGGCAAGGAAGTCGATTGTCACTTCAGGATAGGTTGGGCAATCCATCCGTGACAAACACCTAAGCTCTGTCTTCTGGAGGAGCTGATCGAAATCTCCCAAAATCCCCATCTTAGACAGCAAACCTCTGTCCGCAAACTTGGTAGGCTCGAACCGGAGTCTTTCCAGCCGCTTCTTGTCTCTTTTCTCATCCTTACTCCAACGAACCCTCTCCTGATCAGCCACTTCCTGATCTTCACCCTCTTGTGCTGTCTCCACTCTCGTTCTTTTGGGAGCCATTGCGCCTGAAACAGGTTTCTCAAGCAAGTAATGAGCAATTCGGCGATATGATGAGAGAAAGAGAGAAGCGAAGAAGAAAACCTATAGCCACTAGCCTAGAATTTTGGGGGATTTATAAAAATCATAACAAAATAATAGAGAATCATATCTAGAGATACAGTGAAATCTAGAATTTTTCCTATTATTAAGCTAGTTTTCAAAAAAAAAAACAAAACTGCCTTAGCATCCAAAACAATTAAAGCGAAATAAAAGGAGATTTTCTTAAAGATTTTCTAAAAGATTCGAAAATACCTTTGCAAGGATTGTTAAAGATGCTTGTTACCCTTTAGAAAACACGAATTCACACTCTCTTTTTGCTTAACACTCGAGAAAACAAGAATGAGAGAGTGTGAAAGTAGTTGAAAATATTTAAAGGCCAACAAAACAAAACCATGGGTAAAAAGAAGTAGTTTTTGACAAAAGCTGTGGTCAAGGCATCTTTAATGGTCAAAGATGCTTGCCTTGACCACTTTTTGAATTTACAAATCGGAGGGAAAGAGTAAGAGAGGGAAAAGAAAATGTTACCTCGGCACGAGATCGAGTCCTTTTGGTCGATCTAGGACTCGATCTCATGCCCATACTGGAGTGGATCGAGAGGGTTACTCGATTTAGGATTCGATTCTAATTGAATCGAGTCTTGGATCGATTGTACCTCTTGTTTCCTGAGTTTTTGGCACGACGACTAAGTCCTCGAGATCGAGCTACGTTCTCGATTCAGGGGTCGATTTAGCTTAGATCGAGTGGAAGATTGAGTAGACTACTCGATCTAGCCCTGAGAATCGAGTGACTCAGTCGATCCACCTCTCGTTTGCTTCTCAGGCTAAACGTGTAGGGTGTTCGTCCTCTCGTGATAGACTGTGTCATACGATCTATCTACTCGATCTCGTCTAGATCGACTAACTCCTCTCGATTCACTAACTCGATCTAGCAAAGATCGAGCCAGGATGAGTCGATCTAGTACTCGATCTCTAGCTTATACTCGCCCCTTCTTACTCCTTTTGGATCTAAGATCATGGCCTGCAATCCCTCATACGTGTTCCTACACACTCAGAAGATAAAAACATAAAACTGGAAAAGAAATAAAGCAAAAATATATACAGAATAGACATGGGAATGCCTTCCAAGTACGCTTTCTTTAACGTCTTTAGCTAAACTTTACTTGGTGTAGGCAGATGGTGGGTCTTGGAGAAGCATTGAGGTGCTCTCCTTGTCAAATGCACTCGCCATGTATGGCTTAACTCTGTGTCCGTTCACTGTGAATGCATTCCCACTATTGCCGACCAACGTGACAGCTCCGTACGGTAATATTTCCTTGATTTCATACGGACCGCTCCACCGTGACTTCAGCTTCCCTGGAAAGAGCTTGAGCGTTGAGATGTAAAGCAGCACCAAACTCCCTTCCTTAAGCTCCTTAGGTACCAGCTTCTTGTCATGAGCAGCCATGGTACGCTCTTTGTAGATTCTAGCACTTTCGTAAGCGTCCAGCCTTAGCTCATCAAGCTCGTGCAACTGGATCAACCGCTTCTCCTGAGCCGTCTTCAGATAAAAATTCAGCCGCTTCACAGCCCACAACGCCCTATGTTCCAACTCAACTGGGAGGTGACATCCTTTGCCGTCGAGAAGGGTGAAAGGAGTAGTACCAATGGGCGTTTTGAAAGCAGTCCGGTACGCCCACAAAGCGTCATCTAACTTCACCGCCCAATCCTTCCGAGTAGTCCCAACTGTTCTCTCGAGTATCCCATTGATCTGACGGTTAGAAACCTCCACTTGGCCACTCGTTTGAGGATGGTAAGGCGTAGCTACCTTGTGCTTCACGCCATACTTCCTTAGAAGATTTTCAAACAGCTTGTTGATGAAATGGCTCCCTCCGTCGCTTATCACCACCTTAGGCACTCTAAACCTCGGGAAAGTAATGCTCTTAAAGAGCTTGATCACCACCTTAGAGTCGTTTGTTGGGGAAGCAATGGCCTCAACCCATTTAGAGACATAATCAACAGCTACTAGTATGAACTTGTTGCTGTATGATGAAGGAAACAGCCCCATGAAGTCTATGCCCCACGTGTCAAAGACGTCTACCTCAAATATGGGAACTTGAGGCATCTCATTCCTCTTAGTGATATTCCCTGCTCTTTGACAAGCTTCGCAGCTCATCACGAACTCATGGGTGTCATTGAAGATAGACGGCCACCAGAAGCCGGCTTGCAAGACCTTAGTGGCGGTTTTGAATGAAGCAAAATGCCCGCCATACAAAGAACCGTGGCAATGAAAGATGATATCTCTTGCTTCCTCCTTTCTCACACAGCTTCTGTACAGGCTATCAACACCTCTCTTGTATAAATAGGGCTCATCTCAATAGTAGTGGCTCACATCCCTCATAAACTTCTTCCTATGGTGTCGAAGGCTCTTCCCCACATGCCAAGTAGTTCACCATATCCGCGTACCAAGGGAGATCCTCCTCTTTGAAGCTCAGAACTTCCTCAAACCACCCTTCTAGGTTCCCACAAACAGCTGTGGTGATTAACATGAGTTATTCCTAGGGGGAGAGAATCATCTAAAGGAAGAGACTCATTGATTCTTAACCGAGAGAGATGGTCAGCAACACCGTTCTCTATCCCTTTCTTGTCTTTGATCTCCATGTCAAACTCCTGAAGGAGAAGAATCCATCTCAGAAGCCTCGGCTTAGTGTCCTTCTTGGAATAGATGTACCTCAGAGCCGCGTGATCTGTATAGACAATAGCCTTGGAACCCACGAGGTATGACCGGAGCTTCTCAAAGGCGAACACTACTGACAATAGCTCCTTCTCCGTGGTGGTATACCTTGTTTGCATGTCATCCAAGGTTCTTGAAGCATAGTAAATCACGTGCAGCTTCTTATCTTTCTTCTGACCTAGAACTGCTCCCACGTCGTAGTCGCTAGCATCACACATAATCTCGAATGGTAGAGTCCAGTCCGGCGCTTGCACTATATGCGCGGATACTAGAGCCTCTTTGATGGTCACGAAAGCTTGCAAAAACTCCTCATCAAAAACGAATTCTGCTTCCTTGCACAACAGCCGTGTAAGAGGGCGTGCAATCTTAGAAAAATCCTTGATGCAGCGCCTGTAGAAGCCGGCGTGTCCCAAGAAACTTCTCACTCCTTTGACGTTAACCGGCAGCTCAAGATTCATCATAACCTCGACCTTAGCCTTCTCAACCTCAATGCCCTTCTCTGATATCTTATGGCCAAGCACGATCCCTTCTTTTACCATGAAGTGACATTTTTCCCAATTAAGCACCAAGTTTGTCTCCTCACAACGCTTTAGTACCCTGCAAAGATTCAACAAACATGCAGAAAAGGACGCACCATAGACCGAGAAGTCATCCATAAACACCTGTACCATCTCTTCTATTAGATCGGAGAAGATCGACATCATAGACCGCTGAAACGTAGTCGATGCGTTACACAACCCGAATGGCATCCTTCGATACGCGAAGATGCCATAAGGGCATGTAAAGGTCGTCTTCTCCTGATCATTTGGATGGATTGGTATTTGGAAAAATCCGCTATATCCATCAAGAAAGCAATAGTATGGGTGATTAGCAAGTCTTTCAAGCATTTGATCATTAAATGGCAGGGGAAAATGATCCTTTCTAATAGCAAGATTAAGCTTCCTATAATCAAAACACATACGGTGTCCAGTAATAGTCCTAGTAGGTATAAGCTCATCTTTGTCATTCTTAATGACCGTGATCCCTCCCTTCTTAGGCACCACGTGTACGGGAGAAACCCACATGTTGTCACTTATGGGATAGATCACGTCAGCTTCTAATAGCTTAAGAATCTCCTTCTTAACAACCTCTTTCAAATTGGGATTCAAACGCCTTTGATGTTCTATAGAAGAGGCGTTCTCATTATCCAAGTGAATCCTATGAGTGCAAAGCATTGGCGAAAGGCCCTTGATGTCACTTAAAGAGTACCCAATGGCCTTTCTATACTTACTCAAATCAGCTAAGAGCGAGTTCAACTCATCATCACTTAAGTTTTCATTCACAATTACAGGATAGGTTTCGTTAAGCCCTAAGAAAGCATACCTTAGCCCTTTTGGGAGCTCCTTAAGGTCCACCTTTGGGGCTAGCAGCTCGCTCCAATAATCCTCGTGGTTGTTGCTGTTGTTCTCCTCCTTGGAACCTTCCTTAGAACCCGAGACATGGCCCTTGAGGCTGCTTTCTCCAACCGCTATTCCTTCTGAAATCGAGTCGTCCAGTCGATCTTGCTCTCGATGTCGTCTAGATCGAGCAGTTTCGCTCGATTCACTCACTTGATTTAATATGGATCGAGTGAGAGATCGAGACGCAGAGTCGATCTTCAGATTAGACCCCAAACTGATCGGAAGGCCTCTATCGATCTTGGACTCGATTGTTTTCCTGGATCGATCACCCTCCTCGATCTGACTGTCGATTTTTGCACCGGATCGAGTTGTGTTCTCGATTGTCTTGTCGATTTGACCCCTGGATCGAGTAATGTCATCGATCTCGGAGTCAATCTCTAGGCAAACGCCTTCATCTTCTAGCACAACCTTCCTTGAATCAAGCAAGTTGACGTATTCCTGAGTCCTCTGATCCACGTAACCAAACTCCCATGGCTCCTTAGTCAATGTCAGCTTCAAATGATCCTCCTGAGCCGAATCTTCCAGCAACTCATCCGCTAAAGCATCCAACGTTTCAATGTAGAAGGCTTGCCCTTCTATCGCAGGCTTCTTCAAAACCTCATTGATATCGAAGTCCAGCCTTATATCTTTACCCAAGTGCAGAGCAATCTTCCCATTCTTGACGTCTATGATGGCTCCGGCGGTGGCTAAGAACGGTCTACCGAGAATGAGTGGATCCTTAGTTTCTTCATCCATTTCCAACACAACGAAGTCTGTAGGTACGTTTACACCACTGATCCTCACTGGCAAGTCCTCAAGCAAACCCACAGGTAACCTCACACTCCTGTCAGCTAGTACCAACGAGATTCTACAATCTTTGAAGCGGGTAAAGCAAGCTTCTTTGCCACGGAATGAGGCATCAGATTTATACTAGCTCCGAGATCACAAAGACAACTCTTGAACTCCAAAGGACCTAAAGCGCAAGGTATAGTGAAGCTTCCAGGGTCTCCCAACTTCTTAGGGACTATCTCCTTGTGTATCACAACATTACATTCCTCACTAAGAACAAGCACTTCCTTGCTTTCCTTATTCTTCTTCACGAGCGTGTCTTTGAAGAATTTGGCGCATTTAGGCATCATTGCAAGGCAGTCCACGAGAGGTAGCTTGATCTCTATGTCCTTAAGGTGCTTCTCAAACAAGACTCTATGCTTCTCTATGAGTTGCTTCTTGAAACGGCCAGGAAAATGTAGCTTAGGTACATACAGTGGAGGCACATAAGCATCCTTCTCCTTAGTAGTTTGCTCCGCTTTCTTCTCAACAACCGCTTTCTCAACTCTCCTTGGTCCTCGAATCCAAATATTATCAAAGTTAATCTCATCATCGGCTGAAAGCTTACCCTCCCCCTCTTGAATTACAACGTCCTCGTTGGTCTTTGGAGTAACCGTAGGTGCTAGCTCTTTCCCACTCCTTAGCGTAATGGCATTGGCATATTCTTTGGGATTCTGCTCACACTTGCCCGGTAAGCTATTCTGACCACTTGTACTCGCCTTTCCCTTCTCTAGCTGCTTGATCTTGTTATTCAAGTTTGTAATCTGAGTAGAAAAATCCGTGAGAGACGAGTCTAACCGAGTATTCATCTCGGCAAACTTCTGATTTGTAGATGCTTGCCCTTGGATCAATTGTTGAAACATAGCTTGGACAGGATCAACTTGTTGTTGTTGCATCGGTTGTTGTTGAGGTACAAAGCCGGGAGGGTACATTGGCGTATAGCCCTTGTTTCCTTGCTGTTGTCCTTGGAAGTTGTTCTGCCCTTGCCCTTGGAAGCCACCACTCGGCTGAAAACCTTTGTTGTATGGTACGAAAGGCTTTGCTTGCTGAGCAGGGTACACTTGATCCTTAAGGTTCGCGACGTTGGTGCGATGCAACATGAGGTTAATTGATAGAGAGCTGCTTGAGCTGATATTACTTAGTTGTTATCAATTAGTTCAATTGCTAAAAAGTCGTTTCCCTTTTCTTTTGAATCTTTGAATCGTTTTAAGTTTTAAGTTTGGGGGCGTTATAAAAATCATAAAAAAATAATAGAGAATCATATCTGGAGATACAGTGAAATCCAGAAAATTTCCTATTATTAAGCTAGTTTGTTTTTAAAAAATCAAAACCGCCTTAGCATCCAAATTAATCAAAGCGAAATAAAAGGGGATTTTCTTAAAGATTTTCTAAAAGATTCGAAAATACCCTTGCAAGGATTATTAAAGATGCTTGTTAGCCTTTAGAAAACACAAATTCACACTCTCTTTTTGCTTAACACTCGAGAAAACAAGAATGAGAGAGTGTGAAAGTAGTTGAAAACATTTAAAGGCCAACAAAACAAAACCATGGGTAAAAAGAAGTGATTTCTGATAAAAACTGTGGTCAAGGCACATCTTTCATGGTCAAAGATGCTTGCCTTGACCACTTTTTGAATTTAAAAACCGGAGGGAAAGAGTAAGAGAGGGAAAAGAAAATGTTACCTCGGCACGAGATCGAGTCCTTTTGGTCGATTTAGGACTCGATCTCATGCCCATACTGGCGTGGATCGAGAGGGTTACTCGATTTGGGATTCGATTCTAATTGAATCGAGTCTTGGATCGATTGCACCTCTCCTTTCCTGTGTTTTTGGCACGACGGCTAAGTCCTCGAGATCAAGCTACGTTTTCGATTCAGGGGTCGATTTAGCTTAGATCGAGTGGAAGATCGAGTAGACTACTCGATCTAACCCTGAGAATCGAGTGACTCAGTCGATCCACCTCTCGTTTGCTTTTCAGGCTAAACGTGTAGTGTGTTCGTCCTCTCGTGATCGACTGTGTCACACGATCTATCTACTCGATCTTGTCTAGATCGACTAACCCCTCTCGATTCACTAACTCGATCTAGCAAAGATCGAGCCAGGATAAGTCGATCTAGCACTCGATCTCTAGCTTATACTCGCCCCTTCTTACTCCTTTTGGATCTAAGATCATGGCCTGCAATCCCTCATACT
This sequence comes from Thlaspi arvense, assembly GCA_911865555.2. NCBI lineage: Eukaryota > Viridiplantae > Streptophyta > Magnoliopsida > Brassicales > Brassicaceae > Thlaspi > Thlaspi arvense. The sequence goes on from OU466860.2 coordinate 30,673,599, forward strand.
TGTTCCTACACACTCAGAAGATAAAAACATAAAACTGGAAAAGAAATAAAGCAAAAATATATACAGGATAGACATGGGAATGCCTCCCAAGTGCGCTTTCTTTAACGTCTTTAGCTAGACTTTACTTGGTTTAGGCAGATGGTGGGTCTTGGAGAAGCATTGAGGTGCTCTCCTTGTCAAATGCACTCGCCATGTATGGCTTAACTCTGTGTCCGTTCACTGTGAATGCATTCCCACTCTTGCCGACCAACGTGACAGCTCCGTAAGGTAATACTTCCTTGATTTCATACGGACCGCTCCACCGTGACTTCAGCTTCCCTGGAAAGAGCTTGAGCCTTGAGTTGTAAAACAGCACCAAACTCCCTTCCTTAAGCTCCTTAGGTACCAGCTTCTTGTCATGAGCAGTCTTGGTACACTCCTTGTAGATTCTAGCGCTTTCGTAACCGTCCAGCCTTAGCTCATCAAGCTCGTGCAACTGGATCAACCGCTTCTCCTGAGCCGTCTTCAGATCAAAATTCAGCCGCTTCACAGCCCGCAACGCCCTATGTTCCAACTCAACTGGGATGTGACATCCTTTGCCGTAGAGAAGGGTGAAAGGAGTAGTACCAATGGGCGTTTTGAAAGCAGTCATGTACGCCCACAAAGCGTCATCTAACTTCACCGCCTAATCCTTCTGAGTAGTCCCAACTGTTCTCTCGAGTATCGACTTGATCTGACGGTTAGAGACCTCCACTTGGCCACTCGTTTGAGGATGGTAAGGCGTAGCTACCTTGTGCTTCACGCCATACATCCTTAGAAGATTTTCAAACAGCTTGTTGATGAAATGGCTCCCTCCGTGATATTCCCTGCTCTTTGACAAGCTTCGCAACTCATCACGAACTCATGGGTGTCATTGAAGATAGACGGCCACCAGAAGCCGGCTTGCATGACCTTAGTGGCGGTTTTGAATGAAGCAAAATGCCCGCCATACAAAGAACCGTGGCAATGAAAGATGATATCTCTTGCTTCCTCCTTTGTCACACATCTTCTGTACAGGCTATCAAATGCAAGGATCGAGTAAAGCTAGGCAAATGACGAACAATTTTGTGAAAATCCTAAAAACTAAATGCAACGACTAAATGCAAGGCAAAAATATTTTAAATTTACCAAGAACGAGTGAACTACCACGACGAACAAACAGAATGATTAAAATGCAAAGCTATGAATTTATAAAATTCGACTAGTGGATCAACCACAGGATCGACCACTAGATCGAGCAACAACGATCGATCTCGTCTAAAAGTTCAAATGCAACGAAACTAATGACCATGATGCAACATATAACAAGCGAATGATTAACAGAGATGTAAGAATACTAGGAAAGAGGGTCTAGGGTTAGGGTTCATGTTCAAGGGTCTCAAAGGTTCAAGCTTGGTTTGAAAACTCTAGATCTACTCACTTTGTGAGATTCTCTAAGCCTTGAAAACAAAACAAAATCCATCCATGGCGTGTGGCATTGATCACTCCTTCATTCTCTCCTCCAAACCCATGGTGTTTGGCGGAAAAAGAGATTGAAGGGCAAGGAAATCAGATTTCAAACATGCGGCTTAACTAGTCCCCTAAACTACCATGGCGTTTGGGAAAGGGTAACTAGTCTCTAGGATGTGATTTTCAGAGACCTCTGGATCCTGTCAAGGTAAGAGCTCTCTCTGATCATAAAGATCTTGGCGTGAGACTCTTTAAGCCTTAAGAACTCGACATCCTAGAAGAGAAAGCCATGAAGAACAAGAAAACACCAAACCTGAAAACCTTTTCGACCCCTTTGAATCCTCTCAACCTCAAAACCCGATTAAACTACTCACTACACATTAAGTAAACAAAGCAAAGCATAAACGACGAACTCATAGACATAAAGAACGATGGATTAAACTTAAAACGATTCAAAGATTCAATACAAAGCAATAAAAGCTTCAAAGTCTAGCAATGGCGAAATCGCCTTCGAACAGAGAGAAAAAGATGAAAATGATAAAGTGGAAAACGTGTGTGTGAAAGCATGATCGTCGCCTTCCCAAAATAGGCCAAACAGCTCGATCCCCCCCCCCCCCTTGCTAGCGGCCAAAAACGGTTAAAGTGCAATGAGATCGACCTCGAGATCGAGCATCTCTCTCGATCATCTTCAGACATCGTGCCTTCAGCTCGATCTGTGTCTCGATCTTCCTCGGTGGATCGAGTGCTTCATTCGATCTTGGAGTCGATCTTTGGAGGATCGAGTGGTGGACTCGATCCGGCTCTCGCTCTGCATGGCGTCATTCACATCCGTACTCCTTCATCGATCGCTTCACTCGACCTCCGTCTTGATTAGTTCCTATGGATCGGCTGGACTACTCGATCTTCTAGTCGATCTCATCAAGATCGACCAGCCATGCTCGATCCTCCTCTCGATCTCTGGTCCTTAGCAAGCATTCCTGAATTCTCCAAGTCCCACGAACTTTCTCACGAGCCTCAGCAAGTCCACGAACCCTCCAAGACTCCAAAGTAGCCGAAAACAACCTGTAGGCGATGCAAAATGCAAGAAATATGCATATGCAGGTGCAAGAACACTCTAGGACCTAAAGTGATGCAAACTAACCTAAAATGCAATGTATACGTGAGAAAAACTAACTTATATGTATGCAAAAATGTATGAAATATGCAGCAATATCAACTCCCCCAAACTTACCTTTTGCTTGCCCTCAAGCAAACAAAATTAAAGAAGGGAGAGAGGTTTTAAAACAAACGGGGGTTTAAGCTTCTTGCAAAGGTGTTTTTCAAATGAATCAATCTCAGCGTCATAGTTACTAGTTCTAAAATGCAATACACATGCTCATACTCCAAAGAACTTAGCCATACTCATCGCACAAAGAATTTCAAATCATGACTCTCCTATTCCAAACAATCAAAGAAACTCATCCTTTAACATTCATTAATGACCGAACCATGAATCAAACTTATGCACTTTAAAGTAAAACACATTTGGCTAAGGGTAAAGGCTATGAGCATAGAATGATCTCATTTTAAAGAGGGTTTATTTTAAGCAAGGGTTTCGCTCGAAAATGGTAAGAACTTTATGCATAATGCTAAGGTAAAGGCAATTGATGCATACAGGATCAGATTCCCATCTACCCATGCGAGCTAACAATGATCCTAAAACCCCTCTCATTTTTTTTTCTTCTTAGCTCACTCACCCTCCTAAAATCTACCCTTATCTCCAAAGCAAAAGCTTAGCAAACCCCAATTCAAAATAGAAAACATCTTAACTCTTTTAGGCTAGTGAAAATGTTTGAAATATTAAGCTCCTTATTTTTCTTATTGATAGCTCTCTTATTATTTTTTTCTTTCTTTTTCTTTTCTTTTTATTTTTGGCACTTAGGCTCTTTATTTGTTTTTATTTATTTTTTATTTTTTTTTATTTTGAGAGAGCTATCTTCTGAAATTATTGGAGCATTATATATTTTAAATACAAAACCTTTCACTTAAAACCTTTTATTCACTTCAAATACCAAACTCTTTTGAAACCGAAAACATATAAACATGAAAGCAACCCCAATGATCCCCCAAACCTATCATAAGCCTACATCTAGCTTCAATATTGCAAAGCTAGCAATCATATGAGAACCTAATCATGTCGCTTAAATGTAATACTTTATGCTAAGTTCAAACCGAAAGAGGCCTCACAAAGATGTCACACACGAAAACTTGCCTTCAAAGAAAGGTAAAGGTCAAGGTGGGAGTTCTACTTAGGCTCACAAAGAGTGGTAAAAGGAAGAAGAGAGCCTAAATATTTTTAAGATCCATGCGTTTATTTTCAAATGCATAAGAATGATATTTAAAAATTAAGATTAAGGTTTTCACTTATTAGGACAAGTTTCAAATCATGAGAGTTCAATACAAGTCACGAAAATCAAAACAAGTGATCCAAGCATGGTAAGAACTTACTTTCAAAGAGTGAGCAAAACATTAGAGAACTACTAGTTAGGATATTGAAACCATTCATAAGCTTAAAACACCTTTTTAAGAAAACTTTAACCCCTTATGCAAATGTAAACAACCTAGATGCTTAAAAATTCTAGACTTAATCTTAAAATGCTTAACAAGATGAATGCAACTACATGAATTTTTTTGAAAATTTTTAAAAGTTTTACCAATTTTTTCCTTTTCTTTTCTATGCCTTAGATGCATGCAAGACTCAAGAGATACAAAAATAAAAGAAGATAAAAAATAGACAAGTCAAACCACACACATACTCCCCCAAACTTGAATGACACCGTCCCGGTGGCAAACAAATTCAAAGGAGCTCAAAACACAAAACAAAAAGAAAGAAACTTGAGCGGTATGTACAATAGAAGGTCGTTTGGTACTTCGGGTCTAGTCTCGGCTGGAACTTGAGGACGTTCCAGACGAGCTAGAGACTATGGCTTTGCCCTTGGAGGCTGGCTCTTGGAGGGAGAGACGGGCTGGCTGAATGTTGCTGCCTTGAGTCTCACGGATGACGACTCCTCCGGTTGAAAGTCTCCTCTTCTCGGGCTGTTGAACCTCCTCACTTGCAGCCTTCTTAGGTGAGCCTCCTTGAAGTGATTTGACCTTCTTGGCAAGCTTCTTGAGTACCTTGCTCTGCCACTTGTTGATTTTCCTTTGCATCTCCACAACAGAAGCAAAGAACTTCTCCTCTTAGTCCGCGGCTTAAAGTCAATCTTGGGAAGGACAAAGGTTTCGGGCATCTCATCATCCGTGGCAGGAGACTCTGATCTTGGGCGAGCAGCTTGTCGAATGGTGGCTGTGGCTCCTAGAGGAGCAAAACACTCCTCTACGCTCGGGAGAAACTCGATGTTCCCCACTCCTAACAGCTTAGTTTTGCCGTTTGGCAAGATACAGACCCTCTTCTCGTTCTCTGTGTCAATGAACAAGTATGCAAAGAAACCCTCAGCTGGCGTGTGCCCCAAGCTGTCCGTGTTCCTTAGGTATGTCTCGTCCATTAAGGCTCTATCCGGAAAAGGAGTGTAGTCTTGAAGCGGTACACCAGCTTGCACGAACATGGGGGTGAGGAAACCGCCAATGAGTGAAGAACTTGCATTGCACCTTAAGGTATACGCCTTGTATTTCACCAGTGAAGCGGCCAAGATGCATCCGTAGTTGACGTTGTCTCCCAACTGGTCTTCCAACGGATCGTCATTCTCATCTGGGTCACACACGAGATGTTTGATGCCTTGGAACAAGAAGCAAAGTTCTGTTCTCGTCACCGTAGGGGCTACTGACCGTCTGCTGAAGGTGTTGGCAATCAGCTTCAAGGTGTAACGCAGCACTGGACTCCTCACTCTCTTAATCTTTGCATTATTCGCCTTGTAGTCATCGTCGGCTATGATGTCCCACATCTCGTTTGCTTGAGTGAAGGTGGGAAAGTCAACCTTTGTGGCAGCAGCAGCGAGGCCATAGGCTTGACAAATCTCGGGGATTGAGAGGCTGAAGGCTTGACGCTTGATCTTAAAGAAGAGGCGGCCTTGAGAGGAAATTGGGACGCTAGGATTCTCGTACCGAAACTCCAAAGTGGCAAGGAAGTCGATTGTCACTTCAGGATAGGTTGGGCAATCCATCCGTGACAAACACCTGAGCCCTATCTTCTGGAGGAGCTGATCGAAATCTCCCAAAATTCCCATCTTAGACAGCAAACCTCTGTCCGCAAACTTGGTAGGCTCGAACCGGAGTCTTTCCAGCCGCTTCTTGTCTCTTTTCTCATCCTTACTCCAACGAACCCTCTCCTGATCAACCACTTCCTGATCTTCTCCCTCTTGTGCTGTCTCCTCTCTCGTTCTTTTGGGAGCCATTGCGCCTGAAACAGGTTTCTCAAGCAAGCAATGAGCAATTCGGCGATATGATGAGAGAAAGAGAGAAGCGAAGAAGAAAACCTATAGCCACTACCCTAAAATTTTTGGGAGATTTATAAAAATCATAACAAAATAATAGAGAATCATATCTAGAGATACAGTGAAATCCAGAATTTTTCCTATTATTAAGGTAGTTTTAAAAAAAAAAAATCAATTGAATTAGCTGATAACAACTAATTCAGCTCTCTATCAATTGAATCTGATAATGTAAAAAGTGTGTGATGCAATGCAACATGAGGTTATCAAAACTCAAGCAGCACACAGTCGTAGTATAGCATGCAAGAGGAATCAATCCAACCTAGAGTCTAGAAAGTGCAATGAGAATGCAAGGATCGAGTAAAGCTAGGCAAATGACGAACGGTTTTGTGAGAATCCTAAAAACTAAATGCAACAACTAAATGCAAGGCAATACTATTTTAAAATTACCAAGAACGAGTAAACTACCACGATGAATAAACAGAATGATTAAAATGCAAAGCTAAGAATTTATAAAATTTGACTAGTGGATCGACCACAGGATCGACTACTAGATCGAGCAACAACGATCGATCTCGTCTAAAAGTTCAAATGCAACGAAACTAATGACCAGGATGCAACAGATAACAAGCGAATGATTAACAGAGATGTAAGAATACTAGGAAAGAGGGTATAGGGTTGAGGTTCATGTTCAAGGATCTCAAAAGGTTCAAGCTTGGTTTGAAAACTCTAGATCTACTCACTTTGTGAGATTCTCTAAGCCTTGAAAACAAAACAAAATCCATCCATGGCGCGTGAGGAAACCGCCAATGAGTGAAGAACTTACCTTGCACCTTAAGGCATATACCTTGTATTTCACCAGTGAAGCGGCCAAGATGCATCCGTAGTTGACGTTGTCTTCCAACTGGTCTTCCAACGGATCGTCATTCTCATCCGGGTCACACACGAGATGTTTGATGCCTTGGACCAAGAAGAAAAGTTCTGTTCTCGTCACCGTAGGGGCTACTGACCGTCTGCTGAAGGTGTTGGCAATCAGCTTCAAGGTGTAACGCAGCACCAGACTCCTCACTCTCTTGATCTTTGCAGTATTCGCCTTGTAGTCATCGTCGGCTATGATGTCCCACAGCTCGTTTGCTTGAGTGAAAGTGGGAAAGTCAACCTTTGTGGCAGCAGCAGCGAGGCCATAGGCTTGAAAAAGCTCGGGGATTGAGAGGCTGAAGGCTTGACGCTTGATCTTAAAGAAGAGGCGGCCTTGAGTGGGAATTGGGACGCTAGGATTCTCGTACCGAAACTCCAAAGTGGCAAGGAAGTCGATTGTCACTTCAGGATAGGTTGGGCAATCCATCCGTGACAAACACCTGAGCCCTATCTTCTGGAGGAGCTGATCGAAATCTCCCAAAATTTCCATCTTAGACAGCAAACCTCTGTCCGCAAACTTGGTATGCTAGAACCGGAGTCTTTCCAGCCGCTTCTTGTCTCTTTTCTCATCCTTACTCCAACGAACCCTCTCCTGAACAGCCACTTTCTGATCTTCTCCCTCTTGTGCTGTCTCCTCTCTCGTTCTTTTGGGAGCCATTACACCTGAAACAGGTTTCTCAAGCAAGCAATGAGCAATTCGGCGATATGATGAAAGAAAGAGAGAAGCGAAGAAGAAAACCTATAGCCACTACCCTAGAATTTTGGGGGATTTATAAAAATTATAACAAAATAATAGAGAATCATATCTAGAGATACAGTGAAATCCAGAATTTTTCCTATTATTAAGTTAGTTTTAAAAAAAAATCAATTGAATTAGCGGATAACTAGTTTTTTTTAAGCTAGTTTAAAAAAAAAATCAATTGAATTAGTTGTTATCAGCTCTCTATCAATTGAATCTGATAATGTAAAAAGGGAGTGATGCAATGCAACAAGAGGTTATCAAAACTCAAGCATCACACAGTCGTAGTATAGCATGCAATCCCTCATATTTATACTCGCCCCTTCTTACTCCTTTTGGATCTAAGATCATGGCCTGTAATCCCTCATACTTGTTCCTACACAATCAGAAGATAAAAACAGAAAACTGGAAAAGAAATAAAGCAAAAATATATACAGGATAGACATGGGAATGCCTCCTAAGTGCGCTTTCTTTAACGTCTTTAGCTAGACTTTACTTGGTTTAGGCAGATGGTGGGTCTTGGAGAAGCATTGAGGTGCTCTCCTTGTCAAATGCACTCGCCATATATGGCTTAACTCTATATCCGCTCACTGTGAATGCATTCCCACTCTTGCCGACCAACGTGACAGCTCCGTAAGGTAATACTTCCTTGATTTCATACGGACCGCTCCACCGTGACTTCAGCTTCCCTGGGAAGAGCTTGAGCCTTGAGTTGTAAAGCAGCACCAAAATCCCTTCCTTAAGCTCCTTAGGTACCAGCTTCTTGTCATGAGCAGCCTTGGTACGCTCCTTGTAGATTCTAGCGCTTTCGTAAGCGTCCAGCCTTAGCTTATCAAGCTCGTGCAACTGGATCAACCGCTTCTCCTGAGGCGTCTTTAGATCAAAATTCAGCCGCTTCACAGCCCACAACGCCCTATGTTCCAACTCAACTGGGAGGTGACATCCTTTGCCGTAGAGAAGGGTGAAAGGAGTAGTACCAATGGGCGTTTAGAAAGCAGTCCGGTACGCACACAAAGCATCATCTAACTTCACCACCCAATCCTTCCGAGTAGTCCCAACTGTTCTCTCGAGTATCGCCTTGATCTGACGGTTAGAGACCACCACTTGGCCATTCGTTTGAGGATGGTAAGGGGTAGCTACCTTGTGCTTCACGCCATACTTCCTTAGAAGATTTTCAAACAGCTTGTTGATGAAATGGCTCCCTCCGTCGCTTATCACCACCTTAGGCACTCCAAACCTCGGGAAAATAATGCTCTTAAAGAGCTTGATCACCACCTTAGAGTCGTTTGTTGGGGAAGCAATGGCCTCAACCCATTTAGAGACGTAATCAACAGCTACTAGTTTGAACTTGTTGCCGTATGATGAAGGAAACGGCTCCATGAAGTCTATGCCCCACGCGTCAAAGACGTCTACCTTAAATATGGGAACTTGAGGCATCTCATTCCTCTTAGTGATATTCCATGCTCTTTGACAAGCTTCACAACTCATCACGAACTCATGGGTGTCTTTGAAGATAGACAGCCACCAGAAGCCAGCTTGCAAGACCTTAGTGGCGGTTTTGAATGAAGCAAAATGCCCGCCATACAAAGAACCGTGGCAATGAAAGATGATATCTCTTGCATCCTCCTTTGTCACGCATCTTCTGTACAGGCTATCAACACCTCTCTTGTATAAATAGGGCTCATCCCAATAGTAGTGGCTCACGTCCCTCATGAACTTCTTCCTATGGTAGTTGTCAAGATGCGAAGGCTCTTCGCCACATGCCAAGTAGTTCACAATATCCGCGTACCAAGGGAGATCCTCCTCTTTGAAGCTCAGAACTTCCTCAAACCGCCCTTCTAGGTTCCCACAAACAGCCGTGGTGATTGCCATGAGTTGTTCCTCGGGGAGAGAATCATCTAAAGGAAGAGACTCGTTGATTCTTAACCGAGAGAGATGGTCAGTAACGCCGTTCTCTATCCCTTTCTTGTCTTTGATCTCCATGTCAAACTCCTGAAGGAGAAGAAATCATCTCAGAAGCCTCGGCTTAGTGTCCTTCTTGGAATAGATGTACCTTAGAGCCGCGTGATCTGTGTAGACAATAGCCTTGGAACCCAGGAGGTATGACCGGAACTTCTCAAAGGCGAACACTACTGCCAATAGCTCCTTCTCCGTGGTGGTATACCGTGTTTGCGTGTCATCCATGGTTCTTGAAGCATAGTAAATCACGTGCAGCTTCTTATCTTTCTTCTGACCTAGAACGGCTCCCACGGCGTAGTCGCTAGTGATATAGCTGCATATTCCATGCATTTTGCATACATATAAGTTAGTTTCTCACGCAAATACATTGCATTTTAGGTTAGTTTGCATCACTTTAGGTCCTAGAGTGTTCTTGCACCAGCATTTGCATATTTCTTGCATTTTGCATCGCATACAGGTTGTTTTCGGCTACTTTGGAGTCTTGGAGGGTTCGTGGACGTGCTGAGGCTCGTGAGGAAGTTCTTGGGACTTGGAGAATTCAGGAATGCTTGCTAAGGACCAGAGATCGAGAGGAGGTTCGAGCATGGCCGGTCGATCTAGATGAGATCAACCAAAAGATCGAGTAGTCCATCCGATCCAAGGAAACTGATCGAGATGGAGATTGAGTGAAGCGATCGATCAAGGAGTACGGACGTAAATGACGCCATGCAGAGTGAGAGTCAGATCGAGTCCACCAATCGATCCTCTAAAGATCAGCTCCAAGATCGAACGAAGCACTCGATCCACCGAGGAAGATCGAGACACAGATCAAGCTGAAGGCACGATGTCCAAAAATGATCGAGAGAGATGCTCGATCTCGAGGTCGATCTCAGTGCGCTTTAACCGTTTTTGGCCGCTAGCGAGGGGGGGACCATCGAGCTGTTTGGCCTATTTTGGGAAGGCGGCGATCATGCTTTCTCACACACGTTTTTAATTTATTATTTTCATCTTTTCTCTCTGTTCGAAGGCGATTTCGCCATTGTTAGACTTTGAAGCTTTCTTCTTGAATCTTTGAATCGTTTAAGTTTAAATCCATTGCTCTTGATCTCTAGCTTATACTCGCCTCTTCTTGCTCCTTTTGGATCTAAGATCATGGCCCGCAATCCCTCATACTTGTTCCTACACACTCAGAAGATAAAAACATAAAACTGGAAAAGAAATAAAGCAAAAATATATACAGGATAGACATGGGAATGCCTCCCAAGTGCGCTTTCTTTAACGTCTTTAGCTAGACTTTACTTGGTTTAGGCAGATGGTGGGTCTTGGAGAAGCATTGAGGTGCTCTCCTTGTCAAATGCACTCGCCATGTATGGCTTAACTCTGTGTCCGTTCACTGTGAATGCATTCACTTTGAATCGTTTAAGTTTTAGGCGATTCGCCATTGTTAGACTTCGAGTTTTTTCTTGTTTTACTTTTGAATATTGGATCGTTTAAGTTAAATCAATCGTTTTTCATGTTTAGTTCTTCGTTTATTGCATTTCGTACAGTTTATTTCAAGAGTCGCGAGTAGTTTCATTGGGTTTTGGGGTTGAGAGGATTCAAAGGGGTCGAAAAGGTTTTCAAGTTTGGTGTTTTCTTGTTCTTCATGGCTTTCTCTTCTAGGATGTCGAGTTCTTAAGGCTTAAAGAGTCTCACGCCAAGATCTTTATGATCAGAGAGACCTCTTACCTTGACAGGATCCAGAGATCTCTGAAAATCGCATCCTAGTGACTAGTTACTCTTTCCCAAACGCCATGGTAGTTTAGAGGACTAGTTAAGCCGCGTGTTTGAAATCTGGTTTCCTTGATCTTAAATCTCTTCTCCCGCCAAACGCCATGGGTCTGGAGGAGAGAATGAAGGAGTGATCCATACCAAAAGCCACATATGGATCTTGTTTTGTTTTCAAGGCTTAGGGAACCTCACAAAGTGAGTAGATCTAAAGTTTTCAAGCCAAGCTTAAACCTTTGAAACCCCTGAACATGAATCTCAACCCTGGACCCTCTTATACTCGCCCCTTCTCACTCCTTTTGGATCTAAGATCATGGCCTGCAATCCCACATACTTGTTCCTACACACTCAGAAGATAAAAACATAAAATTAGAAAAGAAATAAAGCAAAAATATATACAGATAGACATGGGAATGCCTCCCAAGTGCGCTTTCTTTAACGTCTTTAGCTAGACTTTACTTGGTTTAGGCAGATGGTGGATCTTGGAGAAGCATTGAGGTGCTCTCCTTGTCAAATGCAATCGCCATGTATGGCTTAACTCTGTGTCCGTTCACTGTGAATTCATTCCCTCTCTTGCCGACCAACGTGACAGCTCCGTAAGGTAATACTTCCTTGATTTCATACGGAACGCTCCACCGTGACTTCAGCTTCCCTGGAAAGAGCTTGAGCCTTGAGTTGTAAAGCAGCACCAAACTCCCTTCCTTAAGCTACTTAGATACCAGCTTCTTGTAATGAGCAGCCTTGGTACACTCCTTGTAGATTCTAGCGCTTTCGTAAGCGTCCAGCCTTAGCTCATCAAGCTCGTGCAACTGAATCAACTGCTTCTCCTGAGCCGTCTTCAGATCAAAATTCAGCCGCTTCACAGCCCACAACGCCCTATGTTCCAACTCAACTGGGAGGTGACATCCTTTGCCGTAGAGAAGGGTGAAAGGAGTAGTACCAATGGGCGTTTAGAAAGCAGTCCGGTACGCCCACAAAGCGTCATCTAACTTCACGGCCCAATCCTTCCGAGTAGTTCCAACTGTTCTCTCGAGTATCGCCTTGATCTGACGGTTAGAGACCACCACTTGGCCATTCGTTTGAGGATGGTAAGGGGTAGCTACCTTGTGCTTCACGCCATACTTCCTTAGAAGATTTTCAAACAGCTTGTTGATGAAATGGCTCCCTCCGTCGCTTATCACCACCTTAGGCACTCCAAACCTCGGGAAAATAATGCTCTTAAAGAGCTTGATCACCACCTTAGAGTCGTTTGTTGGGGAAGCAATGGCCTCAACCCATTTAGAGACATAATCAACAGCTACTAGTATGAACTTGTTGCCGTATGATGAAGGAAACGGCCCCATGAAGTCTATGCCCCACGCGTTAAAGACGTCTACCTCAAATATGGGAACTTGAGGCATCTCATTCCTCTTAGTGATATTCCCTGCTCTTTGACAAGCTTAGAACTCATCACGAACTCATGGGTGTCTTTGAAGATAGACAACCACCAGAAGCTGGCTTACAAGACCTTAGTGGCGGTTTTGAATGAAGCAAAATGCCCGCCATACAAAGAACTGTGGCAATGAAAGATAATATCTCTTGCTTCCTCCTTTGTCATGCATCTTCTGTACAGGTTATCAACACCTCTCTTGTATAAATAGGGCTCATCCCAATAGTAGTGGCTCACGTCCCTCATGAACTTCTTCCTATGGTAGTTGTCAAGATGCGAAGGCTCTTCCCCACATGCCAAGTAGTTCACAATTTCCACGTACCAAGGGAGATCCTCCTCTTTGAAGCTCAGAACTTCCTCAAACCGCCCTTCTAGGTTCCCACAAACAGCCGTGGTGATTGCCATGAGTTGTTCCTCGGGGAGAGAATCATCTAAAGGAAGAGACTCGTTGATTCTTAACCGAGAGAGATGGCCAGCAACGCTGTTCTCTATCCCTTTCTTGTCTTTTATCTCCATGTCAAACTCCTGAAGGAGAAGAATCCATCTCAGAAGCCTCGGCTTAGTGTCCTTCTTGGAATAGATGTACCTCAGAGCCGCGTGATCTGTGTAGACAATAGCCTTGGAAGGATTGGGCAAACACTACTGCCAATAGCTCCTTCTCCGTGGTGGTATACCTTGTTTGCGTGTCATCCAATCTTGAAGCATAGTAAATCACGTGCAGCTTCTTATCTTTCTTCTGACCTAGAATGGCTCCTATGGCGTAGTCGCTAGCATCACACATAATCTCGAATGGTAGAGTCCAGTCCGGTGCTTGCACTATAGGCGCGGATACTAGAGCCTCCTTGATGGTCACGAAAGCTTGCAAACACTCCTCATCAAAGACGAATTCAGCTTCCTTGCACAACAGCCATGTAAGAGGGCGTGCAATCTTAGTAAAATCCTTGATGAAGCGTCTGTAGAAGCCGGCGTGTCCCAAGAAACTTCTCACTCCTTTGACGTTAACAGGCGGCTCAAGATTCATCATAACCTCGACCTTAGCCTTATCAACCTCAATGCCCTTCTCTGATATCTTATGGCCAAGCACGATCCCTTCCTTCACCATGAAGTGACATTTTTCCCAATTAAGCACCAAGTTTGTCTCCTCACAACGCTTTAGTACCCTGCAAAGATTCAACAAACACGCAGAAAAGGACGCACCATAGACCGAGAAGTCATCCATAAACATCTGTACCATCTCTTCTATTAGATCGGAGAAGATCGACATCATAGACCGCTGAAACGTAGTCGATGCGTTACACAACCCGAATGGCATCCTTCGATACACGAAGGTGCCATAAGGGCATGTAAAGGTCGTCTTCTCCTGATCATTTGGATGGATTGGTATTTGGAAAAATCTGCTATATCCATCAAGAAAGCAATAGTATGGGTGATTAGCAAGTCTCTCAAGCATTTGATCAATAAATAGCAGGGGAAAATGATCCTTTCTAGTAGCAAGATTAAGCTTCCTATAATCAATACACATACGGTGTCCAGTAATAGTCCTAGTAGGTATAAGCTCATCTTTGTCATTCTTAATGACCGTGATCCCTCCCTTCTTAGGCACCACGTGTACGGGAGAAACCCACATACTGTCACTTATGGGATAGATCACGTCAGCTTCTAATAGCTTAAGAATCTCCTTCTTAACAACCTCTTTCAAATTGGGATTCAAACGCCTTTGATGTTCTATAGAAGAGGCGTTCTCATAATCCAAGTGAATCCTATGAGTGCAAAGCATTGGCGAAAGGCCCTTGATGTCACTTAAAGAGTACCCAATGGCCTTTCTATACTTACTCAAATCAGCTAAGAGCGAGTTCAACTCATCATCACTTAAGTTTTCATTCACAATTACAGGATATGTTTCGTTAAGCCCTCAGAAAGCATACCTTAGCCCTTTTGGGAGCTCCTTAAGGTCCACCTTTGAGGCTAGCAGCTCGCTCCAATAATCCTCGTGGTTGTTGCTGTTGTTCTCCTCCTTGGAACCTTCCTTAGAACCCGAGACATGGCCCTTGAGGCTGCTTTCTCCAACCGCTATTCCTTCTGAAATCAAGTCGTCCAGTCGATCTTGCTCTCGATGTCGTCTAGATCGAGCAGTTTCGCTCAATTCACTCACTTGATTTAATATAGATCGAGTGAGAGATCGAGACGCAGAGTCGATCTCCAGATTAGACCCCAAACTGATCGGAAGGCCTCTATCGATCTTGGACTCGATTGTTTTCATGGATCGATCACCCTCCTCGATCTGACTGTCGATTTTTGCACCGGATCGAGTTGTGCTCTCGATTGTCTTGTCGATTTGACCCCTGGATCGAGTAATGTCATCGATCTCGGAGTCAATCTCTAGGCAAACGCCTTCATCTTCTAGCACAACCTTCCTTGAATCAAGCAAGTTGACGTATTCCTGAGTCCTCTGATCCATGTAACCAAACTCCCATGGCTCCTTAGTCAATGCCAGCTTCAAATGATCCTCCTGAGCCAAATCTTCCAGCAACTCATCCGCTAAAGCAACCAATGTTTCAATGTAGAAGGCTTGCCCTTCTATCATAGGTTTCTTCGAAACCTCATTGATATCGAAGTCCAGCCTTATATCTTTACCCAAGTGCAGAGCAATCTTCCCGTTCTTGACGTCTATGATGGCTCCGGCGGTGGCTAAGAACGGTCTACCGAGAATGAGTGGATCCTTAGGTTCTTCATCCATTTCCAACACAACGAAGTCTGTAGGTACGTTTACACCACTGATCCTCACTGGCAAGTCCTCAAGCAAACCCACAGGTAACCTCACACTTATGTCAGCTAGTACCAACGAGATTCTATAATCTTTGAAGATTTAGAACTTCTTTGCCACGGAATAAGGC
Organism: Thlaspi arvense; assembly: GCA_911865555.2. Taxonomy (NCBI): domain Eukaryota; kingdom Viridiplantae; phylum Streptophyta; class Magnoliopsida; order Brassicales; family Brassicaceae; genus Thlaspi; species Thlaspi arvense. The sequence continues at coordinate 30,689,157 of OU466860.2, forward strand.
ATCAGATTTATACTAGCTCCGAGATCACAAAGACAACTCTTGAACTTCAAAGGACCTAAAGCGCAAGGTATAGTGAAGCTTCCAGGGTCTCCCAACTTCTTAGGGACTATCTCCTTGTGTATCACAACACTACATTCCTCACTAAGAACAAGCACTTCCTTGCTTTCCTTATTCTTCTTCACGAGCGTGTCTTTGAAGAATTTGGCGCATTTAGGCATCATTGCAAGGCAGTCCACGAGAGGTAGCTTGATCTCTACGTCCTTAAGGTGCTTCTCAAACAAGACTCTATGCTTCTCTATGAGTTGCTTCTTGAAACGGCCAGGAAAAGGTAGCTTAGGTACATACGGTGGAGGCACATAAGCATCCTTCTCCTTAGTAGTTTGCTCCGCTTTCTTCTCAACAACCGCTTTCTCACCTCTCCTTGGTCCTTGAATCCAAACATTGTCAAAGTTTATCTCATCATCGGCTGAAAGCTTACCCTCCCCCTCTTGAATTACAACGTCCTTGTTGGCCTTTGGAGTAACCGTAGTTGCTAGCTCTTTCCCACTCCTTAGCATAATGACATTGGCGTATTCATTGGGATTCTGCTCACACTTGCCCGGTAAGCTATTCTGACCACTTGTACTTGCCTTTCCCTTCTCTAGCTGCTTGATCTTGTTATTCAAGTTTGTAATCTGAGTAGAGAAATCCGTGAGAGACGAGTCTAACCGAGTATTCATCTCAGCTAAATATTAGGAAAATTGCTAAATATTAGGAAAATTGCTAGATTTAATCTTATCTCTAGATATTCTCCTCTAGTATTTAGCTATAATTTTTATAAATTCCCTAAAAATCTAGGATTATTGTTATAAGTTTTTCTCTTCTACCTTGTCTTCCTCTTAGATTTGCCGCCTATACTCATTCTCTTCTTTGAGATTTGTGTTTCAGGTACCAATGGCACCAAAAAGGAGCAGAGAGGAGACAACACAAGGAGAAGGAACTCAAGAAGTGGTTCAGGAGAGTGTTAGATGGACAAAGGAGGAGAAACAAGCTAAGAGACGGTTGGAGAGGCTCTGGTTTGACCCTACATAGTTCGCGAGCAGGGATCTGTTGGCAAAGATGGGGATATTGGGAGATTTTGATCAGCTTCTCAAGAACATTGGGCTCCGGTGCTTGTCAAGGATGGATTGCCCAACCTATCCCGAGGTAACCCTAGACTTCTTAGCCACCTTGGAGTTTACCTACGAGAATCCAAGCCTCCCCACTCCATCACAAGGTCACATCACCTTCAAGATCAGGAGGCAAGCTTACCACCTTTCCATCCCCGAACTATGCCAAGCCTACGGTCTGAAAGCTAGTGGGAAGCTTGTAGAGTTTCCTCCTTTCACTCAAGCCAACGACCTATGAGATTTGATCAGCAACGATGACTACAAGGCTAACACGGCCAAGATCAAGAGAGTCCACAGCCCCGTGCTGAGATACACCCTCAAGCTCATAGCCAACACTTCCAGCGGAAAGTCCGTGGCTCCAACAGTCACCAAGAATGAGTTGTGTTTTCTCTTCCAAGGCGTTAAGCACCTTCTATGCGATCCTAAGGAGAATGACGAGCCGATGGAAGATGAGCTTGGAGATGATGTCAATTATGGATGCATTTTGGCTTCCTCTTTGATCAAGTACAAGGCATGGGCAATGAGGTGTAAGGCGAGTTCAGCGCTGATAGGAGGCTTCCTCACACCGATGTTTGTTCAGGCCGGGGTACCTCTTCCTGACTTTGTGCCTTGCGCGTATAGAGCTTATATGGATGAGGTATACATGCGCAACACATACAGCTTGGGATGCACGCCAGCTGAAGGCTTCTTTGCCTATCTGTTATACGATTGTGAGAATGAGAAGAGGGTGTGCATCTTGCCGAACAAAGAGGAAACGGTGCTGCTAGGTGTTGGCAACATAGAGTTTTTGCCGAGCAATGAGGAATGCTATGCACCTCTAGGAGCCGCAGCCGCGCCAGCACGAGTTGCTCGCCCACGTTCAGAGTCACCTCCCTCAGATGCTGAGATGCCCGCGAGCTTCGACCTTCCTAAGCTTGACTACAAGCCAAGGACAAATGCGGAGAAGTTTCTTGCTTCTGTTGTGGAGATGCAGCGGAACGTGAACAAGTGGCAGAGCAAGATGATTAAGAAGCTTACCAAGAAGACCAAGGTCTTGCAAGGAAGCCCACCGAAGAAGTCTTCCAATGAGGAGATGCAGCAGCCGAATGAGAGGAGGAGATCAACCGGAGGGATTGAGATCCGTGATCCCCAAGGAACAAACCAAACTGCACGCCTCTCTCTTCATGATAACACGAGCAAGGGTAAGGGCAAGGAGACCAGCCACGACACTCCTAAGAAGAGCAAGAAGTCTGGAGCAACCTCAAGCTCCAGCCTTACTAAGCTCAAATGTACCAACAACCAAACCATTGTAAATACCAAGCATCGTTTTCAATTTTTTTGCTTTGTGTTTTGACTCCTCTAGACTTCGTTTGCCACCGAGACGGTGTCATTTAGGTTTGGGGGAGTGTGTGTGTTATTTGACATGTTTTCTTTGATCTTATTTTGTGTTATCACACCTTGAGTCATCATGCATCATGTAAGGCATAGAAAATACAAAAACACATGATAAAAATTTTCAAAAATTTTCAAAAAAAGTCATGTAGCTTGCATCTGAACTGTAAACATTTTAGGATTGAGTCTAGAATTTTAAGCATTTAGGTTGATTGTATTTGCATAAGGGGCAAAAGTTTTTCTTGAAAAGTGTTTTAAGCTCATAAATTGTTTCAAGGCCCTAGTTAGTAGTTCTTTGATGCATTGTACATACTTTGAAAGTAAGCTCTAACCATATTTGGATCATTTGTTTTGATTTTTGTGGCTTAAGTTGAACATTCATGAACTGAATCCTTTCCTACTAAGTGAAAACCTTAATTTGAAATTTTAATTATCATACTTATGCATTTGAAAAAGGATACATGGATCACTTATACATATTTAGGCTTTCTTATTCCTTTCACCACTTCCTTGTAAGCCTAAATAGACCTCCCCACCTTTACCCTACCCTCCTTTCAAGCCAATGTTCTTGTGTGATGAATCTTTGTAAGGCCTCTTTTCGGTTGGACTTAGTATAAAGTGTTAGGTTTAAGCGACATGATTATGCTTTCATATTGATGCTAGCTTGCTTTTTGAAGCTAGTTTTAGGCTTAGGATAGGGCGGGTATTCATGGGAGTTGATTTGTTTTTTTTCGGTTTAAGGAGTTTGAAGTTTGGAAGTTGAATAAAAGGGTTTAATGGTTTTAAGTGGAAGGCTTTGTGTTTAAAATGAAAGCTCTAGTTTTAAAAGTAGGTAGCTCTCAAAAAGAAAAGAGCCAAAAGGCCAAATGTTTAAAAAGAAAAGAAAAAAAATGAGTAGAGAGCTATCAAAGTAAAAAACAAAGAGCTAAGTATGTTTATATCCTTACCACTAGCCAAAAAGGTTTTAAAGTGATGGATTTATTTGGGGTTTTGCTAGGCGTTTTGCCTTGTTGATAAGGGTAGTCTTTAGGTAGTTGAGTAAGCTTAAAAAGAAAAGGAAAACGAGAGAGGGTTCTAGGATCATTGTTAGTGTATATGGGTAGATGAGAGTCTAGTCATGTATGCATCAATTGTCTTTACCTTTAGCATTATGCATAAGTTCAACCATTCTTTGAGATAACCCATTGTTTCAATCACCCTTATAAATGAGATCATTTTTATCTCATAACCTTGTCCCTAAGACAAATGTATTCGGTTTTAAAGTGCATAAGTGTGATTCATGGTTTTAAGCTTAATGAATGTTAAAGGTTAGGATTCTTGGATTGTTTAGGATATGAGAGTCATGATTTGAGATTCAATATGTGATGAATATGGCTAAGTTCTTTGGAGTATGAGTTTGTGCATTGCATCTTAGAATTAAGAACTGATATCCATTGTATTTACACCATTTAGGGCTGCATTTAGTACATATTTTGGTCCTCTTTTGCATGTTTTCCCTTTGCTTTTGTCCCATTTTCTTCTCTTTTTAGACTTAGGTTGCATTTAGAGTATAGTTTGCATTTTCTTTGCATTTTGAATGTTTTTAGGTGCTTTTGGAGCTTAAAGGAGCTTGGAGGAGTTTTGGGAATGATACAAGATGCTAGCTGGGCAAAAGGGAGCAAGAAGGATCACAGCAGAAGATCTCTGCAGAAGTTTTCGGTCAAGGATGACCGATACTGAGCAATTTCGATCACCAGTATCGGTCAAACGTGATCGACACAAACACACCGTTTGAATTTCGGTCATATGTGTCAATCACTCCAGACCGATATGGATCCTTTTCGGTCACTCAAGACCGACACAACTAACCGATACGCTGCCAGACTGAAGACCTTTTATTCACAACTTTGCCATTTTTGCTTGGACTCCTATATATACGAAAATCCCTAATTTCTGGGAACAAGCTTTTACCCAGCAGTTCTTTCTTTCTTGTTTGGACCCTTGGATTTTGTAGTTTGAATCTTCGCTTCATTTTAATAAAAGTTTGCATCATTCATCTTGTTTAAGCTTTCTAATCATGATTAGTCATCTTTTTCTCTTTGATTTGGTGGCTTTAATGGTGATTAGTGAATAGTTCTTTTTAGGGAATTGAGATGAGTTAGGTTTAGAGAATTTGAGACTCTATCTATGATTGCTTAGTGTTAATTCTTCTATTTCCTTTCTTGATTGCTGTGTTTAATGCTTGATTAGCCCTAGCTAAGTTGATTAAGATCTTAGGTTCATTTTATGCCCACCAAGTGTTTGATAAAATACCTGAACTGCTTTGCAAGAGGATTGCTTATCCTAGCTCAAGAGATTGACTGTCTAGGGAGTGATTTGGCAATATAGGGTTGATAAATTTGTCTTAATGCTTGCTCTTTATCATTCCACTAATGAGAATTAGTTCTTGACTTGGTAATTAGCAAAGAGATTAGTGCCAAGAGATTAGATTAGTGATATAAATGAATCTTATGCATAAGGAATAGCATTATGTGAGTTTGTAAGCATCATAGGCTGAGTCAAGAGTTCCCTATTACCAATTATCTCATCTCAAGTCCCATCTTTCCTCTGTTTTAAGCTCTGTTATGAATTTTCCCTGTTTTTACCTTCATTTGATTGCTTCACTTGCATTTCATTCCTGCTTTGTGTTTGCTTTACTCTTGTCTGATCACTTAGGTTGCTAGATATTCTAAACCTTTTTTTTTATCTGCTTGAATTAAGAACTCTATTGCATTCTTACTGTTTCATTCTCCCCTTTTGGATTGATAAAACCCTATGCTATACTACAACTGATTAGTACAAGCTTGGGTAATTGAATCAAGTCCCAAAAAGTCTTGTATCAATTTGGCACCGTTGCCATTAGGGGAATGCTTTGTTCAGTAGGATTTGTAGAGATCTTGAGATCAAGCTTTGTTATTTTCGATTTTGGTTACTGATTTCTCTTTTGGTCTAGAATTTTTTTTGTAGGTACCACAACACTTGATCCTAAGTGTCTACAGCTACATCCGAAGTTCAAGGTCAGAGATTTGGGGTTTGCTAAGCCAGAATTCAGTTGTTGAAGCATGGAAAGACATCAATATGCTGCTGGTTTTGGTCCACAAGGTCAACAAGGTCTTCAAGGGATCCAAGGGTTACAAGGACTGCAAGGTCAAGCTGGTGAACAAGGAGCTGTTGTTCAGAGACTAAGAAAACCCATTGGTGCTGCTGATATACCCTCCAAATATGCTTCAAGGCAAGGAATCCTTCCACCTATGGAAACTGAGCAATACCAGATCAAGAGCAGTCTCATCACAATGATCCAAGACAGGCAGTTCTTTGGATTGCCAAACCAAGACCCTTTAGAGCACCTGGATCAGTTTGAGAGGATATGCACTTTAACAAAGCTTAGTGGAGTATCAGATGATGGTCTGAAGCTCAAGCTATTTCCATTCTCACTTGGTGATAGAGCTAGACTATGGGAGAAATCTCTAGCACAAGGCAGCATCACTACTTGGGAACAATGCAAAGGTGCCTTCTTAACCAAATTCTTCTCTCCCTCAAGAACTGCACACTTCAGAAATGAGATCACAAATTTCAGGCAGTGGTCTAATGAAAGCTTTGGAGACACTTGGGAGAGGTTCAGAGGTTTCACTCATCAATGCCCCCATCATGGCTTCACTAAGGAAATGCTTCTATCTACTCTATATAGAGGTGTTCTACCAAAGATCAGAATCCTTCTAGACACAGCTAGTAATGGCTATTTTCTTGGGAAAGATGTTGATGAAGGCTGGATACTAGTGGAGAACATGGCACTCAGCAATTGGGACTATGTGGATGACAAAGAGCAACATTCCAAGGAACTAGCAACAGCATTGTCTGAGATGAAAGCTCTACAGAGGAAAGTTGATCTACTACTCAATGCAACTACGAAACTCCTACCCAATGAACTCTCACCAAACCTCTACCAGGAACACCATGTCAAAGCTCTCAACCAACAAAAGGCGCCACTGATGCATCATGCCCATGACGCCTATATACACCAACCCATTGAAGATACTCACTCTCCACAGCATCAAGCTTCCTCTTCACAAACAGATGGTAACAATGATTCTACACCTTCACATAATCTGGATTATAAAGAAATTCTCCTCCAACTACAACAACTTCACAATGGAGGATTGCAGAAGATGATGGCTGTCGAGATTCAAAAGAGTTTCACTGATATTCAGAGAAGTATGACTGATGAAATACACAAGGACATTGACTCCAAACTTCAGTCACACATAGCTCCTATCAACATCAAGATCAACAAACTAGAAACCTTGTCTACCCCTTCTACCTCTTCACTCACACAGGAGTATGTCAAAGCTGTCACACTCAGAAGTGGGAAGCAGCTTCCCTCAAGAGTAGCTCCTTCTACACCCAATGAGGACATTGAGGAACAAGAAGAGGGGGTGGAGGTCAAGGAAAATGAGGAAACTCCAGAAGATGGAATGATTGAAGCTGAAAAGATTTCATAAAAAGCCAAGGACAAGGAGGTTACTAAAGGGAAATCAAGGGAGTCTTCTAAGGAGTTAGCCAAGGAACCAAGATACATACCTCCTCCTTATCAGCCCACAATACCTTTTCCTGGAAGGTTTAAGAAGCAGCTGGTTGCTAAATACAAAGGATTCTTTGATGAACAGATGAAGAAAATCCAGCTCACAATGCCACTGTTAGATGCCTTTGTTTTAGTCCCTCCTTATCAGAAATTCTTGAAGGATGCTGTTGCTGAAAGAACCAAGGATCTGCAAGGAATGGTAGTCCTCACACATGAATGTAGCGCCATTATTCAGCAGAAGAGAGTGACTCCCAACAAGCTAGGAGATCCAGGGAGTTTCACCTTACCCTGCTCTACAGCGCCTAGGCTTCACTAAGTTCAAAGACTGCAGGATCTCTTTGGTACTAGCTGATAGGCCAGTAAGGCTTCCCAAAGGTCTGTTTGAAGATGTACCACTCAGGATTGGGAGTGTAGAAATACCTACTGATTTTGTAGTCCTGGACATGGATGAAGAGCCTAGAGATCCTCTTATTATCGGGAGACCATTCCTAGCCACAACAGGAGCAATCATTGATGTTAAGAACGGAAAGATTGAGCTAAAGTTGGGCAAGGACATGTCTTTGAAGTTTGACACCAAGAAGATTATGCAGCAACCTACTATTGAAGGTCAGGTATTCCAGATTGATATTCTAGAGAAGTTGAATGATGAACTTCAAGAGGAGCTGTGTTGTGAAGACAAGCTCCAAGTGGCTTTGACAAGTGAGCATGTAGATGATGGGTACTTGGATAAGGAAAGCTTGGGCTATCAGCTGAAATTGGACTCTCACAGGTTCTTTGAGGAGGAAGAGCCATTTGAAAGCTTGGAGTACACAAAGAAAGAAGCCTTCTCAGTTCAGGAAACTGATTCCTCAAGCAAGGAAGCTGACGCCCAGAAGCAAGGCAGCTCAGATGAGGACTGGAGCGAACTCAAGGCACCAAAGGTGGAACTCAAACCACTTCCTCATGGTCTAAGGTATGTTTTCCTAGGTCCTAAATCCACTTACCCTGTTATAGTCAATGACATCCTCAATGTTGATGAGATCTTGGCCCTTGTCAAGGTGTTGAAAGGTTTAGGAAAGCTATTGGGTATTCATTAGATGATATCCAAGGCATATCTCCTAACCTCTGTACTCACATGATCCATCTAGAGGATGAGACAAGAACTTCCATTGAACCTCAGAGAAGGCTGAATCCTAATTTAAAAGAAGTAGTGAAAAAGGAAATCTTGAAGTTGCTTGAAGCAGGAGTGATCTATCCCATCTCAGATAGCACATAGGTCTCCCTAGTTCATGTGGTACCTAAGAAGGGAGGGATCACTGTTGTTAAAAATAAAAATGATGAGCTAATACCAACTATGACAATCACTGGTCATAGAATGTGCATTGATTACAGAAAACTTAATTCTGCTTCTAGGAAAGATCACTTCCCTTTGCCATTTATAGACCAAATGCTAGAAAGATTAGCAAATCATAAGTATTACTGCTTTTTAGATGGTTATAGTGGATTCTTTCAGATTCCTATCCATCCCAATGATCAGGAAAAACTACGTTTACTTGCCCATATGGAACTTTCGTTTATAGGAGAATGCCTTTTCGTTTATGCAATGCTCCTGCTACTTTCCAAAGATGTATGACTGCTATCTTTTCTGACTTGCTTGAAGAAATGGTGGAGGTATTCATAGACGACTTTAGCGTCTATGGATCCTCCTTTGGTGTCTGTTTGTCTAACCTTTCTCAGGTTCTCCAAAGGTGTGAAGACACAAAACTGGTCCTGAATTGGGAAAAGTGTCACTTCATGGTGCAAGAAGGGATTGTTTTGGGGCATAAGATCTCAGAGAAAGGAATAGAGGTGGACAAGGCTAAGATTGATGTAATGGTGCATTTAGAACCTCCAACAACTGTCAAGGGGATCAGGAGTTTTCTGGGGCATGCTGGCTTTTACAGAAGATTCATCAAGGACTTCTCAAGGATTACAAGACCTTTGACAAGATTGTTGTGTAAAAAAACAAAGTTTGTGTTTGATGAAGACTGTCTTCAAGCCTTCCTTACTATCAAACAAGCTCTTATATCAGCACCAATAGTTCAAGCACCAAATTGGGATCCGCCATTTGAAATAATGTGTGATGCTAGCGACTATGCAGTTGGAGCAGTTTTGGGGCAGAGAGTTGACAAGAAGCTTCATGTCATCTACTATGCCAGCAGGACTATGGATGAGGCTCAGTCAAGGTATGCTACAACTGAGAAAGAGCTCTTGGCAGTTGTCTTTGCATTTGAGAAGTTCAGGAGCTACCTAGTAGGCTCCAAGGTGATTTTTTATACTGACTATGCTGCGCTGAGACACATCTATGCTAAAAAGGACACCAAACCAAGGCATCTTAGATGGATTCTTCTTCTACAGGAGTTTGATATGGAGATTGTGGATAAGAGAGGCATTGAGAATGGAGTTGCTGATCACCTCTCCAGACTGAGGATAGATGACTTTGTCCCAATCAATGATACCCTACCAGAAGAACAGTTGCATGCTTTAGGAGTCAGGAAAGCAGAGGTGGAAAGCCTAGAAGAACATAAACTACCTTGGTATGCTGACTTTGTGAATTATTTGGTGGTTGGACAGATACCACATACCCTCAACTCACATCGGAAGAAGAAATTCTTAAGGGATGTCTCCCATTACTTTTGGGATGAGCCTTATTTGTACAAAAGAGGGAATGATGGGCTGTTCAGAAGGTGTGTAGCTGAGGAAGAGATTCAGGGAATCCTGCACCATTGCCATGGCTCAGCCTATGGAGGATATTTTGCAACATTCAAGACAGCTTCCAAGGTCCTACAAGCTGGTTTTTGGTGGCCTAGTTTGTTCAAGGACGCTCAAGCCCACATCTCCTTATGTGATGCCTGCCAAAGGAAGGGAAACATCTCCAAGAGAGATGAGATGCCTCTGAATTCTATCCTTGAAGTAGATCTTTTTGATGTGTGGGGGATTGACTTTATGAGACCCTTCCCTTCCTCTTATGGGAACAAGTACATTCTTTTAGCTGTTGATTATGTGTCAAAGTGGGTTGAAGCCATTGCTAGTCCAACAAATGATGCTAGAGTTGTGCTGAAGCTCTTCAAAATAATTATCTTCCCAAGGTTTGGTATTCCAAGATGTGTGATCAGTGATGGTGGAAGCCATTTCATCAACAAGGTTTTTGAGAGCTTGCTCAAGAAGAATGGTGTCCAGCACAAGGTTGCTACTCCTTACCATCCTCAAACAAGTGGCCAAGTGGAGGTGTCCAACAGAGAAATCAAGGCAATCTTAGAGAAAACAGTTGGTGTTACAAGAAAGGATTGGTCTAATAAGCTTGATGATGCTTTGTGGGCTTACAGGACAGCCTTCAAGACACCCATTGGCAGAACACCCTTCTCACTCCTCTATGGGAAGTCCTGCCATCTGCCTGTTGAGCTAGAGTATAAGGCCTTGTGGGCAACAAAGTTTCTGAATTTTGACATCAACACAGCTCAGGAAAAGAGACTTATAAACTTGCATGAACTAGAGGAAAACCGCCTTGAAGCTTTTGAGAGTTCTAGGATCTACAAGGAGAGGACAAAAGCCTTACATGATAAGAGGATCAAACATAAGGACTTCAAGGCAGGAGATCAGGTGCTGCTATTCAACTCAAAGTTGAAGCTATTTCCTGGAAATCTGAAGTCAAGATGGTCAGGACCATTCAAGATCAAGGAAGTGCTGCCATATGGAGCTATAACTTTGTTCAGCAAGAATGGAGAAGACTTCACAGTGAATAAGCACAGGCTGAAACCATACATGGCAAGTGAGTCTCTTGGAGATGAAGTGGACATCAACCTTGATGAACCTCCACAAGAGTAATCAACCAAGGAAAGTCAAACTTAGTGACTTTAAACAAGCACACTTGGGAGGTAGTCCCACGGTATCCTTTTGTATATATTATGCTTTCTAGTTTATCTTTTATGCTTTGTTTTATTGTATAGAAGCAGGATTTCGAACTGGGGCTTGAAAAAGTTTGAAGGAGACAAAGAACAGGTGTACTCTGGCTGATATCGGTCATTTGTATCGGTCATGACAGACCGATACACCGATTTTGGGTCATTAGTAGCGATCATGATTGACCGATATCAGTGGAGCCAGTTTATGCCAGTCAACATATCGGTCACTTGTGACCAATATGGAAAGAAGTTTGAAAGAAGGATAGATTTTCGGTCATCAGTATCGGTCATGCATGATTGACATAAACACACCGTTCTAATTTTGGTCCAGTGTGTCGATCATTGGTGATCGATAAGATTCTTGGAAACATTTTGGTCACCAATATCGATCACTCATGACCGACATAAACACACCGTGTTATTTTTGGTCAAGTGTGTCGATCACTGATGACCGATACTAATCCCAGGAAGCACCAGCCTCCAATATCGATCACTGATGACCGATACTGCCATTTCGGTCAGTTGTATCGGTCATGTGTGACCGAAATTCCTTCTGAGGTACAATGAGAAGCAGGAGCAGCTCACAAACAGAGGAAGCATCCCTTTCCCCAAGAGCTAGCAAGTCTCCACAAACCTCAGGATCATCCCACAACTCCTACCATTGAACCAAGTACCACATCCCTTCCATTATTCTATACCATTGCATCTTTTTATTTTTGTAATATATTTTGTTGCTTCTATCTTCTATTGCTTTCATTACACAAGGAAATATGTAATTAAAGTGTGGAGGAGAGATCTGGGGTTTGACTTTGTTTTCTGTTTTCTTAGTTTTTCTTTTTCTTTTCACTTTGAGTCTCATGCATATCATGCATACATGTAAGACATAGAAAAACACAAAAAATTGAAAAAATTTGAAATTTTTTGCAGCTTTTGCAAACCAAAAAGAGAGCATGTAGTTGCATTTCATTCTTCTAGGATTGAGTCTAGTGTTGACATGAGGTTGCATTGCATTTGCATAGGGCATTATGATGAATTTTCCTTGTAAAGTACTTAGTGTTTAGAGATGATTTCAGTTTTTAAGTCCTTAGTTGTTTGATGCATCATATGATTGCTAGAAGTTAAGACTGAACCATGCTTAGATTGCTAGATTTGGTCTTCTCATCTCATTCTGAAAGCATTTACTCTCTGAAAATCAACTCTATCAACTTGAACTTTAACTTGAAATTTTAATTATCATGTCTTATGCATTGAAAAGTGATTGCATGGCTACCATATACATATTTGGATCATCTTTCTCCTTTCTACCACTCTTGTTGATCCAAATAGCTGATCCTCATAATTATGGGACAGTTACATCCTCACCATTAACCAAAACCTCCTTTTGAGCCTAAACACTATTGTGAGAGCTGTGAGGCCTTTGCATTGCATTTTCGATTTTGTCTTGGCAAAAAGTGTTAGGAATAAGGCTGGCAATGATTAGCTCTCTTGTAGATATCAGCTTGCATTTTGAGCTTGATTATAGGATAGGAGTTTTGGGGTTTAAAAGGGTAGAGTTAGGTGGTTTGAGCTTAATGTTTTTATGTTTTGAAAGAAAAGGAAAAGATTTGAAATGGTAGAAAAGGGGAAACAGTCTAGTATTGTGGTTAAGTAAAGGGAAAAAAGCTCTAAGTTTAAAAAGAAGGATTGGCGCCAACAACAATGCTAAAAAGGGTCCAAAAGAAGAAAAAATTGACCAAGGAGCAACCCACCAAAGGTGATGAAGGTGCCAACACAACAAAGAAGAGCAAGTCCAAACCAAAAAGAAGCAGCCACACAAGCAAAAGAAGAAGTTTCCCCAGCCATGAAGATGGGTAAAGGGTAGAATCTAGGAAAGGGTAGACTTAGAGGGTTCACTCTTGGATTTATAAATGCTTAGGACTCATCTTTGGGAAGTAAGGGTAGAAGAGAGCTTTGAATTGCATGCATAAGTGTGCTTTTACCTTTAGCATTTTGCCTAAGATGAAGTCATTTCATTGAGTGATCCTTTATGTTTTTGAACCCTTGTGCTTAAATTAGATCATTCTTATCTCATAACCTTACCCTTTTCAACCAAATGTCTTCACTTGATTTGTATAAGCATGATTCATGTTCTGAACTTAATTGAATGTTAAAGAGTTGATTGATTTGAGCATCTGCCTAAGTTGAGATTTGAGATCATTTTGAAATATGATGAGCATGGCTAGGATCTTTAAAGTATAGCTGATTATGTTTGCATCCTACAACTAGGCACTTGAGCATTGAAACCATCTCTTTACCTTTGCACTTTTGGAATCTGAAAGCCCACTTTCAAACCTCACTCTCCCATTTGTTCTTGATTGTTTGAGGACAAGCAAAAGGCAAGTGTGGGGGTGTTGATATCCATTGTATTTACACCATTTAGGGCTGCATTTAGTACATATTTTGGTCCTCTTTTGCATGTTTTCCCTTTGGTTTTGTCCCATTTTCTTCTTCTTTTAGACTTAGGTTGCATTTAGAGTATAATTTGCATTTTCTTTGCATTTTGGATGTTTTTAGGTGCTTTTGGAGCTTAAAGGAGCTTGGAGGAGTTTTGGGAATGATACAAGCTGCTAGCTGGGCAAAAGGGAGCAAGAAGGATCACAGCAGAAGATCTCTGCAGAAGTTTTCGGTCAGAGCACAGAGAGTATCGGTCAAGGATGACCGATACTGAGCAATTTCGATCACCAGTATCGGTCAAACGTGATCGACACAAACACACCGTTTGAATTTCGGTCATATGTGTCGATCACTCCAGACCGATATGGATCCTTTTCGGTCACTCAAGACTGACACAACTGACCGATACGCTGCCAGACTGAAGACTTTTTATTTACAACTTTGCCATTTTCGCTTGGACTCCTATATATAAGAAAAATTCTAATTTCTGGGAACAAGCTTTTATCCAGCAGTTCTTTCTTTCTTGTTTGGACCCTTGGGTTTTGTAGTTTGAATCTTTGCTTCATTTTAATAAAAGTTTGCATCTTTCATCTTGTTTAAGCTTTCTAATCATGATTAGTCATCTTTCTCTCTTTGATTTGGTGGCTTTAATGGTGATTAGTGAGTAGTTCTTTTTAGGGAATTAAGATGGGTTAGGTTTAGGGAATTTGAGACTCTATCTATGATTGCTTAGTGTTAATTCTTCCATTTCCTTTCTTGATTGCTGTGTTTAATGTTTGATTAGCCCTAGCTAAGTTGATTAAGATCTTAGGTTCATTTTATGCCCACCAAGTATTTGATGAAATACCTGAACTGCTTTGCAAGAGAATTGCTTATCCTAGCTCAAGAAATTGACTGTCTAAGGAGTGATTTGGCAATATAGGGTTGATAGATTTGTCTTAATGCTTGCTCTTTATCATTTCACTAATGAGAATTAGTTCTTGACTTGGTAATTAGTAAAGAGATTAGTGCCAAGAGATTGGATTAGTCATATAAATGAATTCTATGCATAAAGAATAGCATTATGTGAGTTTGTAAGCATCATAGGCTGAGTCAAGAGTTCCCTATTACCAATTATCTCATCTCAAGTCCCATCTTTCCTCTGTTTTAAGCTCTGTTCTGAATTTGCCCTGTTTTTACCTTTATTTGATTGCTTCACTTGCATTTCATTCCTGCTTTGTGTTTGCTTTACTCTTGTCTGATCACTTAGGTTGCTAGATATTCTAAACCCTTTTTTTTATCTGCTTGAATTAAGATCTCTATTGCATTCTTACTGTTTCATTCTCTCCTTTTGGATTGATAAAACCTATGCGATACTACAACAGATTAGTACAAGCTTGGGTAATTGAATCAAGTCCCAAAAAGTCATGTACCATAGGACCATTGAATTGATTCATTTGAAAAACACTTTTGCAAGGAATTTGAGCCCCCGTTTTTAAAACCTCTTTTCCTCTCTTGAATTTTGTTTGCTTGATACAAGGGTTTTACCCCTTGTAGGTCAATTGCCCTAGCAGTCAGTTGCAGTATAGCATAGGGTTGTATCAATCCAAATGGGAAGAGTTGAAAGACAGAAGAGTTGAGAGTGGAATCTCTAAGTCAAGCAAGCCAGGGAAGGGGTTTTGTTGCCTAAGCAACAGTTCTAACAACCTAAGTGAAACAAGCAGCAACAAGGTGAAAGAAAAAGCAAACTAAGCAATTCTAAGCAAGAAAAACAGAGTGAAACAGAGCAAAACAGAGCAAATTCGAAATTCAAATTAGGGAAAGACAAGTTCCTAGATGTGGTTGTTGACTTTGGAGAATTTCAGACATTGATTAAGGTTGTTTCAAACTACATTGATCAAGCAAGTAAGCAAGCAATAGTGGTTCCTAGACATAGAGTTCACAACTAAGCTAGTTAGATCTAATCTCTTGGCAAATAACCCTTTGTTAAACATCTTAACAAGAACTAACTCTCATTAGTGCTAAAACATCAAGCAAGCAAGACTAATCAACTCTATTCAAGTCAAAATGCTCCTCAAACAGTCAATCTCTTGAGTCAAGGCCAGCAAATCCTCTATTAAACAGGTTCAGCATTTCATCAAACACTTGGTGGGCATAAGAGAAAGCTAACAACCTAGACCAGTTTGATCAAGACTAATCTAGCATGAATAACAGATTAATAGAGAGGAACCCATAAACAGAAGCACATAACAAGCCTTAATCAAGCCATAGATTCCCCTAATCTACCACATCTAGAAACCCTAAGGTAACTACTCACTCATAATCATGTTTAACACCAAATCACAAAGGGAGAAGATGCTAATAATGATTAAAAGAAAGATTAAAAAAAGATTAAAGTAAATACTTGATTGTATTAAACAAAGCAAAGAAATTGTCTTACAAACTTAAAGAAATAGCTTAAGAACAGTCTTTTGACAAGACCTCCCGAAAATATAGAAAAGGGCCTATTTATAGCCTAAGGGAGAAAACCCTAAAAAGATGGCAAAAGTGTAATTAAAAACAGGTTCGGGCTGGGTCAGTATCGGTCAATTGTGTCGACCTCCAGTGACCGAAATTTATCTGTATTGGTCATCAGTGATCGACACACACGACCGAAATTAGAACGGTGTGTTTGTGTCGACCACATCAGATCGATACTGGTGATCGATACTGCTCCATTTTGGTCACCAGAGACTGAAAATCACCAGGCTCTGACCGAAAACTTCTGCAGAGATCTTCTGCTTTGATCCTTCTTTCTCCCTTTTGTCCAGCTAGCCTCCTGGATCATTCCCAAAGCTCCTCCAAGCTCCTTTAAGCTCCAAAAGCACCTAAAAACATCCAATATGCAAGAAAAATGCAATCTATACTCTAAATGCAACTTAAGTCTAAAAGGAGAAGAAAATGGGACAAAAGCTAAGGGAAAATATGCAAAAGAGGACCAAAATATGTACTAAATGCAGCCCTAAATGGTGTAAATACAAGGGATATCAACACCCCCACACTTGCCTTTTGCTTGTCCTCAAGTAAGTAAGAACAAATGGGAGAGTGAGGTTTGAAAGTGGCCATTCAGATTCCAAAAGTGCAAAGGTAAAGAGATGGTTTTAATGCTCAAGTGCCTAGTTGTAGGATGCAAACACAATCAGCTATACTTAAAAGAACCTAGACATGCTCATCATGTTTCAAAATGATCTCAAATCTCAACTTAGGCAAATGCTCAAATCAATCAACTCTTTAACATTCAATTAAGTTCAGAACATGAATCATGCTTATGCAAATCAAGTGAAGACATTTGGTTGAAAAGGGGTAAGGTTATGAGACAAGAATGATCTCATTTAAGCACAGGGTTGAAAAACATAAAGGATCACTCAATGAAAAGACTTCATCTTAGGCAAAATGCTAAAGGTAAAAGCACACTTATGCATGCAATTCAAAGCCCTCTTCTATCCTTACTTCCCAAAGATGAGTCCTAAGCATTTCTAAACCCAAAAGTGAACCCTCTAAGTCTACCCTTTCCTAAACTCTACCCTTTTCTTTCTTCTTATTCATGGTTGGGGAAACCTTCTTCATTCTGCTTGTGTGGTTGCTTCTTCTTGGTTGGGACTTTCTCTTCTTTATTGTAATGGCACCTTCATCACCTTTGGCAGATTGCTCCTGGTCTGATTTTTCTTCTTTGGACCCTCTCTGAGCTTTGTTGTTGGCGCCAATTCTTCCTTTTGAACTTAGAGCTTTTCTTCCCTTTGCTTAACCACAATACTAAACTGTTTCCCCTTTATCTACCATTTCAAATATTTCCCTTTTCTTTTCAAAAGATAAAAAACATTAAGCTCAAACCACCTAACTCTACCCTTTCAAACCCCAAAAACTCCTATCCTAGAATCAAGCTCAAGATGCAAGCTGATATCTACAAGAGAGCTAATCATTGCTAGCCTTATTCCTAACACTTTTTCCCAAGAAAAAATCAAAAATGCAATGCAAATACCTCACAGCTCTCACAATAGTGTTTAGGCTCAAAATGAGGTTTTGGGTAAGGGTGAGGATGTAACTGTCTCATTAGTATGAGGATCAGATATTTGGATCAACAAGAGTGGTAGAAAGGAGAAAGATGATCCAAATATGTATATGGTAGCCATGAATTCACTTTTCAATGCATAAGACATGATAATTGAAAGTCCAAATTAAAGTTTATGTTGATAGAGTTGATTTTCAGAGAACAAATGCTTTCAGAATGAGATGAGAAGACCAAATCTAGCAATCTAAGCATGGTTCAGCCTTAACTTCTAGCAATTATATGATGCATCAAACAACTAAGCACTTGAAAACTGAAATCATCTCTAAACACTAAGCACTTTACAAGGAAAATTCATCATAATGCCCTATGCAAATGCAATGCAACCTATATGTCAACACTAGACTCAATCTTAAAGGAATGAAATGCAACTACATGCTTTCTTTTTGGTTTGCAAAAAATGCAAAAGATTTTCAATTTTTTTCGATTTTTTGTGTTTTTCTATGCCTTACATGTATGCATGATATGCATGAGACTCAAAGTGAAAAGGAAAAAAAAAACTAAGAAAACATAACACAAAGTCAAACCCCAAATCTCTCCTCCACACTTAAATTACACATTCCCTTGTGTAATGAAGGCAATGGAAGAGAGAAGCAACAAAATATATTACAAAAATGAAAAGATTCAATGGTAAATAACAATGGAAAGGATGTGGTACTTGGTTTAGTGGCAGGAGTGGTGGGATGATCCTGAGGTTTGAGGAGACTTGCTAGCTCTCCTCTTCCTTCTTTCATTAACAATAGTGGAATGCTGTGCTGCTTGAGGTGATGGAACCCAGCTTGACCAAAGTTGCTCAGCCTGTGAAGAAGTTCCTTGTGAGCCCCATTGCCATGTTTCCTGAACTTCAGAGGAGTTGGGGTTTGGCGCCTCCCAAGCTGATGGAACATGGGCTCTTGGCTCATAAGATGAAGCCCTTGGTTGTTCCCATGTACCCCACTGGTCACATGGTTGTGTTTGAAATGAATGTCTTCCATGGGGGTTCCATATAGCTTCCTCCTCTTCAGTTGGCTGAAATTGCTCTTCTTGTTGAGAGTTGAGCTCATGGGTGTGGCTATGGTGGGAAGTTCTTGCTGATGTAGCGTTGTTCTTCTTGAACTTCCCTTTCTTCATTTTCATAAGCCCTTTGATGGCTTTATCCTGCCACTTGCACCACTTCTGGAGTGTGCTGATGTGCTCATGAGCTGCTCTCAAAGAGCTTCTTTGGTTGGGTGCTGCATAAGGCTGGATGTGGAATTGCTTTGAGGTGTAGCTCAACACTTCCTTTTCTCCAAGCTCATCTTCTTCATGGGTTCCTCCTTGAAAATCAGCGCCAGCATTAGCATTCCCTTGATCTTCTTCTTCTTCTTCTCCAATCTCTTCAGTGAGCTCCTCCTCTTCATCACTGTCTTCTTCTTCTTCTCCAGGAACAGGGCCGCCTGTGTAGAGCTCTTCCTCTCTTATGTTGAAGCTGATGTTTGTTGGTGTGGCGAAGGAGGTTACCCTTGGGTTTGGAAGAAGGATTCTCACTGGTTCTGAGTGATTGTTGATGAACTGGTAAACATACTTGCCCCGAACACTCTTCTCAAGATAGTGACTCCTCTTAAGATAGTCCATATCTATCCATATAGGATTCAGAGCAGCTTCAGCATGCTCCTCCAGGTCTACATCACAAGCCATGAGGATTGCTGGCACAATTCCTCCAATGTGCAGCTGTGGATTCTTCTCCTTTCTCCCCTTGTTGATAACCCAGTTCTGATAAGATTGCAGCTGCTCCATCAACAGTCTTACAAGGCATGGGAACTTGCTTGGTGGACTGACTGGCACTGCACATCTGCTGGTGCCTGGCCCGGTGTACAATCCATTGTAGATGAAGTCTCTCTCCTTGCCAGTTAGATGAGAGGTTTCTTTCCTTGCAAAGAATGTGTTTGCAAGCACTTTATGTACATATCTAACTGCAGGATGCTTTAAGTGTTGGTTTTTCGTAGCTCCAGCTTTGAATTCCCCTACTCCAACTATCTCCCAAAACCTTGTGTGCTGCGATTCATGGATCAAGAAATTTTTCCCTCTTTGAAAGTAGGTGCTCAGCTCTAGTGCTCTAGAGAGTTCCTGGAAGGTGACCTTGAACTTCTGTTTCCCAAGCTTGAAAGAAATCCATCCATAATGGTCAGCAAGCTCACTTTGCTCATAGTAAACCACCTTGAGGGTGGAGAGGAATTGATGGGTGAAGCGCTCATAGGATGGGAGAGGTTGTAATAACTTTTGAAGTCCCATTTGCTCAAAGGTGCTGATGCAGTCTTCATAGATTCCAAGCTCCTTCATTGTGGAGGTGCATGGATACCTCGTTGGCTTGAAGGTGCATCTGCTGAATCCCGCCATTAGTTCCCTAGCGCTGAGCTTCATGGGTGGAACCTCTTCTTCCACAGCTTTGCCTTTGCCTCTCTGCTTGGTGCTTTTATCTTCAGCAGGTCTCTTTCCAGCGGCCTTAGAGGATTGCTCAACAGCTTTTCCCTTTCCTTTTTCTTGCCTTTCTGGTGGTGATGTGGTTGCTTCTTGAGGTGCTTTTCCCTTTTTCCCAGCAGCTACTTTTGTTCTTCCCATTGTACCTTCAAAAGCAAAGCTTGAAAACAATGTAAGTGAAAGAACGGAAGTTGAAGAACCAAATAGCTGAAAGCTTTTAAATAAAAACCTCCTTGAGCTAAGAGAAGTCTAACAAGTCCTAATCAACAAGCTTAAACTTCTTCAAAGCAAAAGGAGATTAAAAGCCAACAACTAAATAAGCTAGGATGAACAGAAGATAAGCAGTTATGCATGACATCCTAGCAAAGCGGTTCCTAGGCAAAGAGATGATGATCTTGCAAAATGGATGAAATTAAACAAGCTATGAGATGAATAGACAATTAAGTATAACTTTAACAGTCTAGCTTGATATTTCAACAAAAATTCAAAATGCAAAATCATAGCACAACATTTAAAACTAAACTCTACTTGCTCTTGTAAACTTCTTTCTAAGCGATTTTTAACATAAGTAAAGAGTAAGAGCAAAGAGAGATAGTTTAGGAAGCAAACCTTTAGTGGACTTCTGAACACTTAAAGAAAGCAATAAAAGAGAAGAAGAAATAGTGATTTCGAGCTTTAAGTGAGAAGAAGAGTGAGTTTAAGTGTGAAGAGAAGTGAAGAGAGTTGTTGCTTATATAGAGAGAAAGGAGGAGAAACCAAAGGAATCAAAGGTGTGTGAGGGAACATAAGGAATCAAAAGTGTTGGGGACAAAAACAAAAGGTGTTCAGAAGCCAAGAAAGAGGTCAGAAGGAATCCAATTAAAAATTTAAACTCCCTTGGCGCCAAACCAAAGGAGGGAAATTTTTTTGGAAGTTGATACAGTTACCTCGGATGGAGTTTCAGTCACTCATGACAGATATTACTGACCGAAATTTGTATTTTCGGTCATGAGTGATCGATACTGGAGACTGACGTGCTTCCTGGGATTTGTATCGGTCATCAGTGGTCGACACGATAAACCGAAATACATCTGGCATGATTGTGTTGATCTTGAGTGATCGATACTGGTGACCGATACGATTTCAAGAATTGTATCGATCAACAGTGGTCAACATGAATGACCGAAAACTTTCCCACCTTCAAACTTGTTCACATATCGATCACAAGTGACCGATATGTTGACTGGTGTAGACTGGCTCTACTGATATCGGTCAGTCATGATCGATACTACTGACCGAAAATATGTGTATTGGTCTGTCATGACCGATACAAATGACCGATACCAGCCAGAATACACCTGTTATTTGTCCCCTTCAGACTTTCTCAAACCCCAGTTCAGAATCCTGTTTCTATACACTAAAACAAAGCATAAAAGATAATCTAGAAAGCATAATATATACAAAAGGATAACATGGGATTACCTCCCAAGTGTGCTTGTTTAAAGTCACTAAGCTTGACTTCGATTACCTCTTTAGTTGAGGTGAGGAGAAGGAGTCTTGGAACTCCTTGGTGTCATCTTGCTTCTCTTGACCTTGGTGGTGACTCCATTCACCTTGATCTTGGCAAAAGGTGTAGCTTTCCCTTCTAGCTGAAGCTTGAAGCAAAACTCTCCCTTCTTGAAGACACTTGGTTGCAAAACCACTTCTCCTTTGCTAGTAACCAGCTTAACATCATTCAGATTCTTGTAACTAACCACTTCAAGGACCTCCTTTTTAGTGGTGTCTTCAAACAACTTGACCAAGCAGCAGCCATCAAAACTTTCTCCTTGATAGCCTTCAAACTCTGGCCAATTCTTTCTAGGCTGCTTCAGCTTCTTGATCTCCATTGAGAAGGCTTGCTCATTCTCCAGCTTATTCCCCTTTGAGTCAAACCTTAGAACCTTCTTCTTGGTCAGCTTCAGCTCAATAGTGCATTCCTTAGCATCAAAAATTGCTCCAGCTGAGGCTAGGAAAGGTCTTCCTAGAATGATAGCTTTCTTTATGTGCCCTTCCACATCAAGCACCAGGAAATCAGTGGGAATGGTTACTCCTTCTATCATCATTGGCACATCCTTGAGACTCCCTAGTGGTCTCTTCACTGTCCCATCAGCTATAGTAAGGGATACATTACTTTCTTGCAGTTGAGTGTAGCCAAGAGCTTTAACAGTAGAGGATGGGAGAAGGTTGATACTTGCCCCTAAATCACAGAGGAAATTCTTGAAAGTCCTCCCTTTTAGCTCACATGGGAGAGTGAAGCAGCCTGGATCTCCAAGTTTCTTGACATTAAGCTCCTTAATTTCTGGTGATCCAGTCTTCACCTTTAGCTTTTCAACTTTTTCTTGGCCATTCAACCCTCTCAACTCCATCTGAGCAGCATAGAGAGTTTCATACTTCTGAAGTAGCTGTTCTTTGAACCTCCCGGGAAAAGGGATGGTTGGTTGATAGATAGGAAGAGTAGCTGGTTGAGGTTCCTTCTGATCATCAACAGCATCCATCAAGTAATCCTTTGTGTTGTCAACAATCTCATGTGGCGCCCACCACTCTTCATCATATGAGTTTTCCTCAACTCCAAAGGGTTCTCTTTCCACAGCTCTTTGTTCAGCTTCAACTTCTAGAAACTCTTCCCCCCCACTTAGAGGTTCAGTGTCCTCAGTGAACAAGTAGAGGAACTCTTCAATGATAGCCTCCTCTTCAGGTGAGAGGTTCATTTCTTCTGTGACAATGGCATTGCAGAATTCCTTTGGGTTAGCCCCTGGTTTTCCAGGAAAGTGGCCTTGAGGCTTGGGACCAGCTATGCCTTTGTTGTTCTCCAGTGTTTTGACTCTTGCAGCAAATCCATCAAAATTGTTGGTGAGCTCTACATGCACTGAATCAATTTTGTTGTGGACCTCTGCAAACTTCTTGTTCATTTCCAAGGTTGTGCTGACTTGAGTGTTGGTCATTTGTTGCATGAGGGTCTTGAGTTCAGTGTCTTGAGAGCTGGAAGAAGCTTGTCCTTGAGCTTGACCATTGAATCCTGGAGGGTTGTAGGGCGCCCTAGGCTGATAGTTGTTGTTCCTCTGCTGAAAACCTTGATTGTTGTAGGGGATAAAAGGTCTTGGTGCAGCTTGCTGTTGCTGTTGAGGGTAAACCTGGTCTTGTGGGTTGGCAACATTGTTGTTCCTGTAAGACAAGTTGGGATTTGGTCTGTAGTTTCCTTAGTTGTTGTAACCACCTTGGTTGCCCAAGTAGTTCATCTCCTCAACTTGGCATTGTTCCTGATCATCAAGCTGAACCATGTCTCCCACAAAGTGAACTACTTTATTTTCCCTTAGCAACAAGTCCAGCTTCTCATGTAGAGACTTGATCTCTTTCTTGTTAGATTCTAACTCATCCTTAGCACTCTTTGGTGCTCCATCAAACTCCTCATTGTAGTTTCCATCAGACTGAGCCAAATTCTCTACTAACTCCAAACCTTCATCTACATCTTTTGACAGGAAGTTCCCATTTGATGCTGTGTCCAGAAGCATTCTTATCTTAGGCAAGGCTCCTCTGTAGAGAGTGGACAGCAAAGAGGCTTGTGAGAAGCCATGATGAGGGCATTGCAGAGTGTAACCCTTGAATCTTTCCCAAGCTTCTCCAAAGCTTTCATTGTTCCTCTGTACAAACCCTGAGATTTCATTCCTGATTCTAGCAGTTCTGGAAGTGGAGAAGAATTTTTCTAGAAAGGCTTTCTTGCATTCATCCCAGCTGGTTATACTGTCTTGGGGAAGATTTTTCTCCCACTGGTGTGCCTTATCTCCTAGAGAAAAGGGGAACAGTCTGAGCTTGAAGCCATCTTCACTAACTCCATTTATCTTGGTCAAGGAACACAGCCTATCAAAGTTTTCTAGATGGTCCAGGGGGTCTTCAAGTGGTAACCCATGGAATTTGCTGCTCTGGACCATTGAAATCAATCCAGACTTGATTTCAAAGTTGTTGTTTTGGACAGCTGGTGGGATGATACCTGTCCTGTTGTTGTAGGCATTTGGTGCATCACCTGCGCCAATAGGTCTAGCTGCTCTTGGAGCTTGTGCAGCGCCTCTTGGTCCTTGCTCACCTTGTAAACCTTGAACACATTGGTGTCTCTGTATGCCCTGAGCTCCTGCAGCTCCTTGAGGACCCTGAAATCTGATGTCATCCATGACTTGATCCTGATTGTTCACACCAAGCCTTTGCAAGTGTTGCTGTCTTTCTTGCTGTCTCCTTGCTCTCTGTCCTCTATCCAGCAGGTTGATGTTGTCTATGAACTCCACAAGGTTGCTTGAACCACTGGACCTCAAGTTCATATTCCTGAAAGACAGAAATGAAAGTCAAAGAGAGTTAGTAACTAAAGAAAAGTAAAAGCTTGATCTTAAGGATTCTACAAACTCTAATGATTCAAACTGATTCCCAAATGGCAACGACACCAAATTGATACAAGGTTTTTACCCCTTGTAGGACAATTGCCCTAGCTTGTACTAGTCAGTTGCAGTATAGTATAGGGTTGTATCAATCCAAATGGAAAGAGTTGAAAGACAGAAGAGTTGAGAGTGGAATCTCTAAGTCAAGCAAGCCAGGAAAGGGGTTTTGTTGCCTAAGCAACAGTTCTAACAACCTAAGTGAAACAAGCAGCAACAAGGTGAAAGCAAAAGCAAACTAAGCAATTCTAAGCAAGAAAAACAGAGTGAAACAGAGCAAAACAGAGCAAATTCGAAATTCAAATTAGGGAAAGACAAGTTCTTAGATGTGGTTATTGACTTTGGGGAATTTCAGACATTGATTAAGGTTGTTTCAAACTACATTGATCAAGCAAGTAAGCAAGCAATGGTGGTTCCTTGACATATAGTTCACAACTAAGCTAGTTAGATCCAATCTCTTGACAAATAACCCTTTGCTAAACATCTTAACAAGAACTAACTCTCATTCGTGCTAAAACATCAAGCAAGCAAGACTAATCAACTCTATTCAAGTCAAAATGCTCCTCAAACAGTCAATCTCTTGAGCCAAGGCCAGCAAATCCTCTATTAAACTGGTTCAGCATTTCATCAAATACTTGGTGGGCATAGGAGAAAGCTAACAACCTAGACCAGCTTGATCAAGACTAATCTAGATTGAATAACAGATTAATAGAGAGGAACCCATAAACAGAAGCACATAACAAGCCTTAATCAAGCCATAGATTCTCCTAATCTACCACATCTAGAAACCCTAAGGTAATTACTCACGTATAATCATGTTTAACACCAAATCACGAAGGGAGAAGATCATGATTGAAAGAAAGATTAAAGAAAGATTAAAGCAAATACTTGATTGTATTAAACAAAGCAAAGAAATTATCTTACAAACTTAAAGAAATAGCTTAAGAACAGTATTTTGACAAGACCTCCCGAAAATATAGAAAAGGGGCTATTTATAGCCTAAGGGAAAAAACCCTAGAAATATGGTAAAAGTGTAATTAAAAACAGGTTCGGGCTGGGTCAGTATCAGTCGGTTCTGTCGACCTCCAGTGACCGAAATTTATCTGTATCGATCATCAGTGATCGACACACACGACCGAAATTAGATCGGTGTGTTTGTGTCGACCACATCAGATCGATACTGGTGATCGATACTGCTCCATTTCGGTCACCAGAGACCGAAAATCACCAGGCTCTGACCGAAAACTTCTGCAGAGATCTTCGGCTTTGATCCTTCTTGCTCCCTTTTGTCCAGCTAGCTTCCTGGATCATTCCCAAAGCTCTACCAAGCTCCTTTAAGCTCCAAAAGCACCTAAAAACATCCAATATGCAAGAAAAATGCAATCTATACTCTAAATGCAACCTAAGTCTAAAAGGAGAAGAAAATCGGACAAAAGCTAAGGGAAAATATGCAAAAGAGGACAAAAACATGTACTAAATGCAGCCCTAATTGGTGTAAATATAAGGGATATCATTGCTTGAGGGCAAACAAAAGGCAAGTTTGGGAGAGTTGATATTACCATATATTTTGCATATTTAACATGCATTTAGAGCTAGTTTTCATGCATTTATCTTGCATTATAGGGTAGTTTCTACCATTTGTTGCACTTTAGGTCCTAGATCACTTTGCATTCGCAATTTGCATATTTTCTGCATTATTGCATCATTATCAGGTTGTTTGAGACACACTGGAGTTGTGGAGGTTGCGTGGACGTGCATTGGATCGAGAGGAAGTTTTTACACACTTGGAGAACTCAGCCATGCATGGAAAGGACCCGAGATCGAGCAGCAGATCGAGCAAGGTAGGTCGATCTAGACGAGATCGACCAGAAGATCGAGTAACTTAAGTCGTTTCAAGGAGGAGGATCGAGACCAAGATCAAGAGAGGAGATCGATCAGAACGAGACGTGGATGACGTCATGCAGAACGAGAGCCGAATCGAGACCACGACTCGATCATCCAAAGATCGAGTAGAAGATCGAAGGAAGTGCTCGATCCATCCAACCAAGTCGACTTGAAGATCGAGCAAAAGAAGGCGATCCACGAAGAAGATCCAGTGAGCTCTCTGGAACCTTATCCGGCCAGCTCATTTTTGGAGCATAGAGAGGGGACCATTAGGCTGTTTGGATATTTTGGGCAAAGGACGACGATCACTTTGGACACACACGCCTAGTCTTATCTTTTTCCAGCTTTCCTTTAGGCGATTTCCGCCATTGTTCTGTTCTTGAAGTTTTTCATGTTTTGAACCTTGAATCATTTCAATATTAAGTCTTTTTCTTTAATCGCTTGCTTGTTCATGTTTAGTTTTATTTCCCTTGCATTTAAATCGGTTTTAAATATGAGTAGTGAGTAGATTTCTTTTGGGTTTAAGGTTGGGGTGATTTAAGGGTTTAAAGGTTTAAGCTTTTGGGAGTTTTTCTTGTTCTTAACTTATTCCCTTCTAAGATTTGGGGTCTTAAGGCTTAGAGAGTCTTGGAAAAGATCTCTATGATTCCAGGGCTTTCTTACCTTGACCGGATTCAGAGATCCTTGAAAACCAAATCCTATAGACTATTATGTCCTCTCCCAAACGCCATATATGAAGAGGGGGTTAGTTAAACCAACATTTGAGATCTTTGTTTAATGCTCTTTGACCCATCTTTCCACTACACGCCATATGTTAGGAGGAAGGGTCAAAGAAAAGACTTATACCACATGCCATGGATAATCCTAGTTTTAGTTTCTCAAGGCTTAGAGATGGCTCTTCAAAAGAGTAGATTTATGTTTTCAACCCCAAAGCTTGAATCTTGAACCTATTGAATATGACCCTCAACCTTAGATCCTCTCTTTTAGCATTTTAAAACCTTTGTTTACCATTCTCTAGTCCTAAAGCTTGCTTCTTTGATCATTTTAAGTCTTTCATCTATGTTGTTAGAAGTGTCCTGTTTTACCCGCTTCAGTGCTCGATTTTTAGTAATCAGTAGATTTGCATTTTAGAGTCTCTATTTTTTTCTAGTAGTTGTTAATCCTCTTCCAGGGATTTTAAAATAGTTTTCCTGCTCATTTGGTCGTTGCATTTAGTTTTCATCGATTTTACCATCTATTTACCCGATTCTGCTTAGATTTGCTTAGTTCTTGCATTCTTAATGTCTTTCTTCACCCAGGCTGAATTGAGCTCCTTTACTGCTATACTACATTGTTAACAGTGGTTCAGGTTTTGATATTTAGACTTGCAAACAGAATTGGTCTATCAATGTCAACATCGAGACCAAAAGGATCCTTCCTGAGGCTAATAACCTCTAAAAGAGAAAGGGAAACAAATCAGCGTTCCAAAGACGAAAACTATAAGGAACACCGGTAGAATAATTATTAAAAAAAATACAGGTCACCTACTGGGCTTTGATTTCCAAACTCTAAATAACTCGAGTTCGGAGCAGTTGATGAAAGCTTCATTAATCTTCACAAAGAAGAAATATTTATCCCACTCATGCACTTTACTCGTCGGATCTCCACCAACGATCCTGAACCTCATCGAGATCCTCTCAAAAATGTCACAGTTACAAGGAACCTCTGCCACTCGAGCCACCACCGCCATAGAAACCAGATGCCTAATCGCGGCATGCGAGAGCTAACCAAGGGGTACCTTCCTGCTTTTGCAATAACGAAGAAGAAGCGGCGGCCGTGGAAAACTCAAGCCGAACTCGGCGTAATGACACTCCTACGAGCAGAAATAACCCTCCGGTGGCGATATCACCCTTTCGTGTACTTGCGGCAGGAGCACCTCGACTCCAGCAGGAAAATTGCATCCTCGTCTAAGCTCCTGAAGCCTATCGGCCGTCATCCAGGTCCGCCCATCTTTTATCCTGTCTTCTTTAGCCAAATCACTCTTTGGCATCGCTATCTTTTGAGGGAGACCCTCAATCCGGCTCACTGGCTCGGAACCCTCTGATTCCATCTCGGAATCTATATCGGAGTTATCCGGCGAGATCTAATCTCGGCAGCCTGAAGACCCCCTGGAATTTGAAGAAGAAGGAACTAGACTAACCCAGGCTCGCCTTGCGCACTCGGCGAGAGAAATCTCATCATCATCAAAAGAAGAACTGTGCGACGCAGTTGACATTTCTCAAAAGAGGAAATTTGGGGAAAAATCAAAGAAGAACAAGAAGAAGAAAGATCTGCGAGTAAAAAAAAAAAAATTATTGCAGCGAAGAAATGATTTTTGCAAAGCAAATCCGTGGAAAGTAAAATTTCTGGAACAAGAAGACGAAGAGATAAATATTCAGTAATAAAATCAGAAGAAATCTCAACCGTTTCCTAAAAAGACGCGTTTAGAGATTCGCATATACTTGCCGTCTCATAGATCTTTCGCCTTTCCCGCTCGAAGCAAAATCCTAATGGGTCGAATATCTAAATTTTTTTTGAACAAAACGCCACACATCAAATCCACTTAAAAACGGGCCGAGCTGGCCATCGCGAAGAAACGCTCTTGACGAGCTAACGCTTATTGCAAAATCAAACCCACTTAACTTTATGAAGTCCACCGAGCTAATTTGTAATCAGTCTCGCCGAACTGGGGGGGGGGGGGGGGGGGGGGGGGGGGGGGGTTACTGTTAGAGGGCAAAAGAGAACATTTTCTAAAAGGCTTTCTCTAGCAATAACCTAAGCTCATCAAGACCAGGAAGACTGCACTGACATAGCTCTATCAAGGAAAACTCTTAAAAGATAGTCTTCGAAGTCCGGATACATCGGATCAACTCGAAGGATAAAGGAAAATTTTCATATTCTTCGGAGAATAAGTGATATTTCCATACCGCAAATATGGAAATATTCACCAAAGGAGAAAAAGGAAAAGGAGCTTGGAGCGACCGATCTCCTATTCCTATAAATAAGAAGACCCCATAGCTCAAAAGAACAAATCATTCAATCTAGAGAGCAGCAGAGCTAAAACCAAGAACTCCAACGCTTTCAAGCTTACTTCGCAAATACTTTCTTTCACTTCGGCATAACCTCTGGGATATACCAATCTTTGTAATAGCTTCATCTCTTAAGCTATTAATAAAGATCTTATTTTCCAAAACCCACAACTATTAATCAAATCCCTAGTGGTGATTTTCTGGTTCAACAATTGTCGCCGACTGTGGGAACTAGGAGAATAAAATTTTAAAAACTAGCAAAATAAGATCTGAAGCGATGAGCCTTCCAACCGACAGCAGCAACCTCACCTCTAACACAGAAGATACGACCATACATGCTGATACACCTGCTCTCGATGAGCACGCAACCCTATCATCACGATCCCACCACCTGCGGGAGAGTTTAAGAAGAGAAGGTTCCGGAGGACACAATATGGTGAGTGACTCCACTTCAGAGTATGGTAATGAGACTCTTGGGGGACAAGCCGATATAAAGGTTTATATCTTCTGTCCTCAGAAGAAGAAAATGAACGAATCTTCAGAATACGCGAATTATAGATGAATTGGAATCTTAGAAAGATGACAAAAGTGAGACATGCTCCGGAAAGGTGAATTATCACACAAAGAATGCAAGAAGCAATGATCTCGTTGAGATATGCCTCCGGAAGGGTAAAGGAAAACACACTCTACTACAAGAAAACATACGGTTTACAAGGAATATATTCGTTGTAAAATCGTCCTAAATTTGATGTTGGCAGGAAGTTACACAATCATCATTAATCAATCGTGTTGAATGCAACTTTGTTGGCAAATCATTGTAAATTTTGTGAGAGCAATAATTCATCGTAAAATCATCGTTCAAGTTTGTCGTAAAGTTGTGATAAGTGCATGGATTTAACATCGAGAGCAAGAAATATCGTATACTCGTCGGTTAATTAATTACGATGATATAATAACAAAATGTATGATGAAATATATCATTCATTCTTCTAAAATCAATGGAAATTTGTGGGTAAGCAAGCGTCTTTAATTCGTGGTAAACTAAATTTCGTCGTAAACTCAAGGCAACTGATTTATCGATTTTAAATATCCATTCGTCCTAATATCTTTGCAATTATTTCGTCTTCAATGGCGGCAAATTACCCTACTTTTTTCATATAGGCCCGAGTGTGACTACAACTTGTAATCATCCGTCATTTGACGCATTATCGTGGTGTACGCAACATCCTCCTCTCTGTAACATTCATATCTCTACCTTTGCTCATCTGCGTGGGGTATGATAGTATGCATTATTGCATCATGTTAGGCGCCATTTAGTATAGGTTTACATTGCATTTCATCCATTCAAAGTCCAAAAGTTTTCCATTTACATTCTTTTTATGCATAGCATGCATTTAGACTAGGATTGCATATATGCAAACATTTTGAGTGTATTTTAATGTCTTAAGAGCTAAGGAGATACTAACGAAAATGATGGACCAAGTGATAGCTTGCTATTTTAGATCATTTTAGGCTGCATTTCATGCATCTTTTCCTTTGTTTTTGTATTATAGCTCAGCATTTAAGTATCATTTGCATTTATAATCAACATAGCATGCATTTAGCTTAGGATTGCATATATTTTCATACATGTGCATGTTTGTGATGATTCTTAGGTGTTTTGGAGTTTCTTGGAGCTGGGGAAGGGATGGAAGCAGCTCATGATCAAAGGAGATGTCAAAAGTGGAGTTCTTGCAAAGTCTGATCCATATCGAGCAAGCATATCAAGCAAAACACCCGTGGAGTATGCTCCATGCAAGCAGCATGACGAGAGGAGAATGATCAGCACGAGGATTCCAAGCTGTTGGTCTGCATCGAGGACCAGCATCGTGGAAGGGCGTCGACACACGCTGCACAGACAATATCGAGGTCGCACATCGAGCAGAACATCGACCGTACGACCTCGATGCAACTCATCCGCGTTGACCATTTAACTTTTGTTAACCTTATCTTATCTTTTTAGGTTTTTATGCTTCTTTTGGCTCCCTACTATAAAAGGAAAGCCACAAAAACATTATCGTTATCAAGTATTAATTTTCCAAGTTTAGCTTTCAACCAAAAAACCTTTCTTAAACCTTAAAAGGGGATTGCCTTAGGGATCTTAATCTTTAATAAAGTTTACATTTTTATGGTTTAATCTTATCTTCTAATCTCTGTTCTTGCATCTTGGTAGCTTAGATTTATCATCTTTTGCATTTTAATCTCATCTAAATGTTTAACTGCAAATCAATGGGATTAAACATGATTAGTGAGTAGCCATCCTTAGATTTAGGGTTCTAAGTAGGGAAAGTGGTGATTAAGATGTGATTAATGGGTGCTTAGACTTGTTTAATGGTTCTCTGTTATCTCCTTCTCTTGCAAAGTGATTTATATTGATAAAACTTGCTCCTTTTGATTGAATATGGTTTGATAGATGCATATGGTTCACTTGATGTCTTGATATCTCTTCTCTAAGTACAGTTTGCTTATTTGGCTTGATAGTCTAGCTTGGTTTATGTTTCCTTTGTTCAGTGACACCAAAGTGATAGTTCACCTTGCTAGATGATTCGCTTAGGGCTTGATAATGCTGGTTTTGAGATTCTTGACTTGATGGTTAGATAGTATGCATCAGAAGATCTTGATTTTGCCTCATTCTTGTTCATTGCTTAGCTTTGTTAGGGTGTTGCAAGTTTGTGCTTAAATCAATAATCTTGATTGGTGCATAGCTGCTTAGGTCCTTATTGGTTCATAAGATTGATAAGTTGGTCTGAATTCTTGCTTGGGTGAGAGAGTAGTTTCTTGATTGGTACATCTCTTAGGCTAGAATGGTTCTGATCTTTATGCTCATGGTTGAAGGATACGCCATCACAAGTGGATCTGACACTTCAATCTTGTTGAATATGAATTGCTTATTGACGCCAAGTGGTTCCCTTTAGATACCTTGTCTAGGAGCATAACATTGAGAATTGCTTGCTTGTTAATGCTTGTTGAGTGCCTTAGTAGAAATCCTCTTGTAACTCTTGAAAACCACAATCCCACAATTGCTTAGAACCTTGAGTCTTGCTATTAATTAATTATCTTCAAAGTCATCTTGCTTAGTTCTTGCTTTAGTAGTCATTTCTTGCTTAAATTCCTGTTTAGTCATTGCTTTAAGTTCATTGTTTAGTTTTGTTCACTTGCATTTGGTTTAAGCTTTTCTTTCATTGTACCATTAGGTTGTTAGACTTGTTCTCACATAATCAAACCCCAATCTTGCTTAGCTTACAGCATTGTTTGCACCTCATCTCCAACCATTGGATTGATACCTGATCTATATTCTACAATTGATTAGAAGAGGCAGGACATTTGATATAGTAGATCAAAAACTCCTGTTTCACAACATTCATAGGAGAAGAGCTGTAAGACAGAGAGTTCAAGAGATAGAAGGACAGAGGATGGCAGAGCAAGAAGCTTAGTTACCACATGTTGGTGTTGTTGGGCAAGCACCACTACAACAAGCTGCAGCACACATAGATGAAGCACAAGAAGCTTTTAACCAAGCGGCTGGAGTTCAATGATTGCAAGTACCGGTTCATGCACATAGAGCTGCAAGACCAATAGGAGCTGGTGATGCGCCAGACACTCACCACAACAGGAATGGCATTCACGCTCCAGCTGTACATCAAAACCACTTCGAGATCAAGCTTCGGTGGATCAACATAGTGCAAGGCAACATATTCCATGGCCTGCCCAATGAAGACCCTTTGGATCATCTTGACCAGTTTGATAAGGTGTGTGGTATGACCAAGATTCAAGGACTCTCTGAAGATGCTTTGAAGCTGCGCTTGTTCCCTTTCAGTTTAGGTGACAAAGCACATCAGTGGGAGAAGACACTTCCGCAAGGTTCAATCTCTACATGGAATGAGGGCAAGACAACATTCCTCAACAAATTCTTCAGCTCAAAAAGAACAGCAAAGCTCAGGAACACTATAAGTAGCTTTACTTAGCATAGGAATGAGACATTTGCTGAAGCTTGGGAGCGGTTCAAGGCTTACACTTTGCAGTGCCCACACCTTGGCTTCACAAATGAAAGCTTGCTGTCTACTTTGTATAGAGGAGTGACGCCAAAGTACAGAATGCTCTTGGACACAGCTTCAAATGGAAATTTCATTGGCAATACTCTTGTGGTTGATCTAGCTCTTGTGGAGAACTTGGCGCTTTCTGATGGAAACTGTGGTGAAGAATATGACAGAACATCTAGAGCTGTTGTAAGCACTGAAGGTGAGAGCACAACAAAGAAGGGGATTAAAGTTTTGAACGACAAGTTAGACAAGCTGCTGAGTGTGTCTTTCAAGAATGTCAGTTTTGTTGGTTGTAGTGTTACTACACAAGAGGAAGATGGGACAGTTGTAAAAGAAGAAGCGTTCTACATGAATCAACAAGGAGGCGGTTTTAACAACTACATGAACCATCCCAACATCTCTTACAGAAGCACCAACGTGGCTAACCCTCAGGATCAAGTATATCCATCACAAGCTGCTCAACAAAACATGGGAACCAAACCTTTTATTCCTTTCAACTAGCAGAACAACTTTGCTTCAAGACAACCATTTCAGGGCAGTTTTCAACAAGCTAGCTTTCAGCCAAGACCAGCTTTTATCCCACCAGGTTTTGGCAATGCACAAACTTCTTCCAGCACTAAAGATGTTTATTTGAAGCAGATGATGCAACAGTTGTTGACTGGTCAGACCAAAACCACTATAGAGATGCACAAGAAATTTGCTGAAGTGCATAACAAAATAGACGCCACTACTTGTGACCTGAATGGCAAATTAGATGCTCTGAACCAAAGAGTCAAGTCTCTATAAAGCAAAGGAGCTTCATCTTCAACCTCTGTACCAATTACCAGGAAAGAGTGAAGCAAATCCTAAGGAATTTTGCCACTTGCTTGCTGAAGAGGATGAAGAGTTTGAGGTTGAGGTTGCTTCATTGGAAGAGCTTGGCATTATGCTTCAAGAGATGCTGTTACATGTGGACATGTTAAAGGCTGATTGTTGGGGGGGGGGGGGGGGGGGGAATGCCATCAACGTCAACATTGATGATCAAAAAGCTGCAGATATTGTAGCAAAGTTCCTCCAAGGACTAGATGACAGCTTGAACAGAGAAGAAGAGCAAGAAAGAGCCGCACAAGAAGCTGTTGAGAAGGAAGAGGCTGAGAAAGCTTTAGTTGCTGCAGAATAAGAAGCCAAACCTGAGCTCAGTGAAGCTGATAAAGAGCTTGTAGAGACATACCACGCTTTGATGGTCTTGGCTAGAGAAAGTCCTGAAGACTTCAAGGATTTGTATGATTGCCAATTGGGAAGCTTCTCAAGCAGCAATGAGAAGGGTAAAGCTCCTGAAGTTAAGCTTACAAACCGCCAATCCCTTACCCCACGATGCACTTTACAAAGGCTCAGATGGCACTCTATTCAAAGTTCAAGAAAGACATACAAGACGCTGGAATAAAGCTTCCTCATGGCACCACTTTGCTTGAAGTGAAGGATCAAATCAGGTTCCTCAAAGAAGTCTTTGACAAGTTGGAAGTAGTGGAGCCAATTATAGGGCCAATCTGAAGAGTAGCAAAGAGCTGAAGACATTGACAAAGCTTCCCAATCCAGGAAAGTTCCTCATCAATTGTGAGCTTGAGATGCTAGACAATGTTGGAGCCTTGTGTGAATCAGGTTCAACAGTGAATGTCATGTCTCTCCACTTAAACCAAACCTTAGGAATCAAGGAGTTGAAGCCCTGCAAAGCCTCTATCACCTTTATGGATAACACCTCAACAAGACCCTTGGGCATGGTGAAGGATTTCCATTTGAAGATTGGGAATTGCTTGGTTCCAACATATTTTGTGGTTATGGAGAAGACATATTCAAGAGAGGTGCCATTTTTTCTAGGAACACCATTGTTGGCAACAACAGGAGCTCAAGTAGACTTCAAGAGAGGCTTTGTGATTTTGAAGAATGTTGATGAGTTCAAAGTCTACATGATTGTCTCTCCTTCCATAGCTTTTTGTGGCACAATCATTGAAACAGAGAGTGAGCAACAGCAACTTCCAGAGCGTGTGGAGCATGCTTTCAGCTTCACAATGAGTATGTTGATGAGTGATCTCTCCCTGATGAGCCAGAACAGAAGCTTTACACTGAGTTGAAGCTTAAAGATGGTTAGAAAGAGGATAAAAGCTTGATCACCAAGAAAGTGAAGCCTTTGATCAGACCAGATGAGGACATGGACCAGCTGATCGTACCGGATCGAGGGAACGATGAACAATCATTCGTACCAGGTCGAGAGAGTGACGGGAGCAATGACCAGCCGTTCGTACCGGGACAAGAGGAGCTGGGACAGACCACCGTACCACCAGTGACCGAATCACCCATGACACGTTCCAAGACCAGGAGGTTGAGAGAAGGATTTAATGAGGCCATACAAACACTTCTGACCAACATGAACGTGGAAAACAAACTTAATTCCCAACCAAACCCCGTTGCACCCGAGATAGACATTGCCGAGGGATTTGCTAAGATGAGTCTCCAAGATGATCATACCAATACAAAGCAAGGTACGAGCATTTACATGGCAGGAAATGGAGATCAGAATAACAAGAATTTCACTAATGCTGTACCGGAGCCGCCAGATACATCAAATACCAGCAAAGTAGCCAAGAGAGCATCATTGGAGCAAGAAGACGATTCAAGCCTTGAACATGGAGAAACCCCTAAAGACACTTACCAGCTTGACTTCAACGGACATCAGTACGAAGGGAACGCTGAGGAACTCGCCCCAACAGGACCGGAACAAGAAGCATTCACCAACTTGCCAAACAAGCATCATGCGCGCCAAAACAAGGAATTCTCAATTTATACAATTTGTGCAGGTAATAAGGCTTGCCTCAACGGTTCTTAAGCATCACAACACGCCAAGGAATCACCAGTTCAAGCCACAAGAGAGTCGGCTGATGTTATTGCATATTGCATACATTTTGCATACTCATTAGTTAGCTTTTCATGCATTTGTATCACGTTTTAGGTTAGATTGTATCACTCAGGGTCCTAGAGCATTCTTGCATCAGCATACGTATTTTCTTTGCATTTTGCATCACATTCAGGTTGTTTCTGGCTGCTTTGGAGTCGTGGAGGTTCGTGGACGTGTTGAGGCTGATGTAGCAGTTCGTGGGAGCTCGGAAATATGCTAAGGACCAGAGATCGAGGAGCAGATCGAGCATGGCCGGTCGATCTAGGAGTTGATCGACCAGAAGATCGAGGCAACCAGGTGATCCAAGGAGAATGATCGAGACAAGGATCGAGTGAAGCAATCGATCAAACGGTACGGACGTAAATGACGCCATCCAGAGCGAGAGTCAGATCGAGTACACCACTCGATCCAGCCAAAGATCGATACCGATATCGGATGCAACACTCGATTCGCCGATGATGATCGAGACCCGGATCGAGCCGAAGACACGATGCCCGGATATGATCGAGAGAACCACTCGATCTTGGAGTCGATCTCTGTCCTTTCAACCGTTTTTGGCTGCTAGCGAAGGGGGGACCATTGGCTTGTTTGGGCATTTTGGGCAAGGTGGCGACGTCCTTTTTCGAGAATTTTTAGATCCTTATCCTTTTCTTGTATGCTTTTTCTCTCGTTTTCGAAAAGAACACCATTGTTGAAACTCGTTTTTCTCTTAAACTTTTTGTATTCGAATCATTATCGTTTGATCCAGTTTTCTTTCATGTTCATCGTGGCGTTTCTCATGCTTTGCTTGATTTACTCTATGTGTAGCGAGTAGTTTCCTTTGGGTTCGGGGTTGAGAGGATTAAGAGGTTTAAAGGGTTTCGATCTTGGGGTTTTTCTAACGTTTTCAAAGGCTATCTCTTCTAAGGTGTTGAGATCTTAATGCTTGAAGACTCTCACGCCAAGAGCTTCATGATCCGAGAGGTTCCTTACCTTGACAGGATTCAGGAATCTCGGAAGGTCACACCTTAGAGACTAGTTACCCCTTCCCAAAAGCCATGGAAGTTTGGGGGACTAGTTAAGCCATTTACTTGAAATCTGTTTTCCTTGCCCTTCGACCTCTCTTTCCACCAAAAGCCATGGGTTTGGAGGAGAGGATGAAGGAGTGATCTATACCGAAAGCCACGGATAGATCTTGTTTTGTTTTCAAGGCTTAGAGATCCTCACCAAGTGAGTCGATCTAAGGTTTCAAACCCAAGGTCGAACCTTTGAACCCCCTTTACATGAATCTCAACCCTAGGCCCTTTCTTTTAGCATCTTTACATCTCATTTCATCTTTTGCTTGTCATCTGATAGCATCCTGGTCATTAGTTTTACTGCTTTTACGTTTTTAGACGAGATCGATTGTTACTGCTCGATCTAGTGGTCGATCTCATGGTCGATCCACTAGTCGAATTTTAATAATTCGAAGCTCCTTCCTTTAATTGTTCTGCTTGTTTCTCGTGGTAGTTTCTTCCTTTCTAGTATTTTTAAAATAGGTTTCATCCTGTTCAAGTTGCTGCATCTAGTTTTTAGATATTTTATCATAAACTGTCTCATTTTGCTTAGATTTGCATTATTCCTTGCATTCTCTGTGCATTCTCTATCTCCTAGGCATGGATTGACTCTCTCTTGCTTGCTGTACTACAACATGACTTGCATTAGAGTTTGATAACCTCTCTGCAATATAAATCCTTGCTAAGGAAGCGTTTATCAAATGGCTCCGTTGTCATCCTAGGATCTTAGAGAACATAGAGATTTGGGTCTTAGCAAAGACAAAGTCTTTACCTTTTTCAAGTTACTAATACTTCTACTCTCAAAGGTGTGTTTTCAGGTACATGAATCTTCGTTCAAGGGGAGACAACAATCTACTACAACCCTTAGACAACATTCATCAGCTTGGTCACTCACGGCAAAGGAGAGTCAGAGAGCAAACAAGAGCCTTTGAGGAGATTGGTCAGCACGGTTTGGTTGACTTTGAAGCTATGGCTGAACACGAGCATCCAGAAGGACCTCCTCCAGCAGGACGGGGCAATGGAAACCCCCAACACGCGGCTAGACCCCCAGGGATCATAAGAGCCGGAGATGCTCCCAATACCCACCACAATAGGTTTCGGATCACTCCTCCTCTGGTACAAAACAATAACTTCGAGATCAAGCCAGGTTTCATCTCCATGGTGCAAAACAACAAGTTCCACGGCTTAGCAATGGAAGACCCCTTGGAGCATTTAGACAATTTCGAGCAAGTATGTGGAATGATAAAGACCAATGGCATATATAAAGATGCTTTCAAGCTGCGTCTCTTCCCCTTTTCACTCGGAGACAAAGCTAGACCTTGGGAGAAGACCCTCCCACAAGGCACCATCACATCATGGGCTGAGTGTAAGAAGGCATTCCTCTCAAAGTTCTTCTCAAGCACCAGGACAGCACGGTTGAGAAGCGAAATCAGCGGTTTCACTCAAAGGAACAACGAGACATTCAACGAGGCAATGGAGCGTTTCAAAGATTACACGATCCAATGTCCTCATCACGGGTTCAGTGAGGAGACACTACTCAGTACCATATACCGTGGAGCTTCACCAAAGATCAGGTTGTTGCTTGACACAGCTAGCAAAGGGAACTTCCTCGGTCAGGAGGTAGAAGAGGGTATGGAGCTGATAGAAAACTTGGCGTTGAGTGATGGAAACTATGCTGAAGATTATGACCGTGCACCGAGAGGATCAGAGATGGAGTCTCACAAGAAGGAACTGAAATCTTTGCATGAGAAGATAGATAAGTTGGTGTTAGTCAATCAGAAGCATGTTCACTTTGTTGGTGAAGCTGATGAAAATCAAGAGGAGTTGGAGCTGAGCCAAGAAGAAGCCAATTGGGTGGCGGGACAGAACAACTACAAGTCTCAAGGCTACAACCAAGGCTACCAGAACAACAACCTTTCTTACCGAAGCACCAACGTAGCCAACCCTAAAGATCAAGTGTACCCTGCTCAGCAAGCAAAACCTTTCATCCCTTACAACAAAGGTTTTCAACCGAGTGGTGGTTTCCAAGGTCAAGGGCAGAACAACTTCCAAGGGCAACAACAAAACAACAAGGGTTATACTCCTAACTACCCTCCGGGCTTTGCACCTCAGCAGCAACAACCGATGCAACAACAAGTAGATCCGGTTCAAGCAATGTTTCAACAGCTAATCCAAGGGCAAGCCTCTACAAACCAGAAGTTTGCTGAAATGAACACCCGTCTAGACTCATCTCTCACCGACTTCTCCACTCAGATCACCAACCTAAACAACAAGATCAAGCAGCTGGAGAAAGGGAAAGCAAGCACGAGTGGTCAGAACAGTCTTCCGGGAAAGTGTGAGCAGAATCCCAAGGAGTATGCTAATGCTATAACATTGAGGAGCGGTAAAGAGCTCGAACCTCCGGTCTCTACCAAGAACAACGAGGACGTTGTAATTCAAGAGGGGGAGGGTAAACCTTCGGCTGATGATGATGAGATAAACTTTGACAACGTTTGGATCCAAGGGCCGAGGAGAGGAGATAAGGCGGTCGCTGAGAAGAAAAGTGAGCAAACCACCAAGGAGAAGAACTCTTACGTGCCCCACCTTACGTACCGAAGTTGCCATTTCCCGGTCATTTCAAAAAGCAGCTCATCGAGAAGCACAAAATCTTGTTTGAGAAGCACCTGAGAGACGTGGAAATCAAGCTGCCTCTTGTAGATTGTCTTGCTATGATGCCCAAGTGCGCCAAGTTTTTCAAGGACACCCTTGTGAAGAAGAACAAAGAAAGCAAAGAGGTACTTGTTCTAAGTGAAGAGTGTAGTGCAGTTATACATAAGGATATAGTCCCTAAGAAGCTGGGAGACCCTGGAAGCTTCACTATACCCTACGCTTTGGGTCCTCTAGAGTTCAAGAGTTGCTTGTGTGATCTCGGGGCTAGCATAAACTTGATGCCTCACTCCGTGGCTAAGAAGCTTGGTTTTACTCGGTTTAAAGACTGTCGGATCTCATTGGTGCTGGCTGATAGAAGCGTGAGGTTACCAGTGGGGCTGCTTGAAGATTTACCGGTACGAATCAGTGGTGTGAACGTACCCACAGACTTTGTCGTGTTGGAGATGGATGAGGAGCCTAAAGACCCACTCATCTTAGGGAGACCGTTCCTTGCAACCGCCGGGGCTATCATAGATGTGAAGAATGGGAAGATTGCCTTGCATTTGGGGAAGGAGATCAGGCTAGACTTCGACATCAACAAGGTTCTAAAGAAGCCGACCATTGAAGGACAAGCTTTCTATATTGAAACGATGGATGTATTGGCGGATGAGTTGCTGGAAGAGCTAGCTCTAGAAGACCATCTGAAGTTAGCACTAACTAAGGAGCCAGGGGAGTTTGGTTTTGTGGACCAAAGAACCCAAGAGTACGTGAACCTGCTGGATTCTAGGAGGATTATCAAGAATGAAGAAGGTTGCTGCCTAGAGATCGACCCCGAGATCGACGCTATCACTCGATCCAGGAGTCAGATCGAAAAGTCAATCGAGAACACAACTCGATCAGGTGCAACAATCGATGGACAGATCGAGAAGAATGCTCGATCAGGAAAAACAATCGAGTCGACGATCGAGAGAGACCTCCCGATCATTTTGGGGTCCAATCAAGAGATCGACTCAGCATCTCGATCCCTTACTCGATCCCTATCAAATCGAGTAAGTGAATCGAGCGAAATGGCTCGATCTAGACGACATCGAGAGGAGAATCGACCGGAGGACTCGATCTCAGAAGGGATAGCGATTGAGGAAAGCAGTCTGAAGGGCAATGCCTCGGGTTCAAAGGAGAGTTCCAAGGAGGAAAGCAACAATAACAGCCACGAGGATGACTGGAGTGAGCTGTTAGCCCCAAAGGTGGACCTTAAGGAGCTCCCAAAAAGGCTAAGGGTACTTAAACGTTGTGAAGAGACAAACTTGGTGCTGAACTGGGAGAAATGCCACTTCATGGTTAAGGAAGGGATCGTGCTGGGTCACAAGATATCAGAGAAGGGTATTGAGGTTGATCAGGCTAAGGTGGAGGTCATGATGGGTCTTGAGCCGCCGGTTAATGTTAAGGGAATCAAAAGCTTCTTGGGATACGCAGGGTTTTATAGGCGCTTCATCAAGGATTTCTCCAAGATTGCACGCCCTCTTACACGGCTGTTGTGCAAGGAAGCTGAGTTTGTATTTGATGAGGAGTGTTTGAAGGCTTTCGTGACCATCAAGGAAGCCCTTACATCAGCTCCTATAGTCCAAGCACCAGACTAGTCTCGTTCCTTTGAGATCATGTGTGATGCTAGTGACTACGCCGTAGGAGCCGTTCTTGGTCAGAAGAAAGACAAGAAGCTGCACGTGATCTACTATGCTTCAAGAACCTTGGATGACACTCAATCAAGATACACCACTACGGAGAAGGAGTTGCTTGCAGTAGTCTTCGCCTTCGAGAAGTTCTGATCATATCTCGTTGGTTCCAAGGTTATTGTATACACGGATCACGCTGCCTTGCGATACATCTACTCGAAGAAAGACACTAAGCCTCGGCTTTTAAGATGGATTCTCTTACTCCAGGAGTTTAACATGGAGATTAAAGACAAGAAAGGGATAGAAAATGGAGTCGCTGACCACCTCTCACGGCTAAGGATCAATGAGTCTCTCCCCTTAGATGACTCTCTTCCAGAAGAGCAGCTTATGGCGATTACTACGGCTGTTTGTGGGAAGCTAGAAGGGAGGTTTGAGGAGGTGTTGAGTTTCTACCGTGGTATGCTGATGTGGTGAACTATCTAGCGTGTGGTGAGGAACCAACACATCTCAACAGCTATCACAAGAAGCGGTTTATGAGGGAGGCTAGTGACTACTTTTGGGACGAGCCCTACCTATACAAAAGATGAGTAGACAGCTTGTACCGGAGATGTGTTACAAAGGAAGAAGCCAGGGACATCCTCTATCATTGCCATGGCTCTTCCTACGGAGGACACTTTGCCACATTCAAGACTGCCACGAAGGTATTGCAAGCCGGTTTCTGGTGGCCCTCCATTTTTAAAGATGCACACGAGTTTGTGAAGAACTGTGAGGCATGTCAACGAACAGGGAATATAACTAAGAGGAACGAAATGCCTCAAGTTCCCATCTTCGAGGTTGACGTGTTCGACGCGTGGGGGATTGTCTTCATGGGACCATTCCCTTCTTCATACGGCAACAAATACATCTTAGTAGCTGTGGATTATGTCTCTAAATGGGTTGAGGCTGTTGCTTCCCCTACAAATGACTCTAAGGTGGTAATCAAGATGTTCAAGAGTATCATCTTCCCGAGGTTTGGGGTACCCAAGGTTGTTATAAGTGATGGAGGAAGCCACTTCATAAACAAGATTTTTGAGAACCTCTTGAGAAAGTATGGAGTTAAGCATAAGGTGTTTGTGTCGACCACATCAGATCGATACTGCTCCATTTCGGTTACCAGAGACCGAAAATCACCAGGCTCTGACCGAAAACTTCTGCAGAGATCTTCTGCTTTGATCCTTCTTGCTCCCTTTTGTCCAGCTAGCCTCCTGGATCATTCCCAAAGCTCCTCCAAGCTCCTTTAAGCTCCAAAAGCACCTAAAAACATCCAATATGCAAGAAAAATGCAATCTATACTCTAAATGCAACTTAAGTCTAAAAGGAGAAGAAAATGGGACAAAAGCTAAGGGAAAATATGCAAAAGAGGACCAAAAAATATACTAAATGCAGCCCTAAATGGTGTAAATACAAGGGATATCAACACCCCCACACTTGCCTTTTGCTTGTCCTCAAGCAAGTAAGAACAAATGGGAGAGTGAGGTTTGAAAGTGGGCATTCAGATTCCAAAAGTGCAAAGGTAAAGAGATGGTTTTAATGCTCAAGTGCCTAGTTGTAGGATGCAAACACAATCAGCTATACTTAAAAGAACCTAGCCATGCTCATCATGTTTCAAAATGATCTCAAATCTCAACTTAGGCAAATGCTCAAATCAATAAACTCTTTAACATTCAAGTTCAGAACATGAATCATGCTTATGCAAATCAAGTGAAGACATTTGGTTGAAAAGGGGTAAGGTTATGAGACAAGAATGATCTCATTTAAGCACAGGGTTAAAAAACATAAAGGATCACTCAATGAAATGACTTCATCTTAGGCAAAATGCTAAAGGTAAAAGCATACTTATGCATGCAATTCAAAGCCCTCTTCTATCCTTACTTCCCAAAGATGAGTCCTAAGCATTTCTAAACCCAAAAGTGAACCCTCTAAGTCTACCTTTTCCTAAACTCTACCCTTTTCTTTCTTCTTATTCATGGTTGGGGAAACCTTCTTCATTCTGCTTGTGTGGTTGCTTCTTCTTGGTTGGGACTTTCTCTTCTTTATTGTAATGGCACCTTCATCACCTTTGGCGGATTGCTCCTGGTCTGATTTTTCTTCTTTGGACCCTCTCTGAGCTTTGTTGTTGGCGCCAATTCTTCCTTTTGAACTTAGAGCTTTTCTTCCCTTTGCTTAACCACAATACTAAACTGTTTCCCCTTTATCTACCATTTCAAATCTTTCCCTTTTCTTTTCAAAAGATAAAAAACATTAAGCTCAAACCACCTAACTCTACCCTTTCAAACCCCAAAAACTCCTATCCTAGAATCAAGCTCAAGATGCAAGCTGATATCTACAAGAGAGCTAATCATTGCTAGCCTTATTCCTAACACTTTTTGCCAAGAAAAAATCGAAAATGCAATGCAAATGCCTCACAGCTCTCACAATAGTGTTTAGGCTCAAAAGGAGGTTTTGGGTAAGGGTGAGGATGTAACTGTCTCATTAGTATGAGGATCAGATATTTGGATCAACAAGAGTGGTAGAAAGGAGAAAGATGATCCAAATATGTATATGGTAGCCATGAATTCACTTTTCAATACATAAGACATGATAATTGAAAGTCCAAATTAAAGTTTATGTTGATAGAGTTGATTTTCAGAGAACAAATGCTTTCAGAATGAGATGAGAAGACCAAATCTAGCAATCTAAGCATGGTTCAGCCTTAACTTCTAGCAATCATATGATGCATCAAACAACTAAGCACTTGAAAACTGAAATCATCTCTAAACACTAAGCACTTTACAAGGAAAATTCATCATAATGCCCTATGCAAATGCAATGCAACCTATATGTCAACACTAGACTCAATCTTAAAGGAATGAAATGCAACTACATGCTTTCTTTTTGGTTTGCAAAAAATGCAAAAGATTTTTAATTTTTTTCGATTTTTTTGTGTTTTTCTATGCCTTACATGTATGCATGCTATGCATGAGACTCAAAGTGAAAAGGAAAAAAAAAACTAAGAAAACATAACACAAAGTCAAACCCCAAATCTCTCCTCCACACTTAAATTACACAGTCCCTTGTGTAATGAAGGCAATAGAAGAGAGAAGCAACAAAATATATTACAAAAATGAAAAGATGCAATGGTAAATAACAATGGAAAGGATGTGGCACTTGGTTTAGTGGCAGGAGTGGTGGGATGATCCTGAGGTTTCAGGAGACTTGCTAGCTCTCCTCTTCCTTCTTTCATTAACAATAGTGGAATGC
The DNA here is from genome assembly GCA_911865555.2 of Thlaspi arvense. NCBI lineage: Eukaryota > Viridiplantae > Streptophyta > Magnoliopsida > Brassicales > Brassicaceae > Thlaspi > Thlaspi arvense. The sequence continues at coordinate 30,734,132 of OU466860.2, forward strand.
TGTGCTGCTTGAGGTGATGGAACCCAGCTTGACCAAAGTTGCTCAGCCTGTGAAGAAGTTCCTTGTGAGCCCCATTGCCATGTTTCCTGAACTTCAGAGGAGTTGGGGTTTGGCGCCTCCCAAGCTGATGGAACATGGGCTCTTGGCTCATAAGATGAAGCCCTTGGTTGTTCCCATGTACCCCACTGGTCACATGGTTGTGTATGAAATGAATGTCTTCCATGGGGGTTCCATATAGCTTCCTCCTCTTCAGTTGGCTGAATTTGCTCTTCTTGTTGAGAGTTGAGCTCATGGGTGTGGCTGTGGTGGGAAGTTCTTGCTGATGTAGCGTTGTTCTTCTTGAACTTCCCTTTCTTCATTTTCATAAGCCCTTTGATGGCTTTATCCTGCCACTTGCACCACTTCTGGAGTGTGCTGATGTGCTCATGAGCTGCTCTCAAAGAGCTTCCTTGGTTGGGTGCTGCATAAGGCTGGATGTGGAATTGCTTTGAGGTGTAGCTCAACACTTCCTTTTCTCCAAGCTCATCTTCTTCATGGGTTCCTCCTTGAAAATCAGCGCCAGCATTAGCATTCCCTTGATCTTCTTCTTCTTCTTCTCCAATCTCTTCAGTGAGCTCCTCCTCTTCATCACTGTCTTCTTCTTCTTCTCCAGGAACAGGGCCGCCTGTGTAGAGCTCTTCCTCTCTTATGTTGAAGCTGATGTTTGTTGGTGTGGCGAAGGAGGTTACCCTTGGGTTTGGAAGAAGGAATCTCACTGGTTCTGAGTGATTGTTGATGAACTGGTAAACATACTTGCCCCGAACACTCTTCTCAAGATAGTGACTCCTCTTAAGATAGTCCATATCTATCCATATAGGATTCAGAGCAGCTTCAGCATGCTCCTCCAGGTCTACATCACAAGCCATGAGGATTGCTGGCACAATTCCTCCAATGTGCAGCTGTGGATTCTTCTCCTTTCTCCCCTTGTTGATAACCCAGTTCTGATAAGATTGCAGCTGCTCCATCAACAGTCTTACAAGGCATGGGAACTTGCTTGGTGGACTGACTGGCACTGCACATCTGCTGGTGCCTGGCCCGGTGTACAATCCATTGTAGATGAAGTCTCTCTCCTTGCCAGTTAGATGAGAGGTTTCTTTCCTTGCAAAGAATGTGTTTGCAAGCACCTTATGTACATATCTAACTGCAGGATGCTTTAAGTGTTGGTTTTTCGTAGCTCCAGCTTTGAATTCCCCTACTCCAACTATCTCCCAAAACCTTGTGTGCTGCGATTCATGGATCAAGAACTTTTTCCCTCTTTGAAAGTAGGTGCTCAGCTCCAGTGCTCTAGAGAGTTCCTGGAAGGTGACTTTGAACTTCTGTTTCCCAAGCTTGAAAGAAATCCATCCATCATGGTCAGCAAGCTCACTTTGCTCATAGTAAACCACCTTGAGGGTGGAGATGAATTGATGGGTGAAGCGCTCATAGGATGGGAGAGGTTGTAATAACTTTTGAAGTCCCATTTGCTCAAAGGTGCTGATGCAGTCTTCATAGATTCCAAGCTCCTTCATTGTGGAGGTGCATGGATACCTCGTTGGCTTGAAGGTGCATCTGCTGAATCCCACCATTAGTTCCCTAGCGCTGAGCTTCATGGGTGGAACCTCTTCTTCCACAGCTTTGCCTTTGCCTCTCTGCTTGGTGCTTTTATCTTCAGCAGGTCTCTTTCCAGCGGCCTTAGAGGATTGCTCAACAGCTTTTCCCTTTCCTTTTTCTTGCCTTTCTGGTGGTGATGTGGTTGCTTCTTGAGGTGCTTTTCCCTTTTTCCCAGCAGCTACTTTTGTTCTTCCCATTGTACCTTCAAAAGCAAAGCTTGAAAACAATGTAAGTGAAAGAACAGAAGTTGAAGAACCAAATAGCTGAAAGCTTTTAAATAAAAAGCTCCTTGAGCTAAGAGAAGTCTAACAAGTCCTAATCAACAAGCTTAAACTTCTTCAAAGCAAAAGGAGATTAAAAGCCAACAACTAAATAAGCTAGGATGAACAGAAGATAAGCAGTTATGCATGACATCCTAGCAAAGCGGTTCCTAGACAAAGAGATGATGATCTTGAAAAATGGATGAAATTAAACAAGCTATGAGATGAATAGACAATTAAGTATAACTTTAACAGTCTAGCTTGATATTTCAACAAAAATCCAAAATGCAAAATCATAGCACAACATTTAAAACTAAACTCTACTTGCTCTTGTAAACTTCTTTCTAAGCGATTTTTAACATAAGTAAAGAGTAAGAGCAAAAAGAGATAGTTTAGGAAGCAAACCTTTAGTGGACTTCTGAACACTTAAAGAAAGCAATAAAAGATAAGAAGAAATAGTGATTTCGAGCTTTAAGTGAGAAGAAGAGTGAGTTTAAGTGTGAAGAGAAGTGAAGAGAGTTGTTGCTTATATAGAGAGAAAGGAGGAGAAACCAAAGGAATCAAAGGTTGGTGAGGGAACATAAGGAATCAAAAGTGTTGGGGACAAAAACAAAAGGTGTTCAGAAGCCAAGAAAGAGGTCAGAAGGAATCCAATTAAAAATTTAAACTCCCTTGGCGCTAAACCAAAGGAGGGAAATTTTTTTGGAAGTTGATACAGTTACCTCGGATGGAGTTTCGGTCACTCATGACAGATATTACTGACCGAAATTTGTATTTTCGGTCATGAGTGATCGATACTGGAGACTGACGTGCTTCCTGGGATTTGTATCGGTCATCAGTGGTCGACACGATAAACCGAAATACATCTGGCATGATTGTGTCGATCTTGAGTGATCGATACTGGTGACCGATACGATTTCAAGAATTGTATCGATCAACAGTGGTCAACATGAATGACCGAAAACTTTCCCACCTTCAAACTTGTTTCCATATCGATCACAAGTGACCGATATGTTGACTGGTGTAGACTGGCTCTACTGATATTGGTCAGTCATGATCGATACTACTGACCGAAAATATGTGTATTGGTCTGTCATGACCGATACAAATGACCGATACCAGCCAGAATACACCTGTTATTTGTCCCCTTCAGACTTTCTCAAACCCCAGTTCAGAATCCTGTTCTATACACTAAAACAAAGCATAAAAGATAATCTAGAAAGCATAATATATACAAAAGGATAACATGGGATTACCTCCCAAGTGTGCTTGTTTAAAGTCACTAAGCTTGACTTTGATTACCTCTTTAGTTGAGGTGAGGAGAAGGAGTCTTGGAACTCCTTGGTGTCATCTTGCTTCTCTTGACCTTGGTGGTGACTCCATTCACCTTGATCTTGGCAAAAGGTGTAGCTTTCCCTTCTAGCTGAAGCTTGAAGCAAAACTCTCCCTTCTTGGAGACACTTGGTTGCAAAACCACTTCTCCTTTGCTAGTAACCAGCTTAACATCATTCAGATTCTTGTAACTAACCACTTCAAGGACCTCCTTTTCAGTGGTGTCTTCAAACAACTTGACCAAGCAGCAGCCATCAAAACTTTCTCCTTGATAGCCTTCAAACTCTGGCCAATTCTTTCTAGGCTGCTTCAGCTTCTTGATCTCCATTGAGAAGGCTTGCTCATTCTCCAGCTTATTCCCCTTTGAGTCAAACCTTAGAACCTTCTTCTTGGTCAGCTTCAGCTCAATAGTGCATTCCTTAGCATCAAAAATTGCTCCAGCTGAGGCTAGGAAAAGTCTTCCTAGAATGATAGCTTTCTTTATGTGCCCTTCCACATCAAGCACCAGGAAATCAGTGGGAATGGTTACTCCTTCTATCATCATTGGCACATCCTTCAGACTCCCTAGTGGTCTCTTCACTGTCCCATCAGCTATAGTAAGGGATACATTACTTTCTTGCAGTTGAGTGTAGCCAAGAGCTTTAGCAGTAGAGGATGGGAGAAGGTTGATACTTGCCCCTAAATCACAGAGGAAATTCTTGAAAGTCCTCCCTTTTAGCTCACATGGGAGAGTGAAGCAGCCTGGATCTCCAAGTTTCTTGACATTAAGCTCCTTAACTTCTGGTGATCCAGTCTTCACCTTTAGCTTTTCAACTTTTTCTTGGCCATTCAACCCTCTCAACTCCATCTGAGCAGCATATAGAGTTTCATACTTCTGAAGTAGCTGTTCTTTGAACCTCCCTGGAAAAGGGATGGCTGGTTGATAGATAGGAAGAGTAGCTGGTTGAGGTTCCTTCTGATCATCAGCAGCATCCATCAAGTAATCCTTTGTGTTGTCAACAATCTCATGTGGTGCCCACCACTCTTCATCATATGAGTTTTCCTCAACTCCAAAGGGTTCTCTTTCCACAGCTCTTTGTTCAGCTTCAACTTCTAGAAACTCTTCCCCCCCACTTAGAGGTTCAGTGTCCTCAGTGAACAAGTAGAGGAACTCTTCAATGATAGCCTCCTCTTCATGTGAGAGGTTCATTTCTTCTGTGACAATGGCATTGCAGAATTCCTTTGGGTTAGCCCCTGGTTTTCCAGGAAAGTGGCCTTGAGGCTTGGGACCAGCTATGCCTTTGTTGTTCTCCAGTGTTTTGACTCTTGCAGCAAATCCATCAAAATTGTTGGTGAGCTCTACATGCACTGAATCAATTTTGTTGTGGACCTCTGCAAACTTCTTGTTCATTTCCAAGGTTGTGCTGACTTGAGTGTTGGTCATTTGTTGCATGAGGGTCTTGAGTTCAGTGTCTTGAGAGCTGGAAGAAGTTTGTCCTTGAGCTTGACCATTGAATCCTGGAGGGTTGTAGGGCGCCCTAGGCTGATAGTTGTTGTTTCCTCTGCTGAAAACCTTGATTGTGTTGTAGGGGATAAAAGGTCTTGGTGCAGCTTGCTGTTGCTGTTGAGGGTAAACCTGGTCTTGTGGGTTGGCAACATTGTTGTTCCTGTAAGACAAGTTGGGATTTGGTCTGTAGTTTCCTTAGTTGTTGTAACCACCTTGGTTGCCCAAGTAGTTCATCTCCTCAACTTGGCATTGTTCCTGATCATCAAGCTGAACCATGTCTCCCACAAAGTGAACTACTTTATTTTCCCTTAGCAACAAGTCCAGCTTCTCATGTAGAGACTTGATCTCTTTCTTGTTAGATTCTAACTCATCCTTAGCACTCCTTGGTGCTCCATCAAACTCCTCATTGTAGTTTCCATCAGACTGAGCCAAATTCTCTACTAACTCCAAACCTTCATCTACATCTTTTGACAGGAAGTTCCCATTTGATGCTGTGTCCAGAAGCATTCTTATCTTAGGCAAGGCTCCTCTGTAGAGAGTGGACAGCAAAGAGGCTTGTGAGAAGCCATGATGAGGGCATTGCAGAGTGTAACCCTTGAATCTTTCCCAAGCTTCTCCAAAGCTTTCATTGTTCCTCTGTGCAAACCCTGAGATTTCATTCCTGATTCTAGCAGTTCTGGAAGTGGAGAAGAATTTTGCTAGAAAGGCTTTCTTGCATTCATCCCAGCTGGTTATACTGTCTTGGGGAAGATTTTTCTCCCACTGGTGTGCCTTATCTCCTAGAGAAAAGGGGAACAGTCTGAGCTTGAAGCCATCTTCACTAACTCCATTTATCTTGGTCAAGGAACACAGCCTATCAAAGTTTTCTAGATGGTCTAGGGGGTCTTCAAGTGGTAACCCATGGAATTTGCTGCTCTGGACCATTGAAATAAATCCAGACTTGATTTCAAAGTTGTTGTTTTGGACAGCTGGTGGGATGATACCTGTCCTGTTGTTGTAGGCATTTGGTGCATCACCTGCGCCAATAGGTCTAGCTGCTCTTGGAGCTTGTGCAGCGCCTCTTGGTCCTTGCTCACCTTGTAAGCCTTGAACACATTGGTGTCCCTGTATGCCCTGAGCTCCTGCAGCTCCTTAAGGACCCTGAAATCTGATGTCATCCATGACTTGATCCTGATTGTTCATACCAAGCCTTTGCAAGTGTTGCTGTCTTTCTTGCTGTCTCCTTGCTCTCTGTCCTCTATCCAGCAGGTTGATGTTGTCTATGAACTCCACAAGGTTGCTTGAACCTCTGGACCTCAAGTTCATATTCCTGAAAGACAGAAATGAAAGTCAAAGAGAGTTAGTAACTAAAGAAAAGTAAAAGCTTGATCTTAAGGATTCTACAAACTCTAATGATTCAAACTGATTCCCAAATGGCAACGACACCAAATTGATACAAGGTTTTTACCCCTTGTAGGACAATTGCCCTAGCTTGTACTAGTCAGTTGCAGTATAGTATAGGGTTGTATCAATCCAAATGGGAAGAGTTGAAAGACAGAAGAGTTGAGAGTGGAATCTCTAAGTCAAGCAAGCCAGGAAAGGGGTTTTGTTGCCTAAGCAACAGTTCTAACAACCTAAGTGAAACAAGCAGCAACAAGGTGAAAGCAAAAGCAAACTAAGCAATTCTAAGCAAGAAAAACAGAGTGAAACAGAGCAAAACAGAGCAAATTCGAAATTCAAATTAGGGAAAGACAAGTTCTTAGATGTGGTTATTGACTTTGGGGAATTTCAGACATTGATTAAGGTTGTTTCAAACTACATTGATCAAGCAAGTAAGCAAGCAATGGTGGTTCCTTGACATATAGTTCACAACTAAGCTAGTTAGATCCAATCTCTTGACAAATAACCCTTTGCTAAACATCTTAACAAGAACTAACTCTTATTCGTGCTAAAACATCAAGCAAGCAAGACTAATCAACTCTATTCAAGTCAAAATGCTCCTCAAACAGTCAATCTCTTGAGCCAAGGCCAGCAAATCCTCTATTAAACTGGTTCAGCATTTCATCAAACACTTGGTGGGCATAAGAGAAAGCTAACAACCTAGACCAGCTTGATCAAGACTAATCTAGATTGAATAATAGATTAATAGAGAGGAACCCATAAACAGAAGCACATAACAAGTCTTAATCAAGCCATAGATTCTCCTAATCTACCACATCTAGAAACCCTAAGGTAATTACTCACTTATAATCATGTTTAACACCAAATCACGAAGGGAGAAGATGCTAATCATGATTAAAAGAAAGATTAAAGAAAGATTAAAGCAAATACATGATTGTATTAAACAAAGCAAAGAAATTGTCTTACAAACTTAAAGAAATAGCTTAAGAACAGTATTTTGACAAGACCTCCCGAAAATATAGAAAAGGGGCTATTTATAGCCTAAGGGAGAAAACCCTAGAAATATGGTAAAAGTGTAATTAAAAACAGGTTCGGGTTGGGTCAGTATCGGTCGGTTCTGTCGACCTCCAGTGACCGAAATTTATCTGTATCGGTCATCAGTGATCGACACACACGACCGAAATTAGAACAGTGTGTTTGTGTCGACCACATCAGATCGATACTGGTGATCGATACTGCTCCATTTCGGTCACCAGAGACCGAAAATCACCAGGCTCTGACCGAAAACTTCTGCAGAGATCTTCGGCTTTGATCCTTCTTGCTCCCTTTTGTCCAGCTAGCTTCCTGGATCATTCCCAAAGCTCTACCAAGCTCCTTTAAGCTCCAAAAGCACCTAAAAACATCCAATATGCAAGAAAAATGCAATTTATACTCTAACTGCAACCTAAGTCTAAAAAGAGAAGAAAATCGGACAAAAGCTAAGGGAAAATATGCAAAAGAGGACCAAAACATGTACTAAATGCAGCCCTAATTGGTGTAAATATAAGGGATATCATTGCTTGAGGGCAAACAAAAGGCAAGTTTGGGAGAGTTGATATTACCATATATTTTGCATATTTAACATGCATTTAGAGCTAGTTTTCATGCATTTATCTTGCATTATAGGGTAGTTTCTACCATTTGTTGCACTTTAGGTCCTAGATCACTTTGCATTCGCAATTTGCATATTTTCTGCATTATTGCATCATTATCAGGTTGTTTGAGACACACTGGAGTTGTGGAGGTTGCGTGGACGTGCATTGGATCGAGCGGAAGTTTTTGCACACTTGGAGAACTCAGCCATGCATGGAAAGGACCCGAGATCGAGCAGCAGATCGAGCAAGGTAGGTCGATCTAGACGAGATCGACCAGAAGATCGAGTAACTTAAGTCGTTTCAAGGAGGAGGATCGAGACCAAGATCAAGAGAGGAGATCGATCAGAACGAGACGTGGATGACATCATGCAGAACGAGAGCCGAATCGAGACCACGACTCGATCATCCAAAGATCGAGTAGAAGATCGAAGGAAGTGCTCGATCCATCCAACCAAGTCGACTTGAAGATCGAGCAAAAGAAGGCGATCCACGAAGAAGATCCAGTGAGCTCTCTGGAACCTTATCCGGCCAGCTCATTTTTGGAGCATAGAGAGGGGACCATTAGGCTGTTTGGATATTTTGGGCAAAGGGCGGCGATCACTTTGGACACACACGCCTAGTCTTATCTTTTTCCAGCTTTCCTTTAGGCGATTTCCGCCATTGTTCTGTTCTTGAAGTTTTTCATGTTTTGAACCTTGAATCATTTCAATATTAAGTCTTTTTCTTTAATCGCTTGCTTGTTCATGTTTAGTTTTATTTCCCTTGCATTTAAATCGGTTTTAAATATGAGTAGTGAGTAGATTTCTTTTGGGTTTAAGGTTGGGGCGATTTAAGGGTTTAAAGGTTTAAGCTTTTTGGGAGTTTTTCTTGATCTTAACTTATCCCCTTCTAGGATTTGAGGTCTTAAGGCTTAGAGAGTCTTGGAAAAGATCTCTATGATTCCAGGGCTTTTTTACCTTGACCGGATTCAGAGATCCTTGAAAACCAAATCCTAGAGACTATTATGTCCTCTCCCAAACGCCATATATGAAGAGGGGGTTAGTTAAACCAACATTTGAGATCTTTGTTTAATGCTCTTTGACCCATCTTTCCACTACATGCCATAGGTTAGGAGAAAGGGTCAAAGAAAAGACTTATACCACATGCCATGGATAATCCTAGTTTAAGTTTCTCAACGCTTAGAGATGGCTCTTCAAAAGAGTAGATTTATGTTTTCAACCCCAAAGCTTGAATCTTGAACCTATTGAATATGACCCTCAACCTTAGATCCTCTCTTTTAGCATTTTAAAACCTTTGTTTACCATTCTCTAGTCCTAAAGCTTGCTTCTTTGATCATTTTAAGTCTTTCATCTATGTTGTTAGAAGTGTCCTGTTTTACCCGCTTCAGTGCTCGATTTTTAGTAATCAGTAGATTTGCATTTTAGAGTCTCTATTTTTTTCGAGTAGTTGTTAACCCTCTTCCAGGGATTTTAAAATACTTTTCCTGCTCATTTGGTCGTTGCATTTAGTTTTCATCGATTTTACCATCTATTTACCCGATTCTGCTTAGATTTGCTTAGTTCTTGCATTCTTAATGTCTTTCTTCACCCAGGCTGAATTGAGCTCCTTTACTGCTATACTACATTGTTAACAGTGGTTCAGGTTTTGATATTTAGACTTGAAAACAGAATTGGTCTATCAATGTCAACATCGAGACCAAAAGGATCCTTCCCGAGGCTAATAACCTCTAAAAGAGAAAGGGAAACAAATCAGCGTTCCAAAGACGAAAACTATAAGGAACACCGGCAGAATAATTATTAAAAAAAATACAGGTCGCCTACCGGGCTTTGATTTCCAAACTCTAAATAACTCGAGTTCGGAGCAGTTGATGAAAGCTTCATTAATCTTCACAAAGAAGAAATATTTATCCCACTCATGCACTTTACTCGTCAGATCTCCACCAACGATCCTGAACCTCATCGAGATCCTCTCAAAAATGTCACAGTTACAAGGAACCTCTGCCACTCGAGCCACCACCGCCATAGAAACCAGATGCCTAATCGCGGCATGCGAGAGCTAACCAAGGGGGACCTTCCTGCTTTTGCAATAACGAAGAAGAAGCAGCGGCCGTGGAAAACTCAAGCCGAACTCGGCGTAATGACACTCCTACGAGCAAAAATAACCCTCCGGTGGCGATATCACCCTTTCGTGTACTTGCGGCAGGAGCACCTCGACTCCAGCAGGAAAATTGCATCCTCGTCTAAGCTCCTGAAGCCTATCGGCCGTCATCCAGGTCCGCCCATCTTTTATCCTGTCTTCTTTAGCCAAATCACTCTTTGGCATCGCTATCTTTTGAGGGAGACCCTCAATCCGGCTCACTGGCTCGGAACCCTCTGATTCCATCTCGGAATCTATATCGGAGTTATCCGGCGAGATCTAATCTCGGTAGCCTGAAGACCCCCTGGAATTTGAAGAAGAAGGAACTAGACTAACCCAGGCTCGCCTTGCGCACTCGGCGAGAGAAATCTCATCATCATCAAAAGAAGAACTGTGCGACGCAGTTGACATTTCTCAAAAGAGGAAATTTGGGGAAAAATCAAAGAAGAACAAGAAGAAGAAAGATCTGCGAGTAAAAAAAGAAAAATTATTGCAGCGAAGAAATGATTTTTGCAAAGCAAATCCGTGGAAAGTCAAATTTCTGGAACAAGAAGACGAAGAGATAAATATTCAGTAATAAAATCAGAAGAAATATCAACCGTTTCCTAAAAAGACGCGTTTAGAGATTCGCATATACTTGCCGTCTCATAGACCTTTCGCCTTTCCCGCTCGAAGCAAAATCCTAATGGGTCGAATATCTAAATTTTTTTTGAACAAAACGCCACACATCAAATCCACTTAAAAACGGGCCGAGCTGGCCATCGCGAAGAAACGCTCTTGACGAGCTAACGCTTATTGCAAAATCAAACCCACTTAACTTTATGAAGTCCACCGAGCTAATTTGCAATCAGTCTCGCCGAACTGGGGGGGGGGCTTACTGTTAGAGGGCAAAAGAGAACATTTTCTAAAAGGCTTTCTCTAGCAATAACCTAAGCTCATCAAGACCAGGAAGACTGCACTGACATAGCTCTATCAAGGAAAACTCTTAAAAGATAGTCTTCGAAGTCCGGATACATCGGATCAACTCGAAGGATAAAGGAAAATTTTCATATTCTTCGGAGAATAAGTGATATTTCCATACCGCAAATATGGAAATATTCACCAAAGGAGAAAAAGGAAAAGGAGCTTGGAGCGACCGATCTCCTATTCCTATAAATAAGAAGACCCCATAGCTCAAAAGAACAAATCATTCAATCTAGAGAGCAGCAGAGCTAAAACCAAGAACTCCAACGCTTTCAAGCTTACTTCGCAAATACTTTCTTTCACTTCGGCATAACCTCTGGGATATACCAATCTTTGTAATAGCTTCATCTCTTAAGCTATTAATAAAGATCTTATTTTCCAAAACCCACAACTATTAATCAAATCCCTAGTGGTGATTTTCTGGTTCAACAATTGTCGCCGACTGTGGGAACTAGGAGAATAAAATTTTAAAAACTAGCAAAATAAGATCTGAAGCGATGAGCCTTCCAACCGACATCAGCAACCTCACCTCTAACACAGAAGATACGACCACACATGCTGATACACCTGCTCTCGATGAGCACGCAACCCTATCATCACGATCCCACCACCTGCGGGAGAGTTTAAGAAGAGAAGGTTCCGGAGGACACAATATGGTGAGTGACTCCACTTCAGAGTATGGTAATGAGACTCTTGGGGGACAAGCCGATATAAAGGTTTATATCTTCTGTCCTCAGAAGAAGAAAATGAACGAATCTTCAGAATACGCGAATTATAGATGAATTGGAATCTTAGAAAGATGACAAAAGCGAGACATGCTCCGGAAAGGTGAATTATCACACAAAGAATGCAAGAAGCAATGATCTCGTTGAGATATGCCTCCGGAAGGGTAAAGGAAAACACACTCTACTACAAGAAAACATACGGTTTACAAGGAATATATTCGTTGTAAAATCGTCCTAAATTTGATGTTGGCAGGAAGTTACACAATCATCATTAATCAATCGTGTTGAATGCAACTTTGTTGGCAAATCATCGTAAATTTTGTGAGAGCAATAATTCATCGTAAAATCATCGTTCAAGTTTGTCGTAAAGTTGTGATAAGTGCATGGATTTAACATCGAGAGCAAGAAATATCGTATACTCGTCGGTTAATTAATTACGATGATATAATAACAAAATGTATGATGAAATATGTCATTCATTCTTCTAAAATCAATGGAAATTTGTGGGTAAGCAAGCGTCTTTAATTCGTGGTAAACTAAATTTCGTCGTAAACTCAAGGCAACTGATTTATCGATTTTAAATATCCATTCGTCCTAATATCTTTGCAATTATTTCGTCTTCAATGGCGGCAAATTACCCTACTTTTTTCATATAGGCCCGAGTGTGACTACAACTTGTAATCATCCGTCATTTGACGCATTATCGTGGTGTACGCAACATCCTCCTCTTTGTAACATTCATATCTCTACCTTTGCTCATCTGCGTGGGGTATGATAGTATGCATTATTGCATCATGTTAGGCGCCATTTAGTATAGGTTTACACTGCATTTCATCCATTCAAAGTCCAAAAGTTTTCCATTTACATTCTTTTTATGCATAGCATGCATTTAGACTAGGATTGCATATATGCAAACATTTTGAGTGTATTTTAATGTCTTAAGAGCTAAGGAGATACTAGCGAAAATGATGGACCAAGTGATAGCTTGCTATTTTAGATCATTTTAGGCTGCATTTTATGCATCTTTTCTTTTATTTTTGTATTATAGTTCAGCATTTAAGTATCATTTGCATTTATAATCAACATAGCATGCATTTAGCTTAGGATTGCATATATTTTCATACATGTGCATGTTTGTGATGATTCTTAGGTGTTTTGGAGTTTCTTGGAGCTGGGGAAGGGATGGAAGCAGCTCATGATCAAAGGAGATGTCAAAAGTGGAGTTCTTGCAAAGTCTGATCCATATCGAGCAAGCAAATCAAGCAAAACACCCGTGGAGTATGCTCCATGCAAGCAGCATGACGAGAGGAGAATGATCAGCACGAGGATTCCAAGCTGTTGGTCTGCATCGAGGACCAGCATCGTGGAAGGGCGTCGATACACGCTGCACAGACAATATCGAGGTCGCACATCGAGCAGAACATCGACCGTACGACCTCGATGCAACTCATCCGCGTTGACCATTTGACTTTTGTTAACCTTATCTTATCTTTTTAGGTTTTTATGCTTCTTTTGGCTCCCTACTATAAAAGGAAAGCCACAAAAACATTATCGTTATCAAGTATTAATTTCCAAGTTTAGCTTTCAACCAAAAAACCTTTCCTAAACCTTAAAAGGGGATTGCCTTAGGGATCTTAATCTTTAATAAAGTTTGCATTTTTATGGTTTAATCTTGTCTTCTAATCTCTGTTCTTGCATCTTGGTAGCTTAGATTTATCATCTTTTGCATTTTAATCTCATCTAAATGTTTAACTGCAAATCAATGGGATTAAACATGATTAGTGAGTAGCCATCCTTAGATTTAGGGTTCTAAGTAGAGAAAGTGGTGATTAAGATGTGATTAATGGGTGATTAGACTTGTTTAATGGTTCTCTGTTATCTCCTTCTCTTGCAAAGTGATTTATATTGATAAAACTTGCTCCTTTTGATTGAATATGGTTTGATAGATGCATATGGTTCACTTGATGTCTTGATATCTCTTCTCTAAGTACAGTTTGCTTATTTGGCTTGATAGTCTAGCTTGGTTTATGTTTCCTTTGTTCAGTGACACCAAAGTGATAGTTCACCTTGCTAGATGATTCGCTTAGGGCTTGATAATGCTGGTTTTGAGATTCTTGACTTGATGGTTAGATAGTATGCATCAGAAGATCTTGATTTTGCCTCATTCTTGTTCATTGCTTAGCTTTGTTAGGGTGTTGCAAGTTTGTGCTTAAATCAATAATCTTGATTGGTGCATAGCTGCTTAGGTCCTTATTGGTTCATAAGATTGATAAGTTGGTCTGAATTCTTGCTTGGGTGAGAGAGTAGTTTTTGATTGGTACATCTCTTAGGCTAGAATGGTTCTGATCTTTATGCTCATGGTTGAAGGATACGCCATCACAAGTGGATCTGACACTTCAATCTTGTTGAATATGAATTGCTTATTGACGCCATCACAAGTGGAGCATAACATTGAGAATTGCTTGCTTGTTAATGCTTGTTGAGTGCCTTAGTAGAAATCCTCTTGTAACTCTTGAAAACCACAATCCCACAATTGCTTAGAACCTTGAGTCTTGCTATTAATTAATTATCTTCAAAGTCATCTTGCTTAGTTCTTGCTTTAGTAGTCATTTCTTGCTTAAATTCCTGTTTAGTCATTGCTTTAAGTTCATTGTTTAGTTTTGTTCACTTGCATTTGGTTTAAGATTTTCTTTCATTGTACCATTAGGTTGTTATACTTGTTCTCACATAATCAAACCCCAATCTTGCTTAGCTTACAGCATTGTTTGCACCTCATCTCCAACCATTGGATTGATACCTGATCTATATTCTACAATTGATTAGAAGAGGCAGGACATTTGATATAGTAGATCAAAAACTCCTGTTTCACAACATTCATAGGAGAAGAGCTGTAAGACAGAGAGTTCAAGAGATAGAAGGACAGAGGATGGCAGAGCAAGAAGCTTAGTTACCACATGTTGGTGTTGTTGGGCAAGCACCACTACAACAAGCTGCAGCACACATAGATGAAGCACAAGAAGCTTTGAACCAAGCGGCTGGAGTTCAATGATTGTGAGTACCGGTTCATGCACATAGAGCTGCAAGACCAATAGGAGCTGGTGATGCGCCAGACACTCACCACAACAGGAATGGCATTCACGCTCCAGCTGTACATCAAGCTTCAGTGGATCAACATGGTGCAAGGCAACATATTCCATGGCCTGCCCAATGAAGACCCTTTGGATCATCTTGACCAGTTTGATAAGGTGTGTGGTATGACCAAGATTCAAGGACTCTCTGAAGATGCTTTGAAGCTGCGCTTGTTCCCTTTCAGTTTAGGTGACAAAGCACATCAGTGGGAGAAGACACTTCCGCAAGGTTCAATCTCTACATGGAATGAGGGCAAGACAACATTCCTCAACAAATTCTTCAGCTCAAAAAGAACAGCAAAGCTCAGGAACACTATAAGTAGCTTTACTTAGCATAGGAATGAGACATTTGCTGAAGCTTGGGAGCGGTTCAAGGCTTACACTTTGCAGTGCCCACACCTTGGCTTCACAAATGAAAGCTTGCTGTCTACTTTGTATAGAGGAGTGACGCCAAAGTACAGAATGCTCTTGGACACAGCTTCAAATGGAAATTTCATTGGCAATACTGTTGTGGTTGATCTAGCTCTACTGGAGAACTTAGCGCTTTCTGATGGAAACTGTGGTGAAGAATATGACAAAACATCTAGAGCTGTTGTAAGCACTGAAGGTGAGAGCACAACAAAGAAGGGGATTAAAGTTTTGAACGACAAGTTAGACAAGCTGCTGAGTGTGTCTTTCAAGAATGTCAGTTTTGTTGGTTGTAGTGTTACTACACAAGAGGAAGATGGGACAGTTGTAAAAGAAGAAGCGTTCTACATGAATCAACAAGGAGGCGGTTTTAACAACTACATGAACCATCCCAACATCTCTTACAGAAGCACCAACGTGGCTAACCCTCAGGATCAAGTATATCCATCACAAGCTGCTCAACAAAACATGGGAACCAAACCTTTTATTCCTTTCAACTAGCAGAACAACTTTGCTTCAAGACAACCATTTCAGGGTGGTTTTCAACAAGCTAGCTTTCAGCCAAGACCAGCTTTTATCCCACCAGGTTTTGGCAATGCACAAACTTCTTCCAGCACTAAAGATGTTTATTTGAAGCAGATGATGCAACAGTTGTTGACTGGTCAGACCAAAACCACTATAGAGCTGCACAAGAAATTTGCTGAAGTGCATAACAAAATAGACGCCACTACTTGTGACCTGAATGGCAAATTAGATGCTCTGAACCAAAGAGTCAAGTCTCTATAAAGCAAAGGAGCTTCATCTTCAACCTCAGCACCAATTACCAGGAAAGAGTGAAGCAAATCCTAAGGAATTTTGCCACTTGCTTGCTGAAGAGGATGAAGAGTTTGAGGTTGAGGTTGCTTCATTGGAAGAGCTTGGCATTATGCTTCAAGAGATGCTGTTACATGTGGACATGTTAAAGGCTGATTGTTGGGGGGGGGGAATGCCATCAACGTCAACATTGATGATCAAGAAGCTGCGGATATTGTAGCGAAGTTCCTCCAAGGACTAGATGACAGCTTGAACAGAGAAGAAGAGCAAGAAAGAGCCGCACAAGAAGCTGTTGAGAAGGAAGAGGCTGAGAAAGCTTTAGTTGCTGCAGAATAAGAAGCCAAACCAGAGCTCAGTGAAGCTGATAAAGAGCTTGTAGAGACATACCACGCTTTGATGGTCTTGGCTAGAGAAAGTCCTGAAGACTTCAAGGATTTGTATGATTGCCAATTGGGAAGCTTCTCAAGCAGCAATGAGAAGGGTAAAGCTCCTGAAGTTAAGCTTACAAACCGCCAATCCCTTACCCCATGATGCACTTTACAAAGGCTCAGATGGCACTCTATTCAAAGTTCAAGAAAGACATACAAGACGCTGGAATAAAGCTTCCTCATGGCACCACTTTGCTTGAAGTGAAGGATCAAATCAGGTTCCTCAAAGAAGTCTTTGACAAGTTGGAAGTAGTGGAGCCAATTATAGGGCCAATCTGAAGAGTAGCAAAGAGCTGAAGACATTGACAAAGCTTCCCAATCCAGGAAAGTTCCTCATCAATTGTGAGCTTGAGATGCTAGACAATGTTGGAGCCTTGTGTGATTCAGGTTCAACAGTGAATGTCATGTCTCTCCACTTAAACCAAACCTTAGGAATCAAGGAGTTGAAGCCCTGCAAAGCCTCTATCACCTTTATGGATAACACCTCAACAAGACCCTTGGGCATGGTGAAGGATTTCCATTTGAAGATTGGGAATTGCTTGGTTCCAACATATTTTGTGGTTATGGAGAAGACATATTCAAGAGAGGTGCCATTTTTTCTAGGAACACCATTGTTGGCAACAACAGGAGCTCAAGTAGACTTCAAGAGAGGCTTTGTGATTTTGAAGAATGTTGATGAGTTCAAAGTCTACATGATTGTCTCTCCTTCCATAGCTTTTTGTGGCACAATCATTGAAACAGAGAGTGAGCAACAGCAACTTCCAGAGCGTGTGGAGCATGCTTTCAGCTTCACAATGAGTATGTTGATGAGTGACACTCTCCCTGATGAGCCAGAACAGAAGCTTTACACTGAGTTGAAGCTTAAAGATGGTTAGAAAGAGGATGAAAGCTTGATCAACAAGAAAGTGAAGCCTTTGATCAGACCAGATGAGGACATGGACCAGCTGATCGTACCGGATCGAGGGAACGATGAACAATCATTCGTACCAGGTCGAGAGAGTGACGGGAGCAATGACCAGCCGTTCGTACCGGGACAAGAGGAGCTGGGACAGACCACCGTACCACCAGTGACCGAATCACCCATGACACGTTCCAAGACCAGGAGGTTGAGAGAAGGATTTAATGAGGCCATACAAACACTTCTGACCAACATGAACGTGGAAAACAAACTTAATTCGCAACCAAACCCCGTTGCACCCGAGATAGACATTGCCGAGGGATTTGCTAAGATGAGTCTCCAAGATGATCATACCAATACAAAGCAAGGTACGAGCATTTACATGGCAGGAAATGGAGATCAGAATAACAAGAATTTCACTAATGCTGTACCGGAGCCGCCAGATACATCAAATACCAGCAAAGTAGCCAAGAGAGCATCATTGGAGCAAGAAGACAATTCAAGCCTTGAACATGGAGAAACCCCCAAAGACACTTACCAGCTTGACTTCAACGGACATCAGTACGAAGGGAACGCTGAGGAACTCGCCCCAACAGGACCGGAACAAGAAGCATTCACCAACTTGCCAAACAAGCATCATGCGCACCAAAACAAGGAATTCTCAATTTATACAATTTGTGCAGGTAATAAGGCTTGCCTCAACGGTTCTTAAGCATCACAACACGCCAAGGAATCACCAGTTCAAGCCACAAGAGAGTCGGCTGATGTTATTGCATATTGCATACATTTTGCATACTCATTAGTTAGCTTTTCATGCATTTGTATCACGTTTTAGGTTAGATTGTATCACTCAGGGTCCTAGAGCATTCTTGCATCAGCATACGTATTTTCTTTTCATTTTGCATCACATTCAGGTTGTTTCTGGCTGCTTTGGAGTCGTGGAGGTTCGTGGACGTGTTGAGGCTGATGTAGCAGTTTGTGGGAGCTCGGAAATATGCTAAGGACCAGAGATCGAGGAGCAGATCGAGCATGGCCGGTCGATCTAGGAGTTGATCGACCAGAAGATCGAGCCAACCAGGTGATCCAAGGAGAATGATCGAGACAAGGATCGAGTGAAGCAATCGATCAAACGGTACGGACGTAAATGACGCCATGCAGAGCGAGAGTCAGATCGAGTACACCACTCGATCCAGCCAAAGATCGATACCGATATCGGATGCAACACTCGATTCGCCGATGATGATCGAGACCCAGATCGAGCCGAAGACACGATGCCCGGATATGATCGAGAGAACCACTCGATCTTGGAGTCGATCTCTGTCCTTTCAACCGTTTTTGGCTGCTAGCGAAGGGGGGACCATTGGCTTGTTTGGGCATTTTGGGCAAGGCGGCGACGTCCTTTTTCGGCTCCGTTGCCATCCTAGGATCTTAGAGAACATAGAGATTTGGGTCTTAGCAAAGACTAAGTCTTTACCTTTTTCAAGTTACTAATACTTCTACTCTCAAAGGTGTGTTTTCAGGTACATGAATCTTCGTTCAAGGGGAGATAACAATCTACTACAACCCTTAGACAACATTCATCAGCTTGGTCACTCACGGCAAAGGAGAGTCAGAGAGCAAACAAGAGCCTTTGAGGAGATTGGTCAGCACGGTTTGGTTGACTTTGAAGCTATGGCTGAACACGAGCATCCAGAAGGACCTCCTCCAGCAGGACGGGGCAATGGAAACCCCCAACACGCGGCTAGACCCCCAGGGATCATAAGAGCCGGAGATGCTCCCAATACCCACTGCAATAGGTTTCGGATCACTCCTCCTCCGGTACAAAACAATAACTTCGAGATCAAGCCAGGTTTCATCTCCATGGTGCAAAACAACAAGTTCCACGGCTTAGCAATGGAAGACCCCTTGGAGCATTTAGACAATTTCGAGCAAGTATGTGGAATGATAAAGACCAATGGCATATATAAAGATGCTTTCAAGCTGCGTCTCTTCCCCTTTTCACTCGGAGACAAAGCTAGACATTGGGAGAAGACCCTCCCACAAGGCACCATCACATCATGGGCTGAGTGTAAGAAGGCATTCCTCTCAAAGTTCTTCTCAAGCACCAGGACAGCACGGTTGAGAAGAGAAATCAGCGGTTTCACTCAAAGGAACAACGAGACATTCAACGAGGCAATGGAGCGTTTCAAAGATTACACGATCCAATGTCCTCATCACGGGTTCAGTGAGGAGACACTACTCAGTACCATATACCGTGGAGCTTCACCAAAGATCAGGTTGTTGCTTGACACAGCTAGCAAAGGGAACTTCCTCGATCAGGAGGTAGAAGAGGGTATGGAGCTGATAGAAAACTTGGCGTTGAGTGATGGAAACTATGCTGAAGATTATGACCGTGCACCGAGAGGATCAGAGATGGAGTCTCACAAGAAGGAACTGAAATCTTTGCATGAGAAGATAGATAAGTTGGTGTTAGTCAATCAGAAGCATGTTCACTTTGTTGGTGAAGCTGATGAAAATCAAGAGGAGTTGGAGCTGAGCCAAGAAGAAGCCAATTGGGTGGCGGGACAGAACAACTACAAGTCTCAAGGCTACAACCAAGGCTACCAGAACAACAACCTCTCTTACCGAAGCACCAACGTAGCCAACCCTAAAGATCAAGTGTACCCTGCTCAGCAAGCAAAACCTTTCATCCTTTACAACAAAGGTTTTCAACCGAGTGGTGGTTTCCAAGGTCAAGGGCAGAACAACTTCCAAGGAGTATGCTAAGCACGAGTGGTCAGAACAGTCTTCCGGGAAAGTGTGAGCAGAATCCCAAGGAGTATGCTAATGCTATAACATTGAGGAGCGGTAAAGAGCTCGAACCTCCGGTCTCTACCAAGAACAACGAGGACGTTGTAATTCAAGAGGGGGAGGGTAAACCTTCGGCTGATGATGATGAGATAAACTTTGACAACGTTTGGATCCAAGGGCTGAGGAGAGGAGATAAGGCGGTCGCTGAGAAGAAAAGTGAGCAAACCACCAAGGAGAAGAACTCTTACGTGCCCCACCTTACGTACCGAAGTTGCCATTTCCCAGTCATTTCAAAAAGCAGCTCATCGAGAAGCACAAAATCTTGTTTGAGAAGCACCTGAGAGACGTGGAAATCAAGCTGCCTCTTGTAGATTGTCTTGCTATGATGCCCAAGTGCGCCAAGTTTTTCAAGGACACCCTTGTGAAGAAGAACAAAGAAAGCAAAGAGGTACTTGTTCTAAGTGAAGAGTGTAGTGCAGTTATACATAAGGATATAGTCCCTAAGAAGCTGGAAGACCCTGGAAGCTTCACTATACCCTACGCTTTGGATCCTCTAGAGTTCAAGAGTTGCTTGTGTGATCTCGGGGCTAGCATAAACTTGATGCCTCACTCCGTGGCTAAGAAGCTTGGTTTTACTCGGTTTAAAGACTGTCGGATCTCATTGGTGCTGGCTGATAGAAGCGTGAGGTTACCAGTGGGGCTGCTTGAAGATTTACCGGTACGAATCAGTGGTGTGAACGTACCCACAGACTTTGTCGTGTTGGAGATGGATGAGGAGCCTAAAGACCCACTCATCTTAGGGAGACCGTTCCTTGCAACCGCCGGGGCTATCATAGATGTGAAGAATGGAAAGATTGCCTTGCATTTGGGGAAGGAGATCAGGCTAGACTTCGACATCAACAAGGTTCTAAAGAAGCCGACCATTGAAGGACAAGCTTTCTATATTGAAACGATGGATGCATTGGCGGATGAGTTGCTGGAAGAGCTAGCTCTAGAAGATCATCTGAAGTTAGCACTAACTAAGGAGCCAGGGGAGTTTGGTTTTGTGGACCAAAGAACCCAAGAGTACGTGAACCTGCTGGATTCTAGGAGGATTATCAAGAATGAAGAAGGTTGCTGCCTAGAGATCGACCCCGAGATCGACGCTATCACTCGATCCAGGAGTCAGATCGACAAGTCAATCGAGAACACAACTCGATCAGGTGCAACAATCGATGGACAGATCGAGAAGAATGCTCGATCAGGAAAAACAATCGAGTCGACGATCGAGAGAGACCTCCTGATCATTTTGGGGTCCAATCAAGAGATCGACTCAGCGTCTCGATCCCTTACTCGATCCCTATCAAATCGAGTAAGTGAATCGAGCGAAATGGCTCGATCTAGACGACATCGAGAGGAGAATCGAGCGGAGGACTCGATCTCAGAAGGGATAGCGATGGAGGAAAGCAGTCTGAAGGGCAATGCCTTGGGTTCAAAGGAGAGTTCCAAGGAGGAAAGCAACAACAACAGCCACGAGGATGACTGGAGTGAGCTGTTAGCCCCAAAGGTGGACCTTAAGGAGCTCCCAAAAGGGCTAAGGGTACTTAAACGTTGTGAAGAGACAAACTTGGTGCTGAACTGGGAGAAATGCCACTTCATGGTTAAGAAAGGGATCGTGCTGGGTCACAAGATATCAGAGAAGGGTATTGAGGTTGATCAGGCTAAGGTAGAGGTCATGATGGGTCTTGAGCCGCCGGTTAATGTTAAGGGAATCAAAAGCTTCTTGGGATACACAGGGTTTTATAGGCGCTTCATCAAGGATTTCTCCAAGATTGCACGCCCTCTTACACGGCTGTTGTGCAAGGAAGCTGAGTTTGTATTTGATGAGGTGTGTTAAAAGGCTTTCGTGACCATCAAGGAAGCCCTTACATCAGCTCCTATAGTCCAAGCACCAGACTGGTCTCGTCCCTTTGAGATCATGTGTGATGCTAGTGACTACGCCATAGGAGCCGTTCTTGGTCAGAAGAAAGACAAGAAGCTGCACGTGATCTACTATGCTTCAAGAACCTTGGATGACACTCAATCAAGATACACCACTACGGAGAAGGAGTTGCTTGCAGTAGTCTTCGCCTTTGAGAAGTTCAGATCATATCTCGTTGGTTCCAAGGCTATTGTATACACGGATCACGCTGCCTTGCGATACATCTACTCGAAGAAAGACACTAAGCCTCGGCTTTTGAGATGGATTCTCTTACTCCAGGAGTTTAACATGGAGATTAAAGACAAGAAAGGGATAGAAAATGGAGTCGCTGACCACCTCTCACGGCTAAGGATCAACGAGTCTCTCCCCTTAGATGACTCTCTTCCAGAAGAGCAGCTTATGGCGATTACTACGGCTGTTTGTGGGAAGCTAGAAGGGAGGTTTGAGGAGGTGTTGAGTTTCTACCGTGGTATGCTGATGTGGTGAACTATCTAGCGTGTGGTGAGGAACCAACACATCTCAACAGCTAGCACAAGAAGCGGTTTATGAGGGAGGCTAGTGACTACTTTTGGGACGAGCCCTACCTATACAAAAGAGGAGTAGACAGCTTGTACCGGAGATGTGTTACAAAGGAAGAAGCCAGGGACATCCTCTATCATTGCCATGGCTCTTCCTACGGAGGACACTTTGCCACATTCAAGACTGCCACGAAGGTATTGCAAGCCGGTTTCTGGTGGCCCTCCATTTTTAAAGATGCACATGAGTTTGTGAAGAACTGTGAGGCATGTCAACGAACAGGGAATATAACTAAGAGGAACGAAATGCCTCAAGTTCCCATCACATTCAGGTTGTTTCTGGCTGCTTTGGAGTCGTGGAGGTTCGTGGACGTGTTGAGGCTGATGTAGCAGTTCGTGGGAGCTCGGAAATATGCTAAGGACCAGAGATCGAGGAGCAGATCGAGCATGGCCGGTCGATCTAGGAGTTGATCGACCAGAAGATCGAGCCAACCAGGCGATCCAAGGAGAATGATCGAGACAAGGATCGAGTGAAGCAATCGATCAAACGGTACGGACGTAAATGACGCCATGCAGAGCGAGAGTCAGATCGAGTACACCACTCGATCCAGCCGAAGATCGATACCAAGATCGGATGCAACACTCGATTCGCCGATGATGATCGAGACCCGGATCGAGCCGAAGACACGATGCCCAGATATGATCGAGAGAACCACTCGATCTTGGAGTCGATCTCTGTCCTTTCAACCGTTTTTGGCTGCTAGCGAAGGGGGGACCATTGGCTTGTTTGGGCATTTTGGGCAAGGCGGCGACGTCCTTTTTCGAGAACTTTTAGATCCTTATCCTTTTCTTTTATGCTTTTTCTCTCGTTTTCGAAAAGAACACCATTGTTGAAATTCGTTTTTCTCTTAAGCTTTTTGTATTCAAATCATTATCGTTTAATCCAGTTTTCTTTCATGTTCATCGTGGCGTTTCTCATGCTTTGCTTGATTTACTCTATGTGTAGCGAGTAGTTTCCTTTGGGTTTGGGGTTGAGAGGATTAAGGGGTTTAAAGGGTTTTGATCTTGGGGTTTTTCTAACGTTTTCAAAGGCTATCTCTTCTAAGGTGTTGAGATCTTAATGCTTGAAGACTCTCACGCCAAGAGCTTCATGATCCGAGAGGTTCCTTACCTTGACAGGATTCAGGAATCTCGGAAGGTCACACCTTAGAGACTAGTTACCCCTTCCCAAAAGCCATGGAAGTTTGGGGGACTAGTTAAGCCATTTACTTGAAATCTGTTTTCCTTGCCCTTCGACCTCTCTTTCCACCAAAAGCCATGGGTTTGGAGGAGAGGATGAAGGAGTGATCTATACCGAAAGCCACGGATAGATCTTGTTTTGTTTTCAAGGCTTAGAGATCCTCACCAAGTGAGTCGATCTAAGGTTTCAAACCCAAGGTCGAACCTTTGAACCCCCTTTACATGAATCTCAACCCTAGGCCCTTTCTTTTAGCATCTTTACATCTCATTTCATCTTTCGCTTGTCATCTGATAGCATCCTGGTCATTAGTTTTACTGCTTTTACGTTTTTAGACGAGATCGATTGTTGCTGCTCGATCTAGTGGTCGATCTCATGGTCGATCCACTAGTCGAATTTTAATAATTCGAAGCTCCTTCCTTTAATTGTTCTGCTTGTTTCTCGTGGTAGTTTCTTCCTTTCTAGTATTTTTAAAATAGGTTTCATCCTGTTCAAGTTGCTGCATCTAGTTTTTAGATATTTTATCATAAACTGTCTCATTTTGCTTAGATTTGCATTAGTCCTTGCATTCTCTATGCATTCTCTATCTCCTAGGCATAGATTGACTCTCTCTTGCTTGCTGTACTACAACATGACTTGCATTAGAGTTTGATAACCTCTCTGCAATGTAAATCCTTGCTAAGGAAACGTTTATCATCAGCATAGTTGAGCTTTTATTTTCTTTTAGTTTAAGTGAACTTTCCTATTTTGATGTTTTTGCGCCTTAAGCGTTTTGTAGCTTTTCTTTTCATTTTGTGATGTCATTTTATGCTTTTATTTCGGCCCTAGGGCTAGCTGACGAGCTATTATAAAGCTCCCCTGCAGCGTTGTATCATTTTTTACCCTTGATTATCAATAAAGACCAAAATTTCTTCAAAGCTAAAGCCGCCGCTTTAACCTTTGTTCTAACTTGTTCTTGTGCGTGTGATTCGTTCAAGACTAAGTGTTTTGCTGTATCAGAGAGCTATCTATCCTCTCTGTGGTGCCATCAATCCACTACGTTACCCCATTCAACCGATACCTCAAGAGAGAGCGCTATAGCCAGCTTGACAGAATTCATCCCGGCTCAAGGAGTGTTCCTCACGCCTTGTTCAATAATTTTGCATCCACTAGTCAACACAAGAGAGCGTCAAAGCCAGCGTGTGGACTCCATCATACCACCCCTTCTGGACTGTGTAACACTTTCATATGAGTATTACATCAACACCAAGAGTCAAGAAGAAGAGAAACAGGAAGACAGCTCGTGAGAAGAAGAGAATGATGTCAGTAGGCACTTGGGTTTACCAGAAGAAAGAGGTAGGAGCACCAACTCCATCAACCTCTTCTCACTAGTCCACAAACTATCAAAGTCAAGCTTAGTGACTTAAAACATGCACACTCTGGAGGTAATCCCATGACTATCCTTGTAAATATATGCTTTTTTTTGTTATTAATGTCTCTATTTAGTGTTTCAGAAGTCAAAAATCAGGTCCATGGATATGTAGAATGGTTTAAAGCCCAAGGAAAGAAGACTATGTTTTCACATTGAGGTGCCATATCGAGCAGAACATCTGTCATTTCTGCTTGATACAGCTTGTCTCGAGGAAGGGCCAGTCCGTACACCGAGCAGATTGCAAGATGGGGATCACTCAAGGTAAAATCACACTTATGCATGCAAATCAAAGCTCTCTTCTACCCTTTTACCCAAAGATGAAGCCTAAGAACTTTTAAACCCCAAAGTGAATCCCTAAGTCTACCCTTTTCCTAAACTCTAACCCTTCTTCTTCTTCTTCTTCATGGTTGGGAAACTTCTTTTTTTTGCTTGTGTGGTTGCTTCTATTTGTTGGGACTTGCTCTTTTTTTTTGTTGATTAGGCGTCATTCTTCACCTTTGGTTGATTGCCTTGGGTCTGATTTCTTCTTTTGATTGACCTTTCAAAGCCTTGTTATTGGCGCCTTCCTTCTTTAAACACTTAGAGCTTTTATCCCCTTTGTACTTAACCACAATTCTAACTTGTTTCCCCATACTACCA
The DNA here is from genome assembly GCA_911865555.2 of Thlaspi arvense. Lineage (NCBI taxonomy): Eukaryota > Viridiplantae > Streptophyta > Magnoliopsida > Brassicales > Brassicaceae > Thlaspi > Thlaspi arvense. The sequence continues at coordinate 30,759,904 of OU466860.2, forward strand.
TTCCAAACTTTTCCTTCTTCTTTTAAAGCATATAAACATGAAAATCAAACCACTTAACTCTATCTTTTTATCCCAAACTCCTAACCTAGAAACAGGCTCAAGATGCAAGCTGATATCTACAAGAGAGCTTTTCTTTGCCAGCCTGAATTCTAACATTTTTTGCCAAGAAAAAATTAAAAAATGATATGCAAAGGCCTCACAACTCTCAAGATAGTGTTTAAGTTCAAAAGGAGGTTTGGTTAAGGGTGTGGATTAACTGTCCCATAAGTATGAAGATCAGCTATTTGAATCAACAAGAGTGGTAAGAAGGGAAATAATTATCCAAATATGTATATGGTAGCCATGAAATCACTTTTCAATGCACAAAGATGATAATTAAAATTCCAGATTAAGGTTCAAATAGATAGAGTTGATTTTCAATTACAAACGGTTTCAGTATGAGATAAGAGCATCAAATTTAGCAATCCAAGCATGGTTCAACCTTAACTTCTAACATTCTTATGATCCATCAAACAATTAACCACTTAGACACTTAAATCAAACCTAAACACTTTGAAATTTACAAAGAGAATTCATCATCATGCCCTATGCAAATGCAATGCAGCCTATATGCAAACACTAGACTCAATCTTAAGCAAATGAAATGCAAATATATGCTGTCTTTTTGGTTTGCAAAAACATGCAAAATGTTTCAAATTTTTCAATTGTTTGGTGTTTTTCTATGCCTTAGATGAATGCATGATATGCATGTGACTCAAAGATGAAAGAAAATGAAAAACTAAGAAAAGAACAAACAAAGTTAAACCCCAAATCTCTCCTCCACACTTAAATTACACAGTCTCTTGTGTAATAAAAGGAGTGAGAGAGAGAAGCAACATAATATATTACAAAAACTTAAAAAGATGCAATGGTTTATACAATGGTAATGATGTGGTACCTTAGTTGTGGTAAGAGGAATGGTGGGATGAGTTAGAGAGTTCCTCAGTCTCTCCTGGATCAATGAAGGATCCTGATGTTACTGGTTGTGGAGACTGACTCGCCCTTCTCTTGTTTCTCCTCTGCTTGCCTTGTGAACAAGTTGATGGTTCTTGTGGTGGAGGAACCCAACTTGGCCAATAAGCGTGTACTTGAGTTTAGTTGCCTTGAGCATCCCATTCTTGCCATGTTGTATAAACCTCAGAAGGATTGCAAACTGGCGCCTCCCATGCTGATGGTTGTTGGGACCTAGGCTCATAGGATGAAGCCCTTGAAGGTTCCCAAGCTGCCCACTAATTAGTTTGTTGCACTTGGAAGGAATGCATACCTTGAGGCATCCAGATTGCCTCTTCTTCTTCATTAGGTTCTTGATGCTGCACTTGCTCTTCATGGTGTGAAATATACTCATGACCAAAGCTTTGTTGGGAAGCTCCTCTTGATGTAGACTTGTCTTTCTTGAACTTCCCTTTGACCAGATTCACCAGCCTCTTTATGGTCTTATCCTGCCATTTACACCACCTTTGGAGTTTGTTCATGTGGTCATGGGCATGCTTCAGAGAGCTTTCTTGGCTTAGAACCTCAAGGGGTTTGAATTCAAACCTCTTGCTGTTGTATTCCAGCAACTCATCTTCATCTTGCTCTTCCTCTAGGGTTTCGTCTTGGTTTTCAGCACCAACAATAGCTTCTTCTTACACTTCCTCTTCACTGTTATCTTTACCTTCTTCTTCATTAACTTCTTTACCAGCCTCTTCTCTTTCTTCAGTGACAGGGCTACCATGATACAGCACTCTCTCATCTGGACAAAAGTCTATACTGCTCCTCATGGTGATGGATGTATCCTGCTCATTTGGAAGGATGAACTTTGCTGGATCTTTGGATGGCTTGGTGAACTGATAGATGTGCTTCTCTTTGATGTTCATCTGCAGGTTGTGACTCCTTCTGAGATACACCAGATCTATCCATTGAGGTGGCAAAGCATCTGCAGCATGCTCCTTAAGATCCACGCCACTTACCATCATGATGGCTGTCACAACTTCTCCAATGTGTAGTTGTGGGTTCTTCTCTCTCTTCCCCTTGACTATGATCAAACTTATATAGGTATAGAGTTGCTGCATCAGTAGAGTCACATAGCAAGGGAGCTTGGTTGGCCTGCCTAGAAGTTTGCCATCCTTGGAGGAGCTTACTAGTGGTTGCGTCCCATTGTAAATGATATCCAGCTCCCTTGAGGTTATGTTGGTTGTCTCCTTTCTTGCAAAGATGGTGTTTGCTAGTGCCTTGTGAGCATATCTCACAGTTGGATGCCTCATATGCTGGTTTCTGGTGACTCCTGGAGTATACTTGCCGGAGCCAATCACTTCCCACAGCATTGCATGCTGTCTCCTACTGATCTCAAACTGATCCTTCTTATCAGCATAAGGATACATACCAAGGCCTTGAGCAAGCTGCCAAAAGGTTGCTTTGAACCTCTGTTTTCCAAGTTTGTAGTAGATCCAACCATCTTTGTTGCCAAGCTCAATCTCTTCATAACTCACCATGTTGAAAGTGGAGAGAAACTTGATGGTGAGTTGCTGGTAGGAAGGCAGTGGTTTCTCCATGAATTCGCCAAATCCCATGCTCTCAAAGATTGTCTTGCAATCTTCATATATTCCAAGAGCCTTCATTGTGGAGATGCATGAGTACCTTGTAGCTTTGAAGGTACACTAATTGAAGAGCTCCATGAGTTCCCTTGCACTTGGCTGTCTGGTTGAGACTTCTTCCACAGCCTTTCCCTTTCCATTATCCTTGGACTTGGCAGCCTTGCTTTCAACAGCTCTCTTTCCAGCAGCCTTAGAGGATTTTCCATCAGCAACACCCTTGCCCTTGTCTCTGATGGTAAGTGCAGCAGAAAGCTCCTTCTTTGTGGGTGCTTGACTCCTGTTTCAACTAGCTTAACTAATAGATTCCACCATGCAAAAATCAAAACAAGCACCTTAAACTAAACAAAACCAGCTCTTAATGCAAAAGATTCAAAAATATTAAAAAAACTCAAAGCATTAGAACAAGAGATGAATAGTTAAGAAAGTAAACCTTTTAGGACTTCTAAGCACTTTGAAGAGAAAAAAATAAGAGAGAGATAGCTAAGAAATTTTGGGGTCTATGTGAGAGAAGAGAGAATGTGAATTGTGAAGAGTGAAGAGGAGTTAGATGGCTTATATAGAGCCTAAGGGGGGGCATAAGGAATCAAAAGAGTGGGGGACAAAACCAAAAGTGTTCAGAAGTGGGTCAGAAAGGCAAGGAGGAACCATAAAATTTAAATTCAAACTCCCTTGGCTCCAAACCAAGGGAGAGAAAATTTTTGAAACTCAAAGATCATACCTCGCTGCCTCTAACAGTCACTTTTGATCGAGATGTTTGACCGATAGGGTGGTATCAGCCAGGTATGACCGATACGTTTGATCGATACGGCTCAGCCAGTTTCCATCGGTCAAGTTTGATCGATACACTTGACCGATACAGCATCTGCTGCATTCTCATCGGTTAAGTTTGATCGATACACATGACCGATGCAGCATCCGCTTCAATCCCATCGGTCACTCCTTGACCGATACAGATGATCGATAGACACCTCCCAAACACTTCTTTTCCCTTATCGGTCACAAGTGACCGATAGAGTTGCCCGATGCAACTTCTGGTCTACTGTATCGGTCAATTTTGACCGATAGTCATGACCGCTAGAGCCCATATCGGTCTGGCATGACCGATATATATGACTGATATAAACTAGAATACACCTATTTTGTTTCCCCAAACATCTTTTTAATTCCCAATCCGAACTCCTGCTTCTAGGAACACTTAAAATGCATAAACATGAACTAAAAAGCATAATACATACAAAGGATACCATGAGACTACCTCCCAAGTGTGCTTGTTTAAAGTCACTTAGCTTGACTTTGAGTACCTCTCTAGTTGAGGTAAGGAGAAGGAGTCTTGGAACTCCTTGGTGGCATCTTGTTCCTCTTGATCCTTGTGGTGATCCCATCAATCCTCATCTCAGCAAAGGGCTTGGACTTGCCTCCTTGTTTCAGCTTGTAACAGATTTCACCATCTTTAGAGAAAAAGGGCTTCAAGATCACCGCTCCTTCTTTAGTAACCATCTTGATTTCACTCATCTTCTTGCAACCAACCACTTCAAGGACCTCCTTTTCAGTGGTGTCTTCAAACAACCTTGACAAACAATAGCCAATAAAGTTTTCTCCTTGGGTTTTCAAAATCTGGCCAGTTCTTGCCAACTCCTTTCACCTTGTTTAGCTCCATGGAGAAATCATGATCATGGTCCAGCTTGTTGCCTTTGCTATCAAACCTCAAGACTTTATCCTTGGTAAGCCTCAGCTTTGTTGTGCATTCTCTAGCATCAAATATAGCTCCAGTTGAAGCTAAGAATGGTCTTCCAAGTATGATTGCATTCTTAATCGGCCCTTCAACATCCAGCACCAAGAAATCAGTTGGGATAGTCACTGCTTCTATCTGTATAAGGACGTCCATCAAGGCTCCTAATGGCATCTTCACTGTCCCATCAGCAATGGTTAGAGACACTTGTTGTAACCCAACTCCTTGGCTGTAGAGGCTGGCAACAAATTGATACTTGCACCTAAATCACAAAAAACAGCTCTTGAAAGTCTTGCCCTTGAGCTCACATGGGAGAGTAAAGCAACCAGGATCTCCAAGCTTCTTCATGTTCAGCTCCTTAACTACTGGTTTCACATCCTTGGCTAGAAGTTTCCCAAGCTCTTCTTCAGCATTTAAACCTCTCATTTCCATTTGAGCAGCATAAAGATTTGCATACTTTTTGACTAGTTGCTCCTTGAACCTTCCTGGAAATGGAATGTCAGGTTGATAATCTGGGAACACATCAGCTTGAGCTTCCTTCTTAGCATCAGAAACTTGAAAAATTTCCTCCCCGTCTCTTTGTTCATCAATGTCCCCATTGATCATGGACATAAACTTATCTATAATAGCATCTTCCTCGGTGGTGAAAGCATCTAGAGAAACAACATCTTGGCAGTATTCCTTTGGGTTCATGTCACACTTTCCAGGAAGATTACCTTCAGGACGTGGTGCATTAAGTACTCCTTTGTTATTCTCTATAGTCTTCACTCTTGCAGCCACACCATCAAACTTGTTTGTCAACTCTATATGAATATAGTCTATCTTGTTGTGGACCTCAGCAAACTTTATGTTCATCTCCAAGGTAGTATTGACCTGATTGTTGATTATTTGCTGCATCTGACTTTTGAGTTCAGGATCTTGAGAGCTTGAGGAAGCTTGTGCTGGAGCTTGAGCATTGAATCATGGAGGGTTATATGGCGCTCTAGGCTGGAAGTTGTTGTTTCTTTGTTAAAAGATTTGATTGTTGCTGTTGTAAGGCACAAAAGGTCTTGGACCAGCTTGCTGTTGCTGTTGAGGTGGGTACACTTGGTCTTAAGGATTGGCAACATTGTTGCTTCTGTAGGATAGGTTTGGGATAGGTCTGTAGTTCCCATAACCATTGTAGCCTCCTTGATTACCAAGATAATTCATCTCCTCAACTTAACAGCCTTCTTGATCTTCAATCTGAACCAAGTCACCAACAAAGTTAATTTCCTTCCTTTCCCTTACCAACAGATCAATCTTCTCATGTAAAGCCTTGATCTCCTTCTTGTTAGACTCCAGCTCATATCCTTGACTAGAAGGTTCCCAAGCTTTTCTTCAGCCTTTAAACCTCTCATTTCCATTTGAGCAGCATAAAGAAGTTGCATACTTCTTGACTAGTTGCTCCTTGAACCTTCCTTGAAATTGAATGTCAGGTTGATAAGCTGGGAACACATCAGCTTGAGCATCCTTCTTAGCATCAGAAACTTGAACAAGTTCTTCCCTATCACATTGTTCATTAATGTCCTCATTGATCATGGACAGAAACTCATCTATAATAGCATATTCCTCAGTGGTGAAAGCATCTAGAGAATCAACAGCTTGGCAGTATTGCTTTGGATTCATCTCACACTTTCCAGGAAGATTACCTTCAGGGTGTGGTGCATTAGCTACTCCTTTGTTTTTCTCTAGAGTCTTCACTCTTGCAGCTAGACCATCAAACTTGTTTGTCAACTCCACATGAACATAGTCTATCTTGTTGTGGACCTCACCAAACTTTTTGTTCATCTCAAAGGTAGTATTGACCTGATTGTTGATCATTTGCTGCATCAGAAATTTGAGTTCAGGATCTTGGGAGATTTAGGAAGCTTATGATGGAGCTTGAGCATTGAATCCTGGAGGGATATAGTGCGCTCTAGGCTGGAAGTTGTTGTTCCTTTGTTGAAAGCCTTGATCGTTGTTGTTGTAAGGTACAAAAGGTCTTGAACCAACTTGATGTTGCTGTTGAGGTGGGTATACTTGGTCTTGAGGATGGCAACATTGTTCCTTCTGTAGGATATGTTTGGGTCTGGTCTGTAGTTCTCATACCCATTGTTGTCTCCTTGATTACCATGATAGTTCATCTCCTCAACTTGGCAGCCTTCTTGATCTTCAATCTAAACCGAGTCACCAACAAAGTTAATTCCTTTCCTTTCCCTTAGCAACTAATCAATCTTCTCATGTAAAGTCTTGATCTCCTCTTGTTAGACTCCAGCTCATCCTTAGCACTCCTAGGAGTTCTATCAAACTCCTCATTATAATTTCCATTAGACTGTGCTAGATTCTCCACAAGTTCCAATCCCTTATCAACATCTTTAGATAAGAAGTTACCATTAGATGTAGTCTCTAGGAGCATCCTGATCTTTGGGAGGGCGCCTCTGTATAGAGTGGAGAGGAGTGAAGCTTGAGAAAACCCATGGTGTGGGCACTAAATTGTGTAGCATTTAATCCTTTCCCATGCTTCACCAAAGCTCTCATTGTTCCTTTGAGCAAATCGAGAGATTTAATTCCGGATGCAAGCAGTCCTTCAAGTAGAGAAGAACTTTGCTAAAAAGGCTCTCTTGCACTCATGCCAACTAGTGATGCTTCCTTGAGGCAGGTTTTTCTCCCACTGGTGAGCTTTATCCCCTAAAGAGAGTGGGAAGAGTCTCAGATTGAAGCCATCTTCACTTACCCCATTAATTTTGGTTAGAGAGAGTCTATCAAAGTTATCCAAGTGGTTCAAAGGGGCTTCTAGAAGTAACCCATGGAACTTGCTGCCTTGGACCATTGAGATCAATCCAGTTTTGATCTCAAAGTTATTATTCTGAACTGTTGGAGAAAGGATCCTTGTTCTGTTGTTGTAGGCGTTTGGTGCATCACCTGCGGCTATTGGTTTGATTGCTCTTGGAGCTTGAGCTGCTCCTCTAGGGCCTTGCTCTCCCTGCAGCCCCTGAACTCCCTGCTCGCCTTGTTGGCCTTGAGCACCAGCTGTTCCTTGAGGACCTTTGAACCTCAAATCATCCACATCATGTGGTTCCTGAACATTCATCCCTAGTCTCTCCAAGTGTTGCTGTCTTTCCTGTAGCCTTCTTGCTCTTTGACCTTTGTCCAATAGATTGATGTTGTCTATGAAGTCCACTAAGTTGCTAGAGCCTATTGATCTTAGGTTCATACACCTGAAAACAGCAATGAGAGTCAAGGATGATTAGTAACCAAATACAAATAAAAACTTGATCTTAAAATTTCCACAAACTCTAAGGATCCAAACAATAACCCCAATGACAACGACGTCAAATTGATACAAGAGTTTTGACTCTCTTGGTCAATCACCCTGCTTGTACTAATAAGTTGTAGTATAGCATAGGGTTTTATGTCAATCCAAGGGGTTATGAATAGATGCCAATAGAGTTGTGAGCAGAGAAGCTTAAGTAAAGCTGAGTCAGAGAAGATTTGTTGTTTACACAACTAGAACTAACAACCTAAGTGATCAATCAACAATCAGAACTCAAAAGAGAACAACTTAGCAATATTCAGAATCAAATCAGAGCAATAAAACAGAGCACTTAAATCAAAATTCGAAATTCAAATAAGAGAAAGCAAGTTCCTAGATGTGGTTATTGAGTTTGGGGAATTTAAAGGCTAGATAAGGTTGTTTCAAACATCATTGATTAATCAAACAAGCAATCAATGCTGATTCCTTGATATAGAGTTCACAATCAAGCAACTTAAGTTCAATCTCTTGACAAATAACACTTTGCTAATCATCCTAACAAGAACTGACTCTCATTAGAGCTAGAACAATCAACAAGCATGAATAACCAACTCTATTCAAGTCAAAATACTCCTCAAACAGTCAATCTCTTGAGCTAAAGCCAATAAATCCTATATTAAACAAGATCATCATTTAATCAAACACTTGGTGGGCATAAAATGAAGCCTAATTATAGATTCATGAGATCAAGACAAATCTAGCTTAATAACAGACTAATAGAGAGGAATCAATCATATTAAACAATAACAAACCTAGAACAAGCCTCTAAATTCCCCTAAACTACCATATCTAACAACTCTAAGTGAACTACTCACTAATCACCATGGAAAACACTAAATCACAAGAACAAATGATACTAAACATGATTAAGAGCGAGATTAGTGAAGAAATTAAAAGAGAAATGCAAAACTTTGATTAAAATGATAGATTTGTTCTTACAAAGCCTGGAAAAATCTTGAAGACTAAGCACGAACAGAACTTCATTCTAAAAGCATTAGATCAAGCCTATCTATACTAAAATACAAATGCCCTAGATTAATGACAAAGTTGTAAATAAAAGGAAGTTCGGACTGGATCGTATCGGTCAAAAGTGATCGATAGGTTTGATCGATAGAGCATTCGCTGGGTTCCCATCATTCACTCCTTGACCGATACGTTTGATCGATACAGATGTTGGTACAAAAAAGCCCAAGAAATTTCATTCCAAGGTGGTAGATGGATAATCCTTGACTTTAAAGGAGAACGTGTAGTAAGAACCATAGAATCGCAGTGTTCTAAAACCCATTACTCTCAACTCTTCAAAAGAAACAAGGCGGTGGAACCTTGATAAGAAGATGGCGTGTAACTAAAAAAGGATCACAATGTCCTAAGACCCAAAGGTATCTTAAAATGACAACTCAAATCTCGGAGGTGAATGTCGCCACAAATGATGATGGAAATCACTTGATAAGCCGGTTGATTGCTTGGATGAACACACCAAGTAATCGGAAACATTCACAAGGAACAAATGAGAATCACTCTCACAAATAAGAAGAAAAGACTTTGATTAAAAATTGGTTGCTGTTTCTCAAATGAGATTACATGAGTTATATAGAAATAAAAAGAGTAGGCAAATGGCCAAACTCGTGGTCAAAGCAATAAATAATGAAATACTAAATAAAAACTAAGTTTGAATTACTCTTGAGCTTCAAAAGTGACTCTTGAAGTAGCCTGATTATCGGATTCCCTAGAGGACTGAAGGGGTCGAACTGAAAAACTGAAGTGGTCGAATTAGTGCTGTAGGAAGCAGTTTCACAGTTTCACCATTTGCTGATTTGGGCTTAGTAACTTTGTGATCCATTTGCCTTATTAAAACCTTTCCTGGAAAACCCATTGGGACAAAACCAAGGACAAAGAAAAAGAGTACAAATGATCACAAACCCATTAGAGCTCTTCTTGAACTGGATCATCAGTAAGACTTCTTGAGTTGAATCTCACTCATTCCAATCCGAGTTCTTTTTGGTTGTGAATATTTGGCTTAGTAGATCTCCAATTCCTTTCCTGAAATGAATGAGAAGATGAACAAAAGTGGGTTGGACTTGATATAATTCTTCTCCAAATGGTTTGGGAATGCCTTCCTTGTTCAAACTTGCTTGAATAATCCCATTAAGTGTATCTCAAAACTCCTTGGCTCCTACCCTCATCATGGATCCTTTAGGTATAAACTTTGTATCCCCTGGCTTAAGCTCAGTTTCCTTAGGTTCAAGCTTACCATCCTCAGGTTCAAGCTTAGCTCTTACTTGAGCATCCTTGTTGCTTCTCATGATCGCATCATACCCCTCCTCTTGAAAACGATTTGTCCTCAAATCTGTTTTATCTACAACAAAAGAAATAACACAAATCTCAAATAAATTTGTGTGTTTCCTCACGAGTTTCCTCTCATATGTCATTTTCCGAGTTTTTCTCGAACACTCTCTCTTTTTTTGGTGGTAAGTGTTTAGAGGGTCTCTCAAAGCTTTTTGTCTCTCTTTTGGTTTCAGTAACAACTGATCTTGGTGAACCTCTTTTGGTGTCCACGGAACAAGAGTAATGCTTCTGCCTTTGTATCCAAATGTATGCTTGTTGGTAAAGCCATCATGATGCACCCTATGATCGAATTGCCAAGATCTCCCCAGTAATGTATGATCTCTTTGCATAGGTACTTCATCAAACAGAACCTTTTCTTCATACTTTCCCATGCACAACGAAATCTGAACCTGCCTTGTATCCTTCGCTCCACAACTATCATCCAACCATAGTAGTTTGTGTCGCTTTGGATGCTTCTTGGTTATTAAACCCATTTTCTCCACCAAGACAAGGTTGGCCACGTTTGTACAGCTCTCTCCATCAATGACCGGACTACAAAGCTCATTCTGATCATGGCATCTAGTAACAAACGGATTCTCTTGCTGCAATTTCTCTTGTTCTCTAGCTTGCATGCTCAATGATCTCCTTGTAACCAACAAGTCTCATTCAGCAGAAAGTTCCTCAAAATCTGACAACTTAGAATCAGAAACAACTTCTTCTTCGGTTTCTTGTTGTCCATCATCTCTGAGTACCATTGTCTTCTCCTTGGGACTCTCATTAGAATCATGACCCCTGTCATGGCACTTGAAGCATTGAAAATCAAGATTATAAGCACTAGAAGACACAACTTTACCTCTGATTTCATGGCTAGTAGTAGACGGCTTAGACTCATCCTCTGCTTTAGGGGCTGTCTTCTCCTCCTTAGAACAACTCAGCTTCATGGGAGATGAAATCAATCCTTGAGTCTGATGTGTAGAATGCTCTCTCTTGATCTTCTTTAATAGCTCAGCATAGTTTTTATAATCAAACATGACCTCAGTCCTTTTACCCGTTCCTAGAGATGCATCTGAATCGTTTTTCTTTTGCAAAGATGGAAACTTCAACTTAATACCATCTGAGTTGCCATCAGCTTGATCCTTGCCTTCTCTAGTATGTCTTGATCTCCTATGACTCTCTCTTGATGAATGAAAATCACGGCTGTAATAATCAACTCCTTTAGGATCCCTTGCTTGTCAAGGTCGATCTTCATATCTTCTAATAGGCAAAAGTCTTGAGTGTCTTTGTAGAGCCTTTGCTTGCCCTTGATTCAACTTCTCATTGAAAACTTTCATTTCTCTTCTCATCATCATTTGCATTTCTCCAAGAAACGTTAGCATTTGAGAATTTAAAACCTCCATTCTTCCTTCTAGATGAGTAGTTTCGCCTTTGTTTGACATGAGTTTTCCCAAAGAGATAGTACTCAAAAGAGTTCAGATGGAACAGAGAGGACAGAAAGAAAAATAGAATAGTAGGATCAGAATGAAAGATAGAATAGAAAGAAAGATAGAATAAGAAACTTTAGATTTGTAAAACAAATTCCAGGACTTCTTAGATACTATTTTTTGTTACTGGATACGAAAAATAAATATTAAAACTAAAAAACAAAAATGGAAGAAAAAAAGATGAAAAGATAGAAGATGAAAAGATAGAAGATGAAAAGATAAGAAGATGGAAAGATAAGAAGGTGAAAAGATAGTAGATGAAAAGATAAGATGGTGACAAGATAGTAGATGAAAATATAAGAAGATGAAGAGATGATAAATGAAAAGAGTGAATACCAAACTTAAAGTGTTGCTTTGATACCACTTGATACGAAAACGCCCAAGAAATTTCACTCCAAGGTGGTAGATGGATAATCCTTGACTTCAAAGGAGAACGTGTAGTAAGAACCTTAGAAGCGCAGTGTTCTAAAACACAATACTCTCAACGCTTCAAAAGAAACAAGGCCGTGGAACCTTGATAAGAAGATGACGTGTAACTAAAAACCTCAGGATCGCTATGTCCTAAGACCAAAGCTATCTTAAAACGACAACTCAAATCTCGGAGGTGAATGGCGCCACAAATGATGATGGAAATCACTTGATAAGCCGGTTAATTGCTTGGATGAACACACCAAGTAATCGGAAACATTCACAAGGAACAAATGAGAATCACTCTCACAAATAAGAAGAAAAGTCTTTGATTAAAAATTAATTGCTGTTTCTTAAATGAGATTACATGAGTTATATAGAAATAAAAGGAGTAGGCAAAAGGCCAAACTCGTGGTCAAAGCAATAACTAAAGAAAGACTGAATAAAAACTAAGTTTGATTGACTCTTGAGCTTCAAAAGTGACTCTTGAAGCAGCCTGATTTTTGGATTGCCTAGAGGACTGAAGTGGTCGAACTGAAAAACTGAAGTGGTCGAATTAGTGCTGTAGGAAGCAGTTTCACAGTTTCACCATTTTCTGATTTGGGCTTATTAACTTTGTGATCCATTTGCCTCATTAAACCTTTCTTGGAAAACCCATTAGGACAAAACCAAGGATAAGGAAAAAGAAGACAAATGATCACAAACCCATTAGAGCTCTTCTTGGACTGGATCATCATTAAGTCTTCTTGAGTTGAATCTCCTTCATTCCCATCCAAGTTCTCTTTGGTTGTGAATATTTGGCTTAGTAGATCTCCAATTACTTTCCTGAAATGAATGAGAAGATGAAGAAAAGTAGGTTGGACTTGATATAGTTCTTCTTCAAATGGTTTGGGAACGCCTTCCTTGTTCAAACTTGCTTGAATAATCCCATTAAGTGCATCTCGAAACTCCTTGGCTCCTGCCCTCATAATGGATACTTCAGGTACAAACATTGTATCGCCTGGCTCAAGCTCAGTTTCCTAAGGTTCAAGCTTACCATCCTCAGGTTCAATCTTAGGTCCTACTTGATAATCCTTGTTTCTTCTAATGATCGCATCAGATGTCCTATTTCCCATCGGTCAGTCTTGATCGATACGTTTGATCGATAGGATCTTCACTCCTTTGCTGCATTGTATCGATTAACCTTGACCGATACACTAGACCAATACAGATAAAAAATTGCATTCCTTAGCTCCTTTTGCTCCTTCTCAGCTTGGCTAACTCCGTGAACCATTCCCACACTCCCTCCTTGCTCCTTATAGCTTCTTAAGTACCTAAAAACATCCTTAATGCACAGAGACTACAAACTACTGCCTAAATGCAACCCAAGTCTAAAAGGAAAGGAAAATGGGACCAAAGAGAATGAAAACATGCAAAAGGAGACCAAAACATGAACTAAATGAAAACCTAAATGATGTAAATGCATGAGATATCAATATCCCCACACTTGCCTTTTGCTTGTCCTCAAGCAAAAAAACTAAAACAATTGGAGATGAGGTTTAAAGGTGGGATTTCAAATCCAAAAATGCTAAGGTAAAGAAATGAATTCAATGTCTAAGTGCCTAAGTGTAGGATGCAAAACACAATCAGTTATACTTTAAAGAACTTAGCCATGCTCATCATGTTTCAAAATGATCTCAAATCTCAGCCTAGACAAATGCCAAATCAATATACTCTTTAACATTCCTTAAGCTTGTAACCATGAATTATGTTTGTGCAAATCAAGTGAAGACATTTGGTTTTAAGGGTAAGGTTATGAGATTAAAATGATCTCATTCAAGCAAAGGGTTCATAAACATAAGGGATCACTCAATGGAATGATTCTTTCTTAGGAAAAATGCTAAAGGTAAAATCACACTTATGCATGCAAATTAAAGCTCTCTTCTACCTTTTTACCCAAAGATGAAACCTAAGAACTTCTAAACCCCAAAGTGAATTCCGAAGTCTAACCCTTCTTCTTCTTCATCTCTAGGAAACTTCTTCTTTTTGCTTGTGTGGTTGCTTCTTTTTGTTGGGACTTGCTCCTCTTTGGTTGATTAGGTGATAAACTGTTTTCTTATGCTCTAATGCAGCAAAGAGGCTATCAAAACTCTAGTGCACGCAATGTTGTAATAAAGCAAGCAGGAGAGTGTCAATCCACTTCTAGATGATAGAGAATCCACAGAGAATGCAAGGTCTAAGACAAATCTAAGCAAATAAGACAATTTATGGGAAATATTCTAAAAACTAAATGCAGCAACTTAAACAGAGTGAAACCTATTTTAAAAATACTAGAAAGGAAGCAGTTACCACGAGAAACAAACAGACAAATTAAAGGGAAGAGTTTCGAATTGTTAAAATTCGACTAGTGGATCGACCACAAGATCCACCACTAGATCGAGCAGAAACGATCGATCTCGTCTAAAACCGTAAGAACAATGAATCTAAAGACCAGGATGCTGTCAGGTAACTAGCAAAAGATGAAATGAGACGTAAATATGCTAAGAGAAAGGGCTTTTGGGTTGAGATTCATATAAAGAGTTTCAAGGATCGATCTTGGGTTTGAAACTTTAGATCGACTCACTTGGTGAGGATCTCTAAGCCTCGAAAACAAAACAAGATCTATCCGTGGCTTTCGGTATAGATCACTCTTTCATCCTCTCCTCCAAACCCATGGCTTTTGGTGGAAAAAGAGGTTGAAAGGCAAGGAAAACAGATTTCGAGTAATGGCTTAACTAGTCCCCCAAACTTCCATGGCTTTTGGGAAGGGGTAACTAGTCTCTAAGGTGTGATCTTCCGAGGCCCCTGGATCCTGTCAAGGTAAGGGACCTCTCGGATCATGAAGCTCTTGGCGTGAGAGTCTTCAAGCATTAAGCCTTCAACACCTTAGAAGAGATAGCCTTAAAAACGTTTAGAAAACAAACCAAGATCGAACCTTTTCTACCCTTCAATCCTCTCAACCCCGAACCCAAAGTAAACTACTCACTACTCATAAAGTAAATCAAGCAAAGCAGAAGAAATGAAACAATAATCATGAAAGAAAGACTAGATCAAACGATAAGGATTCGAATACAAAAGCTTCAAAAGAAAACTGGTTCAACAATGGTGTTCTTCTGAAAAACCAGAGAGAAAACTCAAGGTAAAGGATAAAAATCTAAAAGTTTCCCCAAAAGCATCTCGCCGCCTTGCCTAAAATGTCCAAACAATCCAATGGTCCCCCCTTCGCTAACAGCCAAAAACGGTTGAAAGGACAGAGATCGACCATTGGATCGAGTTGTTCTCTCGATCATATCCGGACATCGTGTCTTCGGCTCGATCCGGGTCTCGATCTTCATCGGTGAATCGAGTGTTGCATCCGATTTCAGTATCGATCTTCGGGTGGATCGAGTGGTGTACTCGATCTGGGTCTCGCTCTGCATGGCGTCTGTACCGATTGATCGATTGCTTCACTCGATCTTCGTCTCGATCATTATCCTTGGATCGCCTAGTTGGCTCGATCTTCTGATCGATCAACTCCTAGATTGACCGGCCATGCTCGATCTACTCCTCGATCACTGGTCCTTAGCACATTCCCGAGCTTCCATGAGCTGCTACATCGGCCTCCACACCTCCACGAACCTCCATGACTCCAAAGCAACCAGAAACAACCTGGAATGGATGCAAAATGCCGAGAAAATACACATGCTGATGCAAGAATGCTCTAGGACCCTAAGTGATGCAATCTAACCTAAAACATGATACAAATGCATGAAAAACTATCTAATGAGTATGCAAAATGTATGCAAAATGCAATGACATCAACTCCCCCAAACTTACTTCTTGCTTGCCCTCAAGCAACAAAAAACAAGTAAGGAAGAGAGGTTTTCAGAAAAATCAAAGGGGTTTTAAACTTTTTGCCAAGGTGCCTTTCGAATAGATCATCTCAATGTCCTAGTTAACAGTTCTAAAATGCTAAGCTTACACTGATACTCCAAAGGACTTAGCCATACTCATCACACAAAGAAATTCAAATCATGAGTCTCTTATTCCTAACAATCAAAGAAATTCATCCTTTAACATTCATTAACATTCGAACCATGAATCAAACTTATGCACTTTAAAGCAAAACACATTTGGCTAAGGGTTATGGTTATGAGCATAGAATGATCTCATTTGAAAAGGGTTTATAATTAGACAAGAGTTTCTCTCAAAAATGGTTTGAACTAATGCATAATGCTAAAGGTAAAGACAATTTATGCATACATGATTAGATTCTCATCTATCCATGTAAACTATCAAACAGTCCTATACCCCTCTCATTTAAGAAATTTAATCCTCACTCACCACTTAAGAGTCTACTCCTTCTTCTCAACTTAGCAACATTTTTAAACTTTTTAGGCTAGTGAAAAGGTTTTGAAAAATATTTTTGCTCTTAGGAATTTCTTATTACTATTTTTCTCTTCATTTTTTTTTTATTTATTTGGCAGTTAGGCTCTTTTATTTTTTTCTTCTTTTCTTTTTCTCTTTTTTTTATTTATTTATTTAGAGAGAGCTACCTTCTGAAATAGAGCATACTTAGTTTTAAAAACAAACCTTTCACTTAAAACCTCATTTCTTTCCTTAAAACACAAACTCTTTTGAACCGAAAACAAATACACAAGAAAGCAACCCCAATGATCCCCCAAACTTATCCTAAGCCTATACCTAGCTTCAAAATGCAAAGCTAGCAATCAATTATGAAAACCAAATCCTGTCGCCTAAACCTAACACTTTATGCCAAGTTCAAACCGAAAATAAGGCCTCACAAAGATGTCACACAAGAACATTTGGCTTCAAAGGAGGGTAAGGTTCAAGGAGGGAGTTCTACTTAGGCTCACAAAGAGTGGTAAAAAGGAAGAAGAGAGCCTAAATATTTTAAAACCATGTGTTCATTTCCAAATGCATAAGAATGATAATTAGATTTTCAAATTAAGGTTTTCACTTAGTAGGATGAGTTTCAAATCATGAGAGTTCAATTCAAGTCACGAAAATCCTAACTAGTGATCCAAGCATGGTTAGAACTTACTTTCAAAGCATAAACAAAGCATTAGAGAACTACTAACTAGGGCATTGAAATGATTCATAAGTAAAACACCTTTTTAAGAAATCCTAACCCCTTATGCAAAATGCAAACAACCTAGGTGATATGAGAAATTCTAGACTCAATCCTAACATGTTTTTAAAGAGATGAATGCAACTACATGAATCTTTGAAAAATTTTTAAAAATTTTACCAATTTTTCATGACTAAGACTCAAGGATGTAAAAAGGAAAATAAGATCAAAGAACACAAGATTAAATCACACAAGTACTCCCCCAAACTTGCTTGACACCGTCCTGGTGGCAAACTCATCCGAAGGAGCAAACAAACACAATGCAAGAAACAAACATGAGTGGTTATATACAATGGAAGAAGGTTGTTACCTCTTGTCTAGGCTCGGCTGGAACTTGAGGATGTTCCAGAAGAGCTAGAGATTGTTGCTTTTCCTTTGTTGCCTGGTTCTTGGAGGGAGTGGCGCGCCGGCTGAATGTTGTCTCCTTGGGTCTCGCGGATAACAACTCCTCCGGTTGAGAGTCTTCTCTTCTCGGGTTGTTGTATCTCTTGGCTTGTAGCTGGCTTAGGCCGGCTTCCCTGAAGTTGTTTGACCTTCTTCCCCAGCTTCTTAAGCATCTTCCCTTGCCACTTGTTGATCTTCCGTTGCATCTCTACCACCGATGCTAAGAACTTCTCGGTTTTGGTCCTCGGCTCGAAGTCCAGCTTTGGAAGTGTGTAAGCTTCGGGCATCTCGTCTTCTGTACCCGGAGACTCTGACCTTTGGCGCGGGGCAATGGCTGAAGCAGGCGGTCCTCCTAAAGGGGCAAAGCATTCTTCCTCCGTGGGCAACAACTCGATGTTCCCAACACCAAGCAGCTCGGTCTCATCTTTGTTAGGGAGGATGCACACTCTCTTCTTGTCTTCATCATTTATGAAGAGGTAAGCATAAAACCCTTCTGCTGGCGTGCGTCCCAAGCTATCAGTGTTTCTCATGTATGCTTCATCCATGAAAGCTCTGTTTGGGACGTGAGCAAAGTCATGGATGGACACACCGGCTTGCACGAACAAAGGAGTAAGGAAACCGCCAATGTAGGAAGAGGTTGCCTTGCACCGTAAGGCATAAGCCTTGTACTTCACCAGGGAAGCCGCGAGCACACAGCCGTAATTCACTTCATCGTTGAGTTCATTTTCTATGGGCTCTTCATTCGCATCCGGATCAGACACCAAGTGCTTCACGCCTTGGAAAAGGAAGCACAGCTCCATCTTCGTGACAGTAGGGGCAACAGACCTTCCACTGAATGTATTGGCAATCAGCTTCATAGTATACCTCAGCACCGGACTCCTAACTCTCTTGATCTTGGCGGTGTTGGCTTTATAGTCTTCATTGCTGATCAGGTCCCAAAACTCGTCGGCTTTCTTGAAGGCTGGGAACTCGACCTTGTATGCATCAGCCTTGAGACCGTAGGCTTGGCATAGCTCGGGGATGGATAGTGTGTAAGCTTGACGGCCAACCTTGAAGTAGAGACGGCCTTGGGAAGGGACAGGTGCACTCGGATTCTCATACCGGAACTCCAAGGTGGCAAGGAAATCTATCGTCACCTCAGGAATGGTAGGGCAGTCCATCCGTAACAAGCATCTCAAACCAATGTTCTTGAGGAGTTGGTCGAAGTCTCAAACCGGAGCCTCTCAAGCCTCTTCTTATCCCTCTTTTCATCTTTGCTCCACCGGACCCTCTCTTGAGCCACCACTTCTTGTCCTTCTCCTTCTTGTGCTTGCTCCTCTCTTGTTCTCTTTGGTGCCATTGTTCCTGAAACAAAATTCTAAAGGGAATGATTAGCAAGTGGCGATTTGATGAGAATGAGAGAAGAGAAGGAGAGAATTTATAAAAACTACCCTAGAATTTTGGGGATTAAATAAAAATCATAGCTACATAAAAGGGAATCAAAACTTTTAGATACTGAAAATCCAGAATTTTTCCTTTTACTTAGCTAATTTTAAAAATTCAAAAGCGATCATATATACTAAAACAAGATCTTGCGATATTTAAGGAGATTTTCTTAAAATTAAATCACTAAATCTTTGAAAATACCTTTGCAAGAGGTTTAGGATATCTTTGCTAGCTCTTTGAAAACTTAAAATTCTCACTCTCTTTGTTAAAAATCTCGAGCAAACAGGAATGAGAGGGTGAGAGATGGTTTGAAATATTTAAAGACTTTAGCAAACCAAAACAATGGGTGGTCAAAGTGGTTTCTGACAAAAGTCTTGGTCAAGGCACATCTCTCATGGTCAAAGATGCTTGCCTTGACCAAGGTTTGAATTTAAAAATTAGAGGGAAAGGAGTAAAGGAGAGAAAGAAAATTGTTACCTCGGCATGAGATCGAGTCCATTTGGTCGATCTAGGACTCGATCTCATGCCCAAAATGGCTTAGATCGAGAGGGTTACTTGATTTGAGACTCGATTCATAGTGAATCGAGTCCTGGATCGATTGGCTCTCTCGATCATTGAGATGTTGGCTCCTCGGCTAAGTCCCTCTGATCGATCTATGTCCTCGATTTAGGGGTCGATTTGGCATAGATCGAGTGGTGGATCGAGTCGAGTGATCGATCAGTTTTCAACAGATTTTCCCGAGAGAAATTAGATCGATCGATCGGATTTGGATCGATCGATCCTTTTTCTTCAAGGTCGATCTTGTTACTCGTTCTCGTCTAGATCGACTGACTCCTCTCGATTCACTTACTCGATCTAGCAAAGATCGAGCCAGGTTCAGTCGATCTAGCACTCGATCTCTAGCCTTATCTTAACCCCTATTGCCCCTTTTGGACCTCAAAGTCAAGGTTTAGACTCCTTATACCTGTTCCTACACACTTGCAACATAAAAACATAAAACTGAAAGAGAAATGAAAGCAGAAGTATGTACAAGATAAACATGGGAATGCCTCCCTAGTGCGCTTTCTTTAACGCCTTTAGCTAGACCTTACTTGGTCTAGGCGGATGGTGGGTCTTGGAGAAGCACTGAGGTACTCTCCTTGTCAAAGCTGTCCGCCAGTAGGGCTTGACTCTGTGTCCGTTGACGGTGAATGCACTACCACTTCTTCCCATCAGAGTAACAGCTCCATACGGCAAGACCTCTTGAATCACGAACGGTCCGCTCCACCTTGATTTCAGCTTGCCCGAGAAGAGTTTGAGCCTCGAGTTGTACAGCAACACCAGTCCTCCTTCCTTAAGCTCCTTGGCAACCAACTTCTTGTCATGAGCCTCCTTAGTCTGCTCCTTGTAGATCTTAGAGCTCTCGTAAGCATTCAACCTCCACTCGTCCAGTTCGTGTAGCTGAATAAGGCGCCTCTCCTGAGCCGTCTTGAGATCAAAGTTCAGCCTCTTCACAGCCCACAACGCGCGGTGCTCCAGATCAACCGGGAGGTGACAGCTCTTGCCATAGAGTAGAGTGAAAGGAGTTGTACCAATCGGCGTCTTGAAAGCAGTACGGTAAGCCCAAAGAGCATCGTCTAGCTTCACTGACCAGTCATTCCTTGTTGCTCCAACGGTCTTCTCCAAAATAGCTTTGATTTGCCTGTTGGAGACTTCCACCTGACCGCTAGTTTGAGGATGATACGGTGTAGCCACCTTATGCTTAACCCCATACTTTCTCAAGAGGCTCTCGAAGACCTTGTTTATAAAGTGGCTTCCTCCATCACTTATAACAACCTTGGGTACCCCAAACCTTGGGAAGATGACACTCTTGAACAGCTTGATCACAACCTTAGAGTCATTTGTAGGGGAAGCAACAGCCTCAACCCATTTGGAGACATAATCCACAGCTACTAAGATGTACTTGTTGCCGTATGAAGAAGGGAAAGGCCCCATGAAGTCAATACCGCACGCATCGAACACGTCAACCTCGAAGATGGGAACTTGAGGCATTTCATTCCTCTTAGTTATGTTCCCTGCTCGCTGACATGCCTCACAACTCTTCACAAACTCGTGTGCATCTTTAAAAATGGAGGGCCACCAGAAACCGGCTTGCAACACTTTCGTGGCAGTCTTGAATGAATCGAAGTGTCCTCCATAGGAAGAACCATGGCAATGATAGAGGATGTCCCTGGCTTCTTCCTTTGTAACACATCTCTGGTACAAGCTGTCTACTCCTCTTTTGTATAGGTAAGGCTCATCCCAAAAGTAGTCACTAGCCTCCCTAAAAAACCTCTTCTTGTGATAGCTGTTGAGATGTGTTGGCTCCTCACCACACGCTAGGTAGTTCACCACATCAGCATACCATGGTAGATCCTCCTCTTTAAAACTCAACACTTCCTCAAACCTTCCTTCTAGCTTCCCACAAACAGCTGTAGTAATCGCCATAAGCTGCTCTTCTGGAAGAGAGTCATCTAAGGGGAGAGACTCGTTGATCCTTAGCCTTGAGAGGTGGTCAGCGACTCCATTTTCTATCCCCTTCTTGTCTTTAATTTCCATGTCAAACTCCTGGAGTAACAGAATCCATCTTAAGAGCCGAGGCTTAGTGTCTTTCTTCGAGTATATGTATCGTAGAGCAGCATGATCCGTGTATACAATAGCCTTGGAGCCAACGAGATATGATCTGAACTTCTCAAAGGCGAAGACTACTGCAAGCAGCTCCTTCTCCGTAGTGGTGTATCGTGATTGCGTGTCATCCAAGGTCCTTGAAGCATAATAGATCACATGTAGCTTCTTATCTTTCTTCTGACCAAGGACGGCTCCTACGGCGTAGTCACTAGCATCACACATGATCTCAAAAGGGAGAGACCAGTCTGGTGCTTGGACTATAGGGGCTGATGTGAGGGCTTCCTTGATGGTCACGAAAGCCTTCAAACACTCCTTATCGAATACAAACTCAGCTTCCTTGCACAACAGCCGTGTAAGAGGGCGTGCAATCTTGGAGAAATCTTTGATGAAGCGCCTATAGAACCCTGCGTGTCCCAAGAAGCTTTTGATCCCTTTAACATTAACCGGCGGCTCTAGACCCATCATAACCTCAACCTTAGCCTGATCAACTTCAATACCCTTCTCTGAAATCTTGTGACCGAGCACTATCCCTTCCTTAACCATGAAGTGACATTTCTCCCAGTTCAGCACCAGGTTTGTCTCTTCACAACGTTTAAGTACCCTGCATCCTTCTTAACAACCTCTTTCAAGTTAGGATTTAAACGCCTTTGATGTTCTACAGAAGTGGCGTTCTCATTATCCAAGTGAATCCTATGAGTGCAAAGCATTGGTGAAAGGCCTTCCTATACTTTCTCAGCTCAGTTAGGAGCGAGTGCAACTCATCATCAATAAGGTTTTCATTTACTATCACGGGGTAGGTGTCATTAGGTCCTAAGAAAGCATACCTTAGCCCT
Organism: Thlaspi arvense; assembly: GCA_911865555.2. Classification (NCBI taxonomy): domain Eukaryota; kingdom Viridiplantae; phylum Streptophyta; class Magnoliopsida; order Brassicales; family Brassicaceae; genus Thlaspi; species Thlaspi arvense. The sequence continues at coordinate 30,782,209 of OU466860.2, forward strand.
TTTGGGAGCTCCTTAAGGTCCACCTTTGGGGCTAACAGCTCACTCCAGTCAACCTCGTGGCTGTTGTTGTTGTTCTCCTCCTTGGAACTCTCCCTTGAACTCGAGACATGGCCCTTCAGACTGCTTTCCTCCATTGTTATCTCTTCTGTGATCGAGTCCCCCGGTCGATTCTCCTCTCGATGTCGTCTAGATCGAGCCATTTCACTCGATTCACTTACTCGATTTGATATGGATCGAGTAAGGGATCGAGACGCTGAGTCGATCTCTTGATTGGACTCCAAAATGATCTGGAGGTCTTTCTCGATCGTCGACTCGATTGTTTCTCCTGATCGAGCGTCCTTCGCGATCTGTTGGTCGATTATTGCACTGGATCGAGTTGAGTTCTCGAATGACTTGTCGATCTGACTCCTGGATCGAGTGATAGCGTCGATCTCGGAGTCGATCTCTAGGCAGCAACCTTCTTCATTCTTGATGATCCTCCTCGAATCCAGCAGGTTCACGTACTCTTGGGTTCTCTGGTCCACATAGCCAAACTCCCCTGGCTCCTTAGTGAGTGCTAGCTTCAAATGGTCTTCTAGAGCTAGCTCTTCCAACAACTCATCCGCTAGAGCATCCATCGTTTCAATATAGAAAGCTTGTCCTTCAATGATTGGCTTCTTTAGAACCTTGTTGATGTCAAAGTCTAGCCTGATCTCTTTCCCCAAATGCAAGGCAATCTTCCCATTCTTCACATCTATTATAGCTCCGGCGGTTGCAAGGAATGGTCTCCCTAAGATGAGTGGGTCTTTCGGCTCCTCGTCCATCTCCAACACTACAAAGTCTGTAGGTACGTTCACACCACTGATTCGCACCGGTAAGTCTTCAAGCAACCCAACTGGTAATCTCACGCTCCTATCAGCCAGCACCAATGAGATCCGACATTCTTTAAACCGAGTAAAACCAAGCTTCTTAGCCACGGAGTGAGGCATCAAGTTTATGCTAGCTCTGAGATCACACAAGCAACTCTTGAACTCTAGAGGACCCAAAGCACAAGGTATAGTGAAGCTTCCAGGATCTCCCAGCTTCTTAGGCACTATCTCCTTATGAATAACCGCACTACACTCTTCGCTTAGTACAAGTACCTCTTTGCTTTCTTTGTTCTTCTTCACAAGGGTGTCCTTGAAAAACTTGGCGCACTTGGGCATCATAGCGAGACAGTCTACAAGAGGCAGCTTTATCTCCACGTCTCTCAAGTGCTTCTCAAACAGAATTCGGTGCTTCTCTATTAGCTGCTTTTTGAAACGACCCGGAAATGGCAACTTTGGTACGTAAGGTGGGGGCACGTTGTCATTCTTCTCCTTGGTGGTTTTTTCAGCTTTCTTCTCAACGAATGCCTTGTCACCTCTTCTCGGTCCTTGAATCCACACGTTGTCAAAGTTGATCTCCTCATTATCAGCCGAAAGTTTACCCTCCCTCTCTTGAATTACAACCTCGTTGTTATTTGTAGAGACCGGAGGTTCAAGCTCTTTGCCACTTCTCAATGTAATAGCATTGGCATACTCCTTGGGGTTTTGCTCACACTTTCCCGGAAGGCTGTTCTGACCACTCGTGCTTGCTTTACCCTTCTCCAGCTGCTTTATCTTGTTGTTGAGGTTTGTGATTTGAGTGGAGAAGTCGGTTAAGGATGAATCGAGCCTAGTGTTTATTTCAGCGAACTTCTGATTGGTAGAAGCTTGCCCTTGTATTAGCTGTTGGAACATTGCTTGAACCGGATCAACTTGTTGTTGCATCGGTTGTTGTTGCTGAGGTGCAAAGCCCGGAGGGTAGTTAGGAGTATAACCCTTGTTTTGTTGTTGTTGCCCTTGGAAGTTGTCTTGCCCTTGACCTTGGAATCCACTACTCGGTTGAAAACCTTTGTTGTAGGGGATGAAAGGTTTAGCTTGTTGAGCAGGGTACACCTGATCTTTAGGGTTGGCTACGTTGGTGCTCCGGTAAGAGAGGTTGTTGTTCTGGTAGCCTTGGTTGTAGCCTTGAGACTTGTAGTTGTTCTGTCCAGCCACCCAATTTGCTTCTTCTTGGCTTAGCTCTAACTCCTCTTGGTTCTCATCAGCTTCACCAACGAAGTGAACATGCTTCTGATTAGCTAAGACCAACTTGTCAATCTTCTCACGCAATGATTTGAGCTCCTTCTTGTGAGACTCTAATTCTGATCCTCTTGGTGCTCGGTCATAATCCTCGGCATAGTTTCCATCACTCAACGCCAGGTTTTCTATCAGCTCCATACCCTCTTCAACCTCTTGACCAAGTAAGTTCCCTTTGCTAGCTGTATCAAGCAACAACCGGATCTTTGGTGAAGCTCCACGGTATATGGTACTGAGTAGAGTCTCCTCACTGAACCCGTGATGAGGACATTGGATCGTGTAATCTTTGAAACGCTCCATAGCCTCATTGAATGTCTTGTTGTTTGAGTGAAACCGCTGATTTCGCTTCTCAACCGAGCAGTCCTGGTGCTTGAGAAGAACTTTGAGAGGAAAGCCTTCTTACACTCAGCCCATGATGTGATGGTGCCTTGTGGTAGGGTCTTCTCCCAATGTCTAGCTTTGTCTCCTAGTGAAAAGGGGAAGAGACGCAGCTTGAAAGCATCTTCTGATATACCGTTGATCTTTATCATTCCACATACTTGTTCGAAATTGTCCAAGTGCTCCAAGGGGTCTTCCATTACTAAGCCGTGGAACTTGTTTTTTTGCACCATGGAGATGAAACCCGGCTTGATCTCGAAGTTATTGTTTTGTACTGGAGGAGGAGTGATCCCAAACCTATTGTGGTGGGTATTGGGAGCATCTCCGGCTCCTATGATCCTCGGAGGTCTAGCCGCGTGTTGGGGGTTTCCATTGCCCCGTCCTGCTGGAGGAGGTCCTTCTGGATGCTCGTGTTCAGCCATGTCTTCAAAGTTAACCAGACCGTGTTGAACAATCTCCTCAAAGGCTCTTGTTTGATCTCTGACTCTCCTTTGCCGTGAGTGACCAAGCTGATGAATGTTGTCTAAGGGCTGTAGTAGATTGTTGTCTCCCCTTGAACGAAGATTCATGTACCTGAAAACACACAGTTTAGAGTAGTATGATTAGTAACTTGAAAAAGGTAAAGACTTAGTCTTTGCTGAAACCCAAATCTCTATGTTCTTTAAGCAACCTAGAATGGCAACGGCGCCATTTGATAAACTGTTTTCTTATGCTCTAATGCAGCAGAGAGGCTATCAAAACTCTAGTGCATGCAATGTTGTAGTAAAGCAAGCAGGAGAGTGTCAATCCACTTCTAGATGATAGAGAATCCACAGAGAATGCAAGGTCTAAGACAAATCTAAGCAAATAAGACAATTTATGGGAAATATTCTAAAAACTAAATGCAGCAACTTAAACAGAGTGAAACCTATTTTAAAAATACTAGAAAGGAAGCAGTTACCACGAGAAACAAACAGACAAATTAAAGGGAAGAGTTTCGAATTGTTAAAATTCGACTAGTGGATCGACCACAAGATCGACCACTAGATCGAGCAGAAACGATCGATCTCGTCTAAAACCTCAAGAACAATGAATCTAAAGACCAGGATGCTGTCAGGTAACTAGCAAAAGATGAAATGAGACGTAAATATGCTAAGAGAAAGGGCTTTTGGGTTGAGATTCATATAAAGAGTTTCAAGGATCGATCTTGGGTTTGAAACTTTAGATCGACTCACTTGGTGAGGATCTCTAAGCCTCGAAAACAAAACAAGATCTATCCGTGGCTTTCGGTATAGATCACTCTTTCATCCTCTCCTCCAAACCCATGGCTTTTGGTGGAAAAAGAGGTTGAAAGGCAAGGAAAACAGATTTCGAGTAATGGCTTAACTAGTCCCCCAAACTTCCATGGCTTTTGGGAAGGGGTAACTAGTCTCTAAGGTGTGATCTTCCGAGGCCCCTGGATCCTGTCAAGGTAAGGGACCTCTCGGATCATGAAGCTCTTGGCGTGAGAGTCTTCAAGCATTAAGCCTTCAACACCTTAGAAGAGATAGCCTTAAAAACGTTTAGAAAACAAACCAAGATCGAACCTTTTCTACCCTTCAATCCTCTCAACCCCGAACCCAAAGTAAACTACTCACTACTCATAAAGTAAATCAAGCAAAGCAGAAGAAATGAAACGATAATCATGAAAGAAAGACTAGATCAAACGATAAGGATTCGAATACAAAAGCTTCAAAAGAAAACTGGTTCAACAATGGTGTTCTTCTGAAAAACCAGAGAGAAAACTCAAGGTAAAGGATAAAAATCTAAAAGTTTCCCCAAAAGCATCTCGCCCCCTTGCCTAAAATGTCCAAACAATCCAATGGTCCCCCCTTCGCTAACAGCCAAAAACGGTTGAAAGGACAGAGATCGACCATTGGATCGAGTTGTTCTCTCGATCATATCCGGACATCGTGTCTTCGGCTCGATCCGGGTCTCGATCTTCATCGGTGAATCGAGTGTTGCATCCGATTTCGGTATCGATCTTCGGGTGGATCGAGTGGTGTACTCGATCTGGCTCTCGCTCTGTATGGCGTCATTTACGTCCGTACCGATTGATCGATTGCTTCACTCGATCTCCGTCTCGATCATTATCCTTGGATCGCCTAGTTGGCTCGATCTTCTGATCGATCAACTCCTAGATCGACCGGCCATGCTCGATCTACTCCTCGATCACTGGTCCTTAGCACATTCCCAAACTCCCATGAGCTGCTACATCGGCCTCCACACCTCCACGAACCTCCATGACTCCAAAGCAACCAGAAACAACCTGGAATGTATGCAAAATGCCGAGAAAATGCACATGCTGATGCAAGAATGCTCTAGAACCCTAAGTGATGCAATCTAACCTAAGACATGATACAAATGCATGAAAAACTATCTAATGAGTATGCAAAATGTATGCAAAATGCAATGACATCATTAGGCGCTATTATTCACCTTTGGTAGATTGCCTTGGGTCTGATTTCTTCTTTTGATTGACCTTTCAAAGCCTTGTTGTTGGCGCCTTCCTTCTTTACACACTTAGAGCTTTTATCCCCTTTGTACTTAACCACAATTCTAACTTGTTTCCCCATACTACCATTCCAAACTTTTCCTTCTTCTTTTAAAGCATATAAACATGAAACTCAAACAACTTAACTCTACCCTTTTATCCCAAACTCATAACCTAGAATCAGGCTCAAGATGCGAGCTGATATCTACAAGAGAGCTTTTCTTTGCCAGCCTTAATCCTAACTCTTTTTGCCAAGACAAAATTCGAAAATGATATGTAAAGACCTCACAACTCTCAAGATAGTGTTTAAGCTCAAAAGGAGGTTTGGTTAAGGGTGTGGATTAACTGTCCCATCACCTATTTGTATCAACAAGAGTGGTAAAAAGGAAAAAGATGATCCAAATATGTATATGGTAGCCATGAAATCACTTTTCAATGCACAAACATGATAATTAAAAATTCAGATTAAGGTTCAAATAGATAAAGTTGATTTTCAATGACAAATGGTTTCAGTATGTGATAAGAGCATCAAATTTAGCAATCCATGCATGGAACAACCTTAAATTCTAACATTCTTATGATGCATCAAACAATTAACACTTAGACACTTAAATCAAGCCTAAACACTTAGCATTTCACAAGGAGAATTCGTCATCATGCCCTATGCATATCAACGCAGCCTATATGGAAACAGTAGACTTAACCTTCAGCAAATGGAATGCAACTGTATGCTCTCTTTTTGGTTTGCTAAAACATGCATTTTTTGATTTTTTTTTTGTGTTTTTCTATTCCTTAGATGAATGCATGATTTGCATGTGATTCACAGATGAAAGAAAATGAAAAACTAAGAAAAGAACAAACAAAGTCAAACCCCAAATCTCTCCCCCACACATAAATTTCATAGTCTCTTGTGTAATAAAAGTAGTGAGAGGGAGACGCAACATAATTTATAACAAAAACTTAAAACGATGCAATGATATATGCAATGGTAAGGATGCGGTACCTTAGTTGTGGTAAGAGGAGTGGTGGAATGAGTTAGAGAGTTCTCCAGTCTCTCCTGGATCAATGAAGGATCTTGTTGTTACTGGTTGTGGAGACTGACTCGCCCTCCTCTTGTTTCTCCTCTGCTTGTCTTGTGATGAAGTTACTGGTTCTTGTGGTGGAGGAACCCAACTTGTCCAATGAGCTTGTACTTGAGTTAAGTTGCCTTGATCATCCCATTCTTGCCATGTTGTATAAACCTCAGAAGGATTGCAAACTGGCGCACTCCCATGCTGATGGTTGTTGGGACCTATGCCCATAGGATGAAGCCTTTGAAGGTTCCCAAGCTGCCCACTGATCAGTTTATTGCACTTGGAAGGAATGTCTTCCTTGAGGCATCCAGATTGCTTCTTATTCTTCATTAGGTTCTTCCTGCTGCACTTGCTCTTCATGATGTGAAGTATACTCATGTCCATGGCTTTGTTGGGAAGCTCCTCTTGATGTAAACTTGTCTTTCCTGAACTTCCCTTAGACCAGATTCACCAGCTTCTTTGTGGTCTTATCCTGCCATTTACACCACCTTTGAAGTTTGTTCATGTGGTCATGAGCATGCTTCAGAGAGCTTCCTTGGCTTAGAACCTCAAGAGGTTTGAAGAGAAACCTCTTGCTGTTGTATTCCAGAAACTCATCTTCATCTTGCTATTCCTCTTGGGAATCCTCTTGATTTTGAGCACCAACAACAGCTTTTTCTTGCACTTCCTCTTCATTGTTCTCTTCACCTTCTTCTTGATTAACTTCTTCACCAGCCTCTTCTCTTTCTTCAGTGACAGGGCTACCATGATACAGCACTCTCTCATCTGGACAAAAGTCTATATTGCTCCTCATGGTGATGGATGTATGCTGTGCATTTGGAAGGAGGAACTTTACTGGCTCTTTGACTGGCTTGGTGAACTGATAGATGTGCTTCTCTTTGATGTTCCTCTTCAGGTAGTGACTCCTTCTGAGATACACCAGATCTATCCATCGAGGTGGCAAAGCATCTGCAGCATGCTCCTCAAGATCCGCTCCACTTGCCATCATGATGGCTGTCACAACTTCTCCAATGTGTAGTTGTGGGTTCTTCTCTATCTTCCCCTTGAGTATGATCCAACTTCTATAGGTATAGAGTTGCTCCATCAGTAGAGTCATAGCAAGGGAGCTTTGTTGGCCTGCTTAGAAGTTTGCCATCCTTGGTGGAGCTCACTAGTGGCTGGATCCCATTGTAGATGATATCCAGCTCCCTTGAGGTTATGTTGGTTGTCTCCTTTCTTGCAAAGAGGGTGATTACAAGTACCTTGTGAGCATATCTCACAGCTGGATACCTCAGATGCTGGTTCCTGGTGACTTCTGGAGTATACTTGCCAGCGCCAATCACTTCCCACAGCATTGCATGCTGTCTCCTACTGATCTCAAACTGATCCTTCTTATCAGCATAAGGATACATTACCAAGGCCTTGAGCAAGATGCCAAAAGGTTGCTGTGAACCTCTGTTTGCCAAGTTTGATGGAGATCCAACCATCTTTGTTGCCAAGCTCACTCTCTTCATAGCTCACCACCTTGAAAGTGGAGTTAAACTGGATGGTGAGTTGCTGGTAGGAAGGCAGTGGTTTCTCCGTGAATTCGCCAAATCCCAGGCTCTCTAAGATTGTCTTGCAATCTTCATATATTCCAAGAGCCTTCACTCTGGGGATGCAAGGGTACTTTGTAGCTTTGAAGGTACACTGATTGAAGAGCTCCATGAGTTTTCTTGTACTGGGCTGTTTGGTTGAGACTTCTTCCACAGCCTTTCCCTTTCCCTTGTCCTTGGACTTGGAAGCCTTGCTCTCAACAGGTCTCTTTCCAGCAGTCTTTGAGGATTGCCCATCAGCAACACCCTTGCCCTTGTCTCTGATGGTAAGTGCAGCAGAAGGCGCCTTCTTTGTGGGTGCTTGAGTCTTGTTTCCAGCTGCTTCTTTAGTTCTCACCATGGTACCTACAAGAACCAAGCTTGAAGATCCAATAAGTATGAGAACAAAAGTTGAAAAGCAATGATCTAAAGCTCTTAAAAAAATATTTCTCAGGTCTAAGGGAGGTTTAATCTAGCAATTAACCAAGGAAAACCCGTAAAGAACTAAGAGAATTTCAAGAGCAGAAGTCATAGACATGCTAGAAATCTAAACAGATTCAAACTATTATGCATATGAACCTAGCATGGTGGCTTTTAAACAAGATGAAACAAGATTATGCAAAGTGAATTTAAAGCAAGCAAGCAATTAGATTTATGAACAGTAATCAGCTCTAAACATTCAACTAGCTTAACAAATAGATTCCACCATGCAAAAATCAAAACAAGCACCTTAAACTAATCAAAACCAGCTCTTAATGCAAAAGATTCAAAACTATTAAACAAACTCAAAGCATTAAAACAAGAGATGAATAATTAAGAAAGTAATGATCGATAGTCATGACCGATAGAGCCCATATCAGTCTGGCATGACCAATATAGATGACCGATACACACTAGAAGGTACATAATTTTGTTCCCCAAACATCTTTTCAATCCCCAATCCGAACTCCTGCTTCTAGGAACACTAATAATGCATAAACATGAACTAAAAAGCATAATATATACAAATGATACCATAGGACTACCTCCCAGGTGTGCTTGTTTAATGTCACTCAGCTTGACTTTGACTACCTCTGTAGTTGAGGTAAAGAGAAGGAGTCTTAGAACTCCTTGGTGGCATCTTGTTCCTCTTGATCCTTGTGGTGCTCCCATCAGTCCTCGTCTCAGCAATGGGCTTGGACGTTCCTCCTTGCTTCATCTTGTAACAGATTTCACCATCCTTAGAGCAAAAGGGCTTCAAGATCACCCCTCCTTCTTTAGTAACCATCTTGATTTCACTCATCTTCTTGCAACCAACCACTTCAAGGACCTCCTTTTCAGTGGTGTCTTCAAACAACCTTGACAAACAGCAGCCAACAAATCTTTCTTCTTTGTAATATTCAAACTCTGGCCAGTTCTTGTCAACTCTTTTCACCTTGTTTAGCTCCATGGAGAAAGCATGATCATGCTCCAGCTTGTTGCCTTTGCTATCAAACCTCAGGACTTTGTCCTTGGTAAGCCTCAACTCTGTTGTGAATTCTCTAGCATCAAATATAGCTCCAGCTGAAGCTAAGAATGGTCTTCCAAGTATGATTGCATTCTTCATCTGCCCTCAAACATCCAGCACCAAGAAATCATTTGGGATAGTCACTCCTTCAATCTGTATAGGGACGTCCTTCAAGGCTCCTAATGGCATCTTCACTGTCCAATCAGCAATGGTTAGAGACACATTAATTTGCTAGAACTTGGTATTACGCAACTCATTGGCTGTAGAGACTGGCAACAGATTGATGCTTGCACCCAAATCACAGAAACAGCTCTTGAAAGTCTTGCCATTGATCTCACATGGGAGAGTAAACCAACCAGGATCTCCAAGCTTTTTGATGTTCAGCTCCTTAACTTCTGGTTTCATATCCTTGACTAGAAGGTTCCCAAGCTCTTCTTCAGCCTTTAAACCTCTCATTTCCATTTGAGCAGCATAAAGAAGTTACATACTTCTTGACTAGTTGCTCTTTGAATCTTCCTTGAAATGGAATGTCAGGTTGATAAGCTGGGAACACATCAGCTTGAGCTTCCTTCTTAGCATCAGAAACTTGAACAAGTTCCTCCCTATCACATTGTTCATTAATGTCCTCATTGATAATGGACAGAAACTCATCTATAATAGCATCTTCCTCAGTGGTGAAAGCATCTAAAGAATCAACAGCTTGGCAGTATTGCTTTGGGTTCATCTCACACTTTCCAGGAAGATTACCTTGAGGGTGTGGTGCATTAGCTACTCCTATGTTTTTCTCTAGAGTCTTCACTCTTGCAGCTAGACCATCAAACTTGTTTGTCAACTCCACATGAACATAGTCTATCTTGTTGTGGACCTCACCAAACTTTTTGTTCATCTCAAAGGTAGTATTGACCTGATTGTTGATCATTTGGTGCATCAGAAATTTGAGTTCAGGATCTTGGGAGCTTTAGGAAGCTTATGATGGAGCTTGAGCATTGAATCCTGGAGGGATATAGTGCGCTCTAGGCTGGAAGTTGTTGTTCCTTTGTTGAAAGCCTTGATCGTTGTTGTTGTAAGGTACAAAAGGTCTTGGACCAACATGATGTTGCTGTTGAGGTGGGTACACTTGGTCTTGAGGATGGCAACATTGTTGCTTCTGTAGGATATGTTTGGGTTAGGTCTGTAGTTCTCATACCCATTGTTGTCTCCTTGATTACCATGATAGTTCATCTCCTCAACTTGGCAGCCTTCTTGATCTTCAATCTAAACCAAGTCACCAACAAAGTTAATTCCCTTCCTTTCCCTTAGCAACTAATCAATCTTCTCATGAAAAGTCTTGGTCTCCTCTTGTTAGACTCCAGCTCATCCTTAGCCCTCCTAGGAGTTCTATCAAACTTCTCATTATAATCTCAAAGTTATTATTCTGAATTGCTGGAGGAAGGATCCCTGTTTTGTTGTTGTAGGCGTTTGGTGCATCACCTGCGCCTATTGGTCTGATTGCTCTTGGAGCTTGAGCTGCTCCTCTAGGGCCTTTGCTCTCCCTGCATTCCCTGAACTCCCTTCTAGCCCTGTTAGCCTTGAGCACCAGTTTCTCCTTAAGGACCTTGGAACATCGTATCATCCACAACATGTGGTTCCTGAACATTCATCCCTACTCTCTCCAAGTTTTGCTGTCTTTCCTGTTGCCTTCTTGCTCTTTGACCTCTGACAACAGATTGATGTTGTCTATGAAGTCAACCAAGTTGCTAGAGCCTCTTCATCTTAGGTTCATACACCTGAAAACAGCAATGAGAGTTAAGGATAATTAGTAACCAAATACAAATAAAATGTGATCTTAAAGTTTCCACAAACTCTAATGATCCTACCAATAACCCCAATGGCATGATATCTCTTGTATTTACACCATTTAGGCTTGCATTTAATACATGTTTTGGTTCTCTTTTTATGTTTTCCTTATCGTTTGTCCCATTCTCTTCTCCTTTTAGACTTAGGTTGCATTTAGGATGTAGTTTGCATTTTCTTTGCATCATGGATGTTTTTAGGTACTTATGGAGCTATAAGGAGCATGGAGGAGCTTTGGGAGTTGACCAGGAAGCTGGCTGAGCTGGAATGGAGCAAGAGGAATCAAGGCAGACGATCACTGCAGAGCCTATCAGTCAAGACACAAGGCCTATCGGTCAAGGAGTGACCAATAGAAGAACTATCGACCAAGCCAATCGGTCAAAGAAGTGACCAATAGAAGTTTACTGTGAGATTTCCGGTCACCCTATCGGTCACATTCTAAACTGATAGGATTCCTATCGATCACCTTATCGGTCACAACTGACCAATAGGAACACAGTCCGGAGCTGCTTTTTATTACACTCTTGCCATTACTTTTAGGGTTTCCTCCTTTATGTATAAATACTATTTTTTGGAGACTTTCGAGCAGTCATGTCATATCACTGTTCTTGAGTTATTTCTTTCAGTTTGTAAGACAAATTTCTTGCTTTATTTAATATAAGTTTATATTTGCCATTAATCTTTCCTTTATCTCTCTTTTAATCATGATTAGCATCTTTTCCTCTTGTGATTTGGTGTTAAACATGGCTATTAGTGAGTAGTTTGCTTACGGTTCTTAGACATGAATAGAGTTGATTATTAATGCTTTTTGAATGTTTTAGCACTAATGAGAGTTAGTTCTTGTTAAGTTGTTTAGCAAAGGGCTATTTATCAATAGATTGGACTTAGCTTGCTTGTTTGTGAACTTTATGTCTAGGAACCACCATTTCTAGCTTGTTTTCTTGATCAATGATGCTTGAAAAAACCTTAGTTAGTCTTTGAATCCCCCAAAATCAATAACCACATCTAGGAACTTGCTTTCTCTTTATTAAATTTCGATATTGTTATTTACTCTGTTTATTTGCTGTGTCTTGCTTCTTTGATCATTGCTAAATTGTCTCTTTTGAGTTCTTTTTTGTTATTGATCACTCTAGGTTGTTAGTTCAGTTGCTTATGAAACAAAAACCCTCTTTGTTTGCTTGACTTCAGGACCTCTGCTTGCAACTCTTTTGCTTTTCAACAACTCCCCATGGATTAACATGAAACCCCTATACTACAACTGATATAAGTACAAGGGGTGATTGAGCAAGAGCTTAAAAACACATGTATCATGGCAACTGCGCCAAATTGATACAAGAGTTTTGACTCTCTTGGTCAATCACCCTGCTTGTACTAATCAGTTGTAGTATATCATAGGGTTTATGTCAATCCAAGGGGTTTTGAATATATGCCAATAGAGTTGTGAGCAGAGAACTTTAAGTCAAGCAGATTCAGGGAAGATTTGTTGTTTACACAACTAGAACTAACAACCTAAGTGATCAATCACAATTCAGAACTTTAAAGAGAACAACTTAGCAATTGATACAAGAGTTTTGACTCTCTTGGTCAATCACCCATTGTACTAGTCAGTTGTAGTATTTGGGTTTTTTGTCAATTCAAAGGGAGTTAAGTTGAATAACAGAAGAATTGCAAGTAGAAAGCTCTAAGTCAGGTGAAACAGAGAAGATTGTGTTGCAAAGCAACCAAACTAACAACATAAATGATCATATACCAATCAGCACTAAAAGAAGAACAGTTTAGCAATGATCAATGAACAAAACAGAGCAATAAAGAGCACTTAGGAAAATTTGAAATTCAAATAAAAGAAGACAAGTTCCTAGATGTGGTTATTGACTTTGGGGAATTCAAAGGCTAACTAAGGTTGTTACAAACATCACTGATCAAGCAAACAAGCTATCGATGCTGATTCCTAGACATAGAGTTCACAATCAAGCAAGTTAAGTCCAATCTCTTGGCAAATAATACTTTGTTAATTACCCTAACAAGAACTAACTCTCATTAGTGCAAAGAACAAGCAACAAGCATGCAAAAACAACTCTATTCAAGTCATAATACTTCTCAAACAGTCTATCTCTTGAGCTAAGGCCAGTAAATCATGTATTAACCAAGATCAGCATTTCATCAAACACTTGGTGGACATAAAATGAAGCCTAAATCTAGATTCATGTGATCAAGACAAATCTAGCTTAAAAACAAATCAATAGAGAGGAATCAATCATATTAAGTGCTAACAAACCCTAATCAAGCTCCTAAATTTCTCTAATCTACCACATCTAGAAACCCAAAGGTAACTACTCACTAATAACCATGTTAAACATAAAACCACAAAGAGTAAAGATGCTAAACATGATTAAGAGAAAGATTAAAGAGAAGATTAAAGTCAAACACAAACTTTGATTTAAGAAAGAAGGATTGTCTTACAAAACCAGAAAATTATCCAAGAACAGAAAACTTAGAACAAAGCTTGATACTAAAAATTCTTAAAACAAGCTATTTAGACAAATAGACAAATGCCCTAACATAATGGCAAAAGTGTAAATAAAAACAAGTTCAGGTTGGATCCCAACGATCAAAAAGTGACCGATGGTCTTGAGGAGAGTGATCGATGGTATACTCTTTGGGTTTCCAAATCGGTCACTCCCTGACCGATGGTCTGATCGATGGCCTCCCATCGATCACTTCCTGACTGATGGTCCTGAGGAGTGAGGAGAGTGATCGATGGTATACTCGCTGCATTCCCATCGGTTACTCCTTAACCGATGGTCTTGATCGATGGCCTCCCATCGGTCTTGAGTGATCGATGATCTTGAAGACTTGATCGATGGACTTCCAGAGATTGCTTTCCTTGACTCCTTTGCTCATCCTTGGCTTGGCTAGCCTTCTGATCCGCTCCCACACTTCCTCCTTTCTCCATTGAGCTCCATAAGTACCTAAAAACATCCTTGATGCATATAAAAGGCAAACTAAATCCTAAATGCAACGTAAGTCTAAAAAGAGAAGAAAATAGAACTAAAGAGAAGGACAACATGCAAAACAGAATCAAAACATGCACTAAATGCTAGCTTAAATGATGCAAATGTATGAGATATCGACACCCCCACACTTGCCTTTTGCTTGTCCTCAAGCAAAAAAGCTAAGATAAATGGAGGACGAGGTTTAAAAATGGGCATTCAAATCCAAAAGTGCAAAGGTAAAGAGATAGTATCAACACTTAAGTGCCTAGTTGTAGGATGCAAACACAATCAGCTATACTTTAAAGAACATAGCCATGCTCATCCTGTTTCAAAATGATCTCAAATCTCAGCCTAGACAAATGCTTAAATCAATCAACTCATTAACATTCATTAAAAACTTTTAACCATGAATCAAGTTTGTGCAAATCAAGTGAAGACATTTAGTTCAAAGGGCAAGGTCATGAGATTAAAATGATCTCATTCAAGCAAAGGGTTTATAAGCACAAAGGATCACTCAATGAAAATGATTCTATCTTAGGCAAAATGCTAAAGGTAAAAGCACACTTATTCAAGCAATTCAAAGCTATCTTCTGCCCTTTTACCCAAAGATGAATCCTAAACACTTCTAAACCCCATTGTGAACCCCTAGATCTACCCTTTTCCTAACTCTACCCTTTCTTCTTCTTTATGGCTGGGGAAACTTCTTCTTTTTGCTTGTGTGGCTGCTTCTTTTTGTTCGGACTTGCTCCTTCTTGTTAAATTGGCACCATTTTTCACCTTTGGTGGATTGCCTTGGGTCTGATTTCTTCTTTGGATTGACCCTTTCAAAGCTTTTTTGTTGGCACCTTCCTTCTTTGAACACTTGGAGCCTTTTCTTCCCTTAACTTAACCACAATGCTAACTGTTTCCCCATACTACCAATTCAATCTTTCCTTCTTCTTTTAAAGCATATAGAGATGAAAACCCAAACCACTTAGCTTCTTCACTTTTATCCCAAACCCCTAACCTAAAATCAAGCTCAAGATGCAAGCTGATATCTACAAGAGAGTTTTTCATTGCCAGCCTTATTCCTAACACTTTTTGCCAAGACAAAATTCAAAAAATGATATGCAAAGGCCTCACAACTCTTAAAATAGTGTTTAAGCTCAAAATGAGGTTTGGTTAAGGGAGTGGATAAGCTATTTGGATCAACAAGAGTGGTAAGAAAGAAGAAGATGATCCAAATATGTATATTGGTAGCCATGAATTCACTTTTCAATGCACAACCATGCTAATTAAAAATTCAGATTAAGGTTCAACTTGATAGAGTTGATTTTCAAAGAACAAATGCTTTCAGTATGAGATAAGAGCATCAAATTTAGCAATCCAAGCATGATTCGGTCTTAACTTCTAGCTTTCTCATGATATATCAAACAACTAGCCACTTAAACACCGAAATCATCTCTAAACACTAAGCACTTTACAAGGAGAATTCATCATTATGCCCTATGCAAATGCAATGCATCCTATATGCAAACACTAGACTCAATCTTAAGCAAATGAAATACAACGTTATGCTTTCTTTTTGGTTTGCAAAAACATGCAAAATTTTACAAATTTTTCGATTTTTTGTGTTTTACTATGCATTAGATGAATGCATGAGATTCATGTGACTGAAGATGAAAGAAAATGAAAAACAAAGAAAAGAACAAACATGTCAAACCCAAAATCTCTCCTCCACACTTAGATTACACAGTCCGTTGTGTAATAAAAGGAATGAGAGAGAGAAGCGATAGAATATATTACAAAATCTTTAAAAAAATGTGATGGTATATACAATTGTTAGGATGTGTTACCTTTAACTTTGGTGGGAGGAGTGGTGGGATGATCCAGATATCTCTGGCTGTGGTGAATGGCTAGCTCTCCTCTTGTTTCTCTTCTCTTTGCCATGTGAAGAGGTTGCTGCTTCTTGAGGTGGAAGAACCCAACTTGTCCATTGAGCTTGAGCTTGAGATGAGTTGCCTTGAGTGTCCCATTGTTGCCATGTTGTGTGGACTTCGGAAGAAGTGTAAGCTCGCACCTCCCATCCTGATGGTGTTTGGGACCTTGGCTTATAAGATGAGGCTCTTGAAGGATCCCAAGCTGCCCATTGATCAGTTGGTTGCACATGGTAGGAGTGTCTCCCTTGGGGGTTCCAAATAGCTTCCTCTTCTTTAGTAGGTTGGTTCAGCTTGTGGCATTTGCTCTTCATAGTGGGAGGTGTACTCATGACCATGGCGTTGATGGGAAGCTCCTCTTGATGTAGATTTATCCTTCTTGAACTTTCCCTTGACCAGCTTTACTAACTTCTTCATGGTCTTGTCTTGCCATTTACACCACTTCTGAAGTTTATTGATGTGTTCATGAGCAAAGTTCAGAGAGATTCCTTAGATTGGGACCTCATAAGGCTTGAAGTGGAACTGCTTAGTGTTGTAGTTCAGCACCTCATCCTCATCTAGCTCTTCCTCTTGTGATTCTTCTTGTCCTTCAGCGCCAACATTAGCCTCTTCTTGTACCTCCTCTTCATTGTTTTCTACACATTCTTCATGCTCATCTTCCTCATTGTCTTCTCCTCTCTTTTCAGCTAAAAGGGCTCCATGGTAAAGCTGACTTTCATCTAGGCAAAAGCTGGCATTATTCCCCATGATGATGGATGTGAGCTGCAGATTTGGGAGAATGACTCTTGCTGGCTCTCTGAATCCTTTGAGGAACTTGTAAACATGCTTCCCTTGGATGCTCTTCTCAAGATAGTGACTCCTCTTGAGATAATCCAGATCTATCCACATTGGTTCCAAAGCATCTTTATTATGCTCCTCAAGGTTTACACCACTTGCCATCATGATGGCTGTAATAATCCCTCCAATGTGCAGCTGGGGATTCCTCTCCCTTTCGCCCTTGTTCATGATCCAGCCTCTGTAGGAGTAGAGCTGCTCCATAGGCATAATCACATAGCAAGGGTACTTGGTTGGCGGCCCCTGAGGTACTCTTTTCTTGCTGAAGCTCACTATTGGCTGCATTGCATTGTACATGAAGTCCCTCTCCCTTGCTGTGAAATTGGTTGTCTCCTCTCTTGCAAAGAATGTGTTTTCAAGAGCTTTGTGAGCATATCTCACAGATGGGTGCTTCAAATGCTGATTCCTTGTGACTCCAGCCGTGTATGGGGCAGCCTCAATCACTTCCCATAGCATCTTGTGCTGCTTCTGGCTGATTTTGAAGTGGTCCCTCTTGTCAGGATAAGGGCACATGCCAAGGCCTTTAGAGAGCTCAAAGAAGGTTGCTGTAAACCTTTGCTTTCCAAGCTTGAAATAAATCCAGTCATCTCCATTGGGAACCTCACTCTCTTCATAGCCCACCAACTTGAAAGTGGAGAGGAACTGGTATGTCAGATGCTTGTAGGAAGGAAGTGGATTCTCGTAAGCCCCATGTAGTCAAAGATACTCTTGCGATCGCTATAGATCCCAAGCGCCTTCATTGTGGAAGTACAAGGATATCTTGTAGCCTTGAAGGTGTACTGGTTGAAGTGCTCCATGAGCTCTCTTGCACTTGTCTCCTTGTATAGGACTTCTTCTACAGCATTCCCCTTTTTTTTTGGACTTGGCAGCTTTTCCCTCAACTGGCCTCTTTCCAACAGCCTTAGATGATTGTCAAGCCGCAGCACCTTTACCTTTGTATCTTCTGGTAAGTGGAGAATAAGGTGCTTCATCTTGTGGTGCTTGACCCTTGCTTCCAGCAGCAGTTTTAGTTTTCCCCATGGTACTTGCAAGAACAAAGCTTGAAAGTCCAATGAGTGGATGAATTAAAGTTTGAGTAACAATGACTAAAAGCTCTAAATTCTTTTTTTTCTCAAATCTGTAAGAGGTTAAACTAGCATTTAAACAAGATTAAACCTCTAAAGTACTAAGAGAATTCAGAAGCTAAAAGTCATAAACATGCTAGAGTTCTCAACAAGTTTAATCTATTATGCATATGAACCTAGCATGGTGCCTCTAAACAATGTTAAACATGATTATGCAAAGTGAATTCAAAGCAAGCAAGGAATTAAGTATATGGACAGTAATCAAGCTTAAACATTCTACTTGCTTAGATAACAGATTCCACCATGCCAAAATCAAAACAAGCACCTTAAACTAAACAAAACTAGCTCTTGATGCAAATGAGTCAAAGACTTTAAGCAAGCACAAGGTATAAGAGCAAGAGATGAACAGTTAAGAAAGCAAACCTTTAAGGATTTCTGAGAACTTAGAGAAGACAAATAAAAGAGAGAAAAAACCAAGAAATTTCGTGATACAAATGAGAGAAGAGAGGAAATGAAGTGTGAAGAGTGAAGAGGAGCTATTTGGCTTTTATAGGACTTACGAGGGAACCAAAGGAATCAAACAAATGGGGGACAAAAGCAAAACTTCTCAGAAGTGGAGCAGGATGGAAGGGAGGAGCCACAAATTCAAATTTAAACTCCCTTGGCTCCAAGCCAAGAGAGTGAATTTTTTTTGAAAATTCTAGAATTTACGTCGCCGGACCATCACTCACTTCAGACCGATGGTTGTGATCGATAGGGTGCTATCGATCACTTTGAGACCGATGGTTTGGCCGATGGTTCTCCTGCCCAACCCCATAGGTCACTTTTTATCGATGGTGGTGACCGATGGTATATCCGCTTGGTTTCCATCGGTCACTTCCTGACTGATGGCCTTAACCGATGGAAACCATTACTTGCACTTTTTGTTTCCCCAAACTCCTTCTTAAGCCCCAAACCAAACTCCTGCTTCTAAAGACACTAACAAAGCATAAAAATGAACTAAAAAGCATAATATATACAAAGGATACCATGTGACTACCTTCCAAGTGTGCTTGTTTAGAGTTACTAAGCTTGACTTTGATTACCTCCTTAGTTGAGGTGAGGAGAAGGAGTTTTGGAACTCCTTGGTGTCATCTTGCTCCCCTTGACTCTGGTGGTGACTCCATCCAGCTTGATCTTAGCAAAAGGCATAGTCTTCCCTTCTTGCTGAATCTTGGAGTAAACCTCACCCATCTTTGAGCCACATGGTTGCAAAACCACCTCTCCTCCTTTAGTAACAAACTTGATTTCACTCAAATTCTTCTAACCAACCACTTCAAGGACCTCCTTTTCAGTGGTGTCTTCAAACAGCTTTGACAAACAGCAACCATCAAATCTCTCTCCTTGATAACCCTCTAACTCTGCCCAGTTTTTGTTAACTTGTTTCACCTTGTTAAGCTCCATGGAGAAAGCATGATCATGCTCCTGCTTAATGCCCTTGCTGTCAAACCTCAAGACCTTATCCTTAGTAAGCCTCAGCTCTGTTGTGAACTCTATAGCATTAAATACAGCTCCAACTGATGCAAGAAATGGTCTTCCAAGTATGATGGCATTCTTGATCTGCCCTTCAACATCCAGCACCAAGTAGTCAGTAGGGATAGTCACTCCCTCTATCTACATAGACACATCCTTGAGAGCTCCTAATAGCGTCTTCACAGTCCTATCAGCAATGGTAAGAGTGACATTACTTGGTTAAAACTTAGTGTAGCCTAACTCCTTAGTAGTAGAAGCTGGTAACAGATTGATATATGTTTGCTCCTAGATCACACAAACAGCTTTTGAAGGTCTTGCCTTTAAGCTCACAAGGGAGTGTGAAACAACCTAGATCTCCAAGCTTATTAATGTTGAGCTCTTTAACTTCTGATGCTTTAGCCTTAGCTCTCAGTTTCCCAAGCTCGTCTTTAGCATTTAAACCTTTCATTTCCATTTAAGTAGCATAGAGGGTTTCATACTTCTTGACTAGCAGCTCCTTGAACCTTCCTGGAAATGGAATGTCAGGCTGATAAGTTGGGCACACATCAGCTTGAGCTTCCTTCTTGGCATCAGAAACTTGAACAAGTTCCTCCCCCCTCACTTTGTTCATCAATGTTCTCATTGATCATGGACAGAAACTCATCTATTATAGCATCTTCCTCAGGGGTGAAAACATCAAGAGATTCAACTGCTTGATAGTATTCTTTTGGATTGTTCTCACATTTGCCAGGAAGAGTTCCTTGATGGCGTGGTGCATTTGCTATGCATTTGTTGTTCTCTAAGGTCTTCACCCTTTCAGCTAAACCGTCTATTTTGTTTGTTAACTCCACATTCACAGAATCAATCTTGTTGTGAACATCAGCGAACTTCTTGTTCATATCCAAGGTTGTGTTGACTTGATTCTGAAGCACTTGCTGCATCATACTCTTGATTTCAGGATCTTGGGAGCTTGAGGAACCTTGAGCTGATGCTAGAGCATTAAATTATAGAGGATTGTAGGGCGCTCTTGACTGTAAGTTGTTGTTCCTCTGTCGAAGACCTTGATTGTTGTTGTAGGGAACAAAAGGTCTTGCTTGGCCAGCTTGGTGTTGTTGTTGAGTTGGGTACACGTGGTCTTGAGGATTTGCAACATTGTTGCTTATGTATGATAGATTTAGGTTAGGTCTGTAGTTGTCATACCCATTTTAGCCTCCTTGGTTGCCAAGATAGTTCATCTCCTTAACTTGGCAAGTCTCTTGATCATCAAGCCGAACCATGTCACCAACAATGTGAACTTTCTTCCTTTCCCTTAGCAGTAGATCCATCTTTTTATGCAGAGCTTTGATCTTTTTCTTTCTAGACTTCAGTTCATCTTTAGCACTCCTTGGTGTTCTATCAAACTCCTCATTGTAATTTGATGTTACTGCATATTGGATGTATTTTGCATACATATAAGTTAGCTTTTCATGCATTTACATCACACTTTAGGCTAGATTGCATCACTTTAGGTCCTAGAGCATTCTTGCACCAGCATACGCATGTTCCTTGCATTTTGCATCATATACAGGTTGTTTCTGGCTACTTTGGAGTCGTGGAGTTCGTGGACGTGCTGAGGCTAGCGTGGAGATTCGTGGGAACGTCGGATGTTTGCTAAGAACCACAGATCGGGGAGCAGATCGAGCATGGCTGGTCGATCTAGGAGAGATCGACCAGAAGATCGAGTAGTCCTTTCGATCCAAGGAATCTGATCGAGACGGAGATCGAGTGAAGCAATTGATCAAGTGGTACGGACGTAAATGACGCCATGCAGAGCGAGAGCCAGATCGAGTCCACCACTCGATCCGCCAAAAGATCGATACCAGGATCGGATGCAACACTCGATCCACCGAAGAAGATCGAGACACAAATCGAGTTAAAGACACGATGTCCGAAGATGATCGAGAAGCATGCTCGATCTCGAGGTCGATCTCAGTCCTTTCAACCGTTTTTGGCCGCTAGCGAGGGGGGGGGGGGGACCATCGAGCTGTTTGGCCCATTTTGGGAAGGCGGCGATAATCTTTTCCCACACACTTTTTCATTCTTATCTTTTTATGCTTTTCCTTCTGTTTTGGAGACGATCCGCCATTGTTAGACTTTGAGCTTTGTTCTTGAATATTTCGAATCGTTTAAGCTTAATCCATCGTTTTTCATGTTTATCGTTTCATTCTTCATGCTTTACTTAGTTTACTTAATGTGTAGTGAGTAGTTTCATTTGGGTTTCGGGGTTGAGAGGATTCACGGGGTCTAAAGGGTTTTCAAGTTTGTTGTTTTCTCGTTCTTAATAGCTTTTTCTTCTAAGTTGTTGAGTTCCTAAGACTTAAAGAGTCTCACGCCAAGATCTTTATGATCAGAGAGAGCTCTTACCTTTACAGGATCCAGAGATCTCTGAAAATCACATCTTAGAGGCTAGTTACTCTTTCCCAAACGCCATGGTAGTTTAGTGGACTAGTTAAGCCGCGTGGTTGAAATCTGTTTTCCTTGCCTCTCAATCTCTTTTTCCGCCAAACGCCATGGGTCTGGAGGAGAGAATGAGAGAGTGATCCATACCACACGCCATAGATGGGTCTTGTTTTGTTTTCAAGGCTTAGAGAATCTCACAAAGTGAGTAGATCTAGAGTTTTCAAACCAAGCTTGGACCTTTGAAACCCCTAACATGAATCTCAACCCTAGACCCTTCTTTCTTAGCATTCTTACATCTTCGTTAATCATTCGCTTGATAATCGTCGCATCCTGGTCATTAGTTTCTTCGTACTTGCATTTTTAGACGAGATCGATCCAAACTGCTCGATCCTGTGGTCGATCCACTAGTCAATTTTTATAAATTCATAGTTTTGCATTTTAATAATTCTGTCTTTTCGTCGTGGTAGTTCACTCTTTCCTAGTAATTTTAAAATAGTTTTGCATTCCATTTGGTTGCTGCATATAGTTTTTAGGATTTTTACAAAATCGCTTATCATTTGCTTAGCTTTACACTGCCCTTGCATTCTCTCTGACCTTTCTAGCTCCTAGGAATGGATTGACACTCACTTGCATACTGTACTACAACCTGGTTTTGGATTTGAGTTTTGATAGCCTCATTGCATCCTCGCCTTGCAAAAATATTGTTATCATAATTCCCATCAGGCTGTGCTAAATTCTCAACAAGCTCCAATCCCTCATCAACATCTTTAGATAAGAAGTTACCATTAGATGCAGTGTCCAAAAGCATTCTGATCTTTGGGAGGGCGTCCCTATAGAGAGATGAGAGCAGAGAGGCTTGTGTGCAGCCATGGTGTAGGCACTGCAGTGTGTAGCCCTTGAATCTTTCCTAAGCTTCACCAAAGCTTTCATTGTTTCTCTTTGCAAACCCTGAGATCTCATTCCTGATCCTAGCAGTCCTTGAAGTACGGAAGAACTTTGCTAAAAAGGCTCTCTTGCACTCATCCCAATTGGTGATGCTTCCTTGAGGTAAGTTTTTCTCCCACTGGTGAGCTTTATCCCCAAGAGATAATGGGAACAAGCTTAGTTTAAAGCCATCTTCACATAACCTATTTATCTTTGTAAGAGAGCAGAGCCTATCAAAGTTATCCGAGTGATCCAAAGGGTCTTCAAGTAGTAACCCATGGAACTTGCTTCCTTGAACCATTGAGATCAATCCAGATTTGATCTCAAAGTTATTATTCTGAACTGCTGGAGGAATGATCCCAGTTCTGTTATTGTAGGCGTTTGGTGCATCACCTGCGCCTATGGGTCTCACTGCTCTTGGTAGCTGAGCTGCGCCTCTAGGGCCTTGCTCCCCTTCCAAGCCCTGAACACCCTGCTGACCTTGTAGACCTTGAGCGCCAGCTGCTCCTTGAGGACCTTGGAACCTGATGTCATCCACAGCATGTGGTTCATGATTGTTCATCCCTAGTCTCCCCAAGTGTTGCTGTCTTTCCTGCTGTCTTCTTGCTCTCTGACCTCTGTCCAACATATTGATGTTGTCTAAGAAGTCCACTGAGTTGCTCGAAACCTCTAGGTCTTAGGTTCATAAACCTGAAAAACAGCAATGAGAGTCAAGGATGATTAGTAACCAAATACAAGTAAAACCTGATCTTAAAGATTCGACAAACTCTAATGATCCAAACTGTAACCCCAATCGCAACTGCGGCAAATTGATACAAGAGTTTTGACTCTCTCGGTCAATCACCCATTGTACTAGTAAGTTGTTAGGTTTTAGGTCAATCCAAAGGGACTTTACTCGAATAACAGAAGAATTGCAAGTAGAAAGCTCTAAGTAAGGTGAAACAGAGAAGATTGTGTTGCAAAGCAACTAAACTAACAACCTAAATGATCATAAACCAATCAGCATTCAAAGAAGAACAGTTTAGCAATGATCAATGAACAAAACAGAGCAATAAAAACAGAGCACTTAGCAAAATTCGAAATTCAAATAAGAGAAGACAAGTTCCTAGATGTGGTTATTGACTTTGGGGAATTCAAAGGCTAACTAAGGTTGTTACAAACATCACTGATCAAGCAAACAAGCTATCAATGCTGAATCCAAGACATAGAGTTCACAATCAAGCAAGGTAAGTCTAATCTCTTGGCAAATAACACTTTGCTAATCACCCTAACAAGAACTAACTCTCATTAGTGTTACAACAATCAACAAGCATGCAAAACCAAATCTATTCAAGTCAAAATACTCCTCAAACAGTCAATCTCTTGAGCTAAGGCCAGTAAATCATGTATTAACAAAGATCGGAATTTTATCAAACACCTGGTAGGCATAAAATGAAGCCTAAATCTAGATTCATGTGATCAAGACAAATCTAGCTTAAGAACAGATTAAGAGAGAGGAATCAATCATATTAAGTGCTAACAAACCCTAATCAAGCCCCTAAATTCCCCTATTCTACCACATTTAGAAACCCTAAGGTAACTACTTACTAATCACCATGTCAAACATCAAATCACAAAGAGTAAATATGCTAAACATGATTAAGATAAAGATTAAAGAGAAGATTAAAGGCAAATACAAACTTTAATTTAAGAAAAGATGGATTGTCTTACAAAACCAGAAAAATCAACCAAGAACAGAAACTTAGAACAAAGCTTGATACTAAAAATTCTTAAAACAAGCTATTTATACTAAAAGACAAATGCCCTAACATAATGGCAAAAGTAAAATTCGAAATTCATGCAAAAGAGAATCAAAACATGCATTAAATGCAAGCCTAAATGATGTAAATGTATGAGATATCAGCAATATTCAGAAACAAATTAGAGCAATAAAACATATCACTTAAAGCAAAATTCGAAATTCAAATAAGAGAAAGCAAGTTTATAGATGTAGTTATTGAGTTTGGGAATTCAAAGGTTAGATAAGGTTGTTTTAAACATCATTGATCAAGTAAGCAAGCAATCAATGCTGATTCCTAGACATAGAGTTCACAATCCAGCAAGTTAAGTTCAATCTCTTGACAAATAACTCTTTGCTAATCATCCTAGCAAGAACTAACTCTCATTAGTGCTTGAACAATCAACAAGCATGAATAACCAACTCTATTCAAGTCAAAATACTCCTCAAAAAGTCAATCTTTTGAGATAAGGCCAGTAAATTCTCTATTAAACAAGATCAGCATTTCATCAAACACTTGGTGGGCATATAATGAAGCCTAATTCTCGATTCATGAGATCAAGACAAATCTAGCTTAAGAACAGATTAATAGAGAGGAATCAATCATATTAGACACTAAAAACCTAGAACAATCCACTAAATTCCCCTAATCTACCACATCTAAGAACTCTAAGGGAACTACTCATTAATCACTATGGAAAACACCAAATCACAAGAGGAAATGATGTAAAACATGATTAAGAGAGAGATTAGAGAAAAATTACAAGACAAACGCAAAACTTTGATTAAAATGATATATTTTTTCTTACAAAGCCTGAAAAACTCTTAAAAACTAGTTAAGCAAGAACAAAACTTTATTGTAAAATCATTAGATCAAGCCTATTTATACTAAAAGACAAATGCCCTAGATGAATGGCAAATTTGTAAATAAAAGGAAGATCGGACTGGTTCGTATCAGTCAAAAGTGATCGATAGGTTTGATCAATAGAGCATTCGCTGGGTTCCCTTCGGTCACTCCTTGACTGATACGTTTGATCAATACAGATGTCCTGTTTCCCATCGGCCAGTCTTGATCGA
This sequence comes from Thlaspi arvense, assembly GCA_911865555.2. NCBI lineage: Eukaryota > Viridiplantae > Streptophyta > Magnoliopsida > Brassicales > Brassicaceae > Thlaspi > Thlaspi arvense. Next base: position 30,807,679 of record OU466860.2, read on the forward strand.
CACATTTGATCGATACTCCATCCGCTTGATTCCCATCGGTCAGTCTTGATCGATACGTTTGATCAATAGGATCTTCACTCCTCTTCAGCATTGTATCGATCAACCTTGACCGATACACTAGACCGATACAGATCCAAAATCGCCTTCCTTAGCTTCTTTTGCTCCTTCTCAGCTTGGCTAACTCTTTGAACCATTCCCACACTCTCTCCTTGCTCCTTAGAGCTTCTTAAGTACCTAAAAACATCCTTAATGCATAGAGAATGCAAACCACAGCCTAAATGCAGCCTAAGTCTAAAAGGAATGGATATGGGACTAAAGACAAAGAAAACATGCAAAAGGAGAAAAAAAAATGAGCTAAATGCAAGCTTAAATGATGTAAATGCATGAGATATCAGTGGCCTTTTTAATATTTCGAATTTGTTAAGTGATACTCTGTTTTTGCTCTGTTTTGTTTGTTAGTCGAACTGCTCTTGTTTGCTTTCTATGTCTAGTTACAATGGGTACTTATTTGGATTCATTGTTTCCTTGAGTGTGAACTATTTAAAACCCCGTATTGCCTATCTTTACAAGTGTGTTGCATCTTCTCTATACCACCCCTTGTTTGGATTAATAAACTCACAAATCATTATACTACATTTAGTACAGTGAGGTTGCACTTAAGATATAAAAAGTCTTGTGCCAGGGTACTGGTGGTGCTCGTCAGGGGTGTCTCTGTGCAGAGCATGGCTTACTTCAAAGTTTCATGCGAGTATGTATAAACATCAAATCATCTTTGGTGCTCAAGGTATTCTCTCTACCAGGAGCATGGTATAACAACACTCTTACATATCATGATCTATGAAAGAGTAGCACCATTCTTGATATGCTCTCAATATCATATATGTCAAATCCATAAATGCTCGGTTCTTGAAACCATCTTGGGGATGAGGCTCGACTTTGTGGTACTGAAACAGTGGTGTAATTAAACTCCAAATGCCCTCCACTGTCTTCTTTTTTCCTTCCTGAACTTCGCTAAACATCTTCTCCATAAGAACACAAGAAAAAACGGCACTCATATTCACCTCATCAGGTGCGTCAAAATTATCAAGAAATGTCGCCTACATAATACAATAAAAATAGCATTATCTCCTCATGCTTAAGTGTGCCAGACTTCCGCTTAGCAAACAACATATTGCTAAGTACCTTAGCGTGAACTCTTAGAATCAGATTTTTGATCAAAGCTTGCTTGGCCAGATTTGAAATGTTGATCCCGAGGATATAAAATCATGTACCTTATCTCGTGGTGTCGTTGATTGAGAAAGTAGGTCACTATGGTGTCGGATCAAAACCATAGATGCCACACAAATCTGTGATAATAATCGCATGATGCTCTCAATAAGCTAAGTATTCGAAGACTAGCGAACAATGCCAGGAATTGGTGTGTGAGATCGAAGTAAAAAAGCTTGCTTTTCTGCGATACTCTCCAAATCTCTAGTATCGCACATCCTTGGTTTACTTTATCTCTGAACGAGCTTATCCAAGTTTTCATCTACAAACATATTTGTTCCTTCCTTTTTAACATTGAGAAGATTGTTGTAGAGTTTCGAACAATACTTGTCTCATGCCCTAAGATTCTGTTGTTGTAATCTCTAGATTTTGTGATCTCAATGACTGAGTTAATTGAAACAAGAGACTTTGGTCTAACATATAAATGTCCTCTCCTAATCAGTTGTAGTATAGGGATGATGTATCAATCCAATTGTGGATGATGAGATGCAATATATGCATTATGCTAAGCCAAGATGGGATTTTAATGATACAAGAACCAATCTAGCAACCTAACAATGCAAGAAGTTAAGACTAAGCAAGATGATAATTAAAACTAAGCAAGTAATGACTCAATGTAAAGCAAGATGTTGAACTAAAGCAAGTAAACAAAAGCAGCAAGATGAAGTGCGAATTGAACTAAGATATTAAAAGTAAGACTCAAGATCCTACGAAATGATGGACAAGTGCTTCTAAAAGTGATTAGAGGGTTCCTAAGAACACGGCATTCAAACAAGCAATTCAAGCAAGCATTTCTCAATATTGCAATCCTAAACAAGTTGTCTCAAGAGAATCCACATAGTTGTTAATAAGCAAATTCATTTCCACCAAACTAGTGTGCCAAACTTTTGATGGTGTAGTCACTAGCCATGAGCATAAAGCATAGAACCATATCGTTTAAAAGAAGCGGTAATCGAAGTAAACCTCTCTCACTCAAGAAGTGATTCTAATCAACCTATCATCGGTTATGATTCATTAGGGATCTAAGTAGCAACTCAACAATTCAAGAATTTGATATCAAGCTCAATGAATGTGAAATTACTGACTGTGTTCCTTAGCTTGGCTGTTCTTGTGGAACTGAAAAAATTGTTGAGAAATGCAGTCTTGCACTCATCCCAAGTGATGATTGAACCTTGAGGAAGGGTTTTCTCCCATTGGTGTGCCTTATCTCCAAGGCTAAAAGGGAACAACAGCAGCTTCAAAGCAATTTTAGAAACTCCATGTATCTTGGTAATACCACATACTTTATCGAACTGATCCAAGTGATCCAAAGGGTCCTCATTTGGTAGACCATGAAACCGGTTGCCTTAAACCATTAAAGCAAGATTTTTTTAGGCCGTTGTTTATACTTCAAAGTAATTTTAATCACCAAATTAGATGTAGTATAGGGTCTTAGGTGTCAAACAAACTTGTGGATATTGAGAAACAAACAATGCTGTAAGCTAAGTGAGGTTGGGGATTTTTTTTTGTAAAGTAGTAACTCTAGCAACCTAACAATGCAATAAAAAGAAAGCAGAAATCAAATGCAAGTAACCGAAGGCTAAGCAATGAACTCAAAGCAATGACTAAGCAAGAACTAAATAAGAGAGACTACTTAAGAAATACTAAGCAAGATGATCTTAAGACACTTAATAAAAAGCAAGACTCAAGGTTCTAAGCAATTGTGGGATTAGTGGCTTTCAAGGGTGACAAAGGGGATTTATAGCAAAGGCAACCATCGAGCATTCATAAGCAAGCAATTTTCAATGTTGTACTCATAGACAAGGTATCTAAAACGAATCAGCTTAACGTCAATAAGAAATCCATATTCAATAGGATTAAAGTGTCAAACCCACTTGTGATGGCGTATTCTTCAACCATGAGCATAATGATCAGAATAATTCTAGGCTAAGAGAAGTACTAAGCAAGTAAACAACTCTCACCCAAGCAAGAATTCATATCAACGTATCAATCTTGTGAACCATATAGGGACCTAGTTAGCCAAGCACCAATCAAGAATATGGACCTAAGAACACAGTTGAAAAAACCTAAAATGTTAAGCAATGAAAAGGAATCAAACAAAGGCAAGATCTTTCAATGCAAACTATCTAACCATCAACCATGAATCTCAAAATCAACACTATCTAGTCCCTAAGCGAATAATCTAGCAAGGTGAACTATCACTTTGGTGTTACTGAACAATGAAAACATAGACCAAGCTAAACTATCAAGCCAAATAAGCAAACCTTGCATATAAATGAGATATCAAGACATCAAGTGAACCATATGCATCAATCAATACCATATTCAATCAAAAGGAGGAAGCTTTATGAACAATAATCACTTTGCAAGAGAAGGAGACAACAGAGAACAAACTAATCAAGCCTAATCACCCCTTAATCATATCTTAATTCCCAGTTTCCCTACTTAGAACCCTAAATCCAAGGTAAACTATTCACTAATCAGGTTTAATCCTATTTGTTTAGAGATAAACATGATTAGATGAGATTAAAATGAAAAGATAAGAAATCATTTATTTACAAGGATAGTCATGGGATTACCTCTCAAGTGTGCTTGTTTTAAGTCACTAAGCTTGACTTTGATGGTTTGATAACTAGTGAGAAGAGGCTGTTGGAGCTGGTGCTCCTTCCTCCTTCTTCTTGTAAATCGAAGTACCCACTGACATTAGTTTCTTCTTGTCACGAGCTGTCTTGCTGTTTGTCCTTTTCTTGATACTTGGTGTCATCAAAAGCTTCACTTCTTTGGTGATCAAGCCTTTTCTTGATACTTGGTGTCATCAAAAGCTTCACTTCTTCAGTGTCAAGCTTCGGTTCTGGCTCATCAGGGAGAGTGTCTCTCATGAGCAAGTTCAATGTGAAGCTCATAGCTTGGTCCACACGCTCTGGAAGTTGCTGTTGCTCATTCTCTTCTTCTACAATGGTTCGACAAAAAATCTATTGTGGGTGAGACAATTTCGTAGACTTTGTACTCATCAACATTCTTAAGAATCACAGAACCTCTCTTGAAGTCCACTTGAGCTAATGTTGTTGCCAAGTATGGTGTCCTCAGAAGAAGTGGTACCTCCCTTGAATATGTCTTCTCCATAATCACAAAATCTGTTGGCACCAAGGAATTGCCAATCTTCAAAGGAAAATACTTCACCATGCCCAAAGGTCTTATTGAGGTATTATCCACAAAGGTAATAGAGACTTTGCAGGGCTTCTACTCCTGGATTCCTAATGTTTGGCTTAACTGGAGAGACATAACATTCACAGTTAATCCTGAATCACACAAAGATCCCACATTGTCTAGCATCTCAGGCTCACAAGTGATTAGAAACTTTCCTGGATTGGGAAGCTTGGTCAATGTTTTTCAGCTCCTTATTTCTCTTTATATTAGCCCTCACATTATCTAGAATTGGCTCTACTACTTCCAGCTTGTCAAAAACTTCTTTATGGAATCTGATTTGATCCTTCACTTCAAGCAAAGTGGTGCCATGAGGAAACTTTATTCCAGCGTCTTGTATTTCTTTCCTAAACTTTGAATAGACTGCCATATGAGCCTTTTTAAAGTGCATTGTGGGGTAAAGGATTGGTGGTTTATAAGCTTGAACTTCAGGAGCTTTACCCTTCTCATTGTTGCTTGAAGAGCTGCCCACTTGGCGCTCATACATCACTTTGAAGTCTTCAGGACTTTCCTTAGCCAAGACCATCAAAGCGTGGTATTTCTCTACAAGCTCCTTATCAGCTTCACTGAGCTCTGGTTTGGCTTCTTCTTCTGGAGCAACCAAGGCTTTCTCAGCCTCTTCCTTTTTAGCAGCTTCTCTTGCAACTTTCTCTTGGTCCAAAGAAAGCTCTTCTTCTCTATTCAAGTTTTCATCTAACCCTTGGAGGAACTGTTCTACAATATCAACAACTTCTTGATCATCAATGGTGACATTAATGACATTCCCACCCCCCCCCCCCCCCCCCCCCCCCCCCCCCCCCCCCCACAATCAGCCTTTAACATGTCCACATGTAACAACATCTCTTGAAGCATTATGCCAAGGTCTTCCAATGAAGCATCTTCATCATCAAACTCTTCATCCACTTCAGCAAGTAAATGGCAGAATTCCTTAGGATTGGCTTCACTCTTTTCTGGTAATTGATTCTGAGGCTTTGAAGATGAAGCTCATTTGCTTTCTAGAGACTTGAATCTTTGGCTTAGAGCATTTAACTTGCCATTCATGTCACAAGTAGTGGCGTATATCTTGTTGTGTACTTCAGCAAACTTTTTGTCCAGCTCTATAGTGGTGTTGGCTTGACCAGTCAACAGCTGTTGCATCATCTGCTTGAGATCAACATCTTAAGTGCTAGAAGAAGTCTATGTATTGCCAAAACCTGGTGGGACAAAAGCTGGTCATGGCTGAAAGTTTGCTTATTGAAAACCTCCTTGTTATGGGGGTCTTAGAGCAAAGTTGTTCAGTTGGTTGAAAGAAACAAAAGGCTTGGTTCCTTGGCTTTGTTGAGCAGCTTGGGAGGGATAGACTTTATCATGAGGGTTGGCCACGTTGATGCTTCTATAAGAGAAGTTGGGATGATTCCTGTAGTTGTTGAAGCTGTGATAGGGCTCAGGTTTTACCCAAATAAAACTATTGCAAATGCACAGCAATGCAATCATAGTATAAGGGGTTATCGAATCCTAAGGGAGCAAGTAAACTACACTAAAGAGTTCAGGTTCGGATTAAGCTAAGCAATAAGTAATGAATGTAATGCGAAACAGCAAAATATATGTAAGTGGGCATTTTTGGGATTGTTCTTAAAGTTCTGAAAGCTAAAGCCGCTAAGTCAGGACAATTTGCAAGTTGAATCCGAGAGAATAGAATGCATGCAATCAGGAATGAATTAAAACCGTCTTGAACATGAATCGCAAAGATATAACTAATCAATTCTCATTGCAGAAGTTAACTATGCCTAAATCACAGAGTTTCAAATCTCTTTGCAAATCTTAACAACCTAAACATGCAGTAATGATCAGGTTCAATTGTTCACAAAACTCCTAAGCCAAATATCTTTGCACTAGGACATTTTGTTCATCTAATACTAGTTCATGTGATTAATAATGCTCTCACATCTATCAAGCAACCTCGGGTTTCGAAATCCAGATGATGTGTCTAAGAAATCGCTATGAATACAAGCACATATGAAGAACTAATGAATTTCCTATCAGTTTAGCAATTCTTCAAACTCTTCATCAACCTCTGAATAATCCTATCCTAACTAACAAACTACTCAGACATGGTGAATGAAACAAACATCATGAAAAGAATAGATTGCATAGAGAAATAAGAAATAGAAATAAATGAGTTCGAAATCTGCTCTGAAGGACTCTGATGTGTGTCTCCAAAAGCTCTGCTACAAATCTCTCTCTAAAGCTCTCTAAAAGAATAAGATACAAGATATCTGCCAAAAGAATGGCTGAAAAACCTAATATACAAGATAAAACACGATCTGGGGTCTTTTTGCAAATACTGAAATGTTTTGGCCAAAACTGCAATTTCTTCCCAATCTTTTAAAAACCAGGCTACGACTCCTTCCTCTACTGGTGACGAGCGTCACCCTTATGGGTGACGAGCGTCACCCAAATTCATACTTTCTTTTCCAAGTTGCACACTTCGTGGCTCATCTTGCAATGCTCCAAAAGGCTTCAATATCTCCAATTATGCTCCAGGCATGCTATAACCTGCAAAGACTCTACTAAGACTCTAAAAAGACCAAAAAGACTCAATAAAAAGGACTTATACCATGGTTAAAAACTATAAAAACCATGATATATCAACTCCCCCAGAATTTGCTTTTGCTTTCCCTCAAGCAAACCTGACACAATGAACAGGGTCGAGGTTTGAAAACAGAAAGAGTGAGCTAAACATCAGGAACACTACATTAGTTAACACTTTCGAATCCACATAACACAGAGTCAACACAAGATCAAATTTCAGTCTAATCATAACAAGCTTAGCAAATCACTCAAATCCAATCCAAATCCCTTAAAAAATTCGAAATCTCTACTGCTAACTCCTTATTTTTATCTAAGTGTGAAATCTCATCAAGGTTTTATCATCTCAATCACTTATAGATTCTTTTCCCTTACTAAACAACTGAACAAAGCAATCTCAACACAGCTCTCCTATTTTCTCTTCCCTTGATCTTTTTCATTCTGATTTTTTTGATTTTTCAACTCTTTCCTCATTTTTTACAGTCTAAGATATGGTGCTACTCAATACTTGTGCTCCTTGTGAGGAGACAAGTTCTTGAGTGTGTTCATTACTGTTGTTCCTTGTGAGGAGACATGGTCATGAATGCACCATTCTAAGGACTTAAACTCTTAAAAGCTGTATTAGGGAAGATCAAAGAGAGAATGTATCTTAACTTTATTGTCACTGCTGAAAGAGAGAATTAAGATCAATGAGAATCAAGCTCCAAGATAAGAAGTTTAAAGTTCATTAAGGTTGAGCTAACAACAAATTTTTCCAGATTCTCTAAGAACCTAAACCTTCATTGCTAGACTGATTCACCTATGATTTTCAACTTAGACTTGTAGTGAGCTACTGTGGCAATGGTTCTTATAAGGATAGACGTTTTGTGGTTAGTTCCAAGAAAAACTAACAGTTTCAAAATTCTGACTCTATAAAAACAGGTTTTTGACTCAACTTTAAGACTCTAAAAATCAAACACAAAGCACACAACCTCGGTAACCACATCCCCCAGTTTTATATAACACTGTCCCCAGTGTAATTAAGCCAAGATTTGGTCAAAAAGAAGCATGAGAACTTGTAAAACCGTGTCAGAAAAGTGGTACCTCGCGTAGGGACGGGTGACGAGCGTCACTAGCTTGGTGATGAGCGTCACCACGTCTGATACTTCAGAATCATCAAGTTGGATGCTTAAACGTTGTGTCATCATGTGTTCTCCGAAGTTAGACTGTTGGAGCCCTCAAAACACACATCAAAAACATCCAAACAAAGCATAATCCATTGTCCAACAAGTTCACAAGACATCATCAAAGCAAACTGACAAACTGACTCTCTTTTTTTCGATTTTTCTCATGTTTTTGGGTTTTTTAGCTATGTCATAGAAAACTAAACTAAGTATATGAAAAAGAAAACTTACCAGTGGGTTGCCTCTCACTAAGCGCTTGTTTAAATTCTTTAGATCGACTTTGAATGCTGCTCAGACAGCTAGTGGAACAAAAGTGGCATTGAATGCCTTGGAGAAGAATGTCTCCACACCCATGGTGGTTTATAAGCAGTAGATGCATAAATTCTTCCAAGGAAGTGAGGAACATCAGCAGGGTGGGTCGTGACTGTGGGTGATACACTTCGTTTTCCTGCTGAATCATCAAAAGAAACACCAAGCATTCTACGAGAATCTCGTTGCTTGCATAAGTGTGAAGCAGCTTTTGCACTTTTTAAATTCTTATCAGATATTGCCTCTTGAACAGCCATCTTGTTCACTTGTCCACTTGTATCAGATTCATTGACATAGCCAGCAGTAATATCTTCTGAATGTTCCATGACTGGCTCTTCATCACTGGAAGTCATTACAGAAAAAGTCTGACCATCAATGATAGAAATCCTTCTTAACTTATCCATGTCAAAGTTCATGGCAACATCACCCAAATCAAGCTCTATGTTCCCCTTTTTCACATCAATGTTCGCGCCAGCAGTAGCAAAGAATGATCTTCCAAGAATAAAAGGATCTTTAGGTTCTACATCATATTTCAAAACCACAAAGTCTGTGGGAATCATGCAGCCTTTAATGTTAAAAGGAACATCCTCTAAGATGCCTTATGGGGTTATAATGGATCGATCTGCTAGGATAAGAGGAATCCCAGCTGGCTTGAAATCAGTCATTCCAAGTCTAGCAGCAACAGACGAAGGCATCAGGTTAATGATTGACCCTAGATCACATAGAGAGTGAGGAAAACGTCCTGCTGAGATTGAGAAATCAAGCACAAAGGTTCCAGGATCAAAAAGCTTCTCTGGAATTCTGCTTTGAATGATGGTGCTGACTTGTTCAGACACAGACACCCTCTTCTTCTTCTTTGGAACTGTGCCTAAGAGGATTGCACTAATTTCTCTAGTGAGCAATGCTCCTTCGTCAGGGCTTATACCATTCACGACCATCCTCTTAACATACCTTCTTAATGCTGGTGAAAGCTTGACTGCATCAACAAGAGGGATCTTAAGCATCAGCTTGTCTACCATAGCTTTGCATCTAGCTTCTTCTATCACTTGTTCAGACTTCCTAGGATGTTTTGGGGAATGGTATCTTGGGTTTATAGACTCGTTCCTAACAATTATCTGCAGTTATAGGCGAAGCCGCTTCGTTCTGGGTTGGGTGACGACCGTCACCAGGGTGGTGACGCTCGTCACTCGTTTTGGACTAATCGCGTGTTTCTGCACGAAGTGGGTGACGAGTGTCACCCACCTGGTGTTGCTCGTCACCAGTTTGTGAAGAAAAAGTGTCGGGCTCTTGCAATTTGGGTGACGAGCAACACCCACCTTGGTGACGCTCGGCACTGATCTCTTTGACTGCGAAATTTTCATCTTCAAACTCCATATGCGGCACGATTTGCTCTGCACTCAGCCTCTTTTCCTGTACTGTTTCAAGCTCCTTTTCAGTCCTGACTGTGATGGCATTAACCCGATGCTTGGGATTGATATCAGTCCTTCAAGGAAGGAATCCTTCTTGCCTTTCAACAGCTCCTGCAGTTTGAGCAACTTGAACATCTAGCTTCTTCATGTGAGAGTTCAGACTCTCAATTTTCCCATTCCGGTCCTGATACAGAGAATTCAACTTGCCATTGAAGTCCACTGTCATCTTCTGCTGTCCTTCAAGTATCTGCTCCAGCATAGTTTCCATCTTATTGTCTTGTTGAGGTGCAGATTGGTAGTAAGAAGAACCATAATTCCTGCTGTTTTCGTAAGGTTTCTCAACTTCATCCTTCTGGAATTGTGGCATTGGAGTGTAACAAGTTGCATTCTGGTTTCTCGTGAAGGTGCACTTCTGATTATTGCCATTAAATCCTCTGTTCCATTGCTGATTCCCAAACCTTTGGTTCTGAAAACCTCTATTGATGAAATTAACATCCTTTTGCTCAAATTCTTCAAAATTTTCGAAAGTCTCCACCTCTGCAGCAAATTGGACTGATTTTCTTTCCCACCAGTAGGCTATGTATACTGTCTAACTTAGCCTTAACCTCAGCTATTTGGTTTCCTTCATTCAAACCAGCCTGTTGCATCCTCTGAAAATCAGCATTTTTGTTGCTGTTACTGCAGGCCAAGTTTTCAATCAATCTGATTGCTTCATCAGGAAGGTTTGTGTTGAAGTTCCCATTACTAGCAGCATCCAGCGTTATCTGATACTTCGAGTCGATGCCTCTGAAGAAAATCCTAAGTAGTTGCACTTGACTGAAACCATGATGAGGACAGTCCCTTTGATAACACCTGAATTTCAGCCAAGACGCCTTAAAAGCTTCAGTAGGACCTTGAGAGAATGATGCAATTTTCGTCCTCAGGTCCTCTGATCTAGCATCATCATATAAAAATTATTCAGAAAGGCATTGTTGGTGTCCTCCCAAGTAGTCACCGAAGCAGGCTCTAGTTGCTTCGGCCAAAATGCAGCATCTCCTCCAAGTGAGTAAGGGAAAATCTTGCAGAACAGAAAGTCATAGCACCATTAGATTTGACACTTGAAGCTAAGCCCTCAAACCTCTCAATATGAATCATGGGATGCTCATGAGGTAAGCCATGGAATGGATGCTGTCACACCAGCTGATAATAAGCAGGCTTAAGCTCAAAATCGTTCCTCTGGAAAACAGGAGGGCGGATTGCAGCTCTGTTTGCATATAACTGATCAGGTCTGTTGTAGTCTCCTAAAGTTCTCTATTCAAAACGCCCACCACAGTTGTTAGCAGAAACAGGGACTCCAGCGTCTTGTGCCACTTGGTTAACCTGTTGTTCAACAATGACATTCCCATCTTGATCCAGTCTTTGCCCTTCTTCATTACTTATGTTTCCCTCTCTACCAACCAAATGACCTTCTGCATCTTCAACCAAGATCAGTGGTGTAGATTGCTGCTTAGCTTTCTAGATGGTCCTCTTTAACTTAGCTAGCTCGTCAATGCCTAAGGTCAAAAGCTCCTTCTCTTTGTTGCTTCTGGTACTACGATTAGTCATACACCTGAAACCAGCTGGTACATGTTTGATTGGTGTCTCATGCTCAATCACCCTTGTACTAGTCAGTTGTAGTAAGGGGTTTATGTCAATCCATTGGGAAGAGTTGAAAACAGAAGAGTTGAGAGTAAAATCTCTAAGTCAAGCAAGCAGAGAATTGATTTTGTTGCATAAGCAACAGTTCTAGCAACCTAAGTGAAGCAAGTAGCAACCAAAGTAAAAACAGAAGCAAACTAAGCAATTCTAAGCAAAGAAAACAGAGTAAAACAGAGCAAAACAGGGCAAATCCGAAATTCAAATAAGAGAAACGTAAGTCTCTAGATGTGGTTATTGACTTTGGGGAATTTCAGGCATCAACTAAGGCTGTCTCAAACTACATTGATCAAGCAAGCAAGCAAGCAATGGTGATTCCTAGACATAGAATTCACACTTAAGCTAGTTAGATCCAATCTCTTGGCAAATAACCCTTTGCTAAATATTCCAACAAGAACTAACTCTCATTAGTGCTAAAACATTAAGCAAGCATGATTAAACAACTCTATTCAAGTCAAAATGCTCCTCAAACAGTCAATCTCTTGAGCCAAGGCCAGCAAATCCTCTATTAAACATGATCAGCATTTCATCAAACACTTGGTGGGCATAAGAGAAAGCTAACAACTTAGACAAGTTTGATCAAGACTAATCTAGCATGAATAACAGATTAATAGAGAGGAACCCATAAAATAAAGAACACAACAAACCTTAATCAAGCCTTAGATTCCCCTAATCTACCACATCTAGAAACCCTAAGATAACTACTCACTCATAATCATGTTTAACACCAAATCACAAAGGGAAAAGATGCTAATCATGATTAAAAGAAAGATTAAAGCAAGATTAAAGCAAATACTTGATTATATTAAACAAAGCAAAGAAATTGTCTTACAAACTTAAAAGAAATGCTCAAGAACAGTATTTTGACATGACTTGTCGAAAATCTGGAAAAAGAGGCTATTTATAGCCTAGAAAGGAAAACCCTAGAGTAATGGCATAGTTGTAATTAAAAACAGGTTAGGGCTGGGTCAGTATCGGTCAGTCGTGTCGATCTCCAGTCACCGAAATAGGTCCCTATCGGTCTTCAGTGATTGACACACATGACCGAAATTAATCCGATGTGTTTGTGTCGATCACACTTGACCGATACTGGTGACCGATATGCTCCGTATCGGTCACTCGTGACCGAAACTCTCCGTGCTCTGACCGAAAACTTCTGCAGAGATCTTCTACTGTGATCCTTCTTGCTCCCTTTTGCCCAGCTAGCATCTTGTATCATTCCCAAAACTCCTCCAAGCTCCTTTAAGCTCCAAAAGCACCTAAAAACATCCAAATGCAAAGAAAATGCAAACTATACTCTAAATGCAACCTAAGTCAAAAAAGAGAAGAAAATGGGACAAAAGCAAAGGGAAAACATGCAAAAGAGGATCAAAATATGTACTAAATGCAGCCCTAAATGGTGTAAATACACGGGATATCACCAGCACAAAAAAGTAGCACAAAGTTAGTAAACAAATAACAACTTAGACAAAATCCTAATACTAAAAATCGATAGGCAGCTATTACTCCCTGGCAACCGCACCAAAAACTTGATAGGCCTTAGGTTTTACCCAAATAAAACTACTGCAAGTGCACAACAATGCAATCGTAGTATAAGGGGTTATCGAATCCCAAGGGAGCAAGTAAACTACACTAAAGAGTTCAGGTTCAGATTAAGCTAAGCAATAAGTAATGAATGTAATGCGAAACAGCAAAATATATGTAAGTGGGCGTTTTTGGCGCTAAATCAGGACAATTCGCAGGCTGAATCCCAAATTGTAGAACGCATGCAATCAGGAATGAATTAAAACCGTTTTGAACATGAATCGCAAAGATATAACTAATCAATTATCATTGCAGAAGTTAACTATGCCTAACTCACAGAGTTTCAAATCTCTTTGCAAATCCTATCAACCTAAACATGCAGTAATGATCAGGTTCAATTGTTCACAAAACTCCTAAACCAAATCTCTTTGGACTAGGGCATTTTGCTCATTTAATACTAGTTCAGGTGATTAATAATGCTCTAACAGCTATTAAACAAACTAGATTTTCGAAATTCAGATGATGTGTCTACGAAATTGCTATGAATGCAAGCACAAATGATGAACTAATGAATTACCTATTAGTTTAGCAATTCTACAAACTCTTTATCAACCTTTGAATAATCCTAACCTAACTAACAAACTACTCAGACATGGTGAATGAAACAAACATCATGAAAAGAATAGATAGTATAAAGAAATAAGAAATAGAAATGAAGGAGTTCGAAATATGCTCTTAAGGAGTCTAATTTGTCTCTCCAAAAGCTCAGCTACAAATCTCTCTCTCTAAAGCTCTAAAAAAGAATAAGATACAAGATATCTGCCAAAAGAATGGCTGGAAAACCTAATATACAAGGTAAAACACGATCAGGAGCTTTTTTGCAAATACTGGAACTTCTGGGCCAAAACTGCAATTTCTTCCAAATCTTAAAAACTAGGCTACGACTCCTTCCTCTACTGGTGACGAGCGTCACCCAAATCCATACTTTCTTTTCCGAGTTGCACACTTCATGGCTTTATCTTGCAATGCTCCAAAAGGCTTCAATATCTTCAATTATGCTCCAGACATGCTATAACCTGCAAAGACTCTACTAGGACTCTAAAAAAAGACCAAAAAGACTCAATAAAATGGACTAGACCAAAAAGACTCAATAAAATGGACTTATATCATGGTTAAAAACTATAAAAACCATGATATATCAAGCTGCCTCCTTGTTGGTTCATGTAGAAGGCTTCTTCTTCTACAACTATCCCATCCTCTTCTTGAGTAGCAACACTATCACCAACAAAGCTTATATTCTTGAAAGACACACTCAGCAGCTTGTCTAACATATCATTCAGAGCCTTAATTTCCTTCTTTTTTGTGCTCTCACCTTCAGCGCTTACAACATATCTAGAGGTTCTGTGATACTCCTCACCATAGTTTCCACCAGATTGTGCCAAATTCTCCACAAGACTAGTCCATCAACAATTCCCCATGAAATTTCCATTTAATACTGTATCCAAGAGCATCCTGAACTTTGGCGTCACTCCTCTATACAAAGTAGATAGCAAACTCTCATTGGTGAAACTGTGATGAGGGCACTGCAAAGTGTATGACTTATAGCGCTCCCATGCTTCAGCAAATGTCTCATTCCCGTGTTGAGTGAAGCTGCTTATTTTATTCCTGAGCTTTGCTGTTCTTGTTGGGCTGAATAATTTGTTGAGGAATGTTGTTTTGCACTCATTTCATGTAGATATTGAGCCTTGTGGAAGTGTCTTCTCCCACTGATGTGCTTTGTCACCTTCAACTGAAAGGAAACAAGCGCAGCTTCAAAGCATCTTCAGAAACACCTTGGATCTTAGTCATACTGCACACATTGTCAAACTGATCCAAATGATCCCAAGGGTCTTCAGTGGGCAGACCATGAAATCTGTTTCCTTGCAACATATTAATTAACCCAAGCTTGGTCTCAAAGTGGTTTTGGTGCACAGCTGGAGCATTGATTCTATTCCTGTTGTGGTGAGTATTATGCGCATCACCAGCTCCTCTAGGTCTTGCAACTCTAGGTGCATGAACTGGTACTCTCAAACCCTGAACTCCAGCCGCTTGGTTGAAAAGATCTGGTGATTCATCTATGTGTGCTTCAGCTTGTTGTAATAGTGCTTGTCCTACAACAGCAACATGTGGTAACTGAGCCTCCTGCTCTGCCATCCTCTGTTCTTCTAACTCTTGGACTCTCTGTCTTACAGCTCCTCTCCTATGGATGTTGTCTATAGAAGGAGTCAGATTTGATGAGCTTTTGGACCTCAAATTCATAAAAGTACCTGAAAAACTAGAGCAAAGATAACAGAGCAAATTAGTAACCTTAATGAAAAGAACATAGTCTTACAACAATGTCAAACTCAAAGAATCCACAAATGGCAATGGCGCTAATTTGAAGCAATGTTTTTTGAGGCCCTTGTTTGTACTTCAAAGTGATTCTAACCCCCAAATCAGATATTAGTATAGGGTCTAAGGTGTCGAACCCACTTGTGGATATTAAGATACAAACAATGCTGTAAGCTAAGTCAGGTTCGGGATTTTGTTTGTAAAGTAGTAACTCTAGCAACCTAACAATACAATAAAAAGAAAGCAGAAATCAAATGCAAGTAACCAAAGGCTAAGCAATGAATTCAAAGTAATGACTAAGCAAGAACTAAATGAGAAAGACAACTAAAGCAATACTAAGCAAGATGTTCTTAAGAAAATCAATAAAAAGCAAGACTCATGGTTCTAAGAAATTGTGGGATTAGTGGCTTTCAAGAGTGACAAAAGGGGATTTCTAGCAAAGGCAAACATCAAGCATTCATAAGCAAGCAGTTCTCAATGTTGTACTCCTAGACAAGGTATCTAAACGGAATCAGCTTGGCGTCAATAAGCAATTCATATTCAATAAGATTAAAGTGTAAAACCCACTTGTGATGGCGTATTCTTTAACCGTGAACATAAAGATCATAACCCTTCTAGCCTAAGAGAAGTACTAATCAAGTAAACAACTCTCACCCAAGCAAGAATTCAGATCAACCTATCAATCTTGTGAACCATATATGGACCTAGTTAGCCAAGCACCAATCAAGAATATGGACCTAAGCACTTATTTGCAAAACCCTAACAATGCTAAGCAATGAAGAGGAATCAAACCAAGGCAAGATATTTCAATGCATACTATTTAACCATCAAGCAAGAATCTCAAAACGAACACTATCTAACCTTAATCAAATCTTCTAGCAAGGTGAACTATCACTTTGGTGTCACTGAACAAAGGAAACATATACCAAGCTAAACTATCAAGCTAAATAAGCGAACCATGCATATAAATGAGATATCAAGACATCAACTGAACCATATGCATCAATCAATACCATACTCAATCAAAAGGAGCAAGCTTTATGAACAATAATCACTTTGAAAGAGAAGGAGACAACATATAACAAACCAATCAAGCTCAATCACCCCTTAAATATTATCTTAATCAACAATCTTCCTACTTGGAACATTAAATCTAACGTAAAATACTCATTAATCATGTTTAATCCCATTTGTTTAGAGTTAAACATGATTATATGAGATTAAAATGCAAAGATAAGAAATCTAACCTACCAGGGTGCTAGAATAAAGATCAAGAGACAAGATTAAACCATAAAAGCACAAACTTTATTAAAGGAAAGGACTCTATAGCAAATCTCCTTTTTAGGTTCAAGAACAAGATGAAAAAGATAGATTTTGATAGAAAGACTTGTGTGGCTTCCCTTTTATAATAGGTAACCAAAAGAAGCATAAAAAACCTTAAAACAACATAAGGTCAACGAAAATCAAGTGGTCAACGCACATACATGTTGCATTGGGGTTGTACGGACGGTGTTCTGCTCGATGTACAACCCCGATATGCTCGTGCAGCGCGTATCGGCTTCTTTGCTTGATGCTGGACCTCGATGCAGATAAAAGGCTTGGACTCCTCGAACCGATCCTCTTCCTCACGTCCTGCGGCTTACATCAAGCACACTCAACTGGGTTTTACTCGATATCCTTGCTCGATATGGACTCATTGCAAAAGCTCCTTCTTGACATCCTCTTTGAACATGTGCTGTTTTTATCGCCTTCCCAACTCCAAAAAAAACTCTTAAACACCTGAAAATCACCACAAACATGAACATGTATGCAAATGTATGCATTCCTAAGCTAAATGCATGCAATGTTGATTATAAGTGAAAATGAGTCTAAAATGCTAAACTATAATGCAAAAACAAAGGAAAAGATACATGAAATGCAGCATAAAATGCTTTAATAAAGCAAGGTATCAACCATGGTTATGAGGCCAAGCTTGATTTCAAAATGATTCTGGTGCACAACTGGAGCATTTATCCCATTGCTGTTATGGTGTGTATCTGGTGCATCACCAGCTCCTATGGGCCTCTGAACTCTTGGTGCACCTGTTGGCACTCTTAGTCCTTGTACTCCAGCCGCATATTGCCTCTCATTGTTCATAGCTTCTTAAACCTCTTATAAGTGTGCAGCTGCTGTGGTACTGGTGCTTGTCTAACAACACCTATATGTGGCAACTAGCCACCTTCTTGCTCTACCATACTCAGTTTTCTAACTCCTGAACTCTCTGTCTCACGGCCCTTCTCTTAACCCCACAGCCTAGATGGTGAATGTTGTCAATGGGAGGGATTAGATTTGTTGAACCTTGAGACCTCAAATTCATGCAAGTTGTACCTGAGAAAACATAGCAAATGGTAAAGCAAATTAGTGAATTTAAGAAAAACTTAGTCTAAATGCATACAAAAACACAAGACAATCCACAATGGCAACAGCGCCAATTACAAACAAGACTTTTTGGTCTAGAGATAAAATGTCCTCTCCTAATCAGTTGTAGTATATGGATGAGGTATTAATCCAATTGTGGATGTCGAGATGCAATCAACTTATTAAGCTAAGCCAAGATGGGGTTTTAATGATGCGAGAACCAATCTAGCAACCTAACAATGCAAGAAGTTAAGACTAAGCAAGATGATAATTGAAATTACGCAAGTAATAACTCAAAGTAAAGCAAGATGGTGAACTAAAGCAAGTAAAGAAAAGCAGCAAGATGAAGTGTGAATTGAACTAAGATATTAAAAGGAAGACTCAAGATCCTAAGCAATGATGGTCAACTGCTTCTAAAAGTGATTAAGGGGTTCCTAAGATCAAGGCATTCAAACAAGCAATTCAAGCAAGCAATTCTCAATGTTGCAATCCTAAACAAGCTGTCTCAAGAGAATCAACTTAGTGGTTGATAAGCAAATTCATTCAACCAAACTTGTGTGTCAAACCCACTTTTGATGGTGCATTCACTAGCCATGAGCATAAAGCATAGAACCATATAGTTTAAAAGAAGCAGTAATCCAAGTAAACCTCTCTCACTCAAGAAATGATTCTAATCAAACTATCATCGGTTAAGATTATTTAAGGATCTAAACAGCAACTCAACAATTCAAGAATATGACATCAAGCTCAATGAATGTGAAACCTAATCAATGCTAAGAAATGAACCAGATTTCAAGCAAATGAATGTTCTTTGATGCAAACTATCAAACTATCAAGAAAGACTCAGGAATCAAAAATTATCTAGCCCTATGCGTATCATCTAGCAAGGCAAACTGTTAACTTTGGTTTCACAAGACAAAGGAACCATAAACAATGCTGAACTATCAAGCCAAATAAGCGAATTATTCAAAGAAACAAGACATCAAGCTCTTAAGTGAATCATCAACATCAACAAGGAGGAAGCAATAGAGATTAACACTAAAAAGGAGACACTTTCTAAAAAGGAGACACTTTCTAAAAAATAACTGTTTTGAAAGAGAAGGAAGCAATAGAGATTAACACTAAAAAAGCCCAATCACCCTTAATCAACCCGTAAAAAACCACTTTCCCTACTTAGAACCTCAAATCTAAGGTAAACTACTCACTAATCATGTTTAATCCCATTTGATTAGAGTTAAACATGATTAGATAAGATGAAATACAAAAATAAGGAAACTAAATTACCAAGATGCGAAAAATCAAATGCAAAACACAAGATCTAAAATATAAATTGCAAGACTTGATTAAGAAGATGATACTTATACAATGTTTTAGGCAAATCACCCTTTTGGTAAATTAAGGATAAAAGCAGGATTGAAACCCTCTGGAGAATGTTTGTTGCTTCCTTTTTATACCAAGGACCCAAAAGATGGAAAAACGTACAAAATAGGATAAAGTCAAAGAAAAGCTGGTCAACGCTCGCATAAAGTATAGCAGGCAGTACAGACGATGTCCTGCTCGATGCACCACCTCGATGCGTGTCTTCCGTGCTGCGAGTTGTTCGGCTGGTTTGTTGATTGAGAAAGAGTGGATCTTGGGCTGTATCGGGCAAGGCATCGGCTGTTCTGCTAGATGCTAGAACCCGATATATCCTGTCTGAATCGGCTCGTACGGCCCTCCTTGCCCGACACGCCACCTCGATGTGAACCACTATCTTCAAGTCTTCGTCCATGTCCTCTTCTCCATGTACCATGGCTTACATCGGGCATACTCCACATGTGTTCTGCTCGATGCTTCACCTCTTTGTAGACTCAGAATTTGCAAGACTCCTTCTTATGGAATTTTTTTGAACGTATGCTGCTCCAATCTCCTTCCCAAGCTCCCAAAACCTCCATATACACCTGAAAGACACCATAAATATGCACATGTATGCAATCCTAAGCAAAATGCATGCAATGTTACTTCTAGATGCAAATGAGACTAAAATGCTAAGAAAAGATGCAAAAACAAGGGAAAAGATGAATGAAACGCAGCCTAAAACACTAGAATATAGCTAGCTATCAACACCCCAACACTTAGTCTTTGCCTGCCCTCAAGCAAACAAAACATAAAGCATAGTGATGAGGTTTTAAAATGGGAACTCATACCTTTAAAATGCTAACAATAAATTAAAATGATGTCCATGTTTATAATCCTAAAATGCAATTGATGGAACCATACTCTAAACAGTTAGACACTTTCATCAAGCAAGAACGATCACAATACTATCAACCTACACAAGCTCATTAAATCAATCAACCTTTTTAACATTCACTAATGCTCAATCCGTGAATCATGCTTATGCAAGTGCAAGAGTGTCATTTGGCTAAGGGACAATGCTTATGGAATAAAAATGATTCCATTTTATCAAACTGGTTTTGGTGTTTGAAAGGGGTCTCTCAAAGAAAGCATGGTTGAGCTTTGGCAAAATGCCAAGGGTCGAAGAACAACTTATACATAGAAGGGAAGACTCCCATATACCTAAAACCCATAAGATAAGTTCCCAACTCCTTCTAAACAATGTAAACCCGCCTAAGCTACCCTTTTTTAAGAACTTTAAACCCAGATGAAAAACCCAATAATTCTTCTCTTTTAAGCACTTTGGAGGGACACTTTTTCTTTGAACTTTTTTTTGTGGCTTCTATTTATGAACTTGGCTCCTTTTTGGTGATGTTTGTGCTTCATTTCGCCTTTGGCTTTTGGTTTAGACTTGTTTTGCACTTGAAACAGGATTTTTGTGCTATCCTAAACCAAATATCCTTAGCCTCTAATCAGTTGTAGAATAGGGATCAAGTGTCAATTCATTTGTGGAAGATGAGATGCAAAAAATGCCATAAGCGAAGCAATGATGGGGGTTTTGATTAATCAAAGACAAGTCTAACAACCTAACAAAGCAATGAAAAGAAGGCAGAAACTAAATGCTAGTGAATAAAACTAAGCAATGAACTTAAAGCAATGACTAAACAAGAACTAAGCAAGAATGACAACTAAATCAAGAATTAAGCAAGATGATTTTAAAGACAATTGTTTAAAAGCAAGACTCAAGGTTCTAAGCAATTGTGGGATAGTGGCTTTCAAGAGTGAAAATGGGGATTTCTAACAAAGGCAAGCATCAAACATTCATAAGGAAGCAATTCTCAATGTTGTACTCCTAGACAAGGTATCTAAAAGGAGCCAACTTGTCGTCAATAAGCAGTTCATATTCTACAAGATTGAAGTGTCAGACCCACTTGTCATGGCATATCCTTCAACCATGAGCATAAAGATCAGAATAATTCTAGCCTAAGAGATGTATTAATCAAGCAATCATTCTCTCACCCAAGCAAGAATTCAGATCAACTTATCAATCTTGTGAACCAATAAGTATCTAGTTAGCTAAACACCAATCAAGAATATGGATTTAAGCACACAGCTGCAAACATCCTAACAATGCTAAGAAATGAACAGGAATGAAACAAAAGCAAGATCTTTTAATGCATACTATCTAACCATAAATCAAGAATCTAAAAACCAGCAATATCTAGCCCAAAGCTAACCATCTAGCAATGGTGAACCATCACTTTGGTGTCACTGAACAAATGAAACATAGACCAAGCCAAACTATCAAACCAAATAAGCGAACCATGCTTAGAAATGAGATAACAAGCCATTTAGCGAACCATATGCATCAATCAATACCATATTTAATCAAAAAGAGCAAACTTTATGAACAATAACCACTTTGCAAGAGAAGGAGACAAGAGAGAACAGTTAAATAAGCCTAATCACCCTTTAATCACATCTTAATCACCACTTTCTCTACTTAGAACCCTAAATCTAAAGTAAACTACTCACTAATAATGTTTAATCCCATTTGTTTGGAGTTATACATAACTAGATGAGATTAAAATGCCAAGATGATAAATCTAAACTACCAAGGTGTATGAACAAAGATTAAAAGACAAGATTAAACCAAAAAAATGCAAACTTTATTAAAGATAAGGAACCTAAGGCAAATCGCCCTTTAAGTTTAGAGAAGAGAGAAGTTTTTGATGAAAGACCAAACTTTGATTAAGATAAAGTTTTGTGGCTTCCTTTTTATAGCAAGGAGCCAAAAAAGCATAAAAAACCTAAAAATAAGATAAGGTTAACAACATTCAAATGGTCAATGCGCGGATGAATCACGTCGAGGTGGTACGGATGGTGTTTTGCTCGATATGCGACCTCGATATGGTTCGCACAGCGCGCGTCGGCTTCCTTGCTTGATGCTGGACCTGGATGCATACCAACATCTTAGACTCTGTGTGCTGATCCCCTTCCTCTTGTCCTGCTGCTTACATCAAGCATAGTCCACGTGTGTTCTGCTCGATATGCTTGCTCGATATGGATCAGAGTTTGCAAGAGCTCCATTTCTAACATCTTCTTCGATCATTAGCTGCTTCCATCTTTTTTCCAACTCCAAGAACCCCAAAAACACCTGAAAACCACCACAAACATGCATATGTATGCAAATGTATGCACTCCTAAGCTAAATGTATACCATGGTTATCCTAAGTGCAAATGACACTAAAATGCTAAACTATAATGCATGAAATGCAGCCTAAAATAGTCTAAAATAGCTAGCTATCAACACCCCCACACCTAGCTTTTGCTTACCCTCAAGCAAACAAACACTTAACATGGTGATGAGGTTTGAAATGGGAACACATGTCTCTAAAAATGCTAACAATAAATCAAAATGAAGTCTATGTTCTTAATTATAGAGTGCACTTGATGGAAGAATACTTTAAACACTTAGTCACTTTCTTCACAAAGCAAGAATGATCACAAAGCTATCAACCTACATATGCTCATCTAATCAAACAACCTTTTTAACATTCAATTATGCTCAAACCGTGAATCATGCTTATTCAAATACAAATGTGTCATTTGGCTAGGGGACAAGGCTTAGTGGAATAAAAATGATCCTACTTCACAATTGGTTTTGGTGTTTAAGGGGTTCTCTCAAGGTAAAGCATGGTTGTGCTTTGGCAAAATGCTAATGGCCAAAGAACAACTTACACATACTAAGGAAGACTCGCATCTACCCAAGATCTATAAGATGTGTTTCTAACTCTAGCCTATCAGTGTAAACCCACATATGCTACCCTTTTTAAGAATTTAAACCCCTTTTAAAAACCCAAAAAATCTTCTATTTCAAGCACTTTGGACGACACTTCTCCTTTTGCTTCTTTTGAGTTTGGCTGGTGCTTGATGCTGGTGCTTGATTCGCCTTTAGCTTTCTGATTTACTTGTTTTGCACTTCTTGCATCTTCTTTTCTTCTATGAACATGAGTCTTCTTTCTTTAAATCTAGAATCGCCATTTCCACCCTTTTGCTTGTGTTACACTCCATTTCTTTTGTGCCTTGACTTCTTTTCTTCTTTGCTTCTCTTAAAACCTAATCCCAAGATAAAACCAAAACCATTACCCAAACATCCGAGCCTATCTAACTCAAGAGTTAGCTAGTTCTACAACGGGAGTACTTCCCTTGTAATTCAAACCCAACACTCTTTGCTAAGCAACAACCATGATGGAAAGATGCCTCACAAATCACACACTATTAATGTCTTGTCTTGAAAGAAAGTTTAGTTAACGGTAGGGAAATCTAAATGGATATTTTAGAGAGTGGCAAAAGAGAATAAGAAGATTCAAATATTTGAAACTATCCATGACATCAGTCACAATTGCATAAGGCATGATAATTGCAAATTCAAATTAGGTTCCACTTAAACAAAGGTTGAAATCATTTTAAAGCATGCTTCAGTCTCAAACAAAGCTCACACAAATGCAAATTCCAAAAGTGGTTCAGCTTTACTTCTAGTTCAACATCAAATACACCAAAGGATTAAAAACAAGGGCTTCATTTTCATAAACTACTAGCATTAACAAAGATGTACTATCATGGTTCCCCATTTAAATAAGCAAGCTAGTCCTATATGAAGGCATGAAGTCTAAATCCTATAAGAATGCATGAAAATCAAACTCTTTTTGTGAAGCAATTTTCAAAAATTGTTTCAAGTTTTTGGGCTTTTTCTATTCCTTAGATGCTATGTAAATGTGATGCATGATTCCTATTCTAATATGCAAATGGAAATGCAAACATCAGTCTATCATATAACTTCCCCCACACTTAAATTATACAGTGCCTGTGTAATAAAAATGCTAAGGAGAGTGCTCACAAACATCAAGCAAACAATCGCATGAAACTAAAAAAAATTTGTGGTATTTACAATGGTTGGTGTGGTGTACCTTACTTCAGGCAGACGAGTGGTGAGAGTCTGAACTCTCAATGGCATGGGAGGGTGAAGCTTCTTCCTCTGATGGAGTTTGATGTCTAGGCATTCTCTTCTTTCCCTTGCGCATTGGAGCAGCTACATGAGATGAATGTCCGGCCAGTTGAGAAGCATGTGTTCTTGGCCGCTCACTTATGTGGAATGAGTGTCTCTCTTGGACTGTTTCCTCTATTGTGTCCTCAGACAAGTCCTCAGCATCAGATCCTCCTCCTTGTGGCTCTGCTTGGGCTGTTTTATCAGTTCTCTTAGCTGATGTAGATCCTCAAACCTTATTCTTGAGCTTCCTCACTTTCTTCTTCTATGAGTCCACCGATTTCTTGCTTGATTTTACTGTCATCAGCAAACCTCTGATGGCCTTGTCCATGAAGTGGTTCCATCTCTGAAGAAGCCTAATGTGCTCATGTGCAGCCTTTGAAGCCTCATATGTGCAGATCACATCATAAGGGTCAAATGGATAAAGCCGGCTATCATAGTATTCATGTTAATTCTCCTCCATCCCTCAATGCTGAACCTCTTGTTTTTGATGCTGCTTTTCAATTTCTTCTTCCACATCTGAGTCTCTGTTGGTGCTCATGTTCTTAACCTTGCTTGGCCTCATCAATGGTGGGTCATTCCTTGGGTCATAGAGCTCATCTTCTATTGGCATGAATCGGATGTTCTCATAGGTGGTGAATTTGGTTAAGATCTGCTTGGGTAAGATGATCTTCCTCTTCCTGTTTTCCAGCTCAAACTGATAACCAAATCCTTTCTCAACAGCTCCTGAAAGATAACCGATCTTCAGAGGTAAGGAACATCAAGGAAGATCATGCTAACATCTGGTGTGCCAAGCTCAACTCCAGCTCCAAACAAACAGGAGTGATCACGCCTCCAATGGTTATCTTTGGCTTCTTGTCTCTAGTGTTGAAAGCCCATTGTTAGTATGCTAGAAATTGCTTCATTAGGATTGTCACAAGACCAACTCCTTAGCGCTCTCCTTGAAACTTCCAATGCCATGTTTCAACCATGATGTTCTTCAAGCCATTCACAAGCAACCCAATCTCTTCTCCTTTAACCATACTTTGCTCTTTCTTGTAGAAGAGTGTGCTGGTGATGACTCTATGAACATATCTGATAGCTGGATGGCGGATGCTAGCACTCTTCAGATGACCAGCTCTATAAGCGTCATTCGCTATCTCCTCCCACACATGCCTAATCTCATCATGCTTGAAGCGCATGTTTTGTGCTCTTGAGCCTTGATCAAATCCAAAAATTTCTTCAAGTTGAGTGAACCCCATGGTGTACCATGCCTTGTTGGCTCTGAACTTGATGAATCCATTGCCAAAGTCTTCTTCTCCTTCATCATATTCTTCATCAAACTTGTAGAAGTGGACTTTGAAGCTTACAAGGAACTCACAAGAAAATTGCTTGTAAGTTGGATAGCCAAGACTAGCAAATTTCTCCAATCCAGTGTTGCTCAACAGTTCATCCACCTCAGTCTTGATTCCCAGCTCTCCCAACAGACCATGATCATCATATCTTGTAGGAGTGAAGCCCACTCTCCTTATCGCTCTCAAGTCCTTGAGCTTTGGTGCTGCATCTTGGACTTGTTCTTCTTCAACAACTGGCCTTTTTCTCTCAGCTCCGTTTCTTCCAGCAGCATTTAAGTCAGAAATCTCCTCTTCTCCTATAGTGTTGGACATACTACCTCGATGTGTACCATATCGGGGACGTTGGGTTGGCTCGGCGATCATGCTCCTCTGCCTCGGGGGTTCCGTGTTCTGGTAAGCTTCTCCTTCAGGGCACTTTGCATCGAGCAGTCTCAGCAGATGTTCTGCTCGATGTTGTTGCTCGGTGTAGGGAGACACTTCGGCTTAGATGATCCTTCCCGTGGGCAGTGCATGGCATCATCTGGATGCTTGTTCTTAGCTTGGCCATTCTGCATCAAGCAAACATATTGGTGTTTTGCTCGATGCTACACCTCGATGTGGAATGTCTCATACTCCGTTGCAATGCTCGTCGGTGGTTGTCATACCGGGCATCGTCATGTATCAAGTCGGCTGATAGCATCCATATCGAGCAGGACCTTGGATGTTCTGCTCGATGCTACTCCTTGGTGTGACTTCATCGAGCAATCTCGTCGATGTACGGGCTGTAGCTCCTCAATGTACGGAATAGTGATCACATCGAGCAAAGCCTTTGTTGTTTTGCTCGATGCTACACTTCGATGTGATCTCCACCATGTTTTTTGGTCGATGTACAGTCCACGCTCCTCGGTGTACGGACTGGGGCTTCATGAGCGATCACATTGAGTAAGGCTTCTGGTGTTTTGCTCGATGCTACACCTCGATGTGATCTCCATCGTGCAACCTGCTCAGTGTACAGACAGCTCCTTCGCCGAGATAAGCTGTATCCAGCAGCAATGACAGATGTTCTGATCGATGTAGTACCTCGATATAAAAATATAGTTTTCTTTTTTTGGCCTTTAAACTATCCTACACAGCCATGGACCTGTTCTTTGACTTCTGAAACACTAAGTAAAGACATTAGTAATAAAAGAAAGCATATATTTACAAGGATAGTCATGGAATTACCTCCCAAGTGTGCTTGTTTTAAGTCACTAAGCTTCACTTTGATGGTTTGAGGACTAGTGAGAAGGATTGATGGACCTGGTGTTCTTTCCTCTTTCTTATTGTAAATCCAAGTGCCCACTGACATCAGTTTTTTCTTGTCACGAGCTATCTTCCTGTTTCTCCTCTTCTTGACACTTGGTGTGGTCAAAGGCTTCACTTCTGTGGTGATCAAGCCTTCATCCTCTTTCAAGTCATCTTCAAACTTCAACTTAGTGTCAAGCTTTTGTTCTGGCTCATCAGGGAGTGTCTCTCATCAGCATACTCATTGTAAAGTTCATAGCATGCTCCACACTGATATAGCTGCATATTCCATGCATTTTGCATACATATAAGTTAGCTTCTCATGTATATACATTGCATTTTAGGTTAGTTTGCATCACTTTAGGTCTTAGAGTGTTCTTGCACCAGCATATGCATATTTCTTGCATTTTGCATCGCATACAGGTTGTTTTCGGCTACTTTGGTGCCTTGGAGGGTTCGTGGATGTGTTAAGGCTCGTGAGGAAGTTCGAGGGACTTGAAGAATTTGGGAATGCTTGCTAAGGACCAGAGATCGAGAGGAGGTTCGAGCATGGCCGGTCGATCTCGTCTAGATCGACCAGAAGATCGAGTGGCCCAGCCGATCCAAGGGACATGATCGAGACGGAGATCGAGTGGAGCGATCTATCAAGGAGTTTGGACGTGAATGACGCCATGCAGAGCGAGAGCCGGATCGATTCCACCACTCGATCCTCCAAAGATCGACTTCAAGATTGAACGAAGCACCCGATCCACCGAGGAAGATCGGGCAAAGATCGAGCTGAAGGCACGATGTCCAAAAGTGTTGGAGAGAGCTGCTCAATCCCGAAGTCGATCTCAGGGTACTTTAACCGCTTTTGGCCGCTAGCGAAGGGGGGACCATCGGATTGTTTGGTCTGTTTTGGCGCATGCTTTTAGGGACACGTTTTCACTTTTATCTTTTTATCATCCTTTTTTCTCTTCTCGAAGGCGATTTCGCCATTGTTGGATTTGGAAGCTTTTCTTGCTTTTGTATCGAATCGTTTAAGTTGAATCGATCGTCTTTCATGTTCATCGTTTCATCCTTCATGCTTTGCTTGGTTTACTTAATGTGTAGTGAGTAGCTTAATCGGGTTTTGGGGTTGAGAGGATTTGAAGGGGTCGAAAAGGTTTTCAAGTTTGGAGTTTTCTTGTTCTTAATGGCTTTCTTTTCTAGGATGTTGAGTTCTTAAGGCTTAAAGAGTCTCACGCCAAGATCTTTATGATCAGAGAGAGCTCTTACCTTGACAGGATCCAGAGATCTCTGAAAGTCACATCCTAGAGGCTAGTTACTCTTTTCCAAACGCCATGGTAGTTTAGAGGACTAGTTAAGCCGCGTTTTTGAAATCTGTATTCCTTGCCTCTCAATCTCTTTTTCCGCCAAACGCCATGGGTCTGGAGGAGAGAATGAGAGAGTGATCCATACCACACGCCATGGATGGGTCTTGTTTTGTTTTCAAGGCTTAGAGAACCTCACAAAGTGAGTAGATCTAGAGTTTTCAAACCAAGCTTGAACCTTTGAAACCCCTGAACATGAATCTCAACCCTAGACCCTCTTTCTTAGTATTCTTACATCTTTGCTAGTCATTCGCTTGTTACCTGTTGCATCCTGGTCATTAGTTTCGTTGCGCTTGAACTTTTAGACGAGATCGATCTTTGTTGCTCGATATAGTGGTCGATCCACTAGTCGATTTTTATAAATTCATTGGTTTACATTTTAATCATTATGTTTGTTCGTCGTGGTAGTTCACTCTTTCATAGTAATTTTAAAATAGTTTTGTCTTGCATTTAGTCGTTGCATTTAGTTTTTAGGAATTTTACAAAATCATTCATCATTTGCCTAACGTTACTAAATCCTTGCATTCTCACTGATCTTTCTAGCTCCTAGGATTGGATTGATACTCGATTGCATACTTTACTACAACTAAGTGTTGCATTTGAGCTTTGATACATCATTGTATAAACTATGCATAAACCGGTTATCAAATGGCGCCGTTGCCGTTCTAGGAGTGTTAGAAAGCATTGAGATTTGGGGTTTAGTAAAGACTAAGCATTTACTTTGTTTAAGTTACTAATTTCTCTACTCTCAAACGTGTGTCTTTCAGGTACATGAATCTTCGTTCAAGGGGAGACAACAATCTACTTCAACCCTTGGACAACATTCATCAACTTGGTCATTCACGGCAAAGAAGAGTAGGAGAACAAGCTAGAGGTTTTGAGGAGATTGTTCAGCACGGTTTGGTTGACTTTGAAGCTATGGCCGAGCACGAGCATCAAAAGGGACCTCCTCCAGCTCACGGGGCAGTGGGAAGGGACAATGGAAACCCCCAACACACGGCTAGACCCCCAAGGATCATAGGAGCCGGAGATGATCCCAATACTCATCACAATAGGTTTGGGATCACTCCTCCTCCTGTACAGAACAACAACTTCAAGATTAAGCCGGGTTTCATCTCAATGGTGCCAAACAATAAGTTTCATGGGCAAGCAATGGAAGATCCCTTGGAACTCCTTGATAACTTCGAACAAGTATGTGGGATGATCAAGATAAACGGCATATCCGAAGATGCTTTCAAGCTGCGTCTCTTTCCATTTTCTCTTGGAGACAAGGCTAGACATTGGGAGAAGACACTTCCACAAGGCACCATTACATCTTGGGCTGAGTGTAAGAAGGCTTTCCTCTCAAAATTCTTCTCTAGCACCCGAACAGCAAGGCTAAGAAGCGAGATCAGCGGCTTCATGCAAAGGAACAATGAGACTTTCAATGAAGCCATGGAACGGTTCAAGGACTATACTATCCAATGTCCTCACCACGGCTTCAGCGAAGAAACTCTTCTAAGCACTATCTACCAAGGAGCTTCACCAAAGATTCGCTTGTTGCTTGACACGGCTAGTAAGGGAAACTTCCTTGGTCAAGAGGTAGAAGAAGGCATGGAGCTGATTGAGAACTTATCACTAAGTGACGGCAACTATGCTGAGGATTATGACCATGCACCGAGAGGTTCTGAGCTAGAGTCTCAAAAGAAAGAGTTGAAATCATTGCATGAGAAGATTGACAAGTTGGTCTTGGAAAATCAGAAGCATGTTCACTTTGTTGGTGAAGCGGATGAGAGCCAAGAGGAGCTTGAGTTGAGCCAAGAAGAAGCCAATTGGGTGGCGGGTCAAAACAACTACAAACCGCAAGGATATTCACAAGGCTACAACCAGAACAACAATCTCTCATACCGTAGCACCAATGTCGCAAACCCTAAGGATCAGGTGTACCCTGCTCAGTAAGCAAAACCATTCGTACCTTACAACAAAGGTTTTAAGCCGAGTGGTGGCTTCCAAAGGCAAGGGCAGAACAACTTACAATATAAAAGGAAATTTTATTAAAATTGTAAAATTATACGCCAATGTACCCTCCGGGCTTTGTACCTCAGCAGCAACAACCGATGCAACAACAAGTTGATCCTGTCCAAGCTATGTTTCAACAATTGATTCAAGGGCAAGTCTCTACCAACCAGAAGTTTGCCGAGATGAACACTCGCTTAGACTCGTCTCTCACGGATTTCTCTACTCAGATTACAACCTTGAATAACAAAATCAAGCAACTTGAGAAGGGAAAGGCAAGCTCAAGTGGTCAGAATAGCTTACCGGGCAAGTGTGAGCAAAATCCCAAGGAATACGCCAATGCCATTACGCTAAGGAGTGGGAAAGAGCTAGCACCTACGGTTACTCCAAAGAACAATGGTATGCTCAAATTAACCCTTAGAGCTACTCTCTCAAATTAAGAGATCACTGTAGTACTTAGGGATCGAATCCACAAGGACTTAGATTGTTGCACAATAAATATCAGGTTCAAATCAAGCTAAGCAAAACTAAATGAAAATAATGCAAGTAATAAAAAGAAAGCAGCAAATCGATTGGGAGGATTTTAATCAAAGAGAGAAACGCTAGGCCTTGGGAAATTCGCATGTGAATCCTAATTGCAAATCTAGACAGAATGTTAGGAGTTTATTAAGCACTGTTCTTGAACTTGAAACACTAATATAAAATCAATCAACTTCCGCTGCAGAGATTATCTATGTCTACATCCTAGGATCCCAAATTCCTTTGCAAATCCTATCAATTCAAACAAGCATTAAA
Organism: Thlaspi arvense; assembly: GCA_911865555.2. NCBI lineage: Eukaryota > Viridiplantae > Streptophyta > Magnoliopsida > Brassicales > Brassicaceae > Thlaspi > Thlaspi arvense. Next base: position 30,838,726 of record OU466860.2, read on the forward strand.
ATCAGGTTCAATTGTTCAAAAAATCCTAAACCAAATTCCTTTGCGGATAGGAATTTTGCTCATCTAAGATTAGTTCTGGTGATTAACAATACTTCCGCATCTATTAATCAACCTAATATCAGATTCTAGGTCACGAAGCTAGAATAAGCAATAAACACAAATCAAGATGAAGAACTCTAATGATTTTATCCTAACAATTCAATTCAACCTAGCAATTCATCATCACCTTTGAAAAACCCTAAACCTAACAAGCAGACTACTCAGACATGATCATTGAAACACAAATCATAATTTGAATAGAAAGCATAAGAGAAATCAATAGAAGAAATAAAGGAGTTCAAAATCCTCTCTAAAGGAGAATGATTTATCTCTCCAAAAACTCTCTAAAAATCTCTCTCTTAATCTCTTTGTAAAATAAAGCTTAGGTCTAAACAATGAGCATAAAAATCCTTTTATAGACCCAGAACACGATTTGAGGTGAAACTGCAAATATATAAAACTTCTGGGCGAACTTGTAAGTCTTCAGAAATCTTTAAAAACTCGGGCAAGATTTGTGCACTTTTGGTGTCGATCGACGCCAAGACCCTAGTGTCGATCGACACGGGATTTGCACGCGCACTGCACAATTTCTGCTCGAGTGTATAATTTTTGCACGACTTGATTTCTTCAGCAACATCTTCTGTTTTGCTCCAGAATGCTCAAATATCTCCAAATAAGCTCCAAACATATCCAAACCTGTAAAGACTCAAAAAGATTCAAAAATAACAAAAAGACTCTATAAACAAGACTTATATCATGGTCAAAAACCCATAAAATCATGATATATCAACTCCCCCAGACTTAGCTTTTGCTTGCCCCCAAGCAGAGAGAAAACTAAATACAGAGTCGAGGTTTGAAAACACGGGAACTCACCTTCTCATAGATCATTGCTTTGACTGTTCATCTTGTAATCCACACATTGCATTTCTTAAACCAAATCGAACCACCATGTACTTCGCCTTAGACATTCACAGCATCCCAGATTCAACACATAAATTCACAGCATTGTCCAATAACTATCATTGCTAAACTTCATCAGCAGCCTAAATGTTCAAGAACCTTCTAGATTCAGTCCCATACTATACCTAAATAAATTTGCACTGCAATCTATCAACCTTTGGTACTCTTTCTCTCCCCCAAACTTATTATATTATTCAGGTGTAGGTAAATAATGGTATCACAGGATAATCCTAACCTTACTTCCACCTGTGATCATCTCTTTAAAATGAAATACTGGGATCATTGGAAATTTTCCTACCCTTCACTCAAAGAGAATCATCTCAAATTTTCAAAATTTATCACATTATTTCTTTCTTTTTCATTAACTATCAAGGGAGAGGAGTACCATCACTTTTCAAACATTGCAGGCAATTTTTCAGGTATGAATGAGGAATCAAGCTCTATGAATATCAGACTTACTAACTTAGCCTTTTTGAAGCTTAAGTTAAGTGGAATTTGCTGGAACTATGGATGTTTCTAGTTAACTGGTCAGCCTAAGGATTTTTCATTAGTCAGAAACTGGTATTAATCATGCAGCAATGGTCACTCAGATGAAACAATCATCACAAACAATCAAGAGAAAGATCCTAGTTCCCAACTAGTTTTGACTCAATAAAACAAATTTTGGACTAACTCAAAACTGACTCTCAAAAACAAACACAACGTCAGTAACTACCTCCCCCAGACTTAAACAACACTGTCCCCAGTGTTATCAAGCCTGAAGTAGGTGAAAAGAAGAATCAGAACTCAGTGAACAGAGGTCTTCGAGAAACATACCTTGTAGGTCGGATGAATGAGTGATATAATGTGAAAGAGCACAAAAATCCAACCAGTTTAGGCTTTTGAATCACTCAAAAAGGTCAAGAAACGCAAAAGTTATGGATGGTTGAACTATTGGAATTGTAGTTCCGTCAAGGTGTCGATCGACACCAGTAGGTGGGTGTCGATCGACACTGTTCACTATCGACCAAGGTGTCGACCTCGGTCGATATCCGTCCGTCTCGAGGCAAAAACCAGTTAGTAAAAACCAAAATTAAGACTAAGTATGTACACTTACCAGTGGGTTGCCTCCCACTAAGTGCTTGTTTTCAGTCATTAGCTTGACTTGGATGTTGGAATTTAGTCAGGCTGATCATGAAAACTTGTTGCAAAACAAGCTCCACATTCAGATACTTTCAGCTTCAAATTTCTGCTCAGAAATCTTTTCACAGCACCTTGTCCTTTCTCCTTCATCTCAGATGTAAGAACTGCTCTAAACCTTGAGAAGGGCTTTGAAGTTCCTTTGCACTTCACCTTATATTCAATTGTGTTGCCATCACAGCTCAGAGGTATCAAAGTCACTTGAGGATCTTCTTTGATCTTTTTGCTATGCACTGTCTCAGTCATTTTCACCCTTTTACTAGCTTCCCTTGTTGTCATATTAGAATTCCCACCTTTGACTTCATCAGCTTCCCTCTTATCACAAGGTTTTTCCTTAGAAGCAACTGCGAGCTTATCTCTAGTGGTCACAGTAATGCATGAAACATGTTTCGTGGTTCCACTAGGAGGGATGGCCTTGTAGAAGACTTTTTTAGCAATGTTAGAGAAGGAGATTCTCTTACTAGGCAAGTCTACAACTGCACCCACTGTAGCCATAAATGGTCTTCCAAGAATCAAAAGCATTTCAGAATCCTTATCCATCTCCACAACCTGAAAATCAGTAGGTACTAGACAATCTCCCACTTGAATAAGTAAGTCTAGAATTGTACCATATGGAGTTGTGGTGGAAGAGTTGGCAAAAGCAAGAGTCATCAGAGAAAGATTCATATCAGCAATTCCTAACTTCTCCGCAATATTCTTTGACATGAGATTCAAACTAGAACCAGAATCATAGAGAGAATGTTCAAACTCAACTCCTCCAATGGAGCATGGAACAACAAACATCCCAGGATCTTCAACCTTAAGCAATTGCTTCATTGGGAGTGGTGTAGTCCTTGCTTTGTTAAAGAGTTCTTCAATCTCTTCAAGACTTTCTCTGCGATACTTAAAGAAATTACCCAAAGGATATCTCTCCCAAGCTTCTGTAAATGAGATGTGGTTGGAAATCTTTTTCACCCTCTTGTTAAAATCAGCTAGCTTTTCATCACTAATAGGCTTTCTTAGATACTTTGGTGGAAGAGGATATGGAACCTTAGGAGTGTAGACACGTTCTATGATAGATTCAGGTTGAGTTTTGGTTTTCAGAACGTTGCCCAATTTTTGCACGTCGCTGCCCAGTTTTTGCACGCTTCGAATAGGGTGTCGATCGACACCAGGACCTTGTGTCGACCTTCTGCATTGATCCGTGTCGATCCTGATCGATAACTCTTCGTCAGAATTCGATGTGCATAAAATTTGCAAGGGTGTCGATCGACACCCCTCCTTAGTGTCGATCGACACGAGATCTGCACACCCAAAATCGCACAAATTTTGCATGGGTGTTTCAGCAGTAAGACAACTTTTCAGGACTGGATTCACCTCTTTTGCATTTCTCACTGTGATGGCATTGACATAATGCTTTGGGTTAGTATCAGTCTTTCCAGTAAGAAAGCCTTCTTGTCTCTTGATAGACTCAGCGGTTTGGGCAATTTGAGAATCCAATTTCCTGACGTGGGTGTTTAAAGACTCAACCTTCCCATTCAAATCAGTATACAGGGCATCAATCTTCCCATTAAAGTCCACAATGATCTTCTGCTGACCCTCTAGCTTCTGTTCAAGCATAGCTTCCATCTTACTTGAGGCTGATGGTGCAGGAGGTGGCTGATAAGAAGAGGAACCATAGTTCCTAGTGAAATTGTTGCTCTGAAAAGGCTTTTGGTAATTGCCAAACCTTTGACCTTGAAAACCAGCTCCATTGATGATGTTAACAGCTTCTTCCTCAGCTGGTTCGAATTGCTCCACTTCAGCAGCAATTTGGACTGATTTTTTACCCACCAGAAGGCTATGCACAGAATCCAACTTAGCCTTCACTTCTGCAGCAAACTGATTAGTATCCACACTTCCAGCAAGCTTCTTCCTCTCAAAGTCTGCATTCTTGGTACTATTTCTAGATGCCAAGTTCTCAATCAATGTGATTGCATCTGCTGGAATCTTGGTGTTGAAGTTCCCATTGCTAGCAGCATCTAGAGCCATCTGGTACCTCCAATCAACACCCCTGAAGAAAATGCCAAGTAGCTGCACCTGATTGAAACCATGGTGTGGACAGTCTCTCTGATATGACCTGAATCTCAACTAAGCAGCCTTGAAAGCTTCAGCTGGTCCTTGAGAAAAGGAGGCACTTTTGGTGTCGATCGACACCAAGACCCTAGTGTCAATCAACACGGGATTTGCACGCGCACTGCACAATTTCTGCTCGAGTGTACAATTTTTGCACGACTTGATTTCTTCAGCAACATCTTCTGTTTTGCTCCAGAATGCTCAAATATCTCCAAATAAGCTCCAAACATATCCAAACCTGTAAAGACTCAAAAAGATTCGAAAATAACAAAAAGACTCTATAAACAAGACTTATATCATGGTCAAAAACCCACAAAAACCATGATATATCAAACAACGAGGACGTTGTAATTCAAGAGGGAGAGGGTAAGCTTTCAGATGATGATGAGATCAACTTTGACAATGTCTGGATTCAAGGGCCAAGAAGAGGAGGCAAAGCGGTTGTTGAGAAGAAAGCGGAGCAAACTACTAAGGAGAAGGATGCTTATGTACCTCCACCGTATGTACCTAAGCTACCTTTTCCTGGCCGTTTCAAGAAGCAACTCATAGAGAAGCATAGAGTCTTGTTTGAGAAGCATCTTAAGGACGTAGAGATCAAGGTACCTCTCGTGGACTGCCTTGCAATGATGCCTAAATGCGCCAAATTCTTCAAAGACACTCTCATAAAGAAGAATAAGGAAAGCAAGGAAGTGCTTGTTCTAAGTGAGGAGTGTAGTGCTGTGATACACAAGGAGATGGTCCCTAAGTAGTTGGGAGACCCTGGAAGCTTCACTATACCTTGCGCTTTAGGTCCTTTGGAGTTCAAGAGTTGCCTTTGTGATCTCGGAGATAGTAGAAATCTGATTCCTCATTCCATAGCAAAGAAGCTTGGCTTTACCCGTTTCAAGGATTGCAAAATCTCATTGGTACTAGCTGATAGAAGTGTGAGATTACCCGTGGGTTTGCTTGAGGACTAGCCAGTGAAGATCAGTGGAGTAAACGTGCCTACAGACTTCGTTGTGTTGGAAATGGATGACGAACCAAAGGATCTACTCATTCTCAGTAGGCCTTTCTTAGCCACCGCCGGAGCCATAATAGACGTCAAGAATGGAAAGATTGCCTTGTACTTGGGTAAAGATATAAGGCTAGACTTCGATATCAATGAGGTTTTGAAGAAGCCTACGATAGAAGGGCAAGATTTCTACATTGAGACGTTGGATGCTTTAGCGGATGAGTTGCTGGAAGAGTTGGCTCGGGAAGATCATTTGAAGCTGGCACTGACTAAGGAGCCAAGAAAGTTTGGTTATGTGGATCAGAGGACTCAAGAGTACGTCAACTTGCTCGATTCAAGGAAGGTTATGCTAGAAGATGAAGGCGTTTACCTAGAGATCGACTCCGAGGTCTATGACGTTACTCGATCCAGGGGTCAAATCGACAAAACATTCGAGAACACAACTCGATCCGGTGCAGCAATCGACAGTCAGATCGAGGTGGGTGATCGATCCAGGAAAACAATCGAGTCCAAAATTGAGAAAGGCCTTCCGATCAGTTTGGGGTCTCGATCCATATTAAATCGAGCGAGTGAATCGAGCGAAACTGCTCGATCTAGACGACATCGAGTGCATGATCGACCTGAAGACTTGATTTCAGAAGGGATAGCGTTTGGAGAAAGCAGCCTCAAGGGCCATGTCTCGGGTTCTAAGGAAGGTTCTAAGGAGGAGAACAACAACAACAGCAACGAGGATGATTGGAGCGAGCTGTTAGCCCCAAAGGTGGACCTTAAGGAGCTCCCAAAAGGGCTAAGGTATGCTTTCTTAGGGCTTAACGAAACCTATCTCGTGATTGTGAACGAAAACTTAAGTGATGATGAGTTGCACTCGCTCTTAACTGAGTTGTGAAAGTACAGGAAGGCCATTTGGTACTCTCTAAGTGACATCAAGGGCCTTTCACCAATGCTTTGCACTCATAGGATTCACTTGGATAATGAGAACGCCTCCTCTATAGAACATCAAAGGCGTTTGAATCCAAATTTGAAAGAGGTTGTTAAGAAAGAGATTCTTAAGCTTTTAGAGGCTGACGTGATCTATCCCATAAGTGACAACACGTGGGTTTCTCCCGTACACATGGTGCCTAAGAAGGGAGGGATCACGGTCATTAAGAATGACAAAGATGAGCTTATACCTACTAGGACTATTACTGGACACCGTATGTGTATTGATTATAGGAAGCTTAATCTTGCTACTAGAAAGGATCATTTTCCCTTGACTTTTATTGATCAAATGCTTGAAAGACTTGCTAATCACCCCTACTATTGCTTTCTTGATGGATATAGTGGATTTTTCCAAATCCCAATCCATCCCAATGATCAGGAGACGACGACCTTTACATGCTCTTATGGCACCTTCGCGTATCGAAGGATGCCATTCGGGTTGTGTAACGCACCGGCTACGTTTCAGCAGTGTATGATGTCGATCTTCTCCGATCTAATAGAAGAGATGGTAGAGGTGTTTATGGATGACTTCTCGGTCTATGGTGCGTCCTTTTCTGCGTGTTTGTTGAATCTTTGCAGGGTACTAAAGCATTGTGAGGAGACAAACTTGGTGCTTAATTGGGAAAAATGCCACTTCATGGTTAAGGAGGGGATCGTGCTTGGACATAAGATATCCGAGAAGGATATTGAAGTCGATAAGGCAAAGATTGAAGTAATGACAAGCCTTGAGCCGCCAGTTAACGTCAAAGGGGTGAGAAGTTTCTTGGGACACACCGGTTTCTACAGGCGCTTCATTAAAAGCTTTTCTAAGATTGCACGCCCTCTCACGCGGCTGTTGTGCAAGGAGGCTGAATTCGTCTTTGATGAGGAGTGTTTGCAAGCTTTCGTGACCATCAAGGAGGCCCTAGTATCCGCGCCTATAGTGCAAGCACCAGACTTGACTCTACCTTTCGAGATTATGTGTGATGCTAGTGACTATGCCGTGGGAGCCGTTCTAGGCCAAAGGAAGGATAAGAAGCTGCACGTGATATACTATGCTTCAAGAACCTTGGATGACACGCAAACGAGGGTACACCACTATGGAGAAGGAGCTATAAGCGGTTCTATTCGCCTTTGAGAAGTTCAGGGCTTACCTTGTGGGTTCCAAGACCATTGTTTACACGGATCATGCAGCTTTGCGTTATATCTATTCCAAGAAGGACACTAAGCCGAGGCTTTTGAGATGGATCCTCTTACTTCAAGAATTCGACATGGAAATCAAGGACAAGAAAGGGATAGAGAACGGCGTTGCTGACCATCTCTCTCGGTTAAGGATCAACGAGTCTCTTCCTTTAGATGATTCTCTCCCCGAAGAACAACTCATGGCAATCACTACGGCTGTTTGTGGAAGCTTAGAGGGGCGGTTTGAGGAAGTTCTGAGCTTCAAAGAGGAGGATCTCCCTTGGTACGCGGATATTGTGAACTACTTGGCATGTGGGGAGGAGCCGTCGCATCTTGACAACTACCATAAGAAGAAGTTCATGAGAGACATGAGCCACTACTATTGGGATGACCCATATTTATACAAGAGAGGAGTGGATAACCTGTACAGAAGATGCGTTGCAAAGGAGGAAGCGAGAGACGTCATCTTTCATTGCCACGGTTCTTTGTATGGCAGGCACTTTGCTCCATTCAAAACCGCCACTAAAGTCTTACAAGGCGGCTTCTGGTGGCCGTCCATCTTGAAGGAAACCCATGAGTTCGTGATGAGCTGCGAGGCATGTCAAAGAGCAGGGAATATCACTAAGAGGAATGAGATGCCTCAAGTTCCCATATTTGAGGTAGACGTCTTTGACGCGTGGGGCATAGACTTCATGGGGCCATTTCCTTCATCATACGGCAACAAGTTCATACTAGTAGCTGTTGATTACGTCTCTAAGTGGGTTGAGGACATTGCTTCCCCAACAAACGACTCTAAGTTGGTGATCAATCTCTTTAAGAGCATTATTTTTCCGAGGTTTGGAGTTCCCAAGGTGGTGATAAGCGACGCAGGGAGCCATTTCATCAACAAGCTGTTTGAAAATATGCTAAAGAAGTATGGCGTGAAGCATAAGGTAGCTACACCTTACCATCCTCAAACGAGTGGCCAAGTGGAGGTCTCTAACCGTCAGATAAAGGCGATACTCGAAAGAACTGTTTGGACAACTCGGAAGGATTGGGCAGTGAAGTTGGATGACGCTTTGTGGGCGTACTGGACTGCTTTCAAAACGCCTATTGGTACCACTCCTTTCACACTTCTCTACGACAAAAGATGTCACCTTCCTGTTGAGCTGGAACATAGGGCGTTGTGGACTGTGAAGCGGCTGAATTTTGATCTGAAGACGGCTCAGGAGAAGCGGTTGATCCAGTTGCACGAGCTTGATGAGCTAAGGCTGGACGCTTACGAAAGCGCTAGGATCTACAAGGAACGTACCAAGGCTGCTCATGACAAGAAGCTGGTACCTAAAGAGCTTAAGGAAGGAAATTTGGTGCTGCTTTACAACTCGAGGCTCAAGCTCTTTCCAGGGAAGCTAAAGTCACGGTGGAGCGGTCCGTATGAAATCAAGGAAGTATTACCTTACTTAGCTGTCACGTTGGTCGGCAAGAGTGGGAATGCATTCACAGTGAACAGACACAGAGTTAAGCCATACATGGCGAGTTCATTTGACAAGGAGAGCACCTCAATTCTTCTCCAAGACCCACCATCTGCCTAAACCAAGTAAAGTCTAGCTAAAGACGTTAAAAAAAACGCACTTGGGAGGCATTCCCATGTCTATCCTGTACATATCCTTGCTTAATTTCTTTTCCAGTTTTATGTTTTTGTCTGATGAGTGTGTAGGACCAAGTATGAGAGACGCAGACCATGATCTGAGTTCCAAAAGGAGTAAGAAGGGGGCGAGTATAAGCTAGAGATCGAGTGCTAGATCGACTCATCCTGGCTCGATCTTTGCTAGATCGAGCTGGTGAATCGAGAGGAGTCAGTCGATCTAGACGAGATCCAGTAGACAGATCGAGTGAAGAAGTCGATCTAAAATGTCTCGGGAAATTCTTGGAGTTTAGATCGATCGATCCAAAAATGGATCGACCGATCTATTTTCTCTCGGGAAAGTCCTTTATAGACAGATCGATCAGTCAACTCGATCCACCACTCGATCCAAGCTAAATCGACCCCTGAATCGATAGCATGGCTCGATCACGAGGACTTAGCCGTGATTTCAGAAACTCAAGAAGCGAGAGAGCCAATCGATCCATGACTCGATTCAAATCGAATCGTGTCCCAAATCGAGTAACCCTCTCGATCCAAGCCATTATGGGCATTCGATCGAGTCCGAGATCGACCAAAAGGACTCGATCTCGTGCCGAGGTAACAATTTCTTTTCCCTCTCTCTCTCTCTTTCCCTCCACTTTTTAAATTCAAATCTTGGTCAAGGCAGGAATCTTTGACCATGAAAGATGTGCCTTGACCAAGACTTTTGTCAGAAACCACTTCTTCTACCCATAGTTTTGTTTTTGTTAGCCTTTAAATATTTTTAACAACTTCGCACTCTCTCATTCTTGTTTTCTCGAGTTGCTAAGTAAAAGAGAGTGTGAGTTATTTATTTTCTAAAGGCTAATAAGCATTTTTGACAATCTTTGCAAAGGTATTTTCGGATTTTTGAAAATCTTTAGGAAAATCTCCTTTTATTTCGCAATTGATTGTTTTATATGCTAGGGCGGTTTTGAATTTTTTAAACTAGCTTAATAATAGGAAAAATTCTGGATTTTCTAGTATCTCTAGATCTGATTCTATATTATTTTGCTATAATTTTTTGTAAATTCCCCAAAATTCTAAGGTATTAGCTATCGACTTTCTTCTTGCTTCTCTCTTTCTCTCAACATATCGCCTATTTGCTCATAGCTTTGCTTGAGAACTTTGTTTCAGGCGCAATGGCCCCCAAGAGAACAAGAGAAGTGACAGCACAAAAGGGAGAAGGTCAGGAGGTAGCTGTTCAAGAAAGGGTTCGCTGGAGTAAGGATGAGAAAAGAGACAAGAAGCGGTTGGAGAGGCTTCGGTTCGAGCCTACCAAGTTCGCGGACAGAGGGCTACTCGCTAGGCTGGGGATTCTTGGAGATTTTGACCAACTCCTCAAGAACATCGGCTTAAGATGTCTGTCACGAATGGATTGTCCAACCATTCCAGAAGTGACAATAGACTTCCTTGCCACGTTGGAGTTTGGTTACGAGAACCCTAGCGTCCCTGTTCCTTCACAAGGTCGTCTCTCTTTTAAGGTCGGACGTCAAGCTTTCAGCCTCTCAATCCCCGAGCTGTGTCAAACATATGGTCTCAACGCAGCCGCCACCAAGATAGAGTTCCCCTCCTTCACGCGCGCAAACAATTTTTGGGACCTGATCAGCAACGATGACTACAAGGCCAACACCGCCAAAATTAAGAGACTGAGAAGCCCGGTGCTGAGGTACACCTTGAAGCTGATCGCCAACACATTCAGCGGACGGTCAGTTGCTCCCACGGTCATGAAGACCGAGCTTTGCTTCTTGTTCCAAGGCGTGAAGCATTTGTTGTGTGATCCGGCGGAGAATGACGAGCCTATGGAGGATGAACTCGGTGATGACGTGAACTACAGGTGCGTACTTGCTGCTTCTTTGATGAAGTACAAAGCATATGCCTCTTCATTCATCGGCGGCTTCCTCACACCTCTGTTCGTGCAAGCTGGCATACCAATACACGACTTCACACCCGTCCCGGCTAGAGCTTTCATGGATGAGATCTACATGAGGAATACCGATAGCTTGGGACGCACGCCAGCAGAAGGGTTCTACGCTTACCTTTTCATCGATGCGGATAATGAGAAGAGAGTGTGCATCCTGCCAAACAAAGACGAGACCGAGCTGCTTGGTGTTGGGAACATCGAGTTCTTGCCAACCGTAGAGGAGTGCGTTGCTCCTCTAGGAGGAAGGCCTGCCCCAGCGATTGCTCCACGTCCAAGGTCTGAGTCCCCTGCCACGAAAGATGAGATGCCCGAGGCTTACACCCTTCCCAAGATAGATTTCGAGCCGCGAACCTAGACAGAGAAGTTCCTAGCATCCGTTGTGGAGATGCAAAGGAAAATCAACAAGTGGCAAGGCAAAATGCTCAAGAAGCTTGCCAAGAAGGTCAAATCGCTTCAAGGTGGCTCGCCTAAGAAGGCTGCAAGTGAGGCGGTTCAACAACCCGAGAAGAGGAGGCTTTCAACCGGTGGAGTTGTCATTCGTGAGACTCAAGGCAGCAACATTCAACCGGCGCGCCTCTCTTTTCAAGAGCCAGGCTCCAAAGGCAAGACCGTAGTATCTAGCTCCTCTGGAACATCCTCAAGTTCCAGCCGAGACTAGACCCGAGGTAACAACCTTCTTCCATTGTATATACCATTCATGTTTTCTTGATTTTGCTTTGTGTTTTGAACTCTCTCGAACGTGTTTGCCACCGGGACGGTGTCATTCATGTTTGGGGGAGTATGTGTGTGGTTTGACTTGTTTATTTTGATCTTATTTTATCTTTGCATAACTTGAGTCTTGCATGCATACAAGGCATAGAAAAGAGAAGGAAAAACATGTAAAATATTTAAAAAAAAATTTCAAAAAATTCATGTAGTTGCATTCATCTTGTTAAGCATTTTAGGATTGAGTCTAGAAATTTTAAGCATCTAGGTTGTTTACATTTGCATAAGGGGTTAAAGTTTTCTTAGAAAGGTGTTTTACGCTTATGAATGGTTTCAATATCCTAGTTGGTAGTTCTCTAATGCTTTGCTCATACTTTGAAAGTAAGTTCTTACCATGCTTGGATAGCTAGTTTTGATTTTCGTGACTTGAATTGAACTCTCATGATTTGAAACTTGTCCTATTAAGTGAAAACCTTCACTTGAATTTTTAAATATCATTCTTATGCATTTGAAAATGAACACATGGGTTTTAAAATATTTAGGCTCTCTTCTTCCTTTTATCACTCTTTGTGAGCCTAAGTAGAACTCCCACCTTGACCCTTACCTTTCTTTGAAGCCAAGTTCTCGTGTGTGACATCATTGTGAGGCCTATTCCGGTTTGAACTTAGCATAAAGTGTTACGTTTAGGCGACATGATTAGGTTCTCATATGTTTGCTAGCTTTGCACTTTGAAGCTAGATGTAGGCTTAAGATAAGTTTAAGGGATCATTGGGGTTGCTTTCATATTTATATGCTTTCGGTTTCAAAAGAGTTTGGTATTTGAAGTAAGAAAAAGGTTTTAAGTGAAAGGTTTTGAGTTTAAAAAGTAAAATGCTCCTAAAATTTTAGAAGATAGCTCCCTAAAAAAAAAAATAATAAGAAGTAAAACAAATAAAAATATATGTATATATATAAAAGAGCCTAAGTGCCAAATAAAAAAAAAAGAAAAAGAAAGAAAAAATAATAATAAGAGAGCTATCAATAAGAAAAAAATAAGGAGCTTAATATTTTTAAAACCTTTTCACTAGCCTAAAAGAGTTAAGATGTTTCCTATTTTGATTTGGGGATTGTTAAGCTTTTGTTTTGGGAAAAAAGGTAGACTCTAAGTGGTGAGTGAGCTTAAAAGAAAATAAATGAGAGGGGTTTTTAAGATCATTGTTAGTTTACATGGGTAGATGAGAATCTGATCATGTATGCATCAATTGCCTTTACCTTTAGCATTATGCATAAAGTTCTTACCATTTTCGAAAAAAACCCTTTGCTTAAAATAAACCCTCTTTAAAAATGAGATCATTCTATGCTCATAGCCTTTACCCTTAGCCAAATGTGTTTTGCTTTAAAGTGCATAAGTTTGATTCATGGTTCGGTCATTAATGAATGTTAAAGGATGAGTTTCTTTCATTGTTTGGAATAAGAGAGTCATGATTTGAAATTCTTTGTGCGATGAGTATGGCTAAGTTCTTTGGAGTATGAGTGTGTGTATTGCATTTTAGAACTGGTAACTAGGACAATGAGATTGTTTCATTCGAAAAGCACCTTTGCAAGAAGCTTATACCCCCGTTTGTGTTAAAACCTCTCTCTCTTCTTTAATTTTGTTTGCTTGAGGGCAAGCAAAAGGTAAGTTTGGGGGAGTTGATATAGCTGCATATTCCATGCATTTTGCATACATATAAGTTAGTTTCTCATGCATATACATTGCATTTTAGGTTAGTTTGCATCACTTTAGGTCCTAGAGTGTTCTTGCACCAGCATATGCATATTTCTTGCATTTTGCATCGCATACAGGTTGTTTTCGGCTACTTTGGAGTCTTGGAGGGTTCGTGGATGAGTTAAGGCTCGTGAGGAAGTTCGAGGGACTTGAAGAATTTGGGAGTGCTTGCTAAGGACCAGAGATCGAGAGGAGGTTCGAGCATGGCCGGTCGATCTAGACAAGATCGACCAGAAGATCGAGTGGCCCAGCCGATCCAAGGGACATGATTGAGATGGAGATCGAGTGGAGCGATCGATAAAGGAGTACGGACGTGAATGATGCCATGCAGAGCAAGAGCCGGATCGAGTCCACCACTCGAACCTCGAAAGATCGACTCCAAGATCGAACGAAGCACCTGATCCACCGAGGAAGATCGGGCAAAGATCGAGCTGAAGGCACGATGTCCGAAAGTGATCGAGAGAGCTGCTCGATCCCGAAGTCGATCTCAGGGTACTTTAACCGCTTTTGGACGCTAGCGAAGGGGGGACCATCGGATTGTTTGGCCTGTTTTGGGAAGGCGGCGAGCATGCTTTTAAGGACACGTTTTCACTTTTATCTTTTTATAATCTTTTTCTCTCTTCTCGATGGCGATTTCGCCATTGTTGGATTTGGAAGCTTTTCTTGCTTTTGTATCGAATCGTTTATAGTTTAATCGATCGTCTTTCATGTTCATCGTTTCATCCTTCATGCTTTGCTTGGTTTACTTAATGTGTAGTGAGTAGTTTAATCGGGTTTTGGGGTTGAGAGGATTTGAAGGGGTCGAAAAGGTTTTCAAGTTTGGAGTTTTCTTGTTCTTAATGGCTTTCTTTTCTAGGATGTTGAGTTCTTAAGGCTTAAAGAGTCTCACGCCAAGATCTTTATGATCAGAGAGAGATCTTACCTTGACAGGATCCAGATATCTCTGAAAGTCACATCCTAGAAGCTAGTTACTCTTTCCCAAACGCCATGGTAGTTTAGAAGACTAGTTAAGCCGCGTGTTTGAAATCTGTTTTCCTTGCCTCTCAATCTCTTTTTCCGCCAAACGCCATGGGTCTGGAGGAGAGAATGATAGAGTGATCCATACCACACGCCATGGATGGGTCTTGTTTTGTTTTCAAGGCTTAGAAAACTTCACAAAGTGAGTAGATCTAGAGTTTTCAAACCAAGCTTGAACCTTTGAAACCCCTGAACGTGAATCTCAACCCTAGACCCTCTTTCTTAGTATTCTTACATCTTTGCTAGTCATTCGCTTGTTACCTGTTGCATCCTGGTCATTAGTTTCGTTGCGGTTGAACTTTTAGACGAGATCGATATTTGTTGCTCGATCTAGTGGTCGATCCTGTGGTCGATCCACTAGTCGGTTTTTATAAATTGATAGGTTTACATTTTAATCATTCTGTTTGTTCGTCGTGGTAGTTCACTCTTTCATAGTAATTTTAAAATAGTTTTGCCTTGCATTTACTCGTTGCATTTAGTTTTTAGGAATTTTACAAAATCATTCATCATTTGCCTAGCTTTACTAGATCCTTGCATTCTCACTGATCTTTCTACATACTCGCTTGCATACTTTACTACAACTAAGTGTTGCATTTGAGCTTTGATACATCATTGCATATACTCTGCATAAACCGGTTATCACACACGCGCTAGAAGTCGCTGCTGCTCACTCTCTTCTTCAACAATTGTTCCACAAAAAGCTATGGAAGGAGAGACAATCTCGAAGACTTTGAACTCATTAACATTCTTCAAAATTACAGAGCTTCTATTGAAGTCTACTTGAGCTCCTGCTGTTGCCAAGAATGGTGTTCCTAGAAGAAGTGGCACCTCTCTTGAATATGTCTTCTCCATAACCACAAAATCTGTTAGCACTGATATACTCATTATTTACACCATATTAGCATGCAGTTTTGCATTGTTTTGTAGTCTTCAAGCATGCATTCCCACACTCTCATGTCCAAATTGCATCCACTTACTATCTAGAGTATAATTAGGAGTTGCATTGCATATTAGGTGCATTTCAAGCACTTGGCAGATGCATCTTAGGAGATTAGGGACCAGAGGAAGAATTGGGAATCAAAAGGTGAAGAAGCCAAGGCGAAGAAAGCTTTATATCGAGCGGGATATCGACATGACAGATCGATACACAGCGTACAGAGCAGAGTATCGATGTCCAGCATCGATACATGCTGGAGTGCTATATCGATCATCACATCGAAGTCCCAGCATCGATACAAGGAGAGAGGACACCAGAAGGATATCGAGCTACTCTGATCGATACACCTGCTTCAAAACTCTTGTACCGGTCATCATATCTACATAGGGTTATCTCGGTATCAGGCCAAAGGAGTGTATCGACTACTGTATCGACATTGGAGCTCGATGAGCCTTAACAAAAGGGCGATTGTATCGAGCAGCATACCGAGGAGATCACCCAAGACGGCTTGACCATGGGCGACTGTATCGATGTGCGTATCGGCTGGACATGGTCGATACACTCTCCTGCCAACCGATATCGATCAGAGTATCGATGTAACAAGTCGAAATCAGGCACCTGAACAAGCTGCTTTCCGGTTTATTCCCTGTTTATTGAGGGCTTTTCCTGAAAACTATATATAGGCTGCGACCTAAAAACATAAGGGGGATCTTATCATCTTTAACCCTCTGGATAATAGCTTTCTTTTTTGCATCTCCCTTAGTTTTTCTTGTAATCTCTTTTTCAATCTTGCTCTTTCAATCTATAGTTGGTGTTTATCTTCTCTCTTATCATGATTCATTATCCCTCCTTTCTTTTGGCTGTGATTAGGATCATGATTAGTGAGTAGTCAGCCTAGGGTTTGAGATGGGATAGAGATAGGGAGATTTATGGTTAGATTAGTGATTGCTTAGTGCTTAATATGATTGTTCCTTCTTATTGATTGTGTTTAATGCTAGATTAGCCCTTGCTATGTTGATCTAGATCCTAGGGTTCTGTTATGCCTGCCAAGTGTTTGATGAATTGTCTGATTGAGTCAAGTAAGAGATTTGCTTATCTTAGCCTAAGGAATTAGCTGTCTAAGGAGTAGATTGGTAATATATAATTGGATTAGTTGCTTATAATACTTGCTTATCATGTGTTTGAGTAAAGGAATTTGTCTTGAATATGTGCTTAGCAAAGTAGCTAGTGTTAAGGAATTGAGCTAGTTATAGTTGTTAATTCTATGCCTCGGAATAGCTTTTTGTGGGTTTGTAAGCATCACTAGTTAAACTGAAAGTCTCCCTAGATCAATTACCTTATCTCAATCCTACTAGTTCTTGATTGTTTGAATTCGAACTTGCCTTAGTTTCTCTGTTTATTTCACTTGCCCTTGCTTATTTTGAAGTCTCTTTTAGTTGTAAGATTCAAAGTTTCAATATCCCAATTATGCTTGCTTGAATTAGATAATCTATTGCATTCTTAGTGTCTTACCTTCCCATTATGGATTAATACCTACATACTACAATGATATGGGTATATGTAGGATTTGATGTAGAGTAAACTCCTACATCAAATTAGCGCCATTGCCATTTGGGATTGTTCTAAGCATTAGGATTTGTAGATTGTTTGAGATCAAGCTTCTATTTTCGTTTTTGGTTACTGATTTCTGTTTTGGTCTAGAATTTCTTTTGTAGGTACCTAAACACTTGTTCTTAAGTGTCTACAACTACAACACAGGTTCACAGTCAAATAATTTGGGTTTGCAACATCAGAACTCAGCTGTTGAAGCATGGAAGCACATCAGTATGCTGCTGGTTTTGGGTCGCAAGGTCCACAAGGTCTTCAAGGGATTCAAGGCTTACAAGGACATCAAGGTCCACATGGGTTACAAGGTGCTTTGTATCAAAGACCATTAAGACCTATTAGTGCTGCTGATATACCTTCAGGTTATGCTTCAAGACAAGGTATTCTCCCACCCATGGAGACTCATCACTATGAGATCAAGAGCAGCATGATTACTATGGTTCAAGAGCAGAAGTTCTTTGGATTGCCAACCAAGAGCCTCTTGAACATTTGGATCATTTTGAGAGGATTTGTGTTTTGACAAAGCTTAGTGGAGTTTCAGATGATGGGTTGAAACTCAGATTGTTCCCATTCTCTCTTGGTGGTAGAGCTTAAATGTGGGGAAAGTCTTTAGCACAATGCATCATCACCACTTAGGAACAATGCAAAGGTGTTTTCTTAACCAAGTTCTTCTCTCCCTCCAGAACTGCACACTTCAGGAATGAGATCACAAACTTCAAACAGGGGTCTACTGAAAGCTTTGTGGACACTTGGGACAGGTTCAGAAGTTTCAGTCACCAATGCCCTCACCATGGCTTCACCAAAGAGGTGCTGCTGTCTACACTATATAGAGGTGTTCTCCCAGCTATAAGAATCCTTCTAGACACAGCAAGCAATGGCTACTTTCTTAGTAAAGATGTTGATGAGGATGGCTACTAGTGGAGAACATGGTACACAGCAATTGGGACTATGTGGATGACAAGGAGCAACATTCAAAAGCCACTGAAGAGAAGCAAGAGACAGCATTGTATGTGATGAAAGCTTTGCAGGAGAAAGTTGACTTGCTACTCAATGAGACCACTAAACCTCTTCCTAGTGTTGCTTTACCAAACCCCTACAAAGAGCATCAAGTAAAAGCTGTTCAACAGCAGGAGGCGCCAACCATGCCACAAGACCATGATGGTTGTCCAAAAGGACACCAAGGAGACACTAACTTCCCACAACATTCGGCTCCTTTTTCCACAACAGTTGGCGCCAGCACTTCCCAACCATCTGAAACTTTGGACCTTAAGGAAATGTTCCTGTAAATACATCACATTCAAACTGCAACACTTCAGAATAACATGGCTGTTGAAATTCAAAAGAACAGGACTGACATTCAGAAGAACATGGTTGTTCAAACACAAAAAGGCATTGACTCCAGCTTGCAATCTCAGCTTGGTTCTTTGAATTTGGAGATCAGCAAACTAGAAAGCATTGCCCACCCACCTCCCTTCTCACATGCACGAGAGTGTGTCAAAACTGTCACCTTAAGGAGTGGAAAACAACTCCCACCAAGAGTGGCGCCTTTTACACACAATGAGGACATTGGAGAACAAGAAGAGGGGGTGGTGGCCAAATACGCTGAAGAAACTACAGAAGATGAAGTGGTTGAGGTTGAAAGATGTTTAAGTCACACCAACGCCAAAGAAGTGGTTAAGGAAAAACAAAAGGAAGCATTTAGGGAGTTGATCAAGGAACCATGATACATAACTCCTCTTTACAAGCCACCACTGCCATTTCATGGAAGATTCAAGAAAGAGTTGCTAGCCAAGTACAAGGGTATTTTTGATGAGCAGATGAAGAAAATACAACTTACTATGCCCTAGCTTGAAGCCTTTGTCCTGGTTCCTCCTTACCAGAAATTTCTTAAAGATGCTGTAGTAGAGAGGACCAAAGACCTGCAAGGGATGGTTGTACTAACACATGAACGTAGCGCCATCATTCAGCAGCAGAAACTGTCTCCTAACAAGCTTGGTGACCCAGGGAGTTTCACTCTACCATGCTCTATAGGCCACTACTATTTGAGAAATGCTTGTGTGATTTGGGAGCCAGCGTCAGTTTGATGCCCTATCTTGTAGCAAAGCGCCTAGTCTTCACTAGGTTCAAGGTTTGCAGGATATTTATAGTACGGGTTGACAGGTCAATAAGGCTTCCCAAAGGATTGCTGGAAGATGTACCATTTAGAGTTGGGAGTGTAGAGATACCTATTGATTTTGTGGTTTTGGATATGAATGAAGAACCTAAAGATCCTCTCATTCTTGGGAGACCCTTCTTAGCCACAACAGGAGCTGTCATTGATGTGAAGAAAGAGAAGATTGAGCTGAAACTGGGTAAAGACATCTCCCTGAAGTTTGACATCAAGCAAATCATGCAACAGCCCACCATAGAAGGTTAAATCTTCAAAATAGAGATCTTGAACGAGCTGCATGATGAAGTCCAAGAGGTGTTGTGATGTGATGACAAACTACAGGTAGCTTTGACCAAGGAGCATGGGAAAAATGGCTATTTGGATAAGGAAAACTTGGGTTAAATTCTGAGGCATAATTTTCACAAGATATTGGAGGAAGAGGAACCGTTTGAAAAGCTGAGGTACAAGGAGACAAAGATACGTTCCATCCAAGAAGCTGTCGCCAAGGAGTAGAGCAGCATAGATGAGGATTGGAATGAACTCAAGGCGCCAAAGGTGGACCTCAAACCTCTTCCTAAAGGACTAAGGTATGTCTTCTTAGGCTCTAACTCTACTTATCCTGTTATTGTCAGTAAAAACTTCAATGATGATGAAGTTCTTGCGCTTGTTAAAGTGTTAAAGAGGTTTAGGAAAGCCATTGAATACTCTTTTGATGATAACAAAGTTCTTTCTCCTAGCCTCTGCACCCACATGATTCATCTAGAGGATGACACAAAAACATCTATAGAACCTCAAAAGAGATTGAATCCTAATCTGAAAGAGGTTGTAAAAAAGGACATTTTAAAACTTCTTGAAGCTGGTGTGATCTATTCTATCTCAGACAGCACCTGGGTCTCACCAGTCCATGTGGTGCCTAAGAAAGGAGGAATCACTGTAGTAAAAAACGAAAATGATGAGCTACTACCAACTAGAACAATCAATGGTCATAGAATGTGTATAGATTACATAAAACTGAATTCTGCTTCTAGGAAAGATCACTTTTCTTTACCATTCATAGACCAAATGTTAGAAAGATTAGCAAATCATAAGTACTATTGCTTCTTAGATGGTTATAGTGGGTTCTTTCAGATCCCTATCAATCCTAATGATCAAGAAAAAACTACTTTTAATTGCTCATATGGAATATTTGCTTATAGGAGAATGCCTTTTGGTTTATGCAATGCTCCTGCAACTTTTCAGAGGTGTATGACCTCCATATTCTCTGACTTGCTTGAAGAGATGGTGGAGGTATTCATGGACGATTTTAGTGTCTATGGATCCTACTTTGGTTCCTGCTTGTCCAACCTTTCTCACGTTTTACAGAGATGTGAAGATATTAAGCTGGTTCTGAATTGGGAGAAATGCCACTTTATGGTTTAAGAAGGCATTGTTTTGGGTCACAAGATTTCAGAGAAGGGGATAGAAGTGGACAATGCAAAGATAGATGTAATGGTGCACTTGGAACCTCCAAACACAGTCAAGGGAATCAGAAGCTTCTTGGGGCATGCTGGATTTTACAGAAGATTCATCAAGGACTTCTCAAAGATTGCAAGACCCTTGACAGGACTGCTGTGTAAGGAGACATAGTTTGTGTTTGACGAAGACTGCTTACAAGCCTTCCTCACCCTTAAACGAGCTCTTGTATCAGCGCTAATTGTCCAAGCTCCAAAGTGGGATTTGCCATTTGAAATCATGTGTGACGCCAGTGACTATGCTGTTGGAGCAGTCTTGGGGCAAAGAGTAGACAAGAAACTTCATGTCATCTACTATGCAAGCAGAACTATGGATGAAGCTCAAACAATATATGCTACAACAGAAAAGGAGATCCTAGCAGTTGTGTTTGCATTTGAGAAGTTCAGAAGCTACTTGGTGGGGTCTAAGGCGATAGTCTACACTGACCATGCTGCACTAAGGCACATCTATGCCAAGAAAGACAGTAAGCCAAGACTGCTTAGATGGATCCTCCTCTTGCAAGAGTTTGACATGGAGATTGTAGATAAGAGAGGCATTGAGAAAGAAGTAGCTGATCATCTTTCAAGCCTGAGGATTGATGACCTTGTTCCCATCAATGATACTCTCCCAGAAGAGCAACTGAATGCTTTGTCAATGAAGGTAGCTGAAGTGATGAGCCTAGAGGAGAACAAGCTGCCTTGGTATGCTGACTTCGCCAACTACTTAGCATGTGGAGATGTCCCAACCAAACTTGATGCTTACCAAAAGAATAAGTTCTTCAAAGATGTGTCCCACTATTATTGGGATGAGCCATACCTCTACAAGAAGAGAGCTGATGGGCTGTTCAGAAGGTGCATAGCTGAAGAAGAGGTCAAACGAATCCTACACCACTGTCATGGCTCTACATATGGAGGCCACTTCGCCACCTTCAAAACAGTGCAAAAGGTACTCCACGCTGGTTTTTAGTGGCCAAGTCTGTTCAAAGGCACTCAAGCCTATGTCTCATCATGTGATGCATGCCAAAGGAAGGGAAGCACTCTAAGAGAGATGAGATGCCTCTGAACTCAATACTTGAAGTAGATAAATTTGATGTTTGGGGAATTGACTTCATGGGACCCTTCCCTTTATCTTATGGGAATAAGTATATCCTTGTTGCTGTGGATTATGTATCAAAGTGGGTTGAAGCAGTGGCTAGGCCTACAAATGACGCCAAGGTTGTACTGAAACTCTTCAAGACAATCATCTTCCCAAGGTTTGGTGTCCCAAGGTGTGTCATCAGTGATGGAGGAAGCCACTTTATCAACAAGGTCTTTGAAAACCTGCTTAAGAAGAATGGTGTAAAGCGTATAGTTGCCACTCCTTACCATCCCCAAATAAGAGGTCAAGTGGAAGTGTCCAACAGAGAGATAAAAGCCATCCTAGAGAAGAATGTTGGTATCACAAGAAAAGACTGGTCTCACAAACTAGATGACGCCTTGTGGGCATACATGACAGCCTTCAAAACACCCATTGGTAGAACCCCCTTCTCACTCCTCTATGGCGAAGCTTGTCACTTACCTGTGGAGCTGGATTATAGAGCATTGTGGGCAACAAAGCTGCTGAATTTTCACATTAAGACAACCCAGGAGAAGAGTCATTAACTTACATGAGCTAGAGGGGAGTCGCCTTGAAGCCTTTGAGAGCTCCAAGATCTATAAGGAGAGGCCCAAAGCGTTTCACGACAAGAGTATAATACCCAAGGACTTCAAAGCTGGAGACAAGGTGCTGTTATTCAACTCAAGGCTGAAGCTATTTGCACGAATGCTCAAATCCAAGTGGACAGGCCCCTTCAAGATCAAAGAAGTGCTCCCATATAGAGCTGTTACATTTTCAAGCCAGAAGAAGGAGAGTTCACAGTGAATGGGCACAGGCTGAAGCCTTACATGGCTAGTGACACAGTTGGAGATGATACTGACATTCACCTCCAAGAAAGAACAGCTGAGTTACAAGGAAAGAAAGACTCGCAGGGTGTAATATCGAACAATGTATCGATGAGATCAAGTCAATATGGCTTGTATCGATAAATGAATCGGTACCACTTAATCGATATAATGTGCCTCACACTAGTATCGACCAAGGTATAGAATAAGGATGAAGGTCGATACATAAGTAAGGATCTTTTATCGACCTAAATACCGATATACTCGCCCGATACACCTCGAAAGCATGCGTATTGACCCATGTACCGATCAAGCCAAAAACGATACACGAGAATACCAAACAGCATACAACCCGATACGGAGCAAAGACGAGAGGTATGGACCTACGTATCGATCCACGACACCGGTGCACAAGGAGCACGAGTATATCGACGAAGATATCGGGGGAACGATATCGATATGCCTTAACTAAAGGGCGACAGTGATCCCTGCATTCACATCATGGTGTACCGACTCCTGTACCGATGCATAGATCGATACAGACAAGCTGGACCAATATGGACCAAGAATATCATGTCCCTCCCAGATACCCGCAACTTCAACAGCATATTGATGGACATATCGATCTCTGACCCCGATATCAGCCACAAAAAGAGCTGTAAGTCTCCTCTAAATCTTTCTCCTTCACTTCTTGTGCCCTGCCTTTTCTCCATTCATCATTTTCCGTTGTTTACACCTCCTCTAAGACTTTTATTACACAGTGGACTGTGTAATTTAAGTGTGGGGGAGGGTTACACTTGACATTGTGTTTTGTTTTCTTATTTTCCCTTTTTGCATACTTGAGTCTCATGCATTCATCTATGTGCACTGATAATCCATGAAATTTTCATGTTTTTGAACACCAAAAAGATCATTTAGTTGCATTTGCAAAACTTAGGTTGAGTCTAAATGCCTTATATATAGGTTTGCATACATTCTCATAGGGAGTAGATGATCAACACTTGTCAAGATGTTAATGTTTGAGTTGTTTTCAATGCTTTGGTTACCTGTTGTTTGATTGCATTGTAGTGAGTTTAAAGTTAAGGCTGCACCGTATCTTAACTACTTACATTGACACTCATGACTTATGCTAAAGCTTGCTTTGATTTGATTCCAATTCTATCTTAATAGAACCATAATCCTGACTTTGAATTATCTTGTTTGTGCATTGAGAGTGATTACATGGCTACCTATATACATACTTGGATTATCTTCTTCCCTTCTTACCACTCTTGTTAATCCAACTAGCTGATCCTCATCATTATGGGACATTTAACCACACCCTAAACCAATCCCTCTTTCTGGACCTAAACAATATTGTGAGAATTGTGAGGCTTTGCATTGCATCATTTTCGATTTTCTCTTGGCAAAAAGTGTTTGGAATAAGGCTGGCAAGGAGAACCTCTCTTGTAGACACCAGCTCGCATTTTGAGCTTGCTATTAGGTTAGGAGATTGGGAAAGGGTGATGTAAGTGGTTTGAGCTTTAAATGTTTACATCTCTTGAGAAAAAGAAGAAGTATGGGGTTGGTAGAATGGGGGAACAGTTTATTTTGTGGTTAAGTTAACTAACAAGAAAGCTCTAAGTGTTAAAGAAGAAAGGTTCCAACAACAACAAAGCTTACGAGAGGTCATCCAAAAGGAGAAATCAGACCAAGCAATCCACCAAAGGTGATGAAAATGGCTCCAAGCATACAATAAAGAATAGCAAGTTCAAAAAATAAGTCAGCCACACAAGCAAAAGAAGAAGGAGTTTCCCCAAATATGAAGAAGGAAGAGATCAAGTGCTTTGGGAAAGGGTAGTTTTAGGGGTTTCACTTTGATTTTAGAAGTTATTAGGTTCATCTTGGGTAAAAAGGGTAGTTGAGAGCTTTGACTTGCATGCATAGGTGTGCTTTTACCTTTAGCATTTTGCCTAAGATAGAATCATTTCATTGAGTGATCTCCTGAGTCTTTGAACCCTTGTTTGAATGAGAACATTTTCATCTCATAACCATGTCCCCTGACCAAATGTTTTCTCTTGGTTTGCACAAACTTAATCCGTTGGTTACATTTAATGAATGTTAAAGAGTTTGTTGATTTGAATGCTTATGTAGGCTAAGCATGAGTTCTTTGTTTGTTAGGATGAGTATGGCTAAAGCTTTTGAAGTAGAACAATGTCTATGCATTTTAGAACTTATAACTTGGGCATTGAATCAGTTTTTCCATTGACATCTTTAATTTTTAGCTCCCACTTTGAAATCTCATTCACTCATTTGTTGTTGTTTGCTTGAGGACAAGCAAAAAGCAAACGTGGGGGTGCTGATATACTCATTATTTACACCATATAAGCATGCAATTTTGCATTGTTTTGTAGTCTTCAAGCATGCATTCCCACACTTTCATGTCTAAATTGCATCCACTTTCCACCTTGAGTATAATTTGGAGTTTCATTGCATATTAGGTGCATTCCTAGCACTTGGCAGGTGCATCTTGGGAGTTTAGGGACCAGAGGAAGAATTGGGAATTCAAAAGGTGAAGAAGCCAAGGCAAAGGGAGCTTCGTATCGATCTGGATATCGACATGCCATATCGATACACAATGTACAGAGCAGAGTATCGATGTCACACATCGATACATGCTGGAGTGCTATACCGATCATCACATCGAAGTCCCAGCATCGATACAAGGAGAGAGGACACCAGAAGGATATCGAGCTACTCTGATCGATACACCTGCTTCAAAACTCTTGTACCGGTCATTATATCTACATAGGGTTATCTCGGTACACATGCCAAAGGAGTGTATCCACTACTGTATCGACATTGGAACTCGATGAGCCTTAACTAAAGGACGATTGTATCGAGCACCATGCCAAGGAGATCACCCGAGATGCCTTGACCATGGGCGACTGCATCGATGTGCGTATCGGCTACACCGGGTCGATACACTCTCCTACCAACCGATATCGATCAGAGTATCGATGTAACAAGTCAATATCAGGCGCCCGAACAAGATGCTTTCTGGTTTATTCCCGGTTTAGTAATGGCTTTTCCTGAAAACTATATATAGGCTGCAACCTAAAAACATAAGGGGGATCTTATCATCTTTTACCCTCTGGGTAATAGCTTTCTTTTTTGCATCTCCCTTAGTTTTTCTTGTAATCTCTTTTTGAATCTTGATCTTTCAATCAAAAGTTGGTGTTTATCTTCTCTCTTATCATGATTCATTATCCCTCCTTGCTTTGGTTTGTGATTAGGATTATGATTAATGAGTAGTCTGCCTAGGGTTTCAGATGGGATAGATATAGGTGATTGCTTAGTGCTTAATATGATTGCTTAGTGATTGGTGATTGCTTAGTGCTTATTATTATTGTTCCTTTTTATTGATTGTGTTTAATGGAAGATTAGCCCTTGCTGAGTTGATATAGATCCTAGGGTTCTCCTATGCCTGCCAAGTGTTTGATGAATTGCCTGATTGAGTCAAGTAAGAGATTTGCTTATCTTAGCCTAAGGAATTAGCTGTCTAAGGAGTAGATTGGCAATATAGAATTTGATTAATTGCTTATAATGCTTGCTGATCATGTGTTTGAGCAAAGGAATTTGTCTTGAATATGTGCTTAGCAAAGTAGCTAGTGTCAAGGAATTGAACTAGTTATTGTTGTTAATTTTATGCCTAGGAATAGCTTTTTGTGAGGTTGTAAGCATCACTAGTTAAGCTGAAAGTGTCCCTAGATCAATTACCATATCTCAAGCCTATTAGTTCTTGATTGTTTGAATTTAAACTTGCCTTAGTTTCTCTGTTTATTTCACTTGCCCTTGCTTATTTGAAGTCTTTTTTAGTTGTTAGATTCATAGTTTCAATCTCCCAATTATGCTTGCTTGATTTAGATAATCTATTGCATTGTTAGTGTCTTACCTTGTCATTATGGATTGATACCTACATACTATAATGATATTAGTATATGTAGGATTTGAAGTAGACAAAACTCCTACATCAGGCACCAAGCAATTCCCAATCTTCAAAGGGAAATCTCTTACCATGCCCAAGGGTCTTGTTGAGGTGTTATCCACAAAAGTGACAGAGGATTTTCAGGGCTTCAACTCCTTGATTCCTAAGGTTTGCCTTACGTGTAAAGACATGACATTCACAGTTTATCCTGAATCACACAAAGCTCCAAAATTGTCTAGCATTTCAAGGTCACACGTGATGAGGAACTTTTCTGGATTGGGAAGCTTTGTCAATGTCTTCGGCTCCTTGTTTCTCTTTAGATTAGCCTCCATATTCTCTAGAATTGGCTCCACTACTTAGAGCTTGTCAAAGACTTCTTTGAGGAACCTGATTTGATTCTTCACTTCAAGAAAAGTGGTGCCATGAGGACGCTTTATTCCAGCATCTTGTATGTCCTTCCTGAACTTTGAATAGACTGCCATTTGAGCCTTTGTAAAGTGCATTTTGGGGTAAGGGATTGGTGGTTTATAAGCTTGAACTTTAGGAGCTTAACCCTTTTCATTGCTGCTTGAGGAGCTTAACTCTTTACAAGCTCTTTATCAGCTTCCCTGAGCTCTGTTTTGGCTTCTTCTTCTGGAGCAACCAAGGCTTTCTCAGCCTCTTCCTTCTCAGGAGCTTCTTTTGCAGCTCTTTCTTGCTCTTCTTCTCTGTTCAAGCTTTCATCTAGCCCTTGGAGGAATTTTTCTGCAACATCAACAGATTCTTGATCATCAGTGGTGACATTGATGACATTCCCTCCACACTCAGCCTTTAACATGTCCGCATGTAGCAGCATCTCTTGAAGCATAATGCGAAGGTCTTCCAATGAAGCATCTTCATCATCACACTCTTCATCCTCTTCAGCAAGTAAGTGGCAGAATTCCATAGGATTGGCTTCACTCTTTCCTGGTAACTGATTATGAGGCTTTGAAGGTGAAGCTCCTTTGCTTTCTAGAGACTTGACTCTTTGGTTCAGAGCATCTAATTTGGCAGTCAGGTCGCAAGTAGTGGCGTCTATCTTGTTATTTACTTCAGCAAAATATTGTGCAGCTCTATACTGGTGTTGGACTGACCAGTCAACAGCTGTCGCATCATCTGCTTCAGATCAACATCTTGAGTGCTAGAAGAGGTTTGTGTATTACCAAAACCTGATGGGACAATAGCTGGTCTTGGCAGAAAGTTAGTTTGTTGAAAACCACCTTGAAATGGTGTTCTTGGAGCAAAGCTGTTCTACTGGTTGAAAGGAACAAAAGGTTTGGTTCCTTGGATTTGTTGAGCAGCTTGTGATGGATAGACTTGATCTGAGGGTTAGCCACGTTGGTGCTTCTATAAGAGAAGTTGGGATGATTCCTGTAGTTGTTAAAACCGCCTCCTTGTTGATTCATGGAGAAGGCTTCTTCTCTTACAACTTTCCCATCTTCTTCTTGTGTAGCAAGACAATCACCAACAAAACTGACTATTTTGAAAGACACACTAAGTAGCTTGTCTAATTTGTCACTCAAAGCTTTAATCTCCTTCTTTGTTGTGCTCTCACCTTCAGCGCTTACAACAGCTCTAGATGTGCCAAGTTCTCCACAAGAGCTAGACCATCAACAACAGTATTCCCCATGAAATTTCAATTTGATGTTGTATCCAATAGCATCATGTACTTTGGGGTCACTCCTCTATACAAAGTAGACAGCAAGCTTTCATTTGTGAAGCCATGGTATGGGCACTGCAAAGTATAAGACTTGAAACGCTCCCATGCTTCAGCAAATGTCTCATTTCCATGCTGAGTGAAACTGCTTATGGTGCTCCTCAGCTTTGTTGTTCTGGTGGAGCTGAAACATTTGTTGAGGAAAGCTGTCTTCCATTCATCCCAAGTTGATATAGAGCCTTGTGGAAGTGTCTTCTCCCACTGATGTGCTTTGTCAACTAAAATGAAAAGAAACAAGAGCAGCTTCAAAGCATCTTCAGAGACTCCTTGAACCTTGGTCATACTTCAACCATGAGCATAAAGATCAAAACCATTCTAGCATAAGAGATGTACTAATCAAGCAATCATTCTCGCACCAAAGCAAGAATTCAGATCAACTTATCAATCTTGTGAACCAATAAGGACCTAGTTAGCTAAACACCAATCAAGAATATAGATTTAAGCACACAGCTGCAACATCCTAATAATGCTAAGCAATAAACAGGAATGAAACACAAAGGCAAGATCTTTTAATGCATATTATCTAACCATAAGGCAAGAATCTCAAAGCAAGCACTATCTAGCCCTAAGCGAACCATCTAGCAATGGTAAACTATCACTTTGGTGTCATTAAACAAAGGAAACATATGCCAAGCCAAACTATCAAGCTAAATAAGCAAACCATGCTTAAAAATGAGATAGCAAGCCATTTAGTGACCAATATGCATCAATCAATACCATATTCAATCAAAAGGAGCAAGCTTTATGAATAATAGCCACTTTGCAAGAGAAGGAGACAACAGAGAACAGTTAAATAAGTCTAATCACCCCTTAATCACATCTTAATCACCACTTTCCCTACTTAGAACCCTAAATCTAAAGTAAACTACTCACAATTCATGTTTGATCCCATTTGTTTGGAGTTAAACATAACTAGATGAGATTAAAATGCAAAGATGATAAATCTAAACTACTAAGGTGCAAGAACAAAGATTAAGTGACAAGATTAAACCCTAAAAATGCAAACTTTATTAAAGATAAGGAACCTAAGGCAAATCTCCCTTTTTGTTAAGGAAACTTTATTGAAGTTTCTGATGAAAGACTAAACTTTGATTAAGATAATGTTTTGTGGCTTCCCTTTTATAGTAGGGAGCCAAAAGAAGCATAAAACCCCTAGAAATAAGATAAGGTTAACAAAAGTCAAATGGTCACTGTGCAGATGAATCACATTGAGGTGGTACAGATGGTGTTCTGCTCGATATGCGACCTCGATATTGTTCGTGCAGCACGCATCTGCTTCCTTGCTCGATGCTGGACCTCAATGAAGACCGAGGGCTTAGACTCCTTGTGTTGATCCCCTTCCTATCGTCCTGCTGCATACATCAAGCATACTCCACGGGTGTTCTGCTTGATATGCTTGCTTGATATGTACCAAACTTTGCAAGAGCTCCATTTCTGACATCTTCTTCGATCATGAGCTGAAAAGACTCTACTAGGACTCTGATAAGAACAACAAGACTCAATAAAAAGGACTTATACAATTGTTAAAAACCATAAAAACCATGATATATCAACTCCCCCAAACTTAGCTTTTGCTTGCCCTCAAGCAAACATCAGACAAAGAATAGGATCGAGGTTTGAAAGCAGAGATAGTCAGTTAAACATTAAGAACGCCATATTGATCAACACTTTAGAATCCACATACCACAAAGCTAACACAAGATCAAATTTCAGTCTAATCATCGCAAGCTTAGCAGTTGATCAAATCCAGTTCAAGCCTCTTCAAGAAATCTGAAATCTCTAATGCTAACTCCTTATATTTATCTAAGTTTGATATCTCATTAAGGATTTATCAACTCAATCAGTTATAGATTCTTTTCCCTTCCTAAACACTGAACAAAGCAAATCTTGACACAGCTCTCCTATTTTCTCTTCCCTTGGATTTTTTTTGTTTTGATTTTTCAACTTCTTTTCTCATTTTTTTAATAGCCTAAGATATGGTGCTACTCAATACTTGTGTTCCTTGTGAGGAGACAGGTTCATGAGTGTTCACTACTGTTGTTCCTTGTAAGGAGACAGGGTCATGATGCACCATTTTACAGACTTAAACTCTTAAAAGTTGTATCAGGGATAATCAAAGAGAGACTGCATCTAAACATTCTTGTCAGTGTTCAAAGAGAGAATCAAGATCAGTGAGTATCAAGCCCCAAGATAAGACGTTTAAAGTTTATTAAGGTGGAGTCAACAACAGATTTTCCAGATTCTCTAAGAACCTCAACCTTCTTTGCTAGACTGGTCTACTTATGGCTTTCAACATAGTAAGACTTGTAATCAACAACTGTGGAAATGGTTCAAATAAGCATCAATGTTTTGTGGTTAGTTCCAAGAAAAACTAACAGTTTCAAAAACTTGACTCTATAAAACAGGTTTTTGACTCAACTTTAAGACTCTGAACACAAAACAAAATGTACACAACGTCAGTAGCCACCTCCCCCAGACTTAAACAACATTGTCCCCTATGTTATTACGCCTAGAGTTGGTCAAGAAGAAGTAAGAGAACGTGTAGAACTAAGTTTGAAAGTGGTACCTCGCGAAGGAGTGGATGACGAGCATCACCCTTGAGTGGTAACGATCGTCACTGTGTCTGAAACTCCAGAATCGTCAATTAGATGTGTTAAAGGTTATGTTATCATTTGTACTCTAAAGTGGGACTGTTAGAGCACTCAAACACATGTGAAAAATATCCAAATATTGCATAACTTCTAGTTAAACAAGTCCACAAAACAACATCAAAGCAGCTGACAAAGTGACTCAAGAGAATACATAAAAATGACTCAAGCGAAATAAAATAAAAGGGAAAATGGAACAAGTAACCAGGTTAACGGAGGAGCTAGTCCTTATCTTCGCAGACCTCAACAGCAGAGTGAGGGCCGATGCAACCACAGTTGCTGAGTGTAGCCACAGCCTCCCACAGACCCTTAAAGCTGTCGCAAATGTAGTCCTGAAAGGCTGTCATATCTATAGGTGTCTGAGGTCTAGGAGAGCACCTCACAGCAGAAATCCATGGTGTGGGTGTAGTGTGACGTCGGGATGGTCCAGCCTGAGCAGCAGTAGTGGAAGAAGAAACGGCAGCACTGGCACCCTTGTGACGTCGTATGCGTGCAAGAGAACACAGCAACACCGGGTCAAGCTGAAATCGCAGCTGAAGTGGATCGCTCTAGATCGTAGTGAACTCCCGATTTGGCAATTGCACGCCAACATACTCCCCAGCAGAAGTAGTGAAAGTCCAAACTAACCTATGCTTGAGCCAGGTAGCATGGCCCAAATGTGCCTCATCCATAAGGGCTCGCGTAGTGACAATGCTGCAGGGCTCTGTGTCGATCTGAAAGTGCTGAAAGATAGGCGTGAGAAGGATGCCCACGCTTTCTGTCTTGTCCCCTGAGCTAGTTAATGGCTTGGTCTTCAGAGAGACCAAGTGCTCTGCAAAAATGGCGCCCAAATTGGCGCGGACCATGCTGTCCGTAGGGATCTTGTCATCCAGCATACTAGTAAGGCCATAGTAGAGCAGAACGAGCTCGCTGACACGCATCTTGCTCTGTGCGGACTTGCAAAGAATAGTTTTGCCTATAAGGGGCTGAATGAACTTCATCACGGGATGCCTACCATCAGTCTATGTACTCGTCTTGATCTCATAGACGCGATTCCCGAACTTAGACCAGAAAGTCTGCATATGGGTCCACTTCGAAGGTGTGAGGACTCCTGAAGGGTGGTTATCGAAACCATAGATCCCGCAAACGTCAAAGATACTGAGCCTGTAGCGAATGCCCCTGATCAGGAAGGTGAGCGTGCTTTGCTGTGTAGTCTTGGCCAGCTCGTTCTTGTAGTACACGCGAAATGTGGCAAGAAATAGGGGGACCAGATCGAGGTACATATTGTACTGCTGAGTCACCATAGTGGTCATCCTTATACTCTCTAGAACCCGCAGAACTTCATCCTTAATGCCCATCTGGTGCAGCACTTTGATGTCCGTAAATCTGGTGGGAAGGATCTTCACATCTTGCCACGCATTGTAGGACAGCATCTCATACTCATCCCAGCCTTCCTGTATGTTGTGAAAAATACAAGCATCCTTCACTATCTCCTGTCTCAGAGTTCCTACCCAAGCAATTCCCGAAGCGATTTTCTTATCTTCTCTCCTTGGCCATGGAGGCCTGCACACTGGTCTCGTGTTCGCTGGCTGTATAGAACCTGATGCATCACAGGAAGAAGATGCAGGTCGCTGTCTCTTCTCACATGGAGCCACCTTGCAGATCTTGAAAACTAAAGAGAGATTGTAAAAGAGGGCTAAAATCCGCACGGATTAGGCTTTTGAATCACTCAATTCTGTTAAAAAATCAAAAGTTTCTATTTGATGCTCTATGTGTTCCTTGCTTGAAAAACTGATGAGAATTAGGGACGAAGAAGAAGAGAGTTTAAGAAGTGTACCTGGTTCGGGCGGGAGACGAGCGTCATCCTTTAATGGGTGATGATCGTCACTCGTGGAACGACTAGCCTCTTTTTTTTTTTTAGCTAAATGATAGAGCATATATACGAAAATAAATATAAGTACAAGAAAAAGAATTGAGTGATTTGTTTGAAGTCTTTAGCTCGACTTGGAATGTTGTTCAGACAGCAGGTGCATCATCCAGAGATACAATGTACCCTGCTAGAATCTGGGCTTGTGCCCAATAAACCTTCACCCTCTGTCCATTGACAGTGAACTACTCTCCTTTGGAGTTGATCAGGACAATAGCGCCATGTGGTCTAGCCTCTTTGATAGTGAAGGGATCTGACCAACGAAATCGCAGTTTACTAGGAAACAACTGTAAACGAGAGTTATAAAGAAGTACCTGGTCATTAGGCTCAAAATTTTTGGAGATTATCTTCATATCATGATATGCCTTTGTCCTCTCCTTGTATAACTTGGTGTTTTTCATAGGCCAGATATCTCAGTTCATCCAGTTCATTGAGCTGAATGAAACGCCTATCTGTAGTGGGCTTCAAATCAAAGTTCAGCTTCTTGATAGTCCATTCAGCTTTGTATTCCAGCTCCACTGGAAGATGGAACGCCTTGCCATAGAGTAGGTGGAAATGTGTAGTCCCAAGTGGCGTTTTGTAGGCAGTCCTGTAAGACCACAGCGCATCATCCAATTTTGGAGACCAATCCTTCCATGTCGTCCCCACTGTCTTTTCATGTATCTGCTTGATCTGTCTGTTGGAGACTTCAACTTGTCCACTGTTTTGGGGATGATAAGGCGTGACCACTTTATGCTGAACACCATTCTTCTTCAGCAGCTTGACAAAAACTTTGTTAAGTGAGAACCGCCATCACTGATAACAATTCGCGGGACACCAAATCTGGGAAAAATAATGGTCTTCAATACCTTCAAAACCACTGCAGCATCATTGGTAGAAGTAGCCAACGCCTCTACCCACTTGGATACATAGTCAACAGCAACTAGAATGTATATGTTCCCATACGATGAAGGAAAAGGACCCATGAAGTCAATGCCCCAATAGTCAAAGACTTCAACCTTAAGAATGAAGTTATGTGGCATCTCATGTCTTTTACTAATCTTTCCTCTCCTCTGACATGTATCTCACCGTGTAATGAATGCCTGAGCATTCTGAAACATAGTGGGCCACCAGAAGCCTGCTTGAAGAACTTTGGAGAATGTTTTGAAAGTGGCGAAGTGTCCTGCATACTCAGAGCCATGACAATGAAACAGGATGTCTGGAACTTCAGTTTCTGCTATGCATCGCCTGTAAATCCCATCTGCACAATATCTGTAAAGATATGGCTCGTCCAAATAAAATCTCCTAAGTTCTCTCAAGAACTTTTTCGTAGTATACCCCTTGAAATCATGTGGTTCATTTTCTGCAGCTAAATAGTTGGCAATATCAGCATACCAGGGCCTCTTTTGATGAGTGGCAGCATAAACATGCTCTTGAAAAGCAGTTCCCAATCTTGCACAAATCGTTGCCAACGTCCGTGTAGGGTGGCGAGCGTCACCAATGGGGCTCAGGTTTTACCCAATTAATTTACTACTGCAAGTGCACATCAAAGCAATTGTAGCATAACAGGTTATCGAATCCCAAGGGAGTATGTTAACTACTCTATAGAGTTCAGGTTCGGATTAAACTAAGCAGTAAATAATGAATGTAATACGAAATAACTAAAGTAATGAAAGCAAGCAAAATTTGTTGATTGATCTAAGTTCAGAAAGCTAAATGCGCTAAGTGAGGACAATTCGCAGGTTGAATCCGAAAATATAGAATGCATGCAATCATGAATGAATTAAAACCATCTAGAACGTGAAACACAATGATATAACAACTTAATTTTCAATGCAGAAGTTATCTATGTTTAAATCACAGATTTCCAAATCTCTTTGCAAATTCTAACGATCTAAACATGCAGTAATGATCAGGTTCAATTGTTCACAAAACTCCTAAGTCAAATCTCTTTGCAAATAGGCATTTTGCTCATCTAATACTAGTTCAGGTGATTAACAATGTTCTCACATCTATTAAACATCTTAGGGTTTCGAAATCTAAATGATTAGTTTCAGAAATTAATATGAATGCAAGTATGGATTAGCAATTTTACAAACTCTTCATCAACCTTTGAAAAATCCTAACTTACCTAACAGATTACTCAGACATGATCATGAAGACACAAAGCGTAACTGAATAAAACTGCATTAAAAATAGAGTATAAGATAAAGGGGTTCGAAATCTTCTCTCAAAGAGTACATGATCTGTCTCCTCAAAAGCTCTGAATAAATCTCTCTCTAAAGCTCTCTGAATTCTAATATATAAGATAAAAGCCAACTATGGCTGAAAACCTAATATATACAAGCTAAAACACGATATGGGACACCTTTGTAAATAATGGAACTCCTGGGCCAAAGATGCAATTTCTTCTCCATCTTTTAATAAACGGTCGCGACTATTTCTTAGATGCGGGTGACGAGCGTCACCCTTGAGTGGTGACGATCATCACCAATGCCATGGAACACATTCTGAGTTGCTAACTTCGGGGTTGATTCTTGCAATGATCCAAAAAGCTCCAAAACCTCCAGTTGTGCTCCAGCTATGCTATAACCTGCAAAGACTCTACTAAGACTCTAAAAAGACCAAAAAGACTCAATAAAAAGGACTTATACCATGGTTAAAAACCAAAAAAACCATGATATATCATCTCCCTAGCTCACTTTGGAGACCACTTGCCCGAATTGGGTAGTTCCTTATCGTGTAGCGATTTCACGAAGTGATGCAAGAAGGTTGTGGTGGATGTGCTAATGTCTTAGTACAGCTTGTGGGTTCTACTCCCTTTGTCTAACCTCCATGATAGTCTAGGTACCTGAAAAACAGCTCCAAACATGAAAGACAATGCAAAATCTTAAACTAATGCATCATAGACCTACATCAGTGAAAACAAAGTATTAGCTAAGACCTACATGTAATGACTCTATCCTAACTATCATGAAAAGACAAGAAAAGTGATGCAAATAATAGAGACATCAACACCCCAAACTTGCCTCTTAGATTGTCCTCAAGCTAAAGCAAACCGAAGGGGTGAGTGTAAATCATAATCAAAAATACCATTGAGTGAGTAATCAAATCAACGTCTAAGGCTAAATTTGTAAGATGAAAACTGAAATTTTCCCTACTCAAAAAGCCTTAGCCATACTTATCTCGAAACGAATTAAAACCTGTTTCAGCTTATACGTAAATTCAAATTCTCTCTTTCCTTTAACGCTGATTAAGAAATTTAAAACGTGAATTATGCAAGTACTCATCACACAACTTAATTGGCAACTGGGTAGGGTCTGGTATACTCATATATTTCACATATTTAGCATGCAGTTAGAGTAGTTTTCATGCATACATCTTTCATAATAGGCTAGTTTGCACCATTTATCTCATTTTAGGTTCTAGAACACTTTGCATTAGCATTTTACATATTTCTTGCATTCTTGCATCATATTCAGGTTGTTTTGGATAGACTGGAGCTATGGAGGGTGCGTGGTTGTGATAAGGATCGAAAGGGAACCTATGGATACTTGGAAGAACCCATCGGTGCAGCAAAGGAACTGAGATCGAGGCGAAGATCGAGCTAGGCAGGACGAGATCGACCAGAAGATCGAGACACTTGGGTCGTTTCAAGGAAGAAGATCGAGGTCAAGATCGACCAAGGTGATCGAACATGAGCTCAGACACAGAAACTAAGCCTGTGAAGAACGAGAGCCGGATCGAGGTCACGACTTGATCGCCCGAGGATCGACCAGAAGATCGATAGAAGCGCTCGATCCACTCGACCGAATCGACCCGACGATCGAGCAAAAGAAGACATTCTATACAGGAGATCGAGTTAGAGATCGACGACTCAGGTCGATCTCTGAACCTTATCCGGCAGCTCGGATTTTAGTGAGGGGATCATTTCCTTTTGTCTACCCCATTTTTTGGGAGCGAGGGAGAACCATTCATATTGTCTCCTTCTTGTTTAGTCTATCTTTTAAGCAAAAACCGCCATTGTTAGTTTTTAAGCTTTTCATATTTTGTAAAACCTTAATCTTGCTTTTAATCTTAAGTATTTCTCTTAATCTTTCTTTCTTAGTAGTTTAATCATGTTTATCCTTTCATCTTTAGCATTTTTAATCATGTGTAGTGAGTAATCCACCAAGGGTTTAATGTTGAAGTGATTAAAAGGGTTCTTAGGGTTTAAGCTTGGGTCTTTTCTTGCACTTAACTTAATCTCTTCTTGGATATGGGGGTTTTAATGCCTAAAGACTCTTAAGAAATATCTATTTGATCTCAGGGATTTCCTTACCTTAACAAGATTCAGGAGATCCCTTAAAACCAAATCCAAGAGACTAGCTTATCCTTTCCCAAACGCCATGGATGCTTCGGGAGCTAGTTAGGCAAAATTTTGAGATCTATGCTTCATGTTCTTCACCCTTTTCTTCCACCACACGCCATGGGTCTAGAGGAAAGGTTGAGGAAAGGATTTATTCCAAACGCCATGGATAAATCTAGCTTTAGCTTCTCAAGGCCTAGAGATAGCGCAAAAATGTGTAGATCTATATTTTCAAAACCCAAAGTTTGAACCTTGAACCTCCTTAAGCATGATCCCCAACCTTGAATCTACTTTTAGCTTTTGAAATCTTAAAGTCATCATTTTCTAGTTCTAATGTTTGCATCTTTAGTCTAAGTTTCTTAAAAATCATTTCCTAGGTTGTTAGAACTTGCCTTTTTTTTATCTGCCTTTAGTTTTCGAGTTTTAAAAACCAGTAGATTTTGATTTTAAATTCTTAGAGGTCATCTAGTATTTGTTTAACCCATCAGTAGGGATTTTAAAATATTTTTCGTGGTCATTTAGTAGCTGCAATTAGTTTTTATAGATTTTCTCCTCAAATTATCCGGATTTCACTGAGATTTACAAAGCTCTTGCATTCTTAGTATCTTTCATCAACCTGATTTGGATTGACACCTCTAGTACTACAACAGCAAACCTGTGCTTTAGGTTTGATTAAAACTAGTGTAAAAACCTACTTATCAACTGGCGCCGTTGCCAACTTGGTTTTAGTTTTGAAAGTATTAGGATTTAGAGCTTAGTAGAGACTAAGTATCTACCTTCCTACTTGTCTTCTCAGGTACATGAATCTGAGGTCTAGAGGTGACAACAATCTATTACAACCTCTAGACAACATTCATCAACTTGGAAGTGCAAGGTCAAGAAGAGTAAGAGAACAAGCACAAGAGTTTGAGGAGATAGTGCAAGCGGGAATTGTTGAGGGTATGGCTGAGCAAGACCAAGCTGAGGCTCGACCTCACCATGTTGCTGCTGGTAGGGGTAATCGAAACCCCAACCACGCCCCAAGGCAACCAAGAATCATCGGTGCGGGTGATGCACCAAACACTCATCACAATCGTTTTGGCATCACTCCACCACCTGTGCAAAACAACAACTTCGAGATCAAGCCAGGCTTTGTCTCAATGGTGCAGAACAACAAGTTCCACAGACTTGCCATGGAGGATCCTTTGGAGCAATTAGACAACTTTGAGCAAGTGTGCGACATGATCAAGATTAATGGGATCTCGGAGGACAGTTTCAAGCTTAGGCTTTTCCATTTTTCACTTGGGGATAAAGCAAGGCATTGGTAGAAGACCTTACCTTAGGGGACTATAACCTCATGGGCTGATTGCAAGAAGGCATTTCTGTCCAAGTTCTTCTCAAGTACAAGAACAGCTCGCCTTTAGTGAAGCAATGGAGCGGTTCAAGGGCTACACCATTGCATGTCCTTATCTTGGCTTCACTGAGGAGACACTCTTGAGCTCCATCTATAGAGGAGCTCTTCCCAAAATTCGAATGCTTCTAGACACGACTAATAAAGGGAATTTTCATGGCCAAGATGTAGAAGAGGGAATGGAGCTTATTGAGAATCTTGCTTTGAGTGATGGAAACTACGCTGAAGACTATGGTAGAGCACCTAGAGGGTCTGACCTTGAGGCACATAAGAAGGAGCTGACATCACTTCATGAAAAGATTGACAAGTTGATACTTGAAAACCAAAAGCATGTACACTTTGTGGGAGAGGCTACGGATGTTCTAGATGAGCTGGAGGAGAGCCAAGAGGAAGCGAATTGGGTAGGAGGCCAAGACTATACTAAGCCACAGAGCTATGTTCAAAGGTATTAAGGCAACAACAACCTATCTTACCGAAGTACCAATGTGGAAAACCCCAAGGATCAAGTATACCCTCCACAACAAGGAAAACCTTTTGTTCCTTACAACAAAGGTGGGTTTACACAAAAAGTGGGTACCAAGGGCAAAGAAAAGGGAACTTCTAAGGCCAGCAACAGCAAGGAACAAAAGCAAAAAAATCTACTCTCATGTGTTTCCTCATGTATTCGTGCCACACCAGCAACAAGTTTTGCATCCACCTCAAGATCCGGTACAAGCTATGTTCCAACAATTACTTCAAGGACAAGCATCTACAATACAAAAATTTCTTGATATGTACAATAGGCTGGACTCTTCTCTTACTGAGGTATCTACACAAATTACCAACGTGAACAACAAGATTCGCCAGCTAGAGAAAGGAAAGGCTAGTTCAAGCGGTCAAGGTAGCTTACCCGGAAAGTGTGAGATAAACCCTAAGGAGTATGCAAATGCGATCACTTTGAGGAGTGGAAAAGAGCTACCACCACGGTCTATACCTGAAGACAATGAGGGCATTGTGATTCAAGAGGGGGAGAGTAATCTCTCAAATGATCAAGAGATCACATTTGACAATGTCACATTGCAAGGCCAAAGAAAGGCAAGGAAGCGGTTTTAGAGAAAAAGGTGGAGGAGGTTAGCAAAGAGAAAGAAGTTTTCGTGCCTCCACCTTACTAACCAAAGCTCCCCTTCCCTAGACGTTTCAAGAAATAGTTGATTGAGAAGCATAGAGCCCTGTTTGAGAAGCACTTGAAGGACGTTGAGATAAAACTGTCGTTGCTTGATTGTATGGCTATGGTGCCAAAATACGCCAAGTTTTTGAAAGACACTCTTGCTAAGAGAGTGAAAAAGAGTGAATAAGTCTTGGTATTAAGTAAAGAATGCAGTGCAATCATCCACAAGGAGATAGCTCCAAAGAAGCTAGGAGATTCGGGGTCATTCACTATCCCTTGTGCACTAGGCCCTTTGAAGTTTGAAACCTGCTTGTCTGATTTTGGAGCAAGCATTAACCTTATGCCTCACTCTATTGCCAAAAAGCTAGGTTTTACCAAGTTTAAGGAGTGTAGAATCTCACTCATTCTGGATGATCGAAGTATAAG
The DNA here is from genome assembly GCA_911865555.2 of Thlaspi arvense. Taxonomy (NCBI): domain Eukaryota; kingdom Viridiplantae; phylum Streptophyta; class Magnoliopsida; order Brassicales; family Brassicaceae; genus Thlaspi; species Thlaspi arvense. The sequence continues at coordinate 30,878,810 of OU466860.2, forward strand.
GCTCCCTATAGGCATGCTTGAAGACCTACCCGTGAGGATTAGCAACGTGAATGTGCCAACAGATTTTGTAGATCTAGAAATCGATGAGGAACCAAGGGACCCTCTAATCCTTGGTAGACCCTTTCTAGCAGCTGCTGGGGCCATCATAGATGTGAAGAATTACAAGACTTCCCTGCACCTGGGCAAAGACATTAAGCTGAACCTTGACATTAACGAAGTCTTGAAGAAGCCAACGATTGGTCGGAAAGTGTTCAACATAGAAGCTTTGGATGCATTGGCCGATGAGTTGCTTGAGGAATTGGCACAAGGGGATCATCTACAGCTGGCTTTGACAAAGGAGTGTAGGGAGTATGGTTTCTTGAGTGAGCCAACCCAGGAATATGTACGCATCCTTGATTCTTGCAAGGTTTTGAAAGAAGATGAAGGCCAGTGCCTAGAGATCGACCTGGAGATCGATCAGATTTCTCGATCCAGGAAAAAGATTGATCAGGCGATCAACCAAAACAACTCGATCTGTCTAGAGAACGACCTTGTGAATCGATCTCCTGCTCGATCCATATCCAATCGAGCAAGTGAATCGAGAGAGTGCAATCGATCCAGCCTAGATCAAGGGAGCGATCGACTGACTGACTCGATCTATGCGGTAGGAACAGTCCAAGAAGGCAGCCTAAGAGCTCATGACTCGTGTTCAAAAGGGGCGAATGAGGACAGCAACCTCAACACAAGCCAAGAGGATGACTGGAGCAAGCTGCTAGCCCCAAAGGTGTACCTAAAGCAGCTTCCGAATGGGCTAAGGTACGCTTTCTTAGGACCAAATGATACATATCCTGTCATTGTAAATGAAAATCTAAATGATGATGAGTTAAACTCGCTCCATAGGGAGCTGAGGAAGTATAGAAAGGCCATTGGGTACTCTCTCAGTGACATCAAGGGCCTTTCACCGATGCTTTGTACTCACAGGATTCATTTAGACAATGAAAACACATCTTCCATAGAGCATCAAAGACGTTTCAACCCGAATTTGAAAGAAGTAATTAAGAAAGAAATCTTAAAACTCTTAGAAGCTGACGTGATATACCCTATCAGTGATAGCACATGGGTCTCTCCGGTCCATGTGGTACCAAAAAAGGGGGTATCACGTTTATAAAAAACTGAAAAAATGAGTTGATTCCTACTAGGACAATAACCGGACATAGAATGTGTATTGCTTATAGAAAAATCAACTCAGCCATGAGGAAAGATCATTTCCCTCTTCCCTTCATTGATCAAATGCTAAAGAGATTAGCCAATCATCCTTACTACTGCTTTCTAGATGGCTGTAGCGGTTTTTTTTCAAATCCCCATTTACCCAAATGACCAAAAGAAAACCACATTCACATGCCCTTATTGTACCTTTTCTTATCGAAGGATGCCATTTGGGTTATGTAATGCACCAGCAACCTTCCAAAGGTGCATGATGTCTATTTTCTCTGACCTCATAGAGAAAATGGTGGAGGTTTTCATGGATGATTTTTCTGTGTATGGTGCTTCGTTTGGTGGTTGTTTGTCAAATCTTTGCAGGGTTCTCAAGAGATGTGAGGAGACAAACTTGGTGCTAAATTGGGAAAAGTGTCATTTTATGGTGAGGGAAGGCATTGTGCTTGGGCATAAGATTTCTGAGCGAGGGATTGAGGTTGAAAAGGCAAAGATAGAGGTTATGACGAGTTTAGAGCCTCCGGTTAATGTGAAAGGGAGTAGGAGTTTCTTGGGGCACGCCGGCTTCTACAGGAGATTTATCAAGGATTTTTCCAAGATAGCACGTCCTCTTACAAGGCTATTATGCAAGGAAACCAAGTTCGATGAATACCTACAAGCCTTTAAGACCATCAAAGAAGCCTTGGTCACCGCGCTTATAGTTCAAGCTCCGGATTGGACTTTGCCCTTCGAGATTATGTGCGATACAAGCGACTACGCCGTGGGTGCTGTCTTGGGTTAGAGGAAGGACAAGAAGCTGCATGTGATCTATTATGCAAGCCGTACCTTGAATGACACGCAAGTGAAGTATGCAACCACTGAGAAAGAGCTTCTAGCTGTGGTATTTGCTTTTGAGAAGTTTAGGTCTTACTTGGTGGGTTCTAAGCTCATTGTGTATACTGACCATGCTACCTTGAGATACATATATTCCAAGAAAGACACCAAACCGAGACTCTTAAGATGGATCCTTCTCTTGCAAGAGTTTGACATAGAGATCAAGGACAAGAAGGGTATACAGAACGGTGTAGCGGATCATCTTTCAAGGATGAGGGTGTATGATGTCTTGCCTTTGGATGACTCACTCCCCGAAGAGCATCTTATGATGGTTAACACCGTTGTATGTGCAAAGCTAGAGGAGAAGCTTGAAGAATTCTTGAGCGTAAAGGAAGAAGAGCTACCATGGTACGCGGATATTGTTAACTATTTGGCTTGTGGAGAAGAGCCTACTCACTTGGACCATTACAATAGGAAGAAGTTCACGAGGAACATCTCTCACTACTTTTGGGATGACCCTTATCTATACAAGAGGTGTGTGGACAGCCTATACCGAAGATGTGTCACAGGAGAAGAACCAAGAGACATTCTTCTCCATTGCCACGATATGATTTATGGTGGGCACTTCGCATCATTCAAGACAGCTACAAAGGTTCTCCAAGCTGGGTTTTGGTGGCCTACACTCTTCAAGGATGCACATGAGTTTGTAAAATCATGTGAATCTTGCCAAAGGGCCGGGAACATAACCAAGAGGAATGAGATGCCGCAAGTACCTATCTTTGAGGTGGAAGTCTTTGACGCTTGGGGAATTGATTTTATGGGTCCATTTCCATCATCATATGGCAACAAGTACATCCTAGTGGCAGTAGACTATGTGTCTAAGTAGGTGGAAGCCATAGCCTCACCAACTAATGATTCAAGGGTGGTAGTCAAGCTGTTCAAGACAATCATTTTTCCAAGGTTTGAAGTTCCTATGGTGGTGATTAGTGATGGAGGCAGCCACTTCATCAACAAGATTTTTGAGGGTCTTTTGAGAAAGCATGGAGTTAAACACAAGGTGGCCACGCCTTATCACCCTCAAACCAGTGGCCAAGTGGAGGTTTCAAATAGGCAAATCAAGACCATCCTAGAGAAAACCGCGGGAGTGACTAGGAAAGATTGGGCAAGCAAGATTGATGACGCTCTTTGGGCTTATCGGACGGCTTTCAAGACTCCTATTGGTACCACGCCTTTCAACCTCCTCTATGGTAAATCTTGTCACCTCCCTATGGAGGTAGATCACAAAGCTATTTCGGCTGTGAAGAAAGTGAATTGTGCTCTCAAGATGGTACAAGAGAGAAGACGAGTGCAACTTAATGAGCTTAATGAATTGAGGTTGGATGCTTATGAAAGCGCCAAGATCTACAAAGAGAGGACCAAAGCCATGCATGACAAGAAGCTGGTGCTTAAGGAGCTCAAAGAGGGAAGCCAGGTTCTGCTCTACAACTCACGTTTGAAGTTGTTCCCCGGAAAGCTCAAGTATAGATGGAGCGGTCCATTTGAGATAAAAGAAGTGCTACCATATGTGGCAGTGACTTTGATCGGCAACAGTGGAGAGAGTTTCACGGTGAATGGGCATACATGGCAAGTGATTGCAGCAAGGAGAGAACCACGTTGTTTCTCCAAGATCCCCCTCTAGCCTAACCAAGTAAAGTCAAGCTAAGCGACGTAAAACAAGCGCACTTGGGAGGCAATCCCATGACTATCATTGTACATATTTTTGATTTATTTCTGTTTCAATTTTATGCTTTTTAGTTTAAGTGTGTAGGTACAAGGAGATGGGAACCAGAGATCTTGATCTTGGATTTAACAAGGCTAGGAAAGGAGAAGCAGAGGTAAGAGATCGAGTGAAAGATCGACCTGTCCTGGCTCGATCTAGACGAGATCGAGTAGACAATCGAGTGAGTCAGTCGATTGTGAGAGGATGAACCACTCATGTGTTTAGCTTGAAATACAAACGGGGTGTGGATCGACTGGTCTCACTCGATCCTCGAACTTAGATCGATGACAGGATCGATTAGCTCACTCGATCTCCGCCAAAACGACCTCGCAATCGATCAGGGAGCTCGATCTAAGGAGCATGGCCACAACCCTGTGGAATCTTGAAATGAGGAGGAGAATCGATCTAAGGCTCGATTCAAATCAGATTGAGCCTCTAATCGAGCAAGCCTCTCGATCAAGGACATAATGGGCGTGAGATCGAGGTCAAGATCGACCGGTTTGACTCGATCTAATGCCAAGGTTGGTTTAAATTTTTTCCCCTTCTTTCTCCTTCCCTCTCATTTTGAAGTTGAGTTTTGGTCAAGACAAGCATCTTTGACCATGAGAATGTGTGCCTTGACCAGATATTTTTTCAGAAACCCACTTGCATGCATTAGTCCACAGGATTTTTCTTTATAAAATCATACATACACATTCTTTCTTCACTTTGCTTACAAACTGATTTTTAGAAAGAGAGAGTGTGAGTTCGGTTTTGAAAGACATAGAGCATCTCATAATCATCTTATTTCAAATGTATCCTCGAATTTCTTGAATTGCATATTTGAGTTTTCAAGAATATTTCCTTTTTGTTGAATTGGTTGAATGATATTTGCTAGGGATTAGGATGAATTTTTAAAAATATCTAAGTATTAGGGAAATTTTCTTGATTTAATCTTATCTCAAGAGATTTTCCTCTTCTATTTATTGATATATTTTAGAATATCCCCAAAAATCTAGGACTTATATTTAGAGATTTTCTCTCTTTCCAATATCTTTCTCTCTTAATCGTCACCTATCCTCACTTTCTCTTTGAGAACTTGCGTTTCAGCTACCATGGACCCCAAGAAGAGAAGCAGAGATTTGGCAACTCAAGAGGAAACGCAGCAAGTGGTTGAAGAAAGGGTCAAGTGGAGTAAGGAAGAGAGGAAAACAAAGAAGAGTCTTAAGAGGTTGTGGTTTGAGCCTACAAAGTTTGCAAGTAGGGATCTCTTGGAAATGTTAGTGTTGTTGGAGGAGTTTGATGAGTTGCTCAGGGGCATGGGCCTTGCTTGCCTATCACATATGGATTGCCCAACTTACCCTGAGGCCACGCATGATTTCCTCTCCACCTTGGACTTCTCATATGAAGATCCATGCATCCAAACTCCATCCAAGGGTCATGTCACGTTCAAGATCAGAAAGCAAGCCTACCACCTCTCCATCCCTGAGCTATGCCAAGCTTATGGTCTCAATGCTGCAGCCACGCTTGTGGAGTACCCACGGTTCAAATCCGCCAATGCTCTATGGGTCTTGGTTAGCGATGGAGACTACAAGGCCAATACCACCAAGATCAAGAAGTTGCGCAATCATGTGCTAAGGTACACCCTCGAGCTGCTGGCCAACACGTTCAGTGGAAGATCCACAGCCCCAACGGTGACCAAGAACGAGCTCTGCTTCTTTTTCCAAGGGGTTAAGAAGATTGTATACGATGGTGAGGAGAATGAAGACCCAATGGAGGATGAACTTTGGGAAGACGTCAACTACGGCTGCATCTTAGCTTCCTCCTTGGTCAAATAAAAGGCTTGGGCATTAAGATGTAAGGCGAGCTCTGCACTCATAGGAGGTTTCCTCACGCCATTGTTCATACAAGCAGGAGTGCCCCTTGCAGATTTTGAACCATGTGTGGAGCGTGCGTACATGGATGAAATCTACATGCGCTACACCGATTCCTTATGACCTACTCCAGCTCCAGGCTTCTATGTTTACTTGCTCTACAACCATAACCATGAGAAGAGAGTCTGCATTCTGCCCAATCAAGATGAAACGCACCTACAAAGCATTGGCACAATAGAGTTCTTGCCAAGTGATGAAGAATGCTTTGCGCCTCTTGGGAAGACAGCAGCCCCACCTCAGATCACTCGTTCACCCTCAGAATCCCCTCCTACAGATGTTGAGATTCCCCCAAGCTTTGATCTCCCCAAGCTGGACTATGAGCCGCAGACAAAGGCTGAGTAATTCCTTGCCTCGGTTGTTGAGATTCAACGCAAGGTTAACAAGTTAACAAAGAAGATCAAAGACCTTCAACAAGGAAGCTCATCTGAGATGACTGTGAGTGACGAGGCCGAGCAAATGGGCGAAACGATGAGGAGAAACTCAACCGGAGGTGTGGAGATTCGTGAGCCTCAAGATGGTAATCAAGATGGGCGTCTTTCTCTACACGAGGGCACAAGCAGGAGCAAGGACAAGGGGATACTTCACGACACTCCTAGAAATAGCAGGAGGACAGGAGCAACCTCAAGCTCCAGCCATGCCTAGCTCCGAGGTACCAAAACACAAACCTTTGTATATATCATGCATTTTTAATCTTTGCATTTGGATTTTGGTCTCCTCATGAATTTGTTTGACACCGAGACGTTGTCATTCAAGTTTGGGGGAGAGTGTGTGCTTTGACATGTTTTTATTTGGATCTTATTTTGTGTTCACATCCTTGAGTCTTCATGCATCCATCTAAGTGCATAGAAAAATACAAAAAAATCAGAAATTTTTTTTTAAAATTTCAAAAAAAAAAATCATATAGCTTGCATTTGCATTGTCAAATATTTTAGGATTGAGTCTAGAATTTTTATCATTTAGGTTGCTTGCATTTGCATAGGGGGCGATGATATAAAATTTTTCCTTGTAAAGTGTTTTGAGCTTATGAATTGGTTCAAAGCCCTAGTTAGTAGTTCTTTGATGCTTTATGCAAACTTTGAAAGTAAGTTCTAACCATATTTGGATCATTTGTCTCGATTTTCTTGGCTTAAGTTGAACAAACTTGAATTGAATCCTTTCCTATCAAGTGAAACCTTAACATGAATTTTGAATTATCATACTTGTACATTTGAAAAAGAATACATGGATTACATATACATATTTAGGCTTTCTTATTCCTTTCACCACTCTTTTTTAAGCCTAAATAGAACTCCTCACCTTAACCCTTACCCTCATTTCAAGCTAAATTTCGTGTGTGATATTGTGAGGCCTTAAATTTTTGGTTGAACTTGGCATAGAGTGTTAGGTTTAGGGCGACATGATTAGGCTCTCATATTGATGCTAGCTTTGCATATTGAAGCTAGTTTTAGGCTTATGGTTAGGGTGAGAATTCACGGGTGTTGATTGAAAGTGCTTACTTGTTTCGGTTTTGAAAAGAATTGGTGTTTGGAGTTTGATTAAAAAGGGTTACATAGTTTTAAGTGGGTGGTCTTGAATTGTTTTAAATAAAAGCTCAAGTTTGAAAAGGAGATAGCTCTTAAAAAGAAAAAGAAAAAAAAATCATAATAAAAGAGCCAAAAGGCCAAGTGCATAAAAGAAAAATAAAATATTTTTGACAAGAGAGCTATCAAAAGAAAAGAAAAGAGCTAAAATTATGTTTATGGTCATACCACTAGCTATAAGAAAGGTTGAAGATAGTGTTTATGTGGGTTATGCTTGGCGTCTTGCCTTGTTTGACTTGGGTACTCTCTAGAGGGTGAGTGAGCTTGAAAAAAAAAACATTTGAGAGATGGATTAGGATCATTGTTAGTATATTTGGGTAGATGAGAGTTTAGTCATGTATGCATACATTGCTTCTTACCTTTAGCATTATGAATAAGTTCAACCCTTTTTGAGATAAACCATTGCTTAGAGTACCCACATGAATGAGATCATTTTTATCTCATAACCCTGACCCTAGCCAAATGTATTCGGTTTTAAATGCAAAAGTGTGATTCACGGTTTGAATTTAAATGAATGTTAAAGGTTAGGTTTTCTTGGATTGTTTGGAATAGGCAAGTCTTGATTTGAGATTCAATATGTGATAAATATGGCTAAGTTCTTTGAATTAGATGTTTGTGTACTGCATCCTAGAATTAAGAACTAGGACCATTGAATTGATTCATTTGAAAAAAAAAACTTTTGAAAATTTGAGCTCCCATTTTTAAACCTCTCTTCCCAGCTTGAATTTTGTTTGCTTGAGGACAAACAAAAGGCAAGTTTGTGAGAGTTGATATACTCATATATTTCGTATATTTAGCATGTATTTAGAGTAGTTTTCATGCATACATCTTTAATAATAGGCTAGTTTGTACCATTTATCTCATTTTAGGTCCTAGAACACTTTGCATTAGCATTTTGCATATTTCTTGCATTCTTGCATCATATTCAGGTTGTTTTGGATACACTGGAGCTATGGAGGGTGTGTGGATGTGCTAAGGATCGAAAGGGAGCCAATGGATACCTGGAAGAACTCATCCGTGCAGCAAAGGAACCGCGATCGAGGAGAAGATCGAGCTAGGCAGGTCGATTTCGACGAGATAGACCAGAAGATCGAGACACTCGGGTCGTTTCAAGGAAGAAGATCGAGGTCAAGATCGGCCAAGGTGATCGAACGTGAGTACAAACACGGAAATTAAGCCTGGGAAGAACGAGAGCCAGATCGAGGTCACGGCTCGATCGCCCTAGAATCGACTAGAAGATCGATAGAAGCGCTCGATCCACCCGACCGAATCAACCTGACGATCGAGCAAAAGAAGACGTTCTATGCTGGAGATCGAGTTAGAGATCGACGACTCAGGTCGATCTCTGAACCTTATCCGGACAGCTCACGTTTTGGATTTTAGTGAGGGGACCATTTCCTTAGCGAGGGAGAACCATTCATATTGTCTCCTTCTTCTTTATTCTCTCATCTTATCTTTATCTATGTTTTAAGAAAAAACCGCCATTGTTAGTTTTTAAGCTTTTCATATTTTGTAAAACCTTAATCTTGCTTTTAATCTTGAGTATTTCTCTTAATCTTTCTTCCTTAGTAGTTTAATCATGTTTATCCTCTCATCCTTTGCATTTTCATCTGTTTTAATCATGTGTAGTGAGTAATCCACCAAGGGTTTAAGGTTGAGGTGATTAAGAGGGTTATTAGGGTTTAAGCTTGGGACTTTTCTTGCACTTAACTTAGTCTCTTCTTGGATTTGGGGGTTTTAAAGCCTAGAGACTCTTGAAAAAAATCTCTTTGATCTCAGGGATTTCCTTACCTTACCAGGATACAGGAGATCCCTTAAAACCAGATCCAAGAGACTAGCTCATCCTTTCCCAAACACCATGGATGCTTAGGGAGCTAGTTAGGCCATTTTTTGAGATATATGCTTCATGTTCTTCACCCTTTCTTTCTACCACATGCCATGGGTTAGGAGGAAAGGTTGAGGAAAGGATTTATTCCAAACACCATGGATAAATCTAGCTTTAGCTTCTCAAGGCCTAGAGATAGCACTAAAATGTGTAGATCTATGTTTTCAAAACCCAAAGTTTGAATCTTGAACCTCTTTAAGCATGATCCACAACCTTGAATCTACTTTAAGCTTTTGAAATCTTAAAGTCATCATTTCCTAGTTCTAAAGTTTGCATCTTTTTTCTTAGTTTCTTAAAAATCATTTCCTAGGTTGTTAGAACTTGTCTTTTTTTTATCTGCCTTTAGTTTTCGAATTTTACAAACCAGTAGATTTGCATTTTAAATTCTTAGAGGTAATCTAGTATTTGTTTAACCTATCAGTAGGGGTTTTAAAATAGTTTTCGTGGTCATTTAGTAGCTGCAATTAGTTTTTATAGATTTTCTCCTCAAATTATCAGGATTTCACTTAGATTTACAAAGCTCTTGCATTCTTAGTATCTTTCATCAACCTGATTTGGATTGACATTTCTAGTACTACAACAGCAAACCTGTGCCTTAGGTTTGATTAAAACAAGTGTAAAAACCTAGTTATTAGGGTCATGAGTTAAAATTGGACTCGGAGAAGCAAATGGTGAGGTGTTTGGGCATCACTCAAGAAAATAGACTTGCCTTAATGCAAAATACTAAGGATATGACCAACCGATGCATACAAAGTTAAGTTCCCATATACCCGTCATCTACATCGGTTTCCACCTCCGGCTCCTACCCCAATATCGTCCCATCCTAAGGTACTCTTTTCTTCTCGGATCTTTTTTTTGGGGACTTCTTCTTTTCTTCCTAGGAGATCGGTTTTGGATATTCATTGGCTCCTTTTGTTGGCGTTTCTTTATTCCACCTTTGGTGTTTTTGGAAGGTTTGAATTGGCATTGCCCTTTTTTGTTGCTTGGTGACAGCCCCTTTGTCTTTTGACATTGGCCGTTTTGTGTAGCCCCCATCTCCTTGTTTTCTGTTCCATTTTGAATCCGCAATGAATTTTTTTTGCTTATTCCTTCCTGCTTTCTATGAGCGAAACATTTAAGCACAATCTTTTCCTAGTCTACCCATGTATCACCTAACCTATGTCGGCTCGAGAGTGAGCCAACGTCTACATTAGAACCTAACCTCGTCGGTCAAACCGAAAACTCTTTTGCCTAAGGGAGTCTGAAAATGATATGAGAGACCTCACATAACTCTCGCTATAGTGTTAAAGGCTTAAAAGCAAAGGTTTGGGCTTAGGTGGTTAGAGTGAGTTGGACTAGCAAAAAAAGGTAAAAGTGGGAAAGAAAGTCGAAACATAAATCCGTAAGTTGCAATCAGAGAGAACATGATAATTAATTTTCAGTTTAAGTTCAAGAGGGTAAAGATTCAATTCACAATGCATTATCTTATGCAAAATTTTATATGGCAAGTTCCAAATGTAGTGCTCCCTTTAAAATTCCGTTTTAAAAGGAAATGCATCAAACAAACAGGGACTTAGGCGTTAAGTTCATCTCTTAACAATGGTATTTACAAGGACTAGCATGATTTACTCCTAAAAGAAAAACATGAATATCGTATATGAATGCAACTAGACTAATTCCTAAAATGCAAATGCAACTAGATGCTCACTTTTTGTGAAACAATTTTTTTAAAAAAATTTCTAATTTTTATTTTGTTTTTCTTTGCACTTAGATGTTTGCCTACTCTTTATGAATGCATGGAAATGCATGGTACATACACCCCCAACCGTAAATCACACGGTTTCCGTGTGATAAAAATAGAAGGAAGCACGTACCACATCCTAAAGGCACAAAGGAAACACACAAGAAAGAAAAATGCAAGAAATGAAAAATATTTACAAAGGTTGGAGCTGGTACCTTAGTCTTTGAGTTCGGGGAGGGATGAGTCGCTAATACTTGAGGAGAGTGAGTGATACAAGAGTTTTGAGTCTCTTTCTCAATCACCCAAGCTTGTACTTATCAGTTGTTGTATATCATAAGGTTTTTATCAATCCAAGGAGTTATGAATAGATGCCAATAGAATTATGAGCAGAAAACCTCAAGTCAAGTAAATTCAGAGAAGATTATTGTTTACACAACTAAAACTATCAACCTAAGTGATCAAGCACCAAACAGGACTCAAAAGAGAACAACTCAGTAATTATCATGGCTTGTGTCACTCAAGCCATGGACATAGAGCAGAAATCAACAATAATAAGATAGTGATGGTAATGGGCAGTAAATAAACAGTGCAATAAGTAAAACAACATATAAGATAATAGGTTAGAGAGGGGTTATAGCGGGTTAGATGGATCAGGGGACTTCAGCCATTGAATAAGCTCTCAGGTTCATATAGTCACACCAAGACTTCGTCTTGACGGTGATTTCTAGGTAAGGAGATCTTTACAACTTACCTAGCCCATGGTGTTTGGATCTAGATCCTTTGCAAGATTCACCACCATAGACGAGCTTCCGCAACGCGATACAATGAACCAAGCAAGAATGAAATAACATCTCCATAGAACCGTGATACCTCCTACACAACTTATTCCTTAGGATAGAAAAGATATCACCCTTAAGGGTGGTTCTCACTAAGCTAAACTGTGGCGTTCGTGTCAAGCCGCCTAGGAGCTATAAGCCAAGATGATTAGACTAAACTAAGCATTAAAAAGGCTCAACAAGGAGAAATCAAGGATTAAGTCCACGGCTAGCAAGCACATGAACCCCCCCCCCCCCCCCCCCCCCCCCCCCCCCCCCCCCCCCCCCCCCCCCCCCCCCCCCCCCCCCGTCTCCCCTTTGAAACCCACTAAATCCCCTTAGGGTAACTACTCACGCACCATGAGAAGAGTCATAAATCCCGTGAAGGTGAAAGAACTCATTCTCGGCTAAGGCAGAGATAAGAACAGTAACTGTAAAAGCTAAATAAACAAAAAGCATGAACTTGAAACTACTAAAAGACTTAGATTAAAACTGAAATAACAAGGTCTCAAATCTCAACAATTGCGAGTTCAAACGAAAGAGAAAGAGGTTGGTGGGAAAGCAAATAAAGACAAAATAACTTGTTCGCGTGATGGCGAACAAAATGAGTGGACAAGCGTATTTATAGGGGAAGAGATAAGGAGTGGTCGCCTGATAGGGCTCAGGTTTTACCCAATTAATTTACTACTGCAAGTGGACAGTAAAGCAGTTGTATCATAAAAGGTTATTGAATTCCAAGGGAGTAAGTTAACTACTCTATATAGTTCAGGTTCAGATTAAACTAAGCAGTAAATAATGAATGTAATGCGACATAACTAAGGTAATGAAACCTGGCGAAATTCAATGATTGATCTAAGTTCAGAAAGCTAAGGGCACTTAGTCAGGACAATTCGCAGGTTGAATCCGAGAATATAGAATGCATGCAATCAGGAATGAATTAAAACTGTCTAGAACTTGAAAAACAATGATATAACAAATCAATTCTCAGTGCCGAAGTTATCTATGTTTAAATCACAGAATTCTAAATATATTTGCAAATTCTAACAATCTAAACATGCAGTAATGATCATGTTCAATTGTTCACAACACTCCTAAGTCAAATCTCTTTGCAAATAGGCCTTTTGCTCATCTAATACTAGTTCAGGTGATTCAAAATGTTCTCACATCTATTAAACAACCTAGGGTTTCGAAATCTAGATGATTAGTCTCAAAAATCGATATGAATGCAAGTATAGATGAAGAACCAATGGATTCCTAACATTTTAGCAATTCTAGAAATTCTTCATCAACCTTTGAAAAATTCTAACTTAATTAACAGATTAATCAGACATGATAATGAAGACACAAAGCATAACTGAATAAAACTACATTAAAAGAATTAAGTATAAGATAAAGGGGTTTGAAATCTTCTCTAAAAGAGTACATGATCTGTCTCTCCAAAAGCTCTGAATAAATCTCTCTCTAAAGCTCTTTGAATTCTAAGATCTAAGATAAAAGCCAACAATGGCTGAAAACCTAATATATACAAGCTAAAACACGATCTGGGACACTTTTGTAAATAGTAGAACTTCTGGGCCAAAGATGCAATTTCTTCTCCATCTTTTAATAAAAGGTTGCGACTCCTTCTCAGATGCGGGTGACAAGCGTCACCCTTGTGTGGTGACGATCGTCACCAATGCCATGTAACACCTTCTTAGTTGCTAACTTCGGGGTTGATTCTTGCAATCATCCAAAAAGCTCCAAAGCCTCCAATTGTGCTCCAGTTATGTTATAACCTGCAAAAACTCTACTAGGACTCTAAAAAGAACAAGACTCAATAAAAAGGACTTATACCATTGTTAAAAACCATAAAAACCATGATATATCAACTCCCCCAGAGTTTGTTTTGCTTGCCCTCAAGCAAACATCCGACAAAGAATAGGGTCGAGGTTTGGAAACTGAGATAGTCAGCTGAACATTAGGAACGCCATATTGATCAACACTTTAGAATCCACATACCACAGAGCTAACACAAGATCAAATTTCAGTCTAATCATCACAAGCTTAGCAGTTTATCAAATCCAGTTCATGCCTCTTCAAGAAATCTGAAATCTCTAATGCTAACCCCTTATATTTATCTTAGTGTGATATCTCATTAAGGATTTATCAACTCAATCACTTATAGATTCGTTTCCCTTCCTAAACACTGAACAAAGCAAATCTCGACACAGCTCTCCTATTTTATCTTCCCTTGGATTTTTTTGTTTTGATTTTTCAACTTTTTTCTCATTTTTTAATAGCCTAAGATATGGTGCTACTCAATACTTATGTTCCTTGTGAGGAGACAGGTTCATGAGTGTTCACTACTGTTGTTCCTTGTAAGGAGACAGGTCATGATGCACCATTCTACAGACTTAAACTCTTAAAAGTTGTATCAGGGAAGATCAAAGAGAGACTGCATCTAAACATTCTTGTCAGTGTTGAAAGAGAGAATCAAGATCAGTGAGTATCAAGCCCCAAGATAAGAAGTTTATAGTTTATTAAGGTGGAGTCAACAACAGATTTTCCAGATTCTCTAAGAACCTCAACCTTCTTTGCTAGACTGGTCTACTTATGGCTTTCAACATAGTAAGACTTGTAATCAACAACTGTGGAAATGGTTCTAATAAGCATCAATGTTTTGTGGTTAGTTCCAAGAAAAACTAACAGTTTCAAAATTTTGACTCTATTAAACAGGTTTTTGACTCAACTTTAAGACTCTGAAAACAAAACAAAATGTACACAACGTCAGTAGCCACCTCCCCCAGACATAAACAACACTGTCCCCTATGTAATTACGGCTAGAGTTGGCGCGGACTATGCTGTCCATAGGGATCTCGTCATCCAGCATACTAGTAAAGCCATAACAGAGCAGAACGAGCTCGCTGACACGCATCTTGCTCCGTGGGACTTGCAGAGAATAGTGTTGCCTATAAGGCGCTGAATGAACCTCATAACGGGATGCCTAACAACAGTCTATATACTCGTCTTGCTCAAATAGACGCGATTCCCGAAATTAGACCAGAAAGTCTGCATATTGGGTCCACATCGAAGGTGTGAGGACTCCTGAAGGGTGGTTATCGAAACCATAGATCCCGCAAACGTCAAAGATACTGAGCCTGTAGCAAATGTGTGGTAACCCAACCCGGTAAACCGTACCGCGGCTGTTTCCCACTACATCCTCTAAGTCCGTTTCAATTCTTAGCCATATTTTTAAAACTTTTTCCTTTATTCTTATTCTTTCTTATCAATACACAGCGGAAAGTAAAACAACTCATCTTATTCATTTAACTTTCATAAAACACTTAAACAGGATTCGGGGTTAACTTAAACAAATCACAATGGTTCGCTAATGAATACAAACGATCATCTAGCAACCTAAATGGTCAAACACCAAAGCCATAAGACAAAGCACAACGTCTTAAACATAAATAAAACCCAGTCCCGATCCATCCATATCCATCACTGCCGCCTGGTCTCGCCCTTTTACTGCTTAGTACCTGCACACTCAAGAAGAGAGGCATAAGTATTTCATAAATACTTAGTGAGTACGGTCATTCCGTAACACCTGGTCAGTACCAAACACGCAAGCATACTTTCGGATTCAACATTCAAGATTATCAATTCGCAATAGACAAAACAATATCAAACGGTCATGATCATCTAACTTAACCAACCAAGTTCAATCCCTTTTTAAGACCCATGTCTACTTCAGCGAGAATCTCACATCCCCTAAGGTAGTACATGATCCGGATTACCCTAAGGTTAGCTAGACATCATCTATGCCACAGTTAACACCATAATATATCATAACATGAGAATTGCTTATCAGTTCTAAACACATAACATGAAAATCACACAATCAACAAACAAACATTCAACCCGAGCAATCCTATGGTCCTAGACACCAACCACAGTCACACACTCACATTAGACAAGGCTGGAAACAGATTGGTCAGAAGAAATCTCGATGAAAACCGCACCAAAATGAAGATATCCGATCACCCTATGAATCTCTCGGCTCTCGGTACGATCCGATCCCTTTTCCTTCGGCTATCTCTTGATCCGTTCACCTTTCTCCGAGCCAAACTATGTTTTCCCTCCGAAACCCTACAAAACAAGGCTATTAGCTCGAGGCAGTCCTGCCAATGCCTGAAAAACATCCTCGAATTCTTGCACCACCGGTATACTGCCCAAGTCTACATCCGGTCCTCCTTCTGTGGTAGTGATCGTTGCTAGATACTCCTCACAACCCTTCTCTATCAGCCGTTCTGCTTGAATAGCTGAAACCACCAAACTTCCCGTGGTTGGTCTAACTCCCTGATAAACCAAGACCTCTCCGTCTCTCTCAAACCGCACCCTTCCACGGTGACAATCCAAGTGAGCACTGTGCTTGCCTAACCATGCCATTCCCAAAATGACATCATAGGACTTAACTCTACAGATCACTAGATCCGTTGGCATGTTCACTTCGCCAAACATCACTGGAACATTTTTAACTATTCCTAATGAAAACATCACTTGGCCTCCAGCCGCCTGTACTAACCCAAAGTCCTCTCCGGGTTCCTTCCGGAACTGTCCCTTTCCGATCATGTCCGGATTTACAAAACAATGACTCGCTCCCGAGTCAAACAGAACATGGGTCTCAACCTCAACCATTAGCAAGGTCCCTACACATTCATTCTCTAGAATGGTAAGACTGTATACTACACACATCACACAAAAGCATTTTAAGAAAACACTATGTACCACACGTACCAGTAATCGGATGAGAAGTGCTCAGTTCCTCGGCTGCTGCTGCACTCGTCGTGTACACCCTCGACATAATGGCCTGTCTCTTGGCCTGTGATGCAAGCGTATCCCCTGGTCTCTTACCTTGAGCCACGGCTTGCTCCACCACTCCCGCCTTAGGATACTCACGCTTGAAATGCCCTGGTTCTCCACAACCGTAGCAAACCCGAACCGCACCATCACTGCCGGACACACGGACCACTCTCTGATCCTCCTCCGGACAGTCTCGTACCTGATGCTCTAAACTCCCGCACCTGTGGCATCCACTACCACCGCGCCTACACTCGCCAACGTGAGCCTTGCCACACTTGCTGCACACGCTGCGTCCCCCAGATCTTTTGTTCGGTACTCCCTTCCCAAACTTCCGGTTCTGTCCACTAGACTGACCCGTCTTGGTCACGGCTGTACTAGCCCCAGCTGACATCAAAGCAGCTTCTGCCTGTCCTGACTCCAACAATGCCGCCTTCTCAACAAGCTGAGCAACTGTCCTGAAGTCACGAACTACACACCCGTTCCGAAGCTCAACTTGCAGTCCACTCATAAACCTACGAATCAGCTTCTCCTCCGTGTCAAACTCATGAGACACATACTTCCTCAGCTGGTTAAACTGAGTCTCATACTGCCTCACTGTAAGCGTCCCCTGACTAAGGTACAAGAATGCCTTCTCCAAGTCGTTGTAAGCTTCCTGTGGGAAGTACTTACTCCTGAACATCGCTGAAAATGTCTTATATGAACAATTCGCATTCACCAGCCTTCCAACGATTCCTTTCCACCACGTGTGTGCATCACCCTCCAAGTAGTACATGGCTATGTCTCTCTTGTAACCCTCTGGACATCGGATAGACTCAAAATTCCGTTCCAGTCTCATCGTCCACTCATCTGCCTCAATCGGTGTAGAACCTCCAGCAAAGAACTTGGTTCCTAACCGCACCATGTGATCCAAAACCTTGAGGTAACTCGGAACCCTCCTCACTTGGTCCGCTTCCTCCCCAATCACATCGGCGTGAACCCCCACCGGTGGTACTACATGAGGTGCTGCTGCAACCGCCAGAGCAGGAGCCACCGCAGGTAGCCTAGCTATTACCTGTGCTAACATCCCAAGCACAGCCTTTAACCCCACTGGTGCTACATTCGCAGCAACCCCAGCTGCACCCGCAGCATTCCTTGCCACGTTCTCAGCATCCGCAGCATTCCTTGCTGCTTCCACGGCTGCCACTCTAGCCGCTTCATTCGCAACCGCAGCTGCTTATCTCTCGGCTTCCCTTGCCCTCTCAGCAACATCACCGTTGACTGAGTTCACAGACCCCGCAGCCTGGTTGTCCCCATTGTTTCTCACGGTTCTTCTGGTATCAACCATCTGCAAGTACAATAATGCCAGTTAGCCGAAGCTAACTCAAAACGTGTTTCACAACACCAAACAACAACTTACTGCGTGACCTTGGCAGTGAAGAATGGATCGGACCCCCATAAACCCCAAACAAGCAAACAACAGCAGTCACCAATTTCAGTCCTAGAAGCGTTAAAACGCTCTGATATTAACTTGTGGTAACCCAACCCGGTAAACCGTACCGCGGCTGTGTCCCAATACATCCTCTAAGTCCGTTTCTATACTTAGCCATATTTTTAAAACTTTTTCCTTTATTCTTATTCTTTCTTATCAATACACAGCGGAAAGTAAAACAACTCATCTTATTCATTTAACTTTCATAAAACACTTAAACAGGATTCGGGGTAAACTTAAACAAATCACAACGGTTCACTAATGAATACAAACGATCATCTAGCAACCTAAACGCTCAAACACCAAAGCCATAAGACAAAGCACAACGTCTTAAACATAAATAAAACCCAGTCCCGATCCATCCATATCCATCACTGCCACCTGGTCTCGCCCCTTTACTGCTTAGTACCTCCACACTCAAGAAGAGAGGCATAAGTATTTCATAAATACTTAGTGAGTACGGTCATCCCGTAACACCTGGTCAGTACCAAACACGCAATCATACTTTCGGATTCAATATTCAACACAATCAATTCGCAATAGACATAACAATCTCAAACCGCCATGATCATCTAACTTAGCCAACCAAGTTCAATCCCTTTTTAAGACCCATGTCAACTTCAGCGAGAATCCCACATCCCCTAAGCTAGTACATGATCCGGATTACCCTGAGGTTAGCTAGACATCATCTATGCCACGGTAAACACGATAATACATCATAACATGAGAATTGCTTATCAGTTCTAAACACATAACATGAAAATCACACAATCAACAAGCAAACATTCAACCCTAGCAATCCAACGGTCCTAGACACTAACCACAGTCACGCACTCACCTTAGACAAGGCTGGAAACAGATTGGTCAGAAGAAATCCCGATGAAAACCGCACCAAAACAAAGATATCCGATCACCCTAGGAATCTATCAGCTCTCGGTACGATCCGATCCCTTTCCCTTCGGTTATCTCTTGATCCGTTCACCTTTCTCCGAGTGAAACTCTGTTTTCCCTCAGAAACCCCACAAAAAAGGCTATTAGCTCGAGGTTATCCGATGAAAACTCAACACTTAGGGAAATATCCGATCGCTTACCAGTTTATCTCTGCGATGGTCGGATCTGCTCGGCGATAACCTGATCTCTCTCGGATGTCCTCGGGATAAACTGTTTTTCTTAGGGTTTTCTCTCGACTATTCTCTTTATTTGCTTTATTGCTCTCGAATAAACACAACTCTCCCGAGAAAAGTCTCACAATCCCTTATAAACTTGCAAAACCCTAGATAACCCGGACTTATCCGACGTTTTCGTGGGTCCAGTAGGTTTTATCCCAGTCCGATTCGATTCTCTCGACTATTTCCTGTACCGCCTTGACCATTCCCTCGATAAACCACAAAATAGCCGACCAAACACTTGGCCCACGGCCCAAATCTCTACCCACTCGGATAAACCGCCCTTCTCCGAGGTGTTTTCCATTTTTCACCCGGATATTCCTATTTCTCTCGGACAACTTATCCCAACTCGGCTAATCCTCTATTTCTCTCGGAGGTTTCCCTTTCTCCCTCGGAGACAGTCCACTGACACTCGGACTAACCTCCCAGACTCTCAGATAAATCCCACTGCTCTGGGATAAATCCCATTTCCCAGGGACTGGACCCTATTTCCCTTGGATATGGTCCATCCGGCTCGGCTATCCAGTCCACACCCGACTATTCTCTCAGTCATCACCCGACCATTGTCTGAATCTCCATTTCCCAGCCAATATCCGACCCTTGGCTCGATCATTCCTCGGACAATGCCCTGTCTGGTACGATCATTCCGAATTCTCTCGGATACGGATGCTACATAATGCCTCTGATCAGGAAGGTGAGCATGCTTTGCTGTGTAGTCTTGGCCAGCTCGTTCTCGTAGTACATGCAAACTGTGGCTAGAAATAGGGGACCAGATCGAGGTACATATCGTACTGCTGAATCGCCATAGTGGTCATCCTTATCCTCTCTAGAACCCGCATAACTTCATCCTTAATGGCCGTCTCGTGCAGCACTTTGATGTCTGCAAATCTGGTGGGAAGGATCTTCACATCTTGCCAGGCATTGTAGAACAGCGTGTCATACTCATCCCAGCCTTCCTGTATGTTGTGAAAAATACAAGCATCCTTCACTATCTCCTGTCTCAGAGTTCCTACCCAAGAAATTCCCGAAGCGATTTTCTTATCTTCTCTCTTTGGCCATGGAGGCCTGCACACTGGTCTCGTGTTCGCTGGCTGTGTAGAACCTTATGCATCACTGGAAGAAGATGCAGGTCGCTGTCTCTTCTCACATGGAGCCATCTTGCAGATCTTGAAAACTAATGAGAGATTGTAAAAGAAGGCTAAAATCCGCACGGATTAGGCTTTTGAATCACTCAATTCTGTTAACAAAATAAAAAGTTTCTATTTGATGCTCTATCTGTTCCCTGGTTGAAAAACTGATGTGAATTGGGGAAGAAGAAGAAGAGAGTTTAAGAAGTGTACCTGGTTCGGGCATGAGACGAGCGTCACCCTTTAATAGGTGATGATCGTCACTCGTGGAACGACTAGCCTCTTTTTTTTTTAGCTTAATGGTAGAGCATATATACGAAAATAAATATAAGTGCAAGAAAAAGAAAACTTACCAGTGGGTTTCCTCCCACTAAGCGCTTGTTTTAAGTCTTTAGCTCGACTTGGAATGTTGTTCAGACAACAGGTGCATCATCCAAATATACAATGTACCTTGCTGGAATCTGGGCTTGTGCCCAATTAACCTTCACCCTCTGTCTATTGACAGTGAACTCCTCTCCTTTGGAGTTGATCAGGACAATAGCGCCATGTGGTCTAGCCTCTTTTATAAAGAAGTACCTGGTCATTGGGCTCGAAATTTCTGGAGATGATCTTTATATCATGATATGCCTTTGTCCTCTCCTTGGTATAACTTGGAGTTTTCATAGGCCAGATATCTCAGTTCATCCAGTTCATTGAGCTGAATGAAACGCCTATCTGTAGTGGGCTTCAAATCGAAGTTCAGCTTCTTGATAGTCCATTCAGCTTTGTATTCCAGCTCCACTGGAAGATGGAACGCCTTGCCATAGAGTAGGTGGAAATGTGTAGTCCCAAGTGGCGTTTTGTAGGCAGTCCTGTAAGCCCACAGCGTATCATCCAATTTTGCAGACCAATCCTTCCTTGTCTTCCCCACTGTCGTATCCAGTAGCAGCTTGATCTGTCTTTTGGAGACTTCAACTTGTCCACTGTTTTGGGGATGATAAGGCGTGGCCACTCTATGCTGAATACCATACTTCTTCAGCAGCTTGACAAAAACTCTGTTAAGTGAGAACCACCATCACTGATAACAATTCGCGGGACACCAAATCTGGGAAAAATAACGGTCTTCAACACCTTCAAAACCACTGCAGCATCATTTGTAGAAGTAGCCAACGCCTCTACCCACTTGGATACATAGTCAACAGCAACTAGAATGTATATGTTCCCATAGGATGAAGGAAAAGGACCCATGAAGTCAGTGCCCCAACAGTCAAAGACTTCAACCTTAAGAATGAAGTTATGTGGCATCTCATGTCTTTTACTAATCTTTCCTCTCCTCAGACATGTATTGCACCGTGTAATGAATGCCTGAGCATTCTGAAACATACTGGGCCACCAGAAGCCTGCTTGAAGACTTTTGGAGAATGTTTTGAAAGTGGCGAAGTTTCCTGCAAACTCAGAGCCATGACAATGAAACAGGATGTCTGGAACTTCAGTTTCTGCTATGCATCGCCTGTAAGTCCTATCTGCACAATATCTGTAATGATATGGCTCGTCCCAATAAAATCTCCTAAGTTCTCTCAAGAACGTTTTCTTAGTATACCCCTTGAAATCATGTGGTTCATTTTCTGCATCTAAATAGTTGGCAATATCAGCATACCAGGGCCTCTTTTGATGAGTGGCAGCATAAACTTGCTCTTGAAAAGCAGTTCCCAATCTTGCACAAATCGTTTCCAACGTCTGTGTAGGGTGGCGAGCGTCACCAATGGGGCTCAGGTTTTACCCA
This sequence comes from Thlaspi arvense, assembly GCA_911865555.2. Lineage (NCBI taxonomy): Eukaryota > Viridiplantae > Streptophyta > Magnoliopsida > Brassicales > Brassicaceae > Thlaspi > Thlaspi arvense. Next base: position 30,900,854 of record OU466860.2, read on the forward strand.
ATTAATTTACTACTGCAAGTGCACAACAAAGCAATTATAGCATAAAAGGTTATCGAATCCAAAGGGAGTATGTTAACTACTCTATAGAGTTCAGGTTCGGATTAAACTAAGCAGTAAATAATAAATGTAATACGAAATAACTGAAGTAATGAAAGCAAGCAAAATTTGTTGATTGATCTAAGTTCAGAAAGCTAACTGCGCTAAGTGAGGACAATTCGTAGGTTGAATCCGAGAATATAGAATGCATGCAATCAAGAATGAATTAAAACCATCTAGAACGTGAAACACAATGATATAACAAATTAATATTCAATTCAGAAGTTATCTATGTTTAAATCACAGATTTCCAAATTTCTTTGCAAATTCTAACGATCTAAACATGCAGTAATGATCAGGTTCAATTGTTCACAAAACTCCTAAGTCAAATCTCTTTGAAAATAGGCGTTTTGCTAATCTAATACTAATTCAGGTGATTAACAATGTTCTCACATCTATTAAACAACCTAGGGTTTCGAAATCTAGATGATTAGTTTCAGAAATTAATATGAATGCAAGTATGGATTAGCAATTCTACAAACTCTTCATCAACCTTTGAAAAATCCTAACTTAACTAACAGATTACTTAGACATGATCATGAAGACACAAAGTATACCTGAATAAAACTGCATTATAAATATAGAGTATAAGATAAAGGGGTTCGAAGTCTTCTCTCAAAGAGTACATGATCTGTCTCCCCAAAAGCTCTGAATAAATCTCTCTCTAAAGATCTCTGAATTCTAAGATATAAGATAAAAGCCAACTATGGCTGAAAACCTAATATATACAAGCTAAAACACGAGCTGTGACACCTTTGTAAATAGTGGAACTCCTGGGCCGAAGATGCAATTTCTTCTCCATCTTTTAATAATAGGTCGCGACTACTTCTTAGATGCGGGTGACGAGCGTCACCCTTGAGTGGTGACGATCATCACCAATGCCATGGAACACATTCTGAGTTGCTAACTTCGGGGTTGATTCTTACAATGATCCAAAAAGCTCCAAAACCTCCAGTTGTGCTCCAGCTATGCTATAACCTGCAAAGACTCTAGTAGGACTCTAAAAAGACCAAAAAGACTCAATAAAAAGGACTTATACCATGGCTAAAAACCATAAAATCCATGATATATCATCGCCCTAGCTCACTTTTGGGACCACTTGCCCGAATTGGGTAGTTTCTTGTCGTGTAGTGATTTCACGAAGTGATGCAAGAAGGTCGTGGTGTATGTGCTAATGTCTTAGTACAGCTTGTGGGTTCTACTCCTTTTTTCTAACCTCCATGATAGTCTATGTACCTGAAAAACAGCTCCAAACATGCAAGACAATGCAAAATCTTAAACTAATGCATCATAGACCTAGATCAGTGAAAACAAAGTATTAGATAAGACCTACATGTAATGACTCTATCCTAACTATCATGAAAAGACAAGAAATGTGATGCAAATAATAGAGACATCAACACCCCCAAACTTGCCTCTTAGATTGTCCTCAAGCTAAAGCAAACCGAAGGGGTGAGTGTAAATCATAATAAAAAATGCCATTGAGTAAGTAATCAAATCAACGTCTAAGGCTAAATTTGTAAGATGAAAACTGAAATTTTACTTACTCAAAACGCCTTAGCCATACTTATCTCCAAACGAAGTAAAACCTGTTTCAGCTTATACGAAAATTCAAATCCTCTCTTTCTTTTAACGCTGATTAAGAAATTTAAAACATGAATCATGCAACTACTCATCACACAACTTAATTGGCGACGGGGTAGGGTCTGATATACTCATATATTTCACATATTTAGCATGCATTTAGAGTAATTTTCATGCATACATCTTTCATAATAGGCTAGTCTGCACCATTTATCTCATTTTAGGTTCTAGAATACTTTGCATTAGCATTTTACATATTTCTTGCATTCTTGCATCATATTCAGGTTGTTTTGGATACACTGGAGCTATGGAGGGTGCGTGGTTGTGCTAAGGATCAAAAGGGAACCTATGAAGCTATAGAGGGTGCATGGTTGTGCTAAGGATCGAAAGGGAACCTATGGATACTTGGAAGAACTCATCCGCAGCAAAGGAACTGAGATCGAGGCGAAGATCGAGCTAGGTAGGTCGATCTAGACGAGATCGACCAGAAGATCGAGACACTCGGGTCGTTTCAAGGAAGAAGATTGAGGTCAAGATCGACCAAGGTGATCGAACGTGAGTTCGGACATGGAAACTAAGCCTGTGAAGAACGAAAGTCGGATCGAGGTCACGACTCGATCGCCCGAGGATCGACCAGAAGATCGATAGAAGCGCTCGATCCACCCGACCGAATCGACCCGACGATCAAGCAAAAGAAGACGTTCTATGTGGGAGGTCGAGTTCGAGATCGACGACTCAGGTCGATCTCTGAACCTTATCCGGACAGCTCGGATTTTAGTGAGGGGACCATTTCCTTTTGTCTACCCTATTTTTTGGGAGCAAGGGAGAACCATTCATATTGTCTCCTTCTTGTTTAGTCTCTCATCTTATCTTTATCTATCTTTTAAGCAAAAACCGCCATTGTTAGTTTTAAGCTTTTCATATTTAGTAAAACCTTAATCTTGCTTTTAATCTTATGTATTTATTTTAATCTTTCTTTCTTAGTAGTTTAATCATGTTTATCCTTTCATCCTTAGCATCTGTTTTAATCATGTGTAGTGAGTAATACACCAAGGGTTTAAGGTTGAGGTGATTAAGAGGGTTCTTAGGGTTTAAGCTTGGGTCTTTTCTTGCACTTAACTTAATCTCTTCTTGGATTTGGGGGTTTTAATGCCTAGAGACTCTTAAGAAAGATCAATTTGATCTCAGGGATTTCCTTACCTTAACAAGATTCAGGAGATCCCTTAAAACCAAATCCAAGAGACTAGCTTATCCTTTCCCAAACGCCATGGATGTTTAGGGAGCTAGTTAGGCCATTTTTTGAGATCTATGCTTCATGTTCTTCACCCTTTCTTTCCACCACACGCCATGGGTTTGAAGGAAAGGTTGAGGAAAGGATTTATTCCAAACAACATGGATAAATCTAGCTTTAGTTTCTCAAGGCCTAAAGATAGCGCAAAAATGTGTAGATCTATGTTTTCAAAACCCAAAGGCTGAACCTTGAACCTCCTTAAGCATGATCCTCAACCTTGAATCTACTTTTAGCTTTTGAAATCTTAAAGTAATCATTTCCTAGTTCTAAAGTTTGCATCCTTAGTCTTAGTTTCTTAAAAATCATTTCCTAGGTTGTTAGAACTTGTCTTTTTTTTTATCAGCCTTTAGTTTTCGTATTTTAAAAACCAGTAGATTTTCATTTTAAATTCTTATAGGTCATCTAGTATATGTTTAACCCATCAGTAGGGTTTTTAAAATAGTTTTCGTGGTCATTTAGTACCTGCAATTAGTTTTTATAGATTTTCTCCTCAAATTATCCGGATTTCACTTAGATTTACAAAGCTCTTGCATTCTTAGTATCTTTCATCAACCTGATTTGGATTGACACTTCTAGTACTACAACAGCAAACCTGTGCTTTAGGTTTGATTAAAACTAGTGTAAAAACCTAGTTATCAAATGGCGCTGTTGCCAACTTGGGTTTAGTTTGAAAGTATTAGGATTTAGAGCTTAGTAGAGACTAAGTCTTTATTTTTACTTTGGTTACTAATCTATCTACCTTCCTACTTGTCTTCTCAGGTACATGAATCTGAGGTCTAGAGGTGACAAAAATCTATTACAACCTCTAGACAACATTCATCAACTTGGAAGTGCAAGGTCAAGAAGAGTAAGAGAACAAGCACAAGACTTTAAGGAGATAGTGCAAGCGGGTATTGTTGAGGGTATGGCTGAGCAAGACCAAGCTGAGGCTTCACCTCACCATGCTGCTGCTGGTAGGGGTAATGTAAACCCTAACCATGCCCCAAGGCAACCAAGAATCATCGGTGCAGGTGATGCACCAAACACTCATCACAATCGTTTTGGCATCAGTCCACCACCTGTACAAAACAACAACTTCGAGATCAAACCAGGCTTTGTCTCAATGGTGCAGAACAACAAGTTCCACGGACTTGCCATGGGGGATCCTTTGGAGCACTTACAAAACTTTGAGCAAGTGTGCGACATGATCAAGATTAATGGGATCTCAGAGGACAGTTTCAAACTTAGGATTTTCCCTTTTTCACTTGGGGATAAAGCAAGGCATTGGTAGAAGACCTTACCTCAGGGGACTATAACCTCATGGGCTGATTGCAAGAAGGCATTTCTGTCCAAGTTCTTCTCAAGTACAAGGACAGCTCGCCTTTAGTGAAGCAATGGAGCGGTTCAAGGAGTACACCATTGCATGGCCTCATCTTGGCTTCACTGAGGAGACACTCTTGAGCACCATCTATAGAGGAGCTCTTCCCAAAATTCGAATGCTTCTAGACACGACTAACAAAAGGAATTTTCTTGGCCAAGATGTAGAAGAGGGAATGGAGCTTATTGAGAATCTTGCTTTGAGTGATGGCAACTATGCTGAAGACTATGATAGAGCACCTATAGGGTCTGACCTTGAGGCACACAAGAAGGAGCTGAAATCACTTCATGAAAAGATTGACAAGTTGGTACATGAAAACCAAAAGCATGTACACTTTGTGGGAGAGGCTACAGATGTTCCAGATGAGCTGGAGGAGAGCCAAGAGGAAGCGAATTGGGTAGGAGGCCAAGACTTTACTAAGCCACAGGGCTATGTTCAAAGGTATCAAGGCAACAACAACCTATCTTACCGAAGTACCAATGTGGAAAACCCCAAGGATCAAGTATACCCTCCACAACAAGGAAAACCTTTTGTTCCTTACAACAAAGGTGGGTTTACACAAAAAGTGGGTACCAAGGGAAAAGACAAGGGAACTTCCAAGGCCAGCAACAGCAAGGAAACAAAATCTACTCTCCTGTGTTTCCTCCTGGATTCGTGCCACATCAGAAACAAGTTTAACCTCCACCTCAAGATCCGGTACAAGCTATGTTCCAACAATTACTTCAAGGACAAGCATCTACAATACAAAAATTTGTTCATATGAACAATAGGCTCGACTATTCTCTTACTGAGGTATCTACACAAATTACCAACATGAACAACAAGATTCGCCAGCTAGAGAAAGGAAAGGCTAGTTCAAGCGGTCAAGGTAGCTTACCCGGAAAGTGTGAGATAAACCCTAAGGAGTATGCAAATGCGATCACTTTGAGTAGTGGGAAAGAGCTACCACCACGGTCAATACCTGAAGACAATGAGGGCATTGTGATTCAAGAGGGGGAGAGTAATCTCTCAAATGATCAAGAGATCAAATTTGACAATGTCTACATTGCAAGGCCAAAGAAAGGCAAGGAAGCGGTTTTAGAGAAAAAAGTGGAGGAGGTTAGCAAAGAGAAAGAAGTTTTCGTGCCTCCACCTTATAAACCAAAGCTCCCCTTCCCTGGACGTTTCAAGAAACAGTTGATTGAGAATCATAGAGCCCTGTTTGAGAAGCACTTGAAGGACGTTAAGATAAAACTGCCGTTGCTTGATTGTATGGCTATGGTGCCAAAATACGCCAAGTTTTTGAAAGACACTCTTGCTAAGAAGGTGAAAGAGAGTGAATAAGTCTTGGTAGTGAGTCAAGAATGCAGTGCAATCATCCACAAGGAGATAGCTCCAAAGAAGCTAGGAGATCCGGGGTCATTCACTATCCCTTGTGCACTAGGCCCTTTGAAGTTTGAAAGCTGCTTGTGTGATCTTGGAGCAAGCATTAACCTTATGCCTCACTCCATTGTGATATTATTGCATATTGCATACATTTTGCATACTCATTAGTTAGTTTTTCAAGCATTTGTATCATGTTTTAGGTTAGATTGCATCACTTAGGGTCCTAGAGCATTCTTGCATCAGCATATGCATTTTCCTTGCATTTTGCATCACATTCAGGTTGTTTCTGGCTGCTTTGGAGTCATGGAGGTTTGTGGGCGTGTGGAGGCTGATGTAGCAGTTCGTGGGAGCTCGGAAATATGCTAAGGACCAGTGATCGAGGAGCAGATCGAGCATGGCTGGTCGATCTAGGAGTTGATCGACCAGAAGATCGAGCCAACTAGGCGATCCAAGGAGATCGAGTGAAGCAATCGATCAATCGGTACGGACGTAAATGATGCCATGCAGAGCGAGAGCCAGATCGAGTACACCACTCGATCCCCCTGAAAATCGATACCGAGATCGGATGCAACACTCGATTCTCCGATGAAGATCGAGACCCGGATCGAGCCGAAGACACGATGCCCGGATGTGATCGAGAGAACCACTCGATCCAGTGGTCGATTTCTGTCCTTTCAACCGTTTTTGGCTGTTAGCGAAGGGGGGACCATTGGCTTGTTTAGGCATTTTAGGCAAGGCGGCGAGATGCTTTTTGGAGAACTTTTAGATCTTTATCCTTTCTTTCATGTTTTTCTCTCTCGTTTTCAACGAAGAACACCATTGTTGAACCAGTTTTTCTTTGAAGCTTTTATATTCGAATCTTTATCGTTTAATCCAGTTTTTCTTTCATGTTGATCGTCTCGTTTCTTCTGCTTTGCTTGATTTACTCTATGTGTAGCGAGTAGTTTACTTTGGGTTCGGGGTTGAGAGGATCAAGGGGTAGAAAAGGTTCGATCTTGGTTTGTTTTCTAAACGTTTTAAAGGCTATCTCTTCTAAGGTGTTGAAAGCTTAATGCTTGAAGACTCTCACGCCAAGAGCTTCATGATCCGAGAGGTTCCTTACCTTGATAGGATCCAGGAGCCTCAGAAGATCACACCTTAGAGACTAGTTACCCCTTCCCAAAAGCCATGGAAGTTTGGGGGACTAGTTAATCCATTGCTTGAAATCTGTTTTCCTTGCCTTTCGACCTCTCTTTCTACCAAAAGCCATGGGTTTGGAGGAGAGGAGGAAAGAGTGATCTATACCGAAAGCCACGGATAGATCTTGTTTTGTTTTTAAGGCTTAGAGATCCTCACCAAGTGAGTCGATCTAAAGTTTCAAACCCAAGATCGATCCTTTGAAACCCTTTACATGAATCTCAACCCTAGGCCCTTTCTTTAAGAATCTCTAAGTCTATTTTCATCTTTTGCTTGTTATCTGATAGCATCCTGGTCATTAGATTTGTTGTTCTTACGGTTTTAGACGAGATCGATCGTTACTGCTCGGCAACAAATACATCTTAGTAGCTGTGGATTATGTCTCTAAATGGGTTGAGGCTGTTGCTTCCCCTACAAATGACCCAAAGGTTGTGATCAAGCTGTTCAAGAGTATCATCTTCCCAAGGTTTGGAGTACCCAAGGTTGTTATAAGTGATGGAGGAAGCCACTATATAAACAAGGTCTTTGAGAGTCTTTTGAGAAAGTATGGGGTTAAGCATAAGGTGGCTACACCGTATCATCCTCAAACAAGCGGTCAAGTGGAGGTCTCCAACAGGCAAATTAAAGCTATTCTGGAGAAGACTGTCGGAGCAACAAGGAAAGACTGGTCAGTGAAGCTGGATGATGCTCTTTGGACCTACCGTACCGCCTTCAAGACGCCGATTGGTACAACTCCTTTCACCTTACTCTATGGCAAGGGCTGTCACCTCCCGGTTGAGCTGGAACACCGTGCATTGTGGGCTATGAAGAGGCTGAACTTTGATCTCAAGACGGCTCAGGAGAGGCGCCTTATTCAGCTACACGAACTGGACGAGTTGAGGCTGAATGCTTACGAGAGCTCCCGGATATACAAGGAGCGGACTAAGGAGGCTCATGATAAGAAGTTGGTTGCCAAGGAGCTTAAGGAAGGAGGACTGGTGTTGCTGTACAACTCGAGGCTCAAGCTCTTCCCGGGCAAGCTGAAATCAAGGTGGAGCGGACCGTTCGTGATTTAAGAGGTCTTGCCGTATGGAGCTGTTACTCTGATGGGAAAAAGTGGCAGTGCCTTCACCGTCAACGGACACAGAGTCAAGCCCTACTTGGCAGACAGCTTTGACAAGGAGAGTAGCTCGGTGCTTCTCCAAGACCCACCATCCGCTTAGACCAAGTAAGGTCTAGCTAAAGACGTTAAAGAAAGCGCACTTAGTAGGCATTCCCATGTTTATCTTGTACATACTTCTGCTTTATTTCCCTTTCAATTTTATGCTTTTATTTTGTAAGTGTGTAGGAACAGGTATAAGGAGTCTAAACCTTGACTTTGAGGTCTTAAAGAGGCAATAGGGGTTAGAATAAGGCTAGAGATCGAGTGCTAGATCGACTGATTCTGGCTCGATCTTTGCTAGATCGAGTCAGTAAATCGAGAGGAGCCAGTCGATCTAGACGAGATCGAGTGACAAGATCGACCTTGACGAAAAAGGATCGATCGATCCAAATCGGATCGACCGATCTAATTTCTCTCGGGAAAATCTGTTGAAAACTGATCGATCACTCGACTTGATCCATCACTCGATCTATGCCAAATCGACCCTTAAATCGAGGACATAGCTCGATCATTAGGACTTAGGCGAGGAGCCAACATCTCAATGATCGAGAGAGCCAATCGATCCAGGACTCGATTCACTATGAATCGAGTCTCAAATCGAGTAACCCTCTCGATCTAAGCCATTTTGGGCATGAGATCGAGTCCTAGATCGACCAAATGGACTCGACCTCAAGCCGATGTAACAATTTTCTTTCCCTCCTTTACTCCTTTCCCTCCAATTTTTAAATTCAAAACTTGGTCAAGGCAAGCATCTTTGACCATGAAAGATGTGCCTTCACCAAGACTTTGTCAGAAACCACTTTGACCTCCCATTGTTTTGGTTTTGCTAAAGTCTTTAAATATTTCAACCTACCTCTCACCCTCTTATTCCTGTTTGCTCGAGATTTTTAAACAAAGAGAGTGAGAGTTTTAAGTTTTCAAAGGCTAGCAAAGATATTCTAAACTTCTTGCAAAGGTATTTTCAAATTTAATGATTTTATTTTAAGAAAATCTCTTTTAAATCCGCAAGATCTTGTTTTAGAATATATGATTGATTTTGAATTTTTAAAACTAGCTAAGTAAATGGAATAATTCCAGATTTTTCAGTATCTAAAGATTTGATTTCCTTTTATTTAGCTATGATTTTTATTTATTCCCCAAAAGTCTAGGGTAGTTATTATAAATTCTCTCCTTCTCTTCTCTCATTCTCATCAAATCGCCGCTTGCTTATCATAATCTTTAGAATTTGTTTCAGGAACCATGGCACCAAAGAGAACAAGAGAGGAGCAAGCACAAGAAGGAGAAGGACAAGAAGTGGTAGCTCAAGAGAGGGTCCGGTGGAGTAAAGATGAGAAGAGGGATAAGAAGAGGCTGGAGAGGCTCCGGTTTGAACCCACAAAGTTTGCTGATCGAGAGCTTTTGTCTAGGCTCGGGATTCTTGGGGACTTCGATCAACTCCTCAAGAACATTGGCTTGAGGTGTTTGTCACGGATGGATTTCCCAACCATTCCTGAAGTGACAATAGACTTCCTAGCCACCTTGGAGTTCCGGTATGAGAATCCTAGTGCACCCGTCCCTTCTCAAGGCCGCCTCTACTTCAAAGTCGGACGTCAAGCCTATACAATATCCATCCCTGAGCTATGCCAAGCCTACGGTCTCAACGCTGATGCACACAAGGTCGAGTTCCCAGTCTTCAAGAAAGCCGACGAGTTTTGGGACCTGATCAGCAATGAAGACTACAAAGCCAACACCGCCAAGATCAAGCGAGTTAGGAGTCCGGTGCTGAGGTATAGTCTGAAGCTGATTGCCAATACATTTAGTGGAAGGTCTGTTGCTCCTACTGTCACGAAGACAAAGCTGTGCTTCCTGTTCCAAGGTCTGAAGCACTTGGTGTCTGATCCGGATGCGAATGAAGAGCCCATAGAAGATGAACTCGGCGATGAGGTGAACTACGGCTGTGTGCTTGCGGCTTCCCTGGTGAAGTACAAGGCTTATGCCTTACGGTGCAAGGCAACCTCTTCCTACATTGGCGGCTTCCTTACTCCTTTGTTCATGCAAGCCGGTGTGCCCATTCATGACTTTGCTCACGTCCCAAACAGAGCTTTCATGGATGAAGCATACATGAGAAATACTGATAGCTTGGGACGCACGCCAGCAGAAGGGTTCTATACCTACCTCTTCATAGATGACGAAGACAAGAAGAGAGTGTGCATCCTCCCCAACAAAGATGAAACCGAGCTGCTTGGTGTTGGGAACATCGAGTTCTTACCCACGGAGGAAGAATGGTTTGCCCCTTTAGGAGAACCCCCTGCTTCAGCCATTGCCCCACGTCAAAGGTCAGAGTCTCCAGGCACGGAAGACGAGATGCCCGAGGCTTACACACCTCCCAAGCTGGACTTTGAACCGAGGACAAAAACCGAGAAGTTCCTAGTATCGGTGGTAGAGATGCAAAGGAAGATTAACAAGTGGCAAGGGAAGATGCTGAAGAAGCTTGGGAAGAAAGTTAAAGCACTTCAGGGAGGCCAGCCTAAGCCAGCTGCAAGCCAAGAGATGCAACAACCCGAGAAGAGAAGGCTCTCAACCGGAGGAGTTGTGATCCGCGAGACCCAAGGAGACAACATTCAGCCGGCGCGCCATTCTCTCCAAGAACCAGCTGACAAAGGCAAAGCAACGATCTCTAGCTCCTCTGGAACATCCTCAAGTTCCAGCCGAGCCTAGACCAGAGGTAAACAACCTTCTTCCATTGTATATAACCGCTCATATTTGTTTCCTGCATTGTGTTTTGATGCTCCTTCGGATGAGTTTGCCACCGGGACGGTGTCAAGCAAGTTTGGGGGAGTACTTGTGTGATTTAATCTTGTGTTCTTTGATCTTATTTTCCTTTTTGCATCCTTGAGTCTTAGGTCATGAAAAATTGGTAAAAAGTTTTAAATTTTTTTTCAAAGATTCATGTAGTTGCATTCATCTTTTTAAAAAATCATGTTAGGATTGAGTCTAGAGTTTCTCATATCATCTAGGTTGTTTGCATTTTGCATAAGGGGTTAGAATTTCTTAAAAAGGTGTTTTTACTTATAAATCATTTCAGTGCCCTAGTTGGTAGTTCTCTAATGCTTTGTTTATGCTTTGAAAGTAAGTTCTAACCATGCTTGGACCACTAGTTAGAATTTTCGTGGCTTGAATTGAACTCTCATGATTTGAAACTCATCCTACTAAGTGAAAACCCTAATTTGAAACTCTAATTATCATTCTTATGCATTTGAAAATGAACACATGGTTTTAAAATATTTAGGCTCTCTTCTTCCTTTTTACCACTCTTTGTGAGCCTAAGTAGAACTCCCTCCTTGAACTTTACCCTCCTTTGAAGCCAAATGTTCTTGTGTGACATCATTGTGAGGCCTTACTTTCGGTTTGAACTTGGCATAAAGTGTTAGGTTTAGGCGACATGATTTGGTTTTCATATTGTTGCTAGCTTTGCATTTTGAAGCTAGGTGTAGGCTTAGGATAAGTTTGGGGGATCATTGGGGTTGCTTTCTTGTCTAATTGTTTCAGTTTCAAAGAGTTTGTGTTTTAAGGAAAGAAATGAGGTTTTAAGTGAAAGGTTTGCTTTTAAAACTAAGTATGCTCTAATTTCAGAAAGTAGCTCCCTCATAATAAGTAAAAATAAAAAAATAAAAAGAGAAAAAGAAAAGAAAAAGAAATAAAAAGAGCCTAAGTGCCAAATAAGGAAAAATGAAAAGAAAAAACAAATATAATAATAATAAGAGAGCTACTAATAAGAAATTTCTAAGAGCAAAAGTATTTTTCAAAACCTTTTCACTAGCCTAAAAAGTTTAAAAATGTCTTTATTTTGAATTGGGGATTGCTAAGTGTGAGAAAAAGGGTAGACTCTTAAGTGGTGAGTGAGGATTAAATTTCTTAAATGAGAGGGGTATAGGATCATTTGATAGTTTACATGGGTAGATGAGAATCTAATCATGTATGCATAAATTGTCTTTACCTTTAGCATTATGCATAAGTTCAAACCATTTTTGAGAGAAACCCTTGTTATGATTATAAACCCTTTTCAAATGAGATCATTCTATGCTCATAACCATAACCCTTAGCCAAATGTGTTCTGCTTTAAAGTGCATAAGTTTGATTCATGGTTCGAATGTTAATGAATGTTAAAGGATGAGTTTCTTTGATTGTTAGGAATAGGAGACTCATGATTTGAATTTCGTTGTGTGATGAGTATGGCTAAGTTCTTTGGAGTATGAGTGTAAGCATAGCATTTTAGAACTGTTAACTAGGACATTGAGATGATCCATTTGAAAGGCACCTTTGCGAAAAGTTTAAAACCCCTTTGATTTTCCTAAAAACCTCTCTTCCTTACTTGTTTTTTGTTGCTTGAGGGCAAGCAAGAAGTAAGTTTGGGGGAGTTGATGTTATTTTATATTGCATACATTTTGCATACTCATTAGTTAGTTTTTCATGCATTTGTATCTTGTTTTAGGTTAGATTGCATCACTTAGGGTCCTAGAGCATTCTTGCATCAGCATATGCATTTTCCTTGCATTTTGCATCACATTCAGGTTGTTTCTGGCTGCTTTGGAGTCATGGAGGTTCGTGGGCGTGCGAAGGCTGATATAGCAGTTCGTGGGAGCTCGGAAATATGCTAAGGACCAGTGATCGAGGAGCAGATCGAGCATGGCCAGTCGATCTAGGAGTTGATCGACCAGAAGATCGAGCCAACTAGGCGATCGAAGGAGAATGATCGAGACGGAGATCGAGTGAAGCAATCGATCAATCGGTACGGACGTAAATGACGCCATGCAGAGGGAGAGCCAGATCGAGTACACCACTCGATCCACCTGAAAATCGATACCAAGATCGGATGCAACACTCGATTCGCCGATGAAGATCGAGACCCGGATCGAGCCGAAGACACGATGCCCGGATGTGATCGAGAGAACCACTCGATCCAGTGGTCGATTTCTGTCCTTTCAACCGTTTTTGGCTGTTAGTGAAGGGGGGACCATTGGCTTGTTTGGGCATTTTAGGCAAGGCGGCGAGATGCTTTTTGGAGAACTTTTAGATCTTTATCCTTTCTTTCATGTTTTTCTCTCTCGTTTTTAACGAATAACACCATTGTTGAACCAGTTTTTCTTTGAAGCTTTTGTATTCGAATCTTTATCGTTTAATCCAGTTTTTCTTTCATGTTGATCGTCTCGTTTCTTCTGCTTTGCTTGATTTACTCTATGTGTAGCGAGTAGTTTACTTTGGGTTCGGGGTTGAGAGGATCAAGGGGTAGAAAAGGTTCGATCTTGGTTTGTTTTCTAAACGTTTTAAAGGCTATCTCTTCTAAGGTGTTGAAAGCTTAATGCTTGAAGACTCTCACGCCAAGAGCTTCATGATCCGAGAGGTTCCTTACCTTGACAGGATCCAGGAGCCTCGGAAGATCACACCTTAGAGACTAGTTACCCCTTCCCAAAAGCCATGGAAGTTTGGGGGACTAGTTAAGCCATTGCTTGAAATCTGTTTTCCTTGCCTTTCGACCTCTCTTTCCACCAAAAGCCATGGGTTTGGAGGAGAGGATGAAAGAGTGATCTATACCGAAAGCCACGGATAGATCTTGTTTTGTTTTCAAGGCTTAGAGATCCTCACCAAGTGAGTCGATCTAAAGTTTCGAACCCAAGATCGATCCTTTGAAACCCTTTACATGAATCTCAACCCTAGGCCCTTTCTTTTAGAATCTCTAAGTCTATTTTCATCTTTCGCTTGTTATCTGATAGCATCCTGGTCATTAGATTTGTTGTTCTTACGGTTTTAGACGAGATCGATAGCCTCATTGAATGTCTCATTGTTCCTTTGAGTGAAACCGCTGATTTCGCTTCTCAACCGAGCAGTCCTGGTGCTTGAGAAGAACTTTGAGAGGAATGCCTTCTTACATTCAGCCCATGATGTGATGGTGCCTTGTGGGAGGGTCTTCTCCCAATGTCTAGCTTTGTCTCCGAGTGAAAAGGGGAAGAGACGCTGCGTGAAGGCATCTTCTGATATACCGTTGATCTTAATCATTCCACACACTTGCTCGAAATTGTCCAAGTGCTCCAAGGGGTCTTCCATTGCTAAGCCGTGGAACTTGTTGTTTTGCACCATAGATATGAACCCCGGCTTGATCTCAAAATTATTGTTTTGTACCGGAGGAGGAGTGATCCCAAACCTATTGTGGTGGGTATTGGGAGCATCTCCGGCTCCTATGATCCTCGGAGGTCTAGCCGCGTGTTGGGGGTTTCCATTGCCCCTTCCTGCTGGAGGTGGTCCTTCTGGATGCTCGTGTGCAGCCATGTCTTCAAAGTTAACCAGACCTTGCTGAACAATCTCCTCAAAGGCTCTTGTTTGATCTCTGACTCTTCTTTGCCGTGAGTGACCAAGCTGATGAATGTTATCTAAGGGTGGTAGAAGATTGTTGTCTCCCCTTGAACGAAGATTCATGTACCTGAAAACACACGGTTTAGAGTAGTAGGATTAGTAACTTGAAAAAGGTAAAGACTTAGTCTTTGCTAAGACCCAAATCGCTATGTTCTCTAAGCAACCTAGAATGGCAACGGCGCCATTTGATAAGCTATTTTCTTTATGCTCTAATGCAGCAGAGAGGTTATCAAAACTCTAATGCAAGCAATGTTGTAGTAAGGCAAGCAGGAGAGTGTCAATCCACTTCTAGATGATAGAGAATCCACAGAGAATGCAAGGTCTAAGACAAATCTAAGCGAATGAGACAGTTTATGAGAAATAATCTAAAAACTAAATGCAGCAACCTAAATGGAGTGAAAACTATTTTAAAAATACTAGAAAGGAAGCAGTTACCACGAGGAACAAACAGATAAATTAAAGAGAAGAGCTTCGAATTGTTAAAATTCGACTAGTGGATCGACCACTAGATCGAGCAGAAACGATCGATCTCGTCTAAATCCGTAAGAACAATGAATCTATAGACCAGGATGCTATCAAGTAATAAGCTAAAGATGATATGAGACGTAAATATGCTAGAGGAGAGGGCTTGAGGGTTGAGATTCATATAAAGGGTTTCAAGGAACGATCTTGGGTTTGAAACTTTGGATCGACTCACTTTGGTGAGGATCTCAAAGCCTCGAAAACAAAATAAGATCTATCCGTGGCTTTCGGTATAGATCACTCTTTCATCCTCTCCTCCAAACCCATGGCTTTTGGTGGAAAAAGAGGTCGAAAGGCAAGGAAAACAGATTTCGAACAATGGCTTAACTAGTCCCCCAAACTTCCATGGCTTTTGGGAAGGGGTAACTAGTCTCTAAGGTGAGATTTTCCGAGGCCCCTGGATCCTGTCAAGGTAAGGGACCTCTCGGATCATGAAGCTCTTGGCGTGAGAGTCTTCAAGCATTAAGCTTTCAACACCTTAGAAGAGATAGCCTTAAAACGTTTAGAAAACAAACCAAGATCGAACCTTTTCTACCCCTTAATCCTCTCAACCCCTAACCCAAAGTGAACTACTCACTACACATAAAGTAAATCATGCAAGGTGGAAGAGATGAAACGATAAAACATGAAACAACGACTAGATTAAACGATAAGGTTCGAGAATACAAAAGCTTGAAAAGAAAACTGGTTCAACAATGGTGTTCTTCCGAAAACGAGAGAGAAAACTTGAAGGAAAAAGTTAGAAAATCTCAAAGTTCTCAAAAAAGCATTCGCCGCCTTGCCTAAAATGTCAAAACAGTCCAATGGTCCCCCCTTCGCTAACAGCCAAAAACGGTTGAAAGGACAGAGATCGACCATTGGATCGAGTTGTTCTATCGATCATATCCGGCCATCATTTCTTCAGCTCGATCCGGGTCTCGATCTTCTTTGGTGAATCGAGTGTTGCATCCGATCTCGGTATCGATCTTCGGGAGGATCGAGTGGTGTACTCGATCCGGCTCTCGCTCTGCATGGCGTCATTTATGTCTGTACCGATACATCGATTGCTTCACTCGATCTCCATCTCGATCATTATCCTCGAATCACCTAGTTGGCTCGATCTTCTGGTCGATCAACTCCTAGATCGACCGGCCATGCTCGATCTGCTCCTCGATCACTGGTCCTTAGCACACTCCCGAGCTTCCATGAACTGCTACATCGGCCTCCACACCTCCACGAACCTCCGTGTCTCCAAAGCAACCAGAAACAACCTGGAATGAATGCAAAATGCAGAGAAAATGCACATGCTGATGCAAGAATGCTCTAGGACCCTAAATGATGCAATCTAGCCTAAAACATGATACAAATGCATGAAAAACTACCTAATGAGTATGCAGAATGTATGCAATATGCAATGATATCAAAAATCTAAATGATGATGAGTTAAACTCGCTCCATAGGGAGCTGAGGAAGTATAGAAAGGCCATTGGGTACTCTCTCAGTGACATCAAGGGCCTTTCACCGATGCTTTGTACTCACAGGATTCATTTAGACAATGAAAACACATCTTCCATAGAGCATTAAAGACGTTTCAACCCGAATTTGAAAGAAGTAATTAAGAAAGAAATCTTAAAACTCTTAGAAGCTGACGTAATATACCCTATCAGTGATAGCACATGGGTCTCTCCGGTCCATGTGGTACCAAAAAAGGAGGTATCACGTTTATAAAAAACTGAAAAAATGAGTTGTTTCCTACTAGGACAATAACCGGACATAGAATGTGTATTGCTTATAGAAAAATCAACTCAGCCATGAGGAAAGATCATTTTCTAGATGGCTATAACGGTTTCTTTGCTTATCGAAGGATGCCATTTGGGTTATGTAATGCACCAGCAACCTTCCAAAGGTGCATGATGTCTATTTTCTCTGACCTCGTAGAGGAAATGGTGGAGGTTTTCATGGATGATTTTTCTGTGTATGGTGCTACGTTTGGTGGTTGTTTGTCAAATCTTTGCAGGGTTCTCAAGAGATGTGAGGAGACAAACTTGGTGCTAAATTGGGAAAAGTGTCATTTTCTGGTGAGGGAAGGCATTGTGCTTGGGCAAAAAATTTCTGAGCGAGGGATTGAGGTTGACAAGGCAAAGATAGAGGTTATGACGAGTTTAGAGCCTCCGGATAATGTGAAAGGGAGTAGGTGTTTCTTGGGGCACGCCGGCTTCTACAGGAGATTTATCAAGGATTTTTCCAAGATTGCACGCCCTCTTACAAGGCTATCGTACAAGGAAACCGAGTTTGAAGAATGCCTACAAGCCTTTAAGACCATCAATGAAGCCTTGGTCACCGCGCTTATAGTTCAAGCTCCGGATTGGGATTTGCCCTTCGAGATTATGTGCGATGCAAGCGACTACGCCTTGGGTGCTGTCTTGGGTCCGAGGAAGGACAAGAAGCTGCATGTGATTTACTATGCAAGCCGTACCTTGGATGACACGCAAGTGAAGTATGCAACCACTGAGAAAGAGCTTCTAGCCGTGGTATTTGCTTTTGAGAAGTTTAGGTCTTACTTGGTGGGTTCTAAGCTCATCGTGTATACTGACCATGCTGCCTAGACATACATATATTCCAAGAAAGACACCAAACCGAGACTCTTAAGATGGATCCTTCTCTTGCAAGAGTTTGACATAGAGATCAAGGACAAGACGAGTATAGAGAACGGTGTAGCGGATCATCTTCAAGGATGAGGGTGGATGATGTCTTGCCTTTGGATGACTCACTCCCTGAAGAGCAGCTTATGATGGTTAACACCGTGGTATGTGCAAAGCTAGAGGAGAAGCTTGAAGAAGTCTTGAGCCTAAAGGAAGAAGAGCTACCATGGTACGCAGATATTGTTAACTATTTGGCTTGTGGAGAAGAGCCTACTCACTTGGACCATTACCATAAGAAGAAATTCACGAGGGACATCTCTCACTACTTTTGGGATGACCCTTATCTATACAAGAGGTGTGTGGACAGCCTATACCGAAGATGTGTCACAAGAGAAGAACCAAGAGACATTCTTCTCCATTGCCACAGTATGACTTATGGTGGGCACTTCACATCATTCAAGACAGCTACAAAGGTTCTCCAAGCTGGGTTTTGGTGGCGTACACTCTTCAAGGATGCACATGAGTTTGTAAAATCATGTGAAACTTGCCAAAGGGCCGGGAACATAACCAAGAGGAATGAGATGCCGCAAGTACCTATCTTTGAGGTGGAAGTCTTTGACGCTTGGGGAATTGATTTTATGGGTCCATTTCCATCATCATATGCCAACAAGTACATCCTAGTGGTAGTAGACTATGTGTCTAAGTGGGTCGAAGCCATAGCCTCACCAACTAATGATTCAAGGGTGGTAGTCAAGCTGTTCAAGACAATCATTTTTCCATGGTTTGGAGTTCCTAAGGTGGTGATTAGTGATGGAGGCAGCCACTTCATCAACAAGATTTTTGAGGGTCTTTTAAGAAAGCATGGAGATAAACACAAGGTGGCCACACCTTATCACCCTCAAACCAGTGGCCAAGTGGAGGTTTCAAATAGACAAATCAAGGCCATCCTAGAAAAAACCGCGGGAGTGACTAGGAAAGATTAGGCAAGAAAGCTTGATGACACTCTTTGGGCTTATCGGACGGCTTTCAAGACTCCCATTGGTACCACGCCTTTCAACCTCCTTTATGGTAAATCTTGTCACCTCTTTATGGAGGTAGATCACAAAGCTCTTTCGGCTGTGAAGCAAGTGAATTGCGCTCTCAAGACGGCACAAGAGAGAAGACAAGTGCAACTTCATGAGCTTAATGAATTGAGGTTGGATGCTTATGAAAGCGCCAAGATCTACAAAGAGAGGACCAAAGCCATGCATGACAAGAAGCTGGTGCTTAATGAGATCAAAGAGGGAAGCCTCGTTCTGCTCTACAACTCGCGTTTGAAGTTGTTCCCCGGAAAGCTCAAGTATAGATAGAGCGGTCCGTTTGAGATAAAAGAAGTGCTACCATATGGGGCAGTGACTTTGATCGGCAATGGTGGAGAGAGTTTCACGGTGAATGGGCATAGAGTCAAACCCTACATGGCAAGTGATTGCAGAAATGAGAGCACCACGTTGTTTCTCCATATCCCCCTCTAGCCTAAACAAGTAAAGTCAACCTAAGCGACGTAAAACAAGCGCACTTGGGAGGCAATGCCATGACTATCATTGTACATATTTTTGATTTATTTCTGTTTCAATTTTATGCTTTTTAGTTTAAGTGTGTACGTACAAGGAGATGGGAACCAGAGATCTTGATCTTGGATTTAATAAGGCTAGGAAAGGAGAAGCAGAGGTAAGAGATCGAGTGATAGATCAACCTGTCCTGGCTCGATCTAGACGAGATCAAGTAGACAATCGAGTGAGTCAGTCGATTGCGAGAGGATGAACCACCCATGCGTTTAGCTTGAAATACAAACAGGGTGTGGATTGACTGGTCTCACTCGATCCTCGAACTTACATCGATGACAGGATCGATCAGCTCACTCGTTCTCCGCCGAAACGACCTCGCAATCGATCAGGGAGCTCGATCTAAGGAGCATGGCCACTACCACATGGAATCTTGAAACGAGGAGGAGAATCGATCTAAGGCTCGATTCAAATCAGATTGAGCCTCTAATCGAGCAAGCCTCTCGATCACGGACATAATGGGCATGAGATCGAGGTCAAGATCGACCGGTTTGAATCGATCTCATGCCAAGGTTGGTTTAAATTTTTTCCCCTTCTTTCTCCTTCCCTCTCATTTTGAATTTGAGTTTTGGTCAAGACAAGCATCTTTGACCATGAGAATGTGTGCTTTGACCAGATATTTTTTCAGAAACCCACTTGCATGCATTAGTCCAAAAGATTTTTCTTTATAAAATCATACATACACATTCTTTCTTCACATTGCTTACAAACTGATTTTTAGAAAGAGAGAGTGTGAGTTCGGTTTTGAAAGACATAGAGCATCTCATAATCATCTTATTTCAAAGGTATTTTCGAATTTCTTGAATTGCATATTTGAGTTTCCAAGAAAATTTCATTTTTGTTGAAATGGTTGAATGATATTTGCTAGGGATTAGTATGAATTTTTAAAAATATCTAAGTATTGGGGAAATTTTCTTGATTTAATCTTATCTCAAGAGATTTTCCTCTTCTATTTATTGATATATTTTAGAATATCCCCAAAAATCTAGGACTTATATTTAGAGATTTTCTCTCTTTGCCATATCTTTCTCTCTTAATCGTCACCTATCCTCACTTTCTCTTTGAGAACTTGCGTTTCAGGTACCATGGCACCCAAGAAGAGAAGCAGAGATTTGGCAACTCAAGAGGAAACGCAGCAAGTGGTTGAAGAAAGCGTCAAGTGGAGTAAGGAAGAGAGGAAAACAAAGAAGAGTCATGAGAGGTTGCGGTTTGAGCCTACAAAGTTTGCAAGTAGGGATCTCTTGGAAAGGCTAGGGTTGTTGGAGGAGTTTGATGAGTTGCTCAGGGGCATGGGCCTTGCTTACCTATCACGGATGGATTGCCCAACTTACCCCGAGGCCACGCTTGATTTCCTCTCCACCTTGGACTTCTCATATGAAGATCCAAGCATCCAAACTCCATCCAAGGGTCATGTCACGTTCAAGATCAGAAAGCAAGCCTACCACCTCTCTATCCCTGAGCTATGCCAAGCTTATGGTCTCAATGCTGCAGCCACGCTTGTGGAGTACCCACGGTTCAAATCCGCCAATGCTCTATGGGACTTGGTTAGCAATGGAGACTACGAGACCAATACCGCCAAGATCAAGAAGGTGCGCAATCCTGTGCTAAGGTACGCCCTCAAGCTGCTGGCCAACACGTTCAGTGGAAGATCCACAGCCACAACGGTGACAAAGAACGAGCTCTGCTTCTTTTTCCAAGGGGTTAAGAAGATTGTATACGATGGTGAGGAGAATGAAGACCCAATGGAGGATGAACTTGGGGAAGACGTCAACTACGGCTGCATCTTAGCTTCCTCCTCGGTCAAATAAAAGGCTTGGGTAGTAAGATGCAAGGCGAGATCTGCACTCATAGGAGGTTTCCTCACGCCATTGTTCATACAAGCAGGAGTGCCCCTTGCAGATTTTGAACCTTGTGTGGAGTGTACGTACATGGATGAAATCTACATGCGCCACACCGATTCCTTGGGACCTACTCCAGCTCCAGGCTTCTATGCTTACTTGTTCTACAACCATAACCATGAGAAGAGAGTCTGCATTCTGCCCAATCAAGATGAAACGCACCTACAAAGCATTGGCACAATAGAGTTCTTGCCAAAGCGATGAAGAATGCTTTGCGCCTCTTGGAAACACGGCAGCCCCACCTCAGCTCACTCGTTCACCCTCAGAATCCCCTCCTACAGATGCTGAGATTCCCCCAAGCTTTGATCTCCCTAAGCTGGACTATGAGCCACAAACAAAAGCTGAGAAATTCCTTGCCTCAGTTGTTGAGATTCAACGCAAGGTTAACAAGTTAGCAAAGAAGATCAAAGACCTTCAACAAGAAACCTCATCTGAGACGACTGTGAGTGACGAGGTTGAGCAAATGGGCGAAACGATGAGGAGAAACTCAACCGGAGGTGTGGAGATTCGTGAGCCTCAAGATGGTAATCAAGATGGGTGTCTTTCTCTACACGAGGGCACAAGCAGGAGCAAGGACAAGGGGTTACTTCACGACACTCCTAGAAAGAGCAGGAGGACAGGAGCAACCTCAAGCTCCAGCCATGCCTAGCTCCGAGGTACCAAAACTCAAACCATTGTATATATCTTGCATTTTTAATCTTTGCTTTTGGATTTTGGTCTCCTCATGAATTTGTTTGAGATCGAGACGTTGTCATTCAAGTTTGGGGGAGAGTGTGTGCTTTGACATGTTTTTATTTGGATCTTATTTTGTGTTCACATCCTTGAGTCTTCATGCATCCATCTTAGTGCATAGAAAAATACAAACAAATCAGAAGTTTTTTTTAAATTTAAAAAAAAAAACAAATCATATAGCTTGCATTTGCATTGTCAAACATTTTAGGATTGAGTCTATAATTTTTATCATTTAGGTTGCTTGCATTTGCATAGGGGCGATGATATAAAATTTTTCCTTGTAAAGTGTTTTGAGCTTATGAATTGGTTCAAGGCCCTAGTTAGTAGTTCTTTGATTCTTTATGCAAACTTTGAAAGTAATTTCTAATCATATTTGGATCATTTGTCTCCATTTTCTTGGCTTAAGTTGAACAAACTTGAATTAAATCCTATCCAATCAAGTGGAACCTTAACATGAATTTTGAATTATCATACTTGTGCATTTGAAAAAGAATACATGGATTACATATACATATTTAGGCTTTCTTATTCCTTTCACCACTCTTTTGTAAACCTAAATAGAACTCCTCACCTTAACCCTTACCCTCTTTTCAAGCTAAATTTCGTGTGTGAATTTGTGAGGCCTTAAATTTTCGGTTGAACTTGGCATAAAGTGTTAGGTTTAGAGCGACATGACTAGGCTCTCATATTGATGCTAGCTTTGCATATTGAAGTTAGTTTTAGGATTAAGGTTAGGGTGGGAATTGACGGGTGTTGATTGAAAGTGCTTACTTGTTTCGGTTTTGAAAAGAATTGGTGTTTGGAGTTTGATTAAAAAGGGTTACATAGTTTTAAGTAGGTGGTCTTGAACTGTTTTAAATAAAAGATCAAGTTTGAAAAGGAGATAGCTCTTAAAAAGAAAAAGAAAAAAAAAATTATAAGAAAAGAGCCAAAGGCCAAGTGCATAAAAGAAAAATAAAATACTTTTGAGAACAGAGCTATGAAAAGAAAAGTAAAGAGCTAAAATTATGTTTATGGTCATACCACTAGCTATAAAAAAGGTTGAAGATAGTGTTTATGTGGGTTATGATTGGCGTCTTGCCTTGTTTGACTTGCGTACTGTCTAGAGGGTGAGTGAGCTTGAAAAAAAAGAAAAAAACTGAGAGAGGGATTAGGATCATTGTTAGTATATTTGGGTAGATGAGAGTTTAGTCATGTATGCGTACATTGCCTTTTACCTTTAGCATTATGCATAAATTCAACCCTTTTTGAGATAAACCATTGCTTAGAATACCCACATGAATAAGATCATTTTTATCTCATAACCTTGACCCTATCAAAATGTATTCGGTTTTAAATGCAAAAGTGTGATTCACAGTTTGAACTTAAATGAATGTTAAAGGTTAGGTTTTCTTGGATTGTTTGGAATAGGCAAGTCTTGATTTGAGTTTCAATATGTGATGAATATGGCTAAGTTCTTTGAATTAGAAGTTAATGAAAGGATTTATTCCAAACAGTTAAGGAAAGGATTTATTCCAAACACCATGGATAAATCTAGCGTTAGCTTCTCAAGGCCTAGAGATAGCACTAAAATGTGTAGATCTATGTTTTCAAAACCTAAAGTTTGAATCTTGAACCTCCTTAAGCATAATCCTCAACCTTGAATCTACTTTTAGCTATTGAAATCTTAAAGTCATCATTTCCTAGTTCTAAAGTTTGCATCTTTTGTCTTAGTTTCTTAAAAATCATTTCCTAGGTTGTTAGAACTTGTCTTTTTTTATCTGCCTTTAGTTTTCGAATTTTAAAAACCAGTAGATTTGTATTTTAAATTCTTAGAGGTAATCTAGTATTTGTTTAACCCATCAGTAGGGATTTTAAAATAGTTTTCGTGGTCATTCAGTAGCTGCAATTAGTTTTTATAGATTTTCTTCTCATGCATTCTTATTATCTTTCATCAACCTGATTTGGATTGACATTTCTAGTACTACAACAGCAAACCTGTGCTTTAGGTTTGATTAAAACTAGTGTAAAAACCTAGTTATCAGGGTCATGAGTTAAAATTGGACTCGGAGAAGCAAATGGTCAAGTGTTTGGGCATCACTCAAGAAAATAGACTTGCCTTAATGCAAAATACTAAGGATATGACCAACCGATGCATACAAAGCTAAGTTCCCATCTACCCGTCATCTACATCGGTTTCCACCTGCGGCTCCTACCCCAATATCGTCCCATCCTAAGCTACCCTTTTCTTCTCGGATCTTTTTTAGGGGATTTCTTCTTTTCTTCCTAGGAGATCGGTTTTGGCTATTCATTGGCTCCTTTTGTTGGCGTTTCTTTACTCCACCTTTGGTGAATTGGCATTGCCCTTTTTTGTTGCTTGGTGACAGCCCCTTTGTCTTTCGGCATTGACCGTTTTGTGTAGGCCCCATCTCCTTGTTTTCTCTCCCATTTTGAATCCGCAATGAATATTTTTTGCTTATTCCTTCCTGCTTTCTATGAGCGAAACATTTAAGCACAATCTTTTCCTAGTCTACCCATGTATCACCTAACCTATGTCGGCTCGAGAGTGAGCCAACGTCTACATTAGAACCTAACCTCGTCGGTCAAACCCAACACTCTTTTGCCTAAGGGAGTCTGAAAATGATATGAGAGACCTCACATAACTCTCGCTATAGTGTTAACGACTTAAAACCAAAGGTTTGGGCTTAGATGGTTAGAGTGAGTTGGACTAGCAAAAAAAGGTAAAAGTGGGAAAGAAACTCGAAACATAAATCCTTGAGTTGCAATCAAAGAGAACATGATAATTAATTTTTAAAATTTTCAGTTTAAGTTCAAGAGGGTAAAGATTCAATTCGCAATGCATTATCTTATGCAAAATTTTATATTGCAAGTTCTAAATATAGTGCTCCCTTTAAAATTCCGTTTTAAAAGGAAATGCATCAAACAAACAGGGACTTATGCGTTAAGTTCATCACTTAACAATGGTATTTACAAGGGCTAGCATGATTTACTCCTAAAAGAAAAACATGAATATCGTATATGAATGCAACTAGACTCAATCTTAAAATGCAAATGTAACTAGATGCTCACTTTTTGTGAAACAATTTTTTAAAACTAATTTCTAATTTTTATTTTGTTTTTCTTTGCACTTAGATGTTTGCCTACTCTATATGAATGCACGGAAATGCATGGTACATACACCCCCAAACTTAAATCACACGGTCCCCGTGTGATAAAAATAGAAGGAAGCACGTACCACATCCTAAAGGCACAAAGGAAACACACAAGAAAGAAAAATGCAAGAAATGAAAAATACTTACAAAGGTTGGAGGTGGTACCTTAGTCTTTGAGTTCGGGGAGGGATGAGTCGCTAATACTTGAGGAGAGTGAGTGATACAAGAGTTTTGAGTCTCTTTTTCAATCACCCAAGCTTGTACTAATCAGTTGTTGTATATCATAGGGTTTTTATCAATCTAAGGGAGTTATGAATAGATGGCAATAGAATTATGAGCAGAAAACCTTAAGTCAAGTAAATTCAGAGAAGATTGTTGTTTACACAAATAAAACTATCAACCTAAGTGATCAAGCACCAAACAGGAATCAAAAGAGAACAACTCAGTAATTATCAAGAGAAAAACAGAGCAATGAAAACAGAGCCGTAAGGCCAATTCGAAATTCAAATAAGAGAAATCAAGTTCCTAGATGTGGTTATTGACTTTGGGGAATTCAAAGGCAAGACTTAGGCTGTTCCAAACATCATTGACAATGCAAACAAGCAATCAATGCTAATTCCTAGACATAAAGTTCACAATCAATCAAGTTAAGTCCAATCTCTTGACAAATAACCCTTTGCTAATCATCCTAACAACAACTAACTCTCATTAGTACTAGAACAATCAACAAGCATGCAAAACCAACTCTATTCAAGTCAAAATACTCCTCAAACAGTCAATCTCTTGAGCTAAGGCCAGTAAATTCTCTATTAAACAAGATCAGCATTTCATCAAACACTTGGTGGGCATAAGATGAAGCCTAAATCTAGATTCATGTAATCAAGACAAATCTAGCCAAAGAACAGATTAATTGAGAGGAATCAACCTAATTAAGCACTAACAAACCCTAATCAAACCTCTAAATTCCCTTAATCTACCACATCTAAGAACCCTAAAAAGACTATTCACCCATCTTCATGAAAAACACCAAATCGCAAGAATAAAATGTGTTAACCATGATTAGAGAAGAAATTAAAAGGCAAATACAAAACTTTATTTAAAAAGATGAACTTGTTCTTACAAAAAATAAAAAAAAAACTCTTAAGAAAACTAAGAAAGAACAAGACTTTTCTAAAACCCATTAGTCCAAGCCTATTTATAGTAAAAAGACAAAAGCTCTAAAGCAATGACAAAGCTGTAAATAAAAAGAAGTTCGGATTGGCTCACATTGGTCACAAGTGACTGATGTGGATGACCGAGGCTCATCTCTGGTGCTTCACATCGGTCAACTGATGACCGATGTGCTTGATCGATGTGAATCTTCAAACACTCGGGTGGATCACATCGGTCAGTCTTGACCGATGTTGTTGATCGATGTGGATGTCCTGTTTCTTCACATCGGTCACAAGTGACCAATGAGAATGAACGATGTGATTCACCAACTTCTCTGTTGCTTTACATCGATCACCATTGACCGATTTGATGTTGCAACAGAAATCATCTTCCTTAGTTCCTTTTGTTCCTTCTCAGTTTGACCAACTCCTTGAACCATTCCCACACTTCCTCCTTACTCCATAGAGCCTCTTAAGTACCTAAAAACATCCTTAATGCATAGAGAATGCAAACTACAACCTAAATGCAACCTAAGTCTAAAAGGAAAGGATATTGGGACTAAACAGAAAGAAAACATGCAAAAGGGAACCAAAACATGAACTAAATGCCTAAATGATGTAAATGCAAAAGATATCGACACCACCACACATGCCTTCTGCTTGCCCTCAAGCAATCAAACAAAGCCAAATGGAGGATGAGGTTTAAAGGTGGGCACTCAAATCCTAAAATGTTAAGGTAAAGAAATGAAGTCAATGTCTAAGTGCCTAAGTGCAGGATGCAAAACACAATAAACTATACTTTAAGGAATTTAGCCATGCTCATCATGTTTCAAAATGATCTCAAATCTCAACTTAGACAAATGCCAGATCAATCAACTCTTTAACGTTCATTAAGCTTGTAACCATTAATCATGTTTGTGCAAATCATGTGAAAATATTTGGTTCTAAGGGTAAGGTTATGAGATTAAAATGATCTCATTCAAGCAAAGGGTTCATAAACATAAGAGATCACTCGATGCAAATGATTCTATCTTAAGCAAAATGCGAAAGGTAAAAACATACTTATGCATGCAAATCAAAGCTCTCTTCTACCCTTTACCCAAGGATAAATCATATGAACTTCTAAACCCCAAAAGTGAACCCTTAAATCTACCCTTTCTCCTAAACTCTAAACCTTCTCCTTTTTCATGGTTAGGGAAACTTCTTCTTCTTGGTTGTGTGGTTGACCTTTATTGTTGGGATTTGCTCCTTTCTTGTTGATTAGGCGCCATTTTCCACCTTTGGTGGATTGCCTTGAGTCTGATTTCTTCTTTTGATTGACCTTTCAAAGCTTTGCTGATTTTTGGCGCCTCCTTATCTTATACACGTAGAGCTTATTCTTCCCTTTACTTAACCAAAATTTAAACTTATTTCCCCACACTACCATTCCGTACTTCTTCTTCTTCTTAAAATGATATAAATGTGAAGCTCAAACCACTTAACACTACCCTTTTATCCCAAACTCCTAACCTAGAATCAAGCTCAAAATCAAACCTGATATCTACAAGAGAGCTTTTCCTCGCCAGCCGTAATCCTAACACTTTTTGCCAAGGTAAAATTCGAAAATGATGTATGCAAGGCCTCACAACTCTCAACACAGTGTTTAAGTTCAAAACGAGGTTTGGTTAAGGGTGTGGATTAACTGTCACATAAGTATGAGGATCAGCTATTTGAATCAACAAGAGTGGTAAGAAGGAAAAAGATGATCCAAATGTTTATATGATAGCCATGAAATCACTTTTCAATGCTCAAACATAATAATTAAAAATTCAGATTAAGGTTCAAATAGATATAGTTGATTTTCAATGAACATTTGGTTTCAGTATGAGAATGAGAGAATCAAATTTAGCAATTCAAGCATGGTTCAGCCTTAAGTTCTAACTTTCTCATGATGCATGAAACAATTAACCACTTAGACATTTAAATCAAACATAAACACTTAGCATTTTACAAGGAAAATTCATCATCATGCCCTATGGAAATGCATTGTAGCCTATATGCAAACACTACACTCAATCTTAAGAAATTGAAATGAAACTACTTGCTCTCTTTTTGGTTTGCAAAGCATGCAAAATTTTTCAATTTTTTCGTTTTTTTGTTTTTTTTTCTATACCTTATATGTATGCATGAGATGGATGTGACTCAAAGGTGAAACAAATGAAAAACTAAGAAAAGAACAAACAATGTAAAACCCCAAATCGGTTGGTGGAGGTACGGGGAATCTTGTTCATTATTAATACAAGAGTTTTGAGCCTCTTTCTCAATCACCCATTGTACTAGTCATAGTAAGGGTTTTATGTCAATCCAAAAGGCAAAGATTGAAACAGCACGAATGCAATAGATTTCCTAATTCAAGCATATATAGAGAGAGTTTAGATATCTAATGATAGCATGCTATTTTAGATCATTTTAGGCTGCATTTCATGCATCTTTTCCTCTGTTTTTGCATTATAGTTCAGCATTTAGGTATCATTTGCATTTAGAATCAACATAGCATGCATTTAGCTTATGATTGCATACATTTGCATACATGTGCATGTTTGTGGTGATTCTCAGGTGTTTTTGGATTTTCTTGGAGCTGGGAGCAGCTCATGATCAAAGTAGATGTCAAAAGTGGAGTCCTTGCAAAGTCTGGTCCATATCGAGCAAGCATGTCCAGCAGAACATCTGTGGAGTATGCTAGATGCAAGCAGCAGGACAAGAGGAGAAGGATCAACACGAGCATTCCAAGCCGTTGGTCTACATCGAGGACCAGCATCGAGGAAGGACGTCGATACACGCTGCACGGACCATATCAAGGTCGCACATCAAGCAGAACGTCGAACGTACGACCTCGATGCAACTCATCCGCGTTGATTATTTGACTTTTGTTAACCTTATCTTATCGTTTTAGGCTTTTTACGCTTCTTTTGGTCCCCATTATAAAAGGGAGGCCACAAAACATTATCCTGATCAAGTCTTAAATTTTCAAGTTTAGTTTTCTACCAAAAAACCTTTCCTAAACCTTAAAGGGCAATTGCCTTAAGGATCTTGATCTTTAATAAAGTTTGCATTTTTATGGTTTAATCTTGTCTTCTAATCTCTGTTCTTGCATATTTGTAGCTAAGATTTATCATCTTTTGCATTTTAAACTCATATAGTTATGTTTAACTCCAAATCAATGGGATTAAACATGATTAGTGAGTAGTCTTCCTTATATTTAGGGTTCTAAGTAGGGAAAGTGGTGATTAAGATGTGATTAAGGAGTGATTAAGCTTGTTTAATGGTTCTCTGTTATCTCCTTCTCTTGCAAAGTGATTAATATTGATAAAGCTTGCTCCTTTTAATTGAATATGGTTTGATAGATGCATATGGTTCACTTGATGTCTTGATATCTCTTCTCTAAGTACAGTTCGCTTATTTAGCTTGATAGTCTAGCTTGGTCTATGTTTCCTTTGTTCAGTGACACCAAAGTGATAGTTCACCTTGCTAGATGATCCGCTTAGGGCTTGATAATGCTGGTTTTGAGATTCTTGACTTGATGGTTAGATAGTATGCATCAAAAGATCTTGCTTTTGCCTTATTCTTGTTCATTGCTTAGCTTTGTTAGGGTGTTGCAAGTTTGTGTTTAAATCCATAATCTTGATTGGTGAATAGCTGCTTCTAATTAACTGTCTTCAAAGTCATCTTGCTTAATTCTTGCTTTAGTAGTCATTTCTTGCTTAAATTCCTGTTTAGTCATTGCTTCAAGTTCATTGTTTACATTTGTTCACTTGCATATGGTTTAAGCTTTTCTTTCATTGCACCATTATTTTGTTAAACTTGTTCTCACATAATCAAACCCCAATCTTGCTTAGGTTACAGCATTGTTTGTGTGAGGACCCGACCGTCTATCACTAGACCGGCCTGAACCTCACCGAGTCTTCTCTCGGCCAGAATACAAAAACATGCATATTTTGAAAACTTTTCTTAAACTTAAACAAGTTCGATTCATCAAAAGACATCCATTCTTATTGCATAATTATTCCAAAAACACTGAACAGAATTTGGATTCAATAATATAAACTAAACTTATCAGATTCGGTTTAAATTAGAAAGCACTAACACAAGTACTTAAACACAAACTCAAACTCAGAACATGAATCCCAAAACCCAGTCCTAATCCACCCCTTCCCTTTACTGCCTTCATCTCCGCCTTCAGAGCTACTCGCCCTGGACCTTATCCTTACCTGCACACTCAAAAAGAGAGGCATAAGTATTTGATAAATTCTTGGTGAATACAGTCATCCCGTATCACCTTAGCCAGTATCAGAAAATGCATCATACTATCAGTTATACAATTTACATTATCACTTAGCAAACAAGCACATAAAACAGTACGGTCCTATGATCATCTCAACTCCTTGTGAAGCCTCACAAAGCATCGTATCTACTCCAAGCGAGAATCACACATCCCCTTGAGCTAGTAACTCGATCCGGACATTCACACAGCTAGTTAGACATCATGTAGTGACGATGGTTCACACTTAACCATTCACAATCACAGAAACATTGACCTTGCAAAGCAGAAACCATTAACTTACACAAGCATACAATGAAAATCAGATAACCTAGCAATCAAACGATTCTCGATACAGACCACAGTCACACACTCACCTTAGACACAGAAACAAACGTTTCAGTCAAATGAATCTCGTTGATTCCTCTATCAGAAACTGAGATAGTCGACACACTTGCGATTTCTCGGCTATCGCTCGGACTGGTCCGGCAAAATCTCAAAACCTCTCGACTATCTCTCAACCCGTGCAATTTTTCTCAGCAAAAATATGTATTCCCTCGGAAACAGTACAATTCAGATCGATCAGTCCAGTGTTACTCGACAGAAACTCAACAGAAATCAGAATAGCCGAACACTTACCAGATTCTCTTGGACGAATCGAAGTGTTCTCGGATATCTCACGATCTGCTCAGAAATCATCAGATAAACTCGGTTATTCCCTCGGAAAACCCTCAATTCAGGACGAATGGTCGGATCAGATTGAGAGAAACTTAAACAGAACACTCGATCTCTCTGTGATAGTCGGAATTGCAGGCAAAACTTTGATCTCTCTCAGCTAACTCTCGGGATAATAAGAAACTATGTGATTATTCTCGATTAATCTCTCTCTCACGCGTTATTGCTCTCAAATAATGCGGCTGTCTCGAGAAAAAGTCTCAAAATCCCTTTTATATGCTCGCAAAACCTAGTTAACCCGGTTATAGCCAGCGTCTCCCGATTCCAGTCAGGTTTATCCCAGTCAGCTTTAAGTTCTCTCGGCTATCGCCTAAACCGCTCGACCATCCACGCGAGAAATTAGTTTTTGTCCGACCAAACTCACGGCCCACAGGCCCAGCCCATTTTTACTAGGTTAAAACCAAACTGCCTCGGCTATTTTCCTTTTCTCTCAAACATAGTCCACTTTCTCTCGGATAGAACCATTTTTCTCTCGGATATGGTCCGTCCTGCTTGGCCAGCCTGGCCATCCATCGACTATTTCCCAGTCATCCATCGACTATAGTCTGAACCCCCCATCCATACGGATTTTTCCCTTGACTGAACTCACATTCCTTCGGTCAATCTTATGTTGGGCTCGATCATTCCAAATTTTCTCAGATACGGATGCTACAACTCTCCCCCACTTGGTTTGGATTCGTCCTCGAATCCGGTTCTTCTTCCTGAAGTTGCTCAAACCATTTTGGGAACCTTGTACTCATCTTAAACTCTACTTCCCAAGTAGTTTGTTCATCCCCATTACAGTGCCATACTACTTGGATCATCTTGACCCTCTTACCACGCCTAAGCTTTTTTTTGCGGTCAACCACTCGGATCGGTCTACCTTCCACGGTCAAATCCTCAGGTAATTCTGAAGGTCGTTTAGATATCACAGTCTCACGTTCGGTTATGTGCTTTCTCAGCTGTGACAAGTGAAACACATTGTGGTAAGTACTCATTTCTTGCAGTAAGTCCAACTTATACGCCACTGGTCCAATCCTTTCCAAAATCCGGTACGGTCCCATATACCTCAGACTCAACTTAGCATCAAACGTTGCTCGGCTTTTCCCCTTGCAAGTCATAGCCTTCAGATAAACCAAATCGCCTACACTGAACTCTAAATCCTTACGGCGCTTATCAGCATAGCACTTTTGTCGGTCTTGAGCCTCTTTCAATTTAACCTTCAGAAACCTGATTTTTTAGTAGTCTCTTCGACTATAGTAGGTCCTAACTCACTCCGCTCCCCCACTTGGGTCCAACATAGCGGTGTCCTACATGGACTTACGTACAACACCTCATACGGAGACATCTCAATGTTCCTATTGTAACAGTTGTTATACGCGAACTCAGCCAACGGTAGATAACTTTCCCCAAGTACCACCCCAGTCCAGTACACACACTCTCAGCTTGTCCTCTAACGTCCTGATGGTCCTTTCAGACTGACCTTGTTAAACTTTTTGCAAAGGTGCCTTTCAAATGAATAATCTCAATGTCCTAGTTAACAGTTCTAAAATGCTATGCTTACACTCATACTCCAAAGAACTTAGCCATACTCATCACACAAAGAAATTTAAATCATGACTCTCCTATTCCTAACAATCAAAGAAACTCATCCTTTAACATTCATTAACATTCGAACCATGAATCAAACTTATGCACTTTAAAGCAAAACACATTTGCCTAAGGGTTATGGTTATGAGCATAGAATGATCTCATTTGAAAAGGGTTTATAAATAGATTAAGGGTTTCTCTCGAAAATGGTTGAACTTGTGCATAATGCTAAAGGTAAAGACAATTTATGCATACATGATTAGATTCTCATCTACCCATGTAAACTATCAAATGATCCTATACCCCTCTCATTTAAGAAATTTTATCCTCACTCACCACTTAAGAGTCTACCCTTTCCTTCACAAATTTAGCAATCCCCAATTCAAAATAAAGACATTTTTAAACTTTTAGGCTAGTGAAAAGGTTTTGAAAAATACTTTTGCTCTTTAGAAATTTCTTATTGGTGGCTCTCTTATTATTTTTTTTCTTTTATTTTTTTTTTCTTTATTTGGCACTTAGGCTCTTTTTTTATTTCTTTTTCTTTTCTTTTCTCTTTTTTTTTTATTTTATTATTGAGAGCTACCTCCTGAAATTAGAGCATACTTAGTTTTTTAAAAACAACCTTTCACTTAAAACCTCATTTCTTTCCTTAAAACACAAATTCTTTGAAACCGAAAACAAATAGACAAGAAAGCAACCCCAATGATCCCCCAAACTTATCCTAAGCCTACACCTAGCTTCAAAATGCAAAGCTAGCAACAATATGAAAACCAAATCATGTCGCCTAAACCTAACACTTTATGCCAAGTTCAAACCGAAAAGAAGGCCTCACAAAGATGTCACACAAGAACATTTGGCTTCAAAGGAGGGTAAGGTTCAAGGAGGGAGTTCTACTTAGGCTCACAAAGAGTGGTAAAAAGGAAGAAGAGAGCCTAAATATTTTAAAACCATGTGTTCATTTTCAAATGCATAAGAATGATAATTAGAATTTCAAATTAAGGTTTTCACTTATTAGAATGAGTTTCAAATCATGAGAGTTCAATTCAAGCCACGAAAATCCTAACAAGTGATCCAAGCATGGTAAGAACTTACTTTCAAAGCATAGACAAAGCATTAGAGAACTACTAACTAGGGCATTGAAACAATTCATAAGTAAAAACACCTTTGTAAGAAATTCTAACCCCTTATGCAAAATGCAAACAACCTAGGTGATATGAGAAACTCTAGACTCAATCCTAACATGTTTTAAAAAGATGAATGCAACTACATGAATCTTTGAAGAAAATTTAAAAATTTTACCAATTTTTCATGAACTAAGACTCAAGGATGCTAAGGGAAAATAAGATCAAAGAACACAAGTCAAATCACACATATACTCCCCCAAACTTGCTTGACACCGTCCCGGTGGCAAACTCATCCGAAGGAGCATCAAAACACAATGCAAGAAACAAATATGAGCGGTTATATACAATGAAAGAAGGTTGTTACCTCTGGTCTAGGCTTGGCTGGCACTTGAGGATGTTCCAGAGGAGCTAGAGATCGTTGCTTTGCCTTTGTCAGCTGGTTCTTGGAGAGAGTGGCGCGCCGGCTGAATGTTGTCTCCTTGGGTCTCGCGGATCACAACTCCTCCGGTTGAGAGCCTTCTCTTCTCGGGTTGTTGCATCTCTTGACTTGCAGCTGACTTAGGCGTGCCTCCCTGAAGTGCTTTGACTTTCTTCCCAAGCTTCTTCAGCATCTTGCCTTGCCACTTGTTAATCTTCCTTTGCATCTCTACCACCGATGCTAGGAACTTCTCGGTTTTTGTTCTCGGCTCAAAGTCTAGCTTGGGAAGTGTGTAAGCCTCGGGCATCTCATCTTCCGTGCCTGGAGACTCTGACCTTTGACGCGGGGCAATTGCTGAAGCAGGCGGTCCTCCTAAAGGGGCAAAGCATTCTTCCTCCGTGGGCAAGAACTCGATGTTCCCAACACCAAGCAGCTCGGTTTCATCTTTGTTGGGCAGGATGCATACTCTCTTCTTGTCTTCGTCATCTATGAAGAGGTAGGCATAGAACCCTTCTGCTGGCGTGCGTCCCAAGCTATCAGTATTCCTCATGTATGCTTCATCCATGAAAGCTCTGTTTGGGACGTGAGCAAAGTCATGAATGGGCACACCGGCTTGCACGAACAGAGGAGTAAGGAAACCGCCATTGTAAGAGGAGGTTGCCTTGCACGGTAAGGCATAAGCCTTGTACTTCACCAAGGAAGCCGCGAGCACACAGCCGTAGTTCACTTTATCGCCGAGTTCATCCTCTATGGGCCCTTCATTTGCATCCGGATCAGACACCAAGTGCTTCACACCTTGGAACAGGAAGCACAGCTCTGTCTTCGTGACCGTAGGAGCAACAGACCTTCCACTGAACGTGTTGGCAATCAGCTTCAGAGTATACCTCAGCACCGGGCTCCTTACTCGCTTGATCTTGGCGGTGTTGGCTTTGTAGTCCTCATTGCTGATCAGGTCCCAAAACTCATCGGCTTCCTTGAAGGCTGGGAACTCGACCTTGTATGCATCAGCGTTGAGACCATAAACTTGGCATAGCTCAGGGATGGAGAGTGTATAGGCTTGACATCCAACTTTGAAGTAGAGGCGGCCTTGAGAAGGGACGGGTGCACTAGGATTCTCATACCGGAACTCCAAGGTGGCAAGGAAGTCTATTGTCACTTCAGGAATGGTTGGGCAATCCATCCGTGACAGACATCTTAAACCAATGTTCTTGAGGAGTTGGTCGAAGTCCCCAAGAATCCCAAGCTTAGACAACAGCTCTCGATCAGCAAACTTGGTAGGCTCAAACCGGAGCCTCTCTAACCGCTTCTTATCCCTCTTCTCATCCTTACTCCACCGGACCCTCTCTTGAACTACCACTTCTTGTCCTTCTCCTTCTTGTGCTTGCTCTTCTCTAGTTCTCTTTGGTGCCATTGTTCCTGAAACAAGCTTCTAAAGAGATTGATAAGCAAGCGGCGATTTGATGAGAATGAGAGGAGAGAAGGAGAGAATTTATAAAAACTACCCTAGAATTTTGGGGAATAAATAAAAATCATAGCTAAATAAAAGAGAATCAAATCTTTAGATACTGAAAAATCTAGAATTATTCCTTTTACTTAGCTAGTTTTAAAAATTCAAAACCGATCCTATATTCTAAAACAAGATCTTGCGATATTAAAGGAGATTTTCTAAAATTAAACCATTAAATCTTTGAAAATACCTTTGCAAGAAATGCAAAATATCTTTGCTAGCTTTTGAAAATTGAATCTCTTACTCTCTTTGTTTAAAATTCTCGAGCAAAACAGGAATGAGAGGGTGAGAGGTTGTTTGAAATATTTAAAGACTTAGCAAAACCAAAACAATGGGTAGTCAAAGTGGTTTCTGACAATGTCTTGGTCAAGGCACATCTTTCATGGTCAAAGATGCTTGCCTTGGCCAAGTTTTGAATTCAAAAGTTGGAGGGAAAAGAGTAAAGGAGGGAAAGAAAAATGTTACCTCGGCATGAGATCGAGTCCATTTGGTCGATCTAGGACTCGATCTCATGCCCAAAATGGCTTAGATCGAGAGGGT
Source organism: Thlaspi arvense (assembly GCA_911865555.2). Classification (NCBI taxonomy): domain Eukaryota; kingdom Viridiplantae; phylum Streptophyta; class Magnoliopsida; order Brassicales; family Brassicaceae; genus Thlaspi; species Thlaspi arvense. Next base: position 30,937,118 of record OU466860.2, read on the forward strand.
TACTCGATTTGAGACTCGATTCAAGGTGAATCGAGTCCTGGATCGATTGGCTCTCTCGATCATTGAGATGTTGGCTCCTCGGCTAAGTCCTTATGATCGAGCTATGTCCTCGATTTAGGGGTCGATTTGGCATAGATCGAGTGATGGATTGAGTCGAGTGATCGATCTGTTTTCAACAGATTTTCTCGAGAGAAATTAGATCGGTCGATCCGATTTGGATTGATCGATCCTTTTTCGTCAAGGTCGATCTTGTCACTCGTTCTCATCTAGATCGACTGGCTCCTCTCGATTTACTGACTCGATCTTGCAAAGATCGAGCCAGGATCAGTCGATCTAGCACTCGATCTCTAGCCTTATTCTAACCCCTACTGCCTTTTTAAGACCTCAAAGTCAACGTTTGGACTCCTTATACCTGTTCCTACACACTTGCAAAATAAAAACATAAAACTGAAAGGGAAATAAAGCAGAAATATGTACAAGATAAACATGGGAATGCCTCCCAAGTGCGCTTTCTTTAACGTCTTTAGCTAGACCTTACTTGGTCTAAGCGGATGGTGGATCTTGGAGAAGCACCGAGGTACTCTCCTTGTCATAGCTGTCTGCCAAGTAGGGCTTGACTCTGTGTCCGTTGACGGTGAATCCACTGCCACTTTTTCCCATCAGAGTAACAGCTCCATATGGCAACACTTCTTGAATCACGAACGGTCCGCTCCACCTTGATTTCAGCTTGCCCGGGAAGAGTTTGAGCCTCGAGTTGTACAGCAACACTAGTCCTCCTTCCTTGAGCTCCTTGGCAACCAACTTCTTGTCATGAGCCTCCTTAGTCCGCTCCTTGTATATCCGGGAGCTCTCGTAAGCATTCAGCCTCAACTCATCCAGTTCGTGTAGCTGAATAAGGCGTCTCTCCTGAGCAGTCTTGAGATCAAAGTTCAGCCTCTTCACAGCCCACAACGCACGGTGTTCCAGCTCAACCAAGAGGTGACAGCCCTTGCCATAGAGTAGAGTGAAAGGGGTTGTACCAATCGGCGTCTTGAAGGCGGTACGGTAGGCCCAAAGAGCGTCATCCAGCTTCACTGCCCAGTCTTTCCTTGTGGCTCTGACGGTCTTCTCTAGAATCGCCTTGATTTGCCTGTTGGAGACCTCCACTTGACCGCTTGTTTGAGGATGATACGGTGTAGACACCTTATGCTTAACCCCATACTTTCTCAAGAGGTTCTCAAAGACCTTGTTTATGAAGTGGCTTCCTCCATCACTTATAACAACCTTGGGTATCCCAAACCTCGGGAAGATGATACTCTTGAAAACTTGATTACTACCTTAGAGTCATTTGTAGGAGAAGCAACAGCCTCAACCCATTTAGAGACATAATCCACAGCTACTAAGATGTATTTGTTGCCGTATGAAGAAGGAAATGGTCCCATGAAGTCAATCCCCCACGCGTCGAACACGTCAACCTCGAAGATGGGAACTTGAGGCATTTCGTTCCTCTTAGTTATATTCCCTGCTCGTTGACATGCCTCACAGCTTTTCACAAATTCGTGTGCATCTTTAAAAATGGAGGGCCACCAGAAACCGGCTTACAATACCTTCGTGGCAGTCTTGAATGAGGCGAAGTGTCCTCCGTAGGAAGAGCCATGGCAATGATAGAGGATGTCCCTGGCTTCTTCCTTTGTAACACATCTCCGGTACAAGCTGTCTACTCCTCTTTTGTATAGGTAGGGCTCGTCCCAAAAGTAGTCACTAGCCTCCCTCATAAACCGCTTCTTGTGATAGCTGTTGAGATGTGTTGGTTCCTCACCACACGCTAGATAGTTCACCACATCAGCATACCACGGTAGATCCTCCTCTTTGAAACTCAACACCTCCTTAAACCTCCCTTCTAGGTTCCCACAAACAGCCGTAGTAATCGCCATAAGCTGCTCTTCTGGAAGAGAGTCACCTAAGAGGAGAGACTCATTGATCCGTAGCCGTGAGAGGTGGTCAGCGACTCCATTTTCTATCCCTTTCTTGTCTTTAATCTCCATGTCAAACTCCTGGAGTAACAGAATCCATCTTAAGAGCCGAGGCTTAGTGTCTTTCTTCGAGTAGATGTATCGTAAGGCATCGTGATCCGTGTATACAATAGCCTTGGAGCCAATGAGATATGATCTGAACTTCTCAAAGGCGAAGACTACTGCAAGCAACTCCTTCTCCGTAGTGGTGTATCGTGATTGCGTGTCATCCAAGGTCCTTGAAGCATAGTAGATCACGTGTAGCTTCTTGTCTTTCTTCTGACCAAGAACGGCTCCTACGGCGTAGTCACTAGCATCACACATGATCTCAAAGGGAAGAGACCAGTCTGGTGCTTGGACTATAGGAGCTGATGTAAGGGCTTCCTTGATGGTCACGAAAGCCTTCAAACACTCCTCATCGAATACAAACTCAGCTTCCTTGCACAACAGCCGTGTAAGAGGGCGTGCAATCTTGGAGAAATCCTTGATGAAGCGCCTATAAAACCCTGCGTGTCCCAAGAAGCTTCTGATTCCCTTAACATTAACCGGCGGCTCAAGACCCATCATGACCTCCACCTTAGCCTGATCAACCTCAATACCCTTCTCTAATATCTTGTGACCGAGCATGATCCCTTCCTTAACCATGAAGTGGCATTTCTCCCAGTTCAGCGCCAAGTTTGTCTCTTCACAACGTTTAAGTACCCTGCAAAGATTCAACAAACACGCAGGAAAGGACGCACCATACACAGAGAAGTCATCCATGAACACCTCTACCATCTCCTCTATAAGATCAGAGAAGATCGACATCATACACCGCTGAAACGTAGCCGGTGCATTACACAATCCAAACGGCTTCCTTCGATATGCAAAGGTGCCGTAGGGACATGTGAAGGTCGTCTTCTCCTGATCATTTGGGTGAATAGGTATTTGAAAGAAACCGCTATACCCATCGAGAAAACAGTAGTAAGGGTGATTTGCAAGTCTCTCAAGCATTTGATCAATAAAAGGCAAAGGGAAATGGTCTTTCCTAGTCGCAAGGTTAAGTTTCCTATAGTCAATACACATTCTATGACCAGTGATGGTCCTAGTAGGGATAAGCACATCCTTTTCATTCCTTATGACCGTGATCCCTCCCTTCTTAGGCACCACGTGTACAGGGGAAACCCACGTGCTGTCACTTATGGGATAGATCACGTCAGCCTCTAAAAGCTTAAGAAATTCCTTCTTAACAACCTCTTTCAAGTTAGGATTCAAACGCCTTTGATGTTCTATAGAAGAAGCGTTCACATTATCCAAGTGAATCCTATGAGTGCAAAGCATAGGTGAAAGGCCCTTGATGTCACTTAAAGAGTACCCAATGGCCTTCCTATACTTTCTCAGCTCAGTTAGGAGCGAGTGCAACTCATCATCACTAAGGTTTTCATTCACAATCACGGGATAGGTGTTATTAGGCCCTAAGAAAGCATACCTTAGCCCTTTTGGGAGCTCCTTAAGGTCCACCTTTGGGGCTAACAGCTCACTCCAGTCATCCTCGTGGCTGTTGTTGTTGCTTTCCTCCTTGGAACTCTCCTTTGAACCCGATGCATTGCCCTTCAGGCTGCTTTCCTCCATCGCTATCCCTTCTGAGATCGAGTCCTCCGGTCGATTCTCCTCTCGATGTCGTCTAGATCGAGCCATTTCACTCGATTCACTAACTCGATTTGATATGGATCGAGTAAGGGATCAAGACGCTGAGTCGATCTCTTGATTGGACCCCAAAATGATCGGGAGGTCTCTCTCGATCGTCGACTCGATTGTTTTTCCTGATCGAGGATTCGTCTCGATCTGTCCGTCGATTGTTGCACCGGATCGAGTTGTGTTCTCGATTGACTTGTCGATCTGACTCCTGGATCGAGTGATAGCATCGATCTCGGGGTCAATCTCTAGGCAGCAACCTTCTTCATTCTTGATAATCCTCCTAGAATCCAGCAGGTTCACGTACTCTTGGGTTCTTCGGTCCACAAAACCAAACTCTCCTGGCTCTTTAGCTAGTGCTAACTTCAGATGGTCTTCTAGAGCTAGCTCTTCCAGCAACTCATCCGCCAATGCATCCATCGTTCCAATATAGAAAGCTTGTCCTTCAATGGTCGGCTTCTTTAGAACCTTGTTGATGTCGAAGTCTAGCCTGATCTCCTTTCCCAAATGCAAGGCAATCTTCCCATTCTTCACATCTATGATAGCCCCGGCGGTTGCAAGGAACGGTCTCCCTAAGATGAGTGGATCCTTAGGCTCTTCATCCATATCCAACACGACAAAGTCCGTGGGTATGTTCACACCACTGATTCGTACCGGTAAATCTTCAAGCAGCCCCACTGGTAACCTCACGCTTCTATCAGCCAGCACCAAAGAGATCCGACAGTCTTTAAACAGAGTAAAACCAAGCTTCTTAGCCACGGAGTGAGGCATCAAGTTTATGCTAGCCCCGAGATCACACAAGCAACTCTTGAACTCTAGAGGACCCAAAGCGCAGGGTATAGTGAAGCTTCAAGGGTCTCCCAGCTTCTTAGGGACTATCTCCTTATGTATAACCGCACTACACTCTTCACTTAGAACAAGTACCTCTTTGCTTTCTTTGTTCTTCTTCACAAGGGTGTCCTTGAAAAACTTGGCGCACTTGGGCATCATAGCAAGACAATCTACAAGAGGCAGCTTGATTTCCACGTCTCTCAGGTGCTTCTCAAACAAGATTATGTGCTTCTCGATGAGCTGCTTTTTGAAACGACCGGGAAATGGCAACTTCGGTACGTAAGGTGGGGGCACGTAAGAGTTCTTCTCCTTGGTGGTTTGCTCACTTTTCTTCTCAGCGACCGCCTTATCTCCTCTCCTCGGCCCTTGGATCCAAACGTTGTCAAAGTTTATCTCATCATCATCAGCCGAAGGTTTACCCTAATCCTCTTGAATTACAACGTCCTCGTTGTTCTTTGTAGAGACCGGAGGTTGGAGCTCTTTACCGCTTCTCAATGTTATAGCATTAGCATACTCCTTGGGATTCTGCTCACACTTTCCCGGAAGACTGTTCTGACCACTCGTGCTTGCTTTCCCTTTCTCCAGCTGCTTGATCTTGTTGTTTAGGTTGGTGATCTGAGTTGAGAAGTCGGTTAGAGATGAGTCTAGGCAAGTGTTCATTTCAGCGAACTTCTGGTTGGTAGAGGCTTGCCCTTGTATTAGCTGTTGAAACATTGCTTGAACCGGATCAACTTGTTGTTGCATCGGTTGTTGTTGCTGAGGTGCAAAGCCCGGAGGGTAGTTAGGAGTATAACCCTTGTTGTGTTGTTGTTGCCCTTGGAAGTTGCTCTGCCCTTGACCTTGGAAACCACCACTCGGTTGAAAACCTTTGTTGTAAGGGATGAAAGGTTTAGCTTGCTGAGTAGGGTACACTTGGTCTTTAGGGTTGGCTACGTTGGTGCTTTGGTAAGAGAGGTTGTTGTTCTGGTAGCCTTGGTTGTAGCCTTGAGACTTGTAGTTGTTCTGTCCAGCCACCCAATTTGCTTCTTCTTGGCTTAGCTCTAACTCCTCTCGGTTCTCATCAGCTTCACCAACAAACTGAACATGCTTCTGATTGGCTAACACCAGCTTATCAATCTTCTCATGCAAAGATTTGAGCTCCTTCTTGTGAGACTCTAACTCTGATCCTCTTGGTGCACGGTTATAATCTTCAGCATAGTTTCCATCACTCAACGCCAAGTTTTCTATCAGCTCCATACCCTCTTCTACCTCCTGACCGAGGAAGTTCCCTTTGCTAACTGTGTCAAGCAACAACCTGATCTTTAGTGAAGCTCCACGGTATATGGTACTGAGTAGTGTCTCCTCGCTGAACCCATGATGAGGACATTGGATTGTGTAATCTTTGAAACGCTCCATTGCCTCGTTGAATGTCGCGTTGTTCCTTTGAGTGAAACCGCTGATTTCGCTTCTCAACCGTGATGTCCTGGTGCTTGAGAAGAACTTTGAGAGGAATGCCTTCTTACACTCAGCCCATGATGTGTTGGTGCCTTGTGGGAGGGTCTTCTCCCAATGTCTAGCTTTCTCTCCGAGTGAAAAGGGGAAGAGACGCAGCTTGAAAGCATCTTCGGATATGCCATTGATCTTTATCATTCCACATACTTGCTCGAAATTGTCTAAATGCTCCAAGGGGTCTTCCATTGCTAAGCCGTGGAACTTGTTGTTTTGCACCATGGAGATGAAACCTGGCTTGATCTCGAAGTTATTGTTTTGTACCAGGGGAGGAGTGATCCCAAACCTATTGTGGTGGGTATTGGGAGCATCTCCGGCTCCTATGATCCTTGGGGGTCTAGCCGCGTGTTGGGGGTTTCCATTGCCCCGTCCTGCTGGAGGAGGTCCTTCTGGATGCTCGTGTTCAGCCATATCTTCAAAGTTAACCAAACTGTGCTGAACAATCTCCTCAAAGGCTCTTGTTTGCTCTCTGACTCTCCTTTGCCGTGAGTGACCAAGTTGATGAATGTTGTCTAAGGGTTGTAGAAGATTGTTGTCTCCCCTTGAACGAAGATTCATGTACCTGAAAACACACGTTTGAGAGTAGAAGTATTAGTAACTTGAAAAAGGTAAAGACTTAGTCTTTGCTAAGACCTAAATCTCTATGTTCTCTAAACAGTCCTAGAATGGCAACGGCGCCATTTGATAAACGTTTTCGAAGCTCGGGTTATGATGCAGAGAGGTTAAACTCTAATGCAAGCAATGTTGTAGTACAGCAAGCAAGAGAGAGTCAATCCACTTCTAGGAGATAGAGAATGCACAGAGAATGCAAGGACTAAAGCAAATCTAAGCAAAATAAGACAGTTTATGATAAAATCTCTAAAAACTAGATGCAGCAACTTAAACAGAGTAAAACCTATTTTAAAAATACTAGAAAGTAAGAAACTACCATGAGAAACAAACAGATTAATTAAAGAAGGAAGCTTCGAATTATTAAAATTCGACTAGTGGATCGACCACGAGATCGACCACTAGATCGAGCAGTAACAATCGATCTCGTCTAAAAACTTAAGAACAGTAAAGCTAATGACCAGGATGGTATCAGATAACAAGCGAAAGATGAAATAAGACGTAAAGATGCTAAAAGAAAGGGCTTAGGGTTGAGATTCAAGGTTAGGGGTTTCAAAGGTTCGACCTTGGGTTTGAAACTTTAGATCGACTCACTTGGTGAGGATCTCTAAGCCTTGAAAACAAAACAAGATCTATCCGTGGCTTTCGGTATAGATCACTCTTTCATCCTCTCCTCCAAACCCATGGCTTTTGGTGGAAAGAGAGGTCGAAAGGCAAGGAAAATAGATTTCAAGTAAATGGCTTAACTAGTCCCCCAAACTTCCATAGCTTTTGGGAAGGGGTAACTAGTCTCTAAGGTGTGATCTTCCGAGATTCCTGGATCCTGTCAAGGTAAGGAACCTCTCAGATCACGAAGCTCTTGGCGTGAGAGTCTTCAAGTATTAAGATCTCAACACCTTAGAAGAGATAGCCTTTGAAAACATTTAGAAAAACAAACCAAGATCGAAACCCTTTTGACTCCTTAATCCTCTCAACCCCGAACCCAAAGTAAACTACTCGCTACACATAGAGTAAATCAAGCAAATCATATGAAACGAGACGATAAACATGAAAGGAAAACTGGATTAAACAGAAACGATTCGAATACAAAAGCTTAAGAGAAAAACGAGTTTCAACAATGGTGTTCTTCACGAAAACGAGAGAGAAAACATAAAGAAAAGGATAAGGATCTAAAAGTTATCGAAAAAGGACGTCGCCGCCTTGCCCAAAATGCCCAAACAAGCCAATGGTCCCCCCTTCGCTAGCAGCCAAAACCGGTTGAAAGGACAGAGATCGACTCCAAGATCGAGTGGTTCTCTCGATCATATCCGAACATCGTGTCTTCGGCTCGATCTGGGTCTCGATCTTCAACGGTGAATCGAGTGTTGCATCCGATCTCGGTATCGATCTTCGGCTGGATCGAGTGGTGTACTCGATCTGATTCTCGCTCTGCATGGCGTCATTTACGTCCGTACCATTTGATCGATTGCTTCACTCAATCTTCGTCTCGATCATTCTCCTTGGATCGCCTGGTTGGCTCGATCTTCTGGTCGATCAACTTCTAGATCGACCGGCCATGCTCGATCTGCTCCTCGATCTCTGGTCCTTAGCATATTTCCGAGCTCCCACGAACTGCTACATCAGCTTCAACACGTCCACGAACCTCCACGACTCCAAAGCAGCCAGAAACAACCTGAATGTGATGCAAAATGCAAGGAAAATGCGTATGTTGATGCAAGAATGCTCTAGGACCCTAAGTAATGCAATCTAACCTAAAATATGATACAAATGCATGAAAAGCTAACTAATGAGTTTGCAAAATGTATGCAATATGCAATAACATCAACCATCCATTTGGAGATGATATACAGTACTCATATGCACCTTTATCCCAAACTCTTTCTGAATCTCTTTCTAGAATAGTGAAGTAAACTTTGGATCACGATCATACACAATGCTCGCAGGCACTCCATGAAGCTTGACGATCTCATCGAGATACAACTCCACCAGCCTAGCCACTCCATCCGTTTTCCTCATAGGCAAGAAGTGAGCAGACTTGGTCAGCCTATCAACAATGACCCAAATCGCATCATGCTTCTTCAGACACCTCGGTAAACCCAACAGAAAATCCATTGTGATCATATCCCATTTCCATTCCGGCATTGGTAATGTTTGCAACAAACCACTTGGAACCTGATTCTCAGCCTTAACCAACTGGCATGTCGGACAGCTAGCTACACACTTGGCTACGTCCCACTTCATCCCGACCCAATGATAATACCTTTCTAGATCCTGGTACATTTTGGTCATTCTCGGATGCACAGAAAACCTCGATTGATATGCTTCCCTTAGAATTTTCTCCCTTAACACTTTCACATTATTAACACACACTCTGCCATTCACAACAATCGTCCCATTGTTGGAAGTTTAATACTCGGTCTTGTCACTCTGTGACACCTTGTTCAGATTCTCATCCTCCTCTTGAGCCAAACGAATCCTTTTTAATAAGTCAGCTTGATCCGCAGCTCCCAAACCCAATGGTTCCAGTTCTTCAGATATAACGTTCAACCTTAACGTCCTTAGGAGATTCACAACTCCTTCCACATCCTTGGCAGAAGATACACTAGCCCTCCTCCGGCCTAATGCATCAGCAACGAGATTAGTCTTTCCCGGATGATAAGCTATCTCTAATTCGTAGTCGGTGACTAACTCCATCCATCTCTGTTGCCTCAAATTCAACTCAGGTTGAGTAAGATCGCCATATCTTTAACGCAAAGACTACAGCCGCCATCTCCAAGTCATGCGTAGGGTTGTTCACCTCATGCTTCCTTAGCTGCCTTGACGCATATGCAATCACATTCCCATGCTGCATTAGGACACAACCTAGTCCTTTCCCAGAAGCGTCCGTGTACACCACATACGGCTCATCCAGCTCAGGTAAAGCCAGCACCGGTGCACTTGTAAGCATCTCCTTCAGCTTTAGGAAACACTCCTCACACTCAGCCGTCCAAGCGAACTAAACATCCTTACCAGTCAGACTTGTCATTGACTGAGCCATACTCGCAAAGCCTTTCACAAAACGCCTATAATAGCCAGCCAATCCCAGAAAACTTCTAAGGTCTTGGCCAATCCGTAATAGCCTTGATCTTTTTAATTTCCACTGACACTCCCTTGTCCGAAACAATGTGAGCCAAGAACCCAATATACCGTTGCCAGAAGCTACACTTACTCAACATAGCAAATAACTTCTGTTCCCGCAACTTCTCTAGAACAATCCGCAAATGCTTCTCATGCTCTTCCAGACTCTTTGAATACACCAAGATGTCATCTATGAAAATAATCACAAACTCATCCAAGTACTCCCTGAACAAGCCATTTATTAATTTCATGAATGCAGCTGGCACATTTTTCAAACCAAACTACATGACCACAAACTCGTAATGACCATACCTTGTCCTAACGGCAGTCTTCCGAACGTCTGGTTCGTCTATTGGTATTTGGTGGTACCCAGAAGCCAAATCGATCTTCGAGAACCAAGTAGTACCCCTGAGCTGGTCCAACAACTCGTCTATCCTTGGAAGTGGATACTTATTCTTCACAGTTACATGGTTCAACCCTCGGTAGTCGATGCAAAGCCTGAAACTTCCATTTTTCTCTTGCAAAGCAGTTCAAGCATTTCATCAAACACTTGGTGAGCATAAAATGAGCCTAAGGTCCTAATCAACTTAGCTAAGGCTAATCAGGTATTAAACACAGCAATCAAAAAAAGAAATGGAAAAAATTAGCGCTAAGTAATCACAGTTCAAGCATCAAATTCCCTAAACCTGACCCATCTCAAATCCCTAAGTCACTACTCACTAATCACCATCAAAACCATCAATTCAAAGAGAAAATGATAGCAAATCATGATTAGGGAGATTAAACAAGAAGATAAATGCAAACTCTTATTAAAATCAAGCAAAGATTTAAACTACAAATTATAACCCAAAAACAAAAGAAGAAAGAACTAATGGATAATAGGATTATCCAAAAAATTAGGGATTTTTAGTATTTATAAGAGTCTAAGCGGAGTGGCAAAATTTCAAATAAGTTGTCTTCAGTCTGGGTCAGCATCGGTCATCCATGACCGATGTGGATGACCGATGTGAATGGCATTGGTCAGGTTTGATCGATGTACCCGATCGATGCTACTCTCTGGTGCTTGACATCGGTCAGCTGATGACCGATGTGCTTGTTTGATATGAATCTTCAAAACTCTCAGGTGAATAATATCAGTCAGTTTTGACCGATGCTGTTGATCGATGTGGATGTCCTGTCTCTTCACATCGGTCACAAGTGACCAATGAGAATCACCGATGTGATTCACCAACATCTATGTTGCTCTACATCGATCATCATTGACTGATGTGCTTTGTGCCTTGACCGATGTTGCACCAGAAATCATCTTCCGTGGTTCATTTTGCTCCTTCTCAGTTTGGCGAACTCCTTGAACCATTCCCATACTTCCTCCTTGCTCCATAGAGCCTCTTATGTACCTAAAAACAGCCTTAAGGCATAGAGAATGCAAACTACAACCTAAATGAACCTAGGTCTAAAAAGAATGGAAAATGGGACTAAAGGGAAAGAAAACATGCAAAAGGGAACCAAAACATGAACTAAAGGCAAGCCTAAATGATGTAAATGCAAGAGATAACAACACCCCCACACTTTCCTTTTGCTTGTCCTCAAGCAATCAAATTCAGACAAATGGAGGATGATGTTTATAGGGGGGCACTAAAATCCGAAAATGCTAAGGTAAAGAAATGAAGTTAATGTCTAAGTGCCTAAGTGTAGGATGCAAAACACAATCAGTTATACTTTAAAGAACTTAGCCTTGCTCATTATGTTTCAATATGATCTGAAATCTAACTTTCTCATGATGCATCAAACAATTAACTACTTAGACATTTAAATCAATCCTAAACACTTAGCATTTTACAAGGAAAATTCATCATTGTGCCATACGCAAATGCAATGCAACCTATATCCAAACACTAGACTCAATCCTAAACAAATGAAATGCATCTATTTGGTTTGCAAAAGATGCAAAGATTTTTCAAAATTTTCGATTTTTTGTATTTTTTATACACTTACATGTATGCATGAATCCATGAGACTCAAAGATGAAAGAAATGAAAAACTAAGAAAAGAACACACAAAGTCAAACCCCAGATCCCTCCTCCACACTTAAATTACACAATCCCTTGTGTAATAAAAGAGCTGAAGAGAGAAGCAACAGAAATGGACTAAGGGTACTTAAGAGGTGTGCTTGGCGCCTAGTGCACAAGGAATTCAAATCAGGGGACTTTGTGTTTCTAAAAAACACAAAGATCGAGCCATACTTAGCCTCAGAGGTCCTGAAGAAGGAGACAACACTTAGTCTCCTTGATGTGTTCACATAGCGAAGCAAAGAAAGATGAAGCTAAGAGACCTTAAACAAAGCACACTTGGGAGGTAATCCCATGACTATCCATGTAAAATATGCTTTACTTTTGCTTTTGATATGTTTGTTAAATGTTTTCAGGGTGGAAAAAGCAGTGAGGTTAGTCAAACAATGTGAAAAATCCAAGAAAACTAAAGCTCTGTTTCTGTATCGGGATGCATCATGTTTCAAAATGATCTCAAATCTCAACTTAGACAAATGCCAGATCAATCAACTCTTTAATATTCATTAAGCTTGCAACCATGAATCATGTTAGTGAAAATGAAGTGAAAACATTTGGTTCTAAGGGTAAGGTTATGAAATTAAAATGATCTCATTCAAGCAAAGGGTTCATAAACATAAGGGATCACTCAATGAAAATGATTCTATCTTAGACAAAATGCTAAAGGTCAAAGCACACTTATGCATGCAAATCAAAGCTCTCTTATACCCTTCACCCAAAGATGAATCCTAAGAACTTCTAAACCCCAAAGTGATCCCTTAAATCTACCATTTCTCCTAAACTCTAAACCTCTCCTTCTTCATGGTTGGGGAAACTTCTTCTTCTTGCTTGTGTGGCTGACCTATATTGTTGGGACTTGCTCCTTTCTTGTTGATGAGGCGCCTTTTTTCACCTTTGGTTGATTGCCTTGGGTCTGATTTCTTCTTTTGGTTGACCTTTCAAATCTTTGATGATTTTTGGCCCTCCTTATCTTAAACACTTAGAGCTTTTTCTTACCATTACTTAAACACAATTTAAACTTATTTCCCCACACTACCATCCCATACTTCTTCTTCTTCTTAAAAAGATATAAACATGAAGCTCGAACCACTTAACACCACTATTTAATCACAAACTCCTAACCTAGAACCAAGCTCAAAATGCACGCTTATATCTACAAGAGAGCTTTTCCTCACCAGCCTTAATCTTAACACTTTTTGCCAAGATAGAATTTGAAAATGATGTATGCAAGGCCTCACAACTCTCAAGATACTGTTTAAGTTCAAAAGGAGGTTTGGTTAAGGGTGTGGATTAACTGTCCTATAAGTATGAGGATCAGCTATTTGGATCAACAAGAGTGGTAAGAAGGAAAAAGATGATCCAAAAATGTATATGGCAGCCATGAAATCACTTTTCAATGCATAAACATGATAATTAAAAATTCAGATTAAGGTTCAAATAGATAGAGTTGATTTTCAATTAACAAATGGTTTCAGTATGAGAATGAAAGAATCAAATTTAGCAATTCAAGCATGGTTCAGCCTTAACTTTTAACTTTCTCATGGTGCATCAAATAATTAACCACTTAGACATGTAAATCAAACCTAAACACTTAGCATTTTACAAGGAAAATTCATCATAATTCTTATGAAAATGCAATTCAGCCTATATGTAAACACTAGACTCAATCTTAAGCAAATGAAATGCAACTACATGCTTTCTTTTTGGTTTGCAAAACATGCATAAAATTTCGATTTTTTTGGTTTTTTTGGTTTTTTTTTATGCCTTATATGTATGCATGCGATGCATGTGACTCAAAGGTGAAAGAAATGAAAACTAAGAAAAGAACAAACAATGCCAAACCCCAAATCCCTCTCCCACACTTAAATTACACAGTTTTTGTGTAATAAAAGGAGTGAGAGAGAGAAGCAACAGCAAAACAAAAACAGAACTTAAAAAAAATGCAATGGTATATACAATGGGAGGATGTGGTACCTTAGTTGTGATCGGATGAGTGGTGGGATGTGTAAGACAGTTCCTCCGTCTCTCCTGGATCTTAGAATGATCCTGATGTTGCTGGTTGTGGAGACTGACTCGTCCTCCTCTTGTTTCTCCTCTTCTTGCCTTGTGAAGAAGTTGCTGGTTGTTGTGGAGGAACCCAATGTGGCCAATGAGCTTGTACATGAGTTGGATTACCTTGAGAATCCCACTCTTGCCATGTTGTATAAACCTGATAAGGAGAGTAAGCTGGCGCCTCCCATACTGTTGGTGGTTGGGACCTAGGCTAATAGGAAGAAGCTCTTGAAGGTTCCCAAGCTGCCCATTGATCAGTTGTTGCACTTGGAAGGAATGTCTCCCTTGGGGCATCCAGATTGCTTCCTTTTCTTCATTAGGTTCATCCTACTGCACTTGCTCTCCATAGTGTGAAGTATACTCATGGCCATGGCTCTGTTGGGAAGGTTCTTTTTGATGTAGACTTGTCTTTCTTGAACTTCCCTTTGACCAGATTCACAAGCTTCTTTATGGTCTTATCTTGCCATTTACACCACCTTTGGAGTTTGTTGATGTGGTCATGGGCCTACTTCAGAGAGCTTCCTTGGCTTGGAACCTCATAAGGTTTGATGTGAAACCTCTTGGTGTTGTATTCCAGCAACTCATCCTCATCTTTCTCTTGGGAATCCTCTTGACTTTCAGTGCGAACATCGCCTTCTTCTTGCACTTCCTCTTCATTGCTCTCTTCACTTTCTTCTTCACTTCCTTCTTCACTATCATCTTGTCTTTCTTCAGTGATAGGTCCACCATGGTAGAGCTATCTTTTAGTTGGGAAAAAATCGATATTGCTCCTCATGGTGATGGATGTATGCTGCTGATTGGGGAGAAGAAATCTTGCTGGCTCCTTGGACGGTTTGAGAAACTGATAGATGTGCATTCCTTGAATGGTCTTCTCTAAGTAGTAACTCCTTTTTAGATAGACCAGATCTATCCATTATGGTGGCAAATCAACTGATGCATGCTCCTCAAGATCCACTCCACTTGCCAATAAAATCGCTGTCATAACTCTTCCAATGTGTAGTTGTGGGTTCTTCTCCCTCTTCCCCTTGAGCATGACCCAACTTCTATATGAATAGAGTTGCTCCATTAGTAGAGTAACATAACAAGGGAGCTCTTCTAGCCTGTTAAGAACCATTCCATCCTTGCTAGAATTCACTAGTGGCTGCATTACATTGTAGATAATGTCCATCTCCCTTGATGTGATGTTAGGTGTCTCCTTTCTTGCAAAAAGGGTGTTTGCAAGGGTTTTGTGAGCATAACTCACAGCTGGATGTTTTGGACTCTGGTTCTTGTCGACTCCTGGAGTATATTTGCCAATCCCAATAACTTTCCATAGCAATGCATGCGCTCTCTTACTGATCTTGAAGTGGTCCTTCTTATCGGCATAGAAATCAAGTCCAAGGCCAGCTGCAAGCACTCTAAAGGTAGCTGTGAACTTCTGCTTGCCAAGTCTGAAGGATATCCAACCATCTCCATTTTCAAGCTCACTCTCTTCATAACTCAGCACCTAGAAAGTGGGAGAAACTGAATGGTGAGATGCTGGTAGGAAGGGAGCGGTTTCTCCATGAATTCACCAAGCCCCATCTTCTCAAACATTATCTTGCAATCATCATATATCCCATGCGCTTTCATTGTGGGGATGCGAGGGTACCTTGTAGTCTTGAAGGTAAACTGGTGGAAGAGCTCAATAAGCTCCCTTGCACTTGGTAGCTTATTTGGTGCTTCATCTACAACCTTTCCCTTTCCTTTGTCCTTGGACTTAGCAGCCTTGCTCTCCACAACCCTTTTCCAGCAGCTTTTGAGGACTGCCCATCAGTAACACATTTGCCCTTGTCCTTGATGGTACGCAGTAGAGGGCGTCTTGTTCTTAGGTGTTTGACTTTTGTTTCCAGCAGCTTCTTTGGTTCTCCCCATAGTACCTACAAGAACTAAGCTTGAAGATCCAATAAGTATAAGAACAAAAGTTGAAAATCAATGATTTAAAGCTCTAAATTTTTTTATTTCTCAAATTTAAGAGAGTTTTAACTAGCATCTAAACAAAGCAAACCTTACAAGAACTTAAGAGAATTCAAGAGCGAAAATCATAAACACGCTAGAGTTCTAAACAAATTTCAAAAACTTATGCACATGGTGGCATTTAAACAAAATGAAACATGATTATGTAAAGTTGGATTCAAAGTAAAGAAAGCTAGCAAATTCATGAACAATAATCAGCTCTAAACATTCTACTTGCTCAAACTAAAAAATTCCACCATGTAAAAATCAAACAAGCACTTTAAACTAATCAATACTAGCTCTTAATGCAAAAGATTCAAAAACATTAAATAAGCTCAAAGCATAAGAACAAGTGATGAAGAGTTTAAGAAAGCAAACCTTTTATGACTTCTGAGCACTTTGAAAAGACTAATAAATGAGAGAAATAACTAAGAAATTTCGTGGCTTATGTGATAAAAGAGAGAATGTGAAGTGTGAACAGTGAAGAGAAGTTAGATGGTTTATATAGAACGTAAGAGGGAACATAAGGAATCTAAGGAGTGAGGGACAAAACCAAAAGTGCTCATAAGTGGTCCAGAATGGCAGGGAGGAGCCAAAAATTTCAAATTCAAACTCCCTTGGCTCCAAGCCAAGAGCTGGAAACTTTTTGAAAATTGAAGTTCATACCTCGCTGACCACATCGGTTACTCTTGACCGATACAAGTGACCGACGTTGACTCCCGAACCTCCTGCCCATTTACATCAGTCACTCCTTGACCGATGTGAGTGATTGATGTGATCCACATCGTTCACTATGACCGATGTGAGTTTGTCTGACTCTCGGGTGGATTACATCGGTCACTCCTTAACCGATGTAAATGACCGATGTGATCTATCCGAGACACTTCTGTTCCGATATAGATCACAAGTGATCGATGTGGTTGCCCGATACTCTTCTGGTTCTACAATATTTATCATTTTTAATCGATAGACATGACCGTTGGAACCAACATCGGTCTGGCATGACGTATGTTGATGATCGATGTTAACCAGAAGGCACCTATTTTGGTTCCCCAAACATCTTCTCATTCCCCAATCCACACTCCTGCTTCTAAGAACACTAGATAAGCATAAACATAAACTAAAAAGCATAATATATACAAAGGATACCATGGGATTACCTCCCAAGTGTGCTTGTTTAAAGTCACTTAGCTTGAATTTGGTTACCTCTTTAGTGGAGGTAAGGAGAAGGAGACTTTGGACTCCTTGGTGGTGTCTTGCTCCTCTTGATCCTTGTGGTGACCCCATCAATCCTCATCTCAGCAAAGGGCTTAGACTTGCCTCCTTTCTTTAGCTTGTAATAGATCTCACCGCCATTAGAGCAAAAAGGCTTCAAGATCACCCCATCTTCTTTAGCACCCAACATGATATCATTCATCATCTTCAAACTAACCACTTAGAGGACCTCCTCTTCAGTGGGTTCATCAAACAGTCTTGACAAACAATAACCATCAAAACTATCTCCTTGGTAACCTTTAAACTCTGGCCAGTCCTTGTCAACTCCTTTCATCTTGTCTAGCTCCATCGAGAAAGCATGTTCATGCTCCAGCTTGTTACCCTTGCTATCAAACTTCAAGACCTTCTCCTTGGTAAGCCTCAGCTCTGTTGTGCATTCTCTAGCATCAAAGACAGCGCCAGCTGAAGCTAAGAATGGTCTTCTAAGAATTTGGGATAATCATTCCCTCAATCTGCATAGGCACGTCCTTGAGAGCTCCTAATGGCATCTTCACTGTCCCATCAGCAATGGTTAAGGACATATTGCTTTGCTGAAACTTGGTGTAGATCAACTCCATAGCTTTAATTGATGGAACCATATTGATGCTTGCACCCAAATCACACAAACAACTCTTGAAGTTTCTTCCTGTGAGTTCACATTAGAGAGTAAAGCAACCAGGATCTCCAAGCTTCTTGATGTTCAGCTCCTGAACTTCTGGTTCCAAAACCTTGGCTAGAACTTTCCCAAGCTCTTCATCAGCGTCTAGACCTCTCAGAGTTGCATACTTCTTGACTAGTTGCTCGTTGAATCTTTCTGGAAATGGAATGTCAGGTTGGTAGGCTGGAAACAAATCAGCTTGAGCCTCCTTCTTTGTATCAGAAACTTGAACAAGTTCATCCCCCTTACTTTGTTCATCAATGTCCTCATTGAGCAATAACAAGAACTCATATATATTAGCATTTTTCCTCAATAATGAAAGCATCTAGAGAGTCAACAGCTTGGTAATACTCTTTAGGATTCATCTCACACTTTCCAGGAAGGTTACCTTAAGGGTGTGGTGCAATAGCTACTCCTTTGTTGTTCTCCAGAGTCTTCACTCTTGTAGCTAGACCATCAAACTTTTTGTCAGCTCCACATGAACAGAGTCTATCTTGTTGTGGACCTCATCAAACTTTTTGTTCATCTCCAAGGCAGTGTTGATCTGATTCTGAAGCACTTGATGGATGAGAGTCTTGATTTCACCATCTGATGTGCTGGAAGTGGCTTGGGCTGGTACTTGAGCATTGAATCCTGGAGGGTTGTAGGGCGCTCTAGGCTGGAAATTGTTGTTCCTTTGTTGAATGATTGTTGTTGTTGTAAGGCACAAAAGGTCTTTGACCAGCTTGCTATTGCTGTTGAAGTGGATTGACATAGTCTTGAGGACTGGCAACATTGTAGCTTCTGTAAGATAGATTTGGGTTAGGTCTGTAGTTCCCATACCCATTGTAGCCTCCTTGATTATCAAGATAGTTCATCTCCTCAACTTGGCAGCCTTCTTGATCTTCAACCTGAACTAAGTCACCAACAAACTTAACTTCCTACCTTTCCCTTAGCAGCAGATCAATCTTCTCATGTAAAGTCTTGATGTCCTTCTTGTTAGACTCCAGTTCTTCCTTAGCAATCCTAGGGGTTCTATAAAACTCCTCATTATAATTCCCATCAGATTCTGCTAGATTCTCCACAAGTTCCAATCCCTCATCAACATCTATAGATAAGAAGTCACCATTAGATGCAGTATCTAGGCGCATTCTGATCTTTGGGAGGGCGCCTCTGTATAAAGTGGAGAGGAGTGAAGCTTGAGAAAACCCATGGTGCGGGCACTGAAGTGTGTAGCCTTTAAACCTTTCTCATGCTTCACCAAATCTCTCATTGTTCCTTTGAGCAAAAACAGAGATTTCATTCCTGATCCTAGCAGTCCTTGAAGTAGAGATGAACATGGCCAGAAATGCTCTCTTGCACTCATCCCAGCTTGTGATGCTCCCCTGAGGTAGATTCTTCTCCTATTGGTGGGATTTGTCTCCAAGAGAGAATGGGAACAACCTCAACTTGAAACCATCTTCACTGACCTCATTTATCTTGGTTAGAGAGCAGAGCCTATCAAAGTTATCCAAGTGATCCAAAGGGTCTTCTAAAGGTAAGCCATGGAACTTGCTTCCTTGGACCATTGAGATCAGACCAATTGATCTCAAAGTCTCCTTTACCTTTGACCTCTGTCCAACAAATTAATGTTGTTTATGAAGTCCGCTAAGTTTCGAGAGCCTCTTGATCTAAGGTTCAGACACCTTGAAACAGCAATGAGAGTTGAAGACTATTAGTAACCAAAAACAAATAAAATCTGATCTTAAAGATTCAACAAGTTCTAATGATCCAAGCAATAACCCAATGGCAATGGCGCCAAATTGATACAAGAGTTTTGAGTCTCTTTCTCAACCACCCCAAGCTTGTACTAATCAGTTGTAGTATAGCATATGGTTTTTCTCAATCCAAGGGAGTTATGAATATATGCCAATAGAATTATGAGCAGAAAACCTTAAGTCAAGTAAGTTCAAAGATGATTATTGTTTACACAACTAAAACTATCATCCTAAGTAATCAAGCACCAAACCGAACTTAAAAGAGAACAACTCAGCAATGATCAAGAGCAAAACAGAGCAATAAAAACAGAGCAGTAAGGAAAATTTCGAAATTCAAATAAGAGAAAACAAGTTCCTAGATGTGGTTATTTACTTTGGGGAATTCAAAGGCAGGACTTAGGCTGTTTCAAACATCACTGACAATGCAAACAACACTACAAGAAAACAGCAAATTAGCGACTGCATGTTGCGACTGATTATGTAGTCGCAAAATATCGCGACTGAATTGCGACGATTTGCTACTAATTTGCGACCAAACCATTATCGTCGCAAGCCAGTCGCTAATGTGCAACTGATATATAAAGTCGTAATTTAGTCACAAATTTGCGAGTGCATGTTGCGACTGATTATGTAGTCGCAAAATATTGCAACTGAATTGCGACGATTTTGCTATTAATTTGCGACCAAGCCATTGTTGTCGCAAATCAGTCACTAATTTGCGACTGATATAAATACAGGCAATATAGTCGCAAATTTGCGATTGAATTGCGACGGTTTTGCTACTACATTGCAACCAAACCATTATTATTGCAAATCAGTCGCTAATTTGATATAAATAATCGTAATATAGTCGCCAATTTGCGACTGAATTGCGACGGTTTTGCTACTAATTTGCGACCAAACAATTCTTAAACTGAAACAACAAATAATATATAAAACTTAATCTATAATCATACTCTATATGTTAAATCATAATTCTTAAACTTAAACAACAAATAATATACAAAACAAATTCATTACTTTTAAACAAATCATAAACTCTTAATCCCAAACCCTAAACCCTAATCCTAAACCCTAATCTTAAACTCTAAACTTCTAACTTTTAATCAAGAACTCTAAATCTTCAATTATAAAGTTTTAAATAAAAACCATAATTTTTTTTAACACTTCTAACTAATTTTAAAATTTTCAAAAGTAATTATTTTCTAAATTATTAACTCTAAATATTAAACATAGTATTTCATGATATATACTCAAAAATTACAATGTCAAAATTAGAGAAAACATTATTAAAAAAAACTTAAATCTAATCATTTGTTTACGGTTGTAATCAGTGACGGTGGTAGCCATTTCATAAACAAGGTCTTTGAAAGCCTTCTAAGGAAGTATGGTGTGAAGCACAAGGTGGCTACACCGTATCATCGTCAAACGAGTAGGCAAGTGGAGGTCTCTAACCGACAGATCAAAGCCATACTCGAGAGGACAGTGGGTACTACTCGGAAGGATTGGGCAGCTAAGCTTGACGATGCTTTGTGGGCTTACCGGACCGCTTTCAAAACGCCTATTGGTACTACTCCTTTCACTCTTCTCTACAGCAAATAATGTCACCTCCCCGTTGAGCTGGAACATAGAGCAGTGTGGGCAGTGAAGCGGCTGAACTTTGATCTAAAGACAGCTCATGAGAAGCGTTTGATCCAGCTACATGAACTTTATGAGCTAAGGCTGGACGCCTACGAAAGTGCTAGGATCTACAAGGAGCGTACTAAGGCGGCTCATGACAAGAAGCTGGTTCACAAAGAGCTTAAGGAAGGCAGTTTGGTATTGCTCTACAACTCGAGGTTGAAGCTCTTTCCAGGAAAGCTGAAGTCATGGTGGTGCGGACCGTTTGAGATCAAGGAGGTATTGCCCTATGGAGCCGTTACGGTTGTTGGCAAGAATGGGAATGCATTCACGGTCAACGGACACAGAGTGAAGCCATACATGGCCAGTGCATTCAACAAGGAGAGCACTTCAGTGCTTCTCCAAGACCCACCATCTGCCTAAACCAAGTAAAGTCTAGCTAAAGACGTTAAAGAAAGCGCACTTGGGAGGCCTTTCCATGTCTATCTTGTATATATTTTTGCTTTACTTCTCTTTCAGTTTTATGTTTTTATCTTCTGAGTGTGTAGGAAAAGGTATAAGGTATTGCAGGCCATGATCCTGGATCCAAAAGGAGTAAGGACTGTCGAATATAGGCTAGAGATCGAGTGCTAGATCGACTCATCCTGGCTCGATCTCTGCTAGATCGAGCTAGTGAATCGAGAGGAGTCAGTCGATCTAGACGAGATCGAGTAGAACATCGAGTGGAACGGTCGATCATATGAGGACAACCCGCCAATGCGTTCAGCTTGAAAAGTGAACGAGTTGTAGATCGACCGAGACACTCGGTCCTCGAAAATAGATCGAGTTGTCTACTCGATCTGTCTCTCGATCTAAGCTAAAATCGACCCCCGAATCAATGACGTGGCTCGATCAAGAGGACTTAGCCAACATGCCAAAAATCAAGGAACGAGGGGTACACTCGATCCAAAGCTCGATTCAATTCGAATCGGGTCATAAATCGAGCAATCCTCTCCATCCTGGCCATTATGGGCATGAGATCAAGTCCTAGATCGACCAAATGGACTCGATCTCGTGCCAAGGTAACAATTTATTTCCCTCTTTTCCACTTTCCCTCCAGTTTTTAAATTTAAAAAGTGGTCAAGACAAGCATCTTTGACCATGAAAGATGTGCCTTGACAAAACCTTTTGTCAGAAAACCACTTACTAACCCATGGTTTTGTATTTTTGTTGGTCTTTATATTTTCAAACTATAACACACTCTCTCATACTTTGTGTTTCGAGTTTTTAAAACAAGAGAGAGTGCGGTTTTCATTGTTTTAAAGATCAACAGCATCTATTTTCAATCTTGCTAAGGTATTTCCGAATCATTATTCGAAATTTCTTGGAAATGTTCCTCTTTATTGTTTGCTCGAGAGCTAGATGTTAGGGAATTTAAGCGAATTTTAAAACTAGCTAGATATTAGGAAAAATTCTGGATTTGCTCTTATCTCTATATTTTCTCCTCTATTTTCTTGCTAGAATATTTATAAATTTCCCAAAAATCTAGGGAATTAGTTAAATCATTTTCTTTCTTGCCTACTCTTTCTCTTGATATCCGCCGATTTGCCCATTCTCTTGCTTGAGAATCTTGTTTCAGGCACCATGGCTCCCAAAAGAAAGAGAGAAGAGACAGCACAAGAGGGAGAAGGTCAAGAAGTGGCTGTTGAAGAGAGGGTCAAATGGTCTAAAGAGGATAAACTAGACAAAAAGCGGCTTGAAAGGCTGAAGTTCGAACCAACAAAGATCGCGGACAGAGGTTTGCTGCCTAAAATGGGGATTTTGGGATATTTTGATCAACTCTTCCAGAAGATAGGGCTCAGGTGTTTGTCACGGATGGATTGCCCAACCTTTCCCGAAGTGACAATCGACTTCCTTGCCACTTTGGAGTTTGCGTACGAGAACCCTATCGTCCCAACTCCTTCTCAAGGCCGCCTTTCTTTCAAGATCAAACGTCGAGCCTTTAGTCTCTCAATCCCTGAGCTTTGTCAAGCCTATGGCCTCGATGCTGCTGCCACGAAGGTTGAGTTCCCCTCTTTCACTCAAGCAAACGATCTGTGGGACCTCATAGCCAATGATGACTACAAGACGAATACTGCGAAGATCAAGAGAGTGAGGATTCCGGTACTGTGTTACACGCTGAAGCTGATTGCCAACACCTTCAGTGGACGGTCAGTAGCCCCCACAGCCACCAAGACGGAGCTTTGCTTCTTGTTCCAAGGCATTAAGCATCTCGTGTGTGACCCCGATGAGAATGATGAGCCGTTGGAAGACCAACTAGGAGACGACGTGAACTACGGATGCATCCTAGCTGCTTCACTGGTGAAATACAAGGCGTATGCCTTGAGATGCAAGGCAAGCTTGTCGCTTATTGGAGGCCTCCTCACGCCCTTGTTCGTGCAAGTCGGTGTACCGCTTCAAGACTTCACTCCTGTTCCGGATAGAGCTTTCATGGATGAGATATACCTAAGGAACACAGACAGCTTGGGACGCACGCCAGTTGAGGGCTTCTTTGCGTATCTGTTCATTGATGCGGAGAATGAGAAGAGGGTGTGTATCCTGCCAAACAAGGACGAAACCGAGCTGTTGGGAGTTGGGAACATCGAGTTTCTCCTAAGCGTGGAGGAGTGTTTTGCTCCTCTAGGAGCCACAGCCGCCATTCAACAAGCTACTCGCCCAAGATCAGAGTCTCCTGCCACGGATGATGAGATGCCCAAAGCCTTTGTCCTCCGCAAGATCGATTTTGAGCCGCGGTCTAAGACAGAAAAGTTCTTTGCTTCTGTTGTGGAGATGCAAAGGAAGATCAACAAATGGCAAAGTAAGGTCATCAAGAAGCTTGCCAAGAAATTCAAGGCGCTTCAAGGACCTTCGCCAAAGCAGGCTGCAAGTGAGTAGGTTCAACAGCCCGAGAAGAGGAGCGTCTTTCCCTCCGAGAGCCAGCGTCCAAAGGCAAAGCCATAGCATCTATCTCGTCTGGAACATCCTCAAGTTCCAGCCGAGGCTAGATCCGAGGTACTAACAACCTTCCCTTGTATATACCACTCATATTTTCTTTGTGTTTGCTTGGTGTTTTTGAACTCTCTCGAATTTGTTTGCCACCGAGATGGTGTCATTGAAGTTTGGGGGAGTGTGTGTGTTATTTGACATGTTTTCTGTGCTCTTATTTTCTATTTGCATTCTTTGAGTCTTGCATTACATTTCATTGCATCTAAGGCATATAAAGGAACAAAAAAAAATTGGTAAAATTTTTAAAAATTTTCAAAAACATTCATGTAGTTGCATTCACTTCGTTAAACATTTTAGGATTGAGTCTAGAATTTTGAAGCATCTAGGTTGTTTACATTTGCATAAGGGGTTAAAGTTTTCATAAAAAGGTGTTTTAAGCTCATGAATTGTTTCAAGGCCCTAGTTAGTAGTTCTTTGATGCATTGTACACTCTTAGAAAGTAAGTTCTAACCATACTTGGATCATGTGTTTTGATTTTCGTGGATTGACTTGAACATTCATGAACTGAATCTTGTCCTAATAAGTGAAAACCTTAATCTGAATTTTAATTATCACACTTATGCATTTGAAAAATGAACACATGGATCTTATACATATTTAGACTCTCTTCGTCCTTTCACCACTCTTTTGTGAGCCTAAGTAGAACTCCCACCATAACCCTTGCCTTTCTTTCAAGCCAAATGTTCTTGTGTGACATCATTGTGAGGCCTCTTTTTGGTTTGAACTTAGCATAAAGTGTTAGGTCTAGGCGACATGATTAGGCTCTCATTTGATTGCTAGCTTTGCATTTTGAAGCTAGATCTAGGCTTAGGTTAAGTTCGGGGTTCATGGGGTTGTTTATTTTGCATATTTGTTTACGGTTTCAAAAAGGTTTGGTGATGGAAGTGTTTGAAAAGGTTTTAAGTGGAAGGCAATGTTTTCAAAAACAAAAGCTCTAAGTGTATTTCAGAAGATAGCTCCCAAATAAAAAGAAAAAAAAAAAAAAAAGAAGAAAGAAAAAGAGTCTAAGTGCCAAATAAATAAATAAAAATAAAGAAAAGAATAATTGAGGAGCTATCAATAAGAAAAGTAAAGAGCTAAAATATTTTCAGCCTCTCCACTAGCCGAAAAGAGCAAAGATATTTTCTGTTTTTATTTGGGTTTGAGCTTAAAAAGGGTAGTATCTAAGAGGGTGAGTGAGCTGAAAAGAAAAGAAATGAGAGGGGTTTAGGATCATTGTTAGTGTACATGGGTAGATGAGAGTCTAATTATGTATGCATTAATTGCCTTTACCTTTAGCATTATGCGTAAGTTCATACCTTTCTTGATTGAAACCATTGCATTATGAAACCCTTTTAAATGATATCATTCTATGCTCATAGCCTTCGCCCTAAGCCAAATGTGTTCTGCTTTAAAGTGCATTAGTTTGATTCACGGTTTGATCATTAATGAATGTTAAAGGATAAGGTTCTTCGATTGTTTGGAATAGGAGATTCATTATGTGATGTTTATGGCTAAGTTCTTTGGAGTATGAGTGTGTGCATTGCATTTTAGAATTAATAACTAGGACAACTGAAATGATTCATTTGAAAAGCACCTTTGCAAGAAGCTTAAACCCCCATTTTTAAAACCTCTCTCCCTTCTTGAATTTTGTTTGCTTGAGGGCAAGCAAAAGGCAAGTTTGGGGGAGTTGATATTGCTGCAAATTTCGTGTGTTTTGCATACATATAAGATAGTTTCTCATGCATTTACCTTGCACATTAGGCTAGTTTGCATCATTTTAGGTCATAGAGCTCTTTTGCACCAGCATTTGCATGTTTCTTGCATTATGCATCACATTCAGGTTATTTTTGGCTACTTTGGAGCTTTGGAGGATTCATGGACAGTTGGAGAACTCAGGAGTGCATGCTAAGGACCCGAGATCGAGTAGCAGATCGAGCAAGGCAGGTCGATTTAGATGAGATCGACCAGTAGATCGAGTGACCAAATCGATGCAAGGAAATGGGTCGAGACCAAGATCGAGTGTGGAGATCGATCTGAAGTACGGACGTAAATGACGCCATGCAGATCGAGGACCGGATCGAGCTTCCAACCTGATCAGCACAATATCGACTCAGAGATCGACCAAAGTCACCGATCCAAGCCCAATATCGAGAGCCAGATCGAGCCTCCTGCCCGATCCCAGACGACCCTTATCCGTCCAGCCTGGATTTGGCGGCTAGCGAAGGGGGGACCAGCTAACGGTTTAGCCATTTTTGGCAAAAGCAGCCATTCGCTTTCATAACTTTTCATTCTGTCTTTTACCTTTGTTATCTGGCACCTTAGGTGATTTCGCCATTGAAACTCTTAAGCTTTTCTTTAGTTTTGAACCTTTTGGATCTTTGAGTTTTAATCAAGTTTTTCTTTTCAATCGCATTCAATCATGCTTAGCTTTCTGTTTATCGCTTTTGCTTTGATTTTAGGTATGTGTAGCGAGTAATCGATTTGGGTTTTGGGCTTGAGGAGATTCAAATGGTCGAAAGGGTTAAAGTTTTATGTTTTCTTGTTCTTCATCACCTTCTCTTTTAGGATTTCGAGTGCTTAAGGCTTACACACTCTCACGCCAAGATCTCTAAGATCCGAGGGATGTCTTACCTTGACAGGATCCAGATGTCCTGGAAAATCAAATCCTAGAGGCTAGTCTTTCCTCTCCCACACGCCATGGTTGTAAAGGGGACTAGTTAGGTCGTTTGTTTGAAATCTATATTTTATGCCCTTCAATCTCTTTTTCCACCAAACGCCATGGTTTTGGGAAGAGAATGAAGGAGTGATCCATACCACACGCCATGGATGGATCTTGCTTTGTTTTCAAGGCCTAGAGAACCTCTCAAAGAGAGTAGGTCCAATGATTTCAAACTAAGCTTTGACCTTTGAGACCCACGAACGTGACCCTCAGCCCTAGACACTCTTTCTTAGTGTGTTAAGTCGTTTAATATCATTCCATCATCATAAATTTGTGTTCTTGTTTCTCGCATATCACATCATTTCATCATTCTTGGTTGTTTAAACGAGATCGATCGTTGTTGCTCGATCTAGTGATCGATCCTGTGGTCGATCCACTAGTCGATTTTTAATAATTAGTAGCTTTGCATTTTAAATATTCTGCTTGTTCCTCGTGGTAGTTAACCCTCTTCCAGGGATTTTAAAATTGTTTTGCTTTGCATTTGACACTTGCATTTAGTTTTTAAGGATTTTACCAATCATTTATCGTTCTCGCTTAGCTTTGCTTATCCTTTGCATTCTTAGTGAACTTCCTACCCCTAGGTGTGGATTGATATCTCTCTTGCTCACTATACTACATCTCTGTGTGCATTTGAGCTTTGATAACCTCCTTGCATCTTGATATATCATTGCATTGCAAGAAACCTGTTATCATCATCACACCACTCCTACCACTGAACCAAGTACCACATCCTCTCCACTATTTATACCATTGCATCTTTTTCAGTTCTGTATTATATTTTGTGCTTCTCTCTCTCATTGCTTTCATTACACAAGAGACTGTGTAATTTAAGTGTGGGGGAGAGATTTGGGGTTTGGCTTTGTGTTTTGTTTTCTTAGTTTTTCTTTTTCTTTCACTTTGAGTCTCATGCATATCATGCATTCATGTAAGGCATAGAAAAATACAAAAAATCGAAAAAATTTGAAAACTTTTGCATTCTTGCAAACCAAAAAGAAAGCATGTAGTTGCATTTCATTCTTCTAGGACTGAGTCTAGTGTTGACATATAGGTTTCATTGCATTTGCATAGGGCATTATGATGAGTTTTCCTTGTAAAGTGCTTAGTGTTTAGAGATGATTTCAGTGTTTAAGTGGCTAGTTGTTTGATGCATCATATAATTGCTAGTTGTTTGATGCATCATATAATGCTAAGATTGCTAGATTTGGTCTTTTCATCTCATTCTGAAAGAACTTGTTATCTGAAAACCAACTCTATCAATTTGAACTTTAATTTGGACTTTTAATTATCATGTCTTATGCATTGAAAAGTGAATTCATGGCTACCATATACATATTTGGATCATCTTTTTCCTTTCTACCACTCTTGTTAATCCAAATAGTTGTTCCTCATAGTTATGGGACAGTTACATCCACACCCTTAACCAAAACTTCTTTTTGAGCCTAAACACTATTGTGAGAGCTGTGAGGCCTTTGCATTGCATTTTCGATTTTGTCTTGGCAAAAATTGTTAGGAATAAGGCTGGAAATGATTAGCTGTCTTGTAGATATCAGCTTGCATCTTGAGCTTGATTCTAGGATAGGAGTTTTGGGGTTTAATAGGGTAGTGTAAGTGGTTTGATTTTCATGTATATATGTTTTAAAAGAAAAGGAAATGATTTGAAATGGTAGAAAAGGGGAAACAGTCTATGATTGTGGTTAAGTAAAGGGAATAAAAAGCTCTAAGTACAAAGAAGAAATACGCCAGCAACAAAGCTCAAAAAGGTCTAAAGAAGAAAAATCTGACCAGAAGCAATCCACCAAAGGTGATGAAGGTGCCAATGCAACAAAGAAGAGCAAGTCCCAACCAAAAAGAAGCAACCACACAAGCAAAAATAAGAAGTTTCCCTAGCCATGAAGAAGGGTAAAGGGTAGAGTTTAGGAAAGGGTAGACTTAGGGGTTCACTTTTCGGTTTAGAAGTGCTTAGGATTCATCTTTGGGTAGAAGGGAGCTTTGATTTGCATGCATAAGTGTGCTTTTACCTTTAGCATTTTGCCTAAGATGAAATCCTTTTCATTGAGTGACCCCTTATGTTTATTATCCCTTTGCTAAAATGAGAACATTCTTATCTCATAACCTTACCCTTTTCAACCAAATGTCTTCACTTGATTTGCATAAGCATGATTCATGGTTCTGATCTTAATTGAATGTTAAAGAGATGGTTGATTTGAGCATTTGCCTAAGTTGAGATTTGAGATCATTTTGAAACATGATGAGCATGGCTAGGTTCTTTAAACTATAGCTGATTATGTTTGCATCCTACAACTAGCCACTTATGCATTGATACCATCTCTTTACCTTTGCACTTTTGGAATCTGAATGCCCACCTTCAAACCTCACTCTTTCATTTGTTCTTATTTGCTTGAGGACAAGCAAAAGGAAAGTGTGGGGGTGTTGATATATCTTGTATTTACACCATTTATGACTGCATTTTGTACATGTTTTGGTTCGCTTTTGCATGTTTTCCCTTAGTTTTTGTCCCATTTTCTTCTCCTTTTAGACTTAGGTTGCATTTAGGGTATAGTTTGCATTTTCCTTGCATTTTGGATGTTTTTAGGTGCTTTTTGAGCTAAAAGGAGCTTGGAGGAGCTTTGAGGATGATTCAGGATGCTAGCTGGACCAAAGGGAGCAAAAGGGATCAAAGCAGATAATCTCTGCAAAGGTTTTCGGTCAGAGCACGGAGAACAGCGATCAAGGGGGTGACCGATACCAGATTTTCGGTCAGGAGCATCGATCATGAGGTGACCGATACGAGCACATCGATCAACAGCATCGATCAGAAGTGATCGACACAAACACCCTGGATAAATTTCGGTCACCACATCGATCAACCCTGACTGTTGTAACTGACCGATGTAAACCCAGTCCGAACATGTTTTATTTACACTTTTGCCATTACTCTAGGGCTTTCTTCTCTAGGCTATAAATAGCCTCTTTTCCAGATTTTCGACAAGTCTTGTCAAATTACTGTTCCTAAGCATTTTCTTTAAGTTTGTAAGACAAATCCTTTGCTTTATATAATATAATTAAGTATTTGCCTTTAATCCTTCTTTGTTCTCTCTCCTAATCATGATTAACATCCTTTCCCTTTGTGATTTGGAGTTAAACATTAGTATTAGTGAGTAGTTTTCTTAAAGTTTCTAGATGTAGTAGATTAGGGGAATTTAGGACTTAACTAAAGCTTGTTTAGTGCTTCTGTCTATGGGTTCGTCTCTATTAATCTGTTCTTAATGCAAGATTTGTCTTGATCACACTTATCAAGGTTGTTAGCTTTCTCTTATGCCCACCAAGTGTTTGATGAAATGCTGTTCTTGTTTAATAGAGGATTTGCTGGCCTTGGCTCAAGAGATTGACTGTTTGAGGAGCATTTTGACTTGAATAGAGTTGTTATCTAATGCTTGCTTAATGTTTTAGCACTAATGACAGTTAATTCTTGTTAAGATGTTTAGCAAAGGGCTATTTTACAAGAGATTGGATCTAGCTTGCTTGATTGTGAACTTTATGTCTAGGAATCACCATTGCTTGCTTGATCAATATAGTTTGAAACAGCCTTAGTTAGTCTATGAATTCCCCAAAGTCAATAACCACATCTAGGAACTTGCTTTTCTCTTATTTGAATCTCGGATTTGCTCTGTTTTACTCTGTTCTGCTTGCTTAGTTTTGTTTAATTTGCCTTTGTCTTTACTCTCTTTTCTGCTTGATCATATTAGGATATTAGGTTGGTTGCTTTGGCAACAAAAACACTTTTCTGTTTGCTTGACTTAGAGATTTTTACTCTCAACTCTTCTGTTTTAGACTAAAACCCATTTGGATTGATAAAAACCCTATCCTATACTACAATTGACTAGTACAAACTTGGGTGATTGAATCAAGACCTCAAAACTCATGTATCATTACCCCTAAATCCTGTGGGAGGATCCCAAGATTCATTGACGATCGTAGAAAGTTCAGCCAAAGATACATAGGAGACTCTCTCCTTGCACACCTCATTACCCATTGTATTAGTCAAATTGGTGTCCTTTTCTTCATAATGTAAGGAAAGGGGGCAGTCTTTCACTTTCGTCTTGGCTTAAACACTACTACACCACTAATAGATAGAACTGGTTTAAAGAAGGTACCGTCCAGAAAAGCTCCTAGTTTTGGCCCTTTTCCATTGGCCGTCTTGCGTGTTGCATCTTTTCTCGACTACTCAGAGGTAACCATTATCAGTTCTTCAAACAGGGATCAGAGACAACTCCTATCAAAGCCTTCCCCATCGTAGCAAATGTCTAAGTGTGGAGCATTGACTAATTTCAGGGTCTCCTTAAACTTCATAAAGCACACGCTCACTATTCCCCTGTCTTTACCCTTCTTGGTGTCAAAGATCATCACCACATTTCTTGCTAAATGCAGTTCCACAACTCTGCTTTTACAATCAAATGGGCATCCAATCGATGCTAAGAATGGCCTTCCAAGTATGAGGGTCTCTCTCTTGCCTTTTTTCATTCCGATCACCACAAAGTCGGTGGGGAGAAGGACACTGCCAATTATGACAGGCAAATCCATAAGTTTCCCAATTGTGCTCCTTTCGCTTGCATCCGCTAGGTCTATCACCTTATCGTGCTCTGTGTAGTGATAGTACTCGAGTTGATTGACCGTGGCGAGACACATCATGTTAAGGCTTGCTTCAAGGCCGCATAGGCAGTCTTCAAAGATGGTATTGCCCAGTTGACATGGCCGAGCAAATGATCTGGGTTCTCCTAGCTGCAGCATTACCAAGGGCTCCTCCATCGGTTTTTTCTCAAGTATGGCTGTGTCTCGTTTCATTACCGTGCATGATGCGGTATAGAGCCTTTCCTTGAGGGCGAAAAGAAATGCTGGAACAAGTTTTTTTTCCTCTTGATGCAAGAATTCAATCAAGAATGCCTTTTCCTCGTCGTCGTGTGCGGAAGTAGGAATGCTTCAGCTTGCCATTTTGTGACAACCCTTCGAGCTTTTTTATGAACTGAGTAGCAATTTCCTTAAACATCTCCCCCCCTTCTTTGAATATCGATGTCCACATCGACTTTAGTCCGGTGCAAGAGGTTTGTTGAGGATTGCGGCTCAAGGTTCTCAATTCTTGTGATTGCTTGGGAATACTCCTTTGGGTTCATCCCTGCCTTCTCTGGTTGACTAGTAGATGCAGTGCATTTCCTATTATCAATGGTCTCCCAGCTGCAGCATTACCAAGGGCTCCTCCATCGGTTTTTTCTCAAGCGTGCATGTGTCCCTTTTCAATACTGTGCATGCTTCAACATTGAGTCCTTCCTTGAGGGCCAAAAGAAATGCTGGAACAGGTTTTGTATTGTCGAGTTCCCTTTGGTTTTCTTCCACTTGATGCAAGAATTCAATAAAGGTTATACCTTTTCCTCCTTGTCGTGTGCGGAAGTAAGAATGCTTCAGCTTGCCTTTTTTGTGACAACCCTTCGAGTTTTTTTATGACCTGAGTCACAATTTCCTTAATCCCACCCACCCCCCCCCCCCCCCCCCCCCCCCCCCCCCCCCCCCCCCCCCCCCATTATTTGAATATCGATGTCCACATCGACTTTAGTCCGATACAAGAGGTTTGTTGAGGATAACGGCTCAAGGTTGTCAATTCTTGTGATTGCTTGGCAATACTCCTTTGGATTCATCACTGCATCCCCTGGGAGGTTCCCTGGTTGACTAGTAGATGCTGTCCATTTCCTGTTCTCAATGGTTTTCACCCAGCACGGCAAATGCGTACATTTTTCCGGTTAGCTCTATGTGGCACCATCTATTTTGTTATGGACCTTCGCGAATCGCTTGTGCATGTCCGTTTGTATGTGGGTTTGCCCTTGGAGTAGTTGCTTCAGAGTTGTCTCCAAGTCGAAGCTTGCTAGAGTTGCTTGGTTTCCTTGTTGCTAAAAAAGGGGTGGTGCAGGGGCCTTTTACCATGGTTGGAACCCACCTTGGTATTGGTTTCATGGTACAAGGCCTGGCTGATAGTTGTTGGTAAACGGTTTAGGCCATCCTTGTTGTTGCTGTAGATAGACTTGGTCCTGTGGGTTCGCCACATCTGTGTTACGGTAAAACATGTTGGCGTTGGATCACCAGTTGTTGTAACCGCCTTGTGCAAAGTTTACATCCATGCATTCGACATCTTCGCCATCTTGTTACCACGTGTAGTCTACAATAAATTACACTTCTTTCTGTGATAAGACGAATACGAGCTTGTCCAGCTTATCCGTCATGTCTTTTATGAGCTTACAGTTTGCGTCTCCGTCTTCTTTGGATGTTCCTCGGGTTGTTCTGTCGTTGTTCTCGTTGTAAGAGGAGTCTGACTGAGCCAAGTTATCAACTAGCTGGAGTCCCTCGTCTACGTCTTTTGCCAGAAAGTTCATGTTGCTTGCCGTTTCTTGTAGCATTCAGAAAATTGGGAGAACACCACAATATAACGTGCTGGGTAGGGACTCCTGTGAGAACCCGTGGTGGGGACACTGCATCTGGTATCCCTTGAAATGTTCCTAAACCTTGCTAAACGTATCATTTAAATTCTGCATGAAGCCACTGATTGTGTTCCTTAGACGTGCGGTTCGGCTAGTGGAGAAGAACTTCGTTAGGAATGCCTTCTTGCAATCTGCCCAACATCTGATGGGGTCTTGCGGTAGAGTCTTCTCCCAAGCATGCACTTTATCTCACAAAGAAAATGGAAATATGTGCAGCTTACAGTGCATACGCGGTCAAACTGGTCAAGGTGGTCCAATGGATCTTCGTGGGGGAGGCCAAAGAAGTGGTTGTTTTGCACAATCGAGATTAAGCCGCTTTTGATCTCGAAGTGTTTGTTCGCTACGGGTGGGGGGTTGTATCCCGTGTCAGTTGGTGAACGTCTCGTTGTTGAGCCGGAGACCATCTCGTATGCCTTGTATTCCTTGAGGACCTTATAATCATTGCTAGCCTTGAGCACCAGCGTTCCCTTGTTGGCCTTGAGGTTGTTGGTTCAGATCCATCTCGTCACGGTCAGCTTGGACTGCTCGTTCCCTAGATCTAAAACGATTACTTAATGTGCGTTCAAGCAAGTTTATATTCGTCTACAGGGGGAACAAGGTTGTTTGGTCCTTATAAAAGGAGGTTCATCTATCTACAAACACAAGGTTTTAAACAAGAGGAAGTTAGTAGCTTTTAAACAGAAGAACTTGTCCTTAATACTACTACTAATCTTATTTTTACTAATCCCAAACCGGTAACGGTGGCATTTGATAACTGGTTTTCACACTAGTTAAACAAAATCCTTAAAACCCATTATAATCGTTTATAGCATAGGGACTAAGGTTTCAATCCAGTTTGGGGGTCGTAAAAGCATATAAGATTTCTAAGGGAGGTTAAGTCAAGTTCAGATCAGGTTTCGTTATTGGGATTTTTACACACCAAAAGAGCAATATTATGACTTGTGTCACTCAATCCATGGACATAGAGCAGAAATAATAAGCAATACAATAGTGATGGGGATGGGTAGTAAATAAAAAGTGCAATAAGTAAATGCAAGATATAAGATAATAGTTTAGAGATGGGTTATAACGGGTTAGACGGATCAGGGGACTTCGGCCATTTAATAACCTTGCAGGTTAATATAGTTACACCAAGACTTGGTCTTGATGGTGATTTCTAGGTAAGGAGATCTTTACAAGTTACCTAGCCCATGGCGTTTGGGTCTAGATTCTTTGCACGATTCACCACCATAGATAAGCTTCCGCAACGCAGTACAATGAACCAAGCAAGAATGAAATACCATCTCTATAGAACCGTGAGACCTCCTACAAAACTAATTCCTTAGGAAAGGAATGATCTCACCCTTGAGGGTGGTTCTGAATAAGATAGCATGTGGTGTTCATGTCAAGCCGCCTAGGAGGTATTAGCCTAGATGATCAAATTAAACTAGGCATAAAAATTACCAACAAGGAAAATCAAGGATTAAGTCCATGACTAGCAAGCACATGACCCGAAAATCCCCCTTTCCCCTTTGAAGCCCAGTAAATCCCCTAAGGGTAACTCCTGCCCCATGAGAAGAGTCTTAAAACCCGTGAGGGTGAAAGAACTCATTCCCGTGAGATAAGAACAGGAAATGTAAAAGCTGAATAAACAAAAAGCAAGAACTGAAACTACTAAAAGACTTAGATTAAAACTGAAATAAATAGGTCTCAAATCGCAACAATGACGAGTTCAATCGAAAAGTAAAATAACTTGTTCTCATGATTGGGAAAAAAATGAGTGGACAAGCGTATAGGGTAGTTCAATGGCGTGTAGCTATTTGGGACAACTTGCACGAATAGGGTAGTTCCATGGCATGTAGCTATTTGACGGAGTGATACCGCTGAAGAAGGTTGTGGTGGCTGTGCTGACGCCTTAGTACGGCTTGTGGGCTCTGTATCGAGGTATCGCCACGACTTCTGCCTGATGTGTTGTAAGATAACGTCTACTCTGGTGCTGTGCGTGGGGTTCTACCCGCTGGACTTGGCCGTGGTGCGAACCTCGTCCAATACATCACGTCTTGTGGTCATGGATACTCCCCGATGCGTTGCAAGACGTCGTCTATCTCCTTCCTGATTGTCCTTTCTTGCCCCCGGATTTCCCTACTCCCTTCGCCTAACCTCCATGACAGTCAATGTACCTGAAAAACAGCTCCAAACATACAAGACAATGCAAAATCCTAAACTAATGCATCCTACACCTACATGAGTGGTTACAAAGTATTAACTAAGACCTAAATGCAATGATTATATCCTAACTATCATGAAAAGACAAGAAAAGTGATGCAAATAACTGAGACATCAAACTACAAAGGGATCGTTCCATTGGAAAACAAGGCCACTCTCTTGAACAAGATAGGCTAGTTTGTTTTTGTTATTAAGGGGATGGTTTTGGGATTTCGATTTTGGGTTTTGAGGTTTAGAAATAAGAAAGAATGCAAAGGAGAAGGAGTGCACGTCAATTATCTTGGGAAATTTAGTTAATCATTAAAAAGCTATATGCAGGAAGAAGATGTATAACAAAGGAAAACACCAGCAAAGTTAAGAAGAACAAAAGCAAAGAAGAGAAGGCCAAACCACCAAGAAGAATCAAAGAAAAAGATGCACCATCAAAGAAGCTCCGAAGGAGAAAGAAGAATGGGATCAAAGAAGCAAAGAGCTTCAAGAAAAAAAGGTAAAATAGGACTATGTTTTAGGGAAGAACCAAATGCGTTTAGATCACTTATGGGTTTTTGGGATAGATGGGAGTTTACCTTTGTATGCATAAGTTGTTTTTTACGCTTAGAATTATACCAAAGCTCATTCTATTTTCTTGAGAGAATCCTTGCACTTAACTGTAACCAGTTCAAAGTTGTTTGAGGTCATCTTTTACTTATAAGCCTTATCCTTCGCCAAATGAAACAAAAGATTTGCAAATGCAAGTGATTTAAACAAGTAAACTAAAGACAGTTCCAAGCAAGTGATTTAAGCTAAGCAAATGCAAGAAGAGAGCAAGCAAAACAGATGGGGATGATCACTAGAGTGATTTCAATGGTGATCAATGATGCTTTAAACAACAAACAACAATAACAAGCAAATCCTTAGGCAAAGGACATCAATACTAGACTAATCCAATCCCTTGGCAATAATCCTTTCACTAATCACACATTCTAACCCACTTTCAATGGTGAAATTATGACTATCAAACATTAAGATTCAGTCATGCAAATCACTTAACTCACTCTTTCTGGAATTTCAACAAACACTTGCGATGCATCCAAACTCCTATAATCAAGCATTAAGATCATTAATCAAGCAAGAATATGGAAGAATTAAGAGCAAGACATCATTAATCAACCATCTAATCAACCTAATAACACCATCTCAAAACCTAATGAAACTTCTCACTAGCCATACTTAGAACCACAAGTATGTGACTAAGCATGATTATATGATGACAAATGATGAAACACAAATGCAAAACTTAAATTAAAATGGATCAAGACCAACTTGTTCTTAAAGAGCTTACAAAGAGATAGTTTTCTGTTCAAGAGATAAGATAAAGCTTGGATAACCTAAAAATTATTAGGTTCAAACTATTTATAAGGAAGGAGAAAAAGTGACAAAGTCTACAAAAAGGTCTTCAAGAAGAAGAGGTCTTGATCACCAAAGAAGATAAGCCTTTGTTTACAGAAAGTGTCAAGAAGAGAACAAAGAAGTCAGCCTGTGATAAGAAGAAGCTGCTATCAGCTGGTACTTGGGTCTACATGAAGAAGAGAAAATGAGCTTTAGCTTCATCAACTTCTTCCCACTAAGTATCCAACTATCAAATTCAAGCTTAGTGACTTAAAATAAGCACACTTGGGAGGTAATCCCATGTCTATCCTTGTAAATATATGCTTTCGTTTATTATTGATGTCTTTATTCAGTGTTTCAGAGGTCCTGTGTAGGGTTGTTTAAAGGCCAAGGAAAGAAGACTCTATTTTCATATAGGTATACTAAAATGGGTAGAACCTCTGTCATTGCTGCCCGATACACTTCATACCGAGGAAGATGCAGTCCGTACACCGAGCAGATTGCACGAGGGGGATTGTATCGGGGTGTTACATAGAGCACAACCTCCAAAACATTGCTCGATGAAACCGCTCCTGTAGCCCCAGTCCGTACATCGGGGAGAAGGGAGCCGGATAACGACCAAAATGCACGGTGGAGATCATGTCGACCAGAACCTCGCGAACTCTGGTCGATGCAATCGCCCCGTTTGTACATTAAGCTGCTAGTCTGTACACCGACGTTGAAGCCCGATAAAGATTGCACCGAGGAACTACATCGAGCAAAACACCTTAGTTTTGCCCGATACAAAGACCCCCAGATGATTCATGCACGGGACGATAGCCAGTACGTGGACCACCGACGAGCATTCCAGCTAAGTGTGTGAAGACTCATATCGATATGTGATACTACCATATATTTTGCATATTTTGCATGCATTGAGGATAGTTTTTCATGCATTCATCTTGCATTATAGGATAGTTTGTTCCATTTGTTGCATTTTAGGTCCTAGGTCCCTTTGCATTCGCATTTTGCATAATTCTTGCATAAATGCATCATTATCAGGTTGTTTGGGGCACTCTCGAGTTGAGGAGGTTATGTGGACGTGAGGAGGATCACAACAAAGCTCGTGGACACTTGGAGAACTCAGCCATGCATGCTAAGGACCCGAGATCGAGTAGCGGATCGAGCAAGGCAGGTCGATGTATACAAGATCGACCAGAAGAACGAATGACCCAAGCCGATTCAAGAGGAAGGATCGAGACCAAGATCAAAAGAGGAGATCGACCTGGAGTACGGACGTGAATGACGCCATGCAGATCGAGAGCCAGATCGAGTTCCCAACCCGATCATCACAGGATCGACTCAAAGATCGACCGAAGCCATCCGATCCAAGAAGACGATCGAGGCAGAGATCGAGTGACCCGAGTCGATCCCAGACGAGCCTTATCCGTCCAGCTGTCTTTGGGGACCATTTTTGGTTTAAAGCGGCTAACGGTTTAACCATTTTTGGCAAAAGCGGCTATTAAAACCTCTCTTCATCATTTGCTTGTCATTAAGTTTCATCTTTGCTCATTAGAAGTTAATCCCTTTTAGTTGCTTGTTAGATCGATCCATTCTGCTCGATCCAGTGCTCGATCATGTGGTCGATTCACTAGTCGATTTTAGTTCTTAGTAGCCTTGCATTTTTAATCTTCTGCTTGTTCCTAGTGATAGTTAACCCTCATCCAGGGATTTTAAAATTGTTTTGCATTCCATTAGATCGTTGCATTTAGTTTTCCTTGATTTTACCAATCATTCATCCATTTTTCTTAGATTTGCTTCATCCTTGCATTTTTAGTGTTCTTCCTGCTTCATAGGTTGGATTGATTCCCCTTACTACTGTTCTGCATCATAACTGTTGTTTGGGTTATGATAACCTCCTTGCTTGCATAGAAATATCTAGTTATCAAATGGAGCCGTCGCCGTCTTCGGATTGAACAGAAGCATTAAGATTTGGGGTTTAGTAAAGACTAAGGCTTTACTTTAAGTTTGGTTACTAATCTCTTCCTCTTCAAACTTGTGACTTTCAGGTACATGAATCTGTGTTCTAGGGGTGACAACAACTTACTTACACCCCTGGACAATATTCATCAACTTGGCCACGCAAGATCAAGATGAGTGAGAGAGCAAGCTAGAGCCTTTGAGGAGATTGTTCAAGCTGGTTCAGTAGACTTTGCAACAATGGCTGAGCAAGAACATCCTGAGGGACCTCCACCAGCTCACGGTGCTGTAGGAAGGGGCAATGGAAACCCCAACCACGCAGCTAGACCCCCACGGATCATTGGTGCCGGAGATTCTCCTAATACGCATCACAATCGCTTTGGGATCACTCCTCCACCACTACAGAACAACAACTTCGAGATAAAGCCAGGGTTCATCTCTACGGTTCAGAATAGCAAATTCCATGGGTTGTCAATGGAAGCCCCTAGGAGCATCTTGACAACTTTGAGCAAGTTTGTGGGATGATAAAGATCAATGGTATCTCGGAAGATGCTAACAAGCTCCGGCTCTTCCTATTTTCTCTCGGAGATAAGGCTAGAAATTGGGAGAAAACCCGTTGATATTGCTGCATATTTCATGTGTTTTGCATACATATAAGATAGTTTCTCATGCATTTACCTTGCACTTTAGGCTAGTTTGCATCACTTTAGGTCCTATAGTACTTTTGCACCAACATTTGCATGTTTCTTGCATTTTGCATCGCATTCAGGTTGTTTTCGGCTACTTTGGAGCTATGGAGGATTTGTGGACATGCTAAGGCTCGTGAGGTAGTTCGTGGAGGCTTGGAGAGATCAGGATTGCATGCTAAGGACCCGAGATCGAGGAGCAGATCAAGCAAGGCAGGTCGATCTAGATGAGATCAACCAGAAGATCGAGTGACCAGGACGATGCAAGGAGACGGATCGAGAGCAAGATCGAGATAGGAGATCGATCTGAAGTACGGACGTAAATGATGCCATGCAGATCGAGCACCGGATGGAGCTTCCAACCCGATCAGCACAAGATCGACTCAGAGATCGACCAAAGTTACCCGATCCAAGCCGAAGATCGAGAGCCAGATCGAGCATCCTGCCCGATCCCTGATTTACCTTATCCGTCCAGCCTGTTCTTGGACGCTAGCGAAGGGGGGACCAGTACGCGCCTTTAGCCAATTTTGGTTAAAGGCGGCGACAACTTTTTCCTTCCTTCATTCTGGCTTTTTCCTTGTTATCTCTTTGCTTAGGCGATTCCGACATTGTAGACATTGAAGTTTTTCTTACTTTTACGTTTTGAATATTGAACCTTTGCATTGAATCAATCGTTTTTCATGTTTAGTCAATCATCTATTGCGTTTTGTTTGGTTTACTTTAAGAGTAGTGAGTAGTTTCATCGGGTTTTCGGGGTTGAGAGGATTCAAAGGGGTTGAAAAGGTTTAAAGCTTGGTGTTTACTTGTTCTTCATCGCCTTCTTTTCTAGGATTTGAGCACTTAAGGCTTAAAGACTCTCACACCAAGATCTTTATGATCAGAGGGATATCTTACCTTGACAGGATTCAGATGTCCTGGAGAAGTCAAATCCTAGAGGCTAATCCTTCCTTTCCCACACGCCATAGTTGTTTAGGGGATTAGTTAGGCCGTGTGTTTGAAATCTATGTTTTATGCCCTTCAAACTCTTTTTCCACTAAAAGCCATGGGTTTGGAGAAGAGAATGAAGGAGTGATCCATACCACACGCCATGGATGGATCTTGTTTTGTTTTCAAGGCCTAGAGACCCTCACAAAGTAAGTAGATCTAAAGTTTTTAAAATAAGCTTGAACTTTTGAAACCCTTGAACATGATTCTCAACCCTGGACCCTCTTTCTTAGTATTTTCGCATCTCTGTTATTCATTTGCTTGCTATCTGTTCGCATCCTGGTCATTAGATTCAATTCTGTTTGAACTGTTAGACGAGATCGATAGTTGTTGCTCGATCTAGTGGTCGATCCTGTGGTCGATCCACTAGTCGATTTTTATTAATTCATAGCTTTTCATTTTAAGTATTCTGCTTGTTTCTCGTGGTAGTTAACCCCCTTCCAGGGATTTTAAAATTGTTTTGCTTTGCATTTGACACTTGCATTTAGTTTTCCGGGATTTTACCATTCATTTTCATATTTTGCTTAGATTTGCTCATTCCTTTGCATTCTTAGTGATCTTGCTACCCCTAGGTGTGGATTGATTCCTCTCTTGCCTAATTTACTACATATCTGTGTGCATTAGAGTTTTGATAACCTCTCTGTTGCATCTTGACACCATCTTTGCATCAAAAACACATTTTATCAAATGACGCCGTTGCCAACTTAGGGGATCGAAAGCATTAAGATTTGGGGTTTGGTAAAGACTAAGCCTTTACTTTACGTTGGTTACTGATTTCTCTACTCTCAAACTTGTGTCTTTCAGGTACATGAATCTACAATCCAGGGGTGACAACAACTTACTCACGCCCTTGGAAGATATTCATCAGCTTGGACACGCTAGATCAAGAAGAGTTAGAGAGAAAGCTCGAGCCTTTGAAGAGATTGTTCAGCAAGGTTCAATGGATTTTGAAACGATGGCTGAGCACGACCATCCAGAGGGACCTCCTCCAACTCTCGGAGCAGTGGGAAGGGCTAATGGAAATCCCCACCACGTGTCTAGACCCCCAGGGATCATTGGAGTGGGAGATGCTCCCAACACTCATCATAATAGGTTTGGGATCACTCCTCCTCCAGTGCAAAACCAGCCGAGAAATGGAACATTAAAGCTAAGGAGGGTGCAGAACAGCTTGTACCCGTGGAGAAAGGAGAGCTTGTAGCTGTGCTTGGAGCTGGTCAAGACTTAACCACCAAACTACATCACTCTATACATCAAAAGGAGCATTCTGATCGAGCTAATTACCCACTGGTTCGAATCAAATCTCAAGATATTGGAGCTAAACCGCTGAAGCTAACCAAGGAGCCGTTTATGGAAACCTCGCATATATATTCACCTAAAATATTATGTGATCAACCATCATCATTTACTGAATCTAATCAACGTCCTGAACCACCAGAAGAAGCCATTATACAAGCTGTAAACCGGAGCCAAACCAAAGGAGAATCATCAAATCCACTTAAACTGCCAAATCAAGGCATTGGAGCATTATTGGAGTCATCTATGGAAAGTTCGGATCTATATCATGAGAAGACATTATTAAACCGCCCCTTGAAGATTACTGAAGCTAAGAAGACCCCTAATCCACCAGACCAAGTCCATAGCCGAGCTCAAACCAATCAAAACCAAGAAGATATCATAGGAGAAACACTTACCAAAGAAGGAACCGATTTTATTGGTTTAAGGAGAGAAGATGGAAAGAAGGAACAACGGCCATATCTCTTGCTTAATCTGAACCGTTCATCATCCTTAGAAGATTCATCTCATTCATTTCGTGTAGAAGACATAAGAAAGATCCCACATTCATTGCCAAAGACCAAATCCCGCCCATTGAAGCCTAACGGCTAGTATAAGATCTTTTCATCATTCAGCTTGTTTCCCCTTTTATAGTTTATGACCGTTTGTTTACATTATTTTCGAGCCTTATATAAAGCTCAAGCATTGTATTATTCAAGCCACGAAATTATTAATCAAGAAAATATTGTTTTTGTTTCAAAGAAAACCTTCTCTTTGCATCTGTTTTGCTTGAATTTTATAAAAATCATAAAAATCTAAAAAATTATTTTTCTTTCTGTTTCTGTTTATTTAAACTCTTAAAAACCACAAAAAATATTTTCCTTGAATTAGCAGATCATTTGTTAATTTTTAAATGATTTTTCTTACAACTGGTCAAAACTGCTTATTTACTTGTTCTTGTATTTTGCTGTCATTTAAGCACATCTCTGATTTGTTTAACTTGAATTTTGCAAGGTACCATGGGAGACAACACAGCAGCAGCTGACCCAATGCAAGCAATACTGTGTGCCATTGCCAACTTGACTGAAAATCTCAATACAGTCAGGAATGAAAGTAATGAGCGCCTAAACCGCCTAAAAGGAGAAAGACCAGCACCTATCTTGCCAAGAAGAAATGTCAATGGAGTTTTTCCTGATCCAAACCGTGTAGGAGATCCTCCTGATGTTCCACCACCAGCTCCAGCACCAAATCTAGCACAAGCTGCTCAAGAAATATTAAATGGGAGGAACAATGAGAGAAACCGCCCCTACAATGAGGATAGACAATTACCACCAGAAGCGAAGCTTCTTGCACCAACCTTTGCTGGCAAGCTAAATCCTGCAGCCTACTTGGAATGGGAGAGAAGAATGGAGCACCTGTTCGAATACTATGCTTACACCGAGCCTAAGAAAATTGCATTAGCAACAGCTAGTCTCACAGACCATGCTCTAGCTTGGTGGGACAGAGAGGTAGCTGAGAAGAAAAGGCTCAGATATCCTCAAATCACCAAAGGAATGACATGAATTTTGAGCTAAACAGAGGGTATGTCCCTCCACATTATCATAGAGATTTATTAAGAAGGTTTAGATCTTTGTTTCACGGTTCCAGGAGTGTAGAAGAGTACTATGAAGAGTTTGACCTCCTAAGAAGCCATCTAGCCTTAGAAGAACCAGAGGAGTCTCTCATGTTCCAGTTCATGGACGGTTTGCAAGATGGAATTCAGAGAAAGGTGGAGATGCAGCCTTATCATTCCCTACCAGAGCTCTTGCACTTAGCTGTTAAAAGGGAGAAGCAAATAAAGAAAAAGGCTACTACCAGAAATCGCTCTAGCAATGCCACTACTTGGAATCAACAGCAACCTCAACAAACTCAGCAGCAGCAGCAGATAAACCCCATGACATTTGTAGACAAGGGATAGGGCATTGCAATAGACTCACGGTTCAAGTCTAATGCCCAAAAGCAAGGTAAGTCTAGTAATTCAAATAGACATCATGACATTATTTGTTTTAAATGTCGAGGCAGGGGTCATGTGTCAAGAGAATGTCCAAACAAGAGGGCAATGATTCCTAGACCAGATGGAGGATATGATTCATAAGATGAGGAC
This sequence comes from Thlaspi arvense, assembly GCA_911865555.2. NCBI lineage: Eukaryota > Viridiplantae > Streptophyta > Magnoliopsida > Brassicales > Brassicaceae > Thlaspi > Thlaspi arvense. Next base: position 30,981,051 of record OU466860.2, read on the forward strand.
ATGGCTGAAAACTCTGAAGAAGGGAATGTCATTTACGCTGAAGAGGGAGAGTTACTGGTCATACAAAGGGCTTTAAACTCTCAGCCAGTTTTGGAGGACTTAGAACAAAGAGACAATCTTTTTCACTCCAGATGCAAAATACAAGACAAGGTATGTCATTTGATAATTGATAGTGGTTCTTGTGTTAATATTGCTAGTGTTTGTTTAGTAGAAAAGCTGGAGCTTAAAACTAAGCAACACCTAAGGCCATACAAGCTTAAGTGGCAAAATGACAAAGATGAGTTAAAAGTGTCCAAGCAAATAGAAGTTCCTCTCTCCATTGTCCAGTATAAGGACCAAATTTTATGTGATGTGGCGCCAATGCAAGCTGGGCATGTACTACTTGAGAGGCCATGGCAGTATGACAGAAGTGTTTCACACAATGGCCGCACAAATGAGTATTCATTCTCATTCAATCACTGTAAGTTTATTCTTGCTCTTTTAGCACAAAAAGATATTAGAATTTTTCAAAACAGAGCTAAAAAGAAGGATTCATCGTCCAGTGCAAAACAACAACTTTGAGATTAAGCCAGGATTCATCTCAATGGTGCAAAAAAACAAGTTCCATGGATTAGCAATGGAAGACCCCTTGGAGCATCTTGACAACTTTGAGCAAGTGTGTGGGATGATCAAGATTAATGGCATATCCGAAGATGCTTTCAAGCTGCGTCTCTTTCCATTTTCTCTTGGAGACAAGGCTAGACATTGGGAGAAGACCCTTCCACAAGGCACCATTACCTCTTGGACTGAGTGTAAGAAGGCGATCCTCTCAAAGTTCTTCTCTAGCACCAGAACAGCAAGGTTGAGAAGTGAGATCAACGGCTTCACTCAAAGGAACAATGAGACGTTCAATGAAGCCATAGAGCGGTTCAAAGATTACACCATTCAGTGTCCTCACCACGGTTTCAGTGAAGAGACTCTACTAAGCACAATATACCGCGGCGCTTCACCAATGATACGCTTGCTACTTGACACAGCTAGTAAGGGAAATTTCCTCGGTCGAGAAGTGGAAGATGGTATGGAGCTGATAGAGAACTTGGTATTGAGTGACGGCAACTATGCTGAAGACTACGACCGTGCACCGAGAGGTTCTTAGCTAGAGTCTCACAAGAAAGAGCTTAAGTCCTTGCATGAGAAGATTGACAAGCTGGTGCCGATTGCGAGAGGATGACCCACCGATGCGTTTATAATGGGGTGTGGATCGACTGGTCTCACTCGATCCTTGAACTTAGATCGATAGCAGGATCGATCAATTCACTCGATCTCTGCCAAAACTACCACGCGATCGATCAAGGAGCTCGATCTAAGCAACATGGCCACAACCACGTAAAATCTTGGATCGAGAAGGAGACTCCATCTAAGGCTCGTTTCAAATCCGATCGAGCCTCCAATCGAGCAAGCCTCTTGATCACAGATAAAATGGGCATGAGATCAAGGTCAAGACCAATTTGAATCGATCTCATGCCGAGGTTGGGTTAACTTTTTTGATACAATCCTCATTGCTTATACATCAGGATTTAACAAAGAGAGGAACCTTGGAGTTAAAGAGGATGGAGCAAAGCTTGTAGCTGAGGGAAAAGGAGGACTTGTAGCTGAGCTTGGAGATATTAAGGCTTTAGCACATCGTTCTATACCTCAGGAAAGACCTTTTGGTCGAGCTAGAATCAAGTCGGTTCAATCTAAAATGCAAGCCAAACCACTCAAACCGCCGGAGCATCTAATTGGACCTACATGCACATATGGCGAGCTATATAAGGAAAGCACGACCTTACCTTATTCCTTGGATTATTTAAAAGATATTCAAGCCAATTTACAAGCCTATTCAATCCAAACCAAAGGAGAACCGCTCAAATCAACATATAGACCTACATTGATATATTCGGAGCTATCTAAGGAAAGACGAGATTACATGACATTTCATTCGACCAGCAACTTCATTCGACCACCAAGAGATATTTCAGAGTTTACCAAGATTCCTAAACCACCTGATCAAGTCAATAGCCGAGTTCAAACCAGCCAAACCAAAGGAGAATCATCAAAACCACCAAATGGAGCCACATTGGAGCTAACTAAGGGAAGAAGGGATTTCATTACATTATATTCGCCCCACCACTTCATTCGACCACCAAGGAGTATTTCAAGATATTCAGCATCACTAAACCACGCCAATAACCAGAAGAAACCATCCTAAATCCAAGAAGAAACCAAGAAGAAACTACTTGCCTTAAAAGAGCTTGATTATATCGCTAGCTTTAGAAAGCAAGACCAAAATCTCTTATCACTTGAAGATCTCGACCACCCATTCACTTCAACACATCCTGAGCGTCAAAACCAGTCAAAGAAACATCAGATTTCGTCATCACAAATCAAGCTGATTTCCCCCTTTCATCTCAACGGCTAGGAGACATTATTCATCATCATTTCACCCATATTTTATGTTTTCTATTTATTTCTTTTATGACCGTTTGCTATCTCATTTTCTGAGCATTATATAAACTCTTTATCTTTGTATTTAATATCCATAATATGAAAGACATTAAAACCCCCATTTGTTATGTTTACAAAAAAAGTTCTTTGCAACTAAACTTGTTCCTGCTTTTCTTCTAAGTGTTGTGGAATCAGTCTTGAAGGATTGTGTAGAAGCTCCTCTGTCTTGCGTGGATTATCCCTTGAGAAAGAGGATTCTAAACTCTTGGTGTTTGGAGTTCAAGCATTAACTGACTTTTCAACCATTCAAGTCATTCAGCCATCAAAAGGCTTCCAAGCATTTGATTTCAAAGGGACATTACTTGAGGCATTTCAAATATTGTATCTCTTTTTCCCCCTTCTTTCTCTTTCCCTCTCATTTTGAATTTGAATCTTGGTCAAGGAATCATCTCTGACCATGAAAGATGTGCCTTGACCACACTTTTCAGAAACCACTTTCATACATGAGTCCAAATTTTTTTTTCTTTTTAAAACCTTGCATCCACACTCTCTCCTACTGCATTTCAAACTGATTTTTTAGAAAGAGAGAGTGTGAGTTTCGGTTTTGAAAGACATAGAGCATCTTACATTCATCCCATTTCAAAGGTGTTTTCGAATTTTTTGAATTGCAAATTTGAGTTTTCAAAATTCCTTTTTCTTGAAATGGTTGAACAATATTTGCTAGGGATTACGATGAATTTTTAAAAATATCTAAGTATTAGGGAATTTTCTTGATTTATTCTTATCTCAAGAGATTTTCCTCTTCTATTTATTGATATATTTTAGAATATCCCTAACAATCTAGGATTTATATTTAGAGATTTTCTCTCTTTGCCATATCTTTCTCTCTTAATTGTTGCCTATCCTCACTTTCTCTTTGAGAACTTGCGTTTCAGGTACCATGGCACCCAAGAGAAACAGAGATTTGGCAACTCAAGAGGAAACTCAGCAAGTGGTTGCAGAAAGGGTCAAGTGGACTAAGGAAGAGAGGAAAGCAAAGAAGAGGCTTGAGAGGTTGCGGTTTGAATCAGGGAACTCTTGGAAAGGCTAGGGTTGTTGGAGGACTTCGAAGAGTTGATAAGGGACATGGGACGTGCGTGCCTATCACAGATGGATTGCCCAACTTACCCTGAGGCCACGCTTGACTTCCTCTCCACCTTGGACATCTCATATGAAGATCCAAGCATCCAAACTCCATCCAAGGGTCATGTCACGTTCAAGATTAGGAAGCAAGCCTACCACCTCTCCATCCCTGAGCTATGCCAAGCTTATGGTCTCAATGCTGCAGCCAAGCTTGTGGAGTTCCCTCAGCTCAAATCCGCGAATTATCTATGGGACTTGGTTAGCGATGGGGACTACAAGGCCAATACCGCCAAGATCAAGAAGGTGTGAAACACTGTGTTATGGTACACCCTCAAGCTGCTGGCCAACACATTCAGTGGAAGATCTGTAGCCCCAACGGTTACCAAGAACGAGCTATGCTTCCTTTTCCAAGGGGTTAAGAAGGTTGTATGCGATCGGGATGAGAATGACGACCCAATGGAGGATGAGGTTGGGGAAGACGTCAACTACAGTTGCATCCTCGCTTGGGCAATAAGATGTAAGGCGAGCTCTGCACTCATAGGAGGCTTCCTCACGCCATTGTTCATACAAGCGGGAGTGCCCCTTCCAGATTTTGAGCCTTGTGTGGAGCGTGCGTACATGGATGAAGTCTACTTGCGCCACACCGATTCCTTGGGACCTACTCCAGCTACAGGATTCTATGCTTACCTGTTCTACAACCATAACTATGAGAAGAAGGTCTGCATTTTGCCTAATCGAGATGAAACACATCTCCAAAGCATCGGCACAATAGACTTCTTACCAAGCGATGAAGAATCCTTTGAGCCTCTTGGAAACATGGCAGCCCCACCTCAGCTCACTCGCTCACCTTCAGAGTCCCCTCCCACAGATGCTGAGATGCCCCCAAGATTTGATCTCCCCAAGCTAGACTATGAGCCACGAACAAAGGCTGAGAAATACCTTGCCTCGGTTGTTGAGATTCAGCAAAAGGTTAACAAGTGGCAAGGCAAGATGATCAAGAAGCTAGCTAGGAAGATCAAGGACCTACAAGGAAGCTCATCTGAGACGACGGTGAGTGACAAGGTTGAGCAAATGGGCAAAACGATGAGGAGAAATTCAATCGGACGTGTGGAGATCCGTGACCCTCAAGATGGCAACCAACCTGGGCGTCTTTCTCTACACGAGGGCACAAGCAGGAGCAAGGACAAGGAGATACTTCAGGACACTCCTAGAAAGAGCAGGAGGACTGGAGCAACATCAAGCTCCAGCCATGCCTAGCTCCAAGGTACCAAAACACAAACCCTTGTATATATCATGCATTTTTTAAATTTTTCTTTATGATTTTGGTCTCCTCTTGAATTTGTTTGACACCGAGACGTTGTCATTCAAGTTTGGGGGAGAGTGTGTGCTTTGACATATTTTTATTTGGATCTTATTTTGTGTTTGCATCCTTGAGTCTTCATGCATTATTCAAAGAGCATAGAAAAATACAAAAAAATCAGATTTTTTTTTAAAATTTCAAAACAATCATGTAGCATTTGCATTGTCAAATATTTTAGGATTAAGTCTAGAATTTTTATAATTTAGGTTGCTTGCATTTGCATAGCGGGCGATGATATAAAATTTTCCTTGTAAAGTATTTTAAGCTCATAAATTAGTTCAAGGTCCTAGTTAGTAGTTCTTTGATGCTTTATTCAAACTTTGAAAGTAAGTTCTAACCATATTTGGATCATTTGTTATGATTTTCGTGGCTTAAGTTGAACAAACATGAATTGTATCCTTTCCTATCAAGTGGTATCTTAACTTGAATTTTTAATTATCATTCTTGTGCATTTTAAAAAGAGTGCATGGACTACATATACATATTTAGGTGTTCTTATTCATTTCACCACTCTTTTGTAAACCTAAATAGAACTCCTCACCTTAACCCTTACCCTCCTTCCAAGCCAAATTTCGTGTGTGATATAGTGAGGCCTTAATTTTCGGTTGAACTTGGCATGAAGTGTTAGGTTTAAGGCAACATGATTAGGCTCTCATACTGATGCTAGCTTCGGATATTGAAGCTAGTTTTAGGCTTAAGGTTAGGGTGAGAATTCACGGGTGTTGTTGATTTTGCTTATTTGTTTTCGGTTTTGAAAAGAGTTGGTGTTTGGAGTTTGAATAAAAAGGGATTTATAGTTTTGAGTGGGTCGCCTTGAATTTTTTTAAAGCTCAAGTTGAAAAGAAAAAGAGATAGCTCTCAAAAAGAAAAAAAAAATAGAAAATAGCCAAAAGGCCAAGTGCATAAAAAGAAAAAAAATGTATGAGAAGAGAGCTATCAATAGAAAAGAAAAGAGCTGAATATGTTTATGGTCATCCCACTAGCTATTGGAAAGGATGAATTTGAATGGTATTTATGTTGGTTTTGCTTGGCGTCTTGCCTTGTTTTATTTGGATAGTCTCTACAGGGTGAGTGAGCTTGAAAAAGAAAAAAAATGAAAGAGGGATTAGGATCGTTGTTAGTATATATGGGTAGATGAGAGTCTAGTTATGTATGCATACATTGCCTTTTACCTTTAGCATTATGCATAAGTTCAACCCTTTTTGTGATAAACCATTGCTTTAAATACCCATATGAATGAGATCATTTTTATCTCATAACCTTATCCCTAGTCAAATGTCGGTTTTAAATGCATGAGTGTGATTCACGGTTTGATCTTAAATGAATGTTAAAGGTTAGGATTATTGGATTGTTTGGAATAGACGAGTCATGATTTGAGATTTAATATGTTATGAATATGGCTAAGTTCTTTGGAGTAGAGGTTTGTGTACTGCATTTTAGAATTGAGAACTAGGACAATTGAATTGATTCATTTTCTTAAACACTTTTGGAAATTTGAGCTCCCATTTTTAAACCTCTCTTCCTAGCTAACAATGTACACAATGTCAGCAACGACCTCCCCCAGACTTAAACAATACTGTCTCCAGTGTTATTAAGCATGGAGTTGGTAAAAAGAAGCAATAAAACGGTTTGTACAGTCCGAAAACTGAATGGGATGACCCAAACATGTGTCTTTGTTACAAGTTATATTGTTAGCTGAAGTTCTCCCCAGTCAAGACTGTTAAGAACACTCAAGCAAACAATTAAAAGCAACAACATAATCTATAATCGCATCAGTTCAAACAAGTTTCAAAACAAAATCAAAGCTCACAAACTGACTCAAAACAAAGAGATAAAAACTTACTCAAGAGAAAATGAAAAAAATAACAAAGGGAAAAGAAAAAGTAACCAGGATAGCTAGAGGAACTAATCATCATCCTCAGTATCAGGTGAGTGTGGGCGAACCCAACCGCAGTTAGACAACACTGAGATGGCGTTCCACAGCGTCTGAACACTCTGCACCATGAAACGTTGAAAAGCGGCCTGCTCCTTCGGAATGTCTAGAATCGGTGGAAGCTCATGTCGACCAATCGGCTCAGGCAGCGTGTAGGTGTGTGGTGCTCTCGCTCGACGAGATTGACTTCCAGCAAGGCCCTCAACAAGTGCATCCTCAGCATAAGAAGCAGCAGCTCAGGAAGATCCTCCTCTACGCCTAGTAGCTGGCATGGATCATAGCAAAGTAGCATCAGGCTGGAAGCTGAGGGAGTCTGTCTGAGTGTAGTGAGAGCAGGCTGTGGTAGCGGAATCAGACAGCGCTGACCAGTGTGACTGACAAAACTCCATAGCGGCTCATCTCCCGCGATCCAGTGTGTCCTCCTCAAGAAGTCCATGTCTATGAGGTGGCGCTCAGTCACAACTCTGCAAGTCAACGTATCGATGCGGCAGTAGCGGAAGATGGGAGTGAGGAGACTGCCAATACTCTCGGGCTAGCTCCGAGCTCCGGTGAACGCCTTCGTCTTCAGCGAAGCAATGTGATGGGTGAAGATGGCGCCCATGTTGACATCACTGTCAACCGGATACTCCTCTGTCAACACATCCTCAATGCCATAATACAGGAGAGTCAGCTTAGAAACTCTCATCTTCCCGGGCTCAGACTTGCACAGGAGAGTAGTGGAGAAGAGGCGGACAAGGTAGCGCAGCAACGGATGGCGCACATCTGTCTGTGTAGACCTCTTGGAGTCATACATCCCATTCCCGAAATGGGACCAGAAACTCTGCGGGTCAGGAAACGGCGTCTGGAGAGAGACGCCAGTGCGCGCTGAATCGAACCCGTAGAGGAGACATAGCGCAGTGAAGTGGATCCTGTACCGGATGCCTCTGATGATGAATGTGAGAGTGCCATCATCTGCTCTCCTCACGATGTCATTGGTGTAATACACCTCGCTGTGGTAATGAACTGGCGCGTTAACTCCGGGTATAGATCGTACTGCTTGGTCGCCATGGTACCCAAGTCTATCTTCTGCAGCACTTGCAGAGCCTCCTCCTTGAGTCCGAGGCTGCGTAATGTATCCGGACATTGTAGAGCCTCCTCCTTGTAGTGTAGGCGCAAAGTCCATCTTGGTTCAGGCATTGTAGAACAATGTGTCATAATCGTCCCTCTGCTCGCTGATGCTCCTAAAAACGCAGTCGTGTTTCGCCACCTCCATCGCCGGAGTATCCTCCCAAACTCTCTCCATAGGGATCCTCAACCCTTCTCTCCGAGGCCATGGAGGAAGAGAGGGTATAGCAGGTGCTGGATTGGTGGATTCTTCGGGCTCAGTACGTGATCTCTTGTTGGTTCGTGGAGCCATCTGCACTCAAAAAACCAAGAACACAAAAATCTTCAAAATCAGGCCAAAAATCGAAAATTTGAAAATTCAAAATCTGGCTTATATCATCAATAGCAAACTAACCAGCAACTTAGTGATCACTAAGCACAAACAATTCCAGTCTAAAACCCCAAATTCGAACCTATTTTGGCAAAATTAATCACCAATCCGAAAATTTCAAAATTTTGCAAAACAAGCGGTAATAACTAAGGGGTAAGGTTGAATTCCTCCTAAACAACCTAGAGAAGCTTGATTCAAGTCCTAAATCAAGCTAAAACAGGTCAAATCGAAAGTTTCAAACCTTGGGGTCGAACTGAAAAAGTGGAGTTTCGAGTGTCATACCTTCCAGATCGTATGAATGAGTTGGATATTCAGAAAGAGCACAAGATTTCGCCCAAGTTAGGCTTTTGAATCACTCAAAATCCGTCAACAAACAAGGAAGTTGTGATTTTATGGAAATTTTGAAGTTTTCGGTTTTGATAGAGATGATGAAGAAGAAGAAGAAACCTGATGATATAAGGAGACTTACCTGATTAATGATGGTGTCGATCGATATCGGGTAGGTGGTGTCGATCGACACTGGTCAGTGTCGACCAGGGTGTCAACCGTGGTCGACATGTACTCGCCTCGACACCCTTCTTGTTTTTTTTTTTTTGTCTGAATAACACGAAAATAAGTTCGTAAACATCAAAAATTAGAATAAGTATGTACACTTAACAGTGGGTTGCCTCCCACCAAGCGCTCGTTTAACGTCATTAGCTTGATTGTCCACAGGATCAGGCTGTGGGTGCATCTGCCAAAGGCACAATCTGTCCTTCGGGAATCGCGGCTTGTGCCCAGTAATGTTTCACCCTTTGCCTATTGACAATAAACTCCCTTCCCTCTGGAGTTGATAGAACAACTGCATCATATGGTCTGACTTCCTTGACTGTGAAAGGACCTGACCAATGAGAACGCAATTTTCCAGGAATTTAATTGTAAACGTGAGTTATACTAAAGTACCTGGTCATTTGGTTCAATGTGTCTGGCAAGGATCTTCTTGTCATGGTATGTTTTAGTCCTCTCCTTGTACAGCTTTGAGTTCTCATATGCATGATGCCTGATCTCATCTAACTCATTGGCTGTATCTGGCGCCTCTCTGCTGCAGATTTCCAGTCAAAGTTCATTTTCTTGACAGCCCAATTTGCCTTGTGTTCAAGCTCCACTGGAAGGTGGCATGCTTTCCCATAAAGCAAATGGAATAGAGTGGCGCCAAGTGGTGTCTTGAATGCTGTCCTGTAAGCCCAAAGTGCATCATCTAACTTGGCAGACCAATCCTTTCTTGTTTTTCCAACAGTCTTCTCCAAGATTTCTTTGATTTGCTTGTTGGAAACTTCAACCTGACCACTTGTCTGAGTGTGATAATGTGTAGCAACCTTGTGATGAACTTCATACTTCTGCAGCAGCCTCTTAAACACTCTATTGATAAAGTGTTTCCCACCATCACTGATTACAATCTGTGGTACATCAAACCTGGGAAAATGATGGTTTTGAACAGCTTTAGGACCACTGCAACATCATTGTGTGGATTGGCAATTGCTTCCACACATTTGGAGACATAGTCCACTGCAACCAGGATGTACTTGTTCCCATAGGATGAAAGAAAGGGTCCCATGAAATCAATGCCCCAGCAGTCAAAGACTTCAACTTCAAGTATAAAGTAAAGTTGCATCTTATGTCTTTTACAGATCTTCCCTCTCATTTGGCAGACATTACATTGTGAGATGAATGTCTGAGCATCCTTGAACATTGTAGGCCACTAGAAACCTGCTTGTAGAACCTTGGAGACAGTCCTGAAGGTAGCAAAGTGTCCTGCATATTCGGAGCCATGACTGTGGAACAGCACATTCTGAACTTCAGCTTCTGCAAGGCATCTTCTGTAGATTCAATCTGAACAGTGCTTGTACAAGTAAGGCGCATCCCAGTAATATCTCCTAAGTTCTCTCATGAACTTCTTCTTCTTATACCCTTTGAGAGTGTCAGGAACCTCATCTGCAGCTAGGTAGTTAGTAATATCAGCATACCAAGGTCTAGAAGAGGCTACAACTGCGAATATAGGCTGAGAGAAGACATCACGCAGGATTTTCTGAAGCAGATTGGCAGTTCGCGACTGGTGTTGATCGACACCTGATGGGGTGTGTCGATCAACACCAGATGGGGTGTGTCGATCGACATCAAGTATTTGTCGACTTGGTGACGAGGACGATGTCGATCCTGCTCGATAATGGCTCGCTTCGAGGTTGGTGTCGATCAACACCAAGTGATGGGTGTCGATCGACACCATGTCTGCACTTTGAGAAAACTGCAGCTCTTCTATATCTGAAGATTGTAGCCTTGCCTCAATAAGGAAAATATTCTCCTCTGGCAGGAAGTCATCAATGGGGACGTTGTCTTCAATCCTGATTCTAGAAAGAGGATCTGCTACCCCATTTTCAATCCTTTTCTTGTCCCTTATCTCAATGTCAAACTTTTGAAGTAGCCAAATCCATCTCAGCAGTCTTGGTTTTGCATCCTTCTTCTGTATCAAGAACTTGAGAACAGAGGGATCAGTATGCACAATCACTTTAGCTCCAACCAAGTATTTTCTGAAATTCTCAAATGCAAATACTACAGCCAATAGTTCCTTCTCTGTAGTTGCATAATTCTTTTGAGCATCATCCAAAGTTCTGCTTGCATAGTAGATTGCATGAAGCTTCTTCTCTTTCCTCTGACCCAATACATCGCCCACTGCAAAGTCTGAAGCATCACACATGACCTCAAATGGTAGATCCCAATCAAGAGGCTGCACAATGGGGCAGTCACTAATGCATGCTTGATTTTCTGGAAAGCTGAATGACACTCTTCAGTAAATTTAAACTTCACATCCTTTCAAAGCAGAGCTGTAAGTGGTCTTGCAATCATACTGAAATCCTTAATGAACCTCCTGTAAAATCCAGCATGTCCTAGAAAGCTCCTTACTGACTTCACACAATCTGGTGGCTGCAGACTTGTCATCACTTCGATTTTGGCTCTGTCTACCTTAATGCCTTCACCAGAAGTGGCATTTCTCCTAGTTCAGAACTAGGTGCTTCTCTTCACATCATGCAAGCACTTGACAGAGGTTGTCAAGGCAGTCTTTGAAGGAGGATCCATATACTGAGAAGTCATCCATGAAGACCTCCATATACTTCTCAATCATGTCCGTTAAGATGGACAGCATGCATCTCTGAAATGTTGCAGGAGCATTTACAAAGTCCAAATGGCATTCTGCGGTATCCAAATGTGCCATAGGGACAAGTAAATGTGGTCTTCTCCTGGTCATCTGGGTGAATGGGGATCTGAAAGAAGCCAGGATAGCCATCCAGGAAGCAGTAGTAGGAATGATTTGCCAACCTCTCCAACATCTGATCAATGAATGGCAGTGGGAAGTGATCCTTCCTTGTAGCACCGTTGAGCTTCCTGTAGTCATTACACATCCTGTGCCCAGTGATGGTCCTTGTGGGAATCAGCTCATTCTTCTCATTTTTCACCACTGTGACTCCTCCTTTCTTGGGAACCACATGCACTGGACTGACCCAAGTGCTGTCTGAAATCGGATAAATGATCCCAGCAGCCAGAGGCTTCATGATTTCCTTCTTCACTACATCCTGCAAGTTCGGATTCAGCCTCCTATGATTCTCAATTGGCGACTTTGACTCATCCTCAAGGTGCATGCACAAGTCTGGAGAGATACCAGAAATGTCATCAAGAGAGTAGCCAAGAGCTTTGCGAAGAGTGCGCAGCTTGCTTAGCAGTAAAGTGAGCTCTGCATTGTTTAAGATAGCACTAACTATAACAGGATATGTAGAGTTAGGTCCCAGAAAAGCATACCTTAGACCTGCAGGGAGCTGTTTGAGTTCGATTTTTGGAGCTTTTTCTTCACTCTAATCGCCTAGCTTTTCAGCTTTTACAGATGTCCCAACCAGCTCTTGTTGTGCAGCCAGCTGCATGGCTTGCTCACTTGCATCAATCATTCTGACATAACCCGCAGCAATGTTGTCTAGATGCTCTGTTGCTTATGCAGATACTGTCAATGCCCCCTCCAAAGGGTCTGCAGGATGCATCTCTTTGACGATCTCTTCTGCAAAGCTGGTGAGGGAGTCTACATAGAATGTGTGGCCATCTATTGTTGGTTTCTTCATCAACTTTTCCATGTCATAATTCATCACCAAATCGACATCAATAATGGCGCCTGCAGTAGCCAGACATGGCCTTCTCAAAATCAGAGTGTCCTTTGGTTCTTCACCATAAGCCAGAACCACAATGTCTGTGGGGATAACACAATCTCCCACTTTGACTGGCACATCTTCTACAATGCCTTCAGGAATCCTTACAGAACTATCTGCTAACATAAGATATATTCTGGTTGGCTAGAAGTCACTCATGCCCAAGCTGACAGCAACTGAATGAGGCATCAGGTTGACACTAGACCCTAGATCACACAATGACCTCTCAAAACTTTCAGAAAAGATTGTGCAGTCTAGAACAATGCTCCCAGGATCAGTCAGCTTCTTTGGTATCTTATTCTGAATTACTGCACTCACTTGCTCTGAAATCAGCATTGTCCCTTACTCAATCCCCAGATTCTTGGTCATTGATAACAGGTTTTTACAATGGATGCAAGGAGGTTATCAAATCTCAAGCAACACACAGATGTAGTATAGTGTGCAAGAGGAATCAATCCACACCTAGGATGCAGAAAGAGTCACTAAGAATGCAAGGATGAAGCAAATCTAAGCAAAATGGATAAATGATTGGTAAAATCTAACAAAATTAAATGCAACGATCAAATGCAATGCAAAACAATTTTAAAATCCCTGGAAGAGGGTAAACTATCACTAGGAACAAGCAGGAAATTAAAAATGCAAGGCTACTAAGAAATATAAATTGACTAGTGAATCGACCACATGATCGAGCACTAGATCGAGCAAAATGGATCGATCTAATAAACAACTTAAAGCGATTAACTTCTAATGAACAGGATGCAAGTTGAATGACAAGCGAATGATTAACAGAGATTTTAAAATGCTAAAAAGAAGGGTTTAGGGTCGAGGGTCATATTTAAGGGTCTCAAAGATTTAAGCTTTGGTTTGAAAACAGAATACAATAAACAGAAAGCTAAGCATGATCAACCAACGATTAAGGGAAAAACTTGCTTAATATTAAAAGAAATATTTACATGGGAAAGCTAAGCATGATCAACCAAAGCCAGCTGGACGGAAAAGTTTAGTCTGGGATCGACTAGGGTCACTCGATCTCCGGTTCGATCTTCTCTTGGATCAGATAACTTCGCTCGATCTTTGAGTCGATCCTTTGATGACCGGGTCGGGAACTTGATCTGGCCCTCGATCTGCATGGCATGGCCCACGTCCATACTCTCGATCGACCTCTTCACTCGATCGCATGCTCGATCTTCCTCTTGAATCGACTAGGGGTCACTCGATCTTCTGCTCGATCTCATGTAGATCGACCTGCCTTCCCCGATCCGCAACTCGATCTCAGGTCCTTTGCTGAATGGTTGAGTTCTCCAAGTGTCCACAAGCTTCCTCACGAGCCTTAGCGTGTCCATGAATCCTCCACAGCTCCAAAGTGTCCAAAAATAACCTGAATATGATGCATAATGCAAGAAACGTGCGAATGCTAATGCAAAAGTGCTCTAGGACCTAAAATGGTGCAAACTAGCCTATAATGCAAGATGAATGCATGAAAAACTATCCTAAATGCATGCAAAATATGCAAAATATATAGTAATATCAACTCCCCCAAACTTGCCTTTTGCTTGCCCTCAAGCAAACAAAATGCAAGAAGGAAGAGAGGTTTGAATGTGGAAGCTCAAAACGAAAGATGTCAATGGAGAAATCGATTCAATGCCCAAGTTATAAGTTCTAAGATGCAAAAATGTTGTTCTACTTTAAAAACTTTAGCCATAGCCATCAAAGCAAGCAATGAACCCTAGCTTAGTCTACACAAGCATTCAAATCAACCAACTCCTTAACAATCATTAAGCGCTAACCAATGGATCAAGTTGTGCACATCAAGCGAAAGCATTTGGTCAAAGTGGTAAGGTCAGAAGATGAAGATGATTAAGAAGGGTTTTAAAAATCAGGGGATCACTCAACGAAAGAATCCTATCTTTGGCAAAATGCTAATGGTAAAGGCACACCTATGCATGCAAGTTAAATCTCCCTTCTACCCATTTTACCCAAGATGATCCTAGAAACTTCTAAAACCCAAGATTAACCCCTAAATCTACCCTTTCCCAAAGCGCTTGTTCATCTTCACTCTTCACAATGGGGGAAACTTCTCTTGGCTTTGCCGTGTGGTTGACTTCTTCTTTTTAGACCTTGCTCTTCATTGTTCATTGCTTGGCGCCGCTTTCATCACCTTTGGTGGATAGCTTGGTCAGATTTTTCCTTTCGGTTGGCCTCTTCTTAGCTTTGTTGTTGCTGGCGCCTTTCTTTTCTTTAACACTTAGAGCATTTTATCTATTTTACTTAACCACATTTAACTCGTTCCCCCTTTGTTACTTACCCCATGCTTCTTTCTTCTTTTTGAACATATAAACATAAAATCTTAAACCACTCAAACGACCCTTTCCCCAAACTCCTAACCCAATACCAAGCTCAAAATGCAAGCTGGTGCCTACAAGGGAGCTTCTCCTTGCCAGCCCTATTCCTAACACTTTTTGCTAAGATAGGATTGAAAATAATGCAATGAAAGGCCTCACTACTCACGTAAAAGTTTTTAGGTTTGAAAGAAGGTTAGGTTTAAGATGTGGTTAACTGTCCTATTATGATGAGGATCAGCTACTTGGATTAACAAGAGTGGTAAGAAGGAAGAACATAATCCAAGTATGTATAAGGGTAAGCCACGCAATCGCTTTCAATGCACAAACAAGATAATTCAATGTCAAGATTAAGGTTCTAATAAGATGGAGTTGGCATCAAATCAAAGCGAGTTTCAATATAAGACTAGACTATCAATTGCAAGTAATCAAATTATGGTGCAACATTAACTTCAAACTCACTAGATGCAATCAAACAACAAACAACTTAGGCATTGAAAAGAATTCAAACATTAACAACTTAACAAGTGTTTATCATTTACTCCCTATGCAAAAGCAACAACCTAAATGATTTTTTTAAAAATTCTAGACTCAATCCTAAAATGTTCTACAATGCAAGTGCAACTACATGAATTTTTTTGAAAATTTTTAAAAATTTTACCAATTTTTTTGGTTCTTTTCTATGCCTTAGGATGTATGCAAGACTCAAAGGATGATAACAGAAAATAAGAGCAAAGAAAACATGTCAAACACACCACACACTCCCCCAAACTTGAATGACACCATCTCGATGGCAAACAAAGTCTAGAGAAGTTCAAAACACAAAGCAAAAACTTAAAACATGTGTGGTATACACAGGGGATGGTTGTTGGTACCTTGGAGCTAAACTCGGCTGGAACTTGAAGATGTTACAGTGGAGCTGCTCTTGCTAGAGGAGCGTCGTGCTATGCCCTTGCCTTTGTCGGTGGTTGGGTGTTCATGGATGGAGTGACGTGCTTGTTGTGTGCTGCCTTGAAGCTCACAGATGACTATCCCACCAGTCGATCTCCTCCTCTTCTCTGGCTGCTCGACCTCTACACTCATAGACTGCTTAGACTGCGCGTGTGAGTTCCCTTGAATCGCCTTGACCTTCTTGGCAAGTTTCTTGATCATCTTGCCTTTCCACTTGGTTATCTTGCGTTGTACCTGCACGACCGAAGCTAGTAACTTCTCCGCTTTGGTTCTTGGCTCAAAATCTATCTTGGGGAGCTCAAAGTCAGCTGGCATCACGACCTCTTAGGGTGGTGATTCTGAGGGCTCACAAGCGGCTTGAGTTGGGATCATGGCTGCTCCAAGTGGTGCATAACACTCCTCTTGAGTTGGACAAAACTCGATGGTGTCTATGCTGTCCAAGTCTGTCTCATCGACATTAGGTATGATGCATACGCTCTTCTTCTTTTCATCACTGTAGAACAGATATGCAAAGAATCCTGGAGCTGGCGTAGGTCCCAAGCTATCGGTATTGCGCATATAGGTCTCGTCCATGTATGCTCTGTCTGCGCAAGGTTCGAAGCTTTGAAGATGTACACCGGTTTGAATGAAAAGCGGTGTAAGGAAGCCTCCAATGAATGCTGAAGTCGTCTTGCACCTCATGGCATACGCCTTGTACTTTACCAAAGAGGATGCTAAGATACACCCGTAATTAACATCATTCCCAAGCTCATCTTGCATCGCCTCATGGTTCTCCTCTTTGCTGCTGCAAAGTATCCTCTTAATTCCTTGGAAGAGAAGGCACAGCTCGGTCTTTGTCACTGTAGGAGCCACAGATCGCCCGCTGAATGTGTTGGCTAGTAACTTGAGGGTATACCTCAAAATGGGGTTCCTCACTTTCTTGATCTTAGCTGAGTTGGGTTTGTAGTCTTCATCACAAAGCACATCCCATAAATCGTTGGTGGTCTTGAGAGGAGGGAACTCTACATGCTTAGCTGTGGCATTAAGACCATAAGCTTGGCAAAGCTCTTCAATGGAGAGATGATATGCTCGCCTCTTGACCTTGAAGGTGAGATGACCTTGTGAGGGAGTGGGGAGACTCGGATTCTCATAGGAAAACGCCAAGGTAGAGAGGAAGTCTAGAGTGACTTGCGGATATGTTGGGCAATCCATCCTTGAAAGGCATGCAAACCCCATGTCTTCGGGAAGAAAATCAAAATCTTCTAGAAGTCCCATCCTCTCCAACAGATCTCTACTAGCAAACTTATTAGGCTCATAGCACAGCCTCTCTAACCTCTTCTTTGCCAACTTTTCCTCCTTTGTCCAACGAACCTTCTCTTGTACTTGCTAAGCTTCTTCTTGAACCACTTGTTGCCCCTCTTGACCTTCTCCTTCTTGTTCAGTCTCTTCTCTCGTTTTCTTTGGAGCCATAGTACCTGAAACACAATTTTCAAGCAAAAGAATGAGCAAAGGCGGCGAATATTGAGAGAAAGACTAGTCAAGAAAGAAAAGCTTATAACAATTAGCCAAGATTTTAGGGGTTTTATAAAAATTGTAGCTAGGTAACAGAAAACAAAATCTAGAGATGTTATTAAATCTAGAATTTATCCTAATATCTAGCCATATCTAAAAAATTTCATAATCCCCTAGCAAATCATTCCCTAAATCACAACAGAAAAGGATTTTCTTGAAAGATTAAGCAAGCTAACCAAATAACACGAAAATACCTTTGAGTTTAGAGGAAAATGAAATGCACAAGTCTTTAAAACTCAAATTCGCTCTCTCTCTCTCTCTCTCTCTCTCTCTCTTTGTTTTGTAAAAATCGGATTTTCAAAGTGATGAAACAAAAGAGAGAAAGAGAGGTTTTAAAGACAAGAAAATTTTGGACACATGCAAGCGTGAGTTCTGACAAAAGCTTGGTCAAGGCACATCTTTCATGGTCAAAGATTTCTGCCTTGACCAAGATTTGAATTTAAAAACAGAAGGGAAAGAAGGAAAGAGGGAAAAGAAATTGTTACCTCGGCATGAGATCGAGTCCATTTGGTCGATCTAGGACTCGATCTCATGCCCATAATGGCTTGGATTGAGAGGTTTTATTGATCAGGGACTCGATTCAACATGCATCGAGTCTTAGATCGATTCTACCCTCTCGTTCCTTGACTTTTGGTCAACCAGGCATTGGTCCTTGGATCAAGCTTCGTGATCGATTTGAGGGTCGTTTTGGCCTATATCGAGTGGGGGATCGAGTTGACTGATCGATCTGTCTTTGAAGGATCTTCTCGAGAGAAATTAGATCGGTCAATCAAGATTTGGACCGATCGATCCAAACTCCATGAATTTTCTGAGTCATTTTAGATCGGTCGATCTAAATGGGACCGATCGATCCGAACTCATCTAGATCGACGTCGTCTACTCGATCTCGTCTAGATCGACTGGCTCCTCTCAATTCACTAGCTCGATCTAGTAAATATCGAGATAGGATAAATCGATCTAGCACTCGATCTCTAGCCTATACTTAGCCCTTCTCGCCTCTTTTGGACTCCAAGATCACACCTAACAATCCCTTATCCATTCACTTACACACTTAAACATTAAAAGCATAAAAATGAAATAGAAATAAAGCAAAAATATGTACAAGATAGACATGGGAATGCCTCCCAAATGCGCTTTCTTTAACGTCTTTAGCTAGACTTTACTTGGTTTAGGCTTGAGGGGGGTCTTGGAGAAGCACGGATGTGCTCTCCTTGCTGCAATTACTCGCCAGGTAGGGCTTAACTCTGTGCCCGTTGACCGTGAATGCATTGCCGCTCTTGCCAACCAATGTAACCGCTCCATAGGGTAGAACCTCTTTGATCTCAAACGGTCCACACCACCTTGATTTGAGCTTGCACGTGAACAGCTTCAACCTTAAGTCGTAGAGTAGCACCAGACTGCCTTCTCTTAACTCCTTGTGAACAAGCTTCTTGTCATGAGCCGCCTTGATCCTCTCCTTGTATATCTTACCAGTTTCGTAGGCTTCCAACCGTAGGTCATCAAGCTCATGTAGCTGAATCAACCTCTTCTCCTGAGCTGTCTTGAGGTTGTAGTTGAGCTGCTTCACTGCCCATAGTGCTCTATTCTCCAACTCAACATGAAGATGGCATGCCTTGCCATAAAGAAGAGTGGAAGGAGTAGTACCAATGGGGGTCTTGAAAGCGGTCCGGTAAGCCCACAAAGCATCGTCTAGCTTAACCCCCCAATCCTTCCGAGTAGTCCCAACTGTCCTCTCGAGTATAACCTTGCTCTGCCTGTTAGAGACCTCTACTTGCCCACTCGTTTGAGGATGATAAGGTGTTGCTACCTTGTGCTTTACACCATACTACCTTAAGAGACTTTCAAACACCTTGTTGATGAAGTGCCTTCCACCGTCACTGATAACTACCTTGGGGACTCCAAACCGTGGGAATATGATGGTCTTGAAGAGTTTGATCACCACCTTTGCATCATTTGTTGGGGAAGCTATAGCCTCAACCCACTTAGACACATAATCAACCGCCACTAAGATGAACTTGTTGCCGTAAGAAGATGGGAACGGTCCCATGAAATCTATCCCCCATGCGTCAAAGACATCAACCTCAAAGATAGGAACCTGAGGCATCTCATTTCTCTTGGTGATGTTCCCTGCCCGTTGACACGCTTCACAAGCCTAAAAAAATTCATGAGCATCCTTGAAGATAGATGGCCACCAGAAACCCGCTTGCAACACTTTTGTTGCCGTCTTGAATGAAGCGAAATGACCTCCATATGAAGAGCCGTGACATTTTAGAAGTATGTCCTTAGCTTCTTCCCTTGTTACACACCTTCTATACAAGCTGTCCACGCCTCTCTGGTACAAGTATGGCTCATCCCAAAAGTAGTGGGAGACATCTCTCATAAACTTCTTCTTATGGTAATGGTCTAGATGAGACGGCTCTTCTCCACAAGCCAAGTAGTTTACTATGTCTGCGTACCAAGGCAAGTCTTCTTCTTTGAAACTCAAAACCTCTTCAAACTTGTCTTCAAGCTTCTCACTTACCGCCGTGGTGATCATCATGAGCTGCTCTTCAGGAAGTGAATCATCTAATGGCAAAGCTTCATTGACTCTCATCCTTGAGAGGTGATCAGCAACACCATTCTCTATCCCCTTCTTGTCTTTTATCTCTATATCGAATTCTTGTAGAAGGAGAATCCACCATAAGAGCCTCGGTTTAGTGTCTTTCTTGTAATAGATGTATCTCAAAGCTGCATGATCTGTGTAGACAACAACCTTAGAGCCTACGAGGTATGATCTGAACTTCTCAAAGGCAAACACAATGGCCAGCAACACCTTCTCAGTGGTAGCATATCTGACTTGCGTGTCATCCATGGTACGGCTGGCGTAGTAGATTACATGCAACCGCTTGTCTTTCCTCTAGCCAAGAACAGCACCCACGACGTAGTCGCTCGCGTCACACATGATCTCGAATGGTAGAGTCCTGTCCGATGCTTGTACTATAGGCGCGAATATAAGAGCTTCCTTGATGGTCATGAAAGCATGAAGACAATCCTCATCAAACACAAAGTCAGCTTCCTTGCATAAAAACCATGTGAGGGGCCTTGCTATCTTGGAGAAATCCTTTATGAATCTCCTGTAGAAGCCTGTGTGGCCTAAGAAACTCCTTACTCCCTTCACATTAACCGGCTGCTCAAGACTCATCATGACCTTAACCTTGGCTTTGTCAACCTCTATGCCCTTCTCTGATATCTTGTGGCCAAGTACTATCCATTCTTTCACCATGAAGTGACACTTCTCTCAGTTGAGCACCAAGTTTGTCTCCTCACAACGCTTAAGTACCTTGCAAAGATTCAACAAACAAGCAGAAAAGGACGCACCATAGACCGAGAAGTCATCCATAAACACTTCTACTATCTCTTCTATAAGATCAGAGAAGATGAACATCATACACCCCTGAAACGTAGCCGGTGCGTTAAACAACCTGAATGGCATCCTTCGATATGCGAAGGTGCCATAAGGGCATGTAAAAGTCGTCTTCTCTTGATCGTTTGGATGGATTGGTATTTGAAAGAAACCACTATAACCATCAAGAAAACAATAGTAAGGATGATTAGCTAGCCTCTCAAGCATTTGGTCAATAAAAGGTAAAGGAAAATAATCCTTTCTAATGGCAGAATTAAGCTTCCTATAGTCTATACACATACGGTGACCTGTTATAGTCCTAGTAGGAATCAATTCATCCTTATCATTCTTAATGACCGTGATCCCTTCCTTGTTAGGCACCACGTGTACAGGAGAAACCCACGTGCTGTCACTTATGGGATAGATCACGTCAGCCTCTAACAACTTAAGAATCTCTTTCTTAACAACCTCTTTCAAATTCGGGTTTAGACGCCTTTGATGTTCAATAGAAGAAGAGTTCTCATTATCTAAGTGAATCCTATGAGTGCAAAGCATTGGTGAAAGGCCCTTGATGTCACTTAGAGAGTACCCAATGGCCTTCCTATACTTTCTCAGCTCATTGAGGAGCGAGTGCAACTCATCATCACTTAGGTTCTCATTCACAATCACCGGATAGGTATCATTAAGCCCTAAGAAAGCATACCTTAGCCCTTTTGGGAGCTCCTTTAGGTCCACCTTTGGGGCTAGCAACTCGCTCCAGTCCTCCTCGTCCCTCTTGTTGACGTTCCCATCCTCAGTAGCCTCCTTTGAACCCGAAGTCATGACCCAAAAGACTGCTTTCTTGAACCGTTGTCCCCTCCTAGATCGAGTCATCCAGTCGATCTTGCACTCGTTCTGGTCCGGATCTAGCAACTTCACTCGATTCACCCACTCGATTTAATTGGGATCGAGTAGGAGATCGAGCTGCTGGGTCGTTCTCTGAACTGTCTATTGGATCTTCTCGATCTTGGACTCGATTGCTGTCCTGGATCGAGTGATCTTCTCGATTTCCTGATCGATTTCTAGGCATCCGCCTTCATCTTCCATCACAACTTTCCTAGAGTCGAGGATATTAATGTACTCTTGAGTCTTCTTACTCAGAAAACCAAACTCCCCTGGCTCCTTAGTTAATGCCAGCTTCAAATGATACTCTTGAGCCAACTTTTCTAGCAATGCATCAGCCAAGGCATCAAACATTTCAATGTAGAATGCTTATCCTTCTATGGTTGGCTTCTTTAGGACCTCGTTGATATCAAAATCTAGCTTGGTATCCTTGCCCAAGTGTAGAGCTATCTTTCCAATTTTTGACATCAATGATTGCTCCGGTGGTTGCAAGGAATGGTCTTCCAAGTATAAGCGGATCCTTAGGATCTTCATCCATCTCAAGCACCACAAAGTCAGTTGGTCTCTCAATCCACACATTATCAAAGTTGATCTCCTCATCAGCTGAAAGCTTACCTTCCCCCTCTTGGACTACAATGTCCTCATTGTTCATAGGAGCAACACACGGAGGAAGCTCTCTACCACTCCTCAAGGTGATAGCGTTTGCATACACTTTCAGATTCTGCTCACACTTGCCCGGTAATCTGTTCTGACTGCTTGTACTAGCCTTTCCCTTCTCTAACTGCTTGATCTTGTTGTTCAGGTTTGTTATCTGAGTTGAGAAGTCAGTAAGAGAGGAGCCCGGCGGTTGTTCATCTCGGCAAACTTCTGATTAGTTGAAGCTTGACCTTGAAGCAAATGCTGAAACATTGCTTGAACCGGATCTTGAGGAGGCTGTTGCATCTGTTGTTTTTGAGGAACAAAGCCGAGAGGAAACATAGGAGTGTAACCTTTGTTGCCTTGCTGTTTCTGCTGACCTTGAAAGTTCCCTTGCCTCTGCCCTTGAAAGCCACTATTCGGTTGAAAAGCCTTGTTGTAAGTTACAAAGGGCTTTGCTTGCTGAGGGGGGTACACCTGATCTTTGGGATTCTCAACATTTGTACTCCTGTATGAGAGATTGTTGTTGGCTTGGTACCCTTGAGAATATCCCGGAGGCTTGTTGTAGTTCTGACCAGCAATCCAGTTAGCTTCTTCTTGGCTCAAGTCTAGCTCCTCCAAGTCCTCATCCGCTTCACCAACAAAGTGAACATGCTTCTGATTAGCAAGCACCAACTTGTCTATCTTCTCATGAAGTGACTTAAGCTCTTTCTTGTGAGACTCTAGCTCAGAACCGCGAGGTGCACGGTCATAGTCTTCAGCATAGTTGCCGTCACTTAATGCCAAGTTCTCTATTAGCTCCATGCCCTCTTCTACTTCTTGACCAAGGAAGTTGCCTTTACTAGCCGTGTCAAGTAGCAACCATATCTTGGGCAATGCTCCGCGGTAGATTGTGCTTAGGAGAGTCTCTTCACTGAAGCCGTGGTGAGGACACTGAATGGTATAGTCCTTGAATCTCTCCATGGCTTCATTGAAAGTCTCATAGTTCCTTTGAGTGAAGCCACTAATCTCACTTTGCAGCCTTGCTGTTCTTGTGCTAGAGAAGAAATTTGAGAGGAACGCCTTCTTACACTCAGCCCAAGAGGTAATGGTGCCTTGTGGAAGTGTCTTCTCCCAATGTCTAGCCTTGTCTCCGAGAGAAAATTGAAAGAGACGCAGCTTGAAAGCATCTTCGGATATGCCATTAATCTTGATCTTCCCACAAACTTGCTCAAAGTTGTCAAGATGCTCCAAGGGGTCTTCCATTGCTAGCCCATGGAACTTGCTATTCTGAACCATAGAGATGAATCTTGGCTTTATCTCGAAGTTGTTGTTCTGAACCGGTGGAGGAGTGATCCCAAAACGATTATGATGCGTATTAGGAGCATCTCCAGCACCAATGATCCGTGGGGGTCTAGCCGCGTGGATGGGGTTTCCATTGCCCCTTCCTACAGCACCGGGAGCTGGTGGAGGTCCTTCAGGATGTTCTTGCTCAACTGTTGTTGCAAAGTCAACTGAACCTGCCTGAATAATCTCCTCAAAAGCTCTAGCTTGCTCTCTAACTCTTCTTGATCTTGCGTGCCCAAGTTGATGAATATTGTCTAGGGGTGTAAGTAAGTTGTTGTCACCCCTAGAACGCAGATTCATGTACCTGAAAGACACAAGTTTGAAGGCAGAGAGATTACTAACCAAAATGAAAACAAAGGCTAAATCTTTACTAAACCCCAAATCTTAATGCTTCCTAGCAACCCTAAGATGGCAACGGCGCCATTTGATAACAGGTTTTTACAATGGATGCAAGGAGGTTATCAAATCTCAAGCAGCACACAGATGTAGTATAATGTGCAAGCGGAATCAATTCACACCTAGGATGCAGGAAGAGTTACTAAGAATGTAAGGATGAAGCAAATCTAAGCAAAATGGATAAATGATTGGTAAAATCTAACAAAACTAAATGCAACGATCAAATGCAATGCAAAACAATTTTAAAATCCCTGGAAGAGGGTTAACTATCACTAGGAACAAGCAGGAAATTAAAAATGCAAGGCTACTAAGAAATAAAAATCGAATAGTGAATCGACCACAGGATCGAGCACTAGATCGAGCAAAATGGATCGATCTAATGAACAACTTAAAACGATTAACTTATAATGAACATGATGCAAGCTGAATGACAAGCGAATGATTAACAGAGGTTTTAAAATGCTAAAAAGGAGGGTCATATTCAAGGGTCTCAAAGATTCAACTTTGGTTTGAAAACATTTAGATCTACTCTTTTAAGAGGTTTCTCTAAGCCTTGAAAACAAAACAAGAACCATCCATGGCATGTGGTATGGCTCACTTCCCCAATCTATATTCCAAACCCATGGCGTTTGGTGGAAAAAGAGATCGAAGAGCAATGAAAGCTGACCTAACTAAAATAATGAAACGATGGCCCTCTAGGATCATGGGTTTAAAATAATGACCTAACTAATCCCCTTTGCAACCATGGCATGTGGGAAAGGAAAGATTAGCCTCTAGGATCTGTTTTTCCAGGACATATGAATCCTGTCAAGGTAAGACAGCCTTTGGTTCATAGAGATCTTTTCCAAGGCTCTCTAGGCTTTAAGATCTCAAGATCCTAGAAGAGAAGGTATGAAGAACAAAGAAAACACAAAGCTTTAAACCCTTTCAACCCTTTTGAATCGCATCAACCCCTTACCCTAAGGAAACTACTCGCGACTCATAAATAAAACGAAACAGAATGCA
This sequence comes from Thlaspi arvense, assembly GCA_911865555.2. Classification (NCBI taxonomy): domain Eukaryota; kingdom Viridiplantae; phylum Streptophyta; class Magnoliopsida; order Brassicales; family Brassicaceae; genus Thlaspi; species Thlaspi arvense. The sequence goes on from OU466860.2 coordinate 31,006,097, forward strand.
ATAAACAGAAAGCTAAGCATGATCAACCAACGATTAAGGGAAAAACTTGCTTAATATTAAAAGATTCAAAGTTCAAAAACTGAAAAAGCTTAAACTCTAAAATGGTGAAATCGCCTAAGCAAGAGGAGAATGAAAAAGTAAAAGACAGAATGGAGGATAACGAAAGTGATGGCTGTGGTTTGCCAAAAATGGCTAAACCGCAAATGGTCCCCCCTTCGCTACGGTCCAAAGCCAGCTGGACGGATAAGGTTAGTCTGGGATCGACTCAGGTCACTCGATCTCTGGTTCAATTTTCTCTTGGATTGGATGACTTTGCTCGATCTTTGAGTCGATCCTTTGATAATTGGGTCGGGAACTCGATCTGTCCCTCGATCTGCATGGCATGGCCCACGTCCGTACTCTCGATCGACATCCTCAAGCGATTGCTTGCTCGATCTCCCTCTTGAATCGACTGGGGGTCACTCGATCTTCTGGTCGATCTCGTCTAGATCGACCTGCCTTGCCCGATCAGCAACTCGATCTCAGGTCCTTTGCTGACTGGTTGAGTTCTCAAAGTGTCCACAAGCTTCCTCACGAGCTTTAGCATGTCCATGAATCCTCCACAGCTCCAAAGTGTCCAAAAACAACCTGAATATGATGCATAATGCAAGAAACATGCGAATGCTAATGCAAAAGTTCTCTAGGACCTAAAATGGTGAAAACTAGCCTATAATGCAAGATGAATGCATGAAAAACTTTCCTAAATGCATGCAAAATAAGCAAAATATATAGTAATATCAGTCATCATTCTTTTCACATACCTATTTATCACAGAAGTAGTCCTTATAGCATCTATCAACGGAATCTCCACCACAAGCTTATCCATGATTGCTTTGATCCTAGCATCCTCCAGCTCTTGTTTAGTCTTCTTCTGGTTCCTTGGATAAGGTACCTTTGGCCTGTAAACCCTTTCTTCTGCAGTTTCTAGAGTCTGCAAATTCGCAGCATTCTTCTATGGTGGGTGTCGATCGATACCATGGGGTGGGTGTCGATCGACACTGGCTCCAGGAAGTGGTGTCGATCGGGTGTCGAGCTGCTTGTCGACCTTGGTCGATATCTCTTCACCTCGAGTCGAAGAATCGTGAATTTCCTCTAGTGTCGATCGACACTGGGGGTTGGTGTCGATCGACACCCTTCAAAATCAGCGAAATCTTCATCTTCAAACTCCTGCAGTTGCTCGAAATCCTCTGTACTCAGGCCCTTTTTCTGCATTGGTTGCAGATTCTTTCCATTTCTCAGCGTGATGGCATTCACAGAGTGTCTTGGGTTGGTGTCTGTCCTTCCTGGAAGGAATCCATCTTGCATTTTCACAGCCCCAGCAGTTTGAACCACTTGAGTATCCAAAGTCTTAACATGAGTGTTCAGAGCTTTGATTTTCCCATTCAAATCTTGATACAGGGCGTCAATCTTGCCATTGAAGTCAACTGTAATCTACTGCTGACTTTCTAGCAACTGCTAAAGCATGGCTTCCATCTTGCTTGAAGTTGATGGTGCTGGTGCATGCTGAAAAGATGAGGAACCATAGTTCCTGTTGAAGTTGTTGTTCTGGTAAGGCTTCTGGTACTTAGACATCTGAAACTGAGGCTTGGGGGTGTAACCAGAAGAACTCTGGTTTCCTGTGTAGTTGCTCATCTGCATGTTCCCACTGAATCCTCCATTTCCTTGCTGATTGTTGTACCTCTGACCCTGAAAACCAGCTCCATTGATGTAGTTGACATCTTCTTCTTCAAATTCCTCAGCAGGATCAAATGTCTCAACTTCAGCAGCAAACTGAACAGACTTTTTCCCCACCAAGAGATTATGCACAGAATCGAGTTTAGCCTTCATCTCAGCAACAAACTGATTGCTTCCTGCACCCCAGCGTTTTTCTGTCTCTCAAAATCAGCTTCTTTGTGCTGTTGCTGGAAGCTAAGTTCTCTATCAGCTTGATGGCGTCAGCTGAAATTCTAGTGTTGAAGTTCCCATTGCTTGCTGCATCTAGAGCCATCTGGTATTTCCAATCAACACCTCCGATGAAGATACCCAGCAGCTGCACTTCATTGAACCCATGGTGTGGGCAGTCCCTTTGGTACAGCTTGAATCTCACCTAGGCTGCCTTGAAAGCTTCTGTTGGACCTTGGGAGAATGTGGCGATATTTCTCCTTAACTCTTCTGACCTTGCATCATCATAAAAGTCGTTGAGGAAATCAGATTTGGTGTCCTCCCATGTAGTCAAAGAACCAGGTTCCATTTGTTAGAGCCAATGTGCTGCATCTCTTTACAAAGAGTGAGGGAAAAGCTTGCAAAATAGGAAATCATTGCTGACTCCATTGGCTTTAACACTTGTAGCCAGGTCTTCAAACTTCTCTATATGATCCATTGGGTGTTCATGTGGAAGTCCATGAAAGGTGTGCTGACCTACAAGCTGGTAGTAACTGGGTTTCAGCTCAAAGTCATTCCTCTGAAAGGCTGGTGGGCGGATTGCAGCTCTATTTGCATAGAACTGATCAGGCCTATTGTAATCTCCAAGAGTACTCTGTGGATGACGCCCATCAGCATCTCTAGCAGCTTGTTGTTGCACATTCTGCTCCTCAATCAAAACGTCATTATCATCTATTCTCTGCCCATCCTCATTTCTTATGTTCCCTTCTCTGTCAACTAAATGACCCTCAGCATCTGTCCTCAAAACAAGTGGTTCAACCATTTTAGTCTTCCTTTTGTCTTTCCTGATGGTTCTCTCTAGCTTGGCGAGTTCGTCGATGCCTAAAGTCATAAGCTCTTTGTCTTTGTTGCTTCTGGTACTACGATTATGCATGCACCTGAAACAGACAATAGAGAAGTGAAGAAAGTTAGTAAACAGAAAATAAAAGCTTACTCAAAATTGTAAAACTAATAATCTGAAAGTAATATCTAAGTCCCCGGCAACGGCGCCAAAATTTGATATGCTCAAATTAACCCTTAGAGCTAATCTCTCAAATTAAGAGAACACTGTAGTACTTAGGGATCAAATCCACAAGGACTTAAGGCTACTACTCAACAGATTTTAGATTCAAATAAAGCTAAGAAGTCAATAATAAAAAAAACTAAAATAGCAATGAAAACAATGAAATCAGGGGCGGATTGTTCGTTATTAAAATCAATAGAGACAAGATGCTAGACAATGGAAAATTCGCAGGTTGACATAAATCGCAGACTACGGACTGAAAGGAATATTTATTAAAACCGTTCTAGAACTCGAAAACACAAATGTAAAACCAATCGACTTCCATCGCAGAGATTAACTATGATCAGATTCAAGAATCCTAATTTCCTTTGCAAATTCTAACAACCTAAACAAGCATTATAGTTCAGGTTCGATATGTTCACAAAATCGCTAATCCAAATTCTTTTGCAATCAGTTATTTTGCTCATCTAAGATAGTTCTGGTGATTAATAATGTTTCCACATCTATTAAACAACCTATGATCTGATTTCTAGGTGATCAATCTTAAAACCAGTGTTATAGCAATCTAGATGAACAATCAAATGATTTATCCTTCCAGTTTTGTAGTTCTAATAATTCATTATCAACCTTTGAATAACCCAAAACCTAACTAGCAGATTACTCAGACATAACAAGTGAAACATAAATCATGGCTGAATAAAATTGTATTAAGAAATAGAGTAAAAGATGAAAGGGGTTCAAAATTTTTCTCTACAGAGTATGGATTTGTCTCCCCAAAAGCTCTCAATCTAATCTCTCTCTTAGTCTCAATGAAAACAAGATAATCGCCTAACAATGGCTTAGAAAACCTAAATACAAGTCTAAACACGAACTGGGGTAAAAGTGCAAATAGTGGGAAACTTCTGGGCCAAGTTGCAATTCTTCAACAGAGTTTTAAAGACTCCATTCTCGACCACGACCGGTAACGATCGACACCAAATGGTGGGTGTCGATCGACACCCTGCTCCTTAATGCCTTCCAACTTGGTCCTTTCAGCAACAGCTTCAACATAGCTTTAAAAGGCTCCAAAATCCACAGTTATGCTCCAAACGTACCTAGACCTGCAAAGACTCTATAGGACTCGAAAAATACAAAAAAAACTCTATAAAATGACTTATATCATGGTTAAAAACCAGCAAAAACCATGATATATCAATCGTCACCAGGGGGTGACGCTCCTCACCAGGGGGATGACGTTCATCACTGTCTTTTGACGACCCCCGATTCCTTTTGTAAGTTGGTGACGAGCGTCACTCCTCCTTGGTGACGCTTGTCACCCAACCCTGAGACTGCAAAATTTTCATCTTCAGACACGATTAGTTGCACGATTCGGTCTGCAGTTAACCTTTTTCTGCACTGTTTTAAGCTCCTTTTCACTCCTGACTGTGATGGCATTGACCTGATGCTTTGGATTGATATCAGTCCTTCCAGGAAGGAATCCCTCTTGCCTTTGAACAGCTCCTGCAGTTTGAGCAACCTAAACATCCAGCTTGTTTATGTGAGAGTTCAGACTCTCAATTTTTCCATTCAGGTTCTGATACAGTGAATTTATCTTGTCATTGAAGTCTACTGTCTGCTGCTGTCCTTCTAGGAGTTGTTCTAACATAGCTTCCACCTTATTGTCTTGTGGAGGTGCAGTTTGGTAAGAAGAAGAACCATAATTCATGTTGTAGTTGCTGCTGTTCTGGTATGGTTACTCAACCTTAGTCTTCTGGAACTGTGGCATTGGAGTATATCCAGTTGCATTCTGGTTTCCGGTGAAGGTGTTCTTCTGATTATTGCTATTGTAACCTCTGTTCCATTGCTTATTCCCAAATATTTGACTCTGAAAACCTCCATTGATGAAATTAACATCTTTTTGCTCAAACTCTTCATGATTTTCCGATGTTTCTACCTCTGCAGCAAAGTGAACTGATTTATTTACCACCAAAAGGCTGTGCATACTGTCCAGTTTAGCCTTAACTTCAGCAATCTGATTCCCATCACTCAAACCACCCTGTTTCATCGTCTGAAAATCTGCATTCTTGGTGCTGTTACTTCAGGCCAAGCTTTCAATCAGAGTTATTGCAGCATCAGGAGGTTTGTGTTGAAGTTCCCATTACTAACAGCATCCAACGCCATCTGGTACTTCCAGTCAATGCCTCTGAATAAAATACCAAGCAGATGCACCTGATTGAAACAATGATGAGGACAGTCCCTTTGATAAGACTTGAATCTCAGCCAAGAAGCTTTAAAAGCTTCATTAGGACCTTGGGAAAATGATGCAATTTTCGTCCTCAGGTCCTCTGATCTAGCATCATCGTAGAAGTTGTTCAGAAAAGCATTCTTGGTATCCTTCCAAGTGGTCAGCGAACCAGGCTCTAGTTGCTTCAGCCAATATGCAGCATCTCCTCTAAGTGAGTAAGGAAATAGCTTGCAGAACATGAAGTCATTGCTAACTCCATTAGCATTAACACTTAAAGCCAATTCCTCAAACCTCTGAATATTATCCATAGGATGCTCATGAGGTAAGGCATGGAAAGGATGCTGTCCCACCAGCTGATAATAAGCAGGCTTGAGCTCAAAATTGCTCCTCTGAAAAACAGGAAGGCGGATTGCAGCTCTGTTGGCATAGAACTAATCAGATCTGTTGTAATCTCTTAATGTTCGCTGTACAAAACGCCCAGCAGCGCCTCCAGATCCATTCCCAGCATGTTGAACCACTTGTTTAGCGATTACATTGCCATCCTGATCCAGTCTCTGCCCTTCTTCGTTTCTCCTGTTTCCATCTCTGTCAACCAGTGACCTTCTTCGTTTTCGACCAAGACAAGTGGAGCGACCATTGTAGATTGCTTCTTAGCTTTCTTAATAGTCCTTTCCAACTTAGCAAGTTCGTCAATGCTCAAGGTCAAAAGCTCCTTCTCTTTGTTGCTTCCGGTATTGCGATTATGCATACACCTGAAACCAGCACAAAGGAAAGTAGCAAAGTCAGTAAACAAATAAAAACTTAGTCAAAAACCTAATACGAATAATCGGTAGGCAGCTATTACTCCCCGACAACGGCGCCAAAAACTTGATAGGCTCAGGTTTTACCCAAATAAAAACTATTGCAAATGCACAGCAAAGCAGTCGTATTATAAGGGGTTATCGAATCCCAAGGGAGTAAGTTAACTACACTAAAGAGTTCAGGTTAAACAATAAGTAAAACAATAAGTAATGAATGTAAAGCGAAACAGAAAAATAAAAGCAAGTGGGAGTTTTAGTGACTGTTCTTATAGTTCAGAAAGCTAAAGGCGCTAAGTCGGGACAATTTGCAGGTTGAATTTGAGAGTGTAGAATGCATGCAATCAGGAATGAATTAAAAGCGTCTTGAACATGATCGCAAAGGTATAACTAATCAATTCTCATTGCAGAAGTTATCTATGTCTAAATCATAGAGTTTCAGTTCTCTTTGCAAACTCTAACAACCTAAACATGCAATAATGATCAGGTTCAATTGTTCACAAAACTCCTAAGCCAAATCTCTTTGAAATAGGTGTTTTGCTCATCTAATACTAGTTTAGGTGATCTATTAAACAACCTAGGGATTCGAAATCCAGATGATGTGTCTAAGATATTGATATGAATGCAAGCACATATCAAGAACCAATGGGCTTTCCTAACTGTTTTGCAATTATACAAACTCTTCATCAACCTTTGAAAATCCCTAACTTAACTAACGAACTACTCAGACATGGTGAATTGAGAAAACATGATGAATATAATAGATTGCATAAAAGAAATAAGAGATAAAGATAAAGGAGCTCGAAATCTGATTTATCTCTCTCGAAAAGCTCTGCTACAAATCTCTATCTCTAGCTCTCAGAATTCTATATAAGCCAACAATAGTTGAAAACCCAATATATACAAGGTAAAATACGAGCTGGGGTCTTCTTGTAAATAATAGAACTTCTGGACCAAAACTGCAATTTCCTTTCCATCTTTTAATAGAAGTCGCTAATTCTCTTCAGAGGAGGGTGACGAGCGTCACCCACTGCAGAACCACGCTGCTGAGATGCTAACTTCGTGGTTCATCCTTGCAATGATCCAAAAAGCTCCAAAACCTCCAATTATGCTCTACACATGCTATAACCAGCAAAGACTCTACTAGGACTCTAAAAGGACCCAAAAGACTCAATAAAAAGGACTTATATCATGGTTAAAAACCATAAAAACCATGATATATCAGCAAACCTACTACAAAATCCTTAAAAATGTCATTCCGAGGATGTATAGGGATGGGGAGAGGAGTATACAAGCCGTGAGGCTGAACCTTAGACTTAGCCTGTTTACATGTCGTATATCTGGCACAAATCCTCTTTAAATCTATTTTTATATGTGGGCAATGTAAATGATTTATCATCACATTGATAGTTTTAGCAAATCTAAACTGTCTTATTGAGCCTCCTCTGTGAGCTTCCCTGACTAATAAGTCCCTCGTAAAATAGTTAGGAATGTATAAACGTTTATCATAAAAGAGAAACCCCTCATGCTTGTAGTATCTACCACTAACATGTTTCTCACAAGCCTGATATACATTACCAAATTATGAATCATTAGCATACAAACTCTTATGATGTTCAAATCCTAAGATTTTTGCTTCAAGAGTAGAATTAAAACATACTTTGTCTTAACTTTTTCATATTTGTTCACGTATGGAAATGTCTCAATAAACTCAACCCACCTCGCATGTCTCTTGTTGAGTTTCTGTTGACCTTTGAGATGCTTGAGGGACTCGTGGTCGGTGTGAATGACAAATTCCCTTGGCCATAAATAGTGTTGCCAAGACTGTAAAGCTCTCACTAACGCATAGAGCTCCTTGTCGTAAGTAGTATGGTTTAATGTAGCTCCTCCAAGCTTCTCACTGAAGTAAGCAATCGGTTTTTTATCCTGCATTAATCCATTTGACATTTGCTTGATGCATTTGGTCACGGCTTCTTCGTCTTGAGTTTGATCGGTTTCTTTCTTCATAAACATCGAACTGATTCTTGATTATTTTGGCCATTTGAGCCGTAATGGCTTATAGCAATAACTTGTTTCGGCGGTTGTCACTTTTCTCTTCCTCTTCTTGGCTCGACATGATTCCTGAAAAGTAAACAAAATCTCGCAGTAAACACTTCTTATGTAGGGATCTAAAGAATTAAATGAATAATAGAATTATAGTTTATGACTAAACATCATAAATCTAACATAAATTAGTTTTATATGAATCGATCTGTTCATAAGAAGAATGTGAAAAATCAAAAACTGAATAGAAAAAATACTTAGCTTTAAGAGTGGCTTTGATACCACATAATACGACTCTCCTGAAGAACCTCACTTTGAAAGCAAGTAAGTATAAGGGAACAAAATGAGATCGGAGGAACACGATGATTACTAGAACGGGTAATGATGATGATGATGATGATTGTAGGGAACGAATGGTCACACTAAGGCTTCAGAATGATCCTTGATTCACTGGGATTGAATGGTCACACAAGGTTTATGGAAAGAACTTTGATTCGCCTTTGATCATTCTTAAAGAGGTTTTTGAAAAAAAAGAAAAGATCAGTCTCCAAAGGAGAAAGTACATAACATATAAAGGGACAAGAGGATCCAAATCTCTGTATATGCACCAAGACTAACTCGAAACTAAACAAAACATAAATGACTTAGAGTTCGAACTTGAAATAATAAACTAAAGAATGAAAAAAAGAAAGGAAACACATAAGTCTTGATATGCCTAAGTCTCGTCATGGGCCTTCACGAATTCAACAGAATTAAAAGGGAAATGTGAATAAATTAGCTTCATCAAAAACTCTCTTTAGAAAACCAATTAAGGCAAAAGCAAAGAGGAGGAAAAAGAGTACCAATGAACTCACATGTCCATTTATTGAACTTGGGCTTGAATCAAAACCAATGTGGTTTGAGAAGCATCTTGATCATTAGGTTGAATCTTCAAACGGCTAAGTATAGCTCCTATAACTTGATTGAATGCCTTAGTCTTTGCGCGAGTCATAGGTCCAATTTATGCATTTAGAACCTCCTCGGCTAAAAGATGTTTCACATCGGCAAGTCTCACCTCAGCCTCTTGATCATCAGTCTCTTCGGCTACAAGCAATTTTACTTTGGTATGTCTGACTTCGGTCTTTTGATCATAAAATATCTCTAAAGGGCTTTCTACAGTCGCATCACTTGGAAAAGAAGGCTGATGCATATGCCACCACCAAAGATGTATGAGAGGCATCCGAACAAGATAGAACCATTGGAATAGAGGAATTATAAAGAGTTAACCCAAATCTCAATACAAAAACAACATCTACACATAGACATAGCACCTCAATGGACATTTACTATATGAAAGCAAGGAGACTGTATCTGATATCCAAGACTGATATCTCTCATAATTAAATCATATAAGTTTGCATTTAGTTCATGTTTTAGTCCTCTTTGGCATGTTTTCCTTTGCTTTTGTCTCATTCTTCCTTGTTTTTAGATTTAGGTTGCATTTAGGTTGTAGTTTGCATTTCTCTTGCATAACGAATATTTCTACGTACTTAAGGAGCCATTTAAGACAAGGAGGGAGTGTGGGAGTGATCAAAGGAGTTCCCCCAATCAAAGAGGAGGAAGAGCAGTCCAGAAAATGGAGATTTGGCTTAGCATCGATCATGGCACAAACCACATCGGTCAGGAGTGATCGATGTTAATGGCCAGAAAGAAACAGAGTTCACATCGATCATTCTCATCAGTCAAGACTGATCGATGTCAAGCCACATGACACCAATATCGATTACCAGCATCGACCAGGACTGATCGATGTAAACGAGCAGGAGCTACAAGACCTTAGCATCGATATCAAGAACCAGAGGAGCACATCGACCAGCTACATCGAGCAAGTCTGATCCATGTTCTTTACATTGATCACCCACATCAACCATGGATGATCGATCTTGACCAGACTGAAGATAACTTATTTACAATTTTGCCACTCCGCTTATACTCCTATAAATACTTAAAATCCCTAACTTTTAGGAACATCATATTTTTCCAGCAGTTCTTTCCTCTTTTGTTCTTCTTTTTGATTTTGTAGTTTGAATCTTTGTTCCATTTCAATATAAGTTTGCATTTATCTTCTTGCTTAATCTCAATCATGATTTGCTATCCTTTTCTCTTTGAATTGATGGTTTTGATGGTGATTAGTGAGTAGTGACTTAGGGATTTGAGATGGGTTATTTCTAGGGGATTTGATGCTTAATCTATGACGTCTTAGTGCTAATACTTCCATTTCTTGATTTCTGTGTTTAATGCCTGATTAGCCTTTTCTAAGTTGATTAGGATCTTGGGCTCATTTTATGCCCACAAATTGTTTGATGAAATGTCTGATCTGCTTTGCAAGAGAATTGCTTATTCTAGCTCAAGAGATTGACTTTCTAGGGAGTGATTTGGCAATATAGGATTGATAGATTGTCTAATTGCTTGCTGTTTATCATTTCACTAATGAGAATTAGTTCTTGACTTGGTAATTAGTAAAGAGATTAGTGCCAATAGATTGGATTGGTCTTATAAATGAACTCCATGCATAAGGAATAGCATTGTGTGAGTTTGTAAGCATCATAGATTGGGATAAGAGTTTCCTAGCACCAATTACGCCATATCAAGTCTTCTCCTTCCTCTGTTTTAGTCTATTTCAAATCTGCTCTGTTTTAATCTTTGTTCTAGTTTATTTTCTTGCTGTTCACTCTTTGTTTTGTGTTTGCTTCATTTCTGTTTGATCCTTTAGATTTCTATACATCTAAACTCTCTCTATATCTGCTTGAATAATGAAATCTACTGCATTCCTTCTGTTTCAATCTTCCCCTTTTGGATTGACATAAAACCCTTACTACAATGACTAGTACAAAGGCTGATTGAGAAAGAGACTCAAAACTCTTGTATCAATTTGGTGCCGTTGCCATTAGGGGACTGCTTTGTTCAGTAGGTGCTGTAGAGATGTTGAGATCAAGCTTTGTTATTTTCGTTTTTGGTTACTGGTTTCTCTTTTTGTCTAGAATTTCTTTTGTAGGTACCACAACACTTGTTCTTAAGTGTCTACAACTACAACTGAGGTGTAAGGTCAAGGAATTTGGGTTTGCAGCATCAGAAACCAGTTGTTGAAGCATTGAGGAGCATCAGTATGCTGCTGGTTTAGGTTGCAAGGTCCACAAGGTCCACAAGGTCTTCAAGGGATCCAAAGTTTACAAGGACAGCAAGGTCCACATGGTTTACAAGGAGCTTGGGTTCAAAGACCATTGAGACCTATAGGTGCTGCAGATATACCATCAAGCTATGCTTCAAGGAAAGGTATTCTTCCACCTATGGAGACTCACCATTATGAGATAAAGAGCAGCTTGATTGCTATACTTCAAGAAAGGAAGTTCTTTGGATTGCCTAACCAAGACCCTCTTGAGCACTTGGATCACTTTGCGAGGATTTGTGCTTTGAGAAAGCTTAGTGGAGTTTCAGATGATTGTTTGAAGCTCAGATTATTCCCATTCACTCTTGGTGATAGAGCTCAGATGTGGGAAAAGTCTTAGAGAAGACAATTGCTGTCACAAGAAAAGATTGGTCTAATAAGCTTGATGAGCCTTTGTGGGCATACATGATAGCTTTTGAGACACCCATTGGTAGAACTCCCTTCTCACTCCTTCATGGAAAGGCTTGTCATCTGCCTGATGAGCTGGAGTATAAAGGCTTGTGGGCAACAAGGCTGTTGAATTTTGACATCAAGACAGCTCAAGAGAAGAGACTCACTAACTTGCATGAGTTAGAAGAAAACCGCCTTGAAGCTTTTGAGAATTATAGGATCTATAAGGAGAGGACAAAAGCTTTTCATGACAAGAGGATGAAACCCAAAGACTTCAAGGCAGGAGGTCAGGTGATGTTGTTAAAATCAAGGCTGAAGTTGTTTCCTAGAAAGCTGAAGTCAAGGTGGTTACGACCATTCAAGATCAAGAAGGTGTTGCCATATAGAGCTGTAACTTTGTTTGACAAGGATGGAGGAGACTTCACATTGAATGGGCACAGGCTGAAGTCATACATGGCAAGTGTGTCCCTTGGAGATGATGTAGAAATCAACCTTGAAGATCCTCCACAAGAGTTATCAACCAAGGAAAGTCAATCTAAAGACGTTAAACAAGCACACTTGGGAGGTATTCCCAAGTTATCCTTGTACATATTATTGCATTTTATGTTTGTGTTTGTGTTTTTCCTTTGACCCTAGGAGTAGGTGGAGTTTTAGGCAAGTGGTTAGCTCAGTTGATGCATGTCCTAACCAGCATCGATCAGGAACATCGAGCAGTGGAGATTGATGTCAGGAGTAATCGATGTAATCAACCCGAGAGTCAGGCAACCAACATCGATCAAGGGTTGGCCGATGATCACATCGATCATTCAAATCAATCATGAGTGATCGATGTAAACTGACCGAGAGTTTAGGGATCTACATCGAGCAGCAGCACTGATCAAGGCTTGCTTGATGTGCCTACATCGATCACCAGCATCGATCATGGGTGATCGATGTAAATGGGCGGGAGGTTTTGAAGATTACATCAATCAGCAGCATCGATCATAGCTGACCAATGTGAAAGGGACCAGAAAACCAAGTCCAACAGCGATCACCTACATCAATCATGGGTGATCGATGTGAACGTCATCTCTGCGAATACCTCTTTTAAGGTACGCAACTCCACTCCTTTCTTTTTAAATCCTTCTGTATTCATTCTTAGTATCCCTTATAACCCTCCTTAAGACTTCTATCGCACAGAAGGACTGTGTAATCTAAGTGTGGTGGAGGGTATTGCATTTGACATTGTGTTTTGTTTTCTTATTTTGTCTTTTGCATACTTGAATCTCATGCATTCATGCATTCATCTATATGCACTAAAAATCATAAAATTTTCAGAATTTTTGGAACCAAAAAGATCATTTAGTTGCATTTGCATAACTAAGATTGAGTCTAGATGCATTTCATATAGGTTTCCATACATTTTCATGGGGAGTAGATGATAAACACTTGTCAATATGTTAATGTTTGAGTTGTTTTCAATGCTTTGGTTGTCTGTTGTTTGATGGCATTGTAGTTAGTTTGAAGTTAAAGCTGCACCATATCTTGACTACTTGCATTGATATTCTTATCTTATGCTGAAGCTTGCTTTGATTTGATGCCATCTCTGTTTATTATAACCATAATCTTGACATCTAATTATCATGTTTATGCATTGAGAGTGATCACATGGCTACCCATATACATACTTAGGTTATCTACTTCCCTTCTTACCACTCTTGTTAACCCAAGTAGCTAATCGTCATCATTATGGGACAGTTTCTACACCCTAATCCAATCCTTCTTTCAGAACTTAAACACTATTGTGAAAGTTCTGAGGCCTTGCATTGCATTATTTTCGATTTTATCTTGGCAAGAATAAGGTTGGCAAGGAGAAGCTCTCTTGTAGACACCAGCTTGCATATTGAGCTTGGTCTTAGGTTAGGAGTTTTGGAAAGGGTAGTATAAGTGGTTTGAGGTTTATTGTTTATATCTTTTGAAAGAAGAAGAAGAAGTATGGGGATAGTGGCATGGGGAAACAGGTTAAGTTTGTGGTTACGTATAAGGGAGAAAATGCTCTAAGTGCTAAAGCAAAAGGAGGTGCCAACAACAACAACCAAGCTTACAAAGGTCATCTCACAAGGAGAATTCTGACCAAGCAATCCACCAAAGGTGAAGAAAATTGGCACCAATTAAACAACAAAGAAGAGCAAGTTCCAACAAAGAACCAACCACACAAGAAAAGAGAAGAAGGAGTTCTCCCACAAAAATGAAGGAACAAGAGATCAAGTGGTTTGGGAAAGGGTAGATCTAGGTGTTTTACTTTTGGGGTTTAGAAGATAATAGGTTCATCTTAGGGTAAAAAGGGGTAGAAGAGAGCTTTTACATGCATGCATAGGTGTGCTTATACCTTTAGCATTTTGGCTAAGATAGAGTCATTTCATACAGTGATCCCATATGTCTTTGAACCTTTTTCTGAATGAGATCATTTTCATCTCATGACCATGTCCCTTTTAACCAAATGTGCTCACTTAACTTGCATAAACTTGATCCATTGGTTACAATTAATGAATGTTAAAGAGTTGGCTGATTTGAATGCTTGTGTAAGCTAAGCTAAATTGCATTGTTTGTTATGATAGGTATGGCTAAAGCTTTTGAAGTAGAACAATTTCTTTGCATCTTAGAACCTAAAACTTGAGCATTGATTCAATTTTTCTATTGGCATCTTTAGTGTTGAGCTCCCACTTTCAAACCTCACTCTCCCATTTGTTTTTATTTACTTGAGGACAAGCAAAAGGCAAGTGTGCGGGTGTTCATAACTCTCATAATTGCAATATATAATCTTGCATTTTGTTCATGTTTTAGTCCTCTTTTCCATGTTTTGCTTTGCTTTTGTCCCATTCTTCCTTTTTTTTAGACTTAGCTTGCATTTAGGTTGTAGTTTGCATTTCTCTTACAAAAGGGATGTTTGTAGGTAAGGAGCCATTTAAGAGAAGGAGGAAGTATGAGAGTGATCCAAGGAGTTCCCCCAATCAAGGAGGAGCAAGAGGAGTCAAGAAAATGGAGATTTGGTCTAGCATCGATCAAGGCACAAACCACATCGGTCAGGAGTGATCGATGTTAATGGCCAGAAAGAAACAGAGTTCAAATCGATCATTCACATCGGTCAAGACTTATCGATGTCAAGCCACATGACACTTGCATCGATCACATGCATCGACCAAGACTGATCGATGTAAACGAGCAGGAGCTACAAGACCTTAGCATCACTCAAGCACATCGATCATCAACTGATCGAAGTCGAGAACCAGAGGAGCACGTCGACCAGCTACATCGAGCAAGCCTGATTGATGTTGACCTAGACTGAAGACAACTTATTTACAATTTTACCACTCCGCTTAGACTCCTATAAATACTTAAAAGTCCCTAATTTTTGGGAACATCATCTCTATCCAGTAGTTCTTTCCTTTTTTGTTCTTGTTTTTGATTTTGTAGTTTGAATCTTTGTTCCATTTCAATATAAGTTTTATTTATCTTCTTGTTTAATCTCTCTAATTATGATTTGCTATCTTTTTCTCTTTAAATTGATGGTTTTGATGATGATTAGTGAGTAGTGACTTAGGGATTTGAGATGGGTTAGGTCTAGGGGATTTGATGCTTAATCTACGATGTCTTAGTGATAATACTTTCATTCCCTTTCCTG
Source organism: Thlaspi arvense (assembly GCA_911865555.2). Classification (NCBI taxonomy): domain Eukaryota; kingdom Viridiplantae; phylum Streptophyta; class Magnoliopsida; order Brassicales; family Brassicaceae; genus Thlaspi; species Thlaspi arvense. The sequence continues at coordinate 31,021,379 of OU466860.2, forward strand.
ATTGCTGTGTTTAATGCCTGATTGGCCTTTTCTAAGTTGCTTAGGATCTAAGGCTCATATTATCCCCACTAAATATTTAATGAAATGCCTGATCTGGTTTGCAAGAGAATTGCTTATCCTCGGTCAAGGGATTGACTGTCTAGGGAGTGATTTGGCAATACAGGATTGATTGATACATCGTTTTAATGCTTGCTGTTTATCATTTCACTAATGAGAATTAGTTCTTGACTTGGTAATTAGTAAAGAGATTAGTGCCAAGAGATTGGGTTAGTCTTATAAATGAATTTTATGCATAAGGAATAATATTGTGTGAGTTTGTAACAATCATAGGTTGAGTTGAGAGTTCCCTAGCACCAATTACCCCATCTCAAGTCTTGTCCTTCCTCTATATTAGTCTATTTAGAATCTGCGCTGTTTTTACTTTTATCTAGTTGATTCGCTTGCTGTTCACTCTTTGTTTGGTGTTTGCTTCATTTATGTTTGATCCATTAGGTTGCTTGACATCTAAACTCTCTCTATATCTGCTTGAATTAGGAAATCTACTGCATTCCTGCTGTTTCAATATTCCCATTTTGGATTGATATAAAACCCTTGCTACAATGACTAGTACAAAGGATGATTGAAAAAAAGACTAAAAACTCTTGTATCAAAGACCTCTTCACTCTTGCCAACACAGGGAGGAGGTTTCAAAACCTTCACATGATCTAAGGTTGTGCACAGTGTAGTGTGTCCAGCAACATCCAAGGTAACACATTTATAGATGCAGTATGTGATTGGGGTTCATTCATCAACAATATGAAAAATAGAACAGCGATCAAACGTGGCATCAGACTTGTTTTCCCAATGGATATCATGATTGGTTTGGCGGACAAGTCTTTTACTACTGCTAGAGGAATCATCTATGACATTCATATCATCATAGGCGATTGTAGAGTCTCAGTTGACTTCTTTATTGTCACAACTCCTCAAGATGAATTTGCACCACTTATCTCTCGATGGCCTTTTTAAGTTACAGTTGGGGCCATCTGGATCGCCCCAACATGCGTTTCTTATTCGCCAACATCGATGGGAAGAAATTCTTTCTCGCATTGCCTTACATCATAGGTAAGCATCTTCAGGAGAAAGATGAAGAAGTTACAGTGGAGAACTATAAAGAGCCTTCGACAGACAACAAAGGCAAAAAAACCTTGCATAAGGTCAGAATCACCTCACACGTAAGCTCTCAAGCTACCGAAGTCTAGCTAAAGGACTTTAAAGAAGGCAATCCGAGAAGGCAATCGATTTAGGTACTTTTTCACCTTTTTCTTTAGATTTCTAACTTGTTAATATTTCATTTTCGTTTTCAATTAGTTTACAGTTCTTTTATAAGCACCAAAAATATGAAGAAGAAGATTCGTGATAGATCGCCATGTGACCGAGGGAGCAAGGCGGGACCAAAAGGAGTCTGGCCAATCCATTAAATTCGATGGCACGACTGCTATTAGCCATGCCACGACCCTGACCTCATGTCGCGCGTTTATGACCTCTCTTGAGCAGTCCCCGAACGCACCTCAACCGATTCTCCTTCAACTCCTGTCAGGTCTTGAGTGCTCTCAACCTCTTTAAGGATATGTACGTGTATCAAAGACCACAAATCAACTTACACAACCATTGTATGCTTATGTTGCATCAAAATGGAAAGACAAGATAAGACCATATCCAAGCTAAGTTAAGTCTATAAACCATTCAACTTCTTCAAGACATTCAAACGACCTGTATATACAAGAAAGAAGAAGGATTCAATATTTTATCTCTCTAGAAACATTTCATAAGCTCCAAGAAGGAAGAAGATGCAACTTTCTTGACCAAAACCTGACGAGAAAAGTTTCCAAAGACTAACTCCTCTGTTTAAAAAACAAGACCTTAATCTAACCAATTATGGATTTCATATGGCATTGAAGTTCAAATTAGCAACACCTATCATGTTGGATCCCGAACACATCGACGAATATGCCAGTAATGAGCCCAAAATATGTGTTTCTAAGGTGATGTAATCTTCAAATCACAAGTCTAGTAGATATTTTATCTTTCATTCAAGGTGTCAACATAGGCCAGTCATAAGGCGAGTATTGTGCTTACTTGGGAGAGTATCATAAAGGAGAATCAATCTCCATCATATGCCTTCAACATCACTGTTCACCACCATCGCATGTTATTCTCAAACCGAGTAAGAAGCCTCGGCCACGACTTCGATTAGCCATGATGCGATGAGAAGCCACTTGGCCTGGCCACCATTTAAGAAGAAGGTTGTCCGCGACCACAACAACTTATCACACGGCCAACCAATCCCAAAAGTTTTCGAAACAGTTTTTTCCAAAACAGGATCCCCACAAGTTCATGAAGATACAAAAAGGATAATGATCCCATGCTCAACACAACACCACAAAACCACCATCCCACCCAAACACATCAATTTCAAGTAAGTCCTCAAAAGCTTGTATTTGAGTTCTACTATTTTTTTCACCTTAACTCGACTATTTCAAACTGGGGACAATTGGATTTAAGCCTAGGGGTTTTATTATATGACTAATGTGCATTTATTTCATGAGTCTGATGCATGCATCCTTTAAATTTTCGAGTCTTTTTATAAACTTAATTTCTTTAGTCGGAAACTATGAACTTTGCTAGGCACAAGTTGGTTCAAACTTGAAACTTAACGACAATTCTCACAATTATTAGAAGCAGAGCTTACTTAGTTGAACAATGTAAGTGGACCATTCTACCAGAGAAAGTTCAGAATCTCTGGTGTACTCGAAATATCTTGTGTTGACTCTTTACCTAATGGGTCTAAACTTCGTATCAAAGGGCTTGAGGTACATCAAACTTAACTACTATTTTTGACACTGACAAGATATGCTAGATGCAGGTTCTCTTTGGTCTTCCCGTGTAAAGCAGAAAAGGGAAAAAATAAAATTTGGTCTAAGAATGGTAGCTAGAGTTCCATAAAGAACAATAACAGCTCGCAACCTCACAAAAATGTCTCCTCACAAGGAAATGAATAATGAACATTCTTAAGCTAAGAAGAAGAAAAAAAGAAAATATAAGTAAAAAAAAAAATACAAACACACTAGAAAAATAGGGAACAAACCGAGAACATATAAACATGAAGACAACCCCAATGATCCCCCAAACTTATTCTAATCCTATATCTAGCTTCAAAATACAAAGCTAGCAATCACATGAGAACCCAATCATGTCGCCTAAACCTAACACTTTATGCTAAGTTCAAAACCGAAAAAGAAGGCCTCACAATGATGTCACACAAGAAAAAATTGGCTTCAAAGAAGGGTAAGGGTCAAGGTGGGAGTTCTACTTAGGCTCACAAAGAGTGGTAAAAGGAAGCTAACTGAAATATTTTAGGACAAGCGTGGCCTAAATATTTTAAAATCCATGTGTTCATTTTCAAATGCATAAGGATGATAACTGAAATTTCAGATTAAGGTTTTCACATATTAGGATAAGCTTCAAATTATGAGTGTTCAATTCAAGTCACGAAAATCATAGCAAGTGATCCAAGCATGGTAAGAACTTACTTTCAAAGTATGAGCAAAGCATTAGAGAACTACTAACTAGGGCATTGTAACAATTCATGAGTTTAAAACACCTTTTTAAGAAAAACTCTAACTCTTTATGCGAATATGAACAACCTAGATGCTTTAAGATTCTATACTCAATCCTAAAATGCTTAATGAGATGAATGCAACTACATGAATCTTTGAAAAAATTTTAAAAATTTTACCAATTTTTCCTGTAATGAAGACTCAAGGATGCTTAAGGGAAACTAAGATCAGAAAACACAAGTCAAACCACACATATACTCCCCCAAACTTGCTTGACACCGTCCCGGTGGCAAACAAATTCAAAGGAGCATCAAAACACAAAGCAAAAAGAAGCAGACATGAGCGGTATGTACAATGGAAGAAGGTTGTTACCTCGGGTCTAGTCTCGGCTGGAACTTGAGGATGTTCCAAAGGAGCTAGATGCTGTGGCTTTGCCTTTGGAGCCTGGCTCTTGAAGAGAGAGACGTGCCGGTTGAATGTTGCTGACTTGAGTCTCACGGATGACAACTCCACCGGTTGAAAGACTCCTCTTCTCGGGTTGTTGAACCTCTTCACTTGCATCTTTCTTAGGCGAGCCTCCTTGAAGCGATTTGACCTTCTTGGCAAGTTTCTTGAGTATTTTTCCTTGCCATTTGTTGATTTTCCTTTGCATCTCCACAACAGATGCTAGGAACTTCTCCGTTTTGGTTCTCGGCTCAAAGTCTATCTTGGGAAGGGTGTAAGCCTCGGGCATCTCATCTTCTGTGGCTGGGGACTCAGCCCTTTGACGAGGAGCAATCGCTGGGGCAGGCGTTCCTCCTAGAGGAGCAAAGCACTCCTCTTCTGTTGGCAAGAACTCGATGCACACTCTCTTCTCGTTTTCGTCGTCTATGAAGAGATAAGCGTAGACCCCTTCTGCTGGCGTGCGTCCCAAGCTGTCTGTATTCCTCATGTAGACATCATCCATGAAAGCTCTAGCCGGGACGGGTGTGAAGTCGTGTATAGGCACGCCAGCTTGTAAGAATAGAAGAGTGAGGAAGCCGCCAGTGAAAGAAGAGGTTGCCTTGCACCGCAAGGCATAAGCCTTTTACTTCACCAAAGAGGTAGCAAGCACGCATCCATAGTTCACCTCGTCGCCGAGTTCATCCTCCATAGGTTCTTCATTCTCAGCCGGATCACACAACAAATGCTTCACGCCTTGGAACAAGAAGCAACTAACCTTCCGCTGTAGCAAGCACGTATCCATAGGTCTTTGTGACCGTGGGAGCAACTGACCTTCCGCTGAATGTGTTGGCGATCAGCTTCAAGGTGTACCTCAGCACCGGGCTTCTCACCCTCTTGATTTTGGCGGTGTTGGCCTTGTAGTCTTCGTTGCTGATCAGGTCCCAAAAATCGTTTGCTCGCGTGAAGGAGGGGAACTCGACCTTGGTGGCGGCTGCGTTGAGACCATAAGCTTGGCATAGCTCAGGGATGGAGAGTGTATAGGCTTGACGGCCAACCTTGAAGGAGAGGCGGCCTTGTGAAGGGACGGGGGCGCTAGGGTTCTCGTAACGAAACTCCAACGTGGCAAGGAAGTCTATTGTCACTTCTGGAATGGTTGGGCAATCCATTCATGACAGACATCTTAAGCCAATGTTCTTGAGGAGTTGGTCAAAATCTCCAAGGATCCCCAGCTTGAACAGCAGCTCCCGGTCCGCAAACTTAGTAGGCTCGAACCGAAGCCTTTCCAGCCGCTTCTTATCCCTCTTCTCATCCTTACTCCATCTGACCCTCTCTTGAACAGCCACCTCCTGTCCTTCTCCCTCTTGTGCTGTCTCTTCTCTCGTTCTCTTGGGAGCCATTATGCCTGAAACAAATTTCTCAAGCAATTTGATAAGCGAAACGGCGATCAGATGAGAGAAGAAGAGAGGCGAAGAAGAAAGCTTATAACTAATACCCTAGACTTTTGGGGAATTTATAAAAAATATAACAAAATAAAAGAGAATCAAATCTAGAGATACTAGAAAATCCAGGATTTTTCCTATTATTTTGCTAAATTTAAAAATTCCAAACTGCCCTAGCATCTAAAACAATCAAAGCCGAAATAAAAGGGAATTTCCTTAAGAATTTTATCAAATATCCGAAAATACCTTTTGCAGAGATTGTTAAGAAGCTTGTTAGCCTTTAGAAAACAAATAACTCTCACTCTCTTTGCTAAAAATTTCGAGAAAACAAGGATGAGAGAGTGTGAAGTTGATGAAAACATTTAAAGGCCAACAAGAAACAAAACTATGGGTAAAAGGAGGTGGTTTCTGACACAAGTCTTGGTCAAGGCACATCTTTCATGGTCAAAGATGCTTGCCTTGATCAAGTTTTAAATTTAAAAACTGGAGGGAAAATAATAAAGGAGGGAAAGAAAATGTTACCTCGGCATGAGATCGAGTCCGTTTGGTCGATCTAGGACTCGATCTCATGCCCATAATGGCTTAGATCGAGAGGGTTACTCGATTTGTGACTCGATTAATGGTGAATCGAGTCCTGGATCGATTGGCTCTCTCGATCGTTGAGATTTTGGCTCCACGACTAAGTCCTTGTGATCGAGCTACGTCCTCGATTTGGGGGTTGATTTGGCATAGATCGAGTGATGGATCGAGTCGAGTGATCGATCTATCCATTAAGGATTTCCCGAGAGAAATTAGATCGGTCGATCCATTTGGGATCGATCGATCCATTTTCATCTAGATCGATCTTATCACTCGTTCTCGTCTAGATCGACTGGCTCCTCTCGATTCACTAACTCGATCTAGCAAAGATTGAGTTAGGATTAGTCGATCTAGCACTCGATCTCTAGCCTTTTCTTAACCCCTATCGCCTCTTTTGGACTTCAAGATCGAGATTTAGACTCCTCATACCTGTTCCTACACACTTGCAAAATGAAAACATAAAACTGAAAGAGAAATAAAGCAGAAATATGTACAGGATAGACATGGGAATGCCTCCCAAGTGCGCTTTCTTTAACGTCTTTAGCTAGATTTTACTAGGTTTAGGCAGATGGTGGGTCTTGTAGAAGCACCGAGGTACTCTCCTTGTCATAGCTATCCGCCAAGTAAGGCTTCACCCTGTGTCCGTTCACGGTGAATGCACTACCACTCTTGCCCATTAATGTAACAGCTCCATAAGGTAGCACTTCATGGATCACAAACGGCCCGCTCCACCTTGACTTCAGCTTTCCCGGGAAGAGTTTGAGTCTTGAATTGTACAGCAACACCAAACCTCCTTGGCAACCAACTTCTTGTCATGAGCTTCCTTAGTCCGCTCCTTGTATATCCGAGAGCTCTCATAAGCGTTCAACCTTAGTTCGTCCAGTTCATGTAGCTGGATGAGGCGCCTCTCTTGAGCAGTCTTGAGGTCAAAGTTAAGCCTCTTCACAGCCCACAATGCACGGTGTTCAAGCTCAACTGGGAGGTGACAGCCTTTGCCATAGAGCAGAGTGAAAGGGGTCGTACCAATCGGTGTTTTAAAGGCGGTACTGTAGGCCCAAAGAGCGTCGTCCAACTTAACTGCCCAGTCTTTCCTTGTTGCTCCGACCGTCTTCTCAAGTATAGTCTTGATTTGCCGGTTGGAGACTTCCACTTGACCACTCATTTGAGGATGATACGGTGTAGCCACTTTATGCTTTACGCCGTACTTCCTCAAAAGGTTCTCAAAGACCTTGTTTATGAAGTGGCTTCCTCCAGCGCTTATAACCACCTTTGGTACCCTAAACCTCGGGAAAATAATGCTTTTAAACAGCTTGATCACCACCTTAGAATCGTTTGTAGAGGAAGCAACAGCCTCAACCCATTTGGAGACATAATCAACCGCTACTAAGATGTATTTGTTGCCGTATGAAGAAGGAAATGGCCCCATGAAGTCTATGCCCCACGCGTCAAACACGTCAACCTCTTAGTGACCTGAGGCATCTCGTTCCTCTAAGTGATATTCCCTGCTCATTGACATGCCTCACAGCTCTTCACAAACTCGTGTGCATCTTTGAAGTTGGACGGCCACCAGAAACCAGCTTGCAACACTTTCGTGGCAGTCTTGAATGAAGCGAAGTGTCCTCCGTAGGAAGAGCCATGACAGTGATAGAGGATGTCTCTAGCTTCTTCCTTCGTAACACACCTCCGGTACAAACTCTCCACCCCTCTCTTGAATAAGTAGGGCTCGTCCCAAAAGTAGTCACTCGCCTCTCTCATGAACCGCTTCTTGTGATAGCTGTTGAGATGTGTTGGCTCCTCTCCGCATGCTAAGTAGTTCACAACATCAGCGTACCAGGGAAGATCTTCCTCTTTGAAGCTTAATACCTCCTCAAACCGCCCCTCTAGCTTTCCACAAACAGCCGTAGTGATCGCCATGAGTTGCTCTTCTGGAAGAGAATCATCCAAGGGGTGGGACTCGTTGATCCTTAGCCGAGATAGATGGTCAGCGACTCCGTTTTCTATTTCCTTCTTGTCTTTAATCTCCATGTCAAATTCTTAAAGCAAGAGGATCCACCTCAAAAGCCGAGGCTTAGTGTCCTTCTTTGAATAGATGTATCGCAAAACCGCGTGATCTGCGTAGATAATAGCCTTGGAACCCACAAGATACGACCGGAACTTCTCAAAGGCGAACACTACTGCAAGCAACTCCTTCTATGTAGTAGTGTACCTCGTTTGCGTGTCATCCAAGGTTCTTTAAGCATAGTAAATCACGTGCAGCTTCTTATCTTTCCTTTGACCAAGAACGGCTCCTACGGCCTAGTCACTAGCATCGCACATGATCTCAAAGGGTAGTGTCCAGTCTGGTGCTTGAACTATAGGGGCTGATGTAAGGGCTTCTTTGATGGTCACGAAAGCTCGCAAACACTCCTCATCAAACACAAACTCAGCTTCTTTGCACAGCAACCGTGTAAGAGGGCATGCAATCTTGGAGAAGTCCTTGATGAAGCGCCTATAGAACCTGGCGTGTCCCAAGAAACTTCTGACTCCCTTAACGTTAACCGGCGCCTCAAGACCCATCATGACTTCCACGTTAGCCTGATCAACCTCAATGCCCTTCTCTGATATCTTATGACCAAGCACGATCCCTTCCTTAACCATAAAGTGGCACTTCTCCCAATTTAGCACCAAGTTTGTCTCTTCACAACGCTTTAGTACCCTGCAAAGATTCAACAAACACGCAGAAAAGGACGCACCATAGACAGAGAAGTCATCCATGAACACCTCCACCATCTCCTCTATAAGATCGGAGAAGATCGACATCATACACCGCTGAAACGTAGCCGGTGCATTACACAATCCAAACGGCATCCTTCGATATGCAAAGGTACCGTAGGGACATGTGAAGGTCGTCTTCTCCTGATCATTTGGGTGAATTGGTATCTGAAAGAAACCGCTATACCCATCGAGGAAACAGTAGTAAGGGTGATTAGCAAGTCTCTCATGCATTTGATCAATAAAAGGCAGAGGGAAATGATCTTTCCTAGTTGCAAAATTAAGTTTCCTATAATCAATACACATCCTATGACCAGTGATGGTCCTAGTGGGAATAAGCTCATCTTTATCGTTCCTTATGACCGTGATCCCTCCCCTCTTAGGCACCACATGTACACGAGAAACACACGTGCTGTCACTTATGGGATAGATAACTTCAGCCTCTAAAAGCTTAAGGATCTCTTTCTTAACAACCTCTTTCAAATTAGGATTCAAACGCCTTTGATGTTCTATAGAAGAGGCGTTCTCATTATCCAAGTGAATCCTGTGAGTGCAAAGCATTGGTGAAAGGCCCTTGATGTCACTGAGAGAGTACCCAATGACCTTCCTATACTTTCTCAGCTTGGTCAGGAGCGAGTGCAACTCATCATCACTTAAGTTTTCATTCACAATCACGGGATAGGTGTTCTTAGGCCCTAAGAAAGCATACCTTAGCCCTTTTGGGAGCTCCTTAAGGTCCACCTTTGGGGCTAACAGCTCGCTCCAGTCATCTTCGTGGCTGTTGTTGTTGTTTTCCTCCTTGGAGCCCTCCTTAGAACCCGAGGCATGGCCCTTAAGACTGCTTTCCTCAACCGCTATCCCTTCTGAAATCGAGTGGTCCAGTCGATCTTGCTCTCGATGTCGTCTAGATTGAGTGGTTTCGCTCGATTCACTTACTTGATTTATTGTGGATCGAGTAAGGGATCGAGATGCTGAGTCGATCCCAAACTGATCGGAAGGTCTTTCTCGATCGTTGACTCGATTGTTTTCCCGGATCGATCACCCCTCTCGATCTGACAGTCGATTTCTGCACCTGATCGAGTTGTGTTCTCGATTCCCTTGTGGATCTGACATCTGGATCGAGTGATAGCGTCGATTTCAGAGTCGATCTCTAGGCAGCAGCCTTCATCCTTCTTAGCAACCTTCCAAGAATCCAGCAAGTTGACGTACGCCTGGGTCCTCTGATCCACATAGCCGAACTCTCCTGGCTCCTTTGTCAGTGCCAGCTTCAGATGGTCCTCCTGAGCATGCCAGTGCTAGCTTCAGATGGTCCTTCTATAGTCGGCTTCTTCAGAACCTCATTGATATCGAAGTCCAGCCTTATATCCTTTCCCAAGTGCAAGGCAATCTTCCTGTTCTTGACGTCAATGATAGCCCCGGCGGTTGCAAGGAATGGCCTTCCAAGGATGAGCGGGTCCTTAGGCTCTTCATCCATTTCCAACACGACGAAGTCCGTAAGCACGTTCACACCGCTGATTCGCACCGGTAGATCTTCAAGCAGCCCCACTGGTAGCCTCACACTCCTATCAGCCAGTACCAACGAGATTCTACAGTCTTTGAAACGAGTAAAGCCAAGCTTCTTCGCCACGGAATGAGGCATCAGATTTATGCTAGCTCTGAGATCACAAAGGCAGCTCTTTAACTCCAAAGGACCTAAAGCGCAAGGTATAGTGAAGCATCCAGGGTCTCCCAACTTCTTAGGGACTATCACAGCACTACGCTCCTCACTTAGAACAAGCACCTCCTTGCTTTCCTTATTCTTCTTCAAGTGAGTGTCTTTGAAGAATTTGGCGCATTTAGGCATCATTGCAAGGCAGTCAACGAGAGGTAGCTTGATCTCTACGTCCTTAAGATGATTCTCAAAGAGGATTTTGTGCTTCTCTATGAGTTGCTTCTTGAAACGGCCAGGAAAGGGCAGCCTAGGTACATACGGTGGAGGTACATAAGTATCTTTCTCCTTAGTAGTTTGCTCCGCTCTCTTCTCAACAACTGCTTTGTCCCCTCTTCTTGGCCCTTGAATCCAGACATTGTCAAAGTTAATCTCATCATCAGCTGAAGGCTTACCCTCCCGCTCTTGAATTACAACGTCCTCGTTGTTCTTGGGAGTGACCGTAGGTACAAGCTCCTTTCCGCTTCTTAACGTGATGGCGTTGGCATATTCCTTAGGATTCTGCTCACACTTGCCCGGTAGGTTATTCTGACCACTTGCACTCGCCTTTCCCTTCTCTAGCTGCTTGATCTTGTTGTTTAAGTTGGTGATCTGAGTGGAGAAGTCAGTGAGAGACGAGTCCAAACGAGTGTTCATCTCGGCAAACTTCTGGTTTGTAGTGGCTTGACCTTGTATCAGCTGTTGAAACATGGCCTGAACCGGATCAACTTGTTGTTGCATCGGCTGTTGCTGCTGGGGTGCAAAGCCCGGAGGGTAGTTTGGCATATAACTCTTGTTACCTTGATGTTGCCCTTGGAAGTTGTTCTGCCCTTGACCTTGGAAGCCACCACTTGGCTGAAAACCTTTGTTATAAGGTATGAAAGGCTTTGCTTGCTGAGCAGGGTACACTAGGTCCTTAGGGTTGGCGATGTTGGTACTATGGTAGGAGAGATTGTTGTTCTGGTTGTAGCCTTGGTTGTAGCCGTGAGGTTTGTAATTATTCTGTCCCGCTACCCAATTGGCTTCTTCCTGGCTCAACTCAAGCTCCTCTTGATTCTCATCCGCTTCACCAACAAAGTGAACATGCTTCTGGTTGGCTAACACCAGCTTATCAATCTTCTCATGCAAGGATTTCAGCTCCTTTTTGTGAGACTCTAGCTCAGATCCTCTCGGTGCATGGTCATAATCTTCAGCATAGTTGCTGTCACTCAATGCCAAGTTCTCAATCAGCTCCATGCCCTCTTCTACCTCCTGACCAAGGATGTTCCTTTTACTAGCTGTGTCAAGCAACAACCTGATCTTTGGTGAGGCTCCGCGGTAGATGGTGCTGAGTAGGGTCTCCTCACTGAAACCGTGATGAGGACATTGGATCGTGTAATCTTTAAAACATTCCATTACCTCATTGAATGTCTCATTGTTCCGCTGAGTGAAGCCGCTGATTTCGCTTCTCAACTGTGCTGTTCCGGTGCTAGAGAAGAATTTTGAGAGGAAAGCTTTCTTACACTCGGCCCATGATGTGATGGTGCCTTGTGGAAGGGTCTTCTCCCAATGCCTAGCTTTGTCTCCGAGTGAAAAAAGAAAGAGACGCAGCTTGAAAGCATCTTCTGATATGCCATTTATCTTGATCATCCCACATACTTGCTCAAAATTGTCAAGGTGCTCCAAGGGATCTTCCATTGCTAAGCCGTGGAACTTGTTGTTTTGCACCATGGAGATGAAACCCGGCTTAATCTCGAAGTTGTTGTTTTGTACAGGAGGAGGAGTGATCCCAAACCTATTGTGATGAGTATTGGGAGCATCTCCGGCTCCTATGATCCGTGTGGGTGTAGCCGCATGTTGGGGGTTTCCATTGCCCTGTCCCACTGCCTCGTGAGCTGGAGGAGGTCCCTCTGGATGCTCGTGTTCAGCCATAGCTTCAAAGTCAACCAAACCGTGCTGAACAATCTCCTCAAAGGCTCTGGCTTGTTCTCGTACTCATCGTTACCGTGAATGACCAAGCTGATGAATGTTGTCCAAGGGTTGAAGTAGATTGTTGTCTCCCCTTGAACGAAGATTCATGTACCTGAGAGACACACGTTTGAGAGTAGAGAGATTAGTAACAAAAACAAGGTAAAGGCTTAGTCTTTACTAAGCCCCAAATCTCTATGCTTTCTAACACTCCTAGAATGCCAACGGCGCCATTTGATAACTACTTTCTTTGCAAGGCCGAGGATGCAATGAGGCTATCAAACTCAAATGCAACACTTAGTTTGTAGTACAGTATGCAAGTGAGATTCAATCCATTTCTAGGAGATAGGAAGATCAAAGAGAATACAAGAGCAATGTAAAGCTAAGCGAACAACAGGCGATATTGTGAAAATCCTAAAAACTATATGCAACGACCGAATGGAATGCAAAACTATTTTAAAATTACCAAGGGTGATTGAACTACTACGAGGAACAAATAGAAAAATTAAAATGCAAGGCTATGATTTAACAAAAATCGACTAGTGGATCGACCACAGGATCGACCACTAGATCGAGCAGTTTGGATCGATCTCGTCTAAAAATGCAAGTATGAAGAAACTAATAACCAGGATGCAGCGAATAACAAGCGAATGACTAAAGAAGATGTAAGAATGCTAAGAAAGAAGGGTCTAGGGTTGAGATTCATAGTCCAGGGTTTCAAGGGTCCGAGTTGGGGTTGAAAGCTTTAAATCGACTCACTTTGTGAGATTCCCTAAGTCTTGAAAACAAAAACAAGGTCCATCCGTGGCTTTCGGTATGGATCACTCCTTCATCCTCTCCTCCAAACCCATGGCTTTTGGTGGAAAGAGAGGTTGAAGGGCAATGAACTCAGATTTAAAACACACGGCCTAACTAGTCCCCTAAACTTCCATGGCTTTTGGGAAAGGGTAACTAGTCTCTAGGATGTGATTTTCAGAGATCTCTCGATCCTGTCAAGGAAAGAGACCTCTCTGATCATAAAGATCTTTGCGTGAGAGTCTTTAGGCTTAGGAACTCAACATCCTAGAAGAGAAAGCCATTAAGAACAAAAAAACTACCAACTTGAAAACCCCTTAGACCCTTGAATCCTCTCAACCCCGAGACCCAAATGAAACTACTCGCTACACATGAGATTAACCGAAATAAACATGAAAGATGAAGCGATGAACATGAAAACGTTTACTTAAAACTTAAAACGATCCCAAATATTCAAGAACAAGGTTCAAAGTCTAAAACAATGGCGGATGGTCTCCAAACCAGAGAGAAAAAGCATAAAAAGATAAGAATGAAAAAGTGTGTGTGGAAAAAGACATCGTGAAAACAGCTCGATGTTGGTATCGATCATCGAGCTGTTTCCACCATCTGGGTCTCTATCATCTTTGGCGGATCGAGTGTTGCATCCGATCTTGGTATCGATCTTCGGTTGGATCGAGTGGTGGACTCGATCCGGCTCTCGCTCTGCATGGCGTCATTTACGTCTGTACCATTTGATTGATTGCTCCACTCGATCTTCTTCTCGATCATTTTCCCTGGATCGCCTGGTCTTCTCGATCTTCTGGTCGATCTCATCTAGATCGACCTGCCATGCTCGATCTGCACCCCGATCTCTGGTCCTTAGCAAACATCCGACCTTCCTCGAACTGCCACAACAGCTTCTGCACGTCCACGAACCTCCACGACTCCACAGTAGCCAGAAACAACCTGAATGTGATGCAAAATGCAAGGAACATGCGTATGCTGGTGCGAGAATTCTCTAGGACCCTAAGTGATGCAATCTAGTCTAAAGTGTGATGTAAATGCATGAAAAGCTAACTAATATGTATGCAAAATACATGCAATATGCAGTAACATCATCTTCTTTGATTCACTTGACGTAAGAATTTCTGCTCATAATTCTATTGGCATCTAATCATAACTCCTTTGGATTGACAAAAACCATATTCTATACTACAACTGATTAGTACAAGCTTGGGTGATTGAGAAAGAGACTCGAAACTCTTGTAACACGTATCGACAAAGTCTGGTCGATACACATATTGGTACAGTCGCTTTTTATCTAAGTGTACTGGGCGACTTAGGTCTATACACTAGTCGATACGTATTGCCTCTATTTTGTATCGGGATGTATGTTGTTTGGTAGGCTGTTCGGTACATGGAAAGTAAAGGTGTATTGATTGGCATGTTCGTTTGTACTCTGTTTGATACGTCACTCTGCCTTGTGTATTGATCTGGATGTGACCGGTACATTGGTCGATATGTGCGTCAGCGGTGTGTATCGGGTCAGGTACATCAGTATTTAGGTCGATACAATCTCCTCTCTTATGTATCAACCTCCAAACTGTTCGATACACATATCGATATAGGTGCAAAGGCACGCAATATCGGTCGAGTGATTGATATTTACATCGACACCACTCGTTTCGACTTGATCTATGCTGCCTGATACGACCCTCCTTCGAGTTCACCCTCCATTGTAACTCAGCTGTTCTTTCCTAATCTCATCCCAGGTGCCTAAGTTTACTCCTGGATACTAAAACAAACAATGAAATCATGAAAACGCAAATAATCTAGATAGGGATAACATGGGAATACCTCCCAAGAGTGCTTGTTTAGAGTCACCAAGCTTGACTTTTCTTGCTCCTTAGGTAGCTGGAGGTTCTTGGAGGTGAATGTCTGTATCATCTCCAAGTGTGTCACTGGCCATGTAAGGCTTCAGTCTATGTCCATTCACTGTGAAGTCTCCACCTTCTGGGTTGAACAATGTCACAGCTCCATACAGAAGTATTTCCTTGATCTTGAAAGGTCCTGTCCATTTGGACTTGGGTTTTCCTGGAAATAACTTCAGCCTTGAGTTGAATAACAACACCTTGTCTCCAACTTTGAAGTCCTTAGGGCTTATCTTCTTATCATTGAAAGCCTTGGTTCTCTCCTTGTAAATCCTAGAGCTTTCAAATGCTTCTAGGCAATTCTCTTCTAGTTCTTGGAGGTTGATGAACCACTTCTCTTGGGCAGTCTTGATGTTAAAATTCAGCAACTTTGTCGCCCATAAGACCTTGTACTCCAGTTCCACAGGAAGGTGGCAGGCTTTACCATAAACAAGTGAGAATGGTGATCTGCCAATGGGTGTTTCGAAGGCTGTCCTATATGTCCAAAGAGCATCATCTATCTTGTGAGACCAGTCCTTCCTAGTTAGCCACATAGTTTTCTCCAAGTTAGCTCTGATTTCTCTGTTAGATACTTCCACTTGGCCACTGGTTTGAGGATGGTAGGAAGTAGAAACCTTATGCTCAACACCATGCTTCTTTAATGAACTCTCAAAGATCTTGTTGATAAAGTGGCTCCCTCCATCACTTATAACACATCTTGGAACACCAGACCTTGGGAAGATGATTATCGTGAAGAGCTTCAGCACAACATTGGCGTCATTTGTTGGACTAGCTATTGCTTCAACCCATTTTGATATATAATCCACAGCAATCAGGATGTATTTATTCTCATAGGATGAAGGGAAAGGACCCATAAAGTCAATCCCCCATACATCAAACAGATCCACTTCAAGAATTGAGTTTAGGGGCATCTCATCTCTCTTGGAGATGCTTTCCTTCATTTGGCATGCATCACATGAGGAGATATAAGCTTGGGCGTCTTTGAAGAAACTTGACCACCAAAAACCAGCTTGAAGCACCTTTTGTGCTGTCTTGAAAGTGGCGAGGTGACCACCATAAGTTGAACCATGATAATGGTGAAGGACACCTTCGACTTCCTCTTCTGCTATGCACCTTTTGAACAGCCTATAAGTTCCATTCTTATAGAGATAAGGTTCATCCCAATAGTAGTGAGATACATCCTTAAAGAACTTCTTGTGATAGGAATCTAGTCTGGTTGGGACATCTCCACATGCCAAGTATTTGGCGAAATCAGCATACCAAAGCAGCTTCTATTCTTGAAAAATCATTACCTCATCTAGCTTGTGTGTTAATGCATTCAACTGCTCTTATGGTAGAATGTCATTGGTGGGAAGAAAGTCATCAATCGTTGGCTTTGAGAGGTGTTCAGCAACACCATTATTAATGCTGTTCTTGTCTACAATCTCAATATCAAACTCTTGCAAGAGGAGTATCCATCTGAGGAGTCTTGGCTTAGTATCCTTCTTGGCATAGATGTGCCTTAGTGCAGAATGATCAGTGTAGACTATCACCTTAGTCCCAACCAAGTAGCTTCTGACCTTTTCAAATGCAAACACCACTGCAAGAAACTCATTCTCTGTTGTGGTATATCTGATTTGAGCCTCATCTAATGTCCTATTAGCATAGTAGATGACATGCAGCTTCTTGTCCACTTTCTGTCCAAACACAACTCCAACAGCATAATCACTTGCATCACACATGATCTCAAAGGGGAGATCCCAGTTAGGTGCTTGCACTATGGACACACTCACTAAATCGTTCTTGAGAGTGAGAAAAGCCTGCAAGCAGTCTTCATCAAAGACAAATTATGTCTCCTTGCACAGCAGCGTTGTTAGTTGTCTTGCTATCTTTGAGAAGTCCTTGATGAACTCCTATAGAAACCAGCATGTCCTTAGAAGCTCATGATTCCCTTAACCGAGTTTGAAGGCTCTACATGCAATAATAGGGATGATTAGCTAATCTTTCTAGCATCTGGTCTATGAATGGCCAAAGGAAATGATCTTTCCTAGATGCAGTATTTAGTTTTCCATAGTCTATGCACATTTTATGATATGTTATAGTTTTAGTGGGGATAAGCTTATTATTTTCATTTTTTACTACTGTGATTCCCCCTTTCTTAGGCACCACATGGACTGGTGAGACCCACGTGCTGTGTGAGATAGGATAAATCATACCCGCATCAAGCAATTTTAAGATTTCTTTTTTAATAGCTTCTTTTAGGTTTGGGTTCAGTCTCCTTTGAGGTTCAATAAAAGTTTTGTCTCATCCTCTAGGTGAATCCTATTAGTGCAGAGATTAGAAGAGAGGCCTTGGATATCATCTAGTGAATATCCAATGGCTCTCCTAAACTTCTTTAGCTCATTGACAAGAGCAAGGATTCCATCATCACTGAGGTTATCATTGACAGCTACAAGATAAGTCGAATTAGAGCCTAAGTACACATATCTTAGCCCTTTAGGAAGTGGTTTGAGCTCCACCTTTGGTGCCTTGAGCTCACTCCAGTCCTCTCCTAAGCTGCTTTGCTCGTTGGCGTCGGGTTTCTTGCTTGAAGGTTCAGCTTCTTGGAATGAGAGAACCTCTTTCTTTTTGTAACTCCACTCCTCACATGGTTCCTCTTCTTCAAAGGCCTTGTGAGAGTCAGGCTTAGTATGTAACCCAAGCTTTCCTTGTCCAAATAACCATCTTCCCTATGCTCCTTCGTCAAAGCCACTTAAAGTTTTTCATCACGGCACAGCTTCTCTTGAACCTCATCATGAAGCCCCTCTAAGGTTTTAATCTTGAACAATTGACCTTCTAGAGTAGGCTGTTGCATAATCTGCATGTCAAATTTCAGACACATGTCCTTACCCAATTGCAACTCAATTTTCCCTTTCTTGACATCAATAACAGCTCCTGTTGTGGCCAAGAAAGGTCCTAAGTATGAGAGGGTCTTTAGGCTCTTCATCCATCTCCAGGACTACAAAGTCAGTTGGTATCTCCACATTCCCTATTCTGATTGGCACATCTTCAAGCAGTCCCTTAGGGAATCTCACTGATCTATCAGCCAATACTAAAGAGATCCTGCCGTCTTTGAATTCAGTGAAACCACGTCGCCTAGCTATAGAGTACGGCATTAAGCTTACACTTGCTCCTAAATCACCCAAACATTTCTCAAATAGTAGTGGACCTATAGAGCAAGGCAAAGTAAAACTTCGTGGATCACTGAGTTTGTTGGGAGTCACCTTTTGTTGTTGAATGATGGTGCTGCATTCATGAGTTAATACCATCATTCCTTGCAGATTTTTTGTTCACTCAACCACAACATCTTTTAAAAATTTCTGGTAAGGAGGGACTACCACAAAAGCTTCAAGTAGAGGCATAGCGAGCGGTATTTTCTTCATCTGCTCATCAAAGAGACCTCTGTATTTGGCAATCAGCTCCTTCTTTAATCTTCCAGGAAATGGTAGTGGAGGCTTGTAAGGAGGAGGAGTGTATCTTTGTTCTTTAACCAACTCCTTATGCGCCTCCTTTTGCTTCTCCTTGGCTACTTCTTTTCCCTTATTCTTCTTTGGGGTTTCATCAGCCTTGACTGCTTCATCATCTTCTATTACCACCTCCCCTTATTGTTCCTCAATGTCCTCACTGGGGATAGTAGGGGCCACTATAGGAGGGAGCTGTTTCCCACTTCTTATTGTGACAGCTTTGATGTATTTTCTAGAGGAGTGATATGTATAGGGTGCATTCTGGAGCTTCAGTTGTTCAGGCTTTTGATCGAGGGATTGTTACATAGATTGGAGTTCAGAGTGAAGCTCAGACTTTAGCGTAGCAACTTGGGTGGTTTTGGCATGTTAGGAGGTGAGAAGCTGTTGCAACATTTGCTTCATGTCATTAACTTAGGGTGAAGGATCATGTGACGGTTTCCGTTTTTGTGACTGTCTCTCCCCTTCTTGTTGTTGAGCATATTGAACCAGAAACTGTTGCTGAAGCTGAGACTGACGGAAGACATCATCCATTCTCTCCTTCATAACTTTCACCTCAAGCAATGTGGCTTCTAGTTGAGAGGATACCAACTTTGAAGTCCCCTCTTGCTCCTCACCATAATGTGCATTGCTGTGAGCTAGATTCTCAATCTAAGCCAAGCAATCATCCACATCTTGACCAAGGAAATTACCTCTACTAGCAGTATCAAGGAGTAGTCTCATCTTAGGCAAGACCCATCTATAAAGTGTTGACAGGAGTGCTTCCTTTGTAAAGCCATGATGAGGACATCAGACTGTCAAGCTTCTAAACCTTTCACAAGCATCTCCAAACTCTCATTAGGCCAATGGCTGAAGTTGTAAATCTCATTTCGAAATCTGGCTGTCCTGGAGGGAGAGAAGAACTTGGTGAGGAAAGTAATTTTGCATTTAGCCAATGTTGTGATATTTCCTTTCTGCAAACTCTTTTCCAAAGTTAAGCTCTATCTCTAAGTGAGAAAGGGAAGAGTCTTAAATTCAAACCATCATCAGATATTCCACTCATCCTAGCCACATATCAAATCCTCTCAAAATAGTCCTGATGAACAAGAGGATCTTCATTAGGCATCCCAAAGAATCTGCTGTCTTGGACCATTGTAATCATCCCTCTTCTGATCTAAAAGTGAGTGTCCTCTATAGGAGGAGCTATGCCATGTCCTAAAGCAAAGGATGTTTGGAAATCGCCAGCTCAACTAATCCAATTCTGTATTACCAATCTACTTATTAGACATCTAATTCCTTAGGATAAGCTAAGCAAATCTCTTACTTGAGTCATTCAGACATTTCATCAAACACTTATCAGGCACAAGAGAACTCTAGAATCTAAATTAAATTAGCAAGGGCTAATCAAGCATTAAACACAATCAATAAGAAAGAATAATAACATTAATCACTAACCAATCACTAATCAAGCCTTAAACCTCCCTATCTCTATCCCATCTCAAACCCTAAGCAAACTACTCACTAATCATGGTTTTAGCCAAAACCCGAGGTAAAGGAAAATGACTAACCATGATCGGAATGAAGATAAACACCAGATTTGATTAATAGAACAAGATTCAAAACAGAAATTTCAAGGGTTCAAAGAGAAAACACAAAGGAGAAAGCTAATATCTAAAGGCTAAAGATGAAAAGAAGGTTCCCCCCAATGTTTTTGGGTCTCAACATATATAGAGTTTTCAGGAAAAACCCTTAGTAAACCGGAAATAAACCAGAAAATAGCTGGTTTGGATGCTCTTTATAGGCCTGATTAATCTATACGCTGGTCGATATTGGTCGGTTGAAGGTCGTTAGACCAAGTCTGGTTGATACACTGATCAGTACAGTCGCCTCTGGCTGAGGCTTATCGGCATGCCTCCTCGGTATGATGGTTGATACAGTCGCCCATTTTCTAAGGCATATGAACCAAAACCACATCGATATTCTGCTCGATACATGTCCTGGCTTATGGATCGGCTTACTCCAAATCGATACGTAGACCGGTAGAAATGTCTTGTGGAGCATCAGTTAGAGCAGCTCGACACCCTTAGACTTTCCTGTTCTGTCGTATCGACTTGGGACCTCGCTATGCACCTCGGTATGACTCCTTGGCTTGTATCAACGTACAATGTCGATATGTTGCTCTGTATGCTCCATATCGACTTGGTAAGTCGATTAACCGCTTGATATTGGGCCTTCTCGCCTTGGTCTCTCCACCAGATGACTCCCAGATCCTCTATCAGTCCTTAAACTCCTTCATTGCACTGGCCAAGTGCTCAAAATGCACCAAATATGAAATGCAACTCCTAACTACACTCTAAATCCTAAATGGATGCAATTGAGACATGAACATGCAACAAAAGGGTGTCTAAATTCTGAATCTAAAGCTAAATGTATGCATATATTGGAGTAATTATGGTGTATATAATGTATCGAAAGTATCTTTTTCAGGTGTTTCGAAGAGAAGACTCTATGGTTACTTTGACTAATACTGTAGCATCCATGAACTGAAAATCTTAAATGATCGAGACCGGATAGGACATTATCCGAAGGAATATGAGTCCAGTCAAGTGAAAATCCAAATGGTTACGATGTTAAGACTATTGCCGAGTAAAGACTGAGAAATAGCCGAGGAATGACCAGGCTGGCTGAGTAGGATGGGCTAATGTCCTGGAAAAAATTGGTTTATCCGAGTAAAAGTGAGTTATGTCCAAGAAAAAGGAAACCTGACTGACTAAAAGGGCTAGGCCCGTGAGATTTTGTGTTTGGTCAGAAGGGAAGCTAGTTTTCCCGATAAGAAAAGGAATGTATCAGATAACTTAGATTTTTAACAGGATGGTTACAGTTTCAGTCGAGCGGTATGGACTATAACCGAGAGAATTCCTACTTGGACCGGGAGACATCAGTTATGACCGAGTCACTTAGGTTTTGCGAGTATATAAGGGGATTTTGGAAACTTTTCTTGGGGGAGCCGCCTTGTTTAACAAAAATATGGTGTGAGAGAGAGATTAGTCTAGTGTGTTCTGAGAAAAACTGAGTATCCCGAGAGATATTCAGGAACAGTTGATCGTTTCCGAGAGATCGTCGATCATCACCGCGCATCACCAATCAGTAATATGATCAGATGAGTATCAGTAGACTGAATATTCTAAAAAAGGGGATTACCGAGGATATATACGATCGTGACTGAGGAATTCTGACTGGATCAAGAGTCACCGAGGGATCTACGAGATTACCCTTGCGATAGACGATAATCATGACTGTGACCGAGAGATCTGGACTGTTACCTATATATTACCGAACAGTAGCCAAAAGATCTCAATTATTACTGAGAGAAACGTGTTCTGATCGATCTTTCACCTAAAGAAAGTCAATTTTCCAGGAGCTCCATCAAGACGGATCGTTCTACCAAGAATATGTTCGGGATGAATTGTCAGCTAGAAGAATCCACCGAGAGATTATTGGCATGGTCTGAGAGATCATAAACTAGGCTGACTGGACAGGCAAGAGCTAAAGGATCCGAGCCGTCCCTCTTTGCTACTTGGCCATGTGGAAATGGATTTGGTACTGGCGATCATAGGGATCGTGCTTGTGCTTTTTGATGGTCTTAAGGATCATGTTTGTGTTAGTGGAGATCATAGGGATCGGGACTGTGTTTTCTAATGGTTGTAATGATCATAACTGTGTACTGGCAATCATGGGGATCGTGACTGTAATTACTGGTGGTCGTTAAGACTGGGTGTGGATTCTGTGATTATCTGGCTAACCTAGATATCTCTCTTTGTACTTTGCCATGTGGAGATAGTTGGTTCAGTTACTAAGTACGAAAGGGAGATGTTGGGAGAATGATCATTAACCGGTGCAAAGAAGGAGATTTTGACAACTGAGAAGATGGAAGTTCAAGGCATGGGAGACGCCTGGCGTTGGGAGTTAAGCTGACGCATCCGATATTTGCAGCTTGTTAAGGTACAAACTAATCTGAGCTGAGATTAGGGTTTTGTGCGTAGCAAGTTATGGGATAGCTGACCTAATAGTATGTTAACATCTGAGTTAAGTTGTTAGTCTCATAGTTGGTTGGAACATCGTAGAGATAATAGTACGAGAGGCAAAAATATCCTGAGCCACGGTCACGGTGTGACCGGGTTAAGTATTAATTGGACTTCTGGTTAGGAAAATAAGGTCGGGACCTTACAAGTTGGTATTAGAGCATGGTGGGTTATAGGACAGAGTCTTCTGTGAATTATGCTTGTCTACGATGACATAAAACATGGAAAATGTTATGGAATAATGTGTAAGTTATCTGATTGAATGACTTGATCCCCAAGTGACCTAGTCAGATTATACCTGGTTAGATATTCTGTGAGTGGAAAGACTACTGGTAGTGTACATGCGCGAGTTTCTGCCAACAAGTGATCAAGTTTGTGAATAAGCGTCGAAGTATCTGAGTTAGTCTATACTAACAAGACTATAACCGTGGAAGCATCTGAGTTAGTCTGTACTACCTGGACTATAGTCGTGAGAGAGGACTAAGTCGGAGGAAACTAGTTCATGGATTCATTTTCAATGATATAAACTAGTGAGAACCATGGTTAGTAATCTGTTTGAGCTTAAGGAGGTTGCTTAAAAGTTATGGAAGGAATGAAACTCGTCGATATTGGAGATGATCGAGTGAGGAAGAATTCTGTGAATCTGAGAGAAAGGCTATGTAATGCGAGGGAAAAGTATTTCTGTAAAAAGTAATCGGACAGGAAGTCCGGAGAGTGGAACTTGGTGTTCCGGAACCAGTAATGGAAACTTATTTGGTGAATGAGTAAGGGCAAGTAGGTTACTCGGGTGATAACACGGTATTGGGTCAGAGATACTAAGTGTTAGAGAAGTCTGAACTTTAGCTTACGGGATAGGTAAGTTAAGCGTGGAAACTGGATAGTACATTAATATAGGAGTTTGTCCGATTTCAATTTCTAGATATACTAATATCATTGTAGTACGTGTGTGTCAATCCATAATAGGCAATATAAGACATTAAGAATGCAATAGTTTACATAAGTCACACCAAACCAAAAGCAAGTATTGATCAAACTCTAGCAATCAACTAATCAAGACTAAACAAAAGAGCAATTTCGAACTTAGATAATCAAATGATAAAAGCAGGACCTAAGATGGGGCTATTGATATAGAGCAGACCAATGATGCTTTACAAATCATCAAACACTGCTATCTCCTAATCATAGAATTAACAGCTATAACTAGTCCAATCTCTTGGAAACTAATCAATTTGCTAAGCACGTACTCAAGAACTAATTCTCATTAATGACCAAATGATTAACAAGCATTCGAAGAAGAAATCCAATCCTATAATGCCAAAATGCTACCTATATATCTAATTTCTTAGGATAAGATGAAAAAATCCTCTAAAAGACTAAGCAGCATTTCATGAAACATTTACTAGGCGTAAGAGAGAGCAAAGATACTAACCAAGCCTGGCCAAAGCTAATCTAGTCTTTAGCACATCTAATAGAGCGGAAACAATCATATTGAGCTCAAGATATCACTAATCTAATCTTAAAACCCCTCTAATCTATCACATCTTAAACCCTGAAAAGAAATACTCACTAGCAATAGTCAAAATCACAAACTCCAAGGAGAAATAATGGTTAAGCTTGATTAGAATGCAGATTAAACAAGGATTGATTAAGAGAAACACAGAAATTCACTAAATCAAACAAGATTGTTACAAAGATAACCCAAAAGAGAAAGGTTTTTAACTTGGAACAGTAAAATATTAGATGCCCAAACATTTTAGATACTAAAGTATTTATACTAAAGCTTAGAAACCCCTAGTAAACCAAGAGAAAATCGGTTTTACACGTCGATACAGTCCTCGATATTGGCTTTTCCATTCTTGTATCAGCTTGGTCTTGATCGATATTGTGGTTGATATGTCAGACTTCAGGGGATGTATCGGCTTGACCCTACTCGATATGAAAGTTGATATGATCACCCTCAGTTAAGGCAGATCGGGCAAAACTAAACTGATATGCTGCTCGATATTGTACGGTCTAAGGTGTATCAGCTTAGGTGCCCGATACACTGCCCGATATAAGTTCTTCTTGATGAATCAAGGTTCTTCCTAGTCTATGTGCTCCTACGTATGCCTCGTCTCCTCTGTATTGATATGAAGTACTCGGTTGTCAGTCTGGGACACACCATATTGGGCAAGACAGCTCGATATCCAGCTCGATATTGGAACATCCGCCTTTGTTCTCCTTCTTGCTTCGTTCCTATCTCTCACCCATTGCACCACTTGGTCTCGAAACACTCCTTTTTTACCTCATACAACTCCAAATGTAAACAAAATGCAATGCAACACCTAAAACTACTCTAACTCCTAAATGTATGCAAATGGGAAAGAATAAGTAAAATATGCATGTTTAAAGACAAATTCTAGTGATGAATGCATGCTAATACGATATAAATAATGGATATATCAACACCCCAAACTTAGATTCAATTGACAGCAAGTTTCAGAATAAGATATGAGTATCAATACAAGTAATTAAAATATGGTGCAACCTTATATTCAAACTCTCTACTAATGCAATCAAACAACAAATAACCAAGGCATTGAAAACAATTCAAACACGGGCATCTTAACAAGTGTGTACCGTATACTCCCTATGAAAATCCTATGCAACATATATGATGTGCAAACTAGACTTAATCCTAAGTGTAAATGCAACTAAATGCTCTGGCTTTGATTGATAAAATTTTGAATTGTCTTCATTTTTTGAGTTTTTCTAAGCAAATAAGTGCAATGCGTGATAGGATAAGACTTAAATACACCCCAAACTTAAATTACAGAGTCCCATTGTGCAATAAAATCTGAGAGAGAGATGCCAAAACAGAGAAAATATACAAAGCATAAAATGGTATATACAATAGAGGAGTTTGGGTACCTTAATAGGTATGTTTGGAGGTGTGGGATATCCCTGAAAGGTCCTACATGATGTCAATGTTGTGGCTTCTAACAGGACTCTCTCAATTTCTTCTTCTCTTTGGAGCTTCATGAGCTGAAGGTCTTGGTGGCTTCCAAGCTCTTATTTCTTGATAGGTAGCAAAAGAGTGCCTTCTACTTGGTGCTCTAGCCATCCATTGGCTTTCAGCCTCTTGCTCTTCATGAGGAGGAGAACTTGAGGTGCTACTCTTCTTCCTCTTAAGGTCCTTGATCTGCTCTTCATGCTCTTCATGCATCTTACCAACTTCTTTATGATTTTGCCTTGTCATTTATTCCATCTTTGCAAGAGGTTGATGTGCTCATGAACCTTCTTCAAGGGACCTCCTTGTTGTGACAAGTCATGAGGCTGATAGTGATAGTCCTCACAATTGTAGCATGGGAAGTTTTGTTCTCCTTCTTCTTGTTCTTCTTGGACTCCTTCTTTCATTTGTCCTCCTTGATAAACAACAAGGCTGTAGTCTCCTTGAGCAAGAGGATAGTTGGCGCCTTGTTGATGCTGAGAGGCGCCTTCTTGAAAGAGTAAGTGCTGGGGGATGAGAAAGCCTATGCTGTTTGGGTTGGAGAACTACGTGAGATGTTGATTTGGAAGGAGCACCTTTGCAGCTGTGCCATCTTCTTGGAGAAAGTTGTAGATGAACTTGTGAGCCACATTTTCTCCATGGAACCTTGATTTCCTTAGGTACTGCATGTCTATCCACTCCACCTTGGCTGTTAGTGGTGCGAGCTCAACTCAAGCAGCTTCCATCAATGAAGAGACAAGCCCTCCCCAATAAATTTTGGGCGCCTTATCATCATTAGTTGCCATCCAATGCTTAGAAACAAGGAGCTGTTGCGTAAAGATGGTTACCATCCCAGTTGTTGCATCTGTCCCCTTAAGCTCTACTCCCTTTCTTTTTACATCCAAGATGTTGATCAAGCCTTGCTCCTTCCTGGCCTGTAAGCGCCTCTTCCCACCTAATCCCAAAGGCTTATTATCTCATATTTCTCAATCCCCATACTCTGCCCTCTTGAGCTTCTATATCTGAACCCAAAGGTCTCTTCAATGGCAGAAAAGGACATCCTATAATTCCCTCTTGAAGCTCTGAATGTGATGAAGCCATCACAGTCTTCTTCAGGAGTGTCTTCACCATACTAATAGAAGGTAACCTCTAGGGTTACAAAGAACTGAAGCACTAACTCTTTGTTGGCTGAATGAGGGATTCCCACAAGCTTGCACAGCTCCATTGCCTCTAGAAGGGATTGGCAATCCTTTTGGAGCTATGTTGAAGCTGAGGCTGAAAAGACCATGTCGTAAAGCATTCTGGAGCATGGTGTCGATCGACACCAACCATAGGGTGTCGATCGACACCGATCGTGGTCACAACAAGAAGCTTTAAAAACTCTTTTGAAAAATTGCAACTTAGCCCAAAAGGTTCCCACTATTTGCAACCTTGCCCCAGTCGTGTTAAGAGTTGTATTTCGGTTTTAAAAGCCATTTTTAGGCATTCATCTTTTTTTCTTTGAGACTAAGAGAGAGATTAGATTCAGTGCTGTTGGGGAGACAAATCCGTACTCTGTTAGAGAAGAATTTTGAACCCCCGTTGTCTTTTACTATATCTTTTAATGCAATATTATTCAATCATGATTTGTGTTTCAATTTCTATGTCTAAGTAATTTGCTAGTTAGGTTGTGGGATTATTCAAAGGTTGATAATGAATTGTTAGAACTGCGAAACTGTAGGATAAATTATTTGGTTCTTCATCTAGATTGCTTTAACACAGATTTTAAGAATGATCACCTAGAAATCAGATCTTAGGTTGTTTAATAGATCTGGAAACATTATAAATCACCCGAACTATCTTAGATGAGCAAAATAACTAATTGCAAAGGAATTTGGATTAGTGATTTTGTAAACATATCGAACCTGAACTATAAAGCTTGTTTAGGTTGTTAGAATTTGCAAATGGAATTTGGAATTCTAGAATCTGATCATAGTTAATCTCTGCGACAGAAGTCGATTTATTTTTGAATGGTTTTAATAAATAACCCTTTCAGCCCGTAGTCTGTGATTTATGTCAACCCGCGAATTTCCCATTGCCTAGCACCTTGTCTCATTGATCTTAAGAACCTACAATCCGCTCTTGTTACTTTAATTTGTTAATTCATTTTACTTGTTATTGACTGCTTAACTTTATTTGAATCTAGAATCTGTTGAGTAATAGACTTAAGTCCTTGTGGATTCGATCCTTCAGTACTACAGTGATCTCTTAATTTGAGACAGTAGCTCTAGGGGTTAATTTGAGTATATTATATTTTGGCGCCGTTTTCGGGGACTTAGTTATTACTTTCAGATTTTTAGTTCTAGAATTTTGACTTAGCTTTTACATTATTTTTGCTAACTTTCTGCTACTTCTCTGATGTCTGTTTCAGGTGTATGCATAATCGCAATACCAGAAGCAACAAAGACAAAGAGCTTGTGAATTTAAGCATCGACGAACTCGCCAAGTTAAAAAGAACCATCAGAAAGGCCAAAAAGCAAACTAAGATGGTTGGACCACTTGTTTTGACGACAGATGTTGAGGGTCATTTAATTAACAGAGAGGGAAGCAGAAGAAATGAGGAAGGACAGAGGATAGATGAAGATGGCGCTGTAATTGAGGAATTGGTTGTGCCAGCAGTTGCACAGAATGTGCAACAACAAGCTGCTGGAGATGCTGCTGGGCGTTTTCAACAGAGGACGCTGGTAGATTACAATAGGCCAGATCAGTTCTATGCAAGTAAAGCTGCCATCCGCCCTCATGCCTTCCAGAGAAATGACTTTAAACTCAAGCCTGCCTACTACCAGCTTGTGGGTCAGCACCCTTTTTATGGGCTTCGACATGAGCACCCTATGGACCACATAGAGAGGTTTGAGGATCTGGCCACAAGTGTTAAAGCCAATGGAGTCAGCAATGATTTCTTATTCTCCAAGCTTTTCCCCCACTCCTTGGGAGGAGATGCAGATCACTGGCTGAAACAATTAGAGCCTGGCTCTTTGACCACTAGGGAGAGAACCAAGAGCGCTTTTCTTAACAACTTTTATGATGATGTAAGATCAGAAGAGTTGAGGACAAAAATCGCTTCATTTTCCCAAGGTCCTACTGAAGCTTTCAAGGCATCATGGCTGAGGTACAAGTTATATCAGAGAGACTGCCCACATCATGAGTACAATGAGGTGCAGTTGTTGGGTATCCTTTTTAGAGGGATTGATTGGAGGTACCAGACGGCTTTGGATGCTGCAAGCAATGGGAACTTCGACACTAGAGTCCCAGTTGACACCATCACACTGATAGAGAACTTAGCTTCCAGCAACAGCAGAAAGAATGCTGATTATGAGAAATGGAAAATCGCTGGAAATATTGGGAGCAATCAGTTTGCTGCTGAGATGAAAGGTAAGCTGGATTCTGTTCACAACCTTTTGGTGGGTAAGAAGTCTGTTCAGTTTGCTGCTGAGGTTGAGACATTTGAGCCAGCTGAGGAGTTTGAAGAAGAAGATGTCAACTACATCAATGGGGCTGGTTTTCACGGTCAAAGGTACAAAAATCAGCAAGGGAGCAGAGGATTCAGTGGGAGTAATCAGAGGAGCACAGAAAACTAGAGTTCTTTTGGTTACACTCCCAAGCCTCAGTTCCAGAAGCCTGAATACCAGAAGCCTTACCAGAACAACAACTTCATCAGGAACTATGGATTCTCTTCTTATCAGCCACCACCTGCACCATCAGCTTCAAGTAAGATGGAAGCTATGCTTGAACAGCTGCTAGAGCAAAAGATCACAGTTGACTTCAATGGGAAGATTGATGCTCTCTATCAGGATTTGAATGGCAAATTCGAAGCCCTGAACACCCATGTCAAAACTCTTGACACTCAAGTTGCTCAAACTGCTGGAGCTATGAAAAGACAAGATGGATTTCTTCCAGGAAGAACAGATACCAACCCAAGACACTCTGTCAACACCATCACGCTGAGGAATGGAAAGAACTTGCAACCAGTGCAGAAGAAGGGTCTTATTGCAGGAGATTTGGAACAACTTCAAGAGTATGAAGAGGATGATTTCCCAAATTCTGAACGGTTTCGATCGACACCAGAGGAGTCTCACGATTTTTTGACACGAGGCGTAGAGTTATCCACCATGGTCGACAAGCAGCAGAGTGGACCGTCGACACCATATCCAGAGAAGAGTGTCGATCGACACACCACCCCTGGTGTCGATTGACACCCCATACAGAAGCAGACTGCGATTTTTCATACTCCAGAAAACACAGGAGAAAGAGTTTACAAGCCAAAGGTTCCTTGCCCAAGGAACCAGCAGAGGTCTAAACAAGAACTGGAGGATGCTAGGATCAATGCTATCATGGATAAGCTTGTGGTGGAGATTCCTTTGATTGATGCTATAAGGACTACTCATGTGATCAAGAGATATGTGAATAGGATGATGACCAAGAATCTGGGGCTTGAGCAAGGGACAATGCTGATTTCAGAGCAGGTCAGTGCAGTGATACATAACAAGATACCAGAGAAGCTGACAGACCCTGGGAGCTTTGCCTAGACTGCACAATCTTTTCTGAGAGGATTGAGAGGTCTCTTTGTGATTTGGGGTCAAGTGTTAATTTGATGCCCCACTCAGTTGCTGTCAGGTAGGATATGACAGATTTTCAGCCAACTAGGATCTCTCTTATCCTTGCAGATAGTTCAGTAAGGATCGCTGAAGGCATTTTGGAGGATGTGCCAGTCAAGGTAGGAGATTGCATGATCCCTACAGACTTTGTGGTTCTAGCTTATGAGGAAGAACCAAAAGACCCCTTGATCATCGGAAGACCATTCCTAGCCACTGCAGGTGCCATCATAGATGTCAGGAAAGGAAGCATAGCCCTTAATGTGGGCGATCTGGTGATGACATTTGACATGAACAAGCTAATGAAAAGACCAACAATTGATGGTCACACATTCTATATGGACTCCCTCACCAGCCTTGCAGAAGAGATCTTCCAAGAAATGCATCCCACAGACCCTTTGGAGAGAGAATTGACAGCTTCTGCAGAAGAGACAGAGCATCTAGACGACATTACTGCTGGGTATATCAAGATGCTGGATGCAAGTGAGCACGTCATGCAGCTGGTAGCACATAAAGAACTGGATGGAACCTCTATAAAGGCTGCAAAACTTAGCGATTGGAGTGATAACAAGATTATTTTGAGTCAGGTTTATCAATCCTAAAGCACAGTATAGTGGTAAGTATAGTGCTAGAGGTGTCAATCCAGCTCAGGTTGATGAATGTTACTAGGAATGCAAGAACTTTGTAAATCTACGTGAAATCGGATTATTTGAGGAGAAAATCTATGAAAACTAAATGCAACTACCAAATGACTATGAAAACTATTTTAAAATCCCCTCTTAAGGTTCTAACAACTCCTAGATGACTTCTAAGAATTTAAAATGCAAAACTACTAGTTATAAAAATCAAACTCTCAAGGCAGATAAACAGAGAAATTTCTAACAACTTAGAACAATGATTTATAACTAAGAAATGATTACTTTGAGTTTTTAAATGCTAAAAAAGGATTCAGGATTGAGGATCATGTTTAAGAAGGTTAAAGATTCAAGCTTGTGTTTTGAAAACATAGATCTACACATTTTGTGCTATCTCTAAGCCTTGAGAAGCTAAAAGAGGTTTATCCATGGCGTATGGTATAAACCCTTTCCTCAACCCTTCTTCCTATCCCATGGCGTATGGTGGAAAGATGGGTCGAAGAACATTAAGCATAGATCTCAAATAATGGCCTAACTAGCTCCCTAAGCATCCATGGCATTTGGGAAAGGATGATCTAGTCTCTTGGATTTGGTTTTGGGGGATTCCTGAATCCTGTCAAGGTAAGGAAATCCATGAGATCAAAGAGAACTTTCTCCAGACTCTCTAGACATTAAAACCCCCAAATCCAAGAAGAGAATGAGTTAAGAACAAGAAAAGTCCCAAGCTTAAACCCCTTAAACCTTCTTAATCACCCCAACCTTAAACCCATGAATGACTACTCACTACACATGCTTAAAACCGATGAAAATGCAAAGGAAGAAAAGCTTAACATGATTAAACTACTAAGCAAGGAGAGCGATTAAGAGAAATATTTAGTTTAAAGCAAGATTAAGAGTTTACAAATCTAAGAAAAGCTTAAAACTTCAACAATGGCGACAAGGCGTGGGTAATGAAAGTGATAATGTTTTGTTGCCTAAAAGTGGATAAAAATCAAAAACTGGTCCCCTCACTAAACTCCAAAAGTGAGCTGTCCGGATAAGGTTCTAGAGATCAATATGGGTGATCGATCTCTAACTCGATCTTCTTCGTGGAGCGTCTTCCTTTGCTCGATCTTCGGGTCGATTCGGTTGAGTGGATCGAGTGCTACCATCGACCTTCTAGCTGATCCTTAGATGATCGAGTCGTGACCTCGATCTGGCTCTCGTTCTTCCCGGGCTTAGTTCCATGTCCGTACTCACGTTCGATCACCTCGGTCGATCTTGGTCTCGATCCTCTTTCTTGAAATGACCCGAGTGTCTCAATCTTGTGGTCGATCTCGTCAAGATCGACCTGCCTAGCTCGATCTGCGCCTTGATCTCGGTTCCTTTGCTGCATGCATGAGTTCATCCACGTATCCATAGGGTTCCTTTCGATCCTTAGCATGTCCACGCAACCTCTTTAGCTCCAGTTTATCCAAAACAACCTGAATATGATGCTAGAATGCAAGAAATATGCAAATGCTAATGCAAAGTGCACTTAGGACCTAAAATGAGACAAATGGTGAAAACTAGCCTATTATGAAAGATGTATGCATGAAAACTAATCTAAATGCATGCTAAATATGCGAAATATATGAGTATATTAACTCCCCCAAACTTGCATTTTGCTTGCCCTCAAGCAAACAAAATTCAAGAAAGGAAGAGAGGTTTAAAAATGGGAGCTCAAATTCCTTGATAAGTGTTTTTCAAATGAATCAATTCAATGGTCCTAGTTCTCAATTCTAAGATGCAATGCACAAACTCATACTCCAAAGAACTTAGCCATATTCATCACATATTGAATCTCAAATCATGACTCTCATACTCCAAACAATCCAAGAATCATATCATTTAACATTCATTAAGATCAAACCGTGAATCACACTTGTGCATTTTAAAACTGAATATTTTTGGCTAGGGACAAGGTCATGAGATAAAAATGATCTCATTTATATTGTAATTCAGACAATGTTTTATCTCAAAAAGGGTTGAACTCTAACAATGATCCTAATCCCTCTCTCATTTTTCTTTTCTTTTTCAAGCTCACTCACCCTCTACAGACTACCCACAACAACAAGGCAAGACACCAAGTAAAACCCAAATAAACACATCACTCAAACCTTCTTATAGCTAGTGGGATGGCCTTATACATAACTTTAGCTCTTTTCTTTTCTTTTGATAGCTCCCTTCTCAAAATATTTTTTCCTTTTCTTTAAACATTTGGCCTTTTGGCTCTTTTCTAAATTTTTTTTTTTTTTTAGAGCTATCTCCTTTTCTTTTCAACTAGAGCTTTCCATTTAAGAACAATTCAAGACCACCCACTTAAAACTATGAATCCCTTTTAAAACCCCAAACACCAACACTTTTCAAAACCGAAAACAAATAAGCAAAAGCAACAACACCCGTGAATCCCAATCCCATCCTTAAGCCTAAAACTAGCTTCAATATGCAATGTTAGCATCAATATGAGAGCCTAATCATGTCGCCTAAACCTAACACTTTATGCCAAGTTCAACCGAAAATAAAAAGCCTCACAATATGATATCACACACGAAATTTGGCTTTAAAGGAGGATAAGGGTTAAGGTGAGGAGTTCTACTTAGGCTTACAAGAGAGTGGCGAAAGGAATAAGAAAGCCTAAATGTGTATTTGTAATCCATTTATAATTTCTCAAATGCACAAGTATGATTATTCAAAAATTTAAATTAAGGTTCCACTTGATAGGAAAAGATTCAATTCATGTTTATTCAATTTAAGCCACGAAATTCAAGACAAATGATCTAAATATGGTTAGAACTTACTTTCAAAGAATGTACAAAGCATCAAAGAACTACTAACTAGGGCCTTGAACCAATTCATGAGCTTAAAACACTTTTCAAGAAAAACTTTTATATCATTGCTCCCTATGCAAATGCAAACAACCTAAATGATTAAAATTCTAGACTCGATCCTAAAATGTTTAACAATGCAAATGCAAGCTATATGATTTCAAGCTGAAAAAATGTAAGCAAAATCTTTCAACACCAGTGAACCCCCGCCTCAAAACAAGCCTAAAACTAGCTTCAAAATGCAAAGCCAGCATCAATATGAGAGCCTAATCATGTAGCCCAAAAATGACACTTTATGCCAAGTTCAATCCGAAAATAAGGCCTCACAAAATCACACAAGAAATACTTGGCTTAAAAGGAGGGTAAAGGTCAAGGTGAGGAGTTCTATTCAGGCTTACAAAGGAGTGGTGAAAAGGATAAGAAAGCCTAAATATGTATATATGGTCCATGTATTCCTTTTCAAATGCATAAGTGTGATAATTCAAATTCAGATTAAGGATCCCACGTGCTGTCACTTATGGGATAGATAACGTCAGCCTCTAAAACCTTAAGGATCTCTTTCTTAACAACCTCTTTCAAATTAGGATTCAAACGCCTTTGATGTTCTATAGAAGAGGCGTTCTCATTATCCAAGTGAATCCTGTGAGTGCAAAGCATTGGTGAAAGGCCCTTGATGTCACTGAGAGTGTACCCAATGGCCTTCCTATACTTTCTCAGCTCGGTCAGGAGCGAGTGTAACTCATCATCACTTAATTTTTCATTCACAATCACGGGATAGGTGTTCTTAGGCCCTAAGAAAGCATACCTTAGCCCTTTTGGGAGCTCCTTAAGGTCCACCTTTGGGGCTAACAGCTCGCTCCAGTCATCCTCGTGGCTGTTGTTGTTGTTTTCCTCCTTGGAGCCCTCCTTAGAACCCGAGGCATGGCCCTTAAGACTGCTTTCCTCAACCGCTATCCCTTCTAAAATCGAGTCGTCCCGTCGATCTTGCTCTCGATGTCGTCTAGATCAAGTGGTTTCGCTCGATTCACTTACTCGATTTAATGTGGATCGAGTAAAGGATCGAGATGCTGAGTCGATCTCCGGATTAGACCCCAAACTGATCGGAAGGTCTTTCTCGATCATTGACTCGGTTGTTTTCCCGGATCGATCACCCCTCTCGATCTGACTGTCGATTGCTGCACCGGATCGAGTTGTGTTCTCGATTACCTTGTCGATCCGACATCTAGATCGAGTGATAGCGTCGATTTCAGAGTCGATCTCTAGGCAGCAGCCTTCATCCTTCTTAGCAACCTTCCTAGAATCCAGCAAGTTGACGTACGCCTGGGTCCTCTGGTCCACATAGCCGAACTCTCCTGGCTCCTTTGTTAGTGCTAGCTTCAGATGGTCCTCCTGAGCAAGTTCTTCCAGCAACTCATCCGCTAAGGCATCCATCGTTTCAATGTAGAAATCTTGCCCTTCTATAGTCAGCTTCTTCAGAACCTCATTAATATTGAAGTCCAGCCTTATATCCTTTCCCAAGTGCAAGGCAATCTTCCCGTTCTTGACGTCAATGATAGCCCCGGCGGTTGCAAGGAATGGCCTTCCAAGGATGAGCGGGTCCTTAGGCTCTTCATCCATTTCCAACACGACGAAGTCCGTAGGCACGTTCACCCCGCTGATTCGCACCGGTAGATCTTCAAGCAGCCCCACTGGTAGCCTCACACTCCTATCAGCCAGTACCAACGAGATTCTACAGTCTTTGAAACGAGTAAAGCCAAGCTTCTTCGCCACGGAATGAGGCATCAGATTTATGCTAGCTCCGAGATCACAAAGGCAGCTCTTGAACTCCAAAGGACCTAAAGCGCAAGGTATAGTAAAGCATCCAGGGTCTCCCAACTTCTTAGGGACTATCACCTTATATATCACAGCACCACACTCCTCACTTAGAACAAGCACCTCCTTGCTTTCCTTATTCTTCTTCACGAGAGTGTCTTTGAAGAATTTGGCGCATTTAGGCATCATTGCAAGGCAGTTAACGAGAGGTAGCTTGATCTCTACGAACTTAAGATGATTCTCAAAGAGGATTCTGTGCTTCTCTATGAGTTGCTTCTTGAAATGGCCAGGAAAGGGCAGCTTAGGTACATACGGTGGAGGTACATAAGCATCTTTCTCCTTAGTAGTTTGCTCCACTCTCTTCTCAACAACTGCTTTGTCCCCTCTTCTTAGCCCTTGAATCCAGACATTGTCAAAGTTAATCTCATAATCAGCTGAAGGCTTACCCTCCCCCTCTTGACAACGTCCTCGTTGTTCTTGGGAGTGAAGCTCCTTTCTGATTCTTAACGTGATGGCGTTGGCATATTCCTTAGGATTCTGCTCACACTTGCCCGGTAGGTTATTCTGACCACTTGCACTCGCATTTCCCTTCTCTAGCTGCTTGATCTTGTTGTTTAAGTTGGTGATCTGAGTGGAGAAGTCAGTGAGAGATGAGTCCAAACGAGTGTTCATCTCGGCAAACTTCTGGTTTGTAAAGGCTTGACCTTGTATCAGCTGTTGAAACATGGCCTGGACCGGATCAACTTGTTGTTGCATCGGCTGTTGCTGGTGATGTGCAAAGCCCGGAGGGTAGTTTGGCGTATAACCCTTGTTACCTTGATGTTGCCCTTGGAAGTTGTTCTGCCCTTGACCTTGGAAGCCAGCACTCGGCTGAAAACCTTTGTTGTAAGGTATGAAAGGCTTTGTTTGCTGAGCAGGGTACACTTGGTCCTTAGGGTTGGCGACGTTGGTACTCAATGCCAACAACAACAAAGTGAAAATGCTTCTGGTTGGCTAACACCAGCTTATCAATCTTCTCATGCAAGGATTTCAGCTCCTTTTTGTGAGACTCTAGCTCAGATCCTCTAGGTGCACGGTCATAATCTTCAGCATAGTTGCCGTCACTCAATGCCAAGTTCTCAATCAGCTCCATGCCCTCTTCTACCTCCTGACCAAGGAAGTTCCTTTTACTAGATGTGTCAAGCAACAATCTGATCATTGGTGAGGCTCCGCGGTAGATGGTGCTGAGTAGGGTCTCCTCACTGAAACCGTGATGAGGACATTGGATCGTGTAATCTTTAAAACGTTCATTACCTCATTGAATGTCTCATTGTTCCACTGAGTGAAGCCGCTGTTTTCGCTTCTCAACTGTGCTGTTCTGGTGCTAGAGAAGAATTTTGAGAGGAAAGGTTTCTTACGCTCGGCCCATGAGGTGATGGTGCCTTGTGGAAGGGTCTTCTCCCAATGCCTAGCTTTGTCTCCGAGTGAAAAGGGAAAGAGACGCAGCTTGAAAGCATCTTCTGATATGCCGTTTATCTTGATCATCCCACATACTTGCTCGAAATTGTCAAGGTGCTCCAAGGGATCTTCCATTGCTAAGCCGTGGAACTTGTTGTTTTGCACCATGGAGATGAAACCCGGCTTAATCTCGAAGTTGTTGTTTTGTACAGGAGGAGGAGTGATCCCAAACCTATTGTGATGAGTATTAGGAGCATCTCCGGCTCCTATGATCCGTGGGGGTCTAGCCGCGTGTTGGGGGTTTCCATTGCCCCGTCCCACTGCCCCGTGAGCTGGAGGAGGTCCCTCTGGATGCTCGTGTTCAGCCATAGCTTCAAAGTCAACCAAACCGTGCTGAACAATCTCCTCAAAGGCTCTGGCTTGTTCTCGTACTCTTATTTGCCGTGAATGACCAAGCTGATGAATGTTGTCCAAGGGTTGAAGTAGATTGTTGTCTCCCATTGAACGAAGATTCATGTACCTGAGGGACACACGTTTGAGAGTAGAGAGATTAGTAACTAAAACAAGGTAAAGGCTTAGTCTTTACTAAGCCCCAAATCTCTATGCTTTCTAACACTCCTAGAATGGCAACGGCGCCATTTGATAACTACTTTCTTTGCAAGGGCGAGGATGCAATGAGGCTATCAAACTCAAATGCAACACTTAGGTTGTAGTACAGTATGCAAGTGAGAGTCAATCCATTTCTAGGAGCTAGGAAGATCAAAGAGAATGCAAGAGCAGTGTAAAGCTAAGCGAATAACAGGCGATATTGTGAAAATCCTAAAAACTATATGCAACGACCGAATGGAATGCAAAACTATTTTAAAATTACCAAGGGTGATTGAACTACTACGAGGAACAAACAGAAAAATTAAAATGCAAGGCTATGATTTAACAAAAATCGACTAGTGGATCGACCACAGGATAGACCACTAGATCGAGCAGTTTGGATCGATCTCATCTAAAAATGCAAGTATGAAGAAACTAATAACCAGGATGCAGCGAATAACAAGCGAATGACTAACGAAGATGTAAGAATGCTAAGAAAGAAGGGTCTAGGGTTGAGATTCATGGTCCGGGGTTTCAAGGGTCCGAGTTGGGGTTGAAAACTTTAAATCGACTCACTTTGTGAGATTCCGTAAGCCTTGAAAACGAAAACAAGATCCATCTTTGGCTTTCGGTATGTATCACTCCTTCATCCTCTCCTCCAAACTCATGGCTTCTGGTGGAAAGAGAGGTTGAAGGGCAATGAACTCAGATTTAAAACACACGGCCTAACTAGTCCCCTAAACTTCCATGGCTTTTGGGAAAGGGTAACTAGTCTCTAGGATGTGATTTTCAGAGATCTCTGGATCCTGTCAAGGAAAGAGACCTCTCTGATCATAAAGATCTTGGCGTGAGAGTCTTTAAGCCTTATGGACTCAACATCCTAGAATAGAAAGCCATTAAGAACAAGAAAACTACCAACTTGAAAACCCCTTAGACCCCGTGAATCCTCTCAACCCCGAGACCCAAATGAAACTACTCGCAACACATGAGAATAACCGAAATAAACATGAAAGATGAAGCGATGAACATGAAAATGTTTACTTAAAACTTAAAATGATCCCAAATATTCAAGAACAAGGTTCAAAGTCTAAAACAATGGCGGATGGTCTCCAAACCAGAGAGAAAAAGCATAAAAAGATAAGAATGAAAAAGTGTGTATGGAAAAAGACATTGCGAAAACAGCTCGGTGTTGGTATCGATCATCGAGCTGTTT
This sequence comes from Thlaspi arvense, assembly GCA_911865555.2. Taxonomy (NCBI): domain Eukaryota; kingdom Viridiplantae; phylum Streptophyta; class Magnoliopsida; order Brassicales; family Brassicaceae; genus Thlaspi; species Thlaspi arvense. Next base: position 31,060,179 of record OU466860.2, read on the forward strand.
TCGCCATTTGGGTCTCGATCATCTTCGGCGGATCGAGTGTCGCATCCGATCTTGGTATCGATCTTCGGTTGGATTGAGTGGTGGACTCGATCCGGCTCTCGCTCTGCATGGCGTCATTTACGTCCGTACCATTTGATCGATTGCTCCACTCGATCTTCGTCTCGATCATTTTCCCTGGATCGCCTGGTCTTCTCGATCTTCTGGTCGATCTCATCTAGATCGACCTGCCATGCTCGATCTGCTCCCCGATCTCTGGTCCTTAGCAAACATCCGACCTTCTACGAACTGCCACAACAGCTTCTGCACGTCCACGAACCTCCACGACTCCAAAGTAGCCAGAAACAACCTGAATGTGATGCAAAATGCAAGGAACATGCGTATGCTGGTGCGAGAATGCTCTAGGACCCTAAGTGATGCAATCTAGTCTAAAGTGTGATGTAAATGCATGAAAAGCTAACTAATATGTATGTAAAATACATGCAATATGCAGTAACATCATCTTCTTTGATTCACTTGATGTAAGGATTTCTGCTCATAATTCTATTGGCATCTAATCATAACTCCTTTGGATTGACAAAAACCATATTCTATACTACAACTGATTAGTACAAGCTTGGGTGATTGAGAAAGAGACTCGAAACTATTGTATCACGTATCGACCAAGTCTGGTCGATACACATATTGGTAAAGTCGCTCTTTATCTAAGTGTACTGGGCGACTTAGGTCTATACACTAGTCGATACGTATTGCCTCTATTTTGTATCGGGATGTATATTGTTTGGTAGGCTGTTCGGTACATGGAAAGTAAAGGTGTATTGATTGGCATGTTCGTTTGTACTCTGTTTGATACGTCACTCTGCCTTGTGTATCGATCTGGATGTGACCGGTACATTGGTCGATATGTGCGTCAGCGGTGTGTATCGGGTCAGGTACATCAGTATTTAGGTCGATACAAGCTCCTCTCTTATGTATCAACCTCCAAACTGTCTGATACACATATCGATATAGGTGCAAAGGCACGCAATATCGGTCGAGTGATTGATATTTACATTGACACCACTCGTTTCGACTTGATCTATGCTGCCTGATACGACCCTCCTTCGAGTTCACCCTCCTTTGTAACTCAGCTGTTCTTTCGTAATCTCATCCCAGGTGCCTAAGTTTACTCCTGGATACTAAAACAAACAATGAAATCATGAAAACGCAAATAATCTAGAAAGGAAAAACATGAGAATACCTCCCAAGAGTGCTTGTTTAGAGTCACTAAGCTTGACTTTACTTGCTCCTTAGGTAGCTGAAGGTTCTTGGAGGTGAATGTCTGTATCATCTCCAAGTGTGTCACTGGCCATGTAAGGCTTCAGTCTATGTCCATTCACTGTGAAGTCTCCACCTTCTGGTTTGAACAATGTCACAGCTCCATACAGAAGTACTTCCTTGATCTTGAAAGGTCCTGTCCATTTGGACTTGGGTTTTCCTGGAAATAACTTCAGCCTTGAGTTGAATAACAACACCTTGTCTCCAGCTTTGAAGTCCTTATATCTTCTTACCATTGAAAGCCTTGGTTCTCTCCTTGTAAATCCTAGAGCTTTTAAATGCTTCTAGGCAATTCTCTTCTAGTTCTTGGAGGTTGATGAGCCACTTCTCTTGGGCAGTCTTGATGTCAAAATTCAGCAACTTTGTTGCTTATAAGGCCTTGTACTCCAGTTCCACAGGAAGGTGGCAGGCTTTACCATAATGAAGTGAGAATGGTGATCTGCCAATGGGTGTTTCAAAGGCTCTCCTATATGTCCAAAGAACATCATCTATCTTGTGAGACCAGTCCTTCCTAGTTAGCCACATAGTTTTCTCCAAGTTAGCTCTGATTTCTCTGTTAGATACTTCCACTTGGCCACTGGTTTGAGGATGGTAGGAAGTAGCAACCTTATGCTCAACACCATGCTTCTTTAATGAACTCTCGAAGATCTTGTTGATAAAGTGGCTCCCTCCATCACTTATAACACATCTTGGAACACCAAACCTTGGGAAGATGATTATCGTGAAGAGCTTCAGCACAACATTGGCATCATTTGTTGGACTAGCTATTGATTCAACCCATTTTGATATATAATCCACAGCAATCAGGATGTATTTATTCCCATAGGATGAAGGGAAAGGACCCATAAAGTCAATCCCCCATACATAAAACAGATCCACTTCAAGAATTGAGTTTAGGGGCATCTCATTTCTCTTGGAGATGCTTTCCTTCATTTGGCATGCATCACATGAGGAGATATAAGCTTGGGCGTCTTTGAAGAAACTTGACCACCAAAAACCAGCTTGAAGCACCTTTTGTGCTGTCTTGAAAGTGGCGAGGTGACCACCATAAGTTGAACCCTGATAATGGTGAAGGACACCTTCGACTTCCTCTTCTGCTATGCACCTTTTGAACAGCCTATAAGTTCCATTCTTATAGAGATATGGTTCATCCCAATAGTAGTGAGATACATCCTCAAAGAACTTCTTCTTGTGATAGGAATCTAGTCTGGTTGGGACATCTCCACATACCAAGTAGTTGGTGAAATCAGCATACCAAAGCAGCTTCTCTTCTTGAAAAATCATTACCTCATCTAGCTTGTGTGTTAATGTATTCAACTGCTCTTATGGTAGAATGTCATTGGTGGGAAGAAAGTCATCAATCGTTAGCTTTGAGAGGTGTTCAGCAACACCATTATTAATGCTCTTCTTGTCTACAATCTCAATATCAAACTCTTGCAAGAGGAGTATCCATCTGAGGAGTCTTGGCTTAGTATCCTTCTTGGCATAGATGTGCCTTAGTACAGCATGATCAATGTAGACTATCACCTTAGTCCCAACCAAGTAGCTTCTGAACTTTTCAAATGCAAACACCAGTGCAAGAAGCTCATTCTCTATTGTGGTATATCTGGTTTGAGTCTCATCTAATGTCCTACTAGCATAGTAGATGACATGCAGCTTCTTGTTCACTTTCTGTCCAAACACAACTCCAACAGCATAATCACTTGCATCACACATGATCTCAAAGGGGAGATCCCAGTTAGGTGCTTGCACTATGGACACACTCACTAAATCGTTCTTGAGAGTTAGAAAAGCATGCAAGCAGTCTTCATCAAAGACAAATTATGTCTCCTTGCACAGCAGCCTTGTTAGTTGTCTTGCTATCTTTGAGAAGTCCTTGATGAACCCCTATAGAAACCAGCATGTCCTTAGAAGCTCATGATTCCCTTCACCGAGTTTGAAGGCTCTACATGTAACATAACATCTATCTTGGCCTTGACTACTTCGATTCCCTTCTCTGAAATCTTTTGACCCAACACTATGCCTCCTTAGACCATGAAATGGCATTTCTCGAAATTTAAAACTAGCTTAATGTCTTCACATCTCGGTAAAACCTGAGAAAGATTGGACAAACAGGCATCAAAGAAAGATCCATAGACACTAAAGTCATCCATGAATACTTCCACCATCTCTTCAAGTAAATCATAGAAAATAGAGGTCATACATCTCTGAAATGTTGATGGGGCATTGCATAGTCCAAATGGCATTCTTCTATATGCAAAAGTGCCTTAAGGACATGTGAATGTTGTTTTTTCCTGATCATTTGGGTGAATGGAAATCTGAAAAAAAAACAACTATACCCATCTAAATAGCAATAATAGGGATGATTAGCTAATTTTTCTAGCATCTGGTCTATGAATGGCCAAGGGAAATGATCTTTCCTAGATGCAGTATTTAGTTTTCTATAGTCTATGCACATTTTATGATATGTTATAGTTTTAGTGGGGATAGACCTAGGTGTTGTGTGAGATAGGATAAATCATACCCGCATCAAGCAATTTTAAGATTTCTTTTTTAATAGCTTCTTTTAGGTTTGGGTTCAGTCTCCTTTGAGGTTCAATAAAAGTTTTGTCTCATCCTCTAGATGAATCCTATTAGTGCAGAGATTAGGAGAGAGGCCTTGGATATCATCTAGTGAATATCCAATGGCTCTTCTAAACTATTTTAGCTCATTGACAAGAGCAAGGATTCCATCATCACTGAGGTTATCATTGACAGCTACAGGATAAGTCGAATTAGAGCCTAAGAACACATATCTTAGCCCTTTAGGAAGTGGTTTGAGCTCCACCTTTGGTGCCTTGAGCTCACTCCAGTCCTCTCCTAAGCTGCTTTGCTCGTTGGCGTCAGGTTCCTTGCTTGAAGGTCCAGCTTCTTGGAATGAGAGAACCTCTTTCTTTTTGTAACTCCACTCCTCAAATGGTTCCTCTTCTTCAAAGGCCTTGTGAGAGTCAAGCTTAGTATGTAACCCAAGCTTTCCTTGTCCAAATTACCATCTTCCCCATGCTCCTTCGTCAAAGCAACTTAGAGTTTGTCATCACGGCACAACTTCTCTTGAACCTCATCATGCAGCCCCTCTAAGGTTTCAATCTTGAACAATTGACCTTCTATAGTAGGCTGTTGCATAATCTGCATGTCAAATTTCAGACACATGTCCTTACCCAGTTGCAACTCAATTTTCCCTTTCTTGACATCAATAACAGCTCCTGTTGTGGCCAAGAAAGGTCCTAAGTATGAGAGGGTCTTTAGGATCTTCATCCATCTCCAGGACTACAAAGTCAGTTGGTATCTCCACATTCCCTATTCTGATTGGCACATCTTCAAGCAATCCCTTAGGGAATCTCACTGACCTATCAGCCAATACTAAAGAGATCCTGCCATCTTTGAATTCAGTGAAACTACGGCGCCTAGCTATAGAGTAGGGCATTAAGCTTACACTTTCTTTTAAGTCACACAAACGTTTCTCAAATAGTAGTGGACCTATAGAGCAAGGCAAAGTAAAACTTCGTGGATCACTGAGTTTGTTGGGAGTCACCTTTTGTTGTTGAATGATGGCGCTGCATTCATGAGTTAATACCATCATTCCTTGCAGATTTTTTGTTCACTCAACCACAGCATCTTTCAAAAATTTCTGGTAAGAAGGGACAACCACAAAAGCTTCAAGTAGAGGCATAGTGCGCGGTATTTTCTTCATCTGCTCATCAAAGAGACCTCTGTATTTGGCAATCAGCTCCTTCTTGAATCTTCCAGGAAATAGTAGTGGAGGCTTGTAAGGAGGAGGAGTGTATCTTTGTTCTTTAACCAACTCCTTATGCGCCTCCTTTTGCTTCTCCTTGGCTACTTCGTTTCCCTTATTCTTCTTTGGGGTTTCATCAGCCTTGACTGCTTCATCATCTTCTATTACCACCTCCCCTTATTGTTCCTCAATGTCCTCACTGGGGATAGTATGGGCCATTATAGGAGGGATCTGTTTCCCACTTCTTATTGTGACAGCTTTGATGTATTTTCTAGAGGAGTGATATGTATAGGGTGCATTCTGGAGCTTCAGTTGTTCAGGCTTTTGATCGAGGGATAGTTACATAGATTGGAGTTCAGAGTGAAGCTCAGAATTTAAGGTAGCAACTTGGGTGGTTATGGCATGTTGGGAGGTGAGAAGCTGTTGCAACATTTGCTTCATGTCATTAACTTGGGGTGAAGGATCATGTGAGGGTTTCTGTTTTTGTGACTGTCTCTCCCCTTCTTGTTGTTGAGCATATTGAACCAGAAACTATTGCTGAAGCTGAGATTGGCGGAAGACATCATCCATTCTCTCCTTCATAACTTTCACCTCAAGCAATGTGGCTTCTAGTTGAGAGGATACCAACTTTTAAGTCCCCTCTTGCTCCTCACCATAATGTGCATTGCTGTGAGCTAGATTCTCAATCTAAGCCAAGCAATCATCCACATCTTGACCAAGGAAATTACCTCTACTAGCAGTATCAAGGAGTAGTCTCATCTTAGGCAAGACCCCTCTATAAAGTGTGGACAGGAGTGCTTCCTTTGTAAAGCCATGATGAGGACATCAGACTGTCAAGCTTCTAAACCTTTCACAAGCATCTCCAAACTCTCATTAAGCCATTGGCTGAAGTTGTAAATCTCATTTCGAAATCTGGCTGTCCTAGAGGGAGAGAAGAACTTGGTGAGGAAAGTAATTTTGCATTTAGCCAATGTTGTGATATTTCCTTTCTGCAAACTCTTTTCCCATAGTTAAGCTCTATCTCTAACTGAGAAAGGGAAGAGTCTTAAATTCAAACCCTCATCAGATATTCCACTCATCCTAGCCATATATCAAATCCTCTCAAAATAGTCCAGATGATCAAGAGGATCTTCATTAGGCATCCCAAAGAATCTGCTGTCTTGGACCATTGCAATCATCCCTCTTCTGATCTAAAAGTGAGTGTCCTCTATAGGAGGAGCTATGCCATGTCCTAAAGCAAAGGATGTTTGGAAATCGCCAGCTCAACTAATCCAATTCTGTATTACCAATCTACTTATTAGACATCTAATTCCTTAGGATAAGCTAAGCAAATCTCTTACTTGAGTCATTCAGGCATTTCATCAAACACTTATCAGGCACAAGAGAACTCTAGAATCTAAATTAAATTAGCAAGGTCTAATCAAGCATTAAACACAATCAATAAGAAGGAACAATAACATTAATCACTAACCAATCACTAATCAAGCCTTAAACCTCCCTATCTCTATCCCATCTCAAACCCTAAGGAAACTACTCACTAATCATGGTTTTAGCCAAAACCCGAGGTAAAGGAAAATGACTAACCATGATCAGAATGAAGATAAACACCAGTTTTGATTAATATAACAAGATTCAAAACAGAAATTTTAAGGGTTCAAAGAGAAAACACAAAGGAGAAAGCTATTATCTAAAGGAGAATGATGAAAAGAAGGTTCCCCCCAATGTTTTTGGGTCTTAACATATATAGAGTTTTCAGGAAAAACCCTTAGTAAACCGGAAATAAACCAGAAAATAGCTGGTTTAGATGCTCTTTATAGGCCTGATTAATCTATACGCTGGTCGATATTGGTCGGTTGAAGGTCGTTAAACCAAGTCTGGTTGATACACTGATCAGTACAGTCGCCTCTGGCTGAGGCTTATCGACATGCCTCCTCGGTATGATGGTTGATACAGTCGCCTATTTTCTAAGGCATATGAACCAAAACCACATCGATATTCTGCTCAATACATGTCCTGGCTTATGTATCGGCTTGCTCCAAATCGATACGTAGACCGGTAGAAATGTCTTGTGGAGCATCAGTTAGAGCAGCTCGACACCCTTAGACTTTCCTGTTCTGTCGTATCGACTTGGGACCTTGCTCTGCACCTCAGTATGACTCCTTGGCTTGTATCAACGTATAATGTCGATATGTTGCTCTGTATGCTCCATATCGACTTGGTAAGTCGATTAACCGCTTGATATTGGGCCTTCTCGCTTTGGTCTCTCCACCAGATGACTCCCAGATCCTCTACCAGTCCTTAAACTCCTTCATTGCACCTGCCAAGTGCTCAAAATGCACCAAATATGAAATGCAACTCCTAACTACACTCTAAATCCTAAATGGATGCAATTGAGACATGAACATGCAACAAAAGGGTGTCTAAATGCTGAATCTAAAGCTAAATGTATGCATATACTGGAGTAACTATGGTGTATATAATGTATCGAAAGTATCTTTTTCAGGTGTTTCGAAGAGAAGACTCTATGGTTACTTTTACTAATACTGTAGCATCCATGAACTGAAAATCTGAAATGATTGAGACCGGATAGGACATTATCCGAAGGAATATGAGTCCAGTCAAGTGAAAATCCAAATGGTTACGATGTTAAGACTATTGCCAAGTAAAGACTGAGAAATAGCCGAGGAATGACCAGGCTGGCTGAGTAGGATGGGCTAATGTCCGGGAAAAAATTGGTTTATCCGAGTAAAAGTGAGTTATGTCCAAGAAAAAGGAAACCTGACTGACTAAAAGGGCTAGGCCCGTGAGATTTTGTGTTTGGTCAGAAGGGAAGCTAGTTTTCCCGATAAGAAAAGGAATGTATCAGATAACTTAGATTTTTAACAGGATGGTTACAGTTTCAGTCGAGCGGTATGGACTATAACCGAGAGAATTCCTACTTGGACCGGGAGACATCAGTTATGACCGAGTCACTTAGGTTTTGCGAGTATATAAGGGGATTTTGGAGACTTTTCTTGGGGGAGCCGCCTTGTTTAGCAAAAATATGGTGTGAGAGAGAGATTAGTCTAGTGTGTTCTGAGAAAAACTGAGTATCCCAAGAGATATTCAGGAACAGTTGATCGTTTCCGAGAGATCGTCGATCATCACCACGCATCACCAATCAGTAATATGATCCGGTGAGTATCTGTAGACTGAATATTCTAAAAAAGGGGATTACCGAGGAGATATACGATCGTGACTGAGGAATTCTGACTGGATCAAGAGTCACCGAGGGATCTACGAGATTACCCTTGCGATAGACGATAATCATGACTGTGACCGAGAGATCTTGACTGTTACCTATATATTACCGAACAGTAGCCAAAAGATCTCGATTATTACTGAGAGAAACGTGTTCTTATCGATCTTTCACCTAAAGAAAGTCAATATTCCAGGAGCTCCATCAAGACGGATCGTTCTACCAAGAATATGTTCGGGATGAATTGTCAGCTAGAAGAATCCACCGAGAGATTATTGGCATGGTCTGAGAGATCATAAACTAGGCTGACTGGACAGGCAAGAGCTAAAGGATCCGAGCCGTCCCTCTTTGTTACTTGGCCATGTGGAAATGGATTTGGTACTGGCGATCATAGGGATCGTGACTGTGCTTTTTGATGGTCTTAAGGATCATGTTTGTGTTAGTGGAGATCATAGGGATCGGGACTGTGTTTTCTAATGGTTGTAATGACCATGACTGTGTACTGGCGATCATGGGGATCGTGACTGTGATTACTGGTGGTCGTTAAGACTGGGTGTGGATTCTGTGATTATCTGGCTAACCTAGATATCTCTCTTTGTACTTTGCCATGTGGAGATGGTTGGTTGAGTTACTAAGTACGAAAGGGAGATGTTGGGAGAATGATCATTAACCGGTGCAAAGAAGGAGATTTTGACAACTGAGAAGATGGAAGTTCAAGGCATGGGAGACGCCTGGCATTGGGAGTTAAGCTGACGCATCCGATATTTGCAGCTTGTTAAGGTACGAACTAATCTGAGCTGAGATTAGGGTTTTGTGCGTAGAAAGTTATGGGATAGCTGACCTAATAGTATGTTAACATCTGACTTAAGTTGTTAGTCTCGTAGTTGGTTGGAACATCGTAGAGAAAATAGTACGAGAGGCAAAAATATCCTGAGCCACGGTCACGGTGTGACCGGGTTAAGTATTGATTGGACTTCTGGTTAGGAAAATAAGGTCGGGACCTTACAAGTTGGTATTAGAGCGTGGTGGGTTATAGGACAGAGTCTTCTGTGAATTATGCTTATCTACGATGACATAAAACATGGAAAATGTTATGGAATAATGTGTAAGTTATCTGGTTGAAAGACTTGATCCCCAAGTGACCTAGTCAGATTATACCTGGTTAGATATTCTGTGAGTAGAAAGACTATTGGTAGTGTACATGCGCGAGTTTCTGCCAACAAGTGATCAAGTCTGTGAATAAGAGTCGAAGTATCTGAGTTAGTCTATACTAACAGGACTATAACCGTGGAAGCATCTGAGTTAGTCTGTACTAACTGGACTATAGTCGTGAGAGAGGACTGAGTCGGAGGAAACTAGTTCATGAATTCATTTTCAATGATATAAACTAGTGAGAACCATGGTTAGTAATCTGTTTGAGCTTAAGGAGGTTGCTTAAAAGTTATGGAAGGAATGAAACTCGTCGATATTGGAGATGATCGAGTGAGGAAGAATTCTGTGAATCTGAGAGAAAGGCTATGTAATGCGAGGGAAAAGTATTTCTGTAAAAAGTAATCGGACAGGAAGTCCGGAGAGTGGAACTTGGTGTTCCGGAACCAGTAATGGAAACTTATTTGATGAATGAGTAAGGGCAAGTAGGTTACTCGGGTAATAACATGGTATTGGGTCAGAGATACTAAGTGTTAGAGAAGTCTGAACTTTAGCTTACAGGATAGGTAAGTTAAGCGTGGAAACTGGATAGTACATTAATGTAGGAGTTTGTCCTATTTCAATTCCTAGATATATTAATATCATTGTAGTACGTGTGTGTCAATCCATAATGGGCAATATAAGACATTAAGAATGCAATAGTTTACATAAGTCAAACCAAACCAAAAGCAAGTAATGATCAAACTCTAGCAATCAACTAATCAAGACTAAACAAAAGAGCAATTTCGAACTTAGATAATCAAATGATAAAAGCAGGACCTAAGATGGGGCTATTGATATAGAGGGGATTAGATCAGACCAATGATGCTTTACAAATCATCAAACACTGCTATCTCCTAATCATAGAATTAACAGCTATAACTAGTCCAATCTCTTGGAAACTAATCAATTTCCTAAGCACTTACTCAAGAACTAATTCTCATTAATGACCAAATGATTAACAAGCATTCGAAGAAGAAATCCAATCCTATAATGCCTAAATGCTACCTAGATATCTAATTTCTTAGGATAAGATGAAAAAATCCTCTAAAAGACTAAGCAGCATTTCATGAAACACTTACTAGGCGTAAGAGAGAGAGAAAAGATACTAACCAAGCCTGGCCAAAGCTAATCTAGTCTTTAGCACATCTAATAGAGCGGAAACAATCATATTGAGCTCAAGATATCACTAATCTAATCTTAAAACCCCTCTAATCTATCCCATCTTAAACCCTGAAAAGAAATACTCACTAGCAATAGTCAAAATCACAAACTCCAAGGAGAAATAATGGTTAAGCATGATTAGAATGCAGATTAAACAAGGATAGATTAAGAGAAGCACATAAATTTCACTAAATCAAACAAGATTGTTACAAAGATAACCCAAAAGAGAAAGGTTTTTAACTTGGAACAGTAAAATATTAGATGACCAAACATTTTAGATACTAAAGTATTTATACTAAAGCTTAGAAACCCCTAGTAAACCAAGAGAAAATCGGTTTTACAAGTCGATACAGTCCTCGATATTGGCTTTTCCATTCTTGTATCAGCTTGGTCTTGATCGATATTGTGGTTGATATGTCCGACTTCAGAGGATGTATCGGCTTGACCCTGCTCGATATGGAAGTTGATATGATCACCCTCAGTTAAGGCAGATCGGGCAAAACTAAACTGATATGCTGCTCGATATTGTCCGGTCTAAGGTGTATCAGCTTAGGTGCCCGATACACTGCCTGGTATATGTTCTTCTTCATGAATAGAGGTTCTTCCTAGTCTATGTGCTCCTACGTATGCCTCGTCTCCTCTGTATCGATATGAAGTACTCGGTTGTCAGTCTGGGACACACCATATTGGGCAAGACACCTCGATATCCAGCTCGATATTGGAACATCCGCCTTTGTTCTCCTTCTTGCTTCGTTCCTATCTCTCACCCATTGCACCACTTGGTCTCCAAACACTCCTTTTTTACCTGATACAACTCCAAATGTATACAAAATGCAATGCAACACCTAAAACTACTCTAACTCCTAAATGTATGCAAATGGGCAAGAATAAGTAAAATATGCATGTTTAAAGACCAAATACTAGTGATGAATGCATGCTAATACGATATAAATAATGGATATATCAACACCCCAAAGTTAGATTCAATTGACAACAAGTTTCAGAATAAGATATGAGTATCAATACAAGTAATTAAAATATGGTGCAACCTAATATTCAAACTCTCTACTAATGCAATCAAACAACAAATAACCAAGGCATTGAAAACAATTCAAACATGGGCATCGTAACAAGTGTGTACAGTATACTCCCTATGAAAATCCTATGCAACATATATGATGTGCAAACTAGACTTAATCGTAAGTGTAAATGCAATTAAATGCTCTGTTTTTTATTGATAAATTTTTGAATTGTCTTCATTTTTTGAGTTTTTCTAAGCAAATAAGTGCAATGCGTGATAGGATAAGACATAATACACCCCAAACTTAAATTACAGAGTCCCATTGTGCAATAAAATCTGAGAGAGAGATGCCAAAACAGAGAAAATATACAAAGCATAAAATGGTATATACAATAGAGGAGTTTGGGTACCTTAATAGGTATGTTTGGAGGTGTGGGATATCCCTGAAAGGTCCTACATGATGTCAATGTTGTGGCTTCTAACAGGACTCTCTCAACTTCTTCTCCTCTCTGGAGCTTCATGAGCTGAAGGTCTTGGTGGCTTCCAAGCTCTTATTTCTTGATAGGTAGCAAAAGAGTGCCTTCTACTTGGTGCTCTAGTCGAATTTTAATAATTCGAAGCTTTCTCCTTTAATTATTTTGTTTGTTTCTCGTGGTAGTTTCTTCCTTTCTAGTATTTTTAAAATAGGTTTCATTCCATTTAAGTTGCTGCATCTAGTTTTTAGAGATTTTCTCATAAATCATCTCATTTCGCTTAGATTTGCATTAGTCCTTGTATTCTCTGTGCATTCTCTATCATCCTAGGCATGGATTGACTCTCTCTTGCTTGCTGTACTACAACATGTCTTGCATTTGAGTTTGATAACCTCACTGCAATTTAACCCTTGCTCAAAAAATGTTTGCCAAATGGCGCCGTTTATCAAATGGCGCCGTTGCCATCCTAGGACTGTTTAGAGAACATAGAGATTTGGGACTTAGCAAAGACTAAGTCTTTACCTTTTTCAAGTTACTAATCCTTCTACTCTCAAACGTGTGTTTTCAGGTACATGAATCTTCGTTCAAGGGGAGACAACAATCTACTACAACCCTTAGACAACATTCATCACCTTGGTCACTCACGGCAAAGGAGAGTCAGAGAACAAACAAGAGCCTTTGAGGAGATTGTTCAGCACTGTTTGGTTGATTTTGAAGCTATGGCTGAACACGAGCATCCAGACGGACCTCCTCCAGCTCACGGGGCAGCAGGAAGGGGCAATGGAAACCCCCAACACGCAGCTAGACCCCCAAGGATCATAGGAGACGGAGATGCTCCCAATACTCATCACAATAGGTTTGGGATCACTCATCCTCCTGTACAAAACAACAACTTCGAGATCAAGCCAGGTTTCATCTCAATGGTGCAAAACAACAAGTTCCACGGCTTAGCAATGGAAGACCCCTTGGAGCACCTAGACAACTTCGAGCAAGTATTTGGGATGATAAAGATCAATGGCATATCCGAAGATGCTTTCAAGCTGCGTCTCTTCCCCTTTTCACTCGGAGACAAAGCTAAACATTGGGAGAAGACCCTCCCACAAGGCACCATCACATCATGGGCCGAGTGTAAGAAGGCTTTTCTCTCAAAGTTCTTCTCAAGCACCAGGACAGCACAGTTGAGAAGCGAAATCAGCGGTTTCACTCAAAGGAACAATAAGACATTCAACGAAGCAATGGAGCGTTTCAAAGACTACACGATCCAATGTCCTCATCACGGGTTCAGCGAGGAGACACTACTCAGTACCATATACCGTGGAGCTTCACCAAAGATCAGGTTGTTGCTTGACACAGCTAGCAAAGGGAACTTCCTCGGTCAGGAGGTAGAAGAGGGTATGGAGCTGATAGAAAACTTGGCATTGAGTGATGGCAATTACGCTGAGGATTATGACCGTGCACCGAGAGGATCAGAGTTAGAGTCTCACAAGAAGGAGCTCAAATCTTTGCATGCGAAGATAGATAAGCTGGTGTTAGCCAATCAAAAGCATGTTCACTTTGTTGGTGAAGCTGATGAGAACCAAGAGGAGTTAGAGTTGAGCCAAGAAGAAGCCAATTGGGTGGCGGGACAGAACAACTACAAATCTCAAGGCTACAACCAAGGCTACCAGAACAACAACCTCTCTTACCGAAGCACCAACGTTGCCAACCCTAAAGATCAAGTGTACCCTGCTCAGCAAGCAAAACCTTTCATCCCTTACAACAAAGGTTTTCAACAGAGTGGTGATTTCCAAGGTCAAGGGCAGAACAACTTCCAAGGGCAACATCAAAATAACAAGGGTTATACACCTAACTACCCTCCGGCCTTTGCACCTCAGCAGCAACAACCGATGCAACAACAAGTTGATCCAGTTCAAGCAATGTTTCAACAGCTAATACAAGGGCAAGCCTCTACAAACCAGAAGTTCGCCGAGATGAACACTCGTCTAGACTCGTCTCTCACTGACTTCTCCACTCAGATCACCAACTTAAACAACAAGATCAAGCACCTAGAGAAAGGGAAAGCGAGTACGAGTAGTCAGAACAGTCTTCCGGGAAAGTGTGAGCAGAATCCCAAGGAATATGCTAATGCTATAACGTTGAAAAGCGGCAAAGAGCTCAAACCTCTGGTCTCTAACAAGAACAACGAGGACGTTGTAATTCAAGAGGGGGAGGGTCAACCTTCGGCTGATGATGATGAGATTAACTTTGACAACGTTTGGATCCAAGGACCAAGAAGAGGAGACAAAGCAGTTGCTGAGAAGAAAGCTGAGCAAACCACTAAGGAAAAGAATGATATGTGCCTCCACCTTATGTACCTAAGCTGCCTTTTCCTGGCCGCTTCAAGAAGCAACTCATAGAGAAGCATAGAATCCTCTTTGAGAAGCATCTTAAGGACGTGGAGATCAAGCTACCTCTCGCTGACTGCCTTGCAATGATGCCTAAATGCGCCAAATTCTTCAAGGACACTCTCGTGAAGAAGAATAAGGAAAGCAAGGAGGTACTTGTCCTAAGTGAAGAGTGTAGTGTTATAATATATAAGGCTTGACTTCGACATCAATGAGGTTCTGAAGAAGCCGACCATTGAAGGGCAAGCTTTCTATATTGAAACGATGGATGCTTTAGCGGATGAGTTGCTGGAAGAGCTGGCTCTAGAAGACCATCTGATGCTAGCACTGACTAAGGAGCCAGGGGAGTTTGGCTATGTGGACCAGAGGACCCAGGAGTACGTCAACCTGCTGGATTCTAGGAAGATTGTCAAGAAGGATGAAAGTTGCTGCCTAGAGATCGACCCCGACATCAACGCTATCACTCGATCCAGGAGTCGGATCGACAAGGAAATCGAGAACACAACTCGATCCGGTGCAACAATCGACGGACAAATCGAGAAGAATGCTCGATCAGGAAAAACAATCGAATCGACGATCGAGGGAGACCTCTCGATCATTTTGGGGTCCAATCAAGAGATCGACTCAGTGTCTCGATCCCTCACTCGATCCACATCAAATCGAGTAAGTGAATCGAGCGAAATTGCTCGATCAAGACGACATCGAGAGGAGAATCGACCGGAGGACTCGATCTCAGAAGGGATAGCGATGGAGGAAAGCAGTCTAAAGGGCCATGCCCTGGGTTCAAAAGAGAGCTCCAAGGAGGAAAGCAACAACAACAGCCACGAGGATGACTGGAGTGAGCTGTTAGCCCCAAAGGTGGACCTTAAGGAGCTCCTAAAAGGGCTAAGGTATGCTTTCTTAGGGCCTAATAACACCTATCCCATGATTGTGAATGAAAACCTTAGTGATGATGAGTTGCACTCGCTCCTGACTGAGCTGAGAAAGTATAGGAAGGCTATTGGGTACTCTTTAAGTGACATCAAGGGCCTTTCACCAATGCTTTGCACTCATAGGATTCACATGGATAATGAGAACACCTCTTCTATAGAACATCAAAGGCGTTTGAATCCTAATTTGAAAGAGGTTGTTAAGAAAGAAATCCTTAAGCTTTTAGAGGTTGACGTGATCTATCCCATAAGTGACAGCACGTGGGTTTCTCCTGTACATGTGGTGCCTAAGAAGGGAGGGATCACGGTCATAAGGAATGAAAAAGATGAGCTTATTCCTACTAGAACCTTGCGACTAGGAAAGACCATTTCCCTTTGCCTTTTATTGATCAAATGCTTGAGAGACTTGCTAATCACCTTTACTACTGTTTTCTCGATGGGTATAGCGGTTTCTTTCAAATACCAATTCACCCAAATGATCAGGAGAAGACGACCTTCACATGTCCCTACGGTACCTTTGCATATCGAAGGATGCCGTTTGGATTGTGTAATGCACCGGCTACGTTTCAGCGGTGTATGATGTCGATCTTCTCCGATCTTATAGAGGAGATGGTGGAGGTGTTCATGGATGACTTCTCTGTCTATGGTGCGTCCTTTTCTGCGTGTTTGTTGAATCTTTGCAGGGTACTAAAATGTTGTGAAGAGACAAACTTGGTGCTGAACTGGGAGAAATGCCACTTTATAGTTAAGGAAGGGATCGTGCTTGGTCATAAGATATCAGAGAAGGGCATTGAGGTTGATCAGGCTAAAGTGGAGGTCATGATGGGTCTTGAGCCGTCGGTTAATGTTAAGGGAGTCAGAAGCTTCTTGGGACACGCAGGGTTCTATAGGAGCTTCATCAGGGATTTCTCCAAGATTGCACGCCCTCTTACACAGCTGTTGTGCAAGGAAGCTGAGTTTGTTTTTGATGAGGAGTGTTTGAAAGCTTTCGTGACCATCAAGGATGCCCTTACATCAGCTCCTATAGTACAAGCACCAGACTGGCCTCTTCCCTTTGAGATCATGTGTGATGCTAGTGACTACGCCGTAGGAGCCGTTCTTGGTCAGAAGAAAGACAAGAAGCTGCACGTGATCTACTATGCTTCAAAAACCTTGGATGACACGCAAACAAGATACACCACTACGGAGAAGGAGTTGCTTGCAGTAGTCTTCGCCTTTGAGAAGTTCAGATCGTATCTCGTTGGTTCCAAAGCTATTGTATACATGGATCACGCTGCCTTGCGATACATCTACTCGAAGAAAGACACTAAGCCTCGGCTCTTAAGATGGATTCTCTTACTCCAGGAGTTTGACATGGAGATTAAAGACAAGAAAGGAATAGAAAACGGAGTCGCTGACCATCTCTCACGGCTAAGGATCAATGAGTCTCTCCCCTTAGATGACTCTCTTCCAGAAGAGCAGCTTATGGCGATTACCACGGCTGTTTGTGGAAAGCTAGAAGGGAGGTTTGAGGAAGTGTTGAGTTTCAAAGAGGAGGATCTACCATGGTATGCTGATGTGGTGAACTATCTAGCGTGTGGTGAGGAGCCAACACATCTCAACAGCTATCACAAGCAGCGGTTTATGAGAGAGGCTAGTGACTACTTTTGGGACGAGCCCTACTTATACAAAAGAGGAGTAGACAGTTTGTACCGGAGATGTGTTACTAAGGAAGAAGCCAGGGACATCCTCTATCATTGCCATGGCTCTTCCTACGGAGGACACTTCGCCTCATTTAAGACTGCCACGAAAGTGTTGCAAACCGGTTTCTGGTGGCCGTCCATTTTTAAAGATGCACACGAGTTTGTGAAGAGCTGTGAGGCATGTCAACGAGCAGGGAATATCACTAAGAGGAACGAAATGCCTCAAGTTCCCATCTTTGAGGTTGACGTGTTCGACGCGTGGGGGATAGACTTCATGAGGCCATTTCCTTCTTCATATGGCAACAAATATATCTTAGTAGCAGTGCATTATGTCTCTAAATGGGTTGAGGCTGTTGCTTCCCCTACAACTGACTCTAAGGTGGTAATCAAGCTGTTAAAGAGTATCATCTTCTCGAGGTTTGGGGTACCCAAGGTTGTTATAAGCGATGGAGGAAGCCACTTCATAAACAAGGTCTTCGAGAACCTCTTGAGAAAGTATGGATTTAAGCATAAGGTGGCTACACCGTATCACCCTCAAACAAGCGGTCCAATGGAAGTCTCCAATAGGCAAATCAAGGCCATACTAGAGAAGACCGTCGGAGCAACAAGGAAAGACTAGGCAGTGAAGCTGGACGACGCTGTTTGGGCCTACCGTACCGCCTTCAAAACGCCGATTGGTACAACTCCTTTCACTCTACTCTATGGCAAGGGCTGTCACCTCCCGGTTGAGCTGGAACACCGTGCGTTGTGGGCTGTGAAAAGGCTGAACTTTGACCTCAAGACTGCTCAGGAGAGGAGCCTTATTCAGCTACACGAACTGGATGAGTTGAGGCTGAACGTTTACGAGAGCTCTCGGATATACAAGGAGCGGACTAAGGAGACTCATGACAAGAAGTTGGTTGCCAAGGAGCTTAAGGAAGGAGGGCTAGTGTTGCTGTACAACTCGAGGCTCAAACTCTTCCCGGGCAAGCTGAAATCAAGGTGGAGCGGACCGTTCGTGATTCAAGAAGTGTTGCCTTATGGAGCTGTTACTATGATGGGAAAAAGTGGTAGTGCATTCACCGTCAACGGACACAGAGTCAAGCCTTACTTGGCAGACGGCTTTGACAAGGAGAGTACCTCGGTGCTTCTCCAAGACCCACCATCCGCTTAAACCAAGTAAGGTCTAGCTAAAGACGTAAAAGAAAGCGCACTTGGGATGCATTCTCATGTTTATCTTGTATATATTCCTGCTTTATTTCCCTTTCAGTTTTATGTTTTTATTCTGCAAGTGTGTAGGAACAGGTATAAGGAGTCTAAACCTTGACCTTAAGGTCTAAAAGGGGTAATAGGAGTTAAGATAAGGCTAGAGATCGAGTGCTAGATCGACTGATCCTGGCTCGATCTTTGCTAGATCGAGTCAGTGAATCGAGAGGAGTCAGTCGATCTAGACAAGAACGAGTGACAGGATCGACCTTGACGGAAAAGGATCGATCGATCCAAAACGGATCGACCGATCTAATTTCTCT
The DNA here is from genome assembly GCA_911865555.2 of Thlaspi arvense. NCBI lineage: Eukaryota > Viridiplantae > Streptophyta > Magnoliopsida > Brassicales > Brassicaceae > Thlaspi > Thlaspi arvense. The sequence goes on from OU466860.2 coordinate 31,078,852, forward strand.
CGGGAAAATCTATTGGAAATAGATCGATCACTTGACTCGATCCATCACTCGATCTATGCCAAATCGACCCCTAAATCGAGGACATAGCTCGATCATGAGGATTTAGCCGTGGAGCCAACATCTCAATGATCGAGAGAGCCAATCGATCCAAGACTCGATTCATCATGAATCGAGTCTCAAATCGAGTAACCCTCTCGATCTAAGCCATTATGGGCATGAGATCGAGTCCTCGATCGACCAAATGGACTCGATCTCATGCCAAGGTAACATTTTCTTTCCCTCCTTTACTCGTTTCCCTCCAACTTTTGAATTCAAAACTTGGTCAAGACAAGCATCTTTGACCATGAAAGATGTGCCTTGACCAAGAGTTTGTCAGAAAAACCACTTTTACTACCCATTGTTTTGATTTTTGCTAGCCTTTAAATATTTCAACAACCTCTCATCCTCTCATTCCTGTTTTTCTCGAAAATTTTAAACAAAGAGAGTGAGAGTTTCGGTTTTCAAAAGCTAGCAAAGATATTCTGCATTTCTTGCAAAGGTATTTTCAAAAATTTAATGATTTAATTTTAGAAAATTTCCTTTAAATTCGCAAGATCTTGTTCTAGAATATAGGGTCGGTTTTGATTTTTAAAAACTAGCTAAGTAAAAGGAATAATTCTAGATTTTTCAGTATCTAAAGATATGATTCTCCTTTATTTAGCTATGATTTTTATTTATTTCCCAAAATTCTAGGGTAGTTTTTATAAGTTCTCTCCTTCTCTTCTCTCATTCTCATCAAAACCGCCATTTGCTTATCAAATTTCTTTAGAAACTTGTTTCAGGAACAATGGCCCCAAAGAGAACAAGAGAAGCGACAGCACAAGAAGGAGAAGGACAAGAAGTGGCAGTTCAAGAGAGGGTCAGATGGAGTAAGGATGAGAAGAGGGACAAGAAATGGCTGGAAAGGCTCCGGTTTGAGCCTACCAAGTTTGCTGATCGAGAGCTGTTGTCTAAGCTAGGGATTCTTGGGGACTTCGACCAACTCCTCAAGAACATTGGCTTAAGATGTCTGTCACGGATGGATTGCCCAACCATTCCTGAAGTGACAATAGACTTCCTTGCCACCTTGGAGTTCCGTTACGAGAATTCTAGCACACCGGTCGCTTCTCAAGGTCGCCTCTACTTCAAGGTTGGACATCAAGCCTATACACTCTCTATCCCTGAGCTATGCCAAGCTTATGGTCTCAACGCGGATGCCTACAAGGTGGAGTTCCCAGCCTTCAAGAAAGCAGACGACTTTTGGGACCTGATCAGCAATGAAGACTACAAAGCCAACACCGCCAAGATCAAGCGAGTAAGGAGCCCGGTGCTGAGGTACACTCTGAAGCTGATTGCCAACACGTTTAGTGGAAGATCTGTTGCTCCTATGGTCACGAAGACAGAGCTGTGCTTCCTGTTCCACGGTGTGAAGCACTTGGTGTGTGATCCGGATGCAAATGACGAGCCCATGGAGGATGAACTCGGCGATGAAGTGAACTACGGGTGTGTGCTCGCGGCTTCCTTGGTCAAATACAAGGCTTATGCCTTGCGGTGCAAGGGAACTTCCTCTTACATTGGCGGTTTCACGACTTTGCTCGTGCAAGCTGGTGTGCCCATTCACGACTTTGCTCACGTCCCAACCAGAGCTTTCATGGACGAGGCATACATGAGGAATACTGACAGCTTAGGACGCACGCCAGCGGAAGGATTCTATGCCTACCTCTTCATAGACGACGAAGATAAGAAGAGAGTGTGAATCCTGCCCAACAGGGATGAAACCGAGCTGCTTGGTGTTGGGAACATCGAGTTCTTGCCCACGGAGGATGAATGCTTTGCTCCTTTAGGAGGACCACCTGCTTCAGCGATTGCCCCTCGTCAAAGGTCCGAGTCTCCAGCCATGGAAGATGAGATGCCTGAGGCCTACACACTTCCCAAGCTAGACTTCGAGCCGAGGACAAAAACCGAGAAGTTCCTAGAATCACTTGTGGAGATGCAAAGGAAGATCAACAAGTGGCAAGGCAAGATGCTCAAGAAGCTTGGAAAGAAAGTCAAGGCACTTCAGGGAGGCTCGCCTAAGAAAGCTGCAAGTCAAGAGGTGCAACAACCCGAGAAGAGAAGGCTCTCAACCGGTGGAGTTGTCATCCGCGAGACCCAAGGAACCACCATTCAGCCGCCGCGCCACTCTCTCCAAGAACCAGCCGACAAAGGCAAGACCATAGTCTCTAGCTCCTCTGGAACATCCTCAAGTTCCAGCCGAGACTAGACCAGAGGTAACAACCTTCTTCCATTGTACATAACCACTCATATTTGCTTCTTTTTGCTTTGTGTTTTGCTACTCCTTCGAATGAGTTTGCCACTGGGACGGTGTCAAGCAAGTTTGGGGGAGTACATGTGTGATTTTACTTGTGTTTTGTGATCTTATTTTCCTTTAGCATCCTTGAGTCTTTAGTTCATGAAAAATTGGTAAAAGTTTTAAAATTTTTTCAAAGATTCATGTACTTGCATTCATCTTTTTAAAACATGTTAGGATTGAGTCTAGAGTTTCTCATAGCATCTAGGTTGTTTTGCATTTTGCATAAGGGGTTAGAATTTCTTAAAAAGGTGTTTTTACTTATGAATTGTTTCAATGCCCTAGTTAGTAGTTCTCTAATGCTTTGTCTATGCTTTGAAAGTAAGTTCTTACCATCCTTGGATCACTTGTTAGGATTTTTGTGGCTTGAATTGAACTCTCATGATTTGAAACTCATCCTAATAAGTGAGAACCTTAATTTGAAATTCTAATTATCATCCTTATTCATTTGAAAATGAACACATGGTTTTAAAATATTTAGGCTCTCTTCTTCCTTTTTACCACTCTTTGTGAGCCTAAGTAGAACTCCCTCCTTGAACCCTACCCTTCTTTGAAGCCAAATGTTCTTGTGTGACATCTTTGTGAGGCCTTCCTTTCGGTTTGAACTTGGCATAAATTTTTAGGTTTAGGCGACATGATTTGGTTTTCATATGATTGCTAGCTTTGCATTTTGAAGCTAGGTATAGGCTTAGGATAAGTTTGGGGGATCATTGGGGTTGCTTTCTTTCCTATTTGTGTTTCAAAGAACTTTGTGTTTTAAAGAAAGCAATGGGTTTTAAGTGAAAGGTTGTTTTTAAAACTAAGTATGCTCTAATAAATTTCAGGGGGTAGCTCTCCCATAAAAAGAAAAGAAAAGAAAAAGAAATAAAAAGAGCCTAAGTGCCAAATAAAAAAAAAAAAAAAAAGAAAAAAAAATAATAATAAGAGAGCTACCAATAAGAAATATTTAAAGAGCAAAAATATTTTCAAAACCTTTTCACTAGCCTAAAAAGTTTAAAAATGTTCTTGTTTCGGATTGAGGGTTGCTAAGTTTTATGAAGAAAAAGGGTAGACTCTTAAGTGGTGAGTGAGGATAAATTTGTTAAATGAGAGGGGTATAGGATCGTTTGATAGCTTACATGGGTAGATGAGAATCTAATCATGTATGCATAAATTGTCTTTACCTTTAGCATTATGCACAAGTTCAGCCACTTTTGAGAGAAACCCTTGTTCTAATTATAAACCCTTTTCAAATGAGATCATTCAATGCTCATAACCTTCACCCTTAGCCAAATGTGTTTTGCTTTAAAGTGCATAAGTTTGATTCATGGTTCGAATGTTAAAGAATGTTAAAGGATGAGTTTCTTTGATTGTTAGGAATAGGAGAGTCATGATTTGAATTTCTTTGTGTGATGAGTATGGCTAAGTTCTTTGGAGTATGGGTGTAAGCATAGCATTTTAGAACTGTTAACTAGGACATTGAGATTGATTCATTTGAAAGGCATCTTTGCAAAAAGTTTAAACCCCCATTCATTTTTCGGAAAACCTCTCTTCCTTACTTATTTTCTGTTGCTTGAGGGCAAGTAAGAAGTAAGTTTGGGGGAGTTGATGTTATTGCATATTGCATACATTTTGCATTCTCATTAGTTAGCTTTTCATGCATTTGTATCACGTTTTAGGTTAGATTGCATCACTTAGGGTCCTAGAGCATTCTTGCATCAGCATACGCATTTTCCTTGCATTTTGCATCACATTCAGGTTGTTTCTGGCTGCTTTTGAGTCGTGGAGGTTCGTGGACATGTTGAGGCTGATGTAGCAGTTCGTGGGAGCTCAGATATATGCTAAGGATCAGAGATCGAGGAGCAGATCGAGCATGGCCGGTCGATCTGGGAGTTGATCGACCAGAAGATCGAGCCAACCAGGCGATCCAAGGAGAATGATCGAGAGAAGGATCGAGTGAAGCAATCGATCAAACGGTACGGACAAAAATGACGCCATGCAGAGCGAGAGTCAGATCGAGTACACCACTCGATCCAGCCGAAGATCGATACCGAGATCGGATGCAACACTCGATTCGCCGATGATGATCGAGACCCAGATCGAGCCAAAGACACGATGTCCGGATATGATCGAGAGAACCGCTCGATCTTGGAATCGATCTCTGTCCTTTCAACCGTTTTTGGCCGCTAGCGAGGGGGGGACCATCAGCTTGTTTCGGCATTTTGGGAAGGCGGCGACGTCCTTATCCCCCAATAACTTTAGATCCTTATCTTTTCCCTTATGTTTTTTCTCTCGTTTTCGTGAAGAACACCATTGTTGAACTCGCGTTTTTCTTAAGCTTTGTAATCGAATCTTTTCCGTTAAATCTAGTTTTCTTTTCATGTTCATCGTCTCTCTTTACATGCTTTTCTTGATTTACTATATGTGTAGCGAGTAGTTTATTTGGGTTCGGGGTTGAGAGGATTAAGGAGTCTAAAGGGCTTCGATCTTGGGGTTTTTCTAAACGTTTTCAATGGCTATCTCTTATAAGGTGTTGAGATATCAATGCTTGAAGACTCTCACGCCAAGATCTTCATGATCTGAGAGGTTCCTTACCTTGACAGGATTCAGGAGCCTCGGAAGATCACACCATAGAGACTAGTTACCCCTTCCCAAAAGCCATGGAAGTTTGGGGGACTAGTTAAGCCATTCGTTTGAAATCTGTTTTCCTTGCCCTTCGACCTCTCTTTCCACCAAAAGCCATGGGTTTGGAGGAGAGGATGAAGGAGTGATCTATACCGAAAGCCACGGATAGATCTTGCTTAGTTCTCAAGGCTTAGAGATCCTCACCAAGTGAGTCAATTTAAAGTTTTAAACCAAAGGTCGAACCTTTGAAACCCCTGACCATGAATCTCAACCCTAGGCCCTTTCTCTTAGCATCTTTACATCTTATCTCGTCTTTCGCTTGATCTCTGATAGCATCCTGGTCCTTAGTTTTACTGTTCTTGCATTTTTAGACGAGATCGATTGTTACTGCTCGATGTAATGGTCAATCTCATGGTCGATCCACTAGTCGAATTTTAATAATTCGAAGCTTTCTCCTTTAATTATTCTGTTTGTTTCTCGTGGTAGTTTCTTCCTTTCTAGTATTTTTAAAATAGGTTTCATTCCATTTAAGTTGCTGCATCTAGTTTTTAGAGATTTTCTCATAAATCATCTCATTTCGCTTAGATTTGCATTAGTCCTTGTATTCTCTATGCATTCTCTATCATCCTAGGCATGGATTGACTATCTCTTGCTTGCTGTACTACAACATGTCTTGCATTTGAGTTTGATAACCTCACTGCAATTTAATCCTTGCTCAAAAAGTGTTTATCAGTCATCCATTGGCTTTCAGCTTCTTGCTCTTCATGAGGGGGAGAACTTGAGGTGCTACTCTTCTTCCTCTTAAGGTCCTTGATCTGCTCTTCATGTTCTTCATGCAACTTACCAACTTCTATATGATTTTTCCTTGTCATTTATTCCATCTTTGCAAGAGGTTGATGTGCTCATGAACCTTCTTCAAGGGACCTCCTTGTTGTGACAAGTCATGAGGCTGAAAGTGATAGTCCTCACTATTGTAGCTTGGGAAGTTTTGTTCTCCTTCTTCTTGTTCTTCTTGGACTCCTTCTTTCATTTGTCCTCCTTGATAAACAACAAGGCTGTAGTCTCCTTGAGCAAGAGGATAGTTGGCACCTTGTTGATGCTGAGAGGCGCCTTCTTGAAAGAGTAAGTGCTGGGGGATGAGAAAGCCTATGCTGTTTGGGTTGGAGAAGTACGTGAGATGTTGATTTGGAAGGAGCACCTTTGCAGCTCTGCCATCTTCTTGGAGAAAGTTGTAGATGAACTTGTGAGCCACATTTTCTCCATGGAACCTTGATTTCCTTAGGTACTGCATGTCTATCCACTCCACCTTGGCTGTTGGTGGTGCGAGCTCAACTCAAGCAGCTTCCATTAATGAAGAGACAAGCCTTCCACAATAAATTTTGGGCGCCTTATCATCATTAGTTGCCATCCAATGCTTAAAAACAAGGAGCTGTTGTGTAAAGATGGTTACCATCCCAGTTGTTGCATCTGTCCCCTTAAGCTCTACTCCCTTTCTTTTTACATCCAAGATGTTGATCAAGCCTTGCTCCTTCCTGGCCTGTAAGCGCCTCTTCCCAGCTAATCCCAAAGGCTTATTATCTCATATTTCTCAATCCCCATACTCTGCCCTCTTGAGCTTCTATATCTGAACCCAAAGGTCTCTTCAATGGCAGAAAAGGACATCCTATAATTCCCTCTCGAAGCTCTGAATGTGATGAAGCCATCACAATCTTCTTCAGGAGTGTCTTCACCATACTCATAGAAGGTAACCTCTAGGGTTACAAAGAACTGAAGCACTAACTCTTTGTTGGCTGAATGAGGGATTCCCACAAGCTTGCACAGCTCCATTGCATCTAGAAGGGATTGGCAATCCTTTTGGAGCTATGTTGAAGCTGAGGCTGAAAAGACCATCTCGTAAAGCATTCTGGAGCATGGTGTCGATCGACACCAACCATAGGGTGTCGATCGACACCGATCGTGGTCGCAATGAGAAGCTTTAAAAACTCTTTTGAAGAATTGCAACTTGGCCCAAAAGGTTCCCACTATTTGCAAACTTGCCCCAGTCGTGTTAAGAGTTGTATTTCGGTTTTAAAAGCCATTGTTAGGCATTCATCTTTTTTTCATTGAGACTAAGAGAGAGATTCGATTCAGTGCTGTTGGGGAGACAAATCCGTACTCCGTTAGAGAAGAATTTCGAACCCCCTTTGTCTTTTACTATATCTTTTAATGCAATATTATTGAATCATGATTTGTGTTTCAATTTCTATGTCTAAGTAATTTGCTAGTTAGGTTATGGGATTATTCAAAGGTTGATAATGAATTGTTAAAACTTCGAAACTGGAAGGATAAATTATTTGGTTCTTCATCTAGATTGCTTTAACACAGATTTTAAGAATGATCACCTAGAAATCGGATCTTAGGTTGTTTAATAGATGTGGAAACATTATAAATCACCCGAACTATCTTAGATGAGCAAAATAACTAATTGCAAAGGAATTTGGATTCGTGATTTTGTAAACATATCGAACCTGAACCATAAAGCTTGCTTAGGTTGTTAGAATTTGCAAATGGAATTTGGAATTCTAGAATCTGATCATAGTTAATCTATGCGACGGAAGTCAATTTATTTTAGAATGGTTTTAATAAATAACCCTTTCAGCCTGTAGTCTGTGATTTATGTCAACCCGCGAATTTTCCATTGCCTAGCACCTTGTCTCATTGATCTTAAGAACCTATAATCCGCTCTTGTTACTTTAATTTGTTAATTCATTTTACTTGTTATTGACTGCTTAGCTTTATTTGAATCTAGAATCTGTTGAGTAATAGACTTAAGTCCTGGTGGATTCGATCCTTAAGTACTACAGTGATCTCTTAATTTGAGACAGTAGCTCTAGGGGTTAATTTGAGTATATCAAATTTTGGCGCCGTTTTCGGGGACTTAGTTATTACTTTCTGCTACTTCTCTGATGTCTGTTTCAGGTGTATGCATAATCGCAATACCAGAAGCAACAAAGACAAAGAGCTTGTGAATTTAAGCATCGACGAACTCGCCAAGTTAAAAAGAACCATCAGAAAGGCCAAAAAGCAATTGAGGAATAGGTTGTGCCAGCAGTTGCACAGAATGTGCAACAACAAGCTGCTGGAGATGCTTCTGGGCGTTTTCAATAGAGGACGCTGGGAGATTACAATAGGCCAGATCAGTTGTATGCAAGTAAAGCTGCCTTCCGCAATCAGTTTGCTGCTGAGATGAAAGGTAAGCTGGATTCTGTTCACAACCTTTTGGTGGGTAAGAAGTCTGTTCAGTTTGCTGCTGAGGTTGAGATATTTGAGCCAACTGAGAAGTTTGAAGAAAAAGATGTCAACTACATCATTGGGGCTGGTTTTCACAGTCAAAGGTACAAAAATCAGCAAGGGAGCAGAGGATTCAGTGGGAGTAATCAGAGGAGCACAGAAAACTAGAGTTCTTTTGGTTACACTCCCAAGCCTCAGTTCCAGAAGCCTGAATACCAGAAGCCTTACCAGAACAACAACTTCTTCAGGAACTATGGATTCTCTTCTTATCAGCCACCACCTGCACCATCAGCTTCAAGTAAGATGGAAGCTCTGCTTGAACAGCTGCTAGAGCAAAAGATCACAGTTGACTTCAATGGGAAGATTGATGCTCTCTATCAGGATTTGAATGGCAAATTCGAAGCCCTGAACACCCATGTCAAAACTCTTCACACTCAAGTTGCTCAAACTGCTGGAGCTATGAAAAGACAAGATGGATTTCTTCCAGGAAGAACAGATACCAGCCCAAGACACTCTGTCAACGCCATCACGCTGTGGAGTGGAAAGAACTTGCAACCAGTGAAGAAGAAGGGTCTTAGTGCAGGAGATTTGGAACAACTTCAAGAGTTTGAAGAGGATGATTTCCCAAATTCTGAACGGTTTCGATCGACACCAGAGGAGTCTCCCAATTTTTTGACACGAGGCGAAGAGTTATCCACCTTGGTCGACAAGCAGCAGAGTGGACCGTCGACACCACATCCAGAGAAGAGTGTCGATCGACACACCACCCCTGGTGTCGATTGAAACCCCATACAGAAGCAGACTGCGATTTTTCATACTCCAGAAAACGCAGAAGAAAGAGTTTACAAGCCAAAGGTGTCTTGCCCAAGGAACCAGAAGAAGTCTAAACAAGAACTGGAGGATGCTAGGATCAATGCTATCATGGATAAGCTTGTGGTGGAGATTCCTTTGATTGATGCTATAAGGACTACTCATGTTATCAAGAGATATGTGAATAGGATGATGACCAAGAATCTGGGGCTTGAGCAAGGGACAATGCTGATTTCAGAGCAGGTCAGTGCAGTGATACATAACAAGATACCAGAGAAGCTGACAGACCCTGGGAGCTTTGCCTAGACTGCACAATCTTTTCTGAGAGGATTGAGAGGTCTCTTTGTGATTTGGGGTCAAGTGTTAATTTGATGCCCCACTCAGTTGCTGTCAGGTAGGATATGACAGATTTTCAGCCAACTAGGATCTCTCTTATCCTTGCAGATAGTTCAGTAAGGATCGCTGAAGGAATTTTGGAGGATGTGCCAGTCATGGTAGGAGATTGCATGATCCCTACAGACTTTGTGGTTCTAGCTTATGAGGAAGAACCAAAAGACCCCTTGATCTTGGGAAGACCATTCCTAGCCACTGCAGGAGCCATCATAGATGTCAGGAAAGGAAGCATAGCCCTTAATGTGGGCGATCTGGTGATGACATTTGATATGAACAAGCTAATGAAAAGACCAACAATTGATGGTCACACATTCTATATGGACTCCCTCACCAGCCTTGCAGAAGAGATCTTCCAAGAAATGCATCCCACAGACCCTTTGGAGAGAGAATTGACAGCTTCTGCAGAAGAGACAGAGCATCTAGATGACATTACTACTGGGTATATCAAGATGCTGGATGCAAGTGAGCACGTCATACAGCTGGTAGCACAGAAAGAACTGGAAGGAACCTCTATAAAGGCTGCAAAACTTAGCGATTCGAGTGATAACAAGATTATTTTGAGTCACGTTTATCAATCCTAAAGTACAGTATAGTGGTAAGTATAGTGCTAGAGGTGTCAATCCAGCTCAGGTTTATGAATGTTACTAGGAATGCAAGAACTTTATAAATCTAAGTGAAATCGGATTATTTGAGGAGAAAATCTATGAAAACTAAATGCAACTACCAAATGACTATGAAAACTATTTTAAAATCCCCTCTTAAAGGTTTAACAACTACTAGATGACTTCTAAGAATTTAAAATGCAAAACTACTAGTTATAAAAATCAAACTCTCAAGGCAGATAAACAGAGAAATTTCTAACAACTTAGAACAATGATTTATAACTAAGAAATGATTACTTTGAGTTTTTAAATGCTAAAAGAGGATTCAAGATTGAGGATCATGTTTAAGAAGGTTAAAGATTCAAGTTTGGGTTTTGAAAACATAGATCTACACATTTTGTGCTATCTCTAAGCCTTGAGAAGCTAAAAGAGGTTTATCCATGGCGTATGGTATAAACCCTTTCCTCAACCCTTCCTCCTAATCTATGGCGTATGGTGGAAAGATGGGTCGAAGAACATTAAGCATAGATCTCAAATAATGGCCTAGTCTCTTGGATTTGGTTTGGGAAAGGATGATCTAGTCTCTTGGTTTGGGAAAGGATGATCTAGTCTCTTGGATTTGGTTTTAGGGGATTCCTGAATCCTGTTAAGGTAAGGAAATCCATGAGATCAAAGAGAACTTTCTCAAGACTCTCTAGACATTAAAACCCCCAAATCCAAGAAGATAATGAGTTAAGAACAAGAAAAGTCCCAAGCTTAAACCCCTTAAACCTTCTTAATTACCCCAACCTTAAACCCATGAAAGACTACTCACTATACATGCTTAAAACAGATGAAAATGCAAAGGAAGAAAAGCTTAACATGATTAAACTACTAAGCAAGGAGAGCGATTAAGAGAAATATTTAGTTTAAAGCAAGATTAAGAGTTTACAAATCTCAGAAAAGCTTAAAACTTCAACAATGGCGATTTACCTAAAAGAAAGATAGAAAAATTCTCGACAAGGCGTGGGTAATGAAAGTGATAATGTTTTGTTGCCCAAAAATGGATAAAAACCAAAAATGGTCCCCTCACTAAACTCCAAAAGTGAGCTGTCCGGATAAGGTTCTAGAGATCAACTTGGGTGATCGATCTCTAACTCGATCTTCTTCGTAGAGTGTCTTCCTTTGCTCGATCTTCGGGTCGATTCGGTTGAGTGGATCGAGTGTTACCATCGACCTTCTAGTCGATCCTTGGATGATCGAGTCGTGACCTCGATCTGGCTCTCGTTCTTCCCGGGCTTAGTTCCATGTCCATACTCACGTTCGATCACCTCGGTCGATCTTGGTCTCGATCCTCTTCCTTGAAACGACCCGAGTGTGTCGATCGTGGTCGATCTCGTCAAGATCGACTTGCCTAGCTCGATCTGCGCCTCGATCTCGGTTCCTTTGCTGCATGCATGAGTTCATCCACGTATCCATACGGTTCCTTTCGATCCTTAGCATGTCCACGCAACCTCCATAGCTTCAGTGTATCCAAAACAACCTGAATATGATGCTAGAATGCAAGAAATATGCAAATGCTAATGCAAAGTGCACTTAGGACCTAAAATGAGACAAATGGTGAAAACTAGCCTATTATGAAAGATGTATGCATGAAAACTACTCTAAATGAATGATAAATATGCGAAATATATGAGTATATTAACTCCTCCAAACTTGCATTTTTCTTGCCCTCAAGCAAATAAAATTCAAGAAAGGAAGAGAGGTTTAAAAATGGGAGCTCAAATTCCTTGACAAGTGTTTTTCAAATGAATCAATTCAATGGTCCTAGTTCTCAATTCTAAGATTCAATGCACAAACTCATACTCCAAAGAACTTAGCCATATTCATCATATATTGAATCTCAAATCATGACTCTCATATTCCAAACAATCCAAGAATCATATGATTTAACATTCATTAAGATCAAACCGTGAATCACACTTGTGCATTTTAAAACTGAATACTTTTGGCTAGGGACAAGGTCATGAGATAAAAATGATCTAATTTATATTATAATTCAAGCAATGTTTTATCTCAAAAAGGGTTGAACTCTAACAATGATCCTAATCCCTCTCTCATTTTTCTTTTCTTTTTCAAGCTCACTCACCCTCTACAGACTACCCACAACAACAAGGCAAGGCACCAAAGCAAAACCCAAATAAACACATCACTCAAACCTTCTTATAGCTAGTGGGATGGCCTTATACATAACTTTAGCTCTTTTCTTTTCTTTTGATAGCTCCCTTCTCAAAATATTTTTTTCTTTTCTTTAAACATTTGGCCTTTTGGCTCTTTTCTTATTTTTTTTTCTTTTTGAGAGCTCTCTCCTTTTCTTTTCAACTAGAGCTTTCCATTTAAGAACAATTCAAGACCACCCACTTAAAACTATGAATCCCTTTTCAAACCCCAAACACCAACACTTTTCAAAACCGAAAACAAATAAGCAAAAGCAACAACACCCGTGAATCCCAATCCCATCCTTAAGCCTAAAACTAGCTTCAATATGCAATGTTAGCATCAATATGAGAGCCTAATCATGTCGCCTAAACTAGCTTCAAGGCCTCACAATATGATATCACACACTAAATTTGGCTTGAAAGGAGGATAAGGGTTAAGGTGAGGAGTTCTAGTTAGGCTTACAAGAGAGTGGCGAAAGGAATAAGAAAGCCTAAATATGTATTTGTAATCCATTTATCATTTCTCAAATGCACAAGTATGATAATTTAAAATTTTAAATTAAGGTTCCACTTGATAGGCTAGGATTCAATTCATGTTTGTTCAATTTAAGTCACGAAAATAAAGACAAATGATCTAAATATGGTTAGAACTTACTTTCAAAGAATGTACAAAGCATCAAAGAACTACTAACTAGGACCTTGAACAAATTCATGAGCTTAAAACACTTTGCAAGAAAAACTTTTATATCATTGTTCCCTACGCAAATGCAAACAACCTAAATGATTAAAATTCTAGACTCGATCCTAAAATGTTTAACAATGCAAATGCAAGCTATATGATTTCAAGCTGAAAAAATGTAAGCAAAATCTTTCAACACCAGTGAACCCTCGCCTCAAAACAAGCCTAAAACTAGCTTCAAAATGCAAAGCCAGCATCAATATGAGAGCCTAATCATGTTGCCCAAAAATAACACTTTATGCCAAGTTCAATCCGAAAATAAGGCCTCATAAAATCACACAAGAAATACTTGGCTTAAAAGGAGGATAAAGGTCAAGGTGAGGAGTTCTATTCAGGCTTACAAAGGAGTGGTGAAAAGGTTAAGAAAGCCTAAATATGTATATATGGTCCATGTATTCCTTTTCAAATGCGTAAGTGTGATAATTCAAATTCAGATTAAGGTTCCACTTGATTGGAAAGGATTCAGTTCATGTCTGTTCAAAACAAATGATCTAAATATGGTTAGGGCTTACTTTCAAAGTTTGAACAAAGCATCAAAGAACTACTAACTAAGGCCTTACCAATTCATGAGCTGAAAACACTTTTCAAGAAAATCTATTGCCCCTTATGCAAATTCAAACAACCTAAATGCTTAAAATTCTAGACTCAATCCTACAATATTTAACAATGCAAATGCAAGCTACATGAATTTTTTTGAAAATTATTAAACATTTTATGATTTTTTTTGTATTTTTCTATGGACTTAGATGACGCATGAATACTCAAGGATGATAACTCAAAATAAGATCCAAATAAAACATGTCAAACCACACACTCTCCCCCAAACTTGAATGACATCGTCTCGGTGGCAAACAAATTCAAGAGGAGACAAAACACATAAAGCAAAGATAAGAAAAATGCATGATATTTACAAGGGTTGTGTGTTGGTACCTTGGAGCTAGGCATGGCTGGAGCTTGAGGATGCTCCAGACTTCCTGCTCTTTCTAGGAGTGTCGGGAGAGATGCCTTTGTCCTTGCTCTTGCTCGTGCCTTCATGGAGAGAGCGACGCGCAGCTTGGTTGCTTCATTGAGGCTCACGGATCTCAATAACTCCGGTTGATCTTCTTCTCTTCTCCGGTTACTGAACCTCTGCGCTTGAAGATGCCTCAGATGAGTTTCTTTGCAAGTCCTTTATCTTCTTAGCCAGCTTCTTGATCATCTTCCCTTGCCACTTGTTCACTTTGCGCTGAATCTCCACGACAGAAGAAATGAACTTCTCAGCTTTTGTGCGCGGCTCATATTCTAGCTTAGAGAGATCAAAGCTCGGTGGCATTTCAGCATCTGAAGGAGGTGATTCTGATGGTGGACGAGGGATCTGAGGTGGTGCAGCCGTGCCTCTAAGAGGCGCAAATCACTCTCCATCGCTCGGTAGGAACTCAATCGTGCCGACGCTTTCTAGGTGTGTCTCATCAGAATTTGGTAGGATGCAAACCTTCTTCTCATGATCAGTGTTGTAGAACAAGAAGGCATAGAAACCTGGAGCTGGCGTCGGACCTAAGGAATCTGCGTTGCGCATGTAGGTCTCGTCCATGTAGGCTCTCTCCGCGCAAGGCTCAAACTCCTGAAAAGGAACTCCGGCTTGTGTGAACAGCGGTGTGAGGAAGCCTCCAATAAGTGCTGAGCTCGCTTTACACCTCAATGCCCAATCCTTGTACTTGACCAAAGAAGAGGCCAAGATACAACCATAGTTGACGTTGTCGCCAAGTTCATCCTCCATCGGCTCATCATTCTCCTTGGCATCGCAAAGGACCTTCTTAACCCCTTGGAAAAGGAAGCACAACTCATTCTTGGTAAACGTTGGAGCCACGGATTTCCCACTGAAAGTGTTAGCTAAGAGCTTGAGGGCGTATCTCCGCACAGGGTTACGAACCTTCTTGATCTAGGCTGTATTGCTCTTGTAGTCGTCATTGCAAATCAGGTCCCATAGATCATTGGCGGATGCGAACCGAGGGAATTCCATAAGCTTAGCTGCAGCTTTGAGACCATAGGCTTGGCATAGCTCGGTTATGGAGAGGTGGTAAGCTTGCTTCCTGATCTTGAATGTGACGTGACCTTTGGAGGGAGCTCGAAGGCTTGGATCGTCATAAGAGAAGTCCAAGGTTGAGAGGAAGTCCAGCGTTGCCTTGGGGTAAGTAGGGCAGTCCATCCGTGATAGACACGCTAGCTGCATGTCCTTGAGAAGCTCATCAAAATCCTCTAGCAATCCCATCCTCTCCAAGAAGTCCCGGCTTGCAAACTTAATGGGTTCAAACCGGAGCCTCGCTAGCCTTTTCTTTGCCTTCTTCTCCTCCTTGCTCCATCTAACCCTCTCTTGCACCACTTGTTGAGCTTCCTCTTGAGTTGAAGTTGCCACATCTCTGCTTCTCCTTGGTGCCATAGTACCTGAAATACAAGTTCTCAAGGAGGAGAATGAGTATAGGCGGCGATTTTAAAGAGAAAGGTAAGGCAGGAGAGAAAAACTCATAACATAAATCCTAGATTTTTAGGGATTTTCTAAATATTATCAATAAATAGTAGATGAAAATATCTTGAGATAAGATCAAATCAAGCAATTTTCCCTAATATTTAGATACTTATAAAAATTCATCCTAATCCCTAGCAAATAACACGAAATCAATTCAAAGAAAAGGGAATTTTCTAAAAATTCAAACATGAAATTCAAGAAACTTCGAAATACCTTTGAAATGATGAATGCTAGATACTCTTAACTTTAAAAACCAAACTCACACTCTCTCTTTTCTTTAGAAAACAGTTTCGAAACACTAATGGAGAGAGTGTGTGCACAAGTGTTTATAAAGACCAAGAAAACTATGGATACATGCAAGTGGTTTCTGAAAGAGTGTGGTTAAGGAACATATTTCATGGTCAAAGATGCTTTCCTTGACCACAATTCAAATTTAAAATAGGAGGGAAAGAGAAAGAGAGGGAAAAATTTGAACTAACCTGGGCACGAGATCAAGTCAAATTGGTCGATCTTGACCTCTATCTCATGCCCATGTTGCCTAGGATAGAGAGGGATGATCGATTGGGAGCTCGATTTGATTTGAATCGTGCCTTAGATCGAGTTTGCCCCCTCGTTCCAAGATCCTAGGTGATTATGGAATTACTCCTTAGATCGAGTGCCTTAATCGATTTCGAGGTCGTTTGGGCAAGGATCGAGTGAGCTGATAGAGTAAACGGATCGATCCTGTAGCATTCGTATCCGAGAGAATTCAGAATGATCGTACCGGACAGGGCGTTGTCCGAGGAATGATCGAGCCAAGGGTCGGATATTGGCTGGGAAATGGAGGTTCGGACTATGGTCAGGTGATGACCGAGGAAATAGTCGGGTGTGGGCTGGATAGCCGAGCCGGATGGACCATATCCGAGGGAAACAGGGTCCAGTTCGTGGGAAATGGGATTTATCCTGGTGCAGTGGGATTTATCCGAGAGTCTGGGAGGTTAGTCCGAGTGTCAGTGGACTGTCTCCGAGGGAGAAAGGGAAAACTCCGAGAGAAACATAGGATTAGCCGAGGTGGGACAAGTTGTCCGGGAGAAATAGAAATATCCGAGTGAAAAATGGAAAACAACTCGGATAAGGGCGTTTGATCCGAGTGGGAAGGGATTTGGGCCGCGGGCCAAGTGTTTGGTCGGCTATTTTATGATTTATCGAGGGAATGGTCAAGCCAGTGCAGGAAATAGCCGAGAGAATCGAGTCGGACCGGGATAAAACCTACTGGAACCAGGAAAACGTCGGATAAGTCCGAGTTACCTAGGGTTTTGCGAGTTTATAAGGGATTTTGAGACTTTTCTCGGGAGAGTTGTGTTTATTCGAGATCAATAAAGCAAAGAAAGAGAATAGTCGAGAGAAAACCCTAAGAAAAACAGTTTATCCCGAGGACATTCGAGAGAGATCAGGTTATCGCCGAGCAGATCCGACCATTGCCAAGATAAATTGGTAAGCGATCGGATATTTCCCTAGGTGTTAAGTTTTCATCGGATAACCTCGAGCTAATAGCCTTGTTTTGTGGGGTTTCTGAGGGAAAACAGAGTTTGGCTCGAAGAAAGGTGAACGGATCAAGAGATAGCCGAAGGGAAAGGGATCGGATCGTACCGAGAGCCGAGCGATTCCTAGGGAGATCGGATATCTTCGTTTTGGTGCGGTTTTCATTGGGAATTCTTCTGACCAATCTGTTTCCAGCCTTGCCTAAGGTGAGTGCGTGACTGTGGTTGGTGTCTAGAACCGTAGGATTGCTAGGGTTGAATGTTTGCATGTTGATTGTGTGATTTTCATGTTATGTTTTTAGAACTGATAACCAATCTTTATGTTATGATATATTATGGAGTTTACCGTGGCATATATGATGTTTAGCTAACCTCAGGGTAATCCGGATCATGTACTAGCTTAGGGGATGTGGGATTCTTGCTGAAGTACACATGGGTCTTAAAAAGGGATTGATCTTGGTTGGTTAGGCTAGATGATCATGGCCGTTTGATATTGTTATGTCTATTGCGAATTGATTGTGTTGAATGTTGAATCTGAAAGTATGATTACGTGTTTGGTACTTACCAGGTGTTACGGGATGACTGTACTCACTAAGTATTTATGAAATATTTATGCCTCTCTCCTTGAGTGTGTAGGTACTAAGCAGTAAAGGGGCGAGACCAGTCGGCAGTGATGGATACGGATGGATCGGGGATTGGTTGTTTTATGATTTAAGACTTGTGTTTAGGGTCTTATGGCTTTGGTGTTTGATCGTTAGGTTGCTAGATGATCAGTTGTAATCGTTAGCGAACCTTGTCCTTTTATTTATGTTGAACCCCGAATCTGATTAAGTGTTTTAAGCAAGCTAAATGAATGAAATGAGTTTTTTTATTTTCCGCTGTGTATTGATAAGAAAGAATAAGAATAAAGGAAAAAGTTTAAAAATATGGCTAAGTATAGAAACGGACTTAGAGGATGTAGTGGGACACAGCCGCGGTACGGTTTACCGGTTTGGGTTACCACATGTAGGAAAGGGACAGTTCCGGAAGGAACCCGGAGAGGGCTTTAGGTTAGTACAAGCGGCTGGAGGCCAAGTGATGTTTTCATTAGGAACGGTTAAAAATGTTCCCGTGATGTTTGGCGAAGTGAACATGCCGGCGGATCTTGTGATCTGTAGAGTTAAGTCCTACGACATCATTTTGGGAATGGACTGGTTAGGCAAGCACAGAGCTCACTTGGATTGTCACCGTGGAAGGGTGCGGTTTGAGAGAGACGGAGAGTTCCTGGTTTATCAGAGAGTTAGACCAACCTTGGGAAGTTTGGTGGCTTCAGCTATTCAAGCAGAACGGCTGATAGAGAAGGGTTGTGAGGCGTATCTTGCAACGATCACTACCACAGAAGGAGGACCGATTGTAGACTTAGGCAGTATACCGGTGGTGCAGGAATTTGAGGATTTTTTCAGGCGTTGGCAGGACTGCCACCAGCTCGTTCAGATCCATTCACGATTGAACTTGAGCCGGGGACAGCTCCATTGTCCAAAGCACCATACCGGATGGCACCAGCAGAGATGGCGGAACTGAAGAAGCAGCTAACAGAGTTGTTGGATAAAGGATTCATTAGACCTAGTAGTTCACCGTGGGGAGCACCAGTGTTGTTCGTGAAGAAGAAGGATGAGAGCTTCAGGCTTTGCATTGATTACCGCGGATTGAACCGTGTGACCGTGAAGAACAAGTATCCACTTCCCAGGATAGACAAGTTGTTGGACCAACTCAGGGGAGCTAGTTGGTTCTCTAAGATGGATTTGGCATCAGGGTACCATCAAATACCCATCGAGGAGACAGACGTGCGTAAGAATGCCTTTAGGACAAGGTATGGTCATTACGAGTTTGTGGTCATGCCGTTTGAATTGACGAATGCGCCAGCTGCATTCATGAAGTTGATGAATGGCGTATTCAGAGAGTACCTAGATGAGTTTGTGATCATTTTCATAGATGATATTCTAATATACTCTAAGGATGAGGAAGAGCATAAGAGTCATTTGCGTACTGTTCTGGAGAGGTTGAGAGAACAGAAGTTATATGCCAAGCTCAGTAAGTGTAGCTTTTGGCAATGGCAAATAGGGTTCTTAGGTCACATTGTTTCGGATAAGGGAGTGTCCGTGGACCCAGAGAAGATTCAGGCTATTGCGGATTGGCCTAGACCAGAGAATGCTACAGAGATAAGGAGTTTTCTCGGACTAGCTGGTTACTACAGGCGGTTTGTCAAAGGTTTTGCAAGCAAGGCTCAGCCAATGACAAAGCTGACTGGTAAGGATGTGGAGTATGTCTAGACGGATGAGTATGAAGAGTGCTTCTCAAAGCTAAATGAGTTACTCACTAGTGCACCAGTATTGGCGTTACCAGAACCGGGTGAGCCATACGTGGTATACACGGATGCATCTAGGAAAGGACTAGGGTGTGTTCTGATGCAGAATGGTAAGGTGATAGCTTATGCTTCGCGGCAGCTACGGAAGCATGAAGGAAACTACCCTACGCATGATTTAGAGATGGCGGCTGTGGTATTTGCACTTAGGATATGGAGATCTTACTTGTATGGGGAGAAGGTGCAGATATACACGGACCATAAGAGTTTAAAGTACATCTTTACTCAACCGGATTTGAACTTGAGACAGCGTAGATGGATGGAGTTGGTAGGGGACTATGACTTGGAGATAGCATACCATCCAGGAAAGGCTAACTTGGTGGTGGATGCGTTGAACAGAAGGGGGGCTAGCGTATCATCAGAACAGAATGTTGGGAGCATTGTGAACATGCTAAGCACATTGCAGCTAAATGCAATAACAGAAGGGGTTGAACCGTTGGGTCTGGGAGCTGCGGATAGAGCTGACTTGTTGACTAGGATTCAGATTGCTCAGGAGCAGGATGAGAATCTGAAAAAGGTGTCACAGAATGATAAGACGGAATATCAGACTTCAAACAATGGGACCATTGTTGTGAACGGACGGGTCTGTGTTCCAGATGTGAAGGAGTTAAGGGATGAGATCCTGAAGGAGGCACATCAGTCAAGGTTTTCTGTTCATCCGGGAATGACCAAGATGTATCAGGATTTGAAACGGTACTATCATTGGGTTGGGATGAAACGTGATGTGGCTAAGTGGGTAGCCGGATGTGAGACGTGCCAATTGGTTAAGGCAGAACATCAGTTTCCGAGTGGTTTGTTGCAAACGTTGCCAATGCCGGAATGGAAATGGGACATGATCACCATGGAATTTGTATTGGGATTACCTAAGACTAAAAAGCTGCATGACGGGATATGGGTCATTGTGGATCGTTTGACCAAGTCTGCTCACTTCTTAGCAATGAAAAAGACAGATGGAGTACCAAAGTTGGTGGAAATGTACATTGATCAGATCGTGAGGTAACATGGAGTGCCAGTGAGTATCATCTCAGATCGTGATCCGAAGTTTACTTCGAGGTTCTGGAAAGAGTTCCAGGAAGCGTGTTGGACGCGGTTGCATATGAGTACAGCGTATCATCCTCAGCCTGATGGGCAATCAGAACGGACGATCAGGACATTGGAGGATATGTTGAGAGCGTGTGTACTGGACTGAGGCGGTAGTTGGGAAGACTATTTGTCGTTGGCTGAATTTGCATACACCAATAGTTATCAAAGGAGCATTGAGATGTCTCTGTATTAGGCGTTGTATGACAGGCCGTGCAGAACACCATTCTGTTGGACACAAGTGGGGGAGTGTAGCGTAATGGGGCCAGCAGTGGTCGAGGATACTACAGAAAAGATCAGATTGTTAAAGGTTAAGCTGAAAGAGGCTGTGGACATGCAGAAAAGTTATGCGGACAAGCGTCGCAGGGATTTGAAGTTCAGTGTGGGTGATATGGTTTATCTTAAGGCACTGACTTATAAGGGAACAAATAGGGCAGCTAAGAGTGCCAAGTTGAATCCGAGGTACATGGGGCCGTACCGGATACTGGAAAGAGTTGGCGCAGTGGCTTACAAGTTGGACTTGCCATCATACATGGGAGCGTTCCATAATGTATTCCATGTGTCACAGTTAAGGAAGCACATTACCGAACGGGAAACTGTTATAGAGGAGTCGCCAGCAGACTTGCAAGAGGATCTTGCAGTAGTGGCTAGGCCGGTTCGAGTGATAGGTCAGAAAGAAGAGAATAAGCGTGGGAAGCTGGTCTGAAGGGTACAGGTCGTATGGGACTGCGACGGACAGGAACAGATTACTTGGGAGATTGAAGTCAGAATGAAAGCTGAGTATCCCAAATGGTTTGACAAGTTGCAAACGGATGAGTCGGATTCGAGAACGAATCCATAACGGGTGGGGGAGAGTTGTAGCATCCGTATCCGAGAGAATTCGGATTGATCGTACCGGACAGGGTGTTCTCCGAGGAATGATCGAGCCAAGGGTCGGATATTGGCTGGGAAATGGAGGTTCGGACTATGGTCGGGTGATGACCGAGGAAATAGTCGGGTGTGGGCTGGATAGCAGAGCCGGATGGACCATATCCGAGGGAAACAAGGTCCAGTTCGTGGGAAATAGGTTTTATCCTGGTGCAGTGGGATTTATCCGAGAGCCTGGGAGGTTAGTCCGAGTGTCAGTGGACTATCTCCGAGGGAGAAAGGGAAACCTCTGAGAGAAATAGAGGATTAGCCGAGGTGGGACAAGTTGTCCGGGAGAAATAGGAATATCCGGGTGAAAAATGGAAAACACCTCGGATAAGGGCGGTTGATCCGACTGGGAAGGGATTTGGGCCGTGGGCCAAGTGTTTGGTCGGCTATTTTGTGATTTATCGAGGGAATGGTCGAGCCGGTACAGGAAATAGCCGAGAGAATCGAATCGGACCGGGATAAAACCTACTGGAACTAGGAAAACATCGGATAAGTCCGGGTTACCTAGGGTTTTGCGAGTTTATAAGGGATTTTGAGACTTTTCTCGGGAGAGTTGTGTTTATTCGAGATCAATAAAGCAAAGAAAGAGAAACAGTTTATCCCGAGGACATCCGAGAGAGATCAGGTTATCGCCGAGCAGATCTGACCATCGCCGAGATAAATTGGTAAGCGATCGGATATTTCCCTAGGTGTTAAGTTTTCATCGGAAAACCTCGGGCTAATCGCCTTTTTTTGTGGGGTTTCTGAGGGAAAACAGAGTTTGGCTCGAAGAAAGGTGAACAGATCAAGAGATAGCCGAAGGGAAAGGGATCGGATCGTACTGAGAGCCGAGAGATTCCTTGGGAGATCGGATATCTTCGTTTTGGTGCAGTTTTCATCGGGATTTCTTCTGACCAATCTGTTTCCTGCCTTGTCTAAGGTGAGTGCGTGACTTTGGTTGGTTTCTAGAACCGTAGGATTGCTAGGGTTGAATGTTTGCATGTTGATTGTGTGATTTTCATGTTATGTGTTTAGAACTGATAAGCAATCTTTATGTTATGATATATTGTGGAGTTTACCGTGGCATATATGATGTTTAGCTAACCTCAGGGTAATCCGGATCAAGTAATAGCTTAGGGGATGTGGGATTCTCGCTGAAGTAGACATGGGTCTTAAAAAGGGATTGAGCTTGGTTGCTTAGGCTAGATGATCATGGGCGTTTGATATTGTTATATCTATTGTGAATTGATTGTGTTGAATGTTGAATCCAAAAGTATGATTGCGTGTTCGGTACTGACCAGGTGTTACGGGATGACCGTACTCACTTTTATGAAATACTTATGCCTCTCTCCTTGAGTGTGTAGGTACTAAGCAGTAAAGGGGTGAGACCAGGCGGCAGTGATGGATACGGATGGATCGGGGATTGGGTGTTTTATGATTTAAGACTTGTGTTTAGGGTCTTATGGCTTTGGTGTTTGATTGTTAGGTTGCTAGATGATCAGTTGTAATCGTTAGCGAACCTTGTGCTTTTATTTATGTTGAACCCCAAATCTGATTAAGTGTTTTAAGTAAGCTAAATGAATGAAATGCGCTGTTTTATATTCCGCTGTGTATTGATAAAAAAAGAATAAGAATAAAGGAAAAAGTTTAAATTATGGCTAAGTATAGAAACAGACTTAGAGGATGTAGTGGGGCACAGCCGCGGTACGGTTTACCGGGTTGGGTAACCACGGATCCAGTCTGGGGTTTGAGTGAGGTCAGTCGATCCACACCCCGTTTGCATTTCGAGCTAAACACATTGGTGGGTTATCCTCTCACAATCGACTGACTCACTCGATTGTCTACTCGATCTCATCTAGATCGAGTGACTTCACTCGATTCACCAGCTCTATCTATAAATATCGAGCTATGATAGGTCGATCTATGACTCGATCTCTTTCCTTTACCTCTCCTTTCCTTCCCCTTTTTGACTCCAAGATCATGATCTCCAGCTCCCTTATCCTTTCACCTAAACACTTCGACGAAAAAGCATATAATTGAAAAAGAAATAAAGCAAAAATATGTACAATGATGAACATGGAAATGCCTCCCAAGTGCGCTTGTTTTACGTCCCTTAGCTTGACTTTACTTGGTTCAGGCTAGAGGTGGGTCTTGGAGAAGCAATGTAGTTCTCTCCTTGCTGCATTCACTCGCCATGTAGGGCTCGACTCTATGCCCATTCACCGTGAAAGCCTTTCCACTCTTGCCAACCAAAGTAACTGCTCCATATGGTAGCACTTCTTTCACTTCAAACGGTCCGCACCATCTTGACTTGAGATTCCCAGAGAACTACTTCAAGCATGAGTTGTATAGCAAAACCAGACTTCCCTCTTTGAGCTCCTTAAGCACCAGCTGCTTGTCACGAACCGCTTTTGGTCCTTGCTTTGTAGATCTTTGCGCTCTCATAAGCGTCCAGCCTTAACTCATCAAGCTCATGGAGTTGCACCAACCTTCTCTCTTGTGCCGTCTTGAGACTGAAGTTCACTTGCTTCACGGCCCAGAGTGCTATGTGCTCTAACTCCACAGGGAGGTGACAAGCCTTACCATAGAGGAGGTTGAAAGGTGTAGTACCAATGGGAGTCGATATGCCCAAAGAGCGTCATCAAGCTTGCTTGCCCAATCCTTTCTAGTTACTCATGCGGTCCTCTCTAGGATAGCCTTGATTTGCCTATTTAAAACCTGCACTTGGCCATTAGTTTGAGGGTGATAAGGCGTAGCTACCTTGTGTTTAACCTCATACTACTTCAAGAGACCCTCAAAGACTTTGTTGATGAAGTGGCTGCCCCCATCACTGATCACTATCTTTGGAACTCCAAACCTTGGAAAGATGATAGTCTTGAAGAGCTTGACAACCACCTTTGAATCATTAGTTGGAGAAGCTATAGCCTCAACCCACTTAGACACATAGTCTACTGCCACAAGTATATACTTGTTGCCGTATGAAGATGGGAATGGACCCATGAAATCAATCCCCAAGCATCAAAGACATCCATTTCAAAGATAGGTACTTGTGGCATCTCATTCCTCTTTGTGATGTTCCCAGCTCTTTGGCAAGCTTCACACTTTTTAACAAACTCATGAGCATCCTTAAAGAGTTTTGGCCACCAAAACCCGGCTTGTAGAACCTTTGTAGCAGTCTTGAATGATGCAAAGTGCCCTTTATAAGACAAACCGTGGCAATGGAGAAGAATGTCTCTTGCCTCTTCTCTTGTGACACACCTTCTGTATAAGCTGTCTACTCCCCTCTTGTACAGATAGGGATCATCCCAAAAGTAATGAGAGATGTCCCTCATGAACTTCTTCTTGTGGTAATAGTCCAGGTGAGTAGGCTCCTCTCCACGAGCTAAGTAGTTTACAATATCCACATACCAAGGCAAATCTTTTCCTTGAAGCTCAAGACTTCTTCAAAATTCTCATCTAGCTTTGCACATACCACTGTGATGACCATCATAAGCTGCTCTTCAGGGAGTAAGTCATCCAAAGGTAAGACATCATTCACTCTCATCCTTGAAAGATGATCAGCTACACCATTCTCAATCCCCTTCTTATCCTTGATCTCCATATCAAACTCTTGTAAGAGAAGGATCCATCTCAAGAGTCTTGGCTTGGTGTCTATCTTGGAGTATATGTACCTCAAGGCGGCGTGATCAGTGTATACAGTGACCTTAGAACCCACTAATAGTGATCTAAACTTCACAAAAGCAAAGACTACGGCCAGTACCTCTTTCTTGGTGGTAGCATACTTCACTTGCGTGTCAACCAAGGTACGACTTGCATAGTAGATCACATGTAGCTTCTTGTCCTTCCTCTGGCCTAAAACAGCACCGACAGCGTAGTCACTCGCGTCGCACATAATCTCAAAGGGCAGGTCCCAATCCGGAGCTTGAACTATAGGAGCGGTGACTAGAGCTTCCTTGATGGTCTTAAAGGCTTGAAGGCATTCTTCATCAAAGATGAACTCGGCTTCCTTGCACAGTAGCCTTGTAAGAGGGTGCGCTATCTTGGAGAAATCCTTGATAAACCATCTGTAGAAGCCAGTGTGCCCCAAGAAGCTCCTTATCCCTTTCACATTAACTGGCGGCTCTAAGCTCATCATGACCTCTATCTTTTCTTTGTCAACCTCAATGCCCAGCTCAGAAATCTTGTGCCCAAGTACAATGCCTTCCTTCACCATAAAGTTACACTTTTCCCAATTCAGCACCAAGTTTGTCTCCTCACATCTCTTGAGAACCCTGCAAAGATTTGACAAACAACCACCAAAGGAAGCACCGTACACAGAAAAATCATCCATGAAAACCTCAACCATTTCCTCTTTGAGGTCAGAGAAGATAGACATCATGCACCTTTGAAAGGTTGCTGGTGCATTACATAACCCAAAAGGCATCATTCGATATGTGAGGGTTCCATAAGGGCATGTGAAAGTTGTCTTCTCTTGGTCATTAGGATAAATGGAAATTTGAAAGAAACCACTATAACCATCAAGAAAACAATAATATGGGTGATTGGCTAATCTTTGATCAATGAAGGGAAGAGGAAAATGATGTTTTCTAGTGTTTGAGTTAAGTTTCCTATAATTAATACACATTATATGTCCAGTTACTGTTCTTGTAAGAATCAACTCATCTTTTTCATTTTTTACAACCGTGATACCCCCTTTCTTTGGCATTGACCGGAGAGACCCATGTGCTATCATTGATGGGGTATATCACTAAAAGTTTTAAGATTTCCTTCTTCACTACTTCTTTCAAATTCGGGTTTAAGCGCCTTTGATGTTCAATGCAAGAAGTGTTTTCATCATCTAAGTGAATCCTATGAGTACAAAGCATTGGTGAAAGGCCCTTGATGTCACTTAGAGAGTACCCAATGGCCTTTCTATACTTCCTCAACTCCTTCAGGAGTGAGTTTAACTCATCATCGCTCAGATTTTCATTCACTATGACAGGATAAGTGTCATTAGGTCCCAAGAAAGCGTACCTTAACCCATTCAGGAGCTCCTTTAGGTCCACCTTTGGGGCTAGCAGCTCGCTCCAGTCCTCATCGTGGCTTGTGTTGACGTTGCCATCCTCATCAGCCCCTTTCGAACCCGAGTCATTAGCTTTCAGGCTTCCATCTTGAACCGTTGCTACCACTGAGATCGAGCCAGTCAGTTGATCTTCCTCTCGTTCTAAGCTGGATCGATTGCACTCCCTCGAATCACTTGCTCAATTTGATATGGATCGAGCAGGAGATCGATTCGCGAGGTCGTTCTATGAACCGATCGAGTTGCCTCCATCAATTGTCCCATCGATCTCTTTCATGGATCGTGTAATATGATAGATCTCCAGGTCGATCTCTAGGCACTCGCCTTCATCTTCTTCCACCACCTTGCGAGAATCAAGGATGCGTACATACTCCTGGGTTTGCTCATTCAAGAAACCATACTCCCCACTCTCCTTTGTCAAAGCCAGCTGTATGTGATCCTCTTGTGCCAACTCCTCAAGCAACTCATCAGCCAATGCATTCAAAGTTTCAATGTAGAAAGCTTGTCCACCAATCGTTGGCTTCTTCAAGACTTCATTGATATCAAAGTTCAGCTTGATGTCCTTGCCTAAGTGTAGAGAAATCTTGCCATTCTTCACGTCTATGATGGCTCCAGCAGTTGCTAGAAAAGGTCTACCAAGGATTAGAGGATCTCTTGGTTCTTCATCCATTTCTAGCACTACAAAAATCTGTTGGCACATTCACATTGCTGATCCTTACAGGGAACCTTA
The DNA here is from genome assembly GCA_911865555.2 of Thlaspi arvense. NCBI lineage: Eukaryota > Viridiplantae > Streptophyta > Magnoliopsida > Brassicales > Brassicaceae > Thlaspi > Thlaspi arvense. The sequence goes on from OU466860.2 coordinate 31,106,023, forward strand.
TACTTCTGTCAGCCAGAATGAGTGAGATCCTACACTCTTTAAACTTGGTAAAACCTAGCTTCTTGGCAATGGAATGGGACATAAGATTAATGCTTGCACCAAGATCACATAAGCAGCTTTCAAAGTGCACAAGGAATAGTGAATGATCCTGGATCTCCTAGCTTCTTTGGTGCTATCTCCTTGTGGATGATTGCACTGCATTCTTGACTCAACACCAGGACCTCATCACTCTCTTTCTCCTTCTTAGCAAGCTTATCCTTCAAAAATTTAGCATACTTTGGCATCATAGCCAAACAATCAACCAAAGGCAGTTTGATCTCAACGTCCCTTATGTGCTTCTCAAACAGAGCTTTATGCTTCTCAATTAGCTGATTCTTGAAGCGTCCAGGGAAGGGCAGCTTTGGTTTGTAGGGTGGAGGTACAAAAGCTTCCTTCTCCTTGCTAACCTCCTCCACTTTGTTCTCTAAAACTGCTTCATTGCCTTTCTTTGGTCTTTCAATCCAGACATTGCCAAGGGTGATCTCTTGATCATTTGAGAGATTACTCCCCCCCCTTCTTGAACTACAATATCCTCATTGTCTTCTGGCACAGACCGTGGTGGTAGCTCTTTCCCACTTCTCAAGGTAATAGCATTGGCATACTCCTTAGGGTTTGTTTCACACTTCCCGGGTAAGCTACCTTGACGGCTTGAACTGGCTTTCCCTTCTCTGGCTGGCGTATCTTGTTGTTGAGGTTAGTGATCTGTGTAGAGACCTTAATGAGAGAAGAGTCCAGCCTATTGTTCATATCAACAAACTTCTGATTTGTAGATGCTTGCCCTTGAAGTCACTGTTGAAACATTGCTTGAACCGGATCTTGAGGTGGGGGTGGAACTTGTTGCTGTTGTGGCACGAAACCAGGAGTAAACACAGGAGATTAACTCTTGTTCCCTTGCTGCTGCTGACCTTGGAAGTTCCCTTGTCTCTGCCCTTGGTACCCACTGTTTTGTGTAAACCATTTGTTGTAAGGTACAAAAGGTTTGCCTTGTTGTGGAGGGTACACCTGATCTTTAGGGTTCTCCACATTAGTACTGCGGTAAGAGAGGTTGTTGTTGCCTTGATACCCTTGACCATAGCCCTGTGGTTTAGTGTAGTTCTGGCCTCCAACCCAATTCGCTTGGCTTAGCTCTAACTCATCTAGAACATCTTCAGCTTCTCCCACAAAGTGTACATGCTTTTGAATTGCAAGTACTAACTTGTTATTTTTTTCATGGAGAGATTTCAGCTCCTTCTTGTTTGCCTCAAGGTCAGACCCTCTTGGTCCTCTATCAAAATCTTCAGCTTAGTTCCCATCACTCAAAGCAAGATTCTCAATGAGCTCCATTCCGTCTTCTACATTTTGGCCAAGAAAGTTACCTTTACTCGCAGTGTCTAAGAGCATGTGAATCTTGGGAAGAGCTCCTTTGTAGATGGTGCTCAAGAGTGTCTCCTCACTGAAGCCATGATGAGGACATGCAATGGTGTAGTTCTTGAACCGCTCCTTTGCTTCACTAAAGCTCTCATTCTGCCTTTGTGTAAAGACGTTGATATCACTCCTTAGCCGAGCTGGTCTTGTACTGGAGAAGAACTTAGACAGAAATTCCTTCTTGCAATCAGCCCATGAAGTTATAGTCCCCTGAGGTATGGTCTTCTCCTAATTTCTTGCTTTATCCCGAAGTGAAAGAGTGAAAGGCCTTCGCTTGAAACTGTCCTCCGACATTCCATTGATCTTGATCATTCCACACACTTGCTCAAAGTTGTCAATATGCTCCAGAGGATCCTCCATAGAAAGACCATGGAACTTGTTGTTCTGGACCATTGAGACAAAGCCTGGCTTGATCTCGAAGTTGTTGTTTTGCACTGGTGGTGGAGTGATGCCAAAACGGTTGTGATGAGTGTTTGGAGCATCACCAGCACCAATGATTCTTGGTTGCCTTGGGGCGTGGTTGGGGTTTCCATTGCCCCTAGCACCAGCATCACGGTGAGGTGGAGCCTCTTCTTGGTCTTGTTCAGCCATAATCTCAAAATCAACAAGACCAGGTTGCTCTATCTCCTCAAAGTCTTATGATTGTTCTACTGCCCTTCTTAGCATTACACTTCCAAGTTGGTGAATGTTGTCCAGAGGTTGTAGCAGATTGTTGTTACCACTAAACCTCAAATTCATGTACTTGAGAAGACAAGCAGGAAGGTAGATAGATGAGTAACCAAATTAAAATAAAGGACTTAGTCTCTACTATGCTCCGAATCCTAATGCTTTCAATTCAAACCCAAGTTGGCAACGACGCCATTTGATAAACAGGTTTCTCTGGACTTGTTTGCTCAAACCCAAACCATGATAATGATGTAGTATTGTGGTTTAGGGAGTCAATCCAGCCTAGGTTGATGAAAGTCACTAAGAATGGCAAGAGCTAAGCAAATCTAAGTGAAATCGGGTAAATGGGGGAGAAAATTGATAAAAACAAAATGCAAGTGCTAAATAACCAAGAAAACTATTTTAAAATCCCATCTGAAGGGTTAAACAACTACTAAATGACTTCTAGGAATTTAAAATGCAAGACCACTAATTTATAAAAATCGATCTCTAAAGGCAGATAAACAGAGAAATTTCTGACAACTTAAAACAATGATTTTTAAGACTAAAGATGCAAACTTTATAACTAAGAAATGATGAACTTGAGTTTTTTAAATGCTAAAAGATGATTCAAGGTTGAGGGTCATGTTAAGAAGGTTCAAGATTCAAGCTTGGGTTTTGAAAACATTAGATCTACACATTTGATGTGCTATCTCTAAGCCTTGAGAAGTTAAAAGAGGTTTATCCATGGCGTGTGGTATAAACCCTTTCCTCAACTCTTCCTCCAAACCCATTGATATGCTCAAATTAACCCTTAGAGCTACTCTCTCAAATTAAGAGATCAATGTAGTACTCAGGGATCGAATCCACAAGGACTTAGATTATTGCACAATAAATATTAGGTTCAATTCAAGCTAAGCAAAACTAAATAAATGTAATGCAAGTAATAAAAAGAATGCAGCAAATCGACTGGGAGGTTTTAAATCAAAGAGACAAACGCTAGGCTTTGGGAATTTCGCAGGTGATTCCGAATTGCAAATTTAGACAGAATGTTAGGAGTTTATGAAACATTGTTCTTGAACTTGGAACACTAATATAAAATCAATCAACTTTCGCTGCAGAGATTATCTATGTCTAAATCCTAGAATCTCAAATTCCTTTGCAAATCCTATCAATTCAAACAAGCATTAAAATCAGGTTCAATTGTTCACAAAATCCTAAACCAAATTCCTTTGCAGATAGGAATTTTGCTCATCTAAGATTAGTTCTGGTGATGAACAATACTTCCACATCTATTAATCAACCTAAGATCAGATTCTAGGTCGCGAAGCTAGAATAAGCAATAAACACAAATCCAGATGAAAAACTCTAATGATTTTACCCTAACAATTCAATTCAACCTAGCAATTCATCATCACCTTTGAAAAACCCTAAACCTAACAAGCAAACTACTCAGACATGATCAATGAAACACAAATCATAATTTGAATAGAAGGCATAAGAGAAATCAATAGAAGAAATAAGGGAGTTCAAAATCCTCTCTCAAGGAGAATTATTTATCTCTCCAAAAACTCTCTAAAAATCTCTCTCTAAATCTCTTTGTAAAATAAAGCTTAGGTCTAAACAATGACCTTAAAATACTATTTATAATGCTCAAACACGTTTTGGGGCAAAACTGTAAATAAGTAAACTTCTGGGCAAGTTTCCTTTTCTTCAAAAGTGCTGAAACTCGCGTCTCTTTGTATCCACGATTGGTGTCGATCGACACCAAGGAGTGGTGTTGACCGACACCCTGCTCCAATGTGCTTTCCAGGTTTGTCTTTTCAACACAATTTTCAACATAGCTCCAAAAGGTCCCTAAATCTCCACTTATACTCCAAGCGTACCTGAAGGAACAAAGACTCTAAAAGACTCGAAAAATACCAAAACAACTCTATAAAAAGGACTTATATCATGGTCAAAAACTGGTCAAAACCATGATATTAACTCTCCCAGACTTAGCTTTTGCTTGCCCTCAAGCAAACAGATAACTACTCAAATTTGATATGCTCAAATTAAACCTTAGAGCTACTCTCAAATTAAGAGATCACTATAGTACTTAGGGATCGAATCCACATGGACTTAAATTATTGTACAATAAATTTTAGGTTCAATTCAAGCTAAGCAAAACTAAATAAATGTAATGCAAGTAATAAAAACAAAGCAGCAAATCGATTGGGAGGTTTAAAATCAAAGAGACAAACGCTAGGCTTTGGGAATTTTGCAGGTTATTCCGAATTGCAAATCTAGACAGAATGTTAGGAGTTTATTAAGCATTGTTCTTGAACTTGGAACACTAATATAAAATCAATCAACTTCCGCTGCAGAGATTTTGTATGTCTAAATCCTAGAATCTCAAATTCCTTTGCAAATCCTATCAATTCAAACAAGCATTAAAATCAGGTTCAATTGTTCACAAAATCCTAAACCAAATTCCTTTGCAGATAGGAATTTTGCTCATCTAAGATTAGTTCTGGTGATTAACAATACTTCCGCATCTATTAATCAACCTAAGATCAGATTCTAGGTCGCGAAGCTAGAATAAGCAATAAACACATATCCAGATGAAGAACTCTAATGATTTGACCCTAACAATTCAATTCAACCTAGCAATTCATCATCACCTTTGGAAAACCCTAAACCTAACAAGCAAACTACTCAGTCATGATCAATGAAACACAAATCATAATTTGAATAGAAGGCATAAGAGAAATCAATAGAAGAAATAAGGGAGTTAAAAATCTTCTCTCAAAGAGAATGATTTATCTCTCCAAAAACTCTCTAAAAATCTCTCTCTAAATCTCTTTGTAAAATAAAGCTTAGGTCTAAACAATGACCTTAAAATCCTATTTATAATGCTCAAACACGTTTTGGGGCAAAACTGTAAATAAGTGAACTTCTGGGCAAGTTTTCTTTTCTCCAAAAGTGCTGAAACACGCGTCTCTTTGTATGCACGATTGGTGTCGATCGACACCCTGCTCCAATATGCTTTCCAGGTTGGTCTTTTCAGCATCATCTTCAACATAGCTCCAAAAAGTCCCAAAATCTCACTTATGCTCCAAGCATACCTGAACCTACAAAGACTCTAAAAGACTCGAAAAATACCAAAACAACTCTATAAAAAGGACTTCTATCTTGGTCAAAAACTGGTCAAAACCATGATATATCAACTCCTCAAGACATAGCTTTTGCTTGCCCTCAAGCAAACAGATAACTAAATACAGAGTCGAAGTTTGAAAACACGGGAACTTACCTACTCATAGATCATTGCTTTGACTTTTCATCTTGTAACCCACACACTGTATTTCTTAAACCAAATTGAACCACCATGTACTTCTCCTTAGACATTCACAACATCCCAGATTCAACACATAAATTCATAGCGTTGTCCAATAACTATCATTGCTAAACTTCAATAGAAGCCTAAATATTCAAGAACCTTCTAGATTCATTCTCATACTATACCTAATTAACTAAGCACTGCAATATATCAACCTTTGGTACTCTTTCTCTCCCCCAGACTTATTCTTTTATTCAGGTGTAGGTAAATAATTGTATCACGGGATAATCATAACCTTACTTCCACCTGTGATCATCTCTTTAAAATGAAATACTGGGATCATTGGAAATTTACCTACCCTTCACTCAAAGAGAATCATCTCAAATTTTCAAAATTTATCACATTATTTCTTTCTTTTTTCTTTAACTATCAAGGGAGAGGAGTACCATCACTTTTCAAACACTGCCGGCAATTTATCAGTTATGAATGAGGAATCAAGCTCTATCAATATCAGACTTACTAACTAGGCCTTTTTGAAGATTAAGTTAAGTGGTCTTTGCTGGAACTATGGATGTTTCTAGTTAACTGGTCAGTCTAAGGATTTTTCATTAGTCAAAAACAGGTATTAATCATGCAGCAATGGTCACTCAGCTGAAACAATCAGCACAAACAATCATGAGAAAGATTCTAGTTCCCAACTAGTTTTGACTCAATAAAAAAAGTTTCGGACTAACTCAAAACTGACTCTCAAAAACAAACACCACGTCAGCAACTACCTCCCCCAGACTTAAACAACACTGTCCCCAGTTTTATCAAGCCTGAAGTAGGTGAAAAGAACTCAGTGAACAGAGGTTTTCGAGAAACATACCTTGTAGGTCGGATGAATGAGTGATATAATGTGAAAGAGCACAAAAATCCAACCAGTTTGGACTTTTGAATCACTCAAAAAGCTCAACTAACGCAAAAGTTATGGATGATTGAACTTTTGGAGTTGCAGTCCCGTCAAGGTGTCGATCGACACCAGGTGGGTGTCGATCGCCACTGTTCACTGTCGACCTCGGTCGATATCCGTCCGTCTTGAGTCAAATTTTTTATTTTTTTTTAAACACAAAAACCAGTTAATAAAAACCAAAATGAAGACTAAATATATACACTTAGCAATGGGTTGCCTCCCACTAAGCGCTTGTTTTCAGTCTTTAGCTTGACTGTGTCAGGGTCCAGAGATCTGGTGGATCAGAGAGTGGCAGTGAATGCTTCTGGGAACAATGTCTCCTCATCCATGGTGGTGTATAACCAGTAGGTGCATGAGCTCTTCCAAGGAAGTGAGGAACAACAGAAGGGCGGGATATGACTTTGGGTGGGGCACTTCTTTTTCCTTCATGACAAGAGGCTTTCCGAAAACCTTTTGTTTTGGTCGATTTTGGGTGACTCTGCGGAGGGTGTCGATCGACACTAGGTGGGTGTCGATCGACACCGAGTTCTGCAACTTGAATTTCTGCAATTTTCCTGCAGTTCAACTATGCAATCCTTGCCTCCATCAAAAATTCGTCTTCCTCAAACAACTTGTCAGTGATTAGAACCTCTTCTTCGAGCCTAGTCTTGAAGATATGATCTTCACTCCAATCCTCAAACCCAACAACTTTCTCAGAAGTTTCAGACATTGCCTCTTGAATAACCACCTTGTTCACTTGCTCACCAGCATCTGACTCATTGACATACCCAATAGTAATGTCTTCTGAATGCCTCATGATTGGTTCATCATCTCTGGAAGCCCTCAGAGAGAAATTCAGGCCATCAATTGTGGATTTCTCTCTTAGCTTGTCCATGTCAAAACTCATGATAACATCACCCAAATCAAGGTTTATCTTCCCCTTCCTCACATCAATGATAGCACCAGATGAGCCAAGAAAGATCTTCCCAAAATAAGAGGATCTGTAGGTTCTTCATTATAGTCTAAAACCACAAAGTATGTGGGAATCAAGCAGCCTTCAATCTTGATCGGAACATCTTCTAAAACACCTTTTGGGGTCCTTGTTGATCGATCAGCTAAGATAAGAGAGATCCCAGCTGGCTTGAAATTAGTCATTCCAAGTCTAGCAGCAACAGAGGAAAGCATCAGGTTGATGCTTGAGCCTAGATCACAAAGAGAGTGAGGAAACTTTTCTGTTGAGATTAAGCAATTCAGCACAAAGTTTCCTGGATCTTGTAGCTTCTTTGGAATCCTGCTCTGAATCTTAGCACATACTTGTTCAGAAACAACCACCTTCTTCTTCTTCTTTGGAACTGTTCCCAAGAGAACTGCACAGATGTCTCTGGTTAGTAAAGCTCCTTCCTCAGGACTTATACCATTCACAACCATTCTCTTGACATCTCTTCTCAGTGCAGGTGAAAGCTTGTATGCATCAACTGTGGGCATCTCAACTATCAGCTTGTCTATCATTGCCTTGCATCTGGCTTCTTCGATCTCCTGTTTAGACTTCCCAGGAGCTCTTGGGTAAGGAATCTTAGGCTGGTAGACTTTCTCTTCAGCTGGTTCGGGAGCTTCAGGAGGATTTGGCTCTGTTCGCGAAGGGTGTCGATCGACACTAGGTGGGTGTGGATCGACACTAGTTGGTGTCGACGGTTCGCATTGATCTGTGTCAAACCTGGTTGATAATCCTTGGTCAAAGTTCGAAAATTCGCAAATTTTTACTGGTGTCGATTGATGATGTTATTGCATATTGCATACATTTTGCATACTCATTAGTTAGTTTCTCATGCATTTGTATCATGTTTTAGGTTAGATTGCATCACTTAGGGTCCTAGAGCATTCTTGCATCAGCATATGCATTTTCCTTGCATTTTGCATCACATTCAGGTTGTTTCTGGCTGCTTTGAAGTCATGGAGGTTCGTGGGCGTGTGGAGGCTGATGTAGCAGTTCGTGGGAGCTCGGAAATATGCTAAGGACCAGTGATCGAGCAGCAGATCGAGCATGGCCAGTCGATCCAGGAGTTGATCGACCAGAAGATCGAGCCAACTAGGCGATCCAAGGAGAATGATCGAGACGGAGATCGAGTGAAGCAATCGATCAATCGGTACGGACGTAAATGACGCCCTGCAGAGCGAGAGCCAGATCGAGTACACCACTCGATCCACCCGAAGATCGATACCGAGATCGGATGCAACACTCGATTCGCCGAAGAAGATCGAGACCCGGATCGAGCCGAAGACACGATGCCCGGATGTGATCGAGAGAACCACTCGATCCAGTGGTCGATTTCTGTCCTTTCAACCGTTTTTGGCTGTTAGCGAAGGGGGGACCATTGGATTGTTTGGGCATTTTAGGCAAGGCGGCGAGATGCTTTTTCGATAACTTTTAGATTTCTTATCTTTTCTATCAAGTTTTCTTTCTCGTTTAGCGAAGAACACCATTGTTGAACCAGTTTTTCGTTTGAAGCTTTTGTATTCGAATCTTTATCTTTTAATCCAGTTTTCCTTTCATGTTTATCGTCTCGTTTCTTCTGCTTTGCTTGATTTACTCTATGTGTAGCGAGTAGTTTACTTTGGGTTCGGGGTTGAGAGGATTAAGGGGTAGAAAAGGTTCGATCTTGGTTTGTTTTCTAAACGTTTGAAAGGCTATCTCTTCTAAGGTGTTGAGAGCTTAATGCTTGAAGACTCTCACGCCAAGAGCTTCATGATCCGAGAGGTTCCTTACCTTGAAAAGATCCAGGAGCCTCGGAAGATCACACCTTAGAGACTAGTTATCCCTTCCCAAAAGCCATGGAAGTTTGGGGGACAGGTTAAGCCATCTACTTGGAATCTGTTTTCCTTGCCTTTCGACCTCTCTTTCCACCAAAAGCCATGGGTTTGGAGGAGAGGATGAAAGAGTGATCTATACCGAAAGCCACGGATAGATCTTGTTTCGTTTTCAAGGCTTAGAGATCCTCACCAAGTGAGTCGATCTAAAGTTTCAAACCCAAGATCGATCCTTTGAAACCCTTACATGAATCTCAACCCTAGACCCCTTCTTTTAGAATCTTTAAGTCTTATTTCATCTTTCGCTTATTACCTGATATCATCCTGGTCATTAGATTTGTTGTTCTTACGGTTTTAGACGAGATTGATCGTCACTGCTCGATCTAGTGGTCGATCTTGTGGTCGATCCACTAGTCGATTTTTAACAATTCGAAGCTCTTTCCTTTAATTAATCTGTTTGTTTCTCGTGATAGTTGCTTCCTTTCAAGTATTTTTAAAATAGGTTTCGTTCTGTTTAAGTTGCTGCATCTAGTTTTTAGTTAATTTCTCATAAACTGTCTCATTCTGCTTAGATTTGCCTAGTACCTTGCATTCTTTGTGCATTCTCTGCCTCCTAGAAGTGGATTGACACTCTCCTGCTTGCCTTACTACAACATTGCATGCATTAGAGTTTTGATAACTTCTCTGCTGCATAAAACCTGCTTGAAAGTTAGCTAATCAATTAACACCCATCGTTGGTGTCGATCGACACTACCTCTGAAACAGCAATGTCGTCCTTTTCAGAGTCTTCAAGTCCCACAAAATTCTCTGCACTTCTCACCATGATGGCATTGACATGACGTCTGGGGTTGGTATCAGTCTTTCCAAGAAGAAAATCATCTTGTCTCTTGATAGACTCAGCAGTTTGGGCAATTTGAGAATCCAATTTCCTGACATGGGTGTTCAAAGACTCAATCTTCCCATTCAAATCAGTATACAAGGCATCAATCTTCCCATTAAAGTCCACAATGATCTTCTGGTGACCCTCTAGCAGCTGTTCAAGCATAGCTTACATCTTACTTGAGGCAGATGGTGTAGGAGGTGGCTGATAAGAACAGGAACCATAGTTCCTAGTGAAATTATTGCTTTGAAAAGGCTTCTGGTAATTGTCAAACCTTTGACCTTGAAAACCAGCTCCATTGATGAAGTTAACAGCTTCTTCCTCAGCTGGTTCGAATTGCTCCACTTTAGCAGCAATTTGGACTGATTTCTTACCCACCAGAAGGTTATGAACAGAGTCCAACTTAGCCTTCACTTCTGCAGCAAACTGATTACTATCCACACTTCCAGCAAGTTTCTTCCTCTCAAAGTCTGCATTCTTGGTACTATTGCTAGATCCCAAGTTCTCAATCAATGTGATTGCATCTGCTGGAATCCTGGTGTTGAAGTTCCCATTGCTAGCAGCATCCAACACCATCTGATACTTCCATTCAATGCCTCTGAAGAAAATACCAAGTAGCTGCACCTGATTGAAACCATGATGTGGACAGTCCCTCTGATATGACCTGAATCTCAACCAAGCAGCCTTTAAAGCTTCAGCTGGTCCTTGCGAGGAGGAGGCAATTTTCGTTCTGAACTCTTCAGACCTTGCATCATCATAGAAATTATTGAGCAAGGTGTTCTTGGTGTCCTCCCAAGTAGTCAAAGAGCCAGGCTCTAGTTGTTTCAACCAATAAGCTGCATCTCCTCCAAGAGAATAAGGAAACAGCTTGCAGAACAGGAAGTCATTGCTAACTCCATTACCCTTGACACTTGAAGCCAAATCCTCAAACCTCTCTATGTGATACATAGGATGCTCATATGGAAGACCATGGAAAGGGCGCTGTCCTACTAGCTGGTAATAAGCGGGCTTCACTTCAAAGTCATTTCTCTGAAAGGCAGGAGGGCGGATTGCAGCACTATTTGCATAAAACTGATCAGGCCTATTGAAATCCCCAAGAGTCCTCTGTTGAAAACGCCCAGCATCATTCCCAGCAGCTTGTTGTTGCACATTCTGCGCAACTGGTGGCACATCTTGTTCCTCAATCACAGCGCCATCATCAGCAAGTCGCTGTCCTTCTTCATTTCGCATGTTACCCTCTGCATCATACAGCAGACCATCTTCACCTTGAAATAGCACCAATGGAGCAACCATCGTAACAGGTTTGTTTGCTTTCCTGTTTGTTCGCTCTAAACGTGCTAGTGTCTGGTTGTCCAAGTCGATCAACTCCTTTTCCTTGTTGCTACGAGTAATGCGATTAGGCAAGCACCTGAAACAGACAAGAAATATCAGTAACAAAAATAAAAACTTAGACAAGATTCTAAAACTAAAATCTATAGGCAACGATTAAGTCCCCGGCAACGGCGCCAAAATTTGATATGCTCAAACGATGACCTTAAAATCCTATTTATAATGCTCAAACACGTTTTGGGGCAAAACTGTAAATAAGTGAACTTCTGGGCAAGTTTCCTTTTCTTTAAAAGTGCTGAAACATGCGTCTCTTTGTATCCACGATTGGTGTCGATCGACACCAAGGAGTGGTGTCGATCGACACCCTGCTCCAATATGCTTTCCAGGCTTGTCTTTTCAGCATCATCTTCAACATAGCTCCAAAAGGTCCCAAAATCTCCACTTATGCTCCAAGCGTACCTGAACCTACAAAGACTCTAAAAGACTCGAAAAATACCAAAACGACTCTATAAAAAGGACTTATATCATGGTCAAAAACTGGTCAAAACCATGATATATCACCCATGGTGTGTGGTGGAAAGATAGATCGCAGAACATTAAGCATAGATCTCAAACAATGGCCTAACTAGCTCCCTAAGCATCCATGCCGTTTGGGAAAGGATGAGCTAGCCTCTTGGATTTGGTTTTAAGGGACTCCTGAATCCTGTCAAGGTAAGGAGATCCCTGAGATCGTAAAGATCTTTCCCAAGACTCTCTAAGCATTAAGAGCCCAAATCCAAGAAGAAAATAGATTAAGAACAAGAAAAGTCCCAAGCTTAAACCCTTTAAACCCTTCTTAATCGCCCCAACCTTAAACCAAAAGGAAACTACTCGCTCCACATGACTAAAACCGATGGAAATGCAAAGGAAAGGAAGCTAAGCATGATTAAGCAAGAAAGATTAAAGAAAATACTTAGATTAATGATAACAGGATTTTAGTGATGCAAACAGGAGGTTATCAAAACTCAAGAAACATATAGATGTAGTATAGTGTGCAAGAGGAATCAATCCAACCTAGGAACCAGGAAGAACACTAAGAATGCAAGGATGAAGCAAATCTAAGCAAATCGGATAAATGATTGGTAAAATAACAGAAAACTAAATGCAACGACCTAATGCAATACAAAACAATTTTAAAATCCCTAGAAGAGGGTTAACTACCACTAGGAACAAGCAGAAGATTAATATTGCAAAGCTATTAATAACTAAAAATCGACCAGTGAATCGACCACAGGATCGAGCACTGGATCGAGCAGAATGGATCGTTCTAACAAACAACTTAAAGGAAATGACTTTTAATGAACAAGATGCAACTTTATGACAAGCAAACGATTAACAGAGGTTTTAAAATATTAAAAAGGGTCATATTCAAGGGTTTCAAAGCCATTTTTGAGAGAAATCCTTGTTATGATTATAAACCCTTTTCAAATGAGATCATTCTATGCTCATAACCATAACCCTTGCCAAATGTGTTTTGCTTTAAAGTGCATAAGTTTGATTCATGGTTCGAATGATAATGAATGTTAAAGGATGAGTTTCTTTGATTGTTAGGAATAGGAGAGTCATGATTTGAATTTCTTTGTGTGATGAGTATGGCTAAGTTCTTTAGAGTATGAGTGTAAGAACAGCATTTTAGAACTGTTAACTAGGATATTGAGATGATCCATTTGAAGGGCACCTTTGCAAAAAGTTTAAAACCCCTTTGATTTTTCTAAAAACCTCTCTTCCTTACTTGCTTTTTGTTGCCTGAGGGCAAGCAAGAAGTAAGTTTGGGGGAGTTGAAGTTATTGCATATTGCATACATTTTGCATACTCATTAGTTAGTTTTTCATGCATTTGTTTCATGTTTTAGGTTAGATTGCATCACTTAGGGTCCTAGAGCATTCTTGCATCAGCATATGCATTTTCCTTGCATTTTGCATCACATTCAGGTTGTTTCTGGCTGCTTTGGAGTCATGGAGGTTCGTGGGCGTGTGGAGGCTGATGTAGCAGTTCGTGGGAGCTCGGAAATTTGCTAAGGACCAGTGATCGAGCAGCAGATCGAGCATGGCCGGTCGATCCAGGAGTTGATCGACCAGAAGATCGAGCCAACTAGGCAATCCAAAGAGAATGATCGAGACGGAGATCGAGTGAAGCAATCGATCAATCAGTACGGACGTAAATGACGCCCTGCAGAGCGAGAGCCAGATCGAGTACACCACTCGATCCACCCGAAGATCGATACCGAGATCGGATGCAACACTCGATTCGCCGAAGAAGATCGAGACCCGGATCGAGCCGAAGACACGATGCCCGGATGTGATCGAGAGAACCACTCGATCCAGTGGTCGATTTCTGTCCTTTCAACCGTTTTTGGCTTTTAGCGAAGGGGGGACCATTGGATTGTTTGGGCATTTTAGGCAAGGCGGCGAGATGCTTTTTCGATAACTTTTAGATTTCTTATCTTTTCTATCAAGTTTCTCTCTCGTTTAGCGAAGAACACCATTGTTGAACCAGTTTTTCTTTTGAAGCTTTTGTATTCGAATCTTTATCTTTTAATCCAGTTTTCCTTTCATGTTTATCGTCTCGTTTCTTCTGCTTTGCTTGATTTACTCTATGTGTAGCGAGTAGTTTACATTGGGTTCGGGGTTGAGAGGATTAAGGGGTAGAAAAGGTTCGATCTTGGTTTGTTTTCTAAACGTTTTAAAGGCTATCTCTTCTAAGGTGTTGAGAGCTTAATGCTTGAAGACTCTCACGCTAAGAGCTTCATGATCCGAGAGGTTCCTTACCTTGACAGGATCCAGGAGCCTCGGAAGATCACACCTTAGAGACTAGTTATCCCTTCCCAAAAGCCATGGAAGTTTGGGGGACAAGTTAAGCCATCTACTTGGAATCTGTTTTCCTTGCCTTTCGACCTCTCTTTCCACCAAAAGCCATGGGTTTGGAGGAGAGGATGAAAGAGTGATCTATACCGAAAGCCACGGATAGATCTTGTTTCGTTTTCAAGGCTTAGAGATCCTCACCAAGTGAGTCGATCTAAAGTTTCAAACCCAAGATCGATCCTTTGAAACCCTTACATGAATCTCAACCCTAGACCCCTTCTTTTAGAGTCTTTAAGTCTTATTTCATCTTTCGCTTATTACCTGATAGCATCCTGGTCATTAGATTTGTTGTTCTTACGGTTTTAGACGAGATTGATCGTCACTGCTCGATCTAGTGGTCAATCTTGTGGTCGATCCACTAGTCGATTTTTAACAATTCGAAGCTCTTTCCTTTAATTAATCTGTTTGTTTCTCGTGATAGTTGCTTCCTTTCTAGTATTTTTAAAATAGGTTTCGTTCTGTTTAAGTTGCTGCATCTAGTTTTTAGTTAATTTCTCATAAACTGTCTCATTCTGCTTAGATTTGCCTAGTACCTTGCATTCTTTGTGCATTCTCTGCCTCCTAGAAGTGGATTGACACTCTCCTGCTTGCCTTACTACAACATTGCATGCATTAGAGTTTTGATAACCTCTCTGCTGCATAAAACCTACTTGAAAGTTAGCTAATCAATTAACACCCATCGTTGATGTCGATCGACACTACCTCTGAAACAGCAATGTCGTCCTTTTCAGAGTCTTCAAGTCCCACAAAATTCTCTGCACTTCTCACCATGATGGCATTGACATGACGTCTGGGGTTGGTATCAGTCTTTCCAAGAAGAAAATCATCTTGTCTCTTGATAGACTCAGCAGTTTGGGCAATTTGAGAATCCAATTTCCTGACATGGGTGTTCAAAGACTCAATCTTCCCATTCAAATCAGTATACAAGGCATCAATCTTCCCATTAAAGTCCACAATGATCTTCTGGTGACCCTCTAGCAGCTGTTCAAGCATAGCTTACATCTTACTTGAGGCAGATGGTGTAGGAGGTGGCTGATAAGAACAGGAACCATAGTTCCTAGTGAAATTATTGCTTTGAAAAGGCTTCTGGTAATTGCCAAACCTTTGACCTTGAAAACCAGCTCCATTGATGAAGTTAACAGCTTCTTCCTCAGCTGGTTCGAATTGCTCCACTTTTGCAGCAATTTGGACTGATTTCTTACCCACCAGAAGGTTATGAACAGAGTCCAACTTAGCCTTCACTTCTGCAGCAAACTGATTACTATCCACACTTCCAGCAAGTTTCTTCCTCTCAAAATCTGCATTCTTGGTACTATTGCTAGATCCCAAGTTCTCAATCAATGTGATTGCATCTGCTGGAATCCTGGTGTTGAAGTTCCCATTGCTAGCAGCATCCAACACCATCTGATACTTCCATTCAATGCCTCTGAAGAAAATGCCAAGTAGCTGCACCTGATTGAAACCATGATGTGGACAGTCCCTCTGATATGACCTGAATCTCAACCAAGCAGCCTTGAAAGCTTCAGCTGGTCCTTGCGAGGAGGAGGCAATTTTCGTTCTGAACTCTTCAGACCTTGCATCATCATAGAAATTATTGACCAAGGTGTTCTTGGTGTCCTCCCAAGTAGTCAAAGAGCCAGGCTCTAGTTGTTTCAACCAATAAGCTGCATCTCCTCCAAGAGAATAAGGAAACAGCTTGCAGAACAGGAAGTCATTGCTAACTCCATTACCCTTGACACTTGAAGCCAAATCCTCAAACCTCTCTATGTGATCCATAGGATGCTCATATGGAAGACCATGGAAAGGGCGCTGTCCTACTAGCTGGTAATATAAGCGGGCTTCACTTCAAAGTCATTTCTCTGAAAGGCAGGAGGGCGGATTGCAGCACTATTTGCATAAAACTGATCAGGCCTATTGAAATCCCCAAGAGTCCTCTGTTGAAAACGCCCAGCATCATTCCCAGCAGCTTGTTGTTGCACATTCTGCGCAACTGGTGGCACATCTTGTTCTTCAATCACAGCGCCATCATCAGCAAGTCGCTGTCCTTCTTCATTTCGCATGTTACCCTCTGCATCATACAGCAGACCATCTTCACCTTGAAATAGCACCAATGGAGCAACCATCGTAACAGGTGTGTTTGCTTTCCTGTTTGTTCGCTCTAAACGTGCTAGTGTCTGGTTGTCCAAGTCGATCAACTCCTTTTCCTTGTTGCTACGAGTAATGCGATTAGGCAAGCACCTGAAACAGACAAGAAATATCAGTAACAAAAATAAAAACTTAGACAAGATTCTAAAACTAAAATCTATAGGCAACGATTAAGTCCCCGGCAACGGCGCCAAAATTTGATATGCTCAAATTAACTCTTAGAGCTACTCTCTCAAATTAAGAGATCACTGTAGTACTTAGGGATCGAATCCACCAGGATTTAGATTATTGCACAATAAATTTTAGGTTCAATTCAAGCTAAGCAAAACTAAATAAATGTAATGCAAGTAATAAAAAGAAAGCAGCAAATCGATTGGGAGGTTTTAAATCAAAGAGACAAACGCTAGGCTTTGAGAATTTCGCAGGTGATTCCGAATTGCAAATCTAGACAAAATGTTAGGAGTTTATTAAGCATTGTTCTTGAACTTGGAACACTAATATAAAATCAATCAACTTCCGCTGCAGAGATTATCTATGTCTAAATCCTAGAATCTCAAATTCCTTTGCAAATCCTATCAATTCAAACAAGCATTAAAATCAGGTTCAATTGTTCACAAAATCCTAAACCAAATTCCTTTGCAGATAGGAATTTTGCTCATCTAAGATTAGTTCTGGTAATTAACAATACTTCCGCATCTATTAATCAACCTAAGATCAGATTCTAGGTCGTGAAGCTAGAATAAGCAATAAACACAAATCCAGATGAAGAACTCTAATGATTTTACCCTAACAATTCAATTCAACCTAGCAATTCATCATCACGTCTGAAAAACCCTAAACCTAATAAGCAAACTACTCAGACATGATCAATAAAACACAAATCATAATTTGAATAGAAGGCATAAGAGAAATCAATAGAAGAAATAAGGGAGTTCAAAATCCTCTCTCAAGGAGAATGATTTATCGCTCCAAAAACTCTCTAAAAATCTCTCTCTAAATCTCTTTGTAAAATAAAGCTTAGGTCTAAACGATGACCTTAAAATCCTATTTATAATGCTCAAACACGTTTTGGGGCAAAACTGTAAATAAGTGAACTTCTGGGCAAGTTTCCTTTTCTTTAAAAGTGCTGAAACATGCGTCTCTTTGTATCCACGATTGGTGTCGATCGACACCAAGGAGTGGTGTCGATCGACACCCTGCTCCAATATGCTTTCCAGGCTTGTCTTTTCAGCATCATCTTCAACATAGCTCCAAAAGGTCCCAAAATCTCCACTTATGCTCCAAGCGTACCTGAACCTACAAAGACTCTAAAAGACTCGAAAAATACCAAAATGACTCTATAAAAAGGACTTATATCATGGTCAAAAACTGGTCAAAACCATGATATATCACCCATGGTGTGTGGTGGAAAGATAGATCGCAGAACATTAAGCATAGATCTCAAACAATGGCCTAACTAGCTCCCTAAGCATCCATGCCGTTTGGGAAAGGATGAGCTAGCCTCTTGGATTTGGTTTTAAGGGACTCCTGAATCCTGTCAAGGTAAGGAGATCCCTGAGATCGTAAAGATCTTTCCCAAGACTCTCTAAGCATTAAGAGCCCAAATCCAAAAAGAAAATAGATTAAGAACAAGAAAAGTCCCAAGCTTAAACCCTTTAAACCCTTCTTAATCGCCCCAACCTTAAACCAAAAGGAAACTACTCGCTCCACATGACTAAAACCGATGGAAATGCAAAGGAAAGGAAGCTAAGCATGATTAAGCAAGAAAGATTAAAGAAAATACTTAGATTAATGATAACAGGATTTTAGGGATGCAAACAGGAGGTTATCAAAACTCAAGCAACATATAGATGTAGTATAGTGTGCAAGAGGAATCAATCCAACCTAGGAAGCAGGAAGAACACTAAGAATGCAAGGATGAAGCAAATCTAAGCAAATCGGATAAATGATTGGTAAAATAACAGAAAACTAAATGCAACGACCTAATACAAAACAATTTTAAAATCCCTAGAAGAGGGTTAACTACCACTAGGAACAAGCAGAAGATTAATATTGCAAAGCTATTAATAACTAAAAATCGACCAGTGAATCGACCACGGGATCGAGCACTGGATCGAGCAGAATGGATCGTTCTAACAAACAACTTAAAGGAAATGACTTTTAATGAACAAGATGCAACTTTATGACAAGCAAACGATTAACAGAGGTTTTAAAATATTAAAAAGGGTCATATTCAAGGGTTTCAAAGGTTTATGCTTTGGTTTGAAAACATTTAGATCTACTCACTTGTGAGGTTTCTCTAAGCCTTGAAATCAAAACAAGAACCTTCCATGGCGTGTGGTATGGTTCACTTCCTCAATCTCTTCTCCAAACCCATGGCGTTTGGTGGAAAAAGAGATCGAAGAGCAAGGAAAACAGATTTCAAATAATGACCTAACTAATCTCCTTTACAACCATGGCGTGTGGGAAAGGAAAGATTAGTCTATAGGATCTGGTTTTCGAGGATATCTGAAACCTGTCAAGGTAAGACAGCCCTGGAATCATAGAGACCTTTTCCAAGGCTCTCTAAGCCTTAAGACCCCAAGATCCTAGAAGAGAAGGTATGAAGAACAAAAAAAACACAAAACTTAAACCCTTTCAACCCTTTTCAATCGCCTCAACCCCGAAAACCCAAAAAGACTACTCGCTACTCGTGGTTAAGATCGAATGAAAAGCAAAAGATAGAAAGCTAAGCATGATCAACAAACGATTAAAGGAAAAACTAGTTTAATATTAAAAAATCCAAAGGTTTAAAACACGAAAAGCTTAAGATGTTCAACAATGGCGAAATCGCTTAAGGTAGAGAGAAAACAAAAAGACAGAATGAAGATAAGAGAAAGTGATGGCTCCTTTTGCCAAAAATGGCTAAACCGTTAACTGGTCCCCCCTTCGCTAGCCGCCAAAAACAGTTGGAAGGATAAGGCTCATCTGGGATCGACTCGGGTCACTCGATCTCTGGCTCGATCGTCTTCTTGGATCGGATGGCTTCGGTCGATCTTTGAGTCGATCATGTGATGATCGGGTTGGGAACTCGATCTGGCTCTTGATCTGCATGGCATCAATTACGTCCGTACTCCAGATCGATCTCCTCTCTCGATCTTGGTCTCGATCCCTCCTCTTGAATCGACTTGGGTCATTCGATCTTCTGGTCGATCTTGTCTAGATCGACCTGCCTTGCTCGATCCGCTACTTGATCTCGGGTCCTTAGCATGCACGGTTGAGTTCTCCAAGTGTCCACGAGCTTTGTTGTGATCCTCCTCACGTCCACATAAACTCCGCAACTCCATAGTGCTCCAAACAACCTGATAATGATGTAGAAGTGCAAGAAACATGCAAAATGCGAATGCAAAGGGACCTAGAACCTAAAATGCAACAAATGGAACAAACTAGCCTATAATGCAAGATGAATGCATGAAAAACTATCCTAAATGCATGAAAAATATGCAGAATATATGGGAATATCAACTCCCCCAAACTTGCCTTTTGCTTGCCTTCAAGCAAACAAAATTCAGGAAAGGAGAGGAGGTTTTAAAAACGGGGGTTTAAGCCTCTTGCAAAAGTGTTTTTCAAATGAATCAATTCAATGGTCCTAGTTCTTAATCCTAAGATGCAATGCACACACTCATACTCCAAAGAACATAGCCATACTTATCACATAATGAATTTCAAATCATGACTCTCATATCCCAAACAATCCTAGAATCCTATCCTTTAACATTCACTAAGTTCAAAACCGTAAATCACACTTATGCACTTTAAAACCGGATACACTTGGCTAAGGGACAAGGGTTGCGAGATAAAAATGCTCTCACTTACAAGGGCTATTCAAACAAGGGTTTATCTTAAAGAATGGTAGAACTTTCACATAATGCTAAAGGTGAAGACAATTGATGCGTACATGATTAAACCTTCATCTACCCATGCATACTAATCAAAGATCCTAGAACCCTCTCTCATTTTTCTTATCTTTTAAAGCTCACTCACCCTCTTAAAGACTACCCTTATCATCAAGGCAATTCGCCTAGCAAAAATCCAAGTAAAAGCATCATTTTAAAAATCTTTTGGGCAGTGGAAATGATGAAAACGTACTTAGCTCTTTTCTTTTACTTTGGTAGCTCTCTACTCATTTTTTTTTTTTTTTAACATTTGGTCTTTTGCCTCTTTTCTTTTTCTTTTTCTTTTCTTTTTCTTTTCTTTTGAGAGGTAGCTTTTTAGTTAAACTTAGAGCTTTCATTTTAAAACAACAAGCCTTCCACTTAAAACCATTAAAACCCTTTTAATTCATCTTCCAAAATTCAAACTCTTTAAACCGAAATAAAACAAAGCAATCCCCATGAACACCCGCCCTATCCTAAGCCTAAAACTAGCTTCAAAATGCAAAGCTAGAATCAATATGAAAGCCTAATCATGTCGTCTAAACCTAACACTTTATGCTAAGTTCAACCGAAAAGAGGCCTCACAAAGATTCAACACTCAAGAACATTGGCTTGAAAGGAGGGTAAGGTAAAGGTGGGGAAGTCTATTTAAGCTTACAGGAGAGTGGTGAAAGGAAGAAGAAAGCCTAAATATGTATAAGTAATCCATGTATCATTTTTCAATTGCATAAGTATGATAATTAAGAAAATTCAAATTAAGGTTCTCACTTATTGGGAAAGGATTCAATTCATGAATGTTCAACTTAAGCCACGAAAATCAAAACACATGATCCAAGTATGGTTAGAGCTTACTTTCAAAGAGTGTACAATGTATCAAAGAACTACTAACTAGGACCATGAAACAATTCATGAGCTTAAAACATTTTTTAAGAAAAACTTTTACCCCTTATGCAAATGTAAACAACCTAAATGCTTAAAAATTCTAGACTCAATCCTAAAACGCTTAACAATTCGAATGCAACTACATGAATTTTTTTTTTGAAGATTTTTAAAAATTTTACCTATTTGTTTTTGTTCTTTTCTATGCCTTATGATGTAAGCAAGACTCAAGGGAAGCTAACAGAAAATAAGAAGAAAAAAAACATGTCAAACACACCACACACTCCCCCAAACTTGAATGACACTATCTCGGTGGCAAACAAATCCAAAGGAGTTCAAAACACAAAGAAAAAACAAAGAAAGCATGCATGGTATATACAAGGGATTGTTGGTACCTCGGAGCTAAGAAGTGCTGGAGCCTGAGGTTGCTCCATACTTCTTGCTCTTCTTAGGAGGGTCTTGGCTGATCCTTTTGCCCTTATCCGTGCTCCTTTCCTCATGAAGAGAGTGGCGCGCAGGTTGGCTTGTTGCTTGTGGCTCACGGATCTCAATGCCTCCGGTGGATCTCCTCCTCACCTCGGGCTGCTCGACTTCCACACTCGTAGTCCTCTTAGGTGAACTTCCATTAAGCGCTTTGACCATCTTGCTGAGCTTCTTGATCATTTTCCCTTGCCATTTGGTTATCAAGCGTTGCATCTCCACGATTGAAGCAAGGAACTTTTCAGCTTTGGTGCGCGGCTCAAAGTCAAGCTTGGGATGGACGAAGCTCTCGGGCATCTCGGCATCTGATGTGGGTGACTATGAACTTGGGCGAGAGGCTAGTGCGGGAGCAGCTGTTCCTCCTAGAGGTGCAAAGCACTCCTCT
This sequence comes from Thlaspi arvense, assembly GCA_911865555.2. NCBI lineage: Eukaryota > Viridiplantae > Streptophyta > Magnoliopsida > Brassicales > Brassicaceae > Thlaspi > Thlaspi arvense. Next base: position 31,128,078 of record OU466860.2, read on the forward strand.
ACACTCGGCAAGAATTCTACATTGCCAACTCCTTGCAGCTCGGTTTCCTCCTTATTCGGTATGATGCAAACCCTCTTCTCATTCTCACAGTCGATGTACAAGTAGGCGTAGAAACCCTCGGCTGGCGTGCGTCCCAAGCTATCTGTGTTTCTCATATAGATTTCGTCCATGTAGGCTCTCTCCGCGACAGGTACAAAGTCAGCAAGTGGCACTCCGGCTTGCACGAACATGGGTGTGAGGAAGCCCCCAATCAAAGCTGAACTCGCCCTGCATCTCAGCGCATACCCCTTATACTTCACCAAGGAAGCAGCTAGGATGCAGCCGTAGTTCATATCGTCGCCGAGCTCATCCTCCATTGGCTCGTCATTCTCCTTAAGATCACAAAGCAGATGCTTAACGCCTTGGAACAAGAAGCAAAGCTCGGTCTTGGTGATTGTGGGAGCCACGGACCATCCACTGAAGGTGTTAGCAATCAGCTTGAGCGTGAATCTTAGCACCGGACTCCTCACTCTCTTGATCTTCGCCGTGTTCGCCTTGTAGTCATCGTTCCTTATCAGGGCCCACAGGTCGTTAGCTAGAGTAAAAGAGGGGAACTCCACATGTTTAGCATCAGCCTTCAAACCGTAGGCTTGTCAAAGCTACTGGATCGAGAGATGATAAGCTTGACGCCTGTTCTTGAAGGTGATGTGGCCTTGGGAAGGAGTAGGAAGACTCGGGTTCTCATACGTGAACTCCAAGGTGGCTAGGAAATCGATTGTCGCCTCGGGATATTGATATTGCTGCATATTTCATGTATTTTGCATGCATATAAGTTAGTTTCTCATACATTTACCTTGCACTCTAGGCTAGTTTGCATCACTTTAGGTCCTCGAGTACTTTTGCACCAGCATTTGCGTGTTTCCTGCATTTTGCATCGCATTCAGGTAGTTTGGTGCTGCTTTACAACTCAAGGCTCTAGCTATTCCCTGGGAAGCTGAAATCTAGGGTGAGTGGGCCGTATGAAATAAGGGAGGTATTGCCCTACGGAGCTGTCACGTTGGTAGGCAAGAGTGGAAATGCATTCACAGTGAACGGACACAGAGTTAAGCCATATGTGACGAATGCATTCGACAAGGAGAGCACCTCAATGCTTCTCCAAGACCCATCGTCTGCTTAAACCAAGTAAAGTCTAGCTAAAGACGTTAAAGAAAGCGCACTTGGGAAGCATTCCCATGTCTATCTTGTACATATTTTGGCTTTATTCTCTTTCCGTTTTAATTTTTTATCTTCTGAGTGTGTAGGAAAAAGTATAAGGGATTGCAAGCCATGATCTTAGATCCAAAAGGAGTAAGAAGGGGCGAATATAGGCTAGAGATCGAGTGCTAGATCGACTCATCCTGGCTCGATCTTTGCTAGATCGAGTTAGTGAATCGAAAGGAGTCAGTCGATATAGACGAGATCAAGTAGAACATCGAGTGGAACGGTCGTTCATGAGAGGACAACCCGCCAACGCGTTCAGCTTTAAAAGCAAACGAGGGGTAGATCGACCGAGACACTCGATCCTTGAAACTAGATCGAGTAATCTACTCGATCTGACACTCGATCCAAGCTTAAATTGACCCCTGAATCGAGAACTTGGCTCGATCGCGAGGACTTAGCCATTGTGCCAAAAATTAAGGAACGAGAGGTGCTATCGATCCAAGACTCGATTGAATTCAAATCGAGTTCCAAATCGAGCACTCCTCTCGATCCAAGCCATTATGGGCATGAGATCGAGTCCTAGATCGACCAAATGGACTCGATCTCGTGCCGAGGTAACAATTCATTTTCCCTCTTTTCTGTTTACCCTCCGGTTTTTAAATTCAAAAAGTGGTCAAGGCAAGCATCTTTGACCATGAAAGATATGCCATGACCACAACTTTTGTCAGAAAAACCACTTCTTTTACCCATGATTTTGTAAAATTGTTAGCCTTTATATTTTCAACCTCTCTCACACTCTCTCATTCCTGTTTTCGCGAGTTCTAAAGCAAAAGAGAGTGTGAATTTTTATTTTCTAAAGGCTAGCAGCAATCTCTTTCGATCCTTGCAAATGTATTTTTGAATCTTCAAGAAAATCTTTAAGAAAATTTCTTTTAAATTTGCTTGGATTGTTTTAGATGCTAGGGCGGTTTATATTTTTTAAAACTAGCTTGATATTAGGAATAATTCTAGATTTAACTGTATCTCTAGATTTTATTCTCTGTTATCTTGCTAGATTTTTTTATAAATTCCCCAAAATTCTAGGGTATTAGTTATAATTTTTTTCCTTCTTGCTTATCTCTTTCTCGATTTTACGCTGCCTTGCTCATTCTCTTGTTTGAGAATCTTGTTTCAGGCACCATGGCTCCCAAAAGAACGAGAGAAGAGAGGGCACAGGAGGGAGAAGGACAAGAAGTGGTTGTTCAAGAGAGGGTCCGATGGACTCAAGAGGAGAAACGGGACAAGGAACGGCTTCAAAGGCTGAAGTTCGAGCCAACAAAGTTTGCGGACAGAGAGTTGCTGTCTAAGATGGGGATTTTGATACACTCCTCCAGAAGATAGGGCTGAGGTGTTTGTCACGGATGGATTGCCCAACCCGAATTGACAATCGATTTCCTTGCCACTTTGGAGTTTGCGTACGAGAACCCTAGCGTCCCAACTTCTTCTCAAGGCCGCCTCTCTTTCAAGATAAAACGTCAAGCCTTCAGCCTCTCAATCCCCGAGTTTTGTCATGGTTATGGCCTCGATGCAGCTGCCAGGAAAGTTGAGTTTCCCTCCTTCACTCAAGCAAACGATTTTTGGGACCTCATAGCCAATGAAGACTACAAGGCGAATACAGCGAAGATCAAGAGAGTGAGGAACCCGGTGCTACGTTACACTTTGAAGCTGATGGCAAACACCTTTAGTGGTTGGTCAGTAGCCCCCACGGTCACCAAGACGGAGCTTTGCTTTTTGTTCCAAGGCATTAAGCATCTTGTGTGTGACCCGGATGAGAACGATGAACCGTTGGAAGGCCAGCTCGGAGATGACGTGAACTACGGGTGCATCCTGGCTGCTTCGTTGGTGAAATACAAGGCGTATGCCTTGAGATGCAAGGCAAGCTCGTCGCTTATTGGCGGTTTCCTCACACCCTTGTTCGTGCAAGCCGGCGTAGCACTTCAGAACTTCACACCTGTTCCGGATAGATCATTCATGGACGAGACATATCTAAGGAACACTGACAGCTTGGGACGCACGCCAGCCGAGGGCTTCTTTGAATACCTATTCATTGATGAGGAGAATGAGAAGAGGGCGTGTATCCTGCCAAACCAAACCGAAACCGAGCTGTTGGGAATTGGGAACATCGAGTTTCTCCCAAGCGTAGAGGAGTGTATGGCTCCTCTAGGAGTCACAGCCGCCATTCACCAAGCCACTCGGCCAAGATCAGTGTCTCCTGCCACGGATGATGAGTTGCCTGAAGCCTTTGTCCTCCCCAAGATCGATTTTAAACCGTGGAACAAGACAGAAAAGTTCTTTGCTTCTGTCGTGGAGATGCAAAGGAAGATCAACAAATGGCAAGGCAAGGTCATCAAGAAGCTTGCCAAGAAAGTCAAGGCACTTCAAGGAGCTTCTCCAAAGCAAGCTGCGAGTGAGGAGGTTCAACAGCCCGAGAAGAGGTGGCTTTCAACTGGTAGAGTTGTCATCCGTGAGACCCAATAAGCAACATCCAGCCGGCGCGTCTTTCCCTCCAAGAGCCAGCCTCCAAAGGCAGAGCCATAGTGTCTAGCTCGTCTAGAACATCCTCAAGTTCCAGCCGAGGCTAGACCTGAGGTACCAACAACCTTCCATTGTACATACCGCTAATGTTTTCTTGATTTTTGCTTAGTGTTTTGAACTCTCTCGAATTTGTTTTCCACCGGGACGGTGTCATTCAAGTTTGGGGGAGTATGTGTGTGGTTTGACATGTTTATTTTGCTCTAATTTTTCTATTTGCATCCCTTGAGTCTTGCATCACATCTCATTGCATCTAAGGCATAGAAAAGATCAAAAAAATTGGTAAAATTTTTAAAAATTTTCAACAACACCGTTCTCTATCCCTTTCTTGTCCTTGATTTCCATGTCGAATTCTTGGAGCAAAAGGATCCATCTCAAGAGTCTCGACTTAGTGTCATTCTTGGAATAGATGTACCTTAGAGCTGTGTGATCTGTGTAGACGATGGCCTTGGAGCCTACGAGGTATGACCTGAACTTCTCAGAGGCGAATACAACTGCCAGCAACTCCTTCTTAGTCGTAGTGTATCTGGCTTGCGTGTCATCCAAGGTACATGAAGCATAGTAAATCACGTGCAGCCGCTTGTCTTTCCTCTGACCGAGAACAGCTCCCACGGCTTAGTCGCTCGCGTCACACATTATCTCGAACGGTAGAGTCCAGTCCAATGCTTTAACTATAGGCAGAGATACTAGAGCTTCCTTGATGGTCACGAAAGCATGAAGGCAACCCTCGAACACAAAGTCAGCTTCCTTTCACAACATCCTTGTGAGAGGGCGTGCAATCTTGGAAAAATCTTTGATGAAGCGCCTGTAGAAGCCAGCATGGCCTAGGAAACTCCTCACCCCTTAGACATTAACCGGCGGCTCAAGACTCGTCATAACCTCAACCTTGGCTTTGTCAACCTCTATGCCTTTGTGGCCAAGCACGATCCCTTCCTTCACCAGGAAGTGACACTTCTCCCAGTTAAGCACCAGATTCGTCTCTTCACAACGTTTTAGTACCTTGGAAAGATTCAACAAACACGCAGAAAAAGACGCACCATATACAGAGAAGTCATCCATAAACACTTCTACCATCTCTTCTATTAGAACCCGAGACATGACCCAAAAGACTGCTTTCTTGAACCGTTGTCCCCTCCGAGATCGAGTCTTCCAGTCGATCTTGCACTCGTTCTTGTTCGGATCGAGCAATTTCACTTGATCCTCCTACTCGATTTGATTGGGATCGAGCAAGAGATTGACTTCCCTTGATCTTCCCATCGAGCTGTTTGCCCATTTTGGGAAGGCGGCGATCCTGCTTTTCACACACGCGTTTTCACTTTATCTTTTTCGTTTTTCTCTCTCGTTTTGGAGGCGATTCCGCCATTGTAGACTTTGAAGGTTTTCTAGCTTTTACGTTTTGAATATTGAATCTTTGCTTTTAATCACTCGTTTTTCATGTTTAGTCGATCATCTATTGCGTTTCGTTCGGTTTCCTTTATGAGTAGCGAGTAGTTTCATTGGGTTTTCGGGGTTGAGTGGATTCAAAGGGGTTGAAAGGGTTTAAAGCTTGGTGTTTTCTTGTTCCTCATTACCTTCTCTTTTAGGATCTTGAATATTTAAGGCTTAGAGAGTCTCACGCCAAGATCTCTTCGATCTAAGGGATGTCTTACCTTGACAGGATTCAGATGTCCTGGAAAATCAGATCCTAGAGGCTAATCCTTCCTTTCCCAAAATTAGTTAGGTCAATATTTTGAAACCAGTGTTCCATGCTCTTCAATCTCTTTTTCCACCAAACGCCATGGGTTTGGAGAAGAGAATGAGGAAGTGAATCATACCACACGCCATGGATGATTCTTGTTTTGTTTTCAAGGCCTAGAGAACCTCACAAAGTGAGTGGATCTAAAGTTTTCAAACCAAGCTTGAACCTTTGAAACCCTTGAACATGATCCTCAACCCTGGACCCTCTTTCTTAGCATTTTCACATCTCTGTTTATCATTTGCTTGCTATCTGTTCGCATCCTGGTCATTAGATTCATTTCTGTTTGAAACTGTTAGTAGATCGATAGTTGTTGCTCGATCTAGTGGTCAATCCTGTGGTCGATCCACTAGTCGATTTTTAATAATTAGTAGCTTTGCATTTTAAACATTCCGCTTGTTCCTCATGGTAGTTAACCCTCTTCCAGGGATTTTAAAATTGTTTTGCTTTACATTTGATACTTGCATTTAGTTTTTAGGGATTTTACCAATCATTTATCATTTTCGCTTAGCTTTGCTCATCCTTTGCATTCTTAGTGAACTAGCTACCCCTAGGTGTGGATTGATATCTCTCTTGCTCACTATACTACATCTCTTTGTGCATTAGAGCTTTGATAACCTCTATGTTGCATCTTGACACTTCATTGCACCGTAAAATAACTATTATCAAATGGCGCCGTTGCCATCTTAGGGGATAGAAAGCATTAATATTTCGGGTTTGGTAAAGACTAAGCCTTTACTTTAAGTTGGTTACTGATTTCTCTACCTTCACACTTGTGTCTTTCAGGTACATGAATCTATGCTCCAGGGGTGACAACAACTTATGCATGCCCTTGGACAATATTCACCAGCTTGGACACGCAAGATCAAGAAGAGTTAGAGAGCAAGCTAGAACCTTTGAGGAGATTGTTCAGCAAGGTTCAGAGGATTTTGAAGCGATACCTGAGGACGAACATCCAGAGGGACCTCCTCCAGCTCATGGGGCAGTGGGAAGGGGTAATGGAAACCCCCACCACGCGGCTAGACCCCCCCGGATCATTGGAGTAGGAGATGCTCCTAATACTCACCATAATAGGTTTGGGATCACTCCTCCTCCTGTACAGAACAACAACTTCGAGATTAATCCAGGATTCATCTCAATGGTGCAAAACAACACGTTCGATGGGTTAGCAATGGAAGACCCCTTGGAACATCTTGACAACTTTGAACAAGTGTGTGGGATGATCAAGATTAATGGCATATCCGAAGATGCTCTCAAGCTACGTCTCTTTCCATTTTCTCTTGGAGACAAGGCTAGACATTGAGAGAAGACCCTTCCACAAGGCACCATTACCTCTTGGGTTGAGTGTAAGAAGGTGTTCCTCTCAAAGTTCTTCTCTAGCACCAGAACAGCAAGGTTGAGAAGTGAGATCAGCGGCTTCACTCAAAGGAACAATGACTACACCATTTAATGTCCTCACCATGGCTTCAGTGAAGAGACTCTCCTCAGCACAATATGCCGTGGAGCTTCAGCAAACATCCGCTTGCTACTTGACACAGCTAGTAAGGGAAATTTCCTTGGTCAAGAAGTGTAAGATGGTATGGAGCTGATAGAGAACTTGGCATTGAGTGACGGCAACTATGCTGAAGACTACGACCGTGCACCGAGGGGTTCTGAGCTAGAGTCTCACAAGAAAGAGCTTAAGTCCTTGCATGAGAAGATTGACAAGCTGGTGCTGGCTAACCAGAAGCATGTTCACTTCATGGATCAGAGGACTCAGGAGTACGTTAATCTCCTAGATTCTAGGAAAGTTGTGCTAGAAGATGAAGTCGGCTGCCTTGAGATCGATCAGGCAATCGAGAAGATAACTCGATCCAAGTCAGCAATCGACAAGAAGATCGAGGATACTGGTCGATCCAGAGAAGAGAATGACTCAGACACTCGATCCTCTTGTGCAAGCTCTTCTAGCAGTTCATCCGCCAAAGCATCCAGCGTCTCTATGTAGAAAGCTTGCCCTTCTATGGTGGGCTTCTACAGGACCTCGTTGATATTAAAGTCCAGCCTTATATCTTTACCCAAGTGTAGAGCTATCTTCCCATTCTTGACATCGATGATTGCTCCGACGGTTGCAAGGAATGGCCTTCCAAGAATGAGCGGATCCTTAGGTTCTTCATCCATTTCAAGCACAACGAAGTCTGTAGGCACGTTTACACCACTGACCCTCACTGGTAAGTCCTCAAGCAAACCCACGGGTAACCTCACGCTTCTGTCAGCTAGCACCAAGGAGATTCTACAGTCTTTAAACCGTGTGAAACCGAGCTTTTTTGCTATAGAATGGGGCATCAGATTTATACTAGCTCCAAGATCGCGTAAACAAGTCTGAAATGTCAAAGGACCGTGAGCACATGGTATAGTGAAGCTTCCAGGATCTCCCAACTTCTTGGGAACTATCTCCTTTTGTATAATTGCGCTACACTCCTCACTAAGCACCAGCACTTCCTTGCTTTCCTTATTCTTCTTTGCAAGCGTGTCCTTGAAAATTTTTGCACATTTAGGCATCATGGCAAGAAATATATAAATATGGTCTAAATAATCATCCTTAAAACACTCTCTCTTTTCTATTGTTCTTCATTGTTCTTCATTTTACTTAATTCCGCATGTAATTCTAACATGGTATCAGAGCGGTTTGTAGATCTTTGGACTACAACCTTTTGATTCTCATTCTCCTTTTCTTTATCTCAACTCTCGCCTTAAACTCCAGAAATTTCTCAAGAAACCAAGAATCTTTACCCAACGGTCCATAGCCGTTAATCATCTCCTTTTACACTTTAACTCACTTCTAAACCCTCTAAACCACCTAAAACACTCCCAATCCACTATACTCTCATTCGCTCATTCACTACTTCACTTATAAACCATTCACAAAATCTTTACCCACCAGGTCATAGCTTTGCCCATTGGTCCATAAACTCAAATCATGGCCATGGAGAACAACAAGCCATTGGCTTTACCAGTTACCCTTAAAGGGGTTAACTACTTGCTGTGGTCAAGAACCACAAGAACCGCCTTGTGTGGAAGAGGTCTTTGGAGTCATGTGTCAAGCGATGCTCCCCTAGCAGCACCACCAGCCGCCGGAGCCGCCATTGTCCCAGCCGAAGAGACCCAATGGTACAAGGAAGATCAGACCGTCCTTGGTCTCCTACAAAGCTCCCTTAGCAATGAAATCTTGGAGGCTTAGTCATACTGTGAAACCGCCAAAGAGCTATGGGGGACCTTGAAGCAAGTATTCGGAAACATCTCTAATCTCAGCCGTGTATTTGAAGTCAAGAAGGCTATCAATGAGCTAAGGCAAGAAGATATAGAGTTTACCAAACACTTTGGAAAATTCAGAGCACTATGGGCAGAACTGGAGATGCTAAGGCCAAGCACAGTTGACCCTCAAGTCCTGAATGACAGAAGAGAGCAAGATAAAGTCTTTGGATTGCTCATGACCCTCAGCTCAACTTACAATGATCTCAAATCTTCTTAGAGCAGAACGGTTGCCAACCCTTGAAAAAGTGTGTTCTCAAATCCAAAAGGAGCAAGGATCGCTTGGCTTATTTGGAGGAAAAGGGGAACTTGTTTCAGCCAACAAGGGCGCTTACCAATTTGATGAGAGGAGAAGCTCATTCTGTGATCATTGCAAGAAAAAGGGGCATATCAAAGAAAAGTGCTGGATTCTTCACCCACATCTCAAGCCAAGCAAGTGGAAAGAAGGAAAGGCTAGCTATGCAGCTGAGAACGCTACTCATAAGGGCAAAACCTCTAAGACAACCTCTGGAGAAGAAGGAGCAGCCAACTCATCTCAATTCGTGACAAGATCAGACTTAGATGCCCTGATCAAAGCGCTTAAAGAATCCGGTAACACTCTTGGTACCTCTTTTCATGTAATGAAGCATTATGGTAATTCCTATAGTTCTTCATATACACTTAGGACTAAACCATTGATTGTAGATTCAGGCGCTTCACATCACATGATTAGTGACTTAAACCTGATTAGTAATATAAAGCCAACAGTAGGAAATGTTGAAATTGCTAATGGGGAAAAGGTGCCTATTAAAGGCATAGGAGATTTAAAACTCTTTGATAGATCATCTAAAGCGTTTTATATGCGAACCTTCACCTCTAATCTATTATCTGTTAAGAAAGCTACAACTGATTTAGATTGTATTGCTATCTTTGGACCTAATGATGTGTGTTTTCAGGATATTAAAACCAGAAAAATGCTTGGAAAAGGGACCACTAAGGATGATCTCTATGTTCTTGAAGACACTAAGTTTTTATCTGCTAATAATGTTGTAGCTTCTGCTAATAATGCAATTTGGCATGCTAGACTAGGTCATTCGCATGCTCGTGCATTGAGTCTTTTATTACCTAAAGTTATTTTTAAAAATGATGAACGTGAGGCCTGTATCTTAGGAAAACATTGTAGAACTGTTTTTCCCAAGTCATCTACTATTTATGAAAAATGTTTTGATTTAGTGCATCCAGATGTATGGACATCACCATGTGAATCTAGAGATCAAAACAAATATTTTGTCACTTTTATAGATGAAAAATCTAAGTATACTTAGGTAACTCTCCTTCCATCAAAGGATAGAGTCTTTGAGGCATTTGAAAATTTTTAAAACCATATAACTAACCATTTTAATGCCAAGATTAAGATTTTTAGATCAGATAATGGGGGCGAGTACACCAGCAATGTTTTCAGAGAACATCTCACCTCACATGGCATTATTCATCAAACTAGCTGTCCCTACACACCTCAACAGAATGGTGTGGCTGAGAGGAAGAACAGACATCTAATGGAGGTGGCAAGATCCATGATGTTTTAACATAATGTACCAAAGCGGTTTTGGGGAGATGCTGTTCTTACAGCTTGCTACTTGATTAACCGGATCCCTACCAAAGTTCTTCATGATTCTTCACCCTATGAGGTACTAACCTTAACTAAACCCTCTCTTGACCACTTATGGGTGTTTGGTTGTGTGTGTTTTGCCTTTATTCCAAGGGCTCATAGGACAAAGCTGGAAGCTAAGAGCATGAGATGTATGTTCATTGGCTACTCTACTACTCAAAAGGGGTACAAATGCTACAACCATTATACACGCCGGGTTATCGTCTCTCGTGATGTCAAGTTCTTACAGTCAGAAAGCTTCTACTCTAAACAACCGTGGGAAGACTTACAAGGGCTCTCTACTTCTACCTCTGATAGAGCAGCTAACCTACGGCTCATCTTAGATCATCTTGGGGTAACAACACCTACCAGTGCTCCAGCCGTTGATCCCGAGGGGGGAAATGATGAACAAACCGCCGAACAAACAAACTTGGAGACCCAAGAAAACGCTCATGATCAAGCAGAAGCACCTCTGGAAAGCTCCACACCACCTCTAGACAGAAAATCAACTACTGGCTATTGCACATTCATTGGTGGGAATCTAGTCACTTGGAAGAGCAAGAAGCAAAATGTGGTGGCATGCTCTAGTGCTGAAGCTGAGTACCGAGCTATGAGGAGGTTAACAACCGAGCTAATGTGGCTAAGGAACCTTCTTAAAGACCTCGGATGTGAGACAAGCACACCGATCATAATGCATTGTGATAATCAAGAGGCTATGCATATTGCATCAAACTCAGTCTTCCATGAAAGGACCAAGCATATAGAGGTGGATTGTCATAAATTCAGGGAGCAAGTGCAACTTGGAGTCATTCTTCCATGCTATACAAAGAGTTCAGATCAGCTAGCTGACATCTTCACCAAGGCAGTCAACCAGAAGACAAGCGAGTTCATTCACTCTAAGATGGGGCTCGTTGACATTTCAGCTTGAGCTACCCTAGCCATGGTGGTCATACTCTTTTTTCCCTCAGTGTAGTTTTGTCCCATGAGGTTTTCTACATTGAGGTTTTTAACGAGATGATCATTCATGGTTCCAAGCTCTAGCATTCATCATGGCTAAAGCTTGAGGGGGAGTATCAAGCTAGGAGCATACATGATCGTGGCACTCAAACAATGAGACAAGAGTGGAGTGCAAGGCAAGTAGATATTCGCCTCACTTAGTCAACTATTATAACGGTCAGAAGATAAGGAGCAAAAGGGATGAGGTCACATGTTATACTTAAGCTTAGGGACGTTCATGAGAGGTCACTTTCACCATAATTACCACACCATTTGTTTATCATTCATGTCTCTATCCTAGTAGCCGTTAGCTTAGCTTTGTATAAGTCTATAAATAGACCCTTACCATCATTTGAAACATGTTAACTTAAGGAAATATAATCATCCTTAAATCACTCTCTCTTTTCTATTGTTCTTCATTTTTCTTAATTCCGCAAGTAATTCTAACAGATTTTGCTACTTCAAGAGCTTGACATTGAGATCAGAGATAAGAAAGGGATTGAGAATGGAGTATCTGATCATCTTTCAAGGATAAAGATTGATGACGACGTCCCTATTGATGATTTCTTGCAAAAGGAGAACATCTACTTCCTAGAAGCAAGACTGCAGGAGCCATATAATGAAGAACTGCAGCTTTTTCGTGCTACAAAAGTGGTGTCGATCAACACACCACCCTTGGTGTCGATCGACACCACCCTCGAGGCGAAGCAATATCGAGCCGGATCGACACCAGACTCGACATCTGGTCGATAAACACTTAGTGTCGATGGACACACCCCATGTGGTGTCGATCGACACGAGTCGCAAACTGAACTACTCCTTCAACAGATCCTGCGTGATGTTTTCTCTCAACCTATATGCGCGATTGCAACCTATTTTAGGCCTTGGTATGCTGATATTGTCATTTACCTAGCTGCAGATGAGGTCCCTGACACCCTCAAAGGATAAAAGAAGAAGAAGTTCATAAGGGAGCTTAGCAGATATTACTGGGATGAACCTTACTTATACAAGCACTGTTCAGATGGAATCTTGATATTGCCATATATTCTGCATGTTTTGCATACATTTAGGATAGTTTTTCATGCATTCATCTTGCATTATAGGCTAGTTTGCACCATTTTAGGTCCTAGTGCACTTTTGCATTGGCATTCGCATATTTCTTGCATTATGCATATTCAGGTTGTTTTTGGACACTTTGGAGCTTTGGAGGATTCATGAACGTGCTAAGGCTCGTGAGGAAGCCTATGGACGCGTGGAGAACTCAACCATTCAGCAAAGGACCTGAGATCGATTAGCGGATCGAGCAAGGCAGGTCGATCTAGATGAGATCGACCAAAAGATCGAGTGCACCAAGTCGATTCAAGAGGAAGGATCGAGACCAAGGTCGAGAGAGGAGATCGGTCTGGAGTACGAACGTAAATGACGCCATGCTGATCGAGAACCAGATTGATAACAAGATTTTTTTGCAATGTAATGATTATCAAGATGCAAGCAGGATGTTATCAAAACTCAAGCAGCACACAGTCATAGTATAGTGCAAGAGGAATCAATCCAACCTAGGAGCTAGGAAGTGCAATGAGAATGCAAGGGTCATGCAAAGCTAAGGAAATGATGAACGGTTTTGTGAAAATCCTAAAATCTAGATGCAATGGTCAAATTCAAAGTAAAACTATTTTAACAATACTATAAACGAGTGAACTACCATGAGGAACAAACATAATGATTAAAATGCAAAGCTGTGAATTATTAAAAATCGACTAGTAGACTGGCCACTGGATCAACCACTAGATCGAGCAACAACGATCGATCTTGTCTAAAAGTTCAACAGAAATGAATCTAATGACCAGGATGCGAACAGATAGCAAGCGAATGATAAACAGATATGTAAGAATACTAAGAAATAGGGTCCAGGGTTGAGATTCATGTTCAAGGGTTTCAAAGGTTCAAGCTTGGTTTGAAAACTTTAGATCTACTCACTTTGTGAGATTCTCTAGGCCTTGAAAACAAAACAAGATCCATCCATGGCGTGTGGTATGGATCACTCCTTCATTCTCTTCTCCAGACCCATGGCGTTGGGCAGAAATAGAGATTGAAGGGCCTAAGACTTAGATTTCAAACACACGGCCTAACTAGTCTCTAGGATTCGATTTTCAAGGACCTCTGGATCCTGTCAACGTAAGAGGCCCCTTGGATCATAAAGATCTTGACGTGAGAGTCTCTAAGCCTTAAGAACTCGATATCCTAGAAGAGAAAGCCATGAAGAACAAGAAAACATCAAACTTTGAAAACCTTTTCAACCCCTTTGAATCCTCTCAACCCAAAAACCCGAATAGACTACTCGCTACACATAAAGTAAACCGAACAAAGCATAGAAGATGATGTAATAAACATGAAAAATGATTGCTTTAAACTTAAACGATTCTATATTCAAGAACAAAGCAAGAAAAAGCTTCTAACAATGGCGAAATCGCCTTCGAACAGAGAGAAAAAAAAAGATAAAAAGATAAAGTGAAAACATGTGTTGAGAAAAAAAATCGCCACCTTCCCGAAATAGGCCTAACAGCTCGATGGTCCCCCCCTCGCTAGAAGCCAAAAACGGTTAAAGTGCACTGAGATCGACCTCGAGATCAAGCATCTCACTCGATCGTCTTCGGACATCGTGAATTCAGGTTGATCTGTGTCTCGATCTTCTTCGGTGGATCAAGTGCTTCATCCGATACTGGAGTCGATCTTCGGAGGATCGAGTGGTGGACTCGATCCGACTTTCGCTCTGCATGACATCATTTGCGTCTGTACTCCTTGATCGATCTCTTCACTCGATCTTGGTCTCGATCAGTTCCCTTGGATCGGATGGGCTACTCGATCTTCTGGTCGACCGGCCATGCTCGATCCGCTTCTCGATCTCTGATCCTTAGTAAGCATTCCTGAATTCTCCAAGTTTCCACGAGCCTCCTCACGAGCCTGGGCACGTCCACGAATCTTCCAAGACTCCGAAGTAGCCGAAAACAACCTGAATGCGATGCAAAATGCAAGAAACACGCATATGCTGGTGCAAGAATACTCTAGGACCTAATGTCATGCAAACTAGCCTAAAGTGCAAGGTAAATGCATGAGAAACTAACTTATATGTATGCAAAATACATGAACTATGCAGCAATATCACAGATCGAGCTTCCAACCCGATCAACACAAGATCGACTCAGAGATCGACCGAAGCCATCCGATCCATGACATAAATCGAGAGCCAGATCAAGCTTCCAGCCCGATCCCAGACAAACCTTATCCGTCCAGCTATATTTGGCGGCTAGCGAAGGGGGGGGGGGAACCAGCTAACGGTTTAGCCATTTTTGGAAAAAGCAGCCATTCGCTTTCACTATCTTCATTCTGTCTTTTCTGTTTTCTCTCTAAGTTACGCGATTCGCCGTTGTTGCAATGCCTTAAGCTTTTTCACTTTTTGAACTTTTGAATCTTTTAATATTAAGCAAGTTTTTCCTTTAATCGTTTGTTAATCATGCTTAGCTTATCGTTTATTGCTTTTGCTTCGATCTTAAACATGTGTAGTGAGTAGTCGTTTCGGGTTTTGGGGTTGAGGTGATTCAAAAGGGTTGAAAGGGTTCATAGCTTTGTGTTTTCTTGTTCTTCATGCCTTCTCTTCTATGATCTTGGGATCTTAAAGCCTAGAGAGCCTTGGAAAAGGTCTCTATAAACCAAAGGATATCTTACCTTGACAGGATTCAAATGTCCTGGAAAACCAGATCCTAGAGGCTAATCCTTCCTTTCCCACATGCCATGGTTGTTTAGCAGATTAGTTAGGTCAATATTTGAAATCTGTCTTTCTTGCTCTTTAATCTCTTTTTCCACCAAACGACATGGGTTTGGAGAAGAGATCGAGGAAGTGAACCATACCACACGCCATGAAGGCTTAGAGAAACCTCTTAAAAGAGTATATATAAATGTTTTCAAACCAAAGCTTGAATCTTTGATACCCTTGAATATGACCCTCGACCCTAAACCATCTCTTTTAGTGTTTTCAAAACTCTGTTAATCATTCGCTTGTCATTTAGTTTGCATCCTGTTCGTTAGAAGTCATTTGCTTGAAGTTGTTTGTTAGATCGATCCATTATGCTCGATCCAGTGCTCGATTCTGAGGTCGATTCAGTGGTCGATTTTTAGTTTTTAGTAGCCTTGCATTTTTCATTTTTTGCTTGTTCCTAGTGGTAGTTAACCCTCTTCCAGGGATTTTAAAATTATTTTGCATGGCATTAGATCGCTGCATCTAGTTTTCCTAGATTTTATCAATCATTTATCCATTTTGCTTAGATTTTCATTTTGGTTACTAATTTCTCTGGCTTCAAACTTGTGTTTTTCAGGTACATGAATCTGCGTTCTAGGCGTGATAACAACTTACTTACACCCCTAGACAATATTCATCAACTTGGGCACGCAAGATCAAGAAGAGTTAGAGAGCAAGCTAGAGCTTTTGAGGAGATTGTTCAGGCCGGTTCAGTGGAATTTGCAACAATGGCTGAGCAAGAACATCCTGAAGGACCTCCACCAGCTCACAGTGCTGTAGGAAGGGGCAATGGAAACCCCATCCACGCGGCTAGACCCCCACGGATCATTGGTGCTGGAGATGCTCCTAATACGCACCATAATCGTTTTGGGATCACTCTTCCACCAGTCCAGAATAACAACTTCGAGATAAAGCCAGCATTCATCTCTATGGTTCAGAATAGCAAGTTCCATGGGCTGGCAATGGAAGACACATTGGAGCATCTTGACAACTTTGAGCAAGTTTGTGGGATGATCAAGTTTAATGGCATATCCGAAGATGCTTTCATGCTGAGTCTCTTTCCATTTTCTCTCGGAGACAAGGCTAAACATTGGGAGAAGACACTTCCACAAGGCACTATAACCTCTTGGGCTGAGTGTAAGAAGTCCTTCCTCTCAATGTTCTTCTCTAGCACAAGAACAGCAAGGTTGAGAAGTGAGATCAGCGGCTTCACTCAAAGGCAGAATGAGACATTCAATGAAGCCATGAAGAGATTCAAAGACTATACCATTCAGTGTCCCCACCATGGTTTCAGTGAAGAGACTCTTCTAAGCACAATCTACCGTGGAGGATTGCCAAAGATCCGTATGCTACTTGACATGGCAAGCAAGGGCAATTTCCTTGGTCAAGAAGTAGAAGAGGGCATGGAGCTAATTGAGAACTTGTCATTGAGTGACAATAACTACGCTGAAGACTATGACCGTGCACCGAGAGGATCTCAGCTAAAGCCTCACAAGAAAGAGCTTAAGTCCTTGCATGAGAAGATTGACAAGCTTGTGCTTGCTAATCTGAAGCATGTTCACTTCGTGGGAGAAGCTGAAGATGTCTCCGAGGAACGAGAGCTGAGTCAAGAAGAAGCTAACTGGACTGCTGGTCAGAACTACAACAAGAATCAGGGTTATTCACAAGGCTACCAAGCGAACAACAATCTCTCTTACAGGACAACGAATGTAGAGAACCCTAAAGATCAAGTGTACCCCCCTCAGCAAGCAAAGCCGTTTGTTCCTTACAACAAAGGTTTTCAAGCGAATAGTGGCTTTCAAGGGCAGAGGCAGGGAAACTTTCCGGGTCGGCAGCAGCAGCAGGGTAACAAAGGTTACACTCCTATGTTTCCTCCCGGCTTTGTTCCTCAACAATAACAAATGCAACCGCAACAACAAGATCCGGCCCAAGCTATGTTCCAGCAGTTGCATCAAGGTCAAGCTTCTATTGATGAGATGTTTGCTGAGATGAACAACCGCCTTGACTCCTCTCTTATTGACGTCTCAACTCAGATTACAAACCTGAACAACAAGATCAAGCAGTTAGAGAAGGGAAAAGCTACTACAAGCGGTCAAAGCAACTTAGCGGGCAAGTGTGAGAAGAATCCCAAGGAATACGCCAATGCCATTACACTAAGGAGTGGCAATGAAATTCCACCGCGAGTTGCTCCTAAGACCAATGAGGACATTGTAGTTCAAGAGGGGGAGGATAAACTTTCAGTTGATGAGGAGATCTCCCTTGTGTTAGCAGATAGAAGCGTGAGACTTCCAGGGGGTTTGCTAGAAGATCTTCCAGTGAAAATAAGCGATGTAACAACTGACTTTGTTGTGCTTGAGATGGATGAAGAGCCTAAAGATCCGCTTATACTAGTAAGACCGTTCCTTGCAACCGCCGGAGCAATCATTGATGTCAAGAATGGGAAGATACCTCTACACTTGGGCAAGGACATAAATCTGGATTTTGATATCAACGAGGTGCTTAAGAAGCGGACCATAGATGGGCAAGCATTCTACATAGAAACGTTGGATGCCTTGGAGGATGAATTGTTAGAAGAGCTTGCACAAGAGGATCATTTGAAGCTGGCATTAACTAAGGAGAGAGGAGAGTACGGTTTCTTGGATCAGAGGACTCAGGAGTACGTTAATCTCCTTGACTCTAGAAAAGTTGTGTTAGAAGATGAAGGCGGATGCCTTGAGATCGATCAGGCAATCGAGAAGATCACTCGATCCAAGACAGCAATCGACAAGAAGATCGAGGAGACTGGTCGATCAAGCAAAACAATCGATGGGAAGATCGAGAGAAGCCAATCGATCAGTTGAGAGAACGAGTTAGGGACTCGATCTCCTCCACGATCCACATCAAATCGAGTAGTTAAATCGAGTAAAGTTGCTCGATCCGGACCAGAACGAGTGGAAGATGGACCGGATTACTCGATCTCGAAGGGGACAACGGTTCAAGAAAGCAGCCTTTTGGGTCATATCTCGGGTTCTAAGGAGGCTATTGAGGATGGGAACTTCAACAAGAGCCACGAGGAGGACTGGAGCGAGCTGCTAGCCCCAAAGGTGGACCTAAAGGAGCTTCCAAAAGGGCTAAGGTATGCTTTCATAGGGCTTAATGATACTTATCCCGTGATTGTGAATGAAAACTTAAGTGATGATGAGTTGCACTCGCTCCTCAATGAGCTGAGAAAGTATAGGAAGGCCATTGGGTACTCTCTAAGTGACATTAAGGGCGACCAATGCTTTGCACTCATAGGATTCACTTAGATAATGAGAACTCTTCCTCTATTGAACATCAAAGGCGTCTGAATTTGAAAGAGGTAGTTAAGAAAGAGATTCTTAAGTTGTTAGAGGCTGACGTGATCTATCCCATAAGTGACAGCACGTGGGTTTCTCATATACACGTGGTGCCTAAGAAGGGAGGGATCACGGTCATTAAGAATGATAAAGATGAATTGATTCCAACTAGGACTATAACAGGTCACCGTATGTGTATAGAATATAGGAAGCTTAATTCTGCTACTAGAAAGGATCATTTTCCTTTACCTTTTATTGATCAAATGCTTGAGAGGCTTGCTAATCATCCTTACTATTGCTTTCTTGATTGATATAGTGGTTTCTTTCAAATACCAATCCATTCAAACGATCAAGAGAAGACGACCTTTACCTGCCCTTATGGCACCTTCGCATATCGAAGGATGCCATTCGGGTTGTGTAACGCACCGGCTACGTTTCAGCGGTGTATGATGTTGATCTTCTCTGATCTAATAGAAGAGATGGTAGAAGTGTTTATGGATGACTTCTAGGTCTATGGTGCGTCCTTTTCTGCTTGTTTGTTGAATCTTTGCAAGGTACTAAAGCATTGTGAGGAGACAAACTTGGTGTTCAACTGGGAGAAGTGTCACTTCACGGTGAAAGAAGGGATAATACTTGGCCACAAGATATCAGAGAAGGGCATAGAGGTTGACAAAGCCAAGGTTGAAGTCATGATGAGTCTTGAGCCGCCGGTTAATGTCAAAGGAGTTAGGAGTTTCTTAGGCCATGCAGGCTTCTACAGGAGATTCATAAAGGATTTCTCCAAGATAGCAAGGCCCCTCACACGGTTGTTATGCAAGGAAGCTGACTTTGTGTTTGATGAGGATTGTCTTCGTGCTTTTGTGACCATCAAGGAAGCTTTTGTATCCGCGCCAATAGTACAAGCACCGGACTGGACTATACCATTCGAGATCATGTGTGACGCGAGCGACTACGCCGTGGGAGCTTTTCTTGGTTAGAGGAAGGACAAGCGGTTGCATGTAATCTACTATGCCAGCCGTACCTTAGATGACACGCAGGTCAGATATGCCACCACCGAGAAGGAGTTGCTGGCCGTTGTGTTTTCGTTTGAGAAATTCAGATCATACCTCGTAGGCTCTAAGGTTGTTGTCTACGTAGATCTTGCAGCTTTGAGATACATCTATTCCAAGAAAGACACTAAACTAAGGCTCTTAAGGTGGATTCTACTTCTACAAGAGTTTGATATGGAGATAAAAGACAAGAATGGGATAGAGAATGGTGTTGCTGATCACCTCTCTAGGACGAGAGTCAATGAAGCTTTGCCACTTGATGATTCACTTCCTGAAGAGTAGCTCATGATGATCACCACGGCGGTATGTGAGAAGCTTGAAGATAAGTTTGAAGAAGTTTTGAGTTTCAAGGAAGAAGACTTACCTTGGTATGCTGATATAGTAAACTACTTAGATTGTGAAGAGGAGCCTACGAACCTTGATCATTATCACAAGAAGAAGTTCATGAGAGACATCTCTCATTACTTTTGGGACTAGCCATACTTGTACAAGAGGGGTGTGGACAGCTTGTATAGGTGGTGTGTAACAAGGGAAAAAGCTAAGGACATACTTCTACTTTGTCACGGCTCTTCATATGGTGGTCATTTCGCTTCTTTCAGACCACTACAAAGGTATTACAAGCGGGTTTTTGGTGGCCATCTATCTTCAAGGACGCTCACGAGTTTGTTAAGAGCTGTGAAGCGTGTCAAAGGGCAGGAAACATCACCAAGAGAAACGAGATGCCTCAGGTTCCTATCTTTGAAGTTGATGTCTTTGACGCATGGGGGATAGATTTTATGGGTCCATTCCCATCTTCTTACGGCAATAAGTTCATCTTGGTGGTTGTTGATTATGTATCTAAGTCGGTTGAGGCTATAGCTTCCCCAACAAACGATGCAAGAGTGGTTGTCCAAGCTCTTCAAGACCATCATATTCCCACAGTTTGGAGGCCCTAAGGTAGTGATCAGTGACGGTCGAAGCCACTTCATCAACAAGGTGTTTGAAAGTCTCTTAAGGAAGTATGGTGTGAAGCACAAGGTAGCTACACCTTATCATCCTCAAACGAGTGGGCAGGTAGAGGTCTCTAACCGGCAGATCAAGGCTATACTCGAGAGAACAGTTGGTACTACTCGGAACGATTGGGCTGTTAAGCTAGACGATGCTTTGTGGGCTTACCGGACCGCTTTAAAAACCCCCATTGGTACTACTCCTTTCACTCCTCTATACGGCAAGGCGTGTCATCTTCCTGTTGAGTTGGAGCATAGGGCACTTTGGGCAGTAAAGCAGCTGAACTACAACCTCAAGACAGCTCAAGAGAAGCGGTTGATTCAGCTACACGAGCTTGATGAGCTACGGCTAGATGCATACGACAGTGCTAAGATCTACAAGGAGCGGACTAAAGCTGTTCACGACAAGAAGCTTGTTCACAAGGAGTTAAGAGAAGGCAGTTTGGTGCTACTCTATGACTCGAGGTTGAAGCTGTTCCCGGGTAAGCTCAAATCAAGGTGGTGTGGACCATTTGAGATCAAAGAGGTTCTTCCCTACAGAGCAGTTACATTGGTTGGCATGAGTGGCAATGCCTTCATGGTCAACGGGCTCAGGGTTAAGCCTTACTTGGCGGATGGCTACAGCAAGGAGAGCACCTCTGTGCTTCTCCAAGACCCCCCTTAGGCCTAAACCAAGTAAAGTCTAGCTAAAGACGTTAAAGAAAGCGCACTTGGGAGGCATTCCCATGTCTATCATGTACATATTTTAGCTTTATTTCTACTTTAGTTTTATGCTTTTAATGTTTAAGTGTGTAGGTGAATGGATATGGGATTGTTAGGTGTGATCTTGGAGTCCAAAAGAGGCGAGAAGGGCTAAGTATAGGCTAGAGATCAAGTGCTAGATCGACTTATCCTAGCTCGATCTTTACTAGATCGAGCTACTGAATCGAGAGGACAACGTCGATCTAGACAAGTTCGGATCGATCGGTCCCATTTGGATCGACCAATCTAAAATGCTCAGGAAATTCTTGGAGTTTGGATTGATCGGTCCAAATCTGGATCGACCGATCTAATTTCTCTCGAGAAGATCCTTCAAAGACAGATTGATCAGTCAACTCGATCTAAGCCAAATCGACCCTCAAATCGATCACGAAGCTCGATCCAAAGACCAATGCCTGGTTGACCAAAAGTCAAGGAACGAGAGGGTACAATCGATCTAAGACTCAATGCAAGTTGAATCGAGTCCCTGATAGATCAAACCTCTCGATCCTAGCCATTATGGGCATGAGATCGAGTCCTAGATCGACCAAATGGACTCGATGCCGAGGTAACAATTTCTTTTCCCTCTTTTCTTCTTTCCCTCCTGTTTTTAAATTCAAATCTTGGTAAAGGCAGGAATCTTTGACCATGAATTACGTACCTTGACCAAGCTTTTTGTCAGAAACCACTAAGTCTTCCCCATGGTTTTTCTATTTTGTTGGCCTTTATATATTTTCATAAAACCACACACTCTCTCACTTGTATTCCGAGATTTCCAAAACAAGAGAGAGTGTGATTTTCTTCTCCTAAAGGCCAACAACATTCTGTTTTCAATCCCTGCAAAGGTATTTTCAAATCATTGTTCAAAATCTTTTGTAAAATTTCCTTTTTATTGCTTGGCTTGAATAATAGATGTTTGGGGTTTAATGATTTTTTAAAACTAGCTAGATATTAGGAAAAATTCTGGATTTGATTCTATCTCTAGATTCCTTTCTCTATTATCTTGCTAGATTTTTTATAAATTCCCCAAAAATCTAGGGCATTAGCTATAACTTTTTCTTTCTTGCTTAGTATTTCTCTCAATATTCGCCACCTTTGCTCGTTCTCTTGCTTGAGAATTGTGTTTCAGGTACCATGGCTCCAAAAAGAACGAGAGAGGAGACAGCACAAGAAGGAGAAGGTCAAGAAGTGGTGGTTCAGGAGAGGGTTAAATGGTTTAAGGTGGAAAAGCAAGCCAAGAAGAGGCTAGAGAGGCTTCGGTTCGAACCCACAAAGTTCGCGGATAGGGGTTTGCTGTCTAAGATGTGGATCTTGGGAGATTTTTATCAACTCCTCAAGAACATAGGGCTCAGGTGCTTGTCACGAATGGATTGCCTAACCTTTCCCGAAGTGACAATCGATTTCCTAGCCACTTTGGAGTTTGCATATGAGAACCTGAGCATCCCTACTCTTTCTCAAGGCCACATCTCCTTCAAGATCAAGCGTCAGGCCTTTCGTCTATCAATCCCGGAGCTTTGTCAAGCCTATGGCCTAAATGCTGCTGCCACCAAGGTTTAGTTCCCCTCTTTCACTCAAGCCAACGATCTATGGGACCTTATAAGCAACGATGACTACAAGATGAATACGGCGAAGATCAAGAGAGTGTGGAGTCCGGTGCTGAGATACACGCTCAAGCTGATTGCCAACACCTTCAGTGGACGGTCCATGGCCCAAACAGTCATCAAGACTGAGCTTTGCTTCCTATTCCAAGGCGTGAAGCACCTCGTGTGTGATCCTAAGGAGAATGATGAGCCAATGGAGGATGAGCTCAGTGATGACATGAACTATGGGTGCATCTTAGCCGCCTCCTTGGTGAAGTACAAGACATATGCCTTGAGATGCAAGGCATGCTGGGCACTTATTGGAGGCTTCCTCACGCCCTTGCTTGTGCAAGCTGGCATACCGCTTCAAGACTTCACTCATGTTCCGGAGAGAGCCTTCATGGATGAGATCTACCTGAGGAACACGGATAGCTTGGGACGCATGCCAGCCGAAGGTTTCTACGCCTACTTGTACATTAACTCTGAGAACGAGAAGCGAGTGTGCATCTTGCCAAACAAGGTGGAAACAGAGCATCTAGGAGTTGGCAATGTAGAGTTCTTGCCAAGTGTAGAGGAGTGTTTTGCGCCTCTAGGAGGAACAGCTGCTCCAGAACTAGCTTCTCGCCCACGATCAGAGTCTACTGCCTCGGATGATGAGATGCCCGAGAGCTTTGTTCTCCCCAAGGTCAATTTTGAGCCGCAGACTAAGACCGAGAAGTTCCTTGCTTCTGTTGTGGAGATGCAAAGGAAAATCAACAAATGGCAAAGCAAAGTAATCAAGAAGCTTGCCAAGAAGGTCAAGGCGCTTCAAGGGAGCTCACCTAAGAAGGCTTCGAGCGAAGAGGTCGAGCAGCCCGAGAAGAGAAGGAGATCCGAAGGAGGCACTGAGATCCGTGAGCCACAAGCAACAGCTCAACCTGCGCGCCACTCGGTTCATGAAGGAGCTGCAAAGGACAAAGACAAAGGAGTAGCCCACGAGACCCCCACAAAGAGAAAGAGGTCTGGAGCAACCTCAAGCTCCAGCACTTCTTAGCTCCAAGGTACCAACAACCATCCCTTGTATATACCACGCATGCTTTCTTTGTTTTTGCTTTGTGTTTTGAACTCTCTTGGATTTGTTTGCCACCGAGACGGTGTCATTCAAGTTTGGGGGAGTGTGTGGTGTGTTTGACATGTTTTCTTTCTTCTTATTCTCAATTATCATCCTTTGAGTCTTGCATACATCCTAAGGCATAGAAAAGAACAAAAAAAATTGGTAAAATTTTAAATTTTTCAAAAAATATTAATGAAGTTGCATTCACTTTGCTAAACATTTTGGGATTGAGACTAGAATTTTTAAGAATTTTGGTTGTTTACATTTGCATAAGGGGTAAAAGTTTTTCTTGAAAAGTGTTGTAAGCTCATGAATTGTTTCAAGGCCCTAGTTAGTAGTTCTTTGATGTATTGTACACTCTTTGAAAGTAAGCTCTAACCATACTTAGATCATGTATTTTGATTTTCGTGGCTTAACTTGAACATTCATGAATTGAATCTTTTCCTTATAAGTGAGAACCTACATCTGATCTTTAATTGTCATACTTATGCATTTGAAAATGAACACATGGATCATATACATATCTAGGCTCTCTTCCTCTTTTTACCACTCTTTTGTGAGCTTAGGTAGAACTCCCACCATAACCCTTACCCTTCTTTCAAGCCAAAGTCTCTTGTGTGATATATTGTGAGGCCTCCTCCCGGTTTGAACTTGGCATAACGTGTTACGTCTAGGCGACATGATTAGGCTCTCATTTGGTTGCTAGCTTTGCTTTTTGAAGCAAGTTTTAGGCTTAGGTTAGGTTTGGGGTTCATGGGGGTTGCTTACTTTGCATACTTATTTTCAGTTTCAAAAGAGTTTGGTGTTTAAAGTGAATGAAAAGGTTTATAGTGGAAGGCTTGTTTTAAAATGAAAGCTCTAAGTCTAAATAAGAAGATAGCTCTCAAAAAGAAAAGAAAAAGAAAAATAAAAGAGCCAAAGAGCCAAATGTTTAAAAAGAAAAAAAAAATTAAGTAGAGAGATATCAAAAAGAAAAGAAAAATAGCTAAATATGTTTTCAGCCTTTCCACTAGCCACAAGAATTTCAAGATGATGCTTTTATTTGGGTTTTTGCTAAGCGAAATTCTTTGATGATGAGGGTAGTCAAGGAGGGTGAGTGAGCTGAAAAGAAAAGAAATGAGAGGGGTTTTAGGATCATTGTTTGTGTATATGGGTAGATGAGAGTCTAGTCATGTATGCATCAATTGCCTTTACCTTTAGCATTATGCATAAGTTCATACCTTTTTGAGAGAAACTGTTGTATTATAGAACCCATTTAAATGAGATCATTCTAGTCTCATAGCCTTTGTCCTTAACCAAATGTGTTTGGCTTTAAAATGCATAAGTGTGATTCACGGTTTTGATCTTAATGAATGTTAAAGGATTGGATTCTTGGATTGTTTGGGATATGAGAGTCATGATTTGAAATTCATGATGTGATGAGTATGGCTAAGTTCTTTGGAGTATGAGTGTGTGCATTGCATCTTAGGATTAAGAACTAGGACCTTTGAATTGATTCATTTGAAAAACACATTTGCAAGAAGCTAAAACCCCCGTTTTGCAAACCTCTCTTCCTTTCTTGAATTTTGTTTGCTTGAGGGCAAGCAAAAGACAAGTTTGGGGAAGTTGATATTGCCATATATTCTGCATGTTTTGCATACATATAGGATAGTTTTTCATGCATTCATCTTGCATTATAGGCTAGTGCGCACCATCTTAGGTCTTAGAGCACTTTTGCGTTAGAATTCGCATATTTCTTGCATTATGCATCATATTCAGGTTGTTTTTGGACACTTTGGAGCTTTGGAGGATTCATGGACGTGCTAAGGCTCGTGAGGAAGCTTATAGACGCTTGGAGAACTCAACGACTCAGCAAAGGACCTGAGAATGAGTATCGGATTGAGCAAGGCAGGTCGATCAAGATGAGATCGACCAGAAATCGAGTTCACCAAGTCGATTCAAGAGGAAGAATCGAGACCAAGATCGAGAGAGGAGATCGATCTGGAGTACTGATATCACTCTTTTTATGTCTATAAGAGCAAGCAATGCAAGCAGGAGGTTATCAAACTCAAGCAGCACACAGTCGTAGTATAGTGCAAGAGGAATCAATCCAACCTAGGAGCTAGAAAGTGCAATGAGAATGCAAGGATCATGCAAAGCTAAGCAAATGATGAACGATTTCGTAAAATCTCTAAAAACTATAGGCAACGGTCAAATGCAAAGCAAAACTATTTTAAAAATACTAGAAGCAAGTTAACTACCACGAGGAACAGACGGAATGATTAAAATGCAAAGCTATGAATTAATAAAAATCGACTAGTGGATAGACCACAGGATCGACCACTAGATCGAGCAACAACGATCGATCTACTAACAGTTCGAACAGAAATGAATCTAATGACCAGGATGCGAATAACTAGCAAGCAAATGATTAACAGAGAAGTAAGAATACTAAGAAAGAGGGTCCAGGGTTGAGATTCATGTTCAAGGGTTTCAAAGGTTCAAGCTTGGTTTGAAAACTTTAGATCTACTCACTTTGTGAGATTCTCTAGGCCTTGAAAACAAAACAAGATCCATCCATGGCGTGTGGTATGGATGATTCCTTCATTCTCTTTTCCAGACCCATGGCGTTTGGCGGAAAAAGAGATTAAAGGGCATAGAGTATAAATTTCAACCACACGGCCTAACTAGTATGCTAAACTACCATGGCGTTTTGGAAAGGTAGACTAGCCTCTAGGATTCGATTTTCCAGGACCTCTGGATCCTGTCAAGGTAAGAGGCCCTTTGGATCTTAGAGATCTTGGCGTGAGACTCTCTAAGCCTTAAGCGCTCGAAATCCTAGAAGAGAAGGCAATGAAGAACAAGAAAACACCAAGCTTTTAAAACCTTTTAAACCCCTGTGAATCCTCTCAATCCCAAAACCCTATGAAACTACTCACTACTCATAAAGTAAACCGAGCAAAACATAGAAGGCGATCTAGTAAACATGAAAAACGATTGCTTTAAACTTAAAAGATTAAATATTCAAGAACAAAGCAAGAAAAGCTCAAAGTCTAACAATGGCGAAATCGCCTTCGAACAGAGTGAAAAACACTAAAAAGATAAAGTGAAAACGTGTGTGTGAAAGCTGGGTAGCCGCCTTCCCAAAATAGGCCAAACAGCTCGATGGTCCCCCCCTCGCTGGAAGCCAAAAACGGTTAAAGTGCACTGGGATTGACCTCGAGTTCGATCTCTGTATCGATCTTCTTTGATGGATCGGGTGCTTCGTTCGTTCTTGGAGTCAATCTTTGGAGGATCGAGTGGTGGACTCGATCCGACTGTCGCTCTGCATGGCGTCATCTCCGTCCGTACTCCTTGATCGATCTCTTCAGTCGATCTTGGTCTCGATCAGTTCCCTTGGATCAGATGGGCTACTCGATCTTCTGGTCGATCTCATCTAGATCGACCGGCCATGCTCGATCCACTTCTCGATCTCTGATCCTTAGCAAGCATTCCTGAATTCTCCAAGTTTCCACGAGCCTCCTCACGAGCCTTAGCATGTCCACGAATCTTCCAAGACTCCAAAGTAGCCGAAAACAACCTGAATGCGATGCAAAATGCAAGAAACATGCATATGCTGGTGCAAAAGTACTCTAGGACCTAAAGTGATGCAAACTAGCCTAGACTGCAAGGTAAATGCATGATAAACTAACTTATATGTATGAAAATTACATGAAATATGCAGCAATATCAACTCCCCCAAACTTGCCTTTTGCTTGCCTTCAAGCAAACAAAATTCAAGAAGGGAGAGAGGTTTTTAAAACAAACGGGGGTTTAAGCTTCTTGCAATGGTGTTTTTCAAATGAATCAATCTCAACATCCTAGTTATTAATTCTTAAATGCAATGCGCACACTCATACTCCAAAGAACTTAGCCATACTCATAACACAAAGAATTTCAAATCATGACTCTCCTATTCCAAACAATCAAAGAACCTCATCCTTTAACATTTATTAATGATCAAACCGTGAATCAAACTTATGCACTTTAAAGCAGAACACATTTGGCTAAGGGTGAAGGCTATGAGCATAGAATGATCTCATTTTAAAAAGGGTTTCACAATGCAACGGGTTTCTCTCAAGAATGGTATGAACTTTATGCATAATGCTAAAGGTAAAGGCAATTGATGCATACATTATCAAATTGTCATCTACCCATACGCTAATCAATTATCCTAAGACCCCTCTCATTTTCTTTTCTTTTCAGCTCACTCACCCTCCTAGAGACTACCCTTATTAAGCTCAAACCCAAATAAAAACAGAAAACATCTTTACTCTTTAGGCTAGTGAAAAGGCTTGAAAATATTTTAGCTCCTTATTTTTTTCTTATTGATAGCTCTCTATTCTTTCTTTTTCTTTTCTTTTCTTCTATTTGGCACGGAAGCTCTTTTCTCTTCTTTTTCTTTCACTTGAGAGAACTATCTTCTGAAATACTTAGAGCTTTATACATTTTGAAAACAAGCCTTTCACTTAAAACCTTTTATTCACTTCAAGTACCAAACCCTTTTGAAACCGTTAGCATATAAACAAGAAAGCAATCCCATCAAACCCCCAAACTTATCATAAGCCTACAACTAGCTTCAAAATGCAAAGCTAGCAATCATATGAGAACCTAATCATGTCGCCTAAACGTAACACGTTATGCTATGTTCAAACCGAAAAGGGGCCTAACATTGATGTCACACAAGAAAGCTTGGCTTGAAAGAAATGTAAGGGTTAAGGTGGGAGTTCTACTTAGGCTCACAAAGAGTGGTAAAAGGAGGAAGAGAGTCCAAATATGTATAAGATCCATGTGTTCATTTTAAAATGCATAAGAAGGATATTTAAAAATCAGGTTAGGGTTCTCACTTATTAAGACAAGTTTCAAATCATGAATGTTCAACTAAAGCCACAAAAATCAAAACAAGTGATCCAAGCATGGTAAGGACTTACTTTCAAAGCGTGAGCAAAGCATTAGAGAACTACTAACTAGGGCATTGAAACAATTCATTAGCATAAAACACCTTTTTAAGAAAATCTTTAACCCCTTATGCAAATGTAAACAACCTAGATGCTTAAAAATTCTAAACTCAATCCTAAAATGTTTAACAAAGCGAATGCAACTACATGAATTTTTTGAAAATTTTTAAAAAAATTTACCAATGTTTTTGTTATTTTCTATGCCTTAGATGCAATGAAGACTCAAGGGATGCAAATAGAAAATAAGAGCAAAATAAACATGTCAAACCACACACATACTCCCCCAAACTTGAATGACATCGTCTCGGTGGCAAACAAATTCAAAGGAGCTCAAAAACACAAAGCAAAAACAGAAGAAGAATGCGTGGTATGTACAATGGAAGGTTGTTGGTACCTCGGATCTAGTCTCGGCTGGAACTTGAGGATGTTCCATACGAGCTAGATACTATGGCTTGGCCTTTGGAGGCTGGCTCTTGGAGGGAAAGGTGCGCCGGCTGGATGTTGCTTCCTTGAGTCTCACGGATGACAACTCCACCGGTTGAAAGCCTCCTCTTCTCGGGCTGTTAAACCTCCTCACTTGCAGCCTGCTTTCGGGAAGCTCCTTGAAGCTCCTTGACTTTCTTGGCAAGCTTCTTGATGACCTTGCTTTGCCATTTGTTGATCTTCCTTTGCATCTCCACAACAGAAGCAAAGAACTTCTCCGTCTTAGTCCGCGGCTCAAAGTAAAGCTTAGGGAGGACAAAGGCTTCGGGCATCTCATCATATGTGGCTGGAGACTCTGATCTAGGGCGAGTAGCTTGCTGAATGGTTTCCGCGGCTCCTAGAGGTGCAAAACACTCCTCTACGCTTGGGAGAAACTCGATGTTCCCAACTCCCAAAAGCTCGGTTTCGTCTTTGTTTGGTAAAATACACACCCTTTTCTCATTCTCCTCACCAATGAACAGATATGCAAAGAAACCCTCAACTGGCGTGCATCCCAAGCTGTCTATGTTCCTTAGGTATATCTCGTCCATGAAAGCTGTATCCGGAACAGGAGTGAAGTCTTGAAGCGGTACACCAGCATGCACGAACAAGGGCGTGAGGAAGCCTCCAATGAGCGACGAGCTTGCCTTGCATCTCAAGGCATACGCCTTGTATTTCACCAATGAAGCGGCTAGGATACATCTGTAGTTCACGTCGTCTCCCAACTGGTCTTCCAGCGGCTCATCATTCTCATCCGGGTCAGACACGAGATGCTTAATGCCTTGGAGCAAAAAGCAAAGCTCTGTCCTGGTGATTGTAGGGGCTACTGACCTCCCACTAAAAGTGTCGGCGAGCAGCTTCAGCGTGTAACGCAGAACCGGATTCCTCACTCTCTTGATCTTTGCAGTATTCGCCTTGTAGTCATCGTTGCTGATGAGGTCCCATAGATCGTTTGCTTCAGTGAAAGAGGGGAACTCAACTTTGGTGGCAGCAGCATCGACACCATAGGCTTGACAAAGTTCGGGGATTGAGAGACGAAAAGCCTGACGCTTGATCTTGAAGGAGATGTGCCCTTGAGAGGGAGTGGGGACGTTCAGATTCTCGTACGCAAACTCCAAGGTGGCAAGGAAGTCGATTGTCACTTCGGGAAAGGTTGGGCAATCTATCCGTGAGAAACACCTAAGCCCCATGTTCTTGAGGAGTTGGTCTAAATCTCCTAAAATCCCAATCTTAGCCAGCAATCCTCTGTCCGGGAACTTAGTTGGCTCGAACCGAAGCCTTTCCAGCCGCTTCTTGTCTCGTTTCTCATCCTTGCTCCAACGAACCCTCTCCTGAACAGCCACTTCTTGATTTTCTTCCTCTTGTGCTGTCACCTCTCTTGTTCTTTTGGGAGCCATGGTGCCTGAAACGAGATTCTCAAGCAAGAGAATAAGCAAATCGGCGATTGTAGTGAGAAGGAGAGAAGCAAGAATGAAAACTTATAACTAATACCCTAGAATTGTGGGGGACTTATAAAATTATAGCAAGATAGTAGAGAATCATATCTAGAGATATAGAGAAATCAAGAATTTTTCCTATCATCAAGCTAGTTTTTATAAACCGCCCTAGCATCTAAAACAATTAAATCGAATGAAAAGGGATTTTCTTGAAGATTTTCTTGAAGATTCGAAAATACCTTTGCAATAATTGAAAAGGATGCTGTTAGCCTTTAGAAAACAAATAACTCACACTCTCTTTTGCTTAAGAATTCGTGAAAACAGAAATGAGAGAGTGTGAGAATAGTTGAAAATATATAAAGGCTAACAAAACACAAAACCATGGGTAAAAGAAGTGGTTTTCTGACAAAAGTTGTGGTCAAGGCACATCTTTCATGGTCAAAGATGCTTGCCTTGACCACATTTTGAATTTAAAAACCAGAGGGAAAGAGGAAAAGAGGGAAAAAAGAATGTTACCTCGGCACGAGATCGAGTCCATTTGGTCGATATAAGACTCGATCTCATGCCTATAATGGCTTGGATCGAGTGGGTTGCTCGATTTGGGACTCGATTCGAATTGAATCGAGTCTTGGATCGATAACACCTCTCGTTCCTTGAGTTTTTGGCGTGGCGGCTAAGTCCTCGTGATCGAGCTACGTTCTCGATCCAGGGGTCGATTTAGGCTTGGATCGAATGGCAGATCGAGTAAACTACTCGATTTAGACTTGAGAATCGAGTGACTCAGTCAATTTACCCCTCGTTTGCTTTTCAAGCTAAACGTATAGGGCGTTCATCCTCTCGTGATCAACTGTGTCACACGATCTGTCTACTCGATCTCGTCTAAATTGACTAGCTCGTCTCGATTCACTAGCTCGATCTGGCAAAGATCGAGCCAGTATGAGTCGATCTAGCACTCGATCTCTAGCCTATATTCGCCCCTTCTTACTCCTTTTGGATCTAAGATCATGCTCTGCAATCCCTTATACATGTTCCTACACACTCATAAGTTAAAAACATAAAACTGAAAGAGAAATAAAGCAAAAATATATACAAGATAGACATGGGAATGCCAACCAAGTGCGCTTTCTTTAACGTCTTTAGCTAGACTTTACTTGGTTTAGGCTGATGGTGGGTCTTGGAGAAGCATTGAGGTGCTCTCCTTGTCAAATGCACTCGCCATGTATGGTTTAACTCTGTGTCTGTTCACTGTGAATGCATTCCCACTCTTGCCTACCAACGTGACAGCTCCGTAGGGCAATACCTCTTTGATTTCATACGGCCCACTCCATCGTGACTTTAGCTTTCCTGGGAAGAGCTTGAGCCTTGAATTGTAAAGCAGGACCAAACTCCCTTCCTTAAGCTCCTTGTGTACCAACTTCTTGGCATGAGCAGCCTTAGTGTGCTCCTTATAGATCCTAGCGCTTTCGTAAGCATCTAGCCTTAGCTCATCAAGTTCGTGTAGCTGGATCAAGCGCTTCTCATGCTCGATGTTCCAGCTCAACGGGGAGATGAAATCCTTTGCCGTAGAGAAGAGTGAAAGGAGTAGTACCAATGGGCAACCGGCCATGCTCGATCCGCTTCTCGATCTCTGATCCTTAGCAAGCATTCCTGAATTCTCCAAGTTTCCATGAGCCTCCTCAAGAGCCTTAGCACGTCCACGAATCTTCCAAGACTACAAAGTAGCCGAAAACAACCTGAATGCGATGCAAAATGCAAGAAACATGCATATGCTGGTGCAAGAGTACTCTAGGACCTAAAGTGATGCAAACTAGCCTAAAGTGCAAGGTAAATGCATGATAAACTAACTTATATGTATGCAAAATACATGAAATATGCAGCAATATCAAGTACGGACGTAAATGCCGCCATGCAGATCAAGAACTTGATCGAGCTTCCAACCCGATCAACACAAGATCGACTCAGAGATCGACCAAAGCCATCCAATCCATGACAAAGATCGAGAGCCAGATCGAGCTTCCAGCCCGATCCCAGACAAACCTTATCCATCCAATTATCTTTGGCGGCTACCGAAGGGGGGGGAGCAGCTAACGGTTTAGCCATTTTTGGCAAAAGCAGCCATTCGCTTTCACTATCTTCATTCTGTCTTTTCTTTTTTCTCTCTAAGTTAGGCGATTTGCTATAGTTTTAATACCTTAAGCTTTTTCACTTTTTGAACCTTTGAATCTTTTAATATTAAGCAAGTTTTTCCTTTAATCGTTCGTTAATCATGATTAGCTTATCGTTTATTTCTTTTGCTTCGATCTTAAACATGTGTAGTGAGTAGTCGTTTTGGGTTTTGGGGTTGAGGTGATTCAAAAGGGTTGAAAGGGTTCAAAGCTTTGTGTTTTATTGTTCTTCATGCCTTCCCTTCTAGGATCTTTGGATCTTAAAGCCTAGAGAGCCTTGGAAAAGGTCTCTATGTACCAAAGGCTATCTTACCTTGACAGGATTCAGATGTCCTGGAAAAGCAGATCCTAGAGGCTAATCCTTTATTTCCCACATGCCATGGTTGCTTGGGGGATTAGTTAGGTCAATATTTGAAATCCGTCTTTCTTGCTCTTCAATCTCTTTTTCCACCAAACGCCATGGGTTTGGAGAAGAGAGCGAGGAAGTGAACCATACCTCACGCCATGGTAGGTTCTTGTTTTGTTTTCAAGGCTTAGAGAAACCTCTTAAAATAGTAGATCTAAATATTTTCAAACCAAAGCTTGAATCTTTGATACCCTTGAATATGACCCTCGACCCCAAACTCTTTCTTTTAGTGTTTTTAAACCTCTGTTAATCGTTTTCTTGTCATTTAGTTTCCATCTTGTTCGTTAGAAGTCATTTGCTTGAAGTTGTTTGTTAGATCGATCCATTCTGCTCGATCCAGTGCTCGATCTTGAGGTCGATTCTCTGGTCGATTTTTAGTTTTTAGTAGCCTTGCATTTTTCATCTTTTGCTTGTTCCTAGTGGTAGTTGACCCTCTTCCAGGGATTTTAAAATTGTTTTGCAAATGGCATTAGATCGCTGCATCTAGTTTTCCTTGATTTTACCAATCATTTATCCATTTTGCTTAGATTTGCTTCATCCTTGCATTCTCATTGCTCTTCCTGCTCCGTAGGATTTTGATTGATACCTCTTGCTATACTACAACTGTGTATTGCTTGAGTTTTGATAACCTCCTGCTTGCATCCATATAAGAAACCTGTTATCAAATCTACAGAAGATGTCTTGCAGAAGCTGAAGCTCATGATGTGCTGTTCCACTGTCATGGTTCTGAGTATGCTGGGCATTTTGCTACCTTCAAAACAGTGTTCAAGGTTCTACAAGCAGGTGTCTGGTGGCCTACAGTGTTCAAAGATGCTCAGACATTCATATCTCACTGTGATATTTGTCAAAGGAATGGGAAGATCAGTAAGAGACATG
The DNA here is from genome assembly GCA_911865555.2 of Thlaspi arvense. NCBI lineage: Eukaryota > Viridiplantae > Streptophyta > Magnoliopsida > Brassicales > Brassicaceae > Thlaspi > Thlaspi arvense. Next base: position 31,162,351 of record OU466860.2, read on the forward strand.
AAATGCCACAGAACTTCATAGTTGAGGTTGAAGTCTTTGACTGCTGGGGCATCGATTTCATGGGACCCTTTCCTTCATCTTATGGGAACAAATACATCCTGATTGCTGTGGTTTATGTCTCCAAATGGGTAGAAGCGATTGCCAGTCTAAACAATGATTCAGTAGTGGTCCTTAAGCTGTTTAAGACCATCATTTTCTTAGATTTGGAGTACCACAGATTGTGATCTGTGATGGTGGAAAACACTTCATTAATAGAGTGTTTGAGAAGCTGTTGCAGAAGTATGGAGTTCATCACAAGGTTGCTACACCTTACCACCCTCAAACAAGTGGTCAGGTTGAGGTTTCCATAAGGCAGATCAAAGAAATTATGGAAGAGACAGTGGGAAAGACAAGGAAAGAATTGTCACCCAAGTTAGGTGATGCACTTTGGGCCTACATGACAGCATATAAAACAACCCTTGGCGCCACACCATTCCACCTGCTTTATGGGAAAGCATGTCATCTTCCAGTGGAGCTGGAGCACAAGGCAAACTGGGCTGTCAAGAAGATGAACTTTGACTGGAAACCTGCAGCAGAGAAGCACCAGATGCAGCTGAATGAGCTGGATGAGATCAAACATAATGCTTATGAGAACTCCAAGCTGTACAAGGAGAGGACCAAGGCATATCATGACAAGAAGACCCTCGACAGACACTTTGAACCAAATGACCAGGTACTACTGTATAACTCACGTTTACAATTGTTTCCTTGAAAATTGTGTTCTCGTTGGTCAGGTCACTTCACAATCAAGGAGGTCAGACCATATGGTGCAGTTGTTTTGTCAACTCCAGAAGGCAGGGAGTTTGTTGTCAATGGGCAAAGGGTGAAGCAATATTGGGCGAAAGCCGCGATTCTCGAAGGATGGATTATGCGTTTGGCGGATGCACCCACTGCCTGATCCTAAGGACAGTCAAGCTAATGACGTTAAACGAGCGCTTGGTGGGAGGCAACCCACTAGTAAGTGTACATACTTAGTTTTATTTTCAATTTTTGCTAACTGATTTTTGTGTTTAAAAAAAATATAAAATAAATATAAAAATTAAAAAATACCCGAAGCGAAACAATATCGACCACGGTCGACACGGACCGGTGTCGATCGACACCAACTAGGTGGTGTCGATCGGCACCAACATTAATCGGCTAAAATTCCTTTTAATCTCGAAACATCATCTTCTTCATCAGTTTTTTTTTTCAAAACCGAAGAACAACAATATTCTCCATAAATTGCAACTTCTTTGTTTCTTGACGGATTTGAGTGATTCAAAAGCTTAACATGGGCGTTCGAAGGTACCACTTTCTCACCCATTTACAAACCGTTTCATTGCTTATTTTTGCCAACTCCAAGCTTGAAAACACTTAGGACAGTGTTGTTTAAGTCTGGGGGAGGTCATTTCTGACATTATGTACATTGTGTTTGGTTTTTAGAGTCTTAAAGTTGAGTCAAAACCTGTTTTATTGAGTCAAAATTAGTTGGGAATTAGGAACTTTCTCTTGATTGTTTGTGTTAACTGTTTCATCTGAGTGACCACTGCTGCATGATTAATAACAGTTTCTGACTAATGAAAAATTCGTAGGTTGACCAGTTAACTAGAATCATCCATAGTTCCAGTAAGTCCATTTAACTTGAGCTTCAAAAAGACTAAGTTAGTAAGTCTGATATTCATACAGCTTGATTCCTCATCCATACCTGATAAATTGCCTGCAATGTTTGAAAAGTGATGGTACTCCTCTCCCTTGTTTAAATAAAAATAATAATAATAATAAAGTGTGTTAAATTTTGAAAATTTGAGATAATTCTCTTTGGATGAAGGGTAGGAAAATTTTCAATGATTCCAGTATTTCATTTTAAAGAGATGATCACAGGTGGAAGTAAGGTTAGGATTATCCCATGATACCATTACTTACCTACACCTGAATAATATAACTTTAGAAAAGAATACGTCTAGGGAGAGAAAGAGTACCAAAGGTTGATAGATTGCAGTGCAAATTTATTTAGGTATAGTATGGGAATGAATCTAGAAGGTTCTTGAATATTTAGGCTGCTGATGAGGTTTAGCAATGATAATTGTTGGACAATGCTGTGAATTTATGTGTTGAATCTGGGATGCTGTGAATGTCTAAGGAGAAGTACATGGTGGTTAGATTTTGTTTAAGAAATGCACTGTGTGGATTACAAAATGAACAGTTGAAACAATGATCTATGAGAAGGAGAGTTCCCGTGTTTTCAAACCTCAACCCTATTCTCTGTCTGATGTTTGTTTGAGGGCAAGCAAAAGCTAAATCAGGAGGAGTTTATATATCATGGTTTTTGCTGGTTTTTGACCATTATATATGTCTTGTTTATACAGTCTTTTTGGTATTTTTTTAGTCCTATAGAGTCTTTACAGGTCTAGGAACGTTTGGAGCATAACTGTGAGTTTTGGAGCCTTTTGAAGCTATGTTGAAGCTGATGCTGAAAAGACAAAGACCTGTTCTGTTAGAGAAGAATTTCAAACCCCCCTTTGTCTTTTACTCTATCTTTATGCAATATTATTCAGTCATGATTTGTGTTTCAATTTCTATGTCTGAGTAATCTGCTAGTAAGGTTGTGGGATTATTCAAAGGTTGATAATGAATTGTTAGGACTGCGAAACTGGAAGGATAAATCATTTGGTTCTTCATCTAGATTGCTTTAATACTGATTTTAGATTGATCACCTAAACATCGGATCTTAGGTTGTTTAATAGATGTGGAAACATTATTAATCTCCAGAACTATCTTAGATGAGCAAAATAACTAATTGCAAAGTAATTTGGATTAGTGATATTGTGGACATATCGAACCTGAATTATAAAGCTTGCTTAGGTTCTTAGAATTTGCAAAGGAATTTGGAATTCCAGAATCTGATCATAGTTAATCTCTGCGACAGAAGTCGATTGGTTTTACATTCGTGTTTTCGAGTTCTAGAACGGTTTTAATAAATAGTCCTTTTAGTCCGTAGTCTGTGATTTATGTCAACCCGCAAATTTCCCATTGCCTAGAATCCACTCTTGCACTTGTTACTTTTATTTATTAATTCGTGTTACTTGTTATTGACTGCTTAGCTTTATTAGAATCTAGAATCTGTTGAGTAATAGACTTAAATCCATGTGGATTCGATCCCTAAGTACTACAGGATCTCTGAATTTGAGAGAGTGGCTCTAAGGGTTAATTTGAGCATATCAAACAGCATAAAGACAATACATGTCGTGGTTTGGGGATAAGGCTCAGGTTTTAGCCAAATAAAACTACTGCAAGTGCACAGCAGTGCAGTTATAGTATAAAGGGTTATCGAATCCCAAAGGTGTAAGTAAACTACACTAACAATTATAGATTCGGACTAATCTAAGTAATAGATACAAGAGTTTTGACTCTCCTAGTCGATCACCCAAGCTTGTACTAGTCAGTTGTAGTATAGCATAGGGGTTTTATCCATCCAAATGGGTTTTAGTTGAAAGCAGAAGAGTTGAGAGTAAAAATCTTTAAGTCAAGCTAGCAGAAAAGGGTTTTTGTTGCCTAAGCAACCAATCTAATATCCTAATATGATCAACCAACAAGAAGATTAAAGACAAAAGCAAACTAAGCAGAACTAAGCAAGCAAAACAGAGCAAAACAGGGCAAATCCGAAATTTAATAAAGAGAAAATCAAGTTCCTAGATGTGGTTATTGACTTTGGGGAATATATAGACTAACTAAGGCTGTTTCAAACAACATTGATCAAGCAAACAAGCTAGCAATGGTGATTCCTAGACATAGAGTTCACAATCAAGCAAGCTAGATCCAATCTCATGTAAAATAGCCCTTTGCTAAACATCTTAACAAGAACTAACTCTCATTAGTGCTAAAACATTAACCAAGCATTAACAACTCTATTTTAGTCAAGATGACCCTCAAACAGTCAATCTCTTGAGCCAAGGCCAGAAAATCCTCTATTAAACAAGATCAGCATTTCATCAAACACTTGGTGGGCATAAGAGAAAGCTAACATCCTAGATGAGTGTGATCAAGACAAATCTAGTTTAAGAACAGATTAATAGAGAGGAACCCATATACTGAAGCACTAAACACGCCTTAATCAAGTCCTAAATTCCCCTAATCTACTACATCCAGAAACTCTAAGCAAACTACTCACTAATACTCATGTTTAACACCAAATCACAAAGAAAAATGATGTTAATCATGATTAAAAGAGAGAATAAAGAAAGATTAAAGGCAAATAATCAAATATATTAAATAAAGCAAAAGGTTTGTCTAACAAACGCAAAGGAAATACTTAAGAACAGTAAATTGACACGACTTGTCAGAAATCTGGAAAAAGAGGCTATTTATAGCCTAAAGAAGGAAGCCCTAGAGTAATGGCAAAAGTGTAAATAAAACAGGCTCGGACTGGGTTTACATCGATCAGTTACAACAGTCAGGGTTGATCGATGCAAATCGTATCGGTCTGAGCAGTGATCGTTGTAGTGATCGAAATTAACTCGGGGTGTTTGTACCGATCAGTCCTGATCGATGCATCTGATCAATATGCTCGTATCGGTCACTTCTTGATATATGCTCCTGACCAAAAATCCTGTATCGATCACCCCCTTGATCGATGTCCTCCGTGCTCTGACCGAAAAACTCTGCAGAGATTATATGCTTTGATCCCTTTTGCTCCCTTTAGTCCCCAGCTAGCTTCTTGGATCATCCTCAAACATCCTCTACGCTCCTTTTAGCTCCATAAGCACCTAAAAACATCCAAAATGCAAGAAAAATGCAAACTATATCCTATATGCAACCTAAATCTAAAAGGAGAAGAAAATGCGACAAAAACTAAGGAAAACATGCAAAAGAGAACCAAAACATGTACTAAATGCAGGCCTAAATTGTGTAAATACAAGAGATATCAGCAGTAGATAATGAATGTAATGCAAAATAACTAAAGTATTAAAAGCACGCGATTTATTGATTGATCTAAGATTCAGGAAACTAAGAGCGCTAAGTAAGGTCAATTCGCAGGTTGAATCTGAGAATATAGAATGCATTCAAGCAGGAATGATTTAAACCGTCTTAAACTCAAAACTCAATGATATAACTAATTAATTCTCATTGCAGAAGTTATCTATGCGTAATTCACAGAATTCTATATCTCTTTGCAAATTCTAATAAGTTAAGCAAGCATTAAAGATCAGGTTTCAATTGTTCACAAAACACCTAAGTCAAATCACTTTACAAATAGGCATTTTGCTCATCTAATACTATTTCAGGTGATTAACAATGTTCTCACATCTATTAAACAACCTAGGGTATTTCTAATTTCCAGATGACTAGTCAAAGAAATCGGTTTTGCTAACAGTTTAGCGATTCTACAAACTCTTCATCAACCTTTTAAAAGCTCTAACTTAACTAACAGATTACTCAAATATGATCATGAAGACACAAAACATAACTAATAAAACTGCATTAAAAGAATAGAGTAAAAGTTAAAAGGGTACAAAATCTTCTCTAAAAGAGTACATGATCTGTCTCCCCAGAAGCTCTAAATAAATCTCTCTCTAAAGCTCTCTCAATTCTAAAAACTACGATAAAAGCCTATAATGGCTGAAAACCAAATATATACAAGCTACAGAACGAGCTGGAACATTTTTGTAATTAGTGAAACTCATGGGACAAAGTGGCAATTTCCTTTCCATCTTTTAAAACAAGTCGCGACTCCGCTTCAGATACGAGTGATGAGCGTCACCCTTGAGTTGTGACGATCGTCACCAAAGCCAATTGATGTCTCTGAGTTGCTATCTTCGTGGTTGATTCTTGTAATGCTCCAAAACCTCTAATTATGCCCCAGACATACAATAACCTGTAAAGACTCTACTATGACTCTAAAAATACCAAAAAGACTCAACAAAAGGACTTATACCTTGGTTAAAAACCATAAAAACCATGATATATCAACTCTCCAGACTTAGCTTTTGCTTGCCCTCAAGCAAACATCAAACAAAGAACTGGGTCGAGGTTTGAAAACTGAAACAGTCAGCTAAACATCACGAGCACCACATTGATCAACACTTTCGAATTCACATACCACATAGCCAATACAAGATCAAATTTCAGTTTAATAATCACAAGCTTAGCAAATCTCTAAAATCCAGTTCAGGCTCCTTCAAGAAATCTGAATTCTCCACTATTAACTCCTTTTATATATATCTAAGTGTGATATCTCATCAACTTTTGATCATCTCAATCACATAGAGATTCATTTCCCTTCCTAAACATTGAACAAAGCAATCTCAACACAGCTCTCCTATTTTCTCTTCCCTTGATCTTTTCCTTTGGATATTTTTTATTTTTCAACTCCTTCCTTCTTTCAAACCTAGCACCTTCTCCCCATCTCAAACCTGGTTACTAGGGACACTCAAAAACACTCACACAAACATAAAAAACATAAGAAAACATTAATATGTACAGGATACCATGGGATGGCCTCCCAAGTGCGCTTGTTTATTGTCACTTAGCTTGAATTTCCTTGGCTCCTTAATTGGGATAATGATAACAAGGTTTTTCGCAGGAGGTTGTATTATCAAAACTCAAGCAACCTATGGATGTAGTATAGTGTGTAAGAGGTATCAATCCAACCTAGGATGCAGGAAGAACACTGAGAATGCAAGGATGAAGCAAATCTAAGTAAATCGAGAAAATGGTTGGTAAAATCAGTGAAAACTAAACGCAATGACCAAACGAAATGCAAAACAATTTTAAAATCCTTGGAAGAAGGCTAACTAACAATAGGAGAAAGCAAAAGATTAAAAATGCAAGTCTACTAATAACTAAAAATCGAGCACTGAATCGAGTAAAACAGATCGATCTAACAACATAAAACGATGATTTCAAATGAACAAAGATGCAAGCTTTATGATAACAGAATGATGAACAGAGCTTTTCAAAAGCTAAAAGAGAGTTTAGGGTCGAGGGTCATATTCAAGAATGTTCAAAGGTTTAAGCTTTGGTTTGAAAACATATAGATCTACTCATTGATGAGCTTTCTCTAAGCCTTGAAAACAAAACAAGAACCATCCATGGGGTGTGGTATGATTCACTTCCTCAATCTCTTCTCCAAACCCATGGAGTTTGATGGAAAAAGAGATCAAAGACCAAGAAAAACAGATTTCAATCTATGGCCTAACTAACCTTCTCTACATCCATGGCGTTTGGGAGAGGGTCGATTTGTCTCTAGGACTTGGTTTTCTAGGACATCTGAATCCGGTCAGGGTAAGATAACATTGGAATGATAGAGATCTTTTCCAAGACTCTCTAAGACATAAGACCCCAAGATCCTAGAAGAGAAGGAATGAAGAACAAGAAAAACATAAAACTTAAACCTCTTAAACTCTTTGAATCATCTCAACCCCAAATCCCAAAAAGAACTACTCGCTACTCATGATAAAAACCTATTATAAAGCTATGAAGAATAAACTGAGCATTATTAAAGAGCGATTAAAGAAAAACTGCTTAATATTAATAGATTCAAGTTCAAAAACTAAAAGAAAGCTTAAGGTTTTGCAATCGGCGGATTTGCCTAAGATGAAGAACAGAACAAGCTAAGACAAAGTGTGCATAATAGAAAGTGATGGCCGCCTTTTCCTAAAATGGCCGAACATCTCTCAATAGTCCCCTCGCTAGATGCCAAAACCAGCTGGACGGATAAGGCTCCTCAGGAATCGATCTTTGGATCGAGCAGCTCACTCGATCTACTTGTTGGATCGCCTTTCTTTGCTCGATCTTCCAGTCGATCTGGTTGGATGGATCAAGCACCTTCCTCGATCTTCTTCTCGATCCTTGGATGATCGGATCGTGGTCTCGATCTGGCTCTCGTTCTACATGGCGTCATTCACGTCCGTACTCCAGATCGATCTCCTCTCTCGATCTTGGTCTCGATCCTTCCTCTTGAATCGACTTGGGTCACTCGATCTTCTGGTTGATCTCATCTAGATTGACCTGCCTTGCTCGATCCGCTACTCGATCTCGGGTCCTTTGCATGCATGGTTAAGTTCTCCAAGTGTCCACAAACTCAGTTTCGATCCTTCTCACGTCCACAAACTCAGTTTCGATCCTTCTCACGTCCACATAACCTCACCAACTCCAGAGTGCTGCAAACAACCTGATAATGATGCAAAAGTGCAAGAAATATGCAAGATGCGAATGCAAAGAGAACTATGACCTAAAATGCAACAAATGGAACAAACTAGCCTATAATGCAAGATGAGTGCATGAAAAACTATCCTAAATGCATGCAAAATATGCAAAATATATGATAATATCAACTCCCCTAAACTTGCCTTTTGCTTGCCCTCAAGCAAACAGAATTCAAGAAAGGAGAAGAGGTTTTAAAACGGGGGTTCAAGCTTCTTGCAAAAGTGTTTTTCAAATGAATCAATTCAATGGTCCTAGTTCTTAATCCTAAGATGCAATGCACACACACATACTCCAAAGAACTTAGCCATACTCATCACATAATGAATTTCAAATCATGACTCTCATATCCCAAACATTCCAAGAATCCTAACCTTTAACATTCATTAAGCTCAAAACCATGAATCACACTTATGCGCTTTAAAACCGAATACACTTGGCTAAGGGACAAGGGTTTCGAGATAAGAATGATCTCACTTATAAGGGCGATTCAAACAATGGGTTATCTCAAAGAATAGTCGAACTTATGCATAATGCAAAAGGTAAAGACAATTGATGCATACATGACGAGACTCTCATCTACCCATACATACTAACAATGATCCTAGAACCCTCTCTCATTTTTTCTTTTCTTTTTTTTTTTAAGCTCACTCACCCTCCTAAAGACTACCCTTATCATCAAGGCAATTCCGCAAGCAAAAACCCAAATAAAAGCATCATTTTAAAACCCTTTTGGCTAGTGGTTAGGCCGAAAACATAATTAGCTCTTTTCTTTTTACTTTGACAGCTCTCTACTCATTTTTTTCTTTTCTTTTCTTTCTAAACATTGGCCTTTTGGCTCTTTTTCTTTTCTTTTTCTTTTCTTTTGAGAGCTACCTTCTTATTTAAACTAGAGCTTTCATTTTTAAAACAATAAGCCTTCCACTTAAAACCATCAAAAACCTTTTTATTCAACTTCCAAACTTCAAACTCATTAAACCGAAATAAAACAAAGCAATCCCCACGAATACCCGCCGTATCCTAAGCCTAAAACTAGCTTCAAAATGCAAAGCTAGCATCAATATGAAAGCCTAAACATGTCGCCTAAACCTAACACATTACGCTAAGTTCAACCGAAAAGAGGCCTCACAAAGATTTATCACACAAGAACATTGGCTTGAAAGGAGGGTAAGGTAAAGGTGGGGAAGTCTACTTAGGCTTACAAGAGAGTGGTGAAAGGAAGAAGAAAGCCTAAGTATGTATAAGTGATCCATGTATCCTTTTTCAAATGCATAAGTATGATAATTAAAATGATTCAAACTAAGGTTCTCACTTATTAGGAAAGGATTCAATTAATGAATGTTCAACTTATGCCACGAAAATCAACACAAATGATCCAAGCATGGTTAGAGCTTACTTTCAAAGTATGTACAAAGCATCAAAGAACTACTAACTAGGGCCTTGAAACAATTCATGAACTTAAAACACTTTTCAAGAAAAACTTTTGCCCCTTATGCAAATGTAAACAACCTAAATACTTAAAAATTCTAGACTCAATCCTAAAATGTTTAACAATTTGAATGCAACTACATGAATTTTGTTTGAAAATTTTAAAAATTTTATCAATTTTTTGGTGTTTTCTATGCCTTACATGATGCATGATGACCCAAAGGATGATAACAGAAAATAAGAACAAAGAAAACATGTCAAACACACCACACACTCCCCCAAACTTGAATGACACTGTCTCGGTGGCAAACAAATTCAAAGGAGTCAAAACACAAAGCAAAAATCCAAAAATATCTATGGTATTTAGAAGGATTGGTTGTTGGTACCTCGGAGCGAAGTAAGGCTGGAGCTTGAGGTTTCTCCAGACTTCTTGCTCTTCTTAGGAGTTTCCTGAGCTACCGCCTTGCCTTTATCCTTGCTAGCTTGCTCATGAACCGAGTGGCGAGCATCTTGGACGTTGTCTTGTGGCTCACATAAAACGATCCCACCAGCCGATCTCCTTCTCTTCTCGGGTTGCTCAACCTCTTCGTTTGAAGGTGAATCAGGGAAGTTGCCTTTAAGCTTCTTGATCTTCTGAGAAAGCTTCTTGATCATCTTGCTCTGCCACTTGTTCACCTTCCTTTGCATCTCCACAACAGAAGCAAGGAACTTCTCCGCCTTTGCCCTCGGCTCAAAGTCAAGCTTTGGAAGGACGAAGCTCTCGGGCATCTCAGCATCTGAGGTAGGGGACTCTGACCGTGGGTGAGCAGCTTGTGTGGGCGCGGCTGTGCCTCCTAAAGGTGCAAAGCACTCCTCAACACTTGGCAGGAACTCCATGTTGCCAACTCCTAGCAGCTCGGTTTCCTCTTTGTTTGGCAAGATGAACACCCTCTTCACATTCTCACAATTGATGAACATGTAAGCATAGAAACCCTCGGCTGGTGTGCGTCCCAAGCTATCTTTGTTTCTCATATAAATCTCATCCATGTACGCCCTATCCGCGCAAGGCACAAAATCAGCAAGGGGCACTCCGGCTTGAACGAACATCGGCGTGAGGAAGCCCCCTATCAAAGCTGAACTCGCCTTGAATCGCATTGCCCATGCCTTGTATTTCACCAAAGAGGCAGCCAAGATGCAACCGTAATTCACATCATCACCAAGCTTGTCTTCCATCGGCTCGTCGTTCTCCTTAGGACCGCAAAGGAGGTGCTTAACGCCTTGGAACAGGAAGCAAAGCTCGTTCTTGGTGACGGTGGGAGCCACTGACCGTCCATTGAAGGTGTTGGCGATGAGCTTGAGTGTGTATCTCAGCACTGGACTCCTGACCCTCTTGATCTTTGCCGTGTTAGCCTTGTAATCATCGTTGCTGATCAGATCCCACAAGTCGTTGACTTGAGTGAAAGGAGGGAACTCAACTTGCTTGGCATCAGCTTTCAAACCGTAGGCTTGGCATAACTCGGGAACAGAGAGATGGTAGGCTTGCCTCCTTATCTTGAAAGAGATATGACCTTGAGAAGGAGTGGGAAGACTTGGATTCTCGTAGGTGAACTCCAAAGTGGTAAGGAAATCGATGGTTACCTCGAGATAGGTTGGGCAATCCATCCTTGACAAGTACGGAGCCCAATGTTCTTGAGAACTGATCAAAGTCTCCCAAGATCCCCATCTTAGCCAACAGATCCCTGCTTGCGAACTTTGTGGGATCGAACCTTAGCCTCTCTAGCCGTTTCTTGGCTTGTTTCTCCTCATTTTTCCAACCACTTCTTGTGCTTCACCTTCTTGTGCTGTCTCTTCTCTGGTTCTCTTTGGTGCCATGGTACCTGAAACGCAATTCTCAAAGAAGAGGATGAGTAAAGGCGGCGAATGTAAGAGAATGACATGGTAGAAGAAAAAACTTGTAACAATTCGCCTAGATTTTTGGGGAATTTATAAAAATTATAGCTAAATACTAGGAGAGAATATCTAGAGATAGAACTAAATCTAGCAATTTTCCTAATATTTATCTATTCCTAAAAAATTATCTTAATTACCTAACTACTAGCAATCATCCAAAGCAAGCAAAAGAAAATTTTCAAAAAATTTTAACAAGTAAATCACTAAGGTGGAAATACCTCTGCAAAAAGCAAGAAGTTCTTGGTCTTTTAACACAAAACTCACACTCTCTCTTTTTAGAAAACAACTCGCAAAGGATGAATGAAAGAGAGGTTGAATGCAAGCAAATATAAAAGCCAAGAAAACCATGGGCAAAACAAGTGGTTTCTGACAAAGGTCAAGGCACATCTTTTATGGTCAAAGATGCTTGCCTTGTTCACAATTCAAATTTAAAAACAGGAGGGAAAGAAGAAAAGAGGGAAAGAATTCACTTACCTCGGCACGAGATCTAGTCCATTTGGTCGATCTAGGACTCGATCTCATGCCCATGTTGACTAGGATCGAGAGGTTTGATCGATCAGGGACTCGATTCAGATTGCATCGAGTCTTAGATCGATTGTGCCCTCTCGTTCCTTGACTTTTGGTCACTCAGGCTGTGCTCCTTGGATCGAGCCACATGATCGATTTGGGGGTCGTTTGGGCTTAGATCGAGTGGCAGATCGAGTAGACTTATCGATATAACCTCGAGGATCGAATGAGGTCAGCTGATCCACACCTCGTCTGCATTTTAAGCCGCACGTATGGGTGGTTTATCCTCTCATGATCGACTGACTCACTCGATTGTCTACTCGATCTCGTCTAGATCGACTGACTCCTCTCGATTCACTAGCTCGATCTAGTAAGGATTGAGCTAGGATAAGTCAATCTAGCACTCGATCTCTAGCCCTATACTTAGCCCTTCTCGCTTCTTTTGACTCCAAGAACATGGTCTACAATCCCTCATCCTTTCACCTACACACTTAAACATAAAAAGAATAAAACTGAAATAAAAGGAAAGCAAAAATATGTTCAAGATAGACATGGGAACGCCTCCCAAGTGCGCTTTCTTTAACGTCTTTAGCTAGACTTCACTTGGTTTAAGCCTGACGTGGGTCTTCGAGAAGCATTGTGGTGCTCTCCTTGCAGCAATCACCTGCCAAGTAGGGCTTGACTCTGTGCCCATTAACCGTGAAAGCATTACCGCTCTTGCCAACCAATGTAACTGCTCCATAGGGTAGAACTTCCTTGATCGCACACGGTCCACACCATCTAGACTTGACTTTTCCAGGGAACAGCTTCAACCTCGAGTCGTAGAGTAGCATCAGACTGCCTTCTCTTAACTCCTTATGAACCAGCTTCTTGTCATGAACCGCCTTGGTCCTCTCCATGTACATCTTAGGACTTTCGTAGGCTTCTAACCGTAGCTCATCAAGCTCATGTAGCTGAATCAACCGTTTCTCCTGAGCTGTCTTGAGGTTGAAGTTCAGCTGCTTCACTGCCCATAGTGCTCTATGCTCCAACTCAAGAGAAAGATGACATGCCTTGCCGTAAAGAAGAGTGAAAGGAGTCGTGCCTATAGGAGTCTTGAAAGCGGTTCGGTAAGCCCACAAAGCATCATCGAGTTTGACCGCCCAATCTTTTCTAGTAACCCCAACTGTCCTCTCTAGTATAGCTTTGATCTGCATGTTAGACAACTCTACTTTCCCACTAGTTTAAGGATGATAGGGAGTTACTACCTTGTGCTTCACGCCATACCTCTTCAAAGGGCTTTCAAACACTTGTTGATAAAGTGGCTTCCACCATCACTTATCACTACCTTTGGTACTCCAAAACGTGGGAAGATGATGGTCTTGAAGAGTTTAACCACCACCCTTGCATCATTAGTTGGGGAAGCTATAGCCTCAACCCACTTAGACACATAATCAACAGCCACCAAGATGAATTTGTCGCTGTAAGAAGATGGAAACAGTCCCATGAAATATATCCACCAAGCGTCACAGACGTCAACTTCAAAGATTGGTACCTGAGGAATCTCATTTCTCTTGGTGATGTTCCCTGCCCTCTGACAAGCTTCACAAGCCTTAACAAATTCATGAGCGTCTTTGAACAGCGATGGCCACCAAAAGCCGGTTTGTAGCACCTTTCTAGCAGTCTTGAGAGAAGCAAAATGACCACCATATGAAGAGCCGTGACAATGTAGAAGAATGTCCTTAGCTTCTTCCCTTGTTACACACCTTCTATACAAGCTGTCCACTCCCCTCTTGTACAAGTAAGGCTCGTCCCAAAAATAATGAGAGATGTCTCTCATGAACTTCTTCTTGTAGTAGTGGTCTAGATGAGAAGGTTCTTCTCCACAAGCTAAGTAGTTTACTATGTCAGCATACCAAGGCAAGTCTTCTTCTTTGAAACTCAAGACCTCTTCAAACTTGTCTTCAAGCCTTCCACATACTGCCGTGGTGATCATCATGAGCTGTTCCTCGGGAAGTGAATCATCTAATGGCAAAGCTTCATTGACTCTTATCCTTGAAAGGTGATCTGCAACTCCATTTTCTATCCCCTTCTTATCCTTTATCTCTATGTCAAACTCTTGTAGCAAAAGAATCCATCTCAAGAGTCTTGGCTTGGTGTCCTTCTTAGAGTAGATGTACCTCAAAGCTGCGTGATCTGTGTAGACAACAACCTTAGAGCCCACCAAGTATGATCTGAACTTCTCAAAAGCAAACACAACGGCCGATAGCTCCTTCTCGGTTGTAGCATATCTGACTTGCGTGTCATCCAAGGTACGACTGGCGTAGTAGATAACATGCAACCTCTTGTCTTTCCTCTGACCAAGAACAGCTCCCACGTCGTCGTCGCTTGTGTCACACATGATCTCGAATGGTAGACTCCTGTCTGGTGCTTGTACTATGGGCGCGGATACAAGAGCCTCCTTGATGGTCTTGAAAGCATGAAGACATTCCTCATCAATGACAAAGTCAGCTTCCTTGCATAACAACCGTGTGAGGGGTCTTGCTATCTTGGAGAAATCTTTTATGAATCTGCTGTAGAAACCCGCGTGACCTAAGAAGCTCCTCAGTTCATTTACATTAACCGGCGGCTCAAGACTCATCATGACCTCAACCTTAGCTTTATCAACCTCTATCCCTTTCTCTGATATCTTGTGGCCGAGTACAATCCCTTCCTTCACCATGAAGTGACACTTCTCCCAGTTCAGCACCAAGTTTGTCTCCTCACATCGCTTAAGTACATTGCAAAGATTCAACAAACAAGCAGAAAAAGACGCACCATATACAGAGAAGTCATCTATAAACACTTCTACCATCTCTTCTATAAGATCAGAGAAGATCGACATCATGCACGGCTGAAATGTTGCTGGTGCGTTACACAACCCAAATGGCATCCTTCGATATGCGAAGGTGCCATAAGGGCATGTAAAAGTCGTCTTCTCTTGATCGTTTGGATGGATTGGTATTTGAAAGAAACCACTATAACCATCAAGAAAGCAATTATATGGATGATTAGCAAGTCTTTCAAGCATCTGATCAATAAAAGGAAGAGGAAAATGATGTTTCTAGTAGCTGAATTAAGCTTCTTATAGTCTATACACATTCGGTGACCAGTTATGGTTCTTGAGGAATTAATTCATCTTTTTCATTCTTAATGACCATGATCCCTCCCTTCTTAGGCACCACGTGGACAGGAGAAACCCACGTGCTGTCAGTGATGGGGTGTATCACCTCAGCCTCTAACAATTTCAGAATCTCTTTCATAACTACTTCTCTCAAATTCGGGTTTAAACGCCTTTGATGTTCAATAGAAGAAGAGTTCTCATTATCTAAGTGAATCCTATGAGTGCAAAGCATTGGTGAAAGGCCATTGATGTCACTTAGAGAGTACCCAATGGCCTTCCTATACTTTCTCAGCTCATTAAGGAGCGAGTGCAACTCATCATCACTCAAGTTCTCATTCACAATCACGGGATAAGTCCCATTAAGCCCTAAGAAAGCATACCTTAGCCCTTTTGGGAGCTCCTTTAGGTCCACCTTTGGGGCTAGCAGATCGCTCCAGTCCTCCTCGTGGCTCGTGTTAACATTGCCGTCCTCACTGCTCTCCTTAGAACCCGAGACATGAGCCTTAAGACTGCTCTCTTGAACCGTTGTCTCCTCAGAGATCGAGTTATCCAGTTGATCTTCAACTCGTTCTGCTCTGGATCAATCGCCATCACTCGATTCACTCACTCGATTTGATGCGGATCGAGTTGCTGAGTCGTTCTTTGAACTGATCGGATGGCTCCTCTTGATCTTTGACCCGATTGCTTTTCCGGATGGAGTGACCTCCTCGATTTCCTTGTCGATCTGACCTCTGGTCGAGTGAGTACATCGATTTTGGGGTCGATCTCTAGGCACCCGTCTTCACCTTCTTTCACAACTTTTCTAGAGTCAAGGAAATTAACATACTCTTGGGTCTTCTCATTCAAGAAACCATACTCTCATCTCTCCTTAGTGAAAGCCAGCTTCAAGTGATCCTCTTGTGCCAATTCTTCAAGCAATTCATCAGCTAAAGCATCCAATGTTTCAATGTAGAAGTCCTTCAATGGCTGGCATCTTCAAGACCTCATTGATATCAAAATCCAGCTTGATGTCTTTGCCAAGGTGCAGATGTATCTTCTCATTCTTTACATCAATGATTGCTCCGGCGGTTACAAGGAATGGTCTTCCAAGTATAAGCGGATCCTTAGGCTCTTCATCCATCTCAAGAACAACAAAGTCGGTTAGTACATTGACATCGCTTATTCTCACTGGAAGATCATCTAGCATACCCATTGGAAATCTTACGCTTCTGTCCGCTAACACAAGGGAGATCCTACACTCTTTGAAACGTGTGAAACCTAGCTTCTTTGCTATAGAGTGGGGCATGAGATTGATACTTGCTCCCAAATCACATAAACAGCTCTCAAACTTCAATGGACCTAAAGCGCAAGGAATGGTGAAGGATCCTGGATCTCCTAGCTTCTTAGGCACTATTTCATTATGGATAATAGCACTACACTCTTCACTAAGCACCAAAACTTCTTTACTCTCCTTGTTCTTCTTTGTAAGGGTGTCTTTGAAGAACTTAGCACACTTCGGCATCATAGCTAGACAATTCACAAGAGACAACTTGATCTCCACATCCTTTAGATGCTTCTCAAATACGAGCTGTGCTTCTCTATCAGTTGTTTCTTGAAGCGGCTGGAAATGGAAGCTTCGGTACATACGGTGGAGGCACGTAAGCATCCTTCTCCTTAGTAGCTTGCTCCGCATTCTTTTCTACAGCTACTTCTTTGCCTTTCCATGGCTTCTCATTCCACACATTATCAAAGGTGATTTCTTCATCAGCTGAAAGCTTACCCTCCCCCTCTTCAATCACAATGTCCTCATTGGTCTTAGGAGCAACTCGCGGTGGAAGTTCTTTCCCGCTTCTTAGTGTTATAGTGTTTGCATACTCTTTGGGATTCTGCTCACACTTGCCCGGTAAGCTGCTCTGACCGCTTGAACTGCTTGATCTTGTTGTTTAGATTTGTTATCTATGTTGAGACGTCAGTAAGAGAGTAGTCTAGGCGGTTGTTCATCTCGGCAAACTTCTGATTAGTTGAAGCTTGACCTTGAAGCAATGGAACATCGCTTGTACCGGATCTTAAGGTTGGGGTTGCATCTGTTGTTGTTGTGGAACAAAGCCAGGAGGAAACATAGGAGTGTATCCTTTGTTGCCTTTCTGTTGCTGCTGACCCTGGAAGTTCCCTTGCCTCTGCCCTTGAAAGCCACTATTCGGTTGAAAACCCTTGTTATAAGGAACAAACGGCTTTGCTTGCTGAGGGGGGTACACCTGATCTTTATGGTTCTCAACGTTTGTGCTCCTGTAAGACAGATTGTTGTTGGCTTGGTAACCTTGTGAATAACCCTGAGGCTTCTTGTAGTTCTGACCAACAATCCAGTTAGCTTCATCTTGACTCAAGTCTAACTCCTCTAAGACTTCTTCGGCTTCACCCACAAAGTGCACGTGCTTCTGATAGGCAGGCACTAGCTTGTCTATCTTCTCATGTAGCGACTTGAGCTCTTTCTTGTGAGACTCTAGCTCGGAACCTTATGGTGCACGGTCATAATCTTCAGCGTATTTACCATCACTCAAAGCCAAGTTTTCGATTAACTTCATACCCTCTTCTACTTCTTGACGAAGAAAATTTTCCTTACTAGCCGTGTCAAGCAACATTCTGATCTTGGTTAAGGCTCCACGGTATATTGTGCTTAGGAGAGTCTCTTCACTTAGCCGTGGTGAGGACACTGAATGGTATAGTCTTTGAATCTCTCTATAGCATCATTGAATGTCTCGTTCTGCCTTTGAGTGAATCCGCTGATCTCACTTTGCAGCCTTGCTGTTCTTGTGCTTGAGAAAAACTTTGAGAGGAACGCCTTCTTACACTCAGCCCAAGAGGTAATGGTGCCTTGTGGAAGGGTCTTCTCCCAATGCCTAGCATTATCTCCAAGAGAAAATGGGAAGAGCCGGAGCTTGAAAGCATCTTCTGAGATCCCATTGATCATCATCATCCCACAAACTTTCTCAAAATTGTCAAGATTCCAAGGGGTCTTCCATAGCCAGCCCATGAAATTTGCTGTTCTGAACCATAGAGATGAATCCTGGCTTTATCTCGAAGTTGTTGTTCTGTACTGGTGGAGGAGTGATCCCAAAGCGATTGTGATGCGTATTAGGAGCATCTCCAGCACCAATGATCCGTGGGGATCTAGCTGCGTGGTTGGGGTTTCCATTGCCTCTTCCTACGGCACTGTGAGCTGGTGGAGGTCCCTCAGGATGTTCTTGCTCAGCCATTGTTGCAAAGACTACTGAACCAGCTTGAACAATCTCTTCAAAGGCTTGAGCTTGTTCTCTTGCTCTTTTTGTTCTTGAACTTCCTAGTTAGTGAATATTGTCCAGGGGTTTAAGTAGATTGTTGTCACCCCTGGAGCGCAAATTCATGTACCTGAAAGACACAAAAGTGAAGAGAAAGAGATTAGTAACCAAAATTAAAGTAAATGCCTAGTCTTTACTAAACCCCAAATCTTAATGCTTCCTAACAATCCTAAGCTGGCAACGGCGCCATTTGATAACAAGGTTTTTCGCAGGAGGTTGTATTATCAAAACTCAAGCAACCTATGGATGTCGTATAGTGTGCAAGATGTATCAATCCAACCTAGGATGCAGGAATAACACTAAGAATGCAAGGATGAAGCAAATCTAAGCAAATCGAGAAAATGGTTGGTAAAATCAGTGAAACCTAAACGCAATGACCAAACGAAATGCATAGCAATTTTAAAATCCCTGGAAGAGGGTTAACTAACACTAGGAGAAACAGAAGATTAAAAATGCAAGTCTACTAGTAACTAATAATCGAGCACTGAATCGAGTAAAACAGATCGATCTAACAACTTAAAACGATGATTTCAAATGAACAAAGATGCAAGCTTTATGATAACAGAATGATGAACAGAGGTTTTAAAATGCTATAAGAGGGTTTAGGGTCGAGGGTCATATTCAAGAATGTTCAAAGGTTTCAGCTTTGGTTTGAAAACATATAGATCTACTCATTGATGAGCTTTCTCTAAGCCTTGAAAACAAAACAAGAACCATCCATGGCGTGTGGTATGTTTCACTTCCTCAATCTCTTCTCCAAACCCATGGCGTTTGGTGGAAAAAGAGATCAAAGAGCAAGAAAAACAGATTTCAATCTATGGCCTAACTAACCTCCTCTACAACAATGGCGTTTGGGAGAGGGTCGATTAGCCTCTAGGACTTGGTTTTCTAGGACATCTGAATCCGGTCAGGGTAAAATAGCCTGAGAATCATAGAGATCTTTTCCAAGACTCTCTAAGCCTTAAGACCCCAAGATCCTATAAGAGAAGAAATGAAGAACAAGAAAAACACAAAACTTAAACCTCTTAAACTCTTTGAATCACCTCAAGCCCAAATCCCAAAAAGAACTACTCGCTACTCATGATAGAAACCGATTGAAAAGCTATGAAGAATAAACTAAGCATGATTAAAGAGCGATTAAAGAAAAACTGCGTAATATTAATAGATTCAAGTTCAAAAACTAAAAGAAAGCTTAATGTTTTGCAATCGGCGGATTCGCCTAAGATGAAGAACAGAAAAAGATAAGACAAATTGTGCATAATAGAAAGTGATGGCCGCGTTTTCCTAAAATGGCCGAACATCTCTCAATGGTCCCCTCGCTAGATGCCAAAACCAGCTGGACGGATAAGGTTCCTCAGGAATCGATCTCTGGATCGAGCAGCTCACTCGATCTTCTTGTTGGATCGCCTTCCTTTGCTCGATCTTCCATTTGATCTGGTTGGATGGATCGAGCACCTTCCTCGATCTTCTTCTCGATCCTAGGATGATCGGGTCGTGGTCTCGATCTGGCTCTCGTTCTGCATGGCGTCATTCACGTCCGTACTCGATCCTTCCTCTTGAATCGACTTGGGTGACTCGATCTTCTGGTCGATCTCTTCTAGATCAACCTGCTTTGCTCGATCCGCTACTCGATCTCAGGTCCTTTGCATGCAGGGTTAAGTTCTCCAAGTCTCCACAAGCTCAGTTTCGGTCCTTCTCAAGTCCACATAGCCTCACTAACTCCAGAGTACTCCAAACAACCTAATAATGATGCAAGATGCGAATGAAAAGAGACCTAGGACCTAAAATGCAAAAACTGGAACAAACTAGCCTATAATGCAAGATGAATGCATGAAAAACTATCCTAAATGCATGCAAAATATGAAAAATATATGGTAATATCAGATAAGGAGAAGGAGTCGTGAAACTCCTTGGTGGAACCTTGCTTTCTTTGACTCTCTTGGTGAGCCCATCAATCTTGAGCAGAGCAAATGGCTTAGACCTGCCTTCATGCTTCATCTTGTAGGATACTTCACCAAAATTAGAACCAAATGGTCTCAAGACCACCCCATCTTCAATAGAACCCAGCAGAATTTCATTACCAAACTTTGAACCATCCACTTTGAGGACCTGCTCTTCAGTGGTTTCAACAAATAGCTTAGAGAGACTGCATCCATCAAAACTTTTAGCATGATACCCATCAAATGAAAGCCAATTCTGAGCAGTTTCCTTCAGCTTCTTTACTTCCATGCAGAAGGCATGCTCCTTCTCCAGCTTGTTGCATTTAGAATTAAATCTCAGAACCTTGTTCTTGGTCAACTTCGGCTCAGTGGTGCAGTCTTTAGCATAAAATACTACTCCAACTCTTGCTAAGAAAGGCCTTCCCAAGAATATGGGGTTCTTGATCTTTCCTTCCAACCTTGCAAAGAGAGTGTGAGCATGAGCCTTGAGGTTGTACCTAAGCGATGGATGCCTGATGTATGTTGCCTTGCTTCTTCCAGGCCTGTATCGTCCCAAAAGCTGATCAGCTCACCCTTCTCATTCCCCAAACTCTGGCCTCTTCCTCTACCATATGAAAAATTGAACATATGCTCAATCACATCAAAGGCTAGCCAATGGGTCTTCTTTGCAGCTCTGAAAGTGATGAAGCATAAAAAGCGACCTCCAAAGTGGCAAAGAACTGAAGCACTTGCTCTTTGTTTACTCCAAGAGGGTTCCCCAAAAGCCTTTCTAGCTCCATTGCCTCCAAGATGGCCTTGTAATCCTCATAGATGCCCAGATTCTCCATTGTTGGTACATCAGGGTACCTTGTGGGAATGAGCTCAACTCTTTGCATGTGGTCAAAGAGTTTCCTTTGAGCTGAACTGCTGGAACCTTTCTTGTTCTAAATAGCCTTCTCGCTTGGACAAGTATCAACATCCTTTTCCCTTAGGCTTTGGCGCTAGGACTCCCAACATCCTGGTTTCCCTTTTGCTTCCTCTTGCCTCTCCACCTCCTTGTTAGCTCCACTCCATGTTGTTTTTTCCATGGTACCTAAGACACAAAATTCTCAAAAGAAAAATGAGAACCAAGCTTTGAACAAAACGCTATAGTTTAATGTGCTACTAAATTCACAAAAGGAGTAGTTTATTAACTTTAACTAAAGTAAACCTCTATCAGATGTGAAGCAACACAATAAACAAAACATGCCTAGGAGTTTTTTTTTAAGAAATTGTCGAAATTAGATAGGCATGAATCCTAGCATGGTGAAGCTAAACAATGGATTATCTAGGCTAATGCGAAGGAAAATTATAAACTTGACAAGCAAATAAATGATAATTATAGATGCTTCTTAATGCAAATCAAATTTTTCACAATGTAAAATAACAAAACTAAACAAAAAAGCAACACTCTCAAACTAAAACTTGCAACCAACCAACAAAATCAATATTTAACTGGTTTAAATGAAGCTTAACCAATTAAAAAGAGCAAAGAAAGAACACCTATAGTGGTTTGGCTCTTCTAAGCACTTAAAAACTAATCAAATTCTAATTTTGTGGTTGCAAATCGAGAAATGACTGTGTGAGAGAGAGAAGAGAGGGATGAGTTTACATAGAAGGAGAGGGAAACTTTTGTTTGGGACAAGGAGACCAAGAGTGCTAAGAAGAGGGCCCACTAGTACTTTGGGAAGGCAGATGATTCAAATTTAAATTCCTTGATCTAGTTTTTCCAAGGAGGGAAAAATTTGAACTGAAAATCACTTAACTTGAGGGGAATATCGAGCAACAAAACTGATAATTGGTCGATATTGACCATATCGGCTTGGTTTGCTCGATATTCAGGTCGGTATTGGGGTCCTCGATACTTTTATCAATCAATACGTTGCTCAATATTGCCTTGCATCCTCCATATCGGCTTCCTTGTATCTCGGGGCACTGTTCGATATTCATCTGAACTGTCCAGTTTCGAGCAGGGTAGCTCGATATGTAGCTCGGTAAGATCATGTACTCTCTTATATCAGACTAGTACCTCGATACTCTGCTCTGTATCCCTTAACATATGCTCAAAATCACCTTTGCACTTCCCTAGTTACGGCATATCGGCTTGGGAATCCGATATGTTGCTTGATATGAGTCCCAATATGTTGTATCGGCATGGCATCTTGGTACACTGCCCGATATGAATGCCAGTTAAGGCATATCGTATGAATTTTCACCCCAATACTTTGCCTGTTTAAGGGGTATCGGTTTGCCTTACCCCGGTACATTGGTGATAACCTCCTAATTTATCATGTTTTAGCATACATTTAATTTAGGTTTTGTTTCTTTTCATGCATTCATTCACCATGCTTTGCTTCATTTGCACACATATTAGACATGTTAGGTTTTAGAATAGCCGTTGCATATTTTGCATGGCTTAAATCTTTTTCATGTTTATATGGAGCTTAGGAGACTTAGTGGAGGATGGTGAATGGTGTGGACTAGATGAACTAAGCTGAAAGGAGATCATATCGTGGACGCACATCGAGCAGAACAGAGCTTTGCGAGGTTCGATACAAACGCAACTACCGTACATCTAGCTTATTGAATCCATACGCCGAGCAAGATTCCCGATGGAGATCATATCGGGCATGCACATCGAGCAGAACATCCAAGACTCAGACAGATGCAGAACAGATTTTGATCGCCCGATTGATCGACCCGAACAGAGCCTTTCCAAAGCGATTCAGCCTCAGCCTCCTGCATATAAGTTGAAGATGATCGAGTTAGCTTTCTAATAGAGTTATTATAAGGTCATTCAGATCAGTGGTTTAAGAGATACGACGGTTCTAGAAACACGGTCTGCATCCAGCAATCCATACATAGGAGTTACGTCGAGCAAAACCACTCTTGTCCTTGCTCAGTACAACTTTTTGTAGACCTCTTTATTTGTTGAACAAGGTCATTTTAAGGCTCTCATATAAATATAGTAGACCTAAACTCTTATCTTTATCCTTTCTTTTGCCCCCAAGCTTCTGCTTTGGTTTCTTCATAGATCTTAGAAAAAATCCTTTTGGGGTAAGAGATTGGATCGATGTATATACGTTATATTTATGTCTTTTACCTTTTAATATTAAATCTTTCATCTTCTAGTCTTGTTTTCCATTTGTTATTGTCTTTATTAATTTTGAATTTCTATCTTGGTTTTTGAAGAACAAAAATGGTTCCTTTGATTGTGAGGCATTTTCTTTAAGGAATGAGCTTAGTAAAAAGTGTTGGGTTATAAATACAAGGGGAACCTCCCTTTGTAGAACTAGCTTGCCCTCTTAAGCTAGATAGGCTAGGATGTTTTGGTTAATAAGGGATGGTTTTGGATTTTCGATTTTGGGTTATCAAGTGAAGAAGGAAAAGAGAAAGCAAAGGGAAAAGAGTGCACATACGTTACCTTGGGAAGTTTGGCTTATCATTAAAAGCTCTAAGCAATTGAAGAAGGTGTCCAAAGCTAGCAAAGAGAACACCAGAAAAGTAAAGAAGAGCAAAAGCAAAGAGGAAAAGGTCAAATCACCAAGAAAAATCAAAGAAGAAGATGCACTATCAAAGAAGCTTTAAAGGAGAAAGAAGAATGGGATCAAAGAAGCAAAAAGCTTCAAGACAAAGGGTAGAAAATGATTATGTTTTGGGGAAGAAGCAAAGGAGTGTAGATCACTTATGGGTTTTTGGGTAGATGGGAGTTTAACTTTGTATGCATAAGTTGTTCTTTACCCTTAGCATTTTACCAAAGCTCATTCCATTTTCTTGAGAGAACCCTTACACTTAAACTTAACAAGTTCAAAATTGTTTGAGGTCATCTTTGCCTTATAAGCCTTGCCTTTAGCCAAATGAAACACAAGATTTGCATGAGCATGATCCACTTGGCTATGAGTTAATAGAATGTTAAAGAGATTGAATGATGTGACTGCTTGTGTAAGATAGACTTGAGTGTCATGTACATTCTCGTGATGAGTGTGGCTAGATTTTCAGTAACAACGAACATCATTTGCATCTTAGAGTCATTAAATTGAACAATGACTTGATTTTTATTATTGGAATCTTTCAAATAAAATAGCTCATATTTTCAAACTTCTCTTCCACCATGTTCATACTTGCTTGAGTGCAAGCAAGAGCTAAGTGTGGGGTGATAATAACCTTATAATTTATCATGTTTTAGCATACATTTAGTTTAGGTTTTGGTTCTTTTCATGGATTCATTCACCATTTTTTGTTCTATTTGCACTCATATTAGACATGCTAGGTTTTAGACTAGGCATTGCATATTTTTCATGGTTTGGAGTCTTTTTCAGGTTTATATGGAGCTTATGAGACTTAGTGGAGGATGGTGAATGGTGTTGATCAGAAGAACTGAGCTGAAAGCATTGAAAAACTCATCCAAAGCTCATACCGTGGAGGTGAATGCAGCTGGAGATGCGACATGTATGGATCTATACGAAGGCCTTGTACAGCCTCAACATTCTTCATAAAAGTTGTAGAGGGTTCAATGAACTTTTCAGTGGTGTTGGCAACATGTCATTCAGACACGGGGTTAGAAAGTTACAGAAATTTCAAGAAGGCATGATGGATAGTTCGTACATTGAGCTCGATACAATTGCCACTACCATAAATCAAGCTGACTGAATCCGTACGCTGAGCAAAATGCCCGATGGAGATCATATCGGGCATGCACATCGAGCAGAACATCCAAGACCGAGACAGATGTAGAATAAATCTTGATCGCCCGATTGATCAACCCGGACGGAGCCTTTCCAATGCGATTCAGCGTCAGCGTCATTCATATGAGTTGAAGATAGTCAAGTTAGCTTTCATAATGACATTTCGGTCATTGTTTGAATATAGGCGACGATTCTAGCAACAAGGTCTGCATGCTGCAAACCATATCGATGAGTTGCATCGAGCGAAACCACTCCTGTCGTTGCTCGGGTACAATTTCTCCGAGAAAAAAAGTTGACTTTTTGTAGACCTCTTTATTTGTTGACCAAGGTCATTTTAAGACTCTACTATAAATAGCCTAGACCTAAGCTCTTATCTTTATCCTTTCTTTTGCCCCCAAAGCTTGTGCTTTGGTTTCTTTATAGATCTTAGAACAAATCATTTTGGAGTAAGAGATTGGATCATTTTATATACTTTATATTTTGTGTCTTTTATCTTTTAATCTTAAGTCTTTCATCTTCTAGTCTTGTTTTCCATTTGTTATGGCCTTTATTATTTTCGAATTTCTGTCTTGGTTTTTAGAGAATTTTAGTTTTTGAAGAACAAAAATGGTTCATTTGATGTTCATGGCTGTTTAGGTTGTTAGATCAATGATTAACTCTTCTTAAGTAATTATGCTTAATGTGTAGTACCACTTTGTTAGAAAAGCTAGATCCTAGGGTTTTCAGTACTTCACTTAGGGTGTTTGCAGGAATGCTTGAAATAAGTTTTGGTTGAGGTAATGTCTTGCTTAACTTGTGCTTAAGGCTTAGTATAAAAACAAAGGGGAGTTGTCTTTAGATTCTTATTATGCATCAAAAGTGTGAGTTAGTGTCTAAACCATTGCTTAAGAGATGAGTTGATTAAGGATGTTTAGGGTATTGTTTATCTTGTTCTCTGTTGTTTCCTTCTCATGCAAAGTGATTATTGTTCATAAAGCATCTCCCTTTTAATTGAATATAGTTTGTTGATGCAAATGGTTCACTTTATGGCTTGATCTCTTGTTATTTAGTATGATTCGCCTATTTTGTTTTATAGTCCAGCTTGATCTATGTTTCCTTTGTTCAGTGACACCAAAGTGATAGTTCACCTTGCTAGATGATTCGCTTAGGGCTAGATGGTGCTTGTTCTAGGACTCTTGCTTAATGGTTAGATAGTTTGCATTGAATGATCAAGACTTTGCTTGAATCCTGTTCATTGTTTAGCATTGTTAGGATTTCGCAACTGTGAGCTTAAATCTATGTTCTTGAATGGTTGTTTGGCTACTTAGGTCCCTATAGGGTTCACAAGATTGATAGGCTGATATGAATTCCTTCTTGGGTGAGAGTTGTTTACTTGCTTAGTACTTCTCTTAGGCTAGAATGGCTTTGTTCTTTATGCTCATGGTTGAAGAATACGCCATCACAAGTGGGTTTGACACTTCAATCTTATTGAATATCTTTGTTCTGTTTTGTTTTGCATTTCTTTGTTCACTTTAGGTTGTTAGTTTGAACCCTTGTTTTTATATGATTAGGGCCTAGCTTAGCAAGTTTTCTGCATCTCATATGTTCATTAGCCTTTGGATTGGATTGATAAACCTCTATATACTATAATGGCAAATGTAGAGAGATATTGAGAGTAGTAGTTCTAACTCTAGAAATCTCCTCTTTAAACTGGCCGATACAACATCCTCTCATTTGTATCGACCAGAATACCCTGGTACACATGTCGATACAATTTCAATAATCGATAACGAGCAAGAACTGCCGATACACTGTCCGATATTGACTGTATCGGTTTGTGTTGGCCGATATGTTCGTCGATATTGACCCTTCTTCTCCTCCTTCCTTCTTCCACGCCTAGCACCTTCTTCCCCAGCTTAAACCTGGTTACTAGGGTCACTAAAAACACACACACACAAACATAAAAAAAACATAAGAAGGCATTAATATATATAAGGATACCATGGGATTACTTCCCAAGTGCACATGTTTATAGTCAGTAAGCTTCACTTTCCTTGGCTCCTTAGTTGGGGTGAGGAGAAGGACTCATGGAACTCCTTGGTGGAACCTTGCATTCTTTGACTCATTTGGTGACCCCATCAATCTTGAGCAGAGCAAAAGGCTTAGACCTATCTTCATGCTTCATCTTGTAAGATACTTCACCAATCTTAGAAACAAATGGTCTTAGGACCACCCCATCTTTAATAGAACCCAGCAGAATTTCATTACCAAATTTTGAACCGTCCACTTTGAGGACCTCCTCTTCATTGGTTTCACCAAATATCAAATGAAGGCAAATTCTTAGAAGCTCCTTTCAGCTTCTTCCCATTGAGAAAATGTGCGCATCCTCTAGCTTCTTGCCTTTAGAGTCAAACTTCAACACCTTGTGCTTGGTTAACCTCACCTCAATGGTGCAATCTTTAGCATCAAATACTGCTCCAGCTGTTGCCAAGAAAGGCCTTCTAGAGATTATGGAGTTCTTGATCTTTCCTTCCACATTTAAAACCAGAAAGTCTGTTGGTATCACCACACCTTCTATTATCATTGGGACATCCTTCAACGCTTCATGTGGTGTTTTTGACAACACCATCAGCTATGGTGAGAGAGAGATTGCTCTCTTGGAAAGTGGTATAGCCTAGTGCTTTTGCTGTAGAGGAAGGGAGCAGATTAATGCTTGTTCCAAGATCACAAACTCAACTAGTGACGGTCTTTCCTTTCAGCTCACAAGGGAGAGTAAAGCAGCCTGGATCACCAAGTTTTCGCCTAGCAGGTAGCTCAGCTTTGTCTCCATAGAATTTCTTATACTGAGCTTCATAGAGATTAATGTACTTCTCAATGAGCTCCTTCTTGAACCTTTCAAGAAAAGGGAGAGCAGGTTTGTAAGGAGAAAGATCATAAACATTGTCTTCCATCTTTGCCTCAACAGTTACAAGTGGCGCCCTCTTCTCCTCTTCCTTGGTGGTTTCTTCTATAAGAGATTCTTCCTGAGTATCCTCTTGGGTAGCGTCAGCTGCCAGAGACTCATCTCCCTCACTTTTAAGTTCAATGTCCTCATTGATTAATGAATGGAAGTGTTCTATGATAGCCTCTTCTTCAGCAATGAGAGAATCTTCCTTGGAAGCTATAACATTGCAGAACTCCTTTCGATTGGCTTCTAATTTTAAAAGAAGATTTCCTTGAGGTCTAGGTCCACCAATGCCTTTGTTGACCTCTTGTATCTTCTGTCTTCAAGTTAACCCATCAATCTTGGTGGAGAGCTCAGCATGGAAAGTGTCCATCCTGTTGTAAACCTCAATAAACTTCTTGGTGATCTCTACATTTGGAGACCTCAGCATGGAAAGTGTATTTCACCTTCATTGGTGTTTGAGGAACTTGCTTGGACTTGGGCAAAGCCAGAGGAGCAAACTGCTTTGGCTAGAAGTTGTCGTGAAAGTTATTCCTTGGATTATATCCTTGGTTAAATGGCACAGGCTGTTGTGGAGTATAAACCTGATCTTGTTGATTTGCAACATTGTTACTTTTGTAAGAGAGGTTAGGATTTGGCATGTAGTTACCATAATTATTGTATCCTCCCTGGTTTCCCACATATTTCTTCTCTCAACCATATCACCAACAAAGTTTATCTCCTTATGCTGCAGTTGAAGTAACTTGTCCAGCCTAGAGTTCAGCTCCTTCAGCTCTCTTCTTATGGACTCTAACTCCTTCTTTGTAGTACCTTCTTCTCCTCTATAAGTTCTGTCTAAATCCTCATTGTAGTTCCCATAACTTTGAGCCAAGTTTTCAACAAGTTCGAGACCTTCATCCACATCCTTAGAGAGGAAGTTCCCATTACTAGCAGTGTCAAGGCGCATTCTGATCATAGGGAGGGCACCTCTATATTGTGTAGACAGCAGTGATTAATTTGAGAAGCCATGACGTGGACATGGAAGAGTGTAACCTTTGAACCTCTCCCATGCTACTCAAAAGTATTCATTGCTTCTTTGTGAAAAGCTTGAAATCTCATTTCTGATCCTTGCTGTTCTAGAGGTGCTTATGAACTTTGCTAGGAATGCCTTCTTACACTGATCCTAGCTGGTGATACTTACTTGTGGAAAATTCTTCTCTCATTGGTGCGCCTTGTCTCTCAAAGAGAATGGGAAAAGCTTTAGCATGAAGCCATCTTACCTAAATCCATTGATTTTAGTGAGGGAACACAATCTATCAAAGTTTTTCAGATGATCTAAGGGATCCTCTAAAGGTAATCCATGAAAATTTCTGCCTTGAACCATTGAGATAGGGCCAGACTTGATCTCAAAGTTATTGTTTTGTACAGGAGGAGGAAGGAACCATTTCTGTAGTTGTATGCATTGGGAACATCTCCTGTGCCTATAGGTCTCATAGGTCGTGGAGCATGAGCTGGACCTCTCTGTCCTTATGCTCCTTGCACACCTTGCTGTACTTGTTGGCCCTGTTGGCCCTGAACTCCTGCAGCTCCTTGGGGACCTTGATGTCTAATATCATCAACACCTTGATCCATGTGGAGGTGGTGGAATCTCTGAACCCTTTCTCTTTCTCTGCTTGCTCTGAAACCTCTCTCAACTTGCAAGATGTTGTCTTGATAGGCTAGCAGATTCCGATTTCCTCTGGACCTCACGTTCATGCACCAAACAGAAAATAACAGCATCTCAAGCAATCTATAAATCCTAATGCTTAGAACAAGTCCATATGGCAACGACGCCAAATTGATGTAGGAGTTTGTCTACTTGAATTCCCACATATACTCATATCATTGTAGTATGTGAGGTATCAATCCAAATGGGCAATGTAAAATAATAGGAATGCAACAGTTCACTTAAGTCAAGCCAAATCAAGAATAAAGGGGTGATCAAACTCTATCAATAAAGCTAATCAAGACTAAGCAGTTGTAAATTCTAAATATATGTAAATCAATAGATAAAAGCAGGACCTAAGATGGGGTAATTGATTTAGAGGGGATTAGAACAAACCAATAATGCTTCACAAATCATCAAACAATTCTATCTCCTAGGCATAGAATTAACAGCTATAACTAGCCCAATTTTTTTTGGTAGTAATCACTTTGCTAACCACTTACTCAAGAATTAACTCTCATTAGTGAACAAATTATTAACAAGCATTCAAAGCAGAAATCCAATCCAATAATGCCAAAATGCTCCTTAGATATCTAATTTCTTAGGCTAAGATGAACAAATCCTCTAAAACACTAAGCAGCATTTCATCAATTACATATTAGGCATAAGAGAAAGCAAAGATACTAAACAAACTTGGCCAAAGCTAATCTAGTGTTAAGAACATCTAATAAAGAGGAGACAATCATATTAAGCACAAGACATCAATAATTGAATCCTAAAACCCCTCTAATCTATCCCATCTTAAACCCTAAAGAGAACTACTCACTATCCATAATCAAGAATATATTAAGAGAAACACAGAAATTCACTATATCAAACAAGATTCTTACAAAGATAACCCAAAAGAGAAAGTTTTTTTTATCTTAGAACAGTCAAAGATAAGATGCCTAAACATTTAAATACTTAAAGTATTTATAGTGAGGCTTAAAAACCCAAAGTAAACCTAGAGAAAACCAGTATTTGGCTGGTTCAGCTGGCCTATATCTAAACAAGATTCTTACAAATATAACCCAAAAGAGAAAGTTTTTTTTATCTTAGAACAGTCAAAGATAAGATGCCTAAACATTTAAATACTTAAAGTATCTATAGTGAGGCTTAAAAACCCAAAGTAAACCTAGAGAAAACCAGTATTTGGCTGGTTCAGCTGGCCTATATCGGCTACTTAGGTCAATACACACATCAATATTGGCTCTTTTTGTGGGTGTATCTGTTTGGTCTTTGTCGATACGGTGGTTGATACGTCCGACTTCAGGGATGCATCAGCTTCACCCGTCTCGGTATGGATGTCGATATGATCACCTTCAGTTAAGGCAGATCGGGCACTCCTAAGCTAATATGATGCTCGATATTGTCCTGTCTCAGGTGTATCAGCTTGGGTGCCTGATACACTGCCCGGTACAAGCTCCTCTTGGTGTACCGAGGTTCCTCCTGGTCGATATTCTCCTCCGTAAGCCTTGCCACTTTTATATCGACATGAAGTGCTCAATACTCAGTCCCGTACATGCAATATCAGGCAAGACACCTCGATATCCAGCTCGATATTGGTCCATCCACCCTTGTTCTACTTCTTGCTCCACTCCTAGCTCACACCCATTGCATCACTTGGTCTGGAAACACTCCCTTTGTACCTGATACAACTCCAAATGCAAACAAAATGCAATGTAACACCTAAAACTTTCTAACTTTTAAATGTGTGCGAATGGGACAAGAACAAGTAAAGTATACATGCTTAAGGACTAAAAACTAGTGATGAATGCATGCTAATATGGTATAATTAATGGAGATATCACTCTTCCAATTCTGTTTGGGAGACAAGGCTCATCTGTGGGAGATGACTCAGCCTCAAAGGTCTATTAGTTAATGGGAACAATGCAAGCAGGCATTCCTAGCTAAGTTCTTCTCTAATTCAAGAACTGCAAGATTGAGAAACCTCATTTCAGGGTTTGTTGAAGAATCACAGGAGAGCTATTCTGAAGTATGGCTTCTCACAATGGCTTCTCAAGTGAGTCCTCTTTGTCCACTCTGTACAGGGTCGTCCTCCCTAAGATAAGAATGTTGCTTGACACTGCAAATAATGGCAAGTTTCTAGGGAAGGAGGTTGAAGAAGGCATGGAGCGGGTTGAGAACTTGGCCTAAAGTGATGGCCAATATGGAGAAGATTTTGATAGAACTCCAAGGAACTCTAAGGATGAGATGGAGCATAGCAGGAAGGAGATAAAAGCATTGCATGAGAAGTTAGACAAGCTTCTTCAAGGCACTCCAAAGGAGGTTCACTATGTGGGAGAGCTTGTGCAGAACCATGAAGAAGAGGAAGTCGAATTTTAGAAGGTTAACTACTTGGGTGGTCAAGGTAGCTACAATGGCTACAACAATTTCAGGAGCAACAATGTTTCCAACCCCCAAGACCAGGTCTATCCACCTCAAGGACAAGCTATGCCACAAAAGCCTTTTGGCAATTTCCCTCAACAGTAAGGTTTTGTCCCAAGACCCCAAGGAAACAACTTTCAACAAAGACCTACCTTTGCACCTCCTGGATTCGCCACACAAGGTCAACCCTCCTCTTCTGATGCCTTTGATACTGAAATCAAGGGGATACTCCATGAACTTCTCTAAAGTAAAGCTACAACCACTATGGAGTTGCCTAAGAAATTTTCAGAAGTCCACAACAGGATGGACAGCCAATATGAAGATCTCAACACCAAGATTGATAACTTGGATTCTAGGGTCATGACTTTGGAGAACAACAAAGGGATTACTACCACGTCCAGGTTTCCAGCTCAACTTCCTGGAAACCTGAAGCATACACAAAGGAGTTCTGCAATACCATCTCTTGTGTTGCCATGCAGACCCAAGCTGATAATGATGTTGCTATTGCTGATTTATAGACTATTCTATATGGTAAGGATTATGTTTCTACTTACTCCGCCACACCAGTTGTTGTCAATGGGGACATTGAGCTCCTAAGTTGGGGGGTGGGGGGACGCAAAAGCAGAAGCAGGATTTGATCATTGAAGAGAAGACATCTCCTTACATCCCTCCACCACCGTACAAGCCTGTTCTTCCATTTTCCTAGAAGGTTTAAGAAGGAGATTGTAGCAGAGCAGAAAGCTCTGGTTCTTGAGTCAATAAAGAAAGCTAAGAGAAGCTTTCAGATTTTGAAGGAGTCACACCTGCTTCCTCTTGGAATTATGGCCCTCAAGGAAGAGTTAATGGCTACAACATGATAGCTGAATGAAGACAGGGTGTTTAATCTAGAAGATGCTCCACAAAAACTTGTAAAAGTTGTTGCCACTAAGAAGCTAGGTGATTCTGGATGCTTCACACTGCCTTGCAAAATTAGAGGATCTTTATTCAAGAGCTGCTTGTGTGATTTGGCGCCAGCATTAATCTGATGCCCCTTTCAATTGCAAAGGGTTTATGCTTTAAAAACTTCAAGAAGAGTAAGATTGCTCTTGTCTTAGCTGATGGAAGAAGAAGAGTATCATATGGTTTTCTGGTGGATCTGCTAGTTATAATGGGGAAGGTTAGGGTGCCAACTGACTTTGTTGTACTGGACTTAGAAGGATAGATCAACAACCCTATCATCTTGGATAAACCTTTCCTAGCTTCAGCTGGAGCAGTATATGATGTGAAGAAAGGCCGGATAAAGTTGAGGCTATGTGATGATGAACTGCTTGAGTTTGTCACTAATGGACCAAAGTGTGGGGTTGAAATACAAGCCTACTCATTCGAGGGTTAATCATTGCAAGAAGGAGCTGAGAGTTGGCCTTTCATCAATGAATATGATGGGATAGGCTTTGATGGATGCTGCTTCTCTATGCAGTGTAAAGAGCCACATCCCACATCCTTTGACCTTCAAAATCCAATTCTCCTCCAATATTAGTCACGCCTCCTTCCATATTTCTCTCACTTCCCAACGAAAAATTTTGATCCAGAGCTCAAACAACTCGGATCAATTTTCTCTATCTGATTTTGTGTTTATTTACAACCTTCCATTACTCCAAAAGCAAAGGAATGTATCTGAAATCCCAGATTTTCTCACCACCTTCAATGGTAGAACTTTTTAGAAATCTTTGGTAGGACATGGAATTGGAATGCAAATTAATTGAGCATTGATCACTGCGTGTTTATATGGTGATTAGGATTGGTAGTGATGAATTTTAATGGTAAAAGTATGATTTTTCTTTTAGAAAGTTTGTGTTCTTGGGGAACACAAAAGCAGAATCAGGAACTGATCATTAAAGAGAAGACAGCTCCTTACATCCCTCTACCACCTTACAAGCCTGTTCTTCCATTTTATGGAAAGTTTAAGAAGGAGATTGTAGCAGAGCAGAAAAGCTCTGTTTCTTGGGTCAATAAAGAAAGGTGAGAGAAGCTTTCAGATTTTGAAGGAGTCACACCTGCTTCCTCTTGGAATTATGGCCCTCAAGGAAGAGTTAATGGCTACAACATGATAGCTGAATGAAGACAGGGTGTTTAATCTAGAAGATGCTCCACAAAAAATTGTAAAAGTTGTTGCCACTAAGAAGCTAGGAGATCCTGGATATTTCACACTTCCTTGCAAAATTGGAGGATATTTATTCAAGAGCTGCTTGTGTGATCTTGGCGCCAGCATTAATCTGATGCCCCTTTCAATTGCAAATGGTTTATGCTTTAAAAACATCAATGACACGATCTCCCCTGGAACTACTCTGAAGATAGGCTGATGAAGATCAAATGATGATTGCGAAATGGTGATGATGATCGTGTGAAAGGGAAAATGGTAGTGTGGAGTGAGATTAGAATGGTATTAAGGGGTTTAATGGAACGATTTAAGGGGTTAAATGGAAGTAACAGATAGTAGAGTTTCAAGAACACTTGGTGAATAGAAACTCGGATCCACAAGAACACATTCAAGAGATCAAAGGGTGAGAGAAGAAATGCAGCAATGGCTGTTTGTTTAACACTTAGTTCTTCGCTGATTTACAAAAGAAGCGTAATACAAGTCTTATACTACCCTAAAAACCAAACAGCATGGCGTCTAGAAAGAAACAACAAAGCGTCCAAAGTAAAGAATAAAACAACAAGGCGTCCCATTCCACAGAATCCTAATTGGTACGCCTGAAAATACTAAGTATAAGGCCAAAGTAGCTCATACGTTTATTACCCATTGGCAATGACTCCTAAGTAACTTGACGTAGTGATTCATCTGCCTCATTAAAAACCATGTTGAGAAAACCCAGTGGGACAAAACTCATCATGGAAAAAAGAGTACAGATTCCTCACCTAAGTTACTTAGTTGTCATTACCGGGTGAAGTCTTCTGGTGGAAGATGTTGAAAACTTGAATAGCTGGTAGGTTGCATAATCCTTCTGCCATGAGTGCATGAACTTCCTTAGCCAGCTCCTTAGCTCTGGAACGAGTGATCCTCCCTACTATCTCCGGTTCCTCCTCTGGTTCCTTAGCTGTCGTGCTATCCCCTATCATATCATCCTCTCCCTCTTGAAAAGGATTTGTCCTCAAATCTGTATCTGCAACATAAGGAAGCAAGTCAGAGACATTGAATGATGGAGATATATTATACTTACCTTGAAGATCAATCTGGTAGGTATTGTTGTTGATCCTTTTGATGACTTCGAATGGTCCATCCATCCTCGGCATAAGCTTGTTCTTCCTCTCTTCTGGAAATCGGTCCTTCCTCAAATGAATCCACACCAAGTCTCCTTCCTTAAAGATTAACTCTTTTCGGCCCTTGTTTGCATGCTTCTCATACTGCTTAGTCTTCTTCTCTATATTCTCCTTAGCCTTGGCGTGTATCTTCCTCACCTGTTCTGCCTTTTCTTTTCCATTTAAACTACATTTCACACTTAGAGGCAAAGGGATCAAGTCTAGAGGTGATTGTGGGTTAAATCCATAGACAATTTCAAAAGGAGAAAAGAGGGTTGCAGAATGCTTAGCGTGATTGTAAGCAAACTCCACGTGTGGTAGACACTCCTCCCATGACTTGATGTTACTCTTGACCAGCGTTCTAAGAAGTGTTGACAATGTTCTGTTCACCACCTCGGTTTGTCCATCAGTTTGAGGGTGACATGTAGTGGAGAATTGAAGCTTGGTTCCTAGTTTAGCCCATAATGTTCTCCAGAAATGCCCTAGAAACTTGGTATCCCTGTCTGAAACTATCACTTGAGGCATGCCATGTAGACGAACTACTTCCCTGAAAAACAAGTTAGCTACACAGACAGCATCATCTGTCTTATGACTAGCAATGAAGTGTGCCATCTTGCTAAACCTGTCAACAACTACAAAAATCGAATCTCTACCATTTCTGGTTCGAGGTAAGCCAAGCACAAAGTCCATAGAAATATGAGTCCAAGGCTGAGAAGGAATAGGAAGGGGAGTATACAAACCGTGAGGTTGCACCTTACTCTTTGCCATCTTACAAACTGCACACCTAGAACAAATCCTCTCAACGTCTGTCTTCATGTATGGCCAATAAAAGTGACCTTGCAGTCCAAGTAGAGTCTTAGCGACTCCAAAGTGTCCAGCTAATCCACCTCCATGAGCTTCTCTAACCAACAACTCGCTGACAGATCCTCGTGGTATGCACAGGCGATTGTTATAAAACAGATATCCATCCTGTCTATGATATTTTTCAAAAGCAAACTTATGGCACTTGCCATAGCTCTCAGCAAAATCAATGTCAGTCTCATAGAGATCTACTATATGTTCAAATCCAATAAGCTTAGAAGTTAAAGTAGAGACAAGTGTGTACCTCCTTGATAATGCATCTGCAACTACATTATCTTTACCTTTCTTGTACTTAATGATGTATGGAAAAGTCTCTATGAACTCCATCCATCTGGCGTGTCTTTTATTGAGCTTCTGCTGACCTTTAAGGTGCTTTAGAGACTCATGATCTGTATGAATGACGAATTCCTTGGGCCACAAGTAGTGCTGCCACGTTTGAAGAGCTCGAACCAATGCATAGAGTTCCTTGTCATAGGTTGGATAGTTGGCGGTTGATCCTCCTAGCTTCTCACTGAAGTATGCCACTGGTTTCCTATCCTGCATCAATACAGCACCGATTCCAACTCCTGAAGCATCACATTCAATTTCAAAGTTTTAAGGAAATCAGGAAGAACTAAAAGAGGGGCATTGATAAGCTTCTCTTTAAGGGCTGTGAAAGCCTGTTCTTGTGCTTCCTCCCATCTGAAACCAACTTCCTTCTTGATGACTTCAGTTAATGGTGCAGCAAGGGTGCTAAAGCTTGGAACAAATCTTCTGTAGAATCCTGCTAATCCATGAAAGCTTCTCACTTCCCCAACACTCTTAGGCGTAGGCCATTCTTTGATTGCTTTGATCTTCTCTTCATCAACCCTCACTCCTTCTGCACTAACAACAAAGCCTAGAAAGACAACCTCAGTAGTACAGAATGAACACTTAGAGAAGTTAGCAAAAAGGGATTGAGAACGAAGAACATCCAAAACTTGGCGGATGTGCCCTAGATGTTCCTCCAAACCTTTGCTGTAGATGAGAATGTCATCGAAGTAGACCACTACAAAAACTCCAATGAATGGTCTTAAGGCATGGTTCATTAGACGCATGAAGGTACTGGGAGCATTGGTGAGACCAAACGGCATGACTAACCACTCATACAACCCTTGCTTGGTCTTGAAAGCAGTCTTCCACTCATCTCCCTCCTTCATTCTGATCTGATGATAACCACTCTTCAAATCGATTTTGGAGAACACTGTTGACCCACATAACTCATCTAACATATCATCTAATCTTGGAATAGGATGTCTGTACTTCACTGTGATGTTGTTGATTGCTCTGCAGTCTACACACACATCCTCCATGTTCCATCTTTCTTAGGAACCAACAGAACTGGTACTGCACATGGACTGAGACTCTCTCTGATATATCCTTTACTCATCAGCTCTTCTACTTGTTTCTGAAGCTCTTTGGTCTCTACAGGGTTGGTTCTGTAAGCCGGCTTATTTGGTAGCACTGATCCTGGCACTAGATCAATCTGATGCTCAATTCCGCGAGTTGGGGGTAAGCCTGGGGGTATCTCTTCTGGAAAGACATCCTTGTACTCCTCAATGATCTCTATCACCTCATAGGGAAGTTTCTCTAACGGTTTAGTACTAGCCAGTGTTTCTTCGTAGACAAACATGAAAGTGGTCATCTCAGGATCAAAGAGCTTGTTGAACTCACTGTGGTTGATGTATAAACTGTTGGAGACTTTCTCTTTTTCTTTGCGGTTCATGTGAAGTTGATCTTGATAGATTTCGCTGGGGGATAGTGGTAGAAGAGTGACTTTGCGCCCCTTAAATTCAAAAGTCTGCTTATTGGTGTAGCCATCATGAAGAACTCTCCTGTCATACTGCCATGGTCTCCCCAATAACATATGGCTAGATCTCATAGGAACCACATCACAAAGGAGTTCATCTTCATACTTCCCAATGGCTAGCTTGACAAGCACTTGCTGAGAAACGGTGATGGCTCCTTTGTTGTCCAACCACTGCAGCTTGTAAGGTCTAGGATGTGAAGTGGTTTTAAGATTAAGCTTCTTTACCATCTCTTCACTGGCGGCATTGGTGCAACTTCCCCCATCTATAGTCAAGGTGCAGACCTTGTCTTGAACTACACATCTGGTATGAAAGAGATTCTCTCTCTGACCTCTATCATCTGGATGCACCTGAACACTCAAAGTCCTACAGGCCACTAGCATCTCTCCAACTGCTGCCGCTTCCTCTTCTTCTTCTGTATCAGCAACTGATTCACTCTCTGAACTGTCTTGAGGTACAATCTCTCCTCCCTCTTGAAGCAAAAACATCTTCTTATTAGGACAATCTCTGGAGTAATGCCCCATACCTTGACACTTGAAGCATCTGACGTTGCTAGTAGAAGTTCCTCTTGGTTTAAACTCGGTTTTAACCTCTTCCTTGATTGTTGTTGTAGCCGGTTTTGTGTTCTGGGTAGAGATTGGCTTGTTGAACTCTTTCGGTTTTGGTATGTTGGAGGTGAAGGTTGGTCTGCTAGTTCTCCTCTTGATCTGTGCTTCAATCAGTTCTGTTTTATGCACCATTTCTTGCACATCCTCATAGTTCTGTAGCTCAACCTTGTCTTGAATCTCTCTGTTAAGTCCTCCCAAGAACCTAGACATCACCATGTCTTCTCCTTCTCTCAAATCGGCTCTAATCATCAAGGTTTCCAGCTCTTGGTAGTAATCTCGAACAGACTTTGTTCCTTGTATGAGGCGCCTAAGTTTGTTGAGAATCTCTCTGTGATAGTGTGCAGGAACAAACTTCCTCCTCATCTGCGTGGTCAGTTGATCCCAAGTGGTAATACGAAGTTCGTGGTGCCTCTCTCTAGTGACTCCCAACTGCTCCCACCACAAGAGTGCATAGCCATTGAACTCTGAAACAGCTATCTTCACCTTGTTGAGCTCATAGGTGCCTTGAACCAAGAAGTTTGATTCCATCTTTCTTTCCCAATCTAAGTAAACTTCTGGATCATTATTGCCGTGGAAGGAAGGAAACTGAATTTTAAGGTGATTCAGCTGTTGTTTCAAGGGGTCATAATCTCGGTTGCTTCCTCTGTTCCTGCCCCTCCTCACAGTATTAAAGCTGTTTTCTGATCTCTCTTCTCCCTCAGAAGTTCCGGGTTCTGTCTCCACATAGACTCTGCGCCCACCAATGTTCTCAGCTCGGAGGTGTGGAGATGTTCTATCAGCTCTGCGTCTCTCTCTTCCTGTACCCTCAGCATTCCTTCGCCGGTTTACACTGGTTTCTCTCCTTCCAACAGGTGTTCTTGTAGTGTTAGCTCGGGGTTGTTTAGAAGACGCTCCCATGGGTGCTTTTCCTTTGGCAAGGCGGATTGCTTCACTAGGGCTGGGCGGTTCTGATGAATCACTTTCTGCAGCAATGTTCTCTTTCAGTAAATCCTTGAACCGAGTCTCAAACTTGGCGTTGAGTTGCTCTATCTGTTGCATCAGCTGAGTAGCAACTGACTGATTAGCTTCTTTGATTTGTTGCGCCATGGCTTGATTCAGAGCTTCCATGGCTTCTGCTGAAAGCTCCATGGTACCTGAGACAATCAAAACAACAATCAAAGTAAAAAGTTCTCAAGATAACAAGGTTTGTGATTTCTAATCTCTTAAAAACTTGTTGTTTAAAAGGAAGGAAAACAACTCCTAAAACTATCAGGGAAAAGAACACAAAACCTATTGCTATTAGGAAATCGAAAACAAACACTAACTTTTATGAAAGAAACAAAAAGGCAATCCTAAGACTCTTAGGACAATCGATTTAACAAAAGAAAAGAAAAGAGAGGTTTTAGGATTTCTCAGCCTTTGGTTCAGAGTTGGCTCTGATACCACATGACACGATCTCCCCTGGAACTACTCTGAAGATAGGCTAATGAAGATCAAATGATGATTGCGAAATGGTGATGATGATCGTGTGAAAGGGAAAATGGTAGTGTGGAGTGAGATTAGAATGGTATTAAGGGGTTTAATGGAACGATTTAAGGGGTTAAATGGAAGTAACAGATAGTAGAGTTTCAAGAACACTTGGTGAATAGAAACTCGGATCCACAAGAACACATTCAAGAGATCAAAGGGTGAGAGAAGAAATGCAGCAATGGCTGTTTGTTTAACACTTAGTTCTTCGCTGATTTACAAAAGAAGCGTAATACAAGTCTTATACTACCCTAAAAACCAAACAGCATGGCGTCTAGAAAGAAACAACAAAGCGTCCAAAGTAAAGAATAAAACAACAAGGCGTCCCATTCCACAGAATCCTAATTGGTACGCCTGAAAATACTAAGTATAAGGCCAAAGTAGCTCATACGTTTATTACCCATTGGCAATGACTCCTAAGTAACTTGACGTAGTGATTCATCTGCCTCATTAAAAACCATGTTGAGAAAACCCAGTGGGACAAAACTCATCATGGAAAAAAGAGTACAGATTCCTCACCTAAGTTACTTAGTTGTCATTACCGGGTGAAGTCTTCTGGTGGAAGATGTTGAAAACTTGAATAGCTGGTAGGTTGCATAATCCTTCTGCCATGAGTGCATGAACTTCCTTAGCCAGCTCCTTAGCTCTGGAACGAGTGATCCTCCCTACTATCTCCGGTTCCTCCTCTGGTTCCTTAGCTGTCGTGCTATCCCCTATCATATCATCCTCTCCCTCTTGAAAAGGATTTGTCCTCAAATCTGTATCTGCAACATAAGGAAGCAAGTCAGAGACATTGAATGATGGAGATATATTATACTTACCTTGAAGATCAATC
Organism: Thlaspi arvense; assembly: GCA_911865555.2. Lineage (NCBI taxonomy): Eukaryota > Viridiplantae > Streptophyta > Magnoliopsida > Brassicales > Brassicaceae > Thlaspi > Thlaspi arvense. Next base: position 31,203,486 of record OU466860.2, read on the forward strand.
TGGTAGGTATTGTTGTTGATCCTTTTGATGACTTCGAATGGTCCATCCATCCTCGGCATAAGCTTGTTCTTCCTCTCTTCTGGAAATCGGTCCTTCCTCAAATGAATCCACACCAAGTCTCCTTCCTCAAAGATTAACTCTTTTCGGCCCTTGTTTGCATGCTTCTCATACTGCTTAGTCTTCTTCTCTATATTCTCCTTAGCCTTGGCGTGTATCTTCCTCACCTGTTCTGCCTTTTCTTTTCCATTTAAACTACATTTCACACTTAGAGGCAAAGGGATCAAGTCTAGAGGTGATTGTGGGTTAAATCCATAGACAATTTCAAAAGGAGAAAAGAGGGTTGCAGAATGCTTAGCGTGATTGTAAGCAAACTCCACGTGTGGTAGACACTCCTCCCATGACTTGATGTTACTCTTGACCAGCGTTCTAAGAAGTGTTGACAATGTTCTGTTCACCACCTCGGTTTGTCCATCAGTTTGAGGGTGACATGTAGTGGAGAATTGAAGCTTGGTTCCTAGTTTAGCCCATAATGTTCTCCAGAAATGCCCTAGAAACTTGGTATCCCTGTCTGAAACTATCACTTGAGGCATGCCATGTAGACGAACTACTTCCCTGAAAAACAAGTTAGCTACACAGACAGCATCATCTGTCTTATGACTAGCAATGAAGTGTGCCATCTTGCTAAACCTGTCAACAACTACAAAAATCGAATCTCTACCATTTCTGGTTCGAGGTAAGCCAAGCACAAAGTCCATAGAAATATGAGTCCAAGGCTGAGAAGGAATAGGAAGGAGAGTATACAAACCGTGAGGTTGCACCTTACTCTTTGCCATCTTACAAACTGCACACCTAGAACAAATCCTCTCAACGTCTGTCTTCATGTATGGCCAATAAAAGTGACCTTGCAGTCCAAGTAGAGTCTTAGCGACTCCAAAGTGTCCAGCTAATCCACCTCCATGAGCTTCTCTAACCAACAACTCGCTGACAGATCCTCGTGGTATGCACAGGCGATTGTTATAAAACAGATATCCATCCTGTCTATGATATTTTTCAAAAGCAAACTTATGGCACTTGCCATAGCTCTTAGCAAAATCAATGTCAGTCTCATAGAGATCTACTATATGTTCAAATCCATTAAGCTTAGAAGTTAAAGTAGAGACAAGTGTGTACCTCCTTGATAATGCATCTGCAACTACATTATCTTTACCTTTCTTGTACTTAATGATGTATGGAAAAGTCTCTATGAACTCCATCCATCTGGCGTGTCTTTTATTGAGCTTCTGCTGACCTTTAAGGTGCTTTAGAGACTCATGATCTGTATGAATGACGAATTCCTTGGGCCACAAGTAGTGCTGCCACGTTTGAAGAGCTCGAACCAATGCATAGAGTTCCTTGTCATAGGTTGGATAGTTGGCGGTTGATCCTCCTAGCTTCTCACTGAAGTATGCCACTGGTTTCCTATCCTGCATCAATACAGCACCGATTCCAACTCCTGAAGCATCACATTCAATTTCAAAAGTTTTAAGGAAATCAGGAAGAACTAAAAGAGGGGCATTGATAAGCTTCTCTTTAAGGGCTGTGAAAGCCTGTTCTTGTGCTTCCTCCCGTCTGAAACCAACTTCCTTCTTGATGACTTCAGTTAATGGTGCAGCAAGGGTGCTAAAGCTTGGAACAAATCTTCTGTAGAATCCTGCTAATCCATGAAAGCTTCTCACTTCCCCAACACTCTTAGGCGTAGGCCATTCTTTGATTGCTTTGATCTTCTCTTCATCAACCCTCACTCCTTCTGCACTAACAACAAAGCCTAGAAAGACAACCTCAGTAGTACAGAATGAACACTTAGAGAAGTTAGCAAAAAGGGATTGAGAACGAAGAACATCCAAAACTTGGCGGATGTGCCCTAGATGTTCCTCCAAACCTTTGCTGTAGATGAGAATGTCATCGAAGTAGACCACTACAAAAACTCCAATGAATGGTCTTAAGGCATGGTTCATTAGACGCATGAAGGTACTGGGAGCATTGGTGAGACCAAACGGCATGACTAACCACTCATACAACCCTTGCTTGGTCTTGAAAGCAGTCTTCCACTCATCTCCCTCCTTCATTCTGATCTGATGATAACCACTCTTCAAATCGATTTTGGAGAACACTGTTGACCCACATAACTCATCTAACATATCATCTAATCTTGGAATAGGATGTCTGTACTTCACTGTGATGTTGTTGATTGCTCTGCAGTCTACACACATCCTCCATGTTCCATCTTTCTTAGGAACCAACAGAACTGGTACTGCACATGGACTGAGACTCTCTCTGATATATCCTTTACTCATCAGCTCTTCTACTTGTTTCTGAAGCTCTTTGGTCTCTACAGGGTTGGTTCTGTAAGCCGGCTTATTTGGTAGCACTGATCCTGGCACTAGATCAATCTGATGCTCAATTCCGCGAGTTGGGGGTAAGCCTGGGGGTATCTCTTCTGGAAAGACATCCTTGTACTCCTCAATGATCTCTATCACCTCATAGGGAAGTTTCTCTAACGGTTTAGTACTAGCCAGTGTTTCTTCGTAGACAAACATGAAAGTGGTCATCTCAGGATCAAAGAGCTTGTTGAACTCACTGTGGTTGATGTATAAACTGTTGGAGACTTTCTCTTTTTCTTTGCGGTTCATGTGAAGTTGATCTTGATAGATTTCGCTGGGGGATAGTGGTAGAAGAGTGACTTTGCGCCCCTTAAATTCAAAAGTCTGCTTATTGGTGTAGCCATCATGAAGAACTCTCCTGTCATACTGCCATGGTCTCCCCAATAACATATGGCTAGATCTCATAGGAACCACATCACAAAGGAGTTCATCTTCATACTTCCCAATGGCTAGCTTGACAAGCACTTGCTGAGAAACGGTGATGGCTCCTTTGTTGTCCAACCACTGCAGCTTGTAAGGTCTAGGATGTGAAGTGGTTTTAAGATTAAGCTTCTTTACCATCTCTTCACTGGCGGCATTGGTGCAACTTCCCCCATCTATAGTCAAGGTGCAGACCTTGTCTTGAACTACACATCTGGTATGAAAGAGATTCTCTCTCTGACCTCTATCATCTGGATGCACCTGAACACTCAAAGTCCTACAGGCCACTAGCATCTCTCCAACTGCTGCCGCTTCCTCTTCTTCTTCTGTATCAGCAACTGATTCACTCTCTGAACTGTCTTGAGGTACAATCTCTCCTCCCTCTTGAAGCAAAAACATCTTCTTATTAGGACAATCTCTGGAGTAATGCCCCATACCTTGACACTTGAAGCATCTGACGTTGCTAGTAGAAGTTCCTCTTGGTTTAAACTCGGTTTTAACCTCTTCCTTGATTGTTGTTGTAGCCGGTTTTGTGTTCTGGGTAGAGATTGGCTTGTTGAACTCTTTCGGTTTTGGTATGTTGGAGGTGAAGGTTGGTCTGCTAGTTCTCCTCTTGATCTGTGCTTCAATCAGTTCTGTTTTATGCACCATTTCTTGCACATCCTCATAGTTCTGTAGCTCAACCTTGTCTTGAATCTCTCTGTTAAGTCCTCCCAAGAACCTAGACATCACCATGTCTTCTCCTTCTCTCAAATCGGCTCTAATCATCAAGGTTTCCAGCTCTTGGTAGTAATCTCGAACAGACTTTGTTCCTTGTATGAGGCGCCTAAGTTTGTTGAGAATCTCTCTGTGATAGTGTGCAGGAACAAACTTCCTCCTCATCTGCGTGGTCAGTTGATCCCAAGTGGTAATACGAAGTTCGTGGTGCCTCTCTCTAGTGACTCCTAACTGCTCCCACCACAAGAGTACATAGCCATTGAACTCTGAAACAGCTATCTTCACCTTGTTGAGCTCATAGGTGCCTTGAACCAAGAAGTTTGATTCCATCTTTCTTTCCCAATCTAAGTAAACTTCTGGATCATTATTGCCGTGGAAGGAAGGAAACTGAATCTTAAGGTGATTCAGCTGTTGTTTCAAGGGGTCATAATCTCGGTTGCTTCCTCTGTTCCTGCCCCTCCTCACAGTATTAAAGCTGTTTTCTGATCTCTCTTCTCCCTCAGAAGTTCCGGGTTCTGTCTCCACATAGACTCTGCGCCCACCAATGTTCTCAGCTCGGAGGTGTGGAGATGTTCTATCAGCTCTGCGTCTCTCTCTTCCTGTACCCTCAGCATTCCTTCGCCGGTTTACACTGGTTTCTCTCCTTCCAACAGGTGTTCTTGTAGTGTTAGCTCGGGGTTGTTTAGAAGACGCTCCCATGGGTGCTTTTCCTTTGGCAAGGCGGATTGCTTCACTAGGGCTGGGCGGTTCTGATGAATCACTTTCTGCAGCAATGTTCTCTTTCAGTAAATCCTTGAACCGAGTCTCAAACTTGGCGTTGAGTTGCTCTATCTGTTGCATCAGCTGAGTAGCAACTGACTGATTAGCTTCTTTGATTTGTTGCGCCATGGCTTGATTCAGAGCTTCCATGGCTTCTGCTGAAAGCTCCATGGTACCTGAGACAATCAAAACAACAATCAAAGTAAAAAGTTCTCAAGATAACAAGGTTTGTGATTTCTAATCTCTTAAAAACTTGTTGTTTAAAAGGAAGGAAAACAACTCCTAAAACTATCAGGGAAAAGAACACAAAACCTATTGCTATTAGGAAATCGAAAACAAACACTAACTTTTATGAAAGAAACAAAAAGGCAATCCTAAGACTCTTAGGACAATCGATTTAACAAAAGAAAAGAAAAGAGAGGTTTTAGGATTTCTCAGCCTTTGGTTCAGAGTTGGCTCTGATACCACATGACACGATCTCCCCTGGAACTACTCTGAAGATAGGCTAATGAAGATCAAATGATGATTGCGAAATGGTGATGATGATCGTGTGAAAGGGAAAATGGTAGTGTGGAGTGAGATTAGAATGGTATTAAGGGGTTTAATGGAACGATTTAAGGGGTTAAATGGAAGTAACAGATAGTAGAGTTTCAAGAACACTTGGTGAATAGAAACTCGGATCCACAAAAACACATTCAAGAGATCAAAGGGTGAGAGAAGAAATGCAGCAATGGCTGTTTGTTTAACACTTAGTTCTTCGCTGATTTACAAAAGAAGCGTAATACAAGTCTTATACTACCCTAAAAACCAAACAGCATGGCGTCTAAGAAAGAAACAACAAAGCGTCCAAAGTAAAGAATAAAACAACAAGGCGTCCCATTCCACAGAATCCTAATTGGTGCGCCTGAAAATACTAAGTATAAGGCCAAAGTAGCTCATACGTTTATTACCCATTGGCAATGACTCCTAAGTAACTTGACGTAGTGATTCATCTGCCTCATTAAAAACCATGTTGAGAAAACCCAGTGGGACAAAACTCATCATGGGAAAAAGAGTACAGATTCCTCACCTAAGTTACTTAGTTGTCATTACCGGGTGAAGTCTTCTGGTGGAAGATGTTGAAAACTTGAATAGCTGGTAGGTTGCATAATCCTTCTGCCATGAGTGCATGAACTTCCTTAGCCAGCTCCTTAGCTCTGGAACGAGTGATCCTCCCTACTATCTCCGGTTCCTCCTCTGGTTCCTTAGCTGCTGTGCTATCCCCTATCATATCAATCAAGGACAGTAAGATTGCTCTTGTCTTAGCTGATGGAAGAAGAAGAGTTCCAGATGGTTTGTTGGTGGATCTGCCAGTTATCATGGTTAGGGTGCCAACTGAAATTAGAAGGATATATCAAGAACTCTATTATCTTGGGTAGACCTTTCCTATCTTCAGCTGGAGCAGTATTTGATGTAAAGAAAGGCCTGATAAAGTTGAGGCTAAGTGATGATGTAGTGCTCAAGTTTGACACAAATGGAGCAAAGTGTGGGGTTGAAGAACAAGCCTACTCATTCGAGGTTGAAGCATTGCAAGAAGGAGCTGAGAGTTGGCTTTTCATCAATGAATATGATGATATATGCTTTGGTGGATGCTGCTTCTCTATGCAGTTTAAAGAGCCACATCCCACATCCTTTGACCATCAAATTCTCCTCCATTTTTATTCATGCATCCTTCCATGTTTCTCTCACTTCTCAACAAAAAATTTCGATTCAACGCTCAAACTACTCGGATCAATGTTCTCTATCTGATTTTGTGTTTATTTCCAACCTTCCCTCACTCCAAAAGCAAAGGTATGTCTCTGAAATCCCAGAATTTCTCACCACCTTCAATGGTGGAAATTTTTTAAAATCTTTGCTGGGACATGGAATTGGAATGCAAATTGATTGAGCATTGATCACTGAGTGTTTATATGGTGATTTAGTGATGAATTTTAATGGTGAAAGTATGATTTTTTTAGCAAGTTTGTGTTCTTGGTGAATAATGAGTCTGTAATTTGCAATTACCCAATTAAAACTTGTTAGATTTTCATGCTTCAAATCCCATTAGGATTCTATCACCAAGCTGAATTGTATTTAAGTGATAAATCACAGCTTTGAACACTTTGAGGATTTTCGATTTTGGCTAAGTGTTGAGATTGTTATCTTTTGTTAGATTTGTCATTGTTCTTTGCTTGCTTGCTTTCTTGGCTTGATAAATGACAAATCGAGATTGCATAAACAAGATAATACTTGCTTTAAAGAGTTCGACACTATAGTCATTGACTTATAAGGGTGTTTTCTCTTGTAGATCATGAGGACAAAAGAAAAAACCACAAAGGGTATAGAAGCAAGAGCAAGTGCTGCTAAGAAAGGTAATAAGCCAGTTCTTCATGACAGTAGCTCTATGATATATCTGATATCTCTTGTATTTACATCATATAGGCTTGCATTTAGTACATGTTTTGGTTCTCTTTTGCATGTTTTCCTTATCTTTTGTCCTATTTTCTTCTCCTTTTAGACTTAGGTTGCATTTAGGATGTAGTTTGCATTTTATTTGCATCATGGATGTTTTTAGGTGCTTATGGAGCTATGAGGAGCATGGAGGAGCTTTGGGAGTTGACCAGGAAGCTAGCTGAGCTGAAATGGAGCAAGAGGAACCAAGGCAGACGATTTGTGTAAGCCCTATCTGTCAAGGCACGAAGGCTATCAGTCAAGGAGTGACCGATCGAGAAGCTATCTATCAGGCTATCGGCCAAAGAAGTGACCGATAGAAGTATACCGTGAGTATTCCGGTCACCTTATCGGTCACCTTCTAGGCCGATATGAATCCTATCGATCACACTATCGGTCACATTCATGCCGATAGGATCCCAGTCCGGAGCTGCTTTTATTTATAATTTTGCCATTACTTTTAGGGCTTCCCTCTTTATATATAAATACTATTTTCTGGGGATTTTCAAGCAGTCATCTCATATTACTGTTCTTGAGTGAAGTCTTTGAGTTTGTAAGTCAATTTCCTTGCTTTATTTAATATAAGTTTGTATTTGCCATTAATCTTTGTTTAATCTCTCTTTTAATCATGATTAGCATCTTTTCCTCTTGTGATTTGGTGTTAAACATGGATATTAGTGAATAGTTTGCTTAGGGTTCTTAGATGTGGTAGATTATGGGGATTTAGGGATTTGCTTAATAACATGGGTTCCTCTCTATTGATCTGTTCTTAAGCTAGATTTGTCTTGATCACACTTATCTAGGATTTAGGCTTTCTCTTATGCCCACCAAGTATTTGATGAAATGATGAGCTTGTTCAATAGAGGATTTACTGGTCTTGGCTCAAGAGAATGACTGTTTGAGGAGTATTTTGACATGAATAGAGTTAATTATTAATGCGTGTTGAATGTTTTAGCACTAATAAGAGATATTTCTTGTTAAAGTGTTTAGCAAAGGGCTATTTATCAAGAGATTGGACTTAGCTTGCTTGTTTGCGAACTCTATGTCTAAGAACCACCATTGCTAGCTTGTTTGCTTGATCAATGATGCTTAAAACAACCTTAGTTAGTCTTTGAATTCCCAAAAATCAATAACCACATCTAGGAACTTGTCTTCTCTTTGTTAAATTTCGAATTCTCTCATTGCTGTGCTTATTTACTCTGTTTTGCTTCTTTGATTATTGCGAAACTGTCTCTTTTTTAGTTCTCTTTGGTTATTGATCACTTTAGGTTGTTAGTTCAGTTGCTTAAGCAACAAAAACCTCTCTTCCTGCTTGACTTAAGGACTTCTGCTTGCAACTCTTTTGTATTCAACAACTCTCCATTGGATTGATAAACTCAATACTACAATGATTAGTGTCGGTTGAGGACTGAGATAGGCAAAACACCTACATCAATTTGGCGCCGTTGCCATTGGGGTTTTCTGTTTGAATCACTAGAGTTTGGAGAGTCTTTAAGATCAATTTTTTTTTTTTTTTGAATTTGGTTACTAAGTCTGTTTCAACTCTTTTGGTTTCTCTCTTATAGGTGCATGCATTTAAGGTCAAAAGGCACTGAGAATCTGCAACCTTTTAAGAACAACATCTTGCAACTTGAAAGAGAGTTGAGAGCAAGAAGACAGAGAGAAAGATCACAGCACTGTGAGAGACTTGGGATGAACAATCAGGAACATGTTATGGATGACATCAGATTCCAGGGTCCTCAAAGAGCTGCTGGCGCTCAGGGTATACAAGGTCAGCAAGGTGTTCAGGGCTTGCAAGGTGAGCAGGGACCAAGAGTCGCTGCACAAGCTCCAAGAGCAGCAAGACCCATAAGCGCTAGTGATGCACCAAATGCATACAATAACAGAACTGGTATCATTCCACCAGCAGTCCAAAACAATAACTTTGAAATTAAGTCAGGATTGATTTCAATGGTTCAGGGCAGTAAGTTCCATGGTTTCCCACTTGAAGACCCTCTAGATCACTTGGATAACTTTGACAGACTTTGCTCCCTTACAAATATAAATGGAGTAAGTGAAGATGGCTTCAAGCTGAGGTTTTTCCTTTTTCTTTGGAGACAAAGTGATATATCATGGTTTTTATGGTTTTTAACCATGATATAAGTCCTTTTTATTGAGTCTTTTTGGTCTTTTTAGAGTCCTAGAAGAGTCTTTGCAGGTTATAGCATGTCTGGAGCATAAATGGAGATATTGAAGTTTTTTGGAGCATTACAAGTTGAAGCCACGAAGTGTTCAACTCGGGAAGAATAGTATGCATATGGGTGACGCTCGTCACCCAGAAAGGAAGGGGTCGTGGCTGTTCTCTAAAAGATAGAAGATTATTTGCAGTTTTGGCCTAGAAGTTCTAGTATTTGCAAAATGGCCCCAGATCGTGTTTTAGCTTGTATATTAGGTTTTTCAGCCATTATTTTGGCAGATATCTTGTATCTTATTATTATATTTGAGAGCTTTAGAGAGAGACTTGTAGCAGAGCTTTTGGAGAGACAAATCAGACTCCTTCAGAGCAGATTTTGAACTCCTTTACTTCTACTTCTTATATCTTTTATGCAATCTATTCTTTTCATGATGTTTTCTCAAATCACCATGTCTGAGTAGTTTGGTAGTTAAGTTAGGGCTTTTCAAAGGTTGAAGAAGAGTTTGTAGAACTGCTAAACTTATAGGAAATTCATTGGTTCTTCATATGTGCTTGCATTAAAATCGATTTCTTAGACACATCATCTGGATTTCGAAACCCTGGGTTGTTTGATAGATGTGAGAGCATTATTAATCACCTGAACTTGTATTAGATGAGCAAAACGCCCTAGTGCAAAGAGATTTGGCTTAGGAGTTTTGTGAGCAATTGAACTTGGTCATTATTGCATGTTTAGATTGTTAGGGTTTGCAAAGAGATTTGAATCTCTGTGATTTAGACATAGTTAACTTCTGCAATGAGAATTGATTAGTTATATCTTTGCGATTCATGTTCAAGACGGTTTTAATTCATTCCTGATTTCATGCATTCTACATTCTCGGATTCAACCTGCGAATTGTCCTGACTTAACGCCTTTAGCCCTCTGAACTTTAAGAACAAGCATAAAACGCCCACTTGCATTTATTTTACTGTTTCGCATTACATTCATTACTTATTGCTTTACTTAATCCAAACCTGAACTCTTTAGTGTATTTTACTTACTCCCTTGGGATTCGATAACCCCTTGTACTACAACTGCTTTTGCTGTGCACTTGCAGTAATTTTATTTGGGTAAAACCTGAGCCCTATCACAAAGCACACCATTGGGAGAAGAACTTGCCACAAGGAAGCATCACTAGTTGGGATGAGTGCAAGAGAGCCTTCTTAGCAAACTTCTTCTCTACTTCAAGAACTGCAAGAATAAGGAATGAGATTTCAGGGTTTGCACAGAGGAACAATGAAAACTTTAGTGAATCTAGGGAAAGATTTAAGAGCTACACACTGCAATGCCCTCACCATGGCTTCTCTCAAGCTTCTCTCCTCTCTACTCTCTACAGAGGAGCTTTGCCAAAGATCAGAGTGCTTCTAGAGACTGCATCAAATGGGAACTTCTTGTCAAAAGATGTGTAAGGATTGGAGCTTGTTGAGAATCCAGCTCAGTCTGATGAAAACTATAATGAGGAATATAAAAGAGCTCCAAGAAGTGCTAAAGATGAACTGGAGTCTAGCAGGAAAGAGATCAAGGCCTTACATGAGAAGTTGGATATGCTGCTAAGGGAGAAGAAGGAAGTTGATGTTGCTGCATATTTCATGTGTTTTGCATACATATAAGATAGTTTCTCATGCATTTACCTTGCATATTAGGCTAGTTTGCATCACTTTAGGTCATAGAGTACTTTTGCACCAGCACTTGCATGTTTCTTGCATTTTGCATCGCATTCAGGTTGTTTTCGGCTACTTTGGAGCTATGGAGGATTCGTGGACGTGCTAAGGCTGGTGAGGAAGTTCGTGGAGACTTGGAGAGATCAGGATTGCATGCTAAGGACCCGAGATCGAGGAGCAGATCGAGCATGGCAGGTCGATCTAGACGAGATCGACCAGAAGATCGAGTAGCCGAGTCGATGCAAGGAAATGGATCGAGACCAAGATCGACATGGGAGATCGATCTGAAGTACGGACATAAATGATGCCAAGCAGATCGAGGACCAGATCGAGCTTTCAACCCGATCAGCACAAGATCGACTCAGAGATCGACCAAAGTCACCTGATCCCAGCCTAAGATCGAGAGCCAGATCGAGCCTCCTGCTCGATTCCAAACTACTTTAACCATTTTTGGCTTCTAGCAAGGGGGGGACCATCGAGTTGTTTGCCGATTATGGGAAGGCGGCGATCCTGCTTTTGACAGACACGTTTTCACTTTATCTTTCTATCATCTTCTCTCTAGTTTGGAGGCGATTATCTCCGCCATTGTAGAACCTTGAGTTTTCTTGCTTTTACGTTTTGAATATCGGATTTTTACTTTCAATCAATCGTTTTTCATGTTTAGTCAATCATCTATTGCGTTTTGTTCGGTTTACTTTATGAGTAGTGAGTAGTTTCATCGGGTTTTCGGGGTTGAGAGGATTCAAAGGGGTTGAAAAGGTTTAAAGCTTGGTGTTTTCTTGTTCATCATCGCCTTCTTTTCTAGGATTTGAGCACTTAAGGCTTAAAGACTCTCATGCCAAGATCTTTATGATCAGAGGGATATCTTACCTTGACAGGATTCAGATGTCCTGGAGAAGTCAAATCCTAAAGGCCAATCCTTCCTTTCCCAGACGCCATGGTTGTTTAGGGGATTAGTTAGGCCGTGTGTTTGAAATCTATGTTTTATGCCCTTCAAACTCTTTTTCCACCAAAAGCCATGGGTTTGGAGAAGAGAATGAAGGAGTGCTCCATACCATACGCCATGGATGGATCCTGTTTTGTTTTCAAGGCCTAGAGACCCTCACAAAGTGAGTAGATCTAAAGTTTTCAAACCAAGCTTGAACCTTTGAAACCCTTGAACATGATTCTCAACCCTGGACCCTCTTTCCTAGTATTTCGCATCTCTGTTAATCATTCCCTTGCTATCTGTTCGCATCCTGGTAATTAGATTCATTTCTGTTTGAACTATTAGACGAGATTGTGGTCGATCCACTAGTCAATATTTAGTAATTCATAGCTTTGCATTTTGAGTGTTCCACTTATTTCTTGTGGTAGTCAACCCTCTTCCAGGGATTTTAAAATTGTTTTGCTTTGCATTTGACACTTGCATTTAGTTTTAAGGGATTTTACCAATCATTTTCATATTCTGCTTAGATTTGCTCATTCCTTTGCATTGTTAGTGATCTGCTACCCCTAGGTGTGGATTGATTCCTCTCTTTCTCACTATACTAAATCTTTGTGCGCATTAGAGTTTTGATAACCTCTCTGTTGCATCTTGACATCATCTTTGCATCATAGAAAATACGTTTATCAAATGGCGCCGTTGCCATCTTAGGGGATAGAAAGCATTAAGATTTGGGGTTTCGTAAAGACTAAGCCTTTACTTTAAGTTGTTTACTGATTTCTCTACCTTCACACTTGTGTCTTTCACGTACATGAATCTACGTTCAAGGGGAGACTACAATTTGCTACAACCCTTGGACAAGATTTATCAACTCGGACATACAAGATCAAAAAGATTTAGAGAGCAAGCTAGAGCCTTTGAGGAGATTGTTCAGCAAGGTTCAGTGGATTTTAAAGCGATGGCTGAGAAAGAACATCCAGAGGGATCTCCTCCAGCTCACGGGGCAGTAGGAAGGGGTAATGGAAACCCCCACTACGCGGCTAGACCCCCACGGATCATTGGAGCGGGAGATGCTCCCAACACTCATCATAATAGATTTGGGATCACTCCTCTGCCAGTTCAAAACAACAACTTCGAGATTAAGCCAGGATTCATCTCAATGGTGCAAACAAGTTCCATGGGTTAGCAATGGAAGACCCCTTGGAGCATCCTGACAACTTTGAGCGAGTGTGTGGGATGATCAAGATTAATGGCATATCCGAAGATGCTTTCAAGCTGCGTCTCTTTCCATTTTCTCTTGGAGACAAGGCTAGACATTGGGAGAAGACCCTTCCACAAGGCACCATTACCTTTCATAGTTCTTCTCTAGCACCAGAACAGCAAGGTTGCAAAGTGAGATAAGCGGCTTCACTCAAAGGAACAATGAGACGTTTAATGAAGCCAAGGGAAATTTCCTTGGTCAAGAAGTAGAAGATGGTATGGAGCTTATAGAGAACTTGGCATTGAGTGACGGCAACTATGCTGAAGACTACGACCGTGCACCTAGAGGTTCTGAGCTAGAGTCTCACAAGAAAGAGCTTAAGTCCTTGCATGAGAAGATTGACAAGCTGGTGCTAGCTAACCAGAAGCATGTTCAGTTCGTTGGTGAAGCGGGTGAAACCTTAAGGAGCTTGAGCTGAGTCAAGAAGAAGCCAATTGGGTGGCGGGTCAGAACAACTACAAACCGCAAGGGTATTCACAAGGCTACCGGCAGAACAACAATCTCTCCTATAGAAGCACCAATGTGGAGAACCCTAAAGATCAAGTGTACCCTGCGCAGCAAGCAAAGCCATTTGTGCCCTACAACAAAGGCTTTCAGCCGAGTGGTGGTTTTCAAGGTCAGCGGCAAGGTACCTTTCCGGGACAGCAACAGCAGCAAGGGAACAAACCTTATACTCCTATGTATCCTCCAGGTTTTGTTCCTCAACAACAGATGCAACCGTAGCAAGTTGATCATGTACAAGCCATGTTTCAGCAATTGCTTCAAGGGCAAGCTTCAACAAATCAGAAGTTTGCCGAGATGAACAACCGTTTAGACTCCTCTCTCACTGATGTCTCTACTCAGATCACAACTCTGAACAACAAGATTAAGCAGTTAGAGAAGGGTAAAGAAAGTAAGTGGCCAGAATAGTCTACCGGGAAAATGTGAGCAAAATCCCAAGGAGTACGCCAATGCTATCACACTAAGAAGTGGGAAAGAGCTTCCACCGAGGGTTGCACCTCAAGACAATAAGGACATTGTGGTTCAGGAGGGGGAGGATAAGCCGTCGGCTGATGATGAGATCAACTTCCATAACGTGTGGATAGAGAGGCCAACAAAGGGAAAAGAAGCAGCTGTAAAGAAGCAAGTGGAGAAAGCTACCAAGGAGAAAGATGAGTACATACCTCCATCTTATGTTCCTAAGCTTCCTTTTCCTGGTCGCTTCAAGAAACAGCTCATATAAAAGTATAGGCTCTTTTTTGAGAAGCATCTAAGGGACGTAGAGATCAAGCTACCTCTCGTGGATTGCCTTGCCATGATTCCTAAATGTGCAAAAATTTTCGAAGACACGCTTGCAAAGAAGAATAAGGAAAGCAAGGAGGTGCTGGTGCTTAGTGAGGAATGTAGCGCAATTAAACATAAGGAGATAGTTCCCAAGAAGTTGGGATATCCAGGAAGCTTCACTATACCATGTGCTCTCGGTCCTTTGACATTTCAGAGCTGTTTATGCGATCTCGATGCTAGTATAAATCTGATGCCTCATTACATAGCAAAGAAGCTTGGTTTTACCCGTTTCAAGGACTGTAGAATCTCCTTAGTGCTAGCTGACAGAAGAGTGAGGTTACCCGTGGGTTTGCTTGAGGACATACCAGTGAAGGTCAGTGGTGTAAACGTGCCTACAGACTTCGTCGTGCTTGAAATGGATTAAGAGCCTAAGGACCCGCTCATTCTTGGAAGGCCATTCCTAGCAACCGCCAGAGCAATCATCAACGTCAAGAATGGGAAGATAGCTCTACACTTGGGTAAAGATATAAGGCTGGATTATGATATCAACGAGGTCCTGAAGAAAACTACCATATAAGAGCAAGCCTTCTACATAGAGACGTTAGATGCCTTGGCGGATGAACTGCTAGAAGAGCTTGCACAAGAGGATTACTTGAAGCTGGCATTGACTAAGGAGCCCGGAGAGTATGGTTTCGTGGTTCAGAGGACTCAGGAGTACGTTAATCTCCTTGATTATAGGAAAGTTGTGCTAGAAGATGAAGGCGGCAGCCTAGAGATCGATCAGGAAATCAAGAAGATCACTCGATCCAAGTCAGCAATCGACAAGAAGATCGAGATTACTAGTCGATCCAGAGAAGAGAACGACTCAAACACCTGATCCACTACTCGATCCCATCTAAATCGAGTGAGTGATCGACCTGAGAGCAGTCGATCCAGAAAAATAATCGATGGGAAGATCGATGGAAGCTAACCGATCAATTCAGAGAACGAGATGGGGACTCGATCTCTTGCTCGATCCCAATCAAATTGAGTAGGATAATCGAGTGAAATTGCTCGATCCGGACCAGAACGAGTGCAAGATCGACAGGAAGACTCGATCTCGGAGGGGACAATGGTTCAAGGAAGCAGTCTTTTTGGTCATGTCTCGGGTTCTAGGGAGGCTACTAAGGATGGGAAAGTCAACAAGAGTCACAAGGAGGACTGGAGCGAGCTGCTAGCCCCAAAGGTTGACCTTATGGAGCTCCCAAAAGGGCTAAGGTATGCTTTCTTAGGGCTTAATGAAACCTATCCCGTGATTGTGTATGAGAACTTAAATGATGATGTGTTGCACTCGCTCCTAACTGAGCTGAGAAAGTATAGGAAGGCCATTGGGTACTCTCTAAGTGACATCAAGGGCCTTTCACTAATGCTTTGCACTCATAGGATTCACTTGAATAATGAGAACGCCTCTTCTATAGAACACCAAAGGCGTTTGAATCCGAATTTAAAAGAGGTTGTTAACAAGGAGATTCTTCTATCCTTTAAGTGACAGCACGTGGGTTTCTCCCGTACACGTGGTGCCAAAGAAGGAAGGGATCACGGTCATTAAGAATGATAAAGATGAGCTTATACCTATTAGGACTATCACAAGACATTGTATGTGTATTGATTATAGGAAGCTTAATCTTGCTACTAGAGAGGATCATTTTCCTTTACCTTTTATTGATCAAATGCTTGAGAGGCTTGCTAATCATCCTTACTATTGCTTTCTTGATGGATATAGTGGATTCTTTCAAATACCAATCCATCCAAATGATCAGGACAAGACGACCTTTACATGCCCTTATGGCACCTTCGCATATCGAAGGATTCCATTCGGGTTGTGTAACGCACCGGCTATGTTTCATCGGTGTATGATGTCGATCTTCTCCTATCTAATAGAAGAGAGGGTAGAAGTGTTTATGGACGACTTCTCTGTTTATGGTGCGTCTTTTTCTGCGTGTTTGTTGAATCTTTGCAAGGTACTATAGTGTTGTGAAGAGACGAATCTTATGCTTAACTGGGAGAAGTGTCACTTCATGGTGAAAGAAGGGATCGTGCTTGGCTACAAGATATCAGAGAAAGGCATAGAGGTTGACAAAGCCAAGGTTGAGGTCATGATGAGTCTTGAGCCACCGGTTAATGTCAAAGGGGTGAAGAGTTTCCTAGGCCATGCTGGCTTCTACAGGCGCTTCATCAAGGATTTTTCCAAGAATGCACGCCCTTTCACACTTTGTGTTTGATGAGGATTGCCTACATGCTTTCGTGACTATCAAGGAAGTTCTAGTATCCGCGATAATAGTGCTAGCACCGGACTGGACTCTACCGTTGTTGATAATGTGTGATGCGAGTGTCTACGCCGTAGGAGCTGTTTTTGGTCAGAGAAAAGACAAGCGGCTGCACGTGATTTACTATGCTTCACGTACCTTAGACGACACACAAGCCAGATACACTACGAATGAGAAGGAGTTGTTGGCAGTTGTATTCGCCTTTGAGAAGTTCAGGTCATACCTTGTGGGTTCCAAGGCCATCGTCAACATGGATCACGCGGCGTTTAGGTACATCTATTCCAAGAAAGACACTAAACCGAGACTCTTGAGATGGATTCTTCTTCTTCAGGAGTTTGACATGGAGATCAAGGACAAGAAAGGGATAGAGAACAGTGTTGCTGACCACCTCTCTCGGATGAGAATCAACGAGTCTCTGCCCTTAGACGATTTGCTTCCCGAGGAACAACTAATGATGATCACTACGGCTGTTTGTGGAAAGCTAGAAGGGCAGTTTGAGGAGGTTCTGAGTTTCAAAGAAGAGGATCTTCCTTGGTACGCTGACATTGTGAACTACTTGGCTTGTGGGGAAGAGCCTTCGCATCTTGACAACTATCACAAGAAAAAGTTCATGAGGGATGTAAGCCACTACTTCTGGGACGAACCTTATTTATACAAGAGAGGTGTTGACAGTCTATTCAGGAGATGTGTGACAAAGGAGGAGGCTAGGGACATCCTCTTTCACTGTCATGGCTCTTCATACGACGGCCACTTTGCTTCAATCAAGACGCTACAAAAGTCTTGCAAGTCGGTTTCTTGTGGCTGTCCATCTTCAAAGACGCCCATGAGTTCGTGGAGAGTTGTGAAGCTTGTCAACGAGCAGGGAACATCACGAAGAGGAACAAGATGCCTCAGGTTCCCATTTTTGAGGTAGACGTGTTTGACGCATAGGGCATAGACTTAATGGGGCCTTTCCCTTCTTCTTACGGCAACAAGTTCATTTTGGTGGCTGTTGACTACGTTTCTAAATGGGTTGAGGCCATTGCTTCCCTTACAAACGACTCTAAGGTGGTGATAAAGCTCTTCAAAACAGTCATATTTCCACGGTTTGGGGTCCCAAAGTTTGTAATCAGTGATGGCGGTAGCCATTTCATCAACAAGTTGTTTGAGGGCCTTCTAAGGAAGTACGGTGTGAAGCACAAGGTGGCTACTCCGTATCACCCTCAAACGAGTGGACAAGTGGAAGTCTCTAACCGACAGATCAAAGCCATACTCGAGAAGACAGTGGGTACTACTCGGAAGGATTGGGCAGCTAAGTTAGACGACGCATTGTGGGCTTACCGGACTGCTTTCAAAACGCCCATTGGTACTACCCCTTTCACTCTTCTCTACGGTAAAGGATGTCACCTCCCCGTGGAGCTGGAACATAGGGCATTGTGGGCTGTGAAGCGGCTGAATTTTGATCTAAAGACAGCTCAGGAGAAGCGCTTGATCCAGCTTCACAAACTTGATGAGCTAAGGCTGGATGCTTACAAAAGTGCTAGCATCTACAAGGAGCGTACTAAAGCAGCTCACGATCAGAAGTTGGTTCGCAAAGAGCTTAAGGAAGGTAGCTTGGTATTGCTCTTCAACTCTAGGCTTAAGCTCTTTCCAGGAAAGCTGAAGTCACGATGGTGCGGACCTTTTGAGATCAAAGAGGTGTTGTCTTATGGAGCTGTCACATTGGTAGGCAAGAGTGGGAATGCATTCACAGTTAACGGACATAGAGTGAAGCCATACATGGTCAGTGCATTCAACAAGGAGAGCACTTCAGTGCTTCTCCAAGACCCACCATCTGCCTAAACCAAGTAAAGTCTAGCTAAAGACGTTAAAGAAAATGCACTTGAGAGGCATTCCCATGTCTATCTTGTATATATTTTTGCTCTATTTCTCTTTCAGTTTTATGTTTTTATCTTATAGGTGTGTAGGAACAGGTATAAGGGTTTGCAGAGCATAATCTTAGATCCAAAAGGAGTAAGAAGGGGCGAATAAAGGCTAGAGATCGAGTGCTAGATCGACTCATCCTGGCTCGATCTTTGCTAAATCGAGCTAGTGAATCGAGAGGAGTTAGTCAATCTAGATGAGATCGAGTAGACAGATCTTGTGACACAGTCAATCACGAGAGGACGAACGCCCTATACGTTTAGCCTGAAAGGCAAATGAGAGGTGGATCGACTGAGTCAGTCGATTCTCAAGGCTAGATCGAATACTCTACTCGATCCGCTACTCGATCCATGCTCAAATCGACCCCTGAATCGAGAACGTGGCTCGATCACGAGGACTTAGCCACCGTGCCAAAATTCAAGGAACGAGAGGTGTTATCGATCCAAGACTCGATTGAATTCAAATCGAGTAAGAAATCGAGCAACCCTCTCGATCCAAGCCATTATGGGCATGAGATCGAGTCCTAGATCGACCGAATAGACTCGATCTCGTGCCGAGGTAACAATTCTTTTTCCCTCTTTTCCGTTTTCCCTCCGGTTTTTTAATTCAAAAAGTGGTCAAGGCAAGCATCTTTGACCATGAAAGATGTGCCTTGACCACAGCTTTTATCCATGGTTTTCTAAAATTGTTAGCCTTTACATTTTCAACCTCTCTCACACTCTCTCATTTCTTTTTTCGCGAGTTCTTAAGCAAAAGAGAGTGTGAATTTTTATTTTCTAAAGGCTGACAGCAATCTCTTACAATCTTTGCAAAGGTATTTTCGAATCTTCAAGAAAATCTTTAATAAAATTTCCTTTTAATTCGTTTTAATTGTTTTAGATGCTAGGGCGGTTTATATTTTTTTTTAAACTAGCTTGATATTAGGAATAATTCTATATTTAACTGTATCTCTAGATTTGATTCTCTGCTATCTTGCCAGGATTTTTATAAATTCCCCAAAATTTTAGGGTATTAGTTATAAATTTTTCCTTCTTGCTTGTCTCTTTCTCGATTTTTTGCTGCCTTGCTCAATTTCTTGTTTGAGAATCTTGTTTCAGGCGCCATGGCTCCCAAAAGAACGAGAGAAAAGACAGCACGAGAGGGAGAAGATCAAGAAGTGGTTGTTCAAGAGAGGGTCTGATGGTCTAAAGAGGAGAAACGAGACAAGGAACGGCTACAAAGGCTGAAGTTCGAGCCAACAAAGTTTGCGGACAGAGGATTGCTGTCTAAGATGGGGATTTTGGGGGTATTTTGATCAACTCCTCAAGAAGATAGGGCTGAGGTGTTTGTCACGGAAGGATTGCCCAACCTTTCCCGAAGTGACAATCGACTTCCTTGCCACTTTGGAGTTTGCGTACGAGAACCCTAGCGTCCCAACTCCTTCTCAAGGCCGCCTCTCCTTCAAGATAAAATGTCAAGCCTTCAGTATCTCAATCCCCGAGCTTTGTCAAGCTTATGGCCTCGATGCAGCTGCCACGAAGGTTGAGTTTCCCTCCTTCACTCAAGCAAACGATTTTTGGGACCTCATAGCCAACGATGACTACAAGGCGAATACTGCGAAGATCAAGAGAGTGAGGAACCCGGTGCTGCATTACACTTTGAAGCTGATGGCCAACACCTTCAGCAGACGGTCAGTAGCCCCCCACGGTCACCAAGACGGAGCTTTGCTTCTTGTTCCAAGGCATTAAGAATCTCGTATGTGACTCGGATGAGAATGATGAGCCGTTGGAAGACCAGCTCGGAGATGACGTGAACTACGGATGCATCCTGGCTGCTTCATTGGTGAAGTACAAGGCGTAAGCCTTGAGATGCAAGCCAAGCTCGTCGCTTATTGGAGGCTTCCTCACGCCCTTGTTCGTGCAAGCCGGCGTAACGCTTCAGAATTTCACTCCTGTTCCGGATAGAGCTTTCATGGACGAGACATATCTAAGGAACACGGACAGCTTGGGACGCATGCCAGCCGAAGGCTTCTTTAAATACCTATTCATTGATGAGGAGAATGAGAAGAGGGCGTGTATCCTGCCAAACAAAACCGAAACCGAGCTGTTGGGAATTGGGAACATCGAGTTTCTCCCAAGCGTAGAGGAGTGTATGACTCCTCTAGGAGTCACAGCTGCCATTCGCCAAGCTACTCGGCCAAGATCAGAGTCTCCTGCCACGGATGATGAGATGCCCGAAGACTTTGTCCTCCCCAATATCGATTTTGAGCCGCAGACCAACAGAAAAGTTCTTTGCTTCTGTTGTGGAGATGCAAAGGAAGATCAACAAATGGCAAAGCAAGGTCATCAAGAAGCTTGCCAAGAAAGTTAAGGGGCTTCAAGGAGCTTCGCTAAAGCAGGCTGCAAGTGAGGAGGTTCAACAGCCTGAGAAGAGGAGGCTTTCAACCGGTGGAGTTGTCATCCGTGAGACACAAGGAAGCAACATCCAGCCGGTGCGTCTTTCCCTCCAAGAGCCAGCCTCCAAAGGCAAAGCCATAGTATCTAGCTCGTCCGGAACATCCTCAAGTTCCAGCTGAGGCTAGATCCAAGGTACCAACAACCTTCCATTGTACATACTGCTCATATTTTCTTGGTTTTTGCTTAGTGTTTTTGAACTCTCTCGAATTTGTTTGCCACTGGGACGGTGTCATTCAACTTTGGGGGAGTATGTGTGTGGTTTAACATGTTTATTTTTCTCTTATTTTCTATTTACATCCCTTGAGTCTTGCATTACATCTCATTGAATCTAAGGCATAGAAAAGAACAAAAAAAATTGGTAAAAAATTTTAAAATTTTTCAAAACAATTCATGTAGTTGCATTCACTTTGTTTAACACTTTAGGATTGAGTCTAGAATTTTTAAGCATCTAGGTTGTTTACATTTGCATAAGGGGTTAAAGATTTCTGAAAAAGGTGTTTTAAGCTCATGAATTGTTTCAATGCCCTAGTTAGTAGTTGTTTGATGCTTTGCTCACGCTTTGAAAGTAAGTCATTACCATGCTTGGATCACTTGTTTTGATTTTCGTGGCTTGACTTGAACATTCATGATTTGAAACTTGTCCTAATAAGTGAGAACCCTAATCTGATTTTTAAATATCATTCTTATGTATTTGAAAATGAACACATGGATCTTATACATATTTAGGCTATCTTCCTCCTTTTACCACTCATTGTGAGCCTAAGTAGAACTCCCACCATTACCTTTACCTTTCTTTCAAGCCAAGTATTCTTGTGTGACATCTTTGTGATGCCTCTTTTCGGTTTGAAATTAGCATAACATGTTACGTTTAGGCGACATGATTAGGTTCTCATATGATTGCTAGCTTTGCATTTTGAAGCTAGTTATAGGCTTAGGATAGGTTTGGGGATTTGATGGGATCGCATTCTTGTTTCTTTTTTATATGCTTACCGTTTCAAAAGGGTTTTCGTAATTGAAGTGAATAAAGGGTTTTAAGTGAAAGGCTTTGTTTTCAAAATGTATAAAGCTCTAAGTATTTCAGAATTTAGATCTCTCAAGTAAAATAAAAAGAAAAGAAAAGAGCCTAAGTGCCAAATAAAAAAAAAATATATAAGGAACTAAAATAGAGAGCTATGAATAAGAAAAAAATAAGGAGCTAAAATATTTTCAGCCTTTTCACTAACCTAAAAGGTAAAGATGTTTTCTGTTTTTATTTGGGATTGCTAAGCTAATGCTTTGTTGATATAGGTAGTCTCTAAGAGGGTGACTGAGCTTAAAAGAAAAGAAATGAGAGGGGTTTTAGGATGATTGATTAGCGTAAGGGTAGATGAGAATCTGATCATGTATGCATCAATTGCCTTTACCTTTAGCATTATGCATAAAGTTCATACCATTCTTGAGAGAAACCCTTTGCATTATAAAACCCTTTTTAAATGAGATCATTCTATGCTCGTAGCCTTCGCCCTCAACCAAATGAGTTTTCCTTTAAAGTGCATATGTTCGATTCACGGTTTGATCATTAACGAATGTTAAAGGATGAGATTCTTTGATTGTTTGGAATAGGAGAGTCATGATTTGAAATTCATAGTGTGATGAGTATGGCTAAGTTATTTGGAGTATGAGCGTGTGCATTGCATCTTAGAACTAAGAACTAGGACGTTGAGATTGATTCATTTGAAAGACACCTTTGCAAGAAGCTTAAAGCCCCGTTTGTTTTGAAACCTCTCTCCCTTCTTGAATTAAGTTTGCTTGAGGGCAAGCAAAAGGCAAGTTTGGGGGAGTTGATATTGCTGCATATTTCTTGTGTTTTGCATACATATAAGATAATTTCTCATGCATTACCTTGCATATAAGGCTAGTTTGCATCACTTTAGGTCCTAGAGTACTTTTCCACCAGCACTTGTATGTCTCTTGCATTTTTGCATCGCATTCAGGTTGTTTTCGGCTAATTTGGAGCTATGGAGGATTCGTGGATATGCTAAGGCTCGTGAGGAAGTTCGTGGAGACTTGGAGAGATCAGGATTGCATGCTAAAGACCCGAGATCGAGGAGCAGATCGAGCAAGGCAGGTCGATCTAGACGAGATTGACCAGAAGATCGAGTAGCCGAGTCGATGCAAGGAAATGGATCGAGACCAAGATCGAGATGGGAGATCGATCTGAAGTACGGAAATAAATGACACCATGCAGATCGAGGACCAGATCGAGCTTTCAACCCGATCAGCACAAGATCGACTCAGAGATCGACCAAAGTCACCCGATCCCAGCCTAAGATTGAGAGCCAGATCGAGCCTCCTGCTCGATTCCAGACTACTTTAACCGTTTTTGGCTTCTGGCGAGGGGGGGACCATCGAGCTGTTTGCCCATTTTGGGAAGGCGGTGATCCTGCTTTTGACAGACACGTTTTCACTTTATCTTTTTATCGTCTTTTCTCTAGTTTGGAGGTGATGATCTCCGCCATTGTAGAACCTTGAGTTTTCTTGCTTTTACGTTTTGAATATTGGATTTTTGCTTTCAATCAATCGTTTTTCATGTTTAGTCAATCATCTATTGCGTTTTTTTCGGTTTACTTTATGACTAGTGAGTAGTTTCATCGGGTTTTCGGGGTTGAGAGGATTCAAAGGGGTTGAAAAGGTTTAAAGCTTGGTTTTTTCTTGTTCTTCATCGCCTTCTTTTCTAGGATTTGAGCACTTAAGGCTTAAAGACACTCATGGCAAGATCTTTATGATCAGAGGGATATCTTACCTTGACAGGATTCAGATGTCCTGGAGAAGTCAAATCCTAAAGGATAATCCTTCCTTTCCCACACGCCATGGTTGTTTAGGGGATTAGTTAGGCCGTGTGTTTGAAATCTATGTTTTATGCCCTTCAAACTCTTTTTCCACCAAAAGCCATGGGTTTGGAGAAGAGAATGAAGGAGTGATCCATACCACACGCCATGGATGGATCCTGTTTTATTTTCAAGGCCTAGAGACCCTCACAAAGTGAGTAGATCTAAAGTTTTCAAACCAAGCTTGAACCTTTGAAACCCTTGAACATGATTCTCAACCCTGGACCCTCTTTCCTAGTATTTCGCATCTCTGTTAATTATTCCCTTGCTATATGTTCGCATCCTGGTCATTAGATTCATTTCTGTTTGAACTATTAGATGAGATCGATCGTTGTTGCTCGATCTAGTGGTCGATCTTGTGGTCTATCCACTAGTCGATTTTTAGTAATTCATAGCTTTGCATTTTGAGTATTCCGCTTATTTCTCGTGGTAGTCAACCCTCTTCCAGGGATTTTAAAATTGTTTTGCTTCGCATTTGACACTTGCATTTAGTTTTTAGAGATTTTACCAATCATTTTCCTATTCTGCCTAGATTTACTCATTCCTTTGCATTCTTAGTTATCTTGCTACCCCTAGGTGTGAATTGATTCCTCTCTTGCTCACTATACTACATATTTGTGCGCATTAGAGTTTTGATAACCTCTCTGTTGCATCTTGCTATCATCTTTGCATCATAGAAAATACGTTTATCAGAAGTTCACTTTATTGGTGACATGGTTCAGCTTAATGATTAAGAGACATGCCAACTTGAAGAGATGAACTACTTGGGTAATTAAGGTGGATACAATGGGTATGGGAACTACAGACCCAATCCCAACTTTTCATACAGAAGCTCAATGTTACAAATCCACAGGATCAAGTGTACCCACCTCAACAACAACTTCAAGCTGCTCCAAGACCTTTTGTTCCCTACAACAATCAAGGTTTTCAGCAAAGAAACAACCACTTCCAGCCAAAAGCGCCCTATAATCCTCCAGGATTCTTTACACAAGCTCCAGCACAAGCTTCCTCGGGCTCTCAAGATCCCGAGCTCAAGACCAAGAGGCAGCAGTTGCTTCAGAATCAGGTTGCGAACAACTTGGATCGAACAAGAGGTTTGATGAGGTTCATAACAAAATCGACTCAGTACATGTTGAATTAACCAACTAATTCGAAGGGTTTGCTTCAAAAGTAAAAACACTGGAGAACAACTAAGACATAGCTGGTCCAAAACCTCAAGGACAATTTCCTGGAAAACCAGAAGCTAACCCCAAGGAGTTCTGCAACGCCATAATCACTGAAGAAGAGTCCTTCTCAGATGAAGAAGCGGCTGTCATTGATGAGTTTCTCTCTATGTTCACTGAGGATACTGAACTTCAGAGTGGGAGGGAAGAGTTTTTGGAAGTTAATGCGAACCATGGAGTTGCAGAAGAAGAATCTCTTGAAGAAGGAGCAAACGAGGAAGAAGACAAGTGGTGGGCGCCACATGAAGTTGTTGATACTACAACAGGAAGATTCAAAGAGCAGCTAGTACAGAAGTATGAGACCCTCTATGCTGCTCAAATGGAAATGAGAGGTCTGAATGGTCAAGAGGAGCTTGAGAAACTAAGAGTTAAAGCTGGAGCATCTGAGCTTAAAGAGATGAACATCAAGAAGCTTAGAGATCCAGGTTGTTTCACTCTCCCATGTGAGCTTAAAGGGCAAACCTTCAAAAGCTGCCTTTATGATCTTGGAGCAAGTATCAACCTTCTCCCATCCTCTACTGCTAAGGCTCTTGGCTACGCTCAACTTCAAGAGAGTAATGTGTCTCTTACCATAGCTGATGGGACAATAAAGGCACCACTTGGAGCTCTCAAAGATGTGTTAATGATGATTGAAGGAGTAACCATCCCTACTGACTTCTTGGTGCTAGATGTGGAAGGACAGATAAAGAATTCTATCATTCTTGGGAGACCATTTCTAGCTTCAGCTGGGGGTGTATTTGATGCTAGAGAGTGAACAACAGAGCTGA
Organism: Thlaspi arvense; assembly: GCA_911865555.2. NCBI lineage: Eukaryota > Viridiplantae > Streptophyta > Magnoliopsida > Brassicales > Brassicaceae > Thlaspi > Thlaspi arvense. Next base: position 31,229,091 of record OU466860.2, read on the forward strand.
GGCTTACAAAGAACAAGGTCTTGAGGTTTGACAGCAAGGGCAACAAGCTGGAGCATGATCATGCTTTCTCTATGGACCTTAACAAGGTGAAGGGCATTGATAAAAACTGGCCTGAGTTTGAGGGCTACCTAGGAGAGAGTTTTGATGGCTGTTGCTTAATCAGTTTGTTTGCTGATACCACTGAAGAGGAGGTCCTCAAAGTGGGTGTTTCTGACTGTGTGAATGAAATTCTGCTGGGTAACAAAGAAGATGGGGTTGTCTTGAAGCCCTATGTTTCTAAGAATGGTGAGGTCCACTAGAAGCTAAAGGAGGGAAGCAAGCCCAAGTTCTTTGCTGTGTTGAAGATTGATGGGGTCACCAGAAAGAACAAAGAAGGCACTGAAACACCAAGGAGTTCCAAGACTCCTTCTCCTCACCTCCACTAGTGAGGTAATCAAAGTCAAGCTAAGTGACTTTAAACAAGCACACTTAGGAGGTAGTCCCATGGTATTCTTTGTATATATTATGCTTTCTAATTTATTATTATCCTTGGTTAATGTTTATAGAAGTAGGGATATGGTTTGGGGCTTGAGAAAGTGTCTAAGGGAACAACAACAAGTGCATTTTGGCTACTATCGAGCACCGTATTGGTCAAGACAAGACCAATACAGACCCTATCGGTCATGCTATTGGTCAGCTGGTGATCCATAGTGGTGGAGCCAAAATGCACCAGTCAACATATCGGTCAGTTGTGATCGATAGGGAAAAGGAGTTTGGTCAGTGTATCGATCAGACTGTGTGAATGCTATCGGTCTAGCTATCGATCGGATACTGACTGATGAAAATGCACCATAAGTATTTTGGTCACTCTATCGGTCTAAAGAGTGACTGATACATATAAACGGATATATTTTGGTCAATGTATCGATCAGATTGTGACCGATAGGATTTAACAAGAAGCCATCGGTCAATGCTATGGATCACAAGTGATCGATAGGCATCCTATCGACCACCCTATCGGTCAAAACATGACCGATAGCCCGCGAGGTAAGTTTTCAAAATTTTCAAAAAAATTTCCCTCTCTTGGCTTGGAGCCAAGGAGGTTTGAATTTGACTTCCTGACACTTAGCAGAGCTCCTGATCACTTTTGTTCTTGTCCCACACCCACTTGATTCCCTTGGTTCCCCATCCACCTCTTTAAAAACAAACAAACTTCCTCTCTTCTCTTCACACTTCATTTCTTCAGTTCTCTCACATATAGCTCGAAAGTTTTAGCTCTCTCTCTCTCTCTTTATTATTTCTTATAAGTTCTCAGAAGCTCTACAAAGGTTTGCTTTCTCAACTGTTCATTTCTTGTTCTTAAACTTAGCATGTGTTAAATGTTGTTAAATCTATGGTTTTAAGAACAAGTTTTGTTTAGTTTAAGGTGTTATGCTTTAATTTTACATGGGGGATATGTTTAAAATGGGCAAGTTAAATGTTTAAGCATTTTTTACTGTTCATAAATCTCATTTCTTGCTTGTTTTAATATTCCCTTGTATAATCATCTCCACTTTTGCTTAGAGCCACCATGCTAGGTTCACATGCATAAATGTTTGAGTTTTATGAACTCTAGCATGTCTATAACTGTTAGCTTCTGAATTCCTTTAGCTTTTTAAAAGTTTAATCTTGTTTAAGGACTAGACAAACTTCTTTTAGTTTAGAGCAATTCTTTCTAAAACTTTTAGTTATTGGTTTCTCAAAATGTTGTTCTTTTACTAATAGTATCTTCAAGCTTTGTTCTTGTAAGTACCATGGGGAAATCAAGAACTGCTGCTGGAAGTAAAGGGAAAGCACCACAGGAGGAAGCGCCCACTTCTCCAAGAGCCAGAAGGGATAAGGGCAAAGGTACTGCTGCTGGGCAGTCATTAAAAGCTGCTGGGAAGAGACCAGTTGGAGACAATGTTTCCAAGCATAAAGCAAAAAGGCCAAAACTGTGGAGGAAGAGCTCCCATACCAGGAGCCCGGTGCTAGAGAACTCATGGAGGCTTTCAGAAAATGCACTTTCAAACCTACAAGATACCCTTGTGCTAACACCATTGATACAAAGACTTTTTGAGTCTTGTTGTCAATCACCCATGCTTGTACTAGTCAGTTGTAGTATAGTATAGGGTTTTTATCAATCCAAATGGGTTTTAGTTGAAAAAAAAAGAGTTGAGAGTAAAAATCTCTAAGTCAAGCAAACAGAAAAGTGTTTTTGTTGCCTATGCAACTAACCTAATATCCTAATATGATCAAGCAGCAAAGAGAGTAAAGACAAAGGCAAATTAAACAAAACTAAGCAAGCAAAACAGAGCAAAACAGAGCAAATCCGATATTTAAATAAGAGAAAAGCAAGTTCCTAGATGTGGTTATTGACCTTGGGGAATTCATAGACTAACTAAGGCTGTTTTAAATCAAGCAAACAAGCAAGCAATGGTGATTCCTAGACATCGAGTTCACAATCAAGCAAGCTAGATCCAATCTCTTGCAAAATAGCCCTTTGCTAAACATCTTAACAAGAAGTAACTCTCATTAGTGCTAAAACATTAAGCAAGCATTAATAAACAACTCTATTTCATTCAAAATGCTCCTCAAACAGTCAATCTCTTGAGCTAAGGCCAGCCAATCCTCTGTTAAACAAGATCAACATTTCATCAAACACTTGGTGGGCATAAGAGAAAGACAGCAACCTAGATAAGTGTGATCAAGACAAATCTAGTTTAAGAACAAATTAATAGAGAGGAACCTATAAACTGAAGCACTAAACAAGCCTTAATCAAGCCCTAAATTCCCCTAATCTACCACATCTAGAAACTCTAAGCAAACTACTCACTAATACTCATGTTTAACACCAGATCACAAAGGGAAAGGATGTTAATCATGATTAGAAGAGAGAATAAAGAAAGATTAAAGGTAAATACTCAAATATATTAAATAAAGCAAAGGATTTGTCTTACAAACTTAAAGAAAATGCTTAAGTACAGTAATTTGACAAGACTTGTCGAAAATTTAGAAAAAGAGGCTATTTATACCCTAGAGAAGGAAGCCCTAGAGTAATGGCAAAAGTGTAAATATAACAGGTTCGGACAGGGTTTACATCAGTCATAAGTGATCGATGCTAGTGATCGATGTAAATTCCATCATTCTGGGCAGTGATCGATGTGGTGACCGAAATTTATCCGGGGCTGTGTCGATCACTTCTGATCGATGCTGTTGATCGATGTGCTCGTATCGGTCAGCTGATGATTGATGCTTCTGACCAAAAATCTGTTATCGGTCACCCCCTTGATCGATGTTCTCCGTGCTCTGACCGAAAACCTTTGCAGAGATTGTCTGCTTTGATCCCTTTTGCTCCCTTTGATCCAGCTAGCATCCTGAATCATCCTCAAAGCTCCTCCAAGCTCCTTTTAGCTCCAAAAGCACCTAAAAACATCCAAAATGCAAGAAAAATGCAAACTATATCCTAAATGCAACCTAAGTCTAAAAGGAGAAGAAAATGGGACAAAAACTAAGGGAAAACATGCAAAAGAGAACAAAAACATGTACTAAATGCAGTCATAAATGGTGTAAATACAAGAGATATCAACACCACCACACTTGCCTTTTGCTTGTCCTCAAGCAAATACGAACAAACGAGAGAGTGAGGTTTGAAGGTGGGCATTCAGATTCCAAAAGTGCAAAGGTAAAGAGATGGTATCAATGCTTAAATGCCTAGTTGTAGGATGCAAACATAATCAGCTATACTTTAAAGAACCTAGCCATGCTCATCATGTTTCAAAATGATCTCAAATCTCAACTTAGGCAAATGCTCAAATCAACCAACTCTTTAACATTCAATTAAGATCAGAACCATGAATCATGCTTATGCAAATCAAGTGAAGAAATTTGGTTGAAAAGGGTAAGGCTATGAGATAAGAATGATTTCATTTTAGCAAAGGGTTAATAAACATAAGGGATCACTCAATGAGAAGGATTTCATCTTAGGAAAAATGCTAAAGGTAAAAGCACACTTAGACATGCAAATCAAAGCTCCCTTCCACTACAAGAAAACAGTCAGTTTGCGAATACAAGGTGCGAGTAAAACGATAGTCACAAAAATAAATGACTACTTCACGACTATTTAGCAACAAATATTGCGATTATAAACATATAGTCTCAACATAGTCGCTAATTAGAGACTACGTAATGTAGTAGTAAAATAGTCGTAGATTTACGACTGAGTAGCGACTAATAAATGGACGCTAAATATTAGTCGCAAAATAGTCGTATGGGTTGCGACTATATTACGACTATAGAGTATGTCGGCAGGGGTTGCGACTAAGTTGCGAGTAACTATGTAAGATCGCTAAATATTAGTCGCAAAATAGTCGTAGATTTGCGACTACATGACGACTACATGGTATGTCGGCAGAGTTTGCGACTAAGTTGCGACTAACTCGTCATGTGGTCGCAATATAGTCACAAAATAGTCGTACTCTTACCGACATAAAAACCGGTAAAACACGTTTTCTGCGTTATGTGGTCGATGTGATTTTCCATGTAGTCGAAATATAGTCGCTTTGTAGTCGTACATATTTCTATATATATGTACCATCCACCATTCTCATTGCATAGAAATTACTCAGAATGTGCTTGATAAAAAAAAGTTGGAAAGCGAGTATATTTTTATATTTTTAGGAGAAAAAAAAGAGAGAATATTTGATAAAAAAATCAAGAGAGAGTAATTTTTATTATCTGTATAAGAGTGATTTGTCAAAAAAAAAGAGTGATAAACTTTTTTACTTTTTATATAATGTCGGATAATTACAATTATAGTAATGGTCGGGAGTGGATGTATAAAAGGATAGATGAAGAGACGGGAAACTTTTCGGCAGAGTTCGAAATGGGGGTCGATCAATTTATGGCATTTGCAAATAATCAATTTATGGCATTTGCAAGTTTTACTGTCCTTGTAGTGGTTGCAAAAACAATAAATTTATCTCGGGCAAAAAAATTTGGAATCATCTGTATAGTAGAGGATTTATGCCAGATTATTATATTTGGTATAAGCATGGACAAGAAATCAATATGGATTTAGGAACGAGTTATGTTAATACAGCTGAAATAAGTGGGAGTGAAGAAGTGGGTAATGTAGTAGAAGATAGATATGTAGATATGGTAAATGATGCATTTCGTGATACCGAGCATTTTGATAACTATCATCAGTATGATAATTATCAAAATGTAAAAGAACCGATACATAACCATTCCCAAAAATTCTACGACTTGTTAGAAGGAGCGAAAAATCCATTATACGATGGTTGTCATGAAGGTCACTCGCAGTTATCCTTAGCTGCTCGAGTCATGCAAAATAAGACAGATTATAACATGAGTGAAAAGTGCGTGGATTCAATTTGCGATATATTGACAGAGTATTTACCAGATGGAAACCAGTCAACCAGTTCACATTACGAGACAAAAAAATTGATGCGCAATTTAGGCCTACCATATTATACAATTGATGTTTGTATTAATAATTGTATGATCTTCTGGAAAGAGGATGAAAAGTGGGATAAATGTCAGTTCTGTGATGCACCAAGATGGAAGCCGAACAACGGACGACGGAGAACCAAAGTTCCATTTAGTCGTATGTGGTATCTACCAATGACTGATAGATTGAAAAGAATGTATCAGAGCAAGGAGACCGCAGCGGCTATGAGATGGCATGCTGAGCACAAAGCAAAGGAGGGAGAAATGTGTCATCCGTCTGATGCAGCAGAGTGGAAATATTTTCAAGACCTACATCTCCAGTTTGCCGAAGAACCCCATAATGTTTATCTTGGATTATGTACAGATGGATTCAATCCTTTTGGCATGTCTCGTAATCATTCATTATGGCCTGTGATCTTGACTACGTATAATTTACCCCCTGGTATGTGCATGAATACAAAGTATTTGTTTCTAACAATTCTGAACTCTGGGCCAAATCATCCGTGAGCTACTCTGGATATCTTCCTCTGACCTCTTATTGACGAGTTAAAAGAATTGTGGTATACTGGAGTCGATGCATACGATGTATCCTTGAATCAAAATTTTAACTTGAAAGCAATGCTTATGTGGACAATAAGCGACTTTCCGGCTTATGGCATGTTATCAGGATGGACGACTCATGGTAAATTGTCTTGTCCAATTTGCATGGAAGATACAGAGTCATTTTATCACCCTAATGGAAGGAAGACGTGTTGGTTTGATTGTCATCGGAGATTTCTTCCTCAAGATCATCCACTGAGGAAGAATAAAAAGGATTTCTTGAAAGGAAAACACGCTTTGAATAAGGATCCACCTGAGTCTTTGACAGGTGAGCAAGTTTACTATGAGCGGTTAAATGGTGTTAATCCACCAAAGTCAAAAAACTGTGGTGGAAATGGTCATGAAAAGAAGAAGACTGGCTATGGGAATTGGCATAACTGGCATAAAGAAAGCATATTCTGGGAGCTGCCGTACTGGAAGGACCACAATCTTCGACATAACCTTGATGTCATGCATATAGAGAAGAATTTTTTTGACAACATCATGAATACTCTTATGAGTGTGAAAGGTAAATCAAAAGACACCATCATGTCACGAAGGGATATAGAACGATTCTGTTCTCGACCAGACTTACATATTGATAGTGATGGTAAAGCTCCTTTCCCCGCATTCACATTGACAGAAGAAGCCAGAACAAGTTTATTGGAGTGTGTGAAACATGCGGTTAAATTCTCAGATGGTTATGCGTCAGACTTAGCTAGTTGTGCTGATATGGTTAACGGAAAGTTTTCAGGCATGAAGAGCCATGATTGCCATGTTTTTATGGAGCATCTACTACCATTTATCTTTGCAGAACTCCTAGACCGGAACGTCCACCTTCCATTATCAGGTACCAATTACTTATAGCTCTATGAAAGATGCAACATTTAAATATACCTCATATCATATTAAAGTAACCATTAACTTATTAACTTGTTGTTTGAATATATAATGTAGGAGTTGGAGGATTTTTCCGTGACTTATGTTCGAGAACTTTGCAAAAAAGTCATCTCCAACTTCTAAAACTGAATATAGTTTTAATCATATGCAATTTGAAAAAGATCTTTTCACCATCATTCTTCGACGTGATGGAGCACTTGCCTATACATCTCCCCTACGAAGCTGAACTAGGAGGCCCTGTGCAATATAGGTGGATGTATCCTTTTGAAAGGTTTTTCAAGAAGATGAAAGGGAAAGCAAAAAACAAAAGATATGCAGCAGGATCGATTGTTGAATCATATATCAATGATGTGGTAGCTTATTTCTCATAGCACTACTTTGCCGCACATATACAAACGAAATCAAGGTAAATGTTTAAATTAATCAAATTTCAAGACACATGTGGTATATATTCTAATGTGAATTACTTTTGACACATTTGGTTAGGTTAACAAGATTTGACGAAGGTGAAGTTCCCGTATATCATGTCTCTGGAGTACCTGATATATTTACTCACATAGGTCGACCAAGTGGGGAAATGCATGAAATATGGCTTTCAGAAAATGACTATCGATGCGCACATGCATATGTTTTACGAAATTGTGATTATTTTCAGCAATTTGAGAGGTATAATTTCGCATGTTTTCACTTACGTTTTACTATAATCCACTATGATGATTTTTCATATGTGTTGGTCTTATACAGTATGTTCGAAGCTTATATTTCTGCAAAATATCCAGAACTCTCTGAAAAAGAACTCTCCGCGAAAAGGGCTGTCGAATATAGTGCATGGGTGAAAGATTATGTACGTCTAAATAATATTCACATCCATGTATATATTTGTATGTATGTATACTTCTATATATTGATAATGAATAGCTATATGCAGGTCAATTACTGGAGCGCCACAAATTCATTTCCTGCTTGGGTTAAAGAGATAGTGCATGGACCCGTAAATAAGGCCAAAACCTGGCCTATCTATTTCACAAGTGGATATTTGTTTCATACGCAGAATCACGGCGAGGTACGAAAGACATGTAACTATGGCGTATGTGTTAAAGGAGAGAATTATACTAATGGATCTGATGAAGCTGATTTCTACGGGACCTTAACTGATATCATACAACTTGAATATGAAGGGATAGTTGGTTTGAAAATCACACTTTTTAAGTGTACATGGTATGATCCTGTTATTGGTAGAGGCGCTCGGAGGAGCAATGGTGGAATTGATGTTCGTCATCAAGAAAATACAATAAATACGAACCATTTATTCTAGGTACGTATACGTAAATGTCAATATATATATATATATTTATATTTATATTTTCATATATTGATATTACACAGCTTCTCAAGCGGATCAAGTTTGTTACGTCCCGTACCCATATACAAAGAAACCAAAGCACTAGTGGCTCAATGTTGTAAAGGTGAATCCGAGGGAAAATATTTCAGGAGAATACAAAAATAAGGAACCAATTGTTTTGCAACAAGAAAATGATGATGCTGTACTTTTGACTACAATTGACAATATTGAAGTCGGAAATTTTGTACAAGAGGTGAACCCAATAGATCTCGATTACGATGTTGGAGATGCAGAAAATGAAGATGAATTATAACTTTGAAATTTACTAATTTTGCTATCACTTTGTGTAATAAATATTTTAACTTTGTAAAATTTTAAGATTTAATATTTTATTCTAAACAAAAATCAAACATTTTATTAAGTGTTTGAAAACCAACATCAAAATTTAAAACAAAAATCAAAATTATTCAAAACTATATTATAACCAAAGCTTAAACAAAATTAAAATTTTAGCAAATCTATTTATACTTCTATATATTAATAACCAATTTTTTTTTTGAAAATTAAATATCAAATTTCATTTGAAAACTATTTTTCTAAACCAAAACTAAAATTTAAAACCAAAATCAGATTTACCCAAACCTAAATTTTGATTTCCCCCTAAAACCAAAACCAAATTTAAAACCAAAATTCCAAACCCAAATTTCATCAAAATTTGATTTCCCCCTAAAACCAAATCCAAAACCCAAATTTATGCCTAAACCAAAATTCTCAAAAACCAAATACCTAATACCTCACTAACCCGTCACTCTCTTCTTCGCTTCTTTCTTCTCTTTGCCGATTAAGAACCCTAATTCCCAAATCCTCTCTAATTGTGTGTTCAGAGATAACCTGCCATTCTTCTTCTCTTCTCCTTAACCACGATTCTCGAATCTCTCTTTCCCTCTTATTATCGAAATCTATATTCTATCTTTGTCTCTCAATTTGGAAACTCAAACCATCCACTCCCAAATCGATTTCACCGATGAAGAACCAAGGATGAGGCAAGCTTAGACGTCGCGGTGCTCCGTGACTAGCCGCTCTAAACATATCTCAGAGACCAGGAGGATCCACGCCGTCGAGAACTCCCACCCCTCTACCAAGCCAATATAACTTCACGCCATCGTCCCAACCTCCGATAACCGAGATGCCCCAACCTCGAGTCCCCATCTACTCACCTCAGCCACATTTCCGAGACTTTCCTCCGCCACAACAACTTTTCCACGATTCTCAATCACAACACTGCGACATCGGAAACTCCTCATCGCTTCAAAATTAGAACTCTCGTTCGCCTCCACTTCAGCCCCCTCCAGCGTCAAATCATCATCACTCTCGAGCTCAGAGCAATCGATCTTCGGCATCTCACAACATCCATTGCGAAGACGACGGTGAAGACGATGGTGAAGACTATGGTGAAGACGATGGTGAAGACGATGGTGAAGACGACGGTGAAGACGACAGTGAAGACAACGGTGAAGACGACGATGGAGTACCTCCAGCTGAGCCGGTTCTCCAGGAAGACCTACGGTGTCTTCTGAATTCTATCCTTCTAGTGCCAGGTCGTGAAAAATTTACCACCATGCTATCTCCTGAACGGAAGCCAAACACAACTTGGTATGACCCTTTACCCTTTCCGTTTCTTAATCAGTTTGAGTCTAAGTTTTATTGCAATTGAGTCTGAGTCATAGTTTCTTAATCTGCGATTTATGATTTGTCATATGCTTTTGTTCTTCTCTGCGTATGTTATGTGGTGTAAGAGTTAAATCGATTTGATTCGTTTTGTAGTATAAGGGAAATTGATACAAAATTTGGTTAATGCTCTGATCTGTATTGTTTTGCATTTGACTATTGCTTTAAAGCGACCAAGAGCAATCTGTAGCATTTAGCTCGTAGGAGCAATTGTTCAACGATTGATTTGTTTTAGTTCAACGATTGTCATATGCTTATGTTCTTCTCTGGCATATGTTCTGTAGTTGTAAGAGTTAAATCGATTTGATTTGTTTTGTAGTCTAAGGAAAATTTGTTACGAAATTTGGTTTGAAATTGCAATTCTTGGCATATGATTTTGTTCTTCTCTGCATATGTTCTTGGCTAATATTTGATATGTTCGTTTAAGGTATATATGAAGTGTTTTTGTAGATATGTAGTTTGATTTTTAGATAAGGGATTATGTGTGCTCTGCTCGTATAAGGTATATATGTTCGTTTAAGATTACTTACTTGTTTGTTATTAACTGTCTCTGTTTCTCTGCTTATTGCTGTAAGACAATCTGATACGTTTCATGTATCATTTTAGTGTTTCTGCTAATGAGTGTTTGTTTGCTTATAAGTATATGGACTCGTTACTTGATTTATTTTATTCACTTATTTGCTTACTATTTACAAATTGTTTTTTATTTGAAAGTTTGGTCGTGACAAAAGATCCTTGGTCCGAGAGATTACTAAAGTCTTTACAAACAAATTTGATGGTCCCTAATATAGCTAGAAAGTTGTGCCTCGGGACAGACAAGAAAGATTTTTTATTGAGTTCGCGGTAATGGTTTCTCTCCTCTTAATTTCCTATATATGTGTTTGCTTTTATTGTTTTCACTAATCAATCTCATGTATGCGAAATGTAGAAAACCCACACATGGTATCCCTTAATCTCAGGTACAGTTCAAAGGCAGTTTGAGAAGATATGTCAATGCCGGATGAAGGGCATGGTTAGCACTGTGCGCACTACCAGAAAACGACCCAATTGGATTGAGCAAAACTCTGGACACAGATGACCACCGAGTGGGAGACAGAATTAGCAAAAAAAAGGAGCAAAACCTATTCTAAAGCTCGTAAGTCCGACCGCAAAGGACTTGGTCCTCACGTACACTTATCTGGCCAGAAGTCGTATCTACAAATCCAACAGGAAATGGTAATTTACATTTATATATCTACACTTTCTATATATTTAACTTCTGCAAATTTAAACTCTTTTCATTATATAAAATTTCAGGAAGAAGAGTTGGAAAGACCAGTGAGCATTGGAGAGGTTTTTATCAAGACCCATACAAAACCGGATGGGACCTTTGTCGATGTAAAAGCCAAGAAGATCGCTGAAATTTATGAGAACAATGTCAAAGCTAAGTTGTCCGAGCTCGAGCCACATAATTCAGAAATGGTGATCCTCAACCTCACGATCTCCCCATAAATGTGTATAACGAGCTATTTCTGCTGGTAAATATACATTCTTCACTAACTTGTTTCATTTTTCATAGTCTATTATATATCTTACACAGTGCACATTATAACTTGTTTTCTTTTGGCAGTCCACTTTCAGGGATAAAAGAGGACGTCCTTATGGCTTTGGAAGCCTTAATCATTCTCATGTCAACGGCAAGCGTATGCACCCAGGAAGCTCTTCATGCTTTGTGACACTGGAACAACAACTAGAAGAAGCTAAACGTAAGATAGAAGAGCAGGTCGCTTATAATACTCAGCGTGATGCCGAGACTGCTGCCCGTGAAGCAGAGAGTTCGCAAAAATTGGCTGCTCAACAAAAGGAGATCCAGCGCTTGTCCTTGGTGGAGAAGTTCCTGCGCACAACTAATCCAGAGGTTGTAGACTTCATGGCTTCTCAAGCGGCTCCATCAAGTGCAGGTTCGACACAAAACACAGCTCCCTCTCTACTTCTTTCTTAATTTACTTCTGTTGTAGCCTTTGTACTGAAGACTTAATGGTTTTATGTTTTGGTAACTCCATTGTTGGGAGTTTTGGTTTGTAAACAAATGCTGTAGACTTAATGTTTTTATGTTTTGGTAACTCCACTCTTGGAGTTTCGATTTGTATAAACTGGTTGATAACTATGTTATAAATTATTTTGCATTTTGTATATTTGTTATTCTAAAGAACTAGTATTAATAATGAACCAAATGAGTAATTTGCGTACCAAACTAAATAACAATTCCAAATTTTAAAAACAAATAAGTCATTAATTAGTCACATATTAGTCAAAAAAAGGTTGCAAGATAGTGACAAAATAGTCGCAACTAGATTACAATTCTACATTTTAAAAGTTCGATTAGTGGCTAAATTAGTCGTTATATTCGTCACTAAATAGTCTCGTAGTAGTCGCACATTTTAGTCGCAACTTAGTCGGTGTATGGTCACTAGGTTAGTCGCAAATTATTCACTACATTTTGCGACTATTTTCTGACTATTTAGCAACCAAATACTGAACTCGCTTTTTCGTCGTAAAATAGTCGCAAATTTACGACTACTATGCGACTGTTTGATTTTGCGACTCAAGATCGGTGACTTTTTATTTTAGTCGCTAAATAGTCGTAACAATCGTATGTGTGACTATTTAGCGACTATTTCAGCAGTCATTAGTTGACTGTTCTCTTGTAGTGTTTTACCCAAAGACGAATCCTAAGCACTTCTAAACCCAAAAGTGAACCCCTAAGTCTACCATTTCCTAAACTCTACCCTTTACCCTTCTTCATGGCTGGGAAAACTTCTTCTTATTCCTTGTGTGGTTGCTTCTTTTTGGTTGGGACTTGCTCTTCTTTGTTGTATTGGCACCTTCATCACCTTTGGTTGATTGCTCCTGGTCTGATTTTTCTTCTTTGGACCTTTCTGAGCTTTGTTGCTGGTGTCTTTCTTCTTTGTACTAAGAGTCTTTTCTTCCTTTTACTTAATCACAATTCTAGACTGTTTCCCTTTTTCTACCGTTTCAGATCTTTTCCTTTTCTTTCAAAACATATATACATGAAGTTCAAACCACTTACACTACCCTTTTAACCCCAAAACTCCTATCCTAGAATCAAGCTCAAGATGCAAGCTGATATCTACAAGAGAGCTAATCATTGCCAACCTTATTCCTAACACTTTTTGCCAAGACAAAATCAAAAATACAATGCAAAGGTCTCACAGCTCTCACAATAGTGTTTAGGCTCAAAAGGAGGTTTTGGTTAAGAGTGAGGATGTAACTGTCCCATAAGTATGATGATCAGCTATTTGGATCAACAAGAGTTGTAGAAAGGAAAAAGATGATCTAAATATATATATGGTAGCCATGAATTTACTTTTCAATGCATAAGACATGATAATTAAAAGTCCACATTAAAGCTCAAGTTGATAGAGTTGATTTTCAGAGAACAAGTGCTTTAAGAATGAGGTGAGAAGACCAAATCTAGCAATCTAACCATGGTTAAGCCTTAACTTCTAGCAATCATATGATGCATCAAACAACTAGCCACTTAAACACTAAAATCATCTCTAAACACTAAGAACTTTACAAGGAAAGCTCGTCATAATGCCCTATGCAAATGCAATGCAACCTATATGTCAACATTAGACTCAATCCTAGAAGAATGAAATGCAACTACATGCTTTATTTTTGGTTTGCAAAAATGCAAAAATTTTCAATTTTTTCGATTTTTTGTGTTTTTCTATGTCTTACATGAATGCATGATATGCATGAGACTCAAAGTGAAAGAAAAAAAAAATTAAGAAAACAAAACACAAAGTCAAACCCCAAATCTCTCCCCCACACTTAAATTACACAGTCTCTTGTGTAATGAAAGCAATGAGAGAGAGAAGCACAAAATATAATACAAAACTGAAAAAGATGCAATGGTATAAACATAGGAGAGGATGTGGTACTTGGTTCAGTGGTAGGAGTGGTGGGATGATCTAGAGGTCTGAGGAGACTTGCTAGCTCTCCTCTTGTTTCTCCAATCATAAACCTTTGTGGAATGCTCTGCTTCTTGTGGTGGTTGAACCCAACTAGACCATAATTGCTCTGGTTGAGAAGAGTTCCCTTGTTGACCCCATTGCCATGTCTCTTGAACTTCAGAGGGGGTGGGAGTTGGTTCCCAAGCTGATGGTACATGGGTACTTGGCTCATAAGATGAAGCTCTTGGTTGTGCCCATGTCCCCCATTGATCACTTGGCTGTGCATGGAAAGAGTGTTTTCCATAGGGGTTCCATACAGCTTCTTCCTCTTCAGTTGGCACGTCTTGGTAAAGCTGATCATCACTTGGATTGAAGCTGATGTTGCTCCTCTTGGTGAAAGAGGTGAGCATTAGATTAGGGAGAAGGTCTTTTGCTGGTGTAATCAAGTCCTTGATGAATGTGTATACATGCTTTCCACCAATGCTTTTTTCGAGGAAGTGGCTTCTCTTGAGATAGGCTATATCAATCCATTGTGGCTCAAGAGCATCATCTTCATATCCCCCAAGGTCTACTCCATAAGAACAGCTGTCACAATCCCCCCCAATGTGGAGTTGTGGGCTTCTCCCATTTTTCACCTTGCTCTGAACCCAGCTTTGGTAGTAATGGAGCTGCTCCATCAGCATAGACACGTAGCATGGATATTTTTCTGGCGCCATGAGAGGTCTCCCATCTCTAGTGGTGGCTACAATATCATACACTCCCTGGTATATCAGGTCTATTTCCCTTCCTGTGAGATATGTTGTCTCCTTCCTTGCAAAGAGCGTGATTGCAAGTGCTTTGTGAGCATATCTCACAGCTGGATGCTTCAGGTGCTGATTCCTTGTTGTTCCAGGCATGAATTGCCCAGACCCAATAGCTTCACATAGTATATGGCGTGCTGCTTCCTGGAAATGTCGAAAGTGCACTGCTTGTTGGGGTAGGACCTTAGATCAAGAGCTTTAGCGATAGTCAGGAAGGTGGAGGTGAACCTCTCATTGCCAATTTCGAAAGAGAACCACCCGTCTCTATTTGGAAGCTCACCGTCTTCATACCAGACCACTTGGAGGGTGGAGAGAAGAGCTCTCCAACAAAGATGGGTGGATATCCTTCGAGCTTGCCAAGCAAAGGTTCACCACTACCATCTTTGAGATCTCCCAAGCACTTGGTCCGATGTCTTATGCTCACAAGAGGAACAAGTTCTTAATCGGCCAAAAGCAGCACAAGATGTTATGGGGCGTGATTGGAGCTGGGAATTTCATAGATGGAGCCACAAGAAATCAACATCTCAAGGATCCTGCAGTGAGGTATGCTCATAAGGCGCTTACAAATACATTTTTTGCAAGAAAGGAAACAGCAAACCTCACTGGAAAGAAGAGAGACTTCATATACAATGGGATGCATGCACTTGTGGTCACCAGCAGAGATGGAACACCTCTAGAGCCGCCAACCGGATCCCATGCTTTGTGACCATGCTGATGGAGCAGATCCTAACCTACAGGAGCTGGGTCTTGTACAAAGAAAAGAGGGAAAGGAACCCACAGCTCCACATTGGAGGAGTTGTGACAGCTGTTCCAATGGCTAGTGGTGTAGACCTTGAGGAACATGAAAAGAAAGCTCTGAGGCCATTGTGGATAAATATGGATTATCTTAGGAGAAGCCACTACATTGAGAAGAGCATTCAAGACAAGCATGTCTACAAGTTACTTAATGTCTTTAAAGAGCCAGCAAGAATAATCCTCCCTAATCGAAGGCATACATCCATCACCATGAGGAGCAATATCAGTTTCAACCCAAGTGAAGATGAGCTTTACCATGGAGGTCCTATCTCTGAAGAAATAGTAGAAGATACTGAGGAAGTAGAACCAGAAGAAGGTAAAGAAGAGGTTAGAGAAGAATGTGCAGAAGAGACTGAAGAAGAAGTACAAGGAGATGCTACTGCTGGCCCTGAAGGCCAAAGTGAAACCCAAGAAGAAGAGTTTGATGAAGACGAGTTGCTGAAATACAACTCTGAGCAGTTCCACTTCAAGCCTTTTGAGGTCCCAAGCTAAGGGAGCTCTCTGAAAGTTTCTCATGAGCATATCAACACCCTTCAGAAATGGTGTAAGTGGCAAGACAAAGCCATGAAGAAGCTGGTGAAGATGGTCAAGGGGAAGTTCAAAAAGAACAATGCTACATCAGGAGAAGCTTCCCATTAGAGCCACACTCATGAGTACACCTCCTACCATTAAGAGCCGATGCCACAAGCTGGTCCTACTGAAGAAGAGGAAGCTGTTTGGAACCCCCAAGGAAGACATTTCTTTCATGTACAACCAAGTGATCAATGGGGAACATGGGCACAACCAAGGGCTTCATCTTATCTCCCACCCCTTCTGAAGTTCAACCAACATGGCAATGAGCACTCAAGGTGATTGTACTCAAGCTGAAAGGATATGGTCAAGATGGGTCCCTCCACCTCAAGAAGCAGCACCATCTCCAAAGACCTATGAGAGGAGAAACAAGAGGAGAGCTAGCAAGTCTCCACAGACATCTGGATCATCCCACCACTCCTCCCATTAAAAGGTACCACATCGTACTCATTGTTTATACCATTGCATTTTTTTAAGTTTTGTATTATATTTTGATGCTTTTCTCTCTCATTACTTTCATTACACAAGGGACTGTGTAATTTAAAAGTGGGGGAGAGATTTGGGTTTTGACTTTGTGTTCTGTTATATTAGTTTTTCATTTTCTTTCATCTTGAGTCACATGCATATCATGCATTCACGTAAGGCATAGAAAAACACAAAAAAATCAAAACATTTGAAAAAATTGCATATTTTTGCAAACAAAAAAGAAAGCATATAGTTGCATTTCATTTTCTTTGGATTGAGTCTACTGTTTGCATATAGGTTGCATTGCATTTGCATAGGGCATAATGATGAATGTTCGTTGTAAAGAGCTTAGAGTTTAGAGGTCATTTCAGTTTTTAAGTGATTAGTTGTTTGATGCATCATAAGAAAGCTAGAAGTTAAGAATGAACCATGCTTGGATTGCTAATTTTGATCATCTCATCTCATAATGAAATTATTTGTTCTCTGAAGATCAACTCTATCAACTTGAACTTTAATTTGGACTATTAATTATCATGTCTTATGCATTGAAAAGTGAATTCATGGCTACCATATACAAATTTGGATAATGATTTCCCTTCTTACCACTCTTATTGATCCAAATAGCTTATCCACTCTCTTAACCAAACCCCCTTTTGAGCTTAAACACTCTCTTGAGAGCTGTGAGGCCTTTGCATATCATTTTTGATTTTATCTTGGCAAAAAGTGTTAGGAATAAGGCTGGCAATAATAAGCTCTCTTGTAGATATCAGCTTGCATCATGAGCTTGATTCTAGGTTAGGAGTTTTAGGATAAAAGGGTAGAGTTTAGTGGTCTGATCTTAATGTTTATTTGCTTTAAAAGAAGAGGGAAAAGTTTGAAATGGTAGAAAAAAGGGAAACAGATTAGCATTGTGGTTAAGTACATGGAAGTAAAAGCTTTAAGTGTTTAGAGAGAATGGCGCCAGCAATATAAAGGTTTTGAAGGGTCCAAAGAAGAAACAGACCCAAAGAAATCTATCAAAGGTGAAGAAGGCGCCAGTGAAACAAAGAAGAGCGAGTCCCAACAAAAAGAAGCAACCACACAAGCGAAAAGAAGAAGTTTCCAGAGCCATGAAGAAGGGTAAAAGGGTAGAGTTTAGGCAAAGGGTAGACTTAGAGGTGCACTTTGGGGTTTAGAAGTGTTTAGGATTCATCTTTGGGTAGAAGGGAGCTTTGAATTGCATGCATAAGTGTGCTTTTACCTTTAGCATTTTGCCTAAAATAGAATCAATTCACTGAGTGATCCCTTATGTTTATGCTCCCTTTGTTTGAATTAGATCATTTTAATCTCATAACCTTACCCATTGAACCAAATATCTTCACTTGTTTTGCATAAGCATGATTCGTGGTTTTGAGCTTAATTAAATGTTAAAGAGTTGATTGATTTGAGCATTTGCCTAAGTTGAGATTTGAGATCATTTTGAAACATGACGAGCATGGCTAAGTATGGCTAATTATGTTTGCATCCCACAACTAGGCACTTAAGCATTGACTCCATCTCTTTAACTTTGCATTTTTTTTATTTGAATGCCCACTTTCAAACCTCACCCTCACATTTGTTCTTATTTGCTTTAGGACAAGCAAAAGGCAAGTGTGGGGGTGTTGATATCTCTTGTACTTACATCATTTAGGCTTGCATTTAGTGCATGTTTTGGTTCTCTTTTGCATGTTTTCCTCATCTTTTGTCACATTTTCTTCTCTTTTAGACTTAAGTTGCATTTAGGATGTAGTTTGCATTTTCTTTGCATCATGGATGTTTTTAGGTGCTTATGGAGCTATGAGGAGCATGGAGGAGCTTTGGGAGTTGACCAAAAAGCTAGCTGAGCCGAAATGGAGCAAGAGGAACCAAGGCAGACGATTTCTGCAAGTCCTATCGGTCAAGGCATGAGATGCTATCAATCAGGCTATCGGTCAAAGAAGTGACCGATAGAACTATACCGTGAGTATTCCGGTCACCCTATCGGTCACTTTCCAGACCGATAGGATCCCAGTCCGAACCTGCTTTTATTTACACGTTTGCCATTACTTTTAGGGCTTCTCTCTTTATGTTTAAATACTCTTTCTCTGGGGATTTTCGAGCAGTCGTGTCAGAATACTGTTCTTGAGTGATTTCTTTGAGTTTGTAAGACAATTTTCTTGCTTTATTTAATACAAGTTTGTATTTGCCATTAATCTTTTCTTAATCTCTCTTTTAATCATGATTAGCATTTTTTCCTCTTGTGATTTGGTGATAAACATGGCTATTAGTGAGTAGTTTGCTTAAGGTTCTTAGATGTGGTAGATTAGGGGGATTTAAGGATTGATTAAGGTTTATTTAGTGCTTAATAACATGGTTTCCTCTCTATTGATCTGTTCTTAAGCTATATTTGTCTTGATCACACTTATCTAGGATTTAGGCTTTCTCTTATGCCCACTAAGTGTTTGATGAAATGCTGATCTTGTTCAATAGAGGATTTACTGGCCTTGGCTCAAGAGATTGACTGTTTCAAGAGTATTTTGACATGAATAGAGTTTATTATTAATGCTTATTGAATGTTTTAGCACTAATGAGAGTTAGTGCTTGTTAAAGTGTTAAGCAAAGGGCTATTTATCAAGAGATTAGACTTAGCTTGCTTGTTTGTGTACTCTATGTCTTAGAACCACCATTTCTAGCTTGTTTGCTTGATCAATGATGCTTGAAACAACCTTAGTTAGTCTTTGAATTCCCCAAAATCAATAACCACATCTAGAAACTTTTCTTCTCTTTGTTAAATTTCGAATTCGGTCATTTCTCTGCTTATCTATTCTGTTTTGCTTCTTTGATCATTGCTAAACTGTCTCTTTTTTAGTTCTCTTTGGTCATTGATCACTTTAGGTTGTTAGTTCAGTTGTGTAAGTGATATCCCTTGTATTTACACCATTTAGGGCTGCATTTAGTACACGTTTTGGTCCTCTTTTGCATATTTTCCCTTAGCTTTTGTCCCATTTTCTTCTCCTTTTAGACTTAGGTTGCATTAGGAGTTTAGATTGCATTTTCCTTGCATATTGGATGTTTTTAGGTGCTTCTGGAGCTTAAAGGAGCTTGGAGGAGCTTTGGGAATGATCCAGGAGGCTAGCTGGACAAAAGGGTGCAAGAAGGATCAAAGCAGAAGATCTCTGCAGAAGTTTTCGGTCAGAGCCTGGAATTTTTGGTCTCTGGTGACCGAAATGGAGCAGTATCGATCACCAGTATCGGTCTGATGTGGTCGACACAAACACACTGTTATAATTTCGGTCATGTGTGTCGATCACTGATGACCGATACAGATAAATTTCGGTCACTGGAGGTCGACACAACTGACCGATACTGACCTAGCCCGAACCTGTTTTTAATTACACTTTTGCCACGTTTCTAGGGTTTTCTCCCTTAGGCTATAAATAGCCCCTTTTTCTATATTTTCAAGAGGTCTTGTCAAAATACTGTTCTTAAGCTATTTCTTTAAGTTTGTAAGACAATTTCTTTGCTTTGTTTAATACAACCAAGTATTTGCTTTAATCTTTCTTTAATCTTCCTTTTAATCATGATTAGCATCTTCTCCCTTTGTGATTTGGTGTTAAACATGATTATGAGTGAGTAGTTACCTTAGGGTTTCTAGATGTGATAGATTAGGGGAATCTATGGCCTGATTTAGGCTTGTTATGTGCTTCTGTTTAAGGGTTCCTCTCTATTAATCTGTGATTCATGCTAGATTAGTCTTGATCAAACTGGTCTAGGTTGTTAGCTTTCTCTTATGCCCACCAAGTGTTTGGTGAAATGCTGAACCTGTTTAGTAAAAGATTTGCTGGCCATGGCTCAAGAGATTGACTGTTTGAGGAGCATTTTGACTTGAATAGAGTTGATTAGTCTTGCTTGCTTGATGTTTTAGCACTAATGAGAGTTTGTTCTTGTTAAGATGTTTAGCAAAAGGTTATTTGCCAAGAGATTGGATCTAACTAGCTTAGTTGTGAACTCTATGTCTAGGAACCACCATTGCTTGCTTAGTTGCTTGATCATTGTAGTTTGAAACAGCCTTAATCATTGCCTGAAATTCCCCAAAGTCAATAACCACATCTAGGAACTTGTCTTTCTCTTATTTAAATCTCGGATTTGCTCTGTTTTGCTCTGTTTTACTCTGTTTTTCTTGCTTAGAATTGCTTAGTTTGCTTTTGCTTTCACCTTGTTGCTGCTTGGTTCACTTAGGTTGTTAGAACTGTTGCTTAGGCAACAAAACCCATTTCCTGGCTTGCTTGACTTAGAGATTCCACTCTCAACTCTTCTGTCTTTCAACTCTTCCCATTTGGATTGATACAACCCTATGCTATACTGCAACTGACTAGTACAAGCTAGGGCAATTGTCCTACAAGGGGTAAAACCCTTGTATCAATTTGGCATCGTTGCCATTTGGGAAACAGTTTGAATCATTAGAGTTTGTAGAATCCTTAAGATCAAGCTTTTACTTTTCTTTAGTTACTAACTCTCTTTGACTTTCATTTCTCTCTTTCAGGTGTATGAACTTGAGGTCCAGAGGTTCAAGCAACCTTGTGGAGTTCATCGATAACATCAACCTGCTGGATAGAGGACAGAGAGCAAGGAGACAGCAAGAGAGACAGCAACACTTGCAAAGGCTTGGAATGAACATTCAAGATCAAGCCATGGACGACAACAGGTTTCAAGTTCCTCAAGGAGCTGCAGGAGCTCAGGGCATACAGGGACACCAGGGTGTCCAAGGCTTACAAGGTGAGCCAGGACCAAGAGGCACTGCACAAGCCCCAAGAGCAGCTAGACCTATTGGAGCAGGTGATGCACCAAATGCCTACAACAACAGGACAGGCATTATCCCACCAGCAGTCCAAAACAACAACTTTGAAATCAAGTCAGGTTTGATTTCAATGGTTCAAGGCAGCAAATTTCATGGGCTACCACTTGAAGACCCCCTAGATCATCTAGACAACTTTGATAGGCTTTGTTCCTTGACCAAGATAAATGGAGTTAGTGAACATGGCTTCAAGCTCAGATTGTTCCCCTTTTCTCTAGGAGATAAGGCACACCAGTGGGAGAAAAATCTTCCTCAAGGCAGTATAACCAGCTGGGATGAATGCAAGAAAGCCTTTCTAGCAAAATTCTTCTCTACTTCCAGAACTGCTAGAATCAGGAATGAAATCTCAGGGTTTGCACAGAGGAACAATGAAAGCTTTGGAGAAGCTTGGGAAAGATTCAAGGGTTACACTCTGCAATGCCCTCATCATGGCTTCTCACAAGCCTCTTTGCTATCCACTCTCTACAGAGGAGCCTTGCCTAAGATAAGAATGCTTCTGGACACAGCATCAAATGGAAATTTCCTATCAAAAGATGTAGATGAAGGTTTGGAGTTAGTAGAGAACTTGGCTCAGTCTGATGGAAACTACAATGAGGAGTTTGATAGAGCACCAAGGAGTGCTAAGGATGAGTTAGAATCTAGCAAGAAAGAGATCAAGTCTCTACATGAGAAGCTGGACTTGTTGCTAAGGGAAAAGAAAGAAGTTCACTTTGTGGGAGACATGGTTCAGCTTGATGATCAGGAACAATGCCAAGTTGAGGAGATGAACTACTTGGGCAACCAAGGTGGTTACAACAACTATGGGAACTACATACCAAATCCCAACTTGTCTTACAGGAACAACAATGTTGCCAACCCACAAGACCAGGTTTACCCTCAACAGCAACAACAAGCTGCACCAAGACCTTTTATCCCTTACAACAATCAAGGTTTTCAGCAGAGGAACAACAACTATCAGCCTAGGGCGCCTTACAACCCTCCAGGATTCAATGCTCAAGCTCAAGGACAAGCTTCCTCCAGCTCTCAAGACACTGAACTCAAGACCCTCATGCAACAAATGATCAACACTCAAGTCAGCACAACCTTGGAAATGAACAAGAAGTTTGCAGAGGTCCACAACAAAATTGATTCAGTGAATGTAGAGCTCACCAACAAGATTGATGGATTGGCTGCAAGAGTCAAAACACTGGAGAACAACAAAGGCATAGCTGGTCCCAAGCCTCAAGGTCACTTTCCTGGAAAACCACAGGCTAACCCAAAGGAATTCTGCAATGCCATTATCACAGAAGAAACGAACCTCTCCCCTGAAGAGGAGGCTATCATTGAAGAGTTCCTCTACTTGTTCACTGAGGACACTGAACCTCTAAGTGGGGGGGGGGGGGGGGGGGGGGGGGGGGGGGGGGGGGGCGGAAGAGTTTCTGGAAGTTGAAGCTGAACAAAGAGCTGTGGAAAGAGAACCCTTTGGAGTTGAGGAAAACTCAGATGATGAAGAGTGGTGGGCGCCACATGAGATTGTTGACAACACAAAGGACTACTTGATGGATGCTGCTGATGACCAGAAGGAACCTCAACCAGCTACTCTTCCTATCTATCAACCAACCATCCCTTTTCCAGGGAGGTTCAAAGAACAACTACTTCAGAAGTATGAAACTCTCTATACTGCTCAGATGGAGTTGAGAGGGTTGAATGGCCAATAAAAAGTTGAAAAGTTAAAGGTGAAGACTGGATCACCAGAAGTTAATGAGCTTAATGTCAAGAAACTTGGAGATCCAGGCTGCTTTACTCTCCCATGTGAGCTAAAGGGAAGGACTTTCAAGAATTGCCTCTGTGATTTAGGAGCAAGTATCAACCTTCTCCCATCCTCTACTGCTAAAGCTCTTGGCTACACTCAACTGCCAGAGAGTAATGTATCCCTTACTATAGTTGATGGGACAGTGAAGAGACCACTAGGGAGTCTCAAGGATCTGCCAATGATGGTAACCATTCCCACTGATTTCCTGGTGCTTGATGTGGAAGGGCACATAAAGAATGCTATCATTCTAGGAAGACCTTTCCTAGCCTCAGCTGGAGCAGTGTTTGATGCTAAGGAATGCACTATTGAGCTGAAGTTGACCAAGAAGAAGGTTCTAAGGTTTGACTCAAAGGGGAATAAGCTGGAGAATGAGCAAGCCTTCTCAATGGAGATCAAGAAGCTGAAGCAGCCTAGAAAGAATTGGCCAGAGTTTGAAGGCTATCAAGGAGAAAGTTTTGATGGCTGCTGCTTGGTCAAGTTGTTTGAAGACACTACTGAAAAGGAGGTCCTTGAAGTGGTCAGTTACAAGAATCTGAATGATGTTAAGCTGGTTACTAGCAAAGGAGAAGTGGTTTTGCAACCAAGTGTCTCCAAGAAGGGAGAGTTTTGCTTCAAGCTAGAAGGAAAAGCTACACCTTTTGCCAAGATCAAGGTGAATGGAGTCACCACCAAGGTCAAGAGAAGCAAGATGACACCAAGGAGTTCCAAGACTCCTTCTCCTCACCTCAACTAAAGAGGTAATCAAAGTCAAGCTTAGTGACTTTAAACAAGCACAGTTGGGAGGTAATCCCATGTTATCCTTTTGTATATATTATGCTTTCTAGTTTATCTTTTATGCTTTATCTTAGTGTATAGAAACAGGATTCTGAACTGGGGTTTGAGAAAGTCTGAAGGGGACAAAGAACAGGTGTAACCTGGCTGATTTCGGTCATTTGTATCGGTCATGACAGACCGATACACATATTTTCGGTCAGTTGTATTGACCATGACTGACCGATATTAGTAGAGCCAGTCTACACCAGTCAACATATCGATCACTTGTGATCGATATGGAAAGAAGTGTGAAAGTGGGGAAAATTTTCGGTCATTCATGTCGACCACACTTGGTCGACGTAAACATACCGTATGATTTTCGGTCTATCGTGTCGACCACTTTTGATCGATACGATTCTGGAAATCATATCGGTCACCAGTATCGATCACTCAAGATCGACACAATCGTATCGGATGTATTTCGGTCAAGTGTGTCGACCTCTGATGACCGATACAAATCCCAGGAAGCACGTCAGTCACCAGTATCGATCACCCATGACCGAAAATGCAATTTCGGTCAGTAATATCGGTCATGAGTGACCGAAACTCCATCCGAGGTAAGTGTATCAACTTCCAAAAATTTTTCCCTCCTTTGGTTTGGCGCCAAGGGAGTTTAAATTTTTAATTGGGATTCCTTCTGAACTCTTTCTTGGCTTCTGAACACCTTTTGTTTTTGTCCCCCACACTTTTGATTCCTTATGTTCCCTCACCAACCTTTGATTCCTTTGGTTTCTCCTCCTTTCTCTCTATTTAAGCAACAATCTTCTTTCACTTCTCTTTACACTTAAACTCACTCTTCTTCTCACCTAAGGCTCGAAATTGCCACTTCTTCTTCTCTTTTATTACTTGCTTTAAGTGTTCAGAAGTTCCAAAAAAGGTTTGCTTCCTAAACTATCTCTCTTTGCTCTTACTCTTTGCTTATGATTAAAATCCCTTAGTAAGAAGCTTTTAAGAGCAAGTAGTGTTTAGTTTTAATTGTTGTGCTGTGATTTTGCATTTGGATTCTTGTTGAAATATCAAGCTAGATTGTTAAAGTTATGCTTAATTGTCTATTCATCTCATAGCTTGTTTATTTTCATCCATTTTGCAAGATCATCATCTCTCTACCTAGGAACCGCTTTGCTAGGATGTCATGCATAACTGTTTATCCTTTGTTCATCCTAGCTTATTTAGTTGTCACCTTTTGATCTCTTTTTGCTTTAAAGAAGTTTAAGCTTGTTGTTAGGACTTGTTAGACTTCTCTTAGCTTAAGGAGTTGTTTGTTTAAAAGCTTTCAGCTATTTGGTTTTTCAACTTTTGTTCTTTCACTTACATTGTTTTCAAGCTTTACTTTTGAAGGTACAATGGGAAGAACAAAAGTAGCTGCTGGGAAAAAGGGAAAGGCACCTCGAGAAGCAACCACATCACCACCAGCAAGGCAAGAAAAAGGAAAGGGAAAAGCTGATGAGCAATCCTCCAAGGCCGCTGGGAAGAGACTGGTTGGGAATGAGGGAGAAGAGCAACAAAACAAGGGCAATGCTGGTAAAGAACTCATGAAGGCTTTCAACCAGTGCACTTTCAAGCCAACAAGATATCCATGCACTTCCACAATGAAGGCGCTCGGACTCTATACTGACTGCAAGGGCACGTTTGAGCGCATGGGTCTTGGAGCTTTCATGGAGATGCCACTCCCATCTTACCAACAGCTCACCTACCAAATCCTCTCCACACTCAAAGTGGTTTGGTATGAAGACAGTGAGCTCCCTAATGGCGATGGATGGATCTCTTTTAAGATTGGCAAGGAAGAGTTCTCCTCAACATTCACAGAGATCGCCAAGGATCTAGAGCTGAAGTCCCACCACACAATGCTGAGCAGGTTCGAAATCCCAAATAGGCAGCACACCAGGCTGTGGGGTCTCATTGGAGTTGGGCAATACACTCCTGGAAGATCAAGGAACCAGCACCTAAGGCATCCAGCCGTGAGATATGTCCACAAAGCACTTGCGAATACACTCTTTGCAAGGAAAGAGACGACATATCTCACAGGAAGGGAGACAGATCTGATATACCAAGGACTGTATGAGGTGTTGGGAAGTGATGAGTATGGGGAACCTCTCAGAGCACCGAGAAGCAACCCCTGCTATGTGGCTTTGTTGATGGAGCAGCTTCTATCCTACCAGAGCTGGGTTTTGAGTAAAACAAAGAAGGAGAAGAGCCCTCAAGTGCACGTTGGGGGAGTTGTGACAGCAGTTCTACAAGCTAGTGGAGTAGACCTTGACAAACATGAAGGTGATGCACTTGAGCCAGTATGGATTGACATTGATTACCTCAAGAGAAGCCACTACCTTGAAAGAACCATTGGTAGAAAGCATGTGTACAACTTCATCACAACCTTTGGCACACCAGCAAAAGTCCTCTTCCCCAATCCAAAGCTTACATCCTTCTTCAGAAACGGAAACATCAGCTTCAACCCAAGCACTGAAGAGCTCTACACAGGCGGCCTTGTTCCTGGAGAGGAAGAAGAAGACAGTGATGCAGAAGAGGAGCACACTGAAGAGATCAGAGAATAAGAAGAAGAAGATCAAGGGAATGCTAATGCTGGCGCTGATTTTCAAGGAAGAACCCATGAAGAAGATGAGCTTGGAGAAGAGGAAGTGTTGAACTACAGCTCAAGGCAGTTCCACTTCCAGCCTTATGCAGCACCAAACCAAGGAAGCTCTTTGAGAGCAGCTCATGAACACATCAGCACACTCCAGAAGTGGTGCAAGTGGCAGGATAAAGCCATCAAAGGGCTGATGAAAATGATGAAAGGGAAGTTCAAGAAGAACAAGGCTACATCAGCAAGAACTTCCCACCACAGCCACACCCATGAGCTCAACTCTCAACAAGAAGAGCAACTTCAGCCAACTGAAGAGGAGGAAGCTGTATAGAACCCCCATGGAAGACATTCATTTCATACACAACCAAGAGACCAGTGGGGTACATGGGAACAACCAAGGGCTTCATATTATGAGCCAAGATCCCATGTTCCATCAGCTTGGGAGGCGCCAAACCCCAACTCCTCTGAAGTTCAGGAAACATGTCAATGGGGCTCACAAGGAACTTCTTCACAGGCTGAACAGCTATGGTCAAGCTGGGTTCCACCACCTCCAGAAGCAGCTCAGCATTCCACTATTGTTTATGCAAGAAGGAAGAGGAGAGCTAGCAAGTCTCCTAAAACCTCAGGATCATCCCACCACTCCTGCCATTAAACCAAGTACCACATCCTCTCCATTGTTATATACCATTGCATCTTTTCATTTCTGTAATATATTTTGTTGCTTCTCTCTTCCATTGCTTTCATTACACAAGGGAATGTGTAATTTAAGTGTGGGGGAGAGATTTGGGGTTTGACTTTGTTTTCTGTTTTCTTAGTTTTTCTTTTTCTTTCCACTTTGAGTCTCATGTATATCATGCATACATGTAAGGCATAGAAAAACACAAAAAAAACATCGAAAAAAATTTGAAAATCTTTTGCATTATTTGCAAACCAAAAAGAAAGCATGTAGTTGCATTTCATTCCTTTAAGATTGAGTCTAGTGTTGACATATAGGTTGCATTGCATTTGCATAGGGCATTATGATGAATTTTCCTTGTAAAGTACTTAGTGTTTAGAGATGATTTCGGTTTTCAAGTGCTTAGTTGTTTGATGCATCATATGATTGCTAGAAGTTAAGGCTGAACCATGCTTAGATTGCTAGATTTAGTCTTCTCATCTCATTCTGAAAGCATTTGTTCTCTGAAAATCAACTCTATCAACTTGAACTTTAATTTGGACTTTCAACTATCATGTCTTATGCATTGAAAAATGAATTCATGGCTACCATATACATATTTGGATCATCTTTCCCCTTTCTACCACTCTTGTTGATCCAAATAACTGATCCTCATACTTATGGGACAGTTACATCCTCACCCTTAACCAAAACCTCCTTTTGAGCCTAAACACTATTGTGAGAGCTGTGAGGCCTTTGCATTGCATTTTCGATTTTGTCTTGGCAAAAAGTGTTAGGAATAAGGCTGGCAATGATTAGCTCTCTTGTAGATATCAGCTTGCATCTTGAGCTTGATTCTAGGATAGGAGTTTTTGGGGTTTGAAAGGGTAGAGTTAAGTGGTTTGAGCTTAATATTTGTTTTTATCTTTTGAAAAGAAAAAGGAAAGATTTGAAATGGTAGATAAAGGGGAAACAGTTTAGTATTGTGGTTAAGCAAAGGGAAGAAAAGCTTTAAGTTCAAAAGGGAAGAATTGGCGCCAACAACAGAGCTCAGAAAGGGTCCAAAGAAGAAAAATCAGACCAGGAGCAATCCACCAAAGGTGATGAATGTGCCATTACAATAAAGAAGAGCAAGTCCCAACCAAGAAGAAGCAACCAGACAAGCAGAATGAAGAAGGTTTCCCCAGCTATGAATAAGAAGAAAGAAAAAGGTAGAGTTTAGGAAAGGGTAGACTTAGAGGGTTCACTTTTGGGTTTAGAAATGTTTAGGACTCATCTTTGGGAAGTAAGGGTAGAAGAGGGCTTTGAATTGCATGCATAAGTGTGCTTTTACCTTTAGCATTTTGCCTAAGATGAAGTCATTTCATTGAGTGATCCTTTATGTCTTTAACCCTGTGCTTAAATGAGATCATTCTTGTCTTATAACCTTACCCCTTTTCAACCAAATGTCTTCACTTGATTTGCATAAGCATGATTCATGTTCTGAACTTAATTGAATGTTAAATAGTTGATTGATTTGAGCATTTGCCTAAGTTGAGATTTGAGATCATTTTGAAACATGATGAGCATGGCTAGGTTCTTTTAAGTATAGCTGATTGTGTTTGCATCCTACAACTATGCACTTGAGCATTAAAACCATCTCTTTACGTTTGTACTTTTGGAATCTGAATACCCACTTTCAAACCTCACTCTCCCATTTGTTCTTACTTGCTTGAGGACAAGCAAAAGGCAAGTGTGGGGGTGTTGATATCCCTTGTATTTACACCATTTAGGGCTGCATTTAGTACATGTTTTGGTCCTCTTTTGCATATTTTCCCTTAGCTTTTGTCCCATTTTCTCTCCTTTTAGACTTAGGTTGCATTAGGAGTTTAGATTGCATTTTCCTTCTATATTGGATGTTTTTAGGTGCTTTTGGAACTTAAAGGAGCTTGGAGGAGCTTTGGGAGTGATCTAGGAGGCTAGCTGGACAAAAGGGTGCAAGAAGGATCAAAGCAGAAGATCTCTGCAGAAGCTTTTGGTCAGAGCCTAGAATTTTCGGTCTCTGGTGACCGAAATGGAGCAGTATCGATCACCAGTATCGGTCTGATGTGGTCGACACAAACACACCGTTATAATTTCGGTCATGTGTGTCGATCACTGATGACCGATACAGATAAATTTCAGTCACTGGAGGTCGACACAACTGACCGATACTGACCCAGCCCGAACCTGTTTTTAATTACACTTTTGCCACCTTTCTAGGGTTTTCTCCCTTAGGCTATAAATAGCCCCTTTTTCTATATTTTCGAGAGGTCTTGTCAAAATAATGTTCTTAAGCTATTTCTTTAAGTTTGTAAGACAATTTCTTTGCTTTGTTTAATACAACCAAGTATTTGCTTTAATCTTTCTTTAATCTTTCTTTTAATCATGATTAGCATCTTCTCTCTTTGTGATTTGGTGTTAAACATGATTATGAGTGAGTAGTTACCTTAGGGTTTCTAGATGTGGTAGATTAGGGGAATCTATGGCTTGATTTAGGCTTGTTATGTGCTTCTGTTTATGGGTTCCTCTCTATTAATCTGTGATTCATGCTAGATTAGTCTTGATCAAACTGGTCTAGGTTGTTAGCTTTCTCTTATGCCCACCAAATGTTTGATGAAATGCTGAACCTGTTTAGTAGAAGATTTGCTGGCCTTGGCTCAAGAGATTGACTGTTTGAGGAGCATTTTGACTTGAATAGAGTTGATTAGTCTTGCTTGCTTGATGTTGTAGCACTAATGAGAGTTAGTTCTTGTTAAGATGTTTAGCAAAGGGTTATTTGCCAAGAGATTGGATCTAACTAGCTTAGTTGTGAACTCTATGTCTAGGAACCACCATTGCTTGCTTACTTGCTTGATCAATGTAGTTTGAAACAGCCTTAATCATTGCCTGAAATTCCTTAAAGTCAATAACCACATCTAGGAAGTTGTCTTTCTCTGATTTAAATCTCGGATTTGATCTGTTTTGCTCTGTTTTACTCTGTTTTTCTTGCTTAGAATTGCCTAGTTTGCTTTTGCTTTCACCTTGTTGCTGCTTGGTTCACTTAGGTTGTTAGAACTGTTGCTTAGGCAACAAAACCCCTTTCCTCGCTTGCTTGACTTAGAGATTCCACTCTCAACTCTTCTGTCTTTCAACTCTTCCCATTTGGATTGATACAACCCTATGCTATACTGCAACTGACTAGTACAAGCTAGGGCAATTGTCCTACAAGGGGTAAAACCCGTGTATCGGTAAGCAACAAAAACCTCTCTGCTTGCTTGACTTAAGGACTTCTGCTTGCAACTCTTTTGTATTCAACAACTCCCCATTGGATTAATAAACTCAATACTGTAATGACTAGTGTAGGTTGAGGATTGAGATATGCAAAACATCTACATCAATATCATGGTTTGTCATGGTTTTTAACCATGGTATAAGTCCTTTTTATTGAGTCTTTTTGTCTTTTTAGAGTCCTAGTAGAGTCTTTCCAATTTATTGCATGTCTGGAGCACAATTGGGAGTTTTGGAGCTTTTTGGAGCATTACAAGAATCAGCCACAAAGTTAGCAACTCGAAGGTGTTATATGGGCATTGGTGACGTTCCTCACCACTCAAGCATGAGTCGTGACTTATTTTAAACGACAGAGAGGAAATTACAACTTTTCCCCAAAAGTTCCACTATTTGCAAGAAGAGTCCAACTTGTGTTTTAGCTTGTATATATTAGGTTTTCAGCCATTGTTGGCTTTTATATTAGATTTTAGAATTCAGAGAGCTTTAGAGAGAGATTTATTTTGAGCTTTTGGGGAGACGTATCATGTACTCTTTTAGAGAAGATTTTGAACCCCTATATCTTTTAGTCTATCTCTTTTAATGCAGTTTTATTCAGTTATGTTTTGTGTCTTCATGATCATGTCTGAGTAATCTGTGAGTTAAGTTAGGGATTTACAAAGGTTGATGAAGAGTTTGTAGAATAGCTAAACTGTTAGGAATATCTATTGGTTTTTCATCTGTGCTTGCATTCAAAACCGATTTCTTTGACTAGTCATCTGGAAATTCGAAAACCCTAGGTTTTTAATAGATGGGGAGAACATTGTTAATCACCTGAACTAGTATTAGATGAGCAGAACGCCTACTTGCAAAGAGATTTGACTTAGGAGTTTTGTGAACAATCGAAACCTGATCTTTAATGGTTGCTTAACTTGCTAGAATTTGCAAATAGATTTGGAATTCTGTGAATTAGGCATAGAGAACTTCTGCAATGAGAATTGATTAGTTATATCATTGAGTTTTGAGTTTAAGATGGTTTTAATTCATTCCTGCTTGTATGCTTTCTACATTCTCAGATTCAAACTTAGCGCCTATAGCTTTCTGAAACATAGATCAAACAACAAATTTTACGTGCTTTCATTTAATCTGCTATTTTGCGTTACATACACTACTGATTTCTTAGATTAATCCGAACTTGAATTCTATAGTGTAGTTTACTTACTCCCTTGGGATTCGATAACCCCTTATACAATAATTACATTATTGTGCACTTGCAGTAGTTTTAATTGGGTAAAACCTGAGCCCTATCAATCTTTTGGCGCCGTTGCTGGGGAGTAATAGCTCCCTATCGATTTTTCATATTAGGATTTTGTCTAAGTTATTATTTTTTACTTACTTTTGCTATTTTTCTTTGTGCTCGTTTCAGGTGTATGCCTAATCGCAGTACCAGAAGCAACAAAGAGAAGGAGCTTATGGCTTTCAGCATTGACAAGCTAGCTAAGTTGGAAAGGACCATTAGGAAAGCTAAGAAACAATCTACAATGGTCAATCTGATTGTCTTGGTCGAAAATGCAGAAGGTCACTTGGTTGACAGAGATGGAAACAGGGAGAATGAAGAAGGGCAGATACTGAATAAGGATGTGAATGTCATAGTTGAACAGGTGGTTCAACGAGTGGCGCATGATGCTGGAGTTGCTGCTGGAAACGCTGCTGGGCGTTTTATTCAGAGGACTCTAAGAGATTACAACAGACCTGATCAGTTTTATGCCAACAATGCTGCAATCCGCCTTCCTGCATTTGAGAGGAATGATTTTAAGCTCAATCCTGCTATTGTCCTTTCCATGACTTACCACATGAGCATCATATGGATCACATTGAGGGGTTTGTGGATTTGGCTTCAAGTGTCAAGGCTAATGGAGTTAGCGATGACTTCCTGTTCTACAAGCATTTTCCTTACTTTCTTGCAGCAGATGCTGCTTACTGGCTGAAGCAACTGAAGCCTAGTTTCGCTGACCACTTGGAAAGATACCAAGAACGCCTTTCTGAACAACTTCTATGATGATGCTAGATCAGAAGAGCTGAGGACAAAATTCTCTTCCTTCTCCCAAGGACCTACTGAAGCTTTTAAGGCTTCCTGGTTGAAATTTAAGTCCTATCAGAGAGACTGTCCTCATCATGGCTTCACTCGGGTGCAGCTACTTGGAATTTTCTTCAGAGGAGTGGACTGGAAGTATTAGATGGCGTTGGATGCTGCTAGACGTGACAACTTCAACACAAACCGTCCTGAAGATGCAGTCACTTTGATTGAGAATTGCTGAAGCTAAAGCTAATCTGGACAGTATGCACAGCCTTCTGGTGGGAAAGAAATTAGTACACTTTGCTGCAGAGATAGAGACTTTCGAAAATTCAGAGGAGTTGAACAGGAAGATGTTAACTTCATCAATGTTGGAGGATTTCAGGGTCAAAGGTTTGGAAATCATCAATGGAACAGAGGTTACAAAAGCAACAACCAGAAGAGTACCTTCACAAGAAACCAGAATCCTTCTGGTTACACGCCCGAACCTCAGTTCCAGAAGACAGAGTTCCAAAAACCTTACCAGAACAACAAAAACCTCAACATGAACTATGGTTCTTCTTCCTACCAATCTGCACCTCCACAAGGTAATAAAATGGAAGCTATGCTGGAGCAGTGATAAACTATTTCTCAAGCAGGGTTTATGCAGCAGAGAGGTTATCAAAACTCTAATGCATGCAATGTTGTAGTAAGGCAAGCAGGAGAGTGTCAATCCACTTCTAGGAGGCAGAGAATGCACAAAGAATGCAAGGTCCTAAGCAAATCTAAGCAAAATGAGAGTTTATGGGAAAATATCAAAGAACTAGATGCAGCAACCTAAACAGAGTGAAACCTATTTTAAAAATACTAGAAAGGAAGCAACTACCACGAGAAACAAACAGATTGATTAAAGGAAAGAGCTTCGAATTGTTAAAATTCGACTAGTGGATCGACCACAAGATCGACCACTAGATCGAGCAGTAACGATCGATCTTGTCTAAAACCGTAAGAACAACAAATCTAATGACCAGGATGCTATCAGGTAACGAGCGAAAGATGAAATAAGACTTAAAAATTCTAAAAGAAAGGGCCTAGGGTTGAGATTCATGTAAAGGGTTTCAAAGGATCGATCTTGGGTTTGAAACTTTAGATCGACTCACTTGGTGAGGATCTCTAAGCCTTGAAAACAAAACAAGATCTATCCGTGGTTTTCGGTATAGATCACTCTTTCATCCTCTCCTCCAAACCCATGGCTTTTGGTGGAAAGAGAGGTCGAAAGGCAAGGAAAACAGATTTCAAGTAGATGGCTTAACTAGTCCCCCAAACTTCCATGGCTTTTGGGAAGGGGTAACTAGTCTCTAAGGTGTGATCTTCTGAGGCTCCTGGATCTTGTCAAGGTAAGGAACCTCTCGGATCATGAAGCTCTTGGCGTGAGAGTCTTCAAGCATTAAGCTTTCAACACCTTAGAAGAGATAGCCTTAAAAACGTTTAGAAAACAAACCAAGATCGAACCCTTTCTACCCTTTAATCTTCTCAACCCCGAACCCAAAGGAACTACTCAAGGATGGTTTATGCAGCAGAGAGGTTATCAAAACTCTAATGCATGCAATGTTGTAGTAAGGCAAGCAAGAGAGTGTCAATCCACTTCTAGGAGGCAGAGAATGCACAAAGAATGCAAGGTCATAAGCAAATCTAAGCAAAATGAGACAGTTTATGGGAAAATATCAAAGAACTAGATGCAGCAACCTAAACAGAGTGAAACCTATTTTAAAAATACTAGAAAGGAAGCAACTACCACGAGAAACAAACAGATTGATTAAAGGAAAGAGCTTCGAATTGTTAAAATTTGACTAGTGGGTCGACCACAAGATCGACCACTAGATCGAGCAGTAACGATCGATCTCGTCTAAAACCGTAAGAACAACAAATCTAATGACCAGGATGCTATCAGGTAACGAGCAAAAGATGAAATAAGACTTAGAGATTCTAAAAGAAAGGGCCTAGGGTTGAGATTCATGTAAAGGGTTTCAACGGATCGATCTTGGGTTTGAAACTTTAGATTGAGTCACTTGGTGAGGATCTCTAAGCCTTGAAAACAAAACAAGATCTATCTGTGGCTTTC
Source organism: Thlaspi arvense (assembly GCA_911865555.2). NCBI lineage: Eukaryota > Viridiplantae > Streptophyta > Magnoliopsida > Brassicales > Brassicaceae > Thlaspi > Thlaspi arvense. The sequence goes on from OU466860.2 coordinate 31,263,827, forward strand.
GGTATAGATCACTCTTTCATCCTCTCCTCCAAACCCATGGCTTTTGGTGGAAAGAGAGGACGAAAGGCAAGGAAAACAGATTTCAAGTAGATGGCTTAACTAGTCCCCCAAACTTCCATGGCTTTTGGGAAGGGGTAACTAGTCTCTAAGGTGTGATCTTCCGAGGCTCATGTATCCTGTCAAGGTAAGGAACCTCTCGGATCATGAAGCTCTTGGCGTGAGAGTCTTCAAGCATTAAGCTTTCAACACCTTTGAAGAGATAGCCTTAAAAACGTTTAGAAAACAAACCAAGATCGAACCCTTTCTACCCCTTAATCTTCTCAACCCCGAACCCAAAGGAACTACTCACTACACATAGAGTAAATTAAGCAAAGCAGAAGAAACAAGACGATAAACATGAAAAAAAAACTGGATTAGACGATAAAGATTCGAATACAAAAGCTTAAGAGAAAACTGGTTCAACAATGGTGTTCTTCGTTAAACGAGAGAGAAAACTTGAAAGAAAAGGATAAGAATCTAAAAGTTATCGAAAAAGCATCTCGCCGCCTTGCCTAAAATGCCCAAACAAGCCAATGGTCCCCCCTTCGCTAACAGCCAAAAACGGTTGAAAGGACAGAAATCGACCACTGGATCGAGTGGTTCTCTCGATCACATCCGGGCATCGTGTCTTCGGCTCGATCCGGGTCTCGATCTTCTTCGGCGAATCGAGTGTTGCATCCGATCTCGGTATCGATCTTCGGGTAGATCGAGTGGTGTACTCGATCTGGCTCTCGCTCTGCATGGCGTCATTTACGTCCGTACCGATTGATCGATTGCTTCACTCGATCTCCGTCTCGATCATTCTCCTTGGATCGCCTAGTTGGCTCGATCTTCTGGTAGATTAACTCCTGGATCGACCGGCCATGCTCGATGTGCTGCTCGATCACTGGTCCTTAGCATATTTCCGAGCTCCCACGAACTGCTACATCAGCCTCCATACGCCCACGAACCTCCATGACTCCAAAGCAGCCAGAAACAACCTGAATGTGATGCAAAATGCAAGGAAAATGCATATGCTGATGCAAGAATGCTCTAGGACCCTAAGTGATGAAATCTAACCTAAAACATGATACAAATGCATGAAAAACTAACTAATGAGTATGCAAAATGTATGCAATATGCAATAACATCAAGCAGATATAAGAAGGATAGCAGAAGCTGACAGTGGACTTCAATGACAAGATAGATTCACTGTATAAGGACCTGACTGGAAAAATTGAGAGTCGGAACTCTCATATAAAAAAGCTTGATGTTCAGGTTGCTCAAACTGCAGGAGCTGTTCTGAGGCAAGAAGGATTTCTTCCTGGAAAGACTGATGCTAACCCTAAACACCATGTGAATGCCATCACATTAAGGAGTGAAAGGAACTTGCAATACATGATGCAAAAGGGCTTGAGTTCAGAGGTATTCGTTGGACTTGAAGAGTTTGAAGATGATGAAATTCCTGCTGAAAAAGAGCGAGTGACGATCGTCACCCCTGAAAGGTGTCGCTCGTCATTCTATATGGATGTTCTTACCAACCTTGCTGAGCAGATCCTCCAAGAGATGAGTCCAGAAGATCCCCTAGAGAGGGCGTCGACCACTTCTACAGCAGTGGTTGAGCATTTAGATGCAGCTGCTACTGATTATACAAAAATGATAGATGCTACTACACATATCATGCAACTGGTTGCACAGGAAGAACTAGTGAGAACATCTGCAAAAGCTGCTGCAATGGGCGATAGGAGTGTGATACAAGAGTTTTGATCTCTTATACAAGAGTATAACATAGGGTTTTTTATCAATCCAAAGGAGCTATGAATAGATGCCAATAGAGTTGTGAGCAGAAAGCTTTAAGTCAAGTGGAATCAAGGAGAGAGTGTTGCTTAGCAACTAAAACAATCAACCTAAGTGATCAAACACCAATCAGAACTCAAAAGAGAACAACTTAGCAATGATCAGAAACAAAACAGAGCAATAAAACAGAGCACTTAAAGCAGAATTCGAAATTAAAATAAGAGAAAGCAAGTTCCTATATGTGGTTGTTGACTTTGGGGAATTCAAAGGCAAGACTTGGGCTGTTTCAAACATCATTGACAATGCAAACAAGCAAGCAATGCTGATTCCTAGACATAGAGTTCATAATAAAGCAAGTTATGTTTAATCTCTTGACAAATAACCCTTTGCTAATCATCCTAACAAGAACTAACTCTCAGTAGGGTAAGAACAATCAACAAGCAATAAAAACCATCTCTATTCAATTCAAAATACTCTTCAAACAGTCATTCTCTTGAGCTAAGGCCAGTAAATCCTCTATTGAACAAGAACATCATTTGATCAAACACTTGGTGGACATAAAATGGAGCCTAATTCTAGATTCATGTGATCAAGACAAATCTAGCTTAAGAACAAATTAATATAGATGAATCAACCTAATTAAGCACTAGAATATCTTAATCAAGCCTCTAAATTCCCCTAATCTACCACATCTAAGAACCCTAATAGATCTACTCACTAATCATCATAGAAAAAACCAAATCACAATAGTAAATAATGCAAAACATGATTAAGAGGGAGATTAGAGAAGAAATTAAAATTCAAATAGAAAACTTTGATTAAAATGATAGACTTGTTCTTACAAAGATCAAAAGTAATCAGAAAACTAAGCAAGAACAAGACTTGATTCTAAAAACATTAGATTAAATATATATATACTAAATGACAAAAGCCCTAGAATAATGGCAAAGTTGTAAATAAAAAGAAGTTTGGACTGGTTTGTATCGGTCAAAAGTGATCGATACAGGTGATCGATAGAGCATCCGCTGGATTCTCATCGGTTAATCCATCGGTTAATCCTTTACCGATACGCTTGATCGATATGATCTTCAAGAACTTGGTTGGATCCCATCGGTCAGTCTTAGCCGATACATGTGATCGATAGAGCATCCGCTTGATTCCCATCGGTCACTCCTCCACCGATACGCTTGATCGATAGAATCTTCAACTCTTCTGCATTGAATCGATCAATCTTTACCGATACAGATGACCGATAGAGCATCTGAAATCGCCTTCCTTAGCACCTTTTGCTCCTTCTCAGCTTGGCTAACTCCTTGAACCTTTCCCACACTTCCTCCTTGCTCCCAATAGCTTCTTAAGTACCTAAAAACATCCTTAATGCATAGAGAATGCAAACTACTACCTAAATGCAACCGAAGTCTAAAAGGAAAGGAAAATGGGACTAAAGAGAAAGAAAACATGCAAAAAGGAGACCAAAACATGAACCAAATGCAAGCTTATATGATGTAAACGCATGAGATATTAACACCCCCACACTTGCATTTTGCTTGTCCTCAAGCATACAAACTAAGACAATTGGAGGATGAGGTTTAAAGGTGGGCACTCAAATCTAAAAATGTTAAGGTAAAGAAATGAAGTCAATGTCTAAGTGCTTAAGTGTAGGATGCAAAACACAATTAGTTATACTTTAAAGAACTTAGCCTTGCTCATCATGTTTCGAAATGATCTCAAATCTCAACCTAGACAAATGCCAAATCAATCAACTCTTTAACATTCATTATGTAACCATGAATCATGTTTGTGCAAATCAAGTGAAAACATTTAGTCCAAATTTATCTTAATCAAAATGCTAAAGGTAAAAGCACACTTAGGAATGCAAATCAAAGCTCTCTTCTACCCTTTTACCCAAAGATGAATCGTAAGAACTTCTAAACCGCAAAGTGAATCCCTAAGTCTACCCTTTTCCTAAACTCTAACCCTTCTCCTTCTTCATGGTTGGGGAAACTTCTTCTTTTTGCTTGTGTGGTTGCTTCTTTTTGTTGGGACTTGCTCATTTCTTACTGATTAGGCGCCATTCTTCACCTTTGGTGGATTGTCTTGGGTCTGATTTCTTCTTTTGATTGACCTTTCAAAGTTTTGTTGTTGGCATTTCCTTCTTTAAACACATAGAGATTTTCCCTATACTACCATTCCAAAGTTTTCCTTCTTCTTTTAAAGCATATAAATATGAAACTCAAACTACTTAACTCTACCCTTTTATCCCAAACTCATAACCTATAATCAAGCTCAAGATGCGAGCTGATATCTACAAGAGAGCTTTTCCTTGCCAGCCTTAATCCTAACACTTTTTGCCAAGATAAAATTCAAAAATGATATGCAAAGGCCTCAGATCTCTCAAGATAGTGTTTAAGCTCAAAAGGAGGTTTGGTTAAGGGAGTGGATGAAATGTCCCATAAGTATGAGGATCAGCTACTTGGATCAACAAGAATGGTAAGAAGGAAAAGATGATCCAATTATGTATATGGTAGCCATGAAATCACTTTTCAATGCGTAATCATGATAATTAAAAATCTAGATTAAGGTTCAGGTAGATAGAGTTGATTTTCAATGACAAATGGTTTCAATATTAGATAAAAAAATCAAATTTAGCAATCCAAGAATGGTTCAGCCTTAACTTCTAACTTTCCCATGATGCATCAAACAATTAACCACTTAGACACTTAAATCAAACCAAAACACTTAGACACTATCTTGATTGGTGTTTAGCTAACTAGGTCCTTATTGGTTCACAAGATTGATAAGTTGATCTGAATTCTTGCTTGGGTAAGAGAATGATTGCTTGATTAGTACATCTCTTAGGCTAGAATGGTTCTGATCTTTATGCTCATGGTTAAAGGATACGCCATCACAAGTGGGTCTGACACTTCAATCTTGTTGAATATGAACTGCTTATTGACGCCAAGTTGGTTCCTTTTAGATACCTTGTCTAGGAGTACAACATTGAGAAATGCTTGCTTTTGAATGCTTGATGTATGCCTTTGTTAGAAATCCCCATTTTCACTCTTGAAAGCCGGTGCCCCACAATTGCATAGAACCTTGAGTCTTGCTTTTAATTAATTGTCTTTAAGATCATTTTGCTTAGTTCTTGTTTTAGTAGTCAATTTGCTTAAATTCTTGCTCAATCATTGCTTTAAGTTTACTGTTTAGTTCTGTTCACTTGCATTTAATATATGCTTTCTTTCCATTGCATTGTTAAGTTGTTAGACTTGTCCTTGTTCAATCAAAACCCAACCATTGCTTAGCTTATTGCATTGTTTGCTTCTCATCTTCCACAAATGAATTGATACCAGATCCCAATTATACAACTAATTAGAGGGTAAGGACATTTGAGTTTAAGGCTGCAAAAGTCTGTCTTTCATAAATCCTCTATTAAACAAGATCAGCATTTCATCAAACACTTGGTGGGCATAAAATAAAGCCTAATTTCAGTTTCATGTAATCAAGACAAATATTGCTTAAGAACATATTAATAGAGAAGAATCAGCCTAATTAAGCATTAACAAACCCTAATCAAGCCTTTAAATTTCCTGAATCTACCACATCTAAGAACCTAATAGATCTACTCACTAATCATCATGGAAAACACCAAATCACAAGAGTAAATGATGCTAAACATAATTAAGAGGGAGACTAGAGAAGAAATTAAAAGTCAAATACAAAACTTTGACTAAAATGATACTCTTGTTCTTACAAAGATCAAAAGTAATAAGAAAACTAAGCAAAAACAAGACTTGATTCTAAAAATATTAGATCAAGCCTATTTAAACCAAATGACAAAAGCCCTAGAATAATGGCAAAGTTGTAAATAAAAAGAAGTTTGGACTGGTTCGTATCGGTCAAAAGTGATCGATACAGGTGATCGATAGAACATCCTCTAGATTCTCATCGGTCACTCCTTGACCGATACGCTTGATCGATAGGATCTTCGAAAACTTGGCTGAATCCCATCGGTCAGTCTTGACCAATACAGGTGATCGATAGAGAATCCACTTAATTCTCATTGGTCATTCCTTTACCGATACGCTTAATCGATAGAATCTTCAACTCCTCTTCTGAATTGTATCGATCAATCTTGACCGATAGAGATGACCGATAGAGCATCCAAAACCGCCTTAGCTCCTTTTGCTCCTTCTCAGCTTTGCTAACTCCTTGAACCATTCCCACATTTCCTCCTTGCTCCCAATAGCTTCTTAACTATCTAAAAACATCCTTAATGCATAGAGAATGCAAGCTACTACCTAAATACAACCTACGTCAAAATGGAAAGGAAAATGGGACTAAAGAGAAAGAAAACATGCAAAAAGGAGATAAAACATTAACTAAATGCAAGCTTATATGATGTAAATGCATGAGATATCAGAGTGCAGCAAATGTACCAAAAATTGAGCTTAAACAGCTCCCTGCAGGGCAAAGGTACGCTTTCCTTGAAGAAAACTCCACTTGTCCTGTCATTGTTAATGCTTCATTTAACAATGCAGAGCACACCCTATTGCTAAGCAAGCTGCGCAAATTTCGCAAAGCTCTTGGCTATTCTCTTGATGATATTTTAGGTATTTCTCCAGACTTGTGTATACATAGGATACATCTGGAGGAAGAATCGAAATCATCAGTGGAGCATCAGAGGTGGCTGAATCCAAACCTGCAAGATATTGTAAAGAAGGAAATCATGAAGCTGCTACAAGCTGGGATCATCTATCATATATCAGACAGCGCCTAGGTCAGTTTTGTTCATGTGGTTTCTAAGAAAGGAGGCGTTACAGTGGTGAAGAATGACAAAGATGAGCTGATACCTACCAGAATAGTGACAAGACACGGGATGTGCATCGGTTACAGGAAGCTGAATGCAGCCACAAGGAACGATCATTTCCCTCTGCCTTTCATCAATCAGACGCTGGACTGCTTCTTAGATGGCTATTCAGGCTTCTTTTAGATCCCCATCCATCCAGATGATCAGGAGAAGACCACCTTTACCTATCAATATGGCACATTTGCATACCGCATAATGCCTTTTGGACTGTGTAATGCTCCTGCAACCTTCCACAGATGCATGATGTCAATTTTCACTAACATGATTGGGAAGCTTATGAAGGTTTTCATGGATGACTTCTCAGTGTATGGGTCTTTCTTCATGAGCTGTCTGGATAACTTGTGTGCAGTTCTGCAGAGATGTGAAGAGAAGCATTTGGTTCTGAATTGGGATAAGTGCCATTTTATCGTACAATAAGGCATTGTTTTTGGTCACATAGTCTTTGGGGATGGCATAGAAGTGGACAAGGCGAAAATTAAAGTGATGACAAGCCTACAGGTGCCTGATTCTGTCAAAGCAGTGAGAAGTTTTCTAGGCATGCTGGATTCTACAGAAGATTCATCAAGGACTTCAGCAAGATTGCAAGACCTCTTACTGCTCTTCTCTAAAAAGATGTGAAGTTTGAATTCTCTGCAGAATGTCAATCAGCTTTTGAGCAGATCAAACATGATGTGGTGACAACTTCTATTGTGCAGCCTCCAGATTGGGACTTGCCTTTTGAGGTTATGTATGGTGTCAGCGATTTTGCTGTTGGAGCAGTGTTGGGACAGAGGAAAGATAAGAAGCTACACGCCATCTACTATGCCAGCAGGACATTGATGAAGCTCAGAAGAACTATGCAACTACTGAGAAGAAACTGTTGGCAGTGGTCTTTGCCTTTGAGAAGTTTTGCCAGTACCTTGTTGGCTCCAAGGTCGTGGTCCATACAGATCATTCAGCACTAAACTATTTGATGCAGAACACTCAAGAACCTGTTTCCTCACAAGGAACACAAGTATTGAGTAGCACCATATCTTAGACTGTTAAAAAAATAAGAAAAGAAGTTCAAAAATCAAAAATATCCAAACTAAAAGATCAAGGGAAGAAAAATTGGAGAGTTGTGTTGAGATTGATTTGTTCAGTGTTTAGGAAGGGAAAAGAATCTATAAGTGATTGAGTTGATAAAACATTGATGATGTATCACACTTAGATAAATATAAGGTGTTAGCAGTAGAGATTTCGGATTTCTTGATGGAGCTTGAACTGGAGTTGTGAGTTTTGATAAGCTTGTGATGATTGGACTGAAACTTAATCATGTGTTGGCTCTGTGGTATGTGGATTCGAAAGTGTTGATCAATGTGGTGTTCCTAATGTTTAGCTGGCTGTTTCTGTTTTCAAACCTCGACCCTGTTCTTTGTCTGATGTTTGCTTCAGGACAAGCAAAAGCTAAGTATGGGGGAGTTGATATATCATGGTTTTTAACCATGGTATAAGTCCTTTTTATTGAGTCTTTTGGTCTTTTTAGAGTCCTAGTAGAGTCTTTGCAGGTTTTAGCATGTGGAGCACAATTGGGATTTTTGGAGCTTTTTGGAGCATTGCAAGAATCAGCCACGAAGTTAGCAACTAGGATGCGTTATATGGGCATTGGTGACGATCGTCACCACTCAAGGGTGACGCTCGTCACCCGTGTCTGAAGAGAAGCGACTTATTTTAAAAGATGGAGAGGGAATTGCAACTTTGGCCCAGAAGTTCCACTATTTGCAAGAAGACTCCAGCTCGTGTTTTAGCTTGTATATATTAGATTTTCAGCCATTGTTGGCTTTTATCTTAAATTTTAGAATTCAGATAGCTTTAGAGAGAGATTTATTCAGAGCTTTTGGGGCCCAGAAGTTCCACTATTTGCAAGAAGACTCCTGTACTTTTTAGAGAAGATTTCAAACCCCTTTATCTTTTACTCAATCTCTTTGAAGGCAGTTTTATTCAGTTATGTTTTGTGCCTTCGTGATCATATCTGAGTAATCTGTTAGTTAAGTTAGGGCTTTTCAAAGGTTGATGAAGAGTTTGTAGAATCGCTAAACTCGTAGGATCTATTGGTTCTTCATCTGTGCTTGCATTCAAAACCGATTTCTTTGACAAGTCATCTGGATATTCGAAAACCCTAGGTTGTTTAATAGATGTGAGAACATTGTTAATCACCTGAACAAGTATTAGATGAGCAGAACGCCTACTTGCAAAGAGATTTGACTTTAGAGTTTTGTGAACAATTGAAACCTGATCTTTAATGCTTGCTTAACTTGCTAGAATTTGCAAAGAGATTTTGAATTCTGTTAATTAGGCATAGATAACTTCTGCAATGAGAATTGATTAGTTATATCATTGAGTTTTGAGTTTAAGACGGTTATAAATCATTCCTGCTTGCATGCATTCTACATTCTCAGATTCAACCTGCGAATTGTCCTGACTTTGCGCATTTAGCTTTCTGAAACTTAGATCAAACAACAAATTTTGGCTGCTTTCATTTATTCTGCTATTTCGCATTACATACACTACTGATTACTTAGCTTAATCCGAACTTGAATTCGATAGTGTAGTTTACTTACTCCCTTGGGATTCAATAGCCTCTTATACTATAACTGCATTGATGTGCACTTGCAGTAGTTTTATTTGGGTAGAACATGAGCCCTATCACTCCGATTCAGAGGGACAGCATGACTCAAGTGCTAAGAAAGGCCAAGACAAAAGGGATGAAAAAGGGAAGCAAAAGGCTTCAAAGGAAACCCTAACCCTACAGCTGATGAGCTCTATAGAAAGGCTATGGGGATGGCATTCGGTGGAACCAGATCTGCTGATATGGAGCTGCTTAGCTACATTTATATCTCATGATATGTTCAGTTACTTTTCGAAGAAATGGGGTTGGAGAAGTTCTTCAACATGGTCTATCGTTCCCACAAGACTGCTACCTGCCAGTTTATCTCTTCACAAGAGGTGTTCGTTTATGAAGAAGGTGAAGAGAGAGAACCTTTGTTTGGAGATGGGCACATAAAGTTCAAGGTGGGAAGAACCATCTACCACATGGGTTTCAACTAGTTGAATGAGGTTTTGGTTCAGAGCTGGCAAGAAAAGGAGAACACAAATGGACGTGGTCAAGGGTGAGCAAGAAGGAGTGTGAAAACAGATAAGTGTGGGGGGAATACAATCTTGGTTATTTCAAAGGTGCTAGGATTCGCCATCCTGCTATCAGATATGCACACAAGGTGCTTGCAAACACCTTCTTTGAGAGGAAGGAGAATTACCATGTACTGGATGAGGAGATGACCTTCTTGTGCAAAGGTTTGAAAGACATTCTCAAGAGTGTATGAAGGATGCACACAATCAAATGGGATCTCTGAAGGATAGGGTTAGTCACTGTTGATATCCCTTGTATTTACACCATTTATGCTTGCATTTAGTACATGTTTTGGTTCTCTTTTGCATGTTTTCCTTAGTTTTTGTCCCATTTTCTTCTCTTTTTAGACTTAGCTTGCATTTAGGATATAGTTTGCATTTTTTCTTGCATTATGGATGTTTTTAGGTGCTTATAGAGCTAAAAGGGGCTTGGAGGAGTTTTAGGGATGATCCAGGAAGCTAGCTGGGCCAAAAGGAACAAAAGGGCCAATGGAAGACGATCTCTGCAGAGCTTTTCGGTCTGTGCACGGAGGCTATCAGTCAAGGATTGACCGATACAAGGCGTAACGATCAAGAATATCGGTCAAGGAGTGACCGATAAAAGCAGTATCTATCAAGGGTATCGGTCAGGAGTGATCATCTTTGGGTGTTAGATTGGCTGCTTAGGCAACAAAAACTCTTCTATGTTTGCTTGACTTATAGATCTCTGCTCACAACTCTTCTGCTTTCAACAAACCCATTTGGATTGATAAAAACCCTATGCTATGCTACAACTGATTCACATAGAGGGGTGATTGATTGAGACCTAAAAACATCTGTATCAATTTGGCGCCGTTGCCATTTGGGTTTACAGTTTGAAACATTAGAGTTTGTAGAATCTTTAAGATAAAGTTTTTATTTTTCTTTGGTTACTAACCTCCTTTGATTCTCTTTGCTGTCTTTCACGTATATGAACTGGAGATCCAGAGGTTCAAGCAATCTTGTGGACTTCATAGACAACATCAATCTGTTGGACAGAGGTCAGAGAGCAAGGACACAGCAAGAAAGGCAACAACACTTGGAGAGAATTGGGATGAACAATCAGGAACTAGTTATGGATAATATCAGGTTCCAAGGTCCTCAAGGAGCAGCTGGTGCTCAAGGAGTGCATGGTCAACAAGGGGTCCAGGGCTTGCAAGGTGAGCAAGGCCCTAGAGGTGCAGCACAAGGAGCAAGACCTCTCAGACCCATTGGCGCTGATGATGCACCAAATGCCTACAACAACAGAACTGGCATCATTCCACCAGCATTCCAAAACAACAACTTTGAAATCAAGTCTCGATTGATTTCAATGGTTCAGGGCAGTAAGTTCCATGGTTTGCCACTTGAAGATCCTCTAGATCATCTGGATAACTTTGATAGACTATGCTCACTAACAAAGATCAATTGAGTGAGTGAAGTTGGCTTCAATCTCAGGTTGTTTCCTTTTTCTCTTGGAGGCAAAGTGATGCAAGAGTTTTTGGGCTCTTGGTTCAATCACCCAAGCTTACACTAGTCAGTTGTAGTATAACATAGGGTTTTTATCAATCATAATGGATTTTAGTTGAAAGCACAAGAAATGAGAGTAAAAATCCTTAAGTCAAGCAAGCAGAAAAGGGTTTTTGTTGCGTAAACAACCAATCTAATATCCTAATATGATTAAGCAGGAAAGGGAGTAAGGATAAAAGCAAACTAAACAAAACTAAGCAAGCAAAACATAGCAAATCCTAAATTAAAATAAGAGAAAAGCAAGTTCCTAGATGTGGTTATTGACTTTGGGGAATTTATAGACTAACTAAGGCTGTTTCAAACAATATAGATTAAGCAAACAAGCTAGCAATAGGGATTCCTAGACTTAGAGTTCACAATCAAGCAAGCTTGATCCAATCTCTTGTATAATAGCCCTTTGCTAAACATTTTAACAAGAACTAACTCTCATTAGTGCTAAAACATGAAGCAAGCATTAGATAACAATTTTATTCAAGTCAAAATGCTCCTCAAACAGTCAATCTTTTGAGCCAAGGCCAGCAAATCCTCTATTAAACAAGATCAGCATTTCATCCAACACTTGGTGGGCATAAGAGAAAGCTAACAACCTAGATCAGTGTGATCAAGACAAATCTATCTTTAAGAACCGATTAATATAGAGGAACCCATAAACTGAAGCACTAAACAAGCTTTAATCAAGTCCTAAATTCCCATAATCTACCACATCTAGAAAATCTAAGCAAACTACTCACTAATACTCATGTTTAACACCGAATCACAAAGGAAAAGGAGGTTAATCATGACTAGAAGAGAGAATAATGAATGATTAAAGGCAACTACTCAAATATATTAAATAAAGCAAAATTCGTCTTTCAAACTCAAAAGAAATAATTAAGAACACTAAATTGGCAAGACTTGGCGAAAATCTGGAAAAAGAGGCTATTTATATCCTAAGGAAGGAAGCCTTAGAGTAATGGCAAAAGTGTAAATAAAACAGGTTCGTACTGGGTTTACATCGATCAGTTACAACAGTCAGGGTTGATCGATGTAGAGTTACATCGGTCTGGGCAGTGATCGTTGTGGTGACCGAAATTAACTCGGGGCGTTTGTACCAATCACTCCTGATCGATGCTGATGATCGATGTGCTCGTATTGGTCACTTCTTGATCGATACTCCTGACCGAAAATCTTACATCAGTCACCCCCTTGATCAATGTTCTCCGTGCTCTGACCGAAAAGCTCTGCAGAGATTGTCTGCTTTGATCCCTTTTGCTCCCTTTGGTCTAGCTAGCTTCCTGGATCATCCTCAAAGCTCCTCCAAGCTCCTTTTAGCTCCATAAGCACCTAAAAACATCCAGAAAGCAAGAAAAATGCAAACTATATCCTAAGTGCATCCTAAGTCTAAAAGGAGAAGAAAATAGGACAAAAAAATAAGGAAAACAAAATACAGGCGTAAATGGTGTAAATACAAGAGATATCAACACCCCCACACTTGCCTTTTGCTTGTCCTCAAGAATATAAGAACAAATGAGAGAGTGAGGTTTGAAGGTGGGCATTCAGATTCCAAAACTGCAAAGGTAAAGAGATGGTATCAATGCTTAAGTGCCTAGTTTTAGGATGAAAACATAATCAGCTATACTTTAAAGAACCTAGCCATACTCCTCATGTTTCAAAATGATCTCAAATCTTAACCTAGGCAAATGCTTAAATCAACCAACTCTTTAACATTCAATTAAGATCAGAACATGAATCATACTTATGCAAATCAAGTGAAGACATTTGGTTGAAAGGGTAAGGTTATAATATAAGAATGATCTCATTTTAGCAAAGGGTTAATAAACATAAGGGATTACTCAATGAAAAGGATTTCATCTTAAGCAAAATTCTAAAGGTAAAAGCACACTTATGCATGCAAATTAAAGCTCTCTTCTACCCAAAGATGAATCTTAAGCATTTTTAAACCTAAAAGTGAACCCCTAAGTCTACAATTTCCTAAACTCTACCCTTTACCCTTCTTCATCGCTGGGGAAACTTCTTCTTTTTGCTTGTGTGGCTACTTCTTTTTGGTTAAGACTTGCTCTTCTTTATTGCATTGGCACCTTCATCACCTTTGGTGGATTTCTCCTGGTCTGATTTTTCATCTTTGGACCTTTCTGAGCTTTGTTGCGGGCGCCTTTCTTCATTGTACTTAGAGCTTTTTCTTCCATTTACTTAACCATAATTCTAGACTGTTTCCCCTTTTCTACCATTTCAAACCTTTTCCTTTTCTTTTAAAACATATATACTTGAAGCTCAAACCACTTACACTACCCTTTTTAACCCAAAACTCCTATCCTACAATCAAGCTCAAGATGCAAGCTGATATCTACAAGAGAGCTAATCATTGCCAGCCTTATTCCAAACACTTTTTGCCAAGACAAAATCGAAAATGCAATGCAAAGGCCTCACAGCTCTCACAATAGTGTTTAGGTTCAAAAGGAAGTTTTGGTTAAGGGTGTGGATGAACTGTCCCATAAGTATGAGGATCAGCTACTTGGATCAACAAGAGTGGTAGAAAGGAAAAAGATGATCCAAATATGTATATAGTAGCCATAAATTCACTTTTCAATGCATAAGACATGATAATTAAAAGTCCAAATTAAAGTTCAAGTTGATAGAGTTGATTTTCAGAGAACAAGTGCTTTTAGAATGAGATGAGAAGACCAAATCTAGCAATCTAAGCATGGTTCAGCCTTAACTTCTAGCAATCATATAATGCATCAAACAACTAGCCACTTAAACACTAAAATCATCTCTAAACTCTAAGCACTTTACAAGGGAAATTCATCATAATGCCCTATGCAAATGCAATGCAACCTATATGTCAACACTAGACTCAATCCTAAAAGAATGAAATGCAACTACATGCTTTCTTTCTGGTTTGTAAAAATGCAAAAAATTTCAAATTTTTCGATTTTTTTTGTTTTTCTATGCCTTACATGAATGCATGATATGCATGAGACTCAAAGTGAAAGAGAATGAAAAACTAAGAAAACAAAACACAAAGTCAAATCCCAAATCTCTCCCCCCACACTTAAATTACACAGTCTCTTGTGTAATGAAAGCAATGAGAGAGAGAAGCAAAAATATAATACAAAACTGAAAAAGATACAATGGTATAAACAATGGATAGGATGTGGTACTTGCTTAGTGGTAGGAGTGGTAGGATGATCCAGAGGTCTGAGGAGACTTGCTAGCCCTTTTCTTGTTTCTCCTCTCATAAACCTTGGTAGAATGCTCTGCTTCTTGTGGTGGTTGGACCCAACTTGACCATAACTGCTCAACTTGTGAAGAAGCACCTTGATGACCCCAATGCCATGTCTCCTGAACTTCAGAGGGAATGGAAGTTGGTTCCCAAGCTGATGGTACATGGGTACTTGGCGCATTTGATGAGCTCTTGGTTGTGCACATGTCCCCCATTGATCACTTGGTTGTGCATGGAAAGGGTGTCTTCCATGGGGGGTTCCATACAGCTTCTTTCTCTTCAGTTGGCACAGCTTGTTCTAGATGCTCTTCCTGGTGAGGAGTGTGCTCATGAGTATGGCTTTGGTGGGAAGTTCTTGCTGATGTTGCTTTGTATCAACTTCCCCTTAACCATTTTCATCAACCCCTTAATGGTTTTGTCTTGCCATTTACACCATTTCTGGAGAGCATTGATGTGCTCATGAGCCACCTTAAAAGAGCTTCCTTGGCTGTGTATTTCGTAGGGTTTGAAGTGGAACTGCCTTGAGCTATAATTCAGCAGCAGCATTTCCTTGGTGATCTTCTTCAGCTTCTTCTTCAATATCTTCAGTGTTTCCTTCCTCATCGTCTTGTTCTCTCTCCTCAGGGATAGGGCCGCCTTGGTAGAGCTGGTCATCACTTGGCCTGAAGCTGATGTTGCTCTTTCTTGTGAAGGAGGTAATCCTTGGATTAAGGAGAAGGACTTTTGCTGGTGTGTTAAACTCCTTGATGAAGTTGTATACATGCTTTCAACCAATGCTTTTCTTAAGGAAGTAGCTTCTCCTGAGATAAGCTTTATCAATCCATTGTGGCTCAAGAGCATCAACTTCATATCCCTCCAGGTTCACCCTACTGGCCAGAAGAACTACTGTCACAATTCCCCCAATATGGATCTGTGGGCTTTTCCTTTGTTTCACCTTGCTCAGAACCCAGCTCTGGTAGGAATAGAGCTGTTCCATCAGCATAGACACATAGCATAGATATTTTTCGGCGTCATGAGAGGTTGCTCATCTTCGCTGGTACCAGCAATATCATACAAGTATTATGATATATGAACAGTAAACAAAACTTAAACATCTAAATTGATGCAAGAATTTTTGGGCTCTTGGTTCAATCACCCAAGCTTACACTAGTCAGTTGTAGTATAGCATAAGGTTTTTATCAATCCAAATGAGATTTAGTTGAAAGCAGAAGAGTTGAGAGTAAAAATCCTTAAGTCAAGCAAGCAGAAAAAGGTTTTTGTTGCCTAAGCAACCAATCTAATATCTTAATATAATCAAGCAGCAAAGGGAGTAAAGATAAAAGCAAACTAAACAAAACTAAGCAAGCAAAACAGAGCAAAACAGAGCAAATAGGAAAATCTGTTAAAAAGGAAATACTTAAGAACAGTAAATTGACAAGACTTGTCGAAAATCTGGAAAAGAGGCTATTTATAGCCTCGGGAAGGAAGCCCTAGCGCAATGGCAAAAGTGTAAATAAAACAGGTTCGGACTGGGTTTACATCGATCAGTTACAACAGTCAGGGTTGATCGATGTAGAGTTACATCGGTCTGGGCAGTGATCGTTGTAGAGACCGAAATTAACTCTGGGCGTTTGTCCCGATCACTCCTGATCGATGCTGATGATCGATGTGCTCGTATCGGTCACTTCTTGATCGATGCTCCTGACCGTAAATCTTACATCGATCACCCCCTGGATCGATGTTCTCCATGCTCTGACCGAAAAGCTCTTCAAAGATCGTCTGCTTTGATCCCTTTTGCTCCCTTTGGTCCAGCTAGCTTCCTGGATCATCCTCAAAGCTCCTCCAAACTCCTTTTAGCTCCATAAGCACCTAAAAACATCCATAATGTAAGAAAAATGCAAACTATATCCTAAATGCAACCTAAGTCTAAAATGAGAAGAAAATGGAACAAAAACTAAGGAAAACATGCAAAAGAGAACCAGAACATGTACTAAATGCAGACCAAAATGGTGTAAATTCAAGAGATATCACAAAGTACACAAATGGGAGAAGAACCTGCCCCAATGAAGCATAACTAGCTGGGATGAGTGCAAGAGAGCCTTCTTAGCAAATTTCTTTTCTACTTCAAGAACTGCAAGAATAAGGAATGAGATTTTAGGGTTTGCACAAAGGAACAATGAAAGCTTTGGTGAAGCTTGGGAGAGATTCAAGAACTACACACTGCAATGCCCTCATCATGGCTTCTCACAAGCCTCTATGCTCTCCACTCTCTATAGAGGAGCCTTGCCTAAGATAAGAATGCTTTTGGACACTGCATCAAATGGGAACTTCTTATCAAAAGATGTGGATGAAGGATTGGAGCAGGTAGAGAATTTGGCTCAGTCTGATGGAAACTATAATGAGGAATTCGACAGAGCTCCAAGAACTGCAAAGGATGAGTTAGAGTCTAGCAGGAAAGAAATCAAGTCTCTACATGAGAAGCTGGACTTGTTGCTAAGGAAAAAGAAAGAGGTTAACTTTGTTGGGGACATGGTTCAGCTTGATGATCAAGAGCAATGCCAAGTTGAGGAGATGAAATACTTGGGGAACTACAGACCAAATCCCACATTGTCTTACAGGAGCAACAATGTTGCTAATCCACAGGATCAGGTTTACCCTCAACAGCAACAGCAAGCTCCCTCAAGACCTTTTGTTCCCTACAACAATCAAGGTTTTCAGCAATGGAACAACAACTACCAGCCTAGAGCGCCCTACAACCCTCCAGGATTCAATGCTCAAGCTCAAGGAAAAGCTTCCTCCAGCTCTCAAGACACTGAACTCAATACTCTCATGCAACAAATGATCAACACTCAGGTCACCACAACCTTGGAAATGTACAAGAAGTTTGCAGAGGTCCACAACAAAATCGATTCAGTACATGTAGAGCTCACTAACAAGTTTGAAGGGTTGGTTGCAAGAGTCAAAACACTGGAGAACAACAAAGGCATAGCTGGTCCCAAACCTCAAGGACAATTTCCTGGAAAACCAGAAGCTAACCTAAAGGAGTTCTACAATGCCATAGTCATAGAAGAAGAGAGATTCTCAGCTGAAGAGGAGGCTATCATTGAAGAGTTCCTCTACTTGTTCACTGAGGACACTGAACCTCAAAGTGGGGGGGGGGGGGGGGGGGGGGTGAAGAGCTCTTGGAAGTTAAAACTAATCAAGGAGCCGTAAAAGAAGAATCCTTTGAAGAAGGAGCAAACACAGATAAAGAAGAGTGGTGGGTGCCACATGAAGTTTTTGATGACACCATGGACTACTTGATTGAAGTTCGTGATGATAAAGAGAAGACTCAAGCTGTTATCCTTCCTGTTTACCAACCAACCATCCCTTTTCCAGGAAGATTCAAGGAGCAGCTAGTGCAGAAGTATGAGACCCTCGATACAGCTCAAATGGAAATGAGGGGTTTGAATGGCCAAGAGGAGCTTAAGAAGCTAAGAGTTAAAGCTGGAGCATCTGAGGTTAAAGAGTTTAATGTCAAGAAACTTGGAGATCCAGGTTGTTTTACTCTCCCATGCAAACTAAAAGGGCAGACCTTCAAAAGTTGTCTTTGTGATCTTGGAGCATGTATCAACCTTCTCCCATCCTCTACTGCTAAAGCTCTTGGCTAGACTCAACTTCAAGAGAGTAATGTGTCCCTTACAATAGCTGATGGGACAGTGAAGACACCACTTTGGAGTCTCAAGGATGTACCAATGATGATTGAAGGGGTAACCATCCCCAATGATTTCTTGGTGCTTGATGTGGAAGGCCATATAAAGAATGATATCATTCTAGGAAGACCTTTCTTAGCCTCAACTAAAGCAGTGTTTGAAGGAATGTACAATAGAGCTGAGACTGACCAAGAAGAAGGTTCTAAGGTTTGACTAAGGTTTGACTCCAAGGGGAATAAGCAAGCCTTCACAATCGACATCAAGAAGTTGAAGCAGCTTGGTAAACATTAGCCAGAGTTTGAAGGCTATGTTGGTGAAAGTTTTGATGGTTGCTGCTTAACCAAGCTGTTTGCTGATACCACTGAAGAGGAGGTCCTCAAAGTGGGAGTTTCTGACTGCATGAATGAAGTTCTATTGGATGACAAAGAAGATGGGGTTGTCTTGAAGCCCTTTGTTTCTACGAATGGTGAAGTCCACTCCAAGATGAAAGGGAGGAACAAACCAAAACCCTTTGCTGAGTTGAAAGTTGATGGAGTCACCAGAAAGATAAAAGTGAGCACTACAACACTAAGGGGTTCCAAGACTCCTTCTCACCACCTCTAATAGAGAGGTAAGCAAAGTCATGCTTAGTGACTTTAAACAAGCACTCTTGGGAGGTAGTCCCATGGTTTTCTTTTGTATATATTATGCTTTCTAGTTTCTTTTTATGCTTTGTTAATGTGTATAGAAACATGAGTTCGAATTGGGGGTTGAGAAAATCTCTAAGGGACAAAGAACAGGTGCTTTCTGGCTGATATCGATCAACTGTATTACTCATGAAGAGACCGATACAGACCGTATCGATCATGAGTATCGGTCATTTGTGATTGATATCAGTGGAGCCGGATTGCACCAGTTAACCTATCGATCACTTTTGATCAATAGGGAAGGGAGTCTGAAAGTGAAAACTGTATCGGTTATTCATATCGATCAAATACTGATCGATACAAACCTACCGTATGTATTTTGGTCAATGTATCGATCAGATGAAGACCGATATGATTCACAGGAAGGGTATCGATCATTTGTATCGGTCACTTGTGGCCGAAACCCACCAGAGGTAAGTGTTTCATCTTTTCAAAAAAAATTCCCTCCTTTGGTTTGGAGCCAAGGAGGTTTGAATTCGAACTTTGGATCCTTCCTGTCACTTTGCAGAGCTCCTGAGCACTTTTGTTCTTGTCCCCCACTCTTTAGATTCCTTTGGTTCCCTCACAAACTTTTGATTCCTTTGGTTCCCCCTTCTCCACTCCATTTAAACCAACAATCTTCTCCACTTCTCTTCACACTTCAGTTCACTACTTCTCTCACTTATAGGACGAAAATCTTAGCTCTTTTTCTCTTTTATTTGCTTTCTCTATGTGCTCAGAAGCTTCATTAAGGTTTGCTTCCTCAACTATACATTTTTTGCTCTTAATCAATGCATGTGTTTATAATTGCTTAATCTATGGTTTTAAGAGCAAGTTTTGATTAGTTTTAACTGTTGGGCTTTGATCTTACATTATGGATTTGTTTAAAGTGAGCAAGTTAGATGTTTAAGCTTTGTTTACTGTTCATAAATCTCATTAGTTGCTTGTTTACTTCCGTTTGCATGATCATCATCTCCTTTGCCTAAGAACCACTTTGCTAGATTCACATGCATAACTGTTTTATTTTTATTAACTCTAGCTTATCTAAACTGTTAGCTTTTGAATCCCTCTTGCTTTTTGGAAGTTTAATCTTGTTGTTAACACTTGTTAAGCTTATCTTAGCCTAGAGAGTTTTCTTTTTAAAGCTTTCAGTTAATTGGTTTTTCAGCTTTTGTTCTTTCACTTATCCTATCTTCAAGCGTTGTTTTTTAATGTACCATGGGGAAGACAAAAATAGCTGCTGGGAGAAAGGGAAAGGCACCTCAGGAGGAAGCACCCACTTCACCAAGAGAAAGAAGAGACAAGGGAAAGGGTGCTGCAGCTGAGAAATCATCCAAGGCTGCTGGAAAGAGACCAGTTGGTAATAGAGGCGCCAAGCAGAATGACAAGGATAAAACTGTGGAGGAAAGAGTCCACTACCATGAGCCAAGTACTAGGGAACTCATGAAGGCTTTCAACCAGTGCACTTTCAAGCCAACAAGATACCCTTGTGCTAGTACAATGAAGGCACTTGGGATCTACATGGACTGCAAGACAGTGTTTGAGAACATGGAACTTGAAGGCCTCATGAAAAAACCGCTCCCATCATATCAGCAAATCACTTACCAGTTTCTCTCCACTCTCCAAGTGGTCTGGTATGAAGAAAGTGAGCCTTCTAATGGATATGAGTGGTTCTCTTTCAATATTGGCAATAAGAAGTTCACCTCCACCTTCATGGCTATCGCTAAAGCTCTTGATCTAAGGTCATACACCAACAAGCGGAGCAGTTTCTACATTTCCATGAAGCAGCACGCCATGCTGTGGGACGCTATTGGGACTGGGCAATACATTGCTGGAACAACAAGGAATCAGCACCTGAAGCATCCTGCTGTTAGATATGCTCACAAGGCACTTGCAAACAAACTCTTTGCAAGGAAGGAGACAACATATCTCACAGGAAAAGAGATAGACCTGATATACCAAGGAGTGTATGATATTGTAGGCACCACCGAAGATGTGACACCTTTCTAGGCGCCGAAAAGATATCCATGCTATGTGTCTATGCTGATGGAGCAGCTCTATTCCTACCAGAGCTGGGTTTTGAGCAAGGTGAATAAAGGGAAAAGCCCACAGATCCACATTAGGGCAGTTGTGACAGCTATTCTTATAGCTAGTGGAGTGAACCTTGAGGGACATGACGATGATGCTCTTGAGCCACAATGGATTGGTCTAGCCTATCTTAGGAGAATCCAGTTCCTTGAAGGTAGCATTGGTGGTAAGCATGTCTACAACTTCATCAAGAACTTCAGTACACCAGCAAAAGTCCTTCTCTCCAATCCAAGGCTCACCTCCTTCACCCAAAAGGAGCAACATCAGCTTCAATCCAAGTGATGACCAGCTCTACCAAGGCAGCCCTGTTCCTGGAGAAAGAGAGGAGAATAGTGAGGAAGCAGAAGAAGAAGAGGTTGAAGAAGAAGTCTAAGAAGATGCTCCAGCTGGCGCAGAAAACCAAGGGGAAGCACAAGAAGAAGAAGATGAGCTTGAAGAAGAAGAAGTGTTGAGATACAGTTCAAGGCAGTTCCACTTCACACCTTATGTCTATACCATTGCATCTTATTCAATATTGTATTATATTTTGTTGCTTCTCTCTCTCATTGCTTTCATTACACAAGGTACTGTGTAATTTAAGTGTGGGGGAGAGATTTGGGGTTTGACTTTGTGTTTTGTTTTCTTAGTTTTTCTTTTTCTTTCATCTTGAGTCTCATACATATCATGCATTCATATAAGGCATAGAAAAACATAAAAAAATCGAAAAATTTGAAAAAAATTTGCATTTTTGCAAACCAAAAAGAAAGCATGTAGTTGCATTTCATTCTTCTAGGATTGAGTCTAGTGTTGACATAAAGGTTGCATTGCATTTGCATACGGCATTATAATGACGTTTCCATGTAAAGTGCTTAGAGTTTAGAGATGGTTTCAGTATTTAAGTGGCTAGTTGTTTGATGCATCATAAGATTGCTAGAAGTTAAGGCTGAACCATGCTTAGATCGCTAGATTATGTCTTCTCATCTCATTCTGAAAGCATTTGTTTTATGAAAATCAACTCTATCAACTTGAACTTTAATTTGGACATTTAATTATCATGGCTTATGCATTGAAGTGAATTCATGGCTACCATATACATATTTGGATCATCTTTTTCCTTTCGACCACTCTTGTTTATCCAAGTAGCTGATCCTCATACTTATGGGACAGTTAATCCACACCCTTAACCAAAACCTCCTTTTGCGCCTAAACACTATCTTGAGAGCTGTGAGGCCTTTGATCATCATTTTCGATTTTGTCTTGGCAAAAAGTGTTAAGAATAAGGCTGGCAATAATAAGCTCTCTTGTAGATATCAGCTTGGATCTTGAGCTTGATTTTATTCATATATATATATATATATGTTTTGAAAGAAAAGGAAAAAGTTTGATATGGTAGAAAAGGGGAAACAGTCTAGAGTTGTGGTTAAGTAGAGGGAAGAAAAAGATGTAAGTGTAAAGAAGAAAGGTGCCAGCAACAAAGCTCAGAAAGGTCAAAAGAAGAAAAATCAGACCAAGAGCAATCCAACAAAGGTGATGAAGGTGCCAATGCAACAAAGACGAGCAAGTCCCAACCAAAAAGAAGCAGCCACACATGCAAAAAGAAAAAGTTTCTCCAGCCATGAAGAAGGGTAAAGGGTAAAGTTTAGGAAAGGGTAGACTTAGGGGTTCACTTTTGTCTTTAGAAGTGCTTAGGATTCATCTTCGGGTAGTAGGGAGCTTTGAATTGCATGCGTAAGTGTGCTTTTACCTTTAGCATTTTGCCTGATGGAATCTTTTTCATTGAATGATCCCTTATTTAAAATAACCTTTTGCTAAAATAAGATCATTTTTATCTCATAACCTTACCCTTTAAACCAAATGTCTTCACTTGATTTGCATAAGCATGATTCATGTTCTGAGCTTAATTGAATGTTAAAGAGTTGGTTGATTTGAGCATTTGCCTAAGTTGAGATTTGAGATAATTTTGAAACATGATGAGCATGGCTAGGTTCTTTAAAGTAAAGCTGATTATGTTTGCATCCCACAACTAGGCACTTAAGCATTGACACCATCTCTTTACCTTGCACTTTTGGATCTGAATGCCCACCTTCAAACATCACTCTCCCATTTGTTCTTATTTGCTTGAGGACAAGCAAATGGCAAGTGTGGGGGTGTTGATATCCCATGTATTTACACCATTTAGGCTTGCATTTAGTATATGTTTTGGTTTTCTTTTGCATGTTTTCCTTAGTTTTTATCCCATTTTCTTCTCCTTTTAGACTTAGGTTGCATTTAGGATATAGTTTGCATTTTTTCTTGCATTATGGATGTTTTTAGGTGCTTATGGAGCTAAAATGGCCTTGGAGGAGCTTTGAGGATGATCCACGAAGCTAGCTGGGCCAAAAGGAGCAAAAGGGACTAAGGCAGACGATCTCTGCAGAGCTTTTCGGTCTGTGCACGGAGGCTATCGGTCAAGGAGTGACCGATACAAGGCGTAACGATCAAGAATATCGGTCAAGGAGTGACCAATACAAGCAGTATCGATCAAGGGTATCGGTCATGAGTGATCGATAAAAATACACCGTGTATATTTTGGTCAATGCATCAATCACTTTCCCGACCGATATGATTCGTATCGATCAAGCCCAGACTGATACAACTGAACGATATGAACCCAGTCTGAGCCTGTTTTATTTACACTTTTGCCATTACTCTAGGGATTCCTTCTTTTTGCTATATATAGCCCATTTTCTGGATTTTCGACAGGTCTTGTCAATTTACTGTTCTTAAGCATTTTCTTTGAGTTTGTAAGACAAATCTTTTGCTTTATTTAATATAAGTTGGTATTTGACTTTAATCTCTCTTTAATATCTCTTTTACTCATGATTAGCATTTTTTCCTCTTGTAATTTGGTGTTAAACATGGCTATTAGTGAGTAGTTTGCTTAGAGTTTCTAGATGTGGTAGATTAGGAGAATTTAGGGCTTGATTAAGGTTTGTTTACTGCTTCATTATATGGGTTCCTCTCTATTGATCTGTTCTTAAACAAGATTTGTCTTGATCACATTCATCTAGAATTTAAGCTTTCTCTTATGCCCACCAAATGTTTGATGAAACGCTTATCTTGTTTGATAAAGGATTTGCTGGCCATGGCTCAAGATATTGACTGTTTAAGTAGCATTTTGACTTGAATAGAGTTGTTTATTATTGCTTTTTGAATGTTTTAGCACTAATGAGAGTTAGTTTTTGTTAAGATGTTTAGCAAAGGGCTATTTTACAAGACATTGGATCTAGCTTGCTTGATTGTGAACTCTATGTCTAGGAATCACCATTGCTAGCTTGTTTGCTTGATCAATGCTGTTTGAAACAACCTTAATTAGTTCTTGAATTTCCCAATCTCTTTATTGAATTTCGGATTTGCTCTGTATTGTTTGCTTAGTCATGTTTAAACTGCCTTTATCTTTATTCTCTTTGTTGCTTGATCATCTTAGGGTGTTAGATTGGTTGCTTAGGCAACAAAAACACTTTAATGTTTGCTTGACTTATAGATATCTGCTCACAACTCTTCTGCTTTCAACAAACCCATTTGGATTGATAAATACCCTATGCTATGGTACAATTGATTCACATAGAGGGGTGATGGATTGAGATTTAAAGACCTCTGTATCAACTGTCTTGATGAAGCGCTTTTTACACATCAAGAGCTGGATCGCCACTACAACTGATTCAAAGCCTAATAGTGGTTTTGGAGGCCTCATCACACCCAACTTGGAAGCAGCAAATGTCTCTCTTTTTGAGTCATCACATTATCCTGTCTACATTGACAAAGACTACCTATCTAACACCCAATACTTTGCTGGATGATTGGGCCATAGATTTGCATATCATTACCAAGTGAGCCTCACTGTCAAATAGAATATTTTGCTTCCTACCATGACTGAGCACACCTCCTTTGCCTCACCAGAACTTGATATGTTCAACATCCCATCAGAGGCTCTTGTAAATCTAAAGAGGGATCCACCCCTTGAGTCCATCGAAGCCAAATCCAAGACAGCAAGTACACCTACTGCGCCACCTGAAGGGTTTGATGAAGAGGAAGAGCAAAGGCACCTCTATGGCTGTGCTAGGTACCACTTTGAGTCTTACAACAGCACAATCCCCAATGAGGCGACAATGGCAGCTCACAAGCATACCTCTCTCCTCCAAATATAGAATAAATGACAAGACAAGAATATCAAAAAGCTTGTCAAGTCCATTAAGGGGGTGAAGAAAGGGATGAAAGGCATGGAGAAGGAGATCAAAAGCCTAAATGCAAAGCTTGATGAACCTTCTGGTGCACAAGAGGAAGAGTATGAGGAAGACCAAGAAGAAAACAACACGGGTGAAGTAAGGAGACAATCCTTTAGAGAGCCTCCAAGGGAATAAGAGGAAGTTGAGCCATGTAGAGCCTCATCCTTTAGAGAGCCTCCATTTGATAACACATTTTTACTAAGTCGTTGTAAGCATGAGAGGTTATCAAACTCAAATGCAACACTGAGATGTAGTATAGCATGCAAGTGAGGTATCAATCCACACCTAGGAGTAGGAAGTACACTAAGAATGCAAGGGAATGAGCAAATCTAAGCAGAATACTAAAATGATTGGTAAATTCAAGGAAAATTAAATGCAACGATCTAA
Organism: Thlaspi arvense; assembly: GCA_911865555.2. Lineage (NCBI taxonomy): Eukaryota > Viridiplantae > Streptophyta > Magnoliopsida > Brassicales > Brassicaceae > Thlaspi > Thlaspi arvense. Next base: position 31,289,458 of record OU466860.2, read on the forward strand.
TGCAATACAAAACACTTTTAAAATCCCTGGAAAAGGGTTAACTACCACTAGGAACAAGCAAAAGATGAAAAATGCAAAGCTACTAAAAACTAAAAATCGACCAGTGAATCGACCACAGGATCGAGTACTGGATCTAGCAGAATGGATCGATCTAACAAACAACTTGAAGCAAATGACTTCTAACGAACAAGATGCAAACTAAATGACAAGCAAATGAATAACTAAGATTTAAAACACTAAAAGAAAGAGTTCAGGGTCGAGGGTCGTATTCAAGGGTCTCAAAGGTTTAAGCCTTGGTTTGAAAACATTTAGATTTACTCACTCTGTGAGGTTCTCTAGGCCTTGAAAACAAAACAAGAACCATCCATGGCGTGTGGCAAGGTTCACTTCCTCAATCTCTTCTCCAAACCCATGGCGTTTGGTGGAAAAAGAGATCGAAGAGCAAGAAACACAGATTTTAAATATTGACCTAACTAATCCCCTAAACAACCATGGCATGTGGGAAAGGAAGGATTAGCCTCTAGGATCTGGTTTTCCAGGACATCTGAATCCTGTCAAGGTAAGATATCCTTTTGATCATAGAGACCTCTTCTGAGGCTCTCTAGGCTTTAAGATCCCAAGATCCTAGAAGAGAAGGCATGAAGACCAAAGAAAACACAAAGCTTTAAACCCTTTCAACCCTTTTGAATCACCTCAACCCCAAAACCCGAAACGACTACTCTCTACACATGTTTAAGATCAAAGCAAAAGCAATAAACAGAAAGCTAAGCATGATTAACGATGCGATGAAAGAAAACTTGCTTAATAATAAAAGATTCAAGGTTCAAAAACTGAAAAAGCTCAAGGTATTCAACAATGACGAATCGCCTAACTTAGAGAGAAAGCAGAAAAGACAGAATGAAGATAATGAAAGCAAATGGCTGCTTTTGCCAAAAATGGCTAAATCGTTAGCTGGTCTGTCCCTCGCTAGCCGCCAAAGACAGCTGGACGGATAAGGTTTTGTCTGAGATCGGGCTGGAAGCTAGATCTGGCTCTCGATCTTTGTCTTGGATCGGATGGCTTTGGTCGATCTCTGAGTCGATCTTGTGTTGATCGGGTTGGAAGCTCGGTCTGGTTCTCGATCTGCATGGCGTCATTTGCGTCCGTTCTCCAGATCGATCTCCTCTCTGGATCCTGGTCTTGATCCTTCCTCTTGAATCGACTTGGTGCACTCGATCTTCTGGTCGATCTATCCTAGATCGACCTGCCTTGCTCGATCTGCTACTCGATCTCGGGTCCTTAGCTGAATGGTTGAGTTCTCCAAGCGTCCATAAGCTTCCTCACGAGCCTTAGCACGTCCACGAATCCTCCAATGCTCCAAAGTGTCCAAAAACAACCTGAATATGATGCATAATGCAAGAAACATGTGAATGATAATACAAAAGTGCTCTAGGACCTAAAATGGTGCAAACTAGCCTAATATGTAAGGTGAATGCATGAGAAACTATCTTAAATGCATGCAGAATACACAAAATATTCAGTAATATTAAGCCTCCAAGGGAACAAGAGGAAGCTGAGCCGCGTAGAGCCTCATCCTATGAACCACGCCAAAGGGGGAAGAGGTGAGCTACACATTCCCTTCCCTCCCTTTCCAGCAACATGTCACACTCCAGAAACTACTCCTACTCCATGGACACCTCCTCCTCCTCCTATGGGAACTGAACTCCCATTTCAAATTTCATTCCTTTAGTTGTCCTTGTATACTTGAGGACAAGCAAAAGGAAAGTGTGGGGGTGCTGTTAGCTTGCATAATTGCATCATTCTAGACATCATTTAGCATAGCTATTCACAGCATATCATCCATTTTATAGTCCAAAGTGTCTCATTTGCATTCATAATACACTTAGTGTGCATTAGCATTAGGAATGCATGTTTAACTGCATTTGGGGGTGTATTTTAGGTACGATGGAGCTTTGGAGACCTGTTGATCAAATGGAGTGCAAGTGGATGCATGGAAGAGAGCAAAAGAGAAGAAAAGCAAGGAGGAGCACTTGCACCAGGCAGCCACACCAGCCTATACACTGATAACATGATAATTAGGACTGTTTTATCAAAGCCAAAAGCGTTTGGGAAAGGATGAGCTAGTCTCTTGGATTTTGTTTTAGGGGATTCCTGAATCCAGTCAAGGTAAGGAAATCCCTGAGATCAAAGAGAACTTTCTCAAGACTCTCTAGGCATTAAAACCCCCAAATCCAAGAAGAGATGAGTTAAGAACAAGAAGAGTCCTAAGCTTAAACCCCTTAAACCCTCTTCACCACCCCAACCTTAAACCCATGAAAGGCTACTCACTACACAAGCTTAAAACAGATGAAAATGCAAAGAAAGAAAAGGTAAGCATTATTAAAACGATTAAAGAAGACAGATTAAGAGAAATACTTGGATTAAAGAAAGATTAAGAGTTTCCAAAACTAAGAAAAGCTTAAAACTTCAACAATGGCGATTTGCCTAAAACAAAGATAGAAAAATCTCGACAAAGCGTTTGTTCTCCCAGTGATAATGTATTGTTGCCCAAAAATGGGTAAAAACCAAAAAATGGACCCCTCACTAAACTCCAAAAGTGAGCTGTCCAGATAAGGTTCTAGAGATCGACTTGGTTGATCGATCTCTAACTCGATCTTCTTCGTGGACCATCTTGCTTTGCTCGATCTTCGGGTCGATTCGGTTGGGTGGATCGAGTGCTTCCATCGATCTTCTAGTCGATCCTTGGATGATCGAGTCGTGACCTCAATCTGGCTCTAGTTCTTCCCGGGCTTAATCCCGTGTCTGTACTCACGTTCGATCACCTCGGTCGATCTTGGTCTCGATCCTCTTTCTTGAAACGACCTGAGTGTCTCGATCTTGTGGTCGATCTCGTCTAGATCGACCTGCCTAGCTCGATCTGCGCCTGGATCTTGGTTCCTTTGCTGCATGCATGAATTCCTCCACGTATCCATAGGCTCCCTTTCGATCCTTAGCATGTCCACGCAACCTCCACAGCTCCAGTGTAGCCAAAACAACCTGAATATGATGCAGAAATGGAAGAAACATGCAAAATGCTAATGCAAAGTGTTCTAGGACCTAAAATGAGGTAAATGGTGCAAACTAGCCTATGATGGAAGATGTATGCATGAAAACAACTCTAAATGCATGCTAAATATGCGAAATATAAGAGTATATCAACTCTCCCAAACTTGCCTTTTGCTTGCCCTCAAGCAAACAAAATTCAAGAAAGGAAGAGAGGTTTAAAAATGGGAGCTCAAATTCCTTGACAAGTGTTTTTCAAATGAATCAATTCAATGGTCCTATTTCTTAATTCTAAGATGCAATGCACAAACTCATACTCCAAAGGACTTAGCCATATTCATCACATATTGAATCTCAAATCATGACTCTCATATTCCAAACAATCCAAGAATCCTATCCTTTAACATTCATTAAGTTCAAACCGTGAATCACACTTATGCATTTTACAACCGAATACATTTGGCTAGGGACAAGGTCATGAGATAAAAATGATCTCATTCATGAGTGTAATTCAAGCAATGGTTTATCTCAAAAAGGGTTGAACTCATGCATAATGCTAAAGGTAAAGGCAATTGATGCATATATGACTAGACTCTCATCTACCCATATATACTAACAATGATCCTAATCCCTCTCTCATTTTTCTTTTCCTTTTCAAGCTCACTCACCCTCTAGAGACAACCCACAACAACAAGGCAAGGTGCCAAGCAAAACCCAAATAAACACATCATTCAAACCTTCTTATAGCTAGTGGGATGGTCTTAAACAAATTTTTAACTCTTTTCTTTTCTTTTGATAGCTCTCTTTTCATTTTTTTTCTTTTCTTTTTAACATTTGGCCATTTGGCTCTTTTCTCATATTTATTTTTTTTTCGTTTTGAGAGCTACATTCTTTTCTTTTAAACTTGAGCTTTTATTAATTAGAATAAGACCACACACTTAAAACTATGTCTCCCTTTATTCAAACCCCAAACACCAACACTTTTCAAAATCGAAAGCAAAAAAGCAAAAGCAACAACACCCATGAATCATAATCCCATCCTTAAGCCTAGAACTAGCTTCAATATGAAAAGCTAGCATCAACATGAGAGCCTAATCATGTCACCTGAACCTAACACTTTATGCCAAGTTAAACCGAAAATAAAAGGCCTCACAATATGATATCACACACGAAATTTGGCTTCAAAGGAGGATAAGGGTTAAGGTGAGGATTTCTACTTAGGCTTACAAGAGAGTGGTGAAAGGAATAAGAAAGCCTAAATATGTATATGTAATCCATGTATCCTTTCTCAAATGCACAAGTATGATAATTCAAAAATTCAAATTAAGGTTCCACTTGATAGGAAAGGATTCAATTCAAGTTTGTTCAACTTAAGCCACGAAAATCAAGATAAATGATCCAAATATGGTTAGAACTTACTTTCAAAGTATGTACAAAGCATCAAAGAACTACTAACTAGGGCCTTGAACCAATTCATGAGCTTAAAACAGTTTTCAAGAAAAATTAATATCATTGCTTCCTATGCAAATGCAAATAAACTAAATGATTAAAATTTTAGACTCAATCCTAAAATGTTTAACAATGCAAATGCAAGCTACATGAATTTTTTGAAAATTTTTTAAAAACTTTTATGATTTTTTTTGTATTTTTCTATGGACTTAGATGATGCATGAAGACTCAAAGATGCTAACACAAAATAAGATCCAAATAAAACAAGTCAAACCACACACTCTCCCCCAAACTTGAATGACACCATCTCGGTGGCAAACAAATTCAAGAGGAGATCAAAACACAAAGCAAAATTTTTTAAAAAAAAAATGCATGATATTTACAATGGTTCAGTTTTGGTACCTTGGAGCTAGGCATGGCTGGAGCTTAAGGATTCTCCAGTCCTCCTGCTCTTTCTAGGAGTGTCGTGAAGCACCTCCATGTCTTTGTTATTGCATGTGCCTTCATGGAGAGAAAGACGTCCAGCTTGATTGCTTCCTTGAGGCTCACAGATTTCTATACCTCCGGTTGATCATCATTCTCTTCTCCGGTTGCTCAACCTCTTCACTTGAAGATGCCTCAGATGAGCTTCTTTGTAGGTCTTTGATCTTCTTAGCCAGCTTCTTGATCATCTTGCCTTGCCACTTGTTGACTTTGCGCTGAATCTCAACCACCAAAGCAAGGAACTTCTCGGCCTTAGTATTGGGCTCATAGTCTAGCTTGGGGAGATCAATGCTTGGCGGCATCTTAGCATCTGAAGGAGGCGACTCTGAAGGTGGACGAGCGAGCTGAGGTGGTGCAGCCGTGCCTCCAAGGGGTGCAAAGCATTCTTCATTGCTTGGCAAAAACTTTATGGTCCCAACGCTGTCCAGGTTTGTCTCGTTTTGGTTGGGGAGGATGCATACTTGCTTCCCAAGGGTGGGGTTGTAGAACAAGTAAGCAAAATACCCTGGAGCTGGAGTAGGTCCCAAGGAATCAGTGTTGCGCATGTAGGTCTGCTCCATGTAAGGTCTCTCCACGCAAGGCTCCATATCCGTAAGAGGTACTCTCGCTTGTATGAACATTGGGGTGAGGAAGCCTCCTATGAGTGCTGATCTCGCCTTTCATCTCAACGCCCACGCCTTGTACTTGACAAAAGAAGAAGCCAAGATGAATCCATAGTTGACGTCGTCCCCAAGCTCATCCTCCATTGGCTCCTCATTCTCTTCAGCATCGCATAGAACCTTCTTAATCCCTTGGAAGAGGAAGCACAACTCGTTCTTTGTTACCGTTAGAGCCACGGATCTTCCACTAAAGGTGTTGGCTAGTAGCTTGAGGGCGTATCTCAGCACAGCGTTTCGCACCTTCTTGATCTTGGCGGTGTTGGCTTTGTAGTCATCATCGCTGATCAAGTCGCATAGATCATTGGCTGATATGAACGGAGGGAACTCTACAAACTTGGCTTCAGCATTGAGACCATAAGCTTGGCATAGCTCGGGGATGGAGAGGTGGTAAGCTTGTCTCCTGATCTTGAATGTGAAGTGACCTTTTGATGGAGTGAGGAGGCTTGGATTTTCATAGGAGTAGTCCAAGGTGGAGAAGAAGTCAAGCGCTGCCTCGGGGTAAGTAGGGCAGTCCATCCTTGACAGGCACGCAAGCCCCATATCTTTGAGCAGCTCGTCAAAATCCTCCAGCAATCCCAGCCTCTCCAAGAGGTCCCTGCATGCAAACTTCGTAGGTTCAAACCGCAGCCTCTCAAGTCTCTTCTTTGCTTTCTTCTCCTCCTTAGTCCATCTGACCCTTTCTTCAACCACTTGCTGAGCTTAACCTTGAGTTGAAGTTGCCAAATCTCTGCTTCTCTTGGGTGCCATGGTGCCTGAAACACAAGTTCTCAAGGAGAAGATGAGTATAGGCGGCGATTAAGAGATAAAAGCAAGGCAGGAGAGAAAAACTCTAAACATAATTCCTAGATTTTTGGGGATTTTCTAAAAATTAACAATAAACAGAATATGAAAACCTCTTGAGATAAGGCTAAATCAAGAAACCCTAATATTTTGATACTTATAAAAATTCATTCTAATCCGTAGCAAATAACATTCATCCTAATCCAATAAAAAGAAATTTTCTAAAAACTCAAACATGTAATTCAATAAAATCGGAAATACCTTTGAAGTGGATGAATATAAGATGCTCTTATGTCTTTAAAACCGAACTCACACTCTCTCTTTCTAAGAAAATCAGTTTGAAATGCAGTGGGAGAGAGTGAGGATGCAAGTGTTTATAAAGACAAGAATCTTTGGATGCATGCAAGCAAGTGGATTCTAAAAAAGTTGGTCAAGGCACATCTTTCATGGTCAAAGATGCTTGCCTTGACCAAAATTCAAATTTAAAATTAGAGGGAAAAGTTTAACCAACCTCGGCATGAGATCAAGTCAATTTGGTCGATCTTGACCTCGATCTCATGCCTATTTTGTCCGTGATCGAGAGGCTTGCTCGATTGGAGGCTCGATCTGATTTGAATCGAGCCTTAGATCGAGTCTGCTCCTCGTTCCACGATCCCACGTGGTTATAGTCATGCCCCTTGGATCGAGCTCTTTGATCGATTTCGAGTTCGTTCGGGCAAGGATCGAGTGAGCTGATCGAGTGAACTGATCGATCCAATTCGAGGTTCAAGTGAGATCAGTCGATCCACACCCCGTTTACATTTCGAGCTAAACGTGTGGGTGGGTCATCCTCTTGCAATCGACTGACTCACTCGATTGTCTATTCGATCTCCTCGAAATCGAGTGACTTCACTCGATTCACTAGCTTGATCTAGTAAAGATCGAGCCAGGATAGGTCAATTTACCACTCGATCGTTTGCCTCTAGTTCTCCTTTCCTTGCCTTGTTGACTCCAAGATCATGATCTCCGGTTCCCATCTCCTTGTACCTACACAATTAAACTAAAAAGCATTAAATTGAAACAGAAAGAAATCGAAAATATGTACAATGACAGTCATGGGAATGCCTCCCAAGTGCGCTTGTTTTACGTCGCTTAGCTTGACTTTACTTGGTTAGGCTAAAGGGGGATATTGGAGAAGCAACGTGGTGCTCTTCTTGCTGCAATCACTTGCAATGTAGGGCTTGACTCTATGCCCATTCACCGTGAAACTCTTTCCACTTATGCCAACCAAAGTAACCGCTCCATATGGTAGCACTTCTTTCACCTCAAACGGTCCGCACCATCTAGACTTTAGCTTCCTAGGGAACAACTTCAAACGTGAGTTGTAGAGCAAAACCAGACTTCCCTCCATGAGCTCCTTACGCACCAGCTTCTTGTCATGAACCGCCTTGGTCCTTTCTTTGTAGATCTTGGCGCTCTCATAAGCGTCCAGCCTTAACTCATCAAGCTCATGGAGTTGCACCAACCTTCTCTCTTGTGCCGTCTTGAGACTGAAGTTCACTTACTTCACAGCCCAAAGTGCTCTGTGCTCTAACTCCACAGGGAGGTGACAAGCCTTACCATAGAGGAGGTTAAAAGGCGTGGTACCAATATGAGTCTTGAAGGACGTTCTATACGCCCAAAGAGCGTCATGAAGCTTGCTTGCCCAATCCTTTCTAGTTACTCCCGCGGTCCTCTCTAGGATGGCCTTGATTTGCCTATTTGAAACCATCACTTGGACACTGGTTTGAGGATGATAAGGTGTAGCTACCTTTTGTATAACTCCATACTTCTTCAAGAGACCCTCAAACACCTTGTTAATGAAGTGGCTGCCCTCATCACTGATCACTATCTTTAGAACTCCAAACCTTGGAAAGATGATGGTCTTGAAGAGCTTGACTACCACCTTTGAGTCATTGGTTGGTGATGCTATGGCTTCCACCCACTTAGACACATAGTCTACTGCTACAAGAATGTACTTGTTTCCATATGATGATGGGAATGGACCCATAAAATCAATCCCCCAAGCGTCAAAGACTTCCACCTCAAAGATTGGTACCTGCGGCATCTCCTTTATCTTCGTGATGTTCCCAGCTCTTTGGCAAGCTTCACACGCTTTTACAAACTCATGAGCATCCTTGAAGAGTGTAGGCCACCAAAACCCGGCTTGTAAAACCTTTGTAGCCGTCTTGAATGAAGCGAAGTGTCCACCATAAGTCAAACCATGGCAATGAAGAAGAATGTCTCTTGCCTATTCTCTTGTGACACATCTTCGATATAAGCTTTCCACACCCCTCTTGTACAGATAGGGATCATCCCAAAAGTAATGAGATATGTCCCTCAAGAATTTCTTCCTATGGTAGTGGTCCAAGTGAGTAGGCTCTTCTCCACAAGCCAAGTAGTTAACAATATCCGCATACCATGGTAGATCTTCTTCCTTGATGCTCAAAACTTCTTCAAACTTGTCCTCTAGCTTTGCACATACCACTGTGTTGACCATTATAAGCTGCTCTTCAGGGAGTGAATCATCCAAAGGCAAGACATCATTCACCCTCATTCTTGAAAGATGATCTGCTACACCGTTCTCTATACCCTTCTTATCCTTGATCTCCATATCAAACTCTTGTAAGAGAAGGATCCATCTTAAGAGTCTCCGCTTTGTGTCTTTCTTGGAGTATATGTAACTCAAGGCGGCGTGATCAGTATCTACAATGAACTTAGAACCCACCAAGTAAGACCTAAACTTCTCAAAAGCAAAGACAACGGCTAGAAGCTCTTTCTCGGTGGTTGCATACTTCACTTGCGTGTCATCCACGGTACGGCTTGCATAGTAGATCACATGCAGCTTCTTATCCTTCCTCTGACCCAAGACAGCACCCACGGCGTAGTCACTCGCGTCGCACATTATCTCAAATGGCAAGTCCCAATCCGGAGCTTGAACTATAGGCGCGGTGACCAAGGCTTCTTTGATGGTTTTAAAGGCTTGAAGGCATCCTTGCACAGTAGCCTTGTAAGAGGACGTGCTATCTTGGAGAAATCCTTGATAAACCACCTGTAGAAGCCAGCGTGCCCCAAGAAGCTCCTAATCTCTTTCACATTAACCGGAGGTTCCAATCTTATCATAACCTCTATCTTTGCTTTGTCAACCTCAATCCCATACTCAGAAACCTTGTGTCCAAGTACAATGCCTTCCTTCACCATAAAGTAACACTTTTCCCAATTCAGCACTAAGTTTGTCTTCTCACATCTCTTGAGAACCCTACAATGATTTGACAATCAACCACCAAAGGAAGCACCATAGACAGAAAAATCATCCATGAAAATTTCTACCATTTCCTCTATGAGGTCAGAGAAAATAGACATCATGCACCTTTGAAAGGTGGTTGGTGCATTACATAACCCAAAGGGCATCCTTCGATAAGCAAAGGTACCATAAGGGCATGTGAAAGTGGTTTTCTCTCGGTCATTAGGATGATTGGGAATTTGAAAGAAACCCCTATACCCATGTAGGAAACAATAGTATGAGTGATTAGCTAATCTCTCTAGCATTTGATCAATAAAGATAAGAGGGAAATGATCTTTTCTAGTGGCTGAGTTGAGTTTCCTAAAATCAATACATATTCTATGTCCAGTTATTGTTCTTGTAGGAATCAACTCATCTTTTTCATTTTTATAACCATGAACCCCCTTTCTTTGGTACCACATGGACCGGAGAGACCCATGTGCTATCACTGATAGGGTATATCACGTCAGCTTCTAAAAGTTTTAAGATCTCTTTCTTAACTACTTCTTTCAAATTCGGGTTCAAACGTCTTTGATGCTCAATCGAAGAAGTGTTTTCATTCTCTGAGTGAATCCTATGAGTACAAAGCATTGGTGAAAGGCCCTTGATGTCACTGAGAGAGTACCCAATGGCCTTCCTATACTTCCGCAACTCCTTAAGGAGCGAGTCTAACTCATCATAACTTAGATTTTCATTCACAATGACCGGATAGGTATCATTTGGTCCCAAGAAAGCGTACCTTAGCCCATTCGGAAGCTGCTTAAGGTCCACCTTTGGGGCTAGCAGCTCGCCCCAGTCCTCCTCTTGGCTGGTGTTGACGTTTCTGTCCTCATTCGCTTCTTTTGAACCCGGGTCATGAGCTTTCAAGCTGTCTTCTTGAACCGTTCCCACCGCAGAGATCGAGTCAGTCAGTCGATCGCTCTCTCGATCTAGGCTGGATCGATTGCATTCCCTTGATTCACTTGCTCGATCGGATATGGATCGAGCAGGAGATCGATTTGCTAGGTCGTTCTCTAAACAGATCGAGTTGTCTCGTCTCTCTCGATTTTCTCATCGATTTCCTTTCTGGATCGAGTGATCTGATCGATCTCCAAGTCGATCTCTAGGCACTCGCCTTCATCTTCTTTCACAACGTTGCGAGAATCAAGGATATGAACATACTCCTGGGTTTGCTCGCTCAAGAAACCATACTCCCTACACTCCTTTGTCAAAGCCAGCTGAAGATGATCCTCTTGTGCCAACTCCTCAAGCAACTGATCTACCAATGCATCCAAAGTTTCTATGTAGAACACTTGCCCATCAATCGTTGGCTTCTTCAAGACTTTATTGATGTCAAAGTTCAGCTTGATGTCTTTGCCAAGGTGCAGCGAGATCTTCCCATTCTTCACGTCTATGATGGCAGGTTGCTAGAAATGGTCTACCAAGGATTAGAGGGTCCTTTGGTTCCTCATCCATTTCTTGAACTACAAAATCTGTTGGCACATTTACATTTCTGATCTTCACGGGTAGGTCTTCAAGCAAGCCTACAGGGAGCCTTATACTTCGGTCAGCCAGAATGAGTGAGATTCTACACTCCTTAAAATTGGTAAAGCCTAGCTTTTTGGCAATGGAGTGAGACATAAGTTTAATGCTTCCAACAAGATCACATAAGCAGCTTTCAAACTTCAAAGGGCATAGTGCACAAGGTATAGTGAATGACCCCGGATCTCCTAGCTTCTTTGGTGCTATCTCCTTGTGGATGATTGCACTGCATTCTTGACTCAACACCAAGACTTCTTCACTCTCTATATCCTTCTTAGCAAGAGTATCCTTCAAGAACTTGGTATATTTTGGCATCATGACCAAGCAATCAACTAAAGGCAGTTTGATCTCAATGTTCCTTATGTGCTTCTCAAACAAGGCTTTATGCTTCTCAATCATCTGCTTCTTGAAACGTCCAGGGAAGGGAAGCTTTGGTCTGTAAGGTGGAGGTATGAAAGCTTCTTTCTCTTTGCTGACTTCCTCCACTTTTTTCTCTAAAACCGCTTCCTTGCCTTTCTTTGGGCTTGCAATGTCGACATTGTCAAAGGTGATCTCTTGATCATTTGAGAGATTACTCTCCCCCTCTTGAACCACAGTGTCCTAATTGCCTTCAGGTGTAGACCGTGGTGGTAGTTCTTTCCCACTTCTCAAAGTAATAGCGTTGGCATACTCCTTAGGGTTTGCTTCGCACTTCCCGGCTAAGCTACCTTCACCGCTTGAACTGGCTTTTCCTTTCTCTAGCTGGCGGATGTTGTTGTTCAGGTTGGTGATTTGTGTAGATACCTCAGTCAGAGAAGAGTCCAGCCGGTTGTTCATATCAACAAACTTCTGATTTGTAGAAGCTTGTCCTTGAAGTAACTGTTGAAACATTGCTTGAACCGGATCTTGAAGTGGAGGTTGAGCTTCTTGCTGCTGAGGCACGAAACCAGGAGGAAACACAGGAGAGTAGCTCTTGTTCCCTTGCTGTTGCTGGCCTTGGAAGTTCCCTTGTCTTTGCCCTTGGTACCCACGGTTTTGTGTAATCCTTCCCTTGTTGTAAGGAACAAAAGGTTTGCCTTGTTGTGGAGGGTACACTTGATCCTTAGGGTTCATCACGTTGGTACTTCGGTAAGAGAGGTTGTTGTTGCCTTGATACCCTTGAACATAGCCCTGTGGGCTTGGCCTCCAACCCAATTCGCTTCCTCTTGGCTCTTCTCTAGCTCATCAATAACATTCGTAGCCTCTCCCACAAAGTGTACATGCTTTTGGGTTGCAAGTACCAACTTGTCAATCTTTTCATGGAGACACTTCAGCTCCTTCTTGTTTGCCTCAGGTCAAACCCACTTGGTGCTCTATCATAATCCTCAGCGTAATTTTCATCACTCAAAGCAAGATTCTCAATGAGCTCCATTCCCTCTTCTACATTTTGGCCAAGAAAGTTGCCTTTACTTGCCGTGTCAAGAAGCATGCGGATCTTGGGAAGAGCTCCTCTAGAGATGGTTCTCAAGAGTGTCTCTTCACTGAAGCCATGATGAGGACATGCAATGGTGTAGTCCTTGAACCGCTCCATTGCTTCACTAAAGGTCTCATTCTGGCTTTGTGTAAAACCGCTGATTTCACTCCTTAGGCGAGCGGTCCTTGTACTTGAGAAGAACTTAGACAGAAATTCCTTCTTGCAATCAGCCCATGATGTTATAGTCCCCTGAGGTAAGGTCTTCTCCCAATGCCTTGCTTTATCCCCAAGTGAGAAAGGGAAAAGCCTAAGCACCAAGATTCCATTGATTTTGATCATTCCACATACTTGCTCAAAGTTGTCTAAGTGCTCCAAACGATCCTCCATTGCAAGTCCATGAAACTTGTTGTTCTGCACCATTGAGACAAAGCCTGTCTTGATCTCAAAGTTGTTGTTTTGCACCAGTGGAGGAGTGATGCCAAAACGGTTGTGATGAGTGTTTGGTGCATCACCAGCTCCGATGATCCTTGGTTGCCTTGGGGCGTGGTTGGGGTTTTCATTACCCCTAGCAGCAGCAGCACGCTGAGGTGGAGCCTCAGCTTGGTCTTGTTCAGCCATGACCTTAAAAGCAAGTATATCCGATGGCAATATCTCCTCAAAGTCTTGTGCTTGTTCTACTGCCCTTCTTGCTCTTGCACTTCCAAGTTGATGAATGTTGTCTAGAGGTTGTAGGAGATTGTTGTTACCTCTAGACCTCAGATTCATGTACCTGAGAAGACAAGTATGAAGGTAGCTAGATTAATAACCAAAATGAAAATAGAAACGTAGTCTCTACTAAGCTTCAAATCCTAATACTGTCAACTCAAACCCAAGTTGGCAACAGCGCCATTTGATAACATGATAATTAGGACTGTTTTATCAAAGCCAAAAGCAGGTCATTGTTGTAGTATAGCCGCTAGAGGTGTCAATCCATATCAGGTTGATGAAAGTTACTAGGAATGCAAGAACTTGTATATCTATGTGAATCGGATTATTTGAGGAGAAAATCTGTGAAAACTAAATGCAAATACCAAATGACTATGAAAACTATTTTAAAATCCCCTATTAAGGGTTAAACAACTACTAGTAGACTTCTAAGAAATTAAAATGGAAAACTACCAATTTATAAAAATCGAACTCTCAAGGCATATAAACAGAGAAATTTCTAACAACTTTAAACCATGATTTTTAAGACTAAAGATGCAAACTTTATGACTAAGAAATGATTACTTTGATTTTTTAAATACTAAAAGAGGATTCAAGATTGAGGATCATGTTTAAGAAGGTTAAAGATTCAAGCTTGGGTTTTGAAAACATAGATCTACACATTTTGTGCTATCTCTAAGCCTTGAAAAGCTAAAAGAGGTTCATCTACACATTTTGTGCTATCTCTAAGCCTTGAGAAGCTAAAAGAGGTTCATCCATGGCATGTGGTATAAACCCTTTCCTTAACCCTTCCCCCTAACCCATGGCATGTGGTGGAAAGATGGGTCGAAGAACATTAAGCATAGATCTTAAATAATGGCCTAACTAGCTCCCTAAGCATCCATGGCGTTTGGGAAAGGATGAGCTAGTCTCTTGGATTTGGTTTTAGGTGATTCCTGAATCCTGTCAAGGTAAGGAAATCCCTGAGATCAAAGAGAATTACCTCAAGACTCTCTAGGTATTAAAACCCCCCAAATCCAAGAAGAGAATGAGTTAAGAACAAAACAAGTCCCAAGCTTAAACCCCTTAAACCCTCTTAACCACCCCAACCTTAAACCCATGAAAGACTACTCATTACACATGCTTAAAACAGATGAAAATGCAAAGAAAGAAAAGGTAAGCATGATTAAAACGATTAAAGAAGACATATGAAGAGAAATACTTGGATTAAAGCAAGATTAAGAGTTTACAAAACTAAGAAAAGCTTAAAACTTCAAAAATGGCGATTTGCATAAAAGAAAGATAGAAAATTCTCGACAAAGTGTTCGTTCTCCCAGTGATAATGTTTTGTTGCCCAAAAATGGGTAAAACCCAAAAAATGGCCCCCTCACTAAACTCCAAAAGTGAGCTGTCCAGATAAGGTTCTAGAGATCGACTTGGGTGATCGATCTCTAACTCGATCTTCTTCGTGGATCATCTTCCTTTGCTCGATCTTCGGGCCAATTCGGTTGGGTGGATCGAGTGCTTCCATCGATCTTCTAGTCGATCCTTGGAAGATTGAGACGTGACCTCGATCTGGCTCTCGTTCTTCCCGGGCTTAGTCCTGTGTCCGTACTCACGTTCGATCACCTCGGTCGATCTTGGTCTCTATCCTCTTTCTTGAAACGACCTGAGTGTCTCGATCTAGTGGTCGATCTCGTCTAGAACGACCTGCCTAGCTCGATCTGCGCCTCGATCTCAATTACTTTGCTGCGTGCATGAATTCCTCCACGTATCCATAGGGCCCTTTCGATCCTTAGCATGTCCACGCAACCTCCACAGCTCCAGTGTAGCTAGAACAACCTGAATATGATGTAAGAATGCAAGAAACATGCAAAATGCTAATGCAAAGTGTTCTAGGACCTAATATGAGGTAAATGGTGCAAACTAGCCTATAATGGAAGATGTATGCATAAAAACTACTCTAAATGCATGCTAAATATACGAAATATAAGAGTATATCATACACCTCAAAGCAAGAGAGCCTGAAGATTCAAGGATCCATACTGCAGTGGCACACCGGCTTGAGTACCTCAGAGAAGATCGGCCAGCAATTGTCTGTAGCGACATTGGGCACCTGCACTGGCCTGCACTCCTCGCTGCAGGTCAATCAGCACCTCTGGGGATCCAGACAGGCCACCTGAACCGGCCACCTCCCTGGTCTGGATGTGAAGATCTCCTTTCTTTTGGATTTTTTCTGGTTTGGTCTTTGGTCAACATCCGAGATTTGACCATTGACCAGCCCTAATCCATTGACTATATAAAGCAAACCTTATCCTTTTAGTCAAATATCTTTGTTTTGTAAAATTAATCTCATCTTTTATGCTTTAATCTCTCGCTCTTGCTCTTGAGCTATTCTCCAGAATTTTAGGATTTGTAAGCACAATTTGGGTTTCTAATCTAAGTTTGCATTTCTGTTATTTAATATCCATATATTGCTTTTTATCATGATTTCTTATATTCTTATCCAAATTTTCGCCATGTTCATGATGTGTTGTGGATAGTCAACTTCTGGGTTTGTTGATGGGAGAGATCTAGGGTGATCACAGGCTTTGGACGTGATGTTTAAATATAGATCATGTTAGATCCTTCATTATCAGGTGCTCTTAATGCTTAATCTATGCTGATCACTTAGGTTCTGATATTAGGGTTTGTCTTGCATCACAAGTGTTTGATTATATGCTTGAACCAGACTTCTAATGGATTTTCTTATCCTTAGACATGAGAATGGATGACTAGGGAGCCTTTTGGCTAGATAGATATGTTTCTTCATGCTTGTTGATTACCTGATCACTAACGGGAATTAGATCTTGATTAGGTTTTTAGCAAACGAATCATTGTTAAGAGATTAGATTGATTTATATGTTGAGTTCTAGGCTAAAGGATCATGCTTGATTGACTATTTGAATATAATATCTCAAGCTTAGGATTGTCTTGGATCAATAACCCCCATCTATGAACATTGATTTATCTTAATTTGAATTTGCTTGATCATCACTCTGTTTTGCTCTGTTTCTGTTGCTTTGAATTGCTCCATTTTCTAAGTATTGAATCTTTAATTTATTGTCCTGCATCTAGGTTGTTAGTTTACTTCTACAATATTTCTTGATTGTCTTAGCTTACTACATATCATGTATTTTCTCTGTTTCAAATCCCTGATTTAATTGACAGCTTAAGTACTGCAATGATACGATCTAGGACTTAAGGAATTGAGTCACAAGAGTATAAAAACACTAATATCACTAACTTAACAGCCATATGAGCACTTGCAACGTTCTTGCAAGATCCACCATCAATAATAAAATTATATACCTTGCCTTTTTACGGGGCAATGGGTGTGGAAAATGTTCTCCCTCTGCATAAACTTAGTGGGTTCCACCATAGAACTCAGAACTCGCCTAGTAACAAGGAGGTCTCCAGTGTCAGAATACACGATGTACATGTAATCTTCTTCAAGCTAAGTCTCTTTCTCATATTTAGATTCATAGTCACTATCAGAGTGCAGGGTTATAGGAGAAGTGCAGTCCACGCCGAAGACAGGTAGCAATTCACGGAGCCAGAAAAGTTCTTGGACCGTATCTGCCATGGCACAATATTCAGCCTCGGCAGACGAGCGAGAGACAATATCTTGTTTCCGTGTTTTCCACGACAGAGGAGAGCCGCCAAGCTGAATAAACCAGCCGGTGAGAGAACGGCGCATGGCTTCAACCTCTGTAATGAGCATGGCTTGTTGATTTAGGCATTCTCTTTGCATATGCTGATATGCTCAAATTATCCCTAGATCTACTCTCTCAATTTAAAAGATCATTTTAGTACTTAGGGGTCGAATCCACGAAGATTTAGGAATATTACACAACAGAGTTTTGGCTCAAATGTTGCTAAGCAAATTGATAACAAGTAAAACGAAATGGTGTTAGCAAGATTTTTAATATCGATTTAATGTGGATCGAGTGAGAGATCGAGACGCTGAGTCGATCTCCAGATTAGATCCCAAACTGATCGGAAGGCCTCTCTCGATCTCGAACTCGATTGTTTTCCTGGATCGATCACCCTCCTCAATCTATCTGTCGATTATTGCACCGAATCGAGTTGTGCTCTCGATTGTCTTGTCGATTTGACCCCTGGATCGAGTAATGTCATCGATCTCGGAGTCGATCTATAGGTGAACGCTTTCATCTGCTAGCACAACCTTCCTTGAATCGAGCAAGTTGACGTATTCGTGAGTCCTCTGATCCACGTAACCGAACTCTCCTGGCTCCTTAGTCAATGCCAGCTTCAAATGATCTTCCTGAGCCAACTCCTCTAGCAACTCATCCGCTAAGGCATCCAACGTTTCAATGTAGAAAGCTTGCCCTTCTATCGTAGGCTTCTTCAGAACCTCGTTGATGTCAAAGTCCAGCCTTATATCCTTACCCAAGTGCAGAGCAATCTTCCCATTTTTGACGTCTATGATGGCTTCGGCGGTGGATAAGAACGGTCTACCAAGAATGAGTGGATCCTTAGGCTCTTCGTCAATTTCCAACACAACGAAGTCTGTGGGCACGTTTACTCCAGTGATTCTCACTGGCAAGTCCTCAAGCAAACCCACGGGTAACCTCACAATCCTGTCAGCTAGTACCAACGAGATTCTACAATCTTTGAACCGGGTAAAGCCAAGTTTCTTTGCTACGGAATGAGGCATCAGATTTATACTAACTCCGAGGTCGCAAAGGCAACTCTTGAACTCCAAAGGACATAAAGCGTATCACAGCGCTACATTCCTCACTAAGAACAAGCACTTCCTTGCTTTCCTTATTCTTCTTCACGAGCGTATCTTTGAAGAATTTGGCGCATTTAGGCATCATTGCAAGGCAGTCCATGAGAGGTAGCTTGATCTCTACGTCCTTAAGGTGCTTCTCAAACAAGACTCTATGCTTCTCTATGAGTTGCTTCTTGAAGCGGCCAGGAAAAGGTAGCTTAAGTACATACAGTGGAGGTACATAAGCATCCTTCTCCTTAGTAGTTTGCTCCGCTTTCTTCTCAACAACCGCTTTCTCACCTCTCCTTGGCCCTTGAATCCAAACATTGTCAAAGTTTATCTCATCATCAGCTGAAAGCTTACCCTCCCCCTCTTGAAGTACAACGTCCTCGTTGATCTTGGGAGTAACCGTAGGTACAAGCTCTTTCCCACACCTTAGCGTAATAGCATTGGCGTATTCCTTGGGATTCTGCTCACACTTGCCCGGTAAGCTATTCTGACCGCTTGTACTCGCCTTTCCCTTCCCTAGCTGCTTGATCTTATTATTCAAGTTTGTGATCTGAGTAGAGAAATCCGTGAGAGACGAGTCTAAACGAGTGTTCATCTCGGCAAACTTCTGATTTGTAGATGCGTGCCCTTGGATCAATTGTTGAAACATAGCTTGGACAGGGTCAACTTGTTGTTGTTGCATCGGTTGTTGTTGAGGTACAAAGCCCGGAGGGTACATTGGCATATAACCCTTGTTTCCTTGCTGTTGTCCTTGGAAGTTGTTCTGCCCTTGCCCTTGGAAGCCACCACTCGGCTGAAAACCTTTGTTGTATGGTACGAAAGGCTTTGCTTGCTGAGCAGGGTACACTTGATCCTTAGGGTTTCCGACGTTGGTGCTACGGTATGAGAGATTGTTGTTCTGGTTGTAGCCTTGTGAATACCCTTGAGGTTTGTAGTTGTTTTGACCGGCCACCCAATTGGCTTCTTCTTGACGCAACTCAATCTCCTCTATGGTTTCATCCGCTTCACCAACAAAGTGAACATGCTTCTGATTAGCCAACACCAGCTTATCAATCTTCTCATGTAATGACTTAAGCACTTTCTTGTGAGACTCTAGCTCAGAACCTCTCGGTGCACGGTCGTAATCTTCAGCGTAGTTGCCGTCACTCAATGCCAAGTTCTCAATCAGCTCCATACCTTCTTCTACCTCTTGACCAAGGAAGTTTCCCTTACTAGCCGTGTCAAGCAACAAGCGAATCTTGGGTGAAGCTCCGCGGTAGATAGTGCTTAGAAGAGTCTCTTCGCTGAAGCCGTGGTGAGGACACTGGATAGTATAGTCCTTGAACCGCTCCATGGCTTCATTGAATGTCTCATTGTTCCTTTGAGTGAAGCCCCTGATCTCGCTTCTCAGCCTTGCTGTTCTGGTGCTAGAGAAAAACTTTGAGAGGAAAGCCTTCTTGCACTCAGCCCAAGAGGTAATGGTGCCTTGTGGAAGTGTCTTCTCCCAATGTCGAGCCTTGTCTCCAAGAGAAAATAAAAAGAGACGCAGCTTGAAAGCATCTTCGGATATGCCATTAATCTTGATCATCCCACATACTTGCTCGAAGTTATCAAGGTGCTCCAAGGGATCTTCCATTGCTAGCCCGTGAAACTTATTTTTTGCACCATTGAGATGAATCCCGGCTTAATCTCGAAGTTGTTGTTCTGTACAGGAGGAGGAGTGATCCCCAACCTATTGTGATGAGTATTGGGAGCATCTCCCGCTCCTATGATCCTTGGGGGTCTAGCCGCGTGTTGGGGGTTTCCATTACCCTTTCCCACTGCCCCGTGAGCTGGAGGAGGTCCCTCTGGATGCTCGTGCTCAGCCATCGCTTCAAAATCCACTGAACCTTGCTGAACAATCTCCTCAAAAGCTCTAGCTTGCTCTCGTACTCTTTTTTGTCGTGAATGACCAAGTTGATGAATGTTGTCCAAGGGTTGAAGTAGATTGTTGTCTCCCCTTGAACGAAGATTCATGTACCTGAGAAACACAAGTTTGAGAGTAGAGAAATTAGTAACCAAAAGAAAAAGAAAGGCTTAGTCTTTACTAAACCCCAAATCTCAATGCCTTCTAAACACTCCTAAGATGGCAACGGCGCCATTTGATAGCAAGATTTTTAATCTCTAAAGGGAGTGATGCAATGCAACAGGAGGTTATCAAAACTCAAGCAGCACACAGTTGTAGTATAGTGCAAGAGGAATCAATCCAACCTAGGAGCTAGAAAGAGCAATGAGAATGCAAGGATCGAGTCAAGCTAGGCAAATGATGAACGGTTTTGTAAAATTCCTAAAAACTAGATGCAACGACTAAACGCAAGACAGAACTATTTTAAAAATACCAGGAACGAGTGAAATACCGCGACGAACAAACAAAATGATTAAAATGCAAAGCTATGAATTTATAAAAATCGACTAGTGGATCGACCACAGGATCGACCATTAGATCGAGCAACAACGATCGATCTCGTCTAAAAGTTCAAATACAACGAAACTAATGACCAGGATGCAACAGATAAGAAGCGAATGATTAACAGAGATGTAAGAATACTAAGAAAGAGGGTCTAGGGTTGAGATTCATGTTCAAGGGTTTCAAAGGTTCAAGCTTGGTTTGAAAACTCTAGATCTACTCACTTTCTGAGATTCTCTAAGCCTTGAAAACAAAACAAGATCCATCCATGGCGTGTGGTATGGATCACTCCTTCATTCTCTCCCCCAGACCCATGGCGTTTGGCGGAAAAAGAGATTGAAGGGCAAGGAAATCAGATTTAACACGCGGCTTAACTAGTCCCCTAAACTACCATGGCGTTTGGAAAAGGGTAACTAGTCTCTAGGATGCGTTTTTCAGAGATCTCTGGATCCTGTCAAGGTAAGAGACCTCTCTGATCATAAAGATCTTGGCGTGAGACTCTTTAAGCCTTAAGAACTCGACATCCTAGAAGAGAAAGCCATGAAGAACAAGAAAACACCAAACTTGAAAATCTTTTCGACCCCTTTGAATCCCCTCAACCCCAAAACCCGATTAAACTAATCAACCCCAAGAAATATGCATATGCTGGTGCAAGAATACTCTAGGACCTAAAGTGATGCAAACTATTCTAAAATGCAATGTATATGCGTGAGAAATTACCTTATATGTATGCAAAATGCATGGAATATGCAGCTATATCAAATGGCAAATAAAAGTAACAAGAGTAAGGGCGGATTGTAAGTTCTTAAAATCAATGAGATGAGGCGCTATGCAATGCGAAATTCGCAGGTAGACATAAACTGCAGACTACAGACTGAAAGGATAATTTGTTAAAACCGTTATAGAACTCGAAAACACGAATGTAAAACCAATCAAATTCTGTCGCAGAGATTATCTGTGATAAGATTCTAGAATTACAAATTTCTTTGCAAATTCTAACAACCTAAACAAGCGTTAAAGTTCAAGTTTGATATGTTCACAAAATCACGAATCCAAATTCCTTTGCAATTAGTTACTTTGCTCATCTAAGATAGTATGGTGATTAATAATGTTTCCACATTTATTAAACAACCTGAGATCTGATTTCTAGGTGATCAATCTTAAAATCAATGTTAAAGCAGTCTAGATGAAGAACCAAAAGATTTATCCTTCCAGTATTGCAGTTCTAACAATTCATTATCAACCTTTGAATAACCCAAAATCTAACTAGCAGATTACTCAGACATAGAAATTGAAACATAAATCATGACTGAATAATTTGGCATTAAAAGATAGAGTAAAAGACAAAAGAGGTTCGAGATTCTTTTCTAACCGAGTACGGATTTGTCTCCCCAAAACCTCTGAATCTAATCTCTCTCTCTATGTCTCAATGAAAACAAGATAATGGCCTAAAAATGGCTCTCGAAACCTGAATACATCTTTAAACACGACTAGGGCAAGTTTGCAAATAATAGGAAACTTCTGGGCCAAGTTGCAATTCTTCAAAGAGTTTTTAGAACTCCACTTCACGTCCACGATCCTTGTCGATCGACACCAAGGAGTGCTGTCGATCGACACTCTGCTTCAGAATGCTCTCTGATTTGTTCTTTTCAGCATCAGCTTCAACATAGCTCCAAAAGGCTCCAAAATCCACAATTGTGCTCCAAACGTACCTAGACCTGCAAAGACTCGAAAAGAAATTAAAAATAGCAAAAAGACTCTATAAACAAGACTTATATCATGGTCAAAACCCATAAAAACCATGATATATCAACTCTCCCAGACTTAGCTTTCGCTTGCCCTTAAGCAAACATCAGACAAAGTATAGAGTCGAGGTTTGAAAACAGATACAGTCAGCTAATCTCCGGAACGCCACATTGATAAATACTTTCGAATCCACATACCACAGAGGCAACACAAGATCAAATTTCAGTCTAATCATCAAAAGCTCTTTCAAGAAATCCGAAATTTTCTTCTGCTAACTCCTTATATTTATCTAAGTGTGATATCTCATCATGGATTTATCAACTCAATCACTTATAGATTCTTATCCCTTCCTAAACACTGAACAAAGCAATCTCTACACAATTATCCTATTTTCTCTTCCCTTGATCTTTTCCTTTGGATATTTTTGATTTTACAACTTCTTTTCTCAGTTTTTATACAGTCTAAGATATGGTGCTACTCAATACATGTGTTCCTTGTGAGGAGACAGGTTCTTGAGTGTTCACTACTGTTTTTTCTTGTAATGAGACATGGTCATGATGCACCACTCTACAGACTTAAACTCTACAAGCTGTAAACAAAGATGATCAAAGAGAGACTGCATCTAAACATTCTTGTCAGTGTTGAAAGAGAGAATCAAGATCAATGAGAATCAAGCCCCAAGATAAGAAGTTTAAAGTTCATTAATGTGGAGCTAACAGAATTTTTTCCAGATTCTCTAAGAACTTAAACCTTCATTGCTAGACTGATCTACCTATGATTTTCAACTTATTAAGATTTGTAATCAACTACTGTGGTAATGGTTCTTCTAAGCATCAATGTTTTATGGTTGGTTCCAAGCAAAATTGACAGTTTCAACTAAATTTTGACTCAATAAAACAGGTTTTAACTCAACTTTAAGACTCTAAAAATCAAACACAATATACACAACGTCAGTAACTACCTCCCCCAGACTTAAATAACATTGTAGATGGTCGAACGCTGCCACAGTCCGACAGCACAGCGATGGCGTTCCAGAGACTCTGGACACTCTGAACCATGAATCTCTGAAAGTGGCCTGCTCCATAGGAATGTCTGGAATGTCAAGGAGCGTGTGGCGCCCAATCGGCTCAAGGTATGCAGGAGCTCTGGACGCTCATGATCGACGAGATGGACCTCCAGCAAGGTCCTCAACAGGTGCGTCCTGTAAAGAAGTAGCAGCAGCTCGAGAAGATCCTCCTCTGCGCCTAGTGGCTGGCGCAGGTCGAAGCAATGTAGCATTAGGCTGAAAGCTGAGGAGGTCTGCCTGAAGTATAGTGAGAGCTGGTTGAGGTTGCAGAACCAAACATCGCTGGCCACTGGTGCTAACAAAACTCCATAGCATGTCATCTCCCTTGATCCAAGTGGTCCTCTTCAAGTAAACCATATTGAGGAGGTGGCGCTCAATAACAATCCTGCAGATGGAAGTATCAATTCTGCAGTGGTGGAATATGGGAGTTAGAAGACCACCAAGACTCTCGGGCTAGCCACTGGCTCCTGTGAACGGCTTGCACTTCAACGAAGCCAAGTGGTGAGCAAAGATGGCACCCATGTTGACATCACTGTCAACCTCATACTCCTATGTAAGGATATCTTCAATGCCATAATAGAGCAAAGTCAGCTCAGAAACTCGCATCTCTCCCGGCTTAGACGTACACAAGAATGTAGTGGAGATGAGACGGGCAACTATGCGCAGCAAGGGATGGTGCACATCAGTCTGAGTGGAGGTCTTAGAATCATACATCCGAT
This sequence comes from Thlaspi arvense, assembly GCA_911865555.2. NCBI lineage: Eukaryota > Viridiplantae > Streptophyta > Magnoliopsida > Brassicales > Brassicaceae > Thlaspi > Thlaspi arvense. The sequence continues at coordinate 31,313,551 of OU466860.2, forward strand.
TCCCGAAATGGGACAAGAAACTCTGCAAGTTTGGAAACTGCACTGGAAGAGAGACACTAGTGCGCGCTGTATCGAACCCTCAGATCTGATAGAACGCGAGAAGTGGGATCAAGTATCTGATACCTCGGATGATGAATGTGAAAGTGCCCTCATGCGCTCTCCTGACAATCTCATTGTCATAATAGACTCTCACTGTGGCGATAAATTGGCGCACTAACTTCAGATAGAGATCATACTGCTTGGTAGCAAAGGTGCTCAAACACATCTTTAGTAATCTCAGCGCCTCCTCCTTGAGCCCGAGCCTGCGCACTGTATCAGCATCTGTGAACTGTGTAGGCACAACATCCATCTTGATCCAAGCATTGTAGAACAGAGTATCGTAGTCATCCTACTGCTCTCTGATCTCCCTGAAAACGCAGTCGCGTTTAACCACCTATTTCGCTTGGCGGATTCTCCCAAACTCTCTCCACTGGAATTTTCAATCCTTCTCTCATGTGCCATGGTGGAATAGAAGGAATATCTGGCGCGGGATTAGAGGATTCCCCAGGCTCAAAACGTGTCTTCTTGTTGTTCCGTGGAGGCATATACTCGGAAATCCAAGAACACAATTTTTCCCAAAATCAAGCCAAAATTCAAATTCGAAAATCCAGAATCTGGTCTATATCATCAGTGGCGAGCATCACTAGCAACTTAATGACCACTAATCACACACAATTCCAGTTTAAAACATCAAAATCGAACTAGTTTTTGCAAAATAAATCATCAATTCGAAAATTTTAATATTTTGCATAATCAAGCTGTACAAACTAAGGGGCAAGGCCGAATTACTCCTAAACAGCCTAGAGAATGAAAGCCAAAAGCAGGTCATTGTTGTAGTATAGCCGCTAGAGGTGTCAATCCAGCTCAGGTTGATGAAAGTTTCTAGGAATGCAAGAACTTGTAAATCTAAGTGAAATCGGATTATTTGAGGAGAAAATCTGTGAAAACTAAATGCAACTACCAAATGACTATGAAAACTATTTTAAAATCCCCTCTTAAGGGTTAAACAACTACTAGAAGACTTCTAAGAAATTAAAATACAAAACTACCAATTTATAAAAATTGAACTCTCAAGCCAGATAAACAGAGAAATTTCTAACAACCTTAAACAATAATTTTTAAGACTAAAGATGCAAACTTTATGAGTAAGAAATGATTACTTTGATTTTTTAAATGCTAAAATAGGATTCAAGGTTGAGGGTCATGTTTAAGAAGGTTAAAGATTCAAGCTTGGGTTTTGAAAACATAGATCTACACATTTTGTGCTATCTCTAAGCATTGAGAAGCTAAAAGAGGTTCATCCAAGGCATGTGGTATAAACCATTTCCTTAACCCTTCCTCCTAACCCATGGCATGTGGTGGAAAGATGGGTCGAAGAACATTAAGCATAGATCTCAAATAATGGCCTAACTAGCTCCCTAAGCATCCATGGCGTTTGGGAAAGGATGAGCTAGTCTCTTGGATTTGATTTTAAGGGATTCCTGAATCCTGTCAAGGTAAGGAAATCCCTGAGATCAAGGAGAATATTCTCAAGACTCTCTAGGTATTAAAACCCCCAAATCCAAGAAGAGAATGAGTTAAGAACAAGAAAAGTCCCAACCTTAAACCCCTTAAACCCTCTTAACCACCCCAACCTTAAACCCATGAAAGACTACTCACTACACATGCTTAAAACAGATGAAAATGCAAAAAAAGAAAAGGTAAGCATGATTAAAACGATTAAAGAAGAAAGATTAAGAGAAATACTTGGATTAAAGCAAGATTAAGAGTTTACAAAACTAAGAAAAGCTTAAAACTTCAACAATGGCGATTTGCCTAAAACAAAGATAGAAAAATCTCGACAAAGCGTTCGTTCTCCCAGTGATAATGTTTTGTTGCCCAAAAATGGGTAAAAACCAAAAAATGGTCCCCTCACTAACCTCCAAAAGTGAGCTGTCCGGATAAGGTTCTAGAGATCAACTTGGGTGATTGATCTCTAACTCGATCTTCTTCGTGGATCATCTTCCTTTGCTCGATCTTCGGGTCGATTCGGTTGGGTGGATCGAGTGCTTCCATCGATCTTCTAGTCGATCCTTGGAAGATCGAGTTGTGACCTCGACCTGGCTCTCGTTCTTCCCGGGCTTAGTCCCGTGTTCGTACTCACGCTTGATCACCTCGGTCGATCTTGGTCTCGATCCTCTTTCTTGAAACGACCTGAGTGTCTCGATCTTGTGGTCGATCTCGTCTACATCGACCTGCCTAGCTTGATCTGCGCCTTGATCTCGGTTACTTTGCTGTATGCATGAATTCCTCCACGTATCCATAGCCACCCTTTCGATCCTTAGCATGTCCATGCAACCTCCACAGCTCCAGTGTAGCCAAAACAACCTGAATATAATGCAAGAATGCAAGAAACATGAAAAATGCTAATGCAAAGTGTTCTAGGTTCTAAAATGACGTAAATGGTGCAAACTAGCCTATAAAGGAAGATGTATGCATGAAAACTACTCTAAATGCATGCTAAATATGCGAAATATAAGAGTATATCATACACCTCGGAGCAAGAGAGCCTGAAGATTCAAGGATGCAGACTGCGGTGTCACATCGGCTTGAGTACTTCATAGAAGATTGGCCAGCAATTCTCTGGAGCTACATTGGGCACCTACACTGGCCTGCAGTCCTCGCTGCAGGTCGATCAGCACCTCTGGGGATCCAGACCGGCCACCTGAACCGGCCACCTCCCTGGTGTGGATGTGAAGATCTCCATTCTTTTGGATTTTTTCTGGTTTGGTCTTTGGTCAACATCCGAGATTTGACAATTGACCAGCCATAATCCATTGACTATATAAAGCAAACCTTATCCTTTTTGTCAAATATCTTTGTTTTGTAAAATTAATCTCATCTTTTATGCTTTAATCTTTTGCTCTTGCTCTTCAGCTATTCTCCAGAATTTTAGGATTTGTAAGCACAATTTGGGTTTGTAATCAAAGTTTGCATTTCTGTTATTTATTATCCATTTATTGCTTTTTATCATGATTTCTTATATTCTTATCCAAATTTTCGCCATGTACATGATGTGTTGTGGATAGTTAACTTCTGTGTTTTAGATGGGAGAGATCTAGGGTGATCACAGGCTTTGGACGTGATGTTTAAATATTGATCATGTTAGATCCTTCATTATTAGGGGCTATTAATGCTTAATCTTTTCTGATCACTTACGTTCTGATATTAGGGTTTGTCTTGCATCACAAGTGTTTGATTAAATGTCTGAACCAGACTTCTAATGGATTTTTTTATCCTTAGACATGAGAATGGATGACTAGGGAGCATTTTGGCTAGATAGATATGTTTCTTCATGCTTGTTGATTACCTGATCACTAACAGGAATTAGATCTTGATTAGGTTTATAGCAAATGAATCATTGTTAAGAGATTAGATTGATTTATATGTTGATTTCTAGGCTGAAGGATCATGCTTGATTGACTATTTGAATATAATATCTCAAGCTTAGGATTGTCTTGGATCAATAACCCCCATCTATAAACATTGTTTTATCTTAATTTGAATTTGCTTGATCATCACTCTGTTTTGCTCTGTTTTTGTTGCTTTGAAATGCTTTATTTTCTAAGTATTGAATCTTTAAGTTATTGTCCTGCATCTTGGTTCAATGCTGTCTTTTACTTGATTAATTGATTATCTAGGTTGTTAGTTTACTTCTACAATATTTCTTGATTGTCTTAGCTTACTACATATCATGTATTTTCTCTGTTTCAAATCCCCTATTGGATTGACACCTTAAGTACTGCAATGATATGATCTAGGACTTAAGGAATTGAGTCACAAGAGTATAAAAACCCTGATATCACTAACTTAACAGCCATATGAGCACTTGCAACGTTCTTGCAAGACCCACCATCAATAATAAGATTATATACCTTGCCTTTTTACGTGGCAATGGGTGTGGAAAATGTTCTCCCTCTGCATAAACTTAGTGGGTTCCACCATAGAACTCAGGACTAGCCTAGTAACAAGGAGGTCTCCAGTGTCAGAATACACGATGTACATGTAACCTTCTTTAAGATAAATCTCTTTCTCATCTTTAGATTCATAGTCACCAACCTCAGTAATGAGCATGGCTTGTTGATTTAGGCATTCTCTTTGCATATGCTGATATGCTCAAATTATCCCTAGAGCTACTCTCTCAATTAAACGATCATTTTAGTACTTAGGGGTCGAATCCATAAGGATTTAGGAATATTATACAACAGAGTTTAGGCTCAAATGTAGCTCAACAAATCCATAACAAGTAAAACGAAATGGAAAATAAAAGTAACAAGAGTAGGGGCGGATTGTAAGTTCTTAAAATCAATGAGACGAGGCACTAGACAATGGGAAATTCGCAGGTTGACATAAATCACAGACTACAGACTGAAAGGATAATTTGTTAAAACCGTTATAGAACTCGAAAACATGAATGTAAAACCAATCGAATTCCGTCGTAGAGATTATCTGTGATAAGATTCTAGAATTACAAATTTCTTTGCAAATTCTAACAACCTAAACAAGCATTAAAGTTCACGTTTGATATGTTCACAAAATCACTAATCCAAATTCCTTTGCAATTAGTTACTTTGCTCATCTAAGATAGTTCTGGTGATTAATAATGTTTCCACATTTATTAAACAACCTAAGATCTGATTTCTAGGTGATCAATCTTAAAATCAATGTTAAAGCATTCTAGATGAAGAACCAAAAGATTTATCCTTCTAGTATTGCAGTTCTAACAATTTATTATCAACCTTTGAATAACCCAAAATCTAACTAGCAGAATACTCAGACATAGAAATTGAAACATAAATCATGACTGAATAATTATGCATTAAAAGATAGAGTAAAAGACAAAGGGGGTTCGAGATTCTTTTCTAACCGAGTTCGGAATTGTCTCCCCAAAAGCTCTGAATCTAATCTGTCTCTCAGTATTAATGAAAACAAGATAATGGCCTAAAAATGGCTCTCAAAACCTAAATACATCTTTAAATACGACGAGGGCAAGTTTGCAAATAATAGGAAACTTCTGGGCCAAGTTGCAATTCTTCAAAGAGTTTTTAGAACTCCACTTCACGTCCACGATCGGTGTCCATTGACACCAAGGAGTGTTATCGATCGACACTCTGCTCCAGAATGCTCTCTGACTTGTTCTTTTCAGCATCAGCTTCAACATAGCTCCAAAAGGCTCCAAAATCCACAATTGTGCTCCAAACGTACCTAGACCTGCAAAGACTCGAAAAGAATTGAAAAATCGCAAAAAGACTCTATAAACAAGACTTATATCATGGTCAAAACCCATAAAAACCATGATATATCAACTCTCCCAGACTTAGCTTTCGCTTGCCCTTAAGCAAACATCAGACAAAGTATAGAGTGGAGGTTTGAAAACAGATAGAGTCATCTAATCTCCGGAACGCCACATTGATAAATACTTTCGAATCCACATACCACATAGGCAACACAAGATCAAATTTCAGTCTAATCATCAAAAGCTCATTCAAGAAATCCGAAATTTTCTTCTGCTAACTCCTTATATTTATCTATGTGTGATATCTCTTCAAGGATTTATCTACTCAATCACTTATAGATTCTTATCCTTTCCTAAACATTGAACAAAGCAATCTCAACTCAACTACCCTATTTTCTCTTCCCTTGATCTTTTCCTTTTGATATTTTTGATTTTACAACTTCTTTTCTCATTTTTTACAGCCTAATATATGGTGCTACTCAATACATGTGTTCCTTGTGAGGAGACAGGTTCTTGAGTGTTCACTACTGTTGTTTCTTGTAAGGAGACATAGTCATGATGCACTACTCTACAGACTTAAACTCTACAAGCTGTAATCAAAGATGATCAAAGAGAGACTGCATCTAAACATTCTTGTCTGTGTTAAAAGAGAGAATCAAGATCAATGAGAATCAAGCCCCAAGATAAGAAGTTTAAAGTTCAGTAAGGTGGAGCTAACAGCAATTTTTCCAGATTCTCCAAGAACCTAAACCTTCTTTGCTAGACTGATCTACCTATGACTTTCAACTTATTAAGATTTGTAATCAACTACTGTGGTAATGGTTCTTATAAGCATCAATGTTTTGTGGTTGGTTCTAAGCAAAATTGACAGTTTCAACTAAATTTTGACTCAATAAAACAGGTTTTGACTCAACATTAAGACTCTAAAAATCAAACACAATATACACAGCGTCAGTAACTACCTCACCCAGACTTAAACAACACTGTCGATGCTCGAACACAGTCACAGTTCGACAGCACACCGATGGCGTTCCAGATGGCACCCATGTTGACATCACTGTCAACCTCGTACTCCTCTGTAAGGATGTCCTCAATGCCATAATAGAGCAAAGTCAGCTCAGAAACTTGCATCTCTCCCTGCTTAGACTTACACAAGAGTGTAGTGGAGATGAGACGGGCAACTATGCGCAGCAAGGGATGGGCACATCATTCTGAGTGGAGGTCTTAGAATCATACCTCCCATTCCCGAAATGGGACAAGAAACTCTGCAAGTTTTGAAACTGCGCTGGAAGAGAGACGCTAGTGCGCGCTGTATCAAACCCTTAGATCTGGTAGAACGCGAGAAGTGGGATCATGTATCTGATACCTCGGATGATGAATGTGAAAGTGCCCTCATGCGCTCTCTTGACAATCTCATTGTCATAGTAGACTCTCATTGTGGCGATGAATTGGCGTACTAACTTCAGATAGAGATCATACTGCTTGGTAGCAATGGTGCCCAATCACGTCTTCAGTAATCTCAGCGCCTCCTCCTTGAGCCCGAGTCTGTGCAGTGTATCAGCGTCTGCGAACTGTGTAGGCACATCATCCATCTTGATCCAAGCGTTGTAGAACAGAGTATCGTAGTCACCCTACTGCTCTCTGATCTCCCTGAAAACGCAGTCGCGTTTAACCACCTATTTCGCTGGCGGAATCTCCCAAACTCGCTCCACTGGAATTTTCAATCCTTCTCTCCTGTGCCATGGTGGAAGAGAAGGAATAGCTGGCGCGGGATTACAGGATTCCCCAGGCTTAAAACGTGTCTTCTTGTTGTTCCGTGGAGGTATATGCACTCGAAAAACCAAGAACACAAATTTTCCCAAAATCAAGCCAAAATTCAAATTCGAAAATCCAGAATCTGGTCTATATCGTCAGTGGCGAGCATCACTAGCAACTTAATGACCACTAATCACAAACAATCCAGTTTAAAACATCAAAATCGAACTAGTTTTTGCAAAATAAATCATCAGTTCGAAAATTTTAATATTTTGCATAAACAAGCTGTAAAAACTAAGGGGCAAGGCTGAATTACTCTTAAACAACCTAGAGAATCAAGCTAAAACCGGGTAAATTCGAGATTTCAAACCTTAGGGGCAAACTGAAAAGATGGAATTTCGAGTGGCATACCTTGTAGATCGAATGAATGAGTTAAATATTCAGAAAGAGCACAAAATTTCACCCAAGTTAGGCTTTTGAATCACTCAAATCCATCATGAAACAAGAAAGTTTTGATTTGGAGGTGATTTTGTGTTCTTCGCGGGTTTGAGAGAAAACTGACGAAGAAGATAAAATCGTGGGTTTAAAGGACTTACCTAACTAATGATGGTGTCGATCGACACCAATTGGTGGGTATCGATTGACACCAGTCCGTGTCGAGCCCAATGTCGACCGTGGTCGATATCTCTTCGCCACGGGATAAAAACTAATTATCCTGCATGTTTTTTTTTTTTACTATAGACACGAAAATTATTTAGTAAAATCCAAAAATAAGACTAAGTATGTACACTTACCAGTGGGTTGCCTCCTACCAAGCGATCGTTTAACGTCATTAGCTTGACAGTCGTCAGGATCAGGCAATGGGTGCATCCGCCATATGCATAATCTGTCCTTCGGGAATCTCGGCTTTCGCAAAATAGTGCTTCACCCTTTGTCCATTAACAACAAACTCTCTGTCTTCTGGAGTTGATAAAATAACTGCACCATATGGTATGACCTCCTTAATGGTGAAGGGACCTAACCAATGAGAACGCAATTTGCCAGGAAACAATTGTAAATATGAATTAAATAGGAGTACCTGGTCATTTGGTTCAAAGTGTCTGGCAAGGATCTTCTTTTCATGATATGCCTTAGTCCTCTCCTTGTACAGCTTGGAGTTCTCACAGGCATGATGCTTGATCTCATCAAGTTCATTCAATTGCATATGGCTCCTCTCTGCTGCAGGTTTCCAGTCAAAGTTCATCCTCTTGACAGTCCAATTCGCCTATTATTCGAGCTCCACTAGAAGATGACATGCTTTCCCATAAAGCAAGTGGGATGGTGTGGCGCAAATTGGTGTTTTGAATGCTGTCCTGTAGGCCCAAAGTGCATCATCTAGCTTGGCTGGCCAATCTTTCGTTGGCTTTCCCACTGTCTTCTCCAGAATTTCTTTGATCTGCCTATTGGAAACTTCAACTTGACCCCTTGTCTCAGGGTGGTAAGGTGTAGCAACCTTGTGATGAACTTCATACTTCTGTAGCAGCTTCTCAAATACTATATTGATGAATTGTTTTCCACAATCACTTATCACAATCCGTGGTACTCCAAATCTGGAAAAAAAGATGGTTTTAAACAGTTTAAGGACCATTGCAGAATCATTGCATGGATAGGCAATTGCTTCTACCCATTTGGATACATAATCCACATCAACCAGGATGTATTTGTTCCCATAAGATGAAGAAAGGGACCCATGAAATCGATGCCCCAGCAGTCAAAAACTTCAACTTCAAGTATGAAGTTTTGTGGCATTTCATGTTTCTTACAGATCTTCCTTCTCCTTTGGCAGACATCACATTGAGAAATGAATGTCTGAGCATCTTTGAACATTGTAGGCCACCAGAAGCCTGCTTGCAGCACATTGGACACTGTCTTGAAAGTAGCAAAGTGTCATTCATACTCAGAGTCATGACAATGAAACAGCACATATTGAACTTCAGCTTCTGCAAGACATCTTCTGTAAATTCCATCTCAACAATGCTTGTATAAGTAAGGCTCATCCCGGTAATATCTGCTAAGTTGCCTCATGAATTTCTTCTTCTCATACCCTTTAAGGGTGCCAGGGACTTCATCTGCAGCTAAGTAGTTTGCAATGTCAGCATACCAAGGCCTGGTAGAAGTTGTAACCACGAAGATAGGCTGGGAGAAGACATCACGCAGGATCTGCTGAAGGAGAAGTACAGTTCGCAATTGGTGTCGATCAACACCGGAGGGGGTATCAATCAACACTGGCTTGTGTCGACATCCTGACGAGTCTGGTGCCGGCTCGATATCGGTTTGCTTCGAGTGGGGTGTCGATCGATGATATATTCTATTATTTAGCATATTTAACATGCATTTAGATTAGTTTTCGTGCATTCATCTCACATAATAGGCTAGGTTTGCACCATTTGTCTCATTTTAGGTCCTAAGTGCACTTTGCATTAGCATTTGCATATTTCTTGTATTCTTGCATCATATTCAGGTTGTTTTGGACACTCTAGAGCTATGGAGGTTGCGTGGACATGCTAAGGATCGATGAGGAGCTTGTAGACACTTGGGAGAACTCAGCCATGCAGCAAAGGGACCGAGATCGAGAGAAAGATCGAGCTAGGCAGGTCGATCTAGATGAGATCGACCAGAAGATCAACTTAGCTCGGATCGTTTCAAAGAAGAAATCGGGGTCAAGATCGACCAAGGAGATCGATCGTGAGTACGGACGTGGACTAAGCCATGCAAAACGAGAGCTAGATTGAGGTCAGGACTCGATCATCCAAGGTCCGAGAAGCAGGTCGACTGAAGCACTCGATCCATCGAACGAATCGACCCAATGATCGAGCAAAAGCAGACGATCTAGCCGAAAGATCAAGCTAGAGATCGGTCACCCAACTCGATCTCTACACCTTATCCTGTCAGCTCATTCTTGGACTTGGACTTTAGTAGGGGGGGGGGGGGGGGGGGGGGGGGGGGGTTACTTTGTTTAGCTATTTTTGGCGAAAAAACCCATCACTTTCATTATCAACACTTTGTCTCCAAGTTTTCAAGTTTCTCTATAGGCTCATCGCCATTGTTGAACTTTTTAAGCTTTTCTAGTTTTGTAAACATTTTAATCTTGCTTAATCTATGTATTTTCTTTAATCGCTATTGCTTAATCATGTTTAGCTTTCTTTCCTTTGCATTTTCATGTGTTTTACCAATATGTAGTGTGTAGATTTCCTTTGGGTTTAAGGTTGGGATTATTTAAGGGGTTTAAGGGTTTAAGCTTTTGTCTTTTTCTTGTTCTTAATCTATTCTCTTCTTGGATTTGGGGTCTTAATGCTTAGAGAGTCTTGGGAAAGATCTCTATGATTCCAGGGCTTTCTTACCTTGACCGGATTCAGAAATCCCTTAAAGCCAAATCCAAGAGACTAGCTCATCCTTTCCCAAACGCTATGGATGTTTAGGGAGCTAGTTAGGCCAATATTTGAGACCTTTGCTTAATGTTCTTTGACCCATCTTTCCACCACACGCCATGGGTTTGGAGGAAGGGTTGAGGAAAAGGTTTATACCACACGCCATGGATAAACCTCCTTTAGCTTCTCAAGGCTTAGAGATAGCTCATCAAATGAGTAGATATATGTTTTCAACCCCAAAGCTTGAATCTTAAACCCTCTTAAACATGACTCTCAACCTTGAATCCTCTCTTTTAGCATTTATAAACTCATGTTTATCATTTCTTAGTAATAAAGTTTGCATCTGTAGCTTTAAAAGTCAATGTTCTAAGTTGCTAGAAATTCTCTGTTTATCTGTCTTTAGCTTTCGATTTTATAAATTAGTAGTCTTGCCTTTTAATCTCTTAGAAGTCATCTAGCATTTGTTTAACCCTCTTTCAGGGATTTTAAAATATTTTTCATAGTCATTTGGTATTTGCATTTAGTTTTCATTGAATTTCTCATCCATTTACCCGAATTTGCTAAGCTTTGCATTGCTCTTGCATTCTTAGTTACTTTCATCAACCTAGGCTTGATTGACACCTCTTGCACTATACTACATCCTAAACATGTGCATTTGGCTTTGATTTAAACCCCCAAACAATCCTGTTTTACTTTGGTTACTCATTTCTCTACCTTACAGCTTGTCTTCTCAGGTACATGAATTTGAGGTCTAGAGGTGACAACAATATACTACAACATCTGGACAACATTCATCAACTTGGAAGTGCAAGAGCAAGAAGGGCAGTAGAACAAGCACAAGCCTTTGAGGAGATAGTGCAAGCTGTTGTTGTTGATTTTGAGAGTATGGTTGAACAAGACCAAGCTGAGGCTTGTAGGGGTAATGGAAACCGCCACCACGCTCAAAGACCACCAATGATCATCGGTGCTGGTGATGCTCCAAACACTCATCACAACCGTTTTGGCATCATTCCTCCACCGGTGCAAAACAACAACTTTGAGATCAAGCCAGGCTATGTCTCAATGGTTCAGAACAACAAGTTTCCCTTGGAGATAAAGCAAGACACTGGGTAAAAACATTACCTCAAGGGACTACAACATCATGGGCTGATTGCAAGAAGGCATTTCTGTCTAAGTTCTTCTCAAGCACAAGGACAGCTAGGCTAAGAAGTGAGATCAGCGGTTTTACACAAAGGCAAAATGAGTCCTTCAGTGAAGCAATGGAGCGGTTCAAGGACTACACCATTGCTTGTCCTCATCATGGGTTCAGTGAAGAGACACTCTTGAGCACCATCTATAGAGGAGCTCTTCCCAAGATTTGCATGCTCCTAGACACGACAAGTAAAGGAAACTTTCTTGGTCAAAATGTAGAAGAAAGAATGGAGCTTATTGAGAACTTGGCTTTGAGTGATGGAAACTACAGTGAGGACTATGATAGAGCACCTAGAGGATCTGATCTTGAAGCTCACAAGAAAGAGATGAAGTCCCTCCATGAGAAGATAGACAAGCTAGTACTTGGAAATCAAAAGCAAGTTCACTTTGTAGGAGAAGCCGCGGATGTTCTTGATGAGATAAAGCTGAGCTAAGAGGAAGCGAATTGGGTTGGAGGACAGAACTACAACAAGCCACAGGGCTATTCTCAAGGCTATCAAGGCAACAACAACCTCTCTTACAGAAATAACAATGTGGAGAACCCTAAAGATCAAGTGTACCCTCCACAACAACGAAAACCTTTTGTTCATTATAACAAAGGTGGTTACCAAGGTCAAAGACAAGGGAACTTTCAAGGCCAGCAACAGCAAGGGAACAACAACTACTCTCCTGTGTTTCCTCCTGGTTTCATACCTCTGCAGCAACAAACTCAAGCTCCACCTCAAGATCCAGTCCAAGCTATGTTTCAACAATTGCTTCAAGGTCAAGCTTCTACAAATCAGAAGTTTGTTGATATGAACAAGAGACTAGACTCTACTCTGACTGAGGTATCTACACAAATCACCAACCTGAACAACAAGATTCGCCAGCTAGAGAAAGGCAAAGCAAGTTCAAGCGGTGACGGTAGCTTACCCAAAAAATGTGAGCAAAACCCCAAGGAGTATGCAAACGCGATTACTTTGAGAAGTGGGAAAGAGCTACCACCACGGTCAGTGCCTAAAGACAATGAGGACATTGTGGTTTAAGAGGGGGGAGAGTAAGCTTTCAAATGATGAAGAGATTACATTTGACAATGTCTGGATTGAAAGGCCAAGGAAAGGCAAGGAAGCAGCTTTAGAGAAGAAAGTAGAGGACGTTAGCAAAGAGAAAGAAGCTTATGTGCCTCCACCCTACAAACCGAAGCTTCCCTTCCCTGGACGGTTCAAGAAGCAGCTGCTTGAGAAGCATAAAGCCTTGTTTGAGAAGCACATAAGGGATGTTGAGATCAAGCTGCCTTTAGTCGATTGCTTAGCTATGATGCCAAAATGCGCCAAGTTCTTCAAGGATACTCTTGCTAAGAGAAACAAAGAGAGTGAAGAATTTTTGGTGTTGAGTGAAGAATGCAGTGCAATCATCCACAAGGAGATAGTTCCAAAGAATCTTGGAGGTCCAGGATCATTCACTATCCCTTGTGCACTAGGCCTTTTGAAGTTTGAAAGTTGCTTGTGTGATTTAGGAGAAAGCATTAATCTTATGCTCCATTGCCAAAAAGCTAGGCTTCACCAAGTTTAAAGAGTGCAGAATCTCACTAGTGCTGGCTGACAGAAGTATAAGGCTCCTTGTAGGCGTGCTTGAAGACTTACCCGTGAGGATCAATGATGTGAATGTCCCAACAGATTTTGTAGTTCTGGAAATGGATGAAGAACCAAAGGATCCTCTAATACTTTGTAGACCCTTTGTAGCCACTGCTGGAGCCATCATAGATGTCAAGAAAGGGAAGATCTCTCTGTACCTTGGCAAGGACATCAAGCTAAACTATGACATCAATCAAGTTCTGAAGAAGCCAACGATTGATGGGCAAGTGTTCTACATTGAAACTTTGGATGAATTAGCTGATGAGTTGCTTGAGGAGTTGGCACAAGAAGATCATTTACAGCTGGCTTTGACTAAGGAGTGTGGGGAGTATGGTTTCTTGAGCGAGCAGACCCAAGAGTATGTTCATATCCTTGATTCTTGCAAGGTTGTGAAAGAAGATGAAGGCGACCGCCATGAGATCGACTTGGAGATCGACGAGATCACTCGATCCAAGGCAGGAATCGATGGGAAGATCGAAAGAGGCAACTGGATCAGTTCAGAGAACGACTCAGCGAATCAATCTCTTGCTCGATCCACATCAAATCGAGTAAGTGAATCGAGGGAGTGCAATCGATCCTGGCCAGAACTAGGGGAAGATCGACTGGATGACTCGATCTCAGCGGTAGCAACAGTTCAATAAGGTAGCCTGAAAGCTCATGAATTGGGTTCAAAAGAGGCTAATGAGGATTGCAAAGTCAACACAAGCCACGAGGAGGACTGGAGCGAGCTGCTAGCCCCAAAGGTGAACCTAAAGGAGCTCCCGAGACGGCTAAGGTACGTTTTCTTAGGACCTAATGATACCTATCCTGTTATTGTGAATGAAAATCTAAGTGATGATGAGTTAGACTCACACCTTAAGGAGTTGGGAAAGTATAGGAAGGCCATTGGGTACTCCCTCAGTGACATCAAGGGCCTTTCACCAATGCTTTGTACTCACATGATTCACTTAGAGAATGAAAACACTTCTTCTATTAAGCCTCAAAGACGTTTGAACCCAAACTTGAAAGAAGTAGTTAAGAAAGAGATCTTAAAACTTTTAGAGGCTGACGTGATATACCCTATCAGTGATAGCACATGAGTCTCTCCGTTCCATGTGGTACCAAAGAAAGGGGGTATCACAGTTATAAAAAATGAAAAAGATGAGCTGATTCCTACAAGAACAATAACTGGACATATAATGTGTATTGATTATAGGAAACTCAACTCAGCCACTAGAAAAGATCATTTTCCTCTTCTCTTTATTGATCAAATGCTTAATAGATTAGCCAATCACCCATATTACTGTTTTCTTGATGGTTATAGTGGTTTCTTTCAAATACCTATTCATCCTAATGACCAAGAGAAGACAACTTTCACATGCCCTTATGGTACCTTTGCATATCGAAGGATGCCTTTTGGGTTATGTAATGCACCAGCAACCTTTCAAAGGTGCATGATGTCTATCTTCTCTAATCTTATAGAGGAAATGGTAGAAGTCTTCATGGATGATTTTTCTGTGTATGGTGCTTCCTTTGGTGGTTGTTTGTCTAATCTTTGCAGGGTTCTCAAGAGATGTGAGGAGACAAACTTGGTGCTGAATTGGGAAAAGTGTCACTTCATGGTGAAGGAAGGCATTGTACTTGGTCACATGATTTCTGAGCAAGGGATTGAGGTTGATAAAGCCAAGATAGAGGTCATGATGAGTCTTGACCCGCCGGTTAATGTGAAAGGGATAAGGAGTTTCTTGGGGCAGGCTGGCTTCTACAGAAGGTTTATCAAAGATTTCTCTAAGATAGCTCGTCCTCTTACAAGGTTATTGTGCAAAGAAGCCGAGTTCTTGTTTGATGAAGAGTGCCGTCAAGCCTTTAAGACTATCAAGGAAGCTCTTGTCACCGCGCCTATAGTTCAAGCACCAGATTGGGACTTACCCATTGAGATAATGTGCGACGCGAGTGACTACACCTTGGGTTCTGTTTTGGGTCAGAGGAAGGACAAGAGGCTACACGTGATCTACTATGCAAGTCGTACCTTGGATGACACGCAAGTGAAGTATGCTACCACCGAGAAAGAGCTCCTAGCTGTTGTCTTTGCTTTTGAGAAGTTTAGATCATACTTGGTGGGTTCTAAGGTCATTGTTTACACTGATCACGCCACCTTGAGGTACATATACTCCAAGAAAGACACCAAGCCAAGACTCTTGAGATAGATCCTTCTTTTACAAGAGTTTGATATGGAGATCAAGGATAAGAAGGGGATTGAGAATGGTGTGGCTGATCATCTTTCAAGGATGAGAGTGAATGATGTCTTACCTTTGGATGACTCACTCCCTGAAGAGCAGCTTATGATGGTCAACACAGTGGTATGTTCAAAGCTAGAGGAGAAGTTTGAAGATGTCTTGAGTTTGAAGGAAGAACATTTACCTTGGTATGCTGACATTGTCAACTTCTTGGCATGTGGTGAAGAACCCACTCACCTTGACCATTACCACAAGAAGAAGTTTATGAGGGACATCTCCCATTACTTTTGGGATGAGCCCTATCTATACAAGAGAGGAGTAGACTGCTTATACCGGAGGTGTGTCTAAAGAGAAGAAGCAAAAGATATTCTTCTTCATTGCCACGGTGTGACTTATGGTGGACACTTTGCTTCATTCAAGACGGCTACAAAGGTTCTACAAGCCGGGTTTTGGTGGCCAACACTCTTCAAAGATGCTCATTAGTTTGTAAAATCTTGTGAAGTTTGCCAAAGGTCAGGGAACATCACAAAGAGGAATGAGATGCCGCAGGTACCAATCTTTGAGATGGAAGTGTTTGATGCTTGGGGGATTGATTTCATGGGTCCATTCCCATCTTCATACGGCAACAAATACATTCTTGTGGCTGTAGACTATGTGTCTAAGTGGGTTGAAGCTATAGCTTCCCCAAGTAATGATTCAAAGGTGGTTGTCAAGCTCTTCAAGACTATCATCTTTCCAAGGTTTGGAGTTCCTAAGATAGTGATCAGTGATGGGGGCAGCAACTTCATCAACAAAGTGTTTGAGGGTCTCTTAAAGAAGTATGGGGTTAAACACAAGGTAGCTACGCCTTATCTCTCTCAAACCAGTGGCCAAGTGGAGGTTTCAAACCGGAAAATCAAGGATACTCTAGAGAGGACCGCGGGAGTAACTAGAAAGGATTGAACAAGCAAGCTTGATGACGCTCTATGGGCGTATAGAACAGCCTTCAAGACTGCCATTGGTACTACACCTTTCAACCTCGTCTATGGTAAGGCTTGTCACCTCCCTGTTGAGTTAGAGCACATAGCACTCTGGGCCGTGAAGCAAGTGAACTTCAGTCTCAAGACAGCACAAGAGAGAAGGTTGATGCAACTCCATGAGCTTGATGAGTTAAGGCTGAACGCTTATGAGAGGGCCAAGATCTACAAAGAAAAGACGAAGGTGGTTCATGACAAGAAGCTGGTGCTTAAGGAACTCAATGAGGGAAGTCTGGTTTTGCTATACAACTCACGCTTGAAGTTGTTCCTGGGAAACTGAAGTCTAGATGGTGTGGACCGTTCGAAGTGAAAGAAGTGCTACCATAAGGAGCGGTTATTTTGGTTGGCAAGAGTGGAAAGGCTTTCACGGTGAATGGACATAGAGTCAAGCCCGACATGGCGAGTGATTGCAGCAAGGAGAGCACCACATTGCTTCTCCAAGATCCACCTCTGGCCTAACCAAGTAATGTCATGGTAAGCGACGTTAAACAAGCACACTTGGGAGGCATTCCCATGTCTATCACTGTACATCTTTCTGCTTTATTTTTTTTGTTTCCATTTTATGCTTTTTAGTTTAAGTGTGTAGGTGAAAGGATAAGGGAACCGGAGATCATGATCTTGGAGTCAAAAAGGGGCAAGGAAAGGAGAAGTAGAGGCATGAAATCGAGTGATAGATCAACCTATCCTTGCTCGATCTCTACTAGATCGAGGTAGTGAATCGAGTGAAGTCACTCGATCTAGATGAGATCGAGTAGACAATCGAGTGAGTCAGTCGATTGTGAGAGGATGACCCACCCATACAGCTCCGTCTTCGTGACAGTAGGAGCAACAGACCTCCCACTGAATGTATTAGCTATCAGCTTCAAAGTATACCTCAGCACCGGACTCATAACTCTCTTGATCTTGGCGGTGTTGGCTTTATAGTCTTCATTGCTGATCAGGTCCCAAAACTCGTCGGCTTTTTTGAAGGCTGGGAACTCCACCTTGTGTGCATCAGCCTTGAGACCGTAGGCTTGGCATAGCTCGGGGATGGATAGTGTGTAAGCTTGGCGGCCAACCTTGAAATAGAGACGGCCTTGAGAAGGAACAGGTGCACTCGGATTCTCGTACCGGAACTCCAAAGTGGCTAGGAAATCTATCGTCACCTCGGGAATTGTAGGGCAGTCCATCCGCGACAAGCACCTCAGACCAATGTTCTTGAGGAGTTGGTCGAAGTCTCCAAGGATCCCGAGCCTGGACAGAAGCTCTCGATCAGCAAACTTTGTAGGTTCAAACCGGAGCCTCTCCAACCTCTTCTTATCCCTCTTCTCATCTTTGCTCCACCGGACCCTCTCTTGAACCACCACTTCTTGTGTTTCTCCTTCTTGTACTTGCTCCTCTCTTGTTCTCTTTGGTGCCATTGCTCCTGAAACAAATTTTTCTAGAGAATGATTAGCAAGAGGCGACTGAATGAGAATAAGAGAAGAGGAGAAGAAGATTTATATAAACTACCCTAGAATTTTGGAGATCAAATAAAAATAATAGCTAGATAAAAGGAAATCAAATCTTTGAGATACTGAAAATCAAGAATTTTTCCTATTACTTAGCTAATTTTAAAAATTCAAATCCGATCCTATATCCTAAAACAAGAACTTGCGATTTTTAAGGAGATTTTCTTGAAATAAAATCATTAAACCTTGAAAATACCTTTGCAAGAGTAGAAGATATCTTTGCTAAACTTTAAAAGCTTTTAAATTCTCACTCTCTTTGTAAGAAAAACTCGAGCAAACAGAAATGAGAGGGTGAGGAATAAATTGAAACATTTAAAGAGTTTAACAAACCAAAACAATGGGTGGTCAAAGTGGTTTCTGACAAAAGTCTTGGTCAAGGCACATCTTTCATGGTCAAAGATGCTTGCCTTGACCAAGTTTTGAATTTAAAAAAATGGAGGGAAAGGAGTAAAGGAGGGAAAGAAAATTGTTACCTCGGCATGAGATCGAGTCCTTTTGGTCGATCTAGGACTCAATCTCATGCCTAAAATAGCTTAGATCGAGAGGGCTACTCGATTTGAGACTCGATTCAAGGTGAATCGAGCCCTGGATCGATTGGCTCTCTCGATCATTGAGATGTTGGCTCCTCGGCTAAGTCCCTCTGATCGAGCTATGTCCTCGATTTAGGGGTCGATTTGGCATAGATCGAGTGGTGGATCGAGTCGAGTGATCGATCAGTTTTCAACAGATTTTTCCCGAGAGAAATTAGATCGGTCGTTCCGATTTGGATCGATCGATCCTTTTTCGTCAAGGTCGATCTTGTCACTCGTTCTCGTCTAGATCGACTGGCTCCTCTCGATTCACTGGCTCGATCTAGCAAAGATCGAGTCAGGATCAGTCGATCTAGCACTCGATCTCTAGCTTTATCTTAACCCCTATTGCCCCTTTTGGACCCCAAAGATAAGGTTTAGATTTCTTATACCTGTTCCTACACACTAAAAACATAAAAACATAAAACTGAAAGAGAAATGAAAGCAAAAATATGTACAAGATAAACATGGGAATGCCTCCCAAGTGCGCTTTCTTTAACGTCTTTAGCTAGACCTTACTTGGTCTAGGCGGATGGTGGGTCTTGGAGAAGCACCGAGGTACTCTCCTTGTCAAAGCTGTCCGCCAGGTAGGGCTTGAATCTGTGTCCGTTAACGGTGAATGCACTACCACTTCTTCCCATCAGAGTAACAGCTCCATATGGCAAGACCTCTTGAATCACGAACGGTCCGCTCCACCTTGATTTCAGCTTGCCCGGGAAGAGCTTCAGCCTCGAGTTGTACATCAACACCAGTCCTCCTTCCTTAAGCTCCTTGGTAACCAATCTCTTGTCATGAGCCTCCTTAGTCCGCTCCTTGTAGATCTTGGAACTCTCGTAAGCATTCAACCTCAACTCGTCCAGTTCGTGTAGCTGAATAAGATGCCTTTCTTGAGCCGTCTTGAGATCAAAGTTCAGCCTCTTCACAGCCCATAATGCACGGTGTTCCAGCTCAACCGGGAGGTGACAACCCTTGCCATAGAGTAGAGTGAAAGGGGTTGTACCAATCGGCATCTTGAAGGCAGTACGGTAGGCCCAAAGAGCATCGTCCAGCTTCACTGACCAGTCCTTCCTTGTTGCCCCAACGGTCTTCTCCATAATAGCTTTGATCTCCCTGTTAGAGACTACCACCTGACCGCTCGTTTGAGGATGATACAGTGTAGCCACCTTATGCTTAACCCCATACTTCCTCAAGAGGCTCTCAAAAACCTTGTTTACAAAGTGGCTTCCTCCATCACTTATAACAACCTTGGGTACCCCAAACCTTGGAAAGATGATACTCTTGAACAACTTGATCACAACCTTAGAGTCATTTGAAGGGGAGGCAACAGCCTCAACCCATTTGGAGACATAATCTACAGCTACTAAGATGTACTTGTTGCCGTATGAAGAAGGAAAAGGTCCCATGAAGTCAATACCCCACGAAGATGTCAATACTAAGATGTAATCGAACACGTCAACCTCGAAGATAGGAACTTGAGGCATTTCATTCCTCTTGGTAATGTTCCCTGCTCGCTGACATGCTTCACAGCTCTTCACAAACTCGTGTGCATCTTTGAAGATAGACGGCCACCAGAAACCCGCTTGCAACACTTTCGTGGCAGTTTTGAATGAAGCGAAGTGTCCTCCGTAGGAAGAGCCATGGCAATGATAGAGGATATCCCTGGCTTCTTCCTTTGTAACACATCTTCGGTACAAGCTGTCTACTCCTCTTTTGTATAGGTAGGGCTCATCCCAAAAGTAGTCACTAGCCTCCCTCAAAAACCTCTTCTTGTGATAGCTGTTGAGATGTGTTGGCTCCTCACCACATGCTAGGTAGTTCACCACATCAGCATACCATGGTAGATCCTCCTCTTTAAAACTCAACACTTCCTCAAACCTTCCTTCTAGCTTCCCACAAACAGCAGTAGTAATCGCCATAAGTTGTTCTTCTGGAAGAGAGTCGTCTAAAGGGAGAGACTCGTTGATCCTTAGCCTTGAGAGCTGGTCAGCGACTCCATCTTCTATCCCCTTCTTGTCTTTAATTTCCATGTCAAACTCCTGAAGTAAGAGAATCCATCTTAAGAGCCGAGGCTTAGTGTCTTTCTTTGAGTAGATGTATCATAGAGCAGCATGATCCGTGTATACAATAGCCTTGGAGCCAACGAGATACGATCTGAACTTCTCAAAGGCGAAGACTACTGCAAGCAGCTCCTTCTCCGTAGTGGTGTATCGTGATTGCGTGTCATCCAAGGTCCTTGAAGCATAATAGATCACATGTAGCTTCTTGTCCTTCTTCTGACCAAGGACTGCTCCTACAGCATAGTCATTAGCATCACACATAATCTCAAAAGGGAGAGACCAGTCTGGTGCTTGGACTATAGGGGCTGACGTGAGGGCTTCCTTGATGGTCACGAAAGCCTTCAAACACTCCTCATCGAATACAAACTCAGCTTCCTTGCACAACAGCCGTGTAAGGGGGCGTGCAATCTTTGAGAAATCTTTGATGAAGCGCCTATAGAACCCTGCGTGTCCCAAGAAGCTTCTGATCCCTTTAACATTAACCGGCGGCTCCAAACCCATCATAACCTCAACCTTAGCCTGATCAACCTCAATACCCCTCTCTGAAATCTTGTGACTGAGCACTATCCCTTCCTTGACCATAAAGTGGCATTTCTCCCAGTTCAGCACCAGGTTTGTTTCTTCACAACGTTTAAGTACCCTGCAAAGATTTAACAAACACGCAGGAAAGGACGCACCATACACAGAGAAGTCATCCATAAAAACCTCTACCATCTCCTCTATAAGATCGGAGAAGATCGACATCATACACCGCTGAAAGGTAGCCGGTGCATTACACAATCCAAACGGCATCCTTCGATATGCAAAGGTACCGTAGGGACATGTAAAAGTCGTTTTCTCCTGATCGTTTGGGTGAATAGGTATTTGAAAGAAACCGCTATACCCATCGAGAAAACAGTAGTAAGGGTGATTTGCAAGTCTCTCAAGCATCTGATCAATAAAAGGCAAAGGGAAATGGTCTTTTCTAGTCGCAAGGTTAAGCTTTCTATAGTCAATACACATTCTATGACCAGTAATGGTCCTAGTAGGGATAAGTTCATCCTTTTCATTCCTTATGACCGTGATCCCTCCCTTCTTAGGCACCACGTGTTCAGGTGAAACCCACGTGCTGTCACTTATGGGATAGATCACGTCAGCCTCTAAAAGCTTAAGGATTTCCTTCTTAACAACCTCTTTCAAGTTAGGATTCAAACGCCTTTGATGTTCTACAGAAGTGGCGTTCTCATTATCCAAGTGAATCCTATGAGTGCAAAGCATTGGTGAAAGACCTTTGATGTCACTTAAAGAGTACCCAATGGCCTTCCTATACTTTCTCAGCTCAGTTAAGAGCGAGTGCAACTCATCATCACTAAGGTTTTCATTTACTATCACGGGATAGGTGTCATTAGGTCCTAAGAAAGCATACCTTAGCCCTTTTGGGAGCTCCTTAAGGTCCACCTTTGGGGCTAACAGCTCACTCCAGTCATCCTCGTGGCTGTTGTTGTTGTTCTCCTCCTTGGAACTCTCCCTTGAACTCGAGACATGGCCCTTCAGACTGCTTTCCTCTATCGCTATCCCTTCTGTGATCGAGTCCCCCGATCGATTCTCCTCTCGATGTCGTCTAGATCGAGCCATTTCACTCGATTCACTTACTCGATTTGATATGGATAGAGTAAGGGATCGAGACGTTGAGTCGATCTCTTGATTGGACTCCAAAATGATAGGGAGGTCTTTCTCGATCGTCAACTCGATTGTTTCTTCTGATCGAGCATCATTCTCGATCTGTTGGTCGATTGTTGCACCGGATCGAGTTTGGTTCTCGATTGGCTTGTAGATCTGACTCCTGGATCGAGTGATAGCGTCGATCTCGGGGTCGATTTCTAGGCAACATCCTTCTTCATTCTTGATGATCCTCCTCGAATCTAGCAGGTTCACGTACTCTTGGGTCCTCTGGTCCACATAGCCAAACTCTCCTGGCTCCTTAGTGAGTGCTAGCTTCAAATGGTCTTCTAGAGCTAGCTCTTCCAGCAACTCATCCGCCAAGGCATCCATCGTTTCGATATAGAAAGCTTGTCCTTCAATGGTTGGTTTCTTTAGAACCTTGTTGATGTCAAAGTCTAGCCTGATCTCTTTCCCCAAATGCAAGGCAATCTTCCCATTCTTCACGTCTATTATGGCTCTGGCGGTTGCGAGGAATGGTCTCCCTAAGATGAGTTGGTCTTTCGGCTCCTCGTCCATCTCCAGCACTACAAAGTCTGTAGGTACATTCACACCACTGATTCGCACCGGTAAGTCTTCAAGCAGCCCCACCGGTAATCTCACGCTCCTATCAGCCAGCACCAATGAGATCCGACATTCCTTAAAACCGAGTGAAACCAAGCTTCTTAGCCACGGAGTGAGGCATCAAGTTTATGCTAGCTCCGAGATCACACAAGCAACTCTTGAACTCTAGAGGACCTAAAGCACAAGGTATGGTGAAGCTTCCAGGATCTCCCAGCTTCTTAGGCACTATCTCCTTATGAATAACCGCGCTACACTCTTCGCTTAGTACAAGCACCTCTTTGCTTTCTTTGTTCTTCTTCACAAGGGTGTCTTTGAAAAACTTGGCGCACTTGGGCATCATAGCGAGACAGTCTACAAGAGGCAACTTTATCTCCACGTCTCTCAAGTGCTTCTCAAACAGGATCCGGTGCTTCTCTATTAACTGCTTTTTGAAACGACCCGGGAATGGCAACTTCGGTACGTAAGGTGGGGGCACGTAGTCATCCTTTTCCTTGGTGGTTTTCTCAGCCTTTTTCTCAATGAATGCCTTGTCACCTCTTCTCGGTCCTTGGATCCATACGTTGTCAAAGTTTATCTCCTCATTATCAGCTGAAAGTTTACCCTCCCCCTCTTGAATTACAACGTCCTCGTTGTTCTTTGTAGAGACCGGAGGCTCAAGCTCTTTGCCACTTCGTAACGTAATAGCATTGGCATACTCCTTGGGGTTTTGCTCACACTTTCCCGGGAGGCTGTTCTGTCCACTCGTGCTTGCCTTGCCCTTCTCCAGCTGCTTTATTTTGTTGTTGAGGTTTGTGATTTGAGTGGAGAAGTCGGTTAAGGATGAATCTAGCCGAGTGTTCATTTCAGCGAACTTCTGATTTGTAGAAGCTTGCCCTTGTATTACCTGTTGGAACATTGCTTGAACCGGATCAACTTGTTGTTGCATCGGTTGTTGTTGCTGTTGAGGTGCAAAGCACGGAGGGTAGTTAGGAGTATAACCCTTGTTTTGTTGTTGTTGCCCTTGGAAGTTGCCTTGCCCTTGACCGTGGAATCCACTACTCGGTTGAAAACCTTTGTTGTAAGGGATGAAAGGCTTAGCTTGTTGAGCAGGGTACACTTGATCTTTAGGGTTGGCTGCATTGGTGTTTCGGTAAGAGAGGTTGTTGTTCTGGTAGCCTTGGTTGTAGCCTTGAGACTTGTAGTTGTTTTGTCCAGCCACCCAATTTGCTTCTTCTTGGCTTATCTCTAACTCCTCTTGGTTTTCATCAGCTTCACCAACGAAGTGAACATGCTTCTGATTAGCTAAGACCAACTTGTCAATCTTCTCATGCAACGATTTGAGCTCCTTCTTGTGAGACTCTAATTCTGATCCCCACGGTGCTCGGTCATAATCCTCGGCATAGTTTCCATCACTCAACGCCAGGTTCTCTATCAGCTCCATACCCTCTTCTACTTCTTGACCGAGGAAGTTCCCTTTGCTAGCTGTATCAAGCAACAACCGGATCTTTGGTGAAGCTCCACGGTATATTGTGCTGAGTAGAGTCTCCTCACTGAACCCGTGATGAGGGCATTGGATCGTGTAATCTTTGAAACTCTCCATAGCCTCGTTGAATGTTTCGTTGTTCCGTTGCGTGAAACCGCTGATTTCGCTTCTCAACCGAGCAGTCCTGGTGCTTGAGAAGAACTTTGAGAGGAAAGCCTTCTTACACTCAGCCCATGATGTGATGGTGCCTTGTGGGAGGGTCTTCTCCCAATGTCTAGCTTTGTCTCCGAGTGAAAAGGGGAAGAGACGCAGCTTGAAGGCATCTTCTGATATACCGTTGATCTTAATCATTCCACACACTTGCTCGAAATTGTCCAAGTGCTCCAAGGGATCTTCCATTGCTAAGCCGTGGAACTTGTTGTTTTGCACCATGGATATGAACCCCGGCTTGATCTCAAAGTTATTGTTTTGTACCGGAGGAGGAGTGATCCCAAACCTATTGTGGTAGGTATTGGGAGCATCTCCGGCTCCTATGATCCTCGGAGGTCTAGCCGCGTGTTGGGGGTTTCCATTGCCCCGTCCTGCTGGAGTTGGTCCTTCTGGATGCTCGTGTTCAGCCATGTCTTCAAAGTTAACCAGACCTTGCTGAACAATCTCCTCAAAGGCTCTTGTTTGATCTCTGACTCTTCTTTGCCGTGAGTGACCAAGCTGATGAATGTTGTCTAAGGGTTGTAGAAGATTGTTGTCTCCCCTTGAACGAATATTCATGTACCTGAAAACACACGGTTTAGAGTAGTAGGATTAGTAACTGGAAAAAGGTAAAGACTTAGTCTTTGCTAAGACCCAAATCTCTATGTTCGCTAAGCAACCTAGAATGGCAACGGCGCCATTTGATAGACGATTTCTTACGGTCTAATGCAGCAGAGAGGCTATCAAAACTCTAATGCAAGCATTGTTGTAGTAAGGCAAGCAGGAGAGTGTCAATCCACTTCTAGATGATAGAGAATCCACAGAGAATGCAAGATCTAAGACAAATCTAAGCGAATAAGACAGTTTATGGGAAACAATCTAAAAACTAAATGCAGCAACCTAAACAGAGTGAAACCTATTTTAAAAATACTAGAAAGGAAGCAGTTACCACGAGGAACAAACAGATAAATTAAAGGGAAGAGCTTCGAATTGTTAAAATTCGACTAGTGGATCGACCACAAGATCGACCACTAGATCGAGCAGAAACGATCGATCTCGTCTAAAACCGTAAAAACAATGAATCTAAAAGACTAGGATGCTATCAGGTAACAAGCTAAAGATGATATGAGACGTAAATATGCTAGAAGAAAGGTCTTTAGGGTTGAGATTCATATAAGGGGTTTCAAAGATCGATCTTGGGTTTGAAACTTTAGATCGACTCACTTGGTGAGGATCTCTAAGCCTCGAAAACAAAACAAGATCTATCCGTGGCTTTCGGTATTGATCACTCTTTCATTCTTTCCTCCAAACTCATGGCTTTTGGTGGAAAGAGAGGTTGAAAGGCAAGGAAAACAGATTTCGAACAATGGCTTAACTAGTCTCCCATACTTCCATGGCTTTTGGGAAGGGGTAACTAGTCTCTAAGGTGAGATCTTCCGAGGCCCCTGGATCCTGTCAAGATAAGGGACCTCTCGGATCATGAAGCTCTTGGCGTGAGAGTCTTCAAGCATTAAGCTTTCAACACCTTAGAAGAGGTAGCCTTAAAAAGATTTAGAAAACAAACCAAGATCGAACCTTTTCTACCCCTTAATCCTCTCAACCCCTAACCCAAAGTAAACTACTCACTACACATAAAGTAAATCAAGAAAGGTAGAAGAAATGGAACGATAAACATGAAACAACGACTAGATTAAACGACAAGGTTCGAGAATACAAAAGCTTGAAAAGAAAACTGGTTCAACAAAGGTGTTCTTGCGAAAACGAGAGAGAAAACATCAAAGAAAAGATAAGAAAATCTAAAAGTTATCAAAAAAGCATTCGCCGCCTTGCCTAAAATGTCAAAACAGTCCAATGGTCCCCCCTTCGCTAACAGCCAAAAACGGTTGAAAGGACAGAGATCGACCATTGGATCGAGTTGTTCTCTCGATCATATCCGGCCATCGTGTCTTCGGCTCGACCCGGGTCAAAATCTTCTTCGGTGAATCGAGTGTTGCATCCGATCTCGGTATCGATCTTCGGGAGGATCGAGTGGTGTACTCGATCCGGCTCTCGCTCTGCATGGCGTCATTTACGTCCGTACCGATACATCGATTGCTTCACTCGATCTCCGTCTCGATCATTATCCTTGGATCGCCTAGTTGGCTCGATCTTCTGGTCGATCAACTCCTAGATCAACCGGCCATGCTCGATCTGCTCCTCGATCACTGGTCCTTAGCACACTCCCGAGCTTCCATGAACTGCTACATCGGCCTCCACACCTCCACGAACTTCCGTGTATCCAAAGCAACCAGAAACAACCTGGAATGGATGCAAAATGCAGAGAAAATGCATATGCTGATGCAAGAATGCTCTAGGACCCTAAGTGATGCAATCTAGCCTAAAACATGATACAAATACATGAAAAACTACCTAATGGGTATACAAAATGTATGCAATATGCAATGATATCAAAGGCTCAGATAATCAGGCCAAGTATCAGCCCCTACTCGAGCCCTGTGTTATTTGTAAAGAAGAAGGATAGGGGATGGTTATTCTGCGTAGATTACTGAGCGTTGAACAAGGCCACCGTTCCCGACAGATACCTTATTCCAATAATTGAGGAACTTCGGGATTAGTTAAACGGAACGGGAGTATTCTCGAAGTTGGACCTCAAATCCGGATATCATCAGATCAGAATGAAGAGCTGCGACGTGGAGAAAACCCCTTTCAAGACTCATCAAGGGCATTATGAGTTTCTAGTAATGCCATTTGGCCTCACTAACGTACCATCTACGTCCCAATGCGGGATGAACGACCTGTTTTGCCCCTATCTTCGAAGGTTTGTGCTGGTTTTCTTTGATGATATCTTGATTTATAGCCCCTACATTGAAACTCATCTACAACATTTGAGTATGGTGTTGCAACTCATGCGCCAAAATCAGTTCTATGCCAACTCGAAGAAGTGTTGCTTTGGGAGCTCCGAAGTAGCATATTTGGGACATAGGATCTCTGAGGAAGGAGTAGCAGCAGATCCCGAAAAAGTTGCAGCCATGCTCAGCTGGCCAACACCAAAAACCATCACGGAGTTAAAAGGGTTTCTTGGTCCAACAGGCTATTATAGGAGATTTGTGAAGAGCTATGGGCAGATCGCGAGACCCTTAACTGAACTTCCCAAGAAGGATAACTTCCTATGGACTGCAACATCCACATCTGCTTCACAATTGAGACGGATGCCTCAGGTGCAGGAATTGGCGCAGTTCTATCTTAAGGAAGGAGACCCGCCGCCTTCTTAAGTCAAGCTTTATCTTCGAAGGGCCGAGTCAAATCGGTTTACGAGAGAGAACTTCTAGCAATTGTGACAGCAGTTAATAAATGGAAGAATTACCTCACAGTGAAGGAGTACATCATGAAAACCGATCAGAGGAGCTTGTAGCATTTGTTAGACCAGAAGGTTGTGTCATCAGTGCAGCAGAAATGGGCACCAAAGCTCATCGGGTTGAATTACAGAATAGAATACAAGCCCAGGTGGAGAAAAGAGTTGCAAATGCGCTTTCCAGGAGACCTCGCACGGAAGAGTGTAACCAACTCACTCTCACAGCTCCATTATCCTTAGACAAGTCACAGCTAATCAAGGAGATTAAGGCAGATGCAGAGCTGAGCTCAATACTCAAGAAGGTGGAAGCCGGGGAAAAAGGGTACACGGGATACAGTGCAAAGGATGGATTGTTATATCGTGATGGATGTTTGTTGATTCCCGCAGGGTCTCCCCTCATTCCAATACTGCTGGAACAGTTTCACACGAGCATGATTGGTGGCCATGAAGGTGCTTTAAAGACCTATAAGAGATTAACCAAGGAAGTTTCTTGGCGAGAGATACGTAAGGATGTCGTGAAGTTCATCCTTCAGTGCCAAATTTGTCAGGAGAACAAGTACTTCACGACGTCACCTGCAGGACTTCTGTGACCGTTACCCTTACCAGATCAAATATGGTCGGACATTAGTCTGGATTTCGTAGAAGGGCTCCCCCCCCTTCAAAAGGTTTCAGCGTCATCTTGGTGGTAGTTGACAGATTGAGCAAGTACGGGGATTTCATTCCCTTAAAGCACCCCTTTACGGCCAAGACTGTGGCAGAAGCATTCATCCTGAGGTTGTCAAATTACATGGGTTCCCGGAGACAAGGGTTTCTGATGCAGAGGTTTTTAGGTCTCAATCAATCACCCCTCTATGTTAATCAGTTGTAGCATAGCATATGGTTTTATGTCAATCCAAATGGGTTTGTTGAAAGCATAAGAGTTGTGAGCAGAGATCTATAAGTCAAGCAAAGCAAAGAAGAGTTTTTGTTGCCTAAGCAACCAATCTATCACCCTAAGATGATCAAGCAACAAAGAGAACAAAGAAAAAGGCAGTTAAACAAAATTAAGCAAGTAAAACAGAGCAAAGCAGGGCAAATCCGAAATATATTAAAAGAGAAAAGCAAGTTCCTAGATATGGTTATTGACTTTGGGAAATTCAAGAGCTAATTAAGGTTGTTTCAAACAGCATTGATCAAGAAAACAAGCTAGCAATGGTGATTCCTAGACATAGAGTTCAAAATCAAGCAAGCTAGATCCAATCTCTTGTAAAATAGCCCTTTGCTAAACATCTTAACAAGAACTAACTCTCACTAGTGCTAAAACATTCAGCAAGCATTAATAAACAACTCTATTCAAGTCAAAATTCTCCTTAAACAGTAATGTCTTGAGCCAAGGCCAGCAAATACTCTATTAAACAAGATCAGCATTTCATCAAACACTTGGTGGGCATAAGAGAAAGCTCAAATTCTAGATAAGTGTGGTCAAGACAAATCTAGTTTAAGAACAGATTAATAGAGAGGAACCAATATAATGAAGCACTAAATAAATCTTAATCAAGCCTTAAATTCCCCTAATCTACCACATCTGGAAACCCTAAGAAACTACTTACTAATACTCACCTTTAACACCAAATCACAAGAACAAAAAATGATAATCATGATTAAAAGAGAGATTAAAGAAAGATTAATGGCAAATACCAACTTATATTAGATAAAGCAAAAGATTTGTCTTACAAACTCAAAGAAAATGCTTAAGAACAGTAAATTGACAAGACTCTTCGAAAATACAGTAAAAGGGGCTATTTATAACCATAAAAAGGAAGCTCTAGAATAATGGCAAAAGTGTAAATAAAACAGGCTCGGACTGGGTTCATATCGATCAGTTGTAATGGTCTGGGCTTGATTACGAATCATATCGGTCTGGAGAGTGATCGATACAGTGACTGAAATACACACAGCGTGTTTGTAACGATCACTCCTGACCGATACCTTTGATCGATCACCCCTTGACCGATAGCCTCCGTGCACAGACCGAAAAGCTCTGCAGAGATCGTTTGCCTTGGTCCCTTTTGCTCCTTTTGGTCCAGCTAGTTTCCTGGATCATCCTCAAAACCTCCAAGCTCCTTTTAACTCCATAGGCACCAAAAAAAATCCATAATGCAAGAAAAATGCAAACTATATCCTAAATGCAACATAAGTCTAAAAGGAGAAGAAAATGGGACAAAAGCTAAGGAAAACATGCAAACGAGAACCAAAACATGTGCTAAATGCAAGCCTAAATGGTGTAAATACAAGGGATATCAACACCCCCACACTTGCCTTTTGTTTGTCCTCAAGCAAATAAGAACAAATGAGAGAGTGAGATTTGAAGCTGGGCATTCAGATTCCAAAAGTGCAAAGGTAAAGAGATAGTGTCAATGCTTAAGTGCCTAGTTGTGGGATGCAAACATAATCAGCTTTACTTTAAAGAACCTAGCCACGCTAATCATGTTTCAAAATGATCTCAAATCTCAACTTAGGCAAATGCTCAAATCAACCAACTCTTTAACATTCAATTAAGCTCAGAACATGAATCATGCTTATGCAAATCAAGTGAAGACATTTGGTTTAAAGGGTAAGGTTATGAGATAAAAATGATCTCATTTTAGCAAAGGGTTATTAAACATAAGGGATCACTTAATGAAAAAGATTCTATTTAACGAAAAATGTTAAAGGTAAAAGTACACTTATGCATGCAATTCAAAGCTCCCTTCTACCCAAAGACGAATCCTAAGCACTTCTACACCCAAAAGTGAACCCCTAAGTCTACCCTTTCCTAAACTCTACCCTTTATCCTTCTTCATGGCTGGGGTAACTTCTTCTTTTTGCTTGTGTGGCCGCTTCTTTTTGGTTGGGACTTGCTCTTCTTTGTTGCATTGGCACATTCATCACCTTTAGTGGATTGCTCTTGGTCTGATTTTTCTTCTTTTGACCTTTCTAAGCTTTGTTGCTGGCGCCTTTCTTCTTTACACTTAGAGCTTTTACTTCCCTTTACTTAACTACAATTCTAGAATGTTTCCCCTTTTCTACCATTTCAAACCTTTCCCTTTTCTTTCAAAACATATATACATGAAGTTCAAACAACTTACACTACCCTTTTAACCCAAAACTCATATCCTAGAATCAAGTTCAAGATGCAAGCTGATACAAGAGGGCTTATTATTGCCAGCCTTATTCCTAACACTTTTTGCCAAGACAAAATCGAAAATGTAATGCAAAGGCCTCACAGCTCTCAAGATAGTGTTTAGGCTCAAAAGGAGGTTTTGATTAAGGGTGTGGATGTAATTGTCCCATAAGTATGAGGATCAGCTATTTGGATCAACAAGAGTGGTAGAAAGGAAAACGATGATCCAAATATGTATATGGTAGCCATGAAATCACTTTTCAATGCATAAGACATGATAATTAAAAGTCCAAATTAAAGTGCAAGTTGATAGAGTTGATTTTCAGAAAACAAATGCTTTCATTATGAGATGAGAAGACCAAATCTAGCAATCTAATCATGGTTCAGCCTTAACTTCTAGCAATCTTATGATGCATCAAACAACTAGCCACTTAAACACTGAAATCATCTCTAAACTCTAAGCACTTTACAAGGAAATTTCATCATAATGCCCTATGCAAATACAATGCAACCTATATGTCAACACTAGACTCAATCTTAAGAGAATGATATGCAACTATATGCTTTCTTTTTTGTTTGCAAAAACATGCAAATTTTTTTCAAATTTTTTGATTTTTCTATGCCTTATATGAGTGCATGATATGCATGAGACTCAAAGTGAAAGAAAATGAAAAACTAAGAAAACAAAACACAAAGTCAAACCCCAAATCTCTCCCTTACACTTACAGTCTCTTGTGTAATGAAAGCAATGAGAGAGAGAAGCAACAAATAATAATACAAATATTGAAAAAGATGCAATGGTATAGACAACGAGCAGGATGTGGTACCTTGCTTAATAGTAGGAGTGGTGGGAGGATCCAGATGTCTGAGGAGACTTGCTAGCTCTCCTCTAGTTCCTCCTCTCATAACCCTTTGTAGATGGTGCTGCTTCTTGTGGTGGGGGAACCAAACTTGACCATAACTGCTCAGCTTGTGAAGATGTACCTTGATGACCCCATTGCCATGATTGTTGAACTTCAGAGGGATTGGGAGTTGGTTCCCAAGCTGGCTCATATGATGAGGCTCTTGGTTGTGCCCTTGTCCCCCATTGATCACTAGGGTGTGCATGGAAGGAGTGTCTTCCATGGGGGTTCCAAACAGCTTCTTCCTCTTCAGTTGGCTCAGGTTATTGTATAGGCTCTTCTTGATGAGGAGTGTGCTCATGAGTATGGCTTTGGTGGGAAGTTCTTGCTGATGGAGCTTTGTTTTTCTTGAACTTTCCCTTCACCATCTTCATAAGCCCCTTGATGGTTTTGTCTTGCCACTTACACCACTTCTGAAGTGCATTGATGTGCTCATGAGCCACCTTCAAAGAGCTTCCTTGGCTAGGTACTTCATAAGGTTTGAAGTGGAACTGCCTTGAACTGTAGCTCAACACAATTTCTTCTTCAAGCTCATCTTCTTCTTCTTGTGCTTCCCCTTGGTTTTATGCGCCAGCTAGAGCATCTTCTTGTTGATCTTCTTTAGCTTCTTCTTCAATCTCTTCAGTGTTTCCTTCTTCATTGTCTTCTTCTCTCTCTTCAGGGACAGGGCCGCCTTTGTAGAGCTCCTCTCCACTCAGATTGAAGTTGATGTTTGTCCTTGTGGTGAAGGAGGTGAGCCTTGGGTTAGGGAGAAGGACTCTTTCTGGCCCTTGGAGATCATTGAGGAATTTGTAGACATGCTTGTCTTGAATACTCTTTTCAATGAAATGGCTTCTCTTCAGATAATCCATATCTATCCATGAAGGACCTAGAGCATCCTCAGCATGTTCCTCAAGATTCACACCACTGGCCATGAGTATAGCTGTCACAACTCCTCCAATGTGAAGTTGTGGATTCTTCTCTATTTTTCCTTTGTTTAGAACCCAGCTCTGATAGGTTAGCAGCTGCTCCATCACAGTCTTACAAAGCATGTGAATTTGCTTGGTGGACCTATAGGTGTTGCATTTTTGTTGGTATCCACATTGGCATACAATCCAGTATAGATGAAGTCTCTCTCCTGGCCAGTCAGTTGTGTGGTTGCCTTCCTTGCAAAGAAAGTGTTTGCAAGTGCCTTGTGTGCATATCTAACAGCAAGGTGCTTAAAGTGATGGTTTCTTGTGGCTCCAGATTTGAATTCCCCAACTCCGATCATTCCCCATAGCTTTGTGTACTGCGATTCTCTGATTGAGAACTTGTTTCCTCTTTGTGAATAAGTCCACAGCTCCAGCTCTTGAGAGAGGTCTTGGAAGGTGATTGTAAAACTTTGCTTCCCAAGCTTGAAGGAGATCCATCCATCACGGTTGGAGAGCTCACTCATTTCATAACTGACCACCTTGAGAGTGGAAAATAACTGATGAGTGAAGCGCTCATATGAGGGAAGAGGCTTTGTCAACAGCTCGGTAAGCCCCATGTGCTCAAAGATGCACATGCAGTCTTCATAAATCCCTAGCTCCTTCATTGTGGAGGTGCATGGGTATCTTGTGGGCTTGAAGGTGCATTGACTGAATGCTTCCATGAGCTCCCTAGCACTGTGTTTCCTGAATGGAACTTCCTCCTCAGCAGCCTTTCCCTTGCCTTTTTGCTTGGCGCCCTTGTCTCCAACTGGTCTCTTTCCAGCAGCTTTGGATGAGTTCTCAGCAGCAGCACCCTTTCCTTTATCATTCCTAGCTCTTGGTGAAGTGGGTACTTCCTCCTGTTGTACCTTTCCCTTTCTCCCAGCAGCTACTTTTATCTTCCCCATGGTATCTTCAAAAACAAAGCTTGAAGATAGGATAAGTGAAAGAACAAAAGCTGAAAAACCAAATAACTGATAGCTTTAAAAAGAAAATTCTCTAGGCTAAGATAAGCTTAACAAGTGTTAACAACAAGATTAAACTTCCAAAAAGCAAGAGAAATTCAAAAGCTAACAGTTTAGGTAAGCTAGAGTTCATAAAAATAAAACAGCTATGCATGTGAATCTAGCAAAGTGGTTCTTAGGCAAAGGAGATGATGATCATGCAAAGGGATGTAAACAAGCAAGTAATGAGATCTATGAACAGTAAACAAAGCTTAAACATCTAACTTTCTCACTTTAAACAAATCCAGAATGCAAGATCAAAGCACAACAGTTAAAACTAATCAAAACTTGCTCTTAAAACCA
This sequence comes from Thlaspi arvense, assembly GCA_911865555.2. NCBI lineage: Eukaryota > Viridiplantae > Streptophyta > Magnoliopsida > Brassicales > Brassicaceae > Thlaspi > Thlaspi arvense. Next base: position 31,347,727 of record OU466860.2, read on the forward strand.
TAGATTAAGCAATTATAAACACATGCATTGATTAAGAACAAAGAATGGATAGTTGAGGGAGCAAACCTTAATGAAGCTTATGAGCACTTAGAGGAAGCAGATAAAAGAGAGAAAGAGCTAAGATTTTCGTGCTATAAGTGAGAGAAGTAGTGAACTGAAGTGTGAAGAGAAGTGGAGAAGATTGTTGGTTTAAATAGAGTAAAAAAGGGAGAACCAAAGGAATCAAAAGTTGGTGAGGGAACCAAAGGAATCAAAATAGTGGGGGACAATAACAAAAGTGCTCAGGAGCTCTGCAAGTGGACAAGAAGGATCCAAAGTTTAAATTTAAACCTCCTTGGCTCCAAACCAAATGAGGAAATTTTTTTGAAAAGATGAAACACTTTCCTCGGGCGGGTATCGGTCACAAGTGACCGATACAAATGATTGATATGCAACGTATCGATCATAAATGATCGATACGAATAATTGATACCCTTCCTGTGAATCATATTGGTCTTCATCTGATCGATATACTGACCGAAATACATACAGCGGGGTTGTATCGATCAGTGTTTGATCGATATGAATGACCGACACGGTTTTCACTTTCAGACAATCTGGCTCCACTGATATCAATCACAAATGACCGATACTCATGACCGATACGGTCTGTATCGGTCTCGTCATGACCGATATTGTTGATCGATATCAGCCAGAAAGCACATGTTCTTTGTCCTTTAGAGACTTTCTCAACCCCCAATTTGAACTCCTGTTTCTATACACATTAACAAAGCATAAAAAAGAAACTTTAAAGCATAATATATACAACAGGATACCATGGGACTACCTCTCAAGTGTGCTTGTTTAAAGTCACTAAGCTTGACTTTGCTTACCAGTCTAGTGGAGGTGGTGAGAAGGAGTCTTGGAACTCCTTGGTGTTGCAGTGCACACTTTCATCTTTCTGGTGACTCCATCGACCTTCAACTCAGCAAAGGGTTTTTGTTTGTTTCTCCCCTTCCTCTTGTAGTGGACTTCACCATTCCTAGAAACAAAGGGCTTCAAGACAACCGCATCTTCTTTGTCATCCAATAGAACTTCATTCATGCAATCAGAAACTCCCACTTTGAGGACCTCCTCTTCAGTGGTATCAGCAAACAGCTTGGTTAAGCAGCAACCATCAAAACTTTCACCAACACATCCTTCAAACTCTGGCTAATGCTTCCCAAGTTTCTTCAACTTCTTGATGTCCATTATGAAGGCTTGCTCATTTTCCAGCTTATTCCCCTTGGAGTCAAACCTTAAAACCTTCTTATTGGTCAGTCTCAGGTCTATTGTACATTCCCTGGAATCAGACACTGATCATGCTGAGGCTAAGAAAGGTCTTCCTAGAATGATAGCATTCTTTATATGGCCTTCCATATCAAGCACCAAGAAATCAGTGGGGGTGGTTACCCCTTCAATCATCATTGGTACATCCTTGAGAGTCCCAAGTGGTGTCTTAACTGTCCTATCAGCTATAGTAAGGGACACATTACTCTCTTGAAGTTGAGTGTAGCCAAGAGCTTTAGCAGTAGAGGATCGGAAAAGGTTGATACTTGCTCCAAGATCACAAAGACAGCTTTTGAAGGTCTGCCCTTTTAGTTCGCATGGGAGAGTGAAACAACCTGGATCTCCAAGTTTCTTGACATTAAGATCTTTAACCTCAGATGCTCCAGCTATAACTCTTAGCTTCTTAAGCTCCTCTTGGCCATTCAAACCCTTCATTTCCGTTTGAGCAGTATAGAGGGTCTCATACTTCTGCACTAGTTGTTCCTTGAATCTTCCTGGAAAAGGGATGGTTGGTTAGTAAACAGGAAGGATAGCAGCTTGAGTCTTCTCTTTATCATCATGAACTTCAATCAAGTAGTCCTTGGTGTCATCAAAAACTTCATGTGGCGCCCACCACTCTTCTTCATCTGTGCTTGCTCCTTCTTCAAAGGATTCTTCTTCTGCAGCTCTGTGATTAGTTTTAACTTCCAAGAACTCCCTCCCCCCCCCCCCCCCCCCCCCCCCCCCCCACTCTGAGGTTCAGTGTCCTCAGTTAAAAATTAGAGGAACTCTTCAATGATAGCCTCCTCTTCAGCTGAAAAGCTCTCTTCTTCTATGACTATGGCATTGCAGAACTCCTTTGGGTTAGCTTCTGGTTTTCCAGGAAATTGTCCTTGAGGTTTGGGACCAGCTATGCCTTTGTTGTTCTCCAGTGTTTTGACTTTTGCAGCCAACCCTTCAAACTTGTTAGTGAGGTCTACGTGTACTGAATCGATTTTGTTGTGGACCTCTGCAAACTTCTTGTTCATTTTAAAGGTTGTGGTGACCTGAGTGTTGATCATTTGTTGCATGAGAGTTTTGATTTCAGTGTCTTGAGAGCTGGAGGAAGCTTGTCCTTGAGCTTGAGGATTGAATCCTGGAGGGTTGTAGGGCGCTCTGGGTTGGTAGTTTTTGTTCCTTTGCTGAAAGCCATGATTGTTATAGGGAACAAAGGGTCTTGGGGAAGCTTGTTGTTGCTGTTGAGGGTAAACATGATCCTGTGGATTGGCAACATTTTTTCTCCTGTAAGACAAGTTGAGATTTGGTATGTAGTTCCCATAGCTATTGTATCCACCTTGATTGCCCAAGTAATTCATCTCCTCAACTTGGCATTGCTCTTGATCATCAAGCTGAACCATGTCTCCAACAAAGTTGACCTCTTTCTTCTTCCTTAGCAACAAATCTAGCTTCTCATGTAGAGATTTGATTTCTTTCCTGCTAGACTCTAACTCATCCTTTGCACTTCTTGGAGCTCTGTTAAATTCCTCATTATAGTTTCCATCAGACTGAGCCAGATTCTCTACCAGCTCCAATCCTTCATCCACATATTTTGACAAGAAGTTCCCATTTGATGCAGTGTCCAAAAGCATTCTTATCTTAGGCAAGGCTCCTCTGTAGAGAGTGGAGAGCAAAGAGGCTTGTGAAAAGCCATGATGAGGGCATTGCAGTGTGTAGCCCTTGAATCTCTCCCAAGCTTCACCAAAGCTTTCATTGTTCCTTTGTGCAAACCCTGAAATCTCATTCCTTATTCTTGCAGTTTTTGAAGTAGAGAAGAACTTTGCTAAGAAGGCTCTCTTGCACTCATCCCAGCTGGTGATACTTCCATGGGGTAAGTTCTTCTCCCATTGGTGTGCTTTATCCCCAAGAGAGAAAGGAAATAACCTCTGTTTGAAGCCATCTTCACTAACTCCATTGATCTTTGTTAAGGAGCATAGTCTATCAAAGTTATCCAGATGATCTAGAGGATCTTCAAGTGGCAAACCATGGAACTTACTGCCCTGAACCATTGAAATCAATCCAGACTTGATTTCAAAGTTGTTGTTTTGGACTACTGGTGGAATGATGCCAGTTCTGTTGTTGTAGGCATTTGGTGCATCACCAGCGCCAATGGGTCTGAGAGGTCTTGCTCCTTGTGCTGCACCTCTAGGGCCTTGCTCACCTTGCAAGCCCTGGACTCCTTGTTGACCCTGCACTCCTTGAGCGCCAGCTGCTCCTTGAGGACCTTGGAACCTGATATCATCCATAACTGATTCCTGATTGTTCATCCCAAGTCTCTCCAAGTGTTGCTGCCTTTCTTATTGTCTCCTTGCTCTCTGACCTCTGTCCAAAAGATTGATGTTGTCTATGAAGTCCACAAGATTGCTTGAACCTTTGGATCTCAAGTTCATATACCTGAAAGACAGCAAAGAGAGTCAAAGGAGATTAGTAACCAAAGAAAACTAAAATCTTGGTCTTAAAGATTCTACAAACTCTAATGTTTCAAACTTGATCTTAAAGATTTTACAAACTCTAATCTTAGGTCTCAATCAATCACCCCTCTATGTGAATCAGTTGTAGTATAGCATAGGGTTTTATGTCAATCCAAATGAGTTTGTTGAAAGCAGAAGGGTTGTGAGCAGAGATCTATAAGTCAAGTGATAAACAGAATGTTTGCAAGTCTAAATATCAAAGCCTAAACCACTGTTAACAATGTAGTATAGCAGAAAGACACTAAGAATGCAAGACACTAAGCAAATCTAAGCAGAATCGGGTAAATAGATGGTAAAATCGATGAAAACTAAATGCAATGACCAAATGAGCAGGAAAACTATTTTAAAATCCCTGGAAGAGGGTTAACAACTACTAGAAGAAAACAGAGACTCTAAAACGCAAATATACTAATTACTAAAAATCGAGCACTGAAACGGGTAAAATAGGACACTTCTAACAACTTAGATGAATGACTTCAAATGATCAAAGAAACAAGCTTTATGACTAGAGAATGATAAACAGAAGTTTTAAAATGCTAAAAAGAGAGGATCTAAGGTTGAGGGTCATATTCAAGAGGTTCAAGATTCAAGCTTTGGGTTTGAAAACATAAATCTACTCTTTTGAAGAGCTATCTCTAAGCCTTGAGAAACTTAAACTAGGATTATCCATGGCGTGTGGTATAACCCCTTTCTTTGACCCTTCCTCCTAACCTATGGCGTGTAGTGGAAAGATGGGCCAAAGAACATTAAACAAAGATCTCAAATATTGGCTTAACTAACCCCCTCTTCATCCATGGCGTTTGGGAGAGGATAGATTAGTCTCTAGGATTTGTTTTTCAAGGATCTCTGAATCCGGTCAAGGTAAGAAAGCCCTGGAATCATATAGATCTTTTCCAAGACTCTCTAAGCTTTAAGACCCCAAATCCTAGAAGAGAATAGGTTAAGAACAAGAAAAACTCCCAAAAGCTTAAACCTTTAAATCCTTAAATCGCCCCAACCTTAAACCCAAATGAATTCTACTCACTACTCATATTTGAAACCGATTGAAATGCAATGGAAAGAAAACTAAATATGAACAAGCCAGCGATTAATGAAAAAGACTTAATATTGAAAAGATTCAAGGTTCAAAACATGAAAAACTTTAAGAACAGAACAATGGCGAAAATCGCCTAAAGGAAAGCTGGAAAAACATAAGACTAAGCGTGTGTGTTGAAAGTCATGTCCCCCCTTTGCCCAAAATAGCCAAACCGCCAAATGGTCCCCTCACTGCGCTCGAAAGATGAGCTGGCTGGATAAGGTGCCAGAGATCGAGTTGGATGATCAATCTCTGGCTCGAGCTTCTTCATGGATCACTGTCCTTTGCTCGATCTTCAAGTCGATTTGGTTGGATGGATCGAGCACCTCATTCGATCTTCTGGTCGATCCTTGGGTGATCGGGTCGTGGTCTCGATCTGGCTCTCGTTCTGCATGGCGTCATCCACGTCCGTACTCACGATCGATCTCCTCTCTCGATCTTGGTCTCGATCCTCCTCCATGAAACTACTTGAGTCACTCGATCTTGTCTAGATCGACCTGCCTAGCTCGATCTGCGTCTCGATCTCGGGTCCCTTGCTGAACGGCTGAGTTCTCCAAGTGTCCACAAGCTTCCTCTCCATCCAATGCACGTCCACGCAACCTCCACAACTCCAGTGTGTCTCAAACAACCTGATAATGATGCAAAAATGCAGAAACTATGGAAATTGCGAATGCAAAGTGATCTAAGACCTAAAGTGCAACAAATGGTAGAAACTAGCCTATAATGCAAGATGAATTCATGAAAACTAGCTCTGAATGCATGCTAAATATACAAAATATATGGTAATATCAACTCCCCCAAACTTGACTTTTGCTTGCCCTCAAGCAAACAAAATTCAAGAGAGGAAGAGAGGTTTTAAAAACGGGGGCTCAAATTCCTTGCAAAAGTGTTTTTTAAATGAATCAATTCAATGGTACTAGTTCTTAATAATAAGATGCAATGCACACACTCATACTCCAAAGAACTTAGCCATATTCATCACATATTGAATCTCAAATCATGACTCTCATATCCTGAACAATCCAAGAATCCTAACCTTTAACATTCATTAAGCTCAAAACCGTGAATCACACTTCTGCACTTTAAAACCGAATACATTTGGCTTACGGACAAGGCTATGAGACAAAAATGATCTCATTTAAATGGGTAATTCAAGAAATGGGTTCTCTCAAAGAAGGTTGAACTTATGCATAATGCTAAAGGTAAAGACAATTGATGCATACATGACTAGACTCTCATCTACCCATATACACTAACAATGATCCTAAACCCCTCTCATTTTTCTTTTCTTTTTAAGCTCACTAACCCTCATAAAGTCTACCCTCATCAACAAGGCAATTCGCCTAGCAAAAACCCAAATAAAGACATCATTTTAAAACGCTTTTGGCTAGTGGTAAGGCTATAAACACACTTAGCTCTTTTAAGTACTTTTGGTAGCTCTCTTCTCTTATTTTTTTTTTCTTTTCAAACTTGGCCTTTTGGCTCTTTTCTTTTCTGAATATTTTTTTTATTTTCCTTTTCTTTGAGAGCTATCTTCTTTTTAAGCAAGAGCAATCATTTTTAAACACAAGACCTACCACTTAAAACCATTCATTTCCATTTTATTCAAAACCCCAAACACAAAATCTTTTCAAACCGAAACCAAGAAAACAACTCCCATGAATCCCCGCCCTGACCTAAGCCTAAAACTAGCTTCAAAATGCAAAGCTAGCAACAATATGAAAGTCTAATCATGTCGCCTAAACCTAACACTTTATGCCAAGTTCAAACCAAAAATAAGGCCTCACAAAGATGTCACAAAAGAACCTTGGCTTGAAAGGAGGGTAAGGGTCAAGGTAGGAAGTCTACTCAGGCTTACAAGAGAGTGGTGAAAGGGATAATAAAGCCTGAATATGTATAAGTGATCCATGTATCCTTTTTCAAATGCATAATTATGATAATTCAAGAAATTCAAATTAAGGTTCTCACTTGATAGGAAAGGATTCAATTCATGAGTGTTCAACTTAAGCCACGAAAATCAAAACAAATGATCCAAATATGGTTAGAGCTGACTTTCAAAGTGTGAACAATGCATCAAAGGACTACTAGCTAGGGCCTTGAAACAATTCATGAGCTTAAAACACTTTTCAAGAAAAACTTTTGCCCCTTATGCAAATGCAATCAACCTAAATTCTTAAAATTCTATATTCAATCCTAAAATGTTTAACAGTTCAAATGCAAGCTACATGAATTTTTTTAAAAATTTTTAAAATTTTTATCATTATGCCTTACATGATGCATAATGACTCAAGGGATGATAACACAAAATAAGTTCAAAGAAAACATGTCAAAGCACACACACACTCCCCCAAACTTGAATGACACCGTCTCGGTGGCAAACAAATTCAAGAGGAGCTCAAAACACAAAGCAAAAATAAGAAAAATGCATGGTATATACAAGGGTTTGGTTGTTAGTACCTCGGAGCTAGGCACGGCTGGAGCTTAAGGTTGCTCCAGACTTCCTGCTCTTCTTAGAAGTGTTGTGTCTGGTCTCCTTGCCTTTGCCCTTGCTCGTGGCTTCATGTAGAGAGACGCGTGCAACTTGGTCTTCGCCTTGGGGCTCACGTATCACCACACCACCGGTTGATTTCCTCTTATTCTCCGGCTGCTGAACCTCCTCACTTGAAGACTTCTTTGGTGGGCTCCCTTGCAGGACCTTGATCTTCTTGGCAAGCTTCTTAATCATCTTTCTCTGCCACTTATTGACCTTGTGCTGCATCTCCACAACAGAAGCAAGAAACTTCTCCGCCTTTGTCCTTGGCTCGTAGTCAAGCTTGGGAAGGTCGAAGCTCTCGGGCATCTCAGCATCAGAAGGAGGTGACTCTGAACATGGGCGAGCAACACGTGGTGGCGCGGCTGCGGGTCCTATAGGTGCGACACAATCCTCATCGCTTGGCAGAAACTCTATGTTGCCAACGCCTAGCAGCTCTGTTTCCTCTTGGTTTGGCATGATACACTCCTTCTTCTCATTATCACCGTTGATGAACAGGTAAGTGTAGAAACCTGAGCTGGCGTGCGTCCCAAGGAGTCTGTGTTCCGCATGTATGTTTCATCCATGTAGGCTCTCTCCGCGCAAGGCACAAACTCTGGAAGGGGTACCCCGGCTTGAACAAACATTGGTGTGAGAAAGCCTCCTATGAGAACTGAGCTCGCCTTACACCTCATTGCCCACGCCTTGTACTTGAACAAAGAGGAAGCCAAAATACAACCATAGTTGACATCATCTCCAAGCTCATCTTCCATTGGTTCTTCATTCTCTTTAGGATCGCATAGAATCTTTTTTAACTACTTGGAAGAGAAAGCACAACTCACTCTTGGTGACCGTTGGAGCCACGGATCTCCAAATGAAGGTGTTGGCTAAGAGCTTGAGGGTGTATCTCAACACAAGGTTACGGACCTTCTTGATCTTGGCTGTGTTGGCCTTGTAGTCATCATTGCTGATCAAGTACCATAGGTCATTGGCTTGTGTGAAGGCAGGGAACTCTACTAGCTTGGTGTTGGCTTTTACACCGTAGGCTTGGCAAAGCTCAGGGATGGAGAGGTGGTAGGCTTGCCTCCTGATCTTGAACGTGAGGTGACCTTGTGATGGAGTGGGGAGGCTTGCATTCTCATAAGAGAACTCCAAGGTGGTGAGGAAGTCTAGGGTTGCCTCGGGATAGGTAGGGCAATCCATCCTTGACAAGCATGCAAGCCTCATGTTCTTGAGAAGCTCGTCAAAATCTCTCAACATCCCGGCTTGCGAACTTCGTAGGTTCAAACCGGAGCCTCTCCAACCTTTTCTTAGCTTGCTTCTCCTCCTTAGTCCATCTGACCCTCTCCTGAACCACTTCTTGAGTTCTTTCTCCTTGTTTTGTCTCATCTTTATCTCTCTTGGGAGCTATTGGTACCTGAAACACAAAAGAGGATGACTATAAGGGCGATTTCAAAGAGAAAGACAAGGTAGGAGAGAAAAAACTTATAACAATAATCCTAGATTTTTAGGGAATTTACAAAAATTATAGCTAAAGACTAGAGGAGAATATCTAGAGATAGGATCAAATTTAGCAATTTTCCTAATATTTATCTATTTCTAAAAATTATCATAATTCCCTAACAACTAACAATCATCCTAAGCAATCAAAAGGCAATTTTCCAGAAAATTTAAACAAGCAAATCAGACAACCGAAAATACCTTTCGAAAAGATGAAAGCAAGAAGCTATTAGCCTTAAAAACAGAAACTCACATTCTCTCTTTCTTTAGAAAACTCGAAACACAAATGAGAGAGAGAGTGTGGATGCATGTGAATTTAAAGGCAAAGAAAACTATGGATTTTGGAAGTGGTTTTCTGACAAAGTTGGTCAAGGCACATCTTTCATGGTCAAAGATGCTTGTCTTGACCAAGTTTTGAATTTAAAATAGGAGGGAAAAAAAAGAGAGGGAAAACTTAAACTAACCTCGGCATGAGATCGAGTCAATTTGGTCGATCTGGGACTCGATCCCATGCCCATGTTGGCTAGGATCGAGAGGGTTGATCGATCGGGGCTCGATTCAGATTGCATCGAGTCCTAGATCGAGTGTGCCCCCTCGTTCCATGATTCTACGTCCTTATGGCTAAGCTCCATGGATCGAGCCACGTGATCGATTTGGAGGTCGTTTTGGCAAGGATCGAAAGGCAGATCGAGTCAACTGATCGATCCAGCCTGAGGATCGAGTGAAGTCAGTCGATCTACCCCCCGTTTGCATTTCAAGATAAACTCATGGGGGTTTATCCTCTCATGATCGACTGACTCACTCGATTGTCCACTCGATCTCATCTAGAACGAGTGACTTCACTCAATTCACTAGCTCGATCTAGCAAAGATCGAGCCAGGATAGGTCGATCTAGCACTCGATCTCTTGCCTCTAACTCTCCTTTCCTTGCCATTTTGACTCCAAGATCATGATCTCCAATCCCTTATCTTTTCACCTACACACTTAAACATAAAAATCATAAAACTGAAATAGAAAGAAAGCAAAAATATGTACAAGACAGACATGGGAATGCCTCCCAAGTGCGCTTTCTTTAACGTCTTTAGCTAGACTTTACTTGGTTTAGGCTAGAGGTGGGTCTTGGAAAAGCATGGTGGTGCTCTCCTTGCTGCATTCACTCGCCAGGTAGGCCTTGACTCTGTGCCCATTGACCGTGAAAGCCTTTCCACTCTTGCCAACCGCTCCATAGGGTAGAACTTTCTTGATCTCAAAAGGTCCAAACCATCTAGACTTGAGCTTGCCAGGGAACAACTTCAAGCGGGAGTCATAAAGCAAGACCAAACTTCCCTCCTTTAGCTCCTTATGTACCAACTTCTTGTCATGAACCGCCTTGGTCTTTTCCTTGTAGATTTTGGTGCTCTCATAAGCGTCTAGCCTTAGCTCATCAAGCTCATAGAGTTGAATCAATCTCTTCTCCTGTGCCGTCTTGAGACTGAAGTTCATCTGCTTCACAGCCCACGATGCTCTATGCTCTAGCTCCACAGGGAGGTGACAACCTTTGCCATAGAGGAGAGTGAAGAGAGTGGTACCTATAGGAGGCTTGAAGGCGGTTCTATATGCCCATAAGGCATCGTCTAGCTTACTTGCCCAATCCTTCCGGGTTGCTCCTACTGTCCTTTCTAAGATAGCCTTGATCTGTCTATTCGAAACCTCTACTTACCCACTATTTTGTGGGTGGTAAGGTGTATCTACCTTGTGCTTCACTCCATACTTCTTCAAGAGTCCCTCAAACACCTTGTTAATAAAGTGGCTGCCCCCATCGCTGATCACTACCTTGGGAACTCCAAACCGTGGGAAGATGATGGTCTTGAAGAGCTTAACCACCACCCTTGAGTCATTAGTTGGGGAAGCTATAGCCTCAACCCACTTTGACACTTAATCAACAGCCACCAAGATGTATTAGTTGCCGTAAGAAGATGGGAATGGACCCATGAAATCAATCCCCAAGCATCAAATACATCAACTTCAAAGATTGGCACCTGAGGCATCTCGTTTCTCTTGGTGATGTTTCCAGCTCTTTGGCAAGCTTCACACGCCTTAACAAACTCATGAGCATCTTTGAATAATGATGGCCACCAAAACCCGGCATGTAAGACCTTTGTAGCCGTCTTGAAAGAAGCAAAATGCCCTCCGTAGGATGAACCGTGACAATGAAGGAGAATGTCTTTAGCTTCTTCTCTTGTTACACACCTTCTGTAAAGGCTGTCTACTCTCCTCTTGTACAGGTAAGGCTCGTCCCAAAAGTATTGAGAGACATCTCTCATGAACTTCTTTTTGTGGTAGTAGTGAAGATTTGTAGGCTCCTCTCCACAAGCTAAGAAGTTGACTATATCTGCATACCAAGGCAGGTCCTCTTCTATGAAACTCAAAACTTCTTCAAACTGATCTTCTAGCCGTGTGTATACCACCGTGTTGACCATCATGAGCTGCTCCTCAGGAAGTGAATCATCAAAGGGTATGACTTCGTTCACCCTCATTCTTGAAAGGTGATCAGCAACACCATTCTCTATATCCTTCTTATCTTTTATCTCCATATCAAACTCTTGTAGAAGAAGAATCCACCTTAAGAGCCTCGGCTTGGTATCTTTCGTGGAGTAGATATACCTCAAAGCAGAGTGATCCGTGTACACAATGACCTTAGAACCAACCAAGTAGGACCTGAACTTCTCAAAAGCAAAGACAACGGCCAGCAACTCCTTCTCGGTGGTTGCATACTTCACTTGCGTGTAATCCAAGGTACGGCTGTCATAGTAGATCACGTGCAGCCTTTTGTCTTTCCTCTAACCCAAAACAGCACCCACGGCGTAGTCACTAGCATCGCACATAATCTCAAAGGGCAGGTCCCAATCTGGTGCTTGAACTATAGGAGCGGTGACTAGAGCTTCCTTGATAGTCTTGAAAGCGCGAAGACACTCTTCATCAAAGAAAAAGTCAGCTTCCTTGCATAACAACCGTGTAAGAGGGCGAGCTATCTTGGAGAAATCCTTGACGAACTGTCTGTAGAAGACAGCGTGCCCTAAGAAACTCCTTATCCCCTTGACATTAACCGGCGGCTCAAGACTCATCATGACCTCAATCTTTGCTTTGTCAACCTCTATCCCTTGCTCAGAAATCTTGTGACCGAGTACAATCCCTTCCTTCACCATGAAGTGACACTTCTCCGAGTTCAGCACCAAATTTGTCTCCTCACATCTCTTGAGTACCTTGCAAAGATTTGACAAACAAGCAGAAAAGGACGCACCATACACAAAAAAAATCATCCATAAAAACATCCACCATTTCCTCTATAAGATCAGAGAAGATAGACATCATGCACCTTTGAAAAGTTGCTGGTGCATTACATAACCCAAAAGGCATCATTCGACATGCGAAGGTACCATAAGGGCATGTGAAAGTTGTCTTCTCTTGATCGTTAGGATGAATTGGTATTTGAAAGAAACCACTACAACCATCAAGAAAGCAGTAATATGGGTGATTAGCTAATCTTTCAAGCATCTGATCAATAAAGGGAAGAGGAAAATGATCTTTTCTAGTAACTGAGTTAAGCTTCCTATAATCAATATACATTCTATGTCCAGTTATGGTTCTTGGAGGAATCAACTCATCTTTTTCATTCTTAATGACCATGATACTCCCTTTCTTTGGTACCACATGCACCGGAGAGACCCATGTGCTATCAGTTATAGCGTATATCATGTCAGCCTCTAACAGTTTCAAGATCTCTTTCTTCACTACTTCTTTTAAATTCGGGTTTAAGCGTCTTTGTTCTTCAATAGAAGAAGTGTTTTCATTCTCTAAGTGAATCCTGTGAGTACAAAGCACTGGTGAAAGGCCCTTGATGTCACTAAGAGAGTACCAAATGGCCTTCCTATACTTTCTCAACTCCTTAAGGAGTGAGTTTAACTCATCATCACTTAGATTTTCATTCACAATGACAGGATAAGTGTCATTGGGTCCTAAGAAAGCGTACCTTAGCCCATGATGGAGCTCCTTTAGGTCCATCTTTGGGGCTAGCAGCTCGCTCCAGTCCTCCTCGTGGCTTGTGTTGATGTTGCCATCCTCATTAGCCTCTTTTGAACCCGAGTCATGAGCTTTCAGGCTGCCATCTTGAACCGTTCTCCCCTCTGAGATCGAGTCATCCAGTCGATCTTCTACTCGTTCTGGTCCGGATCGATTGCACCACATCGATCACTTACTCGATTTGATGTGTATCGAGCAGTGGATCGATTCACTGAGTCGTTCGCTGAACTGATCGAGTTGCTTCCCTCGATCTTCTTGACGATCATAGCCCTGGATCGAGTGATCTCATCGATTTACTGATCGATCTCTAGGCATCCGTCTTCATCTTCCTTCACAACCTTGCGAGAATCAAGGATGTGTACGTATTCTTGAGTCTGCTCACTCAGAAAACCAAACTTCCCACACTCCTTTGTCAAGGCCAGCTGCAAGTGATCTTCCTGTGCCAGTTCCTCAAGAAACTCATCAGCAAGAGCGTCTAGAGTTTCAATGTAGAAAGCTTGTCCTCCAATGGTGGCTTCTTCAAGACTTCATTGATATCAAAGTCTAGCTTGATGTCTTTGCCCAAGTGTAGAGAGATCTTGCCATTCTTCACATCAATGATGGCTCCAGCGGTTGCAAGAAATGGTCTACCAAGGATTAGAGGATCCTTTGGCTCTTCATCCATCTCTAGAACAACAAAGTCGATTGGCACGTTAACTCCACTGATCCTCATGGGCAAGTCTTCAAGCATACCCACAGGAAGCCTTATACTTCTATCAGCGAGCATGAGAGAGATTTTACACTCTTTAAACTTGGTGAAACCGAGCTTCTTTGCAATGGAATGGGGCATAAGATTAATGCTTGCACCAAGATCAGATAAGCAGCTTCCAAACGTCAAAGGACAAAGAGCACAGGGGATGGTGAATGATCCTGGATCTCCAAGCTTCTTCGGCACTAGTTCTTTGTGAATGATGGCGCTACTCTCTTCACTAAGCACCAAAACTTCTTCACTCTCCTTGCTCTTCTTAGTTAGAGTATCCTTGAAGAACTTAGCACATTTATGCATCATGGCCAAACAATCAACTAAGGGCAGCTTGATCTCAACATCTTTCAAATGCTTCTCAAACAGTGCTTGATGCTTCTCAAGCAGCTGCTTCTTGAACCGTCCAGGAAAAGGAAGCTTCGGTTTCTACGGTGGAGATACAAACGCATCTTTCTCTTTGCTGACCTCCTCCACTTTCTTCTCTACAACGGTTTCTTTGCCTTTCCTTGGTCTTTTAATCCACACATTGTCATAGGTGATCTCTTCATCATTTGAAAGCTTACCCTCCCCCTCTTAAACCCTTTGTTTTTATAAGGAACAAAAGGTTTGCCTTGTTGTGGAGGGTACACTTGATCTTTAGGGTTCTCCACATTGGTGCTCCTGTAAGAGAGGTTGTTGTTGCCTTGAAACCCTTAACCATAGCCCTGTGGTTTATTGTAGTTCTAGCCTCTAACCCAATTCGCATCTTCTTCGCTCAGCTCTAACTCCTCTAAGACATCTTCAGCTTCTCCCAAAAAGTGTACTTGCTTCTGATTTTCAAGGACCAGCTTATCTATCTTCTCATGGAGCGATTTGAGCTCCTTCTTGTGGGACTCTATATCAGCTCCCATTGGTGCTCGGTCATAATCCTCAGAATAGTTCCCATCGCTTAAAGCCAAGTTCTCTATGAGCTCCATTCCTTCTTCAACATTTTGTCCAAGAAAGTTTCCTTTACTTGCTGTATCTAGCAACATGCGAATCTTTGGGAGTGTTCCTCTATAGATTGTGCTCAAGAGAGTCTCTTCACTGAAACCATGATGAGGCAAGCTATAGTGTAGTCCTTGAACCGCTCCATAGCTTCATTAAAGGTCTCATTATGCCTTTGTGTGAATCCGCTGATCTCACTTCTTAGCCTTGCTCTTCTTGTGCTTGAGAAAAAATTTGACAGAATGGCTTTCTTCCAATCAGCCCATGAAGTGATGGTTCCCTGAGGTAATGTCTTTTCCCAATGTCTTGCTTTATCCCCAAGAGAGAAAGGGAAAAGCCTTAGCTTGAAGCTGTCTTCCGAGATGCCATTGATCTTTATCATCCTACAAACTTGTTCAAAATTGTCAAGATGCTCCAAAGGGTCCTCCATTGCTAGCCCATGAAACTTGTTGTTTTAAACCATGGAGATGAATCCTGGCTTGATCTCGAAGTTGTTGTTTTGCACTGATGGAGGAGTGATACCAAAGCGATTATGTTGTGTATTTGGAGCATCACCAGCACCAATGATTCTCGGCGGCCTTGGAGCGTGGTTGGGGTTTCCATTGCCCCTGGCACCAGCAGCACGGTAAGGTGGAGCTTCTTCCTGGTCTTGCTCAGCCATAACCCAAAATTCAGCTAGACCAGGTTGCTTTATCCCCTCAAAGTTATGTTCTTGCTCTACTGTCCTTCTATGCCTTGCACTTCCGAGTTGGTGAATATTTTCCAGTGGTTGTAGAAGATTGTTGTCATCACTGGACCTCAAATTCATGTACCTGAGAAGACAAACAATAAGGTAGAGCAATGAGTAACCAAAAGAAAAGTAAAAAGCTTAGTCTTTACTAAGCTCCAAATCATAATGCTTCCTAACAAACCCAAGACGGCAACGGTGTCATTTGATAAACAGAATGTTTGCAAGTGTAAATATCAAATCCTAAACCACTGTTAACAATGTAGTATAGCAGTAAAGGATATCAATCCACCATGGGTGAAGAAAGACACTAAGAATGCAAGAACTAAGCAAATCTAAGCAGAATCGGGTAAATAGATGGTAAAATCGATGAAAACTAAATGCAACGATCAAATGAGCAGGAAAACTATTTTAAAATCCCTGTAAGAGGGTTAACAACTACTAAAAGAAAACAGAGACTCTAAAATGCAAATCTATGAATTACTAAAAATCGAGCACTGAAACAGGTAAAACATGACACTTCTAACAACTTAGATGAATGACTTCAAATGATCAAAGAAGCAAGCTTTATGACTAGTGAATGATAAACAGAGGTTTTAAAATGCTAAAAAGAGAGGATCTAAGGTTGAGAGTCATATTCAAGAGGATCAAGATTCAAGCTTTGGGTTTGAAAACATAAATCTACTCTTTTGAAGAGCTATCTCTAAGCCTTGAGAAACTTAAACTAGGATTATCCATGGCATGTGGTATAAACCCTTTCTCTGACCCTTCCTCCTAACCTATGGCGTGTAGTGGAAAGATGGGTCAAAGAACATTAAACAAAGATCTCAAATATTGGCTTAACTAACCCCATCTTCATCCATGGCGTTTGGGGAGGATAGATTAGTCTCTAGGATTTGGTTTTCAAGGATCTCTGATTCCAGTCAAGGTAAGAAAGCCCTGGAATCGTAGAGATCTTTTCCAAGACTCTCTAAGCTTTAGGACCCCAAATCCTAGAAGAGAATAGGTTAAAAACAAGAAAAACTCCCAAAAGCTTAAACCTTTAAACCCTTAAATTGCCCCGACCTTAAACCCAAAAGAAATCTACTCACTACTCATATTTGAAACTGATTGAAATGCAAGGGAAAGAAAACTAAACATGAACAAGCAAGCGATTAAAGAAAAAGACTTAATATTGAAAAGATTCAAAGTCCAAAACATGAAAAACTTCAAGAACTGAAAAATGGTGAAAATCGCCTTAAGGAAAGCTGGAAAAAGATAAGACTAAGCGTGTCTGTTGAAAGTCATGTCCCCCCTTTGCCCAAAATAGCTAAACCGCCAAATGGTCCCCTCACTACGCTCCAAAGATGAGCTGGCTGGATAAGGTGCCAGAGATCGAGTTGGATGATCAATCTCTGGCTCGATCTTCTTCATGGATCGCTGTCCTTTGCTCGATCTTCAAGTCGATTTGGTTGGATGGATCGAGCACCTCATTTTCTGGTCGATCCTTGGGTAATCAGGTCATGGTCTCGATCTGGCTCTCGTTCTGCATGACGTCCGTACTCACGATCGATATCCTCTCTCGATCTTGGTCTCGATCCTCCTCCATGAAACGACTTGAGTCACTCGATCTTCTTGTCGATCTCGTCTAGATAGACCTGCCTAGCTTGATCTGCGTCTCGATCTCGGGTCCCTTGCTGAACGGCTGAGTTCTCCAAGTGTCCACAAGCTTCCTCTCGATCCAATGCACGTCCACGCAACCTCCACAACTCCAGTGTGTCTCAAACAACCTGATAATGATGCGAAAATGCAGAAAATATGCAAATTGCGAATGATAAGTGATCGAGGACCTAAAGTGCAACATTGAAGAAACTAGCCTGTAATGCAAGATGAATGCATGGAAACTAGCTCTAAATGCATGCAAAATATGCAAAATATATGGTAATATCATCAAGCAAAGCAAAGAAGAGTTTTTGTTGCCTAAGTAACCAATCTATCACCCTAAGGTGATCAAGAAACAACGAGAACAAAGAAAAAGGCAGTTAAACAAAGTTAAGCAAGTAAAACAGAGCAAAACAGGGCAAATCTGAAATATAACAAAAGACAAAAGCAAGTTCCTAGATGTGGTTTTGACTTTGGGGAATGCAAGAGCTAATTAAAGTTGTTTCAAACAGCATTGATCAAGCAAACAAGCTAGCAATGGTCATTCCTAGACATAGAGTTCACAATCAAGCAAGCTAGATCCAATCTCTTGTAAAATAGCCATTTGCTAAATATCTTAACAAGAATTAACTCTCATTAGTGCTAAAACATTCAGCAAGCATTAATAAACAACTCTATTCAAGTCAAAATGCTTCTCAAACAGTCAATGTCTTGAGCCAAGGCCAGCAAATCCTCTATTAAACAATATCAGCATTTCATCAAACACTTGGTGGGCATAAGAGAAAGCTCAAATTCTAGATAAGTATGATCAAGACAAATCTAGTTTAAGAACAGATTAATAGAGAGGAACCCTTATAATGAAGCACTAAACAAACCTTAATCAAGCCTTAAATTCTCCTAATCTACCACATCTAGAAACCCTAAGCAAACTACTCACTAATACTCATGTTTAACACCAAATCACAAGATTAAAGGCAAATACCAACTTATATTAGATAAAACAAAAGATTTGTCTTACAAACTCAAAGAAAATGCTTAAGAACAGTAAATTGACAAGACTCTTCGAAAATACAGAAAATTGGCTATTTATAGCCAAAAGAAGGAAGCCCTAGAGTAATGGCAAAAGTGTAAATAAAACAGGCTCGGACTGGGTTCATATCGATCAGTTGATCGTTACGAATCATATCGGTCTGGAGAGTGATCAATACAGTGACTGAAATACACACGGCGCATTTTTATCGATCACTCCTGACCGATAACTTTGATCGATACACTTTGTATCGATCACCCCTTGACCCATAGCCTCCGTGCACAGACCAAAAAGCTCTACAGAGATCGTCTGCCTTAGTCCCTTTTGCTCCTTTTGGTCCAGCTAGCTTCCCGGATCATCCCCAAAGCTCCTCCAAGCTCCTTTTAGCTCCATAGGCACCTAAAAACATCCATATTGCAAGAAAAATGCAAACTATATCCTAAATGCAATCTAAGTCTAAAAGGAGAAGAAAATGGGACAAAAGCTAAGGAAAACATGCAAAAGAGAACCAAAACATGTACTAAATGCAAGCCTAAATGGTGTAAATACAAGGGAAATCAGTTTCGGATCGCGATAAGGTATTCCTGAGTAACTTCTGGTCAAAATAGTTCAAGTTACAAGGTTTTACACTTTTCAGTTGCACTGCTTACCACCCGCAAACGGATGGGCAGACAGAGGTGGTTAACCGTTGTTTGGAGACGTATTTGCGATGTTTTTCAGTGAAAAAACCGGTGTCGTGGGTTCAATGGTTGTCGTGGGCCGAGTTCTGGGTACAACTCTGCGTATCATTCCTCCGCCAAGCACACTCCCTTCTTCCTCGTCTACGGAAGGGATCCACGAAAGATCCTGCGCTATGGAGATATTCCAACATCAAACGCACACGTTGAGGATCTGCTTAAGGATCATGATAGTTTGTTGGTGGAGTTGAGAGAGAATCTGGAGTTGGCTTAGAGTAACATGGTGAAGGGGGGCCAACAAACACCGACGAGATGTGGAATACGCTGTTGGGGATTGGGTTCATCTTAAGCTCAGGCCGTATCGACAGAAATCAGTGGCAATACGACGCAATGAAAAGCTCGCTCCTCGGTTTTTTTGTCCTTATCAGATTAAAGAGTGCATAGGAAAAGTCGCGTACAAGCTAAAGCTACCTCCATAGAGCAACATTCATCCGGTTTTTCACATCTCGCAGCTGAAGAAGGCAATCACCACTGCAACACAAGAACAGGATATTCCGGTCATCCTCAGTCCTTCCCTGGAGTGGAACACAAAACATTTGGAATTAATGGACATTCAGCGATCCGCTTCTGGTACAGAGACGGAGGTCTTGGTGAAGTGGAAGAGACTTCCACACTTTGAAGCAATGTGGGAAACACTTTCCAACTTGGCAGCCCAGTTTCCAGAATTTAACCTTGAGGACAAGGTTAGTTCTTTAGGGGGGAGTACTGATAGGTTAAGGGTGCCATTTTCTTTTATGAGAAAGAAGAAGAGATCCAAATTCAGGAAGGCGCGAGTTTGGGAGAGAACACAAAGTGGCTAAGAGTGAAGTTGAAGATGGGTGAAAGGCTCTGTCTGAAGAAGAGTTTTTGAGAGTTATCAGTTATTTCAATACACTGTTGTTTCTTATTATTATGAGTTGTATTTAAACACTGTTCCCAACTTCAGGGTTTGGTATCCAATGGATCAATGAATTAATCATCAAATTATTCTAATATCTGTTTCTTTCTCTATACTCTTCTATCTTATATGTCTTCTTCTTATATACTTCTTGTTACTTATCCATTATTGTCAGGTCAAGACCTATCAGCATGCACCTCTGAAATATCGCAGGAGCATTACAAAGTCCAAATAGCATTCTGCGATATGCAAAGGTGCCATAGGGACAAGTAAATGTGGCCTTCTCCTGGTCATCTGGGTGAATGAGGATCTGAAAGAAGCAAGAATAACCATCCGGGAAACAGTAGTAGGAGAAATTTGCCAACTTCTCCAGCATCTGATCGATGAATGGCAATGGGAAGTGATCCTTCCTTGTTGCAGCATTGAGTTTCCTGTAGTCAATGCACATCTTGTGCCCAGTGATGGTCCTTGTAGAAAAAAGCTCATTCTTCTCATTTTTCACAACTGTGACTCCTCCTTTCTTTGGAACCACATGGACTGGACTGGACTGACCCAAGTACTGTTTGAGATGGGATAGATAATCCCAGCAGCTAGAAGCTTCACAATTTTCTTCTTAACGACATCCTGTAGATTTGGATTCAGTCTCCTCTGATTCTCAATCGACGACTTCGACTCATCCTCAAGGTGTATCATGTGCATGCACAAGTCTGTAGAGATACCTGAAATGTCATCAAGAGAATAGCCAAGAGCTTTGTAAAATGTGTGCAGCTTGCTTAGCAGTAAAGTGAGCTATGCATTGTTCAAGGAAGCACTAACAATAACTGGATATGTAGAGTTAGTCCCAGAAAAGCATACCTTAGACCTGTAGGGAGTTGTTTGTGTTCAATTTTTTGAGCTTTTTCTTCACTCCAATCGCTCAGTTTTGCAGCTTTTACAGAAGTTCCAACTAGCTCTTTTTGTGCTACCATCTACATGACTTGTTCACTTGCAATCAACATCTTGACATACCCAGCAGTAATGTCATCTAGATGCTCTGTTTCTTCTGCAGAAACTGTCAATGTTCTCTCCAAAGGGTCTGTGGGATGCATCTCTTGAAAGATCTCTTCTGAAAGGCTTGTGAGGGAGTCTACATAGAATGTGTTGCCATCTTTTGTTGGCCTCTTCATCAGCTTATCCATGTCAAAGTGGCTAGGAATGTTCTTCCTAAGATCAGGAGGTCTTTTGGTTCTTCTCCATAAGCTAGAACCACAAAGTCTGTAGGGATCATGCAGTCTCCCACCTTGACTGGTACATCTTCCAATATGCCTTCAAGGATCGTTACAGATCGATCTGCTAGGATAAGAGAGATTCTAGTTGGCTGAAAATCTGTCTTGCCCAAACTAACAGCAACTGAGTGAGGTATCAGATTAACACTTGACCCCAAATCACACAAAGACCTCTCAACCCTCTCAGAAAAGATTGTGCAGTCTAGGACAAAGCTCACAGGATCTGTCAGCTTCTTTGGTATCTTGTTAAGTATCACTGCACAGACCTGGTCTGAAATCAGCATTGTCCCTTGCACAAGTCCAAGGTTCTTGGTCATCATCCTTTTCACATATCTCCTGATCACAGGAGTAGTCCTTATAGCATCAATCAAAGTTATCTCCACCATAAGCTTATCCATGATAGCTTTGATCCTAGCATCCTCCAGTTCTTGTTTAGACTTCTTCTGGTTCCTTGGGCAAGGTACCTTTGGCTTGTAAACCCTTTCTTCTGCGTTTTTTGAAGTTTGAACAATCACAGGTTGCTTCTGGGAAGGGTGTCGATCGACACTGAGTGGTGGGTGTCGATCGACACTCGTTTCTACACCTGCTGTCGATATTCTGATTGGCTGCTTGTCGACCTTGGTCGACATCACCTCGCCACGACTCAAAGAGTCGGGAAAATCCTCTGGTGTCGATTGCGTGTCGATCGACACTGCTCCAAATTGGCGAAATCATCCTCTTGAATCTCTTGGAGCTGCTCGAAATCTTCTGCACTAAGACCCTTCTTCTGCACTGGTTGCAGATTCTTTCCACTCCTCAGTGTGATGGCGTTGACAGAGTGTCTTGGGTTTGTATCTGTTCTTTTTGGAAGAAATCGATCTTGTCTTTTCATAGCTCCAGCAGTTTGAGCAACTTAGGTATCCAAAGTTTTGACATGGGTGTTCAGGGCTTCGAATTTGCCATTTATATCCTGGTAGAGAGCATCAATCTTTCAATTGAAGACAACTGTGATCTTTTTCTGACCTTCTAGCAGCTGTTCAAGCATAACTTCCATCTTACTTGAAGCTGATGGTGCAGGTGGTGATTGATAAGAAGAGGAACCATAGTTCCTAGTGAAGCTGTTGTTTTGGTAAGGGTTCTGAAATTCAGTCTTCTAAAACTGAGGTTTTGGGGTGTAACCAGAAGAATTCTGGTCCCATGTGAAGTTGCTCCTCTGGTTATTTCCATTGAATCCTCTGTTTCCTTGCGGATTGTTGTATATTTGACCCTGAAAACCAGCCCTATTGATGTAGTTGACATCCTCTTCTTCAAATTCCTCAGCTGGCTAAAATGTCTCCATTTCAGCAGCAAACTGAACAGACTTCTTACCCACTAAAAGGTTATGAACAGAGTCCAGTTTAGCCTTCAGCTCAACAACAAACCGATTGTCCCCAGCATTCCCAGCCAATTTCTGTCTTTCAAAATTAGCATTCTTTGTAATGTTGCTGGAAGCCAAATTCTCTATCAAAGTGATGGCGTCAGCTGGGACTCTAGTGTTGAAATTCCCATTGCTTGCAGAATCCAAAGCCATCTGGTACCTCCAATTAATGCCTCTAAAGAAGATATCAACAACTGCACTTCATTGTAACCATGATGTGGGCAGTCTCTCTGATATAACTTGAACCACAGCCATGCTGTCTTGAAAGCTTCAGTAGGACCTTGAGAGAAAGAAGCAATTTTCGTCCTCAACTCCACTAATCTTGCATCATCATAAAAGTTGTTGAGAAAAGTGTTCTTGGTGTCCTCCCAAGTGGTCAAAGAGTCAGGCTCTAATTGTTTCAGCCAATGAGCTTCATCTCCTCCCAAAGAGTAGGGAAATAGCTTGAAGAACAAGAAATCATTGCTGACTCCATTGGCTTTAACACTTGTTGCCATATCCTAAAACCTCTCTATGTAGTCCATAGGATGCTCATGTGGAAGCCCATGGAAAGGGTGCTGACCCACAAGCTGGTAGTAGGCAGGCTTGAGTTCGAAGTCATTTCTGGGAAAGGCAGGAGGGTGGATTACAGCTCTATTTGCATAGAACTGATCGGGCCTGTATTAATCTCCAAGGGTCCTCTGTTGAAAACACCCAGCAGCATTTCCAGCAGCCTGTTGTTGCACATTATGAGCAACTGGTGGCACAACTTCTTCCTCAATCACAGCGCCATTCTCATCTATCCTCTGCCCTTCCTCAATCCTTGTGTTTCCTTCCCTGTCAACTAAATGACCCTCAGCATCTGTCCTCAAAACAATTGGTCCAACCATCTTAGTTTGCATCTTGGCTTTTCTGATGGTTCTTTCGAACTTGACAAGTTCGTCGATGCCTAAAGTCACAAGCTCCTTGTCTTTGTTGCTTCGGGTACTGCGATTATGCATACACCTGAAACAGATAGCAGAGAAGTAGCAGAAAGTTAGCGGATAGAAAGTAAAAGCTTAGTCAAAATTCTAAAACTAAAAATCTGAAAGTAATAACTAAGTCCCCGGCAATGGCGCCAAAATTTGATATGCTCAAATTATCCCTAGAGCTACTCTCTCAAATTAAGAGATCATTGTAGTACTTAGGGGTCGAACCCACAAGGACTTAAGAATAATACACAACAAACTTTATGTTCAAATGTAGCTAAGCAAATCGCTAACAAGTAAAACGAAATGGCAAATAAAAGTAACAAGAGCAGGAGCGGATTGTAAGTTCTTTAAATCAATGAGACGAGGCGCTAGGGAATGAGAAATTTTCAGGTTGACATAAATCACAAACGACAGACTGAAAGGATAATTTGTTAAACTGTTTTAGAACTCGAAAACACGAATGCAAAATGAATTGACTTCCATCGCAGATATTATCTATGATCAGATTCTAAAATTCCAAGTTCTTTTGCAAATTCTAACAACCTAAACAAGCATTAAAGTTCAAGTTCGATAATCCAAATTCTTTTGCAATTAGTTATTTTGCTCAGCTAAGATAGTTCTGGTGATTAATAATGTTTCCACGTTTATTAAGCAACCTAAGATCTGATTTCTAGGTGATCAATCTTAAAATCAGTGTTAAAGCAGTCTAGATGAAGAACCAAAAGATTTATTCTTATAGTATTGCAGTTCTAACAATTCATTATCAACCTTTGAATAACCCAAAACCTAACTAGCAAATTACTCAGACATAGAAATTGAAACACAAATCATGACTGAATAATTTTGCATTAAAAGATAGAGTAAAAGACAAAGAGGGTTCGAAATTCTTCTCTAACAGCATACGGATTTGTCTCCCTAAAAGCTCTGAATCTAATCTCTCTCTCAGTCTCAATGAAAACAAGATAATGGCCTAACAATGGCTCTCCAAACCTAAATACATCTCTAAACACGACTAGGGCAAGTTTGCAAATAATAGAAAACTTCTGGGCCAAGTTGCAATTCTTCAAAGAGTTTTTAGAATTCCACTTCATGTCCACGATTGGTGTCGATCGATACCAAGGTGTGGTGTCGATCGACACTCTGCTCTAGAATGCTCTCCGACTTGGTCTTTTCAGCATCAGCTTCAACATAGCTCCAAAAGGCTCCAAAATCCACATTTATGCTCCAAACGTACCTAGACCTGCAAAAACTCGAAAAATACCAAAAAGACTCTATAAACAAGACTTATATCATGGTCAGAAACCCATAAAAAAACCATGATATATCATATGCCATTTGCCTCTACAATTTACACATGTGATCTCTCTGGCACACTAATGGTTAGCTGACTTATTATGATCAGCTCTAGTGACGTTGTTTCTCTCCAATGATTTGCCTTTGAATCGAGAATCAACCTCGATTGTCTTGCTTAATCCATTAGCTTGTTAGTGTTTAATGTCCAGGCAGCTTGAGGTTTGTTTCTATTGTTGACGGCCTTTTTTTTTTTTGATATGTTGCCTGACTTGAATGAATATATGGAAGAGATCCTTGAAGTATTGTTAGACTCGACTCTCCATTTTACAGTCGATTCTTTCTTGTAGTTCAGTAAGAAATTGAGCCATAAGAGCCTCATTGTTGTCAATCTCCAATCGGTTTCTCAATCTCTCAAACTCTTCACAGAATTCTTCCACCGTCTTTGTTCCATAACTAAGAGCACATAATCGCCATTGTAGATCTTATGGGGGGGGGGGGGGGGGGGGGGGGGGGGGGGTTTACGGTGTGACACTGCTATGTCCCACCATATAAGGGGATTGTCAGTTAGCTGGGCTATAGAAAGGACCACTCTATTGGGCCTGGATAAATATGATAGTCAAAGATGTTGTCCATTCGCTTCACTCATTCAAGACAGGCTTATGAATCTTTCTTTTCAATAAAGCTTGGGGCGGTTAACTTGATGTTCTCGAAGTTTTGGCGAGGTGGAGGTGCATAATCTTCTTCTTCAAGATCTCCATAATCTTCTTGTTGTATTCTTCTATGATGGCCTTTAGGCTATTTTTTACAGCAAGTATCTTGTTCCTCATCTTGAGACGTGTCATCATCTTTCTAGTTTGTATTGACTGGCTCAGTGAACTGAATGCCATTGTTTCGTGGCGTGGTATTGGTTGGTTGTTGATTGGGGACAAATGGGTTATTGGTGCCGAGCCATCACACAATTCTAACTGGTTGCAACAGTGTTCTTGGAGCCTACTCCACTCAGGTGAGTCGTTCACTAATCTCTTGTCTAAAATCTTGGAAATTTTCTCTCATCATGGCCATTATTAGGGTTGTATGACTTTTGGTATTGCTACTTTCTTTTCCCATTGTATAGTTTTGTACTGTTCGGTGAAACAAAGACAAGGAACAAGTTCTCGAATAAAGGATTTAATTTTGAACCCAAGAGATAATTGTTTACTTGGCACAAATTATTGACTGCTAATGGTAATGATCTAAATGTATTTTCTAAATGGCAACATGTTTTGTCCAGTGAAAGTATGTAACAATGGTTTGCAGTTTAATAATAATTTTTTTTAGATTAATGTAAATGCAACAAACTGAACATGAAGATCAACAAAGAATTCAGGATGGATTGATTGGCTAGAAGAAAAATAAACAAAAATTAAAACTTACAACAGGTAATTTTTTATATTTTCGTTTTAAAGATGAATGATTAAATATATAAAAATGGAATCATTCAAACAGAGATGAACCAAATGCAAAGAATTTTAATCAGATGGGATAGAGACAACCTGGCTCAAGGAACTCAAGTCAATTGACCGGTAAGGTGGTGATTGAAGTGGTTGTGATGCACGCAATTGAGTAAGCAGGCAAATTTACAGGGGGAAAACAAAGTGTACCACATAGGCGATGACAAGCCAATGACAATAAATAGATATCTCAAACTATGGGAGTACTGGTCTTGATAGAGATTAGAGAAGAAAACAAGATTTGCACAGAAATCTTAAGTGTAGAGAAGGAACCAGCTTGTTTTGTAATAAAATCAAAGATAACCAAATTACAAGGCTGCAGTTCAACTTTATATAATGGTTCTTCAGTTTAGAAAAATAAAATTATATATAAAAATACATAACTGTTAATATTATGTGATGTCCACTATAAGCACATAAGCCCATTTTCTAAAAGGTTCTAGAATTACTTGTAAGCTAAGTTTTACTTTGTCACCAAGTAAAACCCTATTTCTATACACCTATATAAATGATCAACTATTTATTAGAATAAGACAACAGTAGTTCCTTCTATTTCTTCTCTATATTCACAACACGTTATCAACCCAAAACTCTAGTTGTCACAGCTAAGAGGTATACAAATCTGCTTCTTAGTATTTATTCATTCTCACTCCGAATCATGTTTATTATCAACTCATGGCTTGTAAAAATTGGATCACTTATCAATATTACGATAGTCTCCTGCAGAGATTCAAATTATATGTTTAAGTTAAGTCTCCTGCACAGATTCAAATCATATATTTATGTTATTGAACTTTTGTTCAGAAATTTAAATCATTTCATTATTTTATTATTATTATATTTATGATAAATTCTCTTGAAGAGATTTACATAATCAATATTATGATGAATTCTATTGTAGATATTCAACTTACATGTTTATTTTATTATATTTATGATTGATATTATCATAAATTCTTGTGCAGAAATTTAAATCATTTAATTATTTTATTATTATTATTTTTATAATTGATATTATGATAGATTATCTCGCAGAGATTCAAATCACATGTTTATACTAATATATTTTTGCAAGATATTTATAAACATGTCCTTATTCATTAAATCGAATATTGCTTATATTATTTCTGCACATTATTTGCATATTAAATATTTTTTCCGTTTTTGCTCATAGTTTGCACGAAATTTATGAAATTGAATATGGTTTATTTCACTCGAATATTATTCATTTATGATCATTCGAATTTTGCACTGAACAGCTTATCTAGAATTTATTCGAATTCTGCACGAGTTTTGTACATATATCCCCATTTTTGCACAAAATTATTGCATCATGCTTGAATGTTATATCACCAGATATGCACTGTTGCGTCAAAATTTGTTTATTCTCATGATCACGAAATTTGCACATATTTTATCATCTGATCTTTTTGATGATTAATTGATTGAGTGATTTTATGGCATATTATCTTTATTTATATTATATATATATATATCATATCTTATATAATTGTATTTATCTGTCATCATATCTTTGATGATCTTAAGATTAAATACTTGATCATAGAGAAATCTAAAGAAAAGACATATCACGAGAATGTGATATGACCCAACTTATTATATATATGATTGCATCTAAGACCACATGACTTGAAGTCTCAAGTGGAGATAATATCAGTAATACAAAGATGTTAGAATACATCACATAATTATTGTTGTCTTGTAGACACAATAACATAAAGATATTTTAAGAAGTATTTTAAAATTATTTCTTCTCTTTAAGCTTCATTTAAATCTCAAATTGTCACTTAAAATGGTAACAAAGATGATACATGCCATTGATTTAGTTGTTTTATTTATGATTTTGTTTATACATATGTACTTATATAACATTTGTTTTTCTAGCATCATCTATATGAATTTCTTGTATTTGATTGTAAAGGTTCTCAATTTCTTTACATAAATCTAAGGGAAAATATGATCTATATACTGTAACATTAGCTACTCGTGTTATAAGTCTTTGCATCTAAGATTACAAGATAAGAAGTCTGTAAGTAATCTTTAGTTATCTTGAAGATTATGTGAAGAGAATATCAATAATACAGAGATGCTAGAAGGCATACCCTACGTCTGGGATAAGCACAAAAGTGTGGCTTGATAACTGGATACCGGTTTGCCCACCGAGACCCGCTTTGGATATAATGAAGAGAGAGACTTGGACATGTATGTACATCACTTAATTTACCCAGCTACATCTGAATGGAAGATGGACCTTGTTCAACAATTGGTTGATCCGGAAGATATTCCGCGTATAAAGAGCATCAGACCAAGTAGGTCATACAAACAAGACAGATTTGTGTGGGCTTACACAAAATCTGGTATGTATTCTGTAAAAACTGATTACGAACTGGCAGTCCAAATGAGAGATGAAGAAGGTTTTCCACGGTCACATAACCTAACTTTACCCCTCTGAAAAGTAAAGTATGGGGTCTAAAGACCCCTCGTAAGATAAAATACTTCTTGTGGCAGGCTCTTTCGGGTAGCATGGCTACCAACAGCCAACTAATGTATCACCATTGTGGGACTGATAGCCGATGTCAACGTTGTGGGGCTGAAATAGAGTCCATCAATCATGTACTCTTTGATCGATACACTTTGTATGGATCACCCCTTGACCGATAGCCTCCGTGCACAGACCGAAAAGCTCTGCAGAGATCGTCTGCCTTGGTCCCTTTAGCTCCTTTTCGTCCAGCTAGCTTCTTGGATCATCCCCAAAGCTCCTTCAAGCTCCTTTTAGCTCCATAGGCACCTAAAAACATTCATAATGCAAGAAAAATGCAAAATATATCCTAAATGCAACCTAAATATAAAAGGAAAAGAAAATGGGACAAAAACTAAGGAAAACATGCAAAAGAGAACCAAAACATGTACTAAATGCAAGCCTAAATGGTGTAAATACAAGGGATATCAACTAGCCAAAACAGATTTGAAATCTATTTCATTTCCTATGAAGTATACAAGGAAAAGTTTATGGTTAAGTAATGTATTATAGTGAATATATACATCTTGAAATTTGCTAGACCACTTTGTAATACTTCATAGAGTTAAAATCTCTTGAAAAGAGATGAGTATTTGGACCAGTTGTCCATACACCTAAGGGTGTAAAACCAATCAAATATAAGGAAGACTTTATATGAAGGAATGATAAATGTAAAATTAAATATGAAGAAACAAACTTTTGTGGTTGATGCAACTACTTTCAAGTTCCTTATCAGTCTCACAATAGGTGAAGAACTTGACATATACTACCCACTGGATAATGATACTTAAATAAAAATCCCAAAAGGATAATAGCTTTGAAGGATACAAATTCCCGAAGGATTAAGATTGTCAAAATTATGTTCCTGGAGATTCTAATTATTCGATCGAATTAAGACAAAAAAAAATGTTTTATATGGAATAAGTGAATATTATAAGGTTAACCAATATATCCATATGTATTTACCAAAAAATTATGGATCAAGAGGATCCTAGATTTGAATATAATAAAATCTCTTAAAGAGTTATCCCAAGTTGTAATTTGAAAGAAAAATCTTTGGAAAGGACAACATTGTCTTCAAATGTTCAAAATGAGATATCTAAGTGATAGAGATATTGTCTCAAATGATCCTTGTAGGATTTTATATAGAGAATGCTCACAATATTTGATCCTAAGTATAATACATAAATTGCTAGTTTAGCAATGTATTTATTTATTTCATGATTGAAAGATATGATTTAGTATAACAAGAAAGAAAGCTAAAATAGTAAAAAAGAGCATGAATAACATCTTATGTATAAATATGTTCTATACAAGTTTAGAATGTTGTAAGTAAAATAAAGTTTGGATTTAAAGTTCAAAAGACCAAGAAATGGTTGTTTATATGAAAAAGTTGTTATGGATAAAAAGTCCAATAACCTAAGAGATTATAATATAATCATATAAGTTTATTCATTAAGCTTTACTTATAATTATCCCCCAAAGATGGTACATATGATTGGAATGCTTCTCCTGAAGAAGATACTTCCAAGGGGAAGAAATATGATGATGTGTGCGGTTGTACTCTTTTTCCTTATCATGGTTTTTATCCCATTGGGTTTTTTCATGAGAGGTTTTAATGAGGCAACAAAGAACACACAAATGATAGACATCTAAATAGAAATGTAAAAATGAAAATTTTATCACCCATCCAAAGTATTTGTCATACTTTAATAAGATCAAGACGAATCATTGACAAGAGTCATGTACTGCGGAAGAATGGTGATGTATGTATCCTACAAATTCATTCATGTGAAGACTCGACAGACAGATTTACCAAGGCGTTACTTTTCAAGAAGTTATTTCATCATACTAGATTGCGTCATCTGAAAGATCTCAAGTGATGTAGTCATGAGGGGAGTTAATGCGCAATGCACTTTTTTTCCTTAGCTATGGTTTTTTATATTGGGTTTTCCTAGCAAGGTTTTTAATGACGCAACATCGTACAAGTTTTAGAGAATAGTTTGTATAATGAACATCAATGAGGAGTGTTATAAAATATTATGGTATGTCCATTATAAGCCCATAACGCCATCTTCTAGAAGATTTTAGAATTACTTGTAAGGTAGGTTTTACTTTGTCACCAAGTAAAACCCTCTTTCTATACTCCTATATAAAGGATCACTTATACATTGGAATAAGACAATACCAATTCCTTCTATCTCTTTTCTCTGTTCACAACAACAACCAAAAATAGATATGAGTAATTAAAAAAACATACATAAACTTAGAAAAATTAAAGACAAAATAATCGACTGATGAAATAATCAAAGAGAGAAAATAATGGAGTTAGTCAAGATAAAGAATTGATGAATAATTCAAATGACTTAGCTTCTATACCTTAGATGCGGTTAGTTTGAATGCTGCTATTTGACTGTACACTAGCTTTTAGTTGTCTTGTTCTTGGACGGCAATAGTGAAGATATTTGGATGGGCTTCACTTGGTAATATGGGTCAGTTTTCTTGAATCTTCGTCTTTGGCCTAAGATCTTGCTCTTTGGCATTTTCAAAGGGTTTGGTCCTTTTGAGCATATTAGTACAACTATCTTGATCCTTTTTGAATATAGCCTTTGTTTGGAATTTCGTTAGGCGTAAATCAGACGTTCGATCTGAGCCTAGCGATTTTTTTAAAAAATTGAAAATAAATCAGAGAGGATTTTTTAAATAATTT
This sequence comes from Thlaspi arvense, assembly GCA_911865555.2. Taxonomy (NCBI): domain Eukaryota; kingdom Viridiplantae; phylum Streptophyta; class Magnoliopsida; order Brassicales; family Brassicaceae; genus Thlaspi; species Thlaspi arvense. Next base: position 31,379,027 of record OU466860.2, read on the forward strand.
AATAATTTTATTCAAAACATATTAAAATTAAAAGTATTTATGTATAAATTCTTTTAATATTCATACAAATACTAAATATTTTAGGGTTTTAATAGTTTTTATATATATATTATATATATGACCTAGCAACCAAGAAACAAGTATAGTGTAGTGGCTATCAATTTGTTTTGCAATTTATCTTCTTTTTCTTTGGTTTTTCTTTGTATATGTACCAAAATCAACATATTTATTAAGTTTTTGGATTTTTAGAACAAAAAAAGCAAAAAGAAATGATTTTTTTTTCTCAAAACTGCAAGGTTTTGTCTGATTTCAGCATGATACGGCGGTTGGTGGTTGATGAGCATCTTCTCGCCGTTAAATCGGCTGACTCAGCCGCATTTTTGAACAGGGAATATAGCTAAGTTGTATTTATGTTGTAGTGAACGAACTCTTTGCCTGGTCATGACTCCCTCATTTGGAATCAGCATCTCTACTTCTTGTGAATTGAAATTGTGATTAGTCAAGCCCGGTTCAGCTTGTAGATTTTCCTCAATTTCCCATTAAAATATTGGTAAATTTACCATTGATAACCCACTAAAATTATCCTGCTTTTTTTTCCTGGTGGTCGATCAACAATGATCGCATTACTAATAAACTATCTTTATATTCTCATTAATTCATACTAGTTGCTAGAGTGGCTATATCTCAAGCCTTTTAAAGTAAGGTAAAATGTGTTGTTTGAAAAAAACAAATATTTAGTACGAAAACATCATATTTAAGTAAGAGTTTGTACACTAGTAAAAAAACTGCCTATAGATACGGAAGATTTCGTGACTAGGGCAAAAAAACTGTGACTATATGGTCCTATAGCCATGAAAAGTTATGAAAAGAAATCGTATCTATAGGATCGTGACTAAATATGGTTTGTGGCTTTTCTTTGGCTAAATAGTCACGAATTAGTCATTGTCATTTCGTGTTAATATTATTCATTATCTATTCACGCAACTATTCGTGTCTTTTTGACCACGTCATGTTCGTGGCTATTTCGTGACTAATATTGCCACGAAAATACAAATGGCTAATATGTGACTAAGTAGCCACATTATTTTTTGTTAAAACTGTGGATATATGGCTAGTTATTAATTTCGTTACTAATCAGTAATCTTGTGACTAATTACCAATATTTGATTTTGGTGACTAATTACCAACATTTGTAATCATAAAACCTATATCATACCATAACAAAAGCAATAAATCTGAAATCCGAAATCTAAAGCCAATATCATACATAAACATAAACCAAATAATTTTTGTATTTAACAACATTCAAACAAGCAGCACATTTATACAACATTACAACATTTAAGTTTAACAAGTTCATAAACAGAATAAAAGAGTTACTCTCCTAAATAAGCAGCACACCACTTACCTAATTGAGTTTGATTGTCTTTGGTCATTGTAAGTGTAGAACCTTGAGCCGAGTTTGTGGTATTGGCAGGAGGAACAACAGCTGGAGGAGGAGAAGGTGTAGGCGCAGCAGCATGAGTCTGAGAGTCTGCAAACTTTTCCAGGAATACGAATAGTGCGGCTCTTGTGGCCACTAGCTCCTCCTTCATATCATCCTTCATCGCCACCACATTTCCCTTGAGTTCAGTCATGTGTGACTTGAGAGTTTCGACGTTGCTCTTGACAGCTTCAGAATTAGTCTCCAAACTGGAGATATGCATGTCTGTATCAATAATGCGTCTAAGAGATGCATGGACTGGCTCAATAGGAATGAAATCCATGTGCTGCACACTGCCTATTCCAGATACTCGGCCTCGGCTTCTCTTACTTCGTTGTAAAAAAAACAATATCACTAAGTAAATATAGCAACTCAAGTCCAAAACAATTCATATACCAATAACTAAACACAAACCTTGCTGTAAAAACAATCCTATATCACTAAGTAATTATCAAGTCCAAAATATCATAAACACAAACCACAACTATCATAAAATCATATAAGACACAACAACAACTCAAGTAAATGGCAACAAGTCGAAAACGATACGACTGAAGTAAAACGATACAAAAGTAAATGGCAACAAGTAAATGATACAACTCAAGTAAATGGAAGCTAGTCAATAAAATGGTATGACTCACGTAAATGGCAAGAAGTATACGTTACAACTCAAGTAAAATGGCAACAAGTAAACGATACAAGTCAAGTAAAATGGCAACAAGTCAAAACGATACAACTGTCAATAAAATAAGCCACTAGAAGAATGAGTGAGTACCTTGAGAAATTCTTGGTTAAGGAGAACGCGAGCAGGAGTTGCAGCAGTTGAGGTGCTTTGGCTGGCAGAATTAGTTGTCATCAGTGTTACGAATACCTCTACGTCAAGGACAAGTTATATAAGCAGCAATGCTTATATCAAGAGGAGATACAATGGAGAGGAACTAGAACCTGTCATGCTTGTAGCTGAGGAGCCAAGGAGATTCAAAACCCCTTTCAAAGCATGTAAAGGAGTATCAACGAACCAAAGGGGATTTATTTATCAAGAAAAGCTTTCATACATCCAAAGGAGCCACCGGTTCTATTTAAAGAAGAAGAGAACCGAGATCAAACCACTAAAGAAGCAAACCATGCGCCTAAACCTATTTTGGAGCCGAATAAGGAAACTTGGAAAAGCAATACATTTTATTCGACCCACCTTTCTATTCCACATCTTCATAAGACTTCAGAAGATAGACAAGCCAATATACAAGCCAGAAACCGGAGTTACTTGATACAAACCAAGGGAGAACCGCCAAATTCAACATATGGACCTACATGTACGTATTCGGAGATATTCAAAGAAACAAGGAGCATGGTTTATACCAACATCTTATTCACTCGTCCTTTGACGTTTACAGAGTTTACCAAGATTTCTAAACCGCCTGATCAAGTCAATAGCCGATTTCAAACCAGCCAAAATTAAGGTGCTATCACCAAAGAAGCATTTACCATATTTGGAACTAATTTACTGTACTTGGTTCAAAGATATGTGAAAACCAACGACCATCTCTCTCACTTAATACCGACCACTCATCAGGAAAACTAAGAAACAGTCTATAATGGTTGCTCCACTAATCTTGGTTGAAGATACAGAAAGTCACTCGGTTGACAGCGAGGGAAACAAGAGGAATGAAGAAGGGCAGAGACTGGATCAAGATGGGAATGCCATAGTTGAACAGGCGGTTCAAGCAGTTGCACAAGACGTTGGAGCTCATGCTGCTGCTAACAACGCTGCTGGGCGTTTTGTTCAGAGGACTCTAAGAGATTACAACAAACCTGATCAGTTCTATGCCAACAGAGCTGCAATCCGCCCTCCTGCTTTCCAGATGAATGATTTTGAGCTCAAGCCTGCTTATTATCAGCTGGTGGGACAGCATCCTTTCCATGGCTTACCTCATGAGTATCCTATGGATCATATTGAGAGGTTTGAGGATTTGACTTCAAGTGTCAAAGCTAATGGAGTTAGCTATGACTTTCTATTCTGCAAGTTGTTCCCTTAATTACTCACTTGGAGGAGATGCTGCTTAGTGGCTCAAGCAACTAGAGCCTGGTTCACTGACCACTTGGGAGAGCACCAAGAATGCTTTTCTGAACAATTTCTATGATGATGCTAGATCAGAGGACCTGAGGACGAAAATTGCATCATTCTCCCAAGGTCCTACAGAAGCTTTTAAAGCTTCTTGGGTGAGATTCAAGTCTTATCAAAGGGACCGTCCTTATCATAGTTTCAGTCAGGTGCAGCTGCTTGGGATTTTCTTCAGAGGCATTGACTGAAAGTATCAGATGGCGCTGGATGCTGCTAGCAATGGGAACTTCAACACCAACCTTCCAGAAGCTGCAATAACTCTGATTGAAAACTTGGCCTGCAGCAACAACACCTAGAATGCAGATTTTCAGAGGATGAAACAAGCTGGTTTGAATGATGGGAATCAGATTGCTGAAGTCAAGGCTAAGCTGGACAGTATGCACAGCCTCTTGGTGGGAAAGAAGTTAGTCCACTTTGCTGCAGAGGTAGAGACTTTCGAAAATACAGAGGAGATTGAGCAGGAAGATGTGAATTTCATCAATGCTGGAAAATTTCAGGGTCAAAGGTATGGGAATCAGCAATGGAACAGAGGATACAACAACAATAACCAGAAGGTACCTTCACAGGGAATCAGAGCTCGCCTTGTTACACACCCAAGCCTCAATTCCAAAAGAAAGAGTTCCATAAACCTTACCAGAACAACAGCAACTTCAACAGGAACTTTGGTTCTTCTTCCTATCAAGCTGCACCTCCACAAGACAACAAGGTGGAAGCTATGTTAGAACAACTCCTAGAAAGACAACAGAAGCTGACAGTAGACTTCAATGGCAAGATGGATTCGTCGTATCAGGACCTGAATGGAAAAATTGAGAGTCTGAACTCTCATATGAAGAAGCTGGATGTTCAAGTTGCTCAAACTGCAGGAGCTGTTCAGAGTCAAGAGGGATTCTTTCCTGGAAGGACATATGCTAATCCCAAACATCATGTGAATGCCATCACATTGAGGAGTGGAAAGAATCTGCAACTGGTGTTGCAGAAGGATTTGAGCTCAGAGAAATACGTTGGACTTGAAGAGTTTGAAGATGATGAAATCTCTGCCGAGAAACAACGAGTGACGATCGTCATCCAGGAGGGGTGTCGCTGGTCACAAACTTTGCAAGCCCCCGACACGAATTCTTCACAAACGAGTGACAACCGTCACCAAGCCAGTGACGCTCGTCACCCACATCGATCAACAGCTGCTTCGTCTGAGACTTCAAAAAATGCTAAGGAAGCAGTGTATAAGCACAAGGTACCCTTTCGTCCCTATTGTCAGAACTGGATACCAACTACAAACGAGAGTACAATAGTAAAAGATAGGCTGTGATTTGTCTGCGCACTTCTGATGGCAAAGTAGTTTAATTTTGGTCAACTGGTCTACAATCAGATTCTTGCCTTTGCTAAGCATCCTGCTTCGGTTGATCATGTCATCCCTTTCCCGAACCTCATCTATCAGCTTTTTACCTTCCAGAGGATTGTGCCAGGACATCGTGGTGATGGTCCGCTGAACGGATATCCTTCCAAGATCACCATGGACCCCAAGGCAGGACGTGGATCTGGCAGAAAAGAACCGGAATGGGTTCCTTCCCTATCCGCTGATCTCTCGGAACTGTCCAAGTCTGTCCGCAAGATACAGCAGTGTCTCAAAGGTAAGTGCTTCTCTCTCGATGTCACTTCTTCTCTATCAGACTTGACCACTGTTTGTTTTTGCCATGAATATGCACTCTAGCAGGGGGAGATTATCGATTTGATCACAAACTGGCGTCACTCAGGAATGTCAATCAGCCAGAAGATTCAGATGACGAGAGTGAGGGAGGAGAGGAGCCTAATGACGGTCTTGGAGGAATACACGAGTATGAAGCGGATGACTAAGATGATATGATCATTTTTTCTGTATCCGAGCGAACACACTTAATGTCTTTTTTTGCGTTTGTAACCTTTCTCGGCTAGCTTCGGTTTTATTTTTCTTAAGCGTTTCTTCGGAACAATCTTAGCTGAAAAGGAATGTGAAGTATGCTTTATCTATCTATCTATGAATGTCTTTTGCTTGAATATGCTGTGATTGCTGTGTATGAGTGTATGCTTTAAGACTAACATGACAGGTAGCTTGAGGTGTCACATTCAGGCAAAAAGGGGGAGATTGTAAGTTCAAGAATCGTGGAACATCTGGAAAGTGTGTTACACACATATGGCGCAAAGACAGAAGAACCTTGGAAATCGGATACGTGGGAATCAAGGAAGATTTAGAATTTACCATATTCGATGGTTTGCGAATATGCGAGGTATCAAAGACACGGCAAGTTTGGCGTGGCGATGGGAGTATAAATACAACAGCTTTATGTAAGTGCTAGGGTTAGCACTAAAAAGGATTATAACACTCTATCTTGGAAGAGAGTTTAGGTACTCTTGGAGCAAACACAGCTGTTGATATGTGGGTAGATTAGAAATTAGTCAGTGTCACATTACAAGTCTATTGAGATCATTGTAAAGATGTATCATTCTGATTAAACAAGTTCTTAAGAATTGTTTAAGTGATTTCTAATAGAGAGTTTTTGGTTACAAGTTCTATTCTATATCTATTTTAATTGCTCGAGTACTTTCAAATATCTTTGGTACTACAGATCTCTCCAGAATTTGGAATTTGGCAGTCTTTAAACTCGGTGGGGGTGGATCTGGAGTACGAACAATTATAAAAGAAAAAGAGATGACAGAACAAAGGGCACAATTAAACTGAATTTTTTTTCTCACCCTGATGGTTACCGAAAGCAAGTGAATAAGATAACTAGTGAAGACAATACTTGAGATCAGTAGAAATATAGACACAAGTCACATAACCCAATTACTTGACAAACAAGAAACATGATGGGAAAACGACTTTGTTGCAAGATAATATGGTACACAAGAAACTTGACTCAAAAACAACACTAGCAGTCTTCAACTGAAAAGCCCTTTCCCTTTTCCATCTCCTCCGGGTCTTTACCCTTTGTTGGCTTGAACCATAAGGCACATATGACATAGACAACAAAGTTAATTCCACTGAGAATGACTAAAAGCCAATAAAATAGATCGAGCCGGCCTTTGTTGATATTATCCGCCAACCATCCTCCATTAATAGGAGTCGTGGTGACCTTTTTGACGACCGAGACCAAGAAACTGCTGACAAAGAAGCCTAATGATAAAGTAGTCAAGAAAAGTCCAGTGCTCATTGTTTTCATTCCTTTGGGTGATTGGGTTATGAAGAAATCAAGTTGGCCAGTGTATATAAAGGCTTCCCCAGCTCCTACTAGAAAGAATTGTGGAATAAGTAAGAATGCACTTATGGGCAATGTTTTAAGTGTACTAGTTTTCGCAACGGATAGACGCTTTTGCTCAACAATGGCTGCAGCTGCCATTCCAGCGGTTGATAAGATCAATCCAATAGCTATTCTTTGCAGGCTAGAGAATCCTGAAATACCAATGCATATCAATGTAGTTTAGAGATAATTATACAAATAGAAATACTCTTAGGAAAATAGGCTATATTTTATGTCGAAACTAACAAAATAATTAATTTTTTTTAAGAGCTAACAAAAGAGTTTTAAATTAAATCATAAATCTTATAAAAACTAAACATGTAAATCCTAAAAATTAACCTCTAAATACAAAAGCTATTTATTTCCCTAATTTTGTAGAAAATCGAGTATTATTTAATTTAAAGATTAAACAATTACTAAAGCATTTTGTTCTTAGTTGTTCCAATATAGATATATGAATGTTATATGGATCTTATGTCACCTGGTTTTCCTTTCCATTTCTTCCAAAGAGGCATGATGGCACGGTCGTAGAAAGCTAGCGATATGAGAATAGCTGCGACGAAAAATACGGTGAGAGAACCTGCTGGGATCTGGAAGTTTCCAACGTTACGTCTCATAGTTGAAGCCTGCTCAACTGAGAATGTAATCATTTGGGCATATGTTGTCCAGAAAATTATGGTCGTTGCCCAAATCGGCAAAAGCCTAACCATCATTTTCACTTCCTCAATTTTAGTCACTGAGCTTAGCTTCCAAGGGTTTGGAATTGCGATGCCATCTATGGTTTGTTCGAAATCTCCTTCTGTAACTATGGCCGCCTTGTCTAACATGCTGCACACAAGAAGTTATATTAAATTTAAAACCAAATAAAAAAAAACAAATTTTATGAAAAATATTAGTTCCGGTTTAAACTGCCCTTAGGTTCAAAGTCTACTTGAGCGGGACCAGAGCAGGTTAATTTTACTTTAATTATCTTTAATTTGTTGTGATAATTTGAAACTTACTGAAACTGATCACTATGTTCAATTCGCACGCCCTCAGGTTTATCTTCATAAAGATAGACAATGCTTTGAGGCAGTTCCGTTTTTCTCTTCCTTAACGCAGCTGCAATAACTTGAAATATTTGCACAACGGGACTTCCTTGGCTCTTCTTATAACGGTACTTCTTAGTCCCAGACAAGAACACCGCAATAGCTATAGCCATAGACACAGTGCAAATTCCATAAGCCCAAGATCTTCCCACGTCATCTTGTATGTAAACTAAAACAGTTACAGCCATCAATGTCCCCATGCTTATGAAGAAGAAGAACCTGCAAGTGCCAATATATTCCAATCTAATATTAACAAAAATGAAAAAAATTATAAAATAATGTTACTTTGCCATTGGAAAAAAGACTTAACCTAACCTGTTAAAGAAGTAAGCCATCTGAGCTTTTTCTTTAGGATCCTTGTCATCAAACTGGTCCGACCCAAAACCGGAGATACTAGACTTAAGGCCACCAGTTCCAAGAGCTATTAGATAAAGCGAAATATAGAGAATTGTCATTTGGAAGGCAGTAGCGGGCGTGCAGGCCTCGCCATGGTGGCATGCCGGCGGACGCAGCTCTGGCAGCTTTGTTGCTATCGCTAGTGCACCGGTTCCCTGTTTGAATTGTATAGAAGATATCAAAACTGTTTCACACTATTATGAGATCCTTTGCAGATGTAATGACAAATATATGTTTCTTTTTCTAGTGAATGTTCTTCAAGTAGTGTTTTAATCAGGATGTCTCAAATTATTTATACATGTCAAATAACCTTACTCCTCGAATTTATTATTATATATATTTCAAATTTTCTTTCTCAAATGGTAAATTATGGCATCTGGAATTATGTTGAAATATAATAGTATCCGTTATTTTTAGATTATTGAATCCATATATTGACCATGGTTATGATTAGAAAAAATAAAACTAAAACCGTATTTTCCAAAGTCTTACCAAAGCTTGAATGGTTGAAAAAATAGCGATGGTTTTGAAACGGCCGAGGAAAGTGTCAGCGAGAAAGCCACCCAACAAGCAGAGAAGGAAGGAAGTGCCCATGAAATCAGTGACAATGTTGGCAGAGCTTGAACTTGGGAGATGCATTGTCTCCATCAAATATGTTACCAAATTCACTGCTATTCCCATAGTTGATAGCCTCTCGACAATTTCTATTCCTGCAATTTTTGTTTTTAAAGTTTTTTTTTTGTGCTGTCAAAACTTGTATGTTATAAGATATTTTTCATATATTCAAGTATCTTGGGAAGATAATATTCAACTAGTGTTGTGCTTTTCCTTTTTTTTTTTTCGTTTCAGTTCAAAACCCAGATTTTTATACAAGTAGTAAATGACTCAAGGATTGATTTCAAAATATTGCTAGTTTTGGCTTAGCCGTCAGCCGTGAGTTTGAAACTCGGACTAAACTTATAAGATTCATAGAAATTTATAAGTTTTTGCCATTAAAAATGTTTACAGAATCTTAATAACCACTAGTGTATTATAAAATAGTTCAAATATTACAAATAGATAATTTTAATCTTTGAAGCCCGCATCAGCTAAACAAGTTTGAGAGTTGAAAGGTAATATTAATACGAACATGACTGGACTGACACAGTAATAAACAATAGATCTTTTACAATTTATTTATTTTAGTAAACATATATCAAACTGAGATTATTTCATTCATGAGTAAGTTCTGGCTGTAAAATGTTAATTTGTTTCTTTTCACGAAGAGTAAGAGACCAGTACAAATGCGTTCTCGTTTTTAAATGTAGAAAACAACGAGGAACGACACCAAAATCTGGATTATCCGGACTATTTTAGTTAAAACAACTGTTAATATGTGTAAAAGAATATTGAGGAACAAAACCAGAGGGTCGGCGTTTTTATGAATCCTAAGTAAACACGTGAATACACAGATACATCTATTTTTCTTCTCTTTCTAATCTCAATATTATTTATTTATTAAATTGTTGAAAGGGAAACTATTATTGCACTATATAATTGGAAAAGTGAGATGGGGAGCCATGTGGCGTGTCTCTTTTCCCTTTATCTTTCCTTCACTCAGCGTGATGTAGAACAACGACATATCATATTTTTATATAGAAGCAGACTTATTTCTATCATATCATGCGTGAGTGTGACCTATTTGACATTGAAACTCTTTTGCTCCTGACCATGTATTTACATATTGTCTAAATTAAAACTTATACGCATCAACTACCACCCTCGTGATTAAATTTAACTAACTACGTATACACATCTACCACCCTCTGCCAATATTTGCACGACATTATGTTTTCCCTATATGTTACCAGATATAAAATAATATAAAATTATATTAGTTATGCATGTAAGAAATGAAGAATTTGAATTCAAAAAAAAAAGAAAGAAAGAACGAGAGTTGAATAAAATTGTGTAAAATGTATGTAGTCAAATAAAGAAGAAGATTACGAATTAGTTTAAGACATATGAGTAAATTTTACACATATCTTCTTATTGATGATGCATATGGTTATATCGATATGTATATTTGGACAAATAGTATATTATCTTCAAATGCACATAAGTATAGGTAAAGTAGAGAAGAAGAACAATGGAGACTACGAACCAAACTTTTTGGTAAACCAAAAAAGAAAAGGGTTCAGAAGAAGAAGACGAACCAAGAATGAGAGCTGCAGTGATCCAACCACCGGTTTTGGATTTGTCGGCGGGTTGGCCGCTGTAGTCTACCGCATCAGCCACCGTCCAACTCCCTTTGCTCTCCTGGAAACCACCACATCAATCATTAGTCCCCCAATCTTATAACAATTAATTTACAAGTGAGATGAAAAAGATTATCCATACCATTTTTCTTCTATTTCTTCAAGTATTTCCTTGATGAGAATAGTCTTAATTTCTGCTAAGTGTTCTGCTCTTTGTAAGCCACAGAAGCAAATAATTATGGAGAGGAAACTGCCCTTTTATAGCCACAAAATAATTGAAAGAGAGGGGTTGAGAGCTCGCACCGACCTTCCACTATATGTGACTCGAGATGTATCACGAAATGGGAAGTCTTACAGACAGGTTCATCACACTTTTTTCCCAACTTTCTATCATTTCTTTACTTGTATTTTTCGAAATTTATTTTGGCTGATTTCTTACCTTTTTGTCTATTTGGCCATTTGTTGTAAATTTTTTTTTTCAATTAACTACCAGTCTACCACCCTCGTGATTACTTATTTCTTTGACCCAATGGCACTATACACACAGGGAACTACGGACCATGAAAGCAACACCTGCATTCCATAAAAAAATATTTGGTGATATCAATCAAAGATTCTCCACGAGGTTCTCTACGAATTGTTTCCAACTTTCCTTTTTCTCCTTATCCACAAAATATTGAACAATTGCACACAACATCTTATTTTTTATCTATTACATATTATCTGAGAAATAATATTATTAAAAATAGTTTATTTGTCAATACTACAGCCAAAGTTAGTGCTTTTAATTGATGACATGTAAATGTGATATGTCAAACATCCTAAAATAAATGAAATGTTCTGATTAGTTGAATTAAAATCAAAGAAATTCTAGAATTAAAACATAAATACATTAGATTATATTTATAACACTTAAATTAATAAATTTAAATTAACAGAAAATAACAATTATAATAATTATATCTTTTACATATATTCATAATTTCATAAAATAAAAATTACGAATTTTTTCAACAATATATATATATTATAATTTCATATAAAAAGATAAAATAATACTAAATTATCCAATAGAATAGTAAAAATTTTATATATTAATAATACTTCACCTATGATATATTTTTATTTTGGAAAGTTATTAATTTACAAAATATAGTAATAACATCTAAACAAGTTTTAAATAAACAATTTATTAAATAATATAATTTTAAATTAAATAAAACCATGATAAAAAATAATCTATATAATAAAATGTTAAAAAATAAAAAAATATAATTAACTCTCATTGACATTTTTTAAAAAACATAATTTAAAATAATTTTTCTTTTCAAACCAATATTTAGTAAATGAATAACTATATTCTAATTATTATTTTATAATATTAATAGGAACATATATTTTTCTATAACTTTTGTCATCTTTTTATTGTTATTTTTCTATAACTTAAGTTACCATCTCATCTTATCAGTTATCATATTTTAAATAAAAATAAAAATTTATATCATATTCCTCTATATATAAATAAACATAAATTTATTTTCATTGTATATCAAAAATTTGAGATTATAAATGAAATAAAAAATAATCGAACGAAAGAATAAATAAAATAAGATGAAACAAATATGAATAAGAAATAAAAATAGAAGTATATAAAAATAAATCTCTCGTACTTTGTTTTACAAAGTCACTTAAAAACTTTTTAATACGTAAGAGCCATATTTCGACATTTTTACAAATACACGTAGAAACATAAATATTAATTGTCCATTAGTTAAGTCACATGGGAACTTTTTCGTACATATATTTTATTAAGCTTGATTACAGTCTAATTTTTATTTTGATTATTATATAATTTATATTTTTTAAAAAATTATCTATTCTAAATGCAGTGAAGTGGTTAGTATGTCCGCACATGCGTGCCAACCATCTATCCGCTCTTAGAAATAAGTAAAAATTGTAAAAAATATTTCAGTTTAATTTACAATAAATCAAAAAAAATATATACTTAAAATATATTATTCATGTATTTGCAACTTCATATTATATAAGACGCAAAAAGCATATTGTAAATTGTGTAAAGAGAAATAAAGCATATTATAAAAATATTCAAAAAATATTATAAGAATTTAATTTTTATTTAATATATCTTTTATATTTGTGATTATATATTATTACAAACATTATACAAATAAAAAGTTTTAAAATACATTGGTTTCAGAAAGAAGTTTGTAAAATATTAAAACAATAGATATATACAAACATACCAATGTTTGAAAAAAACTAATCAATACTTAAATATTATAATTAACTATGTATATTAAAAAAATTATACCCGCACATATGTGCGGGCCAACCACCTAGTAGCTAAATTAAAGAAGTAGTAGAAAAATGATAAAAAAATATAGTTATTTTACATAACAACATTATATATGAATGGGAAGACAGGGGAATAAAGTTGTTCATATGAATGGGATAATCGAGAGAGAATTTACAGATTGTGTATGCTAACCGTCAAATTAATAACTCTCCACACAAAACTTTATTATTCTCTATATATTAATTGAAAAGCATTTTTACAAACTATAAAAAACCTCATTTTTGTAATACTTATTGTGATGCCATTTTATTTATGTATCACTACCACATTCATTCTCAAAAATATATAAAAATAGTTTTAATTTACCAGATGAATTCTAAATATTATTTGACAAGCAGCTTTAATGAAAAAACTGATGTGTCGCAACCAAAAAAAATTAATGATGACCTGGTAATATGACATGATAATTTTTCTAAAATAAACGAAATGCTTTGATTGTTTAAGTTAAAACAAAATAAACATTCTTTTAAATAAGAAAATAAAGTTTATATCATATGTGAATATATTATCATTATATAGAAAGAATTCAAAATTATAAATGAAACAAAAAAATAAACAGAGAGAAAAATAAATTATAAGTATTCTCGTAGCAAATTATTTTTAATAGTACTTTATATATGAATAAGAAGTAGAAGTAAAAGTAAAAATGAGTCTCTATGATTTTGGTTTTTTTGTAAAAATCTCAAGCTATATTTTGGGTTTAAAGCATCTCCAACCCACTTATATTTTAAATCTTCTAATTTAGAGAAAAAATAGAAATGTTATTTTTTTCCTCAATAATTGGATGAAAAAGTAACAATCTTTCTTTTTCCTGTAAAATAGAAATAGGTTGGAGAGAAATCCACCTATATTTTAAAAGAAAAAGTAGAAAAATACATTGAAGATGATCTAAATGTTTAATATATTATTCAATGTTAAAAAAAAAATATGAGTCAAATAAGACAAAAAAATAAAGAAGAATAATTTTGAATGATTTTATGTTTTTATTTGAAATATTTAAAAATATTATCTTACACATATTAATTCTTTCATGCATATGTTTTTTTAACATATTAAAACATTATTTCAGGAATCAAGTTTTGTATATGTTGTGATCCATTATATTTTATATTAACAAGTATATTGATAGTAGGATTTTTTATTAACAATTAATCTCTACTAGTCATGTCATTGTAGTATTTGAGATGTCAATCCAAATGGGATTTGTTGTGAACACCAAGAATGCATAAAGGTTCTTAATCCAAGCAAAACCAATAAAGTTGTTTCTATCAATCTAAATGAACAAGAAAATAATATTTATAAGAAATAAACTCAAACACTTAAGCAAAAGCAAAAATAGAGCAGTTACTAAACAAGCTTAGACAATAAAGGCAAATAGGTCATAAGATGGGGTAATTGAGTTAAAGTGACTCTTTAAGTGGTTAATGATGTTCATACAATCATAATGATGATAATCCTTATGCATAAAGCTCTTAAGCAAGATTAATCCACTTTCATGGCACTAATCCTTTTGTTAATTACATAATTAAGATATAATTCTCATTAGTAAAAAGATAATCAACAAGCATTAACAACTAGTTCTATAAAGCCAATAAACACCTTAGACATCTATTCCCATAGGCTAAATATGCAAATCTCTTAGATGATTCATTCAGGCATTTCATCAAACACTTTCAATGCATGAAAAGACATAAGTTCTAAACCAACATGATCAACAATAGTGAAAAGGTAATCAACAAGCATTAACAACTAGTTCTATAAAGCCAATAAACACCTTAGACATCTATTCCCATAGGCTAAGTATGCAAATCTCTTAGATGATTCATTCAGGCATTTCATCAAACACTTTCAATGCATGAAAAGACATAAGTTCTAAACTAACATGATCAAGAAATGTTTAGCATTAAGAACATCAAATAAGAAAGGATATGAAAGAATCTAGCTCTAAATATCAAAGATCAGTCATCAAATCACCCTAATCTAACCTATTTTTAGATCCTGATGAAACTACTCACTAATGATGAAAGCAAAGATAAACATGATACAAGACATTATTAACATAAATTAGGAAAAGATTAAGAAAACTTCAGTAGATCAAGAAGAAAATATGAAAGATCCAACACAAATCACAAGAACAAGGGTTTTTAACTAAGGAGGCAAGAAAATCTAAAACATAAGATAGCTTAGGGTTTTTTTTGGCTAAAATTGTATTTATAGGTGGCTAAAACAAACCGGGTCGATCCAGAATAAACCGGGTCAGATCCAGCTTACACCAGAAAGTGGCCTATCTAGAGCATATGGGCAGCCTTACGGGTTCCTTACACTATACTTCCAATCTACAATTTATCATCTATTCAATTATTTACATGCAAAATGAAACCCAGTTTGTTGCGTATTGAAACCTTGGCTAGTGAGTATTTGTGGTTTATAGACAGTATATTGTTGTTGGAGCTGGATTTAGCACCCTAAATCCGGCCCACTCAAGCCTAACAGGCAGATCCAAACTAAGCCAAATGGACTGGGCTTTGACCCTACGGCCCAGACCCATTCACTCTCAACGATCCAATCCTGAACGACAAAACGTCCCGTTCGACGAGGTCGAGCTCCAGTTCGACCAAATCCCGAGAAACAAGGAAGGATCTGAGCCAAGTCAAAGCATATTCTCGCCAGTTCAAACGAGTCCGAACTTCGCGGAGGAAGCTGCTGCACGTGGCGAGACTTCCGGCTGAAGCTGCTGACGTGGCCGAGATACGCGCTGAAGGTTGAAGCTCGATAAGACGAGCTATATAAAGAGATGAACGGCTTAGTTTGGGGGACCTTCGGCTTGATCTTCTTCTACACTTTTTACACACGAAAACCCTGTAACTGCTCTCAGAGCTCTTTTCAGTTCATCTTTTCCATCGAAATCTTTGTAACCGTTTCATTCAACTGATTAATATCAAGTCCTTATCTTAGTTAGTGCTAGCTTATACAGTCGATCTGTTCGAGAGAATCTAGCCTTTAATTCTCCTAAGTTCTTCCCTTACAAAAACACATAAATTTCTGAGTGTAGATTTCTGTGTCCACATTTTGGCGCCGTCTGTGGGGAAGATCTATAGATTTTTCTTACTCAAGAGCAGATCCTAAGCCAGCTGAACCCGAAATGGATTCAACTCAACAAACCTCGGGAAATGTCTCACCGATTCAGATCTCTCCAGATCAAGTCACTCCGACCGGCAACGTTAGCTAGACTGCCAGCAGAAACGAACCCATGATTACGACCCTCGTCGACACCACCGACACGAACTCCAATATTCCCATCCATGTGGAACCGATCATGATCAACCTCGTCACCCCACCAGGAACGACGAGCAATCAGTCACAAACAGCTGAGAGGCCTCCCTCTCGAACTTTGGTGGGATCTGAGAATCCACCTACAACTTCGGCATCTCAGAGCCGACCAGCTCCTGTTTCTCCGCCGCTGCCTGTAGCTTCTAGGAGCACATCAGAGACGGCGGAGATACTCCAAATGCTCACACACCTGATCGATCGACAACGAGATCAGGAGATCAGATTAGAAAGCGTTAAGTCGCAGCTCGATCCGCTGTGAGTCTACCTCTGCGGACTCAGCTTGACTTTTCGTCGATCCCTGCTCCAAATAATCCACATGGACAGTTTGTGACACCTCTGCGTGCTCCAGGTCCACCAAGCTTCGCCCCCCGCGGCGAACCAGATACCAATTACCGCAGATATTCCGACTCTAAAAAAACCAGAGATGGGACCCTGTCATGCGACGAGATATCCAGTGCCAACACCAGGAATACTCGAAATGGGACCTCGTCCCAACACGAGATATCCATCTCCACCTTTAAAACCATCTGGAACTGAGCGACCTCGACAGAGATGGCTTGAATCCTCAGCCTTCTCCTTGAGCTCGCAAGTATCGCCTCAGTTCGGCCAACAACCGAACAAGACCTCTAGATCGAGACTCCCTAACGGGATCCGTGAACAATCCATAGGGTTTGCTCACCAACAGCTCAGAACTCAGGTTCCAAATGACCCGACTCGATCTAACCATCTCGGAGTCGGCTCTAGAAACATGGTCTACTGCGAATCCTTTGAAAGATTCCAGAACCAGACCTGACTACGACATTCGGCAGATGAACTTTATGTTCCACCAAGCTACGAGCTCGGCTCCTGACATCAATCGAGTAATTTGTGAGACCCAACGGACTCCGTTCACTTACCCGATCATGAACACGTACCTCCAAGACAGTAGTACGAGTTCCAGAGTACGCTGGAAACAGCGACCCAAAAGCTCACATCCGACTCTTCAACCTCGCAGCTATCCGACCTAATTTCTCGCCAGAAGAAAAAGAAGCAGGATACTGCAGGCTCTTCGCCGAAAACTTAGTCGGAGCAGCCCAGGAATGGTTCGCGACGCTGGAAGAAAATTCAATCTCGAATTTCAACTAGCTCGCAATAGCCTTCCTCAAACAATATTCGATATTCATACAAAAAAAGCGAGACTAAAGCCGACCTCTGGAAGCTAGTCCAAGCTCCAGACGAACCACTTCGATCATACATTGCCAAGTTCAAGGCGATCAAAGTAAAAATCGCCAACCCAAACGAAACAGTAGCCCTGCTCGCCATCCGGACCATCCTTTGGTACCAATTGAGGTACAAGGCGGAGCTCACGCTCCGACCCACGGACTCACTCGACGACGCACTCCATCGCGCTTCCATTTTTGGTAACTTCAAGGACGAAACGGTTGCCTGCGAAGCAAAATACCTCAACTCACAGCTCCAACTAGCACCTTCCGGGTCGAGGAAAGCTAACGTCCCACCTCCCTAAAGGGAGTCGCAAGGCAAAGGTCAGCATGCATATGCTATAGAAAGCTCGTCTCCTGAAAAGGAGTCGAGCTTCGACCAAAGCAAATATTGCGAGCATCACAAAAAGAACGGACATTCCACCAAGGAATGTCGAACTCGAGCTAGAATCCTGTCAAAAAAGCCCGCTAAGGAAAAAGCCGAGAAGGCCGAGGGAAAAAGCGAAAAGCCTAAAAAGACCAAACCTCTGCCTCTCCTCCGCCAGCAAGAAAAATGATCATTCTGATTTTCAGAGAGCTAAACTTTTGTGGTGGATCAATGAAATCAGTAAACCAATGAAGGGAATCGACTTCATCTGCAGAGGCTCGAAGATGTGCCGAGACTCAATCAATTCGATCAAGGCATATCAATGAAAGGTCAAGTCTGCCACCGTAAACCTACCCCTGGACGAACCCGCACTCGTCATTCAGATCACCGTAGGCGGTTTCGACCTCACAAGGGTCTTGATCGACACTAGTAGCTCGGTAGACATGCTGTTCTTCGACGCTTTTAGACGCATGGGATACCAAACATCCAGATCGCCGTAGGCGGTTTCGACCTCACAAGGGTCATGATCGACACTAGTAGCTCGGTAGACGTGCTGTTCTTCAACGCTTTTAGATGCATGGGATACCAAACATCCATGCTGTCGAACAATCAAACTCCAATCACCGGCTTCACAGGAGAAACCACCTATTCGTTAGGAACAATCCAGCTTCCAGTTAAGGCTGGCGGGGTCATAAAAACAATTGACTTCATGGTCGTAGATCGCCCAGCTCTATTTAACGCCATACTTGGCAGACCATGGCTCTACACAATGAAAGCTGTAGTTTCCACATACCACCAATGTGTCAAGTTCCCAAAACCTTGGGGAACCAAAACGATCTGCAGCTCCCAACGAGCCTCGAGGAATTGCTACATGGGTAGCTTCTTGCGAGCTGGGAAAGCTCTCGTATAGCAATTACTGAAAGAGGAGGAGCTCGCAGTCCGACAACTCAAGCAAAATAAAGACCCTTCCGTATCTGAGCCTCGAACAGAACTAATCGAGCAAGTATGCATAGACGACGCCAACACCGAAAGGTGCATTGGAATAGGGGTCGATCTCGTAAAAATCATTCGCGACGAGCTAATAGATTTTCTAAAGGAAAATATAAGCACTTTCGCATGGTCCACTGCGTACATGCCAGGCATCGATACAGAGGTCGCCGCGCACGAAATTATCATCGATCCAACCATCATACCCGTCAGATAGAAACACCGCAAGGTCGGTCCAGATTGAGCTAATGTAGTCAACGACAAGGTAGACAGACTGCTCAAAGTGGGATCGATCCGAGAGGTGAAATACACTGACTGGTTAGCAAACCCCGTTGTCGTCAAAAAGAAAAATGGAAAGTGGAGAGTCTGCGTCGATTTCACCGACCTAAAACAAAGCATGCCCAAAAGACAGCTTCCCGCTTCCACACATCGACTGCCTGGTCGAGGCCACAGCTGGCCACCAACTCTTGTCCTTTATGGATGCCTTTTCTGGATATAATCAGATCAAGATGAATCCAGAAGACCAAGAAAAAACAGCCTTCATTACCGACCCAGGTACCTACTGCTATAAAGTAATGCCTTTCGGCCTGAAGAACGCAGGAGCAACCTATCAAAGGCTAGTGAACAAAATGTTTGCTAACCAGCTCGGTAAAACTATGGAAGTCTACATAGACGACATGCTGGTTAAGTCCTCAAAGGACACCGACCATGTCGCACAACTTAGGAAATACTTCAAAATCTTAACCCAATACGAGATAAAGCTCAATCCAGCTAAATGTACCTTCTGAGTCGCCCCAGGTAGTCGCCTCAGGAGAATTCCTCGGTTATCTGGTAACCGAATGAGGAATCAAGGCGAATGCGAAGCATATCACGGCTTTCCTCAAAAATCCATCTCCCAGAACAACTCGAGAAGTACAACGCTTGACCGGTCGAGCTGCAGCCTTCAACCGGTTCATCTCGCGGTCAACCGACAAGTGTCTCCAATTCTACCAGCTCCTCAATGGAAACAAAAAATTCCAGTGCAACGAGAGATGTGAGGAGGCACTAACCTAACTCAAAACCTATCTCACTGAACCCCCCATCTTAGCTAAACCAATCGAAGGAGAACCCTTATACCTTTATACAGCGGTTTCTCCAGTTGCAGTAAGCGGCGTACTGGTTCAGGAGGAGCTCAACGAGCAAAAACCAATCTTTTACATATGTAAAATGCTCATCGATGCCGAGACTATGTATCCAGTTATGGAAAAACTAGCACTAGTTGTAGTAATGTCAGCTCGCAAGGTTCGACCTTACTTTCAGTCGCATTCAATCGTGGTAATGACCTCGCAACCTTTGCGAACTATACTCCACAGTCCCAGCTAGTCGGGTGATATACTATGATTTTACTGATTTCTAACTGACATTCAAAGGTTTTTATCGAGTCTTTTCAGTGTTTTTAGAGTCTTTACAGGTCAAAACACGTTTGGATGGATCCTAAGGCGTTGCAAATGAAGAAATGAAGAAAATGAGCAAATTCAGTCTTTTCCGGAGTGCAGATCGATCGGTCCTATAATGGATCGATCGATCCAAAGGAAGCGAGGAGACAATATTTTGCCCGAGAGTATTTAGATCGATCGAGAGTATTTACATACCGCAAGTCTAGCAACCATCCCAGATACGATTCAACATTCCTTAGAGAAATCTGAGCTCTCTATTGTTGCTAGTGAGGGAGTTCTCACATACCTTGTGCGCGGTACTCTTTATGAAATCCCCATTCCTGCCTTATGTGAACTGTTTAGATTTGATTCTAGGCAGGGGTTATGCAGAGTCCCGACTGACTTTACACAGATCACTGAGTTGTGGCCAGTAATTGGGACATGGCCTTTTGAGTCTCGATAGGCCAAGCTGACGTTGATCAGGAACCCTGTGGTTCGAGTGGTTGCTAAGATCTTGGGCAACGTCATGTTTGGCAAGGAGGAGCCATGTGCTTTGAGGAAGGATGAGCTGCTGATGTTACATTACGGTTTGCCCTCTTTCGCCAGCAGCATTTACAGCCTTCCACCATCACCGATTTTTCGCACGAACCTTTGGTACTTGTTTGCTCATGTCCTCGTCGGGTAGAAGTTCAGAAGTCGATATGTGGAAGTGGGAAGCTGTCTTCTGGACATGCTTTGCTCAGGTCGGTGAAGTCGACGCAGACTCTCCACTTTCCGTTTTTTTTACGACCACGGGGTTTGCTAGCCAGTTGGGGTATTTGACCTCTCTGATCGATCCCACTTTGAGTAGTCTGTCTACCTCGTCGTTAATCGCTTTAGCTCGATCTGAACCGAGCTTGCGGCGTTTCTCTCTGATGGGTTTGATGGCTGGGTCGATGTTGAGTTCATGCGCGGCGACCTTTGTATCGATGCCCGGCATATTCGTAGTGGACCATGCGAAAGTGCTTACGTTTTCTTTTAGAAAATTTATCAGCTCGTCGCGAATTGTCTTTGCGAGATCGACCCTGATTCCAATGCACCTTTCGGAGTTGGTTTCGTCTATACATACTTGCTCGATTAGTTCTGTTCGAGGCTCGCATACAGAAGGGTCTTTGTTGTGTTTGAGTTGTCGGACTGCGAGCTCCTTTTCTTTCTGTAATTGCTATACGGGAGCTTTCTCAGCTCGGAAGAAGCTGCCCATGTAGCAATCCTTTGAGGCTCGTTGGGAGCCCCGTATCGTTTTGGTTCCCAAAGGACTTGGGAACTTGACACATTGGTGGTATGTGGAAGCTACAGCTTTCATTGCATAGAGCCATGGTCTGGCAAGTATGGCGTTGAAAGAAGCTGGACGATCTACGACCACGAAGTCAATTGTTTTTATGATCCCACCAGCTTTAACTGGAAGCTGGATGGTTCCTAACGAGTAGGTGGTTTCTCCTGCGAAGCCCATGATTGGAGTTCGATCATTCGACAGCATGGATGTTTGGTATCCCATGCGTCTAAAAGCATCAAAGAACAGCACGTCTACCGAGCTACCAGTGTCGATCATGACCATTGTCAGGTCGAAACCGCCTACAGCGTTCTGGATGACAAGTGCGTCATCGTGTGGTTTATCTAGAGATAGCGTTTCGCTTTCTAGAAAACTTATTTGGTGGTCGGGTCCATCCAGAGGTAGGAGTTAGAGCTGTGAGTTATGGTATTTTGCTTCACAGACGGCCATTTCGTCCTCAAAGTTAGCTAATATGGACGCACGGTGGAGTGCACTGTCGAGTGAGTCCGTAGGTTGAAGAGTGAGCTCCGCCTTGGACCTCCACTAGTACCACAGGTTGGTTCAGAGGACGAGCAGGGCTACTGCTTCATTAGGGTTAGCGAAGTCTCGAGTTCGAGCTCGTGTTCGATTGTTGGCCGAACTAGGGTGGTGTATGCGAGCTCGAGGCGAAGGC
Organism: Thlaspi arvense; assembly: GCA_911865555.2. NCBI lineage: Eukaryota > Viridiplantae > Streptophyta > Magnoliopsida > Brassicales > Brassicaceae > Thlaspi > Thlaspi arvense. Next base: position 31,401,282 of record OU466860.2, read on the forward strand.
CGAGGACCCAAGCCATCTCTATCAAGGTAGCTCGGTTCCAGGTGCTCTGAAAGGTGGAGATGGATATCTCGTGTTGGGACGAGGTCCCATTTCGGGTATTCCTGGTGTTGGCACAGGTGGAGAGATATCTCGTCGTGGGACGAGGTCCCATCTCTGGTATTCCTGGAGCTGGAATATCCATGGTGATTGGTGTCTGGTTCGTCGCGGGGGCAAAGTTTGGTGGACCTGGAGCACGCAGAGGTGTCACAAATTGTCGGGGTGGATTACTCGGAGTAGGGATCGACGAAAAGTCGAGCTGAGTCCATTTAGGTGGACTCGCAGCGGATCGAGCTGCCGCTTGACGCCTTTCCTGCCTTTTTAATCTGATCTTCTGATCTCATTGTCGATCGATCAGATGTGTGAGTATTTGGAGTATCTCCACCGGTTCTGATGTGCTCTTAGAAGCTACGGGTATTGGCGGAGAAACAGGAGCTGCTCGGATCTGAGACGCCGAAGTTGTAGGTGGATTCTCATATCGCACCCAAATTCGAGAGGGAGGCCTCTCGGCTGTTTGTGACTGATTACTCATCGTTCCCGGTGGGGTGATGAGGTTGATCAAGATCGGTTCCAGACGGATGGGAACGTTGGAGTTCGCGTCGGTGGTGTCGACGAGGGTCGTAACACTAGGTTCGTTTACGCCGGCTATCTGGCTGACGTTGCCGGTCGGAGTAACTTGGTCTGGACAGATCGGAATCGGTGAAAAGTTTCCCGAGGTTTGTTGAATTGAATCCATTTCGGTTTCAGCTGGCTTAGGATCTGCTCTTGAGTAAGAGAAATCTATAGATCTTCCCCGGCAATGGCGCCAAAATGTGGATGCAGAAATTCACACTCAAAAATTTATGTGTTTTTATAAGGGAAGAAACTTAGGAGAATTAATGCCTAGATTCTCTCGAACAGATTGACTGTATAAGCTAGCACTAACTGAAATAAGGACTTGATATCAATCGGTTGAATGAAACGGTTACAAAGATTTCTATGAAAGAAAAGGACTGAAAAGAGCTCCTAGAGCAGTTACAGGGTTTTCGTGTGTAAAAGTGTAGAAGAAGATCAATCCGGCCAGATCCCTTAAACTAAGCCATTTGGCTTCTTTATATAGCTCGCCTTCTCGAGCTTCAACCTCCAGCACGTATCTCGGCCATTTGCAGCAGCTTCAGCCAGAAATCTCGTCACGTGTAGCAGCTTCCTACGCGAAACTCGGGCTCGTTTGAACTGGTGAGAATATTCTCTGACTTGGCTCGGATCCTTCCTTGTTTCTCATGATTTGGTTGGGCTGGAGCTCGACCTCGTTGAACGGAACATTTTGTTGTTCAGGATTGGATCGTTGAGAGTGAATGGGCCTGGGCCGTAGGGTCAAAGCCCAGTCAATTTGGCTCAGTTTGGATCTGCATGTTGGTCTTGAGTAGGCTGGATTTAGGGTGCTAAATCAAGCTCCAACAATTATTGCATTTTAAGTTTGTGTTTATATCTTTCTATTGATCCTAGAAGCAGGTGGAGTTCAAAGCAGGTGGTTGGTTGGATTGGTGAACATCTACTCATGTTCCGTCTGATATCGAGCTTCAACATCGAGCATGCTACACTTGATGAGGCTAACATCGAGTATAAGCATCGAGTAAAGGAGCCCGATGTTAGCAGAGCCAAGATACATTGGGCAGCCACATCGCACGATGTAAACGGCCCGAGAGACATGTAAGGCACATCGAGCACTAGCATCGCGAGATGTGCAAAAGTGGAGGAGAGCTGAAGCACATCGAGTGAACACATCGAGCCCGAGAGTTGAACCAAACGTGTTGAGTATTCACATCGAGCCAACTCTGCTCGATGTCCCAACATCGACCAACGACATCGCACGATGTGAAGAACAAAGGAAATACAGAGCCAGCATCGAGCAAGCACATCAGACGATGTGTTCAGCCCGTGAGTTAAAGGGCTAATGTTGAGCTCCAATATCGACCAAGTCAGCTCGATGTGAATACCCTGTCTCCCAAAAACTCTTCTAAGGTACCTAACTCTACTCATTTCTTTATGCATCCTTTTGAAATTGTTTTTAGTTTGTTTTATTCGCCTCCTTCAAGCTTTTATTACACAAGAGACTATGTAATTTAAGTGTGGAGGAGGGCATTGCATTTGACATTGTGTTTTATTTTCTTATTTTTCCCTTTTTGGATACTTAAGTCTCATGCATTCATATATGTGCACTGAAAATCCATAAAATTTTCAAATTTATGGAACCAAAAATAATCATTTAGGTTCATTTGCATAATCAAAATTGAGTATAAATGCATTTCATATAGCTTTGCACACATTTTCGTAGGGAGTAGATGATAAACACTTGTCAAGATGTTCATGTTTAAGTTGTTTTTTAATGCCTTGGTTATCTGTTGTTTGATTGCATAATAGTGAGTTTGAAGTTAAGGCTGCACTATATCTTGAATTCTTACATTGATATTTTTGCCTGATGCTGAAGCTTGCTGTGATTTGATTCTAACTCTATCTTATTAGAACCATAATCCTGACTTTGAATTATCTTGTTTGTGCATTGAAAGTGATTACATGACTACCAATACACATACTTTGATTATCTTCTTCCCTTCTTACCACTCTTGTTAATCCAAGTAGTTGATCCTCATCATTAAGGAACAGTTAATCTCACCATAACCAATCATTCCTTCTAAACCCAAACACTATTGTGAGAGTTTTTGAGGCCTTACACTGCATATTTTGATTTTATCTTTGCAAAAAGTGTTAGGAATAAGGCTGACAAGGAGAGGCTCTCTTGTAGATATCAGTTTGCATTTTGAACTTGGTACTAGGTTAGGAGATTGGGAAAGGATAGTGTAAGTGGTTTGAGCTTTAAATGTTTATATCTTTTGAGAAAAAGAAGTATGTGAATGGTAGTATGGGGAGAACAGTTTATTTTGTGGTTAAGTAAAAGGAAGAAAGCTCTAAGTGTTAAAATAGAGAAGGTGCCAAGATCAATAAAGCTTTCAAAGGTTATCCAAAAGGAGAATCAGACCAAGCAATCCACCAAAGGTGATGAAAATGGCACCAACAAAACATTAAAGAAGAGAAAGTTCCAAAAAGATATCAACCACACAGGCAAGCAAAGAAGAAGGAGTATCCCCCACAACTCAAGAAAAAGAAGATAGCAAGTGCCTAGGGAAATGGTAGATTTAGGAGTTTCACTTGGGGTTTAGAAGTTATTAGGTCCATCTTTGGATAAAAAGGGTAGAAGAAAGCTTTAACTTGCATGCATAAGTGTGCTTTTACATTTAGCATTTTGTCTAAGATAGAATCATTTCATTGAGTGATCCCTTGAATCTTTGAGCCTTTATTGCATGAGATCATTTTCATCTCATAAGCTTATCCTTCAAACTAAATGTTTTCTCTTGATTTGCATAAACTTGATCCATTGGTTACCATTAATGACTTTTAAAGAGTTGGTTGATTTGAATGCTTGTGTTGGCTAAGCTTGGACTCATTGTTTGTAATGATAAGTATGGCTAAAGTTTTGGAAGTAGAGCAATATCTATGCATCTTAGAACCTATAACTTGGGCAATGAATCAATTTTTCCATTGAATCTTTAGTTTTGAGCTCCCACCTTCAAACCTCATTCTCATTTGTTCTTGTTTGCTTGAGGACAAGCAAAAAGCAAGTGTGGAGGTGTTGATATCTCCTATATTTATACCATTTAAGGCTACATTTAGTTCAATTTTTGGTCTTCTCTTGCATGTTTTCCTTTGCTTTTGTCCAGTTTTCTTTTGCTTTTAGACTTAGGTTGCATTTAGGTTGTAGTTTGCTCTGCATAAAGGATGTTTTTAGGTACCTAATGAGATTTTAAAGACAAGGAGGAAGCATGGAAATGATTCAGAGGGTTGCCCCAGCCAAAGAGGATCGGGAGGAGCTAAGGAAGTAGACTTTTGAATCGACATCGAGCTCAGCTCAAGCCACATTGCACGATGTAGTATACCCGAGAAGAAAGAAATCTATATGGAAGCGGCCAGAAACTGCCTCTGACAAACCGACTCGGTCAAAGTATTTCCATCCCGATTCAGCTTCAGCAGTCTTCATAAATGTTGTATCCCCGTGAGTTATCTTGAGTCTGGAGTTAGTTTCAGGTCATTCCAGTCAGTGGTTAGAAAGTTACAGAAGTTTTCGTGAAACCAATGAACCCGATATCGTGCACCAACATCGCGCGATGTAAGCAACCCGAGACTCCGAAGAAACACATCATGCATCCACATCGAGCAAGACCAGCTCGATGTCAGCACATCGAATCCACATCGACCTAATTAGCTCGATGTGCTCCTAATCCGAAGACCACTTATTTACAACTTTGCCACCTTCCTTAGGATTCATATAAATACTAAAATTCCTAATTTTTGGGATCATCTTTTTATCTTTTAGTTTCTTTTTTCCTTTTATATTCTTAATAACATTTGTAGCTTTAATCTTGGTTTATTTCAATAATACTTTGAATTTCCCTTAATTTTTTATCTCCCTAATAATGATTAACTATCTTTTCTTCACAGATTTGATGGTTTTCGCCATGATTAATGAGTAGTTTGCTTTAGGTTTGAGATTAGGGCAGAAGAGGTGATTTTAGTAATTTTTTAGGGTGATTAAGGCTTAGATCTTCTCATTCCCTTTCTTATATGATTATGCTAAATGCTTAGTACCTTTTTGTTGGAGAAGTTGATCTTATCTTTCACTTGAACACTAAGTGTTTGATGAAATATCTGAATGAAGCTCAATGCTTGAAAATGGTGTTTAGATAATCATGAGTCTTTGCATCTATCATTTCCTGCTTGAATGTGCTTATTTATTAGTACCATATTGGTCGGAAATTTCCTTTAAATGTTGATTATGCATGAGAATGTTAGTTGATGTTTGATCTATTATATGAGAGGTTAGTAAACCTAGCCTAAGAGATTAGATTTCTAGCATGCTAATTGGTTTTATGGAACTTGATTTTATTGCTTGCTTGTCATAGATACACTACTAACCATGGGTTTAAAATGTGATAAGTCAAAGGAATTAATGCCAAGAGATTGGATTAGTCTTTATTTGTGTTCCTGACCTAAGGTTGAGTGTTTAGAATTGCTTGTTTTGATCACCCTATACATAAACATGAATCACCTTATCACCATTACCTTGATCTTGAACCATCTTATAATCTTTGAAGTCTAGCTTTTACTCTGTTTTTACTCTCCTTCTCTTTGCCATTATTGCTCTTTAGTTTGCTTTCTTTTGCTTCTTTGTTTGTCTCTAGGATGTTAGATAATTGAAACCCTTCCTTATTAGCTTAGCTTAGCATAGTTCTGTATATCTCAATTTTTATTAGCTTCCAAGCGGATTGACACCTCAAGTACTACAATAACATGTGTGTTTGAGGATTGATCTAAGGATTAAAAACCTTACCATCAGTGCTAAACCCAATACTTTTTGCTAATTTCATTCAAAATAAGGCATCCCACACAAGATAGTATTTAGGCTTGAAAGGAGGATCAGTTCAAGGTTGGATTAACTTTTCTATAGATGAGGATCAGCTACATAGACTAGAAAGAGTGGTAGAAGGAGAAAGAAAGTCCAAGTATGTATGTTCTATCCATGCAATCACTTTGAAACATAAGTAAGATAATTTCAATTTAAGATTAAGATTTTAATAACTAGAGTTGGCATCAAACCACAACAAGTTTCAGAATAAGATATGAATGTCTAAATGAGAATTCCATGTAAGGTTTAGCCTTAACTTCAAACTTATCCAAGATGCATCAACAATTATCAACTTCGTCAATGACCTCATTTCAAACATTAGGCATTTTACAAATCATCACTACACTCTATGCAATTTTTCTTTTTCTTTTTCAAAAATTTGAAATTTTTCAAGATTTTGTCAATGATATGTTTGAATGAATGCACGAGACTCAAGTATGAAAAAGAGAAGATAAGAAAACAAACACAAAGTTTAATGATTCATACACACCCTTGTGTAATAGGAGTCTTAGAGAAGGATATACAAACTACAAAAAATGCATTGAAGAATGGCAGTTGGCAAGAAGTAAAGAAGAAAGTGTGAGAAGAAGACTTACATTGGGGTTGGATTTGCTTCGGCTGGCATAGCTTGATGTGCACCTCGATATGGGTCATTGGTTAGCCACATCGAGGTCACTTGGCCGATGCATAGGTCGATGCACTTTTTTGCTGCTTGGCCACATTGAGTTGGGGTGATATACAGTATACAGGGCAATTCAGTCCCTCCCTTCTCCACATCGGGCTGGTTCAGCCGATGCAGTGTCCGATATGTGTTGCTGTCTCCTAATATCGGCTAGGTTGCCTGATATTCTGCCCGGTACGAGTCTCTGCTGCTTCACATCGGGCTCAGTTGATCGATACGCAAGCCGATGCACTTGTTTGCTTCTCCATATCGAGCATTAGGTGGCCGATATGTTGGTCGATATCGACCACTCCTGGCCGATATATACTTTGATGCATCAGCTTGCTTCCTTGTTGATAGCTTGCTATTTTAGAGCATTTTAGGCTGCATTTCATGCATCTTTTCCTCTGTTTTTGCATTATAGTTTAACATTTTAGTATCATTTGCACTTAGAATTAACATGACATGTATTTAGCTTAGCGTTGCATACATTTGCATATATGTGCATATTTGTGGTGGTTTTCAAGTGTTTTTGGAGATTTTTGGAGTTGGGAAGGAGATGAAAGCAGCTCATGATCAAAGAAGATGTCAGAAATGGAGCTTTTGCAAAGTCTGGTCCATATCGAGCAGGACCTCCATGGACTGTGCTCGATGTAAGCTGCAGGACGTGAGGAAGAGGATCAGCACGAGGAGTCTAAGCCGTTGGTCTGCATCGAGGTCCAACATCAAGCAAGGAAGCCGATACGCGCTGCATGAGCCATATCGAGGTTGCACATCGAGCATAACACCATCCGTACCACCCCGATGCAACTCATCCACGCATTGACCACTTAACTTTTGTTGACCTTATCTTATTTTTAGGTTTTTTATGCTTCTTTTGGCTCCCTACTATAAAAGAGAAGCCACAAAACATTATATTTATCCAAACAGTTTAATTTAATCGAATATCGATTTTTATTAAGGGTAATTAAAGTAAATTCACATGTGGGGCAAAAAGTAATCAACCATGATAACATTAGTCTTTCTATAAAAAAACTCTCTCTTTTCATCTTGTTTAAAATCTTAAAGGGCGATTTGCCTTAGTTTCCGTTCTTTTAATAAAGTTTGCATTTTTATGGTTTAATTTTGTCTCTTGATCATTATTCTAGTATCCTGGTAGTTTAGATTTATCATCTTTGCATTTTAATCTCATATAAACAAATGGGATTAAACATGATTATTGAGTAGTCTACCTCAGATTTAGAGTTCTAAGTAGGCAAAATGGTAATTAAGATGTGATTAATGGGTGATTAGGCCTATTTAATTGTTCTCTGTTGTCTCCTTCTCTTGCAAAGTGATTATTGTTGATAAAGCTTGCTTCTTTTGATTCAATATGGTATTGATTGATGCATATGATTCATTAGATGGCTTGTTATCTTATCTCTAAGCATGGTTCGTGGTTCGCTTATTTGGCTTGATAGTTTGGCTTGGTCTATGTTTCCTTTGTTCAGTGACACCAAAGTGATAGTTCACCATTGCTAGATGATTCGCTTAGGACTAGATAGTGCTGGTTTTGAGATTTTTGCTTGATGGTTAGATAGTATGCATTGAAAGATCTTGTCTTTGTTTCATTCCTGCTCATTGCTTAGCATTGTTAGGGTGTTGCAGCTGTGTGCTTAAGTCCATATTCTTGATTGGTGTTTAGCTAACTAGGTCTTTATTGGTTCACAATATTGATAAGTTGATCTAAATTCATTCTTGAGTGAGAGAATGATTGCTTGATTAGTGCATCTCTTAGGCTGGAATGGTTCTGAACTTTATGCTCATGATTGAAGAATATGCCATCACACGTGGGTTTGACACCTCAATCTTGTTGTATATAAACTGCCTATTGATGCCAAGTTGGTTCCTTTTTGGTTTTTTTTTAAAGTTCTTTCTAATTTTTATTAATCTTTAATATAACTTTCATTTTGAAACTATATATCATAAAGCGCTGAAAAATAAGAAATTTTGGTTAAACAAAACGATATAAATGGTTTTCGTGATTATTGTTTAACGCCTAGAACTGCATCATATAAAAAGATAACATTTGCCAAAAATATCAGAAAAACTAACCAACGTCTAAATATTACAATTCACTTATTTCTAATTCATACTTACAACATAAATGTACATTTTAAAAAAAATAAATTCAACCATATATTATGAAAATATATATTACAAAACATATACTTGTCATTTTCTTTTACCATATAAAAACTATACTTCGATTTTTCCACAAATATGCATATGGATATAAATATTTACTATGCAAATTTCAAAATCGCATGCGAACTTAACTTGCGTGCATTTTGTTAACATCAATTACAATCCAATTTTAATTTTAGTTATTGGACAATTTATATTTTTTTAAAAATCTTTATTTGTTTTAATAGCGGTGAGGTGGTTGGTCCGCACATTCGTGTGAGCCAACCATTGATCCTCTCTTAGAATAAGTAAAGATGGTAAAATCTATTTTTATTAAATTAGCAATAGATCAACTAAAGACAATACTTAAAATATATATTAGCAAGATTATATTGTATAAGGAAGAAAACAGCATAGTATAGATAATATTTAAAACACATTATAATAATTTAGTTATTATTATATTTACAGTTGTAAGTTACTGTAAATGTTTGATTTTTTTTAAAATAAATTAATTTTGAAATGTAAAAAATGATATGAAATATTTGTGTGATTGTTAAACACTAAAACTGAATATATCTAAAAATATAATATTTACAGAATATGTAAAATGTTAATAAATATTTAAATATTATAATTAATTATATATACAAATAAAATATATTTGTACATACGTGCCGACCTAATATATATATATATATATATATATATATATATATATATATATTTGTCTGTGTGAAATTGTTAACACAATAGAACCGTGGAATTGCGGAAAAAATTAAGCTGCAGAATGGCAGAATGTAGAATAGCGAAATAATTACTTTTGATATGATTGGATAAATTATGCAGAATGGCGGAATGGTGGAATGACAGAAAATATGCAAAATTAATTTTTAATAATAAATATTTTATATATAATTTGATATAATAAAAATTAAAATATTAATTATTATAAAAATATGATTTTAATATAATTAAAAAAAATTAAAATTTTTATTGTAATTATTTATTTTTATTTACTATAAAATATATAAATATATTGCAAAATTTAATATACATATATAATCTGATCATTATATAAGTATATATAGTATAAATATATTTATTTTAATAACAAAATATAATTAATTATATAATTGAATGATATAAAATATTGATTCCGCAAATAAGCTACTTGAAACACACTTTTCTACTTAAATAATTTTTTTTTTATATTTTTTGTAAGTATTTTTGTCGTTTTGCAGAATTCGAGTTTTGGATTTTTTCCGCAATTTTTTTTATTAACAAAATTTTTGCGAAATCGCGTTTTTTCACTATTTCACTGTTTCATAAAATTTACCAATCACAGCTGTTGTTCGAGTATTATGATTTCCGTGATGATGTCTATCCAAACTAGTAGGGTGTCGAAACGGAAGTGTCGACGTGAGTTATCTTGATATATATATCCAACAACGAACGAGTGCCAAGTGTTGGACGAATATCGACTCATATATGAAACTGTTGTTCGAAAAGATTTTGATTTCCGTAATGAGGTCTATCCAAATCATTAGGGAATAACAAAGTCAACGTGAATTTAACAGAATATTGGATAAATTCATACGCATAAGTTCAAAAGTAGCCACAACCGACCGTCTAAAGAAACAAGAACCAAGAAAAAATGAAAAGCAAACAAAACGAGATGAAGCGAGCATCAGTGAAGAGGGCCGGCTGCCTTTCGCTTCACTATTTTGGTGGGGCATTAAACGCACTCGCTTACTGCTGTGGCTCACACATAATATCCCAAAGTTATTCAATCAACCACTAAATAAGTTTTAGCTCGATTTACAAAAATATTTTTTTTTCCATAAATATTTTCGAAGAGAACTACGGTTTGTATAAAAATATTATTACAAAATGTGTTTCGAAAACTAAAAAAATATAATATACTTTTTAATATGAGAGTCTCTAGACCTATAACTAATCTAATGCATATAAAATATTTAGTAGAACATTGTTTTATGTTTTTCTCGTAGTTAATATTATATATTTAAACTAGGTTGAACTCTGTATTATGCATGAGATTAAATACTTTTGTTTTACTAAAATTTAAAGAATAATTAAATATATATATATATGTATTTTAGGTATATTGAAATATGTTTCTAAAATGTTATAATATAAAAATTATATATTTGTGAACTATATTAGTTATTAATTATGTTATATTAAAAATAGTTAATTTACAGTTAAGAAATATATGTTGTAATATTATATGTAAAATAATATATATTTATTCTATTTTTAATAATTTATGTTGAATATATTTTTGTAGTAAAATGATTAGTTGTTTTCTAAAATAATGTTTAATTAAAAGAAAAGTAGTAAAAAAATTTAATTAATTAACTAAATACTGACAAAAATTATGGTACAGATACATCAGCAAATTTGCCTATACTATTTCTATTTTAATATATAATTGGATTTTAGGTATATTGAAATATGTTTGTAAATTTTTATTATATAAAATTATATCTTTGTGAAAAATATTATTTATTAATCATATTATATTAAAAAACATTTACAGTTAAAAATAAATAATATAATATAATATTATATGCAAAAATATATATATTTATTTTCTTTTTAATTATTGCTATTGAATATTTTGTAGCAAAATAATTAGTTTTTGCATAAAATTGTGTTTGGCTATAAAAATAATAGTAAAAAACTGAGTTAATTAAATAAGTAAATACAAAAAAATTGTGATACTCATACATCAGCCAATAATATAATGTTGTAAAACAAACAATCCAAAATAAATAAGAGAATTGAGATTGTTATGTGCAAAACAAAACAGAAAAAAATAGAAAAGATGTACTAAAATGACACATGATAAAAAGTAACGTAAAATAAATAGTTTTTAAAAAATAAACTGAAAAATGATTGAAAAAAAATATTTCATAACTATTAATATTATCCTTTTAACTATTGTTATATTTACTTTAATCGCAGATTAAATACAAATACAATTGAATGTAAATTAAATTGAAATGACCGATATACTAAATGTAAATTAATAGCAGACTAACTACAAACTCTAAGCATACTAGTTAACCCCTTTTATATATTATTTTAAGAATAGTCATATTTCACAATAAAATTATCAAACGAGCTATTTAAAAAAATGATCCAAAAGAATAATATCTAAAAAATATCTAATAATTTAATTGAACAATAAAAATGCACAAATTTGATAAGAATTCAAGATAAAAATACAGGCAAATAATTTTTAGTATACAGCTTCAGAGCGTTTGGCAGATTAAAAACAGAATATTTGAAGTAGAAAAATCGGAGAGTAGTAAAAAAGTTGTTATTTTTCTGCTTTTCCTTATAATTTTATTACTCTAAAATGAATTTATTGTGTCTGATTTGATAATAAATACATTTTTGTTATTTAGTTAATTCAATATTTTTTCCAACAAAACGGATTCATTATATAAAAAACACTCTGAATAGAGCAGAACATAATATATAAGAATAAATTTCAAACAAATTGTAAACTTAGCATCATATTCCTAATATGAAAAAAACAGATCCTACTGATATGGTTCTTAACTAATTATCTGGCAGCTTCTTTTTGTAATCTTTCATAAAGCTAACTTGGACCCTAAGCATACTAGTTAACCCCTTTTATATATTATTTTAAAAATGGTCATATTTCACAATAAAATTATCAAATGAGCTATTTAAAAAAATGATCCAAAAGAATAATATCTAAAAAATATCTAATAATTTAACTGAACAATAAAAATGCACAAATTTGATAAGAATTCATGATAAAAATACAGGCAAATAATTTTTAGTATACAGCTTCAGAGCGTTTGGCAGATTAAAAACAGAATATTTGAAGTAGAAAAATCGGAGAGTAGTAAAAAAGTTGTTATTTTTCTGCTTTTCCTTATAATTTTATTACTCTAAAATAAATTTACTGTGTCTGATTTGATAATAAATACATTTTTGTTATTTAGTTAGTTCAATATTTTTTCCAACAAAACGGATTCATTATATAAAAAACACTCTGAATAGAGCAGAACATAATATATAAGAATAAATTTCAAACAAATTGTAAACTTAGCATCATATTCCTAATATGAAAGAAAAACAGATCCTACTTATATGGTTCTTAACTAATTATTTGGCAGCCTCTTTTTGTAATCTTTCATAAAGCTAACTTGGATCCTAAGCATACTAGTTAACCCCTTTTATATATTATTTTAAGACTGGTCATATTTCACAATAAAATTATCAAATGAGCTATTTAAAAAATGATCCAAAAGAATAATATCTAAAAAATATCTAATAATTTAACTGAACAATAAAAATGCACAAATTTGATAAGAATTCATGATAAAAATACAGGCAAATAATTTTTAGTATACAGCTTCAGAGCGTTTGGCAGATTAAAAACAGAATATTTGAAGTAGAGAAATCGGAGAGTAATAAAAAAGTTGTTATTTTTCTGCTTTTCCTTATAATTTTATTACTCTAAAATAAATTTATTGTGTCTGATTTGATAATAAATACATTTTTGTTATTTAGTTAGTTCAATATTTTTTCCAACAAAACGGATTCATTATATAAAAAAACACTCTGAATAGAGCAGAACATAATATATAAGAATAAATTTCAAACAAATTGTAAACTTAGCATCATATTCCTAATATGAAAGAAAAACAGATCCTACTGATATGGTTCTTAACTAATTATCTGGCAGCCTCTTTTTGTAATCTTTCATAAAGCTAACTTGGACTCCCCCCCTCCTTTCCCAATGGAGAGATACGATTCGAATAGAAAATATCTCGTGATGTTTTTTATAATCTCTCGGGCAATTTGATTTACAGTCTACCATTCAATTTTAATTCTACAAGATTCGAATTCCAAACATAGTGAGACACATTTATTTCTAAGTACATGATACCAAGGTCAGTGTTGCTGTTTTGTTAATGCTTCAAAAGTTGATGTGCAAGCTGTGGCTATTATGATGTTACGATATTTTAGATCCTCTAAACTGTGCAAAGTTCAAATAATGTTGCTCAATTCCTCTACAACCTTGTCATAAGATCTGTTGAATGCCTCTCTTGAACAAAACAAGGCCTCTCCACGAGCAATCCTTGCAATCCAAGCATTTCTCCAATTTGCATGAGTATTGCACTCGTCTATGCCTTGCGTTAGAGGTTTTCATTGTTGGTTTAATACTAGTGCTGCATCCCCAACATTTAATTTCACTGTTCTCTGATTAATCGCCAACTATGCCAGCACATTACTACTAAGTTTTTAAGCCACCAAAATTGTTACCTCCTATTTCCACTCCTCATATATAATTACATTCATATTCTTCCATATATTCCATAACAGCCAGGGGATCGTCTCATTTTGATTCTTCGTTTAAAATGTATCTCCAATAAAGATGACATATAGGCTAAGGTTTTTTGTAGTGAGCCTGAGAAACCATATGGTGAGAATCAAATACTTGTTTTTCAACCAGTTCATGAGCAATAATACAGTAAAACATGATATGATTTATGGTCTCTGTGTCCTGCCTGCACAAATTGCAGATTGTATCTACATTTAAATCTTGGTTTCGTAGTCTATCAGCAACTGCTATTTCACCTGATACCACTCTCCACAAGAAGAAACGTATATTAAGTTCTATTCTGATCTTCTGAATCCGTTGTTTGAGCCTAGTCATTGTTGGTTCAAGACCATTTGGAGGAGGTTCTGGTAATAGGGGATGCTTTCAAACAAGCTAAACCCACTTTTAAATGGGTATGCACCATTTAGAGTATGCATGTGTAAGATTCTCTCTCATCTATCAGTGCGAACGGCTTTTGAATGAAATCTTGCTGCTATGTACTATTAGGATAAACCAAAGTCGAGACATTTAAAATCAATGAAGATCTCTCAATTAATGGATCTTACCGAATGGTCATCTATTATCCATTTATCTAACCCAACTTGTGGTGTAGTCTCATTGCCAATTGATTTGATCAGGTCTCTGGAAATAAATTATCCAAATGTAGGGCCAGTATCATTTGCCGCACTCTAAAAAAATCTTTTGAATCAAAATATCGCTTTGCTAATAAAGATTGAAGCTCATTCACTTTCTTCCAATCTTGCTTAGCAAGAATTTCTTGATTGAAATCACCCATGTCTTTGAAACCCAAGCCCTCTTTCGCTTTTGATCTGCACATTTGTCTCCATAAAACCCAGTGAATCTCTTGTTTCTTCTCGCAAGCATTCCACCTGAAACTCGTCATTGTACTTGTGATATTCTGACATTAATCTTTAGTCAGCTTGAAATATCACAAAGTATAATCTTGGAGAGGCATCGCAATCGATTTTAGTAATACCTTATTTTCCCAAGAGAAAGTATTTTGGCATACCATTCGTTCAATCACTCTTCTAACTTCTTTCCAATAAAAGCAAGTAGTTCTTGTGTTGATCAACTGAAACATTCTAGAAGTCCTAAGTAATTCCCTTCACCTCCTTCTTGTGTAATTCCCAACAATTCAGTTTTCAACGTCTTCATAATAGGGTCTATTGCTGCTCCAAATGTGATGGCCGATTTTTGGAAACTAATATACTGACCTGAGACGCCTCCATATAGGTTTCAGCATTAGAGGATTTTTTTTTGCATTCACTTATAGGGGCTCTGCAAAGAAATAGGCTGTCATCAGAGAAAAGAAAATCCTGAATCGCAATCTCATCTCCTTTTCGACTCTGTTCATCTCATGGACCAATGCTGCAGAACACAAAATAAAGAGAAACGTGGACAAGGGATCCTCCTCTATGGTGAAATGAGATGTGTGCCTGTCTGTTTAGAAATATTATATAAGTGATAGACCATATACATTTAATAATCTAAGCTGACTACTTTCGATCAAACCCCGTCTTCTCAAACAAAGCTTCTATAAAGTTTTATTTAACTCTATCATACGCCTTACACATATTGGTTTTAATCACAATGAATTTTCCTTGGCATGGAGGGTTTGTATAAAGTCCATGTGTCATTTCGTGAGCAATCAGCAGATTGTCTGATATGAGCATTCCCTCTACAAAGGCTCCCAGCGTTTGTGAGACCTACTACGATAGAAACCGTTTAAGTCTTGTGCATAAGATATTGGATACTATCATGTAAATTACAGAAAACAATCTGATAGGTCATAGATCCTTCATATCAACCGGGTTAGGAGTCTTGGGGAGAAGACAAAGCTGTGTAAAATTCCAATCCCTTGGTAACTTGCGTATTTCAAAAAACTGTTTGACTTTAGACACAATAAGGCTAAACTCGATTAGGCTAACAACATTTCTTCTCGATTCGGTATTTGGAAGAGCCCAGTGAAGTAATTAACAACAATTTACCCTTTGAGATCTTCATCAAATTGCTCTTTCCCCTTTTTGTCAACTAGAACATGTTCATTATGTTTCAGGTGTTTTGCTTTTAGAAAACCATGGAAGAAAGTTCAGTTTAGGTCTCCATCCTGCAACCAATTATTTTTACACTTTTGTTTTTTTAATATGTTTCCTCTTATCTAGTTGCATTTATCATTTCAATTTTCAACTCTTTCATTCTTCAAAAGTCTGATATAATTTTAGAGCTTTTTTAGTCTAATGAAAGTTGAGCTTCTTGAAGTTTTATTTAGCCATTAGTGTTAACACTATTTTTCCACTTTGATAGTTCTTTATGGCAGTCAGAAATCCGCTCTGATATGCTTTCATTGTCCTTACGTAGATTCCATCCTCTACGTGGTGTAACCTCAGAAGCTGAGCATGTTAAGGCTGATATACCCGCGGTCCGAGAAGATCCTATGACTCGATCAATCAAAGGAGAAAGCTCTATGCCAAAATTTTTATCTAGCCGTAGAAGAACCTATGGAAATGATCAGCCCGGACATCACGTACCAGCAGGTAAGAATGCCCGCCTCGGACCAACCAGTCATACTAGGGACATAGCGGTTGGTAGAACCACCAACAAACTACAACATTCAACTAATATTTGGGTCAAAGAAAGGTACACTATCTTTCTTGGCAGGTCAACATCTCCAAAACACCAAGCTAGCAAGACGTCCCCTCTTGAAGAGATCAACACCGGCGATACAAGCTGATACAATACTTGAGATGCTCCAAGTAATGTCCCTTTGAAATCTTTGCTTAGAAGCCTTTGATGGTTGAATGGCTAGATGGTTAGTTGGCTAGCTGTGCTTGAACCCCAAACACAGATGGTTTAGATTCTAATGTTCAAGGGCTAATCCTCACAAGATCACTAGTCTTTACACTCTTTACAAGTTCTAAGAATCCTTCTTGAAGAACTAGTAATAAGCAGGAACAATATTGATTCAAAAGACAACTCTCTTTGAAACAAAATAAACTTTTCTTGAATAATAATTTGGTGACTATGAAAGTACAAAGATTGGAGCTTATATAATGCTCAAAATAATGTAAATAAAACTGTCATAAGATATTAAAACAAAGGCTGAAAGTATGGTGTGATGAATGACTAGCCATTTGGCTTAATGGAGGGAATGTGCTTGATTTGTGAGATGGATTGATCTGGGGGACGAAATGTTGTGATCTTTGACTCTTCTGACTTGTATGGACGTCCAGGATGTGTTGACTTGAATGTAGGGTCGAGATCTTCAAGTATAAGAAAGAACTGGTCTTGGTTTCCAAAGAAACAAAGATAATGAATCCTTTTAAGGTAACTGTCTTCATGGTAGTTTCTCCTTTGGGTTGGGCTGATTTGATTCGGTTATTTGCTTGGTCAGGTGGTTTAGGAATCTTGGTAAACTCTGTAAACCTTAAGGAATGCGTGAATGAGATGTTGGTATAAACTATGCTCCTTGTTTCCTTGAATGGCTTCATATACTTGCATGTAGGTCCATTTATGCACATGGTTGGATATTCTTGGGTAAGTGATGAATTAAATTGAACCAAAGGGGGTTTAATCTTCTCAGTAGCTTCATGGGACGTGGGGTGGGTTAAATAATATGTCTTGCAGCTCCTGGTTTCCATAAATGGTCTTGAAAATGTGAATGTTGGTCCATTCATGTGATTTGGTGGTTCTGGTGGTTTGGCTTGGTCTTCTTGTGAATTAAACTGGCCCAGCCATGGTTTAGCTTGAGCAGAACGTCCTCCTTGATGCATAGAACGACAGTGTTTTGTTGTTAAGTCCTTAGCTCCTTTGAAAACAGCTACATGTCTCCCTTGCTCTTTATCTTCAAGCAAAACAGGTTCTAGCTCCTCTCCTTTGTGTTTCTTCTTGATATAAGCATTGATGTTTACATCATACTCTCCCTCTTGAAGAGGTTTTGTCCTCAAAACATTAGTACCTGCATCAAATAAAGCTAAGTTAGTTTCTGTATAATTTTGAAAGTTTAGAAACTTACCTTGGTGTTTAGCTTTTAAATGCTGCAATAGTTGATTGAAGGGAATATTTTTGGCTTCAGCAAGCTCTAGTGTGGGTGCCAGCTCGTGTAATGGTGGACTCTACTTAATAAACATCTTGTTTTCACCATTGTTGACCACGTTTTTCTCCTTAGTCTCCATCGCTTTGAACTTTTGTTCCTTAAAACCTGCTAAACATTCTCTTGGCAAAGACAAATGCATCATATCTGGTGGATCAAAGTTTAAAAATTCTTGTATTGCCAAATAACTAACTGTAGTGTTAGTATCTTGCTTAGCTCTCACTTGCATAACTTTAATGTCTTTTTGAGGTAAAGGGACTAGAATGTGCTTACAATGGTTAATGGTGAAAGAGTACTCATTGGTTCTGCCATTGTGGGTTACTTCTCTATCATATTGCCATGGCCTTCCAAGTAAAACATGGCCAACTTGCATTGGTGCAACATCACACAGTATTTGATCTTTGTATTTGCCAATGCTGAGTGATATTTCAATTTGCTTGGAAACTTTCACCTCCTCCTTATCATTTAACCACTTGAGTTGGTAGGGTCTAGGATGCTGTTTTGTTTCAAGACCAAGTTTTTCTACCAAAGAAACACTTGCAATGTTAGCACATGAACCAATATTAATAATTAAATGACATACCTTGTCTTTGATTCTGCATCTTGAATGAAAGAGATTGTCTCTTAGCTCCTGATCTTCTAGTACATGTTGTGCATTCAAAGCTCTTTGAATTACTAGAAGCTCTCCTTCTTCAGCAACTTGGGTTGGATCTGGTGCTTGAGGTGCTGGTGGTAAATCAGGTGGTCTGGGCTCCTTGTATTGGTTATATGGTTTGTTTAGCAAACTAGTTGCTTCAGCCCTTCTTCTTTCAAGGCATGTAAGGTGAGTACTTGTAGCTTGTGATTCTGCTCTAATGCTGGTGAGATTTTCATTGATGGTGGCAAACTGCGCTTGCATCATAGTCATCAGGATTTGCATTGGGTCCACTGGTGCGTTCTTCATTTAGTACCTGGCAAAAGATTAAAAGAAAATGAATAAAAGTGATGTTCAAAGCAAAGCTGAAACAGAGAAACAAAATTTCACTGAAAAGAGCAGTTGTTTTGAAAATCGTTTTTAAATTAACAAATGGCTTGCTAAATTTTGGAAAGTATTTTTTTGTGTATTTCCCAAGGATCCTTAAGAGAACTGCTGATCCAAGAATCTCACGGAGGTGGCCTGATGGGACACTTTAGAGTAGACAAAACCCTTGTTGAAGTTCTTCTGCCCACACCTAAAGAAAGTCGTAGCGAAGTTCTTCTCACAATGCATCACATGCCGAAAGGCCAAATCCAGGTTACATCCTTATGGTTTATACACTCCACTACCAATACCTAACGCCCACTGGGTCGATGTTTCCATGTATTTTGTGCTAGGAAACCTAAGATCCGTCATAACGACTCGATATTTGTCGTGGTGGACCAGTTCTCCAAGATGACCCACTTCATACCGTGCTCTAAGACGAATGATGCTATCCAAATCGCATACTTTTCTTCAAAGAAGTAGCACGTTTACATGGTGTTCCCCGGACAACTGTGTCTGACCGTGATGCCAAATTCCTCAGTCACTTCTGGTGGACTCTTTAGAGGAAGATGGGGACTAAATACTCTTCTCTACTACTTATCATCCCCTAAACGGATGGCCAAACAAGAGCGGTAAACCGTACTCTATCAATTTTACTTAGAGCAACACTTGGTAGAAATATGAAAACATAGTTAGATTGCATTCCATTTACTGAATTTGCTTATAGCCATGCTACTCACTCAGCTTCTAAGTTATCCCCTTTTGAAGTTGTTTATGGGATAAATCCTTTCACCCCTGTGGACCACACACCTTTACCCCCGGTGGAGCAATCCAACCTTGATGGATTTAACCGTGGCGAGTTCATAAAGAAGCTACATCAGCAAGTTAAGGAGAACATTGAAAAAATGACGAGGGAGTACAAGAAAGATAAGGACAAGGGCCGAAAAGAAGTCATATTCGAACCTGAGAAATGGATCTGGCTACATATGAGGCCATAAAGGTTTCCACTGAAACAGAGCTCTAAGCTCGCACCAAGAGGAGATGGCCCCTTTAGGATCCTAGAACGGCTCAACAACAACGCCTACAAGCTGGAGCTGCCATGTGAGTTCAATATCTCACATAGTTTCAATGTATCTGACTTGTCCCCTTTTGATGCATGATAAACGGTTTTGAGGACACAACCTTTTCAAGAGGGAGGAAATGGTGTAACCTCAGAAGCTGAGCATGCTGAAGCTGATATACCCATGGTCCGAGAAGGTCCTATTACTCGATCAAAAGAGAATGTTCTAAGCCAAAAGTTTAATCTAGCCGTAGAAGAGCTTATGGAAATGATCAGCCCGGACATCACGTACCAGCCAGTAAGAATGCCCGCCTCAGACCAACCAGTCATACCTGGGACAGAGCGGCTGGTAGAACCACCAATGAAATATGACATTCAGCCCATATTTGGGTCAAAGCAAGGTACACTATCTCTCTTGGCAGGTCAACATCTCCAAAACACAAAGCTAGCCGAGATGTCCCCACTAGAAGAGATCAGCATCGGCGATACAAGCCAAGAACCGGACAAAGGACATTTAGAGCATCAAAGAGAGCTTGAAGGCGATAACAAGGAGAAGGAAGAAGGTACCTTTGACATCACCTCAATGGCACGTCAATCATGAAAGACTGGAGAAGCAATGCCAAAGCCACGGCTAGAATCATTCTCATGCGACACCAACAAAACGGACCACTTATGTGAGAAACCAAGGTAGTTTCCATTTCCATTATGCATGCAGGTACAAGAGCAAACCCGACCGTTCTTGGTTAAGCTAACACATTCAAAGACCAAAGAACAAGAGCCAAGATGATGTCGCTTTATTTATTTTAAGTTGCTAAGTTATTTTCCTTATTGTTATGTTTTGAAAACATTAGTAATTCTTTTATTTCTTGCTTTTTCTTAGGACCGAATGTTAGTTTCCTTTTCATGTTCATTTTTCTTAGACCTTAGAAGGTCATGTCGCCGAGCTGTTTTTAAAGCTCCTTTCGGTTTTGTAGCTCATTACCAATTTTTACATAATTAAGAAAAGAGGCAGTTCTTCTTTCTTTTCAAACGTCGCTTGCTAAAACCCTTTGCTCACTTGCTTTTGTGTGTGATTAACATAAGATCTATGTGCTTGCTATATCAGAGAGCCAACCATCCTCTTTGTGGTGCCATAAATCCCCCATCGGTTACCATCTAAAGAGCCAACGTGAAAGAGTCTAAGGCCAGCACGTTCATTCCCATACATGTAAGATCCAGTATGAGTCTTATACCACTTCGTATTACTTCTGTAGACTCACAGGTTTTAAACACCATCTTTTATTAATGTTTAAACGGCCTGAGAATCATCAATCGAGGGAGAAGGGGTTTTTGGTCGAATATCTATCTTGGTAAGTAATCAGTATGTGTTCTCGAGCATAGCTTAAAAACTCTACATTCCCAAACCGAGGGTGATTTATCTTGAATATCTTGCATTTTAGTCAGAACCGAGGGTGGCTTGGCTCGATAAACATGTCCTCCTTGGTATGTGGGACAATGACGTTTTGATCTTAAGTCCTTGTTCCCATTGTATTCAGTTACAAGCTTCTTATGTTCCTCGGGTATAAGCATGTTAAGCTCCAGTTTAGTTTTTGAATGGCCTTCATCTTCTAATGTTGCTTGATCAGGATTGATGTCCTCATCAGGATCCAATGCAAACTGGATAGAGCTACAATTCGCATATATGGACCAACATATGCATCTTTGTGTCCATATACGGAAACCCAGGTGCATTTCATATCAACGCCTTTCATTTATATTCTTTGGCATCCACAGAAGCTACCAAGAGCCTAGAACCACCTGATCAAGTCAATAAGCGAGCCAAATCATTCCAAACCGAAGAAAGATCCATTATAAAGAAACATTCCTTTTCTAGATATAATTACCTTGCTTTCACGGGAAAGGATGACCAACGACCTCTGTATCTATCTAATCTCAACCCTCCATTTAAAATAGAAGATCCTAGACGTCCATACAATGCTGAATACCCAAGGATTCGTACCTCTTTCTTCGTCCCAATTGAAACCTCAGCTCCATTGATGCCAAACAGCTAGTTAACAAAATCTCTTCACTTATGCCAAGTTCTTTGCTTTCTTTTGAATGTTATGCTTATTAAAGGTCCTTGTTATTTCGAGCATTATATAAAGTGAATGCATTTTTATTTTACATTACCTTTTATCATTTGAAAAAAAATCTTTTTATTTGCTTACTAAGAATTTTCTTTCAGACAAAAATGTTATTGCGATTTTTTAAGTGTTTTTGTGGAATCAAAATCTTAATCTTTTGTGTAGTTTTTTAGACCCTCGCGAGGAATAGCCCTTGGGAATCAGAGAATTAAACCATTGCATGTGGAATCACCCAACAAACCGATTACAATCCATTCAATCTCCTCCATTACTAGCATAACGGTTTGGAAGTAAGAAGTGTGAGAATTGGTGAAATCCATTCTTATATCAGATCGATACATTCCACTTTTGGCCATTAGCATTGATAATCTTTCTATTTCCTGCCCATGATAGCTTGTTCCTGGAACTTGGTATCTCATAAATCCTGCATTTCCTGATTAAAATTCTAAAGTGAAAGAAAGAGGCATCAGGGCAATTATGACCATTGATCTTTTTAGAATTATTCAGGACTTCATTAAAATCACCATCTAAAAACTACACTTCATCTCTGGTTGTACCAGTTTGGACCAGCATATCACACACTTTTCGACAACATTCTCTAACTGGATCCCCGTACATAAAGGTCTTTAAAAACGTCACTGATCAAATTTCTACCTTTGTGTATATAATTATGTTGTTTGAATCATGCACCTCCACCTTATGAATATTCCTCTGAAAAGTGATAATCCTCCACTAAGTCCCCCTGGATTTACCAAATGTTTGTGGTCATAACCCAACGATCTCTATAACTTCAAAACGTGTTTACTAGAGTTTTTTGTCTCTAGGAGAAACAGAAAATTCGGGATTTATTCATGACACATCTCCTCTAGGTATCGAACTGTCAAGCCATTCCTCATCTCTTGACAGTTCTAGCTGCTTATCGTCATTGAGAGTTGGATGCTTTCTGATAAACCATCAAAATTTCATTTTGTTTAGACAATTAGGATGTAGCTTATGTTGTGTCACTTCCTTTTCATTTCGTTGGCTGTTCTGTTTCTACCTTTACTTGATCTCTATTTTTTGCCAGTGTCTAGGACCATGAATCACTCTTCTGCTTAGAATTTCTACTCTTAGAGTTAGTACGCATTGAGCTAGCTGAGATACAACCAATGTTGAACTCCCCATGCATGTGATGTAAGGAAAAGCTACCTCTCTTAACTGATGTATCATTATTTCATGAATTTCCTTTTCTGCTCTCTGTGTCACCTCCATGTTTCTTGTAGAAGGGTCCTTGGTTGTATTATCTCCATTGACACGAAGCAGCATACTAGTATTGACTTAATCTCTGTTCTTAATTCAATTACTCATATCCATTTTTTGTCTGCAGTTTCTTTAACAACCGAGTTCAACAATGTTAAAAAATCTCGTAAAGTGGCACTTTCTAATTCATTAACCGGCCAAGAGATGTGTTGTAATGCTCCTCTATCCATTCATTCCAGCTGTTCTCTATTTGTGATCATCATTCATGATAGTCTCTATGCACTTTGACTTGGTTCATACTCCCTTGGTTCCCCTATAATCCCTTTCCCTTTATTCACTAGTTGAGTGATGAGTCATGGAGCCTCCAGCCTTAGATAAGATCTTTGCACCACAGTCTTTTGTGAGAGATTATCCAGAGTTTTCTTCATTCTATGTTCTCTATTCACATTTTCTGCAGGACCTGTGGAGTACTTTTATAGCCTCATATGTTCGAAGACTTCTGGTGCCACGACATTAGCAGTGGGATTGAAACCAGACAGCACGGTGTGAGCCATCAATGGCATAAAATGCTCATATATCTTTGGATGATGTTGTCTGGGTTAAAATTTAGGACTCATTCTAGGTCATGATTTCCTCTGTTCATATTTTGCGTGCATTTGTAGTAGGTTTTTTCACTAACAACTACCCAAGCTTGCTCAAGTCATTGTAGTACATGAAGATCAATTCAAAGGGGTTAAAATTAACAATACTAAGAATGCATGAAACTATCTATATAAACTAAGCAAATTCAAAGATGAATTTCTTTCTAACAACCTAAGTGAATTATAAACAAGTAAACAAACTCAAAAGAAACTAACAACTTAAGTGCAAACAAAACCAAATGGAAGATAAGGCAAAAATAAAGCAAGCACTAGTCAAGACTAAAACATAAAGAAACGTAATCCTAGGATGTGGTAATTGAGTTAGTATGACTCTCAAACTTACTTATGATGCATAATCAATCACAAACAATGCTAATCCCTAGGCATAAAATTCTTAAACAAGACTAATTCACTCTTATGTTACTAATCACTTTGCTAATCATTTAATCAAGAACTAACTCCTATTAGTGAAAGGATAATCAACAAGCATTAAAATTTAGTTCTATAAAACTAATAAACACATTAGACATATATTCTCATAGGCTAATGGTGTGTATTGGATACATAATTTTAGAAAATTTGGTGGTTGTTTTAAAATTCCCCGTTATTATATTAATGGTTTCTAAATGTCTTGCTAAATTTGATGTTATTGAACATAAAATTTATATAAAATTAATTAAAGTAATTTAAAGATCGATGTTATTCAATAAATAATTTGTGAAAAGTAAATCAAATCCACTGTTATTCAATACACCTCCCTAAGTATGCAAAAAAAATCTTGATTTCATTGGTTGCAACTTTTTATCAACCACCTTATGGGTGGGAAATGCCATTTGTCTAAATCAATTTTCTCAAAGCTAACTTAGTATTAAAATCACTAAACTAGAAAGGATCTATTATAATTAAACTCTAAGCATTATAAATCAATCATCAAATCACCATAATTTAACTTCTTCCAAAGATCTAAAGAAATTACTTACTAATTATTTTTAAAAACACAAATCGAATTATAGAAGTGTAACTAATCATAATTAGAGAAGAACAAGATGAAATATTACCAAAGGTAAACTCTAAATTTGCATAAACTGTGTTTATAACATAAAAAAAGGTTTTGCTGAAGAAAGAACAAGGAAATAAAGCTTAGCAATAAAAATTAGGTTTTTTGGCTTTTATAGTGAATAATAGCCGTCCTAGGTGAACTCTGGTCAAAGGTCGGATCAAGACTCATATCGGTTTGTTTCACATATCACACCTCGGTACCACACGTCAGTATGGCTTCCTGCCACCTCCATACTGATGTGTGACATCGGTATGGCTCGTTGCCACACATCAGTACGAAAGTTCTACCCTCAGAGACATGTGCTTGTTACAACCAATGTATCTCTCTAACCACATATCACAATAATACGAAACTATCAATAACCAAAAGATAATTCAGTTATCTACAACTTCCATACAGCACACTGAAGCTGAATCAGAAGGGAAAGCCTTTTTCACGTCCGAAGATGCGTCACTGCTATATACTTGTATCGGTTTGCATATCTCGGTATGGCCTCCTGGCAGGGTCATACCAATGTGTGACATTGGTATAGAAGGTTGCCACATGTCGGTATGACCTCCCTTGTCTTAGCTGTATTAGTTTATGGCTCATACCACATCTTGGTATGTACATCGGTATGGAGCCACAGGATGTGTGGTGGCCTCTTCTTCAACACTCCTTGGTTCTTACTCATCAGTAACTCCCTATAAGCTCCAAAGCACCTAATATAACATTCCAAATATAAGGAAATGTCAAACATAATGCTAAGATTCATTAGCTCTAAAGTGAATGCATACTTGACAATAATAGACATGTTAATGTATGAAACAATACAAATACTATACTAAATGGATGCTTAAATGATGTAAATAATATAACTATCATATATCAAATGACATCTTTGCTTGTCATACATGAAACACATGTAACTGAATCATTTCTTCCTAAAATTTGCATAGACAACCTCTACTATTGCAACAGTACCATTGTGAAGATTAAAGGATTTAGTATCCTTCATCGATTGTGCCAGATCAAATATCATTGATGTTCAAATATACTCTTGTAACGTTGGATTCTCAAGATCATATTCAATTTTCTGATATGACCTACTGATTTTTGAAATAATCCACTTAACAATTTTATTACGAAACATGATCTTTCCTAAAATGACCCATAAGAGGATTCTACTAGTTTGCTTTTAATCTGCTATTAGTCTGCCAGTAATTTGTAATTAGTCTATTAGTCTGTCACTAGTCTACATTCAATTTTTGACCAATCAGTATACCAGTAGTCTTCTTTCAGTCTACCGTTACTCTGCCATTAGTCTACAAATAACACTACTTAGAATGGTAACACTAATATTTATAAAAATCATAAAAATGATCATTTTCACAATTTTCCTTCAATAAAATATCCATTTTATATTATTTTATTATTCTAGATCATTTTGAAGTATTTCCTCTAAAGTAATTGACTGATAACTTGTGCATACGAATCCACGCCAAAACAGTTTTTGAAAAATTGGATAGTGGGAATTAATTCCATTTATCGATAATCATGCCGTATTCATCAAAAATCCAGAAGCAAGTTTTTATTACCATTTTCAAATCCGTATCCAATTCAAAGATGAACTAAAAATTTATCTCGTATTAAAGCGACTCTATATATTTAGAAATTTTCCATATCCGAAGCATTGAGCGAAATATTTGTGCCATGTTTGAAAGACGACAAATCAGGCTACAAGCACTTTTTACCATAGCACTGAAGTTGTTGTCTGCCAAGATTATAATTGATAGATCTTCTTCGAACGACATTGATTATCAGTTTATCACTGGTTCTACTTAACGCATTGAATTATTAAACTTGAATACTCTTTTATTTTGACCACTTAGGTTTTAGTTTTATAAGTTTGACCAAGGTTTTACCATTCACTTCAGATTTGCCCAAAGTATGTTACCAGACTATGATATGTTCGTTCCACATTGGTGATGCTCTTTATTTTGCTATGAACATATATTTTACTTCTCTATCGACTTTGATTTTGAGCCAAAATTGATATGATAAGATACATATAACCTTTTTTGGGTCAAAATCTTATTGATTTATTTTCAAAAATTTTGTCAACGAAAAAGTGTTTATTTTACAAGACTCTGACATATAGGTCACGTGCAAGAAGTTTACATTTAACAATCAAACTAGAAGTGATTTATACTCTGAATAATTTTTATACAAAACTTACTTAGGATAATCACATGCACGTAATTATCGAGCGCACTTGGGATGCAGATATTGTCCATCTACGAATCACAGAGTAGAAAGTAGAAAGTGTGGCCAACCTGGCACAAATGTTTTCGATTGGCTTATATTTTGCGAAAGTCAAAATAAATGAGACTCAGTAAAATCAGTGAAATTGACTTTGATATATGAGGTCCTAATAAGATTATAAAGTTTATGTACAAGGGCTATGAATCGTACCAGAAAGAGCAATGGAAAAAACAATGATAAAATTGGAATCATCAATATTTTATTATGTCTTACTAAATTTAATTTTCATTTGGTAAAGTACCATTTAGCTATATCTTTTTATCGATCCAGTTTTGTTTTGGGTTAACAAATATCAAGGTGTTCTATCACATGAAACAGTACCTTAACAGAACATAATTTTAATCAATATAAATAAATTTAACCGTACGCAGATATAATATGATCCAATAAAGTGTAACAGATCATGGAGAGAAAGTAAGTGGCATACCGAACACATGCAAAATAAAAAGAAAGCTGTAAGGCACTTTCATTTGATTATGGAAGAAAAATAAATTTGTAATAATGGAGTAGAAATGTGAACTTAGTTGGATATGCACGTTTATGTGAATTATGATATTATCCATGGAGATGTGGGTTCGTGTGTGACTTTGTCTCAAATTTTCTTTTCATTTAAAATTTTATTTTCTTTGAAGATAGACTAATAATTATATATTATATGAATAGAGATAAACCCAGCTTGATATATTAATATCTTAGATTGCAAGTGATAATTATTAAATTAATATTAAAATTATTAAAAATATAATTATTATATTTTTTATTCTAATAAAATAAGATATTTTTTTTTCAGAACCAATCCTGATACGTTGCCATGTGACATTTCAAAATTTGATATCTGTCATTTTTTATTATTATTTATATTAAGTTATTATTCATTAAACAAACACACAAAAAAGCTTAAGTTTTTTCTTCTTTTTATTTATATTATTTTGTTTTATCCAACAAACAGAAATCAAAATTAAATGATCTCTCAATCAAATATTATATAATATAGTAAGATCATTTTATACATTTTCTCTTTTTTTTTCTCTTTTTCTATCTGTACTATATTCTTTTTTATCGAACAAACACAAAACAACACTTAAAGTTTTTTCTCTTCTTAGAATAAAGTAATTTTTTTTCAGAAGTAGTTCTCATATGCTATTGTGTGGCATCTAAGAAAATGACATATGTCACTTTTGTTTTTAACTATTAAAATATAATAAGATTTTTTTTATCATAAACAACTCTGATATACTATCACATGTTATCTTAGAAATTGAAATGCGTCACTTTTTCTTTCTTCTTTTTTCTATTTCTACTAAGTTTTTTTTATCCAACTAACACAAAAATAAAAGCTTCGTTTTTTTTTCTGCTCCAATAATTTTCTTTCATCCAACAAACATATACAAAAAGCAAACTACCCAAAAAAGTACAAATCTTATATAATATGGTAACGTAAACTATGACTTTTTTTTATCTCTTATGTATTCACTTTCATCGAGCAGATGCAAAAAAAAAAACGTTTAGGTTTTGTATTTTGTTTTTTCTCCACTAGATTCTCTTTCATTATGTCTCTTATATAATATTATTTTAGTTTTTTTTTAAAACAAATTAAGAGATGACTGTGTCATCCTTCTGTTCCATAAATACACACATTTTTTCATGTTTTCTTTGTGGTCAATCAAACAAAACAATCATGCACTATTTGCTTTTATGAAATCTCTTTTCCTATTGCATCAAATCTCAAACCGCCACCACTATCATAACCACATTGGACAATATAAATATAACTATTAAACCATATGATTTACCTCCACCAACAAACTTATTAAATTACTCCCAAAATACCTAATTAACCCGCCATAATTTATATTAGTAATGTAACTAATATTAATAATATATATGACTTCCCACAAATTATACTAATACTGCATCAACAAAATAATTCTTCTAAACCGCAGTCATATTATAATAACCCCGCAAGTAACATTCTCCTTTTAATTATCTACGGCTATCAATATATCTAATAATAACCACATCCATAATATTAATATATTTAGCAACAGTAAACGCCAACCATAACATAAGCGCAAGATACTTAACAGAGATAACCTACACGATATAACCATATATAAATATATATATATATATATATATATATATATATATCTACAAACACGTATTCATGCAAATATGTAACGTCCCCGACCGTTCCTACCGGTGAGTTACTCATTCCTCTGTCGGGCTTGTGGGCTCTGCCTCTGTCCGACGACCGGTGCGTTATTTTTTTCGGAGACCAATCGACTCATTTTCTGACCCTGTAATCACCACATGATCTTTCCCCGTGATTTGGCCTTACTCACACGGTTTCGGAAATCACTTCCCGAAAGGTCACCCATCCTAGCACCCTTAATTGTGGAGTTCTCTCTGGACCTGTGACCGAAAATATAAGTACACTTTGATGACATAAGTAGCCAAATCAATCCATTTAAACTTATTCAAATGGAGCGGATCCGGATCGTTACAATTTTCCCCTACTAAACGGGAATTCGACCCTGAATTCTAATAACGGGAGTCGTTACACAATAACACTAAACACCATAAACTTTAATTTATATGAGTACGCTAGTATAACATATGCCCGTGACATAACGCACGCTAGTATACTTCTAAGCATTAAATGACTTGTTACGACTCACAGTCATTATCTCGATATAACTTCAACGACGAGTTTTCCCTCCCCCTCACCTTAGCTTTGCACGACGGAACTGGACGGTTGAAGATGGCAGAGAGAAACGGTGGATCTCAGTTGCTTCTTGCACAAGGTAAAATCGGACTTGCACCAAGACATTTTGATTCAACTCGACGGCACTGCATTTTGGATCCGGCGTTGTTGATTGGTGATGGGCACTCCTCCTATATTGTGTGACTCGCGGCAGTGTTTAGTGGTCGCTGGTGGTGGTTTGGCGACAATGGCGGCTTCTCATGCACACGTTGGTGGCGACTCTCCTTCCTTCTTCTCCTCTATTTCCCTCTCTCTCTCTCTCTCTCTCTCTCTCTCTCTCTCCTTTGCCATTCTTTTCTCCCTTTCGATTCTCTCTTCTCTCTGGTTTTCTTTCTCTGGAGCAGCTAGGTTAGACGAGTGAGGAAGAGGTAGATACATACACTAATACACACACGTTTTGACTAAAGGCTAGATGTGCTCACTTAGGCTGGATTTGTAACCAAGGAATGAAAAAAAAAGCCCTCTTAAAAGTTGAATCCAGGTATTACAATTCTTCCCCTTTTAATGAGAATTCGTCCTAAATTCTGCAACAAGGGTCCATATTGCAACTCCCTTACCCATCGGAATGTGATAAGAAAGTGCAAGGGAAAACTCGAACTTGAGTAGCTTGCCTGCTCCGGAAATCAATAATAAATAATAAAAATGAAGTAGGACAACATAGCGTTTGGAAAAATAGCCGAAAGGGACTACCGTTAACAAAAAGCCAAATCTAACGGCAAAAAGAATATTGAGGGAAACAACAATGAAAGAATGGAAAAATCCGGTCCTACTCCTAATGTCTAAAGAACTCCGACGCACCTCTAGCCACATGAAGAACTGGGTGAACTGTTACTTCCGGCGGACTCAAGGCTTGGCATAGGATTCGGCGGTGCATTAGGGTCATCAAACAGCTCATATTCGGGATCCTCCTCTAGGTCTTCTCCGGGATCTTCCAACATTCACTATGTGTCAGAGATGAGAATCGGATTACCTTCTTTCCCAAGATCTTCTGGTGCATCAACTTCAACGTGGAGCATCTCCTCGACAGAGTAGGCGACCTCATGGTACTCGTGCATGAATGAGTAGGTGACTTTGAAGCTAGGTCCTCTTCCATTTTTCTAGCACACTCAAAAATGGTGTCAAGTCTGTGGCAGCTCTCCACGGTTCTCCACTTCACCAGTTCTTTCTGAATCCCACTATGCAGTCCGTCATGGAACATGAAAACCAAGTCTCTTTCGTTGCACAAAGGTCCCAAGAATTTGGCCGCCTTTTTGAATGTCTTGTAGTATTCGTCGACCGACTTAGCTCCTTGAAACATAAATCGTGGTGTCCAGACGAAGTAAACCAGTTAAGTTGGCGATTTGAAACACGTATAAGTTTTTTTTTTTGAAACTGGTTGGGCCTAATAAATCTTTTTCAATACATCTTTTCCGTTTAAGAACACCTAACCCCCGAGAATCGGCTCTCCGAGTCAGAACCAGAGTAGCACCTTCCGCTCTGATACCAATTGTAACATCCCGCTCCCAGTGCCTCAGGAATGGCAGCATTTTAACCACTTGGATCGAACCCTAAAGCCTTTTATTAAATCAAAATCCTCCAACTTCAACTTTCTGTCCTACTAACCTGCAAAATGGGAAAAAGGAAAATGAGGAGGGGGGGGTAATCTGGGATTACTAAAGAGGAAGAAATCCAAAACGGGATTCCAATATGAAATACTATACTCACACATCTAGACCGAGACTAACCAACCCCACGAGAACGACTCGACAATGTGCCACAGAGAATGACTCCCCAAAAACAAACCAACACCTGCTCGTTCTCGCCACCGCCGAAACAAGCAACCGTCTATAACGCCACATCCCAAAGGACAACACCATCCCGAAGAACACACCATCCCTAAGGACACATAATCCGGAAGGACTCCCACCACACTGTGTGCCCGCGGTTGTTTTTGGTTTACTAATCAGTCGTTAATGAATTATGACTCAACACTGATGTTGCCTAGCTCAACAGCCAAACACGCATGATAAAAAAGTTTGTTTGCAAGGTGAATTACCAAAACCCAAACCACTGTAATGATGTAGTATAGCAGTAAATGTGTCAATCCAGCCTATGATGTAGGAATAACACTAAGAATGCAAGAGTGAAGCAAATCTAAGCAGAAACGGATAAATAGATCGTAGAATCGATAAAAACTAAATGCAGTGACCAAACTACTACGAAAACTATTTTAAAATCCCTGGAAGAGGGTTAACTACTACTAAGAGAAAACAGAGGATTAAAAATGCAAAACTACTAATAACTAAAAATCGAGAGCTAAAACAGGTAAAACAGATCGATTCTAACAACTTAAGACAAATAACTTCTAAGAATCAAGATGCAAGCTTTATGACAAGAGGATGATAAACAGAGGTTTTAAGATGCTAAAAAGAGGGTTCAAAGTCGAGGGTCATATTCAAGAGTGTTCAAGGATCAAGATTTGGTTTGAAAACACATAGATCTACTCATTGATGAGCTTTCCCTAAGCCTTGAGAATCTTAAATAGACTCATCCATGGCGTATGGTATGATTCTCTTCTTCAATCTCTTCTCCAAACCCATGACTTTTGGTGGAAAAAGAGATCGAAGAGCATGGACTAAAGATCTCAACGAATGGCTTAATTAACCTCCTCTACATTCATGGCGTTTGGGAGAGGGTAAGTTAGTTTCTAGGATTTGGTTTTCAAGGATCTCTGAATCCGGTCAAGGTAAGAGAAGCCCTGGAATCATAGATATCTTTTCCAAGACTCCCTAAGCCTTAAGACCCCAAAATCCTAGAAAGGAATAAGTGAAGAACAAGAAAATACCAAAAGCTTAAACCCCCTTAAACCCTTGAATCGCCTCAACCCCTTACCCAAAGAAAAACTACTCGCTACTCATGTTTAAAACCGATTGAAATGCAGTAAAAGAAGAACTAAGCATGATTAAGGCAAGCAATTAAAGGAAAATGCTTAATATTGAAAAGATTCAAAGTTTGAAAACAAGAAAAGCTCTAAGGTTCGACAATGGCTTCTTGCCTAAAAAACGAAGAACAGAAAAAATAAAAACAAAAATGTAGGATAATGAAAGTGATAGCCGACTCCTTCCCAAAATAGCCAAACATCCATAATGGTCCCCTCACTACGCTCCAAGAATGAGCTGGCCGGATAAGGCTCCAGGGATCGATCTCGAGATCGAGCAGCTCACTCGATCTTCTTCATGGATCGCCTTCTATTGCTCGATCTTTAAGTCGATTTGGTTGGATGGATCGAGCACTTCCTTTGATCTTCTACTCGCTCTGGCTCTCGTTCTGCATGGCGTCATTCACGTCCGTACTAGCAATCGATCTCCTCTCTCGATCTTGGTCTTGATCCTTCTCCTTGAAACGACTTGAGTCACTCGATCTTCTGGTCGATCTCGTCTAGATCGACCTGCCTTGCTCGATCTGAGTCTCGATCTCGGGTCCTTCACATGCATGGCTAAGTTCTCCAAGTGTCCACAAGCTCCATTTTGATCCTCAGCACGTCCACGCAACCTCCACAGCTCTAGTGTGTCCCAAACAACCTGATAATGATGCAAAAGATGCAGAAACTATGCAAAATACGAATGCAAAGTGATCTAGGACCTAAAATGCAACAAATGGTAGAAACTAGCCTATAATTCAAGATGAATGCATGAAAACTACTCTAAATGCATGCTAAATATGCTAAATATGCATGTATATCAACTCCCTCAAACTTGCCTTTTGCTTGCCCTCAAGCAAACAAAATTCGAGAAAGGAAGAGAGGTTTGAAAACGTGGGCTCTAATTCCTTACCAAAGTGTTTTTCAAATGAATCAATCCAATGGTCCTAGTTCTTAATCCTAAGATGCAATGCACACACTCATACTCCAAAGAACTTAGCCATACTCATCACATATTGAATCTCAAATCATGACTCTCATATCTCAAACAATCCAAGAATCCTAACCTTTAACATTCATTAAGCTCAAAACCGTGAATCACACTTATGCACTTTAAAACCGGATACATTTGGCTTAGGGACAAGGTCATGAGATAAAAATGATCTCATTTATAAGGGTGATTCAAACGATAGGTTATCTCAAAGAATGGTTGAACTTATGCATAATGCTAAAAGTAAAGACAATTGATGCATACATGACTAGACTCTCATCTACCCATATATACTAACAATGATCCTAGAACCCTCTCTCATTTTTCTTTTCTTTTTAAGCTCACTCACCCTCCTAAAGACTACCCTCATCATTAAGGCAATTCGCCTAGCAAAAACTCAAATAAAAGCATCATTTTAA
The DNA here is from genome assembly GCA_911865555.2 of Thlaspi arvense. Taxonomy (NCBI): domain Eukaryota; kingdom Viridiplantae; phylum Streptophyta; class Magnoliopsida; order Brassicales; family Brassicaceae; genus Thlaspi; species Thlaspi arvense. The sequence goes on from OU466860.2 coordinate 31,435,648, forward strand.
AACTCCTTTGGCTTGTGGTAAGGCTATAAACATACTTAGCTCTTTTATTTTTACTTTGATAGCTCTCTACTCATTTTTTTTTTCTTTTTAAACATTTGGCCTTTTGGCTCTTTTCTTTCCTTTTTCTTTTCTTTTGAGAGCTACCTACTTATTTAAACTAGAGCTTTCATTGTAAAACATAAAGCTTTCCACTTAAAACCATTAAATCCCCTTTATTCAACTTCCAAACTTCAAACTCTTTAAACCGAAACAAAACAATGCAACTCCCATGAATACCCGCCCTATCCCAAGCATAAAACTAGCTTCAAAATGCAAAGCTAGCATCAATATGAAAGCCTAATCATGTCGCCTAAACCTAACACTTTATGCTAAGTCCAACCGAAAAGAGGCCTCACAAAGATTCATCACACAAGAACATTGTCTTGAAAGGAGGGTAGGGTAAAGGTGGGAAAGTCTATTTAGGCTTACAAGAGAGTGGTGAAAGGAAGAAGAAAGCCTAAATATGTATAAGTGATCCATGTATCCTTTTTCAAATGCATAAGTATGATAATTAAAAGTTCAAATTGAGGTTTTCACTTATTAGGAAAGGATTCAGTTCATGAATGTTCAACTTAAGCTACGAAAATCAAAACAAATGATCCAAGTATGGTTAGAGCTTACTTTCAAAGTGTGAACAATGCATCAAAGAACTACAAACTAGGGCCTTGAAACAATTCATGAGCTTAAAACACTTTTCAAGAAAAACTTTTGCCCCTTATGCAAATGCAAACAACCTAAATGCTTAAAAATTCTAGACTCAATCCTAAAATGTTTAACAATTCGAATGCAACTACATGAATCTTTTTGAAATTTTTTAAAAATTTATCATTTTTTTGTTCTTTTCTATGCCTTACATGCTGTATGTGATGACTCAATGGATGATAACACAAAATAATATCAAAGAAAACATGTCAAATAACACACACACTCCCCCAAACTTGAATCACACCGTCTCGGTGTCAAACAAATCCAAGAGGAGTCAAAACACAAAGAAAAAATCAAACGATGCATGGTATGTACAATGGTTTGGTTGTTGGTTCCTTTGAGCTAAGTAAGGCTGGAGCTTGAGGTTGCTCCAGACTTCTTGCTCTTCTTAGGAGTGTCGTGGCTGATCTCCTTGCCTTTCTCCTTGCTCGTTTCTTCATGAGGAGAGTGGCGCGCAGATTGGGTGTTTCCTTGAGGCTCACGGATCTCTATCCAGCCAGTTGGTCCCCTTCTCTTCTCTGGCTGCTCAACCTCCACGCTTGAAGACTTCTTAGGTGAGCTCCCTTTAAGCGCCTTGACCTTCTTGGTAAGCTGCTTGATCATCTTGCCTTGCCATTTGTTGATCTTGCGCTGCATCTCAATGACTGAAGCAAGGAATTTCTCGGTTTTGGTTCTTGGCTCGAAATCAAGATTAGGGAGGACGAAGCTCTCGGGCATCTCAGCATCTGAGGGAGGCGACTCTGAACGTGGGCTAGCAGCTTGTGTGGGCGCGGCTGTGCCTCCTAGAGGTGCAAAGCATTCCTCAACACTCGGCAGAAACTCAACGTTGCCAACACCTAGCAGCTCTGTTTCTTCCTTGTTTGGCAAGATACACATTCTCCTCTCATTCTCACAATCATATAACAAGTATGCAAAGAATCCCTCTGCTGGCATGCGTCCCAAGGAGTCCAAGTTGTGCATGTATATCTCATCCATATAAGCTCTCTCCACGCAAGGGAAAAAATATGGAAGGGGTACTCCGGCTTGAACAAACATCGGTGTGAGGAAGCCTCCTATCAACGCTGAACTCGCCTTGCACCTCATTGCCCACGCCTTGTACTTGAGCAAAGAGGAAGCCAAGATGCATCCGTAATTGACATCATCTCCAAGCTCATCTTCCATCGGCTCGTCATTCTCCTTAGGATCGCATAGAAGATGCTTAATGCCTTGGAACAGGAAACACAGCTCGTTCTTGGTGACTGTGGGAGCCACAGACCGTCCACTGAAAGTGTTGGCGATGAGCTTGAGCGTGTATCTTAGCACAGGGCTGCGGACTCTCTTGATCTTGGTCGTGTTTGCCTTGTAGTCATCGTTGCTGATCAGATCCCATAAGTCATTGGCTTGAGTGAAAGGAGGAAACTCGACGAGCTTGGCACTAGCTTTCAGACCGTAGGCTTGGTATAGCTCGGCGATGGAGAGGTGATATGCTTGCCTCCTTATCTTGAAGGTGATGTGACCTTGAGAAGGAGTGGGGAGGCTTGGATTCTCGTAGGTGAACTCCAAGGTGGCTAAGAAGTCTAGGGTTGCATCGGGATAAGTTAGGCAATCCATCCTTGACAAGCACCGGAGCCCAATGTTCTAGAGAAGCTGATTAAAATCTCCCAAGATCCCCATCTTTGCCAACAGATCTCTGCTCGCGAACTTTGTAGGGTCAAACCGGAGCCTCTCCAACCTCGTCTTAGCTAGCTTTTCCTCCTTGGTCCATCTAACCCTCTCCTGAACCACTTCTTGAGCTTCTCCTTCCTGTGCTGTCTCTTCTCTGGTTCTCTTTTGTGCCATTGGTACCTGAAGCACAAATCTCAAGGAAGAGAATGAGTATAGGCAGCGAAATTGAGAGAAAGACAAGGTAAGAAAGAAAAACTTCTAACAATAATCCTAGATTTCTAAGGATTTTATAAAAATTACAGTTAAATACTAGAGAAAAAAATCTAGAGAGGATTAAATCTAGAAATTTTCCTAATATCTAGCTACTTCTAAAAATTATCCTAACTTTCTAACAACTACAATCATCCTAAACATATCAAAAGACAATTTTCCAAAACATTTAAACAAGAAATCTATAAACCGAAAATACATTTTGAAAAGGAAGAATGCAGATGCTAAAAGCCTTAAAGACAGAACTCACACTCTCTTTTTACTTTGGAGAACAGTTTCGAAAACAAAAATGAGAGAGTGTGGATGCATGTGAATATAAAGGCTAAGAAAACCATGGGCAATACAAGTGGTTTCTGACAAAAGTGTGGTCAAGGCACATCTTTCATGGTCAAAGATGCTTGTCTTGACCACAATTCAAATTTAAAACTGGAGAGAAAGATGAAAAAAGGGAAAAATTTTGACTTACCTCGGCACGAGATCGAGTCCATTTGGTCGATTTAGGACTCGATCTCATGCCCACGTTGACTAGGATCGAGAGGGTTGATCGATCAGGGATTCGATTCAGATTGCATCGAGTCTTAGATCGATTGTGCCCCCTCGTTCTATGATTTTTGGTCACTCAGGCTATGCTCCTTGGATCGAGCCACATGATCGATTTGGGGGTCGTTTGGGCGAAGATTGAGTGGCAGATCGAGTAGACTGATCGATCTATCCTCGAGGATCGAGTGAGGTCAGTCGATCCACACCTCGTTTGCATTTCAAGCTAAACGTATGGGTGGTTTATCCTCTCATGATCGACTGGCTCACTCGATTATCTACTCAATCTCTTATAGATCGACTGACTCCTCTCGATTCACTAGCTCGATCTAGTAAAGATCGAGCCAGTATAAGTCGATCTAGCACTCGATCTCTAGCATATACTTCACCTTTCTCGCCTCTTTTGACTCCAAGATCAGGATCTCCAATCACCTATCCTTTCACCTACACACTTAAACATAAAAAGCATAAAACTGAAATAGAAAGAAAGCAAAAATATATACAAGATAGACATGGGAATGCCTTCCAAGTGTGCTTTCTTTAACGTCTTTAGCTAGAATTTACTTGGTTTAGGCCTGAGGTGGGTCTTGGAGAAGCATGGTGGTGCTCTCCCTGCTGCAATCACTTGCCAGGTAGGGCTTGACTCTATGCCCATTAACCGTGAAAGCATTACCGCTCTTGCCAACCAATGTAACCGCTCCATAAGGAAGGAATTCTTTCACTTCAAACGGTCCACTCCACCTAGACTTCAGCTTTCCAGGGAACAGCTTCAAGCTCGAGTTGTAGAGTAGCACCAGACTGCCTTCCCTTAACTCCCTATGAACCAGCTTCTTGTCATGAACCGCCTTGGTCCTTTCCTTGTAGATCTTAACACTCTCGTAGGCGTCTAACCGTAACTCATCAAGCTCATAGAGTTGAATTAACCGCTTCTCCTGTGCCGTCTTGAGGTAGTAGTTCAGCTGCTTCACGGCCCACAATGCTCTATGCTCTAGCTCCACAGGGAGGTGATACGCCTTGCCGTAAAGGAGAGTGAAGGGAGTGGTACTAATATGAGTCTTGAAGGCGGTTCTATACGCCCATAAAGCATCGTCTAGCTTACTTGCCCAATCCTTCCGAGTTGCTCCCACTGTCCTCTCTAAGATAGACTTGATCTGTCTATTAGAGACCTCTACTTGCCCACTAGTTTGTGGGTGATAAGGTGTTGCCACCTTGTGCTTCACTCCATACTTCTTCAAGAGACTTTCAAACACTTTGTTGATGAAGTGGCTGCCCCCATCACTAATCACTACTTTTGGAACTCCAAACTGTGGGAAGATGATGGTCTTGAAGAGCTTAATTACCACCTTTGAGTCGTTGGTTGGGGAAGCTATAGCCTCAACCCACTTAGACACGTAATCAACAGCCACCAAGATGAATTTGTTGCCGTAAGAAGATGGGAACAGACCCATAAAATCTATCCCCCAAGCATCAAAAACATCAACTTCAAAGATTGGCACCTGAGGCATCTCATTCCTCTTCGTGATGTTTCCAGCTCTTTGACATATTTCACAAGACTTAACAAAATCATGAGCATCCTTAAATAGTTATGGCCACCAAAACCCAGCTTGTAAGACCTTTGTAGCCATCTTGATAGAAGCGAAATGTTCTCCATAGGATGAACCGTGGCAATGTAGAAGGATGTCCTGCGCTTCCTCTTTTGAAACACATCTTCTATACAAGCTGTCTACTCCCCTCTTGTACAAGTAAGGCTCGTCCCAAAAATAATGAGCGATGTCTCTCATGAACTTCTTCTTGTGGTAGTGGTCAAGATGAGTAGGTTCCTCTCCACAAGCTAAGAAGTTCACTATATCAGCATACTAAGGCAGGTTCTCTTCTCTTAAAGCCAAAACATCTTCAAACTGATCCTCTAGCCGTGTGCATACCACCGTGTTGATCATCATGAGTTGCTCTTCAGGAAGTGAATCATCCAAGGGTAAGGCTTCATTCACTCTCATTCTAGAAATGTGATCATCAACACCATTCTCTATCCTCTTCTTATCTTTTATCTCCATATCAAACTCTTGTAGAAGAAGAATCCACCTTAAGAGCCTCGACTTGGTATCCTTCTTGGAGTAGATATACCTCAAAGCAGCATGATCCGTGTATACAACAACCTTAGAGCCCACCAAGTATGATCTAAACTTCTCAAAAGCAAACACAACGGCCAGCAGCTCCTTCTCGGTTGTAGCATATCTCACTTGCGTGTCATCCAAGGTACGACTGGCGTAGTAGATAACATGCAACCTCTTGACTTTCCTCTGACCAAGAACAGCTCCCACGGCGTAGTCACTCGCGTCGCACATGATCTCGAACGGTAAGCTCCAATCTGGCGCTTGTACTATAGGTGCCGCGACAAGAGCCTCTTTGATAGTCTTGAAAGCGTGAAGACCCTCCTTATCAAAGACAAAGTCAGCTTCCGTGCATAACAACCGTGTAACCTATCTTGGAGAAATCCTTGATAAACCGCCTGTAGAAGCCAGCGTGCCCCAAGAAACTCCTTATCCCCTTGACATTAACCGGCGGCTCAAGACTCATCATGACCTCAATCTTCACTTTGTCAACCTCTATTCCTTGCTCAGATATCTTGTGACCGAGTACAATCCCTTCCTTCACCATGAAGTGACACTTCTCCCAGTTCAGCACCAAGTTTGTCTCCTCACATCTCTTGAGTACCTTGCAAAGATTCAACAAACACTTAGAAAAAGAAGCGCCATATACAGAAAAGTCATCCATAAAGACCTCTACCATCTCCTCTATAAGATCAGAGAAGATTCACATCATGCACCTTTGATAGGTTGCTGGTGCATTACATAACCCAAAAGGCATCCTTCGATATGTGAAGGTACCATAAGGACATGTGAAAGTTGTCTTTTCTTGGTCATTTGGATGAATAGGGATTTGAAAGAAACCACTGTATCCATCTAAGAAACAATAGTATGGATGATTAGCAAGTCTCTCTAACATTTGATCAATAAAAGGAAGAGGAAAATGATCCTTTCTAGTAGCTGAATTGAGCTTCCTATAATCTATACACATTCGGTGACCAGTTATGGTTCTAGTAGGAATCAATTCTTTTTCATTCTTAATGACTGTGATTCCCCCTTTCTTAGGCACCACGTGGACAGGAGAAACCCACGTGCTGTCACTGATAGGGTATATCACATCAGCCTCTAACAGTTTCAGAATCTCTTTCTTAACTACTTCTTTCAAATTCAGGTTTAAGCGTCTTTGATGTTCAATAGAAGAAGTGTTTTCATTCTCTAAGTGAATCCTGTGAGTGCAAAGCATTGGTGAAAGGCCCTTGATGTCACTTAGAGAGTACTCAGTGGCCTTCCTATACTTTCTCAGCTCATTAAAGAGCGAGTGCAACTCATCATCACTCAAGTTTTCATTCACAATGACAGGATAAGTGTCATTGGATCCTAAGAAAGCATACCTTAGCCCTAATGGGAGCTCCTTTAGGTCCACCTTTGGGGCTAGCAGCTCACTCCAGTCCTCCTCGTGGCTTGTGTTAACGTTGCCGTCCTCAGTAGCCTCCTTGAAACCCGAGTCATGAGCTATAAGGCTGCCATCTTGAACCGTTGTCTCCTCTGAGATCGAGTCATCCAGTCGATCTTCCACTCGTTTTGGTCCGGATCGAGTAACTTCACTTGATTCACCTACTCGATTTGATGTGGATGGAGCAGGAGATCGAGTCTCCGACTCGGTCTCTGAACTGATCGATTGGCTTCTCTCGATCTTCTCATGTTCTCTTTTTTGGATCGACCAGCCTCCTCGATCGTCTTGTCAATTTCTGTCCTGAATCAAGTGATCTTCTCAATTTCCTGATCGATCTCTAGGCATTCACTTTCATCTTCCTTCACAGCCTTGCGAGAATCAAGGATGTGAACGTATTCTTGAGTCTACTCACTCAGGAAACCAAAATCTCTATACTCCTTTGTCAAGGCTAGCTGCAAGTGATCTTCCTGTGCCAACTCCTCAAGCAACTCATCGGCTAGAGCATCCAACGTCTCAATGTAGAAAGCTTGCCCTCCAATGGTTGGCTTCTTCAAGACGTCATTGATATCAAAGTCTAGCTTGATGTCCTTGCCCAAGTGTAGAGAGATCTTGCCATTCTTCACATCAATGATGGCTCCAGCGGTTGCAAGAAACGGTCTTCCAAGGATTAGAGGATCCTTTGGATCTTCATCCATCTCTAGAACAACAAAATCGGTTGGCACGTTAACTCCACTGATCCTCATGGGCAAGTCTTCAAGAATACCCAAAGGAAGTCTGAGGCTTCTATCAGCTAGCACAAGGGAGATTCTACAGTCTTTAAACCTGGTGAAGCCGAGCTTCTTTGCAATAAGTGGGGCATGAGATTGATACTTGCTCCTAAATCGCATAAAAAAAAATGAGCACCTAAGAAAAAAAGACCATATGCAGATAACGAAGAACCATAAGACTGAATTACCTGAGATGCTTGTGCCCATAAGAAATCGCGGAGCCACCCATTAATAGTAATGGAACTCTGTGCAAAGTTTCCTCCAGTAATATGAGTTACCACCCCTTGATCACTTATACTACCCCAAACATCTGACTGCATTTTCCAACTGAAATGGAATATTACTACCGAAATCGCATTGTACATCCAGAATAGTCCTAAGAAGACATGATCCCAAGCAGATACTTGACATGTTCCTCCTCTTCCAGGTCCATCACAAGGGAAACGAAAACCAAGATTTGCTTTATCTGGTATTAAACGCGAACTACGAGCAAATAAAACACCTTTCAACAGTATCAATACCGTCACATGAATTGTAAATGCATGAATATGGTGTACCAAAAAATCTGCCGTTCCTAATGGAATAGGTAACAAAGCAACTTTGCCACCCACTGCTACTAACTCACCGCCCCCCCAAGTCAAACTGGTGCTTGCTGTTTCACCAGGGGCTGTTACACCCGGTGCTAAAGCATGGGTATTTTGTATCCATTGAGCAAAGACTGGTTGTAATTGTATAGCAGTATCTGAAAACATATCTTGTGGACGACCTAAAGCACTCATGGTATCATTATGAATATACAAACCAAAACTATGGAACAGCTCTGAAATTTCAAAGGTCTAAGAGCACAAGGTATGGTGAATGATCCTGGATCTCCAAGCTTCTTTGGTACTATCTCCTTGTGGATGATAGCACTGCACTCTTCACTAAGCACCAAAACCTCTTCACTCTCCTTGTTCTTCTTAGTAAGTGTATCTTTGAAGAACTTTGCACACTTAGGCATCATGGCTAGACAATCCACCAAAGGTAGCTTGATCTCAACATCTTTCAAATGCTTCTCAAAGACTGCTCTATGCTTCTCTAATAGCTGCTTCTTGAACCGGCCAGGAAAAGGAAGCTTCGGTTTGTAGGGTGGAGGAACAAATGCATCTTTCTCTTTGCTCACCTCCTCTACTTTCTTCTCTAGAATAACTTCTTTGACTTTCCTTGGCCTCTCCATCCACACATTGTCAAAAGTGATTTCTTCATCAGCAGAAAGCTTACCCTCCCCCTCTTGAACTAAAATGTCCTCATTGGCTTTAGGTGCAGCTCTCGGCGGAAGCTCTTTACCACTTTTCAAGGTAATAGCGTTTGTATACTCTTTGGGATTCTGCTCACACTTTCCTGGCAATGTACCTTCACCACTTGAGCTTGCTTTTCCTTTCTTAAGTTGGCGAATCTTGTTGTTGAGAGTGGTGATTTGAGTAGAGACCTCTGTAAGGGAAGAGTCTAATCGGTTGTTCATCTCAACAAACTTCTGAGTTGTAGAAGCTTGTCCTTGAAGCAACTGTTGAAACATCTCTTGAATAGGGTCTTGAGGTGGGGCTTGCGGTTGTTGCTGTTGAGGCATGAATCCTGGAGGATAGTTGTTGCCTGGCTGCTGACCTTGGAAGTTGCCCTGTCGCTGCTGCTGATATCCATTGTTGCTTGTAAAGCCACCCTTGTTGTAAGGAACAAACGGCTTGCCTTGTTGTGGAGGATATCCTTGGTCTTTGGATTCTCCACGTTAGTGCTTCTATAGGAGAGGTTGTTGTTTTGTTGATAACCTTGTGGCTTGTTGTAGTTATTTCCCCCCAACCCAATTAACCTCTTCTTGGCATTGCTCTAGCTCATCTAACACGTCTGCGGCCTCACCAACAAAATGCAATTGTTTCTGATTGGCAAGGACAAGCTTATCAATCTTCTCATGCAACGACTTCATTTCTTTCTTGTGAGCTTCTAGATCAGCACCTCTTGGTGCTCGGTCATAGTCCTCTGAATAATTCCCATCACTCAATGCCAAATTCTCAATCAACTCCATTCCTTCGTCCACATCTTGTCCAAGAAAGTTACCCTTGCTTGCCGTGTCAAGTAACAATCTGATCTTGAGTAATGCTCCTCGGTATATTGTGCTCAAGAGAGTCTATTCACTAAAGCCATGGTGAGGACAAGCTATAGTGTAATCCTTGAATCGCTCCATAGCCTCATTGAATGTCTCATTCTGCCTTTGAGTGAAGCCACTAATCTCACTTCTCAACCGAGCTGTTCTTGTGCTTGAGAAAAAATTTGAGAGAAAAGCTTTCTTACATTTAGCCCAAGAAGTGATGGTGCCTTGTGGAAGAGTCTTCTCCCAATGTCTAGCTTTATCACCAAGGGAGAAAGGAAATAACCGCAACTTGAAGTTGTCCTCTGAGATACCATTGATCTTCAACATCCAACAAATCTGCTCAAAGTTGTCTAGATGCGCCAATGGTTCTTCCAATGCTAGCCCATGAAACTTGTTATTTTGAACCATCTGAACAAACCCTGGCTTGACCTCGAAGTTATTGTTTTGGACTGGTGGAGGAGTGATCCCAAAGCGGTTATGGTGAGTGTTGGGAGCATCTCCTGCGCCAATGATTCTCAGTCTTGGTGTGTGGTTGGGGTTTCCATTACCCCTTCCACCAGCACCGTGAAGTGGTGGAGGTCCCTCAGGATGCTCCTGCTCAGCCATTCTTGCAAAGTCAACTGTACCAGCTTGCACAATCTCCTCAAAAGCCTGAGCTTGCTCTCTTGCTCTCCTTGATCTTGCATGTCCGAGTTGGTGAATATTGTCTAGGGGTTTAAGTAGATTCTTGTCACCCCTGGAGCGCAAATTCATGTACCTGAAAGACACAAGTGTGAAGAGAAACAGATTAGTAACCAAATTAAATTAAAGGCCTAGTCTTTACTAAACCCCAAATCCTAATGCTTCCTAACAATCCTAAGATGGCAACGGCGCCATTTGATAAACATGTTTGTTTGCAAGGTGAATTATCAAAACACAAACCACTGTAATGATGTAGTATAGCAGTAAAGGTGTCAATCCAGCCTAGGATGTAGGAAGAACACTAAGAATGCAAGAGTAAAGCAAAACTAAGCAGAAACGGGTAAATAGATGGTAGAATCGATAATAACTAAATGCAATGACCAAAATACTACGAAAACTATTTTAAAATCCCTGGAAGAGGGTTAACTACTACTAGGAGAAAACAGAGGATTAAAAATGCAAAACTACTAATAACTAAAAATTGGAGCTAAAACGGGTAAAACAGATCGATTCAAACAATTTAAGACAAATATCTTCTAAGAATCAAGATGCAAACTTTATGATAAGAGGATGATAAACAGAGGTTTTAAGATGCTAAAAAGAGGGTTCAAGGTCATATTCAATAGTGTTCAAGGGTCAAGCTTTGGTTTGAAAACACATAGATCTACTCATTGATGAGCTTTCCCTAAGCCTTGAGAATCTTAAATAGAATCATCCCTGGCGTATGGTATGATTATCTTCTTCAATCTCTTCTCCAAACCCATGGCTTTTGGTGGAAAAAGAGATTGAAGAGCATGGTCTACAGATCTCAACGAATGGCTTAACTAACCTCCTCTACATCCATGGCATTTGGGAGAGGGTAAGTTAGTTTCTAGGATTTAGTTTTCAAGGATCTCTGAATCCGGTCAAGGTAAGAGAAGCCCTGGAATCATAGAGATATTTTCCAAGACTTCCTAAGACTTAAGACCCCAAAATCCTAGAAAAGAATAACTGAAGAACAAGAAAATACCAAAAGCTTAAACCCCCTTAAACCCTTGAATCGCCTCAACCCCTTACCCAAAGAAAAACTACTCGCTACTCATGTTTAAAACCGATTGAAATGCAGTAAAAGAAGAACTAAGCATGATTAAGGCAAGCAATTAAAGGAAAATGCTTAATCTTGAAAATATTCAAAGTTTGAAAACAAGAAAAGCTCTAAGGTTCGATAATGACTTCTTGCCTAAAAAACGAAGAACATTAAAAATAAAAACAAAATGGTAGGATAATGAAAGTGATAGCCGACTCCTTCCCAAAATAGCCAAACATCCCTAATGGTCCCCTCGCTACGCTCCAAGAATAAGCTGGCCGGATAAGGCTCCAGGGATCGATCTCGAGATCGAGCAGCTCACGCGATCTTCTTCATGGATCGCCTTCTATCGCTCGATCTTCAAGTCGATTTGGTTGGATGGATCGAGCACTTCCTTCGATCTTCTAGTCGATCCTTGGATGATCGAGTCGTGGTCTCGATCTGACTCTCGTTCACCATGACGTCATTCATGCCTGTACTCGTGATCGATCTCCTCTCTTGATCTTGGTCTCGATCCTTCTCCTTGAAACGACTTGAGTCACTCGATCTTCTGGTCGATCTCGTCTAGATCAACCTGCCTTGCTCGATCAGAGTCTCGATCTCGGGTCCTTCACATGCATGGCTAAGTTCTCCAAGTGTCCACAAGCTCCATTTTGATCCTCAGCACGTCCACGCAACCTCCACAGCTCAAGTGTGTCTCAAACAACCTGATAATGATGCAAAAAATGCAGAAACTATGCAAAATACGAATGCAAAGTGACCTAGGACCTAAAATACAACAAATGGTAGAAACTAGCCTAAAATGCAAGATAAATGCATGAAAACTACTCTAAATGCATGCTAAATATGCTAAATATGCATGTATATCAACTTCCCCAAACTTGCCTTTTGCTTGCCCTCAAGCAAACAAAAATCAAGAAAGGAAGAGAGGTTTTAAAACGGGGGCTCAAATTCCTTGCAAAAGTGTTTTTCAAATGAATCAATCCAATGGTCCTAGTTCTTAATCCTAAGATGCAATGCACACACTCATACTCCATAGAACTTAGCTATACTCATCACATATTGAATCTCATTTCATGACTCTCATATCCCAAACAATCCAAGAATCCTAACCTTTAACATTCATTAAGCTCAAAACCGTGAATCACACTTATGCACTTTAAAACTGGATACATTTGGCTTAGGGACAAGGTCATGAGATAAAAATAATCTCATTTATAAGGGTGATTCAAACGATGGGTTATCTCAAAGAATGGTTGAACTTATGCATAATGCTAAAAGTAAAGACAATTGATGCATACATGACTAGACTCTCATCTACCCATATATACTAACAATGATCCTAGAACCCTCTCCCATTTTTCTGTTCTTTTTAAGCTCACTCATCCTCCTAAAGACTACCCTCATCATCAAAGCAATTCGCTTAGAAAAAAACCAAATAAAAGCATCAATTTAAAACTTTTTTGGCTAGTGGTAAGGCTATAAACATACTTAACTATTTTCTTTTTTACTTTGATAGCTCTCTACTCATTTTTTTTTCTTTTTAAACATTTGGGCTTTTGGCTCTTTTCTTTTCTTTTTCTTTTCTTTTGAGAGCTACCTTCTTATTTAAACTAGAGCTTTCATTTTAAAACATAAAGCTTTCCACTTAAAACCATTAAAACCCTTTTATTCAACTTCCAAACTTCAAACTCTTTAAACCGAAACAAAACAAAGCAACTCCTATGAATACCCGCCCTATCCCAAGCCTAAAACTAGCTTCAAAATGCAAAGCTAGCATCAATATGAAAGCCTAATCATGTCGCCTAAACCTAACACTTTATGCTAAGTCCAACCGAGAAGAAGCCTCACAAAGATTCATCACACAAGAACATTGGCTTGAAAGGAGGGTAGGGTAAAGGTGGGGAAGTCTATTTAGGCTTACAAGAGAGTGGTGAAAGGAAGAAGAAAGCCAAAATATGTATAAGTGATCCACTAGCAAAACTTTTATCATTTTTTTGTTCTTTTCTATGCCTTACATAATACATGATGACTCAAGGGATGATAACACAAAATAAGATCAAAGAAAACATGTCAAATAACACACACACTCCCCCAAACTTGAATCACACCATCTCGGTGTCAAACAAATCCAAGAGGAGTCAAAACACAAAGCAAAAATCAAACGATGCATGGTATGTACAATGGTTTTGTTGGTACCTTTGAGTTAAGTAAGGCTGGAGCTTGAGGTTGCTCCGAACTTCTTGCTCTTCTTAGGAGTGTCATGGCTGATCTCCTTGCCTTTCTCCTTGCTCGTTTCTTCATGAAGAGAATGGCGCGCAGGTTGGGCGTTTCCTTGAGGCTCACAGATCTCTATCCCACTAGTTGATCTCCTTCTCTTATCTGGCTGCTCAACCTCCACGCCTGAAGACTTCTTAGGTGAGCTCCCTTTAAGTGCATTGACCTTCTTGGCAAGCTTCTTGATCATCTTGCCATGCCATTTGTTGATCTTGCGCTGCATCTCAACGACTGAAGCAAGGAATTTCTCGGTTTTGGTTCTTGGCTCGAAATCAAGCTTAGGGAGGACGAAGCTCTCGGGCATCTCAGCATCTGAGGTAGGTGACTCTGAACGTGGGCTAGCAGCTTGTGTGGGCGCAGCTGTGCCTCCTAGAGGTGCAAAGCATTCCTCAACACTCGGCAGAAACTCAACGTTGCCAACACCTAGCAGCTATGTTTCTTCCTTGTTTGGCAAGATGCACACTCTCTTCTCATTCTCACAATCATAGAACAAGTATGCAAAGAATCCCCGGCAACAGCACCATTTGATAAACAAGTTTGTTTGCAAGGTGAATTATCAAAACCCAAACCACTGTAATCATGTAGTATAGCAGTAAAGGTGTCAATCCAGCGTAGGATGTAGGAAGAACACTAAGAATAGAAGAGTGAAGCAAGTCTAAGCAGAAACGAGTAAATAGATGGTAAAATCGAAAAAAAATTAATGCAATGACCAAACTACTACGAAAACTATTTTAAAATCTCTGGAAGAAGGTTAACTACTACTAGGAGAAAATAGAGGATTAAAAATGCAAAATACTACTAACTAAAAATCGAGAGCTAAAATGGGTAAAACAGATAGATTCTAATAACTTAAGACAAATAACTTCTAAGAATCAAGATGCAAGCTTTATGACAAGAGGATGATAAACAGAGGTTTTAAGATGCTAAAAAGAGGGTTCAAGGTCGAGGGTCATATTCAAGAGTGTTCAAGGGTCAAACTTTGGTTTGAAAACACATAGATCTACTCATTGATGAGCTTTCCCTAAGCCTTAAGAATCTTAAATAGACTCATCCATGGCGTATGGTATGATTCCCTTCTTCAATCTCTTCTCCAAACCCATGGTTTTTGGTGGAAAAAGAGATCGAAGAGCATGGACTACAGATCTCAACGAATGGCTTAACTAACCTCCTCTACATCCATGGCGTTTGGGAGCGGGTAAGTTAGTTTCTAGGATTTGGTTTTCAATAATCTCTGAATCCGGTCAAGGTAAGAGAAGCCCTGAAATCATAGAGATATTTTCCAAGACTTCCTAAGCCTTAAGACCCCAAAATCCTAGAAATGAATACGTGAAGAACAAGAAAATACTAAAAGCTTAAACCCCCATAAACCCTTGAATCGCCTCAACCCCTTACCCAAAGAAAAACTACTCGCTACTCATGTTTAAAACCGATTGAAATGCAGTAAAAGAACTAAGCATGATTAAGGCAAGCAATTAAAGGAAAATGTTTAATATTGAAAAGATTCAAAGTTTGAAAACAAGAAAAGCTCTAAGGTTCGACAATGGCTTCTTGCCTAAAAAACGATAAACAGAAAAAGAAAAAAAAAATGTAGGATAATGAAAGTGATAGCCGCCTCCTTACCAAAATAGCCAAACATCCCTAATGGTCCCCTCACTACGCTCCAAGAATGAGCTGGCCGGATAAGGCTCCAGGGATCGATCTCGAGATCGAGCAGCTCACTCGATCTTCTTCATTGATCGCCTTCTATCGCTTGATCTTCAAGTCGATTTGGTTGGATGGATCGAGCACTTCCTTCGATCTTCTACTCGATCCTTGGATGATCGAGTCGTGGTCGCGATCTGGCTCTCGTTCTGCATGGCATCATTCACGTTCGTACTCGCGATCGATCTCCTCTCTCGATCTTGGTCTCGATCCTTCTCCTTGAAACGACTTGAGTTACTAGATCTTCTGGTCGATCTCGTCTAAATCGACCTGCCTTGCTCGATCTGAGTCTCGATCTCGGTCCTTCGCATGCATGGCTAAGTTCTTCAAGTGTCCACAAGCTCTATTTTAATCCTCAGCACGTCCATGCAACCTCCACAGCTCCAGTGTGTCCCAAACAACCTGATAATCATGCAAAAGATGCATAAACTATGCAAAATGCTAATGCAAAGTTTTCTAGGACCTAAAATGCAACAAATGGTAGAAACTAGCTTGTAATGCAAGATGAATACATGAAAACTACTCTAAATGCATGCTAAATATGTTAAATATGCATGTATATCAACGCAACACACAACGTCCCGATGGACACTCACAACCCGTCGACTGCTCATCATGAAGGATAATCTCTATCCCGAAGGACTTATACCATGAGGAGCGTCCGCGGTTGTTTACAACTCATTAGCTAGCCGTTAATAAACTATGACGCAATCATCACTTATTGCCGTAGCCCAATAAGTAACAAAATGATCGGACTAACCACATTGAACAATATCAATATAACTCCGAGAACATACTTATTAAATTATTCCCAAAATATCTAATTAAGCCACCATAATTTATATTAATAACGTAACTAATATAATATTATTTATATATATGACTTCCCACAAATTATACTAATACTACATCAACAAAATAATTTCCCTAAGCCGCAATCATATCTTAATAACCCTGGAATTAACATTCTCCTTTTAATTATCTACGACTATCAACATATCTTATAATCTCCTTTATATAAAAGGGATAGATTTCCTGTTCTCTAAGAGATGCCAAATAGGCAAAAATAATCAACCAATAAGAATATAACAAATTGTCACATCGTTAAATTATAAAAAAACTAACCAATAAGAATAAGATAATATGCCACATCAACAAAAATAATTAACCAATGGTAGGTTTCAAAACTGCTATGTCATCTTCTCCAATCAATAATTTAAAGTCATTTCATTAAATAATGTATTAATCTAAATTTCTTGAAATTTTACCTAAAAAAACTTCATAATTCTTAAATTCTCAATAAAAAAAAACAAAGCTAAAAAAAAACTGAAAACGAATTATACTAAAACTTAATTATAAAGCTTAAACAAAATCTTATTTTATGGAGTCATCATCTTCTCGGTTTCCAATCATCTCACCTCTGACTCACCAGAAACGGAAATAGCCATCACTAAACATAAATTTTAGTTATTAATTAATGACAACCAAACTGGGGATAAACAGTAAAACTTAAATAAGTGGAGCATAAATATTTGGAAATCCAAAAGACATAGCAACGAAGATGTCAAAATAAAAAGACATAGCGATGAGCCACATATGGTATAAATAATACACAACTCTATCACAAATGAAGTCTAATGTGTCTCATGCTTGAGATTGTTGTAAGCAACATAAAAACACAATCTCACAACTGTTTTGCATTTATATTTATAATGTGAACCGAGTAGAATGAGTCTGAATCTCCTTTATATAAAAAGGACAGATTTCCTGCTCTCTAAGAGGTGTCACATAAGAATATAACAAATTGCCATATCGTTAAATTATAAAAAAAAAAACTAACCAATAAGAATAAGATAATATGCCACATCAACAAAAATAATTAACCAATGGTAGGTTTCAGAACTGCTATGTCATCTTCTCCAATCAATAATTTAAAGTCATTTCATTAAATAATTTATTAATCTAAATTTCTTGAAATTTTACCTAAAAAACATCATAATTTTTAAATTATCAATAAAAAAAACAAAGCTAAAAAAAATGAAAACGAATTATACTAAAACTTTATTATAAAGCTTAAACAAAATCTTATTTTATGGAGTCATCGTCTTCTCGGTTTCCAATCATCTCACCTCTGACTCACCAGAAACGGAATCAGCCATTACTAAACACAAAGTTTAGTTATTAATTAATAACAACCAAACTGGGGATGAAGAATAAAACTTAAATAAGTGGAGCATAAATATTTGGAAATCCAAAAGACATAGCAAGGAGGATGTCAAAAAAAAAAAGACATAGCGATGAGCCACATATGGTATAAATAATACACAACTCTATCACAAATGAAGTCTAATGTGTCTCATGCTTGAGATTGTTGAAAGCAACATAAAAACACAATCTCACAACTGTTTTGCATTTATATTTATAATGTGAACCGAGTAGAATGAGTCTGAATCTCCTTTATATAAAAAAGGATAGATTTCCTGCTCTCTAAGACGTGCCACATAGGCAAAAATAATCAGCCAATAAGAATATAACAAATTACCACATCGTTAAATTATAAAAAAAACTAACCAATAAGAATAAGATAATATGCCACATCAACAAAAATAATTAACCAATAGTAGGTTTCAAAACTGCTATGTCATCTTCTCCAATCAATAATTTAAAGTCATTTCATTAAATAATTTATTAATCTAAATTTCTTGAAATTTTACCTAAAAAACTTCATAATTCTTAAATTCTCAATAAAAAAAAACAAGGCTAAAAAAAACTGAAAACGAATTATACTAAAACTTAATTATAAAGCTTAAACAAAATCTTATTTTATGGAGTCATCGTCTTCTCGGTTCCCAATCATCTCTCATCTGACTCACCAGAAACGGAATCAGCCGTCACTAAACACAAATTTTAGTTATTAATTAATGACAACCAAACTGGGGATAAACAATAAAACTTAAATAATTGGAGCATAAATATTTAAAAATCCAAAAGACATTGCAACGAGGATGTCAAAAAAAAAAGACATAGCGATGAGCCACATATGGTATAAATAATACACAACTCTATCACAAATGAAGTCTAATGTGTCTCATGCTTGAGATTGTTGTAAGCAACATAAAAACACAATCTCACAACTGTTTTGCATTTATATTTATAATGTGAACCGAGTAGAATGGGTCTGAATCATAGTATTGTTCGAACTGAAGAACGTCTTTCTTGCCAAAAGTAAAACTTAAAGAGCGAGTCAGTTTTCTTTTGTCTAGAGAAAATTAATTTATACAATTGTAACTTTTTGACTTATAACAGATTTCAAGTTTCTAAAACTGATATAGAGTTCCATATTGTTTGTTGTAATCCAATTTTAAATTAATTAAAGATAGTTACTCACCGTTTCTTAATTTTCATTTGCAAAATTTCATGAAACATAAAACTGAAATTGTTTTTTTTCAAATAAAATATAACGATAAATTTTACACTCTTCAATAATATTGGCAAATGATTGAGCTAGCTAAACTATCAAACAAATATTATATCAATCATTAAAGAACTCATATAATAAATAAGTTTATTGTTAACTGCCATTTGTTTTCTTCGTTGAATATATGAACTAATTATAAAACATCTATGTACATACTGAATCTTAAAAAATTGATAAGTAGGAAAATGCATACTATATAAAAATTAAAAACAAAATCATAAGATACAATATGAAACAAAAATGGAGTAAGGATTGAGTTTTTCTTTTTAAAAGCATCAAGCGAAAGGGAAGCTTATGCAAAATATTTTTGAAAGAATAAAAAAATACTCATGGTGTTCACTAAAGAAATAGCATTATAACATAGGATGTCCAAATTTAGGCAATAGATTTCTAATATAATATATAGTTCATGTGGATATTATTTACATAAACAAAAACTATAACAAAATTACAAATCAAATTATTATACAAAAATGTCAAACTTTACCCTTCATATTTGCAAAAACATGCATTAACTCTTAAAAATGTTTAACTAAGTCAAAATGTATATTAATCTACTTTCAAATTATTATACATAAATTTCGATCATTTTTTTCACATATATATACATCTTTCTAATACTTACTTCGCTCGATTATATCTAAGAATCACATGCAAATATACTACTCTATAATTTATCACAATATTAAATCTAAAATTAATTGACAATTTTTTATAAAACTACAATATAATTATACAATCTAAAATTAATTGGCAATACACTAGTAATCACATATAATATTAATATATGTAGCAACAGTAAACGCCAACCATAACATATGCGCAAGATACTTAACACAGAGATACCTACACGATATAAACATATATATATATATGAATATATATATATATAGACACGTTTTCACGCAAATAACAATATACACCACGATCAACTTTAATTTATATGAGTATGTTAATATAACATATGCTCGAGACATAACGCACGGTAGTATACTTCTAAGCATCAAATGACTTGTTACGACTCACACTTGTTATCCCGATATAACTTCAACTACGAGTTTTCCCCTCCATAACTATTAATGCACGATACAACTACCCACTCGACCAAGAAGAGGTCAGACCACGATTTCAATGTCACCTTAGTCTTGCACGACGGAACTAGACGGTTGAAGATGGCGAAGAGAAACGGTGGATCTCGGTTGCTTCTTGAACAAGGTACAATTGGACTTGCACCAAGACTTTGCGATTCCACTCGACGGCACTGGATTTCGGATCCGACGGTGATGAGTGGTGATGGGCACTCCTCCTACGTCGTGCGACTCGTGGTGGTGTTAAGTGGTGGCTGGTGGTGGTTTGGCGACGACGGGGCCTTCTCACGCACACGTTGGCGGCGACTCTCCTTCTTTCTTCTCCTCCTTTTCCCTTTCTCCCTCTCTCTCTCCCTCTCTCTCTCTCCTTCGCCCCACTTTTCTCCCTTTTGATTCTCTCTTCTCTCTGGTTTTCTTTCTCTGAAGCGGCTAGGTTAGACGGTGAGGAAGAGGGAGATACATACACTAATACACACACGTTTTGACTAAATGCTAGATGGGCTCATTTGGGCTGGAAGTGTAACCAAGGAAAGAAAAAAAAAAACCCCTTAAAAGTTGGATCCGGGTATTACAAATAGGCCTTAGGATTTAGAGACAATGAATTTCAAAGAATAATGTGAATGGATCAACAGTTTTGTGAACAGGTACGAAGTGTGTCATTTTTGATAACCTATCATCAACAACAAATATTGAAATCTTTTCAGTCCTAGTTCTAGGTAGACCAAGCACAAATTCCATGTAAATATCATTCCAAGGTTGAGTAGGAGTGAGTAAAAGAGTATACAAACCGTTTGGTCGTACTTTGGATTTAGCATGCTTGCACGTGACACACCTTTCGCAGATCCATTCTACATCTTTCTTCATGTATAGCCAGTGAAAATGGTCTATAGCATAACTTGAAATGTCTTAACAACTCCAAAATGCCCCATTAAACATTTTCCATGGGCTCCTCTGACTAACAAATCTCGATAGAACAGTTGGACACACAAAAGTGATGATCCTGGAACAAAAATCTTTCATGCCTATAATACTTTTCAAGATCAAACTTCTTATAAGCTTTATACACTTCTCTAAACTCAGAATCTGTCTCATATAATTCCTTAAGTTGTTCAAAACCTAACAACTTAGCATCAAGAGTAGTGATCCATGTATACCTTTGTGACAACGCATCAGCAAAAAAAAAAATTCTTACTTTACTTGTACTTAATAACAGAAAGAAATATTTCAATGAGTTCAAAAATACTCTTGATACGATCCTCCTAGGGGAATTGTCACTCTAGAGTTGGCATATGATAGATGGATACACCTTAAGATACAGCAAAGTGGTTAGAGTTGAGTCTTCTCTAATCTAGTCCAATTGATATTTAGGCATGAACATTTGGTTAAGTAATCCTTCTATTAGTTTAATGAATGTGTTAGCTTTTTACTCAAGTCATAGTTTCAACCGGTACAACTAAATTTTTCTCGATTTCAAACTTAGGTTCTAGCTCGGCTAAAAAACTCAGTATTTTTGATGTTATCCATTATCGTATCAAAAGTGGACAAAAGAAACTCGGTTTGATTAGGAAATGAGATGAACATGGAATAATAATTGAAACTGTGTGTTAGATTGTTACATATATATTTTCCAATTATTTTTCCATGCTTATTTAATTTAATGTTTGAATCTATATTATTACAAGAAAAACTTAGCTTGATTAAGAGATGAGATAAAGATGGAAGAGTAATTAAGAATGTATGTACTATTGTTACATATATGTTTTTCACTATTTTCCCATACTTAAATGCTTGCATCTGTTGCAAAAAAAAAAAAAAAAAATGCTTGCATCTACTTATTCAGGTTTGACTTCTCTTTTTCAGATGTTCTCCACTACATAACAACTCTAAAGTCTCTTATATGATATGGGCATTGTGCTTGTCGGCGTTCTTCTCCTAATTTGGACAAACCCTACCATCTTTAAGAAAACAATGATTATTCGATCCTGGTTGTGTAATAACGCATAGAGATTTGTAATTCCAGTTAAATGAGCTCTGGAATCTTGATGTGAAGGACGACGTGGTTCAGAATTTACGTGGAAAATCTGTTAAGCTATTGAATTAAAAAAAATTCAAAAAGGAACGTGATGATATAGAATTTGGACAGTTTTGAAAATGGTATATTTGGAAATTTTATTGTGAAGATGGTACTTCATAAGGAAAAACCAAAAAAACTATAAAAGTAATTTAATTTAGAGAAATAGTACTAAATAACTATATTGAGAACTGATATTAATGATCTAGCGTGTGACATCCGATTCTAATCATACAACCGAACTGGCAAATATCAAGATAACTATCTGCGTTTAAAGCCAAGCGTATTCTCCTTTTTACAAGTTCTAGAATCTAAAGACGCCTTGTTTTAGTAAACAACTCTATACCAAATGCAATACTCAAGCTTTCTGACTCATTTAACCAACTAAAAGGATCGAGAGAGAGCAGGGAAGGGATGAGTCATTTAGATTATCCAGGAGAAGAAACCTAGACTTACCCATTCATGCAATTCAATTCAACAAACACAAAGATCGGGTTCAGCGTCACCCTCGTACTCACCTTCCCTTTCCTTTTCAATCTCCCTTTCAGCAGCTTGGGCAAGTTTCAGAACATGCCTAGCTTGCTGGACCCTCCTGTTCAGGCTCGCGCTGGGAACCCGGTCTCAAATCTCCTTTCTGGGTCCATCTCTGAATTTTATAGCATTATCGCAACAAACAACATAGCCATTGGCTTCTGCATCAAGTGCATAGTCCATGCAGTATTGTTGTAGTGAACGCCTACCTTGCTCAACTCGAGGATAGAACTCTGATATCTCTTGTATTTACATCATTTAGGTTTGCATTTAGTACATGTTTTGGTTATTTTTTGCATGTTTTCCTTAGTTTTTGTCCCATTTTCTTCTCCTTTTAGACTTAGTTGCATTTAGGATATAGTTTGCAGTTTTTTCTTGTATTATGGATATTTTTAGGTGCTTATGGAGCTAAAAGGAGCTTACACTACAAAAAATATGGGCATTGATAGCACATTGTTATAGCACGATTTTCCAAACTGCTATTGTAGATGATTTGTAATTTTGATTACAATATAATAGCGTTTGCATAACTTTATGAAAAAATAGGAAACTAAATACACCTTTTCCGCCAAACACTTCACCAAATATTTCACTTTAATCGACAAAACACTTAGCCAAATATTTCTTTCTTTGTCAAAAAACACTTAGATATCATTTCCTCTCTTTTGTCGAAAAACCCCAATACATTTCTTCTCCGACCTTACTCTCTCCGACCCAAAAATCTATTGTCTCAAACACCAATTAAGTCGCCACCGCCGCCGTTCAGAGTAGCCGCGACCACTGTTTGTCTCGGCGTCCCTAATTTCGCACTTCTCTGTTGCGATTTAGCTCAAATCGAAGGCAAGTCTTCTTTTTCAGCTGATTTCTTTCTTCTTTTCCTTTACTCTCGTTTCTATTATTCAGTTGTCGTGATTGCAGACAACGATTATGTGTGACTGTTGGTTTATAGAGTTTCGATTTAGGCGTAGCTAGGTAGATATATTGAAAAGTTTTTGGATTATAGATTCATATGTTCATGTAATTTCCAATGCATCTGTTCTGTTCATT
Source organism: Thlaspi arvense (assembly GCA_911865555.2). Taxonomy (NCBI): domain Eukaryota; kingdom Viridiplantae; phylum Streptophyta; class Magnoliopsida; order Brassicales; family Brassicaceae; genus Thlaspi; species Thlaspi arvense. The sequence goes on from OU466860.2 coordinate 31,459,209, forward strand.
TATTCATATATTGTCTAAAAGTAATGAACTAGTTCAACTGTTTTCTGAATATTAAGGTAAATCAATAGATATCTAATTGTTATATATATATATATAAAAAGTTGTTTCGAAAGTTCTCATATGTTGATTATAGAGCATATGTTCTCTGAATATTAAGATTAATCAATAGATATCTTATAGTCTTTCTGTAATTTTGTTTTGCAAGTGTTGTCGACTCTAAAATTGGGAATTTGAAGATTTTCTTCTGCTCTTATCACACGGCAGGTTAGTACCATCGTTCCTTTGAATATTACAGTACTGTGGTGTTGTTTTTTTGATTGCGTGCTTTCAATATGTTTAGTTTTAAGCATGCTGAATTATCTTTGACATGTTGTGGCTGATTTGGTCTGATATTGAATTATATGCATAGTTAAGTTAGTGTTATCATCTGGTCTTGAATTATTTGTTAATTGCCTGAATATTGTCTGATTTTTTTTGATGTGGAAGTGTCTTTTATAAAATCTAATATGGTGTTTATGGTACTAAAGGTTTTAATTAAAGTTAGAATATATAATGGTGGACAAGGATTGTGTGCATCTTTGTAGGTAAGGAATGTAATTATATAAACTAGGTTTCAGTAGGGGTTTGGAGAGTTTATTTTTTTATTTTTTTCTTATTTCTCCAATGAAGAGCTGATCCTGCTTATGAGAGAGGGGCTTCAACCTTCGTCCGTGCTGTGGCTGCGGATTTGGGGGACGTAGAGCTGGTTATATGTCCTTGCATTGATTGTCGTAATATAGATCGTCACTCAATTAGTGTCGTAGTTGATCACCTAGTAACAAGAGGTATGAATGAGGTTTATAAGATACGGTCTGATTGGTATCATCATGGAGAATTGAAGTCAGAGGTTCAACATGAAAGCATTTCAAGTCAGTGGAATGAAGAGATTTTTGGGTTATATCAAGCTGTTGATTTTTTGGATGAAGAGTTTGAGATTGCAGAGGGTGAGGACAGAAAGAGGATGAGTTTCTTGCAAAGCTTGCAGATGCTGAAACACCTCTATATCCTAGTTGTGTAAACCATAGCAAGCTCTCGGCTATTGTGTCATTGTTCAGACTTAAGACACAGAATGGCTGGTCCGACAAGAGCTTCAACGATCTGTTAGAGACATTGCCGGAGATGTTACCAGAGGATAATGTGCTCCACACATCACTGTACGAAGTGAAGAAATTTCTGAAATCCTTTGATATGGGTTACCAGAAGATTCATGCATGTGTCAATGACTGCTGTCTTTTCAGAAAGAAGTTCAAGAAGCTTGAGAATTGTCCTAAATGGTGATGTCAAGAAAGGTGTTCCACAGAAAGTATTACGTTACTTTCCAATAATCCCACGACTGAAGAGAATGTTTAGGTCAGAGGGAATGGCTAACGACTTAAGGTGGTATTTTAGTAACAAGAGCAGCGATGGAAAACTCCGTCACCCTGTGGATTCAGTCACATGGGATCAGATGAACGCCAAATACCCTTCCTTTGCAGCTGAAGAAAGGAACATAAGGTTAGGACTCTCGACAGATGGATTTAATCCTTTCAACATGAAGAATACTAGATATAGTTGCTGGTCTGTTTTGTTAGTGAACTACATCTTACCACCTGACTTATGCATGAAGAAGGAGAACATTATGCTGACATTGCTGATTCCTGGTCCGCAGCAGCCTGGTAATAGTATCGATGTGTACTTAGAACCTCTCATAGAGGATCTAAATCATTTGTGGAGCAATGGAGAGTTGACATATGACGCCTGTAGTAAATCTACTTTCACTCTGAGAGCAATGCTGCTTTGGACGATTAGTGATTTCCGTGCGTATGGGAATCTTGCAGGCTGCAAAGTAAAGGGTAAACTGGGTTGTCCTTTGTGTGGGAAAGTACAGATATTATGTGGTTGAAGTTCAGCCGTAAACATGTCTACATGTGCCACAGAAAGAGTATGCCACCATCACATAGTTTTAGGGCAAAGAAGGCGTGGTTTGATGGAAAAGCTGAACATGGGAGGAAGGGAAGAATCTTAACTGGTCGAGAAATCTCGCAAAACCTGAAAAGTTTCAAAAACGAGTTTGGAAATTATAAACAATCTGCACTTAAGAGGAAAAGGACTGAGTGTACTGGATTTGGTTCTGATAGTGATGACTTCTTGAGTGAATCAGAGGAAGACGAAGATGACGAAGTACATGTAGATGAGGAGGAGTTATCAAGATGGAAAAAAGGTCAATCTTTTTCAAACTACCTTATTGGGAGGTAAATTATTCTACTGTTACATGTTTGTTTTAAAAAAAAAACTAATTTCATCAATTACGTTCTGTTTAACTTTGTTTTTGTTTGTTGTAATTGTATTGGTTAGGAACTCCCGGTCAGACATAACCTAGATGTAATGCATGTGGAGAGAAATGTGGATGCAAGCATTGTATCTATTGTATTGCATTGTGGGAAATCTAAGGATGGTCTTCATGCTCGTAAAGATCTGGAGGAGCTTGGTATTAGGAAGGATTTGCATCCTAAGATCCAAGGCAAAAGAACTTACCTCCCCGCAGCCCCATGGTCTTTATCAAAGACGGAGAAGAAGATTTTTTGTAGGCGACTTATTGACTTCAAAGGACCAGATGGATATTGTTCCAACATATCTAGAGGAGTATCATTACATGTCTGCAAGGTCACAGGTGTGAAATCACACGATTATCACGTGTTAATGGAACAACTTCTTCCGATTGCACTAAAAGGTTTGTTGCCTAAAGGTCCGAGGCTGGCAATTGTACGATTATGTGCATTCTTCAACCACCCGTGTCAGCGAGTAATTGATAGGGAGCAGATTTTGATAATGGAATCTGAGATTGTTGAAACTCTCTGCATGTTTGAAAGATTTTTTCCTCTAAGTTTCTTTGATATCATGGTGCACTTGACGGTTCATCTAGGAAGAGAAGCCCGACTAGGTGGACCTGTCCATTTCAGATGGATGTACCCATTCGAGAGGTACAAATTTTAATTTATAGAATGATTTAATTGAATATAAATTAACTGCTATATATGCTAATCTATCTGTCTTCATATTTTGTTAGGTATATGAAAGTGCTGAAAGACTTTGTGAGAAATCCTGCTAGACCAGAGGGGTGTATTGCGGAGTCATATCTTGCTGAAGAATGCATCCAGTTTTGTAGTCAATTCTTGAAGAAGACCACAAACGTTCAGGAAAAACTAGATAGAAACACATAATATGAGAACAAGTTTATACTAGAGGGTCGTCCGATAAGAGCAGGCATTCCTATTACTCTTACTGAAACGGAGAAGAAAATAGCCCATCTTGCTGTCATCCAAAACATGGCTGTCGTGGATCCATATGTGGAGTAAGTTTGTAATTTTTAGTTAAATTTTCTTTTTTAAGTTATGAATAACTAAAGACTAATTAAATGTTTTTTTTTGTTCAAGTGAACACCTGCAGTATCTAGAAGAATCTAATGGACGATGCAGACGTGATGCATCAATTTTATGGAGTATGCATACTCATAACTTTGCATCATGGCTAACAAAACAGGCTAGTTATATCTTATCTGAATTTCTATTTATATATGTCAATGTATTTGTATATTATTGTCTGACTATTTTTTTTTTGTTAGATACCGCTTGATTCAAACGCACATGATGAAATACTTAAATGGTTGGCTTATGGTCCACGTAGTACAGCACGGTCGTATACTGGTTACATTGTCAATGGGCAATGGTTTCACACTAGATCAGTTGATAGGAAAAGTCAGAATAGTGGAGTTTTTTTATGAGGCTACTGCAGTCTGTAGGTCTAGTGCGAAAGATACTTCTCAAGTGGTTGATTTGGTTTCATACTACGGCATAGTAACCGAGATATTGTTGCTGGATTACAATATTTTCTACGTTCCTCTGTTCCGGTGTCAATGGGCAGTGAGGGGTAATGGAGTAAAGGAAGAAGATGGTTTCACACTTGTGAATCTGAATAACAGTCAAGTCTTTTTTTTAAGAGATCCTTACATCTTAGCCTCTCAAGCAAAGCAAGTGTTTTATCTAAGAGAAGAGGAGTCATCTAGTTGGTATGTTGTTTTGAGAGGGACTTCCAGAAGATACAGTAAGACTGAAGTTCAAGATGGAATTGCAGAAATTGGACCATTGCCATCAAATGTCGACATGGATATCGACATGGATGAAACTGATGATACTCGAACTGATTGTGAAGGAATCTATGTGTAAATGTAGCTTATTCATCATTTTCATTGTCTGAGTGGTCTTTGTGTGCTTATTTGCCGTCTTGATTTTTTGTTCTATGTTTTTACGTCTTGATTTTTTGTTTTATGTTTTTACGTCTTGATTTTTTGTTCTATGTTCTCATTGTCTTAATGCTGCATTAAGTTCAATGTTATAACTCTTTGTTGTTTCTTTTGTTTCAGGTAACCTGAGATGGTACATCAAAAAAAAAAAGCGAGGAAGTAAATCGAAGATAAAGAATCCAACGCAGGAGAGGATCCTATTGAAGACCAGCAACTCGTATACTAGGATGAAAATTCGGAAGAAACACCGCGTGTAGGGTCTTCTGCAGCTGAAGTGTCAGAGGAAGGACTGAATGAGGAAGAGGCTGCATGCGAGATTGAATTAAGTGAAGAACATGATCGCCTAGTTGAACCAACACGTAAGAGAAAACAAGGACCAACAAGGATGAAAGATTTAGCCAAGGATCCAAATTCCAAAGTAAGAGTAGATTTCAATCTTATGGGAGAACCTTATGGGTCTGGGTCAGTTAAGTTGTCATCATATCTAGGTCCATTGGTACGGGAACATGTTCCTGTAACCATTAGTAGTTGGACAAAAATCTGTGAAGAAATCAAGACACTCTTTTGGAAATCTGTCCAGGTGAAATTTACTTTGAATATACATCAACTAACATAACTAGATCAGTATTTTATTTACACTTATTTCGTTTGTTAAAATGTTTTGTAACTGATTGCAGGCAAGGTTTGAACTAGATGAAGAGTACCAGAAGACTTTAGTGCTCAAGCAGATGGGATGCTTGTGGAGGTCTTCAAAATCACGGTTGGTGAAACAGATTAATGAGGCTAGCAATAACTATTAGGTCCGAGTTTGATTACCTTTATGGAGGCCTACGGCGGATGTGACCTACCTTGAAGACTATCTATTGTTGTTTGTTGCATGGCCTGAAGTCAAAGTAGTGTTTGAGAAATCCACAAATGGTACAGGTCCTCAAAAATCTGAATCAACTGATCAAACATCAAAAGGGAAATCAACAGCAACAGGTTCTCAAAAATCTGCATCAACTCACATTGAGACATCTAAAGCATCAGGTTCAAAGTCTGCAGCAACCTTTTCAAAACCTCTTGTTGAGAAGTCTGCACCAACAGGTCCACAATCTCCTACAAGGAAAACTCATCTAGCTCCACAATCCCTACTTCGAAGATCTCCGGTAAGTTTTTTGGAATAGTACGTATGTAATTGCTTCTGGTTATTATTCTTTATATCTAATTCCTTAATTATGAAATGGCAGCGTACAAAAGGAGCTGAAGTTATCAAGGAAAATCAGAAGTGCAAGTTGATGGACATAAACGGAAGGAAGCAGGTTATTGCAGAAGGTCGTGTGCATTCAACGGACCCAGAGCTCAAAGTTCACTTTGTTCGCTTGGGGTCTAATGCAGCTAGAGTTTGGGTAGATGTAGTGAAAGTAGATGATGCAGCTGTTTGGAGGCCATCAGATGAAATTGAGTCTTTGAAAGATGCACTTGGTGCATCTATTGCATGGCCAATGGATAAATTGGTCATCTTTTGAATTAAAAAAAATAAGGTAAGTCTTATTAATAGTGTGTAGTATGTACTTTGTTTTGAATTTGCTACTGTTACTGCAAAACTGATGTAAGACATTGTTCATTGTTGCAGGAAATGAAGAAACTTTGTTCCTCTTAGCTAGTTTTAATTAATTTAAGACTAGGCTAAAGAACTTACTAGTTTTTATATTTGTTGGAATTAAAACCTTTCTTTGGAATGTTAAATGATGCTGTGTACTTGTGTTGTTAGTTGGATTGGTTTCAGACTTATGTTATGAATTAACTTAATGATGTTGTGTACTTGTTAGTTCGATTGGTTTCAGACTTAGGTTATGAATGAATTCAATTATATAGTGTATGCAAAACAGGATTATATAACATAATAATAAATAGCTCTCTGAAACGAATATAATAGCAAATAAAAAACTGTTATAGTTTTTTTTAATAGCGAAATAACTTAGTTATGAAACTATCTATAACAGCATGTTTATATGCCAGCACTAAATTAATTATAACAATCTACATGTGCTATTGTACAAACATATATTATAGCACATAACCAAAGTTGTCAAATATTTTAACAAATAATATAGTATAGTAATATGGAACTGCTATTGTAGAAGAACTTAACGTAGCACGAAATACGAATTAACATTATTTTTTAGGAAAAATTTGTGGTGCTATAACACAATATATAAAAGCATTTATATATTGCTATAATATATGAACGTATTGATATCATTGCATATTGCATACATTCTGCATACTCATTAGGTAGTTTTTCATGCATTTGTATCATGTTTTAGGCTAGATTACATCACTTAGGGTCCTAGAGCATTCTTGCATCAGCATATGCATTTTCTCTGCATTTTGCATCTATTCCAGGTTGTTTCTGGTTGCTTTGGAAACACGGAGGTTCGTGGAGGTGTGGAGGCCGATGTAGCAGTTCATGGAAGCTCGGGAGTGTGCTAAGGACCAGTGATCGAGGAGCAGATCGAGCATGGCCGGTCGATCTAGGAGTTGATCGACCAGAAGATCGAGCCAACTAGGCGATCCAAGGATAATGATCGAGATGGAGATCGAGTGAAGCAATCGATGTATCGGTACGGACGTAGATGACGCCATGCAGAGCGAGAGCCGGATCGAGTACACCACTCGATCCTCCCAAAGATCGATACCGAGATCGGATGCAGCACTCGATTCACCGAAGAAGATCGAGACCCGGATCGAGCCGAAGACAGGATGGCCGGATATGATCGAGAGAACAACTCGATCCAATGGTCGATCTCTGTCCTTCAACCGATTTTGGCTGTTAGCGAAGGGGGGACCATTGGACTGTTTTGACATATTAGGCAAGGCGGCGAATGCTTTTTGGAGAACTTTTAGATTTTCTAACTTTTTTTCTTCAAGTTTTCTCTCTCGTTTTCGGAAGAACACCATTTGTTGAACCAGTTTTCTTTTCAAGCTTTTGTATTCTCGAATCTTATCGTTTAATCTAGTCATTGTTTCATGTTCATCGTTTCATTTCTTCCACCCTGCTTGATTTACTTTATGTGTAGTGAGTAGTTTACTTTGGGTTAGGGGTTGAGAGGATTAAGGGGTAGAAAAGGTTCGATCTTGGTTTGTTTTCTAAACGTTTTTAAGGCTATCTCTTCTAAGGTGTTGAAAGCTTAATGCTTGAAGACTCTCACGCCAAGAGCTTCATGATCCGAGAGGTCCCTTACCTTGACAGGTTCCAGGGGCCTCGGAAGATCTCACCTTAGAGACAAGTTACCCCTTCCCAAAAGCCATGGAAGTTTGGGGGACTAGTTAAGCCATTGTTCGAAATCTGTTTTCCTTGCCTTTCGACTTCTCTTTCCACCAAAAGCCATGGGCTTGGAGGAGAGGATGAAAGAGTGATCTATACCGAAAGCCACGGATAGATCTTGTTTTGTTTTCGAGGCTTAGAGATCCTCACCAAGTGAGTTGATCCAAAGTTTCAAACCCAAGATCGTTCCTTGAAATCCCTTATATGAATCTCAACCCTAAAGCCCTCTCTTCTAGCATATTTACGTCTCATATTGCCTTTAGCTTGTTACCTGATAGCATCCTGGTCTTTAGATTCATTGTTCTTACGGTTTTAGACGAGATCGATCGTTTCTGCTCGATCTAGTGGTCGATCTTGTGGTCGATCCACTAGTCGAATTTTAACAATTGGAAGCTCTACCCTTTAGTTTACCTGTTTGTTCCTCGTGGTAACTGCTTCCTTTCTAGTATTTTTAAAATAGCTTTCACTCCGTTTAGGTTGCTGCATCTAGTTTTTAGATTATTTCTCATAAACTGTCTCATTTGCTTAGATTTGTCTTAGACCTTGCATTCTCTGTGGATTCTCTATCATCTAGAAGTGGTTTGACACTCTCCTGCTTGCCTTACTACAACATTGCTTGCATTAGAGTTTTGATAGCCTCTCTGCTGCATTAGACCGTAAGAAAAACGCTTATCAAATGGCACCGTTGCCATTCTAGGTTGCGTAGAGAACATAGAGATTTGGGTCTTAGCAAAGACTAAGTCTTTACCTTTTTCAAGTTACTAATCCTACTACTCTAAACCGTGTGTTTTCAGGTACATGAATCTTCGTTCACGGGGAGACAACAATCTTCTACAACCCTTGGACAACATTCATCAGCTTGGCCACTCACGGCAAAGAAGAGTCAGAGATCAAACAAGAGCCTTTGAGGAGATTGTTCAGCAAGGTCTGGTTAACTTTGAAGACATGGCTGCACACGAGCATCCAGAAGGACCACCTCCAGCAGGACGGGGCAATGGAAACCCCCAACACGCGGCTAGACCTCCGAGGATCATAGGAGCCAGAGATGCTCCCAATACCCACCACAATAGGTTTGGGATCACTCCTCCTCCGGTACAAAACAATAACTTTGAGATCAAGCCGGGGTTCATATCTATGGTGCAAAACAACAAGTTCCACGGCTTAGCAATGGAAGACCCCTTGGAGCACTTGGACAATTTCGAGCAAGTGTGTGGAATGATTAAGATCAACGGTATATCAGAAGATGCCTTCAAGCTTCGTCTCTTCCCCTTTTCACTCGGAGACAAAGCTAGACATTGGGAGAAGACCCTCCCACAAGGCACCATCACATCATGGGCTGAATGTAAGAAGGCTTTCCTCTCAAAGTTCTTCTCAAGCACCAGGACTGCTCGGTTGAGAAGCGAAATCAGCGGTTTCACTCAAAGGAACAACGAGACATTCAATGAGGCTATGGAGCGTTTCAAAGATTACACGATCCAATGCCCTCATCACGGGTTCAGTGAGGAGACTCTACTCAGTACCATATATCGTGGGGCTTCACCAAAGATCCGGTTGTTGCTTGATACAGCTAGCAAAGGGAACTTCCTCGGTCAAGAAGTAGAAGAGGGTATGGAGCTAATAGAGAACCTGGCGTTGAGTGATGGAAACTATGCTGAGGATTATGACCGAGCACCGAGGGGATCAGAATTAGAGTCTCACAAGAAGGAGCTCAAATCGTTGCATGAGAAGATTGACAAGTTGGTTTTAGCTAACCAGAAGCATGTTCACTTCATTGGTGAAGCTGATGAAAACCAAGAGGAGTTAGAGCTAAGCCAAGAAGAAGCCAATTGGGTGGCTGGACAAAACAACTACAAGTCTCAAGGCTACAACCAAGGCTACCAGAACAACAACCTCTCTTACCGAAACACCAATGTAGCCAACCCTAAAGATCAAGTGTACCCTGCTCAACAAGCTAAGCCTTTCATCCCTTACAACAAAGGTTTTCAACCGAGCAGTGGTTTCCAAGGTCAAGGGCAAGGCAATTTCCAAGGTCAAGGGCAACTACAACAAAACAAGGGTTATACTACCAACTACCCTCCGGGCTTTGCACCTCAACAGCAACAACAACCGATGCAACAACAAGTTGATCCGGTTCAAGCAATGTTCCAACAGCTAATACAAGGGCAAGCTTCTACAAATCAGAAGTTCGCTGAAATGAACACTCGGCTAGATTCATCCTTAACCGACTTCTCCACTCAAATCACAAACCTCAACAACAAAATAAAGCAGCTGGAGAAGGGCAAGGCAAGCACGAGTGGACAGAACAGCCTCCCGGGAAAGTGTGAGCAAAACCCCAAGGAGTATGCCAATGCTATTACGTTACGAAGTGGCAAAGAGCTTGAGCCTCCGGTCTCTACCAAGAACAACGAGGACGTTGTACTTCAAGAGGGGGAGGGTAAACTTTCAGCTGATAATGAGGAGATAAACTTCGACAACATATGGATCCAAGGACCGAGAAGAGGTGACAAGGCATTCATTGAGAAAAAGGCTGAGAAAACCACCAAGGAAAAGGATGACTATGTGCCCCCACCTTACGTACCAAAGTTGCCATTCCCGGGTCGTTTCAAAAAGCAGTTAATAGAGAAGCACCGGATCCTGTTTGAGAAGCACTTGAGAGACGTGGAAATAAAGTTGCCTCTTGTAGACTGTCTCGCTATGATGCCCAAGTGCGCCAAGTTTTTCAAGGACACCCTTGTGAAGAAGAACAAAGAAAGCAAAGAGGTGCTTGTACTAAGCGAAGAGTGTAGCGCGGTTATTCATAAAGAGATAGTGCCTAAGAAGCTGGGAGATCCGGGAAGCTTCACCATACCTTGTGCTTTATGTCCTCTAGAGTTCAAGAGTTGCTTGTGTGATCTCGGAGCTAGCATAAACTTGATGCCTCACTCCGTGGCTAAGAAGCTTGGTTTCACTCGGTTTAAGGAATGTCGGATCTCATTGGTGCTGGCTGATAGGAGCGTGAGATTACCGGTAGGGCTGCTCGAAGACTTACCGGTGCGAATCAGTGGTGTGAATGTACCTACAGACTTTGTGGTGCTGGAGATGGACGAGGAGCCGAAAGACCCACTCATCTTAGGGAGACCATTCCTCGCAACCGCCGGAGCCATAATAGACGCGCAGAATGGGAAGATTGCCTTGCATTTGGGGAAAGAGATCAGGCTAGACTTTGACATCAACAAGGTTCTAAAGAAGCCGACCATTGAAGGACAAGATTTCTATATCGAAACGATGGATGCCTTGGCGGATGAGTTGCTGGAAGAGCTAGCTTTAGAAGACCATTTGAAGCTAGCACTCACTAAGGAGCCAGGAGAGTTTGGCTATGTGGACCAAAGGACCCAAGAGTACGTGAACCTGCTAGATTCGAGGAGAATCATCAAGAATGAAGAAGGATGTTGCCTAGAAATCGACCCCAAGATCGACGCTATCACTCGATCCAGGAGTCAGATCGACATGCCAATCGAGAACCCAACTCGATCCGGTGCAACAATGATATCATTGCATATTGCATACATTCTGCATACTCATTAGGTAGTTTTTCATGCATTTGCATCATGTTTTAGGCTAGATTGCATCACTTAGGGTCCTAGAGCATTCTTGCATCAGCATGTGCATTTTCTCTGCATTTTGCATTCATTCCAGGTTGTTTCTGGTTGCTTTGGAGACACGGAGGTTCGTGGAGGTGTGGAGGCCGATGTAGCAGTTCATGGAAGCTCGGGAGTGTGCTAAGGACCAGTGATCGAGGAGTAGATCGAGCATGGCCGGTCGATCTAGGAGTTGATCGACCAGAAGATCGAGCCAACTAGGCGATCCAAGGATAATGATCGAGATGGAGATCGAGTGAAGCAATCGATGTATTGGTACGGACGTAAATGACGCCATGCAGAGCGAGAGCTGGATCGAGTACATCACTCGATCCTCCCAAAGATCGATACCAAGATCGGATGCAGCACTCGATTCACCGAAGAAGATCGAGACCCGGATCGAGCCGAAGACACGATGGCCGGATATGATCGATAGAACAACTCGATCCAATGGTCGATCTCTGTCCTTTCAACCGTTTTTGGCTCTTAGCGAAGGGGGGACCATTGGACTGTTTTGACATTTTAGGCAAGGCGGCGAATGCTTTTTGAGAGAACTTTTAGATTTCTTATCTTTTTCCTTCAAGTTTTTCTCTCTCGTTTTAGGAAGAACACCATTGTTGAACCAGTTTTCTTTTCAAGCTTTTGTATTCTCGAACCTTATCGTTTAATCTAGTCGTTGTTTCATGTTTATCGTTTCATTTCTTCCACCTTGCTTGATTTACTTTATGTGTAGTGAGTAGTTTACTTTGGGTTAGGGGTTGAGAGGATTAAGGGGTAGAAAAGGTTTGATCTTGGTTTGTTTTCTAAACGTTTTTAAGGCTATCTCTTCTAAGGTGTTGAAAGCTTAATGCTTGAAGACTCTCACGCCAAGAGCTTCATGATCCGAGAGGTCCCTTACCTTGACAGGATCCAGGGACCTCGGAAAATCTCACCTTAGAGACTAGTTACCCCTTCCCAAAAGCCATGGAAGTTTGGGGGACTAGTTAAGCCATTGTTCGAAATCTGTTTTCCTTGCCTTTCGACCTCTCTTTCCACCAAAAGCCATGGGTTTGGAGGAGAGGATGAAAGAGTGATCTATACCAAAAGCCACAGATAGATCTTGTTTTGTTTTCGAGGCTTAGAGATCCTCACCAAGTGAGTCGATCCAAAGTTTCAAACCCAAGATCGTTCCTTGAAACCCCTTATATGAATCTCGACCCTCAAGCCCTCTCTCCTAGCATATTTACGTCTCATATCATCTTTAGCTTATTACCTGATAGCATCCTGGTCTTTAGATTCATTGTTCTTACGGTTTTAGACGAGATCGATCGTTTCTGCTCGATCTAGTAGTCGATCTTGTGGTCGATCCACTAGTCGAATTTTAACAATTCGAAGCTCTTCTCTTTAATTTATCCGTTTATTCCTTGTGGTAACTGCTTCCTTTCTAGTATTTTTAAAATAGGTTTCATTCCATTTAGGTTGTTGCATTTAGTTTTTAGATTATTTCTTATAAACTGTCTCATTTGCTTAGATTTGTCTTAGACCTTGCATTCTCTGTGGATTCTCTATCATCTAGAAGTGGATTGACACTCTCCTGCTTGCCTTACTACAACATTGCTTGCATTAGAGTTTTGATAACCTCTCTGCTGCATTAGACCGTAAGAAAAAATAGCTTATCAAATGGCGCCGTTGCCATTCTAGGTTGCTTAGAGAACATAGAGATTTGGGTCTTAGCAAAGACTAAGTCTTTACCTTTTTCAAGTTACTAGTCCTACTACTCTAAACCGTGTGTTTTCAGGTACATGAATCTTCGTTCAAGGGGAGACAACAATCTTCTACAAACCTTAGACAACATTCATCAGCTTGGTCACTCACGGCAAAGAAGAGTCAGAGATCAAACAAGAGCCTTTGAGGAGATTGTTCAGCAAGGTCTGGTTAACTTTGAAGACATGGCTGCACAAGAGCATCCAGAAGGACCACCTCCAGCAGGACGGGGCAATGGAAACCCCCAACACGCGGCTAGACCTCCGAGGATCATAGGAGCCGGAGATGCTCCCAATAACCACCACAATAGGTTTGGGATCACTCCTCCTCCGGTACAAAACAATAACTTTGAGATCAAGCCGGGGTTCATATCTATGGTGCAAAACAACAAGTTCCACGGCTTAGCAATGGAAGACCCCTTGGAGCACTTGGACAATTTCGAGCAAGTGTGTGGAATGATTAAGATCAAAGGTATATCAGAAGATGCCTTCAAGCTGCGTCTCTTCCCCTTTTCACTCGGAGACAAAGCTAGACATTGGGAGAAGACCCTCCCACAAGGCACCAGCACCGAGGGGATCAGAATTAGAGTCTCACAAGAAGGAGCTCAAATCGTTGCATGAGAAGATTGACAAGTTGGTTTTAGCTAACCAGAAGCATGTTCACTTCGTTGGTGAAGCTGATGAAAACCAAGAGGAGTTAGAGCTAAGCCAAGAAGAAGCCAATTGGGTGGCTGGACAAAACAACTACAAGTCTCAAGGCTACAACCAAGGCTACCAGAACAACAACCTCTCTTACCGAAACACCAATGTAGCCAACCCTAAAGATCAAGTGTACCCTGCTCAACAAGCTAAGCCTTTCATCCCTTACAACAAAGGTTTTCAACCGAGCAGTGGTTTCCAAGGTCAAGGGCAAGGCAATTTCCAATGTCAAGGGCAAGGCAATTTCCAAAGTCAAGGGCAACAACAACAAAACATGGGTTATACTACCAACTACCCTCCGGGCTTTGCACCTCAACAGCCACAACAACCGATGCAACAACAAGTTGATCCGGTTCAAGCAATGTTCCAACAGCTGTTATGCAAGGAAGCTGAGTTTGTATTCGATGAGGAGTGTTTGAAGGCTTTCGTGACCATCAAGGAAGCCCTCACGTCAGCCCCTATAGTCCAAGCACCAGACTGGTCTCTCCCTTTTGAGATTATGTGTGATGCTAGTGACTATGCTGTAGCAGCAGTCCTTGGTCAGAAGAAGGACAAGAAGCTACATGTGATCTATTATGCTTCAAGGACCTTGGATGACACGCAATCACGATACACCACTACGGAGAAGGAGCTGCTTGCAGTAGTCTTCGCCTTTGAGAAGTTCAGATCGTATCTCGTTGGCTCCAAGGCTATTGTATACACAGATCATGCTGCTCTACGATACATCTACTCAAAGAAAGACACTAAGCCTCGGCTCTTAAGATGGATTCTCTTACTCCAGGAGTTTGACATGGAAATTAAAGACAAGAAGGGGATAGAAAATGGAGTCGCTGACCACCTCTCAAGACTAAGGATCAACGAGTCTCTCCCTTTAGACGATTCTCTTCCAGAAGAACAACTTATGGCGATTACTACTGCTGTTTGTGGGAAGCTAGAAGGAAGGTTTGAGGAAGTGTTGAGTTTTAAAGAGGAGGATCTACCATGGTATGCTGATATGGTGAACTACCTAGCGTGTGGTGAAGAGCCAACACATCTCAACAGCTATCACAAGAAGAGGTTTTTGAGGGAGGCTAGTGACTACTTTTGGGATGAGCCTTACCTATACAAAAGAGGAGTAGACAGCTTGTACCGAAGATGTGTTACAAAGGAAGAAGCTAGGGATATCCTCTATCATTGCCATGGCTCTTCCTACGGAGGACACTTCGCTTCATTCAAAACTGCCAGGAAAGTTTTGCAAGCGGGTTTCTGGTGGCCGTCTATCTTCAAAGATGCACACGAGTTTGTGAAGAGCTGTGAGGCATGTCAGCGAGCAGGGAACATTACCAAGAGGAATGAAATGCCTCAAGTTCCTATCTTCGAGGTTGACGTGTTCGATGCGTGGGGTATTGACTTCATGGGGCCTTTTCCTTCTTCATACGGCAACAAGTACATCTTAGTAGCTGTGGATTATGTCTCCAAATGGGTTGAGGCTGTTGCTTCCCCTACAAACGACTCTAAGGTTGTGATCAAGTTGTTCAAGAGTATCATCTTTCCAAGGTTTGGGGTACCCAAAGTTGTTATAAGTGATGGAGGAAGCCATTTTGTAAACAAGGTTTTGGAGAGCCTCTTGAGAAAGTATGGGGTTAAGCATAAGGTGGCTACACCGTATCATCCTCAAACGAGCGGTCAGGTGGAAGTCTCTAACAGGCAGATCAAAGCTATTCTGGAGAAGACCGTTGGAGCAACAAGGAAGGACTGGTCAGTGAAACTGGACGATGCTCTTTGGGCCTACCATACTGCCTTCAAGACGCCGATTGGTACAACCCCTTTTACTCTACTCTATAGCAAGGGTTGTCACCTCCCGGTTGAGCTGGAACACCGTGCATTGTGGGCTGTGAAGAGGCTGAACTTTGATCTCAAGACGGCTCAGGAAAGGCGTCTTATTCAGCTACACGAACTGGACGAGTTGAGGTTGAATGCTTACGAGAGTTCCAAGATCTACAAGGAGCGGACTAAGGAGGCTCATGACAAGAAATTGGTTGCCAAGGAAGTTAACGAAGGAGGACTGGTGTTGCTGTACAACTCGAGGCTAAAGCTCTTCCCGGGCAAGCTGAAATCAAGGTGGAGCGGACCGTTCGTGATTCAAGAGGTCTTGCCATATGGAGCTGTTACTCTGATGGGAAGAAGTGGTAGTGCATTCACCGTCAACGGACACAGAGTCAAGCCCTACCTGGCGGACAGTTTTGACAAGGAGAGTACCTGGTGCTTCTCCAAGACCCACCATCCGCCTAGACCAAGTAAGGTCTAGCTAAAGACGTTAAAGAAAGCGCACTTGGGAGGCATTCCCATGTTTATCTTGTACATATTTTTGCTTTCATTTCTCTTTCAGTTTTATGTTTTTATGTTTTTAGTGTGTAGGAACAGGTATAAGGAATCTAAACCTTGTCTTTGGGTTCCAAAAGGGGCAATAGGGGTTAAGATAAAGCTAGAGATCGAGTGCTAGATCGACTGATCCTGGCTCGATCTTTGCTAGATCGAGCCAGTGAATCGAGAGGAGCCAGTCGATCTAGACGAGAACGAGTGACAAGATCGACCTTGACGAAAAAAGATCGATCGATCCAAATAGGATCGACCGATCTAATTTCTCTCAGAAAATCTGTTGAAAATTGATCGATCACTCGACTCGATCCATCACTCGATCTATGCTAAATCGACCCCTAAATGGAGGACATAGCTCGATCAGAGGGACTTAGCCGAGGAGCCAACATCTCAATGGTCGAGAGAGCCAATCGATCCAGGACTCGATTCACCTTGAATCGAGTCACAAATCGAGTAACCCTCTCGATCTAAGCCATTTTAGGCATGAGATCGAGTTCTAGATCGACCAAAAGGACTCGATCTCATGCCGAGGTAACAATTCTCTTTCCCTCCTTTACTCCTTTCCCTCCAATTTTTAAATTCGAAACTTGGTCAAGGCAAGCATCTTTGACCATGAAAGATGTGCCTTGACCAAGACTTTTGTCAGAAACCACCTTGACCACCCATTGTTTTGGTTTGTTAAACTCTTTAAATGTTTCAATTTATTCCTCACCCTCTCATTTCTGTTTGCTCGAGTTTTTCTTACAAAAAGAGTGAGAATTTAAAAGCTTTTAAAGTTTAGCAAAGATATCCTCTACTCTTGCAAAGGTATTTTCAAATTTTAATGATTTTATTTCAAGAAAATCCCCTTAAAAATCGCAAGTTCTTGTTTTAGGATATAGGATCGGGTTTGAATTTTTAAAATTAGCTAAGTAATTGGAAAAATTCTGAATTTTCAGTATCTCAAAGATTTTATTTCCTTTTATCTAGCTATTATTTTTATTTGATCCCCAAAATTCTGGAATAGTTTATATAAATCTTCTTCACCTCTTCTCTTATTCTCATTCAATCGCCTCTTGCTAATCATTCTCTAGAAAAATTTGTTTCAGGAGCAATGGCACCAAAGAGAACAAGAGAGGAGCGAGTGCAAGAAGGAGAAACACAAGAAGTGGTAGTTCAAGAGAGGGTCCGGTGGAGCAAAGATGAGAAGAGGGATAAGAAGAGGTTGGAGGGGCTCCGGTTTGAACCTACAAAGTTTGCTGATCGAGAGCTTCTGTCCAGGCTCGGGATCCCTGGAGACTTCGACCAACTCCTCATGAATATTGGTCTGAGGTGCTTATCGCGGATGGACTGCCCTACAATTCCCGAAGTGACGATAGATTTCCTAGCCACTTTGGAGTTCTGTTACGAGAATCCGAGTGCACCTGTTCCTTCTCAAGGCCGTCTCTACTTCAAGGTTGGCCACCAAGCCTACAAACTATCCATCCCCGAGCTATGCCAAGCCTACGGTCTCAAGGCTGATGCACACAAGGTGGAGTTCCCAGCCTTCAAGAAAGCCGACGAGTTTTGGGACCTAATCAGCAATGAAGACTACAAAGCCAACACCGCCAAGATCAAGAGAGTTAGGAATCCGGTGCTGAGGTATACTTTGAAGCTGATAGCTAATACATTCAGTGGGAGGTCTGTTGCTCCTACTGTCACGAAGACGGAGCTGTGCTTCCTTTTCCAAGGCGTGAAGCATTTGGTGTCTGATCCAGATGCGAATGAAGAACCCATAGAAGATGAACTCGGCGATGAAGTGAATTACGGCTGTGTGCTCGCGGCTTCTCTGGTGAAGTACAAGGCTTATGCCTTACGGTGCAAGGCAACCTCTTCCTACATTGGCGGTTTCCTTACTCCTTTGTTCGTGCAAGCCGGTGTGCCCATCCATGACTTTGCTCACGTCCCAAACAGAGCTTTCATGGATGAAGCATACATGAGAAACACCGATAGCTTGGGACGCACGCCAGCAGAAGGGTTTTATGCTTACCTCTTCATAGATGAGGAAGACAAGAAGAGAGTGTGCATCCTCCCCAACAAAGACGAGACCGAGCTGCTTGGTGTTGGGAACATCGAGTTCTTACCCACAGAGGAAGAATGCTTTGCCCCCTTAGGAGGACCGCCTGCTTCAGCCATTGCCCCGTGCCAAAGGTCAGAGTCTCCAGGAACAGAGGATGAGATGCCCGAGGTTTACACCAGGACGGTGTCAAGCAAGTTTGGGGGAGTACTTGTGTGATTTAATCTTGTGTTCTTTGATCTTATTTTCCTTTTTGCATCCTTGAGTCTTAGTTCATGAAAAATTTGTAAAATTTTTAAAATTGTTTCCAAGATTCATGTAGTTGCATTCATCTTTTTAAAAACATGTTAGGATTGAGTCTAGAATTTCTCATATCACCTAGGTTGTTTGCATTTTGCATAAGGGGTTAGGATTTCTTAAAAAGGTGTTTTACTTATGAATCATTTCAATGCCCTAGTTAGTAGTTCTCTAATGCTTGGTTTATGCTTTGAAAGTAAGTTCTAACCATGCTTGGATCACTAGTTAGGATTTTTATGGCTTGAATTGAACTCTCATGATTTGAAACTCATCCTACTAAGTGAAAACCTTAATTTGAAAATCTAATTATCATTCTTATGCATTTGAAAATGAACACATGGTTTTAAAATATTTAGGCTCTCTTCTTCCTTTTTACCACTCTTTGTGAGCCTAAGTAGAACTCCCTCCTTGAGCCTTACCCTCCTTTGAAGCCAAATGTTCTTGTGTGACATCTTTGTGAGGCCTTATTTTTGGTTTGAACTTGGCATAAAGTGTTAGGTTTAGGCGACATGATTTGGTTTTCATAATTGATTGCTAGCTTTACATTTTGAAGCTATGTGTAAGCTTAGGATAAGTTTGGGGGATCATTGGGGTTGCTTTCTTGTGAATTTGTTTTTGGTTCAAAAGAGTTTGTGTTTTAAGAAAAGAAATGAGGTTTTAAGTAAAAGGTTTGTTTTTAAAACATAAGTATGCTCTAATTTCAGGAGGTAGCTCTCCATAATAAAATAAAAAAAAAAAAAAAAAGAGAAGAAGAAAAAAAAAATAATAAAAAGAGCCTAAGTGCCAAATAAAAAAAAAAATGAAGAGAAAAATAGTAATAATAAGAGAGCTACTAATAAGAAATTTCTAAAAGCAAAAATATTTTTCAAAACCTTTTCACTAGCCTAAAAAGTTTAAAAATGTCTTTATTTTGAATTGGGGATTGCTAAGTTGAGAAGAAGGGGTAGACTCTTAAGTGGTGAGTGAGGATTAGATTTCTTAAATGAGAGGGGTATAGGACTGTTTGATAGTTTACATGGGTAGATGAGAATCTAATCATGTATGCATAAATTGTCTTTACCTTTAGCATTGTGCATTAGTTCAAACCATTTTTGAGAGAAACCCTTGTCTAATTGTAAACCCTTTTTAAATGAGATCATTCTATGCTCATAACCATAACCCTTAGCCAAATGTGTTTTGCTTTAAAGTGCATAAGTTTGATTCATGGTTCGAATGTTAATGAATGTTAAAGGATGAATTTCTTTGATTGTTAGGAATAAGAGACTCATGATTTGAATTTCTTTGTGTGATGAGTATGGCTAAGTCCTTTGGAGTATGAGTGTAAGCCTAGCATTTTAGAACTATTAACTAGGACATTGAGATGATCTATTCGAAAGGCACCTTTGCAAAAAGTTTAAAACCCCTTTGAATTTTCTGAAAACCTCTCTTCCTTACTTGTTTTTTTTTGTTGCTTGAGGGCAAGCAAGAAGTAAGTTTGGGGGAGTTGATATCATTGCATATTGCATACATTCTGCATACTCATTAGGTAGTTTTTCATGCATTTGTATCATGTTTTAGGCTAGATTGCATCACTTAGGGTCCTAGAGCATTCTTGCATCAGCATGTGCATTTTCTCTGCATTTTGCATTCATTCCAGGTTGTTTCTGGTTGCTTTGGAGACACGGAGGTTCGTGGAGGTGTGGAGGCCGATGTAGCAGTTCCTGGAAGCTCGGGAGTGTGCTAAGGACCAGTGATCGAGGAGCAGATCGAGCATGGCCGGTCGATCTAGGAGTTGATCGACCAGAAGATCGAGCCAACTAGGCGATCCAAGGATAATGATCGAGATGGAGATCGAGTGAAGCAATCGATGTATCGGTACGGACGTAAATGACGCCATGCAGAGCGAGAGCTGGATCGAGTACATCACTCGATCCTCCCAAAGATCGATACCAAGATCGGATGCAGCACTCGATTCACCGAAGAAGATCGAGACCCGGATCGAGCCGAAGACACGATGGCCGGATATGATCGATAGAACAACTCGATCCAATGGTCGATCTCTGTCCTTTCAACCGTTTTTGGCTCTTAGCGAAGGGGGGACCATTGGACTGTTTTGACATTTTAGGCAAGGCGGCGAATGCTTTTTGAGAGAACTTTTAGATTTCTTATCTTTTTCCTTCAAGTTTTTCTCTCTCGTTTTAGGAAGAACACCATTGTTGAACCAGTTTTCTTTTCAAGCTTTTGTATTCTCGAACCTTATCGTTTAATCTAGTCGTTGTTTCATGTTTATCGTTTCATTTCTTCCACCTTGCTTGATTTACTTTATGTGTAGTGAGTAGTTTACTTTGGGTTAGGGGTTGAGAGGATTAAGGGGTAGAAAAGGTTCGATCTTGGTTTGTTTTCTAAACGTTTTTAAGGCTATCTCTTCTAAGGTGTTGAAAGCTTAATACTTGAAGACTCTCACGCCAAGAGCTTCATGATCCGAGAGGTCCCTTACCTTGACAGGATCCAGGGACCTCGGAAAATCTCACCTTAGAGACTAGTTACCCCTTCCCAAAAGCCATGGAAGTTTGGGGGACTAGTTAAGCCATTGTTCGAAATCTGTTTTCCTTGCCTTTCGACCTCTCTTTCCACCAAAAGCCATGGGTTTGGAGGAGAGGATGAAAGAGTGATCTATACCGAAAGCCACGGATAGATCTTGTTTTGTTTTCGAGGCTTAGAGATCCTCACCAAGTGAGTCGATCCAAAGTTTCAAACCCAAGATCGTTCCTTGAAACCCCTTATATGAATCTCGACCCTCAAGCCCTCTCTCCTAGCATATTTACGTCTCATATCATCTTTAGCTTATTACCTGATAGCATCTTGGTCTTTAGATTCATTGTTCTTACGGTTTTAGACGAGATCGATCGTTTCTGCTCGATCTAGTGGTCGATCTTGTGGTCGATCCACTAGTCGAATTTTAACAATTCGAAGCTCTTCTCTTTAATTTATCTGTTTGTTCCTCGTGGTAATTGTTTCCTTTCTAGTATTTTTAAAATAGGTTTCATTCCATTTAGGTTGTTGCATTTAGTTTTTAGATTATTTCTCATAAACTGTCTCATTTGCTTAGATTTGTCTTAGACCTTGCATTCTCTGTGGATTCTCTATCATCTAGAAGTGGATTGACACTCTCCTGCTTGCCTTACTACAACATTGCTTGCATTAGAGTTTTGATAACCTCTCTGCTGCATTAGACCGTAAGAAAAAATAGCTTATCAAACAATCGACCAACAGATCGAGAATGATGCTCGATCAGAAGAAACAATCGAGTTGACGATCGAGAAAGACCTCCCGATCATTTTGGAGTCCAATCAAGAGATCGACTCAAGTTCTCGATCCTTTACTCGATCCACATCAAATCGAGTAAGTGAATCGAGTGAAATGGCTCGATCTAGACGACATGGAGAGGAGAATCGACCGGAGGACTCGATCACAGAAGGGATAGCGATAGAGGAAAGCAGTCTGAAGGGCCATGCCTCGAGTTCAAAGGAGAGTTCCAAGAAGGAGAACAACAAAAACAGCCACGAGGATGACTGGAGTGAGCTGTTAGCCCCAAAGGTGGACCTTAAGGATCTCCCAAAAGGGCTAAGGTATGCTTTCTTGGGACCTAATGACACCTATCCCGTGATAGTAAACGAAAACCTTAGTGATGATGAGTTGCACTCGCTCTTAACTGAGCTGAGAAAGTATAGGAAGGCCATTGGGTACTCTTTAAGTGACATCAAAGGCCTTTCACCAATGCTTTGCACTCATAGGATTCACTTGGATAATGAGAACGCCACTTCTGTAGAACATCAAAGGCGTTTGAATCCTAACTTGAAAGAGGTTGTTAAGAAGGAAATCCTTAAGCTTTTAGAGGCTGACGTGATCTATCCCATAAGTGACAGCACGTGGGTTTCACCTGTACACGTGGTGCCTAAGAAGGGAGGGATCACAGTCGTAAGGAATGAAAAGGATGAACTTATCCCTACTAGGACCATTACTGGTCATAGAATGTGTATTGACTATAGAAAGCTTAACTTTGCGACTAGAAAAGACCATTTCCCTTTGCCTTTTATTGATCAGATGCTTGAGAGACTTGCAAATCACCCTTACTACTGTTTTCTCGATGGGTATAGCGGTTTCTTCCAAATACCTATTCATCCAAACGATCAGGAGAAAATGACTTTTACATGTCCCTACGGTACCTTTGCATATCGTAGGATGCCGTTTGGATTGTGTAATGCACCGGCTACCTTTCAGCGGTGTATGATGTGGATCTTCTCCGATCTTATAGAGGAGATGGTAGAGGTGTTTATGGATGACTTCTCTGTGTATGGTGCGTCCTTTCCTGCGTGTTTGTTGAATCTTTGCAGGGTACTTAAACGTTGTGAAGAAACAAACCTGGTGCTGAACTGGGAGAAATGCCACTTCATGGTCAAAGAAGGGATAGTGCTCGGTCACAAGATTTCAGAGAGGGGTATTGAGGTTGATCAGGCTAAGGTTGATGTTATGATGGGTTTAGAACCGCCGGTTAATGTTAAAGGGATCAGAAGCTTCTTGGGACATGCAGGATTCTATAGGCGCTTCATCAAAGATTTCTCCAAGATTGCACGCCCCCTTACACGGCTGTTATGCAAGGAAGCTGAGTTTATATTCGATGAGGAGTGTTTGAAGGCTTTCGTGACCATCAAGGAAGCCCTCACGTCAGCCCCTATTGTCCAAGCACCAGACTGGTCTCTCCCTTTTGAGATTATGTGTGATGCTAGTGACTATGCTGTAGGAGCAGTCCTTGGTCAGAAGAAGGACAAGAAGCTACATGTGATCTATTATGCTTCAAGGACCTTGGATGACACGCAATCACGATACACCACTACGGAGAAGGAACTGCTTGCAGTAGTCTTCGCCTTTGAGAAGTTCAGATCATATCTCGTTGGCTCCAAGGCTATTGTATACACGGATCATGCTGCTCTACGATACATCTACTCAAAGAAAGACACTAAGCCTCGGCTCTTAAGATGGATTCTCTTACTTCAGGAGTTTGACATGGAAATTAAAGACAAGAAGGGGATAGAAATGGAGTCGCTGACCACCTCTCAAGGCTAAGGATCAACGAGTCTCTCCCTTTAGACGACTCTCTTCCAGAAGAACAACTTATGGCGATTACTACTGCTGTTTGTGGGAAGCTAGAAGGGAGGTTTGAGGAAGTGTTGAGTTTTTAAAGAGGAGGATCTACCATGGTATGCTGATATGGTGAACTACCTAGCATGTGGTGAGGAGCCAACACATCTCAACAGCTATCACAAGAAGAGGTTTTTGAGGGAGGCTAGTGACTACTTTTGGGATGAGCCTTACCTATACAAAAGAGGAGTAGACAGCTTGTACCGAAGATGTGTTACAAAGGAAGAAGCCAGGGATATCCTCTATCATTGCCATGGCTCTTCCTACGGAGGACACTTCGCTTCATTCAAAACTGCCACGAAAGTGTTGCAAGCGGGTTTCTGGTGGCCGTCTATCTTCAAAGATGCACACGAGTTTGTGAAGGGCTGTGAGGCATGTCAGCGAGCAGGGAACATTACCAAGAGGAATGAAATGCCTCAAGTTCCTATCTTCGAGGTTGACGTGTTCGATGCATGGGGTATTGACTTCATGGGGCCTTTTCCTTCTTCATACGGCAACAAGTACATCTTAGTAGCTGTGGATTATGTCTCCAAATGGGTTGAGGCTGTTGCTTCCCCTACAAACGACTCTAAGGTTGTGATCAAGTTGTTCAAGAGTATCATCTTTCCAAGGTTTGGGGTACCCAAGGTTGTTATAAGTGATGGAGGAAGCCATTTTGTAAACAAGGTTTTTGAGAGCCTCTTGAGAAAGTATGGGGTTAAGCATAAGGTGGCTACACCGTATCATCCTCAAACGAGCGGTCAGGTGGAGGTCTCTAACAAGCAGATCAAAGCTATTCTGGAGAAGACCGTTGGAGCAACAAGGAAGGACTGGTCAGTGAAGCTGGACGATGCTCTTTGGGCCTACCGTACTGCCTCGAAGACGCCGATTGGTACAACCCCTTTCACTCTACTCTATGGCAAGGGTTGTCACCTCCCGGTTGAGCTGGAACACCGTGCATTGTGGGCTGTGAAGAGGCTGAACTTTGATCTCAAGACGGCTCAGGAAAGGCGTCTTATTCAGCTACACGAACTGGACGAGTTGAGGTTGAATGCTTACGAGAGTTCCAAGATCTACAAGGAGCGGACTAAGGAGGCTCATGACAAGAAATTGGTTGCCAAGGAGCTTAAGGAAGGAGGACTGGTGTTGCTGTACAACTCGAGGCTGAAGCTCTTCCCGGGCAAGCTGAAATCAAGGTGGAGCGGACCGTTCGTGATTCAAGAGGTCTTGCCATATGGAGCTGTTACTCTGATGGGAAGAAGTGGTAGTGCATTCACCGTCAACGGACACAGAGTCAAGCCCTACCTGGCGGACAGCTTTGACAAGGAGAGTACCTCGGTGCTCCTCCAAGACCCACCATCCGCCTAGATCAAGTAAGGTCTAGCTAAAGACGTTAAAGAAAGCGCACTTGGGAGGCATTCCCATGTTTATCTTGTACATATTTTTTCTTTTATTTCTCTTTCAGTTTTATGTTTTTATGTTTTTAGTGTGTAGGAACAGGTATAAGGAATCTAAACCTTATCTTTGGGTTCCAAAAGGGGCAATAGGGGTTAAGATAAAGCTAGAGATCGAGTGCTAGATCGACTGATCCTGGCTCGATCTTTGCTAGATCGAGCCAGTGAATCGAGAGGAGCCAGTCGATCTAGACGAGAACGAGTGACAAGATCGATCTTGGCGAAAAAGGATCGATCGATCCAAATCGGATCGACCGATCTAATTTCTCTCGGGAAAATCTGTTGAAAATTGATCGATCACTCGACTCGATCCATCACTCGATCTATGCTAAATCGACCCCTAAATCGAGGACATAGCTCGATCAGAGGGACTTAGCCAAAGAGCCAATATCTCAATGATCGAGAGAGCCAATCGATCCAGGGCTCGATTCACCTTGAATCGAGTCACAAATTGAGTAACCCTCTCGATCTAAGCCATTTTAGGCATGAGATCGAGTCCTAGATCGACCAGAAGGACTCGATCTCATGCCGAGGTAACAATTTTCTTTCTCTCCTTTACTCCTTTCCCTCCAATTTTTAAATTCAAAACTTGGTCAAGGCAAGCATCTTTGACCATGAAAGATGTGCCTTGACCAAGACTTTTGTCAGAAACCACTTTAACCACCCATTGTTTTGGTTTGCTAAACTCTTTAAATGTTTCAATCTATTCCTCACCCTCTCATTTCTGTTTGCTCGAGTTTTCCTTACAAAGAGAGTGAGAATTTAAAAGCTTTTAAGGTTTAGCAAAGATATCCTCTACTCTTGCAAAGGTATTTTCAAGGTTTAATGATTTTATTTCAAGAAAATCTCCTTAAAAATCGCAAGTTCTTGTTCTAGGATATATGATCGGATTTGAATTTTTAAAATTAGCTAGGTAATAGGAAAAATTCTTAATTTTCAGTGTCTCAAAGATTTTATTTCCTTTTATCTAGCTATTATTTTTATTTGATCCCCAAAATTCTAGAATAGTTTATATAAATCTTCTTCTCCTCTTCTCTTATTCTCATTCAATCGTCTCTTGCTAATCATTCTCTAGAAAAATTTGTTTCAGGAGCAATGGCACCAAAGAGAACAAGAGAGGAGCGAGTGCAAGAAGGAGAAACACAAGAAGTGGTGGTTCAAGAGAGGGTCCGGTGGAGCAAAGATGAGAAGAGGGATAAGAAGAGGTTGGAGAGGCTCCGGTTTGAACCTACAAAGTTTGCTGATCGAGAGCTTCTGTCCAGGCTCGGGATCCTTGGAGACTTCGACCAACTCCTCATGAACATTGGTCTGAGGTGCTTATCGCGGATGGACTGCCCTACAATTCCCGAGGTGACGATAGATTTCCTAGCCACTTTGGAGTTCCGGTACGAGAATCCGAGTGCACCTGTTCCTTCTCAAGGCCGTCTCTATTTCAAGGTTGGCCGCCAAGCCTACACACTATCCATCCCCGAGCTATGCCAAGCCTACGGTCTCAAGGCTGATGCACACAAGGTGGAGTTCCCAGCCTTCAAGAAAGCCGACGAGTTTTGGGACCTAATCAGCAACAAAGACTACAAAGGCAACACCGCCAAGATCAAGAGAGTTAGGAGTCCGGTGCTGAGGTATACTTTGAAGCTGATAGCTAATACATTCAGTGGGAGGTCTGTTGCTCCTACTGTCACGAAGACGGAGCTGTGCTTCCTTTTCCAAGGCGTGAAGCATTTGGTGTCTGATCCGGATGCGAATGAAGAACCCATAGAAGATGAACTCGGCGATGAAGTGAATTATGGCTGTGTGCTCGCGGCTTCTCTGGTGAAGTACAAGGCTTATGCCTTACGGTGCAAGGCAACCTCTTCCTACATTGGCGGTTTCCTTACTCCTTTGTTCGTGCAAGCCGGTGTGCCCATCCATGACTTTGCTCACGTCCCAAACAGAGCTTTCATGGATGAAGCATACATGAGAAACACTGATAGCTTGGGACGCACGCCAGCAGAAGGGTTTTATGCTTACCTCTTCATAGATGAGGAAGACAAGAAGAGAGTGTGCATCCTCCCCAACAAAGACGAGACCGAGCTGCTTGGTGTTGGGAACATCGAGTTCTTACCCACGGAGGAAGAATGCTTTGCCCCTTTAGGAGGACCGCCTGCTTCAGCCATTGCCGCGCGCCAAAGGTCAGAGTCTCCAGGAACAGAGGATGAGATGCCCGAGGTTTACACACTTCCCAAGCTGGATTTTGAGCCTAAGACCAAAACCGAGAAGTTCTTAGCTTCGGTGGTGGGGATGCAGCGGAAGATCAACAAGTGGCAAGGGAAGATGCTTAAGAAGCTGGGGAAGAAGGTCAAACAACTCCAAGGAAGCCAGCCTAAGCCAGCTGTAAGCCAGGAGATACAACAACCCGAGAAGAGGAGACTCTCAACCGGAGGAGTTGTGATCCGCGAGACCCAAGGAGAAAACATTCAACCGGCTCGCCACTCCCTCCAAGAACCAGGCAACAAAGGAAAGGCAACAATCCCTAGCTCCTCTGGAACGTCCTCAAGTTCCAGCCGAGCCTAGACAAGAGGTAACAACCTTCCTCCATTGTATATAACCGCACATATTTGTTTCTTGCATTGTGTTTGTTTGCTCCTTCGGATGAGTTTGCCACCGGGACGGTGTCAAGCAAGTTTGGGGGAGTACTTGTGTGATTTAATCTTGTGTTCTTTGATCTTATTTTCCTTTTTACATCCTTGAGTCTTAGTCATGAAAAATTGGTAAAATTTTTAAAATTTTTTTCAAAGATTCATGTAGTTGCATTCATCTCTTTAAAAACATGTTAGGATTGAGTCTAGAATTTCTCATATCACCTAGGTTGTTTGCATTTTGCATAAGGGGTTAGGATTTCTTAAAAAGGTGTTTTACTTATGAATCATTTCAATGCCCTAGTTAGTAGTTCTCTAATGCTTTGTTTATGCTTTGAAAGTAAGTTCTAACCATGCTTGGATCACTAGTTAGGATTTTCGTGGCTTGAATTGAACTATCATGATTTGAAACTCATCCTACTAAGTGAAAACCTTAATTTGAAAATCTAATTATCATTCTTATGCATTTGAAAATGAACACATGGTTTTAAAATATTTAGGCTCTCTTCTTCCTTTTTACCACTCTTTGTGAGCCTAAGTAGAACTCCCTCCTTGAACCTTACCCTCCTTTGAAGCCAAATGTTCTTGTGTGACATCTTTGTGAGGCCTTATTTTTGGTTTGAACTTGGCATAAAGTGTTAGGTTTAGACGACATGATTTGGTTTTCATAATTGATTGCTAGCTTTACATTTTGAAGCTAGGTATAGGCTTAGGATAAGTTTGGGGGATCATTGGGGTTGCTTTCTTGTGTATTTGTTTTCGGTTCAAAAGAGTTTGTGTTTTAAGGAGAGAAATAAGGTTTTAAGTGAAAGGTTTATTTTTAAAAACTAAGTATGCTCTATTTCAGAAGGTAGCTCTCTCTAAATAAAAAAAAAGAGAAAAAGAAAAGAAAAAAAAAAATATAAAAGAGCCTAAGTGCCAAATAAATAAGTAAAAAAAAATGAAGAGAAAAATAATAATAATAAGAGAGCTACTAATAAGAAATTCCTAAGAACAAAAATATTTTTTCAAAACCTTTTCACTAGCCTAAAAAGTTTAAAAATGTCTTTATTTTGAATTGGGGATTGCTAAGTTGAGAAGAAGGGGTAGACTCTTAAGTGGTGAGTGAGGATTAAATTTCTTAAATGAGAGGGGTATAGGACTGTTTGATAGTTTACATGGGTAGATGAGAATCTAATCATGTATGCATAAATTGCCTTTACCTTTAGCATTATGCATTAGTTCAAACCATTTTTGAGAGAAACCCTTGTCTAATTATAAACCCTTTTCAAATGAGATCATTCTATGCTCATGACCGTAACCCTTAGCCAAATGTGTTTTGCTTTAAAGTGCATAAGTTTGATTCATGGTTCGAATGTTAATGAATGTTAAATGATGAATTTCTTTGATTGTTAGGAATAAGAGACTCATGATTTGAATTTCTTTGTGTGATGAGTATGGCTAAGTCCTTTGAAGTATGAGTGTAAGCTTAGCATTTTAGAATTGTTAACTAGGACATTGAGATGATCTATTCGAAAAGCACCTTTGCAAAAAGTTTAAAACCCCTTTGAATTTTCTGAAAACCTCTCTTCCTTACTTGTTTTTTTTGTTGCTTGAGGGCAAGCAAGAAGTAAGTTTGGGGGAGTTGATATCATTGCATATTGCATACATTCTTCATACTCATTAGGTAGTTTTTCATGCATTTGTATCATGTTTTAGGCTAGATTGCATCACTTAGGGTCCTGGAGCATTCTTGCATCAGCATATGCATTTTCTCTGCATTTTGCATCCATTCCAGGTTGTTTCTGGTTGCTTTGGAGACACGGAGGTTCGTGGAGGTGTGGAGGCCGATGTAGCAGTTCATGGAAGCTCGGGAGTGTGCTAAGGACCAGTGATCGAGGAGCAGATCGAGCATGGCCGGTCGATCTAGGAGTTGATCGACCAGAAGATCGAGCCAACTAGGCGATCCAAGGATAATGATCGAGATGGAGATCGAGTGAAGCAATCGATGTATCGGTACGGACGTAAATGACGCCATGCAGAGCGAGAGCCGGATCGAGTACACCACTCGATCCTCCCAAAGATCGATACCAAGATCGGATGCAGCACTCGATTCACCGAAGAAGATCGAGACCCGGATCGAGCCGAAGACACGATGGCCGGATATGATTGAGAGAACAACTCGATCCAATGGTCGATCTCTGTCCTTTCAACCGTTTTTGGCTGTTAGCGAAGGGGGGACCATTGGACTGTTTTGACATATTAGGCAAGGCGACGAATGCTTTTTGGAGAACTTTTAGATTTTCTAACTTTTTTCCTTCAAGTTTTCTCTCTCGTTTTCGGAAGAACACCATTTGTTGAACCAGTTTTCTTTTCAAGCTTTTGTATTCTCGAATCTTATCGTTTAAACTAGTCATTGTTTTATTTTCATCGTTTCATTTCTTCCACCCTGCTTGATTTACTTTATGTGTAGTGAGTAGTTTACTTTGGGTTAGGGGTTGAGAGGATTAAGGGGTAGAAAAGGTTCGATCTTGGTTTGTTTTCTAAACGTTTTTAAGGCTATCTCTTCTAAGGTGTTGAAAGCTTAATGCTTGAAGACTCTCACGCCAAGAGCTTCATGATCCGAGAGGTCCCTTACCTTGACAGGATACAGGGGCCTCGGAAGATCTCACCTTAGAGACTAGTTACCCCTTCCCAAAAGCCATGGAAGTTTGGGGGACTAGTTAAGCCATTGTTCGAAATCTGTTTTCCTTGCCTTTCGACTTCTCTTTCCACCAAAAGCCATGGGCTTGGAGGAGAGAATGAAAGAGTGATCTATACCGAAAGCCACGGATAGATCTTGTTTTGTTTTCGAGGCTTAGAGATCCTCACCAAGTGAGTCGATCCAAAGTTTCAAACCCAAGATCGTTCCTTGAAATCCCTTATATGAATCTCAACCCTAAAGCCCTCTCTTCTAGCATATTTACGTCTTATATTGCCTTTAGCTTGTTACCTGATAGCATCCTGGTCTTTAGATTCATTGTTCTTACGGTTTTAGACGAGATCGATCGTTTCTGCTCGATCTAGTGGTCGATCTTGTGGTCGATCCACTAGTCGAATTTTAACAATTCGAAGCTCTACCCTTTAGTTTACCTGTTTGTTCCTCGTGGTAACTGCTTCCTTTCTAGTATTTTTAAAATAGGTTTCACTCCGTTTAGGTTGCTGCATCTAGTTTTTAGATTATTTCTCATAAACTGTCTCATTTGCTTAGATTTGTCTTAGACCTTGCATTCTCTGTGGATTCTCTATCATCTAGAAGTGGTTTGACACTCTCCTGCTTGCCTTACTACAACATTGCTTGCATTAGAGTTTTGATAGCCTCTCTGCTGCATTAGACCGTAAGAAAAACGCTTATCACATATCATAGCAGACGAATTTAACGCTATCATATGGATGACACCTACGATGGCTGCCGATGACATAGCGTTTACGAAAACGTTATGTATCACATATGATAACAGATGTTTCGCGCTAACAATGTAGATATTTCTTTAGTGTTAGAGGAGCTTTGAGGATGATCCAGAAAGTTAGCTGGGCCAAAAGGAGCGAAAGAGACCAAGGCAGGCGATCTCTGCAGAGCCTATCGGTTTGTGCACGGAGGCTATAGGTCAAGGTGCATCGATCAAAGATATCGGTCAAGAAGTGACCGATACATGCAGTATCGATCAAGGGTATCGGTCAGGAGTGATCGATACAAATGCACCGTGTATATTTTGGTCATTGTATCGATCACTTTCCAGACCGATATGATTCGTATCGATCAAGCCCAGACCGATACAACTGATCGATATGAACCCACTCCGAGCCTGTTTTATTTACACTTTTGCCATTACTCTAGGGCTTCCTTCTTTTGGCTATAAATAGCCCATTATCGGGATTTGCGACAGGTCTTGTCAATTTACTGTTCTTAAGCATTTTCTTTGAGTTCTTAAGACAAATCTTTTGCTTTATTTATTATAAGTTGATATTTGCCTTTTATCTTTCTTTAATCTCTCTTTTGATTATGATTAGCATCTTTTCCTCTTGTGATTTGGTGTTAAAAATGGTTATTAGTGAGTAGTTTGCTTAGAGTTTCTAGATGTGGTAGATTAGGGGAATTTAGGGCTTGATTAAGATTTGTTTAGTGCTTTATTATATGGGTTACTCTCTATTGATCTGTTTTTAAACTAGATTTTTCTTGATCACACTTATAAAGAATTTAAACTTTCTCTTATTCCCACCAAGTGTTTGATGAAATGCTGATCTTGTTTGATAGAGGATTTGCTGGCCTTAGCTCAAGATATTGACTGTTTGGAGAGCATTTTGACTTGAATAGAGTTGTTTATTAATGCTTGCTGAATGTTTTAGCACTAATGAGAGTTAGTTCTTATTAAGATGTTTAGCAAATGGCGATTTTACAAGACATTGGATCTAGCTTGCTTGATTGTGAACTCTATGTCTAGGAATCACCATTGCTAGCTTGTTTGCTTGATCAATGCTGTTTGAAACAACCTTAATTAGTTCTTGAATTCCCCAAAGTCATTGACCACATCTAGGAACTTGCTTTCTCTTTATTGAATTTCGGATTTGCTCTGTTTTGCTTGCTTAGTCTTGTTTAAACTGCCTTTTACTTTATTTTCTTTGTTGCTTGATCATCTTAGGGTGTTAGATTGGTTGCTTAGGCAACAAAAACTCTTCTATGCTTGCTTGACTTATAGATCTCTGCTCACAACTCTTCTGCTTTCAACAAACCCATTTGGATTGATAAAAACCCTATGCTATGCTACAACTGATTCACATAGAGGGGTTATTGATTGAGACCTTAAAAACTCTGTATCAATTTGGCGCCGTTGCCATTCGGGTTTACAGTTTGAAAGATTAGAGTTTGTAGAATCTTTAAGATCAAGTTTTTAGTTTTCTTTGGTCACTAACCTCCTTTGGCTCACTTTGTTGTCTTTCAGGTATATAAACTTGAGATCCAGAGGTTCAAGCAATCTTGTGGACTTCATAGACAACATCAATCTGTTGGACAGAGGTCAGAGAGCAAGGAGACAACAAGAAAGGTAGCAACACTTGGAGAGACTTGGGATGAATAATCAGGAACCAGTTATGGATGATATCAGGTTCCAAGATCCTCAAGGAGCAGCTGGCGCTCAAGGAGTGCCGGGTCAACAAGGAGTCCAGGGCTTGCAAGGTGAGCAAGGCCCTAGAGGTGCAGCACAAGGAGCAAGACATCTCAGACCCTTTGGCGCTGGTGATGCACCAAATGCCTACAACAACAGAACTGGCACCATTCTACCAGCAGTCCAAAACAACAACTTTGAAATCAAGTCTGGATTGATTTCAATGGTTCAGGGTAGTAAGTTCCATGGTTTGCCACTTGAATATCCTCTAGATCATCTGGATAACTTTGATAGACTATGCTTACTAACAAAGATCAATGGAGTGAGTTAAGATGGCTTCAAGCTTAGATTGTTTCCTTTTTCTCTTAGAGACAAAGCACACCATTGGGAGAAGAACCTGCCCCAAGCATAACTAGTTGGGATGAGTGCAAGAGAGCCTTCTTAGCAAATTTCTTCTCTACTTCAAGAACTGCAAGAATAAGGAATGAGATTTCAGGGTTTGCACAAAGGAACAATGAAAGCTTTGGTGAAGCTTGGGAGAGATTCAAGGGCTACACACTGCAATGCCCTCATCATGGCTTCTCACAAGCCTCTCTACTCCACTCTCTACAGAGGAGCCTTGCCTAAAATAAGAATGCTTTTGGACACTGCATCAAATGGAAACTTCTTGTCAAAAGATGTGGATCAAGGATTGAAGCTAGTAGAGAATCTGGCTCAGTCTGATGGAAACTATAATGGGGAATTTGACAGAGCTCCAACAAGGGAAAAAGATGAGTTAAAGTCTAGCAGGAAAGAAATCAAGTCTCTACATGCAACAAATGATTAACACTCAGGTCACCACAACCTTGGAAATGAACAAGAAGTTTGCAGAGGTCCACAACAAAATCAATTCAGTACATGTAGAACTCACTAACAAGTTTGAAGGGTTGGTTGCAAGAGTCATAACACTGGAGAACAACAAATGCAACCCAAAGAAGTTCTGCAATGCCATAGTCATATAAGAAGAGAGCTTCTTAGCTGAAGAGGAAGCTATCATTGAAGAGTTCCTTTACTTGTTCACTGAGGACACTGAACCTCAAAGTGGGGGGGGGGGGGGGGGGGGGGGGGGGGGGGGGGGGGGGGGGGGTGGGGGGGGAAGAGTTCTTGGAAATTAAAACTAATCAAGGAGCAGCAGAAGAAGAATCCTTTGAAGAAGTAGCAAACACGGAATGAAGAAGAGTGGTGGGCGCCACATGAAGTTATTGATGACACCAAGGAGTACTTGATTGAAGTTCTTGATGATAAAGAGAAGACTCAAGCTGTTATCCTTCCTGTTCACCAACCAACTATCCCTTTTCCAGGAAGATTCAAGGAACAGCTAGTGCAGAAGTATGAGACCTTCTATTCTGCTCAAATGGAAATGAGGGGTTTGAATGGCCAAGAGGAGCTTAAGATGCTAAGAGTGAAAGCTGGAGCATCTGAGGTTAAAGAGCTTAATGTCAAGAAACTTGGAGATCCAGGTTGTTTCACTCTCCCATGTGAATTAAAAGGGCCGACCTTCAAAATCTGTCTTTGTGATCTTAGAGCAAGTATCAACCTTCCTCCATCCTCTACTGCAAAAGCTCTTGGCTACACTCAACTTCAAGAGAGTAATGTATTTTTTCCTTACTGTAGCTGATGGAACAGTGAAGACACCACTTGGGAGTCTCAAGGATCTACCAATGATGATTGAAGGAGTAACCATCCCCACTGATTTCTTGGTGCTTGATGTGGAAGGCCATATAAAGAATGCTATCATTCTAGGAAGACCTTTCTTATCCTCAGCTGGAGCAGTGTTTGATGCCAGGGAATGCACAATAGAGCTGAGACTGACCAAGACAAAGGTTTTAAAGTTTGACTCCAAGGGGAATAAACTGGAAAATGAGCAGGCCTTCTCAATGGACATCAAGAAGTTGAAGAAGCTTGGGAAGCATTGGCTAGAGTTTGAAGGCTATGTTGGTGAAAGTTTTGATGGTTGCTGCTTAACTAAGCTGTTTGCTGATACCACTGAAGAGGAGGTCCTCAAAGTGGGAGTTTCTGATTGCATGAATGAAGTTATATTGGATGACAAAGAAGATGGGGTTGTCTTGAAGCCCTTTATTTCTAAGAATGGTGAAGTCCACAACAAGATGAAAGGGAGGAACAAACCACAACCCTTTGCTATATTGAAGGTTGATGGAGTCACCAGAAAGATCAAAGTAAGCACTGCAACACCAAGGAGTTCTAGGTCTCCTTCTCACCACCTCCACTAGAGAGGTAAGCAAAGTCAAGCTTAATGACTTTAAACAAGCACACTTGGGAAGTAGTCCCATGGTATCCTTTTGTATATATTATGCTTTCTAGTTTTCTTTTTATGCTTAGTTAATGTGTATAGAAGCAGGAGTTCGAATTGGGGGTTGAGAAAGTCTCTAAGGGACAAAGAACATGTGCAATCTGGCTGCTATCGATCAACTGTATCGGTCAAGACGAGACCGATACAGACTGTATCGATCATTCATATCGGTCATTTGTGATCGATAGCAGTAGAGCATGATTGCACCAGTCAACTTATCGATCACTTGTGATCGATAGGGAAGGGAGTCTGAAAGTGATCATCCGTATCGGTCATTCCTATCGATCAAACACAGATCAATACAAATCCACCGGATATATTTCGGCTAGTGTATCGATCAGATGGAGACCGATAGGATTCACAGGAAGGGCATCAGTCATTGCTATCGATCATTTGTGATCGATATGCCCCGCAAGGTAATTACTCAAATTTTCAAAAAAATTTCCCTCCTTTGGTTTGGAGCCAAGGAGGTTTAAATTCAAACTCTGGATCCTTCCTGCCACTTGCAGAGCTCCTGAGCACTTTTGTTCTTGTCCCACACTCTTTAGATTCCTTTGGTTCCCTCACCAACTTTTGATTCTTTTGGTTCCCCCTTTTCCATTCTATTTAAACCAACAATCTTCTCCTCTTCTCTTCACACTTCAGTTCACTACTTCTCTCACTTATAGCACGAAAATCTTAGCTCTTTCTCTCTTTTATTTATCTTCTCTAAGTGCTCAGAAGCTTCATTAAGGTTTGCTTCTTCAACTATCCATTCTTTGCTCTTAATTAATGCATGTGTTTATAATTGCTTAATCTATGGTTTTAAGAGCAAGTTTTGATTAGTTTTAACTATTGTGCTTTGATCTTGCATTGTGGATTTGTTTAAAGTGAGCAAGTTAGATGTTTAAGCTTTGTTTACTGTTCATAAATCTCATTACTTGCTTGTTTATTATCCTTTTGCATGATCATTATCCTTTTTGCTTAAGAACCACATTGCTAGATTCACATGCATAGCTGTTTTATTTTCATGAATTCTAGCTTGTCTAAACTGTTAGCTTTTGAATTCCTCTTGCTTTTGAAAGTTTAATCTTGTTTTTAAGATTTGTTAAGCTTATCTTAGCATAAAGAGTTATCTTTTTAAAGCTTTCAGTTATTTGGTTTTCAGCTTTTGTTCTTTTACTCACCCTATCTTCAAGCTTTGTTTTTGAAGGTACCATGGAGAAGACAAAAACAGCTGCTGGAAGCAAGGGAAAGGCACATCAGGAGGAAGCACCCACTTCACCAAGAGCAATAAGGGACAAAGGAAAGGGTGCTGCAGCAGAGCAATCATCTCAGGCTGCTGGAAAGAGACCAGTTGGCGATAAAGGCGCCAATCAGAAAAGGAAGGGCAAAACTGTAGAGGAAGAAGTCCCATACCATGAGCCAAGTCCTAGGGAACTCATGGAGGCTTTCAACCAGTGCACTTTCAAGCCAACAAGGTACCCTTGTGCTAGTAAAATGAAGGCACTTGGGATTTACATGGACTGCAAGGCAGTGTTTGAGAACATGGAGATTGAAGACCTCTTGACAAAACCACTCCCATCCTACCAACAACTCACTTACCAGTTCATCTCCACTCTCAAAGTGGTCTGGTATGAATACAATGAGCTCTCTAATGGAGATGGGTGGTTCTCCTTCAGGATTGGCAAGCAGAAGTTCACCCCAACCTTCCTAGCTATCGCTAAAGCTCTTGATCTAAGATCCTACACAGCGGAGCAGATTCTACATTCCCATGCAGCAGCACGACATGTTGTGGGGTGCTATTAAGACTGGGCAATACATTACTGGAACAACAAGGAATCAGCACCTGAGGCATCCTGCTGTGAGATATGCTCACAAGGCACTTGCAAACACACTCTTTGCAAGGAAGGAGACAATATATCTCACGGGAAAGGAGATAGATCTGATATACCAAGGGGAGTATGATCTTGTCGGCACCAGCAAAAATGGGAGACCTCCCCAAGCGCCGAAAAGATATCCATGTTATGTGTCTATGCTAATGGAGCATCTCTATTCCTACCAGAGCTGGGTTCTGAGTAAGGTGAAAAAGGAGAAAAGCCCACAGATCCATATTGGGGGGGGGGGGGGGGGGGGGGGGGGGGGGGGGGGGGGGGGGGGGGTTGTGACAGCTATTCTTATAGCTAGTAGAGTAAACCTTGATTGGTGGCAAGCATGTCTACAACTTCATCAAGGACTTCAGAACACCAGCAAAAGTCCTTCTCCCTAATCCAAAACTCACCTCCTTCACAACAAGGAGCAACATCAGTTTCAATCCAAGTGATGATCAGCTCTACCAAGGCAGCTCTGTTCCTGGAGAAAGAGAAGACGATAGTGAGGAAGCAGAAGAAGAAGAGGTTAAGAAGAAAGAAGAGAAGAAGGTGAAGAAGAAGTCCAAGAAGATGCTCGAGCTGGCGTTGAAAACCAAGGGGGAGCACAAGAAGAAGAAGATGAGCTTGAAGGAGAGGAAGTGTTGAGCTACAGTTCAAATCAGTTCCACTTCAAACCTTATGGAGGCCCAAGCCAAGAAAGCTCAATGAAATCTGCTCATGAACACATCAACACTCTCCAGAAATGGTTTAAATGGCAAGACAAAGCCATTAAGAGGTTGGTGAAAATGGTTAAAGGGAAGTTCAAGAAGAACAAGGCTACATCAGCAGGAACTTCCCATCAGAGCCATAATCATGAGCACACTCCTCATCAAGAAGAGCCTATGCCACAAGCTGACCTAACTGAAGAGGAAGAAGCTGTATGGAACCCCCATGGAAGACATTCCTTTCATGCACAGCCAAGTGATCAATGGGGGACATGGGCACAACCAAGGGCTTCATCATATGAGCCAATGACCCATGTACCATCAGCTTGGGAAGCGCCAACTCCCACTCCCTCTGAAGTTCAAGAAACATGGCAATGGGGCCATCAAGGTACTTTTTCACAAGCTGAGCAGTTATGGTCAAGTTGGGTTCCCCCACCACAAGAAGCATAACTATTTTCAAGGACTTATGAGAGGAGGAACAAGAGGAGGGCTAGCAAGTCTCCTCAGACATCTAGATCCTCCCACCACTCTACTTATTAAACAAGGTACCACATCCAACTCATTGTTTATACCATTGCATCTTTTTCAATTTTGTATTATATTTTGTTGCATCTCTCTCTCATTGCTTTCATTACACAAGGGACTGTGTAATTTAAGTGCGGGGGAGAGATTTGGGGTTTGACTTTGTGTTCTGTTTTCTTAGTTTTTAATTTTCTTTCACTTTGAGTCTCATGCATATCATGCATTCATATAAGGCATAGAAAAACACAAAAAATCGAAAATTTGAAAAATTTTGCATTTTTGAAAACCAAAAAGAAAGCATGTAGTTGAATTTCATTCCTTTATGATTGAGTCTAGTGTTGGCATATAGGTTGCATTGCATTTGCATAGGGCATAATGATGAACTCTCCTTGTAAAGTGCTTAGAGTTTAGAGATGATTTCAGTGTTTAAGTGGCTAGTTGTTTGATGCATCATAAGATTGCTAGATGTTAAAGCTGAACCATGCTTAGATTGCTAGATTTGGTCTTCTCATCTCATACTGAAAGCATTTGTTCTCTGAAAATCAACTCTATCAACTTGAACTTTAATTCATTGCTACCATATACATATTTGGATCATCTTTTTCCTTTCTACCACTCTTGTTAATCCAAATAGCTGATCCTCATACTTATGGGACAATTACATCCACACCCTTAACCAAAACCTCCTTTTGAGCCTAAACACTATCTTGAGAGCTGTGAGGCCTTTGCATTACATTTTCGATTTTGTCTTGGCAAAAAGTGTTAGGAATAAGGCTGGCAATAATAAGCTATTTTGTAGATATCAGCTTGCATCTTGAGCTTGATTCTAGGATAGGAGTTTTGGGTTAAAAGGGTAGTGTAAGTGGTTTGAAATTCATGTATATATGTTTTGAAAGATAAGGAAAAGGTTTGAAATTGTAGTAAAAGGGAAACAGTCTAGAGTTGTGGTTAAGTAAATGGAAGTAAAAGCTCTAAGTGTAAAGAAGAAAGGTGCCAGCAACAAAGCTTAAAAAGGTCAAAAGAAGAAACATCAGACCAAGAGCAATCCACCAAAGGTGATGAAGGTGCCAATGCAACAAAGAAGAGCAAGTCCCAACCAAAAAGAAACAACCACACAAGCAAAAAGAGAAGTTTCCCCAGTCATGAAGGAGGGTAAAGGGTAGAGTTTAGCAAAAAGGTAGACTTAAGGTTTCACTTTGGGTCTAGAAGTGCTTTAGATTCATCTTTGGGTAAACGGATAGAAGAGAGCTTTGAATTTCATGCATAAGTGTGCTTTTACCTTTAACATTTTACCTAAGATGGTGTCATTTCATTGAGTGATCCCTTATGTTTTTGAACCCTTTGTCTGATATGATCATGGAAGGCAACCAGGATGAACATGTGGAAGCTGAGCTTGAACCTGTGGATGCAATGTTTGTACCAGCAACCGGACCTCTGACTCACGCTAAAGCTAAGAGATTCATACAAGAAATTGGAGGTTTACTTAACCAAATGTTCACATCCAAAGAGAACTCGGACTGGAATGGAGAAGACTCAACTCAAGAAGTTCTAATGATGATCCAAGTCCAAGAAGAGCTCTAATGGTTTTGTGATCGTTTGTACTCTTTTTCCTTATCCTTGGTTTTGTCCCATTGGGTTTCCAGGAAAGGTTTTAATGAGACAAATGGATCACAAAGTTACTTAGCCCATTCACTTAGAGAAGACCATTTCGTGCCTTGGAAGGAAGAGTTGAAGAGGCATCTACAAAATAAGCTCAAGAGTCATTCAAACTTAGTTTTTATTAAGTCTTTCTTTAGTTAATGCTTTGACCACGAGTTTTCCTCTTGGTTTACTCATTTTATTTCTATATAACTCATGTAATCTCATTTGAGAACAATAACTCTTTTTTTTTAGAAAACCTTTTGAGAGTGATTCTCTTTGTTCCTTGTGAACATTTTGATCTGTCTTGGAGTGTCATATCCAAGGGATCAACCCGGTTTATCAAATTGTCTTCAACACACTTGTGTGGCCATTCTACCGACTGAAGTTAGTTGTTTGCAGTATAAGTTAGTATCAGGTGGTGAGTTTAATATACTCACTATTGGAGCTACCTGCATCACCTTTCTAAGGTCCCACCGCTTTTTCCTTTGGAATTTCTGCTTCCATTGGATTAAAGGATTATCCCTACTAACTTTAGAGTGTCCAATCTTGGAGGATCGCATCATTGTCTAAATGAGATCATTTTTATCTCATGACCTTACCCTTTAAACCAAATGTCTTCACTTGATTTGCATAAGCATGATCTATGGTTCTGAACTTAATTGAATGTTAAAGAGTTGGTTGATTTGAGCATTTGCCTAAGTTAAGATTTGAGGTCATTTTGAAATATGATGAGCA
This sequence comes from Thlaspi arvense, assembly GCA_911865555.2. Taxonomy (NCBI): domain Eukaryota; kingdom Viridiplantae; phylum Streptophyta; class Magnoliopsida; order Brassicales; family Brassicaceae; genus Thlaspi; species Thlaspi arvense. The sequence goes on from OU466860.2 coordinate 31,499,736, forward strand.
TGGCTAGGTTCTTTAAAGTAAAGCTGATTATGTTTGGATCCCACAACTAGGCACTTAAGCATTGACACCATCTCTTTACCTTTGCACTTTTGGATCTGAATGCCCACCTTCAAAACTCACTCTCTCATTTGTTCTTATTTGCTTAAGGACAAGCAAAAAGCAAGTGTGGCGGTGTTGATATCTCTTGTATTTACACCATTTAGGCTTGCATTTAGTACATGTTTTGGTTCTCTTTTGCATGTTTTCCTTAATTTTTGTCCCATTTTCTTCTTCTTTTAGACTTGGGTTGCATTTAGGATATAGTTTGCATTTTTTCTTGCATTATGGATGTTTTTAGGTGCTTATAGAGCTAAAAGGAGCTTAGAGGAGTTTTGAGGATGATCCAGGAAGCTAGCTGGGCCAAAAGGAGCAAAAGGGACCAAGGCAGAGGATCTCTGCAGAGCCTATCAGTTTATACACGGAGGCTATCGGTCAAGGAGTGACCGATACAAGGCGTATCGATCAAAGATATCGGTCAAAGAGTGACCGATACAAACCATATCGATCAAGAATATCGGTCAGGAAGTGACCGATACAAATGCACCGAGTATATTTCGGTCACCATATCGAACACCTTCCAGACCGATATGATTCATATCGATCAAGCCTAAACCGATACAACTGACCGATAGGAACCCAGTCAGAGTCTGTTTTATTTACACTTTTGCCATTACTCTAGGGCTTCCTTCTTTTGCCTATAAATAGCCCATTTTCTGGGACTTTCAAGAAGTCTTGTCAATTTACTATTCTTAAGCATTTTCTTTGAGTTTGTAAGACAAAATCTTTTGCTTTATTCTATATAAGTTTGTATTTGCTTTTAATCTTTCTTTAATCTCTCTTTTAATCATGATTAACATCTTTTCCTCTTGTGATTTGGTGTTAAACATGGCTATTAGTGAGTAGTTTGCTTAGGGTTTCTAGATGTGGTAGATTAGGAGAATTTAGGGCTTAATTAAGGTTTGTTTAGTGCTTCATTATATAGGTTCCTCTCTATTGATCTGTTCTTAAACCAGATTTGTCTTGATCACACCTATCTAGAATTTAGGCTTTCTCTTATGCCCATGATATTGCTGCATATTTCATGTATTTTGCATACATATAAGATAGTTTCTCATGCATTTACATTGCACTTTAGGATAGTTTGCATCACTTTAGGTCCTAGAGCATTCTTGCACCAGCATATGCATGTTTCTTGCATTTTGCATCGCATTCAGGTTGTTTTCGGCTACTTTTGAGTCTTGGAGGGTTTGTGGACGTGTTGAGGCTCGTGAGGAGGTTCGTAGGAACTTGGAGAATTCAGGAATGCTTGCTAAGGACCAGAGATCGAGAAGCAGATTGAGCATAGCCGGTCGATCTAGATGAGATCGACCAGAAGATCGAGTAGTCAATCCGATCCAAGGGAACTGATCGAGACGGAGATCGAGTGAAGCGATCGATCAAGGAGTACGGACGTAAATGACGCCATGCAGAGCGAGAGTCGGATCGAGTCCACCACTTGATCCTCCAAAGATCGACTCCAAGATCGAACGAAGCACTCGATCCGCCGAAGAAGATCGAGACACAGATCGAGCTGAAGTCACGATGTTCGAAGATGATCGAGAGAGATGCTCGATCTCGAGGTCGATCTCAGTGCACTTTAACCGTTTTTGGTCGCTAGCGAGGGGGGGACCATTGAGCTGTTTGGCCTATTTGGGGAAGGCGGCTATCATGCTTTTACAGACACGTTTTCACTTTATCATTTTTATCTTTTTCTCTCTGTTTGAAGGCGATTTCGCCATTGTTAGACTTTGAAGCTTTTCTTGCTTTGTTTTGAATATTGAATCGTTTAAGCTTAAATCAATCGTCTTTCATGTTTACTAGTTCATCCTTTATGCTTTGTTTGGTTTACCTTATTTGTAGCGAGTAGTCTATTCGGGTTTTGGGGTTGAGAGGATTCAAAGGGGTCGAAAAGGTTTTCAAGTTTGGTGTTTTCTTGTTCTTCATGGCTTTCTCTTCTAGGATATCGAGTTCTTAAGGCTTAGAGACTCTCACGCCAAGATCTTTATGATCAAAGGGACCTCTTACCTTGACAGGATCCAGAGGTCCTTGAAAGTCGAATCCTAGAGGCTATTCTACCTTTCCCAAACGCCATGGTAGTTTAGGGGACTAGTTAAGCCGTGTGTTTGAAATCTGAGTTCTATGCCCTTCAATCTCTTTTTTCGCCAAACGCCATGGGTCTGGAGGAGAGAATGAAGGAGTGATCCATACCACACGCCATGGATGGATCTTGTTTTGTTTTCAAGGCTTAGAGAATCTCACAAAGTGAGTAGATCGAAAGTTTTCAAACCACTTGAACCTTTGAAACCCTTGAACATGAACCTCAACACTGGACCCTCTTTCTTAGTATTCTTACATCTCTTTTAATCATTCGCTTGCTATCTGTTCGCATCCTGGTCATTAGATTCATTTCCGTAGAACTTTTAAACGAGATCGATCGTTGTTGCTCGATCTAGTGGTCGATCTTGTGGTCGATCTACTAGTCAATTTTTATAAATCCATAGCTTTGCATTTTAATCATTCTGTTTGTTCCTCGTGGTAGTTCATTCGTTTCTAGTATTTTTAAAATAGTTGTGCTTTGCATTTGATCGTTGAATCTAGTTTTTAGGAATTTTATAAAACCGTTCATCATTAGCTTAGCTTTACTTGATCCTTGCATTCTCATTGCACTTTCTAGCTCCTAGGTGTGGATTGACACTCACTTGCACGCTATACTACATCTCAGTGTTGCATTTGAGCTTTGATACATCATTGCACTGCAAAAATTTGTTAACAAATGGCGCCGTTGCCATCTTAGGAGTGTTTAGAAAGCATTGAGATTTGGGGTATAATAAAGAGTAAGCCTTTGTTTTTCTTTTTGTTACTGATTTCTCTACTCTCAAACGTGTGTCTTTTAGGTACATGAATCTTCGTTCAAGGGGAGACAACAATCTACTTTAACCCTTGGACAGCATTCATCAACTCGGACATTTAAGACAAAGAAGAGTTAGAGAGCAAGCTAGAGCTTTTGAGGAGATTGTTCAGCAAGGTTCAGTGGATTTTGAAGCGATGGCTGAGCACGAACATCCAGAGGGACCTCCTCCAGCTCACGAGGCAGTGGGATGGGGTAATAGAAACCCCCAACATGCGGCTAGACCCCCACGGATCATAGGAGCGGGAGATGCTCCCAATACTCATCACAATAGGTTTGGGATCACTCCTCCTCCTGTACAGAACAACAACTTCGAGATTAAGCCAGGATTCATCTCAATGGTGCAAAACAATAACTTCCACGGGCTAGCAATGGAAGATCCCTTGGAGCACCTTGATAACTTTGAGCAAGTATGTGGGATGATCAAGATTAATGGCAAATCCGAAGATGCTTTCAAGCTGCGTCTCTTTCCATTTTCTCTTGGAGACAAAGCTAGACATTGGGAGAAGACCCTTCCACAAGGCACCATTACCTTTTTGGATGAGTGTAAGAAGGCGTTCCTTTCAAAGTTCTTCTCTAGCACCAGAACAGCAAGTCTGAGAAGTGAGATCAGCGGCTTCACTCAAAGGAACAATGCGACATTCATTGAAGCCATGGAGCGGTTCAAGGACTACACCATTCAGTGTCCTCACCACGGCTTCAGCGAAGAGACTCTCCTAAGCACTATATACCGCGGAGCTTCACCTAAGATTCGCTTGCTACTTGACATAGCTAGTAAAGGAAACTTCCTTGGTCAAGAGGTAGAAGAGGGCATGGAGCTGATTGAGAACTTGGCATTGAGTGACGGCAACTATGCTGAATATTACGACCGTGCACCGAGAGTTTCCGAGCTAGAGTCTCACAAGAAGGAGCTTAAGTCTTTACATGAGAAGATTGACAAGCTGGTGTTGGCTAACCAGAAGCATGTTCACTTTGTTGGTGAAGCAGATGAAACCGTAGAGGAGCTTGAGTTGAGTCAAGAAGAAGCCAATTGGGTAGCGGGTCAGAACAACTACAAACCTCAAGGGTATTCACAAGGCTACAACCAGAACAACAATCTCTCATATAGAAGCACCAATGTCGCAAACCCTAAAGATCAAGTGTACCCTGCTCAGCAAGCAAATCCTTTCGTACCATACAACAATTGTTTTCAGCCGAGTGGTGGCTTCCAAGGGCAAGGGCAAAGCAACTTCCAAGGACAACAGCAAGGAAACAAGGGTTATACGCCAATGTACCCTCCGGGCTTTGTTCCTCAACAACAACCGATGCAACAACAACAAGTTGATCCTGTCCAAGCTATGTTTCAACAATTGATTCAAGGGCAAGCATCTACAAATCAGAAGTTTGCCAAGATGAACACTCGTTTAGACACGTCTCTCACTGATTTCTCTACTCAGATTACAAACTTTAAAAAGATCAAGCAGCTAGAAAAAGGAAGGGCGAGCACAAGTGGTCAGAATAGCTTACCGGGCAAGTGTGAGCAGAATCCCAAGGAATACGCCAACGCCATTACACTAAGGAGTGGGAAAGAGCTTGCACATACGGTTACTCCTAAACACAACGAGGACGTTGTAATTCAAGAGGGGGAGGGTAAGCTTTCAGCTGATGATGAGATAAACTTTGACAATGTTTGGATTCAAGGGCCAAGGATAGGTGAGAAAGCAGCTGTAGAGAAGAAAGCGGAGCAAGCTACTATGGAGAAGGATGCTTATGTACCTCCACCGTATGTACCTAAGCTACCTTTTCCTGGCCGCTTCACGAAGCAACTCATAGAGAAGCATAGAATCTTGTTTGAGAAGCATCTTAAGGACGTAGAGATCAAGCTACCTCTCATAGAATGCCTTGCCATGATGCCTAAATGTGCCAAATTCTTCAAAGATACGCTCGTGATGAAGAATAAGGAAAGCAAGGAAGTGCTAGTTCTTAGTGAGGAATGTAGCGCCGTGATACACAAGGAGATAGTTCCCAAGAAGTTGGGAGATCCCGGAAGCTTCACTATACCTTGCGCTTTAGGTCCTTTGGAGTTCAAGAGTTGTCTTTGCGATCTCGGTGCTAGTATAAATCTGATGCCTCATTCCGTAGCAAAGAAACTTGGCTTTACCCGGTTCAAAGATTGTAGAATCTCGTTGGTACTAGCTGACAGGAGCGTGAGGTTACCTGTGGGTTTGCATGAGGACTTGCCAGTAAGAATCAGCGGTGTAAACGTGCCTACGGACTTCGTCGTGTTAGAAATGGATGAAGAACCTAAGGATCCACTCATTCTCGGTAGACCGTTCTTAGCCACCGCCAGAGCCATCATAGACGTCAAGAATGGGAAGATAGCTCTGCACTTGGGTAAAGATATAAGGCTGGAATTTGATATCAATGAGGTTTTGAAGAAGCCTACGATAGAAGGGCAAGCTTTCTACATTGAGACATTGGACGCTTTAGCGGATGAGTTGCTTGAAGAGTTGGCTCAGGAGGATCATTTGAAGCTGGCATTGACTAAGGAGCCAGGAGAGTTCGGTTACTTGGATCAGAGGACTCAGGAATACGTTAACCTGCTTGATTCAAGGAAAGTTGTGCTAGAAGATGAAAGCGCTTGCCTAGAGATCGACTCCGAGATCGATGACATTACTCGATCCAGGGGTCAAATCGACAAGACAATCGAGAACACAACTCGATCCGGTGCAACAATAGACAGTCAGATCGAAAAGGGTGATCGATCCAGGAATTTAATCGAGTCCGAGATTGAGGGATGCCTTCCGATCAGTTCGGGGTCCAATCCGGAGATCGACCCAGCGTCTCGATCTCTCACTGGATAAACATTAAATCGAGTGAGTGAATCGAGTGAAACAGCTCGATCTAGACGACATCGAGAGCAAGATCAACTGGATGACTCGATTTCAGAGGGGACTACGGTTCAAGAAAGCAGCCTCAAGGGTCATGTCTCAGGTTCTAAGGAGGGTTCCAAGGAGGAAAAGAACAGCAACAGCCACGAGGATGATTGGAGCAAGCTGCTGGCCCCAAAGGTGGACCTTAAGGAGCTCCCAAAAGGGCTAAGGTCTGCTTTCTTAGGGCTTAACGGAACCTATCCCGTGATTGTAATGAGAACTTAGGTGATGATGAGTTGCACTCGCTCTTAACTGAGTTGAGAAAGTATAGGAAGGCCATTGGGTACTCCCTAAGTGACATCAAGGGCCTTTCACCGATGCTTTGCACTCATAGGTTTCACTTGGATAATGAGAACGCCTCTTCTATAGAACATCAAAGGCGTTTGAATCCTAATTTGAAAGAGGTTATTAAGAAAGAGATCCTTAAGCTGCTAGAAGCTGACGTGATCTATTCCATAAGTGACAGCACGTGGGTTTCTCCCGTACACGTGGTGCCTAAGAAGGGAGAGATGACGGTCTTTAAGAATGACAAGGATGAGCTTATACCTACTAGGACTATTACAGGACACCGTATGTGTATTGATTATAGGAAGCTTAATCTTGCTACTAGAAAGGATTATTTTCCCTTGCCTTTTATTGATCAAATGCTTGAAAGACTTGCTAATCATCCCTACTATTGCTTTCTTGATGGATATAGTGGATTTTTCCAAATACCAATCCATCCAAATGATCAGGAGAAGACGACCTTTACATGCCCTTATGGCATCTTCGCATATCGAAGGATGCCATTCGGGTTGTGTAACACACCGGCTACGTTTCAGCGTTGTATGATGTCGATCTTCTCCGATCTAATAGAAGAGATGGTAGAGGTGTTTATGGATGACTTCTTGGTCTATGGTGCGTCCATTTCTGCGTGTTTGTTGAATCTTTGCAAGGTACTAAAGCGTTGTGAGGAGACAAACTTGGTGTTTAATTGGGAGAAATGTCACTTATTGGTGAAGGAAGGTATCGTGCTTGGCCATAAGATATCAGAGATGGGCATTGAGGTTTACAAGGCTAAGGTTGATGTCATGATGAGTCTTGAGCCGCCGGTTAATGTCGAAGGAGTGAGGAGTTTCTTGGGACACGCTGGCTTCTACAGGCGCTTCATCAAGGATTTTTCTAAGATTTCATGCCCTCTCACACGGCTATTGTGCAAGGAAGCTGATTTTGTCTTTGATGAGGAGTGTTTGCGAGCATTCGTGACCATCAAGGCAGCCCTAGTATCCGCGCCTATAGTGCAAGCACAAGACTGGACTCTACCGTTCGAGATTAAGTGCGATGCTAGTGACTATGCCGTGGGAGCCGTTCTAGGTCAAAGGAAAGATAAGAAGCTGCACGTGATTTACTATGCTTCAAGAACCTTGGATGACACGCAAACAAGGTATACTACTACGGAGAAGGAGCTATTGGCAGTAGTGTTTGCCTTTGAGAAGTTTCGGTCATACCTCGTGGGTTCCAAGCCCATTGTCTACACAGATCACGCTGCTTTGAGGTACATCTATTCCAAGAAGGACACTAAGCCGAGGCTTTTGAGATGGATTCTTCTTCTTCAGGAGTTTGACATGGAGATCAAAGACAAGAAAGGGATAGAGAACGGCGTTTCTGACCATCTCTCTCGGTTAAGAATCAATGAGTCTCTTCTGTTAGATGATTCACTCCCCGAGGAACAACTCATGGCGATCACTACGGCTGTTTGTGGAAACCTAGAAGGGCAGTTTGAGGAGGTTCTGAGCTTCAAAGAGGAGGATCTTCCTTGGTACGCGGACATTGTGAACTACTTGGCATGTGGGGAAGAGCCTTCGCATCTTGACAATTACCACCGGAAGAAGTTCATGAGGGACGTAAGCCACTACTTTTTGGACAAGCCCTATTTATACAAGAGAGGTGTTGACAGCCTATACAGGAGTTGTGTGACGAAGGAGGAAGCAAGAGATATCATCTTTCACTGCGATGGCTCTTCGTATGGCGGGCACTTTGCTTCATTCAAAACTGCCACTACGGTCTTGCAAGCCAGTTTCTGGTGGCCGTCCATCTTCAAAGACACCCATGAGTTCGTGATGAGTTGCGAAGCTTGTCAACGAGCAGGGAACATCACTAAGAGGAACGAGATGCCTCAGGTTCTCATCTTTAGGTAGACGTCTTTGACGCGTGGGGCATAGACTTCATGGGGCCGTTTCCTTCTTCCTACGGCAACAAGTTCTTTTTGGTGGCTGTTGACTACGTTTCTAAATGGGTTGAGGTCATTGCTTTTCCTACAAACGACTTTAAGGTGGTGATCAAGCTCTTTAAGAGCATCATATTCCCAAGGTTTGGAGTACCCAAGGTGGTGATAAGCGACGGAGGAAGCCACTTCATCAACAAGTTGTTTGAAAACCTTCTAAGGAAGTATGGCGTGAAGAACTGGTATCTACACCTTACCATCCTCAAACGAGTGGCCAAGTGGAGGTCTCTAACCAACAGATCAAGGGGATACTTGAGAGAACAGTTGGGACAACTCGGAAGGATTGGGCGGTGAAGTTAGATGACACTTTGTGGGCTTACCGGGCTGCTTTCAAAACGCCCATTGGTACTACTCCTTTCACTCTTCTCTACGGCAATGGATGTCACCTCCCCGTTGAGCTGGAACATAGGACATTGTGGGCTGTGAAGCGGCTGAATTTTGATCTAAAGACGGCTCAGGAGAAGCGCTTGATCCAGCTGCACGAGCTTGATGAACTAAGGCTAGATGCTTACGAAAGCGCTAGGATCTACAAGAAGCGTACTAAGGCTGGTCACGACAAGAAGTTGGTACCCAATGAGCTTAAGGAAGGGAGTTTGGTGCTGCTTTACAATTCAAGGCTCAAGCTCTTTCCAGGAAAGCTAAAGTCACGATGGAGCGGTCCGTATGAAATCAAGGAGGTATTGCCCTACGGAGCTGTCACGTTGGTAGGCAAGAGTGGGAATGCATTCACAGTGAATGGACACAGAGTTAAGCCATACATGGCGAGTGCATTTGACAAGGAGAGCACCTCAATGCTTCTCCAAGACCCACCATCTGCCTAAACCAAGTAAAGTCTAGCTAAAGACGTTAAAGAAAGTGCACTTGGGAGGCATTCCCATGTCTATCCTGTATATATTTTTGCTTTATTTCTTTTCCAGTTTTATGTTTTTATCTTCTGACTGTGTAGGAACAAGTATGAGGGATTGAAGGCCATGAACTTAGATCCAAAAGGAGTAAGAAGGGGCGAGTACAAGCTAGAGATCGAGTGCTAGATCTACTCATCCTGGCTCGATCTTTGCTAGATCGAGCTAGTGAATCGAGAGGAGTTAGTCAATCTAGACGAGATCGAGTAGACAGATCGTGTGACACAGTCGATCACGAGAGGACGAACACCCTATACGTTTAGCCTGAAAAGCAAACGAGAGGTGGATCGACTGAGTCACTCGATTCTCAAGGATATATCGAATAATCTACTCGATCTGCCACTCGATCCAAGCTTAAATCGACCCCTGAATCGAGAACGTGGCTCGATCATGAGGACTTAGCCGTCGTGCCAAAAACTCAAGGAATGAGAGGTGTTATCGATCCAAGACCCGACTCAATTCGAATCGAGTCCCAAATCGAGCAACCCTCTCGATCCACGCCATTATGGGCATGAAACCGAATCCTAGATCGACCAAAAGGTCTCGATCTCGTGCCGAGGTAACATTTTCTTTTCCCTCCTTTCCTCTTTCCCTCCGGTTTTTAAATTCAAAAAGTGGTCAAGGCAAGCATCTTTGACCATGAAAGATGTGCCTTGACCACAACTTTTGTCATAAAACCACTTCTTTTACCCATGCTTTTGTTTTTGTTAGCCTTTAAATGTTTTCAACCACTTTCACACTCTCTCATTCTTGTTTTCTCGAGTTGTTAAGAAAAAAGAGAGTGTGAATTCTTCTTTTGTAAAGGCTAACAAGCATCTTTTTCAATCTTTGCAAAGGTATTTTCGAATCTTTAAGAAAATCTTCAAGAAAATATCCCTTTTTTTTATTCGCTTTGATTGTTTTAGATTCTAGGGCGGTTTAAAATTTTTTAAAATAGCTTGATAATAGGTAAAATTCTAGATTCCTCTAGGTCGGTTTAAAATTTTTTTAAATAGCTTGATAATACGTAAAATTCTAGATTCCTCTCTATCTCTAGATAAGATTCTCTATTATTTTGTTATAATTTTTATAAATCCCCCAAAATTCTAGGGTATTAGTTATAAGTTTTCTTCATTGCTTCTATTTTTCTCTCAACATATCGCCGTTTTGCTCATTGCTTTGCTTGAGAAACTTGTTTCAGGCACAATGGCTCCCAAAAGAACGAGAGAAGAGACAGGACAAGAAGGAGGAAACCAAGAAGTGGCTGTTCAAGAGAGGGTTCGTTGGAGTAAGGATGAGAAACGGGACAAGGAACGGCTTCAAAGGCTGAGGTTCGAGGCGACTAAGTTTGCGGACAGAGGATTGCTGGCCAAGATTGGGATTCTAGGAGATTTTGATCAGCTCCTCCAGAAGATAGGGCTGAGGTGTTTGTCACGGATGGACTGCCCAACCTTTCCCGAAGTGACAATCGACTTCCTTGCCACCTTGGAGTTGGCGTACGAGAATCCTAGTGTCCCAATTCCTTCTCAAGGCCGCCTCTTCTACAAGATAAAACGCCAAGCCTTCAGCCTCTCAATCCCTGAGCTTTGCGAAGCTTATGGTCTCGATGCAGCTGCCACGAAAGTGGAGTTTCCCTCCTTCACTCAAGCAAACGATTTTTGGGATCTCATCACCAATGACGACTACAAGGCAAATACCGCGAAGATCAAGAGAGTGAGGAACCCGGTGCTACGTTACACCTTGAAGCTGATGGCCAACACCTTTAGTGGTCGTTCTGTAGCCCCCACGGTGACCAAGACGGAGCTTTGCTTTTTGTTCCAAGGCCTTAAGCATCTTCTTTGTGATCTAGATGAGAACAAGGAGCCGTTGGAAGACCAGCTTGGAGATGACGTGAAGTACGGTTGCATCCTTGCTGCTTTATCGGTCAAATACAAGGCGTATGCCTTGAGATGCAAGGCGAGCTCGTCACTCATTGGCGGTTTCCTCACACCCTTGTTCGTGCAAGCGGGCGTGCCTCTTCAGAACTTCATTCCCGTTCCGGTAGAGCATTCATGGATGAGACATACCTCAGGAACAATGATAGCTTGGAACGCACGCCAGCCGAGGGCTTCTTTGAGTACTTGTTCGTTGATGAGCAGAACGAGAAGAGGGCGTGTATCTTGCCAAACCAAACCGAGACCGAGCTGTTGGGCATTGGGAACATAGACTTTCTCCCAAGCGTAGAGGAGTGTTTTGCTCCTCTAGGAGCCGCGGCAACAATTCAGCAAGCTACTCGCCCTAGATCAGAATCTCGAGCCACAGATGATGAGAGATGCCTGAAGCCTTTCTCCTCCCTAAGCTAGACTTTGAGCCGCAGACCAAGACAGAAAAGTTTTTTGCTTCTGTTGTGGAGATGCAAAGAAAGATCAACTAGTGGCAGAGCAAAGTCATCAAGAAGCTTGTCAAGAATGTCAAAGCGCTTCAAGGAGCTTTACCAAAGCAAGCTGCGAGTGAGGAGGTTCAACAGTCCGAGGAGAGGAGGCTTTCAACCAGTGGAGTTGTCATCCGTGAGACTCAAGGCAGAAACATTCAGCCGGCGCGTCTCTCTCTCCAAGAGCCAGCCTCCAAAGGCAAAGCCATAGTATCTAGCTCGTCTGGAACATCCTCAAGTTCCAGCCGAGGCTAGACCCGAGGTACCAACAACCTTCCATTGTACATACCGTTCATGTTTTCTTAATTTTTGCTTTTGTTTTGAGCTCTCTTTTAATTTGTTTGTCACTGGGACGGTGTCATTCAAGTTTGGGGGAGTATGTGTGTGGTTTGACATGTTTATTTTGCTCTTATTTTATCTTTGCATCCTTTGAGTCTTGCATACATCTAAGGCATAGAAAAGAAAAGGAAAAAAATTGGTAAAAGTTTTTAAAAATTTTCAAAAAAATTCATGTAGTTGCATTCACATTGTTAAGCATTTTAGGATTGAGTCTAGTATTTTTAAGCATCTAAGTTGTTTACATTTGCATAAGGGGTTAAGGTTTTCTTAAAAAGGTGTTTTAAACTCATGAATTGTTTCAATGCCCTAGTTAGTAGTTCTCTAATGCTTTGCTCACACTTTGAAAGTAAGTCCTTACCATGCTTGGATCACTTGTTTTGATTTTCGTGACTTGAATTGAACACTCATGATTTGAAACTTGTACTAATAAGTGAGAACCCAAATTTGAATTTTTAAATATCATTCTTATGCTTTTGAAAATAAACACATGGATCTTAAAATATTTAGGCTCTCTTCCTCCTTTTACCACCATTTGTGAGCCTAAGTAGAACTCCCACCATCACCCTTACCTTTCTTTCAAGCCAAGCTTTCTTGTGTGACATTATTGTGAGGCCTCTTTTCGGTTTGAACTTAGCATAACGTGTTATGTTTAGGCGACATGATTAGGTTCTCATATGATTGCTAGCTTTGCATTTTGAAGCTAGATGTAGGCTTAGGATAAGTTTGGGGGGTTTATATGCCTTCGGATTCAAAAGAGATTGGTATTTGAAGTGAACAAAAGGTTTTAAGTGAAAGGCTCTGTTTTTAAATGTATAATGCTCTATGTATTTCAGAAGGTAGCTCTCTCATGTAAAATAAAAAAAAAAAAGAGAAAAGAGCCTAAGTGCCAAAATAAAAAGAAAAGAAAAAAAAAGAAAAAAAAATAAGAGAGCTATCAATAAGAAAAATTAAAGAGCTAAAATAATTTCAAGCCTTTTCACTCACCTAAAGAGTAAAAATGTTTTCTGTTTTTATTTTAGGGATTGAGCTTAATAAGGGTAGTCTCTAGGAGGGTGAGTGAGCTAAAAAAAAAACAAAATGAGAGGGGTTTTACGACTATTGCTAGTGTACAAGGGTAGATGAGAATCTAATCATGTATGCATCAATTGTCTTTACCTATAGGATTATGCATAAAGTTCATACCATTCGCGAGAGAAACCCATTGCATTGTGAAACCCTCTTTAAAATGAGATCATTTTATGCTCATAGCCTTCATCCTTAGCCAAATGTGTTTTGCTTTAAAGTGCATAAAATTGATTCACGGTTCGATCGTTAATGAATCTTTAAGGATGAGTTTCTTTGATTATTTGGAATATGAGAGTCATGATTTGAAATTCATTGTGTGATGAGTATGGCTAAGTTCTTTGGAGTATGAGTGTGTGCATTGCATTTTAGAACTAGTAACTAGGACGTTGAGATTGGTTCATTTGAAAGACACATTTGCAAGAAGCTTAAAACCCCCGTTTGTTTTAAAACCTCTCTCCCTTCTTGAATTTTGATTGCTTGAGGGCAAGCAAAAGGCAAGATTGGGGGAGTTGATATTACTGCATATTTCATGTATTTTGCATACATATAAGTTAGGTTCTCATGTATTTACATTGCACTTTATGATATTTTTCATCACTTTAGGTCCTAGAGCATTCTTGTACCAGCATATGCATGTTTCTTGCATCGTATTCAGGTTGTTTTCGGCTACTTTGGAGTCTTGGAGGGTTCGTGGACGTGCTGAGGCTCGTGAGGAGGTTCGTGGAAACTTGGAGAATTCAGGAATGCTTGCTAAGGACCAGAGATCGAGAAGCGGATCGAGCATGGCCGGTCAATCTAGATGAGATCGACCAGAAGATCGAGTAGTCCATCCGATCCAAGGAAACTGATCGAGACGGAGATCGAGTGAAGCGATTGATCAAGGAGTACGGACGTGAATGACGCCATGCAGAACGAGAGTTGGATCAAGTCCACCACTCGATCCTCCAAAGATCGACTCCAAGATCGAACGAAGCACTCGATCCGCTGAAGAAGATCGAGACACAGATCGAGCTGAAGTCACGAAGTCCGAAGATGATCGAGCGAGATGCATGGAGTCATTTACGTCCGTACCGATTGATCGATTGCTTCACTCGATCTCCGTCTCGATCATTATCCTTGGATCGCCTAGTTGGCTCGATCTTCTGATCGATCAACTCCTAGATCGACCGGCCATGCTCGATCTACTCCTCGATCACTGGTCCTTAGCACATTCCCGAGCTCCCATGAGCTGCTACATCGGCCTCCACACCTCCACGAACCTCCATGACTCCAAAGCAACCAGAAACAACCTGGAATGGATGCAAAATGCCGAGAAAATGCACATGCTGATGCAAGAATGTTCTAGGACCCTAAGTGATGCAATCTAACCTAAAACATGATACAAATGCATGAAAAACTATCTAATGAGTATGCAAAATGTATGCAAAATGCAATGACATCACTTTTCTTGCTTTGTTTTGAATATTGAATCGTTTAAGCTAAAATCAATCGTCTTTCATGTTTACTAGTTCATCCTTTATGTTTTGTTTGGTTTACCTTATGTGTAGCGAGTAGTCTATTCGGGTTTTGGGGTTGAGATGATTCAAAGTGGTCGAAAAGGTTTTCAAGTTTGGTGTTTTCTTGTTCTTCATGGCTTTCTCTTCTAGGATATCGAGTTCTTAAGGCTTAGAGACTCTCACGCCAAGATCTTTATGATCAAAGGGACCTCTTACCTTGACAGGATCCAGAGGTCCTTGAAAGTCTAATCCTAGAGGCTAGTCTACCTATCCCAAACGCCATGGTAGTTTAGGAGACTAGTTAAGCCGTGTGTTTGAAATCTGAGTTCTATGCCCTTCAATCTCTTTTTCCGCCAAACGCCATGGGTCTGGAGGAGAGAATGAAGGAGTGATCCATACCACACGCCATGGATGGATCTTGTTTTGTTTTCAAGGCTTAGAAATCTCACAAAGTGAGTAGATCGAAAGCTTTCAAACCAAGCTTGAACCTTTGAAACCCTTGAACATGAATCTCAACCCTGGACCCTCTTTCTTAGTATTGTTACATCTCTTTTAGTCATTCGCTTGCTATCTGTTTGCATCCTGGTCATTAGATTCGTTTCTGTAGAACTTTTAGACGAGATCGATCGTTGTTGCTCGATCTAGTGGTCGATCTTGTGGTCGATTCACTAGTCGATTTTTATAAATACATAGCTTTTCATTTGATTGTTGCATCTAGTTTTTAGGAATTTTATAAAACCGTTCATCATTTGTTTAGCTTTACTTGATCCTTGCATTCTAATTGCATTTTCTAGCTCCTAGGTGTGGATTGACACTAAATTGCACGCTATTCTACATCTCAGTGTTGCATTTGAGCTTTGATACATCATTGCAATGCAAAAATTTGTTATCAGCCCACCAAGTGTTTGATGAAATGCTGATCTTGTATGATCGAGGATTTCCTGGCCTTGTCTCAAGATATTGACTGTTTGAGGAGCATTCTGACTTGAATAGAGTTTTTTATTAATGCTTGTTGAATGTTTTAGCACTAATAAGAGTTAGTTCTTGTTAAGGTGTTTAGCAAAGGGCTATTTTACAAGACATTGGATTTAGCTTGCTTGTTTGTGAACTCTATGTCTAGGAATCACCATTGCTAGCTTGTTTGCTTGATCAATGCTGTTTGAAACAACCTTAATTAGTTCCTGAATTCCCCAAAGTCAATAACCACAACTAGGAACTTGCTTTTCTATTTATTGAATCTCGAATTTGCTCTGTTTTGCTCGGTTTTGCTTGCTTAATCTTGTTTAAAGTGCCTTTTTCTTTATTCTCTTTGTTGCTTGATCATCTTAGGGTGTTAGATTGGTTGCTTAGGCAACAAAAACTCTTATTTGCCTTGCTTGAATTATAGATCTCTGCTCACAACTCTTCTGCTTTCAACCCATTTCGATTGATATAAAATCCTATGCTATGCTACAACTGATTAACATACAAGGGTGATTGGCTTGAGACCTAAAAAACCTTGTGTCAGACTCGGAGGTTCCAGGCATTGCTGCGGGTAAGGGATGCTTGTGAGGCCTCCCACGTTTGCGCTTTGGCGGGACCTGAGAGGTCAAAGGTCTGGTGAAACCAGAGCTATGGTGTGTGGCGCGAGCTTTGAGAGCTCTAACCACGTCCATGGCCTTTCGCAACACATTGGTCTACCTCGGCTTGGGTAGGCATCTTGGGAGGAGTGTTAAACCGTGAGAGTGCCCACTTGACATGCGTGATCTGTTTTCTGGCCGCTTCGTGAGTATGGAACCTGTTTGGCACAAGAAAGAAAAAGCTACAAGTCAGACGTCAAGTATGCAAGGGTGGGTGTTCATAAAAAAGTTTGTAAAACAAGTTGAGTCCGCGCACATTATTTTGCAAACACAAAAACTTTTTAGGACTGACCCTTCAAGACAGAACCGAAGAGCCTTAATCTTGGCTCTAATACCAAACTTGTGACACCCGATTCTGATCATACAATCAAACCGGCAAATGTCAAGATAACCGTCTGTTCTTAAAGCTAAACACATTATCCTTTTTACAAGTCTCAGAAACCAAAGACGTCTTGTTTTAGCAAACAACTCCACGCCACATGCAATACTCAAGCTTTCTGACTCACCTAACCTGCTAAAAGGATCAAGAGAGAGCGAAGAGAGGATGAATAATTTAGATTACCAAGGAGAACAAACCTAGACTAAGCCATTCATGCAATTTAATTTAACAAATGCTAAGTTAAGACTTAAAATAGCATCATAGAAAGTCCTAAAGACTTCAAAAAATATCTTACGAGAACCAAATGCCAACTCCACTAAGCTAATCTGCAAACTCTGGGTGACTTACGTGTAACGCTACAACTGCACCTCCACTTTTATTTTTAAGCTGCGGTCGACGACTAGCTCGTTAGCCAACTGCCATGGGACACGCTAGTTTCTCAACAACAAAACATCGCTAATCCACTCGGGACAATGTGGTACCATATACCGGCCCGGTGGCGCCAGGTCCCTCAGTACCCCCTTACATATTGCCACGTGGCTCAGCGGCTCTCCTCAACTTCAATATATCGATTACAGCCCCCGAAAATGTAATCTCAACCATCTCAGATCCACACAATAGCCCTCCACTCAAGTATATTGATCATGGATTTTCTGCCTTATGATATCAACTCTCTTCTTAGACCTTACCACAATCTCAGTAATCATCTCACACAATAGCATATTAAATTACTATCCTCTTTACAAGTACTAGGCGAACACACGATCATCACACAAGAGAACCAAACAGCAATCAAACAATCAAGATGTTTTAAGCATAACTAACATTCGTTTTAATCTCATGCAACTTCAGTTTCAAAATCCTAAACTCATCTAAGTGTCCACAAACAACAATCAAGCAACCATAATGCATCAGACCTAGCTGGGATTTATTTCTACAGCAGAAAGTAGTTATGCATGGTTTAACCCTAAACTAGGCGTCACAAAAAAAACCGAAGAATAGAAGAAGCAAGAATAGATTCGTTTTCCCCTTGCTTAGGAGGCGAAGGAGGAGAGGGTAAATAGGGAGACGCAAACTCAGCGAGGCAGCTGCAAGGTTCCAGCCACACTGGGTTGATATCGTGGTCCGGCGAGTGGGGCAACAGCTCCGACATCCGTGGTAGTGAGGTGGCGTTATCTTCAGCCGCAGGTCTCCATGCGGGTGAGGCGTCAGGGCGGTCCGACATCAGGATGGACGGAAGAGGAGCTTCCACCAGACCAGTGCGGACGCTGCAAGGCGGGGGTGGTCGGACGATGGGGGGAAGGGGGGAGGGGGGAGGAGGAAGAAGAAGACATCTCGCAGCAGAGAGAGAAAGAAGAAGAGGAAGATGGCGTAAGACAGTTTGAGAGTTTTTGCTGCTTCTCTGAAACTTTAGAATGAAGAAAAGGAATGAGGGAGGTTCTCTTTTTATATCCAATGGGAGGCTTGGGCACAAAGCAAAAAATAACCACGAAAAATGAAAAAGTATATATCCGTTTAAGAAAAGATAAGAGAATGGAAATATTATCCCTATAAAGAAAATAAAATAATACAATTAAGAATTAGTAGTAATTATCTCTTGAAAAAAAAAGAAAATATCAAAAAAAGAAATTGCACCTTAAACCAGTTTAGTTCAGGTTTGAATTACAAACATGTCTTCTTTGAAAAACCAAATATCTAATACAATTAAGAATCAGTAGTAATTATACTAGATAAGATATATACTAGATAAGAATCTGTGTAACATAAAATATTTTTTTGTTATCACTAGGTTCTGAACCGTATCCTATAATCCTGTAATCCTTCTAGATCTGAAACAACAATATATAATGTTAGTTTTTGTGTTAAAAGGGTATTAGGTTTATGTTATTATTAGTTTGTATAATTTATGTTTTAAGTATTAAGTCAGTCGCTACTGTAATTCCTACATATGCTATATTATGCTTTAGACTACCTAAAGCTCTAACTACTAAGCTAACAAGTACAGTGGCAAAATTTTGGTAGAGTACTAATGGACAAACACAGAGAATGCATTGGATGGCATAGAACAAGTTATGTATACATAAATGCGAATGGGTTTTTGGTTTCAGAGTAATTGAGGATTTTAACATGGCTTTACTTGCTAAACAATTGTGAAGACTTATTGATTTTCCTGATTTGCTTTTCGTGAAGGTTTTCAAAGGATAATATTTTCGGAATGGTACGCCACTCGATCTAATACGGTAATATTCTGCGTCTTATTGGTGGAAAAATATCACATCTACAAGATCTCTGGTGCACAAATGGCTCATCAAAAGAGTTGGTTATTCTGGTCACTCTATATCCGTATGGAATGATCCTTGGATTCCTGACTCATGCCCGAGGTCAGTAGTGTGCAAAGGGTATAACCTCTACCCTGAGCTAATGGTCAATCAATTGACTGACTTCTCAACTTCAACGTGAAATATACCACTATTAAAATAATTAATTATATCGGAGGACGTTTCGCTCATCATTGGGCTGTCTATGACTAGGAAGAGAAGACAAGATCAAATGGGTTGGAGCTTTACAAAAAAATGGACGTTATACAGTAAAATATGGGTACTTAATGGAACAAAATATGGAATATAAGGGCACAACATAAAAATTATATGGACCAGAATGTGAGGAAACTCCAAGCACAAGAAGATAAAAAATTTTCTATGGCAAGCGATATCGGGTTGTCTAGCGGTTACAGACCACCTACGGAATACAAGCATTAACTGTGATCCCTGATGTACACGCTGTGGAGCAGCACGTGAGACGACAAATCATACACTATTTTAGTGTCCATCAGCTCTCCAAGTATGGGCGCTATCGGTTATTCCCTAATATGGCACAGATTTTCTGGCACTTGCCAGATCATCATGAAGGTATTCCCATGGTTAATATGGTACATTTGTAAAATAAGGAATGATAAAATATTATCGAATATCGATCGGGAACTACGAGAAGTGGTATGTTTGGCAACAGTAGAAGCAGAGGCATGAGATGAGGTACAAATGGAAAAACCAGTAATGGGTCCAAATGTGATGGCAGAAATGGTAGATTATACAGGCGTTATAACATGTTAAACAGACGGATCATGGAAACAATTCAGTCCCAATACAGGTTTGGGATGGTTTAGCCAAGGAAATGGAGTGGTGGGTCTCTTAATGGGTCCCATGAGTGTTCCAGCGCAGTTTGCCTTTATCATCTACATTATGTAAACTCAATTCCACTGACTTGGTTTATTGGATCGTTCTAAGAAACATAAGGCACATGAGGCTGTTGACAAAAAAATGAAAAGAATAGTGCAGAACAAAACTCTTGTTGTTTGATTGTTAATCCTATAAACTCATTGGTTTTCTTAATAGATAAAAAATTTTACATTTTACAATTTCCTTAATCTAGTTAATTTATTTTTTAATACTCTTATTTACCTTTTTATTTTTTTTTGTTCTTTTAATCTAAATATCAAACCAAAAATATTTATTTGCTAATTACTTTTTTGACCCTTAATCTAATTTTTTTTTTTAATTTCTTATTGACAATTTTTAGTTTATTCTATTTATTATTGGGTATCGATCATTCAATTTAATATTTTAATTGGAAAATGTAACATATGTTTATTTATTTTTATAATATATTTTCTAAAAATATATTAAAAATAAAATAAAAACAATTAGTGAAGTTTTTTACATATGTATCTGATGTTGCAATTTATTAAGTATCTCTATTCAAATTTTCACATATGTAAAAAAAATTCACTTACATTTTTTTTGATATTAATACATATTTAGAGAATATAATTTGAATCAAGATACATAACATAATTTACAATTTTGACACAACAGATTATTTATAATAAGATAAATTAAATTTGGATCCACTTATATGCAAGTATATAATTATATAATTTGAAATCGGTTAAAACTAAATTTTGAATATAGAAAACAAAACAAATCAGCAGTGAAAAATTAAAATATTGAAAACAGCAAATCAAAACATAAGATTTTATTATTTATCCTCATTCTCATTTTTCTATTTAAATTTGATCACATAATATTTTGAATTTTCATATTCTTATATGAAACAGGTTAATTTTATTTATTTTATATTTATTAACTTTTTACAAATTGATTATCCTACTCTTGTTAACACTAAATAAATCTATTTGTATCATATTTAACTTCTTGTTTTTAGAGCAATTTTTATATTTACCACTAAACAAGTTTTCAAGCTAAAAATAACAGGGAACTAAAAGTTTTTCATCTCTAGCATTTTTCATTTGCTCTCTTCGGATTTTACCCTTCAGGAAAACATTTTTTATATTTTCAGACGGTCTTCATAAATATTTATAATTATTTCCTAAATATTTCATAAATATGTATTATCATTTTAGGAAAACCTTTATATATATTTCTGAAAACCTTCCTAAATGTGTATGATCATTCCATAATCTTCCTAAATAGTATGAAACATTTCCTTCCAAAATAATATGAAACGTTTAGAAAATAAATGATCTTACATATTTAGGATAACCTTTAAAAATGTGTAGGAAAATCTTCTTAAACAATATGGTAGGAAAGTCTTCTTAAACAATAAGGAATATTTAGGAAACAATCATACTATTTAGGAGGTCTTTCCTAAATAATAGGAAAAGCTTCCTAAAAAATCCTCTCTTGAAAACTTAAGGCGTTTTTATGGCCGCTGGCGCCTGACTCTTTCGACCCGCCAGACACATCGGAGCCTTTATTACCTTTCACTTTCCATCTATCTTCTCCTATCTACCTCGTTTTTCTCTCCTCTCGTCTTTTACCCATCTTTCTAGATATGAATCTAAAGTGTGCAGATCTTCGGTCACAGCATCCAGATCTGGTGTTGCCAAGGCGAGATCCGCACTCGGTACCGATCTCCACCATACTCTTCAATCTATGCCGTCATTTTCAATTTCACACTCGTGATTGATGAAAAAGCTAATCGTCGGAAAATATCTATTGGATTGATGAATTGGAGAAGATGAATAGAGTATAGCAATTGATGAAGATGATTATTGAGACTGACTGATGACGTTACTGATAACCTTCATAAATGTGTAGGAAAGTCTTCTTAAATAGTATGTAATATTTAGGATATGATCATACTATTTAGGAGGGCTTTCCTAAATAATAGGAAATGCCTCCTAAAAAACCCATTCTCCTAAAAACCCTAAGCGTTTTTATGGCCGCTGCCGCATGTCTCTTCCGACCCGCCAGACACGCCAAAGCTTTTATTACCTTTCACTTTCCATCTATCTTCTCCTATATACCTCGTTTTTCTCTCCTCTCATCTTTTATTCCTCTTTCTAGATCTAAATCTAAAGTCTGCAAATGGCTAGGCTAGATCAGCACTTATTTGCGATCTCCGCCATACTCTTCAATCTATACCGTCATTTTAAATCTCACACTCGTGATTGATGAAAAAGCTAATCATCGGAAAATATCTATTGGATTGATAAATCAGAGAAGATGAATAGAGTATACAAATTGATGAAGATATTTATCGAGACTGCCGCCGGTCTCGCTTCCTTTAGTGCTTAGTGAGTACGGTCATCTCGTAATACCTGGCCAGTACCAATCACGCATTCATACTATTGGATTCAACATCTCACACAATCAATTTGCAATAGACATAACATACATATCAAACAGCTATGATCATCTAACCTAACCACCCAAGATCAATCCCTTTTTAAGATCCATGTATACTTCAGCGAGAACCCCACATCCCCTAAGCTAGTACATGATCCGGATTACCCTGAGGTTAGCTAGACATCATCTATGCCACGGTAAACACTCCACAAAACCATAACACATAATCGCTTAACAGTTCTAAACACACAACATGACAATCACACAATCAAACATGCAAAACATCAAACACTAGCAATCCAACAACCCTAGAAACCAACCACAATCACGCACTCATCTTAAACAAGGTTGGAAACAGATTGGTCAGAAGAAATCCTGATGAAATCCGCACCACATCGAAGATATCCGATCACCCTAGGAATCTATCGGCTGTCCATACAATCTGATCCCTTTCCCTTCGGCTATCTCTTGATCCGTTCACCTTTCTCCGAGCCAAACTCTGTTTACCCTCGGAAACCCCACAAAACAAGTCTATTAGCTCGAGGTTATCCGATAAAAACTCAACACTTAGGGAATTATTCAGTCGCTTACCGATTTATCTCGGCGATGGTCGGATCTGCTCGGCGATAGCTCAATCTCTCTCGGATGTCCTCGAGATAAATTGCTTTTCTTAGGGTTTTCTCTCGACTAAACTCTCTCTTTGCTTTATTAAGCTCAAATAAACGCAACACCCTCGAGTTAAGTCTAAAAAATCCTTACATACACGCAAAACCCTAGGTAACTAGGACTTAACTAACGTTTTCATGGTTCAAATAGGATTTATCCCGAACCGATTAGATTCTCTCGGCTATTTCCCATACCGACTGACCATCCACGGGATAAACCACAAAATAGCCAACATACTCACTTGGCCCACAGTCCAAATCCCTTCTTTCTCAGATAAACCACCCTTATCCGAGTTATTTCAATTTTCCACCCGGATATTTCCTTTTCTCTCGGATAACTTGTCCCACCTCGGCTAATCCTCTTTTCCTCTCGGAGGTTTTCCTCTTTCCCTCGGAGACATTCCACTGTCACTCAGACTAACCTCACTATCACTCAGATAAATCCCATTTTTCTCATGGACTGGACCATTTTCTCTCGGATATGGTCCATCCGGCTCAGCTATCCGAGCCATTTGTCTGACTATTTCCCAGTCATCACCCGACCATAGTCTCAACCTTCCATTTCCCAGCCAATATCCGTCCTTGGCTCGATCATTCCTCGGACAATGCCCTGTCCAGCTCGATCATTCCGAATTTTCTCGGATACAGATGCTACAACTCTCCCCCACCCGTTTTGGATTCATCCTCGAATCTGACTTGTCCGTTTGCAATTTCTCAAACCATTTAGGATTCTCAACTTTCATCCTAGCCTCATTTTTCCAAGTAACCTGTTCATTCCTGTCGCAGTCCTATACGACCTGAACTATTCTGACCAGCTTCCCGCGCTCAGTCTTTTCTTTCCTGTCTTTCACCCGAACCGGCCTAGCAACCACTGCAAGGTCCTCTTGCAAGTTCGCAGGTGCTTCCCTTATAACCATTTATCGTTCAGTTATGTGCTTCCTTAGCTGCGACACATGGAATACATTATGGAACGCTCCCATTTCCAATGGCAAGTCCAACTTGTAAGCCACTGCGCTAACTCTTTCCAGTATCCAGTAGGGTCCCATGTACCTCGGACTCAACTTAGCATACTTAGCTGCCCTGTTCGTTCCCTTATAAGTCAGTGCCTTCAGATAAAGCATATCATCCACACTGAACTCCAAAACCCTGCGACGCTTATCCGCATAACCTTTCTGCCTATCCATAGCCTCTTTCAGCTTGACCATTAATAATCTGATCTTTTCCGCAGTAGCCTCAACCACTTGTGGCCCCATCATGCTACGCTCCCCCATTTGTGTCCAACACAATGGTGTCCTACACCGCCTACCATACAATGCGTCATACAGAGACATCTCCATGCTCCTATGGTAACTATTGTTGTATGCGAATTCAGCCAACGGTAAGTAGTCTTCCCAACTGCCACCCCAATCCAGCACGCCTTCCCTCAACATATCCTTCAATGTTCTGATCGTCCGTTCTGACTGCCCATCAGTCCGAGGATGATACGCTGTACTCATATGCAACCGCGTCCCACACGCTTCCTGGAACTCCTTCCAGAACCTCGAAGTAAACTTCAGATCACGATCTGAGATGATACTCACTGGCACTCCATGCAATCTCACGATCTGATCAATGTACATATCTGATATGCTCAAATTAACCCTTAGAGCTACTCTCTCAAATTAAGAGGTCACGATAGTACTTAGGGATCGAATCCACAAGGACTTGAAACTATCACTCAACAGATTTTAGATTCAAATAAAGCTAAGCAGTAGATAATAAACTAAAACTAAGATAGTGGCGAAATCAATGAGATTGGAATGGTTTGTTGGTCCTTAAAATCAATAGAGACAAGCGCTAGACAATGGGAAATTCGCAGGTTGACATAAATCGCAGACCACAGACTGAAAGGAATATTTATTAAAACTGTTCTATAACTTGAAACACTAGTGTAAAACCAATCGACTTCCGTCGCAGAGATTAACTATGATCAGATTCCAGAATTCCAAATTCCTTTGCAAACTCTAACAACCTAAACATGCATTATAAACCAGGTTCGATAAGTTCACAAAACCACTAATCCAAATTCCTTTGCAACTAGTTATTTTGCTCATCTAAGATAGTTCTGGTGATTAACAATGTTTCCACATCTATTAAACAACCTAAGATCTGATTTCTAGGTGATCAATCTTAAAACCAGTATTAAAGCAATCAAGATGAAGAACCAAATGATTTATCCTTTCAGTTTTGTAGTTCTAACAATTCATTATCAACCTTTGAATAACCCAAAACCTAACTAGCAGATTACTCAGACATAGCAAGTGAAACACAGATCATGACTGAATAATATTGCATTAAGAAAATAAAGTAAAAGATTAAAGGGGTTTGAAATTCTTCTCTACAGAGTATGAATTTGTCTCCCCAAAAGCTCTCAATCTAATCTCTCTCTTTGTCTCAATAATTCTCAGAATACCTCGCTAACAATGGCTTAGAAAACCTAAATACAAGTCTAAACACGAACGGAGGCAAAAGTGCAAATAGTGGGAAACTTCTGGGCCAAGTTGTAATTTCTTCTAATGAGATTTAACGCTTCTTCGCAACCACGATCGGTGTCGATCGTCACCAATAGGTGGGTGTCGATCGACACCTTGCTCTTTAATGCCCTCCGACTTGGTCTTTTCAGCAACAGCTTCAGTATAGCTCTAAAAGGTTCCATAATCCACAATTATGCTACATTCGTACCTAAACCTGCAAAGACTCTATAGGACTCGAAAAAAACCAAAAATACTCTATAAACAAGACTTATATCATGGTCAAAAACCAGCAAAAACCATGATATATCAACTCCCCCAGACTTATCTTTTGCTTGCCCTCAAGCAAACATCAGACATGGCCTAGAGTAGAGGTTTGAAAACACAGAAAAAGTCAGTCAGACATCAGGAACACCACATTGATTAACACTTTCGAATCCACATACCACAGAGTCAACACATGATCAAATTTCAGTCTAATCATCACAGGCTTAGCGAATCTTTCAAATCCAGTTCAAGCTCCTTCAAGAAATCCGAAATCTCTACTACTAAACTCTTTATTTTTGTCTAAGTGATGTTTCATCAAGGTTTTATCATCTCAATCACTTATAGATTCTTTTCCCTTCCTAAACTACTGAACTAAGCAGTCTCAACACAGTTCTCCTATTTTCTCTTCCCTTGATCTTTCTTTCTGACAAAAAAAAAAAAAAAAAAAAAAAACGAGCAGGGTGTCGAGGCGAGCACCTGTCGACCACGGCCGACACCCTGATCGGCACTGACCAGTGTCGATCGACACCCACCCCCTGGTGTCGATCGACACCCTCATTAATCAGGTAAGTTTTCTTTAACTCGTCGGGTTCTTCGTCTTCTTCCTCATTCTCCACAAACCCGAAAACTCTCATACTTTCCCCAAATTCGCAACTTTCTTGTTTGTTGACGGATTTGAGTGATTCAAAAGCCTAACCTGGGCGGAATTTCGTGCTGATTCTGAATATATAACCCACTCATTCGATCTGCAAGGTATGACACTCGAAATCCTACTTTTTCAGTTCAACCCCAAGGTTTGAAACTTCCGATTTGACCTGTTTTAGCTTGATTTAGGACTTGAATCATGCTCCTCTAGGTTGTTTAGAAAGAATTAGGCCTTGCCTTTTAGTCATAATCACTTGTTTTGCGAAATTTAGAAATTTTCGGATTGATGAAGAATTTTGCAGAACTAGGTCCGAATTTGGGGTTTTAGACTGGAATTGTTTGTGATTAGTGATCACTAAGTTGCTGGTTAGGTTCGCCATTGATGAATTAGGCCAGATTTTGACTTTTCGAAATTTCGATTTTTGGCCTGATTTTGGGATTTTTCGGTGTTCTTGGTTTTCTGCGTGCAGATTGCTCCATGAAACAGCAAACGATCACGCACGGAGACCGAAGAATCCTCCAACCCCGCACCTGCTATACCAGCTCTTCCTCCATGGCCTCGGAGAGAAGGGTTGAGGATCCCAATGGAGAGAGCTTGGGAGGATACTCCGGCGAAGGAAGTCGCAAAGCACGATTGCATCTTCCGCGACATCAGCGAAGAGTGGGATGACTAAGACACGTTATTCTACAACGCGTGGCTCAAGATGGACTTTGCGCCGACACGGTTCGCAGATGAGGCTACATTGCGCAGCCTCAGGCTCAAGGAGGAGGCTCTGCGCGTGCTGCAGAAGATTGGCTTGGGTACCATGGCGACCAAGCAGTACGATCTATACCCAGAGCTAGTCCGCCAGTTCATTACCACAGCGAGGGTATATTACACCAATGACATCGTGAGGAGAGCAGATGAGGGCACTCTCACATTCCTCATCAGAGGCATCAGATACAGGATCACATTTCCTAAGCTCTGTACCATCTTCGGGTTCGATCCAGAGCGCACTGGCGTCTCCCTCCCGACGCTGTTTCCTGACCTGCAGAGTTACTGGTCCCATTTCTGGAATGGAGTTTATGACCCCAAGCGGTCTACTCAGACTGATGTGCGCCACCCGCTGCTGCGCTACCTGGTCCGCCTTTTCTCCACTACCCTCTTGTGCAAGTCTGAGCCAGGGAAGATGAGAGTTTCTGAGCTAACTCTCCTGTATTACAGCATTGAGGATGTTCTGACAGAGGAGTACCCAGTTGACAGCGATGTCAACATGGGGGCCATTTTTGCCCATCACTTGGCTTCGTTGAAGACCAAGGCGTTCACTGGAGCTCGGGGTAAGCCCGAGAGTATTGGCAGTCTCCTCACCCCCATCTTCCGCCATTTCCGCATTGACACTTCGACTTGCAAAGTTGTGTCTGAGCGCCACCTCATTGACCTGGATTATTTGAGGAGGACACATTGGATCGCAGGAGATGAACCACTTTGGAGCTTCGTTAGTCACACTGGTCAGCGATGCCTCATTCCGCTACCTCAGACTGCTCTCACTACACTGCAGACGGACTCCCTCAGCTTCCAGCCTGATGCTACACTGCTACGATTCGCGCCAGCTACTAGGCGTAGAGGAGGATCTTCCTGCGCTGCTGCTTCTGCTGCTGAGGATGCGCCTGTTGAGAGTCATGTTGAAGGTTCCTCTCGTCACCCGTCACTACCACGTACGATGCCTCCGCCGATTGGTCCCCATACACTTTCACCGACCCTCGAGATTCCGATGGAGCAGGCCACTTTTCAGCGCTACATGGTGCAGAGTATTCAGGCATTGTGGAACGCTGTCTCGGTGATCTCCAACTGCGGTTGTGTGCGCCCCCATTCACCTGATACTGAGGATAAGGACTAGTTCCTCTATGTTACCTGGTTACTTTTCCCTTTTCCCTTTGTCCTTTTTCATTTTCTGTTGAGTCAGTTTTGTGTCTTTGTTTTGAGTCAGTTTGTCAGCTTGGTATTTGGTTTTGAAATCTGTTTGAACTGATGAGATTATGGATTATGTTGTTGCTTTTAATTGTTTGCTTGAGTGTTCTTAACAGTCCTGACTTTGGAGAACATCAGCTAACAATCTAACTTGCAACAAGTATACATGTTTGGGTCATCCCATTCTGTTTTCGGACAGGGTGTCGATCGACACCAACCATGTGGTGTCGATCGACACCACGCGCAATCACAGGTATCACTTTCTCATCTCTGTACAAACCGTTTCATTACCTTTTTCTACCAACTCCTTGCTTAATAACATTGTGGACAGTGTTGTTTAAGTCTGGGGGAGGTCGTTGCTGACATTGTTTACATTGTTTTGTATTTATAGAGTCTCAAAGTTGAGTCAAAACGTGTTTTGTTGAGTCAAAAATTTTGAAATTATCAGTTTTTCTTGGAACAAACCACAAAAATTGATGCTTATAAGAACCATTGCCACAGGTGTTGATTACAAGTCTTACTAAGTTGAAAGTCATAGGTAGATCAGTCTAGCAATTAAGGTTTAGGTTCTTAGAGAATCTGAAAATTTTCTGCTAACTCCACTTAAATGAACTTAAACTTATTGTCTTGGTTCTGGATTCTCTTTGATCTTGATTCTCTCTTCTAACACTGACAAGTATGTTAAGACACAGTTTCTCTTTGATCTTCCCTGAATGAGCTTAATCTCTGCGACGTCAAAAGTTTTGTGCATTCATGACCCTGTCTCCTCACAAGGAACAACAGTAGTGAACATACTCAAGAACCTGTCTCCTCACAAGTATTGAGTAGCACCAATTCTTAGACTATTAAAAAAAAATGAGAAAGAGCTTAAAATAAAAATTTTATCGAAAGAAAGATCAAGGGAAGAGAAAATAGGAGAACTGTGTTGAGACTGCTTAGTTCAGTTGTTTAGGAAGGGAAAAGAATCTATAAGTGATTGAGATGGTAAAACCTTGATGAAACATCACTTAGACAAAAATAAGGAGTTTAGCAGTAGAGATTTCGGATTTCTTGAAGGAGCTTGAACTGGATTTGAAAGATTCGCTAAGCCTGTGATGATTAGACTGAAATTTGATCATGTGTTGACTCGGTGGTATGTGGATTCGAAAGTGTTAATCAATGTGGTGTTTCTGATGTCTGACTGACTTTTTCTGTGTTTTCAAACCTCTATTCTAGGCCATGTCTGATGTTTGCTTGAGGGCAAGCAAAAGATAAGTCTGGGGGAGTTGATATATCATGGTTTTTCAGTACGTACACTTACCAGTGGGTTGCCTCCCACCAAGCGCTTGTTTAACGTCATTAGCTTGACTGTCCTCAGGATCAGGCTGTGGATGCATTTGCCAAAGGTACAATCTGTCCTTCGGGAATTGCGGTTTGCGCCCAGTAATGTTTCACCCTTTGCCCATTGACAACAAATTCCCTGCCTTCTGGAGTTGACAGAACAACTGCGCCATATGGTCTAGCTTCTTTGACTGTGAAGGGACCTGACCAACGAGAACGCAATTTTCCAGGAAATAATTGTAAACGTCAGTTATACAAAAGTACCTGGTCATTTTAGTTCAAAGTGTCTGGCAAGGATCTTTTTGTCGTGGTAAGCTTTGGTCCTCTCCTTGTACAGCTTTGAGTTCTCATAAGCATGATGCCTGATCTCATCTAACTCATTGAGCTGTATCCGGCGCTTCTCTGCTGCAGATTTCCAGTCAAAGTTCATCTTCTTAACAGTCCAACTTGCCTTGTGTTCAAGCTCCACTGGAAGGTGACATGCTTTCCCATAAAGCAGATGGAATGGTGTGGCACCAAGTGGTGTCTTGAATGCTGTCCTGTAGGCCCAAAGTGCATCATCTAGCTTGGCAGACCAGTCTTTTCTAGTCTTCCCTACTGTCTTCTCCAGGATCTCCTTGATTTGCCTGTTGGAAACTTCAACTTGACCACTTGTCTGAGGGTGATAAGGTGTAGCAACCTTGTGATGAACTCCATACTTGTGCAGCAGCTTCTTAAACACTCTATTGATAAAGTGTTTTCCACCATCACTTATCACAATCTGTGGCACTCCAAACCTGGGGAAAATGATGGTTTTAAACAGCTTCAGGACCACTGCAGCATCATTGTGTGGACTGCCAATTGCTTCTACCCATTTGGAGACATAATCCACTGCAACCAGGATGTATTTGTTCCCATAGGATGAAGGAAAAGGTCCCATAAAATCTATACCCCAACAGTCAAAAACTTCAACTTCAAGTATGAAGTTCTGTGGCATCTCATGTCTTCTACTGATCTTCCCTCTCTTTTGGCAGACATCACATTGTGAGATGAATGTCTGAGCATCCTTGAACATTGTAGGCCACCAGAACCCTGCTTGTAGAACCTTGGAGACAGTTTTGAAGGTAGCAAAGTGTCCTGCATACTCAGAGCAATGACAGTGGAAAAGCACATTCTGAACCTCAGTTTCTGCAAGGCATCTTCTGTAGACTCCATCTGAACAGTACTTATACAGGTATGGTTCATCCCAGTTTTATCTCCTTAGTTCCCTCATAAATTTCTTCTTCTCATACCCTTTGAGAGTGTCAGGGACCTCGTCTGCAGCTAGGTAGTTGGCAATATCAGCATACCAAGGCCTAGAAGAGGTTGCAACTGTGAAGATAGGCTGAGAGAAAACATCACGCAGGATCTGTTGAAGCTTAGTTGCAGTTCGGGACTGGTGTCGATCGACACCATATGGGGT
Organism: Thlaspi arvense; assembly: GCA_911865555.2. Taxonomy (NCBI): domain Eukaryota; kingdom Viridiplantae; phylum Streptophyta; class Magnoliopsida; order Brassicales; family Brassicaceae; genus Thlaspi; species Thlaspi arvense. The sequence continues at coordinate 31,530,530 of OU466860.2, forward strand.
GTGTCGATCGACACTGGGTAGCAACGACCTGGGTGGCAAGAGAGATGTCGATCCTGGTCGATTATGGCTCGCGTCGAGATTGGTGTCGATCGACACCAAGTGGTGGGTGTCAATCGACACCCTGTTTGCAGTTCGAGAAAACTGTAGTGCATCCGTATCTGAAGTCTGCAATCTTGCCTCAATAAGACATATGTTCTCCTCCGGCAGGAAATCATCAATGGGGACATTATCTTCAATTCTAATCCTGGAGAGATGTTCTGCTACTCCATTCTCAACCCCTTTATTGTCCCTTATCTTAATGTCAAATTCTTGCAGCAACAAAATCCATCTCAGCAGTCTTGGTTTTGCATCTTTCTTCTGCATCAAGAACTTGAGAGCAGAGTGATCAGTGTGCACAATTACCTTAGATCCAACCAGGTACTGTCTGAACTTTTCAAATGTAAATACTACAGCCAATAATTCCTTCTCTGTAGTTGCATAGTTCTTTTGAGCATCATCCAGTGTTCTGCTTGCATAGTAGATTGCATGAAGCTTCTTGTCTTTTCTCTGACCCAATACTGCGCCCACTGCAAAGTCTGAAGCATCACACATCACCTCAAATGGTAGATCCCAATCAGGAGGTTATACAATAGGGGCGCTTACTAAAGCCTGCTTGATTTGCTGGCAAGCTAAATGACATTCTTCAGTAAATTCAAACTTCACATCCTTGCAAAGCAGAGCTGTGAGTGGTCTTGCAATCTTACTGAAATCCTTAATGAACCTTCTGTAAAATCCAGCATGTCCTAGAAAGCTCCTGACTGACTTCACACAATCTGGAGGCTGTAAACTGGTCATCACTTCGATCTTGGCTCTGTCTGCCTCAATACCCTCTCCAGAAACTCGATGCCCAAGCACAATCCCATCTCTGACCATAAAATGACATTTTTCCCAGTTCAGAACTAGATGCTTTTCTTCACACCTAGCGAGCACTTGACATAGGTTGTCAAGGCACTCCTTAAAAGATGATCCATACACTGAGAAGTCATCCATGAAGACATCCATATACTTCTCAATCATGTCTGTGAAGATGGACAGCATGCATCTCTGGAATGTCGCTGGAGCATTACAAAGTCCAAATGGCATTCTGCGATATGCAAATGTACCATAAGGACAAGTGAATGTAGTCTTCTCCTGATCATCTGGGTGGATAGGGATCTGAAAGAAGCCAGAGTAGCCATCCAGGAAGCAGTAATAGGAGTGATTCGCCAACCTCTCCAGCATCTGATCAATGAATGGCAGTGGGAAGTGATCCTTTCTTGTAGCAGAGTTGAGCTTCCTGTAGTCAATACACATCATGTGCCCAATGATGGTCCTTGTGGGAATTAGCTCATTCTTCTCATTTTTCACCACTGTCACTCCTCCCTTCTTGGGAACTACATGTACTGGACTGACCCAAGTGCTGTCTGAAATCGGGTAAATGATCCCAGCAGCCAGAAGCTTCATGATCTCCTTCTTCACCACATCCTGCAAGTTCGGATTCAGCCTCCTCTGGTTCTCGATTGACGACTTCGACTCATCCTCAAGATGTATCCTGTGCATGCACAACTCTGGAGAGATACCTGAAATGTCATCAAGAGAATAGCCAAGAGCCTTGCGAAAAGTGCGCAGCTTGCTTAGCAGTAAGGTGAGCTCTGCATTGTTTAAGGTAGCACTAACTATGACAGGATAAGTAGAGTTAGGTCCTAGAAAGGCATACCTTAGACCTGCAGGATGCTGTTTGAGTTCGATTTTGGGGGCTTTTTCTTCACTCAAATCACCTAGCTTTGCAGCTTTTACAGATGTCCCAACCAGCTCTTGTTGTGCAACCAGCTGCATGACCTGCTCATTTGCATCCATCATCTTGACATACCCAGCAGCAATGTTGTCTAGATGCTCTGTTGATTCTGCAGAAACTGTCAATGCCCTCTCCAACAATAGATGGCCACACATTCTATGTGGACTCTCTCACCAGTCTTGCAGAAGAAATCTTCCAAGAGATGCATCACCAAATCGCCTACATTCAGAGCAATTCTCCCTTTCCTGACATCGATAATGGCGCCTGCAGTAGCCAGAAATGGTCTTCCCAATATCAAGGGATCCTTTGGTTCTTCACCATAAGCCAGAACCACAAAGTCTGTGGGAATCACGCAGTCTCCCACTTTGACTGGTACATCTTCTAAAATGCCGTCAGGAATCCTCACAGACCTGTCTGCTAGGATGAGAGATTTTCTGGTTGGCTGGAAGTAGGTCATACCTAAACTGACAGCAACTGAATGAGGCATCAGGTTGACACTTGACCCTAGATCACATAATGACCTCTCAAACCTTTCAGAAAAGATTATGTAATCCAGAACAAAGCTCCCAGGATCAGTCAGCTTCTTTGGTATCTTATTTTGAATCACTGCACTTACTTGTTCTGAAATCAGCATTGTTCCTTGCTCCAGCACCAAATTCTTGGTCATTATCCTATTCACATATCTCTTTATCACAGGAGTAGTCCTTATGGCATCTATCAAAGGGATCTCTACCACAAGCTTATCCATGATAGCTTTGATCCTAGCATCATCCAGTTCCTGTTTAGACTTCCTCTGGTTCCTTGGATAAGGCACCATTGGCTTGTAGACCCTTTCTTCTGCACTTTCTGGAGTCTGAGAACTCGGAGTTTGCTTCTGTGGTGGGCGTCGATCGACACCAGGGGGTGGGTGTCGATCGACACTAGTTCCTGAGAGTTGTGTCGATCCGGTGTCGGGCAGCTTGTCGACCTCGGTCGATATCCGTTCACTTCGAGTCGAGGAGTTGCGAATTTCCTCTGGTGTCGATCGACACTGAGGGGTTGGTGTCGATCGACACTCCTCGAAATTTTCGAAATCTTCATCTTCAAACTCCTGCAGCTGCTCGAAACCTTCTGTACTAAAGCCCTTTTTCTGCACTGGTTGCAGATTCTTTCCACTCCTCAGCGTAATGGCGTTAACAGAGTGTCTTGGATTGGTGTTTGTCCTTCCTGGAAGGAATCCATCCTGTCTTTTCACAGCCCCAGCAGTTTGAGCCACTTGAGTATCCAAAGTCTTCACATGAGTGTTCTGAGCTTCGATTTTTCCATTCAGATCTTGATACAGGGCGTCAATCTTGCCATTGAAGTCAACTGTAATCTTTTGCTGACCTTCTAGCAACTGTTCAAGCATGACTTCCATTTTGCTTGAAGCTGATGGTGCTGGTGCAGGCTGATAGGATGAGGAACCATAGTTCCTGTTGAAGTTGCTGTTCTGATAAGGCTTCTGGTACTCAGACTTCTGAAACTGAGGCTTGGGAGTGTAGCCAGTAGAACTCTGGTTTCCTGTGAAGTTGTTTCTCTGCATATTCCCACTGAATCCTCTGTCTCCTTGCTGATTGTTGTACCTTTGTCCTTGGAAACCAGCTCCATTGATGTAGTTGACATCTTCTTCTTCAAACTCCTCAACTGGCTCAAATGTCTCAACCTCAGCAGCAAACTGAACAGACTTCTTCCCAACCAGGAGATTATGCACAGAGTCCAACTTGGCTTTCATCTCAGCAACAAACTGATTACTTCCTGCACCCCCAGCGTTTTTCTGTCTCTCAAAATCAGCATTCTTTGTGCTGTTGCTGGAAGCTAGGTTCTCTATCAACTTGATGGCATCAGCTGGGACTTTTGTGTTGAAGTCACCATTGCTTGCTGCATCCAGAGCCATCTGGTATTTCCAGTCAACACCTCTGAAAAAGATTCTCAGCAGCTGTACTTCATTAAATCTATGATGTGGGCAGTCCCTTTGGTACAGCTTAAATCTAACCCATGCTACTTTAAAAGCTTCTGTTGGACCTTGGGAGAATGTGGCGATATTTTTCCTCAACTCTTCTGACCTTGCATCATCATAGAAGTTGTTGAGGAAAGCAGATTTAGTGTCCTCCCATGTAGTCAAAGAAGCAGGTGCCAGCTGTTTGAGCCAATGTGCTGCATCTCCTTCCAAAGAGTGAGGAAAAAGCTTGCAGAATTGGAAGTCATTGGTGACTCCATTGGCTTTAACACTTGAAGCCAGGTCTTCAAACTTCTCAATGTGGTCCATTGGGTGTTCATGTGGAAGCCCATGGAAAGGATGCTGACCTACAAGCTGATAGTAACTGGGTTTCAGCTCAAAGTCATTCCTCTGAAAGGCAGGTGGGCGGATTGCAGCTCTATTTGCATAGAACTGATCTGGCCTGTTGTAATCTCCCAGAGTCCTCTGTGGATGACGCCCAACAGCATCTCCAGCAGCTTGCTGTTGTACATTCTGCTCCTCAATTACAACGCCATTGTCATTTATCCTCTGCCTATCCTCATTCCTTCTGTTCCCTTCTCTGTCAACTAAATGACCTTCAGTATCTGTCCTCAGAACAAGTGGTCCAACCATTTTAGTCTGCTTTTTGGCTTTCCTGATGGTTCTCTCTAGGTTGGCGAGTTCGTCGATGCCTAAAGTCACAAGTTCTTTGGCTTTGTTGCTCCTGGTACTGCGATTATGCATGCACCTGAAACAGACAACAGAAAAGTGAAAGAAGTTAGTAAACAGAAAATCAAAACTTAGTCAAAATTCTAATACTAAAAATCTGAAAAATCTAAGTCCCCGGCAACGGCGCCAAAATTTGATATGCTCAAATTAACCCTTAGAGCTACTCTCTCAAATTAAGAGGTCACGGTAGTACTTAGGGATCGAATCCACAAGGACTTGAAACTATCACTCAACAGATTTTAGATTCAAATAAAGCTAAGCAGTAGATAATAAAATAAAACTAAGATAGTGGCGAAATCAATGAGATCGGAATGGTTTGTTGGTCCTTAAAATCAATAGAGACAAGCGCTAGGCAATGAAAAATTCGCAAGTTGACATAAATCGCAGACCACAGACTGAAAGGAATATTTATTAAAACTGTTCTATAACTCGAAACACTAGTGTAAAACCAATCGACTTCCGTCGCAGAGATTAACTATGATCAGATTCCAGAATTCTAAATTCCTTTGCAAACTCTAACAACCTAAACATGCATTATAGACCAGGTTCGATAAGTTCACAAAACCACTAATCCAAATTGCTTTGCAACTAGTTATTTTGCTCATCTAAGATAGTTCTGGTGATTAACAATGTTTCCACATCTATTAAACAACCTAAGATCTGATTTCTAGGTGATCAATCTTAAAACCAGTATTAAAGCAATCAAGATGAAGAACCAAATGATTTATCCTTCCAGTTTTGTAGTTCTAACATTTCATTATCAACCTTTGAATAACCCAAAACCTAACTAGCAGATTACTCAGACATAGCAAGTGAAACACAGATTATGACTGAATAATATTGCATTAAGAAAATAGAGTAAAAGATTAAAGGGGTTCGAAATTCTTCTCTACAGAGTATGAATTTATCTCCCCAAAAGCTCTCAATCTAATCTCTCTCTTTGTCTCAATAATTCTCAGAATACCTCGCTAACAATGGCTTAGAAAACCTAAATACAAGTCTAAACACGAACTGAGGCAAAAGTGCAAATAGTAGAAAACTTCTGGGCCAAGTTGCAATTTCTTCTTATGAGATTTAACGCTTCTTCGCAACCACGATCGGTGTCGATCGACACCAAGAGGTGGATGTCGATCGACACCTTGCTCTTTAATGCCCTCCGACTTGGTCTTTTCAGCAACAGCTTCAGTATAGCTCCAAAAGGTTCCAGAATCCACAATTATGCTCCATTCGTACATAAACCTGCAAAGACTCTATAGGACTCGAAAAATACCATAAAGACTCTATAAACAAGACTTATATCATGGTAACTTTGGTACTCCATCCGTCTCTTTCATAGGTAAGAAGTGAGCAGACTTGGTCAAACGATCCACAATGACCTATACTCCGTCATGCAACTTCTTAGTCTTCAGTAAACCCAGTACAAAGTCCATGGTGATCATGTCCCATTTCCATTCCGGCATTGGTAATGTTTGCAACAAACCACTCGAAAACTGATGCTCTGCCTTAACCAATTGGCACGTCTCACATCCGACTACCCACTTAGCCACATCCCGTTTCATCCCGACCCAATGATAGTACTGTTTCAAATCCTGGTACATTTTGGTCATCCTCGGATGAACAGAAAACCTTGACTGATGTGCCTCCTTAAGGATCTCATCCTTTAACTCTTTCACATCCGGTACACATGCCCGTCCGTTCACAACAATGGTCCCATTGTTTGAAGTCTGATATTCCGTCTTATTATTCTGTGACACCTTGTTCAGATTCTCATCCTGCTCCTGAGCAATTCGAATCCTAGTCAACAAGTCAGCTCTATCCGCACCTTCTAAACCCAACGGTTCAACCCCTTCCGTTATTGCATTTAACTGCAATGTCCTTAGCATGTTCACAATGCTTCCAACGTCTGGCTCTGATTATTCGCTAGCACTCCTTCTGCTCAACGCATCCGCCACCAAGTTGGCTTTTCCTGGATGGTATGCTATCTCCAAGTCATAGTCCGCTACCAACTCCATCTATCTACACTGTCTCAAGTTCAAAACCGGTGGAGTAAAGATATACTTTAAACTCTTATGATCCGTGTATATCTGCACCTTCACTCCATACAAGTAAGACTTTAATATCTTAAGTGCAAATACCACATCCGCCATTTCTAAATCATGCGTAGGGTGGTTTCCTTCATGCTTCCGTAACTGCCGCGAAGCATAAGCTATCACCTTACCATCATGCATCAGGACACACCCTAGTCCCTTTCGTGATGCATCCGTGTATACCACGTATGGCTCACCTGGTTCTAGTAACGCCAATACTGATGCACTAGTAAGTAACTCCTTTAACTTTGAGAAGCACTCTTCACACTCATCCGTCCAGACATACTCCACATCTTTCCCAGTTAGCTTTGTCATTGGCTGAGCCATGCTTGCAAAGCCTTTGACAAACCGCCTGCAATAACCAGCTAGCCCCAGAAAACTCCTTATCTCTGTAGCGTTCTCTGGCCTAGGTCAATCCGTAATGGCCTGAATCTTCTTTGGGTCCACGGACACTCCCTTATCCGAAAAAATGTGACCCAAGAACCCTATATACCGTTGCCAAAATCTATACTTACTGAGCTTGGCATATAACTTCTGTTCTCGCAAATTCTCCAAAACAGTCCTCAAGTGACCTCTATGTCCTTCCTCATCCTTTGAGTATACCGGAATATCATCTATGAAAATGATCACAAAGTCATCTAGGTACTCCCTGAATACGCCATTCATCAGCTTCATGAATACAGATTGCGCATTCGTCAAACCAAACGGCATGACCACAAACTCGTAATGACCATACATTGTCCTAAAGGCAGTCTTACGCACGTCTGTCTCCTGTATGGGTATTTTATGGTACCCTGATGCCAAATCGATCTTAGAGAACCAAGTAGCTCCCCTGAGTTGGTCCAACAACTCGTCTACCCTAGGAAGTGGATACTTGTTCTTCACGGTCACACGGTTTAATCCGCGGTAATCAATGCAAAGCCTGAAGCTTCCATCCTTCTTCTTCATGAACAACACTGGCGCACCAAATGGCAAACTGCTCGGTCTAATGAATCCTTTGTCCAGCAATTTTGTTAGGTGCTTCTTCAGTTCAGCCATCTCAGCTGGCGCCATCCGGTACGATGCTTTGGACAATGGAGCTGTCCCCGGCTCAAGTTCAATCGTGAACGGATCTGAACGAGCTGGTGGCATCCATACAACGCCTGAAGACATCCTCAAAATCTTGCACCACCGGTATACTGCCCAAGTCAACATCCGGTCCTCCTTCCGTTGTAGTGATCGTTGCTAGATACGCCTCACAACTCTTCTCTATGAGCCGTTCTGCTTGAATAGCTGAAACCACCAAACTTCCTGAGGTTGGTCAAACTCTCTGATAAACCAAGACCTCTCCGTCTCTCTCAAACCGCAGCCTTCCACGGTGACAATCCAAATGAGCTCTATACTTGCCTAACCAGTCCATCCCCACGATGACATCGTAGGACTTAACTCTACAGATCACTAGATCCGCTGGCATGTTCACTTCGCCAAACATCACTGGAACATTCTTGACCGTTCCTAGTGAAAACATCACTTGGCCTCCAGCCGCCTGAACTAACCCAAAGTCCTCTCAAGGTTTCTTCTGGAACTGTCCCTTTCCTATCATATCCGGATTAACAAAACAATGACTCGCTCCCGAGTCAAACAGAACATGGGTATCAACCTCACCCATTAGCAAGGTCCCTATACATTCATTCCCTAGAATGCTAAGACTCTATACTAAAACACAACACATAAAAGCAATTCACAAAACTTGATGTACCACACGTACCAGTAATCAGATGAGAAGTGCTCGGTTCCTCAGCTGCTGCTGCACTCATCGTGTACACCCTCGGCATAATGGCTTGCCTCTTGGCCTGTGATGCAAGCACCTCCCCTGCTCGCTTCCCTTGAGCCACGGCTTGCTCCACCACCCTTGCCTTAGGACACTCATGCTTGAAATGCCCTGGTTCTCCACAACCGTAGCACATCCGAACCGCACTGTCACCGCCGGACACCTGAACCACTCACAGATCCTCCTCCGAACAGTCTCGTACCCGATGCTCTAAACTCTCGCACATGTGGCATCCACTACCACCGTGTCTACACTCAACAACGTGAGAATTGCCACACTTGCTGCACACGCTGCGTCCCCCAGATCCTTTGTTCGGTACTCCTTTCCCGAACTTCCGGTTCTGTCCACTAGACTGACCCGCCTTGGTCACGGCTGTACTAGCCCCAGCTGTCATCAAAGCATCTTCCGCCTGTCCTGACTCCAGCAATACCGCCTTCTCAACTAGCTCAGCCACTATCCTGAAGTCACAGACCACACATCCGTTCCTTAGCTCGACTCGCAGTCCACTCATAAACCTACAAATCAGCTTTTCCTCCGTGTCAAACTCATGAGACACATACTTCCTTAGTTGGTTAAACTGAGTCTTATACTGCCTCAATATAAGCGTCCCCTGACTAAAGTACAAGAACGCCTTCTCTAACTCGTTGTAAGCTTCCAGTGGGAAGTACTTACTCCTGAATATCGCCGAAATGTCTTATACGAACAATTCGCATTCACCAGCCTTCCAACGATTCCGTTCCACCACGTGTGTGCATCACCCTCCAAGTAGTGCACGGCTATGTCCCTCTTATAACCCTCTGGACATCGGATAGACTCAAAATTCCGTTCCAGTTACATCTTCCACTCATCTGCCTCAATCGGTGTAGAACCTCCAGCAAAGACTTTGTTTCCCAACCGCACCATGTGATCCAAAACCTTGAGGTAACTCGGAACCCTCTCCACTTGGTCCGCTTCCTCACCAACCACATCCGGATTAACACCAAATGGTAGTACCACTTGTGGTGCTGTTGCAACCACCGGAGCAGGAGCCACCGCATATAGTCTGGCCAGTACCTGTGCCAGCATCCCAAGCACAGCCTCTAACTCCACCGGTGCTACATTCATAGCAATCCCAGCTGCACCCTCTGCACCCGCAGCATTCCTTGCCATGTTCTCAGCATCTCAGCATTCCTTGCTGCAACCTCGGCTGCCACTCTAGCCGCCTCATTTGCAATCACAGCTGCCTGTCTCTCGGCTTCCCTTGCCCTCTCAGAAACATCACCGTTTACTGAGTTCACAAACCCAGCAGCCTGTTGGTGCTCATGATTTCTCACGGTTCTCCTGGTATCAACCATCTGCAAGTACAATCATGTCAGTTAGCCGAAGCTAACTCAAAACGTGTTTCACAACACAACACACAAAACCTTACCGCGAGACCTTGGCAGTGAAGAATGGATTGGACCCCCTTAAACCCCAAACAAACAAACAACAGCAGTCACCAACATTCAGTCCTAGAAGCGTTAAAACGCTTTGATAACAACTTGAGGTAGCTCGACCTGGCAAACCATACCGCAGCCGTGCCCCACTACATCCTAACAGTTCGGTTTCTTTTCTTAGCCAAATTTTAAACTTTTTCTTTGCATTTAACCAATACACAGTGGAATAAAGAACTTCATTTCATTATAACTTGAATAAAAACACTTAAACAAGATTCATGGTTGACTTAAACAAAGCACCATGGTCCGCTAAGGATTACATCATATCATAGAGCAACCTAAAACGCTTAACACCAAAACTCATAAGACAAAGCACACATCTTAAACATAATTAAACACCCAATCCCCGATCAATCCATATCCATCACTGCCGCCGGTCTCGCTCCCTTTACTGCTTATTACCTGCACACTCAAGAAGAGAAGCATAAGTATTTGATAAATACTTAGTGAGTACGGTCATCCCGTAACACTTGGTCAGTACCAATCACGCATTCATACTAACGGATTCAACATCCTACACAATCAATTCGAAATAGACATAACATACATATCAAACGGCTATGATCATCTAACCTAACCACCCAAGATCAATCCCTTTTTAAGACCCATATCTACTGCAGCAAGAATCCCACATCCCCTAAGCTAGTACATGATCCAGATTACCCCGAGGTTAGCTAGACATCATCTATTCCACGGTAAAAACGTCATAATACAATAACACATAATCGTTTAACAGTTGTAAACACATAACATGACAATCACACAATCAAACATATAAAACATCAAACCTTAGCAATCCAACAATCCTAGAAACCAACCACAGTCACGCACTCACCTTAAACAAGGTTGGAAACAGATTGGTCAAAAGAAATCCCGATGAAATCCGCCCCAAATCGAAGATATCCGATCACCCTAGGAATCTCTCGGCTGTTCGTACGATCTGATCCCTTTCCCTTCGGCTATCTCTCGATCCGTTCACCTTTCTCTGAGCCAAACTCTGTTTACCTTCGGAAACCCAACAGAACAAGGCTATTAGCTCGCGGTTATCCGATGACAATTCAACACTTAGGGAATTATTCAGTTGCTTGCCGATTTATCTCGGCGGTGGTCAGATCTGCTCGGCGATAGCTCAATCTCTCTCAGATGTCCTCGGGATTTACTGCTTTTCTTAGGGTTTTCTATCGACAAAACTCTTTATTTAGCTCAAATAAACGCAACACCCTTGAGTTAAGTCTCAAAAATCCTTATATACTCGTAAAACCCTAGGTAACTCGGACTTAACCGATGTTTTCCTGGTTCCAGTAGGATTTATCCCGAACCTGATTAGATTCTCTTGGCTATTTCCCATACCGACTGACCATCCACGAGATAAACACAAAAATAGCCGACATACTCACTTGGCCCACAGCCCAAATCTTTTCCCTCTCGGATAAACTGCCCTTATCCGAGTGATTTCCATTTTCCACCCAGATATTTCCTTTTCTCTCGGACAACTTGTCCCACCTCGGCTAATCCTCTTTTCCTCTCGGAGGTTTTCCTCTTTCCCTTGGAGACTGTCCACTGTCACTCGAACTAACCTCACTATCATTCGGATAATCCCATTTTTCTCACAGACTCGACCATTTTCTCTCGGATATGGCCCATCCGGCTCGGCTATCCCAGCCATCCGTCCGACTATTTCCCAGTCATCACCCGACCATAGTCTAAACCTCCCAGTTCCCAGCCAATATCCGTCCTTGGTTCGATCATTCCTCGGACAATGCCCTGTCCAGCTCGATCATTCTGAATTTTCTCGAATACGAATGCTAGAGGTCTCGTCTTGACTTGTTTGGCTCGAGTCCTTGCGTCCACGAGCCTTCTTTTGTGTCATCTAGTTCAGCTTGGTTTTCAGCTTGAACTTCTTCTACGTATTTGATTCCTACTCCAAGTGCAGCCGTTAATTGGTCTTTTTCGGGTATGTGGCGTGTGCTGCTTGTTTTTCAATTGTCGTTTCACCCGCATTGTCAACTTCTCGATGAATGTCTTGAACGGTAAAGTAAGTTTACCTTGCTCTTATCATGGAGGTACCATATTGATGGTAAGTTCGGTTGAATACCTTGATAAGTGCTAACAAGATTTTAGCAGGAGGTTGTATTATCAAAACTCAAGCAAACTATGGATATAGTATAGTGTGGAAGAGGTATCAATCCAACCTAGGATGCAGGAAGAATACTAAGAATGCATGGATGAAGCAAATCTAAGCAAATCGGGTAAATGATTGGTAAAATCGGTGAAAACTAAATGCAATGACCAAATGAAATGCAAAACTATTTTAATATCCCTGGAAGAGGGTTAACTACGGCTAGGAAAAAGCAAAAGATTAAAAATTCAAATCTACTAAGAACTAAAAATCGAGCACTGAATCGAGTAAAACAGATTGGTCTAACAACTTAAAGCGATGATTTCAAATGAACAAAGATGCAGGCTCTATGATAACAGAATGATGAACAGAGGTTTTAAAATGCTAAAAGAGGGTTAAGGGTCGACGGTCTTATTCAAGAGTGTTCAAAGGGTTAAGCTTTGGTTTGAAAACATATAGATCTACTCATTTGATGAGTTTTCCCTAAGCCTTGAAAACAGAACAAGAACCATCCATGGCGTGTGATATGGTTCACTTCCTCAATCTCTTCTCCAAACCCATGGCGTTTGGTGGAAAAAGAGATCAAACAGCAAGAAAAACAGATTTCAATCTATGGCCTAACTAACCTCCTCTACATCCATGGCGTTTGGGAGAGGGTCGATTAGTCTCTAGGACTTGGTTTTTCTAGGACATCTGAATCCGGTCATGGTAAGATAGCCTTGGAATCATAGAGATCTTTTCCAAGACTCTCTAAGCCTTCAGACCCCAAGATCCTAGAAGAGAAGGAATGAAGAACAAGAAAAACACAAAACTTAAACCTCTTAAACCCTTTGAATCGCCTCAACCCCAAATCACAAAGAAAACTACTCACTACTCATATTTGAAACCGATTGAAAAGCAACAAATGAAGAACTAAGCATGACTAAAGAGCGATTAAAGAAAAAATGCTTAATTTTAAAAAGATTCAAGTTCAAAATCCAAAGAAATCTTAAGTTCAACAACGGCAAATCGCCTAAGATAAGAACAGAAAAAGCTAAAAGCAAAGTGTGTCAGAAAAAGTGGTAGCCGCCTCCTTCCTAAAATGGCCAAACACCTCCAAATGGTCCGCTCACTAGATGCCAAAAACGGTTAAGGCCGTAGAGATCGACCTTGAGATCGATCAGCTCACTCGATCTTCTTCATGGATCGCCTTGTTCTGCTCGATCTTCAAGTCGATCAGGTTGGAGGGATCGAGCTCTCATTTTGATCTTGTGGTCGATCCTCGGGTGATCGGGTCGTGGTCTCGATCTAGCTCTCATTCTGCATGGCATCATTCACGTCTGTACTCCCGATCAATCACCTCTCTCGATCTTGGTCTCGATCCTTCCCCTTGCATCGACTTGGTTCACTCGATCTTCTGGTCGATCTCGTCTAGATCGACCTGCCTTGCTCGGTCCACTACTCGATCTCGGGTCCTTTGCATGCATGGCTGAGTTCTCCAAGTGTCCACAAGTTTAGTTTTGATCCTCCTCACGTTCACATAACCTCCACAACTCCAGAGTGCTCCAAACAACCTGATAATGATGCAAAAGTGCAAGAAATATGCAAAATGCGAATGCAAAGAGACCTAGGACCTAAAATGCAACAAATGGAACAAACTAGCCTATAATGCAAGATGAATGAATGAAAAACTATCATAAATGCATGAAAATATGCAAAATATATGGTAATATCAACTCAATTCAATGGTAATATGCAAACAGAATTCAAGAAAGAAGAAGAGGTTTTAAAACGGGGGTTCAAGCTTCTTGCAAAAGTGTTTTTCAAATGAATCAATTCAATGGTCCTAGTTTTTAATCCTAAGATGCAATGCACACACTCATACTCCAAAGAACTTAGCCATACTCATCACATATTGAATTTCAAATCATGACTCTCATATCCCAAACAATCCAAGAATCCTAACCTTTAACATTCATTAAGCTCAAAACCGTGAATCACACTTATGCACTTTTAAACCGAATACACTTGGCTAAGGAACAAGGGTTGCGAGGTAAAAATGATCTCATTTATAAGGACGATTCAAACAACAGGTTATCTCAAAGAATGGTCGAACTTACGCATAATGCTAAAGGTTGGCTCTTTTTCTTTTCGTTTTCTTTTCTTTTTAGAGATACCTTCTTATTTAAACTAGAGCTTTCATTTTTAAAACAATAAGCCTTCCACTTTGATATTGCTGCGTATTTCGTGTGTTTTGCATGCATATAAGATAGTTTCTCATGAATTTACGTTGCACATTAGGCTAGTTTGCATCATTTTAGTTCCTAGAGCACTTTTGCATTAGCATTTGCATATTTCTTGCATTATGCATCATATTCAGGTTGTTTTCAGATACTTTGGGGGAGTGTGTGTGCTATTTTACATTGTTTTCTTTCCTCTTATTTTCTATTTGCATCGCTTGAGTCTTGCATTTTATTTCATTGCATCTAAGGCATATAAAAGAACAAAAAATTGGTAAAATTTTAAAACAAATTCAAAAAAAAATTCATGTAGTTGCATTCACTTTGTTAAACATTTTAGGATTGAGTCTAGAATTTTTAAGCATCGAGGTTGTTTACATTTGCATAAGGGGTTAAAGTTTTTCTTAAAAAGGTGTTTTAAGCTCATGAATTGTTTCAAGCCCCTAGTTAGTAGTTCTTTGATGCATTGTACACTCTTAGAAAGTAAGTTCTAACCATACATGGATCATGTGTTTTGATTTTCGTGGCTTGACTTGAACATTCATGAACAGAATCTTGTCCTAATAAGTAAGAACCCTAATCTGAATTTTAATTATCATACTTATGCATTTGAAAATGAACACATGGATCATATACATATTTAGGCTCTCTTACTCCTTTCACCACTCTTCTGTGAGCCTAAGTAGAACTCCCACCATAACCCTTACCTTTCTTTCAAGCCAAATGTTCATGTGTGATATCATTGTGAGGCCTCTTTTCGGTTTGAACTTAGCATAAAGTGTTAGGTCTACGCGACATGACTAGGCTCTCATTTGATTGCTAGCTTTGCATCTTGAAGCAAGTTTTTAGGCTTAGGTTAGGTTTGGGGGATCATTGGGATTGCTTGCTTGCTTATTTGTTTACGGTTTCAAAAGAGTTTGGTGTTTGAAGTGTTTGAAAAGGTTTTAAGTGGAAGCAATGTTTTCAAAATAAAAAGCTCTAAGTGTATTTCAGATGATAGCTCTCAAATAAAAGAAAAAGAAAAAGATAGAAAAGAGCCTAAGTGCCAAATAAAAAGAAAAAAAAAAGAATAAGTAGAGAGCTATCAATAAGAAAAGTAAAGAGCTAAAAATGTTTTCAGCCTTTCCACTAGCCTGTTTTAATTTGGGTTTTTGCTAAGCGAATTGCTTTGGTGTTAAGGGCAGTATCTAGAAGGGCGAGTGAGCTAAAAAGAAAAGAAATGAGAGGGGTTTTAGGATCATTGTCAATGTACATGGGTAGATGAGAGTCTGGTTATGTATGCATCAATTACCTTTACCTTTAGCATTATGCATAAGTTCATACCCTTCTTGAGAGAAACCGTTGCATTTTTAAACCCTTTTAAATGAGATCATTCTATGCTCATAGCCTTTGTCCTTAGCCAAATGTGTTATGCTTTAAAGTGCATAAGTTTGATTCACGGTTTGATAATTAATGAATGTTAAATGATAAGGTTCTTTGATTGTTTGGAATAGGAGAATCATGATTTGAAATTAATTGTGTGATGAGTATGGATAAGCTCTTTGGAGTATGAGTGTGTGCATTGCATTCTAGAATTAAGAACTAGGACCATTGAAATGATTCATTTGAAAGTCACCTTTGCAAGAAGTTTAAACCCCCGTTTTTAAAACCTCTCTTTCTTCTTGAATTTTGTTTGCTTGAGGGTAAGCAAAAGACAAGTTTGGGGGAGTTGATATTGCTGCATATTTCGTGTGTATTGCAGGCATATAAGATAGTTTCTCATGTATTTACCTTGCACATTAGGCTAGTTTGCATCATTTTAGGTCCTAGAACACTTTTGCATTAGCATTTGCATATTTCTTGCATTATGCATCACATTCAGTTGTTTTCGGATACTTTGGAGCCTTGGAAGATTCGTGGACATGCTAAGGCTCTTGAGGAAGCTCATGGACACTTGGAAAACTCAGGAGTGCATGCTAAGGATCTGAGATCGAGTAGCGGATCGAGCAAAGCAGGTCGATCTAGACGAGATTGATCAGAAGATCGAATGACCAAGTCGATGCAAGGAAACGGATCGAGACCAAGATCGAGCGAGAAGATCGATCTGATGTACGGACATAAATGACTCCATGCAGATCGAGTACCAGATCGAGCTTCCAACCCGATCAGCACAAGATCGACTCAAAGATCGACCAAAGCCATCCGATCAAAGATGAAGATTGAGAGCCAAATCGAGCCTCCTGCTCGATCCTATACTACTTTAAGCGTTTTTGGCTTCTAGCGAAGGAGGGACCATCGAGCTGTTTGTCCATTTTGGGAAGGCGGTGATACTGCTTTCACACCCACATTTTCACTTTATCTTTTTAAGTTTCTCTCGTTTGGAGGCGATTCCGCCATTGTAGACCCTTTAAGCTTTTTCTTGCATTTGAATTTTTTGAATATTGAACCTTCTGCTTTTAAACAATCGTTAATCATGTTTAGTAGGTCATCTATTGCATTCTGTTCGGTTTTCTTTATGTGTAGAGAGTAGTTTCATTTGGGTTAATGGGTTTAGGTGATTCAAAAAAGGGTTGAAAAGGTTAAAGTTTTGAGTTTTCTTGTTCTTCATTACCTTCTCTTCTAGGATCTTGAGTATTTAAGGCTTATAGAGTCTCACGCTAAGATCTCTATGATCCAAGGGATGTCTTACCTTGACAGGATTCAGATGTCCTGGAAAATCAGATCCTAGAGGCTAGTCTTTCCTTTCCCACACTCTATGGTTGTAAAGGAGACTAGTTAGGTCGTTGTTTGAAATCTGGTTCCTTGCCCTTTAATCTCTTTTTCCACCACAAGCCATGGGTTTAGAGAAGAGATTGAGGGAGTGAATCATACCACACGCCATGGATGGTTCTTGTTTTGTTTTCAAGACTTAGAAAAACCTCCTAAAGGAGTAGATCTATATGTTTTCAAACCAAGCATTAATCTTTGAGACCCATGAATATGACCCTCAACCCTAGACCCTCTTTCTTAGTGTTTTAAGTCTCTGTTAATTATTCGCTTGCCATTCAGCTGCATCATGTTCATCAAAAGCCATTTCTGTTTATGTTGCTTGTAGATCGATCCATTCTGCTCGATCTAGTGGTCGATCCAGTGATCGATTCACTAGTCGATTTTTAGTTTTAAATAACCATGCATTTTTAATCTTTTTCTTATTCGTCGTGGTAGTTAACCCTCTTCCAGGGATTTTAAAATTGTTTTGCTATGCATTTGGTCTCTGCATTTAGTTTTTAGGGATTTTACCAATCATTTAACATTTTCGCTTAGCTTTGTTCATTCCCTTGCATTCTTAGTAAACTTGCTACCCCTAGGTGTGGATTGAAACCTCTCTTGCATGCTATACTACATCTCAGTGTTGCATTAGAGCTTTGATAATCATTGCATTGCAAAAACCTGTTATCAAATGGTACCGTTGCCATCTTAGGGGATAGAAAGCATTAAAATTTGGGGTTTAGTAAAGACTAAGCCTTTACTTTAAGTTGGTTACTGATTTCTCTACTCTCAAACTTGTGTCTTTCAGGTACATGAATCTGCGTTCCAGGGGTGACAACAATTTACTTACACCCTTGGACAATATTCATCAGCTTGGACACGCAAGATCAAGAAGGGTTAGAGAGCAAGCTAAAGCCTTTGAGGAGATTGTTCAGCAAGGTTCAGTGGATTTTGAAGCAATGGCTGAGCAAGAACATCCAGAGGGACCTCTTCCAGCTCATGGGGCAGCGGGAATGGGTAATGGAAACCCCCACCACGTGGCTAGACATCCACGGATCATTGGAGCACGAGATGCTCCTAATACTCACCATAATAGGTTTGAGATCACTCCTCCTCCAGTGCAAAACAACAACTTCGAGATCAAGACAGGGTTTGTTCAGATGGTGCAAAACAACAAATTTCATGGGTTGGCTTTGGAGGACCCATTGGCGCATCTAGATAACTTTGAGCAGCTTTGTGGAATGTTCAAGATAAATGGCATCTCGGAGGATAGCTTCAAGCTGCGTATGTTTCCCTTTTCCTTAGGAGACAAGGCACGACATTGGGAGAAGACTCTTCCACAAGGAACTATCACTTCTTGGGCTGACTGTAAGAAAGCTTTCCTCTCAACGTTTTTCTCAAGCTCTCGGACAGCAAGGTTGAGAAGTGAGATCAGTGGCTTCACTCAGAGACAGAATGAGTCATTCAATGAGGCTATGGAGTGTTTCAAGGATTACACTATAGCTTGTCCTCACCATGGTTTCAGTGAAGAGACCCTCTTGAGTACCATATACCGCGGAGCTCTCCCAAATATCAGATTACTACTTGACACGGAAAGCAATGGAAACTTCCTTGGCCAAGAAGTAGACGAAGGTATGAAGCTCATTGAGAATCTGGCGTTGAGTGATGGGAACTATTCAGAGGATTAAAACTGTGCGCCAAGAGGAGCTGATCTTGAAGCCAACAAGAAAGAACTGAAGTCTCTACACGAGAAGATCGATAAGCTCATTCTTGCAAACCAAAAGCATGTGCATTTTGTTGGTGAAGCTGCGGATGTCTTGGATGAGCTAGAGCAATGCCAAGAAGAAAAAGCTAATTGGGTAGCCGGTCAAATAAACTACAAGCCTCATGGTTACTCTCAAGGCTACCAAGGCAACAACAACTTGTCTAATAGAAGCACCAACGTTGAAAATCCAAAGGATCAGGTGTGCCCTCCTCGGCAAGCTAAACCTTTTGTGCCCTATAACAAAGGTTTTCAGCCGAGTGGCGGTTTTCAAGGTCTGCGGCAAGGTAACTTTCAGGGACAGCAGCAGCAGCAAGGAAACAAAGCTTATACTCCTATGTACCCTCCAGGCTTTGTTCCTCAACAACAGATGCAACCGCAACAAGTTGATCCTGTACAAGCCATGTTTCAGCAGTTGCTTCAAGGGAAAGCTTCAACAAACCAGACGTTCGCCGAGATGAACAACCGCTTAGACTCCTCTCTCACTGATGTCTCTACTTAGATAACAAATCTAAACAACAAGATCAAGCAGTTAGAGAAGGGTAAAGCAAGTACAAGTGGTCAACGCAGTTTACCGGGAAAGTGTGAACAAAATCCCAAGGAATACGCCAATGCTATCACACTAAGAAGTGGGAAAGAGCTTCCACTGAGGGTTGCACCAAAGGACAATGAGGACATTATGGTTCAAGAGGGGGAGGATAAGCCGTCGGCTGATGATGGGATCAACTTCCACAACGTGTGGATAGAGCGGCCAACAAAAGGGAAAGAAGCAGCTGTAAAGAAGCAAGCGGAGAAAGCAACTGAGGAGAAGGAGGAGTACATACCTCCACCTTATGTTCCTAAGCTTCATTTTCCTGGCCGCTTCAAGAAACAACTTATAGAGAAGCATAGGCTCTTGTTTGAGAAGCATCTAAGGGACGTATAGATCAAGCTAATTCTTGTGGATTGCCATGCTATGATGCCTAATTGTGCAAAAATTTTCAAGGACACGCTTGTAAAGAAGAATAAGGAAGGCAAGGAAGTGCTGGTGCTTAGTGAAGAGTGTAGCGCCATTATACACAAGGAGATAGTACCCAAGTAGTTGGGAGATCCAGGAAGCTTCACTATACCATGTGCTCTCGGTCCTTTAACATTTCAGAGCTGTTTACGCGATCTTGGTGCTAGTATAAATCTGATGCCCCATTCTATAGCAAAGAAGCTAGGTTTCACACGGTTCAAAAAGTGTAGAAGATCCTTGGTGCTAGCTGACAGGAGTGTGAGGTTACCCGTGGATTTGCTTGAGGACTTACCAGGAGGGTCAGTGGTGTAAACGTGCCTTCAGACTTCGTTGTGCTTGAAATGGATGTAGAACCTAAGGATCCGCTTATACTTGGGAGGCCATTCCTTGCAACCGCCAGAGTAATCATTGATGTCAAGAATGGGAAGATAGCCCTTCATCTTGGTAAGGATATAAGGCTGGATTTTGATATCAACGAGGTCCTGAAGAAGCCGACCATAGAGGGACAAGCGTTCTACATTGAAACATTGGATGCTTTAGCCGATGAACTGCTGGAGGAGTTGGCACAAGAGGATCACTTGAAGCTGGCATTGACTAACGAGCCATGGGAGTTTGGTTTTCTAAGTAAGAGGACTCAAGAATACGCCAACCTCCTCGATTCTAGGAAGGTGGTGATGGAAGATGAAGGCGGCTGCCTTGAGATCGATCAGGAAATCGAGGAGATCACTCGATCCAGGACGGCAATCGACAAAGAGATCGAATGGACTGGTCGATCCAGAGAAGAGAACGACATAGATACTTGATCTATTACTCGATCCCAATCAAATCGAGTAAGTGATCGACCTGAACGCAGTTGATCCAGCAAGACAATCGATGGGAAGATCGAGAAAAGCCAATCGATCAGTTCAGAGAACGATTCAGCACCTCGATCTCTCACTCGATCAACTTTAAATCGAGTGAGTGAATCGAGTGAAAGTGATCGATCCGGATCAGAACGAGTTGAAGATCGACTGGGGGACTCGATCTCAGAGGGGACAGAGGTTCAAGGAGGCAGTATAAAGGCTCATGTCTCGGGTTCTTAGGAGGATACTGAGGATGGGAACGTCAACAGGAGCCACGAGGAGGACTGGAGCTAGCTGCTAGCCCCAAAGGTGGACTTTAAGGAGCTCCCAAAAGGGCTAAGGTATGCTTTCTTAGGGCTTAATGAAACCTATCCCGTGATTGTGAATGAGAACTTAAGTGATGATGAGTTGCACTCGCTCCTAAATGAGCTGAGAAAGTATAGGAAGACCATTGGGTACTCTCTAAGTGACATCAAGGGCCTTTCACCAATGCTTTGCACTCATAGGATTCACTTGAATAATGAGAATGCCTCTTCTATAGGACACCAAAGGCGTTTGAATCCTAATATAAAAGAGGTTGTTAAGAAAGAGATTCTTAAGTTGTTAGAGGCTGACGATCTATCCCATAAGTGACAGCACGTGGGTTTCTCCTGTACACGTGGTGCCTAAGAAGGGAGGGATCACAGTCATTAAGAATGATAAAGATGAGGTTATACCTACTAGGACTATAACTGGACACCGTATGTGTATAGACTATAGGAAGCTCAATCTTGCTACTAGAAAGGATCATTTTCCTTTACCTTTTATTGATCAAATGCTTGAGAGGCTTGCTAATCATCCTTACTATTGCTTTCTTGAGGGATATAATGGTTTCTTTCAAATACCAATCCATCCAAACGATAAAGAGAAGACGACCTTTATATGCCCTTATGACACCTTCGCATATCAAAGGATGCAATTCGGGTTGTGTAATGCACCGGCTACGTTTCAGCGGTGTATGATGTCGATCTTCTCTGATCTAATAGAAGAGATGGTAGAAGTGTTTATGGATGACTTCTCTGTATATGGTGCGTCTTTTTCTGCGTGTTTGTTGAATCTTTGCAAAGTACTAAAGCGCTGTGAAGAGACGAATATTATGTTTAACTAGGAGAAGTGTCACTTCATGGTGAAGTAAGGGATCGTGCTTGGCCACAAGATATCAGAGAAAGACATAGAGGTTGATAAAGCCAAAGTTGAGGTCATGATGAGTCTTGAGCCGCCGGTTAATGTCAAAGGAGTGAGGAGTTTCCTAGGCCATGCTGGCTTCTACAGGCGCTTCATGAAAGATTTTTCCAAGATCACACGCCCTCTCACAAGGCTGTTGTGCAAGGAAGCTGACTTTGTATTTGATGAGGATTGCCTTCATGCTTTCATGACCATCAAGGAAGCTCTAGTATCCGCGCCTATAGTGCAAGCACCGGACTGGACTCTACCTTCCGAGATAATGTGTGACGCGAGCGACTACGCCGTGGGAGCTGTTCTTGGTCAGAGGAAAGACAAGCGGCTGCATGTGATTTACTATGCTTCACGTACCTTGGATGACACGCATGCCAGATACACTACAACCGAGAAGGAGTTGCTGGCAGTTGTATTCGCCTTTGAGAAGTTCAGGTCATACCTCGTAGGCTCTAAGGTGGTTGTGTATACAGATCACGCTGCTCTGAGGTACATCTATTCCAAGAAAAACACTAAACCGAGGCTCTTGAGATGGAAATAAAGGACAAGAAGGGCATTGAGAATAGGGTATCTGATCACCTTTCCATGATGAGGATCAATGAAGCTTTGCCTCTAGATGATTCGCTTCCGGATGAACAACTCATGATGATCACTACGGCGGTTTGTGAGAAGCTTGAGGACAAGTTTGAGGAAGTTTTGAGCTTCAAAGAGGAGCATCTTCCTTGGTACGCTGACATTTTAAACTTCTTGGCATGTGGAGAGGAGCCAACTCACCTTGAACATTACCACAAGAAGAAGTTTATGAGAGATGTTGCCTACTACTTTGGGGACGTGCCCTACTTATACAAGAGAGGAGTTGATAGCTTGTACAGAAGGTGTGTCCCGAAGGATGAAGCTCAAGACATTCTACTTCACTGCCATGGATTATCTTATGGTGGTCATTTCGCTTCTTTCAAAACTGCTACCAAGGTGTTGCAAGCCGGATTTTGGTGGCCATCTCTGTTCAAAGACGCCCATGAGTTTTTCAAAGCTTGTGAAGCATGTCAAAGAGCTGGAAACATCACAAAGAGGAACGAGATGCCTCACGTTCCTATCTTTGAGGTTGACGTGTTTGACGAGTGGGGCATAGATTTCATGGGACCTTTCCCATCTTCTTACGGCAACAAGTTTATCCTAGTAGCGGTTGACTACGTATATAAATGGGTTGAGGCCATTGCTTCCCCTACAAACGACTCTAAAGTGGTGATAAAGCTCTTCAAGACCATCATATTCCCGCGGTTTGGAGTCCCTAAGGTTGTGATCAGCGACGGTGGCGGCCATTTCATCAACAAGGTGTTTGAAAGCCTCTTAAGGAAGTATGGTGTGAAGCACAAGGTGGCTACACCGTATCATCCTCAAACAAGTGGGCAAGTAGAGGTCTCTGACCGGCAGATCAAAGCTATACTCGAGCGGACAATTGGTACTACTAGGAAGGATTGGGCGGCTAAGCTAGACGACGCATTGTGGGCTTACCGGACCGCTTTCAAAACACCCATAGGAACAACCTCTTTCACTCTTCTTTACGGAAGGCGTGTCATCTCCCTGTTGAGCTGGAACATAGAGCATTGTGGGCTGTGAACCGGCTGATCTATGATCTTAAGACAGCTCAGGAGAAGCGCTTGATTCAGCTACATGAGCTTCATGAGCTAAGGCTGGACGCCTACGAAAGTGCCAGGATCTACAAGAGCGTACTAAGGCAGCTCATGACAAGAAGCTGGTTCACAAAGAGCTTAAGGAAGGCAGTTTGGTATTGCTCTACAACTCGAGGTTGAAGCTCTTTCCAGGAAAGCTCAAATCAAGGTGGTGCAGACCGTTTGAGATCAAGGAGGTATTGCCCTATGGAGCTGTTACGTTGGTTGGCAAGAGTGGGAATGCATTCACAGTCAACGGACACAGTGTAAAGCCATACATAGCCAGTGCATTCAACAAGGAGAGCACTTCAATGCTTCTCCAAGACCCACCATCCGCCTAAACCAAGTAAAGTCTAGCTAAAGACGTTAAAGAAAGCGCACTTGGGAGGCATTCCCATGGTTATATTGTATATATTTCTGCTTTCTTTCTCTTTCAGTTTTATGTTTTTATCTTCTAACTGTGTAGGAAAAGGTATAAGGGATTGCAGGCCATAATCTTGGATCCAAAAGGAGTAAGGAGAGGCGAATATAGGCTAGAGAGCGGGTGCTAGATCGACTCATCCTGGCTCGATCTTTGCTAGATCGAGTTAGTGAATCGAGAGGAGTCAGACGATCTAGACGAGATCGAGTAGAAAATCGAGTGGAACGGTCGACCATGAGAGGACGACCCGCTAATGCGTTCAGTTTGAAAAGCGAATGAGGTGTCGATCGACCGAGTCACTCGATCCTCGAAAATAGATCGAGTAGTTTACTCGATTCGTCACTCGATCTAAGCTTCAATCGACCCCCGAATCGATGACGTGGCTCGATCAAGAGGACTTAGCCAACATGCCAAAAATCAAGGAACGAGAAGTGCACTCTATCCAAAGCTCGATTCAATTCGAATCGAGTCATAAATCGATCAATCCTCTCGATCCTAGCCATTATGGGCATGAGATCGAGTCCTAGATCGATCGAATGGACTCAATCTCGTGCCAAGGTAACAATTTCTTTTCCCTCTTTTCTACTTTCCCTCCAGTTTTTAAATTTAAAAAGTGGTCAAGGCAAGCATCTTTGACCATGAAAGATGTGCCTTGACCACATTTTTTGTCAGAAAACCACTTTCTTGCCCATGGTTTTAGATTTTTCTTGTTGGCCTTTAAATTTTTAACAAACACACTCTCTCATTATTTGTGTTTCGAGTTTCTAAACCAGAGAGAGTGTGATTTTCTTTTTACTGAGGGCCAACAACATCCTCTTTCAGCTTCGAAAAGGTATTTTCAAATCTTTGTTTTAAATCTTTTGGGAAATTTTCTTTTTCTTTGCATTGTTTGAACAATAAGATGTTATAGGGTAAGCGAATTTTTAAAACTAGCTAGATATTAGGAAAAATTCTAGATTTGATTCTATCTCTAGATTTCCTTCTCTATTATCTTGCTAGAATTTTTATAAATTCTCCAAAAATCTAGGGCTTTAGTTAAAACTTATTCTTTCTTGCTTGCTCTTTCTCTCAACATTCGCCGCTTTTGCTCATTCTCATGCTCGAGAATCTTGTTTCAGGTACTATGGCCCCCAAGAGAACATGAGAGGAGACAGCACAAAAAGGAGAAGGTCAAGAAGTGGTGGTTCAGGAGAGGGTCAGATGGTCTAAAGAGGAAAAGCAAGCCAAGAAGAGGCTAGAGAGGCTCCGGTTCGAACCAACAAAGTTCACGGATAGAGGGTTGTTGGCTAAGATGGGGATTTTGGGAGATTTTGATCAACTCCTCAAGAACATAGGGCTCAAGTGTTTGTCACGGATGGATTGCCCAACCTTTCCCGAAGTGACAATCGATTTCCTTGCCACTTTGGAGTTTGCATATGAAAACCCGGGCATCCCTACTCCTTCTCAAGGCTGCATCTCTTTCAAGATCAAGCGTCAAGCCTTTAGTCTCTCGATCCCGGAGCTTTGTCAAGCCTATGGCCTTGATTCTGCTGCCATGAAGGTTGAGTTCCCCTCATTCACTCAAGCAAACGATCTGTGGGACCTCATCAGCAACAACGACTTCAAGGCGAATACTGCGAAGATCAAGAGAGTGAGGAATCCGGTGCTGAGGTACACGCTCAAGCTGATTGCCAACACCTTCAGTGGACGGTCAGTAGCCCCTACAGTCACCAAGACGGAGCTTTGCTTCTTGTTTCAAGGCGTTAAGCATCTCGTGTGTGACCCCGATGAGAATGATGAGCTGTTGGAAGACCAACTAGGAGACGACGTGAACTACGGATGTATCATGGCTGCTGCATTGGTGAAATAAAAGGTGTATGCCTTGAGATGCAAGGCAAGCTCGTCGCTTATTGGAGGCTTCCTCACGCCCTTGCTTGTGCAAGCTGGTGTACCGCTTCAAGACTTCACTCCTGTTCCGGAAAGAGCTTTCATGGATGAGATATACCTAAGGAACACAGACAACTTCGGACGCATGCCAGCTGAGGGCTTCTTTGTTTATCTGTTCATTGATGAGGAGAATGAAAAGAGCGTGTGTATCCTGCCAAACAAGGACGAAACCGAGCTGTTGGGAATTGGGAACATCGAGTTTCTCCCAAGCGTAGAGGAGTGTTTTGCTCCACTAGGAGCCACAGCCGGCATTCAACAAGCTACTCGCCCAAGATCAGAGTCTCCTGCCACGGATGATGAGATCCCCGAAGCCTTTGTACTCCCTAAGATTGACTTTGAGCTGCAGACTAAGACAGAAAAGTTATTTGCTTCTGTTGTGGAGATGCAAAGGAATATCAACAAATGGCAAAGTAAGGTCATCAAGAAGCTTGCCAAGAAAGTCAAGGTGCTTCAAGGGGCTTCGCCAAAGCAGGCTGCATGTGAGGAGGTTCAACAGCCCGAGAAGAGGAAGCTTTCAACCGGTGGAGTTATCATCCGTGAAACTCAAGGAAGCAACATCCAGTCGGTGCGTCTTTCCCTCCAAGAGCCAACGTCCAAAGGCAAAGCCATAGAATCTAGCTCGTCTGGAACATCCGCATGTTCCAGCCGAGGCTGGATCCGAGGTACCAACAACCTTCCCTTGTACATACCGCACATCTTTTCTTTGTTTTTTCTTTGTGTTCTTGAACTCCTTTGAATTTGTTTGCCACTGAGACGGTGTCATTCAAGTTTGGGGGAGTGTGTGTGTTATTTGACATTGTTTTCTTTCCTCTTAATTTCTATTTGCATCCCTTGAGTCTTGCATTACATTTCATTGCATCTAAGGCATATAAAAGAACAAAAAAATTGGTAAAAATTTTAAAAATTTTCAAAAAAAAATTCATGTAGTTGCATTCACTTTGTTAAACATTTTAGGATTGAGTCTAGAATTTTTAAGCATCGAGGTTGTTTACATTTGCATAAAGGGTTAAAGTTTTTCTTATAAAGGTGTTTTAAGCTCATGAATTATTTCAAGGCCCTAGTTAGTAGTTCTTTGATGCATTGTACACTCATAGTAAGTAAGTTCTAACCATACTTGGATCATGTGTTTTGATTTTCGTGGCTTGACTTGAACATTCATGAACTGAATCTTGTCCTAATAAGTGAGAACCCTAATCTGAATTTTAATTATCATACTTATGCATTTGAAAATGAACACATGGATCATATATATATTTAGGCTCTCTGACTCCTTTCACCACTCTTTTATGAGCCTAAGTAGAACTCCCACCATAACCCTTACCTTTCTTTCAAGCCAAATGTTCATGTGTGATATCATTGTGAGGCATCTTTTTGGTTTGAACTTAGCATAAAGTGTTAGGTCTAGGCGACATGACTAGGCTCTCATTTGATTGCTAGCTTTGCATTTTGAAGCTAGTTTTTAGGCTTAGGTTAGGTTTGGGGGTTCATGGGGATTGCTTGCTTGCTTATTTGTTTACGGATTCAAAAGAGTTTGGTGTTTGAAGTGATTGAAAAGGTTTTAAGTGGAAGGCAATTTTTTCAAAATAAAAAGCTCTAAGTGTATTTCAGAAGATAGCTCTAAAATAAATGAAAAAGAAAAAGAAAGAAAAGAGCCTAAGTGCCAAAAAAAAGAAAAAAAGAATAAGTAGTGAGCAATCAATAAGAGAAGTAAAGAGCTAAAAATGTTTTCAGCCTTTCCACTAGCCTAAAGAGTAAGGATGTTTTCTGTTTTAACTTGGGTTTTTGCTAAGCGAATTGATTTGGTGTTAAGGGTAGTATTTAGAAGGGAGAGTGAGCTAAAAAGAAAAGAAATGAGAGGGGTTTTAGGATCATTGTTAGTGTACATGGATAGATGAGAGTCTAGTTATGTATGCATCAATTGCCTTTACCTTTAGCATTATGTATAAGTTCATACCCTTCTTGAGAGAAACCGTTGCGTTTTTAAACCCTTTTAAATGAGATCATTCTATGCTCATAGCCTTTGTCCTTAGCCAAATGTGTTCTGTCTTAAAGTGCATAAGTTTGATTCACGGTTTGATCATTAATGAATGTTAAAGGATAAGGTTCTTTGATTGTTTGGAATAGGAGAGTCATGATTTGAAGTTCATTGTGTGATGAGTATGGCTAAGTTCTTTGGAGTATGAGTGTGTGCTTGCATTCTAGAATTAAGAACTAGGACCATTGAAATGATTCATTTGAAAGACACCTTTGCAAGAAGTTTAAACCCCCGTTTTTAAAACCTCTCTTTCTTCTTGAATTTTGTTTACTTGAGGGCAAGAAAAAGGCAAGTTGGGGGGAGGTTATATTGCTGTATATTTCGTGTGTTTTGCATGTATATAAGATAGTTTCTCATGTATTTACCTTGCACATTAGGCTAGTTTGCATCATTTTAGGTCCTAGAGCACTTTTGCATTAGCATTTGCATATTTCTTGCATTATGCATCACAATCAGGTTGTTTTCGGATACTTTGGAGCCTTGGAAGATTCGTGGACGTGCTAAGGCTCGTGAGGAAGCTCGTGGACACTTGGAAAACTCAGGAGTGCATGCTAAGGATCTGAGATCGAGTAGCAGATCGAGCAAGGAAGGTCGATCTAGACGAGATCGATCAGAAGATCGAGTGACCAAGTCAATGCAAGGAAACGGATCGAAACCAAGATCGAGCGAGAAGATCGATCTGATGTACGGACGTAAATGACGCCATGCAGATCGAGTACTAGATCGACCTTCCAACCCGATCAGCACAAGATCAACTCAAAGATCGACCAAAGCCATCCGATCCAAGACGAAGATCGAGAGCCAGATCGAGCCTTGATAACAGCTTTTTAACAACGTCAAAAGGGAGTAATGCAATGCAACAGGAGGTTATCAAAACTCAAGCAGCACACAGTCGTCGTATAGCATGCAAGAGGAATCAATCCAACCTAGGAGCTAGAAAGTGCAATGAGAATGCAAAGATCGAGTAAAGCTCGGCAAATGATGAACGGTTTTGTGAAAATCCTAAAAACTAGATGCAACGACTAAATGCAAGGCAAAACTATTTTAAAATTACCAGGAACGAGTGAACTACCACGACGAACAAACAGAATGATTAAAATGTAAAGCTATGAATTTATAAAAATCGACTAGTGGATCGACCACGGAGTCGACCACTAGATCGAGCAACAACGATCGATCTCGTCTAAAAGTTCAAACGCAACAAAACTAATGACCAAGATGCAACAAATATGATGTTATTGCATATTGCATACATTTTGCATACTCATTAGTTAGCTTTTCATGCATTTGTATCACGTTTTAGGTTAGATTGCATCACTTAGGGTCCTAGAGCATTCTTGCATCAGCATACGCATTTTCCTTGCATTTTGCATTACATTCAGGTTGTTTCTGGCTGCTTTGGAGTCGTGGAGGTTCGTGGTCGTGTTGAGGCTGATGTAGCAGTTCGTGGGAGCTCGGATACATGCTAAGGATCAGAGATCGAGGAGCAGATCGAGCATGGCCGGTCGATCTAGGAGTTGATCGACCAGAAGATCGAGCAACCCAGGCGATCCAATGAGAATGATTAAGATAAGGATCGAGTGAAGCAGTTGATGAATTGGTACGGACGTGAATGACACCATGCAGAGCGAGAGCCAGATCGAGTACACCACTCGATCCACCCGAAGATCGATACCGAGATCGGATGCAACACTCGATTCTCCGATGATGATAGAGACCCAGATCGAGCCGAAGACACGATGTCCAGATAAGATCGAGAGAACCGCTCGATCTTGGAATCGATCTCTGTCCTTTCAACTGTTTTTGGCCGCTAGCGAGGGGGGGACCATCAGCTTGTTTCGGCATTTTGGGAAGGCGGCGACGTCCTTTTCCCACAACAACTTTAAATCCTTATCTTCTTCTTTATGTTTTCTCTCTCGTTTTCCTAGAGAACACCATTGCTGAACTCGCGTTTTTCTTAAGCTTTGTAATCGAATCATTTCCGTTTCAATATAGTTTTCTTTTCATGTTCATTTTCTCGCTTTACATGCTTTGCTTGATTTACTCTATGTGTAGCGAGTAGTTTATTTGGGTTCAGGGTTGAGAGGATTAAGGGGTCTAAAGAGTTTCGATCTTGGGGTTTTTCTAAATGTTTTCAATGGCTATCTCTTCTAAAGTGTTGAGATCTCAATGCTCGAAGACTCTCACGCCAAGAGCTTCATGATCCGAGAGGTTCCTTACCTTGACAGGATTCAGGAGCCTCGGAAGATCACACCTTAGAGACTAGTTACCCCTTCCCAAAAGCCATGGAAGTTTGGTGGATTAGTTAAGCCTTTCGTTTGAAATCTGTTTTCCTTGCCCTTCGACCTCTCTTTCCACCAAAAGCCATGGGTTTGGAGGAGAGGATGAAGGAGTGATCTATACCGAAAGCCACGGATAGATCTTGCTTAGTTTTCAAGGCTTAGAGATCCTCACCAAGTGAGTCGATTTAAAATTTTAAACCCAAGTTCGGACCATTGAAACCCCTGACCATGAATCTCAACCCTATACTGATGTTATTGCATATTGCATACATTTTGCATACTCATTAGTTAGCTTTTCATGCATTTGTATCACGTTTTAGGTTAGATTGCATCACTTAGGGTCAAGAGCATTCTTCCATCAGCATGCATATTTTCCTTGCATTTTGCATCATATTCAGATTGTTTCTGGCTGCTTTGGAGTCGTGGAGGTTCGTGGACATGTTGAGGCTGATGTAGCAGTTCGTGGGAGCTTGGATATATGCTAAGGATCAGAGATCGAGGAGCAGATCGAGCATGGCCGGTCGATTTAGGAGTTGATCGACCAGAAGATCGAGCCAACCAGGCGATCCAAGGAGAATGATCGAGACAAGGATCGAGTGAAGCAATCGATCAAACGGTACGGACGTAAATGACGCCATGCAGAGCGAGAGTCAGATCGACTACACCACTCGATCCAGTCGAAGATCGATACTGAGATCGGATACAACACTCGATTCGCCGATGATGATCGAGACCCAGATCGAGCCAAACACACGATGTCCGGATATGATCGAGAGAACAGCTCGATCTTGGAATCGATCTCTGTCCTTTCAACCGTTTTTTGCCGCTAGCGAGGGGGGGACCATCAGCTTGTTTCGGCATTTTGGGAAGGCAGCGACGTCCTTTTCCCACAACAACTTTAGATCCTTATCTTCTTCTTTATGTTTTCTCTCTCGTTTTCGCAGAGAACACCATTGTTGAACTCGCGTTTTTCTTAAGCTTTGTAATCGAATCATTTCCGTTTCAATCTAGTTTTCTTTTCATGTTCATCGTCTCGCTTTACATGCTTTGCTTCATTTACTCTATCTGTAGCGAGTAGTTTATTTGGGTTCGGGATTGAGAGGATTAAGGGGTCTAAGGGGTTTCGATCTTGGGGTTTTTCTAAACGTTTTCAATGGATATCTCTTCTAAGGTGTTGAGATCTTAATGCTTGAAGACTCTCACACCAAGAGCTTCATGATCCGAGAGGTTCCTTACCTTGACAGGATTCAGGAGCCACGGAAGATCACACCTTAGAGACTATTTACCCCTTCCCAAAGGCCATGGAAGTTTGGGGGATTAGTTAAGCCATTCGTTTGAAATCTGTTTTCCTTGCCCTTCGACCTGTCTTTCCACCAAAAGCCATGGGTTTGGAGGAGAGGATGAAGGAGTGATCTATACCGGAAGCCACAGATAGATCTTGTTTAGTTTTCAAGGCTTAGAGATCCTCACCAAGTTAGTCGATTTAAAGTTTTAAACCCAAGGTCGAACCTTTGAAACCCCTGACCATGAATCTCAATCTTAGGCACTTTCTCTTAGCATCTTTACATCTTATCTCGTCTTTCGCTTGATCTCTGATAGCATCCTGGTCATTAGATTTACTGTTCTTGCATTTTTAGACGAGATCGATTGTTACTGCTCGATCTAGTGGTCGATCTCATGGTCGATCCACTAGTCGAATTTTAATAATTCGAAACTCTCTCCTTTAATTATTCTATTTGTTTCTCGTGGTAGTTTCTTCCTTTCTAGTATTTTTAAAATAGGTTTCATTCCATTTAAGTTGCTGCATCTAGTTTTTAGAGATTTTCTCATAAATCATCTCATTTCGCTTAGATTTGCATTAGTCCTTGTATTCTCTGTGCATTCTCTATCATCCTAGGCATGGCGCCGTTCCTCAAAAAATGTTTATCAAATGGTGCCGTTGCCATCCTAGGACTGTTTAGAGAACATAGAGATTTGGGACTTAGCAAAGACTAAGTCTTTACCTTTTTCAAGTTACTAATCATTCTACTCTCAACTGTGTGTTTTCAGGTACATGAATCTTCGTTCAAGGGGATACAACAATCTACTACAACCCTTGGACAACATTCATCAACTTGGTCACTCACGGCAAAGGAGAGTCAGAGAACAAACAAGAGCCTTTGAGGAGATTGTACAGCACGGTTTGATTGACTTTGAAGCTATGGCAGAACACGAGCATCCAGAAGGACCTCCTCCAGCTCACGGGGCAGCAGGAAGGGGCAATGGAAACCCCCAACACGCGGCTAGACCCCCAAGGATCATAGGAGCCGGAGATGCTCCCAATACTCATCACAATAGGTTTGGGATCACTCCTCCTCCTGTGCAAAACAATAACTTCGAGATCAAGCCAGGTTTCATCTCAATGGTGCAAAACAACAAGTTCCACGGCTTAGCAATGGAAGACCCCTTGGAGCACCTAGACAACTTCGAGCAAGTATGTGGGATGATAAATATCAATGGCATATCCGAAGATGCTTTCAAGCTGCGTCTCTTCCCCTTTTCACTCGGAGACAAAGCTAGACATTGGGAGAAGACCCTCCCACAAGGCACCATCACATCATGGGCCGAGTGTAAGAAGGCTTTTCTCTCAAAGTTCTTCTCAAGCACCAGGACAGCACGGTTGAGAAGCGAAATCAGCGGTTTCACTCAAAGGAACAATGAGACATTCAACGAGGCAATGGAACGTTTCAAAGACTACACGATCCAATGTCCCCATCACGGGTTCAGCGAGGAGACACTACTCAGTACCATATACCGTGGAGCTTCACCAAAGATTAGGTTGTTGCTTGACACAGCTAGCAAAGGGAACTTCCTCGGTCAGGAGGTAGAAGAGGGTATGGAGCTGATAGAAAACTTGGCATTGAGTGACGGCAATTACACTGAGGATTATGACCGTGCACCGAGAGGATCAGAGTTAGAGTCTCACAAGAAGGAGCTCAAATCATGAGAAGATAGATAAGCTGGTGTTAGCCAATCAGAAGCATGTTCACTTTGTTGGTGAAGCTGATGAGAACCAAGAGGAGTAAGAGTTGAGCCAAGAAGAAGCCAATTGGGTGGCGGGACAGAACAACTACAAATCTCAAGGCTACAACCAAGGCTACCAGAACAACAACCTCTCTTACCGAAGCACCAACGTAGCAAACCCTAAAGATCAAGTGTACCCTGCTCAGCAAGCAAAACTTTTCACCCCTTACAACAAAGGTTTTCAACCGTGTGGTGGTTTCCAAGGTCAAGGGCAGAACAACTTCCAAGGGCAACATCAAAATAACAAGGGTTATACACCTAACTACCCTCCAGGCTTTGCACCTCAGCAGCAACAACTGATGCAACAACAAGTTGATCCGGTTCAAGCAATGTTTCAACAGCTGATACAAGGGCAAGCCTCTACAAACCAGAAGTTCGCCGAGATGAACACTCGTCTAGACTCATCTCTCACTGACTTCTCCACTCAGATCACCAACTTAAACAACAAGATCAAGCAGCTAGAGAAAGGGAAAGCAAGTACGAGTGGTCAGAATAGTCTTCCAGGAAAGTGTGAGCAGAATCCCAAGGATTATGCTAATGCCATAACGTTGAGAAGCGGCAAGGAGCTCGAACCTCCGGTCTCTAACAAGAACAATGAGGACGTTGTAATTCAAGAGGGGGAGGGTAAACCTTCGGCTGATGATGATGAGATTAACTTTGACAACGTTTGGATCCAAGGGCCAAGAAGAGGAGACAAAGCAGTTGCTGAGAAGAAAGCTGAGCAAACCACTAAGGAGAAGAATGCTTATGTGCCTCCACCTTATGTACCTAAGCTGCCTTTTCCTGGCCGCTTCAAGAAGCAACTCATAGAGCAGCATAGAATCCTCTTTTAGAAGCATCTTAAGGACGTGGAGATCAAGCTACCTCTCGTTGACTGCCTTGCAATGATGCCTAAATGCGCCAAATTTTTCAAAGACACTCTCGTGAAGAAGAATAAAGAAAGCAAGGAGGTACTTGTTCTAAGTGAAGAGTGTAGTGCTGTAATACATAATGAGATAGTCCCTAAGAAGTTAGGAGACCCTGGAAGCTTCACTATACCCTGCGCTTTAGGCCCTCTAGAGTTCAAGAGTTGCTTATGTGATCTCGGAGCTAGCATAAACCTGATGCCTCACTCCGTGGCTAAGAAGCTTGGTTTTACTCGTTTCAAAGACTGTCGGATCTCGTTGGTATTGGCTGATAGGAGTGTGAGGCTACCAGTGGGGCTGCATGAAGATTTACCGGTGCGAATCAGCGGTGTGAACGTGCCTACAGACTTTGTCGTGTTGGAGATGGATGAAGAGCCTAAGGATCCACTCATCTTAGGGAGACCATTCCTTGCAACCGCCGGGGCTATCATAGATGTGAAGAATGGGAAGATTGCCTTGCATTTGAGAAAGGAGATAAGGCTTGACTTCGACATCAATGAGGTTCTGAAGAAGCCGACCATTGAAGGGCAAGCTTTCTATATTGAAACGATGGATGCTTTAGCGGATGAGTTGCTGGAAGAGCTGGCTCTAGAAGACCATCTGAAGCTAGCACTGACTAAGGAGCCAGGGGAGTTTGGCTATGTGGACCAGAGGACCCAAGAGTACGTCAACCTGCTGGATTCTAGGAAGATTGTCAAGAAGGATGAAAGTTGCTGCCTAGAGATCGACCCCGAGATCGACGCTATCACTCGATCCAGGAGTCAGATCGACAAGGAAATCGAGAACACAACTCGATCCGGTGCAACAATCGACGGACAGATCGAGAAGAATGCTCGATCAGGAAAAACAATCGAGTCGGCGATCGAGAGAGACCTCCCGATCATTTTGGGGTCCAATCAAGAGATCGACTCAGCGTTCGATCCCTTACTCGATCCACATCAAATCGAGTAAGTGAATCGAGTGAAATGACTCGATCTAGACGACATCGAGAGGAGAATCGACCGGAGGACTCGATCTCAGAAGGGATAGCGATGGAGGAAGGCAGTCCGAAGGGCCATGCCTCGGGTTCAAAGGAGAGTTCCAAGGAGGAAAGCAACAACAACAGCCACGAGGATGACTGGAGTGAGCTGTTAGCCCCAAAGGTGGACCTTAAGGAGCTCCCAAAAGGGCTAAGGTATGCTTTCTTAGGGCCTAATAACACCTATCCCGTGATTGTGAATGAAAACCTTAGTGATGATGAGTTGCACTCGCTCTTAACTGAGCTGAGAAAGTATAGGAAGGCCATTGGGTACTCTTTAAGTGACATCAAAGGTCTTTCACCAATGCTTTGCACTCATAGGATTCACTTGGATAATGAGAACGCCACTTCTGTAGAACATCAAAGGCGTTTGAATCCTAACTTGAAAGAGGTTGTTAAGAAGGAAATCCTTAAGCTTTTAGAGGCTGACGTGATCTATCCCATAAGTGACAGCACGTGGGTTTCACCTGAACACGTGGTGCCTAAGAAGGGAGGGATCACGGTCATAAGGAATGAAAAGGATGAACTTATCCCTACTAGGACCATTACTGGTCATAGAATGTGTATTGACTATAGAAAGCTTAACCTTGCGACTAGAAAAGACCATTTCCCTTTGCCTTTTATTGATCAGATGCTTGAGAGACTTGCTAATCAGCCTTACTACTGTTTTCTCGATGGGTATAGTGGTTTCTTTCAAATACCAATTCACCCAAATAATCAGGAGAAGACGACCTTCACATATCCCTACGGTACCTTTGCATATCGAAGGATGCCGTTTGGATTGTGTAATGCACCGGCTACGTTTCAGCGGTGTATGATGTCGATCTTCTCCGATCTTATAGAGGAGATGGTAGAGGTGTTCATGGATGACTTCTCTGTCTATGGTGCGTCCTTTTCTGCGTGTTTGTTGAATCTTTGCAGGGTACTAAAACGTTGTGAAGAGACAAACTTGGTGCCGAACTGGGAGAAATGCCACTTTATGGTTAAGGAAGGGATCGTGCTTGGTCATAAGATATCAGAGAAGGGCATTGAGGTTGATAGGTCATGATGGGTCTTGAGCCGCCGGTTAATGTTAAGGGAGTCAGAAGCTTCTTGGGACACGCAGGGTTCTATAGGCGCTTCATCAAGGATTTCTCCAAGATTGCACGCCCTCTTACACGGCTGTTGTGCAAGGAAGCTGAGTTTGTGTTTGATGAGGAGTGTTTGAAAGCTTTCGTGACCATCAAGGAAGCCCTTACATCAGCTCCTATAGTCCAAGCACCAGACTGGTCTCTTCCCTTTGAGATCATGTGTGATGCTAGTGACTACGCCGTAGGAGCCGTTCTTGGTCAGAAGAAAGACAAGAAGCTACACGTGATCTACTATGCTTCAAGAACCTTGGATGACACGCAAACAAGATACACCACTACGGAGAAGGAGTTGCTTGCAGTAGTCTTCGCCTTTGAGAAGTTCAGATCGTATCTCGTTGGTTCCAAAGCTATTGTATACACGGATCACGCTGCCTTGCGATACATCTACTCGAAGAAAGACACTAAGACTCGGCTCTTAAGATGGATTCTCTTACTCCAGGAGTTTGACATAGAGATTAAAGACAAGAAAGGAATAGAAAACGGAGTCGCTGACCATCTCTCACGGCTAAGGATCAACGAGTCTCTCCACTTAGATGACTCTCTTCCAGAAGAGCAGCTTATGGCGATTACCACGGCTGTTTGTGGAAAGCTAGAAGGGAAGTTTGAGGAGGTGTTGAGTTTCAAAGAAGAGGGTCTACCGTGGTATGCTGATGTGCTGAACTATCTAGCGTGTGGTTAGGAGCCAACACATCTCAACAGCTATCACAAGAAGCGGTTTATGAGAGAGGCTAGTGACTACTTTTGGGACGAGCCCTACTTATACAAGAGAGGAGTAGACAGTTTGTACCGGAGATGTGTTACAAAGGAAGAAGCCAAGGACATCCTCTATCATTGCCAAGGCTCTTCCTACGGAGGACACTTCGCCTCATGCAAGACTGCCACGAAAGTGTTGCAAGCCGATTTCTGGTGGCCGTCCATTTTTAAATATGCACACGAGTTTGTGAAGAGCTGTGAGGCATGTCAATGAACAGGGAATATCACTAAGAGGAACGAAATGCCTCAAGTTCCCATCTTCGAGGTTGACGTTTTCGACGCCTGGGGGATAGACTTCATGGGGCCATTTCCTTCTTCATACGACAACAAATACATCTTAGTAGCAGTGGATTATGTCTCTAAATGGGTTGAGGCTGTTGCTTCCCCTACAAATGACTCTAAGGTGGTAATCAAGCTGTTCAAGAGTATCATCTTCCCGAGGTTTGGGGTACCTAAGGTTGTCATAAGCGATGGAGGAAGCCACTTCATAAACAAGGTCTTCGAGAACCTCTTGAGAAAGTATGGAGTTAAGCATAAGGTGGCTACACCGTATCATCCTCAAACAAGCGGTCAAGTGGAAGTCTCCAACAGGCAAATCAAGGCTATACTAGAGAAGACCGTCGGAGCAACAAGGAAAGACTGGGCAGTGAAGCTGGACGACGCTCTTTGGGCCTACCGTACCGCCTTCAAAACGCCGATTGGTACAACTCCTTTCACTCTACTCTATGGCAAGGGCTGTCACCTCCTGGTTGAGCTGGAACACCGTGCGTTGTGGGCTGTGAAGAGGCTGAACTTTGACCTCAAGACTGCTCAGGAGAGGCGCCTTATTCAGCTACACGAACTGGATGAGTTGAGGCTGAACGCTTACGAGAGCTCTCGGATATACAAGGAGCGGACTAAGGAGACTCATGACAAGAAGTTGGTTGCCAAGGAGCTTAAGGAAGGAGGGCTAGTGTTGCTGTACAACTCGAGGCTCAAACTCTTCCCGGGGCAAGCTGAAATCAAGGTGGAGCGGACCGTTCATGATTCAAGAAGTGTTGCCTTATGGAGCTGTTACTCTGATGGGAAAAAGTGGTAGCGCATTCACTGTCAACGGACACAGAGTCAAGCTTTACTTGGCAGACGGCTATGACAAGGAGAGTACCTCGGTGCTTCTCCAAGACCCACCATCCGCTTAAACCAAGTAAGGTCTAGCTAAAGACGTTAAAGAAAGCGCACTTGGGAGGCATTCCCATGTTTATCTTGTACATATTTCTGCTTTATTTTCCTTTCAGTTTTATGTTTTTATTCTGCAAGTGTGTAGGAACAGGTATAAGGAGTCTAAACATTGATCTTGAAGTCTAAAAGAGGCGATAAGGGTTAAGATAAGGCTAGAGATCGAGTGCTGGATCGACTGATCCTGGCTCGATCTTTGCTGGATCGAGTCAGTGAATCTAGAGGAGCCAGTCGATCTAGACGAGAACGAGTGACAAGATCGACCTTGAAGAAAAAGGATCGATCAATCTAAAATGGATTGACCGATCTAATTTCTCTCGGGAAAATCTGTTGAAAATAGATCGATCACTCGACTCGATCCATCACTCGATCTATGCCAAATCGACCCCTAAATCGAGGACATAGCTCGATCATGAGGACTTAGCTGTAGAGCCAACATCTCAATGAGCGAGAGAGCCAATCGATCCAAGACTCGATTCACCATGAATCGAGTCTCAAATCGAGTAACCCTCTCGATCTAAGCCATTATGGGCATGAGATCGAGTCCTAGATCGACCAAATGGACTCGATCTGATGCCGAGGTAACATTTTCTTTCCCTCCTTTACTCTTTTCCCTCCAACTTTTGAATTCAAAACTTGGTCAAGGCAAGCATCTTTGACCATGAAAGATGTGCTTTGACCAAGACTTTGTCAGAAAAACCACTTTTACTACCCATTGTTTTGATTTTTGCTAGCCTTTAAATATTTCAACAACCTCTCACCCTCTCATTCCTGTTTTTCTCAAAAATTTTAAACAAAGAGAGTGAGAGATTCGGTTTTCAAAAGCTAGCAAAGATATTCTGCATTTCTTGCAAAGGTATTTTAAAAAATTTAATGATTTAATTTTAGAAAATTTCCATTAAATTCACAAGATCTTGTTCTAGAATATAGGGTCGGTTTTGATTTTTAAAAACTAGCTAAGTAAAAAGAATAATTCTAGATTTTTCAGTATCTAAAGATATGATTTTCCTTTATTCAGCTATGATTTTTATTTATTCCCCAAAATTCTAGGGTAGTTTTTATAAGTTCTCTCCTTCTCTTCTCTCATTCTCATCAAAACCGCCGTTGGCTTATCAAATTTCTTTAGAAACTTGTTTCAGGAACAATGGCCCCAAAGAGAACAAGAGAAGAGACAGCACAAGAAGGAGAAGGACAAGAAGTGGCAGTTCAAGAGAGGGTCAGATGGAGTAAGGATGAGAAGAGCGACAAGAAACGGCTGGAAAGCCTTCGGTTTGAGCCTACCAAGTTTGCTGATCGAGAGCTGTTGCCCAAGCTAGGGATTCTTGGGGATTTCGACCAACTCCTCAAGAACATTGGCTTGAGATGTCTGTCACGGATGGATTACCCAACCATTCCTGAAGTGACAATAGACTTCCTTGCCACCTTGGAGTTCCGTTACGAGAATCCTAGCACACCGGTCCCTTCTCAAGGTCGCCTCTACTTCAAGGTTGGCTGTCAAGCCTATACACTCTCCATCCCTGAGCTATGCCAAGCTTATGGTCTCAACGCGGATGCCTACAAGGTCGAGTTCCCCGCCTTCAAGAAAGCCGACGACTTTTGGGACCTGATCAGCAATGAAGACTACAAAGCCAACACCGCCAAGATCAAGCGAGTAAGGAGCCCGGTGCTGAGGTACACTCTGAAGCTGATTGCCAACACGTTTAGTGGAAGATCTGTTGCTCCTACGCTCACGAAGACAGAGCTGTGCTTCCTGTTCCAAGGTGTGAAGCACTTGGTGTGTGATCCGGATGCAAATGACGAGCCCATGGAGGATGAACTCGGCGATGAAGTGAACTACGGGTGTGTGCTCGCGGCTTCCTTGGTGAAATACAAGGCTTATGCCTTGCGGTGCAAGGCAACTTCCTCTTACATTGGCGGTTTCCTTACTCCTCTGTTCGTGCAAGCTGGTGTGCCCATTCACGACTTTGCTCACGTCCCAACCAGAGCTTTCATGGACGAGGCATACATGAGGAATACTGACAGCTTGGGACGCACGCCAGCGGAAGGGTTCTACGCCTACCTCTTCATAGACGACGAAGATAAGAAGAGAGTGTGCATCCTGCCCAACAAAGATGAAACCGAGCTGCTTGGTGTTGGGAACATCGAGTTCTTGCCCACGGAGGAAGAATGCTTTGCCCCTCTAGGAGGACCACCTGCTTCAGTGATTGCCCCTCGTCAAAGGTCCGAGTCTCCAGCCACGGAAGATGAGATGCCCGAGGCCTACACACTTCCCAAGCTAGACTTTGAGCCGAGGACAAAAACCGAGAAGTTCCTAGCATCGCTTGTGGAGATGCAAAGGAAGATCAACAAGTGGCAAGGAAAGATGCTCAAGAAGCTTGGAAAGAAAGTCAAGGCACTTCAGGGACGCTCGCCTAAGAAAGCTGCAGGTCAAGAGGTGCAACAACCCGAGAAGAGAAGGCTCTCAACCGGCGGTATTGTCATCCGCGAGACCCAAGGAGGCACCATTCAGCCGGCGCGCCACTCTCTCCAAGAACCAGCCGACAAGGGCAAAGCAACATCTCTAGCTCCTCTGGAACATCCTCAAGTTCCAGCCAAGACTAGACCAGAGGTAACAACCTTCTTCCATTGTACATAACCGCTCATATTTGCTTCTTTTTGCTTTGTGCTTTGATTCTCCTTCAAATGAGTTTGCCACTGGGACGATGTCAAGCTAGTTTGGGGGAGTACATATGTGATTTGACTTGTGTTCTTTGATCTTATTTTCCTTTAGCATCCTTGAGTCTTTAGTTCATGAAAAATTGGTAAAATTTTTTAAAATTTTTTCAAAGATTCATGTAGTTGCATTCATCTTGTCAAAACATGTTAGGATTGAGTCTAGAGTTTCTCATAGCATCTAGGTTGTTTGCATTTTGCATAAGGGGTTAGAATTTCTTAAAAAGGTGTTTTTACTTATGAATTGTTTCAATGCCCTAGTTAGTAGTTCTCTAATGCTTTGTCTATGCTTTGAAAGTAAGTTCTTACCATGCTTGGATCACTTGTTAGGATTTTCGTGGCTTGAATTGAACTCTCATGATTTGAAACTTATCCTAATAAGTGAAAACCTTAATTTGAAATTCTAATTATCATCCTTATGCATTTGAAAATGAACACATGGTTTTAAAATATTTAGGCTCTCTTCTTCCTTTTTACCACTCTTTGTGAGCCTAAGTAGAACTCCCTCCTTGAACCTTACCCTTCTTTGAAGCCAAATGTTCTTGTGTGACATCTTTGTGAGGCCTTCCTTTCGGTCTGAACTTGGCATAAAGTGTTAGGTTTAGGCGACATGATTTGGTTTTCATATGATTGCTAGCTTTGCATTTTGAAGCTAGGTATAGGCTTAGGATAAGTTTGGGGGATCATTGGGGTTGCTTTCTTGCCTATTTGTTCTCGGTTTCAAAGAGCTTTGTGTTTTAAAGAAAGAAATGGGTTTTAAGTGAAAGGTTGTTTTTAAAACTAAGTATGCTCTAACAAATTTCAGGAGGTAGCTCTCCCATAATAAAAAAAAAAGAGAAAAGAAAAGAAAAAGAAATAAAAAGAGCCTAAGTGCCAAATAAAGAAAAAAATAAAAGAAAAAAAAATAATCATAATAAGAGAGCTGCCAATAAGAAATATCTAAAGAGCAAAAATATTTTTCAAAACCTTTTCACTAGCCTAAAAAGTTTAAAAATGTTCTTGTTTCGGATTGGGGGTTGCTAAGTTTTGTGAAGAAAAAGGGTAGACTCTTAAGTGGTGAGTGAGGATAAATTTGTTAAATGAGAGGGGTATAGGATCGTTTGATAGTTTACATGGGTAGATGAGAATCTAATCATGTATGCATAAATTGTCTTTACCTTTAGCATTATGCACAAGTTCAGCCATTTTTGAGAGAAACCCTTGTTCTAATTATAAACCCTTTTCAAATGAGATCATTCAATGCTCATAACCTTCACCCTCAGCCAAATGTGTTTTGCTTTAAAGTGCATAAGTTTGATTCATGGTTTGAATGTTAATGAATGTTAAAGGATGAGTTTCTTTGATTGTTAGGAATAGAAGTCATGATTTTAATTTCTTTGTGTGATGAGTATGGCTAAGTTCTTTGGAG
This sequence comes from Thlaspi arvense, assembly GCA_911865555.2. Taxonomy (NCBI): domain Eukaryota; kingdom Viridiplantae; phylum Streptophyta; class Magnoliopsida; order Brassicales; family Brassicaceae; genus Thlaspi; species Thlaspi arvense. Next base: position 31,572,838 of record OU466860.2, read on the forward strand.
TATGAGTGTAAGCATAGCATTTTAGAACTGTTAACTAGGATATTGAGATTGATTCATTTGAAAGGCACCTTTGCAAAAAGTTTAAACCCCCTTTCATTTTTCGAAAAACCTCTCTTCCTTACTTATTTTCTGTTGCTTGAGGGCAAGCAAGAAGTAAGTTTGGGGGAGTTGATGTTATTGCATATTGCATACATTTTGCATACTCATTAGTTAGCTTTTCATGCATTTGTATCATGTTTTAGGTTAGATTGCATCACTTAGGGTCCTAGAGCATTCTTGCGTCAGCATACGCATTTTCCTTGCATTTTGCATCACATTCAGGTTGTTTCTGGCTGCTTTGGAGTCGTGGAGCTCGGATATATGCTAAGGATCAGAGATCGAGGAGCAGATCGAGCATGGCCGGTCGATCTAGGAGTTGATCGACCAGAAGATCGAGCCAACCAGGCGATCCAAGGAGAATGATCGAGATAAGGATCGAGTCAAGCACTCGATCAATTTGTACGGACGTGAATGACATCATGCAGAGCGAGAGCCAGATCGAGTACACATTTCGATCCACCCGAAGATCGATACCGAGATCAGATGAAACACTCGATTCTCCGATGATGATCGAGACCCAGATCGAGCTGAAGACACGATGTCCGGATATGATCAAGAGAACCACTCGATCTTGGAATCGATCTCTGTCCTTTCAACCGTTTTTGGCCGCTAGCGAGGGGGGGACCATCAGCTTGTTTCGGCATTTTGGGAAGACGGCGACGTCCTTTTCCCACAACAACTTTAGATCCTTATCTTCTTCTTTATGTTTTCTCTCTCGTTTTCGTAGAGAACACCATTGTTGAACTCGCGTTTTTCTTAAGCTTTGTAATCGAATCATTTCCGTTTCTATCTTGTTTTCTTTTCATGTTCATCGTCTCGCTTTACATGCTTTGCTTGATTTACTCTATGTGTAGCGAGTAGTTTATTTGGGTTCGGGGTTGAGAGGATTAAGGGGTCTAAAGGGTTTCGATCTTGGGGTTTTTCTAAACGTTTTCAATGGCTATCTCTTCTAAGGTGTTGAGATCTCAATGCTTGAAGACTCTCACGCCAATAGCTTCATGATGCGAGAGGTTCCTTACCTTGACAGGATTCAGGAGCCTCGGAAGATCACACCTTAGAGACTAGTTACCCCTTCCCAAAAGCCATGGAAGTTTGGGGGATTAGTTAAGCCATTCGTTTGAAATCTGTTTTCCTTGCCCTTCGACCTCTCTTTCCACCAAAAGCCATGGGTTTGGAGGAGAGGATGAAGGAGTGATCTATACCGAAAGCCACTGATAGATCTTGCTTAGTTTTCAAGGCTTAGAGATCCTCACCAAGTGAGTCGATTTAAAGGTTTAAACCCAATGTCGAACCTTTGAAACCCCTAACCATGAATCTCAACCCTAGGCCCTTTCCTTTAGCATCTTTACATCTTATCTCGTCTTTCGCTTGATCTCTGATAGCATCCTGGTCATTAGTTTTACTGTTCTTGCATTTTTAGACGAGATCGATTGTAACTGCTCGATCTAGTGGTCGATCTCATGGTCAATCCACTAGTCGAATTTTAATAATTCGAAGCTTTCTCCTTTAATTATTCTGTTTATTTCTCGTGGTAGTTTCTTCATTTCTAGTGTTTTTAAAATAGGTTGCATTCTATTTAAGTTGCTGCATCTAGTTTTTAGAGATTTTCTCATAAATCATCTCATTTCGCTTAGATTTGCATTAGTCCTTGTATTATTTGTGCATTCTCTATCATCCTATGCATGGATTGACTCTCTCTTGCTTGCTTTACTACAACATGTCTTGCATTTGAGTTTGATAACCTCACTGCAATTTAACCCTTGCTCAAAAAGTGTTTATCAAAATAACAAGCGATTGATTAACAGAAATGTAGGAATGCTAAGAAAGAGGGTCTAGGGTTGAGATTCATGATCAAGGCACTCAAAGCTCCAAGCTTGGTTTGAAAACTCTTGATCTACTCACTTTGTGAGATTCTCTAAGCCTTGAAAACAAAACAAGATCCACCCATGGCGTGTGGTATGGATCACTCCTTCACTGTCTCCTCCAGACCCATGACGTTTGGCGGAAAAAGAGATTGAAGGGCAAGGAAATCAGATTTCAAACACGCGGCTTAACTAGTCCCCTAAACTACCATGGCGTTTGGGAAAGGGTAACTAATCTCTAGGATGCGATTTTCAGAGATCTCTGGATTCTGTCAAGGTAAGAGCTCTCTCTGATCGTAAAGATCTTGGCGTGAGACTCTTTAAGCCTTAAGAACTCGACATCCTAGAAGAGAAAGCCATGAAGAACAAGAAAACACCAACCTTGAAAACCTTTTTCGACCCCTTTGAATCCTCTCAACCCCAAAACCCGATGAAACTAATCGTGACTCATGAAATAAACCGTACGAAATGCAATAAACGAAGAACTAAACATGAAAGACGATTGATTTAACTTAAATGATCCAATATCCGAAAATAAAAACAGAAAAATCTCGAAGTCTAACAATGGTGAATCGCCTAAAACGAGAGAGATGATTGAAAAGTACTCGACAGGGTGGAATAATGAAAGGGATCGTTGCTGGCCAAACCGCAACTGGTCCCCACCCCCCCCCCCCCCCCCCCCCCCCCCCCCCCCCCCCCCCCTCCCCCCTTTCGCTATGGTCCAAAAACAGGCTGGACGGATAAGGTTGGTCTGGGATCGATCATGAAGCTCGATCTGGCACTTGATCTCGTCTTGGATCGGATGGCTCTTGGTCAATCTCTGAGTCGATCTTGTGCTGATCGGGTTGGAAGCTCGATCCGGTCCTCGATCTGCATGGCGTCGTCTACGTCCGTACTCCAAATCGATCTACATACTCGATCTTCTGGTCGATCTCGTCTAGATCGACCTGCCTTGCTATATATGCTACTCGATCTCAGGTCCTTAGCGTGCAATCCTGATTACTCCAAGTGTCCACAGACTTCCTCACAAGCTTTCGCGCGTCCACAAGTCATCCGTAGCTCCAAAGTAACCGAAAGCAACCTGATTATGATGCAAAATGCACGAAACATGCAAATGCTGGTGCGCGCGTGAGCAATCAGAGTCACCACCATAAGATGGCGCAATGCCAGCCCATTTTGAGCTTCCGAGGATGGACTTTGAGCCGCGGACCAAGGCTGAGAAGTTTCTTGCTTCGGTGGTGGAGGTGCAACGAAAGATAACCAAGTGGCAAGGGAAGATGATCAAGAAGCTTGCCAAGAAAGTCAAGGTGCTTCAAGGGAGCTCATCCGCGAAGTCTAAGGGGTCCAAGAGTGAAGAGGTTAACCAGCCCGAGAAGAGGAGGAGATCAACTGGCGGTATTGTCATTCGTGAGCAACAAGTCACCGCGCAACAAGCTCGCCATTCCGTTCATGGTTTCCCCACCGAGGATAAAGGCAAGGACATAGCCTGACGCTCCTCTAGCACGAGCAGCTCCGCTGGAACATCCTCAAGTTCCAGCCGAGTTTAGCTCCAAGGTACCAACAACCCTCCCTTATATATACCGCTCATTTTTCTTTTGTTTTTACTTGTGTTTTTGAACTCTCTCAAGTTTGTTTGCCACTGGGACGGTGTCATTCAAGTTTGGGGGAGTATATGTGTTATTTGACATGTTTATTTTGCTATTATTTTATCTTTGCATCCCTTGAATCTTGCATACATCTAAGGCATAGAAAAGAAAAGAAAAAAAAATTGGTGAAATATTTTTAAAAAAAAATTTCAAAAAAATTCATGTAGTTGCATTCATCTTCTTAAGCATTTTAGGATTGAGTCTAGAATTTTTAAGCATCTAGGTTTTTTGCATTTGCATAAGGGGTTAAAGTTTTCTTAAAAGGGTGTTTTAAGCTCATGAATAGTTTCAGTATCCTATTTATTAGTTCTCTAATGCTTTGCTCACACTTTGAAAGTAAGTTCTTACCATGCTTGGATCACTTGTTTTGATTTTCGTGACTTGAATTCAACTATCATGATTTGAAACTTGTCCCAATAAGTGAAAACCTTAATCTGAATTTTTAAATATCATTCTTATGCACTTGAAAATAAACGCATGGATCTTAAAAATATTTAGGCTCTCTTCTTCCTTTTACCACTCTTTTTGAGCCTAAGTAGAACTCCCACCTTGACCCTTACCTTTCTTTGAAGCCAACTTTTCGTGTGTGACATCATTGTGAGGCCTCTTTCGGTTTGAACTTAGCATAACGTGTTACGTTTAGGCGATATGATTAGGTTCTCATATGATTGCTAGCTTTGCATTTTGAAGCTAGATGTATGCCTAGAATAAGTTTGGGGGATCATTGGGGTTGCTTTCTTGTTTATATGCTTTCGGTTTCAAAAGAGTTTGGCATTTGAAGTGAATAAAAGGTTTTAAGTGAAAGGTTTTGTGTTTAAAATGTATAACGCTCCAATAATTTCAGAAGATAGCTCTCTCAAAATGAAAAGAAAAAGAAAAAATAAAAGAGCCTAAGTGCCAAAATAAGAAGAAAAGAAAAAGAAAGAAAAGAAATAATGACAAGAGAGCTGTCAATAAGAAATAAATAAGGAGCCTAATATTTTCAAACCTTTTCACTAGCCTAAAAGAGTTAAGATGTTTTCTATTTTGATTTGGAGATTGCTAAGGTTTTGCTTTGATGATAAGGGTAGATTTTAGGAGGGTGAGTGAGCTAAAAAGAGAAAAATGAGAGGGGTTTTAGGATCATTGTTAGCTTGCATGGGTAGATGAGAATCTGATCATGTATGCATCAATTGCCTTTACTTTTAGCATTATGCAGAAAGTTCTTACCATCTTCGAGAGAAACCCGCACTTAAAATAAACCCTTCTTTAAAATGAGATCATTCTATGCTCATAGCCTTAACCCTTAGCCAAATGTGTTTTCCTTTAAAGTGCATAATTTTGATTCATGGTTCGGTCTTTTATAAATGTTAAAGGATGAGTTTCTTTGATTGTTTGGAATAGGAGAGTCACTATTTGAACTTCATTGTGTGATGAGTATGGCTAAGTTCTTTGGAGTAAGAGTGTGCGCATTGCATTTTAGAACTAGTAAATAGGGCGTTGAGATTGATTCATTTGAAAGACACCTTTGCAAGAAGTTTAAACCCCCGTTTGTTTTAAAACCTCTCTCGCTTCCCTAATTTTGTTTGCTTGAGGGCAAGCACAAGGCAAGTTTGGGGGAGTTGATATTGCTGCATATTTAGTGTATTTTGCATACATATAAGTTAGTTTTCACGCATTTACCTTGCATGTTAGGCTAGTTTGCATCGCTTTAGAGTCTCACGCTAAGATCGGTTTAAAGGAGACTAGTTAGGTCGTTGTTTGAAATCTGTGTTCCTTGCCCTTCGATCTGTTTTTCCACCACAAGCCATGGGTTTGGAGAAGAAATTGAGGGAGTGAATCATAGCACACGCCATGGATGGTTCTTGTGTTTTTTTCAAGCCATAGAGAAACCTCCTAAAGGAGTAGATCTATATGTTTTCAAACCAAGCTTTAATCTTTGAGACCAATGAATATGACCCTCAACCCTAGACCCTCTTTCTTAGTGTTTTAAGTCTCTGTTAATTATTCGCTTGCCATTCAGCTGCATCCTGTTCATCAGAAGCCATTTCTGTTTAAGTTGCTTGTAGATCGATCCATTCTGCTCGATCTAGTGGTCGATCCAGTGATCGATTCACTAGTCAATTTTTACTTTTTTAATAACCTTGCATTTTTAATATTTTGTGTGTTCCTCGTGGTAGTTAACCCTCTTCCAGGGATTTTAAAATTGTTTTGCTTTGCATTTGGTCTCTGCATTTAGTTTTAGGGATTTTACCAATCATTTATCATTTTCGCTTAGCTTTGTTCATTCCCTTGCATTCTTAGTGAACATGCTACCCCTAGGTGTGGATTGATACCTCTCTTGCATGCTATACTACATCTCAGTATTACATTAGAGCTTTGAAAATCATTGCATTGCAAAAACCTGTTATCACGCTTGAAACCATTAAAACCCTTTTATTCAACTTCCAAACTTCAAACGCTTTAAACCGAAATAAAACAAAGCAATCCCCATGAATACCCGCCCTATATATCCTAAGCCTAAAACTAGTTTCAAACTGCAATGCTAGCATCAATATGAAAGCCTAATCATGTTGCCTAAACCTAACACTTTTTGCTAAGTTCAACGGAAAAGAAGCCTCACAAAGATTCATCACACAAGAACATTGGCTTGAAAGAAGGGTAAGGTAAAGGTGGGGAAGTCTATTTAGGCTTACAAGAGAGTGGTGAAAAGAAGAAGAAAGCCTAAATATGTATAAGTAATCCATGTATCCTTTTTAAAATGCATAAGTATGATAATTAGAAGTTCAAATTAAGGTTCTCACTTAATAGAAAAGGATTCAATTCATGAATGTTCTACTAAAGCCACTAAAATCAAACAAATGATCCAAGTATGGTTAGAGCTTACTTTCAAAGAGTGTACAATGCATCAAAGAACTACTAACTAGGGCCTTGAAACAGTTCATGAGATTAAAACACTTTTCAAGAAACATAACCTAAATGCTCAAAAATTCTGGACTCAATCCTAAAATGTTTAACAATTCGAATGCAACTACATGAATGTTTTTGAAAATTTCTAAACTTTTAATCATTTTTTTTGGTGTTTTTTATGCTTTTTGATGCAATGCAAGATTCAAAGGATGATAACACAAAATAAAATCAAAGAAAACATGTCAAACACACCACACACTCCCCCAAACTTGAATGACACCGTCTCAGTGGCAAACAAATTCAAAGGAGTCAAAACACAAAGCAAAAATCTAAAAGGATGCATGGTATTACAAGGATTGGTTGTTGGTACCTCGGAGCTAAGTACGGGTGGAGCTTGAGGTTGCTCCAGACTTCTTGCTCTTCTTAGGAGTGTCGTGGCTGATCTCCTTGCCTTTCTCCTTGCTCGTTTCCTCATGGAGAGAGTGGCGCGCAGGTTGGTTTATTGCTTGTGGCTCACGGATCTCAATGCCTCCGGTTGATCTCCTTCTCTTCTCGGGCTGCTCGACCTCCACGCTTGTGGTGTTCTTAGGTGAGCTCCCTTTAAGCGCTTTGACTTTCTTGCTAAGCTTATTGATCATCTTCCCTTGCCATTTGTTGATCTTGCGCTGCATCTCAACGATTGAAGCAAGGAACTTATCAGCTTTGGTTCTTGGCTCGAAGTCAAGTGTGGGGAGAACAAAGCTCTCGGGCATCTCAGCATCGGATGTAGGCGACTCTGATCGAGGGCGAGGAGCTTGTGCAGGAGAGGCTGTGCCTCCTAGAGGTGCGAAGGACTCCTCAACACTCGGCAGGGATTCAATGTTGCCAACACCTAGCACCTCGGTTTCCTCCTTGTTCGGCAATATGCACACCCTCTTCTCATTCTCACAGTTATAGAACAAGTATTCAAAGAATACCTCGGCTGGCGTGCGTCCCAAGCTATCCGTGTTTCTCATGTAAATCTCGTCCATGTAAGCTCTCTCCGCGCAAGGGACGAAGTCCGGAAGGGGTACACCAGCCTGAACAAACATTGGCGTAAGGAAGCCTCCTATAAGCGCTGAGCTTGGCTTGCATCGCATCGCCCATGCCTTGTACTTCACCAAAGAGGCAGCCAAAATGCATCCGTAGTTAACATCATTGTCGAGCTCGTCCTCCATTGGCTCGTCGTTCTCCTTAGGATCACACAGCAGAGGCTTAATTCCTTGGAACAACAAACACAGCTCGTTCTTGTTGACTTTAGGAGCCACGGATCGTCCACTGAAAGTGTTGGCGATGAGCTTGAGAGTGTATCTCAGCATGGGACTGCAGACTCTCTTGATCTTGGCCGTGTTCGCCTTGTAGTCATCGTTGCTGATCAGATCCCACAAGTCGTTGGCTTGAGTGAAAGTAGGAAACTCCACTTGCTTAGCATCAGCCTTAAGACCGTAGGCTTGACAAAGCTCGGCGATGGAGAGATGATAATATTGTCTCCTGATCTTGAAGGTGATGTGGCCTTGAGAAGGAGTGGAGAGGCTCGGATTCTCGTAGGTGAACTCCAAAGTGGCCAAGAAGTCCAAGGTTGCCTCGGGATAGGTTGGGCAATCCATTCTTGATAAGCACCGGAGCCCAATGTCTTTGAGAAGCTGATCAAAGTCTCCCAAGATCCCCATCTTAGCCAAAAGATCCCTACTCGCGTACTCTGTGGGATCGAACTGAAGCCTTTCCAGCCGTTTCTTGGCTTGCTTCTCCTCTTTTGTCCATCTGACCCTCTCTTGAACTACTTCTTGAGCTTCTCCTTCTTGTGCTGTCTCTTCTCTCCTTCTCCAGCTTGAACAATCTCTTCAAAGGCTTAAGATTTCTCTCTTGTCCTTCTTGATCTAGTGTGTCCAAGTTGATGAATATTTTCCAGGGGTGTAAGTAAGTTGTCGTCATCCCTAGAACGCAAACTCATGTACCTGAAAGACACAAGTGTGAAGAGAAAGAGATTAGTAACCAAAATGAAAACAAAGGCTTAGTCTTTACTAAACCCTAAATCTTAATGCTTCCTAACAATCCTAAGATGGCAACGGCGCCATTTGATAACAAGATTTTAGCAGGAGGTTGTATTATCAAAACTCAAGCAACCTATGGATGTAGTATAGTGTGCAAGAGGTATCAATCCAACCTTGGATGCAGGAAGAACACTAAGAATGCAAGGATGATGCAAATCTAAGCAAATCGGGTAAATGATTGGTAAAATCGGTGAAAACTAAATGCAATGACCAAATGAAATGCAAAACTATTTTAAACTCCCTGGAAGGGGGTTAACTACTACTAAGAAACAGCAGAAGATTAAAAATGCAAATCTACTAAGAACTAAAAATCGAGCACTGAATCGAGTAAAACAGATCGATTTAACAACTTAAAGCGATGATTTACAATGAACAAATATGCAAGCTCTATGATAATAGAATGATGAACAGAGGTTTTAAAATGCTAAAAGAGGGTTTAGGGTCGAGGGTCTTATTCAAGAGTGTTCGAAGGGTTAAGCTTTGGTTTGAAAACATATAGATCTACTCATTTGATGAGTTTTCCTTAAGCCTTGAAAACAAAACAAGAACCATCCATGGCGTGTGGTATGGTTCACTATGGCGTTTGGTGGAAAAAGAGATCAAAGAGCAAGAAAAAAAAGATTTCAATCTATGGCCTAACTAACCTCCTCTACATCCATGGCGTTTGGGAGAGGGTCGATTAGTCTCTAGGACTTGGTTTTCTAGGACATCTGAATCCGGTCAAGGTAAGATAGCTTTGGAATCATAGAGATTTTTTCCAAGACTCTCTAAGCCTTAAGACCCCAAGATCCTAGAAGAGAAGGAATGAAGAACAAGAAAAAACACAAAACTTAAACCTCCTAAACCCTTTGAATCGCCTCAACCCTAAATCCTAAAAGAAAACTACCCACTACTCATATTTGTAACCGATTGCAAAGAACTAAGCATGATTAAAGAGCGATTAAAGAAATACTGCTTAATATTAAAAAGATTCAAGTTCAAAATCTAATGAAAGCTTAAGGTTCAACAATGGCGAATCGCCTAAGATAAGAACAGAAAAAGCTAAAAGCAAAGCGTGTCTAAAAAAGTGGTAGCCGCCTCCTTCCTAAACTGGCCAAACACCTCCAAATGGTCCCCTCACTAAATGCCAAAACCGGTTAAGGCCGTAGAGATCGACCTTGATATCGATCAGCTCACTCGATCTTCTTCATGGATCGCCTTGTTCTGCTCGATCTTCAAGTCGATCTGGTTGGAGGGATCGAGCTCTCATTTTGATCTTGTGGTCGATCCTCAGGGCATCGGGTCGTGGTCTCGATCTAGCTCTCTTTCTGCATGGCGTAATTCATGTCCGTACTCCCGATCGATCACCTCTCTCGATCTTGGTCTCGATCCTTCCCCTTGCATCGACTTGGGCCACTCGATCTTCTGCTCGATCTCGTCTAGATCGACCTGCCTTGCTGGATCCGCTACTTGATCTCGGGTCCTTTGCATGCATGGCTGAGTTCTCCAAGTGTCCACAAGCTTAGTTTTGATCCTCCTCACGTCCACATAACCTCCACAACTCCAGAGTGCTCCAAACAACCTGATAATGATGCAAAAGTGCGAGAAATATGCAAAATGCGAATGCAAAGAGACCTACGACCTAAAATACAACAAATGGTAATATCAATAAGGTACTTCTCGAGTCCGTATGGAATATCCTCGGTGCTAAGTGATTCCACTCACGCTATTTGAGTTTGGGCTCGACTGATCTCTTATATATGGTAACTTCCTCGATCAAATTCGAAGCTTTAGTTATCGGTATGGGTAGATGATATAAGATTGGAATCACAACAAATCTTATTGATCACATGATGTCAAGAGTTGACAAGCCTTGGAGAAATGTGGAAGAAATAGAGATGGAGATGAAACTTCTGATTTACTCACTCAATCGATGGGTTGACTGACTCACTCAGTCGATGGGATAGCTGACTCACTTAGCCGTTGGAACTATCTTGTCTGAATCACACAAACAATTCTACTATAAGAATCAGTAGAAACAATTGAATCTCTCAAATAAATCTAAAGACTAATATAAACAAAACCTAAGCTTTTCGAAAAAATTAACTCTTTATGATGTATGTGACACCACCTCACACAAGGTTTCCTTTCAGAAAGCGAGGGACAATCACTTGAAAATGTCGGTTTGTTTCTATCTAGACCAGTTTTCTCTTATTGACAGCTATATGTTGCGTTATCTAGTGTTAAGCTAAGATCTGGACTTAAAGTTTACATAACAAACAAAAGAAAACTATTAGCGTTGTCTATAAAAAAGTGTTCAATATCTTGCTTAGTTTTTATGCGTTTAATATATTCTAACTCTACATTTTATATGTTTTAATGTTTTTCTTTTTATTTAGTTATAATATTTATACTTCATATTGAATTCCATAATATTTTTTATTTAATTTATAATTATTTTTTATTATTAAATATTTATATAATATTATTACCTAAAACATAATTAATCATGCACAGTTAATAATATATATTAATCATATATTGAACATATAAATTTTTTTATAGTCTGCACACGGACTGGACTGAGCACCTAATTATTATTGGTATATAGACAAGAAAGATATAATAGCAAATACAGGACTTTATTGAAAATAAACTTCAAGATCCAAACTTTGTACTTGAGGGAAGGTAGAAGTTTTTCTTGCAACAAGGGAAAATGATTCTCAAGACTGAAAACAAAAGCTGGATAATGAGTTGTTTAGGCGAAACCTATTTATAGGGAAGCCCCAAAATAAGTTTGGTCAACTTAATAAAATCTAGTCAACTCTTGGTCGACTCTTGGTCAACATCCATATACAGTATATCGAGCATGTCAGCAATGTTCTCTTTACGGTATCGAGCATGTCAGCAATGTTTTTTTTACACGGTGTGAGCGGAAGATGCTGTGTCGGATCCTTAGCTCGGCTAACCTCTCGAACTTGGTATGTACCTTGTAGTCCATGCAATGCCCTCCTCGGTATGCTTCCTCGATATGTCCTGTGACTTCGGATGTTGAGTAAGGCAAAGGTGCCCTCCACGGTGCAGCTGCTCGATATGGCTCAAAACAACTTGATCACTTGCTTCTAGCTTGGCCCTTCTTCTCTAATTCAACCACCATTCTTCTAATGTCTTTCTTAGCCTCATAAACACCTGAAATACATTCTAAATGCAACAATGTATGCATTCCTAATCCTAATGCATACTAAGTCTAATATGAATGCAAATTGGACAATTTGGACTATGAAATAGATGAAATGAGATAAAAACCTACACTAAATAATGCATAAAATGATGTATTTATGCATGTTATCAACTCCCCCACACTTGCCTTTTGCTTGTTTTCAATAAATCAAGAACAAATAAGGGAAAGAGGTTTGAAAATGAGAGTTCACAACCTAAAATGTCAAAGGAAATAATGAGATCATTGTCCAAGTTACTAATTTTAAGATGCACATGATTTTGTTCTAATATAAAAATCTAGCCACATTTATTAAAAGCAGAAACATGAACTCAAATTTATCCTACACAAACAATCTCATCAATCAACCCTTTTAACATTTAATTAGTAGTAACCATATGAATCTTGCTCATGTAAATACAATGCTTTCATTTGAGGACAAGGCTATGAGACTCTAATGATCTCATCAATTTCAAAATGGCTTATGAAAATGCAAGGGATTACTCAAGAAATTAAAATGAGTGCCTTGTACTCCAGCTCATCTATAGAACTTCTTGTTTCCATGTCAAAGTCTTTCCTATAGTTACCAACAGCCTAATTCTCCACAAGTTCAAGACCCTCTTCGATATTATTTTCCAAGTTACCATTGCTTGCTGTATCCAACAACATCCTAATCAGGGGCAACACACCTCTATATCGAGTAAAGAGTAAGGACTCAATAGATAATCTATGATGGGGACATTGTAGAGTGTACCCCTTATATCTTTCCCATGCCTCACATAATCTTTCCTGAGACTCTTGAGTGAAACCTGAGATCAGATTCCTCAGCCTAGCCGTCTTGGAGTTGGAGAAGAATTTCGCCAAGAATGCCTGTTTACACTCCTCCCATGATATGATTGTACCTTATGGCAGGTTCTTCTGCCACAAGTGTGTTTTGTCACCCAAAGAGAAGGGAAATAGTATGAGATTGAAACCATCTCCAGAGACTCAATTTATCTTTGTAGTAGAGGAGATTCTGTAAAACTGATCCAGATGATCAAGTTAATCTTCCAAAGACAAATTACTCTTGATCTCAAATTTGTTATTTGCTACTGGGAAAGGCATGATCCCATGTCTTGTCGCATGAGTATTAGGAGCGTCCCCTGCTCCAATGACCCTTGCTGGTCTAGGAGGATATAATGGAGCTCTTTCATTAGCTATTGGAGCTAGCCAAACCATGAGGTCCCTATGGTCCTTGAACCCCTTGTGGTCCTTGTGCACCAGCTTGTTGGTTATCCATGTGGAAAACTCTTGCTCTGTCTCTTTTCATAAGTCTGTCAATGTTATCCCAAAGAGGCAGAAGATTTTCTGATCCTTGAGATCTAAGGTTCATGAACCTTAAAAGACAGAATCAAAGCAAGTCCAGTAAGTAAACAAAACACTTAGTCTCACAGAAAATCAAAGTCCTTGTAACAAACAATCCCCAAAAGGCAAGGGTGCCAAATTGTTAAACAGGCTTTCACTCAACTAAGCAATCAACCCAATTACTAATTATATGTAGTATAACATAAGGTCTTTTATCAATCCAAATGGGAGGTTTTGTTGCACAAGGAATACATGAAATTCATTAGGCTAAGCCAAGCAAATAAGATTGGATTTTAAGCTAACAACCTAAGTGATCAACAAACAGAAAAGCATTAGATGAAATATAACCATTAGCAGTGAATAAAGCAAGTAAATGCAACTCTCAAACTAGCAAGAACAGAGAAAAACATAGTAAGTTCGAAATATGACAAGCACGGTTCTAGGATGGGATTATTAATATCTCTTATATTCGCATCATTTTCCTTGTCTTCTCATGATAATTAAGCTAGGGTTACTATTGCCTCTAGGTACTACTTTATGCCTTGTTTCACTCATGTAGGTTTAGGATGCATTAGTTAGGATTTTTTCATAGGTCTTGCATGTTTGAAGCTCTTTTCCAGGTACTCAGATTATCACGGAGGTCAGGCAAGGAAAACTAAGGCACTCGGAGACAAAGAATGACGATGAAAAGGGAAGCAGACGATGTCTGGCATCACACCTGAAGGTTACCACAGGTAAAGGACGTGACAAACAACACGAGGATTGCACAATGACCAAGAGCATCGGGATGAAGCCGATATACGAACCGAAGTAGAAGTTGTCTCGTATGACACCGGGCAAAAGTTGTGGCAACAGCCCGATACACACGACATGATCCATACCACGACGTAAGCACACTAGCTTCCAAACGACAACCCATACTAGTTAAGTGGTCCGCGCGTGCTAGGGCAACCTCTTCTTTCACTTTCCCTATAAATACACCCAACCATTCATTTTGTCTCCAATTGAAGAACATTATTAGTTCATCTTTCATCTTGTCTTTTAGCCACCAAACTCTTTCTTCTTTGTTTGTATTTCTCGTCATTGTAGTGATTTGAAACCTTAAGTTTTTAATCATGTTTCTTTTTAAGCTTTCTTCTCAGTAGTATTTTCTTGCTTTTTCTTCCTACGGCTAAGCCTAGAATGAGATCTTTCACCCTTATGGGTTCTAAGACATTCTATGGTGCGTGAGTAGTCACGTCACATGGTTTCAGTAGGTTAACTTAAGGATTTAAGAGTTTCGGATCTTTTACATGCCTTTTATCATGCACTTTACTTCTGATTTCTCCTTGCTGGTTTTGTTTGATGCATAGGTTAGCTTGATCAACTAGATTCACAGTTCTTAGACAGCTTGACACGAACACCATGTGCTTGCTTAGCCAGAACCACCTTCAACGGTAATGACGGACCCACCCTAAGAAATTACCCTTATGTGGGAAGTCTTGTGGTTCTATGGGGATGATGTCTCATTCTTGTCTGATTCATTGTACCACGTTGCGAGAGCTCGTCTATGGTGGTGAATCTTACAAAGGATCTAGAACCAAACACCATGGGCTAGGTGACATGTAAAGATTCCCCTTACCTAGAAGTCTCCATCAAAAGACCAAGTCTAGATGTGACCAAATGATAATGGCAGTGTTCTTAATATAATGACTGAACTCCTGATCTGTTTAACCCACTCTAACCCCTAACTTAATCTTATTATTCTCGTCTAATCTTATCTTCTTTACTTATTGCACTTTATATTCTGCTTTACTCATTGCAATTTAAATCTTGCTTTACATTGCGTTTACTTTTAAGCTTTTTACCGTTTTTAAGTTCATTGGTTTAAGTGACACAGGCTTATTTCTGATTTCGCTTGTTGTGTAAAAACCCAACTCTCATTTGAACCGAACTTGACCTAATGGACTTTCACCTTGAAACATCACTTCACCCAAACTGGATTGATACCTTAAGCGCTATACTGAAAACGATTATAACTGGGTTTAGGATTTGTTTTACTTAGTTATCTTAACGGAGAAAATCCTAGCTATCAAATGGAGCCGTTCCCGGTTTGCGACGAAGTGACATTAAGAGTAGTGATAGGATTAGGTACAAGTTTACTTCTTTAAAAGCTTCTAACTTTCGTTTGTTAAACCTCATGCTTATAGGTACATGAACCTCCAATCACAAGGAACAGACAACTTAGTTCCCTAAGTGAACGTTATCAAACTACTTGAAAGATCTGCCAGATTGAGATCACAAGAAAGAGCAGTACGCCTTAACAGCAAGGCGATGGATCAAAACAATTAACCACAAGCCCCACATGGGAATGTTGGTGCTATGGGTGTACAAGGCCCACAAGGTGTACAAAGACTTCCTGGTGCTTAGGAAGCACAAGGTTCTCAAGGACAAGAAGCTCCCATAGCTCCACCATGGGTAGCAAGGCAGATCGGTGCCGGTGATGCACCAAATGCATTCATTAACCGTCACGGGATCCAACCTCCCATAGTGCTAAACAACAACTACGAGATCAGGAGCGGATTGATCTCCATGGTACCGAACCACAAGTTCTTCAGACTCCCACTAGAGGACCCACTAGACCATATCGACCAGTTTGATAAGGTGAGTGAGATGACAAAAATAAACGGCGTCAGTGGGGACGGTTTAAGCTACGATTGTTCACATTTTCACTAGGAGACAAGGCTCATACTTGGGAATGGAGCTTACTGCATGGATCAATCACGTCATGGGCTGAATGCAAGAAAGCATTTCTCAACAGTTTTTTCTCCATTAGCCGTACCGCCAGACTAAGGAATGAAATCAGCGGCTGTACTCAAAAAGCAAACGAATCCTTCGGCGAGTCCTCATAAATATTTAAGAGCTACAAACAGAAATGCTGATAAATAGAATGTTTGCAAGTTTAAATATCAAAGCCTGAACCACTGTTAACAATGTAGTATAGCAGTAAAGGAGATCAATCCAGCCTGGGTGAAGAAAGACACTAGGAATGCAAGAACTAAGCAAATCTAAGCAGAATCGGGTAAATAGATGGTAAAATCGATGAAAACTAAATAAAACGACCAACGAGCAGGAAAACTATTTTAAAATCCCTGGAAGAGGGTTAAAAACTACTAAAAGAACACAGAGACTCTAAAATGCAAATCTACTAATTACTAAAAATCGAGCACTGAAACGGGTAAAACATGACACTTCTAACAACTTAGATGAATGACTTCAAATGATCAAAGAAGGAAGCTTTATGACTAGAGAATGATAAACAGAGGTTTTAAAATGCTAAAAAGAGAGAATCTAAGGTTGGGGGTCATTTTCAAGAGGTTCAAGATTCAAGCTTTGAGTTTGAAAACATAAATCTACTCTTCTGAAGAGCTATCTCTAAGCCTTGAGAAACTTAAATTAGGATTATCCATGGCGTTTGGTATAACCTCTTTCTCTGACCCTTCCTCCTAACCTATGGCGTGTAGTGGAATGATGGGTCAAAGAACATTAAACAAAGAACTCAAATATTGGCTTAAGTAACCCCCTCTTCATCCATGGCGTTTGGGAGAGGATAGATTAGTCTCTAGGATTTGGTTTTCAAGGATCTCTGAATCCGGTCAAGGTAAGAAAGCCCTGGAATCATAGAGATCTTTTCCAAGACTCTTTAAGCTTTAAGACCCCATATCCTAGAAGAGAATAGGTTAAGAACCAAAAGCTTAAACCTTTAAACCCTTAAATCGCCCCAACCTTAAACCCAAAAGAAATCTACTCACTACTCATATTTGAAACCGATTGAAATGCAGATAATGTAGTGCTAAACATCATTAAAGAAAGCGATTAAAGGAAAATGCTTAATATTAAAAAGATTCAAGGTTCAAAACATAGCAAAATTCAAGAACATAACAATGGCGGAAATCGCCTAAAGGAAAGCTGGAAAAAGATAAGACTAAGCGTGTGTCTTCAAAGTGATAGCCGCCCTTTGCCCAAAATAGCCAAACAGCCCTAATGGTCCCCTCACTACGCTCCAAAAATGAACTGGTCGGATAAGGTTCCAGAGATCGATCTCGAGATCGATCAGCTCACTCGATCTTCTCCATGATTCGCCTTCTTTTGCTCGATCTTCAAGTCGATTTGGTTGGATGGATCGAGCACTTCCTTTGATCTTCTACTCGATCCTTGGATGATCGAGTTATGGTCTCGATCTGGCTCTCGTTCTGCATGGCGTCATTGATAACAAGATTTTTGTATGCAAGGAAAGGTATTATCAAAGCCCAAACCACAGTTATGATGCAATATAGTAGTAAGGGGAATCAATCCAACCTAGGAAGCAGGAAGAGCACTAAGAATGCAAGGATGAAGCAAATCTAAGCAAATCGGGAAAATGATTGGTAAAATCAGACAAAACTAAATGCAACGACTAAATGAGATGCATAACAATTTTAAAATCCCTGGAAGAGGGTTAACTACCACTAGGAACAAACAGAAGATTTAAAATGCAAAGTTAGTAAGAACTAAAAATCGAGCAGTGGATCGACCACTGGATCGAGTAAAACTGACCGATCTAACAACTTAAAGCGATTGACTTCTAATGAACAAAGATGCAACTTTATGACAAGGGAATGATGAACAGAGGTTTTAAAATGCTAAAAAGGAGGGTTTAGGGTCGAGGGTCATATTCAAGAGTGTCAAAGGTTTAAGCTTTGGTTTGAAAACATTTAGATCTACTCATTTGTGAGCTTTCTCTAAGCCTTGAAAACAAAACAAGAACCATCCATGGCATGTGGTATGGTTCACTTCCTCAATCTCTTCTCCAAACCCATGGCGTTTGGTGGAAAAAGAGATCAAAGAGCAAGGAAAACAGATTTCAAATAATGACCTAACTAATCCCCTTTACAACCATGGCGTGTGGGAAAGGAAAGATTAGTCTCTAGGATCTGGTTTTCTAGGATATCTGAATCCTGTCAAGGTAAGACAGCCCTGGAATCATAGAGACCTTTTCCAAGGCTCTCTAAGCCTTAAGACCCCAAGATCCTAGAAGAGAAGGTATGAAGAACAAAGAAAACACAAAGCTTTAAACCTCTTAATCCCTTTGAATCGCCTCAACCCCAAAAACCCAGAAAGGACTACTCGCTACACATGATTAAGATCGAATGAAAAACAGTACAGAATGAACTAAACATGATTAACATGCGATTAAAGAAAAACTGCTTAATATTAAAAGGATTCAAGGTTCAAAAGCTAAAGAAAACCTTAGATGTTCAACAATGGTGAAATCGCCTAAGGTAGAGTGAAAAAGTAAAAGATAAAGTGTGCATCTCCCAAAAGTGATCGCCTCCTTTCCTAAATGGCTAAACCGCTCTCGATGGTCCCCTCACTAGCTGCCAAAAACAGTTAAGGCCGTAGAGATCGACCCTGAGATTGATCAATGCGCTCGATCGTCTTCAGGAATCGCCTTGCTCTGCTCGATCTTCAAGTCTATCTGGTTGGAGGGATAGAGTACCTTCCTCGATCTTCTTCTCGATCTTTGGATGATCGAGTCTTGGTCTCGATCTGTCTCTTGTTCTGCATGTCGTCATTTATGTCCGTACTCCAGATCGATCACCTCTCTCGATCTTGGTCTCGATCCTTCCCCTTGCATCGACTCGGGTCATTCGATCTTCTGGTAGAACTCTTGCGCCAAGTCGAAGAGAATTGCAAAGGCATTGATAAGACGAAACCTGTACAAGCCTTCATTCTCTCTCTAAAGGATAGACTATACGCTGAAGCTTGCGGAATGATGAAACGGGACACGGTCACGCTAGAAAAGAAACCAATGGAGGAACCACTAGTTATGCCCAAGCTAGGAGACCCTGGATCGTGACTGTCAAGACCATTGATTTGAATGCCCAAGCCTTAACGTGATGTCTCTCACCACGGTCAACCATCTCGGTTATTAACATTACACAGACATCAGCATGGTGTTAGGACTAGCAGATGGAAGCGAAAGGAAGACAGTGGGAAAGCTGACTAAATTGCCAGTCATAATCGGCAGTGTGCTTCTACCCACCGACTTCGTGGTAATTGGAATGAAAGAAGACGACAGAGAGAAGATTATTTTCAGAAGACCATTCCTTGCATCAGCCGGATGTTTGTTTGACTGCAAAACCGGGATTGTGGAGCTGCATCTAGCAAGGAACGTGGTGATGACCTTTGATACCAAATGCAGCAAAGGGAAAGGCAAGGAACAGATATACTATATTAAACAGAAGCAAACCCCTGAGATAGCTGAAGATCCGTCACTTAGCGTGTACTATGAAGGAGAAAGTTTCAATGGAAGCTGTCTCTGATCCCTATTTAAGGAGTTAATTGTGGCCAGCCGTGAAGAACCACAAAATGCAGAGGCACCTAATCTGACCACGACAAACGGGCCATCACTAGAAACTCTCCTGGACAGTACAATCTTCAAACCAGTTTTCTCTACTAGTGGTGAGGTAATTTTCAAACCAAAACGTAAAGGGAAGACCGCTCCCTTTGCTTACCTCAAGGTGATGAAAAACACCAATTCGACCAATAAAAAGGGTAACAAGGAAAGCAAGGAGGGAGTCCCCTATGCGTCTTTAGTTGATCTTGAGGATTGTTAAGGAATCTAAGGATCCTCCTAGAGGATTTGGTGGAAACCACTGATAACAGGTTTTTACAATGGAAGCAGGAGGTTATCAAAACTCAAGCAACACACAGTTGTAGTATAGCAAGAGGGATCAATCCAATCCTAGGGAGCAGGAAGAGCAATGAGAATGCAAGGGTAAGGTAAATCTAAGCAAAACGGGTAAATAGTTGGTAAAATCTAGGATAACTAAATGCAATGATCTAATGCAATGCAGAACAATTTTAAAATCTCTGGAAGAGGGTTAACTACTACTAGGAACAAGCAAAAGATAAAAAATGCAAAGCTACTAAGAACTAAAAATCGACCAGTGAATCGACCACAGGATCGAGCACTGGATCGAGCAGAATGGATCGATCTAACAAGAAACTTAAACAGAACGACTTCTAATGATCAAGAATGCAACTTTATGACAAGCAAATGATTAACAGAGGTTTAAAATACTAAAAGAGAGGGATTAGGGTCGAGGGTCATATTCAAAGGTATCAAAGATTCAAGCCTTGGTTTGAAAACATTTAAATCTACTCTTTTAAGAGGTTTCTCTAAGCCTTGAAAACAAAACAAGGATTATCCATGGCGTGTGGTATGGTTCACTTCCTCAATCTCTTCTCTAAACCCATGGCGTTTGGTGGAAAAAGACATCGAAGAGCAAGGAGAAAAGATTTCAAACAATGACCTAACTAATCCCCTAAACAACCATGGCGTATGGGAAAGGAAGTATTAGCCTCTAGGATCTGGTTTTCCAGGATATCTGAATCCTGTCAAGGTAAGACGGCCTTTGGTTCATAGAGACTTTTTCCAAGGCTCTCTAGGCTTTAAGATCCCAAGATCCTAGACGAGAAGGTATGAAGAACAAAGAAAACACAAAGCTTTAAGCCTTTTCAACCATTTTGAATCACCTCAACCCCAAATACCCGAAACGACTACTCACTACACATGTTTAAGATCGAATCAAAAGCAATAAACGATAAGCTAATCATGATTAACGAAAGATTAAAGAAAAACTTGCTTGATATTCAAAGATTCAAAGGTTAAAAAAAACGAAAAAGCTTCAACTGTTCTACAATGGCGAATCGCCTAACTTAGCATGAAAAACAAAAAGACAGAATTAAGATAAGAAAAAAGGTGATGGCTGCTTTTGCCAAAAAGGGCTAAACCGTTAGCTGGTCCCCCCCTCGTTAGCCGCCAAAGACAGCTGGATGGATAAAGTTCGTCTGGGATCGACTCGGGTCACTCGATCTCCGGCTCGATCTTCGTCTTGGATCGGATGGCTCTGGTCGATCTTTGAGTCGATCCCGTGATGATCGGGTTGGAAACTCGATCTGGTTCTCGATCTGCATGGCGTCATTCACGTCCGTACTCCAGATCGATCTCCTCTCTCGATCTTGGTCTCGATCCTTCCTCTTGAATCGACTTGGTGCATGATAGGGCTCAGGTTTTACCCAAATAAAACTACTGCAAGTGCACAGCAAAAGCAGTTGTAGTACAAGGGGTATCGAATCACAAGGGAGTAATGAAAACTACACTATCAAATTGTAGATTTGGATTATGCTAAGCAGGATATAATGTATGTAATGCGAATTAATAAATAAAAGTGGGCAAATGATTTTTGGCAGATGATCTAAGTTTCAGAAGACTAAAAGCGCTAAATCAGGACAGTTCGCAGGTTGAATCCAAGAATATAGAATGCAGGAAATGAGGAATGATTAAGAACCATTTTAAACATGAATGACTGATATATAACTAATCAATTCTCATTGCAAAAGTTATCTATGCCTAAATCACAGAGTTTCAAATCTCTTTGCAAATCCTAACAACCTAAGCATGCAGGAATGATCAGATTCAATTGTTTACAAAACTCCTAAGCCAAATCTCTTTGCACTAAGTTGTTTTGCTCATCAAATACTAGTTCAGGTTATGAATAATGCTCTCACATATATTTAACAACCTAAGATTTTCGGATTCCTAGATGATGTGTCTCAGAAATTCGATTTTAAAGCAAGCAGAGATGGAAAACCAAATGATATTCCGAACAGGTGGCAATTCTACAATCTCTTCATCAACCCTTGAAAAGCCCTAACTTAACTAGCAGATTACTCAGACATGATTATGGGATCACAAAGCATAACTGAATAATATTGCATTAAGAGAAATAGTAAAAGAATAGAGGGGTTTGAAATCTTCTCAAAAGAGTACAGGATTTGTCTCCCCAAAAAGCTCTTAATAAATCTCTCTCTAAGCTCTCTGAATTCTCAAAAACTAAGATCATCGCTAACAATGGCTGAAAAACCTAATAAATAGGCTAAACACGATCTAGGGTTTTTTGTAATTAATAGAACTTCTGGGCCAATTCTGCAAATATTCTTCATACTTTTAATAAATCCACCACGCTCCTTCCTTGATGGGTGACGAGCGTCACCAAGGGTGGTGACGAGCGTCACTATATGGGATACTTTCTGCTTCGAGCTTGGTACTTCGTGGCTTCAACTCAGAATGCTCCAAAAGGTTCCGAAATCTCCAATTATGCTCCAGACATGCTATAACCTGCAAAGACTCTTCTAGGACTCTAAAAAGACCAAAAAGACTCAATAAAAAGGACTTCTATCATGGTTAAAAACCATAAAAACCATGATATCTCAACTCCCCCAGACTTAGCTTTTGCTTGTCCTCAAGAAAACATCAGACAAAGAACAGGGTCGAGGTTTGAAAACATGAAACAGTCAGTCAGTCATCAGGAACACCACATTAGTTAGAACTTTCGAATCCACATACCACAGAGTCAACACAAGATCAAATTTCAGTCTAATCATCACAAGCTTAGCAAATCTCTCAAGTCCAGTCCAAATCCCTTCAAGAAATCCAAAATTTCTACTGTTTACTCCTTATTTTTTATCTAAGTGTGAAATCTCATCAAGGCTCTATCATCTCAATCACTTTACAGATTCTTTTCCCTTCCTAACAACTGAACAATTCAATCTCAACACAGCTCTCCTATTTTCTCTTCCCTTGATATTTTCCTTTGAATATTTTTGATTTTTCACTTCTTTTTCTCAACTTTTACAGTCTAAGATATGGTGCTACTCAATACTTGTGTTCCTTGTGAGGAGATAGGTTCTTGAGTGTGTTCATTACTGTTGTTCCTTGTGAGGAGACAGGGTCATGAATGCACCATTCTTTGGACTTAAACTTTTAAAAACTACATCAGGGAAGATCAAAGAGAGATTGTATCTTAACTTTATTGTCAGTGCTGAAAGAGAGAATCAAGATCAATAAGAATCAATCACCAAGATAAGAAGTTTAAAGTTCATTAAAGTTCATTGCTAGACTGATCTACCTATGACTTTCAACTTAGTAAGACTTGTAATCAACTACTGTGGTAATTGTTCTTATAAGCAAAAATGTCCTATGGTTAGTTCCAAGAAAAACTGACAGTTTCAAAATTTTGACTCTATAAAACAAGTTTTTGACTCAACTTAAAGACTCTATAAACATGACACAAAGCACACAACGTCAGTAACCACCTCCCCCAGACTTAAACAACACTGTCCCCAGTGTTATCAAGCCAAGAGTTGGTCAGAAAAATGAATGAGAAGCCGAAAAACCAAGTCAGAAAAGTGTTACCTCGCGTGGGGTCGGGTGACGAGCGTCACCACGACCTGTATTACGCAAATAACATTAAACAAAGATCTCAAATATTGGCTTAACTAACCCCCTCTACATCCATGGCGTTTGGGAGAGGATAGATTAGTCTCTAGGATTTGGTTTACAGAGATCTCTGAATCCAGTCAAGGTAAGAAAGCCCTGAATCATAGAGATCTTTTCCAAGACTCTTTAAGCTTTAAGACCCCAAATCTAAGAAGAGAATAGGTTAAAAACAAGAAAAACTCCCAAAAGCTTAAACCTTTAAATTCTTAAATCGCCCCAAACTTAAACCCAAAAGAAATCTACTCACTACTTATATTTGAAACCGATTGAAATGCAGATAATGTAGTGCTAAACATGATTTAAGAAAGCGATTAAAGGAAAATGCTTAATATTAAATAGATTCAAGGATCAAAGAATAGAAAAACTTTAAGAACACAACAATGGCGGAAATCGCCTAAAGGAAAGCTGGAAAAAGATAAGACTAAGCGTGTGTCTTCAATGTGATAGCCGCCCTTTTCCCAAAATAGGCAAACAGCCCTAATGGTCCCCTCACAACGCTCCAAAACTTAGCTGGCCAGATAGGTTTCCAGAGATCTTTCTCGAGATCGATCAGCTCACTCGATCTTCTCCATGGATCGCCTTCTTTTACTCGATCTTCAAGTCGATTTGGTTGGATGGATCGAGCACTTCCTTCGATCTTCTACTCGATCCTTGGATGATCGAGTCGTGGTCTCGATATGGCTCTCGTTTTGCATGAAGTCATCTACGTCCGTACTCACGATCGATATCCTCTCTCGATCTTGGTCTCGATCCTCCTCCTTGAAATGACTTGAGTCACTCGATCTTCTGGTCGATCTCGTCTAGATCGACCTTCCTAGCTCGATCTGAGTCTCGATCCTGGGTCCTTTGCTGAACGGCTGAGTTCTCCAAGTGTCAACAAGCTGCCTCTCGATCCTATGCCCGTCCACGCAACCTCCACAACTCCATTGCGTCCCAAACAACCAGATAATGATGCGAAAATGCAGAAAATATGCAAAATGCGAATGCAAAGTGATCTAGGACCTAAAATGCAACGAATGGTAGAAACTAGCCTATAATGCAAGATGAATGTATAAAAACTAGCTCTAAATGCATGCTAAATATGCAAAATATATGGTAATATCAAATGCCCACACCACAGGTTCTCATAAGAATCCTTACTCAGCACACTCTGCCGAGGTGTTCTCCCCAAGATCCGTATGTTGCTAGACACGGCAAACAACGGTAACTTCCTAGCCAAAGACGTCAATGAAGGTCTCTGACTCGTAGAGAATCTTCCTCAAGCAGATTCCTCCTACAATGAAGACTGTGAGCGTTCACACCGTGGAAGTTCAAAGACAAAGTGGAAGGAAGCCATAAGATAATCAAGGAGCTATATAAAAAAGCTAGACAAGTTGCTCCTTCTGCAAACCCATAAGGATGTCCATTACGTCGATTACACTCAACCACAAGACGGAGAAGAGGTCTAATACGAGGAGATGAAGTATGTCAATTCTCAAAATGTGTTACAACAATTGGTGTCCCATTACCAACTTGTCTTACCACAGCAATAATGTTGCCAATCCTCAGGACCAAGTGTACCCACAGCAGCAACAAGGGGAACCACGACCATATGTCAACTACTCCAACCAACAAGGATTCGTACCTCGTAACCAATACAGCGGTGGATTCCAACCACGGCCGCAGGCCGGTGCACCGCCTGGTTTCAAACAACAAAGAAACCAACCCACCCAAGAAAACTTTGACTTGGAAGGTACTTTAAAACAGCTACTCCAAGGGCAAACACACCTCTAAACATACATGCACAAAAGGTTTACGGAGGTTCATTACAAAATAGACGGCATCCACATGGATCTAACGGGCAAACTTGATACATTGGCCGTGAGAGTCAAAACTCTCGAAAACAAAAAAGGACAGGCATCAACAAGTCAACAAGGAAGCCTCTCAGGAAAGCCAGTGACAAATCCAAAGGAGTATTTCCAAGCCATCACCAAAAATGACGACCACGACCAAAGATCTCCACAGTCAAGATCCCGATATCGAGCTCACATCGATATTTTGGAAAGGAGGGATAGAATTAAGAAAAACTGCAACCGAAGTCATGCAAAGACTACAAGGGATATCCAAAGAGAGACAAGCTGAGGTGTTTCTCAATGCCTACATACTGCGACAGTGCGTAAACCAAAGAAGGAGGGATAACATCGACGAGGAAGAAGCAAAGCTGGTAGAACTCTTGCGCCAAGTCGAAGAGAATTGCAAAGGCATTGATAAGACGAAACCTGTACAAGCCTTCATTCTCTCTCTAAAGGATAGACTATACGCTGAAGCTTGCGGAATGATGAAACGGGACACGGTCACGCTAGAAAAGAAACCAATGGAGGAACCACTAGTTATGCCCAAGCTAGGAGACCCTGGATCGTGACTGTCAAGACCATTGATTTGAATGCCCAAGCCTTAACGTGATGTCTCTCACCACGGTCAACCATCTCGGTTATTAACATTACACAGACATCAGCATGGTGTTAGGACTAGCAGATGGAAGCGAAAGGAAGACAGTGGGAAAGCTGACTAAATTGCCAGTCATAATCGGCAGTGTGCTTCTACCCACCGACTTCGTGGTAATTGGAATGAAAGAAGACGACAGAGAGAAGATTATTTTCAGAAGACCATTCCTTGCATCAGTCGGATGTTTGTTTGACTGCAAAACCGGGATTGTGGAGCTGCATCTAGGAAGGAACGTGGTGATGACCTTTGATACCAAATGCAGCAAAGGGAAAGGCAAGGAACAGATATACTATATTAAACAGAAGCAAACCCCTGAGATAGCTGAAGATCCATCACTTAGCGTGTACTATGAAGGAGAAAGTTTCAATGGAAGCTGTCTCTGATCCCTATTTAAGGAGTTAATTGTGGCCAGCCGTGAAGAACCACAAAATGCAGAGGCACCTAATCTGACCACGACAAACGGGCCATCACTAGAAACTCTCCTGGACAGTACAATCTTCAAACCAGTTTTCTCTACTAGTGGTGAGGTAATTTTCAAACCAAAACATAAAGGGAAGACCGCTCCATTTGCTTACCTCAAGGTGATGAAAAACACCAATTCGACCAATAAAAAGGGTAACAAGGAAAGCAAGGAGGGAGTCCCCTATGCGTCTTTA
Source organism: Thlaspi arvense (assembly GCA_911865555.2). Taxonomy (NCBI): domain Eukaryota; kingdom Viridiplantae; phylum Streptophyta; class Magnoliopsida; order Brassicales; family Brassicaceae; genus Thlaspi; species Thlaspi arvense. The sequence continues at coordinate 31,599,449 of OU466860.2, forward strand.
GTTGATCTTGAGGATTGTTAAGGAATCTAAGGATCCTCCTAGAGGATTTGGTGGAAACCACTGATAACAGGTTTTTACAATGGAAGCAGGAGGTTATCAAAACTCAAGCAACACACAGTTGTAGTATAGCAAGAGGGATCAATCCAATCCTAGGGAGCAGGAAGAGCAATGAGAATGCAAGGGTAAGGTAAATCTAAGCAAAACGGGTAAATAGTTGGTAAAATCTAGGATAACTAAATGCAATGATCTAATGCAATGCAGAACAATTTTAAAATCTCTGGAAGAGGGTTAACTACTACTAGGAACAAGCAAAAGATAAAAAATGCAAAGCTACTAAGAACTAAACATCGACCAGTGAATCGACCACAGGATCGAGCACTGGATCGAGCAGAATGGATCGATCTAACAAGAAACTTAAACAGAACGACTTCTAATGATCAAGAATGCAACTTTATGACAAGCAAATGATTAACAGAGGTTTAAAATACTAAAAGAGAGGGATTAGGGTCGAGGGTCATATTCAAAAGTATCAAAGATTCAAGCCTTGGTTTGAAAACATTTAAATCTACTCTTTTAAGAGGTTTCTGTAAGCCTTGAAAACAAAACAAGGATTATCCATGGCGTGTGGTATGGTTCACTTCCTCAATCTCTTCTCTAAACCCATGGCGTTTGGTGGAAAAAGACATCGAAGAGCAAGGAGAAAAGATTTCAAACAATGACCTAACTAATCCCCTAAACAACCATGGCGTATGGGAAAGGAAGTATTAGCCTCTAGGATCTGGTTTTCCAGGATATCTGAATCCTGTCAAGGTAAGACGGCCTTTGGTTCATAGAGACCTTTTCCAAGGCTCTCTAGGCTTTAAGATCCCAAGATCCTAGACGAGAAGGTATGAAGAACAAAGAAAACACAAAGCATTAAGCCTTTTCAACCATTTTGAATCACCTCAACCCCAAATACCCGAAACGACTACTCACTACACATGTTTAAGATCGAATCAAAAGCAATAAACGATAAGCTAATCATGATTAACGAAAGATTAAAGAAAAACTTGCTTGATATTCAAAGATTCAAAGGTTAAAAAAAACGAAAAAGCTTCAACTGTTCTACAATGGCGAATCGCCTAACTTAGCATGAAAAACAAAAAGACAGAATTAAGATAAGAAAAAAGGTGATGGCTGCTTTTGCCAAAAAAGGCTAAACCGTTAGCTGGTCCCCCCCTCGTTAGCCGCCAAAGACAGCTGGATGGATAAAGTTCGTCTGGGATCGACTCGGGTCACTCGATCTCCGGCTCGATCTTCGTCTTGGATCGGATGGCTCTGGTCGATCTTTGAGTCGATCCCGTGATGATCGGGTTGGAAGCTCGATCTGGTTCTCGATCTGCATGGCGTCATTCATGTCCGTACTCCAGATCGATCTCCTCTCTCGATCTTGGTCTCGATCCTTCCTCTTGAATCGACTTGGTGCATGATAGGGCTCAGGTTATACCCAAATAAAACTACTGCAACTGCACAGCAAAAGCAGTTGTAGTACAAGGGGTATCGAATCACAAGGGAGTAATGAAAACTACACTATCGAATTGTAGATTTGGATTATGCTAAGCAGGATATAATGTATGTAATGCGAATTAATAAATAAAAGTAGGCAAATGATTTTTGGCAGATGATCTAAGTTTCAGAAGACTAAAAGCGCTAAATCAGGACAGTTCGCAGGTTGAATCCAAGAATATAGAATGCAGGAAATGAGGAATGATTAAGAACCATTTTAAACATGAATGACTGATATATAACAAATCAATTCTCATTGCAAAAGTTATCTATGCCTAAATCACAGAGTTTCAAATCTCTTTGCAAATCCTAACAACCTAAGCATGCAGGAATGATCAGATTCAATTGTTTACAAAACTCCTAAGCCAAATCTCTTTGCACTAAGTTGTTTTGCTCATCAAATACTAGTTCAGGTTATGAATAATGCTCTCACATATATTTAACAACCTAAGATTTTCGGATTCCTAGATGATGTGTCTCAGAAATTCGATTTTAAAGCAAGCAGAGATGGAAAACCAAAAGATATTCCGAACAGGTGGCAATTCTACAATCTCTTCATCAACCCTTGAAAAGCCCTAACTTAACTAGCAGATTACTCAGACATGATTATGGGATCACAAAGCATAACTGAATAATATTGCATTAAGAGAAAGAGTAAAAGAATAGAGGGGTTTGAAATCTTCTCAAAAGAGTACAGGATTTGTCTCCCCAAAAAGTTCTTAATAAATCTCTCTCTAAGCTCTCTGAATTCTCAAAAACTAAGATCATCGCTAACAATGGCTGAAAAACCTAATAAATAGGCTAAACACGATCTAGGGTTTTTTGTAATTAATAGAACTTCTGGGCCAATTCTGCAAATATTCTTCATACTTTTAATAAATCCACCACGCTCCTTCCTTGATGGGTGACGAGCGTCACCAAGGGTGGTGACGAGCGTCACTATATGGGATACTTTCTGCTTCGAGCTTGGTACTTCGTGGCTTCAACTCAGAATGCTCCAAAAGGTTCCGAAATCTCCAATTATGCTCCAGACATGCTATAACCTGCAAAGACTCTTCTAGGACTCTAAAAAGACCAAAAAGACTCAATAAAAAGGACTTCTATCATGGTTAAAAATCATAAAAACCATGATATCTCAACTCCCCCAGACTTAGCTTTTGCTTGTCCTCAAGAAAACATCAGACAAAGAACAGGGTCGAGGTTTGAAAACAAGAAACAGTCAGTCAGTCATCAGGAACACCACATTAGTTAGAACTTTCGAATCCACATACCATAGAGTCAACACAAGATCAAATTTCAGTCTAATCATCACAAGCTTATCAAATCTCTCAAGTCCAGTCCAAATCCCTTCAAGAAATCCAAAATTTCTACTGTTTACTCCTTATTTTTTATCTAAGTGTGAAATCTCATCAAGGCTCTATCATCTCAATCACTTTACAGATTCTTTTCCCTTCCTAACAACTGAACAATTCAATCTCAACACAGCTCTCCTATTTTCTCTTCCCTTGATATTTTCCTTTGAATATTTTTGATTTTTCACTTCTTTTTCTCAACTTTTACAGTCTAAGATATGGTGCTACTCAATACTTGTGTTCCTTGTGAGGAGATAGGTTCTTGAGTGTGTTCATTACTGTTGTTCCTTGTGAGGAGACAGGGTCATGAATGCACCATTCTTTGGACTTAAACTTTTAAAAACTACATCAGGGAAGATCAAAGAGAGATTGTATCTTAACTTTATTGTCAGTGCTGAAAGAGAGAATCAAGATCAATAAGAATCAATCACCAAGATAAGAAGTTTAAAGTTCATTAAAGTTCATTGCTAGACTGATCTACCTATGACTTTCAACTTAGTAAGACTTGTAATCAACTACTGTGGTAATTGTTCTTATAAGCAAAAACGTCCTATGGTTAGTTCCAAGAAAAACTGACAGTTTCAAAATTTTGACTCTATAAAACAAGTTTTTGACTCAACTTAAAGACTCTATAAACATGACACAAAGCACACAACGTCAGTAACCACCTCCCCCAGACTTAAACAACACTGTCCCCAGTGTTATCAAGCCAAGAGTTGGTCAGAAAAATGAATGAGAAGCCGAAAAACCAAGTCAGAAAAGTGTTACCTCGCGTGGGGTCGGGTGACGAGCGTCACCACGACCTGTATTACGCAATTGTTAAGTTAGATGTTAGTTAACGAAGTGTTGTCATGTGTACTCTAAAGTTAGACTTTTTCAGCACTCAAACACATAATTAACAACATCTAAACATAGCAATAATAACCTGGTTCAACAATCTCCCAAAACATCATCAAAGAAACTGACAACTGACTCAAAGAAAACTTAAAAATGACTCAAGAGAAATAAAAATAAAAGAGAAAAAGAAACAAGTAACCAGATAGTGGAGCCTCAGTCCTCATCCTCGCAAGGCTCAGTGGTGTAATGGGGGCGGACACAACCACAGTTGCTAAGTGTAGCAACAGCATCCCAGAGTCCCTCAAAGCTGTCAATGACATACGCCTGAAAACCAGCCATATCCATGGGTGTCTGTGGTCGTGGAGGACGCCTGAAAGCAGTAGAGGAGGTACTTTGGCGTGTAGAAGGTCCAGCATCATCAGCATCTGCAGTAGAAGCAGAAGCACCACCTGTAGCAGCTCTAACAGGGCGCAGAGCCAAAGGGCGCAGCAAAGTCCGAGCTGGCATGAAGAAAAGCTGGCGTGGGACTCCCTGAATCATAGTGAGGGCTCTCTGTGGCAAATTAATGCCAACATACTCTCCAAAAGTAGTAGTGAAAGTCCAGACAACTCCAATCTTCAGCCAAGTGACATGGCGCAGATACTGGTCATCCATAAGTGATCTGTCACTGCGCAGACTGCAAAGAGTGACATCGATCTGGAAATGATGAAAGATCGGTGTCAGAAGGCTGCCAACACTCTCGGTCTTCTCCCCCGGACTGGTGAACGGCTTGGTCTTCAAGGAGACAATATGCTCAGCGAAAACAGCGCCCAAGTTGGCCTGAACCATGCTATTGATAGGGATCACATCATCAACCATCTCTTAAAGTTCGTAGTAGAGGAGAATCAGCTCACTAACCCGAGTCTTGCTAGGCGCAGACTTGCACTAAATGGTATGGCCAAAGAGGCGCAGAATGTACCTCAAGACAGGATGGCGAACCTCTGTCTGCGTGCTAGTCTTGCTGTCATAGACTCCATTCCCGAACTTGGACCAGAATGTCCGCATATGAGTCCACTAAGAGGGAAGGAGAACGCCCGTGGGATGGTCTGAGAAGCCATAGATCCCACAAAGCTCCATCAGACTGATCCGGTATCGAACCCCTCGGATCAGAAACGTCATCGTGCCTTCCTGCGCACGCTTCGCCAGCTCATTCGCATAGTAGACTCGAACAGTAGAGAGAAACTGGCGGACTAGGTCTGGGTAGAGATCATACTGCTGGAATGGCATAGTCCACATCCCAATGCTCTCCAGAATCTAAACAACCTCCTCGAAGATCTCCATCTTCTGCAGAACAGCAGAATCCGTGAACCGTGTGGGGATAATCTTCACTCCCAACCACACATTGTAGAATAGCGTGTCATACTCATCTCACTCCTCGTGGATATCACGGAATATGCAAGTGTCCCGTGATATTTCCTGCCTCGGAGTTCCTGCCCAAGCCACTCCAGAGGCTATTTTCTGATCTTCTCGCTTGGGCCATGGAGGCCTGCAAACCGGATACTGACTGAAGGAATCTGTAGACCCTGTTGCAGTGCTTGAAGACGAGCTTTGCCTTGGTCGTTTCTCCTGTCTAGGCATCTGAAAATTGAATATCAAAATCGACCAAAAACATCACCAAAATTAGGAAATTTTTCAAAATTCAAAAAATCAATCAATCAAGGTGAAATAAATGATGGCGATCAACTACAACACTACCAGGCATACAATTCAATCATAAGTTCAACCCAAATCACCAAAAATTTCCAGATTTTTGCAAATTTCATTATGAACTCGAAAATTCAAAACTTACAAATCAACCGATAAAAGCTCACATAGATGGTTCCATTCCTCTAATACAACCTAACTAACCATGATTCAACAGTTAAATCAAGCTAATCAAGTCAAAAATCGGATTTTACCGAACCTGTGGCGGACTGAAAATTGGGGATTCCGAACACATACCTTGCAGATCTTAAAAACCGAGTTGATATTCAGAAAGAGGAGCAAAATCCGCACGGATTAGGTTTTTGAATCACTCAATTTGGTTTAGAAAATCAAAAGTTGTGAATTTCTGAAAATTTCTAATTGTTCGTTGGTTTTAATAGTTATGACCGAGGAAGAAGAAGAGAAGAGATAAACGCGTACCTTCGCCTCGAACGGGTGACAAGCGTCACCTTAAGGGTGACGAGCATCACCTGTTTTTTTGTTGGTCGAGTTTTATTTTTTAACTGAATAACTAAATAATAAGACTAAGCACGAAAATAAAAAACTAGGTACAATATTTACAACTTACCAATGGGTTGCCTCCCACTAAGCGCTTGTTTAAGGTCATTAGCTTGACTTTGGTTGACTGTTTAGACAGCTGGTGCATCATCCAGAGACACAATGTGTCCTGCTGGAATCTCTGCTTGTGCCCAGTAATGCTTCACCCTTTGTCCATTGACAATGAACTCCTCTCATTTGGAGTTAATCAGGACAATTGCACCATGTGGGCGAGCTTCTTTGACAGTGAAAGGACCTGACCATCGAGAACGCGATTTACCAGGAAAAAGCTGTAAATGAGAGTTGTAGAGTAATACCTGGTCATTGGGCTCGAAATGCCTGGAGATGATCTTTTTATCATGATATGCCTTTGTCCTCTCCTTGTATAACTTGGAGTTTTCATAGGCCTGATATCTGATCTCATCCAGTTCATTGAGCTGAATCAAACGCCTCTCTGCAGCAGGCTTCAGATCGAAGTTCAGCTTCTTGACGGCCCATTCTGCTTTGAACTCCAACTCTACTGGTAGATGGCACACCTTGCCATAGAGAAGATGGAACGGTGTAGTCCCAAGTGGCATTCTGCATGCAGTCCTGTAAGCCCATAATGCTCATCCAGCTTTGCAGACCAAACTTTCCTTGTCTTCCCAACTGTCTTTTCCAGAATCTGCTTGATCTGCCTGTTGGAAACCTCAACTTGCCCACTTGTTTGGGGGTGATAGGGCGTGGCTACTCTGTGCTGTACACCATACTTCTTCAACATCTTTTCAAAAACCTTATTGACAAAGTGAGAACCACCATCACTTATGACAATCCGTGGGACACCAAATCTAGGAAAGATAATGGTCTTAAATAGCTTCAAAACCACTGCAGCATCATTAGTAGGGGTAGCCAACGCCTCCACCCACTTAGATAGATAATCAACAGCAACCAGAATGTATCTATTCCCATAAGATGAGGGAAAAGGTCCCATGAAGTCAATAACCCAACACTCAAAAACTTCAACTTCGAGAATGAAGTTTTGTGGCATCTCATGTCTCCTGCTTATTTTTCCTCTTCTCTGGCAAGTATCACAGCTTGTAATAAAGGCCTGGGCGTCTCTGAACATAGTAGGCCACCAAAATCCAGCCTGCAATACCTTAGAGACAGTCTTGAATGTAGCAAAGTGTCCAGCATACTCTGATCCATGACAGTGAAAGAGGACGTCCTGCACTTCTTCTTCTGCTATGCAGCTCCTGTAGATCCCATCAGCACAATGTTTGTAGAAGTATGGCTCATCCCAATAGAATCTCCTAAGTTCTCTCAAGAACTTCTTCTTAGCATAGCCTTTGAAGTCATGTGGTTCATCCTGTGCAGCAAGGTAATTGGCAATATCAGCATACCATGGTCTCTTTGGATCATTCAAAGCATAAACAGGCTCTTCAAAGGCCATCCCCAAGCTTGCACAAATCGCAGAAAAGTGTAGATATTGGTGACGAGCGTCACCAATATTGGTGACGAGCGTCACCTCTCTCGTACACTTTGGTCGTGACTGTTCTGGATTGGTGACGAGCGTCACCCTCCTGGTGTCGCTCGTCACTCCCCTGCAGTTTCGAGAAAACTGCAGGTTTTCAATACTTTCCTCCTGTTCTCTTGTTTCCACCAAGTAGACATTCTCTTCAGGCAAGAAATCATTGATTGGGACACTGTCTTCGACCTGAATCCGGGATAGATGATCAGCAACTCCATTCTCAACACCTTTCTTGTCCTTCAATTCAATATCAAACTCCTAAAGAAGCAGGATCCATCTCAACAGCCTTGGCTTTGCATCCTTCTTCTGTATTAGATACTTCAGTGCTGAATGCTCAGTATGAACCACGACTTTTGAGCCAACAAGATATTGCCTGAACTTCTCAAAAGCAAACACAACAGCTAATAATTCCTTCTCAGTAGTTGCATAATTCTTCTGAGCATCATCCAAAGTCCTACTTGCATAGTAGATGGCGTGGATTTTCTTGTCTTTCCTCTGTCCCAGCACTGCTCCAACTGCAAAATCGCTGGCATCACACATTACCCCAAAAGGTAAGTCCCAATCTGGTGGCTGCACAATAAGAGCTGTAACCAAAGCTTGCTTGATCTGTTCAAAGGCAGATTTGCACTCTTCTGTGAACTCAAACTTCACATCTTTGCAGAGGAGAGCAGTAAGGGGGCGTGCTATCTTGCTAAAGTCCTTGATGAATCTTCTGTAGAAGCCTGCATGACCCAGAAAACTCCTCATTGCTTTGACTGAATCAGGTGCTTGCAGACTTGTCATCACCTCAATTTTCGCCCTATCCACTTCTATACCATCTCCTGAGACTCTGTGGCCAAGCACAATACCATCCTGAACCATAAAATGGCACTTCTCCCAGTTTAAAACCAAATGCTTCTCTTGACATCTCTGCAGAACTGCACACAAATTATCTAAGCAGCTCTTGAAAGAGGACCCATAAACACAGAAGTCATCCATGAACACCTCCATAAACTTCTCTATCATGTCTGTGAAGATCGACATCGTGCATCTCTGGAAGGTTGCAGGAGCATTACACAGCCCAAAAGGCATTCTGCGATATGCAAAAGTGCCATAGGGACAGGTAGAAGTGGTCTTCTCCTGATCATCTGGATGGATGGGGATCTGAAAGAAGCCTGAATACCCATCAAGGAAGCAGTAATACTTGTGATTCGCCAGCCTCTCCAGCATCTGATCGATGAATGGCAGAGGAAAATGATCCTTCCTTGTTGCTGCATTCAGTTTCCTGTAGTCAATGCACATCATGTGTCATGTCACAGTCCTGGTTGGAATCAGCTCATCCTTGTCATTCTTCACCACTGTGACACCTCCTTTCTTAGGCACCACGTGCACTGGACTCACCCAAGCACTGTCTGATATAGGATAGATGATACCAGCCTGCAACAACTTCATGATCTCTTTCTTGACTACATCTTGCAAATTCGGATTCAGCCTCCTCTGATGCTCAACTGATGATTTTGACTCATCCTCCAAGTGTATCCTATGCATGCACAAGTCTGAAGAGATACCTGAAATGTCATCAAGAGAGTAGCCAAGAGCTTTGGGAAATTTTCGCAGCTTACTTAACAAAAGGGTGAGCTCTGCATTGGTCAATGAAGCATTAACAATAACAGGATAGGTGGAGTTTTCTCTAAGAAAGTGTACCTTAGCCCTGCAGGGAGCTGTTCACACAATAACCTTTCAAACTTGTCATTGAATATTGTGCAGTCTAAAACAAAGCTTCCTGGGTCTGAAAGCTTCTCTGGAACTCTGTTCTGAATCACTGCACAGACCTGCTCGTTGATCATCATAGCTCCAGCCTCTAGACTCAAGTTATTGGTCACCATCCTCTTCATATACCTCCTTATAACAGGAGTGATCCTTACAGCATCAATCAATGGGATCTCTATAACCAACTTGTCCATGATAGCCTTACATCTTGCATCTTCAAGCTCTTGCTTAGACTTCTTAGGATGCTTAGGATAGGGTATCTTGGGTTTATACACGGTCTCCTTAGCATTATCTGAAGTCTTAGGCAAAACTGCAGAATATGCCGTCTGGTGACGAGCGTCACTGGGTTGGTGACGAGCGTCACTCACTTTGGACAAGTCGGGGTCGATCATTGGATTTGGGTGACGAGTGTCACCCTCCTGGTGACGGTCGTCACCAAATTGTGAAGAGCAGTGGTCGGGGTTGTGCTCGATGGGTAACAAGCGACACCCATTATTGGTGACGAGCGTCACCCGTGGGTCTTCAGCAGATATTTCTTCATCTTCATACTCTTCAACACCCACATAATTCCTTGAGGTTAAATCCTTCTGCAACACTGGTTGCAGGTTCTTTCCACTCCTCAATGTGATGGCATTCACATGGTGTTTGGGATTAGCATCAGTTCTTCTTGGAAGAAATCCTTCCTGCCTCTGAACAGCTCCTGCACTTTGGGCAACTTGAACATTAAGCTTCTTCATATGAGAGTTCAGACTCTCAATTTTTCCATTCAAATCCTGATAGAGCGAATCTATCTTGCCATTGAAGTCCACTGTAAGCTTTTGTTGTCCTTCCAAGATCTGTTCTAGCATTGCTTCCATTTTGTTCTCTTGTGGAGGTGCTGGTTGATAAGAAGAACCATAGTTTTTGTTCTGGAATGGCTTATGGTACTCTGTCTTCTGGAATGGGGGCCTCGGAGTGAAACCAGGCGTGCTCTGTCCTGGTTGTTGTTGCTGTATCCTCTGTTCCACTACTGATTCCCATACATTTGACCCTGAAAACCACCAGAATTGATGAAATTTACATCCTCCTGTTCAACCTCCTCTGGAGCTTCGAAAGTTTCCACTTCTGCAGCAAAGTGAACTGACTTCTTTCCCACCAAAAGGCTGTGCATGTCATCCAGCTTAGCCTTAACTTCAGCAATCTGATTTCCATCAGCCACACCAGCTTGTTTCATCCTCTGAAAGTCTGCATTTTTAGTGTTGTTCCTGCAGACCAAATTCTCAATCAGTCTGATCGCCTCCTCTGGTCTGTTGGTGTTGAAGTTTCCTGCACTTGCTGCATTCAGCGCCATATGATACTTCCAGTCAATGCCTCTGAAGAAAATCCCAAGTAATTGCACCTGACTAAAGCCATGATGAGGACAGCCCCTTTTATAAGACTTGAACCTGAACCAAGAAGCCTTAAAAGCTTCAGTAGGGCCTTGTGTAAAGGATGCAATTTTTGTCCTCATGTCCTCTGATCATGCATCATCATAGAAGTTATTCAGAAAGGCGTTCTTAGTGTCTTCCCAAGTGGTCAATGAAGCAGGTACCAGTTGCTTCAGCCAATATGCAGCCTCTCCTCCAAGAGAGTAAGGAAAACGCTTGCAGAACAGGAAATCATTGCTGACTCCAGTAGCTTTGACACTTCAAGCCAGATCCTAAAACCTCTCAATGTGATCCATAGGATGCTCATGAGGTAAGCCACGAAATGGATGCTGGCCAACCAGCTGATAGTAGACAGGCATACCCTCAAAATCGTTTCTCTGGAAAGCAGGAGGTCGGATTGCAGCTCTGTTGGCATAAAACTGATCAGGTCTGTTGTAGTCACCTAGAGTCCTCTGAACAAAACATTCAGCAGCGTTATTGGCAGCAGCAGGGACTCCCACGTTCTCATTCACTTGTTGAACCTGCTGTTCAACAATGACATTGCCCTCTTGATCAATTCTCTGCCCCTCTACGTTTCTCCTATTTCCTTTCCTGTCAACCAAGTGACCTTCTGCATCTTCAACCAGGATAAGTGGAGCCACCATTGTAGATTGCTTCTTAGCTTTCCTGTTAGTTCTCTCCAGCCTAGCTAGTTCGTCGATGCTCAAAGTCACAAGCTCCTTCTCCTTGTTGCTTCTGGTTCTGCGATTATGCATACACCTGAAACAGGAACAAAGAAAAGTAGCAAAAATTTAGTCAACAAATTATAACTTAGACAAAATCCTAATACTAGGTATCGAAAGGCAGCTATTACTCCCCGGCAACGGCACCAAAAACTTGATAGGGCTCAGGTTTTACCCAAATAAAACTACTGCAAGTGCACAACAAAAGCAGTTATAGTACAAGGGGTATGGAATCCCAAGGGAGTAATGCAAACTACACTATCGAATTGTAGATTCGGATTATGCTAAGCAGGATATAATGTATGTAATGTGAATTAATAAATAAAAGTAGGCAAACGATTTTTGGCAGATGATCTAAATTTCAGAAGACGATTTTAAACATGAATGACTGATATATAACTAATTAATTCTCATTGCAAAATTTATCTATGCCTAAATCACAGAGTTTCAAATCTCTTGGCTAACCCTAACAACCTAAGCATGCAGAAATGATCAGATTCAATTGTTTACAAAACTCCTAAGCCAAATCTCTTTGCACTAAGTTGATTTGCTCATCAAATACTAGTTCAGATTATGAATAATGCTCTCACATATATTTAACAACCTAAGATTTTCAGATTCCTAGATGATGTGTCTCAGAAATTCGATTTTAAAGCAAGCAGAGATGAAAAACCAAAAGATATTCCTAACATGTGGCAGTTCTACAATCCTTTTATCAACCCTTGAAAAGCCCTAACTTAACTAGCAGATTACTCAGACATGATTATGGGATCACAAAGCATAACTGAGGAATATTGCATTAAGAGAAAGAGTAAAAGAATAGAGGGGTTCGAAATCTTCTCAAAAGAGTACAAGATTTGTCTCCCCAAAAAGCTCTGAATAAATCTCTCTCTAAGCTCTCTGAATTCTCAAAAACTAAGATAATCGCCAACAATGGCTGAAAAACCTAATAAATAGAGGCCAATTCTGCAAATAGTCTTCTTTCTTTTAATAAATCCACCACGCTCCTTCCTTGATGGGTGACGAGCGTCACCAAGGGTGGTGACGAGCGTCACCATATGGGATACTTTCTGCTTCGAGCTTGGTACTTCATGGCTTAAACTCAGAATGCTCCAAAAGGTTCCAAAATCTCCAATTATGCTCTAGACATGCTATAATTTGCAAAGACTCTTCTAGGACTCTAAAAAGACCAAAAAGACTCAATAAAAAGGACTTATATCATGTTTAAAAACCATAAAAACCATGATATATCAGCGCACTCGATCTTCTGGTCGATCGCATCTAGATCGACCTGCCTTGCTTGATCTGCTACTCGATCTCGGGTCCTTAGCATGCACGTCTGAGTTCTCCAAGTGTCCACGAGCTTCCTCACTAGCCTTAGCATGTCCATGAATCCTCCACAGCTCCAAAGTGTCCAAAAACAACCTGAATATGATGCATAATGCAAGAAACATGCGAATGCTAATGCGAAAGTGCTCTATGACCTAAAATGGTGCAAACTAGCCTATAATGCAAGATGAATGTATGAGAAACTATCCTAAATGCATACAAAATATGCAAATTATATTGTAATATCAACTCCCCCAAACTTGCCTTTTGCCTGCCCTCAAGCAAACAAAATTCAAAAAGGAAGAGAGGTTTGAAAGTGGAAGCTCAAAACGAAAGATGTCAATGGAGAAATCGATTCAATGCCCAAATTATAAGTTCTAAGATGCAAAGAGGTTGTTCTACTTTAAAAGCTTTAGCCATACCCATCAAAGCAAGCAATGAACCCTTGCTTAGTCTACACAAGCATTCAGATGAACCAACTCCTTAACATTCATTAAGCGTTAACCAATGGATGAAGTTATGCACATCAAGCGAAAGCATTTGGTCATAGGGGTAAGGTCACAAGATGAAAATGATCTTGTTTTAAGAGGGGTTTTAAAAATCAGGGGATCACTCAATGAAAGAATCCTATCTTTGGCAAAATGCTAAAGGTAAAGGCACACCTATGCATGCAAGTTAAAGCTCCCTTCAACCCATTTTACCCAAGATGATCCTAGAAACTTCTAAAACCCAAAGTTAACCCCTAAATCTACCCTTTCCCAAAGCGCTTGATCATCTTCACTCTTCACAATGGAACTTCTCTTGGCTTTGCCGTGTGGTTGACTTCTTCTTTTTGAACTTTGCTCTTCATTGTTGATTGTTTGGCGCCGCTTTCACCACCTTTGGTGGATAGCTTTGTCATATTTTTCCTTTCGGTTGACCTCTTCTTAACTTTGTTGCTGCAGGCGCCTTTCTTTTCTTTGACACTTAGAGCATTTTATCTATTTTACTTAACCACAATTAGCGCGTTCCCCCCTTGTTACTAACCCCATACTTTTCTCTTCTTTTAGCACATATAAACATGAAACTCTTAAACCACTCAAATTACCCTTTCCCCAAACTCCTAACCTAGTACCAAACTCAAAATGCAAGCTGGTGTCTACAAGGGAGCTTCTCCTTGCCAGCCCTATTCATAACACTTTTTGCTAAGATAGGATTGAAAATAATGCAATGAAAGGCCTCACTACTCACGTAAAAGTGTTTGGGTTTGAAAGAAGGTTAGGTTTAAGGCGTGGTTAACTGTCCCATTATGATGAGGATCAGCTACTTGGATTAACAAGAGTGGTAAGAAAGGAAGAAGATAATCCAAGTATGTATAAGGGTTAGCCATGCAATCGCGTTCAATGCACAAACAAGATAATTGAATGTCAAGATGTATGTAAGACTCAAAGGATGATAACAGAAAATAAGAAGAAAGAAACCATGTCAAACACACCACACACTCCCCCAAACTTGAATGACACCATCTCGGTGGCAAACAAAGTCTAGAGATGCTCAAAACACAAAGCAAAAACTTAAAACATGCGTGGTATATACAAGGGATGGTTGTTGGTACCTCAGAGCTAAGAAGTGCTGGAGCTTGATGTTGCTCCAGACCTCTTGCTCTTTGTGGGGGTCTCGTGAGCTACTGCCTTGCCCTTATCCAAGCTAGCTTGCTCATGAACCGAGTGGCGCACAGGTTGGATTGTTGCTTGGGGCTCACGGATCTCAATGCCTCCCGTGGATCTCCTTCTCTTCTCGGGCTGCTCGACCTCTTCGCTTGAAGGTGAACCAGGTGAGTTTTTCTGAAGCTTCTTGATCTTTTGAGCAAGCTTCTTGATCATCTTGCTCTGCCACTTGTTCACCTTCCTTTGCATCTCTACAACAGAAGCAAGGAACTTCTCCGCCTTTGTCCTCGGCTCAAAGTCCATCTTGGGAAGGACATAGCTCTCGGGCAACTCAGCATCTGATGTAGGGGATTCTGACTGTGGGCGAGCAGCTAGTGCTGGAGTAGCTGTTCCTCCTAGAGGTGCAAAGCACTCCTCTACACTCGGCCAAAACTCGATGTTGCCAACCCCTTGCAGCTCGGTTTCCTCCTTATTCGGTAAGATGCAAACTCACTTCTCATTCTCAGAGTCAATGAACAAGTAGGCATAGAAACCCTCGACTGGAGTGCGTCCCAAGCTGTCCGTGTTTCTCATGTAGATCTCGTCCATGTAGGCTCTCTCCGCGACAGGTACAAAGTCAACAAGTGGCACTCTGGCTTGCACAAACATAGGCGTGAGGAAGCCTCCAATCAAAGCTGAACTTGCCTTGCATCGCAAGGCATACGCCTTGTACCTCACCAAGGAGGCGACTAAGATGCACCCATAGTTCACATCCTCGCCGAGCTCATCCTCCATTGGCTCGTCATTCTCCTTAGGTTCACAAAGCAGATGCTTAACGCCTTGGAACAGGAAGCAAAGCTCGGTCTTGGTTACTGTGGGAGCTACAGACCGTCCACTGAAGGTGTTAGCAATCAGCTTGAGCGTGTATCTTAGCACCAGACTCCTCACTCTCTTGATCTTTGCCATGTTCGCCTTGTAATCATCATTGCTTATGAGGTCCCACAAGTCGTTAGCTTGAGTGAAAGAGGGGAACTCCACTTGTTTAGCATCAGCCTTCAAACCGTAGGCTTGGCAAAGCTCCTGGATCGAGAGATGATAAGCTTGACGCCTGATCTTGAAGCTGATGTGACCTTGGGAAGGAGTAGGAAGACTTGGATTCTCGTACGTGAACTCTAAGGTGGCAAGGAAATCGATTGTTGCCTCGGGATAGGTTGGGCAGTCCATCCTTGACAAGCACCGGAGTCCAATGTTCTTCAAAAGCTGATCAAAGTCTCCCAGGATCCCCATCTTAGCCAACAGACCTCTATCCGCGAACATAGTGGGATCGAACCTCAGCCTCTCTAGCCTTTTCTTGGCTTGTTTCTCTTCTTTTGTCCATCTGACCCTCTCCTAAACCACCTCTTGTGCTTCTCCTTCTTGTGCTGTCTCTTCTCTGGTTCTCTTTGGTGCCATGGTACCTGAAACACAACTCTCAAGGAAGGAGATGAGTAAAGGCGACGAATGTAAGAGAATGACGGGGTAGGAAAGAAAAACTTGTAACAATTAGCCAAGATTTTATGGGATTTTATAAAAATTGTAGCTGGATAACAGAAAAGAAAATCTAGGGATAGTTTTAAATCTAGAATTTTTCCTAATATCTAGCTATATCTAAAAATTTTCCTAATTCTCTAGCAAATCATTCCCTAAATCACAACAGAAAATGATTTTCTTGAAAGATTAAGCCAGCAAATCAAATAACACGAAAATACCTTTGAGTTTAGAGAAAAATGAAATGCACAAGTCTTAAAAAATCAAATTCGCTCTCTCTCTCTCTCTTTGTTTTGTGAAAATCGGGCTTTCAAAGTGAAGAAACAAAAGAGAGGAAGAGAGGTTTTAAAGACAAGAAAATTTTGGACACATGCAAGAGTGATTTCTGATAAAAGCTTGGTCAAAGCACATCTTTCATGGTCAAAGATTCCTGCCTTGACCAAGATTTGAATTTAAAACAGGAGGGAAAGAAGAAAAGAGGGAAAAGAAATTGTTACCTTGGCACGAGATCGAGTCCATTTGGTCGATCTAGGACTCGATCTCATGCCCATGTTGGCTAGGATCGAGAGGTTTGATCGATCAGGGACTCGATTCAAATTGCATCGAGTCCTAGATCGATTGTAGCCTCTCGTTCCTTGACCTTTTGTCAACTAGGCTGTACTCCTTGGATCCAGCCATGTGATCGATTTGGGGGTCGATTTGGCTTAGATCGAGTGGATGATCGAGTAGACTATTCGATCTATCTTTGAGAATCGAGTGACTCTGTCGATCTAGACCTCGTTTGCTTTTCAAGCTAAACGCATAAGTGGTTTATCCTCTTGTGATCGACCGTTCCACTCGATTTGTCTACTCGATCTCGTCTAGATTGACTGACTCCTCACGATTCACTAGTTCGATCTAGTAAAGATCGAGCTATGATGAGTCGATCTAGCACTCGATCTCTAGCCTATACTTAACCCTTCTCGCCTCTTTTGGACTCCAAGATCACACCTAACAATCCCTTATCCATTCACCTACACACTTAAACATTAAAAGCATAAAACTGAAGTAGAAAGAAAGCAAAAATATGTACAAGATAGACATGGGAATGCCTCCCAAGTGCGCGTTCTTTAACGTCTTTAGCTAGACTTTACTTGGTTTAGGCCTGAGGGGGGGGAGGGGGTCTTGGAGAAGCACGGAGGTGCTCTCCTTGCTGCAATCACTCGCCAGGTAGGGCTTAACTCTGTGCCCATTGACCGTGAAAGCATTACCGCTCTTGCCCACCAATGTAACCGCTCCGTAGGGTAGAACCTATTTGATCTCAAACGGTCCACTCCTCCTTGACTTGAGCTTCCCTGGGAATAGCTTCAACCTCGAGTTGTAGAGTAGCACCAAACTGCCTTCTCTCAACTCCTTGTGAACCAGCTTCTTGTCATGAACAGCCTTAGTCTGCTCCTTGTAGATCTTAGCACTGTCGTATGCATCCAACCATAGCTCATCAAGCTCATGTAGCTGAATCAACCGCTTCTCTTGAGCTGTCTTGAGGTTATAGTTGAGCTGCTTCACTGCCCATAGTGCCCAATGCTCCAACTCAACAGTAAGATGACACGCCTTGCCGTATAGAAGAATGAAAGGAGTAGTACCAATGGTGGTCTTGAAAGTGGTTCGGTAAGCCCACAAAGCATCGTCTAGCTTAACCGCCCAATCCTTTCGAGTAGTCCCAACTGTCCTCAAGTGGCAAAGCTTCATTGACTCTCATCCTTGAGAGGTGATCAGCAACACCATTCTCTAACCCCTTCTTGTCTTTTATCTCCAAATCAAGCTCTTGTAGAAGGAGAATCCACCTTTGAAGCCTCGGTTTAGTGTCTTTCTTGGAATACATGTACCTTAAAACTACGTGATCTGTATAGACAACAACCTTGGAGCCTACGATGTATGATCTGAACTTCTCAAAGGCAAACACAACGGCCAGCAACTCCTTCTCGGTGGTAGCATATCTGACTTTCGTGTCATCCATGGTACGGCTGGCATAGTAGATTACATGCAACCGCTTGTCTTTCCTCTGGCCAAGAACAGCTCCCACGGTGTAGTCGCTCGCGTCACACATGATCTCGAATGGTAGACTCCAGTCCAGTGCTTGTACTATAGGCACGGATACAAGAGCTTCCTTGATGGTCACGAAAGCATTAAGACAATCCTCATCAAACACAAAGTCAGCTTCCTTGCATAACAACCGTGTGAGGGGCCTTGCTATATTGAAGAAATCCTTTATGAATCTCCTGTAGAAGCCTGCGTGGCCTAAGAAACTCCTTACTCCCTTCACATTAACCGGCGGCTCAAGACTCATCATGACCTTAACCTTGGCTTTGTCAACCTCTATGCCATTCTCTGATATCTTGTGGCCAATTAATATCCCTTCCTTCACCATGAAGTGACACTTCTCCCAGTTGAGCACCAAGTTTGTCTCCTCACAACGCTTAAGTACCTTGCAAAGATTCAACAAACAAGCAGAAAAGGACGCACCATAGACCGAGAAGTCATCCATAAACACTTCTACCATCTCTTCTATAAGATCAGAGAAGATCGACATCATACACTGCTGGAATGTAGCCGGTGCGTTACACAACCTGTATGGCATCCTTCGATATGCGAAGGTGTGAAAAGGGCATGTAAAGGTCGTCTTCTCTTGATCATTTGGATGGATTGGTATTTGAATGAAACCGCTATAACCATCAAGAAAGCAATAGTAAGGATGATTAGCTAGCCTCTCAAGTATTTGGTCAATAAAAGGTAAAGGAAAATGATCCTTTCTAGAAGCAGAATTAAGCTTCCTATAGTCTATACACATACGGTGACCTGTTATTGTTCTAGTAGGAATCAATTCATCTTTATCATTCTTAATGACCGTGATCCCTCCCTTCTTAGGCACCACGTGTACAGGAGAAACCCACGTGCTGTCACTTATGGGCTAGATCACGTCAGCCTCTAACAACTTAAGAATCTCCTTCTTAACTACTTCTTTCAAATTCGGGTTCAAGCGCCTTTGATGTTCAATAGAAGAAGAGTTCTCATTATCTAAGTGAATCCTATGAGTCCAAAGCATTGGCTAAAGGCCTTTGATGTCACTTAGAGAGTACCCAATGGCCTTCCGATACTTTCTCAGCTCACTTAGGAGTGAGTGCAACTCATCATCACTCAGATTCTCATTCACAATCACGAGGTAGGTATCATTAAGCCCTAAGAAAGCATACCTTAGCCCTTTTAGGAGCTCATTTAGGTCCACCTTTGAGGCTAGCAGCTCGCTCCAGTCATCCTCGTGGCTAGTGTTGGCGTTGCTGTCCTTAGTAGCCTCCTTAGAACCCGAGTCATGACCCAAAAGACTGCTTTCTTGAACCGTTGTCCCCTCCGAGATTGAGTCCTCCAGTCGATCTTGCACTCGTTCTGGTCCAGATCGAGCAACTTCACTTGATTCTCCTACTCGATTTGATTGGGATCGAGCAGGAGATCGAGCTGCTGAGTCGTTCTCTGAACTGATCGATTGGCTTCTCTCGATCTTCGCCTCAATTGCTTTACTGGATCGACCAGTCACCTCGATCTTCTTGTCGATTGGTGTCCTGGATCGAGTGATCTTCTCGATTTCCTGATTGATCTCTAGGCATCCTCCTTCATCTTCTTTCATAACTTTTATAGAGTCAAGGAGATTAACGTACTCCTGAGTCCTCTGATCCAAGAAACCGTACTCTCCTCTCTCCTTAGTCAGAGCCAGCTTCGAGTAATCCTCTTGTGCCAACTCTTCAAGCAGTTCATCGGCCAAAGCATCCAACGTTTCAATGTAGAATTCTTGTTCTTCTATGGTTGGCTTCTTCAGGACCTCATTGATGTCGAAATCTAGCTTTATGTCTTTGCCAAGGTGCAGAGCTATCTTCCCATTCTTGACATCGATAATTGCTCCGGCGGTTGCAAGGAATGGCCTTCGAAGTATAAGCGGATCCTTAGGTTCTTCATCCATCTCAAGCACAACAAAGTCAGTTGGTACATTGACATCGCTTATTCTCACTGGAAGATCTTCTAGCAAACCCACTGGAAGTCTCACGCTTCTATCTGCTAACACAAGGGAGATCCTACACTCCTTGAACCGTGTAAAACCAAGCTTCTTTGCTATAGAATGGGGCATTAGATTGATACTTGCACCCAAATCGCATAAGCAGCTCTTAAACTTCCATGGACCCAAAGCACAAGGAATGGTGAAGGATCCTGGATCCCCTAGCTTCTTAGGAACAATCTCCTTGTGAATGATGGCACTACACTCTTCACTAAGCACAAAGACTTCTTTACTCTCCTTGTTCTTCTTTGTAAGGGTGTCTTTGAAGAACTTAGCACACTTTGTCATCATAGCTAGGCAATCAAAAAAAGGGAGCTTGATCTCTACATCCTTTACATGCTTCTCAAACAAGAGTCTATGCTTCTCTATAAGCTGTTTCTTGAAGCGGCCAGGAAAAGGGAGCTTAGGTACATACGGTGGAGGTACATAAACATCTTTCTCTTTAGTAGCTTGCTCCACTTTCTTCTCTACGGCTACCTCTTTACCCTTTCTGGTCTCTCAATCCATCCATTATCAAAGTTGATCTCCTCATCAGCTGATAGCTTACCCTCCCCCTCTTGAATCACAATGTCCTCATTGGTCTTAGGAGCAACTCGCGGTGGAAGTTCTTTGCCACTCCTTAGTGTAATGGCATTGGCGTATTCCTTGGGATTTTGCTCACACTTGCCCGGTAAGCTGCTTTGACCGCTTGTAGTAGCTTTTCCCTTCTCTAACTTCTTGATCTTGTTGTTCAGGTTTGTAATCTGAGTTGAGATGTCAGTAGGAGAGGAGTCAAGGTGGTTGTTCATCTCGGCAAACTTCTGATTAGTTGAAGCTTGACCTTGAAGCAACTGCTGGAACATAGCTTGGACCGGGTCTTGTTGTTGCGGTTGCATTTGTTGTTATTGAGGATCAAAGCCAGGAGGAAATATAGAAGTGTAACCTTTGTTGCCTTGCTGCTGCTGTTGACCCTGGAAGTTCCCTTGCCTCTGCCCTTGAAAGCCACTATTCGCTTGAAAACCCTTGTTGTAAGGAACAAATGGCTTTGCTTGCTAAGGGGGGTACACTTGATCTTTAGGGTTTTCAACATTTGTACTTCGGTAAGAGAGATTGTTGTTGGCTTGGTACCTTTGTGAATATCCTTGAAGCTTGTTGTAGTTCTGACCAGCAATCCAGTTTGCTTCTTCTTGGCTCAAGTCTAGCTCCTCTAAGACTTCATCCGCTTCACCAACAAAGTGAACATGCTTCTGATTAGCAAGCACCAACTTGTCTATCTTCTCATGAAGTGACTTAAGCTCTATCTTGTGAGACTCTAGCTCGGAACCTCTTGGTGCACGGTCATAGTCTTCAGCATAGTTGTCGTCACTCAATGCCAAGTTCTCGATTAGCTCCATACCCTCTTCTACTTCTTGACCAAGGAAGTTGCCTTTACTAACCGTATCAAGTAGCAACTGAATCTTGGGCAATGGTCCACGGTAGATGGTGCTAAGGTGAGTCTCTTTACTGAAGCCGTGGTGAGGACACTGAATGGTATAGTCCTTGAATCTCTTCATGGCTTCATTGAATGTCTCATTGTACCTTTGAGTGAAGCCACTAATCTCACTTTTCAACCTTACTGTTCTTGTGCTAGAGAAGAACTTTGAGAGGAAAGCCTTCTTACACTCATCCCAACAGGTAATGGTGCCTTGTGGAAGTGTCTTCTCCCAATGTCTAGCCTTGTCTCCGAGAGAAAATGGAAAGAGACGCAGCTTGAAAGCATCTTGGGATATGCCATTAATCTTGATCATCCCACAAACTTGCTCAAAGTTGTCAAGATGCTCCAAGGGGTCTTCCATTGCCAGCCAATGGAACTTGCTATTCTGAACCATATAGATGAATCCTGACTTTATCTCAAAGTTGTTGTTCTGAACCGGTGGAGGAGTAATCCTAAAACGATTGTGATGCTTATTAGGAGCATCTCCACCACCAATGATCCGTGGGGGTCTAGCCGCGTGGATGGGGTTTCCGTTGCCCCTTCCTACAGCACCGTGAGCTGGTGGAGGTCCCTCAGGATGTTCTTGCTCAGCCATTGTTGCAAAGTCTACTGAACCAGCTTGAACAATCTCTTCAAAAGCTCTAGCTTGCTCTCTTGCTCTTCTTGTTCTTGCGTGCCCAAGTTGATGAATATTGTCCAAGGGTGGAAGTAAGTTGTTGTCACCCCAAGAACGCAGATTCATGTACCTGAAAGACACAAGTTTGAAGGCAGAGAGATTAGTAACCAAAATGAATGCAAAGGCTTAGTCTTTACTAAACCCCAAATCTTACTGCTTCCTAGCAACCCTAAGATGGCAACGGTGCAATTTGATAACAGGTTTTTACAATGCAAGCAGGAGGTTATCAAAACTCAAGCAACACACAGTTGTATTATAGCAAGAGGTATCAATCCAATCCTAGGGAGCAGGAAGAGCAATGAGAATACAAGGGTAAGGTAAATCTAAGCAAAACGGATAAATAGTTGGTAAAATCTAGGAAAACTAAATGCAATGATCTAATGCAATGCATAACAATTTTAAAATCGCTGGAAGAGGGTTAACTACCACTAGGAACAAGCAAAAGATAAAAAATGCAAAGTTACTAAGAACTAAAAATCGACCACAGGATCGAGCACTGGATCAAGCAGAATGGATCGATCTAACAAGCAACTTAAACAGAACGACTTCTAATGATCAAGAATGCAACTTTATGACAAGCAAATGATTAACAGAGGTTTAAAATACTAAAAGAGAGGGTTTAGGGTCGAGGGTCATATTCAATGGTATCAAAGATTCAAGCCTTGGTTTGAAAACGTTTAGATCTACTCTTTTAAGAGGCTTCTCTAAGCCTTGAAAACAAAACAAGAGCCATCCATAGCGTGTGGTATGGTTCACTTCCTCAATCTCTTCTCCAAACCCATAGCGTTTGATGTAAAAAGAGATCGAAGAGCAAGGAGAATAGATTTCAAACAATGACCTAACTAATCCCCTAAACAACCATGGCGTATGGGAAAGGAAGGATTAGCCTCTAAGATCTGGTTTTCCAGGATATCTGAATCCTGTCAAGGTAAGACAGCCTTTGGTTCATAGAGACCTTTTCCAAGGCTCTTTAGGCTTTAAGATCCCAAGATCCTAGAAGAGAAGGTATAAAGAACAAAGAAAACACAAATCTTTAAACCCTTTCAACCTTTTTGAATCACCTCAACCCCGAAAAACCCGAAACAACTACTCACTACACATGTTTAAGATTGAATCAAAAGCAATAAACGATAAGCTAAGCATGATTAACAAAAGATTAAAGAAAAACTTCCTTGATATTCAAAGATTCAAAGGTTAAACAAAACGAAAAAAGCTTCAACAGTTCTACAATGGTGAATCGCCTAACTTAGCATGAAAAACAAAAAGACAGAATGAAGATAAGATAAAGGTATTGGCTGCTTTTGCCAAAAATTGCTAAACCGTTAGTTGGTCCCCTCCTCGCTGGCCGCCAAAGACAGCTGGACGGATAAGGTTCGTCTGGGATTGACTCGGGTCACTCGATCTCCGGCTCAATCTTCGTCTTGGATTGGATGGCTCTTGTCGATCTTTGAGTCGATCCCGTGATGATCGGGTTGGAAGCTCGATCTGGTTCTCGATCTGCATGGCGTCATTCACGTCCGTACTCCAGATCGATCTCCTCTCTCGATCTTGGTCTCGATCCTTCCTCTTGAATCGACATGGTGCACTCGATCTTCTGGTCGATATCATCTAGATCGACCTGCCTTGCTTGATCCGCTACTTGATCTCGGTTCCTTAGCATGCATGTCTGAGTTCTCCAAGTTTCCACGAGCTTCCTCACGAGCCTTAGCATGTCCATGAATCCTCCACAGATCCTAAGTGTCCAAAAACAACATGAATATGATGCATAATGCAAGAAACATGCAAATGCTAATGCGAAAGTGCTCTAAGACCTAAAAAGGTGCAAACTAGCCTATAATGCAAGATGAATGCATGAGAAACTATCCTAAATGCATGCAAAATCTGGTGAATCGCCTAACTTAGCGTGAAAAACAAAAAGACATAATGAAGATAAGATAAAGGTCATGGCTGCTTTTGCCAAAAATGGCTAAACCCCCCCCCCCCCCCCCCCCCCCCCCCCCCCCCCCCCCCCCCCCCCCCCCCCCCCCCCCCCCCCCCCCCCCCCCCCCCCCCCCCCCCCCCCCCCCCCCCCTCTCTAGCTGCCAAAGAGAGCTGGACGGATAAGGTTTGTCTGGGATCGACTCGGGTCACTCGATCTCTGGCTCGATCTTCGTCTTGGATCGGATGGCTCTGGTCGATCTTTGAGTCGATCCCGTTATGATCGGGTTGGCAGCTCGATCTGGTTCTTGATCTGCATGGCGTCATTCACGTCCGTACTCCAGATCGATCTCCTTTCTCGATCTTGGTCTCGATCCTTCCTCTTGAATCGACTTGGTGCACTCGATCTTTTGGTCGATCTCATCTAGATCGACCTGCCTTGCTCGATCCGCTACTCGATCTCGGGTTCTTAGCATGCACGTCTGAGTTCTCCAAGTGTCCACGACCTTTCTCACGAGCCTTAGCATGTCCATGAATCCTCCACAGCTCCAAAGTGTATAAACACAACCTGAATATGATGCATAATGCACGAAAAATGCGAATGCTAATGCGAAAGTGCTCTAGGACCTAAAATGGTGCAAACTAGCCTATAATGCAAGATGAATGCATGAGAAACACTCCTAAATGCATGCAAAATATGCAAAATATATAGTAATATCAACCAATTCCCCCTTCCCCGTTAGAAAATAATTGAGAAAACTGAAGCTATGGGACTCTAAACAAGCGCTCTTGGGAGCCACTCCAAGCTTATCTTGTGTATATTAATGCTTTTTAGTTTAGTAAGTGTTTTTGAGCAACCATATCGGTGCAACATCGATATGGTCGGAAAGGGAATTAAGGGATATTACAAGCCCTATCCAAAAAACGTTCTTAAACCATGTCCCACATTCGCGATGAGCCGAATATTTCAGACCCTTCAGGAAACCCTACTCACCCCTCACTTTTCATTTCCTCTAAGTAGCCTCACTCTCACTTAGAACGCATATGTCTCTCGTCGCCATCAAAAAATCTTTAAGAACTTTTTGTCCAAATTCTTTGAAAAGGAACTCCAGCATTCATCGCATTTCTGTTTCATCTACATGGTTTTCTTTTGATATGGGACTAGGTAATGCATTATTCCATTAAATATTTGTTTGAAATGGGTAGGGTGTTACACTTCTTTTCAATTATCTGGTTCTAGGAGGGAGGGAGAGAGAGAGAGAGAGAGAGAGAGAGAGAGAGAGAGAGAGAGAGAGAGAGAGAGAGAGAGATGAGTCTGAAGCATGATTTGCTATGGCTGTTTGAGATAATGTCTGATTTTGCGTATGCATTTCCGAATTAAACATCCTTGCTCTCGCACTTTATTGAATTGCTGCTGTTATTATTCACTGATTTTTTAACAATTCGAATCTGGGCTTAGTTTTGCATAAGAATTGATTACATGCATAGCAGGACTCACCCTAGTCATGAATAGGGAATTCTACTTATAATTGCCTGAAGCCGAATCTCTTCTAATTTCAGGTCAAAAGCAATGTACTTATGCATTTTCAAGAATTTCCTTTGATAGGTACAATGTCGGACAGACCAAGAAGGAGTGGAAGAAGAATCACGGGCACTAGCAACCACTCGAGCCGAGAGGAGAAAGCGACTGGGAAAAGAAACGTGGGAGAGAGTTCCCGAGCCAGTGAACTGAGCAGAACCTCGCTGAGGGTCTTAACGAGGAGGATCTCGAGCTCTGCCCCTGACTTGAGTGAGATGAGAGTCGCATTTGGGCGGATGGAGTTCAAGGCTACCCAATATCCACACGAAGCCACGACAATCAAGCTCTACATCTATGAGGATTTCCAGGTTCTGTTTAACGTCATGGGGCTCAAAATGTTTATGCAAGAAGCTTACCCCTCTGACAACAAAGCTACATTCCAGTTTCTTGCTTCACTCAAAGTTATCTTCTACAAGTACGGTGAGGAGCATCCAGAAGAAGTTGGGGATGGGAGAATTCGATTCAAATATGGAGGCTCCACAGACCGGATGTCTTTTGCTGAGCTTGAAGATATATTCGGCTTTAAGCAAGGGAACTCGAGGGGAGGAGCTTTATGCATCACCAAAGAGGAATGTGAGGCAGTATGGTCAATGATTGGTGTTGGTCCTTGGCGCCCAGGAGTGAGTAAGAGCTCAAGGATTAAGCACCCCGCTATGCGTTACGTGGATAAGGTGATTGCACACACCTTTTTCTCAAGAAACGAGAGTGGAGCCTTGCTATCAAAGAAACTGGAGATCATTGATAATGGAATGGTGAATCTCCTTGGAAGGGCACCCCTCAGGGTTGAGCTTAATGATATCTCCATTATTTATACCATATTACATGCATTCATCACTAGTTTTTGATCTTTAATCATGCATATTTTACTTGTTCTTTTCCCATTTGCATACATTTTGGAGTTAGGGTAGTTTTAGGTTTTGCATTGCATTTTGTTTGAATTTGGAGTTTATCAGGTACAAGAGGATGTTTGGAGACATAGTGTGCAATGGGTGTGAGCTAAGAGAGGAGCAAGAAGAAGAACAAAGGTGGATGAACCAATATCGAGCTGAATATCGATGTAGCCTGGCAGATATGGTGTGTACCGTACTGTGTAACAAGCACTTGATGTCGATACAGAAGGGGCGAGGCGTACAGAGGAGAATATCGACTGGAAGGGACCCAATACATTAAGGGAGGCTTGTACCGGGCAGTGTATCGAGCACCCAAGGTGATACACTTGAAGACAGGACAATACCAAGCAGCATATCGACTTAGGAGTGCACGATCTGCCTTCACTGAAGGCAATTGTATCGACATCCATACCAAGGATGGTCAAGCCAATACTTCCCCATATGTCGGACGTATCCACCACCTTATCGATCAAGACCAGCCGGTACACTTGCAAGGAAAGCCAGTGTCGCTGGGTGTATCGACTTCAGGAGCCGATATGAGCCATCCGAACCAGCTAAAACCCAGTTTTCTCTTGGTTTAGTTGGGGTTTCTAAGCCTTACTATAAATACTTTAATTCCTAAAATGTTTTGGTTATCTTTGTAAGACTCTTGTTTAATTTAAGGAATTTGTGTGTTTCTCTTAATCTATTCTTGTTTATTCTGCTTTTTAATCATGCTTAACCATTATTTCTCTTTGGAATTTGTGGCTTTGATCATAGCTAGCGAGTAGTCCTTTGTAGGGTTTAAGATAGGATACATTATAGGGGTTTTAGGATTCGATTAGTGATGTCTTGTGCTTTTATGATTGTCTCCTCTCTATTAGATGTGCTTAACACTAGATTAGATTTGGCCAAGTTTGTTTAGTATCATTGCTTTCTCTTATGCCTAGTAAGTGCTTGATGAAATGCTGCTTGGTCATTTAGAGGATTTGTTTATCTTAGCCTAAGAGATTAGATGTCTAAGGAAAATTTTGGCATTATAGAATTGGATTTCTATTTGAATGATTGTTAATCATTTGTTCACTATTGAAAGTTAGTTTTTGAGTAAGTGTTAAGAAAAGTGATTAGTACCCAAGAAATCAGGTTAGTTATAGCTGTTAATTCTATGCCTAGGAGATAACATTGTTTGATGATTTGTGAAGCATCATTGGTTTGTCCTAATCCCTTCTTAATCAATAACCCATCTTAGGTCCTGGTTTCTTCTATTAAAGAACAGATTTCGAAATAGCATTGTTTACTCTTAATTAGCTTGTTTGATAGAGTTTGATCACGCTTGTTATCTTGATTTGTTTGACTTAAGTGAACTGTTGAATTCCCTGTGTCTTACTTACCCATTTGGATTTACACCTCACAATTAAGATTTATTGCTTGAGATTAAGCTGTTAGGTTACGGATTTGCGAACTTTTTCTCTCTCTTATAGGTGATGAACTTGAGGTCTAAAGGAAATCAAAATCTCCTTCCCTATCAAAACAACGTCCTACAAGTTGAGAGAGCTTTGAGAGCAAGTAGAGAAAGAGAAAGGCTTCAAAGATTCCACCAGCTCAACATGGATCAAGGTTTAATGATATTAGACTTCAAGGTTCTCATGGAGCTCAAGGACCTCAATGAGCTGCAGGAGTACAAGGCCAACAAGGCCAACAAGGACATCAAGGTGTGCAAGGATCCCAGGTACAAAGAGGTACTTGGCTCAAAGTGATGGAAACTACAATGAAGATTTTGACAGAAGTCAAAGAGGAGAAGATGGTACTACAAAGAAGGAGTTAGAGTCCACAAGAAGAGAGTTGAAAGAGCTGAACTCTAGGCTAGACAAGTTGATTAAAGCGCATCATAAGGCGATAAACTTAGTTGGTGAAATGGTTGAGATGCCAAGTGAGGAAGAGCTGCAAGTGGAAGAGATGGATTATTTGGGAAATTAGGGAGGTTACAACAACTATGGCAACTACAGGCCTAGCCCCAACCTCTCTTACAGAAGCAATAATTTTGCAAACCCCCAAGATTAGGTTTATCCTCCACAACAGCCTCAAGGGAACCAACAAAGACCTTTTGCGCCATTTACCAAGGGTATGCTCCAAAAAATAATTTTCAAGGCAACTTCCAGCCAAATCAGTTTGCTCCTCCTGGGTTTGCACAAGGCCAAGCAAGCTCCTCAAACAACAATGAAGCTGGAATGAAAGGAATGCTGCAGCAAATCCTTCAAGGCCAACAAGCTACAAATGTGGAGATCACCAAGAAGTTTGTTGAGGTTTACAACAGATTAGACACTTTCCATGCTAAGCTCTCTACTAAGATTGATGAAGAAGGTGAAAGGAGTTTCTAAGAATTGGCCTGTATTTGATGGTTATGTTAGTGAAAGCTTTGATGGATCCTGTCTATCAAATTTTTTTGGTGAAACCACTGCACAGGAGGTCCTCAAAGTGGACGGTTCAAAATTTGATAATGAAATTCTGTTGGATTCTATTGAAGATGGGGTGGTCTTGAGACCATTTGGTTCTAAACTTGGTGAAGTGTCCTATAAGATGAAGCATGAAGGCACGTCTAAGCCTTTTTCTCTGCTCAATATAGATGGGGACACCAAGGGAGTCAACGGAAGCAAGGTTCCACCAAGGAGTTCCATGACTCCTTCTCCTTACCCCAACTAAGGAACCAAGAAAAGTCAAGTTATGTGACTCTAAACAAGCGCACTTGGGAGGCAATCTCATGGTATCCATGCATATATTAATGCTTTCTTATGTTTTTTTATGTTTGTGTGAGTGTTTTTTAGTGTCCCTAGTAACCAGGTTTGAGCTGAGGAAGAACGAGCAAGGCTTGGAAGAAGGAAGGAGGCGCAGAAGGGTCAATATCGACCAGCATATCGGCCAACACAGGCCGATACAGTCAATATCGGTCAGTGTATCAAGTAGTTCTTGCTCGATATTGATATCTTGGACTTGTATCGATAAGTGTATCGAGATTATACTAGTGGATACAAATGAGAGGATGCTGTATTGATCAATGTATCGGGGTAAGACAAACCGATACTCCTTAACCGGCATAGTATCGAGGTGAAAATGAAACTGATATGCCTAAACTGGCATTCGTATCAGGTAGTGTACCAGGATGCCAGGCCGATACAGCTTCTTAGGGCTCATATTGAGCAACGTATCGGGGTTCCATGCCGATATGCCTTAATTGGGAGATGCAAAGGCGATTTTTAGCATAAGTTAAAGCATATTGAGCAGAGTATCGAGGTGCTAGTCCAATATAAGGAAGTGCATGATCACACTGAGCTACATATTGGGATAAACTGCTCAATATTGGACAGTTTAGATGAATATCGAACAATGAATCGAGGTACTGATATTGCTGCTTATTCATGTTTTTTGCATACAATTAGGATAGTTTCTCATGCATTTACCTTGCACTTTAGGCTAGTTTGCATCACTTTAGGTCCTAGAGTACTTTTGCAGCAGCATATGCATGTTTCTTGCATTTTGCATCGCATTCAGGTTGTTTTCGGCTACTTTGGAGCTATGCAAGATTCGTGGACGTGCTAAGGCTCGTGAGAAAGTTTGTGGACACTTGGAGAAATCAGGATTGCATGCTTAGGACCCGAGATCGAGTAGCAGATCGAGCAAGACAGGTCGGTCCAGACGAGATCGACCAGAAGATCGAGTAATCAAGTCGATGCAAACAGATGGATCGAGACCAAGATCGAGTGTGGAGATCGCTCTGAAGTACGAACGTAAATGACGCCATGCAGATCGAAGACCGGATCGAGCTTCCAACCCGATCAGCACAAGATCGACTCAGAGATCGACTAAGAGCCATCCGATCCAAGACAAGATCGAGTGCCAGATCGAGCTATGTGCTCGTTCCCAGACCAACCTTACCCGTCCAGCTGGCTTTGGTTCGTAGCGAAGGGGGGACCATTTGCGGTGTAGCCATTTTCTGCAAAAGGCAACGATCCCTTTCATGATCCCCATTCTGTCTTCTATTTTTTTTCTCTCTCGTTGTTAGGCGAATCCACCGTTGTAGACTTTCGAGCTTTTCTTGCATTTTAACTTTTGAGTATTGAACATCTTGCTTTAATCCTTGTTAATCATGCTTAATAGATCGTCTTTTATGCTTTCATCGGTTTTCTTTATGAATTGCGAGTAGTCTTATTGGGTTTTGGGGTTGGGGCGATTTCGAAAAGGTTGAAAAGGTTAAAGCTTTGTATTTTCTCGTTCTTCATCGCCTTCTCTTTTAGGATTTCGAGTGCTTAAGGCTTAGAGACTCTCACGCCAAGATCTCTATGATCCGAGGGATGTCTTACCTTGACAGGATCCAAATGTCCTGGAAAATTCCCATATGCCATGGTTGTTTAGGGGATTAGTTTGGCCGTTTGCTTGAAATCTAAGTTTTATGCCCTTCAATCTCTTTTTCCACCCAAAGCCATGGGTTTGGAGAAGAGAATGAAGGAGTGATCCATACCACAAGCCATGGATGGATCTTGTTTTGTTTTCAGGGCCTAGAGAACCTCTCATAGAGAGTAGATCTAATGTTTTCAAACTAAGCTTCGACCTTTGAGACTAACGAACGTGACCCTCAACCCTAGACCCTCTTTCTTAGTATCTTAAGTCGTTTAATATCATTCCATCATCATAAAGTTGTGTTTTGTCAATCGCATTCTGCATCGTTTCACCATTCTATGTTGTTTAGACGAGATCGATCGTTGTTGCTCGATTTAGTGGTCGATCCTGTGGTCGATCCACTGGTCGATTTTTAATAATTAGTAGCTTTGGATTTTAAATATTCCGCTTGTTTCTTGTTATAGTTAACCCTCTTCCAAGGATTTTAAAATTGTTTTGCTTTGCATTTGACACTAGCATTTAGTTTTTAGGGATTTTACCAATCATTTTCATATTCTGCTTAGATTTGCTCATTCCTTTGCATTCTTAGTGATCTTGCTACCCCTAGGTGTGGATTGATTCCTCCCTTGCTCACTATACTACATCTCTGTGTGCATTAGCGTTTTGATAACCTCTCTGTTGCATCTTGACATAATCTTTGCATAAGAAAACTGTTATCAAATGGCGCCGTTGCCATCTTAAGGGATAGAAAGCATTACGATTTGGGGTTTGGTAAACACTAAGCCTTTACTTTAAGTTGGTTACAGATTTCTCTACTCTCAAACTTGTGTCTTTCAGGTACATGAATCTACGCTCCAGGAGTGACAACAACTTACTCACGCCCTTGGACAATATTCACCAGCTTGGACACACAAGATCAAGAAGAGTTAGAGAGCAAGCTAGAGCTTTTGAGGAGATTGTTCAGCAAGGTTCAGTGGATTTTGAGGCAATGGCTGAGCACGAACATCCAGAGGGACCTCCTCCAGCTCACGGAGCAGTGGGAAGGGGTAATGGAAACCCCCACCACGCGGCTAGACCCCCACGGATCATTGGAGCGGGAGATGCTCCTAACACTCACCATAATAGGTTTGGGATCACTCCTCCTCCAGTGCAAACAACAACTTCGAGATTAAGCCAGTATTCATCTCAATGGTGCAAAACAACAAGTTCCATGGGTTAGCAATGAAAGACCCCTTGGAGCATCTTGACAACTTTGAGCTAGTGCGTGGGATGATCAAGATAAATGGCATATCCAAAGACGCTTTCAAGCTGCGTCTCTTTCCATTTTCTCTTGGAGACAAGGATAGACATTGGGAGAAGACCCTTCCACAAGGCACCATTACCTCTTGGGCTGAGTGTAAGAAGGTGTTCCTCTCAAAGTTCTTCTCTAGCACCAGAACAGCAAGGTTGAGAAGTGAGATCAGCGGCTTCACTCAAAGGAACAATGAGACTTTCAATGATGCCATGGAGTGGTTTAAGGACTACACCATTCAGTGTCCTCACCACGGCTTCAGTGAAGAGACACTCATCAGCACAATATACCGTGGAGCTTCACCAAAGATCCGCTTGCTACTTGACATGGCTAGTAAGGGAAATTTCCTTGGTGAAGAAGTGGAAGATGGTATGGAGCTGATAGAGGACTTGGCATTGAGTGACGGCAACTATGCTGAAGACTACGACAGTGCACCGAGGGGTTCTGAGCTAGAGTCCCACAAGAAAAAGCTTAAGTCATTGCATGAGAAGATTGACAAGCTGGTGCTAGCTAACCAGAAGCATGTTCACTTCGTTGGTGAAGCGGATGAGACCTTAGAGGAGCTTGAGTTGAGTCAAGAATAAGCCAATTGGGTGGCGGGTCAGAACAACTACAAGCCTCAAAGGTATTCACAAGGCTACCAGCGGAACAACAATCTCTCCTATAGAAGCACCAATGTGGAGAACCCTAAAGATCAAGTGTACCATGCGCAGCAAGCAAAGCCATTTGTGCCCTACAACAAAGGCTTTCAGCCGAGTGGTGGTTTTCAAGGTCAGCGGCAAGGTAACTTTCACGGACAGCATCAGCAGCAAAGGAACAAACCTTATACTCCAATGTACCCTCCTGGCTTTGTTCCTCAACAACAGATGCAACCGCAACAAGTTGATCCTGTACAAGCCATGTTTCAATAGTTGCTTCAAGGGCAAGCTTCAACAAATCAGAAGTTCGCCGAGATGAACAACCGCTTAGACTCCTCTCTCACTGATGGCTCTACTCAGATAACAACTCTAAACAACAAGATCAAGCAGCTAGAGAAGGGTAAAGCAAGTACAAGTGGTCAAAGTAGCATACCTGGCAAGTCTGAGCAAAATCCCAAGGAATACGCCAATGCTATCACGCTAAGAAGTGGGAAAGAGCTTCCACCGAGGGTTGCGCCTAAGAACAATGAGGACATTGTGATTCAAGAGGGGGAGGATAAGCCGTCGGCTGCTGATGAGATCAACTTCCACAACGTGTGGATAGAGAGGCCAACAAAGGGAAAAGAAGCAGCTGTAAAGAAGCAAGTGGAGAAAGCCACCGAGGAGAAGAACGAGTACATACCTCCGCCTTATGTTCCTAAGCTTCCTATTCTCGGTCGCTTCAAGAAACAGCTTATAGAGAAGCATAGGCTCTTGTTTGAGAAGCATCTAAGGGACGTAGAGATCAAGCTACCTCTCGTGGACTGCCTTGCCATGATGCCTGAATGTGCAAAAAATTTCAAAGACACGCTTGCAAAGAAGAATAAGGAAAGCAAGGAAGTGCTGGTGCTTAGTGAAGAGTGTAGCGCGATTATACAAAAGGAGATAGTCCCCAAGAAGTTGGGAGATCCAGGAAGCTTCACTATACCATGTGCTCTCGATCCTTTGACATTTCAGAGCTGTTTATGCAACCTTGGTGCTAGTATAAATCTGATGCCTCATTCCATAGCTAAGAAGCTAGGTTTCACACGGTTCAAGGACTGTAGAATCTCCTTGGTGCTAGCTGACAGAAGCCTGATGTTACACGTGGATTTGCTTGAGGATTTACCAGTGAGGGTCAGTGGTGTAAACGTGCCTACAGACTTCGTTGTGCTTGAAATGGATGAAGAACCTAAGGATCCTCTTATACTTGGAAGGCTATTCCTTGCAACCGCCAGAGCAATCATCGATGTCAAGAACGGGAAGATCGATGATACTGGTCGATCCATAGAAGAGAACGACTCAGACACTCGATCCACTACTCGATCCCATCTAAATCGAGTGAGTGATCGACCTGAGAGCAGTGGATCCAGAAAAACAATCGATGGGAAGATTGAGGGAAGCCAACCGATCAGTTCAGAGAACAAGACGGGAACTCAATCTCTTGCTCGATCCCAATGAAATCGAGTAGGAGAATCGAGTGAAATTGCTCGATCCGGACCAGAACGAGTGCAAGATCGACTGGAAGACTCGACCTCGGAGGAGACAACAGTTTAAGAAAGCAGTCTTTTGGGTCATGTCTCGGGTTCTAAGGAGGCTACTGAGGATGGGAACGTCAACAAGAGCAACGAGGATGACTGGAGCGAGCTGCTAGCCCCAAAGGTGGACCTTAAGGAGCTCCCAAAAGGCCTAAGATATGCTTTCTTAGGGCTTAATGAAACCTATCCCGTGATTGTGAATGAGAACTTAAGTGATGATGAGTTGCACTCGCTCCTAACTGAGCTGAGAAATTATAGGAAGGCCATTGGGTACTCTTTAAGTGACATCATGGGCCTTTCACCAATGCTTTGCACTCATAGGATTCACTTGGATAATGAAAACGCCTCTTCTATTGAACACCAAAGGCGTTTGAATCCGAATTTAAAGGAAGTTGTTAAGAAGGAGATTCACAAGCTGTTAGAGGCTGATGTGATCTATCCCATAAGTGACAGCACGTGGGTTTCTCCCGTACACGTGGTGCCTAAGAAGGGAGGGATCATGGTCATTAAGAATGATAAAGATGAGCTTATACTGACTAGGACTATTACAGGACACCGTATATGTATTGACCATAGGAAGCTTAATCTTGCTACGAGAAATGATCATTTTCCTTTACCTTTTATTGATCAAATGCTTGAGTGGCTTGCTAATCATCCTTACTATTGCTTTCTGGATGGATATAGTGCTTTCTTTCAAATACTAATCCATCCAAATGATCAGGAGAAGACGACCTTTACATACCCTTATGGCACCTTCTCTGATCTAATAGAAGAGATGGTAGAAGTGTTTATGGAC
Source organism: Thlaspi arvense (assembly GCA_911865555.2). Taxonomy (NCBI): domain Eukaryota; kingdom Viridiplantae; phylum Streptophyta; class Magnoliopsida; order Brassicales; family Brassicaceae; genus Thlaspi; species Thlaspi arvense. The sequence goes on from OU466860.2 coordinate 31,634,576, forward strand.
GACTTCTCTGTATATGGTGCGTCTTTTTCTGCGTGTTTCTTGAATCTTTGCAAGGTACTAAAGCGTTGTGAGGAGACGAATCTGGCGCTTAACTGGGAGAAGTGTCACTTCATGGTAAAGGAAGGGATGGTGCTTGGCCACAAGATATCAGAGAAAGGCATAGAGGTTGACAAAGCCAAGGTTGAAGTCATGATGAGTCCTGAGCCGCCGGTTATTGTCAAAGGGGTGAGGAGTTTCCTAGGCCATACTGGCTTCTACAGGCGCTTCATCAAAGATTTTTCCAAGATTGCACGCCCTCTCACACGGCTGTTGTGCAAAGAAGCTGACTTTGTCTTTGATGAGGATTGCCTTCATGCTTCGTGACCATCAAGGATGCTCTAGTATCCGCGCCTATAGTGAAAGCACCGGACTGGACTCTACCATTCGTAATAATGTGTGACGCGAGTGACAACGCAGTGGGAGCTGTTCTTGGTCAGAGGAAAGACATGCGGCTGCACGTGATATGCTATGCTTCACGTACCTTGGACGACACGCAAGCCAGATACACTACGACTGAGAAGGAGTTGCTGGCAGTTGTATTCGCCTTTGAGAAGTTCAGGTCATACCTCGTAGGGTCCAAGGCCATTGTCTATACAGATCACAAGGCTCTGAGGTATATCTATTCTAAGAAAGACACTAAACCGAGACTTTTGAGATGGATCCTTTTGCTCCAAGAGTTCGATATGGAAATCAAGGACAAGAAAGGGCTAGAGATCGGCGTTGCTGACCACCTCTCTAGGATGAGATTCAATGAGTCTCTGCCCTTAGATGATTCGCTTCCATAAGAAAAACTCATGATGATCACTAAGGCTGTTTGTGGAAGGCTAGAAGGGCAGTTTGAAGAGGTTTAGAGCTTCAAAGAAGAGGATCTTCCTTGGTACACTGACATTGTGAATTACTTGGCGTGTGGAGAGGAGCCTTCTCATCTTGACAACGATCACAAGAAGAAGTTCATGAGAGATGTAGGACACTACTTTTGGGACGAGCCTTACTTGTACAAGAGGGGCGTGGACAGTCTATACAGGAGGTGTGTAACAAAGGAAGAAGCTAAGGACATTCTCCTTCACTGCCATGGCTCTTCATACGGCGGTTACTTTGCTTCATTCAAGACCGCAACAAAACTCTTACAAGCCGGTTTCTGGTGGCCGTCTATCTTCAAAGACGCCCATGAGTTTGTGAAGCTTGTCAACGAGCAGGGAACATCACCAAGAGAAACGAGATGCCTCAGGTTCCTATCTTTGAGGTAGACCTGTTTGACGCATGGAGCATAGATTTCATGGGGCCTTTCCCATCTTCTTACGGCAACAAGTTCATTTTGGTAGCTGTTGACTATGTTTCTAAATGGGTTGAGGCCATTGCCTCCCCTACAAACGATTCTAAGGTGGTGATAAAGCTTTTCAAAACAGTCATATTTCCACGATTTGGAGTCCCCAAGGTTGTAATCAGTGACGGAGGTAGTCATTTCATCAACAAGTTGTTTGAGGGCCTTCTAAGGAAGTACGGTGTGAAGCACAAGGTGGCTACTCCGTATCACCCTCAAACGAGTGGACAAGTGGAGGTCTCTAACAGACAGATAAAAGCCATACACGAGAGAACAGTGGGTACTACTCGGAGGGATTGGGCAGCTAAGTTAGACGACGCTTTGTGGGCTTACCGGACTGCTTTCAAAGTGCCCATTGGTACTACTTCTTTCACTCTTCTCTATGGTAAAGGATGTCACCTCCTCGTTGAGCTGGAACATAGAGCATTGTGGTCATTGAAGCGGCTGAATTTTGATCTAAAGACAGCTCAGGAGAAGCACATGATCCAGTTACACGAACTTGATGAGCTAAGGCTGGATGCTTACGAAAGTGCTAGGATTTACAAGGAGCGTACTAAGGCAGCTCATGACAAGAAGATGGTCCACAAAGAGCATAAGGAGGGCAGTTTGGTATTGCTCTACACCTCAAGGTTGAAGCTCTTTCTAGGAAAACTGAAATCAAGATGGTGCGGACCTTTTGAGATTAAAGAGGTATTGCCTTATGGAGCTGTTACGTTGGTAGGCAAGAGTGGGAATGCATTCACAGTCAACGGACATAGAGTGAAGCCATACATGGTCAGTGCATTCAACAAGGAGAGCACTTCAATGCTTCTCCAAGACCCACCATCTGCGTAAACCAAGTAGAGTCTCGCTAAAGACGTTAAAGAAAGCGCACTTGGGAGGCATTCCCATGTTTATCTTGTAAATATTTTTGCTTTCTTTCTCTTTCAGTTTTATGTTTTTATCTTCTGAGTGTGTAGGAACAGGTATAAGGGATTACAGGCCATGATCTTAGATCCAAAAGGAGTAAGAAGGGGCGAATATAGGCTAGAGATCGAGTGCTAGATCGAGTCATCCTGGCTCGATCTTTGCTAGATCGAGCTAGTGAATCCAGAGGAGTCAGTCGATCTAGACGAGATCGAGTAGACAAATCGAGTGGAACGGTCGATCACGAGAGGACAATCCGCCAATGCGTTCAGTTTGAAAAGCAAACGAGGTGTAGATCAACTGAGTCTCTCGATCCTTGAACTTAGATCGAGTAGTCTACTGATGTTACTGCATATTCCATGTATTTTGCATACATATAAGTTTGCTTTTCATGCATTTACATCACACTTTAGGCTAGATTGCATCAGTTTAGGTCCTAGAGCATTCTTGCACCAGCATACGCATGTTCCTTGCATTTTGCATCATTTTTTGGTTGTTTCTGGCTACTTTGGAGTCGTGGAGGTTCGTGGACGTGCTGAGGCTAGTGTGGAGGTTCGTCGAACGTCGGATGTTTGCTAAGGACCAGAGATCGGGGAGCAGATCGGGCATGGCAGGTCGATCTAGATGAGATCGACCAGAAGATCGAGAAGCCCAGGCAATCCAAGGGAATTGATCGAGACGAAGATCGAGTGAAGCAATCGATCAAGTGGTACGGACGTAAATGACGCCATGCAGAGCGAGAGCCGGATCGAGTCCACCACTCGATCTGACCGAAGATCGATACCAAGATCGGATGCAACACTCGATCCACCGAAGAAGATCGAGACCCAGATCAAGTAGAAGACACGATGTCCGAAAGTGATCGAGAGAGCCGCTCGATCCCGAAGTCGATCTCTGTCCTTTCAACCGTTTTTGGCCGCTAGTGAGGGGAGGACCATCGAGCTGTTTGCCCCATTTTGGGAAGGCGGCGATGATCTTTTCCCACACACTTTTCATTCTTATCTTTTTATGCTTTTTCTCTCTGGTTTGGAGACGATCCGCCATTGTTAGACTTTGACCTTTGTTCTTGAATATTTTGAATCGTTTAAGTTTTAAGTAATTATCTTTTATGTTTATCATTTCATCTTTCATGCTTATTTCGGTTATTTCAATGTGTAGTGAGTAGTTTCATTTGGGTCTCGGGGTTGAGAAGATTCACGGGGTCTAAAGGGTTTTCAAGTTTGTTGTTTTCTCATTCTTAATAGCTTTCTATTCTAAGATGTTGAGCTCCTAAGGCTTAAAGAGTCTCACACCAAGATCTTTATGATCAGAGAGAGCTCTTACCTTGACAGGATCCAGAGATCTCTGAAAATCACATCTTAGAGGCTAGTTACTCTTTCCCAAACGCCATGGTAGTTTAGAGGACTAGTTAAGCCACGTGGTTGAAACCTGTTTTCCTTGCCTCTCAATCCCTTTTTCCGCCAAACGCCATGGGTCTGGAGGAGAGAATGAGAGAGTGATCCATACCACACGCCATGGATGGGTCTTGTTTTGTTTTCAAGGCTTAGAGAATCTCACAAAGTGAGTAGATCTAGAGTTTTCAAACCAAGGTTGGACCTTTGGAACCCCTAACATGAATCTCAACCCTAGACCCTTCTTTCTTAGCATTCTTACATCTTCGTTAATCATTCGCTTGATATTCGTAGCATCCTTGTCATTAGTTTCATTGTACTTGCACTTTTAGACGAGATCGATCCAAACTGCTCGATCTAGTGGTCGATCCTGTGGTCGATCCACTAGTCGATTTTTAGTAATTCATAGCCTTGCATTTTAATTATTCTGTTTATTCCTCGTCGTAGTTTAATCACTCTTGATAATTTTAAAATAGTTTTGCATTTCATTTTACCGCTGCATCTAGTTTTTAGGATTATCACAAAATCGCCTGTCATTTTCTTAGCTTTACATTGACCTTGCATTCTCTCTGACTTTTCTAGCTCCTAAGAATGGATTGACACTCTCTTGCATACTGTACTACAACCTAAGTGTTGCATTTGAGTTTTGATAGCCTCATTGCATCCTCACCTTGCAAAGAAAATATCGTTATCAAATGGCGCCATTGCCGTTCTAGGAGTGTTAGAAAGCATAGAGATTTGGGGCTTAGTGAAGACTAAGCTTTACTTTGTTTAAGTTACTAACTTCTCTACTCTCAAACGTGTTTCTTTCAGGTACATGCATCTTCGTTCAAGGGGAGACAACAATCTACTTCAACCCTTGGACAACATCCATCAACTTGGTCATTCACGGCAAAGAAGAGTACGAGAACAAGCTAGAGCTTTTGAGGAGATTGTTCAGCACGGTTTGGTTGACTTTGAATCTACGGCTGAACACGAGCATCCAGAGGGACCTCCTCCAGCTCACGGGGCAGTGGGAAGGGGCAATGGAAACCCCCAACACGCGACTAGACCCCCAAGGATCATAGGAGCCAGAGATGCTCCCAATACTCACCACAATAGGTTTGGGATCACTCCTCCTCCTGTACAAAATAACAACTTCGAGATTAAGCCGAGTTTCATCTCCATGGTACAAAACAACAAGTTCCACGGCTTAGCAATGGAAGATCCCTTGGAGCACCTCGACAATTTTGAGCAAGTATGTGGGATGATCAAGATAAACGGCATATCCAAAGATGCTTTCAAGCTGCTTCTCTTTCCATTCTCTCTTGGAGACAAGGCTCGACATTGGGAGAAAACACTTCCTCAGGGCACCATCACCTTATGGGCCGAGTGTAAGAAGGCTTTCCTCTCAAAGTTCTTCTCTAGCACCAGAACGGCAAGGCTAAGAAGCGAGATCAGCGGCTTCACGCAAAGGAATAATGAGACATTCAATGAAGCCATGGAACGATTCAAGGACTACACTATCCAATGTCCTCACCACGGTTTCAGCGAAGAGACTCTTCTAAGCACTATCTACCGCAGAGCTTCACCAAAGATCAGGTTGTTGCTTGACACGGCCAGTAAGGGGAACTTCCTTGGTCAAGAGGTAGAAGAAGGCATGGAGCTGATTGAGAACTTAGCACTAAGTGACGGCAACTATGCTGAAGATTATGACCGTGCACCGCGAGGTTCTGAGCTAGAGTCTCACAAGATAGAGTTGAAATCATTACAAGAGAAGATTGACAAGTTGGTTTTGCCAAATTAGAACCATGTTCACTTTGTTGGTGAAGCGGTTGAGAGCCAAGAGGAGCTTGAGTTGAGCCAAGAAGAAGCCAATTGGGTGGCGGGTCAAAACAACTAGAAACCTCAAGGCTATTCACAAGGCAACAACCAGAACAACAATCTCTCCTACCACAGCACCAATGTAGCAAACCTTAAGGATCAAGTGTACCCTGCTCAGCAAGCAAAGCCTTTCGTACCATACAACAAAGGTTTTCAGCCGAGTGGTGGCTTCCAAGGGAAAGGGCAGAACAACTTCCAAGGACAACAGCAAGGAAACTAGGGTTATACGCCAATGTACCCTCCCGGCTTTGTACCTCAGCAGCAACAACCGATGCAACAACAAGTTGATCCTGTCCAAGCTATGTTTCAACAATTGATTCAAGGGCAAGCCTCTACAAACAAGAAGTTTGCCGAGATGAACACTCGTTTAGACTCGTCTCTCACTGACTTCTCTACTCAGATCACCAACTTAAACAACAAGATTAAGCAGCTAGAGAAAGGAAAGGCGAGTACAAAGTGGTCAGAATAGCCTACCGGGCAAGTGTGAGGAGAATCCTAAGGAATATGCCAACTCCATCAAGTTAAGAATCGGAAAGGAGCTTGCACCTACAGTTACTCCCAAGAACAACGAGGACGTTGTAATTCAAGAGGGGGAGGGTAAGCCTTCAGCTGATGATGAGATCAACTTTGACAATGTCTGGATTCAAGGGCCAAGAAGAGGAGACAAAGCGGTTGTTGAGAAGAAAGCGGAGCAAACTACTAAGGAGAAGGATGCTTATGTACCTCCACCTTATGTACCTAAGCTGGCTTTTCCTGGCCGTTTCAAAAGCAACTCATAGAGAAGCATAGAGTCTTGTTTGAGAAGCATCTTAAGGACGTAGAGATCAAGCTACCTCTCGTGGACTGCCTTGCAATGATGTCTAAATGCGCCAAATTCTTCAAAGACACTCTCGTGAATAAGAATAAGGAAAGTAAGGAAGTGCTTGTTCTAAGTGAGGAGTGTAGTGCTGTGATACACAAGGAGACAGTCCCTAAGAAGTTGGGAGACCCTGGAAGCTTCACTATACCTTGCGCTTTAGGCCCTTTGGAGTTCAAGAGTTGCCTTTGTGATCTCGGAGCTAGCATAAATCTGATGCCTCATTCTGTGGCAAAGAAACTTGGCTTTACCCGTTTCAAGGACTGTAGAATCTCGTTGGTACTAGCTGACAAGAGTGTGAGGTTACCCGTGGGATTGCTTGAGGACTTGCCAGTGAAGATCAGTGGAGTGAACGTGCCTACAGACTTCGTTGTGTTGGAAATGGATGAAGAACAGAAGGATCCACTCATTCTCGGTAGACCTTTCTTAGCCACCGCTGGAGCCATAATAGACGTCAAGAAAGGGAAGATTGTCTTGCACTTGGGTAAAGATATAAGGCTAGACTGCGATATCAATGAGGTTTTGAAGAAGCCTACAATAGAAGGGCAAGCTTTCTACATTGAGACGTTGGATGCTTTAGCGGATGAGTTTCTGGAAGAGCTGGCTCAGGAAGATCATTTGAAGCTGGCACTGACTAAGGAGCCAGGAGAGTTTGGTTATGTGGATCAGAGGACTCAGGAGTACGTTAACTTGCTTGATTCGAGGAAAGTTGTGCTTGAAGATATAGGCGTTTGCCTAGAGATCGACTCCAAGATCGATGACATTACTCGATCCAGGGGTCAAATCGACAAGACAATCGAGAGCACAACTCGATCCGGTGCAGCAATCGACAGTCAGATCGAGCAAGGTGATCAATCCAGGAAAACAATCGAGTCCGAGATCAAGAAAGGCCTTCCGATCAATTTGGGGTCTAATCTGGAGATCGACTCAGCGTCTCGATCCCTCACTCGATCCACATTAAATCGAGTGAGTGAATCGGGCGAAACCGCTCGATCTAGACGACATCGAGAGCAAGATCGACCTGACGACTCGATTTCAGAAGGGATAGCGGGTGGAGAAAGCAGCCTCAAGGGCCATGTCTTGGGTTCTAAGGAAGGTTCTAAGAAGGAGAACAACAGCAACAGCCACAACGATGATCGGAGCGAGCTGTTAGCCCCAAAGGTTGACCTTAAGGAGCTTCCAAAAGGGCTAAGGTATGCTTTCTTAGGGCTTAACGAAACAAATCCTGTGATTGTGAATGAAAACTAGAGTGATGATGAGTTGCAATCACTCTTAACTGAGTTGAGAAAGTATAGGAAGGCCATTGGGTACTCTCTAAGTGACATCAAGGGCCTTTCACCAATGCTTTGCACTCATAGGATTAACTTGGATAATGAGAACGCCTCTTTTATAGAACATCAAAGGCGTTTGAATCCAAATTTAAAAGAGGTTGTTAAGAAAGAGATTCTTAAGCTTTTAGAGGCTGATGTGATCTATCCCATAAATAACAGCACGTGGGTTTCTCCCGTACACGTGGTGCCTAAGAAGGGAGAGATCACGGTCATTAAGAATGACAAGGATGAGCTTATACCTACTAGGACTATTACAGGACACCGTATGTGTATTGATTATAGGAAGCTTAATCTTGCTACTAGAAAGGATTATTTTCCCTTGCCTTTTATTGATCAAATGCTTGAAAGACTTGCTAATCATCCCTACTATTGCTTTCTTGATGGATATAGTGGATTTTTCCAAATACCAATCCATCCAAATGATCAGGAGAAGACGACCTTTACATGCCCTTATGGCATCTTCGCATATCGAAGGAAGCCATTCGGGTTGTGTAACACACCGGCTACGTTTCAGCGTTGTATGATGTCGATCTTCTCCGATCTAATAGAAGAGATGGTAGAGGTGTTTATGGATGACTTCTTGGTCTATGGTGCGTCCATTTCTGCGTGTTTGTTGAATCTTTGCAAGGTACTAAAGCGTTGTGAGGAGACAAACTTGGTGTTTAATTGGGAGAAATGTCACTTATTGGTGAAGGAAGGTATCGTGTTGGCCATAAGATATCAGAGAAGGGCATTGAGGTTGACAAGGCTAAGGTTGATGTCATGATGAGTCTTGAGCCGCCGGTTAACGTCGAAGGAGTGAGGAGTTTCTTGGGACACGCTGCCTTCTACAGGCGCTTCATCAAGGATTTTTCTAAGATTTCATGCCCTCTCACACGGCTATTGTGCAAGGAAGCTGATTTTGTCTTTGATGAGGAGTGTTTGCGAGCATTCGTGACCATCAAGGCAGCCCTAGTATCCGCGCCTATAGTGCAAGCACCAGACTGGACTCTACCGTTCGAGATTAAGTGCGATGCTAGTGACTATGCCGTGGGAGCCGTTCTAGGTCAAAGGAAAGGTAAGAAGCTGCACGTGATTTACTATGCTTCAAGAACCTTGGATGACAAGTGGTGCCTAAGAAGGGAGGGATCACGGTCGTTAAGAATGACAAAGATGAGCTTATACCTACTAGGACTATTACTGGACACCGTATGTGTATTGATTATAGGAAGCTTAATCTTGCTACTAGACAGGATCATTTTCCTTTACCTTTTATTGATCCACCAAGGAGTTCCATGACTCCTTCTCCTTACCCCAACTAAGGAACCAAGAAAACTCAAGCTATGTGACTCTAAACAAGCGCACTTGGGAGGCAATCTCATGGTATCTATGCATATATTAATGCTTTCTTATGTTTTTTTATGTTTGTTTGAGTGTTTTTAGTGTCCCTAGTAACCAGGTTTGAGCTGAGGAAGAACGAGCAAGGCTTGGAAGAAGGAAGGAGGCGCAGAAGGGTCAATATCGACCAGCATATCGGCCAACACAGGCCGATACAGTCAATATCGGACAGTGTATCGAGTAGTTCTTGCTCGATATTGATGTCTTGGACTTGTATCGATAAGTGTATCGAGATTATACTAGTGGATACAAATGAGAGGATACTGTATTGATCAATGTACCGGGGTAAGACAAACCGATACTCCTTAACCGGCATAGTATGGGGGTGAAAATGAAACTGATATGCCTAAACTGGCATTTGTATCAGCTAGTGTACCGGGATGCCAGGCCGATACAGCTTCTTAGGGCTCATATCGAGCAACGTATCGGGGTTCCATGCCGATATGCCTTAATTGGGAGATGCAAAGGCGATTTTTAGCATAAGTTAAAGCATATTGAGCAGAGTATCGAGGTGCTAGTCCATTATAAGGAAGTGCATGATCACACCGAGCTACATATTGGGATAAACTGCTCGATATTGGACAGTTTAGATGAATATCGAACAATGAATCGAGGTACTGATATTGCTGCTTATTTCATGTTTTCGGCATACAATTAGGATAGTTTCTCATGCATTTACCTTGAACTTTAGGCTAGTTTGCATCACTTTAGGTCCTAGAGTACTTTTGCAGCAGCATATGCATGTTTCTTGCATTTTGCATCGCATTCAGGTTGTTTTCGGCTACTTTGGAGCTATGCAAGATTCGTGGACGTGCTAAGGCTCGTGAGAAAGTTTGTGGACACTTGGAGAAATCAGGATTGCATGCTTAGGACCCGAGATCGAGTAGCAGATCCAGCAAGGCAGGTCGATCCAGACGAGATCGACCAGAAGATCGAGTAATCAAGTCGATGCAAACAGATGGATCGAGACCAAGATCGAGTGTGGAGATCGATCTGAGGTACGGACGTAAATGACGCCATGCAGATCGAAGACCGGATCGAGCTTCCAACCCGATCAGCACAAGATCGACTCAGAGATCGACTAAGAGCCATCCGATCCAAGACAAGATCTCGTGCCAGATCGAGCTATGTGCTTGATCCCAGACCAACCTTATCCGTCCAGCTGGCTTTGGACAGTAGCGAAGGGGGGACCATTTGCGGTTTAGCCATTTTCTGCAAAAGGCAACGATCCCTTTCATGATCCCCATTCTGTCTTCTACTTTTTTTTCTCTCTCGTTTTTACGCGAATCCACCATTGTAGACTTTCGAGCTTTTCTTGCATTTTAACTTTTGAATATTGAACATCTTGCTTTAATCCTTGTTAATCATGCTTAATAGATCGTCTTTTATGCTTTCATCGGTTTTCTTTATGAATTGCGAGTGGTTTTATTGGGTTTTGGGGTTGGGGCTATTTCGAAAAGGTCAAAAAGGTTAAAGCTTTGTATTTTCTCGTTCTTCATCGCCTTCTCTTTTAAGATTTCGAGTGCTAAAGGCTTAGAGACTCTCACGCCAAGATCTCTATGATCCGAGGGATGTCTTACCTTGACAGGATCCAAATGTCCTGGAAAATCGAATCTTAGAGGCTAATCCTTCCTTTCCCATATGCCATGGTTGTTTAGGGGATTAGTTAGGCCGTTTGCTTGAAATCTAAGTTTTATGCCCTTCAATCTCTTTTTCCACCCAAAGCCATGGGTTTGGAGAAGAGAATGAAGGAGTGATCCATACCACAAGCCATGGATGGATCTTGTTTTGTTTTCAGGGCCTAGAGAACCTCTCATAGAGAGTAGATCTAATGTTTTCAAACTAAGCTTCGACCTTTGAGACTTACGAACGTGACCCTCAACCCTAGACCCTCTTTCTTAGTATCTTAAGTCGTTTAATATTATTCCATCATCATAAAGTTGTGTTCTTGTCAATCGCATTCTGCATCGTTTCAACATTCTATGTTGTTTAGACGAGATCGATCGTTGTTGCTCGATGTAGTGGTCGTTCCTGTGGTCGATCCACTGGTCGATTTTTAATAATTAGTAGCTTTGGATTTTAAATATTCCGCTTGTTTTTTGTTATAGTTAACCCTCTTCCAAGGATTTTAAAATTGTTTTGCTTTGCATTTGACACTAGCATTTAGTTTTTAGGGATTTTACCAATCATTTTCATATTCTGCTTAGATTTGCTCATTCCTTTGCTATCTTAGTGATCTTGCTACCCCTAGGTATGGATTGATTCCTCTCTTGCTCACTATACTACATCTCTGTGTGCATTAGCGTTTTGATAACCTCTCTGTTGCATCTTGACATAATCTTTGCATAAGAAAACTGTTATCAAATGGCGCCGTTGCCATCTTAGGGGATAGAAAGCATTACGATTTGGGGTTTGGTAAAGTCTAAGCCTTTACTTTAAGTTGGTTACAGATTTCTCTACTCTCAAACTTGTGTCTTTCAGGTACATGAATCTACGCTCCAGGAGTGACAACAACTTACTCACGCCCGTGGACAATATTCACCAGCTTGGACACACAAGATCAAGAAGAGTTAGAGAGCAAGCTAGAGCTTTTGAGGTGATTGTTCAGCAAGGTTCAGTTGATTTTGAGGCAATGGCTGAGCACGAACATCCAGAGGGACCTCCTCCAGATCACGGAGCAGTGGGAAGGGATAATGGAAACCCCCACCACGCGGCTAGACCCCCACAGATCATTGGAGCGGGAGATGCTCCTAACACTCACCAAAATAGGTTTGGGATCACTCCTCCTCCAGTGCAAACAACAACTTCGAGATTAAGCCAGGATTCATCTCAATGGTGCAAAACAACAAGTTCCATGGGTTTGCAATGGACGACCCCTTGGAGCATCTTGACAACTTTGAGCTAGTGTGTGGGATGATCAAGATAAACAGCATATCCAAAGACGCTTTCAAGCTGCGTCTCTTTCCATTTTCTCTTGGAGACAAGGCTAGACATTGGGAGAAGACCCTTCCACAAGGCACCATTACCTCTTGGGCTGAGTGTAAGAAGGCGTTCCTCTCAAAGTTCTTCTCTAGCTCCAGAACAGCAAGGTTGAGAAGTGAGATCAGCGGCTTCACTCAAAGGAACAATGAGATGTTCAATGATGCCATGGAGCGGTTCAAGGACTACACCATTCAGTGTCCTCACCACAGCTTCAGTGAAGGGATACTCCTCAGCACAATATACCGTGGAGCTTCACCAAAGATCCGCTTGCTACTTGACACGGCTAGTAAGGGAAATTTCCTTGGTCAAGAAGTGGAAGATGGTATGGAGCTGATAGAGAACTTAGCATTGAGTGACAGCAACTATGCTTAAGACTACGACAGTGCACCGAGGGGTTCTGAGCTAGAGTCCCACAAGAAAGAGCTTAAGTCCTTTCATGAGAAGATTGGCAAGCTGGTGCTAGCTATCCAGAAGCATGTTCACTTCGTTGGTGAAGCGGATGAGACCTTAGAGGAGCTTGAGTTGAGTCAAGAATAAGCCAATTGGGTGGCGGGTCAGAACAACTTCAAGCCTCAAGGGTATTCACAAGGCTACCAGCGGAACAACAATCTCTTCTATAGAAGCACCAATGTGGAGAACCATAAAGATCAAGTGTACCTTGCACAGCAAGCAAAGCCATTTGTGCCCTACAACAAAGGCTTTCAGCCGAGTGGTGGTTTTCAAGGTCAGCGGCAAGGTAACTTTCACGGACAGCAACAGCAGTAAGGGAACAAACCTTATACTCCCATGTACCCTCCTGGCTTTGTTCCTCAACAACAGATGCAACCGCAACAAGTTGATCCTGTACAAGCCATGTTTCAACAGTTGCTTCAAGGACAAGCTTCAACAAATCAGAAGTTCGCCGAGATGAACAACCGCTTAGACTCCTCTCTCACTGATGGCTCTACTCAGATAACAACTCTAAACAACAAGATCAAGCAGCTAGAGAAGGGTAAAGCAAGTACAAGTGGTCAAAGTAGTATACCTGGCTAGTCTGAGCAAAATCCCAAGGAATACGCCAATGCTATCACACTAAGAAGTGGGAAAGAGCTTCCACCGAGGGTTGCGCCTAAGAACAATGAGGACATTGTGATTCAAGAGGGGGAGGATAAGCCATCGGCTGATGATGAGATCAACTTCCACAACGTGTGGATAGAGAGGCCAACAAAGGGAAAAGAAGCAGCTGGAAAGAAGCAAGTGGAGAAAGCCACCGAGGAGAAGAATGAGTACATACCTCCCCCTTTTGTTCCTAAGCATCCTATTCCCAGTCGCTTCAAGAAACAGCTTATATAGAAGCATAGGCTCTTGTTTGAGAAGAATCTAAGGGACGTAGAGATCAAGCTACCTCTCGTGGACTGCCTTGCCATGATGCCTAAATGTGCAAAAAATTTCAAAGACACGCTTGCAAAGAAGAATAAGGAAAGCAAGGAAGTGCTGGTGCTTAGTGAAGAGTGTAGCGCGATTATACAAAAGGAGATAGTCCCCAAGAAGTTGGGAGATCCAGGAAGCTTCACTATACCATGTGCTCTCGGTCCTTTGACATTTCAGTGCTGTTTATGCAACCTTGGTGCAAGTATAAATCTGATGCCTCATTCCATAGCTAAGAAGCTATGTTTCACACGGTTCAAGGACTGTAGAATCTCTTTGGTGCTAACTGACAGAAGCCTGATGTTACCCGTGGATTTGCTTGAGGATTTACCAGTGAGGGTCAGTGGTGTAAACGTGCCTACAGACTTCGTTGTGCTTGAAATGGATGAAGAACCTAAGGATCCTCTTATACTTGGAAGGCTATTCCTTGCAACCGCCAGAGCAATCATCGATGTCAAGAACGGGAAGATAGCTCTACACTTGGGTAAAGATATAAGGCTGGAATTTGATATAAACGAGATCCTGAAAAAGCCCACCATAGAAGGGCAAGCATTCTACATATAGACGTTGGATGCTTTGGCGGATGAATTGCTAGAAGAGCTTGCACAAGAGGATCACTTGAAGCTGGCATTGACTAATGAGAGTGGAGAGTACGGTTTCGTGGATCAGAGGACTCAAGAGTACGTAAATCTCCTTGATTCTAGGAAAGTTATGCTAGAAGATAAAGGCGGCTGCCTTGAGATCGATCAGGAAATCGAGAAGATTACTCGATCCAAGTCAGCAATCGACAAGAAGATCGAGGATACTGGTCGATCCATAGAAGAGAACGACTCAGACACTCGATCCACTACTCGATCCCATCTAAATCGAGTGAGTGATCGACCTGAGAGCAGTCGATCCAGAAAAACAATCGATGGGAAGATTGAGGGAAGCCAACCGATCAGTTCAGAGAACGAGACTGGAACTCAATCTCTTGCTCGATCCCAATGAAATCGAGTAGGAGAATTGAGTGAAATTGCTCGATCCGGACCAGAACGAGTGCATGATCGACTGGAAGACTCGATCTCGGAGGAGACAACAGTTTAAGAAAGCAGTCTTTTGGGTCATGTCTCGGGTTCTAAGGAGGCTACTGAGGATAGGAACGTCAAGAAGAGCAACGAGGATGACTGGAGCGAGCTGCTAGCCCCAAAGGTGGACCTTAAGGTGCTCCCAAAAGAGCTAAGGTATGCTTTCTTAGGGCTTAATGAAACCTATCCCGTGATTGTGAATGAGAACTTAAGTGATGATGAGTTGCACTCGCTCCTAACTGAGCTGAGAAAGTATAGGAAGGCCATTGGGTACTCTTTAAGTGACATCATGGGCCTTTCACCAATGCTTTGCACTCATAGGATTCACTTGGATAATGAGAACGCCTCTTCTATAGAACACCAAAGGCGTTTGAATCCGAATTTAAAGGAAGTTGTTAAGAAGGAGATTCATAAGCTGTTAGAGGCTGATGTGATCTATCCCATAAGTGACAGCACATGGATTTCTCCCGTACACGTGGTGCCTAAGAAGGGAGGGATCACGGTCACTAAGAATGATAAAGATGAGCTTATACCGACTAGGACTATTACAGGACATCGTATATGCATTGACTATAGGAAGCTTAATCTTGCTACGAGAAATGATCATTTTCATTTACCTTTTATTGATCAAATGCTTGAGTGGCTTGCTAATCATCCTTACTATTGCTTTCTTGATGGATATAGTGGTTTCTTTCAAATACCAATCCATCCAAATGATCAGGAGAAGACGACCTTTACATACCCTTATGGCACCTTCTTCGATCTAATAGAAGAGATGGTAAAAGTGTTTATGGACGACTTCTCTGTATATGGTGCGTCTTTTTCTGCGTGTTTCTTGAATCTTTGCAAGGTACTAAAGCGTTGTGAGGAGACGAATCTGGTGCTTAACTGGGAGAAGTGTCATTTCATGGTTAAGGAAGGGATGGTGCTTGGCCACAAGATATCAGAGAAAGGCATAGAGGTTGACAAAGCCAAGGTTGAAGTCATGATGAGTCCTGAGCCGCCGGTTATTGTCAAAGGGGTGAGGAGTTTCCTAGGCCATGCTGGCTTCTACAGGCGCTTCATCAAAGATTTTTCCAAGATTGCACGCCTTCTCACACGGCTGTTGTGCAATGAAGCTGACTTTGTCTTTGATGAGGATTGCCTTCATGCTTCGTGACCATCAAGGATGCTCTAGTATTCGCGCCTATAGTGAAAGCACCGGACAGGACTCTACCGTTTGAGATAATGTGTGACGCGAGTGACAACGCAGTGGGAGCTGTTCTTGGTCAGAGGAAAGACAAGCGGCTGCACGTGATATACTATGCTTCGCGTACCTTGGACGACACGCACGCCAGATACACTACGACTGAGAAGGAGTTGCTGGCAGTTGTATTCGCCTTTGAGAAGTTCAGGTCATACCTCGTAGGGTCCAAGGCCATTGTCTATACAGATCACGCGGCTCTGAGGTACATCTATTCCAAGAAAGACACTAAACCGAGACTTTTGAGATGGATCCTTTTGCTCCAAGAGTTCGATATGGAAATCAAGGACAAGAAAGGGCTAGAGATCGGCGTTGCTGACCACCTCTCTAGGATGAGATTCAATGAGTGTCTCCCTTAGATGATTCGCTTCCAGAAGTAAAAATCATGATGATCACTACAGCTGTTTGTGGAAGGCTAGAAGGGCAGTTTGAAGAGGTTTTGAGCTTCAAAGAAGAGGATCTTTCTTCGTACGCTGACATTGTGAATTACTTGGCATGTGGAGAAGAGCCTTCTCATCTTGACAACTATCACAAGAAGAAGTTCATGAGAGATGTAGGCCACTACTTTTGGGACGAGCCTTACTTGTACAAGAGGGGCGTGGACAGTCTATACAGGAGGTGTGTAACAAAGGAAGAAGCTAAGGACATTCTCCTTCACTGCCATGGCAATTCATACGGCGGTTACTTTGCTACATTCAAGACCGCAACAAAACTCTTACAAGCCGGTTTCTGGTGGCCGTCTATCTTCAAAGACGCCCATGAGTTTGTGAAGAGTTGTGAAGCTTATCAACGAGCAGGGAACATCACCAAGAGAAACGAGATGCCTCAGGTTCCTATCTTTGAGGTAGACCTGTTTGACGCATGGAGCATAGATTTCATGGGGCCTTTCCCATCTTCTTACGGCAACAAGTTCATTTTGGTAGCTGTTGACTATGTTTCTAAATGGGTTGAGGCCATTGCCTCCCCTACAAACGATTCTAAGGTGGTGATAAAGCTTTTCAAAACAGTCATATTTCCACGATTTGGAGTCCCCAAGGTTGTAATCAGTGACGGCGGTAGCCATTTCATCAACAAGTTGTTTGAGGGCCTTCTAAGGAAGTACGGTGTGAAGCACAAGGTGGCTACTCCGTATCACCCTCAAACGAGTGGACAAGTGGAGGTCTCTAACCGACAGATAAAAGCCATACACGAGAGAACAGTGGGTACTACTCGGAAGGATTGGGCAGCTAAGTTAGACGACGCTTTGTGGGCTTACCGGACTGCTTTCAAAGTGCCCATTGGTACTACTCCTTTCACTCTTCTCTACGGTAAAGGATGTCACCTCCACGTTGAGCTGGAACATAGAGCATTGTGGGCTGTGAAGCCGCTGAATTTTGATCTAAAGACAGCTCAGGAGAAGCACTTGATCCAGCTACACGAACTTGATGAGCTAAGGCTGGATGCTTACGAAAGTGCTAGGATTTACAAGGAGTGTACTAAGGCAGCTCATGACAAGAAGCTGGTCCACAAAGAGCTTAAGGAGGGCAGTTTGGTATTGCTCTACACCTCAAGGTTGAAGCTCTTTCCAGGAAAACTGAAGTCAAGATGGTGCGGACCTTTTGAGATCAAAGAGGTATTGCCTTATGGAGCTGTTACTTTGGTAGGCAAGAGTGGGAATGCATTCACAGTCAACGGACATAGAGTGAAGCCATACATGGTCAGTGCATTCAACAAGGAGAGCACTTCAATGCTTCTCCAAGACCCACCATCTGCCTAAACCAAGTAAAGTATAGCTAAAGACCTTAAAGAAAGCGCACTTGGGAGGCATTCCCATGTTTATCTTGTAAATATTTTTTCTTTCTTTCTCTTTCAGTTTTATGTTTTTATCTTCTGAGTGTGTAGGAACAGGTATAAGGGATTACAGGCCATGATCTTAGATCCAAAAGGAGTAAGAAGGGGCAAATATAGGTTAGAGATCGAGTGCTAGATCGAGTCATCCTGGCTTGATATTTGCTAGATCGAGCTAGTGAATCGAGAGGAGTCAGTCGATCTAGACGAGATCGAGTAGACAAATCGAGTGGAACGGTCGATCACGAGAGGACAATCCGCCAATCCATTCAGCTTGAAAAGCGAACGAGGTGTAGATCGACCGAGTCACTCGATCCTTGAACTTAGATCGAGTAGTCTACTGATGTTACTGCATATTCCATGTATTTTGCATACATATAAGTTAGCTTTTCATGCATTTACATCACACTTTAGGCTAGATTGCATCACTTTTGGTCCTAGAGCTTTCTTGCACCAGCATACGCATGTTCCTTGCATTTTGCATCATATTCTGGTTGTTTCTGGCAACTTTGGAGTCGTGTAGGTTCGTGGACGTGCTGAGGCTAGTGTGGAGGTTCGTGGAACGTCGGATGTTTGCTAAGGACCAGAGATCGGGGAGCAGATCGAGCATGGCAGGTCGATCTAGATGAGATCGACCAGAAGATCGAGAAGCCCAGGCGATCCAAGGGAATTGATCGAGACGAAGATCGAGTGAAGCAATCGATCAAGTGGTACGGACGTAAATGACGCCATGCAGAGCGAGAGCCGGATCGAGTCCACCACTCGATCCGACCGAAGATCGATACCAAGATCAGATGCAACACTCGATCCACCGAAGAAGTTCGAGACCCAGATCGAGTAGAAGACACGATGTCCGAAAGTGATCGAAAGAGCCGCTCGATCCCGAAGTCGATCTCTGTCCTTTAAACCGTTTTTGGCCGCTAGCGAGGGGGGGACCATCGAGCTGTTTGCCCCGTTTTGGGAAGACGGCGATGATCTCTTCCCACACACTTTTCATTCTTATCTTTTTATGCTTTTTCTCTCTGGTTTGGAGACGATCCGCCATTGTTAGACTTTGAGCTTTGTTCTTGAATATTTCGAATCGTTTAAGTTTTAAGTAATTGTCTTTTATGTTTATCGTTTCATCTTTCATGCTTATTTCGGTTATTTCAATGTGTAGTAAGTAGTTTCATTTGGGTCTCGGGGTTGAGAAGATTCACGGGGTCTAAAGGGTTTTCAAGTTTGTTGTTTCCTCGTTCTTAATAGCTTTCTATTCTAAGCTGTTGAGCTCCTAAGGTTTAAAGAGTCTCACGCCAAGATCTTTATGATCAGAGAGAGCTCTTACCTTGACAGGATCCAGAGATCTCTGAAAATCACATCGTAGAGGCTAGTTACTCTTTTCCAAACTCCATGGTAGTTTAGAGGACTAGTTAAGCCGCGTGGTTGAAATCTGTTTTCCTTGCCTCTCAATCTCTTTTTCCGCCAAACGTCATGGGTCTGGAGGGGAGAATGAGAGAGTGATCCATACCACACGCCATGGATGGGTCTTGTTTTGTTTTCAAGGCTTAGAGAATCTCACAAAGTGAGTAGATCTAGAGTTTTCAAACCAAGCTTGGACCTTTGAAACCCCTAACATGAATCTCAACCCTAGACCCTTCTTTCTTAGCATTCTTACATCTTCGTTAATCATTCGCTTGATATTCGTAGCATCCTTGTCATTAGTTTCATTGTACTTGCACTTTTAGACGAGATCGATCCAAACTGCTCGATCTAGTGGTCGATCCTGTGGTCGATCCACTAGTCGAGTTTTAGTAAATCATAGCCTTGCATTTTAATTATTCTGTTTGTTCCTCGTGGTAGTTTAATCACTCTTGATAATTTTAAAATAGTTTTGCATTTCATTTTACCGCTGCATCTAGTTTTTATGATTTTCACGAAATCGCCTATCATTTACTTAGCTTTACATTGACCTTGCATTCTCTCTGACTTTTCTAGCTCCTAGGAATGGATTGACAGTCTCTTGCATACTGTACTACAACCTAAGTGTTGCATTTGAGTTTTGATAGCCTCATTGCATCCTCACCTTGCAAAGAAAATATCGTTATCAAATGGCGCCATTGCCGTTCTAGGAGTGTTAGAAAGCATAGAGATTTGGGGCTTAGTGAAGACTAAGCTTTACTTTGTTTAAGTTACTAACTTCTCTACTCTCAAACGTTTTTCTTTCAGGTACATGCATCTTCGTTCAAGGGGAGACAACAATCTACTTCAACCCTTGGACAACATCCATCAACTTGGTCATTCAGGGCAAAAAAGAGTACGAGAACAACCTAGAGCTTTTCAGGAGATTGTTCAGCACGGTTTGGCTGACTTTGAAGCTATGGCTGAACACGAGCATCCAGAGGGACCTCCTCCAGCTCACGGGGCAGTGGGAAGGGGCAATGGAAACCCCCAACACGCGGCTAGACCCCCAAGGATCATAGGAGCCGGAGATGCTCCCAATACTCACCACAATAGGTTTGGGATCACTCCTCCTCCTGTACAAAACAACAACTTCGAGATTAAGCCGGGTTTCATCTTCATGGTGCAAAACAACAAGTTCCACGGCTTAGCAATGGAAGATCCCTTGGAGCACCTCGACAATTTTGAGCAAGTATGTGGGATGATCAAGATAAACGGCATATCCAAAGATGCTTTCAAGCTGCGTCTCTTTCCATTCTCTCTTGGAGACAAGGCTAGACATTGGGAGAAAACACTTCCTCAGGGCACCATCACCTCATGGGCCGAGTGTAAGAAGGCTTTCCTCTCAAAGTTCTTCTCTAGCACCAGAACGGCAAGGCTAAGAAGCGAGATCAGTGGCTTCACGCAAAGGAATAATGAGACATTCAATGAAGCCATGGACCGATTCAAGGACTACACTATCCAATGTCCTCACCACGGTTTCAGCGAAGAGACTCTTCTAAGCAATATCTACCACGGAGCTTCACCAAAGATCAGGTTGTTGCTTGACACGGCCAGTAAGGGGAACTTCCTTGGTCAAGAGGTAGAAGAAGGCATGGAGCTGATTGTGAACTTAGCACTAAGTGACGGCAACTATGCTGAAGATTATGACCGTGCACCGCGAGGTTCTGAGCTAGAGTCTCACAAGATAGAGTTGAAATCATTACAAGAGAAGATTGACAAGTTGGTTTTGGCAAATCAGAACAATGTTCACTTTGTTGGTGAAGCGGATGAGAGCCAAGAGGAGCTTGAGTTGAGCCTAGAAGAAGCCAATTGGGTGGCGGGTCAAAACAACTACAAACCTCAAGGCTATTCACAAGGCTACAACCAGAACAACAGTCTCTCCTACCGCAGCACCAATGTAGCAAACCTTAAGGATCAAGTGTACCCTGCTCAGCAAGCAAAGCCTTTCGTACCATACAACAAAGGTTTTCAGCCGAGTGGTGGCTTCCAAGGGAAAGGGCAGAACAACTTCCAAGGACAACAGCAAGGAAACAAGGGTTATACGCCAATGTACCGTCCAAGCTTTGTACCTCAGCAGCAACAACCGATGCAACAACAGGTTGATCCTGTCCAAGCTATGTTTCAACAATTGATTCAAGTGCAAGCCTCTACAAACAAGAAGTTTGCCGAGATGAACACTCGTTTAGACTCATCTCTCACTGACTTCTCTACTCAGATCACCAACTTAAACAACAAGATTAAGCAGCTAGAGAAAGGAAAGGCGAGTACAAGTGGTCAGAATAGCCTACCGGGCAAGTGTGAGCAGAATCCTAAGGAATATGCCAACTCCATCACGTTAAGAAGCGGAAAGGAGCTTGCACCTACAGTTACTCCCAAGAACAACCAGGACGTTGTAATTCAAGAGGGGGAGGGTAAGCCTTCAGCTGATGATGAGATCAACTTTGACAATGTATGGATTCAAGGGCCAAGAAGAGGAGACAAAACGGTTGTTGAGAAGAAAGCGGAGCAAACTACTAAGGAGAAGGATGCTTATGTACCTCCACCTTATGTACCTAAGCTGGCTTTTCCTGGCCGTTTCAAGAAGCAACTCATAGAGAAGCATAGAGCCTTGTTTGAGAAGCATCTTAAGGACGTAGAGATCAAGCTACCTCTCGTGGACTGCCTTGCAATGATGCATAAATGCGCCAAATTCTTCAAAGACACTCCCGTGAAGAAGAATAAGGAAAGTAAGGAAGTGCTTGTTCTAAGTGAGGAGTGTAGTGCTGTGATACACAAGGAGATAGTCCCTTAGAAGTTGGGAGACCCTGGAAGCTTTACTATACCTTGTGCTTTAGGCCCTTTGGAGTTCAAGAGTTGCCTTTGTGATCTCAGAGCTAGCATAAATCTGATGCCTCATTCCGTGGCAAAGAAACTTGGCTTTACCCGTTTCAAGGACCGTAGAATCTCGTTGGAACTAGGTGACAGGAGTGTGAGGTTACCCGTGGGATTGCTTGAGGACTTGCTAGTGAAGATCAGTGGAGTGAACGTGCCTACAGACTTCGTTGTGTTGGAAATGGATGAAGAACCAAAGGATCCGCTCATTCTCGGTAGACCTTTCTTAGCCACCGCCGGAGCCATAATAGATGTCAAGAAAGGGAAGATTGCCTTGCACTTGGGTAAAGATATAAGGCTAGACTGCTATATCAATGAGGTTTTGAAGAAGCCTACAATAGAAGGGCAAGCTTTCTACACTGAGACGTTGGATGCTTTAGCGGATGAGTTGCTGGAAGAGCTGGCTCAGGAAGATCATTTGAAGCTGGCATTGACTAAGGAGCCAGGAGAGTTTGGTTATGTGGATCAGAGGACTCAGGAGTACGTCAACTTGCTAGATTCGAGGAAAGTTGTGCTTGAAGATATAGGCATTTGCCTAGAGATCGACTCCAAGATCGATGACATTACTCTATCCAGGGGTCAAATCGACAAGACAATCGAGAGCACAACTCGATCCAGTGCAGCAATCGACAGTCAGATCGAGCAAGGTGATCGATCCAGGAAAACAATCGAGTCCGAGATCGAGAAAGGCCTTCCGATCAATTTGGGGTCTAATCTGGAGATCGACTCAGCGTCTCGATCCCTCACTCGATCCACATTAAATGGAGTGAGTGAATCGGGCGAAACCGCTCGATCTAGACGACATCGAGAGCAAGATCGACCTGACAACTCGATTTTAGAAGGGATAGCGGGTGGAGAAAGCAGCCTCAAGGCCATTTCTAAGGAAGGTTCTAAGAAGGAGAACAACAGCTACAGCCACAACGATGATTGGAGCGAGCTGTTAGCCCCAAAGGTGGACCTTAAGGAGCTTCCAAAAGGGATAAGGTATGCTTTCTTAGGGCTTAACGAAACTTATCCTGTGATTGTGAATGAAAACTTGAGTGATGATGAGTTGCAATCACTCTTAACTGAGTTGAGAAAGTATAGGAAGGCCATTGGGTACTCTCTAAGTGACATCAAGGGCCTTTCATCAATGCTTTGCACTCAGAGGATTCACTTGGATAATGAGAACGCGTCTTTTATAGAACATCAAAGGCGTTTGAACCCAAATTTGAAAGAGGTTGTTAAGAAAGAGATTCTTAAGCTTTTAGAGGCTGATGTGATCTATCCCATAAATAACAGCACGTGGGTTTCTCCCGTACACGTGGTGCCTAAGAAGGGAGGGATTACGGTCATTAAGAATGACAAAGATGAGCTTATACCTCCTAGGACTATTACTGGACACTGTATGTGTATTGATTATAGGAAGCTTAATCTTGCTACTAGAAAGTATCATTTTCCCTTACCTTTTATTGATCAAATGCTTGAAAGACTTGCTAATCACCCCTACTATTGCTTTCCTGATGGATATAGTGGATTTTTCCAAATACCAATCCATCCCAATGATCAGGAGAAGATGACCTTTACATGCCCTTATGGCACCTTCGCGTATCGAAGGATGCCATTCGGGTTGTGTAGCGCACCGGCTACGTTTCAGCGGTGTATGATGTTGATCTTCTCTGATCTTATAGAAAAGATGGTAGAGGTGTTTATGGATGACTTCTCGGTCTATGGTGCGTCCTTTTCTGCCTGTTTGTTGAATCTTTGCAGGGTACTAAAGCATTGTGAGGAGACAAACTTGGTGCTCAATTGGGAAAAATGCCACTTCATGGTTAAGGAGGGGATCTTGCTTGGACATAAGATATTCGAGAAGGGTATTGAAGTCGACAAAGCAAAGATTGATGTGATGACAAGCCTTGAGCCGCTAGTTAACGTCAAAGGGGTGAGAAGCTTCTTGGGACACGCCGGCTTCTACAGGCGCTTCAATAAAGACTTCTCTAAGATTGCACGCCCTCTCACTCGGCTGTTATGCAAGGAGGTTGAATTCGTTTTTGATGAGGAGTAGTTACAAGCTTTCATGACCATCAAGGAGGCACCAGACTGGACTCTACCTTTCGAGATTATGTGTGATGCTAGTGACTATGCCGTGGGAGCCGTTCTAGGCCAAATGAAGGATAAGAAGCTGGACGTGATATATTATGCTTTAACAACCTTGGATGACATGCAAACGAGGTACACCACTACTGAGAAGGAGCTATTGGCGGTTGTATTCGCCTTTGAGATGTTCAGGGCTTACCTCGTGGGTTCCAAGACCATAGTTTACACGGATCACGCGGCTTTGCGCTATATCTATTCCAAGAAGGACATTAAGCCGAGGATGTTGAGATGGATCCCCTTACTTCAAGAATTTGACATGGAAATCAAGGATAAGAAAGGGATAGAGAACAGCGTTGCTGACCATCTCTCTCGGTTAAGGATTAACGAATCTCTTCCTTTGGACGATTCTCTCCCCGAGGAACAACTCATGGCGATCACTACGGCTGTTGGTGGGAGCTTAGAGGGGCAGTTTGAGGAAGTTCTGAGCTTCAAAGAGGAGGATCTCCCTTGGTACGCGGATATTGTGAACTACTTGGCATGTGGGGAAGAGCCATCGCATCTTGACAGCTACCATAGGAAGAAGTTCATGAGAGACGTGAGCCACTACTATTGGGATGATCCCTATCTATACAAGAGAGGAGTAGATAGCCTGTACAGAAGATGCGTGACAAAGGAAGAAGCAAGAGATATCATCTTTCATTGCCACGGATCCTTGTATGGAGGGCACTTTGCTTCGTTCAAAACCGCTACAAAGGTCTTGCAAGCCGGCTTCTGGTGGCCGTCCATCTTCAAAGACACCCATGAGTTCGTGATGAGCTGCGAGGCATGTCAAAGAGCAGGGAATATTACTAAGAGGAACGAGATGCCCCAAGTTCCCATACTTGAGGTATACGTCTTTGACGCGTGGGGAATAGACTTCATGGGGCCATTTCCTTCATCATACGGCAACAAGTACATACTAGTGGATGTTGACTACGTCTCTAAGTGGTTTGAGGCCATTGCTTCCCCAACAAACGACTCTAAGGTGGTGATCAAGCTCTTTAAGAGCATTATTTTCTCGAGGTTTGGAGTTCCCAAGGTGGTGATAAGCGACGGAGGGAGCCATTTCATCAACAAGCTGTTTGAAAATCAGTTAAAGAAGTATGGCGTGAAGCATAAGGTAGCCACGCCTTACCATCCTCAAACGAGTGGCCAAGTGGAAGTCTCTAACCGCCAGATCAAGGCGATACTCGAGAGAACAGTTGGGACTACTCGGAAAGATTGGGCAGTGAAGTTGGATGACGCTTTGTGGGCGTACCAGACTGCTTTCAAAACGCCTATTAGTACCACTCCTTTCACTCTTCTCTACGGTAAAGGGTGTCATCTTCCTGTTGAGTTGGAACATATGGTGTTGTGGGCTGTGAAGCGGCTGAATTTTGATCTGAAGACGGCTCAGGAGAAGCGTTTGATCCAGTTGCACGAGCTTGATGAGCTAAGGATGGACGCTTACGAAAGCGCTAGGATCTACAAGGAGCGTACCAAGGCTGCTCATGACAAGAAACTGGTGCCTAAGGATCTTAAGGAAGGGAGTTTAGTGCTGCTTTGCAACTCGAGACTCAAGCTCTTTCCAGGAAAGCTGAAGTCGCGGTGGAGCGGTCCGTATGAAATCCAGGAAGTACTACCTTACGGAGCTGTCACGGTGGTGGGCAAGAATGGGAGTGCATTTACAGTGAACGGACACAGGGTTAAGCCATACATGGCGAGTGCATTTGACAAGGAGAGCACCTCAATGCTTCTCCAAGACCCACCATCTGCCTAAACCAAGTAAAGTGTAGCTAAAGACGTTAAAGAAAGCGCACTTGGGAGGCATTCTCATGTTTATCCTGTACATATCTTTGCTTAATTTCTTTTCCAGTTTTATGTTTTTGTTTTATGAGTGTGTAGGAAAAAGTGTGAGAGACGCAGGACAGGATCCGAGTTCAAAAAGGAGTAAGAAGGGGGTGAGTATAAGCTAGAGATCGAGTGCTAGATCGACTCATCCTAGCTCGATCTTTGCTAGATCGAGCTGGTGAATCGAGAGGAGCCAGTCGATCTAGACGAGATCGAGTAGACAGATCGAGTGACGAACTCGATCTAAAATGTCTCGAGAAATTCTTGGAGTTTAGATCGATCGATCCAAAAATGGATCGACCGATCAATTTTCTTTCGGGAAAGTCCCTCATAGACAGATTGATTAGTCAACTCGATCCACCACTCGATCCAAGCTGAATCGACCCCTGAATCGATAGCATGGCTCGATCACGAGGACTTAGTCGCGATTTTAAAAACTCAAGGAACGAGAGAGCCAATCGATCCACGACTCGATTTAAATCGAATCGTGTCCTAAATCGAGTAACCCTCTCGATCCAAGCCATTATAGGCATGAGATCGAGTCCCAGATCGACCAAAGGGACTCGATCTCGTGCCGAAATAACATTTTCTTACCCGCCTTTATTCTTTTCCCTCCAGTTTTTAAATTCAAAACTTGGTCAAGGCAAGCATCTTTGACCATGAAAGATGTGCCTTGACCAAGACTTTTGTCAGAAAACTACTTCTTTTACCCATAGTTTTGTTTCGTGTTAGCCTTTAAATGTTTTCAACAACATCACATTCTCTCATTCTTGTTTTCTCGAACTTTTAAGCAAAGAGAGTGAAAGTTATCTGTTTCTAAAGGCTAACAAGCTTCTTAACAGTCTTTGCAAAAGGTATTTTCGGATATTTGATAAAAATCTTTAGGAAAATCTCCTTTTATTTCGCAATTGAGTGTTTTAGATGCTAGGGCGGTTTTGAATTTTTAATTTTAGCTAAATAATAGGAAAAATTCTGGATTTTCTAGTATCTCTATATTTGATTCTCTATTATTTTGCTATAATTTTTATAAATTCCCCCAAAATTTTAGGGTATTAAGTATATTTTTTCTTCTTTGCCTTTCTTCTTCTCTCATCCGATCGCCGTTTTGCTCATTATCTTGCTTGAGAAACTTGTTTCAGGCGCGATGGCTCCTAAGAGAACGAGAGAGGAGACGGCACAAGAAGGAGAAGGTCAGGAAGTGGCGGTTCAAGAAAGGATTCGATGGAGTAAGGACGAGAAGAAGGATAAGAAGCGGCTGGAAAGGCTTCGGTTCGAGCCTACTAAGTTCGCGGACCGGGAGCTGCTGTTCAAGCTAGGGATCCTTGGAGATTTCGACCAACTTCTCAAGAACATTGGCCTGAGATGTCTGTCACGAATGGATTGCCCAACCATTCCAGAAGTGACAATAGACTTCCTTGCCATGTTGGAGTTTCGTTACGAGAACCCTAGCGCCCCTGTTCCTTCGCAAGGCCGTCTCTCCTTCAAGGTTGGACGTCAAGCCTTCAGCTTCTCAATCCCCGAGCTGTTTCAAGCATATGGTCTCAACGCAGCCGCCACCAAGATCGAGTTCCCCTCCTTCATGCGAGCAAACGATTTTTGGGACCTGATCAGCAACGAAGACTACAAGGCCAACACCGCCAAAATCAAGAGAGTGAGAAGCCCGGTGCTGAGGTACACCTTGAAGCTGATCGCCAACACATTCAGCGGAAGGTCAGTTGCTCCCACGGTCACGGAGACTGAGCTTTGCTTCTTGTTCCAAGGCGTGAAGCATTTGTTGTGTGATCCGGCGGAGAATGAAGAGCCTATGGAGGATGAACTCGGCGATGACGTGAACTATGGATTCGTACTTGCTGCCTCTTTGGTGAAGTACAAGGCATATGCCTTGCGGTGCAAGGAAAGCTCTTCTTTCATTGGCGGCTTCCTCACTCCTCTATTCATACAAGCCGGCGTACCTATACACGATTTCAAACCCGTCCCGGCTAGATCTTTCATAGATGAGGTATACATGAGGAATACCGACAGCTTGGGACGCACGCCAGCAGAAGGGTTCTATGCTTATCTTTTCATCGACGACGAACAAGAGAAGAGAGTGTGGATCCTACCAAACAAGGAAGAAACCGAGCTGCTTGGTGTTGGGAACATCGAGTTCTTGCCGACCGTAGAAGAGTGCTTTGCCCCTCTAGGAGGAACGCCTGCCCCACCGATTGCTCCACGTCAAAGGTCTGAGTCCCCAGCCACAGAAGATGAGATGCCCGAGGCTTACGCCCTTCCCAAGATCGATTTTGAGCCGAGAACCAAGACGGAGAAGTTCCTAGCATCTGTTGTGGAGATGCAAAGGAAAATCAACAAATGGCAAGGCAAAATGCTCAAGAAACTTGCCAAGAAAGTCTAATCACTTCAAGGAGACTCGCCTAAGGAAGCAGCATGTCAGGAGGTTCAACAACCCGAGAAGAGGAGGCTTTCAATCGGTGGAGTTGTCATACGTGAGACTCAAGGCAGCAACATACAACCGGCGCATCTCTCTCTTCAAGAGCCAGGCTCCAAAGGCAAAGCCGTAGCATCTAGCTCCTCTGGAACATCCTCAAGTTCCAGCCGAGACTAGACCCGAGGTAACAACCTTCTTCCATTGTACATACCGCTCATGTTTGCTTCTTTTTGGTTTGTGTTTTGGTGCTCCTTTGAATTTGTTTGCCACCGGGACGGTGTCAAGCAAGTTTAAGGGAGTATTTGTGTGGTTTGACATGTGTTTTCTGATCTTATTTTCCCTTTAGCATCCTTGAGTCTTGTTAGACATTTTAGGGTTGAGTCTAGAATTTTAAAGCATATAGGTTGTTCACATTTGCATAAGGGGTTAGAGTTTTTCTTAAAAAAGTGTTTTAAACTCATGAATTGTTTCAATACCTTAGTTAGTAGTTCTCTAATGCTTTGCTCATACTTTGAAAGTAAGTTCTTACCATGCTTGGATCACTTGCTATGATTTTCTTGACTTGTATTGAACTCTCATGATTTGAAACTTGTCCTAATAAGTGAAAACCTTAATATGAAATTTCAATTATTATCCTTATGCATTTGAAAATGAAAACATGGATTTTAAAATATTTAGGTTCTCTTCTTCCTTTTACCACTCTTTGTGAGCCTAAGTAGAACTCCCACCTTGACCCTTACCTTTCTTTGAAGCCAAGTTTTCGTGTGTGACATCATTGTGAGGCCTTTTTCCGGTTTGAACTTAGCATAAAGTGTTAGGTTTAGGCGACATGATTAGGTTCTCATATGTTTGCTAGCTTTGCATTTTGAAGCTTGACTTAGGCTTAGAATAAGTTTGGGGGTTTAAGGGGTTGTTTTCATGTTTATATGCTCTCGGTTTCAAAAGAGTTTGGTATTTGAAAGAAAGAAAAAGGTTTTAAGTGAAAGGTTTGTGTTTAAAATTTTTTATGCTCTAATAATTTCAAAAGGTAGCTCTCTCAAAATAAAAATAAAAAGAAAAAAGAAAAGAGCCTAAGTGCCAAAATAAAAAAAAAGAAAAAGAAAAAAAATATAAGTAAATAAATAGAGAGCTACCAATAAGAAATATGTAAAGAGCAAATTATTTTCAACCTTTTCACTAGCCTAAAGAGTTAAAAATACATTATGTTTTGAATTGGGGAATGCTAAGCTTTTGCTTTGAGAAAAGGGTAGATTCTAAGTGGTGAGTGAGCTTAAAAGATAATAAATGAGAGGGGTTTAGGATCATTGTTAGTTTACATGGGTAGATGAGAATCTGATCATGTATGCATCAATTGCCTTCACCTTTAACATTATGCATAAAGTTCTTGCCATTTTTTTTTTAGAGAAACCCTTGTTTTAAATGAAAACCCTTTTCGAATGAGATCATTCTATGCTCATAGCCTGCACCCTTAGCCAAATGTTCTCTGCTTTAAAGTGCATAAGTTTGATTCATGGTTCGGTCTTTAAGGAATGTTAAAGGATGAGTTTCTTTGATTGTTAGGAATAGGAGAGTCATGATACGAATTTCTTTGTGTGATGAGTATGGCTAAGTTCTTTGGAGTATGAGTGTGCGCATTGCATTTTAGAACTAGTAACTAGGACATTGAGATTGATTCGTTTGAAAGGCACCTTTGCAAGAAGCTTAAAACCCCCGTTTGTTTTAAAACCTCTCTTCCTTTCTTATTTTTTGTTGCTTGAGGGCAAGCATGAAGTAAGTTTGGGGGAGTTGATGTTACTGCATATTGCATGTATTTTGCATACATATAAGTTAGCTTTTTATGCATTTACATCACACTTTAGGCTATATTGCATCACTTTAGGTCCTAGAGCATTCTTGCACCAGCTTACGCATGTTCCTTGCATTTTGCATCATATTCAGGTTGTTTCTGGCTACTTTGGAGTCGTGGAGGTTCGTGGACGTGCTTAGGCTAGTGTGGAGGTTCGTGGAACGTCAGATGTTTGCTAAGGACCAGAGATCGGAGAGCAGATCGAGCATGGCAGGTCGATCTAGATGAGATCGAGAAGCCCAGGCGATCCAAGGGAATTGATCGAGACGAAGATCGAGTGAAGCAATCGATCAAGTGGTAGGGACGTAAATGACGCCATGCAGAGCGAGAGCCTGATCGAGTCCACCACTCGATCGGACCGAAGATCGATACCAAGATCGGATGCAACACTCGATCCACCGAAGAAGATCGAGACCCAGATCGAGTAGAAGATACGATGTCTGAAATTGATCGAGAGAGCTGCTCGATCCCGAAGTCGATCTCTGTCCTTTCAACCGTTTTTGGCTGCTCGCAAGGAGGGGCCATCGAGCTATTTTTCCTATTTTGGGAAGGCGGCGATGCTCTTTTCCGACACACTTTTCATTCTTATCTTTTTATGCTTTTTCTCTCTAGTTTGGAGATGATCCGCCATTGTTAGACTTTGAGCTTTGTTCTTGAATATTTTGAATCTATTAAGTTTTAAGTAAACGTCTTTTATGTTTATCGTTTCATCTTTCCTGCTTATTTCGGTTATTTCAATGTATAGTGAGTAGTTTCATTTGGGTCTCGGGGTTGAGAAGATTCACGGGGTCTAAAGGGTTTTCAAGTTTGTTGTTTTCTCGTTCTTAATAGCTTTCTCTTCTAAGATGTTAAGCTCCTAAGGCTTAAAGAGTCTCACGCCAAGATCTTTATGATCAGAGAGAGCTCTTACCTTGACAGGATCCAGAGATCTCTGAAAATCACATCTTAGAGGCTAGTTACTCTTTCCCAAACGCCATGGTAGTTTAGAGGACTAGTTAAGCCGCGTGGTTGAAATCTGTTTTCCTTGCCTCTCAATCTCTTTTTCCGCCAAACGCCATGGGTCTGGAGGAGAGAATGAGAGAGTCATACCACACGCCATGGATGGGTCTTGTTTTGTTTTCAAGGCTTAGAGAATCTCACAAAGTGAGTAGATCTAAAGTTTTCAAACCAAGCTTGGACCTTTGAAACCCCTAACATGAATCTCAACCCTAAACCCTTCTTTCTTAGCATTCTTACATCTTCGTTAATCATTTGCTTGATATTCGTAGCATCCTGGTCATTAGTTTCATTGTACTTGCACTTTTAGACGAGATCGATCCAAACTGCTCGATCTAGTGGTCGATCCTGTGGTTGATCCACTAGTCGATTTTTAGTAATTCATAGCCTTGCATTTTAATTATTCTGTTTGTTTCTCGTGGTAGTTTAATCACTCTTGGTAATTTTAAAATAGTTTTGCATTTAGTTTTTAGGATTTTCAAAAAATCGCCTGTCATTTGCTTAGCTTTACATTGCCCTTGCATTCTCTCTGACTTTTCTAGCTCCTAGGAATGGATTGACACTCTCTTGCATACTGTACTACAACCTAAGTGTTGCATCTGAGTTTTGATAGCCTCCTTGCATCCTCACCTTGCAAAGAAAATATCGTTAACATCTACACGATCTGCCATTCGATCTCAACCAAATCGAGCCCCGAATCGATTAAGGAAATCGATCCAAGGAGTACAGCCTAGTTGACCAAAAGTCAAGGAACGAGAGCGTATAATCGATCTAAGACTCGATTCTATTCCAATCGAGTCACTGATCGATCAAATCTCTCGATCCAGCTAACATGGGCATGAGATCGAGTCCTAGATCGACCAAAAGGACTCAATCTCGTGCCGAGGTAACAAAATTTTTCCCTCCATTTTTCTTTTCTCTCTCTTTTTGATTTTGAATGGTGGTCAAGGAAAGCATCTTTGACCACGAAAGATGTGCCTTGACCACACCTTTTGTCAGAAAACCGCTTTCCTTGCCCATGGTTTTAGGTTTTCTTGGCCTTTTTGTTTTCAACAACTTCACACTCTCTCATTTCTGTTTTTGGGAATTCCAAATCGAGAGAGAGTGCTTTTCTTTTCCTAAAGGTCATTAGCCTCTGTTTTCAATCCTGCAAATATATTTTCAGATTTTTAATTATAATCTTTTCAAAAATCCCTTAATAATCGCATGGTTGATTTAAGTTGCTAGAGATTTTAACAAATTTTTAAAAGTAGCTAGAAATCTGGAAATATTCTAGATTTAAGCTCATCTCTAGATTTTCTTTTCTTTTATCTAGTTACAGTTTTTATAAATCTCCCAAAAATCTAGGGTATTAGTTGCGAATTTCTTTCTCTTCCTTGTGTTTTCTTTGTATTCGCCGCCTACTCTAACTCTCTCTTCCGAGAATTACCTTTCAGGCACCAATGGCACCTAAGAGAACCAGAGAAGAGGATACACAAAGCGAAGAAGAGCAACAAGTGGTTCGAGAGGAAGGAGCTCCACAAGTTCAAGAGGAGGAACCTCAGCAAGTTCATGAGAGGATCCGTTGGACCAAGGAGGAAAAGTCAGCGAAGAAAAGGCTAGAGAGGCTGCGCTTTGAGCCTACCAAATTTGTAAGTAGAGACTTGTTGGCAAGAATGGGTCTTCTAGAAGATTTTGACTCTCTTCTCCAAGACATGGGGCTTCCATGTATTTCAAGGATGGATTGCCCAACATATCCGCAAGTCACCTTGGATTTTCTCTCTACCTTGGCGTTTTCCTTTGAGAATCCGAGCCTCCCCACTCCTTCACAAGGTCATCTCACCTTCAGGGTCAAGAAGCAATCTTATCACCTTTCCATTGAAGAGCTTTGCCAAGCATATGGACTCAACGCCGCGGCTAAGCAAGTGGAGTTTCCCCCTCTCAAGAACACCAGCATCATATGGGACGTGCTTTGTGATGAAGAATACAAAGCCAACACGGCTAAGATCAAGAAAGTAAGGAATCCCGTTCTGGGGTATACTCTCAAGCTCTTAGCAATCACTTTCAGCGGGCAGGCCGTGTCTCCTACAATGGCAAAGACCGACTTGTGCTTCCTTTTCCAAGGGATCAAAAGGATACTGTGCAGCAGCAAAGAATAGAACCACCATCCGCTGATGGATGACCTTGGGAATGATGTTAAATACGGGTGTATTCTAGCATCCTCCTTGGTGAAGTACAAGGCATACGCTCTGAGGTGCTAGGCGAGTTCAGCATACATTGGAGGTTTCCTCACGCCACTCTTCATCCAAGCCAGTGTACCTCTCCAACACTTCGTGCCTTGCATGGATAGAGCATTCATGGACGAAACCTACATGCGCAATACAGATAGCTTGGGACCTATGCCAGCTCCAGGATTCATTGTTTATCTGTTCTACAATGAAGAGAAGAAGAAGAGCGTGTGCATCTTGCCCAACGTTGATGAGACACACTTGGATAGCATCGGTACAATCGAGTTTTGCCCAACCCACGAAGAGTGTTACGCCCCACTTGGTGCAACTATGATGCCTATTCAGTCCGAGCGTGAGCAGTCAGAGTCACCACCCTCAAATGGCGCAATGCCAACCCACTTTGAGCTTCCCAGGATGGACTTTGAACCACAGACAAAGGCGGAGAAGTTTCTTGCTTCGGTGGTGGAGGTGCAGCAAAAGATAACTAAGTGGCAAGGGAAGATGATCAAGAAGCTTGCCAAGAAAGTCAAGGCGCTTCAAGGGAGCTCGTCCGCGAAGTCTAAGCAGTCCATGAGTGTAGAGGTTGAGCAGCCCGAGAAGAGGAGGAGATCAACTGGCGGTGTTGTCATCCGTGAACCGCAAGGCAGCACGCAACAAGCACGTCATTCTGTCCATGGTTTCCCGACCGGTGATAAACGCAAGGACATAGCACGACGCTCCTCTAGCAAGAGCAGCTCCGCTGGAACATCCTCAAGTTCCAGCTGAGTTTAGCTCCAAGGTACCAACAACCCTAATCTGATTTTTAAATATCATTCTTATGCATTTGAAAATGAACATGTGGATCTTATACATATTTAGGCTCTCTTCCTCTTTTTACCACTCTTTGTGAGCCTAAGCAGAACTCCCACCATTACCCTTACCTTTCTTTCAAGCCAAGCATTCTTGTGTGACATCTTTGTGAGGCCTCTTTTCAGTTTGAACTTAGCATAACGTTTTACGTTTAGGCGACATGATTAGGTTCTCATTTGATTGCTAGATTTGCATTTTGAAGCTAGATTTAGGCTTAGGATAGGTTCAGGGTTCATAAGGGATGTTTATATACGGGTGATTGAAGTGAATAAAATGTTTTAAGTGAAAGGCTTTGTTTTCAAAAATAAAAAGCTCTAAGTATTTCAGAAGATAGCTCTCAAGCAAAAGATAAAGAAAAAGAAAAGAAAAGACCCTAAGTGCCAAATAAAAAAATTAAAAAAAATTAAAAAAAAAAAGAAAAGAGTAGAGAGCTATCAATAAGAAAAAAATAAAGAGCTAAATTATTTTCAGCCTTTTCACTAGCTTAAAGATTAAAGATGTCTTCGATTTTGATTTGGGGTTTGCTAAGCTAATGCTTTGTTGATAAGGGTAGTATCTAAGAGGGCGAGTGAGATTAAAAGAAAAAGAAGTGAGAGGGGTTTTAAGATAATTGATTAGCGTGTATGGGTAGATGAGAATCTGATCATGTATGCATCAATTGCCTTTACCTTTAGCATTATGCATAAAGTTCATACCAATCTTGAGAGAAACCCTTTGCATTACAAAACCCTTTTAAATGAGATCATTATATGCTCATAGCCTTCTCCTTTAGCCAAATGTGTTTTGCTTTAAAGTGCATAAGTTTTATTCACAGTTCGATCATTAATGAATGTTAAAGGATGAGATTCTTTGATTGTTTGGAATATAAGAGTCATGATTTGAAATTCATTGTGTGATAAGTATGGCTAAGTTCTTTGGAGTATGAGCGTGTGCATTGCATCTTAGAATTAAGAACTAGGACATTGAGATTTATTCATTTGAAAGACACATTTGCAAGAAGCTTAAACCCCTGTTTGTTTTAAAACCTCTCTCCTTTCTCGAATTTTGTTTGCTTGAGGGCAAGGAAAAGGCAAGTTTGGGGGAGTTGATATTGCTGCATATTTCATGTGTTTTGCATACAATTAGGATAGTTTCTCATGCATTTACCTTGCACTTTAGGCTAGTTTGCATCACTTTAGGTCATAGAGTACTTTTGCACCAGCATTTGCATGTTTCTTGCATTTTGCATCGCATTCAGGTTGTTTTCGGCTACTTTGAAGATTTGTGGACGTGCTAAGGCTCGTGAGGAAGTTTGTGGACACTTGGAGAAATCAGGATTGCATGCTTATGACCCAAGATCGAGTAGCAGATCGAGTAAGGCAGGTCGATCCAGACGAGATCGACCAGAAGATCGAGTAATCAAGTCGATGCAAACAGATGGATCGAGACCAAGATCGAGTGTGGAGATCGATCTGAAGTACAGATGTAAATGACGCCATGCCGATCGAAGACCGGATCGAGCTTCCAACCCGATCAGCACAAGATCGACTCAGAGATCGACTAAGAGCCATCCGATCCAAGACAAGATCGAGTGCTAGATCGAGCTCCGTGCTCGATCCCAGACTAACCTTATCTGTCCAGCTGGCTTTGGACCGTAGCGAAGGGGGGACCATTTGCGGTTTGGCCATTTTTGACAAAAGGCAACGAGCCCTTTCATGATCCCCATTCTGTCTTCTACCTTTTTTGTCTCTCTCGTTTTTAGGCGAATCCGCCATTGTAGACTTTTGAGCTTTTCTTGCATTTTAACTTTTGAATATTGAACATCTTGCTTTAATCCTTGTTAAACATGCCTAATATATCGTCTTTTATGCTTTCATCGGTTTTCTTTATGAATCGCGAGTAATCTTATTGGGTTTTGGAGTTGGGGCGATTCGAAAAGGTTGAAAAGGTTAAAGCTTTGTATTTTCTCGTTCTTCATCGCCTTCTCTTTTAGGATTTCGAGTGCTTAAGGCTTAGAGACTCTCACGCCTAGATCTCTATGATCCGAGGGATGTCTTACTTTGACAGGATCCAAATGTCATGGAAAATCAAATCCTAGAGGCTAATCCTTCCTTTCCCATACGCC
This sequence comes from Thlaspi arvense, assembly GCA_911865555.2. NCBI lineage: Eukaryota > Viridiplantae > Streptophyta > Magnoliopsida > Brassicales > Brassicaceae > Thlaspi > Thlaspi arvense. The sequence continues at coordinate 31,670,869 of OU466860.2, forward strand.
ATGGTTGCTTAGGGGATTAGTTAGGCCGTTGCTTGAAATCTAAGTTTATGCCCTTCAATCTCTTTTTCCACCAAAATCCATGGGTTTGGAGAAGAGAATGAAGGAGTGATCCATACCACAAGCCATGGATGGATCTTGTTTTTTTTTCAAGGCCTAGAAAACCTCTCAAAGAGAGTAGATCTAATGTTTTTAAACTAAGCTTCGACCTTTGAGACTTACGAACGTGACCCTCAACCCTAGACCCTCTTTCTTAGTATCTTAAGTCGTTTAAATCATTCCATCATCATAAAGTTGTGTTCTTGTCAATCGCATTCTGCATCGTTTCACCATTCTAGGTTGTTTAGAACAGATAGAACGTTGTTGCTCGATCTAGTGGTTGATCCTGTGGTCGATCCACTAGTCAATTTTTAATAATTAGTAGCTTTGGATTTTAAATATTCTGCTTGTTTCTCGTGGTAGTTAACCCTCTTCCAGGGATTTTAAAATTGTTTTGCTTTGCATTTGACACAAGCATTTAGTTTTTACGGATTTTACCAATCATTTTCATATTCTGCTTAGATTTGCTCATTCCTTTGCATTCTTAGTGATCTTGCTACCCCTAGGTGTGGATTGATTCCTCTCTTGCTCACTATACTACATCTCTGTGTGCATTAGAGTTTTGATAACCTCTCTGTTGCATCTTGACATATCATTGCACCCAAGAAACCTGTTATCAGGTACCAAGAAGCCGATATGGAGGATGCAAGGTAATATCTAGCAACGTATCGACTGATACAAGTGCCCATAACCCCAATACCGACCTGAATCATGAGCAAACCAAGCTGATATGGTCAATATCGACCAGTGTATTGATTTGGTAGCTCGATATTCCTGCCGAGGTAAGTTATTCCCTGTTCAAATTTTTTTCCTCCTTGCTCAAACTAGATCAAGGATTTTAAATATGAATCCTCTCCCTTCCCGAGCACTAGTGGGCCCTCTCCTGAGCATTCTTGGTCTCCTTGTCCCCCATAAAAAGATTCTTTCACCTTCTATATAAACTTATCCATCTCTTCTCTCTCTCTCTCACTCTCATTTCTCTATTTGTGATATGAGCATGGAAGCATCTAACTTAGAAGATGAGCTTGTAGCTGTTGGAAATCAAGATCAAGACAAGAAGGTGGCTGAGGAAGTTCTTGAAGTACAAGGAGGTCCAATGACCCGAACTAAGACTAAATGCCTTAGAACAGATAGAACGTTGTTGCTCGATCTAGTGGTCGATCCTGTGGTCGATCCACTAGTCAATTTTTAATAATTAGTAGCTTTGGATTTTAAATATTCTGCTTGTTTCTCGTGGTAGTTAACCCTCTTCCAGGGATTTTAAAATTGTTTTGCTTTGCATTTGACACTAGCATTTAGTTTTTACGGATTTTACCAATCATTTTCATATTCTGCTTAGATTTGCTCATTCCTTTGCATTCTTAGTGATCTTGCTACCCCTAGGTGTGGATTGATTCCTCTCTTGCTCACTATACTACATCTCTGTGTGCATTAGAGTTTTGATAACCTCTCTGTTGCATCTTGACATATCATTGCACCCAAGAAACCTGTTATCAGGTACCAAGAAGCCGATATGGAGGATGCAAGGTAATATCTAGCAACGTATCGACTGATACAAGTGCCCATAACCCCAAGACCGACCTGAATCATGAGCAAACCAAGCTGATATGGTCAATATCCACCAGTGTATTGATTTGGTAGCTCGATATTCCTGCCGAGGTAAGTTATTCCCTGTTCAAATTTTTTTCCTCCTTGCTCAAACTAGATCAAGGATTTTAAATATGAATCCTCTCCCTTCCCGAGCACTAGTGGGCCCTCTCCTGAGCATTCTTGGTCTCCTTGTCCCCCATAAAAAGATTCTTTCACCTTCTATATAAACTTATCCATCTCTTCTCTCTCTCTCTCACTCTCATTTCTCTATTTGTGATATGAGCATGGAAGCATCTAACTTAGAAGATGAGCTTGTAGCTGTTGGAAATCAAGATCAAGACAAGAAGGTGGCTGAGGAAGTTCTTGAAGTACAAGGAGGTCCAATGACCCGAACTAAGACTAAATGCCTTAGAGGTTCTACTTAATCAGTTTAAGTATGAACCAAGTACTGAAAAGGCTACACTTCCCACGATGGTTTGTATTGTAGCCGGGGACTAAGCTAATGGGTTTGTGGAGCATTTTGTGCTCTTTTTCCTTTAGTGAGTTTTGTCCCATTGGGTTTTCTCAATAAGGTTTTTAACGAGGCAAATGTTCCCACATTGGCATTGCCCATTAAGCTTAGCCTTTTACCAAGCCCACATCTTTCTACCATCCGCGAGTTGGTTATTTTCAAAGTGTCATGTACTTAGTCGTTTTTGATTCTTGTTTCTTATTTCTTTTAGTTGTTTGAACCAAGTCTTTGCAAGGCTAGTCAAGGGGGTTTGTCCCAAGACTAACTTAATACTCTTGGTGTTTTGTGTCGTCTCTCTTCTCTCTTAAAACCGTGTGTGAGAGAAGAGTTGTCTTTTCATCTATCTTTTCAATAAAATTTCCTTTGCAAAATAGATCATCTCTCTTGGTGCATCATATCCTCAAGAAATCCTACTTAAAATCATATGTGTGTCATATCCTTTGTGTTCTAGTAGCTTGTATCAAGATCCATCTGCAACTCTTGCTGCATTCCATCTTCACTCCTCCCTCATTTTCCCTTCAAACGGATCAACCTCATATCATCATTCTGTTCATCCCATCATCACGTACCAAGTCACTCGTGGGTTAGCTATAAGGTTACGATCATCAACGGGAATCATATCAAGTGGTATCAGAGCAAACCTTACAAAGCTAAGTTTTCTGATCCGATCTACTCTTGTTTTGTCTATTCATATTTTGACTCTTCATCTACTTTCAAATCACGGCTTTGTTTCGTTCGATCAATATCATTACTCGTGTACTAGAATTGTTGTTTAACATCATTTCTGCTTTGAAAATCCCTTTTGAAAAGTTTGATTTACCAAGCTATTTCGTTTTTAAAATTTGTTATAATTTCAAAAAACCTTGTTCATCACGGATTTATTCATCAGAATTTTTCAAAATATTTTTTAAAATCCATTTAGAATTTGTGGAATTTTTACAAATTCTAAAACACCAAAGAACTACTTACTGCGAGTGGATTTACCTTTTCAGGAACTATGGCCGGAGATGAGGATCCGGAACCCTCAGCCGTGCGTGCTCAAAGGATTTTGGTCGAAGCTCTCACAGCCGAGATGAAAAAAAGGTTACAAACAGAGGTAGACAAGATCAGACAAGAGTATGAGCAGAGAGAAGTGGCCAGAGACGTCAGGGCAAAGAAACCACGAGAGAAGAAGAGCGAGAAGGACAGGCTAGTGGACATCAGACTGACCAGTACTACAAAAGCATTAGCTCTTCTAGAAGTGGCCGTAGAAGTTCTAGACAAGGCAAAGAACGTGTGGAAGACAACTTGGCCGGTCTAAAATTGAAGATCCCCTAATTCCACAGAATGTGTGATCCGGATGCCTACCGTGAGTGGGGAAAAAAGATAGAGTTGGTATTCAACGTTCAGCATTATACTGAGGAGAATCGTGTTAAAGTGGCGGCCACAGAGTTCTATGACTATGCCTTAAGCTGGTGGGATCAGCTCGTCACGACCAGTAGGAGAAACCAAGAGTATCCGGTTACCACATGGAACGAGATGAGAAACTTGATGACGAAGCGATTTGTTACGAGCCATTACCACCGCGAGCTACATCAGAGGCTTTGGAGATTGACGCAAGGCAACCGTTCTGTGAAGGAGTATTTTCAGGAGATGGAAACGCTTATGCGTTGTGTGGACATCTTGGAGGACAAAGAAGCCATGATGGCTAGATTTCTCGGAGGACTTAACCGAGAGATTCAAGACCGCCTGGAAACACAGCATTATGTGGACATGGAAGAGATGCTACCCAAAGCAGTTTTGTTCAAGCAACAAGTGAAGAGGAAAGGGACATACCGTTCGGGCCCTAGTACCGGTCCCAACAATCGGACAGTTTACCCGCGGGATGACAGAAATTCGTATCGGTCAGTTTACCCGCATAATGAGAAGAATCACCTGAGAGAGGATAAGCCGATGAGTTCCAAACCCGAAGCTATCCAACCATACGGAAAACCTAAGGAGGCTAGTGCCAAGACTCGTGTTGTGAAATGTTTCAAATGCCAAGGCCGTGGACATTACGCCAATGAGTGCATCAACAAACATGTTATGGTGTTACTAGAAAACAGCGACATAGAATCAGAGGATGAGAAGCAAGAGGAAACAGAGGAGGAACATGAGTTATTGCCAGTATAAGGAGAATTACTTGTAGCAAGAAGGACATTGACCGTGCAAAGCAAGCCGGAGGAACAAGTTCAGCGTGAGAACCTGTTTCACACCCGTTCTTTTGTTCAGGGAAAGGTTTGCAGTTTGATCATAAACGGCGGGAGTTGTGCTAATGTTGCGAGTAGTATCATGGTCAAGAAGTTGAGTTTGCAAGCTACTCCTCACCCAAGCCCGTATAAGTTAAATTGGTTGAATGATAAAGGAGAAATGAATGTCACCAAACAAGTCTTAGTGCCATTGGCAATTGGTGAGTATAAGGATGAGATACTTTGTGATGTGCTACCTATGGAAGCAAGTCATATCCTGTTAGGGAGGCCATGGCGATCTGACCACTGAGTGATACATGATGGATTCTCAAACCGTCACTCCTTTGAGTTTGAGGGTAAGAAGAATATTTTGATTCCCATGACTCCTCAAGAAGTCTACAACGATCAGAAACACACCTTGAGGTCAGCCAAACATCTAAACATATTTGCTAAGGCTGGACAGGTTAAGAAAGCTTTATTCTCGGAAACACCTATGCTGTTATTTGTTTATAAGGAAACGCTAACCACCATGGCTGATCTTACACCGGTGTATCCGAGTGAAGTGCAAGCTCTTTTGCAGGATTACAAAGATGTCTTTCCAGAAGAGACAGCAACGGGTCTACCTCCCATCCGGGGTATAGAACACCAAATAGATTTCATCCTCGGGGCATCATTGCCAAACCGTCCCGCTTACCGTACCAATCCCATGGAGACTAAAGAGCTGCAACAGCAAGTGGATGAGCTAATGGCTAAGGGACATATTCGTGAAAGCATGAGCCCTTGTGCGGTTCCAGTACTTCTCGTCCCAAAGAAGGACGGTAGCTGGAGGATGTGTGTTGATTGTCGTGCAGTCAACAATATCACGGTGAAGTATCGCCATCCCATCCCTAGGCTAGATGACATGTTAGATTAATTGCATGGTTCTAACATTTTCCCCAAAATTGATTTAAAAAGTGGTTACCACTAGATCAGAATGAAAAAAGGGGATGAGTGGAAAACCGCATTCAAGACTAAACATGGTTTATATGGATGGCTGGTTATGCCATGCGGATTGAGTAATGCCCCTAGCACTTTTGTGCGTTTAATGAATCATGTTCTTAGGGCGTATATAGGCATCTTTATGGTAGTTTATTTTGATGACATTCTTGTTTATAGCAAAGTTCTAGAAGAGCATGTAGAAAACATTAGATTAATGCTTGATATGCTCAGAAAAGAAAAGCTATACGCTAACCTTAAGAAGTGTACTTTTTGCACTTCTAGTCTTGTTTTTCTTGGTTTTGTAGTAAGCTCAGAAAGAGTCAAAGTGGATGAGGAAAAGGTAAAGGCCATCCGTGACTGGCCAAGTCCTAAGACCATGGTAGAAGTAAGAAGTTTCCATGGCTTAGCCGGCTTTTATAGAAGATTCGTGAGAGACTTTAGTACAATAGCTGCTCCACTCACCGAAGTCATCGAAAAGGAAGTTGGGTACAAGTGGGAAATGGCTCAGGAGGAGGCTTTCCAAAGCCTAAAAGAGAAGCTTACTAACGCCCCTGTTCTTATTTACCTAACTTCTTAAAAACTTTTGAGATTGAGTGTGATGCATCAGGAATAGGTATTGGCACAGTCCTAATGCAAGACAAGCAACCCATAGCATTTTTTAGTGAGAAGCTCGGTGGGGCCATGCTCAACTATCCGATATATGATAAAGAGCTGTACGCCTTGGTAAGGGCCTTACAAACGTGGCAACACTACCTCTGGCCTAAAGAATTCGTTATCCACACAAACCATGAGTCTCTCAAACAACTCAAAGGTCAGCAAAAGCTCAACAAAAGGCACGCAAGGTTGGTTGAATTCATAGAAACATTCCCATATGTTATAAAATACAAACAAGGTAAGGACAATGTGGTCGATGATGCATTGTCAAGAAGGTACACTCTTCTCACTACTTTAAAAGCTAAGTTGCTAGGATTTGATCAGCTTAAAGAGCTATATAAAGAGGATGATGATTTTTCAGAAACTTTTGCTTCTTGTTTCAAATCTCCTTCGGGTAAATTCTTTAAACAAGATGGGTTTCTCTTTTATGAAAACCGTCTTTGTGTGCCTAATTGTTGTATGAGAGATTTGTTTATCAGGGAAGCACACGGTGGCGGTTTAATGGGTCACTTGGGCGTGGCAAGAACCTTAGAAGTCATGAAAGATCATTTCTATTGGCCACACATGAGACGGGATGTTGAGAGAATTTGTGGGAGGTGCAATACTTGTAAACAAGCCAAGTCCAAGGTTCAACATCACGGTTTGTACTCACCTTTACACATACCCTCTCATATGTGGAATGACATATCCATGGACTTTGTTTTAGGCTTGCCTAGAACAAAGACATGTAAGGATTCTATCTTTGTGGTCGTAGATAGATTCTCTAAGATGGCTCATTTTATTGCTTGTCATAAAACTGTTGATGCTTTGCATATAGCCAATCTTTTCTTTAAGGAGATAGTTCACATTCATGGTAAGCCTAAGTCTATTGTTTCGGATAGAGATACTAAGTTCCTAAGCTATTTTTTAAAAACCTTTTGGTCTAAGCTAGGAACTAAGTTAAAGTTTTCTAGTACTTATCACCCACAAACTGATGGCCAGACCGAAGTAGTAAATAGGACTTTAGGAACATTGTTGAGGGCTTTGATTAAAAAGAACCTTAAGTCATGGGAAGAATGTTCACCTCATATAGAGTGTGCATATAACCACGCCGTGCATTCTGCTTCTAAATATTCTCTTTTTCAAATTGTTTATGGTTTAACCACACTTCTCCTTTGGATTTAATGCCTTTACCGTTGAGTGAAAGGATTAGTATGGATGGCCAGAAAAAAGCCGAATTAGTGCAGCTTATACATTCAGATGCCAAGAAAAACCTGGAGGAGAAGACAAAGCTCTATGCCAAGCATGCAAATAAGGGGAGAAGCAAGATGATTTTTGAGGCCGGTGATCAGGTTTGGGTACATTTGAGAAAGGTGCGCTTCCCTGCTGAAAGAAATTCCAAGTTGATGCCAATAATTGATGGACCATTCACGGTTACAAAGAAAATCAACGACAACGCCTATCAACTTGACCTCCAAGGTAAGTATCCTATTAGCTCAAGCTTTAACGTTACTGATTTACTTCCTTAAGTTGCAGATGAGTCGGATTTGAGGTCAAATCCTTTTCAAGAAGGAGGGGATGATATGAGCATGGAAGCATCTAACTTAGAAGATGAGCTTGTAGCCGTTGGAAATCAAGATCAAGACAAGAAGGTAGCTCAGGAAGTTCTTGAAGTACAAGGAGGTCCAATGACCCGAGCTAAGACTAAGGCATTTCAAAATGCCTTAGAGGTTCTACTTAATCAGTTTAAGTATGAACCAAGTACTGAAAAGGCTACACTTGCCATGATGGTTTGTATTGTAGCCAGGGACTAAGCTAATGGGTTTGTGGGGCATTTTGTGCTCTTTTTCCCTTAGTGAGTTTTGTCTCATTGGGTTTTCTCACTAAGGCTTTTAACGAGGCAAGTGTTCCCACATTGGCATTGCCCATTAAGCTTAGCCTTTTACCAAGCCCACTTCTTTCTACCATCCGCGACTTGGTTATTTTCAAAGTGTCATGTACTTAGTCGTTTTTGAGTCTTGTTTCTTATTTCTTTTAGTTGTTTGAACCAAGTCTTTGTATGGCTAGTCAAGGGGTTTTGTCCCGAGACTAACTTAATGCTCTTGGTGTTTTGTGTCGTCTCTCTTCTCTCTTAAAACCGTGTGTGAGAGAAGAGTTGTCTTTTCATCTATCTTTTCAATAAAATTTCCTTTGCAAAATAGATCATCTCTCTTGGTGCGTCATATCCTCGAGAAATCCTACTTAGAATCATAGGTGTGTCATATCCTTTGTGTTCTATTAGCTTGTATCAAGAGCCATCTGCAACACTTGCTGCATTCCATCTTCACTCTTCCCCCATTTTACCTTCAAACGGATCAACCTCATATCATCATTCGGTTCATCCCATCATCACGTACCAAGTCACTCGTGGGTTAGGCTGTAAGGTTACGATCATCAACGGGAATTATATCAATTTGCAACAAAAAAATTCGAATTTTATTAGTCCTTAAGTGCTTAGGAGAGCCAAACCTCTACATGTATTGTCTCTTGCTTTTTTTAATTGTTCAAGGTTTGTTTTTATCTCTGAAGGATTGATATTGTTTGTTGATTGCAAGTTTTAGTTTGAGAATGTTGCTTTCTAGTTTTATTTTGTTGTTTTTGCATGGTAAAAATTTGTTTTTGGCTATGAAGCATCTTTAATTATCAATATTTGCTTGTCAAAATCATAGTTGTACTTTGCACTATCATAAATCATCCATTGTTTAGCTTCACCATGCTAGGATTCATGCGTCTCTATTTATAGATATATTTGTTAAAAAAGGTCATTTGCATGTTTTGCTTATTTAGTTGCTTGACATCTGATAGAGGTTTACTTTAGTTTAAGTAAATAAACTCCTCATTTTTTGAATTTAGCAACATTAAGCATATCCTTTTGTTCAAAGCGTAGTTCTTATCTTTGTTTTGAGAATTTTATGTTAAAGGTACCATGGGAAGAACAACAAGGAGTGCCGATAACAAGGAAGTGGAGAAGCAAGAGAAAGCCAAAGGGAAGACCAAAAAAGTAGGGAGTCCTGATATCTCATACATTTACATCATTTAGGCTTGCATTTAGTACATGTTTTGGTCTTCTTTTGCATGTTTTATTTCTCTTTAGTCCCACTTTCTTCTCCTTTTAGACTTAGGTTGTATTTAGGATGTAGTTTGCATTTCCTTTGCATAAAGGATGTTTTTAGGTGCTTATGGAGCTATGAGGAGTAAGGAGGAGTTTTGCGAATGAACCATGAGGCTTGCTGAGCTAGGATGGAGAAGGAGGAACCAAGGCAAACGATTTCTGCAAGCCCTCTCGGTCAAGGCACGAAGGCTATCGGTCAAGGAGTGACTGATAGAGGAGCTATCGATTAAGCTATCGCTCAAAGAAGTGACTGATATAAGTTTAGATGATGTATTCCGATCACCCTCTCGGTCACCTTCTAGACCGATAGCAAGCCTATTGATCACCCCATCGGTCACATGTAGACCGATAGGATCCCAGTCTGCAGCTGCTTTTATTTACCATTATGCCATTACTTCAAGGGCTTTTCTTTTTATGTATAAATACTCTGTTTCAAAAGATTTCGACATGTCTTGTCAATCTACTGTTCTTGAGTGGTTTCTTTGAGTCTGTAAGACAAATTTCTTGCTTTATTTAATATAAGTTTGTATTTTCCTTTAATCTTTTCTTAATCTCTCTTTTAATCATGATTAGCATCTCTTCCTCTTGTGATTTGGTGTTAAACATGGCTATTAGTGAGTGTTTTGCTTAGGGTTCTTAGATGTGGTAGATTAGGGGAATTTGGAGATTGATTAAGTTTTGTTTAGTGCTTAATAACATGGGTTCCTCTCTATTATTCTGTTCTTAAGCTAGATTTAACTTGATCACTTGAATCTAGAATTAGGCTTTCACTGATGCCCACCAAGTGTTTGATGAAATGCTGATCTTGTTAATAGAGGATTTATTGGCCTTAGCACAAGAGATTGAATGTTTGAGGAGTATTATAGAGTTGATTCTTAATGCTTGTTGAATGTTTTAGCACTAGTGAGAGTTAGTTCCTGTTAAGATGTTTTAGCAAAGGGCTATTTGTCAAGAGATTGAGCTTAGCTTGCTTATTTGTGAACTCTATGTCTAGGGACCAGCATTGCTAGCTTCTTTGCTTGATCATTGATGTTTGAAGCAACCTTAGTATGTCTTTGAATTCCCCAAAATCAATAACCACATCCAGGAACTTGCCTTGTCTTTATTTGAATTTTGAATTTTGTCATTTGCTCTGTTTCTTAGCTCTATTTTCTTCTTTGATCATTGCCAAACTGTGTCTTCTTGAGTTCTCTTTGGTATATGATCACTTTAGGTTGTTAGTTCATTTGCTTAAGAAACAAAAACCTCTCTGCTTGCTTGACTTAAAGACATCTACTTGCAACTCTTTTGTATTCAACAACTCCCCATGGATTGATAAACTCAATACTAAAATGGCTAGTGTAGGTTAAGGATTAAGATAGGCAAAACACCTACATCAATTTGGTGCCGCTGCCATTGGGGTTTTCTGTTGAATCATTAGAGTTTGTGGAAACTTTAAGATCAAGTTTTTAGTTTTATTTGGTTACTCATTCCTTTCCAAGTGTTTCCATTTCAGGTGAGGATCTACAAGTAGAGAAGAGTCTGTGTTTTGAGAATCCAAGGTGCAACAACTTCCACCAAGAGCTTCTCCCTATGAACTATTTTGCAGACAGCTACAATCCCCACCCATAGTTTGCGCCCCCTCCTTCTCTCCGTCGAGGTCAATTCAATGCTTCTACATCTAGTGCAGCTGATATCAAGAGCATGATCATTGATACCCTCAACTTACAACTCCTTGAAACATTGGTAATGAACATGAGATTTGCTGAGTTGCACAACAAGATAGACTCTGTTCATGATAAGTTCAACACCAAGTTTGATGATTTGGATTCAAGGATACAGACCTTAGAGACCATCAATGAGTATTGCCAATCTCTCGTGTCTGAGTTGCCTTTACTCCTCTTGAAGAAGAAGCCATCATTGAAGACTTCATTTCCTTAATCAATGAGGACATTGACATTCAGAGTGGGGGAGATGAGCTTATTGAAGCTTATGCCACTAAGGAGAATTCTCTTGAAGAAGGAGCCAACAAGGAAGAAGTGAAGTGGGTGCCACTTGAAGTTTCTGATGCTAAAATCGAAGACTTTGTTGAAGTCCCTGATGTTAAGAAGAAAACTCATGCTGCTGTTCTCCTTATCTACCAGCCCACTATCCCTTTTCCAGGAAGATTCAAGGAACAACTGATCAAGAAGTATGAAACTCTCTATGCTGCTAAAATGGTCATGAGAGGTTTAGATGCTGAAGAGGAGCTTGATAAACTGAGAGCCATAGCTAAAGCTTCAGAAGTTAAAGAGCTATACATCAAGAAGCTTCGAGATCCAGGATGCTTCACACTCCCTAGTGAGCTTAAAGGCAAGACCTTCAAGAGCTGTTTGTGTGATCTAGGAGCATGCATCAATTTGTTACCAGCTTCTAGTGCTAAGGAGTTAGGCTACACAGGGTTTCAACCAAGTAATGTATCTCTTACTATTGTTGATGGGACTGTGAAGATGCCTTTGGGAGCTCTCAAGGATGTGCCTATGCAGATAGAAGGAGTAACAATCCCTACTGACTTCTTGGTGCTGGATGTGGAAGGAAAGATTAGGAATGTTATCATTCTTGGAAGGCCAGTTCTTGCTTCAGTTGGCGCTGTGTTTGATGCCAGTGCTTGCACAATAGAGTTGAGGCTCACCAAAGACAAGGTTCTGAAGTTTGACAGCAAAGACAACGAGCTGGAGCATGATCATGCTTTCTCTATGGATCTTAACAAAGTGAAAGGAGTTCACAAGAACTGGCCAGAGTTTCAGGGCTACTAAGGAGAGAGTTTTGATGGCTGCTGTTTGCCAAAGTTGTTTGAAGACACCACTGAAAAGGAGGTCCTTGAAGTGGTTGGTTACAAGAATCTGAACGAGATCAAGTTGGTTACCAAGAGAGGAGAAGTGGTTTTGCAATCATGTGGCTCAAGGTTGGGTGAAGTTTGCTTCAAGATTCAGAAAGAGGGGAAGACAATGCCTTTTGCTAAGATCAAGCTGAATGGAGTTACCACCAGAGTCTAGGGGAGCAAGATGACATCAAGGAGTTCCAAGACTCCTTCTCCTCACCTCCACTAGAGAGGTAATCAAAGTCAAGCTAATTAACTCTAAACATGCACACTTGGGAGGTAGTCCCATGGTATCCTTTGTATATATTATGCTTTTTAGTTCATTTTTATGCTTTTTTAATGTTTTTAGAAGCAGGAGTTTGGTTTGGGGCTTGAGAAAGTGTTTAAGGGAACAAGAACAGGTGCATTTTGGCTATTATCGATCACCGTATCGGTCAAGACCATATCGATACAAACCTTATCGGTCATGCTATCGGTCATGAGGTGATCGATAGTGGTGGAGCCAAGATGCAATGGTCAACCTATCAGTCAGTTATAATTGATAGAGAAAAGGAAGTGCAAAGTGTGAATGCTATCGGTCACCCTATTGATCAGGAAGTGACCGATGAAAATGCATCGGTTGTATTCCAGTCACTCTATCGATCAGATAGTGACCGATAGGAAACAATCGGGTGTAGTTCGGTCACTGTATCGGTCAAAATGTGACCGATAGGATTTACCAGGAGAGCCATCGGTCAAGCTATCGATCACAAGTCATCGATAAGCACCCTATCGGTCAAAACATGACCGATAGCCCTGCGAGAACTCTTGAGCACTTTTTTTCTTGTCCCCCACCCACTTGATTCCCGTGGTTCGCCCTTAGCCTCTTTAAAAGCCAACATCTTCACAGAGCTATTGGAGGAGGAACAAGAGGAGTGCTAGCAAGTATCCACAGACATCTGGATCATCTCACCACTCCTCCCACCAAAGTTAAAAGATAACAGATCCTGATCATTGTTTATACCACTGTATTTTTTTAAGTTTTCTAATATATTATGTTGCGTCTCTCTCTCATTACTTTTATTACACAAGGGACTGTGTAATTTAAGTGTGGGAGAGAGATTTGGGGTTTGACTTTGTGTTCTATTTTCTTAGTTTTTCATTTTTTTTTCATCTTGTGTCACATGCATATTATGCATTCATCTAAGGTATAGAAAATCACAAAAATTGAAAAAATTTTAAAATATTTGCATGTATTTGCAAACCAAAAAGAAAGCATATAGTTGCATTTCATTATCATAAGATTGAGTCAAGTGTTGACATATATGTTGCATTGCATTTGCATAAGGCATAATGATGAATCTTCCTTGTAATGTGCTTAGTGTTTAGAGATGATTTAACTGTTTAAGTGATTAGTTGTTTGATGCATCATAAGAAAGCTAGAAGTTAAGACTGAACCATGCTTGGATTGCTAAATTTGATCATCTCATCTCATACTGAAAGCATTTGTTCTCTGAAAATCAACTCTCTCAACTTGAACCTTAATTTGAATCTTTAATTATCATGTTTGTGCATTGAAAAGTGAATTCGTGGCTACCATATACATATTTGGATCATCTTTTCCCTTCTTACCACTCTTCTTGATCCAAATAGCTTATCCACTCCCTTAACCAAAATCTCCTTTTGAGCTTAAACACTATCTTGAGAGTTGTGAGTCCTTTGCATATCATTTTCGATTTTCTCTTGGCAAAAAGTTGTGAGCTCTCTTGTAGATATCAGCTTGTTTTTTTAGCTTGATTCTAGGTTAGGACTTTAGGTATAAAAGAGTAGAGTTAAGTGGTTTGAACCTCATGTTTATATGCTTTGAAAGAAGAGGGAAAAGTTTGAAATGGTAGTATGGGGAAATAATACTAAGTTGTGGTTAAGTAAAGGGAGATAAATGATCTAAGTGTTTAGAAAGAATAGCGCCAGCAACATTAAGGGTTTGAAGGGTCCATCCAAAGGAGAAACCAGACCCAAAGCAAACCACCAAAGGTGAAGAATGGCGCCAATGCAACAAAGAAGAGCAAGTCCCAACAAAAAGAAGCAGCTACACAAGCAAAAAGAAGAAGTTTCCCCAGCCATGAAGAAGGGTAAAAGGGTAGATTTAGGTAAAGGGTAGACTTAGGGGCTCAGTTTGGGGTTTACAAGTTTATAAGATTCATTCTTTTGATAAAAGGGGAAGACGGGAGTTTTGAATTGCATGCATAAGTGTGCTTTTACCTTTAGCATTTTGCCTAAGATAGAAACATTTCATTGTCCCTTATGTTTGTGAATCCTTTGCTTGAATGAGATCATTTTAATCTCATAACCTTACCCTTTGAACCAAATGTCTTCACTTTATATGCATAAACATGATTCATGGTTTTGAGCTTAATTGAATGTTAAAGAGTGGGTTGATTTGAGCATTTTTCTAAGTTGAGATTTGCGATAGTTTTGAAACATGACGACCATGGCTTTGTTCTTTGAAGTATAGCTAATTGTGTTTGCATCCCACAACTATGTACTTAAGCATTGATTCCATCTCTTTGCCTATGCACTTTTGGATTTGAATGCCCACCTTCAAACCTCACTCTCTCATTTGTTCTTATTTGCTTGTGGACAAGCAAATGGCAAGTGTGGGGGTGTCGATATCTCATACATTTACATCATTTAGGCTTGCAGTTAGTTCATGTTTTGGTCTTCTTCTGCATGTTTTCTTTCTCTTTAGTCCCACTTTCTTCTACTTTCTGACGTAGGTTGCATTTAGGATGTAATTTGCATTTTCTTTGCATAAAGGATGTTTTTAGGTGCTTATGGAGCTATGAGGAGCAAGGAGGAGCTTTGGGAATGAACCAGGAGGCTTGCTGAGCTTGGATGGAGCAAGAGAAACCAAGGCAGATGATTTCTACAAGCCCTATTGGTCATGGCACGAAGGCTATCGGTCAAGGACTGATTGATAGATGAGCTATCGATCAAGCTATCGGTCAAAGAAGTGACCGATAGAAGTATACCGGATCTATTCCGATCACCATATCGGTCACATTCTAGACTGATAGCAAGCCTATCGATCAGCCTATCGGTCACATGTAGACCGATAGGATCTAAGTCTGAAGCTGCGTTTATTTACCAGTCTGCCATTACTTTTAGGGCTTTTCTATTTATGTATAAATACTCTTTTTCAAGAGATTTTCGACATGTCTTCTCAATCTACTGTTCTTGAGTGATTTATTTGAGTTTGTAAGAAAAATTTCTTGCTTTATTTAATATAAGTTTGTATTTACCTTGAATCTTTTCTTAATCTCTCTTATAATCATGATAAGAATCTCTTCCTCTTGTGATTTGGTGTTAAACATGGCTATTAGTGAGTAGTTTGCTTAGGATTCTTAGTTGTGGTAGATTACGGGAATTTGGGGATTGATTAAGGTTTCTGTAGTGCTTAATAACATGGATTCATCTCTATTATTTTGTTCTTAAGCTAGATTTAACTTGATCACTTGAATCTAGAATTAGGCTTTCTCTTATGCCCACCAAGTGTTTGATGAAATGTTGATCTTGTTTAATAGAGGATTTACTGGCCTTAGCCCAAGAGATTGTCTGTTTGAAGTATTTTAGAGTTGATTTTTAATGCTTGTTGAATGTTTTAGTACTAATGAGAGTTAGTTCTTGTTAAGATGTTTAGCAAATGGCTATTTGTCAAGTGATTGAGCTTACCTTGCTTATTTGTGAACTCTATGTCTAGGAACCAGCATTGCTAGCTTGTTTGCTTGATCAATGATGTTTGAAATAACCTTAGCTAGTCGTTGAATTCCCCAAAATCAATTACCACATCTAGGAACTTGCCTTCTCTTTATTTGAATTTGGAATTTTGTCATTTGCTCTGTATATTTGCTATGTTTTCTTCTTTGATCATTGTTAAAATGTCTCTTCTTGAGTTTTCTTTGGTATATAATCACTTTTGGTTGCTAGTTCAGTTGCTTAAGCAACAAAAACCTCTCTGCTTGCTTGACTTAATGATCTCTACTTGCAACTTTTTTGTATTCAACAACTCCCCATGGATTGATAAACTCAATACTACAATGACTAGTGTTGATTGAGGATTGAGATAGGTAAAACACCTATATCAAGTCCTTGCGCCAAGGCCCAAGGGAGAAAGAAAGTTGATGCTGGTCCTAGTGAGAAAGCAATGCAAAGGAAGAAGAGCTCAACCACTCCTGCCGAAAGACAGCTCTTTGACTTGTTTAAAAAGCGGGATGTGAGGCCCTCAAGCTATAGCTTCCCCAACCAATGATACAAAGGTAGTGATCAAGCTCTTCAAGTCTATCATCTTTCCAAGGTTTGGGGTTCCAAAAGTAGTGATCAGCAATGGGGGAAGCCACTTCATCAACAAGGTCTTTGAGAGTCTTCTGAAGAAGTATGGAGTTAAGCATAAGGTAGCTATGCCCTATCATCCTCAAACTAGTGGCCAAGTAGAGGTATCTAATAGGCAGATCAAGGCTATTCTGGAGAGAACTGTTGGGGCTACTATAAAAGACTGGGCCCACAAACTCGATGATGCTTTATGGGCATATAGAACCGCCTTCAAGACTCCTATAGGCACCACTCCCTTCACTCTTCTTTATGGCAAGTGTTGTCACTTTCCTGTTGAGCTAGAGCATAGAGCACTGTGGGCCGTGAAGCAAATGAACTTCAGTCTCAAGACAGCTCAAGAGAGACGGTTGATCCAACTCCATGTGCTAGATGAGTTAAGGCTGGAAGCTTATTAGAGTGCCAAAATCTACAAAGAAAGGACCAAGGCATTCATGACAAGAAGCTGGTTCATAAGGAGCTAAAGGAAGGCAGTTTGGTGCTACTCTACAACTCAAGGCTGAAGTTATTCCCTGGAAAGCTGAAGTCTAGGTGGAGTGGACCTTTTGAGATTAAAGAAGTACTACCTTATGGAGCGGTTACATTGGTTGACAAAAAAGGAGAGAGGTTAATGGGCACAGGGTCAAGCCTTATATGGCGAGTGAATGCATCAAGTAGAGCACCAAAATGCTTCTCCAAGACCCACCTCTAGCCTAAACCAAGTAAATTCAAGCTTAAGACGTTAAACAAGCGCACTTGGGAGGCATTCCCATGTCTATCTTGTACATATTTTTGCTTTCTTTCGATTTCAGTTTTATGCTTTTTATGTTTAAATGTGCAGGTCAAGGGATAAGGAACCAGAGGCTATGATCTTAGAGTCAAATGGGCAAGGAAAGGAGAGTCAGAGGCAAGAAATCGAGTGCTAAATAGACATATCCTGGCTCGATCTTTACTAGATCGAGCTAGTGAATCGAGTGGAGTCACTCGATCTAGATGAGATCGAGTAGACAATCGAGTAAGTCACTCAATCTGTGCCAGAACGACCTCCAAATCGATCATGTGGTTCGATCCAAGGAGCTTAGCCATAATGACGTACAATCATGGAACGAGGGGGAACAATCGATCTAGGACTCGATGCAATCCAGATCGAGTCCCTAATCGATCAACCCTCTCGATCCTAGCCAACATGGGCATGACATCGAGGTCAAGATCGACCAAATTGACTTGATCTCATGCCAAGGTAAGTCAAAAATTTTCGGTCCTTTCTCTTTTCCCTCTGTTTTTAAATTTGAATTGTGGTCAAGGCAAGCATCTTAGACCATGAAGGATGTGCCTTGACCACACTTTTTCAGAAACCACTTGTTTTAGCCCATAGTTTTCTTGGCTTTTATAACAACATGCATCCACACTCTCTCCCATTTGTGTTCGAACTGTTTTCTAAAAGTAAAGAGAGAGTGTGAACTTTGCTTCAAGACCAAGAACTTCTTGCTTTTATCTCTTTCAAAGGTATTTTTGGTTATTTGAGTTTCGTGTTTAAAATTTTCTTGGAAAATTTCCTTTTGTTAGCCTAGGGTGATTGCTTTAAGTTAAGGGATTAGGATAGTATTTAGGAGCAGCTAAATATTAGGAAAACTGCTAGATTTAATACTATCTAGA
Organism: Thlaspi arvense; assembly: GCA_911865555.2. Classification (NCBI taxonomy): domain Eukaryota; kingdom Viridiplantae; phylum Streptophyta; class Magnoliopsida; order Brassicales; family Brassicaceae; genus Thlaspi; species Thlaspi arvense. Next base: position 31,688,874 of record OU466860.2, read on the forward strand.
GACATTTCCTTCTAATATTTAGCTATAAATTTTATAAAATCCCTAAAAATCTAAGATTATTGTTATAAGTTTTTCTTTCTTGCTCTCTTATTATCTCTATTTAGCCGCCTATACTCATTCTTCTCTTTGAGAATCTGAATTTCAGGCACCATTGCACCTACGAGAAGCAGAGAAGTGGATGGACAAGGAGAAGAAGCTCAACAAGTGGTGCAAGAGAGGGTTAGATGGACCAAGGAAGAGAAAAAGGCTGAGAAGAGACTTGAGAGGCTGCGCTTTGAACCAACCAAATTTGCAAGCCAAGACCTCTTGGAAAGGATGGGGCTACTAGGAGACTTCGACGAGCTTCTCAAGGAAATGGGACTAGCTTGCCACTCAAGGATGTATTGCCCCACATATCCAAAGGCCACGCTTGACTTCCTCTCAACCTTGGAATTTTCCTATGAAAATCCGAGCCTCCCTATTCCATCCCAAGGTCACCTCACCTTCAAGATCAGAAGATAGGCTTATCATCTCTCCATCCAAGAGCTTTGCCAAGCCGACGGTCTAAAATATACTGCCAAGCTTGTAGAGTTCCCTCCTTTCGCACAAGCCAATGATCTATGTGACTAGCTATGCGACGAAGGCTACAAGAGTAACACGGTAAAAATCAACAAGGTTCGCAACCCCGTGCTGAGATACGCCCTCAAGCTCCTTTCCAACACCTTCAGTGGGCGATCCGTGGCTCCAACAGTCACCAAGAATGAGCTGTGCTTTCTCTTCCAAGGCAATAAGAAGATCTTATGCAGCCAAGAAGAGAAAGATGTGCCGATGAAGGATGAGCTTGGCAATGATGTCAACTATGGTTGCATCTTGGCCTCTTCTTTGGTCAAGTATAAGGCATGAGCTTTGAGATGCAAGGCGAGCTCAGCACTCATTGGAGGCTTCCTTACACTGCTCTTGATACAAGCCGGAGTCCCCATCCAAGAGTTTGAGCCTTGCGCGGAGAGAGCATACATGGATGAGGCTTACTAGCGCAACACTGACTCCTTAGGACGCACGCCAGCTCCAGGGTTCTATGCCTACTTGTTCTACGGCGAAAACAACACAATGAGAGTGTGCATCCTGCCTAACGTGGATGAGATGCACCTAGAAAGCTGTGGCACGATCGAGTTCGTTCCGAATGAAGAGGAATGTTTTGCACCTCTTGGAGCCACAGCCGCGCCGCCTTAAGTTGCTCGTGCACCTTCAGAGTCACCTCCTTCAGATGGCGTGATGCCTGCCAGCTTTGACCTGCCTAAGCTTGATTTTGAGCCAAGGACCAAATTCGAGAAGTTCTTTGCCTCTGTGGTAGAGATTCATCGGAAGGTAAACAAGTGGGAAAGCAAGATGATTAAGAAGCTTGCCAAGAAGATCAAGGAGCTTCAAGGAAGCTCATCAGAGGGGTCTTCAAGTGAAGAGGTTGAACAGTGGGAGAAGAGAAGAAGATCCACCGGAGGGATTGAGATCCGTGAGCCACAAGGAAGCGCTCAAGCACCTCGCCCTTCTATACAAGAAGCGACGAGCAAGGGCAAAGGCAAGGAGACAACCCAAGACACTCCTAGAATGAGCAGGAAGTCTGGAGCATCCTCAAGCTCCAGCCATGCCTAGCTCCGAGGTACCAACAACCAAACCCTTGTATATACCATGCATTTTTCTTATTTTTGCTTTGTGTTTTGAGCTCCTCTTGAATTTGTTTGCCACCGAGACGGTGTCATTCAAGTTTGGGGGAGTATGTGTGTGCTTTGACATGTTTTCTTTGATCTTATTTTGAGTTATCATACTTGAGTCACTATTCATCACTTAAGGCATAGAAAAAAAAATGATAAAATTTCTAAAAAGTTTCAAAAAAATTCATGTAGCTTGCAATTGCATTGTTAAATATTGTAGGATTGAGTCTAGAAATTTTAAAATCATTTAGGGCATTTGCATTTGCATAGGGAGCAATGACACAAATTTTTCCATGTTAAGTGTTTTTAAACTCATGAATTAGTTCAAGGCCCTAGTTAGTAGTTCTTTGATGCATTGTTCAAACTTTGAAAGTAAGCTCTAACCATATTTGGATCATTTGTTTTGATTTTCGTGGCTTAAGTTGAACATTCATGAATTGAATCCTTTCCTATCAAGTGAGAACCTTAACTTGGAATTTGTAATTATCATACTTATACATTTGAAAAAGGATACATGGATCACATATACATATTTAGGTTTTCTTTTCCCTTTCACCACTCTCTTGTAAGCCCGAATAGAACTTCCTACCTTGACCCTTATCTTCCTTTCAAGCCAAAATTACTTGTGTGACATCATTGTGAGGCCATATTTTCGGTTTGAACTTGACATAAAGTGTTAGGTTTAGGCGACATGATTATGCTTTCATACTGTTGCTAGCTTTGCATATTGAAGCTAGTTTTAGGCTTAAGTTTAGGATGGCGGTTCATGGGTGTTGATGTTTTGCTTACTTTTTTCGGTTTAAAATGAGTTTTAAGTGGGTGGTCTTTTGTTTGTATTGTTTAAAAGCTCTAAGTTTGGTCAAAGCTTGGTCAAAGTTCAAATCAAAGGGTTGACCAAATTTTAAGTTGGCTGGGAAGGAGGTTGATGTCGACCAAGACCCCGATATGTCTGATACGTAGCTTATTTACAACATTTTAGAGCATCATTTAGAGTAGTTATTCATCATTGTATACATATAAGTGTCACATTTGTATTTATATTAGGACTAGTGTTTCTTAGGATTAGATTTGCATACTTTTTTGCATAAGGTGTGCATTTCAGGTGTTTTGGAGCCAAGGAGACATACTGGAGAATGGTGAATCATTTGGAGTCAAAGAACCTTGCAAGGAGAATACAGCCAAGGCAATAAGGAGCAAAAGAGAACACTTCTCCATGCAACATCGAGCAGCCACAACGGTATCATCCCGATGTGAAGCAAAATGATGTCTAGCACTATAACATACAGCCGCAAAGGACTGGATAAACCGATGTGGAGCAATATCTGTCCGGATGAAGGCTTTCCACTACGATTCAGCCTTAGCACCCTTCAACAAAGTTCTAGAGGACCGACTTAGCTTTCGTAATGTGGCTGTTTGAAGTTATTATAATCGGTAGTTCGGAAGTTACCATGAAAACAGTGAGCATTATTTTGGCGTAACAATTTTAGTCCATAGAGGACCCTACATCAAGCTGATGCAACAGTTTGAGAAAGTTGTAGTACACATCAAGCTGGTCCAACAGTATGAGACCGTTGCACACCTTATCCGAGCCTTGACCACATTTTGGCTACTTTTGACCACATTTTACCTACTCTCCTTTGGAAATTAGTATAAATACCCTTTAACCTAGATCTTATCTAGTATCCATCATATCTTCTCTTTTATTTTCGTGCCTCTTTTCAGTTAAGAACAAGAAACACCAACTTTGAGATTTGTATTTGGATCATTGCTATTTATTTAAATCTTGCACTTATCTTTCATTTCTTCTTGTTTATCTTTCATTAATCATGTTTAGCCATCCTATCCTCATGGATTTCGTGGTTAATGCTATGGTGAGTATGTAGTTATCTTAGATTTTAGATCTTGGTAGATTAAAATGATTCTAAATATTGTTTAAGATGTTTAACGCTTAGATCTTTGTATTCCCTTTTCTTTTATGATTGTTCTTATTGCCAAGTACCTTTTTATTCGAGAAGTTGATATTATGTTTTTGTGGAGCACTTAAGGTGTTTGATAAAATGCTTGAACGAGTTTATATTTAAAAGTGATGTTTAGAATCATGATTCTTTGCATCAATCATTTCTTATATAAACGTGCTAGACTTTTATTTGGCAAGAGAGTGGAAATAAAATGTCTAAACTAATTGCATAAGAGATTACTCATCCTAGCCTAAAAGAGATGTTTAGCGAGTTGTTTGTTTTATGGAGCTTTTGATTGAAAGCTTCTTAGTCATAGATACACCAACTAATATTGGGTTTGAAATGTGATTAGCAAATGGGTTTTTGCCTAGAGATTGGATTAACCTTTAATTTTTCTCCTTACTTAAGGTTGGGAACTTTGTAATGCTTGTTTGAACATCTTATACATGAATGAGGACCAGCCTACATCACATGCCTTGGTCTTCAATTCTTCTTTTATCTTTGAAGCTTAGTATTAATCTGTTTTTGTTTTGTTTAATTTGCTCTTATTGCTGCTTTAATTTCTCTTCATATTTCTTATGGTGTGTTTGCTTTTGTTCTTGCTTTGTGTGACATCTTTCATTGTTAGCTATAAAACCCCCTTCTTTATTAGTTTAGCTTAGCAAGTATTCTATATCTCAAGTGTCATTAGCATTCTGAATGGATTGGCACTTCAAATACTACAACAATATATGTGTTTGAGGATTGAGCTTCGGATATTCTTAAAATTCATGAGACTAAAAACACTAAAGCAGGATAATTCACAGGTTGAATCCGAGAATATAGAATGTATACAATCAGGAAATTAATAAAACTGTCAAGAACTCAAAAGACTGATTTAAAACCATCCAACTTTCGTTGCAGAAGTTATCTATGCTTTAATTCCAGAATTTCAAATCTCTTTGCAAATTCAATTAATTTAGACAAGCATTAATAATAGTTTCGATTGTTCACAGCATTCATAAATCAAATCTCTTTGTAGATAGTAATTTTGCTCGTGCCAGAGTAGTTCTGGTGATTAACAATATTCTCACTTCTAATAAGCAACCTATGGTTTGATTTCTATATGATCAATCCTAGAATCAATATAAATGAAAATCCAGATAAAGAACCAATGAATTATCCTAACAGTATAACAAATCTACAAACTCTCGTCAACCCTTAAATCATCTAACCTAACTAACATAATACTCAGACATAAAAATGAATTCAAAAATCAAAACTAAATAATACTGCATTAAAAAGAAAAGAGTTATGATACATGTGTGCAGAATTGTCTCCCCAAAAGAGTGCACAATTGTCTCCCCTAAAGCTCTGGAACAAATCTCTCTCTCTCTCTCTCTCTCTCTCTCTCTCTTGATAGCAGGATAAACTACTAAGCAAATCCTAACATATTCATGTCATTGCAGCATGTAAGGTATCAATCCCTCTGAGTTCTTAAGGCACCAAGAATACAGCAAATCATTTAAGTCAAGCTAGATTCAAAATGGCAGTTATGAACAAAACTAACAAGTCTAATGAACTAAGCAAAGCAAGAAATTCAGATATATGAAGTAAGGATCTAAGATGGGGGTTATTGATTAAGAGAGGATTAGAACCTAACTAGTGATGCTTCAAAACCATTCAAACAATGCTATCTTCTAGGTATAGGATTAACAACTATAACTAGCTCAATTCCTTGACACTAATCACTTTGCTAAGCACACATTCAAGATAAATCCCTTTACTTAAACACATGACCAGCAAGCATTAAGAACAGAACTCCAATCCTATGAAGCCAAAATGCACCTTAGACATCTAACCCCTTAGGCTAAGCATACAAATCCTCTAAGAGACTCTAAGCAGTATTTTATCAAACAATCACCAGGCGCGAGAGAAAGCCAAGATACTAAACAAGCCTGGCCAAGACTAATCTAGTGTTAAGCGCATCTAATATAGAGAAGACAATAATATTAAGCACAACATATCACTAATCTAGTCCTAAAACCCCTCCAATATATCCCATCTCAAACCCTAGATAAGACTACTCACTAGACATAGTCAAAATCACAAATTCCAAAGAGAAAAGATGATTAAGCATGATTAGGAAGCAAAATAAACATGAATAGATCAATGGCAAATACATAAATTCACTAAATTAAACTAGTTCTTACAAAACAAAGCTGAAAGAGGAAAGGTTTTAAGTGCAAGAGCAGAAAGAAAATAACTAGATCCAATTTGCCTAACCATTTTAGGACTTTAATATTTATATGGAAACAAGAAAACCCCTATTAAACCAAGACTAAACTGAAAATAAGCTGACTTGGACAGATCATATCGACACTGAACATCGATACACATGTCGATATCCTCTCTTCCTCTGGGTTCTATCGATACCTCTTGGTCGATATGCACCTAGATACAGAAGGCTTCTGAGTTGTATTGGTTGGGCTCTCCAAGGTGTGAAGTCGATACAATCGCCCTTTAGTTAAGGCTTATCAATCAAGCAAGTCGATATGGAACCTCGGTATTGTCATGTCATGTGTATCGGTCTGGGACGTCGATACACTGCTCGATATGGACTCCATTCTGCTTCATCTAGGTGTCAAAGTCGATATGCTTCCTTCACACTTTGCCTCTTCTGTATCGATGTTGTAGTGGTCGATACTTCCATCAATATGCTCTGTATCGATCACATGATGTCGATATCATCATCGATATTGGTCCATCCGCCTTTGTGTCTGGCCTTTCTCAATTCCCAGCTCACACCCATTGCTCCACATGACCTCCACACTCCTTCAAGTACCTGAATAAAACTCCAAATGCATGCAAATTGCAATCCAGCTCCTAAAACTACTCTAACTCCTAAAAGTATGCAAATGGGACAAGAGGAAACAAAATATGCATGTTTAGAAACTAAAACTAGTGATGAATGCAAGCTAAAATGGTATAAATAATGGAGATATCAACACCCCCCAGACTTACTTTTTACTTGTTCTCAAGCAAACAAACTAAGACAAGGAGGAAGTCAGGTTTGAAGGTGGACACTCAAATCCAAAAATGCAAAGGTAAAGAGGTGGAATCAATGCTTAAGTTCGTAGTTGTGGGGTGCAAACATAATTAGTTGTACTCTAAAGAACTTAGCCATGCTCATCATGCTTCAAAATGATCTCAAATCTTAACTTAGACAAATGCTCATATCAATCAACTCTTTAATATTCAATTATGCTCAAAACCATGAATCATGTTTATGCAAATCAAGTGAAGCCATTTGGTTCAAAAGGTAAGGTTTTGAGATTAAAATGATCTCATTTCAGCATATGAGGTTTAGGCTCAAAAGGAGGTTTTGGTTAAGGGTGAGGATGTAACTGTCCCATAAGTATGAAGATCAGCTATTTGGATCAACAAGAGTGGTAGAAACGAGAAAGATGATCCAAATATGTATATGGTAGCCATGAATTCACTTTTCAATGCATAAGACATGATAATTGAAAGTCCAAATTAAAGTTCAAGTTGATAGAGTTGATTTTCAGAGAACAAATGCTTTTAGAATGAGATGAGAAGACCAAATTTAGCAATCTAAGCATGGTTCAGCCTTAACTTCTAGCAAACATATGATGCATCAAACAACTAACCACTTAAACACTGAAATCATCTCAAAACACTAAGCACTTTACAAGGAAAATTCATCAGAATGCCCTATAGAAATGCAATGCAACCTATATGTCAACACTAGACTCAATCCTAGAAGAATGAAATCCAACTACATTCTTTCTTTTGGTTTGCAAAAATGCAAAGGTTTTCAAATTTTTCGATTTTTTTTTTGTGTTTTTCTATGCCTGACATGAATGCATGATATGCATGAGACTGAAAGTAAGAAGAAACAGAAAAACTAAGAAAACAAAACACAAATTCAAACCCCAAATCTCTCCCCCACACTTAAATAACACAGTCTCTTGTGTAATGAAATAAATGAGAGAGAGAAGCACAAAATATACTACAAAACTAAAAAGATGCAATAGTATAAACAGTGGAGAGGATGTGGTACTTGGTTTAGTGGTAGGAGTTGTGGGATGATCTTGAAGTCTGAGGAGACTTGCTAGCTCTCCTCTTGTTTCTCTTCTCAGAAACTTTTTTGGAATGCTCTGCTTCTTAAGGTAGTTGAACCCAGCTAGACCATAACTGCTCTGCTTGAGAAGAGTTCCCTTGTTGACCCCATTGCCATGTCTCCTGAACTGAAAAGAGAGTGGGAGATGGTTCCCAAGCTGATGGTACATGTGTTCTTGGCTCATATGATGAAGCCCTAGGTTGTGCCCATGTTCCCCATTGATCACTTGGCTGTGCATGGAAAGAGTGTCTTCCATGGGGATTCCAAACAGCTTCCTCCTCTTCAGTTGGCTCAGCTTGTTGTAGATGCTCTTCTTGGTAAGTAGTGTACTCATGAGCATGGCTTTGGTGGAAAGTTCTTGCTGATGTTGCCTTGTTTTTTTTGAACTTCCCCCTAACCATTTTCATCAACCTCTTAATGGTTTTGTCTTGCCACTTACACCATTTCTGGAGAGAATTGATGTGCTCATGAGCCACCTTCAAGGAGCCTACTTTGTTGGGTGATTCATAGGGTTTGATGTGGAACTGCCTTGAGCTGTAGCTCAACACTTCTTCTTCTTCAAGCTCATCTTTTTCATAGGTTCCTCCTTGGCCTTCAGCGACAGCAATAGCATTCCATTGGTGATCTTCTTCTTCTTCTTCTTCAATCTCTTCAGTGTTTCCTTCCTCACTGTCTTCTTCTCTCTCTCTAGGGATAGGGCCGCCTTTGTAGAGCTTCTCATCAGCTGGATTGAAAAAGATGTTGCTTCTTCTGGTGAATGAAGTGAGCTTTGGATGGGGGAGAAGAACTTTTGCTGGTGTGCAGATGTCCTTGATGAAGTTGTATACATGCTTTTCGCCAATGCTCTTCTCTAGGAAGTGGCTCCTCTTGAGATAGGTTATCTCAATCCATTGTGGTTCCAGAGCATCTTCCTCATAACCGTCAAGGTTGACTCCACTAGCTAGAAGAATGGCCCTGACAACTCCCCCAATATGAATCTGTGGGCTTCTCCCATCTTTCATCTTGCTCCTCAAAAAACATCAACTTCAAAGATTGGCACCTGAGGAATCTCATTCCTCTTCGTGATGTTTCCAGCTCTTTGACATGCTTCACAAGACTTGACAAACTCATGAGCATCCTTGAATAGCGTTGGCCACCAAAACCCGGCTTGTAAGACCTTTGTTGCCGTTTTGAAGGAAGCAAAATGTCCGCCATATGACAAACCGTGGCAATGTAAAAGGATGTCCTGCGCTTCCTCTCTTGAAACATATCTTCTATACAAGTTGTCTACTCCTCTCTTGTACAAGAAAGGCTCGTCCCAAAAATAATGAGAGATGTCTCTCATGAACTTCTTCTTGTGGTAGTGGTCAAGATGAGTAGGTTCCTCTCCACAAGCTAAGAAGTTCACTATATCAGCATACCAAGGCAGGTTCTCTTCTCTCAAAGCTAGAACATCTTCAAACTGATCCTCTAGCCGTGTGCATACAACCGTGTTGATCATCATGAATTGCTCTTCAGGAAGTGAATCATCCAAGGGTAAGGCTTCATTCACTCTCATTCTAGAAAGGTGATCAGCAACACCATTTTCTATCCCCTTCTTGTCTTTTCTCTCCATATCAAACTCGTGTAGAATGAGAATCCACCTTAAGAGCCTCGGCTTGGTATCCTTCTTAGAGTAGATATACCTCAAAGCAGCATGATCCGTGTATACAACAACCTTAGAGCCCACCAAATATGATCTGAACTTCTCAAAAGCAAAAACAATGGCCAGCAGCTCTTTCTCGGTTGTAGCATATCTCACTTGCGTGTCATCCAAGGTACGACTGGTGTAGTAGATAACATGCAACCTCTTGTCTTTCCTCTACCCTAGAACAGCTCCCACGGCGTAGTCACTCGCGTCGCACATGATCTCGAAGGGTAAGCTCTAATCTGCTGCTTGTACTATAGGTGCCGTGACAAGAGCTTCCTTGATGGTCTTGAAAGCATGAAGACATTCCTCATCGAAGACAAAGTCAGCTTCCTTGCATAACAACCGTGTAAGAGGGCGAGCTATCTTGGAGAAATCCTTGATAAACCGCCTGTAGAAGCCAGCGTGCCCCAATAAACTCCTTATCCCCTTGACATTAACCGGCGGCTCAAGACTCATCATGACCTTAATCTTTGCTTTGTCAACCTCTATCCCTTGCTCAGATATCTTGTGACCGAGTACAATCCCTTCTTTCACCATGAAGTGATACTTCTCCCAGTTCAGCACCAAGTTTGTCTCCTCACATCTCTTAAGTACCTTGGAAAGATTCAACAATCAAGCAGAAAAGGACACACCATATACAGAGAAATCGTCCATAAAGACTTCTACCATCTCCTCTATGAGATCAGAGAAGATCGACATCATGCACCTTTGAAAGGTTGCTGGTGCATTACACAACCTAAATGGCATCCTTCGATATGCGAAGATACCATAAGGGCATGTAAAAGTCGTCTTCTCTTTATCGTTAGGATGGATTGGTATTTGAAAGAAACCACTATGCCCTTCAATCTCTCTTTCCGCCAAACGCCATGGGTCTGGAGGAGAGAATGTAGGAGTGATACATACCACACGCCATGGATGGATCTTGTTTTGTTTTCAAGGCTTAGAGAATCTCACAGAGTGAGTAGATCGAAAAGTTTTAAAACCAAGCTTGAACCTTTGAAACCCTTGAACATGAATCTCAACCCTAGACCCTCTTTCTTAGTATTCTTACATCTCTTTTAATCATTCACTTGCTATCTGTTCGCATCCTGGTCATTAGATTCGTTTCCGTAGAACTTTTAGACGAGATCGATCGTTGTTGCTCGATCTAGTGGTCGATCCTGTGGTCGATCCTTTAGTCGATTATTATTAATTCATAGCTTTGCATTTTAATCATTATGTTTGCTTCTAGTGGTATTTCATTCGTCCCTAGTATTTTTAAAATAGTTTTGCTTTTCATTTAGTCATTGCATCTAGTTTTTAGGATTTTTTACAAAATCGTTCATCACTTGCTTAGCTTTACTTGATCCTTGCATTCTCATTGCACTTTCTAGCTTCTAGGTGTGGATTGACACTCACTTGCATACTATACTACATCTCAGTGTTGCATTTGAGCATTGATACATCATCACATGCTAAAAACATGTTATCAAATGGCGTCGTTGCCATCTTAGGAGTGTTTAGAAAGCATTGGTATTTGGGGTTTAGAAAAGACTAGCCTTTGTTTTTCTTTTAGTTACTGATTTCTCTACTCTTAAACGTGTGTCTTTGAGGTACATGAATCTTCGTTCAAGGGGAGACAACAATCTACTTCAACCCTTGGACAACGTTCATCAACTCGGACATTCAAGACAAATAAGAGTTAGAGAGCAAGCTAGAGCTTTTGAGGAGATTGTTCATTAACGTTCAGTGGATTTTGAAGCGATGGCTGAGCACGAACATCCAGAGGGACCTCCTCCAGCTCACGGGGCAGTGGGAAGGGGTAATGGAAACCCACAACACGCGGCTAGACCCCCACGGATCATAGGAGCGGGAGATGCTCGCAATACTCATCACAATAGGTTTGGGATCACTCCTCCTCCTATACAGAACAACAACTTCGAGATTATGCCGGGTTTCATCTCAATGGTGCAAAACAATAAGTTCCACGGGCTAGCAATGGAAGGATCCTTGGAGCACCTTGATAACTTCGAGCAAGTATGTGGGATGATCAAGATTAACGGCATATCCGAAGATGCTTTCAAGCTGCGTCTCTTTCCGTTTTCTCTTGGAGACAAGGCTAAACATTGGGAGAAAGCCCTTCCACAAGGCACCATTTCCTCTTGGGCTGAGTGTAAGAAGGCTTTCCTCTCAAAGTTCTTCTCTAGCACCAGAACAGCAAGGTTGAGAAGTGAGATCAGCGTCTTCACTCAAAGGAACAATGAGACATTCAATGAAGCCATGGAGCAGTTCAAAGACTATACCATTCAGTGTCCTCACCACGGCTTCAGCGAAGAGACTCTTCTAAGTAATATCTACCGTGGAGCTTCACCAAAGATTCGCTTGCTACTTGACATGGCGAGTAAGGGAAACTTCCTTGGTCAAGAGGTAGAAGAGGGCGTGGAGCTGATTGAGAACTTGACATTGAGTGACGGCAATTATGCTGAAGACTATGACCGTGCACCGAGAGGTTCTGAGCTAGAGTCTCACAAGAAAGAGTTTAAGTCATTGCATGAGAAGATTGACAAGCTGGTGTTGGCTAATCAGAAGCATGATCACTTTGTAGGTGAAACGGATGAAACCGTAGAGGAGCTTGAGTTGAGTCAAGAAGAAGCCAATTGGGTGGCGGGTCAGAATAACGACAAACCTCAAGGGTATTCACAAGGCTACAACCAGAACAACAATCTCTCATACCAAAGCACCAATGTTGCGAACCCTAAAGATCAAGTGTACCCTGCTCAGCAAGCAAAGCCTTTCGTACCATACAACAAAGGTTTTCAGCCGAGTGGTGGCTTCCAAGGGCAAGGGCAGAACAACTTCCAAGGACAACAGCAAGGAAACAAGGGTTATACGCAAATGTACCCTCCGGGCTTTGTTCCTCAACAACAACCGATGCAACAACAACAAGTTGATCCTGTCCAAGCTATGTTTCAACAATTGATTCAAGGGGCAAGAATCAACAAATCAGAAGTTTGCCGAGATGAACAATCGTTTAGACTCCTCTCTCACGGATTTCTCTACTCAGATTACAAGCTTGAATAACAAGATCAAGCAACTAGAGAAAGGAAAGGCGAGTACAAGTGGTCAGAATAGCTTACCGGGCAAGTGTGAGCAGAATCCCAAGGAATACGCCAACGCCATCACGCTAAGGAGGGGGAAAGAGCTTGCACCTACGGTTACTCCCAAGAACAACGAGGATGTTGTAATTTAAGAGGGGGAGGGTAAGCTTTCAGCTGATGATGAGATCAACTTTGACAATGTTTGGATTCAAGGGCCGAGGAGAGGTGAGAAAGCAGCTGTAGAGAAGAAAGCAGAGCAAGCTGCTAAGGAGAAGGATACTTATGTGCCTCCACCGTATGTACCAAAGCTTATTTTTCCTGGCAGCTTCAAGAAACAACTCATAGAGAAGCATAGAATCTTGTCTGAGAAGCACCTTAAGGACGTAGAGATCAAACTACCTCTCGTAGACTGCCTTGCCATGATGCCTAAGTGCGCCAAATTCTTCAAAGATACGCTCGTGAAGAAGAATAAGGAAAGCAAGGAAGTGCTAGTTCTTAGTGAGGAATGTAGCGCCGTGATACACAAGGAGATAGTTCCCAAGAAGTTGGGAGATCCCGGAAGCTTCACTATACCTTGCGCTTTAGGTCCTTTGGAGTTCAAGAGTTGTCTTTGCGATCTGGGTGCTAGCATAAATATGATGCCTCATTCCGTGGCAAAGAAACTTGGCTTTACCCGGTTCAAGGATTGTAGAATCTCGTTGGTACTAGCTGACAGGAGCGTGAGGTTACCTGTGGGTTTGCTTGAAGACTTGCCAGTGAGAATCAGCGGTGTAAACGTGCCTACGGACTTCGTCGTGTTGGAAATGGATGAAGAACCTAAGGATCCACTCATTCTCGGAAGGCCGTTCTTAGCCACCGCCGGAGCCATCATAGACGTCAAGAATGGGAAGATTGTTCTGCACTTGGGTAAATATATAAGGCTGAACTTTGATATCAATGAGGTTTTGAAGAAGCCTCTGATAGAAGGGCAAGCTTTCTACATTGACACGTTAGACGCTTTAGCAGATGAGTTGCTTGAAGAGTTAGCTCAGGAGGATCATTTGAAGCTGGCATTGACTAAGGAGCCAAGAGAGTTCGGTTACTTGGATCAGGGGACTCAGGAATACGTTAACCTGCTCGATGCAAGGAAGGTTGTGCTAGAAGATGAAGGCGCTTGCCTGGAGATCGACTCCGAGATCGATGACATTACTCTATCCAGGGGTCAAATCGACAGTCAGATCGAGGAGGGTGATCGATCCAGGAAATTAATCGAGTCCGAGATCGAGAGATGCCTTCCGATCAGTTCAGGGTCCAATCCAGAGATCGACCTAGTGTTTCGATCTCTCACTCAATCCACATTAAATCTAGAGAGTGAATCAAGCTAAACTACTTGATCTAGACGACATCGAGAGCAAGATCGACTGGATGACTCGATTTCAGAAGGGACAGCGGTTGGAGAAAGCAGCCTCAAGGGTCATGTCTCGGGTTCTAAGGAGAGTTCCAAGGAGGAAAACAACAGCAACAACCACGAGGATGATTGGAGCGAGCTGCTAGCCCCAAAGGTGGACCTTAAGGAGCTCTCAAAAGGGCTAAGGAATGCTTTCTTAGGGCTTAACAAAACCTATCATGTGATTGTGAATGAGAACTTAAGTGATGATGAGTTGCACTCGCTCTTAACTGAGTTGAGAAAGTATAGGAAAGCCATTGGGTACTCTCTAAGTGACATCAAGGGCCTTTCACCAATGCTTTGCACTCATAGGATTCACTTGGATAATGAGAACGCCTCTTCTATAGAACATCAAAGGCGTTTGAATCGTAATTTGAAAGAGGTTATTAAGAAAGAGATTCTTAAGCTACTAGAAGCTGACGTGATCTATCCCATAAGTGACAGCACGTGGGTTTCTCCCGTACACGTGGTGCCTAAAAAGGGAGGGATCACGATCATTAAGAATGACAAAGATGAGCTTATACCTACTAGGACTATTACTGGACACCGTATGTGTATTGGTTATAGGAAGCTTAATATTGCTACTAGAAAGGATCATTTTCCCTTGCCTTTTATTGATCAAATGCTTGAAAGACTTGCTAATCATCCCTACTATTGCTTTCTTGATGGATATAGTGGATTTTTCCAAATACCAATCCATCCAAATGATCAGGAGAAGACGACCTTTACATGCCCTTATGGCACCTTCGTGTATCGAAGGATGTCATTCGGGTTGTGTAACGCACCGGCTACGTTTCAGCGGTGTATGATGTTGATCTTCTCCGATCTAATTGAAGAGATGGTAGAGGTGTTTGGGGATGACATCTCGGTCTATGGTACGTCCTTTTCTGCGTGTTTGTTGAATTTTTGCAAGGTACTAAAGCATTGTGAGGAGACAAACTTGGTGCTTCATTGGGAAAAATGTCACTTCATGGTGAAGGAAGGGATCGTGCTTGGCCATAAGATATCAGAGAAGGGCATTGAGGTTGATAAGGCTAAGGTTGAGGTGATGATGAGTCTTGAGCCGCCGGTTAATGTTAAAGGAGTGAGGAGCTTCTTAGGACACGCCGGCTTCTACAGGCGCTTCATCAAGGATTTCTCTAAGATTGCACGCCCTCTTACACAACTGTTGTGCAAGGAAGCTGATTTTGTCTTTGATGAGGAATGTTTGCAAGCTTTCGTGACCATTGAGGAAGCTCTAGTATCCGCGCCTATAGTGGAAGCACCGGACTGGACTCTACCGTTCGAGATTATGTGTGATGCTAGTGACTATGCCGTGGGAGCCGTTCTAGGTCAAAGAAAGGATAAGAAGTTACACGTGATTTACTATGCTTCAAGAACCTTGGATGACACGCAAACAAGGTACACTACTACTGAGAAGGAGCTATTGGCAGTAGCGTTTGCCTTTGAGAAGTTCCGGTCATACCTCGTGGGTTCCAAGGCCATTGTCTACACAGATCACGCGGCTTTGAGATACATCTATTCCAAGAAGGACACTAAGCCGAGGCTTTTGAGATGGATTCTTCTTCTTCATGAGTTTGATATGGAGATCCATGACAAGAAAAGGATAGAGAACGGTGTTGCTGACCATCTCTCTCGGTTAAGAATCAACGAGTCTCTACCTTTAGATGATTCTCTCCCCGAGGAACAACTCATGGCGATCACTACGGCTGTTTGTGGAAACCTAGAAGGGCGGTTTGAGGAGGTTCTGAGATTCAAAGAGGAGGATCTCCCTTGGTACACAGACATTGTGAACTACTTGGCATGTGGGGAAGAGCCTTCGCATCTTGACAACTATCACAGGAAGACGTTCATGAGGGACGTGAGCCATTACTTCTGGGATGAACCCTATTTATACAAGAGAGGTGTTGACAGCCTATACAGAAGATGTGTGACGAAGGAGGCAAGAGACATCATCTTTCATTGCCATGGCTCTTCGTATGGCGGGCACTTTGCTTCATTCAAAACCGCCACTAAGGTCTTGCAAGCCGGTTTCGAGTGGCCGTCCATCTTCAAAGATACCCATGAGTTCGTGATGAGTTCCGAAATTTTTCAATGAGCAGGGAACATTACTAAGAGGAACGAGATGCCTCAAGTTCCCATTTTTGAGGTAGACGTCTTTGACGCGTGGGGCATAGACTTCATGGGGCCGTTTCCTTCTTCCTACGGCAACAAGTTTATTTTGGTGGCTGTTGATTACGTCTCTAAATGGGTTGAGGCCATTGTTTGTCCTACAAACGACTCTAAGGTGGTGATCAAGCTCTTTAAGAGCATCATTTTCCTGAGGTTTGGAGTACCCAAGGTGGTGATAAGCGACGAAGGAAGCCACTTCATCAACAAGCTGTTTGAAAACCTTCTAAGGAAGTATGGCGTAGAGCACAAGGTAGCTACACCTTACCATCCTCAAACGAGTGGCCAAGTGGAGGTCTCTAACCAACAGATCAAGGCGATACTTGAGAGAACAGTTGGGACAACTCGGAAGGATTGGGCGGTGAAGCTAGATGACGCTTTGTGGGCTTACCGGACTGCTTTCAAAACGCCCATTGGTAATACTCCGTTCACTCTTTTCTACGGCAAAGGATGTCACCTCCTCGTTGAGCTGGAACATAGGGCATTGTGGGCTGTGAAGCGGCTGAATTTTGATCTAAAGACAGCTCACGAGAAGCGCTTAATCCAGCTACATGAGCATGGTTAGCTAAGGCTGGATGCTTATGAAAGCGCTAGGATCTACAAGGAGCGTACTAAGGCTGCTCACGACAAGAAGTTGGTACCCAAGGAGCTTAAGAAAAGGAGTTTGGTGCTGCTTTACAATTCAAGGCTCAGGCTCTTTCCAGGAAAGCTAAAGTCACGATGGAGCGGTCCGTATGAAATCAAGGAGGTATTGCCCTACGGAGCTGTCACGTTGGTAGGCAAGAGTGGGAGTGCATTCACAGTAAACGGACACAGAGTTAAGCCATACATGGTGAGTGAATTTGACAAGGAGAGCGCCTCAATGCTTCTTCAAGACCCACCATCTACCTAAACCAAGTAAAGTCTAGCCAAAGACATTAAAGAAAGCGCAGTTCGGAGGCATTTCCATGTCTATCTTGTATATATTTTTGCTTTATTTCTCTTTCAGTTTTATGTTTTTATCTTGTGAGTGTGTAGGAACAAGTATGAGGGATTTCAGGCCATGATCTTAGATCCAAAAGGAGTAAGAAGGGGCGAGTATAAGCTAGAGATCGAGTGCTAGATCGACTCATCCTAGCTCATTTTTTGCTAGATCGAGCTAGTGAATCGAGAGGAGTCAGTCGATCTAGACGAGATCGAGTAGACAGATCGTGTGACACAGTCGATTACGAGAGGACGAACACCCTATAAGATTAGCCTGAAAAGCAAACGAGAGGTGGATGGACTGAATCACTCGATTCTCAAGACTAGATCGAATAGTCTATTCGATCTGCCACTCAATCCAAGCTTAAATCGACCCCTGAATCGAGAATGTGGCTCGATCTTGAGGACTTAGCCGTCGTACCAAAAACTCAAGGAACGAGAGGTGTTATCGATCCAAGACTCGATTCAATTCGAATCGAGTCCCAAATAGAGCAACCCTCTCGATCCACGCCATTATGGGCTTGAGATCGAGTCCTAGATCGACCAAAAGGACTCGATCTCGTGCCGAGGTAACATTTCCTTTATCTCCTTTCCTCTTTCCCTCCGGTTTTTAAATTCAAAAAGTGGTCAAGACAAGCATCTTTGACCATGAAAGATGTGCCTTGACCACAGCTTTTCTCAGAAAACCACTTCTTTTGCCCATGGTTTTGTTTTTTGTTAGCCTTTAAATGTTTTCAACCCCTTTCACACTCTCTCATTCTTGTTTTCTCGAGTTGTTAAGCAAAAAGAGAGTATGAGTTCTTGTTTTCTAAAGGCTAACAGCATCTTTTTCAATCCTAGCAAAGGTATTTTCGAATCTTTAAGAAAATCTTCAAGAAATTATCCCTTTTTATTCGTTTTGATTGTTTTAGATGCTAGGGCGGTTTTGAATTTTTTAAAATAGCTTGATAATAGGAAAAATTCTAGATTTCTCTATATCTCTAGATATGATTCTCTATTATGTTGTTATAATTTTTTTAAATCCCCCAAAATTCTAGGGTATTAGTTATAGTTTTCTTCTTTGCTTCTCTTTTTCTCTCATCATATCGCCGATTTGCTCATTGCTTTGCTTAAGAAACTTGTTTCAGGCACAATGGCTCCCAAAAGAACGAGAAGGAGGAAACCAAGAAGTGGCTGTTCAGGAGAGGGTTCGTTGGAGTAAGGATGAGAAACGGGACAAGGAACGGCTTCAAAGGCTGAGGTTCGAGGCGACTAAGTTTGCGGACAGAGGATTGCTGGCCAAGATGGGGATTCTCGGAGACTTTGATCAGCTCCTCCAGAAGATAGGGCTGAGGTGTTTGTCACAGATGGACTGCCCAACCTTTCCCGAAGTGACAATCGACTTCCTTGCCACTTTGGAGTTTGCGTACGAGAATCCTAGCGTCTCAATTCCTTCTCAAGGCCGCCTCTCCTTCAAGATAAAACGCCAAGCCTTCAGCCTCTCAATCCCCGAGCTTTGTGAAGCATATGGTCTCGATGCACCTGCCACGAAAGTGGAGTTTCCCTCCTTCAATCAAGCAAACGATTTTTGGGACCTCATCGCCAATGAGGACTACAAGGCGAATACCATGAAGATCAAGAGAGTGAGGAACCCGGTGCTACGTTACACCTTGAAGCTGATGGCCAACACCATTAGTGGCCGGTCCGTAGCCCCCACGGTGACCAAGACGTAGCTTTGCTTTCTGTTCCAAGGCTTTAAGCATCTTTTTTGTGATCCGGATGAGAACGAGGAGCCGTTGGAAGACCAGCTCGGAGATGACGCGAACTATGGGTGCATCCTTGCTGCTTCATTGGTCAAATACAAGGCGTATGCCTTGAGATGCAAGGCAAGCTCGTCACTCATTGGCGGTTTCCTCACACCCTTGTTCGTGCAAGCCGGCGTGGTGCTTCATAACTTCACTCCCGTTCCGGATAGAGCGTTCATGGACGAGACATACCGAAGGAACACTGATAGCTTGGGATGCACGCCAGCTGAGGGCTTCTTTGAGTACTTGTTCATTGATGAGGAGAACGAGAAGAGGGCGTGTATCTTGCCAAACCAAACCGAGACCGAGCTGTTGGGCATTGGGAACATAGAGTTTCTCCCAAGCATAGAGGAGTGCTTTGCTCCTCTAGGAGCCGCGGCAACAATTCAGCAAGCTAGTCGCCCTAGATCGGAGTCTCCAGCCACGAATGATGAGATGCCCAAAGCCTTCGTCCTCCCTAAGCTAGACTTTAAGCCGCGGACCAAGACAGAAAAGTTATTTGCTTCTGTTGTGGAGATGCAAAGGAAGATCAACAAGTGGCAGAGGAAAGTCATCAAGAAGCTTGCCAAGAAGGTCAAGGCGCTTCAAGGAGCTTCACCAAAGCAGGCTGCGAGTGAGGAGGTTCAACAGCCCGAGAAGAGAAGGCTTTCAACCGGTGGAGTTGTCATCTGTGAGACCCAAGGCAGCAACATTCAGCCAGCGTGTCTCTCTCTCCAAGTGCCAGCCTCCAAAGGCAAAGCCATAGTATCTAGCTCGTCTGGAACATCCTCAAGTTCCAGCCGAGACTAGACCTGAGGTAACAACAACCTTCCATTGTATATACCGTTCATGTTTTCTTGATTTTTGCTTTGTGTTTTGAGCTCTCTCAGACCTGTTTGCCACTGGGACGGTGCCATTCAAGTTTGGGGAAGTATGTGTGTGGTTTGACATGTTTATTTTGCTCTTATTTTATCTTTGCATCACTTGAGTCTTGCATACATCTAAGGCATATAAAAGAAAAGGAAAAAAATTGGTAAAATTTTTAAAAATTTTCAAAAAAAATCATGTAATTGCATTCACATTGTTAAGCATTTTAGGATTGAGTCTAGAATTTTTAAGTATCTAGGTTGTTTACATTTGCATAAAGGGTTACGGTTTTCTTAAAAAGGTGTTTTAATCTCATGAATTGTTTCAGTGCCCTAGTTATTAGTTCTCTAATCACACTTTGAAAGTAAGTCCTTACCATGCTTGGATCACTTGTTTTGATTTTCGTGACTTGAATTGAACATTCATGATTTGAAACTTGTCCTAAGTGAGAACCCTAATTTGAATTTTTAAATATCATTCTTATGTATTTGAAAATGAACACATGGATCATGAAAATATTTAGGCTCTCTTCCTCCTTTTAACACTCTTTGTGAGCCTAAGTAGAACTCCCACCATCACCCTTACCTTTCTTTCAAGCCAAGCTTTCGTGTGTGACATCATTGTGAGGCCTCTTTTCGGTTTGAACTTAGCATAACGTGTTACGTTTAAGCGACATGATTAGATTCTCATATGATTGCTAGCTTTGCACTTTGAAGCTAGATGTAGGCTTAGGATAAGTTTGAGGCTTTGATGGGATTGCTTTCATGTTTATATACTTTCGGTTTCAAAAGAATTTGGTATTTGAAGTGAACAAAAGGTTTTAAGTGAAAGGCTTTGTGTTTAAAATGTATAATGCTCTAATTATTCAGAAGATAGCTCTCTCAAAATAAATAAAAAAAAAAGAAAAAGAAAAGAGCCTAAGTGCCAAAATAAAAAGAAAAGAGAAAGAAAGAAAAATAATAAGAGAGCTATCAATAAGAAACATTAAAGAGCTAAAATATTTTCAAGCCTTTTCACTAGCTTAAAGAGTAAAAATGTTTTCTGTTTTTATTGTGGGATTGAGCTTAATAAGGGTAGTCTCTAGGAGGGTGAGTGAGCAAAAAAAAGAAAAGAAAACGAGAGGGGTTTTAGGATTATTGTTAGTGTACAAGGGTAGATGAGAATCTAATCACGTATGCATCAATTGCCTTTACCTTTAGCATTATGCATAAAGTTCATACCATTCGTGAGAGAAACCCATTGCATTGTGAAACCCTCTTTAAAATGAGATCATTTTATGCTCATAGCCTTCACCCTTAGCCAAATGTGTTTTGCTTTAAGGTGCATAAGTTTGATTCATGGTTCGGTCATTAATGAATGTTAAACGATGAGTTTCTTTGATTGTTTGGAATAGGAGAGTCATGATTTGAAATTCATTGTGTGATGAGTATGGCTAAGGTTCTTTGGAGTATGAGTGTGCGCATTGCATTTTAGAACTAGTAACTAGGATGTTGAGATTGATTCATTTGAAAGACACCTTTGCAAGAGACTTAAAACCCCCGTTTGTTTTAAAACCTTTTCACTAGCTTAAAGAGTAAAAATGTTTTCTGTTTTTATTTTGGGATTGAGCTTAATAAGGGTAGTCTCTAGGAGGGTGAGTGAGCCAAAAAAGAAAAGAAAACGAGAGAGGTTTTAGGATTATTGTTAGTGTACAAGGGTAGATGAGAATCTAATCATGTATGCATCAATTGCCTTTACCTTTAGCATTATGCATAAAGTTCATACCATTCGTGAGAGAAACCCATTGCATTGTGAAACCCTCTTTAAAATGAGATCATTTTATGCTCATAGCCTTCACCCTTAGCCAAATGTGTTTTGATTTAAGGTGCATAAGTTTGATTCATGGTTCGGTCATTAATGAATGTTAAAGGATGAGTTTCTTTGATTGTTTGGAATAGGAGAGTCATGATTTGAAATTCATTGTGTGATGAGTATGGCTAAGGTTCTTTGGAGTATGAGTGTGCGCATTGCATTTTAGAACTAGTAACTAGGACGTTGAGATTGATTCATTTGAAAGACACCTTTCCAAGAGACTTAAAACCCCCGTTTGTTTTAAAACTTCTCTCCCTTCTTGAATTTTGTTTGCTTGAGGGCAAGCAAAAGGCAAGTTTGGAGAAGTTGATATTGCTGCATATTTCATGTATTTTCCATACATATAAATTAGTTTCTCACGCATATACATTGCCTTTTAGGCTAGTTTGCATCACTTTAGGTCCTAGAGTGTTCTTGCACCAGCATATGCATGTTTCTTGCATTTTGCATCGCATTCAGGTTGTTTTCGGCTACTTTGGAGTCTTGGAGGGTTCGTGGACGTGCTGAGGCTCGTGAGGAGGTTCGTTGGAACTTGGAGAATTATGGAATGCTTGGTAAGGACCAGAGATCGAGAAGCAGATCGAGCATGGCCGGTCGATCTAGATGAGATCGACCAGAAGATCGAGTAGTCCATCCGATCCAAGGGAACTGATCGAGACGGAGATCGAGTGAAGCGATCGATCAAGGAGTACGGACCTGAATGACGCCATGCCGAGCGAGAGTCGGATCGAGTCCACCACTCGATCCTCCAAAGATCGACTCCAAGATCGAACGAAGCACTCGATCCACCAAAGAAGATCGAGACACAGATCGAACTGAAGTTATGATGTCCAAAGATGATCAAGCTTTGTTCTTGAATCTTTGAATCGTTTAAGTTTAAATTCATCGTCTTTCATGTTTATCAGTTCATCCTTTATGCTTTGCTCGGTTTACTTTATGTGTAGTGAGTAGTTTCATCGGGTTTTGGGGTTGAGAGGATTCAAAGGGGTCGAAAAGGTTTTCAAAGTTTGGTGTTTTCTTGTTCTTCATGGCTTTCTCTTCTAGGATGTCGAGTTCTTAGGGCTTAGAGACTCTCACGCCAAGATCTTTATGATCAGAGAGACCTCTTACCTTGACAGGATCCAGAGGTCTTTGAAAATCGCTTCCTAGAGACTAGTTACCCTTTCCCAAACACCATGGTAGTTTAGGGGACTAGTTAAGCCGCGTGTTTGAAATCTGAATTATATGCCCTTCAATCTCTCTTTCCACCAAACGCCATGGGTCTGGAGGAGAGAATGAAGGAGTAATCCATACCACACGCCATGGATGGATCTTGTTTTGTTTTCAAGGCTTAGAGAATCTCACAAAGTGAGTAGATCGAAAAGTTTTCAAACCAAGCTTGAACCTTTGAAACCCTTGAATATGAATCTCAACCCTAGACCCTCTTTCTTAGTATTGTTAAATCTCTTTTAATCATTCGCTTGCTATCTGTTCGCATCCTGGTCATTAGATTCGTTTCCGTAGAACTTTTAGACGAGATCGATCGTTGTTGCTCGATCTAGTGGTCGATCCACTAGTCGATTTTTACAAATTCATAGCTTTGCATTTTAATCATTCTGTTTGTCCCTCGTGGTAGTTCATTCGTCCCTGGTATTTTTAAAATTGTTTTGCTTTGCATTTAGTCATTGCATCTAGTTTTTAGGATTTTTTACAAAATCGTTCATCACTTGCTTAGCGTTACTTGATCCTTGCATTCTCATTGCACTTTCTAGCTCCTAGGGGTGGATTGACACTCACTTGCATACTATACTACATCTCAGTGTTGCATTTGAGCTTTGATACATCATCACATGCTAAAAACATGTTATCAGAGCTCCTTTAGGTCCACCTTTGGGGCTAGCAGCTCGCTCCAGTCCTCCTCGTGGCTCGTGTTGACATATATGTCCTCACTGCCCTCCTTAGACCCCGAGTCATGAGCTTTAAAACTGCTTTCTTGAACCGTTGTCCCCTCTGAGATCGAGTCATCCAGTCGATCTTCCACTCGTTCTGGTCCGGATCGAGTAACTTCACTCGATTCACCTACTCGATTTGATGTGGATCAAGCAGGAGATCGAGTCCCCGACCCGTTCTTTGAACTGATCGATTGGCCTCTCTCGATCTTCTCATCGTTCTCTTCCCTGGATCGACCAGCCTCCTCGATATTCTTGTCGATTGCGGTCCTGGATCGAGTGATCTACTCGATTTCCTGATCGATCTCTAGGCATTCGCCTTCATCTTCCTTTACAACTTTCCTATAACCGAGAATGTGAACGTATTCTTGAGTCTGCTTACTCAGAAAACCAAACTCTCCATACTCATTTGTCAAGGCAAGCTGCAAGTGATCTTCCTGTGCCAACTCCTCAAGCAACTCATCGCCCAAAGCGTCTAGAGTCTCAATGTAGAAAGCTTGTCTTCTAATGGTTGGCTTCTTCAAGACTTCATTAATATCAAAGTCCAGCTTGATTTCCTTGCCCAAGTGTAGAGAAATCTTGCCATTCTTCACGTCAATGATGACTCTAGAGGTTGCAAGAAACGGCCTTCCAAGGATTAGAGGATCCTTTGGCTCTTCATCCATCTCTAGGACAACAAAGTCGGTTGGCACATTAATTCCACTGATCCTCACGGGCAAATCTTCAAGCATACCCACAGGAAGTGTGACGCTATCAGCTAGCACAAGGTAGATTATACAGTCTTTGAACTTGGTGAAACCGAGCTTCTTCGCAATGGAGTGGGGCATCAGATTGATACTTGCTCCCAAATCACATAAGCAGCTCTGAAACTTCAAGGGACCAAGAGCGCAAGGAATGGTGAACGATCTTGGATCTCCAAGCTTCTTTGGCACTATCTATTTGTGAATGATGGCGCTGCACTCTTCACTTAGCACCAAAACCTCTTCACTCTCCTTGTTCTTCTTAGTAAGTGTATCTTTGAAGAACTTTGCACACTTAGGCATCATGGCTAGACAATCAACCAAAGGTTAGCTTGATCTCAACATCCTTCAAGTGCTTCTCAAAGACTGCTCTATGCTTCTCTAGCAGCTGTTTCTTGAACCGGCCAGGAAAAGGAAGCTTCAGTTTGTATGGTGGAGGAACAAATGCATCTTTCTCTTTGCTCACCTCCTCTACTTTCTTCTCTAGAACAACCTCTTTGCCTTTCCTTGGCCTCTTAATCCACACATTATCAAAAGTGATTTCTTCATCAGCTGAAAGCCTACCCTCCCCCTCTTGAACTACAATGTCCTCATTGGCTTTAGATGTAACTCTCGGCGGAAGCTCTTTCCCACTTCTCAAAGTAATAACGTTTGCATACTCCTTGGGATTTTGCTCACACTCTCCAGGTAGGCTTCCTTGACCGCTTGAGCTTGATTTTCCTTTCTCTAACGGCTTGATCTTGATGTTCAGATTGGTGATCTGTGTAGAGACGTCAGTAAGAGAAGAATCTAGGCGGTTGTTCATCTCAACAAACTTCTGATTTGTAGAAGCTTGACCTTGAAGCAACTGATGGAACATTGCTTGAACCGGATCCTGAGGTTGGGATTGCATTTGTTGCTGCTGAGGAACAAAACCTGGAGGAAACATATGAGTGTAACCTTTGTTGCCTTACTGTTGTTGCTGACCCTGAAAGTTCCCTTGTCTCTGCCCTTGATATCCACTATTTTGTTGAGAACCCTTGTTGTAAGGTACAAACGGTTTTGCTTGCTGAGGGGGGTACACCTGATCTTTAGGGTTCTCAATGTTTGTACTCCTGTAACAGAGATTGTTGTTGGCTTGGTACCCTTGTGAATAACCCTGAGGCTTGTTGTAGTTCTGACCAGCAACCCAATTAGCTTTTTCTTGGCTCAACTCTACCTCCTCTAAGACATCTTCAGCTTCTCCCACAAAGTGTACATGCTTCTGATTTGCAAGCACGAGCTTATCTATCTTCTCGTGGAGCGATTTAAGCTCTTTCTTGTGTGATTCAAGCTCAGAACCACTAGGTGCTCGGTCGTAGTCCTCAGTGTAATTCCCATCACTCAAAGCCAAGTTCTCTATGAGCTCCATTCCTTCTTCCACTTCTTGACCATGAAAGTTACCCTTGCTTGCCGTATCGAGTAACATTCGGATCTTGGGTAATGCTCCTCGGTATATTGTGCTCAATAGAGTCTCTTCACTGAAGCCGTGGTGAGGACACTTAATGGTATAGTCCTTCACCGCTCCATAGCTTCACTGAATGTCTTGGTCTGCCTTTGAGTGAAGCCACTAATCTCACTTCTCAAACGAGCTATTCTTGTGCTTGAGAAAAACTTTGAGAGGAACGCCTTCTTGCAATCAGCCCAAGAAGTAATGGTGCCTTGTGGAAGGGTCTTCTCCCAGTGCCTTGCTTTATCCCCAAGAGGAAAAGGGAAGAGCCAAAGCTTAAATGCATCCTCGTAGATCCCATTGATCTTTATCATCCCACACACTTGCTCAAAGTTGTCAAGATGCTCCAAAGGGTCTTCCATTGCCAGCCCGTGGAACTTGTTGTTCTGAACCATTGAGACAAAGCCAGACTTGATCTCAAAGTTGTTGTTCTGGACTGGTGGAGGAGTGATCCCGAAGCGGTTATGATGAGTGTTTGGAGCATCGCCGGCACCAATGATCCGTGGTGGTCTAGCAGCGTGGTTGGGGTTTCCATTACCCCTTCCTATAGCACCGTGAGCTGGTGGAGGTCCCTTAGGATGTTCCTGCTCAGACATACTTTCAAAGTCAACTGTATCAGCTTGCACAATCTCTTCAAAGGCATGAGCTTGCTCTCTTGCTCTTCTCGATCTTGAACTTCAGAGTTGGTGAATATTTTCCAGGGGTTTAAGTAGATTGTTGTCACCCCTGGAGCGCAAATTCTTGTACCTGAAAGACACAAGTGTGAAGGGAAAGAGATTAGTAACCAAATGAAATTAAAGGCCTAGTCTTTACTAAACCCAAAATCCTAATGCTTTCTAACAATCATAAGATGGCAACGGCGCCATTTGATAAACATATTGTTAGCAAGGTGAAATATCAAATTCCAAACAACAACAATGATGTAGTATAGCAGTAAGGGTATCAATCCAACCTAGGAAGCAGGAAAAACACTAGGAATGCAAGGGTAGAGCAAATCTAAGCAAATCGGGTAAATGATTGGTAAAATCGGTGAAAACTAAATGCAATGACCAAATGAAATGCAAAAAAATTTTAAAATCCCTGGAAGAGGGTTAATGATTACTAGAAGAAAACAGAGACACTAAAATGCAACTCTATTAATAACTAAAAATCGAGAGCTAAATAGGGTAAAACAGATCGATCTAACAACCTAAAACAAACGACTTCTAATGATTAAGAATGCAACTTGATGACAAGAGAATGATAAACAGAGGTTTTAAAATGCTAAAAGAGGGTTCAGGATCGAGGGTCATATTCAAGAGTGTTCAAGGGTCGAGCTTTGGTTTGAAAACACATAGATCTACTCATTGATGAGCTTTCCCTAAGCGTTGAGAATCATAAATAGACTCATCCATGGCGTATGGTATGATTCCCTTCCTCAATCTCTTCTCCAAACCCATGGCTTTTGGTGGAAAAAGAGATCGAAGAGCATGGATTACAGATCTCAACTAATGTCTTAACTAACATCCTCTACATCCATGGCGTTTGGGAGAGGGTAGATTAGTTTCTAGGATGCGGTTTTCAAGGATCTCTGAATCCGGTCAAGGTAAGAGAAGCCCTGGAATCATAGAGATCTTTTCCAAGACTTCCTAAGCCTTAAGACCCCAAAATCCTAGAAAGGAATGAATGAAGAAAAAGAAAAACTCAAAAGCTTAAACCCCTTAAACCCTTGAATCGCCTCAACCCTTAACCCAAAAAGAACTACTCGCTACTCATGTTTAAAACCGATTGAAATGCAATAAAAGACGAACTACGCATGATTAAAGAGAGATTAAAGAAAAACTGCTTAATATTAAAAAGATTCAAGTTTAAAATCAAGAAAAAACTTAAAGTTTGAACAATGGCGGAATCGCCTACAAGAAGACTCAAAAGGAAACGACAAAGTGTGGATACCAGAAAGTGATTGCCTCCTTTGCCTAAAATGGCCAAACAACTCCAAATGGTCCCCTCGCTAGATGCCAAAATCCAGCTGTTCGGATAAGGCTCCAGAGATCGATCTCGAGATCGATCAGTTCACTCGATCTTCTTCATGGATCGCCTTCTTCTGCTCGATCTTTAAGTTGATCTGGTTGGATGGATGATAGGGTCAGGTTTTACCCAAATAAAACTACTGCAAGTGCATAGCAAAAGCAGTTGTGGTACAAGGGGTATCGAATCCCAAAGGAGTAATGCAGACTACACTATCGAATGTAGATTCAGATTAAGCTAAGCAGAATATAATGTATGTAATGCGAATGAACAAATAAAAGTAAGCAAACGATTTTTGGATGGTGATCTAAGTTTCAGAAGACTAAAAGCGCTAAATCAGGATAGTTCGCAGGTTGAATCCAATAATGTAGAATGCAGGAAATCAGGAATGATTAAGAACCGTTTTAAACATGAATCACTGATGTATAACTAATCAATTCGCATTGCAGAAGTTATCTATGCCTAAATCACAGAGTTTCAAATCTCTTTGCAAACCCTAACAACCTAAGTATGCAAGAATGATCAGATTCAATTGTTTCCAAAACTCCTAAGCCAAATCTCTTTGCACTAAGTTGTTTTGCTCATCAATTACTAGTTCAGGTTACGAATAATGCTCTCACATTTATTTAACAACCTAGGATTTTCGGATTTCTAGATGATGTTTCTCAAAAATTCGATTTTAAAGCAAGCAGAGATGAAAAACCATAAGATATTCCTAACAGATAGCGATTCTACAATCTCTTCATCCACCCTTGAAAAGCCCTAACATAACTAGCAGATTACTCAGACATGATTATGGAATCACAAAACATAACTGAATAATATTGCATTAAGAGAAAGAGTAAAAGAATAGAAGGGTTCGAAATCTTCTCAAAAGAGTACAGGATTTGTCTCCCCAAAAAGCTCTGAATAATTCTTTCTCCAAGCTCTATGAATTCTCAAAAACTAAGACAATCACCAACACTGGATGAAAAACCTAATAAATAGAGGCTAAACACGATCTGGGGTCTTCTTGTAAATAATGGAACTTCTAGGCTAATTTTGCAAATATTGCTACATCTTTTAATAAGCAGCCACGCTCCTTCCTTGATGGGTGACGAGCGTCACCATATGACATACTTCCTGCTTCGAGCTTGGTACTTCGTGGCTTCAACTCAGAATGCTCCAAAGGGTTCCAATATCTCCAATTATGCTCCATACATGCTATAACCTGCAAAGACTCTTCTAGGACTCTAAATAGACCAAAAGGACTTATATCATGGTTAAAAACCATAAAAACCATGATATATCAACTCCCCTAGACTTAGCTTTTGCTTGCCCTCAGGCAAACAATCAGACAAAGAACAGGATCGAGGTTTGAAATCAAGAAACAGTCAGTCAGTCATCAGGAACACCACACTAGTTTGAACTTTTGAATCCACTTACCACAGAGTCAACACAAGATCAAATTTCAGCCTAATCATCACAAGCTTAGCAAATCTCTCAAATCCAGTCCAAATCCCTTTAAAAAATCCGAAATTTCTACTGCTAACTCTTTATTTTTTTTTAATCTAAGTGTGATATCTCATCAAAGTTCTATCATCTCAATCACTTTACAGATTCTTTTCCCTTCCTAACAACTGAACAATTCAATCTCAACACATCTCTCCTATTTTCTCTTCCCTTGATCTTCTCCTTTGGATATTTTCGATTTTTCACTTCCTTTTCTCAACTTTTACAGTCCAAGATATGGTGCTACTCAATACTTGTGTTCCTTGTGAGGAGACAGGTTCTTGCATGTGTTCACTACTGTTGTTCCTTGTGAGGAGACAGGGTCATTACTGCACCATTCTTTGGACTTAAACTTTTAAAAACTACATCAGGGAAGATCAAAGAGAGACTGTATCTTAACATTATTGTCAGTGCTGAAAGAGAGAATCAAGATCAATAAGAATCAATCACTAAGATAAGAAGTTTAAAGTTCATTAAGGTGGAGCTAACAGCAAATTTTTCAGATTCTCTAAGAACCTAAACCTTCATTGCTAGACTGATCTACCTATGACTTTCAACTTAGTAAGCCTTGTAATCAACTACTGTGGCAATGGTTCTTATAAGCAAAAACGTCCTATGGTTTGTTCCAAGAAAAAACTGACAGTTTCAAAATTTTGACTCTATAAAACAGGTTTTTGACTCAACTTTAAGACTCTATAAACATGACACAAAGCACACAACGTAAGTAACCACCTCCCCAGACTTAAACAACACTGTCCACAGTGTTAGTAAGCCAAGAGTTGGTCAGAAAAATAAATGAGAAGTAAAAAAGCCAAGTCAGAAATCTGTTACCTCGTGTGGGGTCGGGTGACGAGCGTCACCAGTCTGGTGACGAGCGTCACCACGACCTGTATTGCCCAATTGTCAAGTTAGATGTTAATTAACGAAGTGTTGTCATGTGTACTCGAAAGTTAGACTTTTTGAGCACTCTAACACACAATTAACAACATCCAAACATAGCAAGAAACTGACAACTGACTCAAAGAAAACATAAAAATGACTCAAGAGAAAGAAAATAAAGATAAAAAGAAACAAGTAACCAGATAGCAGAGCCTCAGTCCTCATCCTCACAAGGCTCAGTGGTGTAATGGGGGCGGACACAACCACAATTGCTAAGTGTAGCAACAGCATTCTAAGGTCCTCAAAGCTGTCAATGACATACTCCTGGAAAGCAGCCATATCCATGGGTGTCTATGGTCGTGGAGGACGCCTGAAAGCAGTAGAGGAGGTAGCTCAGTAGAAGCGGAAGCACCAGCTGTAGCAGCTCTAGCAGGGCGCAGAGCTAAAGGGCGCAGCAGAGTCCGAGCTGGCATGAAGAAAAGTTGGTGTGGGACTCCCTGAATCGTAGTGAGGGCTCTCTGTGGCAACTTAATGCCAACATACTCTCCAGAAGTAGTAGTGAAAGTCCAGACAACTCAAATCTTGAGCCAAGTGACATGGCGCAGATACTGGTCATCCACAAGTGATCTGTCACTGCGCAGACTGCAAGGAGTGACATCAATCTGGAAATGATGGAAGATGGGTGTCAGAAGGCTGCCAACACTTTTGGTCTTCTCCCCTGGACTGGTGAACGGCTTGGTCTTCAAGGAGACCAGATGCTCAGCGAAAACGGCGTCCAAGTTGGCGCGAACCATGCAATCGATAGGGATCACATCATCAAGCATCTCACAGAGTCCGTATTAGAGGAGAATCAGCTCACTAACCCGAGTCCTGTTAGGCGCAGACTTGCTGTTATCCAGTTTTGAAATTTGCATTTGTGTGAGCTTTGTTTGAGACTGAAGCATGCTTTGAAATTATTTCGACCTTTGTTTAAGTGGAACCTAATTTGAATTTGCAATTATCATGTCTTATGCAATTGTGATTGATGTCGTAGATAGTTTAAAATATTTGGATCTTCTTATTCTGTTTTGCCATTCTCTAAAAGATCCATTTAGATTTCCCTTCCCTTAACTAAAACTTCTTTCAAGCCAATACATTAATAGTTTGTGATTTGTGAGGCCTCTTTCTAATATGGTTTTTTCTTAGCAAAAAGTGTTGGGTTAGAACTACAAGGGAAGTATTCCCATTGTAGAACTAGCTCACTCTTGCGTTAGATAGGGTAGGATGTTTGGGGAATGGTTTGGGGTTTATCTTGGGATTAGTTTTTAAGAGAAGCAAAGAAGAAAAGAAGTCAAGACACAAAAGAAAAAGAGTGTGACACAAGCAAAAGGGTGGAAATAGCGATTCTAAATTCAAAAAAAGAAGGCTAATGTTCAAAGAAGAAAAAAAGATGCAAGAAGTGCAAAACAAGTAAATCAGAAATCCAAAGGCGAATCAAGCACCAGCATCACTAAATAAAGGAACCAAACTCAAGTGAAGCAAATCGTCAGCACTTGAAGTTCAAAAGGAGAAGTGTCCTCCAAAGCGCTTGAAAGAGAAGAGTTTTTGGGGTTTTAAAAGGGGTTTAGATTTTTAAAAATGGTAGCGTAGGTGGGTTTACACTGATAGGCTAAAGTTAGGAACACATCTTATAGATCTTGGGTAGATGGGAGTCTTCCTTTGTATGTGTAAGTTGTTCTTTAACCCTTAGAATTTTGCCAAAGCACGACGATGCTTTTCCTTGAGAGAACCCTTTAAACACCAAAACCAGTTTGTGAAGTGGGGTCATTTTTATTCCACTAAGCCTTGTCCCTTAGACAAATTACACATTTGCATTTGCATAAGCATGATTCATGGTTTGAGCTCAATTGAATGTTAAAAAGGTTGTTTGATTTGATGAGCATGTGTAGGTTGATAGCATTGTGATCATTCTTGCTATGTAATGAAAGTGGCTAAGTTTTTAAAGTATTCTTCCATCAAGTGCACTCTAGAATTAAGAACATGGACTTCATTTTGATTTGTTGTTAGCATTTTTAGAGATATGAGTTCTCATTTAAAAACTCATCACCACGTTAAGTGTTTGTTTGCTTGAGGGCAAGCAAAAGCTAAGTGTGGGGGTGTTGATAGCTTGCTATTTTAGAGAATTTTAGGCTGCATTTCATGCAGTTTTTTCCTTTGTTTTTGCATCATAGTTTATCATTTTAGTCTCATTTACACTTAGAATCAATATTGCATGCATTTAGCTTAGAAATGCATACATTTGCATACATGTGCATGTTTGTGGTTATTTTCAGGTGTTTTTAGAGATTCTTGGAGTTGGGAAAGAGATGGAAGCAGCTCATCTTGGCTTATGGCATTTCTTGGCATTGCTTGCATCTCATTTTCCACAAATGAATTGACACCTGATCCCTATTCTACAACTGATTAGAGGGTAAGGATATTTAGTTTAGGATAGCACAAAAATCCTGTTTCATGAGTCTAGTTGCATGTTATATACTTGCTTGTTTAGAATTGGAACAATGATAGTTACATCCATGTGAAATGATAATGTGTAGATGAGACCAATGCCCTTGTTTCTAATTATTTGATGCGTTTGAAGAGAACTGGAAATAAGACTGAGCCACTTTATAATTTATGAGTTTGAAGTTGAAACTTCCTTGAAATGATCTTGACCTTTGCTTAAGAAGAACCAAAAATTGAATCTTGAATGATCATGTCTTATGCATTGCAAATTTTTTCATGGATAGTTGTATACATATTTGGATTCTCTTTCCCCTTTTATTCACTCTTGTGAGTCCAAGTAGACTTCCTTACCATTAACAAAACCTTCTTTCAAGACTAAAAATTATAGTGAGTGATTGTGAGGCCTTTTCTTTATGATTGAGCAAAGTAAAAAGTGTTTGGTTTAGAACTACAAGGGAAGCCCTTCCATAGTAGAACTCGCTCGTCCTCTTGAGCTAGATAGGCTATGTTGTCTTGGGGTTGGGTTTAGGTTTCTACTTTGGAATTCTACAAAAGAAGGAAGAAGAAAGAAATAAATCCAAGGAGTTTCACCGCGCACTGCAACGGCATGAAGACCTGATATACTCATTATTTATACCATATTAGCGCCTTGAGTGAGCTTGCCTCTGGAGTTGGTTTCAGGTCATTCCCAACAGCATTGGGAAAGTTACAGAAGTTTTCGTGAAAGTGCTCAACCTGAGTCGACCAGCATGTCGCCCGACATCAAGCAGCACGAAACCAATGTCGATCTTGGTGGAGTCTACATCACATGACATCTTACACCCAAGAAACAAAGAGTTCACATAGAGCATCAACATCGAGCAAGGCAGCTCGATGTCAGGAGACAAGACACTGATGTCGTGCATCCACATCGCACGACATCTTTGGCCAGGAGCAACCAAGAACCACTTCAAGCATCCACATCAACCTGATCAGCTTGACATCCTCCTAATCCGAAGACCAGTTATTTACAATATTGCCGCTCCGCTAGGATTCCCTAAAATATTTAAAATCAATAACTTTTGGGATGGCAGCTCTTTACCCATCAGTTTATATTTTCTTTTCTAGATTTTGAATAATTTTATATTTTAATCTTTGTTTATTTCTATACAAGTTTGCATTTATCTTAATCTTTTGCTTCTCTAATAATGTTTATCCCTTTCTCATCATTGGGTTTTGTGGCTAAACTCATGATTAGTGAGTAGTTTGTGTTTGGTTTGAGATTAGGGATGATGGGGTGATTTTTTGTGATTGCATAGGGTGATTAGGTCTTAGATCTTCTCATTCTCTTTCTTATATGATTGTGCTTAATGCTTAGTACCTCTTTGTTGAAGAAGTTGATCTTAGGTTTTCATGTGCACACTAAGAGTTTGATGAAATGCCTGAATGAAGTTCAATGCTTAAAATTCGTGTTTAGATAATCATGAGTCTTTGCATCTATCATACTTGCTTGAATGTGCTTATTGCTTAATACCACATTGGTGGAGAAATTGCCTTTAGACATGGATTACGCATGGGAATGTGAATTGATGTTTGATCTATTGTATAAGAGATTAGTAAACCTAGCCTAATGATAGCAGGTTTTTGCAATGCAATGATTTATCAAAGCTCAAATGAAACACTGAGATGTAGTATAGCATGCAAGTGAGAGTCAATCCATGCCTAGGGGTAGCAAGTTCACTAAGAATGCAAAGGATGAGCAAAGCTAAGCGAGAATGATAAATGATTGGTAAAATCCCTAAAAAGTAAATGCAAGTGTCAAATGAAAAGCAAAACAATTTTAAAATCCCTGGAAGAGGGTTAACTACCACGAGTAACAAGCGCAATATTTAAAATGCAAAGCTACTAATTTTTAAAAATCGACTAGTGGATCGACCACAGGATCGACCACTAGATCGAGCAACAACGATCCATCTCGTCTAAACAACCTAGAATGATGAAATGATGCAATATGCGATTGACAAGAACACAACTTTATGATGATGGAATGATACTAAACGACTTAAGACACTAAGAAAGAGGGTCTAGGGTTGAGGGTCACGTTCGTGGGTCTCAAAGGTCAAAGCTTAGTTTGAAAACATTAGATATACTCTCTTTGAGAGGTTCTCTAGGCCTTGAAAGGAAAACAAGATCAATCCATAGCGTGTGGTATGGATCACTTCTTCATTCTCTTCTCCAAACCCATGGCGTTTGGTGGAAAAAGAGATTGAAGGGCATAAAACATAGATTTCAAACAAACAACCTAATAAATCCCCTAAACAACCATGACATGTGGGATTAGCCTCTAAGATTCGATTATCCAGGACATCTGGATCCTGTCAAGGTAAGACATCCCTCGGATCTTAGAGATCTTGGCGTGAGAGTGTCTTAGCCTTAAGCTCTCGAAATCCTATAAGAGAAGGCGATGAAGAACGAGAAAATACAAAGCTTTAACCTTTTCAATCCTTTTGAATCGCCCCAACCCCAAAACCCAAAAAGACTACTCGCGATTCGTAAAGAAAACCGATGAAAGCAGAAAAGACGATCTATTAGGCATGATTAACAAAGATTAAGGCAAAAGGTTCGATATTCAAAAGTTAAAATACAAGAAAAAGCTTCGAAAGTCTACAATGGCGGAAAATCGCCTCAAAACGAGAGAGAGAAAAAGGTAAAAGACAGAATGGGGATAATGAAAGGGATTGTTGCCTTTTGCCGAAAATGGCCAAACCGCAAATGGTCCCCCCTTCGCTACAGTCCAAAGCCAGATGGATGGATAAGGTTAGTCTGGGATCGAGCACGAAGGTCGATCTGGCTCTCGATCTTCGTCTTGGAACGGATGGCTCTAGTCGATCTCTGTGTCAATCTTGTGCTGATCGGGTTGGAAGCTCGATCCGGTCCTCGATCTGCATGGTGTCATTTACGTTTGTACTTCAGGTCGATCTCCACGCTCGATCTTGGTCTTGATCCATTTCCTTTCATCGACTTGGTTATTCGATCTTCTGGTCGATCTCGTCTGGATCTACCTGTCGTGCTCGATCTGCCACTCGATCTCGGGTCCTTAACAAGCACTCCTGAGTTCTCTAAGTGTCCATGACTTTGCTCACGAGCCTTAGCACGTCCACGGATCCTCCAAAGCACCAAAGTATCCGAAAACAACCTGAATGTGATGCATAACACAAGAAATATGCAAATGCTAATGCAAAAGTGCTCTAGGACCTAAAATGATGCAAACTAGCCTAATGTGCAAGGTAAATGCATGAGAAACTATGTTATATACATGCAAAACACATGAAATATACAGCAATATTAACTCCCCCAAACTTTCCTTTTCTCTCAAGAAGGGTATGAACTTTATGCATAATGCTAAAGGTAAAGGCAATTGATGCATACATAACTAGACTCTCATATATCCATGTACACTAACAATTATCCTAAAACTCCTCTCAATTCTTTTCTTTTCTGCTCACTCACCCCCTCTTAGATACTACCCTTATTAAGCTCAAACCCAAATAAAAACAGAAGACATCTTTGCTCTTTTAGGCTAGTGGAGAGGCTGAAAATATTTTTAGCTCTTTACTTTTCTTATTGATAGCTCCTCACTTATTCTTTTCTTTTATTTTTATTTGGCACTTAGGCTCTTTTTCTTTCTTTTTATTTGGGAGCTATCTTCTGAAATACACTTAGAGCTTTTTATTTTTGAAAACATTGCCTTCCACTTAAAACCTTTTCAAACACTTCAATCAGCAAACCTTTTTGAAACCGTAAACAAATAAGCAAAATAAACAACCCCATGAACCCCAAACCTAGCCTAAGCCTAGATCTAGCTTCGAAATGCAAAGCTAGCAATCAAATAAGAGCCTAATCATGTCGCCTAGACCTATCACTTTATGCTAAGTTTAAACCGAAAAGAGGCCTCCTAATGATGTCACACAAGAACATTTGGCTTGAAAGAAAGCCAAGGGTTATGGTGGGTGTTCTACTTAGGCTCACAACAGAGTGGTGAAAGGAGGAAGAGAGCCTAAATATGTATAAGATCATGTGTTCATTTTCAAATGCATAAGTATGATAATTAAAGTTCAGATTAAGGGTTTTCACTTATTAGGACAAGATTCAGTTCATGAATGTTCAAGTCAAGCCACGAAAATCAAAACATATTGATCCAGGTATGGTTAGAACTTACTTTCTAAGAGTGTACAATGCATTAAAAAACTACTAACTAGGGTCTTGAAGCAATTCATGAGCTTAAAACACTTTTTTAAGAAAACATTAACCCCTTATGCAAATGTAAACAACCTAGATGCTCAAAAATTCTAGACTCAATCCTAAAATTTTTAACAAAGTGAATGCAACTACATGAATTTTTTTTGAAAATTTTAAAAACTTTTACCAATTTTTTTGTTCTTTTCTATGCCTTAGGATGTATGCAAGACTCAAAGATGATAACAGAAAATAAGAAGAAAGAAAACAATGTCAAATAACACACACACTCCCCAAACTTGAATGACACTGTCTCGGTGGCAAACAAATTCAAAGGAGTTCAAAACACAAAGCAAAAGAAAATGAAAACGGATGATGGTATTCATAAGGATCGGTTGTTGGTACCTTGGAGCTAAACTCAGCTGGAACTTGAGGATGTTCCAGCGGAGCTGCTCTTGCTAGAGGAGTGTCGTGCTATGTCTTTGCCTTTATCCGCGGTCGGGAAACCATAGACAGAATGACGTGCTTGTTGCGTGCTGCCTTGTGGCTCACAGATGACAACGCCGCCAGTCGATCTCCTCCTCTTCTCGGGCTGGTCGACCTCTACACTCATGGAATCCTTAGACTTCGAGGATGAGCTCCCTTGAAGCGCCTTGACTTTCTTGGCAAGCTTTTTGATCATCTTCCCTTGCCACTCAGTTATCTTTCGCTGCACCTCCACCACCGAAGAAAGAAACTTCTCCGCCTTGGTCCGTGGCTCAAAGTCCATCCTGGGAAGCTCAAAGTTGGCTGGCATTACGCCATCTGAGGGTGGTGACTCTGACTGCTCACGTGCGGACTGAATAGGCATTATGGTTGCACCAAGTGGGGCGTAGCACTCTACGTGGGTTGGGCAAAACTCGATTGTACCGATGCTATCCAAGTGTGTCTCATCACCATTGGGTAAGATGCACACGCTGTTCTTCTTCTCTTCATTGTAGAACAGATAAGCAAAAAATCCTGGAGCTGGCGTAGGTTCCAAGCTATCTATATTGTGCATGTAGGTTTCGTCCATGAATGCTCTATCCGCGCAAGGCTTGAAGCGTTGAAGAGGTACACCGGCTTGGATGAAGAGTGGCGTGAGGAAACCTCCAATGTATGCCGAATTCGCCTTGCACCTCAGAGCGTATGCCTTGTACTTCACCAAGGAGGATGCTAGAATACACCCGTAGTTGACATTATTCCCAAGGTCATCTTGCAGCGGGTCGTGGTTCTCTTCTTCGCTTCTGCACAATATCCTTTTGATCCCTTGGAAAAGGAAGCACAACTTGATCTTTGTCACTGTAGGAGACACAGACCGCTCGCTGAAAGTGTTTGCTAGCAGCTTGAGAGTATACCTCAGGATGGGGTTCCTCACTTTCTTGATCTTGGCCGTGTTTGGCTTGTATTCTTCATCACAAAGCACGTCCAATATGATGCTGGCATTCTTGAGAGGGGGAAACTCCACTTGCTTAACCGTGGCATTGAGTCCATATGCTTGGCAAAGCTCTTCAATGGAAAGGTGATATGATCGCTTCTTGACCTTGAAGGTGAGATGGTCTTGTGAAGGAGTGGGGATACTCGGATTCTCAAAGGAAAACGCCAAGGTGGAGAGGAAATCCAAGGTAACTTACGGATATGTTGGGCAATCCATCCTTGAAAGGCATGCAAGCCCCATGTCTTGGAGAAGATAGTCAAAATCTTCTAGAAGACCCATTCTTGCCAACAAGTCTCTGCTTGCAAACTTGGTAGGCTCAAAGCGCAGCCTCTCTAGCCTTTTCTTTGCTGACTTTTCCTCCTTAGTCCAACGGATCCTCTCGTGAACTTGCTGAGCTCCTTCCTCTTGAACCACTTGTTGCTCTTCTTCTCTTTGTGTATCCTCTTCTCTGGTTCTCTTAGGTGCCATTGGTGCCTGAAAGGTGATTCTCGGAAGAGAGAGTTAGAGTAGGCGGCGAATACAAAGAAAACCCAAGGAAGGGAGAGAAATTCGCAACTAATACCCTAAATTTTTGGGAGATTTATAAAAATTGTAACTAGGTAAAAGAAAAGACAATCTAGAGATGAGATTAAATCGAGATAATTTCCTGATCTCTAGCTACTTTTAAAAATTTGTTAAAATCTCTAGCAACTTAAATCAACCATGCGATTATTAAAAGAATTTTTGAAAAGATTTTAATTAAAAATCTGAAAATACCTTTGCAGGATTGAAAACAGAAGCTAATGACCTTTAGGAAAAGAAAAATATCACTCTCCCTCGATTTAGAATTCGCAAAAACAGAAATGAGAGAGTGTGAAGTTGTTGAGAACATAAAGGCCAAGAAAATCTAAAACCATGGGCAAGGAAAGCGGTTTTCCGACAAAAGGCGTTGTCAAGACACATCTTTCGTGGTCAAAGATGCTTGTCTTGACCACCATTCAAAATCAAAAAGAGAGGGAAAAAAAAAGGAAGGGAAAATTTGTGGTTACCTTGGCACGAGAATGAGTCCATTTGGTCGATCTAGGACTCGATCTCATGCCCATGTTGACTGGATCGAGAGGTTTGATCGATCAGTGACTCGATTGGATAAGAATCGAGTTTTAGATCGATTATACTCTCTCGTTCCTTGACTTTTGGTCAACTAGTCTGTACTCTTTGGATCGATTTCCTTGATCGATTCGGGGGTCGATTTAGCTGAGATCGAATGGCAGATCAAGTAGACTACTCGATCTATTTTCAAGGATCGAGTGACTCGGTCGATCTACACCTCGTTCGCTTTTCAAGCTGAACGCATTGGCGGATTATCCTCTCATGATCGATCGTTCCACTCGATTTGTCTACTCAATCTCGTCTAGATCGATTGACTCCTCTCGATTCACTAGCTCGATCTAGCAAAGATCGAGCCAGGATGAGTCGATCTAGGACTCGATCTCTAGCCTATATTCTCCCCTTCTTACTCCATTTGGATCTAAGATCATAACCTGCAATCCCTTATACCTTTTCCTACACACTCAGAAGATAAAAACATAAAACTGAAAGAGAAAGAAAGCAAAAGTATATACAAGATAGACATGGGAATGCCTCCCAAGAGTGCTTTCTTTAACGTCTTTAGCTATACTTTACTTGGTTTAGGCGGATGGTGGGTCTTAGAGAAGCATTGAAGTGCTCTCCCTGTCGAATGCACTGACCATGTATGGCTTCACTCTGTGTCCATTGACTGTGAATGCATTCCCACTCTTGCCTACCAACGTAACTGCTCCATAAGGCAATACTTCTTTGATCTCAAACGGTTCGCACCACCTTGACTTCAGCTTTCCTGGAAAGAGCTTCAACCTCCTGTTGTAGAGCAATACCAAACTGCCTTCCTTAAGCTCTTTGTGAACCAACTTCTTATCGTTAACAGCCTTAATCCGCTCCTTGTAGATCTTAGCATTGTCGTATGCAACCAGCCGTAGCTCATCAAGCTCATGTAGCTGAATCAAGCGCTTCTCCTGGGCTGACTTAAGGTAGTAGTTGAGCTGCTTCACTGCCCACAGTGCCCAATGCTCCAACTCAACGGGAAGATGACAAGCCTTGCCGTATAGAAGAGTGAAAGGAGTAGTACTAATGGGCGTCTTGAAAGCTGTCCGGTACGCCCAAAAAGCATCGTCTAGCTTGGCTACCCAATCCTTCCGAGTAGTACCCACTGTCCTCTCGAGTATGGCTTTGATCTAGGGCAATCTTCATCAAACACAAAGTCAGCTATCTTGTGAGAGGGCGTGCAATCTTGGAAAAATCTTTGATGAAGCGCCTGTAGAAGCCAGCATGGCCTAGGAAACTCCTCACCCCTTTGACATTAACCGGCAGCTCAAGACTCATCATGACCTCTACTTTGGCTCTATCAACCTCTATGCCTTTCTCTGATATCTTGTGGCCAAGCACTATCCCTTCCTTCACCAAGAAGTGACACTTCTCCCAGTTAAGCACAAGATTCGTCTCTTCATAACGCATAGTACCTTGCAAAGATTCAACAAACACGCAGAAAAAGATGTACCATATACAGAGAAGTCATCCATAAACACTTCTACCATCTCTTCTATTAGATCAGAGAAGATCGACATCATACACCGCTGAAACATAGCCGGTGCGTTACACAACCCAAATGGCATCCTTCGATACGCGAAGGTGCCATAAGGGCATGTAAAGCTCGTCTTCTCTTGATCATTTGGATGGATCGGTATTTGAATGAAACCACTATATCCATCAAGAAAGCAATAATAAGGATGGTTAGCAAGCCTCTCAAGCATTTGATCAATAAAAGGTAAAAGAAAATGATCTTTTTTAGTAGCCAGATAAAGTTTCTTATAGTCTATACACATACGGTGTCCTGTAATAGTCCTAGTAGGTATAAGCTCATCTTTATCATTCTTAATGATCGTGATCCCTCTCTTCTTAGGCACCATGTGTACAGGGGAAACCCACGTGCTGTCACTTTTGGGATAGATCACGTCAGCCTCTAACAGCTTAAGAATCTCTTTCTTAACAACCTCCTTTAGATTAGAATTCAAACGCCTTTAGTGTTCTATAGAAGAGGCGTTCTCATTATCCAAGTGAATCCTATGAGTGCAAAGCATTGGTGAAAGGCCCTTGATGTCACTTAGAGAGTACCCAATGGCCTTCCTATACTTTCTCAGCTCATTTAGGAGCGAGTGCAACTCATCATCACTTAAGTTCTCATTCACAATCACGGGATAGGTTTCATTAAGCCCTAAGAAAGCATACCTTAACCCTTTTGAGAGCTCCTTTAGGTCCACCTTTGGGGCTAGCAGCTCACTCCAGTCCTCCTCATGGCTCTTGTTGACGTTCCCATCCTCATTAGCCTCCTTAGAACCCGAGACTTGACCCAAAAGACTGCTTTCTCGAACCGTTGTCCCCTCCGAGATCGAGTCTTCCAGTCGATCTTGCACTCGTTCTGGCCTGGATCGAGCAACTTCACTCGATTCTCCTACTCGATTTGATTGGGATCGAGCAGAAGATCGAGTCTCCGTCTCGATCTCTGAACTGATCGATTGGCTTCTCTCGATCTTTCCATCGATTGTTTTGCTGGATCGACTGCTCTCAGGTCGATCACTTACTCGATTTGGTTGGGATCGAGTAATGGATCGACTTCTGAGTCGTTCTCTTCTCTGGATCGAGAGATCTCCTCGATTTCCTGATCGATCTCAAGGCAGCTGCCTTCATTTTCCATCACAACCTTCCTAGAATCGAGGAGATTAACGTACTCCTGAGTCTTCCTACTCAGAAAACCAAACTCCCCTGGCTCCTTAGTCAATGCCAGCTTCAAGTGATCCTCTTGTGCAAGCTCTTCTAGCAGTTCATCCGCCAAAGCATCCAACGTCTCTATGAAGAAAAGCTTGCCCTTCTATGGTGGGTTTCTTCAGGACCTCGTTGATATCAAAATCCAGCCTTATATCCTTGCCCAAGTGCAGAGTTATCTTCCCGTTCTTGACATCAATGATTGCTCCGGCGGTTGCAAGGAATGGCCTCCCGAGTATAAGCGGATCCTTAGGTTCTTCATCCATTTCAAGCACAACGAAGTCTGTAGGCACGTTTACACCACTGACCCTTACTGGTAGGTCCTGAAGCGAACCCACGGGTAACCTCACACTCGTGTTAGCTTGCACCAATGAGATTCTACAGTCCTTGAACCATGTGAAACCTAGCTTCTTTCCTATAGAATGGGGCATCAGATTTATACTAGCACCAAGATCGCATAAACAGCTCTGAAATGTCAAAGGACCGAGAGCACATGGTATAGTGAAGCTTCCTGGATCTTCCAACTTCTTGGGGACTATTGATATGCTCAAATTAACCCATAAAGCTACTCTCTCAAATTAAGAGATCACAATAGTACTTAGGGATCGAATCCACAAGGACTTAGATTGTTGCACACTAGATTCTAGGTTCAAATCAAGCTAAGGAAAACTAAATAAATGTAATGCAAGTAATAAAAATAAAGCAGCAAATCGATTGTGAGGAGGTTTTAAAGCAAAGAGAGAAACGCTAGGCCTTGGGAACTTCGGAGGTGAATCCGAATTGCAAATCTAGATAGAATGTTAGGAGTTTATTAAGCACTGTTCTTGAACTTGAAACACTAATATAAAATCAATCAACTTCCGCTGCAGAGATTTTCTATGTCTAAATCCTAGAATCTCAAATTCCTTTGCAAATCCTATTAATTCAAACAAGCATTAAAATCAGGTTCAATTGTTCACAAAATCCTAAACCAAATTCCTTTGCGGATAGGAATTTTTCTCATCTAAGATTAGTTCTAGTGATTAACAATGTTTCTACATCTATTAAAAAACCTAAGATCAAATTCTAGGTCATGAAGCTAGAATAAGCATTAAACACAAATCCAGATGAAGAACTCTAATGATTTTATCCTAACAATTCAATTCAACCTAGCAATTCATCATCACCTTTGAAAAACCCTAAACCTAACAAGCGAACTACTCAGACATGATCAATGAAACACAAATCATAATTTGAATAGAAAGCATAAGAGAAATCAATAGAAGAAATAAAAGAGTTTA
The DNA here is from genome assembly GCA_911865555.2 of Thlaspi arvense. NCBI lineage: Eukaryota > Viridiplantae > Streptophyta > Magnoliopsida > Brassicales > Brassicaceae > Thlaspi > Thlaspi arvense. The sequence continues at coordinate 31,732,207 of OU466860.2, forward strand.
AAATCCTCTCTAAAGGAGAATGATTTATCTCTCCAAAAACTCTCTAAAAATCTTTCTCTTAATCTCTTTGTAAAATAAAGCTTAGGTCTAAACAATGACCATAAAAATCCTTTTATAGACCCAGAACACGATTTGAGGCGAAACTGCAAATATATAAAACTTCTGGGCGAACTTGTAAGTCTTCAGAAATCTTTAAAAACTCGGGCAAGATTTGTGCACTTTTGGTGTCGATCGACACCAAGAACCTAGTGTCGATCGACACGGGATTTGCACGCGCACTGCACAATTTCCGCTCGAGTGTACAATTTTTACAGGACTTGATTTCTTCAGCAACATCTTCTGTTTTGCTCCAGAATGCTCCAATATCTCCAAATAAGCTCCAAACATATCCAAACCTGTAAAGACTCAAAAAGATTCGAAAATAACAAAAAGACTCTATAAACAGGACTTATATCATGGTCAAAAACCCATAAAAACCATGATATATCAACTCCCACAGACTTAGCTTTTGCTTGTCCCCAAGCAAACAGAAAACTAAATACAGAGTAGAGGTTTGAAAACACGGGAACTCACCTTCTCATAGATCATTGCTTTGACTGTTCATCTTGTAATCCACACACTGCATTTCTTAAACCAAATCGAACCACCATGTACTTCGCCTTAGACATTCACAGCATCCCAGATTCAACACATAAATTCACAGCATTGTCCAATAACTATCATTGCTAAACTTCATCAGCAGCCTAAATGTTCAAGAACTTTCTAGATTCAGTCCCATACTATACTTAAATAAATTTGCACTGCAATCTATCAACCTTTGGTACTCTTTCTCTCCTCCATCACTTTTCAAACATTGCAGGCAATTTTTCAGGTATGAATGAGGAATCAAGCTCTATGAATATCAGACTTACTAACTTAGCCTTTTTGAAGCTTAAGTTAAGTGGAATTTGCTGGAACTATGGATGTTTCTAGTTAACTGGTCAGCCTAAGGATTTTTCATTAGTCAGAAACAGGTGTTAATCATGCAACAATGGTCACTCAGATGAAACAATCATCACAAACAATCAAGAGAAAGATCCTAGTTCCCAACTAGTTTTGACTCAATAAAACAAATTTTGGACTAACTCAAAACTGACTCTCAAAAACAAACACAACGTCAGTAACTACCTCTCCCAGACTTAAACAACACTGTCCCCAGTGTTATCAAGCCTGAAGTAGGTGAAAAGAAGAATCAGAACTCAGTGAACAGAGGTTTTCGAGAAACATACCTTGTAGGTCGGATGAATGAGTCATAGAATGTGAAAGAGCACAAAAATCCAACCAGTTTAGGCTTTTGAATCACTCAAAAAGCTCAAGAAACGCAAAAGTTATGCATGGTTGAACTTTTAGAGTTGCAGTCCCGTCAAGATGTCGATCGACACTGTTCACTGTCGACCAAGGTGTCGACCTCGGTCGATATCCGTCCGTCTCGAGGCAAATTTTTTTCTTTTTTTTTTCTTTTTTTTTTTTTTTGAAACACAAAAACCAGTTAGTAAAAACCAAAATTAAGACTAAGTATGTACACTTACCAGTGGGTTGCCTCCCACTAAGCACTTGTTTTCAGTCTTTAGCTTGACTGTGTCATGGTTCAGAGATCTGGTGGATCAGAAAGTGGCAGTGAATGCGTCTGGGAACAATGTCTCCTCATCCATGGTGGTGTATAAGCAGTAGGTGCATGAGCTCTTCCAAGGAAGTGAGGAACAACAGAAGGGCGGGATATGACTATGGGTGGGACACTTCTTTGGCCTTCATGACAAGAAGCCTTCCGAAAATATTTTGTTTTGGGCGATTTTGGGTGTCTCTGCGGAGGGTGTCGATCGATACTAGGTGGGTGTCGATCGACACCGAGTTCTGCAACTCGAATTTCTGCAATTTTCCTGCAGTTCAACTCTGCAATCCTTGCCTCCATCACAAATTTGTCTTCCTCAAACAACTTGTCAGTGATTGGAAACTCTTTTTCGAGCCTAGTCTTGAAAATATGATCTTCACTCCAATCCTCAAAGTCCAACAGCTTTCTCAGAAGTTTCAGACATTGCCTCTTGAATAACCACCTTGTTCACTTGCTCACCAGCTTCTGACTCATTGACATACCCAGTAGTAATGTCTTCTGAATGCCTCATGATTGGTTCATCATCTCTGGAAGTCTTCACAGAGAAAGTCTGGCCATCAATGGTGGATTTCTCTCTTAGCTTGTCCATGTCAAAACTCATGATAACATCACCCAAATCAAAGTTTATCTTTCCCTTCCTCACATCAATGATGGCACCAGATGTAGCCAAGAATGGTCTTCCCAGGATAAGAGGATCTGTAGGTTCTTCATCATAGTCCAAAACTACAAAATCTGTGAGAATTAAGCAGCCTTCAATCTTGATGGGAACATCTTCTAAGACACCTTTTGGGGTCCTTGTTGATCGATCAGCTAAGATAAGTGAGATCCCAGCTAGCTTGAAATCAGTCATTCCAAGTCTAGCAGCAACAGAGGAAGGCATCAAGTTGATGCTTGAACCTAGATCACAAAGAGATTGAGGAAACCTTTCTGTTGAAATTGAGCAATCTAACACAAAGTTTCCTGGATCTTGTAACTTCTCTGGAATCATGCACTGAATAACAGCACTGACTTGCTCAGAAGCAACCACCTTCTTTTTATTCTTTGGAACTGTTCCCAAGAGAACTGCACTGATGTCTCTGGTCAGTAAAGCTCCTTTCTCAAGACTTATACCATTCACAACCATTCTCTTAACATATCTTCTCAGTGCAGGTGAAAGCTTGTCTGCATCAACTGTGGGCATCTCAACTATCAGCTTGTCTATCATTGCCTTGCACCTGGCTTCTTCTATATCCTGTTTAGACTTCCTAGGAGCTCTTGGGTAAGGAATCTTAGGCTGGTAGACTCTCTCTTCAGCTGGTTTAGGAGTTTCAGGAGGATTTGGCTCTATTTGCGAAGGGTGTCGATCGACACTAGGTGGGTGTTGATCGACACTAGCTGGTGTCGACGGTTTGCATTGATCTGTGTCGACCCTGGTCGATAAGCCTTGGTCAAAGCTTGAAAATTCGCAAATTTCTACTGGTGTCGATCGACACCCATCCTTGGTGTCGATCGACACTACCTCTGAAACAGCAATGTCGTCCTTTTTAGAGTCTTCAAGTCCCACGAAATTCTCTGCACTTCTCACCATGATGGCATTGACATGACGCCTAGGGTTGGTATCAGTCTTTCCAGGAAGAAAACCATCTTGTCTCTTGATAGACTCAGCAGTTTGGGCAATTTGAGAATCCAATTTCCTGACATGGGTGTTCAAAGACTCAATCTTCCCATTCAAATCAGTATAGAAGGCATCAATCTTCCCATTAATGTCCACAGTGATCTTCTGCTGACCCTCTAGCAGCTGTTCAAGCATAGCTTCCATCTTACTTGAGGCAGATGGTGCAGGAGGTGGTTGATAAGAAGAGGAACTATAGTTCATAGTGAAATTATTGCTCTGAAAAGGCTTCTGGTAATTGCCAAACCTTTGACCTTGAAAACCAGCTCCATTGATGAAGTTAACAGCTTCTTCCTCTGCTGGTTCGAATTGCCCCACTTCAGCAGCAATTTGGACTGATTTCTTACCCACCAGAAAGTTATGAACAGAGTCCAACTTAGCCTTCACTTCTGCAGCAAACTGATTACTATCCACACTTCCAGCAAGCTTCTTCCTCCCAATGTCTGCATTCTTGGTGTTATTGCTAGATACCAAGTTCTCAATCAATGTGATTGCATCTGCTGGAATCCTGGTGTTGAAATTCCCATTGCTAGCAGCATCTAGAGCCATCTGGTACCTCCAGTCAACGCCCCTGAAGAAAATGTCAAGTAGCTGCACCTGATTGAAACCATGGTGTGGACAGTCTCTCTGATATGACCTGAATCTCAACCAAGCAGTCTTGAAAGCTTCTGCTGGTCCTTGAGAGAAGGAGGCAATTTTCGTTCTGAACTCTTCAGACCTTGCATCATCAAAGAAATTGTTGAGGAATGTGTTCTTGGTGTCCTCCCAAGTGGTCAAAGATCCAGGCTCTAGTTGTTTCAGCCAATAAGCTGCATCTCCTCCCAGAGAATAAGGAAACAGCTTGCAGAACAGGAAGTCATTGCTAACTCCATTAGCCTTGATACTTGAAGCCAAATCCTCAAACCTCTCTATGTGATCCATAGGATGCTCATGTGGAAGACCATGGAAAGGGTGTTGTCATACTAGCTGGTAATAAGCAGGCTTCACTTCAAAGTCATTCCTCTGAAAGGCAGGAGGGCGGATTGCAGCTCTATTTGCATAAAACTGATCAGGCCTATTGAAATCTCCAAGAGTCCTCTGTTGAAAACGCCCAGCAGCATTCCCAGCAGCTTGTTGTTGCACATTCTGCGCAACTGGTGGCACAACTTGTTCCTCAATCACAGCGCCATCATCAGCAAGTCGCTGTCCTTCTACATTTCGCATGTTGCCCTCTGCATTATACAACAGACCATCTTCACCTTGAATCAGCACCAATGGAGCAACCATCTTAACAGGCTTGTTTGCTTTCCTGTTTGTTCGCTCTAAACGTGCTAGTGTCTGGTTGTCCAAGTCGATCAGCTCCTTTTCCATGTTACTTCGAGTAATGCGATAAGGAATGCACCTGAAACAGACAAGAAAATATCAGTAACTAAAATAAAAACTTACACAAGATTCTAAATTTAAAATCTATAGGCAACAATTAAGTCCCCGGCAATGGCGCCTAAATTTGATATGCTCAAATTAACCCTTAGAGTTACTCTCTCAAATTAAGAGATCACAGTTGTACTTAGGGATCGAATCCACAAGGACTTAGATTGTTACACACTAGATTCTAGGTTCAAATCAAGCTAAGGAAAACTAAATAAATGTAATGCAAGTAATAAAAATAAAGCAGCAAATCGAATGTGAGGAGGTTTTAAAGCAAAGAGAGAAACGCTAGGCCTTGGGAAAGTCGCAGGTGAATCCGAATTGCAAATCTAGACAGAATGTTAAGAGTTTATTAAGCATTGTTCTTGAACTTGAAACACTAATATAAAATCAATCAACTTCCGCTGCAGAGATTTTCTATGTCTAAATCCTAGAATCTCAAATTCCTTTGCAAATCCTATTAATTCAAACAAGCATTAAAATCAGGTTCAATTGTTCACAAAATCCTAAACCAAATTCCTTTGCGGATAGGAATTTTGCTCATCTAAGATTAGTTCTGGTGATTAACAATGTTTCCACATCTATTAAACAACCTAAGATCAAATTCTAGGTCATGAAGCTAGAATAAGCATTAAACACAAATCCAGATGAAGAACTCTAATGATTTTATCCTAACAATTCAATTCAACCTAGCAATTCATCATCACCTTTGAAAAACCCTAAACCTAACAAGCAAACTACTCAGACATGATCAATGAAACACAAATCATAATTTGAATAGAAAGCATAAGAGAAATCAATAGAAGAAATAAAGGAGTTCAAAATCCTCTCTAAAGGAGAATGATTTATCTCCCCAAAAACTCTCTAAAAATATCTTTCCTAATCTCTTTGTAAAACAAAGCTTAGGTCTAAACAATGACCATAAAAATCCTTTTATAGACCCAGAACACGATTTGAGGCGAAACTGCAAATATATAAAACTTCTGGGCGAACTTGTAAGTCTTCAGAAATCTTTAAAAACTCGGGCAAGATTTGTGCACTTTTGGTGTCTATCGACACCAAGACCCTAGTGTCGATCGACACGGGATTTGCACGCGCACTGCACAATATCTGCTCGAGTGTACAATTTTTACACGACTTGATTTCTTCAGCAACATCTTCTGTTTTGCTCCAGAATGCTCTAATATCTCCAAATAAGCTCCAAACATATCCAAACCTGTAAAGACTCAAAAAGATTCAAAAATAATAAAAAGACTTTATAAACAGGACTTATATCATGGTCAAAAACCCATAAAAACCATGATATATCAACTATCTCTTTGTGTATAATGGCGCTACACTGTTCACTAAGCACCAGCACTTCCCTGCTTTCTTTGTTCTTCTTTGCAAGCGTGTCTTTGAAAAATTTTGCACACTTAGGCATCATGGCAAGGCAATCAACGAGAAGTAGCTTGATCTCTACGTCCCTTAGATGCTTCTCAAACAAAAGCATATGCTTCTCTATAAGCTGTTTCTTGAAGCGACCAGGAAAAGGAAGCTTAGGAACATAAGGTGGAGGTATGTACTCATCCTTCTGCTCGGTTGCTTCCTCCGCTTGCTTCTTTACAGCTGCTTCTTTTCCTTTTGTTGGCCGCTCTATCCACACGTTGTGGAAGTTGATCTCTTCATCAGCCGACGGCTTATCCTCCCCCTCTTGAACCACAATGTCCTCATTGTCCTTAGGTGCAACCCTTGGTGGAAGCTCTTTCCCACTTCTTAGTGTGATAGTATTGGCGTATTCCTTGGGATTTTGCTCACACTTTCCCGGTGAACTGCTTTGACCACTTGTACTTGCTTTACCCTTCTCTAACTGCTTGATCTTGTTGTTTAGAGTTGTTATCTGAGTATAAACATCAGTGAGAGAGGAGTCTAAGCGGTTTTTCATCTCGGCGAACTTCGGGTTTGTTGAAGCTTGCCCTTGAAGCAACTGCTGAAACATGGCTTGTACAGGATTAACTTGTTGCGGTTGCATCTGTTGTTGAGGAACAAAGCCTGGAGGGTACATAGGAGTATAACCTTTGTTTCCTTGCTGCTGTCCCTGAAAGTTACCTTGCCGCTGACCTTGAAAACCGCCACTCGGCTGAAAACCTTTGTTATGAGGCACAAACGGTTTAGCTTGTTGAGGAGGGTAAACCTGATCCTTTGGGTTTTCAACGTTGGTGCTTCTATAAGACAAGTTGTTGTTGCCTTGGTAGCCTTGAGAGTAACGTTGAGGCTTGTAGTTGTTCTGACCGGCTACCCAATTAGCTTCTTCTTCTTGGCATTGCTCTAGTTCATCCAAGACATCCGCAGCTTCCCCAATAAAGTGTACATGCTTTTGGTTAGCAAGCATGAGCTTATCGATCTTCTCATGTAAAGACTTCATTTCCTTCTTGTTGGCTTCAAGATCAGCTCCTCTTGGAGCACGGTCGTAGTCCTCTGAATAGTTTCCATCACTCAACGCCAGATTCTCAATGAGTTCCATACCTTCGTCTACCTCTTGACAAAGGAAGTTTCCTTTGCTTGCCGTGTCAAGTAGTAACCTGATCTTTGGAAGTGCTCCGTAGTAGATAGTACTCAAGAGGGTCTCTTCGCTGAAACCATGGTGAGGGCAGGCTATTGTATAGTCTTTAAAGCACTTCATAGCCTCATTGAAGGACTCATTCTGTCGCTGAGTGAAGCCACTAATCTCGCTTCTTAACCATGCTGTCCGAGAGCTGGAAAAAACTTTGAGAGGAAAGCTTTCTTACAGTCAGCCCAAGAAGTGATAGTTCCTTGTGGGAGAGTCTTCTCCCAATGCTGTGCCTTGTCTCCTAAGGAAAAGGGGAACAAGCGCAGCTTGAAGCTGTCTTCCGAGATGCCATTTATCTTGGGCATTCCACAAAGCTGCTCAAAGTTGTCTAGATGCACCAATGGGTCCTCCAAAGCTAACCCATGAAATTTGTTGTTTTGCACCATCTGAACAAACCCTGGCTTGATCTCGAAATTATTGTTTTGCACTGGAGGAGGAGTGATCCCAAACCTATTATGGTGAGTATTGGGAGCATCTCCCGCTCCAATGATATGTGGGGGTCTAGCCCCGTGGTGGGGATTTTGTCCAAGGGTGTAAGTAAGTTGTTGTCATCCCTGGAATGCAAATTCATGTACCGGAAAGACACAAGTTTGAGAGTAGAGAAATCAGTAACCAACTTAAAGTAAAAGCTTAGTCTTTACTAAACCCCAAATCTTAATGCTTTATATACCCTAAGATGGCAAATGCGCCATTTGTTAGCAGGTTTTTGCAATGCAATGATGTATCAAAGCTCAAACGCAACACTGAGATGTAGTATAGCATGCAAGTGAGTGTAAATCCACACCTAGGGATAGCAAGTTCACTAAGAATGCAAAGGATGAGCAAAGGTAAGCGAGAATGATAAATGATTGGTAAAATCCCTAAAAGCTAAATGCAAGTGTCAAATGCAAAGCAAAACAATTTTATAATCCCTGGAAGAGGGTTAACTACCACGAGGAACAAGCGCAATATTTAAAATGTAAAGCTACTAATTTTTAAAAATCGACTAGTGGATCGACCACTGGATCGAGCAACAACGATCGATCTCGTATAAACAACCTAGAATGATGAAATGTTGCGATATGCGATTGACAAGAACACAACTTTATGATGATGGAATGATATTAAACGACTTAAGACACTAGGAAATAGGGTATAGGGTTGAGGGTCACGGTCGTGGGTCTCAAAGGTCAAAGCTTAGTTTGAAAACATTAGATCTACTCTCTTTGAGAGGTTCTCTAGGCCTTGAAAGCAAAACAAAATCCATCCATGGCGTGTGGTATGGATCACTCCTTCATTCTCTTCTCCAAACCCATGGCGTTTGGTGGAAAAAGAGATTGAAGGGCATAAAACATAGATTTCAAACAAACGACCTAACTAATCCCCAAAACAACCATAACGTGTGGAAAGGAAGGATTAGCCTCTAAGATTCGATTATCCAGGACATCTGGATCCTGTCAAGGTAAGACATCCCTCGAATCATAGAGATCTTGGCGTGAGAGTCTCCAAGCCTTAAGCACTCGAAATCCTAGAAGAGAAAGCGATGAAGAACGAGAAAATACAAAGCTTTAACCTTTTCAATCCTTTCGAATCGCCCCAACCCCAAAACCAAAAAGACTACTCGTGATTCATAAAGAAAACCGATGAAAGCATTAAAGGCGATCTATTAAGCATGATTAACAAAGATTAAGGCAAAAGGTTCAATATTTAAAAGTTAAAATGCAAGAAAAAGTTTCGAAAGTCTACAGTGGTGGAAAATCGCCTCAAAACGAGAGAGAGAAATAGGTAAAAGACAGAATGGGGATAATGAAAGGGATCGTTGCCTTTTGCCAAAAATGGCCAAACCGCAAATGGTCCCCCCTTCGCTATGGTCCAAAGCCAGCTGGACGGATAAGGTTAGTCTGGGATTAAGCACGAAGCTCGATCTGGCTCTCGATCTTAGTCTTGGATCCGATGGCTCTAGTCAATCTCTGAGTCGATCTTGTGCTGATCGGGTTGGAAGCTCGATCCGGTCCTCGATCTGCATGGCGTCATTTACGTTCATATTTCAGATATATCTCCACGCTCGATCTTGGTCTCGATCCATTTCCATGGATCGACTAGGTTACTCGATCTTCTGGTCGATCTCATCTGGCTCGACCTGGCGTGCTCGATCTGCCACTCGATCTCGGGTCCTTAGCAAGCACTCCTGAGTTCTCCAAGTGTCCACGACTTTGCTCACGAGCCCTAGCACGTCCACGAATCCTCCAAGGCTCCAAAGTATCCGAAAACAACCTGAATGTGATGCATAATGCAAGAAATATGCAAATGCTAATGCAAAAGTGCTCTAGGACCTAAAATGATGCAAACTAGCCTAATGTGCAAGGAAAATGCATGAGAAACTATCTTATATGTATCCAAAACACACGAAATATGCAGCAATATCACCTAAGGGATTAGATGTCTAGCATGCTCTTAGGTTTTATGGAACTTGCTTTTAATGTTTTCCTAGTTATAATTCCACTATTGAAAGTAGATTAGTAATTATGATTAGTGAAAAGGATTACTGCTAAGGGATTGGATTAATCTTTATTAGTGTTCCTTACCTAAGGTTGAGTGTTTAGAATTGCTTGTTTTGATTATCTTAGACATAAACATGAATCACCCTATCACCACTGCATTAATCTTGGACCATCGTTTAATCTTTGAAGTTTAGTTTTTACTCTATTCTCGCTCTGTTTCTTATTGCTGTTATTGCTCTGCTTGCTTTCTTTTTCTTCTTTGTTTGTCACTAGGTTGTTAGATAGCAAAACCCTTTGCTATTAGCTTAGCTTAGCAAAGTTCTCTACATCTCAATTGTCATTCACTTCCCAAATGGATTGCCATCTCAACTACTACAATGACATGTGTGTTTGAGGATTGATCAAAGGATTAAAAATATTAATATCAATTGGCTCGACGTCGATACAATCGTGCATGAGCATCGAGCTGAGAAGCTTGACATTAGTCGAGTCAAAACATGTTGGCCAACCATGTCGAGCTACCAAGCTCGACATGAAGAGAAAATGATTTCGGAGCTGGATGTCGACCTGTCAAATCGCACGATATCTTCAGCCAGAGAGGAGTCTTAAACGTGTCAAGCACTGGTGTCGTGCGATGTGCAAGATAGGAGAAGGAACTGAGGGATGTCGTGCTAACACATCGTGCGACATCAACGACCCGAGGAACCAGCAAAGGAATGTCGACCATGGATGTCGACCAGGTCAGCTCGGCATTACCACCCCGCCATCCAAAAACTCTTTTAAGGTACAAAACTAAACTCCTTTCTTATGCAACATTTTGCATTTATTTTTAGTATCTTTATCACCCTCCTTCGCCTTTCTATTACACAGGGACTTTGTAATTTAAGTATAGGGGAGGGCATTGCATTTGACATTGAGTTTTGTTTTCTTATTTTCCCTTTTGCATATTTGAGTCTCATGCATTCATTTATATGCACTGAAAATCCATAAAATTTTGAAATTTTGGGAGCCAGAAAGAATCATTTAGGTGCATTTACATGGTTAAGATTGAGTCTAGATGCATTTCATATAGCTTTGCATACTCTTACATAGGGAGTAGGTGATAAACACTTGTTAAGAAGTTCATGTTTGATTTATTTTCAATGCTTTGGTTATCTGTTGTTTGATTGCATTGTAGTGAGTTTAAAGTTAAGGCTGCACTATACTATGAATTCTTGCATTGATATTCTAGTCTTATACTAAAGCAAGCTTTAATTTGATTCCAACTCTATCTTATTAGAACCTTAATACAGATTTTGACATTATCTTGTTTGTGCATTGAAACTGATTACATGGCTACCCATACACATACTTGGATTATCTTCATCTCTTCTTACCACTCTTGTTAATCCAAGTAGCTGATCCTCATCATATGGGACAGTTATCCACACCTTAAACCAATCTTTCCTTCTGAACCTAAACACTTTTTTTAGAGTTTGTGAGGCCTTGCATTGCATATTTTCAATTTTATCTTAGCAAAAACTGTTATGATTAAGGCTGGCAAGGAGGAGCTCTCTTGTAGATACCAGTTTGCATTTTGAACTTGGTACTAGGTTAAGAGATTGGGAAAGGGTAGTGTTAAGTGGTTTGAGTTTTGATTGTATATATCTTTTCAAGGAAGAAAAAGAATGGGAATTGTAGTGTGAAGAAGATAATAATGTGGGGAAAGATAAATCAAGGAGAAGGTTCTAAGTATCAAGGAAGAAAAGGTGCCTTCAACAACAAAGCTTACAAAGGTCATCCAAAAGGAGAAAAATCAGACCAAGCTATTCACCAAAGGTGATAAATAAGGTGCATATACAACAAAGAAGAGCATGTTCCAAAGAAGTCAACCACATAAGAAAGAGAAGAAGGAGTTTCCCCCACACATCAAGAAGAAGGAGATGACAGTGCTTTGGGAAAGGTTAGGTTTAGGGGTTTCACTTGGGACTTTGACTTCATTAGGTTCATATTTGGGTAAAAAGGGTAGAAGAGCTTGTACTTGCTTGCATAAGTGTGCTTTTACCTTTATCATTTTCCCTAAGATAGAATCCTTTCATTTGAGTGATCCCTTGACTCTTTGATCCTTTATTGCATGAGATCATTTTCATCTCATAACCATGTCCCTTAGACCAAATGTCTTCACTTGATTTGCAAAAATATGATCCATTGGTTACTGATTAATGAATGTTAAAGAGTTGATTGATTTGAATGTTTATGTAGGCTAAGCTTGGGTTCGTTGATTGTTATGATAGTTATGCCTAAAGCTTTTGAAGTAGAACAATCTCTATGCATCTTAGAACATGTAACTTAGGCATTGAATCAGTTTTTCCATTGACATCTTTAGTTTTGAGCTCCCACTTTCAAACCTCTCCCTCTTGTTTGTCTTTCATTGCTTGAGGACAAGAAAAAGACAAGTGTTAGGGTGTTGATATACTCATTATTTATACCATATTAGCATACATTTTGTATTGTTTTATAGTCTCTAAACATGTATTTTTGCTTATTTTTGTCCCATTTGCATTCAATTAGGACTTAGTGTAGATTTAGGATGTGCATTGCATGTTTTGTGCATTTTGGGAGTTTGGTAGGTATATTTGGAGAGTTTGGAGGCTACAAGGAGCATGGGAGACAATGGTAGATGAAACCCGAGGCATGAAAAGAACCAAAGTAGAAGGTGTACCTTTCTAAAGAGGCCAGAAAGTTTGCCTAAAATACCGGCTCGGACAAAAACTCTCCATCCCGATTAAGCTTCAGTATTATTAATCAATGTTCTAGCCCCTTGAGGTAGCTTGCGTCTGGTGTTTGTTTCAGGTCATTCCCATCAGCGGTGTGGAAGTTACAGACATTTTTGTGAAACCGCTCAATCTGTGTCGACCAGCATGTCGCCCGACATCAAGCAGCAGGAAACCAATGTCGAGCTTGCTGGAGTCTACATCTCAGGACATCTTACACCCGCGAAAGAAGGAGTTCACATCAAGCATCAACATCGAGCAAGGCAGCTCGATGTCAGGAGACAGGACACCGATGTCGTGCATCCACATTGCATGACATCATTAGCCAGGTGCAACCAAGAACCACATCAAGCATCCACATCGACCTAATCAGCTTGACATCCTCCTAATCTGAAGATCACTTATTTACAATATTGCCTTTCCATTAGGATTCCTATAAATACTTAAAAACCCTAATTTTTGGGATGGCAGCTCTTTACCCAGCATTTCTTCTTTTCTTTTCTAGATTTTGAATAATTTCAAATTTGAATCTTTGTTTATTTCAATACAAGTTTGCATTTATCTTAATCTTTTGCCTCTCTAATCATGTTTATCCTTTTCTAGGCTTTGGGTTTTTGTGGGTAAACTCATCATTAGTGAGTAGTTTGTTTTAGGTTTGAGATTAAGGCAGATGGGTGATTTTAGTGATCGTAAGACCTTCTACTACCCACCTCAATTAACTGGAACATCCCAGCTATCCGCCTTCATTTACCTCATTGGGACGAAAATATCCGGCAACTAATCCCAAGTTCCCGAAAAACAGATGACTCTTTGGTTTGGTTACTAATAAACAGATTGTTTGCAAGGTGAAATATCAAAATCCAAACCACTGTAGTGAAGTAGTATAGCAGCAAAGGTGTCAATCCAACCTAGGATGTAGGAAGAACACTAGGAATGCAAGAGTAAAGCCAATCTAAGCAGAATCGGATAAATAGATGGTAAAATCAAAGAAAACTAAATACAACGACCAAATGGTTATGAAAACTATTTTAGAATCCCTGGAAGAGGGTTAACAACTACTAGGAGAAAGCAGAAGATTAAAAATGGAAATCTACTAATAACTAAAAATCGTGAGCTAAATCGGGTCAAATAGGTCGATACTAACAACTTAAGACAAATTGACTTCTAATGATCAAGATGCAAGCTTTGTAACTAAAAGATGATTACTTGAGGTTTAAAAATGGTAAAAGAGGGTTCAGGATCGAGGGTCATATTCAAGAGTGTTCAAGGGTCAAGCTTTGGTTTGAAAACACATAGATCTACTCATTGATGAGCTTTCCCTAAGCCTAGAGAATCACAAATAGATTCATCCATGGCGTGTGGTATGATTCCCTTCTTCAATCTCTTCTCCAAACCCCATTGCTTTTGGTGGAAAAAGAGATCGAAGGGCATGGACTACAGATCTCAACTAATGGCTTAACTAACCTCCTCTACATCCATAGCGTTAGGGAGAGGGTAGATTAGTTTCTAGGATTTGGTTTTCTAGGATCTCTGAATCCGGTCAAGGTAAGAGAAGCCCTGGAATCATAGAGATCTTTTTCAAGACTCCCTAAACCTTAAGACCCCAAAATCCTAGAAAGGAATAAATGAAGAACAAGAAAAACTCAAAAGCTTAAACCTCTTAAACCCATGAATCGCCTCAACCCCTTACCCAAAGAAAAACTACTCGCTACTCATGTTTATAACCGATAGAAATGCTAAGAAAGATAAACTAAGCATGATTAAAGAGCGATTAAAGGAAAACTGCTTTATATTGAAAAGATTCAAAGTTTCAAAAACAAGAAAAAGCTTCAGGTTCGACAATGGCGGATTCGCCTAAGAGAAAACTGAAAAAGAAAAGACTAAGCGTGGATAATAGAAAGTGATAGCCTCCTTTCCCTAAAATGGCCAAACATCTCCTAATGGTCCCCTCACTAGATGCCAAAAACCAACTGGTCGGATAAGGCTCCAGAGATCGATCTCGAGATCGATCAGTTCACTCGATCTTCTTCATGGATCGCCTTCTTCTGCTCGATCATCAAGTCGATCTGGTTGGATGGATTGAGCACTTCCTTCGATCTTCTACTCGATCCTTGGATGATCGAGTCGTGGTCTCGATCTGGCTCTCCTTTTGCATGGCGTCATTCACGTCCATACTCCAGATCGATCTCCTCTCTCGATCTTGGTCTCGATCCTTCCCCTTGAATTGACATGGGTCACTCGATCTTCTGGTCGATCTCGTCTAGATCGACCTGCCTTGCTCGATCCGCTACTCAATCTTTGGTCCTTTGCATACATGGCTGAGTTCTCCAAGTGTCCACAAGCTCCGTTTTGATCCTCCACACGTCCACATAATCTCCACAACTCCAGAGTGCTCCAAACAACCTGATAATGATGCAAAAGTGCAAGAAATATGCAAAATGCGAATGCAAAGAGACCTAGGACCTAAAATGCAACAAATGGAAGAAACTAGCCTATAATGCAAGATGAATGCATGAAAAACTATCCCAAATGCATGCAAAATATGCAAAATATATGGTAATATCAACTCCCCCAAACTTGCCATTTATTTGCCCTCAAGCAAACAAAATTCAAGAAGGGAAAAGAGGTTTTAAAAACGGGGGCTAAAATTCCTTGCAAAAGTGTTTTTCAAATAAATCAATTCAATGGTCCTAGTTCTTAATCCTAAGATGCAATGCACACACTCATACTCCAAAGAACTTAGCCATACTCATCACATATTGAATCTAAAATCATGACTCTCATATCCCAAACAATCCAAGAATGATAACCTTTAACATTCATTAAGCTTAAAACCGTGAATCACACTTATGCACTTTAAAACCGAATACATTTGGCTTAGGAACAAGGTTATGAGATAAAAATGTCTCATTTATAAGGGTGATTCAAACAAGGGTTATCTCATGGAATTGTCGAACTTATGCATAATGCTAAAGGTAAAGACAATTGATGCATACATGACTAGACACTCATCTACCCTTACATAATAACAATGATCCTAGAACCCTCTCTCATGATTCTTTTTTTTAAGCTCACTCACCCTCCTAAATACTACCCTCATCATCAAGGTAATTCGCCTAGCAAAAACCCAAATAAAAGTATCATTTTAAAACTCTTTTGGCTAGTGGTAAGGATGAAAACATAGTTAGCTCTTTTCTTTTTTCTTTGATAGCTCTCTACTCATTTTTTTTTTCTTCTTTTCTTTTTAAACATTTGGCCTTTTGGCTTTTTTCTTTTCTTTTTCTTTTCTTTTGAGAGCTACCTTCTTATTTAAACTAGAGCTTTCATTTTAAAACAAAAAGCCTTCTACATAAAACCATTAAAACCCTTTTATTCAACTTCCAAACTTCAAACTCTTTAAACCGAAATAAAACAAAGCAACTCCCATGAATACCCACCCTATATTAAGCCTAAAAATAGCTCAAAACGCAAAGCTAGCATCAATATGAAAGCCTAATCATGTCGCCTAAATCTAACACTTTATGCTAAGTTCAACCGAAAAGAGGCCTCACAAAGATTCATCACACAAGAACATTGGCTTGAAAGGAGGGTAAGGTAAAGGTGGGGAGATCTATTTAGGCTTACAAGAGAGTGGTGAAAGGAAGAAGAAAGCCTAAATATGTATAAGTGATCCATGTATCCTTTTTCAAAAGCATAAGTATGATAATTAGAAGTTCAAATTAAGGTTTTCACATAGTAGGAAAGGATTCAATTCATGAATGTTCAACTTAAGCCACGAAAATCATAACAAATGATCCAAGTATGGTTAGAACTTATTTTCAAAGTATGTACAATGCATCAAAGAACTACTAACTAGGGCCTGGAAACAATTCATGAGCTTAAAACACTTTTCAAGAAAAACTTTTACCCCGTATGCAAATGCAAACAATCTAAATGCTTTAAAAATTCTAGACTGAATCCTAAAATGTTTAACAATTCAAATGCAACTACATGAATTTTTTTGAAAATTTTGAAATTTTTTATCATTTTTTTGGTGTTTTCTATGCCTTACATGATGCATGATGACTCAAAGGATGATAACAGAAAATAAAATCAAAGAAAACATGTCAAACACACCACACACTCCCCCAAACTTGAATGACACCTTCTCGGTGGCAAACAAATCCAAGATGAGTCAAAACACAAAGCAAATGTTTTTAAAAAAATGCATGGTATATACAATGGTTTGGTTGTTGGTACCTCGGAGCTAAGTAAGGCTGGAGCTTGAGGTTGCTCCAGACTTCTTGCTCTTCTTAGGAGTGTCGTGGCTGATCTCCTTGCCTTTCTCCTTGCTCGTTTCCTCATGGAGAGAGTGGCGCGCAGGTTGTCCTTGAGGCTCACGGATCTCTATCCCACCAGTCGATCTTCTCCTCTTATCCGGCTGCTGCACCTCCTCATCGCTTGAAAACTACTTATGTGAGCTCCCTTTAAGAGCCTTGACCTTCTTAGTAAGCTTCTTGATCATCTTGCCTTGCCATTTGTTGATCTTGCGCTGCATCTCAACGACTGAAGCAAGGAACTTCTCGGCTTTGGTTTTTGGCTCGATGTCAAGCGTGGGCATCTCAGCATCGGATGTAGGTGACTTTGAGAGTGGGCGAGAAGCTTGTGTGGGCGCGGCTGTGCCTCCTAGAGGTGCAAAGCATTCTTCAATACTAGGCAGAAACTCAACGTTGCCAACACCTAGCAGCTCCGTTTCTTCTTTGTTTGGCAAGATGCACACTTTCTTCTCATTCTCACAATCGTAGAACAAGTATGCAAAGAATCCCTCAGCTGGCGTACGTCCCATGCTATCTGTGTTCCTCATGTAAACCTCATCCATGTATGCTCTATCCGTGCTAAGCACAAAATCAGGAAAGGGCACTCCGGCTTGAACAAACATTGGCGTGAAGAAGCCTCCTATCAACGCTGTACTCGCCTTGCATCTCATTGCCCATGCCTTGTACTTCATCAAAGAGGCAGCCAAGATGCAACCCTAATTCACATCATCTCCAAGCTCGTCTTCCATCAGCTCGTCATTCTCCTTAGGATCGCATAGGAGATGCTTAACGCCTTGGAACAGGAAGCACAACTCGTTCTTGGTGACTGTAGGAGCCACGGACCGTCCACTGAAGGTGTTGTCGATGAGCTTGAGAGTGTATCTCAGCACGGGACTCCGGACTCGCTTGATCTTGGCCGTATTAGCCTTGTAATCGTCGTTGCTGATCAGATCCCACAAGTCGTTGGCTTGACCTTCTTGGCAAGCTTCTTGATCATCTTGCCTTGGCATTTGTTGATCTTGCGCTGCATCTCAACGACTGAAGCAAGGAACTTCTCGGCTTTGGTTTTTGGCTCAAAGTCAAGCGTGGGGAGAACAAAGCTCTCGAGCATCTCAACATCGGATGTAGGTGACTTTGAGAGTGGGCGAGAAGCTTGTGTGCACGCGGCTGTGCCTCCTAGAGGTGCAAAGCATTCTTCAATACTAGGCAGAAACTCAACGTTGCCAACACCTAGCAGCTCCATTTCTTCTTTGTTTGGCAAGATGCACACTTTCTTCTCATTCTCACAATCGTAGAACAAGTATGCAAAGAATCCCTCAGCTGGCGTACGTCCCATGCTATCTGTGTTCCTCATGTAAACCTCATCCATGTATGCTCTATCCGTGCAAGGCACAAAATCAGGAAAGGGCACTCCGGCTTGAACAAACATTGGCGTGAAGAAGCCTCCTATCAACGCTGAACTCGCCTTGCATCTCATTGCCCATGCCTTGTACTTCATCAAAGAGGCAGCCAAGATGCAACCCTAATTCACATCATCTCCAAGCTCGTCTTTCATCAGCTCGTCATTCTCCTTAGGATCGCATAGGAGATGCTTAACGCCTTGGAACAGGAAGCACAACTCGTTCTTGGTGACTGTAGGAGCCACGGACCGTCCACTGAAGGTGTTGTCGATGAGCTTGAGAGTGTATCTCAGCACAGGACTCCGGACTCGCTTGATCTTGGCCGTGTTAGCCTTGTAATCGTCGTTGCTGATCAGATCCCACAAGTCGTTGGCTTGAGTGAAAGGAGGAAACTCGACGAGCTTGGCAGTAGCTTTAAGACCGTAGGCTTGACAAAGCTCTTTGATGGAGAGATGATAGGCCTGCCTCCTTATCTTGAAGGTGATGTGACCTTGAGAAGGAGTGGAGAGGCTTGGATTCTCGTAGGTGAACTCCAAGGTGGCTACAAAGTCTAGGGTTGCCTCGGGATAGGTTGGGCAATCCATCCTTGACAAGCACCAGAGCCCAATGTTCTTGAGAAGCTGATCAAAGTCTCCCAATATCCCCATCTTAGCCAACAGATCCCTGCTCGCAAAATTTGTGGGATCGAACCTTAGTCTTTCCAACCGTTTCTAGGCTTGTTTCACCTCCTTTGTCCATCTGACCCTCTTGTTCTCTATGGTGCCATTAGTACCTGAAACGCAATTCTCAAAGAGGAGGATTAGTAAAGGCGGCAAATGCAAGAGAAAGACAAGGTAGAAGGGAAAAACGTGTAACAATTAACCAAGATTTTTGGGGAATTTATAAAAATTGTAGCTAAATAATAGAGGAAAGAATCTAGAGATAGGATTAAATCTAGAAATTTTCCTAATATCTAGATATTTCTAAAAATTATCCTAACTCCCTAGCAAATCATCTAACTAAATCACAAAAAGTAATTTTCTTGAAAAATTAAGCAAGCAGATCAAGCAACTCGAAAATACCTTTGTATGAGAGGAAAATGAAATGCTCTAGTCTTTTAAAATCTCGAACTCCCTCTCTCTCTTTTTGTTTTGTAAAAATCAGTATTTGCAAAGTGAAGATAAAAAGAGCAAAGAGAGGTTTTAAAGACAAAAAAATCTTTGGACACATGCACAAGTGGTTTCTGAAAAAGCTTGGTCAAGGCACATCTTTCATGGTCAAAGATGCTTTCCATGACCAAGATTTGAATTTAAAAACAAGAGGGAAAGCGAAAAGAGAGGGAAACAAAAACTTACCTCGGCACGAGATCGAGTCCATTTGGTCGATCTAGGACTTGATCAAATGCCCATGTTGACTAGGATTGAGAGGGTTGATCGATCAGGAACTCGATTCAGATTGCATCGAGTCTTAGATTGATTGTGCCCCCTCGTTTCATGATTTTTGGTCACTCAGGCTATGCTCCTTGGATCAAGCCACGTGATAGATTTGGGGGTCGTTTGGGCGAAGATCGAGTGGCAGATCGAGTAGACTAATCGATCTATCCTCGGGGATCGAGTGAGGTCAGTTTGATAAACAGATTGTTTGCAAGGTGAAATATCAAAACCCAAACCACTGTAATGATGTAGTATAGCAGTAAAGGTGTCAATCAACCCTTGATGTAGGAAGAACACTAGGAATGCAAGAGTAAAGCAAATCTAAGCAGAATCAGGTAAATAGATAGTAAAATCAAAGAAAACTAAATGCAACGACCAAATGCTTATGATAACTATTTTAAAATCCCTGGAAGAGGGTTAATTACTACTAGGAGAAAGCAGATGATTAAAAATGCAAATCTACTAATAACTAAAAATCGTGAGCTAAATCGTGTCAAACAGGTCGATTCTAACAACTTGAAGATGCAAGCTTTGTAACTAAAAGATGATTACTTGAAGTTTAAAAATGCTAAAAGAGGGTTCAGCATCGAGGGTCATATTCAAGAGTATTCAAGGGTCAAGCTTTGGTTTGAAAACTCATAGATCTACTCATTAATGAGCTTTCCCTAAGCCTTGAGAATCACAAATAGATTCATCCATGGCGTGTGGTATGATTTCCTTCATCAATCTCTTCTCCAAACCCATGGCTTTTGGTGGAAAAATAGATCGAAGAGCATGGACTACAGATCTCAACTAATGGCTTAACTAACCTCCTCTACATCCATGGCGTTTGAGAGAAGGTAGATTAGTTTCTAGGATTTGGTTTTCAAGGATCTCTGAATCCGTTGAAGGTAAGAGAAGCCCTGGAATCATAGAGATCTTTTCCAAGAGTCCCTAAGCCTTAAGACCCCAAAATCCTAGTAAGGAATAAATGAAGAACAAGAAAAACTCAAAAGCTTAAACCCCTTAAACCCTTGAATCGCCTAAACCCCTTACCTAAAGAAAAACTACACGCTACTCATGATTAAAACCGATTGAAATGCTAAAAAAGATAAACTAAGCATGATTAAAGAGAGATTAAAGGAAAACTGCTTAATATTGAAAAGATTCAAAGTTGCAAAAACAAGAAAAAGCTTCAGGTTCGACAATGGCGGATTCGCCTAAGAGAAAACTGAAAAAGAAAAGACAAAGCGTGGATAATAGAAAGTGATCGCCTCCTTTGCCTAAAATGGCCAAACATCTCTTAATGGTCCCCCCACTAGATGCCAAAAACCAGCTGGTTGAATAAGGCTCCAGATATCGATCTCGAGATCAATCAGTTCACTCGATCTTCTTCATGGATCACCTTCTTCTGCTCGATCTTCAAGTCATTCTAGTTGGATGGATCGAGCACTTCCTTTGATCTTCTACTCGATCCTTGGATGATCGAATCGTGGTCTCGATCTGGCTCTCGTTCTGCATGGCTTCATTCACGTCCGTACTCCAGATCGATCTACTCTCTCGATCTTGGTCTCGATCCTTCCCCTTGAATCGACTTGGGTCACTCGATCTTCTGGTCGATCTTGTCTAGATCGACCTGCCTTGCTCGATCCACTACTAGATAGGGTAGGATGTTTGGGGAATGGTTTGGGGTTTATCTTGGGATTAGTTTTTAAGAGAAACAAAGAAGAAAAGAAGTTAAGACACAAAAGAAAAAGAGTGTGACACAAGCAAAAGGGTGGAAATAGCGATTCTAAATTCAAAAAAAGAAGGCTAATGTTCAAAGAAGAAAAAAAGATGCAAGAAGTGCAAAACAAGTAAATCAGAAATCCAAAGGCGAATCAAGCACCAGCATCACTAAAAACCAAACTCAAGTGAAGCAAATCGTCAGCAGTTGAAGTTCAAAAGGAGAAGTGTCCTCCAAAGCGCTTGAAAGAGAAGAGTTTTTGGGGTTTTAAAAGGGGTTTAGATTCTTAAAATTGGTAGCATAGGTGAGTTTACACTGATAGGCTAAAGTTAGGAACACATCTTATAGATCTTGGGTAGATGGGAGTCTTCCTTTGTATGTGTAAACTGTTCTTTGACCCTTGGCATTTTTCCAAAGCACAACGATGCTTTTCCTTGAGAGAACCCTTTAAACACCAAAACCAGTTTGTGAAGTGGGGTCATTTTTATTCCACTAAGCCTTGTCCTTTAGCCAAATTACACATTTGCATTTGCATAAGCATGATTCATGGTTTGAGCTCAATTGAATGTTAAAAAGGTTGTTTGATTTGACGAGCATGTGTAGGTTGATAGCATTGTGATCATTCTTGCTATGTGATGAAAGTGGCTAAGTTTTTAAAGTATTCTTTCATCAAGTGCACTCTAGAATTAATAACATGGACTTCATTTTGATTTGTTGTTAGCATTTTTAGAGATATGAGTTCTCATTTAAAAACTCATCACCACGTTAAGTGTTTGTTTGCTTGAGGGCAAGTAAAAGCTAAGTGTGGGGGTGTTGATAGCTTGCTATTTTAGAGAATTTTAGGCTGCATTTCATGCAGTTTTTTTCCTTTGTTTTTGCATCATAGTTTATCATTTTAGTCTCATTTACACTTAGAATCAATATTGCATGCATTTAGCTTAGAAATGCATACATTTGCATACATGTGCATGTTTGTGGTGATTTTCAGGTGTTTTTGGAGATTCTTGGAGTTGGGAAAGAGATGGAAGCAGCTCATCTTGGCTTATGGCATTTCTTGGCATTGCTTGCATCTCATTTTCCACAAATTAATTGACACCTGATCCCTATTCTACAACTGATTAGAGGGTAAGGATATTTGGTTTAGGATAGCACAAAAATCCTGTTTCATGAGTCTAGTTGCATGTTATATACTTGCTTGTTTAAAATTGGAACAATGATAGTTACATCCATGTGAAATGATAATGTGTAGATGAGACCAATGCCCTTGTTTCTAATTATTTGATGCGTTTGAAGAGAACTGGAAATAAGATTGAGCCACTTTATAATTTATGAGTTTGAAGTTGAAACTTCCTTGAAATGATCTTTACCTTTGCTTAAGAAGAACCAAAAATTGAATCTTGAATGATCATGTCTTATGCATTGCAAATTTTTTCATGGATAGTTTTATACATATTTGGATTCTCTTTCCCCTTTTATTCACTCTTGTGAGTCCAAGTAGACTTCCTTACCATTAACAAAACCTTCTTTCAAGCCTAAAAATTATAGTGAGTGATTGTGAGGCCTTTTCTTTATGATTGAGCAAAGTAAAAAGTGTTTGGTTTAGAACTACAAGGGAAGCCCTTCCATAGTAGAACTCGCTCGTCCTCTTGAGCTAGATAGGCTATGTTGTCTTGGGGTTGGGTTTAGGTTTCTACTTTGGAATTCTACAAAAGAAGGAAGAAGAAAGAAATAAATCCAAGGAGTTTCACCGCGCACTGCACCGGCATGAAGACCTGATATACTCATTATTTATACCATATTAGCATACCCATTGCATTGTTTTATAGTCTCTAAACATGCATTTTGGATTGCTCTTGTCCCATTTGCATTCAATTAGGACTTAGTGTAGATTTATGATGTGCATTGCATCTTTTTTGCATTTGGGGAGTTTGGCAGGTATATTTGGAGAGTTTGGAGGCTACAACGAGCATGGGAGACAATGGTAGATGCAAGATAAGGCATGACAAGAGCCAAAGGAGAAAGTGTACCTTACTGCAGTGGCCAGAATCTTCGATTGAAAGACCATATCCATCCCGATTCAGCTTCATCAGTCTTCAATCAATGTTCCAGCGCCTTGAGTGAGCTTGCCTCTGGAGTTGGTTTCAGGTCATTCCCAACAGCATTGGGAAAGTTACAGAAGTTTTTGTGAAAGTGCTCAACCTGAGTCGACCAACATGTCGCCCGACATCAAGCAGCACGAAACCAATGTCGAGCTTGGTGGAGTCTACATCGCATGACATCTTACACCCAAGAAAGAAGGAGTTCACATAGAGCATCAACATCGAGCAAGGCAGCTCGATGTCAGGAGACAAGACACCGATGTCGTGCATCCACATCGCACGACATCTTTGGCCAGGAGCAACCAAGAACCACTTCAAGCATCCACATCAACCTGATCAGCTTGACATCCTCCTAATCCGAAGACCAGTTATTTACAATATTGCCGCTCCGCTAGGATTCCCTAAAATATTTAAAATCAATAACTTTTGGGATGGCAGCTCTTTACCCATCAGTTTATCTTTTCTTTTCTAGATTTTGAATAATTTTATATTTTAATCTTTGTTTATTTCTATACAAGTTTGCATTTATCTTAATCTTTTGCTTCTCTAATCATGTCTATCCCTTTCTCATCATTGGGTTTTGTGGGTAAACTCATGATTAGTGAGTAGTTTGTGTTTGGTTTGAGATTAGGGATGATGGGGTGATTTTTTGTGATTGCATAGGGTGATTAGGGCTTAGATCTTCTCATTCTCTTTCTTATATGATTGTGCTTAATGCTTAGTACCTCTTTGTTGAAGAAGTTGATCTTAGGTTTTCATGTGCACACTAAGAGTTTGATGAAATGCCTGAATGAAGTTCAATGCTTAAAATTCGTGTTTAGATAATCATGAGTCTTTGCATCTATCATTTCTTGCTTGAATGTGCTTATTGCTTAATACCACATTGGTGGAGAAATTGCCTTTAGACATGGATTAAGCATGGGAATGTGAATTGATGTTTGATCTATTGTATAAGAGATTAGTAAACCTAGCCTAATGTAGCAGGTTTTTGCAATGCAATGATTTATCAAAGCTCAAATGCAACACTAGATGTAGTATAGCATGCAAGTGAGAGTCAATCCATGCCTAGGGGTAGCAAGTTCACTAAGAATGCAAAGGATGAGCAAAGCTAAGCGAGAATGATAAATGATTGGTAAAATCCCTAAAAAGTAAATGCAAGTGTCAAATGCAAAGCAAACCAATTTTAAAATCCGTGGAAGAGGGTTAACTACCACGAGGAACAAGCGCAATATTTAAAATGCAAAGCTACTAATTTTTAAAAATCGACTAGTGGATCGACCACAGGATCGACCACTAGATCGAGCAACAACGATCCATCTCGTCTAAACAACCTAGAATGATGAAATGATGCGATATGCGATTGACAAGAACACAACTTTATGATGATGGAATGATATTAAACGACTTAAGACACTAAGAAAGAGGGTCTAGGGTTGAGGGTCACGTTTGTGGGTCTCAAAGGTCAAAGCTTAGTTTGAAAACATTAGATCTACTCTCTTTGAGAGGTTCTCTAGGCCTTGAAAGGAAAACAAGATCAATCCATAGCGTGTGGTATGGATCACTCCTTCATTCTCTTCTCCAAACCCATGGCGTTTGGTAGAAAAAGAGATTGAAGGGCATAAAACATAGATTTCAAACAAACGACCTAATTAATCCCCTAAACAACCATGACATGTGGGAAAGGAAGGATTAGCCTCTAAGATTCGATTATCCAGGACATCTGGATCCTGTCAAGGTAAGACATCCCTCGGATCTTAGAGATCTTGGCGTGAGAGTGTCTAAGCCTTAAGCACTCGAAATCCTAGAAGAGAAGGCGATGAAGAACGAGAAAATACAAAGCTTTAACCTTTTCAATCCTTTCGAATCGCCCCAACCCCAAAACCCAAAAAGACTACTCGCGATTCGTAAAGAAAACCGATGAAAGCAGAAAAGACGATCTATTAGGCATGATTAACAAAGATTAAAGCAAAAGGTTCGATATTCAAAAATTAAAATACAAGAAAAAGCTTCGAAAGTCTACAATGGCGGAAAATCGCCTCAAAACGAGAGAGAGAAAAAGGTAAAAGACAGAATGGGGATAATGAAAGGGATTGTTGCCTTTTGCCAAAAATGGCCAAACCGCAAATGGTCCCCCCTTTGCTACGGTCCAAAGCCAGATGGATGGATACGGTTAGTCTGGGATCGAGCACGAAGCTCGATCTGGCTCTCGATCTTTATCTTGGATCGAATGGCTCTAGTCGATCTCTGTGTCAATCTTGTGCTGATCGGGTTGGAAGCTCGATCCGGTCCTCGATCTGCATGGCGTTATTTACGTTTGTACTTCAGATCGATCTCCACGCTCGATCTTGGTCTTGATCCATTTCCTTTCATCGACTTGGTTACTCGATCTTCTGGTCGATCTCGTCTGGATCTACCTGCCGTGCTCGATCTGCCACTCGATCTCGGGTCCTTAGCAAGCACTCCTGAGTTCTCTAAGTGTCCATGACTTTGCTCATGAGCCTTAGCACGTCCACGGATCCTCCAAAGCACCAAAGTATCCGAAAACAACCTGAATGTGATGCATAATACAAGAAATATGCAAATGCTAATGCAAAAGTGCTCTAGGACCTAAAATGATGCAAACTAGCCTAATGTGCAAGGTAAATGCATGAGAAACTATGTTATATGCATGCAAAACACATGAAATATACAGCAATATTAACTCC
This sequence comes from Thlaspi arvense, assembly GCA_911865555.2. Lineage (NCBI taxonomy): Eukaryota > Viridiplantae > Streptophyta > Magnoliopsida > Brassicales > Brassicaceae > Thlaspi > Thlaspi arvense. Next base: position 31,758,352 of record OU466860.2, read on the forward strand.
CCCAAACTTGCCTTTTGCTTGCCTTCAACCAAACAAAACTCAAGAAGGGAGAGAGGTTTATAAAACGGGGAATTAAGCTTCTTGCAAATGTGCTTTTCAAATGAGTCATTTCAATGTTCCTAGTTATTAATTCTAAAATGCAATGCACACACTGAATTTCAAATCATGAGTATCCTATTCCAAACAATCAAAGAACCTTATCCTTTAACATTCATTAATGATCAAACCGTGAATCAAACTTATGCACTTTAAAGCAGAACACATTTGGATAAGGGCAAAGGCTACGAGCATAGAATGATCTCATTTAAAAATGGTTTTATAATGCAAAGGGTTTCTCTCAAGAAGGGTATGAACTTTATGCATAATGCTAAAGGTAAAGGCAATTGATGCATACATAACTAGACTCTCATTTACCCATGTACACTAACAATTATCCTAAAACTCCTCTCAATTCTTTTCTTTTCTGCTCACTCACCTCCTCTTAGATACTACCCTTATTAAGCTCAAACCCAAATAAAAACAGAAGACATCTTTGTTCTTTTAGGCTAGTGGAGAGGCTGAAAATATTTTTAGCTCTTTACTTTTCTTATTGATAGCTCCTCACTTATTCTTTTCTTTTCTTTTTATTTGGCACTTAGGCTCTTTTTCTTTCTTTTTTCTTTTCTTTTTATTTGGGAGCTATCTTCTGAAATACACTTAGAGCTTTTTATTTTTGAAAACATTGCCTTCCACTTAAAACCTTTTCAAACACTTTAATCACCAAACCTTTTTGAAACCGTAAACAAATAAGCAAAATAAACAACCCCATGAACCCCAAACCTAACCTAAGCCTAGATCTAGCTTCAAAATGCAAAGCTAGCAATCAAATGAGAGCCTAATCATGTCGCCTAGACCTATCACTTTATGCTAAGTTTAAACCGAAAAGAGGCCTCCTAATGATGTCACACAAGAACATTTGGCTTGAAAGAAAGGCAAGGGTTATGGTGGGAGTTCTACTTAGGCTCACAACAGAGTGGTGAAAGGAGGAAGAGAGCCTAAATATGTATAAGATCATGTGTTCATTTTCAAATGCATAAGTATGATAATTAAAGTTCAGATTAAGGGTTTTCACTTATTAGGACAAGATTCAGTTCATGAATGTTCAAGTCAAGCCACGAAAATCAAAACACATGATCCAGGTATGGTTAGAACTTACTTTCTAAGAGTGTACAATGCATTAAAGAACTACTAACTAGGGCCTTGAAGCAATTCATGAGCTTAAAACACCTTTTTAAGAAAACTTTAACCCCTTATGCAAATGTAAACAACCTAGATGCTCAAAAATTCTAGACTAAATCCTAAAATGTTTAACAAAGTGAATGCAACTACATGAATTTTTTTTGAAAATTTTTAAAAATTTTACCAATTTTTTTGTTCTTTTCTATGCCTTAGGATGTATGCAAGACTCAAAGATGATAACAGAAAATAAGAAGAAAGAAAACAATGTCAAATAACACACACACTCCCCCAAACTTGAATGACACTGTCTCGGTGACAAACAAATTCAAAGGAGTTCAAAACACGAAGCAAAAGAAAATGAAAACGGATGATGGTATTCATAAGGATCGGTTGTTGGTACCTTGGAGCTAAACTCGGCTGGAACTTGAGGATGTTCCAGCGGAGCTGCTCTTGCTAGAGGAGCGTCGTGCTATGTCTTTGCCTTTATCCGCGGTCGGGAAACCATAGACAGAATGACGTGCTTGTTGCGTGCTGCCTTGTGGCTCACAGATGACAACACCGCCGGTCGATCTCCTCCTCTTCTCGGGCTGGTCGACCTCTACACTCATGGACTCCTTAGACTTCGCGGATGAGCTCCCTTGAAGCGCCTTGACTTTCTTGGCAAGCTTTTTGATCATCTTCCCTTGCCACATAGTTATCTTTCGCTGCACCTCCACCACCGAAGAAAGAAACTTCTCCGCCTTGGTCCGTGGCTCAAAGTCCATCCTGGGAAGCTCAAAGTTGGCTGGCATTACGCCATCTGAGGGTGGTGACTCTGACTGCTCACGTGCGGACTGAATAGGCATTATGGTTGCACCAAGTGGGGCGTAGCACTCTACGTGGGTTGGGCAAAACTCGATTGTACCGATGCTATCCAAGTGTGTCTCATCACCATTGGGTAAGATGCACACGCTGTTCTTCTTCTCTTCATTGTAGAACAGATAAGCAAAGAATCCTGGAGCTGGCGTAGGTTCCAAGCTATCTATATTGTGCATGTAGGTTGCGTCCATGAATGCTCTATCCACGCAAGGCTTGAAGCGTTGAAGAGGTACACCGGCTTGGATGAAGAGTGGCGTGAGGAAACCTCCAATGTATACCGAATTCGCCTTGCATCTCAGAGCGTATGCCTTGTACTTCACCAAGGAGGATGCTAGAATACACCCGTAGTTGACATCATTCCCAAGGTCATCTTGCAGGGGGTCGTGGTTCTCTTCTTCGCTTCTGCACAATATCCTTTTGATCCCTTCGAAAAGGAAGCACAACTTGATCTTTGTCACTGTAGGAGACACAGACCGCCCGCTGAAAGTGTTTGCTAGCAGCTTGAGAGTATACCTCGGGATGGGGTTCCGCACTTTCTTGATCTTGGCCGCGTTTGGCTTGTATTCTTCATCACAAAGCACGTCCAATATGATGCTGGCATTCTTGAGAGGGGGAAACTCCACTTGCTTAGCCGCGGCGTTGAGTCCATATGCTTGGCAAAGCTCTTCAATGGAAAGGTGATATGATCACTTCTTGACCTTGAAGGTGAGATGGCATTGTGAAGGAGTGGGGAGACTCGGATTCTCAAAGGAAAACGCCAAGGTGGAGAGGAAATCCAAGGTAACTTGCGGATATATTGGGCAATCCATCCTTGAAAGGCATGCAAGCCCCATGTCTTGGAGAAGATAGTCAAAATCTTCTAGAAGACCCATTCTTGCCAACAAGTCTCTGCTTGCAAACTTGGTAGGCTCAAAGCGCAGCCTCTCTAGCCTTTTCTTTGCTGACTTTTCCTCCTTAGTCCAACGGATCCTCTCGTGAACTTGCTGAGCTCCTTCCTCTTGAACCACTTGTTGCTCTTCTTCTCTTTGTGTATCCTCTTCTCTGGTTCTCTTAGGTGCCATTGGTGCCTGAAAGGTGATTCTCGGAAGAGAGAGTTAGAGTAGGCGGCGAATACAAAGAAAACCCAGGGAAGGGAGAGAAATTCGCAACTAATACCCTAAATTTTTGGGAGATTTATAAAAATTGTAACTAGGTAAAAGAAAAGACAATCTAGAGACGAGATTAAATCAAGATAATTTCCTGATCTCTAGATACTTTTAAAAATTTGTTAAAATCTCTAGCAACTTAAATCAACCATGCGGTTATTAAAGGAATTTTTGAAAAGATTTTAATTAAAAATCTGAAAATACCTTTGCAGGATTGAAAACAGAAGCTAATGACCTTTAGGAAAAAAAAAATAGCACTCTCTCTCGATTTAGAATTCGCAAAAACAGAAATGAGAGAGTGTAAAGTTGTTGAGAACATAAAGGCCAAGAAAATCTAAAACCATGGGCAAGGAAAGTGGTTTTCTGACAAAAGGCGTTGTCAAGGCACATCTTTCGTGGTCAAAGATGCTTGCCTTGACCACCATTCAAAATCAAAAAGAGAGGGAAAAAAAAGGAAGGGAAAATTTTTGGTTACTTCAGCACGAGAACGAGTCCATTTGGTCGATCTAGGACTCGATCTCATGTCCATGTTGACTAGATCGAGAGGTTTGATCGATCAGTGACTCGATTGGATAAGAATCGAGTTTTAGATCGATTATACTCTCTCGTTCCTTGACTTTTGGTCAGCTAGGCTGTACTCTTTGGATCGATTTCCTTGATCGATTCGGGGGTCGATTTAGCTGAGATCGAATGGCAGATCAAGTAGACTACTCGATCTATTTTCAAGGATCGAGTGACTCGGTCGATCTACACCTTGTTCGCTTTTCAAGCTGAACGCATTGGCGGATTGTCCTCTCATGATCGACCGTTCCACTTGATTTTTCTACTCGATCTCGTCTAGATCGATTGACTCCTCTCGATTCACTAGCTCGATCTAGCAAAGATCGAGCCAGGATGAGTCGATCTAGGACTCGATCTCTAGCATATATTCGCCCCTTCTTACTCCATTTGGATCTAAGATCATAACCTGCAATCCCTTATACCTTTTCCTACAAACTCAGAATATAAAAACATAAAACTGAAAGAGAAAGAAAGCAAAAGTATATACAAGATAAACATGGGAATGCCTCCCAAGAGTGTTTTCTTTAGCGTCTTTAGCTATACTTTACTTGGTTTAGGCGGATGGTGGGTCTTGGAGAAGCATTGAAGTGCCCTCCCTGTCGAATGCACTGACCATGTATGGCTTCACTCGGTGTCCATTGACTGTGAATGCATTCCCACTCTTGCCTACCAACGTAACAGCTCCATAAGGCAATACCTCTTTGATCTCAAACGGTTCGCACCACCTTGACTTCAGCTTTCCTGGAAAGAGCTTCAACCTCCTGTTGTAGAGCAATACCAAACTGCCTTCCTTAAGCTCTTTGTGAACCAACTTCTTATCGTTAACAGCCTTAGTCCGCTCCTTGTAGATCTTAGCATTGTCGTATGCATCCAGCCGTAGCTCATCAAGCTCATGTAGCTGAATCAAGCGCTTCTCCTGGGCTGACTTAAGGTAGTAGTTGAGCTGCTTCACTGCCCACAGTGCCCTATGCTCCAACTCAACGGGAAGATGACAAGCCTTGCCGTATAGAAGAGTGAAAGGAGTAGTACCAATGGGCGTCTTGAAAGCGGTCCGGTAAGTCCACAAAGCATCGTCTAGCTTGGCTACCCAATCCTTCCGAGTAGTACCCACTGTCCTCTCGAGTATGGCTTTGATCTGTCGGTTAGAGACCTCCACTTGCCCACTCGTTTGAGGATGATACGGTGTAGCCACCTTGTGCTTCACACCATACTGCCTTAGACGGCTTTCAAACACCTTGTTGATGAAATGGCTACCACCACCACTGATTACAACCTTGGGGACTCCAAACCGTGGAAATATGATGGTCTTGAAAAGCTTTATCACCACCTTTGCATCGTTTGTTGGGGAAGCTATAGCCTCAACCCACTTAGAAACATAGTCTACAGCCACCAAAAAGAACTTGTTGCCGTAAGAAGAAGGAAACGGTCCAATAAAGTCTATTCCCCATGCGTCAAAAACGTCAACCTCGAAGATAGGAACCTGAGGCATCTCGTTTCGCTTGGTGATGTTCCCTGCTCGTTGACAAGCTTCACAACACTTCACAAACTCATGGGCGTCTTTGAAGATAGACGGCCACCAGAAACCGGCTTGCAAGACTTTTGTTGCGGTCTTGAATGAGGCAAAGTGACCGCCATATGAAGAGCCATGGTAGTGAAGGAGAATGTTCTTAGCTTCTTCCTTTGTTACACACCTCCTGTATAAACTTTCCACGCCCCACTTGTACAAGTAGGGCTCGTCCCAAAAGTAGTAGGCAACATCTCTCATAAACTTCTTCTTGTGGTAATGATCAAGGTGAGTTGGCTCTTCTCCACATGCCAAGAAGTTTACAATGTCAGCGTACCAAGGCAAGTCTTCTTTGAAACACAGAACTTCTTCAAACTGCCCTTCTAGCCTTCCACAAACAGTCGTTGTGATCATCATGAGTTGTTCCTCTATAAGCGAATCATTTAAGGGTAGAGACTAGTTGATTCTCATCCTAGAGAGGTGATCTGCCACGCCGTTCTCTATCCCTTTCTTGTCCTTGATTTCCATGTTGAATTCATGGAGCAAAAGGATTTATCTCAAGAGTCTCGGTTTAGTGTCTTTCTTGGAATAGATGTACCTCAGAGCCACGTGATCAGTGTAGACGATGGCCTTGGAGCCTACGAGGTATTACCTGAACTTCTCAAAGGCGAATACAACTGCCAGCAACTCCTTCTCAGTCGTAGTGTATCAGGCTTGCGTGACATCCAAGGTACGTGAAGCATAGTAAATCACATGCAGCCGCTTGTCTTTCCTCTGACCAAGAACAACTCCCACGGCGTAGTCGCTGGCGTCACACATTATCTCGAATGGCAGAGTTCAGTCCGGTGCTTGCACTATAGGCGCGGATACTAGGGCAATCTTCATCAAACACAAAGTCAGCTATCTTGTGAGAGGGCGTGCAATCTTGGAAAAATCTTTGATGAAGCGCCTGTAGAAGCCAGCATGGCCTAGGAAACTCCTCACCCCTTTGACATTAACCGGCAGCTCAAGACTCATCATGACCTCTACTTTGGCTCTATCAACCTCTATGCCTTTCTCTGATATCTTGTGGCCAAGCACTATCCCTTCCTTCACCATGAAGTGACACTTCTCCCAGTTAAGCACAAGATTCGTCTCTTCACAACGCTTTAGTACCTTGCAAAGATTCAACAAACACGCAGAAAAAGACGCACCATATACAGAGAAGTCATCCATAAACACTTCTACCATCTCTTCTATTAGATCAGAGAAGATCGACATCATACACCGCTGAAACATAGCCGGTGCGTTACACAACCCAAATGGCATCCTTCGATAAGCGAAGGTGCCATAAGGGCATGTAAAGCTCGTCTTCTCTTGATCATTTGGATGGATCGGTATTTGAAAGAAACCACTATATCCATCAAGAAAGCAATAATAAGGATGGTTAGCAAGCCTCTCAAGCATTTGATCAATAAAAGGTAAAGGAAAATGATCTTTTTTAGTAGCCAGATAAAGTTTCCTATAGTTTATACACATACGGTGTCCTGTAATAGTCCTAGTAGGTATAAGCTCATCTTTATCATTCTTAATGATCGTGATCCCTCTCTTCTTAGGCACCATGTGTACAGGGGAAACCCACGTGCTGTCACTTTTTGGATAGATCACGTCAGCCTCTAACAGCTTAAGAATCTCTTTCTTAACAACCTCCTTTAGATTAGAATTCAAACGCCTTTGGTGTTCTATAGAAGAGGTGTTCTCATTATCCAAGTGAATCCTATGAGTGCAAAGCATTGGTGAAAGGCCCTTGATGTCACTTAGAAAGTACCCAATGGCCTTCCTATACTTTCTCAGCTCATTTAGGAGCGAGTGCAACTCATCATCACTTAAGTTCTCATTCACAATCACGGGATAGGTTTCATTAAGCCCTAAGAAAGCATACCTTAACCCTTTTGAGAGCTCCTTTAGGTCCACCTTTGGGGCTAGCAGCTCGCGCCAGTCCTCCTCATGGCTCTTGTTGACGTTCCCATCCTCATTAGCCTCCTTAGAACCCGAGACTTGACCCAAAAGACTGCTTTCTCGAACCGTTGTCCCCTCCGAGATCGAGTCTTCCAGTCGATCTTGCACTCGTTCTGGCCTGGATCGAGCAACTTCCCTCGATTCTCCTACTCGATTTGATTGGGATCGAACAGAAGATCGAGTCTCCGTCTCGATCTCTGAACTGATCGATTGGCTTCTCTTGATCTTTCCATCGATTGTTTTGCTGGATCGACTGCTCTCAGGTCGATCACTTACTCGATTTGGTTGGGATCGAGTAATGGATCGACTTCTGAGTCGTTCTCTTCTCTGGATCGAGAGATCTCCTCGATTTCCTGATCGATCTCAAGGCAGCCGCCTTCATTTTCCTTCACAACCTTCCTAGAATCGAGGAGATTAACGTACTCCTGAGTCTTCCTACTCAGAAAACCAAACTCCCCTGGCTCCTTAGTCAATGCCAGCTTCAAGTGATCCTCTTGTGCAAGCTCTTCTAGCAGTTCATCCGCCAAAGCATCCAACGTCTCTATGAAGAAAAGGTTGCCCTTCTATGGTGGGCTTCTTCAGGACCTCGTTGATATCAAAATCCAGCCTTATATCCTTGCCCAAGTGCAGAGTTATCTTCCTGTTCTTGACATCATTGATTGCTCCGGCGGTTGCAAGGAATGGCCTCCCGAGTATAAGCGGATCCTTAGGTTCTTCATCCATTTCAAGCACAACGAAGTCTGTAGGCACGTTTACACCACTGACCCTTACTGGTAGGTCCTGAAGCGAACCCACGGGTAACCTCACACTCGTGTTAGCTAGCACCAATGAGATTCTACAGTCCTTGAACCGTGTGAAACCTAGCTTCTTTCCTATAGAATGGGGCATCAGATTTATACTAGCACCAAGATCGCATAAACAGCTCTGAAATGTCAAAGGACCGAGAGCACATGGTATAGTGAAGCTTCCTAGATCTTCCAACTTCTTGGGGACTATTGATATGCTCAAATTAACCCATAGAGCTACTCTCTCAAATTAAGAGATCACAGTAGTACTTAGGGATCGAATCCACAAGGACTTAGATTGTTGCACACTAGATTCTAGGTTCAAATCAAGCTAAGGAAAACTAAATAAATGTAATGCAAATAATAAAAATAAAGCAGCAAATCAATTGTGAGGAGGTTTTAAAGCAAAGAGAGAAACGCTAGGCCTTGCGAAATTCGCAGGTGAATCCGAATTGCAAATCTAGATAGAATGTTAGGAGTTTATTAAGCACTGTTCTTGAACTTGAAACACTAATATAAAATCAATCAACTTCCGCTGCAGAGATTTTCTATGTCTAAATCATAGAATCCCAAATTCCTTTGCAAATCCTATTAATTCAAACAAGCATTAAAATCAGGTTCAATTGTTCACAAAATCCTAAACCAAATTCCTTTGCGGATAGGAATTTTGCTCATCTAAGATTAGTTCTGGTGATTAACAATGTTTCCACATCTATTAAACAACCTAAGATCAAATTCTAGGTCATGAAGCTATAATAAGCATTAAACACAAATCCAGATGAAGAACTCTAATGATTTTATCCTAACAATTCAATTCAACCTAGCAATTCATTATCACCTTTGAAAAACCCTAAACCTAACAAGCAAACTACTCAGACATGATCAATGAAACACAAATCATAATTTGAATAGAAAGCATAAGAGAAATCAGTAGAAGAAATAAAGGAGTTCAAAATCCTCTCTAAAGGAGAATGATTTATCTCTCCAAAAACTCTCTAAAAATCTCTCTCTTAATCTCTTTGTAAAATAAAGCTTAGGTCTAAACAATGACCATAAAAATCCTTTTATAGACCCAGAACACGATTTGAGGCGAAACTGCAAATATATAAAACTTCTGGGCGAACTTGTAAGTCTTCAGAAATATTTAAAAACTCGGGCAAGATTTGTGCACTTTTGGTGTCGATCGACACCAAGACCCTAGTGTCGATCCACACGGGATTTGCACGCGCACTGCACAATTTCTGCTCGAGTGTACAATTTTTACACGACTTGATTTCTTCAGCAACATCTTCTGTTTTGCTCCAGAATGCTCCAATATCTCCAAATAAGCTCCAAACATATCCAAACCTGTAAAGCCTCAAAAAGATTCGAAAATAACAAAAAGACTATATAAACAGGACTTATATCATGGTCAAAAACCTATAAAAACCATGATATATCAACTCCCCCAGACTTAGCTTTTGCTTGTCCCCAAGCAAACAGAAAACTAAATACAGAGTCGAGGTTTGAAAACACGAGAACTCACTTTCTCATAGATCATTGCTTTGACTGTTCATCTTGTAATCCACACACTGCATTTCTTAAACCAAATCGAACCACCATGTACTTCGCCTTAGACATTCACAGCATCCCAGATTCAACACATAAATTCACAGCATTGTCCAATAACTATCATTGCTAAATTTCATCAGCAGCCTAAATGTTCAAGAACTTTTTAGATTCAGGCCCATACTATACCTAAATAAATTTGCACTGCAATCTATCAAACTTTGGTACTCTTTCTCTCCTCCAAACTTATTATATTATTCAGGTGTAGGTAAATAATGGTATCACAAGATTATCCTAACCTTACTTCCACCTGTGATCATCTCTTTAAAATGAAATACTGGGATCATTGGAAATTTTCCTACCCTTCACTCAAAGAGAGTCATCTCAAATTTTCAAAATTTATCACATTATTTCATTCTTTTTCTTTAACTATAAAGGGAGAGGAGTACCATCACTTTTCAAACATTGCAGGCAATTTTTGAGGTATGAATGAGGAATCAAGCTCTATGAATATCAGACTTACTAAATTAGCCTTTTTGAAGCTTAAGTTAAGTGGAATTTGCTGGAACTATGGATGTTTCTAGTTAACTGGTCAGCCTAAGGATTTTTCATTAGTCAGAAACAGGTATTAATCATGCAACAATGGTCACTCAGATGAAACAATCATCACAAACAATCAAGAGAAAGATCCTAGTTCCCAACTAGTTTTGACTCAATAAAACAAATTTTGGACTAACTCAAAACTGACTCTCAAAAACAAACACAACATCAGTAACAACCTCCCCCAGACTTAAACAACACTGTCCCCAGTGTTATCAAGCCTGAAGTAGGTGAAAAGAAGAATCAAAACTCAGTGAACAGAGGTTTTCGAGAAACATACCTTGTAGGTCGGATGAATGAGTCATAGAATGTGAAAGAGCACAAAAATCCAACCAGTTTAGGCTTTTGAATCACTCAAAAAGCTCAAGAAACGCAAAAGTTATGGATGGTTGAACTTTAGGAGTTGCAGTCCCGTCAAGATGTCGATCGACACTAGGTGGGTGTCAATCGACACTGTTCACTGTCGACCAAGGTGTTGACCTCGGTCGATATCCGTCCGTCTCGAGGTAAATTTTTTATTTATTTTTTTTTTTTTTTGAAACACAAAAACCAGTTAGTAAAAGCAAAAATTAAGACTAAGTATGTACACTTACCAGTGGGTTGCCTCCCACTAAGCGCTTGTTTTCAGTCTTTAGCTTGACTGTGTCATGGTTCAGAGATCTGGTGGATCAGAAAGTGGCAGTGAATGCTTCTGGGAACAATGTCTCCTCATCCATGGTGGTGTATAAGCAGTAGGTGCATGAGCTCTTCCAAGGAAGTGAGGAACAACAGAAGGGCGGGATATGACTGTGGGTGGGACACTTCTTTGGCCTTCATGACAAGAAGCCTTCCGAAAATATTTTGTTTTGGGCGATTTTGGGTGACTCTTTTGAGGGTGTCGATCGACACTAGGTGGGTGTCGATCGACACCGAGTTCTGCAATTTTCCTGCAGTTCAACTCTGCAATCCTTGCCTCCATCACAAATTTGTCTTCCTCAAACAACTTGTCAGTGATTGGAAACTCTTTTTCGAACCTAGTCTTGAAAATATGATCTTCACTCCAATCCTCAAACTCAACAGCTTTCTCAGAAGTTTCAGAAATTGCCTCTTGAATAACCACCTTGTTCACTTGCTCACCAGCATCTAACTCATTGACATACCCAGTAGTAATGTCTTCTGAATGCCTCATGATTGGTTCAACATCTCTGGAAGTCTTCACAGAGAAAGTCTGGCCATCAATGGTGGATTTCTCTCTTAGCTTGTCCATGTCAAAACTCATGATAACATCACCCAAATCAAGGTTTATCTTTCCCTTCCTCACATCAATGATGGCACCAGATGTAGCCAAGAATTGTCTTCCCAGGATAAGAGGATCTGTAGGTTCTTCATCATAGTCCAAAACTACAAAATCTGTGAGAATTAAGAAGCCTTCAATCTTGATGGGAACATCTTCTAAGACACCTTTTGGGGTCCTTGTTGATCGATCAGCTAAGATAAGTGAAATCCCAGCTGGCTTGAAATCAGTCATTCCAAGTCTAGCAGCAACAGAGGAAGGCATCAAGTTGATGCTTGAACCTAGATCACAAAGAGATTGAGGAAACCTTTCTGTTGACATTGAGCAATCTAGCACAAAGTTTTCTGGATCTTGTAACTTCTCTGTAATCCTGCACTGAATAACAGCACTGACTTGCTCAGAAGCAATCACCTTCTTTTTATTCTTTGGAACTGTTCCCAAGAGAACTGCACTGATGTCTCTGGTTAGTAAAGCTCCTTCCTCAGGACTTATACCATTCACAACCATTCTCATGACATATCTTCTCAGTGCAGGTGAAAGCTTGTCTGCATCAACTGTGGGCATCTCAACTATCAGCTTGTCTATCATTGCCTTGCACCTGGCTTCTTCTATCTCCTGTTTAGACTTCCTAGGAGCTCTTGGGTAAGGAATCTTAGGCTGGTAGACTCTCTCTTCAGCTGGTTTAGGAGTTTCAGGAGGATTTGGCTCTATTTGCGAAGGGTGTCGATCGACACTAGGTGGGTGTTGATCGACACTAGCTGGTGTCGACGGTTCGCATTGATCTGTGTCGACCCTGGTCGATAAGCCTTCGTCAAAGCTTGAAATTTCGCAAATTTCTACTGGTGTCGATCGACACTACCTCTGAGACAGCAATGTCGTCCTTTTTAGAGTCTTCAAGTCCCACGAAATTCTCTGCACTTCTCACCATGATGGCATTGACATGACGCCTGGGGTTGGTATCAGTCTTTCCAGGAAGAAAACCATCTTGTCTCTTGATAGACTCAGCAGTTTAGGCAATTTGAGAATCCAATTTCCTGACATGGGTGTTCAAAGACTCAACCTTCCCATTCAAATCAGTATACAAGGCATCAATCTTCCCATTAAAGTCCACAGTGATCTTCTGCTGACCCTCTAGCAGCTGTTCAAGCATAGCTTCCATCTTACTTGAGGTAGATGGTGCAAGAGGTGGTTGATAAGAAGAGGAACCATAGTTCCTAGTGAAATTATTGCTCTGAAAAGGCTTCTGGTAATTGCCAAACCTTTGACCTTGAAAACCAGCTCCATTGATGAAGTTAACAGCTTCTTCCTCAGCTGGTTCGAATTGCCCCACTTCAGCAGCAATTTGGACTGATTTCTTACCCACCAGAAAGTTATGAACAGAGTCCAACTTAGCCTTCACTTCTGCAGCAAACTGATTACTATCCTCACTTCCAGCAAGCTTCTTCCTCTCAATGTCTGCATTCTTGGTGCTATTGCGAGATACCAAGTTCTCAATCGATGTGATTGCATCTGCTGGAATCCTGGTGTTGAAATTCCCATTGCTAGCAGCATGTAGAGCCATCTGGTACCTCCAATCAACGCCCCTGAAGAAATTGCCAAGTAGCTGTACCTGACTGAAACCATGGTGTGGACAGTCTCTCTGATATGACCTGAATCTCAACCAAGCAATCTTGAAAGCTTCTGCTGGTCCTTGAGAGAAGGAGGCAATTTTCGTTCTGAACTCTTCAGACCTTGCATCATCAAAGAAATTGTTGAGGAATGTGTTCTTGGTTTCCTCCCAAGTGGTCAAAGAGGCAGGCTCTAGTTGTTTCAGCCAATAAGCTGCATCTCCTCCCAGAGAATAAGGAAACAACTTGCAGAACAGGAAGTCATTGCTAACTCCATTAGCCTTAATACTTGAAGCCAAATCCTCAAACCTCTCTATGTGATCCATAGGATGCTCATGTGGAAGACCATGGAAAGGGTGTTGTCCTACTAGCTGGTAATAAGCAGGCTTCACTTCAAAGTCATTCCTCTGAAAGGCAGGAGGGCGAATTGCAGCTCTATTTGCATAAAACTGATCAGGCCTATTGAAATCTCCAAGAGTCCTCTGTTGAAAACGCCCAGCAGCATTCCCAGCAGCTTGTTGTTGCACATTCTGCGCAACTGGTGGCAGATCTTGTTCCTCAATCACAGCGCCATCATCAGCAAGTCGCTGTCCTTCTTCATTTCGCATGTTGCCCTCTGCATCATACAACAGACCATCTTCACCTTGAATCAGCACCAATGGAGCAACCATCTTAACAGGCTTGTTTGCTTTCCTGTTTGTTCGCTCTAAACGTGCTAGTGTCTGGTTGTCCAAGTCGATCAGCTCCTTTTCCTTGTTGCTTCGAGTAATGCGATTAGGCATGCACCTGAAACAGACAAGAAAATATCAGTAACTAAAATAAAAACTTAGACAAGATTCTAAAACTAAAATCTATAGGCAACAATTAAGTCACCGGCAAAGGCGCCAAAATTTGATATGCTCAAATTAACCCTTAGAGCTACTCTCTCAAATTAAGAGATCACAGTAGTACTTAGGGATCGAATCCACAAGGACTTAGATTGTTGCACACTAGATTCTAGGTTCAAATCAAGCTAAGGAAAACTAAATAAATGTAATGCAAGTAATAAAAATAAAGCAGCAAATCGAATGTGAGGAGGTTTTAAAGCAAAGAGAGAAACGCTAGGCCTTGGGAAATTCGCAGGTGAATCCGAATTGCAAATCTAGACAGAATATTAGGAGTTTATTAAGCACTGTTCTTGAACTTGAAACACTAATATAAAATCAATCAACTTTCGCTGCAGAGATTTTCTATGTCTAAATCCTAGAATCCCAGATTCCTTTGCAAATCCTATTAATTCAAACAAACATTAAAATCAGGTTCAATTGTTCACAAAATCCTAAACCAAATTCCTTTGCGGATAGGAATTTTGCTCATCTAAGATTAGTTCTGGTGATTAACAATGTTTCCACATCTATTAAACAACCTAAGATCAAATTCTAGGTCATGAAGCTATAATAAGCATTAAACACAAATCCAGATGAAGAACTCTAATGATTTTATCCTAACAATTCAATTCAACCTAGCAATTCATCATCACCTTTGAAAAACCCTAAACCTAACAAGCAAACTACTCAGACATGATCAATGAAACACAAATCATAATTTGAATAGAAAGCATAAGAGAAATCAATAGAAGAAATAAAGGAGTTCAAAATCCTCTCTAAAGGAGAATGATTTATCTCCCCAAAAACATGATTTGAGGCGAATCTGCAAATATATAAAACTTCTGGGTGAACTTGTAAGTCTTCAGAAATATTTAAAAACTCGGGCAAGATTTGTGCACTTTTGGTGTCGATCGACACCAAGACCCTAGTGTCAATCGACACGGGATTTGCACGAGCACTGCACAATTTCTGCTCGAGTGTACAATTTTTACACGACTTGATTTCTTCAGCAACATCTTCTGTTTTGCTCCAGAATGCTCCAATATCTCCAAATAAGCTCCAAACATATCCAAACCTGTAAAGACTCAAAAAGATTCGAAAATAACAAAAAGACTCTATAAACAGGACTTATATCATGGTCAAAAACCCATAAAAACCATGATATATTAACTATCTCCTTGTGTATAATGGCACTACAATGTTCACTAAGCACCAGCACTTCCCTGCTTTCTTTGTTCTTCTTTGCAAGCGTGTCTTTGAAAAATTTTGCACACTTAGGCATCATGGCAAGGCAATCAACGAGAGGTAGCTTGATCTCTACGTCCCTTAGATGCTTCTCAAACAAAAGCATATGCTTCTCTATAAGTTGTTTCTTGAAGCGACCAGGAAAAGGAAGCTTAGGAACATAAGGTGGAGGTATGTACTCATCCTTCTGCTCGGTTGCTTCCTCCTTTTGCTTCTTTACAGCTGCTTCTTTTCCTTTTGTTGGCTGCTCTATCCACACGTTGTGGAAGTTGATCTCATCATCAGCCGACGGCTTATCCTCCCCCTCTTGAACCACAATGTCCTCATTGTCCTTAGGTGCAACCCTTGGTGGAAGATCTTTCCCACTTCTTAGTGTGATAGTATTGGCGTATTCCTTGGGATTTTGCTCACACTTTCCCGGTGAACTGCTTTGACCACTTGTACTTGCTTTACCCTTCTCTAACTGCTTGATCTTGTTGTTTAGAGTTGTTATCTGAGTATAAACATCAGTGAGAGAGGAGTCTAAGCGGTTTTTCATCTCGGCGAACTTCGGGTTTGTTGAAGCTTGCCCTTGAAGCAACTGCTGAAACATGGCTTGTACAGGATCAACTTGTTGCGGTTGCATCTGTTGTTGAGGAACAAAGCCTGGAGGGTACATAGGAGTATAACCTTTTTTCCTTGCTGCTGTCCCTGAAAGTTACCTTGCCGCTGACCTTGAAAACCGCCACTCGGCTGAAAACCTTTGTTATGAGGCACAAACGGTTTAGCTTGTTGAGGAGGGTACACCTGATCTTTTGGGTTTTCAACGTTGGTGCTTCTATAAGACAAGTTGTTGTTGCCTTGGTAGCCTTGAGAGTAACGTTGAGGCTTGTAGTTGTTCTGACCGGCTACCCAATTAGCTTCTTCTTCTTGGCATTGCTCTAGTTCATCCAAGACATCCGCAGCTTCCCCAATAAAGTGTACATGCTTTTGGTTAGCAAGCATGAGCTTATCGATCTTCTCATGTAAAGACTTCATTTCCTTCTTGTTGGCTTCAAGATCAGCTCCTCTTGGAGCACGGTCGTAGTCCTCTGAATAGTTTCCATCACTCAACGCCAGATTCTCAATGAGTTCCATACCTTCGTCTACCTCTTGACAAAGGAAGTTTCCTTTGCTTGCCGTGTCAAGTAGTAACCTGATCTTTGGAAGTGCTCCGTAGTAGATAGTACTCAAGAGGGTCTCTTCGCTGAAACCATGGTGAGGGCAGGCTATTGTATAGTCTTTAAAGCACTTCATAGCCTCATTGAAGGACTCATTCTGTCGCTCAGTGAAGCCACTAATCTCGCTTCTTAACCATGCTGTCCGAGAGCTGGAGAAAACTTTGAGAGGAAAGCTTTCTTACAGTCAGCCCAAGAAGTGATAGTTCCTTGTGGGAGAGTCTTCTCCCAATGCTGTGCCTTGTCTCCTAAGGAAAAGGGGAACAAGCGCAGCTTGAAGCTGTCTTCCGAGATGCCATTTATCTTGAGCATTCCACAAAGCTGCTCAAAGTTGTCTAGATGCGCCAATGGGTCCTCCAAAGCTAACCCATGAAATTTGTTGTTTTGCACCATCTGAACAAACCCTGGCTTGATCTCGAAATTATTGTTTTGCACTGGAGGAGGAGTGATCCCAAACCTATTATGGTGAGTATTGGGAGCATCTCCCGCTCCAATGATCCGTGGGGGTCTAGCCCCGTGGTGGGGATTTCCATTACCCCTTCCCACTGCCCCGTGAGCTGGAGGAGGTCCCTCTGGATGTTCTTGCTCAGCCATTGCTTCAAAATCCACTGAACCGTGCTGAACAATCTCCTCAAAGGCTATAGCTTGCTCTCTAACCCTTCTTGATCTTGCGTGTCCAAGTTGATGAAAATTGTCCAAGGGTGTAAGTAAGTTGTTGTCACCCCTGGAATGCAAATTCATGTACCAGAAAGACACAAGTTTGAGAGTAGAGAAATCAGTAACCAACTTAAAGTAAAGGCTTAGTCTTTACTAAACCCCAAATCTTAATGCTTTATATCCCCTAAGATGGCAAATGCGCCATTTGATAGCAGGTTTTTGCAATGCAATGATGTATCAAAGCTCAAACGCAACACTGAGATGTAGTATAGCATGAAAGTGAGTGTAAATCCACACCTAGGGATAGCAAGTTCACTAAGAATGCAAAGGATGAGCAAAGGTAAGCGAGAATGATAAATGATTGGTAAAATCCCTAAAAACTAAATGCAAGTGTCAAATGCAAAGCAAAACAATTTTAAAATCCCTGGAAGAGGGTTAACTACCACTAGGAACAAGCGCAATATTTAAAATGCAAAGCTACTAATTTTTAAAAATCGACTAGTGGATCTACCACAGGATCGACCACTGGATCGAGCAACAACGATCGATCTCGTATAAACAACCTAGAATGATGAAATGATGCGATAAGCGATTGACAAGAACACAACTTTATGATGATGGAATGATATTAAACGACTTAAGACACTAAGAAATAGGGTCTAGGGTTGAGGGTCACGGTCGTGGGTCTCAAAGGTTAAAGCTTAGTTTGAAAACATTAGATCTACTCTCTTTGAGAGGCTCTCTAGGCCTTGAAAGCAAAAAAAAATCCATCCATGGCGTGTGGTATGGATCACTCCTTCATTCTCTTCTCCAAACCCATGGCGTTTGGTGGAAAAAGAGATTGAAGGGCATAAAACATAGATTTCAAACAAACGACCTAACTAATCCCCAAAACAACCATAACGTGTGGGAAAGGAAGGATTAGCCTCTAAGATTCGATTATCCAGGACATCTGGATCCTGTCAAGGTAAGACATCCCTCGAATCATAGAGATCTTGGCGTGAGAGTCTCTGAGCCTTAAGCACTCGAAATCCTAGAAGAGAAGGCGATGAAGAACGAGAAAATACAAAGCTTTAACCTTTTCAATCCTTTCGAATCGCCCCAACCCCAAAACCAAAAAGACTACTCGTGATTCATAAAGAAAACCGATGAAAGCATAAAATACGATCTATTAAGCATGATTAACAAAGATTAAGGCAAAAGGTTTGATATTCAAAAGTTAAAATGCAAGAAAAAGCTTCGAAAGTCTACAATGGCGGAAAATCGCCTCAAAACGAGAGAGAGAAAAAGGTAAAAGACAGAATGGGGATAATCAAAGGGATCGCTGCCTTTTGCCAAAAATGGCCAAACCGCAAATGGTCCCCCCTTCGCTATGGTCCAAAGCCAGCTGGACGGATAAGGTTAGTCTGGGATCGAGCACGAAGCTCGATCTGGCTCTCGATCTTCGTCTTGGATCCGATGGCTCTAGTCGATCTCTGAGTCGATCTTGTGCTGATCGGGTTGGAAGCTCGATCCGGTCCTCGATCTGCATGGCGTCATTTACGTTCGTACTTCAGATCGATCTCCACGCTCGATCTTGGTCTCGATCCATTTCCGTGGATCGACTTGGTTACTCGATTTTCTGGTCGATCTCGTCTGGCTCGACCTGGCGTGCTCAATCTGCCACTCGATCTCGGGTCCTTAGCAAGCACTCCTGAGTTCTCCAAGTGTCCAAGACTTTGCTCACGAGCCTTAGCACGTCCACGAATCCTCCAAGGCTCCAAAGTATGCGAAAACAACCTGAATGTGATGCATAATGCAAGAAATATGCAAATGCTAATGCAAAAGTGCTCTAGGACCTAAAATGATGCAAATTAGCCTAATGTGCAAGGAAAATGCATGAGAAACTATCTTATATGCATCCAAAACACACGAAATATGCAGCAATATCACCTAAGGGATTAGATGTCTAGCATGCTCATAGGTTTTATGGAACTTGCTTTTAATGTTTTCCTAGTTATAATTCCACTATTGAAAGTAGATTAGTAATTGTGATTAGTGAAAAGGATTACTGCTAAGGGATTGAATTAATCTTTATTAGTGTTCCTTACCTAAGGTTGAGTGTTTAGAATTGCTTGTTTTGATTATATTAGACATAAACATGAATCACCCTATCACCACTGCATTAATCTTGGACCATCGTTTAATCTTTGAAGTTTAGTTTTTACTCTATTCTCGCTCTGTTTCTTATTGCTATTATTGCTCTGCTTGCTTTCTTTTTCTTCTTTGTTTGTCACTAGGTTGTTAGATAGCAAAACCCTTTGCTATTAGCTTAGCTTAACAAAGTTCTCTACATCTCAATTGTCATTCACTTCCCAAATGGATTGCCATCTCAACTACTACAATGACATGTGTGTTTGAGGATTGATCAAAGGATTAAAAATATTAATATCAATTGGCTCGACGTCAGTACAATCGCGCATGAGCATCGAGCTGAGAAGCTTGACATTAGTCGAGTCAAAACATGTTGGCCAACCATGTCGAGCTACCAAGCTCGACATGAAGAGAAAATGATTTCGGAGCTGGATGTCGACCTGTCAAATCGCACGATATCATCAGCCAGAGAGGAGTCTTAAACGTGTCAAGCACTGGTGTCGTGCGATGTGCAAGATAGGAGAAGGAACTGAGGGATGTCATGCTAACACATCGTGCGACATCAACGACCCGAGGAACCAGCAAAGGAATGTCGACCATGGATGTCGACCAGGTCAGCTCGGCATTACCACCCCGCCATCCAAAAACTCTTTTAAGGTACAAAACTAAACTCCTTTCTTACGCAACATTTTGCATTTATTTTTAGTATCTTTATCACCCTCCTTCGCCTTTCTATTACACAGGGACTTTGTAATTTAAGTATAGGGGAGGGCATTGCATTTGACATTGAGTTTTGTTTTCTTATTTTCCCTTTTGCATATTTGAGTCTCATGCATTCATTTATATGCACTGAAAATCCATAAAATTTTCAAATTTTCGAAGCCAGAAAGAATCATTTAGGTGCATTTACATGGTTAAGATTGAGTCTAGATGCATTTCATATAGCTTTGCATAGTCTTACATAGGGAGTAGTTGATAAACACTTGTTAAGAAGTTCATGTTTGATTTATTTTCAATGCTTTGGTTATCTGTTGTTTGATTGCATTGTAGTGAGTTTAAAGTTAAGGCTGCACTATACTATGAATTCTTGCATTGATATTCTAGTCTTATACTAAAGCAAGCTTTAATTTTATTCCACCTCTATCTTATTAGAACCTTAATACAGATTTTGACATTATCTTGTTTGTGCATTGAAACTGATTACATGGCTACCCATACACATACTTGGATTATCTTCATCCCTTCTTACCACTCTTGTTAATCCAAGTAGCTGATCCTCATCATATGGGACAGTTATCCACACCTTAAACCAATCTTTCCTTCTGAACCTAAACACTTTTTTTAGAGTTTGTGAGGCCTTGCATTGCATATTTTCAATTTTATCTTAGCAAAAACTGTTATGATTAAGGCTGGCAAGGAGGAGCTCTCTTGTAGATACCAGTTTGCATTTTGAACTTGGTACTAGGTTAAGAGATTGGGAAAGGGTAGTGTTAAGTGGTTTGAGTTTTGATTGGATATATCTTTTCAGGGAAGAAAAAGAATGGGAATGGTAGTGTGAAGAAGATAATAATGTGGGGAAAGATAAATCAAGGAGAAGGATCTAAGTATCAAGGAAGAAAAGGTGCCTTCAACAACCAAGCTTACAAAGGTCATCCAAAAGGAGAAAAATCAGACCAAGCTATTCACCAAAGGTGATAAATAAGGTGCATATACAACAAAGAATAGCATGTTCCAAAGAAGTCAACCACACAAGAAAGAGAAGAAGGAGTTTCCCCCACACATCAAGAAGAAGGAGATGACAGTGCTTTGGGAAAGGTTAGGTTTAGGGGTTTCACTTGGGACTTTGACTTCATTAGGTTCATATTTGGGTAAAAAGGGTAGAAGAGCTTGTACTTGCTTGCATAAGTGTGCTTTTACCTTTATCATTTTCCCTAAGATAGAATCCTTTCATTTGAGTAATCCCTTGACTCTTTGATCCTATATTGCATGAGATCATTTTCATCTCATAACCATGTCCCTTAGACCAAATGTCTTCACTTGATTTGCAAAAAAATAATCCATTGGTTACTGATTAATGAATGTTAAAGAGTTGATTGATTTGAATGTTTATGTAGGCTAAGCTTGGGTTCATTGATTGTTATGATAGTTATGCCTAAAGCTTTTGAAGTAGAACAATCTCTATGCATCTTAGAACATGTAACTTAGGCATTGAATCAGTTTTTCCATTGACATCTTTAGTTTTGAGCTCCCACTTTCAAACCTCTCCCTCTTGTTTGTCTTTCATTGCTTGAGGACAAGAAAAAGGCAAGTGTTAAGGTGTTGATATACTCATTATTTATACCATATTAGCATACAATTTGTATTGTTTTATAGTCTCTAAACATGTATTTTTGTTTGTTTTTGTCTCATTTGCATTCAATTAGGACTTAGTGTAGATTTAGGATGTGCATTGCATGTTTTGTGCATTTTGGGAGTTTGGTAGGTATATTTGGAGAGTTTGGAGGCTACAAGGAGCATGGGAGACAATGGTAGATGAAACCTGAGGCATGAAAAGAACCAAAGTAGAAGGTGTACCTTTCTGAAGAGGCCAGAAAGTTTGCCTAAAATACCGGCTCGGACAAAAACTCTCCATCCCGATTAAGCTTCAGTATTATTAATCAATGTTCTAGCCCCTTGAGGTAGCTTGCGTCTGGTGTTTGTTTCAGGTCATTCCCATCAGCGGTGTGGAAGTTACAGACATTTTTGTGAAACCGCTCAATCTGTGTCGACCAGCATGTCGCCCGACATCAAGCAGCAGGAAACCAATGTCGAGCTTGCTGGAGTCTACATCTCAGGACATCTTACACCTGCGAAAGAAGGAGTTCACATCAAGCATCAACATCGAGCAAGGCAGCTCGATGTCAGGAGACAGGACACCGATGTCGTGCATCCACATTGCATGACATCATTGGCCAGGTGCAACCAAGAACCACATCAAGCATCCACATCGACCTAATCAGCTTGACATCCTCCTAATCTGAAGATCACTTATTTACAATATTGCCTTTCCATTAGGATTCCTATAAATACTTAAAAAACCCTAATTTTTGAGATGGCAGCTCTTTACCCAGCATTTCTTCTTTTCTTTTCTAGATTTTGAATAATTTTGTATTTGAATCTTTGTTTATTTCAATACAAGTTTGCATTTATCTTAATCTTTTGCCTCTGTAATCATGTTTATCCCTTTCTAGGCTTTGGGTTTTTGTGGGTAAACTCATCATTAGTGAGTAGTTTGTTTTAGGTTTGAGATTAAGGCAGATGGGTGATTTTAGTGATCGTAAGACCTTCTACTACCCACCTCAATTAACTGGAACATCCCAGCTATCCGCCTTCATTTACCTCATTGGGACGAAAATATCCGGCAACTGATCCCAAGTTCCCGAAAAACAGATGATTCTTTGGTTTGGTTACTGATAAACAGATTGTTTGCAAGGTGAAATATCAAAATCCAAACCACTATAGTGAAGTAGTATAGCAGCAAAGGTGTCAATCCAACCTAGGATGTAGGAAGAACACTAGGAGTGCAAGAGTAAAGCCAATCTAAGCAGAATCGGGTAAATAGATGGTAAAATCAAAGAAAACTAAATGCAACGACCAAATGGTTATGAAAACTATTTTAGAATCTCTGGAAGAGGGTTAACAACTACTAGGAGAAAGCAGAAGATTAAAAATGGAAATCTACTAATAACTAAAAATCGTGAGCTAAATCGGGTCAAATAGGTCGATTCTAACAACTTAAGACAAATGACTTCTAATGATCAAGATGCAAGCTTTGTAACTAAAAGATGATTACTTGAGGTTTAAAAATGCTAAAAGAGGGTTCAGGATCGAGGGTCATATTCAAGAGTGTTCAAGGGTCAAGCATTGGTTTGAAAACACATAGATCTACTCATTGATGAGCTTTCCCTAAGCCTAGAGAATCACAAATAGATTCATCCATGGCGTGTGGTATGATTCCCTTTTTCAATCTCTTCTCCAAACCCCATTGCTTTTGGTGGAAAAGGA
The DNA here is from genome assembly GCA_911865555.2 of Thlaspi arvense. Lineage (NCBI taxonomy): Eukaryota > Viridiplantae > Streptophyta > Magnoliopsida > Brassicales > Brassicaceae > Thlaspi > Thlaspi arvense. The sequence goes on from OU466860.2 coordinate 31,781,590, forward strand.
GATCGAAGGGCATGGACTACAGATCTCAACTAATGGCTTAACTAACCTCCTCTACATCCATAGCGTTAGAGAGAGGGTAGATTAGTTTCTAGGATTTGGTTTTCTAGGATCTCTGAATCCGGTTAAGGTAAGAGAAGCCATGGAATCATAGAGATCTTTTTCAAGACTCCCTAAGCATTAAGACCCCAAAATCCTAGAAAGGAATAAATGAAGAACAAGAAAAACTCAAAAGCTTAAACCTCTTAAACCCATGAATCGCCTCAACCCCTTACCCAAAGAAAAACTACTCGCTACTCATGTTTAAAACCGATAGAAATGCTAAGAAAGATAAACTAAGCATGATTAAAGAGCGATTAAAGGAAAACTGCTTTATGTTGAAAAGATTCAAAGTTTCAAAAACAAGAAAAAGCTTCAGGTTCGACAATGGCGGATTCGCCTAAGAGAAAACAGAAAAATAAAAGACAAAGCGTGGATGATAGAAAGTGATCGCCTCCTTTCCCTAAAATGGCCAAACATCTCCTAATGGTCCCCTCACTAGATGCCAAAAACAAACTGGTCGGATAAGGCTCCAGAGATCGATCTCGAGATCGATCAGTTCACTCTATCTTCTTCATTAATCGCCTTCTTCTGCTCGATCATCAAGTCGATCTGGTTGGATGGATCGGGCACTTCCTTGGATCTTCTACTCGATCCTTGGATGATTGAGTCGTGGTCTCGATCTGGCTCTCCTTTTGCATGGCGTCATTCACGTCCGTACTCCAGATCGATCTCCTCTCTCGATCTTGGTCTCGATCCTTCCCCTTGAATCGACATGGGTCACTCGATCTTCTGGTCGATCTCGTCTAGATCGACCAGCCTTGCTCGATCCGCTACTCAATCTCTGGTCCTTTGCATGCATGGCTGAGTTCTCCAAGTGTCCACAAGCTCAGTTTTGATCCTCCACACGTCCACATAATCTCCACAACTCCAGAGTGCTCCAAACAACCTGATAATGATGCAAAAGTGCAAGAAATATGCAAAATGCGAATGCAAAGAGACCTAGGACCTAAAATGCAACAAATAGAAGAAATTAGTCTATAATGCAAGATGAATGCATGAAAAACTATCCTAAATGCATGAAAAATATGCAAAATATATGGTAATATCAACTCTCCCAAACTTGCCTTTTGCTTGCCCTCAAGCAAACAAAATTCAAGAAGGGAAGAGAGGTTTTAAAAATGGGGGCTCAAATTCCTTGCAAAAGTGTTTTTCAAATAAATCAATTCAATGGTCCTAGTTCTTACTCCTAAGATGCAATGCACACACTCATACTCCAAAGAATTTAGCCATACTCATCACATATTGAATCTAAAATCATGACTCTCATATCCCAAACTATCCAAGAATCCTAACCTTTAACATTCATTAAGCTTAAAACCGTGAATCACACTTATGCACTTTAAAACCGAATACATTTGGCTTAGGAACAAGGTTATGAGATAAAAATGATCTCATTTATAAGGGTGATTAAAACAAGGGTTATCTCAAGGAATTGTCGAACTTATGCATAATGCTAAAGGAAAAGACAATTGATGCATACATGACTAGACACTCATCTACCCTTACATAATAACAATGATCCTAGAACCCTCTCTCATGATTCTTTTTTTTAAGCTCGCTCACCCTCCTAAAGACTACCCTCATCATCAAGGTAATTCGCCTAGCAAAAACCGAAATAAAAGTATCATTTTAAAACTCTTTTGGCTAGTGGTAAGGATGAAAACATAGTTAGCTCTTTTCTTTTTTCTTTGATAGCTCTCTACTCATTTTTTTTTTCTTCTTTTCTTTTTAAACATTTGGCCTTTTGGCTTTTTCCTTTTCTTTTTCTTTTCTTTTGAGAGCTACCTTCTTATTTAAACTAGAGCTTTCATTTTAAAACAAAAAGCCTTCTACATAAAACCATTTAAACCCTTTTATTCAACTTCCAAACTTCAAACTCTTTAAACCGAAATAAAACAAAGCAACTCCCATGAATACCCACCCTATATTAAGCCTAAAACTAGCTCAAAACGTAAAGCTAGCATCAATATGAAAGCCTAATCATGTCGCCTAAACCTAACACTTTATGCTAAGTTCAACTGAAAAGATGCCTCACAAAGATTCATCACACAAGAACATTGGCTTGAAAGGAGGGTAAGGTAAAGGTGGGGAGATCTATTTAGGCTTACAAGAGAGTGGTGAAAGGAAGAAGAAAACCTAAATATGTATAAGTGATCCATGTGTCCTTTTTCAAAAGCATAAGTATGATAATTAGAAGTTCAAATTAAGGTTTTCACATAGTAGGAAAGGATTCGATTCATGAATGTTCAACTTAAGCCACGAAAATCATAACAAATGATCCAAGTATGGTTAGAACTTATTTTCAAAGTATGTACAATGCATCAAAGAACTACTAACTAGGGCCTGGAAATAATTCATGAGCTTAAAACACTTTTCAAGAAAAAATTTTACCCCTTATGCAAATGCAAACAATCTAAATGCTTTAAAAATTCTAGACTGAATCTTAAAATGTTTAACAATTCAAATGCAACTACATGAATTTTTTTTGAAAATTTTGAAACTTTTTATCATTTTTTTGGTGTTTTCTATGCCTTACATGATGCATGATGACTCAAAGGATGATAACAGAAAATAAAATCAAAGAAAACATGTCAAACACACCACACACTCCCCCAAACTTGAATGACACCTTCTCGGTGGCAAACAAATCCAAGAGGAGTCAAAACACAAAGCAAATTTTTTTAAAAAAATGCATGGTAAATACAATGGTTTGGTTGTTGGTACCTCGGAGCTAAGTATGGCTGGAGCTTGAGGTTGCTCCAGACTTCTTGCTCTTCTTAGGAGTGTCGTGGCTGATCTCCTTGCCTTTCTCCTAGCTCGTATCCTCATGGAGAGAGTGGCGCGCAGGTTGTCCTTGAGGCTCACCGATCTCTATCCCACCAGTCGATCTTCTCCTCTTATCCGGCTGCTGCACCTCCTCATCGCTTGAAAACTACTTAGGTGAGCTCCCTTTAAGAGCCTTGACCTTCTTGGTAAGCTTCTTGATCATCTTGCCTTGCCATTTGTTGATCTTGCGCTGCATCTCAACGACTGAAGCAAGGAACTTCTTGGCTTTGGTTTTTGGCTCGATGTCAAGCGTGGGCATCTCAGCATCGGATGTAGGTGACTTTGAGAGTGGGCGAGAAGCTTGTGTGGGCACGGCTGTGCCTCCTAGAGGTGCAAAGCATTCTTCAATACTAGGCAGAAACTCAACGTTGCCAACACCTAGCAGCTCCGTTTCTTCTTTGTTTGGCAAGATGCACACTTTCTTCTCATTCTCACAATCGTAGAACAAGTATGCAAAGAATCCCTCAGCTGGCGTACGTCCCATGCTATCTGTGTTCCTCATGTAAACCTCATCCATGTATGCTCTATCCGTGCTAAGCACAAAATCAGGAAAGGGCACTCCGGCTTGAACAAACATTGGCGTGAAGAAGCCTCCTATCAACGCTGTACTCGCCTTGCATCTCATTGCCCATGCCTTGTACTTCATCAAAGAGGCAGCCAAGATGCAACCCTAATTCACATCATCTCCAAGCTCGTCTTCCATCAGCTCGTCATTCTCCTTAGGATCGCATAGGAGATGCTTAACGCCTTGGAACAGGAAGCACAACTCGTTCTTGGTGACTGTAGGAGCCACGGACCGTCCACTGAAGATGTTGTCGATGAGCTTGAGAGTGTATCTCAGCACGGGACTCCGGACTCGCTTGATCTTGGCCGTATTAGCCTTGTAATCGTCGTTGCTGATCAGATCCCACAAGTCGTTGGCTTGAGTGAAAGGAGGAAACTCGACGAGCTTGGCAGTAGCTTTAAGACCGTAGGCTTGGCAAAGCTCTTGGATGGAGAGATGATAGGCTTGCCTCCTTATCTTGAAGGTGATGTGACCTTGAGAAGAAGTGGAAAGGCTTGCATTCTCGTAGGTGAACTCCAAGGTGGCTACGAAGTCTAGGGTTGCCTCGGGATAGGTTGGGCAATCCATCCTTGACAAGCACCAGAGCCTAATGTTCTTGAGAAGCTGATCAAAGTCTCCCAATATCCCCATCTTAGCCAACAGATCCCTGCTCGCAAAATTTGTGGGATCGAACCTTAGTCTTTCCAACCGTTTCTAGGCTTGTTTCACCTCCTTTGTCCATCTGACCCTCTTGTTCTCTATGGTGCCATTAGTACCTGAAACGCAATTCTCAAAGAGGAGGATTAGTAAAGGCGGCGAATGCAAGAGAAAGACAAGGTAGAAGGGAAAAACGTGTAACAATTAACCAAGATTTTTGGGGAATTTATAAAAATTATAGCTAAATAATAGAGGAAAGAATCTAGAGATAGGATTAAATCTAGAAATTTTCCTAATATCTAGCTATTTCTAAAAATTATCCTAACTTCCTAGCAAATCATCTAACTAAATCACAAAAAGGAATTTTCTTGAAAAATTAAGCAAGCAGATCAAGCAACTCGAAAATACCTTTGTATGAGAGGAAAATGAAATGCTCTAGTCTTTTAAAATCTCGAACTCCCTCTCTCTCTTTTTGTTTTGTAAAAATCAGTATTTGCAAAATGAAGATAAAAAGAGCAAAGAGAGGTTTTAAAGACAAAAAAATCTTTGGACACATGCACAAGTGGTTTCTGAAAAAGCTTGGTCAAGGCACATCTTTCATGGTCAAAGATGCTTGCCTTGACCAAGATTTGAATTTAAAAACAGGAGGGAAAGCGAAAAGAGAGGGAAACAAAAACTTACCTCGACACGAGATCGAGTCCATTTGGTCGATCTAGGACTTGATCTCATGCCCATGTTGACTAGGATTGAGAGGGTTGATCGATCAGGGACTCGATTCAGACTGCATCGAGTCTTAGATTGATTGTGCCCCCTCGTTTCATGATTTTTGGTCACTCAGGCTATGCTCCTTGGATCGAGCCACGTGATAGATTTGGGGGTCGTTTGGGGGAAGATCGAGTGGCAGATCGAGTAGACTAATCGATCTATCCTCGAGGATCGAGTGAGGTCAGTTTGATAAACAGATTGTTTGCAAGGTGAAATATCAAAACCCAAACCACTGTAATGATGTAGTATAGCAGTAAAGGTGTCAATCAACCCTTGATGTAGGAAGAACACTAGGAATGCAAGAGTAAAGCAAATCTAAGCAGAATCAGGTAAATAGATGGTAAAATCAAAGAAAACTAAATGCAACGACCAAATGCTTATGAAAACTATTTTAAAATCCCTGGAAGAGGGTTAACTACTACTAGGAGAAAGCAGAAGATTAAAAATGCAAATCTACTAATATTTAAAAATCGTGAGCTAAATCGTGTCAAACAGGTCGATTCTAACAACTTGAAGATGCAAGCTTTGTAACTAAAAGATGATTACTTGAAGTTTAAGAATGCTAAAAGAGGGTTCAGCATCGAGGGTCATATTCAAGAGTATTCAAGGGTCAAGCTTTGGTTTGAAAACTCATAGATCTACTCATTGATGAGTTTCCCTATGCCTTGAGAATCACAAATAGATTCATCCATGGCGTGTGGTATGATTCCCTTCATCAATCTCTTCTCCAAACCCATAGCTTTTGGTGGAAAAAGAGATCGAAGAGCATGGACTACATATCTCAACTAATGGCTTAACTAACCTCCTCTACATCCATGGCGTTTGAGAGAAGGTAGATTAGTTTCTGGGATTTGGTTTTCAAGGATCTCTGAATCCGTTCAAGGTAAGAGAAGCCCTGGAATCATAGAGATCTTTTCCAAGACTCCCTAAGCCTTAAGACCCCAAAATCCTAGTAAGGAATAAATGAAGAACAAGAAAAACTCAAAAGCATAAACCCCTTAAACCCTTGAATCGCCTCAACCCCTTACCTAAAGAAAAACTACTCGCTACTCATCATTAAAACCGATTGAAATGCTAAGAAAGATAAACTAATCATGATTAAAGAGAGATTAAAGGAAATCTGCTTAATATTGAAAAGATTCAAAGTTTCAAAAACAAGAAAAAGCTTCAGGTTCAACAATGGCGGATTCGCCTAAGAGAAAACTGAAAAAGAAAAGACAAAGCGTGGATAATAGAAAGTGATCGCCTCCTTTGCCTAAAATGGCCAAACATCTCTTAATGGTCCCCCCACTAGATGCCAAAAACCAGCTGGTCGAATAAGGCTCCAGATATCGATCTCGAGATCAATCAGTTCACTCGATCTTCTTCATGGATCACCTTCTTCTGCTCGATCTTCAAGTCAATCTAGTTGGATGGATCGAGCACTTCCTTTGATCTTCTACTCGATCCTTGGATGATCGAATCGTGGTCTCGACCTGGCTCTCGTTCTGCATGGCTTCATTCACGTCCGTACTCCAGATCAATCTACTCTCTCGATCTTGGTCTCGATCCTTCCCCTTGAATCGACTTGGGTCACTCGATCTTCTGGTCGATCTTGTCTAGATCGACCTGCCTTGCTCGATCCACTACTCGATCTCGGGTCCTTTGCATGCATGGCTTAGTTCTCCAAGTGTCCACAAGCTTCGTTTTGATCCTCCTCACGTCCTTATAACCTTCACACCTCCAGTGTGCTCCAAACCACCTGATAATGGTGCAAAAGTGCAAGAAATATGAAAAATGCGAATGCAAAGAGACCTAGGACCTAAAATACAACAAATGGAAGAAACTAGCCTATAATGCAAGATGAATACATGAAAAACTATCCTAAATGCATGTAAAATATGCAAAATATATGGTAATATCAGTTACCTGCAAAATCAGGCAAATTTTTAACAAAAACTAGCTAAAACCTGCAGAACAAATTCAATAGAAAGGCAAACTTGGAGTTTAATTGGCACCAGAATATCTTGAATCTTCACACAGCTCCAAAAGTTAATATGTTTGTTTGGCAAGCATTGAATGCGGTTCTCCCAGTAGGGACCAATCTCACTTGGAGAGACATTGAAGCGAACACCGTTTGCAAAAGTTGCAGAATCGAGGAATCTATCATGCATATCTGGTTTGATTGCATTTTTGCAATTTCTGTCGTAACCCCAATCTTTCTGATTCCTGAGACAGGCCCCGAAGAGTCAATTGTTAGAGATTCTTACGCCACCTCTAGTGCAGAAAGAATCTCCCCCTCCCCCCCCCCCCCCCCCCCCCCCCCCCCAGAATAACCCCAGCCTCAAGTTCGGACTCCCCGGACCTTTACACCAAATCCGTCTGCGTGTATTTGTCACACAGATGGCGCTTCAAACCAGGAGTAGAAATCAGGGGGGATGGAATGGATAATACGAGATAAACATGGCGCCTTAATCCTGGAAAACTCGGACGCAAGATCCTTCTTATCTTTGGCTTTAATAGCAGAAAGCCTTGCACTTCGCTCGGCACTCAGGGAAGCCCTATCGATGAATATCGGTAAGCTCCTCCTACATTCGAACTCGGATGTTCATATCAACTCTCTCGTATTGGGCTCAGAACTGAATGAGATAGCAGGCATTCTCGACGACATTCAGGGCCTTCTTCCTCTCTTCTCTTCATTATCGTTTCTTTTTATTTCTCGACTTGGGTACTTTGCTGCAGATGGTTTTGCCAAGTCAGCTCATTTAGCTTTGGGTCAATTTGTTTCTGTTGAACCGGCTTAATTTAAATAGAAATCAAAAAGTTTTACCCCAAAACAAAAAAAAAACTAATCCACTGTCGTGGAATCAAAAACATTATCTAGCAACCAAAGATTTTAAATTATTGTTTGAGCTAAGAATTGTAAACAAGCATTAGTGATAAGGTTTGATTTGTTACATAGCATCAGCTTTGTTCTAAGGACAATGTGCTTATATATATATACTTATCAAGCACTTTCGATGAATAAATTAAACCCAAGATCAGAGACTAAGTGATCAATTCAGTCTAAGTCTTGAGCACAACAATAGATGAAGACAATAGATAAATAAATCACTATATATACCTGATTCAATAAATTATAATTTCTTTGGAACCATAAACCTAAATAATAAATTACTCTGATATGCAAGAAGAAATACAACAAAAAGATGACGAGAAATTCATAAATCTTTTCAGAGAAGTAGAGTAGAAAGATCGTCTCCCGAAAGTTTTCAAATTGCAAATAGCTAAATTCAATGTAAAAGAAAAAGTCGAGAGGCCTAAACAATGGCCAAAAATAATTATATAACGGTCTTAGGTCATTTTAGGTCGAGATATGGAAAATTATTGAAAACAATGAAAATTCTCGAAAGGCACTGAATTGGTCATTCTGCAATTCTAGTATCTTCCGCTTTGGTGCTCTCGGGTAGAAAATTACCGAATATAGAAAAATTTTCCTAGGGCACCAGATTGGTCGTTCTGTGTTTATGGCATCCCCTGCTCTGGTGAGCTCAGATAGAATATTCTGCTTGATTAACATGACTTTAGGAAAATTGATATATCTTTATATCCCACCGTTAGATCTTCTCCAAATGAAATCTAACTAAACGATCTAGTTAGTGTCCATATTGCAGCTTGTTCCATCAGTGGGAAGTTCCTCAAAGATTGCCAAACTTCAGATGTCTTTATATTGTTCTGCATCTCCCTATGTTTGTTTGCACCCAAAATTATCCTTTTTCTAAAGCAACCCAAAACCAGGGAAGATTCGATAAAAAGGCTAAAAGACTCTAAAAGCACATTTTAACTCGAAAAACCACTGAAAATCTTGGGTTAGAGAGCCTCAAAAACGTAGTATATCAGAAATACTAACTGAAACCTAAACATAAACAAGAGAGAAGCGCGAAACAAGAGAGAGAGGAGAGAAACCTTTAACTTTGGGAAAGTAGAGATTGTGAGAAAACTTTGAGGACTTTATATTTATAAACGAGTCGATGCAGGGGCACACATCTCCTTGGGAACAGGCGAGATGTTTGCTATTATCGAGTCAATTTCAACACTTTTATGACATATTGGGCCTTTTTGACAATTTGCTTTGGTCCCAAACTTTTGGAGGCAAGGGCCAAACATTTTAGAGGCGAGGCCTAAATCATAAGCTGTATGAATAAAGACAACCGAATAACTGTGAGTTCTCTGTTTTGTTCCATTCTAGTGAATGTTATTGATGATTGTTATTGATTAATAAATGGAATGCTTGAATATCCAACTAAGCGAAAAAAGGGGATATTGAAGATGTTAAACCTTGTGAGCTTGTTGCTGATACAAGCACCTTAGATTGGCTATATTTCAGATAAAACTCATGTTGTATTATTAATATGTTTGGATTCTAACATTCCGCCATCAAGGGGGAGATTGTTGATGTATTGCTTACTGGCTTGAGAACATGTAGTAACAAGACAAAAGGATAGCACTGACAGACTCTGAGAGAATATATAGTGTGTAATACAGAGTTTAAGAAAGCATTGATTAAGATATTGTGGCAGAGCTGACACACAGGTTGAGGAAAAACTTGTTATAAACGTTGATAAAGGTTGGACACAGAACATAAATATGATGTGAGGATCCAAAGATTGCAGTTGGATACATCAGAGAATCTATAAGACAACGTGTTAAGATATGGTACATCAGAGAATATATCAAACGATGTATCAAGAGGCAAGGACTTCAAAAAGCACAACAACTGACATGGTAACTGACTTGTTTAGCTGAACGGAGTTGCTCGGATATTATATATTAGTTGTAACAGTTTTTGCAAGTATGAAATTCAGAATCAAGTTCTATCTATTTGAGATCTCATGGAGATCCTAGGGTCTAGGATTAAGGGTGTTATAAATTTGATGAGGCTGCCTAACGAGGACTGCGCGCACCTAGGGTATCATTGACTGAGGCACGCGTTATAAGTGGTTTCACACCCACCATAAAAACAAGATATAGATTTATAAGCTTTGGTGGTTGTGTTCCTGTGAATCTTGCAATCCACATAAAAACAGTATGTGTGAGGATCCGCAGTATGTTTTTATGTAGAAAGGATTTCATTCCATCACGTAATTGTTATCTTGTTTTAATGGAGTTATTTTTGGACGAGGTCTCGGGGTGTAGGGAAACTTAAACTCCATTAGCAAACTTGTGTCTACCTACTTTATGCACTTGATATATTTGTTATGTTTCTCATCCATAGAACATATATTGAGCGACAAATATGCACTTACAAAACACAAGGTCAAATCTCTCACAGTCTCCTGTAAACTTAAATTGCACAGTCACTTGTGTAATAAAATTGTACAGTCACGTAAATAAAAATGCATGGTATTTACAATGATTTTAAAGTAGTACCTTTAAACTGGATGGAGGAGGATGAAGTGGAGTCCTCCATGGAGTAAGAAAGGTTGCTAGAATTAGGTGTGTGCAATCTTATTGCCCTTCTCTTCCTTTGCCTTGTCTCATATGATGAAAACCTTTAGGGATCTACATGTGAGGTGCTGATCGAGTTCAGAATCGGCTACCAAATTTGGATCACTTCTTCTGGACTCCTTCTGATTTAAACTTGTAGCCCAAACCTGAAAGTGCAAAACGTGCGTTGTAGTAGTTAGGGGTCGAACCACGGAGAGGTCAACTACCGAAGAGGAAACGATTTGAGCAACCAAAGACGCATGGGTTTTTGGTTTGTGTCACGATTTCTAGTTAAAAAGAAAGACAAAGCAATCATTTATATTGGCATAGCTTTCAGATAAACCAATATAGAAGGAAAAAAGATAAATTGACAAAAAGGTAAATTATTGAAGGTGCATAATTGAAAGACATAAAGTAAGTAGAACTGCGATAAATCAATAAGTGAAACACGTTGGGAATCCTTCCTGCATTCTTAATGGTGATAATTTAGCATGAAACTCTACACGCTAGCAGTAAACTGAATCGGATTTCTTTAAACTAGAATCATTCCATTTCATAATATAAACACATTCATAATAGAGATTGTCTATGTTTAGAAAACCTCATAGATCTGCAGTTCACATCCTATGAACTCAACAAACACGTCGTATATAAGATCCTAGTTGTATAGCTCATGCAACCATGCAATTAATGCGGTAGCCCCTTACGCTTCTCGCTTATCTAAGCTAGTTCAGGATACTAAACACACGTTTAATGGATCTAGCAATCCTAAGATGATAGATTCTAGTTCATGACGCTAAATCCTATAGTTAAAATAAATTTGACAAAAGAAAATAATAAGTATAAAAATCAGCGAATAGAATAAGTAGTAATGGTTAATAAATTTCCCCTATGAACCCATTTGGAAGTCACCCACCATTAATAGACTACTCGCACATGATTAACAAAAATAATACACTACTTTGAAGTGCATATTTTGATTAATCAATGTAGAGAAAAGAAGTTTCAAGAGATAAATCTGATGTCTCTTAGGACTACATTTAGTACATGTTTTGGTCTCTTCTTGCTTGTTTTTCTTATCATTTGTCCTATTTTCCTTATCTTCTAGACATAGATTGCATTTAGGATATAGTTTGCATTTTTTCTTGCATTTGGAATGTTTTTAGGTACCAAAGGAGCTGTTGGAGACATTGTGAAAGAATGGGAGTGATCCAAGAAGATGTCCCTGCCAAGGAGAGCCAAGGAGAGTCCAAATAGTACATTTCTGAAGCTGGTATCGGGCGCCACATCGGGCATAGAGACTGACATCCACCAGTTGCAAAGGAGAAAGTTCATATCAGGAAACACATCGAGCAGCATGCCCAATATCCGAGAGACCTGACATTCACGTCGGACACCATATCTGGCAAGGTGTGCTCGATGTAACCTCTCAGGGGCAACCAGCACATCACATCTAGTACTATGTCGGGCAAGGCGTGCCCGACATAAACGTCCAGGAAAATTCTCCGTCCTCATATTGGGCAGCACATTGACCAGCATGCCCGACATCAGACCCTGAAAAAGCAACACATCGAGCAGCATATGAGCCCGATATGTGCTCGACCAGAAGTCCAAATCTTTACACTTTTGATAGTGAGTTTTTCAGTCTCTTTCTCATTCAACCCTCTATTTAAATCAGTTGTAGTATAGGGGTTTTATGTCAATCCATGGGAAGATGTTGAATACAAAAGAGTTGCAAGAAGAAATCCTTAAGTCAAGCAAGCAAAGAAGGTTTTTGTTGCCTAAGCAACTAAACTAACAACCTAAAGTGATAAACAACCAAAGAGAACTCAAATGAGACAGTTTAGCAATTATCAAAAAAGCAAAAATAGAGAAAATAAACAGAGAACTTGGAAAATTCGAAATTCAATAAAGAGAAAGCAAGTTTCTAGATGTGGTTATTGATTTTGGGGAATTCAGAGACTAACAAAGGTTGTTTCAAACAGCATTGATCAAATGATATACTTATATATTTTGCATATTAAGCATGCATTTAAGGTTAGTTTTCATGCATTCATCTCTCATTTTAGGCTAGTTTGCACAATTTGTCTCCTTCTAGGTCCTAAGTGCACATGGCATTAGCATTTGCATATTTTCTGCATTTTTGCATCATATTCAGGTTGTTTTGGACACACTGGAGCTGTGGAGGTTGCGTGGACGTGCTAGGAATCGAGAGGAAGCTTGTGGACACTTGGGGAACTCAGCCATTCAGCAAAGGAGCCGGGATCGAGGCGCAGATCAAGCTAGGCAGGTCGATCTAGACGACATCGACCAGAAGATCAAGTGACTCAAGTCGTTTCAAGGAGGAGGATCGAGACCAAGATCGACCGAGGTGATCGATCGTGAGTACGGACGTGGATTACGCCATGCAGAATGAGAGCCAGATTGAGACCACGACCCGATCACCCAAGGATCGAGTAGAAGATCGAAAGAAGTGCTCGATCCATCCAACCAAATCGACCAGAAGATCGAGCAAAGGAAGACGATCCATGAAGAAGATCGAGCCAGAGATCGAGTGACCCAAGTCGATCTCTGGGACCTTATCCGGACAGCTCACTTTTGGAGCGTAGTGAGGGGACCATTTTGTATGTTTAGCCATTTTGGGCAAGATTTTATCATCCATTCATCTTGTCCCACAACAACTTTAAGCTTTGCTTACTCTTGAAGGCGATTTTTCCGCCATTGTTCTGTTTTTGAAGCTTTTCTTGTTTTTAAAACTTTAATCTTTTCTTAATCATTGAGTATTTGCTTAATTTTAGTAGTTTAATCATGCTTATCTTTCTTTTCTTTACATTTCAATCGGTTTTAATCATGTGTAGTGAGTAGATTTCATTTGGGTTTAAGGTTGGGGCGATTTAAGGGGTTTAAGGGTTTAAGCTTTGGACTTTTTCTTGTTCTTAATCTATTCTCTTCTTGGATTTGGGGTCTTAATGCTTAGAGAGTCTTGGGAAAGATCTCTATGATCCTAGGGCCTTCTTACCTTGACCGGATTCAGAAATCCTTTAAAGCCAAATCCAAGAGACTAGCTCATCCTTTCCCAAACGCCATGGATGTTTAGGGAGCTAGTTAGGCCAATATTTGAGATCTTTGCTTAATGCTTATTGACCCATCATTCCACCACACGCCATCGGTTTGGAGGAAGGGTTGAGAAAAGGGTTTATACCACACGCCATGGATAAACCTCCTTTAGCTTCTCAAGGCTTAGAGATAGCTCATCAAATGAGTAGATTTATGTTTTTAAACCTAAAGCTTGAATCTTTGACCCTCTTAAACATGACCCTCAACCTTGAATCCTCTTTTAGCATTTTAAAAGTTTTAATAATCCTTTCTTAGTCATAAAGTTTGCTTCTTTAGTCCTTAAAGGTTATTGTTCTAAGTTGCTAAAAATTCTCTGTTTTTCTGCCTTTAGATCTCGATTTTTAGTAATCAGTAGTTTTGTATTTTAAATTCACAGTCTTCTTCTAGTAGTTTTTAACCCTATTTCAGAGATTTTAAAATAGTTTTCATAGTCATCTGGTCATTGCATTTTGTTTTTACATAATTTCTCACCCATTTACCCGAATCTGCTTAGCTTTGCATTGCTCTTGCATTCTTAGTGACTTTCTTCAACCTAGGCTGGATTGACACCCTGACCACTATACTACATCATTTACTTGTTTTGGGCATTGATTTTCAACTTGCAAAAATCCTGTTTATCAAATGGCGCCGTTGCCAACATGGGTTTGATTAGAAAGCATTAGGATTTGGAGCTTAGTGAAGACTAAGTTTTTGTTTTTACTTTGGTTACTAATCTCTCTAGCTTACTACTTGTCTTCTCAGGTACATGAATCTGAGGTCTAGAGGTGACAACAATCTACTACAACCTCTAGATAACATTCATCAACTCGGAAGTGCAAGACTAAGAAGAGAAAGAGAACAAGCACAAGACTTTGAGGAGGTACCTGGTTTTGTTGATTGTGTGGGTATGGCTGATCAGAAACAAGCTGAGGGTCAACATCACCACGCTGCTGTTGGTAGGGGCAATGGAAACCCCAACCACACACCAAGACCACCAAGGATCATCGGTGCCGGTGATGCTCCGAACACTCATCATAATCGCTTTGGAATCACTCCTCCACCGGTGCAAAACAACAACTTCGAGATCAAGCCAAGCTTCCTCTCAATGGTCCAGAACAACAAGTTCCATGGTCTTGCAATGGAGGATCCTTTGGAGCATCATGACAACTTTGAGCAAGTTTGTGGTATGATCAAGATCAATGGGATCTCAGAGGACAGCTTCAAGCTTAGACTTTTCCCTTTTTCTCTTGGGGTCAAAACAAGGCATTGGGAGAAGACCTTACCACAAAGTTCTTCTCCAGTACAAGAACAGCAAGGCTAAGGAGTGAGATCAGCTGTTTCACACAAAGGCAGAATGAGAGCTTTAGTGAAGCAATGGAGCGGTTCAAGGACTACACCATTGCATGCCCTCATCATGGCTTCAGTGAGGAGACACTCTTGAGCACCATCTACAGAGGATCTCTTCCGAAGATTCGCATGCTTTTAGACACGGCAAGTAAAGGCAACTTTCTTGGCCACAATGTAGAAGAGGGAATGGAGCTCATTGAGAATCTTGCTTTGAGTGGTGGGAACTATGCTGAAGACTATGATAGAGCACCACGAGGGTCTGAGCTTGAGTCACACAAGAAGGAGCTGAAATCTCTCCATGAGAAGATTGACAAGTTAGTGCTTGCAAATCAAAAGCATGTACACTTTGTGGGAGAAGCTGAAGATGTTATAGAGGAGTTAGAGCTGACCCAAGAGGAAGCGAATTGGGTTGGAGGTCAGAACTACACTAAGCAACAGGGCTATGGTCAAGAGCATCAAGGCGACAACAACCTCTCTTACCGCAGCACCAATTTTGAGAACCCTAAAGATCAAGTGTAACCTCCACCAAGGCAAACCTTTTGTACCTTACAACAAAGGGTTTACACAAAACAATGGGTACCAAGGGCAGAGACAGAGCAACTTCCAGGGCCAGCAGCAACAGCAAGGGAACAAAGTCTATGCTCCTATGTTCCCTCCTGGTTTCGTTCCACAGCAGCAACAAGCTCAACCGCCGCCTCATGATCTGGTTCAAGCAATGTTCCAACAGTTGCTTTAAGGTCAATCATCTACAAATCAGAAGTTTGTTGATATGAACAATAGGCTGGACTCTTCTCTCACTGAGGTCTCTACACAGATCACTAACCTCAACAACCAGATCAAACATCTAGAGAAAGGCAAAGCCAGTTCAAGCAGTCAAGGTAGCTTACCTGGGAAATGTGAGCAAAACCCCAAAGAGTATGCAAACGCTATTACTTTGAGAAATGGGAAAGAGATACCACCACGGGCTCTACCTAAATACAATGAGGACATTGTGGTTAAAGGGGGGGAGGGTAAGCTTTCAAATGATCAAGAGATCACTTTTGACAATGTCTGGATTGAAAGGCCAAGGAAAGACAAGGAAGCAGTTTTAGAGAAGAAAGTAGAGGAGGTTAGCAAAGAGAAAGAAGCTTTTGTACCTCCGCCCTACAAACCGAAGGTTCCCTTCCCTAGACGTTTCGAGAAGCAGCTCCTTGAGAAGCATAGAGCAGTATTTGAGAAGCACTTGAAGGATGTTGAGATCAAACTGCCTTTGGTTGATTGTTTGGCCATGATGCCGAAATGCGTCAAGATCTTCAAGGATACTCTTACTAAGAAGAGCAAAGAGAGTGAAGAGGTTTTGGTGTTGAGTGAAGAGTGCAGTGCAATCATTCACAAGGAGATAGTTCGAAAGAAGCTAGGAGATCCGGGATCATTCACTATCCCTTGTGCACTTGGACCTTTGAAGTTTGAAAGTTTCTTGTGTTATCTAGGAGCAAGCATTAATCTTATGCTTCACTCCATTGCGAAAAAGCTAGGCTTTACCAAGTTTAAGTAGTATAGAATCTCTCTCGTGCTAGCGAATAGAAGTATAAGGCTCCTTGTAGACATGCTTGAAGACTTACCCGTGAGGATCAGTGATGTGAATGTGCCAACAGATTTTGTAGTTCTAGAAATGGATGAAGAGCCAAAGGATCCTCTAATCCTTGGTAGACCCTTTCTAGCAACCGCTGGAGCCATCATAGACGTGAAGAATGGCAAGATTTCTCTACACTTAGGCAAAGACATCAAGCTAGACTTTGACATCAATGAAGTCTTGAAGAAGCCAACGACTGGTGGACAAGCATTCTACATTGAAACCTTGGATGAATTAGCTGATGAGTTGCTTAAGGAGTTGGCACAAGAGGATCATCTGCAGCTGGCCTTGACTAAGGAGTGTGGAGAGCATGGTTTCATGAGCGAGCAGACCTAGGAGTATGTTCATATCCTTGATTCTCGTAAGGTTGTGGAAGAAGATGAAGGCTAGTGCCTAGAGATCGATCTAGAAATCGACAAGATCACTCGATCCAGGGAAACGATCGACAAGAAGATCGATGAGACTGCTCGATCCAGAAAAGAACTCGATGAGAAGACTGTGAGGGGCAACTCGATCAGTTCAGAAAAAGACTCAGCGAATCGATCTACTGCTCCATCCATATCAAATTGAGCAAGTGATTGATGTGAGTGCAATCGATTGGGACCAGAACGAGGGGAAGAACGACTGACTGGCTCGATCTCTGAGGAAGGAGCGGTTCAAGATGGCAGCCTGAAAGCTCATGACTCGGGTTCAAGGGAGGCTAATGAAGACAGCAATGTCAACACGAGCCACAAGGAGGACTGGAGCGAGCTGCAAGCCCCAAAGGTGGACCTAAAGGAGCTCCTGAAAGGGCTAAGGTACGCTTTCTTAGGACCTAATGACACCTATCTGGTCATTGTGAATGAAAACCTAAGTGATGATGAGTTAAACTCACTCCTTAAGGAGTTGAGAAAGTATAGAAAGGCCATTGGGTACTCTCGAAGTGACATCAATGGCCTTTCACCAATGCTTTGTACTCATAGGATTCACTTAGAGAATGAAAACACGTCTTCTATTGAACACCAAAGGCGTTTAAACCCAAACTTGAAAGAGGTAGTTAAGAAAGAGATCTTGAAACTGTTAGAGGCTGACGTGATATACCCTATCAGTGATAGCACATGGGTCTCTCCGGTCCATGTGGTACCAAAGAAAGGGGGTATCACGGTTATAAAAAATGAAAAAGATGAGTTGATTCCTACAAGAACAATAACTGGACATAGAATGTGTATTGATTATAGGAAACTCAACTCAGCCACTAGAAAATATCATTTTCCTCTTCCCTTTGTTGATCAAATGCTAGAGAGACTTGCTAATCATCCATACTATTGTTTCTTAGATGGATACAGTGGTTTCTTTCAAATTCCCATTCATCCTAATGACCAAGAGAAAACAACTTTCACATGCCCTTATGGTACCTTTGCAAATTGAAGGATTCCTTTTGGGTTATGTAATGCACCAGCAACCTTTCAAAGGTGCATCATGATGTCTATCTTCTCTGATCTTATAGAGGAAATGGTAGAAGTCTTCATGGATGATTTTTCTGTGTATAGTGCTTATTTTGGTGGTTGCTTGTCTAATCTGTGCAGGGTACTCAAGAGATGTGAGGAGACAAACTTGGTGCTGAATTGGGAAAAGTGTCACTTCATGGTGATGGAAGGCATTGTACTTGGTCACAAGATTTCTGAGCAAGGGATTGAGCTTGATAAAGCTAAGATAAAGGTCATGATGAGGCTTGAGCCGCTGGTTAATGTGAAAGGGATAAGGAGTTTCTTGGGGCACGCTGGCTTCTACAGACGGTTTATCAAGGATTTCTCCAAGATAGCTCGTCCTCTTACAAGGTTATTGTGCAACGAAGCCGATTTCTTGTTTGATGAAGAGTGCCTTCAAGCCTTCAAGACCATCAAGGAAGCTTTGATCACCGCACATATAGTTCAAGCAGCAGATTGGGATCTGCTGTTTGAGATAATGTGCGACGCTAGTGACTACGCCGTGGGCGCTGCTTTGGGTCAGAGGAAGGACAAGAGGCTACACGTGATCTACTATGCAAGCTGTACCTTGGATGACACGCAAGTGAAGTATGCAACCACCAAGAAGGAGCTACTAGCCGTTGTCTTTGCTTTTGAGAAATTTAGGTCCTATTTGGTGGGTTCTAAGGTCATTGTATACACTGATCACGCTGCCTTGAGGTATATCTACTTCAAGAAAGACACCAAGCCGAGACTCCTAAGGTGGATCCTTCTTCTACAAGAGTTTGATATGGAGATCAAGAATAAGAAGGGGATAGAGAATGGTGTTGCTGATCACCTTTCAAGAATGAGGGTGAATGAAGTCTTACCATTGGATGACTCACTTCCTGAGGAGCAGCTCATGATGGTCAACACTGTAGTTTGTGCAAAGCTAGAAGAGAAGTTTGAAGATGTCTTAAGTTTGAAGGAAGAAGATTTACCCTGGTATGCTGACATTATCAACTTCTTGGCATGTGGTTAAGAACCCACTTACCTTGAACATTACAACAAGAAGAAGTTTATGAGGGACATCTCCCATTACTTTTGGGATTAGCCCTATCTGTACAAGAGGGGAGTAGACAGTTTATACCGAAGGCGTGTCTCAAGAGAAGAAGCAAAAGGCATTCTTCTTCATTGCCACAGTTTATCTTATGGAGGACACTTTGCTTTATTCAAGACGGCTACAAACGTTTTACAAGCCGGGTTTTGGTGGCCGACACTCTTCAAGGATGCTCCTTGTGAAGCTTGCCAAAGGTCAGGGAACATCACAAAGAGGAATGAGATGCCGCAGGTGCCAATCTTTGAGATGGAAGTGTTTGATGCTTGGGGGATTGATTTCATGGGTCCATTCCCATCTTCATACGGCAACAAATACACTCTTGTTGCTGTAGACTATGTGTCTAAGTGGGTTGAGGTTATAGCTTCCCCAACTAATGATTCAAAGGTGATTGTCAAGCTCTTCAAGACTATCATCTTTCCAAGGTTTGATGTTCCTAAGATAGTGATCAGTGATGGGGGCAGCCACTTCATCAACAATGTGTTTGAGGGTCTCTTGAAGAAGTATGGGGTTAAGCACAAGGTAGCTACGCCCTATCATCCTCAAACCAGTGGCCAAGTGGAGGTTTCAAACAGGCAAATCAAGACTATTCTAGAGAGAAGTGCAGAACTGCAGAACTGCAGGAACACCCTATCATTCCTTGTAAATTCACTGCTTGAAGATGCTCTATGGGCGTATAGAACCGCCTTCAAGACTCTCATTGGTACTACTCCTTTCAATCTCCTCTACGGCAAGTCTTGTCACCTCCCTGTGGAGTTGGATGACAGAGCACTATGGGCTGTGATGCAAGTGAATTTCAGTCTCAAGACAGCACAAGAGAGAAGGTTGATGCAACTCCATGAGCTTAATGAGTTAAGGCTAGACGCTTATGAGAGTGCCAAAATCTACAAGGAAAGGACCAAGGTGGTTCATGACAGGAAGCTGGTACTCAAGGAGCTTAAGGAGGGAAGTCTGGCCTTGCTTTACAACTCACGCTTGAAGCTGTTCCCAGGGAAGCTAAAGTCAAGGTGGTGCGGACATATTGAGATCAAGGAAGTTCTACCTTATGGAGCGGTCACTTTGGTTGGCAAGAGTGCAAAAGGCTTTCACGGTGAATGGGCATAGAGTCAAGTCCTACATGGCGAGTGATTGCAGCTAGGAGAGCACCACGTTGCTTCTCCAAGATCCACCTCTGGCCTAACCAAGTAAAGTCAAGCTAAGTGACGTTAAACAAGCGCAGTTGGGAGGCATTCCCATGTCTTTTGCTTTCTTTTTGTTCTTATTTTATGCTTCTTAGTTTAAATGTGTAGCACAAGGAGATGGGAACCAAAGCCTATGATCTTGGAGTCAAAAAGGCAAGGCAAGGAAAGACAGGGATAAGCGATCGAGTGATAGATCGACCTAACCTGGCTCGATCTTTTCTAGATCGAGCTAGTGAATCGAGTGAAGTCACTCGATCTTGATGAGATCGAGTAGAAAATCGAGTGAGTCAGTCGATTGCGAGAGGATGACCCACCCATACGTTCAACTAAAAATACAAACGGGGTGTGGATCGACTGACCTCACTCGATCCTCGAATTGGATCGATCATTTCACTCGATCTGTCACTCGATCCTTATCCAAACGATCTCGAAATCGATCAAGGGACTCGATCTAAGGAGTAAAGCCATAATCACATAGGATCTTGGAACGAGAGGGCACACTCGATCTTAGACTCGATCCAAATCAAATCGAGCCCCCAATCGAGCAAGCCTCTCGATCCTAGGGAACATGGGCATGAGATCGAGGTCAAGATCGACCAATTTGACTGGATCTCATGCCGAGGTTAGTTAAATTTTTTCCTCTCTTTTCTCTTTCCCTACTATTTTAAATTTGAATTGTAGTCAAGGCAAACATCTTTGACCATGAAAGATGTGCCTTGACCACACTTTGCCAGAAAACACTAGCATTTGCCCATGGTTTTCTTGGTCTTTATAATCGCATGCATCCACACTCTCTCTCATTTGTGTTCGAAACAGTTTTTAAAAGAAAAGAGAGAGTGTGATTTTGGTTTTAAGGCTAAGAGCATCTTGTATTCTTCCTTTTCAATGGTATATTCGAGTTTATTGAAATTTATTGTTTAAATTTTTTTAGAAAATTTTCTTTTATTGGATTAAGATGAATGTTAGTTGCTAAAGGATTAGGATAATTTTTTCTAGTATCTAGATATTAGGGAAAATTGCTTGATTTGATCTTATCGAAAGATATTTTTCTCTACTATTTAGAGATAATTTTTTATAAAATCCCTAAAAATCTAGGATTTAAGTTAAGAGTTTTTCTCTCTTGCCTTGTCTTTCTCTTTAAATCGCCGCCTATACTCATTCTCCTCTTTGAGATTTGTGTTTCAGGTACCAATGGCACCAAAGAGAAGCAGAGATGTGGCAAATTCAACTCAAGAGAAAGAAACTCAACAAGTGGTGCAAGAGAAAGCTCAACAAGTGGTTCAAGAGAGGGTTAGATGGACTAAAGAGGAGAAAGCGACAATGAAAAGGCTAGAGAGACTCCGGTTTGATCCTACAAAGTTCGCGAGCAGGGACCTCTTGGCAAAGATGGGGCTGTTGGGAGATTTTGATGAGCTTCTCAAGAACATGGGGCTTGCGTGCTTGTCAAGGATGGACTGTCCTACTTATCCCGATGCACCACTTGACTTTTTCTCCACCTTGGAGTTCTCTTATGAGAATGCAAGCCTCCCCACTCCATCACAAGGTCACCTCACATTCAAGATCAGGAGGCAAGCCTACCACCTCTCCATCCCCGAGCTTTGCCAAGCCTACGGTCTAAAAGCTAATGCCAAGCTTGTGGAGTTCGCTCCTTTCAAACAAGCCAACGACCTTTGGGACTTGATCTGAACTGATGACTACAAAGCCAACACCGCCAAGATCAAGAAGGTCTGTAACCCTGTGTTGAGATACACCCTCAAGCTCTTAGCCAACACTTTCAGTGGGAGATCCGTGGCTCCAACGGTCACCAAGAATGAGTTGTGTTTTCTCTTCCAAGGAGTCAAGAAAGTTTTATGCAATCCTGAAGATAATAAAGAGCCAATGGAAGATGAGCTTGGAGATGATGTCAACTATGGATGCAAGTTGGCTTCCTCTTTGGTCAAGTACAAGGTGTGGGCAATGAGGTGCAGGGCGAGCTCAGCTCTTATAGGAGGCTTCTTCACACGTTGTTCATATAAGCGGGGGTACATATCTTGGAGTTCAAACCTTGCGCGGAGAGAGCTTATATGGACGAGACTTATATGTGCAACACTGACTCCTTGGGACGCCTGCCAGCTCCAGGTTTCTACACCTACTTGTTCATCAATGGTGATAATGAGAAGAAGGAGTGTATCTTGCCAAACCAAGAGGAAACAGAACTATTAGGCGTTGGCAACATAGAGTTTCTGCCAAGCGATGAGGATTGTTTTGCACCTCTAAGAGCCACAGCCGTGCCACCATAAGTTGCTCGCCCACGTTCAGAGTCACCTCCTTCCGATGCTGAAATGCCCACTAGCTTCGACCTTCCTAAACTTGATTACGAGCCGAGGACAAAAGCCGAGAAGTTTCTTCCATCTGTCGTGGAGATTCAGTGCAAGGTCAATAAGTGGCAGAGCAAGATGATTAAGAAGCTTGCTAAGAAGATCAAAGTCTTACAAGGAAGCCCACCTAAGAAGACTTCAAGTGAGGAGGTTCAGCAGCCGGAGAAGAAAAGGAGATCAACAAGAGGGATAGTGATCCGTGAGCCTCAAGAAAGCAACCAAGCTGCACGCCCCTCTCAACATGAAGGCACGAGCAAGGAGAAGGGCAAGGCGAGCACCCACGACACTCCTAGAAAGGGCAAGAAGTCTGGAGCATCCTCAAGCTCCAGCCATGCTTAGGTCCAAGGTACCATACACAACCTTGTAAATACCATGCATCTTTTTCATTTTTTGCTTTGTGTTTTGAACTCCTCTTGAATTTGTTTGACACCGAGACGGTGTCATTCAAGTTTGGGGGAGTGCGTCCTTTGACTTGTGTTATTTGGTTCTTATTTTTTTGTTATCATCCTTGAGTCTTGCATTGCATCATCTAAGGCATAGAAAAATACAAAAAAAATCATAAAAATTTTAAAAATTTTCAAAAATAAAATTCATGTAGCTTGCATTTGTATTGTTAAAGATTGTAGGATTGAGTCAAGAATTTTAATCATTTAGGTTGCTTTCATTTGTATAAGGGGCAAAAGTTTTTCTTGAAAAGTGTCTTAAGCTCATTAATTGTATAAAGGCCCTAGTTAGTAGTCCTTTGATGCATTGTATAAACTTTGAAAGTAAGCTCTAACCATATTAGGATCATTTGCTTTGATTTTCGTGGCTTAACTTGAACATTCATGAATTGAATCCTTTTCTAATAAGTGGAACCTTAATTTGAATATTTGAATTATCACACTTGTGCATTTGAAAAAGGATACATGGATCATATACATATTTAGGCTTTCTTTTCCCTTTCACCACTCTCTTGAGAGCCTGAATAGAACTTCCCACCTTGACCCTTACCTTCCTTTCAAGCCAATTTTTTTGTGTGACATCATTGTGAGGCCTTATTTTTGGTTTGAACTTGGCATAAAGTGTTATGTTTAGGCGACATGATTTGGCTCTCATATTGTTGCTAGATTTGCATTTTGAAGCTAGTTTTAGGCATAAGATAGGGCGGGGATTCATGGGAGTTGTTTTGCTTTGGTTTCGGTTTGAAAAGATTTTGTGTTTGGGGTTTGAACAAAAGGGAAATGAATGGTTTAAAATGGTAGGCCTTGTGTTTAAAATAAAAGCTCTAGTTTGAAAAAGAAGATAGCTCTCAAAAAGAAAAGAAAAAGAAAAAAAGAGATTAATAAAAGAGCCAAAAGGCCAAGTAAAAAAGAAAAAAAAAATTATAAGAAGAGAGCTATCAAAGTATTGAAAAGAGCTAAGTATGTTTATAGCCTTACCACTAGCCAAAAGGGTATAAAATGATGTTTTTATTTGGGTTTTTGCTAGGCGACTTGCCTTGTTGATGTGGGTAATCTTTAGGAAGGTGAGTGAGCTTAAAAAGAAAAGAAAAATGAGAGAGGGATTATGATCATTGTTAGTGTATATGGGTAGATGAGAGTATTGTCATGTATGCATTAATTGTCTTTACCTTTAGCATTATGCATAAGTTCATCCTTCTTTGAGAGAACCCATTGCTTGATTTACCCTTATGAATGAGATCATTTTTATCTCATAACCATTATCCCTAGGCCAAGTGTATCTGGTTTTAGATGCAGAAGTGTGATTCACGGTTTTGATCTTAATGAATGTTAAAGGATAGGATTCTTTGATTGTTTGGGATATGTGAGTTATGATTTGAGATTCAACATTTGATGAATATGGCTAAGTTCTTTGGAGTATGAGTTTGTGCAATGCATCTTAGGATTAAGAACTAGGACTATTGAATTGATTCATTTGAAAAAACACTTGTCAAGGAATTTGAGCTCCCACTTTTAAAGCCTCTCTTCCTTTCTTGAATTTTGTTTGCTTGAGGGCAAGCAAAAGGCAAGTTTGGGGGAGTTGATATATTTACATATTTTGCATATTTAGAATGCATTTAAGGTTAGATTTCATGCATTAATCTCTTATTTTAGGCTAGTTTGCACCATTTGTCTCTTTCTAGGTCCTAAGTGCACATGGCATTAGCATTTGCATATTTTCTGCATTTTTGCATCATATTCAGGTTATTTTAGACACACTGGAGCTGTGGAGGTAGCGTGGACGTGCTAAGGATCGAGAGGAAACGTGTGGACACTTTGGAAACTCAGCCATTCAGCAAAGGAGCCGGGATCGAGGCGCAGATCGAGCTAGGCAGGTCGATCTAGACGAGATCGACCAAAAGACCAAGTGACTCAAGTCATTCCAAGGAGGAGGATCGAGACCAAGATCAACCGAGGTGATCGATCGTGAGTACGGACGTGGATTACGCCATGCAGAACGAGAGCCAGATCGAAACCACGACCCAATCACCAAAGGATCGAGTAGAAGATCGAAAGAAGTGCTCGATCCATCCAACCGAATCGACCAGAAGATCGAGCAAAGGAAGACAATCCATGAAGAAGATCGAGCCAGAGATAGAGTGACCCCAGTCGATCTCTGGGACCTTATCCGGACAGCTCACATTTGGAGCGTAGTGAGGGGACCATTTTCTATGTTTTGCCATTTTGGGCAAGATTTTATCATCCATTCATCTTGTCCCACAACAACTTTTAGCTTTGCTTACTCTTGAAGGCGATTTTTCCGCCATTGTTCTGTTTGTCAAGATTTTCTTGTTTTTTAAAACCTTAATCTTTCCTTAATCATTGAGTATTTGCTTAATCTTAGTAGTTTAATCATGCTTATCTTTCTTTTCTTTACATATCAATCGGTTCTAATCATGTGTAGTGAGTAGTTTTCCTTTGGGTTTAAGGTTGGGGCGATTTAAGGGGTTTAAGGGTTTAAGCTTTGGACTTTTTCTTGTTCTTAATCTATTCTCTTCTTGGATTTGGGGTCTTAATGCTTAGAGAGTCATGTGATTGATCTCCTTGATCCCAGGGCCTTATTACACTGACCGGATTCAGAAATCCCTTAAAGCCAAATCCAAGAGACTAGCTCATCCTTTCCCAAATGCCATGGATGTTTAGGGAGCTAGTTAGGCCAATATTTGAGATCTTTGCTTAATGTTCTTTGACCGATCTTTCCACCACACGCCATGGGTTTGGAGGAAGGGTATAGGAAAGGGTTTATACCACACACCATGGATAAACCTCCTTTAGCTTCTCAAGGCTTAGAGATAGCTCATCAAATGAGTACATCTATGCTTTTAAACCCAAAGCTTGAATCTTTGACCCTCTTAAACATGACCCTCAACCTTGAATCCTCTTTTAGCATTTTTAAAGTCTTAATAATCATTTCATAGTCATAAATTTTGCTTCTTTAATCCTTAAAAATTATTGTTCTAAGTTGCTAGAAATTCTCTGTTTTTCTGCCTTTATATCTTGATTTTTAGTAATCAGTAGTTTTGCATTTTAAAATATCAGTCTTCTTCTAGTAGTTGTTAACCCTCTTCCAGGGAGTTTAAAATAGTTTTCATAGTCATCTGGTCGTTGCATTTAGTTTTTACATAATTTCTCACCCATTTACATGAATCTTCTTAGCTTTGCATTGCTCATGCATTCTTAGTGACATTCTTCAACCTAGGCTGGATTGACACCCTTACCACTATACTGCATCATTAACTTGGTTTGGGCTTTGATTTTCAACTTGCAAAAATCCTGTTTTTCATCAAGCAAACAAGCTAGCAATAGTGGTTCCTAGACATACAGTTCACAAACAAGTAAGCTAAGTCCAATCACTTAATAAATAGCCCTTTGTCAAACACCTTACCAAGAATTAACTCTCATTAGTGCTAAAACATTCAACAAGCATTAACAATCACCTCTATTTATGAAAAAATGCTCCTCAAACAGTCAATCTCTTGAGCCAAGGCCAGAAAATCCTCTATCAAACAAGATCAGCATTTCATCAAACACATGGTGGGTATAAGAGAAAGCTCAAATCCTAGACAAATGTGATCAAGACAAATCTAGCATAAAAACAGATCAATAGAGAGGAACCCATGTTATTAAGCACTAAACAAACCTTAATCAATCCATAAATCCCCTTAATCTACCACATCTAAGAACCCTAAGCAAACTACTCACTAATACTCATGTTAAACACCAAATCACAAGAGGAAAAGATGCTAATCATGATTGAAAGAGAGATTAAGGAAAGATTAATGGTAAATACAAACTTATAGTAAATAAAGCAAGAAATTTGTCTTAAAAACTCTGAAAAATAACTCAAGAACAGCGATATGACATGACTTGTCGAAAGTCACTGATAAAGGGTATTTATACATAAAAGAAGGAAGCCCTAAATTAATGGCAAAAGTGTAATAAAAAGCATCTCCGGACTGGGTGCCTATCGGTCAGTTGTGACCGACAGGGTGATCGATAGGGAACCTATCGGTCTAGAAGATGACCGATAAGGTGACCAAAATCCATACGGTGCACTTCTATCGGTCACTTCTCTGACCGATAGGTTTGGTCGATAGTCCTTCTATCGGTCACTCCTTGACCGATAGGCCTTGTGTCTTGATTGATAGGCCCCGTAGAGATCGTCTGCCTTGGTTTCTTTTGCTCCTTTCTGCTCAGCTAGCTTCCTGGATCATCCCCAAAGCTCCTCCAATGCTCCTCTTAGCTCTATAAGTACCTAAAAACATCCATGATGCAAATAAAATGCAAACTACATCCTAAATTCAACCTAAGTCTAAAAGGAGAAGAAAATGGGACAAAAGATAAGGAAAACATGAAAAAGAGAACCAAAACATGCACTAAATGCAAGCCTAAATGGTGTAAATACAAGAGATATCAACACCCCCACACTTGCCTTTTGCTTGTCCTCAAGCAAATAAGAACAAATGAGAGAGTGAGGTTTGAAGGTGGGCATTCAAATCCAAAATTGCAAAGGTAAAGAGATGGTATCAATGCTTAAGTGCCTAGTTGTGGATGCAAACATAATCAGCCATACTTTAAAGAACCTAGCCATGCTTATCATGTTTCAAAATGATCTCAAATCTCAACTTAGGCAAATGCTCAAATCAATCAACTTTTTAACATTAAATTAAGCTCAAAACCATGAATCATGCTTATGCAAATCAAGTGAAGAAATTTGGTTTAAAGGGTAAGGTTATGAGATAAAAATGATCTCATTCAAACAAAGGGTGCACAAACATAAGGGATCACTCAATGAAATGATTCTATCTTAGGCAAAATGCTAAAGGTAAAAGCACACTTATGCATGCAATTCAAAGTTCCCTTCTATCCAAAGATGAATCCTAAACACTTCTAAACCCCAAAGTGAACCCTAAGTCTTCCTTTTTCCTAAACTTTACCCTTTACCCTTCTTTATGGCTTGGGAAACTTCTTCTTTTTGCTTCTGTGGTTGCTTCTTTTTGGTTGGGACTTGCTCTTCTTTGTTGCATTGGCACCTTCTTCACCTTTGGTGGATTGATTTGGGTCTGATTTCTTCTTTGGATTTACCCTTCAAAACTTTTAAGCTGCTGGCGCCATTCTTTCTAAACACTTAGAGCTTTTACTTCCCCTTACTTAACCACAATGCTAAACTATCTCCCCTTTTCTACCAAATCAAACTTTTCCCTTTTCTTTTAAAGGATATATACATGAAGTTGAAACCACTTAACACTACCCTTTTAACCCAAAACTCCTAACATAGAATCAAGCTCAAGATGCAAGCTGATATCTACAAGAGAGCTCATTATTTCCAGCCGTATTCCTAACAATTTTTTGCTAAGACAAAATCAAAATTGATATGCAAAGGCCTCACAGCTCTCAAGATAGTTTTTAAGCTCAAAAGGAGGTTTTGGTTAAGGGAGTGGATTAACTGTCCCATAAGTATGAAGATAGGCTATTTGGATCAACAAAAGTGGTAAAAAGGAAAAAGATGATCCAAATATGTATATGGTAGCCATGAATTCACTTTTCAATGCATAAGACATGATAATTAAAAGTCTAAATTAAAGTTCAAGTTGATAGAGTTAATTTTCAGAGAACAAATGCTTTCAGTATGAGATGAGATTATCAAAATTAGCATTCCAAGCATGGTTCAGTCTTAACTTCTGTCTTTTTTATGATGCATCAAACAACTAACCACTTAAACACTGAAATCATCTCTAAACTCTAAGCACTTTACAAGGAAGATTCATCATTATGCCCTATGCAAATGCAATGCAACCTATATGTCAACACTAGACTCAATCCTAAAAGAATGAAATACAACTACATGCTTTCTTTTTGGTTTGCAAAAATAGGCCAAATTTTTCAAATTTTTTGATTTTTTTGTGTTTTTCTATGCCTTAGATGAATGCATGATATGCATGTGACTCAAGAAGAAAGAAAATGAAAAACTAAGAAAACAGAAAACAAAGTCAAACCCCAAATCTCTCCCCCACACTTAAATTACATAGTCCCTGGTGTATTGAAAGCAATGAGAGAGAGAAGCAAAAAAATATAATACAAAATCGAAAAATGATGCAATGGTATAAACAATGAATAGGATGTGGTACCTTTTTCAGTAGGTGGAGTGGTGGGAGGATCCAGATGTCTGTGGAGACTTGCTAGCTCTCCTCTTGTTCCTCCTCTCTTGGCTTTGTGAAGATGCTGCTGCTGCTTGAGGTGGATGAACCCAGCTTGACCATATATGTTCAGCTTGAGAAGAGTCACCTTGATTACCCAATTGCCATGTTTGTTGAACTTCAGAAGGGTTGGGAGTTGGCGCTTCCCATGCTGATGGTATATGGGTCCTTGGCTTATATGATGAAGCCCTTGGTTGTGCCCATGTTCCCCATTGATCACTTGGTTGTGCATTAAAGGAATGTCTTCCATGGGGGTTCCAAACAGCTTCCTCTTCTTTAGTTGGATCAGCTTGTGGCATTGGCTCTGAATGGTGAGATGTGTACTCATGAGTGTGGCTCTGATGGGAAGCTTCCCCTGATGTAGCTTTGTTCTTTTTGAACTTCCCTTTCACCATCTTCACCAACTTCTTGATGGTTTTGTCTTGTCACTTACACCATTTCTGAAGGGTGTTGATATGCTCATGAGCAGACTTCATAGAGCTCTCTTGGCTTGGGCCTTCATGAGGCTTGAAGTGGAACTTCTTTGAGTTGTAGTTCAGCACCTCATCTTCACCAGTTCTTCTTCTTGGATTTCTCCTTGGCTTTCAACGCCAGCAGTAGCATCTTTATGGACTTCTTCTGTAGCTTCTTCTAGGACTTGTTCTATAACCTCCTCTTCACCTTCTTCTGGTTCTACTTCCTCACTAGCTTCTTTTTTATCTTCTGGAACAGGGCCACCTATGTAAAGCTGATCTTCACTTGGGTTGAAACTGATGTTGCTCCTTATGGTGAAGGAGGTAAGCTTTGGATTAGGGAGGAGGACTCTTGTTGGCTCTTGGAATTTATTGAGGAACTTGTAAACATGCTTGTCTTGAATGCTCTTTTCAATGTAATGGCTTCTCCTAAGATAGTCCATATCTATCTGCAAAGGCTCCAGAGCATCATCAGCATGTTCTTCAAGGTCCACAGCACTTGCCATTAGAACAGCTGTCACAATTCCTCTAATGTGAAGATGTGGGTTCTTTTCCCTTTTTGCCCTGCTTAAAACCCAGCTCTGATAGGTCAGCAGCTGCTCCATCAGCAATCTCACAAAGCATTAGAATCTGCTTGGTGGCTCTATAGATGAAGTCTCTCTCCTTTCCAGTGAGGTTTTTTATTTCCTTTCTAGCAAAAAATGTATTTGCAAGCGCCTTGTGAGCATATCTCACTGCAGGATGTAGTTCCTTGTGGTTCCAGCTATGAATTGCCCAGCTCCATTCATCCACCATAGCTCTGTGTGATGCTTATGAGCGATTGAGAACTTGTTCCCTCTGTGGGCATAAGACAGCAGCCCAAGTGCTTGGGAGAGGGCAAGGAAGGTTGTTGTGAACTTTTGACTTCCAAGTTTGAAGGAGATCCATCCATCTTGGTTGGGTAGCTCACTCCAATCATAGCTAACCACCTTGAGAGTGGAGAGGAATTGATATGTGAGGTGCTAGTAGGAGGGAAGTGACTTTGCCATCAATTCGCCAAGCCCCATGTGCTCAAAGATGCACTTGCAATCTCAATAAATCCCAAGCGCCTTCATTGTGGAGGTGCAGGGGTATCTTGTAGGCTTGAAGGTGCAATGGTTGAAAGCTTCCATGAGCTCTCTAGCACTTGGTTCCCTGTATGGAATTTCCTCCTCAGTAGCCTTGTCCATTCCTTTGTCCTTGGCGGCTTTCTCTCCAGTAGGCCTCTTTCCAGCTACTTTGGATGATTGTCCAGCAGCAGTTCCCTTGCTCTTGTCCCTTCTAGCTCTTGGAGAAGCAGGCGCTTCCTCTTGTGGTGTTTTCCCTTTGCTTCCAGCAGCAGTCCTTGATTTACCAATGGTACCTACAAAAACAAAATTTGAAGATACTATAAGTAAAAGAACAACAGTTTGAAAAACCAATAACTGAAAGCTTTAGAAGGAATTTCTCTAAGCTAAAAGAAGTTTAACTAGTCCTTAAACAAGATTAAACTTTAAAAAAGCAAAAGGAATTCACAAGCTAACAGTTTAGACATGCTAGAGTTCATAAATAAAAATCAAACATTTATGCATGTGAACCTAGCATGGTGGCTCTAAGCAAAAGAGAAAATGATCATGCAAAGGGATATGAAACAAGCAAGAGCTGAGATTTAAAAGCATTAAACAATGCTTTAACAGTTAACTTGCCCATTTTAAACATATCCACTATGCAAAACCAAAGCACAACATCTTAAACTAAATAAAACTTGTTCTTAAAACCATAGTTTTAACAATTTTAAGCATATGCAAAGTGTAAGAACAGGAAGTGACTAGTTAAGAAAGCAAACATTAATGAAGCTTCTGAGCACTTAGAAAAGATAAATAAAAGAAAGAGAGAGCTAAAAATTTCGAATTTTGGTGAGAAAAGTAGTAAAATGAAGTGTGAAGAAAAGAGAAGGGATTGTTGGTTTTTAAAGAGAAATGTGGGGAACCAAGGGAATCTAAAGAGTAGGGGACAAGAACAAAAGTGCTCAGGAGCTCTGCAAAGTGTCAGGAAGGAGCCAAAATTCAAATTCAAACCTCTTTGGCTCCACGGCAAAAGAGGGAAAAGTTTTTGAAAAAAGGAACAGGGTGACCGATAGCTTTCTATTGAATCTTATCGGTCAGTATCTGATAGATACATTGACTGAAATACATCCGATTGCTTTCTATCGGTCTTTCTCTAGACCAATAGAGTGACCGAAATACAATCGATGTATTTCCATTGGTCAGTATGTGATCGATAGCTAGACCGATAGAATATAGACTTAGCAAACTCCTTTCCCTATCGATCACTTGTGCATTCCTTTGACCGGTGCATTCTGGCTCTACTACTATCGATCACAAGCTGAGCGATAGCATGACCGATAGGGGCTGTATCGGTCTTGTCTTGGGCGAAACTGTGATTGATAATAGCCAAAATGCACTTGTTCTTTGTCCCTTAGACACTTTTTCAATCCCCAAACCAAATTCCTGCTTCTATACACATTAACTAAGAATAAAAATAAACTAGAAAGCATAATATATACAAAGGATACCATGGGACTACCTCCCAAGTGTGCTTGTTTAAAGTCACTAAGCTTGACTTTGCTTACCGCACTAGTGGAGGTGATGAGAAGTAGTCTTGGAAGTCCTTGGTGTTGCAGTGTCCTTTTTGACCCTTCTGGTGCCCCCATCTATCTTCAACACAGCAAAGGGCTTTGGCTTGCCTCCCGCCTTCACCTTTTAGTGGACTTCACCATACTTAGAAACAAAGGGCTTCAAGACAACCCCATCTTCTTTGTTACCCAACAGAATTTCATTCATGCAATCAGAAACACCCACTTTGAAGACCTCCTCTTCAGTGGTATCATCAAACAACTTGGTTAAGCGGCAGCCATCAAAACTTTCACCAACATAGCCTTCAAACATTGGCCAATGCTTTCCAATTTTCTTCAACTTCTTGATCTCCATTGAGAAGGCCTTCTTATTTTCTAGCTTATTCCCTTTGGAGTAAAACCTCAGATACTTCTCTTTGGTCAGTCTCAACTCTATTGTGTACTCCTTGGCATCAAACACTGCTCCAGCTGAAGCTAAGAAAGGCCTCCCTAAAATGATGGCGTTTTTAATCTTTCCTTCTACATTCTAGGACCAAGAAATCTGTTGGTATGACTACTCCTTCTATCATCATCGGAACATCTTTAAGAGTCCCAAGTGGTGTCTTTACTGTCCCATCAGCTATGGTAAGAGACACATTACTCTCTTGAAGTTGAGTGTAACCAAGAGCCTTAGCAGTAGAGGATGGGAGAAGGTTGATGCTGGCTCCAAGATCACAAAGACAGCTCTTAAAGGTCTGCCCTTTAAGCTCAGATGGTAGAGTGAAACAACCTGGATCTCCAAGCTTCTTAATGTTAAGATCCTTAACCTCAGATGCTCCAGCTTTAACCCTCAGTTTCTCAAGTTCCCCTTGACCATTCAGACCTCTCATTTCCGTTTGAGAAGCATAGAGAGTCTCATACTTCTGTACTAGCTGATCTTTGAACCTTCCTGGAAAAGGGATAGTGGGCTGGTATATAGGAAGAACAGCAGCTTGAGTTTTCTTCTTAACATCAGAGACTTCAACAAAGTATTCCTTGGTAGCATCAATAACTTCATGTGGCGCCCACCTCTCTTCTTCTTCCAGAGATTCTTCTTCTGCAACTCCATGGTTAGCATCAACTTTCAAAAACTCTTCCCCCCACCCAAATCTGAAGTTCAGTGTCCTTAGTGAACAGAGAGAGAAACTCTTCAATTAAAGCTTCTTCTTCAGCTGAGAAGGTCTCTTCTTCAGTGACTATGACATTGCAGAACTCCTTTGGGTTAGCTTCTGGTTTTCCAGGAAAGTGTCCTTGAGGTTTTGGACCAGCTATGCCTTTGTCCCAGTGTTTTCACTCTTGCAGCCAACCCTTCAAACTTGTTGGTTAAATCAACATGTGCTGAGTCTGTTTTGTAATGAACCTCAGCAAATCTCTTGTTCAATTCCTAGTTGTTGGTAGTCTGATTCTGAAGCAACTGCTGAACCATTGTCTTGAGCTCAGGATCTTGAGAGCTTAAAGAAGCTTGTGCTGGAGCTTGTGCACTGAATCCTGGAGGATGATAAGGCGGTCTTGGCTGGAAGTTGTTTCTCTGCTGAAAACCTTGATTGTTGTAGGGAACAAAAGGTCTTGGAGCAGCTTGCTGTTATTGTTGTGGTGGGTACACTTGATCTTGTGGATTTGCAAAATTGTTGCTTCTGTATGACAAGTTGGGATTGGGTCTGTAGTTACCATATCCATTGTATCCACCTTAATTGCCCAAGTAGTTCATCTCTTCCACTTGGCATGTCTCTTGATCATCAAGCTGAACCATATTACCAACAAAGTGAACTTCTTTCTTATCCCTTAGCAGCATATCCAGCCTCTCATGTAAGGCCTTGATCTCTTTCCTGCTAGACTCCAGTTCATCCTTAGCCCTTCTTGGAGCTCTGTCGTATTCTTTATTATAGTTTTCATCACACTGAACTAGATTCTCGACAAGCTATAATCCTTCATCCACATCCTTGGACAAGAAGGTCCCATTTGATGCAGTGTCCAGAAGCATTCTTATCTTTGGCAAACCTCCTCTGTAGAGAGTAGAGAGCAGAGAAGCTTGTGAGAAGCCATGGTGAGGGCATTGCAGTGTGTAGCCCTTGAATCTTTCCCAAGCTTCACCAAAGCTTTCATTGTTCCTATGTGCAAACCCTGAATTATCATTCCTGATTCTTGCATTTATTGAAGTTGAGAAGAACTTTGCTAAGAAGGCTCTCTTGCACTCATCCCAACAGGTGATGCTTCGTTGCGGCAAGTTCTTCTCCCACTGGTGTGCTTTTTCTCCAAGAGAAAAAGGAAACAACCTCAGCTTGAAGCCATCTTCACTTACTCCATTTATCTTGGTAAGGAAGCAAAGTCTGTCAAAATTATCCAAGTGATATAGAGGATCTTCAAGTGGCAAACCATGGAAGTTAATGCCTTGAACCAATTAAATCAATCCAGACTTGATTTCATTGTTGTTGTTTTGCACTGCTGGTGGAATGATACCAGTTCTGTTATTGTATGCATTTGGTGCATCACCAGCGCTAATGGGTGTTGCTGCTCTTGGAGCTTGTGCAGCGCCTCTTGGTCCTTGCTCACCTTGTAAGCCCTGAACACCTATCTGACATTGTATACCCTGAGCACCAGCAGCTCCTTGAGGACCCTGAAATCTGATGTCATCCATAACAGGTTCCTGATTGTTCATCCCAAGTCTCTCACAGTGCTGTGATCTTTCTCTCTGTCTTCTTGCTCTCAGCTCTTTATAAAGTTGCAAGATGTTGTTCTGATAAGGATGCAGATTCTCAGTGCCTTTAGACCTTAAATGCATGCACCTGTAAGAGAGAAACCAAGAGTTGAAACAGAGTTAGTAACCAAATTCAAAAGCAAAACTTGATCTTAAAAATTCTACAAACTCTAATGATTCAAACAGAACACCCCAATGGCAACGGTGCCAAATTGATAGAGAGGTTTTCTGTCTCTTTCTCAATCACCCCTCTATTTAAATCAGTTGTAGTATAGGGGTTTGATGTCAATCCATGGGGAATTGTTGAGTACAAAAGCGTTGCAAGCAAAAATCCTTAAGTCAAGTAAGCAAAGAAGGTTTTCGTTGCCTAAGCAACTAAACTAACAACCTAAAGTGATCAATAACCAAAGAGAACTCAAAAGAGACAGTTTAGCAATGATCAAAGAAGCAAAAACAGAGTAAATAAGCAGAGCACTTGGCAAATTCAAAATTCAATAAACAGAAAGCAAGTTCCTAGACGTGGTTATCGATTTTGAGGAATTCAGAGACTAACTAAGGTTGTTTCAAACAGTATTGATCAAGCAAACAAGCTAGCAATGGTTGTTCCTAGACATAGAGTTCACAAACAAGCAAGCTAAGTCCAATCTCTTGATAAATAGCCCTTTGCCAAACACGTTAACAAGAACTAACTCTCATTAGTGCTAAAACATTCAACAAGCATTAACAATCAACTTTATTCATGTCAAAATGCTTCTCAAACAGTCAATCTCTTGAGACAGGGCTAGCAAATCCTCTATCAAACAAGATCAGCATTTCATCAAACACTTGGTCGGCATAAGAGAAAGCTTAAATACTAGATAAGTGTGATCAAGACAAATCAAGCTTAAAAACAGATCAATAGAAAGGACCCCATGTAATTAAGCACTAAACAAACCTTAATCAACCCCTAAATCCCCTTAATCTACCACATCTAAGAACCCTAAGCAAACTACTCACTAATACTCATGTTTAACACCAAATCACAAGAGGAAAATATACTAATCATGATTAAAAGGGAGATTAAGGAAAGATTAATGGTAAATACAAACTTATATTAAATAAAGCAAGAAATTTGTCTTACAAACTCAGAAATATAACTCAAGAACAGTGATATGACATGAGTTGTCGAAAACCCCAAAAAAGAGTATTTATACATAAAAGAAGGAAGCCCTAAAGTAATGGCAAAAGTGTAATAAAAAGCATCTCCAGACTGGCTTCCTATCGGTTAGTTCTGACAGATAGGGTGATCGACAGGGATCCTATTGGTCTAGAAGATGACTGATAGGGTGACCGAAATCCATACGGTGCACTTCTATCGGTCACTTCTCTGACTGATAGGTTTGGTCGATAGTCCTTCTAGCGGTCACTCCTTGACCGATAGGCCTTGTTTCTTGACCGATAGGCTCCGCAGAGATCGTCTTCCTTGGTTCCTTTTGCTTCTTTTGGCTCAGCTAGCTTCCTGGATCATCCCCAAAGCTCCTCCAATGCTCCTCTTAGCTCCATAAGTACCTAAAAACATCCATCATGCAAAGAAAATGCAAACTACATCCTAAATGCAAACTAAGTCTAAAAAGAGAAGAAAATAGGACAAAAGATAAGGAAAACATGCGAAACAGAACCAAAACATGCACTAAGTGCAAGCCTAAATGGTGTAAATACAAGAGACATCAACTTTTGCCATTCTTCTAGGGTCCCATGAGTATTAGTATAAATAGTTAAAGACATAAAATTATTAGGGACTCTTTTTTCTGGCTTTGAAACCCTTTTCTCTTATTTGCTTTGGTGATTTGTAAGAACATAATTCATCTTTCAATCTAAATTTCTGCACTTCCATATCTAATCTTTCTTAATCTCTCAGCCCTAATCATGTTTGATCATTCTCTCTTCACAGATTTGATGGTTTTCTCAATGATTAGTGAGTAGTCTCTTAGAGGCTCTTAGGTGGGGTAGATTGGGGATCTATAGCTTGATCATTGTTTATTTGTGCTTAATATCGTTGATTTCTCTCTTTTATACAGATTTGATGCTAGGTTTCTCTTGATCACTTAAACCTAAATTATAGCTTTCTCTTATACACACTGAGTGTTTGAGGAAATGCTGAAATTATCTTTATAGGATTTATCTATCTTAGCTGAAGAGATTGAATGTCTAAGGGGTATTTTGGCTTAATAGAATTGATTGAACCTGCTTCCTAATGAGCCTATCACTAATGAGAATTAATTCTTGTTAGGTTGCATTAGTAAAAAGGATGATCACCCAAGAGATTGGGTTTATCTTGCTTGATAGTTGAATTATATGCCTAGGAATTAGGATTACTTGCCTTGTTGCATTGTTAATGAGATTGAAATCATCTTGATCTTGTGTTTGAAACCCCCTCACTACATGACCTGATCTAGGATCCTTGCTTTTAGTTTATTTAATTTAAAATTTTTCTTAAGCACTTGTCTTAGTTACATTGATCATTGCCTAATCACTGCTCTTGCTAGTTTTGTTTGGTTGTCGATTTATTGCTTGAATTAGAGTATATGTTGCATTCTTGGTATTTTTATATAAACCTATGGATTGATAAGAGTTCAATACTACAATGACTAATGTGGATTACGTGATTGAAGTACTTAAACACCGACATGAATTTGATGCTGTTGCAATGGGTTATAGATTGAATCCTTAGGATTTGTAGAAACTCAAAGATCAAGCATTTTTTTTTTGGTTACTAATTCTCTTTCACTCTCATTTCTCTCTTATAGGTGCATGAACTTGAGGTATAGAGGAAATCAGAATCTGCTGGCCTATCAAGACAACATTTTGCAAGTTGAGAGGGTTTTGAGAGCAAGAAGGGAAAGGGAAAGA
This sequence comes from Thlaspi arvense, assembly GCA_911865555.2. Classification (NCBI taxonomy): domain Eukaryota; kingdom Viridiplantae; phylum Streptophyta; class Magnoliopsida; order Brassicales; family Brassicaceae; genus Thlaspi; species Thlaspi arvense. The sequence continues at coordinate 31,819,446 of OU466860.2, forward strand.
CTTGAGAGGTTCCTAAGACTCAACATGGATCAGCATGGTGTTGATGATGTTAGACACCAAGGTCCTCATGGTGAGCAAGGAGCTCAGGGTATATATGGTCAACAAGGACCTCACGGAGCTCAATGGGTACAAGGTGTTCAAGGTGCAAGAGGTTCTGCTCATCCTCCAAGGCCTATAAGGCAGATTGGCGCAGGAGATGCTCCTAATACACACAACAACAGACATGGAATACAGCCTCCTCCTGTCCAAAACAACAACTTCGAGATAAAGAGCAGCCTAATCTCAATGGTACAAGGAAGCAAATTTCATGGACTGCCAATTGAGGATCCCTTGGATCATCTTGATCAATTTAATAGATTGTGTTCCCTCACAACGGAGTTAGTCAAGATGGCTTCAAGTTAAGGCTTTTGTCATTCTATTTGGGAGACAAAGCCTATCCATGGGAGAATAATTTGCCTCAAGGGAGCATCAATGCAAGAAAGCCTTCCTAGCAAAGTTCTTCAATTTCTAGAACAGCAAAGATCAGAAATGAGATATCCAGCTTTTCACCAAGAAGCAATTAGTCTTTTGGAGAAGCTTGGGAGAGGTTCAAAGGATACACTCTGCAATGTCCACATCACGGCTTCTCAAATGAATTTCTGCTGTTTACACTCTAGAGTGGCGCTTTACCCAAGATCAGGATGCTCCTTCACATAGCTAGTAATGAGAATTTTCTGTCTACGGATGTGGATGAAGGTCTTGAGTTGGTTGAAAACTTGGCTCAAAGTGATGGAAATTACAATGAAGATTTTGACAGAAGTCAAAGAGATGAACAAGATACCACCAAGAAGGAGTTAGAGTCCACAAGGAGAGAGCTTAAGGAGTTGATCTCTCGGCTAGACAAGTTGCTTCAAGTGCAGAATAAGGAGATAAACTTTGTTGGTGATATGGTTGAAATGCCAAGTGAGGAATAGCTGCAAGTGAAAGAGCTGAACTATGTGGTAAACCAGGGATGATACAGCAATTATGGAAACTATAGGCCTAACCCCAACCTCTCTTATAGAAGCAACAGTGTGGAAAACCCACATGATCAGGTCTATCCTCCACATGATCAGGTCTATCCTCCACAAGAGGCTTTTCGCCATTCAACCAAGGCTATGCTCCAAAGAACAGCTTTCAAGGGAAATTTTAGGCAAAGCAGTTTGCTCCTCCTGGATCTACACAAGGACAAGCCAGATCCTCAAACACCAATAAAGCTGAAATGAAATGAATGCTTCAACAACTCCTTCAAGGACAGCTCACTATATATTTTGGGATCAACAAGAAATTTGTTGATGTTTACAACAAGATTGATTCTTTCCATGCTAAGCTGTCCACCAAGATTGATGGTTTGAATTCAAAAGTGAAGACATTAAAAGTCAACAAAGGCAATGCTGGACAAAGACCTCAAGGAAACCTTCCTCGAAAATCAGAGGCTAATCCAAAGGAGTTTTGCAATGCTATAGTCTCAAAGGAAGAGCCTCTCTTGGCTGAAGAAGAAGATATCATTGAAGACTTCCTTTCATTAATCAATGAGGACATTGAACTTTAAAGTGGGGGAGAGGAGTCTCTAGTAGCTGACGTCACCAAGGAGGACACTAATAAGAAGTCTCTTGAAGAAGAAAGCACCAAGGAAGAAAAGAAGTGGGTGCCACTTGAAGTTGTTGAAGCCAAGAAGGATGAAAAAGCTTATGTTCTTCCACCTTACAATCTTTCTCTCCCTTTTCCTGGAATGTTTAAGAAGGAGCTTATTGATAAATACACTAATCTCTATGAAGATCAGTTCAATAATATCCATGGGGACAAGGTTGGGCTGCCTAATATGCCAAAACTGGAGAAGCTCAACATCACCAAGCTTGGTGATCCACGTTGCTTTACTCTACCTTGTGAACTGAAGGGAAAGACTTTTCAAAAGCTGCCTTTGTGATCTTAGAGTAAACATAAATCTGCTCCCCTCCTCAACAACCAAAGCCTTGGGCTATACCACCTTCCAAAAAGCAAAGTATCTCTCACTATAGCTGATGGTTCTGTGAAAACACCCCTTGAAGCCTTGAAGGATATCCCCATGATGATTTAGGGTGTGGTCATACCAACAGAGTTTCTAGTGTTGGATGTAGAAGGAAAGATCAAGAACATCATACTCTTAAGAAGGCCTTTCTTGGCAATAACAGGAGAAGAATTTGATGCTAAAGGGTGCACCATTCAGCTGAGGTTGACCAAGAACAAGGTGTTGAGGTTTGACTCTAAGGGCAACAATCTAGAGGGTGAGCAAGCTTTCTCTACAAAAGTTAAGAAGCTGAAGATAGCTGCTGAGAATTGGCTCTCATTTGATCGATATGATGGTGATAGCTTTTATCGATGCACTCTATCAAAGCTGTCTTGTGAAACCAATGAAGTGGAGGTCCTGAAAGTGGAATGTATGAAGTTTGGTAATGAAATTTTTCTGGGTCCTTTTGAAGGTAGTTTAATCCTCAAGCCCTATCTCTGTAATGGTGACTTGCATATAAGATCCAATCCAAGGGCAAGGCTAAGCCTTTTGCAAAGATGAAGGTTGATGGTGTTGCTAGGAAGCTGAAAGGGAGAACAAAGGCTGATAAGGAAGACATCTCAACTGCCAACAAGGACTACAATGCCCCAGCTACTGCCATAAAGAAGGAGGTTCCACCAAGGAGTTCCACTACTCCTTCTCCTTAACCAAACTAAGGATCCAAGGAAAGTCAAGCGTAGTGACTCTAAACAAGTGCAATTAAGGGGCAATACCATGGTATCCTTGTATATATTATTGCTTTTTAGTTTATGTTTATGAATTTCTTATGATCCTAAAAGCAGGTGTGAATCAATGGAGGTGTTTTGGATGATTAAGGAGACCATAAGATGTGTTATTGGCGGATGTGGAGGTGTATATCGGACATGCCTTGCGCGATACTACACTTGCTAGACCATATAAGACAGAAAATTTGGCACGGCTTGCCCGATATTGCCCAGGCGGAGAACACATCAGGGAACATATCGGGCATGTCAAGCCCGATGTTAAAACATGATGCTCCTGGACACCTGTGTCAGGCATCATGTTGGGCATGAAAACCCTGATATGGGAAGAAGCTTCTCCCTGCAAAGTTGAATCAAATAGCATATCGGGCTTTACTTGCCTGATATGATTGTCCAGGGAGAAAACAAAGGTGTATCGAGCAGTAACCAAAGATTCTAAATTGTCGATTGAACTAAGTATTGTAAACATGCATTAGTGATCAGGTTTGATTTGTTCACATATCGTCTTAGCATCATCTTTTTCTAAGGACAATGTGCTCATATATATTCTTATCAAGCAATCTATAACACCTTTAATGAATAGATTAAACCCTAGTTGAGAGACTAAGTAATCAATTCAGTCTAAGTAATGAACAAACTACAAGAAAACAGGCAGTTTCTGGCTGCAGAGTGCGACTACGACGATAGTCGCAAAAATAGACGACTACTTCACTGCTATTTAGCAACAAATATTGCGACTATACCCATACAGTCGCTAATTAGAGACTATGATGCGTTGTCGTAATATAGTCGTATATTTACGACTGATTTGTGACTAAACAATAGTCGCTACATATTAGTCGCAAAAGAGTTGTAACTTTGCGACTATAATACGACTACATGTTATGTCGGCATATTTTGCGACTATTTTGCGACTAAATCTGTTTGTGGTCACAATATAGTCACTAAATAGTCGTAACATTTGCTGACATAAAAACCGGTAAAACACGTTTTCTGCGTTATGTGGTGGGTGTGACTTTTCTTGTAGTTGAAATATAATCGCTTTGTAGTCGTAAATATTTCTATATATATCGACTATCGACCATTCTCATTGCATACAATCTTAGAGAAAGTGTTTGATAAAAAAAAAAGTAGAAAAACGAGTTTGGGTTTATTTTTTTAGTAGAAAAAAAGATTAAGAAAACGAGAGAATGTTTGATAAAAAAAACCCCAAAAAAAATAAGAGAGAGTAATTTTTTTTTCTATAAGAGCGATTTGCCAAAAAAAAGGAGTGAAAGTTTTATTTTTTTTCATATAATGTCGGGCAATTACAATTATAGTAATGGTCGGGAGTTGATGTATAAGATGATAGATGAAGAGACAGGAAACTTTTCGGCAGAGTTCGTAGCGGGGGTCGATCAATTTATGGCATTTACAAATAACCAGCCTCTAGCGCAGAGCAATATGGGTAAGTTTCACTGTCCTTGTAGTGGTTGCAAAAACGACAAATTTATCTTCGGGAAAACAATTTGGAATCATCTGTATAGTAGAGGATTTATGCCAGATTATTATGTTTGGTATAAGCATGGAGAAGAAATCAATATGGATTTAGGAACGAGTTATGTTAATACAACCCAAATAAGTGAGAGTGATGAAGTAGGTAATGTAGTAGAAGATAGATATGTAGATATGGTGAATGATGCATTTTGTGATACTGAGCGTTTTGATAACTATCATCAGTATGATAATTATCAAAATGTTGAAGAACCAATACATAACCATCCCCAAAAATTCTACAACTTGTTAGAAGGAGCGAAAAATCCATTATACGATGGTTGTCACGAAGGTCATTCGCAGTTATCCTTAGCTGCTCGAGTCATGCAAAATAAGACAGATTATAACATGAGTGAAAAGTGAGTGGATTCAATTTGCGATATGTTGACAGAGTATTTACCAGACGGAAAGCAGTCAATCGGTTCACATTACGAGACAGAAAATTTATGCGCAATTTAGGCCTACGATATTATAAAATTGATGTTTGTATTAATAATTGTATGATCTTTTGGAATGAGGATGAAAAGTGGTATACTTGTCAGTTCTGTGATGCACCAAGATGGAAGCCGGACAACGGACGACAGAGAACCAAAGTTCCATTTAGTCGTATGTGGTATCTACCAATTACTGACAGATTGAAAAAGATGTATCAGAGCGAGAAGACCGCAGCGGCAATGCGATGGCATGCTGAGCACAAAGCAAAGGAGGGAGAAATGTGTCATTCGTCTGATGCAGCAGAGTGGAAATATTTTCAAGACCTACATCTTCGGTTTGCCGAAGAACCCCGTAAGGTGTATCTTGGATTATGTGCCGATGGATTCAATCCTTTTGGCATGCCTCGTAATCATTCATTGTGGCTGTGATCTTGACTCCATATAATTTACCCCCTTGTATGTGCATGAATACAAAGTATTTGTTTCTAACAATTCTGAATTCTGGGCCAAATCATCCGCGAGCTAGTCTAGATATCTTCCTCTGACCTGTTATTGACGAGTTAAAAGAATTGTGGTCTATTGGAGTCGATGCATATGATGTATCCTTGAATCAAAATTTTAACCTGAAAGCAGTGCTTATCTGGACGATAAGCGACTTTCCGGCTTATGACATGTTATCAGGATAGACGACTTATGGTAAATTGTCTTGTCCAATTTGCATGAAAGATACAAAGTCATTTTATCTCCCTAATGGAAGGAAGACGTCTTGGTTTGATTGTCATTGTAGATTTCTTCCTCAAGATCATCCACTGAGGAAGAATAAAAAGGACTTCTTGAAAGGAAAACACGCTTTGAATAAGGTGCCACCTTCGTCTTTGACAGGTGAGAAAGTTTACTACGAGCAGTTAGATGGTGTTAATCCACAAAAAAACAAAAAACTGTGGTGGAAATGGTCATGAAAAGAAAAAGGCAGGCTATGGGAATTGGCATAACTGGCATAAGGAAAGCATATTCTGGGAGCTGTCGTACTGGAAGGACCTCAATCTCCGACATAATCTTGATGTGATGCATATAGAGAAGAATTTTTTTGATAACATCATGAATACTCTTATGAATGTGAAAGGTAAATCAAAAGACACCATCATGTCAAGAAGGGATATAGAACGATTCTGTTCTCGACCAGACTTACATATTGATAGTGATGGTAAAGCTCCTTTCCCCGCATTCACATTGACAGAAGAAGCCAGAACAAGTTTATTTGAATGTGTGAGACATGCTGTTAAATTCCCAGATGGTTATGCGTCAGACTTAGATAGTTGTGCTGATATGGTTAACGAAATGTTTTCAGGCATGAAGAGCCATGATTGCCATGTTTTTATGGAGCGTTGATAACTACTTTCTTTGCAAGGGTGAGGATGCAATGAGGCTATCAAACTCAAATGCAACACTTGGGTTGTAGTACAGCATGCAAGTGAGAGTCAATCCATTTCTAGGAGCTAGGAAGATCAAAGAGAATGCAAGAGCAGTGTAAAGCTAAGCGAATAACATGCGATATTGTGAAAATCCTAAAAACTATATGCAACGACCGAATGGAATGCAAAACTATTTTAAAATTACCAAGAGTGATTGAACTACTACAAGGAATAAACAGAAAAATTAAAATGCAAGGCTATGATTTAACAAAAATCAACTAGTGGATCGACCACAGGATCGACCACTAGATCGAGCAGTTTGGATCGATCTCGTCTAAAAATGCAAGTATGAAGAAACTAATGACCAGGATACAGCGAATATCAAGAGAATGACTAACGAAGATGTAACAATGCTAAGAAAGAAGGTTCTAGGGTTGAGATTCATGGTCCGGGGTTTCAAGGGTCCAAGTTGGGATTGAAAACTTTAAATCGACTCACTTTGTGAGATTCCCTAAGCCTTGAAAACGAAAACAAGATCCATCCATGGCTTTCGGTATGTATCACTTCTTCATCCTCTCCTCCAAACCCATGGCTTCTGGTGGAAAGAGAGGTTGAAGGGCAATGAACTCAGATTTCAAACACCCGGCTTAACTAGTTCCCTAAACTTCCATGGCTTTTGGGAAAGGGTAACTAGTCTCTAGGATGTGATTTTCAGAGATCTCTCGATCCTGTCAAGGAAAGAGACCTCTCTGATCATAAAGATCTTGGCATGAGAGTCTTTAAGCCTTAGGGACTCAACATCCTAGAAGAGAAAGCCATTAAGAACAAGAAACCCCTTAGACCCCGTGAATCCTCTCAACCCCGAGACCCAAATGAAACTACTCGCTACACAGGAGAATAACCGCAATAAACATGAAGGATGAAGCGATGAACATGAAAACGATTACTTAAACTTAAAACGATTCAAAATATTCAAGAACAAAGCTCAAAGTCTAACAATGGCGGAGAGTCTCAAAACCAGAGAGAAAAAAAGCATAAAAAGATAAGAATGAAAAGTGTGTCCAGAAAAATCATCGCTGCCTGCCCAAAATGGTGAAAACAGCTCGATGGTCCCCCCTTCGCTAGCGGCCAAAAACGGTTGAAAGGACAGAGATCGACTTCGGGATCGAGCGGCTCTCTCGATCACTTTCGGGCATCGTGTCTTCTACTCGATCTGGGTCTCGATCTTCTTCGGTGGATCGAGTGTTGCATCCGATCTTGGTATCGATATTCGGTCGGATCGAGTGGTGGACTCGATCCGGCTCTCGCTCCGCATGGTGTCATTTACGTCCGTACCATTTGATCGATTGCTCCACTCGATCTTCGTCTCGATCATTTCCCTTGGATCGCCTGGGCTTCTCGATCTTCTGGTCGATCTCATCTAGATCGACCTGCCATGATCGATCTGCTCCCCGATCTCTGGTCCTTAGCAAACATCCGACCTTCCACGAACCGCCACAACAGCTTCAGCACGTCCACAAAACTCCAAGACTCCAAAGTAGCCAGAAACAACCTGAATGTGATGCAAAATGCAAGGAACATGCGTATGCTGGTGCGAGAATGCTCTAGGACCCTAAGTGATGCAATCTAGTCTAAAGTGTGATGTAAATGCATGAAAAGCTAACTAATATGTATGCAAAATACATGCAATATGCAGTAACATCAACTCCCCCAAACTTACTTCTTGCTTGCCCTCAAGCAACAGAAAATAAGAAAGGAAGAGAGGTTTTAGAAAAGACGGGGGTTTAAGCTTCTTGCAAAGGTGCCTTTCAAATGAATCTATCTCAATGTCCTAGTTACTAGTTCTAAAATGCACTGCGCACACTCATACTCTAAAGAACTTAGCTATACATATCACACAAAGAAAGTCAGATCATGACTCTTATATTCCAAACAATCCAAGAATCCTAACCTTTAACATTCAATTAATGATCAAACCGTGAATCACACTTATGCACTTAGAACAGAATACATTTGGCTAAGGACAAGGTTATGAGACAAAGATGATCTCATTCAAGCGGGTAATTCAAACAATGGGTTATCTCAAAAAGGATTGAACTTATGCATAATGCTAAAGGTAAAGACAATTTATGCATACATGACTAGACTCTCATCTACCCATATACACTAACAATGATCGTAAACCCCTCTCATTTTCTTTCTTTTTCGAGCTCACTCACCCTATAGAAACTACCCAAACGACAAGGGAAGAAGCCAAGCATAACCCACGAAAACAGGAGACAACTTTACTCTTATTTGGCTAGTGGTGGTCAAACACAAACTTAAAGCTCTTTCTTTAAATCTTGGTAGCTCTCTTCTCTTATTATTTTTTTTCTTTTTTTTTTCTTTTTAAACTCTGGCCTTTTGGCTCTTTTATTTCTGATTTTTATTTTTTATTTTTGAGAGCTACCTCCTTCTCTTTTAAAACTGAGCTTTTATTTAAAAACAGAACAACACCACCGCTTAAAACAGCGAGTCCTTTATTTTCAAACCCCAAACACCATTTCTTTTTAAACTGAAAACACATAAGCAAAATTCTTTTAACACCAGCAAATCCCTGCCCCAAAACAAACATAAAACTAGCTTCAAAATGCAAATCTAGCATCAATATGAAAGCCTAATCATATCGCCTAAACCTAACACTTTATGCCAAGTTCAATCCAAAAATAAGGCCTCACATCACACAAGAAATATTTGGCTTGAAAGGAAGGCAAGGTTCAGGGTGTGGAGTTCTATTCAGACTTACAAAGAGTGGTAAAAAGGGGTAAGAAAGCCTGAATATGTATATGTGATCCATGTATTTCATTTCAAATTCACAAGAGTGATAATTCAAACTCAAATTAAGGTTCTCACTTAGTAGGAAAGGATTCAATTCATGTATGTTCAACTTAAGTCACGAAAATCATAGCAAGTGATCCAAGCATGATAAGAACTTACTTTCAAAGTATGAGCAAAGCATTAGAGAACTACTAACTAGGGCATTGAAACAATTCATGAGTTTAAAACACCTTTTTAAAAAAAATTCTAACCCCTTATGCAAATATGAACAACCTAGATGCTTTAAGATTCTAGACTCAATGTAATGAAGACTCAAGGATGCTAAAGGGAAAATAAGATCAGAAAACACAAGTCAAATAACACATATACTCCCCCAAACTTGCTTGACACCGTCCCGGTGGCAAACAAATTCAAAGGAGCATCAAAACACAAAGCAAAAAGAAGCAAACATGAGCGGTATGTACAATGGAAGAAGGTTGTTACCTCGGGTCTAGTCTCGGCTAGAACTTGAGGATGTTCCAGAGGAGCTAGATGCTATGGCTTTGCCTTTGGAGCCTGGCTCTTGAAGAGAGAGACGCGCCGGTTGAATGTTGCTGCCTTGAGTCTCACAGATGACAACTCCACCAGTTGAAAGCCTCCTCTTCTCGGGTTGTTGAACCTCTTCAGTTGCATCTTTCTTAGGAGAGCCTCCTTGAAACGATTTGACCTTCTTGGCAAGTTTCTTGAGCATTTTGCCTTGCCATTTGATGATTTTCCTTTGCATCTCCACAACAGATGCTAAGAACTTCTCCGTTTTGGTTCTCGGCTCAAAGTCTATCTTGGGAAGGGTGTAAGCCTCGGGCATCTCATCTTCCAAGGCTGGGGACTCAGACCTTTGACGAGGAGCAATCGCTGGGGCAGGCGTTCCTCCTAGAGGAGCACAGCACTTCTCTACTGTTGGCAAGAACTCGATGTTCCCAACACCAAGCAGCTCGGTCTCGTCCTTGTTTGGTAGGATGCACACTCTCTTCTCGTTTTCGTCGTCGATGAAAAGATAAGCGTAGAACCCTTCTGCTGGTGTGCATCCCAAGCTGTCGGTATTCCTCATGTAGACCTCATCCATGAAAGCTCTAGCCGGGACGGGTGTGAAATCGTGTATAGGTACGCTGGCTTGTATGAATAGAGGAGTGAGGAAGCCGCCAATGAAAGAAGAGCTTGCCTTGCACCGCAAGGCATAAGCCTTGTACTTCACCAAAAAGGCAGCAAGTACGCATCCATAGTTCACCTCATCGCCGAGTTCATCCTCCATAGGCTCTTCATTCTCCACCGGATCACACAACAAATGCTTCACGCCTTGGAACAAGAAGCAGAGCTCGGTCTTCGAGACCGTGGGCGCAACTGACCTTCCGCTGAATGTGTTGGCGATTAGCTTCAAGGTGTACCTCAGCACCGGGCTTCTCACTCTCTTGATTTTGGCGGTGTTGGCCTTGTAGTCTTCGTTACTGATCAGGTCCCAAAAATCGTTTGCTCGCGTAAAGGAGGGAAACTCGATCTTGGTGGCGGCTGCGTTGAGACCATATGCTTGACACAGCTTGGGGATTGAGAGGCTGATGGCTTGACGTCCAACCTTGAAAGAGAGGCGGCCTTGTGAAGGAACGGGGGCACCAGGGTTCTCGTAACGAAACTCCAACGTGGCAAGGAAGTCTATTGTCACTTCTGGAATGGTTGGGCAATCCATTCGTGACAGACATCTTAAGCCAATGTTCTTAAGGAGTTGGTCAAAATCTCCAAGGAGCCCTAGCTTGAACAGCAGCTCCCGGTCCGCAAACTTAGTAGGCTCGAACCGAAGCCTTTCCAGCCGCTTCTTATCCCTCTTCTCATCCTTACTCCATCGGACCCTCTCTTGAACAGCCACTTCCTGACCTTCTCCTTCTTGTGCGGTCTCCTCTCCCGTCCTCTTGGGGGCCATCGTGCCTGAAACAGGTTTCTGAAGCAAAGTAATGAGCAAAACGGCAATAGGATGAGAGAAGAAGAGAGGCAGAGAAGAAAACTTATACTTAATACCCTAGAATTTTGGGGAATTTATAAAAAATATAGCAAAATAATAGAGAATCAAATCTAGAGATACTAGAAAATCTAGAATTTTTCCTATTATTTAGCTAAATTTAAAAATTCAAAACTGCCCTAGTATCTAAAACAATCAATTGCGAAATAAAAGGAGATTTTCCTAAAGATTTTTATCAAATAACCGAAAATACCGTTTGCAAAGATTGTTAAGAAGCTTGTTAGCCTTTAGAAAACAGAAAACTCTCACTCTCTTTGCTTAAAATTTTGAGAAAACAAGAATGAGAGAGTGTGAAGTTGATGAAAACATTTAAAGGCCAACAAGAAACAAAACTATGGGTAAAAGGAGGTGGTTTCCGACACAAGTCTTGGTCAAGGCACATCTTTCATGGTCAAAGATGCTTGCCTTGACCAAGTTTTAAATTTAAAAACTGGAGGGAAAAGAATAAAGGAGGGAAAGAAAATGTTACCTCGACATGAGATCGAGTCCGTTTGGTCGATCTAGGACTCGATATCATGCCCATAATGGTTTAGATCGAGAGGGTTACTCGATTTGTGACTCGATTCATGGTGAATCGAGTCCTGGATCGATTGGCTCTCTCGATCATTGAGATTTTGGCTCCACGGCTAAGTCCTCCTGATCGAGCTACGCCCTCGATTTGGGGGGTCGATTTGGCTTAGATCGAGTGATGGATCGAGTCGAGTGATCAATCTGTCTTTTAAGGATTTCCTGAGAGAAATTAAGATCGGTCGATCCATTTGGGATCGATCGATCCGTTTTCATCTAGATCGATCTTATCACTCGTTCTCGTTTAGAACGACTGAAAGAGAAATAAAGCAGAAATATGTACAGGATAGACATGGGAATGCCTCCCAAGTGCGCTTTCTTTAACGTCTTTAGCTAGACTTTACTTGGTTTAGGCAGATGGTGGGTCTTGGAGAAGCACCGAGGTACTCTCCTTATCATAGCTGTCCTCCAAGTAAGGCTTGACCCTGTGTCCGTTCACGGTGAATGCACTACCACTCTTGCCCATCAATGTAACAGCTCCATAAGGCAGCACTTCTTGGATCACAAACGGCCCGCTCCATCTTGAATTCAGCTTTCCCGGGAAGAGTTTTAGTCTTGAATTGTACAGCAACACCAAACCTCCTTCCTTAAGCTCGTTGGCAACCAACTTCTTGTCATGAGCTTCCTTAGTCCGCTCCTTGTATATCCGAGAGCTCTCATAAGCGTTCAACCTTAGTTCGTCCAGTTCATGTAGCTGGATGAGGCGCCTCTCTTGAGCAGTCTTGAGGTCAAAGTTCAGCCTCTTTACAGCCCACAATGCACGGTGTTCAAGCTCAACTGGGAGGTGACAGCCTTTGCCATAGAGCAGAGTGAAAGGGGTCATACCAATCGGTGTTTTAAAGGCGGTACGGTAGGCCCAAAGAACGTCGTCCAACTTTACTGCCCAGTCTTTCCTTGTTGCTCTGACCGTCTTCTCAAGTATAGCCTTGATTTGCTGGTTGGAGACTTCCACTTGACCGCTCGTTTGAGGATGATACGGTATAGCCAATTTATGCTTAACGCCGTACTTTCTCAAAAGGCTCTCAAAGATCTTGTTTATGAAGTGGCTTCCTCCATCGCTTATAACAACCTTTGGTACCCCAAACCTCGGGAAAATGATGCTTTTAAACAGCTTGATCACCACCTTAGAATCGTTTGTAGGGGAAGCAACAGCCTCAACCCATTTGGAGACATAATCAACCGCTACTAAGATGTACTTGTTGCAGTATAAAGAAGGAAATGGCCCATGAAGTCTATGCCCCACGCGTCAAACACGTCAACCTCGAAGATAGGAACCTGAGGCATCTCGTTCCTCTTAGTGATATTCCCTGCTCGTTGACACGCCTCACAGTTATTCACAAACTCGTGTGCATCTTTGAAGATGGACGGCCACCAGAAACAAGCTTGCAACACTTTCGTGGCAGTCTTGAATGAAGCGAAGTGTCCTCCATAGGATAAGCCATGACAGTGAAAGAGGATGTCTTTAGCTTCTTCCTTTGTAACACATCTCCGGTACAAACTGTCCACCCCTCTCTTGTACAAGTAGGGCTCGTCCCAAAAGTAGTCACTCGCCTCTCTCATAAACCTCTTCTTGTGATAGCTGTTGAGATGTGTTGGCTCCTCACCACACGCTAAGTAGTTTACAACATCAGCGTACCTGGGAAGATCCTCCTCTTTGAAGCTCAACACCTCTTCAAACTGCCCTTCTAGCTTTCCACAAACAGCCGTAGTGATCGCCATGAGTTTCTCTTCGGGGAGAGAATTATCTAAGGGCAGAGACTCGTTGATCCTTGATAGGGCTACGGTTTTACCCAAATAAAACTACTGCAAGTGCACAACAAAAGCTGTTGTAGTACAAGGGGTATCGAAATCCCAAGAGAGTAATGCAGACTACACTATCGAATGTAGATTCGGATTAACCTAAGCAAGATATGATGTATGTAATGCGAATGAATGAATGAAAGTAAGCAAACGGTATTGTAAGATGATCTAAGTTCCAGAAGACTAAAAGCGCTAAGTCAGGGCAGTTCGCAGGTTGAATCCAAGAATGTATGACGCAGGAAATCAGGAATGATTAATAACCTTTTTAAACATGAATCACTGATGCATAACTAATCAATTCTCATTGCAAAAGTTATCTATGCCTAAATCACAGAGTTTCAAATCTCTTTGCAAATCCTAACAACCTAAGCATGCAGGAATGATCAGATTCAATTGTTTACAAAACTCCTAAGCCAAATCTCTTTGCACTAAGTTGTTTTGCTCATCAAATACTAGTTCAGGTTATGAATAATTCTCTCACATATATTTAACAACCTAAGATTTTCGGATTCCTAGATGATGTGTCTCAGAAATTCGATTTTAAAGCAAGCAGAGATGAAACACCATAAGGTATTCCTAACAGATAGCGATTCTACAATCTTTTCATCAACCTTTGAAAACCCCTAACTTAACTAGCAGATTACTCAGACATGATTATGGAATCACAAAACATAACTGAATAATATTGCATTAAGAGAAAGAGTAAAGAAATAAAGGGTGTTCGAAATCTTCTCAAAAGAGTACAGAATTTGTCTCCCCAAAAAGCTCTGAATAAATCTCTCTCTAAGCTCTCTGAATTCTCAAAAACTAAGATCATGGCCAACAATGGCTGAAAAACCTAATAAATAGAGGCTAAACACGATCTGGGGTCTTCATGTAAATAAAGGAACTTCTAGGCCAATTCTGCAAATCTCTTTCACACTTTTAATAAAATAGCCACGCTCCTTCCTAAATGGGTGACAAGCGTCACCAAAGGTGGTGACGAGCGTCACCATATGTGATACTTTCTGCTTCGAGCTTGGTACTTCGTGGCTTCAACCCAGAATGCTCCAAAAGGTTCCAAAATCTCCAATTATGCTCCAGACATGTTATAACCTGCAAAGACTCTTCTAGGACTCTAAAAAGACCAAAAAGACTCAATAAAAAGGACTTATATCATGGTTAAAAACCATAAAAACCATGATATATCAACTCCCCCAGACATAGCTTTTGCTTGCCCTCAAGCAAACATTAGACATAGAATAAGGTCGAGGTTTGAAAACAAGAAACAGTCAGTCAGTCATCAGGAACACCATACTAGTTAGAGCTTTCGAATCCACATACCACAGAGTCAACACAAGATCAAATTTCAGTTTATTCATTACAAGCTTAGCAAATCTCTCAAATCCAGTCCAAATCCCTTCAAGAAACCCAAAATTTCTACTGCTCACTCCTTATTTTTATCTAAGTGTGATATCTCATCAAAGTTCTATCATCTTAATCACTTTACAGATTCTTTTCCCTTCCTAACAACTGAACAAATAGATCTCAACATAGCTCTCCTATTTTCTCTTCCCTTGATCTTTTCCTTAGGATATTTTCGATCATTCACTTCTTTTTCTCAACTTTTACAGTCTAAGATATGGTGCTACTCAATACTTGTGTTCCTTGTGAGGAGATAGGTTCTTGAATGTGTTCACTACTGTTGTTCCTTGTGAGGAGGCAGGGTCATGAATGCACCATTCTTTGGACTTAATCTTTTAAAAACTACATCAGGGAAGATCAAAGAGAGACTGTATTTTAACCTTATTGTCAGTGTTGAAAGAGAGAATCAAGATCAATAAGAATCAATCAGCAAGACAAGAAGTTTAAAGTTCATTAAGGTGGAGCTAACAGAAATTTTTTCAGACTCTCTAAGAACCTAAACCTTCATTGCTAGACTGATCTACCTATGACTTTCAACTTAGTGAGACTTGTAATCAACTATTGTGGCAATGGTTGTTATCAGCAAAAACGTCCTATGGTTAGTTCTAAGAAAAACTGCCAGTTTCAAAAAATTTGACTCTATAAAACAGGTTTTTGACTCAACTTTAAAACTCTATAGACATGACATAAAGCACACAACGTCAGTAACCACCTCCCCCAGACTTAAACAACACTGTCCTCAGTGTTATTAAGCCAAGAGTTGGTCAGAAAAATGAATGAGAAGTCGAAAAACCAAGTCAGAAAAGTGTTACCTCGCGTGGGGTCGGGTGACGAGCGTCACCAGTCTGGTGACGAGCGTCACCACGACCTGTATTGCCCAATTCTTATGTCAGATGTTAATTAACGAAGTGTTTGCATGTGTACTCTAAAGTTAGACACTTTGAGCATTCAAAAACATAATTAACAACATCCAAACATAACAATAATAACCTGGTTCAACAATCTCACAAAACATCATCAAAGAAAATGACAACTGACTCAAAGAAAACATAAAAATGACTCAAGAGAAAGAAAAATAAAAGGGAAAAAAGGAACAAGTAACCAGATAGTAAAGCCTCAATCCTCATCCTCGCAAGGCTCAGTGGTGTAATGGGGGCGGACACAACCACAGTTGCTAAGTGTAGCAACAGCATCCCAGAGTCCCTCAAAGCTGTCAATGACATACTCCTGAAAAGCAGCCATATCCATGGGTGTCTGTGGTCATGGAGGATGCCTGAAAGCAGTAGAAGAACAACTCTGGCGTGTAGAAGGTCCAGCATTAGCAGCAGCGGCAGTAGAAGCAGAGGCGCCAGCTGTAGCAGCTCTAGCAGGACGCAGAGTCAAAGGGCGCAGAAGAGTCCGTGCTGGCATGAAGAATAGCTTGCGTGGATCTCCCTGAATAGTAGTGAGGGCTCTCTGCGCAACTTAATGCCAACATACTCTCCAGATGTGGTAGTGAAAGTCCAGAGAACTCCAATCTTCATCAAAGTGACATGGCGCAGATACTGGTCATCCATAAGTGATCTGTCACTGCGCAGACTGCAAGGTGTGACATCGATCTGGAAATGATGGAAGATCGGTGTCAGCAGGCTGCCAACACTCTCAGTCTTCTCCCCTGGACTGGTGAATGACTTGGTCTTCAAGGAGACCAGATGCTCAGCGAAAACAGCGCCTAAGTTGGCGCGAACCATGCTATCAACAGTTATCGAATCATCCAGCATCTCATAAAGTCCGTAGTAAAGGAGAATCAGCTCACTAACTCGAGTCTTGCTAGGCGCAGACTTGCACAGAATGGTGTGGCCAAAGAGGCGCAGAATGTACCTCAAGACCGGATGTCGAACCTCCGTCTGCGTGCTGGTCTTGCTGTCATAGACTCCATTCCCAAACTTGGACCAGAATGTCCGCATATGGGTCCACTGAGAGGGAAGGAGAACGCCTGTGGGATGGTCAGAGAAGCCATAGATCCCACAAAGCTCCATCAGACTGATCCGGTATCGAACTCCTCGGATCAGAAACGTCACCGTGCCTTCCTGCACACGCTTCGCCAGCTCATTTGCGTAGTAGACGCGAACTGTAGAGAGAAACTGGCGGACCAAATCTGGGTAGAGATCATACTGCTGGAACGGCATAGTCCCCATCCCAATGCGCTCCAGAATCTGAACAACCTCCTCGAAGATCCCCATCTTCTGCAGAACAGCAGAATCAGCGAACCGAGTGGGGATAACCTTCACTCCCAGCCACGCATTGTAGAACAGCGTGTCATATTCATCCCACTCTTCCTGAATATCGCGGAACACACAGGTATCTCGGGACACTTCCTGCTTCAGAGTCCCTGCCCAAGCCACTCCTGAGGCTATTTTCCGATCTTCTCGTTTGGGCCATGGGGGCCTGCAAACCGGGTGTTGACTGAAGGAATCCGTAGACCCTGTTGCAGTGCTTGAAGACGAGCTTTGCCTTTGTCGTTTCTCCTGACGAGGCATCTGAAAATTGAAGATCAAAATCGACCAAAAACATCACCAAAATTAGCAAATTTTTCAAAGTTCGAAAACTCAACCAATCAAGGTGAAATAACTGATGGCGATCAACTACAGCACTACCAGGAACACAATTCCATCATCAGTTCAACCCAAATCACCCAAAATTTCCCGATTTTTGCAATTTTCATCATGAACTCGAAAATTCAAAACTTGCAAATCAACCGATAAAAGCTCACATAGATGGTTCCATTCTAATACAACCTAACTAACCATGATTCAACAGTTAAATCAAGCCAATCAAGTCAAAAATCGGATTTTACCAAACCTATGGTGGTCTGAAAATTGGGGATTCCGAACACATACCTTGCAGATCTTAAAAACCGAGTTGATATTCAGAAAGAGGAACAAAATCCACACGGATTAGACTCTTGAATCACTCAATTTGGTTTAGAAAATCAAAAGTTATAAATCTCTGAAAATTTCTAAGTGCTCTTGATTTAAACAGTTATGCCCGAGGAAGAAGAAGAGAGAAAGCTAATACCCGTGCTCGACTTCGAAGGGTGACGATCTTCACCATTTTTTTTTTAACTGATATTAAGCTAATTACTAATCCTAAGCACGAAAATAATAACTAAGTGTTATATCTATAACTTACCAGTGGGTTGCCTCCCACTAAGCGCTTGACTTTGGTTGGCTGTTTAGACAGCTGGTGCCTCATCCAGAGACACAATGTGTCCTGATGGAATCTCTGCTTGTGCCCAGTAATGCTTCACCCTTTGTCCATTGACAGTGAAATCCTCTCCTTTGGAGTTAATCAGGACAATTGCACCATGTGGGCGAGCTTCTTTGACAGTAAAAGGACCTGACCATCGAGAACGCAATTTACCAGGAAAAAGCTGTAAATGAGAGTTGTAGACTAATACCTGGTCATTGGGCTCGAAATACCTGGAGATGATCTTTTTATCATGATATGCCTTTGTCCTCTCCTTGTATAACTTAGAGTTTTCATAGGCCAGATATCTGATCTCATCCAGTTCATTGAGCTGAATCAAACGCCTTTCCGCAGCAGGCTTCAGATCGAAGTTCAGCTTCTTGATGGTCCATTCTGCTTTGAACTCCAACTCTACTGGTAGATGGCACGCCTTGCCATAGAGAAGATGGAATGGTGTAGTCCCAAGTGGCGTTTTGTATGCAGTCCTGTAGGCCCATAATGCATCATCCAGCTTTGCAGACCAATCTTTCCTTGTCTTCCCAACTGTCTTTTCCAGAATCTGCTTGATCTGCCTGTTGGAAACCTCAACTTGTCCACTTGTTTGGGGATGATAGGGCGTGGCCACTCTGTACTGTACACAATACTTCTTCAACAGCTTGTCAAAAACCTTGTTGACAAAGTGAGAACCACCATCACTTATGACAATCCGCGGGACACCAAATCTGGGAAAGATAATGGTCTTAAACAGCTTCAAAACCACTGCAGCATCATTAGTAGGAGTAGCCAACGCCTCTACCCACTTAGATACATAATCAACAGCAACCAGAATGTATCTATTCCCATAAGATGAGGGAAAAGGTCCCATGAAGTCAATACCCCAACAATAAAAGACTTCAACTTCCAGAATGAAGTTCTGTGGCATCTCATGTTTCTTGCTGATTTTTCCTCTTCTCTGACAAGTATCACAGCTTGTGATGAAGGCTTGGGCATCTCTGAACCTAGTAGGCCACCAAAATCCAGCTTGCAATACCTTAGAGACAGTCTTGAATGTAGCAAAGTGTCCAGCATATTCTGATCCATGACAGTGAAAAAGGACGTCCTGGACTTCTTCTTCTGCTAAGCACCTTCTGTAGATACCATCAGCACAATGCTTGTAGAGATATGGCTCATCCCAATAGAATCTCCTAAGTTCTCTCAAGAACTTCTTCTTAGCATAGCCTTTAAAGTCATGTGGTTCATCCTCTGCAGCAAGATAATTTGCAATATCGGCATACCAGGGCCTCTTTGGATCATGCAAAGCATAAACAGGTTCTTCAAAAGCCTTCCCCAAGCTTGCACAAATCACAGATAAGTGTTGAGATTGGTGACGAGCGTCACCTCTCTCGTATACTTTAGTCGCGACTGTTCTGGGTTGGTGACGAGCGTCACCCTCCTGGTGTCGCTCGTCACTCCCCTGCAATTTCGTGAAAACTGCAGGTTTTCAGTACTTTCCTCCTGTTCTCTGGTTTCCACCAAGTAAACATTCTCTTCAGGCAAGAAATCATTGATTGGGAAACTGTCTTCGACCTGAATCCGGGATAAATGATCAGCAACTCCATTCTCAACCCCTTTCTTGTCCTTCACTTCAATGTCAAATTCCTGAAGAAGCAGGATCCATCTTAACAGCCTTGGTTTTGCATCTTTCTTCTGTATTAGGTACTTCAGTTCTGAATGGTCAGTATGAACCACGACCTTGGAGCCAACAAGATACTGCATGAACTTCTCAAAAGCAAACACAACAGCTAACAATTCTTTCTCAGTTATTGCATAATTCTTATGAGCATCATCCAAAGTCCTACTTGCATAGTAGATGGCGTGGAGTTTCTTGTCTTCCCTCTGTCCCAGCACTGCTCCAACTGCAAAATCGCTGGCATCACACATTACCTCAAAAGGTAAGTCCCAATCTGGAGGCTGCACAACAGGGGCTGTAACCAAAGCATGTTTGATCTGTTCAAAGGCGGATTTGCACTCTTCTGTGAACTCAAACTTCACATCCTTGCAGAGGAGAGCAGTAAGGGGGCGTGCTATCTTGCTAAAGTCCTTGATGAATCTTCTGTAGAAGCCTGCATGACCCAGAAAACTCCTCACTGCTTTGACTGAATCAGGTGCTTGCAGACTTGTCATCACCTCAATTTTTGCCCTATCCACCTCTATACCATCTCCTGAGACTCTGTAGCCAAGTACAATACCATCCTGAACCATAAAATGGCACTTCTCCCAGTTTAAAACCAAGTGCTTCTCTTCAAATCTCTGCAGAACTGCACACAGATTATGCAAGCAGTTCTTGAAAGAGGACCCATAAACAGAGAAGTCATCCATGAACACCTCCATAAACTTCTCTATCATGTCTGTGAAAATCGACATCATGCATCTATGGAAGGTTGCAGGAGCATTACACAGTACATAAGGCATTCTGCGATATGTAAAAGTGCCATAGGGACAGGTAAAAGTGGTCTCCTCCTGATCATCTGGATGGATGGGGATCTGAAAGAAGCCTGAATACCCATTCAGGAAGCAGTAATACTTGTGATTCGCCAGCCTCTCTAGCATCTGATCGATGAAAGGCAGAGGAAAATGATCCTTCCTTGTTGCTGCATTCAGTTTCCTGCAGTCTATGCACATCCTGTGTCCTGTCACAGTCCTGGTTGGAATCAGCTCATCCTTATCATTCTTTACCACTGTGACACCTCCTTTCTTAAGCACCACGTGCACTGGACTCACCCAAGCACTGTCTGATATAGGAAAGATGATACCAGCCTGCAACAACTTCATGATCTCTTTCTTGACCACATCCTGCAAATTCGGATTCAGCCTCCTCTGGTGCTCAACTGATGATTTCGACTCATCCTCCAAGTGTATCCTATGCATGCACAAGTCTAGGGAGATACCCAAATGTCATCAAGAGAATAGCCAAGAGCTTTGCGAAATTTTCGCAGCTTACTTAACAAAAGGGTGAGCTCTGCATTGTTCAATGAAGCACTAACAATAACAGGATAGATGGAGTTTTCTCCCAGAAATGCGTACCTTAGCCCTGCAGGGAGCTGTTTAAGCTCAACTTTTGGTGCTTTTGCTGCAGACTAATCATCCATTGTGGCAGCTTTTGCAGATGTGGAGACAAGCTCATCCTATGCAACCAGTTGCATCACTTGTGCAGTAGCATCCATCATATTTGTGTAGCCTGTTGCAGCAGCATCTAAATGCTCATACTCAGCTGTAGAAGTCGTCAACGCCCTTTTCAAGGGATACTCTGAACTCATCTCATGGAAGATCTGATCAGCAATGTTTGTGAGAACATCCACATAAAAAGTATGTCCATCTATGGTTGGCCACTTCATCAGCTTGTCCATTTCGAAATTCATCACTAAATCGCCAACATTCAGTTCTATTCTACCCTTCCTGACGTCAATAATAGCTCCTGCAGTAGCCAAGAAGGGTCTGCCAAGAGTCAAGGGGTCTTTGGGTTCTTCTCCATACTTTAGAACCACAAAATCAGTAGGAATCATACAATCTTCTATTTTGATAGGAACATCCTCCCGCTCAACTTCCTCTGGAGCTTCAAAAGTTTCCACTTCTGCAGCAAAGTGAACTGACTTCTTCCCCACCAAAAGGCTGTGCATATCATCCAACTTAGCCTTAACTTCAGCAATCTGATTTCCATCAGCTACACCAGCTTGTTTCATCCTCTGAAAGTCTGCGTTTTTAGTGCTGTTGTTGCAGACCAAGTTCTCAATCAGTCTGATCGCCTCTTCTGGTCTGTTGGTGTTAAAGTTTCCTGCACTTGCTGCATCCAGCGCCATCTGATATTTCCAGTCAATACCTCTGAAGAAAATCCCAAGTAATTGCACCTGACTGAAGCCATGATGAGGACAGTCCCTTTGATAAGACTTGAACCTGATCCAAGAAGCCTTAAAAGCTTCAGTAGGGCCTTGTGTAAATGATGCAATTCTCGTCCTCATGTCCTCTGATCTTGCATCATCATAGAAGTTATTCAAAAAGGAATTCTTGGTGTCTTCCCAAGTGGTCAATGAAGCAGGTTCCAGTTGCTTCAGCCCATATGCAGCTTCTCCTTCAAGAGAGTAAGGAAAAAGCTTGCAGAACAGAAAGTCATTGCTAACCCCATTAGCTTTGACACTGGAAGCCAAGTCCTCAAATCTCTCTATGTGATCCATAGGATGCTCATGAGGTATACCATGGAATGGATGCTGGCCAACCAGCTGATAGTAGACTGGTTTAACCTCAAAATCGTTCCTCTGGAAGGCAGGAGGTCGGATTGCAGCTCTGTTGGCATAGAACTGATCAGGTCTGTTGTAGTCACCTAGAGTCCTCTGAACAAAACGCCCAGCAGCGTTATTGACAGCAGGAGGGACCCCCACGTTCTCAGCCACTTGCTGAACCTGCTGTTCAACAATGACATTCCCCTCTTGATCAATTCTCTGCCCCTCTTCGTTCCTCCTGTTTCCTTCCCTGTCAACCAAGTGACCTTCTGCATCTTCAACCAAGATAAGTGGAGCGACCATTGCAGATTGCTTCTTAGCTTTCCTGTTAGTTCTCTCCAAACTAGCAAGCTCGTCGATGCTCAAAGTCACAAGCTCCTCCTCTTTGTTGCTTCTGGTTCTGCGATTAGGCATACATCTAAAACAGGAACAAAGAAAAGTAGCTGAAAGTCAGTAAACAAATAAAAACTTAGACAAAATCCTAATACTAGAAATCGATAGGCAGCTATTACTCCCCGGCAACGGCGCCAAAAACTTGATAGGGCTCAGGTTTTACCCAAATAAAACTACTGCAAGTGCACAGCAAAAGCAGTTGTAGTACAAGGGGTATCGAAATCCCAAGAGAGTAATACAGACTGCACTATCGAATGTAGAGTCAGATTAAGCTAAGAAAGATATGATGTATGTAATGCGAATGAATGAATGAAAGTAAGCAAACGATTTTGTAAGATGATCTAAGTTCCAGAAGACTAAAAGCGCTAAGTCAGGACAGTTCGCAGGTTGAATCCAAGAATGTATGACGCAGGAAATAAGGAATGATTAAAAACCGTTTTAAACATGAATCACTGATGCATAACTAATAAATTCTCATTGCAAAAGTTATCTATGCCTAAATCACAGAGTTTCAAATCTCTTTGCAAACCCTAACAACCTAAGCATGCAGGAAGGATCAGATTCAATTGTTTACAAAACTCCTTAGCCAAATCTCTTTGCACTAAGTTGTTTTGCTCATCAAATACTAGTTCAGGTTATGAATAATGCTCTCACATATATTTAACAACCTAAGATTTTCGGATTCCTAGATGATGTGTCTCAGAAATTTGATTTTAAAGCAAGCAGAGAAGAAAAACCATAAGGTATTCCTAACAGATAGCGATTCTACAATCTTTTCATCAACCTTTGAAAAACCCTAACTTAACTAGCAGATTACTCAGACATGATTATGGAATCACAAAACATAACTGAATAATATTGCATTAAGAGAAAGAGTAAAGAAATAAAGGGGGTTCGAAATCTTCTCAAAAGAGTACAGGATTTGTCTCCCCAAAAAGCTCTGAATAAATCTCTCTCTAAGCTCTCTGAATTCTCAAAAACTAAGATCATGGCCAACAATGGCTGAAAAACCTAATAAATAGGGGCTAAACACGATCTGGGGTCTTCATGTAAATAAATGAACATCTAGGCCGATTCTGCAAATCTTCTTCACACTTTTAAAAAAATAGCCACGCTCCTTCCTAAATGGGTGACGAGCGTCACCAAAGGTGGTGACGAGCGTCACCATATGTGATACTTTCTGCTTCGAGCTTGGTACTTCGTGGCTTCAACCTAGAATGCTCCAAAAGGTTCCAAAATCTCCAATTATGCTCCAGACATGCTATAACCTGCAAAGACTCTTCTAGGACTCTAAAAAGACCAAAAAGACTCAATAAAAAGGACTTATATCATGGTTAAAAACCATAAAAACCATGATATATCAATCCTTAGCCGAGAGAGATGGTCAGCAACTCCGTTTTCTCTCCCTTTCTTGTCTTTAATTTCCATATCAAACTCCTGGAGTAAGAGGATCCATCTCAAAAGCCTTGGCTTAGTGTCTTTCATGGAATAGATGTAGCGCAAAGCTGCGTGATCCGTGTAAACTATGGTCTTGGAACCCACGAGGTAAGCTCTGAACTTCTCAAAGGCGAATACAACCGCCAATAGCTCCTTCTTAGTAGTGGTGTACCTCGTTTGCGTGTCATCCAAGGTCCTTGAAGAATAGTATATCACGTGCAGCTTCTTATCCTTCCTTTGGCCTAGGACAGCTCCCACCGCGTAGTCACTAGCATCGCACATAATCTCGAATGAGAGAGTCCAATCTGGTGCTTGCACTATAGGCGCGGATACTAGGGCTTCCTTGATTGTCACGAGAGCTTGCAAACACTCCTCATCAAAGACGAATTCAGCCTCCTTGCACAACAGCCGAGTGAGAGGGCGTGCAATCTTAGAGAAGTCTCTAATGAAAAGCCTGTAGAAGCCGGTGTGTCCCAAGAAGCTTCTCACCCCTCTTACGTTAATTGGCCGCTCAAGGCTTGTCATCACATCAATCTTTGCTTTGTCGACTTCAATACCCTTCTCTGATATCTTATGCCCAATCACGATCCCCTCCTTAACCATGAAGTGGCATTTTTCCCAGTTGAGCACCAAGTTTGTCTCCTCACAATGCTTTAAAACCCTGCAAAGATTCAACAAACACGCAGAAAAGGACGCACCATAGACCGAGAAGTCATCTATAAACACCTCTACCATCTCTTCTATTAGATCGGAGAAGATCGACATCATACACCGCTGAAACGTAGCCGGTGCGTTACACAACCCAAATGGCATCCTTCGATACGCGAAGGTACCATAAGGGCATGTAAAGGACGTCTTCTCCTGATCGTTGGGATGGATTGGTATTTGGAAAAATCCACTATATCCATCAAGAAAGCAATAGTAGGGGTGATTAGCAAGTCTTTCAAGCATTTGATCAATAAAAGGCAAGGGAAAATGATCCTTTCTAGTAGCAAGATTAAGCTTCCTATAGTCAATACACATACGGTGTCCAGTAATAGTCCTAGTAGGTATAAGCTCATCTTTGTCATTCTTAACAACCGTGATCCCTCCCTTCTTAGGCACCACGTGTACGGGAGAAACCCACGTGCTGTCAATTATGGGATAGATCACGTCTGCCTCTAAAAGCTTAAGAATCTCCTTCTTGACAACCTCTTTCAAATTTGGATTCAAACGCCTTTGATGTTCTATAGAAGAGGCGTTCTCATTATCCAAGTGAATTCTATGAGTGCAAAGCATCGGTGAAAGGCCCTTGATGTCACTTAGAGAGTACCCAATGGCCTTCCCATACTTTCTCAACTCAGTTAAGGGTGATTGCAACTCATCATCACTCAAGTTTTCATTCACAATCACATGAGAGGTTTCGTTAAGCCCTAAGAAAGCAACCCTTAGCCCTTTTGGGAACTCCTTAAGGTCCACCTTTGGGGCTAACAGCTCGCTCCAATCATCCTCATGGCTGTTGCTATTGTTCTCCATCTTAGAACCTTCCTTAGAACCTGAGATATGGCCATTGAGGTTGCTTTCTCCAACCGCTATCCCTTCTGAAATTGAGTCGTCTGGTCGATCTTGCTCTCGATGTCGTCTAGATCGAGCAGTTTCGCTCGATTCACTCACTCGATTTGATGTGGATCGAGTGAGAGATCGAGACGCTGAGTCGATCTCCGGATTGGACCTCAATTTGATCAGAAGGCCTTTCTCGATCTCAGACTCGATTGTTTTCCTGGATCGATTACCCTCCTCGATCTGACAGTCGATTTCTGCACCGGATCGAGTTGTGATCTCGATTGTCTTGTCGATTTGATCCCTGGATCGAGTAATGTCATCGATCTTGGAGTTGATCTCTAGGAAAACGCCTACATCAGTAAGCACAACTTTCCTCGAATCAAGCAAGTTGACGTACTCCTGAGTCCTCTGATCCACATAACCAAACTCTCCCGGCTCCTTAGTCAGTGCCAGCTTCAAATGATCTTCCTGAGCCAGCTCTTCCAGCAACTCATCCGCTAAGGCATCCAATGTATCAATGTAAAAAGCTTGCCCTTCTATCGTAGGCTTCTTCAAAACCTCATTGATATCAAAGTCTAGCCTTATATCTTTACCCAAGTGCAAGACAATCTTCCCGTTCTTAACGTCTATTATGGCGCCGGCAGTAGCTAAGAAAGGTATACCGAGAATGAGTGGATCCTTTGGCTCTTCATCCATTTCCAAAACAACGAAGTCTGTAGGCACATTCACTCCACTGATCTTTACTGGCAAGTCCTCAAGCAGTCCTACGGGTAACCTCACACTCCTGTAAACTAGTACCAACGAGATTCTACAGTCCTTGAAATGGGTAAAGCCGAGTTTCTTTGCCACAGAATGAGGCATCAGATTTATGCTAGCTCCGAGATCACAAAGGCAACTCTTGAACTCCAAAGGATCTAAAGCGCAAGGTATAGTGAAGCTTCCAGGGTCTCCCAACTTCTTAGGGACTATTTCCTTGTGTATCACAGAACTACACAGCTCACTTAGAACAAGCACTTCCTTACTTTCCTTATTCTTCTTCACGAGAGTGTCTTTGATGAATTTGGCGCATTTAGGCATCATTGCAAGGCAGTCCACGAGAGGTAGCTTGATCTCTACGTCCTTAAGATGCTTCTCAAACAAGACTCTATGCTTCTCTATGAGTTGCTTCTTGAAACGGCCAGGAAAAGGCAGCTTAGGTACATAAGGTGGAGGTACATAAGCATCCTTCTCCTTAGTAGTTTGCTCCGCTTTCTTCTCAACAACCGCTTTGTCTCCACTTCTTGGCCCTTGAATCCAGACACTATCGAAGTTGATCTCATCATCAGCGGAAAGCTTACCCTCCCCCTCTTGAATTACAACGTCCTCGTTGTTCTTAGGAGTAACTATAGTTGTTAGCTCTTTGCCGCTTCTTAGCATGATGGCGTTGGCATATTCCTTAGGATTCTGCTCACACTTGCCCTGTAGGCTATTCTGACCACTTGTACTCGCTTTCCCCTTCTCTAGCTGCTTGATCTTGTTGTTTAAGTTGGTGATCTGAGTGGAGAAGTCAGTGAGAGACGAGTCTAAACGAGTGTTCATCTCGACAAACTTCTGGTTTGTAGAGGCTTGCCCTTGGATCAGCTGCTGAAACATGGCCTGAACCGGATCAACTTGTTGTTGCATCGGCTGCTGCTGCTGAGGTGCAAAGCCCGGAGGGTAGTTTGGCGTATAAACCTTGTTGCCTTGATGTTGCCCTTGGAAGTTGTTCTGCCCTTGACCTTGGAAGCCACCACTCAGCTGAAAACCTTTGTTGTAGGGTATGAAAGGTTTTGCTTGCTGAGCCGGGTACACTTGGTCCTTAGGGTTGGCGACGTTGGTACTACGATAGGAGAGATTGTTGTTCTGGTTGTAGCCTAGGGTGTAGCCGTGAGGTTTATAATTGTTCTGTCCTGCCACCCAATTGGCTTTTTCCTGGCTTAACTCAAGCTCTTCTTGATTCTCATCCGCTTCACCAACAAAGTGAACATGCTTCTGGTTGGCTAACACCAGCTTATCAATCTTCTCATGCAAGGATTTCAGCTCTTTTTGTGAGACTCTAGCTCAGATCCACTCGGTACACGGTCATAATCTTCAGCATAGTTGCCGTCACTCAATGCTAAGTTTTCAATCAGCTCCATGCCCTCTTCTACCTCCTGACCAAGGAAGTTCCCTTTACTAGCCGTGTCAAGCAATAACCTGATCTTTGGTGAAGCTCCACGGTAGATAGTGCTTAGAAGTGTCTCTTCACTGAAGCCGTGGTGAGGACATTGGATAGTATAGTCCTTGAATCGTTCCATGGCTTCATTGTAAGTCTCATTATTCCTTTGCGTGAAACCGCTGATCTCGGTTCTTAGCCTTGCCATTCTGGTGCTAGAGAAGAATTTTGAGAGGAAAGCTTTCTTAAACTCGGCCCATGAGGTGATGGTGCCTTGTGGAAGGGTCTTCTCCCAATGCCTAGCTTTGTCTCTGAGTGAAAAGGGAAAGAGACGCAGCTTGAAAGCATCTTCGGATATGCCATTTATCTTGATCATCCCACATACTTGCTGGAAATTGTCAAGGTGCTCCAAGGGATCTTCCATTGCTAAGCCGTGGAACTTGTTGTTTTGCACCATGGAGATGAAACCTGGCTTAATCTCGAAGTTGTTGTTTTGTACAGGAGGAGGAGTGATCCCAAACCTATTGTGATGAGTATTGGGAGCATCTCCGGCTCCTATGATCCTTGGGGGTCTAGACGCATGTTGGGGGTTTCCATTGCCCCTTCCCACTGCCCCATGAGCTGGAGGAGGTCCCTCTGGATGCTCGTGTTCAGCCATAGCTTCAAAGTCAACCAAACCGTGCTGAACCATCTCCTCAAAGGCTCTGGCTTGTTCTTGTACTCTTCTTTGCCGTGAATGACCAAGCTGATGAATGTTGTCCAAGGGTTGAAGTAGATTGTTGTCTCCCCTTGAACGAAGATTCATGTACCTGAGAGATACACGTTTGAGAGTAGAGAAATTAGTAACTAAAACAAGGTAAAGGCTTAGTCTTTACTAAGCCCCAAATCTCTATGCTTTCTAACACTCCTAGAATGGCAACGGCGCCATTTGATAACTACTTTCTTTGCAAGGGTGAGGATGAAATTAGGCTATCAAACTCAAATGCAACACTTAGGTTGTAGTACAGTATGCAAGTGAGAGTCAATCCATTTCTAGGAGTTAGGAAGATCAAAGAGAATGCAAGAGCAGTGTAAAGCTAAGCGAATAACAGGCGATATTGTGAAAATCCTAAAAACTATATGCAATGACCGAATGGAATGAAAAACTATTTTAAAATTACCAAGAGTGATTGAAATACTACGAGGAACAAACAGAAAAATTAAAATGCAAGGCTATGATTTAACAAAAATCAACTAGTGGATCGACCACAGGATCGACCACTAGATCGAGCAGTTTGGATCGATCTCGTCTAAAAATGCAAGTATGAAGAAACTAATGACCAGGATGCAAGGAACATCAAGCGAATGACTAACGAAGATGTAAGAATGCTAAGAAAGAAGGGTCTAGGGTTGAGATTCATGGTCCGGGGTTTCAAGGGTCCAAGTTGGGATTGAAAACTTTAAATCGACTCACTTTGTGAGATTCCCTAAGCCTTGAAAACGAAAATAAGATCCATCCGTGGCTTTTTGTATGGATCACTCCTTCATCCTCTCCTCCAAACCCATGGCTTCTGGTGGAAAGAGAAGTTGAAGGGCAATGAACTCAGATTTCAAACACACGGCCTAACTAGTCCCCTAAACTTCCATGGCTTTTAGGAAAGGGTAACTAGTCTCTAGGATGTGATTTTCAGAGATCTCTGGATCCTGTCAAGGTAAGAGACCTCTCTGATCATAAAGATCTTGGCGTGAGAGTCTTTAAGCCTTAGGGACTCAACATTCTAGAAGAGAAAGCCATTAAGAACAAGAAAACTACCAACTTGAAAACCCCTTAGACCCCGTGAATCCTCTCAACCCCGAGACCCAAATGAAATGCTCCAGGACCCTCAGTGATGCAATCTAGTCTAAAGTGTGATGTAAATGCATGAAAAGCTAACTAATATGTATGCAAAATACATGCAATATGCAGTAACATCAAGCGTCTACTACCATTTATCTTTGCAGAACTCCTAGACCGGAACATCCACCTTGCATTATCAGGTACCAATTACATATAGCTCTATGAAAGATGCAACATTTAAATATACCTCATATCATATTGAAGTAACCATTAATTGTTTTTTGAATATATAATGTAGGAGTTGGTAGATTTTTCCGTGACTTATGTTCGAGAACTTTGCAAAAAAGTCACGTCCAACTTCTGAACTAGAATATAATTTTAATCATATATCAATGACGAGGGAAAGCAAAGAACATAAGATATGTGGCAGGATCGATTGTTGAATCATATAGCAATGACGAGGTATCTTATTTCTCAGAGCACTACTTTGCCGCACATATACAAATGAAATCAAGGTAAATGTTTAAATTAATCAAATTTCAAGACACTTGGTATATATTCTAATGTGAATGACTTTTCACTCATTTGGTTAGGCTAACAAGATTTGACGAAGGTGAAGTTCCCGTATATCATGTCCCTGGAGTACCTGATATATTTACTCACATAGGTCGACCAAGTGGGGAAATGCATGAAATATGGCTTTCAGAGAACAACTATCGATGCGCACATGCATATGCTTTGCGAAAGTGTGATTATTTTCAGCCATTTGAGAGGGATAATTTGGCATGATTTCACTTACGTTTTAATATAATCCACTATGAAAATTTTTCATGTGTTGGTCTTATACAGTATGTTTGAAGCTTATATTTCTGCAAAATATCCAGAACTCTCTGAAAAAGAACACTCTGCGAAAAGAGCTGACGAATATAGTGCTTGGGTGAAAGATTATGTATGTCTAAATAATATTCACATCCATGTATATATTATATATTTGTATGTATTTATACTTCTATATATTGATAATGTATAGCTATATGCAGGTCAATTACCCGAACGCCACAAATTCTTTTCCTGTTTGGGTTCAAGAGATAGTGCATGGACCCGTGAACAAGGCCAAAACCTGGCCTATCTATTTCACAAGAAGATATTTGTTTCATACGCAAAATCACGGCGAGGGACGAAAGACATGTAACTATGGCGTATGAGTTAAAGGAGAGAATTATACTAATGCATCTGATGAAGCTGATTTCTACGGGACCTTAACAAATATCATACAACTTGAATATGAGGGGTTAGTCGGTTTGAAAATCACACTTTGTAAGTGTACATGGTATGATCCTGTTATTGGTAGAGGCACTCGGAGGAGCAATGGTGGAATTGACGTTTGTTCATCAAGAAGATACAATAAATACGAACCATTTATTCTAGGTATGTATACATAAAGGTCAATATCATATATATATATATATTTATTTATTTATATTTCTATATATTGATATTGCACAGCTTCTCAAACGGATCAAGTTTGTTACGTTCCGTACCCATATACAAAGAAACCAAAGCAGTTGTGGCTCAATGTTGTAAAGGTGAATCCGAGGGAAAATATTTCAGGAGAATGCAAAAATAAGGAACCGATTGTTTTGCAACAAGAAAATGATGATGCTGTACTTTTGACTACAATTCACAATATTGAAGTCGGAAATTTGGTACAAGAGGTAAACCCAATAGATCTCGATTACGATGTCGGAGATGCAGAAGATGAAGATGAATTTTAATGTAATAAATTGTCCTCTGATGATGACGATAGTGAAGACGAAATTTACTAATGTTGCTATCACTTTGTGTAATAAATATTTTAACTTTGTGAAATTTTAAGATCTAATATTTTATTCTAAACAAAAATCAAGAATTTTATTAAGAGTTTGGAAACCAACACCAAAATTTAAAACAAAAATCAAAATTATTCAAAACTATATTAAAACCAAAACTTAAAAGAAACTAAAATTTTAGCAAATCTGTTTATACTTCTATATATATTAATAACAAGTTTTTGAAAATTAAATATCAAATTTCATTTGAAAACTATTTTCCTAAACGAAACAAAATTTTAAAACCAAAAAAAGATTTCCACAAACCCAAATTTGATCAAAATTTGGTTTTCCCCTAAAACCAAAACAAAAATTAAATTTCCCCAAACCCAAATTTGATCAAAATTTGGTTTCCCCCTAAAACCAAAACCAAAACCCAAATTTTGTGCCTAAACCAAAATTCTCAAAACCAAATCCCTAAATACACTAACCCGTCATTCTTCTTCTCTTCTTTCCGTCGTTCTTCTTCTCTTCCTTCTTCCCTTTGCCGATTAACAACCCTAATTCCCAAATTCTGTGATTGTGAATCTCAAACCCCGTGACTCTTCTTCTCTTCTCCCTAACCCCGAATCTCGAATCTCTCTTTCTCTCTTCCTCTCTTGTTTTCGAAATCTCGAATCTCTCATTCTCTCCTATTTTCGAAACTCATACGATTTCACCGATTTCGAACCGAGGACGAGTTATGATTGGACGACGCAGTGTTTCGAGACTAGCCGCTCCCAATATATCTCAGAGACCAGGAGGATCCACGCCGTCGAGAACTCCCACCCCTCTAGCAAGCCAATATAACTTCACCCCATCATCCCAACCTCCGGTTACTGAGATGCCCCAACCTCAAGTCCCCATCTACTCACCTCAACCCCATTTCCGAGACTTTGCTCTGCCCCAACAGATTTGCCATGATTCTCCACCACAACAACCCGAAATCGGGAACTCCTCCTCATCGCTTCAAAATCAGAACTCTCCTTCACCTCCAATTCAGCCCTCTCCAGCGTCTACACATCATCACTCTCAAGCTCAGAGTAATCATTCTTCGGCAGCTCACAACTTCCATGGTGAAGACGATGATGAAGTACCTCCACCTGAGCTGGTTCTCTAGGAAGATCTACAGCGTCTGTTGAATGCCATCCTTCTGGTGCTAGGCCGTGAAAAGTTTACCACTGTGCTATCTCCTGAACGGAAGCCAAACACAACTTGGTATGACTCTTCACCCTTTTCTTCTCTTAATAAGTTTGAGTCTTAATGTTTTTATGCAATTGACTATGAGTCGTAGATTAGTAATCTGTGATTGTTGATTGTGTCTGAGTTTTATTGCTTCTCAAAATGTTATTCACTTCTCTGCGTATGCTTTTGTTATTCTCTTCTTCGCTTATCTGCGTATGTTCTGTAGTTTAAGTGTTAAAACTATTTGATTTGTTTTGTAGGCTAAGCATCGTTGTTTAGATAGATAGAGTAATCTTAGTACTTCGCTTTGTTTGTTCTCAGTAATGTGTGGTTTCTCTTTTTTTTGCTGTTATTTCAACTTTTAAAATGGTCTGTTGTTAGTGAAACAAATAATGTGCATCGGAACCAATACTACTACAGTTTTACTTTGATTAGCATATTAGTATAATCAAACATCCATCGTTTAATTATATATATGCCTTTCAATCCTTTTCACTTTTCATAATACTAAAATTTGTATATAAAAAATATCTGTGCAACCGTAATAAACAAACAAAGACTAAGAGATTCATGAGTCTATAGAAAGATACGTGATTAAAATAAGAAAAAAAGAATATGGATCTTCATGAAATTAGGTGGTTTAACTCTGTTTACTAATACTGTTCGGTGCTTAATTTGACCAAAACCATCACTTGCCTTTGACCAACAATCCGGATAACACTGTCTGGTCTGTTGAGCAAAAACTAAGTGGTGTCGTTCGTATTTGCGTATTACTTTTACTTTCTGATATGCATTGTTTACTTAAAATTAACCCAACATTACTTGATCAATGATAGCGTATAGAGACGAAGCACATTCAATAATCACTTCCCGGCTAAATACACTGTGGTATTAATTAATGACTTTGTAATTCACCTAGAACAAGTAAACTGTTAGTTAAAGATTTAGCACACAACATATATCTCTATGATAATTGATTCGGTGCCAATATAACTTTAAAATGCATTCGTATCTCAAGCATTCAAACTCTCTAGTCTAGTAATTTGTTCATTAATGAAATATAAAATCTAAGATTTGAGAAAAATCTGTAATGCTGTACATGTTTACTTATTTGCTTTGTTGAAGATATAGTCTCGTTAGCTAGTTTTTTTTATTCACTTATTTGCTTACTTTTAAAGGGTTTGATCATGACAAAAGGTCCTTGGTCCGAGAGATTACTAAAGTCTTTACAAACTAATTTGATGGTCCGTGTTATAGTTGGACAGTTGTGCCTCTGGATAGACAAGAAAGATATTTTGTTGAATTCACGGTAAATGTTTATCTCCTCTAAATTTCCTATATATATGTTTGCTTCTATCGTTTTCACTAATAAATCTAATGTCTTCGAAATATAGAAAACCAACACGTGGGATCCCTTAATCTCAGGGACAGTTCAAAAGGAGTTCGTGAAGATATGTAAACGCCGGATGAAGGACATGGTTAGCACTGTGCGCACAAGCCAAAAACGACCAACTTGGATTGAGCCCCCACTCTGGACAGTGATGTGCACCGAGTGGGACACAAAATTAGCAAAAAAAGGAGCAAAACCTATTCTACTGCTCGTTTGTCTGATCGCAAAGGTCTTGGTCCTCACATACATTTATCTGGGCATATGTCGTATCTACAAATCCAACAGGAAATGGTAAGTTACATTTACATATCTTACACTTTCTATATCATTAACCTCTGCTAATTTAAAGTCTTTTCATTATATGTAACATTTCAGGAGGAGCTGTTAGGAAGACCTGTGAGTATTGGTGAGGTTTTTATCATAACCCATACAAGACTGGACGGAACATTTGTTGATGCAAAGGCCAAGAACATCGCTGAAATTTAAGAGAACAACGTCAAAGCTAAGTTGTTTGAGCTGGAGGCAAATAATTCAGAAACTTTGAATGGTGATCCTCAACGTCGAAATCTCTCCATAGACGAGTACAACGAGCTATTTCTAAATATACATTCTTCACTAACTGGTTTGATTTTTCAGTATGTTATTTATCTTACACACTTTACATTATAACTTGTTTTCTTTTGGCTGTCCGCTTTCAGGGATGAAAGAGAACGTCCTTATGGCTTTGGAAGCCTCAATAATTCTCATGTTAATGGCAAGCGTAAGGAGAGCTCTTCATGCTTTATGACGTTCGAACAACAACTAGAAGAAGCTAAACGTCAGATAGAAGAGCAAGCTGCTTATAATAGACAGCTTGAAGCAGAGAGTTCTCGACAATTGGCTGAGCAACAAAAAGAGATCAAGCTTGTCATTGGTGAGCAGTTCCACCGTGAGACTAATCCTAAGTTTGTAGACTTTATGGCTTCTCAACCGGTTCCATCATGTGCAGGTTCGACCCTAAACACAGCTCACTCTCTCGTTCTTTCTTAATTCACTGCTTTTGTACTTAAGACTGCCTATGTTTTGGTAACTCCACTGTTGGAGTTTTGATCTGTAGAAGTCTATATGTAGACTTAATGTTTTTATTGTTTTGATGTGCTAATTAATAAGTGTGCTTGCACTAGCCAACCTGCTTCACCAGAATAGCATATAACTCCATTGTTGGAGTTTTGTTTGTAGAAACTGGTTTATAACTGTGTATATATAAATTATTTTGCATTTTGTATATTAGTTATTCTAAATTTGCAGATTTGAGTACCAAAACAATTACCAATTTTATAGATATGAGTACCAAAAGAATTACCAAATATAAAATTTAATAAACAAATAAGTCACTATTTTCGTATAATAGTCGCTAAAAAAGTTGCAAGATAGTGGTATAATAGTCGCTAAAAAAATTACCAATTTTCGTATCCATACTACGACTAGTCGAAAATTTGTCGCAATAAAGTCGTTAACTTAGTCGCTTAAATAGTTGCATTTTAATCGTACTTTTAAAAATAAATTAGTCGCAATATCGTCGGCAAATGGTCACTATGG
This sequence comes from Thlaspi arvense, assembly GCA_911865555.2. Lineage (NCBI taxonomy): Eukaryota > Viridiplantae > Streptophyta > Magnoliopsida > Brassicales > Brassicaceae > Thlaspi > Thlaspi arvense. The sequence continues at coordinate 31,855,086 of OU466860.2, forward strand.
TTGTCGCAATTTAGTCACTATCTTTTGCGACTATTTTCCGACTAACTAGTGACAACACGCTGAACTCGCTTCTTAGTCATAAGATAGTCACAAATGTACGAGTAATATGCGACTGTCGGATGTTGCGACTAAGAATTGATGACTTCTCTGATTAGTCGCAAAATAGTCGTAAATGTCATATTTGCGACTAATAAGCGAATATTTTTGCAGTCACTAATTAACTATTTTCTTGTAGTGACACAACAATAGATGAAGACAATCGATAATTATATCCCTATCTATGCCTGATTCAATAAATTATAATTTCTTTGAAACCTTAAACCTAACTAATAAATTACTCTGACATGAAAGAAGAAATACAGAAAAAGATGACGAGAAATTCATAATTAATAAAACAGAAATCAATTAAGTTCATAAATCTTTCCAGAGAAGTAGAGTAGAAAGATCGTCTCTCCAAAGTTTACAAATTGCAAATAGCTAAAACCTCAATGTAAAAGAAAAGGTCGAGAGGTCTAAACAATGGCCAAAAATAAGTATATATAGGTCTTAGGTCATTTTTAGGTCGAAATATGGTAAATTGTTGAAGACAGTGAAAATGCTCGAAGTCACAGAATTGGTCGTTCTGCAATTCTAGTGTCTCCCGCTTTGAAGCTCGCGGGTAGAAAATTGCCGAAAAATAGCAAAATTTCCCTTGGGCACTAGATTGGTCCTTCGGCGTTTATGGCATCCCCTGCTTCGATGAGCTCGGATAGAATATTCTGGTAGATTAGCCTGACTTTAAGAAACTTGATATATCTTTAGATCGCACTGTTAGATCTTCTTGAAACCACTTACAAATGAAATTTAACTGAATCCCTCTCTAAATCAGAAGTAGTATAGATGAGGTTCATCAATCCTTTGTGGAGATAGTGTAATGGAGATGCAGAAGCTTGTTAAGCTACGCCAAAAAAGGGGTTTCAAAGTTCAAGCAACCAAGTAATACAAGCAAAAAAACTAAAGAGTTCAAACTATAAATACTAAAGAGCTGAAAAGTAACAAGGCAATAAGCAATAATAAGCAAATGAAACAGAGCAAAATAGGGCAACTACTAATCAAATTCAAAATTTTAAAGCAAGGTTCAAGACTAAGGCAATGATGATAGGGTAATCCATTATTCATGATTAAGCTGATTAAAACAAGCAATTCTAAATACTCAACCTTAGGTAAGGAAACACTGTTATAGAATTAAATCCCTTTGAATCAATGCATTTCAAACCCACTTATGATGGTGTATCTACAAAGAGCAAGCATTAATCACAAGTTCCATATAACCAAAAAACATTCTAGCATAGACTAGTACTACTAATCTCTTGTGCAATGGTTCGTACTTCTACTTACACTTGTGATGCATAATCGAAATCCAAGAAAAGTAATGTGGTCATAAGCTATAAACATATTTCCTTACGAACCATTTTTTTTGCATGGTGAATTTCTAAATTTTTAGCAAGCTAGAATCATAAGATTGATTGTGTTTAAAATCCATTGTCCTGTTAAAATTTTTGTTCACAATTTGCATCATCAACTTTCTGTCTTATTTTAGCACCACCATGCTAGGATCATGTATGTAATTGTCTGAATCTATTTTAATCTTAGCATGAAAATGGTTCGTGGTTCTTAAAATCTCATGTTTAATTAGAGGTTTACTTGTTTAAAAATAGTAGATAACCTCTTGATTGTGAGAAAGTTTTTTTTAGAACATTGCAAGCCATAGTTCTTCATCTATTGTTCTTGTACTCATTTATTTTTCAAGTTTGTTCTTGTAGGTACAATGGGAGGGACAAGATGGGAGACGGATGTTACAGGGACAAGGACTCATGGGAAGAAGAAAACTGTTGAGACAAAGGAAACAAGGGGGAAAGGAAAGAGTGTTGCCGAAGCACAACCTTCAAAGGCTGATGCGAAGAGGGTTGTTGAAAGTAAAGCTGAAAAGAGCAAGGAAAAAGGGAAGGGCAAAGCTGTTGAAGAAGCTACAACCAAGGAGATAACAACAAGAGAACTACTTGAGATTTGCAACAGATGCACATTCAAGGCCACAAGGTACCCATCTGCTTCTACAATGTAAGCGCTAGGCATATATGATGATTGCCAAGCGATTTTCAAAGCAATGAGGCTTGGAAAGTTTATGGAGATGGCTCTCCCTTTCTACAAGGACCTCGCCATTCAGTTCCTCTCTACACTTGAGGTGAAAAACTATGAGGATGATGCTGAAGAAGATGGAGATGGCTGGATCACTTTCAATCTTGAAAAGACCAAGTATAAGACCTTCTTTAAGGAGATTCATACAACACTTCAGCTTGAGAGCTTTTTAAGCAGAGATCATCAGTTTCAAGTGAAGCTCACTGAGATTGTGAAGCCATGGGGAACCATAGGAAATTGTGTTTTCATCCCTGGTATTACGAGAGGCACTCACATAAGGCATTCAGCCTTAAGATAAGCTAACACACTGTATGCAAGGAAGGAGTGTGGGACGATTACAACTAGGGAGTTGGATTTCATGTTCATGGGTTTGTTCAAGATGGTTAGATACTGTAGAAACAATTAGGTGATCAACAGACCAGAGCGCTATCCATGTTATGTGACTTTGCTTATGGATCAGATGTTGTTATATAAGAGTTAAATAGCTACAAAGGGGAAGAAGGAGAAGGATCCTCAACTTCATTGTGGAGGAGTTGTGTGGTAACCCAACCCGGTAAACCGTACCGCGGCTGTGTCCCACTACATCTTCTAAGTCCGTTTCTATACTTAGCCATATTTTTGAACTTTTTCTTCTTTCTTTTTCTAAGTCTTTCTTATCATTACACAGCGGAATATAAAGCAACTCATTCATTTCTTCAACTTCCAAAAACACTTAACAGGATTCGGGGTTCCACATAAATAAAAGCACAAGGTTCGCTGAAGATTACAACTGATCATCTAGCAACCTAACGATCAAACACCAAAGCCATAAGACTCTAAACACAACTCTTAAATCATAAAACACCCAATCCCCGATCCATCCATGTCCATCACTGCCGCCTGGTCTCGCCCCTTTACTGCTTAGAACCTGCACACTCAAGATGAGAGACATAAGTATTTTCATAAATACTTTGTGAGTACGGTTATCCCGTAACACCTGATCAGTACCAAACACGCAGTAATACTTTTGGATTCAACATTCAACACAGTCAATTCGCAATAGACATCACAATATAAAACTGCCATGATCATCAAGCCTAACCAACCAAGATCAATCCCTTTTTAAGATCTATGTCTACTTCAGCGAGAATCCCACATCTCCTAAACTAATAAATGATCTGGATTACCCTGAGGTTAGCTAAATACCATCTATGCCACGGTAAACACCACAATATATCACAACACAAGGATTGCTTATCAATTCCAAACACATAAGATGAAAATCACTCAATCAACATGCAAAACACTAAACCCTAGCAATCCTACGGTCCTAAACCCAACCACAGTCACACACTCACCTTAGACAAGGCTGGAAACAGATTGGTCAGAAGAAATTCCGATGAACACCACACCAAAACAAAGATATCCGATCTCCCTAAGAATCTCACGGCTCACGGTACGATCCGATCATTATCCCCTCGGCTATCTCTTGATCCGTTCACCTTTCTTCAAGCCAAACTCTGTTTTCCGTCAGAAACTCCACAAAACAAGGCTATTAGCTCGAGGTTATCCGATGAAAACTCAACACTTAGGGAAATATCCGATCGCTTACCAGTTTATCTCGGCGATGGTCGGATCTGCTCGGCGATAACCTGATCTCTCTCAGATGTCCTCGGGATAAACTGTTTTTCTTAGGGTTTTCTCTCGACTATTCTCTTTCTTTGCTTTATTGCTCTCGAATAAACACAACTCTCCCGAGAAAAGTCTCAAAATCCCTTAAATACTCGCAAAACCCTAGGTAACCCGGACTTATCCGACGTTTTCCCGGTTCCAGTAAGTTTTATCCCGGTCCGATTCGATTCTCTCGGCTATTCCCTGTACCGGCTCGACCTTCCTTCGATAAACCCCAAAATAGCCGACCAAACACTTGGCCCACGGCCCAAATCCCTTCCCACTCGGATAAACCGCCCTTATCCGAGGTGTTTTCCATTTTTCACCCGGATATTCCTATTTCTCTCGGACAACTTGTCCCACCTCGGCTAATCCTCTATTTCTCTCGGAGGTTTCCTATTCCCCCTCGGAGACAGTCCACTGACACTCGGACTAACCTCCCAGACTCTCGGATATATCCAACTGCACTTGGATAAATCCCATTTCCCTCGGACTGGACCCAGTTTTCCCTCGGATATGGTCCATCCAGCTCGGCTATCCAGCCCACATCCGGCTATCCGGTCATCACCCAACCATAGTCTGAACCTCCATTTCCCAGCCAGTATCCGACCCTTGGCTAGGTCATTCCTCGGACAACACCCTGTCCGGTACGATCATTCCGCATTTTCTCGGATACAGATGCTACAACTCTCCCCCACCCGTTCTGGATTTGTCCTCGAATCCGACTCATCCGTTTGCAACTTGTCAAACCATTTGGGATACTCAGCTTTCATCCTAGCCTCCTTTTCCCAAGTAACATGTTCATGCCCGTCGCAGTCCCATACGACCTGAACAATTCTGACCAGCTTCCCATGCTTAGTCTTTTCTTTCCGTCCTATTACTCGAACCGGTCTAGCCACTACTGCAAGGTTCTCTTGCAAGTCTGCTGGCGGCTCCTCTATAACCGTTTCCCGTTCGGTAATGTGCTTTCTCAGCTGTGACACATGGGATACATTATGGAACGCTCCCTTTTCTGATGGCAAGTCCAACTTGTAAGCCACTGCGCCAATCCTTTCCAGTATCCGGTACGGCCCCATGTACCACGGATTCAACTTGGCATTCTTAGCTGCCCTATCCGTTCCCTTATAAGTCAGTGCCTTAAGATAAACCATATCACCCACACTGAACTCCAAATCCCTGCGACGCTTGTCCGTATAACTTTTCTGCCTGTCCATAGCCTCTTTCAGCTTAACCTTTAACAATCTGATCTTTTCTGTAGTAGCCTCGACCACTGCTGGCCCCATTACGCTACGCTCCCCCACTTGTGTCCAACACAATGGTGTCCTGCACGGCCTGCCATACAACGCCTCATACGGAGACATCTCAATGCTCCTTTGGTAACTATTGTTGTATGCAAATTCAGCCAACGGTAAGTAGTCTTCCCAACTACCACCCCAGTCCAGTACACACGCTCTCAACATGTCCTTCAATGTTCTGATCGTCCGTTCTGATTGCCCATCAGTCTGAGGATGATACGCTGTACTCATATGCAACTGCGTTCAACACGCTTCCTGGAACTCTTTCCAGAACCTCGAAGTAAACTTCAGATCACGATCTGAATTGATACTCACTGGCACTCCATGCAACATCACGATCTGATCAATATACATTTCCACCAACTTTGGTACTCCATTCGTCTTTTTCATTGCTAAGAAGTGAGCAGACTTGGTCAAACGATCCACAATGACCCATATCCCGTCATGCAACTTCCTAGTCTTAGGTAACCCCAATACAAAGTCCATGGTGATCATGTCCCATTTCCATTCTGGCATTGGCAATGTTTGCAACAAACCACTTGGAAACTGATGCTCTGCCTTAACCACTTGGCACGTCTCACATCCGGCTACCCACTTAGCCACATCCCGTTTCATCCCAACCCAATGATAGTACCATTTCAAATCCTGATACATCTTGGTCATTCCTGGATGAACAGAAAACCTTGACTGATGTGTCTCCTTAAGGATCTCATCCCTTAACTCCTTCACATCTGGAACACAGACCCGTCCGTTCACAACAATGGTCCCATTGTTTGAAGTCCGATATTCTGTCTTGTCATTCTGTGACACCTTTTTCAGATTCTCATCCTGCTCCTGAGCAATCCGAATTCTAGTCAACAAGTCAGCTCTATCCGCAGCTTCCAAACCCAACGGTTCAACCCCTTCTGTTATTGCATTCAACTGCATTGTCCTTAGCATGTTCACAATGCTTCCAACATTCTGTTCAGATGATACGCTATCCCTTCTCCTACTCAACGCATCCGCCACCAAGTTGGCCTTTCCTGGATGGTATGCTATTTCCAAGTCATAGTCCGCTACCAACTCCATCCATCTACGCTGTCTCAAGTTCAAATCCGGTTGAGTAAAGATGTACTTTAAACTCTTATGGTCCGTGTATATCTGCACCTTCTCGCCATACAAGTAAGATTTCCATATCTTAAGTGCAAATACCACAGCCTCCATCTCTAAATCATGCGTAGGGTAGTTTCCTTCATGCTTCCGTAGCTGCCGCGAAGCATAAGCTATCACCTTACCATTCTGCATCAGAACACAACCTAGTCCTTTCCTGGATGCATCCGTGTATACCACGTATGGCTCACGCGGTTCTGGTAACGCCAATACTGATGCACTAGTGAGTAACTCCTTTAACTTTGAGAAGCACTCTTCACACTCATCCGTCCAGACATACTCCACGTCTTTACCAGTCAGCTTTGTCATTGGCTGAGCCATGCTTGCAAAACCTTTGACAAACCGCCTGTAGTAACCAGCTAGTCCGAGAAAACTCCTTATCATTGAAGCATTCTCTGGTCTAGGCCAATCCGCAATAGCCTGAATCTTCTCTGGGTCCACGGACACTCCCTTTTCCGAAACAATATGACCCAAGAACCCTATATGCCGTTGCCAAAAGCTACACTTACTGAGCTTGGCATATAACTTCTGTTCTCTCAACTTCTCCAGAACAGTCCGCAAATGACTCTTTTGCTCTTCCTCATCCTTAGAGCATACTAGAATATCATCTATGATAATGATCACAAACTCATCTAGGTACTCTCTGAATACGCCATTCATCAACTTCATGAATGCAGCTGGCGCATTCGTCAAACTAAATGGAATGACCACAAACTCGTAATGACCATACCTTGTCCTAAAGGCAGTCTTACGCACGTCTGTCTCCTCTATGGGTATTTGATGGTACCCTGATGCCAAATCGATCTTAGAGAACCAAGTAGCTCCCCTGAGTTGGTCCAACAACTCGTCTATCCTGCGAAGTGGATACTTGTTCTTCATGGTCACACGGTTCAATCCGCGGTAATCAATGCAAAGCCTGAAGCTCCCATCCTTCTTCTTCAAGAACAACACTGGTGCTCCCCATGGTGAACTACTAGGTCTAATGAAGCCTTTGTTCAACAACTCCTTTAGCTGCTTCTTCAGTTCAGCCATCTCCGCTGGTGCCATCCGGTATGGTGCTTTGGACAATGGAGCTGTCCCCGGCTCAAGTTCAATCGTGAATGGATCTGAACGAGCTGGTGGCAGTCCTGCCAACGCCTGAAAAACATCCTCAAATTCCTGCACCACCGGTATACTGCCTAAGTCTACATCCGGTCCTCCTTCTGTAGTAGTGATCGTTGCTAGATACGCCTCACAACCCTTTTCTATCAGCCGTTCTGCTTGAATAGCTGAAACCACCAAACTTCCTGAGGTTGGCCTAACTCCCTGATAAACCAAGACCTCTCCTTCTCTCTCAAACCGCACCCTTCCACGGTGACAATCCAAGTGAGCTCTGTGCTTGCCTAACCAGTCCATTCCCAAAATGACATTGTAGGACTTAACCCTACAGATCACTAGATCCGCTGGCATGTTCACTTCGCCAAACATCACTGGAACATTCTTGACCGTTCCTAGTGAAAACATCACTTGGCCTCCGGCCACCTGAACTAACCCAAAGTCCTCTCCGGGTTCCTTCTGGAACTGACCCTTTCCGATCATGTCCGGATTAACAAAACAATCTCGCTCCCGAGTCAAACAGAACATGGGTTTCAACCTCACCCATTAGCAAGGTCCCTACACATTCGTTTCCTAGAATGCTAAGACTCTATACTAACACACAACAACACACAAGGAAAGTTTAGAAAATACTAAGTACCACACGTACCAGTAATCGGATGAGAAGTGCTCGGTTCCTCGACTGCTGCTGCACTCGTCGTGTACACCCTCGGCATAATGGCCTGTCTCTTGGCCTGTGATGCAAGCGCCTCCCCTGCTCTCTTCCCTTGAGCCACGGCCTGCTCCACCACTCCTGCCTTAGGACACTCACGCTTGAAATGCCCTGGTTCTCCACAACCGTAGCAAACCCGAACCGCACCATCACTGCCGGACACACGGACCACTCGCTGATCCTCCTCCGGACAGTCTCGTACCCGATGCTCTAAACTCCCGCACCTGTGGCATCCACTACCACCGCGCCTACACTCGCCAACGTGAGCCTTGCCACACTTGCTGCACACGCTGCGTCCCCCAGATCCTTTGTTCGGTATTCCTTTCCCAAACTTCCAGTTCTGTCCACTAGACTGACCCGTCTTAGTCACGGCTGCACTAGCCCCAGCTGACATCAACGCAGCTTCCGCCTGTCCTGACTCCAACAATGCCGCCTTCTCAACAAGCTCAGCAACTGTCCTGAAGTCACGAACCACACACCCATTCCTTAGCTCAACTCGCAGTCCACTCATAAACCAGCGAATCAGCTTCTCCTCCATGTGAAACTCATGAGACACATACTTCCTCAGCTGATTAAACTGAGTCTCATACTGCCTCACTGTAAGTGTCCCCTGACTAAGGTACATAAACGCCTCCTCCAACTCATTGTAAGCTTCCTGTGGGAAGTACTTACTCCTGAACATCGCTGAAAATATCTCATATGAACAATTCGCGTTCACCAGCCTTCCAACGATTCCTTTCCACCACGTGTGTGCATCACCCTCCAAGTAGTGCACGGCAATGTCTCTCTTGTAACCCTCTGGACATCGGATAGACTCAAAATTCCGTTCCAGTCTCATCCTCCACTCATCTGCCTCAATCGGTGTAGAACCTCCAGCAAAGAACTTGGTTCCCAACCGCACCATGTGATCCAAAACCTTGAGGTAACTCAGAACCCTCTCCACTTGGTCCGCTTCCTCCTCAATCACATCCGCGTGAACCCCCACCGGTGGTACTACTTGTGGTGCTGCTGCAACCGCCGGAGCAGGAGCCACCGCAGGTAGCCTAGCTAGTACCTGTGCTAATATCCCAAGCACAGCCTCTAACCCCACTGGTGCTACATTCGCAGCATCCCCAGCTGCACCCGCAGCATCCCCAGCTGCACCCGCAGCATTCCTAGCCACGTTCTCAGCATCCGCAGAATTCCTTGCTGCTTCCACGGCTGCCACTCTAGCCGCCTCATTTGCAACCGTAGCTGTCTGTCTCTCGGCTTCCCTAGCCCTCTCAGCAACATCACCGTTGACTGAGTTCACAGACCCCGCAGCCTGGTTGTCTCCATTGTTTCTCACGGTTCTTCTGGTATCAACCATCTGCAAGTACACAATGCCAGTTAGTCGAAGCTAACTCAAAACGTGTTTCACAACACCACACAACAACTTACCGCGAGACCTTGGCAGTGAAGAATGGATCGGACCCCCATAAACCCCAAACAAACAAACAAACAACAGCAGTCACCAATTTCAGTCTTAGAAGCGTTAAAACGCTCTGATACCAACTTGTAGTAACCCAACCCGGTAAACCGTACCGCAGCTGTGTCCCACTACATCCTCTAAGTCTGTTTTTATACTTAGCCATATTTTCGAACTTTTTCTTCTTTCTTTTTCTAAGTCTTTCTTATCATTACACAGCGGAATATAAAGCAACTCATTCATTTCTTCAACTTCCAAAAACACTTAACAGGATTCGGGGTTCCACATAAATAAAAGCACAAGGTTCGCTGAAGATTACAACTGATCATCTAGCAACCTAACGATCAAACACCAAAGCCATAAGACTCTAAACACAACTCTTAAATCATAAAACACCCAATCCCCGATCCATCCATGTCCATCACTGCCGCCTGGTCTCGCCCCTTTACTGCTTAGTACCTGCACACTCAAGATGAGAGGCATAAGTATTTCATAAATACTTTGTGAGTACGGTCATCCCGTAACACCTGGTCAGTACCAAACACGCAGTCATACTTTCGGATTCAACATTCAACACAATCAATTCGCAATAGACATCACAATATAAAACTGCCATGATCATCTAGCCTAACCAACCAAGATCAATCCCTTTTTAAGATCCATGACTACTTCAGCGAGAATCCCACATCCCCTAAGCTAATAAATGATCCGGATTACCCTGAGGTTAGCTAAATACCATCTATGCCACGGTAAACACCACAATCACAACACAAGGATTGCTTATCAATTCCAAACACATAACATGAAAATCACACAATCAACATGCAAAACACTCAACCCTAGCAATCCTACGGTCCTAGACCCAACCACAGTCACGCACTCACCTTAGACAAGGCTGGAAACAGATTGGTCAGAAGAAATCCCGATGAAAACCGCACCAAAACGAAGATATCCGATCTCCCTAAGAATCTCTCAGCTCACGGTACGATCCGATCCTTATCCCCTCGGCTATCTCTTGATCCGTTCACTTTTCTTCGAGCCAAACTCTGTTTTCCCTCAGAAACCCCATAATACAAGGCTATTAGCTCGAGGTTATCTGATGAAAACTCAACACTTAGGGAAATATCCGATCGCTTACCAGTTTATCTCGGCGATGGTCGGATCTGCTCGGCGATAACCTGATCTCTCTCGGATGTCCTCGGGATAAACTGTTTTTCTTAGGGTTTTCTCTCGACTATTCTCTTTCTTTGCTTTATTGCTCTCGAATAAATACAACTCTCCCGAGAAAAGTCTCAAAATCCCTTAAATACTCGCAAAACCCTAGGTAACCCGGACTTATCCGACGTTTTCCCGGTTCCAGTAAGTTTTATCCCGGTCCGATTCGATTCTCTCGGCTATGCCCTGTACCGGCTCGACCATTCCTTCGATAAACCCCAAAATAGCCGACCAAACACTTGGCCCACGGCCCAAATCCCTTCCCACTCGGATAAACCGCCCTTATCCGAGGTGTTTTCCATTTTTCACCCGGATATTCCTATTTCTCTCGGACAACTTGTCCCACCTCGGCTAATCCTCTATTTCTCTTGGAGGTTTCCTATTCCCCCTCGGAGACTGTCCACTGACACTCGGACTAACCTCCCAGACTTTCGGACATATCCCACTGCAATCGGATAAATCCCATTTCCCTCGGACTGGACCCTGTTTTCCCTCGGATATGGTCCATCCGGCTCGGCTATCCAGCCCACATCCGGCTATTTCCTCGGTCATCACCCGACCATAGTCTGAACCTCCATTTCCCAGCCAGTATCCGACCCTTGGCTCGGTCATTCCTCGGACAACACCCTGTCCGGTACGATCATTCCGCATTTTCTCGGATACGGATGCTACAAGTTGTATCAGCCACACTGATGGCTTGTTGAGCGGACCTTGAAGAACATTCAAGAGATTCAAGGCCTGTGCAATGGATAGACATTCCATACTTGAAGAGAACCCAATTCCTTGGGAACACGATTCAAGGATAATACATATATCACTTCCTCAAGCCATCAAATGAAGCAGCTCAGTTCTTACTCCCTAATGAGAAGTTTACCTCAATCACTATGAGAAGCAACATTGATTTCTGTCCAAGCAGAAACATGCTCTACAATGGTGGGTCTGTTGCACCAAATGAAGAGGAAGATGATCAACAGAGCAATTAGGAGGAAGAAGAGGCTGAAGAAGGCGCTGCAAATCAGGAGGAGTTCCAGGAGGAAGAGCAAGAGATTGAATTTTGAGATTACAATTCTGATGAGTTCCATTTTGAACCCTATGAAGTGCAAAGCCAAGGAAACTCTTTGAAGCATCCTCATGATCACATCAACAAGCTGAAAAAGTTGTGTAAATGGCAAGACAAGACCATTAAGAAGCTTGTAAACTTGGTAAAGGGAAATTCAAGAAGGAAAAGTCTAAAAACCAAAGAGCCCTCACCAAGGATGTGAACATGAGAATGAGCTTGAGGAAGAGCCCCATGAAGAGGAACAAGAGGAGAGTTGGAGGGCACCTTTCAGAAGCCACTCCTACCATGAGCAAATAACCACGCCTTGGCCGCCACGGAACCTTCAAGGTCTTCATCTCATGAGCCTAGGACCCAGCTTTGGTCAGCTTGGGAGGCTCTTACAGCTTCTTCTTATCAGCCTGAGTACACAACTCGGAAAGCTTGGGATGCTAAAGGACTTCCTCTTATGAACAAGTCAATGCCCAATGGACAAGTTGGGAAGCTCCAATATCATCTTTCCATAAGCAAGGAAAAGGCAAGAGGAATGCAAGAAAATCTTCTTCACCTGCTACTTCAAGTGGACAAGGGGACACTGAGGAGATTTCTCACTCCTCCCACAACACCTCTTCACACAACTAAGGTACCAACATTCCAACCCTTGCATTTTGTTTTTGTGTGTTTTTACATCTCTCTCTCATTCTTTTATTACACAAGTGACTGTAATTTAAGTTTGTGGGAGGGTTTGTGTATATAATATTGTATTTTGTTTTCTTAGTTTTTCTTTTAATTCTTCTCTTTGAGTCTCATGCATTCATGCATTCATATATGTCCATTAAAAACATTAAAAAAATCAGAAAATTTGAAAAAAAATTGCAATTTTGCAATCCAAAAACAAATCATTTGTTGCATTCTCATTAGGACTGAGTCTAGATTTTGAAGCAAATGGGATGCATATCACTTGCTTAGGGTGTAGTGATAGAGATTCCTTGTAAAGTGCATGAATTATTTTAGATGAATCGAATTTCCTTGTTGACAATTGTTTGATGCATCTTTAAATGGTTTGGAACTTAAAGCTGAACCATCCTTAGAACTTCAAAATTTGTTATCCATTTCTGGTGTCTTGAGCTTGCGTGAATTGATAATCAAATCTACTTATTAGAATCATAATCTTGACTTGAGAATTATCATGTTTTTGCAAAGAAAAGTGATTTCATGGATTACTTTATACATATTCAGACTTTATTTCTTCCTTTTTACCACTCTTGCTAGTCCAAATAGCTGATCCTCATCATTAAGGGACAGTTTACCACACCCTAAAACTTAGCCTCCTTTCAAGCCTAAACACTATCTTGTGAATGTGAGACCTCTTTTTAATGAACTGAGCAAAAAGGATTAGGTTTAGCACTACAAGAACAGCTCGGTTGAGAAGTAAGATTAGTAGCTTCACTCAAAGGCAGAATGAGACATTCAATGAAGCTATGGAGCGTTTCAAGGATTAGACTATAGCTTGTCCTCACCATGGATTCAGTGAAGAGTCACTCTTGAGTACCATATACCACAGAGCTCTTCCAAAGATCAGATTGCTCCTTGACACGGCAAGAAAGGAAACTTTCTTGGCCAAGAGGTGGACAAAGGTATGGAACTCATAGAGAATTTGGCATTGAGCGACGGGAACTATTCAGAGGACTATGACCGCGCACCATGAGGAGCTGATCTTGAAGCTCACAAGAACGAAATGAAGTCGTGGCATGAGAAGATTGATAAGCTTGTCCTTGCCAACCAAAAACAAGTGCATTTTGTTGGAGAAGCCAGGGATGTCCTAGACGAGCTCGAGCAATGCCAAGAAGAGGAAGCTAATTGGTTGCTGGTCAGAACTACAACAAGCCACAGGGATATTCTCATGGCTACCAGGGCAACAACAACCTCTCATACCGTAGCACCAACGAATCCAAAGGATCAGGTGTACCCCCCTCAGCAAGCAAAGCCCCTTGTTCCATACAACAAGGGTTGTCAACAGAATAGTGGCTTTCAAGGGCAGAAGCAAGGGAACTTCCAGGGTCAGCAGCAACAGCAAGGCAACAAAGGCTACACTCCTATGTTTCCTCCCGGCTTTGTTCCACAACAACAACAGATGCAACCCCAACCTCAAGATCCGGTACAAGAAATGTTCCAACAGTTGCTTCAAGGTCAAGCTTCAACTAATCAGAAGTTTGCTGAGATGAACAACCGGCTAGATTCTTCTCTTACTGATGTCTCAACACAGATAACCAATCTGAACAACAAGATCAAGCAGTTAGAGAAAGGAAAGTCTTGTACAAGCGGTCAGAACAGCTTACCGAGAGTTGCACCTAAGGACAATGAGGACATTGTGGTTCAAGAGGGGGAGGGTAAGCTTTCAAATGATGAGGAGATCACCTTTGATAATGTGTGTATTGAGAGACCAAGGAAGGGTAAGGAAGCCGTTGTAGAGAAGAAAGTAGAGGAGGTGAGCAAAGAGAAAGATGCATTTTTTCCTCCACCATACAAGACGAAGCTTCCATTTCCCGGACGGTTCAAGAAAGAGCTTCTAGGGAAGCATAGAGCAGTCTTTGAGAAGCATTTGAAAGATGTTGAGATCAAGCTACCTTTGGTGGATTGTTTGGCCATGATGCCTAACTATGCAAAGTTTTTCAAAGACACTCTTATTAAGATGACTAAAGAAAGTCAAGAGGTTTTGGTGTTGAGTGAGGAGTGCAGCGCTATTATTCACAAGGAGATTGTTCCTAAGAAGCTTGGAGATCCAGGATCATTCACCATACCATGTGCACTCGGTCCCTTGACATTTCAAAGCTGTTTATGTGATCTTGGTGCAAGTATAAACCTCATGCCCCATTCCATAGCAAAGAAGCTCGGTATCACAAGGTTTAAAGAGTGTAGGATCTCTCTGGTGCTAGCTGACAGAAGCATAAGGCTTCCCGTGGGTTTACTTGAGGATTTGGCTGTGAGGATCAGTGGTGTAAACGTATCAACCGATTTCATTGTACTTGAGATGGATGAAGAGCCAAAGGATCCTCTAATCCTTGGCAGACCATTCTTAGCCACCGCCGTAGCCATAATTGACGTAAAGAACGAGAAGATCTCCCTGCACTTGGGGAAGGACACAAAGCTAGATTTCGATATCAATGAAGTCTTGAAGAAGCCTACAATCAGTGGCCAAGCTTTCTACATTGAGACCTTAGACGAATTAGCCGATGAGTTGCTTGAAGAGCTGGCACAGGAGGATCACTTGCAGCTAGCCTTGACTAAGGAGCCAGGGGAGCATGGTTTTCTGAGTGAGAGGACTCAAGAATACGTTCATATCCTTGATTCTCGCAAGGTTATGAAAGAAGATGTAGGCGGGTGCCTAGAGATCAATCAGGAAATCGACGAGCTCAGTCGATCCAGGATCAAGATCGACAAGAAGATCGAGGAAGGTGGTCGATCCAGCAAAACAATCGATGGGAAGATCGAGGAGGAGACTGGTCGATCCAGTTCAGAGAACAACTCAGCAACTCGATCTCCTGCTCGATCGACATCAAATCGAGTAGGAGAATCGAGTGAGTGCAATTGATCCGGACCAGAACGAGTGCAAGATCAACTGGATGACTCATTCTCAGAGGGGACAACGGTTCAAGAAGGCAGTTTTTAAGGCTCATGTCTCGGGTTCTAAGGAGGCTACTGAGGACGGGAACGTCAACACAAGCCACGAGGAGGACTAGGAGCGAGCTGCTAGCCCCAAAGGTGGACCTAAAGGAGCTCCCAAAAAGGCTAAGGTATGCTTTCTTAGGGCTTAATGAGACTTATCCCGTGATTGTGAATGAGAACTTGAGTGATGATGAGTTGCACTCGCTCCTTAATGAGCTGAGAAAGTATAGGAAGGTCATTGGGTACTCTCTAAGTGACATCAAGGGCCTTTCACCAATGCTTTGCACTCATAGGATTCACTTAGATAAAGAAAACTCTTCTTCTATTGAACATCAAAGACGCTTAAACCCGAATTTGAAAGAAGTAGTTAAGAAAGAGATTCTGAAACTGTTAGAGGCTGATGTGATATACCTCATCAGTGACAGCACGTGGGTTTCTCCTGTCCACGTGGTGCCAAAGAAGGGGGCGGGATCACGGTCATTAAGAATGAAAAAGATGAATTGATTGCTACTAGAACTATAACTGGTAACCGATTGTGTATAGACTATAGGAAGCTCAATTCAGCTGCTAGAAAGGATCATTTTCCTCTTGCTTTTATTGATCAAATGGTAGAGAGGCTTGCTAATCATCTATATTATTGCTTTCTTGATGGTTATAGTGGTTTCTTTCAAATACCAATCCATCCTAACGATCAAGAGAAGACGACTTTTACATGCCCTTATGGCACCTTCGCATATCGAAGGATGCCATTTGGGTTGTGTAATGCACCAGCAACATTCCAGCGATGTATGATGTCGATCTTCTCTGATCTTATAGAAGAGAAGGTGGAAGTGTTTATGGATGACTTCTCTGTATATGGTGCGTCTTTTTCTGCTTGTTTGTTGAACCTTTGCAAGGTACTTAAGAGATGTGAAGAGACAAACTTGGTGCTGAACTGGGAGAAGTGTAACTTCATGGTGAAGGAAGGGATTGTACTCGGTCACAAGATATCTGAGCAAAGGATAGAGGTTGACAAAGCAAAGATTAAGGTCATGATGAGTCTTGAGCCGCCGGTTAATGTCAAAGGGATAAAGAGTTTATTGAGGCACGCTGGCTTCTATAGGCGGTTTATCAAGGATTTCTCCAAGATAGCACGCCCTCTTACACGGTTGTTATGCAAGGAAGCTGACTTTTTCTTTGATGAGGAGTGTCTTCATGCTTTCAAGACCATCAAGGAGGCTCTTGTCACAGCACCTATAGTACAAGCACCAGACTGGAGTTTACCCTTCGAGATCATGTGCGACGCGAGTGACTACGCCGTGGGAGCTGTTATGGGGCAGAGGAATGACAAGCTGTTGCATGTAATATACTATGCCAGCCGTACCTTGGATGACACGCAAGTGAGAAATGCTACAACCGAGAAGGAGCTACTGGCCGTTGTGTTTGCTTTTGAGAAGTTCAGATCATACTTGGTGGGCTCTAAAGTTGTTGTATACACTGATCACGCAGCGTTAGAAGGATACCAAGCCGAGGCTCTTAAGGTGGATTCTCCTTCTACAAGAGTTTGATATGGAGATAAAAGACAAGAAGGGGATAGAGAATGGTGTTGCTGATCACCTTTCTAGAATAAGAGTGAATGAAGCCTTACCCTTGGATGATTCACTTCCTAAAGAGCAACTCATGATGATCAACACGGTGGTATGTACACGACTAGAGGATCGGTTTGATAATGTTTTGGCTTTGAGAGAAGAGAACCTGCCTTAGTATGCTGATATAGTGAACCTCTTAGCTTGTGGAGAGGAGCCAACTCATCTTGACCATTACCACAAGATGAAGTTCATGAGAGACATCTCTTACTATTTTTGGGACGAGCCTTACTTGTACAAGAGAGGAGTAGATAGCTTGTACAGAAGATGTGTTTCAAGAGAGGAAGCTCAAGACATCCTTCTTCACTGCCACGGCTCATCATATTGTGGTCATTTCTCTTCTTTCAAGACGGCTACAAAAGTGTTACCAGCCGGATTTTGGTGGCCATTGCTATTCAAAGACGCTCATGAGTTTGTTAAGGCTTGTGAAGCATGTCAAAGGGCAGAGAACATCACAAAGAGGAATGAGATGCCTCAGGTGCCAACCTTTGAAGTTGATATTTTTGATGCTTGGGGGATAGATTTCATGAGACAATTTCCCTCTTCTTACGGCAACAAATTCATATTGGTGGCTGTTGATTACGTGTCTAAGTGGGTTGAGGCTATAGCTTCCCCAACTAATAATGCAAAGGTTGTGGTTAAACTATTTAAGACCATCATCTTCCCACGGTTTGGAGTACAAAAAGTTGTGATCAGCGATGGGGGCAGCCACTTCATCAACAAGGTGTTTGAAAGTCTCTTGAGGAAGTATGGCATAAAGCACAAGGTAGCCACACCTTATCTCCCACAAACCAGTGGGCAAGTAGAGGTCTCTAACAGACAGATCAAGGCTATCTTAGAGAGGACAGTGGGAGTAACTCGGATGGATTGGGCAAGTAAGCTGGACAATGCTCTTTGGGCGTATAGAACCGCCTTCAAGACTCCTATTGGTACCACTCCCTTCACTCTACTTTACGGCAAGGCATGTCACCTCCCTGTGGAGCTGGAGCATAGAGCACTGTGGGCAGTGAAGCAGATGAACTTTAGTCTCAAGACAGCACAGGAAAAGCGGTTGATTCAACTCCATGAGCTTGATGAGTTATGGCTAGAAGCTTATGAAAGCGCCAAAATCTACAAGGAAAGGACCAAGGCGGTTCATGACAAGAAGTTGGTGCATAAGGAGCTTAAGGTGGGCAGTCTGGTCTTGCTCTACAACTCACGCTTCAAGCTATTTCCAGGGAAGCTTAAGTGAAGATGGTGTGGACCGTTTGATATAAAGGAAGTTCTACCCTATGGAACGGTCACATTGGTTGGAAAGAGTGGTAATGCTTTCACGGTTAATGGGTATAGAGTCAAGCCCTACCTGGCGAGTGATTGCAGCAAGGAGAGCACCACGATGTTTCTCCAAGACCCACCCCAGGCCTAAACCAAGTAACATCTAGCTAAAGACGTTAAAGAAAGCGCACTTGGGAGGCATTCCCATGTCTATCTTGTACATATTTTTACTTTCTTTCTATTTCAGTTTTATGCTTTTTATTTAACTGTGTAGGTAAAAGGATGAGGGATTGTAGACCATGATCTTGGAGTCAAAAGAGGTGAGAAGGGTTAAGTATAGGCTAGAGATCGAGTGCTAGATCGACATATCCTGGCTCGATCTTTACTAGACCGAGCTAGTGAATCGAGAGGAGTCAGTCGATGTAGACGAGATCGAGTAGACAATCGAGTGAGTCAGTCGATCATGAGAGGATAAAGCACCCATACGTTTAGCTTGAAATGCATAAAAGGAGTGGATCGACTGACCTCACTCGATCCTCGAGGTTAGATCGATCAGTATACTCGATCATGTGGCTCGATCCAAGGAGCACAGTCTGAGTGACCAAAAATCATGGAACGAGATGGCACAATGGATCTAAGACTCGATGCAATCTCAATCGACTCCCTGATCGAACAACCCACTCGATCCTAGTTAACATGGGCATGAGATCGAGTCCTAGATCGACCAAACGGACTCGATCTCGTGCTGAGGTAAGTAAATTTTTTTCCCTTTTTTCTTCTTTCCCTCAAGTTTTAAATTTAAATTGTGGTCAAGGCAAACATCTTTGACCATGAAAGATGTGCCTTGACCACACTTTTTTCAGAAACCACTTCTCCTGCCCATGGTTTTGTTAGTCTTTATAATTACATGCAACCACACACTCTCTCTCATTTTATGTTTCAAGTTTTCTAAAGATAGAGAGAGTGTTATTTTCTGTTTTTAAGTCTATTAACATCTTTCTTTCATCTCGTCAAAAGGTATTTTCGGTTTATTGATTTACTTGTTTAAATTTTTTTGAAATAGCCTTTTGATTCCTTAAGATGATTGTTAGTTGTTAGGGAATTAGGATAATTTTTAGAAATAGATAAATATTAGGAAAATTGCTAGATTTAATCATATCTCTAGATTCTTTCCTCTAATATTTAGCTATAATTTTTATAAATTCCCCAAAAATCTAGGTTTATTGTTGCAAGTTTTTCTCATCTGCCTTGTCTCTCTCTTGCATTCGCCGCCTTTACTCATCATCTTCCTTGAGAATCGCGTTTCAGGTACCAATGGCACCAAAGAGAACCAGAGAAGAGACAACACTGGGAGGGGAGACACAAGAAGTGGTTCAAGAGAGGGTTAGATGGAGCAAGGAGGAGAAAAAAGCTAAGAAGAGACTTGAGAGGCTGCACTTTGAACCAACCAAATTTACAAGCAGAGACCTCTTGGGGAAGATGGGGCTATTGAACGACTTTGATGTGCTTCTACAACACATAGGGCTGGCTTGCCTCTCAAAGATGGATTGTCCCACATATCCAGAAGTCACGCTCGACTTTCTCTCAACCTTGGAGTTCACCTACGAAAATCCGAGTCTTCCTACTCCTTCCCAGGGCCACATCACCTTCAAGAGAAGGAGGCAAGCCTATCATCTCTCAATCCTGGAGCTTTGCCAAGCCTATGGCCTCAATGCTGCTGCTAAGTAAGTGGAGTCCCCTTAATGGGATTTGATTAGCCTTGACGACTATAAGGCCAAAAGTCCGTAACCCCTTACAAAGATACACCCTCAAACTCATGGCAAATACTTTCAGTGGGAGGTCTTAGGCTCCTACAGTGGCGAAGAATGAGCTTTGTTTTCTCTTTCAAGGACTTAAGAAGATTTTATGCAACCGAGAAGAACGTGATGAGCCATTGGAGGATGAGCTCGGAGATGATGTCAACTATGGTTCCATCTTAGCCACTTCCTTAGTCAAGTACAAGGCGTGGGTACTAAGGTGTAAAGCAAGCTCAGCACTCATTGGAGGCTTCCTCACACCGATGTTTGTCCAAGCTGGAGTTCCTCTTCTTGAATTTGAGCCTTGCGCAGATAGATCATACATGGACGAGCAGTACATGCGCAACACTGATAGCTTGGGACCTACACCAGCTCCAGGGAAGTTTGCTTACCTGTATTACGACCACAACCATGCCAAGAAGGTCTGCATTCTGCCCAACGAGGATGAGACAAACTTAGACAGCATTGGCACCATCGAGTTTTTGCCAACGGATGGGGAGTGTGTTGCAGCCCTGGGACCAGCAGCAGTTCTACCTCAAGTTTCCCGTGCACCCTCAGAGTCACCTCCCTCAGAAGCAGAGATGCCAACCAGCTTTGATCTCCCTAAGCTCGATTTTGAGCAGAGGACCAAAACCGAGAAGTTCCTTGCATCTTTGGTGGAGGTTCAGCGGAAAGTGAACAAGTGGCAGAGCAATATGATCTAAAAGCTTGCCAAGAAGATCAAACAGCTTCAAGGAAGCTCATCTGATGCGTCTTCAAGTGAGGAGGTCGAGCAGCCCGAGAAGAGGAGAAAATCCACCGGTGGGATTGTGATCCGTGAGCCGCAAGGAAGCAACATCCAACCTGCACGCCACTCTGTACACGAAGGGACATCCAAGGAGAAAGGCAAGGCAGTCACTCACGACCCTCCTAGCAAGAGCAGGAAGTCTGGAGCATCCTCAAGCCCCAGCCGAGCCTAGCTCCGAGGTACCAACAACCAAACCATTGTATATACCATACATCTTTTGATTTTTGCTTTGTATTTCGGCTCCTCTTGGATTTGTTTGCCACCGACACAGTGTCATTCAAGTTTTGGGGAGTGTGTGGTGTGTTTGACATGTTTTATTTGATCTTATTTCGTGTTATCATCCCTTGAGTCATCATGCATCATGTAAGGCATAGAAAAGAACAAAAAAATGATAAATTTTTTAAAATTTTCAAAATAATCCATGTAGTTTGCATTTGCATTGTAGAATATTTTAGGATTGAGTCTAGAATTTTTAAAATCATTTAGGATGTTGCATTTGCATTGGGAGTGAATGATAAACACTTGTTAAGATGTTAGTGTTTGAACTGTTTTCAATGTCTTGGTTGTTTGTTGTTTGATTACATCTAGTGAGTTTGAAGTTAAGACTGCACCATACCTTGATTACTTCCATTTGATACTCTAGTCTTATGTTGAAAGTCGCTTTGATTTGATGCCAACTCCATCTTAGTAGAACCTTAATCTTGACATTGAATTATCTTGTTTGTGCATTAAGAGAGATTGCATGACTTACCCATATACATACTTGGATTATCTTCTTCCTTTCTTACCACTCTTGTTAATCCAAGTAGCTGATACTCATCATAATGGGAGAGTTAACCACGCCCTAAACCAAACCTTCTTTCTAACCTAAACACTTTTGCGTGAGTAGTGAGGCCTTTCATTGCATTATTTTCTATCCTATCTTAGCAAAAAGTGTTAGGAATAGGGCTGGCAAGGAAAAGCTCCCTTGTAGACACCAGCTTGTATTTTGAGCTTGGTATTAGGTTAAGAGTTTGGGGAAAGGGTTATTTGAGTGGTTTAAGAGTTTCTTGTTTATATATTTTCAAAAGAAGAAGTATGGGATTAGTAGCAAAGGCAGAACAAGTAAATTATGGTTAAGTAAAGTAGATAAAAATGCTCTAAGTGCCAAAGAAAAGAAACGCGCCAGCAGCAACAAGGCTAAAAAGAGGTCAACCAAAAGGAAAAATCAGACCAAGCTATCCACCAAAGGTGATGAAAGCGGTGCCAAGCATACAACAAAGAAGAGCAAGCTCAAACAAAAGAAGTCAACCACACAGAAGGTACAAAAAGAAGTTTCCCCCAATGTGAAGGATGAAGAGATCAAGCGCTTTGGGGAAAGGGTAGATTTAGCGGTTACACTTTGGGTTTTAGATGTCTTTAGGATCATCTTGGGTAAAAAGGGTAGAAGGGAGCTTTAACTTGCATGCATAAGTGTGCATTTACCTTTAGCATTTTGCCAAAGATAGGATTCTTTCATTGAGTGATCCCCTGAATCTTTAAACCCCTCTTTAAATGAGATCATTTTCATCTCATGACCATGTCCCTTGACCAAATGCTTTCTCTTGATGTGCACAAACTTGATCCATTGGTTATCGCTTAATGAATGTTAAGGAGTTGGTTGATTTGAATGCTTGTGTAGGCTAAGCTAGAGTTCATTGCTTGCTTTGATGGGTTTGGCTAAAGTTTTTAAAGTAGAACAACCTCTTTGCATCTTACAACTTATAACTTGGGCATTGAATCAGTTTCTCCATTGACATCTTTAGTTTTGAACTCCCGTTTTCAAACCTCTCTTCCTTTCTTGAATTTTGTTTGCTTGAGGGCAAGCAAAAGGCAAGTTTTGGAGAGTTGATATTACCAAATATTTTGCATATTTTGCATGCATTTAGGATTGTTTTTCATGCATTCATCTTCCATTATAGGCTAGTTTCTACCATTTGTTGCATTTAAGGCCTTAAGTCTCTTTGCATTCGCATTTTGCATATTTCTTTCACTTTTGCATCATTATCAGGTTGTTTGGAGCACTCTGGAGTTGTGGAGGTTGTGCGGACGTGAGGAGGATCAAAATCGAGCTTGTGGACACTCGGAGAAGTTAGCCATTCAGCAAAAGGACACGAGATCGAGTAGCGGAGGCAGGTCGATCTAGACGAGATCGACCAGAAGATCGAATGACCCAAGTCGATTCAAGAGGAAGGATCGAGTCCAAGATCGAGAGAGGAGATCGATCGTGAGTACGGAAGTGGGCCATGCTATGCAGATCGAGAGCCAGATCGAGTTCCCGACTCGATTGACATATGGATCGAGTAGAAGATCGAGCAAAAAGAAACGATCGAGCGGAAGATTGAGCCAGAGATCGATCATCCAACTCGATCTCTGAACCTTATCCGGCCAGCTCATTTTTGGCATGTAGTGAGGGGACCATTTTGTTATGTTTAGCCATTTTGGGCATATTCCAGCGATTCCCTTCATTCTGTCGAGACAAACTTAGTTTTTGGCTTTTCTCCTTTAGGCGATTTAGCCATTATTCAACTTTTGAAGCTTTTTATGTTTTAGAACTTCTTAATCTTGCTTAATCATTAGTATTTTCTTAATCACTTGTCGTTAATCATGCTTAGCTTTCTATCCATTGCTTTTCAATCGATTTCAATCATGAGTAGCGAGTATTTTTTCTTTGGATAAAGGGTTGAGGTGATTCAAGGGTTTAAGAGGTTTAAGTTTTATGTTTTTCTTGTTCTTCATTCCTTCTCTTCTAGGATCTTGGGGTCTTAAGGCTTAGAGAGTCTTGGAAAAGATCTCTATGATTCCAAGGCTATCTTACTTTGACCGGATTCAGATGTCCTAGAAAACCAGATCTTAGAGACTAATCTTTCCTCTCCCAAACGCCATGGTTGTAGAGGAGGTTAGTTAGGCCATAGATTGAAATCTTTTTTTCTGGCTCTTTGATCTCTTTTTCCACCAAACGCCATGGGTTTAGAGAAGAGATTGAGGAAGTGAATCATACCACACGCCATGGATGGTTCTTGTTTTTGTTTTCAAGGCTTAGGGAAACCTCATCAAATGAGTAGATCTATGTGTTTTCAAACCAAAGCTTGTACCTTTGAACACTCTTGAATATGACCCTCGACCCTGAGCCCTCTTTTAGCATTTTTAAACCTCAAGTAATCATCTTTTAGTTTCAAAGCTTGCATCTTGTTCATTAGAAGTCGTTTCCCTTTAAGTTGTTAGATCGATCTGTTTTACCTGATTTAGCTCCCGGTTTTTAGTTCTTAGTAGATTTGCATTTTTAATCTTCTGCTTTTTCCTAGTAGTAGTTAACCCTCTTCCAGGATTTTAAAATAGTTTTGCATTTCATTTGGTCATTGCATTTAGTTTTCATCGATTTTACCAATCATTTACCCGATTTGCTTAGATTTGTTTCACCCTTGCATTCCTATTGCTCTTCCTGCTTCCTAGGTTGGATTGATACCCTTACTGCTATATGATAGGACTCAGGTTTTACCCAAATAAGACTACTGCAAGTGCACAGCAAAAGCAGTTGTAGTACAAGGGGTATCGAATCCCAAGAGAGTAATGTAAACTACACTAAAGAGTTCAGGTTTGGATTAAGCTAAGCAATAAGTAATGAATGTAATGCGAAACAGTAAAATAAATGCAAGTGGGCGTTTTATCCTTGTTCTTAAAGTTCAGAGGGCTAAAGGCGTTAAGTTAAGACAATTCTCAGGCTGAATCCGAGAATGTAGAATGCATGAAATCAGGAATGATTAAGAACCGTCTTGAACATGTATCGCAAAGGTATAACTAATCAATTCTCATTGCAGAAGTTAACTATGTCTAAATCACAGAGTTACAAATCTCTTTGCAAATCCTAACAACCTAAACATGCAGTAATAATCAGGTTCAATTGTTCACAAAACTCCTAAGCCAAATCTCTTTGCAAATAGGTGTTTTGCTCATCAAATACTAGTTCAGGTGATTAATAATGCGCTCACATCTATCAAAAACCTAGGGTTTCGAAATCCAGATGATCTATCTAAGAAATCGATATGAATGCAAGCACAGATGAAGAACCAATGAATTTCCTATAAGTTTTTAGCAATTCTACAAACTCTTCTTCAACCTTTGAAAAGCCCTAACTTAACTAACAAACTACTCAGACATGGTGATTTGAGAAAACATCATGAAAAGAATAGATTGCATAAAAGAAATAAGAAGTAGAAAGTAAAGGAGTTCAAAATCTGCTCTGAAAGAGTCTGATTTGTCTCTCCAAAAGCTCTGCTACAAATCTCTCTCTAATTCTCTCAAAAAGAATAATAAGATACAAGATATCTGCCAAAAGAATGGCTGAAAAACCTAATATACAAGGTAAAACACGATCTGGGGCCTTTTTGCAAATACTGGAACATCTTGGCCAAAACTGCAAATAATCCTCTATCTTTTAGAAAACAGCCACGACCTCCTTCCTTCATGGGTGGCGAGCGTCCCCAGGTTGGTGACGAGCGTCACCCATATGCATACTTTTCTTCCCGAGCTAGGTACTTTGTGGCTTCAACTCGAAATGCTCCAAAAGACTCCAATATCTCCAATTATGCTCCAGACATGCTATAACCTGCAAAGACTCTTCTAGGACTCTAAAAAGACCAAAAAGACTCAATAAAAAGGACTTATACCATGGTTAAAAACCATAAAAACGATGATATATCAACTCCCACAGTCTTAGTTTTTGCTTGCTCTTAAGCAAACATCAGACAAAGAATAAGGTCGAGGTTTGAAAACAAGAAACAGACAGTCATACATCAGGAACACCACATTAGTTAGAACTTTCGATCCCTCATACCATAGAGCAAACACAAGATCAAATTTCAGTCTAATCATCACAAGCTTAGCAAATCTCTCAAGTTCAGTCCAAATCCCTTCAAGAAATCCGAAATTTCTACTGCTAACTCCTTATTTTTTAATCTAAGTGTGAAATCTCATCAAGGTTCTATCATCTCAATCACTTTATGGATTCTTTTCCCTTTCTAAACAACTGAACAATTCAATCTCAACACAGCTCTCCTGTTTTCTCTTTCCTTGATCATTTCCTTTGGATATTTTCGATTTTTCACTTCTTTTTCTCAACTTTAATAGTCTAAGATATGGTGCTACTCAATACTTGTGTTCCTTGTGAGGAGACAGGTTCTTGAGTGTGTTCACTAATGTTGTTCCTTGTGAAGAGACAGGGTCATGAATGCACCATTCTTTGGACTTAAGCATTTAAAACTACATCAGGGAAGATCAAAGAGAGACTGTATCTTAACCTTTTTGTCAGTGCTGAGAGAGAGAATCAAGATCAATAATAATCAATCACCCAGATAAGAAGTTAAAGTTCATTAAGGTGGAGCTAACAGCAAATTTTCCATATTCTCTAACAACCTAAACCTTCATTGCTAGACTGATCTACCTATGACTTTCAACTTAGTAAGACTTGTAATCAACTACTGTGGCAATGGTTCTTATAAGCAAAAACGTCCTATGGTTGGTTCCAAGAAAAACTGAAAGTTTCAAAATTTTGACTTTATAAAAAAACTTTTTGACTCAACTTTAAGACTCTATAAACATGACACAAAGCACACAACGTCAGTAATCACCTCCCCCAGACTTAAACAACACTGTCCCCAGTGTTATGATGCCAAGAGTTGGTCAAAATGATGAATGAGAAGTCGTAGAACCAAGTCTGAATAGGGGTACCTCGCAAAGGACCGGGTGACGAGCGTCACCCAGATGTGGTGACGATCGTCACCACACTGAAACTTCAGAAATCGTCATGTTGGATGTTTAAATGTTATGCCATCATGTGTACTCCGAAGTATGACTGTAAGAGCACTCAAAACACACATCAAAACATCTAAAGGAAGCATAATCCATGGTTCAACAAGTTCACATGACATCATCCAAGGTAAACTGAACAAACCGACTCGTTTTTGTTTTTTTTTTTTGTAGAAAACGAAAATAGACTAGAGTATGATAGCTAGATAACTTACCAGTGGGTTGCCTCCTACTAAACGCTTGTTTAAAGTCATTAGCTCGACTTTGAATGCTGCTCAGACAGCTGGTGGGACAGAAGGTGGCATTGAATGCCTTGCAGAAGAATGTCTCCTCATCCATGGTGGTGTATAAGCAGTGGATGCATGAACACTTCCAAGGAAGTGAGGAACATCAGTACGGCGGGTTTTGACTGGGTTGGGTGATGTAAGCATCAAGGCTCATACAACCGGAGCAAGCAAGGAAAGGAGCAAAGGAACTAAACCAGGAGAAGCATTGCTTGTAGCTGAGGATTCCAAGGAGTATCAACGAACCAAAGAGGAGTTATATGTCAAGAGGAGTCCTTTATTCAACCAAAGGAACCGCCAGTTCTATTTAAACCAGGAGAGAACCAAGATCAAACCACCAGAAGAGCAAACCAAGCGCCTAGAACCAATTGGGAGCCGTTTAGGGAAACTTGGAGGAGAAGCACATTTTATTCGACCCACCCTCCTATTCTATATTCCCAGAAGACATCAGAAGATATAAAAGCCATTATACAAGCTGGAAACCGGAGCCTAACCAAAGGAGAATCATCAAATCCACCTAAACCGCCAAATCAAGCCAATGGAGCATTATTGGAGTCATCTATGGAAAGTTCGGATTTATATTCTATGAAGCCATCATTCAACCGTCCTTTGATGATTACTGAAGCTGTGAAGATCCCTAAACCGCCAGACCAAGTCAATAGCCGAGCCCAAACCAGCCAAAACCAAGAAGATATCAAAGGATAGCTACTTACCAAAGATGGAACCAACTTTATTGGTTCAAGAAGAAAGCAAGGAAAGAAGGAACAACGACTACATCAGCCACTCAATCTCGACCCTTCATCATCACCAGAAGATTCAGGGCATTCATTTCGTGGCAAAGACCATCAAGAGTTACCCCATTCAGCGCCAAAGACAAGGATCCTCCCATTTAAGCCTAACGGCTAGTTGAAGATTATTTCTTGATCTTTGCTTTACTTTTATGTTTATGACCGTTTTATGTCATTTATTTGACCCTTATATAAGCTCATTACATTGTATTTTCATATTCACGAAATCTTTAATCAAAAGAAAGTTGTTTTGTGTCAAAGAAAATTATCTCTCTGTTTACATTCTTGTTCCTACTTTTTATTAAGTTCTTTTGAGGGATTCAAAGAGCTTGTGAGAAGTGTAGAATCTAGTTGTTCTTGTGAGGATTAGCCCTTGAAGAACTAGAGTCTAACCTTTGGAGTTTGTGGTCATCAAGCTTCAACCAGACTTTCAATCATTCAAGTTTTCATTCCACCCCTTTAAGCTAGAAGCAACGATTTCAAGGGAACATTACTTGAAGTGATTTCGAGTCTTGTATCATTGGTATCAGAGCTAAAAGCTCCTATCCCAGGTGTATTCTCACCTTTATATTTGTTTTTGTTTCATTTTGTTTCATATTGTTCTTCATTAAACCTAGAAAACCCAAAAGAAATTTTCCCTGTTTTTGTGTTCTTCATTTCTCGAATTTTCTAAAATCCAAAAATCCCTAAAAACTGTTTTTGCTTTTTGTTTCGGTTTATTTAATCTCCTGAAAACACAGAAAATTATTTCTCAAAATTATTCGGATCGTTTGATAATTTGTTTTGATTTTTTAATTCAATTGGTCAAAACCGCTTAATTCTTTGTTCTTCATTTTGTTCGATTTTTATAAAATCCAGAAAAACTCAAAAAAATATTTTGCTTCTTGTTTCTGTTTATTTAAACTCTTAAAAACCACAAAAAAATATTTCTTTTGAATTTTCGACCCATTTGATAATTTTTACAATCATTTTTTCCTCAACTGGTCTAAACTGCTTAAATGGTTTGTTCTTGCATTTGCTTTCATTTAGAACATATCTGTGATTTGTTTTGCTTGAATCTTTCAAGGTACAACATGGAAGGAGTACCAGTCGATCCTATGCAAGCTATGATGGTCATGATGCAAACACAATTCGCAGCCATCAATGAAAATCTTGCCAACCTCAATGCCAATACCCAAGCCACTGCTGAAAGGTTAAATCGCTTGGAGAATCCAGCACGCCCTCCACATCTTTTGCCAAGAAGAAATATCCCTGGAGATCAACAAGATGCAAATCGTGTAGAGGATCCACCTGATGTGCCACCACCAGCGCCAGCACCAAATTTAGCACAACAAGCTCAAGAGATTCTAAACAGGAGGAACACTGAAAGAAACCGCCCCTACAATGAAGATAGGCACTTACCACCAGAAGTGAAGCTTCTTGCACCAACTTTTGCTGGCAAGCTCGGCCCTGCAGCCTACTTGGAATGGGAGAGAAGAATGGAGCACCTGTTCGAATACTATGCTTACACCGAGCCTAAGAAGATTGCATTAGCAACAGCTAGTCTCACTGACCATGCTCTAGCTTGGTGGGACAGAGAAGTAGCTGAAAAGAGGAGGCTGAGATATCCTCAAATCACCAGATGGAATGACATGAAGTTTGAGCTAAACAGAAAGTATGTACCTCCACATTATCATAGAAATTTATTAAAAAGGTTTAGATCTTTGTTTCAGGGTTCCAGGAGTGT
The DNA here is from genome assembly GCA_911865555.2 of Thlaspi arvense. Lineage (NCBI taxonomy): Eukaryota > Viridiplantae > Streptophyta > Magnoliopsida > Brassicales > Brassicaceae > Thlaspi > Thlaspi arvense. The sequence continues at coordinate 31,884,609 of OU466860.2, forward strand.
AGAAGAGTACTATGAAGAGTTTGATCTCCTAAGAAGCCATCTAGCCTTAGAAGAAACATAGGAGTCTCTTATGTCCCAGTTCATGGACGGTTTGCAAGATAGGATTCAGAGAAAGGTGGAGATGCAGCCTTATCATTCCCTACCAGAGCTCTTGCACTTAGCTGTTCAAAGGGAGAAACAAATAAAGAAGAAGGCTACAACAAGGAATCGCTCTAGCAACAACAATGCTTGGAATCAGCAACCGCCCCAACCAACCCAACAACAAAAGACGCCAATTTCAACACCATTTTAGACAAGGGAAAGGGCATAGCTATTGATTCACGGTTCAAGTCTCATGGCCAAGAGCAAGGTAAGTCTAGTAATTCAACTAGACATCATGACATTATTTGTTTTAAATGTCAAGGCAGGGGTCATGTGTCAAGAGATTGTCCAAACAAGAGGACAATGATTCTTAGACCAGATGGAGGATATGATTCACAAGATGAGGACATGGCTGAAAACTCAGAGGAAGAGCATGTCATTTACGCTGAAGAAGGAGAGTTACTGGTCATACAAAGGGCTTTAAACTCTCAACCAGTTTTGCAGGACTTAGAACAAAGAGACAATCTCTTTCACTCCAGATGCCATATACAAGACAAGGTATGTCATTTGATAATTGATAGTGGTTCTTGTGCTAATATTTCTAGTGTTTGTTTAGTAGAAAAGCTGGGGCTTAAAACTAAGCAACACCCAAGGCCATACAAGCTTAAATGGCTAAATGACAAAGAGGAGTTGAAAGTGAACAAACAAGTAGAAGTTCCTCTATTCATTGGCCAGTATAAGGATCAAATTTTATGTGATGTGGCGCCAATGCAAGCTGCGCATGTACTACTTGGGAGGCCATGGCAATATGACAGAAATGTTGCACACAATGGACGCACAAATGAGTACTCATTCTCATTCAACCACTGTAAGTTTATTCTTGCTCCTTTAGCACAAAAAGATGTTAGAATTTTACAAAACAGAACTAGGGAAAAGGCTAGTTATTTTGCTATTCAAGAGTTTTTAGATTTGCATCCACCAGATTTAATGCACTTGTCTTTGCCAGGAGAATGTTTTGCAGGTTTTAAAGAACAAGGGTTCAAAGCTAAGGAGGTTAAGGAGAAAAATGTGGGCAACTATGGTGAAAACCTCATGATCCTTAAGGAGACTCCACCAGTACACGAGCTGACACCCACACTAGAGCTTAATGAAGCCAAAAACATACCCCTCAATCAACTATTGCAGCATTTAAAGACTAAACAACAAGGTAAGTTTCAAAACTTTCAAAGTTCTACAGAAACTAACTTAAGGTTATGTGAGGCAGGTACTAATGTTTTGAGGACAAAACCTCTTCAAGAGGGAGAGTATGATGTAAGCATCAAGGCTCATACAACCGGAGCAAGCAAGGAAAGGAGCAAAGGAACTAAACCAGGAGAAGCATTGCTTGTAGCTGAGGATTCAAGAGGATTCCAAGGAGTATCAACAACCCAAAGAGGAGTTATATGTCAAGAGGAGTCCTTTATTCAACCAAAGGAACCGCCAGTTCTATTTAAACCAGGAGAGAACCAAGATCAAACCACCAGAAGAGCAAACCAGGCGCCTAGAACCAATTGGGAGCCGTTTAAGGAAACTTGGAGGAGAAGCACATTTTATTCGACCCACCCTCCTATTCTATATTCCCAGAAGACATCAGAATATATACAAGCCATTATACAAGCTGGAAACCGGAGCCTAACCAAAGGAGAATCATCAAATCCACCTAAACCGCCAAATCAAGCCAATGGAGCATTATTGGAGTCATCTATGGAAAGTTCGGATTTATATTCTATGAAGCCATTATTCAACCATCCTTTGATGATTACTGAAGCTGTGAAGATCCCTAAACCGCCAGACCAAGTCAATAGCCGAGCCCAAACCAGCCAAAACCAAGAAGATATCAAAGGAGAGCTACTTACCAAAGATGGAACCAACTTTATTGGTTCAAGAAGAAAGCAAGGAAAGAAGGACCAACGACTACATCAGCCACTCAATCTCGACCCTTCATCATCACCAGAAGATTCAGGGCATTCATTTCATGCCAAAGACCATCAAGAGTTACCCCATTCAGCGCCAAAGACAAGGATCCTCCCATTTAAGCCTAACGGCTAGTTGAAGATTATTTCTTGATCTTTGCTTTACTTTTATATTTATGACCATTTTATGTCATTTATTTGAGCCTTATAAAAGCTCATTACATTGTATTTTCATATTCACGAAATAATTAATCAAAAGAAAGTTGTTTTGTTTCAAAGAAAAGTATCTCTTTGTTTACATTCTTGTTCCTGCTTTTTATTAAGTTCTTTTGAGGGATTCAAAGAGCTTGTGAGAAGTGTAAAAACTAGTTGTTCTTGTGAGGATTAGCCCTTGAAGAACTAGAGTCTAACCTTTGGAGTTTGTGGTCATCAAGCTTCAACCAGACTTTCAATCATTCAAGTCTTCATTCCACCCCTTTAGGCTAGAAGCAACGATTTCAAGGGAACATTACTTGAAGTGATTTCGAGTCTTGTATCAGTGGGACACTTTGTTTTCCTGCAAAATCATCAAAAGAAACACCAATCTTTCCACGAGAATCTTAAGCTTGCATAAGTGTGAAGCATCTTGTGTACCTTTTAAGTTCTTATTGATGAGATTTGGAGGTTTAGAACTGGTTCCAGGAAGTGCATACCTTTGCTTAGTTGCAGGTTTATGGGTTGTGGAATGTTGAATTTTCGGTTTGGCAACATAAGATGGACTTGTAGAGTAGATATCACGTCCCTCCTTTGCGTCCAGGTTGGTGACGAGCATCACCAGGTCAGTGATGCTCGTCACTGACTCTGCAGTTCCAGTTGCTGCAATTTTCCTGCAGTTCAGCGCTGCAATTCTTGCCTCCATCACAAACACGTCTTCCTCCAGCAACTTGGCATTCATTGGAACCTCTTCTTCAAGCCTATTCCTGAAGATGTCATCTTCACTCCAATCCTCAAACCCAACAGCTTTTGCATAAACTTCAGACATTGCCTCTTGAACAGCCATCTTGTTCACTTGCCAACTTGTATCAGATTTAGTGACATACCCAAAAGTATTGTCTTTTGAATGCTCCATGACAGTCTCTTCATCTCTGGAAGTTCATACAGAAAGGGTCTGACCATCTATGGTAGAGCTCTTTCTTAACTTATCCATGTCAAAGTTCATGACAGCATCACCAAGATCAAACTCAATGTTCCCCCTTCTAACATCAATGATGGCTCCAGAAGTTGCCAAGAATGGTCTTCCCAGAATAAGAGGATCCTTAGGATCTTCAGCATATTTCAGAATCACAAAATCTGTAGGAATTATGCAGCCTTCAATGTTCACAGGAACATCCTCTAAGATGCCTTCTGGGGTTTTGATAGATCGATCTGCTAGGATGAGAGAGATCCTAGCTGGCTTGAACTCAGTCATTCCAATTCTAGCAGCAACAAAGAAAGGTATCAAGTTAATACCTGACCCTAGATCACATAGAAAGTGGGGAAAACGTCCTGCAGAGATTGAGCAATCAAGCACAAAGCTCCCTGGATCAGATACCTTCTCTGGAACTCTGCTTTGAGTGATGGTATTGACTTGTTTAGAAACAGTCACCTTCTTCTTTTTCTTTGGAACTGTACTGAAAAGGATTGCACTGATGTCTCTGGTAAGCAATGCTCCTTCCTCAGGACTTCCACCATTCACAACCATTCTCTTACCATACATTCTTAGAGCTGGTGAAAGCTTGACTGCATCTACATGAGGCATCTTAACCATCAGCTTGTCTATTATAGGTTTGCATCTGGCTTCTCCTATCTCCTGTTTAGACTTCCTAGGATGCTTAGGGAATGGTATTTTGGGTTTATACGCTTGCTCCTTGCCATTATCTGCAGTTACAGTCGAAAAATTGTCATTCTGGGGTGGGGGACGACCGTCACCAGGGGGGTGACGCTCGTCACTCACCTGTGACAACCCCCGATTCTCTTGTATGTTGGTGACAAGCGTCACTCCTCCTTGGTGACGCTCGTCACTCCCCCCTGAGACTGAAAAGTTTTCATCTTCAGACTCCATGAGTTGCACAATCTGTTCTGCACTCAACCTCTTTTTCTGCACTGTTTTAAGCTCCTTTTCATTCCTGACTATGATGGCATTAACCTGATGCTTGCAATTGATTTCAGTCCTTCCAGGAAGGAATCCCTCTTGCTTTTGAACATCTCCTGCAGTTTGAGCAACCTGCACATCAAGCTTCTTCATGTGAGAGTTCAGACTTTCAATTTTTCTATTCAGGTCTTGATACAGTGAAACTAGCTTCCATTGAAGTTCACTGTCATCTTCTGCTGTCCTTCAAGTATCTGCTCCAGCATAGCTTCCATCTTAGTGTCTTGTGGAGGTCCAGTTTGGTAGGAAGAAGAACCATAATTCCTGCTGTTTTGGTAAGGTTTCTCAACTTCAGTCTTCTGGAACTGCGGCATTGAAGTATAACCAGTTGCATTCTGGTTTCCTGGGAAAGTATTCTTCTGATTATTGCTGTTGTAGCCTCTGTTCCACTGCTGATTTCCAAACTTTTGGTTCTAAAAACCTCCATTGATGAAATTAACATTTTTTTTGCTCAAATTCTTCAGGATTTTTGAAACTCTCCACTTCTGCAGCAAACTGGACTGATTTCTTTCCTACCAAAAGGCTGTGCATACTGTCTAACTTAGCCTTAACACCAGCTATTTGGTTTCCTTCATTCAAACCACCATGTTTCATTCTCTGAAAATCTGCATTCTTTGTGCTGTTGCTGCAGACCAAGTTCTCAATTAACCTGATTGCTTCTTCTGGTCTGTTGGTGTTGAAGTTTCCTGCACTTGCTGCATCCAGCGCCATCTGGTACTTCCAGTCAATGCCTCTGATGAAAATCCCAAGTAATTGCACCTGACTGAAGCCATGATGAGGACAAGCCTTTTGATAAGACTTAAACCTGATCCAAGAAGCCTTAAAAGCTTCAGTAGGGCCTTGTGTAAAAGATGCAATTTTCGTCCTCATGTCTTCTGATCTTGCATCATCATAGAAGTTGTTCAGAAAGGCATTTTTAGTGTCTTTCCGAGTGGTCAATGAAGCAGGTTCCAGTTGCTTCAGCCAATATGCAGGTTCTCCTTCAAGAGGCCAAATCCTCAAACCTCTCAATGTGATCCATTGGATGCTCATGAGGTAAGCCATGGAATGGATGCTGGCCAACCAGCTGATAGTAGACAAGTTTAACCTCAAAATCGTTCCTCTGGAAAGCAGGAGGGCGGATTGCAGCTCTGTTGGCATAGAACTGATCAGGTCTGTTGTAGTCACCTAGAATCCTCTGAACAAAACGCCCAGCAGCGTTATTGGCAGGAACATGGACTCCAACGTTCTCCTCCACTTGTTGAACCTGCTGCTCAACAATGACATTCCCATCTTGATCAATCCTCTGCCCCTCTTTGTTCCTCATGTGTCCGTCTCTGTCAACCAAGTGACCTTCTGCATCTTCAACCAAGATAAGTGGAGCGACCATTGTAGATTGCTTCTTAGCTTTCCTGTTAGTTCTCTCCAACCTAGCAAGTTTGTCGATGCTCAACGTCACAAGCTCCTTCTCTTTGTTGCTTCTGGTACTGCGATTAGGCATACACCTGAAACAGGAACAAAGAAAAGTAGCAAAAAGTTAGTAAACAAATTAAAACTTAGACAAAATCCTAATACTAAAAATCGATAGGCAGCTATTACTCCTCGGCAACGGCGCCAAAAACTTGATAGGGCTCAGGTTTTACCCATATAAGACTATTGCAAGTGCACAACAAAAGCAGTTGTAGTACAAAGGGTATCGAATCCCAAGAGAGTAATGTAAACTACGCTAAAGAGTTCAGGTTCGGATTAAGCTAACCAATAAGTAATGAATGTAACGCGAAACAGTAAAATAAATGCAAGTGGGCGTTTTATGCTTGTTCTTAAAGTTCAGAGGGTTAAAGGCGTTAAGTCAGGACAATTCGCAGGTTGAATCCGAGAATGTAGAATGCATGAAATCAGGAATGATTAAGAACCGTCTTGAACATAAATCACAAAGGTATAACTAATCAATTCTCATTGCAGAAGTTAATTATGTCTAAATCACAGAGTTTCAAATCTCTTTTCAAACCCTAACAACCTAAACATGTAGTAATGATCAGGTTCAATTGTTCACAAAACTCCTAAGCCAAATCTCTTTGCAAATAGGTGTTTTGGTCATCTAATACTAGTTCAGGTGATTAATAATGCTCTCACATCTATCAAAAACCTAGGGTTTCGAAATCCAGATGATGTGTCTAAGAAATCGATATGAATGCAAGCATAGATAAAGAACCAATGATTTTCCTATAAGTTTTTAGCAATTCTACAAACTCTTCTTCAACCTTTTAAAAGCCCTAACTTAACTAACAAACTACTCAGACATTGTGATTTGAGAAAACATCATGAAATGAATAGACTGCATAAAAGAAATAAGAAGTAGACAGTAAAGGAGTTCAAAATCTGTTCTGAATGAGTCTGATTTAACTATCCAAAAGCTCTGCTACAAATCTTTCTCTAAAGCTCTCAAAATAATAAAAAATACAAGATATCTGCCAAAAGAATGACTGAAAAACCTAATATACAAGGTAAAAAACGATATGGGGCCTTTTTGCAAATATTGGAACTTCTTGGCCAAAACTGTAAATAATCCTCTATCTTTTAGAAAACAGCCACGACCTCCTTCCTTCATGGGTGACGAGCGTCACCAGGTTGGTGACGAGTGTCACCCATATGCATACTTTTCTTCCCGAGCTAGGTACTCTGTGGCTTCAACTCGAAATGCTCCAAATGGCTCCAATATCTCCAATTATGCTCCAGGCATGTTATAACCTGCAAAGACTCTTCTAGGACTCTAAAAAGACCAAAAAGACTAAATAAAAAGGATTTATACCATGGTTAAAAACAATAAAAACCATGATATATCACTATACTACATCATTGTTGTGGTTTGGGAAATATTTCACCTTGCTAACAATCTGTTTATCAATGCCCGACATCCGACCCAAAAGAAGCAACACATCGAGCAGCATATTGTCCTCTGAGCCCGTTATGTGCTCGACCAGAACTCAAAATATTTACACTTTTGCCATTCTTCTAGGGTGCAATGAGTTTTAGTATAAATAGTTAAAGACCTAAAATTATTAGGCACTCATTGTTCTTGCTTTGAGACCCTTATCTCCTATTTGCTTTGGTCATTTGTAAAAACAAGATTTATCTCTTAATATAAATTTCTGCACTTCCCTATCGAATCTTTCTTAATCTCTCTTCCCTAATCATGTTTGACCATTATTTCTTCTTAGATTTAATGGTTTTTACCATGATCAGTAAGTGGTCTCTTAGAGGCTCTTAAGTGGGGTAGATTAGGGGGATTCTATAGCTTGATCATTGTTTATTTGCGCTTAATATCATTGATTCCACTTTATTAGACTGATTTGATTCTAAGTTTCTCTTGATCACTTAAACCTAGATTATAGCTTTCTCTTATGTCCACCAAGTGTTTAAAGAAATGATGAACTTTTCTTTTAGAGGATTTATCTATCTTAGCTCAAGAGATTGAATGTCTAAGAGGTATTTTGGCTTAATATAATTGGCTGAATCTTCTTGCTAATGAACCTATCACTAATGAGAATTAGTTCTTTCTAGGTTGTATTAGTATTGGGATGATCACCAAGATATTGGGTTTATCTTGCTTGATTGTTTAATTCTATGCCTATGAATTAGCATTACTTGCTTTGTTGCAGTGTTAATGAGTTTGAAAGCATCTTGGTCATGTATTTGAATCCCCCTAACTCAATAACATCATCTAGGATCCTTGCTTTTAGTTTATTGAATTTTGAATTTTGCTTAATCACTTGTCTTGGTAACATTGATCACTGCTCTTGCTATTTTTTTTTTTTGGTGATGATTCATTATAGTAAAGCGTAAACAATCTATCTATTTCTGCTTGAATTAGAGTATCTATGGAATTCTTGATGTTTTCACATTAACCTATGGATTGATAAGAGCTCGATACTACAACGACTAAAGTGGGTTGAGTGATTGAAGTACGTAAACACCTACATCATTTTTCTCTCTGCCTTAGAACAAAAAGAATAAAGCCTAAAACTTGTTGGCTGCAAAAACTAGTATTGAATTTTGTTCTCCATTGAGTTGTGTCGAATTACATGTTTGCAAAACCCTAAAATTAAGTATGTAAGTGTAGAAAACAGGCACACTCTATCAATGACTTAGAAAGCGTCAAGTCCACCGCTAGCTTTTATTATTTCGAATCAACAACTTAGTCCACCAATTACATTGCTTTGGAATTATGCAACTCTAACTTAGAAAGCAACCAAACGATTCCTAGTAATAAAATATACTCTTCACTCGATCACACAGCCCGTGTATCAGAGATGAGGACAATAACCTTCTTATTTCGTATTTTGCTTGAAGCACAGGGTATGCTAGATCAATTACAGCGCAATGTGTGTCTCCTAAACTTTGCCCGACTTCTCCATATATACTACCCTAAGTCTAAACCTAGAACTTTCCTCAAATATCTCGTAAGGTAAGATTTCCATTAATCGAATATCCTCGAGTACTCTCAAAGGTAGATATATAAATCTATCTCTTGTATCGCCAGGTCATCAGGTCCACGTCAACTACAAGCTTCCACGCCTTCCTGTCTCCTGATGTCCTGCCTGAGTAGTCCACTGATCTTGCATCTTCAATCTCCCACAAGAGCAACATGTATAGTCAGCACAAAACACAGCAGAACCAAACACACACAAGAGAGCAAAGAATTCCCTACTATTAAACGAGCACGCAACATTAATGGTTCTTATGTTACAGACCCGAGAATCTAAGAGCGACTTTAAAAACTAAAGTTCACTACGCTCAGAAAAAACATCCAAAAGAAAAAGACAAACAATGTTTAAAACTTTTTAATCTCCTGAGAAAAACCGATAGTTCCCCCATTAACCTTGCTCCCCCAAAGTTTCCTGCGAATCTCCCCCTGCTTAAGAGCATAACTAAGTTAAAAAACATTACACGAAAGACCACGTAGATGAGATCAGAGAAAAACTTACCTCCCTGAAGCAGTCGATTGATAGCAATCATTGCATGTGTAAACACACGATGATCAGCGACCGTAAGCACAAGAGGGCCTGTGGGGTTACGAGCATCCTCCACGTCATCCTGCTTTGCCTCATTCTTCACACTGACCACAATCGGAGCACGAAATGTCAACACAGAATCCATCCGAACATCGGAATCAACTGGGATGGGTCCTTGACGCTGAATCTGCCTGTAGATCACACTCGAGTATGGCAGGAGAAACTTAGAAGCAGGTTGTCTGGCAAGACTGAGTATGTGATGAAACACCATTTCTCCAAAATCAAAAGGGATCTTAGTGAGGATCCAATTCACAAGCTAAGCACGATTCTTGTTGGACAAGCCAGTGTTGAAGGTGGGGATCAAATTGTGGCAACTGATTTTGAACGGAGCCCACTTATCGGACTGATACTGTGCCAGCGACAATATTTCCCACACAGCAGCACTCTCCATTGCCATCAACTCTTAACTAAAGAGTTGATTTATGACAGTTGGGGAGAAAACATACTCATTAGACACAAAGCATTTTAAGAACAGCCTGTCTATCAGCACCCACCGAAAGTTTTCAAGCCCACATGACACAGTTTCTCAGTTACAAGGGACCCAAAGAGATCAATCCGACACTAATTACTTGTACCATGATAAGTGTGTGTGTGATAGTAGGACATCCCCCTGATGATTCAGATCTTGGAACAGGTTCGTACTCAACCACCCAACAGTATAAGGAAAATCTGGATCTCGGGATTCAGTGACTGAACTTTCACACTGAGATACCTTTATTCCTTGTCCAGATCAGCATGTAGAGCTTACCAACAAGTTTGATGGGTTGGCTGCAAGAGTCAAAACGTTAGAGAACAACAAAGGAATAGCTGGTCCCAAGCCACAAGGTCAGTTTCCTGGAAAACCAGAAGCAAACCCAAAGGAGTTCTGCAATGCTATTGTGCTAGAAGAAGGAAGCTTCTCAGCTGAAGAGGAAGCTATCATTGAAGAGTTACTCTACTTGTTCTCTGAGGACACTGAACCTCTATGGGGGGGGGGGGGGAAGAGTTGTTGAGATCATTTGTGACGCGAGTGACTACGCCGTGGGAGCTGTTATGGGACAGAGGAAAGACAAGCGGTTGCATGTAATATACTATGCCAGCCGTACCTTGGATGGCACGCAAGTGAGATATGCTACAACCGAGAAGGAGCTACTGGCCGTTGTATTTGCTTTTGAGAAGTTCAGATCATATTTGGTGGGCTCTAAAGTTGTTGTATACACTGATCACGCAGCGTTAGAAGGATACCAAGCCGAGGCTCTTAAGGTGGATTCTCCTTCTACAAGAGTTTGATATGGAGATAAAAGACAAGAAGGGGATAGAGAATGGTGTTGCTGATCACCTTTCTAGAATGAGAGTGAATGAAGCCTTACCCTTGGATGATTCACTTCCTGAAGAGCAACTCATGATGATCAACACGGTGGTATGTACACGGCTAGAGGATCGTTTGAAGATGTTTTGGCTTTGAGAGAAGAGAACCTGCCTTGGTATGCTGATATAGTGAACCTCTTAGCTTGTGGAGAGGAGCCAACTCATCTTGACCATTACCACAAGAAGAAGTTCATGAGAGACATCTCTTACTATTTTTGGGGCGAGCCTTACTTGTACAAGAGAGGAGAAGATAGCTTGTACAGAAGATGTGTTTCAAGAGATGAAGCTCAAGACATCCTTCTTCACTGCCACGGCTCATCATATGGTGGTCATTCCACTTCTTTCAAGACGGCTACAAAAGTGTTTCCAGCCGGATTTTGGTGGCCATCGCTATTCAAAGACGCTCATGAGTTTGTTAAGGCTTGTGAAGCATGTCAAAGGGCAGGGAACATCACAAAGAGGAATGAGATGTCTCAGGTGCCAACCTTTGAAGTTGATATTTTTGATGCTTGGGGGATAGATTTCATGGGACAATTTCCCTCTTCTTACGGTAACAAATTCATATTGGTGGCTGTTGATTACGTGTCTAAGTGGGTTGAGGTTATAGCTTCCCCAACTAATGATGCAAAGGTGGTGGTTAAATTCTTTAAGACCATCTTCTTCCCACGGTTTGGAGTACAAAAACTTGTGATCAGCGATGGGGGCAGCCACTTCATCAACAAGGTGTTTGAAAGTCTCTTGAGGAAGTATGACATGAAGCACAAGGTAGCCACACCTTATCACCCAAGTGTTTAAAGAAATGATGAACTGGTCTTTTAGAGGATTTATCTATCTTAGCTCAAGAGATTGAATGTCTAAGGGGTATTTTGGCTTAATATAATTGGCTGAATCTTCTTACTAATGAACCTATCACTAATGAGAATTAGTTCTTTCTAGGTTGTATTAGTATTGGGATGATCACCAAGATATTGGGTTTATCTTGCTTGATTGTTTAATTCTATGCCTATGAATTAGCATTACTTGCTTTGTTGCAGTGTTATGGGACAGAGGAAAGACAAGCGGTTGCATGTAATATACTATGCCAGCCGTACCTTGGCTGACACGCAAGTGAGATATGCTACAACCGAGAAGGAGCTACTGGCCGTTGTGTTTGCTTTTGAGAAGTTGAGATCATATTTGGTGGGCTCTAAAGTTGTTGTATACACTGATCACGCAGCGTTAGAAGGATACCAAGCCGAGGCTCTTAAGGTGGATTCTCCTTCTACAAGAGTTTGATATGGAGATAAAAGACAAGAAGGGGATAGAGAATGGTGTTGCTGATCACCTTTCTAGAATGAGAGTGAATGAAGCCTTACCCTTGGATGATTCACTTCCTGAAGAGCAACTCATGATGATCAACACGGTGGTATGTACACGGCTAGAGGATCGGTTTGAAGATGTTTTGGCTTTCAGAGAAGAGAACCTTCCTTGGTATGCTGATATAGTGAACCTCTTAGCTTGTGGAGAGGAGCCAACTCATCTTGACCATTACCACAAGAAGAAGTTCATGAGAGACATCTCTTACTATTTTTGGGACGAGCCTTACTTGTACAAGAGAGGAGTAGATAGCTTGTACAGAAGATGTGTTTCAAGAGAGGAAGCTCAAGACATCCTTCTTCACTGCCACGGCTCATCATATGGTGTTCATTTCGCTTCTTTCAAGACGGCTACAAAAGTGTTACCAGCCGGATTTTGGTTGCCATCGCTATTCAAAGACGCTCATGAGTTTGTTAAGGCTTGTGAAGCATGTCAATGGGCAGGGAACATCACAAAGAGGAATGAGATGCCTCAGGTGCCAACCTTTGAAGTTGATATTTTTTATGCTTGGGGGATAGATTTCATGGGACAATTTCCCTCTTCTTACGGCAACAAATTCATATTGGTGACTGTTGATTACGTGTCTAAGTGGGTTGAGGTTATAGCTTCCCCAACTAATGATGCAAAGGTGGTGGTTAAACTCTTTAAGACCATCTTCTTCCCACGGTTTAGAGTACAAAAAGTTGTGATCAGCGATGGGGACAGCCACTTCATCAACAAGGTGTTTGAAAGTCTCTTGAGGAAGTATGACATGAAGCACAAGGTAGCCACACCTTATCACCCACAAACCAGTGGGAAAGTAGAGGTCTCTAACAGACAGATCAAGGCTATCTTAGAGAGGACAGTGGGAGTAACTCGGATGGATTGGGCAAGTAAGCTGGACAATGCTCTTTGGGCGTATAAAACCGCCTTCAAGACTCCTATTGGTACCACTCCCTTCACTCTTCTGTACGGCAAGGCATGTCACCTTCTTGTGGAGCTGGAGAATAGAGCACTGTGGGCAGTGAAGCAGATGATCTTCAGTCTCAAGAAAGCACAGGAAAAGCGGTTGATTCAACTCCATGAGCTTGATGAGTTAAGGCTAGAAGCTTATGAAAGCGCCAAAATCTACAAGGAAAGGACCAAGGCGGTTCATGACAAGAAGTGGGTGCATAAGGAGCTTAAGGTGGGCAGTCTGGTCTTGCTCTACAACTCACGCTTCAAGCTATTCCCAGGGAAGCTTAAGTGAAGATGGTGTGGACCGTTTGATATAAAGGAAGTTCTACCCTATGGAACGGTCACATTGGTTGGAAAGAGTGGTAATGCTTTCACGGTTAATGGTTACAGAGTCAAGCCCTACCTGGCGAGTGATTGCAGCAAGAAGAGCACCACCATGTTTCTCCAAGACCCACCCCAGGCCTAAACCAAATAACGTCTAGCTAAAGATGTTAAAGAAAGCGCACTTGGGAGGCATTCCCATGTCTATCTTGTACATATTTTTGCTTTCTTTCTATTTCAGTTTTATGCTTTTTATATTTAAGTGTGTAGGTAAAAGGATGAGGGATTGTAGACCTTGATCTTGGAGTCAAAAGAGGTGAGAATGGTTAAGTATAGGCTAGAGATCGAGTACTAGGTCAACATATCCTGGCTCGATCTTTACTAGATCTAGCTAGTGAATCGAGAGGAGTCAGTCGATCTAGACGAGATCGAGTAGACAATCGAGTGAGTCAGTCGATCATGAGAGGATAAATCACCCTTACGTTTAGCTTGAAATGCAAACAAGGAGTTGATCGACTGACCTCACTCGATCCTCGAGGTTAGATCGATCAGTCTACTCGATCTGCCACTCGATCTTAGCCCTAACGACCCCCAAATTGATCACATGGCTCGATCCAAGGAGCACAGTCTGAGTGACCGAAAATCATGGAACGAGAGGGCACAATGGATCTAAGACTCGATGCAATCTCAATCGACTCCCTGATCGAACAACCCTCTCGATCCTAGTCAACATGGGCATGAGATCGAGTCCTAGATCGACCAAATGGACTCGATCTCGTGCTGAGGTAAGAAAATTTTTTCCCTCTTTTTCTTCTTTCCCTCAAGTTTTAAATTTGAATTGTGGTCAAGGCAAGCATCTTTGACCATGAAAGATGTGCCTTGACCACACTTTTTTCAGAAACCACTTCTCTTGCCCATGGTTTTGTTAGTCTTTATAATTACATGCAACCACACACTCTCTCTCATTTTATGATTCGAGTTTTCTAAAGATAGAGAGAGTGTGATTTTCTGTTTTTAAGGCTATTAACATCTTGCTTTCATCTTGTGAAAAGGTATTTTCGGTTCATTGATTTACTTGTTTAAATTTTTTTGAAATTGCCTTTTGATTCCTTAAGATGATTGTTAGTTGTTAGGGAATTAGGATAATTTTTAGGAATATATAAATATTAGGAAAATTGCTAGATTTAATCCTATCTCTAGATTCTTTCCTCTAATATTTAGCTATCGTTTTTGTAAATTCCCCAAAAATCTAGGTTTATTGTTGCAAGTTTTTCTCATCTGCCTTGTCTCTCTCTTGCATTCGCCGCCTTTACTCATCATCTTCCTTGAGAATCGCGTTTCAGGTACCAATGGCACCAAAGAGAACCAGAGAAGAGACAACACTGGGAGGGGAGACACAAGAAGTGGTTCAAGAGAGGGTTAGATGGAGCAAGGAGGAGAAAAAAGCTAAGAAGAGACTTGAGAGGCTGCGCTTTGAACCAACCAAATTTGCAAGCACAGACCTCTTGGGGAAGATGGGGCTATTGGACGACTTTGATGTGCTTCTCCAACACATAGGGCTGGCTTGCCTCTCAAGGATGGATTGTCCCACATATCCAGAAGTCACGCTCGACTCTCTCTCAACCTTGGAGTTCACCTACGAAAATCCGAGTCTTCCTACTCCTTCCCAAGGCCACATCACCTTCAAGATAAGGAGGCAAGCCTATCATCTCTCGATCCTGGAGCTTTGCCAAGCCTACGGCCTCAATGCTGCTGCTAAGTAAGTGGAGTCCCCTTAATGGGATTTGATTAGCCTTGACGACTACAAGGCCAACACCGCCAATATCAAGAAAGTCTGCAACCCCTTGCAAAGATACACCCTCAAACTCATGGCAAATACTTTCAGTGGGAGGTCTGAGGCTCCTACAGTGACGAAGAATGAGCTTTGTTTTCTCTTTCAAGGACTTAAGAAGATTTTATGCATCCGAGAAGAACATGATGAGCCATTGGAGGATGAGCTCGGAGATGACGTCAACTATGGTTCCATCTTAGCCACTTCTTTAGTCAAGTACAAGGCGTGGGCACTAAGGTGTAAAGCAAGCTCAGCACTCATTGGAGGCTTCCTCACACCGATGTTTGTCCAAGCTGGAGTTCCTCTTCTTGAATTTGAGCCTTGCGCAGATAGATCATACATGGACGAGCAGTACATGCGTAACACTGATAGCTTGGGACCTACGGCAGCTCCAGGGAAGTTTGCTTACCTGTATTACGACCACAACCATGCCAAGAAGGTCTGCATTCTGCCCAACGAGGATGAGACAAACTTAGACAGCATTGGCACCATCAAGTTTTTGCCAACGGATGGGGAGTGTGTTGCAGCCCTTGTACCAGCAGCAGTTCTACCTCAAGTTTCCCGTACACCCTCAGAGTCACCTCCCTCAGAAGCAGAGATGCCAACCAGCTTTGATCTCCCTAAGCTCAATTTTGAGCAGAGGACCAAAACCGAGAAGTTCCTTGCATCTTTGGTGGAGGTTCAGCGGAAACTGAACAAGTGGCAGAGGAATATGATCTAAAAGCTTGCCAAGAAGATCAAACAGCTTAAAGGAAGCTCGTCTGATGCGTCTTCAAGTGAGGAGGTCGAGCAGCCCGAGAAGAGGAGAAAATCCACCGGTGGGATTGTGATCCGCGAGCCGCAAGGAAGCAACATCCAACCTGCATGCCACTCTGTACACGAATGGATAGTCACTCACGACCCTCCTAGCAAGAGCAGGAAGTCTGGAGCATCCTCAAGCCCCAGCCGAGCCTAGCTCCGAGGTACCAACAACCAAACCATTGTATATACCATACATCTTTTGATTTTTTCTTTGTATTTCGGCTCCTCTTGGATTTGTTTGCCACCGAGACGGTGTCATTCAAATTTGGGGGAGTGTGTGGTGTGTTTGACATGTTTTATTTGATCTTATTTCGTGTTATCATCCCTTGAGTCATCATGCATCATGTAAGGCATAAAAAAGAACAAAAAAATGATAAATGTTTTAAAATTTTCAAAAAAATCCATGTAGTTTGCATTTGCATTGTAGAATATTTTAGGATTAAGGCTAGAATTTTTAAAATCATTTAGGATGTTGCATTTGCATTGGGAGTGAATGATAAACACTTGTTAAGATGTTAGTGTTTGAACTGTTTTCAATGCCTTGGTTGTTTGTTGTTTGATTACATCTAGTGAGTTTGAAGTTAAGACTGCACCATACCTTGATTACTTCCATTTGATACTCTAGTCTTATGTTGAAAGACGCTTTGATTTGATGCCAACTCCATCATATTAGTACCTTAATCTTGACATTGAATTATCTTGTTTCTGCATTAAGAGAGATTGCATGACTTACCCATATACATACTTGGATTATCTTCTTTCTTTCTTACCACTCTTGCTAATCCAAGTAGCTGATCCTCATCATAATGAGACAGTTAACCATGCCCTAAACCAAACCTTCTTTCTAATCTAAACACTTTTGCGTGAGTAGTGAGGCCTTTCATTGCATTATTTTCTATCCTATCTTAGCAAAAAGTGTTAGGAATAGGGCTGGCAAGGAAAAGATCCCTTGTAGACACCAGCTTGCATTTTGAGCTTGGTATTAGGTTAGGAGTTTGGGGAAAGGGTTATTTGAGTGGTTTAAGAGTTTCTTGTTTATATATTTTCAAAAGAAGAAGTATGGGATTAGTAGCAAAGGGGGAACAAGTAAATTGTGGTTAAGTAAAGTAGATAAAAATGCTCTAAGTGCTAGAGAAAAGAAACGCGCCAGCAGCAACAAGGCTAAAAAGAGGTCAACCAAAAGGAAAAATCAGACCAAGCTATCCACCAAAGGTGATGAATGCGGCGCCAAGCATACAACAAAGAAGAGCAAGCTCAAACAAAAGAAGTCAACCACACGGAAGGTACAAAAAGAAGTTTCCCCCAATGTGAAGGATGAAGACATCAAGCGCTTTGGGGAAAGGGTAGATTTAACATAAGTATGCCTTTACCTTTAGCATTTTGCCAAAGATAGGATTCTTTCATTGAGTGATCCCCTGAATCTTTAAACCCCTCTTTAAATTAGATCATTTTCATCTCATGACCATGTCCCTTGACCAAATGCTTTCTCTTGATGTGCACAAACTTGATCCATTGGTTATCGCTTAATGAATGTTAAGGAGTTGGTTGATTTGAATGCTTGTGTAGGCTAAGCTAGAGTTCATTGCATGCTTTGATGGGTATGGCTAAAGTTTTTAAAGTAGAACAACCTATTTGCATCTAAGAACTTATAACTTGGGCATTGAATCAGTTTCTCCATTGACATCTTTAGTTTTGAACTCCCGTTTTCAAACCTCTCTTCCTTTCTTGAATTTGGTTTGCTTGAGGGCAAGCAAAAGGCAAGTTTTGAAGAGTTGATATTACCATATATTTTGCATATTTTGCATGCATTTAGGATTGTTTTTCATGCATTCATCTTCCATTATAGGCTAGTTTCTACCATTTGTTGCATTTAAGGCCTTAAGTAACTTTGCATTTGCATTTTGCATATTTCTTTCACTTTTGCATCATTATCAGGTTGTTTGGAGCACTCTGGAGTTGTGGAAGTTCTGCGGACGTGAGGAGGATCAAAATCGAGCTTGTGGACACTCGGAGAAGTTAGCCATTCAGCAAAAGGACTCGAGATCGAGTAGCGGAGGCAGGTCGATCTAGAAGAGATCGACCAGAAGATCGAATGACCCAAGTCGATTCAAGAAGAAGGATCGAGTCCAAGATCGAGAGAGGAGATCGATCGTGAGTATGGAAGTGGGCCATGCTATGCAGATCGAGAGCCAGATCGAGTTCCCGACTCGATTGACACATGGATCGAGTAGAAGATCGAGCAAAAGGAAACGATCGAGCGGAAGATCGAGCCAGAGATCGATCATCCAACTCGATCTCTGAACCTTATCCGGCCAGCTCATTTTTGGCATGTAGTGAGGGGACCATTTTGTTATGTTTAGACATTTTGGGCATATTCCAGCGGATCCCTTCATTCTGTCGAGACAAACTTAGTTTTTGGCTTTTCTCCTTTAGGCGATTTAGCCATTATTCAACTTTTGAAGCTTTTTATGTTTTAGAACTTCTTAATCTTGCTTAATCATTAGTGTTTTTCTTAATCACTTGTCGTTAATCATGCTTAGCTTTCTATCCATTGCTTTTCAATCGATTTCAATCATGAGTAGCGAGTAGTTTTTCTTTGGGTAAAGGGTTGAGGTGATTCAAGGGTTTAAGAGGTTTAAGTTTTATGTTTTTCTTGTTCTTCATTCCTTCTCTTCTAGGATCTTGGGGTCTTAAGGCTTAGAGAGTCTTGGAAAAGATCTATATGATTCCAAAGCTATCTTACTTTGACCGGATTCAGATGTCCTAGAAAACCAGATCTTAGAGACTAATCTTTCCTCTCCCAAACGCCATGGTTGTAGAGGAGGTTAGTTAGGCCATAGATTGAAATCTTTTTTTCTTGCTCTTTGATCTCTTTTTCCACCAAACGCCATGGGTTTAGAGAAGAGATTGAGGAAGTGAATCATACTACACGCCATGGATGGTTCTTGTTTTTGTTTTCAAGGCTTAGGGAAACCTCATCAAATGAGTAGATCTATGTGTTTTCAAACCAAAGCTTGAACCTTTGAACACTCTTGAATATGACCCTCGACCCTGAACCCTCTTTTAGCATTTTTAAACCTCAAGTAATCATCTTTTAGTTTCAAAGCTTGCATCTTGTTCATTAGAAGTCGTTTCCCTTTAAGTTGTTAGATCGATCTGTTTTACCTGATTTAGCTCCTGGTTTTTAGTTCTTAGTAGATTTGCATTTTTAATCTTCTGCTTTTTCCTAGTAGTAGTTAACCCTCTTCTAGGATTTTAAAATAGTTTTGCATTTCATTAGGTCATTACATTTAGTTTTCATCGATTTTACCAATCATTTACCCGATTTGCTTAGATTTGTTTCACCCTTGCATTCCTATTGCTCTTCCTGCTTCCTAGGTTGGATTGATACCCTTACTGCTATATGATAGGACTCAGGTTTTACCCAAATAAGACTACTGCAAGTGCACAGCAAAAGCAGTTGTAGTACAAGGGGTATCGAATCCCAAGAGAGTAATGTAAACTACACTAAAGAGTTCAGGTTTGGATTAAGCTAAGCAAAAAGTAATGAATGTAATGCGAAACAGTAAAATAAATGCAAGTGGGCATTTTATCCTTGTTCTTAAAGTTCATAGGGCTAAAGGCGTTAAGTCAAGACAATTCCCAGGCTGAATCCGAGAATGTAGAATGCATGAAATCAGGAATGATTAAGAACCGTCTTGAACATGTATCGCAAAGGTATAACTAATCAATTCTCATTGCAGAAGTTAATTATGTCTAAATCACAGAGTTTCAAATCTCTTTGCAAACCCTAACAACCTAAACATGCAGTAATAATCAGGTTCAATTGTTCACAAAACTCCTAAGCCAAATCTCTTTGCGAATAGGTGTTTTGCTAATCAAATACTAGTTCAGGTGATTAATATTGCTCTCACATCTATCAAAAACCTAGGGTTTCGAAATCCAGATGATCTGTCTAAGAAATCGATATGAATGCAAGCACAGATGAAGAACCAATGAATTTCCTATAAGTTTTTAGCAATTCTACAAACTCTTCTTCAACCTTTTAAAAGCCCTAACTTAACTAACAAACTACTCAGACATGGTGATTTGAGAAAACATCATGAAAAGAATAGATTGCATAAAAGAAATAAGAAGTAGAAAGTAAAGGACTTCAAAATCTGCTTTGAAAGAGTCTGATTTGTCTCTCCAAAAGCTCTGCTACAAATCTCTCTCTAATGCTCTCAAAAAGAATAATAAGTTACAAGATATCTGCCAAAAGAATGACTGAAAAACCTAATATACAAGGTAAAACACGATTTGGGGCCTTTTTGTAAATACTGGAACTTCTGGGCCAAAACTACAAATAATCCTCTATCTTTTAGAAAACAGCCACGACCTCCTTCCTTCATGGGTGGCGAGCGTCCCCAGGTTGGTGACGAGCGTCACCCATATGCATACTTTTCTTCCCGAGCTAGGTACTTCGTGGCTTCAACTCGAAATGCTCCAAAAGGCTCTAATATCTCCAATTATGCTCCAGACATGCTATAACCTGCAAAGAATCTTCTAGGACTCTAAAAAGACTCAATAAAAAGGACTTATACCATGGTTAAAAACCATAAAAACCATGATATATCAACTCCCCCAGTCTTAGTTTTTGCTTGCCCTTAAGCAAACATCAGACAAAGAATAAGGTCGAGGTTTCAAAACAAAAAACAGTCAGTCAGACATCAGGAACACCACATTAGTTAGAACTTTCGAACCCTCATACCATAGAGCCAACACAAGATCAAATTTCAGTCTAATCATCACAAGCTTAGCAAATCTCTCAAGTTCAGTCCAAATCCCTTCAAGAAATCCGAAATTTCTACTGTTAACTCCTTATTTTTTAATCTAAGTGTGAAATCTCATCAAGGTTCTATCATCTCAATCACTTTATGGATTCTTTTCCCTTCCTAAACAACTGAACAATTCAATCTCAACACAGCTCTCCTATTTTCTCTTTCCTTGATCATTTCCTTTGGATATTTTCGATTTTTCACTTCTTTTTCTCAACTTTAATAGTCTAAGATATGGTGCTACTCAATACTTGTGTTCCTTGTGAGGAGACAGGTTCTTGAGTGTGTTCACTAATGTTGTTCCTTGTGAGGAGACAGGGTCATGAATGCATCATTATTTGGACTTAAGCATTTAAAACTACATCAGGGAAGATCAAAGAGAGACTGTATCTTAACGTTATTGTCAGTGCTGAGAGAGAAAATCAAGATCAATAATAATCAATCACCCAGATAAGAAGTTAAAGTTCATTAAGGTGGAGCTAACAGCAAATTTTCCATATTCTCTAACAACCTAAACCTTCATTGCTAGACTGATCTACCTATGACTTTCAACTTAGTAAGACTTGTAATCAACTATTGTGGCAATGGTTCTTATAAGCAAAAACGTCCTATGGTTGGTTCTAAGAAAAACTGAAAGTTTCAAAATTTTGACTTTATAAAAAAACTTTTTGACTCAACTTTAAGACTCTATAAACCTGACACAAAGCACACAACGTCAGTAACCACCTCCCCCAGACTTAAACAACACTGTCCCCAGTGTTATAATGCCAAGAGTTGGTCAAAATGATGAATGAGAAGTCGTAGAACCAAGTCTGAATAGGGGTACCTCGCAAAGGACCGGGTGACGAGAGTCACCCAGATGTGGTGACGATCATCACCACACTGAAACTTCAGAAATCGTCATGTTGGATGTTTAAATGTTATGCCATCATGTGTACTCTGAAGTATGACTGTAAGAGCACTCAAAACACACATCAAAACATCCAAAGGAAGCATAATCCATGGTTCAACAAGTTCACATGACATCATCCAAGGTAAACTGAACAAACCGACTCGTTTTTGTTTTTTTTTTTGTAGAAAACGAAAATAGACTAGAGTATGATAGCTAGATAACTTACCAGTGGGTTGCCTCCCACTAAACGCTTCTTTAAAGTCATTAGCTCGACTTTGAATGCTGCTCAGACAGCTGGTGGGACAGAAGGTGGCATTGAATGCCTTGCAGAAGAATGTCTCCTCATCCATGGTGGTGTATAAGCAGTGGATGCATGAACACTTCCAAGGAAGTGAGGAACATCAGTAGGGCGGGTTTTGACTGGGGGTGGGACACTTTGTTTTCCTGCAAAATCATCAAAAGAAACACCAAGCTTTCCACGAGAATCTTAAGCTTGCATAAGTGTGAAGCATCTTGTGTACCTTTTAAGTTCTTATTGATGAGATTAGGAGGTTTAGAACTGGTTCCAAGAAGTGCATACCTTTGCTTAGTTGCAGGTTTCTGGGTTGTGGAATGTTGAATTTTCGGTTTGGCAACATAAAATGGACTTGTAGAGTAGATATCACGTCTCTCCTTTGCGTCCAGGTTGGTGACGAGCATCACCAGGTCAGTGATGCTCGTCACTGATGCTGCAGTTCGAGTTGCTGCAGCTTTCCTGCAGTTCAGCTCTGCAAGTCTTGCCTCCATCACAAACACATCTTCCTCCAGCAACTTGGCATTCATTGGAACCTCTTCTTCAAGCCTATTCCTGAAGATATCATCTTCACTCCAATCCTCAAACCCAACAGCTTTTGCATAAACTTCAGACATTGCCTCTTGAACAGCCATCTTTTTCACTTGCCAACTTGCATCAGATTTAGTGACATACCCAATAGTAGTGTCTTTTGAATGCTCCATGACAGTCTCTTCATCTCTGGAAGTTCATACAGAAAAGGTCTGACCATCTATGGTAGAGCTCTTTCTTAACTTATCCATGTCAAAGTTTATGACAACATCACCAAGATAAAGCTCAATGTTCCCTCTTCTAACATCAATGATGGCTCCAGAATTAGCCAAGAATGGTCTTCCCAGAATAAGAGGATCCTTAGGCTCTTCAGCATATTTCAGAACCACAAAATCTGTAGGAATTATGCAGCCTTCAATGTTCACAGGAACATCCTCTAAGATGCCTTCTGGGGTTCTGATAGATCGATCTGCTAGGATGAGAGAGATCCTAGCTGGCTTGAACTCAGCCATTCCAAGTCTAGCAGCAACAAAGAAAGGTATCAAGTTAATACCTGACCCTAGATCACATAGAGAGTGGGGAAAACGTCCTGCAGAGATTGAGCAATCAAGCACAAAGCTCCCTGGATCAGATAGCTTCTCTGGAACTCTGCTTTGAGTGATGGTATTGACTTGTTCAGAAACAGTCATCTTCTTCTTTTTCTTTGGAATTGTACTCAAAAGGATTGCACTGATGTCTCTGGTAAGCAATGATCCTTCCTCAGGACTTCCACCATTCACAACCATTCTCTTAACATACCTTCTTGGAGCTGGTGAAAGCTTGACTGCATCTACATGAGGCATCTTAACCATCAGCTTGACTATCATAGGTTTGCATCTGGCTTCTCCTATCTCCTGTTTAGACTTCCTAGGATGCTTAGGGAATGGTATTTTGGGTTTATACGCTTGCTCCTTGCCATTATCTGCAGTTACAGTCGAAAAATCGTCATTCTGGGGTGGGGGACGACCGTCACCAGGGGGGTGACGCTCGTCACTCACCTGTGACAACCCCCGATTCTCTTGTATGTTGGTGACAAGCGTCACTCCTCCTTGGTGACGCTCGTCACTCACCCCTGAGACTGAAAAATTTTCATCTTCACACTCCATGAGTTGCACAATCTGTTCTGCACTCAACCTCTTTTTCTGCACTGTTTTACGCTCCTTTTCATTCCTGACTATGATGGTATTAACCTGATGCTTGCGATTGATTTCAGTCCTTCCAGGAAGGAATCCCTCTTGCTTTTGAACATCTCCTGCAGTTTGAGAAACCTGCACGTCAAGCTTCTTCATGTGAGAGTTCAGACTTTCAATTTTTCCATTCAGGTCTAGATACAGCGAATCTAGCTTCCATTGAAGTTCACTGTCATCTTCTGCTGTCCTTCATGTATCTGCTCCAGCATAGCTTCCATCTTAGTGTCTTGTGGAAGTGCAGTTTGGTAGGATGAAGAACCATAATTCCTGCTGTTTTGGTAAGGTTTCTCAACTTCAGTCTTCTGGAACTGCGGCATTGAAGTATAACCAGTTGCATTCTGGTTTCCTGGGAAAGTATTCTTCTGATTATTGCTGTTGTAGCCACTGTTCCACTGCTGATTTCCAAACTTTTGGTTATACAAACCTCCATTGATGAAATTAACATTTTTTTGCTCAAATTCTTCAGGATTTTTGAAACTCTCCACTTCTCCAGCAAACTGGACTGATTTCTTTCCTACCAAAAGGCTGTGAATACTGTCTAACTTAGCCTTAACATCAACTATTTGGTTTCCTTCATTCAAACCACCATGTTTCATTCTCTGAAAATCTGCATTCTTGGTGCTGTTGCTGCAGACCAAGTTCTCAATTAACCTGATTGCTTCTTCTGGTCTGTTGGTGTTGAAGTTTCCTGCACTTGCTGCATCCAGCGCCATCTGGTACTTCCAGTCAATGCCTCTGAAGAAAATCCCAAGTAATTGCACCTGACTGAAGCCATGATGAGGACAGTCCCTTTGATAAGACTTAAACCTGATCCAAGAAGCCTTAAAAGCTTCAGTAGGGCCTTGTGTAAAGGATGCAATTTTCGTCCTCATGTCTTCTGATCTTGCATCATCATAGAAGTTGTTCAGAAAGGAATTTTTAGTGTCTTTCCAAGTGGTCAATGAAGCAGGTTCTAGTTGCTTCAGCCAATATGCAGCTTCTCCTTCAAGAGAGTAAGGGAAAAGCTTGCAGAACAGAAAGTCATTGCTAACACCATTAGCTTTGACACTTGAGGCCAAATCCTCAAACCTCTCAATGTGATCCATTGGATGCTCATGAGGTAAGCCATGGAATGGATACTGGCCAACCAGCTGATAGTAGACAGGTTTAACCTCAAAATCGTTCCTCTGGAAGGCAGGAGGGCGGATTGCAGCTCTGTTGGCATAGAACTGATCAGGTCTGTTGTAGTCACCTAGAGTCCTCTGAACAAAACGCCCAGCAGCGTTATGGGCAGGAACATGGACTCCAACGTTCTCATCCACTTGTTGAACCTGCTGCTCAACAATGACATTCCCATCTTGATCAATCCTCTGCCCCTCTTTGTTCCTCCTGTGTCCTTCTCTGTCAACCAAGTGACCTTCTGCATCTTCAACCAAGATAAGTGGAGCGACCATTGTAGATTGCTTCTTAGCTTTCCTGTTAGTTCTCTCCAACCTAGCAAGCTCGTCGATGCTCAACGTCACAAGCTCCTTCTCTTTGTTGCTTCTGGTACTGCGATTAGGCATACACCTGAAACAGGAACAAAGAAAAATAGCAAAAAGATATAAACAAATTAAAACTTAGACAAAATCCTAATACTAAAAATCGATAGGCAGCTATTACTCCTCGGCAACGGCGCCAAAAACTTGATAGGGCTCAGGTTTTACCCATATAAGACTATTGCAAGTGCACAACAAAAGCAGTTGTAGTACAAAGGGTATCGAATCCCAAGAGAGTAATGTAAACTACGCTAAAGAGTTCAGGTTCGGATTAAGCTAACCAATAAGTAATGAATGTAACGCGAAACAGTAAAATAAATGCAAGTGGGCGTTTTATGCTTGTTCTTAAAGTTCAGAGGGTTAAAGGCGTTAAGTCAGGACAATTCGCAGGTTGAATCCGAGAATGTAGAATGCATGAAATCAGGAATGATTAAGAACCGTCTTGAACATGAATCACAAAGGTATAACTAATCAATTCTCATTGCAGAAGTTAATTATGTCTAAATCACAGAGTTTCAAATCTCTTTTCAAACCCTAACAACCTAAACATGTAGTAATGATCAGGTTCAATTGTTCACAAAACTCCTAAGCCAAATCTCTTTGCAAATAGGTGTTTTGGTCATCTAATACTAGTTCAGGTGATTAATAATGCTCTCACATCTATCAAAAACCTAGGGTTTCGAAATCCAGATGATGTGTCTAAGAAATCGATATGAATGCAAGCACAGATAAAGAACCAATGATTTTCCTATAAGTTTTTAGCAATTCTACAAACTCTTCTTCAACCTTTTAAAAGCCCTAACTTAACTAACAAACTACTCAGACATGGTGATTTGAGAAAACATCATGAAATGAATAGACTGCATAAAAGAAATAAGAAGTAGACAGTAAAGGAGTTCAAAATCTGTTCTGAACGAGTCTGATTTAACTATCCAAAAGCTCTGCTACAAATCTTTCTCTAAAGCTCTCAAAATAATAAAAAATACAAGATATCTGCCAAAAGAATGACTGAAAAACCTAATATACAAGGTAAAAAACGATATGGGGCCTTTTTGCAAATATTGGAACTTCTGGGCCAAAACTGTAAATAATCCTCTATCTTTTAGAAAACAGCCACGACCTCCTTCCTTCATGGGTGACGAGCGTCACCAGGTTGGTGACGAGTGTCACCCATATGCATACTTTTCTTCCCGAGCTAGGTACTCTGTGGCTTCAACTCGAAATGCTCCAAATGGCTCCAATATCTCCAATTATGCTCCAGACATGCTATAACCTGCAAAGACTCTTCTAGGACTCTAAAAGGACCAAAAAGACTAAATAAAAAGGATTTATACCATGGTTAAAAACAATAAAAACCATGATATATCACTATACTACATCATTTTTGTGGTTTGGGAAATATTTCACCTTGCTAACAATCTGTTTATCAATGCCCGACATCCGACCCAAAAGAAGCAACACATCGAGCAGCATATTGTCCTCTGAGCCCGTTATGTGCTCGACCAGAACCCGAAATATTTATACTTTTGCCATTCTTCTAGGGTGCCATGAGTTTTAGTATAAATAGTTAAAGACCTAAAATTATTAGGCACTCATTGTTCTTGCTTTGAGACCCTTATCTCCTATTTGCTTTGGTCATTTGTAAAAACAAGATTTATCTCTTAATATAAATTTCTGCACTTCCCTATCGAATCTTTCTTAATCTCTCTTCCCTAATCATGTTTGACCATTATTTCTTCTTAGATTTAATGGTTTTTACCATGATCAGTAAGTGGTCTCTTAGAGGCTCTTAACTGGGGTAGATTAGGGGGATTCTATAGCTTGATCATTGTTTATTTGCGCTTAATATCATTGATTCCACTTTATTAGACTGATTTGATTCTAAGTTTCTCTTGATCACTTAAACCTAGATTATAGCTTTCTCTTATGTCCACCAAGTGTTTAAAGAAATGATGAACTTTTCTTTTAGAGGATTTATCTATCTTAGCTCAAGAGATTGAATGTCTAAGAGGTATTTTGGCTTAATATAATTGGCTGAATCTTCTTGCTAATGAACCTATCACTAATGAGAATTAGTTCTTTCTAGGTTGTATTAGTATTGGGATGATCACCAAGATATTGGGTTTATCTTGTTTGATTGTTTAATTCTATGCCTATGAATTAGCATTACTTGCTTTGTTGCAGTGTTAATGAGTTTGAAAGCATCTTGGTCATGTATTTGAATCCCCCTAACTCAATAACATCATCTAGGATCCTTGCTTTTAGTTTATTGAATTTTGAATTTTGCTTAATCACTTGTCTTGGTAACATTGATCACTGCTCTTGCTATTTTTTTTTTTGGTGATGATTCATTATAGTAAAGCGTAAACAATCTATCTATTTCTGCTTGAATTAGAGTATCTATGGAATTCTTGATGTTTTCACATTAACCTATGGATTGATAAGAGCTCGATACTACAACGACTAAAGTGGGTTGAGTGATTGAAGTACGTAAACACCTACATCATTTTTCTCTCTGCCTTAGAACAAAAAGAATAAAGCCTAAAATTTGTTGGCTGCAAAAACTAGTATTGAATTTTGTTCTCCATTGAGTTGTGTCGAATTACATGTTTGCAAAACCCTAAAATTAAGTATGTAAGTGTAGAAAACAGGCACACTCTATCAATGACTTAGAAAGCGTCAAGTCCACCGCTAGCTTTTATTGTTTCGAATCAACAACTTAATCCACCGATTACATTGCTTTGGAATTATGCAACTCTAACTTAGAAAGCAACCAAACGATTCCTAGTAATAAAATATACTCTTCACTCGATCACACAGCCCGTGTATCAGATATGAGGACAATAACCTTCTTATTTCGTATTTTGCTTGAAGCACAGGGTATGCTAGATCAATTACGGCGCAATGTGTGTCTCCTAAACTTTGCCCGACTTCTCCATATATACTACCCTAAGTCTAAACCTAGAACTTTCCTAAAATTTCTCGTAAGGTAAGATTTCCATTAATCGAATATCCTCGAGTACTCTCAAAGGTAGATATATAAATCTATCTCTTGTATCGCCAGGTCATCAGGTCCACGTCAACTACAAGCTTCCACGCCTTCCTGTCTCCTGATGTCCTGCCTGAGTAGTCCACTGATCTTGCATCTTCAATCTCCCACGAAAGCAACATGTATAGTCAGCACAAAACAAAGCAGAACCAAACATACACAAGAGAGCAAAGAATTCCCTACTATTAAACGAGCACGCAACATTAATGGTTCTTATGTTACAGACCCGAGAATCGAAGAGCGACTTTAAAAACTAAAGTTCACTACGCTCAGAAAAAACATCCAAAAGAAAAAGATAAACAATGTCTAAAACTTTTTAATCTCCTGAGAAAAACCGATAGTTCCCCCATTAACCTTGCTCCCCCAAAGTTTCCTGCGAATCTCCCCCTGCTTAAGAGCATAACTAAGTTAAAAAACATTACACGAAAGACCACGTAGATGAGATCAGAGAAAAACTTACCTCCCTGAAGCAGTCGATTGATAGCAATCATTGCATGTGTAAACACACGATGATCAGCGACCGTAAGCACAAGAGGGCCTGTGGGGTTACGAGCATCCTCCACGTCATCCTGCTTTGCCTCATTCTTCACACTGACCACAATCGGAGCACGAAATGTCAACACAGAATCCATCCGAACATCATAATCAACTGGGATGGGTCCTTGACGCTGAATCTGCCTGTAGATCAGACTCGAGTATGGCAGGAGAAACTTAGAAGCAGGTTGTCTGGCAAGACTGAGTATGTGATGAAACACCATTTCTCCAAAATCAAAAGGGATCTTAGTGAGGATCCAATGCACAAGCTAAGCACGATTCTTGTTGGACAAGCCAGTGTTGAAGGTGGGGATCAAATTGTGGCAACTGATTTTGAACGGAGCCCACTTATCGGACTGATACTGTGCCAGCGACAATATTTCCCACACAGCAGCACTCTCCATTGCCATCAACTCTAAACTAAAGAGTTGATTTATGACAGTTGGGGAGAAAACATACTCATTAGACACAAAGCATTTTAAGAACAGCCTGTCTATCAGCACCCACCGAAAGTTTTCAAGCCCACATGACACAGTTTCTCAGTTACAAGGGACCCAAAGAGATCAATCCGACACTAATTACTTGTACGATGATAAGTGTGTGTGTGATAGTAGGACATCCCCCTGATGATTCAGATCTTGGAACAGGTTCGTACTCAACCACCCAACAGTATAAGGAAAATCTGTATCTCGGGATTCAGTGACTGAACTTTCACACTGAGATACCTTTATTCCTTGTCCAGATCAGCATGTAGAGCTTACCAACAAGTTTGATGGGTTGGCTGCAAGAGTCAAAACGTTAGAGAACAACAAAGGAATAGCTGGTCCCAAGCCACAAGGTCAGTTTCCTGGAAAACCAGAAGCAAACCCAAAGGAGTTCTGCAATGCTATTGTGCTAGAAGAAGGAAGCTTCTCAGCTGAAGAGGAAGCTATCATTGAAGAGTTACTCTACTTGTTCACTGAGGACACTGAACCTCTATGGGGGGGGGGGGAAGAGTTCTTGAGATCATGTGTGACGCGAGTGACTACGCCGTGGGAGCTGTTATGGGACAGAAGAAAGACAAGCGGTTGCATGTAATATACTATGCCAGCCGTACCTTGGATGGCACGCAAGTGAGATATGCTACAACCGAGAAGGAGCTACTGGCCGTTGTATTTGCTTTTGAGAAGTTCAGATCATATTTGGTGGGCTCTAAAGTTGTTGTATACACTGATCACGCAGCGTTAGAAGGATACCAAGCCGAGGCTCTTAAGGTGGATTCTCCTTCTACAAGAGTTTGATATGGAGATAAAAGACAAGAAGGGGATAGAGAATGGTGTTGCTGATCACCTTTCTAGAATGAGAGTGAATGAAGCCTTACCCTTGGATGATTCACTTCCTGAAGAGTAACTCATGATGATCAACACGGTGGTATGTACACGGCTAGAGGATCGGTTTGAAGATGTTTTGGCTTTGAGAGAAGAGAACCTGCCTTGGTATGCTGATATAGTGAACCTCTTAGCTTGTGGAGAGGAGCCAACTCATCTTGACCATTACCACAAGAAGAAGTTCATGAGAGACATCTCTTACTATTTTTGGGACGAGCCTTACTTGTACAAGAGAGGAGAAGATAGCTTGTACAGAAGATGTGTTTCAAGAGATGAAGCTCAAGACATCCTTCTTCACTGCCACGGCTCATCATATGGTGGTCATTCCGCTTCTTTCAAGACGGCTACAAAAGTGTTACCAGCCAGATTTTGGTGGCCATCGCTATTCAAAGACGCTCATGAGTTTGTTAAGGCTTGTGAAGCATGTCAAAGGGCAGGGAACATCACAAAGAGGAATGAGATGTCTCAGGTGCCAACCTTTGAAGTTGATATTTTGATGCTTGGGGGATAGATTTCATGGGACAATTTCCCTCTGCTTACGGTAACAAATTCATATTGGTGGCTGTTGATTACGTGTCTAAGTGGGTTGAGGTTATAGCTTCCCCAACTAATGATGCAAAGGTGGTGGTTAAATTCTTTAAGACCATCTTCTTCCCACGGTTTGGAGTACAAAAAGTTGTGATCAGCGATGGGCGCAGCCACTTCATCAACAAGGTGTTTGAAAGTCTCTTGAGGAAGCATGGCATGAAGCAAAAGGTAGCCACACCTTATCACCCACAAACCAGTGGGAAAGTAGAGGTCTCTAACAGACAGATCAAGGCTATCTTAGAGAGGACAGTGGGAGTAACTCGGATGGATTGGGCAAGTAAGCTGGACAATGCTCTTTGGGCGTATAGAACCGCCTTCAAGAATCCTATTGGTACCACTCCCTTCACTCTTCTTTACGGCAAGGCATGTCCCCTTCCTGTGGAGCTTGAGCATAGAGCACTGTGGGCAGTGAAGCAGATGAAACTTCAGTCTCAAGACAGCACAGGAAAAGCGTTTGATTCAACTCCATGAGCTTGATGAGTTAAGGCTAGAAGCTTATGAAAGCGCCAAAATCTACAAGGAAAGGACCAAGGCGGTTTATGACAAGAAGTGGGTGCATAAGGAGCTTAAGGTGGGCAGTCTGGTCTTGCTCTACAACTCACGCTTCAAGCTATTCCTAGGGAAGCTTAAGTGAAGATGGTGTGGACCATTTGATATAAAGGAAGTTCTACCCTATGGAACGGTCACATTGGTTGGAAAGAGTGGTAATGCTTTCACGGTTAATGCGTACAGAGTCAAGCCCTACCTGGCGAGTGATTGCAGCAAGAAGAGCACCACCATGTTTCTCTAAGACCCATCCCAGGCCTAAACCAAGTAACGTCTAGCTAAAGATGTTAAAGAAAGCGCACTTGGGAGGCATTCCCATGTCTATCTTGTACATATTTTTGCTTTCTTTCTATTTCAGTTTTATGCTTTTTATGTTTAAGTGTGTAGGTAAAAAGATGAGGGATTGTAGACCATGATCTTGGAGTCAAAAGAGGTGAGAAGGGTTAAGTATAGGCTAGAGATCGAGTGCTAGATCAACATATCCTGGCTCGATCTTTACTAGATCGCGCTAGTGAATCGAGAGGAGTCAGTCGATCTAGACGAGATCTAGTAGACAATCGAGTGAGTCAGTCGATCATGAGAGGATAAACCACCCATACGTTTAGCTTGAAATGCAAACAAGGAGTGGATCGACTGACCTCACTCGATCCTCGAGGTTAGATCGATCAGTCTACTCGATCTGCCACTCGATCTTAGCCCTAACGACCCCCAAATTGATCACGTGGCTCGATCCAAGGAGCACAGTCTGAGTGACCAAAAACCATGGAACGAGAGGGCACAATGGATCTAAGACTCGATGCAATCTCAATCGACTCCCTGATCGAACAACCCACTCGATCCTAGTCAACATGGGCATGAGATCGAGTCCTAGATCGACCAAATGGACTCGATCTCGTGCTGAGGTAAGTAAATTTTTTCCCTCTTTTTCTTCTTTCCCTCAAGTTTTAAATTTGAATTGTGGTCAAGGCAAGCATCTTTGACCATGAAAGATGTGCCTTGACCACACTTTTTTCAGAAACCACTTCTATTGCCCATGGTTTTGTTAGTCTTTATAATTACATGCAACCACACACTCTCTCTCATTTTATGTTTCGAGTTTTCTAAAGATAGAGAGAGTGTGATTTTCTGTTTTTAAGGCTATTAACATCTTGCTTTCATCTTGTCAAAAGGTATTTTCGGTTCATTGATTTACTTGTTTAATTTTTTTTGAAATTGCCTTTTGATTCCTTAAGATGATTGTTAGTTGTTAGGGAATTAGGATAATTTTTAGGAATAGATAAATATTAGGAAAATTGCTAGATTTAATCATATCTCTAGATTCTTTCCTCTAATATTTAGTTATAATTTTTATAAATTCCCCAAAAATCTAGGTTTATTGTTGCAAGTTTTTCTCATCTGCCTTGTCTCTCTCTTGCATTCGCCGCCTTTACTCATCATCTTCCTTGAGAATCGTGTTTCAGGTACCAATGGCACCAAAGAGAACCAGAGAAGAGACAACACTGGGAGGGGAGACACAAGAAGTGGTTCAAGAAAGGGTTAGATGGAGCAAGGAGGAGAAAAAAGCTAAGAAGAGACTTGAGAAGCTGCGCTTTGAACCAACCAAATTTGCAAGCACAGACCTCTTGGGGAAGATGGGGCTATTGGACGACTTTGATGTGCTTCTCCAACACATAGGGCTGGCTTGCCTCTCAAGGATGGATTGTCCCACATATCCAGAAGTCACGCTCGACTCTTTCTCAACCTTGGAGTTCACCTACGAAAATCCGAGTCTTCCTACTCCTTCCCAAGGCCACATCACCTTCAAGATAAGGAGGCAAGCCTATCATCTCTCGATCCTGGAGCTTTGCCAAGCCTACGACCTCAATGCTGCTGCTAAGTAAGTGGAGTCCCCTTAATGGGATTTGATTAGCCTTGACGGCTACAAGGCCAACACCGCCAATATCAAGAAAGTCCGCAACCCCTTGCAAAGATACACCCTCAAACTCATGGAAAATACTTTCAGTGGGAGGTCTGAGGCTCCTACAGTGACGAAGAATGAGCTTTGTTTTCTCTTTCAAGGACTTAAGAAGATTTTATGCAACCGAAAAGAACATGATGAGCCATTGGAGGATGAGCTCGGAGATGACGTCAACTATGGTTCCATCTTAACCACTTCTTTAGTCAAGTACAAAGCGTAGGCACTAAGGTGTAAAGCAAGCTCAGCACTCATTGGAGGCTTCCTCACACCGATGTTTGTCCAAGCTGGAGTTCCTCTTCTTGAATTTGAGCCTTGCGCAGATAGATCATACATGGACGAGCAGTACATGCGCAACACTGATAGCTTGGGACCTACGGCAGCTCCAAGGAAGTTTGCTTACCTGTATTACGACCACAACCATGCCAAGAAGGTCTGCATTCTGCCCAACGAGGATGAGACAAACTTAGACAGCATTGGCACCATCGAGTTTTTGCCAACGGATGGGGAGTGTGTTGCAGCCCTTGTACCAGCAGCAGTTCTACCTCAAGTTTCCCGTGCACCCTCAGAGTCACCTCCCTCAGAAGCAGAGATGCCAACCAGCTTTGATCTCCCTAAGCTCGATTTTGAGCAGAGGACCAAAACAGAGAAGTTCCTTGCATCTTTGGTGGAGGTTCAGCGGAAAGTGAACAAGTGGCAGAGCAATATGATCTAAAAGCTTGCCAAGAAGATCAAACAGCTTCAAGGAAGCTCATCTGCTGCGTCTTCAAGTGAGGAGGTCGAGCAGCCCGAGAAGAGGAGAAAATCCACCGGTGGGATTGTGATCCGTGAGCCGCAAGGAAGCAACATCCAACCTGCACGCCACTCTGTACACGAAGGGACATCCAAGGAGAAAGGCAAGGCAGTCACTCACGACCCTCCTAGCAAGAGCAGGAAGTCTGGAGCATCCTCAAGCCCCAGCCGAGCTTAGCTCCGAGGTACCAACAACCAAACCATTGTATATACCATACATCTTTTGATTTTTGCTTTGTATTTCGGCTCCTCTTGGATTTGTTTGCCACCGAGACGGTGTCACTAGTCTTTCTAACCTAGAACCTTAACACGTTTTGCGTGAGTAGTGAGGCCTTTCATTGCATTATTTTCTATCCTATCTTAGCAAAAAGTATTAGGAATAGGGCTGACAAGGAAAAGATCCCTTGTAGACACCAGCTTGCATTTTGAGCTTGGTATTAGGTTAGGAGTTTGGGGAAAGGGTTATTTGAGTGGTTTAAGAGTTTCTTGTTTATATATTTTCAAAAGAAGAAGTATGGGATTAGTAGCAAAGGGGGAACAAGTAAATTGTGGTTAAGTAAAGTAAATAAAAATGCTCTAAGTGCCAGAGAAAAGAAACACGCCAGCAGCAACAAGGCTGAAAAGAGGTCAACCAAAAGGAAAAATCAGACCAAGCTATCCACCAAAGGTGATGAAAGCGGCGCCAAGCATACAACAAAGAAGAGCAAGCTCAAACAAAAGAAGTCAACCACACGGAAGGTACAAAAAGAAGTTTCCCCCAATGTGAAGGATGAAGAGATCAAGCGCTTTGGGGAAAGGGTAGATTTAGCATAAGTGTGCCTTTACCTTTAGCATTTTGCCAAAGATAGGATTCTTTCATTGAGTGATCCCCTGAATCTTTAAAACCCTCTTTAAATGAGATCATTTTCATCTCATGACCATGTCCCTTGACCAAATGCTTTCTCTTGATGTGCACAAACTTGATCCATTGGTTATCGCTTAATGAATGTTAAGGAGTTGGTTGATTTGAATGCTTATGTAGGCTAAGCTAGAGTTCATTGCTTGCTTTGATGGGTATGGCTAAAGTTTTTAAAGTAGAACCACCTATTTGCATCTTAGAACTTATAACTTGGGCATTGAATCAGTTTCTCCATTAACATCTTTAGTTTTGAACTCCCGTTTTCAAACCTCTCTTCCTTTCTTGAATTTTGTTTGCTTGAGGGCAAGCAAAAGGCAAGTTTTGAAGAGTTGATATTACCATATATTTTGCATATTTTGCATGCATTTAGGATTGTTTTTCATGCATTCATCTTCCATTATAGGCTAGTTTCTACCATTTGTTGCATTTAAGGCCTTAAGTAACTTTGCATTCGCATTTTGCATATTTCTTTCACTTTTGCATCATTATCAGGTTGTTTGGAGCACTCTGGAGTTGTGGAAGTTCTGCGGACGTGAGGAGGATCAAAATCGAGCTTGTGGACACTCGGAGAAGTTAGCCATTCAGCAAAAGGACACGAGATCGAGTAGCGGAGGCAGATCGATCTAGACGAGATCGACCAGAAGATCGAATGACCCAAGTCGATTCAAGAGGAAGGATCGAGTCCAAGATCGAGAGAGGAGATCGATCGTGAGTACGGAAGTGGGCCATGCTATGCAGATCGAGAGCCAGATCGAGTTCCCGACTCGATTGACACATGGATCGAGTAGAAGATCGAGCAAAAGGAAACGATCAAGCGGAAGATCGAGCCAGAGATCGATCATCCAACTCGATCTCTGAACCTTATCCAGCCAGCTCATTTTTGGCATGTAGTGAGGGGACCATTTGACCGGATTCAGAAGTCCTAGAAAACCAGATCTTAGAGACTAATATTTCCTCTCCCAAACGCCATGGTTGTAGAGGAGGTTAGTTAGGCCATAGATTGAAATCTTTTTTTCTTGCTCTTTGATCTCTTTTTCCACCAAACGCCATGGGTTTAGAGAAGAGATTGAGAAAGTGAATCATACCACACGCCATGGATGGTTCTTGTTTTTGTTTTCAAGGCTTAGGGAAACCTCATCAAATGAGTAGATCTATGTGTTTTCAAACCAAAGCTTGAACCTTTGAACACTCTTGAATATGACCCTCGACCCTGAACCCTCTTTTAGCATTTTTAAACCTCAAGTAATCATCTTTTAGTTTCAAAGCTTGCATCTTGTTCATTAGAAGTCGTTTCCCTTTAAGTTGTTAGATCGATCTGTTTTACCTGATTTAGCTCCCGATTTTTAGTTCTTAGTAGATTTGCATTTTTAATCTTCTGCTTTTTCTTAGTAGTAGTTAACCCTCTTCCAGGATTTTAAAATAGTTTTGCATTTCATTTGGTCATTGCATTTAGTTTTCATCTATTTTACCAATCATTTACCCGATTTGCTTAGATTTGTTTCACCCTTGCATTCCTATTGCTCTTCCTGCTTCCTAGGTTGGATTGATACCCTTACTGCTATATGATAGGACTCAGGTTTTACCCAAATAAGACTACTGCAAGTGCACAGCAAAAGCAGTTGTAGTACAAGGGGTATCGAATCCCAAGAGAGTAATGTAAACTACACTAAAGAGTTCAGGTTTGGATTAAGCTAAGCAAAAAGTAATGTATGTAATGCGAAACAGTAATATAAATGCAAGTGGGCGTTTTATCCTTGTTCTTAAAGTTCAGAGGGCTAAAGGCGTTAAGTCAAGACAATTCGTAGGCTGAATCCGAGAATGTAGAATGCATGAAATCAGGAATGATTAAGAACCGTCTTGAACATGTATCGCAAAGGTATAACTAATCAATTCTCATTGCAGAAGTTAACTATGTCTAAATCACAGAGTTTCAAATCTCTTTGCAAAACCCTAACAACCTAAACATGCAGTAATAATCAGGTTCAATTGTTCACAAAACTCCTAAGCCTAATCTCTTTGCGAATAGGTGTTTTGCTCATCAAATACTAGTTCAGGTGATTAATAATGCTCTCACATCTATCAAAAACCTAGGGTTTCGAAATCCAGATGATCTGTCTAAGAAATCGATATGAATGCAAGCACAGATGAAGAACCAATGAATTTCCTATAAGTTTTTAGCAATTCTACAAACTCTTCTTCAACCTTTTAAAAGCCCTAACTTAACTAACAAACTACTCAGACATGGTGATTTGAGAAAACATCATGAAAAGAATAGATTGCATAAAAGAAATAAGAAGTAGAAAGTAAAGGAGTTCAAAATCTGCTCTGAAAGAGTCTGATTTGTCTCTCCAAAAGCTCTGCTACAAATCTCTCTCTAATGCTCTCAAAAAGAATAATAAGTTACAAGATATCTGCCAAAAGAATGGCTGAAAAACCTAATATACAAGGTAAAACACGATCTGGGGCCTTTTTGCAAATACTGGAACTTCTGGGACAAAACTACAAATAATCCTCTATCTTTTAGAAAACAGCCACGACCTCCTTCCTTCATGGGTGGCGAGCGTCCCCAGGTTGGTGACGAGCGTCACCCATATGCATACTTTTCTTCCCGAGCTAGGTACTTCGTGGCTTCAACTAGAAATGCTCCAAAAGGCTCCAATATCTCCAATTATGCTCCAGACATGCTATAACCTGCAAAGACTCTTCTAAAACTCTAAAAAGACCAAAAAGACTCAATAAAAAGGACTTATACCATGGTTAAAAATCATAAAAACTATGATATATCAACTCCCCCAGTCTTAGTTTTTGCTTGCCCTTAAGCAAACATCAGACAAAGAATAAGGTCGAGGTTTGAATACAAGAAACAGTCAGTCAGACATCAGGAACACCACATTAGTTAGAACTTTCGAACCCTCATACCATAAAGCCAACACATGATCAAATTTCAGTCTAATCATCACAAGCGTAGCAAATCTCTCAAGTTCAGTCCAAATCCCTTCAAGAAATCCGAAATTTCTACTGCTAAC
Source organism: Thlaspi arvense (assembly GCA_911865555.2). Taxonomy (NCBI): domain Eukaryota; kingdom Viridiplantae; phylum Streptophyta; class Magnoliopsida; order Brassicales; family Brassicaceae; genus Thlaspi; species Thlaspi arvense. Next base: position 31,922,484 of record OU466860.2, read on the forward strand.
TCCTTATTTTTTAATCTAAGTGTGAAATCTCATCAAGGTTCTATCATCTCAATCACTTTATGGATTCTTTTCCCTTCCTAAACAACTGAACAATTCAATCTCAACACAGCTCTCCTATTTTCTCTTTCCTTGATCATTTCCTTTGGATATTTTCGATTTTTCACTTCTTTTTCTCAACTTTAATAGTCTAAGATATGGTGCTACTCAATACTTGTGTTCCTTGTGAAGAGACAGGTTCTTGAGTGTGTTCACTAATGTTGTTCCTTGTGAGGAGACAGGGTCATGAATGCACCATTCTTTGGACTTAAGCATTTAAAACTACATCAGGGAAGATTAAAGAGAGACTGTATCTTAACGTTATTGTCAGTGCTGAGAGAGAAAATCAAGAACAATAATAATCAATCACCCAGATAAGAAGTTAAAGTTCATTAAGGTGGAGCTAACAGCAAATTTTCCATATTCTCTAACAACCTAAACCTTCATTGCTAGACTGATCTACCTATGACTTTCAACTTAGTAAGACTTGTAATCAACTACTGTGGCAATGGTTCTTATAAGCAAAAACGTCCTATGGTTGGTTCTAAGAAAAACTGAAAGTTTCAAAATTTTGACTTTATAAAAAAACTTTTTGACTCAACTTTAAGACTCTATAAACATGACACAAAGCACACAACGTCAGTAACCACCTCCCCCAGACTTAAAAAACACTGTCCCTAATGTTATAATGCCAAGAGTTGGTCAAAATGATGAATGAGAAGTCGTAGAACCAAGTCTGAATAGGGGTACCTCGCAAAGGACCGGGTGACGAGCGTCACCCTGATGTGGTGACGATCGTCACCACACTGAAACTTCAGAAATCATCATGTTGGATGTTTAAATTTTATGCCATCATGTGTACTCCGAAGTATGACTGTAAGAGCACTCAAAACACACATCAAAACATCCAAAGGAAGCATAATCCATGGTTCAACAAGTTCACATGACATCATCCAAGGTAAACTTAACAAACCGACTCGTTTTTGTTTTTTTTTTTGTAGAAAACGAAAATAGACTAGAGTATGATAGCTAGATAACTTACCAGTGGGTTGCCTCCCACTAAACGCTTGTTTAAAGTCATTAGCTCGACTTTGTATGCTGCTCAGACAGCTGGTGGGACAGAAGGTGGCATTGAATGCCTTGCAGAAGAATGTCTCCTCATCCATGGTGGTGTATAAGCAGTGGATGAATGAACACTTCCAAGGAAGTGAGGAACATCAGTAGGGCGGGTTTTGACTGGGGGTGGGACACTTTTTTTTCCTGGAAAATCATCAAAAGAAACACCAAGCTTTCCACGAGAATCTTAAGCTTGCATAAGTGTGAAGCATCTTGTGTACCTTTTAAGTTCTTATTGATGAGATTAGGAGGTTTAGAACTGGTTCCAAGAAGTGCATACCTTTGCTTAGTTGCAGGTTTCTGGGTTGTGGAATGTTGAATTTTCGGTTTGGCAACATAAAATGGACTTGTAGAGTAGATATCACGTCTCTCCTTTGCGTCCAGGTTGGTGACGAGCATCACCAGGTCAGTGATCTTGAACAGCCATCTTTTTCACTTGCCAACTTGTATCAGATTTAGTGACATACCCAGTAGTAGTGTCTTTTGAATACTCCATGACAGTCTCTTCATCTCTGGAAGTTCATACAGAAAAGGTCTGACCATCTATGGTAGAGCTCTTTCTTAACTTATCCATGTCAAAGTTTATGACAACATCACCAAGATCAAGCTCAATGTTCCCCCTTCTAACATCAATGATGGCTCCAGAAGTAGCCAAGAATGGTCTTCCCAGAATAAGAGGATCCTTAGGCTCTTCAGCATATTTCAGAACCACAAAATCTGTAGGAATTATGCAGCCTTCAATGTTCACAGGAACATCCTCTAAGATGCCTTCTGGGGTTCTGATAGATCGATCTGCTAGGATGAGAGTGATCCTAGCTGGCTTGAACTCAGTCATTCCAAGTCTAGCAGCAACAAAGAAAGGTATCAAGTTAATACCTGACCATAGATCACATAGAGAGTGGGGAAAACGTCCTGCAGAGATTGAGCAATCAAGCACAAAGCTCCCTGGATTAGATAGCTTCTCTGGAACTCTGCTTTGAGTGATGGTATTGACTTGTTCAGAAACAGTCACCTTCTTCTTTTTCTTTAGAACTATACTCAAAAGGATTGCACTGATGTCTCTGGTAAGCAATGCTCCTTCCTCAGGACTTCCACCATTCACAACCATTCTCTTAACATACCTTCTTAGAGCTGGTGAAAGCTTGACTGCATCTACATGAGGCATCTTAACCATCAGCTTGTGTATCATAGGTTTGCATCTGGCTTCTCCTATCTCCTGTTTAGACTTCCTAGGATGCTTAGGGAATGGTATTTTGGGTTTATACGCTTGCTCCTTGCCATTATCTGCAGTTACAGTCGAAAAATTGTCATTCTGGGGTGGGGGACGGCCGTCACCAGGGGGGTGACGCTCGTCACTCACCTGTGACAACCCCTGATTCTCTTGTATGTTGGTGACAAGCGTCACTCCTCCTTGGTGACGCTCGTCACTCACCCTTGAGACTGAATAATTTTCATCTTCAGACTCCATGAGTTGCACAATCTGTTCTGCACTCAACCTCTTTTTCTGCACTGTTTTAAGCTCCTTTTCATTCCTGACTATGATGGCATTAACCTGATGCTTACGATTGATTTCAGTCCTTCCAGGAAGGAATCCCTCTTGCTTTTGAACATCTCCTGCAGTTTGAGCAACCTGCACATCAAGCTTCTTCATGTGAGAGTTCGGACTTTCAATTTTTCCATTCAGGTCTAGATACAGCGAATCTAGCTTCCATTGAAGTTCACTGTCATCTTCTGCTGTCCTTCAAGTCTCTGCTCCAACATAGCTTCCATCTTAGTGTCTTGTGGAAGTGCAGTTTGGTAGGAAGAAGAACCATAATTCCTGCTGTTTTGGTAAGGTTTCTCAACTTCAGTCTTCTGGAACTGCGGCATTGAAGTATAACCAGTTGCATTCTGGTTTCCTGGGAAGGTATTCTTCTGATTATTGCTGTTGTAGCCTCTGTTCCACTGCTGATTTCCAAACTTTTGGTTCTAAACACCTCCATTGATGAAATTAACATTTTTTTGTTCAAATTCTTCAGGATTTTTAAAACTCTCCACTTCTGCAGCAAACTGGACTGATTTCTTTCCTACCAAAAGGCTGTGCATACTGTCTAACTTAGCCTTAACATCAGCTATTTGGTTTTCTTCATTCAAACCACCATGTTTCATTCTCTGAAAATCTGCATTCTTGGTGCTGTTGCTGCAGACCAAGTTCTCAATTAACCTGATTGCTTCTTCTAGTCTGTTGGTTGGTGTTGAAGTTTCCTGTACTTGCTGCATCCAGCGCCATCTGGTACTTCCAGTCAATGCCTCTGAAGAAAATCCCAAGTAATTGCACCTGACTGAAGCCATGATGAGGACAGTCCCTTTGATAAGACTTAAACCTGATCCAAAAAGCCTTAAAAGCTTCAGTAGGGCCTTGTGTAAAGGATGCAATTTTCGTCCTCATGTCTTCTGATCTTGCATCATCATAGAAGTTGTTCGGAAAGGCATTTTTAGTGTCTTTCCAAGTGGTCAATGAAGCAGGTTCCAGTTGCTTCAGCCAATATGCAGCTTCTCCTTCTAGAGAGTAAGATAAAAACCTTCAAGAACAGAAAGTCATTGCTAACACCATTAGCTTTGACACTTGAGGCCAAATCCTCAAACCTCTCAATGTGATCCATTGGATGTTCATGAGGAAAGCCATGGAATGGATGCTGGCCAACCAACTGATAGTAGACAGGTTTAACCTCAAAATCGTTCCTCTGGAAGGCAGGAGGGCGGATTGCAGCTCTGTTGGCATAGAACTGATCAGGTCTGTTGTAGTCACCTAGAGTCCTCTGAACAAAACGCCCAACAGCGTTATTGGCAGGAACAGGGACTCCAACGTTCTCATCCACTTGTTGAACCTGCTGCTCAACAATGACATTCCCATCTTGATCAATCCTCTGCCCCTCTTCGTTCCTCCTGTGTCCTTCTCTGTCAGCCAAGTGACCTTCTGCATCTTCAACCAAGATAAGTGGAGCGACCATTGTAGACTGCTTCTTAGCTTTCCTGTTAGTTCTGTCCAACCTAGCGAGTTCGTCGATGCTCAACGTCACAAGCTCCTTCTCTTTGTTGCTTCTGGTACTGCGATTAGGTATACACCTGAAACAGGAACAAAGAAAAGTAGCAAAAAGTTAGTAAACAAATTAAAACTTAGACAAAATCCTAATACTAAAAATCAATAGGCAGCTATTACTCCCCTGCTCTGAAGGAGTCTGATTTATCTATCCAAAAGCTCTGCTACAAATCTTTCTCTAAAGCTCTCAAAAATAATATAAAGAAACAAGATATCTGCAAAAAGAATGGCTGAAAAACCTAATATACAAGGTAAAAAACGATATGGGGCCTTTTTGTAAATACTGGAACTTCTGGGCCAAAACTGCAAATAATCCTCTATCTTTTAGAAAACAGCCACGACCTCCTTCCTTCATGGGTGACGAGCATCACCAGGTTGGTGACGAGTGTCACCCATATGCATACTTTTCTTCCCGAGCTAGGTACTTCGTGGTTTCAACTCGAAATGCTCCAAATGGCTCCAATATCTCCAATTATGCTCTAGACATGCTATAACCTGCAAAGACTCTTCTAGGACTCTAAAAAGACCAAAAAGACTCAATAAAAAGGATTTATACCATGGTTAAAAACAATAAAAACGATGATATATCACTATACTACATCATTGTTGTGGTTTGGGAAATATTTCACCTTGCTAACAATCTGTTTATCAATGCCCGATATCCGACCCAAAAGAAGCAACACATCGAGCAGTATATTGTCCTCTGAGCCCGATATGTGCTCAACCAGAAGTCGAAATATTTATACTTTTGCCATTCTTCTAGGGTGCCATGAGTTTTAGTATAAATAGATAAAGACCTAAAATTATTAGGCACTCATTGTTCTTACTTTGAGACCCTTATCTCCTATTTGCTTTGGTCATTTGTAAAAACAAGATTTATCTCTTAATATAAATTTCTGCACTTCCAGAATCTTTCTTAATCTCTCTTCCCTAATCATGTTTGACCATTATTTATTCTTAGATTTAATGGTTTTTACCATGATTAGTGAGTGGTCTCTTAGAGGCTCTTAAGTGGGGTAGATTAGGGGGATTCTATAGCTTGATCATTGTTTATTTGCACTTAATATCATTGATTCCACTTTATTAGACTGATTTGATTCTAAGTTTCTCTTGATCACTTAAACATAGATTATAGCTTTCTCTTATGCCCACCAAGTGTTTAAAAAAATGATGAACTTGTCTTTTAGAGGATTTATCTATCTTAGCTCAAGAGATTGAATGTCTAAGGGGTATTTTGGCTTAATATAATTGGCTGAATCTTCTTGCTAATAAACCTATCACTAATGAGAATTAGTTCTTTCTAGGTTGTATTAGTATTGGGATGATCACCAAGAGATTGGGTTTATCTTGCTTGATTGTTGATTCTATGCCTATGAATTAGCATTACTTGCTTTGTTGCAGTGTTAATGAGTTTGAAAGCATCTTGGTCATGTATTTGAATCCCCCTAACTCCATAACATCATCTAGGATCCTTGCTTTTAGTTTATTGAATTTTGAATTTTGCTTAATCACTTGTCTTGGTAACATTGATCACTGCTCTTGCTAGTTTTTTTTGGTTGATGATTCATTATAGTATAGCGTAAACAATCTATCTATTTCTGCTTGAATTAGAGTATCTATTGAATTCTTGATGTTTTCACATTAACCTATAGATTGATAAGAGCTCGATACTACAACGACTAAAGTGGGTTGAGTGATTGAAGTACGTAAACACCTACATCATTTTTCTCTCTGCCTTAGAACAAAAAGAATAAAGCCTAAAACTTGTTGGCTGCAAAAACTAGTATTTAATTTCGTTCTCCATTGAGTTGTGTCGAATTACATGTTTGCAAAACCCTAAAATTAAGTATGTAAGCGTAGAAAACAGGCACACTCTATCAATGACTTAGAAAGCGCCAAGTCTAACGCTAACTTTTATTATTTCTAATCAACAACTTAATCAACCGATTACATTGCTTTGGAATTATGCAACTCTAACTTAGAAAGCAACCAAACGATTCCTAGTAATAAAATCTACTCTTCACTCGATCACACAGCCCGTGTATCAGAGATGAGGACAATAACCTTCTTATTTTGTATTTTGCTTGAAGCACAGGGTATGCTAGATCAATTACGGCGCAATGTGTGTCTCCCAAACTTTGCCCGACTTCTCCATATATACTACCCTAAGTCTAAACCTAGAACCTTCCTCAAATATCTCGTAAGGTAAGATTTCCATTAATCGAATATCCTCGAGTACTCTCAAAGGTAGATATAAATCTATCTCTTGTATCGCCAGGTCATCAGGTCCACGTCAACTACAAGCTTCCACGCCTTCCTGTCTCCTGATGTCCTGCCTGAGTAGTCCACTGATCTTGCATCTTCAATCTCCCACGAGAGCAACATGTATAGTCAGCACAAAACACAGCAGAACCAAACACACACAAGAGAGCAAAGAATTCCCTACTATTAAACGAGCACGCAACATTAATGGTTCTTATGTTACAGACCCGAGAATCTAAGAGCGACTTTAAAAACTAAAGTTCACTATGCTCAGAAAAAACATCCAAAAGAAAAAGACAAACAATGTTTAAAACTTTTTAATCTCCTGAGAAAAAACCGATAGTTCCCCCATTAACCTTGCTCCCCAAAGTTTCCTGTGAATCTCCCCCTGCTTAAGAACATAACTAAGTTAAAAAAACATTACTCGAAAGACCACGTAGATGAGATCAGAGAAAAACTTACCTCCCTGAAGCAGTCGATTGATAGCAATCATTGCATGTGTCAACACACGATGATCAGCGACCGTAAGCACAAGAGGGCCTGTGGGGTTACGAGCATCCTCCATGTCATCCTGCTTTGCCTCATTCTTCACACTGACCACAATCAGAGCACGAAATGTCAACACAGAATCCATCCGAACATCGGAATCAACTGGGATGGGTCCTTGACGCTGAATCTGCCTGTAGATCAGACTCGAGTATGGCAGGAGAAACTTAGAAGCAGGTTGTCTGGCAAGACTGAGTATGTGATGAAACACCATTTCTCCAAAATCAAAAGGGATCTTAGTGAGGATCCGATGCACAAGCTAAGCACCATTCTTGTTGGACAAGCCAGTGTTGAAGGTGGGGATCAAATTGTGGCAACTGATTTTGAACGGAGCCCACTTATCAGACTGATACTGTGCCAGCGACAAAATTTCCCACACCCCCACATTGCCACCACTCATGAACAGCGCAAGTTGATCATCAGAAAATTTTCAAGCCCACATGACACAATTTATCAGTTACAAGGGACCCAAAGAGAGATCAATCCGACACTAATTACTTGTACCATGATAAGTGTGTGTGTGATAGTAGGACATCCCCCTGATGATTCAGATCTTGAAACAGGTTCGTACTCAACCACCCAACAGTATAAGGAAAATCTGGATCTCGGGATTCAGTGACTGAACTTTCACACTGAGATACCTTTATTCCTTGTCCAGATCAGCATGTAGAGCTTACCAACAAGTTTGATGGGTTGGATGCAAGAGTCAAAACGTTAGAGAACAACAAAGGAATAGCTGGTCCCAAGCCACAAGGTCAGTTTCCTGGAAAACCAGAAGCAAACCCAAAGGAGTTCTACAATGCTATTGTGCTAGAAGAAGGAAGCTTCTCAGCTGAAGAGGAAGCTATCATTGATGAGTTACTCTACTTGTTCACTGAGGACAATGAACCTCTAAGTGGGGGGGAAGAGTTCTTGGAAATTAAAAATGACCAAGGAGCTGTAGAAGAAGGACCCTTTGAAGATAGGAAAAACTCAGATGATGAAGAGTGGTGGGCGCCACATGAAGTTGTTGACAACACAAAAGACTACTTGATGGAAACTGCTGATGTCAAGGAGAAACCTCAAACAGCTGCTCTTCTTGTCTATCAACCAACCATCCCTTTTCCAGGAAGGTCCAAGGAACAGCTGGTTCAGAAGTATGAAACTCTCTATGCTGCTCAGATGGAGTTGAGGGGTTTGAATGGCCAAGAAGAACTTGAGAAGCTAAGAGAAAAGACTGGAACACCTGAGGTTAAGGAGCTCACTATCAATCTTCTCCCATCCTCTACTGCTAAAGCTCTTGGCTACACTGAACTTCAAGAGAGTAATGTACCCCTTACTATAGCTGATGGGACAGTGAAGAAACCACTTGGGTGTCTTAAGGATGTGCCAATGATGATATAAGGAGTAACCATTCCCACTGATTTCTTGGTGCCTGATGTGGAAGGGCATATAAAGAATGCTATCATACTAGGAAGACCTTTCTTGGCCTCAGCTGGAGCAGTGTTTGATGCTAAGGAATGCATTATTGAGCTGAAGCTGACCAAGAAGAAGGTTCAAAGGTTTGACTCCAAGGGGAATAAGCTGGAGAATGAGCAAGCCTTCTCAATGGAGATCAAGAAGCTGAAGCAACTTGGAAGGAACTGGCCAGAGTTTGAAGGCTACCAAGAGAGTGTTTTGATGGCTGCTGCTTGGCCAAGTTGTTTGAAGACACCACTGAAGAGGAGGTTCTTGAAGTGGTTGGTTACAAGAATCTGAATGAGATCAAGTTGGATACTAACAAAGGGGAGCTGGTTTTGCAACCAAGGGTCTCTAAGAAGGGAGAGTTCATCTTCAAGCTTCAGCAAGAGGGGAAGACTATGCCTTTTGTCAAGATAAAGATGAATGGAGTTTCTGCTAGAGTCCAAAGGAGCAAGCCACCACCAAGGAGTTCCATGACTCCTTCTCCTCACCTCAACTAAAGAGATAATCAAAGTCAAGCTTAGTGACTTTAAACAAGCACACTTGGGAGGTAGTCCATGGTATCGTTTTGTATATATTATGCTTTATAGTTTATCTTTTATGCTTTGTTTTAGTGTATAGAAACAGGATTTCGAACTTGGGTTTGAGAAAGTTTGATGGGGACAAAGAACAGATGTATTCTGGCTGATATCGGTCATTTGTATCGGTCATGACAGACCGATACTCAAATTTTCGGTCATCAGTATCGATCATGACTGACCGATATCAGTGGAGCCAGTTTATACCAGTCAACATATCGGTCACTTGTGACCGATATGGAAAGAAGTTTTGAAAGAGGATAATTTTTGGTCATTCATATCGACCTCACTTGATCGACATAAACACACCGTATGATTTTTGGTCCAGAGTATCGATCCCTGGAGACCGATAAGATTCTTGGAATCGTATCGATCACTAGTATCGATCACTCAAGATCGACACAATCATACCAGATGTATTTCGGTCAAGTGTGTCGATCACTGATGATCGATACTAATCCCAGGAAGCACGTCAGTCTCTAGTGTCGATCACTGATATATCATGGTTTTTAAGGGTTTTTGACCATGATATAAGTCCTGTTTATAGAGTCTTTTTGTTATTTTCGAATCTTTTTGAGTTTTTACAGGTTTGGATATGTTTGGAGCTTATTTGGAGATATTTGAGCATTGTGGAGCAAAACAGAAGATGTTGCTGAAGAAATCAAGTCGTGCAAAAATTGTACACTCGAGCAGAAATTGTGCAGTGCTCGTGCAAATCCCGTGTCGATCGACACTAGGGTCTTGGTATCGATCGACACCAAAAGTGCACAAATCTTGCCCGAGTTTTTAAAGGTTTCTGAAGACTTACAAGTTCGCCCAGAAGTTTTATATATTTGCAGTTTTGCCCCAAATCGTGTTCTGGGTCTATAAAAAGATTATTATGGTCATTGTTTAGACCTAAGCATTATTTTATTGAGAGATTAAGAGAGAGATTTTTACAGAGTTTTTGGAGAGATAACTCATTCTCCTTTAGAGAGGATTTTGAACTCCCTTATTTCTTCTATTGATTTCTTTTATGCTTTCTATTCAAATTATGATTTCTGTTTCATTGATCATGTCTGACTAGTTTGCTTGTTAGGTTTAGGGTTTCTTAAAGGTGATGATGAATTGCTAGGTTGAATTGAATTGTTAGGGTAAAATCATTAGAGTTCTTCATCTGGATTTGTGTTTAATGCTTATTCTAGCTTCATGACCTAGAATTTGATCTTAGGTTGTTGAATAGATGTGGAAACATTGTTAATCACCAGAACTAATCTTAGATAAGCAAAATTCCTATCTGCAAAGGAATTTGGTTTAGGATTTTTTGAACAATTGAACCTGATTTTAATGCTTGTTTGAATTAATAGGATTTGCACAGGAATTTGGGATTCGAGGATTTAGACATAGATAATCTCTGCAGCGGAAGCTGATTGATTTTATATTAGTGTTTCAAGTTCAAGAACAGTGCTTAATAAACTCCTAACATTCTGTCTAGATTTGTAATTCGGATTCACCTGCGAATTTCCCAAGGCCTAGCGTTTCTCTCTTTGCTTTAAAACCTCCTCACAATCGATTTGCTGCTTTATTTTTATTACTTGCATTACATTTATTTAGTTTTCCTTAGCTTGATTTGAACCTAGAATCTAGTGTGCAACAATCTAAGTCCTTGTGGATTCGATCCCTAAGTACTACTGTGTTCTCTTAATTTGAGAGAGTAGCTCTAAGGATTAATTTGAGCATATCAAATTTTGGCGCCGTTGCCGGGGACTTAATTGTTGCCTATAGATTTTAGTTTTAGAATCTTGTCTAAGTTTTTATTTTAGTTACTGATATTTTCTTGTCTGTTTCAGGTGCATGCCTAATCGCATTACTCGAAGCAACAAGGAAAAGGAGCTGATCGACTTGGACAACCAGACACTAGCACGTTTAGAGCGAACAAACAGGAAAGCAAACAAGCCTGTTAAGATGGTTGTTCCATTGGTGCTGATTCAAGGTGAAGATGGTCTGCTGTATGATGCAGAGGGTAACATGCGAAATGAAGAAGGACAGCGACTTGCTGATGATGGCGCTGTGATTGGGGAACAAGCTGTGCCACCAGTTGCGCAGAATGTGCAACAACAAGCTGCTGGGAATGCTGCTGGGCGTTTTCAACAGAGGACTCTTGGAGATTTCAATAGGCCTGATCAGTTTTATGCAAACAGAGCTGCAATCCGCCCTCCTGCCTTTCAGAGGAATGACTTTGAAGTGAAGCCTGCTTATTACCAGCTAGTAGGACAACACCCTTTCCATGGTCTTCCACATGAGCATCCTATGGATCACATAGAGAGGTTTGAGGACTTGGCTTCAAGTGTCAAGGCTAATGGAGTTAGCAATGACTTCCTGTTCTGCAAGCTATTTCCTTATTCTCTTGGAGGAGATGCAGCCTATTGGCTGAAACAACTAGAGCCTGGCTCTTTGACTACTTGGGAGGACACCAAGAACACATTTCTCAATAATTTCTATGATGATGCAAGGTCTGAAGAGTTCAGAACGAAAATTGCCTCCTTTTCTCAAGGACCAGCTGAAGCTTTCAAGGCTGCTTGGTTGAGATTCAGGTCATATCAGAGAGACTGTCCACACCATGGTTTCAATCAGGTGCAGCTACTTGGCATTTTCTTCAGGGGCGTTGATTGGAGGTACCAGATGGCTCTAGATACTGCTAGCAATGGGAACTTCAACACCAGGATTCCAGCAGATGCAATCAAATTGATTGAGAACTTGGCATCTAGCAATAGTACAAAGAATGCAGACTTTGAGAGGAAGAAGCTTGCTGGAAGTGTGGATAGTAATCAGCTTGCTGCAGAAGTGAAGGCTAACTTGGATTCTGTGCATAGCCTTCGGGTGGGTAAAAAATCAGTCCAAATTGCTGCTGAAGTGGAGCAATTCGAACCAGCTGAGGAAGAAGCTGTTAACTTCATCAATGAAGCTGGTTTTCAAGGTCAAAGGTTTGGCAATTACCAGAAGCCTTTTCAGAGCAACAATTTCACTATGAACTATGGTTCATCTTCTTATCAGCCACCTCCTGCACCATCAGCCTCAAGTAAGATGGAAGCTATGCTTGAACAGCTGCTAGAGGGTCAGCAGAAGATCACTGTGGACTTTAATGGGAAGATTGATGCCTCGTATACTGATTTGAATGGGAAGGTTGAGTCTTTAAACACCCATGTCAGGAAATTGGATTCTCAAATTGCCCAAACTGCTGAGTCTATCAGGAGACAAGAAGGTTTTCTTCCTGGAAAGACTTATACTAACCCAAAGCATTACGTTAATGCCATCACAGTGAGAAATGCAAAAGAGGTGAATTCAGTGCTGAAAAGTTGTCTTACTGCAGAAACACCCGTGCAAAATTTGTGTGATTTTGGGTGTGCAGATCCCGTGTTGATCGACACTAAGAAGGGGTGTCGATCGACACCCGTACAAATTTTATGCACATCGAATTCTGACGAAGAGTTATCGATCAGGATCGACACGGATCAATGCAGAAGGTCGACACAAGGTCCTGGCGTCGATCGACACCCTATTCGAAGCGTGCAAAAACTGGGCAGTGACGTGCAAAAATTGGGCAATGTTCTGGAAACCAAAACTCAGCCTGAATCTATCATAGAACGTGTCTACACTCCTAAGGTTCCATATCCTCTTCCACCAAAGCATCGAAGTAAGCCTATTAGTGATGAAAAACTAGCTGATTTTAACAAGAGGGTGAAAAAGATTTCCAACCACATCTCATTTGCATAAGCTTGGGAGAGATATCCTTTGGGTAATTTCTTTAAGTATTGCAGAGAAAGTCTTGAAGAGATTGAAGAACTCTTTAACAAAGCAAGGACTACACCACTCCCAATGAAGCAACTGCTTAAGGTTGAAGATCCTAGGATGTTTGTTGTTCCATGCTCCATTGGAGGAGTTGAGTTTGAACATTCTCTCTGTGATTCTGGTTCTAGTGTGAATCTCATGTCGAAGAATATTGCAGAGAATTTAGGAATTGCTGATATGAATCCTTCTCAGATGACTCTTGCTTTTGCCAACTCTTCCACCACAACTCGATATGGTACAATTCTAGACTTATTTATTCAAGTGGGAGATTGTCTAGTACCTACTGATTTTCAGGTTGTGGAGATGGATAAGGATTCTGAAATGCCTTTGATTCTTGGAAGACCATTTATGGCTATAATGGGTGCAGTTGTAGACTTGCCTAATAAGAGAATCTCCTTCTCTAACATTGCTAAAAAAGTCTTCTACAATGCCATCCCTCCTAGTGGAACCACGAAACATGTTTCATGCATTACTGTGACCACTAGAGATAAGCTCGCAGTTGCTTCTAAGGAAAAACCTTGTGATAAGAGGGAAGCTGATGAAGTCAAAGGTGGAAATCCTAATATGACAACAAGGAAAGCTAGTAAAAAGGGTGAAAGTGACTGAGACAGTGCATAGCAAAAAGATCAAAGAAGATCCTCAAGTGACTTTGATACCTCAGAGCTGTGATGGCAACACAATTGAGTATAAGGTGAAGTGCAAAGGAACTTCAAAGCCTTTCTCAAGGTTTAGAGCAGTTCTTACATCTGGGGGAGTTGATATATCATGGTTTTTAAGGGTTTTTGACCATGATATAAGTCATGTTTATAGAGTCTTTTTGTTATTTTTGAATCTTTTTGAGTCTTTACAGGTTTGGATATGTTTGGAGCTTATTTGGAGATATTTGAGCATTCTGGAGCAAAACAGAAGATGTTGCTGAAGAAATCAAGTCGTGCAAAAATTGTACACTCGAGCAGAAATTGTGCAGTGCGCGTGCAAATCCCGTGTCGATCGACACTAGGGTCTTGGTGTCGATCGACACCAAAAGTGCACAAATCTTGCCCGAGTTTTTAAAGATTTCTGAAGACTTACAAGTTCGCCCAAAAGTTTTATATATTTGCAGTTTCGCTCCAAATCGTATTCTGGGTCTATAAAAGGATTTTTATGGTTATTGTTTAGACCTAAGCTTTATTTTATTGAGAGATTAAGAGAGAGATTTTTAGAGAGTTTTTGGAGAGATAAATCATTCTCCTTTAGAGAGGATTTTGAACTCCCTTATTTTTTCTATTGATTTCTTTTATGCTTTCTATTCAAATTATGATTTCTGTTTCATTGATCATGTCTGAGTTGTTTGCTTGTTAGGTTTAGGGTTTCTCAAAGGTGATGATGAATTGCTAGGTTGAATTGAATTGTTAGGGTAAAATCATTAGAGTTCTTCATCTGGATTTCTGTTTAATGCTTATTCTAGCTTCATGACCTAGAATTTGATCTTAGGTTGTTTAATAGATGTGGAAACATTGTTAATCACCAGAACTAATCTTAGATGAGCAAAATTCCTATCTGTAAAGGAATTTGGTTTAGGATTTTGTGAACAATTGAACCTGATTTTAATGCTTGTTTGAATTAATAGGATTTGCAAAGGAATTTGGGATTCTAGGATTTAGACATAGATAATCTCTACAGCGGAAGCTGATTGATTTTATATTAGTGTTTCAAGTTCAAGAACAGTGCTTAATAAACTCCTAACATTCTGTTTAGATTTGCAATTCGGATTCACCTGCAAATTTCCCAAGGCCTAGCGTTTCTCTCTTTGCTTTAAAACCTCCTCACAATCGATTTGCTGCTTTATTTTTATTACTTGCATTACATTTATTTAGTTTTCCTTAGCTTGATTTGAACCTAGAATCTAGTGTGCAACAGTCTAAGTCCTTGTGGATTCGATCCCTAAGTACTACTGTGATCTCTTAATTTGAGAGAATAGCTCTAAGGGTTAATTTGAGCATATCAATCACTCATGACCGAAAATGCAATTTCGGTCAGTAATATCGGTCATGAGTGACCGAAACTCCATCCGAGGTAAGTGTCTCAACTTTCAAAAATTTTTGCCTCCTTTGGTCTGGAGCTAAAGGAGTTTGAATTTTTAAATGGGATTCCTTCTGACCTCTTTCCTAGCTTCTGAACACTTTTGTTTTTGTCCCCCACACTTTTGATTCCTTATGTTCCCTCACCAACCTTTGATTCCTTTGGTTTCCTCTCCTTTCTCTCTATTTAAGAAACAACTTTCTTCACTTCTCTTCACACTTAAACTCACTCTTCTTCTCACCAAAACTCGAAATAACTAGTTCTTTTTCTCTTTTATTGCTTTCTCTAAGTGTTCAGAAGTTCACTAAAGGTTTGCTTCCTAAATTATCCGCTCTTACTCTTAGCTTATGATAAAAATCGCTTTTATGAAGTTTTTAGGAGCAAGCAGTGTTTAGTTTTGATTGTTGTGCTATGGTTTTGCAATATGGATTTGTTTTGAGATATCAAGCTAGATGTTGAAGTTCTGATTTATATCTATTTATCTCATTGCTTGCTCATCTTCATCCTTTTGCAAAATCATCATCTCTTTTGCCTAGGAACCATTTTGCTAGAATGTAATGCATAACTATTTATCTTTTGTGCATTCTAGCTTATTTAGTTGCTAGCTTTTGATTTCTTCTTGCTTTGAATAAGTTTCAGCTTGTTGTTAGGACTTGTTAGACTTTTCTTAGCATTAAAGAGTTTTTCCATTAAAAGCTTTCAGCTATTTGGTTCTTCAGCTTTTATTCTTTCACTTACCTTGTTTTCAAGCTTTGCTTTTGAAGGTACCATGGGAAGAACAAAAATAGCTGCTGGGAAAAAAGGAAAAGCACCTCAGGAAGCACCAATCCAACCAAGAACACAGAAAGATAAAGGAAAGGGCAATGCTGATGAGCAATCCTCCAAGGCCGCTGGAAAGAGACCAGTTGGAAATGAGGGAGAAGATCAACAAAACAAGGGCAGTGCTGCTAAAGAACTCATGAAGGCTTTCAACCAGTGCACTTTCAAGCCAACAAGATATCCATGCACTTCCACAATGAAGGCGCTTAGACTCTATGGTGACTGCAAAGCCACATCTGAGCGCATGGGTCTTGGAGCTTTCATGGAGATGCCACTCCTATTTTACCAACAGCTCACTTACCAATTCCTCTCCACACTCAAGGTGGTCTGGTATGAAGACAGTGAGCTCCCTAATGGCAATGGATGGATCTCTTTTCGGATTGGCAAGGAAAAGTTCTCCTCCACATTAACAGAGATCGCCAAGGATCTAGAGCTGAAGTCCCACCCCACCAAGCTGAGCAGGTTGGAAATCCCAAGTAGGCAGCACATCGTGTTGTGGGGGATTATTGGGGTTGGGAAATACACTCCTGGAAGATCAAGGAACCAGCACCTAAGGCATCCAGCCGTGAGATATGTCCACAAAGCACTTGCGAATACACTCTTTGCAAGGAAGGAGACAACATATCTCACAGGAAGGGAGACAGATCTGATATACCAAGGACTGTATGAGGTGTTGGGAAGCAATGAGTATGGGGAACCTCTCAGAGCACCGAGAAGCAACCCCTGCTATGTGTCTATGTTGATGGAGCAGCTCCTATCCTACCAGAGCTGGGTTTTAAGTAAGACAAAGAAGGAGAACAGCCCTCAAGTGCACATTGGAGGAGTTCTGACAGCAGTTCTGCAAGCTAGTGGAGTAGACCTTGACAAACATGAAGGTGATGCACTTGAGCTACTATGGATTGACATTGATTACCTCATGAGAAACCACTACCTTGAAAGAACCATTGGTGGAAAGCATGTGTACAACTTCATCACAGGCCTTAACACACCAGCAAAAGTCCTCCTCCCCAATCCAAAGCTTACATCCTTCTTCAGAAAAGGAAACATCATCTTCAACCCAAGCACTGAGGAGCTCTACACAGGCGGCCCTATTACTACAGTAAAAGAAGAAGAAGACAGTGAAGAGGAAGAGCAGCACACTGAAGAGATCAGAGAAGAAGAAGAACAACAACAATGGAATGCTACTGCTGGCGCTGAAGGCCAAGGAAGAACACATGAAGAAGATGAGCTTGAAGAAGAAGAAGTGTTGAACTACAGCTCAAGGCAGTTCCACTTCCAGCCCTATGAAGTTCCCAACTAAGGAAGCTCTTTGAGAGCAGCTCATGAGCACATTAACACACTACAAAAGTGGTGCAAGTGGCAGGACAAAGCCATAAAAGGGCTTATAAAGATGGTGAAGGGGAAGTTCAGGAAGAACAAGGCTACATCAGCAAAAACTTCCCACCACAGCCACACCCAAGAGTTCCACTCTCAACAAGAAGAGCAATTCCACCAAGCTGAGCCTACCGAAGAGGAGGAAGCTGTATGGAACCCCCATGGAAGACACTCATTCCATGCACAACCAAGTGATCAATGGGGGTACATGGGCACAAACAAGGGCTTCATCTTATGATCCAAGAGCCCATGTTCCATCAGCTTGTGAGGCTCCAAACCCCAACCCCTCTGAAGTTCAGGAGACATGGCAATGGGGCACACAAGGGACTTCTTCACAAGCTGAACAGTTTTGGTCAAGCTGGGTTCAACCAACTCCAGAAGCAGAGCATTCCACTAAATTCTATGAGAGAAGGAAGAGGAGAGCTAGCAAGTCTCCACAAACCTCAGGATCATCCCACAACTCCTACCATTGAACCAAGTACCACATCCCTTCCATTCTTCTATGCCATTGCATCTTTATATTTTTGTAATATATTTTGTTGCTTCTCTCTTCCTTTTTTCTATCCTTTTGAGTCTCATGTATATCATGCATACATGTAAGGCATAGAAAAACACAAAAAATGAAAAAAATTTAAATTTTTTTGCATTTTTGCAAACCAAAAAGAAAGCATGTAGTTGCATTTCATTCTTCTAGGATATAGTCTACTGTTGACAGTTAGGTTGCATTGCATTTTCATAGGGCATTATGATGAGTTTTCCTTGTAAAGTGCTTAGTTTTTGGAGATGATTTCAGTTTTTAAGTGCTTAGTTGTTTGATGCATCATAAGATTGCTAGAAGTTAAGGCTGAACAATGCTTAGATTGCTAGATTTGGTCTTCTCATCTCATTCTGAAAGCATTTGTTCTCTGAAAATCAATTCTATCAATTTGAACTTTAACTTGGACTTTTAATTATGCATTGAAAAGGGATTGCATGGCTACCATATACATATTTGCATAATCTTTCTCCTTTCTACCACTCTTGTTGATCCAAATAGCTGATCCTCATAATTATGGGACAGTTACATCATCACCCTTAACCAAAACCTCCTTTTGAGCCTAAACACTATTGTGAGAGCTGTGAGGCCTTTGAATTGCATTTTCGATTTTGTCTTGGCAAAAAGTGTTAGGAATAAGGCTGGCAATGATTAGCTCTCTTGTAGATATCAGCTTGCATCTTGAGCTTGATTCTAGGATAGGAGTTTTGGGGTTTAAAAAGGGTAGAGTAAGTGGTTTGAACTT
The DNA here is from genome assembly GCA_911865555.2 of Thlaspi arvense. Classification (NCBI taxonomy): domain Eukaryota; kingdom Viridiplantae; phylum Streptophyta; class Magnoliopsida; order Brassicales; family Brassicaceae; genus Thlaspi; species Thlaspi arvense. The sequence continues at coordinate 31,940,903 of OU466860.2, forward strand.
CATGTTTTTATGTTTTGAAAGAAAGGAAAAAGATCTGAAATGGTAGAAACAGGGAAACAGTTTAGTATTGTGGTTAAGTAAAGGGAATAAAAGCTCTATGTTTAAAAAGAAGGATTGGCGCCAACAACAACGCTTAGAAGGGTCCAAAAGAAGAAAAATCTGACCAAGAAGAAATCCACCAAAGGTGATGAAGGTGCCAAGACAACAAAGAAGAGCAAGTCCCAACCAAAAAGAAGCAGTCATACAAGCAAAAGAATAAGTTTCCCCAGCCATGAAGATTGGTGAAGGGTAGAATCTAGGAAAGGTTAGACTTAGAGGGTTCACTCTTGGGTTTAGAAATGCTTAGGACTCACCTTTGGGAAATAAGGGTAGAAGAGAGCTTTGAATTGAATGCATAAGTGTGCTTTTACCTTTAGCATTTTGCCTAAGATGAAGTCATTTCATTGAATGATCCTTTATGTTTTTGAACCCTTGTGCTTAAATTAGATCATTCTTATCTCATAACCTTACCCTTTTCAACCAAATGTCTTCACTTGATTTGCATAAGCATGATTCATGTTCTGAGCTTAATTGAATGTTAAAGAGTTGATTGATTTGAGCATTTGCCTAAGATGAGATTTGAGATCATTTTGAAACATGATGAGCATGGCTAGGATCTTTAAAGTATAATTGATTATGTTTGCATCCTACAACTAGGCACTTGATCATTGAAACCATCTCTTTACCTTTGCACTTTAGTAATCTGAATGCGCACTTTCAAACCTCACTCTCCCATTTGTTCTTGATTGCTTGAGGACAAGCAAAACGCAAGTGTGGGGGTGTTAATATCCATTGTATTTACACCATTTAGGGCTGTATTTAGTACATATTTTGATCCTCTTTTGCAATTCCCTTTGCTTTTGTCCAGTTTTCTTCTCCTTTTTGACTTAGGTTACATTTAGAGTATAGTTTGCATTTTCTTTGCATTTTGGATGTTTTTAGGTGCTTTTGGAGCTTAAATGAGCTTGGAGGAGTTTTGGGAATGATACAAGATGTTAGCTGGGCAAAAGGGAGCAAGAAGGATCACAGCAGAAGATCTCTGCAGAAGTTTTCGGTCAGAGCACAGAGAGTTTTGGTCAAGGGTGACCGATACAGAGAATATCGGTCACCAGTATCGGTCAAGTGTGATCAACACAAAAACACTCGACTAATTTCGGTCATATGTGTCGATAACTCCAGACCGATTGGGACCCATTTCGGTCACTGAAGATCGATACAACTAACCGATACTGACCCAGCCCGAACCTGTTTTTAATTACATTTATGCCATTACTCTAGGGTTTTCCTCTCTAGACTATAAATAGCCCCATTTTCCAGATTTTCGGGGGGTCATGTCATTTTACTGTTCTTGAGCTTTTTCATTAAGTTTGTAAGACAATTTATTTGCTTTGTTTAATATATACAATTATTTGCTTTAATCTTTCTTTAATCTTTCTTTTAATCATGATTAGCATCCTTTCCCTTTTTGATTTGGTGTTAAACTTGATTATGAGTGAGTAGTCATCTTAGGGTTTCTAGCTGTGGTAGATTAAGGGGATTTAAGGCTTGATTAAGGTTTGTTAAGTGCATCAGTTTATGGGTTCCTCTCTATTAATCTGTTATTCATGCTATACTTTCTTGATCAAACTTGTCTAAGTTGTTAGCTTTCTGTTATGCCCACCAAGTGTTTGATGAAATGCTGATCATGCTTAATAGAGGATTTTCTGGCCTTGGCTCAAGAGATTGACTGTTTGAGGAGCATTTGGACTTGAATAGAGTTATTTAATCATGCTTGCTTGATGTTTTAGCACTAATGAGAGTTAGTTCTTGTTAGAATGTTTAGCAAAGGGTTATTTGCCAAGAGATTGGATCTAACTAGCTTAAGTGTGAGCTCTATGTCAAGGAATCACCATTGCTTGCTTGTTTGCTTGATCAATGTAGTTTGAAACAGCCTTAGTTAATGTCTGAAATTCCCCAAAGTCAATAACCACATCTAGAGACCTGCCTTTCTCTTATTTGAATTTCGGATTTGCTCTGTTTTGCTCTGTTTTACTCTGTTTTCTTTGCTTAGTTTTCTTCTGCTTTTACTTTGTTTGCTGCTTGTTTCACTTGGGTTGCTAGAACTGTTGCTTAGGCAACAAAACCAATTTTCTGCCTGCTTGACTTAGAGACATTACTCTCAACTCTTCTGCTTTCAACTCTTCTCAATGAATTGACATAAAACCCTTACTACAACTGACTAATGCAAGGGTGATTGAACATAAGAGAGTCAAAAACTCTTGTGTCAATATGTGGGACTGAAACTTATCAGGAAGACTCCTCAGAAACGTTTTGACCAGTTTCTTTTCCTTTTAAGTTTTTCTGAGTACTTGAGCGTCATGTGCAATGGCACTGAGTTTACCACTGAACTGCTCAACCGATTCTCCTGATCCCATGGGCAGCGTTTCAAACTGAGAGGCTAGCATGTCCAACCAAGTCCTTCTGACAGTAGACGTTCCTTCATAAGCTGTCTGAAGTGTATCCCATGCTGCCTTAGCAGTGGTGCACCCTTGGACTTTCTTGAACTGATCCTTGGTGAGTGAAGTCCAGATTATTGACAGCGCTTTGGACTTTTCTTCAGCTGTCAATGTCAGTCTTGGTTTGGGTCTTCTCACTCCATCCGGTCCAACGATTGTTGGTTCCGTCCAGCCTTCTTTAATCTTAGTTCACGCATCTTCATCATATCCTTTGATGAGAGCCTTGATGTGGAATTTCCACCATCCATACTTTTCTGCATCGAGCACAAGTGACTTGCCCGGACCGAGATGCTGCATGTTTTCAATAGTTTGTCCAACAATCACACCTGATTAATATGAACAGACAATCCTTTAGCAGACGCCTGCTCTGATACCAATTGTAAGTGTAGAAAACAGGCACACTCAATCAATGACTTGGAAAGCGCCAACTCCAACGCTAGCTTTTATTATTTCGAATTAACAACTTAATCAAGCGATTACAATTGCTTTGGAATTATGCACCTCTAAATTAGAAAGCAACCAAACAATTCCTAGTAATAAAACATACTCTCCACTCGATCACACAGCCCGTGTATTAGAGAAGTGGACACTAACCTTCTTACTTCGTATTTTGCTTGAAGCACAAGGTATGATAAATCAATTGTGGCGCAAAGTGTGTCTCCCAAAAGAGTTGTTGTGGTGTAAAGTAGATCAATACTTCGTACTTCTCTATATATACTTCCCTAAGTCTAAACCTAAAACCTTCCTCAAATCTCTCGTAAGGTAAGATTTCCATTTATCAAATATCCTCGAGTGCTCTCCAAGGTAGATATAAATCTATCTCTTGTATCGCCAAGTCATCTGCTCCACGTCAGCTACAAGCTTCCACGCCTTCCTGTCTCCTGATGTCCTGCCTTTCTTCTGAAATTACTGCATCTCATATGCTTGCAGCATTCCCACAATCTCATTGAACTTCATCTTATCGGAGTTTCTTGAGACTTCAATAACTGATATGTGGGACTAAAACTTATCAGGAAGACACCTCAGAAATGTTTTGACCAGTTTCTTATCCTTGTAAGTTTTTCCGAGTACTTAAGCGTCATGTGCAATGGCACTGAGTTTACCACTGAACTGCTCAACCGATTCTCCTGATCCCATGGCCAGCATTTCAAACTGAGAGGCTAGCATGTCCAACCGAGTCCTTAAGACAGTAGACGTTCCTTCATAGGTAGTCTGAAGTGTATCCCACGCTGCCTTAGCAGTGGTGCACCCTTGGACTTTCTTGAACTGATCCTTGGTGAGTGAAGTCCAGATTATTGACAGAGCTTTGGAGTTAAACTTTGACCAGGACTTTTCTTCAGCTGTCAATGTCAGTCTTGGTTTGGGTCTTCTCACTCCATCCGCTCCAACGATTGTTGGTTCTGTCCAGCCTTCTTCAATCATAGTCCACGAATCTTCATCATATCCTTTGATGAGAGCCTTGATCTGGACTTTCCCCCATCCATAGTTTTCTGCATCCAGCACTAGTGACTTGCCCGGACCGAGATGCTGCATGTTTTCCATACTTTGTCCAACAATCACACCTGATTAATAAGAACATACAATCCTTTAGCAGATGCCTGCTCTGATACGAATTGTAAGTGTAGAAAACAGGCACACTCAATCAATGACTTGGAAAGCGCCAAGTCCAACGCTAGCCTTTATTATTTTGAATTAAAAACTTAATCAACCGATTACAATTGCTTTGGAATTATGCAACTGGAACTTAGAAAGCAACCAAACGATTCCTAATAATAAAACATACTCTTCACTCGATCACACAGCCCGTGTATCAGAGAAGAGGACACTAACCTTCTTACTTTGTATTTTGCTTGAAGCACAAGGTATGATAGATCAATTGTGGCGCAAAGTGTGTCTCTTAAAAGAGTTGTTGTGGCGCAAAGTAGATCAATACTTCGTACTTCTCTCTATATACTTCCCTAAGTCTAAATCTAAAACCTTCCTCAAATCTCTCGTAAGGTAAGATTTCCATTTATCGAATATCTTCGAGTGCTGTCCAAGGTAGATGTAAATCTATATCTTGTATCGCCAAGTCATCAGCTCCACGTCCGCTACAAGCTTCCACGCCTTCCTGTCTTCTGATGTCCTGCCTGAGTTGTCCGCTGATCTCGCATCTTCAAAGTATTTATAGGTGTTGGGTCGTCTAGGTCGCCCCCTTTAGGCCATACTTGCTTTTGAAGGCTAGAGATATAATTTGAACTGCAAATGGGCTTGAAAAACGTCTTTTAAAAGCTGCCCTTCGACCGAGTGATCGTGGCCTGGCCATGGACCTTGTATGGTGCGACCAACAGTGCTTTTCTGCTGCTTGACAGACCTTTTTCTTTGCCTTGTAACTTGAGTTCCAACCGTATGATTGTCTTCAAATCACAGCAGCGTGAACGGTAGTAGTTTAGCCTATCTTGTCACCGATACATTGCTTCAACTCGTGGTGGGAAGGTCTTCTTCTTGGTCTAGACTTGTGTCATCTTGTATTGACTTTGGAAACTCTCCTTTTACTCCATTTTGCATCATTTTTACTTTGTTTTATTTTTTGAAAGGAATCTTGACCATACAAATACTCGAATGCTATTGTTTAGGGATTAAAACATTAATGAAATTTTTGAATAAACACCCACTTATGATAGTAAAAATGGGTCAAATATGGGTGTTATCAGGTGCCCCTAGGTTGCTCATTGAGGGAGGAGCATCTTGTCATCCCTATTGCATTCTCGGGAACCTCTGCTTCTTTACTATCTTATGCCTCCTCTTATTTGTTCTGAGCCTTTGAAGAAGATGAAACTCTAACCTTAGCCTTATGCTCCTAATTTGGGTCACCATACTTTTCACAGTTTTGACCAATGTTTTTATGGTCTTGTCTTGCCACGTATTCCTCCTTTGGAGTAGGTTGTTGTGGTGGTGGGCTTCTATTAGGGCTTCAGATAAGATGGTTGAATTATGAGGGTTGAAGTAGTACCTCTCACTACCATATACATCGCCTTAAAACTCTTGATGCTCTTCTTCTTGTACTTCTTCTTGCATTTCTTCTTCTTAGGGCGTTTCATCTTGAGGTTCATGCCTCCTTGCTTTGCTGGATGAGGTACCCGAGTTAGTAGCCAAACTTCTTCTCCTTATGTTCTTATTAGGAGCCATTGTGGCAACATTGTCGAAGTGCTCTTTATCAGGGTGAAAGTGGCGGCATGGGTGAGCAACCAAGCTTGTGAGGTGTTTACAAAGAAGCATGACCCTAGCTTGTAGGCAAATTTGTAAGCATAGCTATCTCCCAATTGTCATAGAAGGTATCTTGAGTTGTTCAAGTTAGGGATGTCAATCCATTCAACCCCATGTGTAGGTTCAACAAGCTCAGTTCCCCAAGTCTCCAAGATAAGAATTATGATGCCTCCAATGCTTAGTTGTGGTGTTGTATCAGTATATGTGATTGCCCATTCCATGTAGTGGAGCATTATCTTTAGTAGTATTGAGATCATCCTTATCCCATAAAGATGTCCTATAAACAATTCTCTATATCCAAGCTCATTGATGATATTATTAAGTCCCATGTGTAGGAGCTCAAGCTCTTCCTCATGTATATAACCAGCTGCCTTCCTTGCAAAGAATATGTGAGCAAGCACCTTATGTGCATATATAACAGCAGGGTGTCTGATGTTGCTACACTTGCTCCTTTCAGGTTTGTAGGCCTCAATCACAATATATGGTCCCAAATGAAATCAATTTCACCATCTACAAAGCTTGTAATACTTCCTCTTCTAATCCTTTCCTTCATACCATACACCTCATTTAGCTCTTTAAAATTTCTCATATATTGCTTATGCTAATCCCAATATATGGCCATGCCCATCTTCATCATCATTTTCACCTTCTTGACCAAGAGGAAAGAACACCACCTTCAAAGAAGCATGGATTCCCAGTAGTATCACTTGCCATGGTGAGCTGAATTGAGAATTGTATATCCAAGCTTGTCCTCCTTGTGTTGTTGACCATGAAGATCTTAGAAAGTAGAGTTTGAAGCTTGTGCTTATCATCTCCTTTAGTCGTTGGATGGAGGATAGTTTAGAGATCCCATTGGACTTCATGTTGTATTCAATGGTCAAGTCTATGAGCCTCAAAGGATGTTGACTCATAGTTTAAGAGGCTGAAACATGGATGTGAATGCCCTTCTTAGGCTCCTTGATTGCCACTCTTGGTAGCTTTCTCAATAGCTTATCCTTCTTATGAACTTCAAACAAGATAAGTAGACACTCAACATCAAATACTTCTCCATCATACCCATTGATGTAAAAACTATCTTCATCCATCATGCTTACATTCTTCACCTCCATTGGTTGACCATGCAAACCCCTTAATTCTTTGTTATCTTCCATATCCTCACAAATAATTGTACCGCAAAATCCAAATGGTAGAAGGTTTGATGGGATAGAAGCCCTTATCATTCACATTATTTAGCACTACCCTAATTCTTGTGAATTCAATACTTGCACTAGTGGTGTTAAGGAATAGAGTGCCAAGTAGAAGTGATATTACTATACATTTTACATATTTTGCATGCATTTAGGATAGTTTTTCATGCATTCATCTTGCATTATAGGCTAGTTTGCACCATTTTAGGTCCTAGAGCACTTTTGCATTAGCATTCGCATGTTTCTTGCATTATGCATCATATTCCGGTTGTTTTTGGACACTTTGGAGCTTTGGACGATTCATGGATATGCTAAGGCTCGTGAGGAAGCTTGTGGACACTTGAAGAACTCAACCATTCAGCAAATGACCTGAGATCGATTTGCGGATCGGGCAAGGCAAGTCGATCTAGACGAGATCGACCAGAAAATCGAGTAAGCCCCAGTCGATTCAAGAGGAAGAATGAGCATGAGATTGAGTGAGGAGGTCGATCGAGAGTACGGACGTGGGCCATGCCATGCAGATCGAGAGCCAGATCGAGTTCCCGACCCGATCATCAATGGATCGACTCAAAGATCGAGCGAAGTCATCCGATCCAAGAGAAGATCGAGCTGGAGATCGAGTGACCCGAGTCGATCCCAGACTAACCTTATCCGTCCAGCTGGTTTTAGCAGCTAGCGAAGGGGGGACCATTTGCGGTTTAGCCATTTTTGGAAAACTGCAGCCATCGCTTTCATTATCCTCCATTCTGTCTTTTACTTTTTCGTTATCCTCTATCTTAGGCGATTTTGGCCATTGTAGACTTTAAGCTATTCTTGCATTTTGAACCTTTGAATCTTGAAATCATTAAGTCTTTTTCTTTAATCCATCGTTTAATCATAATTAGCTGTTCATCCTTTGCATTCTATTCGGTTTTATTTATGAGTCGCGACTAGTTTCCTTAGGGTAAGGGGTTGAGGCGATTCAAAATGGTTGAAAGGGTTTAAAGCTTAGTGTTTTCTTGTTCTTCATACCTTCTCTTCTAGGATCTTGGGATCTTAAAGCCTAGAGAGCCTTGGAAAAGGTCTCTATGAACCAAAGGCTGTCTTACCTTGACAGGATTCAGATGTCCTGAAAAACCAGATCCTAGACGCTAATCCTTCCTTTCCCATACGCCATGGTTGTTTAGGGGATTAGTTAGGTCATTATTTGAAATCTGTCTTTCTTGCTATTCGATCTCTTTTTCCACCAAACGCCATGCGTTTGGAGAAGAGATAGAAGAAGTGGACCATACCACACGCCATGGATGATTCTTGTTTTGTTTTCAAGGCTTAGAGAAACCTCTTAAAAGAGTAGATCTAATGTTTTCAAACCAAAGCTTAAATCTTTGGTACCCTCGACCCTAAACCCTCTCTTTTAAGCTTATTAAAACCTCTGTTAGTCGTTTGCTTATCATAAAGTTGCATCTTTGTTCATTAGAAGTCAATCGCTTTAAGTTGTTTGTTAGATTGATCCATTCTGCTCGATCCTGTGGTTGATTCACTGGTTGAATTTTAGTTCTTAGTAGCTTTATATTTTTAATCTTTTGCTTGTTCCTAGTGGTAGTTAATGCTCTTCCAAGGATTTTAAAATTGTTTTGCATTGCATTAGTTTTCCTAGATTTTAACATCTATTTATCCATTTTTCTTAGATTTGCGTCATCCTTGCATTCTTAGTGGCTCTTCCTACATCCTAGGTTGGATTGATTCCTCTTGCAGAATGTACTACATGATGACATGTTGCTTGAGTTTTGATAACCTCCTTCTTGCATCTATAAAATCCTGTTATCAAATGGCGCCGTTGCCATCTTAGGGTTGCTAGGAAGCATTAAGATTTGGGGTTTAGTAAAGACTAAGCCTTTACTTTAATTTCGGTTACTAATCACTCTGCCTTCAAACTTGTGTCTTTCAGGTACATGAATCTGCGTTCTAGGGGTGACAACAACTTACTTACACCCCTAGACAATATTCATCAATTTGGGCACGCAAGATCAAGAAGAGTTAGAGAGCAAGCTAGAGCTTTTGAGGAGATTCTTCAGGCAGGTTCAGTCGACTTTGCAACAATGGCTGAGCAAGAATATTCTGAAGGACCTCCACCAGCTGACGGTGCTATAGGAAGGGGCAATGGAAACTCCATCCATGCGGCTAGACCCCCACGGATCATTGGTGCTGGAGATGCTCCTAATACGCATCACAATCGCTTTGGGATCACTCCTCCACCAGTTCAGAACAACAACTTCGAGATAAAGCCAGGATTTATCTCTATGGTTAAGAATCGCAAGTTCAATGCGCTGGCAATGGAAGACCCCTTGGAGCATCTTGAGAACTTTGAGCAAGTTTGTGGGATGATCAAGATTAATGGCATATCCGAAGATGCTTTCAAGCTGCGTCTTTTTCATTTTCTCTCGGAGACAAGGCTAGACATTGGGAGATGACACTTCCACAAAGCACCATTACCTCTTGGGCTGAGTGTAAGAAGGCATTCCTCTCAAAGTTCTTCTCTAGCACAAGAACAGCAAGGCTGCAAAGTGAGATTAGTGGCTTCACTCAAAAGAACAATGAAACATTCAATGAAGCCATGGCGAGATTCAAGGACTATACTATTCAGTGTCCTCACCACGGCTTCAGTGAAGAGACTATCCTAAGCACCATCTACAGAGGAGAATTAACCAAGATCTGGTTGCTACTTAATACGGCTAGTAAGGGTAATTTCCTTGGTCAAGAAGTAGAAGAGGGCATGGAGCTAATCGAGAACTTGGCATTGAGTGACGGCAACTATGGTGAAGACTATGACCGTGCTAGAATCTCACAAGAAGGAGCTCAAATCATTGCACGAGAAGATAGACAAGTTAGTGCTTGCTAATCAGAAGCATGTTCACTTTGTTGGTGAAGCGGATGAAATCTTAGAGGAGCTAGACTTGAGCAAAGAAGAAGCTAACTGGATTGCTGGTCAAAACTACAACAAGAATCAGGGTTACTCACAAGCCTACCAAGCGAACAACAATCTATCTTACCGAAGCACAAATGTTGAGATCCCTAAAGATCAAGTGTACCCCCCTCAGCAAGCAAAACCGTTTGTTCCTTACAACAAGGGTTTTCAGGCGAATAGTGGCTTTCAAGGGCAGAGGCAAGGAAACTTACAATGTCAGTAGCAGCAGCAAGGCAACAAAGGTTACACTCCTATGTTTCCTCCCGGCTTTGTTCCTCAACAACAATAACTGCAACTGCAACAACAAGACCCCGTCCAAGCTATGTTCCAGCAGTTGCTTCAAGGTCAAGCTTCCACTAATCAGAAGTTTGCCGAGATGAACAACCGTCTTGACTCCTCTCTCACTGACGTCTCAACTCAGATTACAAACCTGAACAACAAGATCAAGCAGTTAGAGAAGGGCAAGGCAACTACAAGCGGTCAGAACAGCTTACCGGGCAAGTGTGAGCAAAATCCCAAGGAATACGCCAACGCCATTACCTTGAGGAGTGGAAAAGAACTTTCTCCGCGTGTTGCTCCTTTGAACAATGAGGACATTGTAGTCCAAGAGGGGGAGGGTAAGCTTTCAGCTGATGAGGAGATCAACTTTGATAATGTATGGATTGAGAGACCAAGAAAAGGTAAAGAGGTAGCCGTGGAGAGGAAAGTGGAGCATGTTACTAAAGAGAAAGATGTTTATGTGCCTCCACCGTATGTGCATAAGCTTCCTTTTCCTGTCCGCTTCAAGAAACAGCTGATAGAGAAGCATAGACTCTTGTTCGAGAAGCATCTAAGGGATGTAGAGATCAAGCTTCCTCTTGTTGATTGCCTAGCTATGATGCCGAAGTGTGCTAAGTTATTCAAAGACACCCTTACAAAGAAGACTTAGGAGAGTAAAGATGTCTTGGTGCTTAGTGAAGAGTGTAGTGCCATTATTCACAAAGAGATTGTTCCTAAGAAGCTAGAAGATCCAGGATCATTCACCATTCCTTGTGCTTTGTGTCCCTTGAAGTTTAAGAGCTGTTTGTGTGATCTTGGTGCAAGTATAAATCTCACGCCCCATTCTATAGCAAAGAAGCTCGGTTTTACACGGTTCAAGGAGTGTAAGATCTCCCTTGTGTTAGCTGATAGAAGCGTGAGACTTCCGGTGGGTTTGCTTGAAGATCTTCCAGTGAGAATAAGTGATGTCAATGTACAAACCGACTTCGTTGTGCTTGAAATGGATGAGGAACCTAAAGATCCGCTTATACTTGGAAGGCCATTTCTTGCAACCGCCGGAGCAATCATCGATGTCAAGAATGGGAAGATAGCTCTGCACCTTTGCAAAGATATAAAGCTGGATTTTGATATCAATGAGGTCCTGAAGAAGCCAACAATTGAAGGACAAGCATTCGACATTGAAACGTTGGATTCTTTGGCCGATGAACTGTTTGAAGAGTTGGCACAAGAGGATCACTTGAAGCTTGCTTTAACTAAGGAGAGAGGAGAGTACGGTTTCTTGGATCAGAGGACTCAGGAGTACGTTAATCTCCTTGATTCTAGGAAAGTTGTGATAGAAGATGAAGGCGGATGCCTAGTGATCGATCAGGAAATCGAGAAGATCACTCGAACCAGGACAGCAATCGACAAGAAGATCGAGGAGACTGGTCGATCCAGCAAAACAATCGATGGGAAGATCGAGAGAAGCCAATCGATCAGTTCAGAGAACGACCCAGCAGCTCGATCTCCTGCTCGATCCCAATTAAATCGAGTTGGTGAATCGGGTGAAGTTGCTCGATCCGGACCAGAACGAGTGCAAGATCGACTGGATGACTCGATCTCGGAGGAGACAACGGTTCAAGAAGGCAGTCTAAAGGCTAATACCTCGGGTTTTAAGTAGGCTACTGAGGATGGGAACGTCAACAAGAGCCAAGAGGAGGACTGGAGCGAGCTGCTAGCCCCAAAGGTGGACCTAAAGGAGCTTCCAAAAGGGATAAGGTATGCTTTCTTAGGGCATAATGACACCTTCCCCTGTGATTGTGAATGAGGATCAGAGTGATGATGAGTTGCACTCGCTCCTCAATGAGCTGAGAAAGTATAGGAAGGCCATTGGGTACTCTCTAAGTGACATCAAGGGCCTTTCACCAATGCTTTGCACTCATAGGCTTCACTTAGATAATGAGAACTCTTCTTCTATTGAACATCAAAGTCGTTTAAACCTGAATTTGAAAGAAGTAGTTAAGAAAGAGATCCTTAAGTTGCTAGAGGCTGACGTGATCTATCCCATCAATGACAGCACGTGGGTTTCTCTTGTACACGTGGTGCCTAAGAAGGGAGGGATCACGGTCATTAAGAATGATAAAGATCAATTGATTCCTACTAGGACTATCACTGGTCACCTTATGTGTATAGACTATGGGAAGCTTAATTCACTAGAAAGGATCATTGTCCTCTTCCTTTTATTGATCAAATGCTTGAGAGACTTGCTAATCATCCTTATTATTGTTTTCTTGATGGTTATAGTGGTTTCTTTCAAATACCAATCCATCCAAACGATAAAGAGAAGACGACCTTTACATGCCCTTATAGCACCTTCGCTTATCGAAGGATGCCATTCGGGTTGTGTAACGCATCGGCTACGTTTCAGCGGTGTATGATGTCGATCTTCTCTGATCTTATAGAAGAGATGGTAGAAGTGTTTTTGGATGAGTTCTCGGTCTATGGTGCATCCTTTTCTGCTTGTTTTTTGAATCTTTGCAAGGTACTAAAGAGATGTGAGGAGACAAACTTGGTACTCAACTGGGAGAAGTGTCACTTTATGGTGAAAGAAGTGATCGTACTTGGCCACAAGATATTAGATAAAGGCTGATAAAGCCAAGGTTGAGGTCATGATGAGTCTTGAGCCGCCGGTTAACGTAAAGGGAGTAAGGAGCTTCTTAGCCACGCAGGCTTCTACAGGAGATTTATAAAGGATTTCTCCAAGATAGAAAGGCCCCTCACACGGTTGTTATGCAAGGAATCTGCCTTTGTGTATGATAATGATTGTCTTCATGCTTTCGTGACCATCAAGGAAGCTCTTGTATCCGCGCCAATAGTACAAGCACCGGACTGGAGTTTACCGTTCGAGATCATGTGTGACGCGAGCGACTACGCCATGGGAGCTGTTCTTGGTCAGAGGAAAGACAAGCGGTTGCATGTAATCTACTATGCCAGCCATACCTTGGATGACCCGCAAGTCAGATATACTACCACCGGAAGGAGTTGCTGGCCGTTGTTTTTGCTTTTGAGAAGTTCAGATCATACCTCGTAGGCTCTAAGGTTGTTGTCTACACAGATCATGCAGCTTTGAGATACATCTATTCCAAGAAAGACACTAACCAAGGCTCTTGAGATGGATACTTCTTCTACAAGAATTTGCCATAGAAATCAAAGACAAGAAGGGGATAGAGAATGGTGTTGCTGATCACCTCTCAAGGATGAGAGTCAATGAAGCTTTGCCATTAGATGATTCACTTCTTGAAGAGCAGCTCATGATGATAACCACGGCGGTATGTGAGACTCTTGAAGACAAGTTTGAAGAAGTTTTGAGTTTCAAGGAAGAAGACTTACCTTGGTATGCTGATATAATGAACTTCTTGGCGTGTTGAAAAGAGCCGTCTCATCTAGACCATTACCACAAGAAGTTTATTAGAGATGTCTCCCACTACTTTTGGGACGAGCCATACTTGTACAAGAGGGGCGTGTACAGCTTGTATAGAAGGTGTGTAACAAGGGACGAAGCTAAGGACATACTTCTACATTGTCACGGCTCTTCATATGGTGGTCATTTCGCTTCTTTAAAGACCGCTACAAAGGTGTTACAAGCGGGTTTCTGGTGACCGTCTATCTTCAAGGACGCTCACGAGTTTGTTAAGGCTTGTGAAGCTTGTCAACGAGCAGGGAACATCACCAAGAGAAACGAGATGCCTCAGGTTCCTATCTTTGAAGTTGATGTCTTTGACGCTTGGGGGATAGATTTTATGGGTCCATTCCCATCTTCTTACGGCAACAAGTTCATCTTAGTGGCGGTGGATTATGTATCTAAGTGGGTTGAGGCTATAGCCTCCCCAACAAACGATGCAAGAGTGGTGATAAAGCTATTCAAGACCATCATATTCCCACGGTTTGGAGTCCCCAAGGTTGTAATCAGTGACGGTGGAAGCCACTTCATCAACAAAGTCTTTGAAGGTCTCTTAAGGAAGTATGGCGTGAAGCACAAGGTAGCCATACCTTATCATCCTCAAACTAGTGGGCAAGTAGAAGTGTCTAACAGGCAGATCAAGGCTATCCTAGAGAGGACAGTTGGGGCTACTAGAAAAGATTGGGCGGTTAAACTCGATGATGATTTGTGGGCTTACCGAACTGCTTTCAAAACCCCCACTGGTACTACTCCTTTCACTTTTCTTTACGACAAGGCATGTCACCTTCCTGTTGAGTTGGAGCATAGAGCACTATGGGCAGTAAAGCAGCTGAACTACAACCTCAAGACAGCATAAGAGAAGCGGTTGATTCAGCTACATGGGCATGATGAGCGACAGTTGGAAGCTTACAAAAGTGCTAAGATCTACAAGGAAAGGACTAAGCCGGCTTATGACAAGAAGCTGGTTCCTAAGGAATTAAGAGAAGGCAGTCTGGTGCTACTTTATGACTTGAGGTTGAAGCTGTTCCCTGGAAAGCTCAAGTCTAGATGGTGTGGACCGATTGAGATCTAGGAGGTTCTTCACTATGGAGCGGTTACATTGGTTGGCAAGAGCGCCAATGCTTTCACGGTTAATGGGCACAGAGTCAAGCCCTACCTGGCTAGTGATTGCAGCAATCACTTCCGTGCTTCTCCAAGACCCCCCTCAGCCCTAAACCATGTAAATTCTAGCTAAAGACGTTAAAGAAAGCGCACTTGGGAGGCATTCCCATGTCTATCTTGTACATGTTTCTACTTTATTTCTATTTCAGTTTTATGCTTTTATTGTCTAAGTGTGTAGGTGAATTGATAAGGGATTTTTAGGTGTGATCTTGGAGTCCAAAAGAGGCCAGAAGGGTTAATTATAGGCTTGAGATCGAGTGCTAGATCGACTCATCCTGGCTCGATATTTACTAGATCGAACTAGTGAATCGAGAGGAGCCAGTCGATCTAGACGAGATCGAGTAGACATTCGAGTGGAACGGTCGATCATGAGAGGATAAACCACCAATGCGTTTGGCTTGAAAAGCAAACGAGGTGTAGATCGACTGATTCACTCGATCCTCGATGGTAGATCGAGCAGTCTACTCGATTTTCCACTCGATCTTAGCCCAATCGACCCCATAATCGATCACATGACTCGATCCAAGGAACTCAGCCACCATGACCAAGAATTATGGAACGAGAGGGTATAATCGATCCCAGACTCGATTCAGTACAAATCGAGTCCGAAATCGATCAAATCCATCGATCAAAGCCAACATGGGCATGAGATCGAGTCCTAGATTGACCAAATGGACTCGATCTCGTGCCGAGGTAACAGTTTCTTTTCCCTCTTTCCTTCTTTCCCTCCTGTTTTTAAATTCAAATCTTGGTCAATGCAAGAATCTTTGACCATGAAGGATGTGCCTTGACCAAGCTTTTGTCATAAATCACTCTCGCATGTGTCCTAAATTTTCTTGTCATTAAAACCTCTCTTTCTCTCTTTTGTTTCATCACTTTGAAAACCTGATTTTCACAAAACAAAGAGAGAGAGAGAGAGCATACTTGAGTTTTAAGACTTGTGCATTTCATTTTCCTGTAAACTTAAAGGTATTTTCGTGTTATTTGATTTGCTTGCTTAATCTTTCAACAAAGTCCTTTTCTGTTGTGAATTAGGGAATGATTTGCTAGGGAATTAGGAAAATTTTTAGATATAGCTAGATATTAGGAAAAATTCAAGATTTAATACTATCTCTAGATTTACTTTTTCTGTTATCTAGCTACAATTTTTATAAAATCCCCTAAAATCTTGGCTTATTGTTACAAGTTTTGCTTCCCTAACCTGTCATTCTCTTACATTCGCCGCCTTTACTCATCTCCTTCCTTGAGAGTTGTGTTTCAGGTACCATGGCACCAAAGAGAACCAGAGAAGAGACAACACAAGGAGAAGAGGGGCAACAAGTGGTTCAAGAAGAAGAAGCTCAGCAACTACAAGAGAGGGTTTGTTGGACAAAAGAGGAAAAGTTGGCAAAGAAGAGCTTAGAGAGGCTGCGCTTTGAGCCTACTAAGTTTGCTAGTAGAGATCTGTTGGAGAGGATGGGACTTCTAGAAGATTTTGATTTTATTCTCCAAGACATGGGGCTTGCATGCCTTTCAAGGATGGATTGCCCAACATATCCACAAGTAACTCTAGACTTCCTCTCTACCTTGGCGTTTTCCTATGAGAATCCGAGTCTCCCCACTCCCTCACAAGGTTATCTCACCTTCAAGGTCAAGAGGCAAGCTTATCATCTCTCCATTGAAGAGCTTTGCCAAGCTTATGGTCTTAATGCCACGGCTAAGCAAGTAGAGTTCCCTCCTCTCAAGACCGCCAACGATTTATGGGACGTGCTTTGTGATGAAGACTACAAACCCAACACGGCTAAGATCAAGAAAGTGAGGAACCCCATTTAGAGCTACTAGCCAACATCTTCAGTGGGCGATCCGTGGCTCCTACAGTGACAAAGACCGAGCTGTGCTTTCTCTTCCAAGGGATCAAGAGGATACTTTGCAGCAGCGAAGAGGAGAACCACGAGCCGATGTAAGATGAGCTTGGGAATGATTTAATTATGGATGTATCTTGGCATCCTCTTTTGTGAAGTACAAGGCGTATGTTATGAGTTGCAAGGCGAATTCAGCATTCATTGGAGGCTTCCTTACACCGCTCTTCATTCAAGCCGGTGTACCTCTTCAAAGCTTCGAACCTTATGCGGATAGAGCATACATGTATGAGACCTATATACGCAATACCAATAGCTTGGGACCTACGCCAGCTACAGGATTTTTTGCCTATCTGTTCTACAGTGATGACAAGAAGAAGAGCGTATGCATCTTACCTAATGTGTATGAGACATACTTGGACAGCATAGGCACCATCGAGTTTTGTCCAACTCAAGAGGAGTGTTATGCACTACTTGGAGCAGCCATGATCCCAACTCAAGCCGCTCGTGAGCCCTCAGAATCACCACCCTCGGACGCCGTGATGCCAGCTGACTTTGAGCTCCCCAAGATAGATTTTGAGCCAAGGACCAAAGCGGAGAAGTTCCTAGCTTCGGTCGTGGACATAGAGCGCAAGATAACCAAGTGGCAAGGCAAGATGATCAAGAAACTTGCCAAGAAGCTCAAGGCGCTTCAAGGGAACTCACACGCGCAGTCTAAGCAGTCCATGAGTGTAGAGGTTGAGAAGCCCGAGAAGAGGAGTAGACCGACTGGTGTGATAGTCATCCATGAGCCTCAAGGCAGCACACAACAAGCACGTCACTCCATCCATGAACTCCCAACCACGGACAAAGGCAAGGGCATAGCACGACGCTCCTCCAGCAAGAGCAGCTCCGCTGGAGCATCCTCAAGTTCCAGCCGAGTTTAGCTTTAAGGTACCAATAACCATCCCTTGTATATACCACGCATGTTTTAAGT
The DNA here is from genome assembly GCA_911865555.2 of Thlaspi arvense. Taxonomy (NCBI): domain Eukaryota; kingdom Viridiplantae; phylum Streptophyta; class Magnoliopsida; order Brassicales; family Brassicaceae; genus Thlaspi; species Thlaspi arvense. The sequence goes on from OU466860.2 coordinate 31,958,486, forward strand.
TTTTGCTTTGTGTTTTGAGCTTCTCTAGAACTTGTTTCCCACCGAGACTGTGTCATTCAAGTTTGGGGGAGTGTGTGGTGTGTTTATTCTTATTCTTATTTTCTGTTATCAACCTTTGAGTCTTGCATACATCCTAAGGCATAGAAAAGAAACAAAAAAATTGGTAAAAGTTTAAAAATTTTTCAAAAAAAATTCATGTAGTTGCACTTGTATTGTAGAATATTTTAGGATTGAGTCTAGAATTTTTAAAAATCATTTCGGTTGCTATATTTGCATAGGGAGAAAATGATAAACACTTGTTAAGTTGTCAATGTTTGAATTGTTTTCAATGTCTAAGTTGTTTGTTGTTTGATTGCATCTAGTGAGTTTGAAATTAAGGCTGCACCATACCTTAATTACTTGCATTTGACACTCTAGTCTTATGTTGAAACTCGCTTTGATTTGATGCCAACTCCATCTTATTAGAACCTTAATCTTGACATTGAATTATCTTGTTTGTGCATTGAAAGCAATTGCATGGCTTACCCATATACATACTTGGATTATCTTCTTCCTTTCTTACCACTCTTTTTAATCAAAGTAGCTGATCCTCATCATAATGGGACAGTTAACCACGCCTTAAACCTAACCTTCTTTTAAACCTAAAAACTTTTGCGTCAGTAGTGAGGCCTTTCATCGCATTATTTCAATCCCATCTTAGCAAAAAGTGTTAGGAATAGGGCTGGCAAGGAGAAACTCCCTTGTAGACACCAGCTTGCATTTTGAGCTTGGTATTAGGTTAGGAGTTTGGGGAAAGGGTCTTTTGAGTGAGTTAAGAGTTTCATGTTTATTTGTTTTCAAAAAGAAGAAAAAAGTATGGGGTTAGTAACAAAGGGGGAACGAGTTAATTGTGGTTAAGTAAAATAGATAAAATGCTCTAAGTGTTAAAGAAAAGAAAGGCGCCAGCAACAACAAAGCTAAGAAGAGGTCAACCGAAAGTAAAAATCTGACCAAGCTATCCACCAAAGGTGATGAAGGTGGCGCCAAACAATCAACAATGAAGGGCAAGGTCTAAAAAGAAGAAGTCAACCACATGGCAAAGCCAAGAGAGGTTTCCCCTATTGTGAAGAGTGAAGATGGTCAAGCGCTTTGGGAAAGGGTGGACTTAAGGGTTAACTTTGGGTTTTAGAAGTTTCTAGGATCATCTTAGGTAATATGGGTAGAAGGGAGCTTTAACTTGCATGCATAGGTGTGCCTTTACCTTTAGCATTTTGCCATAGATAGGATTCTTTCATTGAGTGATCCCCTGATTTTTAAATCCCTTCTAACGAGATCATTTTCATCTTGTGACCTTATCCCTTTGACCAAACACTTTCGCTTGATGTGCACAACTTGATCCATTGGTTAACGCTTAATGAATGTTAATGAGTTGGTTGATTTGAATGCTTGTGTAGACTAAGCTAGGGTTCATTGCTTGCTTTGATGGATATGACTAAAGTTTTTAAATTAGAAAAACCTCTTTGCATCTTAGAACTTATAACTTGGGTGTTGAATCGATTTCTCCATTGACATCTTTCGTTTTGAGCTTCCACTTTCAAACCTCTATTCCTTCTTGAATTTTGTTTGCTTGGGGCCAAGCAAAAGGCAAGTTTGGGGGATGTTATAATACTATATATTTTGCATGCATTTAGGATAATTTTTTCATGCATTAATCTTGCATTATAGGCTATTTTGCACCATTTTAGGTCCTTGAGCACTTTTGCATTAGCATTCGCATGTTTCTTGCATTATGCATCATATTCAGGTTGTTTTTGGACACTTTGGAGCTGTGGAGGATTCGTGGACATGCTAAGGCTCGTGAGGAAGCTTGTGGACACTTGGAGAACTCAACCATTCAGCAAAGGACCTGAGATCGAGTTGCGGATCGGGCAAGGCAGGTCGATCTAGACGAGATCGACCAGAAAATCGAGTGAACCCCAGTCGATTCAAGAGGAAGATCGAGCATGAGATTAAGTGAGAAGGTCGATCGAGAGTACAGATGTGGGCCATGCCATGCAGATCGAGAGCCAGATCGAGTTCCCGACCCGATCATCAAAGGATCGACTCAGAGATCGAGCAAAGTCATCCGATCCAAGACAAGATCGAGCCGGAGATCGAGTGACCCGAGTCGATCCCAGACTAACCTTATCCTAACAGCTGGTTTTGGCAGCTAGCGAAGGGGGGACCATTTGCGGTTTAGCCATTTTTGGCAAACCGCAGCCATCGCTTTCATTATCCTCCATTCTGTCGCTTACTTTTTCGTTATCCTCTATCTTAGGTGATTTTGGCCATTGTAGACTTTAAGCTTTTCTTGCATTTCGAACCTTTGAATCTTGAAATCATTAAGTTTTTTGCTTTAATCCATCGTTTAATCATGATTAGCTGTTCATCCTTTGCATTCTGTTCGGTTTTAGTTTTGAGTTGCTTATATCCCTTGTATTTACACCATTTAGGGCTGCATTTAGTACATATTTTGATCCTCTTTTGCATGTTTTCCCTTTGCTTTTGTCCCATTTTCTTCTGATTTTTGACTTAGGTTGCATTTAGAGTATAGTTTGCATTTTCTTTGCATTTTGGATGTTTTTAGGTGCTTTTGGAGCTTAAAAGAGCTTGGAGGAGTTTTGGGAATGATACAAGATGCTAACTGGGCAGAAGGGAGCAAGAAGGATCACAGCAGAAGTTTTCAGTCAGAGCACAGAGAGTATCGGTCAAGGGTGACCGATACGGAGCATATCGATCACCAGTATCGGTCAAGTGTGATCGACACAAACACACCGGATGAATTTCGGTCACATGTGTCGATCACTCCAGACCGATAGGGACCCATTTCGGTCACTGAAGACAGACACAACTGACCGATACTGACCCAGCCCGAACCTGTTTTTAATTACATTTATCCCATTACTCTAGGATTTTCTTCTCTAGACTATAAATAGCCCCATTTTCCAGATTTTCGAGGGGTCATGTCATTTTACTGTTCTTGAGCACTCTTTAAGTTTGTAAGAAAATGTATTTGCTTTGTTTAATATAATCAAGTATTTGCTTTAATCTTTCTTTAATCTTTCTTTTAATCATGATTAGCATCCTTTCCTTTTGTGATTTAGTGTTAAACATGATTATGAGTGAGTAGTCAACTTAGGGTTTCTAGATGTGGTAAATTAGGGGGATTTAAGGCTTGATTAAGGCTTGTTAAGTGCTTCTGTTTATGGGTTCCTCTCTATTAAACTGTTATTCATGCTAGATTAGTCTTGATCAAACTTGTCTAAGTTGTTAGCTTTCTCTTATGCCCACCAAGTGTTTGATAAAATGCTGATCATGTTTAATAGAGGATTTGCTGGCCTTGGCTCAAGATATTGACTGTTTGAGGAGCATTTTGACTTGAATAGAGTTGTTTAATCATGCTTGCTTGATGTTTTAGCACTAATGAGAGTTAGTTCTTGTTAGAATGTTTAGCAAAGCGTTATTTTCCAAGAGATTGGATCTAACTAGCTTAAGTGTGAACTCTATGTCTAGGAAACACCATTGCTAGCGTGTTTGCTTGATCAATGTAGTTTGAAACAGCCTTAGTTAATGTCTGAAATTCCCCAAAGTCAATAACCACATCTAGAGACTTGCCTTTCTCTTATTTGAATTTCGGATTTGCTCTGTTTTGCTCTGTTTTACTCTGTTTTTCTTGCTTAGAATTGCTTAGTTTGCTTTTGCTTTTACTTTGTTTAATGCTTGTTTCTCTTAGGTTGCTAGAACTGTTGCTTAGGCAACAAAACCGATTATCTGCTTGCTTGACTTAGAGACTTTACTCTTAAGCTATCCCTTCTTTGTGTCTATGTTGATGGAGCAGATCTGGGTTTTAAGCAAGACAAAGAAGGAGAGCAGCCCTCAAGTGCACATTGGGGGAGTTGTGACAACAGTTCTACAAGCTAGTGGAGTAGACCTTGACAGACACTTGAGCCACTATGGATTGACATTGATTACCTCAAGAGAAGCCACTACCTTGAAAGAACCATTGGTGGTAAGCATGTGTACAACTTCATCGCAGGCCTTGGCACACCAGCAAAAGTCCTCCTCCCCAATTCAAAGCTCACATCCTTCTTCAGAACTGGAAACATCAGCTTCAACCCAAGAACTGAGGAGCTCTACACAGGCGGCCCTATCCCTACATTAGAAGAAGAAGAGGACAGTGAAGAAGAAGAGGAGCACAATGAAGAGATCAGAGAAGAAGAAGAAGAAGAACAATGGAATGCTACTGCTGGTGCTGAAGGCCAAGAAAGAACCCATGAAGAAGATGAGCTTGAAGAAGAAGAAGTGTTGAACTACAGCTTAAGGCAGTTTCACTTCCAGCCCTATGAAGCTCCCAAACAAGGAAGCTCTTTGAGAGCAGCTCATGAGCACATCAACACACTACAGAAGTGGTGAAAGTGGCAAGACAAAGCCATTAAAGGGCTTATGAAGATGGTGAAGGGGAAGTTCAGGAAGAACAAAGCTACATCAGCAAAAACTTCCCACCACAGCCAAACCCAAGAGCTCAACTCTCAACAAGAAGAGCAACTTTACCAAGCTGAGCCAACTGAAGAGGAGGAAGCTGTATGGAACCCCCATGGAAGACACTCATTCCATGCACAACCAAGTGATTAATGGGGTACATGGGCACAACCAAGGGCCTCATCTTATGAGCCAAGACCCCATGTTCCATCAGCTTGGGAGGCGCCAAATCCCAACCCCTCTGAAGTTCAGGAGACATGACAATGGGGCACACAAGGGACTTCTTCACAAGCTGAGCAGATCTGGTCAAGCTGGGTTCAACCAACTCCAGAAGCAGAGCGTTCCACTAAAGTCTATGAGAGAAGGAAGAGGAGAGCTAGCAAGTGTCCACAAACCTCAGGATCATCCCACAACTCCTACCATTGAACCAAGTACTACATCCTTTCCATTGTTCTATACCATTGCATCTTTCTATTTTTGTATTATATTTTGTTGCTTCTCTCTTCCATTGCTTTCATTACACAAGGGTCTGTGTAATTTAAGTGTGGGGGAGAGATTTGGGGTTTGACTTTGTTTTCTGTTTTCTTAGTTTTTCTTTTTCTTTTCACTTTCAGTCTCATGCATATCATGCATACATGTAAGGCATAGAAAAACACAAAAAATCGAAAAATTTTAAAGTTTTTTGCATTTTTGCAAACCAAAAAGAAAGCATGTAGTTGCATTTCATTCTTCTAGGATTGAGTCTATTGTTGACATGTAGGTTACATTGCATTTGCATTGGGTATTATGATGAATTTTCCTTGTAAAGTGCTTAGTGTTTAGAGATGATTTCAGTGTTTAAGTGCTTAGTTGTTTGATGTATCATATGATTGCTAGAAGTTAAGGCTGAACCATGCTTAGATTGCTAGATTTGGTGTTCTCATCTCATTCTGAAAGCATTTGTTCTATGAAAATCAACTCTATCAACTTGAACTTTAACTTGGACTTTTAATTATCATGTCTTATGCATTGAAAAGTGATTACATGGCTACCATATACATATTTGGATCATCTTTCTCCTTTCTACCACTCTTGTTGATCCAAATAGCTGATCCTAATAATTATGGGACAGTTACATCCTCATGATGTCATTGCATTTTGCATACATTTTGCATACTCATTAGGTAGTTTTTCATGCATTTGTATCATGTTTTAGGCTAGATTGCATCACTTAGGGTCCTAGAGCATTCTTGCATCAGCATATGCATTTTCTCTGCATTTTGCATCCATTCCAGGTTGTTTCTGGTTGCTTTGGAGACACGGAGGTCCGTGGAGGTGTGGAGGCCGATGTAGCAGTTCATAGAAGCTCGGGAGTGTGCTAAGGACCAGTGATCGAGGAGCAGATCGAGCATGGCCGGTCGATCTAGGAGTTGATCGACCAGAAGATCGAGCCAACTAGGCGATCCAAGGATAATGATCGAGATGGAGATCGAGTGAAGCAATCGATGTATCGGTACGGACGTAAATGACGCCATGCAGAGCGAGAGCCGGATCGAGTACACCACTCGATCCTCCCAAAGATCGATACCGAAATCGGATGCAGCACTCGATTCACCGAAGAAGATCGAGACCCGGATCGAGCCGAAGACACGATGGCCGGATATGATCGATAGAACAACTCGATCCAATGGTCGATCTCTGTCCTTTCAACCGTTTTTGGCTGTTAGCGAAGGGGGGACCATTGGACTGTTTTGACATTTTAGGCAAGGCGGCGAATGTTTTTTCGATAACTTTTAGATTTTCTAACTTTTTCCTTCAAGTTTTCTCTCTCGTTTTTGGAAGAACACCATTGTTGAACCAGTTTTCTTTTCAAGCTTTTGTATTCTCGAACCTTATCGTTTAATCTAGTCGTTGTTTCATGTTTATCGTTTCATCTCTTCCACCTTGCTTGATTTACTTTATGTGTAGTGAGTAGTTCACTTTGGGTTAGGGGTTGAGAGGATTAAGGGGTAGAAAAGGTTCGATCTTGGTTTGTTTTCTAAACGTTTTAAGGCTATCTCTTCTAAGGTGTTGAAAGCTTAATGCTTGAAGACTCTCACGCCAAGAGCTTCATGATCCGAGAGGTCCCTTACCTTGACAGGATCCAGGGGCCTCGGAAAATCTCACCTTAGAGACTAGTTACCCCTTCCCAAAAGCCATGGAAGTTTGGGGGACTAGTTAAGCCATTGTTCGAAATCTGTTTTCCTTGCCTTTCGACCTCTTTTTCCACCAAAAGCCATGAGTTTGGAGGAGAGGATTAAAGAGTGATCTATACCGAAAGCCACGGATAGATCTTGTTTTGTTTTCGAGGCTTAGAGATCCTCACCAAAGTGAGTCGATCCAAAGTTTCAAACCCAAGATCGTTCCTTGAAACCCCTTATATGAATCTCAACCCTCAAGCCCTCTCCTCTAGAATATTTACGTCTCATATCATCTTTAGCTTATTACCTGATAGCATCCTGGTCTTTAGATTCATTGTTCTTACGGTTTTAGACGAGATCGATCGTTTCTGCTCGATCTAGTGGTCGATCTTGTGGTCGATCCACTAGTCGAATTTTAACAATTCGAAGCTCTTCTCTTTAATTTATCTGTTTGTTCCTCGTGGTAACTGCTTCCTTTCTAGTATTTTTAAAATAGGTTTCACTCCATTTAGGTTGCTGCATTTATATTTTAGATTATTTCTCATAAACTGTCTCATTCGCTTAGATTTGTCTTAGACCTTGCATTCTCTGTGGATTCTCTATCATCTAGAAGTGGATTGACACTCTCCTGCTTGCCTTACTACAACATTGCTTGCATTAGAGTTTTGATAGCCTCTCTGCTGCATTAGAGCATAAAGAAAATAGCTTATCAAATGGCGCCGTTGCCATTCTAGGTTGCTTAGAGAACATAGAGATTTGGGTCTTAGCAAAGACTAAGTCTTTACCTTTTTCAAGTTACTAATCCTACTACTCTAAACCGTGTGTTTTCAGGTACATGAATCTTCGTTCAATGGGAGACAACAATCTTCTACAACCCTTAGACAACATTCATCAGCTTGGTCACTCACGGCAAAGAAGAGTCAGAGATCAAACAAGAGCCTTTGAGGACATTGTTCAGCAAGGTCTGGTTAACTTTGAAGACATGGCTGCACACGAGCATCCAGAAGGACCAGCTCCAGCAGGACGGGGCAATGGAAACCCCCAACACGCGGCTAGACCTCCGAGGATCATAGAAGCCGGAGATGCTCCCAATACCCACCACAATAGGTTTGGGATCACTCCTTCTCCGGTACAAAACAATAACTTTGAGATCAAGGCGGGGGTCATATCTATGGTGCAAAACAACAAGTTCCACGGCTTAGCAATGGAAGACCCCTTGGAGCACTTGGACAATTTCGAGCAAGTGTGTGGAATGATTAAGATCAACGGTATATCAGAAGATGCCTTCAAGCTGCGTCTCTTCCCCTTTTCACTCGGAGACAAAGCTAGACATTGGGAGAAGACCCTCCCACAAGGCACCATCACATCATGGGCTGAATGTAAGAAGGCTTTCCTCTCAAAGTTCTTCTCAAGCACCAGGACTGCTCGGTTGAGAAGCGAAATCAGCGGTTTCACTCAAAGGAACAATGACACATTCAATGAGGCTATGGAGCGTTTCAAAGATTACACGATCCAATGCCCTCATCACGGGTTCAGTGAGGAGACTCTACTCAGTACCATATACCGTGGGGCTTCACCAAAGATCTGGTTGTTGCTTGATACAGCTAGCAAAGGGAACTTCCTCGGTCAAGAAGTAGAAGAGGGTATGGAGCTGATAGAGAACCTGGCGCTGAGTGATGGAAACTATGCTGAGGATTATGACCGAGCACCGAGGGGATCAGAATTAGAGTCTCACAAGAAGGAGCTCAAATCGTTGCATGAGAAGATTGACAAGTTGGTTTTAGCTAACCAGAAGCATGTTCACTTCGTTGGTGAAGCTGATGAAAACCAAGAGGAGTTAGAGCTAAGCCAAGAAGAAGCAAATTGGGTGGCTGGACAAAACAACTACAAGTCTCAAGGCTACAACCAAGGCTACCAGAACAACAACCTCTCTTACCGAAACACCAATGTAGCCAACCCTAAAGATCAAGTGTACCCTGCTCAACAAGCTAAGCCTTTCATCCCTTACAACAAAGGTTTCCAACCGAGCAGTGGTTTCCAAGGTCAAGGGCAAGGCAATTTCCAAGGTCAAGGGCAAGGCAATTTCCAAGGTCAAGGGCAACAACAACAAAACAAGGGTTATACTACCAACTACCCTCCGGGCTTTGCACCTCAACAGCCACAACAACCGATGCAACAACAAGTTGATCCGGTTCAAGCAATGTTCCAACAGCTAATACAAGGGCAAGCTTCTACAAATCAGAAGTTCGCTGAAATGAACACTCGGCTAGATTCATCCTTAACCGACTTCTCCACTCAAATCACAAACCTCAACTACAAAATAAAGCAGCTGGAGAAGGGCAAGGCAAGCACGAGTGGACAGAGCAGCCTCCCGGGAAAGTGTGAGCAAAACCCCAAGGAATATGCCAATGCTATTACGTTACGAAGTGGCAAAGAGCTTGAGCCTCCGGTCTCAACCAAGAACAACGAGGACGTTGTAATTCAAGAGGGGGAGGGTAAACTTTCAGCTGATAATGAGGAGATAAACTTTGACAACGTATGGATCCAAGGACCGAGAAGAGGTGACAAGGCATTCATTGAGAAAAAGGCTGAGAAAACCACCAAGGAAAAGGATGACTACGTGCCCCCACCTTACGTACCAAAGTTGCCATTCCCGGGTCGTTTCAAAAAGCAGTTAATAGAGAAACACCGGATCCTGTTTGAGAAGCACTTGAGAGACGTGGAGATAAAGTTGCCTCTTGTAGACTGTCTCGCTATGATGCCCAAGTGCGCCAAGTTTTTCAAGGACACCCTTGTGAAGAAGAACAAAGAAAGCAAAGAGGTGCTTGTACTAAGCGAAGAGTGTAGCGCGGTTATTCATAAGGAGATAGTGCCTAAGAAGCTGGGAGATCCGGGAAGCTTCACCATACCTTGTGCTTTAGGTCCTCTAGAGTTCAAGAGTTGCTTGTGTGATCTCGGAGCTAGCATAAACTTGATGCCTCACTCCGTGGCTAAGAAGCTTGGTTTCACTCCGTTTAAGGAATGTCGGATCTCATTGGTGCTGGCTGATAGAAGCGTGAGATTACCGGTAGGGCTGCTCGAAGACTTACCGGTGCGAATCAGTGGTGTGAATGTACCTACAGACTTTGTAGTGCTGGAGATGGACGAGGAGCCGAAAGACCCACTCATCTTAGGGAGACCATTCCTCGCAACCGCCGGAGCCATAATAGACGTGAAGAATGGGAAGATTGCCTTGCATTTGGGGAAAGAGATCAGGCTAGACTTTGACATCAACAAGGTTCTAAAGAAGCCAACCATTGAAGGACAAGCTTTCTATATCGAAACGATGGATGCCTTGGCGGATGAGTTGCTGGAAGAGCTAGCTTTAGAAGACCATTTGAAGCTAGCACTCACTAAGGAGCCAGGAGAGTTTGGCTATGTGGACCAAAGGACCCAAGAGTACGTGAACCTGCTAGATTCGAGGAGAATCATCAAGAATGAAGAAGGATGTTGCCTAGAAATCGACCCCGAGATCGACGCTATCACTCGATCCAGGAGTCAGATCGACAAGCCAATCGAGAACCCAACTCGATCCGGTGCAACAATCGACCAACATATCGAGAATGATGCTCGATCAGAAGAAACAATCGAGTTGACGATCGAGAAAGACCCCCCGATCATTTTGGAGTCCAATCAAGAGATCGACTCAACGTCTTGATCCCTTACTCGATCCATATCAAATCGAGTAAGTGAATCGAGTGAAATGGCTCGATCTAGACGACATCGAGAGGAGAATCGACCGGAGGACTCGATCACAGAAGGGATAGCGATAGAGGAAAGCAGTCTGAAGGGCCATGCCTCGAGTTCAAGGGAGAGTTCCAAGGAGGAGAACAACAACAACAGCCACGAGGATGACTGGAGTGAGCTGTTAGCCCCAAAGGTGGACCTTAAGGAGCTCCCAAAAGGGCTAAGGTATGCTTTCTTAGGACCTAATGACACCTATCCCATGATAGTAAATGAAAACCTTAGTGATGATGAGTTGCACTCGCTCTTAACTGAGCTGAGAAAGTATAGGAAGGCTATTGGGTACTCTTTAAGTGACATCAAAGGCCTTTCACCAATGCTTTGCACTCATAGGATTCACTTGGATAATGAGAACGCCACTTCTGTAGAACATCGGAGGCGTTTGAATCCTAACTTGAAAGAGGTTGTTAAGAAGGAAATCCTTAAGCTTTTAGAGGCTGACGTGATCTACCCCATAAGTGACAGCACGTGGGTTTCACCTGTACACGTGGTGCCTAAGAAGGGAGGGATCACGGTCATAAGGAATGAAAAGGATGAACTTATCCCTACTAGGACCATTACTGGTCATAGAATGTGTATTGACTATAGAAGGCTTAACCTTGCAACTAGAAAAGACCATTTCCCTTTGCCTTTTATTGATCAGATGCTTGAGAGACTTGCAAATCACCCTTACTACTGTTTTCTCGATGGGTATAGCGGTTTCTTTCAAATACCTATTCACCCAAACGATCAGGAGAAAATGACTTTTACATGTCCCTACGGTACCTTTGCATATCGAAGGATGCCGTTTGGATTGTGTAATGCACCGGCTACCTTTCAGCGGTGTATAATGTCGATCTTCTCCGATCTTATAGAGGAGATGGTAGAGGTGTTTATGGATGACTTCTCTGTGTATGGTGCGTCCTTTCCTGCGTGTTTGTTGAATCTTTGCAGGGTACTTAAATGTTGTGAAGAAACAAACCTGGTGCTGAACTGGGAGAAATGCCACTTCATGGTCAAGGAAGGGATAGTGCTCGGTCACAAGATTTCAGAGAGGGGCATTGAGGTTGATCAGGCTAAGGTTGAGGTTATGATGGGTTTGGAGCCGCCGGTTAATGTTAAAGGGATCATAAGCTTCTTGGGACACGCAGGATTCTATAGGCGCTTCATCAAAGATTTCTCCAAGATTGCACGCCCCCTTACACGGCTGTTATGCAAGGAAGCTGAGTTTATATTCGACGAGGAGTGTTTGAAGGCTTTCGTGACCATCAAGGAAGCCCTCACGTCAGCCCCTATAGTCCAAGCACCAGACTGGTCTCTCCCTTTTGAGATTATGTGTGATGCTAGTGACTATGCTGTAGGAGCAGTCCTTGGTCAGAAGAAGGACAAGAAGCTACATGTGATCTATTATGCTTCAAGGACCTTGGATGACACGCAATCACGATACACCACTACGGAGAAGGAGCTGCTTGCAGTAGTCTTCGCCTTTGAGAAGTTCAGATCGTATCTCGTTGGCTCCAAGGCTATTGTATACACGGATCATGCTGCTCTACGATACATCTACTCAAAGAAAGACACTAAGCCTCGGCTCTTAAGATGGATTCTCTTACTTCAGGAGTTTGACATGGAAATTAAAGACAAGAAGGGGATAGAAAATGGAGTCGCTGACCACCTCTCAAGACTAAGGATCAACGAGTCTCTCCCTTTAGACGATTCTCTTCCAGAAGAACAACTTATGGCGATTACTACTGCTGTTTGTGGGAAGCTAGAAGGAAGGTTTGAGGAAGTGTTCAGTTTTAAAGAGGAGGATCTACCATGGTATGCTGATATGGTGAACTACCTAGCATGTGGTGAGGAGCCAACACATCTCAACAGCTATCACAAGAAGAGGTTTTTGAGGGAGGTTAGTGACTACTTTTGGGATGAGCCTTACCTATACAAAAGAGGAGTAGACAGTTTGTACCGAAGATTTGTTACGAAGGAAGAAGCCAGGGATATCCTATATCATTGCCATGGCTCTTCCTACGGAGGACACTTCGCTTCATTCAAAACTGCCACGAAAGTGTTGCAAGCGGGTTTCTGGTGGCCGTCTATCTTCAAAGATGCACACGAGTTTGTGAAGAGCTGTGAGGCATGTCAGCGAGCAGGGAACATTACCAAGAGGAATGAAATGCCTCAAGTTCCTATCTTCGAGGTTGACGTGTTCGATGCGTGGGGTATTGACTTCATGGGGCCTTTTCCTTCTTCATACGGCAACAAGTACATCTTAGTAGCTGTGGATTATGTCTCCAAATGGGTTGAGGCTGTTGCTTCCCCTACAAACGACTCTAAGGTTGTGATCAAGTTGTTCAAGAATATCATCTTTCCAAGGTTTGGGTACCCAAGGTTGTTATAAGTGATGGAGGAAGCCATTTTGTAAACAAGGTTTTTGAGAGCCTCTTGAGAAAGTATGGGGTTAAGCATAAGGTGGCTACACCGTATCATCCTCAAATGAGCGGTCAGGTGGAAGTCTCTAACAGGCAGATCAAAGCTATTCTGGAGAAGACCGTTGGAGCAACAAGGAAGGACTGGTCAGTGAAGCTGGACGATGCTCTTTGGGCCTACCGTACTGCCTTCAAGACGCCGATTGGTACAACCCCTTTCACTCTACTCTATGGCAAGGGTTGTCACCTCCCAGTTGAGCTGAACACCGTGCATTGTGGGCTGTGAAGAGGCTGAACTTTGATCTCAAGACGGCTCAGGAAAGGCGTCTTATTCAGCTACACGAACTGGACGAGTTGAGATTGAATGCTTACGAGAGTTCCAAGATCTACAAGGAGCGAACTAAGGAGGCTCATGACAAGAAATTGGTTGCCAAGGAGCTTAAGGAAGGAGGACTGGTGTTGCTGTACAACTCGAGGCTAAAGCTCTTCCTGGGCAAGCTGAAATCAGGGTGGAGCGGACCGTTCGTGATTAAAGAGGTCTTGCCATATGGAGCTGTTACTCTAATGGGAAGAAGTGGTAGTGCATTCACCGTCAACGGACACAGAGTCAAGCCCTACCTGGCGGACAGCTTTGACAAGGAGAGTACCTCGGTGCTTCTCCAAGACCCACCATCCGCCTAGACCAAGTAAGGTCTAGCTAAAGACGTTAAAGAAAGCGCACTTGGGAGGCATTCCCATGTTTATCTTGTACATATTTTTGCTTTCACTTCTCTTTCAGTTTTATGTTTTTATGTTTTTAGTGTGTAGGAACAGGTATAAGGAATCTAAACCTTGCCTTTGGGTTCCAAAAGGGGCAATAGGGGTTAAGATAAAGCTAGAGATCGAGTGCTAGATCGACTGATCCTGGCTCGATCTTTGCTAGATCGAGCCAGTGAATCGAGAGGAGCCAGTCGATCTAGACGAGAACGAGTGACAAGATCGACCTTGACGAAAAAGGATCGATCGATCCAAATCGGATCGACCGATCTAATTTCTCTCGGGAAAATCTGTTGAAAATTGATCGATCACTCGACTCGATCCATCACTCGATCTATGCTAAATCGACCCATAAATCGAGGACATAGCTCGATCAGAGGGACTTAGCCGAGGAGCCAACATCTCAATGATCGAGAGAGCCAATCGATCCACGGCTCGATTCACCTTGAATCGAGTCACAAATCGAGTAACCCTCTTGATCTAAGCCATTTTAGGCATGAGATCGAGTCCTAGATCGACCAAAAGGACTCGATCTCATGCCGAGGTAACAATTTTCTTTCCCTCCTTTACTCCTTTCCCTCTAATTTTTAAATTCAAAACTTGGTCAAGGGAAGCATCTTTGACCATGAAAGATGTGCCTTGACCAAGATTTTTGTCAGAAACCACTTTGACCACCCATTGTTTTGGTTTGTTAAACTCTTTAAATGTTTTAATCTATTCCTCACCCTCTCATTTCTTTTTGCTCGAGTTTTTCTTACAAAGAGAGTGAGAATTTAAAAGCTTTTCAAGTTTAGCAAAGATATCCTCTACTCTTGCAAAGGTATTTTCAAGGTTTAATGATTTTATTTCAAGAAAATCTCCTTAAAAATCGCAAGTTCTTGTTTTAGGATATAGGATCGGGTTTGAATTTTTAAAATTAGCTAAGTAATAGGAAAAATTCTTGATTTTCAGTATCTCAAAGATTTTATTTCCTTTTATCTAGCTATTATTTTTATTTGATCCCCAAAATTCTAGAGTAGTTTATATAAATCTTCTTCTCCTCTTCTCTTATTCTCATTCAATCGCCTCTTGCTAATCATTCTCTAGAAAAATTTATTTTAGGAGCAATGGCACCAAAGAGAACAAGAGAGGAGCGAGTGCAAGAAGGAGAAACACAAGAAGTGGTGGTTCAAGAGAGGGTCCGGTGGAGCAAAGATGAGAAGAGGGATAAGAAGAGGTTGGAGAGGCTCCGGTTTGAACCTACAAAGTTTGCTGATCGAGAGCTTCTGTCCAGGCTCGGGATCCTTGGAGACTTCGACCAACTCCTCAAGAACATTGGTCTGAGGTGCTTGTCGCGGATGGACTGCCCTACAATTCCCGAGGTGACGATAGATTTCCTAGCCACTTTGGAGTTCCGGTACGAGAATCCGAGTGCACCTGTTCCTTCTCAAGGGCGTCTCTATTTCAAGGTTGGCCGCCAAGCCTACACACTATCCATCCCCGAGCTATGCCAAGCCTACGGTCTCAAGGCTGATGCACACAAGGTGGAGTTCCCAGCCTTCAAGAAAGCCGACGAGTTTTGGGACCTAATCAGCAATGAAGACTACAAAGCCAACACCGCCAAGATCAAGAGAGTTAGGAGTCCGGTGCTGAGGTATACTTTGAAGCTGATAGCTAATACATTCAGTGGGAGGTCTGTTGCTCCTACTGTCACGAAGACGGAGCTGTGCTTCCTTTTCCAAGGCGTGAAGCATTTGGTGTCTGATCCGGATGCGAATGAAGAACCCATAGAGGATGAACTCGGCGATGAAGTGAATTACGGCTGTGTGCTCGCGGCTTCTCTGGTGAAGTACAAGGCTTATGCCTTACGATGCAAGGCAACCTCTTCCTACATTGGCGGTTTCCTAACTCCTTTGTTCGTGCAAGCCGGTGTGCCCATCCATGACTTTGCTCACGTCCCAAACAGAGCTTTCATGGATGAAGCATACATGAGAAACACTGATAGCTTGGGACGCACGCCAGCAGAAGGGTTTTATGCTTACCTCTTCATAGATGAGGAAGACAAGAAGAGAGTGTGCATCCTCCCCAACAAAGACGAGACCGAGCTGCTTGGTGTTGGGAACATCGAGTTCTTACCCACGGAGGAAGAATGCTTTGCCCCTTTAGGATGACCGCCTGCTTCAGCCATTGCCCCGCGCCAAAGGTCAGAGTCTCCAGGAACAGAGGATGAGATGCCCGAGGTTTACACACTTCCCAAGCTGGATTTTGAACCTAAGACCAAAACCGAGAAGTTCTTAGCCTCGGTGGTGGAGATGCAGCGGAAGATAAACAAGTGGCAAGGGAAAATGCTTAAGAAGCTGGGGAAGAAGGTCAAACAACTCCAAGGAAGCCAGCCTAAGCCAGCTGTAAGCCAGGAGATACAACAACCCGAGAAGAGGAGACTCTCAACCGGAGGAGTTGTGATCCGCGAGACCAAAGGAGAAAACATTCAACCGGCTCGCCACTCCCTCCAAGAACCAGGCAACAAAGGAAAGGCAACAATCTCTAGCTCCTCTGGAACATCCTCGAGTTCCAGCCGAGCAGACAAGAGGTAACAACCTTCCTCCATTGTATATAACCGCACATCTTTGTTTCCTGCATTGTGTTTGTTTGCTTCTTCGGATGAGTTTGCCACCGGGACGATGTCAAGCAAGTTTGGGGGAGTACTTGTGTGATTTAATCTTGTGTTCTTTGATCTTATTTTCCTTTTTACATCCTTGAGTCTTAGTCATGAAAAATTGGTAAAATTTTTAAAATTTTTTCAAAGATTCATGTAGTTGCATTCATCTCTTTAAAAACATGTTAGGATTGAGTCTAGAATTTCTCATATCACCTAGGTTGTTTGCATTTTGCATAAGGGGTTAGAATTTCTTAAAAAGGTGTTTTACTTATGAATCATTTCAATGCCCTAGTTAGTAGTTCTCTAATGCTTTGTTTATGCTTTGAAAGTAAGTTCTAACCATGCTTGGATCACTAGTTAGGATTTTCGTGGCTTGAATTGAACTCTCTTGATTTGAAACTCATCCTACTAAGTGAAAACCTTAATTTGAAAATCTAATTATCATTCTTATGCATTTGAAAATGAACACATGGTTTTAAAATATTTAGGCTCTCTTCTTCCTTTTTACCTCTCTTTGTGAGCCTAAGTAGAACTCCCTCCTTGAACCTTACCCTCCTTTGAAGCCAAATGTTCTTGTGTGACATCTTTGTGAGGCCTTATTTTCGGTTTGAACTTGGCATAAAGTGTTAGGTTTAGGCGACATGATTTGGTTTTCATAATTGATTTCTAGCTTTACATTTTGAAGCTAGGTATAGGCTTAGGATAAGTTTGGGGGATCATTGGGGTTGCCTTCTTGTGAATTTGTTTTCGGTTCAAAAGAGTTTGTGTTTTAAAGAAAGAAATGAGGTTTTAAGTGAAATGTTTGTTTTTAAAAACTAATTATGCTCTATTTCAGAAGGTAGCTCTCTCTAAATAAAAAAAAAGAGAAAAAGAAAAGAAAAATAAAATAAAAATAAAAGAGCCTAAGTGCCAAATAAATAAAAAAAAAATAAAGAGAAAAATAGTAATAATAAGAGAGCTACTAATAAGAAATTCCTAAGAGCAAAAATATTTTTCAAAACCTTTTCACTAGCCTAAAAAGTTTAAAAATGTCTTTATTTTGAATTGGGGATTGCTAAGTTGAGAAGAAGGGGTAGACTTTTAAGTGGTGAGTGAGGATTAAATTTCTTAAATGAGAGGGGTATCGGACTGTTTGATAGTTTACATGGGTAGATGAGAATCTAATCATGTATGCATAAATTTCCTTTACCTTTAGCATTATGCATTAGTTCAAACCATTTATGAGAGAAACCCTTGTCTAATTGTAAACCCTTTTCAAATGAGATCATTCTATGCTCATAACCATAACCCTTAGCCAAATGTGTTTTGCTTTAAAGTGCATAAGTTTGATTCATGGTTCGAATGATTAATGAATGTTAAAGGATGAATTTCTTTGATTGTTAGGAATAAGAGACTCATGATTTGAATTTCTTTGTGTGATGAGTATGGCTAAGTCCTTTGGAGTATGAGTGTAAGCTTAGCATTTTAAAACTGTTAACTAGGACATTGAGATGATCTATTCGAAAGGCACCTTTGCAAAAAGTTTAAAACCCTTTTGAATTTTCTGAAAACCTCTCTTCCTTACTTGTCTTTTTGTTGCTTGAGGGCAAGCAAGAAGTAAGTTTTGGGGAGTTGATGTCATTGCATTTTGCATACATTTTGCATACTCATTAGGTAGTTTTTCATGCATTTGTATCATGTTTTAGGCTAGATTGCATCACTTAGGGTCCTAGAGCATTCTTGCATCAGCATATGCATTTTCTCTGCATTTTGCATCCATTCCAGGTTGTTTCTGGTTGCTTTGGAGACACGGAGGTTCGTGGAGGTGTGGAGGCCGATGTAGCAGTTCATAGAAGCTCGGGAGTGTGCTAAGGACCAGTGATCGAGGAGCAGATCGAGCATGGCCGGTCGATCTAGGAGTTGATCGACCAGAAGATCGAGCCAACTAGGCGATCCAAGGATAATGATCGAGATGGAGATCGAGTGAAGCAATCGATGTATCGGTACGGACGTAAATGACGCCATGCAGAGCGAGAGCCGGATCGAGTACACCACTCGATCCTCCCAAAGATCGATACCGAAATCGGATGCAGCACTCGATTCACCGAAGAAGATCGAGACCCGGATCGAGCCGAAGACACGATGGCCGGATATGATCGATAGAACAACTCGATCCAATGGTCGATCTCTGTCCTTTCAACCGTTTTTGGCTGTTAGCGAAGGGGGGACCATTGGACTGTTTTGACATTTTAGGCAAGGCGGCGAATGTTTTTTCGATAACTTTTAGATTTTCTAACTTTTTCCTTCAAGTTTTCTCTCTCGTTTTCGGAAGAACACTATTGTTGAACCAGTTTTCTTTTCAAGCTTTTGTATTCTCGAACCTTATCGTTTATTCTAGTCTTTGTTTCATGTTTATCGTTTCATCTCTTCCACCTTGCTTGATTTACTTTATGTGTAGTGAGTAGTTCACTTTGGGTTAGGGGTTGAGAGGATTAAGGGGTAGAAAAGGTTCGATCTTGGTTTGTTTTCTAAACGTTTTAAGGCTATCTCTTCTAAGGTGTTGAAAGCTTAATGCTTGAAGACTCTCACGCCAAGAGCTTCATGATTTGAGAGGTCCCTTACCTTGACAGGATCCAGGGGCCTCGGAAAATCTCACCTTAGAGACTAGTTACCCCTTCCCAAAAGCCATGGAAGTTTGGGGGACTAGTTAAGCCATTGTTCGAAATCTGTTTTCCTTGCCTTTCGACCTCTTTTTCCACCAAAAGCCATGGGTTTGTAGGAGAGGATGAAAGAGTGATCTATACCGAAAGCCACGGATAGATCTTGTTTTGTTTTCGAGGCTTAGAGATCCTCACCAAAGTGAGTCGATCCAAAGTTTCAAACCCAAGATCGTTCCTTGAAACCCCTTATATGAATCTCAACCCTCAAGCCCTCTCCTCTAGCATATTTACGTCTCATATCATCTTTAGCTTATTACCTGATAGCATCCTGGTCTTTAGATTCATTGTTCTTAAGGTTTTAGACGAGATCGATCGTTTCTGCTCGATCTAGTGGTCGATCTTGTGGTCGATCCACTAGTCGAATTTTAACAATTCGAAGCTCTTCTCTTTAATTTATCTGTTTGTTCCTCGTGGTAACTGCTTCCTTTCTAGTATTTTTAAAATAGGTTTCACTCCATTTAGGTTGCTGCATTTAGTTTTTAGATTATTTCTCATAAACTGTCTCATTCGCTTAGATTTGTCTTAGACCTTGCATTCTCTGTGGATTCTCTATCATCTAGAAGTGGATTGACACTCTCCTGCTTGCCTTACTACAACATTGCTTGCATTAGAGTTTTGATAGCCTCTCTGCTGCATTAGAGCATAAAGAAAATAGCTTATCACCTCACCCTTAACCAAAACCTCCTTTTGAGCCTAAACACTATTGTGAGAGCTGTGAGGCCTTTGCATTGCATTTTCGATTTTGTCTTTGCAAAAGGTGTTAGGAATAAGGCTGGAAATGATTAGCTCTCTTGTAGATATTAGCTTGCATCTTGAGCTTGATTCTAGGATAGGAGTTTTGGGGTTTAAAAGGGTAGTGTAAGTGGCTTGATCTTCATGTTTATATGTTTTGAAAGAATAGGAAAAGATCTGAAATGGTAGAAAAGGGGAAACAGTTTAGTATTGTGGTTACGTAAAGAGGAATAAAAGCTCTATGTCTAAAAAGAAGGATTGGCACCAACAACAATTCTTAGAAGGGTTCAAAAGAAGAAAAATCTGACCAAGAAGCAATCCACCAAAGGTGATGAAGGTGCCAACACAACAAAGAAGAGCAAGTCCCAACAAAAAAGAAGCAGCCACACAAGCAAAAGAAGAAGTTTCCCCAGCCATGAAGATGGGTAAAGGGTAGAATCTAGGAAAAGGTAGACTTAGAGGGTTCACTCTTGGGTTTAAATATGCTTAGGACTCATCTTTGGGAAATAAGGGTAGAAGAGAGCTTTGAATTGCATGCATAAGTGTGCTTTTACCTTTAGCATTTTGCCTAAGATGAAGTCATTTCATTGAGTGATCCTTTATGTTTTTGAACCCTTGTGCTTAAATGAGTTCATTCTTATCTCATAACCTTACCTTTTTTAACCAAATGTCTTCACTTGATTTGCATGAGCATGATTCATGTTCTGAACTTAATTGAATGTTAAAGAGTGGATTGATTTGAGCATTTGCCTAAGTTGAGATTTGAGATCAATTTGAAACATGATGAGCATGGCTAGGATCTTTAAAGTATAGCTGATTATGTTTGCATCCTACAACTAGGCGCTTGAGCATTGAACTCATCTCTTTACCTTTGCACTTTTGGAATCTGAATGCTCACTTTCAAACCTCACTCTCCCATTTGTTTTTAATTGCTTGAGGACAAGCAAAAGGCAAGTGTGGATGTGTTGATTTCCCTTGTATTTACACTATTTAGGGCTGCATTTAGTACATATTTTGATCCTCTTTTGCATGTTTTCCCTTTGATTTTGTCCCATTCTCTTCTCCTTTTAGACTTAGGTTGCATTTAGAGTATAGTTTGCATTTTCTTTGCACTTTGGATGTTTTTAGGTGCTTTTGGAGCTTAAAGGAGCTTTGAGGAGTTTTGGGAATGATACAAGATGCTTGCTGGGCAGAAGGGAGCAAGAAGGATCAGAGCAGAAGATCTCTGCAGAAGTTTTCGGTCAGAGCACAGAGAGTATCGGTCAAGGGTGACCGATACAGAGCATATTGATCACCAGTATCGGTCAAGTGTGATCGAAACAAACACACCAGATGAATTTTGGTCATATGTATCGATCACTCCAGACCGATAGGGACCCATTTCGGTCACTGAAGACCGATACAACTGACCGATACTGACCCAGCCCGAACCTGTTTTTAATTACATTTATGCCATTACTCTAGGGTTTTCTTCTCTAGACTATAAATAGCCCATTTTTCCACATTTTCGAGGGGTCATGTCATTTTACTGTTCTTGAGCACTTTCTTCAAGTTTGTAAGACAATTTATTTGCTTTGTTTAATATAATCAAGTATTTGCTTTAATCTATCTTTAATCTTTCTTTCAATCATGATTACCATCCTTTCCCTTTGTGATTTGGTGTTAAAATGATTATGAGTGAGTAATCATCTTAGGGTTTCTAGATGTGGTAGCTTAGGGGGATTTAAAGCTTGATTAAGGCTTGTTAAGTGCTTCAGTTTATGGGTTCCTCTCTATTAATCTGTTATTTATGCAAGATTAGTCTTGATCAAACTTGTCTAAGTTGTTAGGTTTCTCTTATTCCCACCAAGTGTTTGATGAAATGCTGATCATGTTTAATAGAGGATTTGCTGGCCTTGGCTCAAGAGATTGACTGTTTGAGGACCATTTTGACTTGAATAGAGTTGTTTAATCATGCTTGCTTGATGTTTTAGCACTAATGAGAGTAATTTCTTGTTAGAATGTTTAGCAAAGGGTTATTTGCCAAGAGATTGGATCTAACTAGCTTAAGTGTGAACTCTATGTCTAGGAATCACCATTGCTTGCTTGTTTGCTTGATCAATGTAGTTTGAAACAGCCTTATTTAATGTCTGAAATTCCCCAAAGTCAATAACCACATCTAGAGACTTGCCTTTCTCTTATTTGAATTTCGGATTTGCTCTGTTTTGCTCTGTTTTACTCTGTTTTTCATGCTTAGAATTGCTTAGTTTGCTTTTTCTTTTACTTTGTTTGCTGCTTGTTTCACTTAGGTTGCTAGAACTGTTGTTTAGGCAACAAAACCAATTCTCTGCTTGCTTGACTTAAAGACTTTACTCTCAACTCTTCCTATTGGATTGACATAAAACCCTTACTACAACTGACTAGTGCAAGGGTGATTGAACCAAGGGGTCACAAACCTTGTGTCAGTTGCGAGTAGTTTCCTTAGGGTAAGGGGTTGAGGCGATTCCAAAGGGTTGAAAGGGTTTAAATCTTTGTGTTTTCTTGTTTTTCATACCTTCTCTTCTAGGATCTTGGGATCTTAAAGCCTAGAGAGCCTTGAAAAAGGTCTCTATGAACCAAAGGCTGTCTTACCTTGACAGGATTCAGATGTCCTGGAAAACCAGATCCTAGAGGCTAACCCTTCCTTTCCCATACGCCATGGTTGTTTAGGGGATTAGTTAGGTCATTACTTGAAATCTGTCTTTCTTGCTCTTCGATCTCTTTTTCCACCAAACGCCATGGGTTTGGAGAAGAGATTGAAGAAGTGGACCATACCACACGCCATGGATGGTTCTTGTTTTGTTTTCAAGGCTGAGAGAAACCTCTTAAAAGAGTAGATCTAATGTTTTCAAACCAAAGCTTAAATCTTTGATACCCTCGAATATGACCCTCGACCCTAAACCCTCTCATTTTTAGCTTATTAAAACCTCTATTAGTCGTTTGCTTGTCATAAAGTTGCATATTTGTTCATTAGAAGTCAATCGCTTTAAGTTGTTTGTTAGATCGATCCATTCTGCTCGATCCAGTGCTCGATCTTGTGGTCGATTCACTGGTCGATCTTTAGTTCTTAGTAGCTTTGCATTTTTAATCTTTTGCTTGTTCCTAGTGGTAGTTAACCCTCTTCCAAGGATTTTAAAATTGTTTTGCATTGAATTAGATCGTTGCATTTAGTTTTCCTAGACTTTACCATCTGTTTATCCATTTTTCTTAGATTTGCTTCATCCTTGCATTCTTAGATGCTCCTCCTGCATCCTAGGTTGGATTGATTCCTCTTGCACATTGTACTACATCATAACATGTTGCTTGAGTTTTGATAACCTTCTGCTTGCATCTATAAAATCTTGTTATCAAGAAGTGAGAGTTTTTTGGTTTCCACCATCTTCATCACTTTGAAATCAGTTGGAATAATACATGTCCCAATCTTCAAAGGATAATCTTCAATGAGTCCAAGTAGTTACCTTGAAGAAGCATATACAAATGTGATTTGTGTTGGATACTTCTTCATGCTCTTGATCCAAAAAATCTTAGCCATCTTAAGATATATAACATTCACAGTTTCTCCTGAATCACACAAGGGTTCATCTATCTTGAAATCGCCAAGAGAGCAAGAAAACAAAAACTTTCCAACATTTTTAAGCTTGGGAATGGACTTAGGCTCATCTCTTATTGTACTTGATGGATCAAAGATTTCCATAAGCTCTTCAGACATTTCTCTATTAGCAAGCATATTCTTGATGAATTGTAGTTGATCTTTGACTTGGTAAAAATCATTGCCCTTTTGCACTGGTGCACCAGATTTTTCCATCATTCCCAGCTGTCAATGTCAGTTTTGGTTTGGTCTTCTCACTCCATCCGCTCCAACGATTGTTGGTTCTGTCCAGCCTTCTTCAATCATAGTCCACGCATCTTCATCATATCCTTTGATGAGAGCCTTGATCTGGACTTTCCACCATCCATAGTTTTCTGCATCGAGCACAAGTGACTTGTCCAGACAGAGATGCTGCAAGTTTTCCATAGTTTGTCCAACAATCACACCTGATTAATAAGAATAGACAATCCTTTAGCAGATGCCTGCTCTGATACCAATTGTAAGTGTAGAAAACAGGCACACACAATCAATGACTTGGAAAGCTTAATCAACCAATTACAATTGCTTTGGAATTATGCAACTCTAACTTAGAAAGCAACCAAACGATTCCTAGTAATAAAACATACTCTTCACTCGATCACACAGCCCGTGTATCAGAGAAGAGGACACTAACTTTCTTACTTCGTATTTTGCTTGAAGCACAAAGTATGATAGATCAATTGTGGCGCAAAGTGTGTCTCCCAAAAGAGTTGTTGTGGCGTAAAGTAGATCAATACTTCGTACTTCTCTATATATACTTCCCTAAGTCTAAACCTAAAACCTTCCTCAAATCTCTCGTAAGGTAAGATTTCCATTTATCGAATATCCTCGAGTGCTCTCCAAGGTAGATATAAATCTATCTCTTGTATCGCCAAGTCATCAGCTCCACGTCAGCTACAAGCTTCCACGCCTTCCTGTCTCATGATGTCCTGCCTGAGTTGTCCGTTGATCTCGCATCTTCAAAGTATTTATAGGTGTTGGGTCGTCTAGGTCGCCCCCTTTAGGTCATACTTGCTTTTGACGGCTTGAGAAATAATTTGAACTGCAAATGGGCTTGAAAAACGTCTTTTAAAAGCTGCCCTTCGACCGAGTGATTGTGGCCTGGCCATGGACCTTGTATGGTGCGACCAATAGTGCTTTTTTGCTGTTTAACAGACCTTTTTCTTTGCCTTGTAACTTGAGTTCCAACCATATGATTGTCTTCAAATCACAGCAGCGTTAAAGGTAGTAGTTTAGCCTATCTTGTCACTGATATATTGCTTCATCTCGTGGTGGGAAGGTCTTCATCTTGGTTTAGACTTGTGCCATCTTGTATTGACTTTGGAAATTCTCCTTTTACTCTATTTTACATCATTTTTACTTTGTTTTATTTTTTGAAAGGACTCTTGACCATACAAATACTCGAACGCTAGTGTTTATGGATTAAAACATTAATGAAATTTTTGAATAAGAACCCACTTATGATAATAAAAATGGGTAAAATATGGGTGTTATCAGGTGCCCCTAGGTTGCTCATTGAGGGAGGAGCATCTTGTCATCCCTATTGCATTCTTGGGAACCTCTGCTTCTTTACTATATTATGCCTCCTCTTATTTGTTCTGAGCCTTTGAAGAAGATGAAACTCTAACCTTAATGCCGAAATGCACCAAGTTCTTCAAGGATACTCTTGCTAAGAGAAACAAAGAGAGTGAAGAATGCAGTGCAATCATCCACAAGGAGATAGTTCCAAAGAAGATAGGAGATCCAGGATCATTCACTATCCCTTGTGCACTAGGTCCTTTGAAGTTTGAAAGCTGCTTATGTGATCTTGGTGAAAGCATTAATCTTATGCCTCATTCCTTTGCCAAAAAGCTAGGCTTTACCAAGTTTAAAGAGTGCAGAATCTCTCTAGTGCTGGCTGACAGAAGTATAAGGCTCCCTGTAGGCGTGCTTGAAGACTTACCCGTGAGGATCAGTGATGTGAATGTGCCAACAGCTTTTGTAGTTCTAGAAATGGATGAAGAACCAAAGGATCCTCTAATCCTTGGTTGACCCTTTCTAGCAACTGCTGGAGCGATCATAGACGTGAAGAATGGGAAGATCTCTCTGCACCTTGGCAAGGACATCAAGCTAAACTTTGACATTAATGAAGTTCTTAAGAAACCAACGATTGATGGGTAAGTGTTCTACATTGAAGCTTCGGATGAATTAGCTGATGAGTTGCTTGAGGAGTTAGCACAAGAGGATCATTTACAGTTGGCTTTGACTAAGGAGTATGGGGAGTATGGTTTCTTGAGCGAGCAAACCCAGGAGTATGTTCATATCCTTGAGTCTCGCAAGGTTGTGAAAGAAGATGAAGGCGAGTGCCATGAGATCGACTTGGAGATCGATCAGATCACTCGATCCAGGAAGGAAATCGATGAGACAATTGAGAGAGACAACTCGATCTGTTCAGAGAACGACTCAGCCAATCGATCTTCTGCTTGATCCATATCAAATCGAGCAAGTGAATCGAGAGAGTGCAATCGATCCAGCCTAAATCGAGAGGAAGATCGACTGACTGGCTGGATCTCAGTGGTAGCAACGGTTCAAGAAGGCAGCCTGAAAGCTCATGACTCGGGTTCAAAAGAGGAGAATGAGGATAACAACCACAACACAAGCCAAGAGGAGGACTGGAGCGAGCTGCTAGCCCCAAAGGTGGACCTAAAGGAGCTCCCAAATGGGCTAAGGTACGCTTTCTTGGGACCAAATGACACTAATCATGTCATTGTGAATGAAAATCTGAGTGATGATGAGTTAAACTCACTCCTTAAGGAGTTGAGAATGTATAGGAAGGCTATTGGGTACTCTCTCAGTGACATCAAAGGCCTTTCACCAATGCTTTGTACTCACAGGGTTCACTTAGAGAATGAAATCACTTCTTCCATTGAACATCAAAGATGTTTGAACTCAAACTTGAAAGAAGTAGTTAAGAAGGAGATCTTGAAACTTTGAGAGGCTGACGTGATATACCCTATCAGTGATAGGACATGGGTCTCTCCGGTCCATGTGGTACCAAAGAAAGGGGGGGTATCACTGTTATTAAAAATGAAAAAGATGAGTTGATTCCTACAAGAACAATAACTGGACATAGAATGTGTATTGATTATAGGAAACTCAACTCAGCCACTAGAAAAGATCATTTTCCTCTTCTCGTTATTGATCAAATGCTAGAAAGATTAGCCAATCACCCATATTACAGTTTTCTTGATGGCTATAGTGGTTTCTTTCAAATACCCATTCATCCTAATGACCAAGAGAAAACAACTTTCACATGCCCTTATGGTACCTTCGCTTATCGAAGGATGCCTTTTGGGTTATGTAATGCACCAGCAACCTTTCAAAGGTGCATGATGTCTATCTTCTTTGATCTTATAGAGGAAATGGTAGAAGTTTTCATGGATGACTTTTCTGTGTATGCTGCTTCGTTTGGTGGTTGTTTGTCTAATCATTGCAGGGTTCTCAAGAGATGTGAGGAGGCAAACTTGGTGCTAAACTGGGAAAAGTGTCACTTTATGGTGAAGGAAGGCATTGTACTTGGGCACAAGATTTCTGAGCAGGGCATTGAGGTTGACAAAGCAAAGTTAGAGGTCATGATGAGCTCAGAGCCGCCGGTTAATGTGAAAGGGATAAGGTGCTTTTTGGGGCACGCTGGATTCTACAGAGGGTTTATCAAGGATTTCTCCAAGATAGCACGCCCTCTTACAAGGCTATTGTGCAAGGAAGCCGAGTTCAACTTTGATGAAGAATGCCTTCAAGCCTTTCAGACCATCAAGGAAGCTCTAGTCACCGCTCCTATAGTTCAAACTCCGGATTGGGAGCTGCCCTTTGAGATTATGTGCGATGCGAGTGACTACGCTGTGGGTGCAGTTTTAGGCCAGAGGAAGGACAAGTAGCTGCATGTGATCTACTATGTCAGTCGTACCTTGGATGACACGCAAGTGAAGTACGCTACCACCGAGAAAGAGCTAATAGCCGTAGTCTTTTCTTTTGAGAAGTTCAGGTCTTACCTGGTGGGTTCTAAGGTCATTGTGTACACAGATCACGCTGCTTTGAGGTACATATACTCCAAGAAAGACACCAAGCCGAGACTCTTGAGATGGATCCTTCTTTTACAAAAGTTTGATATGGAGATCAAGGATAAGAAGGGGATTGAGAATGGTGTAGCTGATCATCTTTCAGGAATGAGAGTGAATGATGTCGTACCTTTGGATGACTCACTCCCTGAAGAGCAGCTTATGATGGTCAATACAGTGGTATGTGCAAAGCTAGAGGAGAGGTTTTAAGATGTCTTGAGTTTGAAGGAAGAAGATTTACCTTTGTATGCAGACATTGTCAACTTCTTAGCTTGTGGTGAAGAGCCCACTCACCTTGACTATTACCATAAGAAGAAGTTTATGAGGGACATCTCCCATTATTTTTGGGATGATCCCTATCTGTACAAGAGGGGAGTAGACTGCTTATACCGGAGGTGTGTCTCAAGAGAAGAAGCAAAAGACATTCTTCTTCATTGCCACAGTTTGACTTATGTAGGACACTTCGTTTCATTCAAGAGGGCCACAAAGGTTTTGCAAGCCGTGTTTTGGTGGCCTATACTCTTCAAGGATGCTCATGAGTTTGTAAAGGCGTGTGAAGCTGGCCAAAGTGGAGGTTTCAAATAGGCAAATCAAGGCTATTCTAGAGAGAACCGCGGGAGTAACTAGAAAGGATTGGGCAAGCAAGCTTGATGACGCTCTATAGGCGTATAGAACAGCTTTCAAAACTCCCATTGGTACTACACCTTTCAGCCTCCTCTACGGCAAGGCTTGTCACTTCCCTGTGGAGTTAAAGCACAGAGCATTTTGGGCTGTGAAGCAAGTGAATTTCAGTCTCAAGACGGCACAAGAGAGAAGGTTGGTGCAACTCCATGAGCTTGATGAGTTAAGGCTGGACGCTTATGAGAGCGCCAAGATCTACAAAGAAAGGACCAAGGCGGTTCATGACAAGAAGCTGGTGCTTAAGGAGCTCAAGGAGGGAAGTCTGGTTTTGCTATACAACTCACGCTTGAAGTTCACAAGGAAGCTGAAGTCTAGATGGTGCGGACCGTTTGAGGTGAAAGAAGTGCTACCATATGAAGCGGTTACTTTGGTTGGCAAGAGTGGAAAGGCTTTCACGGTGAATGGGCATAGAGTCAAGCACGGCATGGCGAGTGATTGCAGCAAGGATTGCACCACGTTGCTTCTCCAAGATCCACCTCTAGCCTAACCAAGTAAAGTCAAGCTAGCGACGTAAAACAAGCGCACTTGGGAGGCATTCCCATGTCTATCATTGTACATATTTTTGCTTTCTTTCTGTTTCAATTTTTTCCTTTTTAGTTTAAGTGTGTAGGTACAAGGAGATGGGAAACATCGAGCACACTCCATAGAGGTTTTGCTCGATATCCTTGCTCGATATGGACCAGACTTTGCAAAAACTCCTTGTTGACATCCTTTTCGAACATGAGCTTCTTTCATCTCCTTCCCAACTCCAAGAATCTCCAAAAACAGCTGAAAATCACCACAAACATGCACATGTATGCAAATGTATGCATTCTTAAGCTAAATGGATGCAATGTTGATTCTAAGTGTAAATGAGACTAAAATGCTAAATTATGTTGCAAAAACAAAGGAAAAGTTGCATGGAATGCGGCCTAAAATTCTCTAAAATAGCAAGCTATCAGCACCCCCACACTTAGCTTTTGCTTGCCCTCAAGCAAACAAACACTTAACATGGTGATGAAGTTCTAAATGGAAACTCATATCCCTAAAAATGCTAACAATAAATCAAAATGAAGTCATGTTCTTAATTCTATATTGCACTTGATGGAAGAATACTTTAAACACGTAGCCACTTTCATCACAAAGCAAGAATGATCACAATGCTATTAACCTACACATGCTCGTCAAATCAAACAACCTTTTTTAACATTCAATTAAGCTCAAACCGTGAATCATTCTTTGTTTGAACTTCAAGTGGTGGCGATTTGCTTCTTTTGAGTTTGGGTCCTTTATTTGGTAATGCTGGTGCTTAATTCGCCTTTGGCTTTCTGATTTACTTGCTTTGCACTTCTTGCATCCTCTTTTCTTCTTTGGACATGAGCCTTCTTTCTTTTGAACTTATTATCGCCATTTCCACCTTTTGCTTGTGTCACACTCCTGTTCTTTTTGCTTGGACTTCTTTTCTTCTTTTCTTCTCTTAAAAACTAACTCAAAATAAATCTCAAACAATTCCCCAAACATCCTAGCCTTTCTAACTCAAGAGTGAGCCAGTTCTACAATGGAAATACTTCCCTTGTAGTTCCAACCCAACACTTTTTGCTAAGCAACAACCATGCTGGAAAAAGGCCTCACGAATCACACATTATTAATGTCTTGGCTTGAAAGAAGGTTTAGTTAAGGGTGGGAAAATCTAAATGAATCTTTTAGAGAGTGGCAAAACAGAATAAGAAGATCGAAATATTTAAAACTATCCATGACATCAATCACAAATGCATTAGACATGATAATTGCAAATTCAAATTAGATTTCACTTAAACAAATGTTGAAATCATTTCAAAGCATGCTTCAGTCTCAAACAAAACTCACACAAAGTGGTTTAGCTTTATTTTTAGTTCAACATCAAATGCACCAAAGGATTAAAAACAAGGGCTTCATTTTTATAAACTACTAGCATTAGCAAAGATGTACTATCATAGTTCTCAATTTAAACAAGCAAGTTAGTCCTATATGAATGCATGAAGTCTAAATCCTATAAGAATGCATGAAAATAAAAATCTTTTTGTGAAGCAATTTTTGAAATTTTTGAAATTTTTTTGTTTTTTTTCTTCCTCAGGTGAAGTTTTCTGTCTAGCCGTTCTTTTCTTTCCTTTGCGCCTTGGGACAGCTACATGAGATGAGTGTCTGGCCGGTTCAGCAACATGTGTTCTTGGCCTCTCACTGATGTGGAAAGAGTGTCTCTCCTGGACTGTGGCTTCTGGTGTGTCTTCAGTCATGTCCTCAGCATCAGATCCTTCTCCTTATGGTTCTGCTTGAGCCGCTTGATCAGTTCTCTTGGCTGATGAAGATCCTCCCAACTTCTTCTTGAGCTTTCTCACTTTCTTCTTCAAGGATTCAACCAATTTCTTCCTTGATTTGACTGTCTTCAACAAGCCTATAATAGCTTTATCCTGGAAATGGTTCCACCTCTGAAGAATCATAATGTGCTTATGAGCAGCCTTTGAAGCTTCAGATGTGTAGATTACATCATAAGGGTCAAATGCATGAAGGCAACTATCATAGTCTTCCTGTTCATCGGCCTCTTTCCCTTGATGTTGAACCTCTTGTTCTTGATGGTGCTCTTCAATATCCTCTTCTACATCTGAATCTCTGATGGTGCTCATGTTCTTGACCTTGCTTGGCCTCGTCAATGGAGGGTGAGTGCTTGGATCATAAAGCTCATCTTCTGTTAGCATGAAGCGGATGTTCTCATAAGTGGTAAAGTTGGTGAGGCGCTGCCTTGGCAAGATGATCTTCCTGTTCCTGTTTTCCAGCTCAAACTGATAGCCAAATCCGGTTTCTACAGCTCCTGAGAGGTATCCAATCTTGCTGAGATAAGGGACATCAAGAAAGATCATGCTAACATCTGGTGTGCCAAGCTCAACTCCAGCAGCAAGCATACTGGGAGTGATCACACCTCCAATGGCTAACTTAGACTTCTTGTCTTTTGTGTTGAAAGCCGATTGCTGGCATGATAGAAATTGCTTGATTAGGATTGCCAGAAGACCAACTTCTAAGCGCTCGCCATGAATGTTCCCATGCATTGTCTCCATCATAATGTTATTCAAACCATTCACAAGCAATCCCATCTCTTCTTCCTTGACCATACTATGCTCTTTTCTGTAGAAGAGTGTGCTGGTGAGGACCCTATGAACATATCTAATAGTTGGATGGCGGATATTAGCGCTCTTCAGATGACCAGATCTATAGGCATCATTCGCTATCTCCTCCCACACATGCCTTAGCTCGCCATGCTTGAATTATATGTTTTGTGCTCTTGAGCCTTGATGAAATCTAAATATTTATTCAAGCTGAGTGAACCCCATGGTGTACCATGCTTTGTTGGCCCTGAACTTGATGAATCCATTGCAAAAGTCCTCTTCTCCTTCATCATATTCTTCATCAAAGTTGTAGAAGTAGATTTTAAAGATTGCAAGGAACTGACAAGAAAGTTGCTTGTATGTTGGATACCCAAGACTAGCAAACTTCTCAAGTGCAATGTTGCTGAACAGCTCATCCACCTCAGTCTTGATTTCCAGCTCTCCCAACAGACTAGGATCAACATATCTTGTAGGAGTGAAGTCCACTCTCCTCATCGCTCTCATGTAGTCCTTGAGATTTGGTGCTGCATCTTGGACTTGTTCTTCTTAAACTACTGGCCTTTTTACCTCTGCTCTATTTCTTTCAGCAGCATTTGAATCAGAAATCTCCTCATCTCCTCTAGTGCTCATCATTGTACCTGAAAATGCAATGTTTTAAGCCAAAATTAATATATTATCCTTTGAGAGCACTGTGCAGAAAATTATTTTTCAAAAATCAGGCTTGCACACGAAAATTCCATAACAGTTCACACTGATTTTCAACAAACAGAGTCGAATTTAGCAAAACTTTGCAGCTCAAAAGGATAAACATATTGAAAACTAAAATTCCCACAGTATCATGCAGCAATTTAGGCAATTTCAAAAATATGCAGCAAAAACATCATCCTCTCTCCACCAAACTATGAAAATGCAACAGATTCATCATTACTATTCTAATATGATGAAGTTAAATGGTGAATATGCTTGAAAAATAATAGCATGCCTAGATTTGGCCAAAATCGAAGCACAAAATGAGCATTTCTCAAACATTTCAACCATAATATTTCAAGGAAGAGAAACAATAGTGACATGTAGATCAAAACCATAAAGGAAATTGTGCAAAACAACCTTAACAATCATTCTAATGCATCCTATTTCGACTTGCAAAGATTAAACTCAAAAAAAGAAGGTTTTTTTTAGCAAAATTACCTTAATCTTTGAACCAAGAATTGAATTTTTAGAACACAGAATGCAAGAGAAAAAGAAAAAAATGTTCGGCAATGGTCTTCAGCTCGATATGGATGTGTGGAGGCAAGCGATAAGATGGGAAAAATCTGATCTAAATAAATCAAATATGCAAGAAAATCTAATTTAAAATTCAAATTTGCATATGATGAGGGAAAAAAAAATTCTTTTACCAGCCATCAAGATCCACAAAAAGGTTTTACTCGATTTACCCATGTAAAAATTTCAAATTTTTTTTACATGGATCATATCAAGAAAAACACTCGATGTGGTACCTCGATGTATACCGTATCGGGGACGTCGGGTCCTGTGGCTCGGCGATCATGCTCCTCTGCCTCGGGGGGTTTCATGTTCTGGTCAGCTTGTCCTTAATTGCACCTTGCATCGAGCAGTCTCAAAAGATGTTCTGCTTGATGTAGTTGCTCGGTGTAGTGAGACACTTCAGCTTGCATGATCCTTCCCGTTGGCAGTGCATGGCATCATCTAGATGCTTGTTCTTGGCACGGCCATTCTGCATCGAGCAAAAATATTGTTGTTTTGCTCGATGCTACACCTCGATGTAGGTCTTGTCGTACCCGGTTGCAATGCTGGTCGGTGGTTGTCGTGCCGGACATCATCTTGTGCTCGAGTCAGCTCATAACATCTGTATCGGGCAAAACTTTGGATGTTTTGCTCGATGGTACTCCTCGAAATGACTCAACCGAGCATCTTCATCAATGTACAGGCTGGGACTCCATGATGTACGGACTGGGGATTGTATCGAGCAGGAGTTCGCGAGGTTCTGCTCGATACTACACCTTGATGTGATCACCAACGTGCATTTTGGTCGATGTACGATTCATTCTCCTCGATGTACGGACTGGGGCTTCAGGAGTGATCACATCGAGCAAGGCTTTGGGGGTTTGCTTGATGTGACACCTCGATGTAGTCCCCATCGTGCAACCTGCTCGGTGTACGGACTGCTCCTTCCCTGAGATAGGCCATATCGAGCAGCAATAACAGATGTTCTGCTTGATATGGTACCTGGATATGAAAACAAAGTTTTCTTTCATTAGCCTTTCAACCATCCTACACAGTCATGGACCTGTTCTTGGACCTATGAAACACTAAATAGAGACATTAATAATAAAAGAAAGCATACCTTTACAAGGATATTCATGGGATTACCTTCCAAGTGTGCTTATTTTAAATCATTAAGCTTGGCTTTCATTGTTTGAGGACTAGTGAGAAGAGATTGATGGAGCTGGTGCTCCTTCTTCCTTCTTTTTGTAATTCCAAGTGCCCACTGACATCAGTTTCTTCTTGTCACGAGCTGTCTTCATGTTTCTCCTCTTCTTGACACTTGGTGTGATCTAAGGCTTCACTTCTTTGGTGATCAAACCTTAATCCTCTTTCAAACCATCTTCAAGCTCCAACTCAGTGTCAGGCTTCTGTTCTGGCTCATCAGGGAGAGTGTCTCTCATCAGCATGTTCATTATGAAGCTCATACCCTGCTCCACACCCTCTAGAAATTGCTGTTGCTGACTCTCTTCTTCCACAATTGTTCCACAAAAACCTATGGAGGGTGAGACAACATTGTAGACTTTGTACTCATCAACATTCTTCAGAATCACATAGTCTCTCTTGAAGTCTACTTGAACTCCTTCTGTTGCCAAGAATTGTGTCCCTAAAAGAAGTGGTACCTCTCTTGAATATGTCTTCTCGATAACCACCAAATATGTTGGCACCAAGCAATTGCCAATCTTCAAAGGAAAATCCGTCGCCATGGCCAATGGTCTTGTTGAGGTATTATCCACAAAAGTAATAGAGGCTTTGCAGGGCTTCAACTCCTTGATTCCTTAGGTTTGGCTTAAGTGGGGAGACATGACATTCACAGTTGATCCTGAATGACACAAAGCTCCCACATTTTCTAGCATCTCAAGGTCACAAATGATAAGAAACTTTCCTGGATTGGGAAGCTTTGTCAACGTCTTCAGCTCCTTACTTCTCTTTAGATTAGCTTCCACATTCTCTAGAATTGGCTCCACTACTTCCAGCTTGTCAAAAACTTATTTGAGGAACCTGATTTGATCCTTCACTTCAAGCAAAGTGGTGCCATGAGGAAGTTCTATTCCAGCATCTTGTATGTCCTTCCTAAACTTTGAATATATTGCCGTCTCAGCCTTTGTAAAGTGCATTGTGGGGTAAGGGATTGGTGGTTTATATGCTTGAACTTCAGGAGCTTTACCCATCTCATTGTTGCTTGAAGAGCTGCCCACTTGGCAATCATACATCTCTTTGAAGTCTTCAGGACTTTCTCTAGCCAAGAGCATCAAAGTGTGGTATGTCTCCATAAGCTCATATCAGCTTCACTGTGCTCTGGTTTTGCTTCTTCTTCTGGAGCAACTAAGGTTTTCTCAGCCTCTTCCTTCTCTGCAGCTTGTTTTGCAGCTCTCTCTTGCTTTAAAGCAAGCTTTTCTTCTCTGTTCAAGTTTTCATCTAACCCTTGGAGGAACTTCTCTACAATATCAACAGCCTCTTGATCATCAATGGTGACATTGATGACATTCCCCCCCCCCCCCCCACACACACACACACACACACACACACTCAGCCTTAACATATCCACATGTAACAAAATCTCTTGAAGCATTATGCCAAGGTCTTCCAATGAAGCATCTTCATCATCAAACTCTTCATCCTCTTTAGCAAGCAAGTGGCAGAATTCCTTAGGATTGGCTTCACTCTTTCCTAGTAATTGATTATGAGGCTTTGAAGATGAAGCTCCTTTGCTTTCTAGAGACTTGACTCTTTGGATTATAGCATCTAACTTGCCATTCAGTTCACAAGTAGTGGCGTCTATCTTGTTGTGTACTTCAGAAAACTTCTTATGCAGCTCTATAGTGTTTTTAGCTTGACCAGACAACAGCTGTTGCATCATCTTCCTGAGATCAGCATCTTGAGTGCTAGAACAAGTTTGTGTATTGCCAAAACCTGGTAGGGAAAAATCTGGTCTTGGCTGAAAGTTTGCTTGTTGAAAACCTCCTTGAAATGGTGGTCTTGAAGCAAAATTGTTCTGCTGGTTGAAAGGAACAAAAGGTTTGTTTCCTTGGATTTGTTGAGCAGCTTGTCAGGGATAGACTTGATCCTGAGGGTTAGTCATGTTGGTGCTTCTATAAGAAAAGTTGGGATGATTCCTGTAGTTGTTAAAACCGCCTCCTTGTTGATTCAAGTAGAAGGCTTCTTTTTCTACAACTGTCTCATCCTCTTCTTGTGTAGCAACACTATCACCAACAAAGCTGACATTCTTGAAAGACACACTCAGCAGCTTGTCTAACTTGTCACTCAAAGCTTTAATCTCCTTCTTTGTTGTGCTCTCACCTTCAGCGCTTACAACAGCTCTAGATTTTCTGTCATACTCCTTACCATAATTTCCATCAGAAAGTGCCAAGTTCTCAACAAGAGCTAGTCAATCAACAACAGTATTTCCCATGAAACTTCCATTTTATGTTGTATCCAAGAGCATCCTGTACTTTGGCGTCACTCCTCTGTATAAAGTAGACAGCGAGCTTTCACTTGTGAAGCCATGATGAGGGCACTGCAATGTGTATGACTTGAAACGCTCCCATGCTTCAGCAAAAATCTCATTCCCATGTTGTGTGAAACTGCTTATGGTATTCCTGACCTTTGCTGTTCTTGAGGAGCTGAAGAATTTGTTGAGGAATGCTGTCTTGCATTCATCCCAAGTAGATTTAGAGCCTTGTGGAAGTGTCATCTCCCACTGATGTATTTTGTCACCTAAACTAAAAGGTAACAAGCGCAGCTTCAAAGCATCTTCAAAGACTCCTTGAATCCTGGTAATACCACACACCTTTTTTTCATTTTGGTCCAGATAATCCAAAGGGTCTTTATTGGGCGGGCCGTGAAATCGGTTTCCTTTCACCATGTTGATCAATCCAAGCTTGATCTCAAAGTGGTTTTGGTGCACAGCTGGAGCATGAATGACATTCCTGTTGTGGTGAGTATCAGGCGCATCACCAGCTCCTATATGTTTTGGAGTTCTAGGTGCATGAACTGGTACTCTCAAACCCTGAACTCCAGCCGCTTGGTTCAGAGCATCTTGTGCTTCATCTATGTGTGCTGCAGCTTGTTGTAACGGTGCCTGTCCTATAACACCAACATGTGGTAACTGAGCTTCTTGCTCTGCCATCCTCTTTTCTTTTAACTCTTGAACTCTTTGTCTTACAGCTCTTCTCCTATGAATGTTGTCAATAGAGGGAGTCAGATTTAATGAGCCTTTGGACCACAAATTCATACAAGTACCTGAAAAAAACATAGCAAAGAAAACATAGCAAATTATTAACTTTAATGAAAAGAACTTAGTTTAACATCAATGTTAAACTCAAACAATCCACAAATGGCAACAGCACCAATTTGAAGCAGGACTTTTGCATGTTGTCTTTATAATTCAAAGTTATCCTAATCCCCAAATCAGATGTAGTATATGATCTTAGGTGTCAAACACACTTTTGGAAGACGAGATACAAATAATGCTGTAGGCTAAGTAAGATTGGTGATTTTTTTTGTAAGAAAATTATTCTAACAACCTAACAATGCAATGAAAAGAAAGCAGAAACCAAATACAAGTAAACAAGACCTAAGCAATAAACTTAAAGCAATAACTAAGCAATAACTAAGCAATGTTATTTTACAGAAAATTGATTAAAACCAAGACTCAAGGTTCTAAGCAATTGTGAATTAGTGGTTTTCAAGAGTGACAAGGGGATTTCTAGCAAAGGCAAACATCAAGCATTCAAAGGCAAGCAATTCTCAATGTTGAACTCCTAGACAAAGTATCTAAAAGGAACGAGCTTGGCGTCAATAAGTGAACCAATAAGGACCTAGTTATCTAAACATCAATCAAGAATATGGACTAGCACACAGTTGCAACATCCTAACAATAAGCAACGAGCAGAAATGACACAAAGGCAAGATCTTTCAATGCAGACTATCTAACCATCAAGCAAGAATCTCAAAACCAGCACTATCTAGCCCTAAGCAAATCATCTAGCAATGGTGAACTATCACTTTGGTGTCACTGAACAAAGGAAACATAGACCAAGCCAAACTATCAATCCAAATAAGCAACCATGCTTAGAGATGAGATAACAAGCCATCTAATAACCAATATGCATCAACCAATACCATATTCAATCAAAAGGGGCAAGTTTTATTAACAATAATCACTTTGCAAGAGAAGGAGACAACAGAGAACAACTAATAAAGCCTAATAACCCCTTAATCACATCTTAATCACCAATTTTACTACTTAGAACCCTAAATCTAAGGTAAACTACTCACTAATCATGTTGAATCCCATTTGTTTATAGTTAAACATGATTAGATGAGATTAAAATGCAAAGATGATAAATCTAAACTAGTAGGGTGCTAGAATAAAGATCAAGAGACAAGATAAAACCATAAAAATGCAAACTTTATTAAAAGAAAGGATTACTAGAGCATATGCCCTAAGGTTTTGAACAAGATGAAAAGAGAGAGTTTTTTATAGAAAGACTAAAATTCGATAAAGATAATATTTTGTGGCTTTCCTTTTATAGTAGGGCCGCGAAAGAAGCATAAAAAAAACCTAAAAACAAGAGAAGGTCAACAAAAGTCAAGTGGTCAACGCGCGGATAAGTTGCATCGAGGTGGTAGGAATGGTGTTATGCTCGATGCGCGACCTCGACATGGCTTGTGCAGCGCGTATCGGCCTCCCTGCACGATGTTGGACATCGATGCAGACCAAAGACTTAGACTTCTCGTGCAGATCCCCTTCCTCACGTCTTGCGGCTTACATCGAGCACACTCTATAGAGGTTTTGCTTGATATCCTTGCTCAGTATGGACAAGACTTTGCAAAAACTCTTTCTTGACATCCTTTTCGAACATGAGCTGCTTCCATCTCCTTCCCAACTCTAAGAATCTCCAAAAAGACCTGAAAATCACCTCAAACATGCACATGTATGCAAATGTATGCATTCCTAAGCTGAATGCATGCAATGTTGATTCTAAGTGCAAATGAGACTAAAATGCTAAACTATGGTGCAAAGACATAGGAAAAGATGCAAGAAATGTAGTATAAAATGCTCTAAATTAGCAAGCTATCAACACCCAAGACCACACAAGCTTAAATGGGTAAATGACAAAGAGGAACTAAAAGTGTCCAAGCAAGTAGAAGTCCCTCTGTCCATTGACCAGTATAAGGACCAAATTCTGTGTGATGTTGCACCTATGCAAGCTGGACATGTACTGCTTGGGAGGCCATGGCAATATGACAGAGATGTTGCATACAATGGGCGCACAAATGAGTATTCTTTCTCATTTAACCACCATAAGTTTATTCTTGCCCATTTAGCACAAAATATGTTAGAATTTTACAAAACAGAGCTAATGGTAAGGCTAGTTACTTTGCTATCCAATAATTTTTAGATTTAAATCCACCAGATATAATGCACTTGCCTTTATCAAGAGAATGTTATCCAGGTTTAAAGGAACAAGAGTTCAAAACTATGGAGCCTAAGGAGCAGAACGTGAGCAACCATGGAGAAAATCTGATGTTTACTAAGGAGAATCCGCCATTAGTTGAGTTTACACCAACGCTGGAGCTTTCTGAAGCCAAGAATATCCCCCTCAACCAAATATTGCAGCATTTGAAAGCTAAAGACCAAGGTAAGTTTCTAAACTTTCAAAATTTTACAGAAACTAACTTATGGTTATGTGATGCAGGTACGGATGTTTTGAAGACAAAACCTCCTCAATAGGGAGAGTATGATGTAAGAGTATGATGTAAGCATCCATGCTTATACATCAGTACTTAACAAGGAGAAGGATAAAGGAGATGACCCGCATGAAGCTAAGCTTGTAGCTGAGAGGAATGGAGGACTAGTAGATGGGTTCGAAGCTGCTGAGGACTTAATCTCTAAACACCACCATTCCAGACATCAAGAGGACCAGTTTATCAACCCAATGACGAGCTGGTTCAATACAAGGATCAATATATTTCATCTAAACCGCCAAGACCTCTATATGGACCTACATATGTATTTGGCGAGTTATATAAGGAAACCACAACCTTTTCTTCTTCTTTGGGATATTAAGAAGATAAACAAGTCAACATACAGTAAAACTTCTATAAATTAATAATGTTGGGAGTCTCAAATTTTATTAATTTATAAAGTTATTAATTAATCGATAAATTATTAATTATTAATTATGAATTTATTGATAAATTAATATTTTATTAATTTATAGAGATATTTTGAGTTTGAATTTCAAATATTTATCAAAAAAAATAAAATCAATATTTTCATCAATGTAAAATTCATTAAAAAATGTTATAATTTCTATTTTTAGTCTTTTTGGTTTTTCTTTTGAGTTCTATTCGAGTCTTACAGGTTGAAGTACATTTGGAGTTCATATGGAGATTTTAGAGCATTCTGGAGCAAAACTGAACATTTTAAAAACAAGAAGACGAAGTCCTCAAGAGGTGGCGATCGTCAATGACCCTTGGTGATGCTAGTCACGCTCGAAAACCAGTTTGTTGCCCATGTCTTAAAAAATTTCTGTGGATTTACAAGTTTGGCCCATAAATTTCACTATTGACACTTTAGCCCCAGTTGGTGTTTTAGACTATATTTAGGTCTTTACAGCCATTGTTGGGCAATCCAAGTTTAATACTATTGAGAGAGAGAGAAAGAGAGAGAGGGAGAGAGAGAGAGAGAGAGAGAGAGAGAGAGAGAGAGAGAGAGAGAGAGAGAGAGAGAGAGAGAGAGATAGAGAGAGAGAGAGAGAGAGAGAGAGATTTGTTCCAGATCTTTTAGAGAGACAATTCTGCACTGTTAGAGAAGATTTCAAACCCGTTAATTATTACTCTTTTATTATTTA
The DNA here is from genome assembly GCA_911865555.2 of Thlaspi arvense. NCBI lineage: Eukaryota > Viridiplantae > Streptophyta > Magnoliopsida > Brassicales > Brassicaceae > Thlaspi > Thlaspi arvense. Next base: position 31,998,835 of record OU466860.2, read on the forward strand.
TGCAGTATTATTCAGTTATAATTTGTACATTCATCTCCATGTCAGAGTAATCTATTAGTTATGTTATGATGATTTAAGAGTTTATGATGAGCTTGTAGATTTGTTATACTGGTAAGATAACCTATTGGTTCTTCAAATGGATGTGCATTTATATTGATTTTGGGATTGATCTTCTATAAATCAAACCATAGGTTATTAAATAGATTCGAGAACAATATTAATCACCAGACCATATCTGAGATGAGCAAAATTACTATCTTCAAAGAGATTTGATTTGGGATTTTTGTGAACAATCACACCAGTTATTAATGCTTGTCTGAATTAATTGAATTTGCAAAGAGATTTGAAATTCTTGAATTTAGTCATAGATAAATTCTGCAACGAGAGTTTATTGGTTTTAAATCACTGTTTCGAGATCTTGATGGTTTTATTAATTTTCTGATAGTATACATTCTACATTAACCTGCCAATGATCCTGACCTAATGTTTTTAGTCTCTTGAATTATCGAATAAATCGTGTGCTTCTGTTTCATTTACTTATTTCGATTTATATTCATTGGATTTGACTGATCACAATTAGAATCTAAAATCTGTAGTGTGGCTGTCTACTCCCTTGTGATTCGGTAACTCTCTGTGCTACAACTGCATTATTGTGCACTTACAGTAGTAAAATAAATTGGGTAAAACTTTATACATATCAGTTTTTAATCCTTAACTCAATCATCAAACACATATGTCGTTATAGTATTTGAAGTGTCTACCCACTCAGGATGCTAATGACACTTGAGATATAGACTACTTGCTGAGTTAAGCTAAAAAAGAAGGGGGGTTATATACCTAACAAACTAAGATGTGCAACAAAGCAAGAATAAAAGCAAACATGCCATAAGAAATATGAAGTGAAATTAAAGCAGCAATAAGAGCAAATTAAACAAAGTAAAAACAAATTGTAACTAAGATAAAATAATGATTTAAGCCCAAGGCATTTGATGTAGGGTGATCCTCATTCATGTCTAAAATATTCAAACAAGCATTACAAAGTACACAGCCTTAAGTAAAGAGCACAATTAAAGGTTAATCCAGTGTCTTGACAAAACCCCCTTTTGCTAATAACATTTCCAATTGAAATTAGTGTGTGAATCTAGGACTAACAAGTTTTCAGTCACAAGCTCCATAATACAAAGAACTCCCTAAACATCTAATCTCTTATACAATTAATTTAGACACTTTATTAACATTCTCATGCCCAATAAAAATCTAGAGGCGATTTTCCTTTAATATGGTACTAAGCGTTTAGCACATTTATATAAGAAATAATAGATGCAAAGAATCATGATTTCTAAACATTATTTTTAAATATAAACTCATTAAAGCATTTTATCAAACACCAAAAGTGCTCAACCAAAAGCATAATATCAACTTCTCCAATAAAGAGATACTTGGCTATAAGAACAATCACATAAGAAAAGGGAATACAAAGATCTAAGCTTTAAACATCTTAAATAATCATTAGAATCACCCTAATCTACCAAGATCTTAAATATAAGATAACTACTCCCTAACCATAGCCTTAACCACGAATTCCATGAGGATAGGATGGCTAAACTTGATCCTCTAGAAATTTGTTGAATGACTCCGAGGCTGAATAGTAGTGGAAAGCCGTTGTCCTGACAGATCTTGCTCCACATCGGTTTGTCCAGTCTGTTGCGGCTGTCCGTTTTACTGCTGCACATCGGGATGAGACCATTGTTGCGTGTCGATGTTGCATGGAGAAGTCTTATATTTTGCTCCTAAATGCCCTGGCTGCATTTTCCTTGCAAGGTTCTTTGACTGCAATTGATTCGTCATTCTCCAGTATGCCTCCTTAGTTCCAAAACACCTGAAATGCACTACATATACAACAAAGTATGCAAATCTAAACCTAAGACATACTAGTCCTAATATGAATGCAAATGGAACATTTATATGTATAAAATGATGAATAACTGATGCTCTAAAATGTTGTAAATAAGCTAGGTATCAGCCATATCAGAGTCTTGGCCAACATCAACCTCCTTCCTAGCCGGCATTAACTTTAGTCAATCCTTTGATTTGGACTTTGATCGATCTTTTACCATTTGACTATAAAACCAAAACCGTATCCTTTTGGTTTGTTGAACATTATCTTATCTTTTAAGAAACAAAATCCTTATCTTTAATCTCTCTCTCTCTCTCATTCTTAAGTGATTTGGTGAATTTGCGGAGATTTGTATGCAATTTTTTGGTTTTTAATATAAATCTTGCATTTCTTGTTATTGATCTTCTGTCGATTGCTTTTGATCATGTTTTCTTTCATCATTTGTTTAGATTTTGAAAGATCAACCATGATTTGTGAGTAGTCATTTCTGAGTTTAAGGATATGTTGGATCTAGGATGATCTAAGGCTTAAAACTTGATGTTTGGTGTAGATGATGTTAGATCCTTCATTATTTGGTGTTCTTAATGCTTTTGATACCTTCATCATATGAGATTTGAAACTAGACTATATCTTTCATCAAAAGTATTTGTTGAATTGTCTGAAGTAACCTCTTGATGGATTTACTTATCTAGTATATGAGAATTGATGATTCAGAAATTTATTGGCTATATAGAACTGTTTCTTCATGCTTGATTTTATCTTTATCACTAAAGGGAATTAGATCTTGATTAGGTTGCTTTCAAAGGAATCATTGTAATGAGAGTGGATTGATTTACATGTTTTGAGTTCTATGCTAAAGGATATTGCACTCACTGATTGTTTGAACATCTTGTTTGAGGCTGAGGATCATCTTATGTCAATAATCCCATCCTAGAACCCTGCTTGTCATATTTCGAATTTACTATGTTTTGCCTATTAATCTCTGTTCTTGGTAGTTTGAGAATAATGTTTTCTTGCTTTATTCACTGTTTATGGATATCTTACATCAAGTGCTTTTATGTTTGGTGATCACTTAGATTATTAAATTAAAATCCAAACAAATTTGAATGGCTTAGCTTACTGAATTTCATGTATTCCTTGTGCAAACCGCCCATTTGGATTGATAAAAGACCCTATGTTATGCTACATCTAATTAGTAATTGGGTTGATTGCTTAGTAGAGTGAAAACCTGCTTAACAATTTGGCGTCGCTGCCTTTTGGGGGTTGTTTGTTCACAAGGATTTTGATTTTCTGTGAGACTAAGTGTTTTGTTTACTTACTCGGCTTGCTTTGATTCTGTCTTGTAAGGTGCATTGACCTGAGATCTCAAGGATCAGAAAATATTCAGCCTCTTTAGGATAAGATTGACAAAATTGTGAATAGAGACAGAGCAAGGGTTCTCCACATAAATAACCCACAAGCTGGTACACAAGGACCACAAGGGGTTCAAGGTCCATATGGACCTCGGGGTTTAGTTGGAGTTCCAAGAGCTAATGGAAGAGCTCCAGTACATCCTTCTAGACCAACAAGGGTCATTGGAGTTGGGGACGCTCCTAATACTCATGCCACAAGGCATGGGATCATGCCTCTCCCAGTAGCAAATAACAAATTTGAGATTAAGAGCAGTTTGATTTACATGGTCGAAGGTAATAAGTTTTATGGCCTGTCTTTGGAAGACCAATTTGATCATCAGGTTCAGTTTGACAGACTCTACTCTATGAAAAAGATAAATAGAGTCTCTGTAGATGGTTTCAAACTCATAATGTTTCCATTATCTTTGGGTGACAAAACACACTTATGGGAGAAGAACCTACAACATGGTACAATCATATCATGGGAACAGTGTAAACAAGTATTCTTGGCGAAATTCTTTTCAAACTCCAGGACGGCTAGGCTGAGGAATCTGATCTCAGGTTTCACTCATGGGTTTTAAGAAAGTTTTTGTGAGGCATCAGAATGATTTAAGAGGTACACTCTACAATGCCCCCATCATGGATTTTCTAGTGAGTCCTTACCCTCTACTCTATACAGAGGTGTGTTGCCCATGATTATGATGTTGTTGGATACAACAAGCAATGGTAACTTCCTGGGAAAGGATGTAGAAGAGACTCTTGAACTTGTGGAGATATTGGCTCAAAGTTATGGTAACTATGGGGAACTCTTTTACACAGCACCAAGGAGTTGTAAAGATGAGCTGGGGTACAAGGCACTCATTCTAATTTCTTGAGTGATCCCTTGCATTTTCATAAGCCATTTCGAAAATGATGAGATCATTATAGTCTCCTAGCCTTGTCCGCAGCCAAATGAAAGCAGTTGACTTACATGAGCATGATTCACATGGTTACAATTAAATGAATGTTAAAAGGGTTTATTGATGAGATTGTTTATGTAGGCTAGATTTGAGTTCACGTTTCTGCTTTCATAAACAAGGCTAGATTTTTAGAGTAGAAGAAAATCATATGCATCTTAGAATTAGTAACTCGGACAATCATCGCATTTCTTCCTTTGACATTTTAAGTTGTAAACTCCCATTTTCAAACCTTTCTCTCTTATTGGTTCTTGATTTTTTTAAGACAACCAAAAGGCAAATGTGGAGGAGTTGATAACATGGATAACTACATCACTTATGTTTCATATGTAGATTCAAGAATGTTTATCAATGTGGCGTTCCTGAGATTTGATGATTGTTTCTTTTTTCAAACATCGACTCTATTCATACCTTTATGTTTTGCTTGAGGGCAAACAAAAGCTAAGTTTTAGGGAGTTGATATAACACAATTTTTTCGGGTTTTTTTACCATGATATAAGTTTTTTTGGTATTTTTCAAGTCCTTTAGAGTCTTTAAAGGTTCATGTACGTTTGGAACATAATTAAAGTTTTGGGAGCATTTTGGAGCTAGGTTAGAGATTTTTCTGAAAAGACCAAGACAGGAGGCAATGTGGAGCATGTCGTCGATCGACACTGCTTATAGCGAAGACTTGTTCGTGTATTTTAGTAGCTTTTGAAGAGAAGGCAATTTGGCCCAGAAGATCCACTTATTTACAAATTTGTCCCATTTGTGTTTTAGGATTATAATTAAGATATTAAGGTCACTGTTGATAACAGGTTTTTTCTCTAAGTAGTGCAGGAGAGGTTATCAAAACCCAAGCAACACACAGTTGTAATATGCAAGAGGTATCAATCCATTCCTAGGAGCAGGAAGTACACTAAGAATGCAAAGGATGAGCAAAACTAAGCAGATTATAAAAATGATTTGTAAAATCCCTAAAAACTAAATGCAAGAATCAAATGCAAAGCAAAACAGTTTTAAAATCCCTGGAAGAGGGTTAACTACCACTAGGAACAAGCAGAAAGTCTAAAATGCAAAGCTATTAAAAATTAAAAATCGACTAGTGGATCGACCACCGGATCGACCACTAGATCGAGCAACAACGATCGATCTCGTCTAACAACCTAGAATGATGAATGATGCGATGAACTAATGAGCAAGATGCGAACTTTATGATGACAGAATGATAAGCAGAGATTTAATACACTAAGAAAGAGGGTCTAGGGTTGAGGGTGATATTCATGGGTCTCGAAGATTTAAACTTGGTTTGAAAACTTTTAGATCTACTCACTCTGTGAGGGTCTCTAGGCCTTGAAAACAAAACAAGATCCATCCATGGCGGGTGGTATGGACAACTTCCTCAATTCTTCTCCAAACCCATGGCGTTTGGTGGAAAAAGAGATCAAAGAGCATGGAACACAGATTTCAAACAAATGCACTAACTAATCCCCTAAACAACCATGACGTGTGGGAAAGGAAGGATTAGCCTCTAGGTTCTGTTTTTCCAGGAAATCTGAATCCTATCAAGGTAAGACAACCCTTGGATCATAGAGATCTTGGCGTGAGACTCTCTACGCCTTATGTACTCAAGATCCTAGAAGAGAAGGTAATGAAGAACAAGAAAACTCAAAGCTTTAACCCCTTCGACACTTTTGAATCACCTCAACCCATCATCCCAAACAAAACTACTCGCTACTCATAAAGAAAACCGAACAAAACGCAATAAACAGAAAGCTAAGCATCATTAACGATTGATTAAAGCAAAAGATTCGATACTCAAAGGATCAAATGCAAGAAAAAGATTAAAGGTTCAACAATGGCGGAATCGCCTAAGAAAGAGAAAGAAGAACGAAAAAAAATAAAAGTGAAAGTGTGTGTGAAAGCAGGATCGCCGCCTTCCCAACGTGGACAAACAGCTCGATGGTCCCCCCTTTGCTAGAAGCCAAAAACGGTTAAAGTAGCCTGGGATCGAGCATGAAGCTTATCCTATTCCAAACAATCAAAGAATCTTATCCTTTAACATTCATTAATGATCAAACCGTGAATCAAACTTATGCACTTTAAAGCAGAACACATTTGGCTAAGGACATAGGCTATGAGATTAGAATGAACTCATTTAAGTGGGTTTAAAAATGCAATGGTTTCTCTCAAGAAGGGTATGAACTTTATGCATAATGCTAAAGGTAAAGGCAATTGATGCATACATGATTAGATTCTCATATACCCATACATACTAACAATCATCTGAAAACCCCTCTCATTACTTTTCTTTTCAGCCCACTCACCCTCCTAGATACTACCCTTATCAACAAAGCATTAGCTTAGCAAATCCCAAATAAAAACAGAAAACATCTTTACTTTTTAGGCTAGTCGAAAGGCCGAAAGCATTTTAAGCTCTTTACTCTTTCTTATTGATAGCTCTCTACTCTTTCTTTTCTTTTTTTTCTCTTTTTTTTTTCTTTATTTGGCGCTTAGGCTCCTTTTTTTTTTCTTTTTTTTTAGAGCTATCTCGTGAAATACACTTAGACCATCTCCAATCCATTTTGCTATTTTTTCCTCTAAAATAGAAGAACTCTAAAATAGAGGTAGATTTCTCTCCAATCCACCTCTATTTTAGAGGAATACCTCTATTTTAGAAGAAAATATAGAGGAACCTATTTTTTCCTCTATATTTTTTTCTCTAAAATAGAGGTGGATTGGAGAACAAAAATGACACCTCTATTTTTTCATCTAAAAGTAGAGGAAAAATAGCAATAGATTGGAGATGCTCTTAGAGCTTTTCATTTTGAAAACATTGCCTTCCACTTAAAACATTTTTATTCACTTCAATCACCAAAACCTTTTGAAACCGAAAACAGATGAGCAAATAAACAACCCCCATGAACCCCACACCTATTCCTAAGTCTAAAACCAGCTTCAAAATGCAAAGCTAGCAATCGAATGAGAACCCAATCATGTCGCCTAAATGAAACACGTTATGCTATGTTCAAACCGAAAAGAGGCCTCACAATGATAACACACAAGAACATTTGGCTTGGAAGAAGGATAAGGGCAATGGTGGGAGTTCTACTTAGGCTCACAAAAGAGTGGTGAAAGGAGGAAGAGAGCCTAAATATGTATATGATCCATGTGTTCATTTTCAAATGCATAAGTATGATAATTAAAGATCAGATTAAGGTTTTCACTTATTAGGACAAGATTCAGTTCATGAATGTTCAAGTCAAGCCACGAAAATCAAAACACATGATCCAAGTATGGTTAGAGCTTACTTTCTAAGAGTGTACAATGCATCAAAGAACTACTAACTAGGGCCTTGCAACAATTCATGAGCTTAAAACACCTTTTAAAGAAAACTTTAACCCCTTAAGCAAATGTAAACAACCTAGATGCTTAAAAATTCTAGACTCAATCCTAAAATGTTCAACAAAGTGGATGCAACTACATGTATTTGTTTTTGAAAATTTTTAAAAATTTTACCAATTTTTTTGTTGTTTTCTATGCCTTAGATGCAATGAAATGTAATGCAAGACTCAATGGATGCAAACACAAAATAACTGCAAAGAAAACATGTCAAATAACACACACACTCCCCCAAACTTGAATGACACCGTCTCGGTGGCAAACAAATTCAAGAGAGTTCAAAACACATAGCAAAAACAAAGAAAACATGTGCGGTATATACAAGGGAAGGTTGTTGGTACCTTGGATCTAGTCTCGGCTGGAACTTGAGGATGTTCCAGACTAGCTAGAGGCTATGGCTTTGCCTCTGGACGTTGGCTCTTGGAGGGAAAGACGCGCCGGCTGGATGTTGCTTCCTTGAGTCTCACAGATGACAACTCCACCGGTTGAAAGCCTCCTCTTCTCGGGCTGTTGAACCTCCTCACTTGTAGCCTGCTTTGGCGAAGTCCCTTGAAGCGCCTTGACTTTCTTGGCAAGCTTCTTGATGACCTTACTTTGCCATTTGTTGATTTTCCTTTGCATCTCCACAACAGAAGCAAAGAACTTTTCTGTCTTAGTCTGCGGCTCAAAGTCAATCTTAGGGAGTACAAAGCTTTCGGGAATGTCATCATCCGAGGCAGGAGACACTGAACATGGGCGAGAAGCTAGTGCTGGAGCAGCTGTTCCTCCTAGAGGTGCAAAGCACTCCTCTACGCTTGGGAGAAACTCGATGTTCCCAACTCCCAACAGCTCGGTTTTGTCCTTGTTTGGCAGGCTACACACCCTTTTCTCATTCTCCTCATCAATGAACAGATACGCATAAAACCCCTCAGCTGGCGTGTGTCCCAAGCTATCGGTGTTACTTAGATAAATCTCATCCATGTACGCCCTATCCGCGCAAGGTACAAAGTCAGCTAGTGGCACTCCAGCTTGAACAAACAAAGGAGTAAGGAACCATCCAATCAAAGACGAACTCGACTTGCACCTCATGGCATACGCCTTATACTTCATTAATGAAGAGGCTAGGATACAGCCGTAGTTCACGTCATCTCCTAGTTGGTCTTCCAACGGCTCATCATTCTCATTGGCGTCACACACGAGATGCTTAATGCCTTGGAACAAGAAGCAAAGCTCTGTCTTGGTGATTGTAGGGGCCACGGACCGTCCACTAAAGGTGTTGGCGATCAGCTTCAGCGTGTAACGCAGCACCGGGCTTCTCACTCGCTTGATATTTGCAGTGTTTGGCTTGTAATCGTCATTGCTTATGAGGTCCCACAGCTCGTTGGCTTGAGAGAAAGAGGGGAACTCCACTTTTCCAGCATCAGCGTTCAAACCGTAAGCTTGGCAAAGCTCTTGGATCGAGAAATAATAGGCTTGACGTCTGATCTTGAAGGTTGCCCTTGGGAAGGAGTAGGGAGATTCGGGTTCTCATACGTGAACTCCAAGGTTGCTAAGAAATCAATGGTTGCCTCGGGGTAAGTGGGGCAGTCCAGGCGTGACAAACACCGGAGCCCTATGTTCTTCAAGAGCTGATCGAAATCTCCCAAAATCCCCATCTTGGCCAACAGATCTCGGCTTGCAAACTTCGTAGGGTCGAACCTCAGCCTTTCAAGCCGCTTCTTGGCTTGTTTCTCCTCTTTAGTCCATCGAACCCTCTCCTGAACCACTTGTTGAGCCTCTTACTGAGCCTCTCCTCCTTGTGTTATCTCTTCTCTTGTTCGTTTTGGAGCCATGGTACCTCGGCACGAGATCAAGTCCATTTGGTCGATCTAGGACTCGATCTCATGCCCATAATGGCTTGGATCGATAAGGTTGCTCGTTTTAGGACTCGATTCAAATTGAATCGTGCTTTGGATCGAGTGCACCTCGTGTTCCTTGATTTTTGGCATGTTGGCTAAGTCCTCTTGATCGAGCCACGTCATCGATTCGGGGGTCGATTTAAGCTTAGATCGAGTGACAGATCGAGTGGACTACTCGATCTACCTTCGAGGATCGAGTGACTCTGTCGATCCACACCTCGTTCACTTTTCAAGCTGAACGCATTGGCGGGTTGTCTTCTTCATGATCGACCGTTCCACTCGATATCCTACTCGATCTCGTCTAGATCGACTGACTCCTCTCGGTTCACTAGCTCGATCTAGAAAAGATCGAGCCAGGATGAGTCGATCTAGCACTCGATCTCTAGCCTATATTCGCCTCTCCTTACTCCTTTTGGATCCAAGATCATGGCCTGCAATCCCTTAAACTTTTTCGTACACACTTAAAAGATAAAAACATAAAACTGAAATAGAAAGAGAGCAGAAATATATTCAAGATAACCATGGTAATGCCTCCCAAGTGCGCTTTCTTTAACGTCTTTAGCTAGACTTTACTTTGTTTAGGCGGATGGTGGGTCTTGGAGAAGCATTGAAGTGCTCTCCTTGTTGAATGCACTGGCCATGTATGGCTTTACTATGTGTCTGTTGACTGTGAATGCATTCCCACTCTTGCCAACCAAAGTGACCGCTCCATAGGGCAATACCTCCTTGATCTCAAATGGTCTGCACCACCTTGATTTGAGCTTTCCTGGGAAGAGCTTCAGCGTCGAGTTGTAGAGTAATACCAAGCTGCCTTCCTTAAGCTCTTTATGAACCAGCTTCTTGTCATGAGCCGCCTTAGTACGGTCCTTGTAGATCCTACGTAGGCGTCCAGCCTTAGCTCATCAAGCTCATGTAGCTGAATCAAGCGCTTCTCCTGAGCTGTCTTGAGATCATAGTTCAGCCGCTTCACAGCCCACAATGCTCTATGTTCCAGCTCAACAGGGAGGTGACATCCCTTGCCATAGAGAAGAGTGAAAGGGGTTGCTCCTATGGGCGTTTTGAAAGCGGTCCGGTAAGCCCACAAAGCGTCGTCTAGCTTAGCCGCCCAATCCTTCCTAGTAGTACCAACTGTCCGCTCGAGTATAGCTTTGACCTGCCGGTTAGAGACCTCTACGTGCCCACTCGTTTGAGGATGGTAAGGTGTAGCTACCATGTGCTTCACGCCATACTTCCTTAGGAGGCTTTCAAACACTTTGTTGATGAAATGGCTGCCACCGTCGCTGATCACATCCTTAGGGACTCCAAACAGCGGGAATATGATAGTCTTGAAGAGTTTTATCACCACTTTAGAGTCGTTTGTAGGGGAAGCAATGGCCTCAACCCATTAGGATACGTAGTCAACCGCTACTAGGATAAACTTGTTGCCGTATGAAGAAGGGAAAGGTCCCATGAAATATATGCCCCACGCGTCAAACACGTCTACCTCAAAGATAGGAACCTGAGGCATCTCGTTCCTCTTCGTGATGTTTCCAGCTCTTTGACATGCTTCAGAAGCTTTGACAAACTCATGGGCGTTTTTGAATAGAGATGGCCACCAAAAACCGGCTTGCAACACTTTTGTAGCGGTTTTGAAAGAAGCAAAGTGTCCACCGTAAGAAGATCCATGGCAGTGAAGTAGAATGTCTTGAGCTTCATCCCTCGAGACGCATCTTCTGCCATAGTGATCATCAGGAGTTGTTCTTCCGGAAGCGAATCATCTAGAGGCAAAGCTTCATTGATCCTCATCCTGGAAAGGTGATCAGCAACCCCATTCTCAATGCCCTTCTTGTCCTTTATCTCCATAGCAAACTCTTGTAAAAGGAGAATCCACCTTAACAGCCTTGGCTTAGTGTCCTTCTTCGTGTATATATACCTTAGAGCCGCATGATCCGTGTAGACAACAACCTTGGCTCCTACCAAATACGATCTGAACTTCTCGAATGCAAAGACGACTGCCAACAGCTCCTTCTCGGTTGTAGTGTATCTGGCTTGGGTGTTATCCAAGGTACGTGAAGCATAGTAGATAACGTGCAACCGCTTGTCTTTCCTCTGACCAAGAACAGCTCCAATGGCGTAGTCACTCGCGTCACACATGATGTCGAATGGTAGAGTCCAGTCCGGTGCTTGTACTATCGGCGCGGATACAAAAGCTTTCTTGATGGTCACGAAAGCACGAAGACAATCCTCATCAAACACAAAGTCAGCTTCCTTGCATAGCAACCGTGAGAGAGGGGCCTCGCTATCTTGGAGAAATCGTTTATGAATCTCCTGTAGAAGTCTGCGTGGCCTAAGAAACTCCTTACTCCTTTGACATTAACCGGCGGCTCAAGACTCTTGATGACCTCAACTTTGGCCTTATCAACCTCTATGCCCTTCTCTGATATCTTGTGGCCAAGCACGATCCCTTCCTTCACCATGAAGTGACACTTCTCCCAGTTAAGCACAAGATTCGCCTCTTCATAACTCTTTAGTACCTTGCAAAGATTCAACAAACACGCAGAAAAAGACGCACCATATACAGAGAAGTCATCCATAAACACTTCTACCATCTCTTCTATTAGATCAGAGAAGATCGACATCATACACCGCTGAAACATAGCCGGTGCATTACACAACCCGAATGGCATCCTTCGATATGCGAAGGTGCCATAAGGAATGTAAATGTCGTCTTCTCTTGATCATTCATATGGATTGGTATTTGAAATAAACCACTATATCCATCAAGAAATCAATAATAAGGATGATTAGCAAGCCTCTCAAACATTTGATCAATAAAAAGTAAAGGAAAATGATCCTTTCTAGTAGCAAGATTAAGCTTCATGTAGTCTATTCACATACGGTGACCAGTTATAGTCCAAGTAGGTATAAGCTCATATTTATCATTCTTAATGACCGTGATCCCTCCCTTCTTAGGCACCATGTGTACAGTAGAAACCCACGTGCTGTCACTTATGGGATAGATCATGTCAGCCTCTAACAACTTAAGAATCTCTTTCTTAACAACCTCTTTTGAATTAGGATTCAAACGCCTTTGGTATTCTATAGAAGAGGCATTCTCATTATCCAAGTGAATCCTATGAGTGCAAAGCATTGGTGAAAGGCCCTTGATGTCACTTAGGGAGTACCCAATGGCCTTCCTATACTTTCTCAGCTTACTTAGGAGCGAGTGCAACTCATCATCACTTAAGTTCTCATTCACAATCACGGGATAGGTTTCATTAAGCCCTAAGAAAGCATACCTTAGCCCTTTTGGGAGCTCCTTAAGGTCCACCTATGGGGCTAGCAGCTCACTCCAGTCGTCCTCGTGGCTCTTGTTGACGTTCCAATCCTCAGTAGCCTCCTTAGAACCCGTGCAATGACCCACAAGACTGCCTTCCTTAACCGTAGTCCTCTCTGAGATCGAGACATCATGTCAATCTTCAACTTGTTCTGCTCCGGATCGATCACTTTTACTCGATTCACTCACTCAATTTAAAGTGGATCGAGTCAGAGATCGATGTGCTGACTCGTTCTCTGAAATGTACCCTGAACTGATTGGATGGCCTCTCTCGATCTTGGACTCGATTGATTTCCTGGATCGACTGCTCTCCTCGATCTGACTGTCGATTCTTTCACCGGATCGAGTTGTGTTCTCGATTGGCTTGTCGATCTGCCCAATGGATCGAGTGATTGCATCAATCTCGGGGTCGATTTCTAGACAGCCGCCTTCATCTTCCTTGACAACCCTTCTAGAATCCAGCAGGTTGATGTACTCCTGAGTCCTCTCGTCCAAGAACCCATACTCTCCCTTCTATTTAGTCAAAGCCAGCTTCAAGTGGTCTTCTTGTGCCAACTCCTCTAGTAGTTCATCGGCTAGAGCGTCAGACGTCTCTATATAGAAAGCTTGCCCTTCTATGGTAGGCTTCTTCAAGACCTCGTTGATGTTGAAGTCTAACCTGATTCCATTACCAAGATGCAAGGTAATCTTCCCATTCTTTACATCGATGATAGCACTTGCGGTTGCTAGGAACGGCCTTCCAAGGATGAGCGGATCCTTAGGCTCTTCAACCATTTCTAACACAACGAAGTCTGTAGGCACATTGACTCCACTGACCCTCACTGGTAAGTCCTCAAGCAAACCCACGGGTAACCTCACGCTCCTATCAGCTAGCACCAAGTAGATTCTACAGTCTTTGAATCGGGTAAAACCGAGCTTTTTAGCAATAGAATGTGGCATCAGATTTATGCTAGGTCCCAAATTGCACAAGCAACTCAGAAATGTCATAGTGAAGCTTCCTGGGTCTCCCAACTTCTTGTGGACCGAGAGCACATGGTATAGTGAAGCTTCCTGGGTCTCCCAACTTCTTGGGGACTAACTCCTTGTGTATAATGGCGCTACACTCTTCACTAAGCACCAGCACTTCCTTGCTTTCCTTGTTCTTCTTTGCAAGAGTGTCCTTGAAAATTTTTGCACACTTAGGCATCATAGCAAGGCAATCCACGAGAGGTAGATTGATCTCTACGTCCCTTAAATACTTCTCAAATAGAAGTCTATGCTTTTCTATTAGTTGTTTCTTGAAGCGGCCAGTAAATGGGAGCTTAAGAACATATGGTGGAGGTATGTACTTATCCTTCTCCTCCGTTGCTTGCTCCACTTTCTTCTCTACATCTGCTTCTTTACCCTTTGTTGGCCTCTCTATTAACACATTGTGGAAGTTGATCTCTTCATCAGCCAAAGGTTTACCCCCCTCCGCTTGAGTAACAACGTCCTCGTTATGTTTTGCTGCTGATCTAGCTGGAAGCTCTTTGCCACTTCTCAAGGTAATAGCATTGGTATACTCTTTCGGATTCTGTTCACATTTTCCCGGTAAACTGCTTTGCCCACTTGTACTTGCTTTACCCTTTTCTAACTGCTTGATCTTGTTGTTTAGAGTTGTTATCTGAGCATAGACATCATTGAGAGAGGAATCTAAGCTTTTGTTCATCTCAGCAAACTTATGATTAGTGGAAGCTTGCCTTTGAAGCAACTACTGAAACATGGCTTTTACCGGATCTTGAACTTGTTGTTGCATTGTTTGTTGTTGAGGAACAAATCCGGGTGGGGGGTACATAGGAGTATAACCTTTGTTTCCTTGCTGCTGCTGGTGTCCCTGAAAGTTACCTTGTCGCTGACCTTGAAAACCACCACTCGGCTGAAAACCTTTGTTATTGGGCACAAAAGGTTTAGCTTGCTGAGGAGGGTACACCTGATCCTTTGGATTTTCAACGTTGGTGCTTCTATAAGACAAGTTGTTGTTGCATTGGTAGCCTTGAGAGTAACCATGAGGCTTGTTCTGACTGGCTACCCAATTAGCTTCTTCTTCTTGGCATTGCTCTAGCTCATCCAAGACATCTGCAGCTTCCCCAACAAAATCTACATGCTTTTGGTTTGCAAGCATTAGCTTATCGATCTTCTCGTGTAGAGACTTCAGTTCTTTCTTGTTGGCTTCAAGATCAGCTCCTCTTGGAGCACGGTCATAATCCTTTGAATAGTTCCCATCACTCAACGCCAGATTCTCAATGAGCTCCAAACCTTCGTCTACTTCTTGGCCAAGGAAGTTTTCTTTGCTTGCCGTGTCAAGTACTAATCTGATCTTTGGGAGAGCTCTGCGGTATATGGTACTCAAGAGGGTTTCTTCACTGAAGCCATGGTGAGGACAAGCTATAGTATAATCCTTGAAACGCTCCATAGCCTCATTGAATGACTCATTCTGTCTTTGAGTGAAGCCACTGATCTCACTTCTCAACCTTGCTGTCCGAGAGCTTGAGAAAAACTATGAGAGGAAAGCTTTCTTACATTCAGCCCAAGAAGTGATAGTTCCTTGTGGAAGAGTCTTCTCTCAATGCTGTGCCTTGTCTCCTAAGGAAAAGGGAAACAAACGCAGCTTGAAGCTATCCTCTGAGATGCCATTTATCTTGAGCATTCCATAAAGCTGCTCAATGTTGTCTAGATGCGCCAATGGGTCCTCCAAAGCTAACCCATGAAATTTGTTAAGCTAACGAGCTCAAGATCGATAGGAAGACTCGATCTAAGAGGGGACAACGGTTCAAGAAAGCAGTCTTTTGGGTCAAGTCTCGGGTTCTAAGGAGGATACTGAGGATGGGAACGTTAACAAGAGCCACGAGGAGGAATGGAGCGAGCTGCTAGCCCCAAAGGTGGACCTAAAGGAGCTCATAAAGGGGCTAAGGTATGCTTTCTTAGGGCTTAATGATACCTACCCCGTGATTGTGAATGAAAACTTAAGTGATGATGAGTTGCACTCGCTCGTAAATGAGCTGAGAAAGTATAGGAAGGCCATTGGGTACTCTCTAAGTGACATCAAGGGCCTTTGACCAATGCTTTGCACTAATAGGATTCACTTAGATAATGAGAACTCTTCCTCTATTGAACATCAAAGGCGTTTGAACTTGAATTTGAAAGAGGTTGTTAAGAAAGAGATTCTTAATTAGTTGTTAGAGGCTGACGTGATCTATCCCATAAGTTACAGCACATGGGTTTCTCCTGTACATGTGGTGCCTAAGAAGGCAGGGATCATAGTCATTAAGAATGATAAATATGAATTGATATCTACTAGGACTATCACAGGTTACGGTATTTGTATAGACTATAGGAAACTTAATCTTGCTACTAGAAAGGATCAATTTCCTTTACCTTTTATTGATCAAATGGTTGAAAGACTTGCTAATCATCCTTACTACTGCTTTCTTGATGGATATAGTGGTTTTTTTCAAATACCAATCCATCCAAACGATCAAGAGAAGACGACCTTTACGTGCCCTTATGGTACCTTCGCATATCGAAGTATGCCATCCGGCTTATGTAACGCACCGGCTACGTTTCAGCGGTGTATGATGTCGATTTTCTCTGATCTAATAGAAGAGATGGTAGAAGTGTGTATGGATGACTTCTCTGTATATGGTGCGTCTTTTTCTGCTTGTTTGTTGAATCTTTGCAAGGTACTAAAGCGTTGTGAAGAGACGAATCTTGTGCTTAATTGGGAGAACAGTCACTTCATGGTGAAGGAAGGGATCGTGCTTGGCCACAAGATATCAGAGAAGGGCATAGAGGTTGATAAAGCTAAGGTTGAGGTCATGATGAGTCTTGAGCCGCCGGTTAATGTCAAAGGAGTAGGGAGTTTCTTAGGCCACGCAGGCTTCTACAGGAGATTCATAAAAGATTTCTCCAAGATAGCGAGGCCCCTCACACGGTTGTTATACAAGGAAGCTGACTTTGTGTTTGATGAGGATTGTCTTCGTGCTTTCGTGACCATCAAGGAAGGTCTTGTATCCGTGCCAATAGTATAAGCACCGGACTGGACTTTACCATTTGAGATCATGTGTGACGTGAGTGACTACGCCATTGGTGCTGTTCTTGGTCAGAGGAAAGACAAGCGGTTGCATGTAATCTACTATGCTAGTCGTACCTTGGATGACACGCAAGTGAAGTATGCTACAACCAAGAAGGAGTTGCTGGCCGTTGTGTTTGCTTTTGAGAAATTCAGGTCATACCTCGTAGGCTCTAAGGTTGTTGTCTACACAGATCATGCAGCTTTGATATACATCTACTCCAAGAAAGACACAAAACCGAAGCTCTTAAGGTGGATTCTCCTTCTACAAGAGTTTGATATGGAGATGAAAGACAAGAAGGGGATAGAGAATGGTGTTGCTGATCACCTCTCTAGGATGAGAATCAATGAAGCATTGCCACTAGATGATTCACTTCCTAAAGAGCAGCTCATGATGATCTCCACGGCGGTTTGTGAGAAGCTTGAAGACAAGTTTGAAGAGGTTTTGAGTCTCAAGGAAGACGACTTACCGTGGTATGTTGATATAGTGAACTTCTTAGCTTGTGGAGAGGAGCCTACTCACCTTGATCATTATCATAAGAAGAATTTATGAGAGATGTCTCCCATTACTTTTGGGACAAGCCATACTTGTACAAGAGGGGCGTGGACAGTTTGTATAGGAGGTGTGTAACAAGGGAAGAAGCTAAAGACATACTCCTAAATTGTCACGGCTCATCATACATCAGTCATTTTGCTTCTTTCAAGACGGCTACAAAGGTGTTACAAGCGGGTTTTTGGTGGCCATCTATCTTTAAGGACGCTCACGAGTTTGTTAAGAGTTGTGAAGTGTGTCAAAGAGCAGGAAACATCACAAAGTGAAACGAGATGCCTCAGGTTCCTATCTTTGAAGATGATGTCTTTGACGCAGGAGGATAGATTTTATGGGTCCATTCCCATCTTCTTACGACAATAAGTACATCTTGGTGGCGGTTGACTATGTATCTAAGTGGATTGAGGCTATAGCTTCCCCAACAAACGATGCAAGAGTAGTGATCAAGCTCTTCAAGACCGTCATATTCCCACAGTTTGGAGTCCCCAAGGTAGTAATCAGTGATTGTGGAAGCCATTCCATCAACAAGGTGTTTGAAAGCCTCTTGAGGAAGTATGGTGTGAAGCACAAGATAGCTACACCGTATCATGCTCAAACGAGTAGGTAAGTAGAGGTCTCTAACCGACAGATCAAGTCTATACTCAAGAGGACAGTTGGTACTACTCGGCAGGATTGGGCAGCTAAGCTAGACGATGCTTTGTTAGCTTACCGAATCGCTTTCAAGACCCCCATTGGTACTCCTCCTTTCACTCTTCTATACGGCAAGGCGTGTTACCTTCCAGTTGAGTTTGGGCATAGGGCACTATGGGCAGTGAAGAAGCTGAACTACAACCTCAAGACAGCTCAAGAGAAGCGGTTGATCCAGCTACACGAGCTAGATGAGCTACGGTTGGATGCATACGACAGTGCTAAGATTTACAAGGAGCGGACTAAGGCTGTTCACGACAAGAAGCTTGTTCACAAGGAGTTAAGAGAAGGCAGTCTGGTGCTACTCTATGACTCAAGGTTGAAGCTGTTCTCGGGCAAGCTTAAATCAAGGTGGTGTGGACCGTTTGAAATCAAGGAGGTATTGCCCTATGGAGCGGTCACTTTGGTTGGCAAGAGTGGGAATGCATTCACAGTCAACGGACACAGAGTAAAGCCATACATGGCCAGTGCATTCAACAAGGAGAGCACTACAATGCTTCTCCAAGACCCCCCTCAGGCCTAAACCAAGTAAAGTCTAGCTAAAGATGTTAAAGAAAGGGCACTTGGGAAGCGGAATAATTAATGCAAATGCAAGTGTCTTCCATTGCTTTACCAAACCCCAAATCTTAATGCTTTCTGGCAACAGCGCCATTTCATAAACGTCTTTTCTATGGTGCAAATATAATGTCAAGATGCAGCAGAGAGGTTATCAAAACTCTAATGCACACAGAGATGTAGTATAGTGAGCAAGAGAGGAATCTATCCACACCTAGGGGTAGCAAGATCACTAAGAATGCAAAGGAATGAGCAAATCTAAGCAGAATATGAAAATGCTCGGTAAAATCCCTAAAAACAAAATGCAAGTGTCAAATGCAAAGCAAAACAATTTTAAAATCCATGGAAGAGGGTTAACTATCACGAGGAACAAGCGGAAAATTTAAAATGCAAGGCTACGAGTTATTAAAAACCGACTAGTGGATCGACCACAGGATCGACCACTAGATCGAGCAACAACGATCGATCTCGTCTAAACAATCTAGAATGATGAAACGATGCAGAATACGATTGACAAGAACACAACTTCATGATGATTGAATGATATTAAATGACTTAAGATACTACGAATGAGGGTCTAGGTTTGAGGGTCACGTTCGTAAGTCTCAAAGGTCAAAGCTTAGTTTGAAAACATTAGATCTACTCTCTTTGAGAGGTTCTCTAGGCCTTAAAAAAAAACAAGATCCATCCATGGCGTGTGGTAGGGATCACTCCTTCATTATCTTCTCCAAACCCATGGCTTTTGGTGGAAAAAGAGATTGAAGGGCATAAAACATAGATTTCAAACACACTGCCTAACTAATCCCCTAAACAACCATGGTGTGTGGGAAAGGAAGGATTAGCCTCTAGAATTCGATTTTCCAGGACATTTGGATCTTGTCAAGGTAAGACATCCCTTGGATCATAGAGATCTTGGCGTGAGAGTCTCCAAGCCTTAAGCACTCGAAATCATAAAAGAGATGGCGATGAAGAACAAGAAAACACAAAGCTTTAACCTTTTTAACCTTTTCGAATCACCCCAACCCCGAAACCCAATAAGACTACTCGCGCTTCATAAATAAAACCGATGAAAGCATAAAAGACAATCTATTAAGCATGATTAACAAGGATTAAAGGAAGATGTTCAATATTCAAAAGTTTAAATGCAAGAAAAGCTTCGAAAGTCTACAATGGCGTATTCGCCTAAAAACGAGAGAGGAAAAAAAAGGTAGAAGACAGAATGGGGATAATGAAAGGGATCGTTGCCTTTTGCCAACAATGGCCAAACCGCAAATGGTCCCCCCTTCGCTACGGTCCAAAGCCAGCTGGACGGATAAGGTTGGTCTGGGATCGAGCACGTAGCTCGATCCGGCACTCGATCTTGTCTTGGATCGGATGGCTCTTAGTCGATCTCTGAGTCGATCTTATGCTGATCGGGTTGGAAGCTCGATCCGGTATTTGATCTGCATGGCGTCATTTACGTCCGTACTTCAGATCGATCTCCCATCTCGATCTTGGTCTGGATCCATTTCCTTGCATCGACTGGGCTACTCGATCTTCTGGTCGATCTGGTCTAGATCGACATACCTTGCTCGATCTGCTACTCGATCTCGGGTCTCAAGCATGCAATCCTGATCTATCCTAGTCTCCACGAACTTCCTCACGAGCCTTAGCACGTCCAAGAATCCTCCATAGCTCCAAAGTAGCCGAAAACAACCTGAATGCGATGTAAAATGCAAGAAACATGCAAATGCTGGTGCAAAAGTACTCTAGGACCTAAAGTGATGCAAACTAACCTAAAGTGCAAGGTAAATGCATGAGAAACCAACTTATATGCATGCAAAATACATGAAATATGCAGCAATATTACTAAGTAGAACCCCCACCATTACCCTTAACATCCTTTCAAGCCAAACGTTCTTGTGTGACATCATTGTGAGGCCTCTTTTCGGTTTGAACTAGGCAAAACGTGTTACGTCTAGGCGACATGAATATGCTCTCATTTGATTGCTAGCTTTGCATCTTGAAGCAAGTTTAGGCTTAGGTTAGGATTGGGGTTCATGGGGATTTTTTATTTCACTTACTTGTTTTCGGTTTCAAAAAAAAAGAGTTTGGTGTTTGAAGTGAATGAAAAGGTTTTAAGTGGAAGGCTTATTGTTTTAAAATAAAAGCTCTAAGTTTAATTAAGAAGGTAGCTCTCAAAAGAAATGAAAAAGAAAAGAAAAGACCCAAAAGGCCGAATGTTTAAAGAGAAAAAAAAAGAAAAAAAAAGAGTAGAGAGTTACCAAAAAAAAAAAAAAAAAAAAAAAAGAGAAAAGAGCTAAATGTGTTTTCAGCCTTTCCACTAGCCAAAAGAATTTTGAGATGATGCTTTTACTTGGGTTTTTGCTAAGCGAATTGCTTTGATGATGAGGGTAGACTCTAGGAGGGTGAGTGAGCTGAAAAGAAAAGAAATGAGAGGGGTTTTAGGTTTATTGTTAGTGTATGTGGGTAGATGAGAGTCTAATCATGTATGAATAAATTGCCTTTACCTTTAGCATTATGCATGAGTTCTTACCCTTTTTGAGAGAAATCGTTGCATTTTTAAACCCACATAAATGAGATCATTCTAGTCTCATAGCCTTTGTCCTTAGCCAAATGTGTCAGGCTTTAAAATGCATAAGTGTGATTCACGGTTCTAATCTTAATGAGTGTTAAAGGATAGGATTCTTTGATTGTTTGGAATATGAGAGTCATGATTTGAAATTCATTATGTGATGAGTATGGCTAAGTTCTTTGGAGTATGAGTGTGTGCATTGCATCTTAGAGTTAAGAACTAGGATCATTGAAGTGATTCATTTGTAAAGCACCTTTGCAAGAAGCTTAAACCCCAGTTTTTAAAAACCTCTCTTCCTTCATGAATTTTTTTGCTTGAGGGCAAGCAAAAGGCAAGTTTGGGGGAGTTAATATTGCTGTATATTTCGTGTGTTTTGCATGCATATAAGATAGTTTCTCATGCATTTACCTTGCATATTAGGCTAGTTTGCACTATTTTAGGTCCTAGAGCACTTTTGCATTAGCATTTGCATATTTCTTGCATTATGCATCACATTCAGGTTGTTTTTGGATACTTTGGAGCTTTGGAGGATTCATGGACATGCTAAGGCTCATGAGAAAGCTTATGGATGCTTGGAGAACTCAACCACTCAGCTAAGGACCCGAGATCGAGTAGCAGATCGAGCAAGGCAGGTCGATCTAGATGAGATCGACCAGAAGATCAAAAGCACCAAGTCGATTCAAGAGGAAGGATCGAGATCAAGATCGAGTGAAGAGATTGATTTGGAGTACGGACGTAAATGACGCCATGTAGAGCGAGAGCTGGATCGAGTCCACCACTCGATCCTCCAAGGATCGACTCCAAGATCAGACGAAGCACTCGATCCATCCAAGAAGATTGAGACACAGATCGAGCTGAGGCAAGCGATTCCCGAAGGCGATCGAATGAGGCGTTCGATCTCGAGGTCGATCACAGGCTACTTTAGCCGTTTTTGGCTGCTAGAGAGGGGGGGACCATCAAGATGTTTGCCCAGTTTGGGAAGGCGGCGAGGCTGCTTTTTCACACGCTTTCACTTTTACTTTTTTCGTTCTTCTTCCTCTAGCGAAGGCGATTTTTCAACCATTGTAGAACTTCAAGCTTTTCTTGGATTTGCACTTTGAATATTGAACCTTTTACTTTTAATCAATCGTTAATCATGTTTAATAGATCATCTTTTGCATTCTGTTCGGTTTTCTTTATGTGTAGCGAGTAGTTTCATTTGGGTCAATGGGTTGAGGTGATTCAAAAGGGTCAAAAAGGTTAAAGCTTTGAGTTTTCTTGTTCTTCATTACCTTCTCTTCTAGGATCTTGAGTACTTATGGCTTAGAGAGTCTCACGCCAAGATCTCTATGATCCAAAGGCTGTCTTACCTTGCCAGGATTCAGATGTCCTAGAAAATCAGATCTTAGAGGCTAATCCATCCTTTCCCACACGCCATGGTTGTTTAGGGGAATAGTTAGGTCATTTATTTGAAATCTGTGTTCCATGCTCTTCGATCTCTTTTTCCACCAAGCGCCATGGGTTTGGAGAAGAGATTGAGGAAGTGAGCCATACCACATTCCATGGATGGTTCTTGTTTTGTTCTCAAGGCCTAGAGAAACCTCCTAAAGGAGTAGATCTAAAAGTTTTCAAACCAAGCTTTAATCTTTGAGACCCATGAATATGACCCTCAACCCGAGACCCTCTTTCTTAGTGTTTTAAATCTCTGCTTATCATTTTGTCATCATAAAGTTCACATCTTGCTTCATTAGTTCATCGCATCATTCATCATCTTAGGTTGTTAGACGAGATCGATACATATTGCTCGATCTAGTGGTCGATCCTCTAGTCAATTTTTACTTTTCAATAGCTTTGCATTATAGAATTTCTGCTTGTTCCTAGTGGTAGTTAACCCTCTTCCAGGAATTTTAAAATTGTTTTTCTTTGCATTTGATACTTGCATTTACTTTTCCTTGAATTTACCAATCATTTTTATAATCTGCTTAGCTTTGCTCATCCTTTGCATTCTTAGTGAACTTCCTACTCATAAGTGTGGATTGATACCTCACTTGCATTATATACTACATCTCAATGTTGCATTTGAGTTTGATAACCTCTCGTGCTTGCATTGCGTACCAAGAAATCTGTTATCAAATGGCGCTGTTGCCATCTTAGGGAATATGAAGCATTAAGATTTGAGGTTTAGTAAAGACTAAGCCTTTACTTTAATTTTGTGTACTAATCTCTCTGCCTTCACACTTGTGTCTTTCAGGTACATGAATTTGCGTTCTAGGGGTGACAACAACTTACTTACACCCTTGGACAATATTCATCAGCTTGAACACGTAAGATCAAGAAGGGTTAGAGAGCAAGCTAGAGCCTTTGAGGAGATTGTTCAGCAAGGTTCAGTGGATTTTGAAGCAATGGCTGAGCAAGAACATCCAGAGGGACCTCCTCCAGCTCATGGTGCAGAGGGAACATCCTGCATTCTTAGTGAACTTCCTACTCCTAGGTGTGAATTCATACCTCACTTCCATGATATACTACATCTCAGTGTTGCATTTGAGTTTGATAACCTCTCGTGCTTGCATTGCGTACCAAGAAATCTGTTATCATACTTTTCGTGTCCTATAGAGTCTTTGCAGGTCTAGGTACGTTTGGAGCATAACTGTGAGTTTTGGAGCCTTTTGGAGCTATGTTGAAGCTGATGCTGAAAAGACCAAGTCGGTGAGCACTATGAAGAAATGTGTCGACCGACACCCACCCATTGGTGTCAATCGACACCCACCCCTTGGTGTCGATCGACACCGATCGTGGACGAGCAAAGAGCTTTAAAAACTCTTTTGAAGAGTTTGCAACTTGGCCCATAAGTTTCTGATTATTTGAAAAGTACCCCAGTTCGTGTTTAGACTTGTATTTAGGTTTCTAAGCCATTGTTAGGCTATCATCTTGTTTTCATTGAGACCTAAGAGAGAGAGAATTGATAGAGAGCCTTTGGGGAGACAAATCCATACTCTGTAGAGAAGAATTTTGAACCCCCTTCATCTTTTACTCTATTTCTTAATGCAATATTATTCAGTCATGATTTGTGTTTCATTTGCTCTGTCTGAGTAATCTGCTAGTTAAGTTTTGGGTTATTCAAAGATTGATAATGAATTGTTAGAACTACAAAACTGAAGGGATAAATCATTTGGTTCTTCATCTAGATTGCTTTAACACTGGTTTTAAGATTGATCACACAGAAATAAGATCTTAGGTTGTTTAATAGATGTGGAAACATTGTTAATCACGAGAACTATTTTAGATGAGCAAGATAACTGATTGCGAAGGAATTATGATTAGTGATTTTGTGAACATATCGAACCTGAACTATAATGCTTGCTTAGTTTTTTAGAATTTACAAAGGAATTTGGAATTATAGAATCTGATCATAGTTAATGTAGCACCCGTATCCGAGAGAATTCAGAATGATCGGACACGACAAGGAAATGTTCGAGGAATGACCGAGCCAAGGGTCGGATATTGGCTGGGAAACGGAGGTTCGGACTATGGTTGGGCGATGACCAGGGAAATAGTCGGATGGTTGGCTGGATAGCCGAGCCGGATGAACCATATCCGAGGGAAACAGGGTCCAGTCCATGGGAAATGAGATTTATCTCGGTGCTGTGGGATTTATCCGAGAGTCTGGGAGGTTAGTCTGAATGTCAGTGGACTGTCTCCGAGGGAAAAAGGAAAACCTCCAAGAGAAATAGAGGATTAGGCGAGGTGGGACAAGTTGTCCGAGAGAAAAGGGAATATCCGGGTGAAAAATGGAAAACACCTCGGATAAGGGCGGTTTATCCGAGTGGGAAAGGATTTGGACCGTGGGCCAAGTATTAGGTCGGCTATTTTGTGGTTTATCGAGTGGATGGTCAAGCCGGTACAGGAAATAGCCAAGAGAATCAAATCGGACCGGGATAAAACCTACTTGAACTAGGAAAACGTCGGATAAGTCCGAGTTACCTAGGGTTTTGCGAGTATATAAGGGATTTTGAGACTTTTCTCGGGAGAGTTGTGTTTATTCGAGAGCAATAAAGCAAAGAGAAAGAATAATCGAGAGAAAACCCTAAGAAACACAGTTTATCCCGAGGACATCCGAGAGAGATCAGGTTATCGCCGAGCAGATCCGACCATCGCCGAGATAAACTGGTAAGCGATCGGATATTTCCCTAAGTGTTGAGTTTTCATCGGATAACCTTGACCTAATAGCCTTGTTTTGTGGCGTTTCCGAGGGTAAACAGAGTTTGGCTCGGAGAAAGGTGAACGGATCGAGAGATAGCCGAGGGGAAAAGGATCGGATTATACGGACAGCCGAGAGATTCATAAGGAGATCGGATATCTTCGATTTGTTGCGAGTTTCATCAGGATTTCTTCTGACCAATCTGTTTCCAGCCTTGTTAAGGTGAGTGCGTGACTGTGGTTGGTGTATAGAACCGTAGGATTGCTAGGGTTGAATGTTTGCATGTTTGATTGTGTGATTTTCGTGTTGTGTGTTTAGAACTGATAAGCGATTTCATGTTATGATATAATAAGGTGTTTACCGTGGCATAGATGATGTCTAGCTAACCTCAGGGTAATCCTGATCATGTACTAGCTTAGGGGATGTGAGATTCTCGCTGAAGTAGTCATGGGTCTTAAAAAGGGATTGAACTTGGTTGGTTAGGTTAGATGATCATGGCTGTTTGATATAAGTGTTATGTCTATTGCTAATTGACTGTGTGGAATGTTAAATCCGAAAGTATTATTGCGTGTTTGGTACTGACCAGGTGTTATGGGATGACCGTACTCACTAAGTATTTATGAAATACTTATGCCTCTCTTCTTGAGTGTGCAGGTACTAAGTAGTAAGGGGGCGAGACCAGGCGGAAGTGATGGATATGGATGGATCGGGACTGGTTTTTATTTATGTTTAAGACGTTGTGATTTGTCTTATGGCTTTGGTGTTTGACCATTTAGGTTGCTAGATGATCAGTTGTAATCGTTAGCGAACCTTGTGTTTTGGTATTTGATAACCCTGAATCCTGTTTAAGTGATTTATGCAAGTTAAATGAATGAAATGAGTTGTTTAATAATCCGCTGTGTTTTGATAAGTATAAAGAAAAAGTTTAAAATTTTGCTAAGTATAGAAACCGGACTTAGAGGATGTAGTGGACACAGCCGCGGTACGATTTACCGGGTTGGGTTACCACAGTTAATCTCTGCGACGGAAGTCGATTGGTTTTACCTTCGTGTTTTCAAGTTCTAGACTGGTTTTAATAAATATTTCTTTCAGTCCGTAGTCTGCGATTTATGTCAACCTGCGAATTTCCAATTGCCTAGTGCCTTGTCTCTATTGATTTTAAGAACTCATAATCCACTCCTGATCTTGTTACCTTCATTTTACTATTTAGTTTTATTTATTATCGACTGATTAGCTTCATGTGAATCTAAAGTTTGTTGAGCAATAGTCTTAAGTCCTTGTGGATTCGATCCCTAAGTACTACAGTGATCTCTTAATTTGCGAGAGTAGCTCTAAGGGTAAATTTAAGCATATCAACAAGCTCGATCTTCTTTTCCCATTCTAAGTAAACAGCCGGGTCGTTCTTCCCATGAAAGGACGGTATCTTGAGCTTAATGCCTCCAGGAGGATCATGTATATGTCCTCTTTCATGTCTTTCTCGTCTATGTCTTCGCTAATGACCTCGAGAGGATCCGCTCTTGTGATGATTGTAAGATTCGGTTGTATCGCCACTAGAATGTTCGGTTGAAACATGATCTCGTCGACTTTCTCTACTAGTCTGTGACTGATTTGGCTCTTTCTCTGCTCGGTTCAGGTTCTGCTCTTGGCGAAAGGCTTCGAGTCGAGCGTCGAGAAGTTTGTCAAAACGAGCAGTCATAGCTTCAATTAACACTTTGTTGTTGGCATTGTTACTAGTTTCTTCTTCCTCTTGACCCACCAGTGTACCTGAAACGTTAAAAACAAAAACTCACAGTAAAATAATCCTATGATGATCGGATCTTATGAATGAATCATAGAAACAGTAGATGCAACAAGTTTAAACAACGATCTAACACCTTATAACAACAGATCCGTGTAACACAAGAATTTGAATCGACAAAAATGTTGAAAAAGCGATGACAATGAAATCTAAACTTTCAAAGTGGCTCTGATACCACATACTATGAACTCCCTTATGAATCAACACTTTGAAGCTAGAATGACAGAAGATGAATCCATGAATATGACAAACACTTGACGAATAACAATGATGATGATAGACAAACAAAGCAACAAGGGTGATTTAATGAAGGTGATGATGATGATGATGATTCTAAACGAGAAAAGAATACACCAATGAGATGACTTAACACGATTGGGAACGAGTTGAGTGATGGATCGAATGGTCACACTAAGGCTGCGAAGGTTCCTTAGATTCACCGTGGATGGAATGGTCGCACAAAGGTTGTGAGAGAGCTTTTTTATCGGATCTATCATTACTAAGTTTGAGAATGAATGGATAGATAGATTGAAAAGAAAGTTCAAAGACAACATATAAAGAGTTGAACTCGGTACAAGCACCAAGTACATCTCAAGACAAAGGAAAACATAAATGAGAGGAGCGGCTAGTTTTAATAACAATAAAAGAACTCTTAAACTACTTAAATGTAACAATTGTTGCTTGAACCCGACTTTGGACTAGCAAATGGGCCGATGATGGGGTATACTCGCCTCGTTAAAAACCTCTCTAGCAAAACCCAATGGAACAAAAAAAATGAGGGTAAAAGAACACAAGTATAACCCATTCCCATGCACTAGCCATTGGCTTGAATCAAAACCAGGATGGTTTGATAAGCATAATTATGATTTTCTTGATTCTCCACGTGGCTAAGTAACGAATGTACTTCATCTTGTAATGCCTTAGCTCTTGAATGTGTCATTGGTCCTTAGCGAATGTATAAGGCTTCGTGAGCTTCATGATCTTCCCTAGCTTCTTCTCCATGATCTTCTTTATCTACAAGCTTTTCTTCATCAGCTTCAAGTTCCAAGTCCTTAGCCTTGCCCATGATCAAGTTCCAAGTCCTTAGCTTTGCCCATGATCAT
Source organism: Thlaspi arvense (assembly GCA_911865555.2). Lineage (NCBI taxonomy): Eukaryota > Viridiplantae > Streptophyta > Magnoliopsida > Brassicales > Brassicaceae > Thlaspi > Thlaspi arvense. The sequence goes on from OU466860.2 coordinate 32,027,185, forward strand.
ATCACATTGCATTTTACATGCATTTGGAGTTTTATTCAGGTACTAGAAGAAGTGTGGATGTCATGTGGTGCAATGGGTGTGAGCTGGAAATGAAGCAAGGCAAGAGGCAAAGACGGATGGACCAATATCGGTGATGACGTCGACATCATCTGATCGATACAGAGCATATCGATGGGAGTATCGACCACTTCAGCATCGATACAGCAAGGGCATGGTGAGAACGAATTATATCGACTAGGAGACACCTCGATGCAACAGAAAGGAGTCCATATCGAGCAGTGTATCGACGTCTCAAACTGATACACATTACAGGACAACACCGATGTGCCATATCGACTTGCTTGATCGATGAGGCTTAACTAAAGGGTGATTGAATCGACTTCATACCATGGAGAGCCAAACCGATACAACTTAGGAGCCTTCTCTATCGACGTGCATATCGAACAAGGGATATCGATACAACCCACACGAAGATCGACATGTATATCGATGTTCACAGTCAATATGGTCTGTCCGAGTTAGCTTATTTTTGGTTTAATCTTGGTTTACTAGGGATTTCTTAGTTCCCATACAAATACTAAAGTCCTAAAATGGTTATGCAACTTGGATCTTATTATCTTTCTTCTTTTCTGGCACTTAAAATCTTTCCTTTTTGAGCTTTGCTTTGTAAGAACAAGTTTGATTTCGTGAATTTCTGCATTTGCATTTGATATATTCTTGTTTATTTTGCTTCCTAATCATGCTTAACCATTGTTTCTCTTTGGAATTTGTGGTGTTGACTATGGCCAGTGAGTAGTCTTATTTAGGGTTTGAGATGAGACAGATTAGAGGGGTTTTAGGATTACATTAGTGATGGCTTGTGCTTAATATGATTGTCTTCTCTCTATTAGATGTGCTTAACACTAGATTGGTCTTGGCCAGGCTTGTTTAGTATTTTGGCTTTCTCTTGTGCCTGGTAAGTGTTTGATGAAATGCTGCTTAGAGTCTCTTAGAGGATTTGTATGCTTAGCCTAAGGAATTAGATGTTTAAGGTGCATTTTTGGCTTTATAGGATTGGAGTTCTGTTCTGAATGCTTGCCAATCATGTGTTTGAGTAAAGGGATTTATCTTGAATGTGTGCTTAGCAAAGTGATTAGTGTAGAGGAAGTGAGCTAGTTATAGTTGTTAATCCTTTGCCTAGAAGATAGCATTGTTTGAATAGTCTTAAAGCATCACTAGTTAGGTTATAATCCCCTCTTAATCATTAACCATCATCTAAGATCCTTAGTTAATCTGTTTGAGTTTCCTGCTTTGATTAGATCAGTCTTTAGACTTGTTTAGTTTGACCACAACTGCTTTCTTGAATCTAGCTTGACATAAATGATTTGATGTATTCTTTGTGCCTTAAGAACTCAGATGGATTGATACCTTACATGCTGCAATGACATGAGTGTGTTTGGATTTGCTTAGCTAGCCAATACACCAGCTATCACAATAAGCCGTTCATATTCTACAAGATTGAAGTGTCAGACCCACTTGTGATGGCAAATTCTTCAACGATGAGCATAAAGATCAGAACCATTCTAGCCTAAGATATGTACTAATCAAGCAATCATTCCCTCACCCAAGCAAGAATTCAGATCAACTTATCAATCTTGTGAACCAATAAGGATGTAGTTAGCTAAGCACCAATCAAGAACATGGGTTTAAGCACACAGATGCAACATCCTAACAATGCTAAGCAATGAACAAGAATGAAACAAAGGCAAGATCTTTTAATGCATACTATCTAACCATGAAGCAAGAATCTCAAAGCCGGGATAAGGTTAACAAAAGTCATGTGGTCAACGCGGATAAGTTGCATCGAGGTCGTACGTACGATGTTCTGCTCGATATGCGACCTCGATATGGTCCGTGCAGCGCGCATCGGCTTCCTTCCTCGATGCTGGTCCTCGATGCAGACCAACGGCCTAGAATCCTCGTGCTGATCCTCTTCCTCTTGTTCTGCTGCTTGCATCGAGCATACTCCACATGTGTTCTGCTCGATATGCTTTCTCGATATGGACCAGACTTTGCAAGAACTCCATTCCTGGCATCTTCTTTGATCATGATATGCTTACATCTCCTTCCCAACTCCAATAAACTCCAAAAACATCTGAAAACCACCACAAACATGCACATGTATGGAAATGTATGCAATCATAAGCTAAACGCATGCCATGTTGATTGTAAGTGCAAATGATACCAAAATGCTAAACTAAAATGGAAAAACAGAGGAAAATATGCATGAAATGCAGCCTAAAATGATTTAAAATAGAAAGCTATAAACACCCCCACACTTAGCATTTGCTTGCCCTCAAGCAAACCAACACTTAACATGGTGATGAGGTTTTAAATGGGAACTCATATCTTTGAAAATGCTAACAATAAATCAAAATGAAGTCTATGTTCTCAATTCTAGAGTGCACTTAATGGAAGAATACTTTAAATACTTAGCCACTTTTATCACAAAACAAGAATGATCACAAAGCTATCAACATACACATGCTCATCAAATCAAAAAAAACTTTTTAACATTCAATTATGCTCAAACTGTGAATCATGCTTATGGAAATGCGAAAGTGTCATTTAGCAAATGGACAAGGCTTAGTGGAATAAAAATGATCCCACTTCACAAACTGGTTTTGGTGTTTAAAGCGTTCTCTTAAGGAAAAGCATGGTTGTGCTTTCGCAAAATTCTAAGGGTCAAAGAACAACTTACACATACAAAGGAAGACTCCCATCTACCCAAGATCTATTAGATGTGTTCCTAAGTCTAGCCTATCAATGTAAAACCCACCTATGCTACCCTTTTTAAACCCTTTTAAAAACTGATAACCATGTTGTTAGCAAGTCAGAATATCAAATCCCAAACCACAACAATGATGTAGTATATCAGTAAGGGTATCAATCCAAACTAGGAAGCAGGAAGAGCAATAGGAATGCAAGGGTGAAGCAAATCTAAGCAAATCGGGAAAATGATTGGTAAAATCAATGAAAACTAAATGCAACGACCAAATGAGATGCAAAACTATTTTAAAATCCCTGAAAGAGGGTTAACTACTACTAGGAAAAAGCAGAAGATTAAAAATGCATATCTACTAAGAACTAAAAATCGAGCACTGAATCGGCTAAAACTGATCGATCTAACAACTTAAAGGCAATGACTTCAAATAAACAAAAATGCAATCTTTATGACAAGAGAATGACAAACAGAGGTTTTAAAATGCTAAAAGAGGGTTCAGGGTCGAGGGTCATATTCAAGAGTGTTCAAAGGTCAAGTTTTGGTTTGAAAACATATAGATCTAGTCATTGATGAGCTTTCTCTAAGCCTTGAAAACAAAACAAGAACCATCCATGGCGTGTGGTATGATTCACTTCCTCAATCTCTTCTCCAAACTCATGGCGTTTGGTGGAAAAAGAGATCAAAGAGCAAGAAAAACAGATTTCAATCTATGGCCTAACTAACCTCCTCTACTTCCATGGCGTTTGGGAGAGGGTCGATTAGTCTCTAGGACTTGATTTTCTAGGATATCTGAATCCGTTCAGGGTAAGACAGCCTTGGAATCGTAGAGATCTTTTCCAAGACTCTCTAAGCCTTAAGACCTCAAGATCCTAGAAGAGAAGGAATGAAGAACAAGAAAAACACAAAAGATCCAAGTTCAAAAGATTAAGCGATGAAACGCAATGAAAGAAAAACTAAGCCTGATTAAGCGATTGATTAAGGGAAAAAGACTTAATATTCAAAAGATCCAAGTTCAAAATAACAAAAGCACAATGGCTGATAGCCCCCAAAAACGAAGAACAGAAAAAGCAAAAGCAAAATGTAGGATAATGAAAGTGATAGCTGCCTCATGCCTAAAATGGCAAAAACAGCTGGACTGGTCCCCCCCCCCCCCCCCCCCCCCCCACTACGCTCAAAAAGCGGTTAAAGTACCCGAGATCGATCTTGAGATCGATCAGTGCACTCGATCGTCTTCGGGAATCGCCTTCTGCTGCTCCATCTGCAAGTCGATCTGGTTGGATGGATCGAGTACTTCGTCCGATCTTCTACTCAATCCTTGGATGATCGAGTCATGGCCTTCATCCGGCTCTCGTTCTGCATGGCATCATTTACATCCGTACTCCAGATCGATCCCCTCTCTCGATCTTTCCTCTTGAATCGACTCGGGTCACTCGATCTTCTGGTCGATCTCATCTAGATCGACCTGCCTTGCTCGATCTGCTACTCGATCTCGGGTCCTTTGCATGCATGGTTGAGTTCTCCAAGTGTCCACGAGCTTCGTTTTGATCCTCCTCACGTCCACATAACCTCCACAACTCCAGAGTGCTCCAAACAACCTGATAATGATGCAAAAGTGCAAGAAATATGCAAAGAGACCTAGGACCTAAAATGCAAAGAGACCTAGGACCTAAAATGCAACAAATGGAACAAACTAGCCTATAATGCAAGATGAATGCATGAAAAACTATCCTAAATGCATGGAAAATATGAAAAATATATGGTAATATCAACTCCCCCAAACTTGCCCTTAAGCAAACAAAATTCAAGAAAGGAAAAGAAGTTTTAAAACGGGGGCTCAAATTCCTTGCAAAAGTGTTTCTCAGATGAATCATATTCCTAGTTCTTAATCCTAAGATGCAATGCACACACTCATACTCCAAAGAACTTAGCCATACTCATCACATATTGAATCTCAAATCATGACTATCATATCCCAAACAATCCAAGAATCCTAACCTTTAACATTCATTAAGCTCAAAACCGTGAATCACACTTATGCACTTTAAAACCGAATACATTTGGCTAAGGGACAAGGGTTGTGAGATAAAAATGATCTCACTTGTAGGGGCGATTCCAATAATGGGTGATCTCAAAGAATGGTCGAACTTATGCATAATGCTAAATGTAAAAACAATTGATGCATACATGACTAGACTCTCATCTACCCATATATACTAACAATGATCCTAGAACCCTCTCTCATTTTTTTTCTTTTTAAGCTCACTCACCCTCCTAAAGACTACCCTTATCATCAAGGTAATTCGCCAAGAAAAAACCCAAATAAAAGCATCATTTTAAAACCCTTTGGCTAGTGGTTAGGCTGAAAACATATTTAGCTCTTTTCTTTTTACTTTGATACCTCTCTACTCATTTTTTTTTCTTTTCTTTTCTTTTTAAACATTTGGCCTTTTGGCTCTTTTTCTTTTCTTTTTCTTTTCTTTTGGGAGCTACCTTCTTATTTAAACTAGAGCATTCATTTTTAAAACAATAAGCCTTCCACTTAAAACCATTAAAACCCTTTTATTCAACTTCCAAACTTCAAACTCTTTAAACCGAAGCAAAACAAAGCAATCCCCATGAATACCCGCCCTATCCTAAGCCTAAAACTACCTTCAAACCTAACACTTTATGCTAAGTTCAACCGAAAATAGGCCTCACAAAGATTTATCACACAAGAACATTGGATTGAAAGGAGGGTAAGGTAAAGGTGGGGAAGTCTACTTAGGCTTACGAAAGAGTGGTGAAAGGAAGAAGAAAGCCTAAGTATGTTTAAGTGATCCATGTATCCTTTTTCAAATGCATAAGTATGATAATTAAAAAGATTCAAATTAAGGTTCTCACTTATTAGGAAACGATTCAATTCATAAATGTTCAACTTAAGCCACGAAAATCAAAACAAATGATCCAAGTATGGTTAGAGCTTACTTTCAAAGAGTGTACAATGCATCAAAGAACTACTAACTAGGGCTTTAAAACAATTCATGAGCTTAAAACACTTTTCAAGAAAAACTTTTGCCCGTTATGCAAATGTAAACAACCTAAATGCTCAAAAATTCTAGACTCAATCCTAAAATGTTTAACAATTCGAATGCAACTACATGAATTTTTTTGAAACTTTTTAAAAAATTATCATTTTTTTGGTGTTTTTTGGCCTTATGATACAATGCAAAACTCAAGGGATGATAACACAAGATAAGATCAAAGAAAACATGTCAAACACACCACACACTCCCCCAAACTTGAATGACACCGTCTCGGTGGCAAACAAATGCAAAGGAATCAAAACACAAAGCAAAAATCTAAAAAGATGCATGGTATATACAAGGATTGGTTGTTGGTACCTCGGAGCTAAGTAAGGCTGGATCTTGAGGTTGCTCCAGACTTCTTGCTCTTATTAGGAGTGTTGTGACTGATCTCCTTGCCTTTCTCCTTGCTCGTTTCCTCATGGAGAGAGTGGCGCGCAGGTTGGTTCGTTGCTTGTGGCTCACGGATCTCAATGCCTCCGGTTGATCTCCTTCTCTTCTCGGGCTGCTCGACCTCCACCCTTGTAGTCTTCTTAGGTGAGATCCCTTTAAGCATCTTGACTTTCTTGCAAAGCTTCTTGATCATCTTCCCTGGCCATTTGTTGATCTTGCGCTGCATCTCAATGATTGAAGCAAGGAACTTCTCAGCTTTGGTTCTTGGCACGAAGTCAAGTGTGGGGAGAACAAAGCTCTCGGGCATCTCAGCATCTGATGTAGGTGATTCAGAACAAAGCTCTCGGGTATCTCAGCACTCTGAACGTGGGCGAGAGGCTTGTCTGGGAGCGGCTGTGCCTCCTAGAGGTACAAAGCACTCCTCTACACTCGGCAAAAACTCTACATTGCCAACACCTAGTAGCTCGGTTTCCTCCTTGTTCGGCAATATTCACACCCGCTTCTCATTCTCGCAATCATAGAATAAATAAGCAAAGAAGCCCTCAGCTGGCGTGCATCCCAAGCTATATGTGTTCCTCATATAGATCTCATCCATGTAGGCTCTTTCTGCGCAAGGAACGAAATCAGGAAGTGGCACACCGGCTTGACCAAACATCGGAGTGAGGAAGCCTCCTATCAGCGCCAAACTCGCCTTGCATCTCATCGCCCATGCCTTGTACTTCATCAAAGAAGCAGCTAGGATGCAACCGTAGTTAACATCATCTCCCGGCTCGTCCTCCATTGGCTCGTCGTTCTCCTTGGGATCACATAGAAGATGCTTAACGCCTTGGAACAAGAAACACAGCTCGTTCTTGGTGACCGTAGGAGCCACGTACTGTCCACTGGAGGTGTTGTCGATGCGCTTGAGCGTGTATCTCAGCACAGGACTGCAGACTCTCTTGATCTTGGCCGTGTTCGCCTTGTAGTCATCGTTGCTGATCAGATCCCACAAGTCGTTGGCTTGAGTGAAAGGAGGAAACTGCACTTGCTTGGCATCAGCCTTCAGATCGTATGCTTGGCAAAGCTCGGCGATGGAGAGATGATAGGCTTGTGTCCTGATCTTGAAGGTGAGATGGCCTTAAGAAGGAGTGGGGAGACTCGGATTCTCGTAGGTGAACTCCAAAGTTGCCAAGAAGTCCAAGGTTGCCTTGGGATAAGTTGGACAATCCATTCTTGATAAGCACCGGAGCCCAATGTTCTTGAGAAGCTGATCAAAATCTCCCAAGATCCCCATCTTAGCCATAAGATCCCTACTCGCGAACTTTGTGGGATCAACCCGAAGCCTTTCCAGCCGTTTCTTGGCTTTCTTCTCCTCTTTTGTCCATCTGACCCTCTCTTGAACCACTTCTTGAGCTTCTCCTTCTTGTGCTGTCTCTTCTCTCGTTCTCTTTGGAGCCATGGTACCTGAAACACGAATCTCAAGCAAGAGAATGAGTATAGGCGGCGAATGTTGAGAGAAATACAAGGTGAGAAAGAAAAACTTGTAACAATAACCCTAGATTTTTGGGGAATTTATAAAAATTACAGCTAGATAATAGAGAAGAAAATCTAGAAATAGGATTAAATCAAGAAATTTTCCTAATATCTAGCTATTTCTAAAAATAATTTAAACTTCCTAACAACTAACCATCATCCAAAGCAAATTAAAAGGAAAATTTCTAAAAAACTTTAAACAATTTGGACCGAAAATACCTTTGCAAGGACGAAAGCAGTTGTTATCAGCCTTTAGAAATAGAAAATCACACTCTCTCTTTCTTCAGAACACTCGAAATACAAATAAGAGAGACTGTGTGGTTGCATGGGAATATAAAGGCTAACAAATATGCAAAACCATGGGCAAAACAAGTGGTTTCTGACAAAAGTGTAGTCAAGGCACATCTTTCATGGTCAAAGATGCTTGCCTTGAGCACAATTCAAATTTTAAAACAGGAGGGAAAGAAGAAAAGAGGGAAAGAATTTACTTACCTTGGCACGAGATCGAGTCCATTTGGTCGATCTAGGACTCGATCTCATGCTCATGTTGACTAGGATCGAGAGGTTTGATCGATATGGGACTCGATTCAGATTGTATCGAGTCTTAGATCGATTGTACCCTCTTGTTCCATGATTTTTGGTCACTCAGGCTGTGCTCCTTGGATCGAGCCACGTGATCGATTTGAGGGTCGTTTGGGCTTAGATCGAGTGGCAGATCGAGTAGACTGATCGGTATAACATCGAGGATCGAGTGAGGTCAGTCGATCTATAACTCGTTTGCATTTCAAGCTAAACGTATGGGTGGTTTATCTTCCCATGATCGACTGACTCACTCGATTGTCTACTCGATCTCGTCTAGATCGACTGACTCCTCTCGATTCACTAGCTCGATCTACTAAAGATCGAGCTAGGATAAGTCGATCTAGCACTCGATCTCTAGCTTATACTTAGCCCTTCTCGCCTCTTTTGTCTCCAAGAATATGGTCTACAATCCCTCATCCTTTCACCTACACACTTAAACAAAAAAAGCACAAAACTGAAATAGAAAGAAAGCAAAAATATGTACAAGATAGACATGGGAATGCCTCCCAAGTGCCCTTTCTTTAACGTCTTTAGCTAGACTTTACTTAGTTTAGGCCTGAGGTGGGTCTAGGAGAAGCATGGTGGGGCTCTCCTTTCTGCAATCACTCGCCAAGTAGGGCTTGACTCTGTGGCCATTAACCGTGAAAGCATTACCGCTCTTGCCAACCAATGTAACCGCTCCTTAGGGTAGAGACTCCTTGATCTCAAACGGTCCACACCATCTAGATTTGAGCTTTCCAGGTAACAGCTTCAACCAGTTGTAGAGTAGCACCAGACTGCCTTCTCTTAACTCCTTATGAACCAGCTTCTTGTCATGAACCGCCTTGGTCCTCTCCTTGTAGATCTTAGCACTTTCGTAGGCTTCTAACCCTAGCTCTTCTAGCTCATGTAGTTGAATCAACCTCTTCTCTTGCGCCGTCTTGAGATTGAAGTTCAGCTGCTTCACGACCCACAGTGCTCTATGCTCAATCTCAACAGGAAGATGACATGCCTTGCCGTATAGAAGGGTGAAGGGAGTGGTGCATATAGGATGAGGAAAATCATAGGAGTCATTTGCGGACTGTTCTGGAGAAGTTGAGAGAACAGGAGTTATATGCCAAGCTCAGTAAGTGTAGCTTTTGGCAACGGCATATATGGTTCTTGGGTCACATTGTTTCAGATAAGGGAGTGTCCGTGGACCCAGAGAAGATTCAGGCTATTGCGGATTGTCGTAGACCAGAGAATGCTACAGAGATAAGGAGTTTTCTCGGACTAGCTGGTTACTACAGGCGGTTTGTCAAAGGTTTTGCAAGCATGGCTCAGCCAATGACAAAGCTGACTGGTAAAGACTTGGAGTACGTCTGGACGGATGAGTGTGAAGAGTGCTTCTCAAAGCTAAAGGAGTTACTCACTAGTGCACCAGTATTGGCGTTACCATAACCGGGTGAGCCATACGTGGTATACACGGATGCATCCAGGAAAGGACTAGGTTGTGTTCTGATGCAGAATGGTAAGGTGATAGCTTATGCTTTGCGGCAGCTACGGAAGCATGAAGGAAACTACCCTACGCATGATTTAGAGATGGCGGCTGTGGTATTTGCACTTAAGATATGGAGATCTTACTTGTATGGCGAGAAGGTGCAGATATACACGGACCATAAGAGTTTAAAGTACATCTTTACTCAACCGGATTTGAACTTGAGACAGCGTAGATGGATGGAGTTGGTAGGGGACTATGACTTGGAAATAGCATACCATCCAGGAAAGGCCAACTTGGTGGCGGATGCGTTGAATAGGAGAAGGGCTAGCGTATCATCTGAGCAGAATGTTGGAAGCATTGTGAACATGCTAAGGACATTGCAGTTGAATGCAATAACGGATGGGGTTGAACCGTTGGGTTTGGAAGCTGTGGATAGAGCTGACTTGTTGACTAGAATTCGGATTGCTCAGGAGCAGGATGAGAATCTGAAAAAGGTGTCACAGAATGACAAGACAGAATATCAGACTTCAAACAATGGGACCATTGTTGTGAACGGACGGGTCTGTGTTCCAGATGTGAAGGAGTTAAGGGATGAGATCCTTAAGGTGGCACATCAGTCAAGGTTTTCTGTTCATCCAGGAATGACCAAGATGTATCAGGATTTGAAGCGGTACTATCATTGGGTTGGGATGAAACGTGATGTGGCTAAGTGGGTAGCCGGATGTGAGACGTGCCAATTGGTTAAGGCAGAGCATCTGTTTCCAAATGGTTTGTCGCAAACATTGCCAATGCCAGAATGGAAATGGGACATGATCACCATGGACTTTGTATTGGGGTTACCTAAGACTAGAAAGTTGCATGACGGGATATGGGTCATTGTGGATCGTTTGACCAAGTCTGCTCACTTCTTAGCAATGAAAAAGACGGATGGAGTACCAAAGTTGGTGGATATGTATATTGATCAGATCGTGAAGTTGCATGGAGTGCCAGTAAGTATCATTTCAGATCGTGATCTGAAGTTTACTTCGAGGTTCTGGAAAGAGTTCCAGGAAGCGTGTGGAACGTGGTTGCATATGAGTACAGCGTATCATCCTCAGACTGATGGGCAATCAGAACAGACGATCAGGACATTGGAGGACATGTTGAGAGTGTGTGTACTGGACTGGGGTGGTAGTTGGGAAGACTACTTACCGTTGGCTGAATTTGCATACAACAATAGTTACCAAATGAGCATAGAGATGTCTCCGTATGAGGCGTTGTATGGCAGGCCGTGCAGGACACCATTGTGTTGGACACAAGTGGGGGAGCGTAGTGTAATGGGGCCAGCAGTGGTCGAGGCTACTACAGAAAAGATCAGATTGTTAAAGGTTAAGCTGAAAGAGGCTATGGACAGGCAGAAAAGTTATGCGGACAAGCGTCGCAGGGATTTGGAGTTCAGTGTGGGTGATATGGTTTATCTTAAGGCACTGACTTATAAGGGAACGAATAGGGCAGCTAAGAGTGCCAAGTTGAATCCGAGGTACATGGGGCCGTACCGGATACTGGAAAGGATTGGCGCAGTGGCTTACAAGTTGGACTTGCCATCAGAAATGGGAGCGTTCCATAATGTATTCCATGTGTCACAGCTGAGAAAGCACATTACCGAACGGGAAACGGTTATAGAGGAGCCACCAGCAGACTTTCAAGAGGACCTTGCAGTAGTGGCTAGACCGGTTCGAGTAATAGGACGGAAAGAAAAGACTAAGCGTGGGAAGCTGGTCAGAATGGTTCAGGTCGTATTGGACTGCGACGGGCATGAACAGGTTACTTGGGAAAAGGAGGCTAGGATGAAACCTGAGTATCCCAAATGGTTTGACAAGTTGCAAACGGATGAGTTGGATTCGAGGACGAATCCAGAACGGGTGGGGGAGAGTTGTAGCATCCGTATCCGAGAAAATGCAGAATGATCGTACCGGACAGGGTGTTGTCCGAGGAATGACCGAGCCAAGGGTCGGTTATTGGCTGGGAAATGGAGGTTCGGACTATGGTCGGGTGTCGACCGGTGAAATAGTCGGGTATGGGCTGGATAGCCGAGCCGGATGGACCATATCCGAGGGAAACAGGGTCCAGTCCGAGGGAAATGGGATTTATCCGAGTGCAGTGGGATATATCCGAGAGTCTGGGAGGTTAGTCTGAGTGTCAGTGGACTGTCTCCGAGGGGGAATAGGAAACCTCCGAGAGAAATAGAGGATTAGCCAAGGTGGGACAAGTTGTCCGTGAGAAATAGGAATATCCGGGTGAAAAATGGAAAACACCTCGGATAAGGGCGGTTTATCCGAGTGGGAAGAGATTTGGGCCGTGGGCCAAGTGTTTGGTCGGCTATTTTGGGGTTTATCGAAGGAATGGTCGAGCCGGTACAGGGAATAGCCGAGAGAATCGAATCGGACCGGGATAAAACTTACTGGAACCGGGAAAACGTCGGATAAGTCCGGGTTACCTAGGGTTTTGCGAGTATTTAAGGGATTTTGAGACTTTCCTCGGGAGAGTTGTGTTTATTCGAGAGCAATAAAGCAAGGAAAGAGAATAGTCGAGAGAAAACCCTAAGAAAAACAGTTTATCCCGAGGACATCCGAGAGAGATCAGGTTATCGCCGAGCAGAACCGACCATCGCCGAGATAAACTGATAAGCGATCGGATATTTCCCTAAGTGTTGAGTTTTCATCGGATAACCTCGAGCTAATAGCCTTGTTTTGTGGGGATTCTGAGGGAAAACAGAGTTTGGCTCGAAGAAAGGTGAACGGATCAAGAGATAGCCGAGGGGATAAGGATCGGATCGTACCGTGAGCCGAGAGATTTTTAGGGAGATCGGATATCTTCGTTTTGGTGCGGTTTTCATCGGGATTTCTTCTGACCAATCTGTTTCCAGCCTTGTCTAAGGTGAGTGCGTGACTGTGGTTGGGTCTAGGACCATAGGATTGCTAGGGTTGAGTGTTTTGCATGTTGATTGTGTGATTTTCATGTTATGTGTTTGGAATGGATAAGCAATCCTTGTGTTGTGATATATTGTGGTGTTTACCATGGCATATATGATGTTTAGCTAACCTCAGGGTAATCCGGATCATGTACTAGCTTAGGGGATGTGGGATTCTCGCTGACGTAGACATGGGTCTTAAAAAGGGATTGATCTTGGTTGGTTAGGCTAGATGATCATGGCCGTTTGATATTGTGATGTCTATTGCGAATGGACTGTGTTGAATGTTGAATCCGAAAGTATGACTGGGTGTTTGGTACTGACCAGGTGTTACGGGATGACCGTACTCACTAAGTATTTACGAAATACTTATGCCTCTCATCTTGAGTGTGCAAGTACTAAGCAGTAAAGGGGCGAGACCAGGCGGCAGTGAAGGATATGGATGGATCGGGACTTGGTTTTGTTTGTGTTAAGACTTATGTTTAGAGTCTTATGGCTTTGGTGTTTGATCGTTAGGTTGCTAGATGATCAGTTGTAATCTTTAGCGTACCTTGTGTATTGATTTATGTGGAACCCCGAATCCTGTTTAAGTGTTTTACGAAAGTTGAATAAATGAATGAGTTGCTTTATATTCCGCTGTGTAATGATAAGAAAGACTTAGAAAAATAAAGAAGAAAAAGTTCGAAAATATGGCTAAGTATAGAAACGGACTTAGAGGATGTAGTGGGACTCAGCCGTGGTACGGTTTACTGGGTTGGGTTACCACATAAGTCATCCATTAACATTTCTACCATCTCTTCTATAAGATCAGAGAAGATCGACATCATGCACCACTGGAATGTTACTGGTGCATTACACAACCCAAATGGCATCCTTCGATATGCGAAGGTGCCATAAGGGCATGTAAAAATCGTCTTCTCTTGATAGTTTGGATGGATTGGTATTTGAAAGAAACCTCTATAACCATTAAGAAAGCAATAATATGGATAATTAGCAAGTCTTTCTAGCATCCGATCAATAAAAGGAAGAGGAAAATGATCCTTTCTAGTAGCTGAATTGAGTTTCCTATAATCTATACACATTCGGTGACCGTTTATGGTTCTTGTAGGAATCAATTCATCTTTTTCATTCTTAATGACTGTGATCCCCCCCCTTCTTAGGCACCACATGGACAGGAGAAACCCACGTGCTGTCATTGATGGGGTATATCAGATCAGCCTCTAAAAGTTTCAAAATCTCTTTCTTAACTACTTCTTTCAAATTCCGGTTTAAGCCTCTTTGATGTTCAATAGAAGAAGAGTTCTCAATATCTAAGTGAATCCTATGAGTGCAAAGCATTGGTGAAAGGCCCTTGATGTCACTTAGAGAGTACCCAATGGCCTTCCTATACTTTCTCAGCACATTAAGGAGCAATTGCAACTCATCATCACTCAAGTTCTCATTCACAATCACGGGATAAGTCTCATTAAGCCCTAAAAAAGCATACCTTAACCCTTTTGGGAGCTCCTTTATGTCCACCTCTGGGGCTAGCAGCTCGCTCCAGTCCTCCTCGTGGCTTGTGTTGACGTTCACGTCCTCAGTAGCCTCATTAGAACCTGAGACATGAGCCTTAAGACTGCATTCCTGAACCGTTGTCCCCTCTGAGATCGAGTCATCCAGTCGATCTTCCACTCGTTCTGGTCTAGATCGAGTAACTTCACTCGATTCACCTACTCGATTGTGTGTGGTTCGAGCAGGAGATCGAGTCCCCGTCTCGTTCTCTGAACTGCTCGATTGGCTTCTCTCAATCCTCCCAGCGGTTGTTTTTCTGGATCGGCCACCTTCCTCGATCTTCTTGTCGATCTTAATCCTTGATCGAGTGAGCTCGTCAATTTCCTGATCGATATCTAGGCATCCGCCTTCATATTCCTTCACAACTTTCCTAGAATCGAGAAGATGAACGTATTCTTGAGTATGATCACTCAGAAAACCAAACTCGCCATGCTCCTTTGTCAAGGCAAGCTGCAAGTGATCTTCTTGTGCTAACTCCTCAAGCAACTCATCGGCCAAAGCGTCTAGAGTCTCAATGTAGAAAGCTTGTCCTCCAATGGTTGGTTTCTTCAAGACTTCGTTAATATCAAAGTCCAACTTGATGTCCTTGCCCAAGTGTAGAGAAATCTTGCCATTCTTGACGTCAATGATGGCTCCAGTGGTTGCAAGAAACGGTCTTCCAAGGATTAGAGGATCCTTTGGCTCTTCATCCAACTCTAAGACAACAAAGTCGGTTGGCACATTAACCCCACTGATTCTCACGGGAAAATCTTCAAGCATACCCACAAGAAGTCTGACGCTTCTAACAGCTAGAACAAGTGAGATCCTACACTCTTTGAACTTGATAAAACCGAGCTTCTTTGCTATGGAATGGGGCATGAGGTTTATACTTGCACCAAGATCACACAAACAGTTTTGAAATGTCAAGGGACCGAGTGCACATGATATAGTGAACGATCCTGGATCTCCAAGCTTCTTAGGAACAATCTCTTTGTGAATAATAGCGCTGCACTCTTCACTCAACACCAAAAACTCTTGACTATCCTTAGTCTTCTTATTAAGAGTGTCTTTGAAAAACTTTGGACACTTAGGCATCATGGCCAAACAATCTACCAAAGGAAGCTTGATCTCAACATCTTTCAAATGCTTCTCAAAGACTGATCTATGCTTCTCTAGAAATTGTTTTTTGAACCGGCCAGGAAAACGAAGCTTCGGCTTATATGGTGGGGGAACAAATGCATCTTTATCTTTTCTCACCTCCTCTACTCTCTTCTCTACAACGACTTCCTTACCCTTCCTTGGTATCTCAAACCACACATTATCAAAGGTGATCTCCTCATCATTTGAAAGCTTACCCTCCCCCTCTTGAACCACAATTTCCTCATTGTCCTTAGGTGCAACTCTCGGTGGTAGCTCCTTCCCACTTCGTAAGTTAATAGCGTTTGCATACTCTTTGGGATTCTGCTCACACTTGCCCGGTAAGCTGTTCTGACCGCTTGTACTAGCCTTTCCTTTCTCTAACTGCTTGATCTTGTTGTTCAGATTGGTTATCTGTGTTGAGACATCAGTAAGAGAAGAATTTAGCCGGTTGTTCATCTCAGCAAACTTGTGATTAGTTGAAGCTTGACCTTGAAGCAACTGTTGGAACATTGCTTGTACCGGATCTTGAGGTTGGGGTTGCATCTGTTGTTGTTGTGGAACAAAGCCGGGAGGAAACATAGGAGTGTATCATTTGTTGCCTTGCTGTTGCTGCTGACCCTTGAAGTTCCCTTGCCTCTGCCCTTGAAAGCCACTATTCTGTTTAAAACCCTTGCTGTAAGGGATAAACGGCTTTGCTTGCTGAGGGGGGTACACCTGATCCTTTGGATTCTCAACGTTGGTGCTACGGTATGAGAGGTTGTTGTTGCCCTGGTAGCCTTGAGAATAGCCATGTGGCTTGTTGTAGTTCTGACCAGCAACCCAATTAGCTTCCTCTTCTTGGCATTGCTCGAGCTCAGCTAAGACATCCGCGGCTTCTCCAACAAAATGCACTTATTTTTGGTTGGCAAGGACAAGCTTATCAATCTTCTCATGCAACGACTTCATTTCTTTCTTGTGAGCTTCAGGATCAGCTCCTCTTGGTGAACGGTCATAGTCCTATGAATAGTTCCCATCACTTAATGCCAAATTCTCTATGAGTTCCATACCTTCGTCCACCTCTTGACAAGAAAGTTTCCTTTGCTTGCCGTGTCAAGGAGCAATCTGATCTTTGGAAGAGCTCCGCGGTATATGGTACTCAAGAGTGTCTCTTCACTGAATCCATGGTGAGGACAAGCTAAAGTGTAATCCTTGAAACGCTCCATAGCTTCATTGAATGTCTCATTCTGCCTTTGAGTGAAGCCACTAATCTCACTTCTCAACCGAGCTGTTCCTGTGCTTGAGAAAAACTTTGAGAGAAAAGCTTTCTTACAGTCAGCCCAAGAAGTTATAGTGCCTTGTGGAAGAGTCTTCTCCCAATTCCTAGCTTTATCACCAAGGGAAAAGGGAAACAACCGCAACTTGAAGCTGTCCTCCGAGATACCATTTATCATCAACATCCCACAAATCTGCTCAAAGTTGTCTAGATGCGCCAATGGGTGTTCCAAAGCTAGCCCATGAAACTTGTTATTTTGCACCATCTGAACAAACCCTGGCTTGATCTCGAAGTTATTGTTTTGGACTGGTGGAGGAGTAATCCCGAAACGGTTATGATGTGTATTAAAAGCATTTCCAGCGCCAATGATCCGAGGTGGTCTAGATGCTGGTTGGGGTTTCCATTGCCCCTTTCCAGCGCGATTTTTCTATGCCTTATCTGCTATGTAATCATGATGAATGGTTCCTGTTTTATTATGCAAATGCAAATTCAAGCATCAGTCCATCATACACCCTCCCACACACTTAAATTACACAGTGCATGTGTAATAAAAATTCTAAGGAGAGTGTTCACAAACATCAAGCAAACAATAGCATAAAATTAAAAAAAAAATGAGTGGTATTTACAATAGTTAGTGTGGTGTACCTTACTTCAGGTGGAGGAGTGGTGAGAGTCTGAACTCTCAATGGCATGGGAAGGTGAAGCTTCCTCCTCTTATGGAGCTTGCTGTCTAGTCCTTCTCTTCTTTCCTTTTCTCCTTGGAGCAGCTATATGAGATGAATACCTGGCCGGTTAAGAAGCTTGTGTCCTTGGCCACTCATTGATGTGGAATGAGTGTTTCTCTTGGACTGTAGCCTCTGGTGTGTCCTCAGACATGTCTTCAGGATCAGATCCTCCTCCTTGTGGCTTTGCTTGGACCGCTTGATCAGTTCTCTTGGCTGATGAAGATCATCCCAACTTCTTCTTGAGCATCCTCACCTTCTTTTTCAATGAGTCAACCGATTTCTTGCATGCTTTAACTGTCTTCAGCAAACCTTTGATGGCTTTGTCCTGGAAGTGGTTCCACCTCTGAATAAGCCTAGAGTCTTGACTCTTTGGTTCAGAGAATCTAACTTACAATTCAGGTCACAAGTAGTGGCGTCTATCTTGTTGTGCAGTTCAGCACACTTCTTGTGCAGCTCTATAGCGGTGTTGGCTTGACCAATCAACAGCTGTTCCATCATCTGCTTCAAATCAACATCTTGAGTGCTAGAAGAGGTTTGTGTATTGCCAAAACCTGTGGGACAAAAGATGGTCTTGGCTAAATGTTACCTTGTTGAAAACCGCACTGAAAGGGTGGTCTTGAAGCGAAGTAGTTCTGCTGGTTGAAAGGAACAAAAGGTTTGGTTCCTTGGTTTTGTTGAGCAGGTTGTGATGGATAGACATGATTCTGAGGGTTAGCCACGTTGATGCTTCTATAAGAGAAATTGGGATGGTTCTTGTAGTTGTTAAAACCGTCTCCTTGTTGATTCATGTAGAAGGCTTCTTCTTCTACAACTGTCCAATCTTCTTCTTGTGTAGCAACACTATCAACAATAAAACTGACATTCTTGAAAGACACATTCAGCAGCTTGTCCAACTTGTCATTCAAAGCTTTAATCTCCTTCTTTGTTGTGCTCTCACCTTCAGTGCTTAAAGCAGCTCTAGATGTTCTGTCATATTCTTCACCATAGTTTCCATCAGAAAGTGCTAAGTTTTCCACAAGAGCTAGACCATCTACAACAGTGTTGCCCATGCTGTATCCAAGAGCATCCTGTACTTTGGCGTCACTCCTCTATACAAAGTAGACAGCAAGCTTTTCTTTGTGAAGCCATGGTGTAGGCACTGCAAAGTGTAAAACTTGAACCACTCCCAAGCTTCAGCGAATGTCTCATTCCCATGCTGAGTGAAACTGCTTATGGTTTTACTCAGCTTTTCTGTTCTGGTGGAGCTGAAAAATTTGTTGAGGAAAGTTGTCTTACATTCATCCCAAGTAGTTATAGAGCCTTGTGGAAGTGTCTTCTCCCACTGATGTGCTTTGTCACCTAAACTGAAAGAGAACAAGTGCAGCTTCAAAGCATCTTCGGAGACTCCTTGAATCATGGTCATACCACACACCTTATCAAACTGGTCCAGATGATCGAAAGGGTCTTTATTGGGCAGGCCATGGAATCTGTTGCCTTGCACCATGTTGATAAAACCAAGCTTGATCTCGAAGTGGTTTTAATGTACAGCTGGAGCGTGAATGCCATTCCTGTTGTGGTGAGTATTAGGCGCATCACCAGCTCTTATTGGTCTTGCAGCTCTAGGTGCGTGAACTGGTACTTGCACACCCCGAACTCCAGTCACTTGGTTCAAACTTCTTGTGCTTTATCTATGTGTGCTGCAGCTTGTTGTAATGGTGCTCGTCCAACAACTACAACATGTGGTAACTGAGCTTCTTGCTCTACCATCCTCTATCCTTCTATCTCTTGAACTCTCTGTCTTACAGCTCTTCTCCTATGAATGTTGTCAATGAAAGGAGTCAGATTTGATGAGCATGTAGACCTCAAATTCATACAAGTATCGGAAAAAACAGAGCACGGAAAACAAAGCAAATTAGTAACTTTTAAAGTAAAGAACTTAGTCTAACAGCAATGTTAAACTAAAACAATCCACAAATGGCAACGGCGCCAATTTGAAAAGCGTTTTTGGTCTACTAGATCAAATGTCCTGCCTCTAATCAGTTGTAAAATAGGGATCATGTATTAATCCATTTGTGGAAGATGACATAGAAACAATGCCATAAGCTAAGCAACGATGGGTTTTTGATTGAACAAGGACAAGTCTAACAACTTAATAATGCAAAGGAAAGAAAGCATAAACTAAATGCATGTGAACAAAACTAAGCAATGAACTTAAGGCATTGACTGAACAAGAACTAAGCAAGAATGATTACTAAAGCAAATACTAAGCAAGATGATCTTAAAGACAATTAATTAAAAACAAGACTCAAGGTTCTAAGCAATTGTGGGATAGTGGTTTTCAATAGTGAAAATGGGGATTTTTTAGCAAAGGCAAACATCAAGCATTCAAAAGCAAGCAATTCTCAATGTTGTACTCCTAGACAAGGTATCTAAAAGGAACCAACTTGGTGTCAATAAGTAGTTTATATTCAACAAGATTGAAGTGTCAGACCCACTTGTGGTGGTGTATCCTTCAACCATGAGCATAAAGACCAGAACCATTCTAGCCTAAGAGATGTACTAATCAAGCAATCATTCTCTCACCGAAGCAAGAATTCAGATCAACTTATAAATCTTGTGAACCAATATGGACCTAGTTAGCTAAACACCAATCAAGAACATGGGTTTAATCACACATATGCAGCCTCCTAACAATGCTAGACAATGAACAGGAATGAAACAAAGGCGAGATCTTTTAATGCATACTATCTAACCATCAAGAAATAATCT
The DNA here is from genome assembly GCA_911865555.2 of Thlaspi arvense. Taxonomy (NCBI): domain Eukaryota; kingdom Viridiplantae; phylum Streptophyta; class Magnoliopsida; order Brassicales; family Brassicaceae; genus Thlaspi; species Thlaspi arvense. The sequence continues at coordinate 32,047,302 of OU466860.2, forward strand.
CAAAACCAGCTTAGCCTTAAGCGAATCATATAGCAATAGTGAACTATCACTTTGGTGTCACTGATACTTTAAATGTAAATCTTCCATTCATCATACCCTCCGTGGTCTTCTTTTTCCTAACGTAGTTACCTTGATGTGATAAATGGTCCGAAACATTGACCAAGCCAAACTATCAAGCCAAATAAGCGAACTATACTTAGAGATAAGATAACAAGCCATTTAGTGAACGATATGCATCAATCAATACCATATTAAATCAAAAGGAGCAAGCTTTATGAACAATAACCACTTTACAAGAGAAGGAGAAAACAGAGAATAGTTAAATAAGCCTAATCACCCCTTAATCACATCTTAATCACCACTTTTCCTACTTAGAACCCTAAATCTAAAGTAAACTACTCACTAATCATGGCTAGTCCCATTGATTTGCAGTTAAACATAACTAGATGTGGTTAAAATGCAAAGATGATAAATCTAAACTACCAAGGTACAAGCACAAAGATTAAGAGACAAGATTAAACCATAAAATTAGAAACTTTATTAAAGATTAAGATCCTTAAGGCAAATCTCCCTTTAAGGTTAAATAAAGTCAAGTGGTCAACGCGGATAATTTGCATCGAGGTCGTACAGACGATGTTCTGCTCGATATGTGACCTCAATATGGTATGTACAACGCGCATCGGCTTTCTTCCTCGATGCTGGTCCTTGATGCAGACCAATGGCTTGGAATCCTCGTGCTGATCCTCTTCCGCTCGTCTTGCTGCTTGCATCGAGCATACTCCACACATGTTCTGCTTGATATACTTGCTCGATATGGATCAGGCTTTGCAAGAACTCCATTTCTGACATGTTCTTTAATCATGAGCTGCTTCCATCTCCTTCCCAACTCCAAGAAAATCCAAAAAACACCTGAAAACCACCACAAACATGCACATATATGCAAATGTACGCAATCCTAGGCTAAATGCATGCCATGTTGATTCTAAGTGCAAATAATACTAAAATGTTGAACTATAATGCAAAAATAGAGGAAGAGATGCATGAAATGCAGTCTAAAATGATCTAAAATAGCAAGCTATCAGGTATTAACATCTAGCCTATTTACAACATTTGAAAGCATCATTTGGAGTAGTTATTCATCATTTTTATACATCTAAGTGTCTCATTTGCATTCATATTAGGACTAATGTATCTTAGGATTAGTTTGCAAACTTTGTTGCATATGAAGTGCATTTCAGGTGTTTTGTAGCTAAGGAGACAAACTGGAGAATGGTGAATCATTTGGAGTAAAAAAACCTTGCAGGAGAATGCATCCAAGACATTAAGGAGCAAAAGAGAAGATTTCTCCATGCCACTTGACCCGCCACAACGGTCTCATCCCGATGCGAAGCAAGACGATGTCTAGCACTACAATGGACAGCCGCAACAGACTGGACAAACCGATGTGGAGCAAGATCTGTTCGGACGAGGGCTTTCCACTACTATTAATCCTCAACGTCCTTCAACAAAGTTCTAGAGGATCGAGTTCGCTTTCAAAAGATCTCGGTTTGACTTCATTATAACCAGTAGTTCGGAAGTTACCGCAAAAACAGTGAGCAACTGTTACAATATGGAAAAACACTAAATCAAATGTCTTCATTATGTGGATTTTTATCAGAATGTGGTCTTCATCATTTCACAAAATCAAATGATTCTCATTGGATTCTAAAGAAAAATTGGTGCCAAGAAGACTTTTATTTGATTTATCATATTTTTCTCCTTTTGTATTAATATAAATAATTTCATTTAAGTATATTTATTTATAAAGATCTTTTGTAAGAGCTATAAAAGCTCATTGTTCTCATTGTAAAAGGATATTGAAATTTTTGGAAATTAAACATAAATTTTTCTCTTGTGTGTGATTCCTTGAGAAAGATTCTTTTAGCACCCATCAAGGCCCACAAAAAGGTTTTACTCGATTTAGCCATGTAAAAATTTTTAAAAAATTTACACGGATCATATCGAGCAAAACACTCGATGTGGTACCTCGATGTGTACCATATCGGGGACGTCGGGTCCTGTGGCTCGGCGATGATGCTCCTCTGCCTCGGGGGTTCCGCGTTCTGGTCAGCTTCTCTTTCAGGGCACCTTGCATCGAGCAATCTCAGTAGATGTTCTGCTCGATGTTGTTGCTCGGAGTAGGGAGAGACTTCAGCTTGCATTATCCTTCCCGTGAGCCGTGCATGGCATCGTCTGGATGCTTGTTCCTGGCTCGGCCATTGTGGATCGAGCAAACATGTTGGTGTTTTGCTTGATGCTACACCTTGATGTGGAACGTCTCGTACTCGGTTGCTGTTCTCCTCAATGGTTGTCGTACCGGACACCGTCTTGCATCGAATTGGCTGATAGCACCCATATAGAGCAGAACCTTGTATGTTCTGCTCGATGCAACTCCTCGGTGTGACTCCATCTAGCAATTTGGTCAATGTAAGGGCTGTACCTTCTTGATGTACGGACTGGTGATCACATTGAGCAAAGCTTTTGGTGTTTTGCTCGATGCTACACCTCGATGTGATCTCCACCATGCGTCTTGGTCGATGTACGGTCCACGCTCCTCGATGTACAGACAGGGGCTTCAGGAGCGATCACATCGAGCAGGGCTTTTTGGGTTCTGCTCGATGCTACTTCTCGATGTGATCTCCATCGTGCAATCTGCTCGGTGTACGGACTGCTGCTTCCCCGAGATAAGCTGTATCGAGCAGTGATGACATATGTTTTGCTTAATATGGTACCTCAATATGAAAACAAAGTTTTCTTTCCTTGGCATTTAAACCATTCTACACATCCATGGACCTGTTCTTTGACTTCTGAAACACTAAATAAAGACATTAGTAATAAAAGAAAGCATACTTTTACAAGGATAGTCATGGGATTACCTCCCAAGTGTGCTTGTTTTAACGTACTAAGCTTGACTTTGATAGTTTGAGGACAAGTGAAAAGAGGTTGATAGAGCTGGTGCTCCTTCCTCTTTCTTCTTGTAAATCCAAGTGCCCACTGACATCAGTTTCTTCTTCTCTGGAGCTGTCTTCCGATTTCTCTTCTTCTTGACACTTGGTGTGATCAAAGGCTTCACTTCTTTGGTGATCAAGCCTTCATCCTCTTTCAAACCATCTTCAAGCTTCAACTCAGTGATCAAGCCTTATGCTCTGGCTCATCAAGGAGAGTGTCTGTCATCAACATACTCATTGTGAAGCTCATAGCATGCTCCACACGCTCTGGAACTTACTGTTGCTCACTCTCTTCTTCAATAATTATTCCACAAAAAGCTATGGAATGAGAGATAATCTTGTAGACTTTGAACTCATCAACATTCTTCAAAATCACAGAGCCTTTCTTGAAGTCTACTTGAGCTCCTGTTGTTGCCAAGAATTGTGTTCCTAGAAGAAGTTCACCTCTCTTGAATATGTCTTCTCCAAAACTACAGCTTCTTGATCATCAATAGTGATGTTGATGACATTCCCCCCACACTCAGCCTTTAACATGTCCACATGGAACAGCATCTCTTGAAGAATAATGCCAAGGTCTTCCAATGAAGCATCTTCATCATCAAACTCTTGTTCATCCTCTTCAGCAAGCAAGTGGCAGAATTCCTTAGGATTTGCTTCAATCTTTCCTGATAACTGATTCTGAGGTTTTGAAGGTGCAGCTCATTTGCTTTCTAGAGTCTTGACTCTTTGGTTCAGAGCATCTAACTTACAATTCAGGTCACAAGTAGTGTCGTCTATCTTGTTGTGCAGTTCAGCACACTTCTTGTGCAGCTCTATAGCGGTGTTGGCTTGACCAATCAACAGCTGTTCCATCATCTGCTTCAAATCAACATCTTGAGTGCTAGAAGAGGTTTGTGTATTGCCAAAACCTATGGGACAAAAGATGGTCTTGGCTAAATGTTACCTTGTTGAAAACCGCACTGAAATGGTGGTCTTGGAGCGAAGTAGTTCTGCTGGTTGAAAGGAACAAAAGGTTTGGTTCCTTGGTTTTGTTGAGCAGGTTGTGATGGATAGACTTGATTCTGAGGGTTAGCCACGTTGATGCTTCGATAAGAGAAATTGGGATGGTTCTTGTAGTTGTTAAAACCGTCTCCTTGTTGATTCATGTAGAAGGCTTCTTCTTCTACAACTGTCCAATCTTCTTCTTGTGTAGCAACACTATCAACAATAAAACTGACATTCTTGAAAGACACATTCAGCAGCTTGTCCAACTTGTCATTCAAAGCTTTAATCTCCTTCTTTGTTGTGCTCTCACCTTCAGTGCTTAAAGCAGCTCTAGATGTTCTGTCATATTCTTCACCATAGTTTCCATCAGAAAGTGCTAAGTTTTCCACAAGAGCTAGACCATCTACAACAGTGTTGCCCATGCTGTATCCAAGAGCATCCTGTACTTTGGCGTCACTCCTCTATACAAAGTAGACAGCAAGCTTTTCTTTGTGAAGCCATGGTGTAGGCACTGCAAAGTGTAAAACTTGAACCACTCCCAAGCTTCAGCGAATATCTCATTCCCATGCTGAGTGAAACTGCTTATGGTTTTACTCAGCTTTTCTGTTCTGGTGGAGCTGAAAAATTTGTTGAGGAAAGTTGTCTTACATTCATCCCAAGTAGATATAGAGCCTTGTGGAAGTGTCTTCTCCCACTGATGTGCTTTGTCACCTAAACTGAAAGAGAACAAGCGCAGCTTCAAAGCATCTTCAGAGACTCCTTGAATCATGGTCATACCACACACCTTATCAAACTGGTCCAGATGATCGAAAGGGTCTTTATTGGGCAGGCCATGGAATCTGTTGCCTTGCACCATGTTGATAAACCCAAGCTTGATCTCGAAGTGGTTTTAATGTACAGCTGGAGCGTGAATGCCATTCCTGTTGTGGTGAGTATTAGGCGCATCACCAGCTCTTATTGGTCTTGCAGCTCTAGGTGCGTGAACTGGTACTTGCACACCCCGAACTCCAGTCACTTGGTTCAAACTTCTTGTGCTTTATCTATGTGTGCTGCAGCTTGTTGTAATGGTGCTCGTCCAACAACACCAACATGTGGTAACGGAGCTTCTTGCTCTACCATCCTCTATCCTTCTATCTCTTGAACTCTCTGTCTTGCAGCTCTTCTCCTATGAATGTTGTCAATGAAAGGAGTCAGATTTGATGAGCATGTAGACCTTAAATTCATACAAGTATCGGAAAAAACAGAGCACGGAAAACAAAGCAAATTAGTAACTTTTAAAGTAAAGAACTTAGTCTAACAGCAATGTTAAACTAAAACAATCCACAAATGGCAACGGCGCCAATTTGAAAAGCGTTTTTGGTCTACTAGATCAAATGTCCTGCCTCTAATCAGTTGTAAAATAGGGATCATGTATTAATCCATTTGTGGAAGATGACATAGAAACAATGCCATAAGCTAAGCAACGATGGGTTTTTGATTGAACAAGGACAAGTCTAACAACTTAATAATGCAAAGGAAAGAAAGCATAAACTAAATGCATGTGAACAAAACTAAGCAATGAACTTAAGGCATTGACTGAACAAGAACTAAGCAAGAATGATTACTAAAGCAAATACTAAGCAAGATGATCTTAAAGACAATTAATTAAAAACAAGACTCAAGGTTCTAAGCAATTGTGGGATAGTGGTTTTCAATAGTGAAAATGGGGATTTTTAGCAAAGGCAAACATCAAGCATTCAAAAGCAAGCAATTCTCAATGTTGTACTCCTAGACAAGGTATCTAAAAGGAACCAACTTGGTGTCAATAAGTAGTTTATATTCAACAAGATTGAAGTGTCAGACCCACTTGTGGTGGTGTATCCTTCAACCATGAGCATAAAGACCAGAACCATTCTAGCCTAAGAGATGTACTAATCAAGCAATCATTCTCTCACCCAAGCAAGAATTCAGATCAACTTATAAATCTTGTGAACCAATATGGACCTAGTTAGCTAAACACCAATCAAGAACATGGGTTTAATCACACATATGCAGCCTCCTAACAATGCTAGACAATGAACAGGAATGAAACAAAGGTGAGATCTTTTAATGCATACTATCTAACCATCAAGAAATAATCTCAAAACCAGCTTAGCCTTAAGCGAATCATATAGCAATAGTGAACTATCACTTTGGTGTCACTGATACTTTAAATGTAAATCTTCCATTCATCATACCCTCCGTGGTCTTCTTTTTCCTAACGTAGTTACCTTGATGTGATAAATGGTCCGAAACATTGACCAAGCCAAACTATCAAGCCAAATAAGCGAACTATACTTAGAGATAAGATAACAAGCCATTTAGTGAACGATATGCATCAATCAATACCATATTAAATCAAAAGGAGCAAGCTTTATGAACAATAACCACTTTACAAGAGAAGGAGAAAACAGAGAATAGTTAAATAAGCCTAATCACCCCTTAATCACATCTTAATCACCACTTTTCCTACTTAGAACCCTAAATCTAAAGTAAACTACTCACTAATCATAGCTAGTCCCATTGATTTGCAGTTAAACATAACTAGATGTGGTTAAAATGCAAAGATGATAAATCTAAACTACCAAGGTACAAGCACAAAGATTAAGAGACAAGATTAAACCATAAAATTAGAAACTTTATTAAAGATTAAGATCCTTAAGGCAAATCTCCCTTTAAGGTTAAATAAAGTCAAGTGGTCAACGCGGATAATTTGCATCGAGGTCGTACAGACGATGTTCTGCTCGATATGTGACCTCAATATGGTATGTACAACGCGCATCGGCTTTCTTCCTCTATGCTGGTCCTTGATGCAGACCAATGGCTTGGAATCCTCGTGCTGATCCTCTTCCGCTCGTCTTGCTGCTTGCATCGAGCATACTCCACACATGTTCTGCTTGATATACTTGCTCGATATGGATCAGGCTTTGCAAGAACTCCATTTCTGACATGTTCTTTAATCATGAGCTGCTTCCATCTCCTTCCCAACTCCAAGAAAATCCAAAAACACCTGAAAACCACCACAAACATGCACATATATGCAAATGTACGCAATCCTAGGCTAAATGCATGCCATGTTGATTCTAAGTGCAAATAATACTAAAATGTTGAACTATAATGCAAAAATAGAGGAAGAGATGCATGAAATGCAGTCTAAAATGATCTAAAATAGCAAGCTATCAGGTATTAACATCTAGCCTATTTACAACATTTGAAAGCATCATTTGGAGTAGTTATTCATCATTTTTATACATCTAAGTGTCTCATTTGCATTCATATTAGGACTAATGTATCTTAGGATTAGTTTGCAAACTTTGTTGCATATGAAGTGCATTTCAGGTGTTTTGTAGCTAAGGAGACAAACTGGAGAATGGTGAATCATTTGGAGTAAAAAAACCTTGCAGGAGAATGCAGCCAAGACATTAAGGAGCAAAAGAGAAGATTTCTCCATGCCACTTGACCCGCCACAACGGTCTCATCCCGATGCGAAGCAAGACGATGTCTAGCACTACAATGGACAGCCGCAACAGACTGGACAAACCGATGTGGAGCAAGATCTGTTCGGACGAGGGCTTTCCACTACTATTAATCCTCAACGTCCTTCAACAAAGTTCTAGAGGATCGAGTTCGCTTTCAAAAGATCTCGGTTTGACTTCATTATAACCAGTAGTTCGGAAGTTACCGCAAAAACAGTGAGCATCTGTTACAATATGGAAAAACACTAAATCAAATGTCATCATTATGTGGATTTTTATCAGAATGTGGTCTTCATCATTTCACAAAATCAAATGATTCTCATTCGATTCTAAAGAAAAATTGGTGCCAAGAAGACTTTTATTTGATTTATCATATTTTTCTCCTATTGTTTTAATGTAAATAATTTCATTTAAGTGTATTTATTTATAAAGATCTTTTGTAAGAGCTATAAAAGCTCATTGTTCTCATTGTAAAAGGATATTGAAATTTTTGGAAATTAAACATAAATTTTTCTCTTGTGTGTGATTCCTTGAGACAAAGTTTGTGAATATGTCACAGGGGCTTCCACACCCTTGAGTGACATTCTTTGATCCACCATCTATCCATTCCATCCACCAATCCAGCCTGAAAGAGACTTAAGTCCAGCAGGATTGATCCCGTAACCATCCATTTTGATCATCTTTTAAGTAAGTAGAAAGAGACTTCAGTCCAGCAGCTGGTTTCCACCAATTCACCACCATTTTATGTGATCATCTCCTTGATCTTATATCATTTATACAATATTAAAAATAAGTAAATCAAGTGTATTCAATATGTGTATTATTATTAGAATCTCTTCTTCATAATTTCATAAAGCCAAATGATTCTCATTCAAGTCCATTGCAAAATTGGTGGCAAGAAGACATTTCTTTTTATTTAGCTTATTTTTCCCCTAATGTTTAAATGTAAATAATTTCATTTTAGTGTATTTTTTGTAAAGATCTTTTGTAAGAGCTATAAAAGCTCATTGTTCTCATTGTAAAAAGATATAGAAATTTTTACAAATTAAAAGAGATTTATCTACTAAAGCTTTGGCTCTGCTTTTGTCTATCTAAGTAAGATGGATTTCTTCACTTTTTAATCATTTGTATCTATGTATCTTGTGTGTGATGCCTTAAGACTAGGTTTGTGAATTCATCACAGAGACTTTCACATCCTTGAGTGGTGTTCTTTGATCCATCATCCTTCCATTTCATCTACTGATCAAGTCTGAAAGACACTTCAGTCCAGCAGATTGATCCCGTAACCATCCCCTTCGATGATCTCTTGAGCAAGTAGAAAGAGACTTTAGTCCAGCTGCATGCTTCCATCGTTTCACCCAAGCATTATAAGATCATACCTCCTTGATCTTATATCATTTGGTATCAGAGCTAAAATCTCATATCCTCTATCATTTTTATTTCCGTTTTGTTTTTGTCTCTTGTTTTATCAAGATTTCTATTAATAAAAAAAGTTTTTGGTTGTTTTTATTCTTTATTTTTTATGAATTTTTTAAAAATTCAGAAAGTAGAGTTTTATGTATTTGTTCTTTGATTCACATTTTTTTAATTGAAAACACAAAACTCATAAAAAAATTCAATTGATGTTTGCTTCTTTCATTAAAAAAACAAATATGTTTCAATTTATGTTTTTTTTTTCTGTTTAATGATAGGGTCTAAGTTTTACCCAATTACTAGATGATCGGGCTGCACTGTGTGCAGACTATAAAACATTTGAAATGTTCAATTATAATTAGTATAGTATTAAAAATGCTTCATTTGCGTATGATTAATTATCTATTAATAATACAATTATAAACATTTAATAATAAAAATAATAAATTAAATATAAAATACTATAGATTTCAAAAGAAAATGAAGTTATCAAAAATATTTACTAGGACTTTAACATATTTTCTTAGATAAAAAATGTTAATATGATAACTAAATAAATGGGTAAACATTAAAATCTATAATAATTTATTTAATTTTTATTTTTGACTCGCACGTATGTGCACGTTTAATTTTTTAGACATAATTAGTTGAAATATTTAAGTATTGATTAATTTTCTTATACATTATTTAAACATTATGTTTTTACACATATATATTTTTAGTCTTCAACAACAATCACACAAATGCCTTCTTAGTTGCTTTATTCGGGAAGGATTCTTGCTTTTATCCAAAATTCTCTAAAACCTTCAGTTGTGCTTCAATCATGCTATAACCTGTAAAGTCTCTAATAGGACTCTAAAAAGACCAAAAAGACTCAATAAAAAGGACATCTATCATGGTTATTGCATGATTGGAGAAGAGTCGAGGTTTGAAAACAAAAACAGTTAGTGAACCTTAGGAACGCCACTTTGATTAATACTTTCGAATCCACATACCACAGGGCCAACACAAGATCATATTTTTGTATACTTATCACAATCTTAGCAATCTCTCAAATACAGCCTGAGCTCCATCAAATATTCTGAAATCTCTACGGCTAACTCCTTTCATTTATCTAAGCATGATATCTTATCAAGGGTTTATAAACTCAATCACTTATAGATTCTTTCCCTTCCTAAACACTGAAAAGTCAATCTCAATACCGCTCTCCTATTTTCTCCTCCCTTGATCTATAATAATTTTGTTTTTCCAATTTTTTTTAACTTTCTTTTCTCATTCTTTTTTTTTACAGCCTAAGAATTGGTGCTACTCATTACTTGTGTTCCTTTGGAGGATACATGTTCATGTGTGTTTACTACTTGTGTTCTTAGTGAGGAGACATGTTCATGTGGACCATTATATAGATTTAAACTCTTAAAGTTGTATCAAGGTAGATCCAAGAGAGACTGTACCTAAACATTCTTGCCAGTGTTGAAAGAGAAAATCAAGGTCAGTGAATATCAAGCCCCAAGATGAGAAGTTAAAAGTTAACTACGGTGGAGTAACAATAGATTTTCTAGATTCTCTTAAAACATAAACCTTCTTTGCTAGACCGATCTATGATATTACTGCATATTGCATATATTTTGCATACTCATTAGTTAGCTTTTCATGCATTTGTATCGCATTTTAGGTTAGATTGCATCACTTAGAGTCCTAGAGCATTCTTGCACCAGCATACACATGTTCCTAGCATTTTGCATCACATTCAAGTTGTTTCTGGCTGCTTTGGAGTCGTGGAGGTTCGTGGACATGTTGAGGCTGATGTAGCAGTACGTGGGAGCTCGGATATTTGCTAAGGATCAGAGATCGAGGAGCAGATCGAGCATGGCCGGTCGATCTGTGACGTGATCGACCAGAAGATCAAGCCAACCAGGCGAACTAAGGAGAATGATCGAGACAAGGATCGAGTGAAGCAGTCGATCAAACGGTACGGACGTAAATGACGCCATGCAGAGCGAGAGCCAGATCGAGTACACCACTCGATCTACCCGAAGATCGATACCGAGATCGGATACAACACTCGATTCGCCGATGATGATCGAGACCCGGATCGAGCCAAAGACACGATGTCCGGATATGATCGAGAGAACCGCTCGATCCTGGAGTCGATCTCTATCCTTTCAACCACTTTTGCCTGCTAGCGAGGGGGGGGACCATTAGCTTGTTTTGGCCATTTTGGGAGGGCGGCGACGTCCTTTCCTTGACAACTTTCAATCCTTATCTTTTTCTGTATGTTTTCTCTCTAGTTTTCAGAAGAACACCATTGTCGAACTTGAGTTTTTCTAAAGCTTTGTAATCGAATCGTTTTCATCTTAATCCAGTTTTCTTTTCATGTTCATCGTTTCCTTTTACATGCTTTGCTTGATTTACTCTATGTGTAGTGAGTAGTTTACTTGGGTTAGGGGTTGAGAGGATTAAGGGGTAGAAAAGGTTCGATCTTGGGGTTTTTCTAAGCGTTTTCAACGGCTATCCCTTCTAGGGTGTTGAGATCTCAATGCTTGAAGACTCTCACGCCAAGAGCTTCATGATCCGAGAGGTTCCTTACCTTGACAGGATTCAGGAGCCTCGGAAGATCACACCCTAGAGACTAGTTACCCCTTCCCAAAAGCCATGGAAGTTTGGGGGACTAGTTAAGCCATTCATTTGAAATCTGCTTTCCATGCCCTTCGACCTCTCTTTCCACCAAAAGCCATGGGTTTGGAGGAGAGGATGAAGGAGTGATCTATACCGAAAGCCACAGATAGATCTTGCTTAGTTTTCAAGGCTTAGAGATCCTTACAAAGTGAGTCGATTTAAAGTTTTCAACCCAAGGTCGAACCTTTGAAACCCCTGACCATGAATCTCAACCCTAGGCCCTTTCTTTTAGCATCTTTACATCTTATCTCGTCATTCGCTTGATATTTGATAGCATCCTGGTCGTTAGTTTTATTGTTCTTGCATTTTTAGACGAGATCGATTGTTATTGCTCGATCTAGTGGTCGATCTCATGGTCGATCCACTAGTCGAATTTTAGTAATTCGAAGCTTGGACCTTTAATTATTCTGTTTGTTCCTCGTGGTAGTTTCATCATTCCTAGAAATTTTAAAATAGGTTGCATTCATTTAAGTTGCTGCATCTAGTTTTTTGGGATTTTCTCACAACTCATCTCGTTTCGCTTAGATTTGCATTAGTCCTTGTATTCTCTTTGCATTCTCTATCATCCTAGGCATGGATTGACTCTCTCTTGCTTGCTGTACTACAACCTGTCTTGCATTTGAGTTTGATAACCTCATTGCATTCTCACCCTTGCAAATAAAGTGATTATCAAATGGCGCCGTTGCCATCCTAGGACTGTTTAGAGAACATAGAGATTTGGGACTTAGCAAAGACTAAGTCTTTACCTTTTTCAAGTTACTAATCATTCTACTCTCAAACGTGTGTTTTCAGGTATATGAATCTTCGTTCACGGGGAAATAACAATCTACTTCCACCATTGGACAATATTCATCAGCTTGGTCACTCACGGCAAAGAAGAGTCAGAGAACAAGCTAGAGCCTTTGAGAAGATTGTTCAGCACGGTTTGGTTGACTTTGAAGCTATGGCTGAACACGAGCATCCAGAAGGACCTCCTCCAGCTCACGGGGCAGTAGGAAGGGGCAATGGAAACCCCCAACACGCGGCTAGACCCCCAAGGATCATAGGAGCCGGAGATGCTCCCAATACTCATCACAATAGGTTTGGGATCACTCCTCCTCCTGTACAAAATAACAACTTCGAGATCAAGCCAGGTTTCATCTCCATGGTGCAAAAAAACAAGTTCCACGGCTTAGCAATGGAAGATCCCTTGGAGCACCTTGACAACTTCGAGCAACTATGTGGGATGATAAAGATCAATGGCATATCCGAAGATGCTTTCAAGCTGCGCCTCTTCCCCTTTTCACTCGGAGACAAAGCTAGGCATTGGGAGAAGACCCTCCCACAAGGCACCATCACCTCATGGGCCGAGTGTAAGAAGGCCTTTCTCTCAAAGTTCTTCTCCAGCACCAGGACAGCACGGTAGAGAAGCGAAATCAGCGGTTTCACTCAAACGAACAATGAGACATTCAACGAGGCAATGGAGCGTTTCAAAGACTACACGATCCAATGTCCTCATCACGGGTTCAGCGAGGAGACACTACTCAGTACCATATACCGTGGAGCTTCACCAAAGATCAGGTTGTTGCTTGACACAGCTAGCAAAGGGAACTTCCTCTGTCAGGAGGTAGAAGAGGGTATGGAGCTGATAGAAAACTTGGCATTGAGTGATGGCAACTATGCTGAGGATTACGACTGTGCACCGAGAGGATCAGAGCTAGAGTCTCACAAAAAGGAGCTGAAATCTTTGCATCAGAAGATAGATAAGCTGGTGTTAGCCAATCAGAAGCATGTTCACTTTGTTGATGAAGCTGATGAGAACCAAGAGGAGTTAGAGTTAAGCCAAGAAGAAGCCAATTGGGTGGTGGGACAGAACAACTACAAACCTCAAGGCTACAATCAAGGCTACCAGAACAACAACCTCTCCTACCGAAGCATTAACGTAGCCAACCCTAAAGATCAAGTGTACCCTGCTCAGCAAGCAAAACCTTTCATCCCATACAACAAAGCTTTTCAACCGAGGGGTGGTTTCCAAGGTCAAGGGCAGAACAACTTCCAAGGGCAACAACAAAATAACAAGGGTTATAGACCTAACTACCCTCCGGGCTTTGCACCTCAGCAGCAACAACCGATGCAACAACAAGTTGATCCGGTTCAAGCAATGTTTCAACAGCTGATACAGGGGCAAGCCTCTACAAACCAGAAGTTCGCCAAGATGAACACTCGTCTAGACTCGTCTCTCACTGACTTCTCCACTCAGATCACCAACTTAAACAACAAGATCAAGCAGCTAGAGAAAGGGAAAGCGAGTACGTGTGGTCTTCCGGGAAAGTGTGAGCAGAATCCTAAGGAGTATGCTAACGCCATAACGTTGAGAAGCGGCAAAGAGCTCGAACCTCCGGTCTCTACCAAGAACAACGAGGACGTTGTAATTCAAGAGGGGAAGGGTAAACCTTCGGCTGATGATGATGAGATTAACATTGACAACGTTTGGATCCAAGGGCCAAGAAGAGGAGACAAAGCAGTTGCTGAGAAGAAAGCTGGGCAAACTACTAAGGAGAAGAATGCTTATGTGCCTCCACCGTATGTACCTAAGCTGCCTTTTCCTGGCCGCTTCAAGAAGCAACTCATAGAGAAGTATATAATCCTCTTTGAGAAGCATCTTAAGGATGTGGAGATCAAGCTACCTCTCGTTGACTGCCTTGCAATGATGCCTAAATGCGCCAAATTCTTCAAAGACACTCTCGTGAAGAAGAATAAGGAAAGCAAGGAGGTACTTGTTCTAAGTGAACAGTGTAGTGCTGTGATACATAAGGAGATAGTCCCTAAGAAGTTGGGAGACCCTGGAAGCTTCACTATACCCTGCGCTTTAGGTCCTCTAGAGTTCAATAGTTGCTTATGTGATCTCGGAGCTAGCATAAACCTGATGCCTCACTCCGTGGCTAAGAAGCTTGGCTTTACTCGTTTCAAAGACTGTCGGATCTCGTTGGTACTGGCTGATAGGAATGGGAGGCTACCAGTGGGGCTGCTTGAAGATTTACCGGTGCGAATCAGTGGTGTGAACGTGCCTACGGACTTCATCGTGTTGGAGATGGATGAAGAGCCTAAGGATCCACTCATCTTAGGGAGACCATTCTTTGCAACCGTCGGGGCTATCATAGATGTGAAGAATGGGAAGATCGCCTTGCATTTGGGAAAGGAGATAAGGCTTGACTTCGACATCAATGAGGTTCTGAAGAAGCCGACCATTGAAGGGCAAGCTTTCTACATTGAAACGATGGATGCTTTAGCGGATGAGTTGCTGGAAGAGCTGGCTCTAGAAGACCATCTGAAGCTAGCACTGACTAAGGAGCCAGGAGAGTTTGGCTATGTGGACCAGAGGACCCAGGAATACGTCAACCTGCTGGATTCTAGGAGGTTTGTTAAGAATGATGAAGGTTGCTGCCTAGAGATCGACCCCGAGATCGATGCTATCACTCGATCCAGGAGTCAGATCGACAAGGCAATCGAGAACACAACTCGATCGGGTGCAACAATCGACGGACAGATCGAGAGGAATGCTCGGTCAAGAAAAACAATCGAGTCGACGATCGAGAGAAACCTCCCGATCATTATGGGGTTCAATCATGAGATCGACTCAGCGTCTCGATCCCTTACTCGATCCACATCAAATCGAGTAAGTGAATCGAGCGAAATGGCTTGATCTAGACGACATCGAGAGGAGAATCGACTGGAGGACTCGATTTCAGAAGGGATAGCGATGGAGGAAAGCAGTCTGAAGGGGCATGCCTCGGGGTCTAAGGAGGGTTCCAAGGAGGAAAGCAACAACAACAGCCACGAGGATGACTGGAGTGAGCTGTTAGCCCCAAAGGTGGACCTTAAGGAGCTCCCAAAAGGGCTAAGGTATGCTTTCTTAGGGCCTAATAACACCTATCCCGTGATTGTGAATGAAAACCTAAGTGATGATGAGTTGCACTCGCTCCTGACTGAGCTGAGAAAGTATAGGAAGGCCATTGGGTACTCTTTAAGTGACATCAAGGGCCTTTCACCAATGCTTTGCACTCATAGGATTCACTTGGATAATGAGAACGCCTCTTCTATAGAATACCAAAGGCGTTTGAATCCTAATTTGAAAGAGGTTGTTAAGAAAGAAATCCTTAAGCTTTTAGGGGCTGACGTGATCTATCCCATAAGTGACAGCACGTGGGTTTCTCCTGTACACGTAGTGCCTACGAAGGGAGGGATCATGGTCATAAGGAATGAAAAGGATGAGCTTATTCCTACTAGAACCATTACTGGTCATAGGATGTGTATTGATTATAGGAAACTTAACCTTGCGACTAGGAAAGACCATTTCCCTTTGCCTTTTATTGATCAAATGCTTGAGAGACTTGCTAATCACCCTTACTACTGTTTTCTCGATGGGTATAGCGGTTTTTTTCAGATACCAATTCACCCAAATGATCAGGAGAAGACGACCTTCACATGTCCCTACGGTACCTTCGCATATCGAAGGATGCCGTTTGGATTTTGTAATGCACCGCCTACATTTCAGCGGTGTATGATGTCGATCTTCTCCGATCTAATAGAGGAGATAGTAGAGGTGTTCATGGATGATTTCTCTGTCTATGGTGCGTCCTTTTCTGCGTGTTTGTTGAATCTTTGCAGGGTACTAAAACGTTGTGAAGAGACAAACTTGGTGCTGAACTGGGAGAAATGCCACTTTATGGTTAAGGAAGGAATCGTGCTTGGTCATAAGATATCAGAGAAGGGCATTGAGGTTGATCAGGCTAAAGTGGAAGTCATGATGGGTCTTGAGCCGCCGGTTAACGTTAAGGGAGTCAGAAGCTTCTTGGGACACGCAGGGTTCTATAGGCGCTTCATCAAAGATTTCTCCAAGATTGCACGCCCTCTTACACGGTTGTTGTGCAAGGAAGCTGAGTTTATGTTTGATGAGGAGTGTTTGAAAGCTTT
Organism: Thlaspi arvense; assembly: GCA_911865555.2. NCBI lineage: Eukaryota > Viridiplantae > Streptophyta > Magnoliopsida > Brassicales > Brassicaceae > Thlaspi > Thlaspi arvense. The sequence goes on from OU466860.2 coordinate 32,063,809, forward strand.
CGTGACCATCAAGGAAGCCCTTACATCAGCTCCTATAGTCCAAGCACCAGACTGGTCTCTTCCCTTTGAGATCATGTGTGATGCTAGTGACTACGCCGTAGGAGCCGTTCTTGGTCAGAAGAAAGACAAGAAGCTACACGTGATCTACTATGCTTCAAGAACCTTGGATGACACGCAAACAAGGTACACCACTACGGAGAAGGAGTTGCTTGCAGTAGTGTTCGCCTTTGAGAAGTTCAGATCATATCTCGTTGGTTCCAAGGCTATTGTATACACGGATCACGCTGCCTTGCGATACATCTACTCGAAGAAAGACACTAAGCCTCGGCTCTTAAGATGGATTCTCTTGCTCCAGGAGTTTGACATGGAGATTAAAGACAAGAAAGGAATAGAAAACGGAGTCGCTGACCACCTCTCACGGCTAAGGATCAACGAGTCTCTCCCCTTAGATGACTCTCTTCCAGAAGAGCAGCTCATGGCGATTACCACGGCTGTTTGTGGAAAGCTATAAGGGATGTTTGAAGAGGTGTTGAGTTTCAAAGAAGAAGATCTACCGTGGTATGCTGATGTAGTGAACTATCTAGCGTGTGGTGAGGAGCCAACACATCTCAACAGCTATCACAAGAAGCGGTTTATGAGAGAGGCTAGTGATTACTTTTGGGACGAACCCTACTTACACAAGAGAGGAGTAGACAGTTTGTACCAGAGATGTGTTACAAAGGAAGAAGCTAGAGACATCCTCTATCATTGCCATAGCTCTTCCTACGGAGGACACTTTGCCTCATTCAAGACTGCCACGAAAGTGTTGCAAGCTGGTTTCTGGTGGTCGTCCATTTTTAAAGATGCACACGAGTTTGTGAAGAGCTGGGAGGCATGTCAACGAGAAGGGAATATCACTAAGAGGAACGAAATGCCTCAAGTTCCCATCTTCGAGGTTGACGTGTTCGACGCGTGGGGCATAGACTTCATGGGGCCATTTCCTTCTTCATATGGCAACAAATACATCTTAGTAGCAGTGGATTATGTCTCTAAATGGGTTGAGGCGGTTGCTTCGCCTACAAATGACTCTAAGGTGGTAATCAAGCTGTTCAAGAGTATGATCTTCCCGAGGTTTGGGGTACATAAGGTGGTTATAAGCGATGGAGGAAGCCACTTCATAAACAAGGTCTTTGAGAACCTCTTGAGAAAGTATGGAGTTAAGCATAAGGTGGCTACACCGTATCATCCTCAAACAAGCGGTCAAGTGGAAGTCTCCAACCGGCAAAGCAAGGCTATACTAGAGAAGACTGTCGGAGCAACAAGGAAAGACTGGGCAGTGAAGCTGGACGATGCTCTTTAGGCCTACCGTACCGCCTTCAAAACGCCGATTGGTACAACTCCTTTCACTCTACTCTATGGCAAGGGCTGTCATCTCCTGGTTGAGCTGGAACACCGTGCGTTGTGGGCTGTGAAGAGGCTGAACTTTGACCTCAAGACTGTTCAGGAGAGGCGCCTTATTCAGCTACACGAACTGGATGAGTTAAGACTGAACGCTTATGAGAGCTCTCGGATATACAAGAGCGGACTAAGGAGACTCATGACAAGAAGTTGGTTGCCAAGGAGCTTAAGGAAGGAGGGTTAGTGTTGCTGTACAACTCGAGGCGCAAACTCTTCCTGGGCAAGCTGAAGTCAAGGTGGAGCGGACCGTTCGTGATTCAAGAAGTGCTGCCTTATGGAGCTGTTACTCTGATGGGAAAAAGTGGCAATGCATTCACCGTCAACGGACACAGAGTCAAGCCTTACTTGGCAGACGGCTATGACAAGGAGAGTACCTCGGTGCTTCTCCAAGACCAACCATCCGCCTAAACCAAGTAAAGTCTAGCTAAAGACGTTAAAGAAAGCGCACTTGGGAGGCATTCCCATGTTTATCTTTTACATATTTCTGCTTTATTTCCCTTTCAGTTTTATGTTTTATTTCTGCAAGTGTGTAGGAACAGGTATGAGGAGTCTAAACCTTGATCTTGAAGTCTAAAAGAGGCGATATGGGTTAAGATAAGGCTAGAAATCGATTGCTAGATCGACTGATCCTGACTCGATCTTTGCTAGATCGAGTCAGTGAATCGAGAGGAGCCAGTCGATCTAGACGAGAACGAGTGACAAGATCGACCTTGACGAAAAAGGATCGATTGATCCAAAACGGATCGACCGATCTAATTTCTCTCGGGAAAATCTGTTGAAAACAGATCGATCACTCGACTCGATCCATCACTCGATCTGTGCCAAATCGACCCCTAAATCGAGGACATAGCTCGATCATGAGGACTTAGCCGTGGAGCCAACATCTCAATGATCGAGAGAGCCAATCGATCCAAGACTCGATTCACCATGAATCGAGTCTCAAATCGAGTAACCCTCTCGATCTAAGCTATTATGGGCATGAGATCGAGTCCTAGATTGACCAAATGGACTCGATCTCATACCGAGGTAACATATTCTTTCCCTCCTTTACTCTTTTCCCTCCAATTTTTAAATTCAAAACTTGGTCAAGGGAAGCATCTTTGACCATGAAAAATGTGCCATGACCAAGACTTTGTCAGAAAAACCACCATTACTACCCATGGTTTTGCTCTTTGCTAGTCTTTAAATATTTCAACAACCTCTCACCCTCTCATTCCTGTTTTTCTCGAAAATTTTAAACAAAGAGAGTGAGAGTTTCGGTTTTCAGAAGCTAGGAAAGATCTTTTACATTTCTTGCAAAGGTATTTTCGAAATTTAATGATTTATCTTTAGGAAAATTTCTTTTAAATTCGCAAGATATTGTTCTAGAATATAGGGTCGGTTTTGATTTTTAAAAAACTAGCTAAGTAAAAGCAATAATTATAGATTTTTCAGTATCTAAAGGTATGATTCTCCTTTATTTAGCTATAATTTTTATTAATTTCCCAAAATTCTAGGGTAATTTTTACAAGTTCTCTCCTTCTCTTCTCTCATTCTCATCAAACCGCCGTTTTGCTTATCAAACTCCTTTAGAAACTTGTTTCAGGAACAATGGCCCCCAAGAGAACAAGAGAAGAGACAGCACAAGAAGGAGAAGGACAAGAGGTGGCAGTTCAAGAGAGGGTCAGATGGACTAAGGATGAGAAGAGGGACAAGAAACGGCTGGAAAGGCTTCGGTTTGAGCCTACCAAGTTTGCTGATCGAGAGCTGTTGTTCAAGCTAGGGATTCTTGGGGATTTCGACCAACTCCTCAAGAACATTGGCCTAAGATGTCTGTCTTGGATGGATTGCCCAACCATTCCAGAAGTGACAATAGACTTCCTTGCCACGTTGGAGTTCCGTTACGAGAATCCTAGCACACCCGTCCCTTCACAAGGTCGCCTCTACTTCAAGGTTGGCCGTCAAGCCTACACACTCTCCATCCCTGAGCTATGCCAAGCTTATGGTCTCAACGCGGATGCCAACAAAGTCGAGTTCCCGGCCTTCAAGAGAGCCAACGACTTTTGGGACCTGATCAGCAATGAAGACTACAAAGCCAACACCGCCAAGATCAAGCGAGTGAGAAGCCCGGTGCTGAGGTACACTCTGAAGCTGATTGCCAACACGTTTAGTGGAAGATCTGTTGCTCCTACGGTCACAAAGACAGAGCTCTGCTTCCTGTTCCAAGGTGTGAAGCACTTGGTGTGTGATCCGGATGCAAATGACGAGCCTATGGAGGATGAACTCGGTGATGAGGTGAACTAAGGATGTGTGCTTGCTGCTTCCTTGGTGAAATACAAGGCTTATGCCTTGCGGTGCAAGGTAACTTCCTCTTACATTGGCGACTTCCTCACTCCTCTGTTCTTGCAAGCTGGTGTGACCATTCACGACTTCGCCCATGTACCAGCTAGCGCCTTCATGGATGAGGCATACCTGAGGAATACCGACACCTTGGGACGCACGCCAGCAGAAGGGTTCTACGCCTACCTCTTCATAGACGACGAAGACAAGAAGAGAGTGTGCATCCTCCCAAACAAAGATGAAACCGAGCTGCTTGGTGTTGGGAACATCGAGTTCTTGCCCACGGAGGAAGAATGCTTTGCTCCTCTAGGAGGACCACCTGCTTCAGCGATTGCTCCTCGTCAAAGGTCCGAGTCTCCAGCCACGGAAGATGAGATGCCTGAAACCTACACACTTCCCAAGTTAGACTTTCAGCCGAGGACAAAAACCGAGAAGTTCCTAGCATGTGTTGTGGAGATGCAAAGGAAGATCAATAAGTGGCAAGGCAAGATGCTCAAGAAGCTTGGAAAGAAAGTCAAACCACTTCAGGGAAGCTCACCTAAGAAAGCTGCAAATCAAGAGGTGCAACAACCCGAGAAGAGAAAGCTCTCAACCGTGGAGTTGTCATCCGTGAGACCCAAGGAAGCACCATTCAGCCGGCGCACCACTCTCTCCAAGAACCAGCCGACAAGGGCAAAGCAACAATCTCTAGCTCCTCTGGAACATCCTCAAGTTCCAGCCGAGACTAGACTAGAGGTAACAACCTTCTTCCATTGTACATAACCGCTCATATTTGTTTCTTTTTGCTTTGTGTTTTGGTGCTTCTTCGAATGAGTTTGCCACCGGGACGGTGTCAAGCAAGTTTGGGGGAGTACATGTGTGATTTGACTTGTGTTTTGTGATCTTATTTTCCTTTAGCATCCTTGAGTCTTTAGTAAATTTTTTTCAAAGATTCATGTAGTTGCATTCATCTTGTCAAAACATGTTAGGATTGAGTCTAGAGTTTCTCATAGCGTCTAGGTTGTTTGCATTTTGCATAAGGGGTAAGAGTTTCTTAAAAAGGTGTTTTAACTTATGAATTGTTTCAATGCCCTAGTTAGTAGTTCTCTAATGCTTTGTCTATGCTTTGAAAGTAAGTTCTTACCATGCTTGGATCACTTGTTAGGATTTTCGTGGCTTAAATTGAACTCTCATGATTTGAAACTTATCCTATTAAGTGAGAACCTTAATTTGAAATTCTAATTATCATCCTTATGCATTTGAAAATGAACACATGGATTTAAAATATTTAGGCTCTCTTCTTCCTTTTTACCACTCTTTGTGAGCCTAAGTAGAACTCCCTCCTTGAACCTTACCCTTCTTTGAAGCCAAATGTTCTTGTGTGACATCTTTGTGAGGCCTTCCTTTCGATTTGGACTTGGCATAAAGTGTTAGGTTTAGGCGACATGATTTGGTTCTCATATGATTGCTAGCTTTGCATTTTGAAGCTAGGTATAGGCTTAGAATAAGTTTGGGGGATCATTGGGGTTGTTTTCTTTTCTATTTGTTCTCGGTTTCAAAGAGTTTGTTGTTTTAAGGAAAGAAATGGGTTTTAAGTGAAAAGTTGTGTTTAAAAACTAAGTATGCTCTAATAAATTTCAGGAGGTAGCTCTCCCAATAAAAAAGAAAAGAAAAGAAAAAAATATATAAATAAAAGAAAAAGAAAAAAAAAGGAAATAAAAGAGCCTAAGTGCCAAGTAAAAATAAAGAGAAAAGAAAAAAATAATAAGAGAGCTACCAATAAGAAATATTTAAAGAGCAAAGTTATTTTCAAAACCTTTTCACTAGCCTTAAGAGTTTAAAAATGTTTTTGTTTCGAATTTGGGATTGCTAAGTTTTGTGAAGAAAAAAGGTAGGCTCTAAGTGGTGAGTGAGGATAAAATTTGTTAAATGAGAGGGGTTTAGGATCGTTTGTTAGATTACATGGGTAGATGAGAATCTAATCATGTATGCATAAATTGTCTTTACCTTTAGCATTATCCACAAGTTCAACCATTTTTTAGAGAAACTCTTGTTCTAATTATAAACCCTTTTCAAATGAGATCATTAGATGCTCATAACCTTCACCCTTAGCCAAATGTGTTTTGCTTTAAAGTGCATAAGTTTGATTCATGGTTCTAATGTTAATGAATGTTAAATGATGAGTTTCTTTGATTGTTAGGAATAGGAGAGTCATGATTTGAATTTCTTTGTGTGATGAGTATGGCTAAGTTCTTTGGAGTATGAGTGTAAGCATAGCATTTTAGAACTGTTAACTAGGACATTGAGATTGATTCATTTGACAGGCACCTTTGCAAGAAGTTTAAACCCCCATTCGTTTTTCTGAAAACTTCTCTTCCTTACTTATTTTCTGTTGCTTGAGGGCAAGCAAGAAGTGAGTTTGGGGGAGTTGATATTACTGCATATTGCATACATTTTGCATACTCATTAGTTAGCTTTTCATGCATTTATATCGCATTTTAGGTTAGATTGCATCACTTAGAGTCCTAGAGCATTCTTGCACCAGCATACGCATGTTCCTTGCATTTTGCATCACATTCAGGTTGTTTCTGGCTGCTTTGGAGTCATGGAGGTTCGTCGACATGTTGAGGCTGATGTAGCAGTGCGTGGGAGCTCAGATATTTGCTAAGGATCATAGATCGAGGAGCAGATCGAGCATGGCCGGTCGATCTGTGACGTGATCGACCAGAAGATCTAGCCAACCAGGCGATCTAAGGAGAATGATCGAGACAAGGATCGAGTGAAGCCGTCGATCAAACGGTATGGACGTAAATGACGCCATGCAGAGCCAGAGCCAGATCGAGTACACCACTCGATCCACCCGAAGATCGATACCGAGATCGGATGCAACACTCGATTCGCCGATGATGATCGAGACCCAGATCGAGCCGAAGACACGATGTCCGGATATGATCGAGAGAACCGCTCGATCCTGGAGACGATCTCTGTCCTTTCAACCCCTTTTGGCCGCTAGCATGGGGGGGGACCATTAGCTAGTTTTGGCCATTTTGGGAAGGCGGCGACGTCCTTTTCCCAGACAACTTTCAATCCTTATCTTTTTCTGTATGTTTTCTCTCTAGTTTTCAGAAGAACACCATTGTCGAACTTGAGTTTTTCTGAAGCTTTGTAATCGAATCGTTTTCATCTTAATCCAGTTTTCTTTTCATGTTCATCGTTTCCTTTTACATGCTTTGCTTGATTTACTTTATTTGTACTGAGTAGTTTACTTGGGTTCGAGGTTGAGAGGATTACGGGGTCTAAAGGGTTTCGATCTTGGGGTTTTTCTAAGCTTTTTCAACGGCTATCTCTTCTAGGGTGTTGAGATCTCAATGCTTGAAGACTCTCACGCCAAGAGCTTCATGATCCGAGAGGTTCCTTACCTTGACAGGATTCAGGAGCCTCAGAAGATCACACCCTAGAGACTAGTTACCCCTTCCCAAAAGCCATGGAAGTTTGGGGGACTAGTTAAGCCATTCATTTGAAATCTGCTTTCCATGCCCTTCGACCTCTCTTTCCACCAAAAGCCATGGGTTTGGAGGAGAGGATGAAGGAGTGATCTATACCGAAAGCCACGGATAGATCTTGCTTAGTTTTCAAGGCTTAGAGATCCTCACAAAGTGAGTCGATTTAAAGTTTTCAACCCAATGTCGAACCTTTGAAACCCCTGACCATGAATCTCAACCCTAGGCCCTTTCTTTTAGCATCTTTACATCTTATCTCGTTATTCGCTTGATCTTTGATAGCATCCTGGTCGTTAGTTTTACTGTTCTTGCATTTTTAGACGAGATCGATTGTTATTGCTCGATCTAGTGGTCGATCTCATGGTCGATCCACTGGTCGAATTTTAGTAATTCGAAGCTTGGTCCTTTAATTATTCTGTTTGTTCCTCGTGGTAGTTTCATCATTCCTAGAAATTTTAAAATAGGTTGCATTCATTTATGTTGTTGCATCTAGTTTTTTGGGATTTTCTCACAACTCATCTCGTTTCGCTTAGATTTGCATTAGTCCTTGTATTCTCTTTGCATTCTCTATCATCCTAGGCATGGATTGACTCTCTCTTGCTTGCTGTACTACAACCTGTCTTGCATTTGAGTTTGATAACCTCATTGCATTCTCACCCTTGCAAATAAAGTGATTATCAATCTACCTATGATTTTCAACTTAGTAAGACTTGTAATCAACATATGTGGCAACGGTTCTTGTAAGTATAATTTTTTTGTGGTTAGTTCCAAGAAAAGCTGACAATTTTAAAATTTTGACTCAATAAAACAGTTTTTGACTCTACTTAAAGACTCTCAAAACAAGACACTATGTACACAACGTCAGTAACCACATCCCCAGGATTTAAACAACATTGTCCCCAATGTTATCAAGCCTGAAGTTGGTCAAATAAGAGTAATGGAACATTATAAAACGAGTTTGAAAGTGGTACCTTACGAAGGATTTGGTGACGACCGTCACTCAGTATGGGTGACGATCGTCACCGTGGCTGAAACTCCAATATCGACAGTTAGATGTTCCAAATGTGATGTTAGCATGTGCACTCCATAGTTAGACTGTTAGAGCACTCAAACAAACACACATTAAAAACATCTGAAATAGCATAACTCATAGTTTAACAAGTTCTAAGACAACATAAAAGATAAAACTGACTCAAGTGAATGAAAATTAAAAAGCGAAAAAGAAACAAGTAACTAGGATATTGGAGGAACTAGTCCTTATCCTCAGAGTCAGCCTCATGAGGTGTGTCAGGTCGAATGCAACCGCAGCTGCTAACAGTAGCGACGGCGTTCTAAAGACCATCGAAGCACTGGATGACATTGTCCATATCCATCGTTGTCGGTGGAGCAACCTGTCGCCTAAGATGCGGAAAGTCTGGCGCAGGCATAGGCTGGCATCACGATGGTTCGGCCTGATCCACAGCTGTAGAAGAAGAAGCGCCTGCAGAAGCTCCTCGAGGGTGTCGTGATCGAACAACGGTTCGCACCAGGGTCGGGTCAGGCAAAAATTGCAGCTGGCGTGGATCTCCATGGATCGTAGTGAGGTCCCGGATGGGCAAATGCACACCATATACTCCCCAGCAGGAGTAGTAAAAGTCCAGATCAGCCTGGGTTTAAGCCATGTAGTATGTCCCAAATGTGGCTCATCCATGAGGGCTCGCACAGTGACAATCCTACAAGCCTTTGTGTGGATCTGGAAGTTCTGAAAGATAGGCGTCAGAAGGCTGCCAACGCTCTCCGTCTTGGCTCTTGAGCTTGTGAATGCCTTGGTCTTCAGAGAGACCAAGTGTTATGCAAACAACGCTCCGAAGTTGGCACGGACCCTGCTCTCCATCGGAATCTTATCATCTAGCATCGTAGAGAATCCATAATACAGCAGAACAAGCTCACTCACACGCATCTTACTCGCTGCAGACTTACAGAGAATGGTGTTGCCCATAAGGCGCAGAATGTAGCGCACCACAGGGTGCCTGACGTATGTCTGTGTGCTCGTCTTAGACTCATAAGTCCCGTTCCTGAACTTAACCAGAATGTCTGCATGTAAGACTACTGCTAAGACGTGATCAGTCTGGTAGGGTGGTTATCGAAACCGTAAATCCCGTAAAGCTCAAAGAGACTGAGCCAGTCGCGAATTCCTATGCTCATGAATGTGAGAGTGCCTTTCTGTGCGGTCTTGGCCAGCTCGTTCTCGTAGGACACGCGAACGGTGGCGAGGAAATGGCGGACTAGATCAGGGAAGAGATCATATTGCTTAGTCGCCATGGTAATCATGCCAATCTTCCTTAGAACCCGCATAACCTCTTCCTTAATTGTCTGCTGCATCACCTTGTTGTCTGCGAAATAGGTTGGGAAAATCTTCACATCCTGCCACCCATTGTAGAACAATGTGTCATACTCGTCCCAGCCCTCCAGTATGTCACGAAAGACACATGCATCCTAGGCGATCTGCTTCTTCGGGGTGCCTTCCCAAGCTATTCCCGAGGCAATTTTCTTGCCCTCTCTCTTGGGCCATGGTGGTAAGCACAGTGGACCAGTGCTGACTGGTGGTTCGGAACCAGACACCTCACTAGTAAAGGAGAAGGATATTTGTCTCTTCTCACGTGGAGCCATCTGCAAATCAAAATTATAACCAACTAAAAATCCACCAAAATCTGTCCAATTTCATAAATTTCAAAACTTAGTGATTCAAGACGAAATAACCACCAGCATTGATTCTCAACACTACCAGGAGTTCAATTCAATCCCACATTCAGCCCAAAACAACCAAATTCTTCAGATTTTTGCAAGTTTCAGCACTAACTCGAAAATTTCAAAAACTTGCAAATTAACCATTAAAATCACCCATGGATGGTAGCATTGATCTAATATAACCTAAATAACCATGATTCAATAGTTAAATCAAGCTAAACAGGTCGAAAAATCGAATTTTACCAAATCCACATCGGACTGAAAAATTGGAGATTCTGAACACATACCTTGCAAATCTTGAAATGAGTGATAGATTATGAAAGAGGGTGAAAATCCGGATGGATTAGTCTTTTGAATCACTCAATTTGGTTTATTAAATAGAAAGTTACAATTTGGGGTTCTTGGTGTGTTCATCGGGTTTTGATAAACTGATGTGCGGAAGAAGAAGAGAGAGTTTAAAGACGTGTACCTGGTCTGGACGGGTGACAAGCGTCACCAAATAGGGGGTGACGATCGTCACCCGTAGTGACGAACTGTGGTGACCAGCCAAATGGTCACCACTCCGCCAATTATTATTATTATTTTTAACTATACACACGAAAATAATTCAAAGTACAGGAAAAAGAAAATGCACTAGTGAGTTGCCTCCCACCAATCGCTTATTTAAGGTCTTTAGCTCGACTTGGAATGCTGTTGAGATAGCGGGTGCATCATCCAGAGGCACAGTGTGTCCTGCTGGAATCTCGGCTTACGCCTAATAATGCTTAACCCATTGGTCATTCACAGTGAACTCCTCTCCTTCTGAGTTTATCAGAACAATGACGCCATATGGTCTATCCTCTTTGACAGTGAAGGGTCATGACTAACGAGATTGCAGTTTACCAGGAAATAACTGCAGACGAGAGTTATAGAGAAGTACCTGGTCATTGGGCTCGAAATATCTGGGGATGATCTTCTTATCATGATATGCCTTTGTCCTCTCCTTGTATAACTTGGAGTTTTAATAGGCCAGATGTCTGAGTTCATCCAGTTCATTGAGCTGTATCAAGCGCCTCTCTGCAGCAGACTTCAAATCGAAGTTCAGTTTCTTGATAGCCCATTCTGCTTTGTGCTCCAATTCCACTGGAAGATGGAACGCCTTGCCATAAAGTAAGTGGAATGAAGTAGTCACATGTGGCGTCTTGTAGGCAGTCCTGTAAGCCCACACCGCATCGTCCAATTTTGCAGCTCAGTCCTTCCTTGTCTTCCCCACAGTCTTCTCCAGTATCTGCGTGATCTGTCTGTTTGAAACTTCAACTTGTCCACTGGTCTGGAGATTATAGGGCGTGGCCACACGGTTCTGAAAACCATACTTCTTCAGTAGCTTATCAAAGACCTTGTTAATAAAGTGAGAACCACCAGGACTTATACCAATTCGTGGTACACCAAATCAGGAGAAAATAATAGTCTTGAACAGCTTCAGAACCATTGCGGAATCATTTGTAAGAGTAGCCAATGCCTCCACCAACTTGGATACATAATCCACAAAAAACAGAATGTATTTGTTCCCTTAGGATAAAGAAAAAGGACCCATGAAGTCAATGCCCCAACAATCAAAGACTTCAACTTGAAAGATAAAGTTCTGTAGCATCTCTTGTATTCTGCGAATTTTTCAACTCCTCTGACAGGTATCACATCTTGTTATGAATGCCTATGCATCCTGGAATATAGTGGGGCACCAGAAGCCTGCTTGAAAAACCTTCAAGACGGTTTTAAATATTGCAAAGTGGCCAGCATACTACAAGCCATGACAGTGAAACAAGACGCCAGGAGGTTCAGTTTTTGCTATTCATCGCCTGTAAATCCCATCTGCACAATGTCTGTACAGATATGGCGTATCCCAGTAAAATCTCCTAAGTTCTCTGAAAAAACTTCTTCTTAGCATAGCCCGTGAAATCATGTGGTTCATCTTCTGCAGCTAAGTAGTCGACAATATCAGCATACCAGGATGTCTTGGGATCAGTGACAGCATAAACTTGCTCTTGAAAAGCGGTTCCCAAGTTAGCACAAAAAGTTGCTTTCGCGACTCCTTCGCGATGCTTCAGATGGGGTGATGAGCGTCACCTTGCTGGTGTCGCTCGTAACTAGCTCTTTGGCATAACAGGATTGCAGGTTTTCAATACTCCCTTCCTGCATTATGGCTTCTACCAAATAGACATTATCTTCAAGCATGAAATCATTGACTGGAACGTCATCTTCAATCCTAATCCTTCAGAGATGATCAGCTACTCCATTCTCAACTCATTTCTTGTGTTTAACCTCAATGTCAAACTCTTGGAGAAGCTGAATCCATCTCAACAACCTTGGCTTTGCATCCTTCTTCTGCATCAGGTACTTCAGTGCAGAATGGTATGTATGGACCATGACCTTGGAGCCTACAAGGTACTGGTGAAATTTCTCAAAGGCAAAGACCACTGCCAGCAATTCCTTCTTAGTAGTAGCATAGTTCTTCTGAGCTTCATCCAGTGTTCTGCTGGCATAGTAGATGGTGTGTTGCTTCCTGTCTTTCCACTGCCCCAGCACAGCTCTAACAGCAAAGTCACTGGCGTCACACATTACCTCAAAAAGGCAAATCCCAGTCTGAAGGTTGTATGAGCTGTCACCAAAGCTTATTTGGTCTGTTCAAAAGCAAACTGACATTCTGCAGAGAATTCAAACTTCACATCTTTGCAGAGAAGAGCAGTAAGAGGTCTGGCAATCTTACTGATGTTTTTGATTAACCTTATGTAGAACCCAACATGACCCAGAAAACTCCTCACTATCCTGACAGAATCCGGTGTCTGCAGACTTGTCATGACACCAATTTTTCACTTCTATGCCATCTTCAGAGACTCTATGGCCAAGAGCTATGCCATCTTTCACCATAAAATCGCACTTCTCCCAGTTCAGAACCAGGTGTTTCTCTTCACACCTTTGCAAGACAGCACACAAGTTCTCCTGACAGCCTTTAAAGGAGGACCCATAAACTGAAAAGTCATATATAAAGACCTCCATAAATTTCTCAATCATGTTTGTGAAGATAGACATCATGCATCTCTGGAAAGCCGCAAGAGCATTACACAATCTGAATTGCATTCTGCAATATACTAGTGGCGCAAGAGCAGTGGAAAGTGATCTTTCCTAGTGGCTGCATTCAGCTTCCTGTCGTCTATGCACATCCTGTGTCCAGTCACTATTATTGTAGGAATCAGCTCATCCTTATCATTCTTCACCACATTGACTCCTCCTTTCTTAGGAACCACATGAACCGGACTGACCCAGGCGCTGTCAGATATGGGATAGATGATCCCAGCTTCCACGAGCTTCATGATCTCCTTCTTGACAACATCCTTCTAATTTGGATTCAGTCTTCTCTGATGCTCAATCGATGACTTTGACTCATCCTCTAGGTGTATCCTGTGCTTGCACAAGTCTGGAGAGATACCTGAAATGTCATCAAGAGAGTAGCCAAGAACTTTGCGAAATCTGCGCAGCATACTTAGCAAAAGGGTGAGCTCTGCATTGTTCAATGAAGCATTAACAATGACAGGATAAGTAGAATTTTCTCCAAGAAAACCGTACCTTAGCCCTGCAGGGAGCTGGTTTAGCTCATCTTTTGGAGCTTTGGCTGCACTCATGTCTCTTTACAGCTTTTGCAGAGGTGCTGACTAGCTCCTCTTGTGCAACCAGTATCATGACATGTGCAGTGGCATCCATCATCTTGGCATATCCAGTAGCAGCTTTATCCAGGCGTTCTGCTTTTGTTGTAGAAGTGTTCAGCGCTCTCTTCAAAGGATCTGATGGACTCATCTCTTGGAAGATTTGCTTAGCAAGGTTAGTATGAACATCCACATAGAATGTCCGTCCATCTATAGTTGGCCTCTTCATCAGCTTGTCTATATCGAAATTTATCACCAAGTCACCAACATTGAGCTCTATCCTCCCTTTCCTGACATCTATGATGGCTCCATAAGTGGCCAGGAAGGGTCTGCCAAGTATCAGAGGATCTTTGGGTTCTTTTCCATAGTCCAGAACCACAAAATTAGTGGGAATCATACAATCTCCCACTTTGATAGGCACATCCTCTATCACACCTTCAAGGACTCTTACTGATCTATCTGCTAGGACAAGAGATATCCTAGTAGCTTTAAAATCAGTCATCCCAAGGCTCTTGGCAAGAGAATGAGGCATAAACCAAGATCACATAATGATCTCTCAAACCTGTCTGAAAAGATGGTGCAGCCTGAAACAAAGCTTCTAGGATCTAAAAACTTTTCAGGTACTCTGTTCTGAATCACTGCACTGGCCTGTTCGTTGATCATCATGGCTCCCTGTTCCAGACTCAGGTTGTTGTTGACCATTCTCTTAACATATCTCCTAATCACAGGAGTCATCCTCATAGCATTAATCAAGGGGATTCCAATCACAAGTTTTTCCATGATGGCTTTGCATTTGGCATCTTTAAGCTCCTGTTTAAACTTCTTAGGATGCTTAGGATAGGGTATCTTAGGCTTAGACACCTTCTCCTTGCCATTATCTGCAGTTTCAGGCAAAATAGTCTTGTCTCGGGGTTGGTGATGAGCGTCACCCTCCTGGTGACGAGCCCTGGGTGACGACTCCCCTCGTCACCACTCCGTCAAAATGTATCGCCTTATAATACTGGTGAAGAGCGACACCCATCAGGGGTGATGATCGTCACTCAGCCATTCTCAGCAGGAATTTCATCATCTTCAACTTCTTCTAGTTCCATGATTTCCTTTGCACTCAGACCTTTCCTCATGACTGGTTGAAGGTTTCTTCCACTCCCCAATGTGATGACATTCACCTGGTTCTTGGGACTGATATCAGTCTTTCCAGGAAGGAATCCTTATTGCCTTTGAACAGCTCCTGCAGTTTGAGCAACCTTAACATCCAGCTGCTTCATATGAGAGTTCAGACTCTCAATATTTCCATTTAGGTCTTGGTACAGCGAATCTATATTCCCATTGAAGTCCACAGTCATGTTCCATTGTCCTTCTAGGATCGGTTCCAACAAAGCTTCCATCTTGTTATCTAGTGCATGTGCAGATTGATAGAAAGAAGAACCATAGTTCCAGTTGAAGTTGTTGCTGTTCTGGAATGGTTTATGAAACTCAGTCTTTTGGAACTGTGGCTTTGGAGTATAACCAGAAGGGTTCTGGTTTCCTGTGAAGGTACTCTTCTGATTGTTGCCATTGTAACCTCTGTTCCATTCCTGATTCCTAAACCTTTGATTCTGAAAAACCCCCACCATTGATGAAATTAACATCCTCTTGCCCAAATACTTCAGAATTTTCGAAAGTCTCCTCCTCTGCAGAAAATTAGACTGATTTCTTTCATACAAGAAGGTTGTGTATACTGTCTAACTTGGCCTTGACCTCAGCGATTTGGTTTCCGTCACTCATTCCAGCTTTCTTCAGTCTTTGAAAATCAGCATTCTTGGTGCTCTTACTGGATGCCAGATTCTCAATACACATATTTGCACCTACTGGAAGGTTTGTGTTAAAGTTTCCACTGCTAGCAGCATTCAGCGCCATCTGGTATTTCCAATCCACTCCCATGAATAAGATTCCCAGAAACTGAACCTCACTGAACCCATGGTGTTGACCGTCTCTTTCATATGCCATGGACCTCAGCCAAGCAGCCTTGAAAGCTTCTCTAGGTCCTGGAGAAAAGGTAGAGATTTTCGTCCTCAGCACTTAATACCTGGCATCATCATAGAAATTGTTGAAATATGTGTTCTTGGTGTCCTCCGAAGTGGCCAGGGATCCTGCTTGAAGCTACTTCAGCCAGTATAATGCATCTCCTCCAAGTGAGTATGGGATGGGCTTACATACAAGGTAATCATTAGACACACAATTTTACTTGATACTTGTCACCAAGTCCTCAAATCCTCTCAATATGATCCATGGATGTTCATGAGGAATACCATGAAAAGGATGCTAAGCCACAAGAGTCTAGTAAGCCGGCTTTTGCAGATCGGTTGGCGTAGAACTGATCAGGTCTGTTATAATCACCAAGTGTTCTTCCACGCCCAGCAGCGTTCAACGGAGCAGGTGGCTGCGCCTGATTCACAGTTTGTTGAACAGCCTGTCAATTGTAACATCACCATTGTGATCAAGTCTTTGCCCCTCTTCGTTCCTCCTGTTCCCATCTCTGTCAACTAAGTGACCTTCTGCATCTGTGATCAAGACCATCGGATTGACCATTGTAGATTTCTTCTTAGCTTTCCTGATAGTCCTTTCCAATTTAGCGAGTTCGTCGATGCTAAATCACAAGCTATTTCTCTTTGTTTCTGCTGGTACGGCGATTATGTATACACCTGAAACAAACACAAGAAAAGTTACAAAAGTTAGTAAACTAATTAAACTTAGTCAAAATCCTAAAACTAAAAATCTATAGGCAGCTATTACTCCCCGGCAACGGCGCCAAAAACTTGATAGGGTCTAAGTTTTACCCAATTATATTACTACTGCAAGTGCACAAGAATGCAGTTGTAGCACAAGGGGTTATCGAATCCCAAGGGAGTAAGCTACTTTACTATAGAATTTAGATTCAGATTAAGCTAAGCAGTAATGAGTGAATGTAATGCAAAAATAAAGAAGTTGTTGAATGGAGGCAATTTTATTGATTTATCTAAAGTTCAGAGAGCTAAAAACAAAAACGCTAAGCTAGGATAATTCGCAGGTTGAATCCGAGAATATTGAATGCATGCAGTCAGGAAGTAATTTAAACCGTCTATAACTCAAAGCAGAGTGATATAACAAATCAATTCTCATTGCAAAACTTATCTATGCCTAAATCATAGAATTTCAAATCTCTTTGCAAATTCTAACAAATCAAGCAAGCACTAGCGATCTACTCACTTTGTGAGATTCTCTAAGCCTTGAAAACAAAACAAGATCCATCCATGGCGTGTGGTATGGATCACTCTCTCATTCTCTTCTCCAGACCCATGGCGTTTGGCGGAAAAAGAGATTTAGAGGCAAGGAAAACAGATTTTCAGAGATCTCTGAATCCTGTCATGGTAATAGCTCTGTCTGATCATAAAGATCTTGGCGTGAGACTCTTTAAGCCTTAAGAACTCAACATCTTAGAAAAGAAAGCCATTAAGAACAAGAAAACACCAAGCTTTGAAAACCTTTTCGACCCCTGTGAATCCTCTCAACCCCGAAACCCAAATGAAACTACCCACTACACATTAAATAAACTAAGCAAAGCATGAAGAATGAAACGATAAACATAAGAACGAAGGATTAAACTTAAACGATTCAAAATATTCAATAACAAAGCTCAAAGTCTAACAATGGCAGAACGTCTCAAAAACCAGAGAGAAAAAGCATAAAAAGATAAAGAATGAAAAGTGTGTGGGAAAAGATCATCGCCGCCTTCCCAAAATGGGAAAAACAGCTCGATGGCCCCCCCCCCTCGCTAGCGGCCAAAAACGGTTGAAAGGACAGAGATCGACTTCGGGATCAAGCGGCTCTCTCGATCACTTTCGGACATCGTGTCTTCTACTCTATCTGGGTGTCGATCTTCTTCGGCAGATCGAGTGTTGCATCCGATCTTGGTATCGATCTTCGGTCAGATCGAGTGGTGGACTCGATCCGGCTCTCGCTCTGCATGGCATCATTTACGTCCGTACCACTTGATCGATTGCTTCACTCGATCTTTGTCTCGATCGATTCCCTTGGATCACCTGAGCTTCTCGATCTTCTGGTCGATCTCATCTCGATCGACCTGCCATGCTCGATCTGCTCCCCGATCTCTGGTCCTTAGCAAACATCCGACATTCCACGAACCTCCACACTAGCCTCAGCACGTCCACGAACCTCCACGACTCCAAAGTAGCCAGAAACAACCTGAATATGATGCAAAATGCAAGGAACATGCATATGCTGGTGCAAGAATGCTCTAGGATCTATAGTGATGCAATCTAGCCTAAAGTGTGATGTAAATACATGAAAAGCTAACTTATATGTATGCAAAATGCATGCAATATGTAGTGACATCAACTCCCCCAAACTTACTTCTTGCTTGCCCTCAAGCAACAAAAAATAAGAAAGGAAGAGAGGTTTTAAAACAAACGGGGGTTTTAAGCTTCTTGCAAAGGTGCCTTTCAAATGAATCAATCTCATTGTCCTAGTTACTAGTTCTAAAATGCAAGGCGCACACTCATACTCCAAAGAACTTAGCCATACTCATCACACAAAGAAATTCAGATCATGACTCTCCTATTCCTAACAATCAAAGAAACTCATCCTTTAACATTCATTAAAGACCGAACCATGAATCAAACTTATGCACTTAAAAGCAGAACACATTTCGCTATGGGTGCAGGCTATGAGCATAGAATGATCTCATTTGGAAAGGCTTTTAATTTAAAATAAGGGTTTCTCTCAAAAAATGGCAAGAACTTTATGCATAATGCTAAAGGTGAAGGCAATTGATGCATACATGATCAGATTCTCATCTACCCATGTAAACTAACAATGATCCTAAACCCCTCTCATTTATTATCTTTTAAGCTCACTCACCACTTAGAATCTACCATTTTCCCAAAGCAAAACCTTAGCATTCCCCAATTCAAAACAGAAAGCATTTTTAACTCTTTAGGCTAATGAAAAGGTTGAAAATACTTTGCTCTTTACATATTTCTTATTGGTAGCTCTCTGTTTATTTATATTTATATATATATATTTTTTCTCTTTTTCTTTTCTTTTATTTTGAAACTTAGGCTCTTTTCTTTTTCTTTTTATTTATATTTTGAGAGAGCTACCTTCTGAAATTATTAGAGCATAAAAATTTTTAAACACAAACCTTTCACTTAAAACCTTTTTCTTTGTTTCAAATACCAAACTCTTTTGAAACCGAGAGCATATAAACATGAAAACCACCCCTTAAACCCCCAAACTTATTCTAAGCCTAAGTCTAGCTTCAAAATGCAAAGCTAGCAAACATATGAGAACCTAATCATGTCACCTAAACCTAACACTTTATACTAAGTTCAAACCGGGAAAAGGCCTCACAATGATGTCACACACAAAAACTTGGCTTCAAAGACAGGTAAGGGTCAAGGTGGGAGTTCTACTTAGGCTCACAAAGAGTGGTAGAAGGAAGAAGAGAGCCTAAATATTTTAAAATCCATGTGTTCATTTTCAAAAGCATAAGGATGATAATTGGAATTTCAGATTAAGGTTTTCACTTAGTAGGAAAGGATTCAATTCATGAGAGTTCAATTCAAGTCACGACAATCATAGCAAGTGATCCAAGCATGGTAAGAACTTACTTTCAAAGTATGAGCAGAGCATTAGAGAACTACAAACTAGGGAATTGAAACAATTCATGAGTTAAAAACACTTTTTTAAGAAAAACTCTAACCCCTTATGCGAATATGAACAACCTAGATGCTTTAAGATTCTAGACTCAATCCTAAGATGCTTAATGAGATGAATGCAACTACATGAATTTTTAAATATTTTACCAATTTTTCATGCAATGAAGACTCAAGGATGCTTAAGGGAAAATAAGATCAGAATAAACATGTCAAACCACACACATACTCCCCCAAACTTGCTTGACACCGTCCCGGTGGAAAACAAATTCAAAGGAGCACCAAAACACAAAGCAAAAAGAAGCAAACATGAGCGGTATGTACAATGGAAGAAGGTTGTTACCTCGGGTCTAGTCTCGGCTGGAACTTGAGGATGTTCCAGAGGAGCTAGATGCTACGGCTTTGCCTTTGGAGCCTGGCTCTTGAAGAGAGAGACATGCCAGTTGAATGTTACTGCCTTGAGTCTCACGGATGACAACTCCACCGGTTGAAAGCCTCCTCTTCTCGGGTTGTTGAACCTCTTCACTTGCAGCTTTCTTAGGCGAGCCTCCTTGAATCGATTTGACCTTCTTGGCAAGTTTCTTGAGCATTTTGCCTTGCCATTTGTTGATTTTCCTTTGCATCTCCACAACAGATGCTAGGAACTTCTCCGTTTTGGTTCTCGGCTCAAAGTCTATCTTGGGAAGGGTGTATGCCTCGGGCATCTCATCTTTCGTGGCTGGGGACTCAGACCCTTGACGAGGAGCAATCGCTGGGGCAGGCGTTCCTCCTAGAGGAGCAAAGCACTCCTCTACAGTTGGCAAGAACTCGATGTTCCCAACACCAAGCAGCTCGGTCTCGTCCTTGTTTGGTAGGATGCATACTCTCTTCTCGTTTTCGTCGTCGATGAAAAGATAAGCGTAGAACCCTTCTGCTAGCGTGCGTCCCAAGCTGTCGGTATTCCTCATGTAGACCTCATCCATGAAAGCTCTAGCCGGGACGGGTGTGAAATCGTGTATAGGTATGCCAGCTTGTATGAATAGAGGAGTGAGGAAGCCGCCAATGAAAGAAGAGCTTGCCTTGCACCGCAAGGCATAAGCCTTGTACTTCACCAAAGAGGCAGCAAGTACGCATCCATAGTTCACCTCGTCGCCGAGTTCATCCTCCATAGGCTCTTCATTCTCCGCCGGATCACCCAACAAATGCTTCACGCCTTGGAACAAGAAGCAAAGCTCGGTCTTCGTGACCGTGGGAGCAACTGACCTTCCGCTGAATGTGTTGGCGATCAGCTTCAAGGTGTACCTCAGCACCGGGCTTCTCACTCTCTTGATTTTGGCGGTGTTGGACTTGTAGTCTTCATTGCTGATCAGGTCCCAAAAATTGTTTGCTCGCGTGAAGGAGGGGAACTCGATCTTGGTGGCGGCTGCGTTGAGACCATATGCTTGACACAGCTTGGGGATTGAGAGGCTGAAGGCTTGACGTTCAACCTTGAAAGAGAGACGGCCTTGTGAAGGAACGGGGGCGCTAGGGTTCTCGTAACGAAACTCCAACGTGGCAAGGAAGTCTATTGTCACTTCTGGAATGGTTGGGCAATCCATTCGTGACAGACATCTTAAGCCAATGTTCTTGAGGAGTTGGTCGAAATCTCCAAGGATCCCTAGCTTGAACAGCAGCTCCCGGTCCGCAAACTTAGTAGGCACGAACCGAAGCCTTTCCAGCCGCTTCTTATCCCTCTTCTCGTCCTTACTCCATCGAACCCTCTCTTAAACAGCCACTTCCTGACCTTCTCCTTCTTGTGCCGTCTCCTCTCTCGTTCTCTTGGGGTCCATCGTGCCTGAAACAAGTTTCTCAAGCAAGGTAATGAGCAAAACGGCGATAGGATGAGAGAAGAAGAGAGGCAAAGAAGAAAACTTATACTTAATACCCTAGAATTTTGGGAACTTTATAAAAATTATAGCAAAATAATAGAGAATCAAATCTAAAATTTTTCCTATTATTTAGCTAAATTTAAAAATCCAAAACCGCCCTAGCATCTAAAACAATCAATTGCGAAATAAAAGAAGATTTTCCTAAAGATTTTTATCAAATATCCGAAAATACCTTTTGCAAAGATTGTTAAAGAAACTTGCTAGCCTTTAGAAACAAATAACTTTCACTCTCTTTGCTTAAAATTTCGAGAAAACAAGATTGAGAGAGTGTGAAGTTGTTGAAAACATTTAAAGGCTAACAAGAAACAAAACTATGGGTAAAAGAAGTGGTTTTCTGACAAAAGTCTTGGTCAAAGCACATCTTTCATGGTCAAAAATGCTAGCCTTGACCAAGTTTTGAATTTAAAAACTGGAGGGAAAATAATAAAGGAGGGAGAGAAAATGTTACCTCGGCACGAGATCGAGTCCCTTTGGTCGATCTAGGACTAGATCTCATGCCCATAATGGCTTGGATCAAGAGGGTCACTCGATTTAGGATACGATTCGATTTGAATCGAGTCGTGGATCGATTGGCTCTCTCGTTCCTTGAGTTTTTTAAATCGCGACTAAGTCCTCGTGATCGAGCCATGCTATCGATTCAGGGGTCGATTTATCTTGGATCGAGTGGTGGATCGAGTTGACTAATCGATCTGTCAATGAGGGACTTTCCCGAGAGAAAATAGATCGGTCGATCCATTTTTGGATCGATCGATCTAAACTCCAAGAATTTCCCGAGACATTTTAGATCGAGTTCGCCACTCGATCAGTCTACCCGATCTCATCTAGATCGACTGCCTCCTCTCGATTCACTAGCTCGATCTAGCAAAGATCGAGCCAGGATGAGTTGATCTAGCACTCGATCTCTAGCTCATATACGCCCCTTTCTTACTCCTTTTGGAAATCGGATCATGGGTTGCGTCTCCCATACTTTTTCCTACACACTCACAAGACAAAAACATAAAACTGGAAAAAGAAATAAAGTACAAATATGTACAGGATAGACATGGGAATGCCTCCCAAGTGCGCTTTCTTTAACGTATTTAGCTAGACTTTACTTGGTTTAGGCAGATGGTGGGTCTTGGGGAAGCATTAAGGTGCTCTCCTTGTCAAATGCACTCGCCATGTATGGCTTAACTTTGTGCCCGTTCATTGTGAATCCATCTCCACTCTTGCCGACCAATGTGACAGCCCTGTAAGGTAGTACTTCCTTGATCTCATACGGACCGCTCCACCGTGACTTCAGCTTTCCTGGAAAGAGCTTGAGCCTCGAGTTGTAAAGCAGCACCAAACTCCCTTCCTTAAGCTCCTTAGGTACCAGCTTCTTGTCATGAGCAGCCTTGGTACGTTCCTTGTAGATCCGAGCGCTTTCGTAGGCATCCAGCCTTAGCTCATCAAGCTCGTGCGTTGGATCAAACGCTTCTCCTGATCCGTCTTCAGATCAAAATTCAGCTGCTTCACAGCCCACAACGCCCTATGCTCCAGCTCACCAGGAAGGTGACAGCCTTTACCGTAGAGAAAAGTGAAGGGAGTGGTACCAATAGGCGTCTTGAAGGCAGTCCGGTACGCCCACAAAGCGTCATCTAACTTCATAGCCCAGTCCTTCCGAGTAGTCCCAACTGTTCTCTCGAGTATCACCTTGATCTGACGGTTAGAGACGTCTACTTGGCCACTCGTTTGAGGATGGTAAGGCGTAGCTACCTTATGCTTCACACCATACTTCTTTAGCAGATTTTCAAACAGCTTGTTGATGAAATGGCTCCCTTCGTCGCTTATCACCACCTTGGGAGCTCCAAACCTCGGAAAAATAATGCTCTTAAAGAGCTTGATCACCACCTTAGAGTCGTTTGTTGGGGAAGCAATGGCCTCAACCCACTTAGAGACGTAGTCTACAGCTACGAGTATGAACTTGTTGCCGTATGATGAAGGGAACGGCCCCATGAAGTTTATGCACCACGCGTCAAAGACATCTACCTCGAAGATAGGAACTTGAGGTATCTCGTTCCTCTTAGTGATATTCCCTGCTCGTTGACACGCCTCACAGCTTTTCACAAACTCGTGTGCATCCTTGAAGATAGACGGCCACCAGAAGCCAGCTTGCAACACTTTCGTAGCAGTCTTGAACGAAGCAAAGTGTCCTCCGTAGGAAGAGCCATGGCAGTGAAAGAGAATGTCCTTGGCTTCTTCTTTCGTAACACACCTCCGGTATAAACTGTCTACGCCTCTTTTGTACAGGTAGGGGTCATCCCAATAGTAGTGGCTCACGTCTCTCATGAGCTTCTTCCTATGGAAGTTGTCAAGATGCGAAGGCTCCTCACCACATGCCAAGTAGTTCACAATATCCGCATACCAGGGAAGATCTTCCTCCTTGAAGCTCAGAACTTCCTCAAACCGCCCCTCTAAGCTTCCACAAACAGCCGTAGTGATCGCCATGAGTTGTTCCTCGGGGAGAGAATCGTCTATAGGGAGAGACTCGTTGATCCTTAACCGAGAGAGGTGGTCAGCAACGCCGTTCTCTATTCCTTTCTTTTCTTTGATCTCCATGTCAAACTCCTGGAGTAATGATGTTATTGCATATTGCATACATTTTGCATACTCATTAGTTAGCTTTTCATGCATTGTATCACATTTTAGGTTAGATTGCATCACTTAGGGTCCTAGAGCATTCTTGCATCAACATACGCATTTTCCTTGCATTTTGCATCACATTCAGGTTGTTTCTGGCTGCTTTGGAGTCGTGGAGGTTCGTGGACGTGTTGAAGCTGATGTAGCAGTTCGTGGGAGCTCGGAAATATGCTAAGGACCAGAGATCAAGGAGCAGATCGAGCATGGCCGGATGATTTAGAAGTTGATCGACCAGAAGATCGAGCCAACCAGGCGATCCAAGGAGAATGATCGAGACAAAGATCGAGTGAAGCAATCGATCAAATGGTACGGACGTAAATGACGCCATGCATAGCGAGAATCAGATCGAGTACACCACTCGATCCAGACGAAGATCGATACCGAGATCGGATGCAACACTCGATTCACCGTTGAAGATCGAGACCCAGATCGAGCCGAAGACACGATGTCCGGATATGATCGAGAGAACCACTCGATCTTGGAGTCGATCTCTGTCCTTTCAACCGTTTTTGGCTGCTAGCGAAGGGGGGACCATTGGCTTATTTGGGCATTTTGGGCAAGGCGGCGACGTCCCTTTTCGATAACTTTTAGATCCTTATCCTTTTTTTTATGTTTTCTCTTTCGTTTTCGTGAAGAAGACCATTGTTGAAACTCGTTTTTCTCTTAAGCTTTTGTATTCGAATCGTTTCTGTTTAATCCAGTTTTCCTTTCATGTTTATCGTCTCGTTTCATATGCTTTGCTTGATTTACTCTATGTGTAGAGAGTAGTTTACTTTGGGTTCGTGGTTGAGAGGATTAAGGGGTCGAAAGGGTTTCGATCTTGGTTTGTTTTTCTAAATGTTTTCAAAGGCTATCTCTTCTAAGGTGTTGAGATCTTAATGCTTGAAGACTCTCACGCCAAGAGCTTCGTGACCCGAGAGGTTCCTTACCTTGACAGGATCCAGGAATCTCGGAAGATCACACCTTAGAGACTAGTTACCCCTTCCCAAAAGCCATGGAAGTTTGGGGACTAGTTAAGCTATTTACTTGAAATCTATTTTCCTTGCCTTTCGACCTCTCTTTCCACCAAAAGCCATGGGTTTGGAGGAGAGGATGAAAGAGTGATCTATACCGAAAGCCACGGATAGATCTTGTTTTGTTTTCAAGGCTTAGAGATCCTCACCAAGTGAGTCGATCTAAAGTTTCAAACCCAAGGTCGAACCTTTGAAACCCCAAACCATGAATCTCAACCCTAAGCCCTTTCTTTTAGCATCTTTACGTCTCATTTCATCTTTCGCTTGTTATCTGGTAGCATCCTGGTCATTAGCTTTACTGTTCTTAAGTTTTTAGACGAGATCGATTGTTACTGCTCGATCTAGTGGTCGATCTCGTGGTCGATCCACTAGTTGAATTTTAATCATTCGAAGCTTTCTTCTTTAATTAATCTGTTTGTTTCTCGTGGTAGTTTCTTACTTTCTAGTATTTTTAAAATAGGTTTCACTCTGTTTAAGTTGCTGCATCTAGTTTTTAGAGATTTTATCATAAACTGTCTCATTTTGCCTAGATTTGCTTTAGTCCTTGCATTCTCTGTGCATTCTCTATCTCATAGAAGTGGATTGACTCTCTCTTGCTTGTTGTACTACAACATTGCTTGCATTAGAGTTTGATAACCTCTCTGCATCATAACCCGAGCTTAGAAAACGTTTATCAAATTGCGCCGTTGCCATTCTAGGACTGTTTAGAGAACATAGAGATTTGGGTCTTCGCAAAGACTAAGTCTTTACCTTTGTCAAGTTACTAATACTTCTACTCTCAAACGTGTGTTTTCCGGTACATGAATCTTCGTTCAAGGGGAGACAACAATCTTCTACAACCCTTAGACAACATTCATCAACTTGGTCACTCACGGCAAAGGAGAGTCAGAGAGCAAACAAGAGCCTTTGAGGAGATTGTTCAGCACGGTTTAGTTAACTTTGAAGATATGGCTGAACACGAGCATCCAGAAGGACCTCCTCCAGTAGGACGGGGCAATGGAACCCCCCAACATGCGGCTAGACCCCCAAGGATCATAGGAGCCGGAGATGCTCCCAATACCCACCACAATAGGTTTGGGATCACTCCTCCTCCGGTACAAAACAATAACTTCGAGATCAAGCCAGCTTTCTTCTCCATGGTGCAAAACAACAAGTTCCACAGCTTAGCAATGGAAGACCCCTTGGAGCATTTAGACAATTTCGAGCAAGTATGTGGAATGATAAAGATCAATGGCATATCCGAAGATACTTTCAAGCTGCGTCTCTTCCCCTTTTCACTCGGAGACAAAGCTAGACATTGGGAGAAGACCCTCCCACAAGGCACCATCACATCATGGGCTGAGTGTAAGAAGGCATTCCTCTCAAAGTTCTTCTCAAGCACCAGGACAGCACGGTTGAGAAGCGAAATCAGCGGTTTCACTCAAAGGAACAACGAGACATTCAACGAGGCAATGGAGCGTTTCAAAGATTACACGATCCAATGTCCTCATCATGGGTTCAGCGAGGAGACAGTACTCAGTACCATATACCGTGGAGCTTCACCAAAGATCAGGTTGTTGCTTGACACAGCTAGCAAAGGGAACTTCCTCGGTCAGGAGGTAGAAGAGGGTATGGAGCTGATAGAAAACTTGGCGTTGAGTGATGGAAACTATGCTGAAGATTATGACCGTGCACCAAGAGGATCAGAGTTAGAGTCTCACAAGAAGGAGCTCAAATCTTTGCATGAGAAGATTGATAAGCTGGTGTTAGCTAATCAGAAGCATGTTCACTTTGTTGGTGAAGCTGATGAGAACCAAGAGGAGTTAGAGCTAAGCCAAGAAGAAGCAAATTGGGTGGCTGGACAGAACAACTACAAGTCTCAAGGCTACAACCAAGGCTACCGGAACAACAACCTCTCTTACCAAAGTACCAACGTAGCCAACCCTAAAGACCAAGTGTACCCTGCTCAGCAAGCTAAACCATTCATCCCTTACAACAAAGGTTTTCAACCGAGTGGTGGTTTCCAAGGTCAAGGGCAGAGTAACTTCCAAGGGCAACAACAACACAACAAGGGTTATACTCCTAACTACCCTCCGGGCTTTGCACCTCAGCAACAACAACCGATGCAACAACAAGTTGATCCGGTTCAAGCAATGTTTCAACAGCTAATATAAGGGCAAGCCTCTACCAACCAGAAGTTCGCTTAAATGAACACTCGCCTAGACTCATCTCTAACCAACTTCTCCACTCAGATCACC
The DNA here is from genome assembly GCA_911865555.2 of Thlaspi arvense. Lineage (NCBI taxonomy): Eukaryota > Viridiplantae > Streptophyta > Magnoliopsida > Brassicales > Brassicaceae > Thlaspi > Thlaspi arvense. The sequence goes on from OU466860.2 coordinate 32,090,959, forward strand.
AACCTAAACAACAAGATCAAGCAGCTGGAGAAAGGGAAAGCAAGCACGAGTGGTCAGAACAGTCTTCCGGGAAAGTGGGAGCAGAATCCCAAGGAGTATGCAAATGCTATAACGTTGAGAAACGGTAAAGAGCTCCAACTTCTGGTCTCTACAAAGAACAACGAGGACGTTGTAATTTAAGAGGGGGAGGGTAAACCTTCGGCTGATGATGATGAGATAAACTTTGACAACGTTTGGATCCAAGGGCCGAGGAGAGGAGATAAGGCGGTCGCTGAGAAGAAAAGTGAGCAAACCACCAAGGAGAAGAACTCTTACGTGCCCCCACCTTACGTACCGAAGTTGCCATTTCCCGGTCGTTTCAATAAGCAGCTCATCGAGAAGCACAGAATCTTGTTTGAGAAGCACCTGAGAGACGTGGAAATCAAGATGCCTCTTGTAGATTGTCTTGCTATGATGCCCAAGTGCGCCAAGTTTTTCAAGGACACCCTTGTGAAGAAGAACAAAGAAAGCAAAGAGGTACTTGATCTAAGTGAAGAGTGTAGTGCGGTTATACATAAGGAGATAGTCCCTAAGAAGCTGGGAGACCCTGGAAGCTTCACTATACCCTGCGCTTTGGGTCCTCTAGAGTTCAAGAGTTGCTTGTGTGATCTCGGGGCTAGCATAAACTTGATGTCTCACTTCGTGGCTAAGAAGCTTGGTATTACTCGGTTTAAAGACTGTCGGATCTCATTGGTGCTGGCTGATAGAAGCGTGAGGTTACCAGTGGGACTGCTTGAAGATTTACCGGTGCGAATCAGTGGTGTGAACGTACCTACAGACTTTGTAGTGTTAGAGATGGACGAGGAGCCTAAAGACCTACTCATCTTAGAGAGACCGATCCTTGCAACCGCCGGGGCTATCATAGATGTGATGAATGGGAAGATTGCCTTGCATTTGGGAAAGGAGATCAGGCTAGACTTCGACATCAACAAGGTTCTAAAGAAGCCGACCATTGAAGGACAAGCTTCCTATATTGAAACGATGGATGCATTGGCGAATGAGTTGCTGGAAGAGCTAGCTCTAGAAGACCATCTGAAGTTAGCACTAACTAAGGAGCCAGGGGAGTTTGGTTTTGTGGACCAAAGAACCCAAGAGTACGTGAACCTGCTGGATTCTAGGAGGATTATCAAGAATGAAGAAGGTTGCTGCCTAGAGATCGACCCCGAGATCGACGCTATCACTCGATCTAGGAGTCAGATCGACAAGTTAATCGAGAACACAACTCGATCCGGTGCAACAATCGACGGACAGATCGAGACGAATGCTCGATCAGGAAAAACAATCGAGTCGACGATCGAGAGAGACCTCCCGATCATTTTGGGGTCCAATCAAGAGATCGACTCAGAGTCTCGATCCCTTACTCGATCCATATCAAATCGAGTAAGTGAATCGAGTGAAATGGCTCGATCTAGACGACATCGAGAGGAGAATCGACCGGAGGACTCGATCTCAGAAGGGATAGCGATGGAGGAAAGCAGTCTGAAGGGCAATGCCTCGGGTTCAAAGGAGAGTTCCAAGGAGGAAAGCAACAACAACAGCCACGAGGATGACTGGAGTGAGCTGTTAGCCCCAAAGGTGGACCTTAAGGAGCTCCCAAAAGGGCTAAGGTATGCTTTCTTAGGGCCTAATAACACCTATCCCGTGAATGTGAATGAAAACCTTAGTGATGATGAGTTGCACTTGCTCCTAACTGAGCTGAGAAAGTATAGGAAGGCCACTGGGTACTCTTTAAGTGACATCAAGGGCCTTTCACCTATGCTTTGCACTCATAGGATTCACTTGGATAATGAGAACGCTTCTTCTATAGAACATCAAAGGCGTTTGAATCCTAACTTGAAAGAGGTTGTTAAGAAGGAAATCCTTAAGCTTTTAGAGGCTGACGTGATCTATCCCATAAGTGACAGCACGTGGGTTTCCCCTGTACAAGTGGTGCCTAAGAAGGGAGGGATCACGGTCATAAGGAATGAAAAGGATGAGCTTATCCCTACTAGGACCATCACTGGTCATAGAATGTGTATTGACTATAGGAAACTTAACCTTGCGACTAGGAAAGACCATTTCCCTTTGCCTTTTATTGATCAAATGCTTGAGAGACTTGCAAATCACCCTTACTACTGTTTTCTCGATGGGTATAGCGGTTTCTTTCAAATACCTATTCACCCAAATGATCAGGAGAAGACGACCTTCACATGTCCCTACGGTACCTTTGCATATCGAAGGATGCCGTTTGGATTGTGTAATGCACCGGCTACGTTTCAGCGGTGTATGATGTCGATCTTCTCTAATCTTATAGAGGAGATGGTAGATGTGTTCATGGATGACTTCTCTGTGTATGGTGCGTCCTTTCCTGCGTGTTTGTTGAATCTTTGCAGGGTACTTAAACATTGTGAAGAGACAAACTTGGTGCTGAACTGGGAGAATTGCCACTTCATGATTAAGGAAGGGATCGTGCTCGGTCACAAGATATCAGAGGGGTATTGAGGTTGATCAGGCTAAGGTGGAGGTCATGATGGGTCTTGAGCCGCCGGTTAATGTTAAGGGAATCAGAAGCTTCTTGGGACACGCAGGGTTTTATAGGCGCTTCATCAAGGATTTCTCCAAGATTGCACGCCCTCTTACACGGCTGTTGTGCAAGGAAGCTGAGTTTGTATTCGATGAGGAGTGTTTGAAGGCTTTCGTGACCATCAAGGAAGCCCTTACATCAGCTCCTATAGTCCAAGCCCAGACTGGTCTCTTCCCTTTGAGATCATGTGTGATGCTAGTGACTACGCCGTAGGAGCCGTTCTTGGTCAGAAGAAAGACAAGAAGCTACACGTGATCTACTATGCTTCAAGGACCTTGGATGACACGCAATCACGATACACCACTACGGAGAAGGAGTTGCTTGCAGTAGTCTTCGCTTTTGAGAAGTTCAGATCATATCTCGTTGGCTCCAAGGCTATTGTATACACGGATCACGCTGCCTTACGATACATCTACTCGAAGAAAGACACTAAGCCTCGGCTCTTAAGATGGATTCTGTTACTCCAGGAGTTTAACATGGAGATTAAAGACAAGAAAGGGATAGAAAATGGAGTCGCTGACCACCTCTCACGACTAAGGATCAACGAGTCTCTCCCCTTAGATGACTCTCTTCCAGAAGAGCAGCTTATGGCGATTACTACGGCTGTTTGTGGGAAGCTATAAGGGAGGTTTGAGGAGGTGTTGAGTTTCAAAGAGGAGGATCTACCGTGGTATGCTGATGTGGTGAACTATCTAGCATGTGGTGAGGAACCAACACATCTCAACAGCTATCACAAGAAGCGGTTTATGAGGGAGTCTAGTGACTACTTTTGGGATGAGCCCTACCTATACAAAAGAGGAGTAGACAGCTTGTACCGGAGATGTGTTACAAAGGAAAAAGCCAGGGACATCCTCAATCATTGCCATGGCTCTTCCTACGGAGGACACTTCGCCTCATTCAAGACTGCCACGAAGGTATTGCAAGCCGGTTTCTTGTGGCCCTCCATTTTTAAAGATGCACACGAATTTGTGAAAAGCTGTGAGGCATGTCAACGAGCAGGGAATATAACTAAGAGGAACGAAATGCCTCAAGTTCCCATCTTCGAGGTTGACGTGTTCGACGCGTGGGGGATTGACTTCATGGGACCATTCCCTTCTTCATACGGCAACAAATACATCTTAGTAGCTGTGGATTATATCTCTAAATGGGTTGAGGCTGTTGCTTCCCCTACAAATGACTCTAAGGTGGTAATCAAGTTGTTCAAGAGTATCATCTTCCCGAGGTTTGGGGTACCCAAGGTTGTTATAAGTGATGGAGGAAGCCACTTCATAAACAAGGTGTTTGAGAACCTCTAGAGAAAGTATGGGGTTAAGCATAAGGTGGCTACACCGTATCATCCTCAAACAAGAGGTCAAGTGGAGGTCTCCAACAGGCAAATCAAGGCTATTCTAGAGAAGACCGTCGGAGCCACAAGGAAAGACTGGGCAGTCAAGCTGGATGACGCTCTTTGGGCCTACCGTACCGCCTTCAAGACGCCGATTGGTACAACCCCTTTCACTCTACTCTATGGCAAGGGCTGTCACCTCCCGGTTGAGCTGGAACACCGTGCGTTGTGGGCTGTGAAGAGGCTGAACTTTGATCTCAAGACTGCTTAGGAGAGACGCCTTATTCAGCTACACGAACTGGATGAGTTGAGGCTGAATGCTTACGAGAGCTCCCGGATATACAAGGAGCGGACTAAGGAGGCTCATGACAAGAAGTTGGTTGCCAAGGAGCTCAAGGAAGGAGGACTAGTGTTGCTGTACAACTCGAGGCTCAAACTCTTCCCGGGCAAGCTGAAATCAAGGTGGAGCGGACCGTTCGTGATTCAAGAAGTGTTGCCATATGGAGCTGTTACTCTGATGGGAAAAAGTGGCAGTGCATTCACTGTCAACGGACACAGAGTCAAGCCCTACTTGGCAGACAGCTATGACAAGGAGAGTACCTCGGTGCTTCTCCAAGACCCACCATCCGCTTAGACCAAGTAAGGTCTAGCTAAAGACGTTAAAGAAAGTGCACTTGGGAGGCATTCCCATGTTTATCTTGTACATATTTCTGCTTTATTTCCCTTTCAGTTTTATGTTTTTATTTTGCAAGTGTGTAGGAACAGGTATAAGGAGTCTAAACCTTGACTTTGAGGTCTTAAAAAGGCAATAGGGGTTAGAATAAGGCTAGAGATCGAGTGCTAGATCGACTGATCCTGGCTTGATCTTTGCTAGATCGAGTCAGTAAATCGAGAGGAGCCAGTCGATCTAGACGAGAACGAGTGACAAGATCGACCTTGACGAAAAAGGATCGATCGATCCAAATCGGATCGACCGATCTAATTTCTCTCGGGAAAATCTGTTGAAAACAGATCGATCACTCGACTCGATCCATCACTCGATCTATGCCAAATCGACCCCTAAATCGAGGACATAGCTCGATCATGAGGACTTAGCCGAGGAGCCAACATCTCAATGATCGAGAGAGCCAATCGATCCAGGACTCGATTCACCTTGAATCGAGTCTCAAATCGAGTAACCCTCTCGATCTAAGCCATTTTAGGCATGAGATCGAGTCCTAGATCGACCAAATGGACTCGATCTCATGCCGAGGTAACATTTTTCTTTCCCTCCTTTATTCTTTTCCCTCCAACTTTTGAATTCAAAACTTGGTCAAGGCAAGCATCTTTGACCATGAAAGATGTGCCTTGACCAAGACTTTGTCAGAAACCACTTTGACTACCCATTGTTTTGGTTTTGCTAATTCTTTAAATATTTCAAACAACCTCTCACCCTCTCATTCCTGTTTTGCTCGAGAGTTTTAAACAAAGAGAGTGAGAGTTTCAATTTTCAAAAGCTAGCAAAGATATTCTGCATTTCTTGCAAAGGTATTTTCAAAGATTTAATGGTTTAATTTTAGAAAATCTCCTTTAATATCGCAAGATCTTGTTTTAGAATATAGGATCGGTTTTGAATTTTTAAAACTAGCTAAGTAAAAGGAATAATTCCAGATTTTTCAGTATCTAAAGATTTGATTCTCCTTTATTTAGCTATGATTTTTATTTATTCCCCAAAATTCTAGGGTAGTTTTTATAAATTCTCTCCTTCTCTCCTCTCATTCTCATCAAATTGCCGCTTGCTTATCAATCTCTTTAGAATCTTGTTTCAGGAACAATGACACCGAAGAGAACTAGAGAAGAGCAAGCACAAGAAGGAGAAGGACAAGAAGTGGTAGTTCAAGAGAGGGTCCGGTGGAGTAAGGATGAGAAGAGGGATAAGAAGCGGCTAGAGAGGCTCCGGTTTGAGCCAACCAAGTTTGCTGATCGAGAGCTGTTGTCTAAGCTTGGGATTCTTGGGGACTTCGACCAACTCCTCAAGAACATTGGTTTAAGATGTCTGTCACGGATGGATTGCCCAACCATTCCTGAAGTGACAATAGACTTCCTTGCCACCTTGGAGTTCTGGTATGAGAATCCTAGTGCACCCGTCCCTTCTCAAGGCCGCCTCTACTTCAAAGTTGGACGTCAAGCCTATACACTCTCCATCCCTGAGATATGCCAAGCCTACGGTCTCAACGCTGATGCATACAAGGTCGAGTTCCCAGCCTTCAAGAAAGCCGACGAGTTTTGTGACCTGATCAGCAATGAGGACTACAAAGCCAACACCGCCAAGATCAAGCGAGTAAGGAGCCCGGTGCTGAGGTATACTCTGAAGCTGATTGCCAACACGTTCAGTGGAAGGTCTGTTGCTCCTACGGTCACGAAGACAGAGCTGTGCTTCCTGTTCCAAGGTGTGAAGCACTTGGTGTCTGATCCGGATGCAAATGAAGAGCCCATAGAGGATGAACTCGGCGATGAAGTGAACGACGGCTGTGTGCTCGCGGCTTCCTTGGTGAAGTACAAGGCTTATGCCTTACGGTGCAAGGCAACCTCCTCTTACATTGGCGGTTTCCTTACTCCTTTGTTCGTGCAAGCCGGTGTGCCCATTCATGACTTTGCTCACGTCCCAAACAGAGCTTTCATGGATGAAGCATACATGAGGAAAACTGATAGCTTGGGACGCACGCCAGCAGAAGGGTTCTATGCCTACCTCTTCATAGATGACGAAGACAAGAAGAGAGTATGCATCCTGCCCAACAAAGATGAAACCGAGCTGCTTGGTGTTGGGAACATCGAGTTCTTGCCCACGGAGGAAGAATGCTTTGCCCCTTTAGGAGGACCGCCTGCTTCAGCAATTGCCCCGCGTCAAAGGTCAGAGTCTCCAGGCACGGAAGATGAGATGCCAGAGGCTTACACACTTCCCAAGCTAGACTTTGAGCCGAGGACAAAAACCGAGAAGTTCCTAGCATCGGTGGTAGAGATGCAAAGGAAGATTAACAAGTGGCAAGGCAAGATGCTGAAGAAGCTTGGGAAGAAAGTCAAAGCACTTCAGGGAGGCACGCCTAAGTCAGCTGCAAGTCAAGAGATGCAACAACCCGAGAAGAGAAGGCTCTCAACCGGAGGAGTTGTGATCCACGAGACCCAAGGAGACAACATTCAGCCGGCGCGCCACTCTCTCCAAGAACCAGCTGACAAAGGCAAAGCAACGATCTCTAGCTCCTCTGGAACATCCTCAAGTTCCAGCCGAGCCTATACCAGAGGTAACAACCTTCTTCCATTGTATATAACCGCTCATATTTGTTTCTTTCATTGTGTTTTGATGCTCCTTCGGATGAGTTTGCCACCGGGGCGGTGTCAAGCAAGTTTGGGGGAGTATATGTGTGATTTGACTTGTGTTCTTTGATCTTATTTTCCCTTAGCATCCTTGAGTCTTAGTTCATGAAAAATTGGTAAAATTTTTAAATTTTTTTCAAAGACTCATGTAGTTGCATTCATCTTTTTAAAACGAGTTAGGATTGAGTCTAGAGTTTCTCATATCACCTAGGTTGTTTGCATTTTGCATAAGGGGTTAGAATTTCTTACAAAGGTGTTTTTACTTATGAATTGTTTCAATGCCCTAGTTAGTAGTTCTCTAATGCTTTGTCTATGCTTTGAAAGTAAGTTCTTACCATGCTTGGATCACTTGTTAGGATTTTCGTGGCTTGAATTGAACTCTCATGATTTGAAACTCATTCTAATAAGTGAAAACCTTAATTTGAAATTCTAATTATCATTCTTATGCATTTGAAAATGAACACATGGTTTTAAAATATTTAGGCTCTCTTCTTCCTTTTTACCACTCTTTGTGAGCCTAAGTAGAACTCCCTCCTTGAACCTTACCCTCCTTTGAAGCCAAATGTTCTTGTGTGACATCTTTGTGAAGCCTTCCTTTCGGTTTGAACTTGGCATAAAGTGTTAGGTTTAGGCGACATGATTTGGTTTTCATATTGTTGCTAGCATTGCATTTGAAAGCTAGGTGTAGGCTTAGGATAAGTTTGGGGGATCATTGGGGTTGCTTTCTTGTCTATTTGTTTTCTGTTTCAAAGAGTTTGTGTTTTAAGGAAAGAAATGAGGTTTTAAGTGAAAGGTTGTTTTCAAAAACTAAGTATGCTCTAATTTCAGGAGGTAGCTCTCCATAATAAAATAAAAAAAAAAGAGAAAAGAAAAGAAAAAAAAAATAGAGCCTAAGTGCCAAATAAAGAAAAAAAATAAAAGAAAAAAAATAATAAGAGGCTACCAATAAGAAATTTCTAAAGAGCAAAAGTATTTTTCAAAACTTTTAAAAATGTCTTTATTTTGAAATGGGGATTGCTAAATTTGTGAAGGAAAGGGTAGACTCTTAAGTGGTGAGTGAGGATAAAATTTTTTAAATGAGAGGGGTATAGGATCATTTGATAGTTAACATGGGTAGATGAGAATCTAATCATGTATGCATAAATTGTCTTTACCTTTAGCATTATGCACAAGTTCAACCATTTTCGAGAGAAACCCTTAATCTATTTATAAACCCTTTTCAAATGAGATCATTCTATGCTCATAACCATAACCTTTAGCCAAATGTGTTTTGCTTTAAAGTGCATAAGTTTGATTCATGGTTCGAATGTTAATGAATGTTAAAGGATGAGTTTCTTTGATTGTTAGGAATAGGAGAGTCATGATTTGAATTTCTTTGTGTGATGAGTATGGCTAAGTTCTTTGGAGTATGAGTGTAAGCATAGCATTTTAGAACTGTTAACTAGGACATTGAGATTATTCATTTGAAAGGCACCTTTGCAAAAAGTTTAAAACCCCATTCATTTTTTCTAAAAAAAAAACCTCTCTTCCTTACTTATTTTTTGTTGCTTGAGGGCAAGCAAGAAGTAAGTTTGGGGGAGTTGATGTTATTGCATATTGCATACATTTTGCATTCTCATTAGTTAGCTTTTCATGCATTTGTATCACATTTTAGGTTAGACTGCATCACTTAGGGTCCTAGAGCATTCTTGCATCAACATACGCATTTTCCTTGCATTTTGCATCACATTCAGGTTGTTTCTGGCTGCTTTGGAGTCGTGGAGGTTCGTGGACGTGTTGAAGCTGATGTAGCAGTTCGTGGGAGCTCGGAAATATGCTAAGGACCAGAGATCGAGGAGCAGATCGAGCATGGCCGGTCGATTTAGAAGTTGATCGACCAGAAGATCGAGCCAACCAGGCGATCCAAGGAGAATGATCGAGACGAAGATCGAGTGAAGCAATCGATCAAATGGTACGGACGTAAATGACGCCATGCAGAGCGAGAATCAGATCGAGTACACCACTCGATCCAGCCGAAGATCGATACCGAGATCGGATGCAACACTCGATTCACCGTTGAAGATCGAGACCCAGATCGAGCCGAAGACACGATGTCTAGATATGATCGAGAGAACCACTCGATCTTGGAGTCGATCTCTGTCCTTTCAACCGTTTTTGGCTGCTAGCGAAGGGGGGACCATTGGCTTGTTTGGGCATTTTGGGCAAGGCGGCGACGTCCTTTTTCGATAACTTTTAGATCCTTATCCTTTTCTTTATGTTTTCTCTCTTGTTTTCGTGAAGAAGACCATTGTTGAAACTCGTTTTTCTCTTAAGCTTTTGTATTCGAATCGTTTCTGTTTAATCCAGTTTTCCTTTCATGTTTATCGTCTCGTTTCATATGCTTTGCTTGATTTACTCTATGTATAGCGAGTAGTTTACTTTGGGTTCAGGGTTGAGAGGATTAAGGGGTCAAAAGGGTTTCGATCTTGGTTTGTTTTTCTAAATGTTTTCAAAGGCTATCTCTTCTAAGGTGTTGAGATCTTAATGCTTGAAGACTCTCACGCCAAGAGCTTCGTTATCCGAGAGGTTCCTTATCTTGATAGGATCCAGGAATCTCGGAAGATCACACCTTAGAGACTAGTTACCCCTTCCTAAAAGCCATGGAAGTTTGGGGCACTAGTTAAGCCATTTACTTGAAATCTATTTTCCTTGCCTTTCGACCTCTTTTTCCACCAAAAGCCATGGGTTTGGAGGAGAGGATGAAAGAGTGATCTATACCGAAAGCCACGGATAGATCTTGTTTTGTTTTCAAGGCTTAGAGATCCTCACCAAGTGAGTCGATCTAAAGTTTCAAACCCAAGGTCGAACCTTTGAAACCCCTAACAATGAATCTCAACCCTAGGCCCTTTCTTTTAGCATCTTTACTTCTCATTTCATCTTTCGCTTGTTATCTGATAGCATCCTGGTCATTAGCTTTACTGTTCTTAAGTTTTTAGACGAGATCGATTGTTACTGCTCGATCTAGTGGTCGATCTCATGGTCGATCCACTAGTCGAATTTTAATAATTCGAAGCTTTCTTCTTTAATTAATCTGTTTGTTTCTCGTGGTAGTTTCTTACTTTCTAGTATTTTTAAAATAGGTTTCACTCTGTTTAAGTTGCTGCATCTAGTTTTTAGAGATTTTATCATAAACTGTCTCATTTTGCTTAGATTTGCTTTAGTCCTTGCATTCTCTGTGCATTCTCTATCTCCTAGAAGTGGATTGACTCTCTCTTGCTTGTTGTACTACAACATTGCTTGCATTAGAGTTTGATAACCTCTCTGTATCATAACCTGAGCTTAGAAAACGTTTATCAAGTAAGAGGATCCATCTCAAAAGCCTCGGCTTAATGTCCTTCTTGGAATAGATGTAGCGCAAAGCTGCGTGATCCGTGTAAACTATGGTCTTGGAACCCACGAGGTAAGCTCTGAACTTCTCAAAGGCGAATACAACCGCCAATAGCTCATTTTCAGTAGTGGTGTACCTCGTTTGCGTGTCATCCAAGGTTCTTGAAGCATAGTATATCACGTGCAGCTTCTTATCCTTCCTTTGGCCTAGAACAGCTCCCACGGCGTAGTCACTAGCATCGCACATAATCTCGAATGGGAGAGTCCAATCTGGTGCTTGCACTATAGGCGCGGATACTAGGGCTTCCTTGATTGTCACAAAAGCTTGCAAACACTCCTCATCAAAGACGAATTCAGCCTCCTTGCACAACAGCCGAGTGAGAGGGCGTGCAATCTTAGAGAAGTCTTTAATGAAGCGCCTGTAGAAGCTGGCATGTCCCAAGAAGCTTCTCACCCCTTTTACGTTAGCTGGCGGCTCAAGGCTTGTCATAACATCAATCCTTTCTTTGTCGACTTCAATACCATTCTCTGATATCTTATGTCCAAGCACGATCCCCTCCTAAACCATGAAGTGGAATTTTTCCCAGTTGAGCACCAAGTTTGTCTCCTCACAACGCTTCAAAACCCTGCAAAGATTCAACAAACACGCAGAAAAGGACGCACTATAGACCGAGAAGTCATCCATAAACACCTCTACCATCTCTTCTATTAGACTTTAGAAGATCGACATCATACACCGCTGAAACGTAGCCGGTGCGTTACACAACCCGAATGGCATCCTTCGATACACGAAGGTACCATAAGGGCATGTAAAGGTTGTCTTCTCCTGATCGTTTGGATGGATTGGTATTTGGAAAAATCCACTATATCCATTAAGAAAGCAATAGTAGGGGTGATTAGCAAGTCTTTCAAGCATTTGATCAATAAAAGGCAAGGGAAAATGATCCTTTCTAGTAGCAAGATTAAGCTTCCTATAGTCAATACAATACGGTGTCCAGTAATAGTCCTAGTAGGTTTAAGCTCATATTTGTCATTCTTAACTACCGTGATCCCTCCCTTCTTAGGCACCACGTGTACGGGAGAAACCCACGTGCTGTCACTTATGGGATAGATCACGTCAGCCTCTAAAAGCTTAAGAATCTCCTTCTTGACAACCTCTTTCAAATTCGGATTCAAACGCCTCTGATGTTCTATAGAAGAGGCTTTCTCATTATCCAAGTGAATCCTATGAGTGCAAAGCATTGGTGAAAGGCCCTTGATGTCACTTAGAGAGTACCCAATGGCCTTCCTATACTTTCTCAACTCAGTTAAGAGTGATTGCAACTCATCATCACTCAAGTTTTCATTCACAATCACAGGATAGGTTTCATTAAGCCCTAAGAAAGCCTTTTGGGAGCTCCTTAAGGTCCACCTTTGGGGCTAACAGCTTGCTCCAATCATCCTTGTGGCTGTTGCTGTTGTTCTCCTTCTTAGAACCTTCCTTAGAACCCGAGATATGGCCCTTGAGGCTGCTTTCTCGAACCGTTATCCCTTCTGAAATCGAGTCGTCGGGTCGATCTTGCTCTTGATGTCGTCTAGATCGAGCAGTTTCGCTCGATTCACTCACTCAATTTAATGTGGATCGAGTGAGGGATCGAGACGCTGAGTCGATTTCCATATTAGACCCCAAATTGATCGGAAGGCCTTTCTCGATCTCGGACTCGATTGTTTTCATGGGTCGATTACATTGCTCGATTTGACTGTCGATTGCAGCACCAGATCGAGTTGTGCTCTCGATTGTCTTGTCGATTTGACTCCTGGATCGAGTAATGTCATCGATCTTGGAGTCGATCTCTAGGCAAACGCCTACATCTTCAAGCACAACTTTCCTCGAATCAAGCAAGTTGACATACTCCTGAGTCCTCTGATCCACATAACCAAACTCTCTTAGCTCCTTAGTCAGTGCCAGCTTCAAATGATCTTCCTGAGCCAGCTCTTCCAGCAACTCATCCGCTAAGGCATCCAACGTATCAATGTAGAAAGCTTGCCCTTCTATCGTAGGCTTTTTCAAAACCTCATTGATATCGAATTCTAGCCTTATATCTTTACCCAAGTGCAAGGTAATCTTCCCATTCTTGACGTCTATTATGGCTCTGGCGGTAGCTAAGAAAGGTCACCGAGAATGAGTGGATCCTTTGGCTCTTCATCCATTTCCAAAACAACGAAGTCTGTAGGCACGTTCACTCCACTGATCTTCACTGGCAAGTCCTCAAGCAATCCTACGGGTAACCTCACACTCCTGTCAGCTAGTACCAACGAGATTCTACAGTCTTTGAAACGGGTAAAGCCGAGTTTCTTTGCCACGGAATGAGACATCAGATTTATGCTAGCTCCGAGATCACAAAGGCAACTCTTGAACTCCAACGGACCTAAAGCGCAGGGTATAGTTAAGCTTCCAGGGTCTCCCAACTTCTTAGGGACCTAAAGCGCAAGGTATAGTGAAGCTTCCATGGTCTCCCAACTTCTTAGGGACTATCTCCTTATGTATCACAGCACTACACTCCTCACTTAGAACAAGCACTTCCTTACTTTCCTTATTCTTCTTCACGAGAGTGTCTTTGAAGAATTTGACGCATTTAGGCATCATTGCAAGGCAGTCCACGAGAGGTAGCTTGATCTCTACGTCCTTAAGATGCTTCTCAAACAAGACTCTATGCTTCTCTATGAGTTGCTTCTTGAAACGGCCAGGAAAAGCCAGCTTAGGTACATAAGGTGGAGGTACATAAGCATCCTTCTCCTTAGTAGTTTGCTCCGCTTTCTTCTCAACAACCGCTTTGTCTCCTCTTCTTGGCCCTTGAATCCAGACATTGTCAAAGTTGATCTGATCATCAGCGGAAAGCTTACACTCCCCCTCTTGAATTACAACGTTCTCGTTGTTCTTAGGAGTAACCGTAGGTGCTAGCTCTTTGCCGCTTCTTAACGTGATGGCATTGGCATATTCCTTAGGGTTTGCTACATTGGTGCTGCGGTATGAGAAAATATTGTTCTGGTTGTAACCTTGTTAATAGCCTTGAGGTTTGTAGTTGTTTTGACCCCGCCACCCAATGGCTTCTTCTTGGCTCAACTCAAGCTCCTCTTGGCTCTCATCCGCTTCAGCAACAAAGTGAACATGCTTCTGATTTGCCAAAACCAACTTGTCAATCTTCTCGTGTAATGATTTCAACTCTTTCTTGTGAGACTCTAGCTCAGAACCTCGTGGTGCACGGTCATAATCTTCAGCATAGTTGCCGTCACTTAGTGCTAAGTTCTCAATCAGCTCCATGCCTTCTTCTACCTCTTGACCAAGAAAGTTCCCCTTACTGGCCGTGTCAAGCAACAACCTGATCTTTGGTGAAGCTCCGCGGTAGATAGTGCTTAGAAGAGTGTCTTCGCTGAAGCCGTGGTGAGGACATTGGATAGTATAGTCCTTGAATCGTTCCATGGCTTCATTGAAAGTCTCATTATTCCTTTGCGTTAAGCCGCTGATCTCGCTTCTTAGCCTTGCCGTTCTGGTGCTAGAGAAGAACATTGAGAGGAAAGTCTTCTTACACTCGGCCCATGAAGTGATGGTGCCTTGAGGAAATGTTTTCTCCCAATGACTAGCCTTGTCTCCAAGAGAGAATGAAAAGAGACGCAGCTTGAAAGCATCCTCGGATATGCCGTTTATCTTGATCATCCCACATACTTGCTCGAAATTGTCGAGGTGCTCCAAGGTATCTTCCATTGCTAAACCGTGGAACTTGTTGTTTTGCACCATGGAGATGAAACCGGGCTTAATCTCGAAGTTGTTGTTTTGTACAGGAGGAGGAGTGATTCCAAACCTATTGTGATGAGTATTGGGAGCATCTCCGGCTCCTATGATCCTTGGGGCTCTAGCCGCGTGGTAGGGGTTTCCATTGCCCCTTCCCACTGCCCCATGAGCTGGAGGAGGTCCCTCTGGATCATCGTGTTCAGCCATAGCTTCAAAGTCAACCAAACCGTGCTGAACAATCTCCTCAAAAGCTCTAGCTTGTTCTCGTACTCTTCTTTGCCGTGAATGACCAAGTTGATGGATGTTGTCCAAGGGTTGAAGTAGATGGTTCTCTCCCCTGGAATAAAGATGCATGTACCAGGAAGAAACACGTTTGAGAGTAGAGAGATTAGTAACATAAACAAAGTAAAGCTTAGTCTTTACTAAGCTCCAAATCTCTATGCTTTCTAACACTCCTAGAACGGCAACGGCGCCATTTGATAACAACTTTCTTTGCAAGGGTGAGGATGCAATGAGGCTATCAAAACTCAAATGCAACACTTAGTTTGTAGTACAGTATGCAAGTGAGAGTCAATCCATTTCTAGGAGCTAGGAAGGTCAAAGAAAATGCAAGAGCAGTGTAAAGCTAAGCGAATGACAGGCGAAATTGTGAAAATCCTAAAAACTATGTGCAACGACCGAATGGAATGCAAAACTATTTTAAAATTACCAAGAGTGATTGAACTACCACGAGGAACAAACAGAATAATTAAAATGCAAGGCTGTGATTTAACAAAAATCGACTAGTGGATCGACCACAGGATCGACCACTAGATCGAGCAGTTTGGATCGATCTCGTCTAAAAATGCAAGTATGAAGAAACTAATGACCAGGATGCGGCGAATATCAAGCGAATGACTAACGAAGATGTAAGAATGCTAAGAAAGAAGGGTCTAGCGTTGAGATTCATGTTAGGGGTTTCAAAGGTCCAAGCTTGGTTTGAAAACTCTAGATCTACTCACTTTGTGAGATTCTCTAAGACTTGAAAACAAAACAAGATCCATCCATGACGTGTGGTATTGAGAGGCAAGGAAAACATATTTCAACCACGCGGCTTAACTAGTCCTCTAGACTACCATGGCGTTTGGGAAAGAGTAACTAGCCTCTAAGATGTGATTTTCAGAGATCTTTGGTTCCTGTCAAGGTAAGAGCTCTTTCTGATCATAAAGATCTTGGCGTGAGCCTCTTTAAGCCTTAAGTACTCAACATCTTAGAAAAGAAGCCATTAAGAACAAGAAAACACCAAGCTTTGAAAACCTTTTCGACCCCGTGAATCCTCTCAACCCCGAAACCCAAATGAAACTACTCACTACACATTAAATAAACTAAGCAAAGCATGAAGAATGAAATGATAAACATAAGAACAAAGGATTAAACTTAAACGATTCAAAATATTCAATAACAAAGCTCAAAGTCAAACAATGGCGGAACGTCTCAAAAACCAGAGAGAAAAAGCATAAAAAGATAAGAAATGAAAAGTGTGTGGGGAAAGATCATCGCCGCCTTCCCAAAATGGGAAAAACAGCTCGATGGTCCCCCCCTCGCTAGCGGCCTAAAATGGTTGAAAGGACAGAGATCGACTTCGGGATCGAGCGGCTCTCTCGATCACTTTCGGACATCGTGTCTTCTACTCGATCTGGGTCTCGATCTTCTTCGGCAGATCGAGTGTTGCATCCGATCTTAGTATCGATCATCGGTCGGATCGAGTGGTGGACTCGATCCGGCTCTCGCTCTGCATGGCATCATTTACGTCCATACCACTTGATCGATTGCTTCACTCGATCTTCGTCTCGATCGATTCCCTTGGATCGCCTGAGCTTCTCAATCTTCTGGTCGATCTCATCTATATCGACCTGCCATGCTCGATCTGCTCCCCGATCTCTGGTCCTTAGCAAACATTCGACGTTCCACGAACCTCCACACTAGCCTCAGCACGTCCACAAACCTCCACGACTCCAAAGTAGCCTGAAACAGCCTGAATATGATGCAAGATGCAAGGAACATGCGTATGCTGGTGCAAGAATGCTCTAGGATCTAAAGTGATGCAATCTAGCCTAAAGTGTGATGTAAATGCATGAAACGCTAACTTATATGTATGCAAAATGCATGCAATATGTAGTGACATCATGAGCATATACAACAGCAGGGTTTCTGATGTTGCTACTCTTGCTCGTTTCATGTTTGTAGGCCTGAATCCAAATATGGTCCAAAATGGAATAAATTTCACCATGTACAAAGCTTGTAATACTTGCTCTTTTAATTTCTTCCTTCAAACCATACACCTAATTTAGCTCCTTAAAATTTCCCCTATATTGCTTGCGCCAAAGCTTAAATATTATATGGTCATGACCATCTTCATCATCACTCTCGCCTTCTTGACTAAGAGAATAGAACACCACCTTTAAAGAAGCATGGATTCCCACTAGTGTCACTTGCCATGGTGAGCTGAATTGTGAATGGTGTATCCAAGCTTGTCCTCCTTGTGTTGTTGACCATGAAGATCTTAGAAAGTAGAGCTTGAAGCTTGCACTCATCATCTCCTATAGTTGTTGGATGGAGGATAGCTTAGAGACCCCCTTCAACTTCACGTTGTATTCAATGGTCCAATCTATGAGCCTAAAAGGATTTTGACTCAAAGTTTGAGAGGCTAAAACATGGATGGGAATGCCCTTCTTAGGTTCCTTCATTGCCACTCTTGGTTGCTTCCCGAATGGCTTATCCTTCTTAGGATCTGTTACAAGAGTTTTTACACTCTTGTGACTCAATTCCTCAAGTCTAAAATCATGTCATCATAGCATTTGAGGTGTCAATCAAATAAGGATGCGAATCATTGAGAATGAATGAAATCTAGTAAGATAAGCTGAACAAGAATGGGTTTGTAAGGAACTAAAAACCGAATGATCAATCAAACTAACAGAATAGAGCATTAAACTTGATTGCAAAGCAAGTAACTTAATAATTCAAGCTCAAGAAACAGAGTAATAATAGAGTAAAAACAGGGCAATTCGAATACAGGACAAAGCAGGAGTCTTGATCCAATGATAAGTTAGTAATTAATCTTTGATGTACAAGCTCAACCAACAAGGCTTATCCTTCATAATAGAACTCTAAACAAGTAGATCAGTTCAATCCCTTGACAAAGATCCCTTTGCTAACAACTTAACCAAAGCTAATTTCCATTAGTGATCAAGTCATTAACAAGCATCAAGCATCAGTTCTATCAAGCCAAAATACTTCCCTACTCAACCATTCTCATGTGTAAGGCAATTAAATATCTGAATTGGTTCAGGGAATTCATGAAATACTTTTGGTGCAGAGAATACCTCATTTCAGAATCTAAGTGATTTGCAAAGATTAAGGAATAGGAACATCAAATACAAAAGAATCAATCAATATTAAGCACTAATCATCAAGGATCAACCACTAAATCACCATGGATCTATCCCATCCTTAGAAACCTAAAAGAACTACTCAGAAATCATAAGGATTATGGCGAAAATAACAGATTAAATATGAGAAACCATAATCAAAAGCAGTATAAAGATGATCAAAGACCAGAAATGCAAACTCTTAACTAAAACTCAAACTGTGCTTACAAATCCTAAAATTTCAGGGTAAAAGCTTAAGAACAAGAGAGAGAGAGAGAATGTTTAGATCAGAAAAGCATAAAAGATAAGATAACATTAACTGTTCATAAGTTTTGCTTTAATAATCAAAAGATTAAGGCTTGGTCAATGGTCAAAACTCGGATGTTAAGCAAAGTCAAAACCAGAGAAAAGCCAAAAGGAAGGGGGTCGCCTTGTCCACACTGAGGTGCATAAGCCGTGTGACTGGCCGGTGTGGAACTCTCGAAGTTCTGGCTGTCTTGCAGCGAGGAGGGCAGACAATTGTGGCAACCCGATATGGATCCTAAGAATTGCTGGTTGCTTTTCTCAGACGTGCCCAAACTGGTAAAGCACCCCGGTGTAGATCCTTGTACCCTCTGGTTCTTTTCCTCCAAGGTGTAGACCCGGTGCGGGTGCTTCTCCTTGGCTTCTCTTCCCTTCTGTTATCTTTCATGCATCTATTTAACTCCATTTGATTAGCAGGTCTCCAAAGTTCTATAGTACCTGAAAGACACTCCAAATGTAACAAAACATGCATTCCTAATTCTAATGCACACTAACTCTACTATAAATGCAAACATAACACTTTGGACTATCAAATGGATGATATGCAATGAAAAACTATGCTAAATAAGGTCTAAAATGATGCAATTATGCAAGCTATCAACAACCCCACACTTGCCTTTTGCTTGCCCTTAAGCAAACAAGGATAACTAAAGTAGGGAAGTTTGAAAATGGGAGTTCAAAGCCTAAAATGACAAAGGAAGAGTTGAGTTCAAAGTCCAAGTAAACAGTTCTAAGATACATATGATTTTGTTCCACTCTAAAGAGTCTAGCCACATTCATCACAAGTAATTACAAGAATTAAAGTCATAGCATACACCATCGATCACATCAATCAGCCCTTTTAACATTCAATTAAATATAATCAAGTGAATCATGCTTATGCAAATCAAGTGCTTTCATTTGGATATGGACACAATTATAAGACTAAAATGATCTCATCACATCCGAACTAGCTTAATGAAAACGTGATAGTTGGATTTTGCAAAGCTAATCAAATCCAAACACACTCATGTGATTGCAGCATGTAAGGTATCAATCCATCTGAGTTCATAAGACACTAAGAATACAGTCAATCACTTAAGTCAAGCCAAATTAAAGAAAGCAGTTGTGAGCAAGCTAAAGAGGATCACAGACTGAACTAAACAAAGCAGAAAATCCAAATAGATAGAGTAGGGATCTAAGATGGGGGTTGTTGATTATGAGGGGATTAGAACCTAACTAGTGATGCTTCAAAACCATTCAAACAATGCTATATTCTAAGCATAGGATTAACAACTATAACTAGCTCAATTCCTTGACACTGTATCACTTTGCTAAGCACATATTCAAGATAAATTCCTTTACTCAAACACATGATCAGCAAGCCTTAAGAACAGAACTCCAATCCTATAAAGCGAAAATGCACCTTAGACATCTAATTAATTAGGCTAAGAAAACAAATACCCTAAGAGAATTATATCAGCATTTCATCAAACACTTATCAGGCATAAGAGAAAGCCAAGATACTAAACAAGCCTGGCCAAGACTAATCTAGTAATAATCACATCTAATAGAGAGAAGACAATCATATTAAGCATAAGACATCACTAATCTAGTCACAAAACCCCATTAATCTATCCCATCTCAAACACTAAATAACACTACTCACTAGGCATTATCAAAACCACAAAGGAAAATACATAAAGTCACTAAATCAAACTAGTTCTTACAAAGCAAAGCTGAAAAGGGAAAGGTTTTAAGTGCAACAACTGAAGAAAAATAATAATATCTAAGTTGCCTAACCATTTTAGAACTTTAGTATTAATATTGGAACTTGAAAACCCCTAAAATACCAAGACTAAACCGAAAATAGGATGACTAGGATGGACCATATTGATCATGCACATCAATACACACGTCAATATGATGTCTTCTTTTGGGTTGTATCGATGTCCCTTGGTCGATATGCTGGTCGATACGGAAGGCTTCAAGGTTGTATCATCTTGACTCTCCTTGGTGTGAAGTCGATACAATCGCCCTTCTGTTAAGGCTCATCGGGCAAACAAGTCGATACAGCACCTCGGTATTGTCCTGTCATGGGATGTCGATACAATGCCCGGTACGAGTCCCTTCTTGGTGCATCGAGGTCCTTCATAGTAGATATACTGCCTTTACACCATGCTCTCACTGCAGCGTATCGATCAGACGACGTCGATACTGTCATTGATATTGGCCTGTCCGTCGTTTTCCTTCCCCTTGCTTCATTCCCAGCTCACATACATTGCACCACATGGTCTCCAAACTCCTTCTAGTACCTGAATCATACTCCAAATGCATGCAAAATGCAATGCAGCTCCTAACACTACACTAACTCCTAAATGTATGCAAAAGGCACAAGAAGAAGCAAAATATGCATGTTTAAAGACTAAAACTAGTGATGAATGCTGGTATAAATAATGGTGATAGAAACACCCCCAGACTTACCTTTTGCTTGTCCTCAAGCAAACAAACTAAGACAAGAAGGAAGTAAGGTTTAAAGGTGGGCACTCAAATCCAAAAATGCAATGGTAAAGAAATGAAGTCAATGTCTAAGTGCCTAAGTGTAGGATGCAAAACACAATCAGTTATACTTATAAGAACCTAGCCATGCCTATCCAGTTTCCAAATGATCTCTAGCTCAGCTTAGTCAAATGCTCAAATCAATCAACCTCTTTAACATTCCTCTAAACTTTGTAACCAAGTGAATCATGTTCATGCAAAACAAGTGGAATCATTTGGCTAAGGGTTAAGGTCATGATATAAAAATGATCTCATCAAAATGTGGGTTCAAGTGTAAGGGTTTCTCTAAAAAAGGAATGAACTTAGCCATAATGCTAAAGGTGAAGCACAACTTATGCATACATGGATATATTACTATCTACCCAATGCCTAAGAATGTTTTAAACCCCAAAACTCTTACCTCAAATCAAACCCAATCCTAACTACCCTTTCTCAACACTCTCACACTCTCCACATTTTGCCATTTTCAGGGAAGCTTCTTCTTTGATCTCACCATTTTGTGGCCTTCTTTTTGCTCCTTTGTTGTGGGTGCCTTCTCTTTGTACTGGGGAGTCTCCTTTTCTTCATCCTTTTGATGTATTTAGGCTTTGGTGCCTTCTTTGTTGTTGTTGCTGAGACTCCATCTTCATAATGGCCACCCTTTTTTAGCTTATTTGGTTCCACACATGCTGAGTTTTTGCTTGCTTCCCCATTCTAATTCCTTTCCCCTTTTACTTTCTTTCTTCTCTTACTTTCTCCTTTTAGATCAATGTAACACTCAAATCCGCCCAGACCTATAACTACCATCCTAAACCTATGTCTAACTCAAAGTGAAGAGCTAGTTCTACATAGTAACCAACCCTTGTAGTGGCAACCTAACACTTTATGCTCAGTTCATTCAAAAATAGGCCTCACACACAAAGATAGTGTTTAGGTTTGAAAGGAAGGTAAGGTTAAGGTGTTGTAACTGTCCCTTAATGGTGAGGATCAGATATTTGGACTAGCAAGAGAGGTAAGAAGGAAGAAAGAAAGTCCAAATATGTATATGGATAATCCATAAAACCACCTTTCATTGCAAGAATATGATAATTAACAATTCAAATTAATGGTTCTAATAAATAGGGATGATTTTCAAAGAGCAAGCGATTTCAGCATGAGACTAGAGGATCAAATTTAGCATTCAAGGGCATGGTTCAGCCTTAGTTTCTAACTTCTTATGATGCATCAATCATTTAACCACTTAGTCATTTAAATCAGTCCTAAACACTTAGTATTTTACAAGGAGATATCATCATCATGTCCTATGCAAATGCAATGCAACTTATATGAAAAATACTAGACTCAATCCTAAACAAATGAATTCAAATACATGCTTTTTGAAAGATGAAAAACTTTCAATTTTTTCAATTATTTGGTTTTTTAATGCACTTAGATGAATGCATGAGACTCAAAGATGAATAAAAAGAAAAAACTAAGAAAAGATCAAACAAAGTCAAATCCCAAATCCCTCCCCCACAGTAAAATTATACAATCCTTTGTGTAATAACAGAGTAGAAGAGAGAAGCAACATAAATATATTACAAGAACTAAAAAAAATGCAATGGTGTATACAATGGAGAAGTTTTTGGTACCTTAGAAGGTGGTGTGTGAGGTGTAGGAGGCTCCTGAAAGGTCCTCCATGAGGTCAATGTTGTGGCTCCTTATTGACCACTCTGTCCTTGTGTGTCTCCTCCTCCTTGGCGCTTCTTGACATAATGTTCTTGGTGGCACCCAAGCTATCACTTCCTCATAACCAGCAAAAGAGCGCCTTATACTAGGAGCTCTAGTCACTCCTTGGCTTTCAGCTTCTTGCTCTTGTTGATGAGCAGAAGTAGAGGCTCCACTAGACTTCCTCTTTAGGTCCTTGATTTGAGCCTTCATGCTCTTCATGCCCTTCACAAACTTCTTGATGGTTTTGTCTTGCCATTAGTTCCATCTTTGCAAGAGGTTGATGTGTTCATGGACCTTCTTCAAGGGCCCTCCTTGGTGTGAGACTTCAAAGGGCTGGAAGTGGTACTCCTCACTGTTGTAGCTTGGAGCATCTAATTCTTCTTCTTCTTAAATTCCTTAGCCCATTTGCCATCCTTCAACGACCACAAGGGGATCGTTTCCTTAAGGAAGAGGATTGTTGGCGCCTTGGTGAGTGTAAGAGGATGGAGCGATAGCTTGGAAGAGAAGGTGCTGTGGAATTTGAAAGGCAAAGCTGTTGGGGTTGGAGAAGGATGTGAGATGCTTTGCAGTAGATCCATTTTCTTGGATGAAGTTGTAGATGAACTTATCACCCACATTTTCGCCAAGGAACCTTGCTTTCTCCAGGTATGGCAGGTCCAAGTATGTGATATTGACTATTGCTCGTCCACTCTCAACTCATGCAGCTTCCATCAGTTGTGTAATAAGGCCACCACAATACAGCTTTGAAGCCTTGTCATCATTGTTTGTTAACCAATGTTTGACGACCAAAACTTGCTGCATGAAGATGGTGACCATTCCAGTTGTCCCATCTGCTCCCTTGAGCTCAACACCTTGCCTTGTGCAGTCAATAAGGCCTTGATCAATCAGCTCCCATTATCCTCCTTCAACCGCTCCACTTTCCCTCCTAGTAAAGAGTGTATGCGCCAGCGCCTTGTGCATATATCTGATGGCTGGATTTCTGATCAGAGAAGCCTTGCTTCTTCCTGGCTTGAAAACGCCCTTAGCCACATGCTCCCAAAGGCTGCTCATATCTTCTTTGCTAACCCCCAGATTTTGACCTCTAGCGCTTCCATAGGAGAATCCAAAGGCATCTTCAATTGCTGAGAAGGAAATCCTATTGTTCTGGTTGGAAATTATGAAAGTGATGAAGCCATAACTATCTTCTTCAGGAGTCTTCTCTCCTGGCTCATAGAATGTCACTTCAAAACTTGCAAAGAGCTGAAGCACTTGTTCATTGTTGGCTGAATAAAGAGTTCCCACCAGCTTTGTGAGCTCCATGGTCTCAAGCATAGAAGAACAGTGTTCATAGATTCCCAAGGCCTTTAGAGATGGCACATGGGGATATATTGTTGGTCTCATATCCACCCTTTGCATCAGCCTCCTTGCACAACAGCCGCGTGAGAGGGCGCGCAATCTTAGAGACGTCTTTAATGAAGCGCATGTAGAAGCCGGCGTGTCCCAAGAAACTTCTCACTCCTTTGATGTTAACTGGCGGCTCAAGGCTTGTCATCGCATCAATCTTTGCTTTGTCGACTTCAATACCCTTCTCTGATATCCTATGTCCAAGCACGATTCCCTCCATCACCATGAAGTGGCATTTTTCCCAATTATACACCATGTTTGTCTCCTTACAATGCTTTAGTACCCTGCAAAGATTCAACAAACACGCAGAAAAGGACGCACCATAGACCGAGAAGTCATCCATAAACACCTATACCATCTCTTCTATAAGATCGGAGAAGATCGACATCATACACCGCTGAAACGAAGCCGGTGCATTACACAACCCGAATGGCATCCTTCGATACGCGAAGGTGCCTTAAGGGAATGTAAAGGTCGTCTTCTCCTGATCATTGGGATGGATTGGTATTTGGAAAAATCCACTATATCCATCAAGAATGCAATAGTAAGGGTGATTAGCAAGTCTTTCAAGCATTTGATCAATAAAAGGCAAGGGAAAATGATCATTTCTAGTAGCAAGATTAAGCTTCCTATAATCAATACACATACGGTGTCCAGTAATAGTCCTAGTAGGTATAAGCTCATCTTTGTCATTCTTATTGACCGTGATCCCTCCCTTCTTAGGCACCACGTGTACGGGTGAAACCCACATGTTGTCACTTATGGGATAGATCACGTCAGCCTCTAAAAGCTTAAGAATCTCTTTTTTAACAACCTCTTTCAAATTTGGATTCAAACGCCTTTGATGTTTTATAGAGGAGGCGTTCTCATTATCCAAGTGAATCCTATGAGTGCAAAGCATTGGTGTAAGGCCCTTGATGTCACTTAGAGAGTACCCAATGGCCCTCCTGTACTTTCTCAACTCAGTTAAGAGCGAGTGCAACTCATCATCACTTAAGTTTTCGTTCACAATCACAGGATAGGTTTCGTTAAGCCCTAAGAAAGCATACCTTAACCCTTTTGGGAGCTCCTTAAGGTCCACCTTTGGGGCTAACAGCTCACTCCAATCATCCTCGTGGTTGTTGTTGTTGTTCTCCTCCTTAGAACATTCCTTAGAATCCGAGACATGGCCCTTGAGGCTGCTTTTTCCAACCGCTATCCCTTCTGAAATCGAGTCGTCAGGTCGATCTTGCTCTCGTTGTCGTCTAGATCGAGCAGTTTCGCTTGATTCACTCGCTCGATTTAATGTGGATCGAGTGAGGGATCGAGACGCTGAGTCGATCTCCAGATTAGACCTCGAACTGATCGGAAGGCCTTTCTCGATCTTGGACTCGATTGTTTTCCTGGATCAATGACCCTCCTCGATCTGACTGTCTATTGCTGCACCGGATCGAGTTGTGCTCTCGATTATCTTGTCGATTTGACTCCTTGATCGAGTAATGTCATCGATCTCGGAGTCGATCTCTAGGCAAACGCCTACATCTTCAAGCACAACCTTCCTCGAATCAAGCAAGTTGACGTACTCCTGAGTCCTCTGATCCACATAACCAAACTCTCCTGGCTCCTTAGTCAGTGTCAGCTTCAAATGATCTTCCTGAGCCAACTCTTCCAGCAACTCATCCGCTAAAGCATCCAACGTCTCAATGTAGAAAGCTTGCCCTTCTATCGTTGGCTTCTTCAAAACCTCATTGATATCGAAGTCCAGCCTTATATCTTTACCCAAGTGCAAGGCAATCTTCCCATTCTTGACGTCTATTATGGCGCCGGCGGTGGCTAAGAAAGGTCTACCGAGAATGAGTGGATCCTTTGGTTCTTCATCCATTTCCAACACAACGAAGTCTGTAGGCACGTTCACTCCACTGATCTTCACTAGCAAGTCCTCAAGCAATCCCACGGGTAACCTCACACTTATGTCAGCTAGTACCAACGAGATTCTGCAATCCTTGAAACGTGTAAAGCCAAGCTTCTTTACCACGGAATGAGGCATCAGATTTATGCGAGCTCCGAGATCACAAAGATAATCTTGAACTCCAAAGGACCTAAAGCGCAAGGTATAGTGAAGCTTCCAGGGTCTCCCAGCTTCTTAGGGACTATCTCCTTGTGTATCACAGCACTACACTCCTCACTTAGAACAAGCACGTCCTTGCTTTCCTTATTCTTCTTCACGAGAGTGTCTTTGAAGAATTTGGCGCATTTAGGCAATATTGCAAGGCAGTCCACGAGAGGTAACTTGATCTCTACGTCCTTAAGGTGTTTCTCGAACAAGACTCTATACTTCTCTATGAGTTGCTTCTTGAAACGGCCAGGAAAAGGTAGCTTAGGTACATACGGTGGAGGCACATACGCATCCTTCTCCTTAGTAGTTTGCTCCGCTTTCTTCTCAACAACCGCTTTGTCACCTCTTCTTGACCCTTGAATCCAGATATTGTCAAAGTTGATCTCATCATCAGCTGAAAGCTTACCCTCCCCCTCTTGAATTACAATGTCCTCGTTGGTCTTAGGAGAAACCGTAGGTGCTAGCTCTTTCCCACTCCTTAGCATAATGGCATTGGCGTATTCCTTGGAATTCTGCTCACACTTGCCCGGCAAGCTATTCTGACCACTTGTACTCGCCTTTCCCTTCTCAAGTTGCTTGATTTTGTTATTCAAGGTTGTAATCTGAGTAGAGAAATCCGTGAGAGACGAGTCTAAGCGAGTGTTCATCTCGGCAAACTTCTGGTTTGTAGAGGCTTGCCCTTGAATCAATTGTTGAAACATAGCTTGGACAGGATCAACTTGTTGTTGCATCGGTTGTTGCTGCTGAGGTACAAAGCCCGGAGGGTTCATTGGCGTATAACCCTTGTTTCCTTGCTGTTATCCTTTGAAGTTGTTCTGCCCTTGTCCTTGGAAGCCACCACTCGGCTGAAAACCTTTGTTGTAAGGTACGAATGGCTTTGCTTGCTGAGCAGGGTACACTTGATCCTTAGGGTTTGCGACATTGGTGCTACGGTATGAGAGATTGTTGTTCTGGTTGTAGCCTTGTGAATATCCTTGAGGTTTGTAGTTGTTTTGACCCGCCACCCAGTTGGCTTCTTCTCGGCTCAACTCAAGTGAACATGCTTCTGGTTTGCCAAAACCAACTTTTCAATCTTCTCATGCAAAGACTGAAGCTCTTTCTTGTGAGACTCTAGCTCAGAACCTCTCGGTGCACGGTCATAATCCTCATCAAGTTGCCGTCACTTAGTGCTAAGTTCTCAATCAGCTCCATGCCTTCTTCTACCTCTTGACCAAAGAAGTTTCCCTTACTAGCCGTGTCTAGCAACAAGCGAATCTTTGGTGAAGCTCCTCGGTAGATAGTGCTTAGAAGAGTCTCTTCGCTGAAGCCGTGGTGAGGACATCGGATAGTATAGTCCTTCAACCGTTCCATGGATTCATTGAAAGTCTCATTGTTCCTTTGCGTGAGCCGCTGATCTCGCTTCTTAGCCTTGCCGTTCTGGTGCTAGAGAAAAACTTTGAGTGGAAAGCCTTCTTACACTCAGCCCAAGATGTAATGGTGCCTTGTGGAAGTGTCTTCTCCCAATGTCTAGCCTTGTCTCCAAGAGAAAATGGAAAGAAACACAGCTTGAAAGCATCTTCGGATATGCCGTTTATCTTGATCATCCCACATACTTGTTCAAAGTTACCAAGGTGTTCCAAGGGATCTTCCATTGCTAGCCCATGAAACTTATTGTTTTGCACCATTGAGATGAAACCTGTCTTAATCTCGAAGTTGTTGTTCTGTACAGGAGGAGGAGTGATCCCAAACCTATTGTGATGAGTATTGGGAGCATCTCCGGCTCCTATGATCCTTGGGGGTCTAGCCTCGTGTTGGGGGTTTCCATTGCTCCTTCCCACTGCCCCGTGAGCTGTAGGAGGTCCCTCTGGATGCTCCTGCTCGGCCATAGCTTCAAAGTCAACCAAACCGTGCTGAACAATCTCCTCAAAAGCTCTAGCTTGTTCTCGTACTCTTCTTTGCCGTGAATGACCAAGTTGATGAATGTTGTCCAAGGGTTGAAGTAAATTGTTGTCTCCCCTTGAACGAAGATTCATGTACCTGAAAGACACACGTTTGAGAGTAGAGAAATAAGTAACTTAAACAAAGTAAAGGCTTAGTCTTTACTAAACCCCAAATCTCTATGCTTTCTAAACACTCCTAGAATGGCAATGGCGCCATTTGATAACAGGTTTTCTTGCAGAGTGTATGCAATGATGTATCAGAGCTCGAATGCAACACTTAGTTGTAGTAAAGTATGCAAGCGAGTATCAATCCAATCCTAGGAGCTAGAAAGATCAGTGAGAATGCAAGGATCGAGTAAAGCTAGGTATATGATGAATGATTTTGTAAAATTCCTAAAAACTAAATGCAACGACTAAATGCAAGGCAAAACTATTTTAAAATTACTATGAAAGAGTGAACTACCACAACGAACAAACAGAATGATTAAAATGCAAACCTATGAATTTATAAAAATCGACTAGTGGATCGACCACAGGATAGACCACTAGATCGAGCAACA
The DNA here is from genome assembly GCA_911865555.2 of Thlaspi arvense. Lineage (NCBI taxonomy): Eukaryota > Viridiplantae > Streptophyta > Magnoliopsida > Brassicales > Brassicaceae > Thlaspi > Thlaspi arvense. The sequence goes on from OU466860.2 coordinate 32,119,265, forward strand.
ACGATCGATCTCGTCTAAAAGTTCAGGCGTAATGAAACTAATGACCAGGATGCAACAGGTAACAAGCGAATGACTAAAAAAGATGTAAGAATACTAAGAAAGAGGGTCTAGGGTCGAGATTCACGTTCAGGGGTTTCAAAGGTTTAAGCTTGGTTTGAAAACTCTAGATCTACTCACTTTGTGAGGTTCTCTAAGCCTTGAAAACAAAACAAGACCCATCCATGGTGTGTGGTATGGATCATTCTCTCATTCTCTCCTCCAGACCCATGGCGTTTGGCGGAAAAAGAGATTGAGAGGCAAGGAAAACAGATCTGAAACACGCGGCTTAACTAGTCCTCTAAACTACCATGGCGTTTGGGAAAGAGTAACTAGCCTCTAGGATGTGACTTTCAGAGCTTTGGATCCTGTCAAGGTAAGAGCTCTCTCTGATCATAAAGATCTTGGCGTGAGACTCTTTAAGCCTTAAGAACTCAACATCCTAGAAAAGAAAGCCATTAAGAACAAGAAAACTCCAAACTTGAAAACCTTTTCAACCCCTTCAAATCCTCTCCACCCCAAAACCCGATTAAACTACTCACTACACATTAAGTAAATCAAGCAAAGCATGAAAGATGAAACGATGAACATGAAAGATGAAACGATGAACATGAAAGACGATAGATTAAACTTAAACGATTCGATACAATGCAAGAAAAAGCTTCAAAATCCAACAATGGCGGAATCGCCTTCTTGAGTGAAAAAGATGATAAAAAGATAAAAGTGAAAAACGTGTTCTCAAAAGCATGCTCGCCGCCTTGCCAAAACAGGCCAAACAATCCGATGGTCCCCCCTTTGCTAGCGGCCAAAAGCGGTTAAAGTACACTGAGATCGACTTCGGGATCGAGCAGCTCTCTCGATCATTTTCAGACATCGTGCCTTCAGCTCGATCTTTGTCTCGATCTTCCTCGGTGGATCGGGTGCTTCGTTCGATCTTGGAGTCGATCTTTGGAAGATCGAGTGGTGGACTCGATCCGGCTCTCGCTCTGCATGGCGTCATTCACGTCTGTACTCCTTGATCGATCGCTTCACTCGATCTCCGTCTCGATCAGTTCCCTTGGATCGGCTGGGCCACTCGATCTTCTGGTCGATCTCATCTAGATCGACCAACCATGCTTGAACCTCCTCTCGATCTCTGGTCCTTAGCAAGCATTCCCAAATTCTTCAAGTCCCACGAACTTCCTCACGAGCCTCAACACGTCCACGAACCCTCTAAGGCTCCAAAGTGGTCGAAAACAACCTGGTTGTGATGCAAAATGCAAGAAATATGCTTATGCTGGTCCAGGAACACTCTAGGACCTAAAGTGATGCAAACTAACCTAAAATGCAATGTATATGCGTGAGAAACTGACTTATATGTATGCAAAATGCATGGAATATGCAGCTATATCAGAAGGAGATTGTGACTTTGAGGATCGACGAACTAGCTAAGTTGGAGAGGTCCATCAGGAAAGCTAAGAAACAGTCTACAATGGTTGCTCCGCTGATCTTGGTTGAAGATGCAGAAGGTCACTTTGTTGACAGAGATGGAAACAGGAGGAATGAATAAGGGCATAGACTGGATCAGAATGGGAATGTCATAGCTGAACATGTGGTTTAGCAAGTCGCGAATGACGCTGGAATCGCTGCTGAAAACGCTGCTGGGGGTTTTGTTCAGAGGACTCTAGGAGATTACAACAGACATGACCAGTTTTATGGCAACAGAGCTGCAATCCGCCCTCCTGCTTTCTAGAGAAACGATTTTGAGCTCAAGCCTGCTTATTTTCAGCTTGTGGGTCAGTATCCCTTTCATGGCTTACCACATGAGCATTCTATGGATCACATTGAGAGGTTTGAGGATTTGGCTCCAAGTGTCAAGGCTAATGGAGTTAGTGATAGATTGCTATTTTAGATCATTTTAGACTGCATTTCATGCATCTATTCCTCTGTTTTTGCATTATAGTTTAACATTTTAGCATCATTTGCACTTAGAATCAACATGGCATGCATTTAGCTTAGGATTGCACACATTTGCATACATGTGCATGTTTGTGGTGGTTTTCAGGTGTTTTTGGAGTTTCTTGGAGTTGGGAAGGAGATGAAGGCAGCTCATGATCAAAGAAGTTATCAGAAATGGAGCTCTTGCAAAGTCTGGTCCATATCGAGATCAAGCAGAACACCCATGGAGTATGCTTGATGTAAGCAGCAGGACGAGAGGAAGAGGATCAGCACGAGGAGTCTAGGCCGTTTGTCTGCATCGAGGACCAGCATCGAGGAAGGAAGCCGATGCATGCTGCACGGATCATATCGAGGTCGCATATCGAGCAGAACATCGTCCGTACAACCTCGGTACAACTCATCCGCGCATTGACCACATTATTTTCTTTGACCTTATCCTATTTTTAGGTTTTTATGCTTCTTTTGGCTCCCTACTATAACAGGGGAAGCCACAAAATATTATCTATATCCAAGTTTAGCTTTTTAACAAAAACTCTCTCTTCTCTAAACATTAAAGGGTGAATTTACTTAAGGATCTTAATCTCAAATAAAGTTTGCATTTTTCTGGTTTAATCTTGTCTTTTAATCTTGTTCGTGCACCTTGGTAGTTTAGATTTATCATCTTTGCATTTTAATCTCATCTAGTTATGTTTAACTCCAAACAAATGGGAGTAAACATGATTAGTGAGTAGTCTTCTTTAGATTTAGGGTTCTAAGTAGGGAAACTGGTGATTAGGATGTGACTAAGGGGTGATTATGCTTATTTAACTATTCTCTGTTGTCTCCTTCTCTTGTAAAGTGGTTATTGTTGATAAAGCTTGCTCCTTTTGATTGAATATGGTATTAATTGATGCATATGGTTCACTAAATGGCTTGCTATCTTTTTTCTAATCATGGTTCGCTTATTTGGCTTGATAGTTTGGCTTGGTCTATGTTTCCTTTGTAATGTGACACCAAAGTGATAGTTCACAATGCTAGATGATTCACTTAGGGCTAGATAGTGCTGGTTTTGAGATTCCTGCTTGATGGTTAGATATTATGCATTAAAAGATCTTGCCTTTGGCCCATTCATGTTCATTGCTTAGTTTTGTTAGGACGTTGCAGCTGTGTGCTTAAATCTATATTCTTGATTGGTGCTTAGCTAGCTAGGTCCTTATTGGTTCACAAGATTGATAAGTTGATCTGAATTCTTGTTTGGGTGAGAGAATGATTGCTTGATTAGTACATTTCTTAGGCTAGAATGGTTCTGATCTCTATGCTCATGGTTGAAGGATACGCCATCACAAGTGGTTCTGACACTTAAATCTTGTTAAATATGAACTGCTTATTGACGCAAGTTGGTTCCTTTTAGATACCCTGTCTAGGAGTACAACATTGAGAATTGCGTGCTTATGAATGCTTGATGTTTGCCTTTGTTAGAAATCCCCATTTTCACTCTCGAAAGGCACTGCCCCACAATTGCTCAGAACCTTGAGTCTTGCTTTTAATTAATTGTCTTTAAGATCACCTTTCTTAGTTCTTGCTTTAGTAGTCAACTTGCTTAAATTCTTGCGTAATCATTGGTTTAAGTTTATTCTTTAGTTCTGTCCACTTGCATTTAGTTTATGCTTTCTTTCCATTGCATTGTTAGGTTATTAGACTTGTCCTTGTTCAATCAAAACCCCATCATTGCTTAGCTTATGGCATTGTTTGCATCTCATCTTCAACAAATAAATTATTACCTAATCCCTATTCTACAACTGATTAGAGGCTAACGACATTTGACTTTAGACCTGCAAAATTCTTGTTTAAAATTGGCGCCGTTGCCGGGGATTCGTTTCAAAGTCTTGTTTTAAATTGGCGTCGTTGCCATTTGTGGGTTGTTTGAGTTAAACATTGTGTTAGACTATGTTCTTTACTTTAAAGTTACTAATTTGCTCTGTTTTCCGTGCTCTGTTTTTTCCGGTACTTGTATGAATTTGAGGTCTAAAGGCTCATCAAATCTGACTTCTTTCATTGACAACATTCATAGGAGAAGAGCTGTAAGACAGAGAGTTCATGAGATAGAAGGACAGAGGAAGGCAGAGCAAGAAGCTAAGTTACCACATGTTGGTGTTTTTGGACAAGCACCATTACAACAAGCTGGAGCACACATAGATGATGCACAAGATGCTTTGAACCAACCGGCTGGAGTTCAGGGACTGCGAGTACCAGTTCACACACCTAGAGCTGCAAGACCAATAGGAGCTGGTGATGCACCTGATACTCACCACAATAGGAATTGCATTCACGCTCCAGATGTGCATCAAAAAAACTTTGAGATCAACCTTGGGTTGATCAACATGGTGCAAGACAACATATTCCATGGCCTACCCAATGAAGACCCTTTGGATTAACTAGACCAATTTGATAAGGTATGTGGTATGACCAAGATGCTAGGAGTCTATGAAGATGCTTTGAAGCTGCTGTTGTTCCCTTTCAGTTTAGGTGACAAAGCACATCAGTGGGAGAAGACACTTCCACAAGGCTCTATATCTACTTGGGATGAATGTAAGACAGCTTTCCTCAACAAATTTTTCAGCTCCACCAGAACAGCAAAACTGAGGAACACCATAAGCAGTTTCACTCAGCATGGGAATGAGACATTCGCTGAAGCTTGGGAGCGGTTCAAGTCTTACACTTTGCAGTGCCCACACCATGGTTTCAGAAATGAAAGCTTGCTATCTACTTTGTATAGAGGAGTGACACCAAAGTACAGGATGCTCTTGGATACAACATCAAATGGAAATTTCATGGGAAATAATGTTGTTGATGCTCTAGCACTTGTGGATAACTTGGCACTTTCTGATGGAAACTATGGTGAAGAATATGACAGAACATCTAGTGCTGTTGTAAGCGCTGAAGGTGAGAGCACAACAAAGAAGAAGATTAAAGCTTTGAATGACAAGTTAGACAAGCTGTTGAGTGTGTATTTCAAAAATGTCAGTTTTGTTGGTGATAGTCTTGCTACAAAGAAGAAGATGGGACAATAGTGGAAGAAGAAGCCTTCTACATGAATCAACAAGGTGGCGGTTTTAAGAACTACAGAAATCATCCCAACTGCTCTTATAGAAGCACCAACGTGGCTAACCCTCAAGATCAACTTTATCCATCACAAGCTGCTCAACAAAACCAAGGAACCAAACCTTTTGATCCTTTCAACCAGCAGAACAACTTTGTTCCAAGACCACCATTTCAGGGCGGTTTTCAACAAGCTAACTTTCAGCCAAGACCAGCTTTTGTCCCACCAAATTTTGGAAAAACACAAACCTTTTCTAGCACTCAAGATGTTGATTTGAAGCAGATGATGTAACAGCTGTTGACTGGTCGAGCCAACACTACTATAGAGCTGCACAAGATATTTGCTGAAGTGCAACAAAAAGATAGATGCCACTACTTGTGACCTGAATGGCAAGTTAGATGCTGAACCAATGAGTCAAGTCTCTAGAGATCAAATGAGCTTCATCTTCATAACCTCAGAATCAGTTACCATGAAAGAGTGAAGCAAATCCTATGGAATTCTGGCACTTGCGATGAAGAGTTCGATGATTAAAATGCTTCATTGGATGACCTTGGCATTATGCTACAAGAGATGCTGCTACATGTGAACATATTAATGGCTGAGTGTTGGGGTAATGTCATCAATGTCACCATTGATGATCAAGAAGCTGTTGATATTGTAGAGAAGTTCCTATAAGGGCTAGATGAAATTTTGAACAGAGAAGAAGAGCACGAAAGAGCTGCAAAAGAAGCTGCTGAGAAGGAAGAGGCTGAGAAAGCCTTAGTTGCTCCAGAAGAAGAAGCCAAACGAGAGCTCAGTGAAGCTGATCATGAGCTTGTAGAGACATACCACGCCTTGATGGTCTTGGCTAGAGAAAGTCTTGAAGACATCAAGGAGTTGTATGATCGCCAAGTGGGCAGCTCCTCAAGCAGCAATGAGAAGGGTAAAGCTCCTGAAGTTCAAGCTTATAAACCACCAATCCCTTACCCCACGATACACTTTACAAAGGCTCAGATGGCAGTCTATTCAAAGTTCAGGAAGGACATATAAGACGCTCGAATAAAGCTTCCTCATGGCACCACTTTGCATGAAGTGAAGGATCAAATCAGGTTCCTCAAAGAAGTCTTTGACAAGCTGGAAGTAGAGGAGCCAATTCTAGAGAATGTAGGGGTTAATCTAAGGAGAAACAAGGAGCTGGAGACATTAACAAAGCTTCCCAATCCAGAAAAGTTTCTCATCACTTGTGAGCTTGAGATGCTAGACGATGTTGGAGCATTGTGTGATTCATGTTCAACTGTGAATGTCATGTCTCTCCACTTAAGCCAAACCTTAGGAATCAAGAAGTTGAAGCCCTGCAAAGCCTCTATCACTTGTGTTGATAACACCTCAACAAGACCCTAATATATGGTAAATGATTTTCCTTTGAAGATTGGGAATTGCTTGGTGCCAACACATTTTGTGGTTATGGAGAAGCCATATTCTAGAGAGGTTCCACTTCTTCTAGGAACACCATTTTTGGCAACAGAAGGAGGTCAAGTAGACTTAAAGAGAGGCTCTGTGATTTTAAAGAATGTTGATGAGTTCGAGGTCTACAAGACTGTCTCTCCTTCCATAGCTTTTTGTGGAACAATTATTGAAGAAGATAGTGAGCAGCAGGAACTTCAAGAACGTCTGGAGCATGCTATGAGCTTCACAATGAACATGCTGATGAGAGACACTCTCTCTAATGAGATCACCAAAGAAGTGAAGCCTTTGATCACACCAAGAGTTAAGATTAGGAGAGACATGAAGAACGCTAGTGACAAGAAGAAACTGATGTCAGTGGGCACTTGGGTTTACAAAAGGAAAGAGGAAGGACTACCAGCTCCATCAATCTCTTATCATTTGTCCTCAAACCATGAAAGTCAAGCTTAGTGAATTCAAACAAGCACACTTGGGAGGTAATACTGATATATCATGGTTTTTGCTGGTTTTTGACCATGATATAAGTCTTGTTTATAGAGTCTTTTTGGTATTTTTCGAGTCCGATAGAGTCTTTGCAGGTCTAGGTACAAATGGAGCATAATTGTGGATTCTGGAACTTTTTGGAGCTATACTGAAGTTGATGCTGAAAGGACCAAGTCGGAGGACATTAAGGAGCAGGGTGTCGATCGACACCTACTACTTGGTGTCGATCGACACCGGTCGTGGTCGCGAAGAAGCATAAAAACTCATTGGAAGAAATTGCAACTTGGCCCAGAAGTTTTCCACTTTTCCACTTTTCGCACCTTTGCCCCAGTTCGTGTTTAGACTTGTATTTAGGTTTTCTAAGCCATTGTTAGGCTATTATTCTGATTATCATTGAGATTAAGAGAGAGATTAGAGTGAGAGCTTTTGGGGAGACAAATCCATACTCTGTAGAGAAAAAATTTCGAACCCTTTCATCTTTTTTACTCTATTTTCTTAATGCAATTTTATTCAGTCATGATTTGTGTTTCACTTGCTATGTCTGAGTAATCTGCTAGTTAGGTTTTGGGTTATTCAAAGGTTGATAATGAATTGTTAAGACTACAAAACTGGAAGGATAAATCATTTGGTTCTTCATCTAGATTGCTTTAACACTGGTTTTAAGATTGATCACCTAGACATCAGATCTTAGGTTGTTTAATAGATGTGGAAACATTGTTAATCACCAGAACCATCTTAGATGGGCAAAATAACTAGTTGCAAAGGAATTTGGATTAGTGATTTTGTGAACATATCGAACCTGATCTATAATGCATGTTTAGGTTGTTAGAATTTGCGAAGAAATTTGGAATTCTAGAATCTGATCATAGTTAATCTCTGCGACGGAAGTTGGTTGGTTTTACGTTAGTTTTTGTAAATAAATACTCTTTTCAGTTCGTAATCTGCGATTTATGTCAACCTGCGAATTTCCTATTGCCTAGCGTCTTGTCTTCTGCTTTTAAGAACCTACAATCCTCCCCTGACATTATTGCTTTCGTTGTTATTTTATTTTCATTTCATTATTGATTGCTTAGCTTTATTTGAATTTAAAATCTGTTGAGTGATAGCCTTAAGTCCTTGTGGATTCGATCCCTAAGTACTACAATGATCTCTTAATTTGAGAGAGTAGCTCCAAGGGTTAATTTGAGCATATCAAATTTTGGTACCGTTGCCGGGGACTTTGATATTACTTTCAGATTTTTAGTTTTAGAATTTTGACTAAGCTTTTATTTTCTGTTTTACTAACTTCTTTCACTTTTCTGTTGTCTGTTTCAGGTGCATGCATAATCGCAGTACCAGAAGCAACAAAGACAAAGAACTTGTGACTTTAGGCATCGACGAACTCGCCAAGCTAGAGAGAACCATCAGGAAAGCCAAAAAGCAGACTAAATGGTTGGACCAATTGTTTTGAGGACATATGCTAGGGGTCATTTAGTTGACAGAGAAGGGAACAGAAGGAATGAGGATGGGCAGAGGATATATGACAATGACGTTGTAATTGAGGAGCATAATGTACAACATGCTGCTGGAGATGCCGCTGGGCGTCATCCACAGAGGACTCTGGGAAATTACAACAGGCCAGATCAGTTCTATGCAAATAGAGCTGCAATCCGCCCACCCGCCTTTCAGAGGAATGACTTTAAGCTGAAACCCAATTACTATTAGCTTGTAGGTCAGCATCCTTTCCATGCGCTTCCACATGAACACCCAATGGACCATATTGAGAAGTTTGAAGACCTGGCCTCAAGTGTTAAAGTCAATGGAGTCACCAATGACTTCCTATTCTGCAAGCTTTTCCCTCACTCTTTGGAAGGAGATTCAGCACATTGGCTCAAACAGTTGGAACCTGCTTCTTTGACTACATGGGAGGACACTAAATCTGCTTTCCTCAACAACTTCTATGATGATGCAAGGTCAGAAGAGTTGAGGAGAAATATCGCCACATTCTCCCAAGGTACAACAGAAGCTTTTAAAGCAGCATGGGTGAGATTTAAGCTGTACCAAAGGGACTGCCCACATCATGGGTTTAATAAAGTACAGCTGCTGGGAATCTTCTTCAGAGGTGTTGATTGGAAATACCAGATGGCTCTGGATGCAGCAAGCAATGGGAATTTCAACACTAGAGTCCCAGCTGATGCCATCAAACTGATAGAGAACCTAGCTTCTAGCAACAGCACAAAGAATGCTGATTTTGAGAGACAGAAAAACGCTGGGGGTGCAGGAAGTAATCAGTTTGTTGCTGAGATGAAGGCCAAGCTGGATTCTGTGCATAATCTCCTGGTGGAGAAGAAGTCTGTTCAGTTTGCTGCTGAAGTTGAGACATTTGAGCCAGCTGAGGAGTTTGAAGAAGAAGATGTCAACTACATCAATGGAGCTGGTTTCCAAATTCAGAGATACAACAATCAGCAGGGAAACAGAGGATTCAGTGGGACCATGCAGAGGAGGAACTTCACAGGGAACCAGAACTCTACTGGCTAGAATCCCAAGCCTCAGTTTCAGAAGTCTGAGTACCAGAAGCCTTATCATAACAGCAACTTCAACAGGAACTATGGTTCCTCATCTTATCAGCCTGCACCAGCACAATCAGCTTCAAGCAAAATGGAAGCCATGCTTGATCAGTTGCTAGAAGGTCAGCAGAAGATTACAGTTGACTTCAATGGCAAGATTGACGCCCTGTATCAAGATTTGAATGGGAAAATCGAAGCTCTGAACACTCATGTGAAGACTTTGGATACTCAAGTGGCTCAAACTTATGGGGCTATGAAAAAGCAGGATGGATTCCTTCCAGGAAGGACAGACACCAACCCAAGACACTCTGTTAATGCCATCACGCTGAGGAGTGGAAAGAATCTGCAACCAGTGCAGAAGAAGGGCTTTAGTGCAAAAGATTTCGAGCAACTGCACGAGTTTAAAGATGAGGAATTCAAAAATTTTGAAGGGTGTCGATCGACACCAACCCGTCAGTGTTGATCCACACCAGATGAAATTGGCGACTCCTCGACTCGAGGCGAACAGATATCGACCGAGGTCGACAAGCAGCTCGACACCCAATCGACACCACTCTCAGGAGCCAGTGTCGATCGACACCCACCCCATGGTGTCGATCGACGCCCACCACAGAAGCAAACTCCGAATTCTCAGACTCCAGAAAGTGCAGAAGAAAAGGTCTATAAGCCAAAGGTGCCTTATCCAAGGAACCAGAAGAAGTCTAAACAGGAACTGGAGGATGCTAGGATCAAAGCTATCATGGATAAGCTTGTGGTGGAGATCCCTTTGATAGATACTATAAGGACTACTCCTGTGATCAAGAGGTATGTGAAAAGGATGATGACCAAGAATCTGGGGCTGAAGCAAGGAACAATGCTGATTTCAGAACAAGCGAGTGCAGTGATTCAGAATAAGATCCCAGAAAAGCTGACTAATCCTGGAAGCTTTGTTCTGGATTGCACCATCTTTTCTGAAAGGTTTGAGAGGTCATTATGTGATTTGGGGTCAAGTGTCAACCTGATGCCTCATTCAGTTGCTGTCAGCTTGGGTATGACTGATTTCCAGCCAACCAGAATATCTCTTATCTTAGCAGATAGGTCTGTAAGGATTCCTGAAGGCATTTTAGAAGATGTACCAGTCAAAGTGGGAGACTATGTGATTCCCACAGACTTTGTGGTTCTGGCTTATGGCGAAGAACCAAAGGATCCTTTGATTTTGGGAAGGCCATTTCTGGCTACTGCAGGAGCCATTATTGATGTCAGAAAAGGGAGAACGGCTTTGAATGTGGGAGATTTGGTGATGCATTATCACATGGACAAGTTGATGCAGACACCAACAATAGATGGCCACATATTCTATGTAGACTCCCTCACCAGTCTTGCAGAAGAGATCTTCCAAGAGATGCATCCTGCAAACCCTTTGGAGAGGGCATTGACAGTTTCTGCATAATCAATAGAGCATCTAGACATCATTGTTGCTGGCTATGTCAGGATGATGAATGCAAATGAAGACTTTGGATACTCAAGTGGCTCAAACTTCTGGGGCTATGAAGAGGCAGGATGGATTCCTTCCAGGAAGGACAGACACCAACCCGAGACACTCTGTTAATGCCATCACGCTGAGGAGTGGAAAGAATCTGCAACCAGTGCAGAAAAAATGTCCTTAGTACAGAAGATTTCAAGCAACTGCAGGAGTTTGAATATGAGGATTTAGAAAGTTTTGAAGGGTGTCGATCGACACCAACCCTACAGTGTCGATCGACACCAGAGGAAATCCGCGACTCCTCGACTCGAGGCAAACGGATATCGACCGAGGTCGACAAGCTGCTCGACGCCCGATCGACACCAATCTCAGGAGCCAGTGTCGATCGACACCCACCCCCTGGTGTCGATCGACGCCCACCACAGAAGCAAACCCCGAGTTCTCAGACTCCAGAAAGTGCAGAAGAAAGAGTTTACAAGCCAAATGTGCCTTATCCAAGGAACCAGAAGAAGTCTAAACAGGAATTGGAGGATGCTAGGATCATAGCTATCATGGATAAGCTTGTGGTGGAGATCCCTTTGATTGATGCTATAAGGACTACTCCTGTGATAAAGAGGTTTGTGAAATGGATGATGACCAAGAATTTGGGGCTGGAGCAAGGAACAATGCTGATTTCAGAGCAAGTGAGTGCAGTGATTCAGAATAAGATACCAGAGAAGCTGACTGACCCTGGGAGCTTTGTTCTAGACTGCAAAATCTTTTCTGAGAGGTTTGAGAGATCATTATGTGATCTGGGGTCAAGTGTTAACCTGATGCCTCATTCGGCTTGGGTATGACTGACTTCAAGCCAACCAGAATATCTCTTATTTTAGCAGACAGGTCTGTAAGGATTCCTGAAGGCATTTTAGAGTATGTACCAGTCAAAGTGGGAGACTATGTGATTCCCACAGACTTTGTGGTTCTGGCTTATGGTGAAGAACCAAAGGATCCTTTGATTTTGGGAAAACCATTTCTGGCTACTGCAGTCGCCATCATTGATGTCAGAAAATAGAGAATTGCTTTGAATGTGGGCGATTTAATGATATATTTTGACATGGACAAGTTGATGCAGAGGCCGACAATAGATGGCCACACATTCTATGTAGACTCCCTCACCAGTCTTGGAAGAGATGCATCATGCAGACCCTCTAGAGAGGGCATTGACAGTTTCTTCAGAATCAACATAGCATCTAGACAACATTGCTGCTGGCTATGTCAAGATGATGGATGCAAATGAGCAGGTCATGCAGCTGGTTGCACAACAAGAGCTGGTTGGGACATCTGTAAAAGCTGCGAAGTTAGGTGATTGGAGTGAAGGAAAAGCTCCCAAAATCGGACTCAAACAGCATCCTGCAGGTCTAAGGTATGCTTTTCTAGGACCTAACTCTACATATCCTGTCATAGTTAGTGCTACCTTAAACAATGCAGAGCTCACTTTACTACTAATTAAGCTGCGCACTTTTGGCAAGGCTCTTGGTTATTCTCTTGATGACATTTTAGGTATCTCTCCAGACTTGTGCATGCACAGGATACACCTTGAGGATGAGTCAAAGTCGTCAATTGAGAACCAGAGGAGGCTGAATCCGAACTTGCAGGATGTAGTGAAGAAGGAAATCATGAAGCTTCTGGCTGCTGGGATCATTTATCTGCTTTCAGACAACACTTTGGTCAGTCCAAGTGCATGTTGTTCCCAAGAAAGGAGGGGTCACAATGGTGAAAAATGAGAAGAATGAGCTGATTCCCACAAGGACCATCATTGGGCACAGGATGTGTATTGACTACAGGAAGCTCAATGCTGCAACAAGGAAGGATCACTTCCCACTGCCATTCATTGATCAGATACTGGAGAGGTTGGCGAATCACTCCTACTACTGTTTCCAGGATGGCTACTCTGGCTTCTTTCAGATCTCCATCCACCCAGTTGACCAGGAGAAGACCACATTTACTTGTCCTTATGGTACATTTGCATATCGCAGAATACCATTTGGACCGTGTAATGCTCCTGCGACATTCCAGAGGTGCATGCTGTCCATTTTCACAGACATGATTGAGAATTATATGGAGGTCTTCATGGATGACTTCTCAGTGTATGGATCCTCCTTTAAGGACTGCCTTGACAACCTCTGTCAAGTGCTTGCAAGGTTTGAAGAGAAACATCTCGTTCTGAACTGGGAGAAATGCCATTTTATGGTCAGAGATGGGATTGTACTTGGGCATAGAGTTTCTGGTGAAGGCATTGAAGTGGACAAGGCAAAAATCGAAGTTATGACAAGTCTGCAGCTGCCAGATTGTGTGAAGTCAGTAAGGAGCTTTCTAGGACATGCTGGATTCTACAGAAGGTTCATTAAGGATTTCAGTAAGATTGCAAGACCACTCACAGCTCTGCTCTGCAAGGATGTGAAGTTTGAATTTACTGAAGAATGTCATTCATCCTTCCAGAAAATCAAGCAGGCCTTAGTGAGTGCCCCCATTGTGCAGCCTCCTGATTGCGATCTACCATTTGAGGTGATGTGTGATGCTTCAGACTTTGCAGTTGGCGCTGTATTGTGATAAACACTTTTTGAGCAAGGGTTAAATTGCAGTGAGGTTATCAAACTCAAATGCAAGACATGTTGTAGTACAGCAAGCAAGAGAGAGTCAATCCATGCCTAGGATGATAGAGGATGCACAGAGAATACAAGGACTAATGCAAATCTAAGCGAAATGAGATGATTTATGAGAAAATCTTTAAAAACTAGATGCATCAACTTAAAAGGAATGAAACCTATTTTAAAAATACTAGAAAGGAAGAAACTACCACGAGAAACAAACAGAATAATTAAAGGAGAAAGCTTCGAATTATTAAAATTCGACTAGTGGATCGACCATGAGATCGACCACTAGATCGAGCAGTAACAATCGATCTCGTCTAAAAATGCAAGAACAGTAAAACTAAGGACCAGGATGCTATCAAAGATCAAGCGAAGGATGAGATAAGATGTAAAGATGCTAAAGGAAAGGGCCTAGGGTTGAGACTCATGGTCAGGGGTTTCAAAGGTTCGACCTTGGGTTTAAAACTTTATATCGACTCACTTGGTGAGGATCTCTAAGCCTTGAAAACTAAGCAAGATCTATCAGTGGCTTTCGGTATAGATCACTCCTTCATCCTCTCCTCCAAACCCATGGTTTTTGGTGGAAAGAGAGGTCGAAGGGCAAGGAAAACAGATTTCAAATGAATGGCTTAACTAATCCCTCAAACCTCCATGGCTTTTGGGAAGGGGTAACTAGTCTCTAAGGTGTGATCTTCCGAGGCTCCTGAATCCTGTCAAGGTAAGGAACCTCTCGGATCATGAAGCTCTTGGCGTGAGAGTCTTCAAGCATTGAGATCTCAACACCTTAGAAGAGATAGCCATTGAAAACGTTTAGAACAACCCCAAGATCAAAACCCTTTAGACCCCTTAATCCTCTCAACCCCGAACCCAAATAAACTACTCGCTACAAATAGAGTAAATCAAGCAAAGCATGTAAAGCGAGACGATGAACATGAAAAGAAAACTAGATTGAAACGGAAATGATTCGATTACAAAGCTTAAAAAAAACGCGAGTTAAACAATGGTCTTCTCTCAGAAAACGAGAGAGAAAACATAAGGAAAAAGGTAAGGATCTAAAGTTGTTGTGGGAAAAGGACGTCGCCGCCTTCCCAAAATGCCGAAACAAGCTGATGGTCCCCCCCTCGCTAGCGGCCAAAAACGGTTGAAAGGACAGAGATCGATTCCAAGATCGAGCGGTTCTCTCGATCATATCCGGACATCGTGTCTTTGGCTCGATCTGGGTCTCGATCATCATCGGCGAATCGAGTGTTGCATCCGATCTCGGTATCGATCTTCGGCTGGATCGAGTGGTGTACTCGATCTGACTCTCGCTCTGCATGGCGTCATTTACGTCCGTACCGATTGATCGATTGCTTCACTCGATCCTTGTCTCGATCATTCTCCTTGGATCGCCTGGTTGGCTCGATCTTCTGGTCGATCAACTCCTAGATCGACCGGCCATGCTCGATCTGCTCCTTGATCTGTGATCCTTAGCATATATCCGAGCTCCCCCAAACTGCTACATCAGCCTCAACATGTCCATGAACCTACACGACTCCAAAGCAGCCAGAAACAACCTGAATATGATGCAAAATGCAAGGAAAATGCGTATGCTGATGCAAGAATGCTCTAGGACCCTAAGTGATGCAATCTAACCTAAAACGTGATACAAATGCATGAAAAGCTAACTAATGAGTATGCAAAATATATGCATTATGCAATAACATCAACTCCCCCAAACTTACTTCTTGCTTGCCCTCAAGCAACATAAAATAAGTTAGGAAGAGAGGTTTTCTGAAAAATGAATGGGGGGGGTTAAACTTTTTGAAAAGGTGCCTTTCAAATGAATCAATCTCAATGTCCTAGTTAACAGTTCTAAAATGCTATGCTTACACTCATACTCCAAAGAACTTAGCCATACTCATCACACAAAGAAATTCAAATCATGACTCTCCTATTCCTAACAATCAAAGAAACTCATCCTTTAACATTCATTAACATTCGAACCATGAATCAAACTTATCCACTTTAAAGCAAAACACATTTAGCTAAGGGTGAAAGTTATGAGCATTGAATGATCTCATTTGAAAAGGGTTTAGAACAAGGGTTTCTCTCAAAAATGGCTGAACTTGTGCATAATGCTAAAGGTAAAGACAATTTATGCATACATGATTAGATTCTCATCTACCCATGTAAACTATCAAACGATCCTATACCCCTCTCATTTAACAAATTTATCCTCACTCACCACTTAAGAGTCTACCCTTTTTCTTCACAAAACTTAGCAACCCCCAATCCGAAACAAGAACATTTTAAAACTTTTTAGGCTAGTGAAAAGGTTTTGAAATTTTTTTTTTCTCTTTAGATATTTCTTATTGGTAGCTCTCTTATTATTATTAATTTTTTTTTCTTTTATTTTTTTCTTTATTTGGCACTTAGGCTCTTTTTATTTCTTTTTCTTTTCCTTTCTCTCTTTTTTTTTATTATGGGAGAGCTACCTCCTGAAATTTATTAGAGCATACTTAGTTTTAAAAACAACCTTTCACTTAAAACCCATTTTTTTCTTTAAAACACAA
Source organism: Thlaspi arvense (assembly GCA_911865555.2). NCBI lineage: Eukaryota > Viridiplantae > Streptophyta > Magnoliopsida > Brassicales > Brassicaceae > Thlaspi > Thlaspi arvense. The sequence continues at coordinate 32,135,437 of OU466860.2, forward strand.
AGCTCTTTGAAACCGAGAACAAATAGGCAAGAAAGCAACCCCAATGATCCCCCAAACTTATCCTAAGCCTATACCTAGCTTCAAAATACAAAGCTAGCAATCATATGAAAACCAAATCATGTCGCCTAAACCTAACGCTTTATGCCAAGTTCAAACCGAAAGGAAGGCCTCACAAAGATGTCACACAAGAACATTTGGCTTCAAAGAAGGGTAAGGTTCAAGGAGGGAGTTCTACTTAGGCTCACAAAGAGTGGTAAAAAGGAAGAAGAGAGCCTAAATATTTTAAAACCATGTGTTCATTTTCAAATGCATAAGGATGATGATTAGAATTTAAAATTAAGGTTTTCACTTATTAGGATAACTTTCAAATCATGAGAGTTCAATTCAAGCCACGAAAATCCTAACAAGTGATCCAAGCATGGTAAGAACTTACTTTCAAAGCATAGATAAAGCATTAGAGAACTACTAACTAGGGCATTGAAACAATTCATAAGTAAAAACACCTTTTTAAGAAATTCTAACCCCTTATGCAAAATGCAAACAACCTAGATGCTATGAGAAACTCTAGACTCAATCCTAACATGTTTTAAAAAGATGAATGCAACTACATGAATCTTTGAAAAAATTTTAAAAATTTTACCAATTTTTCATGAACTACAGACTCAAGGATGCTAAAGGAAAATAAGATCAAAGAACACAATTCAAATCACACATGTACTCCCCCAAACTTGCTTGACACCGTCCCGGTGGCAAACTCGTTTGAAGGAGCATCAAAACACAAAGCAAAAAGAAGCAAATATGAGCGGTTATGTACAATGGAAGAAGGTTGTTACATCTGGTCTAGTCTCGGCTGGAACTTGAGGATGTTCCAGAGGAGCTAGAGATTGTTGCTTTGCCCTTGTCGGCTGGTTCTTGGAGAGAGTGGCGCACCGGCTGAATGGTGCCTTCTTGGGTCTCGCGGATGACAATACCGCCGGTTGAGAGCCTTCTCTTCTCGGGTTGTTGCACCTCTTGACTTGCAGCTTTCTTAGGCGAGCCTCCCTGAAGTGCCTTGACTTTCTTTCCAAGCTTCTTGAGCATCTTGCCTTGCCACTTGTTGATCTTCCTTTGCATCTCCACAACTGATGCTTGGAACTTCTCGGTTTTTGTCCTCGGCTCGAAGTCTAGCTTGGGAAGTGTGTAGGCCTCGGGCATCTCATCTTCCGTGTCTGGAGACTCTGACCTTTGACGAGGGGCAATCGCTGAAGCAGGTGGTCCTCCTAAAGGGGCAAAGCATTCCTCCTCCATGGGCAAGAACTCGATGTTCCCAACACCAAGCAGCTCGGTTTCATCTTTGTTGGGCAGGATGCACACTCTCTTCTTATCTTCGTCGTCTATGAAGAGGTAGGTGTAGAACCCTTCCGCTGGCGTGCGTCCCAAGCTGTCAGTATTCCCCATGTATGCCTCGTCCATGAAAGCTCTGGTTGGGACGTGAGCAAAGTCATGAATGGGCACACCAGCTTGCACGAACAGAGGAGTAAGGAAACCGCCAATGTAAGAGGAAGTTGCCTTGCACCGCAAGGCATAAGCCTTGTATTTCACCAAGGAAGCCGCGAGCACACACCCGTAGTTCACTTCATCGCCGAGTTCATCCTCCATGGGCTCGTCATTTGCATCCGGATCACACACCAAGTGCTTCACACCTTGGAACAGGAATCACAGCTCTGTCTTCGTGACCGTAGGAGCAACAGATCTTCCACTAAACGTGTTGGCAATCAACTTCAGAGTGTACCTCAGCACCGGGCTCCTTACTCGCTTGATCTTGGCGGTGTTGGCTTTGTAGTCTTCATTGCTGATCAGGTCCCAAAAGTCGTCGGCTTTCTTGAAGGTGGGGAACTCGACCTTGTAGGCATCCGCGTTTAGACCATAAGCTTGGCATATCTCAGGGATGGAGAGTGTATAGGCTTGACGGCCAACCTTGAAATAGAGGCGACCTTGAGAAGGGACTGGTGTGCTAGGATTATCGTAACGGAACTCCAAGGTGGCAAGGATGTCTATTGTCACTTCAGGAATGGTTGGGCAATCCATCTGTGACAGACATCTCAAGCCAATGTTCTTGAGGAGTTGGTCGAAATCCCCACGAATCCCTAGCTTGGACAACAGCTCTCGATCAGCAAACTTGGTAGGCTCAAACCGAAGCCTTTCCAGCCGTTTCTTGTCCCTCTTCTCATCCTTACTCCATCTGACCCTCTCTTGAACTGCCACTTCTTGTCCTTCTCCTTCTTGTGCTGTCTCTTCTCTTGTTCTCTTTGGGGCCATTGTTCCTGAAACAAGTTTCTAAAGAAATTTGATAAGCAAACGGCAGTTTTGATGAGAATGAGAGAAGAGAAGGAGAGAACTTATAAAAACTACCCTAGAATTTTGGGGAATAAATAAAAATCATAGCTAAATAAAGGAGAATCATATCTTTAGATACTGAAAAATCTAGAATTATTCGTTTTACTTAGCTTGTTTTTAAAAATCCAAACCGACCCTATATTCTAGAACAAGATCTTGCGAATTTAAAAGAAATTTTCTAAAATTGAATCATTAAATTTTTGAAAATACCTTTGCAAGAAATGCAGAATATATTTGCTAGCTTTTGAAAACTGAAACTCTCACTCTCTTTGTTCAAAATTTTCGAGAAAAACAGGAATGAGAGGGTGATAGGTTGTTGAAATATTTAAAGACTAGCAAAAATCAAAACAATGGGTAGTAAAACTGGTTTTTCTGACAAAGTCTTGGTCAAGGCACATCTTTCATGGTCAAAGATGCTTGCCTTGACCAAGTTTTGAATTCAAAAGTTGGAGGGAAAAGAGTAAAGGAGGGAAAGAAAATGTTACTTCGGCATGAGATCGAGTCCATTTGGTCGATCTAGGACTCGATCTCATGCCCATAATGGCTTAGATCGAGAGGGTTACTCGATTTGAGACTCGATTCATGATGAATCGAGTCTTGGATCGATTGGCTCTCTCGATCATTGAGATGTTGGCTCCACGGCTAAGTCCTCATGATCGAGCTATGTCCTTGATTTAGGGGTCGATTTGGCATAGATCGAGTGATGGATCGAGTCGAGTGATCGATCTATTTTCAACAGATTTTCCCGAGAGAAATTAGATCGGTCGATCCGTTTTGGATCGATCGATCCTTTTTCTTCAAGGTCGATCTTGTCACTCGTTCTCGTCTAGATCGACTGACTCCTCTCGATTCACTGACTCGAACTAGCAAAGATCGAGCCAGGATCAGTCGATCTAGCACTCGATCTCTAGCCTTATCTCAACCCTTATCGCCTATTTTAGACTTCAAGATCAATGTTTAGACTCCTTATACCTGTTCCTACACACTTGCAGAATAAAAACATAAAACTGGAAGGGAAATAAAGCAGAAATATGTACAAGATAAACATGGGAATGCCTCCCAAGTGCGCTTTCTTTAACGTCTTTAGCTAGACCTTACTTGGTTTAAGCGGATGGTGGGTCTTGGAGAAGCACCGAGGTACTCTCCTTGTCATAGCCGTCTGCCAAGTAAGGCTTGACTCTGTGTCCGTTGACGGTGAATGCACTACCACTTTTTCCCATCAGAGTAACAGCTCCATAAGACAACACTTCTTGAATCACGAACGGTCCGCTCCACGTTGATTTCAGCTTGCCCGGGAAGAGTTTGAGCCTCGAGTTGTACAGCAACACTAGCCCTCCTTCCTTAAGCTCCTTGGCAACCAACTTCTTGTCATGAGTCTCCTTAGTCCGTTCCTTGTATATCCGAGAGCTCTCGTAAGTGTTCAGCCTCAACTCATCCAGTTCGTGTAGCTGAATAAGGCGCCTCTCATGAGCAGTCTTGAGGTCAAAGTTCAGCCTCTTCACAGCCCACAATGCACGGTGTTCCAGCTCAACCGAGAGGTGACAGCCCTTGCCAAAGAGTAGAGTGAAAGGAGTTGTACCAATCGGCGTTTTGAAGGCGGTACGGTAGGCCCAAAGAGCGTCGTCCAGCTTTACTGCCCAGTCTTTCCTTGTTGCTCCGACGGTCTTCTCTAGTATGGCCTTGATTTTCCTGTTGGAGACTTCCACTTGACAGCTTGTTTGAGGATGATACGGTGTAGCCACCTTATGCTTAACTCCATACTTTCTCAAAAGGTTCTCGAAGACCTTGTTTATGAAGTGGCTTCCTCCATCGCTTATAACAATTTTGGGTACCCCAAACCTTGGGAAGATGATACTCTTGAACAGCTTGATTACCACCTTAGAGTCATTTGTAGGGGAAGCAACAGCCTCAACCCATTTAGAGACATAATCCACTGCTACTAAGATGTATTTGTTGCCATATGAAGAAGGAAATGGCCCCATGAAGTCTATCCCCCACGCGTCGAACTCGTCAACCTCGAAGATGGGAACTTGAGGCATTTTGTTCCTCTTAGTGATATTCCCTGCTCGTTGACATGCCTCACAGCTCTTCACAAACTCGTGTGCATCTTTAAAAATGGACGGCCATGATGTCATTGCATTTTGCATACATTTTGCATACTCATTAGATAGTTTTTCATGCATTTGTATCATGTTTTAGGTTAGATTGCATCACTTAGGGTCCTAGAGCATTCTTGCATCAGCATGTGCATTTTCTCGGCATTTTGCATCCATTCCAGGTTGTTTCTGGTTGCTTTGGAGTCATGGAGGTTCGTGGAGGTGTGGAGGCCGATGTAGCAGCTCATGGGAGCTCGGGAATGTGCTAAGGACCAGTGATCGAGGAGTAGATCGAGCATGGCCGGTCGATCTAGGAGTTGATCGCCCAGAAGATCGAGCCAACTAGGCGATCCAAGGATAATGATCTAGACGGAGATCGAGTGAAGCAATCGATCAATCGGTACAGACGTAAATGACGCCATGCAGAGCGAGAGCCAGATCGAGTACACCACTCGATCCACCCGAAGATCGATACCGAGATCGGATGCAACACTCGATTCACCGATGAAGATCGAGACCCGGATCGAGCCGAAGACACGATGTCCGGATATGATCGAGAGAACAACTCGATCCAATGGTCGATTTCTGTCCTTTCAACCGTTTTTGGCTGTTAGCGAAGGGGGGACCATTGGATTGTTTGGACATTTTAGGCAAGGCGGCGAGATGCTTTTGGGGGATTTTTATCCTCTACCTGGAGTTTTCTCTCTCGTTTTTTTCAGAACACCATTGTTGAACCAGTTTTCTTTTGAAGCTTTTGTATTCGATCTAAAGTTTCAAACCCAAGATCGATCCTTGAAACTCTTTATATGAATCTCAACCCTAAAGCCCTTTCTTTTAGCATATTTACGTCTCATTTCATCTTTTGCTAGCTACCTGACAGCATCCTGGTCTTTAGATTCATTATTCTTACGGTTTTAGACGAGATCGATCGTTTCTGCTCAATCTAGTGGTCGATCTTGTGGTCGATCCACTAGTTGAATTTTAACAATTCGAAACTCTTCCCTTTAATTTGTCTGTTTGTTTCTCGTGGTAACTACTTCCTTTCTAGTATTTTTTAAAATAGGTTTCACTCTGTTTAAGTTGCTGCATTTAGTTTTTTGAATATTTCCCATAAATTGTCTTATTTGCTTAGATTTGTCTTAGACCTTGCATTCTCTGTGGATTCTCTATCATCTAGAAGTGGATTGACACTCTCCTGCTTGCTTTACTACAACATTGCATGCACTAGAGTTTTGATAGCGTCTCTGCTGCATTAGAGCATAAGAAACCCAGTTTATCAAATGGTGTCGTTGCCATTCTAGGTTGCTTAGAGAACATAGAGATTTGGATCTTAGCAAAGACTAAGTCTTTACCTTTTTCAAGTTACTAATAATACAACTCTAAACCGTGTGTTTTCAGGTACATGAATCTTCGTTCAAGGGGAGACAACAATCTACTACAGCCCTTAGACAACATTCATCAGCTTGGTCACTCACGGCAAAGGAGAGTCAGAGATCAAACAAGAGCCTTTGAGGAGATTGTTCAACACGGTCTGGTTAACTTTGAAGACATGGCTGAACACGAGCATCCAGAAGGACCTCCACCAGCAGGACGGGGCAATGGAAACCCCCAACACGCGGCTAGACCTCCGAGGATCATAGGAGCCGGAGATGCTCCCAATACCCACCACAATAGGTTTGGGATCACTCCTCCTCCAGTACATAGCAATAACTTCAAGATCAAGCCGGGTTTCATCTCCATGGTGCAAAACAACAAGTTCCACGGCTTAGCAATGGAAGACCCCTTGGAGCACTTGGACAATTTCGAACAAGTATGTGGAATGGTAAAGATCAATGGTATATCAGAAGATGCTTTCAAGCTACGTCTCTTCCCCTTTTCACTCGGAGACAAAGCTAGACATTGGGAGAAGACCCTACCACAAGGCACCATCACATCATGGGCTGAGTGTAAGAAGGCTTTCCTCTCAAAGTTCTTCTCAAGCACCAGGACTGCTCGGTTGAGAAGCGAAATCTGCGGTTTCACTCAAAGGAACAACGAGACATTCAATGAGGCTATGGAGCGTTTCAAAGATTACACGATCCAATGTCCTCATCACGGGTTCAGTGAGGAGACTCTACTCAGTACCATATACCGTGGAGCTTCACCAAAGATCCGGTTGTTGCTTGATACAGCTAGCAAAGGGAACTTCCTGGGTCAAGAGGTTGAAGAAGGTATGGAGCTGATAGAAAACCTGGCGTTGAGTGATTGAAACTCTGCCGAGGATTATGACCGAGCACCAAGAGGATCAGAATTAGAGTCTCACAAGAAGGAGCTCAAATCATTGCATGAGAAGATTGACAAGTTGGTCTTAGCTAATCAGAAGCATTTTCGCTGAAATGAACACTAGGCTCGATTCATCCTTGTCACAGCTAATACAAGGGCAAGCTTCTACCAATCAGAAGTTCGCTGAAATGAACACTAGGCTCGATTCATCCTTAACCGACTTCTCCACTCAAATCACAAACCTCAACAACAAGATAAAGCAGCTGGAGAAGGGTAAAGCAAGCACGAGTGGTCAGAACAGCCTTCCGGGAAAGTGTGAGCAAAACCCCAAGGAGTATGCCAATGCTATTACATTGAGAAGTGGCAAAGAGCTTGAACCTCCGGTCTCTACAAAGAACAACGAGGACGTTGTAATTCAAGAGGGGGAGGGTAAACTTTCGGCTGATAATGAAGAGATCAACTTTGACAACGTGTGGATTCAAGGACCGAGAAGAGGTGACAAGGCATTTGTTGAGAAGAAAGCTGAGAAAACAACCAAGGAGAAGAATGACTACGTGCCCCCACCTTACGTACCAAAGTTGCCATTTTCGGGTCGTTTCAAAAAGCAGCTAATAGAGAAGCACCAAATTCTGTTTGAGAAGCACTTGAGAGACGTGGAGATAAAGCTGCCTCTTGTAGACTGTCTCGCTATGATGCCCAAGTGCGCCAAGTTTTTCAAGGACACCCTTGTGAAGAAGAACAAAGAAAGCAAAGAGGTACTTGTGCTAAGCAAAGAGTGTAGTGCGGTTATTCATAAGGAGATAGTGCCTAAGAAGCTGGGAGATCCTGGAAGCTTTACTATACCTTGTGCTTTGGGTCCTCTAGAGTTCAAGAGTTGCTTGTGTGATCTCGGAGCTAGCATAAACTTGATGCCTCACTCCGTGGCTAAGAAGCTTGGTTTTACTCGGTTTAAAGAATGTCGGATCTCATTGGTGCTGGCTGATAGGAGCGTGAGATTACCAGTTGGGTTGCTTGAAGACTTACCGGTGCGAATCAGTGGTGTGAACGTACCTACAGACTTTGTAGTGTTGGAGATGGACGAGGAGCCAAAAGACCCACTCATCTTAGGGAGACCATTCCTTGCAACCGCCGGAGCTATAATAGATGTGAAGAATGGGAAGATTGCCTTGCATTTGGGGAAAGAGATCAGGCTAGACTTTGACATCAACAAGGTTCTAAAGAAGCCAACCATTGAAGGACAAGCTTTCTATATTGAAACAATGGATGCTCTAGCGGATGAGTTGTTGGAAGAGCTAGCTCTAGAAGACCATTTGAAGCTAGCATTCACTAAGGAGCCAGGGGAGTTTGGCTATGTGGACCAGAGAACCCAAGAGTACGTGAACCTGCTGGATTCGAGGAGGATCATCAAGAATGAAGAAGGCTGCTGCCTAGAGATCGACTCCGAGATCGACGCTATCACTCGATCTAGGAGTCAGATCGACAAGTCAATCGAGAACTCAACTCGATCCGGTGCAACAATCGACCAACAGATCGAGAATGATGCTCGATCACGAGAAACAATCGAGTCGACGATCGAGAAAGACCTCCCGATCATTTTGGAGTCCAATAAAGAGATCGACTCAGCATCTCGATCCCTTACTCGATCCATATCAAATCGAGTAAGTGAATCGAGTGAAATGGCTCGATCTAGACGACATCGAGAGGAGAATCGACCGGGGGACTCGATCACAGAAGATATAGCAATGGAGGAAAGCAGTCTGAAGGGCCATGCCTCGAGTTCAAAGGAGAGTTCCAAGGAGGTGAACAACAACAACAGCCACGAGGATGACTGGAGTGAGCTGTTAGCCCCAAAGGTGGACCTTAAGGAGCTCCCAAAAGGGCTAGGGTATGCTTTCTTAGGACCTAATGACACCTACCCCGTGATAGTAAATGAAAACCTTAGTGATGATGAGTCGCACTCGCTCCTAACTGAGCTGAGAAAGTATAGGAAGGCCATTGGGTACTCTTTAAGTGACATCAAAGGCCTTTCACCAATGCTTTGCACTCATAGGATTCACTTGGATAATGAGAACGCCACTTCTGTAGAACATCAAAGGCGTTTGAATCCTAACTTGAAAGAGGTTGTTAAGAAGGAAATCCTTAAGCTTATAGAGGCTGACGTGATCTATCCCATAAGTGACAGCACGTGGGTCTCCCCTGTACATGTGGTGCTTAAGAAGGGAGGGATCACGGTCATAAGGAATGAAAGGGATGAACTTCTCCCTACTAGGACCATTACTGGTCATAGAATGTGTATTGACTATAGAAAGCTTAACCTTGCGACTAGAAAAGACCATTTCTCTTTGCCTTTTATTGATCAAATGCTTGAAAGACTTGCAAATCACCCTTACTACTGTTTTCTCGATGGGTATAGTGGTTTCTTTCAAATACCTATTCACCCAAACGATCAGGAGAAGACGACTTTTACATGTCCCTACGGTACCTTTGCATATCGAAGGATGCCATTTTGATTGTGTAATGCACCGGCTACCTTTCAGCGGTGTATGATGTCGATCTTCTCCGATCTTATAGAGGAGATGGTAGAGGTGTTTATGGATGACTTCTCTGTGTATGGTGCGTTCTTTCCTGCGTGTTTGTTGAATCTTTGTAGGGTACTTAAACGTTGTGAAGAAACAAACCTGGTGCTGAACTGGGAGAAATGCCACTTCATGGTTAAGGAAGGGATAGTGCTCGGTCACAAGATTTCAGAGAAGGGTATTGAAGTTGATCAGGCTAAGGTTGAGGTTATGATGGGTGTAGAGCCGCCGGTTAATGTTAAAGGGATCAGAAGCTTCTTGGGACACGCAGGGTTCTATAGGCGCTTCATCAAAGATTTCTCCAAGATTGCACGCCCTCTTACACGGCTGTTGTGCAAGGAAGCTGAGTTTGTATTCGATGAGGAGTGTTTGAAGGCTTTCGTGACCATCAAGGAAGCCCTCACATCAGCCCCTATAGTCCAAGCACCAGACTGGTCTCTCCCTTTTGAGATCATGTGTGATGCTAGTGACTACGTCGTAGGAGCCGTCCTTGGTCAGAAGAAAGATAAGAAGCTACATGTGATCTATTATGCTTCAAGGACCTTGGATGACACGCAATCACGATACACCACTACGGAGAAGGAGCTGCTTGCAGTAGTCTTCGCCTTTGAGAAGTTCAGATCATATCTCGTTGGCTCCAAGGCTATTGTATACACGGATCATGCTGCTCTACGATACATATACTCGAAGAAAGACACTAAGCCTCGGCTCTTAAGATGGATTCTGTTACTCCAGGAGTTTGACATGGAAATTAAAGACAAGAAGGGGATAGAAAATGGAGTCGCTGATAACCTCTCAAGGCTAAGGATCAACGAGTCTCTCCCCTTAGATGACTCTCTTCCAGAAGAGCAGCTTATGGCGATTACTACTGCTGTTTGTGGGAAGCTAGAAGGAAGGTTTGAGGAAGTGTTGAGTTTTAAAGAGGAGGATCTACCATGGTATGCTGATGTGGTGAACTACCTAGCGTGTGGTGAGGAGCCAACACATCTCAACAGCTATCACAAGAAGAGGTTTTTGAGGGAGGCTAGTGACTACTTTTGGGATGAGCCTTACATATACAAAAGAGGAGTAGACAGCTTGTACCGGAGATGTGTTACAACGGAAGAAGCCAGGGACATCCTCTATCATTGCCATGGTTCTTCCTATGGAGGACACTTCGCTTCATTCAAGACTGCCACGAAAGTGTTGCAAGCCGGTTTCTGGTGGCCCTCCATTTTTAAAGATGCACACGAGTTTGTGAAGAGCTGTGAGGCATGTCAGCGAGCAGGGAACATAACTAAGAGGAATGAAATGCCTCAAGTTCCCATCTTCGAGGTTGACGTGTTCGATGCGTGGGGTATTGACTTCATGGGGCCTTTCCCTTCTTTATACGGCAACAAGTACATCTTAGTAGCTGTGGATTATGTTTCCAAATGGGTTGAGGCTGTTGCTTCTCCTACAAATGACTCTAAGGTTGTGATCAAGCTATTCAAGAGTGTCATCTTCCCAAGGTTTGGGGTACCCAAGGTTGTTATAAGTGATGGAGGAAGCCACTTTATAAACAAGGTCTTCGAGAGCCTCTTGAGAAAGTATGGGGTTAAGCATAAGGTGGCTACACCGTATCATCCTCAGACAAGCGGTCAGGTGGAAGTCTCCAACAGGCAAATCAAAGCTATTTTGGAGAAGACCGTTGGAGCAACAAGGAAGGACTGGTCAGTGAAGCTAGACGATGCTCTTTGGGCTTACCGTACTGCTTTCAAGACGCCGATTGGTACAACTCCTTTCACTCTACTCTATGGCAAGGGCTGTCACCTCCCGGTTGAGCTGGAGCACCGCGCGTTGTGGGCTGTAAAGAGGCTGAACTTTGATCTCAAGACAGCTCAGGAGAGGCGCCTTATTCAGCTACACGAACTGGACGAGTTGAGGTTGAATGCTTACGAGAGCTCTAAGATCTACAAGGAGCGGACTAAGGAGGCTCATGACAAGAAGTTGGTTGCCAAGGAGCTTAATGAAGGAGGACTGGTGTTGCTGTACAACTCAAGGCTCAAACTCTTCCCGGGCATGCTGAAATCAAGGTGGAGCGGACCGTTCGTGATTCAAGAGGTCTTGCCGTATGGAGCTATTACTCTGATGGGAAGAAGTGGTAGTGCATTCACCGTCAACGGACACAGAGTCAAGCCCTACTTGGCTGACAGCTTTGACAAGGAGAGCACCTCAGTGCTTCTCCAAGACCCACCATCCGCCTAGACCAAGTAAGGTCTAGCTAAAGACGTTAAAGAAAGCGCACTTGGGAGGCATTCCCATGTTTATCTTGTACATACTTCTGCTTTCATTTCTCTTTCAGTTTTATGTTTTTATGTTGCAAGTGTGTAGGAACAGGTATAAGGAGTCTAAACCTTGACTTTGAGGTCCAAAAGGGGCAATAGGGGTTAAGATAAGGCTAGAGATCGAGTGCTAGATCGACTGATCCTGGCTCGATCTTTGCTAGATCGAGTCAGTGAATCGAGAGGAGTCAGTCGATCTAGACGAGAACGAGTGACAAGACCGACCTTGAAGAAAAAGGATCGATCGATCCAAATCGGATCGACCGATCTAATTTCTCTTGGGAAAATCTGTTGAAAATTGATCGATCACTCGACTCGATCCACCACTCGATCTATGCCAAATCGACCCTTAAATCGAGGACATAGATCGATCAGAGGGACTAAGCCGAGGAGCCAACATCTTAATGATCGAGAGAGCCAATCGATCCAGGACTCGATTCACCTTGAATCGAGTCTCAAATCGAGTAACCCTCTCGATCTAAGCCATTTTGGGCATGAGATCGAGTCCTAGATCGACCAAAAGGACTCGATCTCATGCCGAGGTAACAATTTTCTTTCCCTCCTTTACTCCTTTCCCTCCAATTTTTAAATTCAAAATTTGGTCAAGGCAAGCATCTTTGACCATGAAAGGTGTGCCTTGACCAAGACTTTTGTCAGAAACCACCTTTGACCACCCATTGTTTTGGTTTGCTAAAGTCTTTAAATATTTCAAACTATCTCTCACCCTCTCATTCCTGTTTGCTCGAGATTTTTAACAAAGAGAGTGAAAATTTAAGTTTTCAAAGAGCTAGCAAAGATATCCTAAACCTCTTGCAAAGGTATTTTCAAAGATTTAGTGATTTAATTTTAAGAAAATCTCATTCAATATCGCAAGATCTTGTTTTAAGATATAGGATCGGTTTTGAATTTTTTAAAATTAGCTAAGTAAAAGGAAAAATTCTGGATTTTCAGTATCTAAAAGTTTTGATTCCCTTTTATGTAGCTATGGTTTTTTATTTAATCCCCAAAATTCTAGGGTAGTTTTTATAAATTCTCTCCTTCTCTTCTCTCATTCTCATCAAATTGCCACTTGCTAATCATTCTCTTTAGAATTTTGTTTCAGGAACAATGGCACCAAAGAGAACAAGAGAGGAGCAAGCACAAGAAGGAGAAGGACAAGAAGTGGTGGCTCAAGAGAGGGTCCGGTGGAGCAAAGATGCAAAGAGGGATAAGAAGAGGCTTGAGAGGCTCCGGTTTGAGCCTACGAAGTTTGCTGATCGAGAGCTTTTGTCTAGGCTCGGAATCCTTGGAGACTTCGACCAACTCCTCAAGAACATTGGTTTGAGATGCTTGTCACGGATGGACTGCCCTACCATCCCTGAGGTGACGATAGATTTCCTTGGAACCTTGGATTTCCGGTATGAGAATCCGAGTGCACCTGTCCCTTCCCAAGGCCGTCTCTACTTCAAGGTTGGCCGTCAAGCTTACACACTATCCATCCCCGAGCTATGCCAAGCCTACGGTCTCAAGGCTGATGCATACAAGGTCGAGTTCCCAGCCTTCAAGAAAGCCGACGAGTTTTGGGACCTCATCAGCAATGAAGACTACAAAGCCAACACCGCCAAGATCAAGCGAGTTAGGAGTCTGGTGCTGAGGTATACTTTGAAGCTGATTGCCAATACATTCAGTGGAAGGTCTGTTGCCCCTACTGTCACGAAGACGGAGCTGTGCTTCCTTTTCCAAGGCGTGAAGCACTTGGTGTCTGATCCGGATGCGAATGATGAGCCCATAGAAGTTGAACTCGGCGATGAAGTGAATTACGGCTGTGTGCTCGCGGCTTCCCTGGTGAAGTACAAGGCTTATGCCTTACGGTGAAAGGCAACCTCTTCCTACATTGGCGGTTTCCTTACTCCTTTGTTCGTGCAAGCCGGTGTGCCCATCCATGACTTTGCTCACGTCCCAAACAGAGCTTTCATGGATGAAGCATACATGAGAAGCACTGATAGCTTGGGACGCACGCCAGCAGAAGGGTTTTATGCTTACCTCTTCATATATGATGAAGACAAGAAGAGAGTGTGCATCCTCCCCAACAAAGATGAGACCGAGCTGCTTGGTGTTGGGAACATCGAGTTCTTGCCCACGGAGGAAGAATGCTTTGCCCCTTTAGGAGGACCGCCTGCTTCGGCCATTGCCCCGCGCCAAAGGTCAGAGTCTCCGGGTACAGAAGACGAGATGCCCGAAGCTTACACACTTCCCAAGATGGACTTCGAGCCGAGGACCAAAACCGAGAAGTTCTTAGCATCGGTGGTAGAGATGGAACGGAATATCAACAAGTGGCAAGGGAAGATGCTTAAGAAGCTGGGGAAGAAGGTCAAACAACTTCAGGGAAGCCAGCCTAAGCCAGCTACAATCCAAGAGATACAACAACCCGAGAAGAGAAGACTCTCAACCGGAGGAGTTGTTATCCGCGAGACCCAAGGAGACAACATTCAGCCGGCGCGCCACTCCCTCCAAGAACCAGGCAACAAAGGAAAAGCAACAATCTCTAGCTCCTCTGGAACATCCTCAAGTTCCAGCCGAGCCTAGACAAGAGGTAACAACCTTCTTCCATTATATATAACCACTCATGTTTGTTTCTTACATTGTGTTTGTTTGCTCCTTCGGATGAGTTTGCCACCGGGACAGTGTCAAGCAAGTTTGGGGGAGTACTTGTGTGATTTAATCTTGTGTTCTTTGATCTTATTTTCCTTTTTACATCCTTGAGTCTTAGTCATGAAATATTGGTAAAATTTTTAAAATTTTTTCAAAGATTCATGTAGTTGCATTCATCACTTTAAAAACAAGTTAGGATTGAGTCTAGAATTTCTCATATCACCTAGGTTGTTTGCATTTTGCATAAGGGGTTAGAATTTCTTAAAAAGGTGTTTTACTTATGAATCATTTCAATGCCCTAGTTAGTAGTTCTCTAATGCTTTGTTTATGCTTTGAAAGAAAGTT